>CM065799.1:4506383-9306383 GCA_033296515.1 Macrochelys suwanniensis
CTGCTGCGTGTACTAAAATATCGTTCTGTTCAAAAGAGAAGCATCATATGCAATATGTTGCGTTGCATTTTAAAATATCAGTGATGTTACATATATAAAATACAGTTCTAGTCAATGAATACGTCCATATTACATGGCAGAAAATATCAAAAAAGTAAATATCGGTTATGTTACGTTTCTAAACTAAAACACACTAAAGAAGGCGGATGGCAGGACAAACATTGCATCCTATTAAATGCACTGCATTGCAAATATACACTACAATGCTATGACAGGTGAGCAGTGGGTTTTTTGTTTCTGTTTTCTTTCCGAATTAGCAGGAAAATGCCACGTTCTTTCAACAAAAACAGTAAAACGGAGCGTAATTCCCTAGGTGTTTCTAGAAAATAGCATCTGAAAATCGCAACCCACACGCGACATTAAAGGGCATTCTTGCAAATGCCATTTGTCAATCATTTGGGGAAGGGATTGTCCGTCTACGTTTGGTAGCACTCGGCCAGTGGATTTGGGGTAGGGTGACCAGACAGCAAATGTGAAAAATCGGGACAGGGGGTGGGGGGGAATAGGAGCCTATATAAGAAAAAGACCCCAAAATCGGGACTGTCCCTATAAAATCGGGACATCTGGTCACCCTAATTTGGGGATGTGCAAGGACTTTGGAGAGCCCTTATTAACCAGTACTAAAGAGGGTGAGACAAGGCTATCAAGCAGGATTTTTAAAACCCCCAAGGAGTGGCTGAAAATGGCAGCGGATGGGCGGGGAGAGGCATTGGGTACTTAAAGGGCGAGGGTGCAATTTCAAAGGGCACCTTTCCCCTGCGCGCGATTTCAAAACTATGTTGGGATACTTTGTAGGGACGAAGAAAAGGAGGAATACAAGAGAGTCACTGCTTTGGTACTTGTATGGGCGGGGGCAAGAGAACCCAAGGTCCTCTATGTCAAACGCTAGCTAGACCGATTAGAGAGAGACCCACGCACCAGGTATGGGGTGTGTGAGGGGTTATACAAGTATACCCCTGTCTAGAGCTTCATTCTGCATTCCTAGCCCTTCCAAAGCTCCCACGGAGGCCAATGGGGCTTTTAGCCCCTTAGTGTGGCTACCTGTGTGTATATGTTACGGGCACACGTGTGTGCAAAGACAGGAGCGGGAAGCAGGCCGGCTGAGCAGATGTAGGTTCCATGGAGAAGCGCTACAGCTACACCCCGGGGGTTGTTTCCGGGTCTACGCATTTCCCCCGCGTTTTCTGGTTGGTTGCGCGGGTTTTGATTCTTTTGTCCAGCCCGAGTGACTTTTGTTTTGCCGCTCCTGGCTTTGCTGGCCCCGCAGCGGATCTGCATACGCTTGGCCGACATTACCCTGATCGCCTTTCGGGATGTGGCAAGTGGAACTGGCCTGGGGGTAGGGGGCGGACTCCTCCCAATCGATCCCTTGGAATCGCTGGCCCCAATTCATCACCCCCCCCCCCCAATCGATTGCGTTTTTTCACCGTCTTCAAATATGGTTTAAATCGCCGCTCCAGAGCACGGCTCTGTTTTGAGGGGGTGGGGGAAGGGAGAAGGGGGGGGGCGGTATTGACTCATCGTGGCTAGAAAATCAATAGCGGAGCCAAAGTACAAAGCAACAACCGTTGCTCCGGGCTGGGGCAATTGCAAACGCGGGGGTGGAAATAGTCCGGATCCGGGGGGTGAGCGGCGAGGCCCCTTCCAGCCGGGACACCTGGCCGCGGGGCAGGGGCGTTTGGGGCTGGGCGAGAAATGGAAACGCGAGCGGAACTGAAGGGTTAAAATGGCACCTTGGAGCCCGTCCCTAAAGTCCCAAACTGAGAATTCAGCATCCAGGATTAATTGTATTTGCGGGGCGGGGGGGAGGGAAGCAAACGGAAAAGCGAATCTCACCGATCCCGGCTGATTTTGTCTATGTAACTGCGCCTCGTCTAAGGCGCTTGGGGATCTCTACCCCCCCCCCCCTCTGCCCCAGGCCAGAGCTCGCTGCTCAGTGCGACGCGACAGCCCGCCCCCCCCCCCGCCCCGCGGCCCCCGGGCTGGGCGGACCCCTGGCCGAGAGGCGAGCCGGGGGTTTGGGGCGAGACCCGGAATCGGGGAAGGAAGGGCGGGCAGCCAGCAAGGAACGAACCTGGTGGGTTAAGGCACCGATCTGTCTCCTGCCACTTGTAGCGAAAGAGAGAGAGAGAGAGAGAGAGACCAAAGCAAGCCAAGGAGAAATTAGGCAGAACGAAGGAAGGATAGACAGAGAGTGGGGCGGGGGGGGGGATCGGTGGTGGTGACAGAGGGGAGCCTAGTGGGGTGTATATTGGTGGTGGTGAGGGAGGGAGGCAGATTGTGGTGTGTATTGGCGGTGACAGAGGGAGGCGCAGTGGTGTGTACATTGGTGGTGACGGATGGAAGAACAGTGGGGTGTGTATTAGTGTTGGGCACAGAGGGATGCCTAGAAGGGGGTGTATTGGTGATGGAGACAGAAGCACAGTGGGGTGTGTATTAGTTGTGACAGGCAGATGCAAAGTGGTGTATATTTTGGTGGTAACAGAAGGAAGCACAGTGGGTTGTATTTTGGTGCTGACACAGGGAGGCAGAGTGGGGTGTGTACTGGTGGTGACAGAGACAGGTCTAGTGGGTTGTGTGTTGGTGGTGACACACTGAGGCACAATGGGATGTGTTTTGGTGGTGACGGAGAGAGGCACAGTGGGGTGTGTATTGGTGGTGACAGAGGGAGGCACAGTGGGTTGTGTGTTGGTGATGATCGCTATACAGGGGGCTGTATGGAGATAGTTGTAGAGGACTGTTTGGGGATAGATAGATAGATAGGAGGAGATAATTTACCTAATATAAATAGGTTTCAGAGTACCAGCCCTGTTAGTCTGTATCAGCAAAAAGAAGGAGGAGTACATGTGGCACCTTAGAGACTAACACATTTATTTGGGCATAAGCTTTTGTAGGCTAAAACCCACTTCATCAAATGCATAGAGTGGAACATACAGTAGGAAGATAGATAGATAGATATACAGATAACATGAAACGATGGGGGTTGCCATACCAACTCTAACAAGACAAATCAATTAAGGTGGGCTATTATCAGCAGGAGAAAGAAAAAAACTTTTGTAGTGATAATCAGGATGGCCCATTTCAAACAGTTGACAAGAAGATGTGAGTAACAGTAGGGGGACAAATCAGCACCGAAAAATAGTTTTAGTTTGTGTAATGACCCATCCACTCCCAGTTTTTATTCAAGCCTGATTTAATGGTGTCCAGTTTCCAAATTAATTCCAGTTCTGCAGTTTCTCGTTGGAGTCTATTTCTGAAGGTTTTTTGTTGAAGAATTGCGACTTTTAGGTCTGTAATTGAGTGTCCAGGGAGGCTGAAGTGTTCTCCAACTGTTTTTTTAACGTTATAATTCTTGACGTCTGATTTGTGTCCATTTATTCTTTTGCGTAGAGACTGTCCGGTTTGGCCTATGTCCATGGCAGAGGGGCATTGCTGGCACATGATGGCATATATCACATTGGTAGATGTGCAGGTGAATGAGCCCCTGATAGTGTGGCTGATGTGATTAGGTCCTGTGATGGTGTTCCTTGAATAGACGTGTGGACAGAGTTGGCAATGGGCTTTGTTGCAAGGATAGGTTCCTGGGTTAGTGTTTTTGTTGTGTGGTGTGTAGTTGCTGGTGAGTATTTGCTTCAGGTTGGGGGGCTGTCTATAAGCGAGGACTTGCCTGTCTCCCAAGGTCTGTGAGAGTGAAGGATCGTCCTTCAGGATAGGTTGTAGATCCTTGATGATGCGCTGGAGAGGTTTTAGTTGGGGGCTAAAGGTGATGGCTAGTGGCGTTCTGTTACTTTCTTGGGCCTGGCCTGTAGTAGGTGACTTCTGGGTACCCTTCCGGCTCTGTCAATCTGTTTCTTCACTTCAGCAGGTGGGTATTGTAGTTTTAAGAACGCTTGATAGAGATCTTGTAGGTGTTTGTCTCTGTCTGAGGGATTGGAGCAAATGCGGTTGTATCTTAGAGCTTGGCTGTAGACAATGGATCATGTGGTGTGTTCTGGGTGGAAGCTGGAGGCATGTAGGTAAGCATAGTGGTCAGTAGGTTTCCGGCATAGGGTGGTGTTTATGTCACCATCGCGTATTAGCACTGTAGTGTCCAGGAAGTGGATCTCTTGTGTGGACTGGTCCAAACTGAGGTTGATGGTGGGATGGAAATTGTTGAAATCCAGGTGGAATTCTTCAAGGGCCTTCTTCCCGTGGGTCCAAGTCCCCGGGAAGGGAAGAGGGCTCTGACATTTGGGGGAGGTGTGAGCTTTGTAGCGAGCCTGGCCGCCGCCCCCCGAGGGGCAGTCCCTGGGCTGGGTTCGGAAGTCCACCCTGATGTCTGAGTTAGAGTCAGTAAATGGAAGATCAATAAACAAGCTGGGCCCCCTATAAAATGGCTCTTGGTGCCTTTCTCCTCTTTCCACTCCAATTCCCCCTTCCAGCCGCAGCGCCCGGCCAATGTGCAGATGAACCATTAATTATTCAGTGGGGCTCTAACACATTCCTGGTTGCAGCCGCGGCTCCGAGCGCCAGCAGGCGGGTTTGTTTGGCTTGGGGGGGAGCCAACTTGCCAGCTTCGTCTCCACGGCCAAGGCAGGTTGGCTCCCTTGCCAGCATGACTGGAGGAGAGGTGGCTTGGGGGGGGGGGTCTCTCTCTCTCTAGCTGCGGTTGTTCCTCCCCCAATGGGGGTGTTGGTTTCTTTTAGCCTGATAGACCCTTCGCTCGCCTGCCCATCCATCTCTACGTTTGCCTGTCTCGTGGAAATCTTTCCCCGGATGCATCCCTGCAAACTTCTGTCTTCTCTGCCTCTCTGCATGTCCTTGCCTTGGTCAGATTCAGACTCTGCTTGGGAAGAGAGGGGTGGGGGATAAGGGGATAGAGGGACCCTGGGGGTAGGTGCAACTGCCCTGGGCATGGATGCCCTGTGTGTACCCCCACACAGTCACCCTGACACTCACCTACCTCGGGGCACACAGAGAGAAACACACATGCACAAACAAAAGGGCTCCCAGACGCAACGGCACAAGCACTCACACACAGGTATAGTGCAGTTACACAGAGACACACAAGTACACACCCTCTTGCAACACACACACACACACACACAAAGATGCAGAGCCTAATACGCAAGGATACAGACACACACAGAGGCTGATCAATGCGGCCTCTGTTGTGTATATGTGTGTACTTTGTGAGTGTGTACATATGGATGTGTATGTGCCTAAGTGTGCATGTGTGTAAGAGAGACAAGGTGGGTGAGGTAATATCTTTTTATTGGACCACCTTCTGTTGGTGAAAGAGACAAGCCGCAGGGTTTGCAGAGGAGGTATTCTCTTTCATCAATAGAAGTTGGTCCAATAAAAGATGTTACCTCCCCCACCTTGTCTCTCTCATATCCTGGGACCAACACAACAGACAACGCGTGTCGAGAGTGTGAGATACATTATCGTAAGTGTCAATGAAATGTGAACATTCGAGCAGGCCAGCACAGAACAGACACAGAGAAGAAGCTATGTAGAGAATGTTCCACACAGAGAACGTGTGTGTGTCCTGTGTTTGTGCATTTGTGTGTGCACTTGCACGAGTGAATCTGAGTTGTGCAGCACGGCAATTGTAGGATGGTTTTATCAGGGTACATTTGGAAATGTATTTTGTGGGGAAACCTCAAGTGCATTTTCCAGGTCATCCTTAATGAACGTCCAGACAACATGACATTTTTCTATGTATTTATTTAGATTTTTTTGAACACTGATGGCGTGTGCCGAGTGCCCCTTCTAATATCTAAAACAATCTGGAAATCAAGTTACACTGAACCACTAAAATCCACAGCTGGCTACCCCAGTGATCACAATTCACTCCCACACCATCCCTTCATTACACCACCACTATGAAATGAACAACCCTCCTCATCCCATCCACTCCTCAAATGCTCTCCTGTCATGTATGTTCTACATGTCCACACAAGTGACAGAAACATATATTTTAGAGCAGCGATGTCTTTCTATTGAGATCGCTTCTTGTACCCCTCTGCCCCATGGGGCCAGCTGTTTTAGAGATCAGCAGTTGGACTGTAGGCACTTGGCAGAGGGGAAAGGGATAGCTCAGTGGTTTGAGCATTGGCCTGCTAAACGCAGCGTTGTGAGTTCAATCCTTGAGGGGGCCATTTAGGGATCTGGGGCAAAAATTGGGGCTTGGTCCTGCTTCGAGCAGGGGGTTGGACTAGATGACCGCCTAAGATCCTTTCCAACCTTGATATTCTGTAAAAAATAGTTATTGGCCTAAAATCCCTCACCTGGTGTGAGTTGAAATAGCCCCGTTGAAGTCAACAGACTTATTCTGGTTTACACCCCCGGAGACTCTGGCAGTGACTAGCTAAGGGGCCCCACCCCATTTTTCTATACACACGAACGATACTGATGTCCAATCTCCGGGGGCTTCCCAAGACGAAACGTGAGCGCTGTGTCTTGTGGAGGCCAGTGGGGAATCGCCCCCTGGCTATTGTATCAAGATGCCCCCTCTGAAGGGTTGTGAGAGATCCGATCTCAACCCAAGAGTGACTAGCACCCAGCATGCACCTCGCAATAGAATCCTTGGGGAGGGGGCCGTTCTGCATGGGGATGGAAGGAGAAGGGTCATAGAATCTCAGGGTTGGAAGGGACCTCAGGAGGTCATCTAGTCCAACCCCCTGCTCAATGCAGGACCAATCCCCAATTTTTGCCCCAGATCCCTAAATGGCCCCCTCAAGGATTGAACTCCCAACCCTGGGTTTAGCAGGCCAATGCTCAAACCACTGAGCTATCCCTCCCCCCGGGTCCACACGGGCTTGTTGCCCCCCCCCAGCGCTGGAGCCGGGGCTGGTCTCCGCTTGGGCGTTGGTGGCCGCGCTGGGCGTTCTGGGGAGCGGATCTAGAGCTGGGTTGAACTGAAGCCGTATCCATCCCCAGTCCGGGCTTCGCCTTTGTGTCGGCAAGGCAGCTTCCCCCTTCTCCGCTCCACTCCTTGACCGCCCCAGCCTCGACTGGCACCCAAAAGCCTGAAGTCCCAAACCACCGCTACTGACATTTTATTGGGGCTGTGCCACACAGCAAAATACAGACAGGCAAGGGGACTGGATGGACTCATCCAGTGGCCTCATTAAGGAATGTGGCATTCCTTTGCCTTAGGAGGGGGAAAGTAGAGGCAGTTACACACAGAGAGAGATTTACATGTATGTGTCTATTTAAAGTTAGCGAGCTAGATAATATGTATCGGTGATGGTTGATAGACTAACATTTATAGGTAGAATTACATACAGTATAGATTGGCTACACTAAGGTGCTATTCTTTTGTAAGCATTGTATAATGGCAGATCGAGGTATGTGTGGAGAATTGTTTAATATCAAACAGGTCTCTGATCTCCCCTTCCCCTCCTCCCCCTATTGCTCAGAAACCAAAGTGTCGTAAGTTTAAATATCAGCGGGGTCGCCCTGTTAGTCTGGATCTGTAGAAGCGACAAAGGGTCCTGTGGCACCTGATAGACTAGAAGCTGATTTCTCTCCCCAGCTGCGGGTGTTTTCCCACCGCTGCTCTCTCGCAAAGATCAACGGCGTTTCCGGGGTGGGTTGGTTTGTAAATCGCGCAAAAATGAAAGGACCAGTAAAGGAACCTAAAGTCTGGCGGGACTCCGTGTTGGGCAGGAACAGATATTGACAAACACGACCGGGAGTGGATGAAAGAAAATGTTGTTTCAATAGGGCAGGTAAATCCTTACCTGAAAAGGGAAAAATAACGAGAGAGACACTAGATATTGCCGGGTCTACACTTTTACGGGGGAGCGGTTCGAACCCAGCAAAGCTTATGCTGAAATAAACGTGTTAGTCTCTGGTGCCACAAGTAATCCTGTTCAATTTTAAAACAAAATCATAAATCAAATACATTTCCAATTCAGTATCTTTCTATCAACGCCTCTCCCTCTCCATATGCATATACGGAGAGAGAGAATTGGAAATTGATTTTATTTACGCATTATATACGTATTTTTATGTCTTTTGCGTATTAGTATGTATTTTATTTACGCATTACATTTGTGCTTCCTCGTAAAAATGCAGAAACAGCTCTGTGCTATGTCTGTATGCATGTGTATATACACCCATGCATAGGTGTATTCCTACAGCTATGACTGTTTCAGCCACTTGATGAGGAAGGACACTTTTGAAACACAATAGGTCAGTACAATACATTTCCGATTCAATCACATTTCCAGTTGTGTTTGGTGTGTGTTTGTTTCGTTTTTCTGTGGTGGTTGAAGGCAGGTATGGGTCATGTCACGGCGTCCCTTTGCTCCTCTGCGATAGGTAGTTTCAGGGGGGCTGGGGCAATTTGTGGAGTGGGGGTGCCCAGAGCCAGAGAACCCTGGATATGATGGAAACCAGTTCAAGCCAGGGGGTGCGGCGGGACCCCTAGTTCCAGCGCCTATGGGTGATTTACCAGAAAAGCATCAAATCCATTCTGGCTAAAGATTTATTCATAGATCCAGAAATAGAAAATTCACTTGCGATTATTATGGGGGGGGGGGGGGGAGTCAATAACATCGCTGTTTCCTTTGAGCTACACAATCAGTCCACCATCTCCTTATTTATTTGTCCTTAACTTGAATTAGCACTCAGCTACTAAATCATTTGGCGTTTTTTCTCCTGCCCCTATGAGCTGCGCTTGCATACAAGAAATCAAAAAAGGCTTTATAAACCATTTGATCTGCAGATCAGATTTATGAGCAAGTCAATAGGATTCTTTTTGTTAAAATGCCGACGCTGAGAAGAGATAGTATGGACTTTTTATTGGGTCCTCTTTATTTTCACGGTTTCTTTTTAATGGGGGTGGTTTTGAAGTTCATGGTATTGAATCGTGCTTGAAAAAATTAAGTTCGATATATTGAAAAATCATATTCGCGAGTCATTAGAGAGCCATAGAAATGTGTGTTATATAGTGCGTAGTATAGAAGTATATATTGGAGGTGTGTGTTTATACAATACTGAGCTCTCATATTTACATGCATCATATTTCATTTTTATATATGCATGTGAGTTGTGTTAGATTATATGGTGCAGGTATATATGAAAGCGAAGTATTAAAATGGGTGTATACAAACTATGTACTTATATATAGGTAAATGTTATTAAACTCGTAGACTGTGAACTAAATACAATTATATATGGCATATGTAATTCAATAATGTATATACACATACACACATATATAGTCTGTCTCTATATGTGTGTTTAATTCTCCTGGGAACGGCATTGATTTTGTTTATGTGTATATATTTCTTCAGAAGTGGTCAGTGAACATTCATGCGCGTTACCATTAAATATACATAGCTAGGGAAAGCGTTGAATCTGGCTAGGGAGAGAAGCCTGCTTTTATTAAAGGACATACTGCGCATAGCATATTTCAAAGAAAGACCATGGAAAACATGAGTTAAGAAAGCAAGAAAGCAAGCAAGAAAGAAAAGCAAGCAATATCCCAGTAGAATATTCACGGGCCTCCTTCCGGTAACATTCTGATCGGTGTTTACTTCCTGCTTCACTTGTTGAATCGAGCTCACGAATTATATATAATCCGACATAAGAATCCCCTTTTCAAAAGGCTCCGTTCGCTTCTGGTTTTGCCGCAGCAACGTCGTGGGAGGGAGGTGGGCGGTTTTCAACACCATAAAGCAACCCACACGCGCAGGGCGGGAAAAAAATAACTCCCAGCCAGGAAAAGCCTGTGCTTAGGGAAACTGAGTCAAGTTAACACGAGCCTAGCACGCGCGCGCCATGTGGGTGCGCGTCTGCGCACAGACAGGCCGCCACCACCTAGACGCGGCGCAGGAACAGGGTCCTCCATCCAAAATCAGCGAGGCTCTGGACCCAAGCTGGCTTCCCACCGGAAACGCTGGTGTGTGTCCGAAGTCGAACGTTGTGTCGTGGTTGGATAAGAGAATTCCAGGCACTCCCTGAGCGAGTCCGCCTTTAGCAGACGTGTGTGTCAGAGCTGGTGACGCAGGGGAGTTTGCATGGGAATTGGAAAGAGCGATGTGTGCATGTGATATGTGTGTAGATCAAATATTCCACATGGTCAGTTAGTGTGTGTGTGTGTGTAAGAGCTCATGCACTCAGACCGATACATATTTCGAATTTCGCTTTTAATTAACGATGGCCTCCGATCAATATTTCCAAAAGGGCGTCAATATATTTTACAGGCTCCCCCCGCTGGGAGCGCAATGGGAGGGGGGGGGGGGAAAGCCCTGGAGGGTTCTGCCCAGTTTGACAAACTAGGGGTTGGCCTGCACTTTCCCACCGGGAAGACTGGCAAAAAAGACTGAGCCTGCGACTGAAAATAAATCCCGGCAGAGCCTGTTGGCTTGTGTCCTCCGACTTGCAAACCAACCAACCAACCAACCTAAAAAGAAATTAACGAGCAACTACTCCGATTACCGTATGAACCCAACTACTCCCGAAATATTGGAGTCGATTGCGGTATATAGTCCCCAATACACCACGTCCTGCGCTCCAGGAGGTGACTGTTCACTCCTATATTCACTAATCCAGTCCCTTTGGGGTTTGGGATTTCACCACCCGAGCCCCAGAAGAGACCTCTTAGAATTCCTTCCCCAGAGCCCTTTTACGCTGCGCGTAAACTATGTGACTCACTGAAAATTGAGAAAA
Organism: Macrochelys suwanniensis; assembly: GCA_033296515.1. Taxonomy (NCBI): domain Eukaryota; kingdom Metazoa; phylum Chordata; order Testudines; family Chelydridae; genus Macrochelys; species Macrochelys suwanniensis. Next base: position 4,517,112 of record CM065799.1, read on the forward strand.
ATACCCTGTTGTGATCGAATGCTTGTGAGACCGAGTCTCGTCATAATCACCAGAGTAGCAAGAGCGCGGTTACACAATTAGTGTGTATGAAATCCCAGATTGCTCCCGTCTGGCCAAACAAAACAGAAATGTTTGGTTTGCAAAATATTTTCAAATACCAACCGTTTATCTATATTATACATTTTAATATGGTGTGTGTTTATATATATAAAACACATACCATGAAAAGTTAAATGGGTTGTGTGTGTGTGTATATGTATATATATATTATTTGATATATATATTTGGTATTTATATCTATATCTATCGATATATATATGTGTATATATCTATCACATACATATATATACCAAATATATAAATACTATCTATCAATCATTTGTTTCTGGGGTAATAGACATGTTACGATAAAAAACGTGCGTGTGTGTATGTGATAGATAGATATATATATGTGTATATATAGATATAAATACCAAATATATATATTCCAAATATAGAAATTCTATCTACATATATATAGTATTTAGATAATAGATAGTATATGCTATCTATTATCTATTATCTAATATATATGTATAGCATTTAGATAGATAGAGACATACTATTTACATATTTGGTATGTATATATATCTATCACATACACACACACACGTTTTTTATCGTAACTTGTCCATTACCCCAGAAATATATGATTGTTCTGTTATAGATATTGCTATTATAATTATATATTATTAAAATACGGCATGTATAGCACAGGTGTGTAAAAAGGTGACCGCTGTATGCATACGTCTGTCTATAATATAATTATAATTAATGTCATATGAATATTTCCCGGTGCAATTCTTTATACGTAATACACACATCGGGATATATGGTAATATAACCCTGTGGCCCCAGGACTCTGTTAGGACTCTGTATAATTCCACCCAGCAGCAGCTGAACTTTCCATCGAAATACGCTCCGCAGAAAAGGAACCGGGGTATTAGGAAATTGCGTGATTTTTCTTCAGTAGCGGACGCAGCAACAGAGAGCCCAATATTTTAAGCGCCCCTTAGAAACACAAAGCCGGGCGGACGGCGGGGGTCCCCCCCGGCGTTCTGGCCGTTGGAATTTGGCTGCCATGGAGGAAAACGATCGTTTGGCGCCGTGAAATCTTTATCCAACTAAAAAGCAATGGCAGGCAAGATTTGAAAAAGTGCAATTGAAACAAGCGTCTTGCCGGGGGGAGCTGGGGTCTGTAACGCGCGCACAATGGCGAACATTTCGCTCCTTTCCCCTCCCTCGTGCAATTTACAAGAATAAGATGCCGGAATAAGCCCCAAGATTTTAAATCGGCTGATTCCCACCGACCTTGACAAAAACAATCACAACCACTTCGTTACTTTTCTGTTTGGTTTTTTTCTTTCACCCCTTCCCCTTGCAGCCGTTGTGGCTGATTGATTCCAGGAAATAAGAATGAGCAATATTCGTTGTTGTTGTTGAAAGACACGACTCTCAAACAGACATGAATCTATTTCGCCCCGATGCCGGTCTCGGAAGAATAAAATCCTGACATCGGCCCCTTTCCCTGCCCACTAATGCGGACATCGAACTATCAGACCGGTAGAAATGTTGAAACATAATTCCGGAGAAATTATAAATAATGAGAGGCGAGACCGCTTTATTTACACTCGGTCAGTTTCGGAGGAGGATTTGCCTTACATTTCCCTACAAGTAAACACACCGTAGGTCGGCTCCAGAGGAGCGAATCTGCCCACCCCCCATATTTTTTTTTCCTGTCCATTTTATCTTGTTAGTTTCAAACTCCTGTGTTCCAGGGCCAAAGTATTTTCTGTTTGCTAATAATCACAGTGGCCAGAAGGAGTCCAATAAAAGCTACTGTAAGTTAAATATTAAATCCCCCCCCCCACAAAAGGAAATCAGATCAATCCCCTAAAAATAATCTGATCTCAAGCCTTTTCTTCCCCTCACCCTGTTGTGTGTTGGTTTCAGCTAGAATTCACACTATTATTTTTTTAAAAAAATGTAATTGTTTCCTGAGAAGAGTCATGTTTTCCCCTTGCTTTGGTATTAATCTGAACACCCAAATATTGCACCCAAAACGTTCATCTCGTCGGTCACATTTCTTTGAAGCAGTCCTTTCATTTGCGGCTTGTCTTAAAAAGGAAACACAGTCACAAAATGTGCCAGAAAAGTGGATCAGAGGTCTCCACATTGTATTAAAGTCAATACAGATTTTTGTGTGCACTGTGTCACTTTTGGGTGCGGATTTTTACAGGTTGTTTGGCTGTGTGTGGTTGTGAGGTTTATTTTATTTTATTTTCCCCGATCGCCACTGAAACCTTAAGGGAGAGATAACAGAGAAGAGAAAACTCTCTGAGTGACCTTTGAATCAATTTGAAAAAGCTCATTTAACTGATAAGTCTTGAAAGCCCCAGAACTAATTTGAAAATACATCTATTAAAACCTCATTGCTGGTGCCTAAGTACTGCTATGGAGGAGTTGCAAGGCAGACTTCCTGGGGTCTGGGGATATCTGTGAGCACAGCTTTAAGCAATGGTCAACAAAGAAATTGCTTCATGGCATGAAAAATTATGAGGCTTAAAAAGAATAGTCCCTCCCTCCCAGGCTATCATGGAAAGGGAGGTAGATTTGCAGGGCGAGGAGCATTTCCCTAGGATAACCTTAGAATCAAAAGCGACAGAGGCTGGAATCGCAGACAGAATATTGGATTTTTTTCTCTTGAAAACAAATCCAATATTTTCTCGTTTTGTTAAGTTCAAACGGCAAGGCAGGAGGGTCTGAGGTTCTCAGTACGGAAAGCAGTGGCCTTAAGAAGAGGTTGAGGCTTTTCATTATTTTCATATGGATTTATCTCGCATTATCCGGGTTTGGTTGGAAAACGTGGCTACCCGTCGCAGCAGGGGATAACTGACCAAACAGGGTTATGTTGTCGTTATATTTCCTATATGGTGCCAGCCCTGGCTGCGTAAACAGGTTTTACTCATGCGAGCAGCCTCCTGGACATTTACAGCAATTGTCAAATTCAGGTCGGTTGTTAGCTCGTAAGATGATTGACGGTCTCACACTCTGTGTCTGTGCAGCGCTTGGCATAAGGGGGCCCTGATCCTGACTGCAATCTACGCTCCTCCAAATAATACATAGGAATAAAGGTTGTGAGATGGCACCTGTCTTCTGCAAGGGGAAAATGCAGGACTTTGGCCAAGACCAGCCCTTTGATCCTGGCCTGGGGATGGTTTGCTGGTCAAAATGCCCTTTTAGTTTTGGTCTGGCATTGCCACTGAGATACCCCAGCTCTCAGGAGGAGTGGGTGGGTGAGATTCTGGGGCCTGCGTTATGCAGGAGGTCAGACTAGATGATCATAATAGTCCCTTCTGACCTTAAAGTCTGTGAGTCAATGAGAAGTAATATGGTGGGGCAGAGCTATGGACGGGACTGCAAGAAGGAGTTTTGGTCCTTGTTGATTTCGAAACACCCACTAAAGTAGCGAATTGGGAGGGAGATAAGGACTTGGGACAATAGGAGAGGACCAGGAGATGAAGCTTTCTCGGGACAGACCCAAGATTGTGCAATGAACTCCCCCAGGAACTAGGGATCATCACCATCTTCTGCTCCAAGGGCCGGATCATTGTTTGATCTTGCCTGCTCTAACATAAATATATAGCAAAGTGTGTGTACACCCATCCACCCACCTATATCTATATCTATATATAATCCAAACCAAAACACTGCTCTGCAAACACTTGTCCCCCTGAGGAGCGGAGAGAACAGCCATGTGACAGATCTTAGGCACCTTGCTTGTTGGTACTTCTCAGATACTATGTGTGATGAGTGTGGTATAAGAACTGACAGAATAGACTACAATGAGGAGGGGGGGAGGATCTGCTGAGCCACGCACAGGTTTCTCGCGGGGTCCAGGAGCTGGTGAGCAGGCCCAGATGGACTCACTGTGGGTTGCACGGGGACAAGGACCATCTTCTTGTCCTGTGTGTGGACAGCACTGAGCAGAGAGGAATCTGGCCCATGACCTGAGCGCACAGGGGGTACCTTAATACAAATAATAAATAACAATATACGGACAATGTTATACGGCCTGATCCAGCACCCCCCGATGTCAGTAGGAGTCTTCCCAGGGAAGCCCCCAGAAATTTTTCACATGGTTTAAACCCCCTTGTGCCTGCGCGGGCTGGTTGGATATTAGGAAATTAGGTTGGATATTAGGAAAAACTTTTTCACTAGTAGGGTGGTGAAGCACTGGAATGGGTTACCTAGGGAGGCGGTGAAATCTCCTTCCTTAGAGGTTTTTAAGGTCAGGCTTGACAAAGCCCTGGCTGGGATGATTTAGTTGGGGATTGGTCCTGCTTTGAGCAGGGGTTTGGACTAGATGACCTCCTGCGGTGCCTTCCAACCCTGATATTCTATGATTCTATGGTTCCCTCATGCGGGCACTCACCGCAGCTCCTCTCCCACTCTGTGAGCAAGTCCCACACAGCAGAGGAGATGGGGGCTGGCAGAAGCAGGGCAAGGCCAGGCAGGCCCTTGGGGCAGGGGAGCCCTGGTGCAGGAGCTGGCCCCATGGCAACAGCAAGGAGGAGCCGTGCTGGCCCCCACACTGGCCACTCAGATTTGGCCCAGCCCCTCCCTTGTGATGGGTGGGTGGGACCAAAATTGAGTGAGTGGCATTGCAAACTGGTGCACGGGGGTCCAAGCACCTCTCAGGTCTGTCCCTGCGGCCCCTCTGTCATGGCACGGGGCCCAGGCTGAGTGGGCAGTGTGGCGGCCAGCACTGCTCCTCCTCGACTTGCCAATGGTGCTCCTGAGTCTTGCCATTAACGTCAGTGGGTTTTGGATCAGGCCAATAAGAACTAGCTCACAAAATGGGGGAAAAAACCCAAACCAGCCAAGCATCAAATCCAAATCACAAGGGCTGGGATTTTCAAAGGAGCACAGGGGGTTTGATTCCCCGAATCCCACTGAAATTCAATGAGCGTTTGGTGCCTAATTTCTATAGGCTCCTTTGGTTCGCACCCCAGATTACTAAGGGAGCTCTCATAAAGATCCGTCAGCTCTGATAGCCCTGTTTACTTACACACACACACACACACACACACACACACACACACACACACACACACACACACACACACACACACACACACACACACACACACACACACACACACACACACACACACACTGTCCCCTTTTCTGGAAGACATATAGACGTGTTAAGCTCTTTGGCTTGTCAACACTGCACAGATCCCTCTGCACTTCAGATCAATGCAATAGCTATATTCGGTAGCGTCCATATCTCTCTATATTCTTTTTTCCCCTGGGATTAGTCACACCACCAGAAGCCTGCAGAGTAGCTCATGTTAACCTCTGTCTTTACACAGTGGGGAGTGGGGGAAGAAGGTGCGAGAAAGGAAATGATGATCAAGTTGGTCTGTCTGCAGTCGCAGGTAAAAGTCTGCAGGAAGTAGGATTAATCCCAAAGGCAATTCATGGGATATTTTGCAGCTCGACATCAGTAAAGCTCTTTCCAGCACAGTCCCACGTAAGCACTTGGTTCTGAGGCCAGGCAGCTTGGGACACAAGTCTATATGTTTGTTAGCAGACTGGCTAAGCGGGCGAAAGCCAAAACAAACAACCAATGAAAAAAACCCTGTAAGTGGCAATGGGCTGCAGTGAGAAGGGGTCACTAGGAGGGTATTTTAATGGCCACTGCCTTTCGGCGCGTTTGTTAATGACTTCCTGCAGGGCTGTCCCAACAGAGCAGCGGGATTTGCTGATGAAATGCAAATTGGAAATCTTGTTAATGCCTCAAGAACTGAGCTATATCACTGAAGCTAGATCTCTTAGCTTGCAGTCCAGGGCCTGAGCCACAAGACCATCTCACAGTGATGGGACAGAGCCCGGGCAGCCTCAGGTACCATTTATAAATTGATTAGCAGATGGAATAAAGAGGGGACATCAGAATCAACATCATCCCCCTGCCAAACACCACTGCGGTGGTATCTAGTATATCTATCCCCAGGGAGGTATCTAATACCCACTTCCCATGTAGAAACACTAAGCACCCTCCCTTGCCTAGTCCCTCTGGCTGGGAATGGCTATTTTGGCCGCGGCAGGAAGGGGCGTCTCTCTTTACAACCTACCGTAGGGCTTCCTGTCCCAGGAGAACGTGGCTTCTGGCTGCTCAGCTCATCAATGGCAATCACGGTAATAGATCCCAAGAGAAAAATGTAAAGGGCAAGGCTCCCCCAGCCCTAATCTTCATCCCTCCCCTCAAATCTCTCCCCCCCCCCCACACACACACAAAAGAACTGCATGAAGGGCCTGAGCCGGAGCCCATAGAACAATACGGCCTAGTGGAGAAAGCCGTGGAGGGCTGTGTTTTGTTCCCAGCTCTGCTACTGGCTGGCTGGGTAACTGTGGGCAAGTCACTTCCCTGCCCGGTGCCTCAGTTTCCCATCTGCAAATTGGGGACCATGATGCTAACCTCCTTTGTGAAATGCGTTGCTAACACCACCTACAAAAAGAATGATTATTGGAAGTCAATTGATGTCAGCGTACTTTGGATCAGGCTCAAAGTTCCTAGCCCTGAGTTCCCCCCGTGGTCAATTCACCTTTGTGCGAAGGAGCCGAACCCCACACAGATAAGTGGCGGATAATGGACAGGCTGGCTCCGGTAGGGCTAAGATTGCAAATGTATTCGACGCTGCTGATGGGCGACGGGCTCAGGGTCTCACAGGGACATCAACGCGTCTGACTTCAGAGCCGCAGCAGGGTGCGCTGATCCGAGAGTAAAGAGCAACGGAGACAGCGGAACTCAATTGTCTGTTGCCGGTCCTGAAAGCATGGGCATGGATAGCAATACGCAGGTGCCCAGGAGTGTGTGTGTGTCTGTGTGTGTGTGATATTCTTATAGACCTAGCTATCCTGCTCAATTCTTTTATTGTAATCATTACAGTACATCCACTGTGGCATCAGGATGCATCACACACAAACGTCAATGTATAAACTTCCGCAAAGGGCAGGAATGACTCTTCATTGTTATTATTTATTTATGACTTGTATTATAGCAGCACCTTGAGGCCCCCGTCGGGTCCGGGTCTCTCCCTGCCCGGTGCTGTACAAACACATAATAAGAGACAGTCCCTGTGTTGAGAGCGTACAGTCTAGATGAAATGGGGAGAAGTGGTCTCTTCCTAGCCAGGTCCCAGAGCATCATAGGGGTGGGTAAATTAATCTACGCACCTTGGAAGCAGATGGGGTGCCACTGGGTTTCATGGAGCACAGGTCTGACATGCCCAGACCACCTAGTTCTGCTAAGCAGCGGGGCTGCCATCTTCTGCTCCAGAGGCAGCTGCTGAGTGGCCTTCAAAAGCAGTCCCAGGCAGGTGCGTCACTAGTGCGTCCACAGGAGCTGGCTGCAGTGAGGTCTCCTTCTGCAAAGAAGGGACGACCCCTCCTAGCAGACAGTGCCCCGCGGCAACCGATCGTGGCTCTTTGTCCCCCTCTAGCGGCTCAAGCTGGTATTGATATTTAAGAACTCTACTACCTCTGCAGTGGTGGACCTTTGTCATTCGGTTCAAGCAGCAGCAGTCCAAGCTCTTAAAGCCGGAGGTCTGGGGTTCAGTCTTCACAAGTGACCTAACCATAGCTGTTGTCGAATAATTAGGGCTGGGGGAAAAAAGTGCATGGGAGGCATCGCTTCTCTGTGGGCATCCAAAGGGCCCCAAACTGCCTTGAGACCGAGCGTGTGTGTGTGTGTGTGTACAGGGCTGGCGCTACCATTAGGAGACCCTAGGTGGTCGCCTAGGGTGCCAGAATTTGGGGGGGGCGGCATTTCAGGTCCCTCGGAGGCTGCCAGGTCCTTGGCAGCATTCGGCAGCAGCCTCTCCTGCTGCCGCCGCCTAGGGCGGCAAAAAAGCTGGCACCGCTCCTGTGTGTGTGTGTGTATGCGTGCGTGTGTGTGTACTTCCCAGGGTGTGGAATGGGGGGAGCCCATTTTAGGGTGAACTTGAAAGGCAGCCATGTGTATTAAGTACAAGATCTCACTCCTACAAGTCACCAGTGGGCTCTGAAGCTGGGACCTTCAACCAGCTAAGCCCTGAGTCAGCAAAGCACTTGGAGGACCATTTTCAAAAGCACCTAGTGACTTAGACACCTAAATCCCATTTTCAAAAATGACTTAGACACTTAGAAAGCTAAGGGAGTTAGGTGCCAGATATCTTTGAGGCCCTCTGTGCCTAAGTCCCTTTTGACAATGGGACTTAGGCTCCTAAAATGCTTAGATTATCTCTACACTGCGCACTAAGCCGGCCTCTGACTCAGTTAAGTTAGGCACTGGAACAAATTGCCTAGGGAGACTGTTGAATCTCCATTGGAGGTTTTTAAGACCAAGATAGACAAACACTGCCAGGGATGGTCTGGTTATTACATAGTCCTGCCTTGAGGGCAGGGGATGGGACTGGATGACCTCTTGAGGTCCCTTTCTGTCCTACACTTCTATGATTCTATGACTCAAGTTTGAGTCCAAGCCCCACTTCTGTCCACACACAAATCAGTCTGACTTTGGTTGGCAAGCACTCCGGACCTGGGTCCTAGCACCCTCCTGGGGAGACGGGGGCTCAGAGCCTGAGTCCCGCTGTCACTCGGAGCCAAGCCCCGTCATTTTGCAGTGTGGACCCAGCTCAAGCTACAGGGCTGAGTCAGAAGGTCGGCCTAGTGCAGTGTGTATTCATTAGCACAGCGGTGGGACTCAGGTCTAGTAATTGTAAACCCAGGTTTACAATGCCGCGTGGATGCTCAAGCCGTGGTCTTGGCACTATCGAGTCCAGAAGCCTGGGTCCAATAGACCCTGGCTTAGTGTGCAGTGCAGACATATCCGTAGGCACGTCTGAAAATGTTACCCTTAAGCAATGCTTGCTTTAAGCACGGGAGTAACCCAACCCCCATTGACCAAGGCACTGAAGTATGTATTTAAGCCCCATCAAAGTCAATAGGAATCTATTTAATTTCAGGGGACCTTTTACACATACTTAAGTTCTTTGCTGAATCAGGGCTTAAAAGCACAGTGCTGTACCAGCTAAGCGAAAGAAATAACTCAAGTAGCCCACAGCAGTAGGAGGCTGTTATCCTCTGTGTGGACCAACCACTAGAAGGGGACATGACACACACTTTGCCAGTGAGTCAAAATTCTGCTCACCCACTTGCCAGGAGAGTCAGTGTTTTGGCTGGGTGAGTAAGATACCGTTAATATCCATCACTGTCATCTTGGGAAAGGGTGCACGAGAGGATTTTGTTTCTGGGGACCGGAGAATGTTCCTGGCAATTTTGCAAGGGCTCCTGTGGTTTCCAGCACAATCTGCTTTGCCAGTTGGCCGAAGGTCACCTCTGCTGGTTGATTGATATTCGCTCCTGTGGTGGGTGGTCCCTTAAAAAGAGATTTACCGTATATACCGTAGTATTAGCCCCATGGTGAGCAGGTAGCATGTGGGGTTTGACTAGGAAGAATTCACCAGCTGAGTTTTTTAGCACCAATAAACCAATGTTGCCATTCAGCTGAGAGTGAAATCTGATCAAAGGATGGACTGGCGATGACAGTGGTGTTTGAGGAACACTCCTGTGTAATTCACATTGTCTTTGAAAGGAAGGACATCCCAGTGGTTAGATGCTAGCCTGTGGCTTGGTGCGGAGCATTGAAAAAGATTGTGATTTATTACTTTAAATTCTCAGGGTTTTCCTGGGCCTGCTCGCAGGCAAAGGGCTCTGTGGAGAGGCATGCGGTATGAGCCCAGCAGTAGCCGCAGTCAGTTCTGCAGCCAGCCAGCTTGGAGTAAGGTGGGGGGGGGGCGGGTTGTGCCTCTGTTTGAGGGAGCAGCCTGCTTTGTCTCTCTCTGGTTTGGGGTTCATATGTGTTACTGCACTCAGTGCTATGAAATAAAGCTGTTATGGTGCAACCTCCCAGCAAGAGTTTTTTGGTTTTTTATCTACCGTCTCTGTATCATGAGCCTGGGTTCAATTCCCTGCTCGCCACAAACTTCCTGCATGCGCTTGAGCAAGTCACTTCATCTCTCTGTAGCTCAGTTGCCCATCTGTAAAATGGGGACCTTCCTTCCCCACAGGGATGCCGTGAGGGGCTCAGATACTCCAGGGACGGGGGCTGTCTGAGCCCCTTGGCGATACATGACAAAGGGAGTGGACATTTTCAAACCAGGGTGCCAAAAGCGAGTCCCCCAAATCCATATTGACCCGTCCAAGGAAGTGGCTCGTTTTAATAAGGTGCGGAGTACCCACCAATCCCACCGATTGTAATCGGCTGGCTCAAGAGTAATGCAGGGAGGGCGGAACCGACCCCATGGTAGCTACGCTGGAAAGCACAGTAGGAATATGGACCCTGACAATGACTCTTCACGGTGTACGTAGGTGATGGTTAGTTTCATTGAGGCCCCTTTCCTGGCTAGAGGGTGCTATGGGTTCCCGGGGCTGGTTCCAGGAAGTCACAGGGACTTATGCCAGAATGCCAAGGGGATCCATGCCATGGGCCTGCCTATTCCAATTGCAGCAACGGGGCTTTGAACTTGTGCGGTGCAGGCTCAGAACGTGCTCTCTGCTGTACAGTTTGGGGCGGGGGAGGGGATAAGCACGTGAACGTGAGAAAATAATAGCACCCACTCCACACCCAAATGTAATGAAGATGGGTGCTGTGCCAGCTGCCCCAATACATAGCTCTCCTGATGCACCCCAGTCCTGAGCAACAGCCTTCTCCCTTCCCCCTCACTATCCCAGTCCTGGGCCCCCTCCCATGTACGGTTCTGCCAATGCCCCTCAATCCCAACCTGCAGCCCCTTTGCTAGGCCAGTCCTGGGCTTGGACAGGCACGCACACACAGACCCCTCGGATGGCTGATGCCCTCAATCCTGAGCTGCAGGGCTCCTTCCTGGCTGTCCTGGAACCCCCAAAGAGTGGAGGATGTGCACAAGGCCTCCCTTGTGACGCCCCCCATAATATTCTGATCCTGGTTTCCTTTGAGTAGTGACCACCAGCACCAATCAAAGCCAACGGCAAGAACTGTTCTGAGAGATGAGACCCAGTTTCTTCCTTGCGGACCTGTCCCAGGACACCTTTCCCCACGTCCGATCTTTCCATTGCCTTCCCCCCGCCCCATAGTATCACCATTATTTATATTGCAGTAGCACCTAGAGGCTCCAAGAGAGACTGAGCCCCCCATTGTGCTCGGTGCTGTATGGACAGTCTCTGCCCCAAGGGCCTTACACACTAAATGGTGAAGACAGACAAAGGAGGGGAGAGGAAGCCAATTGCCCAGGATTACCGATGGTAGAGCTGGGACCAGACCCCAGATTTCCTAAATACTACGCCGCTGGCTTCTCCCCAAGACAACAGAGTGTTGGGAATCATTAAGAAAGGGATAGATAATAAGACAGAAAATATCATATCGCCTCTATATAAATCCAGGGTACGCCCCCATCTTGAATACTGCGTGCAGATGTGGTTGCCCCATCTCATCGGCAAACGAGTGTGTATGTCTTTCTCCATACGTAAGACGTCCATGTGTACACGCGTGAGCATGTGTATCGAGAGGGCGGGAACTGGGTTTGTATGTGTGCATCAGCATGTGGCTTTCTGCGTGTGTCACGTGTCTGCGTGTGTGGGCAGGGCCTGGCGTCCGGTTTCTTAAACAAGGGGACGTGGGCTGCCCCGCTAACAGCAAAGGTGGAGCTGTGGCCAGGTATCGTATCACTTGGAGCTCAGATCATCTGTAGTAACAGAATACTGCCCACTTTGTTGTTTTTCTAAAAATTGTGAATGAAATCTGGGAAAGAAAGAAAGAAAGAAAGAAAGAAAGAAAGATGCCAGGGGTCAAAATATTGCCTGGAGTAACAGGTGACTTCAATGCAGTGACACCATGGCTGGTTCTGGCCCCTGAGGTGTCAGTGCCGAGTCTGTAATTCAGGAAGGAACGGTATCTCTCCCTTTTTTCACACTAGAAGCGGCTGCTAATCGATAGAGTCAGGGAATTGATCTTTAATCATGTGTTCTGCATGCCAAGCAGTGTCATTTCTCTTGGAAAGATGATGCCTGGAGGAACATTTTCCCAGTCTGGTGCCTCAGATTTTCCCCTCGGAATGATCTGCTTGGGGATCTTTCCGAGAGCACTTTATTTGCCCTCTATATGATCGTTTTGAGACTGGTCTGGGTGGCGCTTGATCTACAAGAAGGCTACATCCTGTTGGGATTTGGTGTGATCGTGATGATAATTTGATGATGATCTAATTCTTTCCGGTTATTCTTGTTTGTGTGACTTCTAGCACCTCAGTGCAGAGGAAAAAGGGTAGATTTAGAGATAATAGGGACTATATACCAGTCAAGAGTAGTTACTTGCTTGGTGAGGAAAGGGTCTGAGAGTCAGGACACCTGGGTTACATTTCTGGCTCTGCTGCTAGCCCTCTGTGTGGCCTTGGAATCATTTCACCTTAGTGTGCCTCAGTTTCCCCAGAAAATTGATTTTTGGATTGTGTTTTTTTCCCCTTTTCTTTTACTTTCTTTTTCCCTTTTCCTGTTAAAAAAAAAAGTGGGAGGGGGACAAAAAGAGATGGGTGGAGAAAAGGAGAGAAAAAGAGGGGGAAATAACCCCAAAACTCTGAAAACCAAGAGCCAAAATTTCTTACATTTTTTAGTAAAAAAACAAACAAACCTGAAAATTTCTACCAAAATGAAAACGTTTCATTTTGGTTGCAAACCTTCTTTTCTTTTCTTTTCTTTTCTTTTCTTTTCTTTTGTAATCCAAAAATGTTTCAAGGGAAAAAATCCCAGCCAGCTGTAGGTTTTGGTGCGCTACTTTCTCCGCCCTTTGGGGGAGCTGTGAGGAGAGGGGGGGAGCTCCCAGGGCAGATCCAACAGGAACTTTATATGCAATCATAATGGAACCGCTCCCCTTCTACGCCTGCCCTCAACCCCGCCCCCATGCATGCCGCCTGCATCCTGTCCGACTCCATCGTTCAGCCAGAAATACCCATCCCTGGCCGCTGCTTTTCTCCGCCTGCCTCCTTACAAACCTTGCTGCCAGCTTTAGAGCCAACCACGTAACTATCAAACCAGCAACGTCCAACACATGGTTAAAGCTACCCGAAGGGGTGTTCAACAAACTCAACAGGCTCAGGAATCAATGATCCGCCCCAGCTTCTCCCTGCCCCCAATACACACAGAGCATGGAGCAGAGGGGAGCGGGAAAAATATAGCCAGGCCTGCGAAATGCATGCCATGGGAGGGGAGGCAGGCTAGAGATCTGATTACAAATCTATCACCTACTTCCCATGATTAATTGCTTCTTTACCAGAAGGAACAGTGTGCAGGGGGGTCATTTTTTAAAGGTAGCGCCGGATGGGAAGTTTCTTTCCAAGCTGCATTTACGACCCCGATTCAATAAAACATATATCACCCGCAGGTGAGACAGAGAGCGAACCAACCGACCAGAGAGGGAGGAAACATTAGAGGCAGCATGGAAAAACAAAAGAGAAAGAGAGTGGTTCTGATACCATTGTAATCCACGGAATTATTCTGGATTTATGCCTGTGTAAATAAACTCAAAGAAGGAGAGCAACTGCGTAATACCTGCTCCACTCCAGAAAGTTTTGCTGATTTAACTACACAGGCATAGTTACACCATCAAAACCCTCCTTGGGTAGACAGTTAAATTTTTTTTGTTTGTTTGTTTTTATAGCAAGACTCAGGGGGGGTTATTAGGGAGGGATAGTTCAGTGGTTTGAGCATTGGCCTGCTAAACCCATGGTTGTGAGTTCAATCCTTGAGGGTGCCACTTAGAGATCTGGGGCAAAAATCTGTCAGGGGACAGTACTTGGTCCTGCTAGTGAAGGCAGGGGACTAGACCTTTCAAGGTCCTTCCAGTTCTAGGAGATTGGCATATCTCCATTTTTTAAATTTAATTCGGTCTTTTAGTTGTGTATCGTACATTCATTTGCCTTTCCTGGCCTTGATCGTCCTCAGGTAGATTTCTAGTTCCTTGCCTTCCAGAATGTAGCTGTCTGCTCGGCCACACTGTCCAGGTCTGGAGGCAATGCAGGCAAGCAGCTATTCCTGCTGGAATTGCTCCTCCAGGATGCTGCTGATCTTGGCGTACTTCTTCGGCTCGTCATATGTCTTCTGGATCTTCTTTGAACGCTTCTTGTTTAAGATTTCCTCCTCTTCAGGAGTCAGTTTAGCACCCTTCTTGCGTCTGAGGGGCAAGGCATGGTGGGCTTCATCCCACTGGTGGTAAGGGGTGCTGTCAATGAGAACGATGCGGTTCTTCACCAGGGTCTTTGTCCGCCCCAGCTCATTGTTGGAAGCATTGTAGACCACATAATTGATTCTGGTCTTGCGGGTGCAGCATTCAGAGCCCCAAGAGAAGTTGCCAGCGTCCAAGCGCAGAGCACGGTATTTCTTGTTACCACCACGAACCCTCACTGTGTGAATTCGGCATGGGCCAATCTTGGTGTTGGCGGGAGATCGCCCCAACTCATACTTCCTCTTCTTGTGGCAGGGCTTCCTTTTGCCCCCAGTCTTGCGACGCTTGTGTAGTTGTCCCTAGAGATACCCATCCCAAGCGGCGCCGGCTGCGGAAAGGTACATTCTACCAGTGTAGTTTATTTCAGCTCAGAAAGTGGAATAACCTATGCAAGTATAAGCACGGGTACAGATGTATTCACACTAGGGCTTTTATGGATGTGCAAAGCTATGTCAGCACAAATGGTCATGTCCCTCACTGGCATAGCGAGAGCAGGAAAACTTCCAAGTGTAGAGCGAGCCTAGGAAGCCCTAAAGTTCTGTGCGCACATCAAGGGGTCCCACGGCAATCGGGGGACTCATGAAACCAAAATTCAGGGGACCGGCTGGAGGAGCCTCTCTCACCTTATTGATGATTTCCCCCAAATCAGGGTCTCGCTGTGCTAGGCGCTGTACAAACACACAGGGAAAGAGAGTCTCTGGCCTGAAGAACTTTCAAGCCCAAGGGCTTCTCTACACTTGAAATACGAGAATACTTCGGTGTAGACACTGCCTATGCTGATAGACGGGGTTCTCCCATCGGCGTAGGCAACCCACCCTCCTGAGAGGCAGCAGCCGGGTCACCAGAAGAATTCTTCTGTCTGTCTAATGCTGTCTACACCGGGGCTTAGGTCGGCTTAGTTGCACTGCTCGGGGGTGGTGATTTTTCACACCCCCGAGTGACATAGCTGGGTCAACCTAACTTTTAGCATACACCAGGCCTGATTCAGAGCAGGGACTTGAAATTGAGTCTTTTACAGCCTAGGTGGGTGCCCTAGACACCTGGCTGTTGACTCTTCTCAGGTGGGCTTCCTGCTCTGTTATTTTTCACAAGAAACCCTGAAAGGTCTTGTTTTCATCCCAGGGCAGAACGGGAAAAATTCTTGAAAGCTTGCAAATTTTCCCAGGATAGGAAAACCGTTTCCCATCCGGCACTAACTAGCATCCATTTGTGTGGGTTCCAGAGACACATCCTGAGATTCAGGAAGTGTTAAACGAGAGCTGGGATTGAGTAGCAAAATTCAGCGTAAACACCCTCAAATTGTTTAGGGTCCTAGCACCCTTCTGGGGGAGGGTCCAAGCCTGAGTGCTGCTGCGACTTGGGTCCCAGCCTGGTCATTCTGCAGTGTGGATGCAGACGGTCCGTGTGGTGCTGTAACGATGCTGGTTCTGGCGGGACCAACTGAGAGTGCCAGTTCAGGACAAATTGCTTCAAGCAGGGCAATTACAGCCCAGGGCTTTGGTTCTTCCACCTCTAAGGCAAACCAAACCAGCCAGACAGAGGAGACTTTGGTTTTACCCCACTGGCTAACCACAAGTCATCCCAAGCAATCCCCTAAGACACTCCAGTTTCCCAGTCTCACCACCAGTGCCACTCGTTATGGGGACAACTGGTCATGAAAACCAATGCCCCAGTAAAAGAAAAAAGGTCCTCCCGATCCCAACGGACCGAACCTCAGATCCAGGTCAATATACAAATCAGATCTTACCCACAAATCACGCTGTTGCCAATCCTTTAGAATCTAAACTCTAAAGGTTTATTCATAAAAGGAAAAAGGTATAGGTGAGAGCTAGAATTGGTTAAAAGGAATCAATTACATACAGTAATGGCAAAGTTCTTGGTTCGGGCTTGCAGAGATGGAATAAACTGCAGGTTCAAATTCAACTAAAGTCTCTGGAGTACATCCACAGCTGGGATGGGTCCTTCAGTCCTTTGTTCAAAGCTTCCATTTGTAGAAAGGTTCTTCCAGAGGTAAGAAGCAGGAATGAAGACAAAATGGAGTTGAGGCAGCTGCCTTTTATAGTTTCTTCCAGGTGTAAAGACACCTCTTTCCTTACTGTGGAAAATCACAGCAAAATGGAGTCTGGAGTCACATGGGCAAAGTCCCTGCATATCTTGTTAAGTCACAGGTGTGTCTGCCATCTCTCAATGGGTCCATTGTATCGCTAATGGCCCTTAATGGGCCATCCAGCAGGCCTGGCCGAGCTGATAGCTTGTTCTGTGTCCCAGAAGCCCAGCCCCAGTTTGAAATACAGACAGTATAAAGCCAATATTCATAACTTCAACTACAAAACTGATACATACATATAAATGGCATAATCATAACCAGCCAAGCATAACCCGGTCTTAGACACCTCATTTGACCCCCTTTAGATAAGATTTGGTGCCACTACAGGACCTTGGTTGTAACAATGATCTATATGGTCCCAGTTAGTGTCAATAACGTCACAGGTGCGGTAAGGATGCGTTAGTACAGCTGCAAGACCCAGGTACAGCAGTTGTAAGCCCAGGTTTTCAACTCAGTGTGGACGTTCACACGCGGGCTTGGAAAAACACCAAGTTCACAAGCTCAGTTCCCACAGAGCCAGGTTTACAATGCAGCGAAGACACCCTTCATCTCCCTGTGCATCTGTCATCTACCGCACAGGGCTGTTGTGAAGATAAATACATTAAAAAGGTTGTGAAGTGCTCAGATATGATGATAATGGTGGCCAGATAAGGCTCCCAGAAGGATTTAATGTGCTCTTGCCCTCTATACTTAGCCATTATCTCTATGTGGAATATAAATTGGATACGATTTTCAAAGAGGCTGAGGCAGTTTGGACATCCAGTTGCCATTTGTTTTAATGGATTTGGGAATGCAAATCTGTTAGGGCTGGTCTACACTACCCGCCCAATTTGACGGGTAGCGATCGATCTTCTGGGGATCGATTTATTGCGTCTCATCTATCCCAGAAGTGCTCACCGTCGACTCCGGTAATCCAGCTCGACGCGAGGAGGAAGCGGAGTCGACGGGGGAGCGATCCTGTGCTGCGTGGACGCGAAGTAAGTAACTTTAATTCGATCTAAGATATGTTGACGTCAGCTACGCTATTCTCGTAGCTGAAGTTGCGTATCTTAGATCGATCCCCACCCCCTAGTGTAGACCAAACCTTAGACAGCTTTGAAAATCTCAGTTTATATCTCCAGCAAGTCTGGTTGAAAAATGGCAAGTATTTCATGCACAAAAGGAATTCCTGCCACGCGTTACATGGAATTTTTCAACAAAATGAATCCAAAGAAAATGTTCGTTTCAGTTCGCATTGAAAGTTGTTGTTGCATTTTGGTTTGCTGTGCCTTTTTTTCTCCCCAGTCTTCTCATTTTTCCCCCCATTGGAAATAAAGAAGAGGTGGGAGTATAAAAAATTGAAACAAGCTAAAAATTTTCTCTTTGAATTCAGCTGAACCAAAAAAATTCAAGTCAAACCTAAAAGAAATGAAATTTTAAACATTTTGAAAGAAATGAAAACTTTTTGCAAAAAAATTCATTCCCTTAAAAAAGCCTCCCCCCCCCCCTTTTTTTTTTTTTTGGTTAAAAATGTGTGGGCAAAACAGTTCATCCAGCTCTAATCTGCAGTTTTGGAATCGTAAATTGCATTCTAGGTGATGCTAAAGATAAAGAGATGATCATTTCTGTCCTTACTTACATCCCAATGGAATTGCATGGAATGTAAACCAGAGCATAATTTGGCCTAGTGTTTAAAGACATTTTTAGGGGGATTGCTAGCAGTTTCTACATGTAGCATTTCTCTCTCCCATATTTGACAGGCAAACAAGCCTAATTACCGGCTGTGGCGTTACACCCCATATTCTTCATAGAAATCTGGTTATGATATGCATATGGCATAACTCAGATATATTTAATGCACGATGGCTCATGTAAGGTATCTTTAGAAAGGTTGTGATTTACTGAATGTGATTATCCAATTTGCATGACTGTATCATTTCTGCAGATAAAGTTAGGAATATGAACTATGTAACAATGACAATGACGTGTGTATTTGGGAGACACTCACCAAGCAACTGGCCATCACAGCCTTGATGGGCCATTAGGAAGAAGCAGTAAGACCACGAAGATGCAAGAGATCATAGAATCTCAGGGTTGGAAAGGACCTTAGAAGGTCATCTAGTCCAACTCCCTGCTCAAAGCAGGGCCAATCCCCAATTTTTGCCCCAGATCCCTAAATGGCCCCCTCAAGGATTGAACTTACAACTCTGGATTTAGTAGGCCCATGCTCAAACCACTGAGCTATCCCTCCCCCCCCAAGCATTAGTCTGCTAAACCAGATGACCTCCTAAGGTCCCTTCCAACCCTGAGATTCTATGATACTAAACTCTCTCCTTCCTGGGACATAGCTGTGACACTGAAAGGTCAGGTGATAATGTCACCTGATGCAAAGTACCACCTTGGACACTGCTGATACTTTTCCTCTATAAGGGGATGGGGATCAGACAAAGGTTTCCTGCCTTAGTAAATTATTTTAAGGATGGGGAGGGGGTTAATCTAGGCTCTCCTCCATTGCCTACCCAAGAAGAAAAACTGCTGAAAGTATGGCAAGGGATAAAAAAGGAACTAACCCAAGGGGAAAGGCAGGGGTGAGTCCAGACTGAGACAGGGGTCCAGTCTGTACGAAGAAATAACTGGAGCTCTAAGCTACAGAAACTCTGCCTAAAATAACATTTAGGGTGAGTAATTATTTCTTGAAACCAGTTTCTTTAAGATCTTAAGTTTAGTATGCGTGTTTTGTTTTATTTGCTTGGTAATCTGCTTTGTTCTGTTTGCTATCCCTTATAATCACTTGAAATCTACCTTTTATAGTTAATAAACTTGGTTTTGTTTATTATTAAACCCAGTTTGTGCAATCCATATCTGGAGGGGCAAGAAGCTGTGCATCTCTCTCTGCACATTGAGGAAAAGGGCGAATTTTTATGAGCTTGCACAGTGCAGATCTTTCTATACAGCGCAAGGCAATATACCTTTGGGGCTGCACTCCAAGGGAGGTGGGCACCTGAGTGCTGTGGCCAGTCCCTTAAACTGAGTCTTCCCAGAGCTGATCTCAGTGTCTGTGCCTTTCTGCAGCTGGTTGTGGCCCTGCCTGTGTGTGTGCTAGAGGAGGCTCAGCAAGACAAGATAAAGCAGGCCCAGGCTGGCAGAACAGGCAGTCCCAGTGGTATCTCAGTACATCAGGTGGCACCTTAAAGGGGGGAAACCCGTCACACCGGCACCTTCTGGTCAGTCTGGATGTAGTTCCTTTCTGCCTTGTGGGGGGACCTTAATGCCAATACACCTGTCTGTCCTTCCTGCATGAGGCATGCACTTAGATCTTCTGAAAATGCCCCTACAGATAATGCAACTGGCTTAGTCAGATCATAATAATTTCAAACTGGTGGATTGGTGATCAATGTATCTAACTGCTCCAATGCCTGAATTCTCAATGCCAGGCAATGTCAGTTTCCAGTCCCCTTATGGGCTTATTGACCGTGGATAGATTTGGAGTTAATTTTGTCAAATAGTTTGTCATTAGCATAAATCTCTGAAGAACCCATTATGAGCAGTCAGCCAAAAGGGCTAAAGCAATCCTTGGATGCTTAAACAAGGGTATCTCAAATAGGAGTAGAGAAGTTACATTACCTCTGTATTTGGTACTGGTGCGACTGCAGCTGGAATACTCTGTCCAGTGTTGACATCCAAAATTCAAGAAGGATGTTGATCATTTGGAGAAGGCTCAGAGAGGAGCCACAAAAACGAGTAAAGGATTAGAAAGCCTGTCTTCTTGTGATAGACTCAAGGAGCTAAATCTATTTAGTTCAACAAAGAGAAGGTTAAGGGGTGACTTGATTGCCATCTATATCTACATGGGGAACAAATATTTAATAATAGGCTCTTCAGTCTAGCTGAGAAAAGTACAACATGATCCAATGCCTGGAAGTTAACGCCAGAAAAATTCAGACTGTAAAACATGTGTGGGAGGGAAGGATAGCTCAGTGGTTTGTGCATTGGCCTGTTAAACCCAGGGTTGTGAGTTCAATCCTTGAGGGGGCCATTTAGGGATCTGGGGCAAAAATTGGGGATTGGTCCTGCTTTGAGCAGGGGATTGGACTAGATGACCTTCTAAGGTCCCTTCCACCCCTGATATTCTATGAACAGTGAGGGTAATTAGCCATTGAAATAATTTACCAAGGGCCATAGTGGATTCTCCATCCCTGACATTTTTAAATCAAGATTGGATGTTTTTGTAGATGATCTGCACTAGGAAATATTTTGGGGAAGTTTTCTGGCCTGTGTTACACAGGAAGTCAGACTAGATGATCCCAATGGTTCCTTCGGGCCAGGGAATCTATGAATTGTAAAGTGGGCATTTCAAGTATTGTTTTTATTTTATCTGAAATCAGCAATCAAACCATCAGGGTGAAATCCTGACCCCATTTTAATCTATAGCAGTTTTGCCATTAGAGCCAACCTTTCACTGTCTATGCTTAAGACATAACTTATAGAGGTAACTGCTGTTAAATCAGCTGAGGACCTTTTAAAGTTCAGCGTAAGGTGTCTTGCTCGCTGTAAAAAATTGCCTGTGTCTTCCATTGTGTTCTTTAAGGTCCATAGCCCAAATTAAAACATCATCCGTTATAACTTCAGCATCTTGTAAATCCTTCACAGATCTGTGCAATTACTCTTTGAAATATCTTGGGAGTAGAACTAATAATGTCAAAATGGTATATTAAAAGTCCCCAGCTTAGAGCCTGACTCACTCGACTTGCCAGCATGTATGTCCCACACCTCACACCAAGAATAATTTTGCTCTTGAGAGTTCAGCTTTCAGCGCTTCGACAGTTTTATCAGATAACGGTCACATTTTCTGGCTTTAAGGAAATCAGGGAGATAAATGCATATCCATTAGTGCGGGTCAAAAAAAATTGAATTAGAAAGTAATTTTGAGCAAAACCCAAAAATGTTCACGGGAAAAATTTGAACATTTCAACATTTGCCAGGTTTGGGATGAAAAATCAGAAAACAAAACCCTCCACAATTTAATGAAAATGGAACATTTTTACCAAAAGCAGTTTTCTCAAAACAATTTTTTCCATTTTAGTGTTTTAAATTGAAAAAAAAAAAAGCCAAAATGAAAAAAAAAAGATTTTTTAAAAATTCCCTGAAAAAAATAATTGGCATTTTTTGATCAGCTCTAAAAATTGGTCCTTTATTTGGCTTTTCAGTTCCACTCCTACAAGTAACCCAGCATGATGGTTACTGTTGTTATAAATTGAAGCAGTGGCCAAAGGCTCCAGCCAGGAGCAGGGAGCTGTACTAGGAGCTGTTCAAACACAACAAGAAGGCATGGTGTCTGCCCCGAAGATCTTGCGATCTCACTAGACAAGATAGACAGACAGTGACAGACAGACACCCTATGAGCAAAGTGTCAGGATTGTAGCTTGTTAGTTATTTTTTTATTTTGACTTCCCTCAAGCCATCGTCTTCTACTGTCATCGGAGCTTCTGAACAGAGCTGACAAAAATTTTTGTCCAGTAAGTTTTCCCTAAGAAAATAGGGAATGCAAAAGGCCAAGGCAGCTTCTGGATGGATGTAAATTTGATGATGGAGCTCAGCAACGTATGTGATCAGATTCTATGCCCAAATCACCATAATCTACCAGCTGCAACTGCTGGGATCTCTCAGGCACTGCGTATATGTGACTAGTCCAGGACGATTACATCCACTTCACCAGGGTGAATGGTCAAGAGGGCCGTTGGGAACTGCCATTGCTTTCTGAGGGGGGATTAGCGTCAGACAAACATAAGAACACAAGAACAGCCATACTGGGTCAGATCAATAGTCCCTCTAGTGGGGGTGGGCAAACTTTTTGGCCCAAGGGCCACATCTGGGTATGGAAATTATATGGTGGGCCATGAATGCTCATGAAATTGGGTGTTGGAGTGCGGGAGGGGGTGAGGTCTCCAGCTGGGGGTGCGGGCTCTGGGGTGGGGTCAGAAATGAGGAGTTCAGGGTACAGGAGGGGGCTCCGGGCTGGGGCAGGGGGTGGAGTGCTGGGGGTGGGGGGTGAGGGCTCCAGCTGGGGGTGCTGGCTCTGGGGTGGGGCTGAGGATGAGGGATTGGGGGTGCAGGAGGGTGCTTCAGGTGGGGACTGAGGGGTTCAGAGGGCGGGAGGGGGATCAGGGCTGGGACAGGGGGTCAGGACACAGGAGGGGGCAGGGGTGCAGGCTCCAGATGGTGCTTACCTCAAGCAGCTCCTAGAAGCAGCGGCATGTCCCCACTCCGGCTCCTACGTGGAGGTGAGGCCAGGCGGCTCTGCACGCTGCCCCGCCCACAGGCGCCGCCACTGCAGCTCCCATTGTCAGTGGTTCCCAGCCACGGCATCCCCAGATGAAGCGCCAGAGTGGGGCAAGGCCCAGACCCCCACTCCCCATCTGGAGCTCGAGGGCTGGATTAAAACATCTGAAGAGCCGGATATGGCCCCCCGGGCTGTAGTTTGCCCACCCCTGGCTCTAGCCCAATAGGCTGTCTTCCAACAGTGGCCAGTTCCAGATGGCAATTATTGAGTGATTCATCCCCTGTTGTCCATTCCCTGGCAGTTGGAGGGTTAGGGACACCCAGAGCATGGGGTTGTATCCCTGACCATTTTAGCTCACAGCCATTGATGGACCGATCCTCCATGAACTGATCTAATTCTTTTTTTAACCCAGTTATACTTTTGGCCTTCACAACATCCCCCTCCACCCACGGTGGCTGGGAACTGCAGGGTGACCATATTTCTCAAAGAGAATACAGGATACTCCCAGCCACTTCCTCACCCCGCCCACGCGAGGCTGTCGCCCGTGGCTGGAACCCTCAGGAGGCTTTCATCTGTCGCTGGAACCTTGCAGGGGGCCCCAGGAGGAAGCTGTTGCCTATCGCTGGAACCATCCTGGAGCCCTGCTGCCTGCCAGCTCCAGTCCCTCGGCCCCTGGGCTGAAGCAGAGAATGTCAGGGAGGTCTCTGGAAGTCTCAGATTCTGTGACTTCCATGACCTCCGTGACATAAACGTAGCCTTATTTATGAATATGTTGAGCAGCACAGATCCTTGGAGGACCCCACTATGTACTCTCTCTCCATTATGAAAACTGACCACTTATTCCTATCTTTTGTTTCCTATCTTTAAACCAGTTCCTGACCCAGGAGAGGACCTTCCCTCTTATCCTATGGCTGCTTACTTTGCTTAAGAGCCTTTGGTGAGGGACCTTATCAAAAGCGTTCTGGTAAAGAGGCTGATTTATGCAATAGGTTACATACCACAATTTCATCCAAGACCTTATTCCACAGAGAAGCTGCTTAGAACAGGGAACATTAATTTTTCATTATGTTCAGTTAATTACAAGTAATTATTTCACATGTATATATTTATATATCAAATCATATTTAGCATTGCAAGGGTCAGCAGCCTTCATTTCAATTAGCTCCTTTCCATGCAGACGAAGCTTAGCAACTATAATTGCTCTGACTTGCACGCATTGTTTGGCCTTGGGATGGTCTCTGTTGGTAAATAATAAAAAAAGCATTGATTTCCCATGTAGATGAATCGCTTTGGCTCTGAGTATTTCCAGTTTGATATCCATCCCATATGCAGATTTATTGGGAAGCCCGAGTGTTTGAGTAGATCGTTTCCCTTATGCCAGGAGTAAATATTCCCATTAATCTTGTTAGTAGTGTCCCAGCCAAATGCCCAGATAGCCAGCTGCTAATCCTTTTACTGTTACGGGTGCAAATGACCCACATTTGTTTTACAGACACACATCAAAGGCCAGTTTATTATTCCTGGCACCCAGAGTGGCCCAGGGCTGCCAACCACATTAGCATTTGTTTTCACGTTGCATCGTGAATGCAGGCTGGGCTACCAGCCAACCAGTGCTCTCCATTCCACCGTGTTGTCTAGGGTGACCAGATGTCCCGATTTTACAGGGACAGTCCTGACTTTTAGGTCTTTTTCTTATGTAGGCTCCTTTTACCCCCCACCCCCATCCTGATTTTTCACATTTGCTGTCTGGTCATCCTAGTGCTGTCCCAAGAGTCTATCGTCTGTGTTGGAATAGGGGATGTCTTGCATGGGGCATTTGCATCCGCCGGAATAGAGGCTGCTGATTGGTTAAGGCTGGGGGCCAAACCCAGGCTTCATCCCACAAGCCCCTCAAAAAGGGGCAGAAAATGTATGAGAAATGGACCATTCCATTCTTGTGTGTCATGTAGGGGTCTTGGTTAGAATGGTTCATTCCCTTGCATCGTGTGTGTGGGGGGTGGGGGGGGGGGTCAGAAGTAATATTCCATTCCATTGCATTGTGTAGGCCATGTTGGCTGGAATATGCCATTCCCTTGTGTAGTGTAGGGGTGTCAGCTGGAACGTTGTAATCCCTTGCATCATGTAGGGGTGTTAACTTGACTGTTCCATCTTCTTGAATCACATCGGGGTGTTGGCTGGAATGCTCCATCTCTTGGCATCATGTAGGGGTGTCAGTTGAAATGCTCCATCTCCATGCGTCGTGCAGAGGTGTTGGCTGGAAGGTTCCATAGATTTCCTAGATTCCAAGGCCAGAAGTGGTTTGAGCATTGGCCTGCTAAACCCAGGGTTGTGAGTTCAATCCTTGAGGGGGCCATTTAGGGATCTGGGGTAAATATCTGTCAGGGGACAGTACTTGGTCCTGCTAGTGAAGGCAGGGGACTGGACTCGATGACCTTTCAAGGTTGTTCCAGTTCTAGGAGATTGGCATATCTCCATTTATATATTATATCTAGTCTGACCTTCTCTATAGCACAGTTCATAGAACTTCTCATTACTTTGTATCGTGTATGGGAGTCATATGGAATGCTCCATTCCCTTTTGTTGCATAGGGGTATTGGCTGGAATGTTCCATGCGTTTGAGTTGTGTAGGGGTATCAACTGGAATGCTCCATTCCTTTTTGTTGCATAGGGGTATTGGCTGGAATGTTCCATGCCTTTGAGTTGTGAAGGGGTATCAAGTGGAATGCACCATTCCTTTTTGTTGCATAGGGGTGTCAGCTGGAATGTTCCGTGCCTTTGTGTCATGTAGGGGTATCAGTTGGAATGCTCCATTCCCTTGCATTGTACAGGGGTGTTCTCTTTACCAAAATAAAATGTAGAGAAAAGAAAAAGACAAACGTGGTGATTTATAACATATTAATTTAGTGCACACAAGCACGGTAATTTTGCTGAGTGGGAGTGACATCTGTTCTCTTCACCATCTAACAATGAGATGGATTTGAATGAGATTCACTGAAGTTGGGAGCATTATATCAATAAGAACCTTACTACGAGAGAGCAGAGCATCTAATGCTACCCGAAATTGATCATTGGTCGTCAGTTGTTACAGGAGTGCTACATAAATTGTTCACACGGTTCAGGAAAGTTGTTGTTATGACCTGCAAAATGGCTTCCAACATCCCAATCTTAACATCTATTGGTTAAGACCAGGGAACCCCAATGATTGACGTCAAAGGCCTCATAGTTACATACATTTACAAATGAAGTGGGAAGAGTTTTACCACCAAACTCCTTTCTGTTTGAAGTCAGTTTGAAATCAGGATTCATCTTTGCTTCCTTCCTAAACTCTTGTGTGGCTTTGCAGCTGTGAAACAACCCCAGAGGTGGTTGCACTTGATTGGTAAAGGGACGTGATCCTTCTGTTTGTAGGTCCAACTCCTGAAGCTATCACTCAGTCTTATTATATTGGAATGAATCGGAGTTTGACCAAAATAAGAATTGAATAAGGCTTAGCAGGGATTTGTTCTACAGTGAGGGAAATGTTCTGAGATCCTTCAGGACGAAGGGCTCAATACTGAGGTCAGTGTTACGGTTATGTTATGTTAATGCATTTGGTTTGCTTCGTCTGTTTTACTCTTTCAGGACTGAATAGCAGCTATGCCCCAAGCCTGAGGACAGAGAAGTGCACGGCCACAGCTGCAGAGGCACAGACATGCATAATCTCATCCTGGGTTCCCCTTTGCTCCAGGGCAAGGATTAATCCATGCCAGGCTTTACCATTTTCTGACCCACTCCCCGGCTCATCCCTGCCACACCCACTGAGGCTTCTGCTCTCTTTGCTCAGCTTCCTGTTAAGGTTATTTCTTGTAGCTAACTCTACCAGTCATCCCATTGATAAACACCTAGTTCCCCAGGAACATGTGGCTATGACCCGCCAGATCTTCAATGGGACTCTTTAGGGGTGGGGGGACAGCCTCCTCGGTCACGCTGTCCTTTGAAAAGGTAAAAAAGGATACAATTAGAAACAGCCCCACACATCCCCACTACAGCATTTTCTTGTGATGACCCACATCACATTTCTCCTGGCACTGGCAGCTGTTTCCTCACAATCTGACATTGCTATTTGTCATATATAAATAACAAAATGGAATTTCATTATGAGCTTATCTGGGTTGTTTAATCCTTTGAGGTCTTGGCTCCCAATGGAATGGAAACCTGATTATAAGCCTCTGGGGCCAGACTCATGCCGATTGTAAGCAGGTCTGGTTCCCATGAAAGTCTTGGGGCAAACTCTCCGGTGATCTTATCAGTGCAATGAATGGAACATGAGGTGCTCCTGACCTCGCCTTCAGGGGTACAAATCAAATGAAGCTGATCTGAAATCAGAATTCCCAACCTGAGGGAAAATGCTGCTTGTCAACATTTGCGTTTGTCCAAAACTGGGACGAAAAATTGAAATTTCAGATGTTTTCACAGAATGAAAATTTCCCAGAAAATGTCTATTCAGAAATGTCAGAATGTTTCTTTCAAGTCAGGTTGGCCTCATTCCAGCTGCTGCAGTATCTCATGGGAGTTATAGTTTAAGTGCCTCCTGCCTCCATTCTGCCATCGGGCCAGCCTCCTTGGTCGGACTACACCTCCCATGATTGCCTGCTGTGACACTCCAGAGTGCATCATGGAAGATGTAGTCTAGCAAGGGAGCCTGGCCCATAAAGGACATGAGGCCCCTGAACTACAACTCCCATAAGGCACAGCAGAAGCACAGGTGGACACAGCTCAACGTCCAACTGACTCATAAGGAAACAATATATTAAATTTGTGGCAAAATTACCATTTTCCTGCAGAAAATTTCTTTTGTGGAAACTATATTTTCCTGCTCAGCTCTAAAATCAGGGGTAACTGCACTGATGTCAACTGAATTACATCAAGATCAGTGGGCTCAGAATCAGGCCCTGCTGTGAGGCAGTGGGTTGTAAATGGCATATGAGTTACATTCCTTGTGCATTCTACAGATCAATGATCTGGCAATTAGCTGATGCTACAGAACTGGAAGGAGGAGGAAGGCAATCAGATTGGGAATGATTGTGCTATACCATATGTCTTGGCAGCTGGGAACTATTTGGGTAAAGGGACTGTTCTTGGCTCAGGGGAGTTCTTGGCTTGGTTCATGGTCTCCTCCTTTATCTGCCTTCTCCTGGTCTGCTTGCTGCTCCTCAGCATAAAGGGCATAGGGTGTTTCTCCTTGAAATGGAATTCAATAGCATGACATTTCCATTTGGACCCGGAGTGGTGCCAACCCTTTTCTGAGAATAATTCTTGGTCTGGAGCTCACTTGGGAGCGGTTTGTCATGAGCGTTTGAAATCCAAGAGACCCAATGACACCACCAGTTGCCCACATATGTAACATACTGATAAAATGCATCTCATATCTCCCTTTGCAATGGTGGGTCATCAGAAAGGGTTGAACCTGGGGCCCTCAAGCCTGCATCACAGACCTCTACTACATGAGCTAAGAGCTGGTAGCAGTAGTAGACTGTTATCCTCCAAGGAACTAGCCAGACAGCGTGTCACATACGCATCTCCCACTGAAGTACATATGCTTCTCCTAGAGTCACTGGAACCAAGCCCTTTTGATTGGACCATAGGTTACATGGAACATCTTTGCTCCCTGGCCGGTGCATGTAACTTAGAATGAGGTTTCCAATGAGAACACAAATGATTCCAAATCCATGCTTTTCCTATGTACGTGCGGCTTTAAATTAACCACTTCCCCCAAATATCTCCTCCTCCCCCACAGCAAACTTGTTCACCAGAAGCTTTGTGGGAAGCAAATCCCAAAGGCAACGTGAATTCATTAAAAAAAAAAAAAATCAAAGCCACCTTCCCAGAGCATTGTGTGTTTGCAATATTCTCCCACAGGCAGTCACCCACAGAGCTGAGCTAAGGGCGTTTTTCCCCCCCTTGCAAATATTTCCTAGCTGCTACAATAATAAAATAAAACGACAATTTTGCACACCCACAAAGTCTCCCTTTCATTCTGGGGGATTTTTATGCCCCTGAACTTTTCATTTTCTTTAGCGGGAATGGGGGGGATGAACAGTGAACTGGGTACAAATGTGAAAAGCCATTTTTGTGCATGACACGACACTGGTGAAATCTTGAGCAGAAGGGAAAGTGGGGCAAAGCACCTGCTCTTGTAATGTGGGGTAAAGCATAGGCGCCAACTCTGTGGGTGCTTCGGGGCTGGAGCACCCACAGAAAAATAAAAAGGGTGCTCGGCTCTCATCGGCAGCCCCACGCATCAGCTCCTCCCCCTCCTCCTCCCCCCAACACCTCTCGCCCACCTCGATCAGCTTTTCAGCGGCATGCAGGAGGCACTGGGTGGCGGGGGGAGAAGCGGGAGCAGGAAGAGGCAGGGGAGGGGCGGAATGGGGCTGGAAGAGGTGGGGCGGAGGTGGAGCGGGGCAGGAAGAGGCAGGGTGGGAGTGAAAGCTTGGGGGAAGGTGTGGCGTGGGGGCGGGATCTGGGGCGCAGCGGGGGTCCAGCACCCCTGGGGAAATCACAAAGTCGGCACCTCTGGGGTAAAGAGAGAAAGAGAGAAGGAAAGGGATAGCGTGAATCAGGGCAGAACTATAGGTGGGTTGAGACGTATAGAGGGCCTTGCCGGTGAAGAGGAGGCGGATGCAGTATGAAGGAGGAAGCCTGAGAAAGCGGAAGTTTTGTAAGCGCTGTCAGCGCTTTGCACACACGCCGGGCCTGATCCAAAGCCCATTGCAGTCAAAGGGCGTCTCTCTTCTTGACTCCTGTAGGCTTTGAATCAGGCTCTCGTGCAGCACTGCTTTAGGAAGCGGCTCAATCCAAACCCACAGCTCCCTCATCCCCATGGGGGGCAAAAAGGCAGCACAGAGGATGAGGTGTCTGGGGATCCCGCTGCCCCAGGACAACCTCCCTGCCGCAGTCTCCTCGCGGAGCTTAAGCCTGCCTCGCCGACAGATGTATTTTAAATAGCATAAGGCCAAAGTGGAAAGTCAGCTGTGAACCTTGGACCCCTTCTGGACGTAGGGAAGTTATGCGTGACCTCCTATGTTGACAGAGAGCTACTGCACCCACCCGGTCTTTTACTACATAAGCTAAGAGCTGTAAACTCGTGAAGAGTCTGATTCCGCTACATGGGAGTTCGGCTACTGATTTCGGTGAGAGCAGGTTTAGGCCGTTATACAACGGAGCCCAGTGACAAGAATACATCCATTAGAGGAATGAATCAGAGAAAACTACAGAGTAGCTCAGTTGTTGTCTTTTCCGATTCACTCCTGATAGGAGGCCTGGAAAGATTAGATATTAATCAGGAAATGAGGGTTATTGTCAATTTCTCCCACCACCCTCCTACCCTAAAAAAATAAAAAGACACAAATGTTGCCTTGATGGATAATTGAAAGGTGCCAACCCTGGCTGCCTGTTCTCCCCAGAGATCAGTTCATAAGGACTCAATATGATGTAGCGACATTAGAATGAAATACGATGATTTTATTTCTCAAGTGGCTACGGCTCTCAGCTCCTATCGAGTCAGTAAGAAACAAATCTCGGTGCCGTTGAAGTCGGCGAGACTTTTGCAACTGGCTTCAGTGGGAGCAGGATATTTAATATTATTATTTCTGTAGCAGTGAGGAACCCTCATCCTGCACTGTACAAACACAGAATAAAATGGGCCCTGGCCAAAGGACCTTGCAGTCTAAGTTGGGATGTGAATCAGAGATCAAGACCCACTGCTGTACACGCACTTAACGAAAGGTTGATCCCTGCCTCAAAGAGCTTACACTGTATGTATCAGAGGAAAGACCCAGGATGGCTACAAAGCTTGCTTATACCCACTAGCTGAGTTTATTATAAGATCCTTTAATACACTGCCAGGTATGGCCGAGGTTAGCTTGTGGGTAAGGTGGGCTGCTGGTAATATGATCAAAATCATATTTTGTTCAGAATGAGTTAAATTCTACTGCTGTGAATAGTGGTCAGTTGTCTGTCACTAGTTGTTCTGGAATATCAAAGGGAGCAAAAGTGCTCTTCAGTTTCTCGATAACACTGCAACATGTTATGTCTTTCAAGTACATTATTTCTTTATATCTGGAAAAATAGTTCACAACAACCAAGTATTGATGTCCTCTGAATTTGCATCAATCTGCACCTGTCTCTTCCAAGGTCTGTTTGGTAGGGGTGTTGTTATTAAAGGTTCCTTGTGTTCTGTTAGTTCTGCAATGTTCGCATATACTCTATTCTTCATGTCCTTGCTGATGCCTGGCCACCAAACTGACGGGTTGGTCCATTCACAGCATTTAGTTAATCCCCGATGTCGTTCATGGAGGAGGTTTAGGATTTCTCCTCTCATTTCATTTGGAATTACGATGCAATTTATCATGAGTGCATTTGACTTGCTTAATTGTCCACACACCGCAAAGTAGTCTCTTGCCACTTCTTTAGCATCCTTTAGATACTTGGGCCAGCCGCCCCTAATGTAACTTAGAACTTCTTGAAGTTGCATGTCTCTGGAGGTTGCTTTTTGTAGCTGGAATAGTCTCCTTTCTGACACTGGCCTGTATGTGTCCACAGCATCCACATACGCCCTTTTTGTCATCTTTGAGCTCACAGGTAGTTGAGTGCGATGCTGGGGTCCATGACAGAGTGTCTGCTACTACCAGATTTTTTTTCCAGGAACATATTTAGCAATTGGGCGAAATCACATTAACCTTAGTAATAGACATTGGCATCTCAGCACTGCTTCATGCAGATCTTTTCCTCTGTTGAAGGTTACAAGCGGTTTATGATCTGTTATTAGTATAAATGAATATACAAATATAGAATAAACAAACGGGGAGGAGAGATAGCTCAGTGGTTTGCACATTGGCCTGCTAAACCCAGGGTTGTGAGTTCAATCCTTGAGGGGGCCATTTAGGGATTTGGGAAAAAAATTGGGGATTGGTCCTGCTTTGAGCAGGGGGTTGGACTAGATGACCTCCTAAGGTCCCTTCCAACCCTGAGATTCCATGAATCCAATCCACACAGATAGCTGTAAAACTTCTCACATGCCCATTTTCAATCTGTGCATGGCATTTTTCAGCTTCTGTAAGTGTGCGAGAGTAAGATGTCCCAGCTGGCTTCCACTTAGAGCCATGTTGTTGCAACAATACCCAACCTAGGCCATAGCTGCTTGTGTCCACACTTACCACTGTGGGTTTGTGCACATTGTAATACTGGAGAACTGGAGCTGCTGAGATAATTTCTTCTACCTTTTTAAAGGCAATTTTGATTTAGTCCCCATAACCAAGATGTGTTGGACTTTAGCAATTCATTCAGTGGTTTTATCACTGTAGAAAGTTCTTGTAGATACCCACCAAGGTAATTTACCACCCCCAGTATACGTTTCAGTTCTGATACATTAGTTGGTGCATTCAATTCTGAATTGCTTTTACTTTCTCAGGGCTAGGACTGATTCCATCTTTGTTTATCGTCTGTCCCAAAATCTCAATTTGGGGTGGGCAGAAAATGTATTTTTCCTTGTTTAGCTTCAGTCCAGACTGACTGATTACGCTTAGGATTTCATTGAGGGTTTTGTTGTGTTCCTCCATCGAAGATCCATATATTAGAATATCGTCCCTGAAAGCTACAACTCCATTTGTGTTCGTTAACAGTTCTGCCATCTTTCTTTGGAAAATGTCAGGTGCACAGGTAATCCCAAAAGGTAATCTTTGAAAGCAAAGTCTCCCAACGAGTATGATAAATGTAGTCAGTTTAGCACTTTTATTGGTTAATGGAATTTGGCAGAATTCAGACTGGGGAATCCTGTAACTTCTTTCACTTTGGGGAGGAAATCATCCAGTGTTGGAAGAATATATTTTGCTCTCACTACTGCTTCATTAAGTCTTTTAAGATCTACACAGATTTGTATTTTTCCATTTTTCTTTGTAACTGGTGCCACTGGGGCACACCAGCCTGTTGGCTCAGAGATTTTTTTGATTATGCCAACCTGCTCCATTCTCTTTAACTCAGTTTACACTTTTTGAAGTTATGGGATAGAAATCCTGACAGGTGTTTGTGCACTGTATGGTTCAGTATTGTCTCTTAAAGTTATTTGTACTGGATCTCCTTTCAGAAGTCCAATACCACCAAATATTCCATCAAGCTCTTCGACCTTTTTCACTAGGCCCATTGTGGCAGCCATGCTGAGAAGGCTGCTGGTCTGTGGTCCTTTGGTCACATGCAGTCTGAATGCAAAGCTTTTGTCTTTGTAAATGTAAGGCCCCACACATGTAGAACCCAGGCATGTAGAGATACCAGCCAGCTGGCATCTCCAAGCTGCCACCCAGCAGCAGTGGTAGCCTACCTGGGCTCCACTTCCCATGACCTGCTGTGGACACAGACCCTGGGAAGTTCCACCTCAAGGGGATGACAGACAGCAGCCCTATAGCTCCTGATTGGCTCCCTGCCCTATATAACCCCAAGAGGTGTTCCAGGAAGTGTCCAGGTAACAGTGTGGAACTTCTGTAGCTATCATGATTGGTCATTTCTCTTGAATTCCTGGCTTGACCCTGGCTTGATTTGGACTTTGACTCCTGACTCCGATTCTGACCTTTTGTATCGATCCTGGCCTGGACCTGACTATGAACTCCTCTGCTACTCCCCACTCTGACCCTTGGCCCTGACTGCCCTTGTTGGGAACCTGGCAGTAAGTTGTTTCTGTGGTGAACTGGCCCATGCAGTTCAGAATACCTCTAAGGCTAGTCAGTGACTTCACCTCTGGGAGGGGTTGAAGGTGACTGTAAATCCCTTCTGAAATTACTTTGATGTCAGTCCCTGAGTCAGTTTTAAAGTCATTAGTCTTGCCATGAATTTTCAGTTTCAATCTCCAGGTAGGTTCTGTGTCGTCACAAGTGATAGACCACAGAAACAATGGCTTTTGATTCTGTAATATGAGTTAACTTCCCTGACTACTTTGGTGAGGCAGCAACAGCCAAATGTTCATATTTCATGCATTTATTACACCTTGTGCCTCTGGCTGGACATGCATCATCTCTTGGGATATGACTTTCTCTACACCTCGTGCATGTAGCCTGGAATTTGTCCCTCTTAGCCTGGGAGTTCTCTCTCCTTGCCTCGGGGTGTGGGTGTGCGTTTCTGATCATGACTTTTAATACACAAGTGTCTGTTTAAGCTTCTAAGTTAATTTCAGTTTTTTTAAGTTGCTCCTGCCTTTTGTTCTGTTGTTTTGTCTAGTTCTGACTCCATGCATCTGAAGAAGTGGTTTTTTTACCCATGAAAGCTTATGCCCAAATAAATCTGTTAGTCTTTAAGGTGCCACCAGATTCCTCATTGTTTTAGTGGATACAGACTAACATGGCTACCCCTCTGATATCTGACTGCTTTGTTATCTGTATATCTATGGATAAAGGTAAATCTCTCTTCAATTGTAGCTGCTGTGAAAGGTTTTTATCTCTTAACCCAATAAGCAGCCAGTCTCAGATATTTTCATGTTTTGCATTCTCAAAATCAGTTTTCAACCAATGGATGCAGAGTTCTTACAAAACATTCAACATTTTCCCCTGGTTCTTGAATTCTCTGGTGAAAACATGGTCTTTCATAAACCTCATTTCTCTGGGGTATAAAGTATGCACCAAACATAGCCAGAGCCCTTTCATAGTCATCTTTGTGACTGTCTTTAGTAAAGTCTAAGGATTTAAAGATATGCTCTGCCTGCTTCCGCATACCATAAATTGAAGAAGATACCTGTATATCTCCAGTGTCTCTGTGGAGCCTGTTTGCAATTTGAAATCTTGCACAGGACTGCTTTCAGTCTGTCCATTGTAAAGGTTTGTCAAGTTCTCTGGCGTATTGCAAGGTGGCATGTTGATGAGATCCTGCAACCTTTGTAGCTTTGTTCCTTCTGTCTGCAACCTTGGTTGCTGTTTTCCTTCTGTTTCTGTTCTTAGTTTACTCCTGACACGATGTCATGTTCCTATACGAGATGTGGACTGGCTACAGAGCTTGCTTATACACACCAGATGTGCTCATCATCCAATCTTTTAATGGGCTGCAAGGTATCGCTGAGGAGGTTCATTTAAATAAGGTATTTTAAAACCAGTGCCACCTAGTGGCTGAATAGTATAATATAGTTTAACATTAAATTATGGTAGCTATTATGAAATAGAAAGAGGATTCTGTATTGAGGCTACAGGATACAGAGTCAGGTTTCCTGACCCCCAATCCTGTGCTTTAACTATTAGGCCAGCAGTTCTTAAGGTGGTTGGAAAAACTTTGATGGAGCCGTTTTCTGTTAGAATATACCGTTCTCTTGAAATCGAAACGCTTCACAAAATCGTGTTGATTTTGCCGAAATTTCCTTTAGGAGAAAAGGCTGGAGGGCAGCGGCGGCAGGGGGAGGGGGGGGAAGGGGGTGGAAGATCCCGTTTTGACATTTTCAGAATGAAATGTTTTGATTTTTCATTTTGAAATGGTTTTTCATTTTGGGTTTTCTGTAATCTATATTGTAATGGAAAATTAAGTGAAGGTCAAAATCAAAACAAAACATTTCAATGCTTGTCAACCTGAAACATTTTGATCAATCTTAAACAAATGCTTTCCCCAGAATTCTCTTTGGCAGGCAGTTTTGAAATGTTGGGGCCCTGGTCCAACAGAGACTGAGAACGAATTTTGAAATCTCAGAATCCTTTGTGAAACAGAATTTCTGTCCTCTGCACAGCTCCATTCTCAACCTTTCCCGTCCCGTGACCCCATGTTACAACAGAAGAAAGCTTCAGGCTGCCTCCCCAAGTCTAGCCATAACGAAAAGGAGGGTGGTCCCAATGTGCTAGGAGGGTCAAAATTCACTCACCTTGTCTATAGTGTCCTTCCTCCCAATAGGATACTTTACATCCATCCCCAATAATCCATTTCCCAGGACTTACCTCGGCGCGCAGCAGGGGCTGATTTTCCCCTGTAGATTCTGGTGTGTGTTTAGCCATCGTAGGTCCTGGCAGGTACCTTCTGGCACCGATGGACTTGGCCTGCCAAGTCGACTTACTCCAGCAGTTTATTAGCACCAATTTGCTCTTGTGACGTAAACTAGAACTGACTGGGAAGACGATAAAGAGGAAGAGCTCAGCCAGCAATGGACACAAAGGGAACCTCAATGCAGCTTCCCTTCCCCAGTGCCAGGGGATCACTCTACAATGAGGGTTAGTCAATTCATGATTACACCAGCCTCCCCACCTGAGAGCAGGGCACCATTGTGCTAGGCGCTGCAGAATGAGAGACTGTCACAGCCCTGAAGAGCTCACTGTCTGCCTAGACAAGACAGATAAAGGGTGGGACAGGAAACCGAGGCACCCCAGGGGAAGGGACTTGCCCAAGATCACAGGGTGGTGATATAGTCCGGAATAGGAATCCCAGTTTCCTGAGTCCTAGGTCAGAGCTATGCTACCGCTTAAGTCGATCTAATTTACGGGGGTGTAAAAGCCCTCCCCCAAGCTTCACACTGTCCGTACCGGCGCTATGTCCACACGAGATGCTCTCCTGCCAACATAGCTTCTGCTTCTTGCCGAGGCAGAGTTATTATGCCGATGGGAGAGCGCTCTTCACCAGCTGTGCCGATGTAGTGCTATAGTGTAGACTGGCCCCTAGCTAGAGCCGTACAGAGCATGGAAATCCCGCTTCGCAAAGGATTGTGTCGGGGGGTGTGCTTGTGTTTGGCTTTGTTTTGTTTTAATTTGGCTTCATTCTGAACTGGCCCAAAAAATCCAAAAGTTACAAATGCTCCATGAAGGAACATGTTTATTTCAGGGCCGTCAAAAAGGTTTGTTCCAATTTTGACTCTTTAAACATTTGGGTTTATAAGATCGCGCCAACCGTTTGAAAAAAAAATGGACACAAAAACTCATTTCCAAAGGAAAAATTGCAACAGTTCAGTCCCAAAGTGTAGAAATGGGACGGGAACTTTCCCCCCAAGTTTCCTTCTAAATGAAATTCCAGTGAAATTGCTCCTATGTGATTTTGACAGAATGGCATATTCCACCAGGATACAGTTCCAACGAAGTTCCTGCCAGTCCTAGGCCAGCGTCCTCCCCAACAGAGAAGACTTGGCTTCTGATCTTGGGGGTGCCGGTTGCTCACCGTCCATGCAGATCAGAGAGGACTTGCTATTTCATTTGCAAACATTTTCTTCTGCCATAGTTTAAACATCCCCCTGCATCACTGGAGACCCAGACACAAGAGCATTGGTGCTGAACCGCTAGGTGAAAGTAGGGTGACCAGACAGCAAGTGTGAAAAATCGGGCCAGGGGTGCGGGGTAATAGGTGCCTATGTAAGAAAAAGCTCCAAAAATCGGGACTGTCCCAACAAAATTGGGACATCTGGTCCCCCTAGGTGAAAGTGACCAAATAAAGAGAATGGGAAAGCAACTGACCTTGACCATCTGCTGAGTTGAGTGATGTCCAGAAAAGTAACCAAGCTGCGTAACTGGTTACAAATCAGCATACTGGATTGGGATGCTCCTTTTTGTCATGGCGTCATTGGTAAGGTAGAGAGATTACCTGAGGCCTGCCTGGCCCTTCGCGGGGTACAGATGAACAAGAAAATCCCTTGCATAGCTTCGGTCCCCCATTCCCACACCTATGCTGTCACCTCTCCATCACACTCCCCATCCAATGGCCAGAGACAACAGCAAAGCTAGGAATTGTTCCCTCCCAGTGCCACTGGCAGGCGCATCCCACCTCAAAGGGGCTGCAAAGGGGGCAAGCGCCTGACCTTCCCTTTCCCCTCTGCAACAGCTTGGAGAGGAAGCTGCGCTTCCCACAGGAGTGGGCAGGTATCAAACTCCCCCCTGCACACAGAGGGGTCAGGGGAGGGGACTGTACCTGCGTCCTGATGCAAAGTCCACCCTGATGTTCCTGGGAGGTGCTGGGGCCCGACGCCATGACTTGGCCCTTTGTGTTTGAGATCTCCTTTCTATCTGGCCCCGATCTTTAAAAGTAACCCAGTCCAGCAATCCCTTTGAGCATCCTTTATGAAACTCTCCCTGCAGAAGCACACATTCAACGCAGCGAAGTTATTCCCAGCATGCCTTGGGGGAACAAGGCATCTCTGATGCGACGCGCTCGTTTGGATATGAGGCCTTCTGGTCTATTACCGGGGGCCAGACTAGAGGAGCGAATGGCCCCGTCTGGCCTTAAACTCTGTGAAACCACGAAACGCCACAGCAGCCGCGATCGAATGGTGTTACCGTCTGACCGCTCTTTGGCCAGCTGCTTTTAACGAGTGTGTGGGTCTCTGGGCCACTCCTCCACATCCTAAAAACCCAGGGCAGCGGGCACTGCCTGGCACGCTTTGTGGCCAGCACAGCAAGAGGCTAAGGACGACATGGGCCAGGCAGACCAAAGTCCCCTCTAACCCTACGGTGCCACCGCGGATGTGGCACCTTGGCAGGGCAGCGTGATGTTGGGGAATCTTGCCCTGTCTAGGCTGCTTGGACAGATGGAGGCCTTCCCTTTCCAGGATCTTCAGTGCTCCAATATAGCTGTTAGTCTATAAGGTGCTACACGCCTCTTTGTCGCTCTTGCAGATCCAGACTGACACGGTTCCCCCTCTGATACTGTCCCCAAAGACTAAGTTCATCTTAAGGAAGAGACGCACACCGGAGCTCTGTGTATCGCCTTGCACTCTAATTTGCGGAGTGCAGCGGGTGATTTAAATGCCGCCAATGGGCGGCGCAGATTGCCCAGAGATTGCAGGCTGCACACCCATGACCAATGGGCTCTCGGAAGAACTGAAGCACAACCTGTCCACCGCTCCCAGGAAGTGAAGAGGAAATCCCAGCCCAGCACATGCAGGCTGCGCAGTTAAAGACACACGCTCAGGCCTCCTAAATGTCTGGCTTCCTAATGTGGGTTTCCCTCCACTTCCAAAGAAGCTGTGGTGGATCAGCGCTCGGGCAGCCACAGATCCTCAGATCTGTCACCATCCCCACAACTGGAGAGACTCATGGGCCCAGATCCTTTCACCCTGATCCTCAGCTGCTTTGTGCTGCTTCAGTGCAACTGATGATGTGACCAAGGGCCATTAACTGCCCTCCCCCCACCATTAATCTGTGTGACAGATTTGTGTGTGTGTGTGTGTGTGTGTGTGTGTGCGCGCGCGCAAAACATTTGCCAGGGCTACTTGCTTTTTGCAAGAGTCCCTGTTTTCTGGAAAGGTGCATGCAGCTTCTTCCACCTATCCTAACTTAAGGTCTTGTGCAGCCATGTTGCATCCAGTTAAACAGCTGTCTTGCTCCACCCTGATGGGGCCGCATCCCAGGGATGAGTTCAGCGATTCCTTTGCGCTTACCTAGCGTGCAAAGTGCTTAAGAGTGAAATGCACTAAACCAATGACAGGAGTGTCTCTCGGGCTTGGACACTGCAAAGCTGGGCAGTGCTGCTATCCTGAGGACTTGGGAGGGGATGCATTTGAACGGCGACAGTGACCCCTTTACAGCCTTCACATGTGAGACGCTACGTTCCATTTGAAACATGCAACGATCTGTGGCTGAATAATCAAAATTCCTTGCCCTTCGCTAGAGTTTTTCACCTGAGGATCTCAAGTTATTAAGCAAGCACAGTGAAGTTACAGGGCACTACACTAGGCTTCAAGAGACCTTGGTTCTACACCTGATTCAGCCATTCACCTATAAGGGGAACCTTTGAGTCATTTCACCTCTTGATGTTTGTATTCCAGATAGAAGACGCCAAACTCCATTGTTTAGACGCTTTAGGAACATCATGGCATCTGGAGTTTGGTACCTTTTTAGGAACGGCGTGAGTTTGGGGACATTTTTGAATGGAAGGGTTCGAGAATTTGGAACCTTTCTAGAACTTCATTGACTGAAGTTTGGAACCTCTCGGAAGTGGTTGTAGAGTTTGGGATCTTTTAGAATTGTGTGGATTCTGAAGTTTGGAAATGTTTGGTACATTCCATTCCACTGCATGTGTGCATGGGGGGAAAAGCACTTATTCGTTCCAGACATAAATAGTTACAAAATCCCAGATTTCTCCAAGTTTTTTCCAAGCCCCCACCTGGTATTTTCCTGGGTTACTTCAGCCACCCTGCCATGAGGGATATTTTTGCAAGAAGGCAATAGTTGAACTAGGCGTCCCAAATCCCAGGTATTTGGTATCCCACGGTGTCTGAGAAGAAAAGAGAGTGGGCAGATTCCTGGCTTTGTTGAAGTCAGTGGGTGTTTTACAGAGTTATGCAGAAGCACGGACTCTTGGGGACCCAATGGCCGTAGACTGAGCTGATCAGAATTTTTCAACTTTCAACCACTATCAATAATTAACATTTTTCAAAAATAAAAAAAGCAGGAAAAAGTTGGGAAAAAACCATGATTTTTTTTTCGTTTTTTTTCTTCCCCCCCTCCCCAGCTATAGAGCTGGCGGCAATATTTCAGGTTTTGAAAATATTAATAAAAGCTAAAAAACTTTGAAACCATTTTCAAAACAATTTTACTGTTTTTTTCCCCAGACAGCTATAGTAAGTACCTCCACGAGAGAGGCAAGCTGGCCCAGTGGTTAGAGTGCTAGCCTTAAACTTAAAGCTAGCCTGGGGGTTTGTATCTTTGTTCTGTCACGGTCTTCCTATGTGGCCTTGGGCCAGTCACTTAGCCTTTCTGTGTCTCTGTTCCCCACCTGTAAAATGGGGATAATAGCAGTGCTCTACCTGCTGGGGGGTGGGGTGTGTGTGAGACGCATACATATTAAAGTTATGAGGGTCATATAAGTACCATAGCCAGCTAGCAGGAGATGAGTAATGGGTACCCAAGAAATACAGTAGCAACACGGAGTGACTTAGATGCTCAAGTGTCATTGGAAAATCAACAGGATGTAGGCTCCTAAATCACTGGGCGGGGGGTTGAAAACATTTAGCCCCAAAGCATATAAGCAGCTAAGGTTGACTTCACACGGAATAGAGGCTGCCTAGTGTTTCTGAAACCCAGCGGACCGATCTGGGTCTGCCTTCCTATTAATCACAGAGAGAATCCAAGTAAATGCAGGCTACCTAGTTCTAGTGGGGCCCCAGCCTTTACACTGAACACACATTTGTACTGGTGTTTTCACTGGGTATGTCTCCACTGCGAGCGACACCCTGGGGCAGCGAGTCTCGGCGCCTGGGTCGACTGGCAGCGCTCATACTACAAGGCTGAGATAGCGGTATAGACGGTCTCGCTCCGGCTGAAGCCCGGATTCCAAGGCCCAGGCTCCAGCCAAGAACGACCATCTACATGGCTGTATTTGCTCCATAGCGCATGCCCGAGTCAGTTGAGCCGGGCTCTGTGGCTGCATTGATGTAACCACTGGCTTTTCTGTGGTGGAGGAGGACTTTGCCAGCACCAGAGAGAAGTGCCATGGGGCATCGGCGAGCAAGATTTCCCCCAGCCCTGGATTCAAAGACAGAGTCTTGCCAATTTTTTGTAATGAAATTTTTTTTAAAGAACTGGGTTTTTTCTTCAAAATTCCCTGTGACTTTTGATTCTGCGCGGAAAGAAATTAAAAAAAGTGTCATCAAACAAAAAAGACACATTTTCCATAAACATTTCTTATCTATGGAGGGAATGTTGCCGGATGTAGAGGAGGGGACAGGGAGCCAGGCCTCCCGGGTTTTAGCATGGTAGTCCCTGGTAAGATTGTGTAGCCTAGTGATTAGTACTGGGAGTTGGGACTCCTGGGTTCTATTCCCAGATCTGCTATTGACTCACTGTGTGAGCCTGGGCAAACTTTTAAATTTCTCCATCTGTGAAATTGACCAGGAGTCCTGTGGCACCTTATAGACTAACAGAGGTATCGGAGCATAAGCTTTCGTGGGTGCATACCCACTTTTTCCACTGCATGCATCTGAAGAAGTGGGTATTCACCCATGAAAGCTTATGCTCCAATACGTCTGTTAGTCTATAAGGTGCCACAGGACTCTTTGTCGCTTCTACAGATCCAGACTAACATGGCTTCCCCTCTGATACTTGACATCTGTGAAATGGGTATAATGCTTACACTCACGTCTTATGGGTGTGCTTTGGGAGGCGTGGATGGAAGGCACTGTATGAGAGCAAAAATATGAATATGCTGCATTTAGTGATATGTGAAATATCCATCAGCAACCTACACTGTCCAAACCCCAGCCTGATATCACGTGGTGAAAAGCAGGACTGGAGACGAGAGTGCACGCTCTCTAGCTTATTATAATTTATGAATTATGATGATTGCACAGAGAAGCCCTGGTCGTGGACCCATTGTGTTAGGTGCTGTGCAAACACAGAGAAAAGATATTCCCTGCCCCCAAACAGCTGACAATCTGGCAGTTTCCCTCAGGTTATGGTGGATAGACATTGAAAATATTGCCGTCAGATACTTGTGTGTGTGTGTGATATAGGATTGCAATGCGATCACTAGTCCATTGCATGTCTGCTGGATCCCAGCCAGGACTTAAGGAAACGACATGTGTCAGAAATTCCCACAGGTTGTGTCTGTGTCCAATAGCCTCAATAAGGAATCCCGTTCATAATTTATTACAACCCAATGTGGTCTCTTTACTATAAAGTAAGCTGGAAGAGCCAAGCTAGTTAACGTGCACTAGAGCAGTTGATCCGTCTGTACTATCTGCTCCCAGATATGCAGTAATTAACCGTGTCTCTAGATAGATGTGAAGGATGACTGTCTACGCTCTTCTTCAGAGGGAAGTTTATTACTCGTGATGGCTATTGTGCATTCAGGGACTGGTCGGTTTTCTTGACTGAAATCCTTTTCCATCAAAAAAATACAGTTTTGTTAAAACCCAACAGCTTTGCAAAAACAAGCCAATTTCAACAAAATGTGCATTGTTTTACCAACATAATTGGGAGGGGGAAAGAAATAGTTTCAAATTGCATTTTTTCTTTCATTTTTTTGAAAACTGGAAAAAAAACCCACAGTGGGTTTATTTGTTTGCATTTTAACTAGAAATCTTAGGGATGGGAAGTCTGGTCTGCCTGGGGTTTGCCAGAGGACTTCTTGGAGGTATATGTGAATTGTGAACACTCTGAGTCATGCCATCGTTCAAAAAGAGCAGGAAGGAGGTGTTGCATCTTCAACACGGACTCCTTTTCTCAAAAATGTTTATTAGTTATCGCAGTTAAATATGTTTTAACAAAAAAACAAAATAAAATAAAAGTGTTTCAACCCATCTGACTAAGAACCCCTTCTTCTCTCAATTGCTTTCAGTTCCTGGCCTCTTGTGATGTCACCATTTCACTAGGTCTCCAGTCACTATAGAGTCTTCCAGGGAGACAGGCCCTGAATTTTATATGTAAAAAAAGCATATTTAACAAATCTTTTCAGGCCTTCTTGCTACATCATCAAGCAAAAAAGGGCACAAGTTGTTTTCCTCTGCAGCGTCTCAGTTCACTAGAGACTCAAACCAACCTTGGACTCTACATTTTTTTGTAGAAATGCAGCTCAAGACTCAAATTTCCCCCAAAGCTCAGGGATCAGATCTGGGCCAGGGGGTGGGAGAGGGTCCATGCAGGGAAGACACAAAGCTTGGATCTCAGATCCAAAGTCTGGTGATCCCGTCTTGGGTTTTAGTTTGGCCCATTTCTTGCGTCCAATTTTGGCTGGAACAAAATACCCATAAGGAAGGCCATTCTCATAGTGCAGTCTAGAAGAAATCTGGTCTTCCAAATCACTTAGGTGACACGAGATACATTTGCATTGAGTTTCAGTGTAGTAGCTGTGTTAGTCTGTGTCAGCAAAAAGAAAACAAGAAAAATACCTGTGGCACCTTAGAGACTAA
This sequence comes from Macrochelys suwanniensis, assembly GCA_033296515.1. Lineage (NCBI taxonomy): Eukaryota > Metazoa > Chordata > Testudines > Chelydridae > Macrochelys > Macrochelys suwanniensis. Next base: position 4,560,631 of record CM065799.1, read on the forward strand.
CAAATTTATTTCAGCATAAGCTTTTGTGGGTTAAGAACCCACTTCATCGGATGCATGGAATGGAACATACAGTACAAATCTGACATCAAGAATCATCACATTCAAAAGCCAGTAGGTGAACACTTCAACCTCTCTAATCACTCAATGAAAGACTTTAAAGTGGTTATTTTGCAGCAAATAAACTTCAAAAACAGGCTCCAATGAGAAACTGCTGAATTGGAATTAATATGCACACTAGATACCATTACCTTAGGCTTGAATATTGACTGTGGGTGGCTCGGTCATTACGTTAATTGAATTTATTTCCCCTCCTTAAAAAACTCTTAACACCTTTGTGTCAACTGTCTGTAATGTAATGGGCCATGTTGATTATCACTTCAAAAGTTTCTACTGATAACAGTTCCTTTCAATTAATTAGCCTCTTAACATTGATATAGACACTCCCACCTTTTCATGTTTCTCTGAATGTATAAATATCTGATTACTGTATGTTCCATTCCATGCATCCGATGAAGTGGGTTCTTAACCCACGAAAGCTTATGCTGAAACAAATTTGTTAGTCTCTAAGGTGCCACAGGTATTTTTCTTGTTTTCTATTTGCATTGAGTGTTCGGCTTATAGGACAATAGAACACCCTGGCAGCAACTCGGAAAGGCCAGTCACATAGCTGGGGGTTCAACTATTCAGGATTCCGCTGTATTTATGAGCGGGCTGTGCCAGAAATCTTACCGGGAAAGCGATTCCCAGCCTGATTTCCCACCAGAGATGTTCGGATAAACCCCCCTGAGGTTCTGAACGCTCATTCAAACCGAACCTCCCAGGAGATTTCCCCCCTGGGCTAGTTCGAGCCTATTTGACAGAGAAGAGACAAGAGAGCCGGGTGTTTTTCTAACCTCACTTACAACCAGCATGTGGGCCCTGAAAAGCTTGTCCTGTCTTTTGTGACTTCAACAAATCGCCGGCACTTAAGCAAAGTGGGCAGAAAATTACAGCTTGTGTTGCAGATGAATGGAGAGGGAGAGAGCACCGGGGTTGAGAAAACAGAGGTTTGGTGGCTATAATAGAGAAACTGCTGGCTGACAGCCTGCGGAGGCCTGGAAAGCCATCAGGTATTAGTTAAATGCTTATCGGCACTCATGTTGGGAGGCATAATCGGTGCTTCTGAACAGCAGCCGCTTGATTGTCTCTATTATGTCCCTTTAGAAATGATTTGGTGGCTATTTTGCTTTGAGTTGTCAAGGTTAAGTCAAGGAAAAGGCTCTCTCCCCCTGTCTCTGTGACACTCACCCAAGAGCAGAACCCCATCTGGGGGAAACAGGAGGCGTCTCTCGGCACTAGTTCGACCCTGGATGTTGACTATGGACATGGCCCCTTGAGACTTGCTCCCAGTGTGGTTTTCGCAGTCAGATCTGCAGATCTTAATGACAAAAGTAAGCTTCTGCTTTGGGGGGCAAGGTTATATCTGTTAACCCTGCAGAGACGGCTCAGCGCTGGGAGTGGGAGCTGGCTCCTATTCCTGCTTGTGCGTCGTCAACAGAATGGCTTGCTACGTCCCAATCAGTGAGGTCATGGACAGGGCCGGCGCGCCCACTAGGCAACCCTAGGCAGTCGCCTAGGGCGCCAGGATTTGGGGGGCGGCTCGCCGCGGCTGAGCCGGGAGCAGGGGGGGCGGCTGGCTGCAGCTGCCTCCTGCTTCCTGGCTCGGCGGCTGAGCCAGGAGCTGGGGAGGCACCATGGGTGGGGGGAGGCTGCCGCGGGTGGGGGGCTGTCGCGGTGCAGGGGGGGTGGTGTTAGGGTTAGGGTTGGGCGCGAAACTTCCTTGCACCGGCCTTTGTCATGGAGGGGCTGATTAGCCCCGCAGCAGACCCTTAGCTACAGGTAATGATGCAGAAGAACGGAGGCAAGCTCAGCGTGCGGAGCCCAGGGTGTTTGCAGGGGTGGCATTTGGACAAAATACATTTTTATTTGTAAGCTGAGCACATTTGATCTGGAGTCACTGAGCGACCGTAAACATAGAGCCCCCCAAGGCCATTTTTAGAGCGTTCTTTTTCCGGGGGAGGAAACCACCTTTGAAGTGCCCGATTCTCCTCCCACTTGCCCAGCTGCAGCTCAGCGGCATTGCTTCTGATACCAGGGAGGGAGAGGAATTATTTCAGCTCAGTACACCAATGTGGACACAAGAACAAATGGATATAAACTGGCCATCAGGAAGTTTAGACTTGAAATTAGACAAAGGTTTCTAACCATCAGAGGAGTGAAGTTCTGGAACAGCCTTCCAAGGGAAGCAGTGGGGGCAAAAGACCTATCTGGCTTCAAGATTAAGCTAGATAAGTTTATGGAGGGGATGGTTTGATGGGATAACATGATCTTGGCAATTAATTGACCTTTGACTCTCAGTGGTAAATAGGCCCAATGGTCAGTGTTAGAAGTTACTACAGAGAACTTTTTCCTGGGTGTCTGGCTGGTGAGTCTTGCCCACATGCTCAGGGTTCAGCTGATCCCCATATTTGGGGTCGGGAAGGAATTTTTCTCCAGGGCAGATTGGCAGAGGCCCTGGAGGTTTTTCGCCTTCCTCCGCAGCATGGGGCACAGGTCACTTACTGGAGGATTCGCTGCATCTTGAAGTCTTTAAACCATGATTTGAGGACTTCAATAGCTGAGACATAGGTGAGAGGATTATTGCAGGGGTGGGTGGGTAAGATTCTGTGGCCTGCGTTGTGCAGGAGGTCAGACTAGATGATCATAATGGTCCCTTCTGACCTTAAAGTCTCTGAGTCTATGAGACTGTCTCTTGCTATGTACAGCACTCAACACAACAGCGCCTGTAACGCTAATAAACATAACAACACTTTGAGACAGGAAGTGAAGAAGAAGCATGTATCCAATTGCAATTGCAGGTTGGCAAAATTACCCATTACCCAGACTGGAATTTGGCCATATCCCTCTGCTTAAAACCCCAATGTTACAAAGTATTATTATTTTATTATTGCATTAGCAAGCAAAAGCTTCCATCAAGATGGGACATCATTGTTCGAGGTGCATATACACCAGTGGGTGCTCGCGCCCCCGGCCCCGCCCCCATTCCATCCCTTCCCCAAATCCCCGCCTCCGCCTCCTCCCCTGGGCGTGCTGCATCTCCCCACCCCACCCCCGGCTTGCAAGCCTTCGAGGGAGGGGGGAGAAGCAGCCGAGCACCCACCGGCAGCTCCCCACCAGTCCCTCCACTACACCCAGCTAACCTCTGCTTCCCCAGGCGCCACGGCCAGGCCTCTGCCTCCTCCCCATAACCCTCTCCCGGGGCACCGCCCCTGCGCTTTCCCCCGCCTCCCTCCCCCCAGGCATGCAGCCCGCCGATCAGCTGGAGCCGGAGCCCGGAGGAGCGCCTGTGTGAGTTCAGGAAAAGCTGCTTGGCTGCTGCGGCGCCTGGGGAAGCAGAGGTTAGCTGGGTGAGGGGGGGGCAGGGCTGGCGGGGAGCTGCCAGTGGGTGCTCAGCACCCACCAATTTTTCCCTGTGGGTGCTCCAGCCCTGGAGCACCCATGGAGTCGGCGCCTATGTGCATATACACAAGTTGACATACATTCCCTGTCCCAAAGAGCTCACATTCTAAAGAGACGAGAGAAGTAATAACCCCCCGGTTTTATAGATGAGGAGGGACAGTTACGTGCTATAAGGGGCCGGCAGTAGAGTTAGAAATTGAACCCAAAGTACTGACATCTCAGTCCATAAGACCATCCTCTCGCCACATACTTGGATTGCCCCCCCACCCCCGCCCATTTGTAAGGCTGGTGAGAACATTCAAACCCCAAACAGCCAAGGCAATTCTGCACCCCACTCGTCCGTGCTCCCAGCCACCTTCCCCCAAACATCCACTTAGGGTCTGCCCCAGGAAATTGACCAGAACAGCTACTGCAGGAGCAGCTGTTCAGCACTAGCGATTCTAGAATGGCTCCCCCGGTGGACACCGTATTCCAGAATAAAAGTGATTTTATTCCAAAACATTTACCCCACTTTGTAAGCACAAATCATTCCAGAATGAAGGGGCTTTGATTCTGGAATAGGGCGTCCACTCCGGGAGCTATTCTGGAATCACCTGTTCTGCTGTAGCTAGTCCAGTTAATTTCCCCCTGTAGACAAGCCTTACCTTCCTTCTAAGTCTAAGTTTTCCCTACACACTTATATCTGCCCCTGCTTGCATCCGAAGAAGTGTGTATTCACCCACGAAAGCTTATGCTCCAATACCTCTGTTAGTCTATAAGGTGCCACAGGACCCTTTGTCGCTTCTACAAATCCAGACTAACACGGCTACCCCTCTGATGCTTACCTTCCTTGTGCAATGACCTCTGTCCTGCCCCCACCATTCCCAGAATGCCGCATTTTGGGGGCTGCTGCAGCATCCAAAGGCACCGATTGGCTGACCAAGAAGCCCCGCCTTTGTGAGAGCCGGGCTTTGTTCCAGCATAGGTTGTGCAAATGTGGCAAACCTCTCCCACTCCCGTTTCCACTGTGTCGGTGCGGTATTAGGTCAGGGACTCCTTCCAGAGGACGCCCAGACAGCTCCTGGCAGACAAAGCCTGCCCGGGAAAGCAGCTGTGAGGGATGAGAAATATGAAAAAGATCCATCAGCGTGGGGTTTAGATAGCCATTGTAAATAGACCTGACTAGAGTCACTATTGATTTTTCTTGCACGGAGCTGTAATTAGATTGAACTGGGGAGAGGCATGTTAAGCTGCATCAGCAGAAAAGAAAGAAAGAAGGAAGGAACCGGGGAGGTTCTTTACAGATCCGCTTCACTGCCACGTCCCTCCTGCCTGTGTCCACCCCTTTCAGCACGATAAGTCTGGAAAGTGCCTAAGCTGTTCAAATCCCAAAGAAGGCAGCGTGATCCTCTCCATGAGGCCCAGGATAGGCAACCAGGGGAAGCACGATTCTATGCCTGGCTCTGCTGCTTGCTCCCCGAGTGACCTTAGGTGAATCACTATGCCTCCAGTGCCTCAGTTTCCCCAGCTGTAAAATGGGGATAATGATACCGAACTCCTTTGTAAAGTGCTTTGAGGTCTCTGGGTGAAAAGTGCCATATCAGCACTAAGAATCTAATCCCTGCCTTAGTGACTAGAGACAGGAGATTTTCTGACACATCATAAACTAGGATTTGGCCTAATTCAGGTTGCTATTATTATGTATGGGTTGGCAGCAGGATTTGAACTAGGGACCTTCAGCCCTTAAGTGATAGACTTCTTTTGAGAGAAAGGTTGAAGGAGTGGACTAAGACCCTGGAGCTCTTTGCTCAAATCTCAGCTAGGTCACAGACTTCCTGTGTCTTTCAGGCAGTCACTTCATCTCCTGCTGCCTCAATTGCCCAGCTGTAAAATGGGGAGAACCAGCCCTCCGTTGTCTATTTAGACTGTGAGCTCTTAGGGTCTGGCTATACAGCAGCTGGGCTTGCACCTCCCAGCCTGGCTAGACAGACTCGTGCTGGCAGCGCGGATGCTACGGCTCAGGTTCTCAGGCCCAGCCAAGCCCTAGACTTGCTCCACCCCGAGCCACATCCACACTGCTATTTTTAGCGTGCTAGCTCAAGCCCCTAACACGAGTCTCCCTGGCTGGGGGCCTGTTTCCAGCTGCAACGGAGACACAACTTTATACGTCTTTGTACGTGTGCACAGCACCCGGCATAATGGGGCTCCGATCTCAAACAGGAAGCCAACATAATACAAAGACTAAGGATTGAGTATTTAGTATCTCTATAGTCCTGCTAATCTCTAAGGGTGTAGAAAGGGCACAGCCACAGTGTGGCTAATGCTCGTGATTTTATCCCAAGGGTTGCCATATTTGGCTCTTTTTTTTTTAAGTCCCTGGCTCTTAGATTAGGGGAGAATCTCAGCTTTCATTCTTTGTGAAAGGAAGTTTCTAGCCCTAATGGGTGCCTGAAAACGTGACCCATGCGTGACCTACAAGTGCCACAACCAGAATATACATTAAATGAACCCAATTTTTTTCTGAATCTTGTGATTTTTAAGCAGATCTCATGATTATCTGAGGCCTGACTTGAGATTTTTGAATGTTTGGGGTTGCTAATACTGCACTTGGGAAGCATTGCTGTTGTTAGACAGCCTCAAAGATTAAGGGTTCTTCTGGGCTGTTTTGAATCTGTGGGTCCCCGAGCCAGTCCTATACAACCACAGATTAGCAAGTCAGCCATCTTTATTTGACTGTCTGTGCTTCACTCTTGCCACTAGATGGCAGTATAACATCCTACACCATTCCCTCTAGGCCCGGCTATCTGTATCTCCATGAGGCTTCCCCCATAGCTCAGGTTCAGTTAAGATGCAGAAGAGGCGAGACACCCGTATTGCTTCCCCCGTGAGTGTAAATATACATCAGGGCCCGTTTTTTTAAAAGGCTCCAGAGGCGATCCTGGCAACTACAAGCTGGTAAGCATAACTGTGGTACCAGGCAAATTGGTTGAAACCGTAGTAAAGACCAGAATTATCAGATGCATAGACAAACACAATGCAGCTTTTGCAAAAGAAAATCATGCCTTGCCAATCTATCAGAATTCTTTGAGGATGTCAACAAGCATATGGACAAAGGGGTGATCCAGTGGATATAGTGAACTTGGACTTTCAGAAAGTCTTTGACAAGGTCCCTCACCAAAGCCTCGTAAGCAATCATGGGATAAGAGGGAAGGTCCTCTCGTCAGTAACTGCTTAAAAGATATAGGAAACAAAGGGTAGGATTAAATCATGAGTTTTCACAAAGGAGAGTGGGGTCCCCCAAGGATCTGTACTGCAACCTGTGCTCTTCAATATATTCATAAATGGTCTGGAAAGGGGGGTGAATAGTGAGGTGACAAAAATGTGGAGATGATGCAAATGTACTCATGATAGTAAAGTCCAAAGCTAACTGCGAAGAGTTTCAAAGGAATCTCACTAAACTGGATCTCCGGGCAACACAGTGAATGAAATTCAATGAATTCAATTCACATGAAATTCAGTGTTGATAAGATCAAAGTAATGCACATTGGAAAACATAATACCAACTGTACCTACAAAATGATGGGGTCTAGATTAGCTGTTACCACTCAAGAAAGATCTTGGAATCATTGAGGATAGTTCTCGGAAAATATTCCCTCAATATGCAACAGTGGTCATAAAAAGCTAACAGAATGTTAGGAACCATTAGGAAAGGGATAAATAAAATAAATCATAATGCCACTCCATAAATCCTTGAATGCTGCATGCAGTTCTGGTCACTCCATCTCAAAAAAGGATATATTAGAATTGGAAAAGGTTCAGAGAAGGGCAACAACAATGATTAGGGGGATGAAGAGCTTCCATTTGAGGAGAGATTAAAGAGACTGGGACTGTTCATCTTAGAAAAGAGACGACTAAGGGGGGATATGATAGAGGTCTACAAAATCATGACTGGTGTGGAGATAGTAAATAGGGAAGTGTTATTTACCCCTTCACATAACACAAGAACCAGGGGTCACCCAATGAAATAATAGGCAGCAGGTTTAAAACTAGCATGAGGTAGTGCTTCTTCACACAATGCACAGTCAACCTGTGGAACTCGTTGCCAGGGGATGTTGTGAAGTTCAAAAATATAACTGGGTTCAAAAAAGAATTCAATACGTTGATGGAGGATAGGTCCATCAGTGGTTATTAGCCAAGATAGTCTGTGACGCAACCCCATGCTCTAGATGTTCCTAAGCCTCTGACTGCCAGAAGCTGGGACTAGACAACAGGGGATGGATCACTCGATAAATTGCCCTGCTCTGTTCATTCCCTCTGAAGCACCTGGCACTGGCTACTGCTGGAAGACAGGATACTGGGCTAGATGGACCTTGGTCTGACCCAGTGTGGCCGTTCTTATGTTCTTAGAGAGAGGAGAAATGACTACCCCAATGTCACACAGACAGAAAAGTATCAGCACCAGAATGAGAACCCAACTCTATTTGCTCTGTAGCCTTCTGCCCAACCCGCTAGATCACAACAGACCATGGTCCCCCCCATCCTAAGCATTTCACTTCTGATATTGTGTATGACAAATATATTCAGTAGCAATACTAAGGCTATACTTTGTTTTCAACGGCGGCCCTGTTTGTAGCCAACCAATCAGAACACTCTATCTGAGGTCTTAGTGTTCCAGCAGTGCTATTAGTAATTAGCCACTGCTTGCATCCGAAGAAGTGGGTATTCACCCACGAAAGCTTATGCTCCAATACCTCTGTTAGTCTATAAGGTGCCACAGGACCCTTTGTTGCTTCTACAGATCCAGACTAACACGGCTACCCCTCTGATATTAGTAATTAGTTATTGCATATTGCTATGATTATTAATAATTACGCGTAATAATTGTGTTTAGAAACAAATGCTGGGTTTAAAAACTTGAAACACCGAATAACTGTTATTGTCTATGCTTATCCAATACAGCTTGTCTAGAGGATAATCAATACATGGGAAACGTAATAGGACAAATTCATCGCTGCAGGTCATCCCAGTAGCTTCACCCAGGGTTAATATGGCCTATTATCTGCCTATAGGAGAGCACACCGACCTCACACATACCACATGGGAGTTCCCATGCAAACCACCGAGCTACTGTAGACCGACCACATGTAGCAAGAAGCTGGAGGTATTCACCGCCATACCACACGCCGCAGGAGACAAGAGCGAGAAGAGGCATCCCAGATTTTCAAAAGCTGCTGGGCATTTTGGGTGCACTGCCCACCTGGACACGCTTTAGACAGACCTGATTTTCAGAGTGCGCCGAGCAGTCGCCCTCTGAAAACCAAGCCCCTAGAAGGTGCTGAATGCCGGGCCTTAAAAACTCACTAGTCACTTTTGAAAATCTAGGCCCTGCCATGTACAGTCAGTGGCAGGAAGTATTTGCAGATAAAAGATCTGGGCGGTTCTGCAGCTCTGCCACATAAAAGACAAGGAGCAAAGAGGTGCTGCAGACATATTGTACTTAGGAGGTCAGACTAGAACATGATCAAGCCCTTGTGACCTTGATGACTCTATAGCCCAGACAATGGAAAGTAGGAGATATGACTATTATGCCACCCATAGCAAGAAGCTGGAGCTATGCCACACACCAACAGAGGGAGATGATGGCGCATTTATACAGTGGTCACCCACCTAAAGTCAACATTTGCCATGTGAGTTAATTCCTACTCTGAACACAGGGAAGATGTTACATTAGCCCAGAGATTGCTGGGTAGTAACTGTTGGCGGACGGTGACCATTCTATCACAGGTAGCAAGAGGCAGTAAATAGCCTTGACACACATCTGTTACGTCTTTGCTTTCTCCACAACGTTAACAATTCCTACACACTCCAATACCACGTTGTCATCGCAGTTGCACTGTCCCAAGTCCTTTGTACACACTGGTTTGACCTGCTGCACACCTTTGCCTCTGGCTCGCGAGTGTAACATGGTCGAGCGTGAGCGGAGGATTGGCCAAAAGCGTGTCTTGCCGCAAACGGGGAGGTGGCGGGGGTGAAGGTGGAGGAGGGAATATTGTCGTAGCAAACATCACTCACTGTTCTGATTGTGCACATCTGCGGGGTTTTTGTTTGCTTGCTTTGTTTTGGTTTGTTTTTTTTTTAAAAATGGGTGTCTGGAAAAAAAGTCAAATTTTCTATAAAAGGTTTCTTTTGTTTGTTTTTTTTGCAAGCATCTGATGGTCATAGGGTAGGTTTTTCCACTACAACATTCATCTGCTGGTTGTTTGACTGAGGTACCTTATGGGACACAGGCGCCACCTGGTACCACAAAGGGTTAAACGTATCTTTGTTGTGGAGGATGTTTGTTTCCACTGAAGAAAGCGCATCTGGACTCAGGGGCATTTGCAAGGGCCAGGAAAATTATTTCTGTTAACCATTATTAGCAGAGAGAAAATGGCTTGAACTGAATATATTTGCTTGGACAAAACTGTTGTCTCCTGTAAACCATCTGTCCTAACTAGAGCTAAGCAAATATGGTGCACTCAGCCAATCAGGGGACAGAATCCACGCCATGGGATTTATATGACCAATCAGATCGCTCTGACAGAAGCATTGACTGCATACAGAATTTGTTTGGGAGCAGTCCATGGAGCTAAAAAAATGCCTAAAATTCATTGATTAATGAATAAATTTGAGGAAATTACCACCTGCTTGTGTCTATTCCAGGCAGCAGGCAAAGAGGCTAAATCTGTGGGACAAATGATTTGTAACAAATGATTCGCTCAGCTCAAGACCGACCCAACTTTGGCTGGAAGTGGAGGACCTCAGAAGTTAGCTTGATACTTTTAGTTCAAGGTTCCTGTAATTTAAAGAGGATTCGGACATGAACGCGAACTTAGAAAGCAATTCAGAAAAAGAAATGGGGTTTGCCAGTAATTAGGAGGAACTGATTTGCAATTAAAATGCACTCTCACTCTTCCTCATGTTAAAGGCCAGGGTTAGAAGCAGCTGCATTGAGGTCTGCAATTTCATTTAAACTGGAAACAAGCAGCACATTTTTAACGGGAAAGGTAATTAACCACGGGAGCAAAGTATCCCGGGATGTGATGGGTTCTCCATCATCTGGAGTCTTTAAATCAAGCCTGGATATATTTTAAAACAATATTCTCGAGCTCAGCCACAAACTATTGACCTCAAGGCAGGGATGACTGGGTGGCAATCTCTGGCCTGTGCTATGCAGGAGATTAGACTAGATGATCCCAGTGGCTCCCTTCTGGCTTTCAAATCTATGAATTTTGCTCCCGCAATAAGCTACAGCCACAAACCATAGTGCAGAGAGCTCCAACTGTGCATGCCTGATATGCACAGTAACATTTTCAAAAGCAGCTAAGGGACTTAGGCACCTAAATCTCACTGACTTGCATTGAAATCTGTGGCCCTAAGTCACTGCACACAAAAAAAGGGGTGTTTTACATTGAGATAGCTATTGCATGGGTGATAAGGCAGAGGGAGTTTGTACCTTGATGTAGCTCAGATTAACACTTAGCTCTTATACAGCTCTTTTCTTCCAGAGATCTCAAAGCGCCACATCATTACCCTTGTCATGCTGTCTGGCATGGCTCCCGGGCAAGAATACCAACCTCAGGGCAGACTGTTGAGGAGCAGGGCACAAACCCCAAAGTTCTATACTTCGATTTCACCAATCACGTAACAAGTGTAAACTCCTCAGGCACTATACCATGGAGTCCCAGACAGTCCCCTTGGGTACTCCGGTCTATCTTGCCACCCAGGCAAGCTTGACTCTGGTAGACGGTCACGTTACACCAAAGATCACAAAAAAGTCAGGTTACTCCCAGTCCCAAAGGACCAGTGACTTACCCTAGGTCAATTTGCACCTTAGATCTCACACCAACGCCAACGCATGTAGCCACGCCTATCGTCAACTAACTAAGGAGTCATTAATTAGGAAAAAGAAATGAGCGTCATTTACAAGGTTAAAGGCGGGAAGCAAACACACACAGACGAGTTACAATCAGGTGTCACAAGGTAATAGCAATTTCTATAGTAAGCAGACTCTGAATATCCCTTAGGGCTAACCCAGGCGAAACAGTTGGGGGGCTCCTTGCATGTGCTTAGAAATCCCCACCTCTCCGAGCTCCAGCAGCAGCAAAGGAATAATAAGTTCTCTCTAACAGGCATTTTAATTCCCTTCCCCCAGCGTTCATGCTGTGAGGGATTGACTTGGACATGTACCCTCTTCAGGGTTGGGGGGGAAGCAATCAACAAAGGGTCTGTTCCACAATGGCTCATTAGGTTTGGGGACTCTCCCAAGGGCCCTACATAAAGGCAGCGGGAGAGCTGGGATTAGAACCCAGGAGTCCTACTGTGACAGACCGGAGATAACGCCTCCTGGAGGCATCCGGCATTTTGCATTTAGGTGAAGTTTTTCCCTGTTTTGTGAGTTACATAATTCCAGACCAAACTTTTTACAGTAACAGAACAAACACTTAAGTATGACCTTATAGCATGGGAAATCAAGGTTATGCGTGAGATTAATGCATGCAGTGACTTACAAGTGTTTCATAAAGTCTAAATACTATATAAGTCCAATACCTATCTTAACAATACTAACACACAGGGGAGACAGACGGGTTTCCAGCTATGTACATTGCTCAATGAGGCCTAAAAGCCATGGCATGAGCTGGCACCTGGTCTGCCAGCATTACAATCCCCATTTTACAGATGGGGAAACTGAGGCTCAGAGAGGGGAAGGGACTTGCCTGGTGTCACCCAGCAGGCCAGTGGCAGAGTCTGGAATAGAATCAGGGCTCCTGAGTCCCCATCCAGAGCTCTATCCACTAGGTAACCTGGTCTCCCCTATAAATGACTCTAGTTTTTACATATACCCCCACCTAGGGTTGATCTCCAATAGCCACCACAAGGTTAAAAACGATAGTGCCGTGTTTTATATTGAGATAGTGTTTCAAGGTGGCTAGCTAGCTTGATGTGTGAAAACAGCTTATTTTTTGCAATGGAGACATAGCCTTAGGCACATTTAAATATGTTACCCCGTCAGGTAGTTAGATGTCTAACTGCAAGTGATCTCGCATGCAAAATGAAAGGCTCTTTTCCAAAATCAGTCCCTACGCCTCAACAAACCTTCAGAAAGTGAGCTGGGATCTGAAAACGCTGCATCAGCGCAGCTGTGGTATGTACGTGAAGACACTCCTACACCGACGGGAGAGATTTTTCACACCCCTGAGCGCCACAGTGATACTGACTGATAAAAGAACAGGAGTACTTGTGGCACCTTAGAGACTAACAAATTTATTTGAGCATAAGCTTTCGTGGGCTACAGTCCACTTCATCAGATGCACAGAATGGAACATATAGTAAGAAGATATATAGACATACAGAGAATCATGACAAGGTGGAATTTGTCATATCAACTCTAAGAGGCTAATTAATTAAGAGGAGTTATCATCAGTAGGAGGAAAAAACTTTTGCAGTGATAATCAAGATGGCCCATTTCAGACAGACAGTTGACAAGAAGGTGTGAGGATACTTAAGATAGGGAAATAGATTCAATTTGTGTAATGACCCAGCCATTCCCAGTCTCTATTTAAGTCTGTAGTGTGGACCTGGCCTCAGTTAATTTCAGTTCACCTTTAAGTCGGCCCTAATACTGAGTAAAATCCCATTGTGATTTTCTACCGCTCTGATCTTTGTGGGCGTAGAACACTCCTCTGCTGATCCCACAGCATTTCACACTCACTTTGTGCAGGTGTGCGTGGCCACACACAAGGTGTGTGGAGAATCAGCCCCGCCTGTGACTTTGTCCTGCACTCTGGATCACAAAGCCTGACACAAGGGACAGGGGGCAGACGGCTTCAGAGCGATGCCTTTACATTGGGACTGACCGTATAAAATGAGACCCCCCCTTTCCGTCCCACTAAATATCTCCCCATTTGCACATCAGAACTGTTGAGGTCTGATAACATTTCTTTTTGACATTAAATCTATATATATATTGGGGGAAATTGTGAGGACTTTTTTTTTTAATGTTTCCCCTCTGTTTTCTGACCAAGTACAGAGGTGATCAAAGACGTTTTGAAATTTTATTGGAAATGTTTGGAAACGACGAATTTTGAAATAAAAAAGGGCAAACAAAAAAAAATTTCACGCGTTTCCTCCCCCCACACACCCTTTTTTTTTTTTTAACCCAGCTCACCTACCAAAGCGCCAAATCCTCAGGGCTTTATTTATTCATTTTTTGTACTTGCTCAGGCAAAAATGTTAATGGTAGCTTTGTTGCAATGAGTAAAGCGGGAGTAAGGCCCCTCAGAATTCAGCTCCAGGGCAGCTCACTGTTAGGACAAAGGTGATGTGCATCATTAAGCAGAGATGCCAAAATGCAGAGCGACGTGTCTATTCTGACGTGTTACCTTGGGAATTCGAGAGCTTGGTGCTGAAATGTGTTGCCCTTCTCACATGATAATCCTTCTTGTTTGCTAGAAGCTCCCAAAAAAAAGAATATATTCAGGGTTCTGGACCCCCTCTTACCTGGATTTTGGATGATGGCTCCATAAATACCACAAGCGAGAGGGTAGTTTTTAGAACAGTGTCATGACTACATTTCTGGAGGACGTTGGAACTCTAGAGATCAGATGTTGCTTACATTTACACGGCTGCAATTCTAGAGTAATTCCTACACTTCAATATTTAGTCATGTTTTAACACATGTTAAAGAACACAGTTGTAAATTCGGGAGTAAACAGGGCAGTCTGGGCCAAATTCTCCATTGCCCTGTACCTTGTACAGTCTTTTACACCAGTGTCAAGTGGCGCTAAGATCAAAATGGGTTTGTTTTACACCCAGGTGTAAATAACCATACAAGGTACAGAACAATGGCAAATCAAGCCTAGAACGTGCAACCGAGGGCTAAACACAACTAGGAACAAATGTGTGTCATGTCCGCACTAGTGTTTACAATCATGTTAGTTAGCACATGGGAAAACATGACTAGAAATTCCAGTGTAGACAAACTCTAGTAGAGTTCCCTGACATAAGATCTTCGCCAGAGTATTGAGCCCAATTCCCGGTGTCCTCAGGTGCCGCCATTCTGATGGCATAATAGCTCTTTATGACCCCATAAAACTATTAAATAACAGGCAAGGAATGCTTTAACTTTTACCTTGTGTCATTGGAAATGAAGATGGACTGTGCTCCTCATTGTGACGCATCGGGAAAAGGAGAGGATACTATTTAAGAGTGTTAAATGGCACGTGGGCAGGGCAAAGAGGTGAAAGTACCAGACCAACCTTGCAAGACCCATGACAAACGACTCTGAAATGGCCTTGGAATCCTGGACACAAAAATGGAGCTTCTTGATTGGTTGTAGGGGATATCATACCCATGAAGCCCAATGAAACGCACCAGTCTGATTTGTATCCCCTGTTCCTCGTTGTTTGGTGTTGGTTTTTAAACGGTTTCCATTTCACAACAGCCATAGGACACAGTGGGCTGTGCATGCCCATCTATCCTCTCAAGCAGTCCAGCTCCCACAGAGTTTTTGAGGCCACAGACTCATAGACTTTAAAGCCAGAAGGGACCATCCTGATCATCTAGTCTGACCTCCCGCACACTGCAGGCCACAGAACCTCACCCACCCGCTCCAGCTCAGCTCCTTGCAAGTGGAACCAGGTGTGTCCCGTCCTTCTGCTCCAGCTGGTCAAAGTCCGTGAAGAAACCACTCCTGATGATGCCAGTGACACTCAGATCTTTTTGATGCTGATGGCATCCGGGATCTGTTTGCCTAAGAGCCTACGGCATGAGCAGAGCGCGTGCCCATTAGCTGAGCACAAATATCCCACCAGGGAGACCCTCCAGCTGAGAAGGTGTTGAGTGTGTGTGATGTCACACTCACACGGCTGATCCACAAAGGGCCTGGTACAGCTACAGAGAGAGAGCTCGCCATGTGGTAGGGACCTGGGGCCGGCTCATCATCATCAGTAATTGGCCACAGCTCCATTGACTTACATCTTGCACAAGTTCTGGCTCCCGTGTGGAGCCCAGCTCAGACTCACCTCACTCCTTTGAGCCCCCGCTCTGTCTTCGGCATTGCCTATGAGGTAGCTAAGGAGGCTCCCCGCTCAGTGTGCTGGCTTCCGTGAAGGCCGTTTTTAGGCACCTCACCCTGGCCGGGCATTGTACAGGGAGCCCGGGCGCCTGGCTCAAGGCTGTGGGGCCCAAGTTAGACACTGCAACGCTGAATCTCCACGTATGTCTTGTCTACACTTCCAAAAAAGACCCGGGGCAGCGAGTCTCCGAGCCTGGGTCTACAGACTTGGTCTCGCAAGGCTCGTGCTACCGCACCGAAAACAGCCATGTAGACGTTCCCGCTCAGGCTCCGAGACCTGGCGAAGGGGATGGATCTCACCGCCCGAGCTCCAGCCCAAGCAGGAACATCTGCACCATAGCATGAGCCATAGACCCGGGCTCTGTGATTCGCCGCCACGGGGCTTTGTTTGCAGTGTAGACACGCCGTAAATCCCCCTTGTGAATTCCACCCGAAGGGCCATTTTAGAAAATGGCACTTAGGGCGTGTCTACACTGAAAACGGATAGCAGCATAGGCTCCTCTCTCAGGGACACAATAAATCCGCACTCCCGGGTTTGCCGACCTAACCCCCAGTGTAGACAGGGCTAGGAGGATGGAAGAATTCATCTGTCAACCTAGCTACTGCCTCTCAGGGAGACGGATTAACCCCAGCGATGGGCGAACCCCTCCTCTTGCTGTAATGAGTGTCCACACGGCAGTGCCATGGCTGTGCCGCTGTCGCTTCTGAAGTGTAGACACCCCCCCAAGGCTCCTAAATCACATAGGCACTCTTGAAACTCCCAGTCAATGTTAACATATACTGCAGGAAAATGGCAACCCAAAGCCACGCATTTTGCTTCAACAAGGGTTTTTTTCCTTTAAAAACAAACCAATTTAATCATAGAATCATAGAATATCAGGGTTGGAAGGGACCTCAGGAGGTCATCTAGTCCAACCCCCTGCTCGAAGCAGGACCAACCCCAACTAAATCATCATTTATTTAGTGTTGGTCCTGCTATGAGCAGGGGATTGGACTAGATGACCTCCTGAGGTCTCTTCCAACCCTGATATTCTATGATTCTATGGAAAGCTTTCCCCAAAAGAGCAAAAATTGGGCATTTGTGCCAAGTAAAATCCATATATTTAGTCATTGCCTCAGCCCCCATGCAGAGTGCAGAAAGTTTAATGGGGCTTTATTTATTATTATTATTATTATTTATTTTATTATGGAGGTATCACCATACTATTGGTATGATGTACTGTTGGACAGAAATGTATCAGTGACGTGCTGAGAATGGGCTTGAATCCAGTAGGAGAGGGAGCGAAGAGTAGCAAAGGCAGTTGGGGAAGCCTAAATTTCTTGGATTGTCGCACAGTCCATTTCACAGACAGAGGGCAAACCCCACCACAATCCACTCTGGGAGCTGACTGATCGTTGCCTCATTTTGCTTTGAGAACCACTGGTGCTGGTCAGGAAACGTGAGCAGAAAGTCCACGTAGAAAATTTCAGCTGTTTCCTGCTGTTTTAAGTTGGCATCGGGGCTTAGGGGCAGGGCCACGGGTCTGAGGATCCACTGGTTCACAGGCTTGTTGGTTGTCCACTGTGGTCAGCAGAGACCAGCAGAAGCCAAGGGAGAGCAACAGAAGGTTTCCAGTGGGACCTCCACTATAGGGCTGTGAACTTGGCCGAGGATTGCATGCTTCCCTGTATTAGCCCCACTCAGGATTTAGGAGGTCCCAAATTGCCAGAGGGTGAGGAGGGCAAAATCAAGCCATGAGTTTCCTCCAGTTCCAGCCCTGCTGCCAGAAGGAGCTATCGGAGTGACCCAGGAGTTGCAAGTCTCCAAGGGCTTCCATGCGGTCGCTTGCATGGGCAGGTGGCCCCATCTCATGGAGGCAATAGAGAGGAAGGAGAAGGAGACACCTTTGGTCCCATCTCAAGGGACGGAAGCAGTAGAGAGGAGAAGAGAGGTGGGGAGGTGGCAGAGAGGGATGGGTCGAAAGTCAGGGCGGAAGTAGTGAGAGAGGAGCACTGGGCACCACGGGCCCCCCGCACCCCATTAATGGCCGTGTTCTTTCTTTTGAACGTCTAGCCTGCAAACGCAAAGAACAGGAGCAGCAGAAAGACAGGAACCTGCAGCCCAAGAAGCAGCGGCTGGTCTTCACGGACCTGCAGCGCCGCACCCTGATCGCGATCTTCAAGGAGAACAAGCGCCCCTCCAAGGAGATGCAGATGACCATCTCGCAGCAGCTGGGCCTGGAGCTCAACACCGTCAGCAACTTCTTCATGAACGCCCGCCGGCGGTGCATGAACCGCTGGCAGGAGGATGCGGGTGCCAACCCTGGGGTTCCCTCGTCTTCTACAAGCACTTTCTCCAAAGCATGAGGCCCCTCTTCTGTCCCTCCCCGACCCCCAACCACTCCCTCCTCACGACAAAGCCAACCACATTCCCCCCCACACCCAATCCCACCACAAGCCGCGCCAACCTTGGCCATCCAGGTGGGTGCTCTTGGGTGCTGCAGGGAAACCACCCCACCAAACCCGTCGTGCGGCGACGCTGGGACCTGCCCTCCGGAGCTTGGCTCAGTCCCGTGTCTCGCTGCCGCACATGAGCCCTGGAAGAAGCTCGCTTCGAAGGGGAACCATTCGGAACAGGGCAGTTTCCGTCCCTTCAGAGCCCTGAGGAATCTCCCCCAACGGAGTGAGTGACCCCCAGGTCAATGGGGGGCGGATGAGGGCTCCTGCTTTTTGCAGCGGAGGAGACTGTGCCCCCCCGCCCCCCCCACACTGCCGCGTTTGCCAGGCTCGTCTTTCCATCGCCCATTATTGGCCTTTCCCCTCCCCCTGTAAGATATGAGATTTGAGGGGCAAGTTTCAGCCCCGCATGCTCCACGTTCTGTCCCTAAGCGTGTGCAGGGGGGAGACGGGGGGGGGGGGGGGAGAGATTCGAGGCGTTCAGGCCCAGCCTGTCGGAGGCACATAGCGCTGAGGCGCCTGATTCCCATTGATCTCAGTGACTGATTTCATCGAGAGTTCGGATCCGAGGCCCCTCTCTGCAGCTGTAGGCACCTATATACCTTTACAAATCTGGCCCCTCGACCCCAGGGGGCAGGTGCCAGCGCCCCTGGAGAGAGGATACACTGAGATGTACACTTTAAAGGTAACCGAGCACCCAAGGCTGGGGAGAGGGTAGGGGCTCTGCTCCCTTTAAAGTGTTATTGCTCACAGGGAGAGCGAGGCCGTGTTATCTAGCAGTGAGAGCCTGGCAAATGGGCAGTAGGACTCCTGGGTTCTAATCCCAGCTCTCCCACTGCCTTGATGTAGGGCCCTTGGGAGAGTCCCCAAGCCCTCCATTCGCCTCCCACACCTGGTGTGCAAATGCTTCCTCGGGGACAGGAGGCTTATGGGTGAATGTTTGCGTCAAGAGCTTTCAAGACCCTGAGATAGCCAGCGTGAGTGGAGAGCAAAGCACTGGTAGTCACAGGTGTCGCTTATTGCATGCGAGCTAGCCCAGTGCAAGCGATAGCTCCCCCTTGGGGGGCCGGGCACATCAGGAGGAGACCTGTAGGCTGTGAGGAAGAGATCGCCCCCCCCCCCCCCATTCACGCCATCCACCCCCACCTCGCAGCCAAGAGACCCTACATAGGGAAGATGATTTGATCTTCGGAGGCGCGTCCAAGAGCATTCATCGCGGCCACCCGTCATGACGCCAAGTGCACAAAAGAGGTCCAAAAAAAAAAAAAAAAAGAAAGAAAGCAAACCCCCCAAGAGGAGATCCTTTTCTCCTAGGATTCCTTCCAAAGATATTCCACGCCCAAGGGAAAACGTGGGGACGCTAACGTCACAACACTCCCCCGACCCCTGCTCACCTTGCTCCTAAAGCAGGGGGGACTCGGGGGCCAGCGCAGGAGGCTGCTACGTTGAATTGCACTGTGTCACCTAGAGTTCAAGCAGGTCAAGAAGCACATTTTAGCGACATAAATCGGGTATAAAAATAATCCTTTGAAAAAACCCAAGAGGAAAGACTTCGCCGGAAGGATCTGCTCTTTCCTGGGGACTGGATCGGCGAGGCCAGTCTGGCTCAGCCATGATCTTCACCTTTATTTCAGTTTTGGTTTATAAGCAAACCCAAACAAAGCCCTGTTTTGACTGCTTTGTGTCTCTTGTCCCCCTCCCCCACACATGCACTGTCTCCTCCGCCCCCTCCCTCCCCGCCCCTTTCCTCATCTCTGTTACCAAAGAAGGAAAATCAAAATCGTCACGGAATCGACATTGGTGCACGGTGGAAAACCAAAAAATATGAATCCGTTTGCAATCTATATCTATATATATACACACATTGTTGTGTGTATATATATGTGTGTGTATATCTATTTATATATAGCGGGGGAGAAATTGAAAAAAGAAAATAAACAAAACAGGAATTAAAACCCAAAAAAAGCTCACCTAAAAAAACCCCGGCAACTTGCGAAAGACGACAGATTTTTTTTTTGTGCCAATTAACAACCTGCCTTAAAAGCGAAATCCTAGAGAGATGGTACTAGCTTCAAAATTATTGTTTCCGCTGAGCTCTCAATGGTGACTCGTGCCATATACAAAGCAATCACACGGGAAGATGATTAAGATCAGCTATCAACCAACTAACCCTCCCTCCCATATGCCTCCATAAAAAACTCCAGTACCCCCTTGGGGAGAGGAGGAGGCGTGGGAGGGGGACAAGACAGGGGTGGGGAGAACGGGGAGGCCGCTCCCTACGCTGGGACATTTTTTTTTTAAAAAAAGGGACAATATTGAATTGATGCGGGTAAAATCGTACCATCTTTGATCTAGCGTTACGGTTTCTTCTATTCACTTTACTTTGAAAAACGATCGGTTGTGCAACAGCGAGGCACCTTGTTGAAAAGAACGAAAGACGGGGAAAATATCTAGCTATCTATGCGGAGACAGCTATAGACACAAAAAACGATAGAAAGAAAGAAAGGAAGGAAATAGACCTACAAATAAATGAATCACCTATTGGTATTAGAATGGTCCCCATAGGCTATCGGGACGCCTTGTGACCGTCGCACCAAAGCAATCATTGGGAAAGGTGAGGTTGGGACAAACCAAACGCGGGGGGAGGGGAGGCTCAGATCGATATGGTTATGACCAAATCACACGTAACAGTTGACTACTAGAAAAGAGAGCGGGAGGGACGGCAGGCAAAGGCCGGGTGCCACCGCACGTTCTGCCAACCCAAAGTGACCAGTCATGGAAAAGCCAACGTCATTTCCCGCCCTCTCCTGCCACCGAGACGCCCCGGACGTTGTTTCCTCTTGTCTTGTCGTGAAGCGGTGATGGTGATGGATTCCTGAACCCCCGTCTAGTAGTATTCAAGGGCTGAGAAGCCAAGAAGGGGCCTTGGTTTGGGAAGTGACAAAAAATGGAGGAAAGCAGGCCCCAAGGATGCAAAGACATTTCTAGTGAGAACCCGAGAATAAAGGCTACCTCACTTGAATTTTCAATTTCTGTGATTTGAAAATCACGTCTGATACCAAAGATTTTGTTCCCCTTGTCTGGTCTGTGCTGGAAACGCCACTTTCCCTGCTACCTTTGTGACAGGTATAGGAGTAAAACCTTCCCCCCTTTCCCTCCATCCCCGCACCAGCCTCCTGCTCCTTTTCTGAGCTCTCCCATGTAGCCCTTCCCAGCCCCTAGCGAGAAAGAGAGAGAGAACCAGATGGTAGTGTGGTAGACGAGTGCCTTTTTCTTGTACCAAAGGTGTGTGGCCATTTTTGTTTTTGCTTCTTTGCTTTTGTCCTAGAGACTCACTATTACCTCAGCTCTCTAAGCAGATGGATTCTGGCAATTCTTGCAGCCTTTGGGTGTTGGGACAGAAAAATATCCCCCCCCCCTTCTGTTTCTGCTCCCTTACTTCCCTTTCACCCTGAACGCCCCCCTTGCCCAACCCATACCACTCCCCTACCCCCTCTGCCATCAACTCCCCCCTCGCTTATCCCAGGCCATGACCACCGCCCCTTGTGAGGGATGAAATGGGAGCTGGGTTTGTTTGAGGCTTTCTTGTAGCCTGGCAGATGCCAAAGAAACGTAAGCGTGTTTCACTGTGAAAAATTCCCTTCCCCCTCTTCCTGCGTAGGACAGGGTGGTGTGTTCCTTGACCCCTCCCTGCTTTTGGCCGCATGGTCAGAGCCCAAGGAGTAACAGTTGCAGAAATTGGCAGGGTGAAGCTCCCAAATACCAAGGCTAAAGGCAGAAAGAAAGCAAGGGGTGGGGGTGGGAAATTCTCTGCTCAGATCCATCCCATCCATGTTTCCACTGGGAGTCTCCATCCCATCCCAGAAGTTGCTATCCGGGACACACGGACATCCTTCCGGCAGGACGCTTAGCCTTGTGCCTTTAGCTTTCTCTGAACCTCTCTTTTAGCATCAATTTCTGTGATTTGAAAATCACGTCTGATTCCCCTTGTCTGGTCTGTGCCGCGAAATTCAGCTCCTGACCCATAGTTTGTGGGCACATGGGTCAGGAGAGGCCCCCCCCCAGGGTATCCTCCATGCCACGGCGCCGCGTTTCTGATAGGAACCGTTTACAATCGACGCACGGCGGCACCTGGGAGGAGCGGAAGGGCATTTGAGAATGAGCCCACTGGTGCGTGGGGGCTAGGCAAGGCAATTCCACCCCTCGCCAGCCCCCCTCGCCCCGGCCCTCGTTCCTCATATAACGCCATGCCCCCGGGCTGGCTGTCATCAGCTGCTCTCCAACCGAAGCTCTCCGGGTCTAACACATGAGACTCTCCTGCCTGAGCTGAACGACCCAGTTCATCGACCCCACGCTGTGGCCCAGCCACCACTAGAGGGGGACAGAGATACTCACTGGAATCTCCAAGTGTACAAAATGGTGAGCTCACTATCCGGCAAGTGCTGAAGTGAGGAGGAGAATTTTACCCTAATATTTCGTAGCTCCGTAAAAGAACCACAGCAGCAACACCCTATCCTGGCCTTACCACCGGCCTCTTGAAGCAGAAGCCGCCTCCAGACCAAAAATAAATAAATAAATAAATAAAAATCACAGCCCAGATTTGCAAAGGGGCCTCAGTCATTTGGGTATCTTACACTTTTGGGGGGAGATGATAGGGCCAGACCCTGATCCCTGGTGTGTTATGCAAGAGGTCAGACTAGATCATGGTCCCTTCCGGGCTAAAAATCTAGGAGTCAACTAATGACACCAGCATAAATCCGGAGTAATTCTCCGCTCACTTCAGGGGGTTCACAGCAGGGTCAGCGAGATCAGAAGCCGGCTCTTTGAGGTATTACTCACCCATGTACTAGATGGGGCACAAAGGCGCGTGGGGCTTGATTTTGTTCCCGTGCACCCCGGTGAACATCAGGAGCAACTCCACTGGAGACACTGGTGTACGTGGGAGTAGGATCAGTTCCAGAGTGTCCATCCATCAGGGCGAACAATGAGCATTTGCACAAGTTCAATATTCCCTGGATAGTCCCTTTCAGGGCGGTCCCCACATTAAATTACCCCCTTTAGTTTCACCCACATTTTGCATTGTGTAAATACCCCTGGAGACTTGTTTGCATTAATTTCATTGGCCTCTGAGGATCACTCCCCACCAGTGAGTGAGAAATAATGTATTATTCCCCCCGCCCGCCCAAACTTGGTGATATCAAAGATCTGCAGCACAAACTCTCATGCTATCCCAGGTCACTTGTGACGAGGCAGGTCATGTCCTCGCTCATTTAATGTCTCAGGTCAGTTGCACGCATCGTTAGGATGGCACAGGTCTGTGATTCCCAAAGTCCCATCCCCAACGGGGTGGAAACGTAGGCTTTGATTCAGGTGAGCTCAAAGCCGCTGACTTCAAGTCAAAGTCAATCACGGGCTTACACGCTGTCCTGAACAGCAGCACCCTCCTGAAGCAGAGTTCCTAAATCTCCTAAACTGAGTTCCAGCATCGTGCCAGAAAGAAATGGTCACTATTTGCATGGGACCAAACTAGATCAGAAGCGAAACCTGGATAGGGAGCAAGAAGATGGTTTTTAAACATGGTCCTGCTAACTCTGTATGGTTCAGCCGGGTCCGGGTTTCCAAACCTCAGTTCTTAGCCCAGTGAAGAAGAGGCAAAGACCAAGGCTGAGATATTATCAAAGCAGCCTAACAGATTTAGATGCCCGTTCCCATTGACAGGAATGGCAGCTTTGAAAAAACACAAGCTAAAGCTAATTTTCCCCTTGACCCTCCTAAGGAAAAACATAATAGGAAGCCCTCAAAATAGGCAGATAGGGTGATCAGCCTTGTTAAGCCCCCACCCACCCTACAAATCCTTCCCCTGGCCCTACCCATCCCAGACCTCCCCCCACCAGCCTTCTGCCCAATACCCACATGGCTTTTGATACCAAAGACATTTTTCCATGCACGGGAAAGCCCTTTTTAGGCCCAGCACAGACCTTACAAGCCTTTGACAATGTTCTCTGAAATACCTCAAAATATTTAATGTATAGTTTATGTGATAAAAAAAAATTACTTAGCTAGTTTTTGGAATTTGTGACTTGAAGCTTTATACTGTTAAATTATAATTTTGCAGAAGACGGCATGTTCTTATTTCTTTGACGCGTTCAATGGGAGACATATTGAATGTTAAGGAAACGAAAGCTGGTTAGTTTCACGATAAAAAGAGAGCGAGCGAGAAAGAGAGAGAGAAAGATTTTAAAAAAGGACCCGTGGAGTTTACAGATTTCATATTTAAACAAGTCCTTTTAAAAAAAAGAAAAATGAATACTGATGACGACGATACCTTTGCGTTGGGATGTGTTACTTTTCTCTGAGTCATGTCTTACGAGAGTATTTATTATATGTGTTCTGTGTTCTAATGTAATTTAAGAAGAAAAAAAGACAAAAAAAAGACAAGATGAAAATTTGATTTATGCATGAAAAATATACTCTTTCTTGAAGTAATGTAATAATTATTCGGGGGAGGGGGGGAGGGAGGGTACAATGTGCATTTTGTCCACCAGGTTTCATTTGACTAGGACTTCTCTGCATGGATCATGTTTTTCAAAATCATGTGCTCATGGGAGATGATTATTTCTTTAGTTTTCTTCTTCTCTTCCTTTCCTTTGTATATAATTGTGTTGTAACAACACCAGGGAGTTTAGAAGAAGCCCCTCCCCCACAGTGAGGGGTCGGTGGGAAAATACTGATCGAAGATGGTGTTTGGACCGAGTCACATGGCAGATCCTAATGTCCAGCAAACAGGGTAAGAGTGTCTGGGGCACAAGGTCTATAGCACCCATGACTGACCATCATGGCAGTCCAACCCATCTGACCTCCCCACCCCTCCCCCCAAAAAAACAACTCTGAAAGAACCCCACATTGTCAAAGTTTTTTCCTTGTAATCTTGAGTCACCTTGTTTTGTTTTAACCAGATCCGTTTGCTCGCTTAGTAGCAAATCCCAAGTGTCTTTGTGCAGAAGAGAGAGAGACAATCAGTCACAATGACTCCTGGAGCTTCATCCACAAGGCCCCTGCGCTCACTGAGACAAGGGAAACAGTCCCGCCTGGGCCCAAATCAATGACCATCCCAGCAACAGCGTCCCCTTTGTTTGAGCCACTTAGGCGCCGGTGCCAGGGTCTAACCAGGCCAGGAAGACAATTGGGCTGAGATGTTTCAAACCAACCTAAGTGATTTGGATGCTCAGACCCCATTCATTCCAAATCCCTTGGCAGCTTTAGAAACAAAGGAAAAAGAGGCTCTCCCAGTTCAGCAGGCTTGGAAAGTATTTTGATGTGTTGCAATGCACAGTTCCACTTCCATGCTCCAGGACGGACTAAAGAGCCAGGTTTATTCTCTTTCAACAGATTCAGTACTTCTGTGGCCCCATGTACCCACTATCAGAGCCCCTCACAATCTTTAATGCATTTATCTTCATACTATCTCAGGGACAGGTTCCCCATCTGCCCCTGCCTAAGACACAGAGACTTGCCCAAAGTCACACAGGAACCTGGGTCCGCTAAGCTGTAATGTCACAAACGTCTCCCTAGCTCCCCAGCCGGATTCTACTGAGGTTCCTATGCCATGCCTGTTATGCTGGGGTGTGCATACAACCCTTCTTAAATAGCTGTCTCTTCATTACTCGCACACACCCCGGGAGTTAGAACAGTGAAAGCTGGGTGGTTGCCTCTTTGTTTTGTTAAATCTAATGATAATTGTCACTGTTGAAACTGATTGCTAGTTTTTGCCCTTAACGCAGGGTGAAATTCACACCCCTGTGCCAGCATATGACCCAGGTAATACTTAACTCCCTGGGAGGAATTCAGTGCATAACCCTGGTCAGTTTCTAGATTTCTTTTGTGTTCCCTGGCATTAGACCCTGCCACTGCTGTTCTCTTTGGGGGAATGTTCGAAACCGTTTTAGTTGATATTTTTAAGCCCATTCAAACACTCCTGTTCCGGTTCAGCGCCACGCATAAGCAGGTGCTTGACTTTAAGCAGGTGGGTCGTCGCATCGTAGTTACAGCTGAACAGATGCTTCGCTGGATCGGGTCTGACAACCCTTGACAGTGGAATGGGGCGTGATGGGCAGTGGGAGCTGAGGGAGATGGCTAGCTCGCACAGTCCTGCTGGCCAGGGGAAGGTTTCAAAAGGCTGAGGGAGAACCCACTTCCTATTCCCTGGGGCAAAATATAATCAGCTCCCTGTCCCCGAAATGTGCCTGCCTTCCCCATCCTGGTCTGTCCGCAGCTTTGCTGCCCACCCGGCCCCACCTGTCCAAAGACGGGGGTGGAAGGTAGGAATATCTGGGGAGCATGAAAAGACGAGGAAATAGCCACACCTGGAAGGGGGGGAAAGAATATAAACTACCTCTTTCTGCTTCTCAAACGCTACAAGAGCCAATGCCTTAAATGACTATTCCCCACCCCTGAAGATGGTCCCTCTGCCCTGAGCTCTTCTGAGCTCCATCTCAGCGTCTTTGCATGCCGCTGTGGCCGGCAATCGACAGCTTCTCCCCAGACAGGAGCTTATTTGCAGACAGTTCTTAACAGTGCCCTCTACAGGCTGCATGAGGCAGCATCTCCGCCACCCACGCTCTCCTTGACCCTGCTGCCTTGTCTCACCTCCGGTGCCATACAAGGCCCAGCAGGTTATGCAGAACTCCGCAGCCCTGACTTCGAGGGGGAAGCGAAGGCCTCTGGCCTGGCCAGCCACATCTGTTGGGGTGGCCAATGGAGTCTCATCCTTGCTCCCCGGTCTTTTCAACGCCAGTTGTTTTTCCTCCCGGCAGCCCCGCTCGCTGGAGTAACTCTCCGTTCGCTGCAGTGGGGTTGCTCCGGATTTACCCCCCTGTCAATGAGATCAGACGCTTCCCTTAAGGCCCACATGGTCTGGGCCTATTGGCCAGGAAGGCGCGTGGCAAACCATTCTCAGGGCAGAAAGGGAAAGCTTTTGCCTTCCATTTGCAGCCCCCTGGGATTCCTACCGCTGCTCCCCCTAGTGGCAGGAGCTGCCTTCCTGACACCGTGGCCTCAGTTGATTTCTTTGCTTGTTAGCAGCTCTTCTAGCAGGAGAGGGATTTGCTATCCCCAGTCCCACAGAACACATCGCCCTCACAGTCCCCCCCCGGCTGTGCAAGACAGCTTGGTCTGTATCGCTATAGCACAATGCAGGGGGAGGCAGTTCCCTGGCCCACACGGGGTTAATTAGGCTCACTGAATTCCTTCCAGCGGGGACTCCTTTAACGACCCAAGCCCACCACGAAAAGCTCCCCCGGGAGGATCCAGGATCGGTGCCTACTGGGTTTGCCTTTCTGGCGATTTGCCTACCACCAATCACAGAGCTTGCGCTGATGCTCGGTACTGGATTGCAGCATGAGAGACCGGCCTGGCCCACCCAGCTCTTTGAGGGGAGGGGCACTCAAAATATTTTTCTTCCAGCCGCCCCACCCTCACCTTGCAAATAAATGGGATTGTCAGCATCATCTCTCAGCCCCCGCTTCCCGCACTTTTCTCCTTTCATCCCTTAATGCCCCCCGAGATCCCCAGATTCCTCCCCCCCACCGTCCACCCCCACCAGCACCTTCTCCACGCACCGAACTTTCCCCCAGAAGATCTCATGACCGCTTCACTCCACGTTTCCATCCTCACCTACAGGGCAGACAAGGAGTCGTCGCCGAGGTCCCTGACATACCAGCTGCTGGGCAGGAATCTCGTGTCCACAGTTGCTCGTGACACCCACGGCCCCGTCCATCCTTCCTGGAGCAGGGGAGCGTCCCTGGCATTGCCTCAACGTGGGTCCCTTTGGCATTTTAGCCCAAGCTCCCATCATTTCCGTGGGGTTAACGGGCCTCCCGCATTCAAGAGCTCAGCTGGTTTCCACATCCTGGCACCGAGCAAGTGGCCCCAACAAAGCGCAAGGGGGGAGTCTGCAGAAGTGCTCAGCACCGTTGCCTTTATTCCGCTCCCATCGGACTCGGGTGGGCACCGGGGGAGGCTAACGCCAAGGCAAATCTCGCCTCCGTCTCTCCCCCCTCTTTCAGCAACTGTTCCGTCCTTTGCCCGGGGGAGGAGAGGCTCTTGGCCTATTTGCCCAGGCTGAGTCACAGAAGGTAAATCAAACCGACGCCAGTGCCCTGTCATCTCCCACAGGCGTCCCCTTGGCGCAGTCGGCTGCCCAGACAGTCACCAAAATGGCTTGAGGAACAACCTGTCATGATACCAAAGATTTTTCCGTACAGGTAACGACAATCCTAGCTGTGTCCTAACGACAATTCTCTCAACCGGGGGTGTCCCTGAAGAACATTTTCGTACTGTGGGCAGCAGACATGAGCTCTGGAACCCTGTGGGGCAGCCCTGGGACGTGCAGTGGCCGGCGACTAGCATTTTATCATTCCTTGAGGTGGAATTTTGCGGCTCACCAACCTGTGGCTTCCTGTTGATCAAAAACTCTCCCTCCTTCCAAACTCGTTGGATCCAGGATTACAAGCCGAGGGGGCAATGCAGTAAGGGGCGCTAGGGATTTCTAAACCTGCCACTGGTCGCCAGGAGACTTGGGGTCTGTTCCCGGCTCTCCCAACTGAGCTCTGGGCAAGTCATTTCCCTGCTCCGCTCCCCAGTTCTCCACTATAAAATGGGGCTAATGAAATGCTTTGAAATCCAGGGATGAAACGTGCTCAATGGGGGGGGGGGGGAGAGCCATTCCTGGGTGTGGGATCCCCATCCAGACCCTCGGAGAGCAAACAGCTGGTGCTTGAACAATCACCATATACCGTTGGAGGATGGGTGGAATGTGGAATTCTAGGGATGAAATCCTGGCCCCACTAAAACTCAAGCCACTGATTGCAACAGGGAAGGGGGGAGATGGGATTTTACCCTCTGCAGCTTTCTAATTCAGTGTCTGCTGGCAGTAGCACTCTTTCCACAGCTGGAATTGAGTGGGGCTTGCTTTTGATCCGCTAATACCTCACTTCCAAAATGGCAAGTTTGTCCCTGTCTGGTCCAGTCTGCCCACGATAGGTGTCTATGTAAGAGTTTCTAGTCTGCTTTGATTTGGGCCAACGTTTTGCAGTGAAAAGGTTTTTAGTAGAAAAATGGGGTTCTGACAGAAACTTTTTGTATGTGTGCAGGAACATGGCATTTTTGACATTATTAAAAATGTGCAATGAAACTTTTGAAAGGAAAGTCCATTTTTAAAAAAAATTTCAAAATTGTTCATTTGAAAATGGTGAGGGAAAAAAAATCCCATTTTCTTCATGGTTTTTTTTCTCTCCTCTCTGTAACACTGTGGGGGGGAAGGTTGGGGAGGGGAATGCAAAAATTTGAAATGAAATTTTTTAAAAGGAAAAAAAATTGTGTTTTGTTTAAAATGAAAAAGGGAAAACCGTCAAACATAAAACCACTTTTCTTTTGAAAAGGTTCTCCTAAAGAAGTGGCCAGCACTAATCCCACTGTGCCAACTGTAAAAATCAGACTGTATAAGTTCCCCTAGATCATCCAATTCAATTCTACCCATGTCAGGCCCATCTGACAACCGTTTTGTGACCGAGTTTGCTAGTTCTCAGTCCAGTTCCTGAGTTTGTTGGTTTTCAGTCCAGTTCCCTATGAGCAGAAACTCCCCAGCAGAAAGGCAGGGGTACTTGAGGGGTCCTCAAGTCAGCAGGGTACTGGAGCGGGTGCCTAACTTCAAGCACCTGAGTAAATGGGACGACTAATGTGCGTAAAGTTAAGCATCTTGCTGAAGGGGGACCAAAAAGTGTGACCGCTTGGCACCCCAGGTCCTGATTCAGCAAAGCATTTGAGCCCCAGCCTAGTCACAGGGCTCTGGCCCACAGAGAGGAGCTCTGAGTCTTTGTAGGGCCCCAGGAAGTGGGGAAATGAGGCAAAGACATTTCTGGAGACCCCTGATTCCAGCAGAGAGTCAAACGCGCGTCTCCAGCAGAACAGGGATCCCGGCACTTGCTGAGCATGTTTGAATCTCCCCAGCGATCCAACGAAAAAGCCCTGGTGCCTTCCCAGATGACGCAATGTTCCCCATCCCTTGTGCCTGGCACACATGTTGCTGAGAGGGGTCCAACTCAAAAGCTTTGGGGGTCTGGCTTTTGGCTGTTTTAAGGGGCTCAGCCTACACCCTCGCCCACGTAGCTGTTTGCTCTCAGTAGGTCTTGAGCTGATCCTGGCACCCCCTTGGAATGGCAGCTACCCTGAGAATTAGACTCAGGGTTGCCGGGCAACTTCCAGAGCAGCACTTCTCAAGCCACAGGATTCAGGCCATCGGGGGAGGGTGCGGAGCAGGGAACCCAGGCAGGAAATGGAAACCAGGAATCATTTTCACTTCAGAGCCAGCAAAAGCAGGGAAAACTGCCACCGGATATGGTGTGTGGTGGTGGGGGGAGCATGGACTTTTTTTGGCATTCATTCTCAGGCACATCGCTTCACCATGCCGTGCCTCAGTTTTCCGCACCTATAAAATGGGGATAGTGATCATTCCTCTGCCTGACAGTGAGAGTGAGGCTTAATTCATCCGTGTTTCTAAAGCATTTTGGCCCAGATCCACCCAGGTATCTGAAATCAGTGGACGTTAGGAGCCCAAATAACATCAAGGGCCTGGGCCTCTGAGCGCCTCCTAGGAGGCCAGTTCCACTTATTTCCCAATGAGCTTATAGATGGTCCTGCTTCTGTGGAGAGCTGCTTAGAAAACCGAGAAGCCCAGGAGAACCCCCCAGGCTATTCGCCCCCAGGGCTTGAATGCCAATACGCATCCAGTGGTTTGACTTGGGTGACCGCCCCCAGCGCCGAGGGGTGGAGCTACAGCAGAGGAGGCCTGAATGCGTTTTCTGTACAGGGGCGAGTGGGAGAATATCTCCAGCTCTGTCCAGTTCCAGCGATCCAGAAACTTCTAGTTGTCAATCACAGGCCTGTTCCCGATGCCCCTAAGCCAGCCTGGGTAAAGAGGGCAGGCTCCCCACTGGATCTCAGGCAAGCAACGCAAAATGTTTAGTGGTTACAGGCCTGATTTCTGCCCCACCTCCCATTTTAAAACCTGTGTGACTCCACTGATTTCAGGGGAGGCCTGGTCCAAAACTATTGAAGTCAATGAACATATTCCCATTGTCTTTAATGGGCTTTGCATCACCCTCCCCACACATGCTCACGCCTCTCATCCACCTGCAAAGCTGCCACAGTGATTTTAAATCTGTTTAGTGAAACCGATGCAAACCGCTGTGTGAACCCCCTTAAACCGGTTGACACTAGGTTTGGTTTGCTTCAGGAACTGTATAGGCCCAACCAGCCCCAAGTTGGACCAGACTGTTTGGCCACGCAGCAGTTTACACTGGTTAACCCAATTGGTTTTTACACCAGTGCAAATTCTAGTTGTAGAAGCGAGTGACAAGAGAATCAGGTCCTGTTTTCTATGCCTTCTGGCTTTGGAAGCTGTGAATCTAGGACTCATTTCCCTTGTCTCAGGGGCAGTTATTCCAAAAAGGCTCTAAGAGCCAGGATCAGTTCTGGATACACACGGCCCAGTGTGGAATCCAATTCCTCTTACCTCGGTCTTTCTTTGGGGTTGTTTTTTTTTGTTTGTTTGTTTTTTAAATCGATAAAAAAATAAAAAAAATTGTTCCTTTTTTTCTGAAATTTAAAAATAAAAAAAGACCAAGCCAGCCAGAAATCATCCCGAGAACAACCAAAATGGACTATTCCAAACACCTCGAAAAACAATCACTTGTCTTTTTTCTATAGCAATAGGTGATGCTCACCCTGGTACTGCATGGACTTTTTTGGAGGTGGGGGGGGGATTGCATCTCTAATTTTTAAATGGCTTTTCCATTTAATTGAATTGATTTATTTTGCTACTGTGTCACTGGTAATCTCATGGGATCAGGTCTATTCTACAGCAAAATGCAATTAGTACTCCTCTGTGTCTTGCAATTATGTTTGTTTAAGCTATTTACAAAGGTTAAAAAAATAAAAAGAAAAAAAGAGTCGTATGTGTTAGGCACTTTATCCAAACTGTGCTGTGTAATCTGGAGTTGGGGGCGGGGCTGGGTTCCTTCCGTGAGTCATGCAGGGGGAGGTTACTGGGTATTCTTAACTCCAGCCTGTTGGCAGATTTAAAAAGGAAAAAAAAAATTCTCTATTTGTTCATCTTCTGCTGTTCATGACTGTGTTGTAAGTTTCTGCAGCTTTCTGTTTCTTCAATAAATTATTTTCTAGTCATTCACCCTGGAGCATGTATGTCAGACAATGGCACCGTTTTACTCAGCCTTTGGAGGGCACTGTGGGGTCTTGTGTACAATTTAATTTTCCTCTGGTTTAAAAAGGAGGCTTAAAAATCATGGGCAGGATCCTCAACTGCTGTAACCTGGCAAGATGCTATAGACTTTTATGGTTTCCTGAGGATCTGCCTAGTGCGTATGTGTCACCACTACCCTCTCCGCTGGATGGAGTCAGAGCCGCTAATCTGCGCATCCTAAATTCTGTAGTGCTAACAGACGTCCCCTTTGCTTTGCTCAAATGCTTGGGATTGGGAGGATCTGATTTTGTCTTTGTTGTCATGGCATGCTGTGATAAAGGGAAGGTCTTGGTCCACATGCATGGGAAGATGAAGAAACTGACCAGAATCAGAAGTGAAACTGATTCATCTGCTTTCAGGATCCACATGGAAGGAATAATGCAGGTATTTTTCAATCACACCTGTAAAGCCTCATCTCAAAATAGCCTTACCTGTGCAGTGAAAAAACCCACCCAGATTATTCATTTCTCTTGGGTGGTGAAACCAGAGGAGTCCACATCACTTTGATTCTAGTCAGTTTCCCATGGAGGTGAACCACAAGGAGAGTAAAGGGGACAATTTATGCCTTGATTTGGGGCCCGAGGTTTAAAGATATTTCAGTGCCTTGAGGGGTTTTCAACAGTGCTGAAGTAGGTTAGGCACCTAAATCTCATTGATTTCAATAGACATTAGGCCCCTAAATACTTTTGAGGAACTGGGTCTTAAATATCTTGCAAATCTGATCCGTGCTCCAAATTTCCAGATGCAAGGGGATGTTTACAGGGAATTTTATTTAACAAGCCAGTGGAAACATTTCAGCAGGTTTGTATAACGGTTTAAAACAAACATTTATGGGCTCAGGCTTTTGGCTTTCCAGTGGCCGGAAGCTGAAATGAGACAAAGTCAAACCCAAAAGAAGCTGCACTGAAGAGATGGGGTTAATCAGTCGGTCGAAGAGAACATCGGGATGGGGTGGATCTTTAATAAGCAGAAGTGAGGACACAAAAAAGATGGCACCTTCCTCTGTGCTCCCGCTGACTCAGAGGAACTGGTGCCACCTACTAGGCTAGCTGGTGGATCTCCCATTCAAACACCATTCACGACCAACACAGCTTAGTTTGGGAGATCTAACAGAAGCATAGCCCGGGGGGATGCTTAAAGCTGGGGCAGTTGAGAGAGAGAGATGGAGGTGGAGGGTGGGTGTTCCTCTTATTATGGACCCAAATTTGTCTTTGTCACCCGTAAACCAATTGATGTCTTGCTGGTGCCTGCTGATCACTGACCTCAGAAATGCAGAACCCCTTAGGTCTCAATGAGACAAGTCTTGAGTTATTCCAGCCTCCCTTGCCCCATCCTAGGCTCTTTATTTCAGTCCCTTCCTTTTGGGAGATGTCCCACCCTTAAAAAAAATCCCTGTGGGCCATAAGAATCCATCTAGTCCGGTAGCCTCCCCCATAGCTGCCAGTTCCAGGAAGACACCCTGCCAAAGCAGCAATGGGATAACTTAGCTCCCTAGAGAAAATCCCTTCTGGCTCTGTAAGAGAGGGCAGCCGATGCCCTGAAGCATCTGAGTTTCTCCCCCTTCCAAAGCTCTCGTTTACGTTTGAATAGTTCCTCTTCCACCTCTGGAAGTTCCCGAGCAGCATAGAAACGTGTGAGCCTTCACTGCACCCCGAGAGATCCCACGGCCTTCCCATTGGCTTGGAAGGGGGCAGTAAATAACTAAACCCCAACCCAGGGGCATTTTGCTTTCTTTAAGTACAAGGAGTCAAATCTGCCTAGATTTTTACCCCCTTCCCACAAAGGCGCACAGACCCATTGCAGCCCAGCTCTCACACCCAGCTCCCACCCTCCCCCACAAAAAAAAATTAGGAGCTGCAGAATTTAACCTTTGCCCCCATGGAGCTGTTCACAATAAGAGAGTGTGATCCAGACAGCTCTTTGCTCCCTCTAGTGGTTAGCACAGGTAAAGAGATTTTGGCATTTACTGCTGTGCATATTCAAATAGGGTTGGTCTTTTCACTCAGGCACTAGCGGGCGATTCAGAAGTTGCCGGTTCAATCCCCGCCCGTGACCCTTCCAGCGGCATTGCCAATCCAAAGGGGATTTTTTAATTGTGGCTGTTGGACAGAGACCCTGTGGTGCTTTCTAGCTCCCAGTTTTACCATAATCTGGGCTTTCGAGGGTCGAACGACGCTGCGTCTAAGTCCCAGCCTGGCCCCGAGTCACAGAATGACCCGGCAACTACATGCTGGGATCTAGGTTTGGAAGAACTCAGAGTTCAGGGTTGTTTGGATCAGGAACGTTGGTTTGGATCCAAACACAAACTGAGCCGGATTTACTTTACCTCCTTCAACTGTTTTTAAACTTGGGGGATGTCCACCAAGAAGCAGCAAACTCAGGATATGGATTGTGGATACAGGATGGGTATCTGGGGTATCATAGAATATCAGGGTTGGAAGGGACCTTAGGAGGTCACCTAGTCCAACCCCCTACTCAAAGCAGGACCAATCCCCAATTTTTGCCCCAGATCCCTAAATGGCCCCCTCAAGGATTGAACTCACAACCCTGGGTTTAGCAGGCCAATGCTCAAACCACTGAGCTATCCCCCCCAGTACAATCTGACCGGGAAGGTTCTCGTATTGTTTCCAGCTCAGCTCTGCAAAGCCGAGAGGTTCAATGAGGTTGGTCCCTGATGGGGAGGAAGCTTTGGTTGAATTTACCCTCTCTGCCATGCTGAGGGTCCCTGGTTGTGTCCCAAAGAACACATTCATTCTCACACAAGGGCACGCCCGTTTCACAGCATACAGACTGCAAAACGCTGTTAAACACCAAACCCAGGGCAGCCCGAGTCCTGCTGTTCGTTTGCAGCTCAACAACTCCTGAGCAGCTTTGCGGTGAACCGAAAGCTATTGCCTGGGAAACGAAGCTGACGTTGAGTGTAGATGAAACCACCCCAGGAGAGCGCGTCGCTGTCTCCCGCCCTAGTGGCTGGTCCACACAACCGGTTAAAGAGACGGCTACAGGTAGGGGCAGGACACGGTTGGCAGGGGGTCACTGCGCTGTACTCCCTGGGCCTGGACCGCACACACGGTGTCAATTACCCGCAGGTATCAGCCAGCTCTTGATTATTAGCCCCTGGGGCAAGATGGAGGCAGGGAGGACGTTGTCACTATAGGGGGGGGGCAGGGTCATAGAATCTCAGGGTTGGAAGCAACCTCAGGAGGTTCTAGTCCCACCCCCTGCTCAAAGCAGGACCAACCCCAACTAAATCATCCCAGCCAGGGCTTGGTCAAGCCTGACCTTAAAAACCTCTAAGGAAAGAGATTCCACCACCTCTCTAGGTAACCCATTCCAGTTCTTCACCACCTTACTAGTGAAATAGTGTTTCCCAATATCCAACCTAGACCTCCCCCTCTGCAACTTGAGACCATTGCTCCTTGTTCTGTCATCTTCTACCACTGAGAACAGTCTAGATCCATCCTCTTTGGAACCCCCTTTCAGGTAGTTGAAAGCAGCTATCAAATCCCCCCTCGTTCTTCTCTTCTGCAGGCTAAACAATCCCAGTTCCCTCAGCCTCTCCTCATAAGTCATGTGCTCCAGCCCCCTAATCATTTTTGTTGCCCTCCACTGGACTCTTTCCAATTTATCCACATCCTTCTTGTAGTGTGGGGCCCAAAACTGGACACAGTACTCCAAATGAGGCCTCACCAGTGCCAAATCGAGGGGAATGATCACGTCCCTCGATCTGCTGGAAATGCCCCTACTTAGCATTTTGGGCTGTATGTTAGCCTTCTTTGCAACAAGGGCACACTGTTGACTCATTCAGCTTTTCGTCCACTGTCCTTTTCTGCAGAACTGCTGCCCAGCCATTCGGTCCCTAGTCTGTAGCAGTGCATGGGATTCTTCCATCCTAAGTGCAGGACTCTGCACTTGTCGAACCTCATCAGATTTCTTTTGGCCCAATCCTCTAATTTGTCTAGGTCCCTCTGTATCCTATCCCTACCCTCCAGCGTATCAACCACTCCTCCCAGTTTAGTGTCATCTGCAAACTTGCTAAGGGTGCAGTCCACACCATCCTCCAGATCGTTAATGAAGTTAATGAAGGGTCACTGAGTTGCTTCTCCCAGGGTGCCGTTTATAGACCCAGCTGTGCTCAGGGCTCTGCCTACAGAGTGGGCAGAACTACTGCAAACTGACCCGAATAAAAAGTGTCCATGTTAGACGTCTCTAGGGTGCCAGCTAAGCAGGGGTTTGGAGATAAGGGTGTTGTGTAGGTGTTTAACACATCCATACACACCCTTTCCGCTCCTTTCGCCCACTGGTAAAAATCAAACCCTCCATTTCATTTGAGTGGAACCCCAGGAATCGCAAGACAAAGCATACAGCTCCCCCCACATTAGTGTGGATGGCGCTAGCTATGCGGGGGGACCATAATGGAATCACTGGCTAGGTAGAAAGCTGCCCTTGGCGGCACAGAGGCCAAGTGACTGTCCAAGGTCACACCAGAAGCAGTAGCAGAGCAAGGAATTGGACCTCAGCCCCCTAAGTGTGGGGCTAGTGCTCTAACCACTGGACCAGCCTTCCACTCTAAGCCTAGCCTCCCCGTCACCTGATTCATGACGGGATGGGCCAAAATGTGGGAGGAAATCGAAGTGCTGCATAAACACCGAGGGCCCCGCAAAGCTGCGAGCCAGTCTGCCGGTGACGCTCGGCAGGCTGCAGCACACGCGATCAGCCACTTCATTAATCAGCCCATAGAGACCGAGGTCACTGGGATCAGGGTCTGTGTCCCTCACAGGGAGTGTCAGAATTGTTGTTGAGCCGGGACTCGCTGCACTGCTGAGCCTCACCACGAGGGGGCAACAGCGAGCCCAGCTCTGGGCTCGCCCTATTGATACAAACACCCTGAACAAACACTGACCGCCAAGACCAGCCCTGAAGAGCTTCCAATGGACGTGGAAAACGAGAAATGGGCCCGTCAGCATACCCACAAGAGCCGGTACACAGCCCACCCTACCGGCAGGGGGCAGCTTCCCCAGGCCAGCAATTTAAAAGGGCCCTGGGCTCCGGGCAGTGGCCAGAATCCCTGGCTGTTTAAATTGCTGCCAGAGCACTGGGGGTAGCTGCCGCCAGGGCCGGCGCGCCCACTAGGCGACCCTAGACGGTCGCCTAGGGCACCGGGGGGCGGCTGCTGCCCAGCTCCGCAGCTGAGCCGGGGGAGGGGGGGGAAGCAGCTGCCGGGGGGTGCTGCCGGGCGGGGGGCTGAGCTGCAGGGGGGAGTGCCGTTAGCTGGGCGGGGGGGGGAAGGGGGTGGATTGGCTGCAGGGCTCCCAGCTGCCGCCACCATGGGGCTCCGGCAGTGATTTAAAGGGCCCAGGGCTCCCAGCCACCACTACCGCAGCCGGAACCCTGGGCCCTTTAAATCACAATTTAAAGGGCCCAGGGATTTAAAGGCCCACCCCTTCCGGTTGAGGCCCCGCCTCTTCCAGTTGAGGCCCCGCCCCCACCCCGGACCCCAGCCCTGCATACCAGTAAGTCCCTTAACTTACTTTCAGCCCTGGCCGTCAGTGAAACACTTCCCAGCCCCCACTCTGTGCCCCACACTGACCCCCCCCCGGTGTATTTATCCCCATGCTGCCCCATGAGCAGGTTCTCATCCCCAGGCCACCAAGGGGGATAGGAGGCAGAGAGAGGCCAAGTGACTATCCGAGGTCACACTGGAAGGCAGTAGCAGAGCAGGCCCCTAAGTGTGGGGCTAGTGCTCTAAGCACTGGACCAGCCTGCAACTCTATGCCCAGCCTCCCCATCACTTGCGTGGGAGATGCTGACCACCCCCACCCCTTGGCCAAGCTGTCAGTTTAACCAGCAAGCACCTGGGAGCTGTCTCCCATGCTGCCTGGGTGCATAGAAATAATCCATGTAAATCTTCACAGGACACAGCCCTGCCCTCCCGGCCCCTCCCTCACACACTCCAGGGCCTGCAAAGCACCCCTATGGCTAGGACAGGTGGGGAGCACCAAGCGCTGCTCATCACACTGGGGACCCTCCGGCTGGCACCTTGGACTCCCTCCCCACACCTGTTTGTTGCACCCTCTTGCGGTCTCCTCTCAGACTCGGGTTGCCAGCTCTCTGCAGTAGGGGCCGTCTCCTCAGTGCATGCTCATACAACGCCTGCCCCCCACAGGGCCCCGATCCTTGGCTGGGCCCCTCCGCTCTGCAGTAACCCAGATCATCAAACCCAACAGCAGCCCGAGAGCCCAGGCCTGGGTGCGCATCGCCAACGAGAAATACAGCCCCAGGTTTGAAGCGTGGGGGTGACCAACCCCTGGACCGTGGTGGATTTGGCAGCTCGTGGCGTCTTCAGATCCAGTCTGGCTGCCTCTCTGGAAGCTGCTTTAGCCCAACCCCCGTTACTGGCCTCCCCCCAGGGTGGGACGAGGTGCGATCTAATGGCCTGCGCTGTGCAGGGGTCAGGCTGGACTGAGCTAAAGGCTCCCTTCTGGCCTTACAACCAATGAATCTCTGCACAATACTAGGAATGGAGAGGACTCAGACTCAAGGTCTGAAGGGACTTTAAGGTCAGAAGGGACCATTATGATCATCTAGTCTGACCTCCTGCACAATGCAGGCCACAGAATCTCACCCACCCACTCCTGCAATAATCCTCTCACCTATGTCTCAGCTATTGAAGTCCTCAAATCATGGTTTAAAGACTTCAAGATGCAGAGAATCCTCCAGCAAGTGACCCGTGCCCCATGCTGCAGAGGAAGGTGAAAAATCTCCAGGGCCTCTGCCAATCTACCCTGGAGGAAAATTCCTTCCCGACCCCAAACATGGCGATCAGCTGAATCCTGAGCATGTGGGCAAGACTCACCAGCCAGACACCCAGGAAAAAGTTCTCTGAGGTAACTTCTAACATCCCATGGGAATCTCCTACCCCCATATCAACCCACCCTTCTGTGGGGGGCGGTCAGTGTGACAGGGTGGGGGGGTCCCTATCCAGTGCAGGGGGAGTGCACCCCATCCTTCAAGCTGCCCTCTACCTCAGGGCTGCAAGGCCCAGTGGCTAGAGGCAACAGGCCACCATCTGGGGGTGGGTGGCAGCCAGGGTAGGGGGTCCCAGCCCTCACTGGTCCACCAGGTCCCAGACCAGGGCCCTGACAGCAGCAAGTGAGTTCACCACTGAGTCAGCAGGGAGCCAGCCACAACATGCCAGCTACACTCAGGACTATGGCTAGTCCCTCCCCTGGACTACTTCCTACCGTGACTCCTGCAGCCATGGTCCAGGTGTCATCACAGTCTCCAGCCCTTGTTCTCAGTAGTCATGAATCCCCTGGGGCACCAGCAAGTATCTGGGCATCTGCCAGAGTCTCAGCACCTCTGGCTGCCACAGCTGGGGGCTGGAGTTGCCTTCGGACTGGAGCTTACAACATGCATCCTCCCACCCCAGCAATCAGCCCAGATTGGGCTGCGCCCTTTTATACTAGCATTGCACTTGGGGCATGCCCAGTAGGGACGTGGGGGCGTGGCTTCCTCAGCCCACAATGAGGAGTTAACCCCGTCCTGTCCAGTGCAGGGTGAGTGCACCCCATCAGTCAGGCTAAGCGACTGCAGCCATGTTGCTGGAACATAAATACAGATCCCCCCCCCCCCCATCTGTGAGTGCAGATGCATCCAGTCCAGTCTGCTCAACACTTACAAAGGGTCCAGCCCCATGAGGAGCACAGCCGCACCCTTTGCTCCCAAGGGTGCTAACGGGGACCTAGCATCTAGCAACTCAGGGCCTGCTCCCGCTCCCGTTGACGGCCAGGAGTGCAGGGTCAGGCTGTGGGAGATGCTAAATCGGATCGGACCAGAGGTCCAAGTAATTCAAGATCATGGCACAGAGGACAGCACAGAGCAAACCTAATGGACAATTATGAAATAATCATCCCCTGTGGGAAGTTGCTTCCTCACCCCACCAGTTAGTAGCTGGTTTGTGCCCTGTAGCAGGAAGGTTCATCTACTTAATCCGGGTTCTCACCTATCCTGCGAGGCTCCTTGTCTCATTTAGAGCCGGGGGTGGGGCGTTCCAAAGGTTAAACACCTGTTGTGTACCAGGCTGTGGATGGGTTTGGAATCTGCTGCCTTCCAGGTCCATGAGACACCTGCTTGCCCTTGTCTTATGAGAGAGGCTGAGGAGCAGCCCAGTTTGGAGGACTTTGCCCATCCATCAGCCCAGAGGAGCTGAGGCAGCTGCGGAAGAGCACGATGGAGTCTCACCCGCTTCGCACCTCAGCAGAGAAATGTCAGATCAGGCCCCGATCCTGAGAAAGGCTCCACCCCACACGACGTCTCAATGACACCCAGACAGGACTTGTGCCAGACCCAGGCTTTGAGCCAGACCCAGAATAAGGAAATGGTCTAATCCTTCCGTTGGTGAGGCAGCAGCTGGGCCTTTGGGTCCAGAGAAAATACCCCTGACAGCATCTTTAAAGGGTCGTGGCTCTAGCCTGCTACCAATCCCAGTAACAAGGGGTGTATGGGGGAGGGATGCAAACAGAGGAGAGGGGAGTCATAAACCTGCAAGCAGCTACAGCTGGTTTCACCCCCAGCCGTCTCCATTTCTTTCTGCCTCTGCCAGACCTGGTGCACAGGTAGGCTAGGTCTCCTGTGCTCCACAGGTTTTTCTCTGGCTGTTTTCGGCACCGCCACCTGGGCTTCTCCAGGTATTTTATTCTCCCTGACCCACCAGGGTTTTACTGCACCACAGAAGAGCAGTGGCCTTTTCCCCAGACAACCCTTCAGGAGGACCCATATGGCATTAAATAGCCAGACCCAGAGCTCTCATTGTACAGGGGTACTTTATTAATTTGGAACACGGAATGTACCATAACAAGCTGGGGCCAGACACACCGCCCCCCCCCCACCACTTACTCTGCTGCACGCGCTGGCTGTCTGCACATTCACAGCTGTAGCAGATACAAGATCCGTCTCCTCCTGCTCCAAAGCCCCCTTGGTCTTTTAAGGTCAGTAAGAATCCCTGTTAACAGTATAGGGCCTATGACCCACAGTTGGAGCAAATCCGAGTCCATCCAGGAGAGGGCAGCTGCGCACACTAGCGAGTTCATTACAACACAGCGGTTGTTTTAGTGAGCTCGAGAGGTGAGCTTTGGGGCAGAAAGGGGCCACCATCCTTCCGCTCTGCATACTCCTGCCAAGTCAAGTGTATGAAATATTGAGTTGGTCAGAGCATGAATGGTCTTTGCCTGACACATCAGTGTTGCTAAGGGCACTATCGCCTGCCTAGAGACCCTTATTCCTCCCTGACACAGCAGCTGACATAACGAATTAACGATATCCTGGAACAGCAATGAGGGTTCCAGCGGGAATATCCACAGATAATCCACGCCTGCCAATAACACTAGTGGCCACCAGGTGTCACTGTTGCTCTGCAGAAAGGCTGGCAAAGGAGTACTTCTCTGGCAGACAAAAAATAGAAAAAATTACCCTTAAAGGAGCTGTGCCGCTAGTTCAGTGCCCGGCTAGCACTCACGGTCCGCAGCCTCCAGACCCAGCTGGGAAGCAGTCTCCCAAGTCCAAACGCAGCGTGAACCGTAACATCCCTTTAATTGTACTCCTTTAGGAAAACACTGGGGCGCGAAGCTACGCTGGGGCTGGCGCCCTCCCTGGTGGGCAGCAGGATGCTCTGGTAGCTGCTGCCATTCACCGGGCCTCGGATCCTGGAGTCCTTCACCCGCAGACTGGCGCCCCGGGTAATGAGGTCGGCGTAGCCCTCCTTGTGGGAGAAGGCGTAGCTGGAGCGTCGCTGCAAGGAGCCTCTGTGGAAATGCGACTTCAGCTCCACGGTGCTCTCCGCCACCCGCAGGTCCCTGGCGCGGATCTGCTGCAGGGGGGCCAAGGAGAGCAACGTCACCGCCCCCGAAGGGAGAGAACACTCGGGCGGGTTGGCCCTGGGGTGAAGGCACCAGTCGGAGAGATCTGGGGTCTGCCCCAGCCTCCCTGTCTGGCCTGGGACGAGTTTCTTCAGCTCCCAGGTGCCCACCTGTCACATGGGCAGAGCAGGTCCCCTCCTGCCCGGCCAGCGAGCAGAGCCAGGGGGAAGCAGCCTCCCGCTGGCGCTGCTCAGCCCAGAGCCTGCGGGGGGCACCGATTCAGCTGGCGTTGCTGCTAGGCCATCAGACCTACCCCCAGCTGGGAGGGGAAAGCAGGGGATGCTGGCAGTGTATATTCCTGCTCCCCCATCCACAGTGGGGGTGAACGGGGGATGCTTGGCCATTCCCATCACAATGCAAGGAGAAAAGGCCAGGAGATTTCAACTCCAATGAACGCACAGGGTCTTGTTGCCAAGGATGGGATGGCATCACACTAGCAATGCAGAACACCAAAGGGCCCTTTCATAGGACATGTCTAACGAGATCAGACTCCAGCCCAGCATCAGGGCTCCAATCATGGCCAGTACCTGATACTTTAGGGGAGCCTGTATCAATGTATCGCACCATATGTGCCAGTGGTGGGTTGGCTCTTTTTCTTCCTGACCACCAAGGTGGTCATCTGGCACCCTGAAGCATGAGAGTGGATTGTCCTTATCCCAGCCCGTACGGCAACAGCCAACCCCTTTAATAAATCCAGCCACACCCAGGCTAGAGATGTGCCGACGTGCCTGGCAAACAGGTCAGCCTGGCAACGGACCCTTCGAGAACAGCCCAGGGCCCGCATTGTGAGGGAAGGGCCATCGCCCAGAGCCACACTTACATCCTGAATGGCGCCGGCGCCTGTGATAACGCGGAGCAGGCGGACGGTGAGGGAGGGGACGGTGTTCACCACCACGCACAGCAGGACGATGGACAGGACGTACGGGTCGGTCAGGGCGATCTGGGAGGCATCTGTCAAGAGGACGCAGGCCAGGGTGAGTTGCGCAGGACATGGGAAAGACCCGAATGACTCTACCTATCCCCAGGGCCCGGTCGGCAGGGACAGAGGGGCCGA
This sequence comes from Macrochelys suwanniensis, assembly GCA_033296515.1. Taxonomy (NCBI): domain Eukaryota; kingdom Metazoa; phylum Chordata; order Testudines; family Chelydridae; genus Macrochelys; species Macrochelys suwanniensis. The sequence goes on from CM065799.1 coordinate 4,603,947, forward strand.
GACCTCACCCTGAGGCGACGGCAGCGTCCAGTGCATCATCCCTGCTCACACGGCATCAGTACGCCGCTCTCCCCGCACAGCCCACGGGACCATGCAGCGGCAGGGATGGATCAGTCAGGGGTTTAGGGCTCTGCCCAGGGCCAGTGGGATCATGACTCAGCTCCCCACAAGCTGTATGGGGGTGGGGGGGACACCGGTGTCTCCGAACACTCACGACACCCCCAGGATATGGAGGGGTCGGTGTGGGCCCGGCTTCCTGCTTGTGACAGCGCTGAGCGGGGGGGGGCGAGAGAGGAGGGCTCAGGATGAGGGAGCGACCCCAGATGCGAGCCCCTCCACCGTGGGGGCCCCGGGGGCACCTTACTTGGAAAGCGGAAGATGGTGGGGGCTTCTCTGAAGACCAGGAAATTTTGGGTGAGGAAGGAGAAGAGGCAGAAGAAGATCAGGCTGCTTGCGATGGTCAGGAAGGACAGAATGGTCCAAAACTTAATGTCCATGATGATCTGTCCGGGAAGAAGCAGAACCGGCAGCCCGTTAACCCTTTAGACTCTGTAGCCAGCTCTGGGATTGAGTCCAGGAACCGGCAGCCTCCACTCCCCAGAGCTGCTCGCATCGCCTTCAACCTAAGGGAATTCTCCCAGGCCTTTGACCCAGCAGGTGGGACTGGCCCCCGCGCTCGGCACTGGCCTAATTCTGGGCCCGTTAACTGTCCTGCTGATTGCCAGGGAGCAGTGAGGCCACGGCTGAGTGTTGGGGAAAGTCACTGTTGCCAAGTGGACCCATCCGGTTGGTGGTATCAGGGATGGGATCTAAAGGTCAGTGCAAGGGGGCACCCGAATCCAATTAGCCCTTTGAAAAATCCCCCCAGTGCCGATTAGACCCACTGTGAAAAAGGGCGAGGGCGGGTCTGCATCGGAGATGCAGCTCAGGCAGACAACATGCCAGCAGTAGCCTGGATCGACCTAGTGCACTAAAAATGCTAGGGCAGCCGCATGAGCAGCAGGAGGGGAAAGCCACCCCGAGGACACGCCTAGCATCTCAGAGGGGTTCGTCCTGGGGCGGCTCCCCCTTCATGCCACCCGGGCAGCCACAGCGCCACGCTGCACCAGCTCGATCAGAGCTCCCAGAGTTGGAAATTACACCTCCGGGGCCAGTGGAGATGTCCCCTAAGAACACAGCGCTTGCCGGAGGGGCTTGTCTATATAGGGCCCCTGACACTGCTGATGTTAAATGTTACATTTAACGTTAGATGTGTCTCTGGCCCCGGCTGCATTGAGGCTGGAAATGAGAAGGCTTCCAGCCGTCAGAGGGAGGTTCTGGAACTGCCTTTTAAGAGGAGCAGAGCGGGCAAACAACCAGAGCTGGCGATGTTTGTGAATGGGGTTATTCTGCAATAGCATGGCCTGGGATCAATCCGCAGACGGTCCCTCCCTGCGTTCCTTTATTTAATATACTAGAGTTGAAACGAAAGACGACCAGTAACGTGGAAACGACACGTCTGTACCTTCTCAACCCCGAGCGTTGGACCGTTACTGGACCGAAACGTTTCGCTGGCCCTGACTAGAAACGTTCTCCGGCTTTTCATTGCGCGGGAAATGCTGGTGTTTCGCGCCCATCCAGAATGAACTGTTTGCCCAGAGTTCTACGGGCAGCTCTATGAAGCAGCTTCCTAACCCGGCGCCTCACGGCCTCGTCTTCATCGTCAGCCCCGGCCCCTTCCCCAACTCACGCCAGCCCCCTTGACGGCTCATGCCGAGCCGAGCCAATCTCCCTGCAGACGGCAGCCATTGGCTGCTTCCAGGGAACCCTTCCAGCCACGGATGGTTAGAACAGACCAGGCCAGCTTCAGACCCTGACTCCGGTGGAACGACACCCGTTTGGTCCCCGTGTGTCAAGGCCTGGAAACTTGGGGTGCTTGTTAGGCCAACAACCTCAACAGTAACCTGTATGGTGCTGCTCAAGGTGCCTACATCTGCTGAGGTGCTGCTCCTAATGAGGCCCAGTTTATCCACTTCTGCCCTGCTACCTTTGTCCTCGAGGATGCCCCCAACTCGGCTCCTTGCTCTGAGATGGGGCCGGGGGGCCCGAGGCTCACCTCAATAACAACAGACAGGAAGGCCGAGGTGGCCACCGTTACGGCGAAGGACTGGTAATCGCCGCCGACCCTGCCGCTGCCGCTGTCTTCGAAGGCCCACAGGGCAATGTAGAAGCTCCCCAAGGAGGTGACCGTGCCGTGGAGGAGGGTCACGCAGAAGACCCGGTAGTTGAAGAGCTCGTCCCTCTGGCCCACTCTGTAGAGTTCGGGGAATTGCAGGCTCTTCTCCGCGCTCACGTCCTGCCGAGCAGCCAGAAGAAAGGGAGAAGGGGGTCTCTGACATGTAGATGCCACCCCCGTTAATGAGGCTGCCCACCCAGCCACGTTACACGCACGCGTGATGGTCCTGGGGTGAGGAGATGCCCACCCACATGAGTTTGGTGGAGGGGGGAGGAGATATAAGGGAGAGGCAGGCGGGGGAGCCAGCCATCCACCCATGTGTCCCGGGGGGAGCATGAGATTTTGGGGTGCAGCAGCGCCAGGGACACATGTGCAGTCTCTGTGTGTGGTATTCATACACAGCAAGGAGCTCAAAATGCCAAGGCCTAGATCCCAGACCACAGCAGATGGAGGAGAAGTAGGCTGAGGGGCACAGGGGAGATGGAGCGCAGCCCCCGCTCACAAACGTGTGATTCCTTGCTATCAGTTCCTAGTGGGGAGAGGTTCAGAGGCATGGGAGTACATGCGCAATCTGATCAAGGACATTTAAGAGGGACAGCCAGGCCTGAAGGTAGACTGGGTCTTGCCTCAGCATGGGGCAGGAGGGACTAGATGACCTCTTGAGGTCCCTTCCAGCCCGACCTTTCTGGGATTCTAAGTCCCATGAAGCATCTCGGAGGAAAGAAAGAGGGAAAGACAGAGCCAGAGATGCTGCAAGGGGCTGACCCCTCCTTGGAGGGTCCATAACCAGGTTGATTGTGTCCTCAAAAGTGACCCGCAAAGGGAAAGATCTGGGTTTGTGCTTTGCTTCTCTAAGATGGCTACTCAGGAGCCTTGAAAGATGCTTTTCAAAACAAGGTGGGGGGTTTCTGCCTGGCTTTTTACTTTAGGAAATTTCTGCTTTTGCTGGAGGTTTCATAGGAAGACCCAGAAATGGGGATGGAGAGTTTTCTTGGACCTTAACGGAAGGAGCAGGAGGTGCTGAATCTTTACCATTGAGTGCTTTTCTCCCAACAGAGTGTTAGGTGTATGAGTTAAAGAAAGTATCAACCAAAAGCAAAGCATGTTACTCAATCCAGGTGTGATTTTCAGACTCCCACTGATGTCAGTGAGAGTGGATTTAGGATGGCACTGAGGGCTTTTGGAAATCCCGCCTTCTGACCACAATTCCCTTCCCTAATCAACCGGGGTTAGTTTCCTCGGCTCTTGTCCTGTCGTCCCCTGCTGGCTTCCCATGCAGCTGCAGAGCTTCTCAGGAAAAACAGGGGAGGCAAGACCTGACATCGGAATATAGGGCTGGATTAATCTTTTGTGGGCCCCAGTTAGGGTGACCAGATGTCCCGATTTTATAGGGACAGTCCTGATTTTTGGGTCTTTTTCTTATATAGGCTCCTATTACCCCCCACCCCCTGTCCTGATTTTTCACACTTGCTGTCTGGTCACCCTAGCGCCAGTGCCCGGCCTGTGGCCCCGCCCTTCCACTCTGCCTGCGCTTTGCCTGGAGGCCCCCCCACTGCTCCACCTCTTCCCCTGAGGCCCCGCCTGCTGCTCGCAAAGGGGGGAGGGGACAGAGAGGAGTGAGGGGCCTTTGTCTGTAAACCAGCGAAGGGTGCTAAGCCAGTATCAGCCATATCCTTTGCAGGTCACTGATCCGTCCGTGGTGGAAAGACGTGTATACATTTAAAACAAAAGTAACATTGCAACCAATGTTTGCTATTTAAACCAGAGACAGCGAGGGTCACCCCTGCACCTTTCTGTGAGATACACACGGGGGAACCACAGCCGATTCCCAGGAAAGGAGGGATTACGGGAGCTTGATCCCATGATTCCCCTGGTGTCCCCGGGATATCCGCTGCCAATCCCAGAGTGCACTGCTGCTGGGAGATGAGCTGGGCTCTCTGGGATATACATGCGGAGGCCGTTGTGGCTGGATAGGCAGGGCCGAGTGCTAGCACGCATAATGTGCAAAACTGTAGGGGTATGTAATGTGATTGCACACCGTCAGTTGTGGGCAGGCTGAGGGCCAGATCCCCACACGATGTAAACACGCAGAGCTCCACTCAAATCAGCCCCAGCGACTCTGATTTTCTGCGGCTGAGCGTCCAGTTCACAATCTGCGCTACGCAATGGCAAACGCGTGTATTCAATCCAAAGAATGGGTGGAATGAACCAAGGCCTCCCACCCCACAGCCCGGCATGCAGCGAGGGGCAGCGACGCGGAAAACGCTACCTGTTCCATCAGTCCCATGGACAGCACGGGGTAGGCGGTGTAAAACACATTGTAGAGTGCAAGGAACCAGCCCTCATACAAAGGCTAAAGGGGGAGAGATGGGAGAAAGCAATCAGAACAAACCCAGGAGAGCAGCTTTGACCAGACAACAAGAGGGACATAACAGAGTCTCATGGGCCCCACAGTCAGAGAGATTTAAGAGTCTGATCCAATGTTCATTGCAATCAGTCCCAAGTCCCAGCGGACTCTGGATCAAACCCAAAGTGCCTGCAAATCTGCAGCAGAATAGAGGTTGTGCACTAGCTTCTGACACATTTAAAAAAATGGAGGATTAACTATGAAATTGACGAGACAGTGCGGACAGAGGCCCCAGGGTTACGTGATCTGAGACTGGTCTCCATTTACTTTATCCTGCTCCTAAATGTTTAATTTTCAATTTGCCGCAGCATGTTGGACTCGAAGGCAGAAGTGGTTGGTAGAAGTTGTCAGTGGGGGAGGTGGTGGGTTTGGCCTCTGGGAAAGCGTGAGACATCGTTTGTCTTTGTGGGATTAGCCCTTTAGCTGGATCAGGATTAAGAATGTTGATACGTAAATGGTCATCACTAGGTTTCAGAGATCACACACCCATTGAGATGAATGGGGCAGCTCTCACTTCTCAGAGCTATTGTTTTAGACTCCCCGCGGGCCTCACTGCATCAATGGCCTTTAGCTCATGTTTGGGAGGTTTTCTTCGTGACCATAAGAGCTAGAAATTTAGCTTAAGGGTTTCAAAGGGACTAGTGGTTTTGGGGGCCCAACCTGAGACCCCTCAAAGGGGCCTGATTTTCAGAGGGCGGGTGCCCAGCACTTGCTGAAAATCAGGACCCTCTGCAGCGTCCCAACCTGGGCACCCAAAGATCAGGAGTCACTTTTGCAAACTTCGGCCTGGTTTTTTTCCCAGTGGAAGCGGAGATTCCTAGTGGGCAATTCTGAAGCAGAGGGTGGATGCTGCAGAAACTGCAGGGCCACATGGGGCCCTGGGCACAACCTGGCCTGGATTTCTGCACCCACCTGGAATGGATTCAGGGGAGCTTTCACCCTGAGGGGGTTTTTCACTGCTGAGCTGTTGCCCCCGGTACCTTTGCTGGATGCTCAGCCAGCTGCCTTCCAGGTCTAACATTTCGCCCGCTCCAGATACTGTCCGGAGTCACCTTCTCAGAGCTATTGTTTTAGACTTCCCACGGGCCTCACGGCATCAACGGGCCTTTAGCTCATGTTTGGGAGGTTTTCTTCGTGACCGTAAGAGCTAGAAATTTAGCTCAAGGTTTTCAAAGGGACTAGTGGTTTTGGGGGCCCAACCTGACACCCCTCAAAGGGACCTGATTTCCAGAGACCCTCTGCAGCGTCCCAACCTGGGCACCCAAAAATCGGGAGTCACTTTTGCAAACTTTGGCCTGGTTTTTTTCCAGTGGAAGCGGAGATTCTTAGTGGACAATTCTGTAGTAGATGGTGGATGCTGCAGAAACTCCAGGGCCACATGGTAGTAGAGCAACCCGACACATCCAAGTGCCCTGGTACATCAAAGCTGGGCAGCCCAGAAAGGGGCACATTACCGGGACAGAGACAAAGGCTACGTGTCCACCCCCTAGCAGGTGCTACTGATGCCAGTCTCAGCCCTGGCATCCCACCCTTCTGCGAGGAGAGGGAAAGGGCTCGCCGGGGTGGCAAAGGGTAGGAGGGGGAGAGAGGGTGCATGACGTGACCGCCCCTTCCCAGCGCAGCCCGGGCTGCAGCCTGACCTGGGCCGTGAAGCCGCTGTAGAAAGCGAACCAGATCTGCACCATCATGCCGGCGAAGGTCTTGTAGAAGAAGTAGCGGAGGAACTTGCAGATGCGCAGGTAGGACCAGCGGCCATGCACGAGCAGCAGCCGCTGCAGGTAGCAGAACTGGGCCAGGGCATAGTCGCTGCACTGGACGGCTTGCATCCCCTCCTGCCCGCTGATGCCAACCCCGATGTCAGCCGCTGGAGGGAGAGAGAGAGAGAGAGAGAGGCAGGGCTGAAGGGCCTCAGGGTCAACACTATAAACGTGTCAACGGGCCGGGGAAATCAGCCCAGGTCCCGTGGGGTTGGGTTAGACCAGCGGTGTCCAAGACGTTCGCCACTAGCCACATGTGGCTAATAGGCTATTGAATTGTGGCTAACGCATGTGGCTTTTTTATAATGTGGCTAACAATCATAGAATCTCAGGGTTGGAAGGGACCTTAGGAGGTCATCTAGTCCAAGCCCCAGCTCAAAGCAGGACCAATCCCCAATTTTTGTCCCAGATCCCTAAATGGCCCCCTCAAGGATTGAACTCACAACCCTGGGTTTAGCAGGCCAATGCTCAAACCACTGAGCTATCCCTCCAAATTCAAAACCACAGGTGTGGCTAGCAGCGTGGCTAGCATCAAATTTTTATTGGACACCACTGGGTTAGACTGACCTGTGTCTGCCCTCAGTCCTAGCCCCTGCAGGCGAGCTCTGGACCACTCAGCAACGAAAGGGAAACCCCCAGGGCCACCGGGAGGGCCACGGATTCATCCTGTGGCTGTAATATACTGGCAAAGTGGCTGGGCCACTAGAGGAGACCAGCCTACTACTGCTACCAGCTGACAGAGTCACTCCTCTAGCTGGAGTGACAGTGGCCTGCGCTGGGGTGCAGAAGGCTACAGGGTGAAGCCTGGCGGGAAGGGTTGCTTTCCAGGGAGCCGGAGAGGGTAGGAGCCTGCATGGAGGAGGTGTCTGTGCTGAGCACGCAGGGCCCCCTGAGCTCACACAGTCCCCGACCCGCCAGCTGGAGGCCTCACTCTTGATCATGTTCACGTCGTTGGCGCCGTCCCCGATGGCCAGCGTGATGGCGCTCCGGTGCCGCTTCACCAGCTGCACTACCAGGGCTTTCTGCTTGGGGGTGACCCTGCAGCAGATCACGGCCTGGCAGACGGTGGCCAGGTCTACAAAGGCCTTCTCCACCGAGCTGTCTGCCACCGGCTGCGTCCGAGCCTTGCAGCAGGCCAGCCGCGCCCAGAAACCTTCCTTCCTCTTCACCTTCGTCCCAGTGCCCAGGATTTTCTCCTGATGACAGAGCAGAGACGCATGAGATGGCCTCAGACCAGCGACTCCCCAGGGGCGAGGGGCGCTAGCCCTGTGCCCGAGCCACCCCCCACTCGGCTGGTGGGGAAGGGGGAGGATGATTATGAGGTTCAAGCTAAGGACCGAGAGTTAGGACACCTGGGTTCTATTCTCAGCTGTGACACCGAGTCGTTCCGCAACCTCCGGAGAAGCACTTCCCTGCCTCAGTTTCCCCCTCTCAAACAGGGTAAGAATTGTCCATAAAGCTGAAGGGCTAGATCTTCCAAAGGGCCCCCGCGATTTAGCAGCATGAGGCCCAACGACATACAATGGGATCTGTGCTCCTAAACCCCTTGGGCACTTTGCAAATTCTCCCCCTCGTTCCCCAAGCGTTTTGAGACCCTCACTGGAGGCACGATAGGAAGCACAAAGTTTCCAATCCACAAGCCACTGCCAGCATCTCCTTTAAATGTCTCTTCAAGACCCCGCTCTCCCCTGCTGCCCAGGAGAAATCTGCCAGGGGCAGCTGGACACTTACTTTATTTATCTAGGGGTTTTTTAAATGGCTAGTGTCTATAACCATGAGTTAGATTGGCCTCCCTCTTCCCCCTCCCCACTGCTTCTTAAAGCATGAACTCTTCAGGGCAGGGCCAGGAACCACATCTTCTCGCGTGTTTGGGGCATCCCCAGCACAATGCGGAGCCTGATTGGAATCTCCTGGCGCTACCGTCATAGAAATGTTTAGAAACTATAACGACGTTCGGCTTCCTTCCGTTCCTCCTGCAGCGCCCGGTGGGGCCAGATCCATCTTCACTTCCAGCCCTAAACGGTTGGCTGGCACGGCTGTGCGTTGCTAAACAGCTGCCGTGCTGCGCCCCAGAGGGGGCTGCATTTCAGTGGCAGGTGGGGTGATCCTGGGATCACTCGGGAAGGGGAGGCTTTGCAGAAATTAAGCCATAACCTTGCGTTCGCTATGGGCCCCACCCCAGAATCCACACAGGGCGTTTGGGACTGGCTTCGATTTCCCCCAGGCTTCGCTTAAGCTGTTTTTACCCCCTGCTTTCCTCTCCGCTGGACTCGGTGAGATAACTGCGGCCCGTCTGGCACTGCACCGCGAAGGGGTGGGAGTCACCTACCAGGAAGTCCCCGGTGACGACTAAGGCCATCTTCCCTTGGCGCACGACCCCTGAGTGCGGCTGGAACCGGCACAGGGCTTCCCCGCTGCTGCTCAGGTTGTTGCTGCTCACCCAACAGGCTTCCAGCATCTCACTGTGCAAGAAAGGGGCAGGGAGGGGATGGAGTGTGGGGTCAAAGCCAAGGCGAGCCAGGGGCCACCCTGGGGAGGCCGGGCAGCTCTGGGCCTAGGCTGCAGAACCTTCTCTGTCTACACCAGGGCTTGAGGTGAAACCCCCGCTAGCTGTCACTGTAGCAGGGCAGCCGGGGCGGCCTGGGCTGCCTGAGAGACCAGCCACCCCGGGTATTACCCAGGGACGGGATCGTCCGTGGCCGGCGAGCCCCTCCCACCACTGCAGCGACGAGCACCAGCCGGGCTCCGTCTCCCCGAGCTGGGAATTCACCTTCCCGCTCCAGGGCGGACGCCAGCATCTGACGTGCCCCCCGCCCTGCGGGAAGGCAGGCGACGGCTGCCGTTCCTAGTGGGCACCGTGCCCACGTCTCCGGAATCAGCCCCCTGGCTGGCACGCAGCCCTGCCCCGAGCAGGCCGGGCAGACTGAACTCCGAGCTCCTGGGGAAGGGGCGGTTGGGGGTTATGTGGGCTCATGGGGTAGGAGCCCTGCGACTGCTTTTCCTGCTCATGTTCTGCAGGGGAATAGGGGGCTTTAGTCTCCAGGGGGGGCTGCAGGTCAGGTGTCAGAGGCACCGGCAGAGCTGGGAAGTGGGGGGGACTCCAGGCCTGGGAGAGCAGAGGGCTGCGGGGAGAGGGGAGTGAGGGACATTAGCAGAGCTGGGAGTGGGGGGGGGAGCCCAGTGCTGGGATAAAAGGGCGCTGTGGGGGGGAATGGGGGGCATTAGCAGAGCTGTGGAATGGGGAGGGGGAGCCCAGTGCTGGGATAGCAGAGGGCTGGGGGTGGGGGGGGAGAGTGAGGATCATCGTAGAGCTGTGGAGTGGGGGGGACCCCAGGGCTCAGATAGCAGAGGGCTGCGGGGGGGGAGTGAGGCAGGACATTAGCAGAGCTGGGAGTGGGGGGGGGAGCCCAGGGCTGGGCTAGCAGGGGGCTGTGGAGTATTGGCAGGGCTCTGGAGTTGGCAGAGAGCCCAGGGCTGGGCTAGCAGGGGGCTGTGGAGTATTGGCAGGGCTCTGGAGTTGGCAGAGAGCCCAGGGCTGGGCTAGCAGGGGGCTGCAGGTCAGGACTGAGGGGCACGGGCAGAGCTGTGTGGGGCTGGGAGGAGCCCAGGGCTGCAGTAACAAGACAGAGGCTGCAGACACACTGGCACTGCTCTGAGTGTGGCTCGTAGCCCCCATCTCCCACCTGCTGCTCTCCCAGCCAGGCACTGGGTGGGGACGGGAACCCGCTCACCAGATCTCCTTCTCCTCCAGGATCTGCATGTCATCCGAGAGCAGGCGGCAGGCGAAGCCGATGTTCACCGCTGTCTCTGCAACGCACAAGTCACCAAGCTGCTGCTCCAACAGGGCCCCCCGGCAGCAGGGGAACACCCCAGCACCGCCCCCCCACACTCCTAGCACTTGTTCGGCAGCTCCCAGCATGGCTGAGCAGCTACCACCTGCATGGGCAGCAGGAGACACAGGTTCTAGTCCTGCTCTTGCTGGGTCACCTTGGGCAGGTTGCGCCCTGTGCCTCAGTTTCCCCATCTATAAAAGGAGGGATACCCATGGAAAGTGCTACTTGTTATTGTCCCAGAAAGAGACCAGCAACGCAGAAGACATTCAGGGACGTGGGGGCCCTGGTGGGGGAGGATCCTGCCCCAGGCAAGAACAGAGGGTTCTAGTCCGGCTCTGAGCTTCCATGTGGATCGTACCTTGTTTATCTCCAGTCAGCACCCACACTTTAATGTTCCCCTTTTTTAGCAGCTCGATGGTCTCAGGGACCCTGTCTTGCAACTTATCCTCAATGGCCGTGGCTCCGAGGAGCTGCAGAAGGAGGAGAGCGGGAGGGTTTAATGATCTGTGCACGCAGGGTGCAGCGAGGTGGGGCAGGATGGGAAGGGGACCAGGATCCAGGGGTGGGGCTTGCTTCCTGCTCTACCCACCCCCCCAGAAACAATCTCTCCATCACAGCTCCACTTTCTGCGTCCTGCAGACTCCAGACCAGGTGGGGACTGACTAAAAGCCAATCCCATCTGGTGGCTGTTTGATGGCCCCTATGTGAAACGAGTTGGTGGATTCTCAGCCCCGTTCCCAGTGGGGAGATGCCCACGTCACAAAGAACAGCCATGACAACTGGCCTCGCTGTAGGCAGAGGGCCACAGAGACCACGCGGCCCTCTCCCTCCTCCAGGTGGGCCGAACAGGTCAGCACCGAGCAGGGGAGGCCTTTCTCCCTAAGCCGTATGCTGGCAAACTGTGGCACAATCAAGACCCATGGAGTCACACCGGGGGTCAGACTCTGCCCCAGCCACGCCAAGCCAGCCCCGGATCCTGCCGCCTCCCACCCCTACCGGGCCCCCGCACTGAGTTCCCGGCCCTCGGAGAGCCTGATCCTACCTGGAGATCCTGCTCGATCTCCTCATACACCTTGTCCAGCTCTTGGGCACGGTTCTGCAGCAAGACGCTGGCCTCGTGGTGCTTCTCGCTCCACTCAGCGTAGTCCTCCTCCTTCACCTCCTTGCTGGCCAGGCACAAGGTCCTCAGGGTCTCCTCCGCGAAGCTCTGCGGAGGGGACGGACGGGGACACAGCGGGCAGGTCGATTACACTGCAGCTACGGCAGCGTTAAGGTCCGTCACAGGGCGGCCACCCCACCACCACCGCCAGCTGCAGCACAGAGACCTCTAGGCACAACAGGGAGCTCCAGAGGTCAGTGCTGAAGGACCCTTCTGACCTCACTGGTGTCCAAACATCCCAAGGCTGGCCCTGGAAAATCACCAGGGTGGCTCAAAAGTCATGAGATTAACTCGGGGGCTCTCTTTCGTGCCCCCTTTTCAAGCTTTCCTCCGCAGCCATGAAGACTAGAAAAACGTCCTTTTTTTAAAATGAAAGCTGAGCGTCTCCAGTGGCGGATTAGCCACTGGGCCAACAGGGGCCTGGCCAATTGCGGGGGGGGGCCCGGAAAAATGGGCACCCCCGTGCCCCGACCCACTTCGCTCAGCGCCCCTGCTGGGAAGCAAGGTCAGCATGCGGGGACTTGCCCTGTTCCACCCACCCAGTGCTCCTGCCGGGGACTGGGGGAAGTCCCTGTGCCCCGACCCTGCTCCCCGGCAGGAGTGCCGGGCAGGGGGACAGGGAAAGCCCCAGAGCCCCGACCCCATTTCCCCAGCAGGAGCGCGGGGAGGGGGGACTGCAGGCAGAAGGGGTAGGGAGGGGCCCTCACTTGCTCTGGCCTAGGGCCCCACAAAAGCTTAATCCGCCTCTGAGTGTCTCAGCTAATCACATGACTCCAGGAGCCGGGAAAAACACCAAGTACCACGAAAGCTGCCATAAAATCACGAGAGTCGGTGATGCGGCTGTCAGCGTCTCAGGGGAACTGCACCTGTAACCCCGGGACGTGGCTGCACCGGGGGAGCCAGGAGCCAGCTCTGGGGAAGCAGGAGCAAACTGGCAGAGGCTTCCAGGCCTGGATCGCCCTGGCAGCTTTGGGGCCCTCGTACCGCGGGGGGTTGAGACATTAGGCTGAATCAAATCACGCGGCGCTGGGAGACAGCGAGAGCAAGAGACAGACAGCGAGAGGGTGAGATCATACCCGGGACGTAGGGAAAGAGAAGGAGCACTAGGGGCCGTAAGCCCACCCCTCCCAGGGCTGGTCCCCCACTCACATCCAGGGCCAGCTGGGTGAACGCCCTGGTAGGTCCATCTTCACGCAGCCTCTCTAGGATCACCACGTCCGCCCCCTTCGTGTAGAGCCGGATCTTCCCCTCGGGGTCTCTCACTGCGGGGGAACGAGCCTGCTTAGCCGCGGAGAACTCTGGGTCTTCCCCCACCCTGCGGCCCCTCCCTGGCTGCCGAGGAAAAGTGGGGCGGAGGGCAACACCATGGAGGGTGGGGAGACATGGCAGCAAGCAGGTGACGCCTTGAGATTGTTTCCTCCCTTGGCAAGGCAACGACATCACCCGAGTTACTCCTGATTGCTGCTGGCGGGGCAGGGGGGCATTGGGCCCCAGGGACCCCTCTTTGCTCCGGTCAGTCTCCTCCAATGGGACAGCCCCTTTCCAGCCATCTCTGCTCTTGAAGTGGCAGCTCACAGACCCCTCACCCTTAAGGGCCAGGTTTGCATAAGGGCACCAGAGGCGACCAGCAAAGCGAAGGGAGACTCTCAGGGCTGGTTCTTGGTGGCCTGGCCCCTTTTGCCCCCCTGCCCATCCGCATCCCCTAGGGTGACTGCTGAAAAGTGCCACTCCCATTCGGGGGTCTCCGTGGGGGGAGCGATGCTGCCCTCCAGTGGCTGGGCCCGCAGCAATCTGCAGCGGCCAGCAAGTAACTAGCCCCCGTCCGGCCAGCTCACCTAGGATGGACATCCTCTTGCGGACGCTGTTGAAGTCCAGCATGGCCAGCATGCTGTACGTCCGCTCTGTGCCCAGCTCACTGAGGGTGATGGTGTCCTGGGTCCGGGAGAGGAAGACGTACCCGAGGTTCCTGGCTGCCGTCACCAGGGCCTCTTCGTCCGGCGAAGCCGCCTGGTAAACCAGCTGGCCGGCTAAAGGAACAGGGCGAGGGCTTGAGCCGAGTCAGCCCCCAGCAGGACACTGGCTTTGCCTACAGGGCCATGGTCAATCATCAGCCAGGGCTACAGGGGCTTCAAAGCTCCATGCAAACTGCTGTGTCTGACCTGTTCATTCCCCTGGCTCCGGGATGGCACCATTTGGCTGCCCCCCTCTGAGCAAAGCAAGGTCTCTGCTCAGGGTTGCAGGGATTCACTTGGCCTCGTGCCATGATGGTTCCCCTGAAGCCAGAGGATTAGCCCCCTGACACCTTTGTTCCCCGGCTCGTTACTTTGAAATGAACACCTGCTATGGAGCTAATCCCCTGCTTCATGTGGGCAGAAATGCAGCTCGTCACATGCCGGGCACCGTGCTGCTTCCTGGTCAAAGCTCGCTCGTCCTGCAGCTCGGGGGAGGCCCCCGCAGGCCCTTGGCCCAGGCTACGCAAGGCTTTGGGCCACTGAAGTGGCTACATTGATGCTGGTGCACCTGTGCAACCCGCTAGTATAGACGTGACGTGACGTGGCCCAGCGCCACTCCCCAGCATAGACATGACCAGCCCCAGCGCCACCCCCTAGCGTAGATGTGACCTGCCCCAGTGCCACCCCCTAGCGTAGACATGACCTGCCCCAGTGCCACCCCCTAGCATAGACGTGACCTGCCCCAGCGCCACCCCCTAGCATAGACGTGACCTGCCCCAGTGCCACCCCCCAGCATAGACGTGACCTGCCCCAGCGCCACCCCCTAGCATAGACGTGACCTGCCCCAGTGCCACCCCCTAGTGTTAATGTGCCTCGCACCCCAAGATCAGGTTACCCCATTTCACACTGCCACGCTGCGATGCCTTGGGGGAAAAGGGAACAATCTTCCAGGTTTGGGTTTTCTTGACTGTTGCTAGAAAAAGGGTTGGTTGTTTTCTTCCAAGCAGCAGGCACCTCAGTCCAGAGCAGAGCCCCGTTTCTCAAGCTGAGGCGAACCCCCTGCCCTCAAAGCCTCTGGAGACACCCCCTGCCTTTGCACACTTGCTGAACTGTGTGTGTTCGGGATCAGTGCACGGAAAGTATCAGCTCTGTCCGAATCCAACCAGGGTGAGACTCCTCTGGTGGTTTCCCCTTTTGCTAGGCTTGGCATCAATTCCGTATTTGGGGTGGGGGGCCATGGGTGACTGCAGCGATCGGAGGAACATGGGCAAAGCCCACCCATCAGCCTGGCAAGAGGAGGGTTCCCAGCGTTTTTCCCCCACTTCACGGCAGCATTCCCCCTCTGATCTGCCCTGGGGAACCTCTTATCCCGAAGGAGGCACTAAGCCCTCATCTGGGGCCAGGCACTGCATGCCCCCAATAACCCCTTCCCACCCCACGCAGAGCTCTGGTATAAGGGGGAATGGGCCTAAGGTGAAGGTCCTTCAGCCAGCCAAGCTCATCTTTAAATGCCCCGGCCTCCGGCTTCAGACACAGCTGCTGAAAGCAGCTGAGTCCGGCAGATGGACAGGCCCCGTCAGAGCCTGGGGCCCCGTCAGAACACAGCAGGGCAGCGGGGTGCCATTTTCAGACCCAACTCACTGTCTTTCTCCTCCACCATGACGGTGTGGCAGAGGGCCAGCAGCCTGAGGAACTCCCTCATCACCGGATCCTCATCCTGCAGGATGGCCTCCAGGAGGGAGGGGTCGTGAAACTCAGCCGTCCGGTCCGCGTAGGGGTTCCAGCTCACACTGGCTTTCTGCAAGAGGGGGCGGGCCGAGACATTCAGAGGAGCAAGGAGCAAAATCAAACAGCCAGGCAAAGCCGGCTCAGCACTGCAAGGAGCACCTCCCTCCAGAAGGAAACACCGAAGGGCCTGTCTCCACTGGGCGCTGGGGGTGGGATTCCCAGCCCGAGGAGACACACCTGCGCTAGACCGGATTGCACTAAGGTGCTAAAGCAGGAGCGCAGTTTCGGCAGCGCGAGCAGCGGGCTGGGTTAGCCATGCTGAGCGCGAGCCTGTGCTCCCAGACGAGGACGTACTCGGGGTAAACGAGTCCGTACTCTGGTTTCAGCACCTTGGCTTGATCAGAGCTAACGCAGAGCTAGGGAGAGGGAACCCTAAACTGGTTCCATCTCCCTTAGCAACGTGTCTCCTGCCATCCATTTCCCCTCTGATGGGCGAAACAGGCCAGTATTTCACCCTTTCTATTAAAGACCTGTTTATAACGCATTAATACATGATTAAGAGATGGTTTTAATCACTGGCTAATCAAGCGTTCTAGAGCCCAACCATTTTATAATCCACACTACTCATGCTTGTTACAGGTAACATGCCTATGACACCTATTAACCCTTGATAAACCGTTAATAAATGGAACCTGACTGTGAAGTGTGATGGCGGTTAGCACAACGTTGTTATTAGACGATATTTACAGCAATGGGCCCCTTGCTCCGTTGCCTCGCACCTGGTCTCATCATTCATTCATTCTGTGCAGAATGGGTGTAAAACGCTGCCATTCTTAGCTGGCACAATCTGAGGGGCATTTGCACGGGTGGCAATGACGGTACCAGGCGCAGGGGAATGGGGAATCAGGCCCCAAAACTGCTACGCGTTTCCTAGCCCGCTGCACCCCAGGAATCCCGACCAGTCCAAAACCACCATAAGCCCACCTGATGAACCAGATGTTTGGAGACAGTTATTTCCTGCGCTGGCCAACGTGGGGCTAGGAGCATCCTCAGAGATAACCCCCGAGACTAGCAGGCCCAGTAACCTCCCGTTCCCCGGAAGCTGACAATGGCTCGTCGTAACTGTGTTAAACCCGGGGTATGGGGACAGCTAGCACAGTATGGCGCGTACGGCTCTGCTATGGAGGAGATTCTCAGCTCTGCTACGTATAACTACTATAACTAAACCCAGGGTTGTGAGTTCAATCCTTGAGGGGGCCATTTGGGGATCTGGGGCAAAAATTGGGGATTGGTCCACCCTGATATTCTATGATTCTATTCATCGGATAGTTACGCACCGAAGGTTTGTTTTCACCATTTGCAGATCCTGTTGAAAAAAAAAATCAATTAATAAAGAGCCTGCACTGAACGCTTCTTAGTGGGCCCTCAAGGCCGAGATGGTCAAAAGTGACCTGTGATTTTGGGGACCTGGCTGACAACACCTTGACCCGACTGTCAAAAAGGGAAGTGCGCTCATCCTCTGGAAATCAGGCCCTTTTAGGCATCTCAAGTTGGGCGCCCAAAAATCACCAGTCACTTTTGCAAATCTTTCCTTAATTCATTAGAGAACAATTTTTCTCCAGCACTGGCCACCTGCCCTCCCATTTCTCCCACCTTCATCACTGCCTTGTGGGAGTCTTGATCTCTCCCGGCTTCTCACTGCCAAGCCCCGCCTTAATCTCCTTCCTGGATACCCGGCTGAAAGATCCAAAGAACGGCCAATCCCTAAGCTCCAGCCACTAGCTGTAGGATTTCAAGGTGACGTTGCAAAGGGAAAAATCTGTGGTCTTTGTCCTGTTATTCACTTCTTTATGAAGAGGGCCTGACAGGCTTGGATTTTTTTAATTGGGTCGAAAATAAGGGGCGTTTTTGTTTGGTTGGTTGAAGTTTTTTGTTTGGTTTGGGTTTTTTGCATATTTTTAGCATTAGAAATTCAGATTTCACCTGACCTACTTTCCTTGGGAAACTCTACTGATGACTAGAGAATTGGAAGGATTATGACATCAGATACCAAGGAAGAGACATTAGATTTACTTCTGATAAGAAAGTGATTTTTATTCGCACTCCTTAAAGTTCTGTGTGGCTTTCCCCGTCTGTTTTTGTCAATGACCCTTTAACACAAATGCACTCTACACAGTCAGGAGAAAAGCTCTCTGTGTTAAAGATTCAATACTCCCAGCCCTGCAAGTCTCATCAATTAAGAGCTGAGCCTGAGAAAGCTCCCAAAACCACGCGAGACTTCCAACTAGTCATCCAGCAATACAAGGGGAGACAAGACCTGACAATCCTGAAAAACAAGCATAAAAATAACTTTAAAAAAGAAAATTGGGGGCCTTCTTCATCATAAAAGAACAACCCCTTTTCTTTCCCTCCTTTGCAGGCCACATTAAAGAAGAGCTGTTGAAGTAAAGCAGGGGAGTGTCACAGGAGAGCTGCAAGAGCCTGGAAGGAATTTACAAACAAGCAACCATTTCTGTGCTGACCTCCCCTCAGCACTCAGCTGGGAGGGACACAACACAGACCGAAAAGGCCTTTTCAACAAAATGGAAATTTTCTTGTAGAAATTTCTGTTTCTGTTGAAATTGGGAGGGGCAGGTTCCAAAACCCTGAAAACCAAAAACCGTTGAGTTTTGGAAAACAGAACTGAAAAATACAGGGTGGCAATGACCGCCCCCCAACATTCAGTGAATCCTCCCAAAACGTTTTGTGGGAAATAAGATACGTTTCCAGCTCTACTCGGCTCCCAGTGGGCCTATCTCCTTTTCAATAAGCACCTTTGCCTGCCCCCTTCCCCGCAGCCTGCCCTCAGTCACCCAGATCACACGTCAGTTCATCTAGTGTCACCAGGCCAGCAATGGAGAGCAGCCAGTTCTCTGTACTGGCTGCTTTCCGGATGGGTCTGACAGGAAGTTCAGATCGGAAAGGCACCCTTGACCCCCTCTCACTGAGGGAGGTGCTGAGGTGGATCCTAGGCAGAGCTTTGGGGCTTGCGCCCTCTCTAGTGACTGTATGCTGACAGACATTCCCCCTCGCTCGTTAGAGGATTATAAAGTGCTCATTATTTATAATACCTCACAATAATTTGTATTGTGGTAGCACCCAAAGGGCCCCCCCCCCCCGCCATGGATCAGGGCTAGGCACGAGACAGAACAAAAAGCCAGTCCCTGCGCTGAAGACCTTACAATCCAAGTGTGAGACAAGCAGGGCAACCATGTTTCCCAAAGGGAAAATGGGACACAGCTCAGGGCTAGCCCGAGCGCCCCCATCTCCATGCAGGGCTGGCCCGAGTCGCTCACCCAAGCCGCCCTCCACCCCCATGTGGGGCAGGCCCGAGCCTTGACCCTCCAATCCCCACGCAGGGCGGGCATTGCTGCTCCCTCCCCCTGCATGTTCCTCCACACCCCGCTTTTTTTGACAAAAGTGCCTTTGCCCCGTAGTTGGCAAGAGCAAACAGGACAAATGCCCACTTTTGCCAAAAAAGTCGGGACAGCCAAGACAGCTTAAAAAAGGGTCTGTCCCGGCCAGCACGGAACGTATGGTCACCCTAAGCGACGGGTGTACCACGCAGCCAGGAAGACTCATAGACTTTAAGGTCAGAAGGGACCATTATGATCATCTAGTCTGACCTCCAAGAGCACGAGCAAACAATGGGGCAACACTGACCTGCATGAAAAGCAGCAGTGCCAGCAAACCAGCTGCCCAACAGCATCTGACAGAACTGCATGCTGAATTTCTACAGCCCTTGCTACCTGAGGACCTCAATGCACCTTGCTAATATTAATGACCTGGATTAAATTACTTGCTATGGGCTGCACAGCAGGTCTGTAGCAGAACAAGAAATAGAACCCAGGTTGTCCCGCACCCCACGACTATTCAAGGTCAGCCTCCCCCAAGAACCCATAGAAACCTGCTTCCACTCAGAAGTACCATAGATGATCCCGTTGATGCAACATTTCTTGAAGGTCATAATGTTCTGCGTTAAGGTGCCCGTCTTGTCCGAGAAGATGTACTCAATCTGGCCAAGCTGGTCATTGAGGCTGGTGCTCCTGGCTTTTGCCGGCGTGTCCTTCGCGGGGTAATACATCTCCACGTCCCAGTCAATAAAACAGCTGTTCACCATGTAGATGAATTCAAATCTAGAAGACCCAGGGGAAGGAGACAGAACAGTCATGATAGTTATTTTAGCCACAGAGATAGGGGCCTTTGGGAATCTGACCTTTCCCCATTTCTCTGTCTTACAGCTCAGAGCCTGGTAGAATCCAAAACAATGCAGACCACTGAGGGTCAGAATTTCACGAGAGCTCGGCATTCTGGGTTGGGAGCAGGTTGGGTGCTAAGCTCTTTGGAAAATCTGCCCCTAATGGAAGGTGCTGAGTGCCAGAACATCTGTCCCTGAGCACTTTTGAAAAGCTGGCCCTTAATGACAAACCTCAAATGTCTGAAGGTTCAGGTAAGGACCCAAAGGTTTGGAAGCTGCTTCTGACGAATCGGACCTCTGGTATCTTCCCAGCTGGGCTGGGAATCTCAAGTCATTGGATGAGCAAGAGATTTCATAGACTCATAGACTTTAAGGTCAGAAGGGATCATTACGATCATCTAGTCTGACCTCCTGCACAACGCAGGCCACAGAATCTCACCCACCCACTCCTGCAATAATCCTCTCACCTATGTCTGAGCTATTGAAGTCCTCAAATCATGGTTTAAAGACTAGAATGATTTCCAGTCATTCCTGCCTCTGGTCAGGACGGAAACAGAGATGTCCCAGAGATCTTCATCGCTCCTGCTTCCCAGGGGAGTGAATGTGCAAAGTAATGGGCAGAGGAGAATATTAAACTCTTCGACTCAGCGAAGGCTCAGGTCAGGTTTAGAGGGGAGAGAGAGTCTGCTCTCTCCTGTCCCTACCCCTAACCAGCTATCACATTCCATCCTCCCCACCCTTCAATCTAACATCCAGTTACCGTACTGATGACCACCGAGGGAGACCCAGGCAAAAGAGTGGGAGCCAGGAGTGCTAATCCTGACTTGGTGCCTAAGGCAAGTCACTTCCCTCCTGTGTGCCTCAGTTTTCCCACTCTGTAAAGTGGGTTTAAGAACTATGGCGGGGGAGGATTCAGTATATAATTTCTGTAAAGTGCTTTGAACATCCACAGTGCTGTGCATTAACTGTATTGAGGCTCACAGTTGTGTCTTCGTCTGAATCACCACCTTGTGACCAAATATTATAGGGTGACCAGATGTCCCAATTTTATAGGGACAATTCCGATTTTTGGGTCTTTTTCTTATATAAACCCCACCACCACCCCCATCCCGATTTTTCACATTTGCTGTCTGGTCACCCTAAAATATTATCTTCATCACCAAGCTATCGCCACCAGCCTAGCCAGAACTCCAGACCACATCAGCCTCCTGGGCGCTTCTCTAATGAATTTCATCTGAGGATCCCAAAGCACTGTACTAACATTAATGAATTTGAGCATCACATCCCATCCTCTGAGCTAGGTCAATAATACCCTCCTTCCACAGATAAGTGACTTGCTCAAGGTCACGGCAGAACCCAGGCATGCTGACTCCCAGTCCCAGAGGCACTGATGTTCCCCGCTGCACCGAATGGCAGGCTGCCTCAGGAGGGCAAAGTAAAAGAGGGTAAAGTAAAAGACAGCGACTATTCATAAGCAGCACAGAATCCGCTCTGGGGATCTTACGTTATGTACATGGACATCGGTATGATGATGCTCAGCAGGATCATGAAGCCCCAGAAGGCGAAGAAGGCCTGCTCTGCCGGGCTGGTGCCGACGTACAAGGTGGAGAGGTAGCTGTGCTCCGCGCGGAACTTCACGGCCCAGAAGCCGGCGGCAAAGGCAAGACAGAATGATATAATGACCAGCATCACGAAGATCTGGGGGCAGGGGAAGAAATCCATGTCTCAAGGCGCCGTGCAGGATTCCACCAGGCTTTTGTCCAAGGGGGTTCCTGGGCCAGGCAACACCGCCCAGGCTTCCAGAGAGGCAGGACAGAATGAGGACCTGTCTGCATTAGCCATTTTAGTCGCCGTGTAGCTACACTGGTGCTCTCCCCGTGCAAACAATGCGCTGCACTGGTGCGAAGCAGGGTAGTTACACTGGTGCAGACAGGCCCTTCTTCAGTATAACCTACGGTGTGAATTTAAACCATCTCTAGATCCTCAGCTGGTGTGTCTTGCTCACATGTCCTGGTCATACATGGACAGATTCGATGTCAGGAAGGAATTTCCCCCCAGGTGGTGAGCTTGTGGGGTTTTCACCTTCCCCTGCAGCCGGGAGGGTGGATCACCTTTTGGGATAATCTGGGCGCCTGTCACCTAATCAGTTCCCTGCCATTGCAGGGCCTTGGGCACGGGTGGCACCTTGGTCTCTCCGGTTCTCGCCATGTGGCACAGTTTAGTCTCCTGAGGGCTGAAACACTTTAGTCTAACTACAGTCTTTGGGCTCAGTGCAGGGGTTTCTGGGTGAAAATTAACTATGCAGGGAGCTCAGACTAGAAGATGGATGAAACCATGAATCCTGGTATAACCTTTGTGTGGACACTCTTAATCTGGGCCTTTTTTCAGGTTACTGGATGTCGCTTGGGAAGGGGTTTAACACTAAACCCAAAAGAGCCACACTTATACCAGAATAAGAGTGTCCACGCGACGGAGGTTTATACCAGTCTAACTAGATCTGGATAACTGGTAAAATGTTCCCATGTGGACAAGACCTTTGACATAGAGCCTGAGTTCTCAAGCTTTGCCCTGGTGGGGGAGCCATATTTTACTGAGATGAGAAGCTCTTTGGGGAAGAGACTGTCATTTTGTTCTGTGTCCGTACAGCGCCTAGCACACTGGGGCTCTGGTCCATGAGTGGGCTCCTCAGTGCCACCGGAATACAAATTAATAATAAAATAATAGTTACACATAGCACAGTCAATAATAGTAATATAGATACATCTCATGGGCACCTCCCTTCCCAGTTGTTATGGCTTAGACCCACCCCTGCCCATCCGTAGTCACATAACATCCAGGTGCAGCCAGTGCTTACATGGCAAAGCACCGTTAGGAAAGTATTTAATGCACCTTTCGTTTCTCTCAAGGCACCTGGAAAGCAGGAGGAGGGGCTAGCACCACCCCCAAAGAGCCACAGAGCATCACGTGGGAGCCACCGACAAAGGGTGGAAGAACAGAGCCAACCAGGCATTGTAGCTAGAACGGGGAACTAAGAGTGCTGCTTTTAAATAGAGACTTCAGGGCAAACGGGATGGTTTTGTGGTTAGGGCGGTGACCCTGGGGAGCTGGGTTTTGTCCCGTCCCCCGCAAAACCTTGGGGACAAATCACTTCCTCGCTCTCTGTGTGGGGAAGCCTAATTCGTTCCCGCTTCTGATGTACGATGGTGATGAACACCACAGATGGTACTATAAATAGCCCGTGGACCGTGTTATCTCAGAAATAAACACAATGCGAGGCCCCGGGGGTAGCTGGTATCTCACCAGACATCCGCGAGGGACAGCTGCCGTTCCTAGTGTTGATGTAAATAGGCCTGATGGGTCATTTGGTTGGAAAGTTACAAACACCTGAAAGCAGGAGCTTAGAAAGCCACTGCTAGCTCATGTGTAGCTATCGCCATGATCCTACCACCACGGTCACCCATCTGCTTGCTGATCCCTCTGCAAACATATGTGGTCGCGGTTCTTCAAGACAGCAGGACAAGAATTAGTCTTTAAATTAGAATCTACAGACAGAGGACCTTTTAGTGGCTCTAAACTAAGGGCCAATGGAACATGACAACGTGCTCTCCACGCCAGCTCCTCAGCTGGGGTACACGGGGAAGCTACGGTCAATTTCCACCAGCTGAGAATCTGGCCCCCGTGACTTCAATGAAGCGAGATCGATTTATATTTGTTTAAGACCAGGTCTTCTTCTTTAATTTAAACTGCAGTGCTGGGGAAAGGGGCTGGTCTCTTTGCTATCAGAGTGGATGGGCTGAGCCCACCAGGGCAAGGACAGGCCCGGCCCCTCAGGGGAAGGGAGGGGCCACGGGGAAAGTGCCACTTTGACAGGTGCCGAAAAGCGATGCAAGCGTCCCAGCTGCACTACGTGCTGTGTCAGAGGCTCTATCTTTAGAGGAGAGGGGCGCTCTGCCTCCAGCTTCGGGCTCTCTGCTGAAGCCGCCAGCAAGCAAAGTAACACTAGTGACGATGGTGCCTTGAGAGAAGCTGGCATCCAGCCACTAGGAACTGGACTGAGAAGCACCCAACTCATCTCCTGCAGCAGCTTTCAGATGGCGATGACTGACCTGGGTCTGACTTGCCCCCCACCCCGCCCCCCAGGTAAAACGCTCCCGACACCAGCCCCACCCCTGCCTTCCACTCCATGCTGAGCCAGAGCCAGAACCACACCTCTGGGGAGTGAGCCGTCAGGCAGGGACAGCTCAGCGGGCCAGCCCGTTTCTTGTGGAAGAGATGCACTTACTACGATCACCAGTCTGTCCATCAAGCGGTCCAGCTTGGTTTTCTTCATCTTGATCTTTCCGCAGTTTTTCATAATTTTGGAATCCAATCCTGGACAAGGCACATTTTAGAAAGGCAAAGAAAAAACCACCTTTGGCCCTGGCAATTGTTTGGCATGCCACTTTGCTCTCCAGACTGGGGAGAAATGTCTAACACAGACATGCCCCGTGAGGTAGGTGTCATCACACTCATTCCAGGGAAGCCCGTTCCACAGCGTGGTCTAGAGATTAGACCAGGGGCCTCCTAGGGTCCATTCCCAGCTCTGCCTCCGACCTACTGTGTGATCGTGAGCATTTCAATTCACCTTTGTGCCTCAGTTTCCCCATCTATAAGCTGGGTATAATTATGTGTAGCCCTTCGTACAGTCATTGGAGAGCTCCAGGGGCAGGGAACTCTAGAAGTGTTATTTGCACGTGGATGGCTGAACTTTGTGATTCAAGGGCTGCAGAGGCAGCTTGCCAGGAGCCTACATGTAATTTATTCCTTCATTCCTGCCAGAATGGTGCAAAGGGGCCTTAATGTAAATGAGAATCTGGCCCAAGGTGTCGACGGCATTTCTAGTACGCCCAGCCCAATGGTGTTGCTTAGATAAACAGAAATCGCTTGCTGCCCGACATCGCCAGCAGTAGACACCCACCACTGATCAGAACTGTTCTCACCCCAAAGTTAGCAAAGAGCTACAGAGATGAAACCTCAGGCCCCATGGAGCCCTCAAATCCCACCTTGGGTATTTGTGACATCAGGGGACATGGCAGGAGCATTAACAAAACCAGGTGTCGCCTCGTTTTCTGCCATTATGGTAGGGATTTCATGAGCTCTCCAAAAGGCTGAAGAACCTTCACGGAGTCAGGCCAGAGGGACCGTTTGGTCCTCTAGTCTGATCTCCTTCATACCACAGGCCATAGACATCCGATCTGTCATTTCTGCCCCAAGCCCATGTCTTGTGGTTGAGCTGCAGCATATTTTTGGAAAGACGGCCAATCTTGCTTTAAGGACTTCGTCAAGGAGACTCCAGCGCCTCCCATAGTAAGCAGTCCCAATGGTTAATTACACTCACATAAAGATAGGTTTCAGTGTAGTAGCCGTGTTAGTCTGTGTCAGCAAAACGAAAATAAGAAAGAAAAGCTTGTAGCACCTTAGAGACTAACAAATTTATTTCAGCATAAGCTTTCGTGGGTTAGAACCCACTTCATCGGATGCATGGAATGAAACATACAGTAGACAGATATTTATACAGTCAGAGAAACATGATAAGGTGGAGGTGCACAGACCAACCTTAAGAGGCTAATTAATTGAGAGGTCTATGCACCTCCACCTTATCATGTTTCTCTGACTGTATAAATATCTGTCTACTGTATGTTTCATTCCATGCATCCGATGAAGTGGGTTCTAACCCACGAAAGCTTATGCTGAAATAAATTTGTTAGTCTCTAAGGTGCTACAAGTTTTTCTTTCTTATTTTCATTTTACTCACATAAAGATGTGCCTTATTTCTAGCCTGAATTGATTTCACGCCAGCTACCAGCCACTGGATCTTGTTATGACTTTGTCTGCTAGACAAAAGCAGCCCTCTACTGTCGGAAATCTTCTCTTGTAGGGACCTAGAGACCAGGATCAAGTCACCTCTTAACCTTCTCTATGACAAACAGATTGAGTTTCCTAAATCCTTCACTGTAAGGGAAAATCTGAAGGGAGCCTGAGAATGTGAATCTAAACAGCGAATCTGCAGGGGTTTGTTTGCATGGACCAACAATGCTACTCAACTGAGTCAAAACTGCACCTGCAGTCACTCTTGTTACAAGAACAATCCACCGCCCTGCTTCAGAGCATGAGCTAGGTATCAGGAAGGAAGACCCAACAGACATTCACCCACGAAAGTTTATGCTCCAATACGTCTGTTAGTCTATAAGGTGCCACTGGACCCTTTGTCGCTTCCAACGGACCTGGATAATATCGTGCGATGGTCTGGCAACTCCTAGGCATGCATGGGCATCACACACAGGGGTGATCTGTGAACTGGGCTGCGCTCAAGGAGTGACAAGGAGTGAAGTTTTACGGACGGGTTGAAAACAGAGGCTCTGCTGTACCCGGGCCTGATCATTGGTTCAGCAAGTCCAGCATCCCCTCCCTCCAGCAGTGGCCTATTCTTGAGGCTTCACAGGAAGGCAACCCATCCCTCAACACCACAGTGCACCTGGCCAATTGCACCTGATAGAGAACCAGGCCTCCTGCCGCGCCCATCCAGTGAGCAGCTTGGCCCACCCTTTAGCTGGCTTGACCCACTGTGCCACTCTC
This sequence comes from Macrochelys suwanniensis, assembly GCA_033296515.1. NCBI lineage: Eukaryota > Metazoa > Chordata > Testudines > Chelydridae > Macrochelys > Macrochelys suwanniensis. The sequence continues at coordinate 4,629,850 of CM065799.1, forward strand.
TGTACTCAGGCACATGGACCAGCTTCAGCAGGGATCATAGGATCATAGAATCTCAGGGTTGGAAGGGACCTTAGGAGGTCATCTAGTCCAACCCCCTGCTCAAAGCAGGACCAATCCCCAATTTTTGCCTCAGATCCCTAAATGGCCCCCTCAAGGATTGAACTCACAACCCTGGGTTTAGCAGGCCAATGCTCAAACCGCTGAGCTATCTCTTTCCCGCCGCCGGATGGGATAAGGCAGGTGAAGGCTGGCCGAGGGGCATGGCTCTGTCACACGCTGCTCGCCAGCAGCAGCTCCACATGTCCATTTGGCCCACCAGGCCAGATCCTCCTCTGGCATAAATCAGCCAGGCTCCCATTCGCTTCAAGGGAGCTCTGCTGAACTGATTTCAATGGCGCTACGGCTGATTTACCCCAGCCAGGGATCTGGCCCCTTGTGTCTCTTTGCCTTTTCACCCCTGCCTGCTCCTGGGGCTGGGCGGGGGGGGGGGGGCGCAGGGGGCCGCGGGGGCCGCTGGCACTCACCCGCGTAGATAACGAGGCCGTAGCAGGTCTCAGTGTTGCGTATCCTGCAGCCTCGCAGCAAGATCTTCTCACTGTCCAGCGAGTACTTCTCGCCCCTCCACTCCAGCGTGCCGATGAAGCTGTGCATGCGGCTGTTGGGCTCCTCGCAGGTCACTTTCCCTGGGAGGCCAACGGTAGGGAGGGTCTGAATCATAGGTGCTGACTCCATGGGTGCTCCGGGGCTGGAGCACCCACGGGGAAAAACTGGTGGGTGCAGAGCACCCAACGGCAGCTCCCTGCCAGCCCCCCCGCCCAGCTCACCTCCGCTCCGCCTCCTCCCCTGAGCGCGCCGCTGGGTCCTGCTTCTCCCCCCTCCCTCCCTCCCAGTGCTTGCGGTGCAAAACAGCTGTTTCGTGCGGCTGGGAGAGAGGGGGGCAGAGGGGGAACATGGCACGCTCAGGGAAGGAGGCGGGGCCGGGGCCAGGATTTGGGGAAGGGGTCCAATAGGGGCAGGGAGGGGGCGGAGTTGGGGGCAGGACTTTGGGGAAGGGGTTGGAATGGAGGTGGAGAAGGGGTGGAGTTGGGGCGGGACCGGGGGCGGGGGGACGCAAGCTAGGGTGACCAGACAGCAAGTGTGAAAAATCGGGACAGGGGGTGGGGGGTAATAGGAGCCTATATAAGAAAAAGACCCAAAAATCAGGACTGTCCCTATAAAATCAGGACATCTGGTCACCCTACCACCGGTGCCGGGGCAAGTTGGCGCCCATGGTCTGAATCACTCCTTGGCTTTCTGGGGAGCGACTACAGAGAGGAGTCCCTCTTCCCATCCCTCACCCCCTTCCGCCACTCCTGCCTGACCAGGGGAGATCACCCAGCTTCTGTGGAAGAAACTCAGACCAGGGAGAGACGGGGCTTGCCTGGGGTTCGTCAGGGAATCGCAGGAGGCCACTGTGACCTGAGAGATATGCCAAGGGATGGTGGGTGGGGGGATGGACTGGGATGGCGGGAGGATGAGCTAGGCCAGTGACCTCCCTGAGAAGCAATGAAGGAGGGCCTTATGGTTGAACATTAACCCCTTCCTCCTCAGAGCCCCAGCTTCGGGGTAGTTCAGCATCACCCACCGCATTGTATGGCTGGGCAAACTGAGGCCCAGCACGATCGAATGAGCAGCCTTTTGTCCAGCCCAGGAAATGGGGCAGCTGGGACTAGAACCCAGGGAGTCCTGACCCTCAAGCCATTGATAGCGGCTTGGTGGAACCATGGGCAAGAATGAAGAGCGAGGAGCTGGTGACCCGGCTGAGGCCAATGCTTGAGAACACAGACCTAAGTCCTGAGGGGAGGAAGGGGAATGGAGGGAGGGACAGGGCTTGGTTGTTTTTATCCCAATATCCAATAGATCAGTCAGATTCTGATCTCAGTTACACTGGTGTAAATCCACCCCAGGGCTAAGGTCCTGGCAAAGTGGCCCTAGGGGCAGAATGCTGAAGGTGGCCACAGCCTCCCCTTCCGTCTATCTGGCTGGAATCTATCTGGTCCCCTTCACCGCAGCCTCTGAAAGCAACTCTGCTGGGAAGCGGCCTGCAGGCTGCCAGGGCACAGGCGCCAACTTCTGCTGGCGCTGGTGGGTGCTCGACCCACCTCTGCCCCTGACTCCACCCCTGCCCCGTCCCCTCCCTGCCTCTGCCCCACCCCCATTCCAACCCCTTCCCGAAAGTCCCCACCCCAACTCCGCCTCTTCCCTGCCCCTATTGGACTCCTTCCCCAAATCCCCGCCCCCGGCCCCACCTCCTCCCCTAAGCACGCCGCGTTCCTGCTCCTCCCCCATCCCTCCCGGAGCTTGTTAAGCCACCAAACAGCTGTTTTGCGGTGGCAAGTGCTGGGAGGTAGGCGGAGGAGAGGGGACGCAGCGCGCTCAGGGGAGGAGGAGGAGGTGGGGTGGGGAGATGGGGAGGGGAGCTTGGCTGCCAGTGGGTGAAGAGCACCCACTAATTTTTCCCCGTGGGTGCTCCAGCCCCAGAGCACCCACGGAGTCGGCACCTATGCGTCGGGGGAGCCCAAGGTGGGCAAAGCCGACCGGAGAGGGGTGGTGGCAAACACTGACTAGGGATGCAGCCTCCCATGCTGGAATCCCCCGAGGCCAAACAGTGGCACTGCCTTGTTCCACCTGCCCTCACGCCCAGCACAAAGAGGAGTGAATCTGGCCTCCTGCAGCACTTTCCTCTGCTACACAATGGGCCAAAAGCACTAACACCAGCAGTTGCTCTGTTCTATTCTATAGCGTCTTTTATACCGCGCTTGACGTGTAGTGTCTGAGCCATTTTACGCCACACATCGGTCACATGTTGTCTGGGCAGTCGCCCTCTGCACCAGGGAAGACTCACGTGCTGTGGAGTGTTTCGTTTTGGCAGAGTGATTAAATAAATATCCCTTTTGCTCCGGGTTCATATTGGAGCCAGCGAGGGGAACGAAACGCGCCTTGCCCTTGCCGGGCACTCACCATCAAAGGCAGCCATGCTCGCCTCGCTCACCAGCTCCTGGTGCGTGGCCAGAAGGGCCTGTCTGAACTTCAGGTTGGTTTCCCTGAAAACAAGAACAGGTGTGAAAACAATCTGAAGGAAAAGCCACAAAGTGGGGGCGGTGGTGGTCACTCCCCTGGCGCAGCGGCTCCCGATCTTTCCGGACTACTGTACCCCCAAGTTTCGCCTCATTTAAAAACAACTTGCTTACAAAATCATACATAAACATAGAAAAGTGTCACAGCCGCGCTAGCACTGAGAAGTCGCTCACTTTCTACTTTATAATTATAAAATAAATCAGTTAGAATATAAATGTTGTACTTACATTCCAGTGGACAGTACAGAGAGCAGAATAAACAAGCCATTGCCTGTATGAAGTTTTAATTTGTACTGACTTTGTGAGTGCTTTTTATGTAGCCAGTTGTAAAATCAGGCAAATATCTAGATGAGTTGATGTACTCCCTGGAAGATCTCTGCCTACCCCCAGGGGTATGTGTGCCCCTGATTGAGAACCGCTGCCCTATTGTACCCAAGGGTTGGAGAAACGTGGGGTCAGAGGGGTATTATTAATTATTACGATTTATGTGTGTTACGGTAGCACCTAGAAGCCCCAGTTGAGATGAAGGCTCCATTGTGCGGGGTGTTGCTTATACATGGAGTAAGAGACAGTCCCTGCCCTGAAGAACTTACACTCTAAATACAGCAGACAGACAGAGAGGGGGAGAGCAAGGATCATTATCCCCATTTTATAGATGGGGAACTGAGGCCCAGTGAGACGAGGTGATTTGCCCAAGGTCAGGCAGGGAGTCTGGGCAGAGCGGGAGATTTCGCCCAGCTCTGCAGAGTCCCAGGCCAGTGCCTTAATCACCAGATCATCCTCTTTTGGCCCCTGTAATTATTGGGGTTACTCTGTACCCAAAGCCCCTAGTCCTAGGCGCGTGCCAGGGGCATGCATCTCAGAGGCAAGGCCTGCAGGTGCTTCAGGGATCCCAGGGGCTTTCATAGGCACCCAGCACCTATGGAACCCAGGCCCAAAGTGTCTCCAGCTGGGCTCCCAAATATGGAGGCCCCAGACCATTGGCTATGGTGTCTCTGGTCCCCAGCTGTGGTCTCCCCATGGTCTCTCCCTCTCCTTACCCGTCAATATCCACTGTCTCCACGTAGCACAGGCTGCTGGGCTCCGAGCTGGACAGCAAGAGCAGGTCAGCCTTTAAAAGCAAGCGAAAGAGAAAAGGCCTCAGAGAGACTTTCCCGACGAGGCCCCCTCGTCCCCGCCCCCCCCCCCAGCGTACGGAGTGAGGGCCCCGGGCCGCCACAAGGGGCCCGACTCACCGGGACGAAGCTGTCCTTGCGCAGGCAGATGATGTCGCCGACACAGATGTCCCGCCATTTCTTCCAGCTAAAGCTGCACGAGAAGAACGAGCCGCTTAGGGGGCCAGCACTCCTGAGACGTGCTGAGCTGACGGCCCTGGGGGCCTCTCTCCACAGGGCAGCCCGGGCAACAGCAAGGCAAGTTTCATTCCCACCTCCCCAGCCCCCGTGCCTTGACCCTGACCTCCAGGATGAGAGGGGACTTCAGTCTCTGTGGCCCATCCCATCCTTGGCCGCTCCGCTGAGCCTGCCAGTGTGGAGGCCAGCTGGGCGGGTGGTTTCGTGACGTGGGAACCAGCATGAGACCCACCAATGCCTAGCAGGCAGGCCAATAGCAGTAACTTTGGGCTGTTAGTGACCTGGGCTCAGATGGGACATTTCAGTCCCTTCTGCACCCTTCTGCCTCCTGAGAAGAGCAACTTCAAGCCGGGATGTCACTCTGCAGTGCCCCCTTTAGGAGCCCTATGGGCCGGAAGTGGCAGAAACTCTCTGGGTGACCTTTCAAGGAAAGGAAACTCCTTTAGGACAGGAGGAGGTGTCCCGTGGAGCCAGGGCCACCTGGCTCCCCATCCCATCCAGGACTGGATGGAGCAAATGAGGCCTGCCCCAGGTTGTGGGAAGGTGTGTCTGTGTGGGGGAGCGAGGGGGTGATGACACATCACAATCACTTCTCTGAGCACAGCTGTGAAATTGGGAGAACCCCATGAGCTCAGACAATGGCACAGAGCCACCACCCCTCTCCCCGCTTCTTCAAACACATGCTGGAGGAGGCCATGACTGTAGAGAGTGAGTTTTATCCTCTAGCTCACAGGTGGACATTTCTCGAGGCCCCTCACCTTTTCCCAACCAAGATTTCGCAGGGCCTGCTGTTGATCATCCAGTCGCTCCGGTGTCGGGCCTGCAAAAATAGGAGAAGAGACAGGGATAGGCCATGTCGGGCTTCCCCATTCACCAGGGCTGCAAGAGAACCTCCCTGTTATCACTGGGCTCTGTCCGGGAGTTCCAGCCCCAGAGCGAGGCGATCTGCCCTTCCCAGGGGTGATACTGGCAGGCCAGATGCCAGCACTTGCCCGGACTGTAGGCATTAGCTGAGAACTGACTGATTCATAGTTGGAGACATGACCAGTCCACGTATGTGGTAGTGTTGCTCAAAATAGGTATTAATCCTATAAGAATGTATTTACTAGTGTTACAACTCTAGTGCATGTTTGTAAGTTGCTGCCGGCATTAATCTTATTTGCAATGTCTGTATTCCAGGCTATAAGGAAATATGTAAGTTTTGCTTTATAACTTTGAAAACGTTTGCTCTAAACTTGTGAACCTAGATGAGAAGAGTGTTTACCTCCACCCCTACCCCGGTGGCCAGAAGAACTATCAAAATCAGATGATCCATCAAGGAACATCGCAATACGAAGGATTGTTGAATGGCTCTATCGCCCCTTGGAAAAGGTACGTCCAAGGAAACTCATCCTATGGACTTGAGGCTGAATGAAGGAAATAAAACAAAGACACATGAAAATTTTCCATCTCTTTGCAGTTTGAACTCTGACGGGGCCAGAGACACCAAACTGAAGCGAGATCCCCAGGGGTTACCCCTGGGTCCACCCTGAAAGACAGTTTGAAGTGACAGATCATTACAATTCTGTCACTCTTAGGATTTATTGCAACTCAGTTGTGTGTCTATGTCTGCTTGCTTTAGCCTGGAAACAACTCTCTTATTTCTCTTTCCCAGTTAATAAACCTTTAGATAGTTTATTACAGGATTGGCTACAGGCGTTGTCTTTGGTGTGAGATCGAGGGTACCAATTGAGCTGGGGTCAGTCAGTCTCTTGGGACTGGAAGTAACCTGAATATTTTGTGATTTTTGGTGTAAGTGACCATTTATCACTAAGTCCAGTTTGCCGGATAGACTGAAGAGTCTAAAGCAGTGATTCTCAACCCGCAGCCCGCATGTGGCCTAGCCATATGCTAAAGGCTGCAGGGCCTACGTAGCGGGGTCCGGGCCCAGCACGGCAGGGTTGAGGCTGCCAGGCTGCCCTGCCCTTCCCTGCCCTGTGTGCGGCTGTTGGGGCTGTCCTGCCCTGCCGCCCAGCCCCGCAGTGGGGTCCACTCCTGGCCCCACTCCATGGAGGGGTCTCTGGGCGGGGGCTTGGGTGCTGGGCATAGGGGTCTGTAGGGAGCGGGGTTCAGGGGGGGCATGCTGTGGCTCTCAATCTGCGGCCCAAGCAACACACTGTGGGCCGCATAGGTTGAGAGCCACTGGTCTAAAGGGACAGTCTGTGACTCCATGGTAAGCCCGCGATAGTGATCCAGGACTTCACATTTGGTTCTGGGTGGGTACGGTCTAATTATAGGGGTGTCTGCCCAGATGTAGGCACACACGGTCGTAAGCCCGTCCACGCAGCGTGACACAAGGCATGCCCAGTGGGTCTGAACGTGGGGAGTAGGGGGGTGGTCAATATGTCGGTGGATCTAAGAGGGAGCATGCCCATTGGCTGGGACCCCAAAGAGCAGAGGAGGCAGGAGCAGCGCCAGCTTTTTTGCCGCCCTAGGCAGCAGCGGCGGGAGAGGCTGCTGCCGAAATGCCGCCGAGGACCCCGGCGGCCTAAGAAGCTGCTGCTGAGGTCCCCGGCAGCCGCCGAGGGACCGGAAATGCCACCCCCCAAATCCTGGCGCCCTATGCAACTGCCTAGGGTCGCCTAATGGTAGCGCCAGCCCTGAGGGGAGGGGACTGGGTCTCATAGACTCATAGACTTTAAGGTCAGAAGGTACCATTATGATCATCTAGTCTGACCTCCTGCACAACGCAGGCCACAGAATCTCACCCACCCACTCCTGCAAAGTTCCTCTCACCTGTCTCAGCTATTGAAGTCCTCAAATCATGGTTTAAAGACTTCAAGATGCAGAGACTCCTCCAGCAAGTGACCCATGCCCCATGCTGCAGAGGAAGGCGAAAAACCTCCAGGGCCTCTGCCAATCTCCCCTGGAGGAAAATTCCTTCACGACCCCAAATATGGCGATCAGCTGAACCCTGAGCATGTGGGCACGACTCACCAGCCAGACACCCAGGAAAAAATTCTCTGTAGTAACTTCTAACATCCCATCACTGGCCACTGGGCCTATTTATGGAGAGGCCAGAACAGGGGAAGGGGCCAGTTACTCATCCCCGCTCCAAAGGGAGGATGGTAGATAGCCACAGCCCCTTGCCTCCATGAAGGCATTGTGGATAAACGCTGGGTGATGAGGCCTAAAGATACAGGGAGTGCCAGGCTTCTTCCAGCCTTTTCAGCTCAGTCCCGGGCTCTCCGACAAGCCAGACCATGCACTGGGCCCCTCCGTGGATTTCCAGCCCTGTTAGCTGATGGCGTACTCACAATGTCATCAATCAGGTCCCGTAGGCCTCTGAGGAGGAGGAGGGAGCTCAGGGGCAGCAGCAGGGTGAACCAGGGCAGGGTGGAGATTTCAGGGATGGTCTGAAATGGGAGGCAAGAGAGCAGAGGAACATCACATTACTAGGGGCGGGTGGGGGACCAGACACAGCCTTCGCCCCCCACCCTGAAGCACTGACCCTTTCTTGAGGGTGGAAGAGTTGGGGTAACTTCCCCCACTCTTTCTACGGGAGCATGTTAATTTCCTGGTTCCACCTGGGATCAGACTAGGAAAAGGAAATCAAACCAGCGGCTCTGTCCCCATGCAGAAATTGCTCCAGTTTAACTTCAATCTATTTTTAAACACCGGCGCAGAGGCTCTTATTTTGGTTTAAGAGCAGCTCATTTCAGTTCAGCTTAAAGATCTTCCTAATCAACTTAAACTAAATCAAACTAAGGACTTGTCTTCATGGAGTGTGACGCTGGTAAGTGGCAAGTGCCAACTCTGGTGCCTAGGCATCAGCTGAGAACTGACAAACTCACACCAGCAAGCCAGGCCGGTTCACTTTCATGTTAGTAAAGTTCAAAGTAAATGTGAAATGTACAAAAATGTGTTTAGTGTTTAAACTCCATGAAGAACTGGTGGGATGTTGCAGGCACTGTTTTCCCTTATCTGTACCCTGTTATACTGTAATAGCAAGCATCTGCATTGCATATACCCCAGTAATTAAGTAACTCAGCAAACAGAGAGGAGCCTTGGGTAATACAAATGAAGAACTTTAACGGGAGAGTGTTAATTCCTGCGCATTGAAAGCAAGTGGTCATTATGTGTCAGATCGAAGATCAAAGTCTCTAAGTGCATTCCTCTTTTCCTGCCACGAAGAAAGAACCTATGTGGCGGCTGTCCTGACAGCTTGGTTTCTGCGGGAAGCTATAAATATGGACACAAGGAAATATTCTTCATCTCTTGGCTGCCTGGATTCTAACAGGGTTCTAAACTGATCAAGGAGGCAGCGATCCCAAGTTACTCTGGGTAGCCCTGAAAGACTTTTGTGAAACTGGAAGAACACTATGCCTCGGCTAGCTTTTGCAATGACAGTGTGACTCACTTGTACATATATATTTTACCTGCTTTAATCTCTCATTAACTCTCATTTCTTTTTCTTAGCTAATAAACCTTTAGTTAGTTTACTATAGGATTGTCTTTGGTGTGAGATCTGGGATGCCAATCGCCCTGGCTGCGTGTTGGTCTCTTGGGACTGGGTGTTACCTGACTATTTTGTAATTGTTGGTGTAAGTAACCATTTATCACCTAGTCCAGCTTGCCTGGGTGGCAAGGTAGACTGAAGCCTCTACAGGGGCTGTCTGCAACTCCTTTATAAGAATATTGTAGTACTTTGGGAGTTCACATTTGGTACGGGGTTGGTGAAATCTAATTATGGAACATACGACCAGTCTGGGGTGCCGGCCCTGCTTTTTGACAATCTGCCCGGAGGTCGGCCCTCACGCTTGTGAGCCACTCCAGACAGGGTGACATGGGGAAATTGACCAGAATAGCTATTGCAGAACAAAATATTCCACAATATCTAGAACAGCTATTGCAGAATAGCTGCTGCAGAATAAGCTATTCTGGTCAATATTCTCCCCTCCCCCTCCTCCCTCGTCGATACGTTAAACCAGAGCTGGGTTAAACCAAAATAAGAGCTTGCCTAAACAACCGAAATAACGGTATCTTTTCCTAGCTTTAGGTCAATTAAGCCAGTTATTTCAAAATGGAACACTCCTGTAGTGAAATGAGAGAGCCCACACACAGACTGACGCTGAAATAACGAAGGGGATGAATTCAAACCCATATGGTTATTTTGGTTCCCATGTGGCCAACCCCTAAGTGCATCCGCATGGCCTTTGGCGCCAGTTTAGCTAAATTGGTTTAAAATCTGGTACAGCTCTGCGTGTAGACAAGGCCAAAGCGAAGAAGCTTTGATCTAACAACTTTCAAGGGAGTTGGCTCCTAACTCGCACAGGAACTTTTGAAAATCCCATCCTTAGTGATTAAAGGACCGGAAGCCAGGACTCCTGGGTTCTGTGCCCACCAGCTCACTATCTGACCTGGGGCGAGTCGCTCTGTCACAGTCTCTGCAGCTAATATCCTTCACGGGGCCAGGGTGAGGACTGGAGAGTATTTTGTGATCCTTGCATGAAAGTTGCTAGTGAAACATGGTCTTCTTAAATTATCCAATGGATAATCCGAAATCCCCATAAAACGGAGAGAGAGGGAGACTGCTCCAGCCCAAACAGAGGCCGAGAGAGGTGAAAGGACTTGCCCCAGATCACGCAGCGATCCTGTAGCAGCGTTGGGGTTAGAACCCAGAAGTCCTAACTCGCAGTCCCCTGCTCCAAGCACTAGACCCAGCTCCTTCTTTAGACAGTCTCTCTCCCCTCTATGCCCATCTCAGGGCTCTGGCATGGCAGGCCCAGCAGTCTCCCCCCGACCTCCAGCGAGATCTCACCTGCAAGAGGATGACGAAGAGGAAGTAGAGGTTGGCCAGACGATGGAACTGCTCATAGAGGTTGAGCGGCAAGAAGGTCAGGACGTTGTACTTGGCTGTCCTGATGGCGTTATCCTGGAAGGAGCATTTTAAAGACTGACATGGCTGGACTTTCTCAGGACAGAGCAAGAACCGGGCTGGGGCAGAGTGGGGCTTCCTGCCAGCCCCCGGGATCTCATGGGGCACAGGATGTCCCAGTGGGGCGTCCCCTTCTTCCCAGGTTAAATTCCAGATTCACTCTGCAGTGGGGCTTCTGGGCCTAGAAAGTGCCAGGGACCTACACCGAGGGAGGGGGGTATACGGTGGAAGCAGAGTTCCTTCCCCCACACGCACTCCTCCGCCTCGGCAACCCTGCGTCATCTTTTACGCCAATACAAAGCACTACCAAGTCAGAGTGGAAGCATCCAACCCTCACCCAGTGAATGACTGCTCAGGTCCTTACTCTTCATGGCCCAGTTCCTCACACTTGTTTTAGGTGCCTAACTCCCTTTGAAATCAATGGAAGTCAGGAGCCTAAATACCTTTGAGCATCTGGGCTTATCAGCTCATCTCCCAGTCTTACACTGGGTGGCATTGTGGCTGACACCAGGGATCTCCAGAGCTAAAGGCACAGAGGGGAACATGTAACACACAGTCAGTGGATTACACACCCCATCCTACCCTTTCTTATCCCCTCTCTCACATGCAGGCTTTTCCATTTTACCTCTGCTGTCACGTCCCATGGGAACAGCTCCTCCCCAGTCACCGCACAAAACTCACATACCTCTGAAGAAGGACGAGAACCCTGCTCCAAAAAAAAACCCCGGAGGCTTCTACCACTCAAGCTAAGGGAGCCTTCATTAGCCGGTCCCTTACGCTCTCTATGGACCAGCCACTACAGGTCATGTGGCTCCCTCAAGCACACAAAGCCACGACTCCCTTCTAGGAGAAAACTCAACGGCCCAACACGCTGCTGTGGACCGTGACTGGCAAAGACCGCGGCAATCGCACGGCAGGTCAGCCTCACCCTCCTCACGTTGAATTTGGCCCTCGCGGCAGCAGCCGCTCTGGAGATCTGTCTGCTCAAGCCCTGCCCACGGCCAAGGGGCTCGCACGGCCAGCTGGGAAATCAGCGGAGATGCTAGTGACCATAAAATAAGCACAGGCTCGAAGCAAGGCGACTCACCTCATATTTCTTCCTTGTCAGGCAGAAGGCGACTTTCTTCTTGAACTGTCTGTGATAGGCTCGGTCGTTGGCCTTCACCTCCCAGGTGAAATCTGGAAAAGCAGCCAAACGCTGAGCCGTTAGCCAGTCTCTGGGCAACAGTCTCTGGCCCGTGGGGAAACGAGGCAGAGCCAGGACAGGCGACAGCACCATAAGGCCCGCAAGGAGCTTCGGGTACTGCTTGCCGCTGGCATGATTGGCTTTCCCCGAGGAGGCAGGACCTTGGGACCCATTGGGATTGGGATCCCACAGGCCTGATTAGAGGTGGCCTTTGGGGAAACTAGAGCAGCGCATGAGTCCCTTCCAGCGAGACACAGCTCCAGACCCGGTTTTTCCTCTGCTCCACACCGAGCACTAGCTTGTGCCCAGCCCGGTGGAGGGACTGCAAGGGGATGGAGAACGCCGGAAGCCTTCCCTTGCCGCTCACTCCTGCTGCAAGCCTCGGCTCTTGGATTTTTGGTGCCTGAGGACTGAGGGAAACCAGCACTTACATTGGGGCTGGAGTCCACTGGGGAAAATCAAGCCTAGTCCAGCCTTTCCAAGGGGCCTGTCTCAGCCACTTACCCTCAGGAACAATCCCGGGGAAGATGTGGCGATTTAATGGCACAACCGAACCCTTGGGGAATGAACAATCCCCCAGCCAAAAGCATTTCAATAGATCCTGTGATCTTTTTTTAGTACCAGGGTATAGTTACTACTAAGCTGGGATATTCTTAGCCAAGGTTCCTAACTCTCCCACTTTCTATGGATCCCTACGTGCCATACTCGTCCTCCCCCCTCAGGTTCTCCTGTCCCAGTCCATGCTCTCCCAATGCCAAACAACCCAGCCATGTCACCTTGCACTGACCTAACTGCTTCTTACTTCCGTTCAGGTAGCTCTCGAGTGAATCCTGGTTGGTCATGCTGCCGGAATCTAGAAAGCAAAGGAACCAAACATCTTTACAACAATGAACAATAATCGTAGCAAGGTTTTATAGTTCTACAACTCACTCCTTTAGCGGGATGGCAACTCACTTTAACTGTACTGTCCTGGTTCTTTAAGCTCTCTGGGGCTGATACCCCAGAATGCAATACCATTCCACAGTGGAGTAATTTCCTCCTGACCCCAGACAGTGATGAGCTTCTGCCCTGAAGCCTCATATTGGCTAGATTTTATTACCCCAGCAGGCGTAAATACACGTTATCCACCCTGACATCCAATTCTCCTTAATTAACTCCTTGTCTTAGTTTATATTCCACAGCAGGTTGATTATGTGTTGCATAAAAAAGTATTTTCTTCCCATCTGTTTTAAAGGCGGTATCTTTCCATTGCAATGAGGGCCAGCAATCCCATTTGTTACGCTACATTCTTCCATCACATTTCCAATTAATCTCCTTTCTGCACAAAACAGTCACCGCGCCAAACTCTCGGCTGGCTTAAGTTCATGTCAGTCCAGCTGGGTTGAAACCACTCGTGGCAGGACTAAATCTAGTTCCTCAGCTTTAATTTCTCTCACTCAGGCCTCGAGTCATTTTCACCTAGATGTGGCATTCAGAACTGACTCGAAACCTACTTGCGAACCTCTCCAGAGTTCATGATCTCGTCTCTGGATCAAATATCTGCATGCTGCACTCTTTAGGTCCTGAAGCAATGTACTGGAGCAATGAGTGACCTAGCTGGCCTGAAGAAATCAAATGGATCCTGCTAGTAGCATCAATTACAGGAAGTCTAGTTTAGCTTAAGTAGTAAAGGCCTGTATGTTTAGAGCAAAGGTCCCAGGGCTCTAGCAATGATTCCCCAAGTGCATGTGCAGATTATTCTGGAAGAAGTTGACTTTCCGTGCTCCAAGTGACATCCTTGGGATACCCTAAAATTCCACCCAGTTACCCCTGCATTGAGCCCAATCATTTGGATTTGATCAAACAGCTCTTCCAGAAAGGCAGCCAGTCTGGATCTGAAGACATTGAGAGATGCAGAGTCCATCACTTCCCTTGGGAGCTCATTCCAGTGGTTAATCATAGCTTTGCAGCTCATGGATCCATTACAGCTATTCAGCCTTTGCAGGGACAGGACTCCCACTCAGATCAGAGCGGCCAATGCCTAAAGAAGGGCTCCAGGATCTGGCCCAACGTTGAGGTGGTTTTCTCTGGGATGAGGTGACCAAACTTGTATTTAAGACGAAGCCAGCACTAACAGTTGACACAGTATCATCAGCATGGATCATCTTCTAGCCCCACCTTAGTCCAGCCCCAGCTGCTCAGAACAACACCTAGATATTTCCCCCCTCAAGAGGTTACAAGAAATCGTTTGGGACCATCATCGTGTAGGTCCCCTCCTGTGATCCCAACCAAGTGTCTGTCATGCCCAGAGAGCAAATGCCTTGGTCAAGTACAAGATTGGCCTTATGCCCAGTAATCGGAAGACCTTCTGCACAGGTATGTTGTGGAGTTTAATTACAGTTTGTGAAATGCTTTGTGATCTTTAGATGAGAGGAACTAGCGAGGTGTGAAGCGTTAACTACCTCATTAGTTAATAATCCCACACAGAAGTCTTCCCTGTCGTAATTTTTTATGCCTTCTCTTTGATCACCTTCCTTTTTTCCTTCTTCTTTTTGCTCTCTTCTTTCCCTGTAGTGTCTCTTTCTCTCGTACGCTCCTTTTTTCCTCTTCCCATCACTTTGATTACAACACAGTGCAATTTAGTTTGAAGCTAAGTTTGCTCCTGACATACAAACCAAACCCTTTAGAGAGACACTCCCAACACCCCTGAGGCAGGGCGACATTGGGCAACCCCCGATCCAAACTCGCCTGAACTTTGGGAGACATCAGTTCTCTGTAGTGCAGCTCCAGTTCGGGCACGGCTGCTGAGTCCAGACCCAGGGCTGGTGTACGCACAAACTTGCACCAAAAGAAGTGACTCTGTTTCAGTTCATATCTTTTGTTACCAAAATAGGACACTTTTCCTCCAAAATCAGCATCCGCACACAGACTTTCCCCAAAATCCCAAAGGTGTGAATTAACACCCCAGCGTAGGGGATCCCCGTGCAGTGACGCTGGACAGCACTGGCTAGGCACTACAAAGCCAGAGAGGCCCACAAGGCTGGTCTGTGTCCAGCAGCCTCGATAAAGAATTCCCTTTGAATACAATACAGCCCTGCCTCTTCTCTACAGCTGTCAGACCTCAGCTTCTGCACCCGCGACCCAGTGGTCCTCCTAGTGGCCCACACAAGCAGGAGATCTCTGAAAAGGGGTCGGAGAGAGACCCGTGGCTAATAGACTCATAGACTTTAAGGTCAGAAGAGACCATTATGATCATCTAGTCTGACCTCCTGCACAATGCAGGCCACAGAATCTCACCCACCCACTCCTGCAATGATCCTCTCACCTATGTCTCAGCTATTGAAGTCCTCAAATCATGGTTTAAAGACTTCAAGATGCAGAGAATCCTCCAGCAAGTGACCCATGTTGCAGAGGAAGGCGAAAAACCTCCAGGGCCTCTGCCAATCTCCCCTGGAGGAAAATTCCTTCCCGACCCCAAATATGGCGATCAGCTGAACCCTCAGCATGTGGGCAAGACTCACCAGCCAGACACCCAGGAAAAAGTCCTGTGTAGTAACTTCTAACATCCCATCACTGACCATTGGGCCTATTTACCACTGATGGCAATTAACTGACCTTTGACTAAGATCATGTTATCCCATCAAACCATCCCCTCCATAACCTTATCTAGCTTAATCTTGAAGCCAGATAGGTCTTTGGCCCCCACTGCTTCCCTTGGAAGGCTGTTCCAGAACTTCACTCCTCTGATGGTTAGAAACCTTCGTCTAATTTCAAGTCTACACTTCCTTATGGCCAGTTTATATCCATTTGTTCTTGTGTCCACATTGGTACTGAGCTGAAATAACTCCTCCTCCTCTCTGTGTCAGCTGAGGGTGCGGCAGGAGGCATGCTGCCCTGCTAAGGCTGGTGCAGTGGCAGTGCCCACGTTCCCCAATTGGGAGCCCCTGAGAAGGGGGAGAATTGCTCCTGCTCCTCCCACTCCCGACACTGGCTAGGGCAAAACTCTCACCGACAGAGACAGCACTTTTTCTTTAAAAAATGGGTTTCTCTAGAAATAAACTAGCCCTAGAGAGGATCTGATCTTACACCTCACTGACTCCACCTGGAATGCGTAAGGAGGGCCATGCGGTTCCTGCTTTGGACATGACTGGCCCCTTCAAAAGAGGCCTTTTGTGCTCAGAGAAAGGTCTGATATATAGCATCTCCCTGAGGCACTTGGCATTTCTGAGCCCCATTGTATCAATGAACAATTTTTGTGTTATTATTTCTGTCTGGATTGCTCAGCAGCTCAGAAATACCAGCTCAGATGTCCCCAGCTGCTGCCAAAAAAAAACCCCAAACAAACAGCCCAGCTAATTAAGCACCTGCGGCTGGCAAGATTTGAGGCACATAGTTGAAATGGAAGCTGGGTGTTTGTGCGTGTGCATGTATATGCATTGGGATTAACTGTCACCTAAAATGGGCGCAACACAAATCTTACTGCTGGGAAAAAGAAACCTGAATCAAAAACCAACAAAAAAGTGGGGGCAGGGGAGAAAGAACAAAGCGCAAAGGATCCATGAAATAATTGCACAGAACAAAATACACAGCAAGTTTGGTTCCAAGAAAACTCTCAGCCCTCCGTAAAAATCATTCATCACCCAGGTAATTACAAATAAAAATTACAAGCCAGGCACCACTTGCATAATCCAGCTCCTCTCGAGACTCAGCTCTCACGCCTCACAATCGAGGAAGAAGGCTTTATTGGCTGAAAAAACAACCTGATTTAAAGGGAAAGAGAAGGCCACTAAAAAGAACAAAAAAAATAGAAAAAAGTAGAAAAAATAGGAAGCAGAAAATAATGAATATAAATCAGAAGCTAGGAATTGTAGAAAATTGATAAGGGAAGCAAAGGGACACAAGGAGACATCTATGGCCAGTGAGTTAAGGACAACAAGAAGGAGCTTTTTAAGTATATTCAGAACAAAAAGAATCTTAACAATGGTATTGGTCCATTATTAGATGGAAATGGTAGAATTATCAAAAATAATGCTGAAAAAGCAGATGTGTTCAATGAATATGGGAAATATATTACATGATAAAACTCTTTCCATTTCACTAGTAACTCCAGAGGATGTTAAGCAGCAGCTATTAAGGTCAGACATTTTTAAATCAGCAGGTCTGGATAATTTGCATCCAACAGTTTTTAAAACAGCTGACTGAGGAGCTTGCTGGACCGTTAATGTTGATTTTCAATAAGTCTTAGAACACCAAAGAAGTTCCACGTGACTGAAAAAAAGCTAATGTTCTGTCAATATTTACAAAGGGTAAAAGAGATGTCCCAGGTAATTTTTGGCCTGTCACTCTAGGCCAGATAATGGAGAGGCTAATATGGGACTTGATTAATAATGAATAAAAAGAGGGTACTATGATGAATGCCAATCAACATGGGTTTATGGAAAATAAAGCATGTCAAATTAACTTGATATTTTGAATGGAATTACAAATTTGGATGATAAAGGTAATAGTGTTGATATAATAGACTTCTGCAAAGCATTTGACCCAGTATCACATGGTCTTTTGATTAAAAAATTAGAAAGGTATAAAATGAACAGGGCGCACATTAAATGGATTAAAATCTGTCTTACTGATAGGTCTCAAAATGTAATTGTAAATAGAGAATCATAATTGAACAGGTGTGTTTCCGGTGAGGTCCCGCAGGGATCGGTTCTGGCCCTATACTACTTAACACTTTTATTAATGACCTGGAAGAAAACATAAAATCGTCACTGACAAAGTTTGCAGATAACACAAAAATTGGGGAAGTGGTAAATAATGAAGGGGACAGGTCACAATGCAGGGTGATTTGGATTGCTTGGTAAACTGGGCACAAGCCAACAATATGTATTTTAATACGACTAAATGTAATGTGTATATCTAGGAACAAAGAATGCAGGGTATACTGACCAGGGGACTCTATCCTGGGAAGCAGTGACTTTGAGAAAATGTTTGGGGGTCGTGGTGGATAATCGGTTGAATATGAAATCCCAGTGCAACACTGTGGCCAAAAGGGCTAATGTAATTCTTGGATGTATAATCGGGGAACTTCAAGTAGGAGCAAAGAGGTGATTTTACCGCTGTATCTGGCACTGGTGCGACCACTGCTGGAATCCTGTGTCCAGTTCAGATACCCACAATTCAAGAAGGATGTTGGAGAGGGTACAGAGAAGAGCCACAAGAATGATTAAAGGAGTAGAAAACCTGCCTTGAGTGACAGACTCAAAGAGCTCAATCTATTTAGTTTAACAAGAGAAGGTTAATGGGGACTTGATCACAGTCTAAAAATATCTACACAGGGAAAAAATATTAAATAATGGGCTCTTTAATCTAGCAGAGATCCAATAGCTGGAAGTTGAAGCTTGACAAATCAGACTAGAAATAAGGCAAACATTTTTAACAGTGAGAGAATTAACCACTGGAACAACTCACCAAGGGTCGTGGAAGATCCTCCATCATTGGCAATTTTGAAATCAAGACTGGGTGTTTTTCTAAAAGATCTGCTCTAGGGATTATTTTGAGAAGTTCCCCAGTCCGTGTTACACAGGAGGTCAGACTAAATCATCTCAATGGTCCCTTCTGGCCTTGGAATCTGTGAACTTCCTCCAGCTCCCATCTATGCTCTTCCCAGTCCTCTTGCCTTCCTGCTTCCACTTCTTTTCCCATTTCTGCTTCTTGTCGTGCTGCCCCCCCCTGCCTGGCACAGCTCTTTGGAACAGAGAAGCTCCTCTCTCTAGGAGTGTAAGGCCTGGTGTGAACTGGCGGGGCTATACCGGCAGGTCTTATTGCTAAGCACAGTTCCAGAAAGGAGACGTCCCATCCCACTGATTCCTCACGTCCGGCTTTTGTGCTGCGGCCCGCTTATGAATGCCTGCTCGTTCGCAGTTGGCCCTACAGCTGTCATCAGCAGAGCCCGCAGCTGTCAAAGCCATCCAGGCAAACAATGGTGCCAACGTACGCGGCATTAACAGGATTGTTTTGAAAGTTTTGACCAGCTGCACCTGTGCAAACCCGTTGACAGCAATGGCAGTATCACCACTCCAAATCAGGAGATTATCATTAAAAAAATGGTGAGATTTTGGTTTCTTAGCTTTACCCTTGGGTCATGTTTCCAAGTTTTTCTCTGTAGAAACCATTCTTTTTTTAATGAAAACCAAGATTCACATTTATTCCCAGGACTCCAGAAGCCAGGGCTTTCAGAAAATCACAAGACTCACAATAAACTCACAGGGGTCAGCAACACCACAATGAGGCTGTACAGAGATCACTGAGAATAGAATTTGGCCAGCAAACTCTTTACTCCTGACGATGATAGATTTGAAGAAAAGACCCCAGCATGACTCCCATGTGTCTACATTACAAAAATGAGTACCTATATAACAGTGTGGTGCAGTGGCCCACATACTTAACTCTTAATGTAGACAGGGCTCAAACCTCTTTACCACCGCCTCAGGAAACCCGTTCAGAACAGCAGCGAAAACGGCTGAGTTCTTACCCCATTTCTATCCCTGAAACTAACCCCAGTGGTGGCAGGGGGAGCATGATTCATCCACTAACTTTTCTAGAGCAGACAAGGCCTCAGAGTCCAGAGCTTGCAGAGCCGGCTGCTAAACAGATCATTTTTGCTATGGATAAACACAGATCCCCACACGCCGGTGTCGCAGAGAGGAAACTGCACAGGACACAGGCAGGAACACAAGGTAAAACACCGCTGAACAGAACGGGGCGCACAGGAAGCCCTGAGACACCGCTGTGAGAGCAACCTGCCTTAGAGAGAAGCTGCCCACCCCCAATTTGCATGTGATTATTTCAAGGGTGAAAATCCAGCTTTAAAGGCCCACCAAAAAAAATCAAGCCTCTCCTCCGGAATCCACTTACCCTCCCCTAGCCTCTGGGGTAGGGACGATGCCAGCCCATTGCCCTCCCGTATCAACCTCCTTCCTCCCCAACCTCCCCTTCAAATTCTGCCCACACTTCCATTTCCCTCAGTCTCCGGACCCCCTCCCCGGATCTCCTGCAGTCTCTGCCCGCAACATGCTCCTGTCCCCAGCATCGTCCCTCCCTGTCCCCTCCTTCTCTCAGCCTTCGCTTTCTTCCTCAATGCCTTTGGCCCCATAACCTTGCTTCCTGCCCCCCCCATCTCCAAGTCTCCCCTCCCCCCACCTCTCTCTCTCCCCCATTTCTCAGCCTTCTCTCTCCTTCCCTTCCCCCTACATTCCCTTCCTTCTGCAGCCTCCCCCTTCCCCAGATCCCTGACCGGCCCCCCTGTATTCATTTGCCCCCCGTCTCCCTCCCTGCACACCCCACCATTCCACTGCCCCAATCTCCCTCCCCATCCCCCATATCCCACTGCCCTCACTTTCCCTCTCTACCAGCCCACACCTCTGCCCCAACAGCTTCCCCTGTGCCCCACTTCCCCCCACAGACACACATTCCCCTTTCCATCCCCCCCAACCCCTCCCTGTCTCCTGCCTGGGACACACATGGTGAAGGAGGAGCAGCCATCTTCCTTGAGGGCAGCCTGGCTTCAAACAGTAGGCAGTGGCAGCCATCTTCAGTCAGGGCAGCCTCCCTGCCGCCTGCAAGGGGGCTGATGGTGGCCATCTTGATGGTGGGCAGCCTGTGAGCTTCACCTTCCATTGAGAACAATGGGGAGGCCTGCCGCCATTTTTAGTAAGGGCAAAACTCATGCCTCAAGTCCCCACGGTTTCCCCGGCCAAGCCCGTGGCATGAACCTGCGGGGTCCCTTGCCCCTGCCCAAAGGAGCAGGAGGGAAAGGACCCAGGATCCCACAATCCCCAGAAAAGGGAAGCACTCCCTGAGGTCCAGGGGGGCAGGCCAGGGAGAGAGCCAGAGGTGGCCTGGGAGCAGCTGTGGGGGAGCCGGAGGCGGGGGCGAGGCCGGGTAGCGGGCAGC
The DNA here is from genome assembly GCA_033296515.1 of Macrochelys suwanniensis. Taxonomy (NCBI): domain Eukaryota; kingdom Metazoa; phylum Chordata; order Testudines; family Chelydridae; genus Macrochelys; species Macrochelys suwanniensis. The sequence goes on from CM065799.1 coordinate 4,650,352, forward strand.
CTCGGCGCTGGGCCCAGAAAGCCAAAAGCCGGGCCGGGCAGCAGCCTTTGGGAAGCAGGGAGGCAGCAGTAGCTACGGGGGGCGGGGGGTGTACATGAGCACCCGGGGGAGGATGCCACGACAAGACTATGAACAAAGGACCTGAGCTCTGGCCGGTGGGATCTGCGAGCTACAGTTGTATTGCCCCTGGGAGAGGGGTGGATTGCAGGGGGTACCCCTGAAGAGACCCACAGGGTGCTGTCACCCTTATACCCCTGTACTGGGCTGTCCCAGGGGGCCGGATTAGGAGCTGTTGGGTAGATCGTTGCTGAAACCGTGCCTGGGGTAGATGCACCTTTTATTTTCAAGCCGCCCTAGCAAAGGGAGCCAGAGCGTTTTCAGCACGCGTGGCACACCCAGCCTGCGGCCAGACACCTCGAGGGAAACGTGAGCCCCAGCACTCCCAGCGGGGTCAGTTACACAATCCTCCCCAAGACAACGGAGGAGGCGGGGAGGAACCGCTGCTTCCAGACTGGTGCAGAGAGCTTCCTGGTTCAACCCCTGGGTGTCGGCCATGCCCCCAGCCCTGCCTGTTCACGAACTAGAGGGGAATCTTTCTGCAGAAAACACTGTGGATTAGTCGTTATTTCTCATCAACAGCTCACATTTTTCAAGCCACGTCACCCATGTGTCAGTACCGCAGGCCAAAATGCAGGCTGGTTCTGGGGTTAAGGCACGGGCCCGGACTCTGGAGAGAGGGCTTCAATTCCCAGCACTGCCCCTAAGTCATTTCGCCTTATTGGGTCTGCAAAGTGTGGATAATAATCCTCTTCTGTCTTGGCTACTTAGATTGTACGTTCTTCAGGACAGGGACTGCCCCTTACAGTTTACAGGGCCTTGGGGGTCTCTAGCAGGTGCTGTCTCACTAATAACAGTTTGGAGATTTTTCTACCTTTCCTCCACACTGACGCCTATTGCTTGTAACTGAGGATTCTAGCAGGGATTTGCCTCCTACCCTTCTACCAACAGCAGAGCTTCGAAAAATACTTCACGTTTTTATTTATAACAGAGTAAGGAAACCACACCAAAGCCAGGGCTGCGCAAAGAAACGGAAGCTGCCTTTTAAATCTGCATAGCGCCTTCCTAGCTGCTCCACTTACGGCTCACTCGCCCTCCTGCATGAGTTTGAACCGAAAGGCCCATCATCCTCTTTTTGCAGGGGAGGGAAGACGCAAAGAGCTGAACAATGTCTATTTCTCTCTAGCCTTTGGATGGGGCTGTGCTCTCTGAGCGTGGCCGGCCCCCGTTGTCATTTTTGTTTAAAATCCATAGACTCAACTCTGATTTTGTCCCCGTGATGTAATGTGAACCTGATACGGAAGCACAGAGGATAGAGCTGAAAAAGCCCCGTTAGGTGCCATCTGTAACATCGCTCACGGTGAAGGACGCACAGGGCTGGGCTAGGCTGGAATGAACCTAAAGGGGTTTGTCTGAGCGATTGGCTGAAGAAGAAGTAGGACTGAGTGGACTTGAAGGCTCTAAAGTTTTACATTGTTCTGTTTTTGAGTTCAGTTATGTAACCAAAAAATCTACATTTGTAAGTTGCGTTTTCACGATAAAGAGATGGCACTACAGTACTTGTATAAGGTGAATTGAAAAATATTATTTATTTCATTTATCATTTTTACAGTGCAAATATTTGTAATCAAAAATTTCAGTTACAGCACAGAATACAATGTATATGAAAATGTAGAAAAACATTGAAAATATTTAATAAATTTCAATTGGGGTTCTATTGTTTAACAGTGCGATTAAAACTGCGATTAACCGCGATTAATCTTTTTGAGTTAATTGCGTGAGTTAACTGTGATTAATCAACAGCCCTACCGAAAACCCCAGACCTAACAGGAGAGTCTGCCACAACCTGCTACAGAACACGGAGCTGGACTTTTATCTGGAGACAGTGTAAGGAGGAATGGCCCATTATTAGCTGCCCATCTAGGTTCAGTTCCCTGCTTTCCCACGCGCTTCCTGCACCACCTGAAGCCAGCCCCTTTGGCTCTCTGTACCCCAGTTCCCTAGCTGTACAATGGGGATAAAACATTACAAATTATGACATGCTTAGATCCTATGGTAATGGAGGAAGGGCGAGCAATGAAATACCTTGGCTCGACGGATAGTCTTGGCTCCCTACAGAGCGAGCATGTGTGTGAGCTACAGCATAATGGCTGCAATTCGTGGATTTGTTACAACCGAAAATGTGCAGGGAAAGAAGGAAATAAAGGCGAGGAAAAGTGTGAGCTCCTTAAACAGCGGCACTGAGACTAAGCAACGAGGCACCATAAGTCTGAGCTTTGTCACCCAGACCTGCACTGCGTTACTTATATAACAGTAACACCTAGAGGCCCCAACTGGGATGGCTTCCCATTGTACTAGGTGTTGTACATACACAGTACGAGACAGACCCTGCCCCAAAGAGCTGACAATCGAAACAGACATCCGAGGCCAGTACCCTACCCACTGCACCACACTGTATAGTCTCAGTGCCAAAGTCCCGCTTCAGGGTAAAATCCATCCGGGATGGATTCTCTGGGCGCCCATCTCTTCTTCAGCCATTCCAAAATCCTGGTCAGATATCTAGAGGGGATGTTCTCAGGACAGCTGAGAAGGGGACCCAAAAAGAGATGAAAGTGTGGGGATTTTCAGCACAATGTCCACCTGTCACAGTCTGACCGGGGGAGGCAGTGTTACCTAGTGGTTAGGGCATGTGACTTCAAACCAGGAGAGCTGTGTTCTGTTCCCAGTGATCTGCTGAATGGTTGTGAGCAAGTCACTTTCTCCCCACCCACCCCCAACTTCTGTCTGTTTGACAGCAGCTCTCTGGAGCAGGGACCCTCTATCTCGCACACGCCTAGCACAATGGGACCGCAAACCAGATTGCAGTCTCTAGGATCGAACGCAGGGGTTCTCAAACTCCACTGCTCCGCGATCCCCTTCTGACAACTAAAATTACTTCATGACCCCAGGAAGGGGGACTGAAGCCTGAGCCCACCTGAGCCCACCACCCTGGGTGGGGGTAAAGCCAAAGCCTGAGCCCCATCATCCCGGGCAGGGAGCCAAAGCCCAAGGGCTTCAGCCCCAGATCGGGGGTCTGTACTCTGAGCCTCACCACCCAGGGCTGATGCCTTTGGGCTTTGGCTTCTGCCCTAGGTGATGGGGCTTGGCGACCCCATTAAAACGGGGTCACGACCCACAGTTTGAGAACCGCTGATCTAATGCATAAAAAACACTGATCCGCTCCAGCGCCCTCTCCCAGGTCTGAAGCAGCCCGTTCCTAACGAAGACCATGTTCTTACCGAAGAGAGGTGTGCTGCACTGGGGGCTGTCGATGCCCAGCGCATGTAGACTGCCCTGAGTCTGGGGCAGCAGCATTCTCCATTCCTTTGCACAAGACGGAGGGCAGCAGACAGAGTGTTGGGTTAGATACAAACGTCCTTCTCCTGTTAAGCTTAGTACTTGTTCCAGGGGGTTAAACTCTGTCCCCCTTGGCGGGAGAGATGGTGTTTGCACTGATGCACATGGCTGGGATCTAGGATCCCCCCACTTGACCTGAGAAGCTGTTTGCTAACTTATCACCTCACTCGTTCTGAAGAAGCCAGTTGCTAACCAGAGCTAAGGAAACAGACGTCATGGATGGGGATAAAGGCCAATACTCGCCGCCTAGCATGGCACTAGGCAGAACATTTCAGACATTCTCTCGTCTAGTCCTGTCAGCTGGAAAAATCAAACAATGAGCCGCAAAGCCAAAGGGCTCGTGAAGTGAGGACAAAGATGCCCTGGGCTCGGAGAAAGGAATGTGTCGAAAATAAACAGAAGGAAAGAAAATCACCCCAAGGCAAACACCTGTCGCAGTTGTAGAAAGTGCAAGAACCCAGTGCACAGAGGCCCCAACCAAGATCAAAGCCCCTTGTGCAAGGCGCTGTACATACACAAAGAGCTTACAAACAACACGGACGTGACAGGCCAAGGGCAGGAGGAAAAATACAGGCTTACCCAAACAGTCAATGGCAGAGAACCCACATCTCCTGAACCCAGTTTGGTGGCCCGTCTGCCAAGCCAGATCACATCCCTCCACGAAGGGGATGGGAGAGGGAATTGGGTGCAGGGACAGAGGGGAGGAAGCTGGAACCCCACTATTCAGAGGCTACCAAGGCTAACATGGCATGGGGCTGTTCCTTAGTAAGAGGGTTGCACCTGCTCTGTGGCCCCTTTGCATCATCCTAGTGGCACAAAGGGGTCATAGGACAATGACAAATAGGTTGGGGACCCAGTTATCTGTGTTAGCCACCTAGGGTAACATTTTCAAAGCATCTCAATGAACTGTAATAATACCTAGCTCTTATATGAAGCTTTTCCTCAGTAGATCTCAAAGTCCTTTACAAAGGAGGCAAGCATCACTGTCACTGTTCTACAACTGGGGAAACTGAGGTACGGAGCAGGGGAGTGACACACCCAGGTCACTCAGCAGGCCAGCGACAGAGCCGAAACTAAAACCCGGGTCTCCGGAGTGCCAGTCTAGTCCTCTACCCACTACACCATGCTCCCTTTCCTGTGATCGCAAAATTGACTCTGGGACTTAGTCACGTAGGTGCTTTTGAAAATGTTACCCCTAGTCTCCTACCACAGCACATCCTGCTCCACCAGCCTCGGTGCCCTGCTCCCACAACTCTCTCCTGGCCTTTACCAGCCCCCTCTTCTGCACAAAATGCCCAGCCAGCTGAGATCTGCCAAGACACTGCTGCATTCAGATCCAGCTTACAACTTCCTTCCTTCTTCTGTGCTGGCCACGCAAAGCCAGTCAGTAATAACAGTGGGTTGTCATGCTCGTTGCTGTTGTTTATTGGACTGAAATAGGGCCTAGAGGCTCCAGTCAGGGCCTGAGTAAGATATACATACCACAAAGGTGGTGCCTGCCCCAAAGATAGGCGGGGTGGCCTGGCGGCTAGGACACAAGCTGGCAATTTAGGAAAGCCAGGTTCAGTTCCTGGTTTTGCCGTCGACTTTCATTGTGACTTTGGGAAAGTCGCTTCATCAGCTATGTGCCTCAGTTTCCCATCTGTAAAATGGGCGCAATGCTGCCCTGCCTCATAGGATTGTTGAGGTGACTGTGACATGTGCCAACACTACCGTAATGGGGACTAGATAGACTCAAAGGAGTTTAAACTGAGACACTTTAAATCAAACCTTACAGATGCCTGGCATAACCATGGGATTTCATTGCCCGGTCCCGTCCTACCCCTTCCCTACTCACGGCTAAAGTAAGACTGTGAGCTTTTCCGTTTCTTATCGGACTCCGTTCAGTGGTGCTGTGCCCGCTCATGGTGGGTGTGAACGCGGCGCTGGCTCCTAGGATGTTATAAAGTGTATCAAACCCAGACACCCATATTTAGGGCTTGGTTTGCCCCCTGCCCTGAGAAAGGGGCAGCCCCGGGAGCAGAGCAGGGACGGTGCAGCCTAGTAAACCTGGCCTGAGGCAACAGCAGGTATTTATAAGCCCTGCCCTGAACCCCGCTGCCTATCACCAGAACCTTTCGATTGTGCCCCCCCCCACACACACACACGCTATCAACAGTTATGCGTCGTCTCAGAACCTCGCACAACGCGGTACCCGGGACGGACGGTGTTTTACCCTCGTGTCTTGTCTCAGCGGCACATCCTGGGCAGCTGATGCTCCACCCATTCTCTGCCCCTCCCCAGCCAGCCGCAACAGGGGCGAGGGGGTCCCAGGCTGCTCTCCTTCAAATGCTACGGCCTGCGATCCGGGGAACCCAGGAAGGGGGCAGGGCGGGTCACACTCTGGCACTTAGTGCTCCAGCGAGGAACGTAGAACGAGCCCGCAGAGAACCCTCCTGTGTGCAGCGTGGGTGAGTTAACACGGCCCGAGGGACCGAGCTGCTGAGAAAACCCTTCATGCTGACATGCTGGTGCATCAACACCACAGATCTGGGCTTTGCTCTTAAAACACCGCAAGCCAGCGCAGGGGCACAGGGCAGCCGCCAAGTCCTCTGCCTCAGGGCTGGGATCTCTTGGGGTCCAATCCGGTGCTCAGGGGAGGAGGTATGTTGACTTCAGGCTGACTGCTCGCATGAGTAAGGCCTCCTCATGCGAGGAAGGAACTGCAGCTGCACGGAGTGCAGGCAGGATCTCTTTGCTCCGACTAGCTAGACTGATGCAGAGTGCCAGAGAGACACCTGGGATTCTCCTGCTAGGGAGAAATGAATGCAATCACAGTGCTCCCCCCTGAGCGGCTGTTGGCCCCTCCCCGCCCCCGACTCCCTCCCCGTTACAATTCAGCCTCGCTATTTGCAAAGTTCTTGCACATTATCAGAATAACAGGACCAGAAAATACAACTAAGAATAAAGCGTAGCTCTCATCTAGCGCTTCCCATCAGTCGATTTCCAAGGGCTTCACAAAGGCCGTCCGTACCTTACAGATGGGGAAACTGAGGCACAAAGGGACTTGCCCAAGGTCACCCGACAGGCTAGTCGCAGAGCTAGGAATAGAAGCCAGCTTTCTCGAGTCCCAGTGTCATGCACTAGCCACACTGCCGAGGAGGGCATTCACCCAGCCCTGCTATCCCCACGTGCCTCGCCCTTCGCTGTGAGCGGCACGGCTGCTCCAAAAGACATGCCCGGTGAGCCCTACCTCAGATACAGGATTCAAAGCACCCTGAACACAAGCGAGGCATGGACGCAGACAAGTGGCACACAGCGGCCTGCATCACAGTGCAGGCGGGGAAGGCCAAAGCAACAGGACAAAACACCTACTCTTCTTAAAAGTGCCCTGGGCTCTTTAACATCCACAAAGAACAGAGAGCACCTGGGTTTTTACGGCTGTGTCCAAAAGACAAAAGTCACGGCACTTGGCTGATCTGCAGCATCGTGGGAGGATAAAAGGATGACTGACCCCAACAGCGATCTTATCCCGCAGTAGCCAGGGAGTCTGGGCGGTGCACAGCTGATGGTTAGACCTTTCAGCCAGCCTCTACCCTCTCACGCATCCCGATCTGTCCTGTGCAAGGGGCAGGCGGGGACAGTGGCTGTTAAAAGCCACCCACCCGTCAGCGAACATTTTGAAGGAATGGTGCTCTGATCCCACCACAAGGATCCTCATCACAGATGGTGTAGATGAATGGACGGACAGATATAGAGGAACACGTAACATGGCGAATGGACAGACAGAGGAGAGTGGGTGATGATTAGATAGACAGACAGAAAGGAGCTTATGGAGATAGATAGATAGATAGATAGATAGATAGATAGATAGATAGATAGATAGAGAGGGGTGTATGGAGATAGATAGATAGATAGATAGATAGATAGATAGATAGATAGATAGATAGATAGATAGATAGATAGATAGATAGATAGGGGTGTATGTAGATAGATAGATAGATAGATAGATAGATAGATAGATAGATAGATAGATAGATAGATAGATAGATAGAGAGGGGTGTATGGAGATAGATAGATAGAGTGGGTGTCTGAGGATAGATAGATAGATAGATAGAGAGGGGTGTATGGAGATAGAGAGAGAGAGAGAGAGAGAGAGAGAGAGAGAGGGGTGTATGGAGATAGATAGATAGATAGATAGATTAGATAGATGATGTCTGATGACAGACAGCTCAGGGTTACCTCTTCATTCACTGGATTAGGTGGTCAGACCCTCACACACAGCTGCCCTTTACCAGAGTTCCTTGACTTCTCCGCCCTTTCCCTGGCTGAGCTGACATGACCTCCCAGTGCATGCCAGTCTCTGGCTCTTCGGCAGCTGCCTTCCCTTTCCCCTGCAGCCTCACGGACATAACGGCAATTCTGATTTCACTCCAAGTGTCCCGTCCTGCGTGACCTCCCCCAGCCTCCTGCAGAGTCGGCCCCAAACACTCCGCTTACCGGTGCCTTTGAGGCTATTGCTATAGTATTATTAGAAAACCAGCCAGGTGGCCCAGCCCCCTACCTCCCCACTCCATTCCCCAAAGGCCTTGTTATGCTGCTGGATGGCACCAGCTAGACACACAAATCACAACAGAGCCTCAAACGACTCTAGCCACCAGGGCCACGGCTCTTACCGGCTCCTGGGTCTTGGTGGGTCCCGTGCCGGATCGCAATCCTTCTGCCTCCTGGGTCCCGGAGCCACCTGGAATTGGGTGGACGAGGAGAACTGAAAAGATGCCTGCTGGCACCCAGAGCTTTTCAATGCGACGGTGAGAGCGGGGCGTGTCGGGCTCCTCCCAGAATCTCCGCAGAAGCAGAGGCAGCTGTCGAACTTGCCCGGCTCACCTGCCCCCGGATGTGCAAACAAACCCTTCTTCATTCCAGGCCGGCGCTGGAGCTCCTGCCAGAGCAGAGGGAGCGAGGGGGTTGTGGTGGTACTCCGCAAACACAGGCAGAACTGCCCCCAGGCCAGCTCCGCTGGGACATGGGTGTTGTTTTTTCTTTCCACAATAGACTTTCCCCAGCTGTGTTCAGCTGCCTGACGCAGCCACCCCGGGGGCTGGCGATGAGCTCGCCGGCCCATCGGGATGCGCTGCGAAACGGGGGAGCCGTGGCTCGGTGCCACGCCTCGGGAGCGCCACTCCCCGACCCCTGCCCCACAGACAGGCACCCCTCTGCAACTAAAGGCCACCCGACTGTTCTGATCTAGCCCCTCCGCCGCACCCAGTCTGAGTGAGCATCAAGACCCCGTGCTAGGCGCTGTACAATCACGGAATGACGCTCCCTGCTCCCAAAGAGCTTCCGGCCTAAGCGTAGGCAAGAGACAGCAATTGGATATAGCAGCCGGGCTGGGGAGAAGCACACGGCGAGAGCAAGCCAATCGCGATCCACCTGATCACGGTTCACCAGCTGCCTCGACCGTTGCCGAGCACTTCCCAGGGCAGTGGTGAAGGCAGCCGGGTGGTGGTAGGGGAGTGGCTAGAGGGAGGAGGATGGAATTTTACGGGGAACTCCTCCCACGCACGCATGGCATTGTGTTCGGCGCAAGCAGGAAGTCACTCAGGGAAGGCCTACGGCCTGGGCTGGCTAGGAGGTCAGACTAGAGGACCACCATGGTCCCTTCAGGCCTCAGAAGCTGCAAATCTATTTTTGCCAGCCCCAAAGGTTCCCGAATACCGGCTCAGACCCGGCAGATCCCACGGTTGGCCCTAAAATCGTGAGAATTTTTTTAATTCGTATTTTTTCAGTTGTCTCCTGATTTTTGAAAAAACTCCCCCGTGTGTGTATTGCAGTTAGTGGCGGCAAATAATGAGAAATACAATTTTGGGTGCTGTATCCACCCCCCGCCCCCCCATCAATTAACTTTCTGCGCCTGAGGGGTCTGGGGGGCCGAGCAGTTCCATGGGGGAATCTCCTCTCCCGCTCGCCAGGCCTGGTGCTGCACCATCAGCCAGGAGGGGCGAGAAGGGGGCGGAGCTTCCTCATGCCCCGCCCTCCCTCTGAAAATAGCATTGGCTGCTCCCCCTCCCCTCCCCAAAAACGTCTTTCAGTTCCTATGGGGAAGGCGGAGCCCTGCCTTGCCTCCCACCACAGCTGCAATTGGCTGCTCTTCCCCGGGGGGCTGGGAAGCGGGGACGGCAGCCAATCAGAGGGGTGTTCCCTGGGGCCATCTGAAAATCAGTGAAGGCTGGAGCTTCCCGCACCCGGACAGACAGAGCCAGAATCCTGTTCTTGGGGAGAGTTTGTGGGGGGGAGTGGGGAGGAGAGACCATAGCACCACACAAGGGAGGATGGTCCAGTGGTTGCACTGGCCTATGGCTGGGGGGACCTGCGCTCAGTTCCCGCCTCTGCTGCAAACTCCCTGTGTCACCTGGCCCATTCTGTCTCCTCTGTCCGCCCTCTGTACAACGGGGGTAACAAGGTCCCTGGGGCGAGGGTGGATAAGCAGATGGGCTGTGCAGAGCTCAGACACTCTGGTCACGGATGTTGGATAGACAGGCTGAGAGCGAAACGTATCCGCAAGGTGGGCGAGGCAATATCTTGTATTGGACCAACTTCTGCTGGTGAGAGAGGCCAGCACGCCAGCGCCACAGAGATCTTCTTCCACGGGAAAGTGTCATCCCTGGTCCCTTTATGATCAATCAGATAATTTAGGAACTAGACAGACACCCCTAAAATGAAACTGCCGAGACATCCCCAGTCGCCCTGCCGAGACACCCTGGCTGCCGGGCGCTTCGCGGCCTACAGGAGTAGGAGCTGAGACAGCCAGCCTGCTCTCAGTCCGCGGCAGCCTGTGAAATCCAAGGGAGACGGTGGATGGAGCAGGCTAACACGATGCCCCCGAGAGCTTCCGCTCGACCTAGACAAAGGGCGGGAGGGGAAACAGGCGAGGCGATCTGCTACAGTCGGACAGGAAGGATTAGCCGAGCTGGGATCTGAACCCAGCTCTCTTACACGCGATTTGTCAAATCTCACGACTTTTAAACTGATCTCACGATTTTGGGGGAGGGGAGGTAGGTCTGACTCGTGGTTTTTCAGTGCTTGGGGTGGAAGACACTGGGCCTGCTCCACCCTCCCGCTGCCCCAAGGCCCTGCCTCGCTCTACCTCTTCCTGCCCCCGCTCCGCCCCCTTCCCCGAGGCTCCGCCCTCACTCCAACTCCCTCCCTCAAGGCCCCCTGTTTGCTCCACCGCTTCCTGCCCGCCACTCGCTGCTCTCTGCCCTCCCCCAAGCCCCTCCCTGAGCCGCCAAACAGCTGTGTGATGGGGAGGCCCCTGATCAGTTGTTTGGCGGAGCAGATCAACTGCAGCTGGTGGGAGCTGAGCACCCACTATTTTTTCGCCCATGGGTGCTCCAGCCCCGGGGCACCCATGCAGTCAGCTCCTAAGGTAATGCCTGAATTACAAGACACGCTTCCACGTACTTGCAAAAGCTCACCTTTGTGCCTGGCTTTATGCAAATAGAGGAACATCTATGCAAATTCTCAAGTGGTTCCTTAGAGGATGTTGGCAGAAACCTAGCCAGGGAAGTGCAGCTTCATGCCCCTTTGGCTGCTCAGTGGGGCTGCCCGAGTCATGGCCGTGATGGGGAAATCTTGTGGGTTTGCTAGGAAAACAAATGAATCAACGCACACTTGCCCACCTCTCCTCCCTAACTCACCGGGAGCATCACAGCTAAGGGGGGTGGGATCTGGGGGTTCAAATATTGGCAGCACATGATCGTTGCAGAGATTAGCAAGAGGACGAGTATCTAACAGCCTTGGATGTAGGAGTCACTCCCACTGAGCCGCATGGTCTACAATCAAGGGTGCCGAAACGGGGCGGCCGGGGGGCCATGGCCCTCCCACTTTTTACCAGCCATAATGGTGAGCAATGGCGGGGGGGGGCCCAACAGGATGGAGAGGAACAAACAGGGGGGTGGGGCTTCGGGGGAAGAGGAGGTGCGGCGGCCCATAGGGCTCACGATCTCCGGTGCTCTTTTTAAAGCCCCAGCTGCTGGAGTCATGTGATTGTTGGGAGTCGACATCACTTAGGATATGTCTACACTGCAATTGGAGGGTGCAGCATGTGTAGACGTACCCAAGCTAGCTCCGCCCTAGCTAGCTTGGGGACCAATGGCAGCCCAAGTCCGTAGGCAGCGTCCCATGGAGGGGCGCTGGACAGCCCCTCCTGCCGCGGCTTCGCGGCTGCTGCTATTTGAGCTACCGAGAGCAAAGCTGCCGTCATTTATTGCTCCCATCACATCTCCTCTGATCTGCCACTCCGCTCCCATGGAACAAAACAGCCCAGAGAAGGAAGAGGCACCTTCCATAAGGTATCAGCCACTGCAAACCTAAGGAGAAGTGCCGAGTCCACCTATCAGTTATAAACCCCTAAAGGCGTCACATTAGGCTTGAAATTAGATGAAGGTTTCTAACCATCAGAGGAATGACGTTCTGGAGCAGCCTCCCAAGGGGAGCGGTGGGGGCCAAAAACCAACCTGGCTTCAAGACAGTGATTGCTAAGTGTCTGGAGGGGTTGGTGTGATGCGAGTCCCTACAACGGCATGTAGCCGATCAGCGACTGCTAGCAGCAAATCTCTCCAGCGGCCACTGATGGGACACTAGGAGGACACTACAGAGTTACTACAGAGAATCCTTTCCCAGGCGTCTGGTTGCTGGGGCTTGCCCACATGCTCAGGGTCTAACCGATCACTATATGTGGGGTTGGGAAGGAATTTTCCCCCAGGTCAGATTGGCAGAGATCCTGGGGGGTTTTCACCTTCCTCTGCTGCTTGGGGCCCGGGTCACTTGCAGGTTTAAACTCATGTAAATGGTGGATTCTCTGTAACTTGAAGTCTTTAAATCATGATTTGAGGATTTCTGTAACTTAGGCAGAGGTTGGGGGTCTGTTACAGGATGGGGGGGCAAGGTTCTGTGGCCTGCGACGTGCAGGAGGTCAGACTGGATGACCACGATCTAGGAGTCTAAAAACCACAAGTCAATGCAAAAGATGATCAGACACCAGAAGTTTCCAGACACCCGCAAACAGGCAGCCCCGTACGGCCCTTTCCTCTCACCCCACTTCCCCTCACTTTCCAAGCCATTGTCACCACTCCTTAGCCTCAAGGAGCAGCAGGGGGTGGGATGCAGGGAAACCCAAAACCACTTGCCATCCCCTTTTCTCCTCCCCACCCCACACACACACTCTCTCTTGCTCTTTTTTTTTAAATAGCCCGAGGGGGAAAATAATGGCAAGCGATTCCGTCAGGCGAGTTCAAGAACCAATAACACTGTGGAAAACCTCTAAGGTCGTCCTGGCAACCCTGGGCCCGGGCCAATGAGGATGAAACTTTTGCCAAGCAATCACTCCCTGCAATTAACCAAAGAAACCTGTGACTGTAATTAACCGAGCCGGGGGAGGAAAATGCCTGGTGAAGCAATCACTGCATAGCCATGGCTGAAAGGACCATCACAACAAATTCTAGCTCAGGCGCACCAGTGCTCAGCTATATTCAATGCACATGTGGCTTCACACCACATATTCTTCATAGAGCTATTGTTATGATTTGATTATGGCATAGCTATGATGTATTTTATACCAGGTAGGTCATGTGAGGTATCATGGGAAAGGTTATGATTTACTGAATATGATTATCCTATTTGTATGCATGTATCATTTTTGTATCCGAAGTTAGGAATATTGTCTATGCGTCTATTACAAATGTGTTTAGACCTGGGGAACGCCCACTAGACAGAGTGCAATCAGTCTGGATGGCCGGCTGGGAAGGGCCATTAGGGAAAACAATCGGTCTTTGAAGATGCTAATTTCCCATCAGGAAGTCTTCCTGGGGACACTACAAACAGCCTGTCTGCAGGGTCAATGTGACTAAGTCACTTAGTGCTGAACTCCATGATAACACTAGTATTTTTCCACTGACCAGGGATGGGAATCACGCTGGGAGGCAAACGATTCCCACCGTACGCAAAAACTATTTAAGGCGGGGGAGTGACATCATTGTGGCTGGCGCGTCATTGACTCCCCGCCCAAGAAAGAGGATGGCTGGAAACACCTGAGAACTAAAAGACTGGGCTGGGGAGAGGGGCAGAGGGATTTCTAGCCTGTGAAAGGAATAGCTGGACTTTTAAGCTGCAAGCAAGTGCGGCTTGCCTTCAAGACCCTCTGCAATCTGCCTAAAACAACATTTTAGGTGAGAGTTTGCTTCTTATAACCAGTTTCTTTATATATTAAGCTTAAATTGTGTTTGTTTTATTTGCTAGGTGATCTGCTTTGAGCTGTTTGCTATCCCTAATCATCACTTAAAATCTATTTTTTGTAGTTAATAAACTTGTTTAGTTTTGACTAAAACCAGTGTGTGGAAATCATAACTTGGGGTAGAAAGCTGTGTATATCCCTCTCCACATTGAGGGAGGGGGTGAATTTCATGAGCTTACGCTGTACAGTTCCCTGTGCTGCGCAAGACGATACAATTTGCCCTCTAGAGGGTGGTGTGCACTTGAGTACTGGGCAATTCCTTAGCGTAGCCTCCCCAGGCAGAGCTGATCTCAGCATCTGTGTGGATAGCTGCAGCTGGGTGTGTCCCTACCTGGATGTGTGGTGGCAAGTGCAGACTGAAGCCTGAGGGAGGGGGAACCCATCACAGCACGGTCACTTGGGACTTCACTGTTGTCACTCTGCTTGCCCAGCCCAGCTGGTTGGAACTTCACAGGCATGGCAGAGACCAAGAAAGGATGGACTCCGGGGAGACTAGCCAGGGAGGACTATTAACGGGCAAGAAAGGCTCTCAAGCTAGGAGACGCAACACCTGCACCCTCTGAAGTATCAACAGGCCCCAGCCCTCCCCACGGAGCCGCCCTTCCAAAGGCCGGATCGACGCACGCTCGTTGCCTGCCCTCTAAGGTCACTCATCAAAGGGTGCTGTGCTTCTAAAGCACATCTGAACCCGACCTCTCCCCTTCGCTCTCCTGCCCCACCTGCATCCCCTGCCCACAATGGTGTGGGGCCTTTAACCAGATGGAAATAAAAGCCCAAACCCAAACGGCTCCTAAGTCCTTAGAGACCTGGATCACCCAGAACTGGCAATCCGAACTCAGATGGCAGAGAATTCACCGGGGAATTCTCAGGCACCACCCAACTGTCTGGTTCCAGCTGTGACACCACCAAAAGGGGACCCATTTTCTAGCTCCAGGTCGGATGAGACCCAAGCCTGGAGAAATTTTGCTCAATTGGTTATTACAGGAAGAGTTGCACCATGGTGAGAGGGGGAAGACATTTGAACTCGGGTCTCCTATAAAGGCAGGCGTGAGCCCCAATCGTTGGACTATGGGGCACTTCCCGGGGAAGCTGTGCCAGTGTGTATAACTAATTAAGCCGGCATTGGAGCAGGGACTTCAGCCTGGGGCTTCCCCCCTCCTAGACAAGTGCCCGAGCCACCTAGCTATAGAGTCATTCTCACTCACCCGGCCGGGCCCAGGGACCAGTCGCTGCCATTCTGCAGTCCTATGCATTGCCACTCTGAATGACCCACGTTCAAAGCCCTCCAGCGCGTCAGGTGAGTGCCCCAATCTGGCTCCAGGCTACGCAGGAGGCCGGCGCTGCCGGGAATTCGTTCCGCTCAGCCCAAAGCAGACGTTCATTTGCCAAAACCTGTTTTGCAATTTTTGGATGTGGTTTGAGCCGAACCGAGTCTTCTTCCTTCTTCG
Source organism: Macrochelys suwanniensis (assembly GCA_033296515.1). Lineage (NCBI taxonomy): Eukaryota > Metazoa > Chordata > Testudines > Chelydridae > Macrochelys > Macrochelys suwanniensis. The sequence goes on from CM065799.1 coordinate 4,665,526, forward strand.
GAACTGGAAAAAAACTCTGTTCTGCACCCAGCTCTAGGAGCGGGCGTCTGGCCCCCGGGCGCCAGCCGGGTCACTCGTCTGAAGCTGGAAACCACCACCCTGCCCAGCTCGGATGCCTCCCGCCTCTCCCTCCTGGGGCTGGGGCTGAACTCGGACAGCTGGGAGCTGTAATTGTCCCCCCAAGGCTCTCGCTCTACTTACCACCCTCATCAACGTCTACCACGCCTGGGAGCAGATCCCTCTTGCCCTGTTTGCACCCCAGCTCCGTCAGTAGCTGCCACTGGCGGAGGATTATGGAGTCCTGGCTTTCCTAATGTGGAGCCTGCCCTGATTCACCCCACTCTCCTCCCCGGGGGTTGGGTTCTCCCAGGCAGCACCTTCCATGCTTCTTCTGACACCCATACGCTCATCACTAAGAACCTGCTGAGCAAGTTCTCCACCAGCTGGGCTAAATCCCCTTCTGGCGCATCCACACCCTTCCCTCCACCCACACACCCAACCAGCCCTACCTGCCGCGCCATCTTCTGGCTGCATCCCTGTCCCATTGTTCTTGACATGTGCCAGGTGCCTCGTCCCTCCGGGATCCCTCACTCCTCTATGGCCTTCAGCGGCAGTTTGCCATTGACGTCTATGGGGCCAGGATCGCCTCCCCGTTACCTGCTTCATGGACACCCGGAGGCAGCATTGTCTAGTGGACGCAGCCTGGGGGCTATGACTCAGGAGACCTGGGTCCTTTTCCTGCTCCTGCCCCTGCTTTGCTGGGTGACCTGGGGCAAGCCCCTGCCCCGCTCCGTGCCTCAGTTTCCCCTCCCACCCTTTGTCTCTTGTCCAATGGCTCCTGATATGTTAGCCACGGCGAATACACGGCATCCCCAATGCCCTCTCCTCCCCCACCGAGCCCTGAGCAGAACAGGTTCTGCCGCGTTGCCAGCTCTCGGGAATACCCTCTTCGGCCCACAGCGTGACATTGCCACCTTCCAGGAGCCTCCGTGAGTAGCTACCCGACTGGCCACAGCTAGCCCATGCTGAGGGTCCCCGCCCCACCCTGGATCCATGAGCGGGGGTCACGGGGGTGGGGCTGGATCAGCCAGGGGTGAGAAGGGCTGGGGCTTCCCTCCCTGCGCCCACAGAGCGATGCAGCCGGCCGCAGCCAGTTCCCCTCTCAGGAGGTAAACCCCCTCCTGGGCGCGGCAGAGGCTCTGGAGCGACCGTGTCGGGCGCCCACGCCCCGAGGCTGACGGGTGACCGGGCTCCGGGCCCCTCTGCAGCGCCTGGCGTCCAGCCTGGAGTCCTCTGGCCAAGCTGCCCCGAGCGCCCAGCAACGCACCCTGCCCGGAGCCGGGGGCACCGTGCCAGGGACCAGGAGGGGAGGCCAGCCGCCGTCCGGCCCTCAGCCTCTGCTCACACAGCCATAGGGGCGGGGGGCCCGCTGAGAACAGCTTGGGCCTCTCCACCCCCATCAGCTGGGAGCAACTTTCCCCCGGAACAGAACCGAGCCCCCAGCCCCTCCCTGGCCATGGTGGAAGCTGAACAGATCATGAGAAAAGGGGGAGGATCCCCTGTCCGAGGATCCCCTGTCCTCCCCCTTTACCTGCTAAGATGCTGGTTCCATCTGCACATCCGGCCTCTGCTCTGAGGCGTGTCCATGGCCTCCGCGTCCCTCATCCCGGCACCAGCTGGCCCGACCTCTAGGCTCCGGGGTGCAGGGTACCTGTGCCCCCCTCCAGGGCTGACCCGAGTGCTCCCCTGCCCCTCTGCTTCAGCCGGCCCAGCCTTTCAGGGCTCACAGCGGGGCCCCCCCAAGAACAGCCGGGGGACGATTCCTCCTGGGGCGTCTCCCTGGGCGCCCGATGGATATAACGACGCGGTAACTGTTGTCCGAGCTCTGCAGGCTGGGAACTGGCTGCTGCCTTGTTTCACTGCATGGGGGACATGGGGCGGGACCTTCCATTGGCCAACCAACCCTCCCTCCCATAGCCTGCTGGGCACCCACTTAACCCTCTCAGGGCCGCTTGACTCCCGTAATGAGCCAAGGGGCGTGAGCCTCTGCCCCACTGCCCCCCGGTGGAGAGAACGGGCCCTGATGCCGTGTGTGTCAGAGACTCCAGACCGCTGGGACCCTGAACCTCAAACCTCAGGGGAAGCTGCTTCGGAGGGAGCGAAGGAGAACAAGGGTCCTCAGGCCCACGATCCCCAAAGGGGCTGGGGGAAGGCAGGGGAGGGTGAATGTCCCCCTCCCCCACTCACACACACCCTAACTGGGCCCTGGGTTCCCCTCCCCACAACTCATTGGCCAGATACCCCCCCACACACACCCACCTCTGGTATCTTCAGCTGGTGTCTCTGGGCTCTTCGGGGGAGCATTATGGCAAGACTCCCCCCCGCCCTCCCCAGCAAACATCAGCGCGGTGCGGCCTGCTGCCCACAAATGTTCCAGCAACAGAGCCAGAACGGCTCATTCCAGTTCCCCTGGGGCCAGAGTGCCCCCTGGTCCCTGGGACCCACCCTGCCAGAGCCCTGGGGAGCAGGGGGAGCCGGGGCAGCCTGGAACCCAGATGCTGGGTAAAGACGAGCAAGGGAGGAATTCAGGAAAGGGGACGGGCCACTCAAGCCATGTGGGAGGGGATTGAAACCCCATTTTATTGTGACACACAGAGTATTCGGCCAACCCCACAAACCCGCCCCCCTCCCCATCCCATGTGGACACAGAGCTCGTGGGGAAGGAACACCCCACCCCCACCCCCACGCCTGGCCATCGTCGCTGGGCTCCTGCCCTGGGGGGAATTCACACAAGTGACACGACTCAGCTGGGTCTCAGCCCGGCCCGAAAAGGGGGGCTCGTGGGTTTAAGGCAGGTCTGGGTGGGCCCGGTGTGGTGGATCAGGGAGCGGCGTGGTGGCGGGGCGAGCTGGGCTGGCACGGCACCAGGGCAGCCCTGGCCTGCCTGGCTCCTGGCAGGTGTGTGGGTCGCTCCATCCAGCTGGGGACCCTACCCAGCCAGCCAGTAGGGTGGGAAAGGGAATCCCGGCAGGTAGCTCAGTCTCAGGTCGCTCCTCGGCCCAGCGAGGCCCCCGCTTTTGAGTTCTGTCCCCGGCCACGTCCCCTCCGGAGGCCAAATCCTGCTGGGCGCTGGCGGCAGGTCCCCTGGGGGATACCGGGACGGCAGCGTCGCGCCACCCGGGGCCTTCTTCGCCGAGGCCGGGAGATGCCCTGCTCCTGGCGTGCAGGGCCGGAGCCTCGGCCCCAGCAGGGAGCGCCCCGTGGCGCCGTCTGCCCCCCTGGGGCTCGCGGCCTCCCCCTGGTCCGGCTGCTGGCGCTGGCCCTTGCGGAACTTGGCTCGCCGGTTTTTGAACCACACCTGGCAGGGGAGGTGCCAAAGGGCTGATTAGTGACTCAGCCAGCATCGGCCGGCGGCCTGTGGGACCCACCTGCGCTTGCTGGGGCACGCTTCCCCCTCGAGGGGGGGCACAGACTTGCCCAGAGGCGTGACAGCCCCATGGGTCCCTGCCCCACATAGTCTAGAATGGGGGGGAGGGGGAAACAGGCCAGCCCCATGGGGCGGGGGAGGCAGAGGGAATGCTGGGATTGCCCACAAGTGCCTGGCTCACACCCCTCCACCCCCTGTGGTCCCAAGTGCCGACTCTCTGCTCGCTCAGAGAGCCTTGAAGACAAGGCTTGGGACACGAAAGGGTAAATTCCTGGAAGAGCCTGACCCCCCCAGCCCAGCTCCCAAGGGAGCCCCTGGCAAGACACCCCCGTTGCCCAGAGCCAGCCCGGTCTGCAGCTCCCCGGGGCGCTCGTTGGGCTTACCTGGACCCTGGCCTCGGGCAGGTTGACGAGCACAGCCAGCCGCTCCCTGGTCCCCGCGTCGGGGTAGTGGCTTTTCTCGAAGGCTCTCTCCAGCGCCTCCAGCTGGCGGCCGGTGAATGCTGTGCGGCCCCGGCGCTGCTTCGGGGGGATCCCGTAGCGCACTTCCAGCAGGAGCTCTGGGGAGCACGGGAAGGGACTGGAATGAAAGAACTAAAATCCTCGGAGCGGAGCCAACTGCTGGGGTCTGGCCAGCCACAGGGGCACCTTTCCTCAGAAAGCACCAACAGGCGTCACTTGGGATCATACACCCACCACTGAAATGCGGCCACCTCTGGGGTAGGCCGTGGCAGCTGTTTCACAGCCCACAGCAATGCTTCACGACCAGTTAGAAGAGAAGCGGAAGGAGGCTTCTGGGGCAGGACCAATGGCATTGCCCAGGCTGGAATTTGGCCAGGACACCTGAGTTCATATTCCTGCTCAAATGCCACGGGCCCTTTAAGGACCCGATACCCCTTCCCGCAGTACAGTGCAGGATGGGGCTGGCTCAGACCCCTGTGGCCAGCAGCCTGTCTTACCCAAGCGGCTTTCCTGGGAGGTTTCCCGGCGACCGGACCCGCTTGAGGCCCAACCATTTATACCTCCTGGGGAGCAGAAGGGGAACCGTCCAGACCCCGTAGTCCCAGCTCAGGGAGCGATATCCATCCGCAGCGCGGCTGTGAAACCGCTCCAGTACAGAATGCGACCCACATGGAGGGGTGGGGGCAAGGCCCACCCAAGGGTCCCCATCTGGTATAGTTCCTGTAAGGAACGTGACTGCAATAGGCCGGGTGTGTCCGTGGGTCACAGAATCACCGGGCGAGGTTGCTGCTCCGGCCCCCAGCGCTGCCTGGGCAGCTCCCAATCTCTGCTGCCGGTCCTCACAACCCCGGTAAATTGGCAAAGCCTCGAGCCACGCCCCCCCCCCCCCCCGCTCCTCGCCCACCCTACCTGCTAGCCGATGCACCACACTCGCTGCACGCAGGGAGCAGGGCTGTGGGGCCGGGGCGGGCGGCAGCTGGAAGGGCTCAGCCAACTGCTGGTGCAGGCTGGAGAGCAAGGAGACAGGGTTCATGCTGCCGAGGGGGTGAGCGCCCCCGCTGAGGTAGAACATGGAGGGCCCCAGCTAGCCGCCGGGGGGTCTCACACCAGGGCCCTGGAAACCAAAGGCAGCTTTAGAAACAGAGTACCGGTAAACACCCCAGCGGGCCGTGCAGGGAGAGGGGGGAGCGGCCGGGGTTATGCCTGGGGGGCTTGGGCAGCGGGGCAGTGTCCTGCAGACAGAGGGAGGACAGAGCGCGCCAGTGATCTCCTAACGCAAAGATTTGGGCTTCAAATCTGTTGCCTGACTTATTGTTTATTCTTTGTATTCCAGTAACATCTAGAGGCCTTGGCCAATGCTCGGGGCCTGGCGCGCAGGGTGCTGTACACCCAGGGAGAGGGAGACCCTGCCCTCCGGGAGCTGACAGTCTAAACAGATCAGACAGACAACGGGTGGGAGGGGAAACTGAGGCACGGTGCGGGGCTGGGACTTACCCCAGGTCCCCCGGCAGGTCCCAGCTCACACATCGAGCCCTCAGCTGCACGCACGTCTGTCCACCCCCGCAGTGGGCGTCTGTACATACCGCTCCCACGGACACCCCCTCCCATGGCCCCGTACAGTCATACACACAAACGGACCCCTCACCCAGGGCCAGCTCCAGGCAGCCAGCGCAGAAAGCGCGTGCCTGGGGTGGCAAGCCGCGGGGGGCAGCGTGACGGTCGCCGTGAGGACGTTTCTGTGGGAGGTCCGCCGGTCCCGCGGATTCGGCGGCAATTCAGTGGCAGGTCCGCTGACAGCGCGAGACCGGCGGAGCACCTGCAGGAACACCGCCGAATCCACGGGACCAGAGACCTCCCGCAGAAACGCCGCTGACGGCTGCCTGACTGCCGTGCTTGGGGCGGCACAAAACATAGAGCCGTCCCTGCCCTCGCCGTGCCCCTCAGTGTGGGACAGAGCCAAAAATCCCCCAGGCCGGCCGCATGTGACGCACTGGGATTCCTGCCCGTGGCATAAAAGGCTCCTTCTGTCACCAAGCTCCCCTTAGTTTCTGATGCCAGCCGTTCTGAACCAATCAGAGCGAGGAGGGGCGGTGGGCATGGAACAAGGCCAGATGAGAACAATGCCCCTCACCCACATCCCGTGCGTCTTCCCCTCCCCAAGCGCCCCGCCTGCTCTGTGCGTACATGGGGGGTGAGGGAATGTGCACATGCCTATGTCTGGGGGGGGTGCTTTGGACCCAGGATTCCTAGTAATACGCCTGTGGACTCCCCAAAACCATCTCTCCCCCCCATGGCATTTATACACCCCCAATTCCCCCTTGTCTCAGAACTGCCCGTGGGCATCACTGATCCAGATGACGCGTTAGCCCTGCCTGGTAAACCAAGGATCCATCCACCCCGCTCTGCTACACTGCTCTGATCTCCAGCCAGTTCCCCAATAACTTCCTGGGGTGCCCAGGGCTGTAGGCAGGTGAGGGCACCCCGGGCAAGGGAAGTGTAACCCAGTAGTTAGGGAATGGCGCTGGGTAGGTCCCCTGCTCCATCACAGGCTCCCCATGTGACCCTAGGGTATGTCTACACAGCACATCCAGTCCAGGCTCTGACTCAGGTTTGAGCCCAGGCCCTGCTTCTGTCCACACACAGCTCAGTCTGAGTCAAGTCAGCCGGGACCCAGGTCCTAGGACCCTGCTAGTGGGGTGGGTCAGAGCCCGAGCCTCCCAGTGACCCGGTCCGAGCCCTGTCGTTTCACAGTGCAGACGCAGCTCAAGCAGCAGAGCCGAGTCCAATCTGGGTAGCGCAATAGGGACGTCGGTGAGACCCAGGTCCGGCGACTGCGAGCCCAGGTTCACAGCGCAGTGTGGACACTCGAGCCCGGGCTTGGAAACCCCCATGCCACAGCCCCGGGTTTACAATGCAGTGCTGGGTACATCCCCCCTGCAAAAAACCACCGCAGCGAGTCTCAGGGGCTGGGTCAGCTGAGTCACTAGGAACAGCCAGGTGGGCACATCCATTCGGGCCGGAGCCTGAGCTCTGAGCCCAATTTTTAGCCCCATCGTGCAAGCCCAAATCAGTTGCCCTGGGCTCTAAGACGTGGCGCCGTGGGGGTTTATTGCAGTGTAGACAGACCCTCAGTGTCTGAGCTCCTCTTTTGTGCAGTGGGGAGAGCAGCACGTCTGGGATGGACAGAGATGCACTGACAGTCCAAGGGGGGAGTGGAGGGGGGGGGGGGCTTGCTGCTCTGAGCCAGGCAGCGGCTCTGCTGGTCCTCACCCTCACAGGGGCTTCAGGTGACCAGATGTCCCGATTTTATAGGGACAGTCCCGATTTTTGTGTCTTTTTCTTATATAGGCTCCTATTACCCCCCACCTCCAGTCCCGGTTTTTCACACTTGCTGTCTGGTCACCCTACATGGGCTGAATTCTCACTTGGACTAATTAGAGCTGGCCGAAAAACTATCCGGGGGAGGAATTGTTTTCCAGCTGAAAATCAACATCAAAATGTGTTGCGGGAACCATTTGGACTCAATTTCCGACAGGGGCAGGTGGAAACGAACTGCTTCAGCCCCGTTCTGTTCGATAAGGTACCGACGTTTCCTCTCGGCTTAGAATCATAGAATCATAGAATATCCGGGTAGGAAGGGACCTCAGGAGGTATCTAGTCCAACCCCCTGCTCAAAGCAGGACCAACCCCAACTAAATCATCCCAGCCAGGGCTTTGTCAAGCCTGACTTTAAAAACATCTAAGGAAGGAGATTCCACCACCTCCCTAGGTAACCCATTCCAGTGCTTCACCACCCTCCTAGTGAAAAAGTTTTTCCTAATATCCAACCTAAACCTCCCCCTCTGCAACTTGAGACCATTACTCCTTGTTCTGTCATCTTCTACCACCGGCTTCCTTTGGGCTGAGCGCGTTTAGACGTTGCCGTTAGATTAAAACCCTGACGTAACACGACATTGTCTTCACAGAGACCCCGGTCAGGGTTATTTTAATGTGTCCCGTTCCGGGACAGCGTTTCCACGGTATCGAGAGGTCCAAAGCGACTTTGTTTTTGGAATTTCCGTTTTGCTGAAAAATTCGACTTTTCATCCCAATTCCATACGTAAATTCCATTTGCCAGCGAACCCTTCCTGCCGTCCCCCCTCACACCCCCCATTTAAAGGGCCGGCTTTCTGCTTCTCAGAACCACGGCTGCTGTCACCTGCAGGCCTGAGCGGAGGCAGCTGGAATAGCGAAGGAGGCTGGCTGGCCATGGGGAGCCCTGCTCCACCGTAGAACCAAAGAGAGAGGAAAGGTGGGCACTGTCTGCCAGGGTCCCATGGGGGCAATTCTGTGATACCTTTTACCTCTCGGTACCGGGGGCGTGAGTCTCTATTGCCCTGCAGCTTGGGCAGTCGTGCAACGCATGTGCAAAGCATCACCGTTCTGCTCTGGAAGCTTTCACACCCACCTTGTGACTGCACCCGGCCGCGAGCACCGGAGAGGCAGGTCCCCGGCCCCTCTGAGCGCAAATGGCTCAGGCCGAAGGGGCGTCAGCAGAGCTGGGGGAGAGGGAGGGCTGGCATAGCAGGGGGCTGCAGATCGGGAGTGAGGGGCATCCGCAGAGCTGGGTGTACGGGGGGAGCCCAGGGCTGGCATAGCAGGGGGGCTGTGGTCAGGGTCGAAGGGCAGAGCTGGGGGACGGGAGGCTGGCGCTGCCTCTCCCCACTCTGTGCCTGTCTCTAGCCAGCCCGATCCGTCCCCCACTTTCAGGAGCGCCCAGCTAACCCATGCTGATTAGGCGCATGGGCTGCTCCCTGTCCCACCCTCCCTCAGGCAGAGGGGAGCCCAGGCCCGGGTGATCAGCACCCGCCCTGGGTGCGGGACTGGCAGCTCTCTCTGATCTCCCTGGCGCTTCCTACTTCCTGGGGGCTCTGCTGACAGTGTCACCCCCAAACACCCCAGCAACCCCCCGAATCCAGCCCTCCCTCCCCGGCTCTCTCACCTCTCCCGACCTGCCCAGGAAGGACGCCGGCCTCCTCTTCTCCCCACGACAGAGGGCCCCAGGGCTACGGGGAACCGCAGCCAAAACTTCTCCCAACTTCTCCGCCCTGGGCTATTTAAAAGAGAGCAGCCTGTGCCCCCCTCCGCCTGAGCAGCCGGCAGCCAATGGGGCTGGGGGGAGCCTCAGGCCAGATTAGGGATTTGGTTTTCTTCCTCTCCAAAGGGAATTGCGATGGTTTTTAAGCCGGGCTCAGCTCACGGGGGTCCCATTATTCCCCATTCAGGCTGTGGATTAGACGCGGGCAGGGGTGGAAGAATGCAGAGGATTGGGCTGCTGCCCCCCCCCCACTCCTCCCCACCATCCCTTCCCCCCCACACCCTTGTCCTGGTTCGGCTGTTCAACAGACGGCAGGTGGCGTTGCCTAGTGAATGGGGCAGCCGAGGACTCCTGGGTTCTACTCCACTGGCCTCTTGCGTGATCTCGGGCAAATTGCTTCCCCTCCCGACCCCACACACCTCCGTGCCTCAGTTTACCCCACTGTGGAACGGGCACAGTGAGCATTGAGATCCTTCCTGGATGTGCTGTGGGGAGAGGGAATGTAAAAGCTGCCCCCAGACTGCAGGGCCCACGGCAGGGGTGTGTCCTACACACACATGGCTGCAACGGCCGGAGCCAGTGCACGAGGCCATGTGGCCGAGGAGACTCGTGCACCCGCTTGCTGTCGAGGTCGGGCATTGCTGAAAGCCTCGAATGATACCCGTGATAGCTCGGAAAGGGGAGCAGGTCCCGTGCCTGAAAAGAGGCCAGCACCGCCCCAGTGAATTCTATCCTCTGGGTCAGTTCTAGGGTCGACTTCTCCACGTTGAGGAGGAGACCCAGCCGCTCGAACATACCCCTGACCAGGTGGAGCTGGGAGTGCACCTCCGTTGGCATGGGCTCAGAGCAGGACTTGCAGGGCTTGAATCCTGGGGACTTGGGCACGAAAGCCCTGCCCAGGGAAACCCCCCAACCCAGCTGCTGCCGACTACAACGAACCCAAAAAGAAACGACAAGAAAGAACGACGACTATTAGACTCAAGCTCGGGAAACGTGGAGAACTTGCTGAGCACAGTTCCAACGACCGTCACGGGCGGGAAGAAGGGACCGAGGGGGCACCGGGCCGGCAGGGTCATATGTTGAGCGCCATGGAGGCGCCACTCCAGGGGGCTCCACAGCCGACCCAACGGGAGCTGCTGGGGGAAACACTTCCCGACGGCCGCGCACGCGACGCGCACCCACCTAATTGGAATTGATATGAGCACTCCCTCAACGACGAACAAACCAGTGTACATAGGCTTAGTTCTTATGAGCACCCTACCATAACAAACCAGTGTGTGCAATATGGATCCCACGCAAAGTTCCCTCTAATTTTTGACAGGCCATGCGCACAAAAAATGTCTTCTATGCAAATTGTTGTGCTTCTGTGCAAATTTCTGGGCGCGCGGTGTTTCGCCGTGTGCACGGGGTTTAGGATCTGTGTGCACGTGCACATGCGCACAGTTTAGAGGGAACAGTGCCCACAAGCCACCTTGCAATAACAAACCAGAGTACGTACGCCTACTTCTTACTGGCAACCCTACAATAACAACCCAGTATACACAGCCTAATTCTCCTGAAAACATGATGATGGCAAACCAGCTTGCACACTCAGCACGCACAAGTGATCCTACAACAACACACCAATGCACACCTGATCATCTGGGGCAGGGACTGAACTCAGGGAAATAGATCTGAGTTTCCAAGCTCCACAGTTATTTCTTTTCTTAATAACAACAGAGCTGGAGGGAGGCACAAACCCCAAATACCTTGACAGCCCCCCCCCCAAGTGCCCTTTGGCGCTGCCCACATGTCTGGCATGGCCGCGGCCCCTTGGGCAGCTCTCAATTCCTACCCACATGCACGGCCCCACACCTGGCTGTCCAGTGAGCCGCTTTCTCCAGCGAGCGCGCCGGTCCATTCTGGCGGCCGCTCTTTGGCTGTCAGAGCAAATTAGCTTCGAGCTAAATAATCAATTAGCTGATCCCCTTCTTGACAATCCCCTGGCCCATAGTGAGAGGTGGGATTAGGGGCCAAGGGGCCTTTGTCTGTCAGCCACCCTGGGGGATTAGCAAAGATTTGCTGTTTAAAACGGGGGCGGGGGGCAGGATTTCATCCCAACTTCTCCCTGCTCTGCTCCCCCACGGCTGGACTGAGGGAGGGGAAGGACTCGAGTCACAAAGGTTCTTGTGGGCAGCATCTCTGCCCTGGTCGAGTGGCAACGGCAGCCCTGTGTATTCACCCACCAGCCCCGTGCTCTGGCGTTAGACCCCTCCGAGGGAGCAGCCTGGAGGGGGCAGGGATATTTCGGCTGGAGGCTGAGCTGGCCCCGGTTTGTCCCCCAAACAAGGTACCCGGCGGTTTGGCCGGGCTTCTCCTTTTCCACCGGGAAGCACCGGTGGCCGACGACACGCGGCTGAGCTGCTGGTCGGGAGAATGGAAACCAAAGCTGCCGTCGGAGCGTTTCACTTCGATCAGCGGCACTGCCGGGGGCGTTGGGCTTCGTATGAGATCAGCACCTCCTAGCGGGCGGCCCGTGCTGATCAGGCCCCGATAGGGCCACACAGCCACAGAGTGAGAGGCAGCTCCTGCTACAATGAGCGTCCAGCGTAAACAGCCCAGACAGACGAAAGGCAGGAGACGGGACGTTTATCCCCATTCTGCAGATGGGGAACTGAGGCAAGACATTCGGGGCTAGATTGTCGCAAGAGCTCAGTGCACCGGGAGCTGGACTGGCCCCATGTCACTGCACCAAGGTCCCCTGGGGAGTGCACGGCCGAGCAATGAATCCACGGCTGCTGCGTCCCAGCACAGGGTCGTCACCATGCGCTCAGTCGTCCCCCTGGCTGCAAAGTGATCGCTAAACCCCTGAATCTCTGCAAGGCTAAGATCTGGCTCCCTGCCAAAGCCTGCCGGACACCGTACCAATGGGAATCCCTTGTAGTTGTCGCGTTCCTATAGTAAAAGTCCTCTAGGACTTTATGCTCTGCCTGTGTTAGGAATGTCTGGGAGCCCTATGTCTCCCCGGCTCCTGACCCAGAGAGAAGTAGGGCAGTGAGCTTTAAGGACTGACACAACAATCGCTAGCACAGTGGGAAAGGACCCGGCTGACAGAGGGCTCAGTCAGGCGGGTACCAGCTGTAACTGCTCCGGGGGTACAAGGGAACATGAGCTGTGAGGATTAGGAACCAGGGAGTTCTGAGTTCTAATCCTGGTTCTGACACTCCATGACCTTAGTCAGTAACGGCCACATTTTCAGAAAGGCCTGGTCTACACTTAGAAGTTTTCCCGGCATACCTATGTCTGAAAAACTCCCCATCCCTGGCCGACACAGCTACGCCAGCAAAAGCCCCAGTGTAGACGCAACGATACCAGCAAAATGAGTCCTTCTGTCGGTCTAGATTAGTCTGTTCAGGGAACTGGTTTAAGCTACTCTGGCAAAAGCTGCATCTCCGCCAGGACAGCTCGTCGGTTTAGCTCTCCATAGGCTTGGCAGGATTAGGTTAAATGTTGATTTCACCGAACGCACACAAAAATATTTCCATCAATAACAATCAACATTTACGGCTAGGCAAAGTAAGAAAAATGCTGCTTGAGAACTTGGAGTTTGATTGAAGGGTATTTGCTTTGTATATTTTGCCATGTGATGTTGACAGTTTGCGTTTTAGAGGTTACAAAGTGTTAACTTTTTGGATCTCAACATCTCCTGTTATTAAATCATGATTGTCTGGCCCCCCCTTTATTATCTGACCCCCCCACACACCATAATTTCCCACAACTGTGAACATTTAAATTGACACAAATCGGGGGAGGGAGGGGGATGCTTAAAACCCATAATTTTGCACAACTGTGAACATTTAAATCAGAAAAAAAAGCTTCAACCAGAACGTTGATATCCGTCCAAATGGTAAAAAAGCAAACCTGAATTCTGCCCCGCCTAGTTATAGGGGCGATCCCTTCTAGTGTAGCCAAGGCATAACTGGGGGTATCTCATGTTAGAGTCCTGTAGGGGACCCAATCTGAGCACCCAACATTTGAGCCTGCTTTGAGAAAAGTTGATCTGCTACCTCTTTAACCATCCACCCCTCTGTACCTCGGTGTCCCTGTGATAAATGAAGTGTGTGGTGGGGGAGCTCCCTTTTATAAACACAAAATCCCTCTTGGTGTCTGTTCTCTGCTTGCTTTGCCTGTAAGGGGTTAACAAGCCCACAGGTAAAGGAAAGGGAGTGGGCACCTGACCAAAAGGGCCAATGGGAAGGCTAGAACTTTTAAATTTGGGAAAGAGACTTTCCCTTTGTCTGTTGTTCTCCAGAGAAGGAGACACGGAGCAGCGATGCTATAAGCAGCAATGCTGTGTAAGGCTTGAACCAGGTATGAAAATTCATCAAATCATACCTAGAATTACTTATTTGAACCCCCCGCCCTAAAATGTAAGTAAATAAGGAATGTTTAGCTAGATGCAATCAGGTTTATTTCTTTATTTGGCGTGTGGATCTCCTCTGTGCTAACCCCAGATGCTTTTGTTTGCCTGTAACCTTTAAGCTAAACCCCCAAGAAAGCTAGTTTGGGTGCTTAATTTTTGTAATTGTTTCTTTTAAGATCTAGCAAAAAGCCTATGTGCCAGATGTATTTTTTTTTCCTTTTTGTTTTTAATAAAATTTACCTTTTTGAAGAACAGGATTGGATTTTTGGTGTCCTAAGAGGTTTGTGTGTGTTGTTTGATTAGCTGGTAGCCACAGCTAAGTTCCTTTGTTTTCTTTCTCAGCTCAACCCTGGAGGACGGGGGGGGGGGGAAGGGCTTGAGGGCACCCAACAGGGAGGAAATCCCAAGTGCTCCTTCCTGCGTTCAAAGGGGGTGGGGTTTGAATTTGGATGGTGGCAGCATTTACCAAGCCAAGGTCAGAAAAAAGCTGTAACCTTGGGTGTGTAATACAAGCCTGGAGTGGCAAGTATTACATTTTAGAATCCTTGCGGGCCCCCATCTTCTGCACTCAGAGTGACAGAGTGGGGATTCAGCCTTGACAGTCCCCATCAGCAGACTGTGGGATGGTAACATCACAGCTGTGGGGGTTTGTGGGGATTTGGACATCACTTGGAGGCTGTAGAGGGCTGAGCATTTATTAGGAGCACATTATGCCACCCGCACCTTCTCCTGGTTCTGTATCTTTTCACTCCCCAATGCCCAACATGGAGGACCCATATCCCCCATGCCTGTAGTGTCAAGAGGCGTCTGGTATGTGTCTTCAGCTGTGCTGGGAGCTCTTGCAAACAGCCCCTTGGGCGCCAGCCCACGTCGGGTACCGCTCTGAGCAGGGGCTCCGGACCAGTCCAAAACCTCAAAGCTAAACTCCACCCCAGCTGGAGCTGGGCCCAACCTGGAACCACTGGCCCCCTGGTGGGATTTGTAGCTAGCTCTGGAAACCTCCCAGCTTGGGCTGACATGGATCCTGGCTTCTGAACGGGCGCCTGTCGCTAGCTGAGTTTCACCTGGCTCCAGACTGGACCCACCTTAGTGAAACTCAGGGCACAAGCTTGCACTGCGGCAGTAGCTCACACAGCTGTGAGACAGAACCGCCATTGGCTGCTAGCCACAAAGGGTCTAGGACACACATGCTGTCAGTTCTGATTCAAAGCAGTAGAGGGCAGTGTTTTCAACTGCCGCAGGCTGTCTCTAGTTCTCAGGGGAAGGGCGGGTTGTGACATGGCAGCCCAGCCAAACATCTGTGCAGATGTGACCCAGCGAGGACCCTCTGAGGGGCCGACACTCAGCCATTTGGGAACGGTGCCAGGATGGCTCACCGGCGCTGAGCGAGGGGAAGGGGTGAGAAAGCCATCCCCCTGCCCCCATCGCCAGCTGGGAACATCCCTCACATAGCCCTGCCCAATGGCAGTGTTCACAGGGGGCGGGGGAAGGAGGCTGCACTGCGCTTTGAGATCCTTGCCTGAGCATAGCAATGGCCAGACTGGGTCAGAGCAGGGTCCATCCAGCCCAGGGGCCTGTCTCCAGCATCAGCTGCTGGAGAGGAAGATGCCGCTCGGGGACTTTCCCCCACTCCCTAGTACTTAGGGGATGGCTTAAAAGGAACCATAGGAGTGTGAGAACCGGCCCTTGTGCTGTTCTGTCCGGCACCCTCAGCAGCACAGTACGCAAACAGCTGCAAGCCTTAATGGGGCTGAGCTGCATAACCCCACCCTGGGAGGCAGAGAGGTATTACCCCCACTTTACTTAGGGAAACTGAGGCACGGGGCAGCTTGAGTGACTTGCTCCTGGTCACACTAGGAGTCTGTGACGGAGCCAGGAATAGAAAAATAATGACGATAATCAGTCTCAGGCTTCAAGGCTTCAGCCAGGTGTCTGCAGGGGTCAGGAAGGAATGTTTCTTCCCAGATGCGCATTTGGCAAGCTGTATCCTGGGTCTTTTTTCACTTTCCTCCGAAGCATCAGAGATGGGCCTGCGGGGTGGACCCGTGCTCTGAGGTGGGACACAGAATCCTCTTTCGAGAGACCGGACTGCTGGGGCTTGCTCACATGCTCTGGGTAATGACACATATTGATGGCCAGATCTGGGGTCGGGAAGGAATTCTCCCCGGGGTCAGACTGGCAGGGAGCTTGGAAATCCTCTGGTCTGATTAAAGGCTTCGGGGTTAATACAGAGGCTCCGGGTGAAATGGCCTGTGTTATACCGGCTGCCAGACTAGATGGGCTGATGGTCCTTTCCGGCTTAAAACTCTATGAAACGATGAACCCCGGCTCTCCCCGGGCCCCGTCCACTAAACTCATCCTTCCTCCTCTGAACTAGAAAAAACGAAGCCAGACTTTGGTGGAGGAACCGCTGAAAACGAAGGGCCGGAGCAAGAAGCCTGCCTGGGGTGGGGCGGTTAATGCAGCAGCTCGTCTGGCTGCGAGGAGGGACAGCAGATGTGTTTGGGGCTCCCGATCAATGGGAGAATGGGCCACTGGTGTCACTCGGTAAAGAGCTTACCCTCTCCGCCACGCCGGGCAGAGCAGATTTCTCGCCAGCCCCCGCCCCAATTTCTGATCAATACTTTCCCGTCTCCCCCTCCCCTTCTGTCACTTTCACACCCCGGCGTTAGCGGGGCCCCTTCCAGCCACTCGCGCGTCTTAAGGGACCGGACAAAACGAGTTGAAGGCTCTTTAAAGATGGGATCGATCACCCCTGCTCACCTCTGACCCCGGGAGCCGGTGGGCTCTATGGAAAGAGGTCAGCTGCACAGACGCCCTGTGAAAGCAGCGCGGCAGGAATCTGGCTTCACGCTGAGCCGGCATTTGCCAGGAAAGCCCCAGCCAGGGCCAGATCTCTCTTTACTAAAGGAGAAACGACCCCGCCCCCGATTAACCAACCCAGAGAGGTGACTCCCAGGGCACTGCCGCGTCCAGGGGTAACAAGGACCCCGGGAAGTGCTCCATGCTCCCTGCTAGCCAAAGGCACTTGGCAAACGTTCTTGGATTGCTAATCCACTCCTTAATCCAACGCTGCCCCCATTGCACGGAGGGGACCAAGGCACCCCGAAAGGACGTGACTCACCTAGGCTCAACCGGCTAGTCGCTGGTAGAACCAGGCCTTGATCTCCGAGCTCTCTGGAGTCCCAGCCCCCTGCTTCAAAGGTAGAATCAGTGAATCCACGGTTGTGCACGCCGTCTTCGCAAGGGAATGCACGCTCAAGGTCCAGCCCCAAAGGGGCGAGCGGCGACTGCTTGAGCTAAAGCAGCATCCAGTGGGTGGCATCCCTCTGTTAGCTGCTAGCGGTAAGGGGCCTGTGACACATGGGATCAGTTCCAGTTCCAGGCAGTACTTGGCCGTGTGTTTCTCTCACACACTCTCACCCACTATAGACATAAACATACACCCTGTGCTGCATTTGGCCCCCCACCGATGGTTGCTCTGGTGGGAACGACCGCGCAAGGTGCAGGACGAGAGGAAACCAGACGCTGTGTCCCATGGGCTGGTTGCTAGACAGCGTGTGCCGAGCTGCTGGGACTCGGCGGGGAGCATTCGCACTGACCCCTCTGGTAGGGTGACCAGACAATCGGGACAGGGGGTGGGGGGTAATAGGAGCCTATATAAGCAAAAGACCCCCAAATCGGGACATCTGGTCACTCTACCCACTGGGCACTTTAAACGAGGGGCAGAGTGGAAATCAAAAACCCTTGTCCCCTTTCCTGCATCATTTCTATTGCACCAGGGACCACCGTGTCCAGACTCTGCTGCACCGGGGCGGTTTATGCTGCAGCTAAGGAGAGCTCCGGCTGTCTGGCCACTTGTCTCGCCGGGGTCAGATTGTCTGTTTATGGTATTGATCTGCCACGTCACTGTAATATCCAGCAACTTGGAGTCTTTGATGTGTTTATCCTCACAGCGCCCTCCGCCCCCGAGGTTGAGCAGGGCTGTAACTAAGGCACCGAGAGGCAAAGTGACTTGGCCAAGGTTACCTAGAAATCTGTGGCAGAGATCTCCCAAGTCCCTAGCTTTCCGGGGACACAAACAGCAGCTCGGCCACCACTGAAGTCAGTAGGCTGGGGGTGCCTGGCTTCATCTGTGCTTTGGAAACTCTCCTCCCAGACGCACTTGAAAACTATTTGAATTCTCTGTGCCCAGTGATGAACCAGGCAGTCCATTGTAGTGAAAGCCCCGCCGACAGTGCTCTGGCCTCAGCGTTCCAAGGGAAAGGAGGGTTAATGACAACCCCCGATCAGATTTCCATTAAGTCCCTTGGATCATGTGCCAGCCCCCCCTCGCCCACCCGCACACACGTCACGCCGCAGAGCCGATCAATGCCCCAGCAGGTCGCTGCATCCCTGACAACCCCACAGACAGAGGGATCCCAGTGGCACGAATTGGCCAGTAAAGAGCTTACACTGGGAAATTAACTAAAGACGGGCTTTAAGACAGGCTCAGCCTCCCTGATCGATACTCTGCACAGGGCGAGGCTCTGGGCCGAGGTGCCCCACGGAGCGCCGGCACGACAGGACAAAGGGGTGGGAGGTTAATGCCGGGGCTTCCCGCTCAGCCGGATCAGCTCCTCGAAGGGAGCCCTGATGCCACAATCAAGGGGCACAGACACAGAGGATAAGTGGCATCGCGGCATCTAGGTTCGTTTCAGCGCCTCTTGTCTGAAGATGACACAAACCCTTTCTCCGAGACCCTGTGCTGTGTCTTCATCCCGGCAGGTGCTGTTTGGCCGTGAGTTTAAAGCAAGGCAGGCTGCTCGTGTGGTTAAGGCGCAGAGCCAGGGCTCAGATGTGGGTCCAATTTCCAGCTCTGACACAATCTCACAGCGTGCCCTTGTATAAGTCTTTTAATCTCTGCACCTCAGCGGCCCACCAGCGAAATGGGAAGAACGAACTTTCTTTATTCAGCCAGCCAGCTCTTTGGGGCAGGGCCTGGCTCGCCTAGGCATTTGCACAGCACCTAACGCAACCAGGCTCCAGTCTTGCTTGCAGCTGCTGCAAGACATGTAATAAATTGTTATAAAGGAGACTTGGAAAAGGGTGGGTAAAGAACTGCTGGGTTTAGGTCTTTTTGTAGGTGCCTTATGAAGAATCCAGAGCCCTGAATATTTCTGCTCCTGCTTTTTGAACTTAAGAACAGCAGGGAGGCCAGGCCTGACCTTCCCCGGCTCTGCTGGAGGACTCACTGGAGGACCCAGAGATATGCATCTTGGGAGCTGTCTTGATCCTTCACGGAGAGAGGGGGTTCTGGATGTGTAACAGAGACCCTTGCCCCCAGCTGTTACTCAGGTGTTTGAGTTAACGGGGTTCGGGTAAAAACAAACAAAGAATAATGACAACGGGTTTTCAACAGCATGACTGAGCTCCCCTCCACCGCCCACTTAATTGTGTTTTGCTTTAATAACCCAACTAGTTCTGCCGCTGATCCAGTGTCCAGTGCGAGACAGAGTAGACCAGGTGTGTTTCGAACCCATCTCAAGAACAAGAGCCTACTGACCATTTGTAAAGCAGGATGGGCTGTTTTTCTAGCCGATCTGCTCTAGGCGTTACAGTGGGGCCTGTGTGATGCAGATCAAACTAGGTGATCCCAGTGGTCTCTTCTGGCCTTGGAATTGATCGGCCTAGCCGCAAACGGAGCAACTTCTGTAACTCCAGAGGCCTGGGTGGAAGGTCCCAATCCCCGCTGATGACCACTGCTGACAGGACCAGGGACCTTCAGCATCTAAAGCACCAGCCTCTGCCTTTGAGCTAACAGCAATAGAAGGCTGTTATCCTCTATGTGGATCCGCCACAAGAGGATGACCCGCTCCATTTGCCCAACGTCATATATAAAGAAGCAAAAAAGGGCAGACTTGGGTTTTGCAGGTCACCTGTAACCCTGACCTACACCCCCTCACCCCAGGGACATGGTTTTGGTCTCACACTTAGGTAGGTGAACACCCTTCTGTACAATCGGCTTTCTGGAGTCAGCCACCAGCGAAAGCAGCCCGGGCCTGGGCTTGAAAAGCTTCTCCTTAGGGGCTAGAGGAGCCGGAGTGTTTAATGCCAGACCCATAAAGGCTGAGAAGAAGGGGTGAGACACAGATCCAGGGGAAGGCCGAGCTCGAGGTGAGCCATGACTTTTATGGCACCCTAAGTAACCAGTGATATTATCAAAGCCATAACGAGCATGTTAAATAAAACGCATTGCCGGTGAGGTCATCTAATGGCCTATTATTTTTAATTTGAACTTTTTGCCTTAACCTTTTCTCAGCGCTGAATCAGCTTCCCCAGCCGGCACTTTAATATCTCCCCCCATTTGGGAGATTGATGGGGCAGGAGTAAAGGAGCACGGGCGAGTGGCTAGAACAGGGGCAGGGGCTCTGGGGTGAAGACTCCTGGGTGCTCAGCCCAGCGCTGGGACTGGGTGTGAGCTAGTGGTGAGCGCAGGGGAGCTGGGAGGAGGGTGTGGGTGGGCAGGCCGGACTCCGGGATTCTATCCCGGGCGTTGGGAAAGGGTGTGGCCCATAGCTTAGTGGAAGAGGCAGTGAGGCCGGACTCCTGGGTTCTGCCCCTAGATCTGGGAGAGACGCAGGGGCCTGGGAGGCAGCGCTGCTGGCCTGGCACCCCAGGCTGGTTTAATGACCCAGCAAGTGCTTTGAGATCTTTGGCTGACGGGCAAGTCCTTTGGCCTTGATGCTGCAGGGCCTGGTGCGGTGCACACGGTGGCTGGGAGTCTGAAGGCCCTGGCACACCAGTCTCCCTATGGCCCAGAGTAAAATCAGGGCAGGGACTAGGTGCAGGACAGGTGCATCTCAGGAGCCATGGGGCGATGTAGGAGCCGTAGGCTAGGGCTGCACCGAGCTCCACCCTCCCTTCCTCCATGCAGCGGCACAGCAGCCCTCCCCCTACCACAGGATCGGGGCCCCCGGCCCAGCACCCCACCCCTGTGCTGCCCAGGAGGAAGCCCTAGTGCACAGCCAAGCCTTTCCCTAAGGCTGGAGTGCCTCACTTGGGCCATGGTCTCCCCTTAGGAAACAGGAGTTTGATGGTGAGGGCAGGGGCACCCCCCTTCCCAATGCGCTCCTCTGCACTGGGCCAATCACACCCTTGGATTTCAGAGCCTTGGTCACGACCAAGGGCAGCTTCCCTTCCCCCTTACTCTCCTCCCCGCAGCCCGTGAAATAGCACAGCCCAGCCCCTTACTGCAGAGACAGGGCACTTTCCGAACACACATCCTCCTACCAGCCCTCTGTCATCACCACCTCCATTGTACAGAGCAGTGGACAGCGAAGCGGTTACCCATCCGCCAGGCTGGGGCGTGGAACCCAGGAGTCATGACTGCCGGGGCGAGGCTGGGACCAGAAGACCTGGCGTTTCTGCAGGTGTAAGAAAGCCGCCACACTCATAACACAGCCATGGCTGTGGCGCACGGAAGGCAGACGTTCCTGGTGAAGCAGAACCTGATCACCAGCCCCCGTGCCCGTTAGAGGGCGGGTGGCTCTATGGAGCGCCTGCTGCTGCATTTCCCCTCTCGCAGTCCCACCAGCTGCAGCTGGGCTCAGAAGGTAGCAGCCCTGGCCACAAGTCAGACTTTGATGTCAGATGTGGAAGTAAAATCAGGCTGTTAGGAGAGTTAATGACTGACTGTAGCCTGAGTTATGAACTGACAGGTATAGGGGGCGCTGTGCTGGATGGGACAAGACATGTTGACCACTGCCCATGTTTAAACAGCCGACAGGAGGGTTCAGGGGAATTTTCTGCTGTTTACTAAATATCATGCCTGGAGTTTCGATTGGACTCTGTGTTCTTTGCTTTCTAGCCGAACCTGTTGTGTGCTGTGCTGAGAATGGAAGTTCCACCCCAGAGCTGGCTGCATTTCAGTCATGGGTGAAACAATCCTTCGCTCCACACCGTTTGCCTAGTGCTTCAGGGGTGTTTGATGAACGCTAATGTCACCTTTTATCCTTCAGCAAGAAAGAAATTAAACTCCAGGCAGTTTACGGGGTGGACAGTCTCTTCAAAGGACCCCCGACAGCAGGTGCTCGCTACCGACACTGAGAGCCCTAGACATACTTAGCCTGGTGGCCTTGGTCAGAATTTACCCTCGTGTCCCTCTCGTGCAGAGCAATACATTCTGGTTACCTTCCCTCCACCCACTGCTCTGCATGGGGCTGAAAGGACAGAGGCTTCAAAATACTTTGCAACCCCGCGAGATGACAGGGGCTAGACGAATATACAGTGGTGCCAACTGCCTGATCCGGATCAACTCCCGGGATGCTCCACAGGAAACGTTCAGCGAGCAGTGGGCTACCTCCCACCCCTGGTATTGAACTGACCCAAGAACACAGCCAGGGCAGAGGAACAGTTGAGTTTTAGGAGCACACACCATCCGGCAGCCCCGGAGCTATCAGCCCACGTGTCTATTCAACACCTTTTTATTAAAAATAATTACAAAAAGGAACAGGTTACAATGTTTATATACAGTCCAAAAATCTAGCCACTTTGCTGTCGCAGTGTCCGACGCACTTCAAAGAAAGCATTACTGAAAGGGGACAGACCCCCATGCTAGCTGGTTACCTGCAGCAGCATCTAGAGTACGCCACGTTTCTGGGCGGGAGGGGGGTGGGGGGTAGAAAACACAGGCGGTGGGGAGGAGATAGAATTAGTAACGATACAGTTAAGAGGCCTGATTTTAATCAGCACAGTGATGACTGGCACCCCATAGCTGCTTCCTGAAATGGACAGAGCGGGAGGAAGGAAAGAGGGACTGCAAAATATATAAAGCAACATGGAATATTCCAAGCCCCTTTTACTAACACAGCCAGAAACCTCATTTTAGACTGTTGTCCACTTTACAACGGAAGCCCATCATGGTGGATTGAAAATTGAAGGGGGAATGGAAGGAGATCCATCATTTCCCGCTGCTGGAAACCTGGTGTCAAATGCCTTTCGCAACAGGAATCCATCCTCTAGCCATTAACAAGGGCAGCCCATCTGAGTAGATGAGCCTTTTACCCCTCCTCTCACGCCCCCCGCCCCATTGCTACATAGGCCCACACAAACACAGTGCAACAGGCCCAGCTGGAGAATAGCCAGGGAATCACTCCTTGTGCCACTCGTCCTCATGGGATGGCGTCCACTGAGGGGAGGTGCTATCCACTGCCCGGGCCACTTCCGCTCTGGAACAAAGGCACTTGGGCCTTTCTGGGGGAAAGAAGCCGGGGCCAGGTCCCGGCTGGGGCGTGAACAAAAAGCAGAGCTGTTCCAGCCTAAAGGAAAAGCTGACAGGAAAGACGTCTTGAAGGCAAGAACCTGCCTCAAATCCCGCACTGCTCCGGGCTTTATTGCTAAGCAATGCGGTTCCCGGCAGTAACAGGGGGGCTGGCAGCTCACCCCCCTTCTATGGGCTGCTCTGTCTAGAGCCAGCAGAAGAAGAACCAGACCAGTAACAGTCCGCACTGGCAAGCCGGAGGAGATGCTCATTACCTCTGGTGGGGAGAGGGCAGGAGCAGAGAAATCCATTCCTCCCCAGTAAACTTCCTACACGTCCCCACCCACTAGACACGCAGCACAGCGCAAAAGACAGGCCTTGTGAACAGCAACGTTTACTGCTCAATGCCTCGGGAGTCTGGAATAGCAGGTGGCGGGGAGAGGGGGGGGATCAGCCAAGATCCCCTGCTGTGAAGAGTGGCGGGGTATTGAGGACACCCCTTTACATGTATGCCTCCCAAAGACCACAATTCAGCAACTCCGTGCTCAGCAGAGGGGTCTGTGCTGAGGGAGGGGCTGGGACACAGCATGTTAGCGACGGGAGATGGGCAAAGTGGATTGGCTCAGCCACTTGGGGATGGATCTTCAGAGAAAGTTAACCCTACTTCCAGCCACAAACAGCCGGGAAGGGCAGGGAAGCGATGGAGCCTCTGGCTGATGGCTTTGCTCGTGATTGCAGGTTTCTACGGGCAATGTTGCAACTGAAGAAACTTCGTCACCCCCAACCAACCCCCAAATCCAAGCAAGCACATGGGGAAGATATGGTAAATATGCGGCTGTAGTTCCAGGGAAGCAGCAGGGTTATATAGTCTGTAGTGAAGTCATAATCTATGAACGGTAACTGAAGCTAAAATAGAGAGACTTTACGTGGGGGGGAAAATACATCTCACAATGGAACACAATGTATTGGTGGCCGGTTACTCCTTCGGACAGAGTTCATCTGTCGTATTCACAGCCAGCCACTTTATAAAGGGAACAATGCAGTAGGATGTACTAGTCATGCCAGTCCCACACAGCAGCCTGATCACCCACCCGTCCCACGCCCAAGGTGCAGATGGGCTGTCGGATAAGGCCCAGTGTGGTCAGCACTAGGGGAAGAGCGGGTGTGAGTTATTCATTCCAGAACGTACCCCCTGGGGCTGCAGAGGCCTGGAACAAACGGGCAGCAGCTAGTGGAGGTGATTGTCACTTCTGTTCGCTGTATGCTAGCTGATGGAGGCGGCGTCGGCAAGGCAGCGTTCTGCCCTTCTAAAAGCCAGCGATGGCTGGGCTCAGCTGCTAGGCCCATCTCGGCTCAGACGAGATTCTGAGTCAACGCCCACGTCTCTCTCTCTGAGCCCTGAATGCAAAGGGACTAGAAAAGGGGCGCCGTGAATACGGTACATTTAAAGTCAAGCCATGAAAGCCCTTGCTAGTCCTGTGCACTACTGTTTTAGAGTTACTATTCATAAATAAATATTTATATTATATTGAGAGAGTACAGAAACAGATGGGGTGGGGGGGTTCTGTAAAAGAGAGAGAGGAAGAGAGAGAGTGAACCGGGGGATTTTTTAAAAAAAAAAACAACCCCAATTTCCGTGAAAACCAGTTTAAAAAGCCCTATTTTCACCTATTGCTTTGATCTTGCTAAGTCAGTCCCCCGCTAAAGGATCAGGGACCCCTGAATATTTTCCTATACAGTAACAGCCAGTGCTACCACCACCCAGCTCCCGTTGGCAACCCTTGAGCCTTGCTTCTGATAAACACAATGGAGATGCCCTGGCAGCAAAAAGGGGTGACCCTGGGGGGAGCCAGCTCCTGCCGTCCTGCCGTCACCCAGAGGAGCACTTGCTGGATGCCACAACCTAGCCAGCCAGAGTGTAAATCGCCCCTTTAAGACCTCTTGCCCCCACAACAAATGAGTAAGTCTCAGTTCATCCTGTCTGACAGCTGTAAGCTGCTCTATGGCTTCAGAGCCTTCCTCACAGTCCTGTCCACCTTCCTGCTGTATCACCGAAACTGACTGTGCAGCAGCAGAGGGCGATGGCTTCCTAGCTGTCCGCGGAGCATAAGACACTTCTGGCTTCTTCCCCTGTTGCCACCCAGGATCTCCAGAGCCCTGCACTTGTTCAGAAAGATCTGGGCACAGCCACTGTGCGAGTCTGGTGAAAGTTATCACCATTCCTCCTCCTCTTCTGCCCAGCGTGGCTGTTTCTACTCGCTGCCTTTCGGGGGCATGCCATACTCCCTTGCAGTGGGTTCTTGCTACGATCCCTTCTGGGTCACCCAACTCTCTGCCCCCCCAGCCTTTCTGCAATTCACACGCCAGCTACCAAACGGTTCCCGTTTCACACCCTTCTTACCCAACTTTTCTGTCTGTTTCCCACTGGCGGCAGCTGTTTGCTTCAGGAGACAGAGGCAGATGCTGTGCAACCCTTCAAATCTAAATCAGAAATAAGAGAGAGTTGTCTACCTTTAGCTTCATAGAAAAGATCATTTCAGATGCATCCAATGTGCCTCAGGACGCTTCTCCTAGAGAATAAAGAGCCTCTCTCCGGCTGTACTACTCAAAGCAGCCTTGCCATGCCTACAGGCAACTACCGCATCACAGAGCAGCTCTCTGGTGGAGTCGAGAGGGTCTCGGAGCCACTACCCGGTCACGTGACCATTGCCAGCTGAGAGCCTGTACCCTGTAGCTGCGCCAGCAGCAGTCTCTACGCTCCAGACACACCAGCGAGTGCATAGGGGGATCTGGAATATGGCATGCTGCTGGGTACAGGTGAGCAGTGTGACTCGGAGCATTTATTGCACTGCTTCAAAGAGGCGGAGGAGGAACAGGAGAGAGAAAAAGCGCAAGTCATCGTTTCACTTTAGCATCTTCTTTGATCTTCCAGATCATCAGCTCCATGCAAGCGCTGGCGTCCTCGCTGGAGTCATGACCTTCCACTGGGAATGAGAGACACAAGTGCCACAGTTAGCCACAGCAGGGACAGGCATCCTAGGCCTGGCTTCTGGGCACAGATTCTAGAGTACATTAGGGGTCCAGGGTCTATTAGAAGGTGGAGGGGACTAACTCCGACACTTAATTGGGAACTAGTGGCCTCATCGCTCTAGCTGCACAGGGGGTGGCCAGCTTCCATGGTTCAAACAGAGAAACAAAGTTGTCGAATGACAGCTGTTCTACACTGAACAGAGAGGAGTGACTCGGCGCTGCATGCCGTGCTGGGCACCTCCTTTCAGAGGGAGGCCTGAGGACCGTCTCCTGGGGGGTCCAGTGCAAAACGCAGCACAGACAGTTACGCTCTTTGGGGGAAACTCTGAGCTGACAGATGCCAGCGGGAGTTTCACACACCCGAGAGCAGGGCAGAGGGACTGGGGAGTGTTATGTGGCTCGCAGCTGAATTCCCCTGACATCTCAGCACCATCATCAGCTCGCTAGACCACCACCCCCCTGCACAAGCAGAAGGCAATCGCTGACACTTGCCATACAAAAACTGGATGTGGGGCCGGCAGACGCCTCAGAGGAGGCGAGCACCCGGGAGCCTGCACCCTCCCCATCAGAATGGCCTGACTTTGGCACCAGACCAAGGCGCAGATTCAGGCATTCGGAGCCTGACAAAAGCAGAGGAGTGGGAAGGGTAGTTTAAGGCCCCATCTCTCCCCTAGCTCCTCAATTCTCCCCTGCCTGAAAGACCAAAAGAGAGCTCTGAATAACATCCTACCGCTCCACCCTGCAAGGTTATTGATGTGCTGAAAATCTACAGGCCTGAGAGCAGGATCCCTGCCCGAAGGCATTTGCAGTCGAGAGCCCCCGACGGCTCTGTGCAGTTAGAGACTCCCTGGCAGCTCGCGAGGTGGGTTTTCAGAAGAGGTTTGGAGGAGAGGCGCTGTCAGTAGGCTGGTCTCGGCGTGAATGGGGACAGGACTTGCAGTTTCGAGACACAGGGAACAAGGAGGAAGGGCGGCGCAGGAGACGTGGGATCGAGTCCCAGCCCCGCTATAGACTGCCACTGGCCTTGGGCAGGTCACTTGCCCTCTCTCTGCCTCGTTTCCCATCTGTAATGTGGGGACAATAACGCTTCCTTTCTCCCACCCTTCGTATTGTCTTGGAAGAGTGAAAACTGGGGCAAGGACTGTCTGACTAGGAGTTTGCACTGCACCGAGCCCAGTGGGGCCCCGATCTCAGCTGTGCAGAGGCAGCTTGGCGGTGCACCCATGGCGGTACGGGCAGAAGGGGAGACAGGAGTGGAGGACCTCGCACTGGAGGTGGAAGTAGATGGGAAAGCAGCGTTCTTGTTTCCCCCGGCTCACCATTGTCCTGGATGATGCGCTTGAGGTAGTCTGCCATCAGCGTCCGGAGTGCTCGTTTGTAAGGGAAACCCAGCCGGTGGGGAAAGACAACTGCAGTATCCACCACTGTGCTATGGATAAGCTGTGGGGGGGAGGGAAACAGGATGGTTTGTTTCCCCTCCTCGGAGCAGTCAGTGCATTAACTGAGATTAACCACACACCCCAGGTAAGGCCTTGATCACCGTCCACCACGCTCCCACCAAACCAGCCCTGAACAGCCCCTTCTGCAAGCCAGAACGCCTGCCCAGCTAATGCACTAACTCCTCTCCACAGGCAAGTCTCAACTCAGCCATTAAAACTCCTCCGGGCAACAGGGCAGCTAGTCCATTTAGCCTGGCGCCAGAGACGCTCCCCTGCTTCTGGAGGACTCTTCACAGCTTGTTACAGTCAGAGCAGCTCCTTGAGATGGCTCCTTTCAAACAGAATGAGCTGGTGCTTCAGAACATACTTGGATTTAACCCATTACCCGCCACACCTCTGCACAAGCAGACTCTTGCCTCTTTTAGAGACAGGTCCTTTGGTTTCTAAGCTGTGGCTGGGGCTTTGGAAGGGAATCCCTTATGAGTTTCAAATTAGCTCGAATGGTTCTGTTCCTGCTCTATCTGCAGATGGATAATCTGATCGTGTGTGTCGCTTGTAGTTAATATAGGATGAGACAGGGTGAGCAGATCTTATGGGCAGGGCACAAGCAAATCACTGCAGAGGCCGGGAAGGAATTTCCTGCCACTCATGTATATAATGGGCAAAGAGTTCACTTGCCTCTAGTATCAAGCATTGACCAGAGCTGGAGTCAGGATAATGGCTAGATAGTGGGGTGAGTGGTTCAATCCAGCACGACAGAGCCCATGTGCTTTTGAAACAGTACGTGCTCAAGTTGGCTATGCACTGGAGAGCTCACACATTAATTCTCTGTGCTGTCCAGAGGACTGTTTAACAGGGGCTATGAAGAAGCCAGGGTGAGAGAGAGGTTAAGAATCATAAGGACTGGATTCAAGAATGGGGTGCTTACAGTACAGCCCTGAGACTGAGGTTAATGTGTCCGTCTGGCCAGCGAGGGCAGTTCCTGGAGGGCTCTCTTCTTTAGGTTTATGATTCCTGACACAGGATGACTTGAACAGGACTTTGACTCTTCAGCCGCCCATCTGCCCCTTACTCTGTCTAGGCACTTGCTAATGTTGCGTGACAACTTGCAACTTACTCATGAATCGTTTCATAGCTGAGCTATGGAAATGCTTTAGAACAGCTGCAGTTTAATGGAAACAACCTGCCGCGCTCTTTGAAGTGTAAAAACATTATGGATAATCTCCTCTAGAGCACAGTCAAGTCTGGCATCAGCCCAAGCAGAATGATTACTTATGTAGATCAGGGAGACTGAGGAAAGGGGATAATACAGCTTTAAATATAAAACTGAAATGCTATTGCTATTTGAAGCTTGCTGTGGCCATTATTGGGCTGTCTTCTTTACCGCCAGAGCCTTTAGCGATTATGACTTTGCACTGCACTGCCGGTAAAGCTTTTCTGTATTGCTTTTGGGTTTGTTCTCTTGGCAGTTTCTGTGATGCTAAGAGAAAATAACGACTTTACGGGGCCAACACAGTCATCTTGTGCTGATGAGACTGTAAATGATTTTTTTACTGCGATTACTGATGCTTTGAGATCCTGGGAAGGAGGGTGCTATAGAAAGGCATGAATGCAGTAAACTTCCCAACGGCCCCATGAGTTAGTGACTATTACCCCTTTATCAAATAGGGCTATACGGATAAAGGATGGTCTTGTGATTTGTGGGCTTGAACCAAGTGCCGATCTGCCAGACTTCCCCTGACCTTGGGGGAGTCACTTAGTCTGTGTTTCCATTTCTGGACAGTGGGGCAATGGCCCTGTCCTGCCACACAGGGAAGTGGTGAGCATAAAAGACTGAGGAGCTCAGATGCTTCGGTGATGAAGGCCAGAGAAGCACCTTATGGCCTTAAGGTGGTGGTTCTCAACTGTGGTCCACCACTTCTTCAGGGAAGCCCCTGGCACGCCGGGACGGTTTGTTTTCCGGCTGCGTCCGCAGGTTCGGCCGGTCGCAGCTCCCACTGGCCGTGGTTCGTCACTCCAGGCCAATGAGGGCTGCGGGACGCGGCGGACAGCACATCCCTCGGCCCGCGCCGCTTCCTGCGGCCCCCATTGGCCTGGAGTGGTGAACCGCGGCCAGTGGGAGCTGCGACCAGCCGAGCGGCCGGTCAACAAACTGGCCCGGCCTGCCAGAGGCTTTCCCTGAAGAAGCGATGAACCACCGCCTTAGGGCTTGTCTATACCCGAAATGCTGCAGCAGCCCTGCTGTGCCGCTGTAGCACTTCAGCGTAGACACTGCCTATCCATCGGCTTAAGCAACCCACCTCCCCGAGAGGCAGCGGCTCAGTCGACAGGAGAATTCTTCCGTCGACCTAGCCCTGTCTACACTGGGGGTTAGGGACGTCTAACTACACTACTCAGGGTGCGGATTTTTCACACCCCTGAGCGACAGAGTTAAGCCGACTCAATTTGCTAGCATAAACCTGGCCCCAGATAGACAGAACGGTTAAAACGATTTGATCAGGGTTACACAGTAAGTGGGTGGCAAACCTGGGGCTAGAATCCAGGAGTCCTAGTAGCCAGTCCCACCCAAAACTCTTACAAAATGTAAAAAATTCATGTGAATGTAGTCTTGGTTTCAGGAGACAGTTTGAGAGGCCAGCCCACCTCTGGGGTGGGTCCATTACAAGTCTCCATGGGTAAAAGAAGGGTTCTCTTTCCACAGCTCAGTCAATCCCTGACCGCACTGCTGAGCGCATCAACAAGGAAACCATCTGGGCCACTGGGGATGGTGTTTCTCCTTTCTAACGATGCCTGTCATCTTAGAGCTCATTCAGGGACTTAATGGCATACGACCAATCCCCTCCAGCCTCTAACCACTACACCACACTCCACAGCTGCCTCATGGATAGCTCACAGTCTCACGAAGCAACCCCATGCAGTCAGACAGAGTTAGAAGGTATCCCTTGGTACAGCTCACTGCTTGTGCCCCGGTCAACCTATGGAGTGGCAGCCTCCAATGGTTCAGACAAGGATCTACTGTGATCTTTTTGCTCTCATGAAGGCAAACTCTTTCTGCGTTACAAAAGAAACAGACCTGGCATGTAATGGTGAAGCAGTAAACACAGATTAAAGGAAAGGAAGGGAGGGGACAAGGTTTGTTACCTTTAGTGCAAATAAATCACTTTCCAAGCTGTGTCCTATCAAAATCGTGTCCGCGCTGAACATGTTTAATAGAACAGCTTGCACGTCTCGCAGGGTGATGCTTGCGTTCTCCAGGTCCTCCTCCGTCACACCTGAAAACCTGCAGTGCAACAGCAACAGGGGACGTCTCCTTAGTGGGGCTGAACCGCCCACGCCCTAGCAACACCCACACATTTGGGGGCAACGAAAACTTCCCATTCTCCAAGTTCAGCCAAGTGATCCAGACCATTGAGACTTGGCGCATGAAACGGTGAGGCACCTTTTGGCACCTGCCCCCATTACTGTTCAAGGCTGCAGTTCTGGTGGGGAGGTCCTGGTCTTCGTGGTAATTGTGAATCACGTCTGTGACGCTCGCAGTGGCAGCGACTTTGCCCTCGGGGCCTTGCGACTTGGTCCACGTGATCCCTGGGCCACTCGGGTTTGGTGCATCCGCCCCTCCATAGAAGAAGATGGGCAGGCGGATGCACCACCCCTGAGTGACGTTGCGACCTCAGAGGCCAGGTGCAGCCCCACAGGACAGGAGCTGCTGCGGAGGGTGAGCTCCCTCTGCACACCTTTGCAGGACCCCTCTTCCTCCGCTTCCCAGGGCACACCCTTGTTTTCCCACACCTCTGCCAGGAAATGCAGTAAAAATGTGGTGGATAAAATCGTCGCCTTACTCGTGTTTTCTGGGCCATTTCAGCACAGCTGCTGGTCTGTTACAACGACGTGACCCACTGACACCAGGGCTTCACCTGAGTGGCAGCCACAATATTTGGCATACCAAGGAAGTGCCTGGGCTCGAGGGGAAGTCTTCATGCCCTCCGTAGGAGAGGAAGGGCAGCCACGAATGAGCTTTGCCAGCTCAAATCCTAATCATAAGCCACACGCTGCAGGGGCAGCGAATTCAGCAGCTGGGGAGGAATGGCTGGAGGGGGCTTGAGAAATGCCTTGTCATCACTTCTCGAGCCAGCTAAAGAGTGGTGCTGACAGGCTACGGGAGGGAAGCCATGCCGAGACATCAGCGTTGGGCTGCGGATGTCATTTATTATTAAAAACTCTCTCCCCAGAAAGCAGAGTCAAAAGCCTTTTTGATGGCTCTGGCCATACTCCATCCAGGGGAGGGGCTGCTCTTACCTGGTGTTGTAGTCCACCACTTTATTGTCAGGTTTGACGAAGGTGTCATAGACCACTTTCAGGTCCGAGTTGATCACGGTTACTCTTGTCAGCTCCAGCCCTTGCTTGGTGTAACACTGTCAACCCCAAACAAGCAGAGAGAGCTAGTCTTAGCATGGCATTTGCAGTCCAGACCTTGGTATTTACATGCCACCCCATTCACGTTAGCACCAGCATCTCCTCAATTATGACAGTTACGCTGCTGCGTGGCTGGCTAGCATACATTGGCTAACACTGCTATTTTTCAAAAGAAATGTATCATCTTAAGTATGAACAGCAGCTAATCAATTAAAAATACATCTCCCACTAACCCCCAGAAAGTGCTGTGACGTCATACAGCCAGATAACCACATGGTCTGCCAAAGGGGGGGAAAAAAAAAGAAGAGTCTTATTTGATGCTAAATATGGCAGGTGAAGGAGAAGTATCTAGGAGCTGTATACGTACACCACAGCATGGCCTATAGACAGGCAAGTCTACAGTACGTGATCTCTGGAGCACAGCATCAGGGGAGAATCAGTTATTCATACAGCAAGGTAACCGTCTGGTATAAATACTAATAAGAGTTCCACAAAGAGGATATCTACAATTTATAATCCACTTTTTAAAATAACCTGAGACGCAGTGATCCTGAACAGGCTTGCTCTTAATAACCCGTATCAAAAGGATGCTTATAAGCACTGGATTAGATCGTCCTGATCAGTTACATCCTGAGCCCTGGCTCCTCTTGCAAATGGATTAGGATGTACTGTTCCCATTGCTGATGGATAAGACTCCCACTCAGAGACTAACTGTTGAACAGCATGCAGTCGCCCAAGTTCGGCTTTTCTTCTTCTGGGAGACTGACAAGCAGAAACAGATCTCTACAGGAGAGCACTGCAGAGAGCTTCCCTGTTCCACCCCAAGCTTCCCACCAGCCCTATTTCATGGGTATGTTCCCCTTTCAGTTAGGATTTCTGCTCCCGGATACCCACCATTTCACAGTCTAAAGCATAGATTCCTGGATAGCCATCGGTAGTAGGCAGTTTCTCAAAAGTTTTCACAAAACCTTCAAGGTGCTCCTTCCGGCCATCTTGGACATGTTGCTTTAAAAAGAAAACCACACACACTTGTAAGACAAAAGCAAGTCCCTGAAATCCCATCACAAGCCAGAGACAAGACTCAGAACTACCTTTCCAACAGATCAAATCTCAGATTCAAATAAGACAAATTCTTTACATTTCCAACGATTACAAATGAAGACTAGGATTGGCTGGCAAAAGGTTCCAACCCAGCAGGTACCCTGTAGAAAGGCAGAAATTAAACAGCAGCCAGCGATTATACAAGTGTACAGGAAAATGTTTTATAAAGCAACAATTAGTGCTGTTATACTACAGCAAATACACAAGGCAGAAGGCATGCGGGCAGCACAGATCTTAAAAATGCAGGCATTCTGCAGCCTCACGCCACACGGTAATCCACTGCTTCCGATAACTTTGCCACGGATGGCAAACCTGGCCACGTACAACCAGAATCTCACATCCACATTCTGGAACAGGTCTTAAATGAGGAGGAAACTAATAAATAACATTCGCTCTTTCTACTTAAAGCAAAAAAGTTATGCGGGGAAATTCCATAGTGAGCTTCTCATACTGAACCACTCCGACTTCAGGCTCATTAGATCATCCCTAGACTATGGCATCATATCCCTATCTTGTATGGCTACCTATTCTCGATCGTCTCGGTTTAAAGCTACGCATAACATATGAAGAGCCAATGAGAGGAGCAGTCCAGGTATAAGGGAGTGCAAGGAAATCAAAATACTGTGCTCAGCCAGTGCAAATAAGTTACCTTACTTCAAAACGAGGCCATTGCAAACAAACGGACAAACACTGACCACATGAAAAGCAAAGAGCTACTGCCTTCCATTTTTCTTCTGGGCCTTAGGAGCAAATTTCCAGTGTTAAATTATTGTCCCATTAAGAAGCAATAACCTTCTTCTGAACTAAAGCTCTAAGATCAAGGAGTTTTAGCCCAGAACACAGTTATTACTGAGTTAGCAAGAAACACCCTCAAATTATATTGACATGAACATACGAACAGCCAGGGTCAGACCAAAGGTCCATCTATCCCAGTATCCTATCTTCCAACAGTGGCAAATGCCAGGTGCCCCAGAGGGAATGAACAGAACAGGTAATCACCAAACGATCCATCCCCTGTCGCCCATTCCCAGCTTCTGGCAAACAGAGACTAAGGACACCATCCTTGCCCATCCTGGCTAATAGTCATTAATGGATCTATCGTCCATGAATTTATCTAGTTCTTTTTTGAATCCTGTTATAGTCTTGGCCTTCACAACATCCTCTGGCAAGGAGTTCCACAGGCTGACTGTGCGTCGTGTGAAAAAAATACTTCATTTTGTTTTAAACCTGCTGCCTATTCATTTCATTTGGTGACCCCTAGCTCTTGTGTTATGAGAAGGAGTAAATAACACTTCCTTATTTACTTTCTCCACATCAGTCATAATTTTATAGACCTCTACCATATCCCCCCTCAGTCTTGGCGGGTACCTGGGGCCGCAGGGTTTTCCCAGTCACGAGCTAGGCCGACGGCGTCTGGTCTCCCCGGTGGCTGCTCCTCAAGTGAGCTCTGAGGGCCCGCCTTTATACTTCCGGGTCGCGCCGGTCTACTTCCAGGTAGACGCGCCTGTCTCTCGGCGGGGCGGGCCCAGAGCCTCCTGGCTCTGCCCACTGGGCCGGTTCTTCACTCTGCGGGGTGGTGGGGCACCAGCCCGCCTCGCTGCATTCCCCCCTTAGTCGTCTTTTTCTCTGTGTCCCTCTGCTCCAGTTGGATGTTCTCCTTCCCTTTCATCCTCTTCAACAGCACAGAGGCTGTCAGACCAGGGGTGGGACTGTTCTACTGCGTCCCAGAAAGTCTCCTCTATGTTCTTCCCATTCTCCGTTGGCTTCTATAATTTACTAGGCTCTGCCTGGCTACCACCGTCAACTCTCCAGCGACATGCCCACAACCAACATGGCGGCCTCAATACCTCATCGCCTCCATACACCAACACACCTCACTTGTCTCCGGCTCCTTTGTGTCCCATAAGGAATTAAATTACATCTGGCACTAGGTTTGGTGACTGGGCACGGAGAGATTAGAAGTCAAGGTGGCGGCATAGATGAAGAGTTCCAAAGGCAGCAGGTTAATCAAAGCAGATGTTTAAAAGGTACCCAATAAAAGCAGAGAGAGCTGCATGTTTGCATAAACAAGTGATTACTGCAAATCAGAGGCGCCCACAGTGCAGGAAACTGCACAAATGGGAATGAACTATGCAGCTGTGCAGCAGCACCACATTGCCAACCGAGAGAGAAAATCTCTCTTCAGTATGTTTCTTCAAAGCCAACACGATTCCTGTGTACGATAGCTCAGCCATTTCCGTGCAGTCAATGGCCAGACCTGCATCTGCGCACACAGATCAGGTTTATTTTGCTAAGAAATGAGAGGATGCAGATAATTACAAAGACTACCCACATTGGGTATCAAGTGGGTTTTTTCCTCCCTCAACTAGGGCTGCAATATAACTGGGGTCAGTAAAATAAGCTAACAGATTTGCTGGGACCACTGATAGCGAATGGCTGGCTGACTGTCATTTTCCCACACCATTTGGGAGTTTACTGCCCTGTAGCGAGGCGGTCTGGTCCCCAGCCGCCCCAGAGAAAGACCAGGAACCTTCCCGGACGCCTAAGTGGGCGGAGCCAGAGAATCCTGTCCCCGCCCCTCAAGGGTCAGGGGGCGGCACAGGAAGTAGAAAAGCCGGCCCTCAGACCGCAGTTGGGCGGCAGCCACTGGAGAGGCCAGACGCCAGAGGTCCAGCTCCCCGCCTGGAGGCCCCGGCGCCCAGCCGCTACCCCGAGGAGCCGCCGGGCCCGCCGCCCCGAGGAGCCGCCGGCCCCGCCGCCCCGAGGAGCCGCCGGCCCCGCCGCCCCGAGGAGCCGCCGGCCCCGCCGCCCCGAGGAGCCGCCGGCCCCGCCGGCCCGAGGAGCCGCCGGGCCCGCCGCCGGCCCCGCCGGCCCGAGGAGCCGCCGGCCCCGCCGCCGGCCCCGCCGGCCCGAGGAGCCGCCGGGCCCGCCGCCGGCCCCGCCGGCCCGAGGAGCCGCCGGGCCCGCCGCCGGCCCCGCCGGCCCGAGGAGCCGCCGGGCCCGCCGCCGGCCCCGCCGGCCCGAGGAGCCGCCGGGCCCGCCGCCGGCCCCGCCGGCCCGAGGAGCCGCCGGGCCCGCCGCCGGCCCCGCCGGCCCGAGGAGCCGCCGGGCCCGCCGCCGGCCCCGCCGGCCCGAGGAGCCGCCGGGCCCGCCGCCCCGAGGAGCCGCCGGGCCCGCCGCCCCGAGGAGCCGCCGGGCCCGCCGCCCCGAGGAGCCGCCGGGCCCGCCGCCGGCCCGCCGCCCCGAGGAGCCGCCGGGCCCGCCGCCCCGAGGAGCCGCCGGGCCCGCCGCCGGGCCCGCCGCCCCGAGGAGCCGCCGGCCCGCCGCCCCGAGGAGCCGCCGGGCCCGCCGCCCCGAGGAGCCGCCGGGCCCGCCGCCCCGAGGAGCCGCCGGGCCCGCCGCCCCGAGGAGCCGCCGGGCCCGCCGCCCCGAGGAGCCGCCGGGCCCGCCGCCGGCCCGCCGCCCCGAGGAGCCGCCGGGCCCGCCGCCGGCCCGCCGCCCCGAGGAGCCGCCGGGCCCGCCGCCGGCCCGCCGCCCCGAGGAGCCGCCGGGCCCGCCGCCGGCCCGCCGCCCCGAGGAGCCGCCGGGCCCGCCGCCGGCCCGCCGCCCCGAGGAGCCGCCGGGCCCGCCGCCGGCCCGCCGCCCCGAGGAGCCGCCGGGCCCGCCGCCGGCCCGCCGCCCCGAGGAGCCGCCGGGCCCGCCGCCGGCCCGCCGCCCCGAGGAGCCGCCGGGCCCGCCGCCCCGAGGAGCCGCCGGGCCCGCCGCCGGGCCCGCCGCCCCGAGGAGCCGCCGGCCCGCCGCCCCGAGGAGCCGCCGGCCCGCCGCCCCGAGGAGCCGCCGGGCCCGCCGCCCCGAGGAGCCGCCGGGCCCGCCGCCCCGAGGAGCCGCCGGGCCCGCCGCCCCGAGGAGCCGCCGGGCCCGCCGCCCCGAGGAGCCGCCGGGCCCGCCGCCCCGAGGAGCCGCCGGGCCCGCCGCCCCGAGGAGCCGCCGGGCCCGCCGCCCCGAGGAGCCGCCGGGCCCGCCGCCCCGAGGAGCCGCCGGGCCCGCCGCCCCGAGGAGCCGCCGGGCCCGCCGCCCCGAGGAGCCGCCGGGCCCGCCGCCGGCCCGCCGCCCCGAGGAGCCGCCGGGCCCGCCGCCGGCCCGCCGCCCCGAGGAGCCGCCGGGCCCGCCGCCGGCCCGCCGCCCCGAGGAGCCGCCGGGCCCGCCGCCGGCCCGCCGCCCCGAGGAGCCGCCGGGCCCGCCGCCGGCCCGCCGCCCCGAGGAGCCGCCGGGCCCGCCGCCGGCCCGCCGCCCCGAGGAGCCGCCGGGCCCGCCGCCGGCCCGCCGCCCCGAGGAGCCGCCGGGCCCGCCGCCGGCCCGCCGCCCCGAGGAGCCGCCGGGCCCGCCGCCGGCCCGCCGCCCCGAGGAGCCGCCGGGCCCGCCGCCGGCCCGCCGCCCCGAGGAGCCGCCGGGCCCGCCGCCGGCCCGCCGCCCCGAGGAGCCGCCGAGCCTGCCGCCCGCAGCCGACGCCGAGGTGCCGATGGTCTGCGACCTCCTGGAGGACGCCCCCCTGGTCCAGGTACCCGGAGAGGGGGAAGGTGGAAGTAGCCCGGGGGCAGCCAACTCTAGTCTGGCTGCAGCACTGCCAGAGCCCAGGTCAGTGTGTTGCGGCCAGGATCCCCACTGACTCAGCAGCGGGTTTGTCTGCCGCTGCTAGGGCCCCGGGCCGGGACGCAGTGGAGTGGGTGGGCCTGCGTCCCCCCTGCCACCCAACGTGTGGGTGGCCGTCTCCCCCTCTCCCAGGTTCACCAGAGCCAGGACCTGGGCTTGCTACTGATTGAGCTGGAAACTGCTTCTTGCCCCGCCCTGACCAAGGGCCAGGGCCTATTGACTTACTAACGGCTCAGCCCCTGCTTAAGGGCCTGAGCGGTGAACTGTTTATTGCCCCGCCCTGACCAAGGGCCCGGGCACCGTTAACTGCGCTTATTCCCCAAACTACAATAGTATAGTGGGCGGTCTGGTCCCCAGCCGCCCCAGAGAGGGGCAAGGAACCTCTACACGTGGTGGAGAATGCGGGCAGGAGTCCCCCGATCCTTGTGAGAAGGGATCTGCGGAGGACCCGCCCGCGCGACCATGGAAATGGAGAAGCTCATCAAGTTTTTGGCCGAGAGCCAACAGCAGCAGCAGGCCGCCCAGCTCCAGCAGCAGCAGCAGCAGGCCGCTCAGCTCCAGCAGCAGCAGCAATTGCTCCAGCAGCTCGGCACCCAACAGCAACAGCTGATGCTGGAGCTGGGGCGTCAACTCCAGGAGCAGCAACAACAAGGTCTGCAGCAGTTGGCGGCCTCGCTGCCCCGTCCGGCGGAATCCCAGCCGGTGGGTGCTGCTGGGTCACCCCACCTCGCACCCCCCCTCCGCCTGACCAAGATGGGCCCCAGCGACGACCCCGAAGCATTTTTAGTAACCTTCGAGAGGGTGGCCCTGGTCGCGGGCTGGGCCCCCGCCCAATGGGCGACCATTTTGGCCCCATATTTGACCGGGACGGCCCAAACCGTATATCGGGGCCTAGCCACGGACGCAGCCCGGGACTACCCCCGGGTGAAGGCAGCGATTTTGGATGCCTTAGACATCAGCCCCGAGACCTTCCGTCAACGGTTCCGGAGCTTGGCCTACACTACGGGAGCCCGACCCCGGGTAGTAGCCCAAGAACTGAGGGAGGCCTGCAAGCGCTGGCTCCAGCCCGAAGGACGGACGCTGGACGAGATTATCGACCAGATAATCCTGGAGCAGTTCGTCTATATACTTCCGCCCCGCGGGAGGGCCTGGGTTCTTCGGCACCGGCCCGCATCGTTGGCTACGGCCATCACCCTGATGGAGGACTTCCTTGCCACAGAGGCCCCAGTGGGACCGACCGCTCGAGCCGTCCTGCCCGGATCAGAGCGCACTCCCCCTGAGAGGAAGGGGGCCGCTCGGATGGAGCCCCGGAATTCACCCCGTGGCCCAGAGCCCCGACCTGCCGAGGGCCCGGCTCGACAGGCCCCTGCACCTCGACCTGACGCCCGAGGGCCTGGCCGAAGCCCTCCTAGGAGCCGGGCCGGAACCTCGTCCCGGCCGGGGCGCACGGACCTTGGCCCCTGTTTCTCCTGTGGGAAACAGGGCCACTTACAGCGGGATTGTACAGAGATGGACTGTAGCTTTGGCCAGGTTTGCACAGGAGAAGCTCGCGCCCGGCGCCCCCAGGGGGCTAAGATTACGGTCCCGGTGATGGTCGGGGAGCACCCCACCGTGGCTCTGATTGACTCAGGCTGTGGCCAGACCTTGGTTCGCCAGAGCCTCGGCCTTCAGCCAGACCCCCGCCTGGGGGCGATCCGGCTCCAATGTATTCACGGCGACGTACGTCCCTACCCCAGTGCCCAAGTCTGGCTGACCGTGGATGGCGTCGCCCGATCGATGGTGGTCGGCTTGGCCCCCCGGCTCGCCTACCCAGTAATCCTGGGGCGGGACTGGCCTGCCTTCACGGAGGTCCTCCAGTCAAAGGCCGGCGAGGTCCCCATCGCCACTCCAGTGCTGGAAGGGGACCTTCCGGGGACACAGTCGGAGAGGGAGAGTGTACCCGACCCCGGACAACGAGACGAGGAACGCACAGACCCCCCCCCGGGGACAGCTGCGGCGCCCCTGCTCCACACGGACTTTTGTCGAGACCAGAGGGAAGACCCCACCCTCCGTCACGCGTACGAGCAGCTAGCCGCGGTAGATGGGGCAGTCATCGACCCTCAACGGGCAAAGCAGTGGCCCCACTTTGAGTTGAAGCAAGACCGACTCTATCGGGTGGAACGGGACCCGCGCACCGGAGAACCCCGGAGCCAACTGCTCGTGCCTCGATGCCACCGGCGGGCAGTCATGAAACTCGCCCATGATATCCCGGCGGCCGGGCACTTGGGCCTTGAGAAGACGTTGGCACGAATCGTGACATGCTTCTTCTGGCCTGGGGTGCACCAGGAAGTACGAGACTATTGCCGCTCCTGTCCAGAGTGCCAGCTAGCTGCCCCCCCGCGGACCCCAAGGGCCCCGTTGGTCCCCATGCCCATCATCGAGACACCCTTCGAGCGGGTGGCCATGGACCTAGTCGGGCCCCTACACAAAAGCGCCGCGGGGTTCCAGTACGTGCTGGTCCTCGTCGACTATGCTACCCGCTTCCCGGAGGCAGTGCCACTGCGGAGCATCACCACCCGGACCATCGCCGGGGAGCTTGTGAAGATATTTGCCCGGGTAGGCTTGCCCCGGGAAATCCTCACGGACCAGGGCACCAACTTCACCTCACGACTGCTGCAGCAGGTGTGTGGACTCCTGGGGGTTAAGCAGCTGCGCACCTCGGTGTACCATCCACAAACCGATGGGCTGGTGGAACGGTTCAACCATACACTGAAGGAGATGCTACGCAAGTTCCCCCCAGAGGACCTGCGCCAATGGGACCAACTCCTCCCGCCGTTGCTTCTGGCAGTCCGAGAGGTGCCCCAGTCCTCGACCAAGTTTTCTCCCTTCGAGCTACTCTATGGCCGCCGCCCACGGGGTCTCCTGGATCTGATGCGGGAGACCTGGGAGCAAACACCATCACCAACCCAGGGTCTCCTGAAGTACGTCCTTCAGCTCCAGGAACGGTTCACTCAGGCCGGGGCGCTGGCCCAGGAAAACTTGAAGGCTGCTCAGAAGGCCCAAGCACGGACTTATAACCAGGGCACACAGAGCCGCAACTTTAAACCTGGGGACCGGGTCCTGCTCCTCCTGCCCTCCAGCGAGTCAAAGCTCCTGGCCCGCTGGCAGGGCCCCTACGACGTGGTCCGGAAGGTAGGGCCCGTCACTTATGAGGTCAGCCAACCGGATCGACGGAAAAAAACTCAAAGATACCACGTCAACCTCCTGAAGCCCTGGCGGGAGCGTGAGGGCTTATTAATTAACCCCTACCCCCCCGAGCCTGAGTTGGGCCCCCACGTCGCCCTGACCCAGGACACGGAAGGGCCCCAGTTGGCGGGGACCCTCACCGACGAACAGCGGAAGCAAGTCCAGTGCCTCTTGCAGGCGTTCCCGCGGACCTTCACCAGTCACCCGGGCTACACCACCCTAGTCTGTCATACTATTCAGACGGAACCCGGGGTGGTGATCCGCGAAGCGACCAGGCCCTTGCCCCACCGAATGTGCCAGAGCGTCGAGGAGGAGGTACAAGCCATGCTGGACTTGGGTGTGATTGAGCCCTCCCGGAGTGCATGGCGTAGCCCCATCGTGCTAGCCCTCCCGGAGTGCATGGCGTAGCCCCATCGTGCTAGTACCCAAGCCCGATGGGACACGGCGCTTCTGTATCGACTTCAGGCGCGTCAACGCCATTTCCAAATTCGATGCCTACCCGATGCCGCGCATCGATGAGCTGCTCGGCCGGCTGGGGGGGGCCTGCTTCCTCACCACCCTCGATCTCAGCAAGGGCTACTGGCAAATACCCCTGGACCCTGAGTCACGGGAGAAGACTGCGTTTGCCACCCCCACGGGTCTGTACCAGTTCGTCCGGATGCCCTTCGGCCTCCATGGTGCCCCTGCCACGTTCCAGCGGCTGATGGATCAGCTCCTCCAGCCCCATCAGGACTACGCGGCTGCCTACCTAGACGATGTGGTTATCTACAGCCGCCACTGGGAAGACCATCTGCTAAGGGTAGCGGCCGTCTTGAGATCCCTGCGGGCCGCCGGGTTGACGGCCCACCCAAGAAAATGCCGCATCGGGTGGCAGGAAACGACATATCTGGGCTACACCATAGGGAATGGATGAGTGAAGCCCCTTGTGGGTAAGGTACAGGCCCTGACAACCTGCCCGCCCCCTACCACAAAGCGCCAGGTGCGACAGTTCTTGGGACTCGCCGGCTATTACCGACGGTTCATCCCCCGTTTTGCATCTGTCGCCGCCCCGCTAACCAACCTCCTAACTAAGGACAGCCCGCGACGCGTGGTTTGGACCCGGAACTGCGAAGACGCCTTTCAGGAACTTAAGGCAAGTCT
Source organism: Macrochelys suwanniensis (assembly GCA_033296515.1). Lineage (NCBI taxonomy): Eukaryota > Metazoa > Chordata > Testudines > Chelydridae > Macrochelys > Macrochelys suwanniensis. The sequence goes on from CM065799.1 coordinate 4,707,132, forward strand.
CTGTCGTGGCCCGGTCCTCTACAGCCCTAATTTCGATGAGGGCTTCATCCTCCAGACGGATGCCTCGGAGGTGGGTCTGGGGGCGGTCCTGTCCCAAGACGTGGATGGGCAGGACCATCCCGTCTTGTACATCAGCCGGAAGCTGTTCCCGCGGGAGAAGAACTATGAGGTGGTGGAGAAGGAAGCCCTGGCGGTAAAGTGGGCTTGCGATGCCCTCCGCTATTACCTTCTGGGAAACCCGTTCATCTTGGTGACGGACCACGCCCCCCTGCAGTGGCTGAACCGAATGAAGGACAACAACATGCGGATACAGCGGTGGTACCTAGCGCTGCAGCCCTACGCCTTTACGGTTCGCCATAGGGCCGGCAAGGACCACGCTAACGCTGACTTCCTGTCCCGCCTGGGAGGTATGGAAGGGTCTGGCCCCGATGAACGGGAGCCAGACTTGAGGGGGGGTGTGTGTAGCGAGGCGGTCTGGTCCCCAGCCGCCCCACAGAAAGACCAGGAACCTCCCCGGACGCCTAAGTGGGCGGAGCCAGAGAATCCTGTCCCCGCCCCTCAAGGGTCAGGGGGCGGCACAGGAAGTAGAAAAGCCGGCCCTCAGACCGCAGTTGGGCGGCAGCCACTGGAGAGGCCGGACGCCAGAGGTCCAGCTCCCCGCCGGGAGGCCCCGGCGCCCAGCCGCCACCCCGAGGAGCCGCCGGGCCCGCCGCCGGCCCGCCACCCCGAGGAGCCGCCGGGCCCGCCGCCCCGAGGAGCCGCCGGGCCCGCCGCCGGCCCGCCACCCCGAGGAGCCGACGAGCCTGCCGCCCGCAGCCGACGCCGAGGTGCCGATGGTCTGCGACCTCCTGGAGGACGCCCCCCTGGTCCAGATACCCGGAGAGGGGGAAGGTGGAAGTAGCCCGGGGGCAGCCAACTCTAGTCTGGCTGCAGCACTGCCAGAGCCCAGGTCAGTGTGTTGCGGCCAGGATCCCCACTGACTCAGCAGCGGGTTTGTCTGCCGCTGCTAGGGCCCCGGGCCGGGACGCAGTGGAGTGGGTGGGCCTGCGTCCCCCCTGCCACCCAACGTGTGGGTGGCCGTCTCCCCCTCTCCCAGGTTCACCAGAGCCAGGACCTGGGCTTGCTACTGATTGAGCTGGAAACTGCTTCTTGCCCCGCCCTGACCAAGGGCCAGGGCCTATTGACTTACTAACGGCTCAGCCCCTGCTTAAGGGCCTGAGCGGTGAACTGTTTATTGCCCCGCCCTGACTAAGGGCCAGGGCCTATTGACTTACTAACGGCTCAGCCCCTGCTTAAGGGCCTGAGCTGGAAACTGCCTCTTGCCCTGCCCAAGGGCCAGGGCCTATTGACTTACTAACGGCTCAGACCCTGCTTAAGGGCCTGAGCTGGAAACTGCCTCTTGCCCTGCCCTGACCAAGGGCCAGGGCCTATTGACTTACTAACGGCTCAGCCCCTGCTTAAGGGCCTGAGCGGTGAACTGTTTATTGCCCCGCCCTGACCAAGGGCCCGGGCACCGTTAACTGCGCTTATTCCCCAAACTACAATAGTATAGCGGGCGGTCTGGTCCCCAGCCGCCCCAGAGAGGGGCAAGGATCCCCTACACGCCCCATGCTCTCTTACCTCCAGTTTTCAGATGGTGAGGAGAACTAGCCCTCAACAGTTACTGTGAAGTACAGCAGTTCCAGACCATATTTATAGGAAAGCTAAAGTCATCTGTGCAGCTAGTCTGCCACCTGCTGTTAGATTTGCTAATTGCAATGCTGCTCAAGGCCTGTGCATCTCTAGTATGTTTGGCAGGAAAAGATGTAGAAATTTCATCGGGGAGAAGAACAGCCAAATATCCCAATCACTTATATAGTGCCTTGACTACAGCTATTTGTTGTTTACAATGCCTGCCTTCAGAGCTGCTGAGAGGGAAGCGCTTTAGACAGTCATTCATTCCCAAGACTGGTCCTATGCCAGAGTTGGATTCCAGGTGCAAGTTGCACATAGAAAGAGAGGCACCTTTTTACAAACTAAGCATTTGGGAGCAATACACTGCTCCCTGGAGCAAGAGAGCAGAGCTCGAGTCCTGAGCTGGTTTCTTACCCACTTGGATTTCAGGTGCTAGAATCACTTGTGCCCCCGAGATTTGAGTGGCATTTATGGGTTCCAAAGGGACTCTCCCATCCACTACTTTCCCAGAAAGGGGAAAAGCGTTGAGCACTGATATGGAGGAGGACAGAACAAGCCAAGGTAATGAAGGTGCCCTGTAGAGGGAAGAAAACCTCATACCCAAGAGTGGCTTTTGTAGGCGTGTGAGGAAGGGAACGCCAAGCAAAAAGCTGTGAGAGAGACACTAGTTCTGTCTAGGCTGCTTGTGCCACATAGCTGTTTCCAATCCAGTAATAGCATTGATTGTACTTGTAGCTCCAGTGCACCAAGCTTCTCAGCCTCCCTTTTACTATAGCTCTAACACACCCTAAAAGCAGACCAGCTCTGAATGCCCTGAGGGTGTTGAGCATGACGGTTTGCCTGGAATCAGTCAAATTCCAGGCAGAAACCCCTCTCTCAACACATGATTTTTTTAAAAGAACATTTCTAACCTTCTAATCACTGAGTACGTTGAATATAGAATCGCTTTTCCCAAAGAAACCGGGAAGTCTTCTGAGAGCGCACACAAGACAGTAAGCGACAGATCGTCAGGGTCATGGAGAGGGAAAAAAAGCACAACTTACTTTGGCCACCTGGCATCCCGGTGAACCCACAGCTCCTGAACAGCAGCTGTAGTGCGTTTCCCAGCCCCCCGGCACTGAAATGGCAAGAGACGAGAGTCAGACATCTGCACAGCAGCCGGGAGGTGTAACTCCCAATTTGGGGAAGCAGACACGTGTTAGAGCTGCTCGGGCTAGTGTCTAAAAAGAAAGGTGTGGCCACAGTGGCACGGGCGGCAGTTCGAGGTAGCCACCGGAGTACAATCCCACCCGACTCCCTGGGCATGTGCTTGGAGGTCTACCCGGGGGCGCTGCCATGGCCACGCTGCTGTTTTTCGACACTACGGGAGCCGAACTAGAGTGTGCATGTCTACTTGAGCTGGGCATTAGGCCTCCCAGCTGCTGTGTAGACACTTTCAGGCTCACTTGCTACAATTTCGAGAGCAGTTAAAGGAAAAGATTGAGGAGTCAAGTCCCCAGACTAGAGGGTTCAAGTCTTTCCCTCCCAGTCAGTCTGAACCAAGTTCAGCAGGAGGGTGCCTGCTAACCAGATCCACAGCAAAGCTAACAGGCTGGCGAAACAGAGGTATGAATGACGAAGGCTCTGTGTGCAAACGGATATTTTGAAAGCTACAGCAAAGATTCAAATTAGGAAGGCCTCTCTCGGGGAAAGAATCCAATTGAAAACACTGTGCTCTTTGGGGCAGTGACCACTACTCTGTATTGTTCACATAGCGCCTTATAAACAAGGACCCTGACCGGGGCCTCAGGAAGCTACTGTAATAACAATAAGACTGATTCAGTAGATACAATTAATCCATCGGGAACCAGCATTATTTCTTAATAGATCTTATTTTCACCCATCGGTTCTCCGTCCAACAGTTACTCATTCTAGAGAGATCTAGTTATATCTCTAGACCCGGCTAGTGCATCCTTCTGTTATACACTGCCCCCCACCTGCCTTCTAGAAAGGAAACTAGCTTAAAGGCAGAACCCCACGCATAAGAATGATTGGCTTGTTGATAGAGCAAGTCAGCTCTACCCCCACTAGTATCGTAAATGCCTTTGTATCGACTCCAAATAGATTATAATCATTTTTAGAGTTGGCCTGACCCTATTTTAAAAGCCCACGAGCCATTATCCTAAAAGGACAATGGGTTTAATAAAGAAAGACATAAGACCTAGGGAGGTGTGGGAAGGGAGAGAATTGCCATAGGCTAATACAAAATCATAGAAATGTAGGACTGGAAAGGACCTCAATAGGTCGTCTAGTCCAGTCTCCTGCACTGAGGCAGGTCTAATTATTATCTACACCATTCCGAACCGGTTCTTAAACTGGTTCTTATTATCTACACCATTGTCTAACTGGTTCTTAAAAACCTCCAGTGATACCTAGGGAGTTTGTGGAAATTTGTTCTGGTGTTTAACTACCCTGACAGTTAGGAAGTTTTTCCTAATGTCTAACCTAAATCTCCCTTGCTGCAATTTAACCCCACTGGTGGCGAGGGAAAACAATTTATCACCCTCCTCTTTATAACAACCTTTTACATACTGAATACTGTTAATCAAGTCCCTCCATAGTTTTCTCTTCTCCAGACTAATCAAACCCAATTTTTTCAATCTTTTCTCGTAGGTCATGATTTCTAGACCTTTAATCACTGTGCTTGGTCTCCCCTCTGGACTTTCTCCAATTTGTTCACATCTTTGCCAAAGTGTGGTACCCAGAACTGGACCCAGTACTCCAGCTGCGGCCCTATCAGTGCTGAGTGGAAAAAATACTTCTTTAAATTAAATCTTTGCTACAGCTGCAACATTACATTTCATGGATCACACCACCACCTGCTAACATCCTGTTTTGCCAAGTCCACTCTTTTGTAATGTGTTGCGCCACCAAGTGGCAAAATTACATACCGACAATTTGCAGCTACAGTGCACAATTTTGGTGAAACACACAGAAAACAAAAAAATGACAAAGCACAAAACCAAATTGGCTTTTGTAGCGATTCAAGTTTAATAACAGATCAGATGTTAAATGGCAAAGTACAGCTAATGTTTTGCTGACACCTTCATCAAAGAGACCTTACCTCGCTGCTTGCGTAGCCTTCCCCAGTGATGGAGACACTCCTCTCTGCGAATGCAGTTCCCAGATGCTGAGACCATGTATTCAGTACCACAACGGCAGCAAACCCTGCATGAAGCTTTAAAACAAGGGGAGTTAGCTCACTGGAAAGTCTACATTTCAGTCAGTTTAAACAGGGCATTCAGTAAGTTAAACTTCTTCCTATTTCCAATGTCAAAAAGAAACAGGAGACGGCTTTGCCTAGTGTTTAGAGCAGGGTAGACTGGGAATGAGGATGTCAGGATTCATATGCCCCATCAAAGACTCAGGAATTGACCTTGTGAAATTCAATCGCTAGAGCTCAGTTTACCCATTTATAAAATGGGTATAGTGCCACTTATGTACCAATTTAGAAGTGTTGAGGCTTAATGTTTGTTAATTGCTTTGCACTCTCAGTTCTGGTCTAGTACACACACATCCTGTGTATTTTGAGATAGCTATGCAGCCACAATAACTTAGGATATTCCCTGAACACGGAAATACAGGGTTAGAAAATACTAAACAGATACACGCAGAACATGGCTAATCCAACTTTGCAGTTGAAACATTAACCGATTTTCCTGAATCTTGCATGCTGGAATTCTCAACTTTAATGCTGCATTAATGTTCAGGGAAATTAAATGCAAAACCTAATTTCACAAAAAAGAAAAAAAATTAAATATGAAACATGTTGTCGCTTTAGTGCTGGGCGGCCTGTGCTCAGATGGCCATAAGCATTTACAGGCACCTCAAAACCAACGCATGTGCCAAACACTCCAAGCTACTTTAGAAACTGCACAGCACCAAGATGGAGAAAGGCATTAACAGCACATGTGAACATCATGATTCTGAAGTTCCCAAAACTTTATAAATATTGAACCAATTTTCTTCAAACTCAGCTTGCATTCTTCCCTTATCGCAAACTGTAAAACGAGCCTTGTTTGAATCTTCTAAGTAACAGGTGTTTGAAAGCACAAAATCTCCAATTGGAATATACAGGGAAAAATGAGTATTTCTCTCACTCTGGTCTCATCAGTCAAAAGGGGGTCAAATTTACCAGAAAAAATTAATCTTGGGCTGAGACCAAGTATTGTAAGTTTCAGCTCAAGAGGAATTTGAAAAAGTGAAAAGCAACTAAAAAGGGGGTGGAGGGGAGAAAAGGTTTAGAATGGAAACTGGAACAGTCTTAATTGTTGCATTTCCTACTGAAAATGCTGTAACGCGGTTTTGCAGGCATAGAGAAATGCAACTCCCTCTGGGGTGAAACATGACACTAACAGCACACCACAAACTAACACCAGAATAGAACTTCACAGGGTATTTAGGAGAAGCACAATGTGAATTTCACCATTTGGAACTTGGCCCAAATCCCTGGAATATTACCCCTGCTCTTTCCACAATGTATCATAGGATGGTTAATGAGCACAAGTGATAAAAAAAAATCAGTTTTGTGAATCACCTGAAAGGAAGAATGCCCAAAAACAGAGTGCTGGGTGATTTTCTGTCGTGCTTTCTGCATTGTTCACTATTAAAAGACTGCAAGGGAGATTCCAACACCAAAAAGTTGATAGCAGTACCTCTAACCTCAATACAAAAATTCCTTGCATTCTAGTCTGAACAATTTCCCCAAAAGCACAATATCATTTTAGCTAACAGGTCTGTACAGCCTTCGTGTCCTACTTATTTACTTTATATTTTCACTCCATAGGTTGTAATAACATAATGATGTATGTTTCCAGTGGCTTAAGTTACTGACAGCATCAAAACCAAAGCTCCCAATACACCTGCAAGAAGCTGCAGAGACACACTAGGTACTATGAACCCTGGACTACATGAGGGTAGGTCAGCTCAGAAGATAAAGCATTTAACAAATACAGTATCTGATAGCATTAAACCCAGTGAACTTCAATGCAGGATGCAACAGTATTCACGGTACAAAAGCGGATGCAAGGTGTTAAAAGGATGAACACTTAACATGCTTTAGCCAGCTATCCCTCCATAACCAAATGACTGACTCCGCTGAACAAGATACTTCAAGTCCCTTTTTTGCTCTTCTAAATTCTGATAATGCATTGATATTTTTCACTTTGGCCTGACATTTTACTCAATCTATAGGACTCTGGTCTCCTCTTAGTTTAAACAGAAGTTTAATTCCTCCGAATGAACACCATTTTTCAGAAAATCAGATCTATTGCTTATTAAAGGGCCTTTAAAATTATGTGTAGTGGAACCCCCAAGTGGCAGAATTAAAAACTGCACTATTCTAAATCATGCTGCAGTGTTATTGGGGACCCAATCAGGCACCTCCTGCTGTTTATTAAACCACCATAGCAGTTGATGGGAGCTACAGCTGTTTGAGTCCTAGAGTATGTCTCCCTCAATTCCCTTGGATATGAACTTGGTTTTCAGTGCCTGCATGGAAACCCCTTAGGCAGCTCCATGAGAGGCTCTTTGTGAAACAATTTTGTCATTTGCCTTCCTCAGGGATGGCCTACAAGCTCTGGGATATTTTGAATTCCAACCAGAAACGCTCACTATTTCTGGAGTGAGTGATGTAGATAGGCAGTTCAGGGGACCTGCAAGATGAGAGGAAGGACAAGTGGGAACTCAATTAAAATGTGCTCTCCCCTAATGCTGAGGTCTAGATACTTGTTCCCAAAAAACACAGAACCTTTGCTGCCCTCAGGATTGACAGAACACCAGCCAAAGCTGGATGTCAAATCAGACATCTACATACGCTAACGTCTGAGGAGCTAACAATTTTTTATTTTTTATTTTTGAGGTTTATAACCCAGTAGCGCTCCACGATGGAGTGAAGAACAAGTGACTGCAATCCCAGCCATTTCCTCTGAGGACATGAGAGTCAGCTGGCCTAGGAAGGGATACCAAAAGATTCTTGCCACTGGCAGCGGCTAGAACCACCATACAAGGCATATGAGGCCAAAGGACATACACCCTGTAGTGAAAATAGTTCTCGAGGACATGAAGCCTTAGGAACCCCTGGTTCATCAGAAAGATAGGGAGTCATTTGCAGCCACCCTCATCTTCAGTATGAAGGGGCAGCCTGCAGAGACACTGGGTCCCAGCATACGAAGTTCTATCCTGATGAAAGTGAATGACCACATGCTGGGATCTGCAGTGTCCTCAGGCAGCACCTTCGAGGGTGGCTGCAGGCGGCATGGGGCGTACAGGCTGTACTTTGGCTAACAAGCCTTGCTGACCACAATAGCCAGCGGAGCTTACAGTCAGTCGTTTTCTTCTCTTCCACCGTGAAAACAACAGCACGGCCGGCTTTCTCTGGATGTGGCATTGGGTAGCTATTTTCCTTCAACTGCTCTTCCGTCAGGAGATACTCCTTCAGTCTTCTGTACAAAGAAGCTCCTAGGTACCAAAGGAAATGCTGATGTCACAACACTGAAGCAGCAGGAATACCAATCATTTTCTATGCAGCAGCCGTGCTACTCATCACCTCTCACGTAGAGAGTCCCATTGTCTCAAATGTGCTTCTACATCTTCTGTTCAGTATTTAAACAATTCTAAGTCAAGGGAAATAGACTCCAAGGCAACACTGGGCCCATACATATAGGACCTGATTCATAGAGTTGTTCAGCAACTAATTTTAGGCACCTATGCATGTCTCAAAATTTTGGCCTAAAACTGTTAAGGCGTTCCAAAATGGAATTCCTCTGAAGGGTCAGACTTCAGAACATCTCAGTGGCTAGAGTGTACACTTGGGAACTTGATACATTATTTCAATCTTTAAAATGTTTTCACCATTATATGGTTAAGTGTGCCAAGCAACATGTCTTCCACCATATCCCTTGGGAGACTACCCACAGCCATCTAAGATCTTGCTCTCAGGAGTTTTTTCCTTATATTCAGCCTAGGTTTTCTTTTTGTTAATTTCATTCCATTATGCCTACTTATAACTTCTTGTACCACACTCAGTAACTCCCCTCTATGTTTTGTGTTTACACCCTTCAAATACTTGAAGGCTGGTGTCTTTCCTTATGATGTTCATAGAAACATAGAAGATTAGGGTTGGAAGAGACCTCAGGAGGTCATCTAGTCCAAACCCCTGCTCAAAGCAGGACCAACCCCAACTAAATCATCCCCGCCAGGGCTTTGTCAAGCTGGGCCTTAAAAAGCTCTGAGGATGGAGATTCCATCACCTCCCTAGGGAACCCATTCCACTGCTTCACCACCCCTTCCTAGTGAAATAGTTTTTCCTAATATCCAACCTAGACCTCCCCCACTGCAACTTGAGATCATTGTTCTGTCGGTCATCTGCCACCACTGAGAACAGCCTAGCTCCATCCCTCTTTGGAATCCCCCTTCACATAGTTGAAGGCTGCTATAAAATCCCTCCTCGCTCTTCTCTTCTGCAGACTAAATAAACCCAGTTCCCTCAGCCTCTCCTCATAAATCATGTGCCCCAGCCCCCTAATCATCTTTGTTGCCCTCCGCTGGACTCTCTCCAATTTGTCCACATCCTTTCTGTAGTGGGGGGCCCAAAACTGGACGCAATACTCCAGATGTGGCCTCACCAGTGCCATCTAGAGGGGAATAATCACTTTCCTTGATCTGCTGGCAATGCTCCTACTAATGAAGCTCAATGGCATGTTAGCCTTCTTGGCAACAAGGATGCACTGTTGCTTACCTGAGCTACAAAGATCCATTTAAGCTTTCCTCATAAGTCAATCCCTCCAGCCCCTCAGTAGTTTTTGTGGCTCTTCTCTGATTTCCCCAACAGCCTGTCTACTGCACATCTCTTGGCAACTGAGCTGTGCACAACCAATTCGACGATAATGCCGGTGGCACACTCCTTTGCATACAATTGGACCTTTTAGTACAATATTGGTAAACCATTTGAAAGAGTCCCTACAGAACACATGGAGACATATCAACACTGAATACAGACAATCTCCCCTTACGGTGATGAACCCAAAATAACCACACGCAAAGCACACCTTCTGGGGCAGGAAGGCAAAAGCAACCCCCCAGTGCTGAAAATGGCAAGTCAATGATATGGAGCATTCAAAAGGCATCTGCAAATCCAAACACATCAAACAAGTTTTTCAACCACCTGCTGATGTTACATCAAAACCATGTGGGCAGGATTAATGAACTCACCTCAAAGGTACGGCCCAGAAGAGGGAGGGCAGCTAGAGAGCACATCAGCCAGAGGTGGACTTCTTTTTCCTCGAGGGCTGGGGCTGGATGCCAAACATGACACTGGAGTGAATAAGCCTGCAGCTCTTATACAGACTTCAGCACCCAGTATAGGCTGTGCACCGTTCAGTAAGTGATAACGTGCAAAGCTTTGACCGGACAATAAAGTCACATTGCCTCATGGATCACCAAGAAGCTGCCTTCCCCTATTCCAGCTCTGTTCTACTCACGCCTCTGACTTGCAAGATATGGAGCTAGAGAAAAAGGGACTTACCTGTCAAGTCCTCCGCCCGCAAGTTCCCTGACTGGTTTAGTGTAAAGCTCGTCTTAGCAGCGAGTTTCCCTCCTAGCACAGCTTCGTGGGACACCATCTTCCTGTTACTGGTCTCTGCCGTGAGAGGGGAGAAGAGAAACAGGGACAATAAAGGATCAAATCTGCAGCTGCCACCTTTCGACAATAGAGTCTTTATTCTGAGGGTTTGGGGCACGACACACGGTAGGAAGTTTGGGTACAGACAGGTTGGGTAGCTGGAAAAAGGATGGTTCGATTTACTCTCTCGGAATTTCTCTCTATTTCAGGAGCTGGAATTTGTTTGGTGCTTTCAGGGCTGGCTTGTTGGCTGGAATACTCCTATCTGTCACAGGAAAACTGCTATGCTCGCTGCTCTGTACCACACAATCCTGTGCGATAGGATAGCACAATCCTGTTCGTATACAGGGGACACTGCAGCCACACTGGAGGCTTTATTTCAGCCATGGGAACCATGACCTCTTCTGCTGCACAGCATTCCCGTTTGGTGGAAACACGCCGTGAGTAAAAGCGGGCAATGCGGAGACGAGAACCCACTATAGCAGCTGTGTAGCTAGGAAAGCGAGGCTGTTTCCTGGAAAAGCTCCCGAGCAGGGAGGAGAGGAAGAATTCATCTCTGCAGCATTTCTGCCAAAGACACCCCCCACCTCCTTTACTGACAAACGGCATCGCCAAGGCCCATCAAGAGGTCTAAGGCAGGTCCCACTCCACAGCGTGCAGCTCCACCACCGAGTCCCTGCTGACCAGACTTCCACACTGAGGGCTTGTCTATACTTACCGGGGGATCCACAAGCGGCGCTTGATGCATCGGCGGTCGATTTAGCGGGTCTAGTGAAGACCCGCTAAATCGACCACAGATCGCTGCTCCCTGGACTCCTGTACTCCACCGTATCGAGAAGAGTAGGGGGAGTCGACAGGAGAGCGTCTCCCGTAGTGTGGATCCCGCGGTAGGTAGATCTAAGCTACGTTGATTTGAGTTACGCTATTTATGTAACTCAAATTGCGTAGCTTAGATCGAATTTCCCCTGTAGTGTAGACAAGGCCTGAATCTTTCACCCTTCTTAAAAAAGAACCTCATCACTTGGGAATATGTGCAACACATTAGATAATGGTTCACAGGTGCTTTTTACTAATCATTAACTGGCAGCTCTCCAAAAGGCCAGCCTCCCAAAGTTCAGCCTGGCTGACTAATGGCTATGAAAGTAATGGGAGGGGGGCTGAGATCAGAATTTTTTTTCACAAGAACAGCACAAATTGATTGTTTAATGTACCCTCTCGAGAGCCAATAATGAAATGTCTTAACCCTCTTCTTTTCTCTCTTGAAGCTTAATGCGTGTAACAGATTTCTGTGGTGATGGACGAGTCTCTCACTTTGAAGGCACCATGTGAAAGTTACTCCATTAGCAGGATTTTTCATTTTAAAGAACTTGTGCTAAAAAAAACCCCCATCCTTGTGGCATTATCTCCATCTAGGTATAGACAGCCAACAAAGCATTGCAGGATTTTCCTCTTGAGGAGGTCTATTAAAGCTTGCAAGGCTATCAAGCTAACTCGAGTTGCTTGCCTTTCAAGCCTAATGCATCTGAGAAATGGCTCTGTCTTTTCAAAGTGTTTCACTCTGCTGCCTCTAATCCCATCATGGTTTTGGATTTGAAAATCCACAGTGCAATACGTACTGTTTACACAAGGCGGGGAATTGGGCACTAGACTTCTTAGCTTCTTTAACGTGTTCACTGCCACATTCAGGTAGATGTTCCGGCTGGTACTGCGTTCATAAGCCACCTTCTCCTCTGATAGAGCCTGCAAACAATGTAGTTTGTTACCACCTGCTCCTTTAGCGCGTTCGATTTTAGTTGTGTGAGAGAGCGCGAGTCTCCTTGAACACAGCACCCTCTTGTGATAGCAAAATGACTGTCCATACAACTGGCACCAACCAAGGGTTTCAGAAGCAATGTGCCAAGATACAAGGCAAGAGACACTAGTTCAGAAACTGTCTTGGGTCCTCCTACTTGTGGGGTAACAGTGTTAACAGCAGGTCATGGAGGGGATGCATTTGAACTCTAGGCATTGATAACTAGATTCACAGCTTAGTAAAAATTGCTCGCTAGTCCTCCTGCAGCAACATGAAAGCAGAGAGGTATGAAGCACGCAAAAAGGGAGGTTATCCAGAATGGCTGATCAGAACCCATTCACCCTCAGAACCATGCCCTGGTTGCAATAGGAACATTTCCTACTGGGAGTGGGAAAGGGGAGATGCCAAAAGAAAAATCCTCACAGAGTTGGTTTTGCACCAGACACGTGTGGCATATGTTATTTTGAATTTACCCAACTGACCTCAGTGGTCAGGGTTTCTCAAAGTAAAGCACATGATTTTCTCAACTCTGCCTCAGGAAATGCTAACGATATGTTAGCAGGTTACTGTGAGGCTTCTTAAAATCAAGGCACCGAGACTCAATAGTGAGGTAACATGAATTATGGGCTTTACAGATCATGTCTGCACCATATGCATGTCTGTACAGACTGACAATCTCCAGAAGGCCTTTACCAGCATGCTCTGGGTTGAGGATAAAACTTGGGAAGGATTTTCTGAGTCTGACTCTGGTTGTTTAGGAGTCTCGGTGAGAAAGAGGTTTCCCTGGAACCATGCATGGATCTCCCAGCAGGGAGAAAGGTGAAATTCCCCTGGAATTGTAATCTTTGTCATTTTTCTAAGGATCACATGTGTTTTTAACCTACTTCACTCCTGGGTAAGTAGCACGGGCTGCAGCACAGCGAGCAAACAAAACCCAAAATGATCATGACAAACAGAAAAAAATCCCCCACTCCAAACTTCATACTTAAAAGCGAATGCCAACACAGACCTTATCAAACGCTTCCTGTGAGGAAGAGCAGAACTTCAGGCACTCGTCAATGAAGAGATTGAGATACCTTTGGCGAATGTTGGTTGGGACTTTGGCACCAAACTCAGTGGGAATAACGGGCCTCTTTAAGCTAACGCTCTAAATAGAAAAGGAAAGGAATAAAAGGTTGTGCAGGGCTTGAGAAACAAATTGCTTTGGGTATCTCGTGTTTCCCAGGTGTTATTAATAGTGCCATGACTTCCTTTCTGAAAACCTTCTAAAACCCCAGAACAATGTGTGTCATTTGCAGTCGCAAAAACAACATTTGCAACTGCTCAGCTCCCCCACAGTATTTTTATTATAAAGAGGTATTGACATTTTTTAGGGTGTTTTGTTACAGCCATGTGGAATCGGGCCTTAAGATTCCACAAGGCAGCCAAGTAGCCTCAGTGGCGTTAGACACAAAGCTAGTATGTCTACATAGAAAAGCTTCCCAGACCATTAAAATTGTAGCACTTACATTAAAAGAGTCAAGGTTAGTGTGGTGACAAAGCATCACACTTCGTATCGGAGACATGACTGTATGAAACCAAACATAAAACCAATGGTCTGTGGTGCACATTTCCGATACTCCACCTGCAAAGAAGGGAAAATGGGAGGCTGGCAACACGCTAAGGGGCTGAGTTAAGATAGTTTGGCAACCTAACTGAATTTCCATGCTCGCAATTTGGGGTTCTCGTAAGTTTCATTACGCCATTGAATTTCCTGTCTTTGTACATTTTTGTGTGTGCCAACTACAAAGTGCTTGTAAGGATTTTTACCCTTAAGTAACTGATATGCACTTTCTAGGCCCTAACGATTTTTGTCTTGGAATACGGACTAAAAATACTCTTTGTATTTGAGTATGGTACAACCAACCACTGCCGTTTTCCTAAAAGGGTCTGTCTGCACTGCAATCAGAGGTGTGACTGAAGCACAGGCAGACTTGAGAAGCCACAGCAGCATGAGCTGAGGCACAGCCTAGCTGCCTGGGTACAACCCCGCCCAGGATGCTGCGAGCAGCGAGTCTGTTCTGCCATGGCTTCCCTGCTAGTGTTGTTCGAGCTAGCTAGATTACAGCTAGCTTGGGTATGCATACACGTGCTGCAATCACATCTAATGACTGCTCTGTAGACATACTCTGAATGCCAGCTTATACCACAAGTGATATGCTTTTAGTCTCTTCCTACAAACTGTATGCCCACATCACAAAGCCACCCAACATAAACCCAGGAACATCCTAGCCCATGTGCTGCAAGTTAAGTCTGAGGTGCGCCAGGAGAGACTGGGGGGCGGTGAAAGGGCCCTGCAGCAACAATTGCTCCAATGAGGATGAAAGTTTGCTTTATGTAGTGCCATTGGCCCTGTCTTGACAGGCAGGAAGGGTGCTTCTGTCAGTCATGTTTGTTCATTGAAGTTAGCATAACCCACTGAAAATCACTCATACTGCTAGTTAAGTGACAGCCTTATCTACATAGGAAAGTTTTTCAAACATAACCTAAAGGTGTAACTTTCAACAGATGCAGTTATGCCAGTATAACTTCCTATGTGGACATTCATTCAACATGCCTTTTTCCCATTTAGTTCATGTCACTTGGGAAGAAGTCTGAGGGTATGTCTACACAGCGCTGCGACATGGGCAGTGTAGTCACACCTTTATCACCAGGGGAGAGCTCTCCCGGCGATAAAAAATAACCACCCTGAACGAGCAATTCCCGGCAATAAAGCGCTGTCTATACCGGCGCTTTTCAGAGCTAAAACTTTTGTTGCTCAGGGGGGTGTTTTTTCACACCCCTAAGCATCTAAAATTTTAGTGCTGAAAGTGGCAGTGTAGACACAGCCTGAGCTAAACTGAAAAAAGACATTCTTATTCTGGAATAAGCGTGTCCACAAAGAGGGCTATACTGGTATAAATTCACACCTTACGTAAAACTACAAAAAACACCAAAGCTTTCCTGTGTAGACCTCACTCAAGTGAGCTAACAAGATGGAAATGCACCCTTTTTGCCCAACAACAGAGAGCTGTAGCATAAGTGGCACTTTTCAAACACACAGGATGACTAGGTCTGTGCCCCAAACAGCTATAAATCTACACAGACAGTACAAACAGGGTACAGGCACAAGAGGAGAGATCAGAATTGGTATAAGGTCACAGTATATTTAAACATTAGAATTCAGTTGCAGATACATCCAGGTGGCTTTCAAGAGGTTATTTTTAGGACAGAAACCACTTCTGCCCTCAATGTCACTCTGAGTTGAATGATCAGAGAAGCATTTGCTGAAGTACTTGTACGTTTATACATTGCAGCCCCACTAAATGTTACAGTTACAAAATCTGGGTAGGGCAAACACAAGAAGAGTGGGAAACTCAGTTAGAACATGGCAGCAGCTAGCTGAATCTCACTGCTCCAGGAGCCTGCAGCAGTACAGTTACATACAATCAAACCAGTGTGGAACGAAGGGAAAAACCATACTATGGAGATGGGTCTGATATGCCAAGAGTTTGTTTACCTGTAGACTGGGAGCGTGTGCTATTCTTTTCTGTAAAGCAGTAGTAGTGGTCTTAGACGTCATGCCAGTTAGCGTACGGGCCTTCAGGGTAAGAGCAGGTGCATCAGAGCCATTGGGGGCTGTAACGCTGCTGACTGGAATGGTTTTCTTAACGCCCACAGTGACTACAAGGTACAGAAAATACGATTTCAGACAAATTCCATCCACATTTTCACTTGTCAGACTGAGCACACAGAGCTCAAGGACTGCACTGCAAATTGGGATTCAGGAATGGTGGCAAGCTTAATTCCTTGTGCTTATCTGCCATGGCAATGGAGAAGGAACTCAGTGGGTCCGTTAAATTAGGTGATGTGTCCAACCCGGGCAGTGATGACGGTGGAAATTTCTGCTGCAATGTGCTACAGTTAGTCTTTGACTTGGGAGCTAGTGCCAGAATTACAGACATCTTGGTTCCAATGCAAAGAGCACTGGCAGAAATTAAATCCTGTCACACTCCTACTCATTGTGATCCGTGTAAATGCTCTTGGGTTTTTCCTTCTTCCACACTACCTCATGTGATAAAATAGTCACTTTTATTTAATAAGGAATGCATGAATGTGATGTCCTCAAATGGTGCAGGAAGAGCAGTTAAGAATATCACAGTGAATAAGCCCTAACAGCATCAGAAGGTGTTCTGAAGAGTCTCAGGTGGACTCATCACCTGACCAGAAGAGTTCTTGGTTGCTATTGGAAGTACCCATCCCCCTCCTGAAATAAGACCTTCTGTGATACAGCAAGAGGGAAGGGCTCAGAGAAGCTAAGCTAAGGACTCAGTCACTACCATGGACTCTCAGATACCAGAAAAGCCATTACAAGATCTCAATGATGCCACAAATGCAGAAGAGGAAGGAGACGGAATACCCTGACATCTGCAACATGAAAGCTAGGTAGCAGAAACCACTTCATGATGAGTCAATATTATGATAACAGAAAAGCAAAAGGGTCAACACACTGGGGGTGAAATCCTTGCCCCCACTTAAATCAATGGCAAAACCCCCATTGACTTCAGTGGGGCCAGAATTTCACCTTCTGTATTCCCTTAAATACAGTTGGCAATTTCATCTTATGTCTCACTTGTGCGGTGACTTGAGTCTTGAAAAAAATATATGCCAACATCCCTCTTAACCCAAAGTTTATTCATATCCTCAGCGGACTAAGAAGATTGGGGAAGAGGAACTACAAAACAAAACCTTTCTAAAACACACCTGCAAGAAGAGCGTCTTGCCACTAATATAGTGGGGCAATTTTTCCCCCTTTAAAATGCTGTTAAGAGGATGTTGCTTTCACACTACACATGGAGAAGTGGCTGGCTTTCTTTTCACACATGGCAGGGTAGATTTTGTAAGCAGAAGGAAATACAGATGTCAGAGTTTGTGTTTCCAAGAAACAACTCAAAATATCTTTTCTCATCCAAAAAATCCTAAATAGAGGATTCTAATCTCCAGATCTTCTTTGCTGTCAGCATGGGCTAAGGGTATCTGTAGTACTGACAATACCCAGGATGGTCTTACAATGGGACAGTAATGCTTATAGTGCTGTGAAAGCTTTTATCCAGAAAAAAAGTCAACCCAGATTTTTCTACTTTTCGAACTTGCGTCATTCTGAAGTATTTATATGAACACGGAATGGACAAGTCATTTGTGACTGGAGAGAGAAGAGTAGCTAGCGGGAGGATTCAACGGTCACTGAATGTTGAAGAGAAGGTAGTAGGTGGAGTTATGAATTGTTTGGAAGCTTGGTTTGCTAACTAGCTTTAGAAAGAGTCACACTGACAGATGCCCAGCCTAGTGGAATTCTATACAGTGGCATGCAATTACAACTAGTATGTTGACATTTCCAACGAGCATGAAAACTTAACGACGCAAAACACAAGTTTTATGCAGACGAGAGACAACAGAAAGGCGCTACATTTTAAAAAGTAGACATTTCAGGGAGACTTGGGAGACGACAGGCGGAAGATACCACAGTGAGAGCCTCAGTGAAAATTTGGCTTGAAGAAATTTAAAAAAATTGGAACGACACAGAAATAAAATCAAAAGGCCATTCAGAGATGTTACAGAACCTTTTCATTATTTTGCCGACATTACTGATCTCAAATACAAAGGTTATAGGTTGAACCCCTGAACAGGAGAAGCAGCCAAATCATAGCTGGTGGAACATAGGTTGATTCCTTTTCTTCCAGCATTTAAAACTGAGGAACCAGATTTCTACCCCGTAACTATGTTTGTGA
Organism: Macrochelys suwanniensis; assembly: GCA_033296515.1. Lineage (NCBI taxonomy): Eukaryota > Metazoa > Chordata > Testudines > Chelydridae > Macrochelys > Macrochelys suwanniensis. The sequence continues at coordinate 4,725,064 of CM065799.1, forward strand.
AGGCCGTAGTGCCACCAGTCGTATTAAAATGATGGAAAACTGAGGAAGTGAAGTCACAGAAGACAGGACCAGCTGCATTCAGAATGTTTTCAATTTTTAGAAGACCTGAACTCCTGCCCAGTCAGCTTAGCAGAGTCCAGCATGCTTTTACTCAAATTGTCCTGAACTTTGTAATATGTTAGATACTGAAAAAGGAAATAAGTTGGTAAAAATGTATCTATATCTAAGAGCAGATACAAAAGTGCATTAGGTCTAACTAGTCAAGGAAGAGGAAATTTGATAACAGCATTCTTGTTTTGCGAAGAGAATGGCAACGTTTTTTATTTTGGACAACATGGTTGAGGAATAAATACACTTATGACATGGATCACGTAGCATGCATTTTGTTTAGTTTCATAAAACTTGTGTGCACTTCCTAGAGTTTCTTACTTTTCAGAAAACAATGAACATAAGAACGGCCATACTGGGTCAGACCAAAGGTCCATCTAGCCCCGTATCCTATCTTCAATACCTCTGTTAGTCTATAAGGTGCCACAGGACCCTTTGTCGCTTCTACAGATCCAGACTAACACGGCTACCCCTCTGACACTATCTTCCCACAGTGGCCAATGCCAGGTGCCCCAGAGGGAATGAACAGAACAGGTAATCATCAAGTGACATCCCCTGTCACCCATTCCCAGCTTCTGGCAAAGAGGCTAGGGAACCATCCCTGCCCATCCTGGCAAATAGCCATTGATGGACCTATCCTCCATGAACTTCTTTTTTGAACCCCGTTATATGGGATTTTTCCATTTGGAGGAGAGGGGAAAGGAGGGGAAAATCATAACATCCCTGACTCCTGGCCCAGCACACAAAGATTTGAACTTGGCTAATGCTACCTCAAAGGGAGGAACGTTTGTGTTTTCCTGTATTCTCGCTGCAAAACACCTGACGCTTTCATTATCTTTAAAACATTCTGAAGTGTCATTTTACTAGGAGCAAGCGAAAGGACAGCGGTTACTGGGTGGGGCTAGCGGTGACTTACTCTGCTTTGCTGCTGTGGAAAGCGCTACATTTGGCACATGAGCAATCCTTTTCTTTTCTCCTGGCAAGGCAAGAGAGGCCCTTTGGACTGCCACAGCCAGCTGTGCCGCCTGCTGCTGTGCCAGCTGAATCCTCCGGTAACAGACCTCCTGGGCAGTTGGGGGGCGGTACGGCCGGATTACTGGTTTGCTCGGGACCTCTGCCTGCACAGATACAAAGCATTCCAAAATCAACCTGTTTGCTTGCTGAAGTCCAGACTCCCTGGCCTTCATTCAGAGCAGAAAAGGGCAGAGGCTCTTTTACAACTCTAGGTCCCTGGATTTAGGGACTCGATGACCTCTCGAGGTCCCTTCCAGCCCTAGAATCTATGAATCTACTGCATCGCTGTACCGTTGCTAGCGCAGACGCTCTAAGCCAATGGGACAGAGCTCTTCTGTCGACTTAATTAGTCCAGCCCCCACGAGCGGCGGAGCCTATGTCAGCAGGAGAAACTCTCCCGCCGGCACCGGCGCTTAGATCGTTGTAACTTACGTTGCTCAAGGGGGTGGCTTATTTACACCCCTGAGCGACATAAGTTATACCGACCTAAGCTGTAGTGTGTACATAGCCTTAATAGGTTGATAAAGGTTTCTGTGTGTCGGCTGATGGAAGTGGAGGTCATGCTAGTCTTCCAGAATAGTTATCATTACAGGCAGCTCCCTTCAGTTTCAGTTTGTTTAAAAACCCAATTCACTTGTGTTTCCAGCATCAGAACAGAACAACTAGAATTCAGAGGTCTGGTCATACACAGGAACAGCACCCTTCTGAAAAACAATACTCATGTACAACAAAGCTGTAGATGCATTTTCTTTGATGCGGGAATTCAGTATGCAGGAAAGGTGCCAGAATGGACAGCAGTGACGACCGAAACCTTCTAGCAAGAGAACAAATACCAAAGAGACAGTAGCAGTGCAAACTTCCCCACACTTCCCAGTCGATGTACCTCAAACCTGACTCTCGGTGTCCACATCTAGCGTCTTTCAGAAGGGAGAGCAATCTCTACAACCCATTAAGTACCTGGCCTTTTTGCTGAGACTGCAAACTAGGGAGCAAATTAGTGTCTACTGGAAACTGGTGTCAGAGTAAACAGAGAATAGACAATAACGTTAGATTACTAATGAACTGAATGTGAATGGCTTTCTACCTCCTCACCAGTCCCTTCACTCTGCACTCGAAAACTCAACTAAGAGACACCGCCTTTTTCTTCTGTTTCTACTTAAGTTCTTGAGATGTAAGTGGCAAGGAACACAATGCATACAATACCATTTGGATGCATGTAGCAATATTGTGAATTTAACTCTGCATGCATACACATAGTAAATGTTTTCTGACAATAACGGAAGAAGTTAAGGATCCTATGGCATGACATAAAAGCAAGAGGCAATAATGCCACCTCCTAGGCAACATTCTCTTTATATATCAGGTTCTGATGTCACAGGTCTGGGTGCAAACCGTTGCTGAGCACACCAAGACTGCTGTTTGCCTCGACAGTGACTGCACTATGGCTACCTCATGGCTTTGAAAAGTGCTTTGGGGTCAGAAGCTGCATTAAGAAAATGTATCTAAAGATACATAAATGCCTAACGTGTACATATTTACAATATCTGAGTTAATGAATTTCCAACCCATTTACTTCACTCTCTTATCTCCTTACTTTATAAAAAAAGAGCCTTATCAAACAAGCAAACTGGCTGAAGATATGTAATTAACTAAAATGCAATGCACTGACCTCAGGGCTTAAAAGATTAAAAACACCCTTTTCCAGACAGTGTGGAAAAGAAGAACAATTCATTTTGGAAATCCTGGTTAGATCAATGCTTAAACCTTCATTCTTTTCCTGCTGCAATATAAAACTGAATAATGTGTCTTCCGCAGCTGGAGGGAAAAACTATGGCAAACAAATGAAAAATCTCAATGAAAGAAAATGATGGTCTTTATGGCCTATTTTCTTATTTTCTGAAGATACTTTTAATCCAGATGTGTAGAAAAAAAAGATGTAAAATGAGATACTCAGCTGGTTAAAATGGAGCAAATACAAACAAGGAAAACAACCCCTCAGATTAGCAGTGCTTCAAACTCAAGCAAATTTGCTATGTTAACCTTTTTGCTTTCGCAAGACAAAAACTTAATAAGCTTTCTTAAATACCCAGGGTAACCTGTGTACAGTTAACTTTGATCTAATGAAACTACATTTATACTGATGGAACATGAAAATCCTAGATCGGGGTAGGCAACCTATGGCATGCGTGCCAAAGGCGGCACACGAGCTGATTTTCAGTGGCACTCACACTGCCCGGGTCCTGGCCACCGGTCCAGGGGGCTCTGCATTTTAATTTAATTTTAAATGAACCTTCGTAAACATTTTAAAAACCTTATTTACTTTACATACAACAATAGTTTAGTTATATATTAAAGACTTATAGAAAGAGACCTTCTAAAAACGTTCAAATGTATTACTGGCACGCGAAACCTTAAATTAGAGTGAATAAATGAAGACTCAGCGCACCACTTCTGAAAGGTTGCCGACCCCTGTCCTAGACGGTCAGTGTATGACAACATTCAGCATGCAATTCCAGTTACAGGGCTGGTACCTGTTTTTGTTGAAGGCCAATGGGAGTTTTGCTATTAACTTTACTGGAAGTCAAACTGTATTTCGGAGTGAAGTTATTCAGTGGGGAAAAGAAAGAACTTCCATGTAACAGGGTTCCACTGCAAATATATCACAGTCAACTTCCCTATGTTTTGGTTGTTTCACCTACAGCCTGTGTTGTTTCCGAATACATTGTGGTCATATGATGGGAAAGAAATCTCATTAACACTGTCTCCAAATTGTACTCTCGTTAATGCAGTTTACACTTACGTTTCCTTGCTTGGCAAGGTGAGAGATCCTCCTTTTTTGGCCAGGAAATAGAGTGGTTAAAGCATCATCCATCTTTTCTTCACTTGCCTCTTCTTTCAGTGGCTACAAAACAAAAGAGCAAACTTCCAAAATCAAATCGACTCAAGTTTCTGCTCCATGGGGATGTTTGGAAAGCCTCCCTCTGGGATAATGGACTCATAAAGGGAAATTGCTTCCAGACAGCAGGTGAGTATGAACTACTACCAGCTGCTAAACTACTGAAAGAGAACCAGCTTTCAAAATAAGAGGCACCAGTGAAGCAAATGAATAACAGTATTACTGTTCCCACCCATGCAGCCCATTCACGGACCTTACAATAGGATGCCTTGGTATAATCTATTACCGACACTATTCTCTTGGCCATCCTTAAAGATTGAATGCTTCAGCAGTGCTGTTTACCTGTCAGCCACTTACATACCTCCGTGCGTTAGCAACGTTTTTAAAACCAAGGAATTTAATTAAACTCTAGATGAGTTAATTTCTTGGTCCCACATAATGATCTCTCAAAGAGGAGGCCCTGAAAAGCTGCAGGGCACTGAGCCTGTGTCACTAGTCTGCATTCAAGAAACAACGCACTCCTGCAGCTATATACAAGACTAATCCATCGAGGGACTGTGGTGCCAAACGCAGAGATGCTTTGTTCACAAGGCAGAAACCCAGGATAGAACAACAGCTTTGCAGTAGAGAAGATGCTTATTAAAGCTCCTGTTTCCAGACACTTGATTTGCCTGATAAAAAGCCACTTTGGGGCTGACACCTCAGGCTTGTTCCCAGCAAACAAACAAACCTGTTTAGAAATGTTGACAAAACTCTATTTAGCTGTTTGAGTTATACACAGGCATGTAAAATAAGTGTTGCACATATTCACTTTTTTAGAGCCGTATCTGTGCTCTGATCATTCTTATTTTTAACGCTCCAAAAGAGCCACTAACAGAGTACTCAATGGAGCTCAATTTGACATTTGCAAAGAAATTTAGTTTAGACAAAGCTACAGACGTGATCTTAGGAAAAGCTCAGTTCTCACTTAAGATTAAGGGACAGATTTTCAAAAGCGCTCAGCACCCAGCAGTTCCCGTTGTGACATTTATGACCAGGTTTTCAAAATTGGTCAGCTCCTAATTATTTAGTGGCCTCAACAGGAGATTTTTTTTTTTTTTTAATCTGACCGCTTAGAGTTCCACAGCGTTTAAGGCCAGAAGGTACCTTTAAATCAGCTAGTCTGACCTCCTGCATATCACAAGCCATTACATTTCACCCAGATACCCCTATATTAAACCCAAATACTTGAGTTAGACCAAAGCATTTCAGTCCTCGAGAGACTAAACTGTGTGCCACAGGCAGAGAACAGGCAAGACCTATGTCCAAGGCCCCTGCAATGGCAAGGAATGGATTAGATTAGATATATCCAGATAATCCCAGCAGGATGATGCTCTTAGGTCCCTAAATAGGAGCTGTTGAGTGCTGAGCTCTTTTAAAAATCTGGCCCTATAAATCCCTTCAAAATTAACAACTCACTGAGATCTGGGGCTCCAGGCTGCTTTTAGAAGCCAGAGGGGCCCCCCACCAAAAATAAAAATAGGTGTTATTTCAGTGCGTAATCTTACAGAGACTTTTTAAAAAAAGCAGAGCACACCTAAATAAGCACCTACTCAGAGGTATCTTTCCCTCTTAAAAGACAAATTTCCCCATAACAACCCTCTCCTCTTAATCTTCAATAGATATGGGGTGCAAGGGAAGGAATCCTTCTCCAAAATGGGAAAGTTAAAGCCTTGATGAAGGAATATAAAATGCTGTGCCTGCAAGGACCAGTTAGTTGCTGTGAGAAGGTTGCCCTATGAACATTTCCATTCTGCCCCATAACACTGCATTTACACAGTTTCATTGAAGTGAATTAGAGCCCTCATTTCAGTACTTTTTCAGGGGAATAAGAGTTATAAGAACTCCACCACTTTTGCACTATGCAACATTTGGAAAGGTTGAAGAAGATGACAAACATTTCTTGCTCTAAATAAACTGGCATGTTGTTAAACTCTTTTCATTTAAAATTGGCAATGTAGAGTTTATTGCTATTGTTGGGACCTTCTTCTTAAAGCGTGAGGCTTTTGACAATGGGAGCACAGACCATTAAACAATTCTCACCTACCCTTTCCTAAATACCATAAAAAACGCCTGTGTTTAAGCAGTAATTATTTTCTTCTGAACAATTAAACCAGCGGAATCAAGTAACAGGGAAACCTTCTTTATAATTTCTTCCACCAAGGCTCTAACATCAGCGTCACAAACGTCATTACCTGTCAGCAAGAGAGAACATCAGGCCCGGATCAGTGCCATTACAGCAAGTAATATCTAGAATCAGAAGCTTTAATAGCCAATCATTCTTTCATGGGGCAAAATTCTCTTCTCCATACAGCAGTTGTGGCTTCAGTCGATGCCAATCAGCAACTTTTCAGGTGCTTAGAAGCATTTGTCTTTTAATATCGTGCTTTGTTCAACACATGCCGAATGCATCTAGTTATCTCAACTTCATCTATGAAGCCTTACTCCGGACATAGTGAGCCCATACAATACACCTGTCTCAGATAAATGCAACTCTTTGGTACTCTCCATTGCAGTCAGATGTGCCTAAAAAATAATATTGGCGATAAAGGTTTTCGGGGTTTCTTTGAATAAAGGAAGTCAGGTTTTTTCTAGAGTCTATTCCCAGTTTGAGTCCAGAAACACCTGATACGGTGCAAATGAAGTGATCCCCAATAGAAAACTTAACAGCATTATGTTTGACATGAAATCAAGTGCTTCTGTTCATTTACAGCCAGCCACACATTTAGCTGAGGGTTTCTCCTCATTGTCTCATTAAGTCCGATGTCAAAAAGATGGAGGATAAGATTAGTTTGTTTCTACCCTATCATCCCAGAGGTCACTAAAGGATTATTACTGACAGCGTGTTTTCTAGTTCTTTGCCCTACTTAGTTTTAAATGTCTTCATGGATGGGGCTTTCTACACTTAATTTGGAGACTGTGCCAGAATCCACAGGGATCTCACTGTTAGGCAGCTTTTAAGATAAATGTTCTTTTTCTTTATTTTATCCCATTCCTCCAAATACCTTTTGTATCACGCTGAGTAATTCTTCCCTCCATTTAAGAGTTTACACTATTCATGTATGGATGGATGGGAATCCTTATGCAGGAATTGAACTATGAGAGTTTAAAATGGCAAACTTAGGCTTTCAGAGGTTCCCTTTTAAAAGTATCCACTAGATCGGCGGTTCTCAAACCACTAGGGGCGGGACCCCAAAGTGGGTCACTACTTCGTTTTAATGGGGTTGCCAGAGCTGGCATTAGACTTGCTGGGGCCTGGGATTTAAGCCGAAGCCCCAAAGCCCGACAGCTTCAGTCCTGAGTGGCGGGGGCTCAGGTTACCGGCCTCCGCCCCACCCGAGGCTGAAGCCCCTGGACTTCGACTTTGGCCCACCTGCACGGGGTGGTAGGGCTCAGGTTTTGGCTTTGTCCCCCCCTCCTGAGGTGGCAGGGCTGAGACGGGCTCAGGCTTTGGTCCCTCTTCCTGGGGTCATGTAGTAATTTTTGTTGTCAGAAGGGGGTCACAGTGCAATGAAGTTTGAGAACCCCATAACTAGAGAATATCCCAATGTCCAACTAAATATTGGTTATGGGCTAGGAAATGCTACAGGAGGGAGTAGGCTACATGGCTGAATTGTCTAGGTCCTGGGTTTCCTACACACCCAATCCCTACCTGGCCAGTTGCCTCCTCTTTAAGGAGGGCTCTTTCTTCATTCGGTCCTCCACTCAATTCAGTAAGTGTCAGCCATATTAGCCTACTTTCACCATCAACTTATTGCCTTAGAGGTTGCCATGCTGTTTCTGGTCACATTGCACTCAGTGGAACCTGTTGCTTGAAGGAGTGGGGGGTCCCCAGGCTATCAGCAATGATGCTGGCCTGGGTTACCTCTGAAAGGCCCAGAAATTCTCTCTGAAGCTTTTGATGTATCCAGCTAGACAGCTGAGGATGTCATTAAACGTGCTGAAGACACAAACAACTGCCAATTCTGCTAGGGCGAAGCACTTCAAAACTGATGGATGTCAAAACTCAAATTCCAGTGCTCCCTTGTGGTAGGGAGGAACCATCCCCCAAACTTCTGGTTTGGTATTGCAAATCAGAGAGAAATAGTAACTAGATAATACTTCCGATACCCAATTAACTACGGGTGGGATGGAAATGAAAACAGATAGCACACTCAAGCCACAAATACTTTCAAGCATTGGTCAAAATTATAAATGGAATAGCAATTTAAACTCTTGGGGGGAAATCCCCACTCTTCCCCCCCCCACTCCTTGGGAGAGGCAACAAAAATAGAATAATGACACTAAAGGCAGTTGGTTTAACATCTAGATTTGGAGGCAGGGGAATGACTGACTAGTGCTGAATTCAGAACGAGCATTACCTGCTTCCCTAGCCTTCCCTTGTCTTCTGTTTTCACATCCGTGGATTCGTTAAAAATTCTGAGGCACTCTTCCATGGGGTCAGAGTCATAATCCAAATCTTTCTCCAGGACGGAATAATCAATGTCATCAGAGGCTGAGGAGGATGAAGATGACTTGGACAGCTTGGAGCGTTGAATGCTCTTTGTCCCTTCATTATCACTCTGAAAACCATAGGAGCCATCATCTCCATCGGAGTCTGAGCTCATGTTTGGAAACGTAGCCAGAGGTTGGCCCACCTTCTCCTCCTCCCCGCTCTCATCTCCAAATAGGTCAACATGGCTCAACGTCCGCTGTTTCAGCTTACACTTGCCTTTTGAGTTCCCCACTTTCGCAGGGCTTGCCTTCTTTTTTAGACGATCAGAGGCAGAAATCTTGCCCCCTTTGTCTTTGTGTTTATCACTAAAGGCTTGTCTGCCATTTTTCAGATCAGCTGCCTTTAGCGTGGAGTCCTTCTTGCTACCTTCCAGCTTCTCTATGCTAACTCCCTTACAGAGCCCCTCATTCTTGCTTTTCCCGGAGCTGGCTGCACAGCTGGTGGACTTAGACTTCTCTTTCTTAGCCACTTTTTCCAATTTCTCTTTTTCATATTTCTTCAAATTCCTATCAGGTTTTGCTTTGATACTTTTCTCTTTACAGTTTTTTCCTCCATTTTTAATTTTCAATTTTTCTTCTTTCTTAACTATTCTCTCTCTCTTTGTGTTTTTACTTTCCTCCTTCTTGACCATCTCTTTGTGGCAAGGTGGCTTACTGCCATCTGTTTTTTTCTTTTTCATTTTGTCTTTTGCAATCTCTTTGCTGTCTTTGTCTTCAACATCCTGTTCACTCTTGCCAGAAGATGCCTTTGCCAATTTTGTATTCTTCTCCGACAAGTCTTTGACAAGATTTTTCCGTGGACTTTCAATATCTTCCATGTCATACTGCACTGCCATTTCTTTCATCTCCCGGGAATTTAGGTCTTCCAGTTTGGTGCTCTTTTCTTTGATGGACAACCCATCACTTGATTCATTTTCGGAACTGACTTTAGATTGTAAACGGCTAACAGAGGTTGGCTGGTATTCCAAGTCAACATCCTCTTCAGAGTCAGAGAATTTGGCATACGTTCCATAGTTATTGGAGACACTACAGTGCTTTTTGCGTGACGGAGAATAAGATTCTCCATGACTAGAGACCTTTCTCCTTTTGGTCCCCTTCTGCTCCTTTGTGCTGGCTTTGCTCAAAAGCCTTGCTGAATAATTTGAAAGAGGATCATACTCCAAGTCCGTAGAAGGCTTGGAGACATCAATCACATACTTATTGTTCGTGACAACGCTACTGTATTTTTTAGGCTGAGCCACAACCTTGGGAACGTATTCCAATGAACTACCTTTGGATTTTGCATTATCAAAAGTATCCAAGGTGTATTTACTTGAACTAGCAGCAGCCAAAGGCGTAGGGTTGTAGTCTGTGTTATTATTCAAGTTATAGCTACCTGGGTTATATTCTAAAGAGTCTGTTTTTGTCACAGCAGCTGACACAGGTATTTTGGAAATAAGCGAAGAAGCCTCAGATGTACTGTATTCCTTCGTTGTCTCCAATAGCTCCTCATACTTTTTCTGCTCTCTCTCAACTTCATATCTGACCTCTTCAATGGCCTTGTTGACCAACTCCAGCTGCAGAATGCTAGGGGTTGACCCCGTAATGTCATCCAAAGCACCATTCACTATTTGAGTCGAAGGCTTGGGAAGCTCAGGGTTATATGGATCATAACCAAGCTCTGTAAGGGGAGAGAAAAAAAAGTATTAGATCCAGCAATTTTTCTAAAGTAAGTTTATCCTTGATCATGTATGAAATGTCTATTAAAGTCTAAAAGAGAAGCTCCACTATCATCAGAACCCAGCATTGGATAGACATGTAACAAACAAATAAAAAACCAACCAAAACCATGCTCTTGCATGTGGAATGGGTCACACTTGCTGCTCAACATTCTCCGGCTTGTGTAAAGCTGGGTCAAACTAGGTGATCACAATGGTCCCTCCTGGTCTTAAAGCCGATGAATAATACACCGTTGTGAATCCATTGCCTTTATTACTTACTACAGCTTTGAAAAGCCCTAGAGGTAAAATTTTCATTGGGGAATTTAAAGTTCAATTTTCATCAAAATGATAAACTAACACTCCATCTTGTTACTGCACATATCTGCTCCTTCTATTTCTCCGTGTCCCATCTACTTAATGTAATGAGCTTTTTAATTATTTGTATTACTGTAAGCACTGCAGAGCTAACATGGTTGCACAAGAACAACACTGTATTTTATTGTGACAAAAATTGCCCGCCAAGTTCTAATTATTTTTTACCATTAATGCCACTGTCTGAAGCACCAAACATCTCCAGTTTCACTTGCAGTCCACTGAGGTTTGTGACTGGGAAGGAGAAAACCTTACCCTGGCTGATAAACTGAGCAAATGTGACATGGAATGGAACAAAGTACCACCATTAACAGGTCCTTTAGAAAGGTAAAGCTACACTTCAATTTCATAGAGCAAGGAGATTAAGACAGGTGTATTAAGTACTCTCACAAAATTTAAAAGATAACCAGAAATGGTTGACATTTGTCTTTCCACAAATCTCTTTTCAGATGTTGCAACTTCCTCAGATAATTCTAACATTAAAACTGTCTGAGAATCTTGGAGCACGCAGACTCTGAACAATCCACCTTGGCATTTAGACTAATTGCAGTGATACCCTACCACTCCATTTTATCTTTTACGTAGATATAAAGAAGAAAGACTTGCTGGGGAGATTTTTTGGGTGAATGCATTTTTACTCTTGCTGTATAAGTAGTTTGCACATCACTTGAAAATTTTACATCTGTTTATCCAAGTAGGAGACAGCAACTTTCAATTGAGACATTAAAGTCAAAGAAAATCAGCAAAGCACAGCCGGACGTCTAATCTGCTCACAGGGCACCCATATTCTAACCAGTGCACATAATTTTGTGGCAATTATGTAGTCAGCGAGCAACTTGCTCCCTCGCTAAGTACCAGGCACAGAGAAAGATAATTTTCTCCTTTGTAATTAACAGAAGTTCATGATAACAATCATGATTCAGGGCCACTAAGTGCTACTAAACTGGCCTGTTCAACCCCATACATTTCTAAAAAACGAACCAAGATCTCAATCAAAATGATTCTGTTGAACCCACGACATTAACTTGAGAAAAACTTACTACTTTATACTGAAAGCAGACTGTATTTTAAAAGTAAATCAATAAATATAATGAGTTTAGTCACACGTTAAGAAACCATTGGCTAAGCTTTTGTGCAGAACGTGGCTAGAGCTCAGGGCTTCGCAGAGATGAAAAACAAGATGGTTTTTCATGTTGCTTCCTGAACAAGGGCTACTCAAGGCAATACATTAAAACAAACTGCAAAAATGGAAAATGAATGAATGCAAAGACTAAACTTAGGTTTCACTCTTGTCAACTGACTCAAAACTAGAAGAGACAGAATCTTCTTTCATGGGATTTATTGTTTATGGCCAATTATAAGAATATAAGAGCTGCATACTTGGTCAGACCATAGTCCATCTTGCCCAGTATCCTGACCCCGATACTATACCATACCAGAGTTTATGGGGAGTGTACAGAACAGGGCACTTATGCTTTCCACTCCCGGGATAAATTATCTTTTTTTAATCTCTATCATAGGATGGAGGCAAATCCTAGGTAATGAACTCTTTGAAAGATCAAAATTGTCAGCCTACTCTCAATCTATTAATCCAGGGGTAGGCAAACTTTTTGGCCCAAGGGCCACATCTGGGTATGGAAATTGTATGTCGGGCCAAGAATGCTCACGAAATTGGAGGTTTGGGTGCGGGCGGGGGCTCTGTGGTGGGGCCAGAAATGAGTTCAGTGTGCGGGAGGGGGCTCCGGGTTGGGGCAGGCGGTTGGGGTGCAGGCTCTGGCTGGGGGTGCGGGCTCTGGGGTGGGGCTGTTGATGAGGGTTTGGGATGCAGGATCCGGGCTGGGATCAAGGGGTTCAGAGGGCAGGAGGGGGATATGGGCTGGGGCAGGGCGTTGGGATGTAGGAGGGGGGCCAAGGGTGCAGGCTCCAGGCAGCGCTTACCTCAAGCAGCTCCCAGAAGCAGCAGCATGTCCCCGCTCCGGCTCCTACGCAGAGATGCAGCCAGGCAGCTCTGCACACTGCCCCGTCCACAGATGCCACCCCCACAGCTCCCATTGGCCGCGGTTCCCGGCCAATGGGAGCTGCGGGGGCAGCGTGCCGAGCCTCTTGGCTGCCCCTACATGCAGGAGACAGAGTGGGGTCGTGCCGTTGCTTCTGGGCTCAATGGGTAGTGATCAATGGCTCGATGTCTAGTTGGAAGCTGGTATCAAGCGGAGTGCCCCAGGGATCGGTCCTGGGGCCGGTTTTGTTTAACATCTTTATTAATTATCTGGATGATGGGATGAATTTCACTGTCAGAAAGTTTGCAGATGACACTAAGCTGGGGGGAGAGGTAGATACGATGGAGAGTAGGGATAGGGTCCAGAGTGACCTAGACAAATTGGAGGATTGGGCCAAAAGAAATCTGATGAGGTTCAACAGGGACAAGTGCAGAGTCCTGCACTTAGGAAGGAAGAATCCCATGCAGCTACAGGCTGGGGACCGACTGGCTAAGCGGCAGTTCTGCAGAAAAGGACCTGGGGATTTACAGTGGACGTGAAGCTGGATATGAGTCAGCAGTGTGCCCTTGTTGCCAAGAAGACCAATGGCATATTGAGCTGTATTAGTAGGAGCACTGCCAGCAGATCGAGGGAAGTGATTATTCCCCTCTATTCGGCACTGGTGAGGCCACACCTGGAGTACTGAGTCCAGTTTTGGTCCCCCCACTACAGAAGGGATGTGGACAAACTGGAGAGAGAGTTCAGCAGAGGGCAATGAAAATTATTGGGGGGCTGGGGCACATGACTTACGAGGAGAGGCTGAAGGAACTGGGGTTATTTAGTCTGCAGAAGAGAAGAGTGAGGGGGGATTTGATAGCAGCCTTCAATTACCTGAAGGGGGGTTCCAAAGAGGATGGAGCTCGGCTGTTCTCAGTGGTGGCAGATGACAGAACAAGGAACAATGGTCTCAAGTTGCAGTGGAGGAGGTTTAGGTTGGCTATTAGGAAACACTATTTCACTAGGAGAGTGGTGAAGAAGTGGAATGGGTTACCTAGGGAGGTGGTGGAATCTCCATCCTTAGAGGTTTTTAAGGCCCCGCTTGACAAAGCCTTGGCTGGGATGATTTAGTTGGGGATTGGTCCTGCTTTGAGCAGGGGACTGGACTAGATGACCCTATTCTATGATTCTATGACTGGAGCACCAGAGCGGGGAAAGCCCCGGACCCTGCTCCAGTTAAAATGTCTGAAGGGCTGGATGCAGCCCACGGGCCGTAGTTTGCCCACCCCTGTATTAATCTGTTTCCAAAGTCCTGTTATAGACGTTTCCTGCTGGCTATTGCCAAGTTAGTTATATTGCTCACAGCGTGTGCAAATGTGACATTGCTTCTCAGGCAGCGTGGAAAAGGGATGGCATTTAGAAGTGGAGGTGTCTACTGTACCTCTTAGAAACGGAACGGATATTGGCAATGTTGTATTGTTACTTCTGACTGTTCTGCACAGCAGCACCTTTTGGAAAATGCAGTCCCACCCTATGAAACGTGGCAACAGGAGTAACCTTTGCAATACAATACATTTCCAAAATGACAGGTCAGCCAATGGATAGGGCTGCTCTAGCAGAGGAAGGAGGAGCAACCCAGAGGGCAGAGGAAGACACGCAGATAGTTGGTTGTCGAATGACAAGAACACACGTTCCTCTCCAGCCACTCCCACAGGCCTATCCCATTCCCTGTGGAAAGATGAGGTTTTATATCCTTCACACATGCAGCATTGGCAAATCCATAGGTGCTCTCCCCCTTTTCAAAACCAGGGTATCCAAATTTGACACACTTTTCAGCAGCAGGTTCAGAATACTACACTTTGGCACACAGTTTCACAATTTTAGCATTGATGAACTTGCTACTATAAATAAAACAGTGTCAATTTTACAGACTACTTGAAGCTGCAGGTAAGTTACGCAAATTGGGTGCAGCCCTCTGGCTGCTGACAAATTGCCATTGTGGCTCTCTTGTAAAATCTGGATGCTCTTATTCTAAAACAGCCCTGTCCTGTCCTCCTTCACCAGAGGGACAGTAATAAAGCTGGCTCTCACAGGTGGGTACATAAAGCAGGTGAAAATCAGGGCCTTAATAGTGATGCAAAGGAGTCATAGAATCAAAAAAAAAATCGAACAAGTTGATATAGGCAATTTCCATCTCTTCCTCAAACACTTACAAGCCTAACCATAGAAGGCTGTGTGCTTCCTCAAAGGTGCTCAGCTCCCTTATCTCCCATTGAAAGTAAGAATTGAGGGTGCTTAGCACTTTACAGAATGAGCCCGCAAGTGGGTGGAATAGAGACACTGGTTTTATGAAATGCCTTTCATACTCCAAGTCTCTCAAAGCTTTTTACAAAATAATGAGTCTGAAAGCGCAGGGACTGTGTGGGCAAAGGCGGTATGTCACTATGTTCCGAGTGACAGCTCAAACTGCCTTAGACGTTAGGAACGCAGAGCATTACTTGGAAAGAATGAATATTATTTTACATTTACATAGCATACTCTCCCCTGGAAGATCCCAAAGTGCTTTATAAATCAAATATAGACAGTGCTTCTGCAACGCAGCCCTCTTTGGGTAAAGGGGGCAATCTACCAGCCGTAAAATCTTTCATAGAAGCATAGAAGATTAGGGTTGGAAGGGACCTCAGGAGGTCATCTAGTCCAACCCCCTGCTCAAAGCAGGACCAATCCCCAACTAAATCATCCCCGCCAGGGCTTTGTCAAGCTGGGCCTTTAAAAGCTCTGAGGATGGAGATTCCACCACCTCCCTAGGGAACCCATTCCACTGCTTCACCACCCTCCTAGTGAATCTTTCATGGTGGACAGAACTTTTGTATTTAATACCTAACCGAAAAGACAGCTACACCACCTGAACTAAACTCAATCTTCCTCGGGAGGAGGAAGGGCTGAGTGAGCCCTACGGGGATTTTAAAAGGTGGTTATGGAGAGTCTCAGGCTAAGACTATACTTAAAATGCTACAGCAGCACTGCTATATCACTTCAGTGTAGACACCCACTACAGCAACGGGAAAGGTTCTCCCCTCCCCGAGAAGCCGTAGCTAGGTCAGCAAAACTCCTCCATCGAACTAGCGTTGCGTACACCTGATAGACACAGCTATGCTGATGTAACTTTTCTGTGTAGATCAGGCCTCAGTGTCCCCTTCTCCAAAGCAGAAGACACCTCAGAGGGAGGTGGTACATACAAACAAAGATAGAGAACAAATTCTCAGGCTAATGTCCACACTACAGAGCCTAAGCCAGCATAGCTATGTTGGCCTACTTGTGTCAGTATGGCCCCTAGTGTAGACACAGCATACACCAACAGAAGGCGTTTTCCTGCCAGCAAAAACAACACTTCCCCAAACGATGTTAGCTGCGTCTACACTGGGGGTTTTGTCAGCATAGCTATACTGCATGCAGGGGGAGGGGAGGGGGGCACGAAGAGTTGCAGGGTTCACACCCCTGATGCCAGTATAAATTTTAAGTGTAGACCAGGCTTCAGTCTAAAGAGAAGAAACTGGGAAGAGACTTGGGGCATGGCTACGCTTGCAGATGTAGAGCGCTGTGAGTTAACCAGCCCTCGGAGAGCGCAGTAGGGAAAGCGCTGCAGTGTGTTCACACTGTTAGCTGCAAGCGCACTGGCGTGGCCACATTTGCTGCACTTGCAGCAGCATTGGGAGCGGTGCATTATGGGCAGCTATCCCACAGAGCACCTCTTCCCATTCTAGCGCAGCGGCTTGTGGGAAGGGGGCGGATTGGATTACACAGAAAATGTGGTATCTGATCAGCTTTATTCCTATATAAGACACTTGCTTACGTGAGCTCCACTATAGTAATTAGGGCTGTTACCTTCAGTCGCGATGTGTTTGCAGATAATGCACAAGAAATATAAGCAAAGATTTTATTTTTTTTTAAGCGTGAATGCCTAGAGTAAGGCAAACTAAATAAGCTGCCTCAAGTCAGGCCACTAAGACCTGGTCTACACTGGGGAAGGGGAATCGATCTAAGTTAAGCAACTTCAGCTACATGAATAACGTAGCTGAAGTCAACGTACTTAGATCTACTTACCACAGTGAAGACACTGTGGTAAGTCAACGGCTGACACTCCATCGACTTTGCTTCCGCTTCTCACTCCGGTGGAGTACCGGAGTCGATGGGAGAGCGCTCAGTGGTCAATTTATCACATCTAGACTAGACGTGATAAATCGACCCCCACTGGATCAATCGCCGCAGGTCAATCCAATGGATAATGTAGACAATCCCTTATTTAAGCACCATACTGTAGACTTAATATGGGAACTATTTTTAGATACTTATAAATCTTGGCCATTGTATTAATGCAAAAAGAAAAAAAAATCATAATTTGCTTTTGCATTTGTTACTTTCAGTTTAGTACATAAAACATTTAAGAAAAATATGTATAGTTAAGGAAAATAACTGCAAAATAAGTGATCTAGTTTCTGCTATTTCCGCTATACAATAACCCTACGATAATTCTGCTAAAACAAAATGGGCAGATTAAAGGTATTACTTAATGAAATGTATCTTTTTTTATGAGAAGTTAGAGAGAGATTCCTCCCAGGAATATCACAGGGCATTCCTCCCAGGAATATCACAGATAGCAACTCCCTGTCTGACTGTTAGTTTAATTATAATCAAGACATTTTTTAAAAATAATTTGAATTATTTTAAGAATATATACATCTTAGAATGAACATATTAAAATACATCTTCCAATGCACCAAAAGCAAGTAAAACAGAAAAAAATCATTCCTTTTAAAAACCATGTTATAGCCCTATATAAATGCTTATCACTAAAACCAGAAAATGTACTAAACTCAGATATATTCCAGAACAGACCAGTGTGCTTTGAAATGAATCCCACTTAAAACAAACAACTTTTCTGGGCTAGAAGAATAGAAAATGTGGAACAGGCTTCCACAGAAAGTTAGGGTTTTTTTCCCCTTAGTCGTAGTTATGATGGTGGTGTTGGTTTTGGGAGGGTGGATGTCAATTCTGCAATGGCAATGTTATTCAAAGAGCTTCATTTAGGCTAGGAGCAAAAGGCAGTAGCATCTTCTCCATATAATGGTCATTCTACTTTTTGCAACACAGATGAAGATAGTAAACAAAGACTGACATTATTTATGAAACATGATGCAGCCGGTACAAGGTCGCTTATTCGATTTAAAAACTTATTTTACAATGAATCATTCTGCATCAATAGATGCTTTGTTTAAAGGCAACCTAGGAGTGTATATATAACATGCTTTTTATTCAGAACACAGAGCCCTGCTGTTTGATCAATTCCTACCACTGAAGTTTATAATTTTGGAAGAAAACAGGCTATTTTTTGCATCTGTACTGCTCAACGGGGAGCACGTATCTTGCTCTCAAAGGCAGCACAAGCTTGAGGAGCTAAGAGGTAGCTGCATATTAAAATTTTGGGCAACTGAAGTCTCGCAATGCAAGACTTGTAAGCAAGACATTAGTCTTTCATTACAGTGACTATCAGTCTCGGGCATCTAACTGTTCGAGGTAGCTGTTTAGAAACATTTTCAGAAGAATAGCCATGTTTGCTACAGGTGGAGCAACTATGTTAGATTAACAGCATGCTTATGTTTACAATGTTAGTGCTGACCATACCGACAACCACTGCAATTACCAGAAAAAATTAACCCTACTGGAAGAATATTTTTGAGCTTTGCCTTTAATATTTCTAGAAAGAAAAAAGCAGTTCCCACAAGAAGATATTATTTCACAAGAGGCTTTGCTTTTCTGCGAAAATGGCAAGATTTCGTCCTAGCAGGTTGAACTTCGTGATAAAATGCCACAAGTATGTGCTGGCAGAGATGGTGACTTCTGGAAAAGACCTTATTTGCAAATACCCAAAGCAGAGTTTGACAGCTTTGCATGGCTCCAATGGTGAAGCTATAATCCCATCAAGGGCAGAAAATAATAGTAGAACATTTCAAACAAGTGACTCAGATTAAGTAGGTTTGGGAGAGGGATGCTTCTTGTGTGCAAGTCTTATCTGCATGTTTATTCATTCATTGATAGTGCACCTAATGCAAAGCATCCGAGCGCATTACAAACAAACAAGTATCAATTTATAAACAGAAGAATGAAAGAAGACAATGCCTTAGCAAGAGATTTGACAAAATTGCATCAACCACTTAAACTGTCTGATTTTTTAACATGCTATTGTTACGAATAACATCTAATGTGTCTAAGTGAAAGATTAGAGAAATATCGCTATAGTTTTTCAAGTTTGCTTACCTAACACATCTGACAGCACTTAGTGTACTGTACGTTCCATGATTTCCCCTGTATAGACAAGCAGTTTCTCCTGTTTGTGTGGATCTTTCACACAGCAACAGGGAACAGAGAAACAATTATTTTTTAAAAAGGCAAAGTGTAATTGTAGGGGAGTCAGGGCAGACACAGTATCTAATTTATTTAACTTATGCTTTAAACTGAGTGGCAGTGGCCCCTTTAAACTCAGGCTTTAAGGGTGCATCTCTGATGGGTTCCCCCCAGGGTGCCACCTGGAATTGGGGTACCACTGAGTCCCCCCAACCCAGGCTCCCTTCTACACTGTACAGTACTGCTATTGAAAAGCTGACAAGCCCTCCAGGCTTCAGCCTGCACTTTCACCAGCATACGTACAGGTAGGGACACACCCAGCTGCAGTACATGCAGACAAGTTCTTTAACCAGCCCCTGCATGGGAAGGCTTCAGCTAGGGCACCTCCCAGTTCCTAAGGAACACACCCCCTCTGAAGTATAAACCCAAAATTATACTGTCTTGCACTGTACAGTTCCCCTGTGCAGCGCAAGATCATAAAATTCACCCCCCCCTCAATGTGGAGAGGAATATGCAACAGCTTCCCCCCCCCCCCCCCCGAGTTACAATTCCCACACACTGGTTTTAGATTAAAAAAACACAAGTATATTAACTACAAAAGATAGGTTTCAAGTGATTATAAGATCAAAGCAGATAAACAAAAACACAAACTAAGCTTAATACACTAAACAGACTGGATATGAAGAGCAGATCCTCGCCCTAAGTGATGATACAAGCAGGTTGCAGATTCTTAAGGGGCAAGCTACACTTGCTTACAGCTTGGAATCCCCAGGTGTTCCATTCACAGGCTAAAAATTCCGTTAGCCTGGGTCCAGCACTTCCCCCAGTTCAGTCTTTGTTCCTCAGGTGTTTCCAGGAGTCTTCTTGGGTGGGGAGTCAGTGAACAACCAAGATGTCACTCCCCTGCCTTATATAGCTTTTACATATGGCAGGAACCCTTTGTTTCAAAGCTTGGTTCCCACACCAGTCAATGGAAAAATACTGGCATCCCAAGATGAAGTCCAGCACCAGGTGACCTGGTCACATATCCCACAGCCATTCCCCACGGGCTGTTTGACGCGCTCACAGGAAGGCTCACCAGGTGGGAGCTAAGCTTCTCCTAAGGCCTATTGTTTCTTCCTAATGGTTCATTAACCTGAATGAGCCCTTCCCAGCCAGCTATCTAGACTGAGAGTATTTTGCCTAGTGGGCATTGCCCAGGAATAGCTACATGTGAAATAGTCAATATTCATAACTTCAGATACAAAAATGATACATGCATACAAATAGGATATCATATTCAGCAAACCATAACCTTTCCAATGACACCTCACATGCCTTACCTTGCATAAAATACGTAATTATGATATAATTATACCATACTAGTATCACTATGAAGAATACGGGGTGCAGTGTCACAGCATCCACACTAGGAAAAAAGGTTAGTTTGCATCTCCTCCTCCCATCTTAGCTAACTTACTGTGGACAAGGAAGGGTTTTAACATGTTAGTAGGTCAAAATAAACACTATATTTTACCACACGTTCGCTAGCACGTGGTGAAAAGCCACCTTTTTTCCTAGTGAAGATAAGGCCTAAGAAGCCACCAGAGGGAGCAAGGACAACAGCCTCTACCAAGAACATCTCCTTGACAGTTCTCTTTTTGCTTCCAGTTCACAAGAGGGCATCTCTAACCAAGTGCTTTCTTTACTCCCATAGCCCTTTCAGAGACTATACCGCTGTGAAAGAGGCTGCTGCGTTCTATGCTGCCTCACACAGACCTCCTCAATGTCAGCTAAATCTTTATTGCTAAAAGATGCAAGAGGCCAAAATAACAGATAAAAAAAATAACTGATAGCAGCCACTGTTTGTCAAGCATATACAAAAACAATAGTTTATGCTCCTTCCATTGCAGCAGTTATTAATGCCCCTGAGCTGTGATGATGTGAATGATAGAAGTATACGAAAACCACCAGATTAACGTCAAGCTTCATGGCGGGAAAAAGTCTTTCCAAAGGGGAGACTCACAGTAAGAAGGAAATTTTCAAAGTTGGGATAGAACACCACAAAGAATTTAAATATAAAACTATATTTAAAGAGTGCTAGTGTACTTAACAGAAAAAGAGAGCGCAAAGAGAAGACAAGTAAATACTGGAACTGTTGCCCTTGGATCAAACTGGCCTTCCTACCCCTATTCTTTCATACCAGACTGACTAGTAGTTGTCTGGTAACTTTTTTACGCCCTGTGACAGGATCTTATACATGTTTAATTTCTTAAAGAGGAAACCTAAAGACCTCCATTTAGTCTGGCTTAAAAACAATTATTTTCCCTCCAGTATTAAAAAAATAAAGTTTAGATTAACTATTTTGAAAAAGCACAAGCTAAGAGTAATTTTCTCTGATTCAGAAAGCAAAAGCACCTGTAAAGTTTTCAGAGCCCACTACAGAAATGGCATGTCAACTTAAAGCAGCTACTTCAAATAATTGTTAGTAAGTTAAGTCTTGTTATAGTTAGTGGAACCAAAATAAGGATCTTTTAAATATTTTGATATCCTCGCATCTCATTTAAATATTTCCTAGAAGTTCACTTTTGCCACAAAGGCCACCAGAAGCAACAATGTTTTAATTTGTTTAATCTTCAAAGTCAATTCCTCCATCTGGGTTTCTCATTATGTCCTTTCTTCTCAGTATCTGCTTTTTATTTTTTAAACTCTTTAGAGCATAAACAACCTTATTTTCTATGTGTTGTGCAACACTTAATTAAAAAGATGTAGTACTTCAGTGGAAAGTCAGTTATTCAGACTTCTAGAAGAGCAAAACTAAAGTAAACTGACATAAAAAGAGCAGTTTTTAAACTTGAGGGCGTTTCATTTTTTAAAAAAATCAAGTTACCTATGAAAAAGTCTGACTAAAAACAAAACTCAAACTGTATTAAAAAAACCACACATTTGACTGACTCAAAGCCTATATTAGAACAAAGTAACTGATTTACAATTTTCAAACACCTGCAACTCAAACTTTCCAGATACCACAATTAGTAAGTACAACATTCTTCAAATGGTTTTAAGCATGGAACCTATGAGTTAGTTTCTCAGAAAAGGGTCAGGTCTTTAAAAATATTGGAAATATGATATATCTATAACCTCCAGAACAGGACTGAGGTTTTGGGTAGTTATTTATTTAGACAGGATTCTATTCTGAGGGATAGACGTATGATGTTAATATACAAAAATACTTCAATAGACAAAAGTTTGCTTGTAGAAACCATTTCTCTATAACCGCTTCATGTACTGAAATCCACATCAAATCACAAGCCAACTTCAAATATACAATAATAATAATTTCAAAGAATTACCTGATTTCTCCACAGTTAATAAATAATGAAGATATTTGTTCATGTTTTTCTTGAGGATTTTAATATCTATTTTGTATAGTCAAGGCACTCAAACAAATGCTTATGTCACAATGTGCTGCTGCCCAGTACACTGACAGCACCTTCTGGGTCGCTAAGATAATTGTGGCAGGAGGGCAGGACATAGTAACTTGCTGAAGTCCCGCCCTCGCCCTCATTTACTCTAAAGCAAAATTATCATTTCTACGAAAGTTTCTCCCTCCTCCTGCCCAACCCCCTGGTTTCCTTATCAGTGTTATTAATATCACCTAGGGGAATTTTTTAAAATCTAATTTATTTCAATATTTACTCTACTTACTTTTTATATATCGCTCAGTTTAGACACTGAAAATTGACTAGACAATTTAACTTCCTGGTTCTCATGCATTAACGTAATGTTGCAAGGTTTGATCTGTGAAAATTACAGGGGAACCATTTAAATATGAAGCAAAATATTTCTAATTAGAGGGATCTATAAAAGCCTTTTTGTTAAAAAACATGCACAAAATCTAATTACTGAGCCTAAATTACCTGAAAGTGTGTCCATTTAACATCATACAGGCAGGTCTCAATTGACAACAAAATTACAAATTGTACACATAGTTCTATTGAGTTCAATGGAATAGTTGCCTAAATTAAGCTATGTATGCACGTACATGTTTGGAGGATTGGAGGCTAAATAATGGACCTTTTACAATGCATAAAATACATTTAGGATAACAGCATCTGATAGTACCAAATAAATGCTTCCAAATGAGCACTTGCCAAAGAAGTCTTTAGAACAATCAGAGCTGGATTGTGCCTGGTTTTATGTACGTGTAAAAGGGAGAGGGTATGGGGGAGAAAGAAACAACACAATGAGCCTTCCTCTCCACCACAGCTCTACTGCCGTGAGAAGAGGCTGCATATAACCTGCTCCTTGCATGAATCTAAGCACGAGGACTTCATGAGGTTAGCTGTGACAGCAGGACAAATCTCTCCCAAGTGGGTGGGGAGAGCCAGGGATCTGTCTCCATCAGCGGAGACTGCCCCAGGGGAGCACATATTACACATTTGCAAAAGATGGCACAGTAGTAATGCTTCAGGAACTGCAGAAAGCATCATGTCTGAACCAACTGAAGAAATTTTGCTTCAAGTAAGTTTCACATTCTAGCAGAGATCAAACATGGAAGATTTCTTCCCCCAAAAATAAACGTTTTCTGAAGTTATGAACATGTGAAAACAGAAGTTTGAATGGAAATTGTTTTGCATCTTTACCAAATGAGGGCACTACATGCAGCCACTTTGAAAAGTGAGGTATTTTAAAGGCTCCATATCTTGACATTCTCCATTCACAGGGAAGTGAAAGATGTTACAAAAGAATAAAACATTCCAAGGGGCAAGTAACATGTGGAAATCTCAACTGTTTTGCCATGTAACATTGTTACATAATTTACCATATCTGGCAATTTAATGAAATGACAAGAAATCTCTGACTACTGGAAGACCAATATTAAGATCACTTTATTAAATGAAAAGACATGCTCTTGACCTTGCTAGCAAGTGGCTTTCCAGTCTTCGTTTCACAAATCACAGCTGTAATCATTACCTATCTTATGTTGACAGTATTTTGTTAATTACTTTATTGAATGCTAACAGATACTAAGCTAACAGATACCAGCCAGCATGACTTCCTAGACTCTTTAGAGAACCTTGTCAAAAGATTCTACCCAGCCTCGGAATCCACTTAAAGTACGGAAATCCACAATAAAAGCCTGCATTTAATTGATCTGAACTCTATTCTACAGCTACATCTACACTACGAGCTAGGGGTGTGATTCCCCTGCTCGTGTCCACATGCTAGTGGGAGTACAAACAGTAGTGTAGCTGCGGCAGCATAGGCAACAGAACCAAAGCTTAGCTGTGCCAAGTTCAAACCTGCCTAAAACCAGTGCCCATGCCTCTGCTGCTGCTAAACATGCATGCTACTGTGGCTACACTGCTATTTATACTCATTCTAGCTTGATGAGAACTAGTGCAAGTGTGTGTCCACAAGCAGAGGAATCACACCCCTAGCTTGTACTGAAGACACAGCCTACATTTGTTGCAAGAGAAAAGTTAACCATTTCTGTTAATTCTATTTCCATATAGCATAAAAAAAAAGTTTCCTAGGAAAAATAAAAAGGACATTCCCAAAATACGTTACTGAATGTAATAAGCCCACAGAGTATTAATTCAGATGCCACTGCAATATGTGATGTAGTAGAAACCAGAGAGATCAGACAAATAAAACAGAGGCCTCAGTCCTGCAAACACTTATGCATATGCTTGGGACTACTTATACAAGTGAAGCTAAGCACATATGTGTTTGCAGAATCAGGAAAATATTTTGCAGCATGCTTTTGTGGATTTTCTCACTATTCATGTTTTTTCCTCCACACGGAATACAAGTTTTGTTGTTTGTTTTTAAATGTGTGCACTTCACTCATTTCTTTCCTAAGGTTTATAACAGGTTTAAGAAAAGTATTTAATTTAAATTTATAGGAAAGAAATGCAAAGGTATCTGTCATCAAGCTTTTCCATGCAAGCACCAGCTATTTCCCTGTTCCCTATCCTACCTAAAGATATGTGTTCTTTAAACTTCTCAGCTGTGTTACGAACACATCAGTTATGAAAACAAAGGATTTAAATTTACTTCTCCCTTCCCCAATTCTTCATTTCACTGAGCTAGATCACCAAAACCAGGTTAATTTAACTTCTTGGTTTTTACTTTAGCAAAATGCTGCAAAGTTTCCAATACACACAGTGCAGGAAACTGTGTAAGTATTTTCACTGACATTCTTTAAACTTAGTAATAATATTTCTATTCATAGTTTTATCCTTTAATATTTTGTATATTTTGGTAATATGCTGCTTCTATCACCATAGCAACTGAGAACCTTCTATGTAAAACTGATTGACAATGGCAGAGTTTCTAGGCGACTTCATGAATCCCTTTTTGCTTTATTAAAATTTCTGCTTGGGATATGGTTAGGTTTTTGGTGGGTTTATTTATTAATTTGGGGTGTCTGTGCTTGTTTTTGGGAGGGGGTTTTAGGGAGAAGGGGCAGGGAGAAGGAGGGGTTATTGTGTCATTCTTGTGATGACTGAAAGGCTTTGTCAAAATGGAAGGTTCTGCAGCATCTCCTAAAAAGAGACTGCCAAGTTGTTTTAATATTTAAATTATCTACTGTATTTTATTAAGTATTACCCTGCACTTTTACAATCTAAGCCTTTAGCATTTTACAATTAACCCTCAACCTTCCTGTGCAGTAAGTATTTGTTTTACAGATAAGGAAACTGAGGAACAGAGACATGAAGTGAAGGGCACACTGCATTAGTGACCACGTCAAGAAAAGAACTAAACAGTCCTGGTTCCTACTGTCCCCAGCTTTAATCACTAGACTATACTCCCTCCTTTACAGGAATTCTCAAGGATGTGTATTTTATCTAAAGAATTTGCAAAATCCTTGGAAGCATTCTAAACATATAACCCATACAGCACATCAAAAACCTGTGGTGGTTTTTTCTTTGTTTAGCAAAGACTATCGCATGGCTTAGCCTGGTCCACTACCATACAGATGTTCTGCACAATGTAACTATCCGTATGTATTGTTCTAATGTAACTGCTTCCCGGCTAGGCGCTAAAACTTCTGCTTTTTCAATCCTACTCTGATACTCATCACCTAGGTGATTCTGCTATCCCAGAAATCCATAGCTGGATTGTAGCTTTGTTTTGAAACCAGGACAGAGAGCACCAGTCTTCCGAGCATGGTCTTTACCTGATGCTATCAAAAAAGTCAAGTAGAAATAAGGCTTGGTTTTCTTTTTTAAATGTTCACAAACAAAATATTTATTATGCTTTATGTCTTTTCAGTTCACACAAGTGCTAGACTTTCACAAAACAGAAAAATTGAACAAATAGCTGGTTTTTTTCCCCAAAAAAACACAGCCATAGAAAGCAATGCTTTTGGGGGGGGGAAAGACAGTTCTTTGCTTCCTACATTTTCAAAGCACGTCACAAACATGCATTAATCCTCACATCCCTCTATGTGCCAAGTGGATATTACCCTCATTTTACAGATGGAAAAGTTAGGGCAAGTCATTTCACTTAAGGTCACACAGCTAGTCAGTGGCAAAATCAGGATTAGAACTCAGGATTTCCTGATTCCCAATCCTGCACTCAATCCTTCACACAATGCCTTCTCCCAAAAGGCATATCCGATATACTTTTTCAAGTGTATTACACATCACCACCAGTAACTTACCCACTGTTCAGGCAATATTTTAGAGATACTCCCCTCAAACCGGGCATGATTTCTATTACTGCATAAATGGACCCTAATGGTTAATCAATAGAAATTAATATTTCTACTTCAACTATTCATATACTTCAGTATCCAGTTCAAACTTGCCCTCACTGGGCCAAATCATAGAAGATTAGGGTTGGAAGAGACCTCAGGAGGTTATCTAGTCCAACTCCTGCTCAAAGCAGGACCAATCCCAACTAAATCATCCCAGCCAGGGCTTTGTCAAGCCAGGCCTTAAAAACCTCTTAGGATGGGGATTCCACCACCTCCCTAGGTAATCCATTCCAGTGCTTCACCACCCTACTAGTGAAATAGTTTTTCCCTAACAGACAACCTAGACCTCTACCACTGCAACTTGAGACCATTGCTTCTTGTTCTGTCATCTGCCACCACTAAGAACAGCCGAGCTCCATCCTCTTTGGAATCCCCCTGCACGTAGCTGAAGGCTGCTATCAAATTCCCCCTCACTCTTCTCTTCTGCAGACTAAATAAACCCAGTTCTCTCAGCCTCTCCTCATAAGTCATGTGCCCCAGCCTCCTAATCATTTTTGTTGCCCTCCACTGGACTCTCTCCAATTTGTCCACAACCCTTCTGTAGTGGGGGGACCAAAACTGGACGCAATACTCCAGGTGAGGCCTCACCAGTGCCAAATAGATGGGAATAATCACTTCCCTTGATCTGCTGGCAATGCTCCTACTAATACAGCTCAATATGCCATTGGTCTTCTTGGCAACAAGGGCACACTGCTGACTCATATCCAGCTTCTCGTCCACTGTAATCCCCAGGTCCTTTTCTGCAAAACTGCTAATCAGATTTCTTTTGGCCCGATCCTCCAATTTGTCTAGGTCACTCTGGAACCTATCTCTACCCTCCAGCATATCTACCTCTCCCACCAGTTTAGTGTCATCCCCAAACTTGCTGAGGGTGCAATTAATCCATCATCCAGATCATTAATGAAGATGTTGAACAAAACCAGCCCCAGGACCGACCCCTGGGGCACTCCACTTGATACCAGCTGCCAACTAGACATTGAGCCATTGATCACTACCCGTTGAGCCTGACCATCTAGCCAGCTTTCTATCCACCTTATAGTCCATTCATCCAATCCATACTTCTTTAACTTGCTGGCAAGAATACTGTGGGAGAACATATCAAAAGCTTTGCTAAAGTCAAGGTATATCATGTCCACCACTTTCCCCATATTCACAGACCCAGTTATCTCATCATAGAAGGAAATCGGGATGGGTCAAGCATGATTTGCCCTTTGTGAATCCATGTTGACTGTTCCTGATCACCTTCCTTTCCTCCAAGTGCTTCAAAATTGATTCCTTTCCTTGAAGACCTGCTCCATGATTTTCCCAGGGACTGAGGTGAGATAATATGTACTTACCCGGATTCTCCTTCTTCCCTTTTTTAAAGATGGGCACTATATTTGCCTTTTTCCAATCGTCCAGGACCTCCCCCGATTGCCATGAGTTTTCAAAGATAATGGCCAATGGCTCTGCAGTCACATCAGCTAATTCCCTCAGCACCCTTGGATGCATTTCATCCAGCCCCATGGACTTGTGTATGTCCAGCTTTTCTAAATAGTCCTTAACCTGTTCTTTCACCACTGAGGGCTGCTCACCTCCTCCCCATACTGTCCTGCCCGGACAACAGCATGGGAGCTGACCTTGTCTGTGAAGACCGAGGCAAAAAGAGCACGGAGTACTTCAGCTTTTTCCACATCAACTGTCACTAGGTTGCCTCCTCCGTTCAGTAAGGGTCCCACACTTTCTCCAACCCTCTTCTTGTTGCTAACATACCTGTAAAAACCCTTCTTGTTACCCTTCACATCCCTTGGTAGCTGTAACTCCAGTTGTGCTTTGGCCTTCTTGATCACACCCCTGCATTCTCAAGCAATATTTTTATACTCCTCCCTAGTCAGCTGTCCAAGTTTCCACTTCTTGTAAGCTTCCTTTTTGTGTTTAAGCTCACCGAAGATTTCTCGGTGAGAAATCATAGGTGGGTTTTCCCTACAAATAAGGGGACTGGAAACTCCCAAGTTTCCATTTGCTGGGGTGCTTTCACGTCAGGGAGGGAACAATTGGCATTTGCAACCTCTGTGCAAGGCTAGCGGGGCTTCTCCCTTACAACCTGCGGATATTCAGAGCTCTTCTTCTGGAGGCCAGGACTCCTCCATTTGTCATCCTTCAGAGGACAGGAGTACAGCCCACTAGGAGTGTGCTATGTAAATTGCAGATATTTTAATGCTATCCCCATCAACAATTCTAGAGGGGGGAACAATACTACATGTTGTTGAAGAGGGAAGGAGAATGATGCCATGAAGCAGGTATTCCCTCTTATGCCCTCCCTTCACCTAGATCTGCCTGGGGTTCATATCTTCCACTCAGTGATGGAGGAGTAGATGATTTGGATCCTTGTTTTAAAAGCTCAGTGAACTGCCTGCAGTCGGTCAATCGGACTCACTCTACCACCTCCCACAGTGATCTGCATTGGATAAACTACTGAATATTTTTTGGGTGGCACAACAGTAATGGCATGCCCAATGTACTCTTTGGGCAACATGGTTGACCTCAACCTCAAAAGCAAACACCCTGTATATGCTGGATTTGTTAGAACATTATTATTCTTTACCCTTGATAGCACCGTCAGGAAAAATCCTATTTGCTTGCAGGCTGCTTTTTCACTGCTCTTCTTGCCCAGGAGTTACTTTTTTGGAAGGCAAGCAAAATGCATGGTTTTTAATTTTAGTTATTAAACATCATGGCATGGGCAAGAAAAGAGATATTGTGTCTGGCCGTGTATGTTTTCATGATCTTTTGTAAGGCTCCTTTAGAATACGAGCAATTCAATTGACAGACAGCAGCTCATCTTGAATAAGAGAAACTGTCTGATCTCAAAAAGATGGTTGCTTGCTAAAGAAAGTCAGAATACAACAGAGAAAACATCACCCTCTAGTGTAAATTTTAAATGTAACCTCACAGATCGGGGAACTATAATACTGCACACGAAAGGAAATACTAAATCAAAGCATAGTCTCTTTAGTCATCTCAGATCAAATGAGCTAAAACAAAAGGATTGTTCCCTCCCCCAGATTTTAAAAGTATAGAGTACTTTGGTCTTAAAGACATTACACACACTAACAGTAGCAATGCCAGCAGCCTCCTATTAAAGGTAGTGCCTTGGAGTTGATTTATAATTACTCTCCACTTCTCAACCCAAATCCACATATATAAAAGGTTCTACTGAAAAGAATCCCTCACAAGAAGAATGATCAAAAAAACAAGGCTATATGAATGTATAGATCCTCCATCATCCAAAAGGAACTCTAAGCGCTGTCCGTACTACAAAAATTGCTTCACATACCACTGCACAAATACCTGAATAAAGTTGGGTTTGGATTTTTTGGGATTGGGCGGGGAAGGGGAAGAGCAGAGAGTTGGTCCCGGGGCACCTAAGTCAGTTAGGCTCTTTCAAAAATGCACACAAACTGATGGGAAAATATTTCCAACAATAATAATCAAAATGTACAGATAGACAAAGTAAGAAAAATGCTGCTTGAGAACTTATTAGAGTTTGATTTAAGGATATTTACACTGGATTTTTTTTGCACATTGTGATGTCGGCAATTCATTTTTGAACTGTTATAAAGCTTTAACCTTTTGAATCTCAACATTTACTGTCATTAAATAATTACTGTCTGACCTCCCCCCACATAATTTCCCACAACTGTGAAAATGTAAATTAATAAAAAAATCCTTCAAACCCATAATTCTGCACAACCGGGAAATTTTAAATTGATAACAATCAAAGAAGATGCTTAAAAATCAACCTCAAGTGTATCCACTGAAATTGTAACAAAATAAGAATGGACTTCTGCGAAGCCTAGGTATATAAAAAGATCACAAAAGCAACAGGACGAACAGACTAGGTGACTTAACAGGTCTCCTCTATGGCTATCACCTATATGATGACTAGGACCCTTGGAGCATAACAGGGTGGGGGCTACCCTGAGTGGGGTTGCAGTTAAGAAGTGCAAGGAAACTGTCCCCTCAGCTGACCGGTAATTAGGGACACGGGATGAGCTGATCGACACATGGAGCTCTCACTGGGAAGTGAGGACTGGGAAGCGGGGGAAGAAGACTGGTCAACAGAGCTGTCACTCGGGGGAGAGCTGAAACCTGTCCCTATGCTGGGAGGAGAGGGGAAGAAGGAACCTGTCATATTTGGGGGGAGACAAGGAACTTGTCAGTATTTGGGGGGAATGCAGCGGAGAAGGAAAATGCCACTACATTTTGAGAGAGGATGGGAAGAATTGCTATATATTAGTGGAGGAAGGGAAGGCGCCTGTCACTATATGGGGGGGACGGGGACACCTGTCACTACATTTCGGGGTGGGAAGGCACCTGTCGCTACATTTTGAGGGGGAAGGGAAGGCACCTGTAGCTCCTTTTGGGGGGAGAGAGGGAAGGGAAGGCACCTGTCGCTACATTTCTGGGGTGGAAGGGGGGAGGGGGGAGACAGTACCTATCACTACATTTCAGGGAGGGGAAGGAAAGCACCTGTCACTATACTTTTTTTGGGGGGGAAGGAAGGCATGGGCCATATATTTTGAGGGGGAAAGCACCTGTCACTACATTTTGGGGGGTGAAGGGAAGGCACCTGTTGCTACATTTGGGGGAGGGGGGGGAAGGCACCTATCGCTACATTTCAGGGGGGGAAGCACCTGTCACTATATTTCAGCAGGGGGGAAGTCACTGGTCAGTATATTTCAGGGGGGGAGTCAACTATCACTCCATTTTGGGGGGGTTGGGGGAAGAAAGGCACCAGTCAGTATATTTCTGGGGGGGAGGAGCCTGTCACTATATTTCGGGGGGGGCGGCAGGGAAGGCACCGGTCAGTATATTTCAGGGGGGAAGGCACCGGTCAGTATATTTTGGGGGAGAGCAGGGGGGGAAGGCAACGGTCAATATTTCGGGGTGGGGGGAAGGCACCGGTCTGTATATTTCAGGGGGGCGGAGGGGAAGGCACCGGTCTGTATATTTCAGGGGGGCGGGGGGGAAGGCACCGGTCTGTATATTTCAGGGGGGCGGGGGGGGAAGGCACCGGTCAGTATATTTCGGGGGGGCGGGGGGGAAGGCACCGGTCAGTATATTTCGGGGGGGCGGAGGGGAAGGCACCGGTCAGTATATTTCGGGGGGGCGGAGGGGAAGGCACCGGTCAGTATATTTCGGGGGGGCGGAGGGGAAGGCACCGGTCAGTATATTTCGGGGGGGCGGAGGGGAAGGCACCGGTCAGTATATTTCAGGGGGGCGGGGGGGAAGGCACCGGTCAGTATATTTCAGGGGGGCGGGGGGGAAGGCACCGGTCAGTATATTTCAGGGGGGCGGGGGGGAAGGCACCGGTCTGTATATTTCAGGGGGGCGGGGGGGAAGGAAGGGCACCGGTCAGTATATTTCGGGGGGGCGGGGGGGAAGGCACCGGTCAGTATATTTCAGGGGAGGCGGGGGGGAAGGCACCGGTCAGTATATTTCGGGGGGGCGGGGGGGGAAGGCACCGGTCAGTATATTTCGGGGGGGGCGGGGGGGAAGGCACCGGTCAGTATATTTCAGGGGGGCGGGGGGGGAAGGCACCGGTCTGTATATTTTGGGGGAGAGCAGGGGGGAGAAGGCACCGGTCTGTATATTTCGGGGTGGGGGGAAGGCACCGGTCAGTATATTTCAGGGGGGCGGGGGGGAAGGCACCGGTCAGTATATTTCAGGGGGGGGCGGGGGGAAGGCACCGGTCTGTATATTTCAGGGGGGCGGGGGGGAAGGCACCGGTCTGTATATTTCAGGGGGGCGGGGGGGGAAGGCACCGGTCTGTATATTTCAGGGGGGCGGGGGGGAAGGCACCGGTCTGTATATTTCAGGGGGGGCGGGGGGGAAGGCACCGGTCTGTATATTTCAGGGGGGCGGGGGGGAAGGCACCGGTCTGTATATTTCAGGGGGGCGGGGGGGAAGGCACCGGTCAGTATATTTCAGGGGGGCGGGGGGAAGGCACCGGTCTGTATATTTCAGGGGGGCGGGGGGGAAGGCACCGGTCAGTATATTTCAGGGGGGCGGGGGGGAAGGCACCGGTCAGTATATTTCGGGGGGGCGGGGGGGAAGGCACCGGTCAGTATATTTCGGGGGGGCGGGGGGAAGGCACCGGTCAGTATATTTCAGGGGGGCGGGGGGGAAGGCACCGGTCTGTATATTTTGGGGGAGAGCAGGGGGGAGAGAAGGCACCGGTCTGTATATTTCGGGGTGGGGGGAAGGCACCGGTCTGTATATTTCGGGGGGGGCGGGGGGGGAAGGCACCGGTCTGTATATTTTGGGGGAGAGCAGGGGGGGGAAGGCACCGGTCAGTATATTTCGGGGTGGGGGGAAGGCACCGGTCAGTATATTTCAGGGGGGCGGGGGAAGGCACCGGTCAGTATATTTCGGGGTGGGGGAAGGCACCGGTCAGTATATTTCGGGGGGGCGGGGGGGAAGGCACCGGTCTGTATATTTCAGGGGGGCGGGGGGGAAGGCACCGGTCTGTATATTTTGGGGCGGGGGGGGAAGGCACCGGTCAGTATATTTCGGGGGGGCGGGGGGGAAGGCACCGGTCAGTATATTTCAGGGGGGGCGGGGGGGAAGGCACCGGTCTGTATATTTTGGGGCGGGGGGGGAAGGCACCGGTCTGTATATTTTGGGGCGGGGGAAGGCACCGGTCAGTATATTTCGGGGGGGCGGGGGGGGAAGGCACCGGTCTGTATATTTTTGGGGCGGGGGAAGGCACCGGTCAGTATATTTCGGGGGGCGGGGGGGAAGGCACCGGTCTGTATATTTTGGGGCGGGGGGGGAAGGCACCGGTCTGTATATTTTGGGGCGGGGGGGGGGAAGGCACCGGTCAGTATATTTCGGGGGGGCGGCAGGGAAGGCACCGGTCAGTATATTTCCGGGCGGGGGAAGGCACCGGTCAGTATATTTCGGGGCGGGGGGGAAGGCACCGGTCTGTATATTTCGGGGCGGGGGGAAGGCACCGGTCTGTATATTTCAGGGGGGCGGGGGGGAAGGCACCGGTCAGTATATTTCAGGGGGGCGGGGGGGAAGGCACCGGTCTGTATATTCGGAGGGGGCGGGGGGGGAAGGCACCGGTCTGTATATTTCAGGGGGGCGGGGGGGAAGGCACCGGTCAGTATATTTCAGGGGGGCGGGGGGGAAGGCACCGGTCTGTATATTTCGGGGCGGGGGAAGGCACCGGTCAGTATATTTCAGGGGGGCGGGGGGGAAGGCACCGGTCTGTATATTTCGGGGGGGCGGGGGGGAAGGCACCGGTCTGTATATTTCGGGGGGGCGGGGGGGAAGGCACCGGTCTGTATATTTTCAGGGGGGCGGGGGGGAAGGCACCGGTCAGTATATTTCGGGGGGGCGGGGGGGGAAGGCACCGGTCTGTATATTTCGGTGGGGCGGGGGGGAAGGCACCGGTCAGTATATTTCAGGGGGGCGGGGGGGAAGGCACCGGTCTGTATATTTCGGGGGGGGGCGGGGGGGGAAAGGCACCGGTCTGTATATTTCGGGGGGGGCGGGGGGGAAGGCACCGGTCTGTATATTTCAGGGGGGCGGGGGGGAAGGCACCGGTCTGTATATTTCGGGGGGCGGGGGGGAAGGCACCGGTCTGTATATTTCAGGGGGGCGGGGGGGAAGCACCGGTCAGTATATTTCAGGGGGGCG
The DNA here is from genome assembly GCA_033296515.1 of Macrochelys suwanniensis. Classification (NCBI taxonomy): domain Eukaryota; kingdom Metazoa; phylum Chordata; order Testudines; family Chelydridae; genus Macrochelys; species Macrochelys suwanniensis. Next base: position 4,759,501 of record CM065799.1, read on the forward strand.
GGGGGGAAGGCACCGGTCTGTATATTTCGGGGGGGCGGGGGGGAAGGCACCGGTCTGTATATTTCGGGGGGGCGGGGGGGAAGGCACCGGTCTGTATATTTCAGGGGGGCGGGGGGGAAGGCACCGGTCAGTATATTTCAGGGGGGCGGGGGGGAAGGCACCGGTCTGTATATTCGGGGCGGGGGAAGGCACCGGTCAGTATATTTCAGGGGGGCGGGGGGGAAGGCACCGGTCTGTATATTTCGGGGCGGGGGAAGGCACCGGTCAGTATATTTCAGGGGGGCGGGGGGAAGGCACCGGTCTGTATATTTCGGGGGGGGGGAAGGCACCGGTCTGTATATTTCGGGGGGGCGGGGGGGGAAGGCACCGGTCTGTATATTTCAGGGGGGCGGGGGGGAAGGCACCGGTCAGTATATTTCAGGGGGGGCGGGGGGGAAGGCACCGGTCTGTATATTTCGGGGGCGGGGGAAGGCACCGGTCAGTATATTTCAGGGGGGCGGGGGGGGAAGGCACCGGTCTGTATATTTCGGGGGGGCGGGGGGGAAGGCACCGGTCTGTATATTTCGGGGGGGCGGGGGGGAAGGCACCGGTCTGTATATTTCAGGGGGGGCGGGGGGGAAGGCACCGGTCAGTATATTTCAGGGGGGGCGGGGGGGAAGGCACCGGTCTGTATATTTCGGGGCGGGGGAAGGCACCGGTCAGTATATTTCAGGGGGGCGGGGGGGAAGGCACCGGTCTGTATATTTCGGGGGGGGGGAAGGCACCGGTCTGTATATTTCGGGGGGGCGGGGGGGAAGGCACCGGTCTGTATATTTCGGGGGGGGGGAAAGGCACCGGTCAGTATATTTCAGGGGGGGCGGGGGGGAAGGCACCGGTCTGTATATTTCAGGGGGGGCGGGGGGGAAGGCACCGGTCTGTATATTTCGGGGGGGCGGGGGGGAAGGCACCGGTCAGTATATTTCAGGGGGGCGGGGGGGAAGGCACCGGTCTGTATATTTCAGGGGGGCGGGGGGGAGGCACCGGTCAGTATAATTTCAGGGGGGCGGGGGGGAAGGCACCGGTCAGTATATTTCAGGGGGGCGGGGGGAAGGCACCGGTCAGTATATTTCGGGGGGGCGGGGGGGAAGGCACCGGTCAGTATATTTCGGGGGGGCGGGGGGGGAAGGCACCGGTCAGTATATTTCAGGGGGGCGGGGGGGGAAGGCACCGGTCAGTATATTTCAGGGGGGCGGGGGGGAAGGCACCGGTCAGTATATTTCAGGGGGGCGGGGGGGAAGGCACCGGTCAGTATATTTCGGGGGGGCGGGGGGGAAGGCACCGGTCAGTATATTTCGGGGGGGCGGGGGGGAAGGCACCGGTCAGTATATTTCAGGGGGGCGGGGGGGAAGGCACCGGTCTGTATATTTCGGGGCGGGGGAAGGCACCGGTCAGTATATTTCGGGGGGGCGGGGGGGAAAGGCACCGGTCAGTATATTTCGGGGGGGCGGGGGGGAAGGCACCGGTCAGTATATTTCAGGGGGGCGGGGGGGAAGGCACCGGTCAGTATATTTCAGGGGGGCGGGGGGGAAGGCACCGGTCTGTATATTTCAGGGGGGCGGGGGGGAAGGCACCGGTCTGTATATTTCAGGGGGGCGGGGGGGAAGGCACCGGTCTGTATATTTCGGGGCGGGGGAAGGCACCGGTCTGTATATTTCAGGGGGGCGGGGGGGAAGGCACCGGTCAGTATATTTTGGGGCGGGGGGGGGGAAGGCACCGGTCAGTATATTTCGGGGGGGCGGCAGGGAAGAGCACCGGTCAGTATATTTCCGGGCGGGGGAAGGCACCGGTCAGTATATTTCCGGGCGGGGGGAAGGCACCGGTCAGTATATTTCGGGGGGGCGGGGGGGAAGGCACCGGTCAGTATATTTCGGGGGGGCGGGGGGGAAGGCACCGGTCAGTATATTTCAGGGGGGCGGGGGGGAAGGCACCGGTCTGTATATTTCGGGGCGGGGGAAGGCACCGGTCAGTATATTTCGGGGGGGCGGGGGGGAAGGCACCGGTCAGTATATTTCGGAGGGGGCGGGGGGAAGGCACCGGTCAGTATATTTCAGGGGGGCGGGGGGGAAGGCACCGGTCAGTATATTTCAGGGGGGCGGGGGGGAAGGCACCGGTCTGTATATTTCAGGGGGGCGGGGGGGAAGGCACCGGTCTGTATATTTCAGGGGGGCGGGGGGGGAAGGCACCGGTCTGTATATTTCGGGGCGGGGGAAGGCACCGGTCTGTATATTTCAGGGGGGGCGGGGGGAAGGCACCGGTCAGTATATTTTGGGGCGGGGGGGGGAAGGCACCGGTCAGTATATTTCGGTGGGGGGCGGCAGGGAAGGCACCGGTCAGTATATTTCCGGGCGGGGGGAAGGCAGCCGGTCAGTATATTTCCGGGCGGGGGAAGGCACCGGTCAGTATATTTCCGGGCGGGGAAGGCACCGGTCAGTATATTTCCGGGCGGGGGAAGGCACCGGTCAGTATATTTCGGGGGGGCGGGGGGGAAGGCACCGGGTCAGTATATTTCGGGGGGGCGGGGGGGAAGGCACCGGTCTGTATATTTCGGGGCGGGGGAAGGCACCGGTCAGTATATTTCGGGGGGGCGGGGGGGAAGGCACCGGTCAGTATATTTCGGGGGGGCGGGGGGGGAAGGCACCGGTCAGTATATTTCAGGGGGGCGGGGGGGGAAGGCACCGGTCAGTATATTTCAGGGGGGCGGGGGGAAGGCACCGGTCTGTATATTTCAGGGGGGCGGGGGGGAAGGCACCGGTCTGTAATATTTCAGGGGGGCGGGGGGGGAAGGCACCGGTCTGTATATTTCGGGGGCGGGGAAGGCACCGGTCTGTATATTTCAGGGGGGCGGGGGGGAAGGCACCGGTCAGTATATTTTGGGGCGGGGGGGGGGAAGGCACCGGTCAGTATATTTCGGGGGGGCGGCAGGGAAGGCACCCGGTCAGTATATTTCCGGGCGGGGGAAGGGCACCGGTCAGTATATTTCCGGGCGGGGGAAGGCACCGGTCAGTATATTTCGGGGGGGCGGGGGGGAAGGCACCGGTCAGTATATTTCGGGGGGGCGGGGGGGAAGGCACCGGGTCCAGTATATTTCAGGGGGGCGGGGGGGAAGGCACCGGTCTGTATATTTCGGGGCGGGGGAAGGCACCGGTCAGTATATTTCGGGGGGGCGGGGGGGAAGGCACCGGTCAGTATATTTCGGGGGGGCGGGGGGGAAGGCACCGGTCAGTATATTTCAGGGGGGCGGGGGGGAAGGCACCGGTCAGTATATTTCAGGGGGGCGGGGGAAGGCACCGGTCTGTATATTTCAGGGGGCGGGGGGGAAGGCACCGGTCTGTATATTTCAGGGGGGCGGGGGGGAAGGCACCGGTCTGTATATTTCGGGGGCGGGGGAAGGCACCGGTCTGTATATTTCAGAGGGGGCGGGGGGAAGGCACCGAGTCAGTATATTTTGGGGGCGGGGAGGGGGAAGGCACCGGTCAGTATATTTCGGGGGGCGGCAGGGAAGGCACCGGTCAGTATATTTCCGGGCGGGGGAAGGCAGCCGGTCAGTATATTTCCGGGCGGGGGAAGGCACCGGTCAGTATATTTCGGGGGGGCGGGGGGGAAGGCACCGGTCAGTATATTTCGGGGGGGCGGGGGGGAAGGCACCGGTCAGTATATTTCGGGGGGGCGGGGGGGAAGGCACCGTGTCAGTATATTTCGGGGGGGCGGGGGGGAAGGCACCGGTCAGTATATTTCGGGGGGGGCGGGGGGGAAGGCACCGGTCAGTATATTTCGGGGGAGGGGGCGGGGGGGAAGGCACCGGTCAGTATATTTCGGGGCGGGGGAAGGCACCGGTCAGTATATTTCAGGGGGGGCGGGGGGAAGGCACCGGTCTGTATATTTCGGGGGGGGGGGGAAGGCACCGGTCTGTATATTTCGGGGGGGCGGGGGGGAAGGCACCGGTCTGTATATTTCAGGGGGGCGGGGGGGAAGGCACCGGTCAGTATATTTCAGGGGGGCGGGGGGGAAGGCACCGGGTCTGTATATTTCGGGGCGGGGGAAGGCACCGGTCAGTATATTTCAGGGGGGCGGGGGGGAAGGCACCGGTCTGTATATTTCGGGGGGGCGGGGGGGAAGGCACCGGTCTGTATATTTCGGGGGGGCGGGGGGGAAGGCACCGGTCTGTATATTTCAGGGGGGCGGGGGGGGAAGGCACCGGTCAGTATATTTCAGGGGGGCGGGGGGGAAGGCACCGGTCTGTATATTTCGGGGCGGGGGAAGGGCACCGGTCAGTATATTTCAGGGGGGCGGGGGGGAAGGCACCGGTCTGTATATTTCGGGGGGGGGGGGAAGGCACCGGTCTGTATATTTCGGGGGGGCGGGGGGGAAGGCACCTCGGTCTGTATATTTCGGGGGGGGGGGAAGGCACCGGTCAGTATATTTCAGGGGGGCGGGGTGGAGAGGCACCGGTCTGTATATTTCAGGGGGGCGGGGGGGAAGGCACCGGTCTGTATATTTCGGGGGGGCGGGGGGGAAGGCACCGGTCAGTATATTTCAGGGGGGCTGGGGGGAAGGCACCGGTCTGTATATTTCGGGGGGGGCGGGGGGAAGGCACCGGTCAGTATATTTCAGGGGGGCGGGGGGAAGGCACCGGTCTGTATATTTCAGGGGGGCGGGGGGGGAAGGCACCGGTCAGTATATTTCAGGGGGGCGGGGGGGAAGGCACCGGTCAGTATATTTCAGGGGGGCGGGGGGGAAAGGCACCGGTCAGTATATTTCGGGGGGGCGGGGGGGAAGGCACCGGTCAGTATATTTCGGGGGGGCGGGGGGGAAGGCACCGGTCAGTATATTTCAGGGGGGCGGGGGGGAAGGCACCGGGTCAGTATATTTCAGGGGGGCGGGGGGGAAGGCACCGGTCAGTATATTTCAGGGGGGGCGGGGGGGAAGGCACCGGTCAGTATATTTCAGGGGGGCGGGGGGGAAGGCACCGGTCAGTATATTTCGGGGGGGCGGGGGGGAAGGCACCGGTCAGTATATTTCGGGGGGGCGGGGGGGAAGGCAACCGGTCAGTATATTTCAGGGGGGCGGGGGGGAAGGCACCGTGGTCTGTATATTTCGGGGCGGGGGAAGGCACCGGTCAGTATATTTCGGGGGGGCGGGGGGAAGGCACCGGTCAGTATATTTCGGGGGGGCGGGGGGGAAGGCACCGGTCAGTATATTTCAGGGGGGCGGGGGGGAAGGCACCGGTCTGTATATTTCAGGGGGGCGGGGGGGAAGGCACCGGTCTGTATATTTCAGGGGGGGCGGGGGGGAAGGCACCGGTCTGTATATTTCGGGGCGGGGGAAGGCACCGGTCTGTATATTTCAGGGGGGCGGGGGGGAAGGCACCGGTCAGTATATTTTGGGGCGGGGGGGGGAAGGCACCGGTCAGTATATTTCGGGGGGGCGGCAGGGAAGGCACCGGTCAGTATATTTCCGGGCGGGGGAAGGCACCGGTCAGTATATTTCCGGGCGGGGGAAGGCACCGGTCTGTATATTTCAGGGGGGCGGGGGGGAAGGCACCGGTCAGTATATTTTGGGGCGGGGGGGGGAAGGCACCGGTCTGTATATTTCGGGGGGGGCGGGGGGGAAGGCACCGGTCTGTATATTTCGGGGGGGCGGGGGGGGAAGGCACCGGTCTGTATATTTCGGGGGGGGCGGGGGGGAAGGCACCGGTCAGTATATTTCGGGGGGGAGGCGCCTGTCGGTCCATTTCGGGGGGCACCAGGCCCCGTGGCCCTGTGTCGGGGGGCGAGGCCCGGGCGCGGCTCCGGGCCGGGGGCGGGGGGGTCCCGGCGGGGCAGGGTACCTGCGCCGAGCTTGGCCCCGGGCTCCGGGGCGGCGCCGCGCGCGGCCGGCGGGTGGCGGAAGTGGCAGTGCGGCCTCCTGCAGGGCGGGCCCCCCCGCGCCCCGGCCGCCGGCGCCGAGGAAGGGGCAGTCGATGCCGCGGAAGTAGCCGCTGGGTCGCAGCATCCCGCCGGCTCCGCGGGGCGCCGGGCGGCTCCGTCCCCGCCTCACACGGACAGCCCCGGCCGCGGCCCCGCCAGCGCCGCCATCTTGGGGAGTCGGGCCCGGCCGGCGAGGACCCCGGCGAGGCCGCTGCCAGGAGAGGGCTGCCCGCGCCGCGCCTGACTGGAATCTCCACCCCCCTCGTTCAATCTCCCCCATGCGCCCCCACACTGATCAACTAGCCCCCCCCCCCGTAAATTCGATCACCCCAATTCCTGGGGAAAGCTCAGACGGGTTGCAAGAGGGGGAGGGAGATGGGGTGCAAGGGGTGAGGGGAAGGAAGGAGATGGGGTGCAAGGGGGAGGGAGATGAAGAGCAAGGGGGAGGGGGAGGAAGGAGATGGGGTGCAATGGGAGAGGGAGATGAAGAGCGAAGGGGGAGGGGGAGGAAGGAGATGGGGTGCAATGGGGAGGGAGATGAAGAGCGAGGGGGAGGGGGAGGAAGGAGATGGGGTGCAAGGGGAAGAGAGATGGGGTGCAAGGGGGAGGAGAAGGAAGGAGATGGGGTGCAAGGGGGAGGGGAAGGAAGGAGATGGGGTGCAAGGGGGAGGGAGATGAAAGAGCGAGGGGGAGGAAGGAGATGGGGTGCAAGGGGGAGGAGGAAGGAAGGAGATGGGGTGCAAGGGGGAGGGAGATGAAGAGCAAGGGGGAGGGGGAGGAAGGAGATGGGGTGCAATGGGGAGGGAGATGAAGAGCGAGGGGAGGGGGGAGAAGGAGATGGGGTGCAATGGGGAGGGAGATGAAGAGCGAGGGGGAGGGGGAGGAAGGAGATGGGGTGCAAGGGGAAGAGAGATGGGGTGCAAGGGGGAGGAGAAGGAAGGAGATGGGGTGCAAGGGGGAGGGGAAGGAAGGAGATGGGGTGCAAGGGGGAGGGAGATGAAGAGCGAGGGGGGAAGGGAAGGAGATGGGGTGCAAGGGGGAGAGGGGAGAAGGAAGGAGATGGGGTGCAAGGGGGAGGGAGATGAAGAGCAAGGGGGAGGGGGGAGGAAGGAGATGGGGTGCAATGGGGAGGGAGATGAAGAGCGAGGGGGAGGGGGAGGAAGGAGATGGGGTGCAAGGGGAAGAGAGATGGGGTGCAAGGGGGAGGAGAAGGAAGGAGATGGGGTGCAAGGGGGAGGGGAAGGAAGGAGATGGGGTGCAAGGGGGAGGGAGATTGAATAGCAAGGGGGAGGGGGAGGAAGGAGATGGGGGTGCAAGGGGGGAAGGGAGATGGGGTGCAAGGGGGAGGAGAAGGAAGGAGATGGGGTGCAAGGGGGAGGGAGATGAAGAGCAAGGGGGAGGGGGAGGAAGGAGATGGGGTGCAAGGGGAAGGGAGATGGGGTGCAAGGGGGAGGAGAAGGAAGGAGATGGGGTGCAAGGGGGAGGGGAAGGAAGGAGATGGGGTGCAAGGAGGAGGGGAAGGAAGGGAAAGGGGGAGGGAGATGGGGTAGTGGGGTTGGGAGGGGAAGGGGCACAGGGCAAGGGGGGAGGGAGATGCAGCGCAAAGGGCGGGAAGGGACAGGGAGGAAGAGGAGGCAGATAAGAGGGGAGTGGGGCAAAAGGCTAAGGGGCTGGAGTGGGGGGAAGGGGAGTCTCTAGTCAATAGGACCAGAAGCAGCCAAAGCAGGGCCTTCTGCATGGGGGGGGGAAAGGGGAGGGGGAGGAAGAGGGGAAAATGAGCCCCACAGCACCCCTCTGGATCAAGGACTACAGAGGATTCCCCCAACTCTGGGAGCACTAGGAGCCAGGCAGCATCTTCTGCCTCCCATCCCCCCGGTTTGGGGCATAAGCTGCACAAGAGCCCACTAAAATCTCCAGCCAGTTGCACCACAGCAGCCAAGCTTCGCTCCAGATCGTCCAGTCCTCCCACAGGACGGGGAAGGGACATGGCTGGAGCAGCCCCGAAGGTCACTGTGTATTTCACCACGGGGCAGAGCTGGAACCTGGTCGGAGCCCTTTACAGGGGAGTCATGCAGGAGAATTATGTGACTGTGGCCTCGCTGGGATCCCCCATCCCTAAACCCAACCTGATCTCGTGCATGGAGCGAGGGGAAGAAGAGCCATGACTCCCAGATCTCTGCGGGGAGGGAGATCTGGAGAGGCACCAGTGCAGCTGGTGACTGGACAGTGAACTCCCCAGCCAGGACATCCAGCAGAACCACACAGGACCATCTCGGGAAGGTGCAAGGGGAACATCTGCCAGGAAGAAAGCTGCAAAAATCAGGGCAGGTTGGAGGAGCAGCAGGGAAACCCACCCAGGAAGAGCGAGGATACATCCACTTCTGAAGAGGGATGTTTCAAGGCACTTAAAGAGCTCTTAGTCCTTAAGGAGAAGTACATGGGAGAGACAGAAAATGCAAGTACTGAATGTGGACGGGACTCACAGTGATACGTCAGGGAACCCACAGGGGAGAGATCCTATGGATGTGGGGAAATCTTCCAAAAGAACTTCAGAGCATTCCCATAGAAGAGACCCTCCATCAATGCCCCGACTGCAGGAAGAGCCTCCGTCAGAGCCTGCACGTCAGAGCATCCCACAGGAGTGACACCCGATGGCTGCCCCGACTGGGAAAAGTTTTCACGGGCGATTGCAGCTTCTAAAACACCAGACAGTGCACGCAGGGAGAGAGATCTCCCAAGTGCGGGAGAAGTATCCATGCCGGCGTGGCCCCTGATGGCAATCGGACACCCCACTTGGGGAAAAAACACAGGGTGGGGGGAAAGCTCCAACCTTATTACACATCAGAAGCTCCGCTCAAGTGAGCGACCCGATAAATGTGTTGCCTGTGGGAAAAGCTTCAACCACAGCGCCTACTTGGTGTGTCCACATGGGAGAGACCCTACGAATGCACCGCAGGGAAAGTTCTGTTCTAGATGGGCCCTAAGAGCCAGCACCAGCTTTAGCCCAGTTATGGGAACTCAGTGCGATCCCATCCACATTACAGATACAAAGTGTGTTGTGTGTAGCTGAGTTGGGGGAAAGCATCTTCAGTCAGGTGTCCTGTAGTGTAGATGGGATCCCGTTTCTACTCCTTATGGTTGCAAGGAAGAGCTTCTCAGTGTGACTTGATGCAGTGCCGTTGTCTTGAGTCTACAGATATTGAGTTCTGAGAGACATGAACTATCCCCGTTCATATCACTTTGGGTGTTGACTCTGAAGCCTAATGACTACAATGTAGCTCTCAGTGTTAACTCTTTCTCTTTTCATCCTTTTATTGGAAATATTGAGTCTCTGTGGGACTGTGGGTACTTTAAGGATTGTCAGTGGATTTTGAGTAAAGTACCATCAAATTGTCCACCCAATCAGCACTCTCAATGTAGTGATGTTTTGCTACCATTTATGGCTGTGTTGAGGAGGGCCTCCCCTATTTCAACTTCTGGGTCTTCAAGTCCAAGACTGTGAGATGGGCCCACTCGATACTAGAGCAGGTCAAAACCCACCAATTATTTTTCACAGGAACTTGCAAAAAAAACAAATTGTTTTTCAGAAATAAAATCCCTGAAAATGTTTCATTATCCCTCATTAAAAATGAAACCAAAAATGTTTGGTTTTCAAAAACCATGATCAGTAAAAATAATCAGTTTTCAAAACCGCAAAACCAATGTATTAATTTTTTTCCAAAAGACAAATATTTTTACTAAAAAGTGTTCCAGACTCTGTTTTTCATTTCAAAAACAAAATGTCAACCACACTGTACATTTTCTACAAAAACTTTTGAAAAATCGTTTTGATGAAAAATGTTGACTCGCTCTACTCAGCACGCAGGCAAAGTTTCTAGTTCAGACTGCATCCAACTCAGGAGTGGCCAGACTGGTTGTTCATTAAGTGGCTTGTGTGTCATTAGTTGGCCGCATCAGTTCAGTTTCCCAAGAGTGCATAGCACAAAAACATCCCCGAATGGGGACTAATTTGCAGTCTCGACTCCTGGGAGACAGAGGTATGTATGCGTTCTCCATTATTGCAGTATCTGAGCACCTGACAGCCTGTGATGTGTTTATCCTCCCAACCCTCCTGTGTGGCAGGTTGGGGCTATTATCCCCATTGTACACATGGGAAACTGAGACACAGAGCGAAGTGACTTGCTCCGAGTCATACAGGCAGCCTGCAGCACAGCAGGGAATTGAATCGGGGCTCAGAGTAGTGCCCTAACCACTGGACCAGCCTTCCTCCCCTTTAAGGCTACTGCCTCCAGCTCAGGTTGGAGGCACGTGGATGGGGCAGCAGGGATGAACGCACCCTGGCACTCCCCAAGCTGCACTTGTCTCTGGGAATGACCAGAGGACATTAGTCCTCCAGGCAGTTTTGGGGGAATGAATCAGATGCAGTTCTGTACTTGCACTGTTGTATTTTTATATCATGCACTGCCACCATTGGTGTCTGACCGGGCAGTGTTCCTAAAGCACTGGTCATGGGTAGGGTGACCAGATGTCCCGGTTTTATAGGGACAGTCCCGATTTTTGGGTCTTTTTCTTATATATTGGGTCTATTACCCTCCACCCCCTGTCCCGATTTTTCACTCTTGCTGTCTGGTCACCCTAGTCATGGGGCATCTACGGGCTGACTACAGGGTTAAAAGATGCTGCCCAGTGGTCCAAATGTGCCCCCGTTCTTAGCTCCTCCTTCCGCAGGGGTATGCTTACCAGGTCTCTTTGTCTTCTTTGATCAGGTGAAGTCCAGAAAGGCCATCTGTTATTAATTCTTCTACCTCATTCCCCCCTCCCCCCACCTCAGCCCCATCTGTAAAAGAAAATGAATCCCCCTACCCCGGACACAGACAGGATTTTTATCCTTCAGGAGGCTGCCTGCGTTAGAGTTGCCAGGCGTCCGGTTTTCGACCAGAACACCCAGTTGAAAAGGCCCCAGGCAGGCTGGGGCATGGGACGGGGGAGGTTCAGGGTGTGGGCTCCAGGCAGCACTCACATCAGGTGCCTCCTGGGAAGTGGCAACATGACCCTGTAGCTTCTAGAGCAGGGGTGGCCAGGAAGGCTCCATGCCCCCCCCAGCTGTGTCCCCACAGCTCCCATTGGCCGTGGTTCTGGGCCAATGGGAGCTGCAGAGCCGGCGCTTGGGACTCCGCACCCTCCCCCTGGCTTCGTCCCTGCAGCTCCCATTGGCTGCGGTTCCGGGCCAATGGGAGCTGCAGAGCCGGCGCTCAGGACTCCACACCCTCCCCCTGGCTCTGTCCCCGCAGCTCCCATTGGCTGCGGTTCCCAGCCAGTGGGAGCTGCAGAGCCGGTGCTCGGGAACAGCGCATGGAGCCTCGCTGGTCATCCCTGCGCCTAGAAGCTACAGGAACATGTCGCTGCTTCCCGGGAGGTGCCTGAGGTAAGTGCCGCCCAGAGCCCATGCCCCTCCCTGCCCCAGCCCGTAGCCCCCTCCTGCACCCCAAACCCCTAATTTCTGACTCCACTCCAGAGCCCACACCCCCAGCTGGAGCCCTCACCCCCTCCTGCACCCCAACCCCCTGCCCCAGCCCATAGCCCCCTCCTGCACCCTGAACCCCTCATTTCTGGCCCCACCCCAGAGCCCACACCCCCAGGTGGAGCCCTCGCCCCCTCCTACACCCCAGCCCAGAGCCCCCTCTTGCACCCTGAACCCCTCATTTCTGGCCCCACCCCAGAGCCCACACCCCCAGGTGGAGCCCTCGCCCCCTCCTACACCCCAGAGCCCCCTCTTGCACCCTGAACCCCTCATTTCTGGCCCCACTCTGAAGCCCACACCCCCAGCCCAGAGCCCTCACCCCCCCACACACCGTAATCCCCAACCCCAGCTCGGCCACCCAGAGCCTGCACCCTGAACCTCCTTCCGCATCCCAACCCCCTGCCCCAGCTCTGTGAAAATGAGTGAGCGAGGGTGGGGGGATGGAGTGAGTGGGGGGAGGGGCCTTGGAGAAGGGGCAGGGCCTTGGAAAAGGGCGGGGCAAGGGTGTTCGGTTTTCTGCAAATAGAAAGTTGGCGACCCTAGTTACCGCAGGGCATCGTGCTACCAAGCAATGGAAACCGAGGCTCGCCGCTTGGTACTCTTCGGCTGCGGCAGCCGGCAATCCTCCGCGACGGGGGAGATGTCAAGGAGTAGCTGGAGATTTCAGAGCCGCTCTCTGAAGTGGTGCTGAAGACACAGTGCGTGTGTAGGTGGACCTGACAGTTCCTTTGTCGTCTGGAGCCACCAGATAAAAATAGATACACCCTGCTTGTAGAACAGACATTTCCTGCATACAGTGGCACTGTTATTCATCCTCCTTTGGGCTGTGTGGAAGAGAGGAAATAGGTAATCTCAATTCATACGCTGATTAGAGAGTTCTCTCCTGCTTTCTCATTGAAAGGGTGGGCTTTCCCTCTTGGTGTATGTGCCTTCTGATCCAGGGTGAAGGTTGGGATAGTTACTGCTTTTGCAGAGCACATCACTGCAACGGCACATGCAGATCTCAGATATTTAGGTCTTAAAACTAGGGCCAGCCATGCTTCCCACACGGTATAACACAGTAATACATCTCTGGGCACCTATTATGCTGCATGCCCCAGCCCTCCGAATAACACAACCGCCGTGGCAATCGAATCCAGAGCCCCCTGGCGTGAAAACAGAGGCCTCACGAGCGGAAGGAAAATCACCCTTAGCGTTTAGCAGGGTAGAACCTGTGACACCTCATTGAGTGGGTCAGATTCTATCCAGTAGGGGGCAGGGCTGGACACTGTGAAGGGGTGCTAGGTATTGGCCTTGGTAGGCAAAGACTGACTGACTGGGGGTTCAGAGGAGTTTTTTACATGGCCATCAAGCTGTCTCCATGCTGCCCCCTGTGGCCATTCATGGGAACAGCTTAAATTGTTCTCGCCAGCACTTACAGCTCAGGACACCCATTACCTCGGTATCTGGGCAGAATTCACATGGTTTAAAACTGAGTCAATGAATTGGATCTAGGGTGACCAGTTGTCCCGATTTTATAGGGGCAGTCCCGATATTTGGGGCTTTTTCTTATGTAGGCTCCTATTACCCCCCACCCCCATCCCGATTTTTCACACTTGCTGTCTGGTCACCCTAATTGGATCCCAAATGAGAGAAACAGAACCTGCTGCGCCTGGCATTGAATCACGGAACTGGAAGGGACCTCGAGTCCCTCTGATCTAGACCATCCCTGACAGGTGTTTGTCCAACCTGCTCTTAAAAATCTCCAATGGCGGAGACTCCACAAACTCCCTGGGCAATTTATTCCCGTGCTTAACCACCCTGACAGGAAGTTTTTCCTAACGTCCAACCTAAGCCACCCTTGCTGCAACTTAAGCCCATTGCTTTTGGTCTTATCCTCAGAGGTTAACGAGAACAATTTACCTCTCTCCTCCTTGTAACAACCTTTTGTGTACTTGAAAACTATCATGTCCCCCCGCACCCAGGCTTCTCTTCCCCAGACTAAACAAACCCAATTTTTTCAATCTTCCCTTCGTAGGCCATGTTTTCTAGACTTTTCATCATGTTTGTTGTTCTTCTCTGGACTTTCTCCAGTTTGCCCACATCCCTCCTGAAATGTGGCCCCCCGAACTGGATGGACACAAAACTCCAGCTGAGGCCTAATCGGTGCAGAGAATCCGGGAACCTAGCTGGGAACCTAGATGAATGGATTGGAGTGCTGCAACAGCACAGGCCCTGGTGACTCAGGCCGGTGGTAGGCACTCCCTTAAACTGTGAGCAGCATGGTAGCCCACCAGATGCAGCCCATCCGTTCTGATTCCACCCAGGAGGGGGCAGTGGTGCTAAGCTGAGAGCGCTTTATTTTGGGGTGCAGTCTGAGGAACGCTGTAGGGCGTTTCTGTTGGATCGTGGACAAAGGAAGCCAGCGGTGAGTGGGGTTCAACTGTCCTCTTCACTCAAGCAGAATATCGCCGCTCCCACCACCTGCAGGTCTGCTCCTGTACCTTTGCATCGGCGCCCTCTAGCGTTCTCAGTTCTGTACTGCATTTTCCCTCATCCCTGGGCTGTTCTGATGGGAACACAGGCATTGTCAGCCTGGATCCAGTCCTGTGCGCTGTCCCCCACTGAGACCAGTACCGGATGCACCAGAGAAAGGGGCAAAAAACCCTGTAGTGGCAGTTATGGGGTAACCTGCCCCCAGAGAAAGAATCTTCCTGACATCCCTTAATTGGAAGTCAGTTTATGCCCTGAAGCAGAAGGGTTTAATCTCCCTGCCAAACTCTTGGTTATTTTTAATATTTACAATTCTAGCTCACTATCCATATCAACCCCTTTTTGGAACCCTGCTAGGCTCCTGGCTTCAGTGAGATTTTTTGGCAAGGGGTTCCACAAGCTAACTGGGCATTGGGCAAAAAGCTCACCTAAGCCACAACCGTTTACCCTCTACCGGCTCCAGTTCAGAAAGTTTGTCTGGAATTTAACGACCAAGGATGCCTGGCTTTCTATCGCTTCCTTTCCAAGGATCAAAGAAACAGGAGGATTTGCCATTCTGGGAGAGATCATTGGACCATCTAGTCCAGTATCCTACCTACAGCAGGGGCCGCTACAGATGTTCTAAAGAAAGGAAAAAACCCTCCCATCTCTGGTGCCCAGGTACGGTGATCAGTGCATTAGTGTCTTGATCACATTTGGCCATTTTGTGTCCCTCTTTTTCCAGGCCAGATCAGCTAAGTGTGCAGCATACTCAGGTCCTAGATTTTCAAGAAGGACTAATGCTTTTGGGTGCCGCTCCAGTGCAAATCAGGTCCTTTAAAGTCTCTCTGTTCAGGCACTCTGGCCAAGATAAGCTCTAGAAAGAGCCAAACTACCATTCAATCTTACACTCAAACAGTGGTAAAGCAACTTCCTAGCAACAATGCTTACGTTCCTCTTTGCATTTTCATTTCTTCTTCTTTCCCCTTTCTCTTCCCATTCTCCACCTTGCCTTCTAATCATTTTTCTCAGACCAAAATCCCAGGAAAAGCATAACTTTCTGGCAGACATTTTGGCTTGGACTTAAGTATGGTCTGAGCCCACTACCAGGAACCCTTGAATTCTACCCCAGTGCTGCCTCTGTCTGTGACCTTGAAAAAGTCAGGAACAGAGTAATTACCACGTAGGATCAGACTCAGGGTCCATCTAGCCAGGTGTACTGTCTCTGACCACGTTCTTCAGAGGACGGTGCAAGAACCCTGCAGTAGCAGATGCGGAGAATCTGCCTCCCACCCACCTCATCCTGCTCTCTAATGGAGCTTGGGTTAAGCCCTGAAGCATGAGGCTCAATATCCCTTCCAAACTCTGTTGCCATTAATTATGGTATCTTATGATGTTCTTGGCTTCCACGAATTCCTGCAGCAAGGCGTTCCACAGTTTAATCAGACTGAGTCAATAAGTCACACACACACACACACACACACACACACCCTTTGCCATGCCTCAGTTTCCCCATCTGTAAAAAAGGGGTAATATCACTTACATTAATTAATGTTTGGAAAGTAATTACGACATCCTAATAGTAAAATGAAAACTAAATGATGAGGCCACTGGTTATCTTCATTAATTTTTATCGATATAGCACCATCCTTGGGCCAGGCATGTTACAGACAGGTTTGAAGCCCTGATTCCTGCCCTGGATAGCTTGCAATGTGTCTAGGGAGAATAGCTCTGAGAAGCAGGATGGAATTATTTGTACACAATTCATTTCCACAGAGGCATAGTTAGTAATAAATATGAATGGTTTATTTTTTGCAGAGAGTCAGGCCCATTACACCCATTGTCCAGGTGGGGAAACTGAGGCACAATACAGTCTGACTCCAAAAAGTGACTATGGGGGGGAAAAAAGCATTGTGGGACTGCATGCTTATTGTCCCTTGGTGACTGTGAGCAAGGGGCCAGATGGTGCTTTCCCTCTGCACAGAGCACTCTGTGAGACTACCCTCTCCCCGAGCCAGTCCCCCTCTCCCACCCCCAATCCCCACTACACTTGGTCACTCAGCCTGGCCATCAGTGGTTTAATTTGCACCTGTGAGCCCTGATCTAGCTCCAGTGTTTGTTTGTATCCATGTTTCTGGGAGAGGTGGGATTTTTCTGTTGCTCCAGTAAAATCGATGCCACCTCCCCAGCAGTGCAACACACCCAGTCAGCTGGAGAGAGGCGCTTTGCAGCAGAATTATTGTCCTCCGCGGAATAACGACACCGGTCGAAGCACCTGTCCCGAGGCAGAGCTGCAGCCAGGCTTCGGGGAGGTTGTCCTGCGCTGGCTACGCCGTCTCGTCAAAGCAGCACCTTGGTGGGTGTAGATCCGCTGGCACAAGCTAAATCAGCCTCGCCCGTTTTCAACCCACAGAAGAGTCCACACACACAAGCTGCTCGGATTTAACTCAACCAATTTCAGTGTAACCGGTGCGTGACTAGACAAGCCCGAGGAAAGAAACGGGGCAGCGCTCAACTCATCCCACCTCTGCAACAGGCGACGGCTGCTGTCAGTTGCCTAGCGGTAGGCGAGGGAAGCCTGCCCGTTGCCTAGCAGAGGAGACGCGGTGGGTGCCACTTTCATGCAGGAAGGAGAGAGACTCAGGCTGTCTACACTACAGTCACTGCGCTGGACCTTTGCAGCGGGCGGGCCACAGGGCAGAGGTTTCCAGCGTGGACGGAAGGGGGGTTTCCACCGGCGTAGTTAATCCCTCTCTCCGAGAGGCGGCAGCTGGGTCCACGGAAGGACGGGTGCTCAGGGCGCACGACCGGTCACAGCCGCCAGCGGCGTTGCTAGGCCAAGCCAATCTTGACGCACAGACCAGGCCTCGCTCGTGGGCCGCTGCGCACGCCGGGCTCGCTGGAGGAGGTGGGATTTTCCTGCTGGCGTCGCTCACGTGAGGCACCCGTTTTCAGACCCCGCCTGCTGTAACCTGGGGCTGATGCCCCCCCGGAAAGGTTCGGGGGCTGCAGCGAAGGCCCGCTGCCATGCAGAGCTTTTACAGGGAGCCAGGCAAACCCGGTTACTTCCTCACAGTGGCTTGTGCGGGACTGAAAGATGCGGGCCCGCCGGCCTTGCTGAGTGAGGTCCTGGTTCTCCCCGGGACAGGCACAGCCCGGCCGGCAGCAGGGCAGGCTTCCCCACTGCTGTGCTGAGACGTACTTGGGGTAAAGGGGCCAATTGGTCCCTGGCCTCCCTGCGCCATCTCCTGGGTGCCAAGTCGTGCCATTGGAAGGGGCAGTTTTCACGTGGCGACACCTCTCGACTGGGAGCTGCCTGAGACCAAGACTCATTGTACGCCGGGCCCTGAGGGCCGCTCCTTGCCATCACTCCTGAATTCGATCTCGTGCCCTAGAGTTCTTTATCCAGGAGCCATTCTCCAAAGTAGCCCCCCCCCCCCTCCGGTTACAGTAGGGGGTGGTCCCCCCTCTGGGGTCTTTGCTCTGCACTTGGAGGTTCAGCTGACCATGTAAACGTGGCCAGCTTTTGAGCTGCATTTGCCAACCTCAACGATGGACACAACGTTTTCTCTGGGGCATCCCCTAGGTTCACCTTTTAAAACGAACAGGATTCTTTCCCATGGTGCAGGAAATCTTCTTCCACTGCCCCTGGGGACACCGTTTAGGCTCATGTGTCAGTGTTTGGATCAGACCCATCTCTAGATATAAATCCCAGCCTCCCAGCAGCAGCATGCACAGGGTAACCATTCTGGACACAGGGTGGGCTCCACTGGCGGGCACTAAAGTACCGATATGGCCCCCAGTAACCATAGTGTATTTATCCTCAGTGCCCCATGAGGAGGGGAAAGTATTCATGGCAGTGGAGATGCTGAAGCACACGGAGCCTGAGGATCTAGATCCACAAAAGGGTTCAGTGTCTAACCGCCATTTTAGGCACCTAAATCCCAGAATCAGGCCCCACTGGGATTCACAACACACACACGCTCAGCTGCTGCTGAACCCTGTAAGTGCCTAAACCTCCTTTTATAGATAGGGAAACTGAGGCACCAAAGCAGTGATGGGATTTCTCAAGGCTAAACAGCGAGGCTGTGGCTGAGCTAGGAACAGAGCCCAGCGACCCGCTTCCAGGAGGTGCCTGGTGTCTTCATTCCCCAGGTGGAGGGAGCCTGTCCCACCCCCTGTCACGGTGTATAGGGGAGTCCGGCCCTGCACCCCTCTTTCCCGGATTCACTGGGAGTCTCAGCCAGCCAGTAGAACAGAAGGTTTATTAGGGATGCCAGGAACACAGTCCAACCAGAGCTTGTCAGTACATCCAGGACCCCTCAGTCGGGTCCTTCCGGGGGGCAGGGAGCTTAGACCCCAGCCCGGGGGCTCCCTGCATTTCACCCCACAGCTCCAAACGGGGGCAGGGAGGCCAGACCCTGTCTGCCTCTCTCCCCTCTTCTCCGGCCAGCTCCAAACTGAAACTCTCCAGCCCCTCCTCCCCCTTTGTCTCCTTCCCGGGCCAGGAGGTCACCTGATCCCTTTGTTCCAACACCTTCAGCTCTCACCTTTGCAGGGGAGGGGCCGGGCCATCTGTTGCCAGGAGACAGGGCCATTCTCTGTGTCCAGGCCTCTGCCCACCCCTGCCTTCTAGGGCTTTGTAACGATCATGCACATTGTCCCACCACCTAGATACTCAAGCACTGCATGGGGGAAACCGAGGCACCCACACAGTACTCAGGGAAACCTTAACAACAGTCCTAGTTCGTCACACCCCCCACTTCCACTGGGAAAAGCTGTTAGCCCCTGGCACTGCCTGGCCTTCCAAACAAAAACACAACTGTTGTACAACGGCAGGCTCCATACGCAGATGCAGAGCTGTTCCGCTGACTCAGGCCAAGGGGCAGAGCAGATGCGTCTCATTAGCCCCACTCCATTCCCAAGGCAGAAAGTCTTGGAGCCAAGAGCTGGAGACAGTAGGTCCTGCAGAGAGAAATGCCCCTGAGCCTGCTCAGAAAGGAGCTGCAGGGCTCAGGGGGTCTATCTGCCAGCCATGTTCTGCCTTGGCGAGTGGGTCCTATCATTAAGAAGGGGTTGCCAATGTCGGAGCTTCTGTAGACAGAGCTTATTATCCACAGCAGGGCTCCTATTGTTCCCCCCTTTATTTCAGGGACTCCCTGCACTTCCCCTAATCTCTGCCAGGCCAGGGGTTTGTGTGGCTCCTCTTCATACCTCCTCCCAGACTTGCGTCATCCCATGAGCAGCTGTGTGCACCCCTTCCCCCAAGGGCAGGGTCCCCCATGGTTGTGTGGCCCCCATTCCTGCCTGCACCCCACAGCCGCATCCCCCATTTCTCCCTCCATGTCAGGGGCTACATACACTTTCCCCTCTCCTTCCTCCCCCCTCCTCCGCCACCGCTGCGGTGTTCAGAAGTTATTGCCCTACAGACTTAGAGACACACCATCCCACTGAGGGCCAGGCCTCATGAGCTCAGTCAAGTACAAGCTTGGCCAGCCAGGTGGGCAGGCGCCCAAAAGAGGGCAGGGCTGGGGCCGCTCAACATCCTTGGGGTTGGGGCTAGAAGCAGGCCGGGACTCTACCCCGGTGGAAGGAGGATGCAGGAAGAGGGGACAGATAAGCTCGAAAGAAGCATCCCCAACCCCCGAGCAAGAATTAAATGTGGCCCCAAGTCAAAACATTTCAATGACTGATTTTTTTAATAAAAAATTGTTATTTTAAAATACAGCACCACGACAGTGCAACATCGTCAACCCGTCCTTCCACCCGCAGCTCCCAGGCCAGCGCACTGAAGGACAGACACCTGGTTAAAAAAAGGGACCGACTGACCAACCCCACGTTTTGCCAAAGAACGTTCCCTAAGAGGTCCACTCCCGCCCAGAACCCCACTCCAGCCTGAGACGAGGACCCCGGTTCCCACTGTCCTGGCAATGCCCAGAATCGTTCCCATCCGAGAACCGGCAAGCCAATGATGCTTTGGCTGGATCTGCCCGAGTTCCACCAGCCAGCCCAGCAGCTCCGACTCTCCCCCCGCCCTGTGCCCACAGCAGCCACCTCCATTTTAAAGCTGCCTTGCTGGGTTCTGAACCCCGGAGATTGTTGAAACTGAACGTTAAACGGGGTGGGGGGACCCTGCTCGTTACTCAGCCCCAGTGAGTTTCGCTTGCTGGTTTTTCGTGGATCAGCACAAGACCTGGGCTCAGGACATTGCAAGGGGGCTTGTTTTGAAATACCATCTCCTCCCCCGAGCAGAGCTCCAGGGGGCAATGGATGCGGGAGGCATGGGATGGAATCCCACCCCTTACTGGCCAAGGAGCACAAGCGCACCCTCCAGCAAACCCCACCTGAGCAGATCAGCTACACCACGCGGGTTCCACCCACTGGCTTCTCACCCGCACACGGCACCTATGGGAGCACAACACCCTATCAAGCTGAACGGTTTGACCCACAAACTGCGTATTAGACAAAACCCGGAGCTTCCTGTTGGCAGCATCCCTTTGCGAGCAGAGACCCCCCATCTCCTTCCGAAGCGGCAGGGATCCTCTCCACTCCCAACTTGATCCTGAACAGGGAACACGCGGCTCCTGCCGAGAAGAGAATCTGCCACTGGGTGGGGAGCGGGAGGCCAGCCCGCCAAGGGAAGAGTTGGGTGCCGCAGAAACCAGCTCCTAGCACAGCGTCCACCAGCTTCCCCTGCAGCCAGAGAGATCTGAGAAATAGGGACATTTTGTGCAAAGTGCAAGCCAGCACTCCAGGCTAGGGAGAGCAAGATGCCCAGCTAAAGCCAGGCTGGCGTGGGCTGGGATCCGCGCTGGGGGCATCATGGGAACCCAGATGCAGTTAGCACAAGGAAGGAGCAGGGGAACAAACCACAAATGACCAATTCTTCCCTTTAACAGGGGGACAAACGGATAGGGAAGGACATCATAGAATCTCAGGGTTGGAAGGGACCTCAGGAAGTCATCACATCAACCTTATTACTAGGGGGCCTGGGGTGACTCCATTGGGTGAATTTGGCCTAGCAAGGAGAGAGGAGGGGAACCATCAGCCAGTCTTTTCGACTTCTCTTCTTCCCCCGGCCTTGGTTCAACCCAAGATCCCTCGCCAGCCCTGACGAGACAGGCAGGCCAGTGTAAAACACACAGCCTCCCGCATTAGAGACTGATCCACGCGACCTAAGCCGGGTTCAACAAACAGGAGAACGGCCGCGTTTGCCCTTCCGTGAGGATTTCTTTCAGCCTCGAAGCAAACTCGGAGCCAGTCACCCTGGAGTGTTAGAGGAACTTCTGAACCTACACTGGTCAAGCGGGCGTGAAATTTGCCAGACCCAGGCCATTCTTCCCTAGCGGAGGCGTGGACATCAGAGATCACAGCCTCGGGGCAGGGGTGTCTCCAGGGGTTTGGGGAAGCAGCCGGCGAGGCATCCCCAGTGTGTCTTAAAACTAAGCAGTTGCTAGAAACGGAGGCGAAAAGGAAGTGAGGTAGCAACAATAAACCACTCCCCAAAAGCTCTGTCTGCTAAGAGCCAGCACCCGCCCCCACGCAGGGCCTTGGCTTTGTGGCTCTTTAAATAAACACAAACACACAGAGAATGAACAGACCCATTAACAAGGAGCTTTCTCTTTTGGAAAGTGGCTTCCATAACATTAAACCTCCTCGGCCTCCCCGCTGCTCCCCAAGGAAACGTTCAAACAGGATCCATTTCTCCCCCCGAGCTCATCGCTCCTCCTGTGCTCCGGGAGAAGCTTTGATTGCACACACGGCCCCTGTCGTTTTGCAGCATGGCCGAGCACGGTGCAAACTGCACTCAGGGATGCCTTCACCCGCCAGCGAAACGCAGCCTCCTCTACAGAGGAATGGGGCAGCGGCTCAGCAGCCTTGTGCAGCCGATTAGGAAGGGAAGTGAAAACTGCCTCCCTGGGGATACCTGGGTTCTATTCCCAGCTCTGACCTTGGACAAGTCATGGCCCCTCTGTGCCTCAGTTTCCCCCATCCCTATCTATAAAATGGTCATGATACTGACCCTCCTTGGTGAAGTGCTTTGAGATCTATGAGGATAAGAGCTAGGGGATTATTCTCATAAGGGCCACAGGCTCTCTGCTGAGCATAAGGTGCCAGGCCTGGGCTTTAGGTCTCATCCCAAAAGAGGGCTCCTCCATCAACATAGTTCTCCTTAACGGGCCTGCAATAGTCTCGGAGGGAAGGGCGCCACCCATTGCATCGGCACTCCCTGGAGAGCCTCATATGGCCCCAGGCCGACGCTGCTTAGCTTGTTGGCCGAGCGTCTCCTGGGAACGGCTCCCTTATGTCTAGGCCATTCTAACCCCTTCAGTCCTCTGACATTAGTAGTCGGCCCCTTTATGGCCCTTTGCATCCAAGGATCCCAAAGCACTTAACCCCGGATTCCAGGGGATAGGGATAACACATTCATTTGTGGCCAGGGGGTCTGAAATGCTCTTCCTCTTCCATAGCTCGGGGCAGAAGGGGAAGGGCCACGGCCTGAAAGGAAGCAGTGGGTCAGGCCAGAAGATTGGACAGAGGACAGGACGGGATGCAGAGAAGACCCCCTACATTCAGGAGGTGGGGCCAGGACCTGCTGTGCTGTAGGATGCGGGATACAAGCTGTATGGCATTTCTGCAGTTAACTAGAGATGGGAAGTCATTTTATCTCTGTCTTTGACACTAATGCGAGTGCTGCTAGAATAGCGCGTCCAGGCCTGGCGTGCACAATTCAAGCAGGATGTTGATAAACTGGAGAGGGGTCAGAGCAGAGCCCCGAGGCCTGAAGGATTAGAAAGCCTGTCTTAGAGGGGCTGAGCCCTGTTTAGCTTAACAAAGGGAAAGCTAAGGGGGGCCTTGATCACAGTCTGTAAGTATCTACACAGAGAGCAATGGGCTCTTCACTCTAGCAGAGGAAGGCTGAACATCACTCAATGGCTGGAAGTTGAAGCGAGACAAATTCTGACTGGAAGTAAGGTGCCCATTTTTAACAGGGAGAGTAATTAACTATTTGTACAACTCCCCAAGGGTCGTGGGGGCTTCTCCACCCCTGGCCCTTTTAAATCAAGGCTGGCTCTTTTTCTAAAGGATCTGCTCTAGGAATCATTTCGGAGGAGGTCTCTAGCCCATGCAATGCAGGAGCTCAGACCAGCTGATCCCAATGGTTCCTTCTGGCCTTCATATCAGCAGAACATAGGAGTGGCCAGACTGGGTCAGACCAAAGGACCATCCAGCCCAGTATTTTGTCTGCCAACAGTGGCCAATGCCGGGTGCCCCAGAGGGAATGAACAGAACAAGTAATCATCAAGTGATCCATCCTCTGTCACCCATTCCCAGCTTCTGGCAAACAGAGGCTAGGGACACCATCCCTGCCCATCCTGGCTAATAGCCATTGATCGGCCTATCCTCCATGAACTTATCTAGTTCTTTTTTGAACCCTGTTATAGTCTTGGCTTTCATAACATCCTCTGGCAAGGAGTTCCACAGGTTGACTGTGCATTGGGTGAAAAAAAGTCTTCCTTTTGTTTTAAACCTGCTGCCTATTTATTGACCCCAGGTTCTTGTGTTATGAGTAAACAACACTTCCTTATCTACTTTCTCCACACCAGTCATGATTTTATAGACCTCTGTCATATCCCCCCTTAGCCGTCTCTTTTCCAAGCTGAAAATTCCCAGTCTTATTAATCTCTCCTCATAGGGCAGCTGTTCCATACCCCTAATAATTTTTGTTGCCCTTTTCTGAACCTTTTCCAATACATTTTTTTGAGATGGGGTGACCACATCTGCATGCACTAAGTAGAAGCATTTGAAAGGTCAGGCCCAAGGACACAAGAGGCCACCTGGTGCTTCTCTGTCACCGCAGATAAGGAAACATTACAGAAACCTCCTACCCCAGCATGAGGTTAAGCATCACCCTGCCGCCAGTCTACTGAGGGGAAACTGAGGCACAGAGAGACACTGCTTGCCTGAGATCGCACGGCAAGCCAGCGGCGGAGCGGGGAACAGACCTCAACTCCCAGGCAGGCGCTGCAGTAGGCAGAGCGGTACAGGCTAGCAGATGGGGTGAAACCCGAGGAAGCTCCAAATTAAGTGTGGACTGAGCCGGGGGAAGATCTAGCTTTATCAGGGCTCTAGTTATTCCCTAGGAGTGAAATTCCCTAGGCACCCATTATGTCCTGTTTAAGCGTAAGCCACATGGTAGATCTTCTGCCTAAGCGGTCAATTTCACGGATAAAAAGGTGCCACCTCTCGTTACATCTACTTAGCAAGGGCCTCTGGGACAAGCAGATCCCATTTCGAACCTCTCCCCATTATTGGGGGTATGGGGTGTCAGGATAGGAGGATCTGACTTGACACAGAGGCTACACAGATTTTTTTATAAGCCAGGAAGGAGACAAAAGAACCGATCAACAGCTTTACCTCCAGCCGAAATATACAAAGCACAAAGAATCACTTTCCAAACACCCCCACACCCTCCCCCTGAGAGCACGAAACTCGAGCTCCCAATCACGGGCGCCAGCCGGCTCCTCGGCCCCCAGCCAGTCGTGGTTCCGAACCGCTCTGTAAAAGTCACGCTAAAAAAGTAAGGGTTATTTTTTCCCCCAAAAAGCAGCAGCATTTTATTTGACTGTATAGAGATCTATTTATATAACTCCAGCTCTGAAAGAGAAGAGACTCTGTAGAAACATCACACGCACAATAAAGTTATTCCCTCTTGTAAGAAAGGAAACCATCTCACCACGCTTATTAAAAATCACAAGCCAGAAAAATACCCACTTAGAACCTGGGGAGCCCAGATAAAAACCCGCATCTGTCGATTGCTCTTGGTTGAGACGGATCTTGGTTACAGTAGGTGAAGGGACTCGGTCTTTTCCATATGGGAACCACCCTCCAGTTTAACTGGGACCCATGCCCCCCTCTCCATTTAGCAGTACGAGAAGAGAGCAGAACCGCCAGGATAAGGGACCCCCGACACACCTGTAAATCCAGAGTGACTCCATTCTAGATTTACTCCCCATGTAACCAAGATCAGAATCCAACTGCACAGGCAGAGAAATAGGGGGAAAGGAAAGTTGGGGGAGGGGAAGATCTAGGGCCCAGACCTTAATGGGAGCTTTGCACGAGTAAGGACCGCAGGGGTGGGCCCCGAGCGAGGGATGCTCCCAGGAACAGCAGCTGCAAGGAGATTATGCCCCCGTGACAATGGAGTTTGCCACATTCCCTGCAAGTCTCTCCCCCTGGATACTGGTGCCTTGAGGAATGTTCAGGGATAAAGGGACCGGATTAATAAACACATTGAAAACCAACCAGCCCCTCACCCCCAAGGAAATGCCAGGGGCAGAGGGCAGAATACAGAGAACCTACAGTATCAGAGGGGCAAACACACTGCAGCTTGTAGCAACCTACGGCAGCATCTGGGACCACGACTGCATCGTATTTTTTAAGGGCCTATAAAAACAAACACCGTCGGGCGCCAGAGAAGCCGCTCCGATGCTGGGGCAGAGCAGCCAGCAGGCTGGGCACACCAGCCAGGAGAGGTGGCATGAAGCCGTGTTACTAGAGATGTCCCAGTGCAGCCTCTCCACCCGCCTGGGGCGGGACAAACCAGCCCGAAACGCGGGGAGGAGAACGAACCGTTCCAGTTCAACTCCTTGGGGGAAAAGGGAGAAATTGGTAATAAATAAGGAGGAAATAAGTGCATGGAGGCTGGGGGAGGACCCCTTTGGAGCTTGGGTGGGGGGAGGACCCCTTTGGAGCTGGGGTGGGAGGGGAGGGATGGCATCTCCAGGCTGCAAAGGCGGCTCCGTGCTGCACAAACGGCCTTTATGCAGCTGAATCTCCCCACATGTGCAAAGGGAATTTCTGCTGCCCAGAGGCAGGGTAGCCCCTCCCCACACCTGGACCCCCACCCCCCAACCTCCCCGAACACGGCACTCTGCCAGATCCTGTCCTTGGAAGGGACCACACCCCCACTGCCTGGGTTAGAGCAGGGCCCTTCCTGATCTGGCTTCGGTGGGGGCCAAGTGGCCCTGCTCGGGGCTATGGCCCCCCCTCACGGCGGTGGGGAAATCGAGGCCCCTGGCTGCGTATGGGCCAGCAGGGACCCAGAGCAGCCCCCAGGCTTCAGCGACACTTCCCGGGGTCACCAACCTCTGTCTTTGCAGACGCCGTCTACACTAAGCAAAACCAGCCCGGCCTACAAGGGTGTCCCCTCCCGCCCCCCAGGAAGTTACCCCCCAAGTCCTGCCCCCACTCCAGCAATGATGCCAAGCACAGGGCAGGAGCATGGGGGATCCCAGCATGCACTGGTGCAGGCCAGCTCAGGCGGTCCTGGGCCAATCGCTCCAGGTCAGGGCTACGAACTGGGGACGCCGCCGGCCGCTGCAGAGGAAAGAGCAAGCGACAGCCCTGCACCCGGTGCCAGGCTTCTCTTGGGAGCGCCAGCCTCACCCGCACCAGCTCAGGCCATGAACCTCTTCACGCCCCCGCCACGGAGCCCTTCCAGAACGGCTGTTTCGAGATCACCTGCTTTTGCCCTCTCCTCACTGCTCCATTAACTGCCCCCCTTTCCTCTCCTCCTCCACCCACGTAGCCATTTCGTAAGCCACTCCCCGCCCAGCCCTATCCCCATCCCTGGGACCGCCCCTGAGAATAGTCACCCAGCGACACCTCTGCATGAAACAGCTGGTGGGAACAGTGGGGCTCCTTCAACTTTTCCTGCTGGAAACAGGTCTCCCCTCGAGCATCAGCCGCAGAAGCAGGAGAGAGGCAGGCAGCGCCCACACGGCCAGTCAGTTTGTGAGCTGCAAAGCCCGGCCTGATGGGCACAGGCAGGAAAGGACGCCGGGTCCCACTGCACGACACTGACGTGAGAAGGGACACGCCAGCTAATGCCACGTTTCAGTGTATTCTACCCAAGGGGGCCTTCGGCGAGCCGCCCCGAGAGGCGGCCGCCGCTCCCGGAGCCGGGGTCCTCCAGCTGTCTCTTCCCGGCGGCTCGGAGCTCTCTTGTGCCCCAGTTCAGGAGGTCGGAGACGAGGCCCAGCCAGGGGAGCTCCACACAGCCCTCGAGCTCCGGCGCCAGAATCCCGGCCGCTGCAAGGTCGGGCCCCAATCCCAGCAAGCTGCCGGCTCCTTCGAGGCCGTCCAACGACTGGGGCCGTTTGAGACAGTCCAACGCCACCGGAGCTTGGTCCTGCAGAGCTGGGAGCCAGGGCCCCACGGAATACGGAGACGGGGCCAAGGAGCCCTACTCCCAGCCGGGCCAAGCTTGACGAACTCCCAGCAGACCCATCCCAGACACATTTCTGAAGCGTTCCCGGGGGTGAGATTCTCTCCTTAGCGCCCAGGGAAAGCTCGGGGGGGACGGGGTTTGCTTCTTGATCTAAAGCACGCCTGGACTGTAATGCATGGAGCAGCCTATCCCCAGAACAGGTGCGGCGTGGGCGTTGGCAGGGCCAGTTCCCTCCTTGGTCCAACGCAGGAGGGGAGAGCCGTGCCAGCGACGCCGATGGCTTTGTTACCCAGGCAGCGGGACCCCGTGACCCAACAAACTCGCTCCACCAAGGCCAATCGGCCTGGGCTCAAGCTGAAACCCTGGACGGCTGCAGGCTTCGTGGGCGATGTTCAACCATCTGGACAGTGGCCCAGCGCTGCGCACGAGCGGCCCGGCCAATCCCCAACGCCGGCAGAACACCCTAAAATCAGCGTCACCCAGGCCAACGTGGGGCAGCTCCTCGTCCCCCTCTAGCGGTCAGACCACAGACGCTGCTACTGTGACGGAACGGAGCTGGGTGCGTAGCTCGGGCGACAAATTCATGGCTTTTAAAGTCAGGGGGCTCAGGTTCAATCCCTGCAGCTGGGGCATTACTGCACCCCAGACCTACCTCAGGGCGGGGTCTACACTGGGAACTTACACCAGCACAGCTACGGCTCTTGACGGGTGTGAAAAATCCACTCCCCTGAGCGGCGTAGTTAAGCTGACCCACCCCCTGATGCAGACAGCACTAGGGCGATGGAAGAATTAGTCCGTTGACCTAGCTACCGCCTCTCGGGAAGGTGGATTGCCTACGCCTATTGGAGAACCCCTCCCCTCAGCCTACGTGGGGTCTACACCAGGATAAGTGTAGACACACCCTTAGTGACTTCAATGCAGCTACTTGCAGCAGAATCAAATGGAGCGTCCCACTTGGCTGAGAAAGGCTGCTACGTAACCGCAGTGGCCAGCACCATTCTGGCTGCTGTACCAATAAATTACTCCACTCTGATCAACGCACTTGACCGAGTGCAGTTCTGGGATAGGCCTGCTCTAGATGGACTGAAGGCACTCGGCGCTGTTTCCAGCAGCGACGAGTGATTTCTTGGGTGCCCCACCTGACCCACCTGTGTCTTTAAAGTGCTGAGCACTCTCCGGAAAAAAAAAAAAATGAAATGACAAGTTTTCAGGTGGCGCACGGAAAATCTGCGGCGCCCCCCAAATCACCAAGAACCTAAATGCAAGCCCAAGCTTCTCCTAAAATAGCTGCACACGGCAGGATTCCAGCAGCAATATGCTGCGTTGACAAATACTCAATCCACACCCCCTTCCAAGAGGCTGGTTGGAGCACCTATCACCCCCCACCCCCGCCCCTTTATCCCTCTGCTCCCCAAGCTATAAAAACCAATTCTGTCCATAAATAGATTCCTGCTTAAAAACCCCAGCCCTGCCCCACGGCAGGGGTTAGACTGAGAGTCACTCGAAAGGGACATGCCCCCCCCCAGTGCCAGTCACTCAGTCTGTGTCCACTGGCCAGATACCCATGGCTTGCAAAGGCCTCTGAAGGTTGCAGCCGGAGGCGCGTCAGTCCATATAAATAAATATTCAGAATTCCCCTCTGGAGGAGGGGGAGATGGAGGGGGAGGGGGAGATAGATATATATATTGGGCTTCCCCCGGAGGCAGACGGGAGAATTTCAGGGGAGCAGGTCCTGGTTTTCGGAAGGGGAGGGGAAGTGGAAGACGCAGGGGACTTCAGCCACCGGCCGTCTCCTCCCTGAGCAGCCTTCTGTCCCAAGAGCGATGCAGTCACGGCCTCTGGGGACGGGAGGCAGAACTGGCCTGGTTTAAGCTGCCATCGTCAAGGGGCCCCCCCAAGGTGCAAGATGGAACCGTCCCTAGGGTGCCCCCTGCTGGGGAAGTGTCACTGCACCGGCACCAGGAGGGTAAACCAGAGAGGAGGCAAGGGCCTTGATTTGCCCTGCCCGAGTCAAGCTGGTGGAGTCTGGCATCGTGGTAGTTGGGGGAGAGGCGCCACGTCCCACCACCGTGCGGGAGTCTGCCCAGGGGAGGGGCTGGTGGCAGCCAGGGCGAGGTCATAGCCAAACCCGCCCCCCCACACAGCCGCCAAGGGGCGCAGCACGGCCCGCGGGACTGGATGCCCAACCGCTGTGCCACGCGGGCCGGGGGATGCCGGACGTCACCACGAAGCCTGGTGGGGAGAGGCTGCTGCTTGAAGACACCCAGAACACGGAGCAGAAGAGCCTTGTGAGCAGGACCCCGTCAGGGAGGAGCGGACGGTTTGCTCGCCCCACAGATCCATGGGCAGCCTTGACAACGGGGACTCGCGGCGGCTTCCTGGGCTGGCCTGGGCCCGGCGGCACCTTTCGGGGTCCGTGCCACTTGCTCCCCGCTCGGAGCAGCGCCAGCGGCTACAGGAACTTGGCCGGGCTGGGGGCAGGGCTGGCGACGGGGCTCCCTGCCAGGCTGCCGGGCGCGGAGTCGCTGGGGGAGACGCTGGGGCAGCCCTGCCGCTTGACCATGTCGGGGTGGAAGGCGGGGTGGCGGCGGGCATGTTTGGTGAGGTGGTCGCTGCGCATGAAGCGCTTCTCGCAGAGCGGGCAGGCGAACTTCTTCTCCCCGGTGTGGGTGCGGTAGTGCCGGGCCAGCTCGTCCGAGCGCGCAAACTTCTTGGAGCAGTCGGGCCAGGTGCACGGGAACGGCCTCTCACCTGCAGGGAGGAGGGGGAAGAGGGTGAGACATAGCAAGGAACCCATGGGGGATGTCCCCATGCCCCCTGCCCCGACCCCTTTGGACTCCCCCAGACAGTCTCTGTGCTCCCCCACGCCCATGACCCCTTTGGGCTCCCCCAGTCCTCCTGCTCCAACAGCACAGGCTCTTAACACTTCAGCTCAAGGAGAATCTCCACTAGCCATTCACCCTATAGGGCCTATGACACACAGCTGAGCCGCTCAAATTTCACCCAGTGGAGGGCAGTGTTACACACCCCAGTCCAACAACAGTGTTGGACAAACAACCTAGGTGCATTGTGAGTTGGGGGCTCCAAGTACTGGCCGTTTGCCCTAGCCGGGGGCAGCTGGCTTGGCAGGCCAGTGACGATCTCATGGAGCCCTGTGCGAGCTCCGAATCCCTGGACTGACCTGGGGAAGGGCTCAGAGCCTATCACCCTTCCAGCAGGATGCAAAGAGAACGGGAAAGTTAATCATTCCTTTCAGCTCCTACCCCTCCAAAACAATCTCCCGTGTCCCAGCTAGGTGGCAGCATGCGAATTAAGGACCGTGACACACACAGCACGTTTCCCTGGGTCCGAGGATATTTCTGCCACGTGAGCCTTTTCCCCAGCAGAGTCAGCGCACGGATCCCGGACAGCTGCGATCAGCATCTCACGTCTTGCGTTGCCAGGGGGCTGCGAGCGCGTTCGTGCCTCGCCCTGCTCCTCGTGTCCCCGAACCGCCCTGCAGCAGGACCGGGGACGCCGGGAGGCACTGAGCTGGAACAGCAGTGGGGGCTGCCCACTGGCCCCGGAAACACAAACAGCGCGTGCCCCCGGCCCACGGGCAGCCTGCTCCGGCGAGCCAAGCGGACACCTAGGACTATGCCAGGCCTGGGAACTAGAAGCGCACGGCAGACAGACTCAGCCGAGGGCTCCAAGCCCCCGACCCCACAACCCCTGGGGATTGTTTTCTGGTTCTAATCCGCCCCCATCTGCCTAATCCTGACACAAAGCAACTGACCTAAGCGAGAATAATAATAGTGGGGGGGGGGGGGGGGGGGGAAACAAAAACAAAAACCAGACCCAGAGAGGATGAAGGTGAAATTAAAACCTCAGATTAAGGTGCTGCTGGCTCCGGCCACCCCAGAGACTAATTAGATGCTCAGCCCCGGGCTTCCAGCCTAGCCCCCAGTTCATCACTCTCTCCATCCGCTACCTCTTACTAGGATGCCCCCTACTGGTCAGGTGCAGACTATGCCGCATGGACTCCCAAGCTTGTCCGGACTGAAGGAATTTCAAAAAGAGCTGAGACCCCACTGAGATCAAGGGAGCCAGGAGACACAAGGGCCGTGTGTCCCTGGGGGCACGTGCATGGGGCAGTCGGGCTGACAAAGCCGAGAGCCACTTGCAATGAGACGCCAAGAGAACCCCGGGGCTGGATTTCACCAGGCTCCGTTCCGGGTTACGGAAGGTTCTCGCAATCACAAGCATGACAGGATCGTCAATAGTGAGCGAAATTCCAACACAATCCGCCATTTGCCTCTCTGTCCTTTCTTCCGGTTTAACCCACCCAGCCCGTCGCCCCCAGCAGACTGGTCCCAAGGCACGGGGAGGGGGGGGGGGGGATATCACATTCTGGACCCGTGACTGTTTCAGGTCTGATCCTGCCTGACCCCTCCATGACACGTATCAGCGGGTTACCATTGTGCAGTTGGACAGTTTCGGAAGCACCTGCATCTACAGGTACAGAGGCAGAAACTGGGGCCAAGTTAAACTTCCTTAAATGTTTTTTTTCCCCACAACGTATGACACAGGTGGACTGCAGAGGAACTGCCAGATTGGATCAGACCAGGGGTCCTTCTAGACCAGTCTCCTGTCTCAAAGAGTGGCTAGCACCAGCTGCTTCAGCAGGAGGAGCAAGAAACTCCGCAGTGATGGGGTAATCTGCCCCCCAGCAAAGCTGTCTCCTGACCCCTATAGCTAGAGGCCAATTTATGCCCTGACTTGGGTTTATCTCCCTGCCAAAACTCTTGTATCTTTAAACCGCACTGTTGAACTCTGGGTGATCTTTCTTTTTAATCCTGCCAAACTCTTGACCCCAGTGATCCCTTGTGGCAAGGAGTTCCACAGGCCAGAAAGAAGATACTTCACCCATCTGTCAGTGGTCGAATGATGGGGTGGCAAAGTGTCACGGTTTTAAAGTCAGCATAGATTTGGGGCGACCAGCCTCCCCAACTCTCAGCTTCGCCCCTGGGAAGCGACAGGACCACCCCACGCTTTCGACTATGAAACACTTAAAGCGTATCACCCTGCTCTGTGAATCCCGCACACGAGAGACTTCCCCCTGACTGCACAATCACCAGTTGGCACAATCTTACGCAGCCGTTTTCGACAGGAAAACGCGGCCCCCGTCACTGGGGTTACAAATAGCTTCTCCTGACTGCGTAAGCCCAGGGTGAAGGAGCTAGGCGAGGAAAGGAGTCAGAGGCGGCTCCAATTTCAAGAGCTTTTTCCCAGCCTCAGCGTGAGTCACAGCCCAAGCTTGGCAGAGGAGCGTGGGATGTGCAGGGGACCCTTTCAAGGTAAAATGAAATCAATGTCTTTGCTGATTCCTGTAGCCCCCGACGCTGCAAACTGGTCCTGGCAGGCTTAACCGGGCTCCTCAGTGTCACACTAAGCATATGTTGTAGCAGCTGGGCCCAGGAGGTCTAACAGATCCTTTGCCATCGTTGACCTGAATTTAACAGATCTGTTTACTAGCGTTACAGTAGCACCTGGCGGCCCTGATCAGGGGCCAGGAGCTAGGGTGACCCTACGTTCCGTTTTGGCTGGGACAGTCCCCCTTTTTCATCCCCATAGACTCATAGACTTTAAGGTCAGAAGGGACCATTATGATCATCTAATCTGTCCTCCTGTACAATGCAGGCCACAGAATCTCACCCACCCACCCCTGCAATGATCCTCTCACCTATGTCTCAGCTACTGAAGTCCTCAAATCATGGTTTAAAGACTGCAAGATGCAGAGAATCCTCCAGCAAGTGACCCGTGCCCCATGCTGCAGAGGAAGGCGAAAAACCTCCAGGGCCTCTGCCAATCTACCCCGGAGGAAAATTCCTTCCCAACCCCAAATACGGCGATCAGCTGAACCCTGAGCATCCTAGGCATCCCAACTGTTTTGGCAAAACTGGGCATTCATCCTGTTTGCTCTGACCAGCTGATCATCAGCTGGCAAGAGCAAGCAGGACCAATGCCCAGTTTTGCCAGAAAACGTGGAGCATGCCCAGCTACGGGGGCACGGAGGAACATTTGTGGGGGGTGAACGGTGACACCAGGCAGCTCGGGCTGGTCCCACGGGGCCTTGGGCCGGCCTTGCACAGTGTCCGTTTTCACGTTGGGAAATACGGTCACCCTAGCCAGGCCCCACTGCAGTAGGCACCCATCCCCCACCACAGCACGAAAAGGTCCCTGCCCCGCCTGTGATGCATTATGCGGTTTGTTATTGCTGCCTGCAGTTTTGTACTAGTAACACCACCGCAGAGGATTAATAATGAATGCCTGGAAAGTCTTGTTTGCTTCTCTGTATTCCCAGGCTCGCATCCCTGCACGAGCCACTGACCGCTTTCACGCTGCGCTTCTCCAGGCCCAGCTCCTTCTCCCTCTTCATTAAAATACTTCTACTCCGCTCCGGTTCTGCACGATTCTCCCCCCAGCAAAGCGGTCTCCTGACCTCTATGGCTAGAGGCCAATCCATGCCCTGACATGAGGGACTCAGGGCAGCAGCTAGACGGGCGAGGGGCTGTAAGAATTCCTGGCTCTATTACCAACTCACGGCGTGACCCAGGGCACGTCGTGGCCCTCCCAGGCCTGTTTCCCCATCTGTGAAACAGGGATACCACTACTTCCTCAGTGTTTTGAACAGCTTTGCTCCCTGGTGTCTGGGACGTGCTCCGAAAACCCCGGCAACTTGACGGGAAAGGTGCTCAGCTGCTCGGCGCCCACCAAGACTGCAGCACGAGTCCATGGATATGCCTACGCTTACACCGTGACAGTGGAGACACTCACTCCAGCAACGGGAGGGGTTCTCCCGTCACTGTGGTTAGCCCCCCTCCCCGAGAGGCAGAATTCTTCCAATCGCCCCACCACTGCCTACGTCTGTCTCCTGTGGTGGGTGGATTTGTCACACCCAGAGCGACGTAGCTACACCAATGTACATTTTCAGTGCAGACCAGCCCTAAGAAACTGGTCAGTGTCCCTCTGAGTTCAGATCCTGCCCCTGGACTCTGCCTCTCCAGTGCTAGTTGCAAGCCCTTTCTTTGGGAGGCTGAGCCCTGCCGCCCCTCCCCAGCCCACGAAGAGAAATGCCCGCTGCCCATCCATGCCCGCTCACGCCTCCCATCAGACCCCAGCTGGCGCCCGAGCCAAACGCAGCAGCTGCTTCAAACTGCAGCGAGCCAGCCGCTCGGGGCAGGCGGCGAGAGCAGGGGGATGGGAGAGCACGCTGCAGGCCCCCGGATTTGCAGCCCAGCCCCCCCCGCCCTGGAGAACAGCTTAGGTCACGCGAGAGGCCGGAGAGCCGCATGGCGTTGGAGCCGGCCCATCGCTCCGCATAAGCGTCAAAAGCTCCTCCGGTCAGGCGGAACGGCCCGCCCCTTCCCTGTCTGCCACGCTGTGCACGGAGGGGGGAGCCGGGGGACAGCATCGCCAGGCAAGCGGTGGGGGAAAAATCAGCTACAGCTGGGTCTGCCAGCGTGCCGTGGCTTGAAGGGGACACGGGCTAGGCTAGCTGCTGACAGAAAGCAGGGTGGGCTGGTCTCCTCGCAGGGGTGCTCCCCGGGCGTGCTGGGCCTGGACCATTTTTAGAACCTGTGTCCCGTGCCAGGGACTAAATCTGGGCAGATCTGCTCCGACCCACGCTCATTTCACCCTCCCTACCCGCATAAAGCCCACGGCCCCTCCCAGCGCCTCCAGCCCATACAGAGCATACCCACAGCACTTTCTCTGCAACTGAATTGCACCAAGGTGGGCAGAGGCCACTGCCGCTTAGCCGGGGGCCCCAGAGGTCACCCGCACACGGTCACAGCAGACACCGGCGCTGCTAATGAGACCAAGGCATCTTGAGGGGTCGCTCGCTGCCCCGAGCGCACTCCCGGCCTGCCTCTGCTACCACGTGAGAGCTGCCCGCGGTTTGCCAAGCTAAACACTTGGGTTTCCCGTTGGATTCATTCAATGCCAGGAGGCCCAGGTGAGGGGCGGAGAGGAGGTCCTAACCTTTGAACTTCCGAGGGCGTGAGACCAAACCCACCCGGCTAATTCAATGCAACCCTCCCCGCTAGGAGTAACTGCACGCCCCCTCCTCCCCCGCAGCTCTCAGGGGCTGAGGCAGACAGCCTGGGGACTGCCCCATGACTCAGCCAGCCAGCCCAGCGCAGCACGGTTTGGGTGCAGGCACTGGGAAACCCTTTTGTCTTGGGGCAAAAACAAACATGAAAGCCAGGAACAAAAAGCCTCATGCGAGGCGCCGAGCCCCAGGCCAGACAGCACAACTCAGGCTGATCCTCTCTAGAAGGGGTGGAAAGGGGAGGCCCAAATCCCAGCAAGGGCAAGAATTCAGTGCAGGAACTGCAGCGAGGACAGGGCCCCGGCTCCAGGGGGGTGGGGGGAGCCAGTGGCAGAGATCCCAGCCCGGTGGCAGCCCCTGGCGGCATCGGTTCTGGGTTCACAGAGGCATGGCTACTTCCTGCCAGGGGATTTGGGGGCAGGGGCCAGGGGGGTCAGTGCCAGCAGCTGCGTTGGGAACTCCATGGGTTAACGCCACACGCAGGCAACTCCCTCTCCCCCAAGCAGCGCGGCTCCGGAAGAGACAGGCACATGGGCTCCCGCAGCCGGGGAATCTCACGCACCATCTGTGCTGCCAGCGCTGAGTGAGCCGAGTCGCAGCAGCGGGGTGAGACGAGGACAGCAGCTCCGTTGGCGCGGCATCTTCTGGCTCTGCCGCACAGCCAGTGCCTCCGGTGCGTGGAGGCTGCCCCCTCCCCCACCCCGTGCCTCCATTCGGCGGTTCAAGCCCTGCTCCAGACTCAGGGCGTCTGGGGAGGCCGGGTTCGTGCCCACAGGATGAGGCGGGTGGGGGGGATTCTGTCAGGGCCCAACCCAGGCACCTCAGGGGAGCGCCAGCCCCCGCAGTTCAGCCCGGCGCAGAGATCCTCTCGCCACGCTGGTGGTTTCCCAACACCAGGGATTTCAAGGGGGCGGCATCAAGCAATTTAGACCCCACATTCCACACCCCTCGGACGCTGCCATCAGGCACCCTGCGTGCTGGGTCCCAAGCGTGCCCCCTCCAGACACGTGCACGCCCATTGCCACACGCTGCCCCCAGCCATGGCCAGCCGCCGGGGTGTGCACAGGAGCCCCAGGAGTTAGGTGCCCACACCGCACTGAAGGTCGGGGGGAGCTGAGCGTAACCCCCGCGGGGGCTTTGAAAATCCCAGGCAGCTCCTGCCCTCCGTTCGATTCCCGGCTCGGCCGCCGACCCATAGCATGAGCTTCAGTGAGTCACCCAGCCACGCTGTGCTGCTGGGGAGGGGGGGTGCCGCTGCGGGAGCCCCGAGAGACAAACGAGGTGTTCAAAACAGGGGCAGGGTGGCCTAGCGGACTGGGACTCTGGAGACCTGGAGTTACCGTTGTGTCCAGGACCAAATGCAAGGACGTCATAGAATCTCAGGGTTGGAAGGGACCTCAGGAGGTCATCTAGTCCAACCCCCTGCTCAAAGCAGGACCAGTCCCCAATTTTTGCCCCAGATCTCTAAATGGCCCCCTCAAGGACTGAACTCACAACCCTGGGTTTAGCAGGCCAATGCTCAAACCACTGAGCTATCCCTCCCCCTCCACGCTGGGGACAGCTGCTCTGTAGGCACAGGAAGGCGTCCGGGCATCTCCCACTCACTAGGGTGCGACCGGAGGAGAGGCCTCAGCAAAGGCCTGGCGCTGACATTGATCCACGGACAGGCCTCCGCCTTCCCCTCCTCCGCCCCGGAGCACCCTCCTGCCACCGTGGGGCTGGGCCTAGGCTGCCCCATCCCTCGCAGCTCGCCCTCTGGGTCCAGCCCTCTGCAAGGGCTGAGCTAACTAACGCCGCCACTGGAGCCACTGAGGAAATCAGGTTTCTCTCCTAGGGCTTCCCAGGAGCCTGGCTCCAGCCTCCCACTGCCCCCAGCCTTTTCCCCACCTCCCTCCAGCCACAGGCTCAGGTTACAAGAACCCGCTAGCCTAGCCGCTCCTTTGTAGAGGGCCGAGGGAGGGGAGCAGGGTCCGCTGATGTCAGATTCCAGGGCCAGATTCCACATAGGAGCTGAGGCTCAAGTATTCAAGTGCTCCAAATCCACAATCGCGGCCCGATTTGCAAAGGATTTCAGCACCCCGTTAGGTGTGGGCAGACCAGGACCCCACTGTGCCAGGCGCTGCACAGACACAGAAGGGGTCTGACATCTGAAGTCATGCATTTTCTGGTTGCAGCTGGGCAAACGGTACCCTTCCCCCCGCTCCAGGCACCGGCTGCTGGGAGGGAGCTGGCACAGGGGGTGTGCGCGCATGGCACTTCTGCTACTCAAATTCTACCTCGGTTTTCACCCACACCACCAGGATCTCTGCTACAGCGGCTCCTCACAGCTTTCCCCGAGGGCCTCAGCAGCCTTCCTGACAGTTCCACAGAACTCAGCAGCACCCTGCCAGTGTCACTTTGCAAGGGGCTAGTTGATAAAGCTATGAGCTGCACCCGAAGCACTGGACCCAACTGCCTGCAGGCTGAGGAAGATAACATTGCCTCAGGCCATGCTGGCTTTCCCATTTGGAGGGTTCTCCGCATTGCCACAATGCACGGACACTCTGGCCTTGTCTATCACACAAGCTGTACCACTTGAACCACACCAGCGTAGTTAAAGGGGTACAACGCCCCTTAGTGTGGATGGAGTTACACAGGGCCTGTTCTACGCCTAAAATCTAGCTCGATATAGCGACGTCTCTCGAGGTGTGCAAAATCCACAGCTTTGAGCGACGCAGCCCTATCTCCCAGCGTAGACTCAGCTAGGCTGAAGGAAGAAAGCTGCCATCACTCGGAGAGGTGGCGTCCCTACACTGACGGAAGAGCCCCTTCTGTAGGCTGTGTCTACACTACAGGGTTATGCTGGCATGTCTGTGGTGCCACAGCTATGCCAGTATAGTCTCCATAGTGCAGACATACCCATAGTTATACCAGTGCAAAAGCTGCATAGTCCAGGCCTCAAATACCGTACGGACCAATGACTTTACGTCCCCACTCCAGACTCCGCAGGGCAAGTTTCCTATTCACCGTGGGCAGGGGGATTTTTCAAGCCACACCTATAGATCTCTTCCAGGCTCTAATTTGGGAGCATCTTTATCACATTGGGGATGGTTATTACACCCCAGGAGGGCTCCTTTTACATATGCACATTACCATTAGCCAGCTACTACCCTGCCTAATTAATCCAGCATATGGCCAGCCCTCAGAACTCACTGCTGTTGTGGCCTTAATCTGAAGTCAGAGTATGGTGAACCTGTGCAGGTCACCATACATCAGCGCATTTGCACTTCTACAGTAGGGCTCCGCACTGGTGCGGCATCATCAGCATAACTATCCCAGTCAGGATGAGGCCACGCAGACCAGGACAGGCAACTCCCAAGGGCCAGCCTATGCCCCCCACCCTCCATGGTAACAGGGACCCGACAAACCAGCATGGCAGTTCCACACCGAAATTAAAGGACAACCATGTGCTCCCAGCAAAGCCAAATCAACCCCCCCAGACCCCCACCAACATGACTGACTCCACACCCCATTGAGCAAGGCAGGGCTCATGGGTCACGTCGGAGAGCAGATATTTCCAGGCAGTTTCTCCCAACTGGTGCTATCATCTTATGGTGCCTAAGAGGACTTGGAATGAAGAAGCCAGCCATGGCGTTAAACGCATCCTCACTGGGGCACCAGGTTTCACATCTAGGCCTCTTGCTGCCTGATAACTACGGTAGCAACTGTGGGAAGAAGCTGCCGACTCCATGAGACCCTCTGCTCCTCCTGAGGTTGGGCAGAGACACTGCAGGCCCCCTCCAGACCTCCCACAAACCCACGTAACCCCACCCATTCACTGGTGAGACACAGGAGAGTTGGGCCCAATTGCTTTGGGTCTCCATATAACTCCAAACTTTCACGACTGCCGGGTTGGCGGCAGTTCAGATCTGAATTCTGCCAATGACACCTGCCAAGACATAAGTCCTGGATCCAAATGCTTCCTAACTTGATTCTGGGCTGCATTAACAGGTGTGTGGTGAGCAAGACACGAGAAGTCATTCTTCCGCTCTACTCTGCGCTGGTTAGGCCTCAACTGGAGTATTGTGTCTAGTTCTGGGCACTGCATTTCAAGAAAGATGTGGAGAAATTGGAGAGGGTCCAGAGAAGAGCAACAAGAATTATTAAGGGTCTAGAGAACATGACCTATGAAGGAAGGCTGAAGGAATTGGATTTGTTTAGTTTGGAAAAGAGAAGACTGAGAGGGGACATGATAGCAGTGTTTAGGTATCTAAAAGGGTGTCATAAGGAGGAGGGAGAAAACTTGTTCATCTTAGCCTCTGAGGATAGAACAAGAAGCAATGGACTTAAACTGCAGCAAGGGAGGTTTAGGTGGGACATTAGGAAAAAGTTCCTACCTGTCAGGGTGGTTAAACACTGGAATAAACTGCCCAGGGCGGTTGTGGAATCTCCATCTCTGGAGAGATTTAAGAGTAGGTTAGATAAAATGTCCATCAGGAATGGTCTAGACAGTAATTGGTCCTGCCATGAGGGCAGGGGGCTGGACTTGATGACCTCTCGAGGTCCCTTCCAGCCCTAGAATCTATGAATCTAACGCTGGGGTGCAAGACTCCAGACACCCACAATGGGCACCCACAATCTATCATCCTAACAATTAGCCACCCCCTACCATATATTTCAATGTCATTTACATCACGTATGAGCTTAACACTGCTAAAGGGGCCAGTCTGACTGCCCAGCGCGCACAGCTCACGGCTCGAGGGCGCACGGGGCCATTCAGGACAGATCCCCACATCAGCCGGGCTGGCAGGAGCCCCTAGTATAGGGCACAGTTACAGCAGCAAAAAAGTGCAGTTTTATGGGGCCAGCTTATTTCACCTGAGGGAGCTCACAGCGTCGCGGAGATAAGCTGCATCCAC
This sequence comes from Macrochelys suwanniensis, assembly GCA_033296515.1. Taxonomy (NCBI): domain Eukaryota; kingdom Metazoa; phylum Chordata; order Testudines; family Chelydridae; genus Macrochelys; species Macrochelys suwanniensis. The sequence continues at coordinate 4,799,642 of CM065799.1, forward strand.
ACTTAGAGCACATTGCTGGGGTGGTCTGTGGGTACACTCCAGTCTCTGGCCTCAGTCTCCCCAAGAATCCGCAAGTAAGGCCCACTGACCCAACCCTTCAAAACAGTATCCCAGACATTCATTCAGCCCCTGCCCTGCTCACCCTGTGGCTAGAACCAAGAGCATCTTATCTATGCCTCCCCCATGCTGACACCCTGTCCAATTAGAAACGAGAGAGGAGTGGCGGGGGGGGAGAAGAATTAATCACACTCCCTCCCTGATCTCCTCTGCTGTGTTCAGTGCCAATGCTCCACCCGCCTTGCCTGGCACCAATGGGGTCTGTCCCAGGGGAGCGGCTTCCCCACTGCATCAGAAGCAGGAAACCAGGCAGCTTCTGCCCCGGGCTGGGATTTTGCCCCCTCCCCCTTCACCTTCTTCCATGACTGCCTCTCACCAGCCCCACCCACCAGCTTAGGCAGAGAGGCACCAGGCGACCTCGTGGTGGCCAGTGGAGAGCTGCCACCCGGATTCCTGGGACCCACCCCCTGCCCTCCCCCAGAGCCAGCTGCACCCCACAGACTCAGTGTGCGGGAAACGCCAGCCGCGGGATCCGGGGGCGGGCCAGGCCCCCCCACTATAAGCAACACCGGCCACTTTCAAGAGCCGAAGGGCTTGAGAGGTCCCCAGGGGTGGGGCGCTGCTCCCGGAAACCAGGGAGCAGGAAGAGATCCGTGGGGAGGAGGCACCAGGACCTGCCGTGCGCACACTTCGGGACCAGCCGCCCACCACGCACACGAAAAGCAAGCTGCAGCGCGGCACGGCACAGGAGGAAGGGAAGCGTGTCACGGGCCACGGCCTCGCCCCCCAGACCGCCCAAGCCCCGCCCTTCCCGCAGAAGGGTGGGAAGCAGGGGTCACAGCCTGAGCAAGCCCCAGGACCCTATGGGGCTGCAACTGACGCATCCGAGGCTAATGGAAATGAAGTGGCGTCGCTCCACGCAGCGGGGGTGGGGGGAGTTGGACACAACTTCAGATCGCTTAACACCTCCCCCGCGCAAAAAGAGGTGACATCATCTTGGTCCCCCTGCCCACTCCCTCCCCCCACAGGGAGGCCTCCGGGGTAGGTCATGGGGGCGGGGGGAATCATTCAGAGAGGAGGGGTCCGAGGCGTGCCTGGGAAGAGGGTCACAGCGGAGGGCGGAGGAGGATCGGTGCAGGATAAAGGGGGGGGGGTATGGGGTACTGGGGAGATGCGAAAGGACTGGAGAGGTGGAGTGGGGGGTGGCGGGACCCCAGGAGGAAAAGGGGGTGCAGGGAGAGCGAGGAAGAGCAAGGGGGGGTGGGTAAAGGCGGGGGCCCCTCGTGGGTGGGGGAGGAGGGCGAACACGCGCGCAGGAGGAAGGGGGAGGAAAGTGGGGCCGGGGGAGGAGCGTGAGAGCGGAGGCGGCAGAGAGCAGCGAAGGCAGGATGGGGTGGGCGGGGTCCCCGCGCAAGCAGGGGGCAGAGCCGGGGGCAGGTGGGGTCCCCAGGCCGGGAGAAGGGGCAGAGTGGGGGGAGGCGGCCTCACCTGTGTGCGTCCTCAGATGCGCCTTCAGGTGGGACGATTTGCCATAAACTTTGCAGCAGCCCTGGAAGTGACAGCGGTGTCGCTTGCCCGGGGAGGAGAGGCCGGGGCTGGGGCCGGGCGGCGGGGCGCGCTGGGGTCCGCCGCCCCCGTCGGACAGGGTGGTGTAGCCGCTCTCCAGGTCCCCCCCTCCGGCCGACGAGGACGAGTTGCTGCTCTCCGAGTGCGCCGACCCGGGGCGCGCCCGGCAGCCGCCCGCCGCCGGGGCTGCGCCCCGGAGCGTGTCCCGCACCTCCCGGTCCTCGCTGCTAGCGGGGTCGGGGCTGGGGAGGCTGGAGGCGGCGGCGGGGTGGATCAGAGCCCCGCTGGAGATGGACACCAGGCACTCGGCAGCGAGGTAATCCAGGCAGGACATGGCTCTCCGGCGGGGGCCCGGAGCTGCTCCACTCGCCGGGCCCGGCTCCGGGGCGAGATCCGCAGCCTTTGTGTCTCCGGGCGGCCGAGAAAGGCTCGGGTGGCCCCTGCTCCGCCTCCGAGCGCACCGAGTGGCTGCGCCGCGCCCTGGCGCACGGAGAGAGACGGGGACACCCTTCCCCGCCCCGCCGGGAGCGCACGCCCCGCCCCAGCGCGTGGGCTGCAAGCGGGCCCCGCCCCGGACTCCCCCCCACCTCCCGTCCGCCCCTTGGCCCTTCGGCCCGCACGCCGGCGCGGGGAGCGTGGGGCCGGCGGCGGCTGCTGCTGGCCCGCCCCCAACTCCGCGCGTCTCGGCACACGGCGGGCGGCGGCGTGGTGCGAGTCCCTGCCCACCCGTGCCATGCTGCCTCCGTGCCTCAGCCCTCATCTCACCCCAGCCAAGCGCTCCCCCACCCCCGCTCCTTTGCTCACCAGGGTGTGGAGTGTCCCCCCGTGCTCCGCCCAGCTGCCTCCGGACTAGGCCCACAGCCCACTGTTCCCTTCCTCTTGCCCCTCGCCAAACCAGAGCCACAGGGCCACGGCCTCTCCCGCAACTTGTCACCAATTCACAAGCCCCCAGGGTTATCCAGGACACCCTGTGCGCAGGGGGAGATCCCAGCATTCCTCCACCCCCCATCAGCCCTTGGTCTAGTTTGTGTGGACCAGGCCAGCTCACCAAGCACCCGCTGAGGCCCTGCATTTGCAGCCCCCTCACTGGGCATGGGCAGAGTGGAGAAACAGCCCCTGGGCCCAACTCACAGCTCTACCAAGCCAGGAGCGTTCTAGCATAATCAGTGTAGCCAGGGAGGCCAGAGAGTGGCTCCAGAAGAAACTGAGGCAGGGCTAGAACTGGAGACAGTCACCAGACTGTCCACGAACCTGCTCACCGCCACATGGTACGCTGCTAAAATGAGGTGGGGAAAACAGTAAAAAAAAAAAAACATAGGATCCTGCCTGTTCTGCTGGGATCCCACTAAGTGATGCCCAGCTATGCCCATGGGCAGGGGGCTGAATTAAGGCAGGGACATGTGCCCAGGACCCTGTCCACCAGTCACACAAGTTGTTTCAGAATCTACACACACACACACACACACCTGTACTGGTGTAGTTAATAGCAGTATACCATGTGGCAAATTGCTGGCACTATGATGGGTCCTGCACTTTCTCTTCTTGTGGGGGGTTTTCAGGGCACCATTTCTTGCCCCTGAACTGGGGTATCAGCTGTCCCACTAGTATCCCAGAGAAGGGGAATAGAGAGGGAGGGACCCAGGCCCACCCTCTACTCTAGGGCCTAGCCCAGGGGCCCTAGGTTAGCAGGTAAACCACTTGGACTAGTGGTACTTTCCCCTGGGCTCCTTCCCTCTCCTGCTTGTGGGGCTTCCTACCTTCCCTCTGCACAAGCCAGGTATCCCTTTACCTAAGGTCTTGGTCTTCTTAGCCCACCACAGCACATCTCCAAACTCTCCTCTGTTTGCCTCTAAACTGCTCTCTACTCCATCACCAATCCACTCTGCTTCAACTCCTTCCTCCTCCTCTGTCTGCCTGAAGCAGGGGGGTTTTATTAGGTTCCTGAGAGGGCCTTAATTGACTGCAGGTGCTCCAATTAACCTGTAGCCACTCTCCCTAGTCTCCAGGGAACCACGCCTTAATTAGCCTAGGGCTTATATATTTCCCCTCTCACGCTCTACTACTGCTGCTCCCTGGCCCTCCTGTATCACAACAGTTACTGGTACAGAAGTGCTTCTACCAGTACAGCTTATTCTGGTACAGGAAGGACAAGGAGCTATATATATGGTACCTTTATACTAGCATAACACACTACAGGGCTCGTAACCAGCATAACCTGATTGGTTCAAAAGCTGCCTCCCCTTACTGAAATAGTTATATCACCACTCAATGAGTTTGTAGGCCAGGTTTAAACAGTTACTTTAAAGAAATTGTGTCTAGCCCTTGTAGCTGTAAAGACAGCCCGGTGGTGGTGGGGGAAGTGAGCCAAGTGTAACCACCGCAATGATGCATGCCTGAGTCTGCAGACAGTTTCCTGCTGAGAGAGGGACCCCTGGCCCCTACACTCCACCGCAGCAGACCAGGCTCCTGCTGCATGGGGGAAGGCTTGGATGCCCCATAGCTCTTCGGGGGGGTGTTGCCTCCCTGGTGAGGCTTATGCCCTGTCCCCACTTTGGCCTTCTGGCTCCCAGGGTTGGAGTGGGGGAAGCATGGGGGTGTCTCCTAAATGCCACCAACTCATGGCACCAAAATGAAACTGCACTCAGGGCAGATCTGTGACCCTCCTTGTTCATGTGCTTTCATCAGTGAAGCAGTTAAAAACACTGAGGTGCAAGGATTCATTACTTGGGCAGCTGAGTAACAGGAACGGGGCACATCACACTTCTCAGAGGCCCTGTTTCGGGCTGGCGGGCTGCAGGCTCTCAGACCTCGCTGCCTTCCTTACTCACGCACACGTTCCTGTGTTTCTCTGCGACCCTTATGATTGGAGGGCTTTTCCCCCCACTAATGAAAGCTGAGATTCTAACCCTCCTACTCCTGGGCTGAAGCCAACTTCTCCTGTTGTGGGGCAGGCGGCTGGAGATAGGCAGGATGGTCTGATAGGTCTGGCCATGCCTCCGGAGGACAAGATGGAAGCCTCCAAAGAGGGCCACTCACCCCGCCCAATACAAGCCCTGGGTTAAGAGATCCTTCAGACTTCCTTCAGGGTTTGGCAGAAGCATTCACCTGCATGGGGCAGGGGAACAGGTCCTATCACATTCATGCTGCCTCTTTTAGCGACACAGGGCATGGGGCAGTTCTTAAGCCATCCTGGAGAGGTCCGTTCATAACAGCTGGGCCTTTGGTGGCTGCTTGTCAGAGCCGGCGTCCTGATCCCATAACCAGAGGTGGGACCGTCCCATGGGTGAGAGTCCCAGAGACTCGTTGCCATCTGTAGAGGGACGCTGAGTCAGAATTCCCCTGCTCTGGCCAATAGGATCCAGGCCAAGCTGGCCCCAGCTGGGAGTCACCTTTGGTACCTCATCAGGGTGCTGTATTCAGGGACCGTGGCGTCCTGTCCCTTTCTGCTCCCCTGTCCCCTTAGCAGTTATTCCGTGTCTCCTTTACCCTGCAATAGCCCATACACACTGGTTTCTAGGGTAGTAGAGCCAGACAGAAAAGCTAGCAATAGGCATCAGGCAGAGAGTAGCTAAAGGGCAGCAGAATGCCAGCCGTGCTCTGCAGGGATCAGTAGAATGGGGCCCCCCGATTCTTATAGGGGCATGTGGGTGCTGCCATAATCCAAGGTTAACAAGGTCACCACCAAGCTGTTCTCAGCTCATTGCACGTTAGCACCCCCTCCTGGTTTATTGGCAGCAGCCCCTGGGTTCTGGGACGAGAGAGCAGCAGTTCCAGGGCAGATTTGCAGTAAACTGCAGCAGCCAGCATGGAACAGTCTCTGCAGGGTGTCTCAGACAGCAGGTGTTTTGCTGCCAAGTGAGATTGTCTGGCATGTGCGTGTTAGACAGGGGAGGGGAGGAGAACTGAGCACACAAGAACAATAGAACACAAGGTGATAAGGCACTTTCCTCTACTTCCTGTCCTCACTCCTGGCAGGTAGTGTTGGGGGTTGTTGAATAGCTGCAGTTAAACCCCAGAGTCAGCTGCATTCCAGAAGCAGGTGGGATCCCTACATACTTGCTCAAGAGGTTTGTGCAAACCATGGAGGCCTTGCAAAATTTACCAGACACTTACTGAGCAGATTTGGGGATGCAAGACTCAGGACAATGGACTCTTCAACTCCTGTTTATCCCTGAATATTGGAGATAGGGTTGTCTAGCCCTCCCCAAGTCTAGTTTTCCTGGGTCTTTCTCCACTGTGACCACACCATGATTATCAACTTCATGGCTGCCCATAGGATTGGAGTCTTGTGTTCATTCCACCACTGCTGCTTGGGAAAAAGCAGCAGCAGAAGAGGCGGCGCGCTGCCCGTCTGCAGACTCAGGAAGACAGACAGCGCTGCATCAGGCCAAATGGCATCTCTGCTTCAAAGGCCCGTGCCTTTAACTGGGGCTCAGACGTTTAAAGTTGGTGTAAGTGAGCTTTTACACAGACTTTTCCCCACATCTTTGTAATCCACGAAAATAGGGTTTTTTTTTAAATCCCCCCATCAGCATTTGCAGCCCAAACAAGAACCTGAAAGTGAAACAGATGTTGCCAGTTCTCAAGGCCAGTGAAATGCAAGCGACAAATTAGTGACAAGCAGACAGCTACGTTTAAAGGGCCTCTGTCAATTGAAGAGGCCTTACAAACGCCCCCTCTTCTCGGCGCTCGAGAACAGCAGCTATGCGCTCACGCTGGCAAGGCCTGGTTCTCCAGCATCTCAGCTTTCATTTAAATAGCTCAAGCAAGGCTGTAGCTGTTACGGCTGAGTGTAGAAACACTCAGCTCCCGTGGGTGAGGCTAACTGATGCAGAGATGAGGCTGCACGGTGCCTGGAACACTGGCTCTGAGAGGTGTGAGCTGCCCCCTTCATCTCCCTGGGGGGCTGACTCAGATGCCCAGTGATCATTTAAAGGTCAGTGCTGTTACCTGTTGTGTTTCTCCTGTAAGAAAGGAGAGAGGAGTCCCGAATCGACACGATTTTCTGTGAGTGATGGTTCATTTTACATCCACCTGCTCCCTGGCACGCCAGCTCACAAGCACTGCTCGCACTACGAGAAGGACGGGCCTGAGTCGTAAAGCCAGGATCCAGAACCAAACCCGGGGGGTGTTCAGATTTGGGATTAAGGGATGGGCTGCTATGTTCCAACCCTCCCCCCGCCCGAATCTGGGTTTGGATCTGGCGCTTTGGTCCTGCCCATATAGTTCCCAGGTGTTTTACTTCCTGGGGGAAGGGAACCAGTGACTCAGCCCAGATATTCTCAACTTGGGGAGCACAATCAGATTTCCGGGAGTCCCAACCACCCTCCCTCTGTTTATAACAAGACAGGAGAGGGCTCCCGGGTCGTTTTCCTGTTGTAACGTGGTACGGAATGGCCCTGGGATGGAAAAGGTTGAAAGCCACTGACTCGGGCAGTCGTGCACCAGAAAGCGGGCACGTTTGTCACACGCCTTGCACAACTCCCCGAAGCAGAGCCCGGCAGCGGCAGCAGCTGGCTACTCCTCTCCTGCGGGGCGACTAGCGCTCCCCTAGGACCAGCCAGGGCCAGAATATGAGCATGCCAGAGCTGGTCATGGCACAGAGCATTAACAGCTGCCATGGAAACAGGTGAAGGGAATCAGGAAGTGAAAGTGACAACCTTCCTCCCCAGGGCAGCCAGCCACGGCCCCATGGCTGGGCCAGGATTTTGTACAGCCCCTCGGGCAGTAACGGAGCCTCACCCAGACACTGGGAAACTCAATCCGTAGTGCAGGCCTTGGCATCACATGGGGAAACGGGCGATATTCTGGGTGAGCAACTGGCGTGCCAGGCTCCGCACCCCACCCCGATAACCATCTCCCCAGACTGCAGCCACACGGCTCCTGGTGGTGCCCCAAATGTTCGGGTGCCCTATGCAGCCACGTATGCTGGATATGCCTAAGGACAGCCCTGGCCTTCTTCTCCGTCCGTTTTGTGTGGCATGAGACAGGTGCCAAACTCATGTGCACAAGAAACACCTCGGGCACTTACGCCATTAGAGCCCAGGAGAGGGGGTCCCGTTCACAGATTGCTAACAGACCTAGGCACCTCCTTGCTGCTCAGCCTTAGACCCCAATCTCCAAGAGGGGGTGGGCAGGGCTTGTCACGCATGCCCCTCAGCGGCGTCTCCCACTGGCTAGCTGAGGCTTCCCAGCGACCACCCTGGATTTGTGGATTGCGTTCCTGGGCGCCTGTCTCTCCCTATCCATAGGATAGAGCACCTCGGTGTCTGAGTCGGCTTTGCGAATCCCAGAGCGTCGCTGGGTTGTCTAGGCACTGTGATGCCCAGCAGTGCAAAGCCTAAGTCCCTTCGTGGGTCCCACCCTAACCGAGTAGCCCAAGATCCCAGGGAAAGTCCTCCGCAGAGCAGGGAATTGAGGACCATCCTTCCTCCCCTTCTGCTTGTTATGTCACTTCCTTAGTCCTCCACTGCTTGCCAAAGTCCTGCAAGAGAAAGTTCAACTGGACCTGACACTTCAAACCCCAAATAAACGTTTGTGCTCCCCCCACCCCCAAAGGAAACCAAAAGAAACTTTGAAGCCATCTTCGTGGCTCCTAAACCCCCCGGGAAAGGGGACTCCACCCAGGGGCTTGCTTTGCAACTCATCTTTAGAGACAAAAGAGCCGTAAGGCCTGATTTTCACAGCACCTCTCACTACCAGTAGCGTAGCCGGGGGGGAGCAGGGAGAACAGCCGCTCCCCCTGTGAGGAGAAGCGGCGCTAAGGCGTCGCCCAAGCCCCACTGCAGGAGCCGGGCTCGGGGGCGCTTTAAAAGGCCCGCAGCTCCTGCCGCTGCGGGCCTTTTAAAGTCCCCCCCCCGAGCCCCGCTGCCGGAGCCGGGCTCGGGTGGGGATTTAAAAGGCCCGGGGGCTCCGCAGCGGCTGGAGCCCCGGGCCCTTTAAAGCGCCACCGGGGTGAGTACAGGGGGAGCCGGGAGGTGCCTTTTTATAGCACCGCCGCTCCCCCTGTGCTGTAAACCTGGCTACGCCACTGCTCACTACCAGGCTTTGAGTGGGGTGAAAAAATCTTGTCACCCTCGATGGGGTGGGGGGACGCTGTGAGAGTCCATGGACGAAACAATGTGACAATGTGGCGGGAAGGAGGCTGCTAGGCAACGAGGGAGGGTGGGACAGACATGTGGGCGGGTGGCTGCCACGGAGAGGATTGGCAATGGTGCCAGCCAGGGGCAGAGGAGGGGCCCAGTATCGACTGAAGGCAGCAAGTCAGATCCCTGGATGTGGAATTTCCTGGGGCATGTACACGCGTCAGTCGGAGGACTTGGCCAGACAAGGAGTCGGCGCAGAGCCAGCTGGGGTGTGAGACTCCCGCACACTAGCCGGCCGTGCGATAACTTCCATGTGGATCCAGCAGCCGGTCCCTCGTGCGCTTGAAACGAGAACCGGGGCTTCTGTCAACCGACCCCCGTCTTCACTGGGGGTTGGGCCGGCAGGGCCACAACGCGCCCGGGGGGACATAACTATGGCAATCTACATTTTAAGTGCAGACCAGGCCTAAGAGCATCCGCACCGGGATGTAATGTGGTTTAACTAATCCATTTTAAAAGTTAATTTGAATGGACTTGCCTGAGTGCCCCATGTAGACAAGGCCAGGCCAGCGAGAAGGGGCCAGAGAGCCTTGCGGTGGAAGCTGGTAGCAAGCTCCCCACCCTGCCGGCTAGGTGACATCAGTAAAAAGTGTTGAGAGGTGGAAGCCGGATTGCCCACCTCCCATGGGGATGGGCGTCAGCCAGACAACGTAGAGCCTGCTATAAGGATCAAGGATTGAATGGTCCTCTCCTTTCCTGAAGCTGCTGGCTCAGACCCAGGGCAAGTTAGAGCAGCCCCGAGGTTCCTCCTAGCATGTGCCCCTGCCTCAACGGTCCCTTGCAGCATAGACAAACAGCCGAAGTATCACACGCTGGCCATGCGTCCTCAGGCCTCCAGGACATGTTGCTCAGAGCCACCCCTAACCCTGAGGGCGTTCCCAAGATGGGGGCTTAGGGCTGCCCAGGGAGCCACCGAGCACTGACAATCCCCCAAGCATGGATAGCTGCTACAGAGGAGAACTCGTTCAGCATGAGCCCCGCTGGCTGTGGGTCTGGGATCCTCCATCAATAGCTTCCAGCCAGGCCTAGGGGCTGCCGGAGAAGGTTTGGTAGAGGCAGTATTGGAACAACGCCCGCTAGTGGACATGCAGCCCAGCAAAAGAGTCCTTTTGCTCATGTAGCTTACACCAGGTTCCCAGACAAAATAACTAGCGCTGGCAATTTTCCCTCTAATTTTTGACAGGCCGTGTGCGCAAACAATTTCTGTGCAAATTGTCGTGCGTCTGTGCAAATTTTTGTGCACGCAGTGTTTTGCCGAGCGCGCGGGGTTTAGGATCTGTGTGCACGTGCACAGCTTAGAGGGAACAGTGAGCGCTGGTTGGAAATTTTTCAACGGACCATTCTGCCATCGGAAAATGGAGTTTGGTCAAAAGTACATAAAAGGTTGTTTCAAGGAGGAGGGAGAAAAATTGTTCTTCTTAACCTCTGAGGATAGAACAAGAAGCAATGGGCTTAAATTGCTGCAAGGGCGGTTTAGGTTGGAGATTAGGAAAAAGTTCCTACCTGTCAGGGTGGTTAAGCACTGGAATAAATTGCTTAGGGAGGTTGTGAAATCTCCATCATTGGGGATTTTTAAGAGCAGGTTGGACAAACACCTGTCAGGGATGGTCTAGATAATACTTAGTTTTGTCTTGAAAGCACGGGACTAGACTAGCTAACCTCTCAAGGTTCCTTCCAGTCCTATGATTCTATGAAAATCTAAATGTTTTGCGGGAATGTGTTGATTCTGAAGACATTTTCCACGTGAAAAGGACTAAACAAACCCTTAAGAGTTTCTCATTTCGATAATGTCGAAACGTTTTGTTTCTCTTTTGATTCAACTTTATTGTCTGGCTTCATTTTGTTTCCGTTTTGATATGAACTGTTAATATTAATGTTCACGATCTCAATGCTGACACACTGACTTACTAGTGATCATATGGTATCGTCTTTTATGCCTGCTACATGCTATTTAATATTTTCTCTTATGGTCTTTGTAGTCACGTTATCGAAGGGAAATGCTTTTACCCCATTGAAATGAAATGTTTCAACAAAATGGGTCAGAATTGGCATTTTTTGGAATTTTCGTCCTGTGGGAAATTTTGTCTTTTTGTTCCGATTAGGAATGAAAACAAATTTGGAAATGGCATTTTCTGCAGCAAGGAGATTCCCTTTGCCAGCCAGCTGTAGAAATTAGCCATACGAGTAAAAGGACTATTTTGCGGGAATAATTGTGTTGACACTCGGGCTTTTGCTGGTATAAACATGTCATTAAAAATCCCCTCCCCCAACCGGCACTGCTTTGCTGGCAAAAATTCTAGGGTAACCCCAGCCTGCCTCAGTTTCCATGTTGCTGGCTGCAGACAAGTCCCTGTTTGTTGCCGTGAGCTGAGAAGCGGCAGGGCCCCCAGCAGTGTGATCCCACACAGGGATGTCCTGCTGTCCCACACACTCCAGGCCCTTCACCCTCCCACGGGCAGGAAAGGCTGCGGCTGGGAGGGGAAGTCACTCGCTCGGCTTTCCTCAGGGCTGGCTGCCTCCGGAAGCAGAGTTCAGGCAGGTCCCAGGGCCCAAGACGTGAACGTCTCCAAGACGTCACTAACTCCCTCGAAAGATAAGGAGCCAGGAAAGGAGAGCGGGACTCTGCTTTTGTGGAGCAGCAGTTTGGCAACACCCGAGCGGTCAGTAAATATCATTGCCCCCCATTTTCCAGCTGGATAAACTGAGGCACATTGATTGACAAACTGATTATCTCACGGTCCCACAGCGGCTCAGAGTCAGGAACAGAACCCAGGAGTCCTCTCCATTAATTGCTAACCCCCTATTTCCACCCATAGCCAGAACCCAGGACTCCTGACCCCCAGGCCACTGCTCTAACCACTAGACTCGCATCCTCTCTTTGTCCAGAAAGCAGAGAGAGAGGGGGGCTGTATAACAAGGGCACCAGAAGGCAAAGGGGAGAGCTAGGATGGGGCTGGTTTTCTAAACAGGCTCTGATGTGTCCATTGGAGCTTTGTGGGTGTTCAGGGATGGGACCAGAGTGGAGCAGTCGATCCAAGCACTGTGTATCGAGCACAAGGACAGGGCGTGGCTACCTTGTCGGCTTCGCTTCCGCAGGTTCCGGCCACAGTGTTAGCTCTCCCCTGCAGGAGGACCTCTGAGGTTACTGACGGGTGCCCAGCAACAAAGCCCCATGCCACGAAGGAGAACATGGGTCTTCCTTGCCCATGGCTGTGGGGATCTGGAGTAAACGCGCACCATGGTTCCAGTTTCGGACAGAGAGGGAAAGAGCCAGATTTGAGTGGCCGGTGTCACCTTGTTAGCCATTGACACCGGGGCAAAGCGAGTGTCGAACACCGGCAATCAGAACTGTTGCCTCCTGCACTCTCGTTGCCCTGGGGTCACTGATGGCACAGGGGGCAGGGCAACCATGGTATCACCAACCCTCGTGATTCTATCACCGACACCAACCCTCGTGACATGTGGCGCTTTTCTTAAAGCCCTGGCTCCTGGAGTCATGAGAATTCCGGCTTTCATTTGGGCAGATCCTCAGCTGGGGCAAGTTGTCCCAGCCCCGCTCCAGTGGCACTGTAATGGTTTACACCAGATGAGGATCCGCCCCTAGGTTTCTAGCCTTCCCGGCTGTGGACAATGGGATCGGCACGCGGCCTAAAGGAAAATAAAATGAACCCCAAAAAGAAAAAAAAACACTCATGATTTTTGGATCCAGAGGGCAGGTAAAGCTGCAATGGAGACCCAGCCCCCAGACTCCTGCCCACCTGTGACTTTCACAACTTCGCTCACCCCAGGGTGAGCCCAAACCCTAAGCAAGAGACCAAGCTGGCAATGCGGGCTAAGAACCTGCGCACACTTAGCTGCTGTGTTGGAAACTTGCCGGGAGCCTGAGGCTTGTACCCTAATTTACATATACGTTTGCATTAAAAATAAACTCCCACAGCCCTGCCCTTGTCTCTTCCCTGATGGATGAGCAGATAGCCTCGATCGGAGAGCCATGGCCGTCTGTGTACGTGTAGCGTGGTATAGCTGCTGCTCTCTGCCTGAGCCTGGGAGGATCTGAGCCTGCCTCTCGCCCAAGAGAGGCTCTAGACACCCTCAGTTCAATCCCTGGTGCGTCAGCCACCCACAAGTACGTGGGGAGAGGCTGCAGCTATCACCAGGGCTGCCAGGGAATTGCAAACCGCAGCAGGCTCTGGTTGCGGGGGTCCGGCCTGGCTGAGGGAAGGAATGGTGGCACCAGGAAATCCAGGTGTTCCCGGCCTTCATGCAAAGATCACACCAAAGCTGGTCATCTTTGTTCTCCCCCTGCAGCGACAGAGATGGGGAATCCTACAGGCCGGGTCTGCCAGTGTTATTCACCAGCACTAGCCAAGACAGTGTGGTCCAGTGGCTAGAACACCCCATTTGGACTCAGGACACCTGGGTTCTGATCCTGACTCTGCCCCTGGCCTGATCTTGAGCAGGGCTACGTCCCCTCCCTTTGCCTCAGTTTCCCCATCTGTAAAATAGGTACCGGCTTTGTAAAACACCTTGAGATCTCTGGGTGAAAGGTACCAGCTAAGGAAAACTTGAGAATTAATTCAGCAAGGGGCTGAAAGCAGGGGTGATGGCTAGCCTGTAGTTGTACCAGCTTCTCCCTGGTCACCTCTGTCCTGACCTGCAGCACTCACTGCCTATTCGCTCCTCAGCCTTTCTTGATCAAAGGCTCAATGGGTGCGTGGAGCAGCGAGCCCAAATTCACTGAGGCGGGATTTGAACTCAGCCCCCTACAGGTGGCGTAGGAATGCATAGACACATGGTGCTTAGCGCCTCGTGCGCCCAACTAATGAGGATATACTACATATGTAATAGTGAAACAGTGCACTGTTATATTGATAACAGTCTCTCAGTAGGGTAGCAAAAGTGCCCATGAAAGGTCGTAATGACTGCCCTCTACTGGATGGAATCAGTACTGCTCAGGTGTGTGTCATAGGCCCTGCAGGGACAGCAGCAAATGGTGATTTTCCTTTCATTCAGCTGGCAGAGGCTTGTGATCTGTGGCCTGATTGAAGTCAATGGGAGCTGGAAGGGCCTTTAGAGCAGACATATCCTGGGTTCTTTCCCCAGTGTTGCTGTGACATGCTTAGGTGGTGTGACAAAGTTCCTCCTCTACCTTGGTGGGTCCTGCACTTATTGGCGGATTTTGCTTGCCTCAGAGATCTTCCCCTCTAGTAGAATCCACAGTCCAGGTTAACTCCTCCTGTGTCTGATCAGGACATGGGAGTTTTGGGGGGAACCCAGGCCCACCCTCTACTCCGGGTTCCAGCCCAGGGCCCTGTGGATTGCAGCTGTTTAGAGTGCCTCCTGGAACAACTGCACGACAGCTACAACTCCCTGGGCTACTTCCCCATGGACTCCTCCCAACACCTTCTTTATCCTCACCACAGGATCTTCCAGCAGTACGCCTTCTCACTCTCAACTCCTAGTGCCTCTTGCTCCCAGCTCCTCGCACACAACCTCCTTCCACAGCTCCTGACATGCGCCCCTCACTGACTCACTGGGAGGCTTTTAACTAGTTTCAGCCAGCCCCTGATTGGCTGCAGGTGTCTCAATTAACCTCCCTGCCTTCTGGAAAGTTCTTAATTGGCCCCAGGTGTCTTGATTAACCTGGAGCAACTGCCATAAGGTATCAGGGATTTGTTTAGCCTGGGGCTAACATACTTGTTCCTTACCACTTTCCTATAGCCCTCTGGCCTTGCCCCGTCACAGTGGATATGGATTTATTACAATATATACTTTGAACAAACAATCTTGAGTGCTGTAGCCCTCCCAGGGTATGTGCTTAAAGATGTTTAAAGGGCTGTTCTCACACTGACATTATATTTTAGAATATTTATTGCCATTACTTATCCTACTTTACAGTATTAATACCACAACTGCAAAAAACTCATACACTTGTTGGGGATGATGACTTTTTAAATTTACAGTGCCTGATACACTGATGTCCTTATCTCTGAGATGTGCTACCAGAGTACAAATGGTAACTGTAACAAGTCAATGTTATTTTCACCAGTAATGCAGTTTGTTTGCTTTCTGCATTTCAGCCAAAGCAGCCTGGTCAGTTTCCCTTTCTGTTTATAGTCAGTTTCACTCCCTGATTCTCTGGCACTTCAGCGAAGCTGTTCCCTGCTGCACGGAAATGGGGCCGGGATATCACCCCAAGCATTCAAAAGCATGAGACTGGCTTTAAAAGATGATTTTTTTAAAATTGTTATGGGGACAGGGTATTTGCTTTGGGGCTTTTAAGGGTTAGGGATCAAGCTTTTTGCTGCAGAAATGATGACTAGCAATTTACTTTGTTTTTAAACAAAATCTGAGATTATCACATAATCCCATGACTCCCAGACCAGAAACTCTAAGAAAAAACAACAAATAGTGCAAGAGACAGTTGGGTTTTTTTAATGCACAGAAATTTTCTATTTCAGAATGGTAGCCTTGTTAGTCTGTATCAGCAAAAAGAATGAGGAGTACTTGTGGCACCTTAGAGACTAACAAATTTATTTGGGCATAAGCTTTCGTGGGCTAAAACCCACTTCATCAGATGCATGGAGTGGAAAATGCAGTAGGAAGATATATATATATATACAGAGAACATGAAAAGATGGGAGTTACCAACTCTAATGAGACAAATCAATTAAGGTGGGCTATAATCAGCAGGAGAAAAAAAACTTTTGTAGTGATAATCAGGATGGCCCATTTCAAACAGTTGACAAGAAGGTGTGAGTAACAGTAGGGGGGAAAATTAGCACGGGGAAATAGTTTTAGTTTGTGTAATGACCCATCCACTCCCAGTTTTTATTCAGACCTAATTTAATGGTGTCCAGTTTGCAAATTAATTCCAGTTCTGCAGTTTCTCATTGGAGTCTGTTTTCGAAGTTTTTTTGTTGAAGAATGGCCACTTTTAGGTCTAACTGAGTGTCCAGGGAGGTTGAAGTGTTCTCCGACTGGTTTTTAATGTTATGATTCCTGATGTCAGATTTGTGTCCATTTATTCTTTTGCGTAGAGACTGTCCAGTCTGGCCAATGTACATGGCAGAGGGGCATTGCTGGCACATGATGGCATATATCACATTGGTAGATGTGCAGGTGAACGAGCCCCTGATGGTGTGGCTGATGTGATTAGGTCCTATGATGGTGTCCCTTGAATGGATAGGTGGACAGAGTTGGCAATAGGCTTTGTTGCAAGGATAGGTTCCTGGGTTAGTGTTTTTGTTGTGTAGTTGCTAGTGAGTATTTGCTTCAGGTTGGGGGGCTGTCTGTAAAATTTTCTAGTCATATTTACTTGTTACAAAATGCCCCTTTAACACAAAGTCTGAAGGCCAGATCACACTATCTGTACTCACCCTGAGTATTCTCTTTCTCTGAGCGTTGTTCCATTGAAATGAGTAGGACTACTTTCAAGGTGCTATCCAATGGGAGCAAGGTCTGGTCTCTATTCAAAGTACTATCCGTTTAATTTTAAATCAGGTTAAAAACCAGTTTAGCGAATGAGGTGTCAGCCACTGAGTGGACACACTTAATTGGCTTCAAGCCAGGCGAATACGTTTTTTTTGTTTCACTGATAAAGGATCAAATTAGGCTGAATTGATATAAGGCTGGTTTAATTCAGATTGAGAGGGTTCACACTGTGGCTGGCACCTGTTGAACTCAATCAGTTTTTAAAAAATCAAACCGTCCCTTGGTTTAAACCGGCACTGTGGAATTCAGATGAGGTCTAAGACCAGCAGTAGCATCTAGCTCAGAAGCCTGGGATGACACCCTGAACGGCTCATGCGGTTAAAAATTACTCTGAAAGCAGCCGGCGTTTGTAAACCATTTATTGGTTTGTAGAAGCGACAAAGAGTTCTGTGGCACCTTCTAGACTAACAGACGTATTGGAGCATAAGCTTTCGTGGGTGAATACCCACTTCTTCGGAGGCTGCGCTCCAATACGTCTGTTAGTCTATAAGGTGCCACAGGACTCTTTGTCGCTTCTACAGATCCAGACTAACACGGCGACCCCTCTGATACTTGATTTATTGGTTTGGCATCACTGGGGATCAGTATTTAACCCCGCCCCAAATACTGGAAAACTCACTTTCCTTCCCTTCTCATAAGGGATCCTCCCAGCATCGGCTCTAAAGCCCTGGACCCCAGAGCAAGCCCGGCAACCAGGGCAGGGAGCAGGCCCGCTATGCATGGGTCTCCGCGGCCTGCCTGGCTCGGGGGGCCCAGCTCTCTCCTTGGCTCTATAGCTTCCCCTGTCCCCCCAATCCCCTCGCTGCAGATCTGGAGTCCAGTGGGGAGACAGGACGGGCTGGGCCGGGGCTTGGGGCTTTATCTCCAGGCAGCAGCCACAGCAGCTCAGCTGACGAGCAGGCCAGGGGCACAGCCGGGGTGGATGAGCCTGGAGCATTGCTGGTGCCCGGGATCTGCACATACCCTTGGGGGAAGGCCTCACTGCCGCTTGCATGGGGTCAAATCGCCCTGAGGCAGTGGAGCGGGGAAATCCTCCCAGACACTTCCTCTCTCAGCGCAGCGGATCGCATCATCCCCCCTGCCCGGTCAGCGGAAGGCTGCTCCCTGCACACTGTGCCCCACAGGGGCAGGCCCCGCCCCACCCATAGCAACTGCCCGCCAGGGGAGACAGCCTCACAGCCTGATAGCTCGCTGTCTTAGGCTGCTTCCCCACCTGCATCCCTCTTACCCATCCCCCCCTGCACCCTAGTTGATGCCCTTCAATGTCTGGCTCTGAGCTAGGCCTTGCCTAGTCCCCCTGCACCGTGGGACTTGCAGACAGGGGATCCCTGCACGCCCATGGGACACCAGCCTGCCTAACAACCTCACGTCACGCCGCCGACTTTGCCCCACTCTCCCCGGGCGGGGACTGAGGGAAGAGACCCCCCCGGAGATGCCGTTTCCTGGCCGCGGCTGTGTGATCGGGCAGCCTGCCCGGTGATTCACCCATTTCCTGGGCAGGGCGGTGCTAACACAGGCTGGGATCTTCAAAGGGAGCAGCTGGTTTCCACTGAATTCCAAAAGGAGCCAGACAAATAACTCCCTATAGAATCTCAAGGTTGGAAGGGACCTTAGGAGGTCATCTAGTCCAACCCCTGCTCAAAGCAGGACCAATCCCCAATTTTTGCCCCAGATCCCTAAATGGCCCCCTCAAGGATTGAACTCACAACCCAGGCCAATGCTCAAACCACTGAGCTATTCCTCCCGCCATCACACCTCTGAAACTCCCACCAGAAGCGGTCGCCCCCGAGCTCCTTCCCGAGCTGGCTGGGGTGTCACACAGCAGGACCCCCTGCCCCTCCTTCTATCTCTCCGGGTACATCTACACTGCAAAGAAACACCCGCAGGGCTGAGTCTCAGTGCCCAGGTCAGTTTGAAGTGTAGACGTACCCTCTCCCGCCTCAGGGAAACTCTCGGGCTTCTCTGCACCTGAGTGGGCCCAGTGGGACCCACCTGATCTGGCCGCCAGGGTGAGTCAGCAGAACAGCTGTGCACCGCCTGATGCCCAGTCACAGGCTGGCTCGAATGCTCCCCCTACCCCATCTCCCTGTGGTAGCCCCCTTGAGAAGGACAAACCTTCCAGTGGCCAGGATGGAGGCAAGGCCCCCTAACGCTGCCCTTGGCGAGAGGGCTGGTCCTGGCTGGCAGGGAGGCTCCCGTGCTCTTCATCCTAGGTCCTGTCTGGTGAAGGCTGTTGGCAGCCACGTGGGCTTCCCTTCACCGTCCCAGCCTCCAGGCATCTCTCAGGCATAGGATGACAAAGGGAAGCTCACAGGGCGCTCCAGAGAGGCCTTTCGCGGAGGGACCTCGGTGCCCTTCCTCCAATCGCCCTCGCTGGCTCCACGGATGCGGGGCAAGGATGGGGGGTGGGGCAGTGAAGGAATTCAGCGTCCCAAGCCAGGGGAAGGCAAAAGTCGGGGGTGGGGGAGGGAGAAGGGGGAGGAGAGAAAATGAGAGAGGTGGGAGAAGGGGAGAAGAAAAGGACCCAAGGGGGGGAGGGGAGGCGAGGGGGAAGGGGAGAGGAGCCCCTTCAACATCACAGCTGCAAAAGAAAAGAAAGGACAATCCCTTAGTTCCTGGAAATGAGCCAGGTTAAAAAAACTCCAGTGACAGGTTGTGTGTGTGAGTACACGTGCGTGTGCAAAGAGGTGTGTGCGTGCAAAGATGATGTGTCCATCGGGGGGGGGGGGGGCGTGCAGGCGTTCATAGCTGGGTGTGCATGTGTGTCTCTGCAGGGGCTGGGCGGGCCTGGGGGTGGGCACTGAGGGCTGAGGAGAGCCCTGTGCCAACGGAAGGGGCAGAAGGGCCAGTCTGTGCCCCGCTGGCAGGAAGCTCCCCCTGGCAAAGCGCTGGCTGAAGGAGTCTCCCCTGGCATGGTGTGCCCAGCCGCCCCCCCCCCCCTTGCTAGTGCTCTCGAGGGGCCCCTGAGCCTCGTGGGTTGGGGGGGGGCTACCCCCAAGGCTGGGCGGGGCTGCAAACCAGAGGGCCTTGTTTGGAACGACAAACCTTTCCTTTTCCAAACCGAAATGCAGGTGAATTTCCACCAGCCTCTGGGCATCGCGTGGCTTGGGGCAGGGTAGGCAGGACGCAGCCCTGCCAACCCGGATGCCAGGATCGAGTGACCCCCCCGGACTCCAGGCCCTCGGCTCTTCCTCCTGTGACTGGGGCGTAGCACAGATGCTTGGAGGCCTCGCGGTTGGCTACTACCAAACCCCCAGCCTTTCCCTGCCCCTCGCCAAGCCCAGAGACACCCCGCTGCCCGCGTAGCGCTGCCCAGTGGGCACTTTCCTGTACTAAGTAGTACTGTAATTAGAGCCACCACTAGAGGGCGCCCCGGGCCCCACACCTCTAGGGTGACCAGAGAGCGTGTGAACACATTTTTGGGGCAGGGGAGATAGTTGTGTGATAAAACAAAATCGCTAATATCGGGACATCAGGTCACTCTATCTGTGATGCCCATTAGTCCTTACTGCTCCATCGGTGCTTAGTAGAGTGACCGGACAGCAAATGTGAAAAATCGGGACACAGGGTTGGGGGTAATAGGAGCCTATATAAGAAAAAGGCCCAAAAATCGGGACTGTCCCTATAAAATCGGGACGTCTGGTCACCCTAGTGCTTAGTGACTAGCAGGGGGTCTCCGGCCACCATCTGGGACAGATCCAAACTGTCTGAGCTTCCTGGGTGGGCCCAGCAGGCTGTGTGTGGGGGGGGGGGGTCCTGTCTCTGCAAAGATTGGGCTTGGGGGTGAGATTCCCAAGGCTGCCGACTTGCAGAGACCAATGCAGAGCCGCCCCTGTCCTGGCAGTGGGGCTGGGGGAGCAAAGGAGGGGATGGACATTGACCAGACTCATTGGAATTCCCCCGCGCCCGTCCCAGATCAGGAGTTTATCTGGTTTCTATGGTGACCAACTAGTTTACACCCACTCCGGATTGTGCGGCTCCACTACCTTGTATGGTGAGCAAGCGGGTAAGGCCCAGAGTTCAGAGCTGGGCTTCAGTAATAGGGTGACCAGATGTCCTGATTTTATAGGGACAGTCCCGATTTTGGGGTCTTTTTCTCATATAGGCTCCTATTACCCCCCACCCCCGTCCCGATTTTTCACATTTGCTGTCTGGTCACCCTATCTCCACCCCGTCCAAATCCTGGCGTTTCCTGTGTGGCCTTTTCCCTCCACCCCCTCCCACTGAAACCCTGCTCTGCTCCCCACTCAGCTCGTCTGGCTCCCCACTGCGGTCCCCTGCAACCTTGTGGGCGTTTCAAACATAACGAACGCCAATCTCTAGCTCTTAACACGTTTCATCCATAGATCTCAAAGCACTTTACCAAGGCCAGTCTCATTGTATGACTGGGGAAACTGAGGCACAGGCAGGCGAGGGGACTTGCTCCAGCTCACCCAGCAAAGCTGTGGCAGAATCAGGAATAGAACCCAGGTCTGCCTAGTGGTACCGAGAAGGAACCACGAAGCAGCCGAGTTTTGTCTATTCACTTTTTTAACATACGGAGTGAATTTAGTGCTGGCAAAATGTGCCAGGCTGGGATTGAGGACCCTGAGTCCGGTTTGCAGAGCGAAGCAGCAAGAGAAGTAAGGGGTGTCGTTGCATCGAGAGCTCTGAGCCGCTACAGCGGAGCCAGGCAAAATTTTTTCATAGAAGAGCTATTTTAATGTTAAAAGAAAAAGATTTTTAGCAGGAAACAAAAATGACTGCAATTTTTTTGGTTTCCTTGTCAATTTTCCATTGTTCGGCTAAAACCCATCGCGTTGTTTAGTCTCAGTGCAGATTGGAACTGTTCATTTCCTTTCAGTTTTTCGAAAGGAAAAAAATGTTTCCTAGTTTGCTCTTTTTGTATTTTGGGGGTTCCCCCCTTTCTCTCCCACTCCCTGCAAAAATCAACCTGCGTTTGGTTTTCAAAATAAAACAAAACAAAAATGTTCATTTCGTTTCGTGTCTTTTTGGTTTGTCGAAAAAGCGGGAAATTCCTTAAAAAGTTTCAAATGAAAACAATGGTTCGCCTCTTTCAAACGTGTCCATGGAAAACATGTACCTGGTTTTGGCCAGCCCTGATCTCCCTCTTGAGCTGAAGAATTCAATCCCCCTCCCCAGCAGGCAGCCCCATAACCTCAGGGGCAGTGGGACTGCACTGGGGTATGCCGGCTTCCCAGCTCTGCCCTGGAGGGCCCCCCCTCCACGGGTGAGACAAAGGAATTTGGCCTCTATGACTCATTTATTCCTTAGCTGACACTACCAGGAAGGGAAAGGTTGAGACGTGAACAACGGCTCCTTAACAGAGGGACTGGAACGCTTCCCAGTGCCTTTCACACAGCAATAGCCATCAGCCGGCAACAACAGTGTCTCACCTGTGCTGGATTTGAACCCGTGACCTACAAGTGGAAGGTGCTACAGAGCCTCTCATCAACCTTATTAGTGATCTGGGGAATGTAACCACTCCGTTCCCTTCTAGCCTGTGACTAGCTGGCCCTTCCAGAGGATCTTTCCTCTGCAGACCTCACAGCCCCAGTGAGGGACCATTAAAGATCACTAACTCTGTTCCAGATGGGGGAAACCGAGGCACGGAGCAGGGGGCTGCTTCACAGCAAATCAGCAGCAGAGCTGGGAATGGCGCCCTGTGCTCCTGGCGAGGCCATCTGCCTGGGCCCGAGCAGCGTGTCCGCCTCGGCGCTACGCCAGATCCTGGGGGCCAGTGGCAGCAGGGGGGGAGCGGCCTGGCCTCTCGGCCTCAGTCACCTCTTCCATGCAGCTCACTGCCTGGAGCCTCCTGCAGGCGGCGGGGGTGTGTGGGGCCGCATCCCTGAGACACTCCGGGAGCCGGGCTGGGGGGGGGGATTCCAGCAGCTCCCTCTGCCCTAGTCTCCAGGCCTCGGCGGGGAGTCAGAGGGCGGGGAACCCCGGGCCGGCTTTAGGCCGATTCCCCCGAATCGGGCCCCGCAATGTCTGTCAAAACTGATCGAATCGGGCCCCGCACTTCCTAAAGCCAGCCCTGGGGGTACCTGCTGAGGAAGGGGCAGATGTCGCGTTATTTCCAGTCTCTGCTCCATCTCACGGGCTTCACGGGCAAACGGTTGCTGCTGCTTGGCCAGCGAGCCCCGGGGGACCTTCGCAGGACCACCCCGTCCCTCCCACGGAGACGGGCAGAGCTTGTGGGCCCCGGGGCAGGTGATCCCCTCCCGGCTGAGCCCGGGAGCACAGAGACAGGGCGCGATAAGGCCACGGGTGCCGCTTCTGCCCCTTCTCTCCCACCACCCCCTCAGCCCGTTGTGGGATAACTCCCACCCCAATGGTGGCACTGACCTAGCTGGAGCATCTCTGCAGAATACACAGGGCTTCCTCTTTGTAGCCAAGGGCCAGCTGGCTGCCCCACTCTCCGCCCCAGGCTAGTCAGCTGCTGCCCTCTTCCACCAGCTGCTCTCCCAGGCCATGTGGCTGCAGAGCTGGGAATCAACTCCAGGCTACTAGCCATTGCTCGGTTCAATCCCGGACAGCCCAACTCTCAGCCACGGGCTTCTCTCCTGGGACAGGCCCCCCGTCCATCAGCCAGGAGGGCAAGAGACGGTGGCTGGTGGCAGAGGCACATTGGAGCCGGGGGAATTCTGATCAGCCGGGCAGCTTCATTGCCTTGTGCCCTGGGGTCCCATTCGCACGGGGGTTTGGGGAAGTGCCAGCCAGCCAATGAGAGGCTAAGAGCAATGCTGTGTGCCTCAGGTGCCCAGCTGCATGCCCAGGAGAGCGAACAGACGAGCTGTTTACAAAAGCCCCTTCCTCCCCCCATGCCAAAATTTCCTTTCTTGGCACATCCAGACAGTGTCACGCCAGGGGCTGGGGAGTCATGCAGGGGCTGCACTCACCCTGAATGATATTCCACCCAGCCCTGGCCTTCCCACGCCGCCATCTAGCTTGGGAAACCCAACCAGCGCCGCTGCCCTGATCACTGGCCGCCCAATCCAGGACTTACGGAGCCATGGGGCAGGCCGGACTCACGCCAGCGTCATCCACCAGCATGCAGTAGGGAGGCCAGGCGGACTTTCTCTTTTCTCTCCATCTTCCCTTGGCGCTTTGCAGAGCCCAGCGCCCTGGTGTCCCCCCTCCTCCCCTTGGCTGGGTCTCCTCTCCCCAGACTGAGACTCCGCTGGAATCTCTCCCTGCCCTGGCCCTGGCCCTTTTATACCTTCTGTGTTCATATGACAAGCACGTGAAAACCACAGTGGGGAAAGAAAGAAAGCTCCTTAAGAGGCTTCCTGGGTCCCATGACCGGGCTCGGCCTGTGAGCGGGGTCTCATGACTGTGACATGCAGACCCAAGCTATCAAAGGGCTCATTTGTGCCCTGTGCTAACCTAACCGGGAATTCAGCCCCCATTGCTGGATCATTTACTGGCCGTGGCAAGGCATGCTGCACTCCTCCAGCACCACCACCCCGGCCGGCGCCAGCCCAATTGCCTCCTGGGAAGCATTCGATGTGGATAGGAGATGATTGATGCCTGTCATCCGGCCAGGCCTATGCCATGCACATCCACTCTCTGAGCTGGGAATGGCCCGCACATAAACCATCCACACCAGCAGTGGGCAGAGGCTGGATAAATGCGATCCTGGTCTGGATGGGGAAATTGAGTCAGTTTGGGGGAGCGAGGAGCCCAGGGAGTGGCAGTGGCAGGGAGGATGAGATGTATTCAGCCTCCACCGGACTAATGCACAAGCAAAGCAAGCAGCCGCCTGGCACCCCAGACCCCTAACCACCAGGAGAGAATACCAGAGTCAGGGCCCTGGATGGAAAAGGCCCATCTCCCCCAGCTCACGGCTCTAAGTTGGGGTGATCAGCATGCCTGGTCCTGCTGGTCTCAGGATGGGCCATGAGGCAGCTGGCTGGTCCGCTCTCATCTCATGTGGGGCTAACCGAGAGCTTGCGACTTTTCCTAATTGCTGCAGAGCTCAGCCCTGTCACCCAGAGGAATCCGGATTGGACCAAGGGCCCATCTATCTCAGTATCCCATCTCCAACACTGATCCACACCAGTTGCTTCCAAGGCAGCTGGCAGAAACCCTGGAGTGGATGGGTTAAGAAGCCCCCAGGGACTGTTTCCTCCTGACCCAATAGTTACAGGTCCGCCCAAGCCCTGAAGCATCTTGATGAATTTCCCTGCCAAAGCTCCTGTTTATTTTGCAATATTTACTCTTCTAGCTCCAGATGGTCTCGTTCTCCACAGAAATGTCCCATCCCTTTTTGAATCCTGCTAAGGTCTTGGCCCCAACAACTGTGTGTGGCAGTGAGTCCCACACACGATGTGGGCGCTGGGTGTAAACGCCTTGCCGTTGATCGGTTTCAGTTGGCCACTTTGCTGTGTCATTGAGCATCCCCTGGTTCTTGGACCCGATGCGCTCCCGCCTCCAGGCTGGGCCCCGGCACGCTGCTGAGCCACGGGCCGTTCCTGGAGACCACTTCAGCCGGGGGGAAGTGCGGCTGCTACCCCTGCTCAATGGAACATTTTGGATGGAGAGCTTCCAGGCCCAGCCCCACGCACTGCGCTGGCTTCTCCCATGTGCCATCAACCTCCAAGCCTTTATGGGCTGGCGTTTCAGAGATGCTGAGCGCCCTCCAGTGGGAGCTGGGGCTGCTCAACCCATCTGAAACCAGGCCCTTGATGGCTTAGGCCTGGCTGCTTCCCAGAGGGACAGCCCCTCCCAGCCATGTGGGAGATGAGGGGAGCCCCTGGAGGCTGGGGGAGCTGAGTGCGAGATTCCCGACTGCCTCCAGCTTCCTTGGGCCTGCCACATCGGGCGGTTGGCAGCAGGGCCCAGCTATGCCGATCCCAAGTCCTGCCTCTGCGCTCCCCTCTGATGCAGGTACTGGGGCCGTCGCTGCTCATGAGCCAGGTCTCCACACCGGTCCCTCGTCCTAGCCGAATCAAAGCAGAGCAGAGGCCAGACGGGACCCTAGGGGACTCACCGCACCTGAAGCCTCCATCTTTACCAATGAACACCGGTGTGGAGTTATAGGCAGGCTGGTAAAGTCCAGTCCCTCACCAGTATCGACTCCCCTTGAACTCCCACTGCCATGGGAGTTAGGCACCTAAATACTGTTCAGAACCTGGCCCCAAAGGTCCCTGACTCTGATTAAGATTCCCTGGGCTTTTCAGCTGCAGAGGGAAGTGTGGGTGTCTGTTACCTCCCAGGTTTCAGAGATACCAGAGTGAGGGGCACGGCCCATGGGCCCCATTCACGGCTGCCCGCTCGTGTCGCCATGTACCGCAGGGGAGGGTGCGCCTGCATCCCCATCATCTGGGGCAGTGGCATTTGACACCCACTTTGCACTGGGGTTAGGGGGCCGCACAGGCTGGAGAATCAGACCCACTGAGCTCCACCTATCTCCACCAAACCCAGCAAAGCCTGCACCGGGCTCGGCATGGAACAAAACCCTGGGTCGGGGTTGTGTGCTAGGGACCAAGCTTCTCCGCAGTGGTTCCAAGGCGGCTCAGGAATCTGGATGGGACGAGCCCGCCTGGGGCGCTGAACTCTGGAAATGGGGCTCCCAAGGTGGGCGCTGAGTGCTCGCTGCTCGGGAGCGGCACTGCAGGGTCACGACACAACGTCGCCGCGGCAGGACAACAGGGGGCGTAAACCCTGTAAACTCTGGGCCAGGCAGAGAAGACACAGAAGCAAGGAGCTCCTGCTCTCAGCTTACTGAACCTCTTTCTCTTTCTTCGGTCATATTTTGCTTGTGTGTTGCCCGTCCAGTATTATTTCTGTCCCGTCTGAAACTCCTGGGGGCAGAGCCCACGGCTATGTCTACACTAGGAGCACTTCACCGATCCAGCTACCCCGGTACAATATACCAGTTAACTGTTCTCATTGTGGCTGCATCTTATACTGCCCAAGCTGTGCTTTTACCGGGGTAGTTTATTCCATCCTCCACCCCGCAAACAAAACAAGCCATACCTGTGAAGTGCTGTTTTGCTGGTAGAACCTGTGTTTAGACTAGGGGCTCCTGCCAACACAGCTATTTCGGTCAGGGATCACAGCGACCATGACAGAAATGTTACAAGATAAATAATCTAATTGAATCTATCATCTAATATCATTGTCTCTCGATCATCTCCTCTAGCATTGTACTGAATCTGTTTATGTATCATCTAATATATTAAATATTACTGTCGTCTAGCAATGATTTAGTTGAGTCTACCAATTACAGTACTGTACTATAGCCCAGGGGTGGCTAAACGTACGCCAAGCTGCATAAGACAATCGCCAGAAGTTTGAGAGCCGGGGCGCGCCTGCCAGGAGTCGGGGCTTCAGCACCTGGGCAGGCACTTGCCAGGGCGCCAGCCCTGCTCCTGCTGAAGCCCTGAGCCCCGGAAGGCACACCCTGTGGGGCTGAAGCCCCAGGTCCCCTCCCTTCTGGGCAGAAGCCCCTAGCCCACCACCCCACTGCAAGGCAGAGGTCCTGAGCTCCCCCCCGCCCCAGTCTGGTAGGTGGAGAAGCGGGGAGGGCATGGGGGGCCCTTGAACTGTAAAAGAGCCGCATGTGGCTTGCGAGCCACAGTTTGGCCACTCCTGCTACGGACGTTATCCTGCTAATCTATCTCTCTGCCATCTACTCTAATATAATCTCTCTTCTATCTAATCTATCAATCTGCCTTTCCTCTATCATTCAGCCTCATCTATCATCTAATCTGCCTCTCTGATCTAGTCTGCTCTGTCATCCATCAGCCGTTTTATCTAATCTAGCTCATCTAATCTGTCCCCCTTCTATCGTTCAATCTAAACTCTCATCTAGCTAGCTACCACCTAATCTCTCATCTCATCCAGTTGATTCAGCTAATCCCTATATTCACAGCTAACGTATTCTAATCTAGCTATAGAATCGAATATCAGTCATCTCATATAAACCATTTGTCATAATCCAGCCATCAACTCAGCTCAAATACCTAATTCACCAGTCACCTTATTGCCCCCATCCCAGGGGTGTGCATGGGTTAGCAGACAGGGTACAAGGATGGGAATCAGGCGATGCTAATCCCAGTTTTACCATTAATCCGTAGTGGGACTTTGGGCAAGTGGCTTCATCCCTCTGTTTCTCTGTGCGCCCTGGGTCTACATAGCTCATTAACCCTTCAGGGCAGGGATTGTCCCTCACTCTGCACCACCCAGGCCCGGGGGGGGTGTCCCCCAATAACATGTATGAAGTGCCAAGCACGCGATTACTAGACAGTACAGTAGCTCCTTTGCTGGAGGGTCAGACCCCCTCCTTTCTTTCTATTTTGGGGATCAGTTTTGGTGGGCTGGATCTTCCCTCGCCCGAGACATAGTAAGTAAACCCCCCATGCCTAGGCCCTGCACACAGCCCTGGAGCCCAGCCCCCAGGCCGCCGGGCTCGCCTCAGCGCTTCAGGGGTCTTTATAAACAGGAAACAGGCGGCAGTAAGAGGATAAAAATACATTTGGCGCACACAGAATGTTTCTGTGTGAGGATTAGGTCGGGCTAATCGGAGCCAGGGAGGGTGGGGGCTGCGGACAGAGGCAGCGAGGGGGGGATCAGGGCCAGAGGCTGAGCTTCTATAGGATCAGGGATGTTGGAGTTCGCGTCCAAGGAGGACCCTAAATGACACAGGTGTCCGTGTGCATCAGACCCAGCGGGCGCTCTGCAGGCAGGAGCCGTGTGAACTGGGGAGAGGGACTGGAGGGAAACGCCGAGGGGTGGAGAAAGAGCAGCAGAGGAGGTAGCACCGTGTTACATTTACAAGGCTAGACCTTAGGAAGCCTAATTCCAAGCCCCCTCTCCTGTACACACAGACACCCCACCCCTGCTCTAACCACTAGACCCCCACACCCCTCCAAAAGCTGGTAACAAAACCCAGGGGTCCTGACTTCTAGCACTCACGCCTGCCCTATCTACTAGACCCTACTCCCCTCCAAGAGCTGGGAAGAGAACCCAGGAGTCTGGACCCCCCAGCCCCCTGCTCTAACCAGTACATGGCACTGCTATGACAGACGGTGTGTTGTACGGCTAGCCCATCCACATGTGGGGAGCTCCCGATGGCAGGCTCCGTCTCCTCCTGCTGGAGCATCCTGGAGGCTGGGGAGAGACGCCAAGGGTGGATACCACGGGGAGCAGGGCAGGGCGAGCGTCCCGGGTCACTGTTGGAGCCCCGAAGGCTGAGAGAGGCCCGGGAGAGCGAGCAGAGCATTGAAGGGGGCCAGGCCAGGGCAGCTGGGTTGCAGGGCCAGGCAAGAGAATGGGGCAGCCAGTCTGCCTCAGAGCCGAATGGCCAGCCAGGGGGGCTGCCTTGTCCATGGGGCGAGTGGAGACCCTGGGCCGGAGTTTTCGGCCTCCTGCTGCCGTTGCCACCTCAGTTTCTGCTCCCGGCCCGAACAATGAGCTCCTTTGAGTCCTCCCCGCGGAGACCGGGGCAGCAGAGGCCCAGGCACATGACTGCCCCCGAGCCCCCGCCAGGCCCCTGAGGAGATTAGCGCCTGTCACCTGACCCTGCGGGAGGCCTTGGGCCTGGAAGGGGACGCGTGGGGCAACAGGGAATCACACACTGGGGGCGGGGGAGGGAGAGGCAGAAGGGCTGCTGGGGGTGGGGGGCACCAGGACTCTGTGACCAGCCCGAGGGAGGGGCGCAGGCAGTGCTGGGAGAGGGCTGCTGGGAGAAGGCCTGGCAAACGGGCAGTGCAGCTAGTAGCCAGACGGTGCCTGGGACAGCGGGAGCCCAGTTGGGGCTTGGTGTGTGTGTGTGTGTGGGGGGGTTAGAGCAGCACCCCTGAGCGGGGCGAAGGGGAGAGTCTAGGTCAGGCGGGCACGTTCTAAACTGGGGTCATTTACACCCCTCGGGCCAGTCTGCCCCTTCCCTGCCCAGCCTCCGCTGGTCTCCATACGCTGCTCTGGGGGCACAGAGGGGCTAGTATGTTGCAAGGCTCTGGAGGTGAATTCCCCAGCACAGAGCTGCCGTAAGCAGCCACACGCTGCCCGCTTCACTCGCCCCAGAGCACATGGTGTCAGATTCTGCTCTGGCCCACCCTTCTCGGGAGAGGACAGCTGGCCCAGGGGCTAGTTCATTTCCCTGCCTGGCTACATGCTCGCTGGGGGACCTTTGCCTAACTCCCACTAAAATCAGCCTGCGCCACAGTCTCTTAGGGCCTCAGTTTCCCCCCTGTAAAATGGGGATAAGAGCCCTGCCCTGCCTCCCAGGAGGGTTAGGATAAATACATTAGCGATCATGAGGGGCTCAGACACTGGAGAGGGGAGCCAGAAATAGGAGCACAGACAGCCAGAGATTTCGAGCAGCCCGGGACTGCTCTGACTTAAGCCTCGGGGCAGGTTTAGTCCCCAGAATCTGGAGGGCAACAGAAGTGGCATAATGATCCGGTGCTCCCTTGCTCTGGCAGCCCAGCCCAGAATGGAGCTGGCAAAGGGGGGTGCTTCCATCCACCTCGGAGAGGGGGGCATGAGAGTGTGTGTGGGGGGAAGGGGCACAGGGTGGCTGCCCTTGCTGGTGAACTCATGCAGTGCTCACAGGCCTGCAGCTGTGAGCTCGAGAGGAAGGGGGAAATCAGGCCCCTGGCATGGTGCAAAGCATCAAAAATTGCCCCTTGTGCTGGGCTCTAAAACCGCCCGATCTGGGACCCCGAGGTGTAAAAAAGCCCCAGACGGGCACCTGGTGAGAAGTCTTGTAACATTTTACATCTTAAATCTTTATTCTTCATTTCCCTTTCCAGCATGATTCGAGGGATCTGTCTGTAGATATCTGGAGTAAAGAAAGGGGGGTGCCCCAAATACAGGGGAGTCTTGTGGAAAGAGAAAACAGGACGGATGCCGGAGATCGGGGACAGCGCCCGTCTCCTAGGCACGCTTGCCTGACGCCTTTCAGAGAGCAGGGGCTGCACGTCGGGGCCGTTCCTTCCCAGCAGGGAGATCAAATGCCACTCAGTCCCCTCCATCCCTGCCCTCCCGGTCCTCACTGGTGTCGATCCAAGGGAAACTGCTCAGGGCCAGAGAGCCCTGCTCCTCCATTCTGATGCTACTGAACTGGGTAAGGCGGGGGGCGGGGGGTGGTGGTGTAGGATTTATCATGCAGTGATCAGATCCCAGATAGGAAAAGGCATGGGGCTCTGCAGGGATAATTACCCGCCCCCCACCCAAATCTGCGGCCAGGCCAGGACTCCAAGACATCTCGTTGGTAGTGTCAGAACAGCTGCATGATGAGAAGAGAACTAGGAGGGCTCCCAAGCTGTTTGCAGTGGGATGGGGGGGGACAGAACCCACGGCAAGCTCCGGAGATGGATCGAACGTGGCCTCAGCACTCGGAGCAGGAGTTGGGAGCCGGTCTTTTCCCCACTGCCTGGGGGCTCCTCTAGCTGGGGCTGCCCAGGCTGGAATGGGATCCACCCGGCATGTCCCATCTGTAGTGTCCAGCTGGGAGGCGGAGAGTGGGCCGAGCCGGGAGCATCGTGCCTGGAAACACAATGTACATCTGAGGACTGGCCACGTCCCACCAGCTCGCCCACCTCAGTGTGGGGCTGGAGCTGAGGCTGCCCAAGTTCGTTACACCTCCAGGGGGGGCAGCATGGCCGGATCCCTCCTCCGGGTCAGAGTCAGGGGCGGCAGCCGGGGCTCAGTTGCGTTGGCTGGCCAGCTCCTGGGAGATGAACTTCCGCAGGCGCTCGAGGTACTGGCTGTACAGTTCAATGTCATTGTGTCCCGCCCCCTCCACCCACAGGGGCTCCACGGCCTTGGGGCAGCGCTCGTACAGCGCCAGGCCATGCGAGAAGTCGATGACCTCGTCTTCGGTGCCGTGGATGATGAGGACGGGCGACGTGATCTTGGACACCTTCTCGATGCTGCAGGAGGGAGAGAGGCCAACAACCCCCTGAGCAAACGCTGCCCTGCGTCGAGCACCTCCTGCCACGAGGGGGTGCCCCAGCCCAGACCCCACCACTGAAATGCAGCCACCTCTGGGGTGGAGGAGGGGAAGCAACCAACTAGCTCACAGCACAATCTGTTGGGGATGGAGGGCCTGAGGAATTAAAGTAAGGACTCGCTGCAACCCCCGCAACTCTTAGCTAGACTGCAAACCCCTCACGACAGGGGCTGTGTACCCTCTAATACCCCACAGACCAGTGTTAGCCCACAATAATGGGCTTGCTAGGAGTGCCAGGAGATTGGGGACAGGGGCTTCCCCCAGCCAGCCCTGTCAACTCCTAGATTCCAAGGCCAGCACCGCCGTGGTCATCTGCTCCGACCTCCTGCATGCACGGGCCAGAGGATCCCCCCGCCCCCAGTGCAGGGTGGGGAGGGATAGCTCAGTGGTTTGAGCATTGGCCTGCTAAACCCAGGGTTGTGAGTTCAATCCTTGAGGGGGCCATTTAGGGATCTGGGGCAAAAACTGAGGATTGGTCCTGCTTTGAGCAGGGGGTTGGACTAGATGACCTACTAAGGTCCCTTCCAACCCTGATATTCTATGATTCTTGCAATGAGCTCAGAACTCGGGAAGCCTGAGCGTGTCCTTTAGAAAGAGCTGACTAATCGCCAGTTAACAATTCCAAGTGATGGAGGATCCACCGTGTCTCTTGGCACAGTTCCCTGGGGATTTTCCTTTTGGTACATCCCTGTTCCTGGAGGGTTTTAAGAACAGGTTGGACAAAAACCTGTTTAGGTTTACTTAGTCCTGGCTCAGCGCTAGGGGCTGGACTAGATAACCTCCCCGGTCCCTTCCAGCCAGACAGTTCTATGATTCTGTGATCAACATTCATAGAATATCAGGGTTGGAAGGGACCTTAGGAGGTCATCTAGTCCAACCCCCTGCTCAAAGCAGGACCAATCCCCAATTTTTGCCCCAGATCCCTAAACGGCCCCCTCAAGGATTGAACTCACAACCCTGGGTTTAGCAGGCCAATGCTCAAACCACTGAGCTATCCCTCCCCCCGTTGCCTATAACTGACTGTATGTGTACACGGCTATAGAACACCCGTGGCTGGCCCGGGTTAGCTGACTCAGGCTTGCAGGGCCATCCGATTGCAGTAGATACAGGAGACTCCCGCTAGAACGCGCGTCGCCATAGCGCGAATTCGGCTCAGGCTGGTGCTCTGGGCCCCTCTCCCCTTGTGGGGTCTCAGAGCTCAGACTCCAGCCCGAACATCCACTCCGCAACTGTACAGCCCCACAGCCCGAAGCAGCGGACCAGGGCCAGCGGCGGGTGTTTTACTGCAGTGTAGACGTACCCTGGAGGTCTGCAGGGCGAACCAGAGCCACGGCTGTCACTGTGTCACTGCAAGGCGCGTCGAGGGCCCCAGGCTGAGGTTCCCATGCACGCGGGGTGCTGTGGGTTCAAAGCAGCACCGTGCAGGCACCCTGGGATCTCACTGTTTTGGGGGACACGTGGCCGCTTCCAGAGGAGAACCTGCCTTCGGTCCCCAGGCTGGCTTGGGGGCCCAGCAGGTGTGGCTGCAGCACGAAAATGGGGGAAGGGTGGGATTACACCGGTGCCTCCCCGCCCCCTTACAGGGGCAGCTGGATTTCGGGGTGGCAGCTGCCAGCCAAAGGGGCACCAATTTTCAGACCCAGGCACTTTAACAGTTTGTCTGCATCCTGCCATCTGGCACCGATGGACATCCATGCGCCCCCGCGGAGACGGGCGCCCCCCAAGGGATAATCAGGTGTCCTTCCAAGGCATCCACACAGAAAGCAGCCCCAAGGCTCATCTTTTACCCACAATCCCTTATGCTGCCCCCCCCCTCCAAGGGCCAGTTGCCGTTGGAGCCCATCTGGACACTGGGCCATCGTCCCCTGGCAGCCTGAGCTGAGCTCTCTCCCCAGCTGGGGGAGTCAGCGGGGGGGGGGGGGGGGGGGGGGACACTCACTTGGGGAAGGCGTCAAAGCAGTAGGTCTTCTTAGTGTCGGGGAAGGCGACCCTCATTCCCGAGGTGAGGGGCGAATGGAGCACCACGGCAGCACACTCGTAGCGGGAGGCCAGGTCCACGGTGGGCACCGTGCCGATGCTCTGCCCGTACAGGATGATGTTCTCTGGGCTGATCCCGTACCTGGGCAGGAAGGGAATCCAAGGGGTTAATTCCCAGGGGCTGTCCAGCGGGGGTGGGGGGGTGGGGGACACATTCTCCCTGCAGCCCCGAAGGGAGATCCCAACACAACAGGCGGATGGGCTAGAAGGCCCGACAGGCCTGGCTCCTAGGACTCCCTGAGAGTGAGGGTCCCTGCGTGGTGGGGCACTGGGTGGTGGGATTCCCCCCAGCCCATCGGGGACCCCAGGACCGGGCAATGCAAAGGGTTGTCTCCCCGCAGGCCACCCCCAGCCATGGAGCCCGAATGACCCACCCACGCTCACACAGGCAGGGCTGGGCCTTGGACCCCGGACTCCGTCCCAGGCACGCAGCAGCCTGTCTCCATCCTCCCCAAGGAGGTGTCGCTGGGGGGCTCCCCCCCGAGAGCCGCAGCAGGGAGCTGAACCCTGCATGGCTGCGAAAACACCGACTCAGGCGTGTGGCTCTGGTTTGCGGGAAGTGGGGCCAGCCCCCAACACACACGGGCCCCCCGCCCTCAGGCCTGATGCCACTCCGCCTGGCCGCTGCCGCGGGGCTCAGTGCACAAAGGGCAGGGCCCCCCCCCCCCCCCCCCCCCCGTCTTCTAGCCTCTCCCCGCAACGCTCTCAACTGAAACAAACACCCATCGCCGGGCCAACCTACACCCACGCACCGCAGAGGTTGCCATGGTGACTGGCTTATCCCCTCTGGGTTTCGGGCCCCACCCCTTCCACAGGTGGCTGGCTCCCCGCCCCCCCCGCCCCCCCAGCCCAGATTCAATCGGACCAGCCCGAGGCGCCCTCCCCCTCGGTCGGGGGCACACTAAGATCCTCGGGGCTGGGCTGGCCTGGGTCCTGGTCCATTCCCAGCAGTGACCATGACTGAGTCCTGTACACACCCTTTGCCCGTGCAGGCCTGTGGGGCTGATGTAGGGCAGGGAAAGCTGGGGGGAGACAGAGCGGGAAATGGGCGGAGGAGGGAACGGCTGCTCCAGCGGGGGGCATGGGCCCAGGTTGCTGGTGCGGGCGGGGGGTGGGTGGAGGGAAGTGTTGAGGTCTGGGGGGCTCCGTGTCTCATTGTCACCCACCCAGGATCAATTGAAGCAAGGCCCGGGCGGGGGGGGCCGGCCCTGCAGCTGGAACTCCCCGGCACAGCCAGCGCCAGGCTCCCCAGCCCTCGCCCCCAGCAGACGGCTGCAGCAACGCGCCCGCTCCAGGCCGCAGGGATTTTCTGGATTACAAGCCCTGGGGGGCGAGGACGGGTTATCCGCCTGGCGGTGACCTACTTCCGAGGGCGGAGGCAGGGCCGCGCGCGGGACCCCGGCAGACACTGTGCAATTAGCAACGTCAGCGGTGCCAGTGTACATTTCCCCGGGGCGTTGGGTGCTGGGGAAAGATGCCGCGTTGGCAGCCGTGGGGATAGAGGCTTCTGTTTACCCACAGCCTGGGCAACAACCGGGCAAACTACCTCCTGCCATGTCCCCTGCTCCGGAAGGCTACACCTCTGCGGTTGGATCGCGGAGGCCCGGTCAACCCGGGGGGGCTTGGTCTTTCTTCCCGGTTTGAAGCCTTCCCCCTGGGTGAAATACAACTGAATTGCCAGTCAGTTTTCTTGGTGCCACTGCTCTGGAGAGAGATACTGGTACTGAGGGGCCGGCCAGCGAGCCCCCACTCAGGGCTGGGAGCCTTGTCTAGACTGGGCCACAGACCAACCTCTAAAGTGCCGTACGCCAGGAGGCTTCCGGCCATTTCTGCCCTGGGGCTAAGCTTGCACCTGGGGAGGGAAGGCAGCTCCTCTGTGGCTTCTCTCTTTTCACAGAGCCCAGCCTGCATCCTGCCTTCACCCAAACCGGAAGGCTCCCCACGGCGCCGGGCGACAAGTCACCCCAGAGCAGAGCTGCTGGGCAGGCTGGGACTGTCTAGCGCCACCATATAAATGGCGGCCTCTGGCCTCTCCCTCCTGCTTCCCCCTCTGCAGAGACGCTGGCCCCCGACTGTGACTGCCCGTGCCTCAGTTTCCCCACCTGCCCTTTGTCTCTGTTGCCTAGCTAGGCTGTGCTCTGAGGCCGGGACTGTCTCACTCTGTCTGTGCAGTACCAGGGACAATGGGCCCAGGTTTCACTGGGCTCTAATACAACTAGTAATAAAGGGAACCTGCATGGGGGGAGGGGAGTGTGGCATTCTCTAACGATGTGCAGAAAAGGCCTGAAGCTTTATTTGTTTCCTCGTGTGATTTGTCACATTGGGAACTCAGGCATCCTGGCCCCGGTTAGATGCTGAGCAACCACAGGGTTAGACACGGGCAGACCATGCCCAGGGGAGTTCTGGTCAAGGGACGTCTACTCAGGCTGTTCATACCACTTCCCTTATCGCCTTATTCCATAGAAGAGAAACACTCCCTGGAAAGAAGATTCAGCGATCCTGCCGGTCCAGTTCAAAGCTCCCGCTGCACATCCCAGAGTCACCCAAGGAGTCCTCCACCTAAACCAGACCTGCCGCCCCCGCCAGGCACAAAACCAGGTGGAGCAAACCAAACCTTCCTACCGTATCAAAAAGGGCACAAACCTCCCCACAGCCCCTTGCTGGGCACCTTCCAGAGAGACTCCCAGCCTCATCACCCTTGCACCCGCCAGGCCCCGGCATCCAATCCACGCAGCCCCTCTTGGTGCCGATTGGTGCATGGCGGGAGAAAGCATCCGGGCCCGTCCCTTCGCGCCGAGTCAGCGGGGCTCATGCATCATGGCTGGTTCCCCAGGATGCTTCCTTCTGCCACCTGCCCCTGCTCACCACGCGCTCCCATGGCGAGCTGCCAGCCTGCACAGGGAGCAGGGCGGGAACGCCCTCCAGAGCCTGCTCGTTAAACCGCCTGCAGGAGGCGCTGGGGAGACACAGGAGGTGCCTTGCCCTCCGCCAGCCGAGCGCCGCTCACACGGACTTTGCTGGGGCAGCCGCGCCTACTGAGCCTTCCCAGCGTCGCACCAGCGGCCTTGTCCTTCCAGCCACAGCCCAGGCTGTTTGGGGGGGACCTTTCCCCATGCCGGATGCTGCCCTCATCCCTGACCACACCCTGCCCAGGAAGGAGGGGTTCAGCCCTTGGCCTCCTCGCTGAGGCTACTGAGGTGGTGGCCAGTTAAAGCCATCAACTCCACTGGCCCCACCCCCTGGGAGCTGAGCTGGGACCCACCAGCCCTAGACCACGGTCACACTGGCCACCCCAAGGGGAAGGCTCTGTCCCTACGGTTCCCCTGGTGCCTGCCCCGCCCCCCACTGCCCCGTGCATTAGCTCAGCCCTGCCCCCACCCCACCAGCAGCCTCCCCTGCGAGCCCCTTCCGAGCGGCTGTCTCGCCCAGCGAGGTTTCCTGTTTTCCACAGCGCAGGCCACCGGGGCTTTCCTGGCCCTCCCCGCTCCCACGGCGAGCTGGGCTGTCTGTATCTCATCGGAGGTGACGGGTTCCCGGCCACTTGAAATGCAGAGCCACCGAATTGCTGTGTTCTCTACCAGCTGGGCCTCCTGTCCCCGTGGCCACATCCGGGCGCGACAGCTGCCCTCTCGGCCAACACACCGGGGGCAAAACCGGGGACCTCCAGCGTGCCAGGGCTGCTACCGCTTGACCAAAGCTCCCAGCTGGGGCTGTAACAGACTCAGCTCTAGAGCGGGGAGAGAAATGGAGTTTGGGGATCGCTGGCAAGTTGCCAAACTCTGGGGGGAAATCGTGGCGGGTCGCCCCAAACCCAGCCCGTTCAGATGTTTTCAGCAACTCGCAGAGTCGAAAAAATCCGTCAAGGCTTTTTGATTTTGAACTTTTTGCAACAAACAATTTGCAAAAAATAAGGAGAATTCGCAAAATGTTTTGGTCAACCTGAATCTGCCGCTTTCGCTGAAAAAAGTTTCAATGGAAACATTTCCCCAGCTCTCTTTGTACCATCAGTGGCTTGGGCACGGAGAGGGAGCATCACACACACACTCCCAGGTGTTACTGGTGCTCTCCCCTGTGGCCTGGGTTGGGGGATGCTGGGATTAGATTAGGAGAGCTCTCCTCACCCTGCATCCTCTGGCCTCGGCCACTTGCCTTTCACACAGGTGTGGATCTAGGCTGACAAGGCTCCTTGCTGGGGGAGGGACAGAGCCAGGTGGCGGCCGCATGCTGCAGCCAGCGTTACCTTGCCAGATCCCCCGACAGCTTCATGTCACAGGGCGAGAGGACTCCATAGAAACATGAGGTCTCCCAGCAACACTGGATGGTTCATCCCAGTGGAGCGCTCCGGAGCTGGGAGTCAGGAGTCCCTGGGCGCCTCCCTTCACCTGGAACACAGCTCCCCATGTACATCGGTCCACCCAAGCCCGGGTCCTCCCCGTTGAACCGATGGGGAAACGGAGGCACCGAAAGGTGGAAGTGACGTGATCCACTGAGTCAGTGGCAGAGACAGAACGAGAACCCAGGAGTCCTAGCTCTCTGAGGTTTAAGCCGCAAGGCTGTCTCTCCTCTGTAGATAGCTGAGAAATCTGCCCACCCCGCCCCCAAAATACTCCCCCACTTTTAGCCCAACTCTCAGGCTTTGAAACCTGAACCTTTTTCCAGGCTCACAAAGGTGTGGTGGGTTTCCTCCTATGGCCCCCATTATTTCTGTGGCCCGTCTGTGCTCCCCGGCTCCCTGCAGAAGGGCTCCGCGACCGCAGGGGAAGCTGCCCTCCCACACTGCGCACACAGTTGGAAGCCCCAGAAATCTCACCCTCCAGCTGCCCCCAAGGAGCAATCCGTCCCACCAGGGGACAGTCGTCCAGATCATAAATAACCCTGGGGCCCTGCTCTAGCACTTGCCCTTCCATCTGAGGCTCTCAGAGCACTTGACCCACCAGAAGCAAAACCCCTCGTCACATCTCCTACGAGGCAGGTCGGTATCGTTCTCCGTGTTCTACATATGGGGAAACTGAGGCACGGAGGGTCGACATGCCCAAAGTCACAGAGTGGGACTCAACTCTCCAAAGGCCTATCCACGGGGCCATGGTGCCTCTCTCAACCCTAACCTGTAGCCCTCCCCCTCCCACGCGCTTCTGGCCCTGAGCTCCGCCCACGCCCCTCAAACCTTACCCACAGCTCCCATGCTATGCCAGCCCTAGGATCCCCCCCAGCTCTGCCGATGCCCCCAGTCTTGACCTGCAGCCCCCTGCTATCTCCACTGTGGGGGTCCTTCCTGTCCACAGCTCTGCTGATGCCCCTCAATCCTGACCCGCAGCCCCTCTGTTATGCCAGGCCCGGGGTCCCCAGGCACTGACTGCCTGAGCAGGACTCCGGGAAGGCCAGATCTTCCTGTAATCATTTCCCTTTACTCCCCCTCCCCAGCAGCCTTGGGCCTGTGGGGCCACTGGGGAGGCTAGCCGGCCCTAGGCGGAGCTCACCTCGTTCTCAGGGCCTGCCAGGCCGCGTCGATGTCGGCGTAGAGATTCTTCTCCGAGGGCTTCCCCGTGCTCACGCCGTAGCCCGAGTAGTCGTAGGAGAAGATGTTGCAATTGATGCGGGTGCCCAGGCCGATGTAGAAGCTGCTCATCTGGCCCAGGTCCACGGCGTTGCCATGGGAGAAGAGCACCGTGAACCTGCCGGGGCAGAGCCGCGGGTTAATGCACAGGGAGGGGCGGCCGGGGGCCCTGGGACATTGCTGGGCACCGCAGCCTCCCGCCAACCGTCCTGCCCCCACAGGGAGCCAGCACAGGGCTGGGGAGCTGCTTGGAGCACCTCGCTAGCCAAGGGCGGGGGGGCCACAGGAGGCAGTATGGGGGAGGGGAGTCTGGGGGGGAAGAGGATGCAGGGGAGATCAGGGGGCACGGAGGACCATGGGGGGGCAAAGGATGGAGGGTACAGGGGGAGCCCAGGGAAGGGCATGGTGGGGGAGTCAAAGGAGGGAGAGGTGCAGGTGTCATTCTAGAGGAGCACAGGACGGGAGGAGGCGGGAGATGGAAAGGTAACTCCAGCAGAACGGAACCCAACCCCTCCCCATCACCAGCCCCCTCCCCAACCTGGCCAACCCCCAGCTCAACACTGTCCGTGTCCCCTCCCGCCCCCCACCGCACGCTCCTAGTGGGAGGGGCAAGAGGCCGGAGGCTGCACACCTCAGACGGCGCAGACCCAGTGAGGGCAGGGGGCTGAGTCCACCAAGCACCCAGAGAGAGCAACGACCTTCCATTGAAAAGAATAGTGACGTCCCACAAGCAGATGCTGCCCCCTTCCCCGCTACGCCCCCCACCCCCACCCCACCGGCAGCAGAAGCAACAGCAGCACGATCCGTTGTTACTGCCCCACGGCCAGTGCAAGACAAGCCAGGTGTAGGCTCTGAAGGAGGACCTGCAGGCAGTGGTGATGAGTCACTCAGCCTCTGAGTTCACACCGGGCTGACCCCATGGTGTGGGCTAAGAAACACCACATTAGAGGGAGGGGAGCGGGTGACTCTTCTCATTGGTTGTTTGCAGTGTAGTTGTAGCCGTGTGGGTGCTAGGATACCAGGGAGACAAGGTGTGAGGGGGAGGGAACAGCTTTTATTGGAATACTCCCACATTAGCATCAATTTCCTGGACACCATGATCAGCTTCCAGAATGGAACCCAACAGACGACCATATCCAAGAAACCCCCGGATCTCCCCACCTACTTTCCCAGATCCAGTAACCACCTCAAACACGCCAAGAAATCTGCTCTTTCCAGCCAGGCACGCAGACACCACAGAATAGGCTCGGAGGGGAAAGTCCAGGATACACACCTGGACACATTTAAACAAGCCTTCACCGAACTAGGACATGCCACCAGGAAAGTAGATCGCATCATGGAACGGGCCACCCAAAAACCCCAAGAGGCCCTGCTTCAGGACAGAAATAAAACCCCCTCCAACTGCACACCCCTACTTGTCACCTACCACCCCACACTAGAATCCATACGGGGTGTCATCAAACAACTACAACCCATACTCAATGGGGACCCCATCCTGAAAGAAATGATAGAATCATAGAATATCAGGGTTGGAAGGGGCCTCAGGAGGTCATCTAGTCCAACCCCCTGCTCAAAGCAGGACCAACCCCAACTAAATCATCCCAGCCAGGGCTTTGTCAAGCCTGACCTTAAAAACCTCTAAGGAAGGAGATTCCCCTGCCTCCCTAGGGAACCCATTCCAAATCATTCCTGAACCCCCATTTCTGGCTGTCAACCCTCAACCTCTCCAAGCTCATCATCAGAAGCAAGCTCCCCACAGACCAGGACACACCACCGCAAAGCGGCCCCAGACCCTGCCAGAACAACAGATGCAAAACCTGCAGAGACATTGTCACTGCTACGATGATCGTCACCCCCACCCCAACACACTTTTCCAGATCCAAGGGTCCTACACATGCCTGTGAGGTACCTCATCCAGCACACTAAATGCCCCAATAACAGCTGTGTGGGTGAAAGCAGACAATCACTACGCTCTCGAATGAACTCCCACAGGGAAATGATAAAAGCCAAACACACCCTATCACCCTGTGGGTGGACACTTCACAAAGCGATCACTCTACACCTGACCTGTCAGTCCTCGGCCTCAAAGAAAACCTGCACAATGCTTTCAAACGATGAGCCCGGGAGCTTAAATTCATAACTTTGCTAGACACTAAAAATCACAAGCTCCAGAGACACTGGATGTATGTCTATTACAACAATCTGTAACCCACTAACCCCCTCTTTTTGTCCTGTGACTGCGGAGGTGTTAATGGACCACTCTGCCTTGAACGGCCCCTTACTCACAATATATGCTACTACTCATGCTCATCAAACTGTTCCACCTTGCATTTTGCTGGGTGGACCTTTCCCAGACCTGAAGAAGAGCTCTGTGTGGCTGGAAAGCTTGTCTCTCTCACCAACAAAGTTGGTCCAATAAGAAGCATTACCTTGCCCACCTTAAAAAGAATGAGGAGTACCTGTGGCACCTTAGAGACTAACAAATTAACAAATTAAACCTTGATTTGAGGACTTCAACAGCTGAGACATAGGTGAGAGGATTATTCCAGAAGTGGGTGGGTGAGATTCTGTGGCCTGCATTGTGCAGAAGGTCAGACTAGATGATCAGAATGGTCCCGTCTGACCTTAAAGTCTATGAGTCTAAATTTATTCATCAGTTGCATAGAGTGAAACATACAGTAGGAAGATCTATATGTATACAGAGAACATGAAACATCCTTAGAGGTTTTTAAGGTCAGGCTTGACAAAGCCCTGGCTGGGATGATTTAGTTGGGGTTGGTCCTGCTTTGAGCAGGGGGTTGGACTAGAACCTCCTGAGGTCCCTTCCAACCCTGAGATTCTATGATTGATTCTATGGGGGTTGCCAGACTAATCAACCTGCCCACCTTGACTCTCTTTCCACTGGGGCGGAGCTGACCTCAGTTACATGCTCGGGGGTGCTGTGCTGCGGGGTGTGGGGGCCTTTCAGTACCTTTGGAAGATGGGGGGCACTCCCCCCCCTTCGGCGAGTTGTGAGCATCCAAGTGCGAATGCCGCTCAGAGCGGGGTCGGGGGACGGGACTCGGCCTCACTCTGAGGGGAGAGCAGATCTTCAAAGTGCACCAGGGAAAAGCAGCTGCTGAGCAGCCCGCAGCCCCGGGGAAGGGAGGGGCAGGGAGCCACACGCTCCTTGGATCCCAGCAGCCAGAGAGAAGATCAGAGACCGAGCACCTGCAGCCAGACGGGGCCGGCGTCTATGAGGCCGCCAAAACTGACAAGGCGGAGAGGCTTGGCCGGCGGCACCTGCAGCCAGACCAGGTGCTAACACACTTCGTCGGCTTAGAGGCAAAGAAATCCCCTTGTAATCCCAGCCTGTCCTAACCGTGCACTAAACCTGCAAAGAAAGGTGGGGGCAGGTGAGTGCTTAGATCAGCTCTTTATGGCACTCCTGGTTCACACAGCGCGTTTGGAGGCAGAAATCCCACTTGTGGGCAGTCAGTCCCCCTCACCCGGCCCGCTCCCTGCGCTGCCTGCAGGAGGACAGCCCCACAGGGCAGACGTGTGGCACCGGGGTCCCAGCGGACACGTCCCAAAACCCAGGGCTGGGGCTTGTGGGCCTGGATGCGAAGCGGGACGATCCCCGACCAGAGCTGGTGTCTCCGACAGACAGCAGCGTGACCTCACGCCGGGCACGGAGAGCCTGAACCGGCCACCTGTGCTGGAGGATGGGGCGGGAAGGGGGCTGGGCAGCAGGTGGCCTGGCTGGGAGTGCGGCCCCCAGAGCAGCATCCAAGCCCAGACCTCTCCCACGGCTTCCAACAGTCGTAAATGGACTACACTGACGCTCTGGCTGCCCCTTGGCATGATGTGTCTGGTCTGGCTGACCCTTGGCACAATCCGGCTGGGTGATCATTGGATTCCAGTCTCTCTCACCCACGCCCCGCTGCCCTGGTCCAGGCCTCACGCCCTATCACCTGGGTTGGTTCCCTCCCACCAGGCTGGCCCAGCTGAATTCACCTGTGCTCCAGGTGCCTCGGCCACAATGGCGCCTGCTCCTCCCAACGACAGCTGTGGGCAGCGTTTGCTGCTGAGCGGCAGGGAGAGCCCTTGACTTTCCCAGGCTCCCACTTGCTGCCCTGGCCTTGCAGACCCTGGCCAATCAGACCAACACAGATACACCTCGCCGCACATACACTGCACTTATCACTGCCCTTTGCCTGCCTCACCTGCACTCTGGATCGAGCCCTGGGTTCAACTCCCAGCTTTGCTACTGACGGGAGTCCTTGGGCAAGTCACTTTCCCCTCTCTGTGCCTCAGTTTTCCCCATCTGTAAAACGGGGAGAATGACACTGACCTCCTTTGTCAAGCGCTTTGAGATCTCCTGATGGAAAGTGCTACGTGCAAACTAGGGATTATTAACCAACCTGCCCCAAAGTTTATTCATTCCTCTGGAGCAGCCATCCCAAAAATTATTCCACTGCTATACCCAATTTACCCTGGCCAGATGCCCATGATGGGCAACCTTGGGCCTACGCCAGTTCAAGTTTAAGGTCTGACTGCTGTTACTATTTATGAGATGTACTACAGGAGCCCTTAGCGGTCCTCAAGCGAGATCAGGGCTTCATCGTACTAGGCGCTGCACAGATGCATAGTAAGAGACAACCCCTGTGCCAAAAAATGTGCAGCCTAAACAGAGGAGGCAGACAAACGGTGGGAGGGGCAGGGACTTGTCCAAGGTCATCCACAGATCAGTGGCAGAGCCAGGAATACCCAGGTCCCCTGAGGCCCAATAGCGCGCTCTACCCACTAGGCAATGTTGCTTCAGAAGGTGTTTTATTGAAAACACAGCTCTCGCTTCTCGCTTCAGAAGGGCCTAAGATCCTGCACTTGAAAGCCACAAGATGCTTATGCACTGACAAACTATGTAAGGTTATCTTTGGGCGTGAGGGGATGTGGGGGGGGGGGGAAGGGTGTGACTGGCCCTTCTGAGCCATGCTGCAGTTAGACACAAGGACCAAGATTCAGGGAGGAACGGGGGAGGACGGGACACAGCACCTAAACTCTGGTCTTAACGCCTAAATGGGAAGCTGAGCTGTTTTTAAAAATCTTGGTGATGGTAGCAAAGGGCTTTTAATCTAGACACACAGAAACTGGGCTGATTTAAGTCAATCGGTTTCTAAATCAATTTACAT
The DNA here is from genome assembly GCA_033296515.1 of Macrochelys suwanniensis. NCBI lineage: Eukaryota > Metazoa > Chordata > Testudines > Chelydridae > Macrochelys > Macrochelys suwanniensis. The sequence continues at coordinate 4,843,631 of CM065799.1, forward strand.
TAAACAGCCCTCTGCTGTGGACACTCTTAAATCATGTTCAAGAGGCCTCCTCTTGGGAAAAGCTGAATTTGGTTTGTTACTAAATTCAGAATCTAGTTTAGCCAGATTAAAACAGCTGGCAGCCAAATCCGGCCCGCGAGCCATAGTTTGCCCACCCCTGCTATATACCTTACTGTTGTAATGGGCTTTCCAAACTCAGGCTGAGAAAACCTTTATAGCATCATCCAGCATTCTCTGCTGGCCCTGCTACACACTTACAGTTTATATCGACCTAGCTACGTCACTTAGGGGGTGTGAAAAATTCAGACCCCCCAAGTGCTGTAGTTAAGCCAACCTAACCCCCAGCATAGATGAGGCTAGGGCCACTGAAAATGAAGTTACTCCCCTTGGGCTGTAAGTGCAGTTCTTCGGGATGTGTCCCCGTAGGGGCGCTCTACTCCAGATGTGGACGTGCTTCTCGCACCCTGGATTGGAGATTTTCTGATAGCAATGCCCACTTGGCCCGCGCATGCACCCTTAGCCTCCTCCTGCCGGACACCGAGGCTATATAGGGGTGTGTCGGCGAATCGCCCTCCGTGCCTTCTCCACCCAAACGTCTCCGCAGAGAACTACTTGAAGCAGAGGGGAAGGAGAACGAGCCACAGGGACACTACTTGAAGCAGAGGGGAAGGAGAACGAGCCACAGGGACACTACTTGAAGCAGAGGGGAAGGAGAACGAGCCACAGGGACACTACTTGAAGCAGAGGGGAAGGAGAACGAGCCACAGGGACACTACTTGAAGCAGAGGGGAAGGAGAACGAGCCACAGGGACACTACTTGAAGCAGAGGGGAAGGAGAACGAGCCACAGGGACACTACTTGAAGCAGAGGGGGAGGAGAACGAGTAGGGGAGCACCCATAGGGACACGCATCTCAAAGAACTGTAGTCACGGCACAAGGTGAGTAATCTCTTCTTCCAGTAGTGTCCCTGTGGGTGCTCCACTTCAGGGGACTTCAGAGCAATTTCCCCACAGGCAGGAGGGAGCTTCAGAACTGAGTCCCGCACTGAAAATAGTACTTCTGTACCCTGAGCCGCATCACATCTGGTGGCCTGGATCAAGGCGTAGGGCTTCGAAAATGTACGTCCTGAAGCCCACGTGGTAGCCCTACCTAGCTCAGACATCGGATGTTCTTAAGCAATGCCGTGGATGTTTCTTGTGACCTGGCAGAATGTGCTGTCACCCTTTGAGGAGGATGAACGCTTGCGCTCTCATAACAAGTGACAATACATCCAGCTATCCACCTCGACAGTCTCTGAGCAGCAATCGCCGATCCCTTGGATATATCCGCAAAGGAGATGAACAGCCTGGGTGACCTTTGAAATCACTTGGTCCCATCCAAGTAGAAGGCCAGAGCTCTTCAAACATCCAGGGTATGAAAACAGAACGCCTACAGAGGACTATGGCTCTGGGAAAACCAATGGCAGATGAATAGATTGGTTGAGCTGGAACTCTGAGAGAACCTTAGGTACAAATTTAGGGCATGGGCGTAAAGAAACCTTATTCTTGTAAAGGGGAGATCCGCCATCAAGGTGCCAATCTCCCCAACTCTACGGGCGTTGTGATGGCGCCGAAAAAGGCTGTCTTCATAGATAAATGGAGTAGAGAACAGGTTGCCATACATTCAAATGTTTCATAAAGTAACTGATTGAGGTCCCAGGTTGGGGTCGGGTCTCTAGTCCGGGGCTAGAGATTCCCCAAACCCATAAAAAACCTAGATACAGGATGAGCCAATATAGAAAATCCCTCTATATTCGGATGAAAGGCTGATATTGCGGCCAAATGGACCTTAACTGAGTTAATTGATAACCCCAATTTCTTCAAATCCAGCAGATAATCCAGGATTACCTCCTGTCGGGGGTCAGCAGCCACTACCGCCAGGACCTCAGAGAACACCCTTGGGGCCGAGGAGAGACCCAAGAGGTTCGCCCGCTCGTCCCTATATGGCCTTGGCAGGAGGAGGCACAGGGCGCCTGCGCGGCCCAAACAGACACTGCTAGTGGAAAAATCTCCGACCAAGGACTCAAGAGGCACCTGAAGCGGAGCAGCCACAGGGACACTACTTGAAGAAGAAGAATTTTTCCATCAACCTAGCTACTGCCGCTCGGAGAGACGGGTTAACTCTAAATTGCTATAGGAAACATCTACGCTACAATGCTACACTGGCGCAGTGGCGTAGACATGGCCTTAGTCTCATGCTGTTAACGCTGTCAAAGCTCTTCACAATCGCCTTTTCATTAAGCTTCATTACAAGCAGGAACTGTACACCGATACGGGGCCTTTTCACCCACCACTAAGAGGCACCCACCTCTGGAATGGGAACACTGTTTAACCCTGCGCTGGCACGCTATGTAACTGTTTAGGACAGGAAGTGTGGAATACTCTGCCGGGAGCATTTGCTGCAGAAGAAGGCAACTACAGGGATTCAACCAGGACCAAGAGCCAGGTCTAACTAACATGGACAGAAAGACCAACTTCCACCTACCCAGCGTGAGGCAGCACTGCCTCTGAGGGGGGCGCACCCCCTGCTGAGTCACTGAGCTCTGGAGGTCTCCGGTCCCAAGAGCGACCCAGTTTGAGACCCAATGGCCAAGGCGGCCCGAGCAACAGGCATCACGCCACATGTCAGCCGTCAGGAGCAAAGGCAGCGACACCGGAATTCCAAAGGCAGCTGCGAAGCTCCCGGCTGTGCAGAGAGCTTACGCAGCAGCTGCTGGTTCCCAAACTCAGCCAGGCCCCTGCAAGCCCTAACCGCAAGCAGACTCTGGGGCAGGGCACATACAACAGGAGCAGGCTCCCTGGTCTGCCCTTCCGCAGCTGTCACTGCCGGGTGTTGGGAGCCGTCACAGATTTTTAGAGGTTTAGGAGCGGGCCAGACAAGTCCCACTCCAGTGTACAGGGGGCTGCATGGAGCCTTGGTGAAGATTGGCACAATATCCGCCCCACACAGCCTAGCAAAATGTACCAGCCCAGGCACACAATCAACGGTGCCTGTAGACGCTACTGTGTAATACACCCAATAAACCCTCTCCATGACGATGAGAAAGGCGCTCAGACACCACAGTGATGGGCCAGGGATAAGAACCTAAATAGCACAGAATCATGGGGGGGGGCGGAAGGGGAACTAGGGCCATTTCACTTGCCCATGACAAACAATTGCTAGCCCGGGCACGTAAAAGGAAAGTTAAGTATTTGAGACGCCCTCCATCGCGGGATTATTCTGCCCTGCAAGGCGGGTTGACAGCAAAGATCTAGGTCTCTACGTGCTCAGATGTTATTCACAGGGAACAAATATTTCATAACGGGCTCTTCAATCTACAGAGAAAGGTCTAACACCATCCAATGGCTGGAAGTTGAAGTGAGACAAATTCAGGCTGAAAATAAGGCACACATTTTTAACGGGGAGCGTAATTAACAACTGGAACAATTTACCAAGAGTCGTGGTGGATTCTCCATCACTGACGGTTTTCAAACCGAGATTGGATGTTGAATCTATGACTCTATGATCCCAGATCAAATAGAAGGGGCGAAGTAGGACATAAATAGATCATATTTGTGACTTTAAATCTCTTCTGACTTTGTTTTTGGTTTTTTTCCTATTTAGAAATAAAATCTCTAACACTTTAGACCCAAATTTGCCGAAGCAGCCCCTGACTCTGTTGGCTTCTATTATCACAACTTCAGACACCTAGCGAGGCCTAGTGATCAATCACTGGAGCAAGTAGCTACCAGGTGGAGGGAGTCCCATCTCCGGACGTCTTCAAATCTAGACCCAATGCCCTTCTGCGAGATGCTTTAGCCCAGGGGTTTTCAACCTTTTTTCACTTGCGGGCCCCTAAAATATTTCAAATGGAGGTGCAGACCCCCACAGTCTGCGGATCCCCAGGGGCTCGTGGACCCCAGGATGAAAACAACTGCTTTAGCCAAACACAAGTGATTTGGTGCAATACAGGGGTACCTGGGTGCAATTCTCTGGCCCGTCATACACGAGGTCAGATAAGATGTTCTAATGGTCCCTTCTGTCTTTAAACTCTATGAATCTAAACCCCGGCTCGATTGAAGTCAAGGGCAAACCTCCCACTGGCTTCTGGAGGGGCCAGAACATCAGCCCATGGGTGTCATTCTCAGAGGTGGTCAGCAGTCAGGGAGCCCAATGACGCTAGATGGGGTCCTGGGTGCCCAGCACTCCCCACCCGTCTCAGGCTGGGGACCTGGAGATGGAAACCACCAGCTGCCCTGAGTTGTGAGCTCTCATCCTGAGGGTCACAATACCCCTGCCTGCCCCATACTGCTACGTGGGAGGGGAATCCTGGCTTAGTGGGAGCAGGACCCCGAGACAGAACAGGTTGGGAAGCACTGGCGCTGGAGAGCAACAGCCTCTCTGCCCAGTACATCCACAGCCCACCCCCGCCATGGGCCTGGACTGACTTGGGAAGGGCCAGCACTGGGATCACAACCCCTAAAAGGGCCAGCACTGGGACCACAGTCCTTGGCCTCACTGCTGCAGGGTCAGCAAGGGGACCCAATGGTGGCTTTTCCATCGTGGACACCAACCAGACACTGGGCTGAGACCCACCCCAACATAACCAGCGGATGGAGAGGCTAGAGAAAGGCTGTGCAGTGCCCATGGGGGGTGGGTGGGCCTGACATTCTGTGGGGCTCAAGGTCAGTAGCAGGGCTGGGGATGCAACCCCGGAGTCCGGGTCAGCAGCAGGGCCGGGGACAGAACCCAGGAGTCCGGGTCAGCGGCAGGGCCGGGGACAGAACCCAGGAGTCCGGGTCAACGGCAGGGCTGGGAACGGAACCCAGGAGTCCGGGTCAGCGGCAGGGCCGGGGACAGAATCCAGGAGTCCGGGTCAGCGGCAGGGCCGGGGACAGAACCCAGGAGTCCGGGTCAGCGGCAGGGCTGGGAACGGAACCCAGGAGTCTGGGTCAGCGGCAGGGCCGGGGACAGAACCCAGGAGTCCGGGTCAACGGCAGGGCTGGGAACGGAACCCAGGAGTACATGCCCCAAGCCCTGTGCCTTTACTACCTGCCTCCCCTTCGATCTTTTTGTTTAATTCCATCCCCAGTTCAAGTTATGAGCAAACCAGGTTTTGACAGCCAACCCCCAGCGAGCATTCGCCGGGGCGTCTCCAACCCTCTGTGACTGGGCATCTCGCTTGGGCAGGTGCCAGATTTGGCACCGGGTCGCTGCAGGTCAGGAAGTGGCGCCATGTCAGAGCTGCATTGGCGCAGGACGGCACGCTGCCTACAAGGTGTCGCGGGCAGAGGATCTGCGGGATGGGATCAGACCTGAGTCGGGAATCCTACCCCCTGCTCTGCAAAGAGGGCTCAGCTCCCAGGCCCGTCTGCAGCTTGCCGCTCACCTGGCGCCGGGCACACACCGGATATACATGCAGCCGACCCGGTTCCCCCGGCCACTCTTGGTGAGAAACACCTCCATGGTGTCCAGCTCCCGCTGGGCGTACTGGAAATCCGCCCGGTCCGTCAAATGCAGCTTCCATCGCCCCGTGGTGCCTCCTCTCAGGGAGCTGGTGCTGCCCACGGGCTCCGGCTCGGGGACCATGGCGTAAGTAGGCTCCGGGGGGAGGAAAGCCAGCTTGGCCGCTATCCGGCTGGGGCAGGGCGGGCAGCAGAAGAGGCAGCACAGCTCACTCACCGACAGTCCGTTCATGGCGGCGGTGGCGGCACCGAGCCCAGTTTATTTTTCGATTTAACAAACAAAATCGAAAGGATTTTTTTTTAAAAGTCAGCAGATCCGGCCTGGTAACAACCCGTCGCCTCGGCCTCCCCTCGCCACGGCGGCTGTCAGAACCGACGGGCCGGGCATCTCCTGCACACCGTGGCGCCGGTCGAGGTAGGGTCGGCCGCCCTCTGTCCGTCCGCACCCGTCGGCAACGCCCTAGGACCGGAGGAGGATGGACAAGGGGTTCATGAGAAACGACATGCCGTGCAACATGGCAAAAACAGCCTCCCAGCCACGCTCTGAGAGCTACACAACACACAACCGCACAATACACACCCCTCCCTAGCAAATACACACAACACAACCGCACAATACACACCACTCCCCAGAAAATACACAAAACACAACCGCACAATACACACCACTCCCCAGAAATCACACACAACACGCACTCTTCACTGAAAAACACATAACAGCCATCCCCTCACCAAAAAACCACACTTTACACCTACACAATACAACCCCCTTGCTGGAAAATACACAATAGACACACACCAAATATACCACCCTCACTCCAAATCCCACAAAACACAACACACACTCACACAATACCCTCCTCCCAAAAAACACATATTACACAGCCCTCCCCGTAAAATACACACAACACACATACGTTCATCAAAAACCACACAAATAAACGCCCACACAATCCATTCACCTCATCGAAAACCACACACAAACCACCCCCGCAACATACAACAGTCACTAGAAATCACACACAGTACGCCCACCCAACGACACATCGGTCACCAAAACCTGCACACATCCCCTCACCGAAAACCACAAAAACCCACCCCCACGCCGTACTCTGCTCACACACAATTCACCCCCCCAACATACACCCGCCACCAAAACCCACACACAGCACAGCCACACAACACACCGAAAACCACACATACACTCATACTGACAACAATCACATGCAGCCCATACCACTCACCTACCGAAGCCACTCTGACCAAGGCACACTGATCACCAACACACACGGCACACCTCCTGCGCCTCAACCCCACCACACAACACAACACACAATGCCCACCATGGCCCTGATCCTGCAATCTGGTTAACAGATTCCCTGCCCCCACCCACACAGCTCAGAAGGGGCTAGCATGTTGTGGGTGCTCCCATCATATGCATAGGAGCGTGGCACCACATTCACTCCAGAAATTACACAACGCCCCACGCATGGGCAGCAATTCTGCTGCACACGCTCCCAGCCAGGAGACAGAACTTAACACACACATACACACACACACCCCAAAGTGGTTTCTGCAAGTTTGGGCAGCGCCTCCCGACTGAGGAATGTTAAACGAGCCCAGACCCTGAGGAATTCTACTCCAGCTGCTTCCCCGGGCAGGGAAAGAAGAGCAAAGGGTGGAGGGAAAGAGAGGTCTGTGAAATCAAAGGCTTACATGGCAATATTTCTATCCTGAATAACCGGATCTCCCCAATCCCAGAATAACTGGATTACCACCACCACCCCCAAATTTGGGGCTTGTTTTACATTAGGGGCCAAATACTAATCTCACCCCAGTGTAAATCCTGAGTAGTTGTGCTGAAGCCAATGGAGTTCCTCGGGATTTAGGCCTGTGAAGGCAAAAGCAGGATTGGACCTCTGATGTGACTTCCCCCTGCCTCCCAACACAAGCTGACGGGGGGCAGGAGGGAGCTGGAAAATCATCTATTCAGCCCCTCCCTCCATAACCCTCCTCCCCCCTCAAATAGGTCCCAGGATCAGCGGCTCACTTCCTTCCATTTCATTCTTCCCGCCTGCTGGGGTATTTTTGCTTTGTGCAGCTACTTAGCAGAACAGATCCTCCTCCCCTCCCATTATATAAGTGGTACATTAGAGACATACAACATAGAGCAACACACCTGTCCACACTAGACACATGTGTCTGCCACACAGACGTGACAGACACATATAGATATACATGCACAGCTTTATCAGACACATGTATACAAACACACCATGTATGACAGGCACACACAAACACTAACGTATGCTTGTTTTGCACGGACACACGCACTAGACAAAACCAGAACGCACAATCACACACCCAATCACCTGTATTACAGGCACACACCTATGCGTACTATAGCAGAATGGAGACACACACACACATTTACAGTACAGGCTCACACCCACACCTGTCCACACTACAGCCATGCAGATAGAAAACACACACACATACACACCCGTCTACACTCCAGACACACATTTCTCTATACTACAGCTTGACGAAGCCCTGGCTGGGATGATTTAGTTGGGGGTTGGTCCTGCTTTGAGCAGGGGGTTAGACGAGATGACCTCCTGAGGTCCCTTCCAACCCTGATCGTCTATACACACCATCACACACCTGTCTGTACTAGACCCGTGCCACACAGACACACGCTTATCAGCCCAGACACACACACTTATCTGTACTGCAGACAGACTCGGCACCATTACCGATCTACGAAACACAGGCAAGTATCTATGCTACAGACACACACTTATCTCTGTTCCCAGACATGCACCCGGCTTGAAGACAGTATTTGGGGGGCGGAAGGGACCAGCCCCCGGGGGGAAACGACTGCTCAAAGGAACACAAACCTAGCCCCTCTTCTCCAAGGGTCTAACTCCAAACTTAAACGGGGGTGGGGCAGCATTTGGATGCACACAAGTAGGCGGCCCCCCAGCCCTTGCAGAAGTCAATGCAGAGAAAGGGAGCTCCCCCCACCCCCACTGACCTGTCCACCCCCCTGCCCCAGCCCGCTAGAAAGCCGGGATAATCACCCCCGCATCCTGCCGGCGCCTCGGGCTCTGGAGCAGGGCAAGCTCGGAGCTGGCGATAGCGAAGGAGCCGAGGGAGGAAGACACCAGCAGCCCGGGGGCTGCAGCGGGGCCGGGCTGGGGGCTCCTAGGCAGGGCACCTCGGTCCCGTCTCCGCTGCGATCTCCCGAGCGGGGAGCATCCGGGATCAGAGCCGGCCCCCGGCCGGGCCGCCGCTGCCCGCTCCGAAGCGGTCCCGGGCCCGCTGGCGCGCGGTGCTGGAGCCGGGCGCGGCCTCCCGCATCCCCCCCCGGGGGGGCCCCCCGCAGGCTGGGCCCGGCGCGCGGCGCTTCTCCCGAGCGCTCCGGGCTCCTCGGCCGGTGCGGCCAGTGTCTCCTCCCCTCGCTCCGAGCGGCCAGCGGCGGATGTGACAGCGGCGCAGCCCGCACTGGAAGTGACGCCTCCTCCTGAGTCCTGCTCCCTGCAAAGCCCCCGGGGAAGGAGGAGCAGGAGCCTGGTGCAAAGGCATGGAGGGAAGGGGGCTGCATCGACCCCCCCCCCGGGGCTGCATGCTCCACGGGCTGCAACGACCCCCCCCCCGGGGCTGCATGCTCCACGGGCTGCAACGACCCCCCCCCAGGGGCTGCATGCTCCACGGGCTGCATCGACCCCCCCCCGAGGGGCTGCATGCTCCACGGGCTGCATTGACCCCCCCCCCGAGGGGCTGAATGCTCCACGGGCTGCATCGACCCCCCCCCCCGGGGCTGCATGCTCCACGGGCTGCAACGACACCCCCCAGGGGCTGCATGCTCCACGGGCTGCATCGACCCCCCCCCCGAGGGGCTGCATGCTCCACGGGCTGCAACGACCCCCCCCCAGGGGCTGCATGCTCCACGGGCTGCATCGACCCCCCCCCCCGAGGGGCTGCATGCTCCACGGGCTGCATCGACCCCCCCCCCCCGAGGGGCTGCATCGACCCCCCCCCCGAGGGGCTGCATGCTCCACGGGCTGCAACGACCCCCCCCCGGGGCTGCATGCTCCACGGGTTGCAACGACCCCCCCCCCCAGGGGCTGAATGCTCCACGGGCTGCAACGACCCCCCCCCCCAGGGGCTGCATGCTCCACGGGTTGCAACGACCCCCCCCCCAGGGGCTGAATGCTCCACGGGCTGCAACGACACCCCCCAGGGGCTGCATGCTCCACGGGCTGCATCGACCCCCCCCCGAGGGGCTGCATGCTCCACGGGCTGCAACGACCCCCCCCCCCAGGGGCTGCATGCTCCACGGGCTGCATCGACCCCCCCCCCGAGGGGCTGCATGCTCCACGGGCTGCATCGACCCCCCACCCGAGGGGCTGCATCGACCCCCCCCCCCGAGGGGTGCATGCTCCACGGGCTGCAACGACCCCCCCCCCCCGGGGCTGCATGCTCCACGGGTTGCAACGACCCCCCCCCAGGGGCTGAATGCTCCACGGGCTGCAACGACCCCCCCCCAGGGGCTGAATGCTCCACGGGCTGCATCGACCCCCCCACCCAGGGGCTGAATGCTCCACGGGTTGCAACGACCCCCCCACCCAGGGGCTGCATGCTCCACGGGCTGCATCGACCCCCCCCCCGAGGGGCTGCATGCTCCACGGGCTGCAACGACCCCCCCCCCGAGGGGCTGAATGCTCCACGGGCTGCAACGACCCCCCCCGAGGGGCTGCATGCTCCACGGGCTGCATCGACACCCCCCCCCCGAGGGGCTGCATGCTCCACGGGCTGCAACGACACCCCCCCCCGGGGCTGCATGCTCCACGGGCTGCATCGACCCCCCCCCCCGAGGGGCTGCATGCTCCACGGGCTGCATCGACACCCCCCCCGAGGGGCTGAATGCTCCACGGGCTGCAACGACCCCCCCACCCAGGGGCTGCATCGACCCCCCCCCCGAGGGGCTGCATGCTCCACGGGCTGCAACGACCCCCCCCCCCCGAGGGGCTGAATGCTCCACGGGCTGCAACGACACCCCCACCCCCCCCGGGGCTGAATGCTCCACGGGCTGCAACGACCCCCCCCCCCAGGGGCTGAATGCTCCACGGGCTGCAACGACCCCCCACCCCCATGCTCCACAGTCTGCAATGACCCTCCCCTTGCAATGTGTGCTCCGGGAGTTCATGCTTCATTGCTTCGTGCATGTTGGATGCATAATTCATAGGCTGCAGCAATTCCTCCCTTCCCCCCTCCCCCCCCCCCACAGGGTTTGCATGGCTGCTATTTCCATGCTTCATTGGATGAACTCTTCACCCCACCCTTTGCAAGCCCGAGCTTGCTTCGTTTGCGGCAGCGAACCCCGTCGGCTAGGTGCACGCTTTGTGCTTGGATCCCCCCCACCCCCCCCACGCCCTGTTACTCTGGACGCTGTGCAAAAGGGGGGGATGAGGTATGAACACTTCATGGGCCATCCTGTAGTGACACTATTCCCACTTCCTTATTTGCAGGCTGGGCACGAGGCCCATGGGTGACGGAGGCTGGAGTTTCCCTCAAGCTGCATTCAAACGCCTCGGATTCGCAAGAAGAGGCCACGCAGCCCAGGAGGTGAGCGGGGAGGGTTCCGAGTGTGCAAGCCGGGTGACCTGCCCCATTCGGAGCTCACCGGCTGTAGCCCCTGTGCCCTGCTGAACCAGGGATAAAACGAGAACCCTGAGCAACTTCCCGGAGTTTTCCATCGGCGGATCTCAAAGCGCTTTACAGAGTGGGAAACTGAGGCACCCGGGTGCGGCTCAGAGCCAGAGCTAGAATCCAGGTGGCCATGTAGACAGGAGTCTGGCTTCTCTTCTGGTTCTGCTGTGTGACCTTGGACCAGTCACTCCTCTGCCTCCCGTCTGTCGTGTCTATTTCGGGGGTGAGGTACTGTCTCTTATTACCTGGATGTACAGCACCCTGCGCGACCGGGTCTCTAAGCGCTACCATAACACCAATAACAGCTCTCCCGGTCCAGTCCCCTGTCTCAGTAACAGGTTCTACCTCTGGCGCATAACTGGCCCCCGTGTTACTGTAATATCCAAGCACCTCACGGTCTTTAACATACGCCAGGCAGGGCAACAGTCCGCAGTGTGCAGATGGGGGGAGCCGAGACGCAGGGAGACGACGTGACGTGTCCAAGGGCCATGCAAAGAATCCGTGGCAAAGCAGCCGTTTGACACCAGATCGCCCACCTCCGAGGCTAGTGCCCTCCCCAGCCTTCGCCTCTCCTGCAGGCATGATCCGGTTGTACTAAACGGGTCGATCTATCTCGGCGTTTTAATCTGCATGCTCCAAAGAGGCATTGGGGGCCCCTCGTTTCCTGGGATCTAATGGCCTCGCATTGCATGGGCGTGTGGCTAGGATTTTTCGGACGTGGCTGCACGAGAGAGCGGCACCAGTTTAGCTTCAATGGGTTTTACAACCGATCCCAGTATGAACGCTCTTACTTTGGTTTGACGGTGGCTTAGGGGGGAAGTCATGTGGCCTAGTGGACAGAGACTGGGACACAGGAGACCTATGTTCTATTCCCGGCTCTGCTGCTGGGTGACCTTGCGTGAGTCACTGCCCTGCTCTGTGCCTCAGTTTTCCCATCTGTAAAATGGGGATAATGAAACTGACCTGGTTTGTAAAGCGCTTTGAGCTCGGCCGATAAAAACCTGTATAAGAGCTCAGTACAGAAATTTGACAATGCTGCTGAGACCACAGCCTATCAAGCTAAGCAATATTGTCCTGGTATTCCCATGCCTGCAGTTGTCTCTTGTCTTATACTTATATTGTAAGCTCCTTGGGGGCAGGGACCGTCCCTTTGCTCTGTGTTTGTACAGCGCCCAGTGCAGTAGGATTCTGCTCCATCACTGGTAATACAAATAATGTAATAATATTTAATAAGAAGCTCAATCTTATATAAGCCACTCAAACTGAAATAGGGGCATCCACACGTTTTTCCTCAGTCTAAATCCGTTTAAATTCCCACCTGTAATTTAATTGCTGCAGCTTCCCCCTGCAGACCAGCTCTTACGATACAACCCAATGTGTCTAAGCCATTGGAAAAAGTCGCTGTACTTAATAAAGCATCAGGCACCTGGTTCAGATGTTGACACCAGGAAGTGCAGGTGTTTAAAATAGTCAGAGCCTGATTCTCAGTCATGCCAAGGCCCCTGTGTGCCAATCTGGCAGTGTAAAGGAGCCTTAAAGTGGGGGGATACGGGTCCCAGGGTTTTAAACCAGCCCTGCCTCCAGTCCCCAGCATAGGGGCATATCAGGGGCGCGGCTAGAGTGCTCTGCACTGTGGCTATTCTCGGCTCCCTTTGGCCCATAGGAAGTAGAGCACAAGTTAGAGCAGCCTGAGGGCTGCTCTAATTACACCAGAAGCCAAACAGGTTCCAGAATACAAGGAGTGCAAAGGTGGTGTAAGGCCACCTCTGCCTTTCCCCCACCCTTCCGTCCCTGCCTTACATGCAGTGAGGGAGGAACTGAGAACCGGGCCCTGAATGTGCAGATTCGTAGCATTTCTATGTCCCATTATAAAACCAGAGGTGCCCCCTTCACAGGGGTTGGATAATTGGAGTGCTCCAGCGGTCATGACAACCAGACTGGGCATCAGAGTCGAGACCTTCCTGAAAATCACCTTTTCCAGCACCCCCAGCGGCAGCCTTTCACGCCCAGCAGCCACATCCTGAGCCCTGGCAGAGCCCGTTATCCAGTGGGCGTCGCACAGGGGACGAGGGGACTGGGGTGCTGGGCCAGTGGCCGAGATCACATCCTCCAGCCCGGAGCCACACGGTGCAACCAAGGTATGTGAGCCTCTGCTCTAACCACATCCTTATAAGGGTGCATCTTCACTGCAAGGCTTTGCCCTTAACCTGGCTCCCGTCCACACACGAAACCCTCTGACCCGAGTGGAGTGGTGCTTTCAACCCAGGCTAGCTGGCCCAGCGGAGGGGATAGGCTAATGCCTGGGTGCTGCTTTCACTAGGGCTGGTAACCCCACACCCTGTTGTGCAGTGAGGATGCAAGGTAAAGCACTTGAGTGTGACAGTCCTCCAAGCACCTTCCCACAATTCCCCCTGTGTGCCCAAAAGACCAAGTTCTCCCTCCGTTCACTAGGAAAGAGTCATAGAGCAGCTCAGTCTATTGCCAGGGGATATATCCCCACAAGTCCTAGCAGCACACACAGGCAAGTGGCCAGTACCAGCTGCTTCAGCGCAAGAAACCCCTCAGTGGACATATATGGAATAATCTGCCCCTGGGGGACATTACTTCCTGACCACTGCAGCCAACTAAGGCCCTGAAGCATGACTGTGTATTTCTTACCATCTCTCTCCCATTGAATGGGATGGTGGCTGCTCTTTTTTTTAATGTTTTTTGTTCCCGAAACCCTGATTTTCATCAAAGAAATTTCACCCACCTCTAGTCCCCACCCCTCCTGCTGGGCCAGCCCACCAAGCTCCCTTCTGTCCTCCTGGCTCCTCGCCCACCACCCCCATTCTGACTGCTCCTTGGCCTTAATCCTGACCTGATTCAACTCATCTCCCCACTGCTAGCCTGCTGAGGGAGTTGTCAGGGAGGGCGTCATGTCAGGAGGTGGGGCAGTGCCCTGCCCCACTTTGCATCGTTCCAAACCCCTTTTCCCAGCCTAGCCCGCCCTAGTGGAAGCCCCAGGGAACCACCTCCTCCCCAGGTGGCATCCACCTGGAAATTAACCAGCCTCCCAGATGCTGATGAGTGTTTGCAAAGGGCTTTGATGCTCCCGGATGAAAGGCGAGCTACAGGCCTGCAGAACTGGTTACTGTCCTCCTTCTCTAGGGCTGGCCCAGGCTTGCAAACCCCACTCACCTGCTGGTCCCAGCTCAGTGATGTGTCTATACCCCACCTCTGTTCACTCAGCGCCTCAACCCCGTTTATAAGCCTGAGTCTGATTTATCTCGGGTGACTAATTCAGCCTTGGTATAAAATGCACGTCAGCCTGCTCACAGCTCCCCTCCCTCCCCCGGCTGCCCCCTGCCAGCTGCCCTCATTACTAGCTGTGGGGGGCCACAAATCACGCCCGGAGCCAGCCCCGTGACCAGTTGGGGTCAAATAACCACGCAGACCAAAGAGCCAAAGAGCTCCTCTTACCCATTAAGGTGGCGACAACAAGGGCGACGCAGGGCGCTCGGCAGCTGGTCTAAGCAAGGCAGATGTGTCACATCAGACGGGACCCGCAGCCCCAGCTGACCCAGGAGGGATTAACTGGCCTGGCAAACCCAGTCTGGAAAGGAGCACGCCTAGAGATGGAGCATGGAGCCAGCCAGACTTTGACAAGAGGTTGGGATCTCCTGGCCTGGGGAAACACCCTCCGCAAATAGCAGAGGAGCCTTGGATCAATACAAACGAGGTGTCACCTTTCCACGGAGTCTCTCAGCCAAAGTGCTTGGTAAACATTTGTTAATGGAGTCTCACAACACCCCCTTGGGAAGGAGAGTTACTGGGCAGAGACGGCTCCCTGACCTGTGTGGTTATTAAAGATCCCATGATGCTTTGCACCAGGGTAGCAGTGGGTCCAAGGCTCAGATTTTGCAGCGTGTTGTGCGCTGGCAGGCACGCTCCACCCTAGAGGGGGTGCATGTCGGTGGTGGGGGTGGTGTTACTTAGCTTGGCCAGAGTCTTAAGGGCCTGAACACCTTCTGCTTCCTGCTGTGAGCAGCACCGTACAGAATTGGGCCCGTGGAGCGAGCCGGTTCCATCACATTCGTTCACTTCCACCCAGAGCAGAGATGCCAACTTTGGAGCGGTGTAGAGGCGCATAGGCATCTTAGTGTGCTCTCCCGCCGGAGGGGAGGCTGGGAATTCCTTTCAGAGGCTGGTGGGTAAAGACAGGCTGAGAACTGGCCTCTGGTTCCCCCTTGCTAGTCAGAGCAGGTTCTGCCCCTTCTTCAGCCACTGTGCTACAAGGCCGGGTACCCCCTTACCGCTGCAAACCGTACCAAGCAGGGTCGGTGGGGAGAGGGGAGAGGTAGGTCCCGTCTCCCCCTCCTGTATTGATCCCCAATGGCACAGCCCAGCTGGCATCTCCCGGACAGGTTCCTGGTCAGGCCCGGCGGGTTGGCTGCCAGGGGAGCAGAAGGCAGAGCCCTGAGAGGAGGAAAGCCTTGCACTGGCAAAGGGTGTGAGCAGGTGGTGAGTACGACACAGCGGGCTGGGGGACTTCTGAGTCTAGTCTCTCTGCAAGCTGGGACCCCTCGCCTGCCCCGGAACGAGGAGACAGGAGGGAAGGAGCCCGCGGCTGTAAAACGCTGCCTGCACTGATGGGGTTCTGGGAATAAAGACGGCCCTTCACCAGCACTGTCCTTCCGCGGCTCTCAGAGCATGGCACCAACAGCACCGGGGCTGGGTCATAGCGTTAGCCCCATTCGACACGGGGGCAACCCGAGCCCGGAGAGGGGATGTGACTTACGTAAGGTCACCTCGCAAGTCAATGGCAGAGCCAGGAACAGAACCCAGGAGTCCTGATGTCCGTGACTTAAAGTGGTCCAAAAAGAGTCAGGATGGTGGGGGGGAGGTCGTTGTCTACAGCAAAGGAAGTGACATCGCATCTGCCTGCCCCCATCAGTTCTGCGCCCTGCCCCACTCCTCTGCAGCTGCTGGGACTCCTTGCCCCCCAGTCCTTCCCAGGCGGGTGCTGCAGGGAGAGGAGCCACCCAGTCCCCATTGCTCCCAGGCAGGGAGCGGGAAGCCGACCCACCCTGCGCTGACGGGCTCTTTAGCTCCCTCCTCTCCTCCTGTGAGAACGGTGGGGGCTCGCGATTGCACCGCCTGCCTCTGATTGGCTGCTCTACCCCAGGGGGTGGGGCGGTCGTGAAGGCAGCCAGTCAAAGGGGGTTTTCCCGCAGGCCCAGCTGACGCGTGCACCCCTCAGTGACCCAGCTCCAGCTGTAGGAACGTTATTTCCCGGGGTCCTTGGGAGCCGATGCCCCTGTCCTGTAAATGAGCCATGCAACCGCCCATCCTGCAGTAACCAAAGCACCCTAACACACAGAACCGAGGCCGCAGGGCCCCCTCCGCCTTTGGGCTCCAAAGGGAGAGCAGATGTGTCTAAGTGCCATTATTTGCGGTTATTGGGCATCTCTGACCTAAGCTATTTATCTGGGCCAGGCTTGTCAACGAGGAGGCCCTGACGCCCACGGGAGCTGCCGGCTAGCTCAAAAACCTGGCCTCAAAGGTGGGTGCTGAGCCCTTGGAAAGCTGGCCCTGGGCTCTGCCGCGAAGACGAGACACCCGGCCTGTGTCGCATGGCCCCGTCCTAATCCCCCGGCCAAACTCCCAGCATCACAGATGGCAGGAGATCCCTTCCAGCTGGAGCTCAAGGGAAGGTGACTAACCCCCCACCCCCAGCTCTGATCCCATCCCCACAGGGCAGCAGCTGGCTGGGCCTACCGCAAAGCAAGTTCAGGAATCGGCCTGGAGATCATGTTGAGCCCAATCTAGCTCAAGGCACTTCCTGGGCTAAGAATGAGCACAATAACAACAAAAATAATAATGCCTAACTGATAGATAGTGCTTTTAAGCCATAGATCTCAAAGCATTTTACTGAGGAAGGCAGTATCAGATGGGGAAACTGAGGCACAGAGCAGGGAAATTATTTGCCCACGGTCCCCCAGCAGGCCAGTAGCAGAGCCAGGAATAAAACCCAGTTCCCTCAGTCCCAGGTCAGTGCTGTATCCACTAGGCTACACTGTTTTGCATAGCGCAGCAATTGCAGCTGGGACTGAGCTGTTAGTCCAGCTCCCAAGGCCAGTGCAGGATCATTCCCTGGGCATTTTTTAGTCTCGTTCAACTCAAATGATTCAAGCCCTGGGGCTCCCACCACTTCCTCTGGGAGATGACTTCACCCCCTCCCAGTCTGCACCGGAGGAGGTTTTTCCTGCTATCTCACCTACCTTTTCCTTTCATCCCATCGCCTCCAATTATATGCCCTCCGAACACCCTAAAATCATTCCTCCCTCACATCCGTCAGCTCCTGGTTATCCATCTGCTATTCAGGACCCTGGTTGGAACACGTTTGTCATTTGTAGATGGTATCTAGCCATGCCCAGAAAAATGGGTTACACCCCAGGCCCACGTTTGTCACCATGACGGGAGTAACTACAGGAACAAACTCCCAAGATTTTCTATGTTTTGCTCTCTTCCAAGTCCCCGACCGGCTGCCTTACTGGGAGAAACGCTTTAGCCAAACACAAGTTATTGGGCTCAAGGCCGGGCTAACTGGGTAATATTCACATGTAAGGAGATCAGACTAGAAATACCCAGCACTTTTCACCCATTGATCTCAAAGCCCCTTCACGGAGGAGTGTCATTATCTCCATTTTACAGATGGGGAAACTGAGGCACAGAGGGGCTAAGTGACTTGCCCAAGGTTACCCAGCATGCCGCTGGCAGAGCCAGGAATAGAATCGTCTTAAGCCAGTGCACTAGCCCTTAGGCCACACTGCCTCCCTTTTCACCTTACAATCTCTGACTCATGCCCCTTCCCGTGTCTCCAGCTAAATTCATTTCCATTTTTTCAGGGGCAGAAAAGCAACCCCCTTCTAACCTTGCGTCTCCAGCTGAGACACAGGACTCCTGCACCTGTGCCGTGTAAGCCTCTTGAAGGATTCACAATCTCCACCCCCGCCCCACCTTTGTGTCCTTCCCTCTTAGAGTGAGCTTCTCTTGAGGCAAGGGCAGAATGAGAATTAATCCTGGCAGGGGATTAGAGTCCAGGGAGGAGTAAAAATAAACAAGGGTGCGGGGGACAAATAGAGGAGAGCGATGCTGACAGCATGATAGGGAACCTGAGAGACAAGACTCCTGGGTTCTATTCCCAGCACTGGGAGTGTGAGGTAGTGGTTAGAGCAGGGAACCTGAGAGACAGGACTCCTGGGTTCTATTCCCAGCACTGGGAGGTAGTGGCTAGAGCAGGAAACCTCATGTCTCCTTCCTGTGCATCAGTTTCCCCAACTTTTAAGATAGGGGGATAACAAGTGAGCTGTCTTTGTAGAGTCTCAGCTGAAATAAACTAGACAGCTGCCGAGGATTAATATAAACTGCTCTCATGCATGGGCCCCAAAAGCACCCCCCTCCCCATCCTTCTCCCTTTCCACCGGAGGTAGCTAGGGCATCAGCTTATCTTCAGCCCTGGGAGAACTAGGATGCAAAAAGGGTTTGTGACACTGGCAGAGACTTAGAAAATTGGCGTGAACGGAGAGGTGAGGAGAGATTAAACAGGTGAGACCTTCAGGCTCCCTCCCATAGGCCAAAAGGTGTTTTGATGTGGGTGCAGGACCAGGAGGATCAAGAGATGTCAGGCCCAGAAGGCACCATTTTGATCATCTAACACGGGCCAGAGAATTTTACCCTTTTGCGCTGCGTCCCATCCAAAGGTTTTCCTGCCCGGCCACTTCCGAATGCCGCAGGGAGAGTCGCATGCTCTGTGCCAACGGCCTGTCAGGCAATTTTAGCAGCAAGCTGTACTGAGCATAACGCGTCCAGCGACCGGTGGGTTTGGACAGCTTGTAACTCAGCCAAATCCAAACGGATCATTACTGAGCCAACTGCAGCGCCTCCCTGACACCACCGATCACCTCCTAGCGGATTTCAAAGTCCGGCTGCCAATCACGACGGTGCTAAAGCGCTTCCAACAGTGGTTGGAAAAAAAGTGTATAATGGTCGATATTTGGCAGCCTTAGGACAAGGGCCACTGCTACAAAGCAAGGACCCCTCCAACGTTCAGACTGGAAAATAAAAGGCAACCGATGATCAGAGATGTCAAAGCTGCTCCTCTCCTCCGGTTGCTGCTCCTTCCCCAGCCGCTCTCTGAGGCTAGCTGGTGATGCAGCCTTTCCATGGCATTGTTCCTGTTTGGCCTTCCCAAATCACATGCCACCCCAGGGACCTTCCCCATCCCTCTCCGGCCAGCCCCACTGAGTGAGGCCCTGCACGAAGGACACCGGGCCGCATGTCAGGCTGAAGTCAATGGGCCGGAGCAAGGCAGAGGTCAGAAAAACACACGATCCAGACCTCCTATCTGCTCCCCTTTAAACTGCAGCATCGCTGATGGGAATTTACCGCCCCTAAGCGTGGGAGGATCCCCCTTGCTTGGGCTAAGGTGGGGGCATGCTGGCTCATTTCATCACCTGGCCCCTGGCCCTTCACAGTCAATTAATTATCCCTGCTCCACCTCATCGCTGACCCCTTTTACAGCCGGAGAGGCTGAGGTAGAAAGGTTCGCCCACAGGTCACATAGTGGCACGTCAGTGGCAGACGTGGGGTGCAACCCAGACCCCAGGGCTCTCAGCCCTACAGTATATAATGGGGCCGTTCTCAGACCCAGAAAGTACAAACACTGGGCCTGATCCCATGAGGTGCTGAGCTCCCGAGTTCAGCACCTCTCAGGATCGGGCCTCTATCCTGTTACCTCTGGCATCCACTTTTCCTAGGGGATAAGATGAAGTGACTCTCTTAAGATTTGCTTAATTCGTAGACGTTAAGGCCAGAAGGGACCATTATGACCCCGCCCCCCAGTCCAATACCCTGCACAGCCAGGCCAGAGAACCTCACCCCGAGATTCCTGCATCAAACCCACCACCAGGAGCGGAGCTAGAGTATTGAGACACCTCTCTTGCTTTAAAGCCTTACGAAGAATAAATGGTCTCTCGGAAGTTAAATTCAAACATTGAGGTGAGAGTTCGATATTTCATTACGTCTCGTTAAGATCTTTTGATCATCGTTTTCGACTTTTTTAAAGGAAGAGAAATATACACAAGATGAAGCAACTCTCACATCTCACCGTAAAGGTAGGTGAACTGATCTGGGTCCAGGCAGCAGATAGATGTAGCACCTGCCGGTTAGGGGAGGTGGCTGCTCATAGATGCGCCCCCTGGAATTTGCATCTAGCTCAAATCAAGTCAGAGGAACTGTTCAGTGGACGAGCTTCACAGGCCAGATTTTCAAGAGCGCTTGGGTTCCATTTCCGGTTTACCTAGAATAGCATCTTGGCAGGGGGTTAGACAAGATGACCCTTGGGGTCCCTTCTAACCCTATCATGCTAAGGCATCACGGTTAGGTCCCCTTCGGCTAACACACTTGCTGGCTAACCCTCACCTAAACATGACTTTTCCTGATCGAGACAAACCCTTTGGCACCTCCGGGGATGTCTACACCGCAATCGGAGGTGTCACTGCAGCACGTGTAGACGTACCCGAGTGAGCTTTGCTCTAGCTTGCTCAGGGACCGGTAGTAGTGAAGCCACGGCAACATGGGCCAGCTGTGCGAGTACATCCCGAGGGTCCTGGGAGGGCTCATACAGCCTGTCCTAAAGCCTGTGCTAGCCAGAACCCACTCTAGCTGTGAACCGTCACCCGTGCTGCAATCCCACTTTGAATGCAGTGTAGACACACCTGAAATGCAACAGCCAGATGTACTCAGCCCCCAGCAGAGCCCCACTGAGAACAATGGAGAATCGCTCCCCACAACCACGTGCACTGAAACCATGGGTGCTGAGTTCTTCTGAAAAGCTGGACCGCACCCCATGGGGGAAACACCCCTTGGAGATCTTTTCACCGGACCAGCTCCTCCACCACTGGGAAATTCCCCTTGTTTTGCCTGCAAAAACCCTCAGCGACAGAGTGTGTGTTTGGGAACGCGCAGCCCTGAATTGGTGTCACTCCACTAACTGACTTCCACCAGCCAAGGACGTGGCCCCGCAGCCCCTGCCGACGCTGCAGCTGGAGCCCGCTTAGTTTTCGGCATGTCCAGAAGCAGAGATTCACATTCGCTGACTAATAAAAACGTGGCCAGTGTCCTGAGATCGCTGGAGCGAAGGCCACCGAGGCCATCTCCCTGGGATGCCTTTTAGCTGTGGACTCACAGAGGCTGTATTGTAATTCACTAATGCCGGGCGTTTGGAGCCCGGTTATCAGCTTTAGTGACAGGACCCAGGAGCCGTTGAGCAGCCTGGCCAGGGGTCCAGGGATCTCCTTGTGTCAGGGAAATGCTGCCCTGGACAGCTGCAGGTAGCAGCTCTGGGCACAGCAGTGACACCCCCCGCCCCTCCTTTGCTTTCCCCCAGCATGCTCCCCGGCGGCAAACATCTCCCCAGGTGCAGGTATGAGTGAGGCCCTGGGCCTAGACCCAGCTCCAGAAGCGCCTGGGTTGTTGACCAGACACACAAAGGCCCAGATCCTCAAAGGTACTGAGGCTCCTAACTCCCACTGATTTCCATGGAAGCTGGGTGCCTAAATGCCTTTGAGGATCTGGGCCAAAGCTCCCACAGGAGCCATACACTGGCGTCCAAGGGCAGGATTTACCCCTCAGCCCTTTTCACCCACACCAAGTGAAGCCACCCTTCGTCCCCTGGGACTTAGCCATTGCTTCCCCATTCGCCATGGAGCTATGGAGGGCCACGCTGGCCGCTGAGCATCTCAGGCTCTGGCAGCAGCAGGCTGTGGAGCTCCAGCACCATGGGGAGCAGGGGGTATGAGCTGCGCTGGGTCGTCCTGCCCAATCCTTCAAACGGTTTCCACCCGGCACCTCCAAGCCCCATCCCCGCAGAGCGGCATGCAGCCTGGCACTCCTCTGGCAAGGCCTTGGTTAGGGTTGGGCAGGGCAAATCGGGGAGGGTGGGCATGGGAGTTTCACTCACCCCGTGTAGCTTTGTGTTCCTGGGCTCCAGACGCCTCTCGGGGTGTGTGTGCACCGCAACCACGGGGCGTGACCGCAGCAGGGGCGGACACACCCGAGCTCACGTGAGTCCAGCTGGCTCGGGTATTCACGTGCCAAAGCCCCAGCAGTGCGCGGTACAAGGCCGCCCGGGACGCTAGCTAGGGACTCGAGTGGCTCACCTAGGCTAAAGTCCGCGATGTGGCGGCCTCACTGCTCCACCACCCATGTTAGCTAGATGAGAACTAGCACGGGTGAGTCTGCACACACGCTGCAATCTCCCCTCCGACTGCAGCACACACCCAGCCCGAGGACCTGCACTGCAGGACAGGAGCAATGGGGCTGGAACAGCAGCTCAGGCACTTGAAAAGACAGCTAGCAAGGCACAACTCATCACGCCCCGCTCAGTGGCAGCAAAGCTCCTTTGACTTGAGACCCTGCTTTAGTGCAGCCATCCCCAGCCACTGCCTCAGACCTGGGGATCATCTGAAAGAGATTAATAAAGCCGGAGCGTGAAAAGGCCTGATGCTGAGCTCACTCACGTCAGTCTAATGCCACTGCCCCCTGCTTGCACCTTGTCCCTCCATTCACATCAGTGCAAAGTGGGTGTGTAAAACACATAAGAATGGCCAGACTGGGTCCATCTAGCCCAGTATCCTGCCTTCTGACAGTGGCCAATGCCAGGTGCCCCCGAGGGAATGAACAGAAACTCACGGGCCATTCAGAATGCCACCATTTTAACATCAGAGGGGTAGCCGTGCCAGTCTGGATCGGCAAGAGCGACAGAGTCTCGTAGCACCGTACAGACTAACAGATATATTGGAGCATAAGCTTTCGTAGGCACAGACCCATTCCGTCAGACGTGCAAGGCAAGGAATCAGGCCAGCTGATTCCAATGGAGCTACTCCTGATTTATGTTGGGGCGAGCGATAAGAAACAGCTGCAATGCGTTTTGGGGAAAACCCCACCCAGCCACTCATAATACCCAGCTCTTCCATGGCGCTTGTCATCTGGAGATCTTAAAGCGCTTTGCCAACGGTGACTGGAGATGAACAATACAGGGGCATTCGAACGGGGGAAGGGAACCCTTTATCATGCAGCTATTCCTGGGGTAGCCAGCAGATCACCCGCAAAACATCAGCTCTAATGGCAGGTGGCCAGAGAGCTCCAGAGCCACAGCAAGACAAAGAGCAGTTGACACCATCCAAGCAAACTAGAATATATTAATATTTACATATCTGGTATCATACTTTCTAGGAAGAAGACAGAGAGATAGAGGAAGTGGTGGAGAAACTGAGGGCTGGTTTATCACCACTTGGGCTTCCCGCCCCCCGGTAAAGAATTCCCAGGCTTAATGTGAACGCTACTGAAAGTGTGTGATCGGAAAATGGGTCCCGGGCTCCCATGGCCATACTGGAAGGAGCCAGGTTAGGGGGCCAAGCCAGCCCTGGTGCAGCAGGCCCTTTTCACCAATAAAAATGTCTCTCTCTAAAGGAAGTGGGGTTTCTGCTGGGCTCAACACGAGTGGGCGCCAGCAAGTGTCTGATGGGAGGAAGAAAACGCTAGTGTTCACTCCCCTGGCTTGAATTAAACACAAGACCAAACGAGCCCGCTTAGGCTAACGAAAGCATGGAAACCAACCCCCAACACTGGTTATATGGCCTCAAACTGCTGGAGACCAGATGCTGGTCTCGGAAGCACCCGTGTATATCCAGAATGACTCCAGCGGAGATATTTCAGCTGGCTGCACTGATGACACAGCTGCGCTGCATTTACAACCTAGCCCCAATTCATTGCCGGGTTACACTGGCACATACCTACAGCGCCTCTGCTGAAACCAAAACAAGACTTCCCTGGGATTGGTGCTCCGGGCTGGATCCTCGGCTGGACCAGCCTGGAGCACCAATCCCAAAGGAGCACTGCTGACTTCATGGCAAAGCAGCCCGTTCACACCAGCGTGTCTGCACTGACGTCAATGGAGCTACTCCGGATTTGCAGAGAGCGGATCAGATTCACCAATGCGTGACTCCAGTTTTATGCACTCGCTCCATGCAGATCAATGGAGTTACACCCGTGTAAGACTAGTGAATCGGGCTCTCTAGCTCCACTGTAGTTACTCTGGATTTGCACCAGTGTTACTGAGCCCAGGATTTAGCCCTTGAATTTTTTCCCCTTGGTACCTTCTGCAGGGAATGCTGCTAGGACAAGGATGGGGAGAGACTGATTTGGCTGGATCCAGGTAGAAAAATTAAAAATCTTTATCCTCAGCTGGCGTAAATGGGCCAGGCCGCGCGGATTTCAGTATTGCTTTACAGCAGCTCCGGTCTGGCCCAGTGAATTGAACTGTTCTTTGCACTTTTACTACAAAGTCGATGTTTAAGGAAACAATTTATCACGTGGGATCATTTAAAAGTGGGGCAGAGGCATTTCAGTTGCTTCGTTCTCCAGGGGCTCATTTCACTTCCTTTGCTTCTAGGACTCGCGGCTCGTTCAGTTTGCTGGGTCCTGTAAACAGCCCAGAAACGAGCCATCTTCTAACGCTCCCGTTGGAGGGCTCCCTCAAAGCAGCAGTGGCGGACTGATTCCTGGGGTGATGGCTGCTGCGTGGCCCGGGTGAAATTCACTCCTCTGCAGAGAGCCAGCACAGTGCCTAGAGTATAGGAATGTACCTGGGATTTCAGGGGCGCACAGGTGTGGGGCTGGCGCGCTGCCCAGGAGTGGATTTCACCCCCCCACACCCACCCCGAATCCTCTTTTCAAATTTAATCGAGGGCCAGATCCTTTGAATTTCCAACATTCCTCTCCCTCCACAAATCCAGGATCAGCACCTCAATCTGGGCCCCCGAGGTGCCCAAACTCAGCCCCTTTGGATCCACACCTGGGGGGGAAACTGTATGGCTCAGAACGGTAGAAATTCCTCAGCAGGCATCTTCAGCTGCTATAAGGCAATGGAGCGGCCCGGATTCACAGCAGCGGAGGATCCGCCACTACCGCTGCACTCTGGGGAACAAGCAGCGAGCTGGGAGAGGTCGGAGGCTCGGTGTGATTTCCCACCAGATCCACCCCCTCGAGAGAGTGTCTCACTGAATATCAGCGAGGCCTGGAGGGAGGACAGAGCCCTCTGAGATTTGCATGCGTGCCGCAAAGGGAGGAGGAGGAGGATTGCTGGTTTGAGCTTTGCGCACGACCCTGATAAGAGAGAATCACACAATAAGGCAGAAGGTAAAGAGTGGGAAGGGGGGAGGGCGCGTGGGCTTCGGTGGGGCTACAATCGGCCTTGCTCGGGAAGCAGCCAACCACGGCACATGGGCGAGTCTGAGACACGAGGCTAGCGCCGTGCGTCCAGCCAGAGCCTTGAAAGCGGCACCCGGAGCCCAGCCCAGCATCCCACAAAGCCTGGGGAAGGGCAAGAGGCAGGCGTGTGTCTTTCCTTAACGTTCCTAGCTCATGGGTGTAACTCTCACGTCTCGCTGCAGCGTCCGCGCGCCGATTATGCTGTACCCACAGCCGCTGCTGGACAATTCTGTCGCTATGCCAACAGCTGCTTCAGGGGAAGGGAGAAAATTCAGAGCTGTAACGGGGCAGAATCCTTTTTCTGTGTCTGAGACGAGAGGCCTCAGTGGGAGAGGAGGTGACGTTTGCGGTGGAGCTTCCTTGTGTCACACGGGCGGAGAGCGAGGCGGTGACTTACGGACGCTCACAGCAGGCTCCCGTTTGCGAAGCACGGCACGGAAGGGCTGCTGAACTCCTCCACGCGGAGTGAGTGGTGCGCGCAGCCCCGCTGGAAGACAAGTCCAAAGCTCTTAACGTTGGGGGCGGGCCGGGGATGTGCAGATCCCTTTTCTTGTTGAAAACGGGTTAAATCCAGGTCAACTGAGCAACGGTTAGAGGAAAAGAAGTGGGGGGAAAGGCGCCACGGGGTTGCTGAGTCTCCTCAGGATCCCAGACACCTTGGGGGGAAGGGAGCAGGGGTGGGAGGAGTGCCACGCCACAAGTACTCAATGCTCAGCTTCCTTCACAACTTCTGGATCTTCTCTGCCACAATAATGGGGTTCTCCTTGCGGATCTTCTCCGCCGCCTCCGCCTTGTAGTCATATGGGCAGCTGTGCATGTCCGAGTACCGGTGGATGGCACAGAACAGGTTCCCGCAGCGGCAGTCGAAACCTGGACAGGCGGATTCCAGAGAGACAAAGCAGAGTTAATCATGAACCGTCGGGATGGGGAGGTGACCCGAACAGGGCGAGAGGGTTGGCTCTTAGCACACACTGACGCCCCATTTATGCCTAAGAAAGGTCAGATTAGGCACCTGTCTGTGAGTCCTCTGTGGACTGAGAAAGGACCACTATAAAGGGATCCCCCTGGTAATCCAGGAGCAGATCAATTCAGGTGGGTGGTTTCCAGTGACTCGGCCATCACTTCATTTGATTTCCTGTGACTGGGCCAGCTGTCCCCAATGGTGGGAAAAGATTTTTAACAGGGCCTACTACCCCTGCACTCCCACATCCACTGGAGATGAGGAGGGCTTGTGAACCAATCCGAAGCCAAGGCTGGAGGTCACAGCACGTCAACAGGCTTCCAATAAAGATCAGGCTTCCTGTTCTCAAATTTCTGCTGACCAGGAGTCAGCTCTTTTCTGCCCTGATGGCAGGAGGAGTGGCTCAAAATACAACATGCCATGTTAGACTTACAGTACAACCTATTCGGCAAACGGCAGGCCAAAGTCAGTAGCAGCATTGGAGGTGTCTGAATAACCAAAGATAATGGACCTGTTTCGGACACCAGTTTGCTGAAGCTCAGATAACTGAGGTTGTGCTTTATTTTGATGGATCTCGCTAGATACTAGGTAACAGACTGGTTGCTACATGGACATTTTAGGCTTGCTTTATCCACAGAACTGTGCTAGCTACAACCGGGTCCAAACCTGATCATTGGTCCCCTTGAAAATTTCCCAGAGAACTGGGTTTTATGGCTAATATCTCTGGTGCCTTTGGATGGAGTCAACTACACACATGAACTACTCAGCTACCCAGGCCTCGGAAGTCTGTCATTTAATCAGTTAGCTTAGCTCTTCCGACAATGCTTTTCAAAGGGGTTTTAACCAGGACCATTATCCCAGTGTTCTAGATTGAGGAAGCCCGGCATAGAGCAAGGAAGTAATCTGCAGCTGAGCAAAACCTCGGTCTCCTATCCCCACCTGAGAATCCAAGGACACAGGTACTGACCTGCCTTATCCTAATACACAGAATTCCTGTGAGCTACCCAATATGTTTATTCCCATAAGGGGGGAGGAGGGGTGTTCAACTTTTTAAACATGCCGGGTAAGAAAGCAGCTTCCCTTCCAGGAGGACAGATCTGGAGAGCCTGCACAAAGAGTATATTTTCCCTCCTCTGTGTACCCGGAAGTGGACTTGCCAATAAACAGTTATATGATAGCGCCCAAAGGCTGCAAATCGAGATCAGGGCTTCGTTGTGCCAGGCACTGCACAAACACCCCGGGCTTATCTCTCGCATGGGACCTTAATGCCGGTTAAAGCAAAGGCTTGTGTGTAACTTTCATGTTGCTAATCACAATCTACAACTAGGTTAAAGAGGAGAGAGCTCTGCTCTAACAGCGTGACCTCCGCAGCTCTGGGGTTAACTTTTTCCAGGGAAAGATTAAATGGTGGAGTAATTTGAGGGGAGTACTGCTTTTGGTAAGGAAACGCAGCCAAGTTAATTGCTTAGTGAATTTTCTTGCCTGTAACATCTTACAGGACCTGATTAATGCTGCTTACCTGGAACAACCCTGTTACTTTTCCACCATTAAAGCGCCACAGGCTCATAACGAATAGCCTGATCTTGCTTTCATTGAACAGTCAGAGTCCGATTGATTTGCAGAGGCAGGCACGGGCTTGGGGGGATTTTCAAGTACTCATTCCTGGCCTAACTTTCCCCGTTTCTCTCAGTGGGGATTTGACCACTGACTTCAACAGAGCTAGGCCGACACCGAGGGCTTTTGAAAAACCCAGCTGAGAGCATCAGTCCCATGTTACACTGATCATGGTTATTATGGTAGTGGCTAAGGACCAACCAAAAAGGGAGCCCCATTTGGCTAGGCACTATAGAAACCCAGAGTAGCAGACAGTCCCTGGGGTATGTCACTGGGACCCTAGTCTGCAACAAAAGACTGACTATACCACAGCTGAAGGGCAGAGGGCCCAGCCAGCTAGCAAATCAAGGTCCCTCTTTCCAAGGAACGGCTGTATATTTAAGTGAACAGAGTGCTAGGGAACGGTGCAGGACTGACAGCCCTGGAGAATGAAGAACCGTTAGCAGCAGGGCAAGCCCTCTTTTCCCTGCCCCTCTGACAACACGTCTCGCTGGACCTCCCAGACTCCTAGACTTTACGGCCAGAAGGGACCATCATGATCATCTAGTCTGACCTCCTGCACATCGCAGGCTGCAGAACCTCACCCCACCACTCCTGTAATAGACCCCTGACCTCCGGCTGAGTCACTGACCTCCTCAAATCATGGTTTAAAGGCTTCAAGTTACAGAGAATTACTGTTTAAGCCTCCAAGTGACCCGTGCCCCATGCTGCAGAAGGCGGCGAAACCCCCCAGGGTCTCTGCCAAACTGACCTGGGGGGAAATTCCTTCCTGACCCCAAATATGGCGATCAGTTAGACCCTGAGCATGTGGGCAAGCCCCAGCAGCCAGACACCTGAGCAAGGATTCTCTGCAGTAACTCAGAGCCCTCCCCACCTAGTGCCCCATCAGCGGCCGCTGGAGATATTTGCTGCTAGCGGTCGCTGATCGGCTACATGCCATTGTAGGCCGTCTCATCACACCATCCCCTCCAGACACTTAGCAAGCTCAGTCTTGAAGCCAGTTAAGATTTTTTGCCCCCACTGGAAGGCTGTTCCAGACCTGGACTCCCAGTGGACGAATTCCAAATGTCCCTATTGCAATATACATGTGTAGATACATTCTTCAATTACCCGGGCTTCCCCATAGCCGGTCTTAAGTGAGTTCGGCTTGTGCCTGGGGCCTTATCTGTCCTTAGCCATATCTACAAGCTGCATGAGGCTCCCATCCTCAGTGGCCTCTCAGCATTAGGGAGAAAGTACAAAAGGCTTAAACAAATTAGTAATAGTAAATAGTAAATGGAGATATACCAATTTCCTAGAACGACCTTGAAAGGTCATCTAGTCCAGTCCCCTGCCTTCACTAGCAGGACCAAGTACTGTCCCCTGACAGATTTTTGCCACAGATCCCTAAACGGCCCCTTCAAGGATTGAACTCACAACCCTGGGTTTAGCAGGCCAATGCTCAAACCACTGAGCTATCCCTCCCCCAAATTCACACACACTTGCCTCGTTCTCTGGCAAGCCAGGGGTCTAGCACATCACTTTAGCTTTCCATGAATAAACAGACCAAGATTTTCAGGAGTGACGAGAGATTTTAGGTACCGCCATTTCCGAAGGTCCAACTTGCGAGATCTTAAAAGGGCCTGATTTTCAGAGGGTGGGTCCGCGGCCCTTTTAAGAGGTCTCAAATTGGGTACCCAACTACCGAGGCACCCACGATCACCAGCGGTCTTCCTAATGCTGCAGAAAGCCAGCTCCATTGCCTTTGCTTCGGCACGAAGCTTTGCTGAGCGAAACTGAGACGTGCTGCTCGGTTTGCGACTGGAATGCTCAGAGCAGCAAGGAAACGCACAAGACTTGTGTGACTTGCACTCTGCCACTGCTTGGATCAGCTCCCGCTACGGGGTCAGTATCATTCAAAGGACAACGTCCCACCGACCAATTCACCCACATTTCTCGTGAGACCAACACGTCCCTTGGAAATTTTACCTCCAAACACTGACTCCAACTCTGCTTATCTTGTGAAATCAGAGAGGATCACAGAACCAGGGGCTATGGATGTATGCTTCTGAAACCCAACAATAATGTCTGAAAACAGATACCACCCCGGGGATTCAAAAATCTGCTTTCCCCAAAGCAGGCAGGTGCCGTTCTTGGCCACAGGCCGCTTTCCCCATTGTGTCTTACCAGTCAGCCCGATCTTCTTCCGGCAAGTGAAACAGCGATTCTTTTTCTGTTTGGGTTTTTCTGAAGCCTTCTCGCCCTCAGCAGAGTTCTGGGATATTTCAAGGAGGGTCTCTGGAACAAAGAGAGGAGGGGAGAATTTCCTTACCTCCCTTCCACAGCAGGGAACATTTCTATGTATTGTTTTGTTACACTGGCACCTAGAGGCCATAATGGAGATTGGGACCCCCACTGTGCTAGGAGCTGTACATACGTACAGTGAGAGAAAATACCTGCCCCAAAGAGCTTACCATCTAGACCAGGGATCTCAAACTCAAATGACCACGAGGGCCACATGAGGACTAGTGCATTGGCCCGAGGGCCGCATCACTGACACCCCTCTTGCTGCCCCCGGCCCCGCTCCCACTCCACCCCTTCCATGAGGCCCCGCCTCTTCCCACCCCTTCCCCGCCCCAACCCCTTCCCCGAAGCCCCCACCCCAACTCCACCCCCTCCCTGCCCCCATTCAAACCCCTACCCCAAATCCCCGCCCCGTCTCCTCCCCTGAGCACGCGGCTCCCCACTCCTCCCCCCTCCCTCCTGGAAAGCACTAAATGCCACCAAACAGCTGTTTGGTGGCGGGAAGCGCCTGGAGGTAGGCAGAGGAGTGGGGATGTGGCGCACTGGGGGGAAGGGGGGGAGGACAGGGAGCTTGGCGGGCCGCAGGAAATAACCCCGCAGGTCGTGTGTTTGAGACCCCTGATCTAGACACCACAGAAAGGGGAGAGAGATTATCTCCATTTTACAGGTGGAGAATCGAGGCAAAGAGATCACATGACCTGTCTATCTCCCAAGTCCCAGTTCAGGGCTTTAGCTTAGCTAAATAAATAATGAATGTTGACACTTACATAGCATGTTTCACCTGTAGGTCTCACAGTGCTTTACACAGGTAAGTAAGTACCACTATCCCTACTCTACTGGTGGGAACCCCCAGGCTCTAAGGGCCAGGTTTTCAAAAGGTATTTAGGTGCCTCGCTGGATTTCCAAAAGCACCTACACAGGCTGGCACCTGTCTCCCATTGAGATCCATGGGAGTTCGGTGCCTAAGCAGCCTAGGCACTTTGGAAACTCCCACTCTCACCTATCTGCCTCTTTAGGCACCTAAACCCCTTAGAAAGTCTAGCCCTAGAAGTTGGAGGCTACGTCTACACTGTAGCCGGGGGTGTGACCTGTGGCTTGTGCAGACGTACCCACACTAGCTTTAACCTCGTTAGCTCACTGAAAAGAGCCAGGAGGATGCCGTGGCATGAAGTTCAGTGCAGGCAGCACAAGCAAGTGCACACCCCGGAGGTAAGGAGGACGTGCAGCCCCTTTTCAGCAAGCTAGCTAGAGTGCAGCTCGTGCAGGCACATCTACATGAACAGCAAACCTCCCTCCCCATCCCCGCAGTGTAGACCTACCTTCAGCAGGGACAGGAATAGAAGCCAGGTCTCCCAACTCCCTGCCCAGTGCCTTTCCCACCAGACTAGGCTGCCTCTGTCTTTGCACGGCTTGCCAGAAACCACCGTCCCCCTCCCCAAACCTACTCTTTCCACGTTCTCGCCCCACCCTCGTAAGAAAAGGACGCCCGTCACCGTACTCGAGCCAACGGTTGAATCTGGCAGCAGGAGCCGCTTCCTTTAATGGCCACCAACATGCCGTTTTTATAAAAAAGTTTGTAAAGGAACAAATGGGTGGGGTGGGTTAAATAACTGTGGCTTAGGACTGGAGGAGGACATCGTATGGCTCCGTTATGGCTCCAAACCAACTGTAACTGATCGACCAGAAGCCGCTCCCTACTTAGCATGGACACTTGCCCTTCTCCACTTCACAAACACCTCTGCGAGGCACGCAGGTATTAACGTAACCATTTCACAGATCGGAACACTGAGGAACACAACAGCTCAGTGACCCGCGTGCAGTCACAGAGCATGTCAGCAGTATAGCCAGAAATAGAACCCAGGAGTCCTATTTCCTCGTCCTCTGCCATTAACCTGCACTGGATCGATCGCCACTCATCCCTCGAGAGAGATGGCATGGAACTGCAGCATGCAGCCGCCGAGAGGGGCACACCCGGCAGTGGCTTGCTTCCAGGTGTTGTGACATTTAAAAAGACAGAAATCATGGCAGATTATCTGGCTGCCAGGTATTTGAAGGTTGGTGGCTAGTCAGTTCTCAGTTCACAGAGTGATCTATCAGGCCTCATCCTCAGGCAATGAGGAAACAGCCTTTCCAACCCTGTCCCCTAGATCTTAGCTACAGATCGTACATGTGTGACTCTTCCCTGTGTACCTGGCTAGTATTCTATTTGCTGCTTAAAACTGGATTGCCATTTATACTCGTGCCAAGTCTTAATCAGCTGGCTACCTGACGAGGAAGATGCTGATGAGGTTTCTTCTGCGCTAATGTACCCGACTGTTTCGCTGCTGGTTTCCTCTCTGGATATGCTCATGGCCGTCATCTGATGGGTCACAGGAGTCTGAGTGCTGGGAGCATTCACAACAACAAACAAACCACAGAGCAAACAGAAATATTTTCCTCTGATGAGCAGTTACGTGAGAGGCGTCTTCAGCCCATAAAATTAACTTCAGTACATTCACAGAAAGTGCAGCGGCACGGTAGGTCAATCATTTAACCCTTCTTTTCTGGAGACTTGGGCTCAAGTTTCTCTTAGGACTCAAATGGAATGAATTTGGGATCATCTCCTCCCCCCTACATCCCAAAGCCATGGACATGAGTCATAGTCCATATAGAGAGGTCCAGGACTGGAACCTGTATGGCGATGGCAGAGCTGAGTGAGAATAGCAGGGGCGGTGTGAGTTACGAAGCAGCCGGGGATCTGAATACAGAGGGGTTTTGGATTCTGGCTAGGGTGCACAGGGAGAGCCGTGCGCGTAGAAACGTGCATGGTATTTCTATTTACTACAACTTAGTATTCTAGGTCAGAAATCCACCTGATTTTTCTCCCTCGAAGAGTCTAAGCCCCGGATTTTTTCCCTTCCATTTATTAGTCTGTTGCAGACACATCTGTATCCTTGGTTTGGAGTTTAAAACTATCTGGAGCCCTTGAAAGCCATGCGTAGAATTCAACTCAGGGTTAAGAGCACTGGGCCATCAATGGAATTACAGCGGGGATGGATTTGATCCGGCGGGTTTTTTATTCCAGCTAGAAAAGAGGCAAGGCCAGTTTCTCTCTTTCATCAACAGCCCCTTCCAAATGAGGAGCTGGGCTGGCCACGCCTGCAGTCAGCCGCGGAAGTGAACACACCCAGGGAGTCAGCTCCCTCAATCAAGTTAAGGACAGGACTCTGCTGAACTTTGCAGCCATGAACTGGAGACAATAGGTCTGATGCTCCTATGTCTCGTTCCAGCCCTCCGGGGGTTTTCTAGAACACCCATCACCCTTGTATCCAGGTACTGCACCAGTAAATTAGCTATACATAGGGAGGTCTATTGTGGACTTCCCGAAGTATTGTGTTCCTCTCATTCACTGCATTTTTACACCAATATAGTTCCACTGACTTCAATGGAATTACTCTGTACACCAGCCTGAGAGGAGAATCAGGCCCTGTGGCTTGTCTGTACAGACAGGATGCTCCTCTGCAATGAAGCAGGCGGAGCGGAAAAGGACCAGACAGGGTTAACCTCAGCAAAGCTCCAAGCAGCAGCTGCATGGAGGTGGAAGGACACTCACAGGTGTATGCCCTGTCATACCTGACCCCATATGTCAGCTAGTCACCTTTGGGGCATTAGAAGCTTGGACGCTGGCCCTGCTGTCTGAGAGGTGAACACTGAATCAGCGACCTCTTTAGACCCAGACTGATTTACAAAAGCTAATCAGCGGCAAGGCAGAGAATAAAAGCCTCTCTCCTGGTCCCACAGCAACTGCTGGTAGATCCGCATAGAGTTTCTTGCCCCTACCTGGTTTTCACATCTTCAGGCGTCGGGTCTCCCTCTGTGCCCTGCCCTGGGATGGAATCTGAAGCCGCAGGGCTGTTGCTGGGACCGTTTGCTGCTAAGACAAAACCCCACATTCTCAGTGAACTCTCAGAAATATCAGGCGTTAGCCCATAGCCAAAGGGACAGCAGGCAAGGCTCAGGAATGAATTCCTGCTTCCCTTGGTGTCCTTCAGACCCAGGATCACAAAACCCGTCTCACCAACTCAAGCGGTTTTTGCCACAAGAGCCCAAGGGATCATCCATGGAGGTTTCAGCTGCTCCTCAGGCTCTCATGGATGAGGAGGAGGAGAACCTACCCATAAAGGCTCAGAGTGCTGAGCACCCTCAATTCCCATTGGCTGCTCAGCTCCCCGTAGGATCAGGCTTCTTTAAGAGTCCCCCTCTCAGTTTCTTGGTACTGAGAAACCAAGCTGCCTCATTCTCCACCGCAAAACAGACATGCCCTTTGAAAGGGCCCTTAAAGGGACGCCACAGGGGCCTACGTTATCTCGAACCCAAATGTTATTTTGCCACTGCTTAAAGCCAAAGGGCCAGATTCTCAGCGGCTGTAAATCAGCGTCACTTCACTGGCTACAACAGAAACACACCAATTTACACCAGCTGAGGATCTAAACCAAACTCTTCAGTGAATTCTCCAATCCTCCTAAAGGAAGAACAACCTCCACAGTGTAACCTCCGCAGTGAAATCAAGTACAGCATTGCTATGCTGGGGATAAAAATGATACAAGGGATTTATCAGGCATCTCTCATGTTGCTATTGAAGTATCTGTACACTCAGTGTCTGCACAAACTCACAGCAGGGGTGACTCCAGCTAACGATGGGAAGAACAGAGTTAGAATCATAGAATATCAGGGTTGGAAGGGACCTTAGGAGGTCTAGTCCAACCCCCTGCTCAAAGCAGGGCTAATCCCCAATTTTTGCCCCAGATCCCTAAATGGCCCCCTCAAGGATTGAACTCACAACCCTGGGTTTAGCAGGCCAATGCTCAAACCACTGAGCTATCCCTCCCCCTGTAGTTTGTCTTCACAACTTCCTCTCTGTTCAGTGACACGTCTAATGTGTTTAGTAGCGGGGATCAGATCCTTGGTTTCACTGCTCTGCCTTGTCAGCACTATTGAGATGAGAAAACCAGACAACCCAAGCGGCCAATTTCATCCCTGGTGCCATTTCACTTACTTCAATGGGTTTGCACTGGGGATGAATCTGGCCCGATGTCTCTGGTGGTAACAGGGGAGCTCAGGGAGCAGCTGAACAGCATGAAGTCTCACTGTCAGGACATGCAACGTACTGGAGTGTGATGAATGGGAGCAATGTCTGACAAACGATTTGGATCAGGGTGAATACAACTAAGGTAGTGCAGGGATTGTGGGACCCTGGCTTATATGCCAAGGCAGAGACCACTACATTTCATCCGTTCTGTCCTGGCTTCTTAAAATATCACGCACCCAGACTTCCAATCAATGGACTTTCCTCTACCTGGGGGGCTTATCCGGCCACTGCTCTGTTGCCTCTGTAGATACTCTTTATAGCAGACTGAGCACATCCCATTGGTCCGGGGGCTGCCGTAGAATCCACAGCCTGTGGTACACAGCATAGGCACCTGTGTTTGATTAGTCTCCTGGGCCATTGTCTCTTCTCCAACTACAAAGCAGGAACAAGAGAGACACAGCAGTTACCTATCCGCGTGACATTTCCTTGTACACTGGTGGCTGACCAAGAACGAGGTGCACAAAGGACCCCAAGAGAGGCGTGATCTAGAGCAATTTTACTCTCCTAAGTAGTTACGTTCATGCACAAGTGTTGGCTAGCTCAGGGCCCTTGCCAACCCTGCAACCCATATTCACAAGTGGCCTAGTCCTACATCACTAAAGTCAAAAGAAGCAGGATTATAAGTAGTGCCTCCTCACACAAGTAGGCCTACTAAAGTCACAGGATAGCTGCATGAGTAAGGACTACTTGTGTGAGTAAGGGCTGCATGATCAGGTCCCAAATATCCATCAAACATGTCCTTACGTGTGTTAGTAGCGGCTCCCTCAATCACTAAATCAAAGCATTTAAATAGACCATGCTAGGGTGGGGTAGTTACATTTTGCTCTTTCACTTTCATTTATAGCAAGTTTTCCTTTCCGGTTCTCAGGCACTAGCCCAAGGCTGTGATATCTAACCTGGAAAACACTGGAAGAGAATGTTTAAATCCAAACAAATATCTGGGTTCTCTGATCAATTTCTTTGAACCCTGGTGGGAGTGGGCTATGAATGTAAACAAAAGAGAATTCCTATTATTACTAGGTTTTGTAAAACCCTTAACACATGCAATTTTGGGCCAGTCTCGTGTTGTTTTTAAAACCATTATCACACCTGTGCATTTTCACTTTCCAATGTGCTGCATTATTTATGTTTCCAAACTGTACTGAATTATTTTAAGCAAAAACCATACGCAACGGCTCCTGGTAGTAAAAAGCAGTGAGATGGAAAGAGATGAGAAACATACGACACAGCCTATAGCACAGATTATAAATTATTCCTATTGCGTGGGCAAGATTCTGCATCTGTTATGCTGTTGTAAATCTGTAGTAAATTCATTGATCTCAGGGTCGTTACTCTAGGATTCTCTGCATCCTGAAGTCTTTAAACCATGGTTTGAGGACTTCAATAGCTGAGACATAGGTGAGAGGATTATTCCAGGAGTGGGTGGGTGAGATTCTGTGGCCTGCATTGTGCAGGAGGTCAGACTAGATGATCATAATGGTCCCTTCTGACCTTAAAGTCTATGAGTCTATGAGGTTTACACTGGTTAAAAGGCAGATCAGAATCTGGCCCCGGGCTACTCACAGTACAATAAAATGATTCTGATCCAGTGGAAGCAAAGCCTTTAAACATTGCAACAGGAAATTCTATTCTGCCCTTGCCAAAGCTTTCAGAGAGAAGCGGGTGGCAGCTGTCTCCAAGCCCACAGATGTCCCTCCATGTGAACAGTGCATGTTAGAACTCTGTAGCTTTAGGGGTGAAGGGGTGGATCAGCTGGTGGGAGGGGAGCAGAGCCAGTGTTCCAACACAGAACTGTCCTTAGCAAGCATGTGGCATTTCTTCAACACGCCCCCACAGGAGTTACTGCTGCTTCATTCAGCTTGATGGAAGGATCCCAGCAGCCCTGAAAGAGCCATGTGCCTGCACAACCTTCCCCTGGAGGGAACAATGCCTTGGGAACACGGAACATTTCCCCTCCCCTGAGGTTTTCTGTGGGAGGGGAATGATTCAGCTCTTACTAGCTCACTCCTCTTTGTCCTTAGATGGGTGATTAGAGTTTCTTTAATATAATATTTGTCACGGAGTGTGGGGGAGTCAGC
Organism: Macrochelys suwanniensis; assembly: GCA_033296515.1. Taxonomy (NCBI): domain Eukaryota; kingdom Metazoa; phylum Chordata; order Testudines; family Chelydridae; genus Macrochelys; species Macrochelys suwanniensis. The sequence continues at coordinate 4,881,209 of CM065799.1, forward strand.
GCCTGCACCCCTCTTCCTGGGATTCACTGTGACGCTCAGCCAGCCAGTAGAACAGAGGGTTTATTAGGGACTCCAGGAACACAGTCCAAACAGAGCTTGTAAGTACAAACAGGACCCCTCAGTCGGGCCCTTCTGGGGGGCAGGGAGCTTAGACCCCAGCCTGGGGGCTCCCTGCGTTTCACCCCACAGCTCCAAACGGGGGCCAGGGAGGCCAGACTCTGCCTGCGCCTCCCTCCATGTCCCCAGTCAGCTCCAAACTGAAACTCTCCAGCCCCTCCTTTCTCTTATGCTTATGCTGAAATAAATTTGTTAGTCTCTAAGGTGCCACAGGTATTTTTCTTGTTTTCTTTTTGCTGACACAGACGAACACGGCTACTACACTGAATCCTTTCTCTTTGTCTCCTTCCCGGGCCAGGAGGTCACCTGATCACTTTGTTCTAACACCTTCAGCTCGCACCTTTGCAGAGAAGGGGCCTAGGCTATTAGTTGCCAGGAGACAGGGTGTTGGCCATTCTCCCATCACACTGGTCCTCTCCAGCTCTGCAACAATCATCCCTTATTCCCACCACCTAGAGACTTAACACATGCATTGGGGAAACTGAGGCATAGAAACATTAAGAACAGTCCCATTCCGTCACAATATTACCCTGCAGCTTTCCTTAACACAGCACTGATTGGCATTCCCCATGCCCTGCAGGCTACGCTTCCCATCAAACACATGTAAACTCTACGTTGGAATAAACCTCCTCCACACTCAACTATCTAGATGTTGCCCCGTGGATGAGATTAACTCAACTCACGCTGGGAATACTGAAGCAAAGCCCTGGAATATGAGAGGGGCTGGATGTAACCACAGTCCTTTTCATCCTCATTTTTGAAAGCGGCCTCTCATTTTGGGTGCTCCGACAACAGCCGCCCCTTTTGAATACAAAATCCTTTTGTCCAATGGTACTTGGGGGAATTACAAAGTGACAATGAAAACAGTACAATACTCATGCTATGAAAGCAGATCAAATGCAAAAAAAGAAAGTAGCATGATCCAATGGAACGTCCTACTGAGGAGCCAAATGTGATCAAAGCAGGAAACAGCACTGCAACAGAAGTATGTTCACAAGCAGGGAGTGTGGGCATGGATTTGGAGAGGGGAGCAAATTCCCCAGTAGGAGGGTCACCTCAACGAAAGGCTCAGTCCTGGCACGATGCTGCTATGCCTGAAAGCAGGTCTAATCCTCTCCCCTCTTTGCCAGCATGCCCCATCTTGTCCTGAGCCAACAGCTTTGTGCAAAGAGACACATGGAGCCCTGGGGAACCTCCCGTGCTGCTGTCACTGAGGAAGGGGTTGGTACACCAAAAGCATCACTCCCTAGCAGAGGTCAGGGTCCAGACATCAGAATGAACCTGACCCACCGCCCAGCTTGCTGGTGCTTCTCTCCCATGCTGCTTCCTGGATTAAACCTACCCCACCCAAAGAACTGGGCCCTTTCTCAGATTCCTGCACCCAGCCTTTAGAGGAAGTCACCTCAGTTCAAGAACTGCTCCAGCTGTTGCTTCCTGTCTGGGGCAGATGTCACCCCCCACCACCACGAGCTGCCTTCTGGCAGGGAGAACAGGGCAACAAAAATCCAACCTAAAAATAAGGGACGAAAGTTAAAGTCACAAAACACATACCGCAAAGGGGATCACTAGTAAAAGCCCTTCCATGGATAAAAACAGCAGCATGCATGGGTGTGTGTAGGGCAGGCAGAGAGCAGAGATCAGTACTTTAATCTGCAGATCCAGAGTTTATTCCCCACGGGCTACTCACATGGCTCTGAGTCTATGGTGCCTTTGTAGAGCTCTGGGGCACATAGTGCACTTTGTTCAGGGTTGCGTAACACCCAGTGTATGTTTATGGGGCTATAGAAACACTTCGTGGGGACGGGGGCGTGGAGGCATCAACAGTGTGCTCAGCAAACAGAAGAGGAATGGATGGGGGGTTGTACTTTTTAAAGCCAATCCATCAGTGGAGAGGTTAAAATGGCCCCATTTAAAGGATTCGATTAACAACATCAGTTTACTTTCAGTCACCTGTTCCCTCAAATGTCCGGGGAGAGAATTGTGGCCCAGTGGTAAAGACAAAGCAACGGCAAGTCAGAACTACTGAGGTCTAGTCATAGATGTGGGAGTAATTTAATTTACAAGATGTGGCCTTGTAATTAAAGCAGCAGGGAGTGGGAGCCAGGCCTTTTATTACCAGCACAAGGTGAGTGTAATCTAGTGGTTAAGGCAGGGGGACTGGGTATCAGGACTCTAGGGTTCTAGTCCTGGCTCAGGGAGGGAGTGTGTGGTCTTACGGTTGGGACAGAGGGACTGGATTCAGGGCTCCTGGGGTCTATTTCCAGCCCAGGAAAGTGAGTGTGGTCAGTGGGAACCGGGAGTCAGGACTCCTGGGTTCTATTCCCAGCTCTGGGAGTGGGATCTGGTTCCAGCAAGGGAATTGAAATCTGGACTCTGTGCTGCAGTTCCCCCTGTGCACAATGGAGCTGTACTGCCAGGGGGCTGTGAAGAGCCAGGCTATGGGCACCAATGGAGGGTCACGACTCTGCCCTTCAGGTCTCTGCCCAGCTCCCTGGCCACAGCCTCACCCCCCCCCCCCCCCCCCCGGCAGTCTGCAAAACAATGCACCTGGCAACCTCCCTGTCCCCAACTGACAGGTCCTTCCACCAATCGCGCCGCTAGCCTCAACCCAAAGCCGCCCCCCACTGGCCCATGTCAGCCATCGCGTGCACGCCGGTGGGCGGGACGAAATCGCTCCGCTCGCCACGCACGCGAGGGCGGCTTTGCTTCAAATAGAGCCCGAGGCTTTGCGGCCTGCACGGGTTTTGTAGCCACGCTCCGGCTCAGTGCCGTGGAAGAGCCGCACGTGCACCCCCCCCCCCATTTTTTTTTGGGGGGGGGGGAGGGATCAGCCGTCACTAATTCCAGCCCCCGTCTTCGGTCCTCCACCTCTATTATCCCCAGGACTAGGGGCTTCAGGCACCTCCTGCCCCTCATTGCCCCAGGCCTTGCGAGCCCCCGGCCTATGAGCTTCTGGCATCCCCCCGTTGCCCCAGGCGTGGGACCCCTCCCCGCCTAGCACCCCCCCACCCCGGCTCCATGACCGCCTCGGGTATTCGGGCACCTCGCCCCCACCGTCGCCCTGGGGGCACCCCCCCCCCCAGCCCTGCCTATGACCCCTCGCCTCGGCTCCATGACCCCCGGGCTTAGGGGCTTCAGGCACCTCCTGTCCCGCGTCGCCCTGGGACCCCCCCCCACCGGGGGCCTAGGGGGTTCAGGCACCTCACCGCGTTGGCCCAGGCCCTGCGATCGGCCCCCGCCTCTTCCCGGCCCCCTGGTGCCCTCCCAGGCCCCAGGCGCGTCTCCGGCCCCCCTGATTCCTCCGGCCCGGGGCCGGGCCCGGCCGCGCTCACTCACCCGCCGCCGGCGGCAGCCGGACCCAGACGCCGTCGCCAAGCGGGAGCGGCCCGGCCCTGGGACGGCTGCTCCGTCCAGACACGTGCGGGGGGGGGGGAGGCCCGACCCCGGCACAGGCGGTCACGCAGGGGCGGCTGCCGGCCAGCTCAGGCCCACGCCGGGGAAGGCGGGCTGGGGGCGGCCGGGAAACATGGCGATTGGCAGGAGGCAGCCCCGAACCGCCCCGGCTCCCTCCCCCGCCATGGGGGAGGGGGATATGAGATGACCCCCCCCCAATCCAGCCATGGGAGAGAGAGAGTTGCTACACTCCCCCAGGCATAGGGGAGGGGGATGTGCGACCCCCCAGCCATAGGGGAGGGGGATGTGCGACCTCTGCCATGGGGGGGGGGAGAATATGAGACTTCCCCCAGGCATAGGGGAGTAGGATCTGAGACCCTCCCAGCCATGGGGGAGGGGGATCTGAGACCCCCCCCCCCCTCCAGCCAGGGGAGAGAGAGAGCTGATACACCCCCCAGCCATGGGGGGGGGTGGGGGGATGTGAGATCCCCTAGCCATAGGGGAGAGGGATGTGCGACCCCTGCCATTGGGGGGGATATGAGACCCCCCCCAGGCATAGGGGAGAGGATATGAGACCCCCCCCAGGCATAGGGGAGAGGATATGAGACCCCACCCAGGCATAGGGGAGTAGGATCTGAGACCCCCCCCCCCCCCTCCAGCCAGGGGAGAGAGAGAGCTGATACACCCCCCAGCCATGGGGGAGGGGGATATGAGATGACCCCCCCCCAATCCAGCCATGGGAGAGAGAGAGTTGCTACACTCCCCCAGGCATAGGGGAGGGGGATGTGCGACCTCTGCCATGGGGGGGGGGGAGAATATGAGACTTCCCCCAGGCATAGGGGAGTAGGATCTGAGACCCTCCCAGCCATGGGGGAGGGGGATCTGAGACCCCCCCCCCCCTCCAGCCAGGGGAGAGAGAGAGCTGATACACCCCCCAGCCATGGGGGGGGTGGGGGGATGTGAGATCCCCTAGCCATAGGGGAGAGGGATGTGCGACCCCTGCCATTGGGGGGGATATGAGACCCCCCCCAGGCATAGGGGAGAGGATATGAGACCCCCCCCAGGCATAGGGGAGGGGGACCTGAGACCCTCCCAGCCATGGGGGAGAGGGATGTGCGACCCCTGCCATTGGGGGGGATATGAGACCCCCCCCAGGCATAGGGGAGAGGATATGAGACCCCCCCCCCCAGGCATAGGGGAGAGGATATGAGACACCCCCCCCCCCAGGCATAGGGGAGGGGGACCTGAGACCCTCCCAGCCATGGGGGAGGGGGATCTGCTTCCCCTGTCCCCCGCCATAGGGAAGAGGGATGCGACCCCTGCCATGGCAGGGGAGGGGAGATATGAGACTCCCCCCAGGCTAGGATGACCAGACAGCAAGTGTGAAAAATCGGAACGGGGTGGTGTGTAATAGACTTCTATATAAGAAAAAGCCCCAAATATCGGGACTGTCCCTATAAAATCGGGACATCTGGTCACCCTACCCCAGGCATAGGGGAGGGGGATGTGAAACACCCCCCCCCCCCTCCAGCCATGGGAGAGAGAGAGCTGATACACCCCCCAGCCATGGCCTTGCGAGCCCCCAGCCAATGAGCTTCTGGGATCCCCCCGTTGCCCCAGGCCTGGGACCCCTCCCTGCCTAGCACCCCCCCACCCCGGCTCCATGACCGCCACGGGCCTAGGGTATTCGGGCACCCCACCCCCACCGTCGCCCTGGGGGCACCCCCTAGCCTCTGCATAAGGGAGGGAGGGGGACCTGAGAGCCTCCCAGCCATGGGGGAAGGGGATCTGCTACTGCACTGCCTAGGGTGACCAGACAGCAAATGTGAAAAATCGGGACGGGGGTGGGGGGTAATAGGAGCCTATATAAGAAAAAGACCCAAAAATCGGGACTGTCCCTATAAAATCGGGACATCTGGTCACCCTAGCACCTCCATGGGGGAAGGAGATGTGAGATCCCCCCAAGCCATGGGGGATCTGCTACTTCCAGCCATAGGGAAGGGGGCTGAGATCTGATACCCTCGTTCCAGCTATGGATGCGTGGAACTGAGAACAGATTCCTTTCCTGCCCCCTTCCCCTGCTGTAGGTGGAGGATTGGGATCTGATATCCTCCCCGCCCACACCCTCACCAGAGATGGGGGAAGGCAGGGATCTGATACCTGCATTCCCAGGCAGATATTGGGAGTGGGGCTGGGATTTGATTCCTTCTCCTCCCCACGCACTAGCCAGATAAGGGAGTGGCCTAGGATCTGATACCCCCACCCAGCCACAAAGAGCCTGATACCCCAGCCAAGCTGGGGGCAGGAGCTGAGGGAAAGCTGCAATGAGAATGCAGGTGTGAAGTATCAGAGGGGTTAGTCTGGATCTGTAGAAGCAACAAAGGGTCCTGTGGCACCTTATAGACTAACAGAGGTATTGAAGCATAAGCTTTCGTGGGTGAATACCCACTTCTTCGGATGCAATCGGATGGTTAGCTCACCAGCACAGTCAAAAACACAGGCCCTGAAATAGCAAAGCACTTAAACCTGTGCTTAAATCCCATTGATTTGGATGGGATTTAATCATATGCTTTGGTGGGTTGCTGAGTTGGGGGCATAGTGAATGGGGGCTCTGCAAGGAGACTTGGGTCATTTGCCGCACCCCTTTCAAAGGTAAAAAAGCTTCCCAACTCCTACAGTGAGCCAGAGAGGGGATTTGCCAGCTGTTTGGGATGGGAAGATGCAGGAGAGGGTCTAGCCAAATTCCATGCTAGAGAATTTCCTCTTTCTTAAAACAAACAATCAAAGGCAGCAGGTTTAAAACAAACAAGAGGAAGTATTTTTTCACACAACACACAGTCAACCTGTGGAACTCCTTGCCAGAGGATGCTGTGATGGCCAAGACTATAACAGGGTTCAAAAAAGAACTAGATGAGTTCATGGAGACTAGGTCCATCAATGGCTATTAGTCAGGATGGGCAGGGACGGTGCCCCTAGCATCTGTTTGCCAGGAGCAGGGAATGGGCGACGGGATGGATCACTTGATGATTCCCTGTTCTGTCCATTCCCTCTGGGGCACCTCGCATTGGCCACTGTCGGAAGACAGGACACTGGGCTAGACGGACCTTTGGTCTGACCCAGTATGGCCATTCTTATGTCCTTAAACAAGAACACCCTAGGAAACTCCATCCAGAAAACTATGCTAAGAGAATATTAAAGAGGTAACATTAAGTTCCCAGAGGCCAGGAAATGACAAAGGTAAAATTTCCTGTGTAACCTAAACCCTGCCCCTTATGCATATGTATTAGGATACAGTTTTGAATTACATGATCATGTATTGATTCTCAGTACAAGATGATACCAGATCATTTCTCCTACAGCCATCAATACACACGTGTAGCATCTGATAATATTTCTTTTCATTCTCTTATATTTACATTCACTTTGTTATTATGATTGCCTAGACTTTTTATAGGCTAGATTCTCTCACAGGTATGTATTTTAATACTTCAGTCAATTGGGCCTCCTAGGCGCTTCATAAGAACGGCCATACTGGGTCAGACCAAAGGTCCATCTAGCCCAGTATCCTGTCTTCCGTCAGTGGCCAATGCCGTGTGCCCAGTATGGTAATACAGATAGATAAATAATAATAACGAATGTACTATATAACTTATTTTCAACCTTCATAGGTTTTCAGGGCAATGGGACCATTGTGATCATGTAGTCTGGCCTCCTGCATTATTATTATCATTTTATTTGTACTCTAGTAGTGCCTAGGAGCCCTCCTCAAGGACCAGGACCCCAGTGAGCTAGGCGCTGTACAAACAGAATAAAGAGTCCCCGCTCCAAAGAGCTGACAATCTGTTTGCATGGCGTAGGTCTCACTCACCCCAGCGTAAATCTGTTATTTTCATCTTATTTCCACCCTGAATGGTTTCAACGTCCAGCCATTGGATCTCATTAAGTATTTGCTTGCTGGTTGAGTGTCCTCTGCTGTCAGAAATCTTCTCCCTGACCATGATCAAGGCACTTTTTAGTCGTCTCTTTGATGAGCTAAATAGATTTAAGGCACTTGAAGTCTCTTTTTGAAAGGCATGTGTTCCAGACTGCAAATCATTCTTGTGCCTCTTCTGTGAACCCTCTTCAATTGTTTCGCATCTTTCATAGGGGATGAGAGACAAGGTGGGACCATCTTTTATTGGACCATCTGCTGGTGAGCGAGCCAAGCTCTCAAAGCTTACACAGGGTATGTTTAACCTGCAATTAAAAACTCACAGCTAGCCTGTTTCATCTGGCTCAGACTCATGGGGCTACTGCTAAGGGGCTTTTTAATTGTGGTTTAGATGTTTGGACTCAGGCGGGAGCCTGGGCTCTCACACCCTGTGAGGTGGGAGGATGCATTCGGGGATGAGGCAGTTAATTACTAAGCTAATTTATCTGGGAGCTGAGGTGGTCTGTTATATACCTGCAAATCTTCGTGCTTGCTCTGTGATGTTGCACTTAATCCACAGCCCACCATGTAAGAACGATTTACTGTGTGCTTTTCATATCGATTACTTTAATGTACTCTTAGTCTGGTAGATGGAGTCTCACCACTTCAAGACAGAACAACTGTATTTAAGGTTGTAAATGAAGATGTATGTTGTTAGAGTGTATTAGCTGAGAATGAATGTGTGATGATGGAAGGAGAGACTGCATTATAAGGAGCACTCGCATGCAGGAGGGGCAGAGTTAAGGTTACACGTATCATTTGTAGCTTTATGTCAGTGAATGGGAAACAAAAATCCCAACACCCAGTCCGTCTCTCAACGCTGTGTACAGCAAGCTAATGTTATGATATTAGTGACCGTCATAAATGCTCTGATGAATAGATCTTGGAAACTGGGCTTACAGGCTACCTGAAGTGACTCCACCATCCTTTGTGCAGTCGGCCAGGGGTGCTTTGCCCTTTGCACCCAGCATTCAGACTTCAGGTTGCAGAATGATCTTATATTTGCTCTGAGATGTGCAGGCACCAATAGGGTTATGATCTCTGACACCCTGGTGGCAATGAAATACAAAGTAATGGTAGCCCACGCTATCCCGGTGTGGCACACTGGCGCCTTCTAGTGGCTGGGAGAAGTTTATGCGTGTGCTACAGCCTGTGAACGAATGCGCTTGGTCCTTTGGCCCAGGCAGTGGCTTCTCCTGCTCTCAGAGCTGGCGGACGCAGGTTCAGTCCCTGCTTGACCTATCCAGAAGCCCTGTGTTGTACAGCACAGTGGAACTGTGCAGAGTTTTTCCTACGGGGTAAACATGAGGGTACCGGTGCCTGTCAATGGGGGTGTTTGGAGCTATGAACAGGCTTCTGCTCCATAGAATATCAGGGTTGGAAGGGACCTCAGGAGGTCATCTAGTCCCGCCCCCTGCTCAAACAGGACCAATCCCCAACTAAATCAAGTCAGTGGCCCTTTCTGATGTTGGTGGGTGAAACAAAGTTTGGTCTCATCTTACTCCCTAGTGGCTGTTTAGCCACAGTATGAGAGGCAGTATGGTCTAGCAGTGCACTGGACCAAAACTCAGGAGACCTAGGTTCTAGCCCCATCTCTGCTACTGAGGTGCTTTTTGGCCATGGGCAAGTCACTTCACTTCTCCCTTCCCCCTCTCCCCCAAATCTGTATCATATGGATTCAAGGCAGAGGATCGGCTCTCTTTCTGTGTACACTGCTCAGTCAATGGATGCTACTGTAGGGTCACTTGCAGGTTTAAACTAGTGTAAATGGTGAATCCTCTGTAACTTGAAGTCTTTAAACCATGATTTGAGGATGTCAGTGACTCAACCAGAGGTTAGGGGTCTATTTCAGGAGTGGGTGAGGTTCAGTGGCCTGCGATGTGCAGGAGGTCAGACTAGATGATCCCCATGGTCCCTTCTGACCTTCAAGTCTAGGAAGAGGACTCAGGCAAAACTATTCTGGGAGCCCAACACTGGAATACCAACTGGGGCTGCAGATCAAAGCGGACCTGCACTGGCTGATTTCTGTGCTGCAAGGCCTTGGTTTTGGGAAGGGGGATGGGTGGACTTAAATTTGGACTGTCAGAATAAATGTTCTCTCCTAGGTAGGTGAAATTGTTGGCTGGAGGGCAGCTGAGCGTGTCTCGGTGGCATCACTGCGTAGGTATGCCTGTGTCTGTAGGACGGCAGTAATAATGACCGGTTCTGGGCCACTCATCTGGTGCTCTGGACTAACTTGCCGGGAGACCAAATGGGCTACAGTGAATGACGGTCTTTCCAGGTCTCTGTCCCGTGATTTCTGACGACAGCTTGGCTAATATCAGAACTGGCGCTCTGCTCTCCTTAGCCTTTCTTCCACTGAAGCTGCTTTAGGGTCTGACTCTGGAGGGTGCGCCATGTGGCTGGATCCTTGTGCCTGTGCAGAGACCTACTGGGCCACCCAAATGGGCCTTGGCTTTTAAACGCAGCCTGGGCTCCTTGTGAAAGGAAAAACATCCTCCTCACTGTAGCTGGCTTTGTGAGTTATTTCTCCTCGTCTGTTTCATCCTGGGTCTTTTTGCCCCAGGGGTTGAAAGGTCGGATTTCTTAAGGGCTCAGCTCAGCTGGGCTGGTTAAAATCTTAAATCATGGAGCTGAGCAGCCAGAGATGGAGCCCAACCCAACCCAAACCCCACAGGTGCAAACATTTTGCAACTTTGGCTCTGGATCCAAATTTTGCATCTTGGGCTCCCCTGGGTTGGCAATGCAGAAGGGGGGGCTCTAGGTACCCACTTCTCCAGACGCTGCCTCCTCTCCGCTCTGGCCAGCAGATGGCAGGAGTGCACCACGGAACCCAAAGGCCTCTCCACTTTTCACCCAGCTATGGGAAGGCGGCTAGCTCCCTGCGGGCTCCGGGTGCATTCGTGCTGGCGCTGCAAAATGGAGCATGTCCCCGTGGTCCAAAGCGGATTCCGGGAAAAGTTCACGGAGCAGAGCTCTGTAGGCAGCCTGGCTCCGTAGCTGGCTTTGCTCTCAAGGATTTGCCCCGCCTTGGGTTGCAGAAGTGCCCGGGGGGGATGGCATGGGGAGTGGTTCTTGCTTTGACGTTGGGAGCTGGTGGCATCTCTTGGGGTTGTCCCTTTGCTGTTTATCAGTGTTGATAAATGCAAAGTGATGCACATTGGAAAGCATAATCCCAACTATGCATATACAATGATGGGGTCTAAATTAGCTGTTACCGCTCAAGAAAGAGATCTTGGAGTCACTGTGGATAGTTCTCTTAAAACATCCACTCAATTTACAGCGGCAGCCAAAAAAGCGAACAGAATGTTGGGAATCATTAAGAAAGGGAGAGATAATAAGACAGAAAATATCATGTTGCCTCTATATAAATCCATGGTACGCCCACATCTTGAATACTGCGTGCAGATCTGGTCGCCCCATCTCAAAAAAGAGATATTGGAATTGGAAAAGGTTCAGAAAAGGGCAACAAAAATGATTAGGGGTATGGAACGACTTCCGTATGAGGAGCGAGTCATAAGACTGGGACTTTTCAGCTTGGAAAACAGTTGACTAAGGGGGGATATGATAGAGGTCTATAAAATTATGACTGGTGTGGAGAAAGTAAATAAGGAAGTGTTGTTTACTCCTTCTCATAACACAAGAGCTAGGGGTCACCAAATGAAATTAATAGGCAGCAGGTTTAAAACAAACAAAAGGAAGTATTTTTTCACACAACACACAGTCAACCCGTGGAACTCTTTGCCAGAGTATGTTGTGAAGGCGAAGACTGTAACAGGGTTCAAAAAAGAGCTAGATATGTTAATGAAGGATCGGTCCATCAATGGTGATTAGCCAGGATGGGCAGGGATGGTGTCCCTAACCTCTGTTCACCAGAAGCTGGGAATGGGCGATAGGGGATGGATCATTTGATGATTCCCTGTTCTGTTCATTCCCTCTGGGGCACCTGACATTGGCCACTGTTGGCAGACAGGATACTGGGCTAGATGGACCTTTGGTCTGATCCAGTCTGGCCATTCTGATGTTCTTATGGTCAGGCGCTGGCTCATGCTCCGTGAGGGTGAATTTCAGCCAGAGCCACAGGCCGGAAAAGGCACAATAAGATCCGTTCCCTTGTTCTTCTCCCCCAGCTCTGGTAGCTATACCCAGTCGTTGCTCCAAACACAGACCAGCAAAGGGAGGATTATTGCCCCGATTCTACAGACAGGAACTGATGCACAGATCCCCTGCCCGCTGAATTTAGGGGGCATCTTTCCGTTGTTTTCCCAGGGCCCCTGGATCAGGCCCAGAGAGATTAAGTGACTTGCCAAAGTCACACAGGAAGTCTGTGGCACTGAAGTGAGATGTCTTGCGCCCAGTCCGATGCCTTAACCATCAGAGTGAACACACGCTTGCTCCACTATGGACAACAAGCCTTTACATGTCCCCAGAGAATGCACCTCTAACTAGTCTGGACCCTAGGAACGATAAGGAAGGCTCGGTATTGGCTAATGTGTATGTGCCTCCCTGCCCTCTACAGGAAGGGATCGGAACTGCTCAACTGCTTGTCATAGGCCCCATACTGCTAGCAAGAGATTTCCCTTTAGCTCTATGGCGGGGAGTACGTCCTTGGACAGGAGGACCAGAATTCTACTCTATGCTCTGGTTCAAACGGGAAGTAATTCGGGGAAGTCCTCGGGTCTGTGCTATGCCGGACGTCACACTAGATCATCACTCCTGGCCTTCCAATCTGCGCATGCCCAGTGCTGTGGTGTTCTGGGTGGTCCTGGCAGTGACAACCGTGAAGTCCTAGGTGGCCTCAGATTTGTTCCAAGAGGCGAGTGAGGAGAGATTTCCAGAGGCAGGGAGCTGTAAGGACGCGACGGGAGGGGCTGGGAATGGGAGAATGCAGTAGGAGCTGTGGAGAGGTAACAGCGACGGAAGGGATAAACAGCGTAGTGCAGACACTGGTTGTGTCTGATCGGATGCTGAATCTGCTCAGTCCACTGCGGTCTTGATGTTACTGTTAAAGCATTTCGCTAGAAGCTGAGATTCCCTCCAGGACACTCTGTCCTAAACGCCCAATGAGCCCAAACCTCTTGACAGGAAAGAAACCCATGTCCCCAGCCCTCCAGCAAAAGGCTCTCTGCATTTAGAATCCCAGCCTACAGAAAAGTCCACTCCAGAAAGCCAGGGCCCAGGTGGCAGAAGCAGAATGGTCCCGCAAGGCCCTGGCAGTCTTAGAAACTTGCCCGTTATTTGACGTTTTTCTTCAAGCCCCACCTGCTGGAATCAGGTGATTGCGTGAGAGGCCCCGCTTTCATTTAAACAAATATTACATTTCTAGGCACCCCCGGTGGCAGAGCAAATCTTGAAACTGGCTCAGAAACCAGCAGGCAAAAGAACAAGAACCCCACATACGCTATTTTTAAAAAAACTTCACGATGTTTAAAACCAAGCTCAGGATTTTGGGAGCCTGACTCAGGATTTTGGAACACTCGGGAATCAGAGCTGCAGTGCTCCAGTAGCTGGGGCACTGGAGTAGGAGTTAAGAGAGCCGGGTCCTGGTTCTGACCTGCTGTGTATCGTTTTGCAGGTCACGCCCCTGTGCCTCAGTTTCCCCTCACACCCTTTGTTTATTTACACTGTAAAATCTTTGGGGGCAGGGCCTGTCTCTAGGTATATGTATGTGTATCACCCAGCCCAGTGGGGTTGGTTGGGGCCGCAGTACAAATAATAGAAATAATTAGCAGTCCTTCCCTTGGGGAAGCTCTATCCGCGGTGAGAAGGCTCATCTCCTTGGGAGTCCCCATCCCATACAACTGACATTCTATAGGCACAGGATTCCCAGAGGCTGCTGTATACACAGCCATGCCCACGCCCAAAGGGACTCAGGCTGAAAGGAGGAGACAGACATTTCCAATGGGGGAGAGTGTCGAACTTGGACAGCGACAGGACTGTGGGCCACCAATGCAAATCAGCACGGGATGCCTAGGGGCTGGGCTGTCAGTATGTCTCCCCAGGGTGCTTTAAGTGGTATTATTTTTGGACCCAAAGCTCCCAGGGGGCCCGCCTTCATCTACTCTTTTCTTTGTGCTGCCTTGCACCTGGGGCAGGGTGTGGCTGTGATGGTGGGACGGAGAAATATTTCTGGAGCCCCTGTCTTCGCTTGCTGCCCCCGAGCGCCAAAAAGCAGCCGAGAAGAGACAGCTAGTCCACCGCTCTCTCTAGCCATTGTCAATCCACCTCTGTGAGCATCCTCCCCCGCCCTGCTTTGGGTTATCTAATGACTATCACAGTACAGCTAAATGTCATTCCACTTAAGGAAGCGAGGCGGCCTAGGCGAGTGAGACGGGGGCAGGGCAAGCTAAACCAAAACCATATTGATTTCTCGCCAATTATCACGGTTATCAAAGCAGCGTGGTTAAAGGGAGAGGACGGAATTTTCCGATATGGCGCCTGGATGTTCTAGCCCAGCAGCGGAGGGTTTGTTACCTTGGATGGCTTTATTTCACCTCTCCCCGCCGCTCATACCACTGCCGGTTGCAGCTCAGCTGGGGCTAACTAGCTTGTTTTTTCCAGCAGATTCACTCCCCCCCTCTCCCCCAGCGCCTCGTTTCCCTTTGCACGCAACAGACGCAATAAGGGACTTCCAGCAGAGCGCAGCGATGGCCCATTGCTTGAGCAGACAGCTCCAGACAGTTTACACCTACAGCTAGGATGAGACCACCCTGGGCTTCTGCCACCCGAGCTGCAGGAGGGTGCGCCGGGCGGCTAGCAGTACTAGGTCCCTTATCCTCTCTGCAGTCTGGCCACCAGAGGGCAGCATAGCTCAAAGCTAGGATATTGCATTCCCCCCCCCCCCCGCCCCCCCGACGCCTTCCGAGACAGGCAATGTTTGCCTGGTGTCTCCGGGGTTCAACGTGTGTTTCCCTTCAGCACAAGTGAGACGGGTCCTGCAGCCGTGGCTGGGCAGCTGAGTGACATCTGTGAAGTCCCGGGCAGCCATGTCTGGGTACTTTTGCCCACACTGTGTATGGTAGATGGGAAAACCACACTTCAGTGACTTGCTTAGAGCCACCACGGATGTGTGCGTGAGCCTCTAATTGCCAAGCCGCCCTCATCACTAGCTCGCCCCTCCCTCTCCGGGCTGCCAGCAGGCCTGGGCACCAGGTTCAGCTTTGGCTGGGGACAGGATGGGGGCTTGGAGCTGGCTGGCTGATGGTATAATTATAGCGTTGCCCAGGGGCTAGGTCGCATGGAGAGATGCAGGATGGTACTTGGGACCCCAGAGTTATAATTGTGGCAAATCCGAGTCCCCAAGGGAAGTGATGCTCGGAGGGAGGCCCAGTGGGGTTAGTGCCCGTGCTGGGTGCTCTTGGTGCCTTGGGAGGGCAGTTTCAGAAGGAATTTACCCATCACAAATGTTCTCCCTTCAGTTGGTCCTCCCTTTATGCTGGGGAGGGGTGGGGTGATGGGGTGTCCCCAGCTGGGAGCTTCCCTTTTGCCTGCAGGATCTGCAATTTGTCCGTGACCTGCCGTGCTAACAATGGGCAGTGCGGTGCGGCAATTCTGCCAGGCCTCCTTTGGAAAGCGCTTTACGGACGTGCCTGGGCAGTGGGCATCATTATCCACCATTTACAGGTGGGGAAAATGAGGCACAGAGTGGGGGAGTGAGTCGCTGAAGCAAACCAACGGCAGAGCCCAGGAGTCCTGGCTCCCAGTCCAGTGCCCAGACCCCTGACTTCACCACGGATGGGAGCAGGCCCCGTTTAAAAACTGTTTGTAATCCCAGCCAACCAGGGGAGGTGTGTTCTTGGTCCCATGTTTCAACTGAGGCAGGGCTCCCCTGGCTGGCTGCCGCCTGGATTCCAGCTGGCCTGTCTCTGAAACCCCGGTCACCTCATGCGCCCCTCAGTGGCAAATGGCCCCCCTGCCGATGGGGGCTTTGTCTGATGGCTTCTGGGCTCAGACCTGAAGCCCATTTGCTGATGCTGCCCTGGCCCTGGGTCACATCCAGCTGTCGTAGGGCACTAAGGTTATTTTAAAATGAACACAAAATCTTAATCTAATTAATAAACAATTTAATCGGCTGTTTGATCCATTTATAAGACACCTATTGCTAAAGCTATCTACCTATCTATCATCCCCATATACACCCACCCGTCCCCACACACATCTTTCTATCAGTCTAGTCTCCTATCTAGCTATCTAGCTATCCTCATACACCCCATCACTGTTCCCTCTAAGCTGTGCGCGTGTGCACGCACACAGATCCTAAACCCCGTGCACACAGCGAAACACAGCATGCACAAAAATGTGCACAGAAGCACAACAATTTGCACAGAAGACATTTTTTGCGCACACGGCCTGTCAAAAATTTGCACAGAAGAAATTTTTTTGCGCACACGGCCTGTCAAAAATTAGAGGGAACATTGCACCCCATCTAATCTATCTATCATCTATCTATCTACCCTCATATACCCCATCTAATCTATCTATCTATCTAGCCCATTCCATACACACCTATCTATCTGTCTGTCTGTCTCACACACCTATCTGTCTCTGTCTGTCTGTCTGTCTCCATACTATTGAAGAGCCTCTGTGCATGTGGTGGGGTGATGCCTGTTGTGAGGGAAAGAAGGCAGCAGCTGTCATGCCATCACCAACAGCTTAGCCCCCAGCTCCGCCCGGTTCTCTGTAACTCGGGCCTCGCTAGGGATAGTAGAATCTGAACAATTCTTTATTTTGATCATTACATAATAGGCTGGGTTTATAAGGGGTCCTGGGAGTCTGGAGATCGGGGCTTATTCTGTTGCCTTGGGAAAGTCCTGGCCCCCCTCTGTGCCTCAGTTTCCCCATCTATCAAAGCCAGCTAGCAATGTTTCCCCACGGCCCAGGGTGAATTGCGAAGCTGGGTATGTTCACATGTGGGGAGTTGCTTGGAGATCCTTGGCTGGCTGCTGCTGTTTAGACACAAAGTATTATTATTTGTCAGGTCCTCAGCATCCTAATTAGAGCCCCTCGGATTCCCCTCCCCACCCCACCCCCATTCCAGAAACATCAGCTGCCCTTGGCGCCCATCAGTGCTACGGGGCACTCAGCCAGAAGGTTTACTGCTGAACTGAACGAGGCAACCCGCCCCCCCCAGCCTAGGTCTGAGTGCGCTGCCAGCCTGGAAGCGAGGCGCCAAGGCACATTATTACGTGTCTGGCCACAGCACCGAGGTCCCTACAGAGATCAGGGCCCCATGGTGCTAGGACACAGAGTGAGAGACCCCAAAGAGCTGCCCCAGAGGGCGTACAGACTAACCAGAGCTGGCAGACAAAGGTAGGTAGGTAGGTAGGTAGGTAGGTAGGCTTTCGCCCTCTCTCTCCACTGTGTGCGCAGGGGCGAGTTTGTTGTGGCAGGGTTTGGGGTTCGGGTTGTTTTTCATTGAAGTGTCCCCGCTGCTGTGTGCGTTAGAGACGGCCGGTCAGAGCTGGGCCTCTGGCACCAGCAGCGGGGAAGTGGGGATGTTTGGAACGGTCCTCGGTTCCCGGGGGAGTTCGTTCCCTGCTCTGGGACCAGCCTCCGAGAAAGCTCCGTCCCCTGCACAGAGGAGCTTTATCCAGACGGTAGAGCGTGTCACCGGGCCAGAGAAACACAGCGGCCGGTCGACCATCGTCCCCACCCTGGAGCTTTAGGCTCTTTTAGATTCCCTGGGCCGAGGCCAACGAATGCCTGGAAGAGAAGGACCGAGACCTTGAACTGGACTTGCTAGACTATGGGCAGCCGGTGCGGAGAGCAGAAGATAGGAGTGACGTGCTCACGGGAGTGTGTGTGGCTGAGGGGACGCGTTGCAGAGTTCTGTACTAGCTGGAGATGCCTAAGGCCCAAAAGGTCCATGCCCGGACATGTTGTACCGCTGGCCAAGTGATCGTCTGCCAGGATGGGATGGATGGAGTCTCCTGACCAACCGGAGGTGAGAGAAAGTTACTCATGGATGCTGCTATGGCAGAGCTTAGCATCAGCGAGGACTCCTAAACGACGGACTGAATTGACCAACTGGGGGCATGAACCTTCAGCCAGAAGAGACAGCCCTGAAGGTGCAGCTCCTCCAAGTGCCCACCAGCATCCCCTTTCCTGCTCAGTGTAATGCCGTTCCCGACTCGCTCTTGCGGCTGCATCTGGGGAGTAGCTCCGTCTGGTCTGACACCACCTTCTGTCTCTCGTTCACGCCGCGACCCCTCTCACGCTCCAGGAATTGCAGTGCTTCCTCTTTGGGAGTCAGGATGCTCCCTCCACCCAGGTCACTAGAGTTTTCCCTTTCCAGGGCATCAGCGTCTGACTGGCCCGGTGGACCAGGTATCGTTCCCGGCAGCCCTCCAACTCAAAGCTATGCCATGTCTCCAGTGGCTGGTAGGAGAACCTGGGCCCGCCCGCTACTCTGGGTTCCAGCCCAGGGACCCTCGAACCAGCGGCCAAGGTCTGCACCGTCCCAAATCTTGCTGCTCTTTCCCTGGGCCTTCTCCTCCTCCACCTCTATCAGGCTTCTCCTCCACCGCCCTTCCGGGTAAACCCTTCCTTCAGGGCCAGGATCCCAGGGCTTCTGCTCTCCCCCTGGCGTTCCCCCTTTCCCTCTCTAAGCCCAGAGAGCGACTGCAGGGTTCTGCTCTACCACCTCCTTCTGCCCTTACTGCCTGGCTTATACCACCCCCGCCTGCTCCTGCCCAGCTGGGCTCCATCCTCACTCCCTGCTGCCTTGGCAAGCCCATCTCTCCCTCAGGTGTGGCCCATCAGGTTTACTTAACCCACATTAACCCTTTCTGGGCTAGTGTGGGGTGAGCACAATCCCACTCGGGTTCAGCTTCAGGTAGCTGGCCTTCCCCCAGCAGCTGGTCTCGCTGAAGCACTGGGCCGGCAGGGTGAAGGACAGGTGGAGCTGGGTGTCACCTGCACGTTGCTGGCACTGGAGTCCATGTCGTCCGACACGTTCACCTCGAGGCGCCACAAGTAAGAGGTCCATGGGCTCGTCTCCACCTACCTGCACCAGCAGATTTCCCAGGGACGTCTAGTGGAGACGAGGACTAGCGGGGAGCCTGACCCCCAAAGTTCTGCTCCAAGGAGCTTGGAAGCTCCACCAAGAGCCTGGGAGCTCACGGAGCCACAGATCTGTGGTTCAGGGAGCACAGGAACTCCGCACAGACGCCCGGCAGAACAAAGAGCTCGGTTTCAGGGAGTGTAGCCGGCCACGGGTGAAGCTCCTGGCTAGCCGAGTGAACTAGCTGATCGCAGGCCCTTCATCAACGCAACAGCCCTCTCTCAGCCAGTTCCACCAGCTTCTCACCTCTTCCCCTCCATGTGCAGATCAGACTGTCCCACATTCCACCGTCCCACTACAGTCAAGAGACCACGACACCTCCCTCCCTACGCATACAGTCCACCAGCACCTATAGATCTTCACACCGGTGGGCATTCAAGCCTTCTTTTTTACCGATGCGGGAAACTGAGGCAGAAAAAGGCAAAGTGTCCCACCTGTGGTCATGTGGCAAGTCAGAGGCAGAGCCAGGCAAAGCAGCTAGGAGTCATGAATCCCCCAATTGTAACCACCAGCTTACACAGCCTCCCAGAGTTAGGACCTTGTCCACATGGGAAAGTGTCACCGGGTACAGAAGTGATACAGGTATCGTTAGATTGGTGAATTACACCGGTAACACCCCCTCCTCCCACCCCACGCCCATGCAGACACTCTTATTCCAATCTGAGTTTAATTGAAAACCCTTTCCGAGCAACATAAGCTAAACCAAAAAAGCCCACTCTTGTTCCAGACTAAGAATGACCATAGGGGGCGATACAGCGGTAAAAGTCTATCCGTTTAAATTCATCCCTCAGGTTATGCCGAAAAAACTTTCTGTGGAGACAAAGCCTAGGAGGAGAACCTGGGAGTCCCAACTCCTGCTCTAACCACCGGACAATACTGCCCACCCAGGGATCGGCCCGGAACCCAGGAGTCCCAACTCCCAGGAATTTTTTTAAGGAATTTTCCTCCAGGGTAGATTGGCAGAGGCTCTGGAGGTTTTTCACCTTCCTCTGCAGCATGGGGCACGGGTCACTTGCTGGAGGATTCTCTGCATCTTGAAGTCTTTAAACCATGATTTGAGGACTTCAATATCTGAGACATAGGTAAGAGGATTATTCCGGGAGTGGGTGGGTGAGATTCTGTGGCCTGCATTGTGCAGGAGGTCAGACTAGCTGATCATAATGGTCCCTTCTGACCTTAAAATCTATGAGTCTATGAGCTCCTCTAACCACTGGACTACACTGCCTCCCTTTACAGTCGGGGCCTACTCCAGGACTTAAACTTCTCGTCTTCAGTGGCTAACACATTAACCCAAAGCCTCCCTGTCACACCTGCAGGCCCCTGCCTCTGTGACACACATCTCTAAGAAAGATCAAGGCAAGAAGGGGGCTAAAAATCCTCTTCTTGAAATACTAAGAGACTCAGCGGGGAAGATCCCCCCTCGCAATAACAGCCCCATTTCCTGCGGGCTCACATAAAGGACCCCTGCGGGCGCCGGCCCTGTTGTTGACAAGCCCCGCGACGCCGAAGCAGGCGCGGGACCCGAGAGCCCTTTCAGACTCTATTCTTTGGTGGCAAACTGCTTAATTTCCGGCCCAACCGATATTTGTGTTTGTTGTTGTTGTTTTGATGGAAGGCCAGCACTTTATTTTTTTTTTTGGCCTGTTACAGTCCCCGGGCTATTCATCCGTTGCCACGGCAACCGAGCTCCATCAATGGCCATAAGATTACAGCTGATTAGAGACAACATGTACAAGGTGGAAGACGCTGGGCACCTTGAAAACCTCATCTTCCCAAATGACTCGAATTAGCCTCATTATTCCTCCCCGGCCAGTTCGCTTCCCGCTCTGCAGAAGACACAGAAATGTATCTTTTTGCCAGTCAGGGGTGACCTGGCAAACTTTTGAGCCCGGAAGAAAGTTCCCCCCACTACCACTGGTCAAAGCTCAGCCCTTCCAAAAGATTTGATTTAAATGGGATCAAGGCTGGCACCCACCTGGATACCTTTGAGGAGTTGGGCACGAGTAAATATCCCCACGCGGCTAAGAATGACGCCACCTTCCTCCCAGGCTGTGGGGTGAGCATCTCCCCATTGTGTTTTGGACGGGGAGTCGATAGGGAGATCAGATTCCTCAGCGAGCGGCAATAGGGCCTGAGAGGCAGGAGATCTCGTTTCAGGTCCTGCCCTGCTTACTGTGGGCTGCTGGCGTCCCCTCTCGCCCTTTGATTGTTTAAGCCCTTCCTGGGGGCAGAGCCTGCCTCTCGCAAGGTGTAGCTACCATGGCTGACACCGGAACCGGACATCTCCAGAGCTAAGAGGAGACGCCACGCCTGCTACAAGATTGACTAGCACGGCCTATAATAGGCTTGAGCACAGAGAGCCGTGGGTTACACGGCTAGCACACTTAACACAACACCTTGGTGAGGACGGCACATGTCGTGTGTGCGTTGGCAGCCATTTTATCCAGCCCCAGACATCACTCCTGATTGGCAAAAAGATGCATTGTCCTCCCCCTTCCCCCAACCCCCAGGGACAAACGTTTGAGTTGCTGCAGCTTGAACTAAAGAGCCAGCGTGTAGAGCTGTGGCTGACCGAAATCCTCTGTGGATGGGGGACACGTCCAGTGGTGAGCCCAGTGGCTGTTTGTCACCAGGTTAGCAGCATGGATCCTAACGGGATTTCCCAGCATTTGATTTCCTATTTTAAAATGTTTTTGACCCCGGCGGGCTACAATCGCAGAGCATCTTTCTGGGCACCAAAGCACTTTAGAGTTTCATTCATGATTTGGATAATGGAGTGGAGAGTACGCCTATAAAATCTGTGGATGACACCAAGCGGGGAGGAGTTGCCAGCCCTTTGGAGGACAGGATTAGAATTCAAAGTGATCTTGATACACTGGAGAATTGGTCCAAAATCAACAAGTTGAAATTCAATAGAGACAAGTGCAAAGTAGGAAGGACAAATCTAATGCCCAAATACAAACGGGGGAATACCTGGCTAGGCAGTAGCTCTGCTGAAAAGGATCTGGGGGTTATAACTTGAGTATGAGCCAACAATGTGATGCAGTTGTGACAATGGTTCATATCATCCTGGGGCGCATTAACAGGAGTGTTGTATGTACAACATGGAAGGTAATTACTCGGCTCGGCGCTGGTGAGGCTTCATCTGGAGACCTGTGTCCAATTCTGGGTGACACACTTTCAGAAGGATGTGGACAAACTGGGGAGAGTCCAGAGGAGAGCAACACAAATCATAAAAGGTTTAGAAAACTTGACCCCTGAGGAAAGGTTTAAAAAAACCTGGATTTGTCTAGTCTTGAGACAAGAAGACAGAGGGGGACCTGATAATCTTCAAATATGCTACGGGCTGTTATAAAGAGGATGGTGATCACTTGTTCGCCACGTCCACTGAAGGTAGGACAAGAAGTAATCGGCTTCATCTGCTGCTAGGGATATTTGGGTTAGATGTTAGGAAAAACTCTCTCAGGGTAGTTAAGCTCTGGAACAGGCTTCCCAGGGAGCGTGTGGAATCCCCGCTGTTGGAGGTTTTTAAGAGCAGGTTGAATAAACCCTTATCAGGGCTGGTCTAGGGTTACTTGGTCCTACCTCAGCGAGGGGGGCTGGATGCGGTGACCTCCTGAGGTCCCTTCCAGCCCCACATGTCTACGATTGTAAGCAGAATCAGGATGAGCTCTACCCTGACATCTGGTGGTGAGTTGTGGAAAGGGATGTCAGGGGCTAATCTTGTTTGCATGGACACACCCACCCTGCAAAGCATGATGGACCGCTTGCCCAAATGGTCACCTTGACTGCTGTGGGAGCCCCAGTTTCTCTGTTATTGGGGCAGGAAGAATAAAGTGTTGTTACCCTAATTATGTGAATCAAGGACAGTGGGCTTTTGTTATGATGAAGGGACTCGCCCTTAGCTAAGCAGCACTTGCTAGGTGGGGGACATGGATTCCAAGACCCAGTGAATTGAGAGAGGCTGGGGAGAGGTATTTGTATCTGGTGGCATGGGCCTCTTCTGAGGGCTTGAAATGTCAATTGCACTTCCTCCTCTCTCTCCACTGTGGAATATCAGAGCTAATTTTGAGTTCCTTAGGAGTCTAACCACAGGCTGCTGAGTTGGAATCACTTGGGGCTAAGTGTGCAAATGAGCACACAGGCTCCCCTAAACTACAAGCTGAAATCACTAAAAAGCTGAAATTGTTATGAGCTGAAATCACTGAGCACTGTGTTAAGTAGTGGGGGAGCCAGAAGATATATTGCTGCGTGGCTGACAGAGCGGAGCTGCTGATGGAGCGGAGCAGTTGGTGGGACAGCCGGAGTGGCTTGCAGGCCGGCTGACAGAGCGGAGCTGCTGGCGGAGAAGGGTTACATGATAAACAAGGCCCATCGTGTTCAGATCTAGGTGCCTGACATTAGGCACCAAACCCCTAGGGAGGCTCTGAAATCAAAGTGGCCTGACAAGTTGCCCAGATCATGGGGCCAATAGCCAACTCCTTATCCTGATGCCCAAAGAGCAAGGCCCCACAAGACAGTGTGTGGGCAAAATGAACCCTTGGTCCTCACTCCAGGCAGGGGAACAGAAGCCCTCCTCTGTCCTCCAGTGAAGGGCTCCATACTCCCAAGGCTGGTGCAAGGAAGTTTCGCACCCTAGGCCCCTGGGCCCACCCCCCAGATCACACCCCCCCCTGTGGCAGCTAGTCCCCCCCCTGCGGCGGCTCCTCCCCCCCTCCTCCGCCGCGGAGCCAGGAGGGCGGGAGGAAGCCGCGGCCAGCCGCCCCCCCCCTGACTCCCAGCTCAGCCGCGGAGCCAGGAGGGCGGGAGGCAGCTGCGGCCAGCCGCCCCCCCCCCCCCCCCCGACTCCCAGCTCAGCCGCGGACCCGGGAGGGCGGGAGGCAGCTGCGGCCAGCTGCCCCCGTCCCTTCCCCGGGCTCCTGGTACCCTAGGCGACCATTTAGGGTCACCTAGTGGGCGCGCCGGCCCTGCATACTCCCATTGGCTGGGGGCAGGAGATGGCCAGCGCCACCCTCTGGGGTGCAGGGCCAACCATCCCCACGCTTTATCACGCCGAGAGGCAGGAGACGGAGAAGGGGAGTCTGCCCTCGGCCACCCCACATCAGCGAGGGGGGCTACACTGGGGTAGCCAAAGCCAGGGTTGTTCCGAGCAGGAGTATTAAGATACTTCCTCCGCTGGCTAAGTTCATAAACATCTGACCTGGGACCACATGATTCAGGGCTTTTACCCCCCCTCCACCCCTTGGACATCTAGGACGTCTCTCGTCCACGGATCCTGCGCTGCTTTTCTGATACTTATGCTTAGCCCCCACTGAAAGCGTCGGAGGAAGGGGGAGTCTTATACCCAGGTAATTGCTAAGGAAACTGAAACACTGAGCGACCCGGGTTGAAATGTTCAAAGCTGGCTGGGAAGCCAACCACATAACTTCCCCTGGACTGACTGAGCACTTCAGCAGAAGAGCTAGGAATGCAACCCAGGGAATCTTAACTTCCACCTTCTCCCCTTGAACCACAAAACTACATGCTTTCCCAGAGCCAGGGATAGAACCCAGGAGTCCTGACTCCCAGGCCTCCTATTCTAACCACTAGATCCCGCTCCCCTCCCAGAGCCAGGGACAGAACCCAGGAGTCCTGACTCCCAGGCCTCCTGCTCTAACCACTAGACCCCACTCCCCTCCCAGAGCCAGAACCCAGGAGTCCTGACTCCCAGGCCTCCTGCTCTAACCACTAGACTCCACTCCCCTCCCAGAGCCAGAAGCTAGGAGTCCTCCCTCCCAATCCCATGTTTTATAAAGTCGTTCTCCCGTTTAACTTGCTCGCTGGCTCAGATAACACGGCTGTTTTTCTAGCTCTCGGCTCTTTCTGTGCCTGGCCTGGGTGTTGTCACATTAAAATAAGCTGGTTCATTCTGCCCACAGCGGTGGGGTGACCCGGCGATAAGCGGGCCTGCCCCAGGGCCACTGCAATCTCCTCCGCTTTTCCCCCTCTCGTCTCTTGGCTAACGAGCGGCCTTTAGAAATAGCGCCACCCTCCCTCCGAGGACCAAATGCCGGCACACGACAAGATGGCCGCGCGGGGGTCTGGCTGTCTGCCAGAAAACATTCTAGGCCGAGACTCCTCCCCGCCCAAGTGTCTCCACTGGCGGGAGCGGGTTTCTCAGCCTGTACACGCTGGGCCGCTGAGTTCTTTCCCCAGCTCTGCCCCCCACCCCGGCGCCCCTTCCCCTCCACCGAGCAGAGCCTGGGAGCTCAGCTGTCAGCCCGCATCTATCACCCAGATCTGCGGCCGCCGCGTTTTCCCCGGATGAACTGATCGCTTCTGACGCCCGCTGGCTTGAGGAGAGGCTCCCTCCTCATTTGTCTGACATGGTTCAGCTCAGCAGCAGGGGCGCTACCGCTCCGCCAGCCAGCGGGGCCTAATGCGTCTTGACGGGGGGAGGGGGGGCCCGCAGCTGGCTGGCATGCAGCACCCAGGCAGGGAGCCGGGGAGCAGGACGCTCTGGCATCTCTTAGCCACGCCAGTCGTCAGATCATCGCTTTAGAGAGCTCCTGTCCGCCCCAGAGGAGCCCGGAATCACACTGAGGCAGGGGGGACTTTGGCCAAGGAGGTTTGGGCAACCTCTCCACCCCCGCTCTATGTGCCATGGGCTCTGCAGAGGTGGAAGAGCCAGACACAGCGAGCTGCCTGAAGCGTGCTCTATCTAAGGCCGAGAGGGGTAGCGGAGGGTGTGATGGGCTAGGAGTCAGTGGTTGCGGCGTATGACCTTGAGCAAGTCACTTGGCCTTTCGCGTGCCTCAGTTTCTCCACCTGGAAAACAGAACTAGCAATATCTTACCCACTTTTGTAAAGAGTTTTGAGCTCGGCGGGTGAAAAGCGCTAGACACCCATAGAGGGGTTGTACAGCACCTAGCAATGGGGTCCTGGGCCATGCCTGGAATACACATAATAATGCATAGGGATTAATGCAATCAATAATTTACACCAGCCATCTAGGTTCTTACCTGGTCCTCCTCGCTGTACTGTCTGAAGATCACTGATGGATTGTATCCTTGTAATTGCCCCGGCGAGGGAGGCCAGTGCTCTCCCCATTTTACAGATGGGTATCAGAGGCACTGGGTAGAGAGGAAGGAAGACTCAATGGCAAGACCACTAGCTGAGGATTTGGGAGACCCAGGTTCAATTCTATGCTCCACCACAAACTCCCTATGACACATCACTTAGCCTTTCTGTGCCTAAATTCCCCCTCTGTACAATGGGGATTAATAGCCCTGCCCTACAGTGCTCAGATACTCTAATGATGGGTGTCGGATAAGTACTGCAAATATATAGGGTAGATTAAGTGATTTATTAGAGGTGGGAATTAAAGTGAGGTCTTCTGAGTGCCAGGCAATGTTCTCCCCACTAGACCATTGTTCCTACTTAGATTACCTTGAATATCCTTCCTCCTGGAGGAGGCAGTCCCAATGCTCTTTAATTCCATGCTATTATTCCGGACAGTCCATAAATGATACCTCTGAATCCAGGGCAGAAGGAGTTCCAGTAGCCAAGCCACTGGCAAATTGGGTGCTAACATGACTCGTGTCTGCTCTGCCAAAGTGTCACGGCCATGCAAGTTTAATGGGCTGCCTTGAATTATTCATGGCATTGCTGAAGCAAACCTGAACTTTGCGCAAAATGGCCTGAATATTTCATGAATTATTTCACTTACGAATTTTTGCCACGGCTCCCTTTGGCATATGCAGATTGTGGCAGGGAGGGGGAAGGACCGATTGGACAGTATTCAGCTTGGCTTCAAAATGAGGCCCAGTATAATAGTCCTACCTCCACTCAATAGGAACTGGCTCCCGGAATGAAGGGCCCATGGTGAAGCTAAGTAACATCTTCCAGGTTTCCCTTCCCATCAGATGAAGACAGGAAAGACATCCACTAAGGCCTGAGCCAGTACCCATTTATTGTGGTCTGAGGAGCACCTGCTGGTGGTCCAGGAGAGCTAGCTGGTCACATGCTGCTGGCTCCTTGCCCACATGAGCTTTCCCGGTGCTCTGCGTTTTCCATACGGTTGCCCTGGGGATGTGATGTGCTCATGAATGGGAGGGGAGGTGGTGGGAATGATCAACGGTCCTCACTTGGATAGAGTCCAGGGACCCCCAATCCCTCTCCTTCGGCTGATCAGACAGTGGGAACCACTGGACACAGGTGCCTCTTCGGCTGTCACGTTTGGAGGCTGGAGCCACTTGGCCTCTATTGGTAGTGATGTTTGGGCTCCGATTCTGGTCTCATTTGCGCTGGTGTGACTCCAGAATCACTCCATTGGAGCCCAGATCCTCCGGACTCCAAATCCCAGGCTTAATCATTTGGGCTAAAGGAGAATCTCTGTCAGACTGTAAACATGTTGGGGCAGGAACTGGCATTTACGATGTGTTTGTACAGCACCTAGCACAATGGGACACCCCCTGGTGGTGGCCTTTAGGCATTACCACAATGTAAATAATAATATTGTCAGTATAGGGCTTATGACACACAGCTGAGCTGTTCTGATTCCATCCACTAGATGGCACTGGTGCCATGTACTCCCTAGTCAGCTCTTTTGATATTACTGTACTATGAATGCCACAGGACCACAGATGATGTCAGCATAAGATCCTGGAATGCGGCATCCTCTGGCTGGCTTGTTCTCCAGCCTGCCACCCCCTCTAACCCGGCTCACTCTTGCGTGCCATCCTCAGGAGGGTCATGCTGATATTTACAAAGACAGATCAGCACTTGCAATTAGCGTGATTCCTCTTCCCTTCCTGCCTGGGGCATTATCCTGCCTATTGGATGGCTCCATGCTGCAGTAGAAATCATTACGCCCTCCCAACATAGCAGGGGGAGCTCCTGGCTGCGGAAAAGACAGCGATATGTCGGGGAACACAGTCGGCTTGGGTTAACCGCTTCGCTGCTGTCCACTGCACCAAGGGCAGCAGGCCAAAGTAGTGACAGGTGCATCCCCAAAAAGATTTTGCTCAGACCCAGAGCCTCACTTTCCCTGAGGTCTGGAGTGTTCAGAGATGAGATGTACCCCAGTCTCCTTGCCACTTGGCTGGGCCCCATGGTACTAGGTTTATACGTCATTCTTAGGCAGGCAAATTCCCGTTGACTTTAATTGGAGTGCCAGGAATTACTGCTATTATTTGTATTATAGCAGCACTTAGAAGGTTCCCCCCCAATTGGGACCCCCGTTGTGCTAGGCACTGTACAACCACAGAATAAGAGACAAAGAGCTTCCAAGCTAAACAGACCAAAGATAGCAGGAGAAAGAGAGGCATCAAGGTCGCCCAGCAGCAGAACCAGGAATAGGACGCAGGTTTCCTGCCTTTCCACTGTAGGTCTGACACTCACAATGCTGATATCAGGGCTGGCCAAGAAACCCCAAGCACCCACCCACAAATGATCCCTCTGAAAAGCAGGAAACGAATAAAAGCCAACCCCCAAACCTACTTCCAAGCGGAGCTTTTTACCCTGAAAAGGGAGATGAGCCAGAGAATCCACTAGGGACTTCACTGTCGCTCTTGATTTGACACAGAAGGTGCCCAGATACTCCAGTGATGGGCAGCTGGATGAAACCCTAGGATGGATAGATAGGCAGATCAGCACTTACAAATGCTTTGGATGACAAATTCTATATAAGTAGATCCATTCTGTTGCCCACCTTGCATTCCCAGAACATTTTGGATCCGCCCACAATCCCCTCCGTCTCTCCTGTCCCCTTGCTTGCTAATGGATTTCCAGTGCTATGCATTTTACTCTCCTATCTCCTGACAGTTTATTAAATCTCTCTTCACCCTCTGGTTCCTCCTGGCCACCCCTTGCTGTCTCCCAACTCCTCCCCTTGCCGAACAAGATGCAATTTATTTTTCAGTATGTTCAATTATGCCATGAAAATTATTAGCACGACTGGCAGTGCACTCGCTTCAGGCACCCACACTGCTGAGATGATAGATCAATCGTCCTTACAAAATCAACAGAGTTTTCGCTCTGGCTGGCGTTTCTGAAGGCTTTTAGGGGAATTAGGAGCCCAAATCACACTGAAATGGGTACCTAAATCCAGGCTTCTATTTTCATTTTCTTTTGCCTTTTAATTTTCCCTTTTCTTCTTAAAAAAAAAAAAAGAAGGAAATTCCATGCAAACAACTAAGGCAGGCTAAACAAAATGGGAAAACAATTTGCAAAAAAATTCAAAATGGTTTCCATTTTACTTAGCTCTTTGGTGCAGGGCTCCTCTGGAGTGGGGTCCTGCCCATGACTGGCGTTCACAATACAGCTAATCATAATTTTTAAGGTTCAACATGTAACTTTTTTTTAACATTTCCCCCCGTATTTACTGGAGACATTTTGAATGTTTAATTTCCATGGCTGCTTGACTTTTTTGTTTTGTTGTTTTTTGTTTTTTTTGCCACTGATTGTTACAAAATGCTTGATGTCTGGGATCATGCATTTTTAATTTTTTTCCCCCCTTTTCCATATTTCTTTTGCTACTCTGTAACTTCTCAAAACCTTTCCAATGCCAAAATCACCGAGTGGCAGCGTCATAGTCATAGACTTTAAGGTCAGAAGGGACCATTATGATCACCTAGTCTGACCTCCTGCACAATGCAGGCTACAGAATCTCACCCACCCACTCCTGTAATAAACCTCTAACCTATGTCTGAGCTATTGAAGTCTTCAAATCATGGTTTAAAAACTTCAAGGTGCAGAGAATCCTCCAGCAAGTGACCCGTGCCCCATGCTGGATAGGAAGGCGAAAAACCTCCAGAGCCTCTGCCAATCTGCCCTGGAGGAAAATTCCTTCCCGACCCCAAATAGAGCTATCAGCTAAACCCTGAGCATGTGGGCAAGACTCACCAGCCAGACACCCAGGAAAGAATTATCTGTAGTAGAGGGACATTGATTTTAAAATACTGCTTTGTCACTTGTTCCAAAGTTGAGGAAGCCTTGAAAAGCCACACTGACAAAATGAGAAATAACGGGGAAAAAAGTCTAGACACGGTTCAATCATAGATTCATGGATTCCAAGGCCAGAAGGGTCCATTGTGATCATCTTGCCTGACCTCCTGTACAACACGGGCCAGCGAACTGCCCCGAAATAATGTCCAGACTAACACGGCTACCCCCGATACCTAAAAATTAAGTAACCTCTCTAGCCAAAATGGGGTAACAGTAGTAAAACGGCAAAACAAAAATCCCTTCCCTTTAACGGAGCTACTTGGCCCTTGCTGAGATGATGAGGACCAGGATGCAGGGGAGGTCAGGCCTAGATGCTGCATAAAGAAGGACAGATTGATTTCCCCCCCTGCTTCTTTCCCTTCAAAATCCACACGCCTTAGGAGCCTTTTTCCCAGAGATGCCCCATTCTCTTTGAAGTGCAGTTGTTAGCCACACAAACGCCCTGCCCAGTGGGCCCAGGGAAGGGAGGGAGGCAGGAGAGAGAGATGCTTATGGTTTATTTAACACAGCGTCAGAAACTAGAAGAGGATTACACAGCTACAACAAACCTGCACAGAAGAGGCTTGGCAGAGGAAATAACCCACCTTCCTCCTGAACTGACAGCTGTCCAATGAAGCCAGCGCCGGCCAAGGTCTCGGGACGCCTCAGGCGAGTGCTGGGGACAGCAGCACAAAACAAACTCACGCCAGGATTTTTTTAAAGATACAACTATATTTCTCTCCAGCAGCTGCCAATTTTCTGCCAGCTCTGGGCTTTGCAGGTTAAAGATAAAAACAACAAGAGACGGAGCTGGTGTTCCTATTCAGCAAATTCCTTCAACGTGTGCTTCAGGGCTTGGCTGAATCAGGGCCTAGATACGCATGTTCCTAAGGTCCAAGGCCCAAAGAAGGAGCGGGCGGAGGTTCTGGAAGCAGCAGAACTCAGCTGGCCCAGCCCTGCCTTCTGAACAGGACTGGTTCCCTGGCTCTGATCGCTGCCTTTTGACCATCCTGCCTGGTTCCACAGATTGTGTTGGTGGCACCCAATGGGCTTCCTGGGTTCGCTCCGGTGTATAGGGCTGATTCCATCTCTGTCAGGAAAACATTATTTCCTGCTGCCTGCCAAGCTCCCCGCGCCCACTGGCTCCCCTCCCGTGTTATTTCCTGCGGACGCCAAGCTCCCCTCCCCAACCATGCCCCCAGCGCGCTGCGTCCCCGCTCCTCTTCCTGCCTCCAGGTGCTTCCTGCCGCCAAACAGCTGTTTGGCAGCACTTAGCACTTTCCAGGAGGGAGGAGCGGGGAGCCGCACGCTCAGGGGAGGAGGCGGAGAAGAGGCGGGGCAGGGGTAGGGATTTGGGGAAAAGGTTGGAATGGGGGCAGGGAGGGTGCGGAGTTGGGGCGGGGACTTTGGGGAAGGGGTGGGGCAGGGGTGGGGATTTGGGGAAGGGGTTGGAATGGGGGCAGGGAGGGGGAGGAATTGGGGTGGGGACTTCGGGGAAGGGGTGGGAAGAGGCGAGGCAGGGGCGGGGATTTGAGGTAGGGGTTGGAATGGGGGTAGGGAGGGGGCGGAGTTGGGGTGGGGACTTCGGGGAAGGGGTGGGAAGAGGCGAGGCAGGGGCAGGGATTTGAGGTAGGGGTTGGAATGGGGGTAGGGAGGGGGCGGAGTTGGGGTGGGGACTTCGGGGAAGGGGTTGGAATGGGGGCGGGGAAGGGGTGGGAAGAGGCGGGGCAGGGGCAGGGCCTAATGGAAGGGGTGGAGTGGAGGTGGGGCCGGGGGCAGCGAGGGGGCGGGGTCAGTGATGCGGCCTTCGGGCCAATGCACTAGTCCTCATGCAGCCCTCGTGTTCATTTGAGTTTGAGACCCCTGCTATTGACAATGGATCGTGTGATGTGTCCTGGATGGAAGCTGGAGGCATGTAGGTAAGTATAGCGGTCAGTAGGTTTCCGGTATAGGGTGGTGTTTATGTGACCATCACTTATTAGCACTGTAGTGTCCAGTAAGTGGATCTCTTTTGTGGACTGGTCCAGGCTGAGGCTGATGGTCGGGTGGAAATTGTTGAAATCCAGGTGGAATTCTTCAAGGGCCTCCTTCCCGTGGGTTCATATAGTGAAGATGTCATCAGTGTAGTGCAAGTAGAGAAGGGGCGCTAGGGGACGAGAGCTGAGGAAGCGTTGTTCTCAGTCAGCCATAAAAATGTTGGCATACTGTGGGGCCATGCGGGGACCCATAGCAGTGCCGCTGACTTGAAGGTATAAGTTGTCCCCAAATCTGAAATGGTTGTGGGTGAGGACAAAGTCACAACGCTCAGCCACCAGGTGTGCCGTGGCCTCATCAGGGAGACTGTTCTTACAGTGACAGACTCAAGGAGCTCAATCTATTTAGCTTAACAAAGAGCAGGTTAAGGGGTCACTTGATCCCAGTCTATAAGTACTTACCCAGGGGAAAAATATTTAATTATGGGCTCTTCAATCAAGCAGAGAAAGGTCTAACATGGCCCAATGGCTGGAAGTTGAAGCTAGACAAACTCAGACCTGAAATAAGATGTACATTTTTTAGCAGTGAGGGTAATTAACAACTGGAACAACTTCCTCTGGGTCACGGTGGAGTCTCTATCAGTGACAATGTTTAGATCAAGACTGCATGTGCTTCTAGAAGATCTGCTCTAGGAAGGATTTAGGGCAGGTCTCTGACCTCTATCTAGCCACCCCCATACACACCCCAATATCTATCCATCCCCACAAACACCCCAATAGCTATCCATCTATGGTATTTATATGGTCCCCATTCCTGTAGGATCTGAGCATCTTGCTCAGGCTGCTGTAGTAAACTAGGCTCAGTTCAGCGTTGCAGCGCACGCACGCACGCACGCACGCACACACACACGCACACACACACAGAGTGCTGCACATAGAGACCATCCCTGCCCCCGAGACCTTGCAGTATAGACTAGACAAAGGCTGGGAGGGGAAACTGAGGCACTGAGTGGGGTTAGCACCAGGGACGAATTTGGTTGCGTACTACTGCGGTGGTGTGGTTTGGACAGGAATGTTTCTTTCTGCCCTCCCCAAGGATGGGGGACAGCTGAGCCCAGAACTCAGCTCTGCGAGCCTAGAACTCAGCTCTGCGAGCCCAGAACTCAGCTCTGCGAGCCCTCAGTCTTATCTACCACCTCATCTGTCTTACCCATAAATCACCCTGGGGGAATGGGTCCCCCCACTCCCCGGCCCTGCCACCCCACCCTAGGCACAGACACATCCTGCCCGGTCAGATCTGCTGCCGTCTCTCTCCGAAGAGGCCCCAAGCAGGGAGAGAGAGGCATTAGCCTCAGCTGCTGGTGCTCCTTCTCCCTCCCCTGGCCTGCGGATTAGGGGTTTATCTTCCATCTCGCCCTGGTCCTTGCTTAAAGGCTTAAAAGCTCAAATCCCCACTAGAAAGGCCCCAACGATGCAGCCAGTCCCATCCATCTGCCTCTGGCTTCCCCCCTCCCCCTCAGCCCTCCGCCTATGACACTGGCCTTCTGCCCATCCAGGCTTACTCTGCAGCTCCTCAGTTACAGGGAGGGCCGAGGATGGGGGCAGCAAAGATACCATCAGGAGGGCGTGGGGGGCAGGGTGACCAAGGGGCTATGCCCATCGTCCCCCTCCAATGGCGGATTAGCCACTGGGCCAATGGGGCCTGTGCCCAGGGGCCCTGGCCAATTGGGAGCCCCAGGAAAAATGGCACCCCACACCCCAACCTGCTCCGCCTGCCCAACGCTCCTGCTGGGGGGCAGAGTCAGGGCACAGGGGCTTGCCTCGCTCTACCTGCCCAGGGCTCCTACAGCTCCCCGGAGCGGGGTGGAGGCAAGCCCCTGCGCCCCAACCCCATTTCCCCGTCAGGAGCACCGGGGGGGCTCCCACTTGCTCTAGCCCAGGGTTCCACATAATCCTAATCCGCCACTGTCTCCCTCCTGTCCCATCTTTCCCACCCGGCAACATCTCAAGGGACCTCCCCCCACCCAATGTTATCCGAAGGGCACCCTGCCTGCCAGCATCCATTCCCACTCCCCTCACTAGCTGGCGGCCTCTCTGGCCACAGAGCGCAGTTCCTGGTGGGGGCCAGCACCTCTTCCGACCCTTGGGCGGGGGGCTGTCCCTCAGGGGCCCGGCGGGGTGAGCGGGTGTTCCTGCCTCTAACCAGGCCTGCTGGGTCGGGATCCCCCTATTCCAGGTGGGTAGCGCCTGACTCTTCAAGGAGCCAGACTGGAATCAGTGCGGGCGGAGCACGGTGGGGCTGTGAGACAGGTGGGACGCGGGGCAAACCCAAATCTCAGCTCGCAAGCCGGGCTCCCTTGCCCTCCTCATGCCCCCAGGGAGAACAGCACCTTGAAGAGACCCTGGCAAGAGCCAGCTGGAACCTGGCGCAGAATAAAGGCCGTCTCGTGCAAGCGCCGTAAGCGCCAAATGCTCACTGGACGTCACGTCCCCCCAGCCTCGGTGCCCCACCGGCTCCCCCCCGCAGACGGGTCAGAGCAGCCCCACGTTCCAATCAGCCCGAAGCGCTCATGAGTCGTATTCGCGTCTACCCTGGAGCCGGAGCCACGTGAGGGCTGGGTCCTCCCAGCATTTCAGTTCCCACAGGCAGGCCTGGGATCATGCCATCAGCCCTAGGAAGGGGGTCAGGGGGGTGATAAGAAAGGGCCCCCTCCTGCTGCCATGTAAAGTGAACGGCAAAAGTCCCGCTGAACTTTTAGGGGGAGCAGGATCGGGCCCAGCCCCCAAGAGCCGCACACAGGCAAAACTTAGAGGAAATTTTTGCCCCGGCAAAGACTTAAGGATTGGGCCCCCAAAATATACCTGGCCCCACAGACCCCCCCCCCCCCCCCGCCCCACCCCCGGCTGTCACACTGCCAGAGGGCCAGGGACGGAATATACAACAGCCAGGTAGCAGTGCCCTTGAGCCTCCCTCTGCCAGGCCCAGCCGGTCCGGAGCTCCAGTCAAACCCGCGCCCAGCGGCTGCGGTTTCCGCTTCACCCTGGCAGCATTTTCTCACCCCCCCGTCCAGCCCAGACGCCCAACCCCCACCCCAAATATAGGTCAAAGGCAGGAGCCGGGTTGGGTTGGAGCCTGGCTCCATTAGCTTAATGAGCCCCTCGCTTTCCAAGATTTAAAGGTAACATGAGTCTCCCCAGGGAGAGGGACCGGGCTGGGGGAGGGCTGACCCGGCAGGTAGCATGGGTGGGGCAGCAGCCCCAGCGGCTGATTGAGGTTGATGTCAGCATGGGAGGGAGATGGTGTTTAGCACAAGGCAGGGGGGTTCTGAGGGTGGGGTCTCTGAAGCCCCCGCTACAAGCAGGGCCCGGCTCAGCCTTGGGTGCCTTGCAGCCAGTGCCGTGCCTTGGCATCACCTCTCCCCTCCCGCCCACCCTATTGCCTGGGCGAGGCAGCTCTGCCCATCGGAGGCAGCAGGAACCTGTTCCAGCCGGGGTGGGAATTAGTTAGTTCCCTGGCTATAGGTGGAGATGGCACCTCCTCCCCCAGGCAAGGCACAGGACTGACCCCACTCGCCTCTGGACCAGTGGCACTCCACATTCCAGACCTGGGACCTCCTGGACAACCGCCTCCATGCCAGTCACAGTCCAGTTGGCTTCCCCCCTCCAGAGGTGTGAGACCTGGCACCTCTGGGCTGTGCCTCTCTCACCCTTTTGGGGCCCTGCAGGCATAGGCGCCAACTCCGTGGGTGCTCCAGGGCTGGAGCACTCACGGGGAAAAATTGGTGGGTGCTGACCACCCACCGGCAACTCCCCGCCAGCCCCCCCGCACCCAGCTCACCTCGGCTTCCGGGTTCCGCCTCCGGAGACGCCTCCCGGAGAAGCTGCTTTTTTTAGCTCACACGCATCCGGCTGTCTGTCAGCTGTTCGGCGGGCGGGGGAAAGCGCAGCAGGGCAGCACCTCGGGAGAGAGGCATGGGGAGGAGGCGGAGGGCCCAGCTGGCAGGGAGGGGCTGGCAGGGAGCTGCCGGTGGGCGCGCTGCATTTCCCCTCCCCCCTCCCTCCCAGGCTTGCA
Organism: Macrochelys suwanniensis; assembly: GCA_033296515.1. Taxonomy (NCBI): domain Eukaryota; kingdom Metazoa; phylum Chordata; order Testudines; family Chelydridae; genus Macrochelys; species Macrochelys suwanniensis. The sequence goes on from CM065799.1 coordinate 4,916,761, forward strand.
AGCCTGGGGGTGGGGGTGGTGGGGAAATGCAGTGCAACCGGGGGAGGAGGCGGGGGCGGGGATTTGGGGAAGGGATGGAATGGGGGTGGGGCCGAGGGTGGAGTTGAGGCAGGGCTGGGGGCATGAGCACCCACCGGCGCCGACTAAAGTCGGCGCCTATGCCTGCAGGTCACTTCCCAGCATGCCCGCTGGTCCTGCCGCGGCCAGCCGATCATAGCGCCCACAACAAACTCCCATGTTCAGCGAATGCACAGCAGCTGCCAGGCCTTACCAGGGCCTCTCCCCTTCCCCCTAGATCCCTCCACCAGCTAGACGCCAAGGGACTCCTTGGTAGCGAGTCCTCAGAGCCTTTGCCAACGTTGCATCCCCCCCCGGGGGTTCCCCATGCTCAGAGCTTTTCAGCAGCTCACCACCAACTCTTATTCCCCACAGGGAATTAAAAAAAAAAAAAATCTAGACAGACCCTGGGCTGGGGAGTGTCACTTCGATCGAATTAAATTGGATCCGATAATTAGCACCAGGATAGAACGTCAATAGCAGCCCAGCTCAACGGGAAGGGAGTTTATCACTGCAGCTGGGTTTGTCACCCCTGCCAGCGATTGTCGCGTAAACAAAGGGGCATGATTTCTCCTGCTACCCAGGGCTCATGCCAGTCACGGATCCCCCTCGCCCCCCGACTGCTGCAAGAAACCGGCCTCTCGGGTCAGCGGTTGGGAATAACATCCATGCTCCTGAGGCCTGATTCTGCGGGGGGGGGGGGGGGGGGGGGCGTGCACCCCAAAAGAAACAGAACGGCGAGCGCTTGTGATTGGGCTCTGTACCCCAAGGGAGAAAGGGAGCAAGAAGAGGGTGGGCGGGGCGTTTCGAAGGAGCTCACCTCTTTCCCTGCTGGAGTTTTTTGGGGACTGCCGTTGATACTATTGCCTGGTGGCGTCTGTGTTTCCCTCGCTGGAGGATCACTTAGGGGTTTGCCCCACATGGCAGAGGCCTGCAAGGTTGAGTTGACTGGTCTCAGCACTGCCAGCGCGGGGCAGCGGGGAGAGTCACTGGACAGCCCCTTGAAAGCATAAGTAGCTGCCGTCTCTGGTGCCGTACAAGCCTTGGTTATGCTGGTTGGTTGCATCACTAGGGACAAGGGCCCCGATGTTCAAAGGATTTCAGTGGAAGCGAGGAGCCTAAATAAATGTGACAATCTCAGCCCAGGTCTTTATCTCAGGTCTGGCTGAACCTCGTGCTGGTGAAACGGAGAGGCATCAAGAGCACTGGCTAGCATTAGGCATAGAGTGCAAAGACACAGCTCTGCCTACACACCTGTAACAGGGCATACCAGCCCTTTAAAACTGGCCTCCTTGGCACCAGAGCACTCTGGGATCTGTAGTTTGAAAGGACCTGGGAGTTGTAGGCTACTCCCAAGGCATGCTGGGAAAATGTGCCTGCTATATAATTCATTCTCCCACTGAGCTCAGGGAGGGAGCAGTAGTTGCTGGGGAGGATTTTCAGAGTGGACCTAGAAGACAGGGAGGCCAATTCAGATATTTCTTGTGGAGAGCAAATTCCAGTCCCCGCCACTGGCAGGGACCCTGTTCTGGTCCCTGCTTGTCCCCTCCTCCCGCAGGGAACCTGGGTCTCCCTCGGCCAAGGAGACTCCCCTCTCTCTTACCCACCCAGCACGTGAGCCGGTACCACCTGGAGTCAAGTTCTTGGCAGATTCCTGAGCTCTGCTGTGCGGGAACGGACTCCCCAGGTGTCAGATCACAACAGAGAGGTCTCTGGGCCAAATCTGAGTGGCATTGTGATCCCGTGCGCCAGTTTCTCTGCTCTAGGAAACAGACCAGTGCATTGACCCATCCCCCCTGTCCTCCCCCGCCGGGCCCTAGTCCCAACCCCCCTCTCCCGACGCTGAGATTAGCAGGACTGGCATCCGCATCCGTCCATCCCAGCCAGCCACCGCTAGGGCCCTTTTGCTAGGCAGGCTGCGTGTCCTGGCTGTTTGTTTACTGTGTGATATAATCCCCTTTCCTTTAGTAACGAAAGCAGGGGGGGACCCCACGACAACCCCGAACGCTGCTGCCGAGCACCTGTCTTTTCCCATCCAGCGCCAGGGCCCTGCTAAGACGAGGGGCAGGCTGGCGAATTACGCTTCACGCTGACGCTGCCTTGCCGGGGGGTTCGCTTGCTTTGCAACGAATGACAAACAACGGTCCCCATAATCCCAGCACCCAGGGGCTGTTTGCCCGGCCCCGCAACGCCCCTTCTCTCCAGTGAGATACAGTGCCACAGATAAAAGCAACTGAGGCTCTGGATCACCCAGGGGCAGTGGGCTCCCAGCTGGACAATCCCTTCTGTCCCCACCGATGACCCTAGTGTACACTGGGAGCTAGGGGAGAACACAGGCTGGGGAAGGGGGCGGCTAGTTAATTCCTACACCAAAAAGCTCTTTGCTGATGTCTCGGCCCTAATGGAAGAGTCTTGTCAGATTTGCCCAGCTGTTGCAAAAGCCCATCTGCCAGGGCCCACGCCTGCGGGCGAGCTGACTGCATGGGGGGGGAACCGGGGGGGGGGGGGTGGAGGGAAACTCATGCGGAATGGCAGATTTAGGCCACTGTGCCAGCGCAGAGCGAGGGGGAAGCAGAGCCTGGATTCAAGATAATCACGAGGGGATCATGGACACCGGGGCTCTATGCTGAGTGTCGAGGGCCGATCTGGGGGTGGGCATCCAGCAGGGGAGGCGCCTGGCGCTGTTCTGTCCCCCGTGCTGCTGCCAGTCTACCCAGCCTCACCCCAGCCTTAGGAGATGGCAGATGGGTGACAGTTTCCCTCTTCCTGGAAAGCTGCTTCTGCAGCCTGTGGCAGCTTTTCCCCAGCGCTGCTGCCGGCCGCCTGGCGTGGATGGGGAGGTGGCAGGGTTGGGTCAAACAGAGGCGGGGGGGAAAGCCCCTTGGGACAGCATCTCTGTGTTCTACCATGCGCTGGGGGTGGGCTCCCCCCGCCCCCGTCTCCACGGTATGGTCCATGCACATCTCCTGCTCTCTGAAGAAGCTGCTTCCTCCCTTCCGCTCTGCCCACTGTGTGGCTGCCCAGACCGGGTACCCCACAGGCAGTGGCAGTGCCAGCTGCCCGTGCTCACTGCCTCTCCTGCATGCACAGGGAGACGCTCCAGGGAAGGGAGGGGAGCTCAGTGCCCATGGCCTGCTCCATCCCTGATGGCCGAGATGGGGCCAGAGCTGTCTGGAAGGGGTGGTTAGCCGCAGGGCCGGCTCTACGTGCCAGCAAAACAAGCAGGTGCTTGGGGCGGCACATTTCTAGGGGCGGCATTCCGGCGCCGGCCATGCCGCCCTAGAAATGTGCCTCCGCCGCCCCAGCTCGCCTCCGCTCCACCTCTGCCTGCTCCCCTGAGCATGCCGCCGCCGCTCCACTTCTCCGCCCTCCTTCCCAGGCTTCCCGCGCGCGGCAAGCCTGGGAGGGAGGGAGGAGAAGCCGAGCGGCGGCGTGCTTGAGGGAGGTGGCAGTGGTGGAGCGGAGGTGAGCTGGGGCAGGGAGCGGTTCCTCTACCCCCCCTTTCTTCCTGTGCCCCCCCATTACTTCCTGCGTCCCCCCCCCCACCCTAGCTCAGCTCCGCTCCGCCTGCTCCCCTGAACGCGCCGCTGCTCTCTCGCTTGAGAGGGAGGGGGGAGAAGCGGAGCGGCGGCGCACTCAGGGGAGCAGGCGGAGCAGAGGTGAGCTAGGGTGGGAGTCGCGGGGGGGCTGCAGGAAGCAATGGGGGGGGGGAAATGCGGCACGCCTGGGGGAGGAAGTGGGGCCGGGGATTTGGAGAAGGGGTTGGGAAGGGGCAGAGCCGGAGGTGGGGAGGCACAAAAAAAAAGTGGGGGCAGCTAAAAAATTTTTTGCTTGGGGCGGCAAAAATCCTAGAGCCGGCCCTGGTTAGCCGTGCAGCTTGGACGGCGCCGAGGGAAGAGACGGCAGCAGTTCCTACTCACGAGGTCTGAACGCACAGTGTGCCCAGCCTGTGTGCAACCCAGCAGACTTTCCACTGAGCTCCCTGCAGAGCGGGTCCTGGGTGGCTTGGCAAAGGCAGGGCAGGGTCACTCTCCCCATTCTGCAGAGGGGCAAACGGAGGCCCAGAGGAGGGGAGTGACTCAGCCAAGGTTCGGGGCAATGCTGGGAACAGAGCCCGAGAGCCTCCCTGTCTCCTGAGCCTCCCTGCTCAGCTGCTCCTCCCGGGCGTGGTTTGTAAAATGTTCCACTGGTGCACTGTTACAGATGCAGTGCACAGGCGGGAGCAATGGGAGACTCACTGGTCTAGTGGATAGAGCAGGGCATCGGTTATAAGGAGATCCTTGTTCCCGTCCTGCTGGTGACCTGGGGCAAGTCACTCTGTACCTCTGCTTTGTCTCTAAGCGCTCTGGGGCAGGGGAAGTCTATGGCTCAGGGCCTCAGAGGTATGTAGGGGCTGACGGCCCACTAAAATCAAAGGGAATTAGGTGCCTCAGTACCTCTGAGGAGCTGGGCCTATTTGCCTAGAATAAGGATTAAACCGCCTGAGGAGGGGCTCTATGGAGCTCGAAAGCGTGTCTCTCTCCCCAGCAGGAGTTGGTCCAATAGAAGATATTCCCTCCCCCGGCCTGTCTCGCTCAGGATTAAATGCAGTGGTTACAATGTTGGTGTGCTGGTTACGCTAGCCCTAGGAAGCCGCCCTGGTGGGAAAGGGGAAGAAATACTCCGGTAGACGCTTTCCTGCACCAAAGAAGCCAAACAAAACGGAAACAGCTGAAGAGCCTGTAGAAAAGGGGCCTGACTGACTTGCAGCCTCCCCGCGTCGCATTTCCTCAGTGCCTGGGTGAGGAATGGATTTCAGAAGCACAATGGTTATGAACTAACCGGCTTCCAGCCATGGGAGATCAATACAGCTCGCGAACACGATGGCAATCGGCTAAGCCAATTAACCAGGGAGCACAGAAATCGAAGCTAACAAACAGGGGTAGGACAAATGACAGCCCCAGCCAGGGCTCTTCGCCTTCATTCTTCCTTGTTCTTTGCTGATAAGTTGCCCCTGAAAAGCCTCTAGAGCAGTGGTTCTCAACTGTGGTCCACCGCTTGTTCAGGGAAAGCCCCTGGCGCGCCGGGCAGGTTTGTTTACCTGCCATGTCCGCAGGTTCGGCGGGTCGCAGCTCCCACTGGCTGCGGTTCGCTGCTCCAGGCCAATGGGGGCTGTGGGACGCGGCGGACAGCATATCCCTCGGCCCGCGCCGCATCCCACAGCCCCCATTGGCCTGGAGCGGCGAACCACGGCCAGTGGGAACCGCGACCGGCCGAACCTGCGGACGTGGCAGGTAAATAAACAGGCCTGGCGCGCCACGGGCTTTCTCTGAACAAGCGGTGGACCACAGTTGAGAACCACTGCTCTAGACCAAACTCAAGCCAAAAGCCCTGGACCTTACGCCTGGCTCAGACACCATATGGTGTATGTTACACCAAAGAGGCTTTCCTGCTTCTTAGTTATTTTGGCCCAGATCCTCAAAAGGTATTTAGGTGCCCAAATCCCATGGGTGCCTAAATACTTTTGAGGATCGGTGCCTTACTTACTAGAGTGAACATGTAACCGGCCTAGAGCTAGGGGAGAAATGTCCTTTGTTCCCAGGAAACATTTCATCGCTAACAGAGCCGTATTTTTGTCAAAATTTTTCTTCAAAGGTTTTGGGGGTTTTGTCAAAAAACTGACTCTTTTTTTGGTTTTCAGCAACGAGTAAACTTCAGCTGAAAACGGAATTTTTGTTTACAGTCCACGCTTTTCGATTTTCAAAAACGAGGTTTCGTTTTTTGACAAAAAACCTGAACATATTTGATTGAAATCAGACTTTTTCCTGCAGAAATTTCCATTTTGACCAGCAACCAAAAAAACCCCCATTTGTCTATGAAAAAAACCAAAAGTTTCAGGTGAAAAATTTTGATCATCTCTAATTTGACCCTGCGTCTCTACCCAATCAAGTCTCTTCGTCATCCCTCTGTCTCAACCTCATCTCCTGCTCAGCTCAACACAAACCCACCCCAGCTCCACTCAAATCTAGTCCAGCTCCGGCTGTCTTTGCCCTCAGTTTTCATAGAATCTCAGGGTTAGAAGGGACCTTAGGAGGTCATCTAGTCAAACCCCCTGCTCAAAGCAGGACCAATCCCCAATTTTTGGCCCAGATCCCTAAATGGCCCCCTCAAAGATTGAACTCACAACCCTGGGTTTAGCAGGACCAATGCTCGAACCACTGAGCTATCCCTCTCCATTGTCATAAGGGGGCTCCGATCCGTCTTTAAAGGCCCTGGCATCCTGAGCACACTGTCTCTGCTCAGATAATTCCGTTCTTTCCCTCACCTTTTGAGCACCGGGGGAAAACAAGGGGACGCTAGTTAGTGGGTTTTGGATGTGCTGCAGAAAGCAGGAGGGTATTGGGAAGGAGCTATGGGGATTTCCACCTCTAGGCAGCACCTCAATTCAAGCCCCTGCTGCTAAGGATCAGAACCATGTGTCTCTTTTGTAATGACAGGCAAAACCAGGCAAAAATCCCGATTGCAAATTTGGGCTCTCAGCAAAGTGTCCGTGGATGGGTGCCCTTATCCCAACAAACAACACCAGTCTCAGGAGAGAGGCCAAGGAGTAACGGGTTAGTGGAGACTGACCCCGGAGATGTGGCTGCTCGGGTCAGAGTTCCTGGACAAGGCAGTCAGTTGCTGCAGTGGTACAAATGCTTAGACAGACAGGGCCTGACAGGCCACTGCCATCAGTGACCCTTTTGTGTCCAGAGCTGGGCCACTGGGGATCCAGCCCATGTGTCTGGTGATACACAAGCAGGGCTGGGATTCCACCGGCTCGCAGAGATGCTTGATTCTCCCCACGTTCCCTGCTATGTGGCTGGGACGGGGGAAAAGACGCGCAACCCGGTTTCTTGGTCCCTTTGTATGAAGCCTGATTGTTTGGGGCAGCGATTTTGCTGTGCGTTTCCAGATCCTTCCTTCGTTCGAAGCAACAAGCACAGCTGCAATCCAATAGCCAGGGGTGGGCGCGGCAGAAAGTGAGTCAGGCACATTGGACACCATGTGCTTTTCCTCCCCTCGTTATCGCAACCCAGAGGGGAAACAAAACCCCGTCTCCCCAGCAACGCAGCCAGCCACCACGCGGCGTGTACAGCCAAGCCCAAGGTGTGCGGCGGAGAAAGGAAAACTGGGCCAGCGGGTGCTTCAGAAACACACACACACAAATAACTGAAGCAGCAGATAGGAACGGCCACTTTGCAGCAAAGTGCATTAGGAGAGGTCCTGGCTCTTAGGGACGGCCCGCCCCACGAGTAAACGTGCTGGGTGTTCCCTGAGCATTCCCTTCTGCTGCTCCCTGAGGCCCCACAGTGCTAGGCGCTGTACAGACCGGGGATGGATCACTCAATATTTGCCCTGGTCTGTTCACTCCCTCTGAAGCCTCTGCCGCTGGCCGGGGCCATTGTCGGAAGCCAGGATCCTGGACTAGATGGACCCTTGGTCTGAGTCAGTCTGGTCGTTCTTATGTTCTAAGAGATGAACCTCACTGCTGAGGTACGTTACGGGTCCCTGATCCACAGAGGATATGGCTGTTATAACGACAGTTAAGATGTCTTAGCTCATGCACTAGCAGCTCCAGCATTTAGCTTGGGAGGCAGGGGTGCCAGAACAGGGGGAGGGCCCGGGGGGCTATGGCCCCGCCACTTTTTACAGGCTGTAAGGGTGAGTGATGAGAGGCAGAGAGGAGCGAGCGGGGGCTGGACCTCAATGGGAATGGGTGGTGCGAGGATGGGGGCTCAGGGAGAAGGGGGTGGGGCCATGGTTTGGGCACCTGTGGGGGCCCCACTTTTAGGGTGCTTCCGTTGCTCCTGTCTGGAGGTTCCCACTTCAATCCCTGGTGCACCTACCCAAGATGGTGGCCATCCCAGAGCCAGGCCCTGCCCTGAAGAGTTTACCCTTCCAAGCCGAGAGAGATGAAGGATTAATATCCCCATTACACTGCTGGACCAGCGAGACACCGAGATTAACTGAGTCACACAGCAGAGCTGGGAATAGCGCCCAGATCTCCCAGTTTGGTGCCTTACCCACTGGTCTATACTGCCTCCCTGAGATAGGCTGTCCCCTCCTTGCTATGATACATAGCTTCTCAACAGAGGGTAAGCCATGGTGTGGAGCCTTTATGTAGAGGGCCATGTACGGGGAGAGGGATAGCTCAGTGGTTTGAGCATTGGCCTGCTAAACCCGGGGTTGTGAGTTCAATCCTTGAGGGGGCCATTTGGGGATCTGGGGCAAAAATTGGGGATTGGTCCTGCTTTGAGCAGGGGGTTGGACTAGATGACCTCCTAAGGTCCCTTCCAACCCTGATATTCTATGATTCTATGTCTAGGAAGTTAGAGAACTCTGAATTTCAGGAGGTGCTTGATGGGAGAAGACAGCGCATATAGAGGAAGGACAGTCCTGGCTTGCTTTCCTTTCCTGCTTGGTCACTGAACTGTCCATGTCACTGCCGTGTGTGGTCTCTGACAAGCTGTCACCGCTCAGCAACAGGGCTCACTTTGAAAAGTAAAAGGCTACGTTTTGTTCCTATTTCTATCCATTGAAGCCTCTGGACTTCAGCAAGGCCACATGGGAGCACATTTGTGCTCAAGGTATTAGTTCCAGAGACTCTGTGAAAGAAAGAAAGAATTCTCTTGGTGCTGATTTCAGATCCTTTGCTTGTTTATGCATGCAGGAGTCCTGATGCCCAGCCCCCTGGCTCTAACCAACAGATCATATTGCTTCCCAGAGCCAGGAATGGAACCCAGGAGTCCTGAGTCTGTCCCCTGCCCTAACCACTACACCACACCACACGGTCTTCCGAAAGCCAGGAATAGAACCCAGGTGTTCTGTTGCTTTTTCTTTCTTTGTTTCTCCACCAGAGATGCAAGCGCGTGGAAATTTTAAAAAAAACCTCTTTGACTTTCTACAAGCACGATACCTTTGTCCATTAGACACAAGAACTAAGAAAATATTGATCTCTGGCTTGAACAAGCTCCTGAAGTGGTTCTTGTGAATAAAGGTTTTTTACGGGGCTCCAAACAGGCTGTATTTTGCTCCTCTGTTTCCCATAACAGCTCCTCATCCGTGGGTAGGGTTTTTTGTATTTTATGGTTGTTTCTTTTCACATATTAACAAGCAATAAAAGCCGGAAACGCCAGACTGCTGGGCTCCTCTGGGTTTAGGCTTAGGTTGAATTCGTGGTTATTTTAGTAGCTCATCCCTGTGGCATCGAAATCCTTCCCGCGCAGTAAAAATAAATCACATCTGGGGTGGGGTTTGGTGTTTTCGCTCTTTCTTTTTCCCCGTCCTTTTGTCCGTAACTTCGCCAACTTTATTGCTCCCTGGTAAACTACTAGCCACGCTTCCCTGTGCAGTGCATTCACCCACCCCGTTTCTACGTGGCTCAGTGTGTCTCATGGCTCCCTCTAGTGGATACTCCCCACAGGATAACACCTTACTACTTCTGCCAGGAAACAGAGTGGCTTCCTTAGCTCAAGTCAAGGGTGGCCAACCTGAGCCTGAGAAGGAGCCAGAATTTACCAATGGACATTGCCAAAGAGCCATACTAATACGTCAAAAGGGGGCAAAAGACCTATCTGGCTTCAAGATTAAGCTAGATACGTTTATGGAGGAGATGGTTTGATGGGATAACATGATCTTAGTCAAAGGTCAATTAATTGCCATCAGTGGTAAATAGGACCAATGGTCAGTGATGGGGTGTTAGAAGTTACTACAGAGAACTTTTTCCTGGGTGTCTGGCTGGTGAGTCGTGCCCACATGCTCGGGGTTCAGCTGATCGCCATATTTGGAGTTGGAAGGAATTTTCCTCCAGGGCAGATTGGCAGAGGCCCTGGAGGTTTTTCGCCTTCCTCCGCAGTGTGGGGCACGGGTCACTTGCTGGAGGAGTCTCTGCATCTTGAAGTCTTTAAACCATGATTTGAGGACTTCAATAGCTGAGACATAGGTGAGAGGATTATTCCAGGAGTGGGTGGGTGAGATTCTGTGGCCTGCATTGTGCAGGAGGTCAGACTAGATGATCATAATGGTCCCTTCTGACCTTAAAGTCTATGAGTCAGCAGCCCCCACATTTGCTCCCCCACCTGCTCCCAGCGCCTCCCAGCGCCTCCCACCCACTGGCAGCCCCACCAATCAGTGCTTCCCCTTCCCTCCCTTCCTCCCCGCACCTCCCGATCAGCTGTTTCCTGCGGTGCAGGAGGCTCTGGGGGGGAGGGGGAGGAGCGAGGGCATGGAAGGCTCAGGGAAGGGCATGGGAAGGGGTGGAGTGGGGGCAGGGCCTGTGGCAGAGCCAGGGGTTGAATAGTGAGCACCCCCTGCACATTGGAAAGTTGGCGCCTGTAGCTCCAGCCCCAGAGTCGGTGCCTAGACAAGGAGCTGCATATTAACTTCCGAAGAGCCGCATGCAGCTCCGGAGTAGGGTGACCAGATGTCTTGATTTTATAGGGACAGTCCCAATTTTTGGGTCTTTTTCTTATATAGGCTCCTATTACCCCCCACTCCTATCCCAACTTTTCACATTTGCTGTCTGGTCACCCTACTCCGGAGCCACAGGTGGGCCACCCCTGGCTTAAGTGACAGAGGTCTGCTGGACAGCTGTGTGGTGGGGCCAAACCCTGCTGCTGGGTTGTTACCCATGCAAAGAGCAGGCACTGACTTCTGAAGGATGCAGTTGCTGGGCTCTCTGGAAGTTATGAGCAGGCTAGGTTTGTATTTATCCTTTACAACATGCAGCAGTAAAGCAAAGATCACCCTAAGTTGATCCATCCAGAGTGGCTAATTACCTGCCTGATACTGACTAGATTCTCCAAGCATCGACTGGGTCTTGTATTGGATGATGGAGGAGATGTTTGTACTTTGGTTGCCCTGGAAACCATAGGGGATCTCTCTAGGACGTGTAGGTACAGTATTCTTTGCTTCCTGCCCTAACCTCCTGCACAGTTCACATCAGAGGTAGCTGCATATCAGCGGTGGGCAAAGTGATTCTTCTCCACTGTAGAATAACGTTGCATTTCTATCGCTTCCTCTCTCCAAGGATCTCAACGCCCTTTACAAGCATCTGTGAATGAAGCCTCGCAATTCCCCCTTGTACAGAAGGGGAAACTGAGGCACAAGTGACTCCCTCAAGAAAGGCGGCAGCAGCGGCAGGACCAGAACTCACCTCTGCAGATGCCCCTGGCCAGAATCGACCCACTGGGCCTCAATGCTGCCGGCAGGGGAAGTCAGACCGTACAGGCACCTTCTCAGCCTGCCCAGCGTTTGCCCCGCTCATGCCGCATGCTGCTAAGATTTACAGAACTGTCTCCCGGCTCTCCAGGAAGGGAATCGTTGCTCTTCTTCCAAAAGCTTCCAGGCTAAGAAGCAGCTGAGCAAACAGCCTCCGCGGCTTGGCGCAAACCCCTTTCCCTGAGCAGCATGTTGGGAAGCTGATTGGAACATTGGATTTCTTCATTACGGGAAGCTCGGGGGTATTTGAGTGGAATTAGGCAGCGCGCGGCTCCCGTGGCTGGCACAGGTGTCATTCCTGTCTGTGCATATGCCAGGCTAGTTACTGTCATTAGGGGAGGTAAATGGAGCCTTATTGAATCACAGCTGCTGTTAATAACTTCCCTATTTATTAGCATCAATTACTGCACTACCCGGGTCAAGAGTCCCACGCAGTCCATGCCAACGGCTGTGGCATTCTAGATAACAAGCTAGGATACTCTCTCTGCCTAGTTCCCCTCACCAGGGGCTGTAGTTGGCAGGCAGCCTGAATGTGTCCGTCTGTCTTGAAATCATTCCCAGGTTGAGGACAAATCTGCAAGTTCTTAGCACCCAGGAGCCCCCAGTTCCAGTCCTTTGCTCTAACCACTGGACCACACTACTTCCCAAAGCCAGGGACAGAACTCAAGAGCCTTACCCCCTGTCTCCTTCTCTAACCCCAGTCCTCACTCCCCACCACAAACCAGCATGAGGACCCAGGAGTCCCGAGTCCCAACCCCTCTAACTCTTACCAAAAAGACAGCAACAGAACCCAGGGATCGTGAGTCCTCATTCCCTGATCTAACCACTAGGGACCACTCTAGTCTTGGAGCTCAGGATAGAACGTGGGTGTCCTGGCCCCAGACCTGTGCTTTAGCCACTAGACACCCTCCCATCCTGGAGCTTCAAATAGAACTCAGGAGTCCTGACCCCAGTCCCCTGCTCTGACCATTCAACCACCCTCCCTCCCTTGTTAGCAGAACAGTCGGAGTGAACAGGGGTACTGTGCTGACAGCAGACGAACGGGGGAGGCCTGGCAGCGCGGATCCAGGGCTCATTCAGAGATGGGGATCACTTACTGAACAGGACAAGCTCCTCATCCCATTCAGCCTCTGATCCTGACAAGAACTGGTCCAAGTCAGGATCAGAGCCCAATCCAAACGCCTCCAAAGCTCAGGGCTGTTTGGACTCCTAGTTCTGGGCCAGGCCTGTCTGTCCCAGAGACAGACCCTACCCCATTCCCACAGCATGAGGCTTCCACGGCAGACCCAGGGTCTGAGCCTCTGCACATCGGCGAGGGTCACAGACTAATCCCGCACCGACCGCAGTCTATCACAGACAGATCAAGGGCCCCCGTCCTCACTCATTCGTCCTCCCGACAGCAGCAGAGGGATGTGCCCCATTTAAAGGTGGGGCGCACAGAGAGACTAAGGGTGGGGTGCACGAAGGGGCTCGGGCGCCTCGGCTTGAATGCACAAAAGGCATTAGGCGCCTAAGTCCCTATTTTAGGTCCCAGTTTCGGCTCCACCGCGGTGCACAAAGCTCCCACCGAACCCCGGAGGCGCCCGTGCTCCTGGGCACGTGTGCAGCTGCCGCCCCCTAGGTGTATGAGCCCCCGTCTCCTGCCTGAGCCCCAGAGCGATTCACAACCCAGGGGAAGACGGGTGCTCGGCCGCCTAAGTCGCATGTGGGGCCCCATCCGCGCGGCGTCCTCAGAGACCACCAGCCAGCTCAGCGCCCGTCCAAAACCCAGCCAGAGACGCGGGGAGGGGCCCACCTTATGACTTTCAGCCCAGTGGTTGGAGCAGCTGCCCGGGTTGGGGGAGGTCCAGGTTCATCCCCCGCCCCCGCCCGGGCAGTGGGTGAGAAAGGATTTGAGCAGGGGTCTCCCACCGCTCCAGAGAGCTCAACCCCCTGGGCTCGGGGATCGCCAGACGTGGGGCTCCCTCAGTCGCTCCTCTTGTAGCTGCTCCATGGTGGATAAATACTGAGGGTTGTACAGGACGTCCTCCTCTGTTTGGTGAGCACATCTCCCGGCTCAGGCCCTGTGCGCCAGACGAGCGCCCCCCAGCCTGTGAATTGCAAGAGGCGATGACACCTTCCTGCAGCCCAGACCTAGGCGCCCATCTCTGAGAGCGGGGCAGGGCTTAGCACACGGCTCTCCCGTCAGCATGGCCCGCTCAGCCAGCTCCCAGCCTAGTGAATTGCATCGGAAGGTGCCCATCTCCCTGTTTTACAAGAGGTCCCATGTGCCCCGCTGTGCTAGGAGCTGTACACACACAGTGAGAAACAGGCCCTGCCTTGAAGAGCTCACAGTCTAACTGGGCAAGACAGACAAAAGGTAGAGGGGAAATTGAGGCACAGCGCGGCGAAGGGACTCTCTTCCCTGTTTCCCACACCTGCTCGTGGCCAGCCCATACCTAATTATCCAGTGCAGGTGCATCCTAGCTGCTTAGTTACCACCCGAGGCCGTGCCAGCCCAGTGGCGCTATTGCAGCAAGAGGGGCCCAACCTGGGGTCGGTTCTGCCTCAGGCAGCACTTTAGGACCCCCCCACCCCCAGCCAGCACGGCAGATCTCAGCCATGTGCTCCCCTGGGCATGGCTGGGGCCCGATCCTGAGGATTTGCCAAGCCCCCCAACTCCCATTGATTTCAAGGGGCCTGGGAGGAGGGAAGAAAGGAACAAACACCAAGCCCAGAAGCGATTTATGACAACACTAATTCAGACACCTTGCCCGGCCAGTGCCGGATTCTGGAAGCAGCAGAGTGCCCCCTAGTGGCAATCTAGGGCGCTCCGCACCTCTCCGGAGGCGCGAGGCGCCTTCAATGAGCAGTCCCCATGCGCAGGATCGGTCCCTTCTGATTTCACCTCCCACCCACCCCGGGCGAGGCGGAGGAGGGAGGTGGGGTGGGCAGAGGAGCTCTGTAAGTGAGTGCCCTGCTCTGGGCTTTCTGCTTCCCTAGTACTTAAGGCCTCGGTCCTGCCTCGCACATTAAGGTCACTGGCTAAGCCGTGGGCTTTGCTGAGCTGGGATCCTATTACAAGAACAGAGAGAGGGAAAAAATTTTTAGGGCTAAGCTGCTGGTGCCAAATTTGGATGGAATTCAGGGAACCGCTCCTCCAGCAATATTATTGTGTGGGAACACCCCTGCCCCGCCCCTCTATCACAGTGTGTGTGAGCGAGAGAGAGAGTGCAGCGAACAAGGTGAGAGAAAACCTGCCCCATCCTCTATCTTTGGACAAGTTCCCATGCACGTTAGTCCATCACCACCCCCTGCCACCCTATGAAGGAAGGCTGGACTGGGGCGCCCACGTTACAGCCTGGGAAACTGAGGCAGGGAGTGTTTACAAGGTCACCCAGTGACTCAGGGCTGGGAATAGAACCCAGGCATCCTGCACTCGGCTGCGCAAACCCCTGCGCCACCCGGCTTTCAAATGTCAAACCGCCAAATCCAACCGCCCCTGGCAAGTTGCTGCGATGCATGGAGCCCTATTTTCATGGTTCTACGAAGGTTGAGCAAATGAATGTTGGCACAAGGGGGAAGGGGGTTCTCCTGGATGCTCGGAAAGGTCCCTCCTGGCCATCCGAGACCTGAGTCATAATCTCTTGCTTTTAATCAGTAGGTCTTCAAGCACTGTGCAAAGGAGGGCAAGGTCGTTATCGCCACAGATGGGGAAACTGAGGCAAGGGGTGGCAAAATGACTGGCCCAATATCACCATGCCTGGAACCCGTGTGTTTAGAGTCCCAGCACGATGTACAGGCCACAAGCAAGCACCTAAGCAGAGCTTGGGATGGAGCCAAGGAGCCCGGATGCCCAGCCTCTTAGCTCTAACCACTAGGTCATGCTACCTCCTTATATACCCATCTAGATACTCTTTCTGGGCCTGCTTCGCCTCTCCGTCACACCAGTGTCAATCAGCTCTAACTGAGTTACAGCAACACAAGAACAGCAAGTGAAATCTCTCTCCGCCCTGCTAAATGCCTGGCTCAGGAGGTGGCTAACCAAGGGCTTGACTCTATATAAAGTTAAGCCTCAGCGCGCTGGCTTTTTCCAGAGCGCCAGCCAAAGGGGTGCTTAAAGGGCCGAGTATAGAAGTACCCAAGCCCCAATTAGGGCGGCTCAGTGGTGCAGCGTGCTGATCCCTGGCCTTTCCCCTCCCCAGCCTGGCTTTAAACCTCCCGAAGGTCACATAGGGAAGGGATGGGGATTAACCCTTTGCTCTCCAGGGAGGGCTAGGCCCTTGTACGCTCCTACAGGCCCCTTGCCGTGTAGAGTGCAAGCCAGAACTGGAGGGCTTGCACCACCCAGAGACTTTCAGCAGAAGGCCCCAAATGCTCTGGTCCCATGTCCCCAAAGCTTCAATCCACGGGGCTATCCCAGAGCCACTGACTGCCCCGGAGTCACCTGGCCTGACCCCTCCAGCAGACGCACCCAGGTTGGATCCTGGCAGGGATGTTGCTCCGGTCACTCCCCTGGCTCTCCTATTGCACCAGACAACTGCCCCAGCTGCTAAGAACTTTCATTCTCCCGGGCTGCCGGCGAACGCTCCACATCCCCTGTGCCTCCTGCGATGCCGCTCAGTCCCTTCCCTTCTCCGACTGCTCAGGCCGGGCCAGAGGGAGCCCGCATCCATGCTGATGTTAGGCAGTGCAGGCCGTGAGCGGGAGAGACCTCCAGGGTGCATCTGTGTCCGGTAGGATGACCAGACAGCAAGTATGAAAAATTGGGACGGGGGTGGGGGGTAATAGGAGCCTATATAAGAAAAAGACCCAAAAATCGGGACTGTCCCTATAAAATCGGGACATCTGGTCACCCTAGTGTCCGGCAGCCTCAGTCCAGACCCCCCTGCTGAGTCACTGCGGCCCAGCCCTGTCCCGGGTCTGCTGCGAGGGGGGCAGAGCCCTTCTAAGGGCACGTGAACATGGCAGGCTCGTGTGGCGCCCTCCAGAGGCTCCAAGTGCTGGGACAAGCCGCAAGAAAGTCCTCGGGGGTTTGTTCTTCCCTTTAACAAGAGGAAAATGGGGAGGGCGAGAAGAATTGGGGGGGGGGACCCGGGGGGGGGGGGGGGGGTTGGTGGTAGGGGCTTGAGTCGGGGGTAGGGTGACCAGATGTCCCGATTTTTGATCATTAGTCCCGCGTCCCGACTGATGGTCCCGATTTTGTCCCGATTTTCAGTCTTCCGGGGTTTTTTTCCTCGACAGTTTCCAGCGGCAGAGGCTCTTCCGTTTTTTGGGGTTTTTTTGCTCGACAACTTCTGGGCGGGAAGTCCCGATTTTCGGGTCTTCTCATCTGGTCACCCTAGTCGGGGGAGCAGGAGCCTTGCAGGAAGGTGGGCGCGCAACAGGGGTGTCTGGTGGGAGAGGGCTTGAGGAAAGTGCCCGGCCTGGGGATTCTGGCATGTCATCTAAAACACACATGAACCCCACCCCCATACACGCACACACTCCCATGCACCTTCACAAAACCACACACACACGGGTACACAAAGCAACTGCGGCTGCATTACCACAGATGGTGCTGCTGTACGCTGGGCTCCACCCCAGGGCCTTCTGCCCCGAAACCAGGCCTCTCTCCCACTCCGTTTAAAGGGCATTTCCTCTGGCAGCAAGACAGCAGGAGCCTGTCCAGTCGCTGGGATCCACCACTGGAGGGAGACATGCATCAAGCCAGCATATTGTACACACACACACTCACACGTGCGTTCGCACAGGCACACACGTGCGAAGGCACACACGCACACGCACGCACGCACACGCAGAGTTCTCTCTGCATCCTCCGGCAGGTTCCCCGCGTCAGACAGGAAGCCAGAGAGACAGCGAGCGGCAGCAGCCAAAGATCCAAGCCCCGTGATCGTGAGGTACCATTCCCAGGAGTTTAATCTCACTCCAGCACTGAGTGAATGCCCAGCGTGCGGGTCAGGGCCCTGGAGGGGATGCTCAGGCTGGCCTGTGAAGCAGGCAGTCTGGTCTAGTGGGTGGTGCACCCCACTACGAGCAGAGCACTGGGGTTCTGTTCCTAACTCGGCTAGCTGTGTCCCCTCCCACCCTTTTTCTGTGTACGCTGAGGTCTGAGGGCAGAGCACGTCTCTGGCTCGATGGCTGTGCAGCGCCCAGCACACAGTACACCCCATAACGGGCAGATGTTTTCTCCACGCGAGATCACCCTGTCCCGGATCCCCACCGCGGCAGGGAGAGGCCAGTGGCCCGGGGCCGAACCTCGGATCCAAAGGGACCTGTGAACATTTGCAAACAGCCGGTGCCACCACCGGTTGCAATGCAGAATAAAAAGCAGCCCCCCTTGCCTGGGTCCCGTACCTGCTTCCCCAGCCATTCTGGCCTCCAGCCAGCCCCGGGGGGTGACGGCCGAGGGAACCCGCGAACCGGGAAATCGGATAAGCCCAGCTAGAGCCTCAGTGAGCTTATTTCCCTCTCTCCGCATTAACATGTTCACTTGGGCCGGCAGCTTTTCCCACTGACCCAGTGATCTTTGCTATTTCGGTCCCCCGAATTAAGAGATTGCAGGGACTAATGCCCGGTACCGTCCCTGGCTCAGAACATGCAGGTAAGAACATTGCAAGGGAGGGCGGCGTG
This sequence comes from Macrochelys suwanniensis, assembly GCA_033296515.1. Taxonomy (NCBI): domain Eukaryota; kingdom Metazoa; phylum Chordata; order Testudines; family Chelydridae; genus Macrochelys; species Macrochelys suwanniensis. Next base: position 4,934,671 of record CM065799.1, read on the forward strand.
CCGGGGCAGGCAGGGACGTGGCGGTGGGCAGGCAGAGAAGGGAGCTGCCCACGCCGCCCAGTGACAATTCAAGCCACGCCATCGAAGCAGGCAGGCAGCGTCCTTCGTGCAAACGGCGCCACATGCCTCCCCGGGCGGGTTTGCCATTGGCTTCCGTGAGATCAGGAGCTACAAGACATCCCTGGGCCCTGGCTGTCACCCATACCCGCCGCTCTGCGCAACTGGATTGACGCACGGGATGGGGGGCTGGTGGGGGGGAGCCAGGGCTTCCTTTATCGTGAAACCCAGGCGCTCCAGTGGTGCCGGGCTCTTTCGCCTCCGGGCATCGCCGGGCAGACGACAACGGGGGAGGGCACCAGTGCTGACTCTCCGTGGCAGGCAGTGGCAGGGGAGCCTCCGACGTGAGGTCCCTGGGCCAACGCTGCCCAAGGCAGCGCCCGGCATGCAGGAAGTGGGGGGAGGGATAGCTCAGTGGTTTGAGCATTGGCCTGCTAAACCCAGGGTTGTGAGTTCAATTCTTGAGGGGGCCATTTAGGGATCTGGGGCAAAAATTGGCGATTGGTCCTGCTTTGAGCTGGGGGTTGGATGACCTCCTAAGGTCCCTTCCAACCCTGAGATTCTATGAAGTGGAGGCAACCGGAGCAGGAAGCCGGGCCATCTCCACAGCGAGCGGCTTGGGAGCTCTGGTACCAGCAGGACACTCTTTGCCAGATCCTCGAGCACCTTGGCATTTCACTCCAGCATGGCTCGCAGGGCAAGAGAGGAATGGGGGAGGGGGGATGTAGGAAAAGAACAAGCTGAGGGGTCTCATCGAAGTAACAACTGGGAATCTCTGTGGGGATGGCTACAGCAACACAGCGAGGAGTTCCACAGGGTGCTGGGGTGGGGCCAGGGAGCGCCGTTCGCACCAGCTACCCAACAGCCCTCAGGTGCCACTGATCCACCAGCTCCAAGAGCCTGTGTCCACATATGTCATTTCTCGTTGCTAGTTCAGTAAATACGTTACCCTCAAACCTGGGGGTATTGAGGACTCTTGGAATTGGCAGCTATATTGAAGAGCAGAGGGGCTTCCTGATGCTGCTTGCAGGCTAGGGGACTCTGTAGCAAAGCGGACTATGCAGTATCAAGCTGGAAAGAGCCACTCTACAGCAAGGTGGGATGAGTTGTTTCTCTCGGCCTTAGGGAGCAGCCTGCTTTGTCTCTCTCTGTTTTGGGCTCTTGTTCTGAATTGTAGGAAATAAAAGTTGAGTTACCATGCAACCTGCCAACAAGAAGATTCATGTTTTTATCTAATTTTCTGTGTCTTTGCTGTGAACATACCACTAAGCCAGTCGTCACTGAAATGCTACGGTTACTGCATCTCCTGGGCTTCCCCAAGCACTGAAGGGCAAAGCATTGAAGAAATGGGGTCAGCACCAGATTTACCTACACTGGTCGCAGGTGAAATGTGTTAGCTGGCAGATTCTTCCCAGGCTCCAGAGGAAATTCTTCTAGTGTGTGATTGGTCAGCTTCAAAGCTTTGCCTTGCTGGGATAGTTGGTGGTGGTGGTGGTGGTGGACTTAGACTCAAGGCAGGATTTTTGTGCTACTCACTTGAAGACCTCCACTGTATACGTCATTCCACCACAAAACCTTGAAACACTTATAAACATTCATGAAATAAGCTTTGCAGCCTCCAGCATGGCTGATATTATTGTCACCCCTATTGTACAGATGGGCATGGTGAAATGACTGACTGAAGTTGGAGAATAAGTCAACAGGGGAGGTGGAATTAGCACCCAGGCAGTCCGAGCTCAAGTCGGTGTGTTCCAACCACTAGGCAACACTCCTAGAGCTAGCAAGAGGATCCTGGAGTTTTGACTCCCAGTCCTCATACACCCCTGCTAGACCTTACTCCCCTCCCAAAGCTGAGAACAGAACCCAGGAAGCCTGGCGCCCAGCTCTAACCACTAGTCCATACTACCTTCCAAGCATCAGCCTTAGTCATGCACAGACAGCCGCTGTGAATTCATGGGTGACAGGCAACAGCCGTTTCACCCAGCCAGCCAGCGTGCATGTGGAATTAGTACATTCATATTCAGCTGGAGCATCAGTGCAGCTGGGTGGGACTCAGCACTGGCTGGGCTTAGAGCCCTTCACAGGAGCAAGACACCTAGGGAACCATTACAAGTATCTATCACTCTATCTATCTACCTATCCCCATACACCCACTCTCTCTCTCTCTCTATCCTCATACACCCCCTCTATCTATCTATCTATCTATCTATCTATCTATCTATCTATCTATTGCCACACACACTATCTATCTGCTCCTCTTGCTCCTTCAATTGATTTATCCACTAATTCTTTCATCCTGAATTCTCTAACGGTACGTCTACACTACAGAATTAGGTCGAAATGATAGAAGTCGATATTTTAAAACCCGAATTTATGGAATCGATTGTGTGTGTCCCCACTAAAGAAAAGCATCTAGCCATCCTGTTGGGCACCTCCCCAATCATTCAAACCCTCCTGCAGCAACGTACAAAGGCCAATATACATACGTATAAACAACTAGTCAAGAGAGTGGTATATTCTAGAATAATAAGGAATATTAATGCTGTAATAGAACGATCACAGGAGCACCTAGATGTCTCAGCCAATGCTAGGGCCCCGTTGTGCTAGGAATCGCGTGTGCGCACACACACATTACACTTAACATTTAGCTGGCCATAGCTACATCGCCCAAGGGTGTGAAAAATCACACCCGCCTGAGCACTGTAGCTAAACTGACCTAATCCCTGGTATAGACGTGGCTAGGTCAACCGAAGCATTCTCCCATCGACCTAGCTCCTGCTGCTCGGGGAGGTGGAGTCACTACAGCCACAGAAAAACCTCTTCTGTCACTGTAGTGTGTGTGTCTACACTACAGGGTTACAGTGCAAAAGCTACAGCCCCAGAGCTGTGCCGGTGTATCCTCTGCCGTGGGGTAGACAAGCCCACAGTGAGAGACAGTCTCTGCCCTGAAGATCTCACAGTCTAAAGGTCAATTAAATCTATTCTACAGATGGGGAAACTGAGGCACAGAGCGATGTCGTGGACTTGCCCAGTGTCACACAGGGAATCTACAGCAGAACTGAGAATTCAACCCAGATCTCCAGTCCAGCACCTTAGCCACAAGGCCATCCTGCCTCTCGCAATATCATGTGTTAATTGCCCGAGCGGATGGGACTCAGAAGATCTGGGTTGTGTTCCTGGCTCCGCCACCAGCCTGCTATGTGACTTGGGCAAGTCACTCTACCAGTTTGTGCCTCAGTTTCCCCATAGTACCTCCACAAATAAATACCAGCCCAATCAAAATCCCCTCATCCCCTCAAGCCCACTTTCTCCCTAGCCCCTGGGAGAAGCCTCGAATTGTGCCTGGGGTGGGGGTGTTAACACACCCAGGCCAGGAAGCGAGGCCCCGCAGACCATATGGTTTGAAGAGCCTGTCCCGCTGGGGAAAGCAGGGAAGGAACAAGAACGTGGCCCAATAGGTTTTGCTGAAGCACATCGGGCTGCACCTGCCAACAGCTGGTGCCAGGCCCTTCCTTGCTCCCCTCGCTCCACTCAGCTTGGAGCAGGGCTGGATGGCAGAGAGGAGAGCCCGAAGTTTAACTAGGCACTTTAGATTCTTCTCGTGCCTCCACCACCAGGGAGGCAGGCGTCTCATTAGCAAGGGCCGCCTGCCTTAATGACAGCCAGGGCTGGCTGGTGTGGCGGGAGATCAGTGCTTAGGAAGGGCCCTGTAGCAAGGAACAGCCCAATATTTTTCACCCATTGAGCTCAAAGCGTTTTCAACAGCTGGGCATGTATCTTGCTCGGCAGTAGCAGAGCCAGGCAGGAACCAGTCTTCCCATCCCACGAAAATCGTCCAGATTTAGAACTTTTTTCCTGGGATGAAAAGTCAAAATCCCGAAAAATTTCACAAACCGCTAAAAGGGGGGCAAAACCGCGTTGGGCCAATCAGAACGTCCGGTTTCCATCATTTTGAACATTTCATTTCAATTTTACCCATTTGCAAGGTTCATTTTACTCTCGTTCGCTGAAATTGCAAAACAAACGTTTATTTTGAACTGGACTTTTTTGTTTCAGAACGAAACATTTCAAGAACTTCAGAACTTTGTTTTCTTTCCCAAATCCTTTTCGAGTGGAAACATTTGTCCAAAAACCAACTGCAGCGAGGCGGTGTGGCTCCCCGCCATCCCGGAGAGGGACGAGCCCATCCGGGTGCCGGAGTCGGCGGAGCTAGGGAGCTCTGAGCCCGCCCCTCGGAGGGTCAGGCGGTGACCCGGAAGTATAAAGGAGGGCCTGCAGAGCTCACTGGAAGCCCAGACGCCGGGCAGGCCAGATGCCTCCAGCCTAGCCCGTGACTGGGACGCCCCCGCGGACCAAGGGGCCCACCAGGACTGGCCCGACTTGCCCTGCGCCCGCTACCCGGAGGAGTCGCCGGACCTGCCCCGCGCCCCCTACCCCAAGGAACCTATGGTACCGGACCCCCCGAGGACACCACCTGGACCCAGGTACCACAAGAGGGGGAGTCTGGAAGTAGCCCGGGGGCAGCCGACCCCAGTCTGGCTGTAACAATTCCAGAGCCAATGTCAGTGTGTTGTAGCCTGGATCCCCACTGACACAGCAGCGGGTCTTCTGCCGGGGCTGGGGCGCAGTGGAGTGGGTGGGCCTGCGTCCCCCCTCGTGGGGGGGCCGTCTCCCCCTCTTCCCGGCCGCTCAGAGCCAGGAGCCGGGGCTTTGCTGTTCAGCTGTTTGCTCAGCCCCTACCTGAAGGCCTGAGGACCTAACTCACTGTTGCCCCACCCTGACCCAGGGCCCGGGTTTACGGTGCTTATTTCAGTTGCCGCAAGGGCCGCCGAGAGAGACTCCTGCGGCCAAACTAATCTCCGCAAACATCAACTGTGTGTAGTGAGCTGGTGTGGCTCCCCACTGCACCGGGGAGGGCCGAGCCCCGGCGAGCCTCTTTACACCAACCCAGTCCCATGAAGACTTTTTAAATTTATGATTAATTAGCATTCTCCAATGGAAAAAAAGTTCCATTAAAAAAAAAAACCCAACCAGCTCTACCCATTATATAGATGGGGAAACTGAGGCACAGACTTGCCCAAGGGCACGTGATGGAGACAGGAATATAGCCCCGGTTTCCTGCTTGTCAACCCCATGCGCTAGCGGCCAAAGCTGGCCTCTTTATCAGCTTTCGTAATGACCTAGGTGTTCTCAGCAAATCCACTGTGCGATGGTCCATTCCAGGACCTGCCGGTCACTATGGTGCTTGCAAAGAGGCAGCTGTCCCCTGGCACAGCAGTTCTCAGTCAAGGGTCCAAGGCCTCCTGGGGGAGCAGGTTTTAAAGGGTCCAGCAAGCAGGGCCAGCGTTAGACTCACTGGGGCCTAGGGCAGGAAGCCGAAGTCCCACTGCCCCAAGCCTCATCACCCTGGGCTGAACCGGAAGCCTGAGCAACTCAGCTACATAGGGCCCCCTGTGGCGTGGGGCCTTGGGCAAATGCCCTGCTTGCTACCGCTTAATGTGGGCCCTGGCTTTTATATGCAGAAAAACAGTTGTTGTGGCACACCTGGGCCATGGAGTTTTTACAGCATGTTCGGAGGGCCTCAGAAAGAAAAAGGGTGAGGACCCCCTGCCCTGGCAGAAACAGCCATCAGGTCCCAAAAGCCTGTGAGATTCTTCTTCTGCTGTGTCCCTCGTCCCCACCGGCCAACACACAGGGTTTGCACAGACACAGACCACTGTGCACAGCCACCATAGGCCAAGCATGCTCACAGCAGCACAGCTTCATGGACATTGCACAAACAACCCCCCCCACCCCGCCCCCCGACACAGACCCCTGTGCACAGACGTGATACGTAAGCATTAGGGCCCTACCAAATTCACAGTCCATTTTGGTCAATTTCACGATCATAGAATTTTTTAAATGGCAAATTTCATTATTTCAGCTATTTAAATCAGTAATTGTTGGGGTCCTGACCCAAAAGGGAGATGTGTGTGGTGGGGGGGAATCAGAAGGTTATTGTAGTGGGGTTGTGGTACTGCTACCGTCCTGTCTTTGCTGCTGTTGGCGGTGGTGCTGCCTTCAGAGCTGGGCAGCTGGAGAGCAGCGGCTGCTGGCCGGGAGCCCAGCTCTGAAGGCAAATCTACCTCCAGCAGCAGCGCAGAAGTAAGGATGGCAGAGTAGGGTGTTGCCACCCTTACTTCTGCGCTGCTCCCTGCAGAGCTGGGCCCTCAGTCAGCAGCTGCCGCTCTCCAGCCGCCCAGCTCTGAAGGCAGAGCAGAAGTAAGGGTGGCAATAACGCAACCCCCCTAAAATAACTTGACCCCCCCCTGCAACTCCCTTTTGGGTCAGGACCCCCCATTTGAGAAACGTGGGTCTTCCTCGTGAAATCTGTAGAGCATAGGGTCAAAGCTCATAAAAGACCAGATTTCACGGGGAGAGACCAGATTTCACGGTCCATGACGCGTTTTTAACAGTAGGGCCCTAATAATCATGCACAGAGCCGTGCGCGCGTGTGCACACATACACATGGAGGAATGTACCTCATGTACACATGTACCTGTCAGCACACACACACACACACACACACACACACACACACACACACACACACACACACACACACACACACACACACCCCCCTCCCTCCCTCCTCAGGGCCATGGATGAACCCTGCTCACTGACACCCCCTCTCACTCCAGAGGGTAAAACAATGTCCTGTTTCCTCCCAGGGAAGAGCCACACAACCCATTGATCATAAATTGCATAAGCCTGGAAATAGGCTTATAAAGGGAAGCAGCTGTTTGCATCCTTATTACTGCTCAGCGCTGGCTGTCAGGCTAACAAAGCCACATCAGAACGGCACATCGGAAAAATCTTATTACGCACCTTTGGGGCCGGACAGGAAATAGCTTCAAAATTTAAAGCAGGGTCGGAGCAGGGTGGGAGGAAGGGGAAGAGCGTGAGGGTGGCTGGTCTGAGGGAGAGAAGGAAAATCAAGAGGTGATTTGATCGTGATGTGTGAGCACCTTCACCGGGAGAAAACATCGGGCGAAGTTAGAAATAAGGCAAAATTTGGAATGGTGAAGGCTATTAACCCATGGAAGAAGCTCCCAGAGGCAGGGGTGGAGTCTCCATCTCTTGCTGTCCTCAGATCAAGAAAGGCTGCCGTTCTGAAAGACGCATTAGCCGAACACCCGTGACTGGGCTCCACAAAGGGGTAACTGGGTGAAATTCTCTGGCCTGTGCAATGCAGGCGGTCACACAAGATGGTGTCATCGTCCCCCCCCCAGCCTTAAACCCTATGAACCTAGGGAAGGAGCACGAGGCGCGTGCAGTCCAACTGTGCGTGTTTGCACAAGTCAAACTGGCATGTAATCATCGTGACAAGGGGGGCCAGCATGCGTGTGCGTGTCTATGGTAACCTAGCTTGTGTACATCCGTGCCCAAATGGCCCGAGCAGTTAAATCCGTGTACAGAATTCTGTGGGGGCAAGTCAGGAACGGTCTCCGAAATGTTGCCCCAGATGGAAGGCAATAGTGTTTGACCATTAAATACCCTGTTCCCCAAAATGTGCCTTGAATCAGTGGTTCTCAACCAGGGGTAGGCAGAGCTCTTCCATGGGGTACATCAACTCGTCTAGATATTTGCCTAGTTTTACAACAAGGAACATAAAAAGCACTAGCGAAGTCAGTACAAACTAAAATGTCCTACAATGACGTGTTCATACTGCTCTCTGTACTATGCACTGAAATGTAACTACAGTATTTATATCCCAACTGATTTTATATGGTAAAAATGAGAAAGTCAGCCATAGAATATCAGGATTGGAAGGGACCTTAGGAAGTCATCTAGTCCAACCCCCTGCTTAAAGGAGGACCAATCCCCAGTTTTTGTGCCCCAGATCCCTAAATGGCCCTCTCAAGTATTGAACTCACAACCCTGGGTTTAACAAGCCAATGCTCAAACCACTGAGCTCTCCCCTCCCCGGCTCACTAACAGTGCGCTGGGACACTTGTGTATTTTTATGTCTGATTTTGTCAGCAAGTAGTTTTTAAGTGAGGTGAAACTTGTGGGTACACAAGACACATCAGACTCCTGAGAGGGGGCCAGTAGCCTGGAAAGGTTGAGAGCCACTGCCCTAGATGAAGCCCTTCTCATGGTCTGGGATATCACTAGAGAGGGGCCCAGATAAACAGCAACTAGATCTCAACAGCCCTGAACTGGGATGCCAACCCAGACTCCACACCAGAGAGCTGTCTATGTAGCGGCCCTGGAGCAGAGGGCCAGGACTCGGTTATTGGCCCCATCCTGCTGGGGGGCTGAAAAAGCTGGTTACAGGCTACTTAAATGCAGTTGCAGTTAGAAATAGGCCAAGGCCCCTCTGATGTACATGCTCTTTGAGCCACATCTGTTGATTTCGCTAACACGGGCCCTCCAGGAGCTGCCAGAGCTATGGGAGAACAAACTGGAGTCTCTTCTGCCCTGTGCTTCGGCAGCCGGGTCATCAGCTGAGTTCCAGGAGGCAGACACTTTGTTAGAGGTGGGATTCAGAAAGACGCCACAGAGACTTCACAGCCCCATGCCCCAAATCCTGACCCCCTCACGCCAAGGGAAGGCTGGAGTAACTCAGCTGAACTCATTGGATGCACAGGTGTCAGCAGGTGTAGATGTGAGAGCAGAATCGGGCTCATCGTCATCCGACTTGCAGAATCCAAGCTAGTGACGCTCAGTGTCAATTTCTGATAAGTTCCTGGAGGATAGGTCTATCAATGGCAATTAGCCAGGATGGGCAGGGATGGTGTCCCTAGCCTCTGTTTGCTAGCAGTTGGGAATGGGCGACGGGATGGATCACTTGATGATTCCCTGTTCTGTTCATTCCCTCTGGGGCACCCGGCATTGGCCACTGTCGGCAGACGGGACACTGGGCTAGATGGACCTTTGGTCTGACCCAGTCTGGCCGTTCTTATGTTCTGGACTAAAGTCCATTGATTGCAGCACATGGATACAGGTATAACTGAGAGCAGAATCTGACCCTGCCCCCTCTGCCAGGAACGGGCAGGCCAGCTACCACCCCGACCAGGGTTACAACAGCGCCCCTACCAGTCCCCAAGCCACTCGAGAGTAGGGTGACCAGATGTCCCGATTTTATAGGGACAGTCCTGATTTTTGGGTCTTTTTCTTATATAGGCTCCTATTACCCGCCACCCCCTGTCCCGATTTTTCACACTTGCTGTCTGGTCACCCTACTTGAGAGCCCGCTCTCGAGCACTGGTGGAATCTCCCCCCTCTGGGCAGGGGGAGGCTCACGCAAACATTAGGTGGCTCCATGAGGACTGTGAGGAGGGGAGAGCTCCCTGCGACCGTCTCGCTGGTGTCAGGGGTACGAGAAGCCTGCGAGTCCCCAGAGCCCTGGATCCATGCTTGTTTTCCCTGGCAAACGTCATGGGGAGCTTGCAGGTTAGGTGATGAATAACTAGATCATTAGCCTCTGGGACAGAACAATTCCTGTTAACTACTGCACTGCCCTGGCCCAAGCAGGCCAGGATGGCATGATCCCCCTCTCTCGAGCTCACCCCTCTCGTTCCAGTCCTTCCGAGGCAGCTGGGGCAAGTAGGGATTAGTTGAGGTGCAGCCTGCTTTTCATGTGGCTCATAACAAACCCCTAGCAGGGTGTGTGCCACAGCTGGCTAGGTCGGAGCCCTGCCCCAGCACGCCTGGGATGTCAGCTCCCCACCCTAGCTCCTCGTTCCAAACTCATCACAGTCTCCCAGGCAGGGCTTGACGGCAGTCAGAGTCCACTCCCCAGGAGTCAGGGGGGTAGCTAGTGATCAAATGGGTTAGACGTCTTTCATGGAACAGTTAAACACACGTGTTTTGTTGTTTTTTTTTTTAAACCATTCACCGGGCGTGCCAGTCCCCAGCTCGCATCCCTCTCGGCTCGCATCCCTCTCCTCTCGCTGCAAAGGCTGATGAAACATTCGGAGGCTGCAATTAACTCATTCTTGGTGTGCTTGCGTGGGTCAGTTACGCACATCTGCCAGTGCGCAAAGCCCCCCTCCCCTCCCACTGCTTTCACATACTGTACTTAATTAGCAGCAAGTAAACGGTTAAAAAAAAAAAAGTGGAGTAAAAGAGGGCATCTCATAGACTCATAGACTTTAAGGTCAGAAGGGACCATTATCATCTAGTCTGACGTCCTGCACAATGCAGGCCACAGAATCTCACCCACCCACTCCTGCAATAATCCTCTCACCTGTGTCTCAGCTATTGAAGTCCTCAAATCATGGTTTAAAGACTTCAAGATGCAGAGACTCCTCCAGCAAGTGACCCGTGCCCCATGCTGCAGAGGAAGGTGAAAAAACTCCAGGGCCTCTGCCGATCTACCCTGGAGGAAAATTCCTTCCCGACCCCAAATATGGCGATCAGCTGAACCCTGAGCATGTGGGCAAGACTCACCAGCCAGACACCCAGGAAAAAGTTCTCTGTAGTAACTTCATCTGAAAGCGTGCAGGCTCGCAGGATGATTTGCATAATCTGAATATGTGGCAAGAGCACCCTGGAAATTAATTTAGCAAAGATGCACAGAAGGAGACAATGAGGAAGCCAGTCTCTAGACCAGAGCTTAGTTAATTTGGGTCTAATCAAGGCTTCTGAGGACTCAGTCAGGAAGCCCCAGAAGAGGCAGAGAAGCTCCTGAGAAGAAGGGACTTGTCAGGGGAGCTGGGTAGAGAGGGCACCAGCAAAGGGGACTGAGGAAAGGTGCTCCCAGAAGGAGCAGGGTCTGGAGAGTGGAGAAGCCCAGGAAGGCCCGGTCCCAGAGTAAGTGGCAAGAGGTGCAGATCGCTGGGGAACTACACACTGCTCCAGAGAACAGCTGCAACGCCTGGACCTCTGAAGGGGCCCTGAGTCCAGAACTGGAACCCATCCCCAGATGATGGGGGGAGGCCTGGCTCCAGAAGAGGGTCCCAGGTTGAGAGGGCCTTACTATGAAGAGTCTGGACAGAGAAGATGGATTGAGTCACCTGGGTAAAGCAGCCTAATATTAACTAACCTCCTTCCCCCAGCTAGAACACTGGGGTGAAGACTTGCTTGCATGCCTGTTGGGCCTTTGGTTAAATAAACCAGACCCCTGAAGGGGCACTGTTCACTATAGAACAGCCCCATTGAACTTACTGAAAGCCCATTAAGGGAAACTGAGGCAGTGGTTCACCTGTCGTGCCATGCCTGGCCACAGGGGGTGTGCCCGGGTGACCGCCATGTCATTACAGGACGGCGCTGATTGATCAGTGGAGAAGTTTTCTGGGACAGATTGTACATAACATTCCCTATCACCTGCTATTTTGTGTGCTGATTCCCTTTACAGGCGTATATCGGAAGCAGCAAGAGCTGCCTGCATCTCGCAGTTAATCCCCACCCATCTGTATCGATCTCGCCAAAAGCACGTGCTCCTGAGAGCTTGATACATGCCCGACCCCTGCTTCATCAATATCACCATCATTAATTGCCAGGAGCCGCAAAGAACAGAGCTCCTTCCCTCACCGGATTCTTCCCTCCCCGGATTCCTTCAGCTGCAAGACCCTCTGCAAAGGGAAAAGGCCCTGCCTCCATCTGCAAACTGTTCACTGCAGAGGAGGAATATTCCCCATCAAACCTTTGAGCATCCACCATCCCCTGCAAAATAATCCCCCCACCCCCCAACAAAAGCGGGGCTGCACCTTTTGTTTTTACATCTTCCTGATGGCGAAAGTCGGCCTGAACGTTTGTATTTCTCCTCCGAAAAGAGGGTTGGTTTTCTTCTCGCTTGGTGTTTTTTTTTTTTTTAAACCTTGAAATATCAAATCTCGTCTCCTCTGGGGGAGGAGTCGTTTGAAAATTTCCCAGTGAAAAATGCTGATTTGACTCAATCAAAACATTTTCGTAAAGATTTGGTTGACATTCGATAGGACATTATTGAAACAGTTAGTTTCCAGAAGGTCAGAGAGTCACAGAAATGCAGGGCAGGAGAAGGTCCATCCCCTGCTGAGACAGGACAAAACACACCTGGACCAGCCCTGGCAAATATCTGTCTATCCTGGTCTTAAAAACCTCCAAATGTTTCGTTCGATTAGTTATAATTCTATTCTATTTTTTGAATGGGTTGAACCAAAGTATTTTCAAACTATGGACTGTTTGGCCCTAATCTGGGCCACACCCAAAGCGTGCACTCTCAGAATTTCCCACGGGATGGCAGCTCGGAATTGCCACCCTCCCTAGTCCCGGAGATGTTGACTGTGAACTCAGGGCTTGTTGTACTGGACTCTAGCTCTCAGGGAGTTGTGCGGCTTGTCCCTGGTTCTTCCCTGGGAACTGATCTGTGCCAACCCAACGCCTACACCCAGATCCCTTCCTCCTCTGTGCCGGCTCCACTACTGGCTGGGGCATATGGGGCAGAGCCAAAGTTCTGCCCACTCTGTGCCTACCTACTCCTTACCCGCTGTAGCGGGGTAGCACCCCGCTCAGGCCTGAAGGGGCTTGAAAACAGCCCAGGAGAGGGCTGTGTCTGGAGCAAGCAGCCCCAGGCTGAGTGGGAAGGCAGGCTCAACCGGGGCCACGCCCCAATTAAGGCTCAGCTGGCCCTTATAAGTGGGCAGTGAGCCAAGAGCAAAGAGTCTCCGTCTGCTTTCAGAGAGGGAAGGGCCTGGCTGCAGGGACCTGAGCCAGTACCCAGAGTGGAGCATGGCTGGGGAAAGGTCAGAGGAGCTGGGGAGCTCTGGCCTGAGAGAACCCCAGGCTGTGGCCTAGTGTTAGGCCCAACTGGGTATAGGAGTTGCAGGGGGCAGCCCATGGGTAGGCCAAGGCAGCAAGTCCAAACCCCCTTTGCCTGTGATGAGTGGCTAACACTGCAGCCTGCCCCAGTGAGCGGGGGCTTGATGGTGACTGGCAGTGGCCCATGACTGAGGTGAAGTGGGGATAGTGGGTGGGGGTTCCCCTGGGAGCGGGAGACCCTGAGATTAAGGCTGTGGGAGTATTGCCAGGGAGGGCAGCACCCCAGAAAGGGGCACTGGGGTCCAGGAGGGACATGGGGCCAGAGTGGTCAGGTGGATCACTGGCCTGCAGAAGGCGCTCTGGAGGCTGGCGAGCTAATTCCCTGGATTGACCAGCAGGCGGCGCCGCAGGGGTGAGTCCGATGCACTTACACCCACCCACCAATTGCTGATAGGATAACTCACACGGGTGAATAAGGGACCAGATTATGCGTCTTCAGGCCCCTGATTGGGCACGTAGCCAGGGTCACAGTGGGGCTCAGTGTAGAGTGACCAGATGTCCCGATTTTATAGGGACAGTCCTGATTTTTGGGTCTGTTTTTCTTATATCGGTTTCTATTACCCCCCCCCTCCCCCGCCCATCCCTGTCCTGATTTTTCCCATTTGCTGTCTGGTCACCCTAGCTCAGTGTGAGGAGGGGGTTGCATTGCCAGGCCCCAAATTATTAGCGTTCCTTTAGGTTAATTTCAATCAGTGAAGCTGGCAGGATGTAACCGGCTGGGATGATGCCAAGTGAGACATTCAGGTGGGGCAACGGAGATGGCGGGTGAACTCGCTGCAGGGAAACGCTCACGAAACTAGGAGCTCGCTTTCCCCTGCCGAGGCCCTGAGTACTGCGAACAACGCTCCAGGAGCTGGAAGCTGTGGGTCGCAAAGGCTTTCTAAAGTGTTCTGCGTGGGGAGCTATGGGCGAAGTGGTGGTGGGCCTGGACAAAGGGGGATGGACGTGTTCCAGGGGGTCGCTCGCTGCTGGAGGAGGGTTCCTGCTAAGGATTCGGGGTCAGGCAGGCCAACAGTTTCCTGTACTAAGAAGTACTATAATTTGAGCGAACACTAGGGGGCACTCAAGCCACCATCTGCACCTATTGCGGCATTAGCCGGCTCACTTTAATGTCGATGATCTCGGTTCTGAGCTGCAGTTTATGGGCAGAAATCCTAGCAATGGAGACTCCTCATTCGGTGGGAGGTTTTTGAAACAGCGTAATTTCATGCTCAATCCCTCCCTTAGTCTCCTTGGAGCGTTCTCCTCAATGAATACGATTTCAAGTGGAAGATGCTGGAACGGGGGAGGGATAGCTCAGTGGTTTGAGCATTGGCCTGCTAAACCCAGGGCTGTGAGTTCAATCCTTGAGGGGGCCATTTAGGGATTGGGGGCAAAAATTGGGAATTGGTCCTGCTTGGAGCAGGGGGTTAGACTAGATGATCTCCTAAGGTCCCTTCTGTGATGGTGTACCCCATAAAACTGTATGGGGAGATGCTTATATATGTAACTAAAATGTTTTATGCTACATGTGCCGTGTAACATATCTCTGTGAATTTATTCCTCCTGTTTATATGCATGAATCATTGTTGTGGTTGGAGTTATGAAGATTGGTTTTATATTTGCTGGTTTTGTACATAGCCTTTGTAAGTGCATGGGATCATGTTTGGAGAAAAGAATGTGCCTGTTAAGTACGAGCACTTAACAGACAAAAGAAGTTGCAGACCCCAATCCACGTCGGGGCCGGGTCTGGAATGCAACTGGTTAGGCTGGTTGCCGAAGGGTGCATGGACAGGTGACTTGCCCATGTGATCCCAAAACTCCATGGTAACAGGATGTTACACAGGGAGGGGGAAAAGACTATAAAAGCCCGGGGGAGACCCTTCCATTTTGTCTTCAGCTGGCTAAAGAAAGAAGCTCTCCACCCCCCAAGGACACCTGAAAGAGACTGAACAAAGGACAAAGACATTAGGGGGGTGAGTGATTGCTGGACCCAGGCTAGAGGGAAAATAGCCTGTTTACTGGACCTAGTGAGGTTATTATCTGTACACAGGGTGATTAGACATAGAACTGCGTGTTCTATTTTATTTTATTCAGTAATTCACTTTGTTCTGTCTATCACTACTTGGAATCACTTAAATCCTACTTGCTGTACTTATTAAAATCACTTTTTACTCATTAAGTTTCCTGGAGTATGAGTTGTTACCTGGGGAAGGCAAACAGCTGTGCATATCTTTCTATCTTTGAAATAGAAGGCGAACTATTTATGAGTTTACCCTGTATAAGCTTTATACAGGGTAAAACGGATTTATTAAGGGTTTGAACCTCCTTGGAGTTGGACACCTGGGTGTCAAAGGCAAGAGCACTTCCAGGAGCCTTACAGTGGTGAAGCGACAAAGGGTCCTGTGGCACCTTATAGACTAACAGAGGTACTGAAGCATAAGCTTTCGTGGGTGAATACCCACTTCCTCGGATGCAAGCAGTGGAAAAGTGGTGAGTGGACTTGGTTCGGACCTGGGTCTGTGTTTGCAGCAGATCAGTGGAATCTGGCTCAAAACAGACAGGATTCGGGAGTCCCAAGCTGGAAAAGGCCTGGAAGCAGGGGCAGAAGTAGCCTTGGCACACCAGGTGGCAGCACCAAGCAGGTCTCTGAGTCCACCCCGTCACACCTTCCAACCCTGAGATTCTGTGAAGATATCCTGCTGGCCCTGGAGTCAGCCCAGCGCTGCGGGGGGGGGAGGGAAGAAGCCAAATTCCACTCTGGCTCGTGCATCAGCAGCAGGATTCTTAAGCTCCAAGTGCGGGTTGAATTCTCCCCTCCCTTACCCCTGTACAGCCCCACGGACCAGTGCATGGGTGTTACAGAGGGTGGCGTTTGCTCCCGCAGAGCCTTTATAACAGGGGATGTTGTGTGAGAAGGGACTGGCCCAGCGTGGCTCTTAGCTCCCAGGGGGAGTTTGCCAGCCCCACAGTTCGAACAAACACGTGTGTTCTTGTAAAGGGCAGGAGCGTGTTTGAGCAGGGGTCCCTGGGAGACAAACCTCGGGTCACTCTCCAGAGTGGAGACGTGCTGGTGATACTCGGGGGAGCTACACAAGCATCACAATGAGGTGACGCAAGCCCTTCTCCCAGCCCCCGATGTCTGGGGTGGGTCAGGGCCTGGCCTGCGTGCCCTGCACTTTAGCTATTCCCAGCGACCACAGGGGATCATGGGAAGTAGAGGGTGAGTTAGAGCAGCTCTGCACAGCCCCATAACACAGGGAGCATGAAGAGTGCTTTAAAATAACCTCCATCCCCTGCCCCCGTCTCCCCCCCCCCCCCCCCCCCCATTCCTGACCCCAAGGGCTGGGGCCCACCTGTCTTCCCAGCTCAGCCACAGACTCTCCTGTCCCAGCTGCACCAGTGGAATAGTTAGGGTGACCAGACAGCAAATGTGAAAAATCGGGACAGGGGTGGAAGGTAATAGGAGCCTATATTAAAAAAAAGACCCAAAAATCGGGACTGTCCCTATAAAATAGGGACATCTGGTCACCCTAGGAATAGTTGAGAATCAGGCTCCTAGATTGCCGGTGGAGTTGAATGGGGGGGTATTAATGCAGCGCCCGATGCTCTCTGCTGGGCATTGGCACCTCTTCCATGGCAGGGGTGGCTCTGCCCAGGCTGGGGCTGTTGTTTGTCCTTTGAGCATCTGCCCCTCTTTGGGCCCCTCCCATTTCAGTGGGTGCCAGAAGGTAGTGGGGGGGGGGGGCAGCAGACCTGTTATGAGCACAGGGCTCCTGGGATAATCCTGCCAGGGACTATTCGCTGGCCGTCTCCCCAGCCGCGGTGCCGGCTCTGCCCGGTGATGTAAGTGCAGTTATGTGATGTTTACTGTCATTTCAGTGGCGTTCTCTGCAGCGGGTCTTCTGTAATATCGTCTCTCTCTGTATCAGTGACAGGAAAGTCACTGGCGCTGGATAATTGTGTTTGCATTAGCAAATGCTGAAGCAAAAATAGAGAGCTAGAGGAAAGACTACAGGAGGCCCATGGGTTTTTCTCTCTTCTTTGGGGTGATTGGTATGGATGCAGCTAGCCAAGAAACCCCAATTCCAGGAATCCCTCAACATTGGAGTGGGGCAGGGGCAGAGGAAAGAGCAGAACCAGGATGTGAATTTTGCAATTTACCCCGCTGTGGCAGAATACACCCCTGTACACACTCTACTGCAATAATCTTTGTACAGGGTGTGCCTTGTAAGGCAGTGGGTCTCAAAGTTTTTTACTGGAGACCCCTTTCTTCAACTGGGTCCCCAGAATTTTTTGTTTGAAAACCACTGTATTAACATACATCCCACAGCCCTGCCCAGGTAGCAGTCAGGCCTGTCCTAAACAAGAAAGGAATGTGTGATTGCCTTAATTTGCATTTAAGCAGTAAACAGAGTCATGAAGCAGGAAGGGAAAACAAAGGAAGTTCAAAGACGTGTACAAAAAAAAAAAAAAAAAAAACTAGCAGGGAACATCCTTCCCCATAGACTTTGTCTCTTGGTGCCCAGCTGGAAATGTTTTGCAAGAGGGGGACTGAAACTCTAAAAAGGAGGGACAAACACCCCAAGGCACCCCTCTCTGTCTCCCTGCCCACCTCATTCTCTGCACCTGAGAAGACAAAAGGAAACAGCCATTGGACTCTGGGGGAGGGGTCCTGACCTGCAAGTTTGCTCAGTAATCTGCTGGAGCATGTGGTGAGGAATTTTGCTTGAATCTAATACAGTTTGTTTAGTTAGGCCCTAGTGAGGCTTTGTCTACACTGGACTTTTGTTGGTAAAACTTTTGTCATTCGGGATTGTGAAAAAAAACACACACACACACACACCCCCAAACGACAACAGTTTTACCAACGAAAAGCACTGGTGGTGGGAGTGGGATTTTTTTCTCGGCGGGAGAGCTGTCTCTTGCTGACAAAGAGCGGCTACACCACGTGCCTTTTAGTGGCATGGCTGTAGCGGCACAGCTGTGTCGCTAAAAGGTGCGTAGTGTAGACATAGCCTAAGCGTTTTATCTTTATTTTTCTTGTAATCATTTCTGACTTTTATGCCTCATTGTGCTCTGCCCTGGCTAGCACAAACACCAGGAGCAGTGAAGTCGGGCTAGCCGCACAGGTACATATCCGGGGTCCCGGGCAGAGCTGTACGGCCTATGTTGCCCCCGACAGCTTCGCTGCTCTTATTGGAGCTAGCTAGATCAAAGCTGGCTCAGGTATGTCTACACTTGCTGCAATCACACCTCTGCTTGCAGTGTAGACCCATCCTAAGTGGGACATGGACCCACCAGCATGCAGACACCCTCACCCCCACGTGAGCAGGGAGAGGCTTGGTAGCTCTAAAGATGCCCATCCGCTAACTTTGCTCTCAGGCTGGAAGACGCATCAGATGGAGCGTGGGGAGGGCTGCTTCTCCCTCATTGCACAAGGAGCATCCTTGCGGCCCAGCGATCATCGAATCAGAGGCTCTCTCCAACTTTGGAGCTGGGTCTCCTGGTGTAGCCGGCCTTTGGGGATGTCAACAGGCCACAGGTGGTTGTTCCGGGAGCTGCCCAGCACCCGCACACGAACCCCAGCAGCCAGCATTAGACCCAAGTATTACAGCCCTCCATCAAAGCAACTGTCCTGAGTGTGCAGGAAACGGACGAGATCTACTGTTTCTTTTCTCCAGTTGCTGCTCCCGGTGATGTAGCCAGGGATGCACCTTGGATCTGGATTCGAATCTAGATCCCCCAGGGCAACTGCCGGTGGCCTTTACAAGAACAAAAGGGTGTAGAAACTGGAGCACTTGCTTCTGGGTTCTCTGAATGGCCCCCATCCATCCCCATGACACAACTGAGCTCTTCATCTCAAAGAATAGTCTTCATCACAGGTACATTGTATGGAAGGTCTGAGTCACTGGATAATAACAGTGCAGGGGAGGAAAGTCTGTTAAGAACTGGGTTATTTCGACCCTTAAAAAGACACATCTCTATTCTTTGAGGCTGTCATCCTTTTTGCCTCATGAATCCTTCATAGCTGTAATGGAAACTAATTAATCACCCGCAAAGAGCTTCCTCTCGACAAGACCCAGCTAGGGGTCGCTGGGTGATGGACAATTTTCCGAATCAAGAAGGAATTTGCCATTATTGCGTGAAATGGTCCAAAGTAGGTGGCTGTCGAATGCGACAAGCCAAGTTCAGCCCAGAGCAATGCTAAGAGGCGATAGAGATTTATACCAGGCTAAAAAAATCAAAGCAACCATTAAAGGTGCGAACATCACCCAGTAAGATGCCTTCCTGTTTTACAGCTGTAATGGGAGAAGAGCATAGCAGGGGCTCTTTGGCCAGGGTGCATGGCTATTTTTCTGGAGTAGGGTGCCTGTCTGCATGCAGCCCCATCTCTGCGCACAAACCCGCTTTGCTCCCAACGGACGCAGAGACATGCTAGCCTGGAGTTTGGAACCTGTCTGGGGTCAGATTCTGGCTGAGCTCTGGTACAGAAGTGCCACCCAGGGCCAAAGACACAGGAGATGAACACACGAGCACATCAGAGCAATCTGAGATGGGCTCCAGGAGCAACGTGTGGATCGAGAACTAAAGAACGGAGAGCGCTTGGTTTCGGTTGGCCTCATTGGAGAGATGGGCCAAGCACAAAGTGTAGGTCTTAATCTGGATTACTGCTCGTTGCTCTCCTAGTAGAATGGGATTTGGGAGACCAGGGATTCTATTCCTGGCACTGCCACTGACCTGCTTGGTAACCTTGGGCAAGTCACTGCCCTGCCCTGTGCCTCAGTTTCCTCTCCCAGCCTTGGTCTGTTGACACTGTCAGCTTGAACAGTGCCCAGCACAATGGAACCCCTTGGTGCTATAGTAATAACACCGGCCTCTCTCAAATAACGTCAAACGCCATACAAAGAGCTGGTTTACGGTTAGGGCTGATATTCCATCTTTCACCCTGGCAACCTGCCTCTTTTGCAGCACATCCTGGAAATGAACTGACGAGGGGTGAACCTCCAGAGACCCAGAAGCTGGACGAGCGATTGCTAGGCCTTAGAGTTGGTCCAAAATTTGCCGATGGAACATTTTTTCCATCAGAAAATGCCAATTTGACAAAATCGAAACATTTCAGAGGGATGCGTCTATTTCACCGACATTTACGATGGGAAATTATGGAATCCTTTTGTTTCAGTATGGTTGGAATATTTCATTTCCACATTTCATTTTGACTTTTATATTAGGTTAACATATAAAAAATAGAACCCTTTCAAGAAGATTGAATTTGAATAATTCGGTTCGCAAAAAATTCCAAGATTTCTACACCACGTTCCTGTTGTGTCTGTGCTCTCTACACAGTATTCACAGAGGCATAGATTCTAAGGCCAGAAGTAACCACTGTGATCATACAATCTGACTTCCTGTACAACTAGGCTTGGAAGGATTAGATTTTTATTGGTAACCATCAGTAAATATCAATTTCGCTGTACACACACAAACCGAGGACAAAGTATGTCCATCAATAATAATCGAAATTTACAGACAGGCAAAGTAAGAAAAATGCTGCTGGAGAACTTATGAGTTTGATTTAAGGCTATTTATTTTGTGTATTTTGACATGTGATGTTGACAATTTATGTTTTAACGGTTATGCACCTTTCACTGTTTGAAGCTCAATATCAGGTACCATTAAATAATTATTGTCCGACTCCCCCCACATAATTCCCTGCAACTGTGAAAATGTAAACCGATAAAGATAGTTTAAAATGCTCACAAATAACCAGCGATTTTCTCCATCGAAATTATTTTTTTAAAATCACATTTTGACACGCTTATGCACAGCACAGGCCCAAGGACTTTCCCAAATCATTCCCGTTCGAACTAGAGCAGAACGTGCCAACACCACACAGACGCAGCTAAGTTCCAAATACCTGAATTTACTAACTATATAAACATACAAGGCCTAGCGAGATACATACGCTGCTGGTCTATGCTGTTCTGTTGGCTTCTGCAATAGAAGACAAGGGAGGCTATGTCAAGGCTGATTCCTCACTCTGGTACTTCGAGTGCAGAAGGTGGGGGCCTGCAAGGACTCTAAAAATTAATACTGGCCACTCCAGGCTTGTATTAAACTCCCAAGGTTACAGCTTCTCTCTGACCTTGGATGGGTAGATGCTGCCACCACCCAAGTGCAGAACCCCTTGAGAAACCAGGAAGGTGCCCTTGGGAATTCCTTCCTGTGGGGTACCCTCAAGCCCTTTCACCCCCCCCTTTGGGGAACAGCTGAGAAAGGGAAAAAAGAAACCAGCTATTGCCACCACCTAATTAAAAAAACCACGTGCACAAACCTCTTAAGACACAGAACTCCAATCCTGTTGTTAAAAAAGTACATTTTATTAAAAAAGAGAGAAAGAAAATACATCTGAAAACTCAGGCTATTGCTAGATCTAAAAACAGCAAATACAAGAATTAAGTACCAAGGATAGCTTTCTTGAGGTCCAGCTTAAAGGTTACAAGCAAAACAAAAGCACCTGGGGTTAGCACAGAGGAATCCATAAGCCATAAAGAAATAAAAGAGAGAAATCTAATCGTGTCTTCCTAGACATTTCCTGATCTACTTATATATCTGGGGTTTCAGATGAGTCGTTTCTAGGTATGATGCAGATGATTTTTCATATCTGACCCAAAGCTTCTTACAGCATCCCTGCTCTGTCCCCCTCTCCCTGGGAGAACAACCACAGACAGACAAAGGGGAAGTTTTTTTCTCAATTTTTTAAAAAGTTCTAGCCTTCCCATTGGCTCCTTTGGCCAGGTGCCCACTCACTTCCTTTTACCTATGCATAGCAGGGAGACCTTTTAACCCTTTACAGGGAAAGAGGTTAAAGGGGGGGACTGGAGCACATGATAGGGGACTGGAGCACATGACTTATGAGGAGAGGCTGAGGGAACTGGGATTGTTTAGCCTGCAGACGAGAAGAATGAGGGGGGATTTGATAGCTGCTTTCAACTACCTGAAAGGGGGTTCCAAAGAGGATGGATCTAGACTGTTCTCAGTGGTGGCAGATGACAGAACAAGGAGTAATGGTCTCAAGTTGCAGAGGGGGAGGTTTAGGTTGGATATTAGGAAAAACTTTTTCACTAGTAGGGTGGTGAAGCACTGGAATGGGTTACCTAGGGAGGTGGTGGAATCTCCTTCCTTAGAGGTTTTTAAAGTCAGGCTTGACAAAGCCCTGGCTGGGATGATTTAGTTGGGGTTGGTCCTGCATTGAGCAGGGGGTTGGACTAGATACCTCCTGAGGTCCCTTCCAACCCTGAGATTCTATGAAAGCAAGTAGAGAACAGCTACTTAAGAGGGATTTTATAGCTAACTGGCTGGCTGGGTGTCCATAACAGAGAGCTTCCCCACGCCCCCCCTTCATTTATCACAGGCTACTAGAGGGCATCCAAACTGTCTAAGGGTATCACAGAGCCCGGGCCAGCTGTGGATTTTTCTTTGCTGTGTAGACATACCCTAATCAGCGATATCACCCTATTCCTGTACCCAACAGTCCTGATTTGGGATGAAACGAAATTTCCAAAGCTTGGAATTTCCTGGAGGATGGGAATTCTGTTTTCTGACCAGATCTACTAGGCCCCACTTCCTCCCTTGCAGTGAGGGTAGGGGGATTGATCTCTGCTCTACACTCAGTCCCAGGGAGTGGAGCAGGTAGCTTTTGCCAGGAGAGATGAGGCAAGTGACCTCAATGCCCAGATCCCCTCCTCTCTTTGCCACCCAAGGGATCGGTTTTTCTTCTGACTCGGTGGGTGCATGGCACATGCTTGTCCTGTATGCCATGTGGATCCTGCCCCAGTCTCTGCCCTCTTACAGTTGGTTTTAATGTGGGGTGCTGCAGGCCGGGCTTCCTGGCTACCTCTCCCCAGACTGGTCACCCTCCTCCGCTAGCTGCTCCAGGCCTGGTGGCATGGGAAGGGAAAGAGCTCCCTGCAGAACCCCACTCAGCCTCAGTTCAGGGTGAGAATGACGAGGATAGGACTAGACGCTGCGAAGATTCCCGCCCCAAACAAGTCGGGAGTCTCTGCTACTCTGTTCAGGGACAGCCGTGGCCTGGCAGATTCAGCAGAGGTTCTGAGTGCCAGGCCTCCTGGCTTCTAGGCCCAGCTCTGCCACTGATTTATCATGGGTAAGCCTCATCCCCGCTCTGTGCCTCAGTTTCCCTCCCCTGGTAAAACGGGAGTTGAGAATGCTTGCCCAGCTCTATGGCAGGGATCTTGATCTCTGGTCCAGCCCCTATATGCTCCTTTGGCACGGGCACCATAAGTAGCCCGCTGGGGGAACATTCCCCAGGGGTGGGCATTGCATTGGCTTGCGGTTCACAGCTGAAGGACAAGGAGTGTAGCAATGGGGCACGCTACCAGGCCAGTCTGGCTGGTAGCACTACAGAGGCTGCTGTAACTTAGACCACCCCCAAGGCTGCCCTAAGTTATGCTGGGGGCCAGGCTGGCCCCTGCAGCAGCCCAGGGTCGGCATGAAGCCACCTGCGCCCACACTCCCTCTGGAATCAGCCACTGTGGGTGAAGTCCTGGCTCCACTGAAGTCAATGGCAAAAGTCCCATTGAGGCCAAAGGAACTAGACTGCTGTAAGCCCTATTCCGCCTCTGAAATTCCTCCTGTTAAAGATTTTCATGACTGATGCCTTAGTTCCCGCCTGATCTTGGGTATGTCGGGGCTGGGGGAGAGGGGGGGTAGGGAGGGGAAATGAGAGAGAGAAATTGAGTGAAAAGCAAATCACTTGAAACTTGCACACGTCTGACTGGCTTGGAAGCTCAGAAAGAAGAAGGGGAAGGAAAAAAGGCAACACGAGAACCAAACTCTTTTGAAGGTGTCTAGAAATTAGCTCAAGGCCAAGACGGAGGCACAGAGACTTTTACAGTAAACCTCATTAACTCGCAGCGCGAGTTAGAAAAAGGTTAGAAAAAAAACCTTCTAAGCAACAGGGAAAATGTTTGCTTCAGCAAAAACAAGTGTGGGGGAAAGGCCCCTCCCTCCCAGCTCCTTCTCTCCTTTTTATCTGTCTCCGGGGAATCCAGGATGAATAAGAAACCCGGCCCTTTTTCTTTCTCCTGTTTATCTCTTAATTATTACGCTGGAGATTCGGCTGAACCATCCGGCACCCGGGCCAAAGGAAAATATAACAACGCGGGGAGCCTGAGTGTCTGCAGCTCTGGGAGCCCAAGGCCAGTGAGTTGGTGGGACCCCCATGGAGATATTTCCCCAGACACGAGGCATGGATTGGATTTAGTTTTGCTTTCGTAAACCGCACCTGCATTGTTTCCACACCCCCTCCACCCCCATCACCGGAGGCTGGAAGCAGAGGGGGGCAGAGGATGAGTTTAAGGAGAGAGAGAGAGGAGTTGTAGGAGTGGGGGGTGGGATGATGCTCTTGTGATCAGACACAGACAATCTGGATTTAAATCTCAGCTCAGATTGGTGTGTAAGGTTGGGTAAGTCATTAGAAGCCGGATTTCAAAAGAACTTTGCTCCATTTAGGGACTGAAATGAGCAGCCAGATTTTTAACACCCTGCGTGCGCACTCTTAAAAATCTGGACCTTATTTAGATGTCTAAATAGGAGCTGAGCTCTCCAGAACCTTAGGCAGTGCACATGTTAACCAGGTGCTGTGGACCAAGGGAGTCCCAAGGCTCTGGCATCCCAGAACTCGGGAGATATGTCAGTTCGAACTTTGTGCCTCGGGCCCGACTTGTGAGATTCCTGGTTTCCAGTCAGGCTGAAATCCTCAGCCACGCTGCCCCAGCTCCCGACTGCTGGCAATGAGAACAGTTAGAGAGCTCAAGGATAGAAGGGACCAATCTGTGACGCCTGGGCCAGAGGGCTGAGTTTGGGGTGAGCATGCAGGAGGCTCTCGTCTTGTCTGGACTGGTTGGTTCACCTGTGCCTGGCGCATGGGGCTGAACTAAGAACATCTGGAGCCATCCCCTCCAGTCTCAGCCCCCTCCCCAAACAGACTCTGCCAGAGCTCGCCCTGACCCCTTCATTTCCTTTTAACAGCCCCACCCTGCCCCAGTGGATCCTTCCTCCTTAGCCCTAACCATGCATCTAAGGTTCCTGCCTTAATAAACACCTGCAGAAGCACCTAGAGGTTTCAGCGGGGCTTAGGCCTTGAACGGGTTCTAGCTATCTCACCCCATACCCACCCTTCTATCTATCCAGCCCCATACACCGCCTTCTGTCTAGGGTAATTACATGGACCCATCCCCATTGCATCGGGGCATCTGATAATCTTTACTGGGTTTTTCCTCCCAAGCCCCCTGTATGGTAGGGCAGGTCTATTAGCCCCATTTTACAGGTGGGCAACTGAGGGCCAGAGAGACTAAGTGACTTGGCCACAGTCACACAGGGAGTCTGTGGCCCAGCAGGGAATTGAAGCGGGGGAATTTCAAGTAGGAGCCTGGACGGCTGAACGAGCTCCTGGATAAAAGCCTCCCTTGACATGTGCTGGGACCTGGGCGTCACGATGTATTATTGTGTTGCTGTCGCACACAGGAGCTCCAGGCGTGGCTCAAGCCCCCAGGCTGCTAGGCGCTGGACAAACCCAGAACGAAAAGACAGCCCGACCACAAAGATTTGCAATTCAAGTAAAAATGGTAAAAGGAAACGGATGTGTTTGAACGCTGGGAATCAACCCCCCAGACCTTTATTTACAAAGCAAGCACCCTAGCAAAGTGAGCGCCACTACCTTTAATTAGCCTATCGCACTGATGCAACCTAAGGAAAGCTATCACCACGCCCCTGCTCCTTCCATTCAGCTCAGACATGTTGGGTTTGCGGTATGGATGGTGCTGCAGAGGAGCCGGGCTGCCCCTGGGCCCTGTGCTGCAGCTACATCAAGCTAATTAGGAGATACGGCAGCTGGGTGATACTCACCATGGGGACACTCGCATCCTGGCGGAAGTAGTGCTTTATTAATGAGTCTGCTTCTAAAGGTGGCTGGTGACGTCTGAACGCTTCAGCTGGCTCCTCTCAGAATGGGCTAGGTTGTCTTTTGTATCCACAGATGTGATGACAGAAATACATATTGTACATTGTCACCATGCTGGGCTTTTTTCTCATTTATCTCGCCCCCCCACCCCCCCGATTTCGCACTCCACAAAGAAGTCTCGTTATGATTGATTAGAAATGCTCAGAAAATTGTCAACACAACAGTTTTTCTGGTGGAGAAGTTGTGTTGTGTTGAACTGTTTTGTGGGGAATGGCCATTTCAGTGACGTTTTCAGCAGAAAAATGTGGAAACAATTCCAAATCAAAGCGTCTTCTTTCATTTTCTTCTGACTTGATCATTTTACTTGGGCTTTTAAATGTGGTAAAACTTTAAAAAACTTTTAATACTATATTCTATCAATGATGTTATATTATGTTTAATATTATATTACGTTATATCAATGGTATATATTGATGGGGGAGGGGTAGCTCAGTGGTTTGAGCACTGGCCTGCTAAACCCAGGGTTGTGAGTTCAATCCTTGAGGGGGCTATTTGGGGATATGGGGCAAAAATTGGGGATTGGTCCTGCTTTGAGCGGGGGGTTGGACTAGATGACCTCCTAAGGTCCCTTCCAACCTTGATATTCTATATCTATTTTCTCTTTAATGTTTTCTATTATATTTTAATGTTTTTAATGACATTATCAGAACAAAATAGTTCAGTGAGGTCATTTAATAAAATAAAATTTAAAAAATTAAATCAAATTTTAAAAAATGTAAAAAGTGAACCTTTTTATTTTTAATCTCATGATTTTGGGGGGTCTGACTCGTGATTTTTGAGCTCCTGAGGTCACCTATGCTGCCCACACATCGACCCTTTATGTGCTTCTTCTCTTATGGTCTTCTCCCCGCTTTGCCCCTTCACCCCACCCAGGCCTGCTACTCCTCCATATCCCCCCGAGCAGGTCATGTCCCGCTCCCAGCACTAGCAAAACTTGAGTCCCGGCCCAGCATGCGATGGGCTCTGGGTAAAACCCCAGCTAGGTTCTTTGGGGGAAGAAAGGGATGACTGACTGCGTCACTTTCTCCAAATATAGCAACATGGGCATGAGAGGGTTAACTGCATTACCCAGAGTATTATGGGATGGTCCTCAGCCTCTCCCCCCTTACTTCCTATTTAGTTCCTGGGAGTTTCCACACCCACCAGGTTCTTGCTGGGAGGCAATGAAATCAAGCAGCAAGTTCCCAGCCTGCAGTCCTGTGAGTAGACGGGTTTTACCCCTAAGTCCTGGGTGGGAGCAATCTTGGAGGGCATTTTCCCAAGACAGGAAATTGGGGCAGGGGGATCAGGATCCCACAGTCCTATTCCCAGCTCTGCCGTGGGCGAGTCATTGCCCGGCTCTGAGCCTCGGTTTCCCCATCTGTGATGGAGAAAAATAACATTTCAGTGTCAGGGCTTTTTTGAAGAAAGGTAAAGACCTGGGATCCAACATTAAACAACCCTCCCCCCCACCCGTGCTTAATTTTTCACTTTCCCAACAGAGACGCACCCAACCGCTAAAATCCTGGGTACTTCAGTCCAGCGGACATTGTCTGCACTAAGAAGAGCAGCGCTCACAGCCATCCCTCCAGGCCATGCTAAGCACTGGCACAGGCTGGCACTGCGATGCTTGCCCAAACTGGCGGGGTGTTGGTACAGCCGCTGGCCTGCGTGTGTTCCCATGGGGGGTGGGGGTGGGGTGGCTGCACCCCTCGAAAAAGGGGCGAGGGTTATTTTCTCTCCGAGGCCCATCTGGGAGCACAGGCCCATGCTCTCCCCTGGCAGCCACCTTTTCCCCACGGGGATCATAGGGGTCCCCTCGAGGAACAATCCCGGCATCGTTGGAAGGTCTGTGGAGCGAGCGAGTCCCAGGCGGCGCCATTCCTTCCTGAGGTGCTGACAATGCAGGATACAGAATGACAGAACAAGGAGTCTCAAGTTGCAGAGGGGGAGGTTTAGGTTGGATATTAGGAAAAACTTTTTCACTAGTAGGGTGGTGAAGCACTGGAATGGGTTACCTAGGGAGGTGGTGGAATCTCCTTCCTTAGAGGTTTTTAAGGTCAGGCTTGACAAAGCCCTGGCTGGGATGATTTAGTTGGGGTTGGTCCTGCTTTGAGCAGGGGGTTGGACTAGATGACCCCCTGAGGTCCCTTCTAACCCTGAGATTCTATTATTCCACCTGCTTGCAGTCCCTGCCCTAAGGAGCACATGATGCCCTGGTCCAACTCCCTTGGAAATCCCCCTCCAGAGCTGGCATTGCCAGGAACCAGTCCGGACCTAAAATACAGGCCTGGCCGGGGGCGTGCTGGGAAGGGAAAGGGGGACAGGCTTGGGGGTGAGGTTAAGACGTGGGCTCAGTTCCTAGCTCTGACTCAGCCCACGGTTTGGTTCGCGGCTTGTGAGCATGGCAGGAGGGTCCGGCTTGACCTTCTGCGGTGCTGAGCTCCCGCGGCTCCCTCTGGAGCACCTTCTGGACCTTGGGCTCCTCGGGTGCAGAGAGGGGGCGCTGACGGGGAGGGTGCAGTGTGGGGCGGAGACGAGACATTTGCTCTCCACGCCCTGGAAAGGTTTCTCTGAATGTCGTTCCCTTAAACGTCACCCGGGACGTAGGTGACACGCAGCCGGTGCCTGGCCCCGGCCCCCTTTCCGGGATGTCCTCGGCTCACCCCTGACCGAGGCGATCACAGCTGGCAGTCAGCGCCGTGTTGTGACAACAAAGGCCGTGGCTTAGCTGTTTTCCTCTGCGCTGTGCCCAAAGGGGACAGATTGTTGCAAAGGGAAGGGAGTTACATAAGCCGCTGCCTCCCTGCCAGGTGTGCGGTTGAGCATTGGAGATGCTGGCTGGCGAGGAGGGGCCGGTGCGTGCTGGAGCTGGAGAGGTGTCTGGTGCTAGGAAGTGCCTGATGTGGGGAATCCCTGGGGGTGGCTGGATTCCAGCTGGGGGAGGCGGGTGGCTCTAGCAAATGAATGGGAAAGGCTGGGACTGCTGCAGCAAATGCTACGGGGAGCAGGGAAGGGGCTAAATTCCTTCCTTTGAATGTGTCTCATTTACAAGGTGAAATAATGAGGCAGGAGCCCAGCGCTTCCCATAAGGGACCTGCTTCCCCTTGGGATCTGCAGAACATCCAGCCCAAGGGAAGGGAGCGAGACGAGGCTGAGAAGGTGTCGGGGTGGGGGGGTGTTATGGGGTGCTGAGCCGAGCCCCGCAGCCCAGTCATTTCCTGTTCCCACTGGCTCTGATCTTGCGTCCCTTATCCACATGCATAGCCCCTTACTCCTAATAGCGCTCCTGTTGGCTTTGGCGAGTCAGGATTATTCACAGGAGTGAGGGGTGCAGGATTGGGCCCATACATCTGCCTTTCTTCTGGGAGGGTGGAACCATCCCCACCAAGGTGGGGTTCATGACCCTTCGGGGCTCCTACAGCCCTGGATGAGTGACCAGGCACTTCACGTACGCGTAGGGCCCTACCAAATTCACTGTCCATTTTGGTCAATTTGACGGTCATAGGATTTTTTTAAATCGTAAATGTTCTGATTTCAGCTATTTAAATCTGAAATGTCACGGGGTTGTTATTGTAGGGCTCCTGACCCCAAAAGGAGTTGGGGGGGTTTACAAGGTTATTGTAGGGGGGGGCTGCGTATTGCTGCCCTTACTTCTGCGCTGCTGCTGGTAGGGCGCTGCCTTCAGAGCTGGGCTCCTGGCCAACAGCCACCACTCTCCGGCCGCTCAGCTCTGAAGGCAGCGCAGAAGTAAGGGTGGGGCAATAACAAACCCCCCCTAAAATAACCTTGCGATCCCCCTGCGACTCCCTTTTGGGTCAGGACTCCCAATTTGAGAAACGCTGGCCTCCCCTGTGGAATCTGTATGGTATAGGGTAAAAGCACACAGAAGACCAGATTTCAAGGGGGTAGACCAGATTTCACAGTCCGTGATGCATTTTTCATGGCCGTGAATTTGGTAGGGCTCATATGTGGGATGCGGGCTGCATTTGAAGGCCCGGGTCCGATCACTTCAGGAGGTGGGGCCAGGAGAACCAGTGGTTCGACCCAGTGAGGGGAATCCTGCTGTTCTTGTATGTTTCCCTACAAGTGCTTTCAGATGAATGAAGTAGTTCTCCAGTTATCTATAGAGTCTTCCAAGATGGACTGGTCAAGGCCTGAAGTTATAAGACAAGCAGGAAAGAAAAAACCCACAGCTCCTTCCCTTCCCACCTTTCAGGCTTCCTTGCTATCCATCATAATGAAGAGGAAAAAAAAGACAAACCCAGCTTACATTTCCCCCAAGGTCCCTGAAAAGACGGCGGATGTAAAATACGGCGTATCTATGGGTGGCCGCCTAGAGAGTGGCAGACACTTAATAGTTAAGGATGGAATTGTCAAAATGGCTCAGCCCCCACAACTGGGAGTCGATTTTCCAAAGTGCTCAGCGCCCATTATTATTAATCACACGTCTATTACGGCAGTGCCTAGAGACGGGTGCTGTACAAACCCCGAGCAGCGGCGCGGCCCCGCCCTGAAGAACTTCCAATGCTCAGCTCTTGAAAATCCAACCGCCAGCGTCACGCAGGGAGGTGCGACGCGCTTTTGAAAATCAGAGCCTTATTTAAGTGCCTTTCGAGACTCCGGCACTGCTAGTGGGTGAACTCTGGGAAGTCTGGCCCCGGGCAGCAGCTCCTCCTTGGAGAGTTCATTTCGCTGCGCGCCGTCTGAGCGCGCGAGCCCTGATTCCCAGACAGATGCAGAGGCATGCTGGGAACAGCAAGCACAGTGGCGCGGCCTTCCCCCGGGAGAATTGCTTACAGGACTGGATGCAGACAAATACAAATCTTTATCCGGGGCTATAGGTGGGTGGCTGTTAACGCACAGGGTAAGCACGTGTAGCTAGTACGTCCCTAGAAAGCAGCTGCTGGAGAGGGCTGTCTAACAGTCAGTGGACTTTTTATTAACATTACAGTTGTGCACAGACGCCCTAATCAAAATCAGAACCACGTGGTGCCGGGTGCTGCACAAACACCTAGTGAGAGACAGTCCCGGCCCTGGAAAGTTTACAGTTAAAGAGACAAGACAGGCAATGGTGGGAGAGTGAAGCATCGTGGCCAAAGCAGAGGTAGCTATCGAACTCAGCCGGCGTGGGGCCTAGCACAGGGACATGGCTCCTCACTAGGTGTACAAAAGGGGGTGAGTGGTGGAGTTTGCTTTGAAGAAGTATTGTAACGGTTAGGACGGGAGCTTGTGAGTTAGGAGTCCTGGATTCTGTTCCTAGCCCTGTGCCTCAGTAGCCGTGATATTACTTCCTCCCTGCGTCTTAGGGGTTATTGTGGGGTGTGACTCGTTCATGTTTGCAAAGCCCTTGGAGATCAGTGGGAGAAAGGCAACTAAACGCAAACAGGGCTAGATTTTTACCTCCCATTGAAGTACCTAAATAAGCATAAAGATTTTCAGAAGAGTACAGCACGCAGAGCTCTGCTTCAGGTCCCGAAGCTTGAAAGTTTGTCTCTCTCACCAACAGAAGCTGGTCGACTAAAAGAGATTGTCTCCCTGAGATGTTTTGGTAATCTGACCCCGCATGTGTGGCTACGTTACAAAAAAGCATTACAAGAAACACAGTCAAAGATCTGGGGGCCCAAAATTGAACCTAGAATTGCCAAGGAAAGATTTCCACATTCCAAATATCCTAGTTGGTTTGGTTTTTAGATTCTCCACTGAGAATTGAGGAAACATTTTTAAGTAACCCAGATCTATGATTTGTGTGACCAACAAAAACCCAATATGTGAGCGCCACCTGTTGGCTCTGGCGTGGTAATTAACTAGTCATTA
This sequence comes from Macrochelys suwanniensis, assembly GCA_033296515.1. Lineage (NCBI taxonomy): Eukaryota > Metazoa > Chordata > Testudines > Chelydridae > Macrochelys > Macrochelys suwanniensis. The sequence goes on from CM065799.1 coordinate 4,966,334, forward strand.
GTTCTGATGCATGTTGGTTTTTGTATTGTGTTTTGGTGGGGCAGGAGGTGGGGTTTTCATCCCAGCAGCTGTTGATGAGTCAGGACTCCTGGGTTCCCGTACTGGCTCGGTCACTGACTTGCTGTGAGACCTTGAGGAATTCAGTTCCCTCCCTGCTCTGTGCCTCAGTTTCCTCATCTCTAAAATGAGGATAATTATGCTTGTGCAGTGCTTTGAAATCTATGGGTGAAAGGGGCTAATTAAGTGTTATTCTGAGTATATTCCAGAACACTTGGCTCTGTAATTACATTTTAATTATACTTTGTTAGGGGGCTCATTGATCTTCAGCCCTTCGGCTAAAATTATTATTGTTATTAATCTCACCTCCCAGCGAAGTGCTGACTTGCAGAGGGGAGGATACGGTGGGATACAAACACTGCACAAAGTTTAAAAACAAACAAACAAAACCCTTGATGTTGTTCTTTCCAGTTCCGTTTGAAACATAGAAAGCACAAATATCTGGAGAGGGTCCATCAGAATGTGGAAGAGAAGCACCATTCAAATGAAGGGCAGTAATCAGACTACTTTGACATACTGTGTAGGGAAAACACTTAAAGAAATAGTATTTAGAACTGATCTATCTATCTATGCCCATACTCCTCTATCTATCTATCTATCTATCTCCATACACCCCCTCTATCTATTCTATCTATCGATCATCAGTAAAACGCTTTCTTTTTCTTTCTTTCCCCATACACTCCCATCTATCTACTAATCTCCCCCCAACCCTAATTACTTTAGTAGCTCTGCACCTTCTCACAATAGAAACAGCAATCAACAGTCTAGCTCTTTCTTCCTTCCCATTCCGGAGGAGCAATAACATGATGAATTTAAAGGGTTTATTTTTATTATGTTTGTTTCAGTGTGTGAGTGGGTAGTCGTGGGTGCAGAGTGTGTCTGTGAGTGGGTTAGGGAGGAAGTTCTTGTGGGAAAACTGCCCCAGACAGCTGAGAGTTTTGTTAGTTCTGAATGTGGGGAGGGCCGTGCTCTCTTTTTTTCTTGTGGGGGGGGAGTTCCGTAGTCCAGCTCCAGCTCCCACAAACCTTCTGTCTCCCTCACTCACCGGGCTCCCCCTGCTGGTTCACAGTGTCTTTGTCCAAGTGGAACATCGCTCCCATTGGCCGAAGTTTGGTGATGCGTCCCGGCTCCCAACCGACAGCTCCCGTCTCTCCCTGGACGGCCATGACATTTACTGCCACGAATTTAGCACTGCCAAGGACAGACAGCCCCAAAATAGCAGCTGTACCTGTGAAGCTGCAAAACCAATTTGCGGCTGGGGGCGAAAACACATCATCCCCCAGAAAATCAATAGGCAAAAAGCTTTCAGTGAGAGATAATTGCAAGAGGAGTCTCTTAACGAAGAGCGAGAAATGGACCAAAGCAGACTAGAGAAACCATCAATCATTTCTCTAAGATATACTATGTGAACAGAGCATACTGGGAGTAGGGGCGGGGGGGGGGGGGGGGCAAAAGAAGGGACTTGCATAAAACAGGACCTAAGCTCAACTGTCATCCCAAATCTCAAATCAAATGTCAGACAGAACTGATGCTCCCAAACCTTATCCCGACTCTAGTTGGAACCTTCCCTCCAAACCCTGATCCAACCCCCAATCCTCACCCAGCCTTCTTCAAATCCCAAACTGAGCCGATATCCCAAGCTCAACCCCAGCCCCAAACTGAATCTTTCCTCCCCCACCCAGTACTGAGGCTGCACCCCATCCTCTACCCCAAACCATTCCTGCAGCTCAGGAAAGTCTGGCTAACTCCCCCTGCCCCCTAGTCCCTCCACTGCTGTTTATCTTAACCTGGCAGCCTCTGCCCTTCCCAGGCACAGCCGAGGCCCGACGTGGAATCCACCTGGCGTCTCTGTCCAGGCTGGTGCGGTGGCTCCACCATCTTGTTTTGTCCCCGGCTTCCTCCATTGACTCCCTTGCCCGAGCAGCCTGTAGTGCTCCTGGGAGGTGGTTGCGGGGGGGGTGTTGCACGGACTCCCTCCTGCTCCGTTCAATCAGCCTTGTACTGCAACCGCTTCTCGGTGTCTCTGGAAAGCCCAGAGCTGGGATGGTTTCTGCCTCCCTGGCCAGCCTGTGAGCGTCCTCCTCAGCACTGGATCAGGGTTCAGTGGTGCCCAAGCTGCATCACCCACAGCCAACTGGTCTGACCAGGCTCACCCCCAGACGGACTCTCGCCTCCCTCTTGCTCCAGAGGCCTTGATTTTCTGCTGTAATCCACTAGTCTCCCCGGCCTCCCGGTGGAAGCAGAAGAGACAGGGGCACCGTAGGAAAAACTGGGCAGTGCCAGCGAACCCTGCTTCTCCTCCGCCGCCTGCCACTTCCCACCTTTATGGCACTTCCTCCTCCTGGGTACCTCACATCTCTCTCCAGGCACGAGGCGCCAGCCTCTCTTCGTTCAACTCCCACATTTCTTCCACGAGGCCAGCTGAGTGAAAACAGTGTCTATCTGGCCTGGCTTCGTCACCACCCGGCCAAGGACCCAAAGCCCCGGAACCGGTTTTATCCACACACACGCTCTGGGTCACCCACTCGGTTTTGTTCAGTCCGTCTTTGTTCACTGCCAGTTCCTCAGTCACAGCTGCGTCTGCTGTGTCCAGCACGGGACACACCTCAGGATGAATAAATACCAGCCTGTCTCATCCTACCATCTCTGGGAGGTTGCATACCCCTCTGGTAAGCAGCCAGGACAATGGATTCAGGAATGACAGAGTTTTGTTCTCTGGCCTGGGCTATGCAGGAGGTTGGTTCTAGAAGATGATCCGAACAGTCCCTTCTGGCTTGAAGATCTGTGTATTCTTGAGAGCTAGAGCTGAGCCCAGCCTGCACAATTCGGAGCTGGATCCAGATCCAAACTCCGCCAAAGACAGGTGGAACTGTGGTTTGGGTTCAGACCCGCCTCCGCGGAGAGTCACTGACCCCTTTGCTGGGAGCTGGATCAGATCCCTGGTTTGCTGTAGGTGACAGCACCTGCCCCCGAGAAGGATCAGTCTGGCCTTGCCTAGGGTGTGTTTGGGGAAGAGGCCGGCAGCCCCCACTGTGCCCCTTTGCACAGCTGCCACTGTTGGTGGGAAGATATTGCAACCCCAGGCAGTCTCGTTGGGTACCGTGTTGGATTAAGTGTCTGCATCGCTGTGAACCAGGGATGTATGCAGCTCGCAGGGAAGTTACCGCACCTCCTCCAGGAACAAAAAACAGTGTGTGTGGGGGGGTGATTAAGGGGAATGACTCAGGTTGTAAACAGTTCCAGAGACGGACCACCCCGCCCCCCCGGGAGGCTTTCACAGACTGCTTTAAACTGGGTTTTCCAGAACCCAGCAGACAAAGACGTGGCTTTCGATACCAAAAGGCCGGGTTTAAACTGACTCAGGGCTTCCTTTTTGATCCGGCCGATGGACAGGACCTGCTGTTCCAGGGGGCCCCAACCCTTGTAGGAGGGTTGGATAAATGTCGGCCTCTCCAGAGTCCCATAGGCCTGATGGGTGACTCCGGGTCTGTTGCGTGTGTGTTCAGATCTGTTGATTATATTTGCACGGTCATGCTTTTACCTTAAGCATGAAGGTGCTTGCTTAGAAAGATCTGGGGAGGATCCTGTCATTGCTGGCAATACACTGCTCAGAGCCCATGGGGAGAAACCAAGGCACAGGTGCTGGCCCGTTAGGCAGACGGGCTAGCTGGAGATATCACAGCGTACAGCGGGGAGCTGGGTGACTTCAGAACCCCCGAGTCAGATCCAGGTGATGGCTAGAGCCCTGACCACAGAGGAGGGAGTACAGGTGCAGTTACCCTGAAACTCTGACACTTGGCCCTAGCAGTACGCCGCACTCATCCCAGCTCCTGAATAAAGGCCTGGCTGGCCTGTTTTTATTGCTTCCCTCCTGTCCTGCTGCCCAGTTAAATTTCTCCCTGGCAGTCGATTGCAAAAGCGGCAGGCAGGATGTCAGCATATCGGCTTTAACAAAACAACCCCTCGCTTCCTTGCTCGCGCGGCCCTCTCTCTCCCGCTCTGTTTTTATCAACATAATAGCCCCGCGGCTATGGCCACCTCCAAGCTCTTAACTATGATTATGCTCAAAGTAGGTTAGTGGGCCAGGGTGCTAGGAAACCACTGAGCACGGCATTGTCCTCCCCTCTGTTTTCACTCCCGGTGAAGCACAGCCGGAGCTCTTCAACCTCCCTCTCCCACCTCCGATCTTATCACGCCGGCCGTATGTCGCCGAGAGCATGAACCGCCCTGGCCTTCGCCGCCGCCTAGAAATACCGGCCGGGCTCAAAAATCGGTTTCTGGGCCTGAAAAGTTCCCGTTTTTCCGACGCAACGTCAGAAACGGCCACGGGAAATTTCCCCCCAAACGAGCTGTTTGTTTGTCTTCGTCAACGTTGCCCACCAAACCGAAAACAAACTGGGATCCGGCTCAAATACCGCCCCCCACAAACCAACTAGAGACACTGAGGGACGCCCTGGAGGTCCCAGATCTGATTCTCCCACGCGCTGCACCTTGTGTTTTCTCTGCGCAAAGTGTCTGTAAAAACGCTGCCCCGGCCGAATACTCCGCTCATTAGAAGAGCTTTGTCCAGGAAATCCGCCTGGAAATAAGGGGTGCATTTGTAACAGGGCGGGGAATGAACCAGTGGAACAACTTACCGATAGCCGGAGCGGATTCTCCCTCACTGGCACTTTTTAAACCAAGACGGGATGTTTTTTCTACAGGATCTGCTCTAGTTCAAACAGGAATTAAGTCAGGGAGTGGTATGGTCTGGGCCAGGCAGGAGTGCAGGTTAGCTGATCGCAGGGGTCCCTTCCGGCCTTGGAATCTAGGATTCTCTGAACTTTGCACAGGCGTCAGTGAAGACGCAGGGTGCACGGCAGGGCAGGATCACGGCAGGGCAGGATCACGCCATCCGTTCGGATAAGCACTCAGAAGTTGGGTGTGGGTGTGGCTCCATCGCCCTGACTCTCCCATCATCCTTTACACCAGTGCAAAGGGCGTGCAAAGCTTGTGGTTGAGCTGGAACATGATTTTTCAGAGACATCCAGTCCTGATTTATTTTACAAAAGATTCGGATTTGGGCAGCCCCGACACTGGGGGAAGAGGGTGTCAATCCCTGGGGCACGCTGAGCTCGCCGTTTCCGTAAGAACCATTGCTTCTTTTGCACCCGAAGGCCCATGAATAAACCCTTCAAAGGAAGCTGTGATTGGCGGGAGGCATTTCCATTTGTGGCTGGCCCTCGTCACCAGCTGATCCATCTCCACGGGGAGAGCTGGGTAGGTGAACGAGGTGCCTAGTGTGGTTTGGGTTTCAGAAGAACATGCCCCAGCCCTTCCTACTTCAGCTGGGTGCCCGCTGTTCTCCTCACCCAGGTACAGAGCCTATTGAAGATGCTCATGAAGTACGTGTGCTCCTTTGTCGCAGGTCAGAGTCCAGGTGAGGAGGCAGGTTTAAACCACGCAAGCACTGATCAGCTTCCCACAACCACACCAGCCCCCGCCGCGTGCCCAGAAGGACAGACAAGTTCTCCCACCATTCACTGGAAGAGAACCAGAGGGGTTCAGTTTGTGGCTGTGCAAAGAACCACGGGATGTGCCCCCAGAACTGCAAGCGACACCCAGCGGAGCAAGTGACACACTCGAGTGTGGCTGCTCACACCCGGGCTAGGCTGACCTGGGTTAACCTGAGTTAACTCTGCAGTGAAGATGAAGCCTGAGCCAGGCTTGGTGCCTGCTGAGGCATTACTCTGCTAACAGCATCAGTCCATATCAGGCAGGTACAGACTAGCTAGTTAAACACTGCCCCGGAACCAGGAATTGTGTTCTTTTGCTTTTCCAGCCGCTGGCTTTGCTCTCCCTGCAGACCCTGATTCAGAGCCAAAGGCAGGAGGGCATTTGTGTGTCCGATTGAACTGCTGTTGTTTGTGGTGGTTGACCAAGGGATGAAAGTGAACAATCCTGGAATGAAACAAAGGCCAGACTTGGGGGTCAGATCTTCCCCTCACACTGCCCCACCCTCCCTCGGCCCCTCCCGGGCTGCTGAGTGAGAGCCAAGCAGCAGCCCAACCGTGCAGAGAGAGTATCGTGTCTGGGGGTGGGGTCTGTGTAGCTGGACTCCCCAGTGCATGGGTCGGTGCACCCCCCATGCTTTGCACCATGGAGTCACCTCTGTTGTGCTTAAGCTGGGACAGCCCACAGCTACAGCTCTGGGGGTGGCATCATCCCTGTAGCAACCTAGAGGAACAAGCAGATCCGGTGGGTAAGAAACATGCGATCAGCCCCCCTTGCTTTGCTGTGCGACCCACAAAGACGCTCCAAGCAAATCCCTTCCCAGGTGAAGGCCTGCTGTGACCTCGCTGGCTTCCCGCGGCTACGGGGGCAGGATCAGGCCCCTCTGCTTCATTACTCTGGAGCCCCTCGCGGGGGATCCGCAGCCGCTAATTGCTCCTGCAGCCCCCTCTGAGGTACGACCCCGGCAGCGAGAGCGTTGGGCAAGTCAGGCTGCATCAAAGGCCCTGGCTAATGGTTCACACACGCTCAGCTACCTGACATTAGCTTTTCATTACGTGGCGCCAATTAGTCCGCCCTGATTGCCCTGCCAAACTGATGATGAAGGGCCCGGTGATTGTCACCGTGGTTATAAGGCCCTTACGTAGTCGCTGCAGTGTGGCTATTACATAAGTGAAGGGCGTTACGTGACCAGTTAGTGTAAACAAAGGATGCTCCAGGTTTAACTCAGACCCCCAAGAGGAGCGTATGCAGCCTTACGTAGCACAGGGAGTGTGACGGACCAGCCAGCTCCATGCTGCCTGGACTGTCTGATGCCATCTGATCTGAGTCCCTGCACCCTGGGCTCCTAAACAAGGTCTCAGCCCCGCTACCCCTGCTGCAAGGAATATGCAGAGATTGTCAGATCAGATCAGACCAACAGCCAGGGGAGTTGTTTGGTCCAGTTGGTAGAGCAACAGGTTGTGAGTCAGGAGAGCTGGGTTTTGAGCCCAGATCAGCCCCCAACCTGTTGTGTGACCACGGGCATGCCCCCGTGCCTCAGTTTCCCCTGCCACTCCTTGTCTATTTAGACTGATACTCTTAGAGGCCGGGACTGTCCCTCACTGTGGGTCATTACAGAGTTTGGTACAATACAGTCCTGGAGTCTGTAGGTGCTACTATATTACAGATCATAGAAGTGTGGGACTGGAAGGGACCTCAACAGATCATCTAATCCAGTCCCCTGCATTCAAGGCAAGACTATGTAGTAACTAGACCATCCCTGACAGGTGTTTGTCTAACCTGTTCTTAAAAACCTCCAATGATGGAGATTCCACCACCTCCCTAGGCAATTTATTCCCGTGCTTAACCACCCCGACAGGTAGGAAGTTTTTCCTAATGTCCAACCTAAACCTCCCTTGCTGCAATTTAAGCCCATTGCTTCTTGTCCTATCCTCAAGAGGTTAACAAGAACAATTTTTCTTCCTCCTTCTTGTAATGATCCCCTGATCTGGGAGACTCGTCTCTTCAATGAGACAGCAGCTGCTCAAGGATGACTGTAAAATCAAAGGCAGCATTCTAGCCTCTCCCACCTTGCACTGAGCAGCGGGATTACACGCCCAACGGTGCTCCACAGTCCTCGGGAGGTACCACCCAAGGTCCACCTCTGCTCACCGTCCGGGCCCCAAGCCTCTTACCCAGGATGGTTGGGGCTCAGGGATCCTTGCTCTCACACTGCTGGCATGGGGTAACTAAGCCTAATAATACCCACCTCTTCATCGAAGGATCATTATCCCCATTTTACAGATGGGGCACAGAACAGGGAAGGCCCTAGTCTACGGTCCCCTAGTAGAAGAGCAAGGAATGGAACCTAGATTTCCTAAGCACAAGGTTGGTTTGGTGCTCTATCCACTCAGCCCCACTGTCTCCATAGTAGCTACACTACACAAAGAGGGGCGTTTGTATCATGTCTTGGCCACAGTCACCAAATCCCCTGACTGTAAGCCCCAAAAGCATAAGCCCCTAACACTTGAGTAGCCCAGAGCCCTCCATGGTTTGTGAGGCAGTAGTAACAGGCTGTTCCAGTTCCTGGGGACAGCCACTAGAGGGAGACATGCCCATACACTGTCCCCATGTGTTTTAGCACAGGGGTTCTTGCAACACATTTTTGGGTGGCCTCAGTGCGGCCACCAACCCTTTGCTGGTGGCCGCACAGACACTTTTCCCTAAAATACTTGATTAACTTTAGGAAAAACAAATATACACAAACACATCGTTGTCATTTATTTATGTGGGGGGGGGGGTTGTGGGTTTTTTTTTTTTTTGCAGGCTCAATAATAAAAATATGACTGTGAAAAGTGATATTTGTATGTTAATATCAATCACTTTTCACAGGACACGTAGCGGCTATCGCCTGGAGAGATGGGGTGGGGGTGGGGGACCATCTGGGCCAACCTAATCCTACATCTCAAGAGCATTTTCCCAGCAGGGTCCTGCGGCAAGGGCAATCGAACTGCAGAAGCACCCGTGGCTTTGGAGACTGAGGAAAGCTGCCGAGAAGCAAGGGAAGCAATTTCTTTAAAGAACAGGTCCGTTATCAAGTGCTGTTGACAAACTCCCTATGTGAGACAGACCCAAGTGTGCTTCCGTTCCCGCACGCTCTCTGGGATAAAGGGACCTTGCGCCTCTTCCCTCTCTGGACTATAGGCCCGAGCGATGGGGTAGGTGAGCTGTCTCTATATCCTTCATTCCTTGGGTGCCAGGTTTCAGCCTGGTTTGTGTCTATCTGTCTCCAGCGTGGGCTTGACGGTGAGGTGTCCTTGCTTGCAAAGGTACTTCTTTTCTGCATAAAAGGATTAAGCGTTGTTTGGAGATTAAAACTCTGCTGGGAGCCGCTGCTTTCCGCTCGGGGGCTGAGGAGGGAGATGCTCACTTTATCAGCGAGAAGGTTAAGAGTCCATGCGTACCTACGTGGGGAACAAATATTCAATAATAGGCTCATCCGTCTAGCAGAGAAAGGTCTAACGCGATCAATGGCTGGAAGATGAAAATAGACAGATGCAGACTGGAAATAAGGCGCCCATTTGTAACAGTGGAACAATTTCCCAAGGGTCCTGGTGGATTCTCCGTCACTGACAGTTTTTAAATCAAGACGGGATGTTTTTCTAACAGATCTGCTCTAGGAATGGTTTGGGGGCAGTTCTCTGGCCTGTAGGATACAGGAGGTCAGACCAGATGATCCCAATGGTCCCTTCTGGCCAAGGAATCTAGATGGGGCCAGCGCCTCTCCCTGGTGATGGATGATGGAGAGAAGATTAAAGGAGGTCAAGGTTGGGCTGGTGACACTTTAGAATGAGCTATCAAGGGAGCTTGATGGTTTTCTTAATGCCAAAAATGTCTTGGATCCCATCCACCACCTTGAGTGGGCGGTGGGCACCATGTGGGAGGAGCCGACAGCAGTATTATTAGGGCTGGAACGCAGGCCCTTAGGTCTTGGGTTGATCCCAGTGTCCTTGATTTGGGGTAGGATTTAAAGCCTGGTGCCAGGTTCTGAGCCATGGGGATCTATATTTAGGCGGTTTCCATAGCTACCTCTGGCTCTTGGAGATGGAGGCTGCTTCTAGCTACAAGGAGCCACCAGCCCACCAACCAGAGGGGTAGCCATGCTAGTCGGGATCTGTAGAAGCGACAAAGGGTCCTGTGGCACCTTATAGACTAACAGAGGTATTGGAGCATAAGCTTTCGTGGGTGAAAACCCACCAACAGCTCTCCTGGACCATGATCAAGGGTGGTTCAGGGGGTGAATCCCGCTAAGGATTTCAGGTTCATTAGCCAGACTTGGGCCCCTGTGAGAAGGTTTGGAGCTGGGTCCAGGTGTGGATGCCCCCAAAGTTCATGGAGAGGCTTGGAGGTGGTTGGCTTGGGGCCATCTCCAGTATTCACTGGCGATCAGGCCTGAACCGGCGCTCTCTGGCGCCGGTAGATGTCGTTCCATTGACTTGAACAAGCTTTGGGTCAGGCCCAAAGTGCCCACTGGGATAACATTTCCTGCTGCACAACAGAGGCAGTGTGGTCTAGTGGCTAGGCCCCCTGCCCAGGGATTCAGGTGACCTGAGCTCTGTTCCCAGCTCTTCCACTGAGCTCCAGAAAAGGCCCTGAGAGGCCAGCCAGGCCTAGAACGCAAGTCTCCTGCCTCCCAGTCTGTTAGCCTGTGCGGCCCTTTGCATGCAGGGTCAGCCCTTTGGGTGCTCCCGGGGCCCTAGCGAGTGTCTGGGGGCCCTAGCGATGAGAGCTTTGCTTTAGCGATGCCGATAGATGAGCATAGGTATCGAACGGGGACAGGCTGAACCGCGCCCGGGGAAAAAACAGGATCGCCAGTCTGTAAACCTCAGCCTGCTTAATCCTGTCCTCAGATGTGTGTTCCCGTGGTGTGCTGGGTAATCCGCTTTAGCCTGGGGCACTTTTCCTGCTTAGCTCTGCCAGGGCTCCAGCATGGACCGGGGCGGGGGGGCACATCCACCACACCCTTGGGCTCCCCACTGGCTTTTTGGAGCCTCCACAGATCTCTCAGGTCTGGTAGATGATTTAAGAAAGAAGCAAAACTTTAGTCTCCCTCTGTTGAAGGCATTACTAGTATGTGGGGATCTGGGTTTAAGAGGGTTCACCGCACAGTCTCCTGCAACTGATCGGGGGAGGCATTTCCAGTAGAGAGAGGGACACATTGATGCCATTGGACAAGGCCCGGGTGAGACCTCATCTGGAATCCCACGCACAGCTGTGGTCACCCACATCAGAGAAGCTGAAGTCAGCCTGGAGCCGGTGCTGAGAAGGGGAACGGAGGCCCGTCTTACCGGGGGAGACTAAAAGAGCTGGGCTTGGTTAGCGTGGCCAGACAAAGGCTGAGAGGCAGGTGATGGCTGTCTATAAACACACCGGGAGGCAAACCCAGGCAGGGAGAAGAGCTACTGACGCTAAAGGCCGATGTTGGCACAAGAACAAATGGGGATCAACTGGCCAGGAATAAACCCAGGCTGGAAATGAGAAGACAGTTTCTAACCGTCAGAGGAGGGAGGCCCTGGAACAGCCTCCCCCCAGGAGCGGGTGGGGGCAAACATCCTAATGAGTCTGCCCAAGGTCAGCGTGGGCAGGGTGAGATGGCGGGGCTCCTGCAATAGGAGTGTGACCGGAGAGGTTTGACCGTGTCTGTCCAGTATGGGGCACATGCCCAGCAGTGTTGTTGCAGGAAAAACATGGCCAGAGTTGCAATATGCCAAACGGGAGGTAAAACTGAGGTCCCGGAGTCCTTTGAAACAACCCCAGCGCTGTCTCTTTGAGTGAGAAGAGGAACGTTACCTTGTCCCTGGCCAAAGCCTGCCTCATGCAGTTCTATTCGGCCTCCCTAACTGGCCCTGCAGTTTCAGTCGTAGACAGGATTCTTCTCAGCTCCCCGCCTTACACTGTTGCTGTGCGCTGTTGAGGAGGGGCCCTGTGTCACCCCAGAGGTGGCCGCTTTTCAGTAGTGGGGGAAGGAATCGTCTTTCCTTAGAGTGAATTCATTAGGAACTCAGAGAGCAATGCAGGATTTCCCCGGCCAGAGCAGCTGATGGAGCCAGCCCGGCTCGGGAAGGCTCCCCCAGGAGACACGTTGCATCCAGGCTTCGGGAGGGAGTGCTCAGCCCATGGTGGTAGCTCCTCCACCCGAGGCTGCCCGCACGCTGCCGGCCAGAGGGAGCCTCTCTTTATCTGCAGGAGAGGTCAAGGTTGGGCTGGTGACACCTTAGAATGAGCTATAGGGTCACGGCCCTGGTCCTGCCTCTGCTGGGGACCTTGGCACCCGCCGTGCAAACCAGCAGTGTGCGCCCGCTGCATCGGCATCACTCGAGTGCAGATTTCCCCGAGCTGGGCCAACCCTGGCCTGGCGAGGCCGGGCACTGTAGATTAAGACAGGCCACCACCCAGGTCTCAAAGGCTAGCAGGACGCAGCCTCTTCACACCAGGGGCTTTGGGCCAGATTTTTACGGTATTTAGGAACCTAAAGTTGCAGAGAGGTGCCCGGGTGCATCTGAAAATCTCACTAGGCACTTAGCTGCATCTTTAGCACCTAAATCCTTTTGGAAAGCTGACCCTGCCAGGGCAAAGGTTCATTTCTGACCCCTCAGCCACCCAATCCCCACAGCCCATCTATTTTAGGTGTCGGCCCAGTCCTCATTACCAGAGTGTCTGTGCACCTTGTCATCTTTAATGTATTTAGTCTCACAGCCCCCCCCCCGCCCCCGAGAGGTAAGGAAGTGCCATTATCCCCATTGCACAGATGGGGAAACTGAGACAGAGAGTGACTAAGGCGCAGATCCTCAAAGGTATTTAGGTCAATGAGAGTTAGGCACATCTAAATACATTGGGTGATCAATGGAAGTTAGGTGCCTAAATACCTTGGATGATCTGGGGCTAAGTGACATGCCCAAGGACCCACAGGACGCATGTGGCAGAGACGGGGACCGAGCCCAGTACTAGGCTGGCACTCTGACCGCTGGACCATCCTTCCTCTGACACCTTCTCAGAAAGCTGCCAGCTCACAGGACAGGAGCTCAGCAGCCACAGCGTGTCCTCTTGAGCCACCCACCTACTCCGACAGCAGGCCTTTGCGTGGATGGGCTGGTTTTTCTTGGTTCCAGGAGCGTCAGTAGGAGGACAAAATTAAAGAGGTTTGATCCAGAAGCTGGGATGAGCCTCATGGAAAATTCCTAATGACAGGCTTAGCTTTTTAACCTGTTCTTGGGTGGGGTCTAACAAGAGCAAACAATTCGTAATTAGCCCGACTAGCCAGGGGAGATGGCGTAATACCAAATTCCTATTACTGGGGAGAGAGAGACAAGGCGGGGGAGGTGATATCTTTTATTGGACCAGCATCTGTTGGTGGAAGGGACAATCTTTTGAGCTTACACAGAGCTCTCCGTCAGGTCACAGAGGGGATGTCAGCACTGCTGTTAAACCCATGGCTATCCCATGTCAGCTGACTCGGGCTCCAGAGACATGGGCTGGAGCCCAAGCTCTGGGACCCCACGAGGGGGCACCCCCAAATGTCTGCACTCCCCAGAGCCCGAGGTAGGTGACACAGGCCAGCTGCGGGTGTTTAACTGCAGTGGAGACATAGCCTGAAAGCTTGTCCCTTCCCACCAGAAGAAGGTGGTCCAGGAAAAGACCTCAGCGCCTTGTCTCTCTTATCCTGTGACCGACACGGCTACACGCTACACTGCAAACACGCTACGCTGCAAACACGCTACGCTGCAAACATGTTACACTGCAGACAACATGTTACCGTTGAGAACAGCCTGGGTGTTGCTTTCGAACGCCTGCCCAGAATATTGCTTGGTCTGAGCGGGTACATTTGCCTGCGTCTTTCTCCCGCAGGTCTCCCTGGACCACGGTCCGAGGGGAAGTGTAAGTTCCAGGCGCAAGCCCCTCTCGGTCTGTGTATGTTGCGCCCCGAGGGGCCAGGAGACGGGAGTGCAGCAGACCGATTGGGGAGTGAAAGCAGCCCCTTGATCGTCACCTTCTCGCAACCCCACGTCAGATCAGCTTCCCCAGCCTGGCGTCCGAATCTGTCGCCCACCTGTCGAAGGGTTGGCTGGCAGGGCTCCAGCCCAGGCCTGGGGCTCGGCGGCGGGGATGTGCTCCAGTGCCGAACCCCTCTCCAGGTGTTTTTCCTGCAGGAGCCCCTGCCCCGGGCATGCCGGGATGGGACGCAGGCATGCTGCGGGGAGAGGAGCTGTTGCTAGAATGGGCCCAGCCCTGGCCGCCCCCTGCTGCTGCTCCCAGCCCCCGGGGCGGAGGTAGATTGTTAAGGCCAGAAGGGTCCATCCAGGCTGCCTAGCACAGGCCAGACATCCTCCCCCAGCCACTCCTAGATATGTTCCCGGAGGATCGGTCCATCAATGGCTATTCGCCAGGATGGGCAGGGATGGTGTCCCTAGCCTCAGTTTGCCAGGAGCAGGGAATGGGCGACAGGGGATGGATCACTTGGTGATTCCCTGTTCTGTTCATTCCCTCTGGGGCACCTGGCATTGGCCACTGTCGGACGACAGGACACTGGGCTAGACGGACCTTTGCTCTGACCCAGTGTGGCCGTTCTCATGTTCTAGGGGCCAAGCCAGCCTTGGGCAGCCTCTGGCTAGGGGAAGCTCAGGCCTCCTCCCCTCAGTGCCTGTGCCCTGCCCGCAGGGGGATGAATTCTGCCGACTGCACGTAACTTTCCCCACCAGGGGCCCGAGTCGGGCGGGGGTGGTGCGGCTGAGTCTGGGGGTGTCTGAGCTGATGTAAGGTAGGAGGTTGCTGACTCCAGTGTAGTATGTGTGAGGGGACTGTTGGCCCCCTGCTAAAACTCAGTGTGTGTGTGGGGGGGAGTGTTTTGGTTACTAGCTCCCAGTCCCAAAAGGAAGGGGAAGGGTCGGCGGCCCCCAGGGGCAATGGGGAGAGGCCGACGCTCCAGGTCAGCCTGATTGACAGGGCAAGCCAGCCAATGAGGGAGTCAGGAGGCCTGGGGTCCTGTCCTCTGTGTGAGCTGGAGCTGCCTGAGCGGGGCAGAGTTAAGGGGAGAGCCGGAGCTGAGCGGGAGGCGGAGCTGCCGGCCAGGGCCAGAGGGGCTGGAGGAGCAGCCCAGGGAGCCACGCTGGGGGCAGAGCAGCCACAGCGCTGGGGCAGAGTGGGGGGTGGGGCTGGGGCTGGGTCTGGAGCCGGGTGCGGGGAGCAGCGGGGGGGGGGGGAGCGAGGGGGACCTTGGGCAGCGGGCCCAGCGCAGGGAGACGCCCCCGGCCAAGGGGCCCTGCAGGCCAGGCTTGGAGGGGGATCGTAACCCCGACGGGGCGGGGGCGACGCTGGGGGAAGGGTCCTGCCCCCCAGAGCCTGAGGGCGTGTGGCCACCGCTGCATCCCTGCAGCACAGCCCGGGCCTGGGCAGGGGCCTGGGCCGTGTGAGGAACCGACTGTGAACTGCTGGTTGTGACGTCCCCGTGCCACAGAGCGGGGTGACGGGTTTTCCTTCCACCTTCCCATTTTCCCCTTATCTGTTTAAATTGGTCGCTGTTTAATACATTGTATTTGCTTTGAGCTGTATGTGACGATCAGTGGGTCAGGGAAGCATCCAGTTCAGAGCGAGCCCCCCGGAGTGGGGACACCCTAGCCCCTGCCCTAAGTGACCATGGCAAGAATGGGGGTCGAGCCCCCCAGGAATCCTGGGCCCAGCCTGGTCGGGGTTACGAGGGCTCTGCCGCACAGGAGGAAGGAAGGGGAGCCCTTGAGGTCAGGCCGGCCTCTGGGTAAAGGGAGTGGGAGCGAGGACTCAGATCCTTTCGCCAGCCCATTCCACCGGGATAGTGTATAAGCCAGGAAAGTTCCCCACAATAGCCGGACCGTTCCCCCGCTCACACATGCATAGTTCTCTTAAGGCTGTGCCCAGAGGCCCCAGTCAGGGACAGGACCTGTATGTACTAGGTGCTGTCCAGACGTGGGGGCAGCTCGCTGTCCCAGTGAGCTTAGGCTGAGGCTCCCCTCCTTGTTTGTTTTTTTTCCCTTTGGAGACTCCTCAGCTTGTGCCCCACCACAGAAGCCACCAGAGAATGGGGCGGACGCTCTGTCTCTGCTGATGGGGTGGCACAGGTACAGCTGAGCCACTGTAGTTTCACCTGTGCCAACCCACAGTGCACTGTACGGGGCTTGCACTAAGGGCTTGTCTTCACTACCCGCCGGATCGGCGGGTAGCAATCGATCTATCGGGGATCGATTTTTCGCATCTCGTTTAGACGCGATTAATCGATCCCCGATAGCGCTCCCCGTCGGCTCCGGAAATCCACCTCATCGAAAGGCGGAAGCGGAGTCGACGTGGGAGCGGCAGCGATCGACTCGCCGCCGTCCTCACGGCCAGGTAAGTCGATTACGATACACCGACTTCAGGTATGTTATTCACGTAGCTGAAGCTACGTATCGTAGATCGACCCCCCCCCCCCCCCAGTGTAGCCCTGGGCTAAGTGTGATTAACGTGCAAGCCCCTTTTGCACAAGCGTGTATCCACGAGAGATTTCCATCAGTGTAATTACATGGATGTAGTTACCTCAGTCTGAATTTCCTTAGTCTAGGCAACCCGACTGAAGCTACTCCCTGTCCCTGTTAAATGCACTCCAGACATGTGCTGTTCATCCAAGACACTTTAAGATCCATCTCACTGTTTGCAAACACTGGTTGTAATTCACCTGTTTGTTTGCACTCGTTCTTTCAGTTTTGCAGCCAACCTGCTTCAGAGATTTATTTTAATAAAAAAGATTCTGTTAACACACATAAAGAATAACTGAAACCCAGACAGACCTGCAGAGTCACATAGCACCTTGCAGCCAGAGCATGTCAGAAACGAAATACAAACTATGCGTGGGGATCAGGCACTGAAATGCAACCATCTCTGGGGTGGAACAAGGGAGCTGATAAGCCCTCCACAACCAAACAGGCTAATACGTCTAACTCATGATTAAAAGGAAAGAAAAAAAGTGTATCCAGTGGAAAATGCAAGGGGAATTTAGGTCAGCAGAATGTAATTAGCCAAGTTGGAATTTGGCCAGGAGGGCGGCTTTTGTTTTGGTTTGCTCTGCTCCACCCTTGTAAAGTTTTTATTTCTCTACTTCTCTGCTTCTGGATAATTACTTCCTCCCCAGCTGGGTGAGCTTGACCTCGTTGCTGATTTCTAGAGCTGTCTGTTCCCTTCCGTGATATGGATCGATCCATACCCTGCTGTTGGCATTACTTGGTTATATATGATTCCCCAAATTGTCTCAAAGGGCACAGCGGGTGCCCTTTCCAAGGGCAAGACATCCTACCCTGCTTCCTCACTCCCACGTTCTGTCTCTCTAGGTACCCCTTCCGCATAGGCTCTGAGCGCTTGCGGAGAGAGGGTATTTGCTAGTGGGCATCTTTCTTGTTTTGACTCAGACTTGGCACCCAGCAACCGCAACCGAAACGTACATCAACCAAAGCCATGGTCTCTGTCGGACCCAAACAAGAAACCTCCCTCTGACTCACAGCCAGCCCCCCACCTGCCCCGCCAGCTCCAATCAGTCGAATTATTTTCAGCGAGGCTAGGGCAGTTCTGACCAATGCTTGAATTACCGCATCCAGATGGATCTGCTGGGTTACACAGCTGGCAGCAGGCCAGCCCAGAGCATTAATCCCTCGAAACGTTGGCAAATGACCAGCGTGGGACAGAAGTTTCATGGGACTGGGGGTGCCCTTGGACACCAGAGCGGTAGCACGCCGGTCTTTGCTTCAGTGTTGTTTTTAGATGGTGGACAGGACACCTTGGAGAGTGTGGGGATGAGCAGCTGAAATATACACCAAGCGGGGAAGCCGAATTCCTTCGGCATCAGCTCCTGTGTTGTGCCTGGCAGGGACGCCCACCCAGCTCTAAAGGGGAAAGACCTGACGGGCTTTCCTCTGACACCACTGACAATAGCCTCACTGACCCTCAGTGTGTGTTTGGATTGAGATGGTTGCAGGAGTTAGTAGGGGGGGTTGGAACCTTTCACGTCTAGGAATCAAACCCTACCCTCTGTGGCGCCGGCGTCAATCCAGAGCCATTCCCTGGAAGCCGGTGGAGTGACGCCACATTGACACCAGCGTCACTAGGAGCAGACGTGAGTCGTACGTCTCCCGTTTCAAGCCAGTCCAAGTCTGTAGGAACCAAGAGTTGTTACCCGTCTCCTGGCTGTCCAGTGGCCCACAGGTGAAATGAGAAGGGTGGTCTCAGCTTCACTAACCCTCTTCAGAGTTGGGCAAGATACACCTGGGTGGTGGCTTGTCATCCCTCCCATGTTAACCAGAGATCGTCTGGAATAGGTTATAGAGGTGAGGGCTGTACAGGGGAAGAGCGCAGGTGCTGGTTGGTGGGCTTGGTGCAGATGATATTCCGCTGTTCATTTGACCCAACACTGTCCTAGTACATCAGCACGCTCTAGGAGAAACCGTCTCTGAGACATGGTAGCGGCACCATCCTCAAGCCAAACCACGATACCAAAGGGCATGGTCCCTTGTGGTCATTATGGTCCTTTTTGCGGGAATGAGGTTTTTAACTCCTGTATCCCAGCCAAATCCCAATTCCGTTGGGCCTCCTTCAAATTCACCCCTGCTCTTTCCGTTGGATACTGCAGTTGTCTCCTTTTGACAGCATTGCTGTTAGGGTGACCAGATGTCCCGATTTTATAGGGACAGTCCCGATTTTTGGGTCTTTTTCATATATAGGCTCCTATTCCCCCCCACCCCCTGTCCCAATTTTTCACATTTGCTGTCTGGTCACCCTAATTGCTGTGAGCTTCCAAACAGCGGCCGTGTTCCACCCCAGAGGTGGCTACATTGCAGCGCTGAGTGAAGGGGTCTCTGTGAATGGTCTGGGATTAAAAATGTACAAATCAGTATTGCTTTTCGGTCTCCAACTATACCAGGAGTGCTCTATATCTAAGTGGGAATGACTAGATAAGGTGCCAGTAGGTGACACTCAAGAATATCCCCCATAGTTCCTGGTTTTTGTAGGATCAACATAGTTTGTTGTGCATTGTGGAATGAGGATAATCAATGGGGCACAGTAATACCGGGGCACACAATATATCGGAAGGACAGAACAGGTCGTGCTAGTGGGGGAGTGGCACTATATGTGAAAGAAAGCGTGGAATCGAATCACGTAAAAATCTTAAATGAACCAAACTGTACCATAGAATCCCTATGGATAGTAATTCCATGCTCTAATAATAAGAATATGGCAGTAGGGATGTATTACAGACCACCTGACCAGGATGGTGACAGTGAATGTGAAATTCACAGGGAGATTAGAGAGACTATTAAAATAAAAAACTCCATAATAATGGGGGATTTCAACTCTCCCCATATTGACTGGGTACATGTCACCTCAGGACGGGTTGCAGAGATAAAGTTTCTTGATACCTTAAATGACAGTTTCTTGGAGCAGCTAGTCCTGGAACCCACAAGAGGAGAGGCAATTCTTGATTTAGTCCTAAGTGCAGCACAGGGTCTGGTCCAAGAGGCGAATATAGCTGGACCACTTGGTAATAGTAACCATAATATAATTAAATGTAACATCCCTGTGATGGGGAAAACACCACAGAAGCCCAACACTGTAGCATTTAATTTCAGAAACAGGGAATACCACTCAAGAAAGAGATGTTGGAGTCACTGTGGATAGTTCTCTGAAAACATCCACTCAATGTGCAGCGGCAGTCAAAAAGCGAACAGAATGTTGGGAATCATTAAGAAAGGGACAGATAATAAGACAGAAAATATCATATTGCCTCTATATAAATCCATGTTACGCTCACACCTTGAATACTGCGTGCAGATGTGGTAGTCTCATCTCAAAAAAGATATTTTGGAATTGGAAAAGGTTCAGAAAAGGGCAACAAAAATGATTAGGGGTATGGAATGGCTTCCGTATGTGGAGAGATTAATAAGACTGGGACTTTTCAGCTTGGAAAAGAGACGACTAAGGGGGGATATGATAGTGGTCTATAAAATCATGATGGGTGTGGAGAAAGTAAATAAGGAAGTGCCATTTACTCCTTCTCATAACACAAGAACTAGGAGTCACCAAATGAAATTAATAGGCAGCAGGTTTAAAATAAACAAAAGGAAGTATTTCTTCACACAGCACACAGTCAACCTGTGGAACTCCTTGCCAGAGGAGTTTGTGAAGGCCAAGACTATAACAGGGTTCAAAAAAGAACTAGATAAATTCATGGAGGACAGGTCCATCAATGGCTATTAGCCAGGATGGGCTGGGATGGTGTCTCTAGCCTCTGTTTGCCAGAAGCTGGGAATGGGCAACAGGGGATGGATCACTTGATGATTGCCTGTTCTGTTCATTCCCTCTGGCACACCTGGCATTGGCCACTGTTGGAAGACAGGACACTGGGCTAGATGCACCTTTGGTCTGACCCAGTAGGGCCGTTCTTACGTTCTTACTGCAAGTGGCTTCCTCAGTGTAGTGCTCTTAATACCAATGGGGTGCAGGGTGCTATAGGAATTTCAGGGCTGGGTGACCATGCAATGGCTTACCAGTAATAGGCATTTTTAATTACAGTTGTGGCTCGTTTAGTTATGTAACCCTCATGCTTTTGTTTTCCGTCTACTGACCTTTACATCTCTAAGGCCTGGCACAATGAGGTCCAGGTTCATGATTGAAGCTTTTAGGTCCCACCCCAATAATAATTAACAATAATCATGGTCTAATGGATAAAGCACTGAACTAGGAGAGCTGAGGTCTATTCCTGGCTCTGGCACTGGCCTACTTGGGAAAGCCACTTCCCCTCTCTGGGCCTCGGTTTGCCCATCTGTACAATGGGGATAAATGATACGGATCTCCTTGGTAAAGCCCTTTGAGAGCTACAGCTGGATAGCGCTATGTAAGAGCTAGGTGTAATTAAGGACTCTGCTGTCCATGGCCATTTTGTGCTGGGGCAAACACACACTGTGCTCTCTTTTATAGAGACTGCTTTGGTTCCTTGTTGTTCTCTTAGACTTGAGGAAAGGAGACTCTCCCATTGTTTGGTCTCAGAACAGAAGCTAAGATCAACACCTGCTTTTTCTCAGGGTGGGGTGGGAGTTTAAAAAGCTCTCAGCGCTGCTCTGCCGTGGTGGGAATGCCTCTCTCTCCAAGCTGCCAGGACTGCCTTGCCAGAATCACGGGACACGCTCTCAGGACTCTGGTGGAAGCGTAGTCTATAAATACCGAGCGGATGTGTCATCCTCCATCTACATCTGTGTGTCTAGCCATGCGGAGACGGCTCCGAGGAGGAGGCGAAAGGGAGGGAGGAAAAGAGTGAATTCGAACGGCATTAGAAATTAATCAGATCCTATTTGCCCTCAGCAAAATCATGCCAGGCAGCAGCATCTCAGGACAGCAGGGCGCGATGCCCCTCCCTCCACTGCGCTGGCTCTGCTTGTGTGGGGTATATTCCACTCACTCAGGGCAGCACGACTTCCTTTACTTTGTGTTTCACTTCCTGTCCTGGAAACCCTAGGGGTCTGGTGAGGAGTCAGGGGACAGTTAATTGCACGTATGTGTTTACGTGGGTGTCTGAGCGCTGCGGGAGGCCTGATTCTACAAAGAACATGCGTTATTTTAATGGTAATACTGCCTAGCTCTTTTCTTCAGGTGATCTCAATGCACAGTACAAAGGGAGGTTCAGTAGCATCACCCCCATTTCACAGAAGGGGAAACTGAGGCACAGAGCCAGGCAGTGACTAGCTCCGTGTCACCCAGCAGACAAACCAGGACTGGGGGCTCCTGAGTCCTAATCTAGGCCACACTGCTTGCCCTCGAATACTCCCACCCCTGTTCAACAAAGCACTTAAACACAAGTGGGACTGAAGCACTGTGCTCACTCAGGACAGATGAACTTGAAGCGCGTGCTCTGCTGAATCAGGACCATATGCCTCACCACGAGCAGCTATCAAACTGGGCGTGGGGAAGGGGCATGCACCAAACCCACCTCGCGACCTAGCCCAACATTCGAACCCAGGTCCAAGCCCATCTCCGACCTGTACTTCCTACGCACCCGCCACATCCTTCAGCCTCCCCACTCTCCCCCAGCCACTTTGCCCCCATGTTCCTTTCCTCCCCCAAATCTCCTCTCTCCCTTCCATTGGCCGAGGAAACTATCCCAGGTATTATCCTCTCCAAGCCTCGGCACCCTGCCGCGCCCAGGGCCTCTGCACAGAAACTGCACATGGGGATATGGGAAACCCATTCCAGGCTGTGCCGTAACTGATGGGCGCATTGGGTAAGACTTTACTGTCACGGGCAAAATAAAGCAAGACAGATCTGGGGAACAGGTTATATAAGGGGTGGGGACGGCCCTGGCTGCCCTAGCTGGTGCACTGTGGCTGATATAACGTATAGTTCCCAGCTGCCAGAGTTACAGAAACCAGGGCTGTGAAAGACCTGCGGCCGTGGTAGAGACTCAGACACTTACTCGCTGCCAGGATTGTTCCATGCGGCATATTTCTCCACTGCTTCGTCCAGTCTAGTGGTGCTTTCAGCACTTCTCCATGGAGATTATTCCACAGGCTGCTAGGTCGCATTGCTTCCTGTAGCCAACGTACATTTTTTCAGTGCTCCGAAGGCCTGTTCCAGCGGTAATACTCACGTCGCCCGCAGTGGGCTTTGGATCAGGCCCCACGTCATCCCAACCGCAGTCCCCACCCGCCCCTCCCAGCTCTGGGATAGTAGTTTCCCCTTCTGTTGGAGGAGCTCAGGTGGATTTGCAGCCAGCAATGCGTGGGGCAAACGCATAGCGAGAGACGGCCCCTGCCCCAGGGAGCTTCCTGTAGATATAGACATAGACAAAGGGCAGAGCGGGGAAACAGGCACAGGGTGGACAAGCGAGTTGTCCAAGGTCACCAGCAAGGTTAGTGGCAAAGCTTCCCATAACCCGCTACTTGAGACCGGCCCTCCTGCCAGAATGGCCCTTGGGTGGTTATGCTGGATGCCAGGTTGTTACCTGGGCAGATTGCCTGGCACCCTCTGGGATCTGTCATTCCCTCTCCCTCGCACTGGACGGAGCTGCTGGGCACTCTTGATATGGTATTTCTTTGGCTCTAGTTTCCTGCCCCGTAGCTTCCAGGCAAATCATCCTTTGGCTCAAGAAGCTTCTCAGATGCTGGCCTGACGGTGTTTGTCCTTCTGTCTGGGGGTTGAAGTAGGGGGAGCAGGGAGATGGAAGCTCCCCCACCTGCCCTGGCATCCCTCACAGCTCCCCCACCTGTCCCTGGCTGGCGCAACTTGTCTCCCTTTCTGTTTCAACATCTATTGACCCCTGCTCCTGCCAGTGATCTAATAAACTAGTGTGAGCATTGCAGCATTCGAAGAATGGCTCCCCTGAATCTACCAGGACTTTGCAATGAACCTGGGGCTAGGACATGAAGACCAGTCTTCCATGGGCCCACCTTTGTTTCGCCATTGGAACCAGCATTCCTGCATTGCACCAGGCAAAGCACAGCGAGTCAAGGGGAATAGGGCAGATTTAACTCATCCTTCAGTCTTTATCTCCCCACTTCACTCCCCAGCATGGCAAAGCACATCAGCAGAACTTCCAAGCCTGCCGGGGACTTTAGATGACAGGTTTCTATTTAACATGACTGCTCACATTCTGCTATCCCACTGCTGACACCACCTTTTTAAGGCATGGCACACAGAAGCACTAATAAAAGTCTGGTCTTTGGTCCGGGTCCCAGTCAGCTGATGTGGGTTGGGGTTATAAAAAGGTCACGGTCTGGCAAATGGCCTGGGGCAGTAGCCACTGATGCCAGAGGCTACCCCCACCAGGGTCACGCAGGAGCAAAACTTGGAGCAATCCCATTGCGCATGCAACATGGGATCCCATTGGTCTTGTACCCTCTGCTGCAGTGATGCATTGTGGGCTCACACACCTCAGGGTGAGGAGAACACAGAGCAGTGACCTCCACCCCGCAACATTCACTCGTCTGTAGGAAACAGCAGCTAGCCCGGCTCTTGTAAAAAGATACTAATTATACAAGCCCAGATTCATGACTAGGATTAGTTATTGTTTGTATGACTGTAGCTCCTAGGAGCCCTCGCCCCAGACCAGGACCCCCGCCCCTCCGTGCTAGGCGCTGTACAAACACAGGACAAAAAGGCAGTCTCTGCCCCAGAAAGCTTCCAATCTAAGTATTAGACAGCAGATGGGGGCGTACAGGGAAGCAATGTTTTATTATAATCTCTTAACGTTTCATTCTTAAGCGTTGTGGGATAATAAGCAGTTTCTAGGTTCTACGGCCAGAAAGGACCGTTCTGATCATCCAGGCTGGTGGTTCTTGCCCCATGGCCCAGTCAGCCCACAGCTGCAGCCCACGTGACATCGTCAGGGCCATCCAGGCAGCATGTACAGTGTGTGGCTGCGGCCCACATAACGCGCAGAGAGCCGCACATGCAGCCCACGATGGTAAACAGGTGGAGACCCACGGGTCTAGTCCGATCCAGTGGCACGGGCCCGAGACTCTCACAGCTGATTCCTGCCTCGAGTCCATCTCTTGCGGCCGAGCTAGAGCACAGCTTGCAGAAAGACGACGGCAGCCGCTGACAGGCAGGCACAGATGCACTCGTTAGCCCTCTAGCCGTGTCTGTTTGAAATATAACTTTGCCTTTCTGTCAGTCTCTGGGGTTAATGTTGGAGGGCCGGCTCTAGGCACCAGCAAACCAAGCACATGCTTGGGGCGGCACAATTCAAGGGGCGGTACTCCAGCCCTTTTTGTTTTGCTTCAGGCAGCAGGGCGTCGTGCGTGGGGGCGGGGGGGTGCCCTGGGGCTGCTGCGGTTCGCGCTGCCGGCCGCGGGGGAGCAGGGGACACTCTGGCTGGGGGCCGCCCCACGGGGCGCACGGAGCCACCTGCAGGTGCCACAGGGCGGCCGCCCCCAGGCGCCGCAGCTGAGGCTGGGCGAAGCGGCCTGAGCCACCCAGGGGCTGCGGCAGGGCGGCCAGAAGCAGCAGCGGGGCCATAGAGGGCAGGGCCCTGCTGTGCGAGGCCCGGACCACGTCCCGCTCTTCGGGGCTCCGCTCCCGCTGGAGCTGCCCTGCCCGGCTCCCCAAGCTCCTGCCGGGGCGGTCCCCCCAGCTCTGCCCTCCCGGGTCCCGGCTGGTCCTGGAGGTGGGAGCCCCGGCTGGAGGGGCCCTGGGCTGAGGCGCAGCCTGGGAGCCTCGCTGCTTACCCCGACCCTGCCAGTGTCAGACCGGCTGGAGGCGAGGGGGGAGTGGGCGGAGTCAGCACTGGTAGGGGGGCTCAGTGCTGGAGGGGCAGGGGGTGCAGGTGGGGTGGGAGGGAGAGCCCAGCGCTGGGGCCGCAGGGTTGTGGGTGGGGTGGGAGGGAGTGCCCAGCGCTGGGGCGGCAGAGGGGGGAGGGGGGGGAGGGCACTGGTGGAGGGGGTGAGAGCCCAGGGCATGGGGTGGGGGGGGAGCCAAATTTTTTTTTCTTGGGGCGGCAAAAAACCTAGAGCCGGCCCTGAATGTTGGACAGTTCCCGCCCCCCTCCCCCCCATGGGTTTTAAGGCCAAGGGAGAAATTGACGATGGCGGATGTTTGCATGCATGTTACAGAGCCTGGAGCTGCAAACGCTCCTGCGGACATGTGTGGCTCCCTGCGGAAAGGCTGATCCTGAGAGACCCTGTCAGAGGGTGGAGGCCCCTTTAAGAGGGAGTGGGAGGAGAGCACCTGAAATAATCACCTGCTGCTTAGCCGGGCTTGCAGGAAGGCCTGGGCCTTAT
The DNA here is from genome assembly GCA_033296515.1 of Macrochelys suwanniensis. Taxonomy (NCBI): domain Eukaryota; kingdom Metazoa; phylum Chordata; order Testudines; family Chelydridae; genus Macrochelys; species Macrochelys suwanniensis. The sequence continues at coordinate 4,991,680 of CM065799.1, forward strand.
GCATAGAGAGAGGAGCAAGGCCAGGATGGCAGGTGGCATTCTCTGAGCCCCAGGAGGTCAGGGAAAGAATGACTCAGCGAGCAGCTGGGAGGGTCCTGAAGGAAGCAGGTGGGGAAGCTGCTCAGAGCACAGAAACACAGGCCCCCAGAAAGCAGAGCTGTGCAGCCCCCTGACAGGCCAAGGAGACTGACTTTTGAGTCTGGGTGGAAGAGACATTATTAGGACTTAAGAGAGTAAAAGCCCTGCAGGGGAATTTTGCCTCATACCTGCGGAGTTGTTAAAGGGCCCTGAGAGAAGGGGAAACTGAGGCAGGTCTCTGCAGCGCCATGCCCAGCCAGCAGGAGGGGCTTACAGGGCTGGCACACCATTTTACAGGTAGCCAGCACCTTCCGCTCCAATGGGGCAGGGATCAGGAGCAGTGACATCAAAAGAAGTTGAGAAGCACCGGATGGGCCCTAGACTTCAGCAGGGCTACCTACTGGAAGAAACCTACTTGCGGGGGAAACTGCCGGAAGGATCAGGCCCTTCCAGGTAATTGAAGGCTAAGCGTGGGTGGCTAGTGATGCAGGGCTGGTATGACAAGACCTTGCCCAGGTCCTCTGGCTTTCCCCCGTTGTCAGGTTCATTCATTTCCCCTGCTTTAAAAAAGAGGCCAGCCACCAGGCCTGATTCATATCAGAGGGGCGGGTGCGAGAAGAGGAAATATGTCTAAGAAAGTGGATACAGGGAGCTGAGGCTGCAGGAAGGGAGGGGGCGGGGGGAGAGAAAAGGGGGCGGGGCGCAAAGTCAAACTGACTGGAGGTGGGCGGGGTCTGAGCAGGGTTTGTCATGTGAATTTCCACATGCTCCATCGGCTCCAGCGGAAAGTAGGTTAGCAGAGCTGAAGCAGGGACTAGCAGCCCAGGAGAGGGAGAGAGAGGGGCAGGTACCTAGAGTGTCTGAAGAGGAAGATCCAGTCCCGTACCCATAACTGGGAGAGCAAAACACCACCACAGAACAAGGACCCAATCCTGGAGACTTAATTTATCAAAGGAATTGCTGCTGTCCTAGGCACCTGTGCTGCGTGTTTTCATGATATTCTCAACACAATCCTAATACCAGAAAGCCCCAAGATGCGAGGTAAGATTATTATGATGCATGCATGTCTACAGTGCAGGTAACTTTTATGAGCCTTTTTCTCTTATTACCAGCCCGGAGAGGTGAGCTGTGCATCACTTCAACGTGCATAGCCAAGTCCAATAACTTTATCCTTTGTGACTGTTAAAAATCCTGGAAGATTTTTTTTTTTTTTTAAGTGTGTTTGAAAAAGCACAACGCAGAGTGTGACTTGCAATGTACATTGTTTGGTCTCTGTGTGTTGAGAGCTCTTGGAGAGATTTAGCCTGTTACGTATATTCCTGGGGGGGGGGGGGGTTTGGACTTTATTTTAAATTTTTTTTTGTAATGTAGGGTGCACATTTTTCTGACATTACGGTTGTTTGTGTGGCATTTGGACAAAAGATACATTCCCCCCATTGCTTGGCGCTCAGAAAACACACAGAATCTTTTTTTTTTTTTCCCTTCTATAATCCAAAAGAGCTGCACCGTATTTTAGGCTCTGGTCAAAAAAAAAACAACAAGTCTGCAAAGCAAACGAGGGAAAATATTTTTCCATTGCTAAAGTTGTTTGTTGCTAGGAGGGGTTTGAAACTGACTGTCCATTTGCGTGGAAATGCATATGGGTAAATCTGGCTTTTGGGGGCGGGGGGGTTGAATCGTTTGTGATTATGAATCCAATTCTTATTTGTTTTGTTCCATTTTATGCACCAGCTTAGACCTCACTTAGGATTTCACTGCTAGGAAAAGCTCTTAAGCTCCTTTTCAGTATGTTGCTCCTGTTATTTGATTTTTTTTATTATTATTATTAAGGATTTTAATTATTTTACTTTATGGGAGGGATGGAAAGGGAGGCTGAAAAAGTGTTTTGAAGCAAGTGATTTCGTGCGAGGAAGGGGGAGGGGAATAAGTCTTCATTTGGGGGTACACTTGGCTGATAATATCTGACTTGGTCAGAAGTCGCTGGCATGGTGATCTGACAGTTCAAATCCCCCTTCTATTATTATTATTATTATTATTATTATTAAAGATTATTCCCAGCCTTACTTTAAAAAAAAAATGAAAATAGGAATTAAAAGAATTAGGCGCAAGGGGAGGAAAATGGAGGAGAGAGAGATTGCGTTGGGAACGATCCTGCAGGAAGTAATGAATACAGCTGTAAGACTCGGGACTGATTCTGCCCCCTGAAGCGTAGAAAGGGTCCAATGGCCACTGGCATAATGCCTGAGGATTGGACCCTTCCTGCCGTTCCCCCCTGCGGTAGATGTATAGAGTGTGATGGTTGTGTTGTACCGATTTCTTTCTTCCTTTCAAGTGATTTTCTGTTTCCGTCACGTCCCGGTGATTTTCCTGGAAGCCGTGTTTCCTGGGTGGCTATCTGAGGAGCTGTTGGACGTTACAGCGTGTGTGTGTGTATGTGTGTAACCAACCTCACACAACTCCTTACATAGAGACATATTGGCCTGATTTTCCTCTTGCCGCATAGGTCTTCATTTTCCCCATCTCCCTGTGTCGTCAATGGCACCAGCGGGAGGTGGACGGTTAATGTTGCCACATCAGAGCAATAGAGTTCTACACGGGGGGGGACGGGACGTTGACGGCGTAGGGCGCAGGCCGATGGGGAATTGGGCCCGTGTGGCCATCGATTGCCTTTTCTTTCTCGGCCTGACGTCCAGGGTTGTTGACAGGGAGGAGAGTGTTAACGCCCTCCCAATTAATAACAACGCCTCGCCGAATTAATTAGCAGGTGGGTGAAGTTTCATTCCTTTGAATTTTGGGGGGGTTGTTAGTTGCCTCGGCTGTCTGGAGTGACGCCGATTTACGCCCATGGAGGATGGATGGCCCGATATACCTGGCAAGCGCAGGTTGGGTTCCGCATTCGACTGCCAACCAAAAATGGTCTTGATCTGAATTCTCTTTTTCCCACCACCTCTGTATGGACACCCTTCCCTATTCATTCTGCTCAGCTGTTTGCATCTCTCTGTGGCTCTCCTCACCCTTCCCTGTTTCAACTGGCTAGGACTGCATTCTGTGCAGATTGAGACGCATTGTATAATCCTATTGGTTTTATAACCCTCCTGGTCTCTTGTTTTGAAAGGCAGCATGGCTAAGAGTGTGCTGTGGGCTTGGCAAGTATTAGAAGTTGTCCTAGTGACCTACATCTGTCATTGGAAAATCAGAAAAGTGGGGGGGGGGGTGTAGGAGGAGCTTCCTTTCCCATTTATACAGCATGTGTGCACTCATCTGGGCCAGACGGGCCAGACGGGACCAAGCTTGAGTTACTCCGGCATTGCATGCGATGTATAGTCAGTAGGCTCAGCCTTCCTGGAGCTACGAAGGGCCTGCTTCAGCCAACACACTCACCCTGTGCTGGGAAAGAGATCTTATGTGTCGGGACCCAAGGCTGGAAAAGTAACTCTCCCCACTGGGCAATAGCCACGGAGCCCGTTAGCGCAGCACCGAATGAGCCTTAAAACTCACCCAGGAGATGTGTGTGTGCAAAGATAGTGATGGCCTGAAGTGTCAAAGAATCCTAAGAGAATTCAGCACCCAACTCCTATTGCAATACAGCAGGACTTGAGTGCCTAACTCCCTTGGGCTGGGATTTGCAAAAGAGCCCGTACGCACCTACCCGCAGATATGCTCTGTCAGATAACAGTAGTGAGTCTAGACCCCCAGCTGGTGTGTATTCGTGCTGTACAGACCAATAAAGGAACCCAAGTCCCTGCCCCAAGCTGCTTACATCTTAAGGGCCCAGCTGCGTCACCCTTACCCACATGAGCAAAGGTGTCAGGATCAGGCCCTCGGCTTATGTATAAGAAGGGTGTGTTCAAATAAGAGCCAGGTATGTTTGTGTAGCGTGTGTGTGTGTATAATTTGGGTGTCTGTGTGTGTTAAGATTATGTGGACTGGAACGCAGTTTATATCAGCCCGGCTCATGCCGAGCCACTGGGAAAATGGACTCTAGATTTAAAGTTTCAGTGGCCCCAGTTGAAGTGTGTGTGTGTCCGTGTCGTGTCCGTGCAAGGATGGCACCTTGTCAGTATCTCTGGGCGCTGGCTGGTATGTGCGGGCCCTTGCAGTGCTGTGAGAGTCCTTTTATAGCCACGTGCACTCTACGTAAGCACACCTCGCTCCTGAGACGCTGCCTAGCTGAACACACCCTCTTGAGTCTCTTATGTAAAACCAGGGACGCGGTGAAACGGCCGCCTGCGCTTCCCTCTCGCCCTGCGGTGAATTTGGATCTGGGCCTAATGTAAGAGCAGGTCACGCTGCATCAGAATCAACAGGACCGTGTGCCCCTCTCCAACCGATAGCCCCGTGCCAGGGATCTCACGAATGCAGTTATCTAAAGCAAACCGCCCTCGGGTTGGCGTCTCTCTGAAGCCGCGATGTAGAGGACGGACCATTTCTGTGTGTTGCCCCCGTGGGGCTGCCCTTTGCCACAGATCCCTGTCGGCCAGGGGACCCCGGCACACAGGGTCTGACCCCGCAGCCTGCCCCTAATGGGCAGAGTGACTCATGCCCTGGGACCTCTGAGCTGCCGGCGGGTGGGGAAGATGTGCTCAGAGCCAGGCTGCTGCACCCGATGTGATGCCTGCCCGGCCCAGCCCCCAGCGTGGCAATGCCCAGCTGCGTGTTTGCCAGCCCCCGCCCCGGTGCAGAGTTCCTGCCACCTCATGTGGGGTTTTTTGCCCCCGGCCACGACGTCGCAGCACCCACTTCTCAGCGGGTCAGGCGCGGCATCCTGGTCTTCGTTCTGGCCTGGCACCGCCTCGCTGGAAGCAAGTCAGGGAGTCAGCGCCAGGGCACCGGTGCCTTATGGAACATCTGAGCCGGTGCCGCCCCCGCCCCGCCCCACAGCCGCATGTGGAACCTCCTGCTCTGTTATCTGAGCACAGGTTTGCTCAGACCATTCCCAGCAGAGGCTCATCAGGAGGGAGCCGCTGTCCCTTATCCCAGGGCCCCTCCACCTGGGCATCACAAGCAGATGTCAGAGGGTCACAGCCATCCTGCCCTTCCCATATGGCTAACTGAGACGGGGGCGGGGGGGATACTGCAGCACAGGGGGCAGGGTCACAGCATGGAACCCCTTGTCTGAACCAGTACTACGGTGATTGCCCCAGCACTGGGAGCCCCGATGGGAGACAGCTGCACCGTTCTGTTATTAAGGGAAAGCGTGTTGCTTAGTGAGCTCAGGAGACGAACGAGCCCTCGTCTGAGCTGCTGTCAGCAGCAGGACTCTGTTGTTCTAGCTCTCACCCTTTCCAGCTGACTGTCCCCCTTTCAGGAGTCTGGTTTGTCTTGTGTGCCCCTACGTTTCACCTCACTCGAAAATGACTCGCTCACAAAATGGGGCATAAACGGACACGGGTCACAGTGCACTAGGCACTGAGCGGTTGCTTCTTGCTCATTTTTACCGAGTAATTATAAAATAAATCAATTGGGATATAAATACTGTACTTCCATTTCAGTGGCTAGTCCATAGAGCAGTATAAACAAGTCATTGTCTGTAGGAAATGTTAGTTTGTACTGGCTTGGCTAGTGCTTTTTATGTCGCCTGTTGTAAAACTAGGCAAATATCTGGAGGAGTTGATGTACCTCCTGGAAGAGCTCTGCCTACCCCCAGGTTGAGAACCACTGTTCTAGCACATTTAGCCGAGGATCTCAAAGCACATTCTTTAACCCTGGCTACCCCTTGGTCAGACCAATGGAGCCTCATATTAGCTCGCTTATGCCAGTGTAACTCTCTGTTAACTTCAGCAGAGTTGCTCCTCACCAGGGCGAGAGGTGAATCGGGCCCTTTATCCCCAGGGAGAAACTGAGGCAGAGTGAAGGGAAGCGGCTTGTCCAATGTCATGGCGCGAGTCATTGGAATTGAACCCAGGAGTCCTGATCACCCCTGTTCTAGGCTCTGAGCAACATTCTCCGGAGTTCCTCCCAAACTCCACTCAGGGTGTCGAGGAAGTTGGAGCGACACCAGCCAAACAGATGGGGAAAAGCTGACAATCCCGCTGCAGGGAGCGACTCCCAAACTGCGTCAGAACTTCGGTAGAGCTGCAATATGAACCGATGATTCCCAGGCAGGCAGCCCTCTCGGCATCCCGAGCAGGGAGCGGGAAAGATTCCCTCTGCTGTGAATTTACATCAGTGGGGCTCAGTTCTGTCCTCACAACTCCGAGTCCTCTCCTTCGTCGGCGAGCCGAACCCCATGGTGCTAGGTGCTGCACAGACAGGTGTATTGAAAAGACAGTCTCTGCCCCCAGGAGCTTCCAATCGAAGGCCTTGTCTACACTAGAAAACGGAGCCACTGTGGCGAAACTGACTTAGCTACGTTGAAGGCACCACCATAGCAGGGCGGTCTTCTAGGATTTGAAGAACACCTGAGAGATATTTCACATAAGCTGGGAAGAAACCAGCTGATGCCAAATCGGTATTGGGCCCTCAGAAACCACGTCCACGCCGAGAGGTGGCGCTGATTAAATTAAACCGGTGTCTAGCCTGACTCGGTTAAACTGCTTCGGGAGGTCACTGCTGCCGCACAAACGGGCTGCTCTCGCCGGCTCAGAGTCGCACCCTCTGGTTCTGACCCGGGCTCGCCGCTGTGGAGCTGTTCAAGGCAAAGCCGAAGCACCTGCCCCAGGTCCGTGAGCAGCTGCTCAGTCCAGTCTTGTGGAGCAGGGAGATGGGCCAGGAGCCCGGAGCATCATACAAGCCCGAACCCCCTGCTGCTCCTGTGTCTCTGAAAAGGGAAGGTTTCTTGGGCCCAGCCGCAATTGCCCGTCCACTTGGCTAAGAATGGGTGAGGTGCCCTTGGATTGGGGGGTGCCGGTTGGCCGACAGGGTCCCAGCCTGCACTGGTGGGTGCTCGAGTCGCTGGGGGAGCTCTGTGGCACGTCTCAGAATCAGCCCCCACATCTCTCCGAGGTTTCGTTTTCCTCCTGCACTGTGTCAGGCTGATGATGACCACCCCAGCCACCCGACCGGCCGGGCCGAGCCTTCGTTATGAACCTTGCCTGGAGTTTGAATGGCAAGCGAAGCATCCCCAAACAGCCTGATCCATCCCCAGCGGAAGCCCATGGGGTGCAGCGTCGCTCTCCCCCCGTGGCCCGGCTGTTAGAAATTAACCGAGCACTTAGGTGTGTCCAGAGCTCTCCCGGAGTGAACAGCTGGCCTGGAGTAGATCTGCCATGGCCTGGAACATCTCAGCTCAAAGACACATGTAGAACAGGGGAGGGACGGTGCCGCTGGGGGAGAATTTGCTGGCTCTGAGCATGAAAGTGGGACCCCAGGAACCTGGTGGGTGACTACAAGCCTTTGCGGGGGCAAAGACACCCCCTCCCTTGCTGCACTGTAGCCTAATCTCTGGACGGCCCCACATCTGGCCACTGGTGTGGTGGGATAGTGGAGATACAGGCCAAGGGGTCTACAGAGCCCTGACCACTTGCAGCAGTAACTTCCTGACCGTAACACAGAACTTCCCAGCAACAGCTGGGATAGAACCCAGATCCTGCTGATCCAATGGCCCGGGGCTGTACTACTTGAGCTAAAGGAGAATCTTAGGGCAGGGGTAGCAGTATGGGGGCTATGACACCCATCTGAGAAGTCCATTCTCCACCCAACAGAAGACAGTGGGGCAAGTACACATTAGCCTGTTCTTCGTATGTAATTGGATATCTCGGGTGGGCAGAGGCAGATGCTCAGAGACCATAGGGAGTGCAGTGTAGAGGAGCCGATGGGGGGATCACAGAGTTCCCCTAGATCGAGTTCCTAGAAGATACAAACAACAACATATTTAATCAGAGCCACTTCAATTTTTTCTTGGACGTCTGTGCCCAGAGGCCATTGGGCTCCTCAGCAAATGAGGATAAACTATAATTGCAGCGAAAAAGACCCATGTGAGCTAAGGAGGAGCAAAGAACAGAGAGTTTAAGGGCGGGGTTCAGACTCTCCCCACTTTCTTGGGGTGCAGTTACCAGCGAAGGGCAGGACCCATGGCTGTCAACGTGCACTTAGGGATGTGAGTGCTGTGGTTAGACCTGGAAGTCAGGCTACCTGGGTTCTAGCTCCAGTTCTGGGCGGGTCTAGTGGATAAAGAAGGGGACTGGGAAACACAACTCCTAGGTAGCAGCCCCGGCCCTGGGAAGGCAGCATGGTGTAGTGATTAGAGTAGGGGAGTGGGAGTCCGGATACTGGGTGCTGTTTCCAGCTCTGGGTAAAGAGGTGGGTCTAGAGCTTACAGCACAGGGGGCTGGGAGCCAGGACTCCTCACCTGTCCTGACATCCAGTGGTGAGAAGAGGTGGCTTGGAATCGGAACGCTTGGGCTCTGGTTCCGAGGCTGGGAGAGGACTGTGATCTAGTGGTCTGCGAAGTGGGGCTGAGGACTCTAGGACGCTGCTCCTGCACTGGGAAGGGAGCGGGGGGCTAATGGTTAGAGCAGTGGGGCACTGGGCCCCGGCTGTGCTAGTGACGTGTGTGACCGTGAGCAGCTCTCTGTGCGGCGTGGATCTCCCGGTCCCCTGGCTCACAGGGGCTCACTCAGGAGACCCGCGTTCTGCTGTTGCTCAGCCGAAGCCATGCCAGTGTGTCCCGTCCCCCCCTCCCCACTCTCGCTACCGAACTTGCTCTCTCTCCCCGCCCCCATGGGGCAGGCCCTTTTCCTCTTGGCATGAGCTGAGCCCAGCCTGGCTGGTGGGATTGCAAAGATCCAGGGGCTCCTTCGTGGCAGCAGGGAAGCCGAGGAAGTTACCTCTTGGGACCCGGGGAATCTCGGATGGGCTTTCCAGCGGGGACGCGGGGGGGGGAGACCCAGCCAGCCAGCTTCCCACACATCTAAGCCTCCAAGATTGACCCTGGCCAAGCCAGCCAGTCGAGGAGGCTGTCGTGGCCTCTTGTACCAAACGTCCCAGGCCCTGTCCTCCTCCAAGGAGCAAAGCTCCCTTGTGGGGGTTCCATGGTGCTGAAGCTGACAGCATCCTCCATGGACCAGCCTTCATCCCCAGAGGCCATCGTCTTCCCCGTTAAAGCCAATTTCTCCCCTGCCCTCGCTGTCTCCTGGGCCTGAGCTGTGCCCCGTTACGCAGCACTGGGATCCAGGAGGGCAAGTGTTGTGGGGGGTAGGGACACTAATTGCCACTCGCTTCCCCTGCCGTCTTCGGAGGTATTGATTCCCCGCAGCAGGATGGGGCAGGGACCTACTTTCCCCACCGCCCTGCTGGATAATTAGCTGCAGCGCCATGAAGCCGCTTACCCCCATGGTGGCTGGAAGGATGACACCTCCCGGGGGGCCTGGGCACCGGCTCCCCCAGCACCGGGGCAGGTATCTCGCTCTCCCTCCCCCCAGCTTCTCCTAACCAGACGCCTCCAGGAGGAAACAAGGCCAGGGAGGGTCAGGGTCTGATCTCGGCGCTGCCAGCATCAATGTCTGTGTCCGTGCCGTGCTGTCCAAAGCCTCCGTGGTGATGCACCCCGCACCTGAGAGGAACCCTACATCCGCACTCACAAAGAGGGGAGCTGGGCCGAGGGCAGCCGATCCTGTGCAGCGGGGCAGCTGTGTGGTCTAGTGGTTAGGGCAGGGCCCCTCGGGTGTGCCTGCGATCAGAGAACAGTGAGGATCCCCCACGCTGGAGGCTCTGGTGGTGGTATTAGCACCTTCCCTCCGAGGATCTCAAAGCGCGTTTGAAAGGCGAGTTATTACCATTTTACAGATGGGAAAGATGAGGCACAGAACAGGGCAGTGACTCGTCCAAGAGGCTGGATCCTCAGCTGCTGTCAATCAGCACGGTGTGGAGTCACCCCAGTCTGCGCGGGCTGAGGATCCGGCGCTAGGGATAGAACCCAGGAGTCCTGATTTCTGCTTCCCTCCCCCATAATCCCAGAGCAGCCCTGGGGCAGAGCAAGGACGATCAACCAGACCGCCAGCCTCCCTGTCACCTTCTGCAACCACTAGACCACATAGCCTTTGCCCCTAGCACTCCTCCTCTACATGCGTGTCTCATAACCAATAGGGAGTCTGGGGCTTGATTGCAAACTCTCCTCCTTTCTGTTCACCCACCAGATGTTTCGTAATTACATCATCCCCGGAGACACCATCTGATTTAATTAACCCCAGCCCCGCTCCATGCAATCTGGGCATTCAGTTATGAAATAACAACAGAGAGTCGGGATTCAATTTGAAAGGGTCTCGTGTGGCCATGGGCCCGCTGGGGCTGTCTACGCCTCATGCGGACGGCTGGGATTTATGAGATTGATCCCTGGTGGGGCAGTGACAAAGTATGGGGGACGTGGAGAGGTGAGGGGCGGGGGGAGAGGCAGGGGGACCCAAATCTTTGCAAAACCCTCTGACATATTGATACTTCTGCTGGAGTTTAAATGGGAAAAGGAGCCAGCTGGGATTGGCTCCCCCTCATCCGATTCCCCTGCGAGCCCTGCAGTGGCAAAGGGAAGTTTGGCCGGGCGGGATTTCCTTTGGGGGGTTTCTGGTTCTCGCTCTGCCTCTGTGGGAGGATGCAGGGAACGGCAATGCTTGAGTCGAGGTGTCCTGCACCCACAGCAGGGCTGGGGGCAGAAGGGAGGGGCCCAGGGAGAGGCAGTAGCACAATGCACACAACTCCCCTCCCCGGCGATCTCAAAGTGGGTCAAAGGGGAAACTGAGGCAGGAGGCAGGGAAGTAACTTGCCCCCAGTTCTGCTGTGGATCAGTGGTCGAGCTGGGAGCTCTGATTCCTAGGCCCCCTGCTCTGACCCTCAGCAATGCAGCTCCCCCAAGCAGGAAGGGAATGGGCGGAGCGCAGGGACCCCCTCCCATCACAGATCTCGCTCCCCTCCCCAATCCTTTCCTCTCTGGTCCCCCACCCAATGGCAGCCCCTCGCCAGCCGGTAACCTCCCAGCTCCGCTGCGCTGCTCCATGGCTGGCAGCAGGAGGCGCTGCTTCAGCCCAGAGGGCGAGAACGCACAGGGCCCAGGAAGGAATCACAGGCCCAGCTCCTCCTCAAGGAAATTGAGGTGCCTAACTCCCAGTGAAATCAAAGGTGCCTAAACCCCTTTGAGGAGCTGGGCCATAGGCTTGGCCAGGGAGCCTCGTCCCAGCTCCACCCCGGATTGCCGGCAGAGCCCTTCCTCTCTTTGTGTTTCCCCTCCCACCCTTGAGCTGATAGCGATTGTAAGCTCCTGGGGGCGGAGACTGTGTCTCCCCATGAGCACGTACAGTGCTTAGCACAGCGGGGCCTGACCTTCGTCGGGCCTTGGACACTGCTACAGGATGACCTCTGTGCTACCCTCTACTGTTCCGTACATTGGGCAGAGCGAGTTCCTTCCTGACCCCAGCCAGCCATCAGCTCATGCCCTGAAGCATGAAGGCTGGTCGCCCATATTACTGTGTCCCTAAGAGTGACAGATAGGCCAGGCTGTATTTGTCCTGCCAGCACAGCCCCGACTCCAAGGAGATGACTCTGTGGAACTCCTGGAGGGAACATTGCCCTTCTCCACGGGGCCTTCTCCGTTCCTTTTCCCTGTTCCAGCGAGACATGCAAGGACTAGCTCACTGCTTCCAGGGAGGCCAGCATTCCCTGCCGGGTAGCAAAGCGCTGGCATGTGTGCGCGTTGCGGCCGCTCCAAGGACGGGGCTTTGGGGCTTCTGGATGGGCACGACGGAGAGACAGGCCCCCGCCCTGTTTGTTTATAGCAATATCCCAGCAACGAGTGGGGACGTTTAGCCAGGGGGGCAGGAGCGGGCGGAGGAAGAGGGCACGCCCTGCTGCCATTGCCAGCCTGGGAGGAATGCAGCTGGGTTGCCCATGCCGGTGCCAATTCCTGCCTGGAGGAGGGCGTTGCCCGCTTTGCCGAAACCTTGGGAGTTGTCTCCTCCGATTAGCGTGCCCCCATTCAGCGGGGCCTCGGCCCCAGCCGCTTGGCGCGGCTTTCAGGAACCAGGACTGGGAAGAGTGGCGATTTCTTGGCTTCGGTGTTCTGGGAAGCGCAGGGAGAAATGCCAGGGGTGCCTGCAGGGGGAGGAAGAGAGTTACTTAGACTGGGGACCTCTTCCGGACAGGAAAGGTCATGAAATTAAACGAAGGTTTCTAACCATCAGAGGAGTGAAGTTCTGGAACAGCCTTCCAAGGGAAGCAGTGGGGGCAAAAGACCTAACTGGCTTCAAGATTAAGCTAGATAAGTTTATGGAGGGGATGGTTTGATGGGATAACATGATCTTGGCAATTAATTGACCTTTGACTATCAGTGGTAAATAAGCCCAATGGCTGGTGATGGGATGTTAGAAGTTACTACAGAGAACTTTTTCCTGGGTGTCTGGCTGGTGAGTCTTGCCCACATGCTCAGGGTTCAGCTGATCGCCATATTTGGGGTCGGGAAGGAATTTTCCTTCAGGGCAGATTGGCAGAGGCCCTGGAGGTTTTTCGCCTTCCTCTGCAGCATGGGGCACGGGTCACTTGCTGGAGGATTCTCTGCATCTTGAAGTCTTTAAACCATGATTTGAGGACTTCAATAGCTGAGACATAGGTGAGAGGATTATTGCAGGAGTGGGTGGGTGAGATTCTGTGGCCTGCGTTGTGCAGGAGGTCTGACAAGATGATCATAATGGTCCCTTCTGACTTTAAAGTCTATGAGTTCTTTCCCAGCTAGGTCTTGGGCCTGTTGAGTAGACACTTAGTTGAGTTTCCTAGCCTGCAAAAGTATCCACGCAGGATTACCAACATTGTACTTCCAAAATAAGGGACTGTTTTCTGAACACCCCCACCCCGCTTCCTGATATTATTATTGATATTATTATTATTAATAATAATAACAATAACCAGTATTCACCTACATTTAACATAAGAGCGGCCACACTGGGTCAGAGCAAAGGTCCATCTAGCCCAATGTTCTGTCTTCCAATGCCAGGTGCCCCAGAGGGAATGAACAGGACAGGAAATCACCAAGTGATCATTCCCAGCTTCTGGCAAACAGATGCTAGGGACACCGTCCCTGTCCATCCTGGCTAGGGTGACCAGATGTCCCGATTTTATAGGGACAGTCCCGATTTTTGGGTCTTTTCCTTCTATAGGCTCCTATTACCACCAACCCCCTGTCCCAATTTTTCACACTTGCTGTCTGGTCCCCCAAATCCTGGCTAATAGCCATTGATGGACCTATCCTCCATGAATTTATCTAGTTCTTTTTTGAATCCTGTTATAGTCTTGGCCTTCACAACATCCTCTGGCAAGGAGTTCCACAGGTTGACTGTGTGCTGTGTGAAGAAATACTTCCTTTTGTTTATTTTAAACCTGCTGCCTATTAATTTCATTTGGTGACTCCTAGTTCTTGTGTTATGAGAAGGAGTAAACAACACTTCCTTATTTACTTTCTCCACACCCATCATGATTTTATAGACCTCTATCATATCCCCCCTTAGTTGTCTCTTTTCCAAGCTGAAAAGTTCCAGTCTTATTAATCTCTCCTCATACAGAAGCTGTTCCATACCCCTAATCATTTTTGTTGCCCTTTTCTGAACCTTTTCCAATTCTAATGTATCTTTTTTGAGATGGGGTGACCACAGCTGCACGCGGTATTCAAGATGTGGACATACCATTGATGTATATAGAGGCGATACGATATTTTCTGTTTTACGATCTACCCCTTTCTTAATGATTCCCAACATTCTGTTCGCTTTTTTGACTGCCGCTGGACATTGAATGGATGTTTTCAGAGAACCATCCACAATAACTCCAAGATCTTTTTCTTGAGTGGTAACAGCTAATTTAGACCCCATCATTTTATATGTATAGTTGGGATTATGTTTTCCAATGTGCATCACTTTGCATTTATCAACATTGAATTTCATCTGCCATTTTGTTGCCCAGTCACCCTTTTTGGTGAGATTCGCAAGGGGTTTTCTTGCTGCTTTTTGTAGCACTTGCCAACTCCCGCTCTTGCTGAAGAGATGAAAATATAAGGGATGTCCCGTGTAATAAGGGACTGTTGGCACCCCTATATCCACATTTCCTAAATCCCTTCCCTAGGGGAGGGCCCCCAAGAGATCCCAGCCCCCGTCTGCACCGTAGCAGTGACTTCGCTTTGCATTCACCCATGTGTACGCTCCTCGGGGGCCACTTCCCTGTTAGACGCATAGACTCTGGGACGGAGTCTGGTCTGGGTCACGCGCCGGTGTGAACCTGGAGTAACTCCCAATGTGTCGGTGGAGTGACTCCTGATTGACACTGGTGCAGGTGAGATCAGATTCTCCCCTGCAGAAGCCACAGGAGGGGGACCAGGCCTGAAAGACATCGATTTCCAGTTCCTTGCTGTCCCCAAGGGAGCAGTCGGGTGCCAGAGGTTCCCAGTCCCCAAATAACTCTGATTCTCCACGGCTCAGCCCTGGTGCGAGGGGGAGGCTGGAGAGAGACCCCGTCCGCCAAGGCAAGGCGAGCAGGAAGCAGTGAAAATGCCCCTGGCTCAGGAAGGGTTAATCCAGAGCGGCCCTGCTTATACAAGAGCATTGTTAGGTGATATTAGAAGCTGAAAGTGTGTTAGTAGGACAGCATGATTTCATGAGCTTGGCACAAGCCTGACTGACAGGTCCAGGGGCCAACCGCGGCCGGCACAGAGTCAACAAACAAACCACTTGGCCCAGTGGGCGTGCGGAAGTGGGGCGGGTCCTGGCAGGTGTCGTCAGCGTTATGTTTAGCTCAGGCTGGTTATATAACCCATGCGGTTTCAGGCAGACAATGCCAATGGGGCGGGGAGTTAGGCAAGAGGTATTGACAGTGGGAGGGAGCAAATGTCAGGGCCGGGACATTTTAATTGCTGGCTGGGTTTGGGTTTTTTCAAAATTTTGACCCTTTCCTTCCCCACTGATGGTCACAGCGCTGGCTTCGCAGCTCGCCGGGAATGGGGAAGGGCCGTAAACACCTAGTTAAAAACCAGGATAATTCATCGTGTCACCACGCCGCCGGTCGGGTGTTTGGAAGAGGCTCCCGCTGTCAGTCCTAGGCCATCCCCGAGCACTTCATGGTCATCACTGTGTTGGTCCTCACCGCTCCCTTGCAGGCAGGGCTGGGCTATTTTCCCCATGGCACAGAGGAGGAACTGAGGCTCAGGATCAGCTCCTCAGGGATATTTAGGCCCCTAATGCTTTGAGGATCTGGTTCTAAGTGACTTTCCCAAGGTCACACGAGATGTCTGTGGCAGAGCAAGGAACTGACCCAGAGGACGCGCCAGGCTCCATTGTAGCCATCCGATTCCCTCCTTGACCAGCTAGGTGGGTGCTGGCCTGGGATTCGACTAGGGTGCAGCCCTTGATCCACAGCCCCTGTGAGTCTCAGATCCCCATCTATGGAAGGGGGTAACATTTCCCTACCTCGCAGGGGGCTGGAAGGGGAGAGTGAAAATCCCACACTGAGGTGCTCACATAGCAGAGTGGTGAAGGCCGGGTAAGTGCCTTGCTGGATCGCTGGGAGGACTGAATATCTCTCTCTGGCTAAGGGTCCTGAGCCCACAATAAGCAGGCTGCTTGCTCCAGATTACGTTCCCTAACTTCCCTCTGTAAGGAACTCAGGTTCGTCAGCAGCAGAGAACGGCTAATGAATCCGCACGTGCCCAGCCCTTGTCCTCCGGCTTCCAACGCACGGGAGACCTTAGCTTCACGCGGTGTGCAAAGAGATGGAATAAATGCTACAGTGGTGTTCCCTAGTAGTTAGTGCCTTGTGTGTGTCACATGACCTCCTCACCCTCTGTTTAGGGGCTAATGGGACCCACTTTGTGGGTAACTGTCCCCTCGTTCACTGCCAGGGCGGGCAAAGACAGCCAGTGTGATGGGAGCCAGGTGTCGCCTATAAAACCCCTTGGTTTAGCCACTGGCTGCCATCACCATCTGAACACTCACACTCTCCGGTGTAGTTCTCCTCCCAGCGCCCCAATGAGGTCAGGCAGGGCCGCTCTGCCGAGTTCACACCTGGAGAACAGACGCACAGAAAGGCTAAAGGATTTGCCCAGGGTGGCAGAGCAGGGAACTCAACCCAGCTAACCTGAGTCCTTGACTAGCACCCTGCCCGCTGGGCCGTCCTGCCTCGGTGGGCTCCTTGCCTCCGTGCAACAGAGGCACCAGTCTCATTGTTGTCCAGCACTGTCTGAGACCACGCACTCCGTCTCCGTGCAATGCCATGCTGGGGACTAGGCGGGGGGATGTTCAGCCTTCCTCGCTGCCTTCTCTTTCCTTGCAGAGTGAAATTTGCCGAATGTCTCTGTTGATTTGAAAGGAAAGAGCTGGGAGTAACGGGAGGGGAGGTAAAGACCAAAGAACAATTTGCACAGATTTGCACAAAATGCACAAATCCATGCATGCGCAGACACATGCACAAATGCACGTACACACACAAACACATATGGACAAATACATGCACACACAACCACATACACACATGAGAAGGGGATCTTTCTGGTCATCGGAAATCCTAGGCCACTGCCTGCAGGAGATGAGAATCACAGAAGATAGGAGCATTGTATGCTGGGAATGGGGCCCCCTGTGGTGGGAAATGAGCATTGCGGGGCATCTCCCTCTCCCAGTACATACAGAACGAACCACTGTGGACTGCTCTGTCTGTTGCAGTGCTGTGTTATCTTTGCGTAGCGCTGGCCTCGGAGGGGCAGGTATCCTGGTGAGTGGAGCAGCCCACTGGGGAGACCTGGGGTCTAGTTCTGGCTCTGCCACTAGCCTGCTGGGGGACCTTGGGTGAGTCATTGCTCCTCTCTCTGCCTCAGTTTCCCCATCTGTGAAATGGGGATAATGATACTGGGTTCTGGGTAAAGCGCTCTCAGATCTCCTGGTGGAAAGTGCAGTGGAAGAACCAGGGGTTAGTATAATAAGCCAGGAGATGGCAGGGGCTGTATAGGCACCCCTCCGCTGCACCATACCGTCTAGTCCTAGCCATGTTCTCTTTATGAGGGGGAGTCTCCAAAGCTTCCTGTCGGCCACTCGTGAGAAAGGGACATGTAACAAGGTTAACGCTGTGCTGGAGGGAGAAAGGGGCCTGGGTCAGTGATTCAGGAGATCGGGGTTCAAGGCCAGGCGCCTGGGGTAAGTCACTCAATCTTTCTGAGGGAAAAGATCATTCTCCCCGTACTGTTACTATGAGGGAGATTCTCCACTCACTGATATCACTGTGTGACGAACTGCACCGAGAGCCTTACTGCTGGGCTTTTGTGCCCCCTGCTGCTGGGGCTTTACATAACAATAGCTCCGCACACAGGTGGGGAGGCAGGCGAGAGGGCGGTCAGACTCCTGGGACCCGTTTCCACTGCTGACAAGTGAGGCCCTGGCTGCATGTGCCTCGGTTCCCCCTCCGTCGAACGTTGCAGTTGTGGGGCTTAGTCGGCGGTGGTTGGCAAGAGGCCCTGGGATCCTGGGCTAGGTGAATTCTTATTGATTGGTTTGCTGTTATCGGGCTGTATTAATATAGAAAACAGAGCGGCAACAACCCACAATTGCAGGATTGTTATATAGTGTACAACTCTTCTCTCTCGCCCTCTGTACACACCCTTCCACCCACCCAATGCCTTGTGTTTATAACACGCCCATCACGTGCCCCGCCCCCATTCTGCTTCCTCGCCTGCTGTGCTCCCCCACTTCTGTCCCTCCCCACCATTCTTCCTACTTGGACTCACTTCTGCCCTCTGAGCTCCCCCATCGCCCGCTCCCCCCTACTCAGCCAGAACGGGTGAGGGAGTTGACTGTGGGATCCCCTAGCCCAGTCTTTCTCCAAGTGGCTGGGCTCTGGCAGTGGACGGGAAGCCGCAGGGTCGACAGGGAGGTGGCTCCTCGCCCCTGGTGCCCCTTGAGCATCTCCTGGGCACCTCGTGTCCCAAGCAGGTCACCGGAGCAGGTGCAAATCTGGGCGCACATGGCTTGCGGCAGCTTTTCTCGGGGACGTCCCTGGCGTCCGGCAGCAGCGGCCGGGCACCGGTTACTGTCCATCTCTTTCCCAGCAGGGCTGAATGACAGAGGTGCCCCATTGCCTGCCAGTGACCCCGGAGAGCTGCGTAGCTGGGTCACCTCCTCTCAGGTGGCCATGCAGGAATTCCAGAGCCACCCATCAGGACGATAGACTGGATGCTAGTTACATTTCTCAGGGTCCTGGGCAGCTGGTGGGGGACACTGGAATGTATACAGAGTATCTTTGTCCAGCCGAGGTGGGAATGGAAAGTCCTGCCATTCACTGAGCGGTGTCCTTTGTCACGGGCATACATGTCTTAGTATCCTCGTAGAGTCTTCCAGGTGATATTACCATGCTTTGTCGACAATAAACCTGGCCTGGTGCCTTCGTACCTTAACGGATCTTGTGGTCATTGGGCGGTTCGCTCGAGGTCTGCTGTGCCGGCTGGCTGTGCAGAGCTGGGGCAGCACACGGGGAGAACACACACACGCAACCAAACATCTAACCACAGCTGGGTGAAAACAGCACAGGCCAGGGATGATACTACCTGGAGATATGATCTTGTGAGGTTCAGCTGGCCTTGGGGTCAGTCCTTAGATGAGACCTCCAAGGAGCATGTTGAGAGCACGCTCAGTAGGGGGCGCTCTTCCCCCTGTGTGAGAGCTGAGCCCCTGTCCGAAGGTGGGGTTAAGAGGCACTGTGCCATTACTAGGGGATCTGTCTTATGGATGAGACATAAAACCTTGTCCTCCTTACAGGCAGGATGACGGCTTCGTTCCACCCCAGAGGTGGCTGCAGGTCAGTGGTGGATGGAGGAATCCCTAGATATAGTATCTGATTTTTGGGGGGTGCTGAGGTCCCACAGCTTCCATTGACTTCAAGTGGACTGGTGGGTGCTCAGCACTTCCGAAAACCAGGCTTCTAGTTTCTGAAGCGCTTTGGGGTCCTCTAAGATGAAAGGTGCTATGGAAACAGGGGTTAGATGGGAGAGAACAAATAGCTGTACAAAACCGGCCTCTGGAGCTGGAGAATAATAATAACGAGGTGATGATTTCCCTGGTGTCGTTCATCCCAGCGACCCCCAAAACACCCGGGATAACCATATACAGCACTGAACCTGCCACTGAAATGCAGCCACCTCTGGGGTGGAACACAGCAGCTGTTTACCAGCTCAGGACAACAGCTGGTAAAGAAGAATCCATTGGAAATGTGGAGGGGAATGTAGGGAGGCAGAATGGAATTACCTGAGCTGGAGATTTAAGCAAGACCGTAGTGGAGCCAAAAGCACCCTGGGATCCGTAATGACCGCGAATGACCAGGACCTTGGTTTTAAGTCTCGTGTAAAAGATGGCAGCCTAGCGCCCCCTAGTGCTGCAACGGGGCATTGAGTCAGTAGCGATTTAACGGGCAAGGTAGAAAGCAGAAAGCAAGTGTGAAAAATCGGGACAGGGGGTGGGGGGTAATAGGAGCCTATATAAGAAAAAGACCCAAAAATCAGGACTGTCCCTATAAAATTGGGGCATCTGGTCACCCTAGGGCAAGGCCTGATCCAAATGGCATGTACTATTTCCCATGTCATGCCTATCAGGAAGGCCAAGGGCCGCCTGGAGGTCACCCCCCAGATCTGGGGTAGCCTGGAAGATGGAGGGGCTGAAGCCTGTTAGCAGAGCAGGGCTGCCAAGCCCTCCCCCGGGCTGGGAGAGCGGATGCAGGGCAGTGCTGCTGGGGGGCCTAGGCTGTTCTCCATATTGGTCCCAGGTGGCTGCAAGCGGACCCCTCAGAGGCATCATTTCCAAGCCAGAAGGGACCAATGTGGCTTCCCTGGGTTCCGTCCTATGTGAACTAACAGCGGCTCTTCTAGAAATGCCGCCAGATTTGCAGGGATGGAGAATCCAACTGGCACGTTGTTTCAGGGGTTGGGAACCCAGCCCACCGCAGCAGCCGCGGAGAAGAGGGCCCTGCTCCGGCCGCCGGGAGGCACCCTCTAGCCCCCCATGCTGCTGCATGGGGCTTCAGCGGCAGGGAGCCATTCGAGGGGCTGGTTCCCAAGGCCAGTGATCTCACTGGATCAGGCCCCAGGGGAGAAGAGGGAGCCATTCTGGGGTATTTCCCCCCAAGGCCATTGCAGGTGGGCAGGGGAATCCACCCCAGTTATTTATTCCCTTCTAAATTGGGCTGGGGCTTACTTGTGCCACCTGGGACAGCTGTAAGCAAGCCCTGGACTGGATTTCTCTGTGCACTCGCTCTGGAATGGCTCCTGTCTCTGCCAGGCATTTGTGCAAGTGAGATGTAAAACCCAGGTTTTAACTACTATAATCTCTCAGGATCCCGTGGCTTTTTCTGCTAGAGACAACCCTGCTGTTGTGGCCAGATGCCAACTTGGCTCGTTCCATTCGGTCTCCCGCCAGAAATTCCCTTCGGTGGAGTCAGTGTTTTTTCTTTACTTCCTGTGCTAAACCGGTGCTGTGCATTGTTAAACAGCTGCCATGTTCTCTCGCAGAGGTGGCTGCATGACAGTGCTGGGTGAAGAGATGGTGTTTCTAGTGGCATGTAAAGCATTCAGAAATCCCGCTAGCACACAAGGAACAGAGAATCTTACTTTGTGCTGAAGGAGCAATGCTGAGCATTTGCTGAGAGGTTTATTCCAAGGCACAGGACACTTTGGCGGCAGCCGTCCTCTCTGCACACGGCTGTTCCTTGCAGCAGTGCCTCGGCTCTAATGAAAAGCCTGGTTATTATGCAGCTGTTAATCGGGTTCTGATAAGCCCATCTGGAGGCCTGTGTCTGCCCCCTCTCCCAGTGCATGGATGTTTGCAAAGACAGAGCTAGGTGAAAGGAATGTTTCCAACCTCCCGATGTCCCTCATGCAGGGTGCCCCCCACCCTGGCAGTTTTGGGGGCCGGGGAATGAGTGCAGAGTTGCTGTGCAGGTAGGATGCTCCATTCCCTTCCCCCTCACATTCCCCCACCCTACACGCGGCCCAGGACACAGACATGCTGTAGACAGGCCGAGCCCACAGTCTCATGCTGGTGGGACTCCATTGACCACACTTTTTGGATTTAACACCAGTGTGGGGTCAGGATCTGGCCCAGTCATTCTAGCCGAAGACTCCCAGCCCCCTCCCATGCGGTATCCTGGCAACAAGCCCAGCCCCGCCCTAGACACAGCTGGGCCCCACTGGCCCAGGCCCTGGGAGTTCCAGGTGTCACTCCTGCATGCCAGATCCCTGCCTCTCCAATCCTGCTATTGCCATTACTGTGGGGCGCGGGGCCTGCCCAGCCGGGCCAGTCTGCTGACCGGCTGCTTTGGTACCTGCCTCGCGTCGCCTCCTGCCCGGGCTTTCGGTTTTAAAACCACACAACCAAAGCCTGGCCGGGTCGACGTGCACCCCCACTGCAGGGGGCCCTGATCCCGCAGCGTGCAGTGGGAATCAGCGCAGGAGGCGCAAAGCAGAATCAGGCCCATTCGGCACCTACCTGACCCCATCCCGATGCTCGTCCCAACGGGCAGGCCGGCGACCTCACCCGGGACACCCGATTGACTCCAGCGGCGGCAGAGATGGCTCGTTGTTGTTGGCTCATTGTTTCCTTGTGCCACCCTGTCTGTGTTGTCTCTTGTCTTATGCTTCGACCGTAAGCTCTTTGCGGCAGGGACCATCTTTTCCTTGTGTTCGTACAGCGCCTAGCACAGTGGAGTCCTGGTCTGTGACTAGGATCCCTGGTGCTACTGCCAGGGCCGGCGTGCCCACTAGGCGACCCTAGGCGGTCGCCTAGGGTGCCAGGATTTGGAGGGCGGCGGGTGGCTGCCTCCTGCCTCCCGAGCTGCCGCGACCCGCAGCGGGGCGGGGAGGGAGCCACGGGGGGTGGGGTGGAGGAGCTGGCTGCCGCAGAGGCAGGGGTTTGCTGGGGGGGGGGCACAGGGCTGGTGCAGTGCAAATAAATACCATAATACTGAGCACGTCTCGTCTCTAGATCTGAAAGCACCTTACCAAGGAGGGCCGTGTCCTTCATTTTGAAGATGAGGAAACTGAGGCAGGGGGAGGGGCGGTAGCTTGCCCAAGGTCACCCAGCAGCAGAGCTGGGGCTAGAGCCCAGGTCACTTGAGGGCTCTATCCGCTAGCCGAGCAAACCGGCCGAGACGGCATCACCCCCCCAGACACCCGGTGGCGCCCCAGGACACTAAGGGCTGCAGATAGAAAGGGTAGTTTGACGTACTGTGGGGACCAGGCTAGCTGACAGTGCCCCCCCGGAGTGACAGTGCAGTCAGCAATCCCATTGGGTGGCTGCCAAATCCAGGCTGGGCCTTAGGGCTGCCCTGTGTAGTCACCCTAGGCTGCCAGCCAGAGAGGACCACCGGGTCTATCTGTGTCTGTGTCCAGCAGCCTCAGTCCAGGCTCCCCTGTAGACTGATCGACTTTAAGGGACGGTCATGGTCATCTAGTCTGATCTCCTGCCCATCGCAGGCCATAGAACCTCCCCTGCCCACTCCTGTAAGAGACCCCCCCCACCTCTGGCTGAGTTACTAACGTCCTCACATCATGGTTAGAAGACTTCACGTTATGGAGAATCCACCATTTGTACTAGTTTAAACCTGCAAGTGACCCGGGCCCCAAGCTGCAGAGGAAGGTGAAAACCCCCCAGGGTCTCTGCCAATCTGACCTGGGGGAAATTCCTTCCCAACCCCACATATGGCGATCGGTTAGACCCTGAGCATGTGGGCAAGACCCTCCAGGCAGATACCTGGGAAAGAATTCTCCGTGGTAACTCAGAGTCCTCTCCATCTAGTGTCCTGTCTCTGGCCATTGGGGATTTTTGCTACTGGCCGTCGCCGATGGGCCACACGCCATTGTAGGCCATCCCTGCATCCCATCCCCTCCATAAACTTCTCAAGCTCAGGCTTGAAGCCAGTTAGGTTTTTTGCCCCCACTGCTCCCCTTGGGAGGCTGTTCCAGGACTTCACTCCTCTGATGGTTAGAAACCTTCACCTAATTTCGAGCCTAAACTTGTTGATGGCCAGTTTATCTCCATTTAGTCTTGTGTCCACATTGGCGCTTAACTTAAATAAATCCTCTCCCTGCCCGGTATTTATCCCTCTGATGTATTTATAGAGAGAAATCAGCTCTCCCCTCGGCCTCCTTTTAGTCAGGCTAAACGAGCCGGGCTCTTTTAGATCCAGCCCAGCTCTCCCTCTTGCAGTGTTGGGGATGCTTACAGGGGACATAGGAATTCCCCCTCCAAGGGGCCTTTCAGAGCCATGAAACGGCAGCACCCTTCTGCACTCACTGTTGCCTTTGACTGACGATATCCAGTCCCTGGGTGCCTGCAACTAACTACACCCCTGGCCTCTGGGACCCGCCCCATTTCTCCCCTGCCCGACCCTTCCCTGCTAGCTGCGTGTGCATACAATGGGATGCACTTCGCTCCAGATGCGGAGGCCTAGGGTTTGAAGCACCACCGATGCTGTCTGTCACACCTGGCACGCTACCCCGTGTCCGGGACGTGTAGGGCAGCCCTGTACCGGGAACTAGGGTGACCAGATGTCCCAATTTTTGGGTCTTTTTCTTATATAGGCTCCTATTACCCCCCACCCCATCCCCATTTTTCACACTTGCTGTCTGGTCACCCTACCGGGAACTGGTAGCTGGGGGAGCCAGTTTCAGCACAGGCAGATGTGGCTCTGGAGGGGTGGGTGCTGGGGGTTGGGGGGCGGGGAGTCTTTGTGCAGCTGAGCTGTGAAATCCTCGTCCTTGCCTTGCGACTGCTGCTAAAAGTGAGACCTTCCCCTTCATGGGCCCCCCAAGCTGTAATCCATCCTAGATCCCCTAATGGCCAGGGACGGCACTTCACTGCCATCTCCTGAGCACGTTGGGAATTGCAGCCCTCTTCGCCGCACTGATTCATCCTCTGCTCCTGTACTATATCCTACATAGGCAGGTCACTCAGGTTCGCGATCTCCTTCAATCCCCGCTCCCGAGAACACTCCCCCGCCCCAATAGTCTGTAGTGCTTGTACATCTGTTCCACGGGGGCAGCTCAGGACTTCCGTGCTGTCGGTGGCAATGGCTCTGGGAGTTGTGGTGGATCACACCACCGCAACCAGCGCCGGCCATGCGACGCTGTTGCAAAAAAAGCAAATGCAATTGTCGGTTGCATTAACAGAGGCAGAGCATGCAAGCCACTCGGCACTGGTTAGGCCTCAGCTGGAGAAGGGTGTGCAATGTATAGAAAGGATGTAGAGAAACTGGAGCGGATCCAGAGGCGAATGACAAAGATGATCGAAGGGGAGGGACACAAGCCCTAGGAGCAAAGGCTGAGGGGACTGGGTATGTTTCATTTGGAAAAGAGGAGATGAAGAGGTCTCCAAATACTTGAAAGTCTGCCAGCCTGCCGTAAAAAAGATGGAGAAAAGTGGCCATTTAAGCACTGCAGACAGACAGCACCTGGGTGCGTACCTCAAGCTAGCGCAGGGTAGCGCTTTGTCTCCCACGAGTGGGTGGAGCAGGTCTGGATGTTTACTATGGGCTTTTAGATCCAGAGGTTCCAGGGTTCAGTCCCTGCAACGAGACCCAGCCAGGGCAGGTGTGTGGGATCCACACAGGCTGAGATCCGTTCCTTCTGAGTGCTCAGATCCACTCGGGACTATAAGTGCAACCAGTACAGGTCCAGAATCAAGCCAGGTGTTAATGAGTCCCTCGGCCTCCTCACTCACCATCAGGGATAAGGAAGAGGAAAACCTGGAGGGGATCCCGTGGCCACTTGGAATGGGGGCTAGGCGGGGTCTTGCGGTGCTTGGAGTGAATTAATTAGCCTTTTACAGTTGATATGGTTACTTCCACCTTTTCATGTTTCTCTGACTGTATAAATATCCTCTCACTGACTGTTCCATTCCATGCATCCGACGAAGCGGACTGTAGTCCATGAAAGCTTATGTTGAAATAAATTTGTTAGTCTCTAAGGTGCCACAAGTATTTCTTTCTTATTTTCTTTTTGCTGGGAAGAGAGCAGCTGCTTGCAGAGCTGAGTAGATGATGTTGCTCGTTTCTCAGGTGTGTTGAGCAGGAGGGCTGGACTCTTAAGAGGATCATTTGGAGGGTTTAAACAGTGGGATCTACTGACTAGAGCACAGGATTGGCAGACCTGGGTTCTGTTCCCATCCCCATTACTGGCCTGCTGGGTGACCTTGGGCAAGTCACAGCCCTGCTTGGTGCCTCAGTTTCCCCCTGCCCCCCATCAGAGGGGGATGATGCTACCCACCTCCCAGAAGGTTTCATTAATGTCTGTAAAGCACTGTGAGGTCCCTGTCTCCACACAAGGGCCAAGTGTCTTAACTGCTCTGTTCCCTAGAGAGAGAGACGCCACGATTAACTGACTCGGGCTTGTCTGTTTTGTTCCCCTCCCTGCTGCAGCCCAAATCGAAGTAATCCCGTGTAAGATCTGCGGAGACAAGTCTTCGGGGATTCACTATGGCGTCATCACCTGCGAAGGCTGTAAGGTAAGCGCTGGGCTGTGTCCAGCCCTGGCACGCGGCAGGTGTAATGAGTTGGGCATTCTCAGCCCGGTGATTCAGGGGATGGTGGCCTTGGTTTACAAACCTCTTTGGCGTGAGCCGCCTGCTCGCCTAGCGCCGGGGCAGGGGTTTCCAAAGGAGCCTGCGCCAGCCAGATGCCAGCTCCCAGCCTAGGAGCATTGCTGGGCAGAAGCCTGGGGACAAATCACATGGCACCTCCCTGGCTCTGGTCACCATCCTACTAGCACCACCGGTGGCCTAGTGCCCTCCCCCACCCGTTCATCCCTTCCCTAGGTCCAGCATTGCTCCCTCCCTCCCCACTCTAGAACCGTCCCTGGTTCCCATTGCGCGGGCCAAGGCCGGGAACAATCTTAGGCTGGGATGGGCCAGGTGGCCCCGCTGGGCTTTTCCATCCCCACCCTCGGAAGACCCCCTTCCTCCAGTCACTCCCCAGGCAGGTGGAGACCACATGGGGGATCCGGCCCCCCGTTTTGAACCCTCCTCCTTCCCGCGCAGGGTTTCTTCCGGCGAAGCCAGCAGAATAATGCCAGCTACTCCTGCTCGCGCCAGCGGAACTGCCTGATCGACCGGACCAACCGGAACCGGTGCCAACACTGCCGCCTACAGAAATGTCTGGCGCTGGGCATGTCGCGTGATGGTGAGTCTGCTCACAAGGCCTGGGGGATCGGGGAGTTGCAGGCTGGGCCGCTCCGTGGGCAACAGTCATGGGGCGGTGAGCCAGGACTCCTGAATTCCTGGCCGTGCCAGGGACCTTGGGTAAATCTCGTCAGTGTCAGCTCTAAGCTCCCTGGAGTAGGGACCGTCCCCTTATCTGTGTGCTCGGCGCCTACCACAGTGGGGGCCCTGATCCCAGATGGGGCCTCTGCTCGCTGCTGCTAATCCAAGGAGGGGAAAATCCCATCATTGGAATGGACCAAAATAATCACCCCAGCCCCGGAGCCTCAGGGCATCGCCCTGCCCCCCTCCTACTCCTTTGGCCCCTGCCTGGGGGCAGTGGAGTTGTTGTTAACCCTTTGTTTGCCACCCATGCACCCAAGCCCACCGGCTCTGCTTCCTTCTCCCCAGCGGTGAAGTTCGGCCGCATGTCCAAGAAGCAGCGGGACAGCCTGTATGCGGAGGTGCAGAAGCACCAGCAGAGCCAGGAGCAGAACGGCGTCTCCAAGGACGACGCCGAGGCCCTGGCCCGGGGCTACCCCACCAGCGTGAGCAGCGGGGTCTCGGACCTGGACGACATCTCCCCGCTGTCGGACGGGCTCCTCTTCGACTTCCCCCTCACCCCTGATGGAGGCAGCACCTACTACAACCTTGACCTCCTGACCTCGGCCCAGCCGTCGCCCGACCAGTCCAGCATGGACGTCGGCGATGCCAAGCTCATCAAGCAGGAGTCCATCTACGAGCTGATGCTGGAGCCCGGCCTCTTTGCCCACAGCACCCTGGAGGGCAGCCAGCTGGCCTTGGACATGTCGATGCTTGAGATCGGTCAGTACCTGCTCCCCCCCTCCAGACATAAGAGAAGGCATGAGCTGAATGCTGCAGGGCTCAGAGCCACCACCCATAGGTAGGGCTGACCCCCAGACCTTCAGCATTGAAAGCACAGGCCTCCACTGCATGAGCTGAAGGAGCATTTCTTCTAGTGGGGAGCAGTAGTAGGCTATCATCTCATGTGGGCCCGCCCCTAAACAGGGGGAGCTACATGCTGATAGCTAGGGTGACCAGACAGCAAGTGTGAAAAATCGGGATGGGGGGATGGGGGGGTAATAGGAGCCTATATAAGAAAAAGACCCAAAAATCGGGACTGTCCCTATAAAATCGGGACATCTGGTCACCCCACTGATAGCAGAAGATAAAGTGGGGACTCTGGTCCTGCTCTCTCCTGGAGCCTCCTGCAGTGTCGTTGTTCCCCCCCTTCCCCCCGCCCCGGCACCCACCAGGAAGACTCTCTAAAGCGCCCCACTCTGGGAGTGTGCGTCAGTGCACGGCTGGTGCAACCCCAGTGACAAGGATGGAGGCTGGAGAAGAGGCTCTAAGATTGGCCTGCAGCCCCTTAACCCTCCTTCCTGTCCCCCCAAGGAGCAGGAAAGCCCTTGGGGGGGATAGGGCAGCTGTGGAAGGAACTGTCCTCTCCCACTCCCACCAGAGCTGAGCAGTGGCAGGAGGAAAATAGTCCCCGCAAACTCAGCTCCTAACTGAGACCCAGAACATGCCCCACACCCTGCTAAGCTGCAATCCAGCCGGCACCCCACTGATCAGCCAACTGCCTGAATTCCAGCTCACTCACAACACACAAACCCCAGGCAGCTAAGAACTTTGTAGCAGGGATAGAGCCCAGATCCTCCTGCTCTGAAAGCACAAGGCCCCTTGCACCTGAGCTAAGGCGAATCCCCACTGGCACTATAGGGCCTAAGACACACAGCTGGATCAGTTCTGACTCCACCCAGGAGAAGGCGGTGGCACATGTAGACATGCGACAGCTCATCACAACACATCCGTAGCTGAGAGGCCATGCTGGCAACGTGCCAGGAGCCCTGGGGCTACCTACGCGCTGCTTTAGTCCCTGGGGCTGCCCTGTCGTCGAGGAAACCTGTCTGCCCCCGGAGGAGCCCAGGCCCTGAGTCTCAGCTGTGCTTTGTGCTTGCTTCGGCAGACCGGATCGCTCAGAACGTGGTCAAGTCCCACCTGGAGACCTGCCAGTACACGACGGAGGAGCTCAAGAAGCTAGCGTGGATGCTCTACACCCAGGAGGAGATCAGGAGCTTGCAGAACAAGGTAACTTCCCCTTGCTTCCTACCAGCCCCCAGAGTCTGTGCCTCACTGCCCCACACAACAGGCTGCTCTAGATACCCAACCCCCGGCACTAACCTGTCCCGGGTCCGGGCGCACGTACGGGAGCTCGTCACGGGACACCCCGCTGTCTCAGGGTGCCAGCTGCATCATACGTGGCGCCCCGGGAGTGGGATGGCAGGTTTCCAGCTGCAGAGACTGTGCAGCCCGTGGGGCTGGGGATGGGATATCGGCTGTGACAGGGATGCTGTCACCGTCTCATGGGGCTAAGCATGCCCTGCGGTGAAGGGCAGAACCCCATGGCGTGGATCTGCGGGTGGGGGAGCACAGCTTTGTGGTTGGAGGTACACGTGGGGCAGAATCTCCAAGCCATGTAGCCTGGCATTTCAGATCATCACCTCCAGGCTGGGTCACAACAAGGCGGGGCTCTTTCCGGAAGCCATCTCCTTGAGCTCCAAAATCCAAGCTCACATTTGCAGTGGAGGGGGACACCAGATGCCTTTAGCCTTAATATTGTGAAATAGACGTAATATCCCAGAACCAAGTGTAACTGCTGCAGCCATGTCTGCCTGAGTCTGCAGGCAGCGTGAAAGACTGCCTTTAAGGGCTCTGTGAAGCCCCTGTCTATTTCAAGGGGGTGTTCACTCTGAAGTTTAATGATGGCCAATTTAAATGGCTGATCAAGGTGGGAAAGAAGAGGAACCATCATATTAAGAAGATCCGCTGTGGGCGGAGTCCCATTTTGGTGACAAGTGGGTGGAGTTGAGTTAGTGAGTAGAGCCTGGGAGGGAACCGCTACTGATATTCCCCACCCCCACTTCGATTCAGTCCTTGGATGGAGCAAATGGTCCAGGGATGCCTTGGATTTCAACGGGAGCTGAACACCACGGGAAGGGAGATTCATGGAGATTTGCGGAGGGGGGTGGGCATTCCGGGGCGTGGGGTGCAGAATCCCATACAGCGCACCCCCCGGGTATGGCACAGTACAAAAAGGAGCCCCCATGCTTGGTCCCCTGTGCGGGGGTGGTGATGCGCGGAAGGGAGCCGGCTGTGCCTGATGCGCCCCCCTGTTGTGCTCACAGAGCTGCGAGACCATGTGGCAGCAGTGTTCCCTGCAGATCTCCAACGCCATTCAGTACGTGGTGGAGTTCGCCAAGCGCATCGACGGCTTCATGGAGCTCTGCCAGAACGACCAGATCATCCTCCTCAAAGCCGGTGAGAGAGCGGGGGAGACGGACCCCATCGCGCAGACAGGTTCCTCCCCGCACCCTGCTGGGGTGGCAAAATCCCCCCCCCCCAGCCTTCTAGGCACGGGTCCCCAGGCAGTGCAATGGGGCTGACGAGCCAGGCACAGCCTAGGGCCACCCTAACTGCCCCTTACATGCCCCCATTGGAACCTCAGTGCTGGGTAGGGGCGGGGCTAGGTTGGGAGGGGGCGGAGCCAATGTGAGAGGCTTCAGGGCCATTTAGTTCCGGGCACTACAGAGATTCTGGGCTGCTCTGGTCTATGGAGAAGCCCATAAGCTGCTCTCCAGAGGCTGCTGTACATTAGAGCCCCTTGGGGCTGCTCTGATTTACATCGGGGCCATTCCCAGAGCAGCCCAGATTGAAGAATGGCTGAAAGCCGCCTTCTCCCCACTGCGCTGTGCCTCATAGAATCATAGATGATTAGGGTTGGAAGAGATCTCAGGAGGTATCTAGTCCAACCTCCTGGAGGCTCAGCCTGGGATTTCAACGGGGTGACGTCCACAGCGCCAATTCCTCGTTCCTTCCCTTCTCTGCTCTGCCTTTCTCTTCCTCCATTCTCTCTCTTCCCCTCTCCTTCCTTTTCTCTCCTCTCTCCCTCACCAACACTTCTCCCTCTTACTCACCCCCACCCTCCTCCTCCCCCTGCCGTCTGATTCCCTCCTTCTTCCTCGCTCTTATTTCCAGACTGAGATGGGTCTGGCTCACCTTCTTAGCACACACTGAGCCCCCACCCCCGCCCCTCCGAATCTCCCACCCATGACGCACACAGGTCCCACTGTGGACAGGTGGAGTGGGTGGGGAGGAGGATCCCAAGAACTGGCAGGAGCTGGAGCCCAGAACCAATGGGGGAGCCCCTCAGATCCCACTGGTAATGGTGGGAGGCCCAGGGGGCCTCTCACAGCATGGGGCACCCGGCTCAAGAGCCTCCTCACTGGCTCTCCTGCTTGGGAGGAGATATGGGGCAGCATCTGTCTCTTTGGTATCTTTGCCCTCATCGAGTCAGAAAGGACCTGAGTTCTAATACTGATTCAGCCAATGACTTGTGGGGACAATCGTGTCCCCGCTCTGTGCCTCAGTTTCCCATACCTACTTCCCAGGGGTGTTGTGAGGGTAACTTAGTGAATGCCTGAGCAGTGCCCTACACATCGGCAGCACCGTATAAATGTCGTAGTGACAATGCTGGCTGTTTTATACACTTTTAGGCCTGCATAGCGCGGATTCTCTCTTGCCAGCGCACAGCGGGTATAAAATAATCCTGCTGTGATCTGGTAGCTCTTGGCACTAGTGTAAATAACTGTCCAGAAGTACTAAAGAATCAGGCCCTAGGTTTCTAGTCAGTTTCACTTTCCAGCTCTCAGGCTGGAATTTTTCGTTCACAATGGGGGAGGCGGGTGTTTCCAACCAAAAAAATGGCTTTTTCGTCAAAGTGGAAATTTCCCTGGGAATTGTCGGCTGTTGCTGAAATTTTTAATTGAAAACCCGGAAAACTTTGAATAAAAATATCAGTGAAAATGACGCCCTCTTTGTTCGTGTCTACATTTTCCTGGGAATTAAGACGCCTTTCCTGACCGGCTCAGACACTAACCCCACGCTGGAGGGTCGGATTTCCCATTACTGCAACTACAGTAACGCCTCACTTAACGTTGTAGTTATATTCCTGAAAAATGCAACTTTAAGCGAAACGACGTTAAGCGAATCCAATTTCCCCATAAGAATTAATGTAAATGGGGGGGTTAGGTTCCAGGGAAATGTGTTTCGCCAGACAAAAGACTATATTATATATCTATATATACACACAGGTATAACTTTTAATCAAACAATTTAACACCGCACACGGCGATAATGATTGTGAAGCTTGGTTGAGGTGGTGAAGTCAGAGGGTGGAAGAGGGTGGGATATTTCCCAGGGAATGCCTTGCTGCTAAATGATGAACTAGCTTTTGTCTGAGCCCTCAAAGGTTAACACGTTGTTAATGTAGCCTCACACTCTACAAGGCAGCACAAATGGAGGGAGGGGAGACAGCATGGCAGACAGAGACACTCACCCTGTGTGTGAGAGAGATGCGCATTGCCCCTTTAAGTACGCTGACCCCACTCTAAGTACACTGCCTTGTTAAGTAGATCAGCAGTTGAGACAGCAGCTGCTCCCAGGAAGCGCCCTCCGTCCTGAGCCCTGTCGTGTGTCTCCCCCTCCATGGAGATGGGGTAAGTGAGGTGCAGGGAGGAGGGGGACACCCTGACATTAGCCCCCTTCTCTCCCCCCCTCCCCTCCCGCACAGCAAGCAGGAGGCTCCCAGGAGCAGCTCCAAGGCAGAGGGCAGGGGCAGCACATGGCAGTGGAGGGAGGGACAGCTGAACTGCTGGCAATTGATAGACAGGGAACTTAGGGGAGCGGGGAGCTGATGAGGGGGGCTGCCGGTCCACCCTGGTTCCAAGCCCCCACCAGCTAGCTCCAACGGGCTGCTCTTCCAAGCAGGCGGCTGCCAAACGACGTTCTAAGGGAGCATTGCGCAACTTTAAACGAGCATGTTCCCTAATTGATCAGCAACGTAACAACGTTCACTGGGATGACTTTAAGTGAGGAGTTACTGTAAAGGCTTCTCTCTGAACTCTAAAGCGACTGCTCTGACCTTCTCCCCTCTAGAAATATCCCAGCAGCCAGAGCCAAGCGTAGACTCCACTTCTATTATTATTATTTCTGATGTGTATTGCAGGGGGCCCCCACTCACCGATCAGGTCCCCCCTGTTCTAGGTGCTGTTCTGCCCCAGATCACAAAGCTGGCTCTGGTCTGCACTGCATCAGCAAGGTCACTCCCTTAAAGGAAACAGTCCTGCACCCACTGAAGTCAAGGAGAGTTTTGCCATTGACTTGAATGGGATCAGGTCCAAATGATGAAGCTACAGTTATTCATTCAGGTCCGTCATGGCACACAAAAACAGTTGATGGACTCTTAGCAGCCGATTTGAATTGGTGGGGGCACTTCCTTATGGCTGGATACTAGCTGACCTCCAGCTGTCCATTGTTCTTTCATTTTTGTTTTAAGGGCTGTGAATCTTGCCGGGAAAGTGCCAGGTTAAAAGTTGTTCTTTTTAAGAACCAGCAAACAGAGAGACAAATCCCCTAGGTTTCTAACAACCCCTTGGTACATTTAAGAGAGTGGATGGTGCTCATTGACTTTCTGTGCTATATTCAGCTCTCGGGTGGAGGCGTCGGAACAGATTAATCCATTTAGCTTTTGTGTTCCACTCTAAAGTCCCAAATTAGTTTTTTGTTTGCATCGAGCGCTGGTGCAACCCCAACACATCGGGACTGGCTTAAAATGCAAAACCCTGCTTTCACTGCCATTTATAAACTACAGCAGAAGTACAGGAACATCTGTGCACTTTTGCTACTGAGGAGGAAAGGAGAAGGAGGAGCCTCCGACCCTGGGGCCTGCAGCCAATCCAGTGTGCTTTCTGATTGCGTACAGATGATCATTTACCGTTGAGAGCTCTCACCACGTGTACAGTCCCTGACACTCCCTTCCTGTTAGATTTTCACACATGAAGGCCCCGATCCTACAGTCAGGTCCATGATAGCAGATCAGACTGCGGGATTTGGGAGCCAAAATTTGGTGTTAAGCTCCCCCGGGTCTGATTCTCCATTGCACTGCCATTTACACCAGGGGAAAGCATCCGTCCATTTCGCCCTGATGTAAACCATCACACCAGGGGTAGGTTGATGGAGAATCAGGCCATGGAGGCTAACTGCAAGTCAGGCAATCCTGGGTTAGTCATCTCCCAGTAACCCAACTTCCTAGAGCACAGTCATACTGTCTAGTGCTGTGCACTGCCATCATGCCCCATGGCCACCCTGGCGCTGTCCATGGTTGTGAGAGACAACACCGATAGCTGGGCACCTCCTGGCTACATCTGTTTATATAGCAACCTGCATTGGTTCCTCCACCAATGTCTTCCCTCCTGCAACCCATGCTCCTCCCTCCAAGTTCCATGCAGGTTGTTACACTTAAAACCAAATGCTGCCTAGTTGATGTGTCTTAGCACATGGAATCTAACAAACCTCTTCATTTCTTCCTTCCATTTTTTTATTTTGTTTTTACCGTCTCCTTTCTTTGTAATCTACCGTTACATTAATCATTTGATCTCTCTGCTTTCCGTTGCTAACTGACTGGGTCATATTTCCCTTTGTTGAAATATCATGGTCACAAATTGCTCTTTTAAAAAAAACAAAATTGGGATTTTTTAAACACTTTTCAACAAAAATAATTTGGAATTTACACTTGAATTGGGGGTGGCGGGGTTGTTGGTCTCGATTTTTTTTTCTGTCCTTGGATGACGGAAATGCTCCCTTACCCTCCTCCTTTCCCTCCTCCTTTGTTGTCTGTTGTCTTTCTGCCTGCATTAGGTTGCCTGGAAGTGCTTCTGATCCGAATGATTCGGGCATTCAACCCTTTAAATAACACAGTGCTCTTCGAGGGGAAATACGGTGGCATGCAGATGTTCAAGTCGCTTGGTAAGAGCTGGTTTGTTTGCTTTTGTCCTCGCGGGGTGATGGGGGTGAGTTTATGACTCTTCTTTAAAGCTTCTTATGGTGAAAACATAGCAGTGAATCCTACAGGAAGGGTCCCAGTCACTGCATTAACTTCATGGCAAGGAGTAAGGTGGAGAGCATCAGAAGCACCTAGGGGATTTAGGAACACAATGAAAGTCACTGAGTCTTGTCCTCTTGTCTCCCCCCAACTGTCTAGCATGTCTTCTTGCAGAATCCCATGGTATATATTCTCAGAGGCTGGCTAGCAAATGGGTCAATGGCTAATGGGCTCTCGGCTGTCATTCTGACCCCAGCCTAGATTGGGTGCCTCCCAAAGGTGTATCCAGCTAATGGCTGGCGGTTCTTTGTGCCACAAGCTGATGGGTCTCAGTCTGGGTCCTAGTGGACGTGTGCTAACAAAGTGTAGGCCCCCATCCTGCGGTGGGATCCACATGGGTGGAGCCTGCACCTATTGATTTCAATGGGCATTGGCAGCAGTGCAGGGCTTCCGCCCGTGTGTATGCAGTGGAGGGTCGGGAGCCATGTTGGCTTCCCTGGTTGGCAATCTCGCAGACAGGCGGCAGAGGCCGAACCCCGCCGCCCTGAGAGGCAGTCCCTTCGGGTACATCAGTGGAGCAGTGTCCGGAAAAACCCATCTGCCGCTGCCCAGGCTGCAGAGTGCTGGGGAAGCCCTTTGTCTTCTGGAGTTGATGGCTCAGTGCACTAAACACAGTTAAGGGGAAATATTGCCCATGGGCCCTACTGTGGTCTTGACTCACCCCCAGGATCTCCCACTGACGTCAGCAGGAGCCTGGCTCCTGGGCAGCTCTTGGTCCGACGGATGGGGCAGAGCCATATCTCTAAAAGGAGGAGGTACAACCCAAAGAGCCCTGAGTCCTCTCACACATGGGAACTGCTTCCATCCTGCCCCTAGGTCATGTCTGCTTCCTGGGCTCTTCCCCTTCTCTCCCATTCTTTACTGGTGGGGAGATGGGAGATAAACCACAACACTGGTCACTTCACGTTCACCTGCTGCTTCTCTCTCACATGCCCCGTCACGTTCAGCTTGTGGCTCCGCACCTAATTGCAAAGTCCCGGGAGAGAATGAAACAAGCTCTTTTGCGCAGCCCTCTAGCATCTTCCATCTGTGGATCTCCAAGCACTTCGCAGACAGCCCGGCCTGGTTTGCCACTGTTCTTGCGGTGAAGGGGTCTGCGGCACTGGGACGTAATGTGCTTCTCGTTCCCGTGTCTTCTCTTTAGGCTGCGATGACCTTATCAATGCCGTCTTCGAGCTGGGGAGGAACCTGTGCCGGCTACAGCTCTCGGACGAGGAGATTGCGCTGTTCACTGCCGCCGTCCTGCTCTCTCCAGGTAGGTGCAGAGGGGGACAGGCGAATGGCAATGTCTGTTCTGCATTCAAGGAGCTTGCAGAGCTGCGAGCTCCAGGAGAGAGTGTTTTGGCTGTGATTCTGGGGAGAGTTAATCCTAAGCCTTATCAGAGACCACTAGATCATTGTCAGGTGGAGCAAATGGAGTGCATGGATCTGACCTGGCTGCTGATGGAGTCCATGGCAAAACTCCCCAGCGAGAACAGGACTAAAGCCTGAGCTTCTGCTGCTTTTAGGGTTAGCAGAGGTAGCCCTCGAGGAGCAAAGCAGTTGCTTGGGAAGTTGCTTGTGTGTAGCACATATCCTTCAGCTCTTTGCTGCAGGGACTGAGCCCTTTGGTTGAAGAGGCTCGTACTAAACAGAAATCCCACTCCGAGATCCAGGAGAGCTGCCTGATGTTCT
Organism: Macrochelys suwanniensis; assembly: GCA_033296515.1. Taxonomy (NCBI): domain Eukaryota; kingdom Metazoa; phylum Chordata; order Testudines; family Chelydridae; genus Macrochelys; species Macrochelys suwanniensis. The sequence continues at coordinate 5,027,575 of CM065799.1, forward strand.
CCAACTTTGCTCTCCTCAAAGCCTTGTAGTACAGTCTGTGCAAGAAAGATCCACTCTCATGCTTCAGGGCGTAAACCTGATGGTTGCTGGGGTCAGGAAAGAACTTCCCCTGTACGCAGTTGGGCCCAGTGGAAAATCCTTGTAACATCTGGCTCTGGAATTTGGAGCCTTCTCCAGCCCAGACACACATGCGAGGGCAAGCGAGAGGTGTCACGGGGAAATGATCACACAGCAAAGTGTTGACCTGTAGCTCCCTGCATATGAAGGGTGGGAAAATCAGTTAAGGAAACGCCCCCTCCCCCGCAGCGTTGCCACGCTGTGCAGGATTCAGAGCCATTTCCCAGGGCCAATGTGAGCTCTGGCTGTCGATTCGCAGATCGCCCTTGGCTCACGGAATCCAAGCAGGTGCAGAAGCTCCAGGACAAGGTCTACATAGCCCTGCAGCACGAGATCCAGAAGAAACACTCCAGCGAGGATAAGTTCTCGAAGGTAACGGAGCGGCCTGGGAGCAGCCAGGAGGAACGGGGGTGTACTTGCACTAAGGAAGAACAAGGGGTGAACATCAAGGGAAAATGGTCCTGATACCGAGGACCGTTGTATTGTGGGATTGGCTCTCAGCGGGGGAGGGGAGCCTTACTCCTGGGGACATTTACAACTAAACTGGACAAAGCCCCTGGTGGATAGACCGTAGGGATCCTCCTGCATTGGCTGGATTCGCTAGGTCCTACGGGAAGAGGTCTCACTCCATAAATGTTAAGGCCATTAAAATCTTCTAACCTGACTTCCTGCATAGCACAAGGCTTCTAGCATAGCGTGAAAGGGCTACGTTCTTCCTAACGGTGCGTCATCGAGGCTTGATTCCAGCATGACATAGAGCCTGGGCTGGGTGGGGGCAGAGCGTCACCAGAGTTCTTCTCCCACAGCCTGGGGTGAGCTTTGTTGCTTAATTATAGTGGAACCTGCTGCAGGTACCGGCCAAGGAAGTTCTCCTCTCACTCGCGTGCAAGAGGCCTGTGTGTTAAGAACGGAGGGGTTAGGGTTCGAGTACCGGGTGTGAGTGAGGTTTACGTATCAGATGTTTGTAGCGCAAGGGCTCGTTTGTCACTCTCAGGATCGAGTGATTATGGTATAGTCGGGCGGGCACGACAGTGAGCAGGAGCAGAAAACCTCAGCGGTAGATTTCCAGGGCTGTTGAAAACTAGCCCAGCTGCTCCCTTTATTCTCCCAGGCTCGGTTATCCAGGGGGAGCCAAATCATTTCCCCCCGAAAACAGCAAGCCCCTAGAATAGATGCATTGCACCGGTTCGAGACGAGGTTGACCTGGTGCCTCTCAGTCCTGGTCCGTTCCCAGAGGCAGTCACCCGGGTGTCACGCTGCTGTAGCCACGTCACTGTCATGAAACCATGCCGCGGCTAGCTAAGCCCCAGCCAGTGATCGCAAGTCCAAATCTCACTTCCTTCCCCTGCTTCTCTCCCCTGCAGATGATTTCCAAGCTGCCCTTGATGAAAACCATCTGCAACCTGCACTTGGACAAGTTGGAGTTTTTCCGGCTCCTGCATCCGGAAACCGCTATGAACTTCCCGCCCCTGTACAAGGAAGTATTCAACTCGGAGCTCCAGTACAGCGACCCGCGAGAGAGCTAAGGCTTGGAGCGGCCAGACCCTGTTTTATTTCCCAAAGTCTGGAGAGGAACAGAAACATTGGGGGCCAGGGGAGGTTCACTTAACTCAGATAACCAAACCCGAGAGACCCTACGGGCTGCGGTGATCTGCCCCTCTGCCCCACCTCCTCGCTGTGGTTTGCAATAACTCTTGAATGTAATGCACCTTGAAGGACAAATGAACTGACTTTGCCATACCGGTGAAATGAATGTGAAATCTCCACTCCCTTGAGGAGATGCTCCAGTACCATACCAACACTTCCCCTTAGTGCATGAATCACCATGGGGCGCGCACACGTCCATGCAACAAAGCAAAGGAGCCCAGCCGCCCGCACTCATCCCGGGACCAGCCCTTGTTCTCCTCTTGTTTCATATGTATTTGTTTGTTTTAAATTAAATAAACACCAGAAGGATGGAATGAAAAAGGGGCAATACAGACTTGGTGGGATAGGTGGCTAACCAAAAATAGGCAGGGGATGGGAAGAGAAGTAAAGTCCGGAGCTGAATTGGACTGAAGCGTGGGGGGAAAGGAGACAAAAGTAGCATCTTACTCTTAATGTGCACTGGGGTTAATGACTACCCAAGGAGCAGGGGGACAAAACCAGGCCTGTAATAACTGGGCTGCTCTGTGGAAAATGGGGAAGTAGAAATTCAGCATCGTATCCCCTTATGAAGAATCTAGCAGGGTAACCGTCCAAACCTAACCAGAAGGGATGCTTTAGTGGGGTCTGTGATCAGTGGTTTGAATGCAGGGTCAGCAGTTCCTGTCAGCCCTCCAAATGCCATACATGTGAGTCTTTCAGGGAAGTCCCCATCTGCCCTGTACAATCCCGGGCACTTTCTCTAAGAGAAGGGGTTTGCCTCTCTACCTGTGGCCAAATACCGCTCTCCGGCTCCTGTGTAGCGCTGCTGTGCGTTGCCCTCCCGGAGGCAGCTGCATTTTAGAGGTGCTGTGTGTGTGTAGTGTCCGTGCTGTGGGGCGCCAGGCACCGTGGTTACTGTTGTTATTGTAAGCAGTCGTTCATTCGGCCCATGGCTGTCGTGTTTGTTTATTTGTATAGAGTCCCCTTTTAAAGCTCTCCCATGAAATTCCCCATCTCAGATCAGGTCCAGTGACCTTTTCTTCTCCCTAACTGCATCCAATGCTGCCATGTTAACCCTTCTTCTCCCAGAGGTGTAACCCACTCAGTGTAGCGCTCTGTCCCATTTCAGTGGGGGCTGGGCCATAGACAGAGGTTATTGAGCCTACTGCAGTGTTAGCTACCTGACGTTGGTCTTCTTCCTCAGGCCGTAGTGGCTTGTGCTTTTTAGAACCAGAGGTCCCAGGTCAATCCCTGCTTTGTCAGGCTTGACAAAGCCCTGGCTGGGATGATCTAGTTGGGGTTGGTCCTGCTTTGAGCAGGGGGTTGGACTAGATACCTCCTGAGGTCCCTTCCAACCCTGAGATTCTATGATACTGACATCCCAGCTGGGAATGCAGTGTTACCAAGGCACCCTGGGCCTCTTTTGGCACTGGCTCCCACACCGCACCTTGCACCTCCCTGTAAGGGCGGTTAATGGTCTCGTTCTCCAGGCAACAGATGCTGCAAAGTGCAGTACCTGCCAAGTGTAGCAGGGTTAGGAAAAAAGCCGGCGAGTGGTGGCTCTGTGCCTGCTCTGTTCCTGGAAGTTGAATCATCCTCAACCCCATTTTTCAGGGACTTTTATCTACTGATTTTGATGGTTTTTAGGATTTGCTCTCTGAACTGAACAGAAATCAGGGTTCTCTCTCAGGGGGCCTTTGTAGTTCAGTTACTAGGCGGTGCTGGGGGCAGAGGTCATTATTCCCCCCTCTAGCATCTTCTCCTCCCCAGAGTTGCAGTTTTGGAAGAAGCTGATGCCTCTGAGGAAAAAGAAGAGGGACTATATTTGTGCAATCATTTGGGTGGAGGGATACCATCTCCTTCCATGCAGCGTAACAGCCCATAGGTTGGTTATACTGCTGGAGCGATTAAACTTTCACCTACTGTGGATTATTTTTTAGTTCCTGCTCCCATTGTAGTCAATGCCAAATTGTACAAGGAGAAAACCTTGTTGCCAGAGGAACAGTGGTTCCTACTGATAAACAGTCAAACTCCCAACTCCTTGCCCTTTTTCTTACTTATTCCTTATGTAATTAACCTTCCCCATCCTAGAAGTCACCAACAAGGTTGGAACCTACTACCTTCATTTCTATAGTACAGCCCGCGCCATCTCTTGAGGTGAGCAAGTAACTCCATTAGCCAGCACTAGTCATGGGTTTTTCTTCTGTAGGTGGCCCAGCTCCTGGAGAGGAACATGCTTTGTACTTATTCAGGCAAACGCCCCCATGAAGTCAATGGGAACTCTGCCTGACTAAAGGCGGAGTAAAAATCATAGAATATCAGGGTTAGAAGGGACCTTAGGAGGTCATCTAGTCCAATCCCCTGCTCAAAGGGGGACCAATCCCCAATTTTTGCCCCAGATCCCTAAATGGCCCCCTCAAGGATTGAACTCACAACCCTGGGTTTAGCAGGCCAATGCTCAAACCACTGAGCTATCCCCCGCAATGGAGTAAGAACTTGGGTCTTTCATTTTCCCTTAAAGCCACCATGCACAAAATAAAGCTGAACATTATTTCTTTTTTGTTAACCACGGTTAGATGTCCGTAGCGAGGCATATCAGAATTCTCCACCTCAGTTTATTATCATGGCCTTTTTCTCCACTGATTGCATGTTCCCGAATTCACTCCTATTTCAGAAGAAGGCGGCTGGCTTTCCCAGTAGCCCATTGCAGTATCTAGTGCCATATATTGTTCTCCAAGGCGGTGTTAGCAGGGGTGGGGACGCGATATTGCTTTTTTTGCTACACCCTCTGATCCTCGAGCTTTGTGGACTTGAAAAGTCAGTATTGCCTTTTTCATACACGGGGTTGTGCCTTTTTAAAAATCATTTCCAACAGCACCGATTGCTTATCGGCCATCTTCCTTGGTGGAAAGCAGACCTTAGGGAGCTAGCACAGCGAGGAAGCAATGTGCTTTGTTAAAGAGGCTTTTGTCAGTTTCTGCGAGAGGACAGAAATCCCTTTCTTAAAGGCAATAGCCACAGGGGTTCCGAAATGTTTGAAAGAAAAAGGCACCGCTCCCCTCCTCCCCTTCTGTGTCTTTGGTGTTCTCCGGACCATGTGCACGAGGTTAAAAGTCGCCATTTTCACTTCATCAGCGAAGAGGCCAAGAGAGCACCTGAAATCTGGAAAGACTCAGCCCTCGCCACTGAAACTGCAATTTCCCTGCTTGCGACACAGCGTATGTCAAATGGGAGAAATTCTGGATTCTGAGCAATAAAAGCCCACAGGGAAATTTAAGGAAGAGACTGGAAACATAAGACATCGTAACCCAACCTGCAGGAAGCAGCACTTTTTTTTTTCTTTCTTTTTAAAGGCACCGAATTGTTGGTGAAATGAATTCTTTTTTTTTTTATAAACCAGTTTGTCAAAACTAATGGAGTTTTGGCCCTTTTCACAAGTGACATCAACCTCCAACAGCTGAACGAAAGTAGGACATGTGTGATTATTTAAAACAACCTGTCATGGCTGAGATCTTCAAAGCCACCTAGGGGATTTAGGCACGTTGAAATTAATGGGAGTTGGGCCTCTAACTCCTCTAGGCGCTGTTGCAAATCTCCACCTACATGTGTACCATATATACTTGCATATAAGCTAACCCCTTGTGTAAATCACCCCCTAATTTAGCACTGCAAAGCTCGGTGTCCCACGTAGGCCAGTTTCCATATACTCTTGTTCTGGCTGCACTGTCCAACTCCAGGCTTTCGACCTGCCCTCCAGCCATCCCCCACCCCCAAGCTTTCCGAACCTTGTGCACCTTTCCCTCTGCTTCTCCTCTCACCTGTGCCCCTTCTGTTCAATGCTATTCCCAGTGTACTCAAGGGTAGTTTTGTCAGTGGGGCTTGATAGGCCGAGCTGCTGAGCACCCTCATCTCCCACTGACTTGTATGCCACTTGAGGGTTCTCTGCACCTTGCAAGATCGGGCCCTAGGGTCAGTCACTGGGTTATCATAATCACCGTACTAGAGTGGCGTAGGAGTGTGTCATCCACCTGTCTCACAAATTAATGTCTTGGCATTCTAACAGATGTAATGAATGCTCCCCTTCCCCCATATGGGAAGGAAACGGACTTTCAGGGTTGAAAGTAGGGACCTCTATTGCTTCAGCTAAAGGAGTAACTCCACGGGCTGGTAGCAGTAATGGGCTCTTACCCACTTATGTGGGTAAGAGATTAGAGGCAAGAACTGTAACACATACTGCACCGATGGGGTATACATACATTTCTCAGTTTATATGCCAGTATACATGGTGGGCCATAGTGTAAGTTAGATTAAGGCCTTTTTACACCACTCTGGCAATATGAGGCAGACTTAAAGAGCAATTACACACAGTTAAAGGCCCTTTTATGCTGCCAGAGTGGATTAAATGAGGCTCAGTATAAGCGGGAATCAGACCTGGTGGATACACGCACGTACACACACCAAGCGATATAAAGATAAGATCACGGGTAAAATTTTCAAAAGTGCCTATGTGACTTAGGCACTTAAACACCTTTGAGGCTCTCGGGCTGAATAGTACAGATTTCAGTGGGAGTCAGACGTCTACATCCCTTTGAGAATGGGGGGCCTAGGAACCTAAGTGCTGTTTTCAAAAGAAACTTGGGCACTTCGGAGCCTCTAACTTTCAATGAGACTTAGGCTCCTGCGTCATTTTTGAAATGACTCTTAAGAGCCTAAGTCAGGTGCTTTTGAAAATTTCACCCCGTGTCTCTCTGACTCATAGCTCCATGCTGAGCAGGCTTTAGATAGTTGGATGTGTTTCATTCGTTTGCTTTCCTTTTTTATTTAAAAAAAAAAAAAAGTTGAATTGAGGAACCAAACAAAAAGCGAGAACTCACTCTTTCCCAGATGAAGATCTAATATATATATTTTTTGTTTTATACGGACATTTAGCTGAGTGTGTATTTCCACCTCTAGACCCCTCACACTGTGTGTAAAAAGAAGAAATGGCTAATATATATATTCTTGTGAATGTTGGTGCAAAAGAGAAACTATATAACATTGCAGTCAGTTTTATGTTATTTTTTATCTATATGAATGAAATAAAGAAATGCAAAGCATTTTTCCACCTAACACAACACACACACACCACCACCTGTAAGTACAGACAGGTTGTATGGAAATGTTTTACTTTTTAGACTTAGGAAAACACTTCTGTTCTCATTGAATGTCCTGTCTTGTAAGATTGTAATTTCTATTTTTTTAAAGAAAAAAAAAAACCTAACAAAATAATGAAACTTCCCCTTATGAATTGGCCAACAAGGAAGGAGTGGGTGGGGGAGGGGAAATGTTCATTTAAGGAGTGAGGGAGGGGCTTTGTTTGGATTTTTCATAAAAGTACTATAATGTATGTGGGGGTGACCTTTTAATGAGGTGGATTCTATAGAGAGATAGATGTATATTGCACAAGATTTATGGGAAGAAAAATAAAGTCTGTTTTACAGGAGGAAAATGTGTTGGAAGTATTGAATTTGACTCCTGTTTCTTAGCAGAAAGCCCAAAGCTCACTTGAATCCAGAGAGAGTCTTTTCACTGATTTCAAGGGGCTTTTGGGGACAGGCTGTCACTGAAGCCCCATTCACAAGGTGCCCAATGCCTGACTTTATGCACCTATGGTACTATTCACATGCTTACAGTTAGGTGTGTGCTTATGTGTCTGGTTGAATTGGCAAGTTGCCTGAGGGAAAGCACTGAAGGGAAGTTGTGAATGGTGAGTTACTGTCCAGTTCTGGTACCCACCATTCAAGAAAGACATTGATAAATTGGAGAGGGTTCAGAGAAGAGCCATGAGAAAGATTAAAGGACTAGAAAACTTGCCTTAGAGTGACACACTCAAGGAGCTCAACGTATTTAGCTTAACAAAGAGAAGGCTAAGGAGTGACTTGATTACAGTCCTAAGTACCTGCCTGAGGAATAAATATTTAATAATGGGCTCTTCAATCTTTCAGAGACAGGTCCAATCCAATCCAATGGCTGGAAGCTGAATGCCAGACAAATTCAGACAGGAAATAAGGTGTACACTTTTCATTAGTAATTTGCCAGGGCTCATGGTGAATTCTCCATCACTGAAAATCAAGACCGGCTGTTTTTCTAACAGATCTGCTCTGGGAATGATCCGGGGGCAGTGCCCTGGCCTGTGAGATACAGGAAGTCAGACTTAGATGATCACAATCATCCCTTAGAATCTACAAATCTAGGAAAAACTCTGAGCTGCTGCTGAGTTCTGAGGAAAACTGCTAGGAGGCCTGGGTAGAGCTGGGGAACCCTGCCAAAGTGATAGGAAGGCTTGTGCAGTGTGCCCCTAGGAATGAGGGGAAGAATCTGCGTGGTCAGTGTAAGGCAGGCCCAGAAGCAAGGGGTTGATTCCAGAGGGAAAGGCCCAGGAGTGGGGGTAAAAGGATTCCCAGGTTTGGGGAGTATAAACACTGCAAGGAGCCCTCTGGAAGAAGACCTGAGTGAAGGGTTGTGGGAGGAGCCCAGGAACAAGGGGTTGGTCTGAAGGGAGGTTCCCCTGAGCAGGGGGTAGGAATCTGGGGGAGTGAGATACTGCAGGGAGCCCTCTCATGGGAGACCTGATTCAGGACTACAGAAGAAGGCTTGTGGGAGAGAAGCGAGTCTGGGAACTCTCAGGTGGATGCCCTGGAGAGTGGGGCCCTGGACCAGGGGCTAAAGGAACAGGGACAGGGTGATTAATGACTGTAAGGTGGGTGACCTGGGAAAAGTGACCTTTGAATGGGATTGAGGAGCTGCTGCCTTGTCACTTTGTTTTACTTTGGGGAGGAACTGTTTTCCTATGCGGGATCTGCAGTCTGAATAAAAAGGGTTTGAATTTCCTATGAGACAATATTCCTTCCTTAGAGAGGTGAAACAAAGAGGAGCTAAGGCAGGCATGTCTGTTGTGGGGCTGGAGAGTGCTCAAGCAGGGGCCGCCCAGGGACAGGGTCTAAGCTGGGATTTGTCTGTCTTGGGTCAGCACAAAATGCCTAGCACATCGTTTCATCCCTGCAACACAGCCTTAACTGTACCCTCTTTGAACAATATCTCACTCACACCGGGCAATTTTGTACATTTGATTTTTAGGGGGCTATATCTCACTCACAAACATCTGGCTCAAATAACCCCAAATTTGGACCACTATCTCTACCCCATGCCCATATGAAGCACAGCAAGTTTTGAGACACTCTGAGTTGGCACATGGATTTTAGAGCACTTAGATTAAGCCATCTTTTAAACAGTAAGCAACTCTCATTCTTTGTCTGAGGTTTGTTTTGGGGTTTTTTTAAAAAAAATGTTTTTGGTTAAAAAATGTTCAGTTTTACAAAACTGAAACTTTATATAGCAAATGCTCAGTTTCTGATTTTTCATGGACACTGTCAGGAAATTTCAATAAATTCAAAATCAGAAAATCTTCGTTCCTTTTGAAATAACCTTTTTCGTCAAAAAGAAAGTGTTGAAAAATGTTCTTGCCGGCCAGCTCTACATATAACAAGCTGGAAATCCATTGTGAATATTTAATATCCACAGATGTGTGTAAACTGGCTAAGAATTCGATCATATTGGAACGACTCCTCAATAAACAAGGACACATTTAAAAGGTGGCGATAGGTTTTGTGCAATGTAACTCCCCTTCTTCCACAGCTGCAGCCCAGTCAAGCTTCCAGCCTTGCTGGGTTTTCAGATGCTTCACTAGAGCAGCAGTCCCCAAACTTTTGAGGGTCGCACCCCCTGCCCCTCCCCCCCCCCCCCCCCCCCGGAGCCAGGGAGGAGCAGGGCTGCAGCTCAGCGGGGAGAGGGGGGATGCGGACAGGGGTAAGGGGGTCAAGGCTGGGGCCACAACTCGGGGGTTGGACTGGGGCCGAGGCTGGTCAAAAACTGGGCCCCTGGTCCCCCTATCCAGGCCTGACACTAAAGGGGATGCTCACTGGGTGAGGAAAAGAGGTAACTTGGCTAAGTCTGTGCTAGGGAGGAGGGATAGCTCAGTGGTTTGAGCATTGGCCTGCTAAACCCAGGGTTGTGAGTTCAATCTTTGAGGGGGCCATTTAGGAATCTGGGGCAAAAATTGGGGCTTGGTCCTGCTTTGAGCAGGGGGTTGGACTAGATGACCTCCTAAGGTCCCTTCCAATCCTGATATTCTGATTCTATAGAGACATTTCAGCAGCACGGCTGCAGTGCTGTTGTGTAGCCGCTCACTGCAGCGCGGGGCGGGGAACATCCGTTGCTGTAGTAAATCCGCCTCCCCGAGACGGGGCCGCCGGAAGAATGCTCCCCTCGACCTGGCGCAGTCTTTGGGGGCTTAGGCCGGCTCGATGACAGCCTAAGCCCCCATAGACACCCCCCTGCGTGCTGTGGCGGGGTCCGACCCAACCGGTGTTGACCAGCCCTTTGGGCACAAAACCCGGGGACACGTAGGGCGACCAGACGTTCCGGTTGTTCTTCTTTTGTCCCGCGTCCCGACCGGGCTTCTTCCGTTCTCCGTTTGTTTTGCTCAACAAGTCCGGTGGGAGGGTTTCCCCTCGGACAAGTCCCGATTTTCGGGTCCTTGCACCTGGTCACCCTAGGGACATGCCTTGCGGCGAAGGGCGTCTGGCGGCCCCAGAGCTGCAAGCGGCTAACGCCAGGTGGGGGCGCTAAGGGGCAGAGGCCTAAGGTGTGTGTGGGGGGAGGGGGGGGTGCAGAGGCCAGCCCCATCAGTGACCCCATCAGTGACCCCAGGCGGTGGCCAGCAGCCTCCAGTCCACGCCGCCCCTGCCAGGCTCAGGCAAGCCCTGGCTTCGCCTTTCACATCCCCGCGCCTGCCCTCCCTTATAAAATTGTCCCCCGCAGGCCGCCGTAGGCCAATAGCCGCTGGCCACTCCCGCTCGGCTTCAGACAACACCCCTTGGCCCCTCTCCTTGGTCACATGATGGAGGGACGGCCCCCCCGTTGCTGCCGAAGGGCATGTTGGGAGACGTAGTCATCGTCTCGGCTCGCGGCGCTGGCGATCAGCCGGCCTGGAACTACAACGCCCGGCGTGCCCCGCGGCTGCCGCTAAGGGCCGGAGGGAGCGGAGGGCTTCGGCTGCTGATGCTGAGGTAAGGGCGATAAACAGCCGAGTGGGCAGCTACCCCCGGCGGGGAATGGCTTGGCGGCCTGGGAGCGGCCCCTAGTTCCGGTTTGTAATGGGCGGGGGGGGGATGAGGGAGTAACCGGGCCCCTAGCGCTGGCGAGCAATTAAGGGGGGCGGGGGGGTAGCCAGGCCACCCCCCCCCAGCCGAGTAATTAATGGGGGGGGGGGCGTAGCCAGGCCACTTCCCCCCTCAGCCCAGGCGAGTCATTAACGGGTGGGGGTGGGGTGGTGTAGCCAGGCCACCCCCCCCTCAGCCCAGGCGAGTAATGAATGGGGGGTAGCCAGGCCACTCCCCCTCAGCCCAGGCGAGTCATTAACGGGTGGGGTGGTGTAGCCAGGCCACCCCCCCACCCCCCATAGCCCAGGCGAGTAATGAATGGGGGAGGGGTGTAACCAAGCAGACCTCTTTCCCCCTCTCTGCACTGGGGGCTGATTGGATTGGAAACACTTCTGCCTCCAGCCCCGCCCCCCCTCCCCCAAACAATGCTCTGTCCCCCAAGTCTGAATATGCATCAGCAAGTTGTCAGTGGCTGGTTCCCTCCCATATTTCCTCTACCAAGTTTTGCACCTGGTTGCATTGTGATTTGTGGCGAGTTGGGTGTGTAACTTGCCTGGTTTGTGGATGCAAATGACCATTTTGCATGTGTGGCAATTGAGGTAATTCTGAATTATGAGTGTACAGCAAGTCAGGGTGGGAGTGCTGTCTTGTATGCAGTGCAGGTGCAAGGAGCGGCTGGTTGTACAGTGACTGCTAGGTTAGTTACATCTGTAATGCCTGGAGGTTTTGCACATGTGATTGCAAGAAGGGTGGAAGTTTTTTCAAAGCGTGCCTTGGGCACTAGTGGTTCCAAGAGGGATGGTTTTCCTTTCCCCCCCCCACCCCGCTTTCTGCTCTTTACTGTGATACCTTTTGCTAAATATATTCTGAAATTGTATTTCTCTCACGCTGTAGTGATGAGACCTTTGTGGTATTTATCTCTGGTGTAGACATTTGACATAAATAATTGATTTATTTTTGTGTGTGTTTTTAGTTTTACTTTGGGTGTTTATTGTTGCTCGCTGCAGAGGTCCCATTTGCTAGGCCAATCTGAGTAGTTTACTCCTGGGGGACTTCTGCATCACTTCGTGTGCACAGAATTCATGTCCCCCCGCAGATTTCTTTTCTTCCCTGCAGAAAAATGACTTTTGACGGGGAGAGCAAAGGGAAGCCACAGGAGCAGTAGCGCACCCCTCCCCGGCAGCGCAGGCAGGTCGGTTCAGGTGCCTGGAGCAGTCAATAGAGACGTAAATCACCACTGGGGGTGTGTGAAGGGGTGGGCAGTTGTGAGAGCGAGAGAGACACTGTCCTTCTCGCTCGCTATTGCGGCATGCTTGGCATGGAAGGGCAAGGCTTCCGGGTGTATCTGAGGGGGTAGGAGTGGCGCAGGCTGTCGCCTCAGAAAGGGCAGAATGTAGCAGCCTGCCCGCTTCGTGAATTGTTCCCATTGTCTTTGTGAATTCCTCCAGGAGTATAAAACAGGTGTAAAAGTTTTAAGGCTCCTTTACATGGTCAGAGTGGTGTAAAGGACAGTATGGCCTTATAAATGCGTATGGTGCTTTACTGATTACAATTAGTCTACATTTTCTGACTGAAAAAAATTCTTATCAAAATGTGCTCTATGAACTGTTTGCTACTGACTTTTCTGGAGAGGGTCAGTAGCCAATTCTCCCCAGCCCTCACTTGCTCTTCAGTTGCCTATGATGTAACACTGAGCATATGGATGCATATATTTGTTAACTAATAACTAGAAATAAGGGGTCAAACCTAGCTACATTACTGTTAGGCAAGGGAGTTTGGGGATTTCCTCCAATGCTCCCCACTCCCATGCTCCCTCCATTGTATTGTACTTTACATAAATTACCTAAATGATTGAAACCAGCATGATTATATTGTGTTATTTTGACACATAAAATATGCAAAATTTTAAAATATTGTGGGTAAAATTCTTATTTTTTTAGGGCAGAGTTCCCCCAGGAGTAGTAGTTGTAATGCAGTGTGATAGCGCAGAAGCACACATGTTGGAAAAGCAAGTCTTTCTCTCCTTCTCTGGGGCCCACTCTTGCAATCTCTTACTCCTGTGAGTAAGGCTTATTCACAGGCGTAATCCCATTGAAGCCAATGTCTGTCTATCATGTTTTTGTCGTGTGGGATCTTACTCCATCTACTGCGGTAGGATATGGGGCTGTAAATTCCTCCAGTTGGGCTTCCATAAACTGCCTTCTGCAAGTGCCAGTAGCATATATTGTAAGTAGGCTTGGCAAAACTTGGTTTGTTTGGTTTTTTTTGGTAATTTTGACAGATAATATTAATGTCTATTAGCAGTATACAGCCCGATAGCATTCATCACCATGTATTTGTGGCAGGTTTCCACACCCCCTTTAGGACTTATGTCCCGCTCTCCATCCCCATTTCCATTGGCGCCTGCATGCTCTTTTTTTTTTTTTTTTTTTTTTGACAACACATGCAAAAGTGCTAAATAAAGAGCTGTTTCTTCATATAGGTTTGTCTTTTCAAGTGATTATTCCTTTACATAACTTAATGACTTTCACTTGTATTTGTTGAAAAGCAGGTGAAGAAGCAGCTTTCTTATCTCTGATCCACTGACTCACAGATGCTGTTTTTGTTGAAAAGGCATGCTCTTCCAAATTGTTCTTACTAAAAAAATAACCCATGTTAGTCTAAAACATAGGGGGAAACATTTTTATCACTGCATTATTTTTATAAACAGGTTTTCTGTGTTTTTAACCCTGGGTTGTTTCTGAATCCTCACGTTTTATTGAAACACTTATGCCAAAGTGGCTAAATAAAGAAATGTGTCTTCAGATAGCCTTGTTTTTCAAAGTGGTTGTCGTCTTTTCTAATCCACTACCTTGAAAAGGCTGTTTCAAGTTGTTCTCACTAAAATCATTGGGGAAAAGCTTTTAAAAACTTTTTCTTGGTCAGGGTTTAGGCCAGGGGTGCTTCTGCATGCTCTTTTTTTTTTTTTTTTTTTTTTTTTTTTTTAATTAAAACACATGCAAAAGGGATGTCTTCAGATAGATTTGTCTTTTCAAGTAAATATAAAGCAGAGCTTTATTCCTTTACAAAACTTAATGTAACTTTTACTTGCATTTGTTAAAAAGGTTGAGAAAGAAGCAGACTCCTTGTCTGTGATCCACTAACTCTCAGATGCTGTTTTGCTAACAGGAGCTTTGCTGCAGCTTCACATTGTTTTTACTAAAAAATAATCCATATTTGTCTAAAACCTAGGGGAAAACTTTTAAAAATGGTTTGTTACTAAAAGCTTACAGTTTTAACTTTTATGAAAGCCCCTATGTAAAAGGGCTACATGGCGGGAAAAATGCTTGGGGTTTTTTTTAGATAAGAAGACAGTTAAAGTGGGGGGGTGGGCGAGAGAAGGGAGTTGGCTCTTCTTTAAAATCTTGGGATTACAGGATTGGTTCAGGAAACTGAACAACCCCTGACTGGTCCGATTCAAAGGCGGTGATAACAAGTCTGTGGGGATCTGACCCTAGAAAATTGGCTCATTCTGCTGAAAGACTGAAAGGGTAAGAGTTTTCTCTCTCATTCAACCACATGCTGTCTATCTTTTCCCCTTTTTTGCCCTGTTCTTTCTTTTCCCTTTTTTTTGCCCTGTTCTTTCTTTTAACCTCTCCTTTATTTAACTTTTTTCTTAACCTACCCGGGTTTTTAATAGTTTAAATGCTTTTCTGTTCACTTTTTTATTTATTTTTGTATGTGCTTACTAAAGAGGCTCTGCCTTCGTAAATTTCCTCTTTTTTGCCATGTGTGTTTCTTAAACCTGCTTTTAATATTATTGAATGTTTTTAAATGCTCTTTTCTTAACCTATCCTGATATTTAGTAGTTTAAATGTGTTTTTCTTAACCTGCCTTTATAGTTTTTACCATGTGCTTGCTAAACAGGCTTTGCCTTGCTAAATTCCCTTTTTAAACCTACTTTTTAATATTAGTTACTGTTTTAAAATGCTCTTTTCTTAACCTACCCTGATAGTTAATAACCTTTTCAATTTATTTCAAAAATTTCTGTTCTTTAATAGCATACAAAACTAGGCCTTTACAATCATCTCTTTTCTTTAATAACGTGCCTCTCTTCTTTCAAATGAACCCTTTAAAAAGAAAAATCTTCACTTTTTTCAAGTTCTGTTATTTAATAACATGTCAAACTCGGCCTTTACAATCATCTCTCCTTACTCAACCTCACCAAAAAACCTTACTTTCCTTTTTTCCGCTAAACCGTACCCACACTCTTTTTTTAATCTTTAAACTTCTCTCATTCTATTCTTTGAACATTTTTCTCTAAATGTATCAAAGCACAAGCACACAACACTCCCCCTATTCATACATAAGATTTTTTTTCAAAATGACGGCACCAACGGAAATGGGGGTGGAGGGTGGAACATAAGCCCTAAAGGGGGCGTGGAAACCTGTCAAAAATACATGGTGATTAAGTCTATCGAGCCGTATACTACTTCTATTTTAAGTATTTTAAATGTTTGTATCAATTTACATTTTTACAGTTACAGGAAACTATGGGGGGTAGGCAATAATTAATTACTGTAAACATCAAGATTCAAAAAGTTGAAGTTTTATAACTATTAAAACACAAATTGTCAACATCACATCAAAATATACAAAATAAATATCCTTCAATCAAACTCTTATAAGTTCTCAAGCACCATTTTTCTTTCTTTGCCTATCTGTAAATTTTGCTTATTCTTGATGGAAATATTTTTTGTCAGTTTGGCTATGTGTGGTGAAATTGACATTTATCAGTAAAAATTGCATCCTTCCAAGCCTGATTGTAAGCTATAGACATCCTTGGAAATCTAATTAACATAGAGCAGCCCCTAGGCTGTCTGACAGAAGAGAGAAGGTGTTTTTGTCCCATCCTCCCAGCAACTCCAGATTAGGAGGGCGCAAAGGTGAAATCCTGTCAATTAAGACTGTTCCCTCTCTAGCCTGGCAGTGAAACTGGCTATAAACAAAAGTGAAATTGGATTCATTTATTTTGATCATCCATTTTCCTATTTCTCTTCTAGGTACTCGTATGGCCCAATTAGCTGAGTGCCTTACAATCTTTAATGTATTTATCCACACAACACCCCTGTGAAGTAGGGCAGTGCTTTTATCCCCATTGTACAGATGGGAAGCTAAGGCATCGAGAGACTAAGGGGCAGATAATTTAAAGTAGTTAGGTGCCGAACTCCCATTGATTTCAGTGTGATTTAAGTGGTGCCTATATACTTTTTAAAAATCTTGGCTTCCTGAAGGTCTCACAGGCAGTTTCTGACAGAGCAGGGAATTGAACCTGGCTCTCCCAAGTAACTCTATAATCTAGGAACGAAAAGTGTAGGCCATACTTGCAGGTTGTCAAGGGAGTTTATCTTGGGGCAAGCAATAGCTACATGGGGAACAAAACATTGATAACGGGTTCTTCAATATAGCAGACAAAGTTAGAACAAGAACCAATGGCTGGAAGTTGAAGCTAGAAAAATTCAGACTGGAAATAAGGCACACATTTTTTTAACAATGAGGGTAATTAGTCATGGAACAATTTACCAAGCATTGTGGTAGATTCTACATCATAGACAATTTTTAAAGCAAGATTAACTATTTTTCTAAAAGATCTGCTCTAGTTCAAACGGGAATTAATGGATGGAAGTGCTATGTTATCCAGGAGATCAGACTAGATGATCACAGTGGTCCCTTCTGGCCTTATTATCTATGATTATGAATCTACAAGTCTCGGGTTAGCGTCCTAACAGCTGGACTGTCCTTTCTCCAAACTGAGAGAAATTCAAAAAATCAATGAAAGGCGCAAACAGCGAAAAATAAATCTGATTTAAAATTTTCCTTTCTGACAACCCAAGATATTAGTAACATAGGCAAAGAAATGCATTTATTTATGACATACGACTTTAAACATGATGTATCCCTTTAATTTAGTTTGTTGCCTGCTTCCTGTGCAGACAAGTGTCCTGTTTCTTACATTTTTAAAACAGAAAATGTTACCCTCAACAGGACACAAGGGCATTTTGTATTTTTGAAATGGAGACAGTAGCAGCTTTCATTGAACCCCATCTTGGTTTTGCGAGTCATGTGAGTTGGACTGTAAACTTTGAGTTATTCATGTTTGCTTAGGAGCATAGTGGAAAAGGGAAGTGCATTTTACAGCCAGGTTTCCTTTAGTTTCCCCCCAGCAAGATGGATTTTAATTGAAAAGTCTTGGCTGCAGAGTGGTGGGGTGATGCATTTTTAATCTGTTCTTTTCAGTTGACTTTTTAAAAAGTTTCTACATGAATGTACAATAGAACTTATGTTTCTGTTAGTATCTTTCATACGACTGCGTCACAAGACATAAGTCAGTTACGGTCTCTATATGCAGATGTAACTGCTCATCCGTATCTCTTCTTGCTTAACTGCTTATCTATATTTGCAGTGTAGCTGTTTCACTACACTTGTATCTTGCAGCTGGAGTTCACTGATGGCTAAGACTTCTTCAAATAGAAATATAGCATTGTACGGGCAATATATGCTCAAGTCAATGGGAACTGAGCAACGTTGTCACCTTGCAGGAGCAGGATCTTTCAGTTTTATCATAAATCTAAGGTGTCTTCTCTTCTAACAAGCAATCAAGTATTTGCAGGAGTCCCTGCCAAAATAAATGACGGGAGTGTGTAATAATGACTCAATTACCAAGCCATTTCAGAGCACTAAAGAAAAGTACTTCAAGGTCCAAGCCAACAATGTAAGTGTATATCCTCATGCAAAGAGTTTGAGCTTGCTCCTACTGAAGTCCATGGCAAAATTTCCATGGACTTCAGTGGGAGCAGGATGGCCCAAAGCCAACAAAACGAGAGGAATCTAAATAAATTGTGGAACCTGATCCTGCAACACTTAACTCGCTCATTGGCTTTGTCTTCGTTGCAAAAAGGTGGGTGGTTTTTTTCCTTTTTTTTTTTTAACGGTTAGATTACTCATGTAAGTAAGGGTTGCAGAATTGGACAGGCTGCTGTATTCATTCATGTGCAGTAGTATAAAATCTTATGTGAGATTTAGTAAGAGTTTGAGCCCGGTCTGCACTTAAAATTTAGGTTGACATAGCTACCTCAATCGGGGGTATGAAAAATCCCCACCCCTTGAGCGCCATAGCTGTGCCAACCTAACGCCCCTTGTAGATGCTGCTGTGTTGACAGAAGAATGCTTCTGTTAACCTCGCTACCGTTACTCAGGGAGGTGGTGGTCTATACTAATGGTAAAATCCCATCCATCAGTGTACAGTGTGTGTACACTAGGGGGTTATGCTGGCATAGCTATGACATAGCTATGCTGGTATAGTCCCCATAGTGCAGATATACCCTAGGAAGGTTAATGAGGATAAAGAGTTAAGAAGAGTTATCTTCTCTTAGATGCTTTTATTTAATTATAACACTTTTTAGTAAAGAAAATATATGGGGAAACTGAAACCCTGGGATGTTGTGACATGACTCTCTGCAATGCTAGGGATATAATCCAGGAATTCTCCTCGGTTGCATGCTCTAAGCACTGTACTGTTCCCCTTTCCCGATAGGACTTTAAGGACTGAATAGCGTGGGAGCACACTATCTGCATTCCTCCGGCCTGAAAAAATGACCCCATTTGTTTACTGATCTTTCTTTCAGTAATAGATTTTTCTTTCTATTGACATTTTAATGTAATTGGTGGAATTATGAGACTTGTTCTTTCCAAAAAAAATTGTTTTGTCAAAAGCAGCTGCGTATCATAGGGTCAAATTTAATTTGAACTTCTGTCTTCATGCTTTATTTCCTGTTTACGCAATACAAAAGGAACAAGGCAAAGCAAAAAAAATAAGTCTCAATTTATGAATCATGTTTTAAGTTTAAAATGCCTGTCAGACAGACTGTGAAGAGGTGATGGCGGCTGGTTGGTTGTACTGTGATAGTCCTTAGGGTCCCAACTGAGATTGGGGTCCCATTGTGCCATGCACTGTGCAAACACGTAGTAAGGGACAGGTCTGGCCCCGAAAAACTTACAATTTACATAGGTCTCATCTACGCTAAACTGTACCAGTACAGTTAAAGTGATGCAACCTCCCTAGTGAGGATGCAGTTACACCAGTATAAAGGTGCCTTATACCCCGTGTATCTCTCCTTGGATGGGAAGGGGAATAAGCTATACCGATATGAGTCATCTTTGTACCAGTATAACTGGCTACGTTAAAGCTGTCAGCACTAGCACTTTTGTCGTTAAAACTTATGTCGCTCAGGGGTGTGACCCCGACTGACATAAATTACAGTGACAGAAATGCTGGTGTGAACAGCGCTCTGATGGCAGGAGATGGGAGTTGGGATGGTTTAATTATGTCGACGGGAGAGCTCTCTCCCGTCAGCATAGAGCTGCTTCATGGGAGCTCTTACTGCGGTGCAGCTGCATCGATACAGCTCTACCACTGTAAGGTGTCTAGTGTAGACACAGCCTAAGAATTGTACCAGTATAACTAGATCCTTTTTTTAAAAAAAATCATATCACTAAACAAAATAGATATAAATGACAGGTTTCAGAGTGGTAGCCGTGTTAGTCTGCATCAGCAGAAACAACGAGGAGTCCTTGTGGCACCTTGGAGACTAACAAATTTATTTGGGTATAAGCTTTCGTGGGCTAGAACCCACTTCATCAGATGCATGGAGTGGAAAATACAGTAGCAGGTGTATATACATAGTACATGAAAAGATGGGAGTTGCCTTACCAAGTAGGGGTCAGTCTAACGAGACAATTCAATTAACAGTAGAATACCCAGGGAGGAAAAATTACCTTTGTAGTGGTAATGAGGGTGGCCCATTTCAAACAGTTGACCGAAAGGTGTGAGTAACAGTGAGGGGAAATTAGTATGGAGAAATTAGGTTTTGTAATGACTGGGAGTGGATGGGTTTAGTGGCGGTTCTCCTGACTCACAAGTTCCATGCCCTAGTCTCGAGATCACACTGCAGTGTGAGGTGGAACTTTGTACATGTCTGTTTGTCATATTAAAGTAAGGGCTGACTTTTTTCTTTTTCTTTTTTTACCAGTTATTTTTGTTGGTACTTAAAATTCTGGTTTAGAACTGGGACCAAAACAAAGGGGTTTTTTTGTTTTGTTTTTTTTAAAGGGTTCTTTGCTTTCAACTTGGGTTTTACTGAAAGCATTGGCACAGATTTTCTGTCTTTAAATAGCTGATTCTATCTATTTGATATCTGTGGTTCAAGACCCAAACCTGCAGCTTTTACTCACACGGTTAATTCCACTGAAGTCAGTGGAATTGCTGAGGAGAATAAGGATTGCATGATTGAGTCCTCCAAGAATTGCAATAATAAGAATGGTTCTCCACCCCTCCTCATTAAATAATCTTTATTTGTAAAGTCTGAATATTTTTGCATGATTCTTTTTAAAAAAAAAAAAAAAAAAAAAAAAAAGGCTGTGTGATTTCTGTGGGAGTTCTGTACTGCAGTCTGGTTCCCTGCCAAACTTTTGTGTAAAAGAATTCTTTGTGAAGATAAACTATGTTGTCAGTTTCTGTGTCGCATCTGTGATTTTGGGGGGGGGGGGGGGGGGGATGTTTTTCCTAGCAAACAATGGGTTAATAATTAAGGCCTGATCTACAGTGGGAAATTATATCAGTATAATTACTATCTCTCTGGGTGTGTGAACATTTTTTCACGCCTCTGAGGTAGGTATACTGACCTCACACACACACACCCCCTCCCGTGCAGACATTGTTAAGTCAAGGGAAGAATTCTTCTATCAGCCTAGCTACCGCTTCTTGGGGAGGTGGATTACATATTCTAATGGGAGAACCTCTCCCATCGGCGTAGGTGGTGTCTACACCAAAGCAATACGGTGGTGACGCTGCTGCTGTAGCGTTTTCAGTGTACTCATACCCTAACAGTTATGAAAGTGCTGTGGTGAGCTGCGGAACAGTCAGATCATTATGTCTGCTGGTCTGGCACCAGTTTCTTTCCCTTTGAGCTTTTTTTTGCTGAGTCCAAATCACCGCTCATTTGTCTCAACTTGTTGTCTGCCTTCAGCTGAAATGTGCATGTGTTCTGGAAGCAGTTTCCTGTGCAACCTCTGACTGTACCAGGTGCATTTAGCAGCACATTTATACATTGCTGAGCTGTAAAGCTGCTAAAGTTGTTGACAGTGAGGTTGTAAATTAAGCCTCCAAAGGTAGCATCCAATTAATACAAATAGGGGTCATTCATATTTCTCTTAGTGATGCTGTTTGAGCCTGCCTACTCAGTACAGTTAAAAACAGACACTTTGCACTGGAAAGACTATGCTGGCAGTCAAGAGGTAGAATAATGAATTTTTGAGAAAATGTGAACTTTGTTGAATATTGCAAAAATGCCTTTAAAATTGGGGTTTCTGTGGAGATGGGTTACAGTTGTATGCTATTGATCTGATTTCTTTCTTTTTTTAATAGATCCGTTGCTGTCTGATTTCAAATTTCTCCAAGGAACATTTCTAGCAGAAATGGCAGGTAAAGAACAGGACTAAATACAGAGAAACAAAAACGATTGCAGATAATGTTTTAACAGCGTACAGCGATCAGCATAGTGGATTAGGCATGACAAGCTTTTCTTCTCTCCATGGACCCTTTGCATCCCTTGTAGAGCCTTCCGGCTGCTCCTCTTTTCCTCCCTTCCACATACTCCTATTTTACACTGTTTGTCCTCAAGGTCATTAATTGAGGTCCCCATCCTGGCCATAGAAGGCTGGATGTGACTTAAATGCTTGTGTGGAGGAAATTGGTCATTGCAGTCCCTTCCTACAGAGATTAAATGTCTGCTTCCACAGCACTCCTAGCTGCATTATGAACTTAAATCAAGGGCTCAATTCTGCTCCCATTGAAAACAATAGCAAAACTCCCATTGACTTCACTGTGAGATGGAACAAGTCCTGAGCTTCTACATCCTCCAAAATTGACAATGTTTTTTAGCAAACGTTGCGCTTACTGTAGTCTAACAGTCTTGTCCTAGAGCAAAAGCGAGTATTGTAGAAATCTCTGGGGCATGTGATCAGATCTGAGAGAGAATAGTCTCTTATATTTCTATTGTCTTTCCTCTGAAGAAACCCAAACAGTTTAAAATTGCATATGCGCAACAATCCTAAAATGCAGCCAACTCTGGGGTGGGCGGGTAGCAGCCAACTGGCACACAGCATGGTACACAACAATAGGGGAGAATAATAGAAGACAAAATTTTGGCCACTGACCAACACCTTTAGCCAACTACCATGGGGTCATTAATTTCCAGGCAGTGCAAAATGCAAAGTAAACATTATGGTACTAAATGTATCTACCTTAGAGAGCTGGAGGGCTTATCTGAATCTGCCAGGTTTTGAACCTGTGCTTCAAGGAAATCTGTGGGCCAGATGCACAGTGGCTTGCAGTCACGGAAATGCTGGTGAATGAGACCCCTTTGTGGGAATGAGAGAGTGATCTGCAGTAACATAAAGTGGCTGCAACTACATTTTGGGAGTGGGCAAAGAAGGGGCTAGCAGCACCCTGATAAAGAGGCTGTGGCCAGACTGTTCATTTAGCATCACAGTGAGGCTTCTCCTATTGTTGGTGTTTCTATAGAGAGCACTAATTTTCTATAGTGAGCAGTTAATTTTGCCAGAGCAGCTTTTTATCTTCTCTCACAGAGATGATGGCAAGAGAGGGGGAACTCTGGGCCTGAAAGGTCATGTTCAGACACTTGTCTTGTCTTCCGTGCCATTTGGAAGTTTTCCCAGGACATTTTTCTTCTCTTCCTGTGATTGTTTTTAATTCTGTTTACTGAAGCTGAAGACTTGAAACAATTAGTCACAATGCCCTGGAATCAAACTTTAATCAGCACTCAAAGGCAAGAACAAATATTCCCAAACATGTAGAAATGCACACATGGTTATATTAGATATTCACACGTGCGTATCTTCCCAGCAGCTAACAGCAGTTTGGATTGCACAATTTAAAGAGTCCTATTACTTATTTAAAAATCTTTAAAAATCAGAGGCTTAAAAGATAAAATGCATATAAGAAAGTATACATCTCTCTGCTCCTTATTGTGTGGCTGTCCCTACTGTCTGTATAATGGTGTCTGAATTTATGGCTTGGTTTGCTAAGGGCAGGGCTGAATGAGAATAGAAATGTTGGATTTGGAAGGCAAGAAGACCACGACTTCTGAAATTCAGAACAGTAAAAACATCCCTGATATCTGCAGGGAAGATAGTCAATGGAGAGTTAGTGTGACTCATTTCCCCCTTTGGCTGGATGGCATCCTTTTAGTACAACATATTTCTAGAGGACTGTTCTCCTGAAGTCACCCCTTTCATTGTCATGAGACCATATCAGCTGTAGGCCACAGGGCCTGATTGCTGTACTCAGCAAGACCTCCACTGACCACTGGGAATGTAGGCTCTCCCCTCCATCTATCTCTGCCCTGTGGGAGGGGAGAATCCCTGCTTTTCATCTGATTTGTTTGGTCTGGGAAACCAATATCCATCCCTGCTTTTGTCCCCTAACGGACTAGATAAAACCCTCCTGCAAGGGCTGCCACCACTAGAAGCAGCTAGCGACCTACTTAGCTGACCTCTCTCACCCTATCTAAGCTACTAAGCTCTTGAGCGGAGTCTGGAGTCTGTTGTGCTGCACCTTTTGTCGTCATTTATGCCAGTGAAACGCAACTGAATCAGAATGGTGGTGCTTTTCCCCTAGTTTGCACTGGTGTAAATGACTACACGGGCTACAAAGCAACAGAGAATGAGCCCTAAGTATCCAGGGTGAAGATAAGTGCTGATATTGGCCCATTTGAGTAAATAAACTGGATGCTGGGAACTAGGGAGCCTCTTCTCTCCTAATGGTGGGCATGTTTTTTAGGATAGTTCCATGCTTCCACACTCTTCTCTGTGCTTCCTCTGGGTATTTCCATGCTGGGAAAGTGTGGGTGAGGGGGCATGTCATTATGATAATTCATTAATTTAAGAGACTGTCTGAGTTAACTAAACTGCGTGGTTTTGTTTTGTAGAGAAAGTGAACAACTTCCCTCCGCTCCCCAAGTTTATTCCTCTGAAACCGTGCTTCTACCAGAACTTTGCCGATGAAATTCCCATAGACTATCAGAGTCTGGTGAAAAGAATTTACCATTTATGGATCTGTAAGTGAAAATATAAATCTTTTTGAGAAATTGTATGTATTGGGCTCAACAGCTATAAAAAGGTAGATCCCCATGTAGTACACATTTTAGAGTTTCACTTCTGCTCACTTACCAAGAACAAAATCTTCCTTCTAGGATGCTGTGGTGTAGTTTGTGCCTGAATTTTAACCTGTTGTCCCTTTAAGCTTACTTCAGAAGTAACTAGGGCAGTCAAGCGATTAATCACACTGTTAAACAGTAATAGAATACCATTTATGTAAATATTTTGGGTGTTTTCTACATTTTCAAATATATTGATTTCAATTACAACACAATACAAAGTGTACAGTGCTCACTTTGGTTTATTTTTGATTACAAGTATTTGCAATGTAAAAAACCAAGAAATAGTATTTTTCAATTCCTCTCTTACAAGTACTGTAGTGCAGTCTCTTTATCATGAAAGTTGAACTTACAAATGTAGAATTATGTAACAAAAAAAAATGTAAAATTTTAGAGCCCGCAAGTCCACTCAGTCCTATTTCTTGTTCAGCCAATCGCTCAGACAAACAAGTTTGTTTACATTTGCAGGACATACTGCTGCCCCCTACTTGTTTACAATGTCACCTGAAAGTGAGAACAAGCGTTCTCATGGCACTGTTGTAGCCGGCGTCACAAGATAGTTACGTGCCAGATGCGCTAAAGATTCGTATGTCCCTTCATGCTTCAGCCACCATTCCAGGGGACATGAGTCCATGCTGATGATGGGTTCTGCTCAGTAAATACCCAAAGTGGGATGGGTTTTTGTGAGTGCGTGTGTGTGTGTGTGTGTGTGTGTGTGAGAGAGAGAGAGATATTTCTGTGTGTATAAACAATAGGATGATCTGTCACTTCATTGTTCTTTCGTTATTCAGAGATGCTGAAAAAAGCTCTAATTTTCTTGCCTGAAGAAACTGCTGGTCTCCTCCAGACTGACTAGTTAAATGTTGCATGCTGTAAAGCTGCCTTTGTGGGGGGTGGTTTTGGTTTTTTGGTTTGTTTTTTGTTTTTGTTTTTTTTAAACAAAGCGTCCCTCATTCAATTTAGTGGAAAAATGGAAAGGTGCCAGCCATTTAGGCAACTGGGCCACATGTATGTCTGAGCAGACCTGGGCTTTCCACTGTGTATTTTAGATTTCCATCTGCTGCACATTTTCTGTTTGGGTCATTCTGGGTTTCTGGGATGGGTGGGGGATAAAGGGGAGAGAAACAGATCCAAAGAGAAGACAAAAATATTTAAATACATACTAGAAGGCTGAGGGGGTCATTATTTTAATTGGATTTGAACATTTAATAACAAAAGGTGTATTGAGATTTGGGCAATCCTGTACCAGAGCTCCCACTACTGGAGAACAAATGCCTGTGTAAATCACATCACAAACCTCTCGTGTTACAGCTTTATAGGCACCATTGGTTTAAAGGGTTTTTATTATTTGCTTGTTTTTATAGCCCCTGAGTTATCAAACTAAAAAGTCTAGACTCTCCAGTTAGTCACTTTAAATAGGATTTAACTTAAGAGTGAGTTTTCCCTTTGCTAAATCTTAAGGCATCTGCAAACCAGGGCATTTAAAGCAAGTCTTTTGTTAACCTCTTGCGGTTAACTTATACCATGGAAGCGAAACCTGCATAATTGAGAGAAGGATTTTTTTTAATTAAAACTGTTTTTTGATGTTGTTAACCCCCATTTAACTTGAATGCCTGAAATAAACAGTTAGAAAGAAACCTCTCGTATTAAAGATTCAGCTGTTTATCTTCCCAATATGATGTGTTCGTACACAATCATTTTATTAGTTGCTCAGTGTCCCCAAAGTGGGTTGGGAGGGGGCATATAATTGGCTGAACTTGCGAGACCTTATACCATCAAGTTGAGTGCATCTCTGTTTGGATGGTTAAGCATTGGAATAAATTGCTCAGGGAGGTTGTGGAATTGCCCAGGGATAGTCTAGATAATACTTAGTCCTGCCATGAGTTCAGGGGACTGACTAGATGACCTCTCTAGGTCTCTTCCCGTCCTACGAGTCTATATAACTTTTTAATGCTCCATCCTAGCCACTCTAAAATTTCTGGGAATTTTCTATGTATCAATGGGCAGAACTCAATTGATATTGCGGGGGGGAATCAGAAATCCGGAAGGTGGAAAATGGCATCACATTGCGCTCCTGGCATCAGTTTAGCGTTGCCACAGCTTCAGGCCCCTCTGTAATTGTCTTTAGAGTGAAGAACCACTTGATGGAAGCTATTAAAACTTTCCAGCATAACACCCTATCTCATCTCTGCTCATCCTCCCAATAGAGTTAAACATGTTGAAACCTTGAATGATGCATCTCCCAGACAGGAAGCAGTAAAATAATAATGTTTGGGGGACATGGGCGCAGACCCTGGCATTGAGGGATGTGGAATCCTGTTATGGGAGTTGGGGGGAATAGGGACACACAGAGTCCCTGCCATGGAGGGCGATTGGGAGATCCTAGTATAGGAGAATAGGGTGCCCAGAGTGCCTGGCATGATGGGGGATATTGGTGTGGGGGGGAAACCCCACCATAGAGCCCTTGGACTCCATGTGCTAGCCAGGGAAGCTACTTGTGCAAGGGGTGTTTTTTCAACGGGATGATTCCACTCCTTTAAAGACCCTTCTATACCATTCTTTGGGCATAAAGGGACCTTTGTGTAATTAAAAATCTGGCCACTCAGTTTTACTTTGTAACAATAGAGGTCCAAGTCCTGATCTTCCACTGATCCCTTCACTTGCAGAATTATCCACCCAGTTTTCCTTCCACTACCATATGCTCCCGAACGAGTCCCTTGATTCCTCTACTGGTATCTGCCCCATTCCAAAGCTGACAATCTCTAGCAGCAGTTCTTCCAAGTTACAGCAGAAGCCAGGCTTCATAGCATGTTGATAACATCCACCCCAATCACTTCATTGTGCTAACAATTCCTCCCATAACAAGGTCTCCTTGTATTATAATACAAACCATTTGCTTCCTCTTTTTCTGAAGCCAGCAAACAGCACTACTTATGCCCTCTCCTGTTCTCTCTTTATAGTTTACTGCATCACGCTAGCGGTGAATCTAATTGGCTGCCTGGCCTGGTGGATTGGTGGTGGTTATGGCGTTAATTTTGGCTTGGCCATCCTTTGGCTTTTTCTCTTCAGCCCCTGCAGTTACATATGCTGGTTCCGACCTGCATACAAAGGCTTTCGGTAAGTAGATACTCACCTTCTTCCTTTGATCGAAGGGTTTCCTCTGGGAGGTTCGTTCAGTAAACGTTGATCAAGAAGACAATGCCCACAAGCTGTTCTGTCTGTCGGCAAAGATTAAGGAGAAAGTAAATGGAATATTTCAGTTACAACAATATTTGGTTAAGAAAGTTTGGCCAGCTCAGGAGCTTATAGATGAAGCTATAGAGCTTCCCATCTCTGGGTGGCTGGTTTGAATCCAGCGCAGGTAGAGAGCGACTAAAAGTTGCTGCTGTCTGTTTGTTTGTTTGTTTGGCCTGTTGTTTGTATTATGATAGTGGTTAAAGGGATCCTATTGTTCTAATGCTATACGAATATGGACTAAGAACTAGTCTCTGCCCCAAAGAGCTTACAATTGAAATAGACAAGACGGACAAAGGGTGGAGGTAGTGGGGAAGGATACAGTCTACAAACTACATATGAGCACAGTGAAGAATATGATGATTAGCGAGAAGTATCCATGCCCACAAAACACCACCCTTGATACAAACTGTCCCTTTGTTGGCAGAGAGGTCCAGGCCTGAAAAGGCCACAGAAACTTAGTTTCTCTCTTGTCCCCATAAAGGATTACTCAGAACAGGGCTGATCACATTGGTGAAGTGGGGCTTGCAACAAGATCTTGCATTGCTGATGACCGCGCAGTTTGACCTATTCTGTGATCATTGCGGCACTGATTGGTTTGGCACTTTCACAAGCATGAAATCCATACCTTAAAAATTAAAAAAATGTTAGTGTATTATGATTATTAAATATCCCTAAGCATTCACATCACTAATGGTATGGGAGACATTCTTCGAAAAGCTTGTTTGAGATTTTTGCTTTCTCAGTTCTTTATGGGAAAACTGTACAGAAACAGCTTGCTAAGAACTGTTCTGATTTTTTGTTTCTAGGCACAGCATCTAGTTACTCATATTGGGAAGGGGAGGGGGTGTTTAAATAAAAGCAGCCCACAAAGATCAAGGCTCTTCTCAAACTGCACAAATATCCTACTTTTTTTTTTTTTTTAATTAATCATTTGCATGTCTCTAGTGCCTGCTGGGAATTGCAAAGCACTTTGCAAACATTAGTGCATTGAGCCTCACAACATCTCTTTGAGGGGTTTAAGTTCAATCCCCATTTTGCATAGGGAAACTGAGGCGTAGAGAGGGGAAGTTATTTTCCCAAGGTCATGCAGCAAGTCGCTAGCAGAGTCTAACAGGAGGCTGTCATTCCAGTTTCCTAGACAACCCCCTCTCCCCTCCTTCACTACCAATGTATTTTTTTTTAATTGGTTAATCATCAAATTCTATGGTAAGATAAGTTAATTTTTTTTAAAAAAGCAGAAGCAGCTGACCTAAATAAAAGCAGAAGCAGCTGACAGGAATAGAAGCAGACAGACTAAGGCCCTGATTCTAGAAAGCGCTCAGCATGTGCTAAATTTTAAGCATGTGCCAGTGGGACTTAAGCATGTGCTTAGAGTTAGGCACTTGCTTAAGTGTTTTCCTGAATCTGCATCCAAATGCTCACCTCAAATACTAACAAAATGTGTGCTAATGTAGTGGAGATGATTAAAACCATAGCAACTAGGTTAATTACGTTATAGAATTAAAAAGAGGATAACTTCTAAAAGGAATTGAATCATCTGAAACTCTTAAAGGAAGTGAAAAATGAAATCTGAGAAGTGTTACTCTATTGGGCTGTGTTTTGTTTTTTTCCCCTTCCCCTTTCCTAATTTGGAATTCCCTGGGGTTTCCAAGTCACTAGTAGAACTCTGTTCAAAGAGCACTTTCCATTCCAAAGTCTGGGAAAACTTACTCCTCCACTGTGCTTTCCTCGGCTTTGTGAAGTTGGATTCTAATTATTTCTTTAATGCTGTTTGTACGTGTTTGTGCAACTGAATGCTGAAAGGCCCTTGAGATTACCCCTGTGTAAATACTTCTATATAAAATCAATACCCTGGGGACAGACCAGCAAGCCACAGAGCAGTTAATTTGACATTAGTTTGGAGGAGACTTTAAAGAAAATAGCAGTGCAATTGGGGAAGTCTTTTTATGGGAAAGGAATACTGTAGCCAGATTCATTACAGCCAGTCTGACTTCTAGAGAGTCAGGTTAGACCCACTTGCTATGTTTATTCCCAGATGTTACAGCCATGGTAGATATTGGGATAGCATGCTCTATGGATGCTTTTGTGAAACATTCGCCATATGTCCACATCCAAAGTTAAATTAGATGCAGAGCCTTGGAATGAGAGCAGAGTTGTGGCAAATTTCCAGTGGAAAGGTGGATTACAATTCACCATTTCCAGTGGAAAGGTGGATTACAATTCACCATTTCCAGTGGAAAGGTGGATTACAATTCACCTTTTCCACATGTTGTAGCTCAGTGGTGTTCAACTGTTTTTCATTTGCGGATCCCTAAAACAATTTGAAATGGATGTGTGGACCCCTTTGGAAATCATAGACATAGTCTGCAGATCCCCTGGGGTCCACAGACCACATGTTGAAAACCACTCCTCTAGCTGATTCCCATACACCCCTTCAAACTGAGATTTCTTCACTATTACCAGGTCATTATCATGAGTCCATTTAAAGGTCCAGCCTGGAACGTTGTCCTTTAACTGTGATTTGGTTTCAGTACTGAGACAAATAGAATTACTTTAACCATAGACCAGGGGTAGGCAACCTATGGCACGTGTGCCGAAAGCAGCACGTGAGCTGTTTTTCAGTGGCACTCACACTGCCCGGGTCCTGGCCACCGGTCCGGGGGGCTCTGCATTTTAATTTAATTTTAAATGAAGTTTCTTAAACATTTTTGAAAACCTTATTTACTTTATATACAACAATAGTTTAGCTATATATTAGACTTATAGAAAGAGACCTTCTAAAAACGTTCAAATGTATCACTGGCACGCGAAACCTTAAATTAGAGTGAATAAATGAAGACTTGGCGGCACACCACTTCTGAAAGGTTGCCGACCTCTGCCATAAACTGTCACAGTAAATGTGCTATACTCAGAACCAGTATTCAAAAGGAGAATGTCATGCTAGTAGCATTTCGTTCCTCTGCATCATTGTTCAACCCAGGATATCCAGTCTCTTTCACAACACCCCTGTGAGGTAATGATACTATTGGAAAGACAGAGGGCCACATCTTCCATTGACCTGCCCTTTGTGTAGCTTTTCACGCAACTTTACACCCGCTTTGCGCTGGTGTAAATGACTGCATAAGCTGCAGGGCAAGAGAGAATCAAGTCTTGAGGGTTTCCAACTTGCCCAGGGTCCCATTCATTTGCTCTCGCCATTAAGTACTAGATTTGCAACAGTATTTAGGTGCTTAAACATGCAGATAGGCACCTAAGAGGAATTGCATACTCAAGGGGAGTTAGGAACCTAACTCATTTAGTTGACTTTCAATGCGAGTTGGGTACCTATCCTGCTTAGGCACCTAGGGGATTTAAAAAAGCTCCTCTCTGCATCTTTAGGTGCCTAAATATCTTTGTACATCTGGCCTAGAACACACCACCTCCCTCTTTCTGTGATTCAATGGATTTGATGTAAATAATTTGTACTATTAAATATGTCATCAGGTATGAGTGGATCCAGAGCTAAACTTCGGTTTAAAATAACAGTATTCCTTGCCAAAGAATGGCTGACTAATATGGGTGATGGTGTTAGATGAAGACACTGCATCTGATGCATCTGTGCTACTATTGCTGTAGGTATGGCTAGAGTTACGCTGATCCCCAGGACATCTTGTGATGGAGAGGCCATTGAGCACATCTAGTTGTGGTAGCCACCATGCATACCTGGACCTCAATCATAAACTCTACTGACCTCATTCAGTAGTTTGGCACCTGCCTGACCTATCCAGCCAAAAGGCAGAGATGCCATGGAGTTACACAAAGCAGCGTTGCCTCTGAACACCACTTCTTTCCCCAGGCAGCATTCCACTCCGCTCATTAGGCTCAAATGCACTCTGTACATGGCTGCCAGAGCTGTTTTTCTTCCTAATCTGTCCCAGAGCTGGGTTATCAGTAGCTCACCTCCTTAACCACAGGTGTGTAAACTGATGACAAACAGCCACTGAGATATTCCCAGCTAGGATTCTTGTTCTCAGTAATTGCATGTAATGCACAGACAGGATCCATCTGGCTGCCAGCACTCATACCCATGTGTTCCCATGGCCTTGTGCCTGCTCACAAATGGATGGGTTGCATTACGAAAAGCGCAGGTGTCAAACTGCATTGAGTTTAGACATGCAATCAGGATAACGCTGCAAGTGCCTTCTTCTGAAAGAGGCTGCTGAGGTATTGGTGGAAAACAACATGCCTCTCTGAAGGTGGTCATACATGTAATTAGTTTGGTAGATTGATTTCAGCACTAGAGAAAGGGTGTGTGTGTGTGAATATTAGTCTTCAAGGTACAGAACCGAGCGGGGATCCATTGCTTCATGATGAAGTGTGTATGGAGGGAGTGAGGACATAGTAACGTGGTACAGTACAAGGTGGTAAACCCCATGCATTCTCCCTAACATCCTCTGTCCTTTCACAGGTCTGACAGCTCTTTTAATTTCATGGCCTTTTTCTTCATCTTTGGTGCCCAGTTTATTCTGACTGTCATACAAGCGATCGGTATCTCCAACTGGGGAGCATGGTAAGCAGGATGATCCCATTAACTTTGAATGGAGCACTCAGTCCATGTCTTCTCTCCGTCTAGCTGCAGAGATTTTTGTCCCATAGATTCAGCCTATGTTCCACGTTTCCATGCATTAAATGCTGATCTTTGGGGGGAGCGGGGAAGAGTTGGGGGAGATTATAGGGAAGGGAGTTGGATGAAGAAAGGGTCCTGGTTGGAGTGAGGGCTTGTTCTCCGCTCCTCTCACCTCACTAAGGTAATGACTGGATATGTGACGTGATTTGAGCCAGCATAGGATTTTCATCCTTCTGTTCTTTCAGGGCTACGTGTTCCCCCCACCCCAATAAATAGGGCCCTACCAAGTTCACGGCCATGAAAAACGCATCCTGGACTGTGTAATCTGGTCTTTTGTGAGCTTTTACCATATACTATACAGATGTCACAGGGGAGACCAGCGTTTCTCAAATGGGGGGTCCTGACCCAAAAGGGAGTTGCAAGGTTATTTTAGGGGGGGTCGCAATATTGCCATCCTTCTGCACTGCCTTCAGAGCTGGGTGGCTGGAGAACGGCAGCTGTTGGCCGGGCACCCAGCTGTCAAGGCGGCACCGTGCCGGCAGCGGCGCAGAAGTAAGGGTGGCAACACCACACCATACCACCTTTACTTCTAAGCTGCTGCTGGCGGCAGCTCTGCCTTCAGTGCTGGGTTCCCAGCCAGTAGCTGCTGCTCTCCAGCTAACTAGCTCCGAAGGAAGCGCCACCGCCCGCAGCAGCGCAGAAGTAAGGGTAGCAGTACCGCAGCCCCCCTTGCAATAACCTTGTGACCCCCCCCAACTCCTTTTTGGGTCGGGACCCCAACAATTACAGTACCGTGACATTTCAGATGTAAATAGCTGAAATCGTTACGTTTATTATTTTTAAAATTCGATGACCATGAAATTGACCGAAATGGACCGGGAATTTGGTAGAACCCTACCAATAAATAACCATTTCTCCCTCCTTATGACCACACCATTGCAACGGAGAAGCCACCCGTGAGTTTGCAGCGAGGTTCCAACCTAGCTTCTTGGGAGTGTGAGTGAGGAGATCAAGACATCTTATCCTTTTTTTACCATCTTCCCCATGCACATAAGTTTCACTTCATCTCCAGTCTACAGAGCTAGACTCCCAAGGTTCATCCTTAAATAATAATTGGAGGGTACGTTATTGACCTTCCCTTTTTAGGTCACAGAAGGTTGGTCATTTAACCTGCCATCTTTAGAGCCCTGGATGCAAATCCTGCTGAAGTTAGAATAACAGAAAAGAGAGTGCTCCA
The DNA here is from genome assembly GCA_033296515.1 of Macrochelys suwanniensis. Classification (NCBI taxonomy): domain Eukaryota; kingdom Metazoa; phylum Chordata; order Testudines; family Chelydridae; genus Macrochelys; species Macrochelys suwanniensis. The sequence continues at coordinate 5,060,872 of CM065799.1, forward strand.
CAGAGTGCTATGTTTAAACACTAATCCTCAGAGTGCCCCATGAGGCACAATATGAAGACCTGTGGGAAATGAAGACTGTGGTAGGTCAAGGACTCTCAGGTTCCTGGTTCTTAACCCCAGCTTCATTCCACTAGCCCCCATACTACCTCTGCACAAGTGAAAATAAATTTGGTTCCCTTATGGACGTTTGTTTACCTCCTAAAACCTTCCCATCAACTGGCTTTCTCTAGTGGCCAGCAGGGGATGTTGCAGGGGAAGTATCGACCTGTGCTGCAGTTGATTCTTGCCCTAGTTTTATTTTCCATTCATATCCTGGAACTTTACAACTCACTTGCAAATATTTTCAGGTTGGCGGTGAAAACAAACTACAGTGATGCTTCTCTGGTTTTCCCTTTCTTCTAGTGGATGGTTGGCAGCCACTACTTTTTTCAGTACCAGTGTTGCAGCTGCTGTGTTCATGCTGTTTCCAGCCATAATGTTTACGATGTCGGCGGTTGCGATGTCCTTCTATCTCCTAAGGGTAAGTGCTTCAAGTGCCTTTCTGAGGTGGAGTATCTGTCAATTCTGTGCATCAAAGCAAAGTGAATCATCAGCTTAGTGGTCACTGTAACCACTCTCATCCTATAAAGTTGAGAGTATAGACAGTGTGGGGGCTGTCTCCCTGCCAAGCCTGATCCCCTCCAGGACAAATCTAGATGAAATGTTGAGAGTGCGATTGAGGGTTCTCTCCATGCAATGTGACCGTGTCCCTCCCAGCATGAATCCATGGACAACCATTGATTCTGAAAATTTAAACCTGCTGAGACCCACACAATGACAGATGGGGTGGTGGGAGGGAGATTAATGGGAGGATCTTTCTCCTTAAAGTGGTCTCTAGAAGGAAAAAGCTGGAGAGCCACTGTCCTAGACAACACACCAGGAGAGACTTCACCACAGTATTTCTGTTGCACTTCATGGGAGGAGAAAAGCCAGAGGGGTAAGATCTGTCACACAAGAAAATGCCAAAGCTGACAAGTCCAGCAAAATATGTTCTCTACCCAAAAGCAGCTGCCATCAGGACAGTTTACCTCTGGAATGTGGGAGCATATATTGCCCTCTTTGAGATCACGGATAGTGCCTCTCCAGTCGCACGTTGGTTGGCATCTGTGTGGTAGGGTGGCTGAAAAAAGTCACTCCTCCTCCTGCACCTCTATTCTCCCAGCTATATAATTCTCCTATCGTGCACCCAAACTTTGCCAGTCTGGGGTGCAGCAATTTCAGTAATACTAAATTATAGGTAAACTGACCTAGTTTGGATGAATTGCTTCTAACATCATTACTATGCAATTCCCCAACCTGAGTTAGGCATAATGCTGCAGGGGGTTATAAAAGACTGTATGTAGATCTTATCTAGCTGCTTCTCTGTTGCCATCTGCTGCACTGTTCTGTTTATAGCACCCTTGTTCCTTTGGAATGTGGACACTTCAACAGTGATCTTACTAGATACATGGGACAGCACTAGGAAGTGTCTAGTATATTAGGCATTAACAAAGTGACCTTAGCTCCTATTGGAAAGGGAACTAGATACTTGCTGCTGATTCTTCCCTTGCTCTCTTGATTACCTATTAGGTACATAAAATTTACCGAGGGGCTGGCGGAAGCTTTCAGAAAGCCCAGGATGAATGGAACAGCGGCTCATGGAGAGACCCCCCGAGCAGGGAAGCTCAGTATAATAACTTTTCTGGAAACAGTCTGCCACAGTATCCCACGGTGCCCAACTATCCCACAGGAAATCAATGGCCTTAAGCAGCAACAGCTGTCAAACTGCCTGGATTATCTGGTTTTGGTCTCATTATTATTTTTATTATTATTATTTGAAAAGATCATTTGGTTTTTTTCCCATCACTTTTGTGGTTTTTTTAAATTCCCTCCTCCCCATGACTGCAGAAAATCTGTGCACTCAGCCTGCACTGCCTCCAGGGCTTTCCACATCTCTATTGGAACGTTTTATTTTGTGCACAGTTGCCAGTATTTGCCTTGCTGCAGACCGCGGAACTATTCGCTGCCCTTGGTCAGGGGAATCCTCCAATGATCAGTACATGGAAAAGGCTGTTTTCCCCTTTGTGAAGAACACTTTAAGATGCTCTTTCCCCTGCCCTCTTCATTCTTATCAGATGCACAGTACACCACCACCATCTTCCTGTTACCGAGCAGGGGACACAATTGGAAATGGGCATCGACTGACATCTCCTGATGAGTTTTCTGGAATTTCTATTTCTCGAAGGGAAATGTCTCGCCTATTTGATTTTGTGCCTCGTAAGATTGAAATTGGCGGCCAGGGCTCCCTTTTTGTTCATAAAGCCCTTGAAGGTCTAAACCTCCTCTTGAGTTCTCTGTGGTAAGAGAATGCTTTAGATAACTCTGCCCACAGTGAGTGATTGCTGGACATTGCATCTGATTAGCAGAACAGCCACTCAGCTGGTGAGGTATTGGTCTACTAGAATTCGTTTTCCCCACCCCCATAGTTTTTTCTTATGATAGGGTCTACTTGCTTTGAAAGTACTGGTTCATCTCACTGGTCTCTAATCCTTGCTTGCTAATGGCCTGATTGAAAGCCCAGTGGAATCACTGTCTTCAGTGAGCTTTGGCTCAGACTGCATCAGTTATATTCACTCTTATGTAGACAGCCAACACAAGACCTAGGCACCAAGCCCCACTTGTGCAGTGTCTAGGTTTTGTGCTGGCCCCATGTATCCTCTCCCTCCTGATTGCATCTCACTCCATTGATAAGCCCTTACAATGTAAATAATCTTCCGGCTACATTTCTGTAGCCAGGTGGTGGATAACTATAAATCTGAATACTAAGAACGACATATGTGATTTGGGAGTAACTCCGTTAAAACTGATAGATTAATCCTAATTTATTCTGACATAGATTAGATCTGAATCTGATCAAGTTTCTTATGCTTGTGAATTGTTCTCCTGCAACATGTCACCTGTTAGACTACAAAATGCTTAATAGTCTTGTAAACGATCCTTTATTTAGTCATGCAGGACCACTCCCCATGTATACAGACAACTGTACAGCTCTTCTCTCTCCTTCAGCATGCAGGCAGAGAGGCATTATTGTCTTTCCCTAAGAAGTTGGTTGAGGGGAAGATAAAGGTTCTGTTGGGAGGGTCTTTTCTTGCTGAGAACTAGGCTTTGTCTACACTACAAATGCTTTGCTGGTATAGCCGTACCGACCAGAGCACCCTTGTGTAGACATGACATATGGCAACAGAAGTTTTTCTGTTGGCACAGTAACACCACCTCACTGACATTAGCTACATCTACAGAAGCACTCTTATGCCTGCTTAGCTGCGTCTGTACTGGGGGGCGTTGCTGACATAGCTATGTTGACTGGGGGGATGTTGATTAGTTTTTTGTTTCACACCCCCATCAACATAGCTATGCTGGCAAAACTTCGTAGTGTATATCTGGCCATAGTATGTGTCATAGTACTGACTTCCATCCTTTTATCTATTTCTCATGTCACAAGTACTGGAATCTGTAGGCAGAGCAGTCGAATTCCTTTCCATTTCGTACTATATCAGCCCAAGCAGTACAAGCTACAGTTTCCCTTTTCTCCTTAAAAATCTACTCCTTAAAAATCCAATCAACCTGTGAGATTTGGATGCCCGATTTCCATTAATTTTTATGGGAACCAAGCCTCCAAAATCCTTCAGCAGCTTTGAAAGTCTCTGCTAAAGATCCTGTGAGGTGCTAAAAGCCTTCAACTTCAGAAGGAGACATGAAGGAGGTTTGGTATTTGTTCAGATCTGCAGACTAGTGCGGGATTCTGCTCACAGTCGTGTTGATGTGAATCCAGAGTAACTCCGTGGCTGTCAGTGGAGTTATGCCAAATTTACACTGAGTAACTAGAAACAGAATCTGCTCCTGAAAGGCTTAGAAAAGGTCTCCCAGCTGGATGGAATCCATTTACAAATGATCTTTTGAAAATGGTCTCAATATACAAGTGCCTTATTCAATAATATATCGGCTCTTAGGGGAGAGTTCTTCTTCCCGCAGTGCCCATTCCCCATTTTGTTTAGTCTTAATTTTTTTTCCCTATATGCATATATTGTAAATATGAAGTAAGTGAAATGCATTACCATGGGATTTGTGTGACATCTTTGTTATCAAATGGGCCAAAGGAAAAGCAACTGATTAACGCTGGAGGCAAAAGCCTCCTTGAACTTCAGTTTAAAAGCAACATTTCCCATTGCTGCAAAGCCAGCCCTTTTCTGGGCCTCTCAAAATATCTTTCTAACACATTCCTAACACAGTGACATGTGTGTGTATGTGATTTGCTCATAAACACAAGGACAGATGCTTGGAGCTTTGCTAACCGAATACAGTCCAATCATGTTGCCGAACTTTTAGTTGCCTTCATCTTGCGTAGAGTGTTGTGTGGATTTTCTTTGCATGCTTGCCATCGAAAGGGTGGTGAAAGAGAACGGCCTGTCATTTAACTCCCTGGAAATACGAACATGCTGCCCAGGGGATGGGTCAAAATTCCCAGTGCTTGGATCCCGTTAATGAAAACGGGAGCCCTGCCTGTAATTTGCCACATTGGGAAGCCTGAACGTGGCGTTCCTCCCTAACCTCGTCCTTGGAGGTGCGGAATATCCTCCGCTCCTCTTGGCCATTCTTTTCAATATGGGATGACTGAGGGTGTCTCGTAATCCCAGAAAGTTGACTCAATCAATGTGCTGCCAGAACTGTTGTGGCTTATTTTTGGAATCATAGCTCTATTTTTATAAATGTAATGTTTACATTAGATTTCTAAGGAACTACCAATGTTGGAGAATTGTTAACCTGGACTTAGCCGACTTTTAATTTTTGTTCTGCATCATGTTATGTGCGATGCTTTGTGTCGTCTGTGGGGTTCTTTGTTGTTTTCCATGCAGGTGTCAAATAAATCCTCATTCTATGCTCAATGAGAAGAGCCTGGCTACCTTGGAGGTGTGTATGTATTCATGATGGTTGGAAGAAAATAGTGAGATCTAGTTATCCCCATTCAGTATTTTCCTCTCTTAGAAAACTCCAAAGCCTTCTGGGAAATGGGAGTTTTGGACAAGTAAAGGAACAGTGCATTGTGGGTTAAATTCACCCCTTTGCTGGGAGCCAATGCAAGGCATATGCACTATTTAATTTATCCTCTTTTTGCGTTTTTCAACTATAGATCTTTGCAAAGTCCTTTACAAAGGCGGTATCATTATCCCCATTTTGCAGATGGGGAAACTGTGGGCAAGTCACTTCTCTCTGTGCCTGGATCACCCAGAAGGCCAGTGGCACAGCTGGGAATAGAACCAAGATCTCCTGAGTCCCAGTCCAGTTCTCTATCCACTGGATAGCACTGCCTTTCCTAAGTAGTACCTAGGATTCAAGCTGGTCCTCTGCACGTAGATGAATTTCACCTGGTATGAGTTATGGCCTGGGAGGGTATTGATCAGCCTTGGGTTAAACAGGCTTATGCTGAATTCAGTGACGTTTCCCTACACACACAGCTTAGTGTTATCCTGAAATTAAGGCGCCGCCTCAAGGTTGCTTAACTTTCAGCCATTTCACTCAGAGCCAGAAAAGCACTTAGCAGAGCAGATGAAAGTGAATGTCTTCTGTCAACAGTGCAGACCCATTTGGTGTGTTCACCTAGGCCTGCATTCTGGCCTCAGGAGGTCAGTAACAGCTTTGCAATTCCAGTTGACTTAGGGCTTGGTTACACTTGCAAGTTAGAGTGCATTAAAGCAGCCTCAGGCGCCCTAACTCCTGATGTGTCCACACTGGCAAGGCACGTAGAGCGCTCCTGGTACTCCACCTCGGCGAGCGGAATAACGTTTGATGCGTCCCTGCTGGAGCGCCACAGCACCAGTGTGGACGCCCTGGTCTGTTAATGCGCTCTGATCGGCCTCCAGAAGTGTCCCACAATGCCTGTTCTAGCCACTTTGGTCATCAGGTTGAACTCCACTGCCCTGCCCTCAGGTGACCAACCGTCAGACCCGCCCTTTAAATTCTCTGGGAATTTTGAAAATCCCCTTCCTGTTTGCTGAGCCAGGCATGGAGTGCTCTCAGCGAATCTTTCCAGGTGACCATGCCTCCACGCACCAGGCGATCCCCAGTATGGAGCAATGGCGAGGTGCTGGACCTCATCAGTGTTTGGGGGGGAGGAAGCTGTCCAGTCCCAGCTGCGCTCCAGCCATAGGAATTATGATACCTTTGGGCAGATATCAAGGGACATGATGGAAAGGGGCCATGACCAGGACGCAGTGCAGGGTTAAAGTGAAGGAACTGCGGAATTCCTATTGCAAAGCCCACGAGGCAAACGGCAGGTCGCGGGGCAGCACCGGAACAGCTGTTTTTACAAAGAGCTGGATGCAATACTTGGAGGCGACCCCACTTCCACTCCGAGGACCACCATGGATACTTCAGAGCCCAGTCCAACAAGGCAGGAGGAGCAAAGCGGGAGCGAGGGTGCTGAGGAGGAAGACGCCCCAGAATTCCTAGATGCATGCAGCCAGGAGCAAGGTAGCCAGTCACGGCGGCCGGTGCTTGGGGAAGGACAAACACCAGAGGAGGTTCTCGGTAAGCGGCTTTTATTTTTGGAAGGAAGTTATTTGGTGCGGGCTCTTGGGGCAGGGAGGGTTAGGCTGCATGCCTAGATGCGGAATAGGGTGTTGATGTGCTCTCACATTGTGGTAATCGGCCTCAGTGATCTCTTCAAAGGTCTCATCCAGAAGTTGGGCAATGCACTTGTGCAGGTTTATTGGGAGAGCCACTGTGGTCCTTGTCCCAGTCAGGCTAATATGTCCATGCCACTGTGCCGTGGGGGGCGGGGAGGCCATTGCTGCACACAGGCATGCTACATATGGGTCAGGGTGAAAGCTGCATTGTAGTAGAAGACCCTCCCTTGCTTCCCAGGTCACCCTCAGCAGTGAGATCTTGCAAGATGAACTCCTGTGAAAAATGTGGGGACAGTGTTCAGTACAGGTGCCCCCTGCAGCTGTTGGCTCTTCCCAAGGCATAGAAACCCAGAGGACAGTACAGCCATGAAACAATCAGTCCCCCTTGACCCCGTGCTCACCATGGGTTATGTGCACTCTCTTTGTGATGGGCAAATTATGCTATTGTGTAGACTGTGCTTGCCTTCCTTAAGTAAGGGGGAATCATTGCTCTGTCTGGTGTGAACAATGCTACCTCTGTGTGTTGCATTTTGCCTTTACAGATGCAGCCTTGAGATCTCAGCCCTCTGTGTTATCACCGGCTGAGAGACTGCAAAGAATCGGGAAGAGGCCACGTAGAAGCAAAGAAGAACTGCATGAAGTAATGCAGCAGTCACTTAACGAGAATCTAAAAGTGCAGAAGTGGAGGGAGAGTGAAGGAGGATCCGCCAGCAGAATGAGGAGTGCCAGCACAAAAGTGCGGTGCTCTGGCAGCAAAGCACGGATGGGCTGATAAACATAATGGAGCACCAAGCGGACTCTAGACGGGCGCTCGTAGCCATGCAAGCAGAGCACTACCGTGCCTGCCCCCCCTGCAGCCCTTGTCCCAAAACTCTTTCCCTTGTGCCCCCATGTCATCTCGAACCTACTTTCCCCAACATCCGGGTTCTTACCACCGCCAGCTGCCTCCAACACCTGTAGCTTCACCACCCAGCTCTGAAAACAACGACCCTTACCCACTGCACTCAACCCCCATCACCATGCATTATAGCCATCCTGAAGTGCAGCACTCATTGCACAGCGCTCCAGACAGAAAGGCTGAGTATAACAGGACATATGCAAATCTGTAATTGTGCTGTTCCCCACCCTTTGCCCTTTGTTTCCCAAGTAGTTGTTTCTTTTCAATCAATGGATTTTTTTGGCTTTGAAAACATTCTTTATTATTGCATAAAGTAAAAGAAAGCAACAGGCACTGCAAGTCAGTGTAGCAAACACAGATTCCTACTAACATTGGAACCACTGTACTTCACTCCTGTGCAGGGCACCAAACATTACTGGTGGCTTTCAGCCTCAAATTGCTCCCTCATGGCATCCCTAATCCTTGCAGCCCTGCCCTGGGCCCCTCTAATAGCCCTGCTCTCTGGCTGTTCAAATTCAGCCTCCAGGTGTTGAACCTCCGAGTTCCATGCCTGAGTGAATCTTTTCCCCTTCCCTCCACAAATGTTATGGAGGGTACAGCATCGGATATAACCGCGGGGATGCTGTCATTGGCTTCCCATACAGAGAGCACCAGCGGCCCTTTAAATGGCCAAAAGCACACTCCACAGTCATTCTACACCGACTCAGCCTGTTGTTGAACCGCTCCTTGCTGCTATCCAGGCTCCCTGTGCAGGGTTTCATGAGCCACGGCATTAAAGGGTAAGTGGGGTCTACAAGGACCACAATGGGCATTTTGACTTCCCCTACTGTGATCTTCTGGTCTGGGGGGAAAAAGTCCCAGCTTGCAGCTTCCTGAACAGGCCAGTGTTCCAAAAGATGCATGCATCGTGAACCTTTCCGGGCCAGCCTTCGTTAATGTCAATGAAACACTCACAGTGATCCACAAGCGCCTGGAGAACCATAGAGAAATACCCCTTCCGATTAACGTACTCGGAGGCTAGGTGGCTCGTGCCAGAATTGGAATATGCGTCCCATCTATCGCCCCTCCGCAGTTAGGGAAACCCATTTGTGCAAAGCCAGCCACAATGTCATGCACGTTATCCAGAGTCCCGGTTCTTCTGAGCAGGATGCGATTAATGTCCCTGCAAACTTGCATCAACACGATTCCAATGGTCGACTTTCCCACTCCAAACTGGTTAGTGACCGATCAGTAGCTGTCTGGAGTTGCCAGCTTCCAGATTGCACTAGCCACCCGCTTCTCCACCGGCAGGGCAGCTCTCAATCTCGTGTCCTTGCGCCACAGCATGGGGGCAAGCTCAGTACACAGTGCCATGAAAGTGGCTTTTCTCATCCGAAAGTTCTGCAGCCACTGCTCATCATCCCAAACTTGCAGGACGGTGTGATCCCACCACTCAGTGCTAGTTTCCCGAGCCCAAAAGTGGCGTTCCATATGCTCCAGTGGTGAGCATATCCGTGAATGCCACAAGCATCTGGTGTCATATGTGTTACGCGAGTCGATATCGTCAGTCCTCACTGTCAGTTTCGATCTTAAGGAGTAACTCGACTGCCAGATGTGACGTGCTGGCGAGACTCTTTAGCATATTCCTCAGCAGTTCAGGCTCCATTCCCGCAGACCGAAAGGGAAGACAGCGCGCGCTGCCCAAAAAACGTTGAAAGATGGCGCCAAAAGTGGACGGAAGCACAGGGATTGCTGGGATGCAAAGCGATGCATCACAGGGCATTGGGACAGGACCCTGAATGCCCCGCACCCCCCATCCCCTTCCTACAAGCCACAGCGCCAGAATGGGAAGAGGTGCTCATAATGCACCTATGCCCATAATGCACCGCTCCCGGTACTGCCACTGCAAGTGCCGCAAATGTGGCCACGTCAGTGTGCTTGCAGCTGTCAGTGTGGACAGACTTCAGCGCTTTCCCTACTGCGCTCTCCGAAGGCTGGTTTAACTCTCAGCGCTCTACATCTGCAAGTGTAGCCATGCCCTTTATGGAAGCAGGATTTGGCCCCGGGGTGAAATTCACTGTAGTCTGGAGGACTCGCACAAGGCCGTAGGCACCATTTAAGCAGGGTGTAAATAGCATGTGGGGCCTTGTGCTGACTACCTGCATGGGGTATAGGGGATATTGCTCCTAGTGCACGTCTTTGCACTGTTAGCGACTCGTTAATGGTAGTAAATGGCAGCTGCTTCATATGGTGGTTTGCTGCTGTGAAGTGGACTCTCATCCCCAGGTCTCGGTTCAGTGCACAGGGATAGACTCTCCTCTCGGGCATCGATCTTGCAAATCCGTGCGTGGAACACCAGTGTCACGAGGGTGCCACTCGCCAAGCCAAGCGTAGATCGGCACAGTCCCTCGCAGTGAGTGGTATTGCAGCAGGAGCCGCTGTGCACTCGCTCCCTAGTACACAAGAGCAGAGGGTGGTTTGTGGGCAGAAGTTGGCAATGTCGAGATGCAGGCATGACCATGGCCCGCCTTGTGCTACTGAAGAACTCAGATGCTCCCCTTTCAGGCCTCCCTCCAGCTAGGGGCAGGTTTGACTTGGTACCCACCCGGTCGTGCTCCTGTTAGTTGTATTGCAGTAGTGTCTAGGAGCGCTAGTCATGGGCCAGGATCCCATGGTGCTAGGTGCTGTACAAACAGGAAAAAAGTCCCTGCCCCAAGGAGCTTGCCTGCGGGATCAGGGTTCCCAACTCTCCCTCTCAGCAGTGGTTACATTATGCTCATGCGCCTACAGCTGGGGGAGATCATGCCCCCTCTATGTGGGCCTGACCCATGTTACAATGGGTACCTGCGTGTTTTGCCTGACTTCTGCCACCTTCCCAATACCTGTGTGCATCTTCCTTGAGCCCAGAACGTGAATGCTTTGTAACAGAAAGATTAAACTTGGCTGAGCAGTTTGTTTTTCCCTCTGCTTTTAAATTGGTGGATTTTGTATTCTCTGCTTATGAATTAGCCCTAAGTAGCTTGCACCCCCTGGGATGAGTGGAGGGTTAGCAGATGTATGTTTTCCAACAGTAATGCAGTGGCTTTTATAACTAGCTTACTGATGCTACGCTGGCTGTACAACATATGTTGTATTGATTTCTGCAGTACGTGTCTGTGTGCTACCCTTTCACATCACTGTATTTGATGCTGAATTACAGCATGCTGGAGCATGCTAGTTAAATAAAAGTCAAACCGTTTTGCTTTTCCTGTCTTCACCTCCAAAGAAGGGCCTAGGCTCTCGAGCCATGTGGCTGAACATGGTGGGTGTTTTGTAGTATATAGAATCAGCACTAGCCCCTCTCCTCCAGCGCCCTGGGTGGCGGCCTGATCTGCACAGGGGGAGCCTGCAGGAACTGCTGCTGAAGCCAGTGGACATTCTGGCTGGGATGGGAGGTGCTTGCAGGAGTATTCTGGGGTGTCCTGAGACTCGAACTGGGAGAGGGGAGAGAACCCCTAAGGCTGGTTGTGCAGTACTGTACAGGGACGGAGGAACACCGTTTCCACTCCCTGCAACAATCCGCTTATGCCCTGCGGGATGAGATTTGATCACTCAGCATGCATATCTATAATAATAAATTAAACAGGGACTGGGCTTGCGTGGCTATAGAAATGGCTGCAGAAACTACCGCCTGGAGGCAGAATGAACAAAGCCCAATGGAAAACAGGAGTCCCCGCCCAGCCTAGTATCTTGAGCAAGGACCACAGGCCTATTCAAGCAGACCAGGCTGAGACATCAGAGTGCAGTTCCCACTGCAGACCTAACTCGCTGGCTTCTGCTTAGACACCCCCAACCCCAGGCACATGTTGCATATGCTTCCAAGAACTGGGGAGGAGACCAGAAGGAGCAGCATCTGTCCCCCTTTGGAGAGATGCTGTTGAAGAGCAGAGGAGATTCGGTATGAGGCTAGACCTATGACCCTCCTCCCAAGACACCGGAGCTAGGGAAGGAAGCAGAGGCAGCCATGCGCCCCTACCTCTATGAAAAAACTCTGCCCTGGATCTGTGCCCTGCACCCTAGGCTACCCAAACGACTGGGACTGGCCACCTTTGTATCATGTGTGGTGGAGTGTGTCAGGCTACCATCCACGCTCAAGAGAGGCCACAGCATGAGAGAGTGGTGGCCTTATCTGGCAGGTGCTCTGGTGGAGGCAGGGGGAGGAATCCATCAGCTGAAGCTCCTGGGTGACGGGCCAGGGGTAGGCGCCTGCTAAAAGTGAGAGAGGCTGGGGAAGGCAGGCTTGGTGGAGGCCTGAGCCAGGGAATTAGGTCCCGCAGTCAGATCCAAACTGCTGTTCGGGTTCAGATGAAAATCTGGTAGATGCTCCCACCCACCATGCAACCCCAGTGGGCCTCCCCCAATCTGTAGGTGAGAGGGGAGTTTACACAGTGTCTCAGGCTGGCCTTTCCCTTTGATCTCTGGAGCAGGTGGGGATTAGGGGTATGTCTACACTGCAATTAAAACCCCACAGCTGGGCTGTATCAGCTGACTTGAGCTCAGGGGTGGTTTAATTGAGGCGTAAACCATTCGGGCTCAGGCTGGAGCCCAGGCTCTGGGGCCCCATGGGTTTTCGCTGCAATTAAACAGCCCTGTAGCCCAAGCCCCAGTCAGCTGACACAGACCAGGGGCAGGTGTTTAATTGCAGCGTAGACACCCAACGCGTCTGCTCCTGCAGCCCTTATGCAGACAAGACTCGGGTCAGTGGGCGCTTTGCCTGTCTGAGGACTGCAGGCTTGGCACTGTCAACAAACACAGGAATGAGTTTGGCCTCTCAGCCTGGTTGCTGCTGGGCGCTTGTCCCCAGCAGGAAACCGTAACCAAGTCGGATGTGATTTAAGGCTTGTGGCAAATTCTGCTCAAGGGAGCAGAGAAACAGGCACTAGTGCGAGGGAAGTGCCGTGGCATTGGCAGACCTGGTAGCCAGTTCCACTGCATCTGTCATAGACCTGACACTCACCACTGCTATTAACCCTTCTGTTTCCGGGACGCTGAACTTACACCAGTTTAAGAAGGAATATATACTTGTAACTGTCAGTTGGAGCCTTATAGCTCCTTTCTGACACTACGTGTTTGGGCAAATTTGTAGTAAAGGAGGCATCGTGACCCAGCGGGCATATCACTGGGCTGGGGCACAAGACCTCTGCGTTCTATTTCTGGCCCTGCTACTGACCTGCTGAGTGCCCTTGTGCAAGTCCCTTCCCCTCTCCAGACCTCAGTTCCGCCATCTGTACAATGCAGCTATTTACCCCCCTTTGTAAAATGGTTTGAGATCATTGGATAAAAGACCCTATATGTGAGTTGATTATTATTACAAAAAGAATCTTTGGAAAAGTGCTTAATATGTGTGCTAGACCTTTAAAAACGCACTGAGTAGAGCTGGTTGGGAAATGGGGTTTTATTCCTCCATGAAAAATTTCAACTTTCTGGCAAAAAAACCAGCAGTATTTCTATTTTGGAATGTGACTATGGTGTCTCATGTGAGCCTGAGTGCATTTGACTAGTCAGACTACATCTTCCATGATGCATCACTGTCTGCCCTCATGGGGCGGGACACCATTGCATCCTGGGAGTTCCTGGTCATGGTGTCTCATGAGATGTAGTACAGCTGGGGATCCGGAACCATAGAGAATGGGAACATGAGGTGGCTGAACTACAAGTCCCATGAGGCACTGCAGCAGAATAGCCTAACCTGAATATTTTGATTTTTTTCAACAAAAAATTGAAATTTTCTTTCAAAAGCAGACACTTCTCATGAACAAATTTCAGTTAATGGAAAACCAAATTTTCCTTTGAAGAACAGTTCAGATGGAAAATTTTTGACCAGTCCTACCGTGGGGAGACTTAATTTATTAAAATTAATCAATAATGAGTAGAGTGACATTTGGAAAGATCAGTTTTGGGGGAGAAGCTGGTTCTGTTTTTTAAATCAAAGCAAGTGAATCCGGTTGTAATGTTTTAAATGTGGGACTGACTGAAAATTTTCCTTGATTCTGTCCTTGATCAGACTAGATGATCATAATGGTCCCTTCTGGCCTTGAAAAAATTTAATGTACAAAATACAGCTTTAAAATGACGGCCTGCAGTGATTCTTGCATCATTGATAAACAGGAAACATTCCTCTAGACTGTGACCTCATTTACGAACTTAGCACAAGGAGGGAGTTTTTATGGCTGAATTATTTATTGGGGTGTTGTCGTTTCCATAGTGCTCATCTCTAGCAGACCTGAGTTAAGCCTCAGAAGTTCCCATTGATGAGTTTCCAGATGGGAAAATGTGGGGGAGCTGGTTGAAAGGCTTCATTTGGAACTTTGTTACAAAAAATAAAGCCTGTTGTGACCAAATGGAAATACCGGATTTCAACATCTTTTTTCCAGTTGCTGACAGTAAAATTTCCAGTGTCAGGTTTTAGGTTTTTCAATGAACAGTTCTGATTTAAACCAAAAACGCAGAACTTTTTCAGTTTTTTTCATGGGAACAAAAATAATTTTCTGACTGTGAGTCGGTGAGGTGAAAAGACTCGCCAAGTCACACAGCCAGCCTGAGGGAGCATCGGGGATAGACTCCTCATCTAACTGCCTGTCCTGGGCATTATCCACAAGCCTCTCCTTCCTTCCTGTTATAATCCTCTTGCAAGGCCGGGGAAATAATGGAAATATTCCGTCCGTGCCTTATTGCAGTGCAAGCAGGCTTTGCTGTAATGCTGGGCACACATGGAATTATTTATAGAGACAAAGGATATGAAAACATCTCATCCTTCTGAGCAAGCCCTTACAAACAGGAAAGTGCCATACTGCCTAATCTGGGCATCTCTCACCACTGCAGCAACCTTGTGGGGCAGGGTACAAAATGTACCTCTTATCCAGGACACAACCTCATTAACCGCTGGGATTTCAGGGTGTGACTTTAAAAAGCACCTAAAGTATTTAGGAACATAGGTCCCATTGATAGTAATCAACGACACTGAGGTATGTGGAAATTCCACCTTTAATCTAGAGCACCATAGGGCCTGAACTAGCTCTCCCTGAAGTCAGTGGAAAGACTTCTGTTTTCTATGTTTGTACAGCCCCTGGCACAGTGGGATCCAAGTCCATGGCTGAGTTCCTGGGTTCTACAGTAATACAAATAACAATGATGATTGACTTCAGCAGGAGTTGGATTAACCCCATAGTTCCTTCCAGTAGGGCCTTACAGACTGTGTGCACAAAGAGATCGCTTTGCATCTACTCCTCCAAACCACCAGCATGAGTGGGAGGGGAGGATTTAGCTAAGGCTTCTGGGGCAAATGGTCCCATGGGATCTTTAATGGCCACACCGGGTCATCCAAAAGCAACAGACACAGTAAAGGGCCTGGAACTCCCCTTATTTCCCTCGGACGGATGAAGTACTGAGTCAGTCCTGCCAGCATTCAGAGCCGCGGTTCCAGGCAGTCGAGGTATTTTGAACCTGATGCGTAGAGCGCTCATCCGTTCCATGTTTCGAATCCATTTGCTGGGTAGCAGCAGCAAGGTGCAGAGACTGCGAAGGCTAAAACAGGAGACAAGATACCCGTCAGGAGGGGAACTGACATTATTCCGGGCTTCTGGTCTTCCACGTGAACCAAAGGCAATTCCAAGTGATTCATCATTTTGTATTCCGGACCCTCCTTTAATGAATCAGTGTGATTTGTTCCAGAACCTAATTTTGAATGATTTGTTGTGGGTTTTGTTCTGGATTCTCATTGTAATGGATCAGCTGTTTATACCCTCGCTCTCATGAATCAGCCTTTTGCATCCTGGAGCCTCGCTTTCAGGAATTGGCATCTTTTAATTGTTGTTTTTGATCCTCGCCCTTGTGAACCAGCATTTTTTAAAATCAGTGTACAAGGGGACAACACTACTACTGTATGGACTGGAAGCTGTATCTGGCTTTTCAGTGATGTATGGACCAGATCCTTTTATCTTCTCTCCTCTGCCTACTGCCCCAGTCCCTCACACTTACCATCAGAGTTCACTACAGACTTTTATTGGGTGTTCACTGAGCATGGTATCTGCACCAAATGGAAAAGAACGATAAAAGCTCCTTTCGACCCCCCAGCCAACTTTGCTGTCTGTTCCTGGCTCTAAAATGTCTATAAACTTCCCAGCCAGGGAATGGATTTTCTTCCTTCTCCTCTTCTCTATTTTTCCATTTGCATTATGACCATATGCTAAATATATTATACGATTGACCTCAGTCCTCTGTGTGGCTTCCACCCCCTGTAGGAATTTCACAAATAAATTACTGATCCCGCTTGCAACATGTTTACAGTTAATGAGCTACAGAAGCACCCAGAGCATACAGAATTCTATAACAGCTTGGCATGGCCTAGAGTGAGTCTTCAGTAGGATATTTCTTAGTAGCTATGTTTATGTCCCTAAAGTATTTGTTCCATAAACTGGACATTTTACATAATAATTGATGACCTCAATCAAGAGTAAACTCTGAAGCTGATTTATGCGTGTATAAGAGAGAGACAGTGTGTGAGTTACATAATAAAACAGGCACCAATGTCTTGATTACACAATAAAACAGGAGCATTTGTGATCTTTTGGACTATACACAAGACTGGAGTCATGAGTTCTGCCTATTTCCCAACTCTGCCACTGACACAGTGTGTGATCCCTAGGTAGGGTGGCCTAGTGGCTAGAGCAGTGGCCTGAGATTTAGGAGACTTGAGTTCTGTTTCTGACTGTCTATTCGTTTTAGGGTTTTCTACTGCCACCCGTCACCGTAGGGTCTGAGCACCTTCCATGTAAAATCAGTAGCAATAGAGAAGTCTCTAACAGACTTCATGGAGTTGTAGGCACTCGCAACTTTTCAAGGTCACAACTCTGCTTGGGATAGAGGGTTTTTTTTTCCCCAGGGAAGAGTTGGGAGGGTTTTAGGAATAAAAGGCATGTCCAAATTGTGAGCGTCACTGATGGTGGAAAGACTATGGCCTTGTTTCCTAAAGCGGGTCAGACTCTGGAATCCAGGTCCCCTCCACAGCGAATGCTTTGTCCCTAACTCTCACATGCTTCCTCTGGACTTTGAGATCCGCATTGTCCCAGAAGAGCGCAGCTGTCACGGTGGCAAATGGAACTAAATTCTGTCTCTGATGTGGCTGGGGCTTGATCCATTAATTGCTTTGAAGATTAGGACCAAGGCCTTAAACTGGCATCGGAAACTGACTGAGAGCCCATGGAGGGACTGAGCAGAAGCCTGAAGTGCTCGTGGTAGCCGGCGTCATGGAGAAGGCAGGAAGCCACATTGTGTACCTGCTGGAGCCTAAAGTTAACCCATGCATGGATCAGCATGTCCACGGCCATGAGGAAGTCGTGTTCGCTGGCCCTAGAGCCGGCTCTGGTCTGAAAGCTGATCATGAGGCGTCCAGGATGTTGGCTGATGTCACAAGTTGCTGGAGCTGGGTGGTTACTATTTTCTCAGTTCTTTTGCTCAGGAACAGGAGGTTGGAGATGGGACAGTAATTGGAGAGAGCCTCAGGGTGGAGTGTTGGCTTCTCGAGGACTGGGCGAACTCTCGCCTCTTCCAAGGAGTTTGGTAGGTGTGTTTCTCTGAAGGGGGCATTGACCATATCAGTGGTAAGGACAGAGCTGTCCTACGCGGGCTTTTACTGCCAGGAGGGTCCTGTGTCTGTTTTACAGGTTGTGGCGCTAATATTTTTCAGGCCTTCCTGACCTTTAGCACATGTGATGGGGCCAAATATAGTCAGGGTGGTGGGGTGGATAATAATCTAATTGGGGTGACGTTTTCTTTCCCACGACTCCATCATTGACCGTCTGTTTGACCTCGGGCAAGTCACTTCCTGCCTGTTTCCCCTCTAACCTTTGCATGTTTTGCCGATTTACATTGTTCGTTCTTTGGGGTAGGGACGGTCTCATACTATGTGTCTGTACACCACCTAGCAGAGTGAGGATCTGATCTTGGCTGAGGCTTCTAGATGCAACTGTAACACAAATGATCTGCTCATTATATATTATTCAAGCTCTCAGTACCTTTGTTTTTCCCGTCTACACAACAGAGGTAATAGTGCTGACCCACCTGGGGAAGCTGCCTTGAAATCTACATGTGAAAAATAGCAGTAGTATAAATATTTAAGCTTGCAGGGACAATGTCAAGTGGTTTAGGTCATAAACTTAGATTTTGAAAAGCCAAATGTTTTGCTGACCCAAATATGAACAGAAATCTTCTCCACTAAATGTAAAATAGACAGTGACAGCAGTGTTGTGGGAGGTTAAATGACGCCTGCAGCGTTGAAAACCCAGATAAAAGAGGGTTTGTGCATGAGAAACCATTCTTGAAACTGACTAGAAACAAACTGCGAAATTGACCAGTAGTGAATTGCCATGAGGATGTCTAAAAAGTTTCTGATGGATCTTATTACACCCACTTATTCGTGCTGTGTTCTGGAAGCTCTTTGGGGCTGTGACTGTCACTTACTACATGTCTGGACAGCGCCTTGCACAGTGGAGTCCTGACCTTGTTGGGATCTCTAGCCCCAACCACAAGACAGATAATAATTAGGGCTGTCAAGCAATTAAAAAAATTAACAATAATAATAGAATACCATTTATTTAAATATTTTTGATGTTCCACATTTTCAAATATATTGATTTCAATTACAACACAGAATACAAAGTGTACAGTGCTCACTTTATATTTCTTTTTTACAAATATTTGCACTGTAAAAAAACAAGATAGTATTTTTCAATTCACCTAATACAAGTACTGTAGTGCAATCTCTTTATCATGAAAGTTGAACTTACAAATGTAGAATTATGTAACAAAAAAAACTGCATTCAAAAAAAATGTAAAACTTTAGAGCCTACAAGTCCACTCAGTCCTACTTCAGCTAATCGCTCAAACAAGTTTGGTTACAATTTGCAGGAGATAATGCTGCCCGCTACTTGTTTACAGTGTCACCTAAAAGTGAGAAGAGGCGTTCGCAAGACACTGTTGTAGCCGGCATCAGAAGCTATTTACGTGCCAGATGTGCTAAAGATTCATATGTCCCTTCATGCTTCAACCACCATTCCAAAGGACATGCGTCCATGCTGATGGGTTCTGCTCGATAACGATCCAAAGCAGTGCAGACCGACATATGTTCATTTAATCATCTGAGTCAGATTACACCGGCAGAAGGTTGAT
Organism: Macrochelys suwanniensis; assembly: GCA_033296515.1. Lineage (NCBI taxonomy): Eukaryota > Metazoa > Chordata > Testudines > Chelydridae > Macrochelys > Macrochelys suwanniensis. The sequence goes on from CM065799.1 coordinate 5,079,655, forward strand.
TTTCTTTTTTGGTGGTTCGAGGTCTGTAGTTTTCGTATTGAAGTATTGCTCTTTTAAGACTTCTGAAAGCATGCTCCACACCTCGTCCCTCTCAGATTTTGGAAGGCACTTCAGATTCTTAAACCTTGGGTCAAGTGTTGTAGCTATTTTTAGAAATCTTTCATTGGTACCTTTTGCGTTTTATCAAATCTACTGTGAAAGTGTTCTTAAAACGAACATATGCTGGGTCATCATCCGAGACCGCTATAACATGAAATATATGGCAGAATGCAGGTAAAACAGAACTGGAGACATACAATTCTCCCCCAAGGATTTCAGTCACAAATTAAATTAATGCATTATTTTTTTAACGAGCATCATCAGCATGGAAGCATGTCTTCTGCAATGGTGGCCGAAGCATGAAGGGGCATATGAATTTTTAGCATATCTGGCATGTAAAAACCTTGCAACGCCGGCTACAAAAGTGCCATGCGAACGAACGCCTGTTCTCGCTTTCAGGTGACATTGTAAATAAGAAACCGGCAGCATTATCTCCCATAAATGTAAACAAACTTGTTTGTCTTAGCGATTGGCTGAACAAGAAGGAGGACTGAGTGGCGGGAGATAGCTCAGTGGTTTGAGCATTGGCTTGCTAAACCCAGGGTTGTGAGTTCAGTTCTTTCCAGCAGATCGAGGGACGTGATTATTCCCCTCTATTCGGCACTGGTGAGGCCTCATTTGGAGTACTGTGTCCAGTTTTGGGCCCCACGCTACAAGAAGGATGTGGATAAATTGGAAAGAGTCCAACGGAGGGCAACAAAAATGATTAGGGGGCTCGAGCACATGACTTATGAGGAGAGGCTGAGGGAACTGGGATTGTTTAGCCTGCAGAAGAGAAGAATGAGGGGGGATTTGATAGCTGCTTTCAACTACCTGAAAGGGGGTTCCAAAGAGGATGGATCTAGACTGTTCTCAGTGGTAGAAGATGACAGAACAAGGAGTAATGGTCTCAAGTTGCAGAGGGGGAGGTTTAGGTTGGATATTAGGAAAAACTTTTTCACTAGTAGGGTGGTGAAGCACTGGAATGGGTTACCTAGGGAGGCGGTGGAATCTCCTTCCTTAGAGGTTTTTAAGGTCAGGCTTGACAAAGCCCTGGCTGGGATGATCTAATTGGGTTTGGTCCTGCTTTGAGCAGGGGGTTGGACTAGATGACCTCCTGAGGTCCCTTCCAACCCTGAGATTCTATGATTCTATGACTTGTAGGCTCTAAAGTTTTACATTGTTTTGTTTCTGAGTGCAGTTATGTAACAAAAAATGTCTACATTTGTAAGTTACACTTTCACTATAAAGAGATTGCCCTCCAGTACTTGCATGAGGTGAATTGAAAAATACTATTTCTCGGTTTTTTACAGTGCAAATATTTGTAATAAAAAATACAGGCGAGTCTCATGCGCATTTAACGTGCGGATTCAGCTTTGCGTGGTCGGCAAAAACCAAAAACAAAAAAAGAGAAAAATAACAATTTAAATACTTTACCTGTAGTGCGGGCGATTCCGCCCGCCATTACACTCAATATAATTTTGACTATACGCGATTTTCGCTTTACGCACTGACTGCGGAACGTAACCCCAGCATAAGATGAGACTTGCCTGTAATATAAAGTGAGCACTGTACACTTTGTATTCTGTGTAGTAATAGAAATCAATATATTTGAAAATGTAGGAAAACATCCACAAATATTTAATAAACAATAGAATACCAATTTTAATTTAACAGTTCGATTAGCACGATTAATTTTTTCAATCATGAATAATTTTTTTGAGTTAATCGCTTGAGTTAACTGCGATTAATCAACAGCCCTAATAATAATCAATGATGGTTCAAGTTGAGCAACCTGCAAATATTAATCAAACATCAAAAAGTAAATTTAGGTTTTCTTCCATGTTGATAAACTAACTTGTCACTTATGCTGTTAATCACTCTTAAAAGTGTCCTGCTGATTCATGGTATGGCCAACCCCAAGTGTTAAAAATGCGTGAGTCAGGCATGAAAAATTACAAGATTTAAAAAAACAATAAAATTTAGCTTTTTGGGGGGAGGGGATCTTTTATAGTTTCTGGGCCTTTAGGGAGACACATTGTCAAGCTTTTCTCTGCAGCCACGAAGGCTAGAAAATGACTGTGAGAATCTTTGCTTTCATTTAAAAAAAAAAAAAAAAAAATCAGATGACTGGTGGTGATGGCCTGGGATATACAGGGGGTCAGATTAGGCAATCTGGTGGTCCTTTATGATCTTAAACTCTGACTATGCCTCCAGGTGCTGGAGCAAAACACCAAATAGTGTGAGATTATTGATAAAGCGGGTGAGTGGTGGCCCCACTGGATTTTCAGTGGACGTCCTGTCAAATGATAGGAAGCGAATGCATGTTTTGGACCGAGGGACCTTTCCTAACTGCGTCTGGAATGGAAAAGCTTTGTTGTTTGTTGATTCTTTTAAAATGCTAACCCAGCTGAGCTCCCACAAAGCTGAGGCTAACGCACACAGGCGAGCTGCAAATGGAAGCTTCTAGGGTTACAGTTCTATTGAGCATGAAGCCAGACATGAAAGCCTCTTGCAGTCCCCTGTCCTAGCTCTGCAACTGGCATTTAGTGTTTCTTATATCCATGCTCCCTCCTCTCCCCCTCTCTGCTTCGATGCTCCAACTTGCTTTTATGACATAGGTCTTTTGAGGGGGTGGGGGGGAAATCTTCTCTGTTTACTCATCTGAGGAAGATCCGCTGCAATATTTATGTTGGCCTTACACGAAGTGCTTCTAAGCTCTCTGCCACTCATACACCCACACACTGTCTGTCACACTCTCTCACACACGTAAGGAACTCGTTTTCATCAAATTTGTAACACATCCTTTTCCCTCCCAGAATATCTGAATACAGGGACCTCTCCCTAATGCAGATTTACATACTAGAATATAAAGGAAAGCATAGCCGAGGCAAATGTAAACCCCAGCTATAAACCCAATCCTTTGAATTGCTCCTAAAGAGGTTTATGGCTAGAGCATAGGGAATCCTTTAGTCTATTTCGGAATCAGCACAGCATTTGGCCACGATAGCCTACATAATCAGTGAACTTGCACAGATCCGTCAGCCTGCGAAGGGTATAGACAGCTTTGCCATTAGCACCTTCCCTATGGGTGCCGGCAGTTATAGATTTCATATCTATCTGAATGGCGCTTTTGGCAGTATTTTGTCCCAAAAGCTGGCCGGCTTTAGCTGCTTGTGTACAGTAAGTTATTGGATTGTGGATTTGAAAACTGGCCAAGTGTTCTGCATCCTCTCTTAATACCAGCTAGCAGCTCAGGACCTAAAATATATCATGCGCTAGCAGCAATTTTCCATTGTGGATCAGGCTTTGGGGGACTGTGGAGCTATTCTGATCTGTGCTGCTATTGGACAAGGTTTTGCCTCACCCAATGGCAGAGGAGTATTGGATGCTCAACCAAGAGCGCTGGCTAGTGAAGGGATCTCCTCTCTGCTCCAGCCACAACATAGATGTGATTCAAGCCCGTGGATCTGGCTCCACTGTCAATCTCTGTGGTTTCTCTTGCTATTAATGGTATCATAGTAGCAGCTAGAGAGCCCAGAGCCTGGTACTGTCTGTGCACACAGTAAGAGACACTCCCTGCCTCAGAGAGTTTGCAATCTAAATAAAGAAAACACAAAGGTTTATTATTCCCATTTTACAGATTGGGAAACTGAGGCTCAGAGATGTGAAGTGACTTGGTCAAGGGCACAGAAGAAGCCTGTGGCAGAGCTGGCAATGGAACCCAAGCTGGTACCTCCATCACCAGACCCTCCTTCCTCTCAGGGATCCGTATCTGAAAACCAACATCAGTTTCTGCCCATGGATCTGAGGAGTCTTGTATCCATCTTCGGTGCTTATCTGGCCCCCATTACTCTATTATCTGAGCTCCATGCCATCTTTAATGTATTTATTCCTCCAGTCTCCTGTGTGGCAGGGCAGTGCTATTATCCCCACTCTACAGCTGGGGAACTGAGTCACAGAGAGATTAAGTGATTGGCCCAAGGTCACAGGGGAAGGCTGTAGCAGAGCAGGGAACTGAACCAGGGGTGCCCAGGCTAGAGCCCTAATCCCTGGACCATTTTTATTCTCCTCCAGCCCATCACCTCTGTTGCATCCTTGCTGTTAATACTTTAGTATAGTGTCCATCACCGTGATTCCCAAAGGAATGACCAGATGGGGGTGGATGTTAGAGAGCCTCCATCCTATATGAGTGCCGAACACACACCCCGAGCAATTTTTACGGGGCAGGAAAACCACTTCTTGGCCAGCTCTAGCCAGTCGCTTCATCTACTAGGTGAGGGGAGATCCATATTACAGCTGCACATGCAGGCTCCACACCTAGCAAGAGACAGCTCCTGCTCCCAGGAACTTACAGTCTAATAGACAAGACAGACAAAAAGTGGGACTGGCAACAGCTTGTCCAAGGTCACGCAGCAGAACCAGGAATAAAACCAAGGGCTCCTGGTTCCCTCTGCACGGCCTGGTCCACTAGACCATACTGCTTCTTCACGGTAACACCGATAGCTCTAGGTCTGAGTCCAAAAGGAAAGATTCCTCTGGCCACTTCAGATTTCCATGAGTGGCTACGGGTGCAAGACCATCCCAGACTGCAATCCTCTTGGACAACCCCCCCACCCCATCCCCCCCAGTCCCAGATAATGCCTATGACATCCTATCTTCAGCCTGGGAAGCCAGGGCGGCCAGGGGGGCCTCTGCCATGTGGAAATTCGGGACACAGAGGCTGGCAATCTGATGCAGGGCGGGGCATTCCTTGGTGGCCGCTGCATGCTTTGAGGATGCACAGGGGCGCTGTGAGGAGACGTGAGGCTGAGGCTCTGTGTAGCTTCTACCACCTGGGAAGTGCCCTACTTACAGAATCGTAGAAATGTATAGTTGGGAGGGACTCGAAGAGGTCATCAATCCCGCTGCATTGAGGCAGGACCAAGTAAACTTAGACCATCCCAGGGGTTGTCCCACCTGTTCTTGAAAACGTCCAATGACAGGGATTCCACAACCCCCCTTCGAAGTCTGTTCCAGAGCTTAATTACCCCTAGTGTTAGAAAATTTTTTTCTAATATCTAACCTAAATCCTCCTTGCTATAGATTAAGCCAGGGGTGGGCAAACTTTTTGGCCTGAGGACCACATCGGGGTTGCAAAACTATGGAGGGCCAGGTAGGGAAGGCTGTGCGTCCCCAAACAGCCTGGCCCCTGCCCCCTATCTGCCCCTCCCACTTCTCACCCCCTAACTGCCACCCTCAGAATCCCCGACCCATCCAACCCCTCCCCCCGCTCCTTGTCCACTGATGACCCCCTCCCGAGACCCCCCCTGACCCTAATCACCCCCCCAGGACTCCATCCCCTCTCAAACCCCTCTGCTCCCTGTCCCCTGACTGCCCCAACCCCTATCCACACCCCCGCCCCCTGACAGGCCCCCCGGGACTCCCATGCTTATCCAATCCCCCACCACCACCACCCTGTTCCCTGTCCCCTGACTGCCCCCCGGGACTCTCTGCCCCTTATCCAACCCCCCCGGCCCCGTTACCACGCTGTTCAGAGCTGCATGTTTGGCAGCCGCGCAGCCTGGTTGGAGTGCACAGCCCCGCCCCCCAGAGCGTTGCCCGTGCGGCTCCGGGGGAGAGGGGACAGCAGGGGAGAGGGAAGGGGCTAGCCTCCCCAGCCACGATCTCGGGCCGGGCAGTAGGGGCCCGCGGGCCAGAAATGGCCCATCCCTGGATTAAGCCCTTTACTTCTTGTCCTACCTTCCATGGACATGGAGAAGCATTGACCCTTGTCCTCTTTATAACAGCCCGTAACATACTGGAAGACTCTCAGGTGCCCCCCCCCCCCACCCAGACTGCTTTTCTCAAGACTAAACAGGCCCAGTTTTTTTCACCGTTCCTCAGAGATCAGCTTTTCTAAATCTTTTATCTTTTTTTTCTTGCTCTCCTCTGGGCGCTCTCCGGTTTATGCCCCTCTTTCCTAAAGCGCCTGGCATGTTCACAGCATGGAATGACAGTGTGATTGGGAAATGTCACTTATAAATGAACTAAAAGGAAGGGCTTGTGAGGGGAAGCTTGTATTCCCGCATGGGGGTCTAGGCCAGGGGCCATCTGGATTCTGATGATCCCTCTGCATTGTGGACTCTTGATTATCCCCCCTGCCCCTAGCACTCCTATAAACCCTATCTCCGCAGCGCCGCTCTGAGAGCAGGGCTCCCTCTTGCGCCTTACCTGCGCTGACCCTGGTGTGACAACGCTGGCAGCCAATCCCAGCGCTGGGCTCGTGTCTAACAAACTCACTTCATCATGAATAAGGCAGGGAGGCTTTTTCCGAGATTTTCAGCGATTTTCAGCTTAATGGAGCCCAGACAAGGAAACTCCGGCGAGGCTATGAAACCAGAGTCTGTAATGCAAAGTGACACCACTCCATCCCATCGAACCAGGCCTAGAGCAAATGGAAAAGTAAGGGCTTAGAATAGATCCTGACTCTCTTGGGACATTTGGCTTGTTCAGGATGGACCTCAGGGCTTGGGCCCTTGGGATCTAAAGGCAACGGATCCAAGAAGAGAAAAAGATGCATGAAAAGCACCTGGTTCTGAGATTATTTCTGGTTGTTTATGGATGTTGCATGAATATGCTGAGATACTACCGTGAGTGGCACCCGATAGCTAGATGGTGTATGTGGGGATGGATAGATAGACAGACAGAAGGGTGTCTGTAGGGTTAGCTAGATTGCTTTACTGGGATATTTATTGGGGCCAGATGCACAGTCCCTTTAATTTTTGACAATCCTGAATTTACAGTTTCAATAAATGCCCCAGGTCACACTACATCTGGGGCCTGATTCTGCCTCCAACTCCCACTGGCTGCAGGGGGGATTTTAAGTGTAGAAGGCCAGCGGGATCAGGCTCTGCATGCCAGATCAGGGCAGCTGGCACCTGAGAATTCCCCTTCCCTTTGCCCTCCTCACGCAGCTCCCAAGGGCACCGAGGTTATTGCCACTGTCTGTCAGGTGGGCGCGTTCTGAGTGGGGCCCAGAAGTTCGGGGCGCCTGTGTCCTGGCCCTAGCTCTTCTCTCCCAGCTGCTTCGTGAGCTTGGGCCAGTCGCAAAGAGTGACTCTACACTGCAGTCTCGGGGTGTGATTGCAGCTAGTGTAGACGTACCCAAGCTAGCTTTATCGAGCTCGCTGGAGTATCGGAGCAGTGAAACCGTGGCAGCCAAGTCCAACCCTAGGAGTAATTGCTAGTTCCGGGACGGCTTGTCCAGCCCCCATGGCTGCCTTTTCGCTGCTCCAGTACCCGAGCTAGCTAGATCAAAACTAACTCAGGTGGGTCTACCCCCCGGGATCGCAATGGAGCCATGCCCAAAGGGAGGTGAGTGCTGACTCTCCTCGGAGCAGGGCATCCGTACCCCCACTGCCTTCCCAGTGGATCAGAGCCCTTTATGCACCATGCGCAGGCTCAGCACGTTGCCTGGGAATGAGACATTCCTCTCGCTTCTCCTTGGGATTGCTTATTAACATGGATGATGATTGTTGCTGACAACACAAGTCGGGACCTTGGCCATCCTCCCAGGAAACGCTCCCCCAGCCTCCGTCTCTTGTCGGCTGCAGCTCGTCTGCCTGGTCACAAAAGCAGCTGGCCACAGTGGGGACTGCACCATGGCATTCGTCCTGCTTTCACGGGCACTCAAAAGAGGATTCATTTCCACCACAACGCCCTGCCCAGCACGGAGAAAAGCCCGCACCGATCTGCTCCAAAGCCCGTGGGCAGCAGGGGACGACGGAGCATGATGTTTCCAGACCTGCACCTTTGAGGCAGACGTCGGTTGAGACTCCGTGCTTCACCTATGTAACGTCCACCTGCCGGACCTCCCATTGCGCTGATGTTTGTAAGGGGCACTGTGCCAGGCAGCCTAGGGCAGTCCTACACCGGGCCTGCTCCAAGGGAAGTCCTTCCCTAGCAGCTAAGAGACTTTTACCACCTCTGTACGTGCTGTGGCCTGACTGGCCTGGACGCGAGGGCCCGCAAAGGGACAGCGTGGCCTAGTGATGAAAGCACGGGACAGGGACTCAAGACCTGGGTTCTGTTTCTCCCCTCTGCCGTTGACTCACTGCGTCCCCTTGGGCAAATTGCTTTCCCTGCTCCGTGCCTCAGTTTCCCCAACTGTAAAATGAGGACAGTGCTTTGCGCTCTCCAGGTGAAAACCACTCTGTACACAGTGTTCATTACTAAAGGAGCGATGAGGCTGGGGAGGCAGGCTCCTCGGTGACAGTAGTTGCTGTACAGACACAGTGAGAGGCACAGAACTTACAGTTGGAACAGACGAGGCCGACTGAAGGGCAGGAGAGGAAAGAGAGGCTCAGAGGGTGGAGGGGAGTTGCCCAAGGTCACCCAGCCAAGCTGGGACTTAGGGCACAGGGTCTCTAGAGTCCCAGGCCAGAGCTCTATCCACTAGGCCATACCGCCTCCCAATGCAAAGAGCTTTATAACTAAAAGACAGCAGGAAGGGGAGCGGGCCGCATTGAGCCCCTTCATCTAAGGGCAGTGAATGTGACACATCCCTTTCCCCACCACAAATATCCCACCCCCCCATTCAAATTGTACCGCTATGACGGTGATTCCCTGCAGTCCAAAGGGGGCCGGCGCAGCCCCCCCACTATTTCTGGTCCCAAAGCCACTCTATCCCCCTGGCTTCCTGTGCGTAGCTCAGCTGACATTCTAGCTTTTCTCCCGCGCGGTGCTGCGTTATTGCAGGGGGTGTGGAACAGCTGCGGTACAACCCCCCCGGCCCCGCCGCTGAAGCAAGGCACCCGGAAGGGTCATTGGAAGCAACATTTGTCCACAGCCTGTAAATCATGGGTATAGTGTGCAAAGCAAAGGGGCAGCTCTGCTTCCATAGGGCTAAGCCGGGTGTGTGTGCAAGGGTCTGCTGCTGGAAACACAAGGGAGGGGGGGGCTGTGTGTGAGAGAGAGACGGGGGCTCTGTGTGTGTGTGTGCACATGGGACTGGATGGTATGTGTGTCTGGATGCTGTGGGTGTGCAACTGGGTGCTGTGTGACTGGGTGCCCTGTGCGTGTGTGAGAGAGAGCACGTGACTGAGTGCTCTGTGTGTGCATGTGTGTGTGCACACGTGACTGGGTGGTGTGTGTGTGTGACTGTGTGCTCTGTGTGTATGTGTGTGAGTGTGACTGGGTGCTCTGTGTGTGTGTGCGCACGCGTGACTGGGTGGTGTGTGTGTGCGTGACTGCGTGCTCTGTGTGTGTGTGTGTGTGTGTGCGTGTGACTGGGTGGTGTGTGTGACTGCATGCTCCGTGTGTGTGTGTGCTCTGTGTGTGTGTGCGTGGCTGCGTGCTGTGTGTGTGTGTGTGCTCTGTGTGTATGTGCGTGACTGCGTGCTCTGTGTGTGTGTGTGTGTGTGCGCGCATGTGACTGGGTGGTGTGTGTGACTGCATGCTCCGTGTGTGTGTGTGTGTGTGTGTGTGTGTGACTGCGTGCTCTGTGTGTGTGTGTGTGTGTGTGTGTATGTGCGTGACTGGGTGCTGTGTGTGTGATATGATGTGGGAGAGTTTCAACCACTCCAGCCCTAATCACCACTGACTCAATCCAGCTTCAGACTAAAGAGCGGCTGGAAATGGCTTCTCCTCCCGTTCCATGAGCTGGGGAGTTCTTAGGTTAACGGAGTCTAAGGCTCGCAGGGACCATTGGTTCATCTAGCCTGACCTGTATAACACAGGCTGTTACATGTCGCCCCGTCACCCCCTCTAAACCCCGTAACTTGTGTTTGGCTAAGGACTGTCTTTCCAGCAGGTCTGAAGACACCATGAGACGGACAGTCCACCACTGCCCTCGGTAGCTTGCTCCAGTGATTAATCACCATCCCTGTCAAACATCGGTGCCTAATTTCTAATTGGAATGTGTCTGGCGTCAGCTTCCAGCCATTGGCTCCTGTTCTGCCTTTCTCTGCTACATTACAGACCACTTTGTTCCGGTATTTTCTCCCCGGGAAGAGGCTGATACCAAAAACTGGTTTTGACCAGAAATTCCTTCCTGGACCTTCCCAATGAAAGTTTTCTTGAAACTGACACAGCCCCACAAATTTGGCATTTGCTAAAAAAAAACTTTCCTCAAAGAATTCCCACCCAGCTCTACAACTCGGTGTGTGCTGTGCCATGACTGGGCCTCTACCCATTGCCACGAGACAGATCCTCAGTTCAATGGCGGGTCAAAACCAAGATGGCCATCAGCACACTTATCCCCTCAGCATTGACCACCCTGTTTTAGGAGGGATGGGTCACCTGCCTCCACAGCACCAGCCCAGACCCTGTGAAGAGTTCACTGCTCCATAGCTGGGAAAGGGTTGGGCTGGGATGGAGGTGGTGGGAGGTGGCTTTGGGCTCTTGTGGCTTTGTGGAAGATTAGTGAGGGTTGGGGACAGAACTGTCACCCATGCCCAAAGATGGATCCTTAAGAGGATCCTGGCACAGCACCCTTCTCACTCTGCAGGAGAGGGAGGTGGGGCCCCCAGCTTGGCATCAGGACCCTGGGAGGCAGCACACCGGGGATCTTTAATGCCTAGAAACTTGTGGACTTTACATCTCAGCTGCAAAGTCCATCCAGACCAGTGTCCTTTACGAGGCCAAAGGCTCATGCAACTCTCAGATGAATTCATTATTTCCAAGCTCCCGTTTTGGTGCTACTGACGCTGTGTTTGTTGCAGGGAGCAGCCTGACGGCTGGGGACTGTGTGATAAGATTATCACACATACAAACGAAAACGAAAAAAACCAACACCTCCCCCCACACCCCCACACCCGAGCAGTAAATAATGTTGCTGCATCAGCAGAAATCCTCTCCCAGCTTAAAGCCCCGTCGTTCCGGTCCATGGTAAAGAACCGTGAGAACGGACAAGTCCCTGGAGTAACGGTTTCTGTGATTTCCTAAATAGGATGGAAGATCCTGTTGTTCTGCAAACCCATTTTGCCCTTGACTTCACCCCCATCAGACAAAGGGCCGGGGGAGAGACCGTGTCAACAAATGGGGTTGTTTTGGTTGGTTGGTTATTTTTGCTGAGGTGGTGAAAATGGCCCCTGCCAGAAATCAGCTGCCCTTTTCCCAACTCACAGTGCGTAAAGAGTTCCCTGACTCTGCAGCAGATGTAGAACTGTTTAATCTTACAAGGTAATATGCACACACGCCAATATTGCCAACTCCAGGTGTTCAAAAATCAGGAGGTCACCCCTCCAAAATCATGAGATTGGCTTAAAAAAATCATGAGATTTTAACAAATAATAAATGTTTGGCTCTTTTTTTATTCGCTGTCTGGTGTCTAAGCCATTCGGGGGTCACCTTTTCAGGCTTTGCTCCCCAACCACAAGGGACAGAAACTTTCTTATTATTTGAAATGAAAGGTGAGAGTCTGACATAATCACATGACTCCAGCAACTGGTGCTTGAATAAAAACACCAAATATCATGAGACTCATGAAAGTTGGAAACACTGCCTTGGCTTTTCAAAGGGGCCTAAGGGAGTTAGGTGCCAACATCCATTGGTGTTCACTGGGAGTTGGGAGCCTTGTGCCTGTAGGCTGTTATTGGAGAATCTATAGTCTAACACTGTGGTCTAGTGGTTCCAGCAAGGGAGCGTAGGCTGTTGGCCACTCCTCCCAGCCCTGCTGATGTAATCCTAGTCAAATCACTTCATTTCTCTGGCCCTCGGCTTCCCCATCTGTAAAATGGGGGTGATCACGATCATGCTGCCCTTCTGGGTGCTGTAATGATTGTTTATTGATAAACTACAATAGCATCAAGACTGGGGCCCCCACTATGCTAGGCGCTGTACAAACACAGAGTAAGTGACAGTCCCTGCCTCCAAAGAGCTTGCAGCCTATATAGACAAAGGATGTGGGAAAGAAGGATCATGATTCCCATTTTACAACTGGGGAAACTGAGGCACAGAACAAGCAAAGGGACTTGCCCAAGGTCACACATGGAGTCTGTGGCAGAGCCAGGAACTGACTGCAAAATCCTGAATCATCAGCCAGTGCCTTAACCACAAGTTTGTCCTTTCTCTCATGAGTTGAACACTCAAGTCAACCCTTCTATGGCAAAAAGCAGCGGGGTCTTGCATGCACAAAAATCATTTCAGCTACCACAGAATGCAGCCACCTCTGGAGTGGAACGTAGCAGCTATTTAACTGTGCAACTCCTAACATTAAGGGAGTGATGTATGTGGGTTAGGAGAAGAAAGGACCCCTAAAATTGCAACCCTAAGGAGTTAGCATTCTTAAAGGGCCCCTGGACTTTTAAACCAGCAAATAGCAGCTACGCCGGTTAGAAGACTGAAAGCAATACAGCGGATGTGCCTCTAGCCTCCAGCATTTAAATTGTGCTGTTGCAATCTAGACAATGCTGGACAGGGCAACGCCCACAGCGTCTGCTGCTCCAGTATGTGGGACAGCTGCACATCCAGATCTGGGGCTGCGAGGGAACCCCACGGCCTCATTTCATTGAACAACAGCTGCCTTAAAGCCGGGGCTGTCCCCAGGAAGGCAGCGTCTGTGCGTGCCAGCTAGGGCTGCAGCGTGGTTGGGAGGGAAAGACCGATGAGCGTTAAGCACAGAACGTATCTTCTGGATTTCTCTGCTCAATAAACAGAACACAGATGGGAGTGAAACTCCCTGGCTGCTTTCTGAAGCTTCTAATCATAGCTCTGTGCAGGTGTCAGCTCAAGTGAACGCAGCCCAAGCTGATCGGGAAACTGCCATTCTTAGTGCGGTGGGACAGGCGCCAGCTGATTGTGAAAATCTGCCAACTACGACCCCTTTTCCCCGTATTCTGTTACCTTACAACATGTCAATGTTGTGCCTGCTTCGATAGCAGGGACGGGGTGTTGAACCCATGTGATTTTCAATGTCCGTTGCATATGCCTGACTTTTGCCACAGCACCTTTCATAGTGACTTCTCTCAGGGTCATAACTAATACAAGTCATTATAATGATGATAATTTGTTTTATGGCAGTGCCTAGACACTCCAGCTGAGATCAGGGCCTCATTTTCCTTGGCATTGTACATCTCCTTTAGGAAAGGCACTGCTCCAAAGAGTTTATAATCTATAAAGACAAGGAAATACCATCACCCCCCTATTGCAAATGGGGAGTTGAGGGACAGGGAGGTTTAGTGGTTTGTCCAGGTTCAGACGGGGAGTCCACGGCAGAGCTGGGAACTGAGAGTAGATCTCACAAACCCTAATCCAGTGTTTCAGTCACCAATCCAGCCTTTTATTCTGCCCACAAATATTCAAATGAAGGCATTCGCTCGCAGAAATGGGAGTCTAAGTTTGAACCAGTCATGACAGAAAATGAGTTTTTAACTTACAATGTGAAACCTGAGTCTAAGAGTTTTGCTCAACCAGTCAGGTAACAGGACACAAGGCGGGTCATCAGTGTCCCAGCAAAACTAACTGACACCTCCCAAAGTCTGAATTCCGGATGTCAGACGTTTGGCACAAGCAGCTTGGCAATGATGCCCAGACTCAGTATTATTCATGCAAATGACCTGGTGAGTAACTTGGAATAAATTCCAGAAAATTGGGAGCTGCAAACAGAAACAACCTGCAAACAGGAAAAAATTGTCACTTCAATCATTTGTGGTGAATTATTAGTTCAGCTCCAACCCTAACATAGGCCCTGCAGACGCACAATGGCCTGGCCAGGATTAGCCCCATTGAAATCAGTGGGATTCCTTGTGGGAGTCATGTGACGTATACACTCAAGTGTCTGCAGAATCAGGGCTTCAGAGCCTGATCCAGATCCCGTGGAAAGTCTCCTATTAGCATCAATGGCCATTGTATCAAACTCGTAGGGTACGTTTAGACCTGACCTGAGGTGTCAATTCCAGCTCAGGTAGACTGACACGCGCCAGGTTTGATCGAGCTTGCCCACTAAAAATAGGTGTCGCCATGGCAGCGTGGGTGGTGGCACAGGCTACCTGCCCTGGGTACAGACCCCTCCAAGACCCTAGACGTGTGAGTAGCCTCTCCTGCTGCTTGCACCGCTGCAGCTACCGGGCCATTTTTAGCTCACCAGCTCAATCAAAACTAGCACAGGTATGTCTGCCCGAGCTGGAAATTACAGCTCCAGTTCCAACGTGGACATACCCTTCAACTGTAAGCTCTTTGGGGCAGAGACGGTGGTGGGGATTCTGTGTTAAATCTCCGGAAGTTGCAGTCCAGGAAGGAGGCAAAGGTGGCTCTATACCACCGTTCTGCCCTCCTGATTCTGCTCTGCTTCAGAAGCTGACATTTCTGAAGTCATAGACCTGAAGGCCAGAAGAGACCATTGTGATCATCTAGTTGGGTCTCCTGCATAGCACAGGCCTGAGACCCTCACCCAGTGATTCCTGCCTCAAGCCCATCACTCTATCTGAGCTAGCACAGATCGCTTAGAAAGACACCCACTCTTGATGTAAAGAACATAAGAACATAGGAATGGCCGTACTGGGTCAGACCAAAGGTCCATCCAGCCGTATCCTGTCCACCGACAGTGGCCAATGCCAGGTGCCCTGGAGGGAGTGGACCTAACAGGTAATGATCAAGTGATCTCTCTCCTGCCATCCATCACCCCCCTCTGACAAACAGAAGCTAAGGACAAAGACTGCAAGGAACGGAGAATCCACCACGGTCTTGGGTAAGTCCTTCCAATGGTTAATTTCCCTCTGGGTTAAACACGTGCAGCACCTTACTTCTAGTCAGAATTCATCTCGCTTCAGCGTCCAGCGGCTGGATCGTGTCTTGCCTTTTTCAGCTAGATCAAAGAGTCATCTTCTATCAGAAACCCCCTCCCCATGTGGGTGCTTGTACACTCTGATCACATCGTCTCCCAACCGTGTCTTGGCTAAATTAAATAGACTGAGCTGCTTAAGTGTCTCACTGTATGGCATGTTTTCCATCTCTCGAATCACTCCTCCCTGACCCTGCCTTTAACTTAGGCAGACTGAGATGGGGTTGCTCTAAGTTACATCACCCTGCCGGGGGCTCCTATGGCTTGTGGTGGTAGCAGATGCACTATGGCCCCATGCCTCCATCCCTGGCCCCACCCAGAGCACAGCCTCTATGCAGGCCAGGTCTACACTAGAACCGTACATTGGTATATAACTGCGTCACTCGGGGGTGTGAAAAATCGGTGCAGCTGCAACATTTTAAGGGTAGACCTGCCCTGAGACTTGCAGGTGAGCAGCAGCTTCATGGAACACATGTACCGTACTGAGGGCAGTCTCTCCTGGTCTTTTCTGAGCTGTTTGCATCACTCATACACCAACATACTGGGGCCAGAGCTAGGCGGCAGCATCCTTTTCTCTGCCTCTGGTCTGTTAAGTGTGTTGCATATTCATGGTGTGATGAAAATAGTTCAAGGGTCCTTTTGATTTCATTCCCTGTTTGAAGATTCATTTGATTTCTCTGAAGCTTTTGTTAGGTTTCATCTAAGGTTTCATTGCTACCATGTAACTAACAGGCACAAGGGCTTTGTTATACAAAACCACAACAAAGTCATGAACCCGCCAGCTCAAAAACCCCAGGTCTAATTCTTATTCGTTTCGCCTATTTTGCTGCAACCTGCTCAGGTTTTCATTGATTCAAGAGGGCTACGGTCATTGAACATAACTCGGCCTAGTTAATAGATCCAGAATGTATTTCTCAGCTGTGTCACTGGGTATGTAAATAAATGTGTACCGATGCCCACTAGTTGTTTTTTAACTCAGCTTTAAACTGTCCTTTCCAGATTAACCTCAATTGCCTATTAGGTTAATTACTAAACATTTACAAGGGTCTTGCTCTGACTGCCCGCTCCATCCACCATGAAACACTCTACTTAAAACTGCCAAAAGGAAATACAAAAGCAGCTAGTCTTTGGAACTCATTGCCACAAGAGCATAACAGAATTCAAAAACAGATTAGACATTATATAGATTGTGAGAAGTTTCAAAGTAAAATAGGAGTCTGGCGTGGAGATAAACCCTCCAGCTTTGGGGCATAAGATGAGCTCTAACTATGGTGGTCAGGAAGGAACTTCCCATGGGGCAGGTGACCCCATTGCTGTAGGCTTCTGCCTCTTTCCTCTGAGGCAGCTGGTGCTGGCCAGTCTCAGTGTCTGGGATGCTGGAGTAGATGGACCACTGCTGGCCCAGATCCTCAAAGGTATTTAGGCATCAGATGCCCATTGATTTCAATGGGCATGACATGCTTTGCCCCACGGACTCAGATGGAAGAACGTGGCCCTAAAGGTAGTACATTTTAATTTAAGGTGGCCTTTTCAAAAGCGCTCTGCAGTGGCCTAGCTCTGCTTCCTTTGAAGTCTCTGGTAAAACGGCCATTGACTGCAATGAGGGCAAAGTAAAGCCAACACAGAGTTAAGCCAAGTGCTTTGGAAAAGACCACTTTTAAGCCACTCACAGTTCTCAGCACAACCATCTTGCTTCCTTTGCTGCCTTCCTTTTGGAAAAATCCAATGTCGTTTCATAGGAAATTAGTATCAGAGGGGTAGCTGTGTTAGTCTGGTATTCACCCACGAAAGCTTATGCTCCAATATGTCTGTTAGTCTATAAGGTGCCACAGGACTCTTTGTCGCTTCATAGGAAATTATCACTTTCCTATAGATTTTTTGGATCATCCAATAGAATATGATAGGAAATCCCATCCCTGCTATAGAATCCTATAGGGTGGTTCTGCAAAGCTAGAGCAAGGATACTGTTCTCTATTAAGTTCTGTAGGGCTTTAGATTAATGTCTATAGAATCCTATCAATGTAATCACCATTAAATTCCATAGGACTCTTCCATGAGGGTTAAAACAGTCAGCAAACGGTTTGCTCAGAGAAGACAACAGCTTTTATTCTGCTTTTTTAAATTTTACTGAGCCCCAAACAATTTATTATGAATTGTTATTAATATGGCGCCATAAACATATATACGGCACATTGTAAAACAAATAAAATATACAGAATCTGACCCCCAAAGCTTACAGATATAAAAGATAACTGCATGAAAACAACCAGGACAAAGTTTTTTCCCCACTGTGTTTTCTTGTTTATATTTTTTCCCACTTTGTTTGAAGTCACACTATGAAATCTGCATTTGTAGCACAGCTTGTGATCCTCTGCATGAGGACTGCTTGCCAACTTGTTTTTTATTTGATCTAATGCTTTTAAAAAGCTCTTTACTGCAGGAGGGTCACAGGACAAAACACTACACAACAGAAATGAAACCTAGAGCATTTGAAACCATTAAGACACAAAGAGTAACTGCTCACTCTTCTTTCTGGAATCATCTCCTCCCCTTATTCCATATTTTTAGTGTATGTTGTTATAAATATTTGTTGCACTGATGCTTGGAGACCCTAATCAAGATTGCAGCCCCATTGTGCTTGGGGCTGTACAAACACATAGTGAGAGACAATCTTTTCCCTGAAAAGTTTATAATCTCGAAAAAACTAGATTAGGGAAGGAAGGAAAACACAGGCACAGAGACCAGAAGGTATACCAGCAATTCAGTGGCAAAACTCAGGTTTCACGCCACTGCAGTTCCACTCCAGTACCCAGTATCCACTAGATCACGCTGCCTCTCCCAAATCCACCATCCTGCAGACTGATCCACACAGGTGTACCTGTGCACCTGCATGGAGCCCTACTGAAGTTACCTTTGATGGTAACATTTTTAAAGATCTGTCTTCTGTGCTTCTCCTGAGAAATGCCCGGCACACTTATCTTATAGCACTCTACAGAATCTCACGACGTTGTGATAGCTGGTATTTTTCTTAAAGCCCCCGATCCCAAAGTCATGTTTTTATGTGAGCATCCCAGCTTCCATTTTTTAAATAAAGTAAGCGTCTAGCCCTCCTGGTTCCTGAGAAAGCTTGAAAATGTAACTCCGAAAGGCTCAAAAACCCAAAGGCAAATAAAAAGAACCCACCATTTATCGGTTGTTAATATCTCCTGATTTTTAAGCCAATCTCATGACTTTTGGGAGCCTACATCATGATTTTTGAATACTTGGGGTTGGCAATACTATAATAATAAAAATGGTCATCCTACATAAACATGACTAGTGATCATTTAACCTGTGGGGTTGGTTATTATAACAGCAGGGGAAAGGGACAGCACGTTGGGAAACAATGATTGTTTGAGTCCAGTGGTTTTGTGGGTCCTTGTATTTCATTGTCAGCGTACACAGGTACCTAGATACTTTGGCAAGTGCTTTACAACTTCCCCTTAGAGAGAGAGATGGCTAGAAGCAGGGGTATGTATGGTGATAGATGGCTAAAATGATGGATGGCGGGGTGGATAGGCAGACTGGGATTATGGGGGCAGAGGCAAACTGGTGGGGTGAGGGCAGCCTGGGCAGCCCCACTGGAACTGGCACCACTCACGCTATTAGGTGTTAGCCTGAGTGGGCCTCGGAGGTGATGGGGGCAGCGATAGGGTGACCAGCTGTCCCGGTTTTATAGGGACAGTCCCGATTTTGGGGTCTTTTTCTTATATAGGCTCCTATTACCCCGCACCCCCTGTCCCGATTTTTCACACTTGCTGTCTGGTCACCCTAGGCGGGGAGGACTCTGCAGCAGTGAGTGCGCTGTGGGGAGGCTTATGGGGAAGTCATTGAGGGGGGCTGCCCTGTAGATGGGTATTAAGGTGACAGTGATCTGAATGGGGACTGTGGGGGTGCATGCACTGTGGGGAGGGTTATAGGGGTGAGTGTATGGGGGGCTGCCCTGTAGATGGGTATTAAGGTGACAGTGATCTGAATGGGGACTGTGGGGGTGCATGCACTGTGGGGAGGGTTTTAGGGGTGAGTGTATGGGGGGCTGCCCTGTAGATGGGTATTAAGGTGACAGTGATCACAGTGAATGGGGACTGTGGGGGTGCATGCACTGTGGGGAGGCTTATGGGGGAGTCATTGAGGGGGGCTGCCCTCTAGATGGGTATTAAGGTGACAGTGATCTGAATGGGGACTGTGGGGGTGCATGCACTGTGGGGAGGGTTATAGGGGTGAGTGTATGGGGGGCTGCCCTGTAGATGGGTATTAAGGTGACAGTGATCACAGTGAATGGGGACTGTGGGGGTGCATGCACTGTGGGGAGGCTTATGGGGGAGTCATTGAGGGGGGCTGCCCTCTAGATGGGTATTAAGGTGACAGTGATCTGAATGGGGACTGTGGGGGTGCATGCACTGTGGGGAGGGTTATAGGGGTGAGTGTATGGGGGGCTGCCCTGTAGATGGGTATTAAGGTGACAGTGATCACAGTGAATGGGGACTGTGGGGGTGCATGCACTGTGGGGAGGCTTATGGGGGAGTCATTGAGGGGGGCTGCCCTCTAGATGGGTATTAAGGTGACAGTGATCTGAATGGGGACTGTGGGGGTGCATGCGCTGTGGGGAGGGTTATAGGGGTGAGTGTATGGGGGGCTGCCCTGTAGATGGGTGACTGTGCCCTGGGGGAGGGCTAGGGGCTGCCCTGCAGGGTGCTGTGCCCTGGGGAGCTCATGCCCCACCCGGGTGCTGACGGGACAACACTCAACACACACACCGCCCTCCTGGCGCGCGCGCCGCGCGGGAGAAACAGGAAGACTTAAAAGGGGCGGGGACCAGGGCAAGCCGCAAAGCGCGCCACCATTGTCGCAAAGCCCCTCCTTCCCCCGCCCTTCTCGGCAACCTCTTCTCAAACGCGCTTTACGCCAACGGCGCCCTGCCGCCACCCTCCCTTCCACCGCGCCTGCGCCGAGCCCCTGTAAACCCGAGGCTTCCTATTCACGGAGGGCTTTTGCGCCGCCGGCGTGGCGCGGGCCGCCTAGGCCGCCGCTGAGCCGTACGCCGCTGGAGTAGAGGCGTCGCGGTGTGCCCGCTGCCCGTGGAGTGTGTGGAGGGGAGGGGGGCAAGGGAGAGGAGAGGCTTAAAGAGACAACAGCCGCGGGAGGAAGCCCACAATGGAGCGGCTGGCGGGGGGCCGGGGGGCTGGCCCCCGCCTCTGAGGGGCCCCGAGGAGGTAAATACCCCGCGCACGGGCGTCGCGGGGCGCTGGCAGCGGGGGGGCTGGGGGAAGGGGCCGCCCCGCGGCTGCCCCCCGCGCCCCAAACCGCCCCCTCAGGCGGCCCTTCTCGGGGGGGGGGGGCGTGAAGCTCCGTGCGGGAGGCGGGGTGTATTGTGGGCAGCCGGCACTTCGGAGCGGGGCTCCCGACTGGGGGGGCGGGGGAGGGGCTCGTGTGCCCCTGTGACAAGGGAGGGGGGCTGGGACAGTGTGTGTGTGGGGGGGAAGGGATTGGACCCTCGGAGAACTGAAAAAGAGCAACCGGGGCTGTGTGTGTGAAACAGATGTGGGGAGGGGGCGGGGGAGTTGTTGCTACAATAATTGTGTGCCGTGGATATTTTGTAGCTTTTTAAAAAAAAAAAAAAATCCTCCCTGGGACTGTTTTTCACTCGTTTTCTTTTTTTAGGCCCAGCTGCTGCTATTTTGTGCCTGGTCTTCGAGGCTTAGAGTGATCCCTACTAAGTAGCCTGGGTGGGTTTTGTTTGGGGTTTTTTTTTGCTTTTTACCCCTCCCTCCCCCCACACACATACACATACTACCCCACACCGACCATATTGGCCAGTGGTGTTGTGAAGCAGGCGCTGTTGGGGGTGATGTGGGGTGTATTGTGGGTTTTTTTTACTCCCCCAGACGGATCGGAAAGTGTTTCATTGAGGGAGACGGGTGGGGAAAGATCCTGGTTTAAAAAATAAAAAGCTAGTGAATCAGAATGAATCGGTTTGAGAGAGAGAGAGAGAATAAAGGCCCCACCCAAAAGAGGATGAACTTTTAAATGTTTCCTAAGCAGCCAAGAGCGAAGACTTTAAAAAAGGAACCCCAGTATCTTATCACAGTGGTTCTAAAAGTGTGGTGTTGAGCCCACCGGTGGTCTCTGACGCCTGCCTGGTGGCTTGTAGAATAGAATCTATGGAGAGTCAAGCTGTTCAGTGGGCATCGTGGACTTGGGAAAAAAGGGTCTTGCTCTTATGAAGGGTTCCACAGTCTGAACAAATTGGGGGCCTGCCATATTGTGTGTCATTTTAAGCTGAAAATTAAATTGTTAAACCTTTCAGGTTGTCATGAAAGTAATAAATTATAAACAAATTGGAGGTAAGTAGGATGCTGGCCAAGCTGCATGCAAACTAACTATAGAGGAGTAAATCTTTTGCACGGGTATATTTGGAAATTATTGCATTAACTAGTCCATTTGTCTTCCTTCCATACAACAAGTGGATGGATTTCTGGATGTGAACTATAAGGAGTGTATAAGTTTGCCTGCCAGCAACATTGCCCGTCCACAATGCCACACAGGCTGCTCTCATCTCTTCTCCCTCCCCTCCCCTCTCTCTCTCTCTCTCTCTCCCCCCCCCCCCACCCCCCCAGGCACTGACCCACCAGAACAGAGAGATTTAATAATCAGGCCTTGTGTAACAGGTTGAAACGAGGTTTACTGTTTGCCAATATGTCTAAAAGAGAATCACTCTAAAGGAGGGCATTGAGATAGTGTGGGAAGGCCGCCTTTTGAGTCAGTGTAGACTTACAAGTCCATAAATAACTTGCCAATGTTGATATTCAACGTGTTTCGGATAGAAGCATCCCTTAAAAACGACCTGATCCGTGCTCAGTACTTTTCAGTATCAGGCCCTGAATAGGCAGAGGTCTTGAGATGCAAGCAAGACTTGGTCCAAATTCAGATCTGATGTGTAACTGGATGCAACTTAAGTCAGTGGAGTTGCACCCACTTAGTTAGACCTGTATTCCCCCCGCCCCATCCCTCTGCTTTTTGTCTAAATGGGCTATTCCAGCTCATCATCTTGTCTAGTTATGATCTAGTAACCGTTGCTGTATGGAGTAAAAGAGTCTTGGGATTTGATAAACCCTGTAATTAGTTTGCAAAAGTAGCAATGTCTTTTAAAAAAATCAATCTGATCTTTTTCTGTGTAAAATAGATGCCTCCACTTTATTTATCCTTGCATCAAAATGGATTAAGGAATAATAGCTAGCATTTTGCATGGCTAACTTAACAGGGGAAATTATTTACTGTAGAGCAGTTTCTTTTGAGGTGTGACTGGAGTGTGATGTTGCTTCCCTTATTTTGTGGCTTGCGTTGGGTTTTATTCTTGCTACATTCTTTTTAGGAATGAGTAGGGGGAAGCAGAGGTCATATTTTGACAGGTTTCTGACTTTTCCCCCAAAAGCTGCCGGTTGTCATAGCACAGTAGGGAGGCTTTGCACTGCTTTTATCTTAGTCTGTATGCTACCTCTCCATTCCCATGCAGCCCAAGTATCATCAAAAGTGTCGAATATATTTGAGTGTGACTCAGCAGATCAATGAAAACAATATGAGGGGTTGCGTTTATGGACAATCAGAATCTCTCTTTCCAACCAGGCTAACAGAGGCAATGTCGTCCTATAGCAGCTGCCAAGAAATGTGTTTACTGGACCTGGGCCTAATTACATTCTGTAGCCATCTCTCTGCCCGTGACCTGTGCTGTCCACCAACAGTGGTCTTGCTAGTTTCCATGGCTAGGATTGATCAGTGAACACAAGGTTGTGCTACAGCATCTGTCTAGCCGTTCTTAGCCTTGGTCAGTCTATCTAGATATTTATTTGCTCCTTGTAATATCTCAGCACCATACCATCACTAAAGGATTTATCCTTGCAAAATCCTGGGAGGTAGGGAAGCTTTACCCCATTTCATAGATGGGGGAACAGAGGCACAGGATGAACTAAGTGACTTATCCAAGGTCCTTAAGAAGTCTGTATCTGAGCTGGGAACCAAACCCAAGTCTTGTGAGTTTTAGTTAGCATCATATCCTTTAAGCCATCTTTGCTAGTCTCCCACTCCTGCCTGCTAGGTTTACCTAAAGTATCTGATAAACAAAACTTGTGTGTCTTGTGGCAGGGACAGCACATACCTCTGTATAGTGCCTGTTGAGGAAGGACGGTCCAGTGCTTGGGGCACTAGCCTGGGACTTGAATACATGGGTTCAATTCCCTAGTCTGACACAGAATTCTTGTGTGACCTTTGGCAAGTCACATCATCTCTCCGCACCTCACTTCCAGTGGCAGGCGCTGACATTTTTAGCTAGGCATCCTCCACGCGACCTGACCTTGCACATATGGCGCATGCAAGGTCACACTGTACAGAGGATGCCATTTTGTTCAGGGGCCAGATGGAATCGTCCCAAGGGCACAGCTGGTCCTGCACGCCACTGCTCAGGTCTCGTCTGTAAATGGGGTAATAGCCCAACCCTGCCACACTGGCATGTCAGAGAATAAATACATTAGAGATTGTGAGGTGCTCAGGTACTGCAGTAATGGGGGTGTAATCAGTACCTAAAATAGTGTCCTAATCAGAACCAATGGGCACTACTAAATATTATTGTATAATGAAACGCTGACTAGATAGCATTGGGTTGGCCTTGACAAAATGGTAACCATCCACTCCTAGCACAGTGAGGCCCTCGTCCATGGCTGTGATTCCTAGGAGTTGTGGTAATACTGCTAATAATAATCTCTCTTTCCTTCTCTGCCACAGGAGGTAGGGTTGGTTGGGCTAGCTTGGGAGCTGTGGAGGAAACAAGTTCTTTGTGACTCTGGAATCCTGTCTGCAAATTGGATCTCTTGCACTCAGAGAAACTGCAAATTTATACATAGTTTTTTGAATTACAAGTTTTATTTCTATGCTTCCTGTTGGGAGCGAGTAACTCTCCCTGATAGAATCCACCGTCGCAGAGAAGAGACAGGGTTCAGTTGTGGTGAAAATATGAAGGCGACTTTCTCTTGAGGCTGTTGGACACGGATCACTGCTGTGGTTCTTTGTCTGTAGCTCCCAGACTGACTGAAGCTACCTAGCCATCCTCACTCTGTTTGGAGTGTGTAGTCATGGAATGGATTGCCAGCTAAATCGCAGACCCACTCATGCAGGTTACATTCACTTTTTCTTACCGCTGTCTGAGAAGTGGGGGGAAAACTTTAATGCAGAGCATGTATCTAGTTAAAATATTATCCAGCAAAATCGGCTGTTGGGTGACGCTTCAAAGGCTGCCACCACACATGGTAAAACCACACATCTGTTTTTCAGAGGAGACAGGACTTCACTGGTTTTGGAGAGGCTGAGAATCATGCAAGCTGCCTTTGGTTTGGGAAAATGGTTAGGTCCGGTGTCAAGGAACAAACACATTATAAATGGAGCATGTGGCACAAGTAAACGGTACTGTTGAGGAAACCCATAGGGAGACAGCTGCTCCCTGTTGTTGCTACTGTGAAGGTAACTTTACAGCAAGGTGGGTAGATGTCAAGACGAGGCTCAACTGGTAACTAGTTTGGTAAATGGCTCTTTTAATTAACCTGAAAGATGCGTGTGGAACTACTTACATGTAGCGTTTTCAGAATTTCACACTGAACAAAATGAGTACAGATTTCTTTAGAGATTTGTAAGAAAGAGTGGACATTGCTGGGGCATAGCTTTATAATTGGGTCAAACTTCACCATTGAGTTCCTTCACTCTGAAGATCATGGTAAGAGGGTTGGTACGTGTCTGGTAAGATTCCTAAATGTCCAAAGATTTTGTAGTCTGAAATTGTGAAGGAAAGTAATAGTTCCTCTTTCACAAAGAAATCTCTGGGTATACATATCTGCTGACACCCAGTTTCTTTGCTGCCATTAACTTGATTACACCCAAGATCTACACCTTGGATCACCCAAGATCCAACGTCAGCACTGTCCTTTCCAGGAAATACATGTGTTTTGATGTCTTGAGGCTAGTTCACCTGGGTAGTAAAATCAAGCGATCTGAGAATCTTTCATTAGAAGAATTTGCCTCAAATCTGGTGACAAGATGATATCTTGAGGGGAACCTGGACTCTCAAGACAGACGGCACAAAACAGATTAGGAAGAAATTCTCTCCAGTGTGCAGCATTGGCTAGTGCATGGCAGAGATTCTCCGCTTCCCCTGTAGCATCAGATACTTAAGGCTGGGCATGGGTTGGGTGATCCGGTATGGTGGTAACTATGGCTTTTAAAAGGGGAAGTAGACAGTCCCATGTTCTGCTGAATGTGGGGCAGAGAAGAAAACCGGTGGAAGTGCAATATTAGCATTAACGATGGCTGCCAACAGAACAACACAGGTCTTTGGAATGAAGACTTTCAGAGACTCTGAGAGTAGGGATGGTAGGAAACTTTGTGATTTTTTTTATTTTATTTTATTTTTTACATTCACCAATCAAACAATAAGTCTTCTGGAGCCATTCAAGTCATAAGGAAATAAAGAAGGCCCAGAGCTGAATTTCCACACTGTGGATAAAGCTTCTGGCAGATGATGCTTGGGCTTCATCAGCTTGATGGAAATACTCTGCTAAGTTACTTAACGGAGTTAATGTTCTTTTGGTGCTTGTAGATATTATAAAACTGCCCTCTGAAAAAGCTTCACAGCCCTGCTGTGTCACAGGTGTGAGTCTGCAGATAATCACAGCAACGGAGTGAAGAGTCACATCCACCCGGAGTGAAAACCCTTTTCTGTTGGCACCCTGAAGAAGGATTAGCTCCTGGATGTTCTCTGGAGCACCTGGAACCATTGTTACCATCAGCTCTGGATGGACTTGTACCCATTCCTAACCTTGACGCTGGAAAGTCATTAACAACCACTTGTGCCGAGACATTTTTGGTTCGTAAGATGCTAGAGGCTGAACATTCATTCAAGAGGAAAACAAAAGGCCAGAAATGTGGCACTTTGACTGCTGGTTAGAACCAGTTGAGTGACAGTTAGTGGTATGAAGTGAGCTCAGTCTTCTTCATAGAAGTCAAAACGTAAATCCATGCAGCAGCACTTTGCTTTTTAGGCGCAAACAGCAAAACAAGAGGCCCTGCTTTTTAAGTTCATTGGAGTGGGATGTTTGTAGTGGTGGCTCTTTCTCTGCATAACTTCTCTATTTTCTCACAGAAGTTAGACTGAATGCTTTATAGCACCTTCCATGTCAAACGGGTGTGTAATATAGAATTATGCACTACACGATCATTTGTCTTCTCCCAACCCTTTTGAGCTCCCTTATCCCAAAGGGGACGTGGGTATTCTAGTTTTTGTGCTCACTAACTGGGTGGGTGCTAAGATGGCAGATCTTAGAAGATGGCACGGTACACGTACTTAATACTCCCTTCTTTAGCTCTGTGCTTTAGAGCAGTGACTCCCATTTGTTTTGGTGCGTGGAGGGACAGCAGAGAGCTGTTGATGCGGACAAACAGAATCTCGGCTAAGGCCTTGTCTACACTACAAAGCCTTAGGCTACGGACAGAAGGTGGTTTTTTGTTGGCATAGTAATACCATGTCTCTGAACGACATAAGCTGTGTTGACAGAAGCACTCTAATGTTGGCATAGCCGTGTTTATTCTGGGTTTTTTTTTGGCAAAACTATGTTAGCTAGGGGATGTACCACACCCCTGACTGACATAACTATGCCGACAAAACTTGTTGTGTAGACCTGGCCTAAGACTTCTCCTTCAGACCTACCAGTGAAGTAACTGCAGAGGTGTGAGGTTTGTGCAAGTGTCCCATGGTTATGGAAGCAGGTCTGTTGCTTCCTAGCCCTTCTGCCAGCTGCCAAGCATATTGAGTGGCTAATGCTTTTGGGGCTCAGGAATAATAGTCTCTCCAGAGTAGGTGTGCATTTTCTTGGGCCTTCCCTATTGCACATACTCCAGAGAGTTGTGTATGTGATTGGGAGGTCCCAATAAGAGATCTCTGGAGCTTTGAACAGATCACTGGACTAGGCTTTGGCACAGAGCTGGAGTGTAGTGATGGACGTTATGCTACAGGTAGGGCAGTCGGAGAGGAGGGAATTGGAAGCGACTCTTGAGGACAATCCTTGATGTTCTGTGTCACCACATGGTGGAGGAGCCAATGACATGTTGAGCCCCAGCCTAAAGCATGGTTATGTAGCGTGCATGTGTGTGCTGGAGCAATGATAAAGAGCACTGAAATGGGATTAGAATCTCGGTTGCTGAGGGCTTCTCATTCCCAGGCCTGGTGTATTGAGCTCTGCCCTCCATACCAACACTGGAGAGGAGAGGATACCCCCAGGACGTGAAGCACTCCAACAGCTTTCAGGCGATGCATTCAGGAAAGTGAAAGGGAAGAGCAATTAAGGCTCCTACCAGCTAAATTTAGCCTGATACAGAACAAATGCTCTCAACTGGAGATGCACATTGCATGGCAGTAACCTCTCAAGCCAAAACCTACTGGAAAATCTGAAACAGTGTTTGCCTTTGAGACGTGGTGGGCAAACTTCTGTCATCTTCAATGAACCCTTTTTCTGGAAGTGCATTAAAACATCACGGTAATTCCTGTGCTTGCACCTTGTTGATTTGATTGTAGAGCCCACAGGGAGTCCTGTCTTCAGTTGGAGGCATCTGACTGGTGTGTTGTCCTATATTTAGTCTTCGGCACTGCCATGCAGGATACTCAGGTAGGCTGAGGCTCTGTCTCTCTGCAGAGACCCTGATGGTCACTCAGGAGCAGCTGGACAGAGTGGAACAGCTGAGCAGTGCTTCAGCTGGAATTCATAAGATAATCACATATCACAAGGCCTACATGCAAGAGACATGCGCACACCTTAGTGCCATATACATTGGGTTCTGGGGGTGTTTATTTCTCCCTGTCTTCTTGTGGGCCGAGCTGACCTGTCTATGGCTCTTACGTTTCTGAGAGAGCTTTCTTGTGGGATCCAGCATGTCTGTTTCTGCTGGCCATTCTGCCCAAATAGTATGTGCTTCCTCAGCAGGTGCACCCCAGATTACGTTCTGAATCTGGGACTTGGAACAGACTGGCCTGGTCTGAGCAGGGAGTTGGATGTCTTCTAGAATGAAAGTTGTGTTATGGGTCTAACCTGCGGTGGAGGGGCCCCAAGCACATCCTGACAATCACAGGCCAGTGAAGTAGGGCTCTGAGGAAGCTTTTCTCCTGGTGCAGCCTGAACACCCACCTCGCTCATTCTTCCTTGCTATTAGGAGGGTCTTGTCCTATGTTGTATTCAGTGGAAATTGCATATTATTAGAGGGGTGATCTGAACAAGGAGAACAGACTCCAAAAATCTTCTCTATTGTATGGAGTAGATGCAGTGAGATGCTGCAGTGTTCTTGACTTGGAGACCACCAGCAGCCTAGGTATGATAAATAAAACACAGTAGCAAGAAACAATTCCTGCTCTTTGTTGTTTCAGGCCAGGTTGGGACCGTGGAGGGTACTAAAGTTTGAGCAGTTATGTTAGCACAGTACAACATAGGCGCAGAAGTCTAAGTCTGTCTTTGTTCAGTGCCAGAAATAAGAGTCCAGAGCAATGCTTCTCAGGACAGAGTAATTTAAAGTCATTCGCTGTCACATGAGGGCCAATATTTAACATGTTCCTAAGATGATTATAACTTGGTGGGGAATGTTTTCCAGACTCTAATTGTTTGTTTTAAGGGGAAAGTCTGAGGGAGGAACTTCCATCACTGAAGGAGAGTGGAGAGAGAACAAAGTGAAACCACTGTATTTGCAGAGGCCATTAAACAACTTGGCTCTGATACAGCAGGTAACTAACAAGAGCCGTAAAGGAGGTGCAGCTAGAAGGAAGCAAACAAAATATGTCAATTTCAGAGGCTCTATAAGGCAGCCCAGCAGGGTGTGTATCTGCTGCCTTGTAACTGGAGTTGTCTCCTTTTCTAATCATCAAGGAGGGATTTAAAGATTCAGATTTGGGGTTTCTCTTAAATTAGGGGTGCCCATATTTTGTGATGCCAAAAGCCATGCTGCCAGTGTGCCAGGCTCCAGAAGACCATCCCTGAATTGTACATAAACTTCCCAGTAAAAGCAGCTTATCAGAAAATAAATGCTCCACCATATTTGCTTGTACTCTACTCATTGATAGATTGCTGGAGATTATTAGCAATTGAACCCTGTACATAGGGCCCCATTAGAATCACACTGTGTACCATTCCCAGCACATATATTTGCTGTGGTATTTGCAGTATTGCCTCCTTCATCTTCTGTGTAGGGAATGCTGCAAATAAGGCAGTAAAATCCCATTATACAGCAAACATCAAGATTGTAAGGGTGTCCACTGTAGCTGATCAATATTGTGCGGTTCCTTCAGCTATAGGCAGACAGCAGCTGTGTTTGGCCCTTAGTCAGCAGTTTGGCTCCCTTAGGTTTAAGCTAATAGGCCCATGTCAGGATTTCTCCAAGCTGATCATCGGAAGCAAATTCCTCACAGACCAGAACACACCACCGCAAAGTGGCACCAGACCCTGCCAGAACAACAGATGAAAAACCTGCAGAGATATCTTCACTACTACGATGATCAACACCCCCACCCCAATACACCTTTCAAGATTCATCAGTCCTACATGTGCCATACACGCCTACATGTGTCATAACACTAAAGGCCCCAGTAACGTGTGTGGGTGAAACCAAACAATCACTATGCTCGCAAATGAACTCACACAGGAAAATGAGAGGAAAAAAGCCATACCACCCTGTGGCTGGACACTTCACAAAGCAATCACTCATATCTGACCTATCAGTCCTCATCCTCAAAGGAAATCTGCACAACGCTTTCAAAAGATGAGCCTGAGAGCCTAAGGACATGTCTTCACTAGCAATGCTAAAGCACTGCCGTGACAGCGCTTTAACGTGGCTTGTGTAGTCGCGGCATACACAATAAAAAACCCACCTCCACGAGGGGAATAGTTACCAGCATTGGGAGCGCAGCTCCCAGCGCTGGTGCACTGTCTACACTGGCACTTTACAGCGCTGAAGCTTGAAACACGCGGGAGTGTTTTTTCACACCCCTGAGCGAGAAAGTTGCAGCACTGTAAAGTGGCAGTGTAGACAAGCCCTAAATTCATAACTCTGCTAGACAGTGAAAATCACAGGCTGAATAGAGACACTGGATTTACGGCTTATTACAACAATCTGTAACTCACTAATCCCCCCCTTTATTGTCCTGTATGACTGCAGAGGTGTTAATGGACCACTCCACCTTGAATGGTCTGTTAGCATATATGCTAACTACATATGCAAAACAATCTGTTCCACCTAAGCTCGAAAGCGTGTCTCTCTCCAACAAAAGTTGGTCCAATAAAAGACATTGCCTTGCCCACCTTGTCTCTCTAATATCTTGGGACCAATACGGCTATAACAACACTGCATATGGGATTTACTACTGCCTCTCTGAATTGCAGATTACAGCTGTTCATGACAAATGGGGAAGGATGGTTTAGTTGATAGGGTGCTGGACTGGAAACTGGGTTCAGTTCCCAGCTGTCATAGAATCCCTTGTGTGACCTTGGGCAAGGTCTGTGTGTGCGTAAATAAAATAAAATAAACTCTGGGTTCAAGTCCTGGCTCTGTCACAGCCTTCCTGTGTGACCTTGGGCAAATCACATAATCTCTCTGTGCCTCAGTTTCCTACCTGTAAGATAGGGAAAATGCTTCCCTAGCAGGGGTGTTTAGGTACTTAGATGCTAATGATGAGGGCCATAGAAGAACCTGTTTAGATTCATGAGCCTCTGGGGCCTAGCTGACTTGACTTCTAATCTTACTTTATTTGGTGATACTTGGCAGTTTCTGCTGAGCTTTGCTAGGACTATATTTGGGGGGGGGGGTGTTCATTTAAAGCAAAATTGAGGGCATGCAAATGTATGTGAACCAAACCACAGAAAAGAGGTCAGACTTCTTTGCGCTGAGTTAAGCACGTCTTTGAAAGGTGTGGAACTTTTGCCAGTTTAACAAAGGGTCATAGCCGGCCCAAAATCTCTTTCTGAAATTGTGATACAGGAAGAGAAGTACGGCAAGAGCTGCAAGTGTGACTCCCGTTCTCGTTGACTACTTGGCATTCCCCTTGTGAATTAAAGGACTTCAGCGCTGCTTGGAATTGGTAGAGTACTGAATGCAGGTACTGAAACCAGAAACAGAATGGCGATTGAGGGGGCACGTGTGTAGATAAGATGGCAAACCACAGAGAAGAAAATCACGGTCCTGCTTTACAGACTCCTAAAACCAGGTGTGGTGCTCAATACCGCACATAGCATCCATTAAACAAAGGGATTTCTGATGGTACTAAGCGCTGCAACCCAGGTTAAGTACTTCAGTCCTTGGAGGGTTCCCAGCCTGAAAGACCTTGATTTCCCAATGGCAGGTAGCTCAGCACTTTGTTAAAAACCGGGGCCCCTTTAAGATGTGCCTTGTTGGGCACCCAAAATCATGAGTCACTTTGTGTAATCTTGGTCTGTATCTGTAATGAGTGTTGGCAAGTTCAAGCCCTTAAATCGGATGTGTAATGAAAGAGGAAGCCAAGGGAGTTGCATCCTGTTCGCAGGGGCAGAAGAAATAGACTGAACTAAAAACATGAGTAACTGAGCCAAAAAACCCATGTTTCAGATTTATTTCTGTTTACTAGTGGAAAGTTGGTATGTATTGGTTGAAGTCACTTGGATGACAAAATCGGAAGAGTAAGGGCCTAGGAAATAGAGGAGTATAGGTTGTAAACTTGCCTATTATTAGTGTGTAAGTGATTAGTAAAATAAGAACTGATCTGTACACCATGGGCTGACTCCTGTGCATTTCATTCACACAAGTAGTCCTGCTGACTTCAAAGGGATGATTTGTCTATAAGGTCATCAGGATTTGGCCCCAAGTAATTGAAGGTATATGGAGAAACAAATGGGGTTACCCTAGATCCTCTGCCAGGGCTTGTGAAAACATTAGTCATAAGGTGGAAAGTCAGTAAACACACTTGCTGCTCTCCTGATTGGTGTGCTTCTGTTGGCTGACTTTGTGCTGCTCCGACTCAGTTTCACTCACAAAGTAGCATGTAACCCAATACAAAAAATGTAAAGGGCAGGGAAAAAATAGCTGGAAAACTGGACTTTCCAGCTAAACATGTATTGACTGAAAAGTACCCTCCTAATGTCTGGGCAAATATTAGAGAGGCAAGGTGGGTGAAGTAATATCTTTTCTTCTGTTGGTGAGAGAGAGAAGCTTTTGAGCTTACACAGAGCTCTTCTTCCGGTCTGGGAAATGTACTCAGAATGTCACAGCTATTATAAGGTGGAACAGATTGTTTCGCATAAGTAGTTCACACATATTTCAAGGGACCATTCAAGGTAAAGGGGCCCATTAACATCTCTCCAGTTGTGGGGATGGGGTAGTGGGTTGTAGATTATTGTAATAAGCCATACAGTGTCTCTGCTCAGTCCGTGATTTTTAGTGTCTAGCAAAATTATGAATTAAAGCTCTCAGGCTCGCCTTTTGAAGGTGTTGTGCAAGTTTCCGTTGAAGATGAGGACTGAGAGGTCATATGTGGAGTGATCGTGTCATGAAAAGGGTGACATGATGTTTTTGTCTCATCACTTTTTGGTGTGAGCTCATTCGAGAATGTGGTTGGTGATTGTCTCATTTCACCCACACTGTTATTGAGCATTTGGTGCACTGGATGAGGTACACCACGTGTTGAGGTAGGCATGTGTAGGACCTGTGGGTCTTGAAAGGCATGTTGTGGGGCCTGTTGAACATCGTAGCAATGGAGATATGTCTGCAGGGTCTGGTGCTGCCTTGAATTGGGGTGGTCCTGGTCTGTGGGTCCATTGAGATATGGTCCCTTAAAATGTGTGTTAACTACTTATGCTGAATGATCTGTTCCACCTTGTATTTATCTGGGATAGTCTGAGTACATTTCCCAGACCTGAAGAAGAGTTCTGTGTAATCTTTTATTGGACCAATTTTGAGCTATTACCTCACCTCTCTAATATCCTCAGACTAACATGGCTATAGCACTAGATGGGCAAATATTGGAAGAGCTAATTGCAAACAGTGTAAAGCATTGTTTAAAAAAAAAAAAGGTACATAATGTGCTGCACTCCTAATGCTTCTGTTTGAGGATCTCCGCATGTTCGTGTCTCCCCACCTGGGATACCTGCTCCGCTATATGCAGAAACTGAAGCTAGCAAAATGAAGGGGCTGCTTCGCATCTGTGGCAAAACCAGAGATGGAACCAAGATTTCTGGACCCCCTGTAGTTTAACCATAGACCAGCTTTCTTCTTCGGAAAGATGGCCCAATGATTAGAGCATTCGTCTGGGTTCAAGTCCATGCCCGATGTAGACTTCCTGTGTGACCTTAGGCAACTCTCTTAGCCTCTCTGTGCCTCGGTTCCCTAGCTGTAAGATAAAGATGAGAGCATGACCCTACCACATGGGTGTTGTGAGGCACTGGGGTACTCTGGTAATGGCGAGAGGAGCAGATATATGTCATTCACTGCCTCTCTGAAGATGCTCTGACAGCTGCATGTAAACTCTGAAGACTGTCCTGCAGTGCCGCAGAGTGCCCCTCTTCACCTTTTCCTTTATTCCAAAGGGCAATTGTTTGGTGGCTCTCTGCTTATTTATCCTTGTAGCTTCTTGTTTGTGACCTCAGATTTGGCTGCTCTGAGAAGGGCTGTGGTGGTGGAGATACCTTTTCGATTGGGAGAAAGAGCAGGAATGTGTGAGCTGGGGACAGGAGTGAAATCTGTTCCCATACAAACCATTTCCAGGAAGGAAGACACTCCAGAGCTCCCAGAATGAGGAATTCAGCATACCTAAAGGGGAGAGAGTCCTTCTCTCCACACTCCCAGCCCCAAGTTTCCCCTTGCTTGTAGATCTCCAGGCAGTTGAAGGGGAGGTAGGGGAATAGACTTGTTCTCCAAGCAGCTCACTGTTAAAAAGAAAGGGAGGAGATCACGCATACTTTCAGAATGAAGCTTGTGTCTCAGCAAAGTGAAGCTGCCCCAACCTTCCGCAGCTGACAATGTAAAAACAGACCTGATCACCTGGTGGAAATGTCAAGTCTCCCCCACGCCGCCAAAGACGTCTTAAGTTGCATCCATCCTCTTCATAGAAAGAGATGTTAGGACTGGGACTTGGTAGGTCTGGCTCTGCTGCATCTTCCCTCCGTCGCCATGGGCGCATCTCTTAAACCCTGATCAAGGCCGGTGCTGAAGCATATGCGTAACTTGAAGGTACCTGGCTGCGTTGGAGCCATGGTCTCTCTGGGTCTCCTCTGCCAGTCCCTAAAGGGGAATTATACTGATCGGTTTAGATTGTAATCTCTTTGTGGCGGGGTTCTGTTGCTGTGTGTACAGCGCCCAGCACAATGGGGCCCCTGCAATACAGCATAAATACTCCGCACCTTCCATCTGAGGGTCTCAAAGCACTACACAACCACGTAACCCTAACCCCTCTGGGCAGTTGATAAATCCCACCACGTTTTACTGGTGGGAGGAAATTGAGGCGTAGAGAGGGCAAGCCTCGTCCGATGTCAGAGCGAGTCGGTGTCAAAGCTGAGATTACAGTTTGGGACTCCCTGTGCTGTTGGGGCACATTCTGGGCAGTCAAAGGAAACGGTGAAAGCAGAAT
This sequence comes from Macrochelys suwanniensis, assembly GCA_033296515.1. Classification (NCBI taxonomy): domain Eukaryota; kingdom Metazoa; phylum Chordata; order Testudines; family Chelydridae; genus Macrochelys; species Macrochelys suwanniensis. Next base: position 5,114,196 of record CM065799.1, read on the forward strand.
TGCTCTTCTGGATGGGAGGCGGAACCAAAAGGACTCAATGGCTTCTGCTATTTGAGTCTCGTAATTTTTTACATTATGATTTCCTCTTTGTACTGTGGCATACCTGGAGGCCAGGGCCCAATTGTGTTTGGGGCTGTGCTAACATAACAAGATAGTCATTGCCTAGAAGAGGTGGTAATGGGCATGTTTTCGTACCGGCGTGGGTGTGCCTGGCTCTCTTGAACATTTCTTGTAGAAGCTATTACCCATCCCCTTCCTGGCATGCTGGTTGCCCCTGGTAGTGGAGAAGATGGCCGTTCTTGCCCCAGCAATCTCGAACAGTGGCTTCAGCCAGACCACAGATTTTCATTCCTGGGAGATGCTTGTCCATGTTTTCAGGTTGCCCTGCATGTGCTTTCTCCTCCTAGACGGCTCTATTGATTTCATGTTAGGCTGCAAAACCTTTTCTCTGCTTTGGTCCATTTGCTGTTCTGGGTTCTCCCATGGGACAGGGCAGGGCTGTGAGCTGGCATCTAACAGGCTAGAGCACTGCAGCAGTGGAGAGCCAAGGAGCAAGGGGGAGAGAAACGACCGACTGCCTTTCCCCATGTTCCCTGGACAGAAAGTCGATGGCTGTTAGGATGTGGCGTCTGCGTGATGTGACATTGACATGGGAAGGGGGAAAGTCTCTGAATGAATGCTGTCTGCACGCTGTCTGGAAATGTGTAAAAACAACTCTCTCCTCCTTGCCTGGGCATCTAGGCCTGCTGTAAAATTGCAATACAGTTGGGAGGAAATGTTATTTTCCCCGGGCCAGGAGAGAACCGCAATGGGTCAGGGCTGTTGTCTGAAGGGCTCATGCAAACCTGGGTGCCTCAGGAAAGGCATTCCTCAGCAGTGTCAGCCCTCTGGTGGAGATGCCCTGAAACCCACTAGTAATGTTAGACGGGTGAGGTGGCGTAATAGCCCATCTCAGCAGTAGCCTCCAGAAGCTTTCTCACATGGGTTACTGCGGGGGAAGGGAGGAGGGAAGGGGGAGACAGTTAGCAGGCGAACCAGCACTTTTTACACCGTGGTGACCATGGGTGGAAATCTGGAAGTGGTTGGATCATCTGTTGACTGTGTTGAAGTAGCCTCTAGAGGTCCTCCTTTTGATGTGAGGGGCCCACGTAGCAAGACAGTCCTTGGCCCGCTGATCTGAGAGTATAAATAGGTGAGATGGTGGGTGGGAGAAAGGGTGTGTTATCCCTGTCTGATGGGGACTGAGGCACCAGAGAGATTATGACCATGGGGAAGCCACATTCAGGGGGCCAGTGCCAGAGCCAGCAGTGGAACCCAGCTCTCCTGAGTCTCAGAGCAGAGCCTGGGACTATCCTCTCTTTCAGGAGTCCCTTCAGTGGGAGAGGAGCAGCTCTGGGTCGGTGGCTGGCTGCAGTGTGAAGACTTGGGTGTCTCATGGTCAGAGCAGATTCATTCCATTGCAAGAATGCAGCCAGGTGGCATCTAAGTGATAAGACTGGTTTAGAGCTAGTCCTCCCTTGGCCTGAGTGCCCTTCCAAGGAAGGGAAAGGCGGCTTCTCCCCATCCTAGGCAGTGTCGCAGTACCACTGCGGCACTTGGCTGCTCATCTGTTCGCTGCAACAAGCGCATGCAGGGGCAGCCTGGGTACTGTTGGGGCGCAGGGATTCTGCCTACCTAGTGCCGGTGTGGATGTGGACTTAATGGCCTGGTTCCTAGCTACTTCTCTGAACAGCTCCCTTCCCTCTATGCTCTCTGCTTTGGGTCACAGGGGACGAGACTGTTGGAATCTGGGGCAGGCAGGGTGCTATAAAACATCCACCCACCTCACCTGGTAGGCCATGGAACCAGCCCCTTCCCAACACGTTTCAAACCCTTTTTATTTCAGAGGGACTCGGGCAGCGTATTTAGAATAAGAGTCAATGGTCTGTGTGTTTAGTCTTCCGTGATTCTTGGCTCTTGGGACTGTTTGGGAGTCTTTCTTCCAAGAGCATCACACACACAATAAGGTGGAGGGTACAGGCTGGGGGCTCTGGAATCCCACCTGCCCCGCAGGGTGGGAGTGATCGGCTTTTCCTGCTCAGGGTCTCATTGCTGTCCAATGGAATTCACTCTGTGGGGCAGGAAGCCTCCTACAGTTGGAATGGGAAGGCTCCAGGACTGTGACCCAGTGTCGAATTGTGATACCTGGAGGAGTCACTGTTGCTGTATCTTCCGTGGCTCCTCTTAGGAAATGGGTTGTGCAAAGCCTCCTCCAGTAGCATTCATTAATCCACATGGCAGCTGCAGTTTGCCGTACCTGAAGGGCATGGAGGTTCCTTTGATTGATGGCCCCCTTCTGGCTATGTCTTGGCTGCAGAGTTAACTCCAGTGCTACTCCTCTAGAGTGACAGCAGCCTCTCTGCAAGCAACAGGCAAATTGCTGTGTGCTCACTGGTGCTGCACGCACCCATGTATGATGCTAGGGCTTCTGGGGGCATGTCCCCTGGTTCTTTGCACTGTGGTAAGCTGACCTTCTCTGAATTCGTTTGCAGTGAACTGTGGGAGGTCCTGTCAGTCCTCTGGGCACATGGTGAAAGCGTTCATAGTCCGCCAGCTCAACCTCTTCTGGCTTGATGTGTTCCAGATTTCTGCTCCCAGCCTTCATTCCAGCCAGTGGCAAAGGACGGCTCCTACTCTGAGCAGTGGCCTGTGCCATATGCTGGCATTAATGCAACCCATACAGCTGTCCTTTGTGAAAAAGGAGGCTGACCCAGGGCATGCAATGCAGTGAAGGGGGCACTGCAGCAGCTGCTTGGCACCATGAGAACGCAGCGGTGTGCTTTGCAAAGGAGGGACATGCTGAGACAGAGACGTGGGGACAATTGATACTTTAATGACTGATGACTCCCCCTGTGCTGGCTGGCAGTTGTGGGTCAGGCCTACAAACAGAGTGGCCATGCCCACCGGGGATGACTAGCAGTGGACCAAGAACCTCCACATGAAGAAGGCCAAGAAGTGAGAGGGGCTGAAGCAGGGTGCTCTTGCTGTCTGGGAGCTGGTTACCCTGGATTGTTACAGATCTGTGGCTAATCAGTTCAGCATTGGCAAGTTAATCATTTTGCCACAACTGAGCCAGGGTTGCCATGCAGTTATTGCTTTGGTTCACCCGTGGGTAGTGAAGGTGGCTGTTCTCTCTGAAATTGAGCGAATGGGGCTTCTCACACTGGTAGGGCCATTGATGTCCCAGTGTCATTCTCCCCCCCTCCTCCCCCCATCACATGATTACTCAAATGGGAAAGGGTTTTACTCTCTCAGTACACAGGCCTTGGAGGACCATAGGCTACATCTGTGCTGCTGGTGGGGTGATTCCCCCACTCATGTATGCATGCTCGCACTGATTCGATCGAGCTCACGCAAGTAGAAATAGCAGTGTAGCTGCAGTAGCGCGGGCGGCAGCGGCATACCGAGTACACACCCACCGGAGACCTAGCTTGTAGTGTAGACATAACCATAGAGGAGGTTCATGGACACCTACATGGGAGGCATCGGCAAAGTGCTGGGGCTTTGGTCCTGCCCAGTAATGTGGCTGTCAATCTGGTGTCTGTGCCCACTGCTTTGGGAGACCCAGTCTGTCCTCTGTCCCCTGGTTTATGAAGCCCTTCCCTGGTGCGAGAGCACCTGGCAGAAGCAGGTTGAACGGAACACTGAGCAGGTGCAGGATGGTGCTGGAAACATGCTGCCTGGAAAGCAGTATGGACTGCAGCATTTATTATGCAGTGGCTGATCCGAGGTGCACTGCACAGCCCGTGAGAGAAGGGGCAGTGCTTTGGCTGGGAATGGACTGATGATAATACTGGTGTATAGGCCCTGTACAGGCAACCTGAAAGTGCTCCCAGGGGAATGGGCTGGCTGGGGTGTGTGGGGTGGGGAGTGAGGAACACAAGGTGTGTCTATCTTGCTTTGGAAGGGGAAGTGAACCAGTGTGAGCACGCATCATCAGTGCACTTTGAGTCCATCAGGTGTGTATCAGTCGTGGGTATCTGTTCTCCTGCCCCTGTGCAAGCATGGGGTGGACTGTGTCAGCTGCTGTTGCCCATGTGTATGTCCATGCATGGAGTGCTGCTGTGACTGGCTCTGCCCCTGCCTGGCGTTCTCCGTTGGCTTCACAACATGGTGACTGGAGCAGGCAGGTCCCCGACTGGGGTAGGAGTCAGTGTAGGTGCATTCTGGGTCCTGCTGGCCATGATGCCAAGCCGTCGCTCCAACATGTCGCTCTGCAGTTGGCGGTCCTGCTCCTTCATCCCCGGTCATGCTGGGTGTACTGACGCCATTTTTTCCTCCCTCTCTAGCATCTTCTCTGCTGCTGCCTCGTTTGGCAGCTAGTTTGTACCGCTGGCTTGACATGCTGGCGAAGTCCTTCCACAGTTCCTGCAGCAGGTCGTCCTGAGTTTTCTTCCTTTTGCTGCACAGTCAGCAGCCTCTGGCTTGCTCTCAATGGCCTCCTGGAAGGGGTGTCGGGGGGTCATCCCGCCTACACTTCTCTGCTCTCAGCCTACTGAGTACCAGGGTCCTTCTCCCATCAAGAAAACAGCAAGTGCTTTACATATTATTTTTTTTATTTGGCTTTTGAGGGCGTGGGTGTGTGCGGGGCCAGCCCAGGGGAAGCAGCATGTTGCTCGTGATGGTCTGATCGCAATTTCAGGCTGAAGTGGTACAAGGGGATGTGAACTTGCTCGAAATCGTAGAGTGGGAAGAACAGGTGTCTCAGGCCTCTGGTAGAAAGCCATCCATTGATGCTATGGAGCAGTTTTGTCGACTCGTAACTGATGGGCAGATTAGTGACTGGAGGGGACTAGTGAGCTGGGGTGGGGGGAGTGTGTAGAGCCTGCATTGCTCAGGCACCTGACTGGTCTTCTGGAGTTCCTGGGGAATGGAAAGTTCTCTGGCGTCATTCCCCAAGAGTGGACTAAAATCCATGGCAACATAAAGAGGATGCTGATCTAGAATGTAACCGGTTAGAACCACTGTTGGGGTGCTGTAGTAACGCATCTCCATAACAGCCAAGTACAGGATCTGTTGCACCACGAGACTTCAAGTGCTGTGCACTTAACACTGCTGCAGTGGACTTAATACCTAGGGTGCTGTTATTCTTTAAAGTTTTAGCTGCCTTACAAACCCCCTGATGCTAATACCAGTGTGGGGGTGGGTGGGGGAGAAGCACACTGGTATATATGCCCAGAACAAGTATTCTTGTCCCACCCCTGTTCCTGATTTGCAGGCATTGCTTGGCTTGTACTCATGATCCCTGCTTTGCATCTCTGCAACAGTGTGTCTTGCAGTAAATCACCAATAGCGTGTTTGGATTGTTTTTCCTCCCTGCTTGGATGCCATCTTGGATCACACCTGTCCAGGCAAGGTTTGGGGGGAATGAAAGGGGGTGGCAAGGAAAATGAAGGTACTGAAGCTGAAACTGGCATTACATAATCTCCCCTATCCCAGTCACATAACATCCCCCATAACGGTGATAACGTCTTTTTGGTGTGGTAGCTCCCATGACAAGAACACAAGATAACGTGCGCCTTACCAGTTTGAGATGCCAGTTCCTCTGTCCCAGCCTGTTCTTCTGCTTCCCTGCCCTCCCTGAGAAAGTCCCATGAGTCCAGGGAGCTGGGCCCTGAAGCTGTGCGCGTCTTATCCTCATGCTCCGATTTGGGGTCCTCCATGCACAGTTCAGTGACAACCCTTCCCAGAGTCCTTAACCCATCCAGGATAAAATTGGACTCTGTGTTTGGGGGTGCATCTAGTCTCCTGGCTCGTTTTATTGTAGAACAGGCACAGCCGCAGGACGTTACTGGACTGGAGTTATGGTCCTTGACTTGCACTAGGTGGCTCTTATGGATTCCTTCTCCCAGCCTTAAGATAGGCAAGGTCCCCTGGGAGAATAACATGAGGGGGAAAGGAGTCGAGGAAAGCTGGCTGTATTTTAAAGAATCCTTATTGAGGTTGCAGGAACAAACCATCCCGATGTGTAGAAAGAAAAGTAAATATGGCAGGCGACCAGCTTGGCTTAACAGTGAAATCCTTGCTCGTCTTAAACACAAAAAAGCAGCTTACAAGAAGTGGAAGATTGGACAAATGACTAGGGAGGAGTATAAAAATATTGTTCAGGCATGCAGGAGTGAAATTAGGAAGGCCAAATCACACTTGGAGTTGCAGCTAGCCGGAGATGTTAGGAGTAACAAGAAGGGTTTCTTCAGGTATGTGAGCAACAAGAAGAAAGTCAAGGAAAGTGTGGGCCCCTTGCTGAATGAGGGAGGGAACCTAGTGACAGAGGATGTGGAGAAAGCTAGTGTACTCAATGCTTTTTTTGCCTCTGTCTTCACAGACAAGGTCAGCTCCCAGGCGGCTGCACTCTGCAGTACGGTATGGGGAGGAGGTGACCAGCCCTCTGTGGAGAAAGTAGTAGTTCGGGACTATTTAGAAAAGCTGGACGAGCACAAGTCCATGGGGCCGGATGCACTGCATCCGAGGGTGCTAAAGGAGTTGGCTGATGTGATTGCAGAGCCATTGGCCATTATCTTTTGAAAAATCATGGCAATCGGGGGAGGTCCCGGATGACTGGAAAAAAGCTAATGTAGTGCCCATCTTTAAAAAAGGGAAGAAGGAAGATCCGGGGAACTACAGGCCAGTCAGTCTCACCTCAGTCCCTGGAAAAATCATGGAACAGGTCCTCAAGGAATCAATTCTGAACCACTTAAAGGAGGGGAAAGTGATCAGGAACAGTCAGCATGGATTCACCAAGGGCAAGTCATGCCTGACTAACCTAATTGCCTTCTATGATGAGATAACTGGCTCTGTGGATGTGGGGAAAGCAGTGGATGTGCTATTTCTTGACTTTAGCAATTTTTTGATACAGTGTCCCACAGTGTTCTTGCCAGCAAGTTGAAGTATGGGCTGGATGAATGGACAGTAAGGTGGATAGAAAACAGGCTGGATGGTCGTGCTCAACGGGTAGTGATCAATGGCTCCATGTCTAGTTGGCAGCCGGTATCAAGTGGAGTGCCCCAAGGGTCGGTGCTTGGGCCGGTTTTGTTCAATATCTTCATCAACGATCTGGAGGATGGTGTGGACTGCACCCTTAGCAAGTTTGCAGATGACACTAAACTGGGAGGAGTGGTTGATACGCTGGAGGGTAGGTTTAGGATACAGAGGGACCTAGACAAATTAGAGGATTGGGCCAAAAGAAATCTGATGAGGTTCAACAAGGACAAGTGCAGAGTCCTGCACTTAGGACGGAAGAATCCCATGCACTGCTATAGACTAGGGACCGAATGGCTGGGCAGTGGTTCTGCAGTAAAGGACCTAGGGGTTACAGTGGACGGAAAGCTGAATATGAGTCAACAGTGTGCCCTTGTTGCCAAGAAGGCTAACAGCGTTTTGGGCTGTATAAGTAGGGGCATTTCCAGCAGATCGAGGGACGTGATTATTCCCCTCTATTCGGCGCTGGTGAGGCCTCATTTGGAGTACTGTGTCCAGTTATGGGCCCCACGCTACAAGAAGGATGTGGATAAATTGGAAAGAGTCCAACGGAGGGCAACAAAAATAATTAGGGGGCTGGAGCACATGACTTATGAGGAGAGGCTGAGGGAACTGGGATTGTTTAGCCTGCAGAAGAGAAGAATGAAGGGGGATTTGATAGCTGCTTTCAGCTGCCTGAAAGGGGGTTCCAAAGAGGATGGATCTAGACTGGTCTCAGTGGTAGAAGATGACAGAACAAGGAGTAATGGTCTCAAGTTGCAGAGGGGGAGGTTTAGGTTGGATATTAGGAAAAACTTTTTCACTAGTAGGGTGGTGAAGCACTGGAATGGGTTACCTAGGGAGGTGGTGGAATCTCCTTCCTTAGAGGTTTTTAAGGTCAGGCTTGACCAAGCCCTGGCTGGGATGATTTAGTTGGGGTTGGTCCTGCTTTGAGCAGGGGGTTGGACTAGATGACCTCCTGAGGTCCCTTCCAGCCCTGAGATTCTATGATTCTGATTCTATGAAGATCCCACATGGTGGATTCCTTGCACTGCCAGCTTTGAATTCTGGGTCTTGGTGCCAAAATTGTGGTCTTTGCTGGTCTAGCACCAGGGGTCCACCAGGACCTTGGTGTCATCTCTGGCCAGCTGGCACCATGCTGGGAAGATGTCCTGGTTGCCATTCCAGTCAGACTGGAGCTCTGGAGCTGGAGGAGTGCTAAAATGTGTTTCAGACACTGAACCGTCCTTTATGAATTGGTAGATGATATTTGGTCTGGAAGCAGGGAATAAGAAAATAGCAAGAAAAAATAAGCTGGGGGAAATTGTGGGAAGCATTGAGGTATCCACGTTAACGTGCTCATGTTAGCAGCTAGCTACATTCACTTGAGTTTGTCTATACCCCTTCTTGGACCTGTCGACTTGAGTGAAAAACACCACCATGCTTGAGTGAAGGTGTTTTTGTGTAGTCAGGACTCAAGCTAAGGGGCAATGCTCAAGGAATAGTAGTGAAGCCAAGCCCTCTGTGAGATCACTCACTAAGTGACGATGAAATCACCTCATGAGTTGGGTAGGAGGAGGCTGACCAGGAAAGAGGCAGTTCTGCTTTTACATGAGTCTCTCCAGGAAAGGAGAAGCTGAAAAGAACATGATTAGTAAATGGGCTCTTGCTGGCTGGCTCTTTTTTTAGACTTTTAGAATATGTCTGACTCCTTAATGGCTGTCCTTCCCCATCCCCTCAGTAACAGTAGCATTGATTTGTGAGTATATATCATCAGTGTCTGGTACCCCTGAACCCAGCTCTTGGGACTAGCTGTGCTTTGGTCTGGTTTTGATCAAAATCCACATAGCCATGTAGTCCACACAACACAAGGGGATTGACAGCTGAGACCGCTTGCTTAAGTGACTCAGTGTGTATTCAGCAAGGCATTTCATACAGATCTGTAGGTGCTAAATGGGGGCTTAATTGCAGCTGGAATATTTGGGTTGAGTTAGGTAAAGATCCAGGAATCACTTTAATTGTCTACTTCATATGAACAGTATCTGACTGGTAGCCATCAAAGGGACAAGTAAACTTCTTTACCTTCTGTTATTAGTCTTGTTATTTAGATTATTAAAACAGAAACCACTTTAACATTCTCATTTATTTTTCACTCTCTTTCTCTGTGCTGGTAAGTCCTGATTCAGCAAAGCACTTAAGCGCATGCTCAAGCGGCCTGATTAGTGGGGATAGGTTTGAGTGCTTTGCTGAATCACTGCAATGGTACATTTCAATTAGGGCAGTGAAAGGAGAATAGTCAGTTTCACCTTTGTTTCTAGTCACTTTCGGTGGTTCTAGCTCTTGGATATTTACCGGGCCCCCATTGCTGTAGTAATAGAGCACCTTGCACTCTTTGATGTAGGGAAATGTTATCCCCATTTTACAGATGAGGAGCTGATGTCCAGAGAGACTTGAGGCTTGTCTACCTACGGCAACAGGAGGGGTTCTCCCATTGGCATAGGTAATCCACATCCTTGAGTGGCGGTCGCTGGGTTGACAGAAGTGTCTGGTTGACCTACGCTGTCTACACCAGGGGCGTTAGGTTAGTTTGAGTCGCTCAGGGATGTGGATTTTTCACACCTCTGAGCAACGTAGTTATACCAACCTAATTTCCTTATGTAAATCCAGGCCATGGTAACTTGCCCAAGGTTACTGGCTCAGCACAGCATCCTTGCCACTGGCTGGTTCTTCCTGTCTATTTTCAGGCACCAGTATTACTGCCTAGTACTTCTGTAACTGAGAATGATCCATATTTTACAAATGGGGGAAACTGAGGCATGCACTGGTTAATACACTAGCACAGGGAACCCATGCTTGGCTTCATGACGTTGCAGGAAAGCCCTTAAAACTAATCAAAAAGCTGTTTTCATTAAACTTTTTAAAACAGAACTTAACTACATTTTCTGTTTGGTTTGGTTTTGTAAAGCTGTCTGTATCAGTCTGATTTGGAGTTTAAGCTACCTGCCAGTGGCCCTTGAACTGAAATAGATCAATAGAATCTCTTATCACATGGCTTGGGTATTTGTCTCAGACTAGTACTGCTTTTGATCTTTCTAGTCTGGTTTTCAAAGCTGGTCTTATTTTAGCACATGTATTTTTTTTTTTTACGGAAGTATTTTTAGCTCCTGCTGCTCAGTCCCTGTGCTGCTGCTGAAATTTCCATTGTGGCATTTCCGGTCCCTTTGGTATTGCACAGTTAATATTTTCCACCCAGGTGTGACCGACTTGAGACGGGATCAAGGGAGGGGAGTCAAATCCTACCCTTGGCAGGGAAGGCTGGCAGATCACTAGCATTAGCAGCACAGAGAATTACTTCATAAACTTTTTTCTATGTGGTTGCTTTTAACAAGAGAGCATTTAGGTGTTGCCCTTTAAGTTCCATTAACTACGCAAGCTCTTTTGTGTTTAAAAATAAGACTCCATGCCGTCTTGCAGTGCTTGGTTGTGGCTGTGTCTCAAGCACATTGATTTCCATTTCTGCTCATGCGAGCAAAGAGCAAACATGAATCAGAACTGTCCCAGTTCTATCGCTTAGCGATGGATCTGTTTCCTTGTTAGATATTTTTGGGGGCAAAATAATTACTGCTGAACTGCTGCCAAAATGCTGACTTTCAGTAAAGCTGACTGTATATATTATACATAGGTAAATACCCGCCCACCACTAGGCAGGAAATTGGCCTTCTCAGCACAGAGCCATAGAAGTTAGAGGTGGCTAACACTGACAGTATTAAGCCGTCAAGTCTGTGCCCTTCTGCCAAATCAGGATTATTCTTTTTAGTGCTCTGTCCTGCTCATTTTGGAAAGATCAACGTAAAATCATAACAGTGTAAACAAATATATTTCTTTCCTTTATGTTACCATTAACCTGTTAGGCACTCTCTCCTGTGACCATCACTGCAGAATCTGAGCTCCACTAGTAAAAATGAAAACATTGAAGTACCTGCTGCTTTTCACTATTGTAGCTGTTTACTTGTTGCTGTTCAATGTCCAAGCAGAGAGAAATGCAAGTTAGTTGTTTTCCCTTGTGTTTTTGTTCAGTTTCTTGTTCAAGTTGTCAATGCTGCAGCAGTTGAGTCGCAAACATAGCATAAGTTGTTTGGGACAACTCTTTGTTCTGTTTGTACAGCATCTGACACAATGGAGTCTTGGTCCATGAGGCAGTCTCCTAAGTGCTACAACAAAACAAACGGTTTAAAAACAGCTGTTTCCATTGGAATTTGCAAAGAGATTTTTTTCAAAGCGGTCTAGAGGGTTTAGAGACATTTGTCTATTAATTTTAATGGAAGATGTGTCTTGAAACACCCCCCCCCCCCCCGAACTTCTGCAGACATTTCTGTTGGTATTCTGGTTTTGTAAAAGATTTAGGGTATCTTTTTTTCAAAATCTAAAGATTGAGTTTAACCTTCCTTTAAAAATCCCAAGCCACATGAACCCTCCACTCAGGTATTTTAAATTCTCCTTTTCTTACCCTCAGAGACAGAAAATAACGTAGAGGTTCCAGTGTTCACGTCTTAAACAAGATGTTGAAAAATTGGAGAAGTGACAGCAAAGAGCCACAAAAATGACCTGAGGGCTGGAGAAAACGCCTTAAAGTGAGAAACTTAACAAGCTCAATATCTTCAATTTATCAAAAAGAAGATTGAGGGGGACTTGCTATAGTGTCTAAGTACCATCACAGGGAGTAAATATTAGGTACTACAGGGCAGCTACTACTGCAACTGAAGCCAGACAAATTCAAATGAGAAATTAGAAACACATTTTTAACAGTGAGGGTGATTAACCATTGGAGCACTCTATCAAGGGACATGGTGAATTCTCTGTTTCTTGATTTCTTCAGTTCAAGGCTAACTGCCTTTCTGGAAGATGTGCTGTAGTCAACACAAGTTATTGGGCTCAATACAGAGGTGTAACAGTGACATTTAAAGGCCTGTGATACACAAAAAGTCAGACTAGATCTAATGGTGCCATTTGGCCTTAAACTCTCTATGAATCTGCATGCAGCAAACATTGGTGATTCTTTAACTTCTAGTGTAAGGCTTGACAATTTCTTGGAAGATGGCTTAATATTGGTCAAAACTAGTATTTTCCTATTAACAGTGTGGCTGGCGATGTGGGTTTGCTAGCTATCTTGCTGCTTGCTCTGGCAATATTCTTAAATTCTAGTGCTAACAGGGCTCAGCAATAGTATAACCATTTTGCAGTATGTATCCACTTTACAAAGCATTATTCTCCCAGTTTTACAGGTCTGGAAATTGAGTCACAGAGAAGGGGAGTGATTTAGGTATGGAGCACACAGCATGTTAATGGCAGTGCCAGGAATATAATCTGGGCATTGTGACTGTCTGATGTAACAGTCCAATGCATTCTGAGGTGCTGAGAGCTCTCCACTCCAGTTGAACCTGAACTTGGTGGGAGTTGAAAGTGCCCACAGGTAGGGCCTTTTTCTGTCCTGTTCAACTCTGAACACACTCAGCCCTGGACAAATGGCCAAAAGAGGGGGATTAAATAGTGATGGGGAGACTTCAACTCATATCAGACCCAAAATCTAGTTTTTTGTTGTTGTTTTTTGTGAAAATTAGCTTTATTTTTTTGGTGGGTTTTCTATTTTGTTTTTAAAAAAAACACCACCAATTCCAAAAGAAATGTTTGCATGTGATTTTTATAAATTCAGATGAAAATAACATCTAGCCCAGTGATACTCAGACTGAGGTTCGTGAGCCACATGTGGCTGTATAATGCGTCTCTTTGCAACATGTGATATCAAAACAGTGTGATTCAATTATTAACCAATCAGGATACTTTTATCTTATTATCCAATTGTAGTTGATAAAATAGTGGTTAGTCATTTTGCTGTGAGTATCTATGTATTTCCTCTGTCATACTGTTGAAATATGAATATATATTACTAAAGTAAATTAAACAATGAATTCACGCTACTGTGGCTCTTTTGGGTAATGTTGATCGCTAATTTGGCTCCTGAACCACTAAGATCTGAGTGGTCCCTGTCACTGTTCCCTCTAAGCTGTGAGCGTGTGCGCGTGCACGTAGATCCTAAACCCCACGCACACGGCGAAACACCGCGCGCACAACAATTTGCGCAGAAGAAATTTTTTGCGTGCACAGTCTGTCAAAAATTAGAGGGAACATTGGTCCCTGTTCTAGACAAACTCACCCCTGCTGAGTTTGTCACTTTAAATCCGGCAGCCCTGAGAAGCCAAATGCGCGGCAAACAAAAGTGAAAGTGGCTTTTCTGCACAGCTCAGCTTGGACAGCTAAGGAAACCACCTAAACAGTGAAAGGGAAATCACATTTCTAAAACTCCCTTCATTTTAAAAATGAAAGGGGGCTGTAGTAAGACAAGCCCCTTCGCTTTAGAATGCATGATCTGAAGTCGCCAGCCCTGACTCTTCTTTATAGAAGTAACTATTTTACAACTTAAGAGGTGTATAGTGGGAATGTGGGGAGAGTGCAGGCTCCAAGATAAGGCCTGCTGTGGGGTGGGTAATCTGGCAAATTGTGAGAATCCATAGAAATAGATTGGCAGCCGTTTGACATTAAATTTACAACCCTGATTGAGGAAACTCACTTGTTAGCCCAAATGAGGGCAGACAGATTGGGTGTAATTTGTCTGATAAGGGCGTTTCCTCAGTCAGCCTTGCAACTGAATTGTCTTTTTTTTCCCCGAGAACACGTTTTTTGCTGGGCTGCTGAGATCTCGGCCCCATTCTGCTTGTTTCAGTCAGTACAAAAGCAGCAAGAGATGATCGTCCCTAAGTGAGGGAGAATTATCCCAGTTTTGCATATTGGGGGCTGGAGGCCCAGAGATAGTGTTTTGACCATGGTCTCGCAGCGAGTCTGTGACAAAGTTGGGACTTGAATCCTGGTCTCCTGAGTCCCAGCCCATTTGTGTTTTTCAGAAGCATTGTTTTGCACCCGTGTTCCCCTGGTGGCGCTGCATCAGTAGTTAAGTAACAAACTGTTTAACAAGAGCTTCCTGTTCTGCTGGCGCTGCCGTTGATACTAGCACACACAGGAGGAAACAGACGAAACAGGGCCAGGTTGGCACCCGCTGCATTGTAAACACCAAGGGGAAATGTCAGTAGATTGCAAACTGTAATGGGCACGGGCTGTACTTAACCTTAATATTGCTGTGTGTGGGGTGGGGGATGGGTGGAAGGAGGTTCTGTCTGGCTGTGAATCCCCCACTCCCGTTTGAGCAGCTGTTCAGGTTTGTGTCACTGGGAATCCCAGTGGCCATCCTGTCTGAGAAAGGTTTGATTCCTTGCTCTGCCAGACTCCCTGGGTGACTTTGGGGTCTCAGTTCACCAAGTGGGGATAATCCTGTTACAAAGGAGGCCAGACTAGAGGGCCATAAGCAGTCCCTCTGGCCTTAGTCTGTGAATAGCGTAGCAACTGGTGTGTTTGTATGGGAATTCGTCTGGCCTTTTTCTAATCCAACCATTGTGGGTACTATTAGAGATCTGAGTGATCGTAGCATGCACAGTGATCACTGAGCAAACATAAAGCATTACAGGCTTAAGCTAGCCTCTAAATTGTTGGATCTTATGGAGGAAGCATCCTTGAGCACAGGTTACCCCATCGCTGCAGGGTTTCTTGCGTCTTCCTCTGAAGCAGCTGTGCTGGCCGCTGTTGGTGATGGGATACTAAATGGACAGCTGGCGTGATTCAGGCTGGTGTCTCCTATAGCTGTTGTAGGTAGGATAGACTGTGCCACTGCGTACTGGGGAGGGGGCAGGGGGGTAGGTAGGATGGAGTCAATGGACTGTGCTGCCATGTACTGGGGCAGTGTTTGAGGAGGGAGTAGCTAGTAAACTCAAACTGAAGCCATATGTACTGGTCCTGCACGTCACAGCCATATGCTTGGCAGTGAGTGAGAAGGGCTTAACAAATTTAAACATTTCCTGTTGCCCAAGAAACAGGTCATTTGAAATCATTTGAGCACAGTTCTTGGAAAGACTCTTTGCATTAAAAGCTCTATTTCACTGAGCGTCTTGTTTCCTCAAATGCATCCAGCTCTCCACTCCTATGAATGTTAAGTCTTGAGTCACAGGAGACTTGGCAGCACGTCACGGAGCACTGTGCCACCTCTGCAAGAGAGATGGGGAAAGCAGGACTGTTTATTTCAAAATGTTCCTGTGTGCGTATGGGATAACTCTCACCAAATATATGTGATGTGACCATTGCAACAAGCTCAGTTGCGTGTCTTTGTGTGAGGTTTGCTGTGTATATGCAGGAAAACTAGGAAAGAAAATGACACACTGAGCTGTTTTTGATCACTTATCTGTTACTAGGTTTACTCTCCAGAAAGCTGCATTCTCTGTTGAGGACTGTGCTTGCTTGTACAAGAGAACTGATTTTGAAACCCATGTGGGCAAACTAGTGCAAAAGGCTGTGTAAATGCTCTTATTTGTGTAAGTGGCTTACTTTAGAAAATATAATCCTAGAAATGTAGGGCTGGAAGGGACTGTGGGAAGTGAAGTCCAGCCTCCCGCTCTGTGGCACGACCAAATAAATCTAGACCATCCCTGACAGGTGTTTGTCTAATCTGTTCTTAAAAACCTCCAGTGACAGGATTGCAAGCCTATTCCAGAGCTTAACTAGTTTTAAAGCTAAAGTTTTTTCCTAATATCTAACCTAAATCTTCTTTGCTGCAGATTAAGCCCATTACGTCTTTTCCTACCTTCAGTGGACATGGAGAACAGTTGATCACCATCCTCTTTTATAACAGCCCCTTTAGCATATTTGAAGACTCAGGGCCCCCCACTCCATCTTCTTTTCTCAAGACTAAACATGCCCAGTTATTTTAGCCTTTCCTCAGAGGTCAGTTTTTCAAAACTTTTTATCATTTTTGTTGCTGTCCTCAGGACTCTCTCCAATTTGTCCCCATCTTTCCTAAAGAGTGATGCCCAGAATTAGACAAGTACTGTAGCTGAGGCTTCACCAGTGCCAAGCAGAGTGTGACAACTACCTCCCATCTCTTACATATGAAACTCCTAACACACCCCAGAAAGAGATTAGCCATTTTACAACTGCATCACATTGTTGACTCGCATTCAATTTGTGATCTACTGTAACCCCCAGATGCTTTTCAGCAGTAGTATTATGTAACCAGTTGTTCCCCAATTTGTAGTTGTGCATTTAATTTTTTCCTTCCTAAATAAAGTACTTGTCTTTATTGAATGTCATCCTGTTGAATGGTCCAAATTGTCCAAATCCTTCAAATTGTCAAGGTCATTTTGAATTCTAATCCTGCCCAACAAAGTGCTTACAACCCCTCCCACCTTGGTGTCTGCAAATTTTATAAGCATTTGATAAGCATTAATAAAGTCACTAATGAAAATATTGAATAGTACTGGACGCAGGACTGACTGACGCAGGACTGACCCCTGCAGGACCCCCCTAGATACGCCCTCTCATTTTGGCAGTGAACATCGTTAACTACTCCTTGAGTATGGTCTTTACCATCAGGTGAGTGTGCAACTGGTTGAATTTCATTTAGACCACATACCCATAGTTTGTTTATGAGAATGTCCTGTGGGACCGTATTAGAAGCCTTGCTAAACTCAAGATGTATCCTATCTACTGCTTCCCCCCAATCCATTAGACCAGTAACCCTGCCAAAGAAGGAAATTAGGTTGGCTTGGCATGATTTGTTCTTGACCCATCCATGCTGACTATTCCTTATAATGCTATTATCTTCTAGATGCTTAAAAATTGATAGTTTAATAATTTGTTCTAGTATCTTTCCAGGTGTCAGTGAGGCTGACTGGTCTGTTACTCCCCGGGTCCTCTTTGTTCCCTTTTTTTAAAGGTACTGTGTTTGCCCTTCTCCAGTCCTCTGGGATACCACCTGTCCTCCAGGAGTTCTCCAAGATAATTGCTAATGGTTCTGAGATTGCTTCAGTTAGTTCCTTAAGTACCCTGGGATGAATTTCATCAGGCCCTGCTGACTTGAATACATCTAACTTATCTAAATATTCTTTAACCTGTTCTTTCCCTTTTTTAGCTTGCATTCTTTCCCTCTTGTTGTTAATATTAATTGTGTTGAGTATCTGGTCACCATTACCTTTTTAGTGAAGACTGAAGCAAAATAAGTATTAAACACCTCGGCTGTCTTGATGATGGTAGTTATTAGCTCTCCTTCCCCACCTATTGGGGATTGGTCCTGCTTTGAGCAGGGGGTTGGACTAGATGACCTCCTAAGGTCCCTTCCAACCCTGATATTCTATGATTCTATGACCTTCCTACACTTTCCTTCATTTTTCTCTTGCTTCTAATGTATTTAAATAACTTCTTCTTATTTACTTTTATGTCCCTTGCTAGGTATAACTCATTATGGATTAGTTAAATCTGTTCCTAACAGACTTAAATCTGCTTTAAATTGAGGCCTGGTCTACACAACAAAGTTAGGTCAGCTTAACTACTTTGCTCAGAGCTCTGAAAAATTTCATGTCTTGTGCAATGTAGTTAAGGTAACGAAAGCCCTGGTGTAGATACCGCTAAGTCTATGGACAGATTCTTTCATCAGTCTTGTTACCGCCTCTCAGAGAGATTAATTTACTACAGTGACAGAAGAATCCCTTCTGTCGCTCTAGGAAGTGTCTACACTACAGCATTACAGCAGCGCAGCTTTGCCGCTAGTGCATTTCTAGTGTAGACGTACCCTGAAATAAGAGCATGTCCACTTAACTTTTTCCACTGGTTTATATTCCCACTTTTGGCTATACCAGTGCAACTTTCTCATGGAGACTAGCTTGAGGTACCTGCCAAGGCCGAGCTTTTTAAACCAAAACTGAATTTCTCCAAGCACAAGAAAGAAGTTGGAAAATGCAGTATTTTCTTTCCTCCTCCAATGGAGCTATATGGAATCTTTCTTTTTCTCAAAAAAGCCTTCAGCTGTAGAGAGAACAAACCTGAGAAATTTCAACCCAATGGATAACTCTCTGAGAAAATGACCAGCACAAAAAAATGCAGAAGCTTAGTGCAGAGTTTTCCTCTGCCTGTATCTAGACCATCAGCACTGGGGTGGTGAAATTGCCCGAGACGCAGGGGTGAAATGTTTCTGTGACATCAGAAAATTCCAAAGTGGAGAATATTAACTAAAAGGTTTGGCCACCCCTCTATCTCATTCCAGAGTGAGGAGGAGGAAGGTTGGAATTTCCGTTCCAAATTTATCATTAATTTTAGGCAGCTCTGACAATCTCAGACAATCTCTGAAAGTCTCTCCCTGTTTATCCATGCACCACAGCAGTGATTGCAGTTTTGAGTAGAGTGACTCTTCCTGCACAGCCCAGCCCTGCCTTCCTCGCACACCCAAAACTCCCATGGGCTGCAGTGGAAGTCTTGGGTGCATAAGGAATGCAAGCTTGGGCCGCAAGCAGGACTGTGTGGTACAGGGGTCCCCCTTTGCTACAGAAGGCACCACGGTGTTAGACTGGCAGATATCTTTTCACTCTGCATGAAGCCTATCGTTAATATTCCATAGCTCCCCTGTGCACCAGAAAAACATTTTGTTGCTGTATTTTATGGATCTGAGAGAGGTCTACAGAGCCCCATCATGGGAGCCAAGAATCCACCTGTCTCGCCTCTGGTGTTAGGAAGCCTGATTAGTGTAGCTTGTACAGCATTTTGGAGACCGGGCCATATAAAAGCCTGGCATTGATGTGACAGACATGCTATTAACATGCCTCTCTCTGTTGGAATTCTAAGTATTTTTGATGTCTTTATTTTACATTTCCAGAGACCCCCACAAACAGTCTCTCAAGTCTATTCCTTTTCACAAGGTGTTCCCAATGCTCCACTGCACTCCATCTCGTTCACTAAACAAGATGGCTCTTTTCTCTCTCCCTGCCCCACTTTAAGGTCAACAATACCAGCTTCCTTAGCGGCAAAATAAGCGACGCACAAAAATACCTCTCTGTGTAGGAGTCAGTGGTGGATGGAAATAAAACTGGATGAAGTTTTGACTGAGATTTTCGCATGCTGGCCTTTAACTAGCACAAAATTGCAAATGATTGTGCTCGATGAGGTTGAAATGTATGCTTTTAAAGAAACAGTGTTATTGTATCATCTGGAAATTCTGCAAAATAATTTCTCCCCTGGTGCAAATGGTCATTAAATGGTGAGGTTTTGAGGCAAGGCTCCCCAGTGAAACAACTCTATAGTCCAGTAAGAGGTTTAAGGAAAGTTTCAACACAGAGCAGGTGGGAGATGGGGCTACTGACTACCTGCCCATAACTTGTGAACCCAGCTATACCTTCCTGGCCTCTAGTTCCCCCTATTGATCTGTTCGTTACAGAGAGTTTGGAAAGTATGATAACTACCTACACCAGCCTTGCAAAATGATCATGAAAACCTATCTGCTCAGGCACAAATTCTTCTCACCCTCCCAGACCTGTCTACATTCCTTGGCCCTGGGCAAATACAATTTTGCAAGTGTGGTCTGGATTTCTTAGTGAAAAGCTCTAGGGCTGGATTTCCAAGGGTGCTGAGCAGCTTCACTTGGCATTGTGGGTGCTTGGCAAACTCACTCAATACTTATGCTCACTATTCTGGGCGTGTATTGCAGATTTATAAATTGGCTAAATGGTCATGAGCAAAAGACCCTTTCACTGTAATCCATTGACATTTGGAAGTGAAGTGGGAGGTTGGTGCTGCGCACTGGCTCTGCTGATTACCTGCTTCAGGGGTTTGTCTGTAGGGTAACCTAGCTAATCTAGCAGTAGATCAGTTTAAATAGGTGAGCAGAGTCTCTTGTGAAACGAGCGATGGGTTTTAACTTGATGAAATACAAAGGGGCACATCATGAATCAACCCCAAAAGTTCCTATAGCAACAACTCAGCAGTTTGTGTTACTAACAAGATGATGGGAAAACTTTGTTTAATTGTGATTAGAGGTGGTCAGAAAATGAGGAGTTTCTTCTGAAAATGTTGACTTTTTGGCAAAAATCACAATCTAAATATAAATAGCCTGGCTGAAACCTGAAATAGTTGCTGCCACAATGGCTCCTGGGAGTTGAAGTTCAGATGCCTCGTACTCCCACTCTTCTCTGTGGACTGGGCTCCTTGGTCGGACTGCATCTTCCATGATGCACCATGGTTTCCATTTTCATTGAGGGAAGGTGGTACTGGTGCATCATGGGAAATGTAGTTGGCAGGGAAGTCCAGCCCATAGAGAAGAATGAAAGCATGAGGCATCTGAACTACAACTGTACCACCACCGAGGGACTCCCACGAACGCAGCATCTTCCCTCACCAAAAGGGGTGTCTCAGCATAATCGAAGTATTTCATTTTTCGATAATATTTTTGGTTTTCAGACATTTTTCACAAAAAATTGAAATTTTCGGTGGAAAGCAGATGCTAGTTACCAAAAAACCCCTTCATTTTGTCAAAACCACAATTTTCCGCTGACCGTTTGAAATGTCTAGTTTCCATTGATTCAATTTTAATTGCAACAAAGACCCAAAGCATATCACAAGGGATGTTCTAAGCAGGACCATAGTTTTGTATGCTGTTGTACAAGGCCCTGCATGCGATATTGCATCTGGTTTTGGATAAGCTAGTATAGCTGCCTGAAGAAAGTGCAGATTCTATAGACGAAGCCGAGTACTCCTAAACTGAACATCTTAATTAGCTTGATAACAGGGAGGCTATAAAACTGCACACTCTGCAGAGGAGAGAGATTTTGGAACATGCAATAAAATAGCAATGATTTGGGCCAGGATTGATGTATTAACTAAACAGCAACAAGGAAGTGCATGGAAACTGAACTGAAGCTGAAACACATATATACAGGACCTAAATATGAGCGTGATCTCACTCGAACATAAATCAGAAGCGATCAAAATGAGTGGAATTACAGGTGTATAAAACAACCCTAACAAAAACCAGAATCAGACAGACCCATGTGCATTTTTAACCTCTGAAAATAATCTTTGCCTGCCTGCAGAGATGCTGATGGAATCAGCCTTCTGAAGACCCAAGCACAAGGACTTGGATGCCATTATGGTGTATAAATGGGACTGGAGATGCAGTCGCTCTTGCTCAAAATGCACCAGTCTAAGGTGCTAGTGTTGATAGTGGGAAGGAACTTCTTGGGATATGGATTTTAGGGCCAGCAGGGATCATTGTTACCATCTAGTCTGACTGGCACAATACAGGCTGTAGCATTTCATTCAGTGATTCCTGCATCAAGCACATAACTTTTGGTTGAGCTAGAACCTACCTTTCAGAAAGACGTCCACTCTTGATGGAAAGACTTCAAGTGGCGAAGGATCCACCATGTCCCTTAGTGAGTTGTTCCAATAGTTTCTTATCCATGTATCTTTTAAAAAACCCCAGTGCACCTTATTTCCAGTCTGAATTTGCCTCATTTCACCTTCTAACCATTGACTCTTTAGGTCTTTGTCTGCTGGGTTAGAGAGCCCTCTATCTGAAGTTGTCTCCCCATGTAGGTATTTAAGAGACCGTGAGCAAGTCTCCTCTTAACCTTCTCTTTAATATGTTAAACAGACTGAGATCTGAGAAGGCAGGTTTTCCGGAGCTCAGATAGTTCTTCTAGCTCTTTTCTGAATCCTTCTCCGTTTGTCATCATCCTTTTTGAAGGGTGGGCCCCAGAACAGGATTCTGTATTTCAAGAATGGTCTCACCAGGGCCGGGACAGAAGTAAGGCCATCTCCCTACTCAAACATGAGCAGGAATTGCTGGCATTTTCCCCTCTCCTCTAGCTGTGGTTCCAGGGACAAGTCGCTGAACATTTGGAGAGCCAAGCAGTGTGGAGATGCTCCTCTGTAGATGGCTCCATAGGAGAATGGTAGGCGGAGCTGGAGACCCACATATGCTATGGGGAGGGTTGTGCTCTGTAGAATGGGGAAGGTGTTACCCTGGTGATTGACTTCCTATGATTTTAGGCACCAGTAGCCTTCAGCCCTTCCACCTTCCCTGCTGTTCACGTGGGTGTATTTTAGGAAGGGTACAATTTGACTCTACCACTCAACTTCATAATTGCAGTGAGGCACAAGCAAGAGAGCACTGAGCTGGGGCGGGCTGTCTGTGTCAGCACTGGGATCGCGAAGGCAGACTGGAGTTTGTCATTTGGCCTGCTTGGGCTGGAGTATTCACTGATCATTCGCAAGCAAGAGGCCATTAAACAGCTGGACTAACCTGTTTACTTGCAGACTCTGATACAGCGTCTGGTTATTGGTGCTCTGCCCCTCCTTTCTCTTCCATGGCACAGTTGAGATGACTCTGGGAGGCGATCTCACCTTGGGCCACTCAGCATTCGCTGACTCTGCTGACAGTAGAACTCGAGGGTCCCATCCCAAATCTAGTGCTTGATTCTAACCATTTAAAACTCCTCTGGAGAAGAGCCAACGTGCTCAAAAAATCCCATATGCAACTTTCATGAACAATCATTTTGGGAAGCCTCTGTACCAAATGCCAGCCTTCCCTGTGTCATAATGACAAGGGTTGCCTACCGGCCCTCAAGACTGGAATAGATTTTAACTATGAATCTCTCTTGATGTCGTCCGGAACTGTCTGCAGGTTATTTTAAAACATGCTGGATCTTCCTTTGTTTTAAGACCAGCAGATATTTATCTGTTGTAAACTAAAAACTCTTTTGACTTTTGAAAACTCTCCTTATGAGTCTGACTCTTAACTGCGCTTAATTTCCCACCCCTTCTTCCCGTCCTGAGCTATTTATTCTTGTCCAGCCAGGTAAGTCTACCAGTTGCTCGTTGGTTTTGGTTGTTGGTTTGGTTTTTGCTGTATATTTGAAAAGAAGTTTCCAATTTGGTTTATTTGAGGCCAGGAGGGGGTGGTTGTGAATATATTTAGCCTTTTAATTTGCAGTGATTTATCCCTATGGGTTATCTAATGCCAAGAGATTTTGCTTTGTGTGTTGTTTTCTTTAAGTCTTGTTAAGATACTTTGCCTCTGGATGCAGCTGTTCCTTTGCTTGCAAAGTGTAATGTAGACAGTGGAGTGCAGTGATCAGGTGCCTAGTAGAGATGATTTTTTTTAATAATAATTAGATTGTACACAAATTCCCTTCACATGAGGCAGTGGGTAGGGCACTTGGCTAGTAGTCAGGACTCTTGAGTTCCATTCCCAGCTCTGCCACTGATTTGTGGTGTGACCCTGGGCAAGTCCTTTCTACTCTCTGTGCCTCATCTATCCCCTCCCTTTGTTTTGCCCATTTTACTTGTAAGTTCCTTGGGGCAGGGACTGTGTGTATGTACAGCACCTAGCACAGTGCAGCCCTGATCTCAGCTAGAGCCTCAAGGAGTTACTGTTAAAAAAAAAATAATAATAATAGGAAAGGTACTATCTCTAACATTGGTGCTTTGCTGCAATGGAAAGAATTGTTTAAAAATTCATTTTACTCTTCAATATTTATGCGGTTTCTAAATTTTATCATTAGTCTCTCTTCCTATTTGGTGTCCTACTTAAATCCTCAATTCGTGGAGGCATGTGAGAATTGCTGCTTTCCTTTAAAAAACAAACAAACAAAAGCCCTATGTGTCTAGCCCTCTTCCTGGTGGAGAAAAGCTCGAAGCCCAGCTGACAAATAAAAATAATCCAACGCTTTTATTTTTTAAAACAATTTCCCATTTTCTTTCCTGGCCTGTTTCTTGATACTTTGAATGTTTGAAGTTTTCCTTTTTAGCATTTCCCTTTGCTGGGCTGCTGCAGTCACTTACACTTGTCTCTTTAGTTTATTTCACTTTTAGCTTCTCTGGGTCACAGCACTTAGGTTGCAAACACTGCAAGGAGATGGTTGGTCCTTTTAAGACCATGGATCACTTGGAATTTCTTCTACCAAACTTAAAACCAATTATTTTAAAGTCCCCTCCACCCCCAAGTCTAGATTTTTGAATCCAAATATGAATCAAGTCTCTCTGTAAAGGTTAAAAAAAAATACTGCCTTGACAGCAGTTTATATGGTGGTTATGATGAGGTTGATCTGTTGTAAGAGTTTAGTATAGAGGTCACTATGTGTATAGCGGGGGGGAATGGCATTGTTGGTCAATATGAGCCTTTACTGCTCAACAAGAGGAAAGCATGTATTGAGGGATGCAGGGTCTGAGGTACTACTTCACCCAATGCGCAAGTCAAACTGTGGAACTCATTGCCAGGGGATGTTGTAAGGCCAAAGGTATAACTGGGTTCAAAAAAGATTTAGATAAGTTCATGAAAGATAGGTCCATCAATAGCTATTAGCCAAGATGGTCAGGGATGCAACCCCATGCTCTGGGTGTCTCTAAACCTCTGACTGCCAGAAGCTGGGATTGGGTGATAAGGATGGATCACTCGATAATTGCCCTGTTCTCTTCATTTCCTCTGAAGCTTCTGGCTCTGACCGCTGTCGGAAGACAGGATACGGGGTTCGATGGACCATTGGTCTGGCCCAGTATGGCTGTTCTTGTGTTCTTCAATCCCAAAGTATCCAGCAATGTTTTTCGTTAAAACAATCAAACCCCAAATTACCCAGTACCTCTCTACTTCTAACAGAGTCCCTGTTGACAGCTGTAAGAACTGTACTCCACTCTTCCCATTCCCTGCACCGCATTATATAAAACTTGCTCTGGACCTCCCTAATGCACAGCAAAAGTAAAAACCACACCTGGATACCAGCCTTGTTCATCTAGTACCATAGGGCATCAAAGTCCAAAAGAACACCAACTCTTTGGTGCTGTTCAGCCATAGATCCAAGGTTCCTCCACACAGATCACATACTGGGATAAATATCTCGCTATAGTTACGCTGGTATAACTTCTCATGTAGACACACTGTTCCAGAATAAGTGACTTTATTCCAGTATAATTATTCTCCTTTGGAAGGGCAGCAATTTATTCCAGAATGGTATGCCCAGATGGGGCATTATATTGATATAATTACACAGTTGTAGCTCTGCCAGTCAGTTTCCCTGGGCAGCCAATCCCTGCGCTGTATTCAAGAGCATCTGTCTAGCAGGGTTGGAAGATAGTTGTGGAAGTGTTATTTCCAAGCTCTGGATGCATGGACTCGCGTGGGCCCAGATGAGAGTTCTGGTGAGCTAGTGCTATAGAATCACTGCTACTTTACGTGTATGCAGCTCTTCCCCCATGTCCGCCCTCCCGCAGCCTGGCAGTCCCCGAGCGTTTCACAGGAAGCGCTGTTTATTAAGACTACAAACTTATTTTTTCCCTTCTGGTAGGACACGCTGTCTGGTTTCATTGTCTGAAATTCCCTTACCCAGCCTGGCCTATGGCTCCCTTTTTAAAAGTGAAACAAACCCGGGAGCTGGAATTCCCTCCGCGCGCTCTGGCTGTCGTCTGCCTGGCTCTGTGCAAACAGTCTGACCCTGGAATTCCACAGGGGTGAGCATAAAGGTCTGATTCAAAATGCAAACTGGGTATGAAGCGGCATGGTTCACACATCGCCTGCTCACTTCCCCCAGTTTGAAGTATGCAGAGGGGCATCTTCAGAGGAGGTGGCAGCAGAGAAGAACAGGGAGGCTGTTCCGGATGTCAGGAATTACAGAGGAGAAGGCTCTCTTGTCTGTTGTGGAGGCACAAGGTAGAAGCAAGCAAGGGAGGGGAGTAGAAAGATAGTCTGAGAGGTGGGCAGAGGGGGCAACTCCAGGTGCTGAATCTGAAGAGGAAATTCTCAAGCAAGAGAAGAGTGAACAGGATATCATGTGCTCACTGTGTGCACGCTCAGGGCTTAGGAGAGAACAAAGCTCAGGGAAGCCCCGCTCTGGTCTACCTTTCCCACCCTGTTTCCTGCTCTGCTAAGATGGGAGGCTACTGTCTGGGCAGAGCAGGAGAGGTGGGCTCTGTTCTCAGCTCTGCTGCTAACTCGCTGGGTGTCCTTGGGCAAGTTGGGTCACTTTGTGCCTCAGTTTCCCCATCTGAGACGCATGGGGAACGCATCCCCAGCCCCCATGGATGTAGGGCAGTAGTCCAGTGTGTCGTGCACGTGGACAGGAACTGGGGGGGATGTGTGTTTACATGCCGTGTGCAGCACAGAGCAAGCTCGCAGAGGAGCCCAGATGCATCAGTGGCATGAACAGAACTTCAGCTGACCTTTCCCTACCGCCCTCGCCTCATCCTAAAAGAAATGGACTGCTGCTTCTCTTCTTCCCAGGGACAACCCTGATCTCCGGCAGGCCTGACTTGTCTCGCAGTCCACAGCTATAGCTAGGTTTGACATAGTATCCGGCCACATCACTGCGGTGCCAGGGCTTCAGCCCGGTGGGCAGAGCCAGGCAGGTATTAGTACTACACAGGGATCACCGAGTGACACAGATCAACCACTTTCTTCTGGCTCCTCCTTCCTGAACAGCGACTTCCCAGGGTCTGAACTGCAAAGGTGACTCTAGGCCCCGCTGGCGCAGAGCAGAGGTGGCTAGTAGAATGCTGTGACTCTGATGCGTCCGGCTCCCAGCCCCTCCCAGAGGGACAGCAGTAAAGGCTAATAACACCCCCTGCTTACATAGCATTTTTCATCTTCAGACATTAACCCTTGCAGCACCCTTGGCCAGGGATGAGTAGCACGAGTGTCTGAGCATGTGCTGGGCAGCTTGAGTTCCAGCCCTGAAGAGGATGCAGTCGGAATCCCTTGCAAAGCAACAGCGGGGGCCATATACAGATGGGGAGGGGGATAGGAAGGAGGAGGGTGAATATAATAGGATCACATGACTACTCAGTAAGCCATGGGCACCTCTGAATGGCTCTGTGTAACTCCTGGTTCTCTACCCGCCCCTTTCCTCCCGCCCTCCCACGCTCCCCATAGGTGAGAGAACAGGAATGTGGACTGAGCAGAGATTCGAAAGCGGAGAGGGAGGAAGGTAGGTGAATGGGTTTGGGGGAGGGTGTACCAAACGCAAGGGGCAGCAGGAAAGAGGTAGAGGAGTTGCCTGCGTTGTGGGGTGGGGAGGGTGCTGAAGACGAGGTAGTAAAGGGCAGTAGAACTGAGTTGTGTGTGCACCACTACCTTCTGCTGGAAACTGCTCAGCCGTGTGTCATAGGCCTTCTAGGGTGAACACTTGTAGCTCTGTTTTATGAGGTCTATAATCTCATGCTTCAGGGCTTCAGCTGGTTGCCTGAAGGGGTCAGGAAGGAATTCCTCCCTCCAACCCCCGCCCCCAGTGCACAGTTGTAATCTGTCTTTTTCTTCTTCCTCTGAAGTAGCAGATCAGATAGAAGCAGATGGAATGGGCCAGTGGTTTGAGATGATATAGAAAGTCCTGTCTTAGATGCTTGGTTGGTGTCTTGCTCACATGGTGAGGATGTAACTGATAGCCCAATTTGGGGTCAAGAAGGAATATTCTCCAGGTCAGATTGGCAGGAACCTTGGGTTTTTTTCACCTTCCTCTGCAGCATGGTGTACAAATCACCTGCTGGGATCATTTGGGCACATCTCACCTCATCCCTTCCCTACTGTGGCCCCTCCGTTTCTCCTGTTTTCTGCTAGTCACACACAGTTTAGTCTCCTGAGGACTGAAGTGGGTGTGCTCCTTGTAGGGGTAGTGGGTGGAATTTAATGATGTGTGATATACAGGAGATCAGACAAGATGATTCAATGGTCCCTCCTGGCCTTCAACTCTATGAAACAGCTCCTGGAGATTCTCCTTTAGTGCAGGAGGCGGGATCCTGAGCTTTTGGGGCAGGACGATCTGGGTTCTATCCCTGCAGTTGACCTGAGAGGCCATGAATTTGTGGAGTGCAATCCTCGTTTTACAGAGGCAAAGACAAGCTGAATGACATGCCCATGGTCGGAGTGGGAATCAGTCTGAGCATGGGTCAGGACTTCAGGAGCTCCCATCAGATCATGCCCCTCCCGCTGCAAACTTAACCCTGCCCTTGATACTGAGTGTTTGGGTGCTAAGCAGCCTCCTCCCTGACACCACTGGGACCTGTATGGTTCTTTCCCTCCACTGTAGTTCTGTATCCTCCCTCCCCCCGCACATTCTTTAGCACAAAAAGCCTTTTTATTATTAATAGCTATTGAGATGCTATAAAAAGTTTTATGAGCCTTGGCCAAACCTCAGGGCTTGCAGTGTGTTCATTTCCTGGAGGCTGTGCATTGGAGAGGTGTGGGTTTGCTTGTTTAACCCACAGGTAATGCAGCGGCTTAGTATATGAATCTGGAGCCAGGGCTTAGATGGGTGTGACTGGACTCTGCAGAGCTGGGGAAGGGAACGCAGGGCCAGGGGAGGGGCTGGTGGTGGAGTTTACTTTCCAGATCTGTTTGCTTTAAATCCAGAGGGCTGAGCTGGGACAAAGCAGAGGTGATTAACATTGGTGGAAAGCGTGTCCCAGAATGCACTTGGCTTCTGCTGACACTCTGCACTTCTGAGACCTTATTTCGCTTCCTGGAACATCTAAGGTGGCGTTTTCAGTTAATCAAGGAACAAGCCCAGACCTATGTCCAGGAAGCAGTAGGGGTTTTGCTCTGCCGAGTGAAGATGTATGTCTCGGATGAATGGAGCGTTCACCTTCTGGGCCAGAGTCCAGCTTCCAGAGCATGTAAACTGATTGTATTGTGTTTGTTTGTTTGTTCTGGGAGGGGAGGAAGGTGAGGATTTAGGCTTGAATTGCACTGCCACCAGTTTGGGGAGTGGGGGGCAACTGGTTTGCACTGTACTGGCATCCAGAGTAAACACTGAGTGACCTTGCTTCAGGGGATGCTTGACACTTGGGGGTCAGGAGGGAACTTGCTTTGGGGGCAGGTTAGGGCATCACTGGACCTTCCTCTAAAGCAGCTGGTGCTGGTCATTATTGGTGGCAGGAGCCCTGAGCTGATCCAGTCTGGCACTTATATGTTTTTAGAGTGTAAAAGAGATACAGGGATTTGGGCCAAGCGGTGGCGCCAGACATTGTACTACAGACAAGACCTCTGCCCTGGAAACTTAGCCTGAAGGCAGGATTCTTCTGTGAAACCTACACAGGGGTAGTCAGGTTTGCAGAAATAAAACACAGCCAGCCTGGCAAAGGCAGGGAGGATGCCTGTTTAAGGGAAATCCTCCAAGATGCTAGTCCCCTGCTCCTACTTGTCTGATTTGGTGCTTTTTCTTGGTCTTGATTGCCCCCTGCAGACAAACGTTCCTCAACACTGGATTAACTGTCGTTCGAATACATAACGACCTTTTACTCCTGTCTAGCTCTTTTGCCCCATCTAGCTCTGTCGATCACCTAGTGCTGTACAGTGATGGGTATGTATCTCAATCCCCATTTCACAGAAGGAGAAACTGAGGCAGAGAGCAATGAAGTTACTTGCCCAAGGCCACGCACTGAGTCGGTGGCAGACCCCAGGTGTCCCTGCAGTCTGTTACCCTATCCGCTGGGATTTACTGCCTTCCTGGGCATGTTTTTACAAATGTATTTAAGAAAAAAAATTGAGTGTTGATCTCTCTGCTCCCTAAAGCGTCTCTCATTGGAGGATGGCTTTAAGAGCATCTTAATTGAGCCTTACAGCACCACTGAGGTGTGGAAACTGAGGCATATAGGGAATGTGACTTGCTTGAGGGTACATACCTGACAAAGATCCTGATCCCTATTTCCTTGCTCCAACTTCTACACCACACGTGCTCTTGTCTTTTCACCCCTTGACTTTTTCCTTCCCATCACTGATCCGAGCAATCTGTGCTGTAACAGGCTGAGACCCGAGTCTTCCCAGGTTATACTGCATATCCAGGCTGAACGTCCAGCTGGCAAAACTAACGTGCTCTGCTCCCTACCTTTTTGTGAGCAGAAAAATTTTACTCTGCCCCCCAGAAAGCTTGATGATGATTCCCTTTGGAGCTGTGTTGTAGGGAAAGAGGAGCCGAGAGGTGACCATGAAATAAAACATTTTGATCCACTGTGCAATGAGATGAGAACTCTGTGTGTGTCCATCCTCCCGGGAAGGAAACTCAAGGGAAGGGTGAAACAGACTCCTCGCTCTGGTGTCTAGTTACTCATTGTTCGCGTTAAGGTTGCACCTTAGAGGCCCAGCCAAGATTGGGGCCCAGTTGTGGTCGGTGCTGTATATACACATAAGATACGTCTACACTTATGGTGGCATGTGGAGCACAGACACTGCACACCCAGCCAGCGTGAGTATAAATAGCAGTGTAGATGGTGAGGCGTGGGTAGAGTGCCCTACGTGTCTGAACCCCCAGAGTATGTACCGTACACGGCTGTCTGTATGCCCAAGCAGTGCCTGCCATGGGAAAGGCTCCGGTTTCTGGGAGACAGCGGGGAAAGGCTCCAGTTGCAGGGAGACAGCAGGGACCTGCCAGAGTTTTTCCTTGCTGTGTACGCCTTCTGGAGCCTCCCACTAGAGCACGTAGCTGCCCATATAGTGCCTGTATTCTATACGCCACCATTAGTGTAGACAGAGTCGTAGTGAGAGATTAGACCAAGCCCCCAAAAGCTCAGACTAAACGGACAACAGGCATAAGGTGGGTAGCAGGGATTGTTATCCCCATTTTAAGGGTGGGGACTGAGGCACAGACACCCTGAGTGTCAAATTTTCAAAAGCGCTTACGTGATTTGGGAACCTGTCTCATAGGAAGGCAATAGGATTTAGGCTCTAAGTGCCTAAGTCACTTTTTAAAAATGGTACGGAAGTGCTTTTGAAAATGTCACTCTTGAAGTGACTTAGGCCCCTCAGTACTATTGTCAAGTGACTTAGGAAGCCAATGGGATTTACACTCCTATGAGACTTGGGCTCCTAAGTCACGTTGGCCCTTCTGAAAACTTCACCTTTAGTGATTTGCTCAAGGTCTTCCAGGAGGGAATCAGTTCCCTGCTCTGCCACAGAACCCAGCCCTGCATCCCAGTCCAGCGCTGTAACCGCCAGCTCATCGGGATGCTCACTTGTCTCACCCCTGCCCTGGCAGCCTGCCCCGGCAGCCTGCCCCACATGGTATTCGTGTTCGTCCCACCTCTCCCCAGCAAAAGTCGCTGAATTTATCGCTCCTCGGCAGCTGCTTCCATCCTAGAACAATAGAACTGGTTGTATACCTACTGCCTGCAGCTGTCTCTCTGTAGCCCTAGGAACCCCTTCGCCATATCCCAATGCTTGCCAATTAACTTTGCATCCAGTTACCTCGCTGCACTGATCCTGTACCGGTCTCTTCATGGGCCTCTCTCTTGCCTCCTTTGTTCCCAGGGTAGCTAAAGGCTACTTGCTGTCCCCAAGATGGGATACCTTGTTTCTATGGATATGTCTACACAGTGAAGAACCCACGGCTGGCATGTGCCAGGCGACCTGGCTTGTGGGGCTCAGGCTAAGGGACTGTTTCATTGCTGTATAGATTTCTGGGCTCGGGCTGGAGCCTGAGCACTGGCACCCTGCGGGGTGGGAGGGTCTGGCAGATCATGCTGCAATCCGTTAGCACTGTTCCTGCCACTCCAGGTCTCTGCTCTGTGCTACCCTTTCTCCCGCACTCGCTAGCTGTATTTCTTTCCCTCACCTTCTCCACTGGATGGGGAACATGGAGTGTGGCCTTCCCTCCCTAAGAAGGTATCCTTGGGGATCCCCTCATGTTTTACCTCCCTCTGAAGGCTACACATGAACCTCTTGGCAGTCCTATAGTGCCATTCTTTAATGGGCAGCCTTTATTTAGACTGCAGTAGCATCTAGGGGCCCCAGTCCGAGATCCGGATTTCACTGTGCTTGGTGCTGTACAAGCCCACAGCAAAAAGGCAGGTCCTGCCCTCAGGAGCTTGCAATTGAAGCAGTAGAATCTTTGTTCCTGGGCCCACCACCCCAGCTGTTTGTGCCTCACTCTGATCAAAAGCCCCAGCAGTGATTAACCCTGGCAGTCACCCTGCCTCATTGCAGCTTTTCAAATAATAACACAGCTCGTTAACAACTGGTAAGAAGTAGAGAGAATCCCAGGCCCTGTCTGCAGATGGGGCTGGTTTTGTACCCAATGTAGCCGTGACAGTGCAAATCCCCAGATGCGCCACATTGGTGTGAAAAGGGGCTCTCACTAGTGTGATTTGTTTCTGTTGTAAACCAGTCCAAGCCCTGTTTTATACCAATGAAATACATCTACACTGGTGGGGCGGGGTGTAGTACCACTGTAACTACCTCTATATAGACACTAATCGATATACTGTTTTAAAAAAATAATAATTCCACCCCTAACTGACATCGCGTGTAGACAGTGCTAGGCAGAACACAGACTGCAGAATGGCAGTTCGTGCACAGCAAAACGTTCTCTGACTGAGTTAGCTTGTGTGCGTCTGTCCTGGGGGGAGTGGATGTCTTCAGACCCAGGAAATTCCTGAGTGGGAGGGAAGATCCCCTTTTGACTGCATAGTAAATCCCAGGGTCCTTTTGTTTCCCCATTGTTCCAAGTAGTCTAGTGACTCACATCCTCTTCCACTGCCTCGTTGGGGCTGCGTCTGTCCCATCAGATATGGCCAATAAGCAGCATCTCTCTGATGGCTCCCTTTCAGTCAACCTTTGGCTCCCTTTCAGTCCAGCATCCTTTGTTCCCCATATCGACTCCTCCAGGAATGCTCACTAGGCATCGTGCCCCCAAACCACCCCAGTGAGCTTCTCTGTAGAAAGATGGCAACGGTTTGGAAGTCTAATACAAAATGGTAAATCTACTGTCCGGATGGGGTGTTTTCCGTCGGCTGGAGACCCCAGGATCTGTAGTGTGGGGCTGTCTTCCCCAAGCAGTGCGTGCCTGCCATTGGACTACTGCCGTGGGAAGGAGCCCAGAATGCACCTGGGGCCTCAGAGCGGCCAGGATCTTCTGTCTGGTTGTCTCTTTCCCTACCCACAACCCCTATTGCAAAATAAAAAATGTTTTCCAAAGGACCTCTGCACGCGCACATGCGCACACGCGTGCACACGCACATGCGCACACCCTCTCTCTCTCTCTTGCTATTTAATCTGCGTCTGAGGGCGTTTGTCTACCCAAGTGGGTTTCTTTGGGTGTTACCCTAAGGAACCCTGCTTCATTAGCCTCTGCCATCTCAGGATCTGAACGCACATCCTAATGGTTAATGAGTTAAGCCTCAATCACCCCCTGCCAGGTACATGTCCGTCTGTGAAATGAGGAGGATAAACTGAGGCAGGAATAGGGGTCAGATGAGTTGCCCAAGGTCATTCTGTTGAGCTGGGAATGGAACCCAGTAGTCCTGACTGCCAAACACTTTGCTCTGTTCCACTTCAGTGCCTTCCCCCGCCTTGTGCTCCTCTGTAAAAGCTCTGCATAATTTATAACGCCCCCTACTTTATGGAAGCATGCACACTAATTTTGTCCTTCTGTCTTTTACAGTTGGGAGCCGAAGGATCTAAGTTGGCAGGACCCTGTCCGCAGAATGCGCTCTTCACCAAAGAGCGGGCCAAAGCAGGCGAAGATGAGAATCCCGGCGGGACCTTCAAAAGCACTAACATTGCAGTAGCCCGGCGCCTGTGGGTGGCAGTGACCCCTCCCAGCCCCCTCCCCTCCATCTCAGACCGTGATGGTGTATTGACCGAGAAGAGCCCTGCTTTTTTTTATTTTTCCTTCTCCCCCTCCCTCCCCCCTCGAGTTTCGGTGGCTTTGGGATTTGTATGGCAGCGGCGTAACCGTGGAGAGGCCGGGGTATCACAAACTTATGGATTTTGATAAGAGAGGAGGGAAAGGGGAGACAGAGGAAGGCAAAAGAATGTCCAAGGCAGGTGGAGGAAGGAGCAGCCATGGGAGCCGGAGCGCAGGGACAAACTCTGGAGTCTTAATGGTGGGCCCCAACTTCCGTGTCGGGAAGAAGATTGGATGTGGCAATTTCGGGGAGCTCCGTCTAGGTGAGCTGGGCCTGTTTTATTTACATCCTTGCTGTGCTTGCGCGCTGTGGTGCTGCTGTGAAATCCATCCAACGCTCAGGGGCGATCCATATCGGTGTCGTTCTCCTTTAGGAGAGTAACAGGAGGAACCATGCCCCAGCCTCCTGCCATAGATCTCGACAGGGAGCCGTGTCCGACAGCGTTACGGCTGCAGACCCAGAAAATTGGCTCTTTTACGCAAAAGAGGTAATGCCCTGATTTGCATTTCACAAATATGTATTGCCTCGTTTGCATAAAAACTCTCTCCCAGAAGTACCCCCTTTCTCCCTGGTGTCTTCTCCCCAGTGTCCTTGCACTGGACTCCCTGACCACAGAAGCCCTGCCTGAAAGGTGTGAGTTAAAACATTTCTAAGCCCATCCTAAAGCAGGAGGGCTGATGGTCAGAGAGTGGTTTCTGATCATCCTCTTTGAGATCAGTAGGGAAGATCTGATAATGGAATTGATCCCTTTGCCACCAGGACTGAAAACGCTGGGACTAATGTCAATTTGAATGGGTTTCACAAGGTATCTACAAAGGGGCATTTATTTTGGGGAAGTTCTGTGGCCTGTGTTATGCAGGAGGTTAGACTGGATGATCACCGTGGTCCCTTCTGGCTTTGAAATCTGTGAATCTATATCATGTGCTCTACTAAACTTGTCCAAATGTCTGTTCTGGATGGGTTGCAGTGTATGGCTTCTCCTTTCTTCTCCGCCTGGGAAGAACAGTGTGGACAGGAGTCTTTTGACCACCAGGCGGCTTCCTATAAGGGCAGGCCCTTGAAGGGAGGAGAGATCAGAAGGAGAATGGAGTGGGGGCAGGGTGTGCGATAGGGCATCGGCTAACAACAGCACATGGGGAAGAGGGTAGGAATGAATATTTGCTGTCGGACAGAACGTACAGCTGCAGTAGCCAAAAGTGTTTAGCTCTCAGTAGCGATGGTTGGAAAACAGTATTTTCTGAGAGATTTGGGGAGGGGGGGGAATGTAAATATCCTTGGGCACTTCCTTTTTTTGTCTTTTAAAAAAAAACCCAGGAAACTTTGAACAAAGCAAAAAAAATTGGGGGTGGGAAGGAGGCGGAGGGGGCCATTGCTTGTCAAAAAAAGCTCACCAGCAGGTTTTCACCAAGCTGTAACTCTTGGCTTGGCGCGCGCTGCACTGGTGCCCTGCGGCTGTGAAAGGCCCTTTGCAATCTGGTGTTGCTCTACAGTGCCTCCAGGAATGTGAATTGGACTTCAGCGTGTTGAACAAGTATTTGCCAGGCAAAGATTTTTGGCCCCGGTGGAGAATATTTGGGAAATTAACTGCGTTGGAGGGAGAATTGATGTCGCTCATTCCCAAGAGATAGCTGGCAGTCTCTGGGACTCCAGTGGCGCCTGTGGCCCCAACCTGTATCTCTTCAGACTGAACCTAAAGCTGGACGTGGGCTTTGCTTCATACCATCTGCCTGTAAGAAGAACCAGCAAGCAGGATGGTGTCTGAAGTTGTGCAGCCTGTGAGGCAGTATGACTGGAGGGAGGGACCGAGTATGCCCACCTCCCTGCGTTCAACACGCTGACTCTGGCTGCGTTGAGTTAATGCTAGCTCTTCCTAGCGCAACAGACTTGGTGGTGCCTGGCAAACCAGCCTGCTCCCAAACTCCCTGATGTGAGCGCAGCTTAATTGCAAAGCTGGGGGAAAGGCTGTGTTTAAAACCCAGCCAAGTGGTTCCTGCCTTCGGGGAAGTGGGAAGTCTGTCTCCCTGAATCTTGGGGAGCAGCTCAGATCCCTCCTCCCAAAATCAGACTCGCTGTGGCAGGCTGCACGCAGCACGTTTACTGTGTCATGAGGGAACAGGGAGGGTCACAGCCAAACCCTGCAAGACATTCCCTCACCTGCTGCTCCCTGTGCAGGGAGCTACCCCAGCCCTGCAGCTGCTGCATTGACTGCAGTCAGTGGCTGAGATGAAGCAAGAAATCTGACTGCTGAAGATCCCCAGCCGTGGAGAAATCTTGCCAACTCCCCCTCCTGCTGGCCTGATATGCTCCACCTGGAACATCACTTGGCTGGTACAAATTCCTGAAGTAACATGTACTGCCCTGCCAGGTAGTGAATTCTGGACTTGCTGGTGTGTCAGCCTTCAGCCAGTATATGCGTGATAAATGGGAAGCCTCCCACTCCAACCTACAAACCACCTCTGCCTGCTGGGAGTAAGAAGAACAGTCTTTTTTTGGATTTCCCTTCTACCCACCTCCCAGCCAAATGATTGCTGCGAGGCCTGGGGTTGATTTGTATGGGATTGGCTCTGCGGCTGTTCCCCTCCTGCAGTCTGTTGCAACTGAGGAGGGGTCTCCACTCTGCTTTCTCTCAACCCTCTGGCTGCTCCAGTGTGAGTGTCTTTGCTGTTGTGCCCCTTCCGCAGCCTCTCTTTCTTTAGGATCACCTCCCCAGTAAATAGCTTTAATTCCTGCATCTGCTGCCCATCAGAGACTTGTCAAGCTGCAGCAGAAAGAAATTGACCAGATTTGTCAGTTTCACAGCTGCTTACAAGGCTCTGAAAAGCAGTAGAAATGGGTAAAGCCCTGGTCTGCATTCACTTTGCTGCAGGTTGGCACGGTCTGAACAGCAATAGAGGCCCAGGAGCAGACTCCTTGCAGACTCAGGAAGATGGCAGTGCATTGGTTCCTAGGTGCATGGTTATGCTCGAAACCATGATGGAATTTGGGATTCTGCAGAGGTTGATGGTGCTTGTTGGGATGGATTTCTACTCAGGGCTGGTGCAAGGAAGTTTCCCGCCCTAGGCGAAACTTCCTTGCACCAGTCCTGCGCCCTCCCCCCGCCCACCTAACACCGCCCCCCACAGCAGCCAGCCTCCTCACCCCTGCGGGCCACAGCTCAGCCCCCTACCCGCGGCCAGCCGCCCCTCATCCCCCCAGCTCAGCCGCGGAGCTGGGAGGGCGGGAAACAGCCGCGGCCAGCCGCCCCCCCACCCAGCTCCTGGCTGAGCCACGGAGCCGGGAGGCAGCCACGGCCAGCCGCCCCCCCACCCGGCTCCCGGCTGAGCCACGGAGCCGGGAGGCAGCCGCGGCCAGCTGGCTCCCAGCGCCTTAGGCGACCGCCTAGGGTCACCTAGTGGGCGCGCCGGCCCTGTTTCTACTTGCCATTGACGTTCAAGTCCCTGCATGCAGTTATTCTAGGAGGCCCACGCATCCTGTAATACATTGATGATTGTCTGTAAAATGGCATGATAAAATGGGCCATTGGGCTGGATGGGGCATGTCCTAGTACAGAGATGTAGGCCAGAGCAATTTGGTCTGCTTGCTCCTAAAATCCAATTTACTTCCTTCTCAGATGTGCTGTTAACTTATTTCAAGGCTCATGAATGCTTTCAGGAGCCAAATGAAAGTAGTCACTCATCAAAAATTCAAGCCTTGATCCATGTGCATGCTCCCAGAGCATGTGCGAAGGAACCAAAGTGACACCAAATGGCTGGAGAAAACACTGCCTGCCCAGAGAGAAATCAAATAACGCCATCCTCTTTAGGGAGGGTGTGGGGGACAAGGTGGGAGAAGCCAGCAGATAATGGCAGAGATCTTTGATTCAGCCATGGTGAAGGACCTAGAACAGAAACTAATGTAGTCAGTCAAATGTAAATGAGAATATCTAGTGCTCTCTGTTTGTGCACACGCTAATCCCCGCAGCAGTCCTTGGTAGCAGAGTTGGTAAGATTTATCCTGGAGGAAATGAAGCACGCAAAGCAGAACTGGTTGCAAAATCCAAAATTAGTTTTGGATTTTAAAAAACAGACTTTTGGACATATTTCCAGTTTGAAGGGGAACTTGTTTCTTTTGAAAACATAATAGAAACTTTTAATGACCAAAATTAAATTGTCTTGTATGTTTTGAGAACAGTTTTAGTTTTGGGGGAGGAAAAAACATAGAAAAATGGTCCATTTCAAAAAGGAAAATTTTCAACACACAACTTCTTGTTTGTAACATTGACCAGCTTTACCACCTGACTTTTAAAAGCTGGTGCTACTTTTTATTTGGGGAGGGGAGGCACCTTAGATTTTGTTTGCCCCCTTTTGGGGAGGTGCTGAAAATCAGAAGCTGCTTCTGAAAATGTTTGGCTTAAGGGCTATGCTGAAAGCCAGAAGGGGAATGAAAGCCAGACAGCAGGGGTCTCTTATTGTCTAGGGCAGGGGTTTTCAACCTTTTTTCATCTGGGGACCCCTAAAACATTTTGAATAGAGGTGTGAACCCCTTTGGAAATCTTAAACCTAGTCTGTGGACCCAGAGGTTGAAAACCACTGGTCTAGGTATGTTACAGTAACACTTCAAGGCCCCAGTTGAGATCAGGTCCCTTTTGTGCTTGGTATTGTACAGACACTTAGTGAGAGAGGCAGTTCCTGCCCCCAAAGAACTTACAGGCTGTACAGACAGAACTTCTTCACTGGCTTATAACCGTGTAAACATTGAAACCGGGACAGAAGGAAAATGAACGGTCCTTCCAGAGAGCCGGGTTTGTGAGAATGACCAAGAAGCTGCCGGGTGCTGCAATGCCACCAATGTGTTTCCAATTGCCTTTCTCAGCTCACCCACATTGATGTCACCCTGCTGGCCTTCTGTTGGAGGGAAACCGGGGCTTGGGTAGAGAGCAACTGCCTCAAACTGCCTGTGAGCGAGGCTGGTAGAAAAGCAGAGGTCATCTGAGGAACTGACAGGAGCCACAACTTCCCTGTCTCCAGAGGACGTCCGCACTCTTACTGTCCAGGGGTTAAACAGTCTCTGGGTCTTGTTGCTCCCAGCTGTCCAGCACTGGTATCTTTTGGCTGCCTAGGAGATTGTGCCCTTTCCTCTTGGATGCAGATCCAGCCATGGTGACTTGCCTGCTCATCCAGGCCAGCCAGCAGCAGTGTCCCCCCCCCCCCCCCCCCCGCCCCCCCATCACCACCCCGGCTCCTTCCCCATCCCGCCAGTTTAATTACTTTGCTGGAAACTTGATGCCACCTCCTGCCCTGCACCTGGAGAGTATGGTGGGAGCTGCAGGAATACCCTACATCCCCCACTACTTACCCCCTTCCCGCTAGTTATCAAGGGCCAGCACTACAATCTGCCTAGTGCCTGGACCAGGCCACTTCCACGGCAGAAAACGCTGCTGCCTTCTGAAATATGAAGCAGGAGGAAGCTGTTTAGAGCAGGGGTGACCAATGGGCCACGTGCCACCTCTTCCAAAGCGGCCCTGGCACCGGGCTCTGGCCCAGCGGCTTACTCTGCAGAGAGGTTGTGAAGTGTGCAGCCATCTGCTTTCTCTGGCTGCTACAAGTTAAGGATGAGAGCCGGGAGACTGGCTTGTTACCAGGGTGGCTTGTGCCCAAAGGGAATAGAGGAAAAGCACTGCCGTGCATGACAGAGTGCTAGCCAAGGAGCAGCAGCGAGGAAGATAGGCAGCTGTGAGCACTGGTTTGCAATGGCTGTGTAAGATACTGTGCATCAAGGCCTGATTCTCTTCCCCCTTGGAATCTAAGGGAGTATCTCCATGACTCTGAATGGAGGCCTGAGTCCCCGGAGCGATGCTTCTGCCTTCACAGGAGAATGGTTACCTTGCTCTCTATTAGTGTAGAAATGTTACAAACCATATGCAATACTTTAATCTAGTGCCCCTTTGCAAGGATCTCCAGACCCCAGTGTCCATGCATGGCTGCGTCATCCTGTCCAGGCAACGGGCATGAGGACCAATCAATTAGCAATCATGTAACTCTCGGGATATCAGGCTGGGAAGGTCAGCAATGAGTCCTCTTCATGTTGGGCCGTTGACCTTGCGTGTGGCCTCAAAGTGCTCTCATGTTCCCGGGTATTCAGCGTGTCTGTTTCCTAGCTGAGCCTTTATCCAGCTGGGTGTCTCTCTATCAGTGGTTCTAGGTAACCACTTGTACAGGATTTCACTCATCCGTGTATTTCCTGCAGTGGCCTTGCAGTGCAAGTGTGGATAATTTTAAAACACATTTTTGTCATCTGAGCTAGAGACTTGTGTCTGCCGCTCTCTGGGTCTGTTGTGGAACCATCCATGATAGAGGGATTGTCACTTTACTGAGGGTGTTGTAGGTGTCTTAAAAAAAAGTTAGCCTGGAAAGTCCAAAGTTAAGAGTAAATTTTTTTTAAGTGGCTTTGCAGAGTTAAGGTTGCCCAAAGAACCTTAACTCTGCGCTGTGTCCTCCTAGCCTTTGCACTTGTGTATATGATAATGACCTCTTGCTAGAGACTCTAAGGGCTTGATCTAGCACAGCTCGGTCTCAGAGTGATGCCCATTGATGAGCCGTGTGCCCTTGGTCTATGCTGCTGCATTTGGGATCCAGCCTTTAAGAGGGTCCGGGCCCCAGATACGGTGGCAGTATGTCCGGGCTCAGTCTCATGGGGTGATCTTGCTTGGAAAACCCAGATGCCTGTAGGGTATTGTCCATCGGTTGTCTAGTGAAGAGACCTAAGAGGAAGGGGATGTGTGCACACCTCAGACTGACTCATAGGCTTGTTTCTTTTTAGGGTGTCCTGTACTGTTCTTTTTGGAGGAGTGGGCATGCTGCCCTGCTGGTTGAGCCCAGAATGCCACCTGCTTCTCAACTGGTTGATAAAAGAAATACTTGGGGGGGAAGGGCAGAGAATAAATAAATTGATCCCAGCTGGGACTGAAACTCCCCAAGTGCCTGTTCAAAGTACTTTGCAGCTGCATTTTCCCTTAGCGGCCACCCATCAACCTTCTGCTGGTCGCCTGCACAGAGGGGACTTTTCCCCCACAGAATACTGGCGGGGGATTTAGAGCCAGTTGAAAAATGGGAATTATATTTTGTGGTAAATCTTGGAAATGTGTTTTTTCCTCCAAAATTTTCTGTGAACGTTTAATTCTCCCCTCCCCCGCACCCCTCGCTGGGTGGCAGGATGAGAGAAGGAAAGGGGCAATTTTTGCTTTAAAAAATGTCAAGCTAAACCTTTCTTTCATAGGCCCCACTGAAAACGTCTCCCCACGGCGATGTTTCGGTCAGTTGTAGCAGCCTTAAACTGACAACAAGGTGCCCTTCAAAACATGGGCCAGAATTGTCTTGGTCCAAGCAGACCGTGGTTTGTGCCTCGATTTGCATCTCCTGTAAAGCTCTGACATCTCTAAAGCAGGGCAGAGAGCTACAGTGAAACACCTGCCCTGGCTAGACCAAGCCCTTTTTCCTAAAATTCATAGATTCTAGGGCTGGAAGGGACCTCGAGAGGTCATCGAGTCCACCCCCCTGCCCTTCCAGTACCAGATTGATTCCACCAGAGGGGAGCGGCGGTGACATCCATACCCGTTCTGAGAACACTTACATAGCACGGGTAAGACCCCAGCAGCTGTCCAGTGCCTTGTCCACACTTCATGGTAGTGCCTTTGCTACCAGCGATGGAACTGAACTAGTGATAGCAACAGGGGCAAGTCCAGTGCAGACTCACCCCAGGCCCTAGGACCCTGCAGGGTGGAAGGGTCCCAGAGCTCCAGCCTGACCCTGGAAGTCTACACAGCAATGAAACAGCCCCACGAGCCTGAGTTAGCTGGCATGGGCCAGTTGCGAGTGTCTAGTTGCTGTGTAAACATACCCTACGTGCATCAGTTTCAGCAGCAGAAAGTCAGAAAAGTGGTTGTGATAGCTACAGACTTTCCAGTTCTCTTTAAAATGTACCTGGCTGCCATTTTGAAGGCTGCTTTGGTATGCTGTTAACATCATAGACCCTTCAGTGTCCCTGGGAATTGGGCTCTTAGTGCATCTATAGTTTACATATATGCTTTTTAAAAAGCACTTAATTCATTTTTTTTAAAGAGACACTGGGGAAAAAAAATCCATATGTTGGTAACAAACCAGTCCCTTTCCCTTGATAACACCGTAGCATTAATCCATTTCACTGATCCACGCCAGTTACGACCTGTTTACTTTGCATTTCTCTTGGTTGAAGTGTAAGAAAATAAGAATGGCCATGCAGTATCTTGACTTGCACCTGGCATTAGCCATCGTTGATTCAGAGGGAATGAACAGATCAGGGCAATTATCAAGTGATCTGTCCCCTCTCATCCAGTCCCTGCATCTGGCAGTCAGAGATTTAGGGACAACCAGAGCATGGGGCTAATAGCCATTGATGGACCTATCCTCCAAGAACTTATCTAATTCTTTTTTTGAACCCACTTATACTTTTGCCCTTCACAGCATCCTCTGGCAACGAGCTCCACAGGTTGACTGTGTGTTGAGCGAAGTGCTTCCTTTTGTTTGTTTTAAACCTGCTGCCTGTTAATTTAATTGGGTGACCCCTGGTTCTTGTGTTATGTGAAGGGGGTAAATAACACTTCCTTATTTACTTTCTCCACACCATTCATGATTTTAGAGACCTTTTTCATATCCCCCTTAGTCGTCTCTTTTCCAAGCTGAACAGCGCCAATCTTTTTAATCTCTGCTCAGATGGAAGCTGTTCTATACCGCTAATCATTTCTGTTTCCCTTCTCTGTACTTTTGCCAATTCTAGTATCTCTTTTTTGAGATGGGGTGACCAGAACTGCATGCAGTATTCATGGTGAGGGTGTGCCATGGATTTATAGTGGCATTATGATATTTTCTGCCTATTGTCTATTCCTTTCCTAATGGTTCCTAACATTGTTAGCTTTTTTTTGGACTGCCGCTGCACACTGAGTGAATGTTTTTAGAACTGTCCACAGCGACTCCAAGCTCTTTCTTGACTGGTAACAGTTAATTTAGACCCCATCCGTTTGTATGGATAGTTGGGTTTGTTTGCCAATATGCATTATTTTGCATTTATCGACATTGAATTTCATCTGCCATTTTGTTTCCCAGTCACCCAGTTTTGTGAGATCCTTTTGTAGCTCTTTGCAGTCTGCTTTGGACTTAACTGTCTTGAAAAGCAATGAAAACCAGTTTCACGTTCAGGTTCTCGGTGCTGATTGGGTTTCAGACATTGCAGGGGAGGGAGTTGTTTTAAGAAAGCTGTTTTCATTGGGATCTGTATTTATTTTTTTAATTATGGAAACCATTTTCTGTTGGTCTGGAGGAGCCATTGCGGATTATTTACATTTGAGGCCAGTTTTAAGTTGTCCTTTTCAAATTCATTGCATATGCCTGTGCCTGCCTTTACACACAGCTGTGGTGGTTTCTTTCATGCAACCAGTGGGGTGAGGAAAGAGGAAGTGTAATTTTTTAGTATACCTAGAAGCCGGTCTGAGATCAGGGCTGTCTTGCTCTGTACTCTCTGTATGCATAATGAGAGACAGTCGCAGCCCCAAAGAGCTAATGATCTAAACATACAAGGGGTGGGATGGGAAACTAGCACAGAGGGCATGTGCTTCCTGCTAGGATCCCTCAGGGAGTCTGTGGCAGAGCTGGGAATTGTGCCCTGGTCCCCAGTCCACTGACTTAACCTCAAGACCCCCATTTCTCTCCTCATGCTTGGAGCATGTGCGATAAAAGGTCAGAGGAAGGCTGGTGTGACACGCAGAAGCAGGTGTCAAAATGGCACTTTCCAAGCTCATTTTGGAAGAGAGAGGGGCAGGTGGGAAAATTATTTAAGGGGTTCAGAGAAATACACACCCTAGCTTTTACCAGTGAGATTGTTACAAACGGGGAGGGTTTAAATGCTCTTGTGCGTAGTTATGCCTCTGTGATGTAGTCCTACCCCAGTGTAACCTTCCTCCGGCTGTAGACGTTTCCTCCAAGCGTCTTGCTTCTGTGCAGAAGAAGCAACACCTTGCATCAGCCAGGGCCACAAACCAAAATATTTTTGTTTTTCAGCAGCTCTCATCTCAACGTTTTTTTCTAAAAACCACATTCACTCATGCAGATTCTCTGGCGCTTCCTGACATGTCACTAGCAGACGTGTGGGTCCCCCCATGGTTGCCTGTGGACTGTTTTATAATATTAAAGTTCTCTCTTTGTGAAACGTGTAGAGGAGGGGAGGGAAAATAGCAAACCACCAGAACCATTTTCCAGAGTGATCCAGGAGACAGCTCAAGGAGGGGTTCCCACATTGTGGATGCAGTCCCTGGGGAAAGAGAACCCAGGAGGCCTGACTCCCAGCCCTCCCACTCTTCTTCTTCTTCTCCTCATATTTTTCTTTCTTTAGACCACAAGCTCCATAGGGCAGCGCTCTGTCTTTAAGCATCTAGCATGCTCTGGCGGGGGCTAGATCAACAGTTAATAATGATCGAACCCTTCCCCATGCTCCCACCCCTCTCTAGCTGTTTTGTTGGAGGCACGGAACGAGTCCTGATTGGCTGGGTTAAGGTACAATTTACCTGCCCTTTCCAGACCCGCATGCGGCTTACGTGATTCAGTCCCAGGATCAGAAGTGCCGTGTAACTCTGCGCA
Source organism: Macrochelys suwanniensis (assembly GCA_033296515.1). Taxonomy (NCBI): domain Eukaryota; kingdom Metazoa; phylum Chordata; order Testudines; family Chelydridae; genus Macrochelys; species Macrochelys suwanniensis. The sequence goes on from CM065799.1 coordinate 5,158,418, forward strand.
CCAGCGTAGCACCTGGCTGAGGGTGGTGCTGTATATTGCTGTATTATAACACCCTATCGAGGGGGCTGATACAGTCTGGGCAATTGACATACTCAGCCAGCAGGGGGCAGTGATGATACATCTCCCACTTGCATCCCTACCCATCCACACTAACTTGTTCTCATTTCGAACGGTTACATTCCCTCCAACTCCACTACCCCACCAGCAGGGCATTTGCCTGCATGTGTTGGATGCTGCGCTGCATCAGTTATATCCTGAGTTCTGGTCCTGTCACCCCTGTCGGGTTTCCTTCAAGGTATGTCATACACTGTCCTCCCTCTGCAGTCTTGTGTAAGCAGGGGGCAAATCCCCTTGCATTGCCCACCTCAGGTCTCCCCCGTCCCCAGTAGGATATAATTGTATCATTTTGACCAGGGGTCTCAAATTCAATTTACCTTAGGGCCAGTGCCAGTCCTCAGATCCTCCCAGCGGGTCAATAACGTCACTGAAGATGGTGTTCAGTAAATAAAACGTGTATATTGTATTTTTTATTTAGAATTTCTTAGAAATAATAAAACTATCATGCATCTTTATACAGTTCTTCGCCTGCCAGAGTTTGTAGTGTTTGCCAGACACCTGGCAACGCTTCAGTTCTGTCAGTTTGTTGATGTTTGGCCTCTGACTGAGCAGTTGAAACCTTCAGGATTGCAGCAAGGTGAGCGTCAGATAGTTGTGTTGAGTATTTTGACTTGTTTATATTCATTGTGGAAAAAAGTGATGCTGCCTCCACGGCTGACTCTGCCCGGCGACTAGTGATGGTATCTCTGTCCCTCTCGCCCAGCCACATTGCCGGCAGCGTGTCTGCATGCATCTCTCCTCTGTGGGCCGCAGTGGGGAGGTTCTCAGGCCACAGATGGCCCATGGGCCAGGACTTAGACTCCTGGTTTTGACCATCAGCTGGTTGTAGTGACTTGAGGCAGCTAGAGCAGCAGCAGCAGCTGAACTGCAAGATGTGACCTGAAGTCAGTATATGCGGGTTGAGGATAGTAATCCCCATCACATGAGCTGTTGTCTCCAAGTGCTCGTGGGGTCACTGGAGGGTTGAGTGCTCCACAGGCTTAGAGTTGGGCTGGGATGAGCTGCAAGAGACTTTTCATGGCATTTGTTCAAGCCTGGAAAGTCTGAGTGGAGTTTGTATTTGAACAGCGTTAGACACATAATGGGGCCTCTCCCTGCAGCTGAGATGCCTTTGGCTTGGGCAGTAGTGGGATGGAAGATTACCTGGGGAAAACCAGGCAGAGGCAGTGGTGTCATTCGGGATGAGCCAGTACTGCCCAGATGCCCCAGTCCAGCAGAGGAGGGGGTAGCATAGGGGTCCTGTTCACCATGAGCCTTTGTGGAAGAGGGAGGATGTTAGGCCCAGATCTTCAGAGGTGTTTCGGCGCCTAACTCTCATTGATTTCTAGGCTTTTGAAAGTCTAGGCTGTAGTCCCTATCATCCAGCAAAAGTCCAGTATTGGTGTTTTTGTCAGTGTCTCCGTTCTTGCAGTGTCGAATGGATCCTTCGCTTCCTGTCCTCAATTATCACATAGCTGTTCAAAAGCTGCTGCGTTCCGCACTAGAGATGGCTGCGTTTCAGGGCTGGGTGGACAGTAGTTTGCATTGGTTCTAAGCAGGTTAAAGGGGCCTTTGTTCACTACAGGTAACACCTGGGTCTGGGAGCAGTAAAATGGAATGAGGTGAGTGGCCAAGGCCTGTTGTGTGAGAGCCTGGTGTAGACAGCTGGGTTCGCTGATCCCTAGGATGATCTGTTTTCTGTGGGCCTGTCACGCAGCAATGGGGGAGAGAGAAGCTCCTTTGAATGTGACTGTAACTCTCCCCCCCGCCCCCCACCTCCCTCCCCTGCCAAATAGCAGTGAGCCTTGAGGACCAGGGGAGTTCCTGCCACTACCACTTAACTCATCCTTCAGTGTCGAGGTGATGCCCCCACTTTGTGTGTCCAGCAGTTATGGCGGTCCTCTCTGCTGGGCGAATGATACCATGGAGGACTCAGGGAGAAATCTGTTACATTACAGAACCTTCTGTAGCTGCTGCAAGCCTCAGTGTTGGCTCACCAGAGTCGATCCCAGGATGGGGTGGGGTGCCAGCCCTCGCCTTGCCCCTGACAGCACTTAAGGATTCCCACAGTCCAACCCAGGGCAGTGGTGCAGGATAATTTGTATAGTGCGGGTGCTGAGAGTCGTTGAACCAAACTGTAAACCCTGTATATTATGAAAGCCACTTCAATCCAGGGGGTGCTGCAGCACCCCTACTTCCAGCACCTGACCCAGGGAGTAGGGGGAGAGAAGCTTCTGCCACTGGCTCCCCGTTTACTTTCTACACTCCCCCCCCCCCCCCCCCCCCCCCGTGGCATTTGCAAAATGCTGAGGTTCTGCTGAATGAAAGAAGCTCCGTGGACACGTTAATCCTCCCTGTGTTCCTCTGTTTACTGGACTGTTTCCATGTACTGTGTATGGGAGACAGCAGCCCCTGTAAAGGAGCTTAGAGCTGGGGGGGTGAGTGGGGAGAGTTTGAAGAGATCAGGCATTTCAGGATTGCTCAAAGGCCCCTCCCATCCAGCCCACGTGTTCACTGGGCCAGGGGCTCTCACCTTATGCAGCACCACTGAGTTTCTCCTAAGAGTTGTGGGGCAAGTGCCAGCTCATGAGAGAATTCACGCACACCGAGGAGCCCTTCCAAATGCTGGTACCCATAATCCTTTGCCTTGCTTTGGTACCTTCCATCCATGCATTGGTCATTACAGAGTGCGCTCGCGCTCTCCTCGGAGTGCTGCTTAAGCATTTGGCCCCTTGATAGGTTTTTTTTCCAGCCGTAAAATGGGCACAGAGGCTGTGTTGGTGAAAGTTAGGACTAGAACCCCTGAGTCCTTGCTCCCATTCTGTAGCTGGTGCACACATCTTTCCGTACGGTCTCATATCATCCGTCTAGAATAGATATTGGTCCTTATCTGGCCCTCACCCTAATATCTGAGCAGCTCAGCATCCCTCTCCACATTCCTGTAAGAAGAGGGGAAGTATTATTCTCACTTTACAGATGGACACCTGTGGCCTAGCATTGGTGGCGTGAGCTGCCCAAGATTGTGCAGGGAGTCTGTGGCTGAGCTGGGAATTGAACCCAGGTCTGCTGAGGCCCAGCGCTCTCTCCATTACACCATCCTTCCTACTATCACTGTGGCGGAGGGGGAGTGGTTTGAAATGAAGCATTGCTCTGTCACGGGGCAGGGTTCGGCTCCTCGAAAGGCCAGCCAACACCTCATGGAAAATTATACCCGGTAGGAGCAATTCTGCTCATATCTCCGTTCATTCCTCTCCTTGTCATTCTACTGGGGACACAGTTTCACAGCAGCTGTAACAAGGAGAGGGTTATTGCTGCTTCTAGTGGGCACCAAGAGCTGTCTGAGTAATTCAGTCACAACGAGTCAGAAATGAGACCGGTGCACGTAACATCTGATACCCACGCTGCTTAGCTGTGCCTGAATCTCATGGCCTTCTGTTCAGTTGTCTGCCTCTTAAAGGCAAACTGCAACGATTAGCTCCAATACATTCAGAGAGCTAAATATTTATTCTGGAAGGAGATGGGTGAAATGGGAGTTTAGATCTTTTTGGAAACAGACCCCATTGAATTCTCTTCCTAACCAGGCTCAGGGGTGATACCATATGAATCCTTTAACACATTTCTAAGGTGTATGCCTGCTTGGCTCTGGCTATGGTAATATAAACCCTGTATTACGGTGCAGCTTCCTTTATAAGCCCTGGGGGTTCGCCGTGTGCTGCATCTTTGATATTCAGGCCATTTATTGAGGTGCTAAACTTGAGGCACCCAGCTTTGGCTGAAAGTTCCTTGAGTCCCATGGAAGGTTTAAATAAGCCGCCTGTAATTTGTATTCTGAAGGATGGTTCCCCTCCCCAGCTCCAGTTCATGGCTCTATGAACAGCAGCCTCCTCTTCCTCGGCTGTGCACATCAAGCACCATGCTGAGGAGAACCGTTTCAGACTTGCTTACAAATCCGTGCCTTCTGCCGGAGAGGTTGTGCAAAGCATTACGGGGCAGAGGGAAGGGTGATAGGCTTGTGCAAAAAGTTTGGGCTTTTCAAGTCAGAGATGCTTTAGGCTGTAATAATAATCCCTAGGTTTCCTTTTCCCTAGACTGCAGGCGTGTGACGTGCACACTCCCGCGGTCCTGCTGAGCCGAATGATGATTCGCATTTCCTGCTCGTGCAGAAGATAAACACAGCTTTAATGTGACTCTAATTCTTTCCTAACACAAAGATTTTGGGTAAATCTTGCTGCGTTGGTTTCCACTGTGGCCCTTCCTCCTTTAAACAGGTGGAGGGACAAGGCATGTTTCCCTGCCTCCTACCCTGGTCACCTGCCGGCCAAGCACCAGGAGGTACTGTACTCTCAGCCTGGAGGTGCCTTCTGCTGTTTCCATTGTTCGTTGCAAAGGAAAGCAGGCCAGCTTCTTCAAAAGTTCCAGCCTGAGAGCTCCAGTGCCAATAGGGGGACAGAGTTAGAAAGAAAATGCTGTCAGGGAATATTGCATCTTGTGTTCGCTGCCTCGGACCATCTCCCTGGCAGCACATGGGCACTCTAGCAGTGTATGGACGCAATACTGTGTACATATGGATAGAAATTAAAGGACGCGATAAAAATAAAAAGTACCAGCGTTGCTAGATTCATTGGCTTGCGAAGGGGAGAGGTTCATAATTTGGTACTGGGTTGATGAGTCTGTTTCTGACATGACGTAGAATCTTCGTGACTTACCTAAAATAAGGCACAATTTTTTAACAGTGAGTAATTAACCATTAAGCCAATTTACCATGGGTTGCGGGGCATTCTCCATCACTTGCGGTCTGGATTTAAAGACTGGATATCTTGTAAGAGAGATGCTCTAGCTCAGCCAGAAGTTATGGATTTGGTGCAGAGACTATGGGGAGGTGGATCGCTGGAGGGATTATGGGGAGGTGGATCGCTGGCTTGCAACATGCAGAAGGTCCGACTGGATGATCCCTCGATGCCTTGGAATCTGAATGTTGCCCTGGCCCACTAGCTGACACGGGTTGTTTACGCTAGTGCCTTTTTAAGTGGAGTTAACCAATTTACCTGGTAACCTGAATTACCTCTTCTCACCTTTGTACCTGCTCATCTGGCATGTGGGAGCCCAGAACAAGCGGTTGTGGAGTGGCCAAGGTCGAGCTGATGTGGTGGGTGACTCGTGTTAATTAGCAATCAGTTAACTGGAGTTTAAAAAACTCTGGTGTCCCCAGAGGGGAGGAAGCTAGAGGCAGCCCTTGCTTCCCACAGCTGACCTCTACAGGTGCTGAGCTCAGCTTTGTGGGACAGGAGACGGAGGGGGCCTGGACTTCCAGTCCAATGCCATAGAGGCTGTGGCTAGCAAGAGGCAACTATAAACTGAGGACACTGGCTGCAATTTTCCAAAGTGACTGGCAATTTTGGGAGCCTACTGGAGACACCTTAAAGGTGCCTGTCTTCCAAAAAAATAAATGCTGAGTGCCCTCTCTGGGAATCTGGCCCCTTTCAGGCATTTCTAGCTGGACGCCTAAAATCACTAGTCACTTGGGAAAACCTTGGCCGCTGCTAGTCACATGTGTGAATATTGCTACCCCCTGTTGCCGCAAGCAGCGCGAGGGTCAGCGCTGCTCTGTATTCTCATCTGTCCCTCCTCTCTCTAAATATATACGTCATTTAATAACAACTCTCCTCTTGCTCTGACTGTTGCTAGCCAGGAGACGCCTGCTGCATGTCTGCCCTGGGGAGATGAGTGCCCGACCTCAGAGGAGAGGGAACAAACAGGTTACAGTCTCCCAGCCGCGAGAGGTCAAGGTCACCACACGGGTCTGTCGTCCATGCATCATGCGTGCCACCGATGGGGAGCATGGGGCGTGGGTTGGGCTGAGATAGAGGGCACCCAGCATTCTGTGCCCAGCTGTTACAGATAACAGAGTGGTGTAAAAAACAAAAAGAAAATCAAATACTTGTGGCACCTTAGAGACTAAAATTTATTTCAGCATAAGCTTTCGTGGGTTAGAACCCACTTCATCGGATGCATGGAATGAAACATACAGTAGACAGATATTTATACAGTCAGAGAAACATGATAAGGTGGAAGTGCGAATACCAACCCTAAGAGGCTAATTAATTGAGAGGAACCATAACAGCAGGGGAAGAAAAACCTTTGAAATGATAAACAAGATGGCCAATGTGGACAGTTGACACACAGGTGTGAATGAGGATCGTTAACTTAAGGGAAATAGATTCAATTAACGTAATGGCCAAGCCATTCCAAGTCTCTATTTAATCCCGAGTTGAGAAGGAGACCTCTGGACAACAGGGATTGCTTCCTCCTTACAACCTTTAGGGCACCAGACACCCCAGCTGAGGTGGGAAGGAGTTAGACCATGGCCTGTCCCAAGTGCTCCTGGCCTGGGACCACGTAAAGCTGTGGGGAGGATGCTGCACCACGGGATGGATTCTAGCAGCAGGTGAGGAATTCTGACTCTGAACTGTCCTAAGCCAGAGCAGTGTGAGAACTGCTTTTGAATGGCCTGGAAACTAGCAGAGCCTGCTAGGCTGGTCACACATAAACATTAGGCCGCACTACAGTTGTTTATAAACCAGATTGGTGCCATGGCTTGGGAGTCCCCGACCCCCATTCAGGAAAAACAGGAAATTTCGTCACCAGAACCCTAACGAATATTGAGCTTGGACTGAGACTCTGCCGCCCTTCAGATAAATGAATTTCCAAGCCCTGTTGATGGTGAAGTTCCACTATCAATCCCAGCTATGCGGCATCCTCATCCCTAGCTGTAGGCCAGCAGGCAAGTTTCCCGTATCTTAGCCTTCCATCTCCAAGTACATCACAAGCCATGGCAGATTCACCCTTCCTTCCCCCTCTGCGGGATGAAAACATTGTTATGACTTGAGATCTACCGATGAAATGGGCTGTGTGAGAGCGAAGAGTTGTTATCTCCATTGTGCGGATGGGGAAACTGAGGCACAGAGCAGGAGAGGTGACTTGCCTGAGGTGACACAATGGGTCAGGCTGGAACGGAGCTCGGGAATCCTGTGCTGTAGCCACTTGCTCGCGTTGGGATCATGTAACTAAATCCATTTTGTGCATAATCTACCGTTGGGCACTGTCTCGGGGCTCTGTGAGGGCCCTGTATCGATGTGGGGAGACTAGGGTCACGCCCTTGCTGTTTCCTGAGATTTGCACTCAAATCCAGCTTGGTCCTAGAGGCAGCTGGCCCTGGGGTCTAACCCGGCGTTGTGTTGCCACGCTCCCTCTACTGCAGAAGGGGAACTGCTCCCTCCCTAGGGTGGTGTTCCTTTGAGGTGAGGGAGGAGGAGGCTGGGGCTCAGTGAAAGTTCTTTGCTGTCAGATGTTACAAACCAGGAAAAGACCCCAGCACGATGGGACTAGACAGATCCCCTGGGGGTAGCGCTGGCCACCTCTAGTGTAACATTGAGCAAAAACGAATCCTCTGCTGTAACTGGAGCCTTGAGCTCAATAAAGGGACTGGGGTGTACAAAGGAGCTCCCTTCTGCTCTCTGAGGTGATTCCCTGCATGGACCTGCCCCGCAGGGGCTGCATGTAAACTTGTGCGACTCACTGCTCGGTGTATTACATGTCCCCAGTACACAGAGGGTAGGGTCTGTTACAGCACCAGCTATGGAGGCTGGCTTTTTAGCTGCAGAGACTCCTGCGTTCGGTTCTGGAGGGGCCCGGTTCCATCCCCAATGGATTGGCCATGAGTGTGTAGTGTGTGGTGCTTGGGCCTTCCAAATGGAGCTCTCCCTTGGGGAACTTTGCCCTGGGGCTATATAAGGGCAGACCTCCCAACTGCTGCTTGTTCTCTGCTGACTGCCGGAGGCAGCAAGCCGAAGTTCTGCAGAGCCTAGCGGCCCCTTTGTTCCCATGGTGATGGCGGTGCCCCTCTGAGTATCCTGGGTGGAAATGAAGCCAGGGGGTAGCCCCATGGGGCTGCAAGCTTGCATGAGGGTGCCTGCAGCGTGGGTCTGCGCAGGCTGCCTTCCCAGAGGAGCACAGTTACCGTGGCAAGTAGCCACTCTGCTCCCACTGCCCCCGTGGCTCCAGAGAAGCGATGGTTCGTTAGTAGTAGTAATGTGGTAATTACAGCAGTGCCTGAGGGCCCCGTTGTGCCCGGTGCTGTATAAACACAGAGCAGCAGATGTGCTTTAAGGAAAGGCGCATCCTGGGCGCTGTTTGCAGTGTCCTGGCTTTGGGGCTTGTGTTCCGTTTTTTGTGAGGTACGGCCAAGGCTCATCCTCTATTGCACAAGACCCTCTGCTGCTGGAGGAGCAGGAAACCCCCCTCCGGATGTTTGCAGTCGTGCGTTTCTAGTTCACGGTGAGCTAACAGTCATGCCCGGACTTTGCCAGCAGCGCAAGGCACCTTGGTAACTTGCTGGGGGCTGCGCCAACTTCCATCAAATGCAATAGACTGAAAGTACCTTCACCCATTTATTGCAGAGATGTGGCCTGGAAAGACTACAGGTCCCAGTATGCACTGCTTCCATCCTGAGAGAGCATTGTATGTGGGGACCAGCGCCTCACCGGTCACCCGAACAACATGTAGCTTCCAAACAGCAAGTGAATCTCAGCGCGCTGCCTTGGGGATAAAGAACTGCAGCACGCCCTGTCTCTGACTGTACAGAGATAGTTCCTTGTTCCAGGCAGAGGGGACAGAGATCTCCCCGTTCACTTGCTTTGCCAACCACCTGACCCGCTGGGGGTGCTTTTAAAAATAAGAGCTTGCTGGAGAATTTGGCTTGTTCCCAGCCTGCTGCGTTTGACACCTGGGGGTTGTTTGTAAGTTTCACTCGCTCCCAATGTTATTTCTCTCATCTCTTTCTGCAGGAAAGAATCTCTACACGAATGAATACGTAGCTATAAAATTGGTGAGTTTCTTTTCCTTCCCTCTCACTGTGCTGTCCAGGTTAGCTAGTGTTTCCAAGCCTGGCCTTTGACTAAGCGATTAAAACGGCTCTAGCTGAGCCAGTTGTTACACAGAGGCTCTGTAAGATGGGTTAGGTGGTGGTTGAGAACCGAGTGCATGCAAAGCAATTAATGTAGTTACCAAGCCGTGAGGTTTGGGCGTGAGAAGCGTGTGGCTCTGAAGCTCTGTTGAGTCGGGATCAGCTGGATCATGGCAACTCGTGAACTTCCCTAGTGTCCGCCACTAGCCATCTCTACAATTGGTACCAACGGCGAGTCTCAGCAGAGACCGAGTAAAAGAGCCATGGACCCTTCGTTAGCCAGGTCAGGATGAGACGCACCCAGGGAGCTTCAGTATCCCTCCTAGGTTCCCATCGGCACCTTTCACCAGCACTGCATTTCTTGCCATGCCACCTGGGACAGCTTCCCCTTGCATTGGCCTAGCAGCAGAGGGAGCAGGCAGCCTGTTGCGGTCTCCCTCCCTGCAGTCCCCTCACATCACCAGGTGGCTAACAAACTCACCTGTGGAAGCTGCATTGCTCTGCTTGGAGAGCACCCAGCCTGTATCTGGAGAGCAGGCCAGGAAGGGGTGGGGGAATGGGCCTTAGTCCACATACCCCAGAACTGGCCTCGTGGGGGAGAAGGGTAGCGAAACCTTGCATGACAGAGCCTTCCACTCAGCAGCAGTAACTCAAGTGTCCCTTGGTAGCTCAGGTTTGTGAGTGGGGGGCGGGGATGAAAACCCCACCTGTTTGTGGAGCTAATGGAACTGCTCCTGGTGTGAGGCACTCCAGCCTCTGAGCCCGTGCTCTCCTAGCTGCACAGACGTTGCCCCTCGCTGCGTCCTAATCTGAGCCCTCCCCCTTGTCCGGTGCCCCAGGCTCTAGGAGTGTAATTGGCTCTGCTCTTTCTGCATGGCACTTCCAGGGTTCCCTGGAGGGGATGGCTAAAGCACGGGGCATTGACCGAACTCTCCTCCCAGGGCAACTGCTGGCGAAACTCCCCAAAGCTCCAGCCGACACCGAGGGTTTCAGGAATTCTCACCCTGTGTGCCCGAGCAAATCCTCACGTGCCTGGCCCCCGCTTTGGGGCGTGCATTGCAATAAAACCGTTTGGGCACCGAATACACTGGCTTCGAGCAGCCACATGGACTTGCCACTAAGCCCAGGGCTTTGGGAAGGAAGCGACCGTACAGCGCAATTTGCCAAAGTCCAGTCACGTGCCCAGCATGAGCCAGATGTATCCCAGAGAGGCCTTAAATGAGAGGCTGGACAGAATGTAGCATCCCTTAGGTTCCTGGTGCTAAAAGAGATTCTGTTGGAGGGAGGGTGCCAGAGGCAGGTTTCCTGCTCCGTTACTCTGCCTCTTGGCCCATGGTGCCAGAACTGAGTGGGATTGCCAAGGTACAGATTCTCCAGCCTTTCTCCTCCCTCCCTGCCCCAAAAGTGACTGAGCAGAAACAAAGTCGGAAGAGAAAGATCATCCTCTCCGGCCTGGAGTCTCCATTATACCACTGCCCCTTTGTACCACCCTGGCCTTCGCGTAACTGAGGCCTTGTGCTTTGTGGTGATGCCAGTCCCTTGTTGGGGCGATTTCCTGCCATGTCTGTCCCCTCTCACGCAGGGACCTACGTTCTCTCCCCCGTGTCATTCTTTGGTTTCGTTTACTTTCCTGTACATTTAAGAAAATTGCCCAATGGATCAGATGTCCACCCCTGAGGGTTGGTCTCCATTTATGCCAACTTCCCATAGATCAGACCCCTTCTCTGCTCTGTAATGAACATTTGGGTGAGCCCCACCCATTTGCCTTGCCTGAAGTCGGGGCATCTGAAGCAAGCAGCCCTTCCTGAGACCCTGCCTGGCCCCCTCATTTGCTCACCTGCTCTCTTTCTCTCACTTCCCCCAAGGAACCGATAAAATCCCGAGCCCCACAGCTGCATCTGGAATATCGGTTTTACAAGCAGCTCGGAAATGCAGGTAAGGAGCAGCTGTGCATGCAGAGCGCTGGGGAGGGGCCCAGCTGGCCTGGAAGGACAGGAGTGGGGGAGTGTGCGCAGCTCTCGTTGTAACCATGACGCTGCAGCTTTGCCCTCCATCCCCAGCCTAAGCTGCTGAGGCCCATCTGCTCGGCTGACAGGCAGGTTTTCCATACACTCCTCATCTTTGATCCCCTTTGTTTTCATTTCTGTGCTAGTGTCGGGGATGCGGCCGAGCTGCCTCGGGTCATCTGGGACCCTCCTTCCCCTGCACCCCCCTTCCCAAAGAGCAGGGTGTCCTGCTCCCCAGGTGATGGGGCTGGGTGGGGGGTGTCACCCCTCCAAGCTGGGACTGACCCTGGGACTCCTGATGCAGGGGAAGGTGGGGAAGTGTGTCCCAGCCAGGAGGAGAATGGTGGCCATTGAGTGCCAGCAGCCTCTGTTCCTGGGGCATGGGTGGAGTCCTGTGGGGTTCAGATCCTGCTAACGCCCTTTCGCTGTGTTCCAACTCCTTCCGGCCAGCACCAGAGGGCTGGATGGTGTTTGGATTGTCAGACGGGTCACTGGGAAGGGTCATCTCCTTCCCCCCAACAAACCCAGGAACCCGGTGTGCATCGTACATGGTGCTTCCATCTCCCTGCAACACAGGATCCAGAAACCGAGCTTGTCCTCCCCCCTGCATCCCCAAGTCCTCCAGCACTAGAGTAGAAGGGATTGGCTGTGAGTTGGGAGTGGGGGGCTGCGGGTCAGGAGTGAGGGGCACCGGCAGAGCTGATGGGGGGAGCTCAGGGCTGGAATAGGAGGGGGCTGCAGGTCAGGAGTGGGGGGCATCGCAGAGCTGTGTGGGGGAGCTCAGGGCTGGCATAGCAGGGGGCTGCGGGTCGGGAGTGAGGGGCATCGCAGAGCTGAGGCGGGGAGCTCAGGGCTGAATAGCAGGGGGCTGCGGGTTGGGAGTGGGGGGCATTGTCATTACGCACAGGATGCATTGCTCAATACCTGGCTGCTGTCTTTCTAGTTCCACTTTTTCAGGCTGTTTTTCACAGAAACCAGCTTCCCCCCAAACCTTGGGGTACAGGGGCAAGTCCTGTTAACCCAGCCTGTAAAATCGGCATGAGGGCCCCTAGTGAGTGCCAGGTGCCAACATCCATCCCGGCCCAGGTCTCACCCCCAGCTGAGCCCAGCCTCTTCCCCTCCTCCCTGAACAGGGGCAGCAGGGTGAGAGCATGGGGAGAACCCAGCCCTGCTCGGGAATAATGCAGCAGAGTAGTTGTAGGGGTGCAAGGGAGGGGCAAACTCCCCATTGCTAACAATTCCCAATTAATGTCTTGCCTGGGGAGGGGAGGAGGTGTTTGTTGCCTCATAACCCCTGGCATTGGCTACTATTCCAGCACTAGCCACGCCTCCCTGGTACCGGGGTTACCCAGCAGCATCCAGTCCCCTGCGTTTGGCCTTAGACGCCGCCTGGCCGGGCTGCGGCCCCTGGGAGGGAAGGGGTTTTCCCGTCTCTGCTGCAGCTCGGGGCTGACTCCCCCACACTCGCTCTTGCAGAAGGAATTCCTCAGGTCTATTACTTTGGGCCCTGTGGGAAGTACAACGCCATGGTGCTGGAGCTGCTGGGACCCAGCCTGGAAGACCTGTTTGACCTGTGCGATCGGACCTTCACGCTCAAAACCGTCCTGATGATAGCGATACAGCTGGTAAGCAGTTGGCTTGATGATAGCGATACAGTTGGCCTGCGATGCAGCTAGGAAGCATGGCACGCCCTGCCGTCGAATCCCCAGTGACCAGCCCCCTCTCCTGCCCGCCCCCAAAGGAGATGCCCCGGGGCCCAGCCAGAACGTACCATGGGGGGCTTAGGCGGGGGAGTGAAGAGGAAGAAGGAGGTAAAAGCACCTGGCAGGAGATCAGCAGGCTGCATGTTCCTCACCAAACCGAACGGCCCTGGAGGGAGGGGAGCAACTGGGGGGATCCGAGAGCAGGAGGGAATTTTTAGGAGATGTGTGGGCTGACTGGAAACTCCTGCTGGGGAGCCCCATCTCAGGAAATCTTCCCTCATTGGATGGCTGTGTTGAATTGGAGATGGTGTGACCTCGTGGGTAGAGCAGTGCACTGTGACTCAGGAGGCCTGGCTTTTATTCCTGCCTCCGCCGCTGACCTGTTGGGTGACCGTGGGCAAGTCATGTTGCTCCGTGCCTCAGTTTCCCCATCTGCAAACCAGGGATCATGGCACTTTATTTCTCTGTGAACTGGAGGTAGATTCATGTTGCTCAAAAATCCCAGGTGTAGGCAGGAGTCCGCAGCAAATCCAGGCTCAGAACCCATGTGGCTGACAGACCCGGTCCGGCCTGCCCTTTGTGGGGAGCTACAGCCCACAGAGAGTACACCTCCCACCCTGCACTGCTCCATGGGGGCAGCCTCCAGCTCGGGATGAAGCATGGCATGCTGGGAACCAGAGTCCTGGCAGGCTGCAGCTGGTTCTGGTTTAGGTGCACTAGGTGCGGCATGTGGCCTTCTGGTGACCTGCCAGCTTGACCCTGGGATCGCTGGAGGTTTTTCCTGGGGTCTGTAAGGCTCCACCCCTAAAAACAATCCATTGCTTGGGCTTTAAAATGTAATAATGTAATAAGGCCAAGCTCTTACGTAGCACCTTTCATGGCTAGGTCCCAAAGCGCTTCACAGTGTGTACGTGTTTATCCTCCTGGCCCTGGAGAACTGAGGCACACGGATGCTCGTCCAAGGTCACTTGGGAAGGCTGTGGAAGAGCAGGGAATTGGATCCCGGGCCCCACCGGTTTAGGCTAGTGCCCTGACCGTCCTTCCTGTCCTGGAGCTGGGTGGGCGGGTAGGGATCCAACGGGCCTGGTTCTGAGAGCCAAGCAGGGTGGCTGCTGGCTTTAGCGGAGTTACCTCAGCTTGAGATGGGGCGAGAACAGAACGGGGCCCAGCGGGTCCGGAGTGAAAAGCTGGGCATTGTCCATGCCGGCGGAGCAAGCCCGCCCGCGGCCTCGCGCTGACACCAGCCCCTCCCCTCAGATCACGCGGATGGAGTACGTTCACACCAAAAGCCTGATCTACAGAGACGTCAAGCCGGAGAACTTCCTGGTGGGGCGGCCGGGCAGCAAGCGCCAGCACACCATCCACATCATTGACTTTGGCCTGGCCAAGGAGTACATCGACCCCGAGACCAAAAAACACATCCCCTACCGAGAGCACAAGAGCCTGACCGGGACGGCGCGATACATGAGCATCAACACGCACCTCGGGAAAGGTACCGGGCCCGGCCGTCGCTGGCGCCGCCCAAGGGAGAGCGAGACGCGGGGGAGATAAACCAATGGCTCCCACACTGCCCCAGCCCCGTGTTTCCCTGGCTCTGTGCCGAGGGGCAGCTGGAGGTGAGGCAGGTCTGTGGGGGAACCTGTCCTGCTCCACCGGGGTCTCGCCTTGGCCAGCATCTGCCCCAGGAATGTTCCTGTCCCCTGTATCGCTCTGGGTAAAGGGCACCCGCGAGAGATGCCTGCAGCTAGGGGGGCCTTGTCTTCCGACAGTGAGGTGTCATGGGCCAGGGGTAGCTAGGGCTGCAGCCGAGTGTGCTTGGAGCACCATGCTAGGGAGCACTAGCGCCCGAGCACCAGTGAGCTAACGCGTGGCAAGTCCGCGTGGCGTCACAGCCTCTGCAGGACCAGGGCAGGAGAGCCCGTGAGATGCTCAGCCTGCTACCGCTCACTTCATTCACCCCGAGGAAACCCAGCTGCTAATTCCATGCACCCCAATCCGGCTGCCTCTAGCGCCTTTCTCCCGCTCCTGCTGGAGCGAGCTCCTCAGAGTCTGCTCTCCTTCTGTACCAGCCCTTGACCACGCCGGGAGCCCCGCTGCAGCGATACGAAGGGTTACACGGCACTCGAAAGCCCCTTTGTTCAGGTTTGCTTCGTCTGAGCAGCTCAGCAAGCCTGGGCCTCGCTCGCTCTCGTGAGCTGCCCTGGGATCCTTGAACTGACGGAGCTGCCACAGAGAGCAACGGGACAGTGGGGGCAGGGGCAGGGAACGGGGTGGCGCAGCTCTGCCCTCCGCGGAATCTGCACGTGGCACTTACTGTTTCTCTCTTCTGCCCAGAGCAAAGCCGCAGGGATGACCTGGAAGCACTGGGGCACATGTTCATGTACTTCCTGCGGGGCAGCCTCCCTTGGCAAGGGCTCAAGGTAAGTGCCAGCTGGCTGCCGTCCTTGCTGTGTGCTGGGGTGCTGAGAGAGCACAAGGGCCTGAGTGTGTGTCTCACGCGGCTGGCAGGGGGGCACGGCGCATCCGCAGAGACCAGGCTGGGCAGGATCCCGCCCTGAGCTCGCGAGGGCGGACGGAGTAAAGTTAACAGGGGCGCTGACAGCATCAGCACACATTTGCCTGGGTGCTCTGGTTCCAGCCCACATGCCTGCCTGCCTGGCTGGGCGCTGTAGGATGAATTTAAATGGGGAAAATGTGAGTAATTCTCAATTTCTCCTACCCTCAGAAATGGGCCCAGACCCCAAAAAAGCTCTTGATAGAACTGTCCAGAGAGGGGCCATCTACACCTCTCCCCACGGTGGGCTGCCCTCACGGACAGCAGGGCCCCGATCCTGCCAACGCTTACGCACATGAGCGATGCTAGTGAAGCCAGTGGGCTTCTCACACGGGTGTTTGCAGGATCGGAACCCGAAGGCTTCCCAGGCTCGGTCCGTCCGTCAGTCACCAAGCAGCTTAGTGCCAAGTTCACTCCTCTGGTACCAGCCCCAGCTCCTGGGCTCCTTAAATCTGCAGTAAATAGTCATTCGCATTTTAAATGCCCTTCTGTGCAGAAATTCCTGTTGGAGGCGTGGGGGGAACGTGGCGCACGGGAGACTTGGCGGGGGAGGCTCAGAAGTGCTTGGCATTGGCTAGCATCCCGACCAAGTCCAAGCCCTTACGTCAGCTACTCTGCCAGGGGTGGGACAGAGGCTGAGACGCTGGCCGAGGGGTGGGGATTTCCAGGTCTGTTTCATTCACTGTCGCTGTTTTTGTGGCCTTGGACCAGCCACTTGTTCTCTCTGTCCCCACTTTCCCCTCCTCACTCTCACACCTACATCTGGCTGTGCCCAGCGAGGTCTGCACGGCTGTGTCTCTGGGAGCCCGGCTCTGTCAGTCCCTGATTGCCGTCAGCCAGGCTCTCCCTCCTCATGCCATATGGTAGTCAGGAGAACGGAAAGTGCACCCCCTCTCTGGCTGGTATCCCTGCCGCTCTGGGCATGACTGTCCTGCTGCCGAGTCTCCCCGCTCCTCCTGAAACTCGCGATGGCTCAGTGGGATAGCCGGGGATGGTACTAAAGTTGCCAGGATGGTGGGCGGGAAAGCCCAAGGTCAGCTCCTAAACCCTGGCTTAGGGCTTTGGCCAGTGTGCTCCTGCCAGGCCATCCGGGCGAGCATGGCGCTTGTCCACGGTGCCCTGCCAAGCTCTCACCCATGCTCCCCGTTCCAGGCTGA
Organism: Macrochelys suwanniensis; assembly: GCA_033296515.1. Taxonomy (NCBI): domain Eukaryota; kingdom Metazoa; phylum Chordata; order Testudines; family Chelydridae; genus Macrochelys; species Macrochelys suwanniensis. The sequence continues at coordinate 5,174,896 of CM065799.1, forward strand.
CACGCTGAAGGAGCGGTATCAGAAGATCGGAGACACCAAAAGAGCCACCCCCGTCGAAGTCCTGTGTGAAAACTTCCCAGGTAAGGGCGCTGCTTGAGTCGGGAGAGCAGTGAGGGGCCGGCGCTCTCGCCCACATTAAATAGACCTGACAGCCAGAAGCTGGAAGGGGAAACTGAGGCACGGAGGGGGACAGGGCTTGCCCAAGGACACCCAGCAGGTCAGTGTCAGAGCTGGGATTAGCACCCAGGTCTCCTGAGTCCCAGTCTGGTGCACTATCTACTAAGCTACACTGCCACCTATGGGTTACTGCCCCGCTCGGTCCCCTGCAGCACCATTCACTGCAGCCTCGCCCCCTCCTGCCCCACCTCCTATAGCTGGGCTTGCTGGACATCTCCCCCAGCCTCTGTCTGCAGAGTGGGTAGGATCTCTCCGTGGGGCTGTTCCCTGCAGCCGTCTCAGGGCTGCATTTGTGCAGTTCGGTCTGAGACTCTCCAGCCTCTGTGGGTATTCCCCCTGCCGCCCTGGCCCGGGTGCTCCCTGCCCACGGCTCGTGAGCCGCGCTGAGTCCACTGTGCCTCGGCAGACGAGATGGCGACCTACCTGCGCTACGTGCGGCGGCTGGATTTCTTCGAGAAGCCGGATTACGACTACCTGCGCAAGCTCTTCACGGACCTGTTCGACCGGAGTGGCTACGTCTTCGACTATGAATACGACTGGGCCGGGAAGCCGCTAGTAAGTGCCGCTGACCGGGAGTCCCTGGCGGGAGGGGCTGAATGGCTGCCTCTGGCTCCAAGTCCCTGGGAGCAACAGGCAGAGCTGGGCTGTGTGTGGCTACAGCTGCGTAGTTCCCCTCTGGCTCCTGAGAGGGGAGCTCCCCCCCATGGCTCAATGCCGTGTCTGCCCCCCACCCAGAACACACACACTGTCTCAGCCACTTCGTTTTCCTTCTCGTGGGGCCAGCCCCATCCCAGCCCCAGGAGTGAGATCTCTCCCCTCCTAACGTGAGCCACAATCCCGCCCTCCACACAGTCTGGGCCCTCCCCCAGCTCCTGGGCCCTCGCCCCGCCGGGGGGTGGTGAAAGCCCAAGGCGCACCCGGACTGCACAGAGATTACTGGGCCTTTCTTGATGATTTTCCTCCCGGTGTCTTGATCTGCAGCCAACTCCGATCGGCACAATCCACAGCGACGTCCAGGTGCAGCCTCCGAACAGAGACAAAGCACAGCCACACACCAAACACCAGGTGAGCCCCCAGCCACGCCGGCCAGGCCAGGTCCCAGTGACAGAGCAGCGTGGCCATGGTGGGGCAGAGCGAACCCGTCCAAGCACAGGCAGAACCAACCGATTCATGGGGGAAGCTGTGGGGTGGAGGGGTCCAGACATCATTAGCCGTTCCCATGGGGACTGGCAGGCATCTCCTCTGGACGGTCCAGGAGAGACATCGGCTGGCCAGTCCCTTTCTCCGTGGCCAGAGGGAAGGTGGCTGGTGCGGGGGAAATGGAAAGCCCTTAGGAGGGGTATGGAGGATTCCTCAGAGAGGTGGGGCATAGGCCCATGGGAAGTTCAAGTCCGTGGGGTCTCTTGCCCCTGCACCCCGTCCCAGCGGCGATTGCAGGGCTGTGCCATTGAAGCTGAGTGGGGAAGGCTGGGCCAGTGCTCTCGGCCCTGGGTTGGCTCATGGGAGGACGGGGTGTTGGAGGCCCCAGTGCAGTTGGTACACGGCTGACCTGCTCTCAAGGCACCATGGGGCGTGGACGGCAGGGTGGGACCGTGTGCGCCATGGAGCCCTGGCTGGGGATCAGTCGGGACCTTGTCCCACTGCCGACAGGCCTTCAGGCCAGTCTCAGAACCACCCCCTGGGGTCTGTCCCAGTGCCGGTGTCACGCGGTCCCGGTACAGCTCCTTGAGCAGTGTCCGGAGAGCTGTGGCTTCCAGGACAGGCCCCCATGTGACATCCCTGCCCCGGCGCATGCCCAGGTTCTTGGGGCTCTGGTGGAAAGGCCCTGCTGGTGAGTCCAGAGGCCCTGAGCTGGCAGTGAGGCTGCCTTGGCGGACTCCTAGAACCCCTTGCGGTGGGCGAAGGGAATGGGGCTGTGTTGGGATCGCTGGTGCCGCCTGCCACGCTGGGATCGGCTGGGCAGCCTGATTCTGTCGCCCCACCTGGGTGTGCGGGAGTGCTCAGCTGGGTTAAACCAGCCCTGCTGACAGGAGCTGGGCCGGCCGATGTGAGTCTCTCCGTACCGCCCCGTGGGGAGAGTGATCTCAGCAGTCACCGCTATGTGGAGGAGACCCAGCCTCTGTGTAGAGACCTGGGTGAAGACAGCTCAGGTCTGGGAGACGCTGCTGGGCTGAGCTGGAATACGTTCGGTGGAGCCCAGTGTCGTTGCCGGCAGGAGAACAGCACATGGCAGCCTCCCCCTAGGAGCCAGGAACACACTTTGCCGAGGCGGCTCTCCCCAGGGGCCGGTGAGGAATGGCCTGGTGGAGAGGGTGCCAGTGCCGGCCCTGGGGGGGAACTTTGCGGGGCTTAGCTCCTAGGAAAGCAGGGCAGAGTCCCAGGTAACTGGCCTCCTGCTGTGATGCTCCCAGAAGATGGGACAGCCAAGGAAACCCATGGAGTGGGGAGGACATTAGAGTGACCGGGCCGAGCGCCGAGTAATCCGGCTCTCTTGTGACGTGTTCTCTTGCCCATGAGTGGCCCAACAAAGGGGGTTCGATTCCAGGCAATGCTGCACTGCTCATCCCCGAGTATGTAGGGACCGGCGGGTTTCACAGCCAGCCTTTGTCAAGGCTCAGCCTCCTCAGCCAGCAGCTGGAGAGACCTGGATTCCCTTTGCCTTAACTTACCAAAGAAATCCCCTTGAAGCCTGGTGCTCAGGAGCAGGGGTGGGACCTCAGGTCACCACTACTTGGCCAAATGGAGCTGGGTTTGACCTTTGGACGCGGTGCAGACATCAGAACCAGCTGGTGCGGGCAGCACAGGCCAACCCAGCAGTCCCACCGCTTTTATGGAGAGGGAATATTCTCCAGGACTCCTGGCTCATCCCCTCGTCTGTTATCCATGGGACCTTCTCTCTCCCTGCTGGGCCACCAGCAGCGGTGGGAAGAAGGGAGACTGTGGGAACATCCCCAGTGGAAGACTGTCCACAGTGCAGTAACTATACCAGGCTCTTTACAGAACGAGAGGCCCAGTGCAGTCCCAGAGGATCCGATACACAGGAGGTGCCAGTTCTTCGCTGTATCTAGATTCCTAATGATCACCCAGTTTACTCTGCGCCCTGATCTGTCCTTAATCCTCCGGCTTTAAACACTACAGGGATGGGAAGATAGACCCGTAGCTTTAATTTCTGTCCATCTTTACTCTGCAAAATCCAACATCAGGCAGCATTGGCTCCCCCAGCTCCGTTTAAAACACGGCTTGTCCCCGCCAAGAGGCCCTGCTCTGCACAGTTTTCCAAAAGCCAGCAGCACATCTCAGCATTGGCCAAAGAGGAGGGCAGCAGACCAGGTTCCTGATCCGTCTGGACTAGTGCGCCAGAGATGCATTACGGGGGTGGGATGTGTGCACATCTGCACAAGCGAAGGTGTGAGTAAAGCGTGAACCCAATCAACAGACCAGCAGCTGGTCAAATGGCTCTGAGTCCCAGCCCATTCCAGTCTGATGGGATTTCATTGGGGACCACACTGGGTTATTTGACTTAACACGCTAGTGCTCTGTTTTATATTTTTGCTTTTGCATGTCTTATTTTCTTGACTCCTCTCCCCCACCGTTCCTGCCCCCTCGTCTCCATCCTTCTTCTTCTTCTGTTTTGTTTCCTGTCCTGCCGGTCACTAGCAGTCGCCCGAGGGGAACGAGTTGTGTGATCCCCAGGCTAGTCAGCAGGCTGCCGAGGAACCTCTAGGAACTCACCTAGCGACCAGCAGGCTTGGGGGTTCTGTGCAGGTACATGCAGTATGCTGAATGGGAGTGGAGGGGGCATTCCCAAAGGGGGGGACGGGCCACCGGGGAAAGGGCCTGTCCCACAAAACTCTGGCTGCAGCAGCATCCTTTGGGCACGATTTGTGCTTAGCCCCAGGATCGGGGCTTTGCAGCCTTTCGTTTCCATCGGTGGAATCTCTGGCTTTGTCCCTTAAGCCTGTCCCCCGGTTCGCCTTCCCTTCCTGAGGCTCAGGTGCACTCCTCCGCTCCTTCTCCTCCCCTCTTCCACTTCCAGCATCAGTTCAGCTTGGAACCATCTCAGATCTGCAGGCTTAATCCTGCCCCGTCGTCTTCCTCCTCTCCTGCTCTCTGTGACCCCAGCCCCTTGCGGGCTGTCCACATCTCCACTAGGGTCAAGAATCTCCTGCCACAAACTGGGGCAACTCTGCTTTGTGTGTGTCGTGGGGAAAGGGAGAAATTCACGGGCTTAGCTGAGCCCTGGACTGTGTGCTGGGCCTTGGTGGATTTCACCCTTGTTCCATGTAACTCTTCCCCCAAATGTCCTAGTTCCTCCCTAGTCCCTGTGCTTGTCTGTCTGTCCTCACTTGATTTGCGCCCCCGCCACGGGGCTCCTGGGGCAAAGCTCACCCAACTCTCCCAAGAGAGCTTTGAGTCCTGTGTGTTCTCCCTGGCTCCTGCTCCTACCACCGGCCTTCATGAGTGGGCAAGGGACACCCCCGCCGTTCTCGCCGCACAGCTCTGCTTCCTGTGGTAATGGCTGCGGGAAACGTGCTCTCTAGTCTCTAGCCTGTCTTCACTGCAGTTAACTCGAGTTATAGCTCCGATGTGGGGGTGCTTTGAACACCAGTGGGCTGGCCCCGGGGGGGTGCAACGTGGCGGCTGTGGGCGCCACCCCCTGGCTGCGGTGACGGTTGCTCTGAGCCGTTCATGTATGGCCTGGCCGCTCTCCCTCCGGCAGAGCTGAGCCGACCGTAGTGAAGTCACTGTGGCTGGGCGTGAGCTTGCATGGTGCCACTTCCCCCAGTGCTGGGCGAGGCTGGTGGGGCCTTCCCGGGGAAGGGGTGGGGACTGCCAGAGTTCATGTACTAGGCCTGGACATCAGCCAGGTAACCTGGCCTTGCCTGGAGAGTCGTGGGAAGAGGTGGGGGAGGGGATCAAACAGCGTTGCTCAGCTGCTGCAATGCTGGCCCGTCCCCTCCTGTGGACACTGGATAGCGATCCCTAGCCAGGGCCGGTGGCTCCCCGGAGGTTGTAGCAGGAACTAAAGCAGCTGGGAAGCAGCTGCCGGTTTCATTTCTGTAGCGGGGTGTGGTGAGGTCACAGGCCCTGCCAGCGTGCGAGGGGCGTGGCCCAGGTGTGTCGCAGCCGTTGGTGGCGCTGCTCTGTTCCGTCTGCTACGTGAGCCGGTGTTAGCTACTGCCAGGGGAAGAGCCGGCACTGGAGGATAGTAACGAACGGCGTGAGCAAAGGATACAGAGCTTGGGAGAGTCAGTCCACAGCGTGTGGGGCCAACGTGTCTGGGACAGTGGAAGTTAGTGGGAATCCAGGGCACAGGAATAGCTAAAACCTCAAGGCAGCCCCAGGGCTTTGTCTTCCCCTGCTTGTTTTTACTGCTAAGTAACAAAACAGATGCTGGGAGCAGGACAGACTCTCCCACCATCCCCTTTGTGCACCACTGCTCCCCTGGCCTGGCCGTTCTCTGGGATGCGACTGGCCATGGAGCGAAGCGCTGCCCGGCTCGCTGGGTTGCCATTGGCCGGCAGTTTCCAAGGGTCGCTGAGTTTTGCTCTGACTGCACAAATGTTCCTGGGTTTTATTTTTCGAAGCTCAGGAAGATCTGGGTTTGAAAACTTGCTACAGAAATGAAATCTGGGCCTTTCCCAGGCGTGCTGTGTGACAGGCCCTGCCAAATAGCCTTCTGGAAAACCCTTCCTCTGCTGCAAGGACAGGAGGGAGTTCCTCTCTCCAAGCGATGCGCGCTCGCTCAGTGGCAGAGAGTGCTGGGAGGCTGAGGTCCAGCCCCTCTAGCTAGTCCAGCGCCTGAGGCACTCGTTGCCAACTTGCCCTGGGGCCGGTATGATTCAGCAATGCTGCCACCCCAGGCAAAGCAGTCCCGGGCACTGGCATTTCCCTCCCCTCACCGCTGGTAGCTGTAGGTCGCCTCCCAGGCCGGGTGTCGGAAGGAAACTTGGCTCTCTTACATTGTGGCAGTTTCTCTACAGGGGCTGCTGCTTCAGCCTGCCCCCTGCGCTGTGTAATGCGCCTTGTGGGGAAGGCAGGGTCGGGCACTGTTGGTGTGTACCCGTTTCCCTACTCCGTGCAGGGATTCAGTGTCAGACGGGGCCGGGCCAATGAACAATCTCCGTTCTCCTCCCTGCCCTCTGTATTACTCGAACACATCCAGTCTCTAACTGTCCAACTTCTCCTCTCAGGTGATGAGTTCCACCAACGGAGAACTGAACACGGATGACCCGACCGCGGGACATTCGAATGCCCCGATCACGGCGCCCGCCGAGGTGGAGGTAGCGGACGATACAAAGTAAGGACCCGGCTGCACTTTTGGTTTGCTTTGTTTGTTTGGGGGTGGAGGGTTGGCAGCTGCTGCACTGGCCACGCTGGAGGGGTTGTTGGGGTTTATTTGCTGCTGTCTTTGGCTGCAGCGCTTGTAGAGAATAGAGGGGACCGAGTTATAATGAATCTGCAGAGGATTTCGACACACCCTGCTGTTCTCTAGCTCACAGCCTGCTCTGCCTAACGTCACCACGGGGTGTCTCCCAAGAGCCAGGACTTGTCTATTTTGAATCTGCAGGGGATGCTGTACTGAGGTTCCTGGCCGGAGACAGACCCTGGGGGTCAGTAGTTCCTAGGAACGCAGCCACTCTCCCCTAAATCCCAGCCTGGACTCTGCAGCCACGGGTGGGACCGTTGGCTCACGCGCTGACCAGCTTTGCAGCTTCATCTGCCTGAGCGCTCGTCAGTTTCCTGAGGGTGGTGGTCTCGCTAGTGCCCCCCTAATGCCTGTGAAAAATACTGTTCCTACCCCCAGCGTCTTGAGGTCTGGGCTTTTCAGGGACCAGGGAACGAGAGAGAGATGGGACCCAACCCCACTTCTCGCTGGTCTTTAGAACCGTGGGGCTTCCCAGATGGGTTCAGACTCGTGGTCCATCTCATCCAATATCCCCTCTTTGATAGTGGCCAGCACCAGCTGCTTCGGAGGCAAGGGGTAAGAACCCCCCCAGGAGCAGATGTGGGAGAATCTGCCCCCACACAGGCCATCTCCTGGTCACTAATAGAGATTGGCTTAAGTCCTGAGGCAGGAGGCTCAAGACACCCCCCCCCCCCCCCCCAACATCTGTTATCGTGAACTGCGATGATTCCAGATATTCTCGTTCCCCCTTGCCATGTTCAATCCCTTCTGCAATGGGGAGGAACCTGCGGTTGGCCTTGGAGAGGACAAGTGCAGGTCTGGGGGCATGAAGCCTGTCTGCCTTTCTCCGCAGGTGCTGCTGTTTCTTCAAGAGGAGGAAGAGAAAAACCATCCAGCGCCACAAGTGATCTGCCAGGGACAGCACGGATCAGTTTGTGCAGTATCGCCTCTAACTCTGGCTATGGATGGGTCTAGATTCCTGATCAGATCTGCAAGGCCTCCCCTCCCTCTGATTTTGTTGAGGGTGGGGGAAGAGCCGTCATGACTTCACCGCCCGGCACCACATGTGTGGATGGGGAGGGGGGGCGGGAAGTTCCCAAACTGCTTTACTTTTCCTCCACCACCACATCCACGCAGTGGTCGTTTACGCAAACCAAGTCAGACTTTGCCGATGTTCCCACGCCCGTCTGTCGTGCATCCACGGAGAGCATTAAGCTATTTAAAAAAGGAAACCAACCAACCAAACCCACGACGTGAATTTCTTTTGATTCTATTAACTAGTTTGAAAACGGGGATCAACTCTACAGACTCGACAAACATTGCTGGCGTAGAAAAAGCCGAAGACAATTTCAAGAGCGGTGGGCTATGGAGAATTTTTTTTTCCCTGTCGCTTCTTGGTCTCAGCAGTTAATTTAAGTCTCGGTGCAGAGTGCTGAGTTGTCAGTCTTTGACCTTCCTCCTTTTAGTGTTATGAAATTCTGCTTTTCTTTTAAAGATTGTTTTCCCGGTAAGCTCCCCCTCCCCCATTTGGTTAAAACTCTTTCCTGGTGGTGGTGAGCGAGCGATCGCTGTTAGCCGAGTCTCTGGTACGGTGATAAGTGGAGGAGGGACTCGTTTACACGTTCGTTTTACGATGCACTTTTGCTAGCAATACAAGCGATGTTTGGTCTTGAAATTAACAGTTTAGTAATTAACTGGGGAAAGCAGGTGGGGGGAGGGGAGGGGAGCCGAATTTAGGGTCTCAGGAATGGTTGGGAGCTTATGAGAGCCCTGAAGCCATGCCCTCAGCCATTTGAAACGGGCAACCTACCTTGGGGGCACCTGGCCAAGACCAAAGGGAAACTTGATGTTGAAGAGCAAGGTAGAAAAAGGATGTCTTAATGGTCCCTGCAATGAGCCTTGGGGTGGGGATTGTTTCCTGGTGCCCAGGACAGCTTAGGATGGTTTTATTAAGCACAGGGGATAGGTGAGTCCTGCTTATACTCCTGGCACGAGAGTTCAGTGTCCTCGTTTTACCTGGACTCTTTTTAAAAGACTTGCCTATTGTCTAGGCCCCCAGCCCAGTGAATCTCCCCATAGCTGATATTCTGATCAGCAGGGACTTCTCGGGAGGACCAGGAGCCTCCTAAATGAACCAAAACCAAGCCAGTGCAGTAAGGAAGCAGTGTGCATGTTCCCTGTGGGGAAGAAGCAGCGGAGGAGAGGCGAGCCGGGGAGGAATGGTTAAAACTCCTGGGGTTCCAGGTCACATTTGAAAGGGCCAGCGTGGAATGAATCAGATTTGTAGCTTACTGGGAAATAGCAAACCCTGCCCTAGGATAGACCCAGTTAGGCTGTTCTCTCTAGCCAGACTCTCCTTCCTGGAGGATACTGAGGGGGAAGGGCTGGAGGGAACCTTACAAAGGTTGGAACCTGCCTCTCCACCTGCTTGCCAGTCTAATCGCAGGGCTGAAGCCCTAGGCTGGCCCACTCATCCAACAATCAGAGGCCCATGTGCTTACTCCTTAGCTGATCACATGTGGCAGTTCCTAGCTGTGGATTTTTTTTAAACTCTCCCCCACCTCCCCCCCCACACACAGACACAGCCCTTCTTTAAACAGCCACAAGGGGCACAACAGCCAACCTTAATTCAGTGTGAAACGACTGAGAATGTGCGTTTGGTTGTGGTTGTGCGTATTTACCACGGCAACAAAATTGAACTTTGGGGTTGTTTTTTTTACAGGGCGGGCGGGTGGGGAAGTAGCATGTGGGGTTTTTTATTTTCTGTGTAATTATGACACTTGTAATGTTTGAGCTGTAGGAGCTGGAAGCTGCTCTGGGGTTGTGCAGGAGGACGGTTGTGAGTGAGACCATCAAAGCCTTTGTCTGAAACAAACACAGCCGTCCTTTGCTGGCGCACGGGGGGAGCGTGTGGGAGGCCACTCGGGCTAGGTCCGGCCTGCGTTACCCTGTGCTGATTCACTGGCGCGCTGTACCAGCTACTCCGTCTTGTTGCTGCAGCACATGGTCTGCTGAGGGTAGGAATATAAACCACTGCAGGGGAGGTGACGGGGCCCCACAGGCACATTCCTCTCCTGTTCCTGCTGGAATACAGCAGCTTTGTCACTCTTCCACCCAAATTCCTTTCATTTAAATCAGACCTGAATGGTTAAAAACAGGCTTACGCTAGTTCAAGTGGCTTCCTCCTTCCCCAGCCTCCACCCTAAGCTGGAAGGGCCGTACCCCTTTAAAGACCCTGGGGACTCTGAATCAGATGCTGCCGCATATTCTTCTGGTCTGCAGTTTTCCTTCAACAGCAGTGCCTCGGTCATGCTCAAGAGAACCAAGGTGGTGGGGGGGACAGCTGCACCAGCTAGCGCCACAAGGAGGGCACAGCCAGCTGCTAGAGAGCGCTTGGTTCTTGACACCTCAATGAATTCCACCAAATCAGGACCTTTGGATGGTATTTAGTTATGTGCAATGTTTGACCTTGTTTCCCAAACAATGCAAATGAAACCGCCTTAAATCTTCACTGGAACTGTCCTTCCAGTCCCCGAAGGTGTAAAATAAAAGTATGGATGTGAGTGGGTGCATGTGCGTATTTGGACAGCCAGTCGCCCTGTGTCTTTCCAGACAAACCTACTGCAGGCTGAGGAGAAAATAAAACAAGAGGGAAAGAGGCCAGGGCGTTTGCCCAGCTCTGTCTTTGGACTCTCTTCCTGCCCGCTGGAATGGTCACGCCCTAGGGCTGGCTGAGCCGGTGGGGGCAGCGGGACTGTACTCACATCACGGAAAGCGTCTGTATGGGTGTAGCACCGAAGCAGAAGGGTGGTGGTTCCAGTGCGAGTCTAGTTATGGCTTTAAATAAAAGTGTACAGACCTGGTATTTACAGCTCTCTCAGGCTTCCTGGAAGCCATAGAATTTAGGGGCTTTTTTTAAAAAAAATAAAAAAAATCCAACCTACCTGTTTCCATCAGGATTTATTGTGGGGCGGGGCAGCAGGAAGGGGCTGGCCTGTGGTATCATTAACAGCTTGCACCAGCGTATAGAAATGTGCATCATCAGCGCTTAGCAAAGCACCCCCCTGCTCTTAGAGCCAGACAGGCCCCCGCCTGACTGACAGAGCAGAGAACTGGGAACGTGACAGGGTAAGTGTGAGTTCGGAGTGCATTTGCTGCACCTCAATGCTGCAGGCCAGTGGGACCCGTCCTGAGATCAGTGAGACACAGGTTGGTTTTCGGACTGCAAGTGGCTGTTTTAATATGTGCTGCAAACAGCAGCAGGTGACAAACACTGATTTAATTATTACCCAATTAAGTTAAGACCTGAGTGCAAGTTGATAACTTACTTATTTGCTGTGAGACTCTCTCTGTAAGTATTTCCCCATATACTGTTTAATGATGAATTCCCAGTACTGGGGCTCTTTGGGTAATGGTGATTGCTAATTTGGCTCCTGAACCCCTGAGGTCTGAGTAGCACTGGTCTAAATCGATGTAGCCCAGCCAGGCTTGAGTTGCTGGGGAGTCTGCTGTGATAGCCAGGGAACTGATGGGGTTTGAGAAGTCATGCCAGGCTGTGGCTGTTGGAGGAATGAGGCGAGGAGGGAAATAGGAGGTGCTGAGGTCTAAGCTGACCGCTGCTCTGAAGGGGCTTTGGAGATGTCAGTCTGCCTTTGTCAGCTGCCTCCCAGGCCTGCAGGGAAGAGATGTCTGCACCCGCATGACATGGCTCACATGCACAGCTGGGGCGCACAATTCTCTTGGACAAAGCCTGCTCACTCCAGGATTGCATTGGTGTGTCCAAAAGAGATGCACTTACAGCTGCCTTGTGTTTATTGAGCTAGGCCTGCCCAATGCTGGCTTCTCTTACCCCCCCAGTCACTGAGCAGGATCCCTGTCCCTTGGGAGATCCCGGTTTCCTCCCCTCTGGGCTCATGAGAGAACGGGCAGTAAAACCTATCTTGAGTCAAACAGGGTGAAGTCAGCCTTTGTGAGAGGAATCAAAGACCTTTTAGCTGCTGCTTCATCATTAAATCCTTAGGGTTAAAGAAACTACCCCCAAAATTACTTTAACTAGAAGACGGGGGAAGTGGTAAGGAAAACTTATGAGGGCAATTCAGTTTCTCTCTCACATACGCAGACATGTATTTCTCACACCACCACCTCTCTGCATTAACTTTTCTCTGCAAGGCAGAATCTCAAGGGGAACAAAGGAAAAGATACTTGTACATTGCTTCAAGGGTTGAACTTTGCTGTGTAAATTACTGTAAATCTAGAGCACCCAGGGAAGACAAATTAAGGACTCTGCCAGCATCAGATCTCAGTCCTCTTCCCCCAGTGGTGGAAGATAGACTCCTAGAAGTTGCCAGGTTCTGTTTGCCATCTGCTCTCTTCCACTCATGAAACTCTGTATTAAAGACAACCTCAATGTCTTTATTGATTTCCTATTTACAAATCACAAAGCCGGCAAAAAGCAGAGTGTGAACACTGAATGAGCATTTGATACATTCATTAATATAGCACTAGAGTCTAGACATTGCCAGCTCTGTTAGAGGTGACATGATACAATAGAAACTTCTCATACTTTGGAGACAGGCATGTTCCACACTGAATTACATTCATACTATCTACAAAAGCCAGAATCGCCTCAAACGGCGTAAAGCCCCAAGAACAAAAATTGCTCAGATGTCATTCAGAGTTTAATTTTTCTTTTACAAACATTTTTCAGCAGGAAAACGACCTGCCTTGTGGCTTGAAAGCAAGATTGGAGGGAGGGAGTCTGACACAGGAGCAGTATTAAAAACATAAGCCTTAAAAGGAAAAAGCCACCAGGCAGGTCTGCACCTCGGCCTCATCTATGTTTTGAGGCTAAAGGACTTGCGTGTCCTGCTATTTTCATGGCCAAGTCTGCAGATTTGCGTCTTTCATGGTCCAATAATTTCTGCTATTACCACTTATATACAGAAATGCTCAGGGAGGGCAATATCCACAGCAAAGAGTTTACAGCTAAGGTAAGAAATGGGCAAAAGCCCGAACCCTGACGCACGCATTCCCACAACCTTTGACAAGAGGTGAACAATGGGAGTGCAAAAGCAGGCAGGTCAGCTATGTACATTCCAACAGAAGGCAATTTCCCTCTTAGAGGAAGGAGCATCTCCATCCTGTTAATCCATTTCAGAATATGGTTTGCATTGCACAGAATCAGGTTCAATAACTTGAGTAGTGGACCCATCATTTTTAGTACTGGCCGTATTTTAAAAACTGCCTACCCTGAAGCAGGCTTACAAATACACATCTCACAATGTCTTCCTAAAGAACATAACACACTGACAACAGTATTGAACATCTACACTGATTATTTCTAGGTGATGGTTCCTGATTTGTTTATTTTTGCCGTTTGGTTGGTGGAAAGTTATCCAGACAGCCACAGACCCTAGACCCGGGATTGCGATCACAAATTTAACAAGGGGAGCCCTGTCATAAGACTGTGTTTGGAGCAGTGGAGAGAGAGAGACACACACAGGCTTTTTAATGAACCTCAACTTATCAGAGACAACACCATCATGCACTAATTAATTCCACACAAATGCCTCTGAATGGTTTGGCCACCTATGCTTATAAAAGGTAGCCTTTATTTCAAATACCCCCCCTCCTTTGCAGACTGCCAGGAAGTAAAAATCCCTTTAGTCTTTGCTAGTCAGGGCAAGGGCGGGACCATTCAGGCAGTTACAAAACAAAGTCACAGCTACTTCCCATCAAAGCAACCTCATGCTTAGCTGACATCACATCTGGTTATGGTGAAAGGCAACCAGTTTTGAACAGAGATGGGGGGGGGGGGCTTTTTTGCCATTAAACCACCCCCATCGAAGACTGGTGCTAACGCTTTTTTTAAAGTCAACTAGGAGTCTCATTCTGAGAACATCTGTCCAAACACCCGCTGACCAGTCTCGAGCTGGGAGGGGACAGAGAAATGCACATGGACAAGCAGAAACTCTTCAGCGGTTTTCTAGATTGTTTCATAAATCCCGCTCCACGAGCGCCAAACCCCTTCCTCCTTTGCATCACAGCAGCAGAGCTCTGAGCCAGTGCCAACGGTGAGTGATGCAAAGAAAACAAGACAGTCGAAGAGTCCTGTTGCAACGTGCCTGAAGACCGCAGCGATATATTTTACACTGGAGCCTAGTGAGGCACATCGTGGTTGCTTCTACCTGACAGTCAACTGCTACCTCAAGGGGGAAGGGACTCAGTGAGCCTGGCAGCTCTCAGTATAGGCTCCCTGCTGCTAAACGCTGCCCAGGGGGTATTTAATAGCCCCCATTTGTTTAAATAGGATACAGAGAACGTTGCAAAAGCACCCCCGGGACAGAGCAGGGGAGCCTGCCTGCAGCTCCGCTAAGTGCTGATCTACTGGGCCTCGGCACCTTCGTACAGCATCATCTAGCCACAGGGGATTTCCGCTGGGTTGCACTAACTGTCCAACTTAAAGGATTGTCTCAAATTAGCAAAACGCCCACGTGAAAAGGCTGGTGGGTCTCTGCAGAGGTGCTCTCCTGGAGCTGGGAGTCCGATCTGAGGTTTTGTGCTGAAAGAGGAAAACCTCCGTGAACACCAGTTTCCTTAATTTTCTGAAAACAGCAAAGGTCTGTACAGACTGGCTGTGTGGCAGGCACGTTCTAGTGAAACCTCCTAGCGAAACCACCCCATTTTGGCAGCACTGCTGAATCGGCCTGGCAAACCCTCTCGTCCCAATCCCAAGTAGGGCCGAAGACGAAGAAAAAGTCAATATGACCCTCAATATGAATTTTCTTTTTGCAGGATTGTCACCTAGTGGAGAATTTAACCACCATCAGAGCCACTTGTTTCCACACTTCCAACTGATGTAAAAGCATCTACATTCATGACCATAAAATCCCCCCATGAAATGAGACAGGGTTAGCAGTAGAATGAAGAGTTACTAGTCACAGGCAACCTACAAATGACACCGGTAAACCAGTTCGTCTGCATATGGTGGTGGGAGCAGCAGCATCGCTAGCACAAGGCAAACATGAGCTTTACAATTATTTTACTGAGACCTTTGGCTAGCGTGGCTCCCACTGGCAGGGTCGAACTCAGCCAGAGATTTCGTTCGGAAGGGCATGGGGGAGAGGGAGAAGGGGGGATAAAAGTTCATCCAACACAGCTGATCCCAAGAGCTGCACTATGTGTAGAAGATAATCTCTGGGATCTGTCCATCCTCCACAGACGTGCCGTTGTTGTTCCCAGCCGCGTAACAGAAAGTAAAGCAGGTTTTGGCTCCTGTCGTTGGCGATTCATGGATCACTTTGCGCAGTCCTTTGGTTCCATAGTGAGAATCCGGACCCTGCATTAGTAACAGAAAACATGGGCAAGCCAGTTAGCAAGATCGGGAGTACAGCTTGCAGCAGCTCAGTCACTTTGCTAGGTTACAAACGCAAATGCAGGGTCTGATCTTGCCAGGCGACGAGCATCCCTACATCCCTGCGAAGTGCTCGGGAACGGAGGAGGTTCAGCAACTCACAGCTACTCAATCTCAAGTGTTTTAAGACACCAACAGCAAGCAGCTATTTTCTGCAGTCTGAGGTTTTTACGCTGACTTGCTTTGAAGACGGTTTTCCTTTTCAACGGGGAAGGCTCAAAAAAGCCAAGCACAGACCTCCACTGCTAATCCGCACACTCACTGGGCAGCTACTGTTATTCATTACTTCTTTGCTCCCAGCCCGACCCCCTTTCTCTTCCTGCCTTCCATCAACTCCACTATCCTTCCTGTACACCTTCTTACATCTTCCATTCCCTCCCCCCTACTCTCTCTAGCTACTGTGAAGTCTTGTCACTTCTTCCTGTACATCCCCTCTGCCACAGGCTTCCTGTAGTGACGAAAACCCTGTCCAGTTGAAAAGAACTCAGTTAGGTAGACAAAATATAATCATTGAATGGACTTTTGGTCAGAACTAGGCTGCTAATAGGCTAAGTCTTGCAAAAAGTTCCAAGTGCTGTATGACAAATGCTCACAACCCTGGTATTCTCATCTGAAAGAGACCACCTCCAAGAGCCATGCTGCCCACTAACAGTATTCAAACACTGGTCAATGTCCACACTATTAAATCATGACTTAGTTGGGGATTGGTCCTGCTTTGAGCAGGGGGTTGGACTAGGTGACCTCTTGAGGTCCCTTCCAACCCTGATAATCGATGATTTCAGGCAATACCATATTTTCCATCACCCACCCAACTACACACCCATTATGACCACACCGAATTTGTCTCATCTGAAACCCACAGCTAGATTTACAGTTCTCCATTCCCACAGGGAATTGGGGCCCTGTTCTAGCTTAAGACCAGAGACAAGTTCAGAGGCTTTCCCAGGTGTTCTGTCAGCATGTACGCACACACGAAGAGTCACACGCAAAGAGGATTCTCCAATTGAAAACTAGCTGCACCTAAGGATTCCTAGCACTAAGACAAAGACCTTGCATACAACTGTATTCCAACACCACCATGAAGCCCCACCCAAGATCAGGAGCCCACTATGCTCGGTGCTGTGCAGGCATGTAGGAAGAGCGTCCTACCTTGAAGAGTTTCCAAACTGAATAGAAAGACGAAGGGTGAAAGTAGCTACAGGAAGATTTTGAATCAGTCTTTCATAAGATCTAAGGTAGAACGAAGGCCCCATTCCCATTTCAAAAACTGCTTGTGTGTTTGAAGCAGGGCCATTGTTGCATCGTTTAACCCATATAACTACGCTCTCAGTTCTTGATAGCTATGTACCGATACTGCTTCCTGAATGTAGAAAGGGCATAACTCTAAATAGATTCACAAAACCAAGACTATCTGCACTGGCCAGAAAAACACAAATTTAAGCACTAATGAAGCCAGCACCATTAGCTTGCCTAACAAACATTTACTAAGCAAAACTAACTCTGAATGTTAACCCCCGACGTGCCACTTGCGTATTAGTCAAGAGCTAAACAAATCATAAGTGCAAAATTTCAAAGAAGAACAGCAAGAAACCCTGGAGGTCTAAAAACAGGATCAATGTTACTTCCCACGAGACCAGCAAAACCATCAATTCTCCCTCCCATACACATACCCCATTACAGTACCTTTAGTGTCGCACACGCTGTATAGCTGACGTTGGGTAAAATCTCCACAGGCTCTTTAAACATGACCCGGAAAGTGCTGGAGGATCCATCACAGCTGAATCCAGTGTCATTTTGACCCAATACTGTATTGCTGTCTGTGTGGATGATCTGGAAGACGAATGAGAAAAGTAAACATCTGTGTAATTGGCTTATTAAAAAAAAATGGAATTGGCATTTAATGGAGTTATTTCCTTTCTTTAAATTGCACGTTAGGCCCGTTAGTGGAGATCTTCATTATCTAAACACTCCGTTGGCCTGGTGAAGAGAGGTAAGGTAGCTTTACACAGGCTTCTTTGGTACAGATTTGTTAGCTGCGTTGAGTCTGCCAACTCCACCACTCAGACCTTTTAAAAAAACACAACTACACTGAAATGCAAACGCATCAACACAAGTCAGTACAAGGGAGACAACAGGAAAGAAGATAATGAAGATGAGGAGCCCTAATGCCTTTCATACTCAGAGATTTAAGGGCCCTTTTGTTAGAGTCAAGTTCGTTGTTATAAAATTAGAGTGAACTTATAGACAGGGACAAACGGTACTTTACAAGATGTAATATGCCTCGCAAAGAGAAAAGAACTGTTTAATCAGAACAAAACGGGAGTCATTGGGACTAGGTGATTTAGGGAGGTATGAGACTCCACAGTGCTAGGTAAACTGCACTGGTTTCCAGTTATTTCTGGGTCCAATTTAAATACGGATATGGATCTACACAGTCTCACAGGTTTGGAGCCCAACAATCTTTGAGCCCTTCTCTCCCTTCACACTGCAGCTTGGTAGTTGGCTTCAGCTGGGATATTCTTGCGTAGGTCTCTAGTCTCGAGCTGTGGGGGACTGGGGACAGTGTTCTCAGTAAGGGACCCTTCAGTGCAAATGCTTTCTTCGCTGGTCAGATGGAGCTTCTGTACTTCCTGCCCTTTTGGCAATGGAACTGGAGATACGGTTCTGTACAATTGCTCTTTTGATTGCTATGGTTTGGTCTGAAGTGCTTTGAAGCAGAGGTTCCCACCCCCAGAGGACAAGCAGTGTTCAACTTTCCTGAGCTAAGTATTAATGCATCATTCCAACTCACTTCTTCCAAATGGATCCTAGAGCACTTTGCAAAGTGACTGCACTCAAAGAACAGACGAGGTGATGAGCCAACTTCCTATGGGCACTGTGCTGGAACAACGCCAGGACTGATGGTGGTAAAACCATAGGTAACGCCGCTCAGCCCAAACAAGTGCCAATCAATGCATTATTGCCACCTCACCCCACCCTCCCATTGTTTGGTTTATGCCACATTTAAGGGAATCTTTAACGCCTTAAGTGTTCGTTTCTTTTAACTGGTATTTCATCCCTGCCTGTAGAACACAGGCCGATTGTTGCCTGGATGTCGGGGTATTGAGCAACAAACATTTGAAAATCCCCTTGTTGTTCCCTTTCACCGGCTGTGGATATCATCAGAGAGGATGGGGGGAGGTGGGGAGTATGAGAATAGAGACGTTTAGACTCCTGGGACGGAACATAATATTTATGTTTGTCGCTTTTTTGAGGCGGGGGAGAGACAAAGGGGTCTGCCAGAGAGCCTTAGCAGGACCCATAATTGCCTTATTAATAGGTAAAGCCACTCATGAAGGCCCTGCTGTGGCCAAAATGTCAACAAGGTGGCGTGAAGATTCTTTAACCTCCTCCACCAGGATCTCCCGGATTAAGGCCACCCTCTTTCACAGCTCTTGGTTCACCTTCAACCAGTCATCGGGGGAGGTGGAACGTCCCCGGAACAGACTGCCTCATCAGGAGAGGATGAAGAAGAGGCCAGCACAGGCTCCTCCATTAGCTATCCAGCAGAGTCCTTGTAAACTGCCTCTTGCTGCTTGGTACTGGGTTCAGGAACAGGCAATGCCTGGCGAGTAGACTCCCCATCTCTCTCCGGCGACAGAGCAGGAATGCCTCATATGACCTAGAAACCAGGGGGGAACCCCACGGGTTTCAAAAAGGCCACTGGACAGGGAGTGGGTGCCAGGGACTCCCTGGCCACACACTTAATGGTACTCCCGCTGAAGGCTCCCTAGCAGGTAGCAGTGCCTTGGTGGAGAGTAGTGAAGCTGGCTCCAACACTAGGAAACAAAGGAGCCAATCTCCGACTCAGAGGAGGGCTCTTAGCCCTCTGCTGACCAAGGGTGAGCTGCTCCCGACAGTGCCCGAGACTAGTGCCGAGTCAAAGCAGGAGCGCCTTCACAAGCAAAAACTGTAGCCTGGCTTCTGTCTTTCCTCATCCGAGGCTTAAAGTCTTTGCAGATCTGGCAACAATCCTGAATAGGGGCTTCCCCGAAACACTTTCAGCAGCTTGAGTGTGGGTTGCTCACTGGCCTCAGCCTACCGAGAGAGAGAGAGAGAGAGAG
Organism: Macrochelys suwanniensis; assembly: GCA_033296515.1. Taxonomy (NCBI): domain Eukaryota; kingdom Metazoa; phylum Chordata; order Testudines; family Chelydridae; genus Macrochelys; species Macrochelys suwanniensis. Next base: position 5,193,998 of record CM065799.1, read on the forward strand.
AGAGAGAGAGCGCGCGAGCGCGCTTGAAGCCCAGGGACCGAGGAATCCCTCAGTCCCAAATAATGTGAAAAAACCCAACTGGGGACTGAGGAAAACACACACACTATCTACACCATTTAGTAACACTATGAATCTAGAAAACTGTCAACAATTAGTTTACAATGAACACACAGAGCACTCGCTAAGGCAAGCCAAGCAATTCCAAGGACCATCCCGCGTGGTAAGAAGGAACTGAGAGGGCTCAGGGGCGGGTGGGCCCTTTATACGCCACGTAGTAGCGTACAAGTTGCCACGACAGGTATTACTTGGGGGAAAAACTTCCTGACAACTGCACGCTAGGGCGCATGCACATCAGGAGTGGAATGACACGCGCAATCACGCGAAGGACGAGCCTGTGGAAACATTTGTTTCCCTAACCCTAACGTTCACCTGAACTGTCTCAATGCGGTCAGATTATACATTTTTATGAGCACTAAACTCCCAACATGGCCGCACTGAGATACCGCAGCGATGGATGCAATTTATAGCAGAACAGAAACAGGATTATGAAAGTAGCTATTCCTCCTAGTTCCCATGTGTCCCTTTAGTCACCCTGCTCAGCTAACCAGTATTTCTATAAAACATGAAGGTGCCTTTTTATAAAGAGGAGTTAACTGTATAGTTGAAAAGTTTGGCGTATATTTCACTGAGCACTACCTGCAAGGTTTATAAGGCAGCAAATAAAGGGCATGTTTAGCACAGTAAAAAGAGAAAGTTTAATACCTGTATATTTACTTGGTAGTCTGTCGGCCCATGTATTGATCCGTACAGTCCAAACCCAACTACAAATATCCTTTTGTTTACTGAGAACCTGTTAGATTGAAAGAGGAGTTAACAGGGAAGAGTCAGCACAAAAATGGCAAGCTGGTCTGCTAAAGTAAGAAGATGCATAGTGACGTTAGCTCGAAGTTTGTTTTCAGGTCTAAGACTTAGTGAATTATGTACTGTATTTGAAGTGTGCTTTTTCAGTAAATCCTTTACAGTTAATGATTTGCACTAAAGGAGAATCGAATTTTGCATTCTGCTTCTCTAGTAACACCATAAGCAATTCATGCTGCATCATTAACACTCAGATTGACCCCACACACAATGTAGCTATGTACATTGTCACATATGAGCTTTCATTCAAAAACAATGAACTCTCTAGCCCAGGGGTCTCAAACTCAAATTACCACGAGGGCCGCATGAGGCCTAGTGCATTGGCCCGAGGGCCACATCACTGACCCCGCCCCCTCGCTGCCCCTGGCCTCGCCCCCACTCTACCCCTTCCATTAGGCCCCACCCCTTCTCCACCCCTTCTCCGCCTCCTCCCCTGAGCGCACGGCTCCCCGCTCCTCCCCCCTCCCTCCCAGAAACCACGAACTTCAGAACATAACTTGGGGGGGCGAGGGAGGGAAGGGAGGAGACGTGTTTGAGACCCCTGCTCTAGCCCTTAGGACTGCAAAGACGGCTTCCAAGATGTGAACCGACTCAAAGCTGATGCAGAGGTCGAAAATAAAGCCAAGAGGGATGAACTGCTCCTACTCACCTCAATGAGATTGACACTGAAGCCAAAGAAGAATACTTTAAATGTCAACATTAAATACTTCACACCTGATCACAAGTTAACGTACTTGTGCATAACTGCGCGGTGTATTTGCAGTGGAGCAGCTAGCTGCTGTCAAGATTGCCTGGGTAGAGAATAAGGACTTTGACAACTCCAACACCCCACCTTATTCAAAGCTACCTTCACCCCTCACCCCATGCCCCCAAGACAGGGAGGAAAAGGAAATACATCCTTCCCCAATCCAGAAAACCTCAACTACCTTCCCAGTGCCAAAACACTAGATTGTTTTTCACTCCTCCCTGGATACGCAATTTCCAACACCACCTCCTCACCCCCTCAGACAACAGCTGCAATGTTAACGTGTGTTTGCAAAGCACATCCAGGGCACATTCAAAGTTGATCCGCAAGCAGTGTAAAATATTGCACATCAAAACTGCACAGCAGCCTGGCTCTACATGCACCTTGAAGCTGACACTGTCAGTTTCACTTAAAGTAAGTTAGACAACTTTAACTCAAAGACAGATCGGTGTCAAGAGGTTTCTCAATGTTAGATCTTTGCTCTAAAAGTTTTCTGTTGTAATAGCCTCTCCAACACAAGGGTTTACCCTGCTTTAATGATGGGGAAACTAAACCAGACAAATTAAACAACCTTCCTATAGTCACTGCAAGCCAGCAGCAAATATGGGAATAGCCCAGCTCTCCTAGACTCCCAGTGCCTTGCTCTAACCACTAGGCAACAATGCTTGCAATCAGCAAGTTGAGCCTTTAATTGAGACAGCCATTACTTCACTGTACCCATTAAAATGACCTTGTGTGAATCTATAGAACGATTAAAGGATTAGAAAACCTGCCTTGCAGTGATTGAGTGTCTTGAGTCTATTTAGCTTAACAAAGAGAAGGTTAAGGCGTGACTTGACTATAGTCCATCAGTATCTACAGAGTGAACAAATATTTAATAATGGGCTCTTCAGCCTAGCAGGGAAAGGTCTAACAATCCAATGGCTGGAAGTTCAAGCTAGACAAATTCAGACTGGAAATAAGGTATACATTTATAACAGTAAGAAATTAACCACTGGAACAATTTATCACGGGTTGTGATCAATTCTCCATCAGACAATTTTTAAAAGCAAGACCAGTGGTTCTAAGAGAGACGCTCTCATTCTGGGGCAGTTCTCTGACTTGTGCTATGCAGGAGATCAGACTAGAGTATCACAATGGCCCCTTCTGGCCCTGGCATCTACAGCAAGTTAGATCTACAGAAACTAGCTTGATGTTAGTAGAAAAGCTGGTGCATGATCTTAGTGAAGCAGGGACCTAGCACAGATTTAACAGAGCACTGGTGAATCAACATGTCTAGTCACCCAAAGACAAGCCATGGTTTGGCCATAAGGCTGCAGGAAACAATTAGACAAGGGTCTGATACTTACTCTGTCAAAAAAAAATGACTGGTTGCATTTAAGGTGTGTCTACACTAGAAAGTAGAGCCGTTTTAAGCTACACAGGTGTAATTAAAGCAGCAAACTCTCCCCACCACCCAGCATGGGCATAGTCATTATACAAAGTAGAAACGAGCTTGTACAGATATAACTTATTCTGGTTTGGGAAGCAAATTAAGTTATACCAGCATAGGGCACCTTAACATTAGCATAACTGCATGCATGCTAGGGCTTATACCAGTAAAGAAAGCCACACCCTAACTTTAGTGTAGGCCAGGCCTAAGCCCGCTCAATAGAACAGTAACAGACGAGCAGCAGAATTAGCAGTGGAGCTGACCTGATCCTGTCACTAGTCCCGCTGTATCCCCAGCGGCTCTCCACCTGCTGGAAACGGTTGATGCTGCACTCCTTCCCTCTCAGGCAGCAGCGTGGTCTGTCGATGAATTCCACTCGGGGTTTTGGATTGACAGTGAAGTGGAGAAACAGGCTAACCACTTCCCGGTCAGTCAGAATTCCTGACTGGGCAGGCCCTGCAAAGGAGCAGACAGAGAGCAATGCTGTCAGCACTTAATAAAAAAAAAAAAAGCCAAAATTGCTGCAAGTTTTACAATGGAAGGCAAGTTTAGGCTGAGAATACGAGTAGGTGATTCCTACATAATGTATGCCAGGAATGCCACACATACTTAAATTCCCTCAGGAAAGCAAGCCAGCTTCACTGAGAACACAGTACACTTGGCCGCTTTCTACCTGCACATCAACATGTTGAGACGCTACACATCAGCATCTGGTCTGGCATGTATTATGAATGCACACTTCCATACAGCCAACACGCTGTTTATTCAATTGGCCTGAGTTCTACCACAAACATTTAAGACTATCAAGGGCATGCAGCTAATTTCCCAACCCTACCCCTTTGCGAGATCTGTGTTTATATTTTGTGCGTCAGTTACAAAATCTACACTCATTTAGTTTATTATCACTGCTATGAAGACCCTAGACGGGATGATGTAATGGGATAAGTACAGCAGGAAGAGATGTAGATATTAAAAAGATGCTGTCAATGTGAAAGGTAGTCCATTTTAACTGTTGAGATGGACATGGTTTCAGCTCATACCACCTACACCTGTGTACTCCCTGCCATTTGGGGGGATTTTGTTCCCACTTTAAAAAAAACCCCAAAACTACCATATTTCTCTGACTGTTGCAGTATGCATCTTTCATACAGACAAAGAAAACTGACTATAGTTAAATAGTAACAGTATACAGAAAGTGCTACGTAAACTAAAAACCAAAACATTCCTCTTATCTTTCTGTTACAGTCATCTTAGGTATTCCTTCTAAAGGGACACTGAACTCAATCAATTTCCAAAAAAGTTTAATTGAATGGTTCCAGTTGCTGCCAAAACACCCTTTAAATAGTATGTCCTGACTAATTCCTTGCAAAAGTAGCTTTTCTGGTTCTGTGTTTAAAAGAAACCTCTGTGTGTGAGTGAGAAAGAGAGAACACACAACAATGAAGTTGATCACACACAAAGTTGCTGTCAAATGCACAAACAAAAAATCTCCACCTCTTTTCCAGTTAGTCATCCTAAGTGTTGTTTGTAACTATGATTGGTTACATTCAGTGAGTTTGAAATTAACTGTGCCCCTTTAAAGGGTTAGCATGTCAGACAATGTCCAAGTCACTTCTGTGACAGACAGCATGGCAGTTACTGAATAGTCTTGAAATCAGGTGTAAGATGGCACATGACTGCAAGAGACAAGGATGAAATAAAATGTAAAGAAATATGTATTGTTAACATTTAAATGACTTTACAGACACCTTGATCAGCAAAAAATTACTGCAAACAGATCATGTCTAAACATACCCAGTGTTCCTGGTTCTGGAATGTTTCAAATAACTTGCTCTAAGGGAATGGGGGTGTGGCTGACCTGCTAGCCAGCCAAGATGCATTTATGTTGATCTCCACTTTCTATTCTAAATTATAAGATGGTTTTGTTGAAACCAACAGCTTCCAAAATCCTCTCGTGTAGGCTACCAGTTCCATTCTCTCACCTCCACTGTGGTTGACACAGCCGCAAGAGGCCTTGCTCTGACAATGTTAGTTTAGAGGACAAAAGTGCAGCAAATCCAAGTTATTCATCCTTATTGAAGGAGGGGCTGGAGAGTACAAATTGTTAGGACATTTTAAAGATTGAAATGGACACTGGAAGAACATTTGCTATATGTAATCTCAAAGCAAGACAGTAACAGTGATTTCCCTGCTACGGGAGAGGCCACAACTCAAAGAAGCAGTCATAACAGACCACAGAACAGAGGTCCTGGCTTTCCCCTAGAGTCAAACTCCTCACCCTGGAACACCGAAAACCCATGAAAGCCTCCTACATAACTGAACTTGTCATCCATAAAGTCTGAAGGGGAAGAAAAATCCAGCATCTTCCAGATGGAAAAGACCGAACAGGCAGAAATTGTTGGCTTTTACTGATGAGAATTTTGATCCTGTTAAGAAGAAACATGCTTTCTTTAGTCACACCAGGTGCTACATCAGATTTGGAATTGATGCAATAATCTTGTACCCAACTAAGCAGTGGTTCAGACATGAGGAACAAACTGCACATTGTGACCATGGATATCAACTTCAAGGTGGGGAAAAGCCATTAAATACGTACAGCAGACCAACAGGATTGAGCCACTCAGTGAGAATAGACTGAATCGCTGACCAAAAAAAAGGGTTAGCATGTCAGACAATGTCCAAGTCACTTCTGTGACAGACAGCATGGCAGTTACTGCTGATTTTTAGGATACCCATCTCTTTAAATATACATTACACGCTTTTTTGGTTATCATGGCTGTCATTATTACCAACTTTATTTTTCACTTATTTTGCAGAGGTCAAAATTCATAATCAAGGAATGAAAGCCACCCCCCTCCTTAGAACTGATCAAAAAAAAAAAAAAAAGTTGTGTTTGTGCCCCCTTCTGCTTCTTTATAATGTAGAAAGGCAACCTCTAGATGTTTCTAAATGGCTCTCTTCTGCTTCTTTTTAACACTAGATATGTCAAGTTGACTTTACTCCCTGGAGGACTGGAGAACCTCTGAGATAAGAAATCACGAGAGACAAGGGGCAATTGAGAAAGGAAGACATTTTTAGTCAGATTGTTTAAACCAAGGGAACATCTTTTTAACTTGCACGCCTGATGGAGGCTTAGGGAAAGTGTTATTTGTAAAATAACACCTCTCTCCCTTCAACTGAGGGCTAAGAAAGCTTCCATTCCAGACATTTACTCTGTAGACTCCATTAGCAAAACAGGGATGACAACACTAGATATTCCTGATCCGTCTACGCTTAAGAGGAAGCAGAAAAGCAATTCTTGTGGGTTTTTATGATGAAAGTCTGAATGGCTTACAATTCCTCCTCCCTTTGTAGGTCACCTTTTGGAATAAGATACACCACCATTACCACCACAGTTCAATACTAAATGTTAGAACTTTTTGCAGTCTACTCTTTCAAGGGAACAGGAAAAGTATATTCCTATTCAGATATCATGTTATTTCCTTTTTCATACAGTCAGTAGTAAAACACACAGATAATATGCAGAGACAACAGGATTTAACTTTTAAGAAAGCTACGGTTCTTAGGTTCTCCATGGGATGTTTAAAACTGAATTACTGATAAGCTGTGTGATTTACCTGTAGCATTTGATGTCCAACAACAAATACCTAACAAGTATTTTAAGCAGTTTAGGATACTCTATGAAAATCCTTTTTTAAAAATATACTTGATCCTCTAAGATTCAGAAGTGGAGACCAGGTCTCCCAGAAGCGCCTTTATTCAGTTACCTGCTGCAAACTCCTCAATAGTCATCAATGGGAAGCGAATAAGAGAAAGCGCTTTGCCCAGTACTTTCCGCTTGTTCTCTGGAATCACCTGAAGTTGCTGCCGCTGACATTCTGCCTCCGACCAGCGAACCACTGCATTAAACAAACGAACCTCCCGAATCCCCAAGGTATCCCGCTCCAGCACCGCAACCAGGGTGTCTGTAAGGCAGGACAGCAACAACTTTAGGCACTGACCCGTATGTCCTGATTTTTAAGTGGCCAAAGTTCCCAATGCAGAATCCCAAGGCGAGGAAAGGAGTCGGAATTCAGAACTGCAGGGCTGCTCCTGAGCGCTGTATGCCCACAACCTGACGAGTAATCCCATGAGTAGGCATGTCACTGCAACAGCAAGCAGTGCCTACAGAGTGGATACATTTACTGGGGCGCAGTAAAAGGAATTTCTGGTTACCTACAAGTCAAACTTGAACGTTAACAGGATAAGAGCCAAAAAGTTTGTATTATCCATGCCTTAATTTGACAGTTTAGCCCACTGGCAATAGAAAGTGAATATTTTGACTTTTAAGTTCCATTTATGAAACGTGCACACTACAATGTTTCTGGACATAAAAAAATTTAACACCTGAATCTTGTTTCAAGTCAAAACACTGCCAACTCCTCCCACAGAGGGTATGTTACACCCACCTTCCTCCAGCAACAGAAGGGATAGGCTTTGAATCACTACGGGAAGTGAATGTCAGAGTCTAGTTCTAAGTGTCCTGCTGAGAATCCCCTGTCCCTATATGCTTAAGCCCAGGGACTGTCAGTTCCAGTCCTTGAGAAGTTGGCCCTAGACAGCTAGGGCCAAACCACAAGGACAAATTGCCAAGTAAAGAAACTTGTGTAATCTAAAAGTCAAGCTTTTAACAAGAGTCTGCAGAAAGGAAACAAAGCTTACCCAAATCAATGTCTGTGAACCCCTCGGCATTGATGGCATCTGATGTGTTCTTGTCTATGTTCTCTAGGCACAGGCTGGCCAGCTGGGGTTCATCAAAGAGTCTTGCCTAACAACGAAGCATCCATCAGTAATGCAAAGAAAAAGTTGCTTTCAGTTCCTTACTTACAGCCAATAGATGCTTTAAAATATCCTTGATCATTCTTTCTCCAATTACTGGATTTACCACTAGTTTGCAAGCCAAGTGAATTCATGACACAGACAACATAGCCTAGCCTTTCACAGCTACACATACTTGAAGAAAACTTGGCTCCAATTTAGCGGAATACATCTTCACTCAAGAGCTACATCAAGTTAAAGAGACTTTGAAGAGTCCTGTTAACTAGCACCATGTTAACTGTAACTTTGCAGGCAGCAGAGACAGGGACAAGTCAGGTTTAACATGTCAGCTGATGGTGGGGTAAGCACTACTGGGTTACATTTAGTTTATTCATTTTTTTTTTAAATCAAGTTAAGAAAGCCCTTTGTAGAAGGGCTTCCGTTGTCTGAGAGCAAGTGTAATTGAGAGTGCTACCTCAGAAGAGGGGGAAGATAGTGCCTGAGTAAATTGGGCCAATCTACAGTAATGAAATTTGCGCTGTACAACTACACCGATGTCATTACATCAAGTGAAAATGCCCAAATGTAGACACAGCGCATTGTGAAACTCACACTGATGCAAGTGAAACCAGTAACGTACTGAAGCAAGCTGCACTCATAAAAGTTCTGCTTTGTGCCAGTGCATTTTGTCTACATGAGGGTTTGCAGAGGTGTAAATAGATCGATTTACTTACAGTAAGGAAATTCACAATGGTGTAAGTGGACTAAGTCTGGTCACACGAGAGTCCTTCTTAGAGTTTGGAGATCCACTCAAAGTGGCTCTATGCCCAGCATAAGTGGCACCAAGGTCTCCAGATTGAATGTCAAGGACCCAGCATCAGAGCGGTTCTGTGCCCAGCATGGGTAGCACCAACGTCCTGAATCCATTTGGTACCGTCTCCTCTATGCCTATCATAAGTATCATCAAGCTCCTTGGAGCCATTCAGAACACATGGGACTATGCAGAGGTCACGAAGAATACTTCCTATCCTCCATGCTTTGTCTTTTCTATTTAGACTAAGCTCTTCAGAGCACGGATCGTCTTACTAAGTATGTACAGCGCCTAGCACAATAGTGCCACAATGTGGTGGGGGCTCCATGCACTACCATAATACAAATAATGGCTAAAAAGGTGTTTTGACTTAGGAGCTTAGACATGGTTGCACTCAAGGAGCTGCTGGTTCTCTTCGTGCCTCCTGCCTCTGACTTGTGCAAGGCTTTCTGAGCCAGAACTTAGGGTTTGTCTACATTGGCACTTTACAGCACGGCAACTGTCTCGCTCAGGGGTGTGAAAATACCAACACCCCTCCCCCCGCCCGAGCGCTACAAGTTTCAGCGCTGTAAAGCGCCAGTGTAGACAGCGCTCCCGGCGCCGGGAGCTATTCCCCTCGTGGAGGTGGTTTTCTCCCAGCGTTCTGCTGCAACGATACAAGCCAGGTAACGTGGCCAGTGAAGACATGCCCTTAGTAACACCAGCTTCAAATGCTGAGACCTCAAGCGTATCAGAGAACTGAAATATGGCAGAATTTCCTGCTTTAATAGTGACTGAGCAAGTTCTTCAGCGGTGAAGCAACCCAGCTAAGCACACTAGAAGGCCTGCGTGCCAGCACTTTCAATGATGCGGACAAGTCCTGGCCATCTTAGGCTTTGACACGCTCTAGGTCGCTTCATATCAGAGTTACAGGAGTCTCGGTGTTTGGAAGCATGCTCTGCATTTCTTCACTGCTCAGTGACATTTGCAAGCACATCTGGCACCAGCACATCATGGTCAACTATGAAGCACAAACAATGAAGATAATTGGCCATCAACAGATGTTTCAGCTACACAGACAGTGTTTTCAAGCCCCTGTTCATGTAGGTCATCTCATCCAGTCCCGCAATGATCTCCAACAGAATCTGACCAGGAGCATCACAGATGCAAATCATAGTTGCCTGAGGATGAGCGGGGCTCCAGGACCAGAGAATTATTTGCAACCAGTCTTGTGGGAGACATACCTTTGCAAATCTAAAGTCTGGAACTCTTATTTCAAAACTATTTGTGTTACTGTAAAAATGGAATTTGAGGTTGGTTCCCAGGCTCAAGGACTGGACCTGGCCTTGGAACCAGGAATCTCTTATCAGCCAGTTATTGAGATACAGCTCCACATAAATATGCCTGTTTTTCTCAGAAAGGCTGCCAGTACTGCCAGACACTTTAAGAGCCGGAGGGGGGAGGGAATGGAGAGTGAATGGAAAGTACAGATACTATTGATTACTGTCTCCCACACAGAATGGAAGATGTTTCTGATCACCTAGGTGGGTCACGAGATAGGAAGGGTGCTTTACGTCAAGAGCCAGGAACCAATCTTGTGGAAATGGAAAAAGGGTAAGGAATGATGTCCCGAGCCTCTGTTTGTCAGAGGGTGGAGATGGATGGCAGGAGAGAGATCACTTGATCATTACCTGTTAGATTCACTCCCTCTGGGGCACCTGGCATTGGTCACTGTCGGCAGACAGGATCCTGGGCTGGATGGACCTTTGGTCTGACCCAGTATGGCCATTCCTATGTTCTTATGAATATGGAAAGCCAATGTGTCCATCTGAAACGTCAATAACCTGTGTATTGCTGAGACAATGGACACTTTGATATCCAATATCTATGGTCTTCTGAGACTTTAATAGAAGCAGAACCCCTTCCTCCTGTACTGCAGATGGACATCTACGACTCCAAATGAAGAAATTACTGTGGGACAAAGTTTTATCCTGCCCTGGCAATCTCTGAAGTTATCCAGTGGGGAGCCAGATGTTGACGACACAAAATCATTGCATGATGAAGACCATGAGAGGTCTTCCTGAGAAGGAGTGTTTGTAATCTCTTCCTTCTCACATTCACTGAAAAAATAGAAGACGAGGGGACAGCTGCTGACAAAGCTGAGAGTCTTTGGAAACAGATCTAACAAAAACAAGTCTCTTTCCAGCTCAGGGCAACGACTTCTGGTCTTGGGAGACCTCAGGCGGCTTAGCCCAAATAGCCAAAAGGGCTAGGGTGCTAATCCCGTAGGACTTCTACAAATGTTTCATCCCTACAGGAATCCATGAATCAGACAGGAGCCAAGATGCAGGTACAACATAACCTGAGTTGAGGTGATCAGGAGCAAAGCATCTCAGAGTGGACATCAGGCCATATCCCAGACAGTGAGGTAGAATCTAGGAGTTCAAACATCCCAGTACCAACCTGAACTGAGTGTGGTATGGGGAAAATGTCATAAGAGGAAGCTCTGATTCAAAGAAGAAAACAGAGCCAACCTAGGAGGGCATTCAGAAAGACAGCCCTTATTCATGACCTGCACCTAGAACAACAGAACAGGGAGTGCTGCAGCAGCAATCAAGCACTGGGACAACGACGTACACCTAAGTGCCCATTACCAAGACACCAAAAGCCAAAGGACTAAGTGCCAGAGATCTCAGAACCAGAGCATCTGGCCCAAGAAGCACCCAAAACTTGAAGCAGTCCAGGCAGAGCAACTCACACTGACACACCCGATGTTGGGGCACCAGAGACAGCAAACACCAGAGATTCTGGAACCAGTGAAGGGCCAGACACTGATGCAGTAACCAAGATGACCAGAGTGAAGACGACTTTCTTTTTCTGTTGCTTTGAAGAGCAATGCTGGGAAGCAGAGCCCTGCAAGGACTCAGTGGGCCAGCATCATGACTCAATGTCAAGGTGGACCTAAGTGCAATAGTTGGAAGTCCATCTTCCAACTAAGTGCTAGATTCAGGAAACAGGATCAGAGGGCAAATTAACAATTCCTGGTATCAAAGCCTCCTGCACAGGACAATCTGGTCAAGTCCCTCAGTGCCAGGCTGGCCTAAGGCATGTATCCCCTTTGATCCCAGCTCAGCAGAGGGAAACTAATGTTGATTCCTCTAGAAGATCGATGGCATCTCCACAATCTAAGGTGGCTGTGAGTGTGAGAGTGAGTGTGTGTGTGAGAGTGAGTGTGTGTGTGAGAGTGAGTGAGTGAGAGAGAGACACACCAGTAAGAGACCCACACAGAACAGCAGTCAGACATGCCCTGCCCTGAAGCATAGCAAGCAAAGTGTGTTTACCCAGAACTCGCAGGATGGCATCACAGGAGGACTATGGTTTGAAATTTGTGGATTTGTCCTCAACCATGACTAGAAAAGCCCAGATCCCTAAACAAGAGCAAAATTCTTGATGGGGCTAAAAACTGGCATGGAATTTTATAAATATTAACTTTTTCAGTTATTACAACAAAAATCTTCCTAGGCAGAAAGACTTAACTTTCCATGAAGGACCCACTAAAGGCTGATTTGCTGTCTACAGCAGTCAGAAGGAAAACAATGACAGCTGGGGCCCCAGCTCAGACTCGCAAGAGGACAACTGGCAGGGTCACACAGCCTCAACCAACACCACTGTCCACAGGTTCCACATCTGTGCACATCACCTGCAGCGGAGATCGGAGCTGGCACATGTTGAGGGAAAGGCCACCATCCAGTTACTTGCAACAACAAATACCTGTTCCATCTTACTCACCTCATTTCCTTCCCTAAGGAGAAAAAGGCTGAGCGCTTTCTACATTCTTCAGAAGTGGGGGAATCCTGGTATTATAAAGAAGTCCTTCAAAGAAGGGGCCTTCTAGATGGCTGCCAGTGGGCTCCATACAGTGAATATTTATTGCTGGAATTGCCCTAAATTTGAACAAGTGAATACTTTATAGTTTCACTTCTTTAGACCCCAACACTTGTTCCAGGTGGATGAAGCCCAGTAAAGTTCTCTCTTGTTACAGAGCAATTTACTATGTTCTCACCATCATGGCATTAACAAGGCACTTGGCATACCAAAAAGGTTCTTTCTGGAATAGTGACAGTAATTGATATAAGCAGTTCCAATTCATGCTTTACTATTTAAAGGACAACATCATTCTTCATTAACAAGCGAATTCCGGCTAGTCATGCGAGAATTCTGGACTAAAACAATACACCAGAGCACAGCAAGCCGTTCCATTTCAAGCCATGCCACCTCTTTTGTGTATATCCAAAACATCCTTATCATCCTAGATAATATAAAGCTGTTGCACCTGTTTAAAATGACTTGAAATGCAAATAGCCTCATAACGTACCTGTGTTAAGAGCATGAATGCGTTGTCTGCTCGGAGGTTTTTCTTTAGGAACTCCACACAGTGGGCTTCAAGTGCAGGGACAGCGTATTTTTTAGCTGTGTAAAGTGTTGTCATAACAGTCTCTGGGCCAATCTGAACCTCGTCCGAATAAAGAAATCTGGAAGTATGCAAACAAGTACTGCTATGTAAGGCTGCCTTAACTAGTTGGAAGACAGCAGTAAGAGCCAGGACAGAAAACTCTAATTCACAAAGACCATTATGCGTTTTCTCATCATGCTGGTGCTATTTCTTACTTTTCGTAGCAGCTATTATCCCTCCCCACTCTGCCACCAGGATAAACCACCATTCCGGTTTGGAATAACCATGACTATCCTATTAAAGGTAGTGTATTATAAGGGCATTTGAGAGAGAGTTTAAACTATAACACGTCTCATGCTAAATGGTTTAAAAAACATTTGGCTGATGCATGGTCAGAAACTGTTCTCGCCTGGCCTGGATTTGGCCAGTCCACGCCGAGTTAGCTGAAGCGTTTCAAACTGTTCAATTAAAGACTAAATGAGAACAGAGTTTCAATAATGCCTTGACGAGTCACTAATTGTTAAGAGGGTGCTATGCCCATGGTTTCAAGTCAAATTCAGAGGATAAGAATGATTTTATTGGTAAAACCTGTAGTATAGAAACATTCAAGTAAAGATTTACACCTAATACAATGTGATGATATTTCCTATTTTTCGCATTACACACGCTCTCACACACCCTTACTGTGTTGTTTCTTCAGTGGGAAACCTTGCGTTCCACTTCACTATCGCTGAGCTAGCAAATTATATCAATTGTCAGATTACTCAATTAACGGAGTTGAAATAGAAAGCAAAATAGTTCATTACATTGAAAAATCAAGTAATGGCTTAGTAGTAAACGAAGCCCCCAGGTCAAATCTCAGATTTGGTCTCACTCTTCACAGCAGCAAAGGCTGGGAACACTGAGCGTTAGACTCTCTTGGAAGGTTAACCTAGCAAAAGGAAACAACCCATTCTACTGGGAAGTGAGTTAATGATGTGAGAAAGTAAGTTTCTTTCACAAGGTGGAAAACCAACAGCCTTCATGAAGGTTCAGGTCTGACCTGACCCTCCCTCATCTCATACACAAACACACTGCCTAGACATACAGGGACACTCTTGATCCAAGCAAGTTGCTCAAGGGAGGTAGGGCTCCAGTTTAGTGGGATTTACAGCACAAGAGAGAGGTTCCAATCCTGACGACACTTCAGGGTTGTGTCCTGCTGAATTCAATGAGACCTCCTGCATATGTTAGCATAGGACTGGGCCTAAGACAGAAGAGTAGCAAACAAAACAGTCTGATTTTCTTTAAAACTTCAGTGGTTTAATGCAGAATTTATTTACATTTATTCCAACCACACAAATGTATTTAGTGGCAAATATGCACCAAGCACATGAAGTTATAGTTAATTCATTTATAATGCTTGAATACGCCTCTCCAGTGTGCTCTTGCCAGGTCTTCCAAACTTGCCAGGTCTTCCAAACTAAAGTCCCTGTGTCACTGACATTATTTATATTATGGTTGCCCCTGGAGGCCACATTCGGTATCAGAGCCCCTCTATGGGCTCTGTACAAACACACAGATATGGACCATGCCTTGGGGAACTTACAATCCAGTCTCCTTCTGCTCAAGGCGGGGGGCACAGGACTCCAAAAAAAGCCCATCTCCACAGCAGGTGGCTAGACTAACGCAAGACATTTCCTATGCTCACAGCCCAGCTGTCCCGAGAGGCAGAGAACCCAAACCGTGATATCAGTGTGTTGTGCTGCCATTGGATTGCCAATATAATGCTCATGCCAATACTTCTGAAGCCACTTCTCTCTGCATGCAGCACTTGCCACAAGAAACAGCCACCAAAGTTCAGATTGCCTGGTTAAAAGGGCCAATTATAAAAAAAGCTACTAAGGATCCTTGATGGCAGCCATAAAAGGTCTAATTTCTGTTCCCAGCTCCCACCTCTAGCAGAACTTGGGACACCTTCCGCCATCCCATCTTGAAGAAAGCCAGAGAGCAGCTGTCTGCAGCCAAACCCTCACTCAAACTCAGAATATGTCACTAAACTGACCTTTTATTTGTTCGAATATAAACTCAAACTATTGTGTGAAGTCAGGTCCCGGACAGTAATTTAAAGTAGGTTGAGGCTGTTTGTAAAGCACGTTGACAATTTTTATAAGGCGCTCTAGAGATAAGTATTTGTTGTTAACACTAGCAAGCCAGTGGTATATGTATTTTGTCCCTCTTCCTCACATCAATCTTTTATTTTTACGAGGCTAGCATCCTTTTATTGCAAGCTAGTTTTAAAAAATTAATTGACCAATTATTTGTACTACAATACTGTGCTATTCAGTGCCGTGGCTATGTTAATTGTTTTGTTTTAGTACCAAGCCCAGAAACAATGCATGAAGCCAAGGAAATAGCACCAGGATACATAATGGGCTTTGAGAAAAGTTTAGGAGTCAGTCTGACTTCAAGTATCTACACTGTTAAGAGTCAAGAAAAATTTAAAATAGCCAATATCCAAATGGAAAAGCAAACTGAGGCTACATAAACCTAAACAAACAAGAGCCCATTGTGAGTTAATGAAAACATTTGCAAAAAAGAGTAGGACTACCTGCTGTCATACACAGCAGACACTACCTTACATTAGACCAGTGGTCCACCAAGTTTGGAGTACAGCACCTGGCAGTCTGTAACTGAACTTTAAGGATAGCAGAAAGTGCAATCCTGAACATTGGTGAAAAATTCTTCCTGACCTCATGGTATTAGCTCATGCCCTGAACTACATCCAGGAGACCACTTGCTTCCACTTCAAAATTAGCATGAAAACAAGTGCTAAATTCCAAGAAAATTGTTAAACAAAGCACTTAAGCTTCACTACTCGGCCTGCTCACTGTGGGAACATACCTCCCATCTTTCCTTGGTACTTCTAAACTAACAGCTCATTGAGGCAAGAACCCTGTCAATGTCTACAGTTATCTAGAACACTGTTGCACCACACAAGTAAAGCATGAACTGTAATCATCCATACCTTATAGTAGGATTATAAGTATTAAGAGTCATTACATTATCCAAGCCTTATTTTTCTTTTCTATAGCTAAAAAAATAGTGGTTTTTTTCCCGTTATTTGACTGATATCAAGGAATAGGCTGAAAGATGACCTGAAATTATCTTCCCTTCAAGGACCATTTTATTGGCCTTTCAGCGACCACACTAAAATCTCAGGCTTTCAGAAGGTATTAGTGAATAACCTCAAATCTTAGCTTTTCTTAAACTCAATCGCTATTTTAGTTTGGCTTTATTTTTAAAAATCAGATGTTAAAACTAAACACCAGTTTGGCTGGATATGGACTGAAGTTGAACCAAATCAAAGGGTCTTAGTTCCACAGGCAGGAAGCACCGTTTCGTTCTTTTCTTTTTTTTTTTTTTTTTTTTGGGGGGGGGGGGGTGAGAGAGGGTTTCCAGGTGCTTTCATCTTAAATCATATGCATCAGTTGAAAGGGGGTCCTGAGGATTTCTAACCCTTCATTCTAGAGAAACATTTTTAGCCTTTAAGGCTCTGCTTTCTCTCTGATGTCTTATCTATGGCAGAATCACTTTTTCTGAAAAGGGAAGCAAAAAATTATGCATTAGGACATCTGACAGCATTTTGCTTAGGTATCAGTACTCTCACAAGTTCTAAGACATCAGTTTTGCAGGCAAAATGTGGCCCTTTAACAAGCACAAAGCACTCCCACTGCCTTTAGTGAGAGCTGTGTGAGCATGCACCTAAAAGCCACAGGTGCTTCCAAGTTTTCTGGCAGCTTTAAAAATGACAGTCGAGCATTAGGTTATAGGTAGGGTTGGCAGAATTCGATTTAAATTATTAGTCATCAGTAAACGTCAATTTCACCTGCCACAGAAATGGATGAAAAAATATCATAGCAGTCATTAAAAATAGCCTCCCCTGCACCCAGAAATGCAGGGAGCCATCTGCACCCCTATGAGGAGGGGAGAGAAGGGGGCAAGACCTATCCAGCAGTAGGGAGTCCTCCCTCAGCTGGGGACTCCTCCTCCTCCTCACAGTCCTGGCTGGGAGTCTCGGTCTGCCTTACCAGGACCACAGCCCACCTTGCAAGCGCAAAGTGGCACTGGTCCTGCGCTCCGCACTGAGACCCCTGCAGCCCTGCTATGAAAATGTATTAAAATTGATACAAATCAGAAAAAAGTTAAAAAAACATTAACTGCTGAATGTACAGAAAAATAAAAATCAAATTCTGTCAAGTCATCTTATAGGTTTGGGGTTCTCTGGTCTTACTTCCATTATCCAATACTAGAGGCTAGGAGGCAGATCCTCAGCTGGCATCAGCTATCATGTTTTCACAGACTTCAACAGAATTCGACCAGCTGAGACCCAGACATTGAATCCTTTCTCCAAAACAATTGAGTCCTTTAATTTGGAAACAGGTTTTCCTCCAGTTTCCCACTGAGCTTCAGTTGTAACTCATACAATGCTAAGAGTGCTATATGCTTTTCTCCTCTTTTGAAGAGCACAAGCATCCATATCAAGCCAGCTCTAGGAACAGGATTTATTAGGCCTGATCTAAACACAGTTTGGTACCAATTTAACTATTTCAGGTAAGAGTGTGATTTTTGACAGATAGAGTTAAATCGTTCAACACAGAGTATGACTTAACTAGTAACGTTAAAGCGCTGCTGCGGTAGAGCTTTAACGAGGCTGCGTAGTCATGGCACCAGCACTGTAAAAAACAAAAACAAAAAAAAACCCACCACCTCCAAGAGGGGAGTAGCTCCCAACTCTAGGAGGGCGGCTCCCAGCACTGGTGCACTGTCTACACTGACACTTTACAGCGCTGAAACTTGCTGCGCTCACGAGGGTGTTTTTTCACACCCCTGAGCGAGAAAGTTGCAGTGCTATAAAAAGGCAGTGTAGACAAGGCCTGAGAAACTGTAGTCATACTGGTATAAAGGTGTTTATCAGTATAGCTTATTCCTACAATCCTAGTGTAATTGTGTCCATACCAGGGGCCACACTGTTTCAGCTATACCAGCTTCTAAAGCAATACAGTTAAAGAGGTATAAATGCTATTTAGACATGTCCTTAGTTAACTTGTGCAGCAGATCCAGCAGAAGTGCAAGACATCTGTGTAAGTCTTCCATAAACCCTTTTAAAACAGCAATTGTTTATCAGATATGGAATAGAGGATTTACAAAAATTAGTATTTAAAGACCACGTTGTACCAGATAACAATTGAGATAAACTGATATAAGCTACTTGGCTATCTCCGTTTTAACCAACAGGTACAATGGATTATTTGTATTTGAAATATTCTTGTTCACAATAACCTGTGCCCAGTTATAAGTGAATGACACTGTACAATAAAAGAGGCTTACTTTAGCAAAGCTAGGAAGGCAGCAGGCTCCACATCAGGCAGCTCAATCTCTGTAGAAGTTGTGGCCATTCCACCATTAAACATTGCATCGAAGACCGCACTGCCCACAGCCAACACAAACCTAACATTTAAAAATAAAAATAAAAATCCTACATTAAACTACATTTTGCTATTTTTGAAAAAAAAAAAAATCCCATTTTCATTTCTGCTCCCCCTACCCATCCCAAGGGGAAATCAGTTACTGTTGACAGTACTAACGTAAAGTGCTCAGAAGCAATCCACTTCTATTCTAGGCCTTATCACTACTATATTACCAGTAACACCAGACAAAGTTGCAACCTACTATTTGGAAGTTCCTCCCCCTCAGCCCAGCATGCAATGAAAAAACAATGGCTCCTGTAAAGCCAGAGTTTATGCATTTTGTAACAGACAATACATGTGCTAATGTCATTGTTTGCACTTACGTACCACCTTTAATTTGAGGACCTCAAAGCACTTTACAGTTTCATAACCCCCTGTGCGGTAGGCTCATTTTACAGATTGAGAAATGGAGGTACAAAAGAGGGTAAGTAACTCAAGGTGCCCCATTGAATCACGAGAGCTGGGATCAGAACCTAAAGTATGTCTAAACAGTAGTTAAAAAACCCGCCGCCGGCCAATGCCCGCTAACTGGGCTCACAGGACTGGGCTGTTGAACTTGCAGTGCCCATGTTTGGGCTCCACAATTGAACAGACCCTTGGCCTGAGCCCAAGTCAGTTGGCACAGGCCAGCCACAGGTGTCTAAACTGCAGCATAGACAGACCTTAAAAGTCCTGACTAATTGCTCTGTTCTGAAATACTGGACATCACACCCAGAAAAGCAAAAGGAGTCTTAACAAGACTCAGAGGGGTAGCCGTTTTAGTCTGTATCAGTAAAAACAACGAGGGGTCTTTGTGGCACCTCAGAGACTAACACATGTATTTGGGCATATCCCACGAAAGTTTATGCCCAAATAAATTTGTTAGTCTCTAAGGTGCCACAAGGACTCCTCCTTGGTTTTTACTTAACAAGACTGTTTTCCATCCTTCTATCTCCCCATTAGCCATGAGACATTTAAAAATTATTTTTGATTAAAGCAAAGTTAAAAAGCCAATGTGCAAGTTCCTTCCACAGCAGACAGAGATCCTCCTCCAAGCTTTCTGAAACGTATTCATCTCCCCACAGTTTTGTACTCAACCTTCCCACAAAAATATTCAGCAGCGGGGAGCACTGACTGGCTAGCACTGCATCCTGGGAGGAACAACCTTTCCTAGTACGCTTTACAAAAAAAAGTGCTCCAGTCTCATTTTCTGTAGGGATGTTTACTACTTCTGGTCACACAAACTCCAATCAAGATTTTATATTATAAGCCTAAAAAACAGATAACATTTAAATGCTAGCACAAAGTGGTAATGGTGAATACACACAAACGATTTACACACTGCCATAAGTTTACACTGCAATTAACACAAAAAGCCACATTCCCTACCCTGAATAATATCAATTTGGAGTGCTGTCTCAAAACAATTTAGATGTTAGAGAATCTGTTCTTGACCATTTTCTCATGTAAACGCAAGCCAACTTCATCTGTTGACAGGCACCTCTAGCTAAACAGGCATTTAAGAATTAGAGTATTTGGTCCACTAGGAAACATGCAAATATGAAAGTTACGGTGCCTGCCATATGCATTAGAGAAGCTAAGTTCTGAAAAATGTACTTAAAAATTTAGACACAAGTTCATCCATTTTTTCCTCAGTGGTTGCAATCTAATAGCCCCTGCATCTCAAATACAGTGAAGACCACTAAAGTAAGTGCATATATTGCATCAAGGTTTTCTTTCCACAGAAGAATTGGTGAACCAGCAAAGCTGGAGCTGTGACAGAACTGGAATCAGTTCCCAACTGTTGTCATAAAGGAACGAGCTGGAAAGTTCTGGAGCCTCTGAGGCTGAAGCATGCTCAGTACGACAGAGCCCTCAACCCAGCATCAGAGGTCCAAAAGTCTCAAGACCGATGGGGCTTCTCTGTATGACAGAAGGCATGAGACACAAGAGCGTGAATTCTGTGAACATAGTATCTTTAAAGACACCCTTTTCCTGCACAGCAACCTTTATAAGATTTCCCTATTTGTAAAAAAGATGTTCCTTTCAGCAAATTAAACAATTATTTTATGCAGAGTACTTTATAAGTTAGTAAAATCCTTATACGCAGAGTTGTCGTAGCCATGTCAGTCGGTCGGTCCCACGATATTATAGGTAATAAAGATAGGTGAGGTAATATCTTCTATTGGACCAACTTCTGTTAGTGAGACACAAGGGCTTTCGAGCTACACAGAGCTCTTCTTCAGGTATGGCAAAGGTCATCATCATCGTGTTCCTATTACGCCTCTAGTGTTTAGGGAAGCGACGAAGCTCCTCCACTCCTGTCTGTTTTCGGCAAGTCTTTCAATGGTTCCCCAGCTATGTCCCAGGTTTTCCAACTCAGCTTCCACAGCTCTTTGCCACATTGTTTTCGGGCGGCCTCGTTTTCGCTTGCCTTCAGATGTCCATCTTATTGCTACTCTGGTGATGAAATCAGTTTCCATCCAAAGCACATGGCCGATCCATCTCCAACGCCTCCTGGCAAGGATGGTGCTCAGATCCTGTTAGCTGCACTGTGTCAATAGATCTTGGTTTGAGATTGTTCTGGGCCAAAAGATACGGAGGATTTTTCTGAGGCAGGTTGTATAGAATGAAGACAGTTTGGACATGTCAGACTCTCTCATTCCCCAGCATTCTGCACTATAAAGTAGCGCAGAAAGTACGCAGCTCTGATAAATCTTGCGTTTGGTTTTGGTGTTGTATTTTGATGAGTTCCAGACTGTATTTAAGCACCTGAAGGTGTTCCTGGCTTTACTGAATTTGTTCCGGATGTCCTGGCTTGTTCCATCGTCCTGGCTGATGGTGCTGCTCAAGTATGTGAATGTTTCTACATTGGTCAGAACATAATCCTCTATCTGTACTGGTGATCATTCGGAAATATTAGAAGGTCATGATATTGGTCTTATTGCGGTTGATTTTCAGTTCAATTTGCTGGCCGAATGCGTTGAGTCAAGTTGTTTTTTCTTGTATATGGTGTTGGGTATGTGATAGGAGAGTGACATCTACAAAGTCCAGGTCTTCAAGGGATGAGAAGAGTGTCCATTTAATGCCTCTTGGCATGTCTTCTGTTGTACACCGCATTACCCAGTCAATGGCAATGTTGAAGAGGATTGCAGACATGACACACCCCTGACATACTCCTTTTTTTACTTCAAAACTGAGCTCACTGTGATCAACACTGCATGTAAAGTCAAAATAGAAGCTTTTGATGACATTGATTTTATGGAAAGGAATTCCATATGCCCGCAGAATGCGCCACAGGCTGGTCCCGTGAATGCTATCTAAAGCCTTCTCAAAGTCTATGAAATTTATGTAGAGTTGCCGTTGCCATTCTAAGCACTGTTCTATTATTTTTCGTGAAGTGAAGAACTGGTCTGTGCATCCACGCCCTTTCCGAAAGCCAGCTTGCTCTTTTCTGAGAATGCTATCAACTGCCTCTGATATACGCTGGACTATGATCTTACACAATACTTTGCTTGGCACAGATAAAAGTGTGATACCACACCAGTTGTTATTACAATCCCTGAGAGTTCCTTTCTTTGGTATCTTCACTATAACCCCGTTGGTCCACTCATCTGGCACTTTTTCCCTTTCCCAGACTGATGTAAATAGAAGGGCCAGGTTAGATGCTGCTAATTTAGGATTTACCTTGAATAATTCTGCATTCAAGTTATCCTTGCCAGGAGCTTTCCCATTTTTTAAGGATTTGATGGCTTGAATGATCTCTTCCTTAGTTGGGGTGTGTGGGTTGATATCAAGATCTTCTTCTGCGCCTCCTGGATGTTTGCTTCCTCTTTAGGTGGCTCACTGTTCAGCAATTCTTTGAAATGCTCTGTCCAGCGCATTTCTTGTTCTTTCGGTTGTCAGTAGGTGTCCTTGTTTATTCCTGTTGAGAGCGTTTGTTGTTGTCTGCCGGTTACCACTGATAAACCACGTCATTTTGTAGATGGTTCATTGTTCACCACGAGCAGCTGCATCCTCTTCTGGTGTTGCCAGATTATCAATATAATGCCATTTGTCCGCTCTCACAAGGCGTTTGACCTCCCGGTCAAATTCTTTAATTGCAGAACGAAGGCTTTCTGTATTTCAAGGGACTTTAGCTGGTCAATATCATAACGTCTATGTCCCTTGTTTGGTGGACCCACATGTCTCAGTTTTAGCTTGATGGAGGCTGTTACAAGATGGTGGTCGCTGACGACATCTACACCCCTTCTCACTTTCACATCTGTCAGTGAGCGTCGCCGTTTGCCATTGATCATGATACGGTCAATCTGGTTCTTATCTCTGCCATTTGGAGAACACCATGTCAGCTTGTGAATTTCACGATGTTCAAATACGGTTCCGCCGATGACTAGGTCATTCATATTACAGAAATGGACAAGCAAGATTGGACATTGAGTACCTTTCCCAGACCTGAAGAAGAGCTCTGGGTAACTCGAAAGCATGTCTCATGTCTCTCTCACCAACAGTAAAATCTTAATTTTTTTTAGGAAGGTAAGTGAATTGTGCCTTGACTGGCAAATTTTCATGACATTTTGCTAGCTGTGTCAGCTGGTGGGGAAGGGGGCCACTGTATCATTGAAGAACCCTTTCCTCTAATGGAAGGAGAAAGATTAATTTGGCTACTGAGTTGTTTTCCCCAATTACCACCTAGCATTCTGGTTTCTTCAAAGGGCTAGGAATGCAGCAAACTGCAGTACACTAAAAGGAATAATGTATATAAAGATGTATTTCATTGAATAATTTTGGAGACAGACCACAAGAACAAATTTTAAGAGACTTGATTCATGATAACAAAATCACTAAATGAAATTAAAGCATTTATATATAAGTGGCAGTAAAACTTAATGGAACAGTCACATTAAAGTTACATACCTTACTTGTTATTAAAAATAACGTACAAAAATAATGGGCTTGTAGCTGCCCTTGAGAGGGTTCCAAGGTCATGGCCAGCGCTACCATTAGGCAACCCTAGGCGGTCGCCTAGGGCGCCAGGATTTGGGGGGCGGCATTTCAGGTCCCTCGGCGGCCACAGCGGGAGAGGCTGCCGCCGAGGTCCCCGGCAGCCAAAGAAGCGGCCACCGAAGTTCCGCCGAGGACTCCGGCGGCCGAAGAAGCTGCCGCCGAGGACCCCGGCGGCACTTCGGCGGCAGCCTCTCCCGCCGCCTAGGGCAGCAAAAAAGCTGGAGCTGCCCCTGATCATGGCACATGCAGCCCCAAGTCATAAGGAACCTTGAGACCATTCTGAAAGGACTTGAAGTTTTAAAACTAACTTTTCACAATTTCTGCTGGCATTTCATTCAATGAACAAATCACTTTGGTTAGTTTATAGTGGAGAGCCCTCCAAATTCTTAGCTAGGGGATGCCCCAGCAGCTCTAACATTCGAAGCACAAGACTCAAAGAATGGAACTTTATTATGGTATATCTGAAGAATGGTGGAACTTCAAAAAGAAACACCATCAACTTAAATATTATATGTCAGTCTGAAAATTGC
This sequence comes from Macrochelys suwanniensis, assembly GCA_033296515.1. Taxonomy (NCBI): domain Eukaryota; kingdom Metazoa; phylum Chordata; order Testudines; family Chelydridae; genus Macrochelys; species Macrochelys suwanniensis. The sequence continues at coordinate 5,218,156 of CM065799.1, forward strand.
TCACCACTAACGTTACAAGTAAAACTCAAGATTACTAGAGACAAAAATGGAAAAACAGTTATTGTCTAATGTATGTAGTTAGTTTCACTGTTTCCCCTGTATAGTCAGTCAATTTCCCCTGTTTATGTGGGTCTTTCAAACAGTAACTGGAAAGAGATTTTTAAAAATGGGAAAGTGTCTTTGCCAAACTATAAAGTGTCAGAGAGACTCAAAGGAAGGTGCAGCACCTGAAACTATTTTTAATTCATTTTTTAGAGTGATTAGATTTCAAGTTGATATCCCTTTAGAGCCAAACTAAAGCAACCACTAAAAAAAATAATGGGAACAACCCTGCACTGGCAGGAAGATGAGCTGGATAATCCAGACCTCTTTCCTATGTCTAACTTCAAAGAAAGTGTGTGCACACTCATATGTCATATGTGGCTGTTCTCAAAAGGGGCAAAAGATCCCTAGTGTCCTAATCTCTCACTACTAATAATCATTTGACACAATTAGAATTCACAAAGATTTTTTTTTAACAATGCATACAAAGATGGTAGCCAAAATAAAGTGAGCGAATGTAGGAGTTTACAGTAATAGAAGCAGCATGAAAAGAGATTTAGAAAGTGAATAATAATGCCTGATATTTTGTCAATAGTAAACATTAAGGGAGTCTGAAAATTTGTGATGCAAGAATCTGATTTTTAGGAATGTAATATACCAAAAGCTAAGAGATTATGTAACGGAAGTCACAGAAACCTCATGAAAGGCTAAATTAACTTGTTCATCCATCTGTGAAGTTTCTGGAAGCTCCTAAGAATATTTTCCTGGAGCCAGAATATCTGTAACTCAATATCACCTAGCTGTTCTATAAACCACTCAAGAACCAGGAATACTATATCATTTCATACTACCTCCCTGATTCGTCCCTTCTACCATACTACTAGTTGGTAGTTCAAAGCCTGCACTGTCTTCCATTATAGGATTTATATTTCACAAAGGCTGACAGAGGAATAAAGGAATACAGCTCCATTACTCCAAATACTGCCTTCACAGCCTACTTGAAGGTTTGGCTACCACTTGTGATCCATCTGATATTTGTTTTTCTTGCTACAACTATATTAAAAACAGAAACTTCAAGCTCGAATTTCTGTCAAGTTTTCTTAACTGTATCATGCATAAATAGCTGGCAACTTTATCTTCCCAGAAATGCCACGGGGACAAAACAAAAAACAGTTCCCAGTAATCCCCTCTGCATTCCCCCACCACTTCTGGACTGCTAACGCCATATTTAACAGATAGGCAGGAGCCAAGACAACTTTCATGTACTAGAGTATGCCCCTCCCATTCCCACTTTTTGTACTGATTAAAAAAATCTCTTCTACAGTCTGGATAACCTTTAGTCATTGTCTGAAAGCCCCAATTCTGAGATTTATTAAAAAAACTGGCATGGCCATGGAACTCCGTTTTCACAAACAGGTCAGTGAATCAAAAGCATTACATCCCTCAAATAAACTGACAAAATTAAAGGTGAACCACGAAGTAACTGTGAATTAAATAAGTTTCTGTGCCAAATGCCCGCTACCAGACAGGCTGTTGCAGGGTCATTCAGCACAGAAGTGTTTGTTAAGTTGTTTAAACAAAAATTAAACTAATTGCCTCTCAAATACTTCCTGGATCACCAATGTATCCCAGAATGCAAGATCACAAACACCGGAAGTCTTAAGGCAACATATGTAATCTATACTTGGGATGTCACAGCATGATGCTATTTGATACAGCTCCAAGGAACCAGAAAGTACCAGGAGAGTTTCAAGGCAAGAAGTTTTAAAAGAAATAAAACAACTTATTTCTGTGCTGAAAGTCTCCTACAACCAGGTTAGCATAGCATGTAGAAAAGAAATATGCTTAACTCAAATTTCCCTTTTGCTTTCAAGCTCACCTTTAAGGACATCTACTTTGATAATTTCTAGTTGTAACATAAAAGTGTTCTTATTTTCCCAAGCTCTATCAACAAATGAAATAGAAGATGGATTAAAATGGAAAACTAGAGACATACTTTTTGAGGGGAAAAGTTCCTGGCTGCTTTGTTCAGTGATAAAATGAGGGACAATTGCACTCACTCTTCACTTGAATGGCTTAACGCATTAAGTATCTCCCAAAGCAGTAAGTGGCAAACAATGCCAGTCAAGTTTCAGTGTAGTAGCCGTGTTAGTCTGTGTCAGCAAAAAGAAAACAAGAAAAATACCTGTGGCACCTTAGAGACTAACATTTATTTCAGCATAAGCTTTCGTGGGTTAAGAACCCACTTCATTGGATGCATGGAATGGAACATGCAGTGAACAGATATTTATACATTCAAAGATACATGAGAAGGTGGAGGTGTCTATACCAATGTTAAGAGGCTAATTAATTGAAAGGAACTGTCATGTCATGAAATGCCAGTCAACTCACCACTATATTTCAAAGGAGGAAAGTCAGAGAAGTCAAGTCTAGTGTCAATTACTACTGAATCATATATCCAATATCAAGCCAAATTCAAACTCTTCAGCAAACCACCATTTTGGGGACTGCAAGTGCTTAAATTACTGTTCGGCCTAAGACCCCGGGCGCCCTGGCCTAAAAGTATCAATGCAGAGTAAGTGCTTAGTGTTCAACAGACTGTTTTACATATCCAGTTGAAAGTGTGATATTTAACATTATTTTCTAGTTGTGCAGTGCTAGTGTGATAGACTACCTCAAAACCAATATAAACCTAATGCAGACATATCACTCAGCTAAAACTAGTTTTCAGTAAAGACTCCAATAGATAAAGTTATACCAGCATTATAGCAGGAAAGGCAAATACTGTTTTTTAAAGTATCCCTTTAAAATAAAAAGGACGTCTTTCTAGTATTTTACACATTTTGCCCAACCTTCCATTTTCATTTTTCACTAAAGATTTAGTTTAGCGAGCTGTTTTCAAAATATTTTTTTCCTGGAACTGATTCCAAGTAGAATCTATGGATTCTTTATGCTACTGTATTTCTGTAATCTATTCAAAACAGATTTCTCCTATTTCTACATCTTTTAGAAGAAAGTTATAAAATTGTGGGAGTTAAGCCCTGTTCTGCAGCTGAAGAAATATGGCAAAAACTACACACTACTCCATAAGTGGAATTTTATTTAGGTGAAGTTTTACATCAAATCCCCCAACCAAAATCTCCATTGAAATCCTCTGAGATGCTTCTTTTTAAACAGCCAGTCCAAAAAGATGCATTAACTCTGGAACAGGTCTACACCATAACCACAACACCATATGATGCTGGAAGAACTGGACACTACATCATTAAAAGAGGGCTCTATCTTGTGCACAAGAGCCAACTATGCCTTGCTACAATGCTCCTCTGGCCAAGCCTGTAGCCGTTTAGTCTATCAATGCTTCAAGATGGGACTTCACCATGTCCCCAGCGTATTAACTTTGTCAGGAGACAAACAAGTTGTAAATATCACCCACAGATTTGTATAGTGTAGATGAACCATGTTTTTAAAGCCCTGGGTACATTCATAGTATTCTGAAAGTGTTGTAACCTGTCTCCTAGCTGCAGGTAAAATCAGATGGTAATCTGATAACTAAGCGAAAGGAATAAAATCAAGGAAGGTAAACAAGAGACTAGCCGACATGAAACAATACCAGGTAGCAACCCAAACTTTTTCATATTACCTCCCCAGAAGGAAGTACTGGACAGAACAGTCAGATGGCGTGACATACACACAAGAGCTTTCTACTCTTAAGAAAATGGATTCCCACCAATACGTGGACCAATATTGAGTCAGTGGCTACCCACCCTCTTCTTTTATGAGGGTTCTCTGTTCTGTGCCCCATTATGACGACCCCCCCTGCCACTGACGTTCAGTCATGAACAGTTGGTTACATGTTTCTCTCTGTGCCCAGTCAACAAAGAACTACAGCCCCAGCTATGGAGCCTGGTTCTTCGGCTCAAGCTGTAGAGAGACAGGCTTCCCGCTCTGGAGGTGCCAGTGAGTGGGGACACACAACGCTGGGTGCTGAATGGGCTACATGTGCTCCAACCCACAACTGCTCTGCGGCCATTACAAAGGCCCCACTAAGACACCATGTAACGCAGGCCTGAGATATTTATTTTTATAATTTTATAAATGGAGACATGCCTATCTCCTAGAACTGGAAGGACCATCGAGGTCATCGAGTCCAGTCCCCTGCCTTCACTAGCAGAACCAAGTACTGTCCCCTGACAGATTTTTTTTGCCCCAGATCCCTAAATGGCCCCCTCAAGGACTGAACTCACAACCCTGGGTTTAGCAGGCCAATGCTCAAACCACTGAGCTATCCCTCCCCCCATACAGACAACTTGGGGGCTGTGTTCCCAGGCTGATTTGGCATCTAGTCAGCATCCTGGTCTCTCTGACCCAGCCAGGACAGGCCTGGGAACCAGCTCTCGGTCCTTACAAGTGAAGCGGCCCAGCCTCTCGGATGGGTCGCTGGGGGGTTAGTGTGGACGGCCTGGGGCAGGCGATAGGACCAGTGAGGCACAGCAGAGGGAAGGGGGGGGGGTCCCCCGGGTTCTTACCGTTTCTTGCTCCCCTGGAGTTAGGAAGGCAATTGTGAAGGAGTAAAGGGGGGGGGGGGGCAGAATGGGGGGTGGGAGCCCACCCAGGGAGGCAGAATGTGCGGGGGGGGGGGGGGGCGGCTCTGCCGGCCCACCCCACCCCGTGTTCACCGCGGGGCACCCAGCTCCGGGGAGCGCCAGCGGAGCCCCCTGCTAGACGGGGCCCGCCGGGAGCCTGGGATGCGAGGCCGGGCCCGCGACCGGAGCAGCGGTTCCCTCGGCCCCAGCCCCACCCCGGGGGCGGCCGGGATCCCCGCTCCGCCCCGCTTCTCCGGCCGGTCCCCTACCTGCGGGCCGGGACGCCCCGCTCCGCCTCCCGCTCCCGCCCCGGCCCCCCCCCGGCCGCTCCCGCCCCGGCCCCCCCGGCCGCTCCCGCCCTGCTGCTGCCCACCTGCGGGCCGGGATGCCCCGCTCCCGCCCCGGCCGCTCCCGCCCCGCCGCTGCCCACCTGTGGGCCGGGATGCCCCGCTCCCGCCCCGGCCGCTCCCGCCCCGCCGCTGCCCACCTGTGGGCCGGGATGCCACGCTCCCGCCCCGGCCGCTCCCGCCCCGCCGCTGCCCACCTGTGGGCCGGGATGCCCCGCTCCGCCTCCCGCTCCCGCCCCGGCCCCCCCGGCCGCTCCCGCCCCGCCGCTGCCCACCTGTGGGCCGGGATGCCCCGCTCCGCCTCCCGCTCCCGCCCCGGCCGCTCCCGCCCCGCCGCTGCCTACCTGTGGGCCGGGATGCCCCGCTCCGCCTCCCGCTCCCGCCCCGGCCCCCCCGGCCGCTCCCGCCCCGCCGCTGCCTACCTGTGGGCCGGGATGCCCCGCTCCGCCTCCCGCTCCCGCCCCGGCCCCCCCCGGCCGCTCCCGCCCCGCCGCTGCCCACCTGCGGGCCGGGATGCCCCGCTCCGCCTCCCGGGCTCGCCCGGCCGCGGCCCCGCTCCCGCCCCGGCCGCTCCCGCCCCGCCGCTGCCCACCTGTGGGCCGGGATGCCCCGCTCCCGCCCCGGCCGCTCCCGCCCCGCCGCTGCCCACCTGTGGGCCGGGATGCCCCGCTCCCGCCCCGGCCGCTCCCGCCCCGCCGCTGCCCACCTGTGGGCCGGGATGCCCCGCTCCCGCCCCGGCCGCTCCCGCCCCGCCGCTGCCCACCTGTGGGCCGGGATGCCCCGCTCCGCCTCCCGCTCCCGCCCCGGCCCCCCCGGCCGCGGCCGCTCCCGCCCCTGCCCACCTGCGGGCCGGGATGCCCCGCTCCGCCTCCCGGGCTCGCCCGGCCGCGGCCCCGCTCCCGCCCCGGCCGCTCCCGCCCCGCCGCTGCCCACCTGTGGGCCGGGATGCCCCGCTCCGCCTCCCGCTCCCGCCCCGGCCCCCCCGGCCGCGGCCGCTCCCGCCCCTGCCCACCTGCGGGCCGGGATGCCCCGCTCCGCCTCCCGGGCTCGCCCGGCCGCGGCCCCGCTCCCGCCCCGGCCGCTCCCGCCCCGCCGCTGCCCACCTGTGGGCCGGGATGCCCCGCTCCGCCTCCCGCTCCCGCCCCGGCCCCCCCGGCCGCGGCCGCTCCCGCCCCTGCCCACCTGCGGGCCGGGATGCCCCGCTCCGCCTCCCGGGCTCGCCCGGCCGCGGCCCCGCTCCCGCCCCGGCCGCTCCCGCCCCGCCGCTGCCCACCTGTGGGCCGGGATGCCCCGCTCCCGCCCCGGCCGCTCCCGCCCCGCCGCTGCCCACCTGTGGGCCGGGATGCCCCGCTCCCGCCCCGGCCGCTCCCGCCCCGCCGCTGCCCACCTGTGGGCCGGGATGCCCCGCTCCCGCCCCGGCCGCTCCCGCCCCGCCGCTGCCCACCTGTGGGCCGGGATGCCCCGCTCCGCCTCCCGCTCCCGCCCCGGCCCCCCCGGCCGCGGCCGCTCCCGCCCCTGCCCACCTGCGGGCCGGGATGCCCCGCTCCGCCTCCCGGGCTCGCCCGGCCGCGGCCCCGCTCCCGCCCCGGCCGCTCCCGCCCCGCCGCTGCCCACCTGTGGGCCGGGATGCCCCGCTCCGCCTCCCGCTCCCGCCCCGGCCCCCCCGGCCGCGGCCGCTCCCGCCCCTGCCCACCTGCGGGCCGGGATGCCCCGCTCCGCCTCCCGGGCTCGCCCGGCCGCGGCCCCGCTCCCGCCCCGGCCGCTCCCGCCCCGCCGCTGCCCACCTGTGGGCCGGGATGCCCCGCTCCGCCTCCCGCTCCCGCCCCGGCCCCCCCGGCCGCGGCCGCTCCCGCCCCTGCCCACCTGCGGGCCGGGATGCCCCGCTCCGCCTCCCGGGCTCGCCCGGCCGCGGCCCCGCTCCCGCCCCGGCCGCTCCCGCCCCGCCGCTGCCCACCTGTGGGCCGGGATGCCCCGCTCCGCCTCCCGCTCCCGCCCCGGCCCCCCCGGCCGCGGCCGCTCCCGCCCCTGCCCACCTGCGGGCCGGGATGCCCCGCTCCGCCTCCCGGGCTCGCCCGGCCGCGGCCCCGCTCCCGCCCCGGCCGCTCCCGCCCCGCCGCTGCCCACCTGTGGGCCGGGATGCCCCGCTCCCGCCCCGGCCGCTCCCGCCCCGCCGCTGCCCACCTGTGGGCCGGGATGCCCCGCTCCGCCTCCCGCTCCCGCCCCGGCCCCCCCCGGCCGCTCCCGCCCCGCCGCTGCCCACCTGCGGGCCGGGATGCCCCGCTCCGCCTCCCGGGCTCGCCCGGCCGCGGCCCCGCTCCCGCCCCGGCCGCTCCCGCCCCGCCGCTGCCCACCTGTGGGCCGGGATGCCCCGCTCCCGCCCCGGCCGCTCCCGCCCCGCCGCTGCCCACCTGTGGGCCGGGATGCCCCGCTCCCGCCCCGGCCGCTCCCGCCCCGCCGCTGCCCACCTGTGGGCCGGGATGCCCCGCTCCGCCTCCCGCTCCCGCCCCGGCCCCCCCGGCCGCTCCCGCCCCGCCGCTGCCCACCTGTGGGCCGGGATGCCCCGCTCCGCCTCCCGCTCCCGCCCCGGCCCCCCCGGCCGCGGCCGCTCCCGCCCCTGCCCACCTGCGGGCCGGGATGCCCCGCTCCGCCTCCCGGGCTCGCCCGGCCGCGGCCCCGCTCCCGCCCCGGCCGCTCCCGCCCCGCCGCTGCCCACCTGTGGGCCGGGATGCCCCGCTCCCGCCCCGGCCGCTCCCGCCCCGCCGCTGCCCACCTGTGGGCCGGGATGCCCCGCTCCCGCCCCGGCCGCTCCCGCCCCGCCGCTGCCCACCTGTGGGCCGGGATGCCCCGCTCCGCCTCCCGCTCCCGCCCCGGCCCCCCCGGCCGCTCCCGCCCCGCCGCTGCCCACCTGTGGGCCGGGATGCCCCGCTCCGCCTCCCGCTCCCGCCCCGGCCCCCCCGGCCGCGGCCGCTCCCGCCCCTGCCCACCTGCGGGCCGGGATGCCCCGCTCCGCCTCCCGGGCTCGCCCGGCCGCGGCCCCGCTCCCGCCCCGGCCGCTCCCGCCCCGCCGCTGCCCACCTGTGGGCCGGGATGCGCTGCGAGCCGCGGCCCTTGCCCACCAGGAAGTGCACGTCGCTGAGCACCTCGTTGTTGAAGAGGAAGGCGAAGCGCTCCTGCACCGTGGGCTTGGTGGCCTGCCAGTTGTACACGGGCTCCCGCTGCAGGGGGCCGGCCGCCCCGCCCAGCGCCGGCGCCGAGCCCCCGGAGCCGGGACCCCCGGCCGCCGCCGCCGCCGCCGCCGCCGGGTTGCCGGCCCCGCACTGGTTGTAGGTGAGGCCCGGGGTGGGGGTGGGGGTGGGGGCGGGGGCGCCGCTGGGGCCGTTGGTGCAGGCGGCGGCGGCCGCGGCCGCGGCCCCGTTCCCCGGAGGGGGCGGCTGCGGGCCGGAGGAGGAGAGGCCCCCGGGGCCCCCGCCGCTCCCACCGGCCGCCATCTTGTGCGGAGGAGGCGCGGGCGGGGGAGGGCGGCGCTGCAGCAGCACCAGCAGCACGAGCGGCGGCGGCGGCGGCGGGCGGGACGCGGCGGAGGGGCCCGCCGAGGGGGGGGAGGGGGCGCGGCTGCTGCTGCTTCTACACAGGGCCGGGCAGCAGCGGCGCATGGGGCTCGGCGCGGCGCCGGCCGCCGCGGGAGGGGAGCGCGCAGGGGGCGGGGCATAGGGGGGTGTGGGGAATTGGGGGTGGAGTATGGGGGCAGGAGGAATGTAGGGAGAGGGGTATGTCGGGGTGGGGCCTGCAGGGGGAGGGGTGTGGGGAGCAGGAAGGAGGCGGGTGGAGTAGGGGGGCAGGGAGGGGGAGTGACGTGGGGGGTGGAGTATGGGGGCAGGAGGGGAGACGTGGGGGGTGGAGTATGGGGGCAGGAGGGGAGAAGTGGGGGGGTGGAGTATGGGGCAGGAGGGGAGACGTGGGGGGTGGAGTATGGGGGCAGGAGGGGAGACGTGGGGGGTGGAGTATGTGAGGGGCAGGAGGGGAGACGTGGGGGGGTGGAGTATGGGGGCAGGAGGGGAGACGGGGGGGTGGAGTATGGGGGCAGGAGGGGAGAAGTGGGGGGTGGAGTATGGGGGCAGGAGGGGAGAAGTGGGGGGTGGAGTATGGGGGCAGGAGGGGAGAAGTGGGGGGGTGGAGTATGGGGGCAGGAAGGGAGAAGTGGGGGGTGGAGTATGGGGCAGGAAGGGGAGAAGTGGGGGGTGGAGTATGGGGGCAGGAGGGAGAAGTGGGGGGTGGAGTATGGGGGCAGGAGGGGAGAAGTGGGGGGTGAGTATGGGGGCAGGAGGGAGAAGTGGGGGGGGTGGAGTATGGGGGCAGGAGGGGAGGAAGTGGGGGGGTGGAGTATGGGGGCAGGAGGGGAGAAGTGGGGGGTGGAGTATGGGGGCAGGAGGGGAGAAGTGGGGGGTGGAGTATGGGGGGCAGGAGGGGAGAAGTGGGGGGGTGGAGTATGGGGGCAGGAGGGGGAGAAGTGGGGGGTGGAGTATGGGGGCAGGAGGGGAGAAGTGGGGGGTGGAGTATGGGGGCAGGAGGGGAGAAGTGGGGGGTGGAGTATGGGGGCAGGAGGGGAGAAAGTGGGGGGTGGAGTATGGCGGCAGGAGGGGAGAAGTGGGGGGTGGAGTATGGGGCAGGAGGGGAGAAGTGGGGGGTGGAGTATGGGGGCAGGAGGGGAGACGTGGGGGGTGGAGTATGGGGGCAGGAGGGGGAGACGTGGGGGGTGGAGTATGGGGGCAGGAGGGGAGACGTGGGGGGTGGAGTATGGGGGGCAGGAGGGGAGACGTGGGGGGTGGAGTATGGGGGCAGGAGGGGAGACGGGGGGGGTGGAGTATGGGGGCAGGAGGGGAGAAGTGGGGGGTGGAGTATGGGGGCAGGAAGGGAGAAAGTGGGGGGTGGAGTATGGGGGCAGGAGGGGAGAAGTGGGGGGTGGAGTATGGGGGCAGGAGGGGAGAAGTGGGGGGTGGAGTATGGGGGCAGGAGGGGAGAAGTGGGGGGTGGAGTATGGGGGCAGGAGGGGAGAAGTGGGGGGTGGAGTATGGCGGCAGGAGGGGAGAAGTGGGGGGTGGAGTATGGCGGCAGGAGGGGAGAAGTGGGGGGTGGGAGTATGGGGGGCAGGAGGGGGAGAAGTGGGGGGGTGGAGTATGGGGGCAGGAGGGGAGACGGGGGGGGTGGAGTATGGGGGCAGGAGGGGAGACGGGGGGGGTGGAGTATGGGGGCAGGAGGGGAGAAGTGGGGGGTGGAGTATGGCGGCAGAAGGAGGGTAGCGGAGGGGTATGTCCGGGGTGGGGCCTGCGGGGGGGGGGGGGGGACACAAGGAATGTAGGGAAAGGGGTATGTTAGGTGTGAGGACTGCAGGGGGAGCGGGAGGAGGGTAGAGATGTGAGGGGCAGGAGGAAGGGGTGTGGGGGTGGAGTATGGGGGCAGGAGGAAGGCAGCGGAGGGGTATGTCCGGGGTGGGGCCTGCAGGGGGAGCGGGAGGGTAGAGTTGTGGGGGATAGAGGATGGGGAATGGAGGCAGGGCAGGACGGGTGTGGGGGTGCATGAGGAGGGTGGGGGCTAGAGGGTGTGTGGAGGGCAGGAGGAATGCAAGGAAATGGGTATGTTGGGTGTGAGGACTGCAGGGGGAGTGGGAGGGAAGGGTGTGGGGGGCAGGAGGAGGGCAGAGGTGTGGGGGGAAGGAGGGAGGGGTGTGGGGGTGGAGTATGGGGTCAGGAAGAAGGCAGCGGAGGGATGTGTCCGGTGTGAGGCGTGCAGGGGGAGCAGGAGGGTAGAGTTGTGGGGGATAGAGGATGGGGAATGGAGGCGGGGCATGAGGAGGGGGGGTATGGGGGCAGGAGGGAGCGGTGCCGGGGTGCATGAGGGGGGGTGGAGGGTGTGTGGAGGGCAGGAGGAATGTAGGGAAAGGGGTATGTTAGGTGCGAGGACTGCAGGGGGAGCAGGAGGGAGGAGTATGGGGGCAGGAGGAGGGCAGAGGTGTGGGGAGCAGGAGAGAGGGGGTATGTCAGATGTGAGGCCTGCAAGAGGGAGGGGTGTGGGGGCCTGAGGAGTGCACGGGGTAGGGGAAGGAGTTAGGGGTTGGAGGGAGCCGTGCAATGGGGAGCCCGACGAACCCCTGCTGTTTCCACTCCAGTGAAGACCCCAGGTGGGAACCATGGGGACATGGTCACATCTCTATGAGAGGACAGAGCTTTTTTTTTTTTTTAGAGGGAATCAAAGCTTTTTGGGGACAAAACAGCTCCCCTGGGGGCTGTGGAAAGGTTGCCATTGACCTTGCAAGTTTGGGCCACGAGGTGGATACCTCTGACCCCGGGGGTCCATGGCTTATGGGGAGGACGAGGCAGCTCCTCCGGACGGTTAGGTAGCCTGTTTGGGACACAGCAACACTTCAGTTTATCCCCTGAAGAATAACCCTAATATAACGTTCTTTGCACAAGTGCAAACCAACCCTTTCTAAAAACCAGACACCCAAAACTTCATTAGCACCTCAAGGCTGTGTTGATTAGTGCTCCGTAATCCTTTACAATCCTTAGGCCAACGGACTGATGGTCTGTGGCTGATGTACCGGCTCATTTCGCTGTCTTCCACGTCTCCAAAGATACTGCCCGCCACTAAACTGATACTTCATGCTTACTCTCTTACACAGCAGATGTTATTTCACACCAGCCTTGCACCTCACTCCATTACATGCTGCTGTGGCCATGGAGATCCTGTGGGAATGTTGGTATTCTCCCACACACTGCACTGCCAGATAACACAGCAAGATGTGGATGCTGGCTGGCAGATAAGAGATTTTTATCTCATAGCCAGCTGGTATTCCTTACACAGAAAACGGCAGGGAGGTCAGGAGGAACCTGTAAGGCAGCAGATGGGTAAGTGCAGAGAAGCACAATTGTAAGATCCTATACTGGTGCACACTTGGTAGCCATTAAAGCAAGGTGATTTATTTGTCACAGGGAAGGAAATAAAATTCCCCACGCCTCTCTGTTATCCGTTCCGGGGATTACATTCTGCCCATGGATGTGCATGCATACACATTTGAGAGCAGACTTCCGTCCTTGGTTCCACATGTTGAGTAACAGCTCAGCCAGGAGGTATATTTTCTTCCCCTTGTTTTTCTGTGGTTTTGATGATCGTTTGCTTAATACACAATGATATGCTGTTTATATTGGTCCAGAGCTCCAAGACCTTTGTGTGTTGCAGGAGTTGCACAGATAAATCACTGCATCAGCCGTTGCTAAGTAATACTGCATTACTGCATTCATCTCTTAGGGCTTGTCTTCACTGGCACTTTGCAGCCCTGCAACTTTCTCGCTCAGGGGAGTGAAAAAACATACCCCTGAGCACAGCAAGTTTCAGCGCTGTAAAGCGCCAGTGTAGACAGTGCACCAGCGCTGGGAGCTACACCCCTCGTAGAGGCTTTAACGTTGCCCGTGTAGACTAGCCCTTAGTATCAAAAGCTTACAAACTCATGTGGTAACAAATATATGGAGTCTGCTGTGTGACATACATTGACACCGAACGAAGAAGCATGAGGTATATATAGGCAAATTCTGCTGGATCTGTGGCTAAAAATTAAGAGCCCAATCTTGCAAACACACACACATATGTGAAAAGATACGGTCGGTGAGGTAACAGCTTATATTGGACCAACTTCTGTTGGTAAAACAGACAAGCTTTCAAGCTTACACCGAGCTCTTCTTCAGGTCTGGGAAAGGTACTGAGTGTCACAGCTAAATACAAGGGTGCAACAGTTAAGAAGTTAACACATCTTGCAAGAGACCATTCAAGTTGAAGTTGACGAGTCATAGGACAAAGGAGGGTGAGTGGGTTACAGATTGTTGTAATGAGCCATAAAGCCAGTATCTTTATTAACTCCATGATTTTTGATGTCCAGCAGAGTAATGAATGTAAGATCCCAGGCTCCTCTTTTGAAGGTGTTGTGCATGTTTCCGCTGAGGACAAGGACTGAGAAGTCAGATATGGAGGGATTGTTCTATGAAAAGTGTTTAGCCATGGGGGACAGGGTATTTTTGTCTTTTATAATTATTCTATATGAGTTCATTTGAGAGCGAAGTGATTGTCTCGTTTCATCCACATATTGGGGCATTTAGTGCACTGCGTGAGGTACACCACATGTGATAGGCCTGTGTCGGACCTATGGATCTTGAAAAGTGCGTTGTGGGGGAGGCTGTTGATCATTTTAGCAGTGGAGATACGTCTGCAGGTATCTGTTATTATGGCAGGGGTTGGTGTCACTTTGAGTTGGTGTGTCTTGGATTGTTTGAAGGCCAGAAGAGGGGGCTCAGGAAAGATTTCTTGTATGGATTGTAATTGTTTAATGATCCTCCATATGGGTTCCAGTGTGGGGTGGCAGGTGACAACTAGGGGTGTGTGGTCGGAGATAAAAGACATTACCTCACCCACCTTGCTCTAATATCCTGGGACCAACACGGCTCCAAACCCACTGCAAAGAACATATAAGGGCATAGCTACACTTGCGAGTTAGAGCGCATTAAAGCAGGCCCGTGTGCTCTAACTCACGACGCATCCACACTGGCAAGGCACATAGAGCGCCCGACTCCACGGCTAGAGCACTCCTGGTAATCCACCTCGGCGAGCGGAATAATGTTTGATGCGCCCCCTTGGAGCACTGCAGCACCAGTGTGGACGCTCTGGTCTGTTAATGCGCTCTGATCGGCCTCCAGAAGTGTCCCACAATGCCTGTTCTAGCCACTCTGGTAATCACTTTGAACTCTACTGCCCTGCCCTCAGGTGACCAACCGTCAGACCCGCCCTTTAAATTCTCTGGGAATTTTGAAAATCCCCTTCCTGTTTGCTCAGCCAGGCATGGAGTGCTCTCAGTGAATCTTTCCAGGTGACCATGCCTCCATGCGCCAAGCGATCCCCAGTATGGAGCAATGGCGAGGTGCTGGACCTCATTAGTGTTTGTGGGGAGGAAGCTGTCCAGTCCCAGCTGCGCTCCAGCCGTAGGAATTACGATACCTTCGGGCAGATATCAAGGGACATGATGGAAAGGGGCCATGACGGGACGCAGTGCAGGGTTAAAGTGAAGGAGCTGCAGAATGCCTACCACAAAGCCTGCAAGGCAAACCACCGCTCCGGGGCTGCCCCTGCGACCTGCCGTTTCTACAAAGAGCTGGATGCAATACTTGGGGGTGGACCCCCCCCCCCTCCACTCTGAGGACCACCATGGACACTTCAGAGCCCAGTTCAACAAGGCAGGAGGAGGAGGAGGAGGAAAGTGGGAGCGAGGGTGCTGAGGAGGAGGAAGACACCCCGGAATCCCTAGATGCATGCAGCCAGGAGCTGTTCTCAAGCCAGGAGGAAGGTAGCCAGTCGCGGCGGCTGGTGCTTGGGGAAGAAGAAACATCAGAGGAGGTTCCCGGTAAGCGGCTTTTATTTTAGGAAGGAAGTTATTCGGTGCGGGCTCTTGGGGCGGGGAGGGTTAGGGCTGCATGCATGCCTAGATGCGGAATAGGGTGTTGATGTGCTCTCACATTGTGGTAATCGGCCTCAGTGATCTCTTCAAAGGTCTCATCCAGAAGTTGGGCAATGCACTTGCGCAGGTTTCTTGGGAGAGCCACTGTGGTCCTTGTCCCAGTCAGGCTAACATGTCCACGCCACTGTGCCGTGAGGGGCGGGAGGACCATTGCTGCACACAGGCAAGCTGCATATGAGCCAGGGTGGAAGCTGCATTGCAGTAGAAGACCCTCTCTTGCTTCCCAGGTCACCTTCAGCAGCGAGATATCTTTCAGGACGAACTCCTGTGGAAAATGTGGGGACAGTGTTCAGTACAGGGGCCCTCTGCAGTTGTTGGCTCCCCCCAAGGCACAGAAACCCAGAGGACAGTACGTCCGTGAAACAATCAGTCCCCCTTGACCCTGTGCTTACTCACCATTTTGGGGCTCCTGTGGCTTATGTGTGCTTGCTTTGGGACAGGCGAATTATGCAATTGTGAGCTTGCCCTTAAGTACGAGGGAATCATTGCTCTGTCTGGTGTGAACAATGCTGCCTCTGTTAAGTGTTGCATTTTGCCTTTACAGATGCAACCTTGAGATCTCAGCCGTCCATGTTATCACCAGCCGAAAGACTCCGAAGAATTAGGAAGAGGCCACGTAGAAGCAAAGAAGACATGCTGCATGAAGTAATGCAGCAGTCCCTTAACCAGAATCTAAAAGCGCAGGAGTGGAGTGAAAGGAGGATCTGGCAGCAGAATGAGGAGCACTGGCACAAAAGCGTGGAGCTCCCGCAGCAAAGTACAGATCGGCTGATAAGCATCATGGAGCGCCAAGTGGACTCGATCCAGGCGCTCGTAGCCATGCAGGCGGAGCACTACCACTACCCCCACCCCCGCAGCCCTTGTCCCAAAACTCTTTCCCTTTTGCCCCTATGTCACCTCCAACCCACTTTCTCCAAATCCGGGTTCTTATCGCCACCAGCTGCCTCCAACACCTGTAGCTTCACCACCCAGCTCTGAAAAATACGACCCTTACCCACTGCACTCAGCCCCCATCACCATGCATTATAGCCATCCTGAAGTGCAGCACTCATTTCCAGACAGGAAGGCTGAGTATGATAACAGGACATACGCAAATCTGTGATTGTGCTGTTCCCCACCCCACCCCTTTGCCCTTTCTGTTTCCCAAGCAGTTGTGTTTCTTTTCAATAAATGAATTTTCTTTTCATGCCTGAGTGAATCTTTCCCCCTTCCCTTCACAAATGTTATGGAAGGTACAGCATGCGGATATAACCGCGGGGATGTTGTCATCAGCCAGGTCCAGCTTCCCATACAGAGAGCGCCAGTGGCCCTTTAAATGGCCAAAAGCACACTCCACAGTCATTCTGCTCAGCCTGTTGTTGAATCGCTTCTTGCTGCTGTCAAGGCTCCCTGTGTAGGGTTTCATGAGCCACGGCATTAAAGGGTAAGCAGGGTCTCCAAGGGTCACAATGGGCATTTCAACTTCCCTTATGGTGATTTTCTGGTCTGGGAAAAAAGTCCTGGCTTGCAGCTTCCTGAACAGGCCAGTGTTCCGAAAGATGCGTGCGTCATACACCTTTCCAGGCCAGCCTGTGTTAATGTCCATGAAACATCCACGGTGATCCACAAGTGCCTGGAGAACCATAGAGAAATACCCCTTCCGATTAACATACTCAAAGGTTAGGTGGGCTGTTGCCAAATTGGAATATGCGTCCCATCTATCGCCCCTCCACAACTCGGGAAACCCATTTGTGCAAAGCCAACCACAATGTCATGCACGTTACCCAGAGTCACGGTTCTTCTGAGCAGGAGGCAATTAATAGCCCTGCAAACGTGCATCAACACGATGCCAACGGTCGACTTTCCCACTCCAAACTGGTTAGTGACTGATCGGTAGCTGTCTGGAGTTGCCAGCTTCCAGATTGCACTAGCCACCCACTTCTCCACTGGCAGGGCAGCTCTCAATCTCGTGTCCTTGTGCCGCAGCATGGGGGCAAGCTCATCACACAGTGCCATGAAAGTGGCTTTTCTCATCCGAAAGTTCTGCAGCCACTGCTCATCATCCCAAACTTGCATGACGGTGTGCTTGTTTCCCGAGCCCAAAAGTGGCGTTCCACGGTGGTGAGCATGTCCGTGAATGCCACAAGCAATCTCGTGTCATATGCGTTACGCGAGTCGATATCATAGTTGGATCTTAAGGAGTAACTCGACTGCCAAACGTGACGTGCTGGCGAGACTCGTCAGCATATTCCTCAGCATTTCGGGCTCCATTCCCGCAGACCGAAAGAGAAGACAGAGCGTGCAGTACAAAAAACGTTGAAAAATGGCGCCAAATGTGGACAGAAGCACAGGGATTGCTGGGATGCGAATCGATGCATCACGGGGCGTTGGGATAGGACCCAGAATGCCCTGCACCCCCGGCCCCCTTCCCACAAGCCACAGTGCCAGAATGGGAAGAGGTGCTCTGTGGGATAGCTGCCCATAATGCACCGCTCCCAATGCCGCTGCAAGTGCCGCAAATGTGGCCACGTCAGTGTGCTTGCAGCTAACAATGTGGACAGACTTCAGCGCTTTCCCTACTGCGCTCTCCGAAGGCTGGTTTAACTCAAGCGTTCTACATCTGCAAGTATAGCCATGCCCTAAGTAATTCACATGCATAGTCCCCATTGACTTAAGGGAGACTGCTCATATGATCAAAGCTGGTGATTGCAAGATTAGACCCTAAATTCTGCTCTCAGATACACTCATGGCAAAGAGCAGAATTGGCTTTAATATAGATGGTCTCTGTATGGATTATAATAATTGAGTTTGTTACATTAAACAAATATGTTGTTTCTTTTTTTGTACTTGGTTGGGTGGCTACTGAGATTTGATTGTCCAAGAATTAAATGAATGCAAGCATTACTTTAAACGGACACTATTTTTTATTTTAAAAATATATTTCTCTCTCATATGCACTGCTACAGACTAGAGACCGAATGGCTGGGCAGCAGTTCTGCAGAAAAGGACCTAGGGGTTACAGTGGACGAAAAGCTGAATATGAGTCAACAGTGTGCCCTTGTTGCCAAGAGGGCTAACGGCATTTTGGGCTGTATAAGTAGGGGCATTTCCAGCAGATCGAGGGACGTGATTATTCCCCTCTATTCAGCACTGGTGAGGCCTCATTTGGAGTACTGTGTCCAGTTTTGGGCCCCACACTACAAGAAGGATGTGGATAAATTGGAAAGAGTCCAGCGGAGGGCGACAAAAAAATGATTAGGGGGCTGGAGCACATAACTTATGAGGAGAGGCTGAGGGAACTGGGATTGTTTAGCCTGCAGAAGAGAAGAATGAGGGGGGATTTGATAGCTGCTTTCAACTACCTGAAAGGGGGTTCCAAAGAGGATGGATCTAGACTGTTCTCAGTGGTAGAAGATGACAGAACAAGGAGTAATGGTCTCAAGTTGCAGAGGGGGAGGTTTAGGTTGGATATTGGGAAAAACTTTTTCACTAGTAGGGTGGTGAAGCACTGGAATGGGTTACCTAGGGAGGTGGTGGAATCTCCTTCCTTAGAGGTTTTTAAGGTCAGGCTTGACCAAGCCCTGGCTGGGATGATTTAGTTGGGGTTGGTCCTGCTTTGAGCAGGGGGTTGGACTAGATGACCTCCTGAGGTCCCTTCCAACCCTGAGATTCTATGATTCTATGATTCATGCTAATAGAACAGAGCAATGAACACTGAAATAAAGTTTAAAACCTCATCTGTGTTCTGGCTTTTATGCTGTTTGCTCAACACCTTGCAGGATGGGCCATTTTGCTGGATGTGGTGTTTTTGTGCATCTTTGCATAGTACTATTTACTGTCACAAAACTAGACCCCCTACACTGCATATTGCAAGTAGCAACACAAGAAGCTTTCTAACTGCAGTCACGCGATGGCTTTGAATGTTTTACGCAGAAGATGAACGTTAGGGGGAGCTAAAGACTGCTGCATGAATCGGATTCCTTCCCATGTTATTGGATGCTGTGATGAATCTTGTCATTTGTTAAAAATTCATATACATTGTTGGTAACCTCAGGGACTGCACCTTGCCGCGGTGGGAAGACTTGTAAGTTCCAATGACTCTGTGAGCTAGGCCTGAAGAAGTTTAAACTCCTGGTAGGGCTACACAAGCCAGACATGTCAAAAGGGTAGGGACGAGATGGAAAGCAGTCTATTGGTCTTCCAGGTTTGGGGTGGCGTGATAGGCCAATAACCTATCCTGGCAAAAAAGTCAAGTTACAGAAAGACAACAAGGCAGCCATTCTGGCAGACAGCATGAACTCAAGTGCAAGCCATATATGTCCTGTAAAGGGGACTAAGAGCTAGGTAGTGGAGTTATGTAGAAGAGCCACTTTTTCCCCCCCTAAATGTCTTGGGCTGTCTTGCATGGGTTCCCCATTGATTTCTCAGGGGGATGATGTGTGTTTGCTCGTCTTTCCCAGATGCAGTTCCCCAGACTCACTGTGTTCCTTTGCCCAGTCATCCTCAACAAATGGTGGTGTCACAGATATGACTCGCCCTTAACCCCAATCCCATGTAGGAAGGGGTATTCACCACATGTCAAATCTGAGAGTTGATCCCCTCATTTTATTTCAGTTACAACATAGCATACAATACATGTGAAAATGTAGAAAAACATCCAAAATATTTAATACATTTCAACTGGTATTCTATCGTTTAACAGTCCAATTAACACTACGATTAATCATGATTAATTTTTTGAGTTAAATGCATGAGTTAACTGCGGTTAATTGACAGCCCTATTTATTATGTTGGTTTTTTTTATTTTGCCAGCCCTTCCCTCTTTGATCTCGTTGGGTGTGGCCCAAAGAATGCTTTGCTGAGGGCAAGCCGGCCCCGCTACTTATCGCGCTATAGAATTGCCCAATAGTTGCACAACTTATTAGCACTGCAGGCAGTTATGCAATTTAAATTAGTAGACAATGTGACAGCATTGCCCAGAAGCCATTTTTCAAATGCTTAGAACAATATCACCAATTCCAAGCCTTCACAAATAGCGAGTCAGGTACCCCCGAAATAAGGAGATGGGCTGGGGGGAAGAAATGAGATTTTTGGAAATAGTAAGTTTGGGATCCTTTTTTATTTGCCTTCTAGTTTTTGAGCCTTTAGGCTTCATCTTTTCAAGCTTTCCTGCTAAAAACTTGCCTAGTTTTTAAAAAAATGACACATAAGATTCTCACGTCATCACAGAACTGCTCCAGGAAGGAAGAGAGCTGAGCTGACGAGAAGTAGGAAACCGCCAGGGCCAAGGTGCCGTAGACTCCTGGGAGGGGTGGCCTGAGAGCAAAGAATGAGTGTTTTCTGTTTGTTTGCTCACTTCTGAAAGAGAATAAACCTGCTGCTTGAAAGAGACTGGGCGTGGCAGTAACATACTTGGCCCATAGCTGGGAAGACAGAAGCACCCGCTTGGTGACAACCTTCCATCTGAGGATCTAAAAGCATGTTTCAAACAAACACCCCTCTTCGGTGCTGGAGTATTATCATCCCCCTTGCACAGATGGGAAACCAGGTAGAGAGAGATCAAGTAAAGTGACTTGCGCCAATCTCACACCAGTCCCGGGCAGATCTAGAAATAGAACCTAGGAGTCCTGAGTCCCCTCAAGTCCTTGTTCATTGTGGTGGTTCTGCCCCACTCAGGAAAAAAAAAAGAAATACAATCACAGAAAAATAAACGTGCCTTCAGCCACTGCCGTATGTGGTATAACACCTGGGGAGATGTGATTTCAGCCTTCATTCTTAAAGAAAAAGTACGTTTCTAGCCCTCATGGCGAGAGGCAAAAAGAACACCAGCTCTATTATTTGTACAGAATCTCATGATTTTAAAGCCAATCTCATGATCTTTGGTGAGCCCGACTCATGGTTTTTGAACAATTGGGGTTGGCGATACTATGTAATAATGGCTCCAAAGCAGCCATCGCAAAGGCGCTGGTACTGTTAACAGAGTGGCAGAGAACTAAAGGGACTCCCAAAGGGCCTTCAATGAATGAGTGTGTGTGCAGCTAAAGGGCACCAAAGCAGAGCTATGTTACCCCACCCTAAACTCTTGTCCTGAAGCCACAACAGCGTACTCAACCACTACCCAATGCTTCTTTTCATAAATGAATGCAGTGCTTGTCCGTAAGGGAGAGAGCAAGACGGATGTGTGAGTTATCTGAAGAGCTGTAAATGAGAAGAAGGTACCGAAAGTGCCATTGAAAACACAGTAGTGGCCCTTCCACCGTGATTGTGGTACTAATGGATCTCCTAAATATAGGGGTTACAGCAATTACCTGGTATGGCGATGGTTGAGTTGGCAGTGTGACTACCGTACAGTGGCTCATATACACAGATCCCTAGAGAGTAATAAAAATACATTATGGAAACACCCCACTGGAAATAAATATATGCAACCAAGTAGAAATGCAATTCCACATTCAGTGAAACCCAGGATGGCTCTCTTACAGCTACATGCCTTTGGAATAAGAGTTTATTTAAACATTCAAACAGGTGAGACACATGAATCATCCGCCACATGATGCCTTCTGGGTCCAGGCATGTTCAAAATGACTCACCGCCTATTGGCAGTTCTATTCGCAGCAGGGCCTCCAGAGTCAGAGACACACATGCCAGGAAAAGGGAAGGGATATGTGAACATTCTCCCCAAGCTGCTCAGTGAGACGGGACAGGAGGGATCAGGTCATGCACCGTGAGTCATTGGGAGCATGTTGCATAGCAGGGCTTCTAAATGAAGTAGATGGAGTCTCTTTCCAGGGCTCTGGAAAAAAGCCCAACCAACTGATGTTGGTCCCTAATGTATATTGTCTGTAACCCAGCCATCACCAGAACACCTAGGTGCTGAATAGTGTTATTAAGACACATGAAACACCATCCCTAGCTGAGCTGTTTGTGACGACTGAAACCAGCCCATTTGGATCCGAAAGCACGAACTGCCTGAACCAAGGGATCTGAGCTTGAGTAGCAGATACATCCACCTCTGCCAGCCATTAGAGGGGAACAAAGAGCCACACTCTGCTAGCATGGGTAACACTTGCCAAATTTAGGCCAAAGGGCACCACCCTGTCCTTGCTGCCCCGCGGTTCAGCCCCTAATACTTAGCTTTTAGGCACACCAAGTGTAGACAAGCAGCCTGATGCCCCAACCAGGTATGCAACATCAAAGGCAGGGAGAGGAGCATTACCAGAGATGATCCTCCTCCACATCAGAAGAGGGACCAGACTCAAACTCAGGAGACATTGAGAGGAAGGCAGTTCCTAACCCTAAACACAACCATTGTCTGGGCTGTCGTGCGAATGAAAGGTGGATGACAGAGCACTCTGGAAATCCAAGATCTTTGAGTAGCCGAAGAAGCAGCAGTGAAGGCTGCCATGGGAGGAACCACCTCTGGAGGCAATTCAGTCTCCCTGGTCCATTGCATCCCAGGCCTCCCCATTGAGGCAGCGAGCCAAGGGGCCAATTGCAATGGTGTTTATTTTGTGATGTGGACACCTCGCTGCCCGGAACTGGACTGAACCAGCAGTTAGGGCTGGGATGAGCCGATTTTTGTTAGTCAAGATGGTGAGCTCAACTCTCCACCCCACCTTACCTGAAGTCCCCACGGCCTGCTCCCCCCTCCTCATCTCATGTAAGGATGTACTCATGGGCGAACAAAAAAAAATTATCGATAAACAGAAGGCTGACAGGCCAAGCCCTTCCAATTGATCAAAGTGAGCGAGAAGGAGCAGGGGTGCATTGATCCTTTCGGGTGTGTTTCACGCTTCATTTCCCATTCCTCCCCTGCTACTGCTGGTTTCTTCTTTTGGATTCTCCCTTTTATTTCCCTCATTTCACATCCCTGAGTCTGCCCCGCTGGACCCCTATGCCTGTCTCCCTGCTAAGTTCTGCTTGCCTCTTCCCTGTCTCTCACTCCTGCTAACATCAGAGTAATTTATGTTCGCCGTCTCCCTCCAGCTAACTGCCTCGTTCCAGCAGAGTTATCACAACTGCCCATCTCCAGCTGCCACCGAATCTCCTGAGCCCAGCGGGCCATCCCACCTCACCTCACAGCGAACGTGCTGTTGGCTGACTGGACCACCCCAAAGAAGGATGGGAGATTGCTCCCTGCGCACCCCATCACCACCAACTCGTTTCGCGCGGGCAGCCGAACAAACGGTCCGACGTTAACGTCTTTGGAACATGCTCCCACGCCGTTGCACTGGAGTTCAACACTGGTCACCTAGCGAGGAGAGAGCCTCCGTATCCTGTTACTGAGCCCCCAAGCCAGAGCTAAACCAGACTAGCAGGTCTGACATTCCATCCAGGGGAAGACAGCGGTGACGCTTACCCATTCCCCGGTACGTGACATATATGCCATAATTCAGAGCAGAAATAGGACAAGCTGGGCTTGCAAGCTGCACGACATCACTCACCATCATTCTACTGTACTTTACCTTCTCCTCTTCCTCAGATCCTCTCAGTGATCACTCTTAAGTTATCTGTAGCCCTTATATGGCCATTTGTCTATCTCCCCATCACTGAAATGCAGCCACCTCGGGTGGAAACACAACAGCCGTTCCCCGCCACCAACATTGCAGGAAGGAATGCCAAAACCAGCATATCCAGCTCAATCTACTGGAGAAACAGTCACAGGACGTACGCTTTACACATTGGGAAAGACCGGGGTGTGGCCAGACTAAGTCACACGCAGGCCTGATCCAGTAGATGCCTACTGAGCACACCTAGGTCAGGCCCCTCAGGTAAGTTCAGCCAGGAAAGGTGGGGTGGGGGAATTTAGCCTAGTGATCAGGGTCCTCACCCCAGGTGTGGCAGGCCCCCATTTCAGTCCCCCTTCCTCCTGGGAGGGGAAATGGGATTCAAACGAGGCTCTACCACCTCTTAGAGGAGAGCCCCAACCGCTGGGCTGCAGCGTCGTTCTAACCAGCTCTCTGGCCCAATGACTATTCCCATCTTCCATTGTTTAATTAAACTGGAACAACTTCAATTGGAGCGACTGAGGGAGCCCCGCTGCAGAATATCCCATGTGGGTAAGAGCACCCACCTGAGCGGTGACAAATTGCTGTTCAAATCCTCTCTCTCCCCTGGAGGAGGGGGGGCCTTGAGCCAAGGGTCTCCCCCATGCTGGGTGAGTACAAGCCACTAGGCTAAAGATGATAAGAGAGGGCCTCCTCCCAAACTGCTTTGTTTCAGGTCCCACATGTAACTTAGGCATCTGAATGCCTATCTTCCCTGGTTCGTGGATCACTAGCAGATATGCACTTATCGCTCCCCATGCACTGTGTAGGAGCCTAGGCGTCTAACTCAGGGTTTGTGGTCGCAGGGTTGTTCCTGAGATTTTTCTAGGCCCCCTAAAAGTTAGGTGCCTGTGCGTTTAACAAGCAAGAAGAATCATCTACAACTTTGAGCTGGAATGTGGCCGTGGGGCAGGGAGTGCCGTGGGATCTTTGATAACCACGGGTGGCCAAGACCTTGGTGTCGCATCTCAACAGGAAGGCAGCACCTTCAGCGGCAAGAGCACCCCCAGGCCTCCTTTTGCTGGATCAGCGACCCCACTGGCTTGAGTACCCAGCTATTCCTGGGAGATCTCCTGTCTAAGCACTCACCAAAATGGCCACACTTCACCTCTCACAAGCTATGAGCACGCAGACGGAATGGCCTCCCGTCCCAGAGGGCTACCTGCCTCCTCTCTGGGGTGTTAACTATTTCAGCTTGGCCAAGCCTGACCTCCTCCTCTCTGTTGGCACTCAGGGTCTGCTCAGTGGCAACACACTGGGGTGGGATTAAATATATGGAGATACACCGCTCTCATAGAACTGGAAGGACCTTGAAAGGTCATCGACTCCAGTCCCCTGCCTTTACTAGCAGGACCAAGTACTGTCCCCTGACAGATTTTTGCCCCAGATCCCTAAATGGCCCCCTCAAGGATTGAACTCACAACCCTGGGCTTAGCAGGCCAATGCTCAAACCACTGAGCTATCCCTCCCCCCCAGCTCATGCACCTGATTAACACTGAAGAGCGGGGAGCTGTGATATGTTCCGTCGTGTCACCCGATCTAGCAAGCAACTGCACACCACATGCCCCGCGACTGACCTGTGCTGCAGTTACATTCTCCCGTGCTACCATGATCAATAACCCTGCCCATGCCGGGTTTCTGCATTGCGCTAACTCAGTCCAGCGTGGGAGGAGATCAGGTTCTGCATAAGGCTGAGCTCCACTCGGTTCCTGCTGGGGAACAGTTTATTATGTGAATTGCTGCACACTTATTTATAGCTCTTCCCGCCGTCGAGGGAGCTTATTTTGAGGTGATGCTAAAGCAGTTGAATGGCTCGGGCTATTTTAATGTCGCATCGGGCTATTTTCAGAACTGTCCTCCTCTGCTCGTGCTCTGAACGGGCTTCTAAGTTCCAGGCTCTCGTGGGGTGGGGGTGGGGGGGGCGGGGGAAGAGAGGGGAAGCTTGGGGAAGAAAAAGAAAATTTCCCAAAGAGCTTGTAATATGAGCTCTGTGACCCTGCTGCCATTGGAGTCTTGACTTTAGCAAAGCTTTTGATATGTTCTCCCACAGTATTCTTGCCAGCGAGTTAAAAAAGTATGGATCGGATGAATGGACTACGAGGTGGCTAGAAAGCTGGCTAGATCGTTGGGCTCAACAGGTAGTGATCAATGGCTCGATCTAGGCCCCCATTGTGCTAGGCACTGCACAAATGCAGAACAAAAATACAGCCCCTGCCCTGAAAAGCTTCCAGCCGAAGACTCTGCATTCCAATCTTTCGTTGACACAAGGGAGGTCGACATACAGCCACCGCAGTTAGCATGCTGCTCAGGTGCGTGCATGCTTGGTTGTTGGCATTGGCACCCCGCTTACCCACTGGGAGTGCTTGTGGCCATAGCATGGTATCCCAGTGTGCCATGTGCAGCTGTCCAGTGCAATGCCTTTTGGAACAGTTTTGCAATCTTCTGGGAGATAACCCGCCCAGGGTTCTCCAGCATGCAACTCTCATAGTGCCATCCGTATCCCAGAATTTTCATGCCATTTAAAAAAAAAAAAAATCCCACAAACCAAGGCAGCACTTCTTGGTCTCTGCCATATCTGACAAAAGCACAGCAGGTAGGAAGGTCCTGGCAAGGTTTTTCCATTTTTAACGGCCTACCCCCAGATCCGCAAAAGGGAATTAGCTCCTTTTTTCTGACCACATCAAAACCACCCACATATTAAAAACCTGCTGTGCAATTGGGTGAGTCATGCAGCCAGCCAGAGCGCCTGTCTGAACTTCATCAGCTTGTGTGGCAGGACCTGGGTACAAGTTGCTTCCCCACTCGGTGCCTCAGTTTCCCCATCTGAACTGGTAATAGCTACCTCGGGGGCAAGGGAGGGAGGCTGTGGGGATTAGTTAATTGCCATAGTGCTGTATGGCTATGTAAAGTGCTAGATATATGGTGGTATTCACACCCAGCTATCTCCCTTTCTGCAGACCATTTTTGCGGATCGGGGATCAGATGCAGATTCAAATTTTGTATGTGCGCAGGGCTGTAGTTGGGATGCTTGACCATTCTGCCAGAAGTGGCCAGCAGGGTACACTGTTTAGCAATGAGAGGCCATCCCACAAGCCTCTGTCTCCAACATCCCTCATTGCAAGGGACACCACCCATTTCAGGCCCAAGGCCCCTCCGTTTAGCACAAATTGGGCCCCCTCTCCCTGCTACTGCTGGAAATGGTAATCAGAAATAAAGACTGGTTGAATAAAGGCTACAGCAGGCATCATTTGCACCAAGGGAAAAAGGCCCCAGCCTCGTAAGCTTCCTGCATGAATGTACCCCCACCCCCCCACCACCACCACCACCCTTTGTAGGGCTCCATAACACCGTTCTACCTTTGGACCAGGCCCGTCAGGAGGATGCCCGCATGTGGGCTGAGCATGGTGCCTGTACCATACTCCCAGTCCCTGCCAGTTCGGGGGCCAGCAAGATTGGCCATGTAAACTTGGATCATGGACTCTCAGCAGTTAGAGACGGAGAAGACAGTGCTCCCATGCTCCCTGGGAAGGGGACTCCGGGCCCAGTACGGGTTGGTGGCAGGGAGGTTTTTGCTGAAACACAGCCAGATGTTTCCTTTGCTCAGTTTCATCCAATTGCTCTGACACCCCCTCACCCTGGGCTACCCAATGAAATGGTTCTCCCCCTCCTTAGAGCTTAGCTTAAGCCACAGCTTTGTCTCCTCTGAGCCCTGCAAAGTGTATTTAGCGCTTTTAACCTTTCCCCTTAAGTCAGTCCCCTGACCATTTCTGCTGCACTTCTCTGAACTCTCACCTGTTCGGGACTCCCAGAGCTAAATGCAGCACTCTAGGCACTGTCCCACCAGAACCAAGCATGCTGGTGCGGGGACGGGCCCTGCCCCCGCATGCGCAGTCACGCCGTGATGTGTTGCGCGCTCACCTATTAAACAGGCTGCAGCCTTGGATCCACTCCTGACGCAGCCAGCGGCAGGCCTAATCGAGGCCACTTCACCTCACTCAACTCAACGGTCAGATTTTCAGAGCGGGCAGAAGCAGATGAGCTACCAGCCGAGAGTGCCGACAGCCAACGCTGGGCACTCCGCACCCTGCCTTGAGCTCAGCTGCCGGACCAGTGCTGTAAAGGCCCTGCCCTGCAAGGGCAGAGTTTACTGCTGACGCCAGCACCTTCGAGGGGGATTGTTACCTTGCCGCTGCAAGACAGGATCCTTCGGCATCTGCAGCCTAAAACTGCCTTGCCCCACTGTCACGTTGCAAACCTGGGTCTTATTGGAGCTGCTAGAGCAAATCTTTCTTCCAGCTCTTCCTGCCCCTCCATCCCACTCCTTGGCCGCTTTGCAGAGTGGTTCCCCTCTATATGTATTAGCGACATTGTACTTTTCCGCCTGTGAATCTAATCTCTCTGACCACTCGAGCTTGTTTGCTGCCCTCATCTTTTCCCCCCCATTTAGCATCATCTGCCGATTTCACTAAAGGGTCATTCCTCCTTCCGCATGAGTGGATGCTCAGAGGGACAAGACCTAACCCTAGAACCTCTTGCAGGGCCTTAAGTTTTAATGCACCGATAATGGTCCACAACACGTATGGAGCCCTGATCCGTGACTGGGCTTTGTAGACCTAACTGCAAGACATAAGGGGAAAAAAACCTGCCAAGTATTCTCAGGTAGGTTTCAACGCATTTATTAAATTCTTACAAAACAGAATACAAAAATTCTGGCATCAACAGTTGTTACAAAGGAAAACTTCAATTGAGCTGTATCAGTTCACCTGGTACATACAATAAAGTGCTTGTTTTTTTTAATTTTTGTTTTTATTTTTTGTTTTTACTTTCGTTTTATTTTTTAAACCAGCCCCTGGCTCGAGGCATCCATTGTACAAACCAACAGTGCGTTAAGGTGATTTTATGTCAAACCCAGCTTTGGCAGCCTTCATCAGTTGTAAAGCAGAGAAAGCGCTTTCTCCTGTATTGATAAAAAAAGTTGGAGTCACAGTAAAAGTTTCTAACCAGTTCTAAATTGAGTTAATTGACTGAAGGAGGACCAAGGGGGAAAAATAAGCAAAAAAATATATATATTTTTTTTTAATTTCCTGCTAAAACTCGCAAGAAACTTTTTGAAAAGGAAAAAAAAAAGTCTCCAAGACAGATGCTTTATGAGAAAAAAAGGCCTTTAAAAAAAATAAAGGAGGAAAACATGGGTTTTAAAAAAAAGACTTTGGCAAGACAGGGTTAAAACTGGGCACAGAACCATTTAAGTGCTAGAGAAAGATTCTGGGCAAGCATTGTCTTTGGAAACAAAAGTAACCAGTGGGGCGGTGGGATGCGGGCCCAATCCTGGGCACTAGCATTAGCGTCTCTTCTGTCTTAACACCGACAGACAAGGGCCACATTTTTCAGAAGACCTGAGCACCCAACCTCTCCCACTTAGACACCCTCATTAGAGCCCTCTGCTCCCACTGAATAATGGCAGCGACTCGGGGCCAAATACTATAAAGTCTGATCATGCAGGTGCCTAAATGAAGCTGAATTCTCAGCCCAAGTGTGCAAGGCATTTCACACTTCCCTCCAAACACACACTGCCCTGTGCACTTCCTCAGAGCAAGTGTGCTTCTTCAAGGCAACCTAAAAAGGAAAGAGTAACTGGGCTGCCTATTTGAGTCTTAAATGGCATGAAAGAGTTTCTTCCAAAGAGTCTCCCCTTCATTAGCAATCCGGGGTCTTGTCTCCAGATTTTCCTGGAAGACTGGCTGATGGGAGAACTGCTAGCATTGTGACAGATGCACCATGCCAGCAAAACAAAGTGAATCATATTTGGATTGACTTTTAAACACCAAGGTAAACTGGTGTTGATTTAAAACAAACTGCCGGGCAAGCCGTCGGAAAAGCTCGCCTGATAATCAACGGCGTGAGGCCTGTCCTCTCTTTAAAAGGGGGGAATTTTAAGAGGCACAGGCAGGAAATAAGAGCCTAACGGCCCTGAAAATGCCACCTGTGACTTTGAACCTCTCCCCCAAGAGAAGAAAAAGCTCACAAGACACATGAGCCGGCAGATCAGCAGCAAACAAACTGCCAGATCTGACCCCCAGCTGAGGATCTGTTCAGAGATCGTCAACGAGTCCTCCAGCAAAACCAGGCAACCCCAGGCCTGCATCCCTGATTTGTCCGAGGACAGAAGATCCCAGACCTTCTTTACCCATCAAAGCAGCAAAGAAAGGTCAACCCAGTTCACTTGCCTTTGTAAGCCACCTTTCAGCGGAGGGAAAAAAAGGTTTCATGGGTGGGAAGCGGGGAAGTTTGCCAACAAAACCATGGAAAACCAAAACCTCCCCCCCTTGCAATTCCCTTCCCATGTTTTTTTTTTTTTTTAAAAAGGCTGCAACCTGCAGCATTACAATAGCTTTCACAATACCAGCTCGAGGCATCGCATACTGTACATCATTCAAGTATTTCTTAATATAAGACAACGAGGAATTATCTACAACGGATAAAAACAAAATAAGCGATAAAAAAGTAACAATGTACAATCAAGATAATGGATTTTTTTTTAAAGGAGGTCTCTAGGAGTATTGCAGCCTGTTTTTTGAGGTACAGTACCCCCTTGCTTCCAATACAGCGCTCCCCCCGTATTCTCCTTGCCACCCCGGAGGTCTGCGGTCAAGGGAAGCAAGTGCTGATCACTGTAAGCAAGAAGATGCATGGATTTTGGAAACAAGGTGTTTCACTTATCGATGAAGTGAAATTGCTCCTGCAGAACAGGGTAGGGAACAGTCACAGTTTACATTCCCCTCCCTTCCCAAAGCTTCATCGAGATCCAAACACCCAATGATCAGCTGACCCCTGACGCTATTCACAATTGCCTCCCTGAAATAAACATATATTGCATAGTATTGCTGTCAGCAGTCTTAGGGAAACCCTCCCCCACCCCGCAAAACATCCTCAGTCTGAGAAAGCATCAGGCTTGCACCAAAATTCAGGGGAGGCAGGCTGGACTCCCAACTCAAAAGATTCCAAAAACCTCCAGCGGCGCTTATGTGAGAAGTTGGAGGTGGCTTTTAAAATATAAAGCTTGATGCATCCAGTTACAGAGAAAGGGAGACCAGTAATTTGCAGGGGGGTACACTTCCCTCCATCTTGACAGACTTAGACAAACATGCCGGTCTTCCGGCACAGTTACCCTCGGCTGAGTGGTGCTACTCTTCATCGGCACCACCGTCAAGGGCAGGGAGATGCGGGGTTTTGATTTGCAGAACGGCTGGGCGCAGTGTGCACGCCCCACCGTGCCCCCATCTAAGAGTCAGCGCGTCTGAAAGGTCAGGCCCATAACACTAATTTTTCGAGAGGAAATCCAAGTAACAGGCAGGCACTACACCCCAGGCTGGGTCAGGAAACTAGAGCAGAGACTTCAGAACAAATGGAAGCGCAAGATACACCATGGGCAAGGAGAGTTGCTGCCGCTCACCTAGGACCCCTGTCACAGCACCACTGAGACTCATCCTGATTGGTCGGCCTCCGCTTGGGAAGGCGCATGTCCTAATTCAACTCAGGAAAAAAAAAAATCACTTCTACAGAACGTCCAGAAGGTGCATTCGAACCGCACACACTCACGTCCAGTTCAGACCTCCCAGCGAGGCCCTGCTGACTGAACCCGCTCCCCTGCAAGCGTCTCCACCCAAAACCCCAACTTCCACGAGACCACACCTCCCTCCAAGACTAATATTACAGCTCTTCCTCCTCTAGTCCACCTCTGCTTCGGCATGAAGACCCAGAAACCTGCCTCCTGTCTACCCCGCTGCGGGGGGCTCTCTGCCCATCCAACGCCAGAGCCTGGATTTCCTGAGGGAAAGCAGCCCACAGGCAACCATCACAGGCAAGCCCTGGACGGATTTCTATGCCCACCTGAAACGAAGGCTGATCGCACCTCGAATAAGCACCTCCTCCCTCTCGAGGGGGAGCCTTGGGAAGATCTGCATTTAAAAATAAATGAAATACACCATGGAACTCCTTCCCCACGGAAACACTCCTTTTCACTTGCTTCTGCCTCCCAGCGACAGAGCTGCTTTCCAGGAGTCAGCAAGCCTGAAAACCATTTCCGATCCTCTCCCTGAATGGTCGGTTCATTGCCTAAGGACAGAAAGCTCGCTGAAAGCAAGAACGAAGTTTTTCCTTTTTAAAAAGCACCGGATTAGTTCCAAGGCAGGGGATTCGCCAGCCAAAGTCTGTAAGGACAAGAGCTCGGAGTCGATCCTGCCGTTTACTGTGAACCCAGCTGCTCGTGTGATCTCACAAAACTGGCAGCTAGTAAGTGGGGCACAGACCCCCCTCCACACAAACGCACTCACTCACCCTTCAGAAGAGGCTTGGATCCTGCTCCATGGCAAAGTCCCTACAGAGACTTTCATAGGACAGGACCAGCCCTTTAATGCAGAGTTAGGAAGCAACTCTGAACGTGACTGTTTCAAAAACCTGGGAACACTGGTGGAGATCCCATCAGTCCCCCACCTCCGCTCCCCCATAACCAAGCTGTACCTGGCACATCATCTAACCCTAGGAAGCACCGGGCCGGTACAGCTCAGTTCCCAGTCTGAGTCCGAAGGACAGAACCTAGGGGAACGAAGGAAGACATTTCTCAACGCCCTATTCAAGCAGAGTTTGCTTTAGCAAAGCACAACGAGGCTGTTTAAAGAGAAACAAAAACCAAAACCCTAAAGTGGTTTAAATAGCTTATCTTGGACCAGGGGAGCCGAGTTTCAATCCAAATCAGGGAGCTCAACCGCCCTCATGAGCATGGCTCGCCTCTCTCATCTAGCGAGAAATCAGTCTGCCAGCACCACGTTCTCTCTCTCCAGGTGAGGTGCAGAACGTCCCCCCCACTTCCATAGACTTCAGCGGGAGCAGAGGGCACTAAGCTTCCAGGACTAGGGAAACCTGTGTTGACAATGACACCCCCTTCCGATGCCACGAATCCCCCGTGCCCCAACACCAAGCCCTGGCATTCGACGAAGATCCAATTCCCAAACGGAGCTTCAACCAAACTCTCCCTCGATACTACAGCATCCCACCGCATTTTGGAGTCCCTATGGCAAGGGAAGTGTTGGGAGGGATGGGGGTTCAGGACTATCTGCTCCCTCCCCACCCCCTTTTTTCTGAGAGGTGCGTTGCCAGGACATGTTAGCTTTTCAACACCTTAGCTTAGATCAGCCAATTTCAGCTCCGGAATGATTTCCCCCCCCCCCCCCTTCAGTTTTTTTTTTGGTTTTGTTTTTTTAAAAAAAGAGCTCCCCACGGTTGACTCCTCTCAGCCCCCATTCAAAGAAAAACCTGCAGCTCGGTAGGAAAATAAATGTTAAAATGCTACTTTTTGTTGTTAAAAATACAACCGAGGGTCTTTTTTTTGTTGTTGTTTTTTCACAGTATGAAATGAGCTGAAGTTGTAAAAGCGTTGCTTATACAAATAGTCCTTTGGTGTAGGAAAAAAAAATAATAATAAAAATAAGGAGTTCATACGTCGTCTGTTAAATGTGCCCTGGGTGAAGCAACCTCACACTTGATTTAATACCTTAAAAAAAAAAAAAAAAAAAAAGGTTTTTTAAACAGAAACAAAACAAAAGGAACTTACAAGATCAGTGAAACCTTGGAAACCAGCCAATAGGACAGAGTCCTGATCTTGTTGCTAGCTAACAACGGCATTTAAAAAAAAAAAAAAAAAAAAAGGACGACGCTCGGATACAGCACATACGTATGTACAGGGAGTGGGTAGGGGGGGCCACAGCAGGCAGGCGATCACGCGTGATCGCCCACCAGGACTAACGGAGCGACGAGGTGCTGGCTTGCAGCCCCCGCCTTCGTCATGCTGCTCTTCTGCCTCCGTTTGGCCAGCCTGGATTCCGAAGGGGGCGACAGCTGCATGGAGCGTGAGGTAGCTTTGATGATGATTGGTCGCGTCTCCTCCTCCTCCTCGTCTTCGTCATGCTGCATCAGCTGACGGTTGACAGCGATGGCTTCAGCGGCGAAGGAGGTGAGTTCTTTGGCACTACTGTTCCTGCAGGGGAGACGGGCCAAGGTCAGCGAGCAGGGGCTGGATGGGTGGCACGAGACACTCCCCACCCACCCACCCTGCAACCCTCGGAGCTCGAAGGAGGGCTCCCATTCCCATCATCGCTCCTTGAACGGAGGCAGAGATTCACAGGTGGGGGGGAACACAAGCTTAATCGGTGATCATGGTGCACAGGCGACCACGGCACTGACCCAGTGCCCCCACTGACATCCTGACCCAGCATGCACTGGGCCCAGCGTTTGATCCCCAGGGAACCCATTCCAGGTCTGAAGTTCTGAGCAGGTACCCGAACAGGCTGGCTCAAAGACACCCCAATGTCTTGTTCTCCTGCAGCTGGTTAGGACTTGGGACTGGCACACGGGAGAGCCTGCTTCAAATTCTGGGTCTATATGCCCCACCTCACCAGGCCAGCTACAAGTGACGGGCAACCCTTCCAGGAGAGTGAGTGGGGTCACCCGGACCACACCAAGGCCCTTCTAGTCTCCCTCGGCTGACAAGACGGGAGCATCAGCACTCCTGGGAGCAGGGCAGAGGACTGCCAGCACCCCGTGGTGCAGGCGTCACCAATCCACTCTGGCTTTGGATTGTCAGGTCTGCAAGATCTACCGGCAGCGAGGGAGGAAGCTGATGAGCTCATCGCGTTACTATGGAGAGGGCTGCACTAATGACCGCAAAAGCTGGCGAGACACCTTCTCCCTCTGCAGCAGCCCTTCCCCCGTGTACACAGCCAGGGTGCAGGAGACAGGACTCGCTCACCTCTGTAAGATGATGGGGGTTGGAAGAGTGTTGTCTGGCGCACACTGCAATAGAACAGAAGCAAGATTTAGAGTCGGGTGGCAAAGCTCATCTCTCAGGAGCAGATATGGGACCTACAGTCAACATCCGTGAAACCGTCTCCCAGTGGAAGGCCGTCCTACTGGAAGGAGGCCCCAGTGGGTAGGGCGAGCTTGGCTGGTGGGAAACCTGGGTGCAATTCCTGCTCTGCCAAAGACTTCCTAGGTGACCTTGGACATGTCACTAGGAGCCTGAATACCACAGTGGATCCAGGCCTTAGTGGCTTGGTGCCTCACTTTCCCCTTCTGTACAATGGGGATAACAGCACTGTCCTACCTCCCAGAAGAAATACATTAAAGATTACAAGGTGCTCCAATACATCAGCAATGGGGCCAGATAAGTACCCAAGACAGATAAATCCTGCATCGATGGCTCTGTAAGACTCCAGCTTCTTTCTTTAGGGACAGACAGTTGAGCGGTTCGAGCGCAGGACTAGAGGTCAGGAGACCCAGGCTCTAGTGTGGTTCCACTGGGGACCTCGGGCAAATCATTTCTCCTTTCCCTATGCCTCACTTTACCCTGCTGTGAAATGGGAGTAAAACATCCCTGTCTCTCAGGGCAGAGGGGGGAAATCATGAAGCTCAGCTGTTTGTCAAGTACTTTGAGAACCCCAGGAGGGAGGCTCAATAGAAGTGCTGAGAAGGATCATAATGATGGTTTAAGGCAACTTCTCTCTGGAAGTTTGAGCCTCCAGATAAGTTAGTTTTAAATGCAATTTTCTCTTCTCTCAGGTCACTCAGTCTGGGCCTGACCCACGGACCCTACGCGTGGCCATAGCTTCCTAGCCGCGTCACACAGCGGTGCCAAGAACCCCACACAATCAGTTCCAGAATCATACGAGGTCTCCCCAGATCTGCAGCTCAGCCGCCAACAAGAAGGGGAATCAAACCTCCTCAGAGCAGTACTCACCCCCTGCACCCAAGGATGCTCGAGGACCTGGGCCGCGCTGAGCCGATTCTTGGCGTCTCTAACCAGCAGCTTGGAAATTAGATCTTTGGCTCCAAAAGAAATGTGGGCCCAGTCCTTATCAGGAAACTCGTACTTCCCTTCCTGGATACTCTCAAAGAGCATGTTCTGGAAGAGAAGAGGCACCCGAGCAAGGTTTATTTTTAGAGAAGTCAAAGTGATCCTCGGCGCAATCTGATTAGACCGAGGCAGCTGCTCCCAAGGCGAGTGGGAGGCTTGAAGCTAAGCAGAGAACCTCCACCCGTCACAGCTCCACCAGCTGCCTTCTCTGCATGCAGGGAAAGCGAATGTCGGGCGTCCAGCAAAGCTGCTCTACATGGCCAGTAAAAATTAGTTGCCGGAGAGGGTTCTCAAACCAGAGGTCAAACCATTGCACCGGAAGCCACATGGGGCGACTTCAACGTGGCTGTTTCAGGCAGGGCTAGCATGCTGAAGGGGCAGTGTGTGTGTGTGGCTGGGCCAGACAGGACAATGGACCTACTACTGCTGCTAGCTAAAAGATCTCCTTTCACCCAAGGGACAGGCTGCCAGGCAGATGGGCTGGCTCACCTGACAGGCATGGCACGCCTCACCACGGTCCCAGCCACAGTCGGTGCCACAGTGCCCCACGAAGGGCGGGTAGCCGCTCAGCATGATGTACAGGATGACACCCAGGCTCCACAGGTCACAACGCTTGTCGTACATGGAAGCCTCCTCATTGAAGGCCTCCACCACCTCGGGGGCCATGTACTCGGCAGAGCCGCACTGCGGAGAGGGAGAGCGGCGCAGGGTTACTCAGAGCTGGGCCCTCCAGAATCCAGCACTGATCCGATGAGATGCCTCGGAGGGGAGGGGAAGACTAGGGGTGACAGATGCCCCCAGACGCTACAAATGCTCAGTCTCCTGCTATCACGAGACACAGGGAAACCAAGACACCAGATCCAACCCTCACCCCCCCAAGGTTTGGCTCCAAATATTACAATCCACGACGAGCCCTGGCCCAAACGTGGAGGCAGGACCCCCACAAAGCAGGCCGTGCCAGAGCAGAGCCTGGGTCCGATGGGCATCACCAAGTCATTCACGCCCTATCACAGAGCCACTGTGATGTGAGCAGCAGCGTCGGCAAGTCCAAGCCAGCAGAGTAGCAACCCCTGTTGGTGGTGCAGCAACTCCCCTCGTTACAGCTGGCCCCAAACCCTGGGATCAGTGGACACGTTGCCTGAGCGCCAAATTCACCCCAAATATAAACAGTTGAAAAACCTAGATTTGAGCTGGCAATGAAGCGAGGCCCGAGTGGGTAGCATTGCTCCAGCAAGAAGGGACTTGGGAAAGACAAAGGAACAGCCATGCCAGAGGCAAGGAGCTGAAGCAACAAACCAAGGCTGCGCCCCCCTGTCCTCAGATGAGACGACGCAGCCAAGAGAGATTTGCTCGTCGCAGAGACAGAAGGCCGAGGAAGGGCGGGCAACACCAGCTCCCGGGGTCTGCAAACGTCTCTGCCGCGCAATGGGATTCTACTCCAGTTATAGCAGCGGGAGTCAAGTGGAAAGTCACAGCGGGTACATTCACCCTGCTCCCAGGACTTGACTATAGCATCCCCTCCCCTCCTGCCAGCTGCCCTCTTTTTCCAATCTCACGCTTTTTAAGGGCGAGCCTCTAGCACCGACGCTTATGAAGAAAACCCCCCAAAGAGGCGACTCGCTGGTAGCAGACGCAGCAACGGCACTGGGAAGTGCAGTGTGCCCCTGTCTCCCCAAACTCCACCAGCAGGGAGCGCTGGAACTGCACGGCCGCAAGCCTGGCTCCGGGAGTTCAGCTTACGAGTGTCGGCACAACCTGCTGCCAGCCTCACCTCAGGAGGGCAGGGCTTATTTTGTGGGCCGAGCTTAGAGGAGAACCGCTACACCCCTCCGCTCCCCAGGTCAGCCCCTGTCCGTATTCAGAGGGAGGCGATGAGAAGTTAGTTAACTAACTGACTGGGGCTTCCAGGATTTTCTGCCCAGGGCTCTGGAGATCAGGCTCCCAGACATAGCCCAGCAGTTCAAGCCAAGCTAACTATGCACAACCGTCCCTCTGGGAAATTTTCCCCAAGCGTTGCTTTGGCAGCAGCTGATGACCACGAGCTATAAGCAGATCCATTTTTCCTGGAAGGGCAGCACTCAGCCAGCTCCTAACATGCCGCTGAAGGGCAGCGAGGAACTAGACAGGACTCTGGGAGCACCAGGTGAGCCAAAGGGAACGACGCACACGGTACAGACACCCAGGTGTCCCCGCAGGAGAGGCCGTGCAGAGACGGATCAGTTACATCCCTGGCTAATCAGCAGTGTCCAGTCATTGGAGAAAAGCAATCTTCTATGAGTCCCCTCTCCCGTATCTAAAGATCTAGCTTAATAATAAATACTTAGCTCTCATGTAGTACTTTTCATGACCAGATTGCAAAGTGCTTTAACAAAAGAGGTTAGCATCATTATCCCCATTTTACTAATGGGGAAACTGAGACAGGGGCTAGAAGTGACGTGCCCAAGGGGCAGGCCAGTGACAGAGCCAAGAATAGAACCCAAGATTCCTGAATCCCAGTCTAGTGCTCAGCCCATTAGGCCACACTGCCTCTCCACACATACGCCACCATCCCGTCACTACCGCGTCTGAGATCCTCACCTGTGCCAGCGGCTTTGCGAGGAAGGCAAGTCTCTTCCCATGTTGCAACTTGCAGCAGGGGAACCTGCAGCACCAGAGGGGAAGCTACGTGCCCCAGAGAGCCTATGGGGGGAGGGAGAGCTCAATGGTTT
This sequence comes from Macrochelys suwanniensis, assembly GCA_033296515.1. Lineage (NCBI taxonomy): Eukaryota > Metazoa > Chordata > Testudines > Chelydridae > Macrochelys > Macrochelys suwanniensis. The sequence goes on from CM065799.1 coordinate 5,255,822, forward strand.
GAGCACTGGCCTGCTAAACCCAGGGTTGTGAGTTCAATCCTTGAGGGAGCCATTTAGGGATCTGGGGCAAAAAAAATCTGTCAGGGGACAGTACTTGGTCCTGCTAGTGAAGGCAGGGGACTGGACTTGATGACCTTTCAAGGTTGTTCCAGTTCTAGGAGATAGATAGATATATGATATGCCTATCTATCAGCCTGGATGAATTCACAGGATGGACCCAGAATGCTTCAGTCCCAACTCTACCCTTGACGGGCACTAGATTGATAGCGCAGGACCGTCTAATACAATGGTCCCCAAACTTTTTTGGTTGCGTCCCCCCTGCCCCCTTATCTGGTCTGCGCCCTCCCGGGGACCAATGGCCGGGGCCAGGAGCAGGGCAGGGTGGTGCTCCCTCCCTGCCCCCCCCCCCAATGTTTCTCCGTGCTCCCCCCCCCCCCCCCCCCCCGGGCATGCCCCACAGTTTGGGGATCACTGTTCTAATAGAAGTTACAGCTCCGCTCATCGGACCACACCACACCCAGGCCTTTCCTCCCACTCTGCAGGTTTCCCTTTGAACTCAACCTGTTCGTTTTATACTGGCTCCTTCCCTCTTTACTACAGTGAAGGGTCCCAGGGGGGCAAAAGGTTCTGCCCCCACATTCCTCCTGGAAATGGGAGCAGCAGAAATGGAACTGAATGCCTAGGGCCCCTTACGCAAGCATCAGACTTTAAAGCTAGGAAAAGATCCCTCCCTATTGAATTCTCCACACTGTCTTCCAGAAGCTGGTTTTGAACCTGTGCTTCCAGAAAAGACAACCAACCCGGTGCAGGGCCTCGGGCCACGCAGCCACCTTGATCAGCCCTCCAAGACACCAGAGGTATTCAGGGAAATGCACCATATCGGGGGAGAGGCTGCTGTTTGGAAAAACACCCATCTCCTGTACCAAAGGAGGGGGAATCCTGCTCCACCAGTTACGCCAACAGCCCCCCAGATGTGAACAGCCACCAAAAACTGACTCACACACAACCCTGATCCCCGGGGGGAAGAGTAATGTACAGCAGAATTCAAGGCACTGGCAGGCCCTGCATTCAGTGAGCTAGTGAAGGGAACCGCAGGAGTTAAACAGCTGATGTAACCAGAGCCACAGATGTCTCCAAGGTCCCTTCCCCCTCCCGTCTGGGGCTTTCCAGCCCCAGCTCACATGATGGATCAGCCCACACAGGCCTGGTGGGGGAGGGAAACAAGCCCACAGCAATCAGATAATCGCTTCTAATGAGAGGCGAGCAGCAGAACAGCTGATGCCGCAGAAAATAAAAAAAAATAAAAAACAACCTTCTGCAAGCTGAGAACCCCAGGCGGGGCTGGTGCCCGCCCAAGGGGCCCAGAGAAGCTTCTCTCCTTTCCCCCCGCAACAGCATAGGAAACAGAAAGCAGAACTTGGTCACCAAGAATCCCCAGCCGGAGTTACAAGCCGCACGGGGGTGCAAGGTGCAAAGCAGAGCGGCCCCCGAGGCTGGGAGTTCCCCCCGCCGGGGAGGGCGTGCGTGTTCGGCGTGTCTCGCCAGATTCCCAGCCCCGCCCCGCGTTCCCAGGCCAGCAGGGAGCCGCGCCGCCCCAGCTCAGGAGACGTTCCTGAGGCCACCATTGCATCAGCCGCCCTCCCGAAGCACACGTGAACCCAAACTGACCTCCATGCCAGTAAACAAGGGCGTGGGGCTCTGCCTCGGCCCAACCCCATGTGCCAGGCAGTCCTGGCCTCCCAGGGCCAGGCAGCAATAGCCCGGGTGAGCGACAGCCCTGCTCCCCCGGGGGTTCTAGCAGCTACAGGACGGGCTAGTCGGGCCCTTTCCGCAGCACGCTGCTGGCTGCAGATCGGCTGAGCACAGGGGATGGAGAGAGAGGTTTGGGGGTGGAATTGTCTAGCGTGAGCTGGGCCAGAGGATCATACTAGTCCCTCCTGGCCTTCATCCAGGCAGCAGGGAGAAAAGGAAGCCTACGCGCCAAAGCCCCTACTGCCATGAAAAACGGGAGGGAGTCAACATGCCCCAGGCCTTGAAAGTAGAAGGCGGCGCTGTGGGCCCACGCCCCCACCCCAGTGCAACCGACGCCGCAAGTCCGAGACATCCCCTGCCTCCATCCCGTTCCCAGCCACATCTCGCCTGACCCATTTCCGTAAGATCCCGCCCCCCGCCCGCTCCGGCTCCTTTCCCGCAGCCAATAGGGCCGGCTGTTGCTAAGGCTAGATTTTCACTTCTCCTCGGCACTGGCTTGGCGGTGCGCCACCTCCCTCCCCCTCCCCCGCATTTGAAAGCAAGCCGGGCATGCTAAAAACGCATTATGTAACCCTCTCTCGAATTCACGCCCCTCTCCGAGAGGAATGAATAATGCATGAGCTGCTCAAGGACAGGCACTCAGGAGAGCAGCGCCAGGCAGCCGGTTTTCTGCTCGCCCCATCCCCATAGGGGGCAGAGACCAGTGTATGCAACACCCCGCCCCCCCGCAACCCTGCCCGGTGCTTTACTCTCTCCAATCATCCACCCACAGCCTCTGCTTTCCTAACGCTCCCCCCTTCCCACGGGGTACGTTTCCCAGCTCCCTTCGAAGGCCCTTTGCCTAGAGAGACCCAACATCAGGCTTGTCTACGTCAGGAATCCCCCAGTGCCCAGGGACGGCTGTTCTATCTCCCTCAGCCACAACCTTCCCAGCATGCCCAGCTGTGCCTGCACGTCTCAGGCTCCCCGCCGGATTACAACCACCCCCCCCCCCCCCCGGTTTCTATTCTGGATGGAAACCAGTTACAGGAATGCCCCTGGGCCAGGGCCAGCCACGGTACAGGGTAGTTACGGGGGCCAGAGTGGCAAATGGAGCCTTGCGGAAAAGTCCACCAGCGACTGAAAACAACTGATTATGGACACTGGTGCCAGAGCAGAGGCAACTGCCGGAGCACCAGCTGGACTTTAAGGGGAGCAGAGAGCCAAGCAGGCTGCATCCATAGATAGAAGTCAAGCCCTGGTGTCCAGGACTCCTGCCACAAATGCACAATGCTGGTCATCTTCCCAGACGTCAGTCTCCCACAAGCCAGCTAGTAGCTAGCCAGTCTATGGTTCAAGATCTCTCTCCCCAAGACAGTCCCATCCTCCCTGCAAAAGCCAACTAAGCCACCCCCTCACACATTAATGGGCAGAAATACTTACGGGTGTGAGCAGCTCGGGGGTGGAGATAGGGGAACAATCGCCATTTAATTTGATGCCACTTCCCAGGTCAAAGTCACAGATCTTCACAGGGGAAACCTAGAACAGGACGGAAAAGCCAAAGAAGTCGATCACTTAATTGAACTGCGACGCGCCTGTGAAGTTCCCCATGCAAGGCCAGAGGTGACCTGGAGATATTTCCCCCCCCCCCCCACACACACACACAAAATGTCCATGGCCACATGCATCACCCCAGCGATCTCCCCCCCCGGGAGTCGCATCTTAGCAAATGGAAATCTGTCCTTTGCCCTCCACACATCTGCAATACAAAGGAGGTTATCAACAGCAAAACTCTGCCCAGTCAGCCAGCCAGCCCCCAGCTCGGAGCAGTCTTCCTCCGCTGGTTCGCCTGCTCCTAGGGGGGGCAGGCCCCTTCAGAGAACCTGCATGCAAAGGGTTAACATCACAGCCCCACTGACCCCTCCCCCACCTCGTGCTATCTCCTGCCCACCAGTGCCCTCCCCACACAAGCAGGGCCCAGGCTCGCCAGGAGCCCAGACCCACATCCCAGCAAGAGGCTGACCCACCCGCTGGAGAGGAGACCCCCCTCCTCCAAGCCACCCCAGCTCCTGCCAAGCCAGGGAGCAAAAGAGTGGAGCGTCTCTGGACGTGCTGCTAGCCAGGCCGCCCGCCACTCACCTGGTCGGGACTCTCACAGAGAATATTTTCTGGTTTTAAATCCCTGTGCGCTATACCTGTTAAAAACAAGAAACCCCAGAGTCAACAGGGGCTGCTGCTTTCCTGGGACGATTCAGAGCCTGGTTCTTCTGGAGCCAGGGGCTTGCAGGGTGGGGGAAGACCCAGTGACTAGGGGGGCTGGCTCCCCCATCGGCAGGCCCAATCCACCCTGCTACGGGATGCTCTGGGAGGCACTTGGGCCCGAGAGACCCTGCGTGCTCCGGCAGGCCAGCGTGGCCCGTCACCACGTCTGACTGGGGAAGGGAGCACCCAGAAACCTGGGGAACAGGCTACACAGAGCCCTCGCCCCACTCCCTTAGCACCACCACACCGCCCTCCCGAAGAGTCTCTAGCTGCAAAGGGGTGGAGCTGGACATGAACTCTCAGGCCTTAGCATCATGAGCTCTCCCAGTGCAAGGAGGAATAAGAACCCTGCCCCTCCAGCCCCAGGCAAGTGCCCGGCTTCGCGCCTCACCTTTGTTGTGCAGGAAGTTAAGGGCACTGGCAATGTCTTGCACCACCACACTGGCCTCCAGTTCATTGAAGTGGCGTCTCCTGTGGATGTGGGTCAGGATGGAGCCTAGGGGAGGGAGACGGCGGCTGTTAGCGGGGCTCATCCGCGCATTTCTCCCTCAGCACCCTCCCCCCTACAACAGCAGAGATGTGATGCCCTGGGGCTCCAGAGCTCCTCCCCACCAGAGCGGTCAGGAAGCTGGGACCAGGGATTTTGCAGGCCGAGAGCCAGCAGTGAGATTCTGGAGGGAACTGCATGCTGCTGAGTGGTGATGGGCGAGGACAGGACCCAGCCTTGCCAAGCTGTGAGCTTCCCAGCGGGTGGAAGGGGTCTCCATCAGGCCTCGGGGGGTGGGGGGACCTAGATCAGTGGTTCTCAAGCAGGGCTAGTGTTAGACTTGCTGGGGCCCAAGGCAGAAAGCTGACGCCCAGGGTTCCCAGTCCTGTCATCTGGGGCTGACGCCAAAGCCTGAGCAACTTTGTGGGGGCCCCCTGTGGCGTGGGGCCCCGGGCAATTGCCCTGATTGCTACCCCCTAATGCTGTCCCTAAAGGTCGAGAGCCCCTGGCCTAGATAACACGGCCCCCACCCCGCCAGCCAGCGGGGAATAGCGCAATGAAGAGGAAGGAGGCGGCAGAGGTCCTGCATGGATATTTACCGCCTCGCATCTTCTCAAACACCAGGTAGAATCGATCTTCCTCTTCAAAGAACTCGATCAGCTCCAGGACGTTCCTGTAAGGAGAGCGAGGGGGGAGATCAGATCAGCTCTGCTCTCTTGTCCCCCTCCGGCCAGCCGCGGGGGCCTTTCCAGAGCGGGCTCCTCCACGCCACGAGCGCGCATGGGCGTGCAGATGTGGGATAGGTGCCAAGGAGAACTGGGTTTCAGTTATTGGAACCAGAAGGCCCCCGGGCCCACAGCTGGTTTCCCAGCATTCCAGGGGATGTTTCCTCAGTGCCCCGCTTAACAACTTAGCTAGACCACAGCCCTAATTGTTAGCAGATGCTTCCCCTGGCCAACACGCTGCTATCGAGAAAGAGCCTCGCTCAGCTTTTTATCCAGGGAGCTGGTCTTCCCATTCTGCCCAGCGAGGGTGCAATAAACACCCTCTTCCCAAACCCTGGACCCCAGCCCACAAGAGGGAGGAGCCCTTCGGCCTCATCTCCAGCAGGTCACTGGTGGGTTAATGCAGCTGAAAAGAGATCTATGCTCGTTGCTATGGAACGGGTTTTACCGTAGACCAGAGATGCTCACGCAGCCCCCCAAGGTAAGGTGGGAGCAAAGCAGAACTTCCCACCTTTACCCTGGTTTGCAAAGAGAAGCGGGGTGGCAAATTTCGTCTGTAAGCTGAACCCCACCCAGCAACAGAGATCCCAAGAATCAGTATGGCTCAGGCCTAGCAGGGAGCTCCCCCCATACCTGTGTCCCTGACACTGGTAGAGCATCTCCACCTCCCTGAATACCCGGCTCCGGATGTGTCCAAAGCTCTTCTCAATGATCTGAAATAGAAATAAGGAGAGGAGTTCGGAGACGGACCATGGCCCCTCACGCGGCTCAAGGAAGGGGGGCCTTGGACCCCTGCCAAAATCCCAGGGTGTGGGGAGGGGATCTAATAGGAATGATGCCGGAACTCAGATCCCAGCCTGGATTGCTACAGCATCCTAGCTACATAAGCCCAAACACACCCTTAGAGCAGTTAACAAGCAGGATCCCAGAGCCCTGCCATTGTCAATCCTCAGATGATCAAATTTCAGATCCGTCACTGTCCCAGGGACCAAGCCAGGCAGTGTGGCTCCATTCAGAGATCCCTGAAGGGGTTAACCAGCTGCAGAGAAGGCTGCTTTCCTTCCCCCACCCCTCAGGGAGGTGACAGCATTAGCCATGCCAGCTTCTCCTCCATGCCCTTCCCTTCGCAGGGGAGGAGCTGCTCTCATTCCAGCCAAACAAAGGGTCACGTGTCTAATGCACCAAGCAAAACAGAGGCCCCTGCACACTTCAAAGGCTGGGCCCTGGGGTTTGGCTGCAGAGATAAGGGGCCCCCCCTTCCCCTCAGGCTCTGCAGGGAGAGAGCTTGTACAACAAACACAAGATAAGCTGGGCCACAGGCTGGGATCAGCCACAGCAGAGTAAATCCGGAGTAAGCATGGATTGCAGTGGAGTCACTCTGGATTTACACCAGTAGAGCAGAGGTCAGCGTGCAGCCCCCTGCAAAGACAGCTCAGGGCAGGGAGTTCTAAGAAGAGGCCAAGACAGCGTAGGGGGCAGAGTCAGGACTCCTAGGTCCTGGGCCTCCCTCGGCCACCAATTTGCTGCATGACATCAGGCAAGTCACTTCCCCGCTCAGTGCCTCAGTTTCCCCCTGGGTGACGTGGGGGATTCTACTTCCCGGACCCCCAGCCCAGGGCCTGAGGCTCAGGTGTTTGTAAAGTGCTTTGAGAGCCTCACCCTGATGACTACGGTCCGGGGCAGTGCCATGCCCTGCCGCTGGCTTTGGCTCATGGAATGGCCTCAGACGTCCCAGAAAGGGCTTCTCCCCTTTGCTTTATTGTAGCAAAACAACATCAGTGGGTCAGATTTCTGGTCCGATACACCCGGCCCTGGCTGCTCTGCTGAGGCACGAGGCGTGCCAAGCTGCTGGAGAAGGGCGGCATTGTTCCCCGCCTGGGGGCCGCTTGGCCAGCGGCCCCCTGTGCAAGCAAAGACGTGCCCCAGAGACTGCAGCTCTCAAACAGCCAACAGCTGCTCTCCTCCAAACCCAACACACTTCCCTTTTTCAGAAGGTCATGACCCCCCCCACCCCCCCTCCACACAGCCACAGCCTATCACTTCCGCGCAGACGCCTGCACACTGCGATCGCAACGCCTGATGCCAAGGAGCCAATGGCTGTTCAGTACACAGGGGGACCGGCCGGCCCCTCTCCGCTTGCTGCTGCTTCAGCGGTGCAGCCTGAACAGGCTGGGTCCGTGCCAGCTTTGCCCACTGCCATACAGCGGCGCTCTTCCCCGGGAGTCCCGCAGCGAACGCCCAGCCCGAAGGAGCCCGCCTTGCTGTGTTAGTCCGAGCCCCGACAGAGCGTGCGGAGTTCCAACAGCCTGGCAGGCAGCAGGGAGGCGGCTCGCCAGGCCCTGTTCTGCTTCCCGCCCGCTTGCCGGGAGGCGTCGAGACGCCCAACACACAAATGAGTCCGACCGTCCCACTAGCATAATCCTGTCCACTCCTCTGTCCTCCCCAGGTGCTTCAGGAGCACTAATGTCCTCCCCCAGACTCCCCTGCCCAGTAGGGATCAACCCCACTTTACAGAGGAGGAACCAGTGGTGAAGAGACCTGCCCTAGGTCGCAGAGCCAAGAGTAGAAGCCAGGTCTCATGACCCCTGGCCTTGCACTTTAATTTTAAGGCCCACCTGGGGCTGGCAAGCTGAGCGATGTCCAAAGGCAGCAAGCCCATCTCTGCCTGTGGGGGGGATCTCGTCTTATACAGGCTTCTTCTTTAAACTGGACCACATCTATGATCTTCAGCTGTGCCTGTTCGGGACCAGGGTGGCCACGGAGTCCTGTGTTTCTACTCAGGGCTGTGTAAAGATCCAACTGCACTGCCCTCCCACACACAGGACGGCCTTGGGCACCGCACACAAGGGACGAACTCTCAGCAATTCACAGGGACCGGTCATTTGTCCAGGGGATCGCCTACACTAAGCGAGCCAGTCTTCCTTTCCCCAGCTTTCTTCGGACGACCCCGCAGTTACTACAGAGCCGTCTCCCCTTCCCTCGGCCCACGGTGCTGGAACCTGCCGAGCGGGCGGCAGCACGAACGCTGGCCCATCCAGGCCATTTGATGGGCACCGGGCTGGCTCAGATCCTCCCGTCTCTTGGAAGGCTAATGGCAGAAGCCCATCAAAACAGGCCAAGCAGAGCCAGCCCAGTAGTGTTAGGCACCAAACTCCAGTCTGTCTCCTTCTCTCACCAATAGCCCTAGCAAGCTGGGGGTGGATGGACAGTTTGAAGCCTTCGCTACCTCCCTCTGCCCTCTCCTCCCGCTTCTAGGATGAGGTGAGTCTCCCAGCCTCATTACTACATGCATCGCAGTAGCGCCGACAGGTCCCTACAGAGATCAGAGCGCCAACGTGCTAAGCGCCATACGGACAGCGCCTGCTCTCAAGAGCACGCCATCTAAAGAGACAGGACAAATTAAGGGTGGGCGTGGAAAGCAAGGTCAAAGGAGGGACGTGACCGCCGGAGCCAGGAACAGAACCCTGCTCTCCCCAGTGCCAGGCCGGTGCCCTACCCACTCAACCACGTGGCCTCTCTGAGCCCATACCTTCACGGCGTACTCCTTGTTAGTGATGAGGTTGATGCAAGACTGGACTCTAGCATGTGCGCCTTCCCCGAGCACCTCCTCCTGCAGCTGGTAGACATCTGTGGGGAGCAGAATGGACCTCGCTTCAGTACAGTTTGGGGGTTTTTTGGTTTCTGGGGGGTGGGGTGGTTTGCAGAAGTTAGCTGCAGCCCTGGCGCTCGGTGCAGAGCCCCAGATGTGCGGCTGCAGTGCCAGACGGGGCCCAGCGTTCTGGCCCCACATCCCAGCTGCCACTTCAGTTCCTGGCTAATGATCAAATGATATCGCACTCTGCTCCTCTCTGCTTCATGGGTGAGTCCGCATGGCTGCATCAGGTCTGATCTGGGGCAGGTGGGAAGCTCATTAAACCAAGTGCCCGCTTGAGCAGGTTTCCAGGATTTCAAGGGCAAACGGCTCCCCCCTGAATCGCCAGCAGGACCCTCCCCCCGACCCGTGAATTCCTGCACCTCTCACCTTCAAACCTCCCAGAGAAGCTATCCGTAGCTCTGCATCGTTTCTTCTTCTTGTTCCTTTTCTTGGTGTCGGGGATATCGATGGGCTGACTTGAAGGCATGTCTGTCCCAAAGCAAAGCCATGCAGAAAGCATTAACACCACACCAGCATCCACACAGCGCAGCCCTCATCTCCCGTATACTCCCTCTGGATTCAGGTACTGATTGGCCACACAGGACCCAAAATAGCGCCCTTGGTTCACGCTTTAGACGGTCAGATGTGACCCTGGCTCCCAGGTGCCTTTACCACAAGGCGCACAAGGCAATGATATGAGAGAACAGTTCAGGGCCTGGAGCAGAGAGGTTTGGGGAAAGGACCCCTGAAGGACGTGAGATTTACTGGGAAGGAGAGGGGGCTCCTAGCAAACAGCAGGAGATGCGGCCTAAGCTTGGGACAGATTTTGGAAGGTGTGTCAATCTTCCAGACACGCGTCAGAGCCAGTAAGCAGCCCCGTTGGCTTCAGGGAGGCTACACACGTCAGATCCTTAAAGTCATACACGTGCTTAAGTACTGCCCTGCATCAGAGCCGCTGGGGACAGTATTTCTACCACCAGCAGCCGCCACCACCGACCTGGCGCCTGAAGGCTGTTTTCAAGAGGGAGGAGGGTGAATTTTCATGGTCATTTTCCCCGAGAGAGGGTGGAGGGGAGAATGGGAAGAAGGAACCAACATTCAACAGTCTTCATCCCTCCCCCACCCGGGGAATTAAAGTCAGGCGCAGTCTGCAGAGCTCACCGGGGCGGGCCGGGCACTCAAAGTTGAAGACCGAATCCAGGGGACTTGACTGGGAGAATTCCAGGTCGAATGGGTTCTGGCCCTGGAGGTTGAGAACAGAGAGTGAGTCGCACACGAACCCGCTGGTAGCCGCCGAGGGTCTCCATGCCACTTATCCTAGGTCCCGACACCCCGTTGTGCTGCCCTGGGAATATCTTCATCCCAGCCAGGCAGCCAGCTAACACAAGTCCCATGCAGCCTGGCGTGGGTTCCCCCGCAAGGGAATCCCACTAACGCACCTCGCTGCGTACTAGGAGTCACACCAAGCCCACCCCGGACCAGCTCATTTTTATACCCTGACACGCAGGCCTAGAGAAAAGCTCCTTGTCTAGCCTTCCCAGAGACAGTGGCTAGCTTGCAGGAGGGACCACTTAATACCCAACACCAACGAACCAGAGCTGCAGCCTACACAGGGTCCCCGACAATTGAGGTGGGTCTACGTTGCACTAGTTTCTGGAACAGGCACTGATTAGCCACACAGGCTAATGGGCCCTTCAAGGAGAGCATTCCCGCATAGCTGGCAGTCTCTGCTCATTAAGAGGAACCCGAGCAGAAAGCTGGCTCCCTGTCCCTCCCTTCCTGGCTCGAAGGCAGCAGCCCAGGCAGGATGGAAGTGCCCGGTCACTGGCTCCTGTGGTGGAGTGACGCAGAGGACCATGGGAAGCAGGAGAAGGAGCGGTCTGGCACACCCAGGTCACTTGTTTGAGGTGAGGCTCTGGAGTTGCGGTTAGGCCGGTCGATCCAGAGCTTGGTGATATGGAAAGGGGACAGGGGCTGTTTGGACCAAACCAGAGAGAAGAAATCCCCAGTTCTCCACGAGCTACGGGAAGAACAAAGCCAGCTGCTCCCACGCTGGATTGGCAGAGACAACTAACACCACAGCCAACTTCATGGGAGTCATCCAAGATCCCAACGCGCTTTACGTTCAGCCTCAACACCTCCCGGGGGTATGGGGGGGGGGGCAGTTTTCTACCCACGTTACAGAGGGGTAAACTGAGGCACGGTTTCCATTGCCAACTCACATTTCTAAGGGCGCTCCAGGCGAGGCAGCTAGGGTGTCTACTTCACCCATCCCACCGGCTGGGCAGCTCAGGCCAGGGCCTGCTCATTCATGATTCACACTTCCTCAGAGGGAGGGACCCATTATTCACCTGACTGGCTCAGGCCATCACCAAGCACTCCCATCGGGATGGTTTCCCCCCACCCAGTCCCCCTATTCTCTAGCACAGGGTGGGGGAAGGGAATAAGCAGAGTTTGCAGGGCACGGGATGGTGCCAGGTGGCAGTTGTATTCGGTCATTCAGGGTGGAGGGAGGTTTGCACAAAGCACAGGACTGGGTGCTGGAGAGGCGTCCACATGCCCGGAGAACGCTTTGCTGCTGCTGCTCTTCATGAAACCTGCAGTGATGAGCTCTGGGTGGGACTCAGGGGATGTCTACACAGCAAGCAAACACCTGCGAGGGGGAAGGGTCCCAGAGCTGGCACGGACATCTACACGCTCTGTTGCGGCCCCGCAGCCTGAGTAAGCGGACACAGGCCAGCGGTGGGGATTTAATTCCTGTGTAGAACACCCTGAGCCATCAGCACAGCCACCGAACCCCAGAGCGGCAGGATGGGGACCAACTGGCCCAGACTAGCTGAATGCTTGAGCCGGCAAGTCATGGGCAGGAGCAGAGAGTGGACAGGGCCCTGGGTCACTGTGCTAGCATGGTGCTTTCAGAGACCGGGAAGTGTGAAAAATCGGGACAGGGGGTCAGGGGTAATAGGTGCCTATATCAGACAAAGCCTCAAATATCAGGACTGTCCCTATAAAATTGGGACATCTGGTCACTCTACCTGGAAGCCACTCATTTTAGGTCCCAAAGCAACAAAAATTGGTCCAGATGCAACCAGGAGGTGGGGACAGGCAGCATGGCCTGCTGGGTTGGGCCATGGGCTGGGACTTAAGAGACTGAGGTTCTATTCCCAGCTCTACCAGTTGCCTGCTGGGTGACCTTGAGCCAGTCACTTCCCCTCTCTGTGCCTCAACTTTCCCATCTGTAAAATGGGGATAAGGATACTTCCCTCCTTTGAAAAGTGCTTGGAGATTACCAAGGAAAAGTGCCGTGCATGAGCGCGGCATCAGTATTTGTCCCCCATCACTGAACTGATACATACTTTGGCATGACTGGCAGAGCAGAGTATTCAGGGGTGGGGTTAGAGGTCACCAGGGAAACGCCCTGCTAGTGCTAGAGAAGGAACATGTACAGTGCTGGCTACCAGTTGGGCTACCAACTGGTCTTTATCTGGGAGATTCACCCAGGTCCAGAACAGCCAAGCAGGCTGCTGCCTTGAATTAGGGGAGGGCCCATATAGGACACTTGGGGCCTATTTCCCTTCTTTATCTCTGACTCATGGGGGGGGATAGTGAAGGAAATCACATTGCCACTCCGTGCCTCAGTTTCCCTACTTGTACCATGGACAACACTCAGATCCCTGCATGGACAGCACTAAGAAAGAAGAAAGTGCTAAAGCTAAAGATCCAGGACACTTCCCTCCCCTCCCCCCCCGGAGAGAGCGCATTAACCAACGTACAAGCCTTCCCCCTGTTATGAAATGTGTTTGGGTGGGAGGTGGAATTCTCCCGGAATTAAAAACAAACCACACACGCCCCGCTGCCATGCCTGCCAGGAAGCGAGCCAGGAGGAAGGCCGAATCAGATGAATGGCTGCCCCTGCAGCCAATCAGCAGGGCTTGGCACAAGCTTCCCTAACGGCTAGAACCAGCTAGAAAGCGCGTGTTTACTTTGTCCGCTGGCGCAAGGCCAGCCCAATTGCATTCGGCAGCACGGCCCGAGAGGGACCCCTAGAACCCGGGACACTTTGCAGGCAAGAATCTGCAGGAGATTTGGTGTCTTTAGCGCTATAAGAGGAGCTCCTGGGTTTATCAGTGTAACAATCAACATTTAAGGAGCCCATTTTTACCTTGGCCCTTATTACCCTGTCACCCGGAACCAGCAGCTTTCTAATCGGTAGGAGAGACTCTGTAGCAAAGGCATGCTAACCCCTAGAATACAGGGTCTCTGGAATGTCTCGCTGTGCTAGAGAGCATCTAAGCATTTCTCTGGAGTCTCCTTTTTTCTCCCTCACACTATTTTCTTTTCCCACTTAGCTGTTTTGGGACCAACCCACTAACTCCACATCCTCTCCCATTTTTACCCAGCAACAGGTTTATAATGGAATGAGGCAGTTACGTAACCGCACCCCCACCACGAGACCAAACAGAAGTTACATCACCCTGCAATGGGCACAGCTCCAGGAGCCAGTTCTGCATGGGGTGAGGGGGGGACAAACCAAACCACCCCATGCCCTGAGCACCGAGCGCCCTCAACAGCATGACTCGGGGGGTCGCTCGGCCTCTGGCAGGATGGGGCCTTAAATCTGAAAGGAGGAGCGGGCCGAACAAATGAGACCATTCATGGAGTCTTTCAACGCCCTGCGCCAGCTGCCGTATCCTGAATCCACAACATGCTGACGCATGTTAATGCAGCCCTTCTGGCTGGTTCAGTGCAACAGACTAATTCTGTTTTAATCAGCGCTATTTAGAGAGATTTAGCCCCAAGATAAAAGCCACTGCTGGCCTAAAAACCTTAAACCAAGATTAGGTGACAGTTGGAGTAAGTTATTTATTTTAGGGAAAGTTCTCTGGCCTGCCTTCTACAAGAGGTCAGATTACATGATCATGATGCTCCCTTCTGGCCAGGGAATCTCTGACACACAAGCCGCACAATAGAGAGAGACCTCCAGAAATGGAGTCATGCACAGACAGGACATTTACCATACAGAAAGAAAATCCCAATAAACCCAAATCCTCTTTATGGGCCCTGATCCGAGAGAGAACTGAAGACACAGCAAGAAAAAGGACGCTCATAACTGGGTGTTGGTGGAGTCAGAGAGGGCTCAGTCATAACTAGGAGCCTTACCCAAGAGGAGGAGGTGCAGTAGCTGGGCAGAGCCAAGCACTGGGGAAAGTGCCTGCTTCATAGCAGGCTGCCTCCTGCCTGCCAGGCCTGGGACCTGGCACAATACAAGTGCACAACCATGGAACAATCCCATGAGGCTGCAGCAAACAGAGGCTCCCAGGGACATCCATCGTGGATTTCAGAAAGTTGGGTGGCAGGATCCCAAGAGCAGCAGCCAAGGCTATTTTGATAGCCCCTTTGGTCTCCCACCAGCGCCAAAGCCGTTTCTTCCATGTAAACGCACTGGAGCCTGTGCTCAGCGACCCCATGCAAAACACACTGAAATCAGCAGGATAGGGGAGTAACAGCAATATTCGGTCCATCCCTCTTCCGAGGTAGAGGCTTGCACAACACCGAGACCTACCTCAGCTCCCACCACAGCACAACGCTCTTGCTCTTATTGTCCTACACCGTGGCGGTGCCATTGACAACAACTTGCGGTTCAAAACCCCCAGCTGACAGAGAGAGAGACGGAAGATCCTAATCCACAGCGCTTCTCTGGTCATTTTATTTTAAGAACAAGAGTCTAACATTTGAAGATTTATTCCACGTGCACCATTTTTAAAACCCTCAATCCATCATTGAGTGTCAGACCCAGGGCAGACTTGGCCCTAATAGAGGCATCTGGTGAAATCCCCCCTAAATCCGGTCAATAGTCCACATCCAGGAAGCCAGGTATCTATACCACACTCATCAAATCAACAATAGAGGCCGAGTGCCTTCCAACAGGAAATCTTTTCATAGAGAATGTTTTCTGTTTCTTCCCATCCCCTTTATCCTGATTATGTAGCAGGAGATTTTTTATTTATTTTTTTAAGGCAGAGATTTGCAAAACCACTGAACGAATTTAGGAGAAGGCAACCCACTGACTCTCAATGGGGCTTGTGCACCTAAATGCCTTCGGCGCTTTCAAAACATCTCTAACCCTCATTTTCAGATAACGAGAAGGACTTGTATTTCCTTTGGGTGGTTTTTGGGGTAGCAGAAGCCATGTGATGGTTGCAACACTAACAAGGAAGTTCACCCACTGTGCATAGGTGAAGCAATAGTCTAACATACACTGATTTCAAGCTACTGAGCTGTTGGGACTAGGTAGCTATTCCTGGCCCTGATCAGCCAATGCTTAGTGACCTCTTGGCAGGGTCCCAGAGCTCCAGTCTACACTGCAATTTTACAGCCCCAGCCCATCAAGCCTGGACCAGCTGCGGGTGTTTAATTGCTGTGTGGACATAACCACTCAGGCCTGATTGGCAGAGCTACTGAGCACCCCTAACACCAACAGAAATCAACTCTTTGCACCTCCCGCAAATCAGCCCACGGTTTTCTGTTTAACATATTTCTCCATATGGAGAAATATTCCAGTTCGGTCATTTGTTCCTTAAATCAGCAAGAATCCCAGATTAAAAATCCTTTGAGCTAACAACGAAAATGCAAACAAGCAGTCCACCATCTCATTGGTTATTCGTATATTAATATGTCTCTGCTGTTCTTTTAAGCTGTAAAAGGCACCACATACTCGATCTTATTACCTAAAGAACTAGTCTCAATAAGAGACAAAAATAGGATTGCCCTAGCCAGTTTCTAATACTCCAAGGGCTCCCGTCTACTATTGGTTCCAGAGGCCCTGAAGCTCAGCATGCATTTTTTGTACAAATTTCCTCTTGATTTCCAGGATCCACACCCAAATTGCAAACTCGCCTCCACAATTTACAGTCACAACATGAAAAAATTAGAACAAAAACAATTTTTAACTTTGATGTCCATAACCAAAAATCAATGGACAAGTCAATTTTAAAAAAAACAAAAAGGCTCAAATTCAAAGCAAAAGAAAGAACTCTGTAAGGTTTACCTTGAAAGAACGATGGAAACCTTTGATTTCTGTTTTCTTCTGCACCATTTTGTTGAGATTTTTGACCCAAAAAAAGTGAGGAAGGAAAAAAACCGGAATAAAAAGATGGGGGGAAAAGTAAATTGGGAAAGCAGGAGAGCTAGTTCTGATTGGCTGGATGGAGACCCTAGAGGAAAAGGAAAAAGACATAGGGATTGTTAGACAGCTTCTGGGGAGCCTATAACATCCTGTGACTTTTTTTAATCAAGGCGACTGCACGGGCACATTTTAATGCTGGATGAATGGCCTGCCCTCTCTCCCTATAAAGCCATTCATTCCCCAGCACCTCAAGCTTGCATATACAAATTCAGATTATTTTCAAAGCAATAGGCGTAACTTCTACTTCCCTGGGCCTCTTCCCCAGCACACACAACCTGAACCAAAACAAAGCGCCCAGGGTGCTCCCCGCCAGCTGATCCGTGCAAAACAAACCTCAATCCCAGGCAGAACAGGCTGCAATGCGAACAGCGCCCCCCACCTCATCAGACTCTTCCCCCCCCCACAACTCCCAGTAGCCTGGGCACTAAAACTCCCCGGTCTGGGGGCTAAAGGAGAAGCTTCTGGCATCGCAAGATCTGAGCGCGCTGCGTGTCCATGCACCACAGTGACAACAAAGAGAATGATTCTGAACCAGGGACAGGGCAAACTGCACCAACCCTGGCTCCTTGCGTGCTGCGGGGCGGGGGTCCTCTGGGCCCCAAAACACCCCGAGCCCCCCCCCCCCCCAGCCTCGCTAAAGGAGAAGGGGGTTTTGCAACACACACGAGTCATCTGCAGCTCAGAGATGCCACCTTTTTTGGGGGGGGGGGGAGGGGGATTGCACACACACACACACACACACACACACACACACACACACTAGGTCTCTCTAAGGGAGAGATGATCAGGGGTTGATCTTCGCGAAAAAAGCCACATCCCCGCCCCCCCCCCCCCCATTGCTCCCTAAACCAGCTTCAGCTCCGGACCCACCAGTGGGAATGGCCTGGGGTCGCCCCCCCCCCCCGAAATCCATTCAAGAAAAACAGCCATTCCCCCGCCACAAAGGTCCCCCCATTGCACGCCTGCTGCTTTCGGGGGTCCCCGCGCTTCGCCCCCCGATCAGCGGGGGGAGGGTTGCACGGATCTGGGGGCTTCCACTGCAATCCCCCTCCCCCGCAGGCGGCTTGTTTGGGGGAGTCTCTGCCCTGCCCCCCCCCAGTGCTGGGGTGGCCGCTGCAGCCACCCCCGATCTAATGGGACCCCCCTATGCCCAGCAGTCCGCCCCCCCCCCCGGGACACCCCCCCATGCCCAGCAGTCCGCCCCCCCCCCGGGACACCCCCCCATACCCAGCAGTCCGCCCCCCCCCGGGACACTCCCCCCCCATACCCAGCACTCCCCCCCCCCCCGGGACACTCCCCCCCCATACCCAGCACTCCCCCCCCCCGGGACACTCCCCCCCCCATACCCAGCACTCCCCCCCCCCGGGACACTCCCCCCCCCATACCCAGCACTCCCCCCCCCCCGGGACACTCCCCCCCCCCATACCCAGCACTCCCCCCCCCCCGGAGGACCCTCCCCTTGCCCAGCAGTCCCCCCCCCGGAACACACACCCCCATACCGAACAGTCCATCCCGCCCCAGGAACACCTCCCCCCCATACCCAGCACTCCGCCCCCCTTGCCCAGCAGTCCATCCCCCGGGGACACTCCCCCCCCCCGGCCCCCCATGCGCTGCACACCGCCCCCCGCCCAGTCCTTACCGAGCCCGGGCTCCGCAGTGCTGCCGCCACTGCTGATGGTACACACGGCCCGGGCCGCTGGCGCTGCAAGGGGGACTTACAGGGCCCGGCTGCGGGACGCGCCGCCCTTTATATGCCGCCCGTCCCCGGCGGGGCGCCAAGGCCCCGCCCCGCTCATCAGCTGATCCGCGCCCTACGTGCCGCCCGACAGCGGCTAGTCCGGGCGGCTCAGCCACCCCGGAGCGGACCGGTCTGGGCCAGGCCAGGCCGCCCCCTCCCCCCCCCTCAGCTATTGCAGGGACAGAGCCACCCTCCCGCCCCCCCCCAGCATTGCACCGCCCCCGCTTCCCCGGCTCCCCAGGCATTGCACCGACCCACCCCCCTTCTAACATTGCACCGCCCCCAGCCACAGGGAGAGATCCCCCCAGCATTGCACTGCCCCCCCCTTCCCCGGCTCCCCTGGCATTGCACCCCCCCTTCCCCGGCTCCCCAGGCATTGCACCCCCCCTTCCCCAGGCATTGCACCGACCCACCCCCCTTCTAACATTGCACCGCCCCCAGCCACAGGGAGAGATCCCCCCAGCATTGCACTGCCCCCCCCTTCCCCGGCTCCCCTGGCATTGCACCCCCCCTTCCCCGGCTCCCCAGGCATTGCACCCCCCCTTCCCCAGGCATTGCACCGACCCACCCCCCTTCTAACATTGCACCGCCCCCAGCCACAGGGAGAGATCCCCCCAGCATTGCACTGCCCCCCCCTTCCCCGGCTCCCCTGGCATTGCACCCCCCCTTCCCCGGCTCCCCAGGCATTGCACCCCCCCTTCCCCAGGCATTGCACCGACCCACCCCCCTTCTAACATTGCACCGCCCCCAGCCACAGGGAGAGATCCCCCCAGCATTGCACTGCCCCCCCCTTCCCCGGCTCCCCTGGCATTGCACCCCCCCTTCCCCAGGCATTGCACCGCCCCCCCCCTTCTCCTAACATTGCACCACCCCCAGCCCCAGGGACTGACACCCCCACCCCACTTCTGGCATTGCACTGCCCCCAGCCACAGGGACCGACCCCCCCTTCTCTTAACATTGCACCAGCCCCAGGGACTGACACCCCCACCCCATTCCCACAGCATTGCAACATCCCCAGCCACAGGGACAGAGCCACACCCCCCCCCCCCCCGGCATTGCACCCCCCCCCCCCTTCTAACATTGCACCGCCCCCAGCCACAGGGACTGACACATACCCCATTCCTGCAGCATTGCACTCTCCCTCCCCTGGCATTGCACTGCCCCCAACCCCAGGGACCGGACTGACACCCCCACCCCCCCCCCCCGCCATTCCCCTGGCATTGCTCCACCCCCAGCCCCAGGGACTGACACCCCCACCCCACTTCTGGCATTGCACTGCCCCCAGCCACAGGGACCGACCCCCCCTTCTCTTAACATTGCACCAGCCCCAGGGACTGACACCCCCACCCCATTCCCACAGCATTGCAACATCCCCAGCCACAGGGACAGAGCCACACCCCCCCCCCCGGCATTGCACCCCCCCCCCTTCTAACATTGCACCGCCCCCAGCCAAAGGGACTGACACCCCCCCCATTCCTGCAGCATTGCACTCTCCCTCCCCTGGCATTGCACTGCCCCCAACCCCAGGGACCGGACTGACACCCCCACCCCCAGCCATTCCCCTGGCATTGCTCCACCCCCAGCCACAGGGACTGACCGACCCCTGTCTGTTGCCCCAGTATTATACCAACCCCCCCCCCGTTACAGGGACAGAGCCCCCCCTGTTCCCCCAGTATTACACACACACCCCCAACACACACAAGGCTACAAGGACACGCATAGACCTCTTAGGCCTTTACAATAAGAAGTCAATGCTCATCCCAGCTTTGCAGAGCCCCTCCCCCACAACTCACAGCTGCAGAGACACCCCCATTTCCTCCCCCCTTCCTCAATGCTGCTTTGACACTACAGCATGACACAGACACCTTCCCAGAGCCACCCTACAGAGACCCTGCAGCTTAAGACCCTGGTTTTTTTCTTGCCTTCCTTTTTCCATCAACTCACCCCAGCAATGCACAGCCCCCCCCCCGCCCCCGCTACTTCCCAAGCTCCATCCCACAAGAGGCACCGTGATCGGGGACAGCCCACCCCCAAATCCCCCATCTAACCCCCCCTTCCTTACATACATGCTACTCCAAAAACACCCCCACAACCCAAGGCTGCAAAGAACCCCCCGCCCTTCCCTCTCCCTGCATCCTCCCACCGTGCAACTCTGATAATAGAGCATGGGACACCAACTGTTAACACTCCCTCCAGCACAGCGAACACACAGGATCACTTCTGCACAAGCCTTTCCTGTTGCCGGCACTTCGCTGCTTGGTGGTTGTTTTGAAGCCAGTACAACCGCTTTCCTAGGCCTCTCAAGAAAGCTAGAAGACTTTGCAACACTAACCCTTCCCCCCCCCCCGCCCCCGGAAAAAATAATGCTATTGTCTTTGCACCCTTTTTATGCATGTGTGCACCACCCATTTCAAGAGCCATGGCGGGTACCTACCAAGTATTTGTTCCTTATTGTAACTTTTCCTTTTATCCCTTTATCAGCAAGTTGGTGCTGGTTTTATTTTGCAAGGCACAGAGTCTCAGGGAGCATAGGGTTTACCAGATCAGATCCCAGCATTGATTCCTGCTAGTCTGGCATTCTGCCCCCAGCAGGGCTCCCACTGACACACTAGACCTGGCTAATTGGTCAATGTCGTAGATAGCAGCTTGGGAGCAAATTCCTTCTTGAGCTCTGGGGTGTTTGTCTCCAGCTTTGAAACATGGGATTTGTTTACCCCTATCTTAGCAGGCATAAGACATGAAAGGACCCAGGACAGCTTTGAGTGGGGGGGTATAAGTTTTTGTGAGTTTACAGCTCAAGTGCTGATTGTGATGTTCACACAGAGGGGAGGGGGCTATACAGTGTGCAGAGAAGCAGAGGGGCACATTTAGAACTGATAAAAGGAACTGCAGTTTCTTTTTTGCTAAGTGCAACCAACCTGTGGAACTCAGTGCCACAAGATATTCATTGAGACAAATAGCTTATTCAGATTGGATCTTGACTGGGTAGCAAGAAGAATAACAACACTTGCTTTCAAACTAGCTAGGATAAAAGTCATCCTCATGCTTCAGAGCATATGTTGATCACCAACTGGGGTCAGGAAGAAATTTTTCTCCTTGATTGGGTGCAACATGGTGGTAGCTGGACGCGGGGGACAGGCGGTGGGGGGGACAGGATACTAAACTAAATTGAGGTGGCATTTCATAGATTCCAACGCTTGAAAGGACCATTGTGATAAACTAGTATGACCTCCTGTACAACACAGCCCAGCGAACTGCCCCCAAATCATTCCTAGGGCAGATCTTTTAAGAAAATCTAGTCTTGATTTTAAAATGGTCAGTGACGGAGAATCCACCATGATCCTTAGTCAGTTGTTTCAAGGGTTAATGACTTTCACTGTTAAAAATGTACCCTTATTTCCCCTCTGAATTTGGCTAGCATCCACTTCCAACCTTCCTAAAATCTCTTCCTGTATTCCTTCAGAGTCCCAAGCTAGCCCAGGTTTTGCATGACTATGCTTCCCATCTGCCTGCTCCTGAGGCAATGCTGATAGGGTAGGAGGTGGACTGGAAAGCACACAGCTGCTCCACTAAGCTAGATGACTTCAACTACAGGAGCAGGCTAAAACCAGATCCAGGCTTATTAAGACACTGCTCATGCTGCAGGACAAAGAGTGACAACACACCCAGCCAATTAACCACAAGAGCGGAGCATGACATCATCAGAACCAATCATCATTGGCTGATTGGTGAGCCTGTTTGCGTTGCTGGACTCATGAAGTGTTTTGCTTTGATATTTTAAGTGCTGTCTGAGTTCAATTTTTCCTCACAAAATGAGCAAACAGGTAGCTGGACTGGTTCTCACTTTACCGAGCAGTCAGCAGTGCGAGGTGTGTGCAAAGTGCTAAGCACATCCGAATGGTAGCATTTCACACCCACTTTGCACCAGTGTAAATAGCACTGAGGTAATGGGGAAACCGGCCCTTTGGTGTTTGTTTGTTCGTTTAGTTTACAGAGGCACAGAAGTCAAACCTCCAGGTGAGAGCAGGGTGTGTCCATCTCCTGTGTGAGGCAACAACTCTGAGACCAAAACGAACCCTACACAGTTCCCCATCTAGGGGCACCTTCTCAATGACCCAGTTCAACACTTTCCCCAAATTTGGCTGCCCTGGTTATTTCTCACCCGTATTTTTATCCATCACAATATTTCAAGGTGTGGGAAGAATTTCTAGACGGCTGTTCATGGCCTTCCCTCCACTCTGATCCCAAAGTAAAGCATGCCACAGACTTCCACCAGCCCAAGGCGGAGACTAGCCATTTAAACGGCTCCTGCCCCAGTTCCCACCCGCCCAGGAGATAATTTTTTCTCACTGACTAGAAAACCTCCCATTCTCTCCTATGGTTTGACTGCTTCCCATAAACACCGCATTACTAGTGCATTACTAGTGCAAAGGCAACAGGTTGCCTTACTAGCGCATTACTAGTGCAAAGGCAACTGCCGCTAGGAACAGGCATGTGAAAAGTTTCACAGGTAAAGAGGAACCATCAGTTTTTGATGGAATCACAAAAATGAGTGCTTTTCTCCTGCCCCAAAAATGATCCCTTTTGCCCTAGGGCAGTTTTGAGAGTTTATGGCATTCGCACTGCAGCTGATTTATTTAATCAGTTTTAATCTCTCGCCCTCAAAGCATTTAAATAAGCTGTTCTCGACTTTTTAGCTACTGGGCTGCCCCTCCCTTGTAGCCAGGATTGCCCTTCCATTCAGCACTACGGGCAGTGAGAGATGGTCTGACCCCCTGACATCTGTTTATGACCCCACCCTCCACAATGACGGGATCCCACATTGGGAGCCCCTGATTTAAATGTCTCAAACGCCCTTTGGGAATAGTCTTCAAAACTGTTTTAGGGCCGGTAGTGTTTCAGCCAATCAGAACTGAGAACAATGTAACTCTCTTTTGAGGACACTTACTACACTTTCTGAGTGGCTGACTCAGCATCATGGGGCCTAAATTAGTTTTTCAGGCATGACCGTAGTAAGTTCCTGCACATGCTCAGATCTGTCTACGCGGCAATCGTGGGGTGTGGTTGCAGCATGTGTAGACAGAGCAGACCCAAGCTGGCTTTTAAACTAGCTCAGGTTACCAATAGCAGTGAAGCCACAGCACTTCACGGGCTGTGAACGTGCATTATGGGACCCTGGATCCTTACTCGGGCGGCTAGCCCACGCTGAAGTCTAATAGACTCCCAGACTCTAAGATCCGAAGGGACTCTCATGATCATCTAGTCCAGCGGTTCTCAAACTGTGGGCCGGGAACCATACACGCCAACTCCGTGGGTGCTCCGGGGCTGGAGCACCCATGGGGAAAAATTAGTGGGTGCTCTGCACCCACTGGCAGCCAAGCTCCCCTCCCCTCTGTTGTCAGAACCTCGCCCACCCACTCCTGTAATAGACTCGTAACCGCGGGCTGAGTTACTGATGTCCTCAAATCTTGATTTAAAGTCCACGCTGCTGTGGCTTCAGTGCTATCGGTGTGTGAGCTAGCTAGAGCAAAGCCAGCCAGGGCCTGTCGACATGTGCTGTAATTATACCCTGCAATTCCAGTGCACAGACAGCCCCCGCTGCACCAGGCCTCTGAAACCGGCTCTGGGCTCCCTCAAGTGAGATTTACACCCTGTTGGTCTTGTTAAAAAAATGGGAACACGGACTCAGACCGCAACCTTGACTGGGAAACAATCTTCTCTTGCTGGGGCCTGGCTGTGTGGGTATGAGCGAGTGGGATGTTGCTCTCTAGTGGCTAAGCCCATAGGCAGGATAACAGTCCTATTACTGCTGACAGCTGGAGTAGGGTTGCCAGGCTTCCCGTTTTCGACCGGAACGCCTGGCCGAAAAGGGACCCTGGTGGTGCCGGTCGGCACTGCCGACCAGGCCGTTCAAAGTCCAGTCGGCGGCGCAGCGGGGGCCCGGGGCTGAGGCAGGCTCCCTGCCTGCCCTGACGCCGCACGGCTCCTGGAAGCGGCCGCCAGGTCCCTGCAGCCACTAGGCGCATGGGCAGCCAGGGAAGCTCCACACCCTGCTCCCGCCCCGAGTGCCGGCTCCCTAGGTCCCATTGGCAGGGAACTGTGACCAATGGGAGCTGTGGGGGTGGCGCCTGTGGACGCCAGGGCAGCGTGTGGAGCCACCCTGGCCACCCACGGGCCTAGGGGCCGCAGGGACCTGGCGGTTGCTTCCTGGGAGCTGCAGTAAGCGCCACCAGGAGAACCCCGCACCCTGAACCCTCTCCCACACCCCAACCCCCTGCCCCAGCCTGGAGTCCCCTCCCGCACCCAAACTCCCTCCCAGAGCCCGCACCCTTCTGAGCAGCACAGCGGAAGGGAGATCGTTGGGGCAGGGGGGGCGTAGGAGGGAGCTGTCGCAGAAGGAAAGATGTCAGGAGCCACAGAGGGTGATGCGGGCGAAACCGCTCATTTCTTTAGTACCAGATCAGAGGAATGTGTTTGTTGGGTATGTGGGTGGTGTGAAGTTGAGGATATTCTTAGTCTGGGGCTCTCAAATGTTTCCACAGCGTAGGCCATACCCGAACAGAGAGATCAGCCTGTGGGCACTTCCGCTCTTATCAAGTACAGCTGGTCCAAAAATGTCCCAGCCAGCGGCAACATTTTTCAACGAAAAAATGCCCTGACGGTTCGGTTTGGTTTGAAATTTTTAAAAACTGAAACGTTTCCTTTCCAAAACCTGGGCTTTTATCGACCCTCCCCGTTCAGCTCCCCGCTTTTCACCACTGGAAATCGGGGCGGGGGAAAGGGTCAGAAAAAACATATGCCAAACAACCATTTGTTGTTTTTCATTTTTTCACCTGAAAAAAGGAAAGTTTGGGGGGCGAAATCTGAAAATTGTTTGAAATTCCCAGCAGAAGAACAATTGGCATTTTGGGGCCAGACCTAGTCATTTAACAGCCCTATGGAATGGAAACCACCGTTTATATGAAAAAGTAATGGGATGGAACGCATCTAGTGTATTTATGCTCTCTTTAATGTAGGGTAGACGCTGGAAACAATGAGAAAAAGCCAGCACCATGTGACTGGCCCTTCAGACCAACAGCAAAGTGAACCACTGTCGTTAACTCTTCATTTCTTTGCTTGTGATAGCTTCAGGGGTTGTGAATAATGTGCTAGGTGGCACCGTCACTTAGCAACCTTTGTACATTCTGCGGGGTTTGAATCTTGTCTTGGCCAGGGGTTGTACAGCTTGTAACACAATGGGGCTCCTAGCTAGGTTGATAAATTGGAGCGGGCTCAGAGAAGAGCCAGGAGAATGATTAAAGACATGCCTTACAGCAGTGGTTTTCAACCTTTTTTGTTGAAGAAAATTGTTGACGCCCATGACACAACGGGGCTGGGGATGAGGCGTTTGGGGTGCAGGAGGAGGTTCAGGGCTGGGGCAGAGAGTTGGGGTGTAGGGATGAGGGCTGCGGGGTGGTGCTGGGAATGAGGGGTTCAGGGTATCAGAGGGGGCTCTGGGCTGGGACAGGGGGTTGGGATGCAGGAGGGGGGTTAGGGCTCTGGGCTGGGGTGCAGGCTCTGGGGTGGGGCTGGGGATGAAGGGATTGGGGTGCAGGAGGGGGCTCCAGGTTTGGGGGTGGCTCAGGGCTGGGGCAAGGGATTGGGGGGCGGGGTTGGGGCACGGGCTTACCTCCAGCAACCACGGCCTTACAGTGATAGACTCAAGGAGCTCCATCTATTTAGCTTAAAAAGAGAAAGTTAAGGGGTGACTTGAATAAAGTTTATGAGTATCTACAAGGGGAACAAATATTTGATAACAGACTCTTCAATCTAGCAGAGAAAAGTCTAACACCATCCAGTGGCTGAAAGTGAAGCTAGAGAAATTAAAACCGGAAATAAGGCGTACATTTTTAACAGTGAGAGTAATTAACCACTGGAACAATTTACCCAGGGTCACGGTGGCTTCTCCATCACTGACAATTTTTAAATCAAGCCTGGATGTTTTTCTAAAAGATCTGCTCTAGGAATTATGTTTTGGAAGTTCTTTGGCCGGTGTGATACAGGAGGTCAGACTAGATGATCACCATTGTCCCTTCCAGCTGTGGAATCTGTGAATCTTTTGCATTTTCTTTTGGGTAATAAAGCTTGCGAATACACAAGAAGGCCCCAATCTTCTTTAGACTAAGCAACATTATTATGATATGTATTACAGTAACACCTAGAGGCCCCAACCAAGATTGGCACCCTGTTGTGCCAGGCATAGTACTTGCCCCAAGAAGCTTGCAATCAAAATAGACGACGCTCTTCTGACATCTCGTCGGTTGCTCTAGTCCCTAGGCTCTGCTGCCCCTCACAGAGCTCAGATGAGTTTGTGAAGAGGTTCCTTCAAATTACATAGCCACAGTGTTTTATTTACACCCACCCATCTTGCAGTAGCGGACTAGTGGCGCCTAGGCCTAGAATCAGAACTGCTCAACTGTGAGTCATAAGCCCTGTATTGCAAATGGGGATTTTCCTTTAGTTACGTGATAGAGGCCTGTGATTCTCGATCAGAAAAGCCTCCGCGCTGTCTTCACTGTCGCTGTGACGTTCAGCGTCCTGCACCGAGGCACCCGTGAGCTTTGTAAGCAACCCTGGATTTGCCCATTTCACCCCACCCCTTCGGGTGTCAGCGGTGCGGAGAGCAAACCGACATGCAAAAGAGATTGAGCAAGACTTTACGTAGGGTGCCTGAGATGGTAATTACACATCAGGGAACAACAGGAGTTACACAGAGTACAGTGGCTGGGCCGGGCAGCATGATACATAAACAGTGCTGCTTCCCAGCGGGGAGGGGAAATGCATGTCCCAGGGTGGTTCCCAGGCACCGGGACCACCATGGGGGTGGAAAGGGCTCTGGCTTGAGTTCCATGCCGGGGGCCTGGGGAAATCTCCCGTGGACAAAGCAGCATGCTGAATTTCAGGTGCCACATGGCTCTGTGCCAAGTGGCTGGCAGGATCTCAGGGTAGGGTTGCCACTCCCATCTCAGGCTTGGAGGAGCCCCCGGAATATTTGTGCCCTGTGTCCCTCTGCGTTAGTGGCGGGGTGGGGGGAATGCTGCTGGATCCACGGAGCTGCAGACCCACTGGCGACCCCCTCCCCAAATCTCTGCAGTGCAGTGATTCGCGGAGAAGCCTGGTGGGTTGCGGGGTCCCCGTAGCAGGCTCCTCAAGTCCTGCTCCACTGCGGCTGGAAGAGGGGGCGGGATTAAGCCCCCTAGAAAAGCAGGTGACCCCAAAGCACTTTACCAAGCGACATGATAGACACAGGCAGGGCTGGGCCTGGCTTTCGCAAGGCCTCCTGGGTCGGGTGTTGAATGCAGCCCTGGAGCCAGGGAGATAGATCAGGGGCCATGTGGGTGCAGGCCCCATTTCTCCCAATCCCCAGAAGCGTGGAGGGGACACGGGTAGCCTCCAGAGGAGCAGCTCCAGCTTTGGCTAGAGACGGAGCCCAGCCCCAGTGTTTAAACACCCCCTTTCCCCCTCCCCACACTGCCAGGCCAAGGGGGCTCAGGGGAGAGAAGGGGCCAGTCGTGACATTTAGACCCAGCTCGGAAGCGGGTGTTGGGATCTGGTCCCACTTCTGCTTCGGGCACCAGGTCCATTCCTCCCCGGAGCCACTGCACACTCGGACCCAGACTCACAAAGGTGCATAGGTGCCTAACTCCCGTTCAAAGCAAGGGGAGTTAGGCGCCTCAATACCTCTGTGAATCTGGGCCTTGGTTCCCGGGCAGTTTTGGCTGCTGGCAGACCTGGTTGTCCCTGGGAAAGAGAAATTGGTCAGGACCCCTGGGGCTTTTCTTATCATAGACTGTGAGCTCCTCACACCAGGGATCATGCCTCTTCTGTCTAGCTAGGTACTTACCCCTCCCCACTGTAGCACCTCACACCCCTCCTGCGGGGCAGGGCGGTGCTATTACCCCACTGCACAGATGGGAACTGAGGCAAAGGATAAGTGAAGTAGCTTGAGCGAGGGCACCCAGCAGCTCCAGGGTCTGAACTGGGAATTGAACTGAGGTCCCGCCCTAGTGGTTAGACCCCGCGTGTCTGGAAAGGACCTGGCACATCGTGGGTGCTAGCGTTACAATCCAATTCTCAAAGACACACGGCTGCAGCGTTTGCCCCGAGCGGCTTGCTTGGCCTGGGTTCGCTGCACTTCTAGCTTAGTTGCAGACGGGCTGCGTGATGCTATCTAATCGCCTACGGGCCACTGGACCGTAATTCCTCCCCCATGCGAGCTTGGCCGGGAGCTGCGCCGGTGATAAAGGCGGGGCGCAGTGCACAACGGTAGCACGTCCTGCTTTGGTTACTCCCGGTCAAGGGACACCCCGCGGGTGGGCCCGACCCATTCTCTGCGGCTGACCTAAGTCAGAAGCTTTACTGTGGTTTTTAAAGCAGAAAGGGGCCAAATTAAACGCGGGGCAAAGGGAGCTCCAGCCCCGCCGGCGAGCATGCACGGATGGGTGTCACCATGCATCATAAGGCCAACCAGACCTCATGCTGCAGGGCGTACCCCGGTCACTAGGCGGGCAGCGGGTGATTCTCCCCATTCCCCCCGTGCAGCACGGCACTACCAGCCAGGAGCACTGCCGAGCAGAGCAGCTGTCTTTCCGAATGGGATGGCCCAAGGGGCTGACCCAGCACCGAAAAGCCAGCACGAGGGTCGCGCTGAATTCCATGGGAACATGGCCACGTGGGTCGAGCCCTGGGCTGGCACACAGGAGACCTGCTCCAGCCCCAGCTGTGACCTTGAGTAAATCATCGCCCGCCTCTGTTCCCCTTCCCACGCTTTGGCAGTAGGTTTTCCAGGGCAGGGACTGCCTCTTACCATGCATGGGTGCAGTGCCCAGCCTAATAGAGCCCTAAGCTTGTTGTTCCCAAAACACACCCCATAAAAGTGGGATGAGGACACGACCCTCCGTTACTTATATGGATGAGCTGGGACGGGCATTTGGATCCCCACTTTCCTCCCCGTTTTACCTTTTCTCCTCCACCTATAGTAACACAGAGGCTTCCCTGTGGCTAAGCCCCTAGCCACATTTAACAGGACACACCGGTGGCTATCAAGGGTGATCCGTCAAGGAAAAGAAGAGGGCAGGGGTTGAGCGAGCCGTTGCTTCTTTCGGCTAGAGAACGGAGGCCACAAAGGGATTTTTTTTTCTTCCACCCACCCCACAAAACGATTGCTAAAGCGACCCGCCAGTCTGGCTGCACCCTCGCTGATCAGCCCCCAGACATGCAAATGCCAACACCGGCCTTTGTCAGCACCGAGCCCCTCTCCGCTGGTTATTCGTCTCCCTGCGGAACGACTGTAGCTTGCTCAGTGTGCTGGCGCCCCTGTATTGTGCGGGTGTGATTCAGCATCAGGTGCTACCACATCCACAGGCCTCCCCCAGGCTGGCAGTCCCACGCCTGATTCCCTAACGTTGCTGCCGTACCAGCGGGGCTCTGCCTGCGGGCAGCGCCTGCACATGCTGGCTGAAGACTCCCCTCTTTCTGATACAAATATCAGTGCTGCCATCTCCGGAAACAGCAAGCAAGTAGCCACGGCCTGGGACACAACAAAAAGGTGGCCCGGCCGGCGGGAACCTCAGCAGAGGGGCCGTGGATGAGCCATAGAGACTAACTCCCCATTGATGCCTAGAAGTGGCCTCCAGGATGGGGCTGCGGCACATTGGTGGCAGCGGTGGGGGAGGGCAAACTGCTGACGCTGCACCTGTTCTACGTACCCCAGGTGTGCTTCCCCTTCGGTGACGGTGGGGCTGAGGCCAACCAGCCCCTGAGGAAGCCTGCATAGCGGTTTCACTTCTCTTTCGCTGTCCGCCTCTCCGCAGCTTGCCATTGGCTCCTGGCTGTTTCTAGGCTGCGGGTGCGTTTCCTCCCAGAGCCATCACGGGTCTCTCCCTCCAGCGGCGAGCAGGGGCTGCCTGGCCCTGTTCCCAAGGCCTGGAATGCGCCGGATGGCTCTGACCTGCAGCAGCGTGCCCAGGGAGCTGAACCCAGAGCGACTGGGCTGGCACGGAAAACCAAAGCCTCGTGTTCTCCACCCACGGAGCAGGAGCCTGTGAGGGAAGGGGCAAGCGGCAAAGCAGCAGGGAGGAAGGTGGTCCACATAGACACGCCTCTGTCCAGGGTCTGGAGCAGAGCCAAACGGGGTCTTCTCCCAAGGGCAGACCCATCATCAGTAGCGGGCAGCGATATTTATGTGCGCATGTAGGTGTGCATGTGAAGTAGTCTGCAGGTGGGTGCATGCGGCTGTGTATGGGATATTCGTCCATGCATGTATTTGTGCATGTTTATGCCAGCATTTATGTGCATCACGGTACACATAGCCATCCGTCCGTACCGTGTGTGCATACACACTTATTTATGCACAGGGGTTTGTGTGTGTGTGTGTGTGTGTGACTATCCCTGTAGGGGCAAGCGAGTATGGAACATGAAGGCATTAATCTGCATGCACATGCCTGACACATTTGCACACACATTTGTGCACGGGTGTTTGCCTGCATGTAGACGTGTCCCTGCGGAGAAGCGTGTGCGCGTCCGGGTGTGTGTAATGTTAGCGCATGAGGGGCATGTATGTGCTTGCAGGAGCGTGGGTGTGATATTTGTCCATGCGTGTACAGGTCTACCAGCGTTGACATGCCTTCCTGGACACAAACCCAGCCGTCTGCATGATGTGGGCAGATGCATGTATGAATGCACAGGGGTGTGCCTGCACATGTGTCACTGTGCATATGGGGGGGGGGGGTGCATGCACACACATGCACCTAGCGCTGGTACAGCAGTTGCATGTGTAATCATTGTCCAGGCATGTTTGTGTACGTTTGCACGCATCGTTATGTGCATCATTGTGCCAGCTTTGTAGCATGTTTGCAAGTGGATTTATTTCTGCAGAGGGCTTTGTATGTGGGCGTGCGTGTGTAGGTCAGTGAGTGCAGACTTCGGCACACAAGTGGAACAATGACATTATGGAGCAGGGCTCTCCCACGGCTGCCATCTCCTCTCCTTCCTCTGCAGCGCTCTGCTGCCTTGGCCGGCATCCAAACCCGAGCAAAATTCCTGTATTTTTCCTCGCGGCTCTCGTTTACAAGGAAGGGCGGGGGGCGAGGGAGCTCCTTTATGTGGCTCCCACTGCCTGGCAGGGCTACACATCTAGTGATGCGATAGGCAGCTGAGCAATAAGGCCCCGCTGAGGAGCAGTTGGTCTTCTCGGGGGGCTTTTGTCTGTGCAGAAATAAACTGCAGAGAGCTCCCTGCGGGCGGAAAGGCCTCCGGGGGTGGGGTAGGGGGGCTCTGAAAGGGGGGGATGAGGCAGATCACAAACCAGTTTGGATGGCTGCTGCAATCTAGTGACTGATTTCTGCTGGAGTGGAAAGAAAAGAAAGAAAGAAAGAAAGAAAGAAAGAGGTGATGAACGCAGTGTATGAAAGGGGAGGTCCAGGAGCTTGGGGTTCCCCAGAGCTCGTGCTCAGAGCTAACCCACTACAAAGCGAGGGGACAGGCAGCTGACCCGCAGTGCTGTCTGCGGGCTGGACAGTTGGTGTGACTCCCTACGCACAGCTGCTCCCGCCCCCTGTCAACAGCAGAGCTACACAATCCTAGGCCCAACCGTAGCGCCTCTGGCCAGCGATGATGCTCACCCTTAGCAATACGCACACGAGCCAGCTTGTTGCTAGATGGAATCAGGGCTGCTCAGCCGCACGTCATGGTCCCCACACTGCTCATGGAGATTCTCCTTTAGGTCAAGCAGCAGGGGGCCTGTGCTTTTGCACTGGGAAGATACAGATTGTACCCCTCAAAGGGCTGGACAGCTGAGCAGTTGTGGCTTTCCGTCCATGGACTGGTAGTGTTGTCAGCTCTCACGCTGTGACCACTGGGGCTCAGGCTAGTTGGTGTTTTCCTTAACGCCCGAGCCCCGGGAATCCTGACACTAGCCGAGCTCAGCTTGCTTCCTTTAAACTAGACTCTAGGCTGCCGTGCTGCAGCAACATGCTTGACAAGGTGACCCCGAAAGGCAAATAAAAGAACCCCGCATGCCTTATTTTTGAGACAGTCGTGACATTTTAGGGGCTGACTCGTGATTTTTGAATGCACGGGGTTAGTGACAGTGCCTGTGTCACTTTGCACTTTTAAAGACACAACGCCAGGCCGACGGGTGCTGAGGGCGGCTCGGCCAGAGCTCGTTCATTCACGAGGGTGAGGCGTTCACTTGTTTTACTCCAAGCAGCAGCTGCAGCTATAGTTAAGCATCAGGCTTCTGCGATCTCACCACCACTGCCTGGCAGCCTAGCTGACACCCTCAGACGGGAGGCTAAGGAACGGTTTCCCCATCCATCCCCTGCCTACAGAGGACACATGGGAAGGCGATGCCTGGGAAGGAGCAGGGGGAAAGCTTGCTCTGCTACAGACTCCCTTTGGGAGCTTGGGCAAGTCACTTAGGCCCTGTCTACACTAGCACTTACGTCAGCAAAACTTATGTCGCTTAGGGGTGTGAAAAAAAACACACTCCCGAGCGACAGAAAAGTGTCACTGGCATAAGCGGTAGTGTGCACCGTGCTATGTCGGTGGGAGAGCTTCACCCTACCTCTGCCCGTGGGGGTGATTTAATGAAGTTGACGGGAGAGCTCTCTCCCATTGGCATAGAGCGGCTACACGAGAGATCTGGTGCTTTGGTACCGCTGTGCTGCTGCTAGGTCCCTCGTCTTAGTCGCTTTGTGCCTCAGTTTCCCACCTATACAATAGGGATGCCTCCCACCCTTCGCCTTCCTACTTAGACTGTAAACTCTTTGAGCGCAGGGACCACGCTGTACGTACAGCACAATGGGACCCTCTAGGCACTACTGCAAGCCAAATAATAATACTAGCGCTATCAATCTGCTGCCCTTTGACAGCATTAAATTCACCCTGAAAACGGAGCAAAACACAACCAGGTATCTTGAACCTTAAAAAAGCTGAAGAAGAATGTTGAAGCCAAGTTATAGGTTAGGTGGTTCTATAGGTCCGGCTGTTCCTCACAACAATTCAGAAGAGAGGAACATTTTAATTTCATTTGATTTTTTCAGTGAAACTACTTATAAAAAGAACCGTTGAAAAATGAAACATTGACCAAATAACAGTAACACAAACAACATTTCCCCCCCCCCATAAATGTTGTTTTCAAGGGTCTCTATTCAGAGATTCATAGGCCAAGATTTTCACAACCGACTAAAGATTTTGGGGGCCACTCCGGGCCACAAGCCTGGAGTGTCCAACTTGAGACGTCTTAAAGGGTTGCTGGAGTCGTGTTGATCCCAGGATATGAGAGAGACAAGGCAGGTGAGGTAATATCTTTTAGTGGACCCACTTCTGTGGGCGGAAGGGGCAGAGACAAGCTTTCCGGTTTGGGAAAGGTAGCCAGTGTCATAGGTAACTACAAGGTGGAACAGTTGTGTTAACTCCTACGCTTAACAGTCTGTTCTACCTTGTATTTAGCTGTGACACTGAGTATCTTTCCCAACCCTGGAGAAGAGCTCAGCGTAGCTTTTTCTGTGTCTTATTGGACCAACTTCTGTTGGTGGAAAGGATATTATCTCACCCACCTTGTGCCACTCACATCTCAAAGGGCGCAGATTTTCAGCAGACTGGTGCTCGGCCCGTTCTGAAAATCAGGTCCCTTTAAGGTCTCCAACTGGGGAGCTAGACTGAGTTCCTCAAAGGTATTTAGGTGCCTAACTCCAGTTGAGAGCTGAGTGCCTGAATACATGTGATGAGCTGTACCCTAGTCACTTTGGAAACCTTTGGCCATAGATTCTATGTCTCTAGAAACGTAATTGTTTTTTAAATTAAAGCTGAGATTCTCATGTGATCACAGGATTCCAGGAGCTGGGGCTTTAAGAGAAATACCAAATATCACGAGACTTAGCAATGCTGTTTGCACAGACACGGACAACTGTCCAAGCCAGCCTCTGTTACTTAGTTACCCTGAACCCTACAAAATTGTGAGAGCCACGTAGAACATGCCCTCCAAAATACAACCCCTGCCTCAAACATCTCTCAAAGTGATTCTCCGGCAGTCCCAATGCTCTGTTTCCATGATGCCCCTTGCCCACTTCCGTGGCTTGGGCTCACTGCCTATTGCCACCCTAACAGCCAGCCTGCAGAGGTTTTCCAACCTCATCTTGCCTGCTCCAACACTCACCTCTCTGCTTCTGCGGCTCATTGGTGGATGCAGTAAGTGGGGTGTCATAACAGCCCTGAGAGATTGCCCTTCACATAAACCAACCTCTCCCATGAGGAAAGCAGTGTGGCCTCGTGGATAGAGCACTGGCTTCCTGGACTGGGAATCAGAAGACCTCGGTTCTGTGCCTAGCTTTGGTCTGATGGGTGCCCTTGGGCAAGACACTGCACCTTTGTGCCTCGGTTTCCACATCTGTAAAATGGGGATAATGATATTGACCTCCTACGTGAAACCTGTCAGCAGTGTTCAAATCTGTTAAGGGCTGTTATACAGGGGACAGTGATCAATTGTTCTCCACAGCCACTGAAGGGAGGACAAGAAGCAATGGGCTTAATCGGCAGCAAGGGAGATTTAGGTTAGATATTAGGAAAAACTTTAACTACAAGGCGAGTTAAGCTCTGGAGCAGGCTGCCAAGGGAGGCTGTAGCATCCCCATCCCTGGAGGTTATAAGAACAGGTTGGACAAACACCCGTCAGGGATGGTCTAGGCTGGCCTCAGCATAGAGGGGGCTGGATTTGACCTCTTGAGGCCCTGTTCAGATTTAAAAATTTTATTAAGATAATGTTAAAAATAAAAATAACGGTACAGAGTTGAAGCATAGAAGTTTCTGGTTATCAGGGGATAAGGTACAGATTATCAAGGAGAGCGAAGTTCGGTTTAGGATTGGATGACGTAAGGAATACATAATCTGCAACATCCCCAATTGGGGGTAAAGGCTTAACGGGTCAAAGTACAGAGATTGAGATAGGAGGGTAAGTTGTTCATATCTAATGGCTATGTTCAGGTGTGGAGTAGAATGAGTGGGTACGATGATGAGGATGGATTTACCCTCATTTGGTGAGATTTAATGTTCAGTGAGTTTATGGTTCCAGTTCATATGGTCCAGTGGGAAAAGTCTCTCGGTCCCTTTCTCATAGATGCTGTACGATGTCATTCCGGCTCACGCCTCCTGGTACTGTCGGTGGCCGGTGATGTGTTCGCTGTAGATGTCCCTGGACCATCGGATGGTGTCCGAGACCATGAGGCGCCGCATGAGCCATGCGTAGCATCGACCGATCCCGCAGGTCCGCAGCACAGGCTTGTTGCAGGGGTCCCAGGCGCCCAGGGGTCCGACGATCAGGGCATCCATCTGCACCTCATAGCCCTTCACTCTCAGGGTGTCGGCCAGGGGGGCGTACTTTTCCAGCTTACGAGCTTGGGCTACGTGAAAGGCCGGGGTCCTGCATTTCTATCAGACCCTGGGAACCAACTTGGCAGGTCTGTCAAGCCGTCGGCTGGGCCCAACTCCTCGGGCGCTGCGGGACGCTGCTCTCTGGCGGGGTGCAGCCCTGCTTCACGTGTTCTCCTTTGCAGAGACAGAGCCCCGTTTGTCCCGCTCCTTGGCCAGGCAGCAGAGAGCCACCCCCGCACCCCTTTCTGCAGCGGCCCAGGCGGGGCTCCAGTTTGGGGTGCATGTAACATACCCCAGCTACGCACAGATAGACTGTCAGGGACTGACCCTGGGACCTTCAGCATCAAACATGCAGGACCCTAAGCACTAACAGCTGCCCCCACCCCTGCTAAGGAGCAGGCTTGATATTAGCGGGGGGCCATGATCACAAAGGAACAGCTGAGGCAATCGGGGTCAGGGGCTGCCTGCAGGGTGGGGGAACCCCGTGCACCGGGAGCAGAGATCCTGTGCCCCAGAAGACAACAACCCGGGTGAAAACAACTGGGCACAAGGACCTTGCTGCCGCTGTGACATAACCAGATGGCAGGAGAGCGCCAGCAGAGAAATATTTGTCCAGAGTCAACCCCC
Source organism: Macrochelys suwanniensis (assembly GCA_033296515.1). Lineage (NCBI taxonomy): Eukaryota > Metazoa > Chordata > Testudines > Chelydridae > Macrochelys > Macrochelys suwanniensis. Next base: position 5,291,621 of record CM065799.1, read on the forward strand.
AAGGTCACCCCCTCCTCGCCCCTTCTCCCAGCCTGCGCTGGGCCAGGCGACGGCCTCCAAGAATGTGTCAGCGCCCAGGGGCGGGGAGGGCCGGGCAGGTACATGATTAAAGAATCAACAGTGAATCCGCCCCCCTCTCTGGCCCCCGGTGACCCTTGTGCGGGCTGGGAACTCGCGCCATGACTGGTTCTTGGCAGGCCGAACGGGACAGTGGGTGGCTGTCGGTTTCCCGCTGTTCCTGCTCTCCAGCTGCCTGTTCTGTTTACTCCAGGGGCGCCGATCCTCTGCTGACGCTGCTAGGGGGCGGGGAGGGGACAGAGTATCATACTGTGCTCAGAACAAGCCCCCCCCCATTCCCTCCCCTCCTAATCAGCACATAGTCCAGGGCTGGAGAAGCTTGGAGGCAGAAACAGCTCCCGCCACACCAGCTGGAACCCGCTGTGAAATCGAGGAAAGGAAAACACCACCCCCCTTTGTGCCAATTTGCTGCATTGAACTTTCCCTACCAAGATTTGTTTTGAAAGCATTTTGCGCACCAGGGAAAGGTGCCGGCTCTCCCGGGCCCCGCAAATGGTTGCTGGGGGTTTTATTGACGTGGCAGTAAATCCTGCAGGTCTCCACTGAACTCCTGCTAATCCCCAGCTCTGCTATCAGCAAATCTTGATACTGGCCTCTTTTGTAAAGCACTTTGTTATCCCCACCTGTCACTGCTCAGGTCCCGATGCTGAACGGTATTTAGGCACCGAACTCCCATTGATCTGGGCCCAAGAGACTGGCCCAAGATTACCCAGCAGGCTAGTGCCAGGGCAAAGAACAGAAGCCAGGTTTCCTGAGTCCTGATCCGGTGCCCCATTCACTAGGCCACCCTGTCTCCCCACTGTGCAGACACAGTCCAGACAGAGGGTGGCAGAGAGCAGGCAGGACTGGGCTGTGTTGAATCTAACGGGGCGTCTGTATTGAGGCTGCTGGACACGCACCGACCCTGTGATGCTCTTCGCCTTTGGGGCTACCACCCTGAGCTGTCTAGTGTCACTGCACAGCGACCCCCTAAGCCCTAGCCTGGTGACCACGGAAGGGACTCCGGCCTGCACAACGTCACTGAGCAACTGAACAGCCTGCTTGTTACTTAGCATTGGTCTCAAATCAGCGTCTCTGCCGGCAAAGCCTCGTCTTTACTAACTGCTGGGGGCAGGGTCGGACCCAGCATGTCCCCGCTGAGACGCTGTTGGGGTGGACGGTCTGGCCCACGCACTCTGAGAATTGCGTGGGACCACACAGGAAACCAACCCCTCTGTCTTGCCAGCCAGGAAGCTTTGGGGCTGTAGGGAAAGTGAGTCACTGACAGTCCCTAGCAGCTCTGGCCTAGTGCAGGCAAGAAGAGGCTGGCTGGTTTATTTAGGGCAAGGGTCTAAAACGTTGCAGGGCCCAACTTGTCTCTGCTGCTCTGTGCTGCCATTCTGATCCGGTGTCATTCTACACCCACTGTGCCCTGTTATGGCTGCACTGGGGGGAGGGAGAAGGGCATGGAAGATCTGTCGCCACCAAGGGACTATCCAGCCTTGCTCATGAGTGAGTGTGGAGTTCGGGGCAGAAAAGTTAGGTCACGACAAACACTCCTGCTGGAAGGTTGCAGTGTAGCACTGCCTTTATTCTTCAAATCCAGAATGACAAACACACAGTAACCAAAACCAGAGAGAGACAAAGCAGGCTGCTCCCCAAGGCAGAGAGACACAACTCACCCCACCTTGTTCTAAACCAGCTCTTTCCAGAATGACTCTGACCTCCCACTTCTCTGCAGAGCCCCCTAGCCTGCGAGCAGGGTCAGGGAAACCCCCTCTTAGTTCCCACCCCACCCATTCACTCAAAGTGATAGCTTGCAGTTCCAACACAGTCCTCACATGCAGCACAGTTAGCAATCGTCCTCTCCCCAGCAAAGAAGACAGAACCAATATCCCCTGTTTGGGGGAATCCCAATATATCTTGACCCCTTCCAGGCTCCCTGTGCAGCCTCACTACCCCTCTGACAGATCCCAGAGATACGGATCAGCCTTGCTTTCCGTCCGGATGTCTCCTACAATATGCTGTGGCCCCGGCCCTCGTGAGCTCTGCAGCCTCCCTTCTCTACCTTCTCCTCCAGAAAGCGGGACTGATTCAGAGGGAATCCCAGCCCGCTGGGATGGCTGCAGCCCTGGGGTGCTCACTCAGAGTGAAGGCCAAGTGAGGGGGAGCCCACTGGGGCTATCCCAGCAGAGCTTGGGTCCATCTCAGTCCAGTTGCACACACCGTAATGCCAACCCCACTGCCCAAGAGCACCTTCCTGTGAAGAGCCCAAAGCACTTCAGAGAGGAGACAGCTCACATGCCCACCCCCCTGCCCCACCACTCCAGATGGACACTGGTGTAACAGAGCAGAACCTGGCCCATGGGATCTGGCTCCGCCCGAGCTGCTGATCCAGCTACCACAGCAAAAATAAACAAGACAGTGAGTTGGGAGGGTGGAGCACATCATCAGGCACATGGTGTCGCTCCCAAGCAAGCTGCCAAACATTATGCAGTAGCATAGCACGAGACACGGCTTTGTTTAAACAGAGGTGTTTACCCATTTGTACTGCACAGGTAAGAGCTTTATCATAAGGAAAGGAGGGGCATGTATCCTCGGTTCGGTTACTGGCTCACTGCAAGACCTAAGCAAACCACGTACGTTCCGTGCCTCAGTTTCCCCACCTGTCAGCGGGATAACAGTGGAATGAACTGGCTAGTCTGTATCTGCACGACTGCCCCCTACTGGATGGAACCAGGGCTGATCTCACCCGTACTTCATAGGGCCTACACACGGCTCGTGAAGATTCACTTTGCACATGGGGACCACGCACTTTTAAACCAGGAGGCTGTAAAGTCCGGCCCTACTGTCTCATGGTGAGATTCTGTGTCACCAGCGCGTGCAGCAACAGGATGGGGGGGAGGGATAGCTCAGTGGTTTGAGCATTAGCCTGCTAAACCCAGGGTTGTGAGTTCAATCCTTGAGGGGGCCATTTAGGGATCTGGGGCAAAAATTGGGGATTGGTCCTGCTTTGAGCAGGGGGTTGGACTAGATGACCTCCTAAGGTCCCTTCCAACCCTGATATTCTATGATTCTATGACAGCGGACACAGCCGGCCCATTCGTTAGCAACATAGGCCTTCCCAGGGCGGCTGGGAGGAGTTGAGTCTATGCAGAGCTGTGGGGTGAGACGGGCATTGGATGTGCTTATTGCTATAAGGGTGCAGCTCATCTCCCTGTTCCGCTCCAAAGTGGGCTAGGAGCCGGCACCACATGCTCCTGACTCGCCCCCTCCTGCCCTGCAACCTGCTGCGCTTCGGCAAAACGTGTTTTCTTTATGGTTTTATACAAGCAGCATTTAGAGCGGCATTCGGGTTTCTCGGAAACTCAGGAGGCCCAGAAAGGGTCTGAACTTGTGCTCCCAAAACCTCTCCCCTGGGGTCTCGAGGCAGCACGGGGGCGGACACACGCGCGCACGCACACACACACACGGCCCAGAGAGTGCGGGAAGGCATTTGGTACGCCGGCTGCTAATCTTACAAGCTGCATTTTCAAACCCTGCTGAACAGCCGGCCCCAGCCCAGCCACACAAGGGAGAGACCCTGCCCTGCGAGGGCCCCGAACCAGGAGGACGTGCTAGCGAGGCTGGCAGGCCCAGAACATGACCCTTCTTACGGCTTCTTGGACGTAGGCAACAATCCGTTCCATTCAATACAGACAGTTGGTTCATTCCCATCCCCCCGCCCCCGCATCCCCCCAAAGCCTCAAGTTTTAATGCTGCCTTTTTGTTTTGCCAGCAATAGGGGGTGGAAGCCCAGTCCTCAGGAGCAACCCTACATAAACAAACTAGCCTGTGCAGCCATAGGCGCCGACTCCGTGGGTGCTCTGGGGCTGGAGCACCCACGGGGAAAAATTAGTGGGTGCTCTGCACCCACTGGCAGCCAAGCTCCCCTCCCCCACTCCCCGCCCCTCCACCTCCTCCCCTCCCCAGCGCGCCGCGTCCCCGCTCCTCCCCCTCCCTCCCAGCGCTTCCCCCTGGCCGCCGCCAAGTTTGGCGGCGTGCTGGGAGGGAGGGGGAGGAGCGGGGACGTGGCGCACTCAGGGGAGGAGGCGGGGAAGAGGCGGGGCCGGGGCGGGGATTTGGGGAAGGAGTTAGAATAGGGGCAGAGTTGGGGCAGGGACTTTGGGGAAAGGGTTGGCATGGGGTCAGGAGGGGGAGAGGGCGGGGCCACATGGAAGGGGTGGAGTGGGGGGGGGGGTTGAATACCCAGGGGAAAGCGGGGAAGTCGGCGCCTATGTGTGCAGCCCTCGTCCCCAGCAGAGCCCCAACCACAGCAAAACAACCTTAGCCCAGTGACAAACTCCCAAAGCGAACCCACAGTCCAGCAACTTGGCCCGATGAGTAACACATGCACACAGCACAGGTCTGTCCATCAGCTGCAAGGACCCTGCCTCTCTATCACAGTAGCCTCCGCTACCTGGCTCTAGGACCCGTTCCACAGGTGGGCCCCACCCAAACCACACCCGCCTGTTGATCTAAGGAGCTCCTTTTATACAAAGACAGCTCAGGAACCACCGTGGCAGCTCTGAAAGTCGCCGTCTCTGGCTGTCCCCCGGCTGCTGTCCCGGGGGCCCAAGCCTCACGCCTCTCCTTCACCCTGTTCTCTCGGCAGGGTGTGTTTTCTCTGCCCCCCTGCGTCTTGTGACTCTGGCGCGCGCTGCTTGCCGGCTCTTGGCCCAGGCCTGCTTTGCAAGGCAAACAGTCAGGTGCTGGCACAGGGTCCGGCTGCTCCCAGAGAACATGATGCAACTGCTCCCTTTACGGCAAAAACAGAATGTTCAGAAGGAGACACCGGAGCTGCTCAGAACAACGTTCCCCTCTGCCAGCAGGAAAGGGGCCAGCGGCCTCGGGGTCCCACTGCCTGGGGCTCTCCCCACCCACACCCAGGGGGAGCTACCAGGGGGCTCTCGGGTCAGTTAATTAGAGACGCCGATGCAGATTGGTTGTTATTTCCAGAACCACAGGGGTCTCTTGCCCCTAAAAAGGGGCCAAAAGCATCTCTGGTGTAACCAGTTTGGTGTGGGGGACGTCACGAGCAGCCCTACAAAAACAAAACCGGGGGTGCAGTAAGAAACCAGGAGAAGCAGATCAGACCCCTGGGGTCACAGCTGCCCAATCCCAGTTCTCTCACCAAGCACCCCTTCCAATAACACACCAGCCTGCACTGCCCATTCCCACCCAAGCAACCCTGACAGTAACACAGCAGCAACCTGCCAGTGACTGGGACACGGGCAGTCATATCTAGTGGGTAGAGCAGGAGTCAGGCTTTAAATAAGCAACCTGGCTTTCGAAACAAGCCCAAAAACAAGTCGATCCCTTTTCAGAACAAGCCCAATCCAAAACAAGCCCCACACTTCAAAAGGGTTTTTTTTATAAAACTTCAGTCATGTATTTTTAGCATTAAAGTGCATACAAAAAAAAGGTACCTTGTAACCATTCTGCCAGATAGAGGCTGCAGCAAACAGGGACAGGTGAAATATGGTTTTTTTTTTCTTCAACAACACTTGGATGGAAAGCTAAAAGGATATATGTATAAAACAAACCATTTGGAGTGCATTTGAAGGATTTACAGAGAAAACCCAACCCTTTAACAGCACCGTACTCCCCCACACAGCGTGAGGCCCGCGCCACGGCCACCCCGCATTCCCCACACACACGCTCAGCTGTGCCCCCCACTCCCGGCCCCTGAGACAGCCAGGCCTACTGTAGCCCCCAGTGACGGACCAACAACCATCACTCCCCAATCCCCCCACTGACTGTTCTCCTTGCCCCGAGCCGGTGCTGCAGCTCCCCCCACCTGGCTGTGTGCCTGCCACCCGACAGCCCCATCCCCCACACAAACCCCCACCCCCCAACAGACCTCCCCGCACTGGTGCAGGAGGTGCATCAGCACCAAGACGCACCAACAGAGAGACCGACTGTGACGTTGCACTCCATATGATTTTATGAAAATATGCTAATGAGTGCGAATATAATGTAACTGGAATATGCTTCATGCAAAAGGTCTCATTACAAAGTTTATAATCTGCTGAGTGTGTTCATCCTATTTGTATCAATGTATCATTCTTGTATCTGAAACTAGAAATATTAAATATAACTCTGAGGTCCTATTGTAATTATGCAAAGTGTGGGCCATTAACGGTGGCTTGGAATCTTGATGGCTCCCATTAACCAGGACAATTGGTTGTAAATGGCTCTGTTTACTTGCAAGTCTTCCTGTATACCTGTGTGCTGGCAAGTGGGTAATGAAGCCTTACAGTGACACGTGATCATGTCACCTGAACTGGAATCCATCTTTAGCCTGGTGCTTTTCCATTGAGAAGGAGGGGTGGGGACCCAAAAAAAGCCAAAAGATTCCCGCCTTGTGCAAAGCTATATAAGGGGGTGGAGCAGAACAAAGGAGGTTCCAGTCATGAGAAGTCCCCTAGTTACCACCTGAGCTGAAGCTAACAAGAACTGTACCGGGGAAAGGATTGGGCCCAGACTAGGAAGGAGTCCAGTCTGTGAAAGAAGCTTATTGGAACATCTCTGAGGGTGAAATTTACCTGTATTCACTTTCCTACCATATTAGGCTTAGACTTGCATGTTTTGTTTTACTTTGCTTGGTAGCTTACTTTGTTCTGTCTGTTATTACTTGGAACCACTTAAATCCTACTTTTTATATTTAATAAAGTCACTTTTGCTTATTATTGAACCCAGAGTTAGTGACTAATACCTGGGGGAGCAAACAGCTGTGCATATCTCTCTATCAGTGTTATAGGGGGTGGACAGCTTATAAGTTTACCCTGTATAGGCTCTATACAGAGTAAAACAGATTCATTTGAGGTATGGATCCCATTGGGAGCTGGGTGTCTGGGTGCTGGAGACAGGAGCACTTCTTAAGCTGTTTTCAGTTAAGTCTGCAGCTTTGGGGACGTGGTTCAGACCGTGGGTCTGAGTTGGAGCAGACTGGTGTGTCTGGCTCAACAAGGCAGGGTTCTGGAGGCCCACGCTGGCAGGGAAAATGGGCTCAGAGGTAGCCTCAGCACATCAGGTGACAGTCCCAAGGGGCTCTGTGACCGAACCCGTCACACCGACCACAGCTGAGCTTTTAATCGTACGTTCAGCCGAGCGGCCGCAGGCACTTACCGGGGGGTGCGCTCGGCTGAACTCGTCTTCTTCTCTTCTTCAAGTCTAGCAGCGGTGCGGCGGCCCGCGGCAGAGCACGCCAGGCCGGCGAGAGCGAAGTGCCAGTCGGTGCTGGTGGGGATGTCAACCACCACTGACGGTGAAAAAATATAAACAAATAAACGAAAAGCACAAAAAAAAAAAAGAAAACCACCCCCACCGCCAAGCAATCAGTGCAAAACCAGCAGCCAGGCAAGAGCAGGCAAATCGTAGAGTGCTGCTGCTCCAGCCTGGCCCTGCCAGCTTGCTGCTATCAGTACCCCCCTCAAATCCCCCTGTGTACCCACCAAACCAACAACAAACCCCCCCGTCCCAGTAGGGGCGCACAGTGGCACACCGCATGGCCAGGGACAGGCAGGCAGCCAAAGCCAGCAACAAGCCCCCTGAAAAAAACCTCAACCCCCCAAAACCAACAAGCAACCCCCCCTGTACCAAAGGAGGATCCCCCCCGACACTGTCCCCAGAGCAGCACATTTCCCCAGCAGCGTGGGAACTAGGCAGAGACAGGAACTGACTTTCCCTCTCCGCCCCTCATCTTGTCCCAGGAAAGTCAATCTGCCCCGGGGGTGCAGGTAACGGAGCTTGGAAACTCCCTTCCCACTCAGTGCTCCTGCTGCCTCTTTCAGTCTCCCCACTCTCCCTCTGCATGAACAAACCGGTCCCTGTCCTGCCATTCCTGGGGGCGTTTCCTCTCCCATAGCTACCGCCACCGCTAACAGGAGTGTGGGCCTGGGTGTGTTGAGGACAGCAGCTCTGGGACTCTCAGAGATGGGGCGAGCAGGGGCCGTTTGTGCAGAGGCACTTCCCTGCCTGTCCCCAGCACTTTCCCCAAGTCTTTCTCACCACCTGGCTCAGGAGTTGATGTCAGCACAGCCCGGGTTTGCCCTCGGCCAGCGGTTTTCGAAACGTTTTTTCTGGCGACCCAGTTGAAGAAAATTGTTGATGCCCACGACCCAACGGAGCTGGGGATGAGGGGCTTGGGGTGTGGGAGGGGCTCAGGGCTAGGGCAGGGGGTTGAGGTGCGGGGGTGAGGGCTGTGGGGTGGGGCTGGGAATGAGGGGTTCAGGGTGCAGGAGGGGGCTCTGGGCTGGGGCAGGGGGTTGGGGTGCAGGAGGGGGTCAGGGCTCTGGGCTGGGAGTGCAGGCTCTGGAGTGGGGCTGAGGATGAGGGGTTTGGGGTACAGGAAGGGGCTCCAGGTTTGGGAGGGGGCTCAGGGCAGGGGATTAGGGCATGGGGTTGGGGCACAGGCTTACCTTGGGCGGCTCCCAGTCAGCGGCACAGCAGGGGTGCTAAGGCAGGCTTCCTACCTGGCCTGGCCCCGCGGACCCCGCTGCACCCCGGAAGCGTCCAGCAGCAGGTCTGGCTCCTAGGCGAAGGCCCATTGGCTGGAGCCGATGCTCAGGGTGGGGGCAGCATGCGGAGCCCCATGGCCCCCCAGCCTAGGAGCTGGACCTGCTGCTGGCCACTTCCGGGGCACAGCGCGCGGTGTCAGAACTAGGGACTAGCCTGCCTTATCTGGGCAGCACCCCCGACGGGACTTTTAATGGCCCGGTCAGCAGTGCTGACCAGAGCCACTGCGCCCCAGTGCCTTCCATTCCGCGACCCGCAGTTTGAAAACCACTGGCCTAGGCACAGTGCCTGCATCCATCTCTGTGGGCGAGAGGCTGATGCAGGCAGTGCACAGACATTCCAGCGTCAGATACTCTGGGGCATTTCAGAATCCAGCCCTTCTCCGGGCAAAGAGCGACTTCAGAGAACGGCGTCTTTCCCCAGAATTCTGACCTAACGGAAGCACCTGGTGCTGGCCACTCAGAGATGGGATCCTGAACTGGATGAACCACGTCTGAGCCTATGCTCCTAACTCAGCAGGGACCTGATCCTGCAAAATACTGGGCACCCTCAACTCCCACTTGATTTCAGTGAGACCGGATGCCGAGCACCCGGCCCAATTTTACCCTAACTCAATCACTGCTCTCCAGCCAGGCTTGTTCCTGAAGTCCCTGGCTGTGTTTCAGACTGACTCTACCTTCTTAAAAGCCCAGGAGCCGAACAGTCTGCAGGAACGAATGGCATGGACCTAGTTAGACCCTGAACGGTAGGCAAACCCCAGGCAGAACTTTAAATCCCAGGGACGCTGTGTAGACTGTAGTGTCTTTTGGTGCCTGATTTATTCTGTGTTTGTAGAGTGCTTAGCACCATAGAGCTGCTCTAGGAATTACAGCGGGGAAGTTCTCTGGCCTGTGTTATACAGGAGGTCAGACTAGATGATCACAGTGGTCCCTTCTGCCTTGGAATCTACATACGGGAACCCCTGGATGCTACTGGGATATAGACCTGCATGATATGGTCTCAGCTTGGGAGGCTGCCTAGACAAGGGGTGACTCCACAAACATACAGCATCAGGGCCTCCTTGCTCCTCTGTCTGCATTTGTAGACAGCCACCCTTCATCTCCGCTCCACCGAACGTGGCTTTCCAATGGCTGTTGCACAGTTCCCTCGGAGCTCGAGTTTTGCAAATTTCAACTCTTCTGCGAGGGACCAGTGAGCTCAGCAGGCCCATGGGCTGGAGCGTGCATGGGCCAGCGCTGCCCAAGACGCAGCGATGGATTTAAAGGTGACCTGGAGATGTCCTTCCCTCGATCAATTGTCTGCATACACTAAATGCCACAATTAGCAAAGGCAAGATGCACTTAACAGAGAAGTGAATCTGCACTAGTGTAACCGTGATTCCCATTCCCGGCACGTTTAGATTCCCATAGATGCGGACGGCTTCTCTTTCCCTTCACTGATAGGGGCATCTAGTCCCTAACTTTATGTTTAGTTGATCTTAAAAACAGTATTTGCAAAGCACAATCAGCAGAACTCTGTCACATGGGCCAGGCCCCCCACCCCAGGCTGTGCCTACAAAGGCAACTTTATTAGCCTTCATGCCTCCTAATTGACACATTTAAGAAAACTATACCTGACATCTGTCAGCCAGTTACTCGGAGCAGGTGTAGCCAACGGGCCTTGCCCAGCTTAGCCCTTATCAGTATGTCACAAGGGGCCCAGCCGCGCCTTATGTTAAAAGGGAAATATTTATCTGAAGTTGTTGGCGGAGCGTGATAGCAGCTCCTCATCTGGACTGTCGATCACAACACGACAAATGCTCCTGTTTTAAGGTCCAGGCCACGCATGACGCGACAAGCGAGGACAGAGGAAACTGGCACCCAACACTGCACTGGTGGCTGTGGTATCCGAGCACTGTCGAGGACACGCTTAGCCACCCCGTCTCCAGACTGATCCCTTCTAATGGGACAACAGCGCCCGCTCCTGCTGCCGGAGGGCTTCCAGCGCGGCTGAGTTCCTGTATCCCATTGACTTCAGCCGGACTCATGGGCGCAGTGTTTCTGGAAGTCAAGCCCCGCCTCTTCCCCTGAGCGCACCACGTCCCCGCTCCTCCCCCTCCCTCCCAGCGCTTCCCATCGGTCGCTGCCAAACAGCTGTTTGGCAGCAACCGATGGGAAGCGCTGGGAGGGAGGCGGAGGAGCGGGAATGCGGTGCGCTGGGGAGGGGGGGAGGGGAGCATGACTGCCAGTGGATGCAGAGCACCCACTAATTTTCCCCCGTGGGTGCTCCAGCCCCAGAGCACCCATGGAGCCGGCACCTATGACTCCCACTGACTTCAGTGATGTGGGACTGGGCCCAGAGTCGTTGCAGCAAAGCCCCCCAGCACTCACTGGCCTCGGGGTGACTTTTAATCGTCCCCTTCCCTTTAGCACCAGGTTTCAAAGCTCCTATGTGCTGAGCACCACCGGAAAAACTATTTGGAGTGGCACAGGCTGATCAGCAAATGGGTGGCGTTGGAGAATCTATAATGACTAATACTTAGCCAAGTGTCCGAAGGGGAGGGTGCAGTATAAGAATGTACCGAGGTGGGCCCGACGGCTGGGCCCCCTTTCGGTTCTTGCATGACTTGGATCATAAGCTCGTTGGGACAAGGTCTCTCTTTGGTCTGTGTTTGTACAGCACCTAGCGCCATAAGATCCTGGTCCGTGACGGGCTTGTAGGTGCTACGATAATCCAAATCAATAATAATGATGTTGAGCACGTGCTGCGGCTGGGCAAGGCAGAGGCTGCTTCCTGGCAGTGTGGTGAAGCCAAGGAGGTCGCTAAACCTTGCTCGGCCTCAGCTGATGCAGAAGTGAGAGGCCCTGAGTGAGTCCCGCTGGGGGAGAAGAGGTTTTGATGACTGCCTGTTTCCAACAAGCAGATAAAGAGAAGCCAGCTCCAACTGGCCCCTCTCTCTTGCTGGAGAGCTGGTGGGACTTAACGGGAATGTAAGTCCATTAACAATTATTGCAAGAAAATCTTGTCCCTTCCAGCAAGGGCACATTGACGGCGGCACTGCTCACTGACCTGGGACATCCAACCCACCGGGCCTGCCTTGAGTCGCCCATCGCCCCTGCCAGGGCCCTGGCGTGGACTGAACGATGGCAGCACAGAAGGGTGGGTGGATCACCCGCACTGCGAGGGATTAAGACTGAGTTCCCTTCTCCTGGGTGTACAAAGCACGGCCCCACTCCTGTGATTACCGCACCGCATTGCCCAGCTCACTTGCACCTACCGAAGCCAAGGCTGTAAATCCTCCCACTCACCGTGCTGTTCTCCACAGGCAGGGTGTAGATCTCAGTGCTCAAGCTTGACTGCACTGAGGTGTGAAACCGAGTTATTCCTATATATCAGAGGGGTAGCCGTGTTAGTCTGGATCTGTAGAAGTGACAAAGGGTCCTGTGGCACCTTATAGACTAACAGAGGTATTGAAGCATAAGCTTTCGTGGGTGAATACCCACTTCTTCCTGTTACATTCCACTAGCAAACGCAGTAAGAGCCTCTGTACATTGCCCTTACTGGGGGATTTCTGCAGGGTCTTAAATCCATCTTGATTTTTTGGGGGTGCATGTTATTGCAGGGGAAAATAAGGCCCCAAAACACAGTCTCGCTTTCTCTGTATTTCAGCAATTTCATCCACACCTCTGCTAGAATACGTCTGGACAGAGACTGGCAGCTTGTTTCAAATGTATAGCGAGACGTGTGGGATGTTCCTTGTCTAGCTTATAATCGAACTGCGGTGTAAGATAAAAAGGTTGCAGTAATTATTATTTGTGTTGTGGTAGCACCTGCGAGGCCCAATCATGGACCAGAACCCAGTGTGCTAGGCGCTGTACAGACCCAGAACACAAAGATAGCATGTAAGGCCTTTGGGGCAGGACTAACACGCTGCAGGAGCTCAGCCTGCTTTACAAAGTAGATGGCAGCTTCCTTACAGCTGCAGAAACGGAGGTAGAGGGAAGCGACATGATTCATCCAAAGTGAATCAGTGGCAGAGTGAGGAATAGAACCCAGGGGTCCCGACTCTTAATTCCGCTGCCTTACCTACTGGCACCGTTGACAGTTTTGCAGTGGGTTGTTCCAGGATGGCTGGTGCAGGCATGGAGGGGTTTGGAGCCACACACACCAATTTGGAATGCAGCTGGAGCGGCTTCAGAAGGCAGCTGGTTGCAACGCCGACCTGAAATGGCCCTTGTGCGGCAGGGAGCCAGCTGGCTTGGGGGGCTGATTTATTTTGACAGGTAAGCCCCTGTCTATTTTGGGGTGCCTCTGGCAGGCGAGATGCCGTGGGAGTTGGCCTGGCAGCCTGGCATGCTCCCTCCGTTCCCATGTATGGAGAGCCCAAGCTGCTGGGCTGTGACGCCAGCCAATCCAAGCCTCTGTTTGCAGCTCCGGTTCACGTTCTGAGAAACGGGCAGAGCGCGGGGCTACTTCGGAGAAAGAAACAGAGCGGGGAGGTGCGCGAGGTCACCCGGGGCATGTGTTTCACTGGATTATCAGTGTTAGGAGGGGGCTGTGGTTTTTAAGTGGGAGTCGGGGGGTCCTATTCCCAGTGCTGTCACTAGAACCTCCGTGCCTCAGTTTCCGCAGCTGTAAAACAGGGCTAACAATACTGGGCAGCCGTGCTAAGATTTCACAAGAGGTGTGCGGGCCTCCCACAGTGTGCACAGTTTCCCACAAGGCAACGTGACGGCTGGCAGGATGGAGGAGGCTGGCATGCCTATCCGTGTACCGCACTTCTGCCAACACAAGCAGATACAGCGTGGACACAACACGCGGGCACAAGCAGCTGAGTGTGAAAACACTCCACTGAAATCATAGTGTCGGCAGAATTAAGGCCAGGCAAGTAAAGGGGCAGGTACCCAAAGGACTTAAGCACTCCAGGCTGACTTCCTCCACTACAAATTAACCCTCCTCCTTCCGTTCTGCCATCTCCCCAGCGGAACAACTTGACACCAGCTGACTTGAACCCCACACCCTCAATCCCAGCTGCCTTTCGCCACCTTCGACTCACTCCTGAAACCCTCCACGGCTCTTGGCTCAGGATCTCACCCATTTCTTCCAAGAGAAAATTGACAAACTACAACACGAACTTCCCCCTCTCCTCGGCTCCCCTTCCTACAACTCTCTCCTTTGCCCCGGCCCAGATGCAGACGTCCCTGGTCTTCTCCCCAACCCCTCCGCTTGCCCCAGTGATCCCCTCTCCTGATCTCCCTCCCCCCCAGTCTCATCCCTTGCCTTGCTCTTCTCCTTAGCCACTCACTCTCCTCGGTCTCTTCCCCCACTCACAACGCAAGCAGGCTCTAGTCTCTCCCATCTTAAAACTACCCACCCTTGACTTCACGTGCCTTTGTAGCCGTTGTAGCCGCCGCATTTGCTCACTTCTGTCTGGGGTTCCTCTCCTCCGATCCATCCCTTGTGCGCCACGAAAACAGATGACCTCACTCTTTTTAGCCAGATCTCAGAAGCTGTCCTCCATCCTCAGCCTCCTTTACCAGTCAGCCACCCGTGACTCAGTTGACCATACTCTTCTCCTTCAAGTCTTGTCCTCCCTCGGCTTTTGTGACTGTCCGCTCCAGGATCTCCTCCTCTCTCTCTCACTCGGATACGTGAGCAAAGGCAGGATCGGAAATAGGCCCCACAGTCGTAGGGAACCCCCTCAGCCAACCGCCTCTCCCTGGTCTTGTAGATGGCCCCTTTGGCCAGCGCTAGGAGGTGGCGGACAAGGGGGTCCTGTGACTTTGTGGGGCCATGGAGAGGGTGCGAGTATATGAAAAGGTGAGGGGGAAAAGTGCAGCCGGAAGCGTAGAAGGACATTCAGGAGGAGCTGGAAGAGGGGCTGCAACCTGGCGCACTCCAAATAGACGTGCGCCAGGGTCTCCCTCACGCCGCAGAAGGGGCAGGTGTCCGGGACGGGGGTGAACCGCACCAAGTACACGCCCGTGCTGGAGCCGCCAGCTACTATCCCCAGCGGGCCTTGGGTGGAATCTAGGCTGGCCCACCGGGGTCCCTCACCCTCAAAAGGTGGCAATAGGTCCCGCCCCTTCGTATCCGGGCGGGACACGAGGGCGAGGAAATGAAGGCTGTGGAGCACGAGCGTGTACAGATGTTTCCTCGGCACGGTCAGGAAACGAACCAGCTGCAAGTCGTACAGCTCGTGGGGTATGGGTGGGACGGCCGGGAGGACTCATGGGGCAGGGGCTTGATGAAAGGGTCCAGAGGGCCCAGGGTGGGCGGGGAGCACCCTCCCGCAGGACCCGGCCGAGGTAACCTCGAGCAGTGGGCAGTAAGGCTGCCCTCACCTCCTGACGTACGTGCCGGGGAGTATGAAGGGTGGAGAGCCCCATGCGCTGAGCTGGTGGGCCAAGGCCACTGCCTGCCACGCTGACTAAGGCTGTCTCCTTATTCTCTTGTCCTCCCCCATCTGTCTGCATCCATCTGTTGTCTCGTGTTTTAAGTGGAAAAACGTCTTAGGGCAGGCACTGCCTTTTTGTTCTGTTTGTACAGCACCTGACACACTGGGGTCCTGGCCCATAACTGGGGCTTCTAGGCGCTACGGCAAAACACATCATTAATAACAACCGCCATGCTGTTTTTTCCTGGCTCCTAGTGCTGTGTTCTGGCCACTAGCCCATCCTTCTGCTTTGACGCAAAAGATGTGGGTTTTGCTCTTTTTAAAGCCTCTGGGTACATTGCTGAGTTTACCTCCCATTGTACGCGACACGCATCAGACGAAAATGTCTTCCCCAGCTCATTTCTATTGGCCAATCCATAATTATTTTGCCTTCTCCTCCCTCCCTTTGTTTTCTGTTAATGGAGCACAGGGACAGGGTGTCAGCAAATTGTTTAAATGCTGCTTAAATCATCAGTGATGGCAGCAGAGTTCTGAGAACAGAGTTCATGAGTTAACACCCGCCCCTCACTGGCAGACTTTCTGCCGCAGCCAGAAGCAAAACACAGCAGGGAACCTCGTGCAGCAAAGGTGAGCAGCGGTGGAAAACAACAGTGCCCTTGGACTTCTTCTGTGCTGCTTTATGATGCAAAAGGAGAGGGGGAAAGCTAAGTTTTGTCCCGTTTGCTTTTATATTAGAAATTCAGCTCTTGTCTATACTCCTTTTCCCGGAGAGATTATATAGGTAACAGAGCTGGACTTTAGACCCAGCTCTGCCACTGCCTCGCTGGATAACCTTGGGCACGTCACTTCCTCGCTCTATGCCTCAGTTTCCCCAGCTGTACAATGGAGCTAATAATACTGACCTCCTTTGTCAAGCACTTTGGATCTGCTGTTGCAAAGTGATGTATAAGAGCTAGGGATTATTATCAATAGAGTTATGACATCAAGCACCAGACAAGGAGAGCTGATGAATTGAGAGGGGTGGGGATTTTTACCCTGACTTCTTAATGGGTTTGCTGGGGCAGGGGGGGAGAGGAGGGTGTTCGTGTGTGTATTTAATTCAAATGGCCAACAAACAGTTGGGAGAAAAAATATTGTTGCTAAAGATTTGACACTCCTCACCCCACCTACTAAGGGGCTCAATCCATGTCACTGTTGGCTCCAAGGAGATTTGCACCAGCCCCAGCAAGAAACAAAGCTTGAGATTCTGGATTGTTCTGGCTTTTGGGGATAGCGATCGCCTGCCCTTCCTTTATGGCTGTGTGGAGGGGAGGCCTTAAAACTCGTAACGTGGGGTCACGGTAGGGAACAGGTGAGAGCCGCTGGTCTAAGGCAGAAGCCAAACAAACCTAAGCTGCAGCTCTTCCAAGCCTTTGTTAGCCATAGCCAAGCAAGGTAAACAGAGCACCAAGCTAATTGTGGTCTCCTCCAGGGTCCCTTTAAGAGAATTGTTTTTAGCAGCACAAATAGACACACCCCAGCCATGCACTCTGATGGGCCTTCCGCGAAGCACGAGGTGTGTTTGGCTAATGCCCCTGAGATCCGACATGCTTTACAATGGCAATAGGCCAAGAATAAGGGAAACTTTCTCCTCCCCCTCCATAAGAAAGAAACCTCCCCTGGGGTAACATAGACCAGAACTCAACCAAGGAGCAGCTCTGCAAACCGCCCTGCCTCTGCTACTGTGACTTATAAAACTTCCAATGAGCTGATAAAACTCCCCCCCCCGCCCGCCCCTGCATTTGGGTTAAACAACAACGCAAACCAAACCAACGTGCTCTGCGCTTTCCAGGAAATTGGGTAACAGGCACTTGGAGGGATTCCCTGCCAAGTCCTCCTCCACCACCACAGCAAGAGATCCTGTCCCCGCAGCCCCACCCTGGGCCAGCTCTGCCGTCTGTGTGTTGCCATGCGGTCTCAGAGTCATCCCATAAATATCCTGCTGGGAAATAAAGTGATGCGGCTGGCGGGGGCTGAGCCCTGGAGCTGTCGTGGGGCCGGATGCTGCAATGAGGGGTTGGGGTGGGGAAAGGGGAGGTTATAGGGTTATTTTAAACAGGGCGGGTGTGTGATAGGGCCATCAACCCCCCCTGCCCCCAATCTCTTGGGAGACAGGGAAGCAAACAATAGGGTGGGATTGCTTTTGGTTACCTTAGCCTTTCAATGTGAACTTAGCGCTGGTGCAAGATACCAGCTGGACGGCCCTGGAGCCCCCAGTTCGCACAGCCAGGACAGGCGCAGTGTCTTTATCCCCCTCTACCGCCACCTCCAGACTGGACCAGCCGCGAAGCCTCTGAGCAGGAAATCGGAGCTCCACGAGGGATTCACAAGGCTGCTGTTGCATCAGGCCTGGTGCACACAGGCAGTCGCTGAGTTAACATGAAACTGGGAGCTGGGGATTAGATTGAAGGGGGAGACTGATGAGCTGGTGCTAGCCAATGCCTGCGATGATTTTGGAGCAGCATTGGTTAACTCCTGACTTTCCATGCCTCCACGCATGGGCAAAGCCTCCTACTCACCCTGTCTCCAGCACCCCCTGTTATCTGCTGCCCCCTGCTAGCAACCATTTCGCCAATGCACTTCAATCCTGACCTGCAGCCCCCTTAGTCCTCCTGACCCACTCCCCCCGCCACACAGCTCCGCTGATGTCCCTCAGTCTCAAGGGTTACCACCTGGCTGGTATTTGACAAGCCTGGCCAGGTTTTTTATGGAGTTCCAGAAAAATAGTTTAATTGGCCTGGGGTTTTTTTCCCCCATGGGTCTAAAGATTTGCATTATTATCCCAACAGCTCATGTTAAAAGTGTCTGTGTCCAGCCCAAGAGGTTGCCATGTTCCCACTTCCACGGTTTAAGCGATAAGGGATCAAAACTGTTGAAAACACAGCAGCCGTCTGCCCATCATCACGCAAGCGCCCTGCGCGGGTGTGAGAGAGGGTTTGAGTCACGGGAGAGGAGACGTGTGATGTTATATGGGTTCTCTCTCTGGATACTATCCGTGGCTGTTGAATGGGGGCGATGCAGAGTTGCCTTGGGGTTGTGGTTGCAGTGGGCTTGACTTGGCACGGGGGGCGGGGGAAGAGGGGGCATTTTTTTGCATTTCAAAGGTGGTCACCCGAGTCCCAACCTGCAGTCACCTTGCCTCAGCACCCAATCTCTTAGCACCCCGCTCATGCTACACGCCTCATTTTGTGTTGCAGACTAATGCACGTGAGGGGAGCTCACTACATAACCCCTGGACCCCGGTTCCTGCGGGATCTAAACAGAGCCCTTTAAAGCCAGGCCTCCCAGCTATCTCCCGCTGCTGCTACGGCCCTGATCTAACCTAGGTGTGTTTCCCCTTTAAACCTTGATTCCACGCACTTGTAGAATACATCCTCCCCGCAGCGGATGTAGAAATCCCCCCTCAGAATCCGCCCTCAGAAGCTACTCCCAGCAAAGTTCCTTCTGCGGTGAGTTTCAGTTTCACTCAGCCAGCTGCAGGAAGTCCCCCTCCTGTTTAGATTTCCCAATCCCAGTTTCCTTGCTTACCCACCACGGGGAGCTGCCCCACCCTGGGCCGGAGTCAGTACTGTACGTCCTCCTTCGGCCACGAGCGCTGGGCTCATGTTCCTCCCTAGGGACAAATGGGTGGGAAGTGTCTAGCCTTTACCCACCCAGTTGCTTCATGCTTCAGTTGCACAGGGCTGCAGCTGCGGCAGGCAGAGTTGTAGGGGAGAGATCTTTGCTGAGCATGCAGAGAGCTCAGGGCGAGGGCTGAGAGGCCAGAGTTTGGCTGGGGTTAGCCTGGCCCCTGTTGCGTTCCAGAGTCTGTCACGGTTCCCCTGGACTCCAGTTCCCCTGGACCGCTCTGGCCTGTGAGCAGGGTGACCAGACAGCAAATGTGAAAAATCGGGACAGGGCGTGGGGGGTAATAGGAGCCTATATAAGAAAAAGACCCAAAAATCAGGACTGTCCCTATAAAATCAGGACATCTGGTCACCCTACCTGTGAGTGGATGCTGAGCACAGTGGGGGAAGGATCATTATCCACCTTCAAATCCCTCCTCCAAACTCTCCTGGGCCATGATGCCTACAACACACTTGACATGGGTTAGGCAGCCGCTGTGCTGAGACCACAGCTTGTCATGGCGACCAATAGCGTCCCATTGTTTTCCTTGTATCCCCGCCACCCCACCACCTGTCTGTATCTGCCTGGTGTCCACAGCTCCTTGGGGCAGGGACAGCCTCTTTGTTCTGCATTTTTCCAGCGCCTTGCACCAGGGGGCCTTGGCCCATGACGGGGGCTCTGGGATGGGGATCTGTACCCCACAGTGACACTGAAGAGTCACGGGAAGATGGAGCGCTCAGTTAGGATATCCGCTGGCAGCTACAGGGAATTACGGATGAGAGAGACGGAGCTGGATGACTAATATAAAGGAAAGGTTCAAGGCACAGTGACGGAGGCAGGAAGCCCCGGGGAGTGGGGGGAGGAAGGGGCAGAGTCGGCCTCACAAGCCCTCTCCTGAGCTGGGAATGCTGACAGCAGCCAGGGAAGAGACACAGGGAAGCCACAAGCTTGGATTGAGTCCCAGGCGCTGGATCTCCAGGGGGAAAACCCTAGGGGTGCTGCTCACTGCGAGCTGGAAAGGCCTGGGCAGAGCCAAGGTAGGAAGAAGTCCAGGGAAGCAGCCAGGCTGCCCCTCCCAGCCACCAGGTGAGGTGGTGTGAAACCCCCGGCACAGGCTCTAGGACGGTTGGAGGGCCGGAGACAAGGGGTGTAAGGAACCAGGCCCAGCGTCGGGGGCTGGAGACCTGACTCCGGATCCTCAGCAGATTTGTCGGCTGATTTTCTGCCCCCCTTGAGTAGGGGAGGGGAACACGACAAAGAATAACCCGGGGGGCTGCGTCTCAGCGCCTGCTCACCTCTCTCGGGTGCGCACTGCAGGGCTGAAAGGCGCACGTAGCCTTTCGGATTCGGGCTGGAGCCTGGGTCTGTGACCCGGCAAGGCGGGGAGGCTGTTGGAGCCCAGGCTCCGGCCCGAGCGGGAACGTCTCCGCTGGTATTTTCAGCCCCGCAGCCCCCGCCCTGTGTCCATTGACCCGGACTCCGAGACTCGGCGCCGCGGGTTTCTCTTTGCAGTGTAGACGTACCCGGGGGACTGGGCACTTTAAAGCCGAGGCACAAGGAGGCGGCTCCGGCAGGGGTGGAGCGGCCGTCCGGACGGGGGCAGGGGGCAGCCTGCTACTGCTGCCCCAGCCCTGGCCGTGAGGAGGTGCACCGGGCAGTGAATCGCTCTTGGCCAGGCTCCCTGGCAGCACCAGTAGTACTGGTTCTCCTGGGGCTGGGCTGGGCGAGGTTGCTTAGCCCTGGTCTGCCCTACAAACCTCTGTCGGGGTAACGACGTTGCTCGGCGGGGTGGGAAATCCGCGCCGCGGGTACAGCGACCGAACGCCCAGTGTAGCCAGCGCTCTGCGGATGGGAGGGTTTCTCCCGGCCGCGTAGGCAGCGGCTTCACTAAGTTCTACAGCGGCAGTGCTGAGAGTGGAGACAAGCCCCGAGTCTTTGAGGGGAGCAGCTGCTTCCCTCCTGCACCCCTCTCCTGCGCGCTGTGCAGGCTGCTCTCGGTGCTGGGCATAAGGGAACTGACCCGGCGGCTCCTTCTAAGGAGGCTCGGAGCCACAGGGGCCTCTCCCAACAGCGTGCGGGGAAGAACCTGCCCTTGGCCACAGCAGGAAGTCGGGTTTGCCAAGTTTCTCTTCTCATGGAGCTTCAGGGACTCGGCTTCCTCGCCCTCATGGGGGAGATTCCCCAGGCAGGGCTCCCAGCCCGGGACAGCGCTCCTCAGAACGGGAAAGCAGAAGCTACAGCCAGTGTTTCTAGTAACCAGTCAGTTCTGCCCAGCCTCTGCTCTGCGGGTTGCTAACCACCCTCCAATCGCTGTACTGCCCGGAAACCCCAGCGCGGTGGGCGCTGGGCGAGCATGTAACGAACAAAGAGGCTCTGCCAGGCTGAGGCCTCGAGCCTGCAAACTTGGGAGCAGTCCCACGGATGTCACTACATAGGGTGACCAGACGTCCCGATTTTATAGGGACAGTCCCGATTTTGGGGGCTTTTTCTTATATAGGCTCCTATTACCCCCCACCCCATCCCGATTTTTCACACTTGCTGTCTGGTCACCCCATCACTACACCACGTCCGGCGGGGTCCCAGCGCGTCTGGAGCGAGCTGACGCTGACCCCACACAGGGTGTATGTTACACCAGCGCAGACTCCCCAAACCACTCACTCACAGCTTAGGGTGTAACTTACACCCCCGCTGTTCACGGCCAATGTGTTGAAACGCTCCCCTGGCTCCCAGACATTGCCCACGACAGCGAGGCCAGGCGTTAAGTGCTCTGCCCTGCTGGAAAGAAGCCCAGGCGTCCCCCTTGGCTGCTCCTCCGCGCAAAGGGGAATTCCAGGTTTCCTGGCTTCCCAGAAGGTAAGAATTTTCCGTGGATTCCCCTTTCCCACCAGGCTCCTGGTGTCAGATCTCCAGGAGATAGGGTGACCAGATGTCCCGATTTTATAGGGACAGTCCCGATTTTTGGGTCTTTTTCTTATATAGGCTCCTATTACCCCCCACCCCCTGTCCTGATTTTTCACCCTTGCTATCTGGTCACCCTACCAGGAGATAAGCGATCTCCTGGAGATCAGGGATGTTCAGCCCTTTCCTTCAGGGGTAACCAACAGGCTCTGCTTCGGGAGAGCCACACAGCAGCAGCGGAGAGGAGATGCTGGGCGGGACAGGACGGGGGAGGATGGGGGGACTCCAGGGGCAAGCCTGAGGCAGAACCCAACACACACAGAAGCTGATGTAACCCAAGCGCCAACCGTCCTCCTCTCCGTCTGACTCAGCGGCTGTCACCACAGCCCAGAATTCCCCCTCTCGCGGCGGGGGACACAAGGGGCCCTCTGGGCCGGAATCCCCTCTCCGAAGCCTCCGTGCATTAGATGGCAGCACAGCCGGGAGAGAAGGCTGCTGAAACATCAGCCCGGGGGAAGTGAGATTGCTGTGGCCAGGCTCTCGGTGGCGGTGCGCTAGGAGCCTGGGATTTTCCCCAAGCAGTTAAGGGAGTTAAGAACAGAAGTTCCATTGCCTTTCAAAGGGATTTTTGCTCCTAACTCCCTTAGGCACTTTGGAAAATCCCACCCATAACAATGGGGTGAATCTGACTTATATCCCCGTCCTGCCCCAGGGGAGCTGTCCAGCAGGGGCTCCCCACAAAGGGATCCCCACCTGAATCTTCGCATACCCCCACTGAATCTTAGCCACACGGGTGGGGATGGGGCCTTTAACTTTGGCCTGGCTGGCTCAGCATTCTCCACTGGGAGTGGCAACCAGGGAAGTGGGGATGGGGAGCCAGGTGGTGAGAGGGGAGATGGGGGGGGGGGGAGGCAAGGGAGGGAGCAAACACGCCGTAGTCCCAGTGCAGATGCACCTGGCTGACTTTCCACTTGCAAATGCAGCTGCTGCATCATTTTGCTCAGTGCCATTGGCTGAGGGGCCGGCTGCTGCCACCCAGTGACTCCTGACTCCCGCGGGGCGTAAGAGAGGGGGGATCGGGCCCATTCAGTAGAAGCAGCAAGGTGCCTGCGAGGGAAGGGGGAGGGGAAGGGTTGCAACGCGTGGCTCCAAAGGCCGAGTTTGCAACAGCTGTTGCTGGGAGATACTGGGTCTAAGCCGCTTTCAGCCAAGTGCTGATGGGTACCCTGCGCTGGGGGAGCATCTGACCCTTGCAGTCACAGAGAAGGGCTGGAATTAACTCTCCAGCCTGGCGTGGCCGAGCGGGGCTGAGCCAAACAGAGCTGGCTCCACGGCACGCTCTGCGGCAGCTCGTAGTCACGTCTCCTGGGTGGGGGTGTGCGACTGCTCTGTGCAGGGAACATCTCAGACCAGTGACAGCGCCGGGGGGGGGGCGGGGGGAAGAGAGGTATCTGCCCTGAATGCCGTTATTGTCACTTCTCTCCCTGTTTTACAGCCATCAGTTAACCCCCATGGTGCCCTGTAGCAGATCGCTGACTCACCGCCGCGGCACCTCCTGCTGGTTGCTCCGGGAATTAGCTCAATTCCAGCACTCGGCGCGCCTCCTGCTGGCCGGTGTCTCTCCTGCCTCAGGCCCCATGTCCCTCCCAGACCCCGGTTCCCCTTACCTTGGGGTGCTGCCCCACAGCAGCGCCCCCACACTCTGGGTCACCCTTCCCAGGGGAACCCCCTCCCCTTATGCCCACCTTCCCTCAGTGGCTATTGCCAGTTGTCATCTAGCCCCACTTTCTCTGGGGCAAACTGCAGTCTGTCATGGCCACTCATCACGGGCAAGGGGGTCGGACCTGCTGCCTTTCTAGGCCCTGCTCTCCCCCTGCAGCCCCAGTACCTCCTTTGGCCTTCAGCAAGGCCTCAGCCTGGGGACTCGCCTGGACAGAGCTCCCCAGCTCTGCCTGCCCTTCCCCAGCACTGCTTGGCTGTAAGTACCCTGTGCTCCTTCAGGTAGCTAGGTCCTTTCCCCTCCAAGGCTGGAGTGAGCGTGACCCAGTTCCTCCCTTAGCCCTTATATCAGGGTCAGCTGTGGCCTGATTGGGTGTGGCTGTGGCTGCCTCTTCCAATCAGCCGACCTTTTCCCCTAGGAGCGGGGTAACTGCCCTGCTTACATGCCCCGTATGGTCAGGCAATGTTGTCTCCATTTCCCAGATGGAGAAACTGAGGCACAAATTATTGTTCAATACGTGTATTATGGTAGCACCTCCGGGCCCCATTGTACTGGGCATTCCACGGACACAGAGTGCGAGACAATCCCTGCCCCAAAGCACTTACAATCCTAATAGGCAGGACAGGCAGAGGGTGGGAGGAGGAAACTGAGGCACAGAGCGGGTGGGTGACTTGCCCAAGGTGACACAGCAGGTCAAGGGCGGAGACAGGAATAGAACCCAGGTCTCTTGACTCCTGGCTAGGACCTCGAGGTCACATGTCCTAGCCACCATCTGACTGGCTAAAGGGAACTGGCCGGGGCTATGAAGGCTGCTTCTTACCCATAGATGCTGCCAGGTTGCCCTGGGAGATCACACAGCTCCCCGTGAATGCTGATCCGGGATCAGGGCAATATCACCTACATAAGCCTCACTTCCGAAGAGATCCCTGGCAACTGATGAGAACCTGTGGCCAGTGTCCCAGGACAGCCCACCAAGCTGTGTGACAGGTTCCCCGTTGCCCAATCCACAGAGGATATGAGTCTCTTACACCCGCCCCCAGGCCAAGGAGCTACCGTGTACCTGGGGGTACCTCGGTCAAGTCTTGGTTAAAACACCAGCTGCTCCAGGGCTGACACCCCCTGGGGCCGCAGGTGTGATTTCCAGTCAGAGGAGTTAGCATAGCTGGGCAGCCGTGGCTGGCCCAAGTACATTCCTGCCTGCAATCCAAGGCATGTGGCAGGGAGTCCATGGTGCTGGGTCAGAGCTAGTGTGGGGGTGCCAGGAGCTGGAGATTACACCCCCGCTCTGAGCGCAGCTCCTCTCCAGCACTCTGTGGTTCTAATAGCCCAGGAAGGGTCCCCCCCCCCCCCCCCGAATCAAAGCCAGGTCTCTTGTACTGCAGGGAAAAGATCCAGTGTTACCCTCTCCCGGAGCAGCCTGGGCCCCACTCTACCGGGGCTTGTGCAGCACAAAACTTCCCACACAGACAGTAGTTCCCCCTCGTTTTCCAAACCCCAGCGGTTGCATTTGAACCAAGAGACAGCCAGGAAGAGCGAAGTTCTGGGAACCATGAAAGCTGATCTGCCCCGTCCCTTGTTTTCTCTCAGCCTCTCTCCCTCCACCTCTCGCCCGGCTGTCCACATTCCACCCATCTTCCTGTTATCGGTCTCGCTGCTGACTCATCCGTGCAACCACCCACTGAGCTTTCATCAGCTCTTTTCCGTGCAGGATGCAACAGGTACCGAGCCTTGCGCGGGCTGGGCTCGGGTTCCCCCCCTGCTGCAGGCCGGTGAGAAGCAGGAGGGAAGATTCCTGGCTCTGCAAACACGTCTGCTCAGCAGGGCTTGGCTTTCTTTCTAACCCAGCAGGGTCAGGGGGTCACAGGGCTTGCGTGAACGACGTGGTAGAACACAGGATCTCGGCGAGCCCTCGGTTCCTGGGACAACCCCGAAATCTGATAGGGGACCCCGAGGCCTGGCTGCTGCCCGAGTCCCCTGTGCAAGAAAGAAGAGGGGTGGGCCAAATTGAAAGGGATTGGATGCGGGGAGGAAGCACCGAGACCCAGATCCACTGGGACTGAGAGGGTTGCCGGTCCTCCAAGGATAACCTTGTTTTGCCCCCTCTTCCCCTACAAAAGCTGAGCTGGGTGGCTAAGGTGGGGGAAGCCCCAGGGTAATGGAGCCTCCTACGAGAAATGAGCCCCGGCCCCATCCTCAGACAGGGGAGTCCCGGGGGCCCCTCTCGCTAGCCCCAGGCCGTCAGTCAGCGTCAGAGGAGAGCTGCTGACACCAGTAGGTGCATCCTGCCCGGGCTGCACTGGCTGGCAGAGATGCTATCCATCACCCTGCCCTCCTGGCGCAGGAAGCTGGGTGGGGTAAGTGATGGCTGGAGCCCAGCTGCTGCTGTGCAGTTAAAACCTAGGCAGGGTCAGAGGGCAGCAGCTGTTTAAATTTAAAGGGAGGGGGGGAGGGAGATGATATGGAGGATTAACAAGCCCATCAGTGCACTGCTGAGCACTGGCATCCCAGTGGGGGAACGAACGGGCTCTCCGAGCCATGGGAAAGCACGCTGGAGCAGCTTCTCCCAGCAAACGTCAGCGGGACGCCCTGCCTCGGCGCTGGGTCGGCATTGGGCAGGTGCAGCTAGTCATGTGGCACTGGGGCGCAGCCTACCCAAAGGCGCTGGGGCTAATTACCCAGGTCGTGTAGCTACCTGTTCTGAGCAATGACTCTTCTGGTGTGCGCCGTGCGTTCTGCAGCACGCGCTTGTGACTCCTTGCTGCATGGGGGTGTCACAATCAAGTACTTTAGCTCGTGGGTTAGGTTTTTGGGGAGTGGAGGGGGAGACAAGCCCCAAGATTAACAGAAATGAAACACTCAATTGCTGCAAACTGGAAATGCTCCCACTGTCCGGATATTAAAGGTCCCCAGGCATTTTCCTAGGAGAAGGGGTTTGTCCCGTTGTCTCAATTACCCATCCCACCACCAGCAGGCCCGGCAACAATAGTCTGAACAATAGGTCTACTTTGTCAATCAAATCCTCAGAGCTGAAAGATCAATAGCCCTGTTCTACCGAGAGGGAAACCGAGGCAATGAGTGGTGAAGAGTTCCCCAAGGTCATGCACAGGAATGGAACCTAAGAGTCATGACTGTGTGTCATATGCCCTATACTGCTACTGAAGATTCTCCTTTAGCACCAGGGATCAGGGACTGCGCTTTTGGACAAGGAAGGTGTCTTTGCTGTTGCTTTGAAGTTCCAGGCAACTGTAGTGTGCAGCGTAGTGATAACCAGGCATTGCTAAGTGGTCACCAGTGTGTTACAGCATAATTAGCACTAGTCGGGAACTTTTAGACTTTTTCGTCAGAAAACGCTGATTTGATTTGCAATAGCCCGATAATTCGGGCTCTCACTTACAACGTGGGAGACACAGATTCAAGTCCCTGATTTGCCATAGACTTGAACCCGGATCTCTCATGTCTGGTGGTTAAAGCGTGAGGAGCAGCAAGGAGCTGCAGACCTGGATAGAAACAAGCTGGTGTGCACTTTGAGCCCTGGCTTGCCAAAGCTGCTGCTCCCCCCAGATTATGATGGACGGCCCTCACTTTTTTCAGACAGTGTTAAGCCCCGCCCATCTCCCAGGTGAGTGACCTAACCCTAGACACTAGGCTATTTCGGGGGCTGGTTCAGGAGGTTTGGCTTTCTTTCCGAGTCGGAATGGAAACAAATCTCAAAACCTTGATTGTTTAATTTTTTTTTTGCAATGCGGAATTCTTGGTGTTTGGCTGGCTGGCCCTATTACTAATCTGAGTCTCCTTCCTTTCCCCCGAAATTCCCCTGCCCCCACGCCCCAGCGCCTTGGTGCAGCCAGCACGTACTTGGACTCTTCTCTTCCTCAATGCAGCATCTTTTTCGTGGCCCCAGATGGCTGCCAGGGCTCTCGATGCCCATAGTGGCTGAGGCCCAGCTCCACAAAAGGGCTGAACTTGACACCAATGGGAGTTAGGAGCCTAAAGCCCTTTGTGCCTTCGGGAGTCACTGACCGAAAGGCTGCAGAAGCGGCTTTGAAAAGGTGCCCGCCAGCTCTGTCCTGAAACTGAAGGCCCCCGCGGGGGTCAGACTGGAGCAAACCCACCCCCCCAGGAAGGCCCCCGCGGCGAAAGGCAAGTGACTGTGCCTGGACACACCAATCGGTGTGTGTCGCTGCACAGTGCTTCGGGAGGGAGAGGCACTAGCCCCTTTGTACACAGGACGAGAAGTGACTTGTCCAAGGTGACACAATGAGCTAATGACTGAGCTGGCACTGAACCCAGGAGTCCTGTCTCCCAGCCCTACCTGCTCTAACTACTAGACTGCACACCCTCCCAGAGCTGGGCAAAGAACCCAGGAGTCCTGCCTCCCAGCCCCACCTGCTCTAACCACTAGACCGCACACTCCCCCCCAGAACTGGGCAAAGAACCCAGGAGTCCTGTCTCCCAGCCCCACCTGCTCTAACCACTAGACTGCACACCCTCCTAGAGCTGGGCAAAGAACCCAGGAGTCCTGACTCCCAGCCCCACCTGCTCTAACCACTAGACCGCACACCCTCCCAGAGCTGGGCAAAGAACCCAGGAGTCCTGTCTCCCAGCCCCGCCTGCTCTAACCACTAGACCGCACACCCTCCCAGAGCTGGGCAAAGAACCCAGGAGTCCTGTCTCCCAGCCCTGCCTGCTCTAACCACTAGACCGCACCCCCCCACCAGAGCTGGGCAAAGAACCCAGGAGTCCTGCCTCCCAGCCCCACCTGCTCTAACCACTAGACCGCCCCCCGCCCCCAGAGCTGGGCAAAGAACCCAGGAGTCCTGCCTCCCAGCCCCACCTGCTCTAACCACTAGACCGCACACCCTCCCAGAGCTGGGCAAAGAACCCAGGAGTCCTGCCTCCTGATTCCACTGCACCCTCCCAGCCCCATCTGTTCTAACCACTACACTACAACAAATCTGTAACAAGATGATTATGGGGTGTATTCAAATCTAAGCTGTTTAGCAGACACAGGCACTCTGTTGCACAGGGGGCTGCAGCCATGGGGCATGTGCTTCTGCTGTGTGGGGTCCCCTCCTAGGGAGCTAGAGGTCACCTTGTGTTTCATCCGCCTCGTTCTGTCCTTGCGGGGAGCAGGGGGGATCTGTGTGAAGCACATCAGAGCCTTAGGGTCCCCCAGGGCTCCCCAGGACTCTTTCCCCTGCCCCCTGCCAGCACTCAGCAATGTGAGGAGTGGAGAGTTGGCAGCTGGGGATGATGAGTTACTGCTGTTCTGGCCAAAAATAACTCCCAGGGTTTCTACCCAGGCCCGAGGGGAGCTTGCTGGGGCATCCCCGCAGGGGCAGAGGAAGCCCCACCGAGAGTGGCTTGGGGTCTCTGCAGTCCTTGTTAGCCCAAGAAGCAGGGAGACTTTCCTATCCACGTCACCCCGTGGTTATGGGACGCTCCTGGAGTAGGCAGCCGGCGCATTGTGCCCTTGTGAGCCAAAACATGGCTGGGTGTTGCCACGTGGCTTCTGCGCTCTGCCCTAGAGGTGGCTGCATTTCCGTGCTGGGAGCTGTAAAGCGCTCAAGGATCCTAGGAAGCTGCAGGACTCGAATGAATCCAGTCAGGAGCAGGAGATTTCTGCCCCCGTCTCCCTGCTAAAGCCTTTCTCCCGAGGATCCAGCCAGCTGATCTTATCTGGGGCACCTCTCTAACCACCCCCACCCCTTCCTTGGTGGCCATTTCCCCTCGTCTGGCGCTGGGACATTTGTTTATTGTTAACTTCCCCTTCCACCTCTGCCCTCTCCCCTGACCTCCCTCTCCCAGGGAGACAAGGATCTGTGCGGCCCCAGCCCAGACGTCTGGGACGTGCCTGAGCAACCTCCCCCACCCAGGCTCGGAACCACGCAGGTGGGGGGGGGGGGGGAGAGAGAGAGAGAGAGAGTGTGTGTGTGTGTGTGTGTGTGTGTGTGTGTGTGTGTGTGTGTGTGTGTCCCCTTCCCTTGCTGCAATGGGTCACTTCCCCCATCTCCCCAACCATGTTTAATGCCAACAATTAAACCAGGAGGGCTGTGTTCCTCCCTCTGACTCACCCCTGCCTGTCCTTTGGCCTCATTCCTGCTCGCTTGACCCAGTAAAAGCCTGCTGCAAATTGACTCCTAGCCCGGGGCATTTAGGACCCATCATGCACCACCGGAGTAGGCAAGAGAGTGACACTGGTTATAAATCCATCATCTGTTCTATTCTAGGGACGTATCTGAGCCCCCCTTGCTGTAGGGTCTGAGCCCAGGGCAGGGCTATTTCACAGACGAGCCTGAGACATAGAGAAGCTAAGCCCCAAGCTCTCAACGGGATGTAGGCACCTAACTCCCATTGGCATGAATGGAGCTAGGCACCTAAATCCCTTTGAGCCTCTGCACCTAAGTGTCTCACAGGGAGTCCGTGGCAGAACAGGGAACTAAACCTGAGTCTTTCAAAGCCCACGCTAATACCCTAACCAGCTTCCTCTCCGCCAAGCCCTTCTACACAGCCACGGGATGGATGTGACCAGCGACTGCTGGGGAGCTCGGTGCTGATCAGCTCCCAGCGCCAGCCCATTTACTCGTCTGGCTAGGAACACAGGGGCTCTCCATCCCCTGCGGAAGCCGAATGCCAGAGACCCAGCGCCAGCACCGCTGCTATCTCAGTGTTTGCTACGTGACACCAGGAACAAAGTGGTAACTGATCAGAGGCTAATCAGGGCGTCAGGGATCTGCCCGCAGAGCTGGTGGGTGACGGAGGAGTCAGTGGGGTCGTTCCCTGGCCAGTTTGTTGTTGTGTCAAGCCTTAGGGCTTCTACAGTAGCGGCCGGGTTTGTTTCCTTCTGTGTAGATGTATTTCTCTCTCCTGCACCACAGGGAGGAAAATCAAAACCCCGCTGGGCCGACAGCCCAGAATGTCAAGACGATCAGCTGGTCTCTGCCCCGCTGTCGGCCCTGCCTCAGCACACGGTCCAGCCGGGCGTGATGTTCCCAGGCCCGCTGACTGTCGACGCTGTTCTCAGTTAGACTCCGGAGAGCTGTAGTAACTCCAGGGCTGTTAGTGCTTCTAGGCTGGCACAGCCGGGGGCGTAACAGAGACCAGGCCGGGCCGGAGCCGCCTTGTTTGTGTGAGCCAGGCAAGAGGCAAACATGGCCCTGATTTATGCTCCGTATTTGTCCTGGTTCTGGGTTGTGCTTCCTGAGAGGCAAGGAGCATGTGCAATGGTGTCCCGAGGCCACCTTTGCACTGCCCAGACGCCTGGGGCTGGACTGGCCCCCAACACAAATTTCAGCAGCTTCCCCCCGGCTGCCTACGGGCTAGGGAGCGACCTGAGAACAAGGCATTCTGGCTCCCTGCCCGTATGCTGGGGCTGGGATGGTGAGCGAGCGGTGTAGGGCTGCAGATGCCAGTACAATGCTGCCCCTGCACTGAGAGAATTCCCCCGGGGTCGTTGTGACCCTTTGCGCCGCATCGCATCTCACAGGCTTCCTACGTGTTTGTGTAACAGAGGCTGTGTGTGATTGTGGGGTTGGTCATGTGTGTGGGGTGGTTTGGTGAGACTAGAGTGGTGCAAGCTGGTGTGTTACTGTAGGGTCAGTCGGGTCCTGCGGGCCGGTGTGTTACTGTAGGGTTGGTCGGGTCACGCAGGCCGGTGTGTTACTGTAGGGCCGGTCGGGTCACGCGGGCCGGTGTGTTACTGTAGGGTTGGTCGGGTCACGCGGGCCGGTGTGTTACTGTAGGGTTGGTCGGGTCACGCGGGCCGGTGTGTTACTGTAGGGTTGGTCGGGTCACGCGGGCCGGTGTGTTACTGTAGGGCTGGTCGGGTCACGCGGGCCGGTGTGTTACTGTAGGGCTGGTCGGGTCACGCGGGCCGGTGTGTTACTGTAGGGCTGGTCGGGTCACGCGGGCCGGTGTGTTACTGTAGGGTTGGTCGGGTCACGCGGGCCGGTGTGTTACTGTAGGGCTGGTCGGGTCACGCGGGCCGGTGTGTTACTGTAGGGTTGGTCGGGTCACGCGGGCCGGTGTGTTACTGTAGGGCCGGTCGGGTCATGCGGGCCGGTGTGTTACTGTAGGGTTGGTCGGGTCATGCGGGCCGGTGTGTTACTGTAGGGTTCCTTGGTGAGACTAGTGCAGTGGTTTTCAAACTGTGGGTCATGACCCAGTACTGGGTCACCGAATGGAAGGCGCTAGGTCGCGGTGGCTCTGGCCAGCACTGACGAGCGGGCCGTTAAAAGTCCCATTGGCAGTGCTGCCCGGCTAAGGCAGGCTAGTTCCCACCTGTCCTGACACCACGCTGCGCCCTGGAAGTGGCCAGCAGCAGGTCCAGCTCCTAGGTAGGGGACCATGGGGCTCCGCGCACTGCCCCAAGCACCGGCTCCGCACTCCCATTGGCCAGTTCCCAGCCAGTGGGAGCTGGGGATGGTGTCTGCGGGCGAGAGCCACTTGCACGCCTCCGCCTAAGAGCTGGACCCGCTGCTGGCTGCTTCCAGGGCGGTCCACGGTGCCAAGACAGGCAGGAAGCCAGCCTTAGCACCCCCTTAGTACCCCCGGAGCAGCCTGAGGTAAGCCCCAACCCTGCACCCCAATCCCCTGCCCCAGCCCTGAGCCCCCCCAAACCCAGAGCCCCCTCCTGCACCCCAAGCCCCTCATCCCTGGCCCCACCCCAAAGGCCTTCCCCCCTTCCACCCCACAACCCCCTGCCCCAGCCCTTCCCCCCTCCCAACCCCTCATCCCCAGCTCTGTTGGGTCATGGGCATCAACAATTTTCTTCAACTGGGTCGCCAGAATGTTTGAAAAGCGCTGGCGTAGGAGACAGACAGACAGACAGACAGACAGACACACACACGATCCCATCGGTTACACTGCGGGAGAGCAGCACCCTCTAGAGGCAGCTCACAGGCACAAGCAGCCAGAACTCCATCAACACGCTTTTGGAGACCTTTTCACATTCCCACCATGCATAGAGTGACCTGCGTAGCAGGCTGTGGAGAGACCTCACCTGTGCACTCCGGCAGAACACCCAATTCAGTTTTAAGAGCATCTCTGCACCATTCCCCCCATGCACGCACAGGGCAACCTCTACTTACAACTGAATTTCTATTTCCAACAGGTATGACTGGTAGATAGACTTCGTCTTAGAAGAGCAAGGATTTGATTATGTCCCTGTGACAAAGGAAGCCCTTTTCCTCTAGCACAGTGGGTGGTTCTCTGAAATCCCCTCTCCAAGAGGTGAGCTCAAGGGCCCATTCCCACAGAAGTTGATAAAGGTGCCGAGGCCCCTGTAGGATCAAATCCCTGATTTTTCACAGCTCCGACTGACTAATTGAAGTTGTGGGTCTTCAGCACCTCTGAAAAGCCAGGCCCCAAATACCTGAAGCTGGGAGTGGGTGGGTGAAGGAGCTAGGTACAGTCCAAAGTCCAATCTGAGCTGTATTTACTCTTTTTCCTTCGACAGCTGTGGTGGTCCCTAGTCATCCAGCTATGCTAGTAGCTCAGTCTGTTCCACTCAGTGACCCCATCCTATGACAGAAAGCAGTATTGGGAGCTGACCCCCACCCCGCACCATGCTATGAAATGTGGTCTCATGCACTGAAACTTGCTCATGCCCTCCAGTTTGAGAGCCCATGAACTAGGGATATAGAAGCACAAGCAAGTTTTAAATGGCCATGCGCTCCACCCCCCTGCCAAAATAGGAAATGTATCTGCATAGTTGGTTGCAGCCCCTCAGGCTCCCGGCAGGTTGATAATGCAGCCCTAGGTATCCGTTTGGATCACCCATTTTTCCAGGAATATTAGACTAGAGGAAGGATGGTCCAGTGGTGAGAGCATTAGGCTAGTACTTTCAAGACCTGTGTTCAATTCCCTTCTCCAACCCACAATTCCTTGTGTGACCTTAGGCAAGTCACTTAGTCTCGCTGTGCCTCAGTTGCCCATCTGTATAACAGGGATGATAGCTGGGAGGGCAAATACATTAATAAGGGAGAGGTGCTCAGGTAGTAACGGGAGCCAAGAGATTGATGCTTTTTAGAAGCTCTAGGAAATGGCAGCCCCCCCCCGCTCACTCTGATGGCATTTTAAGATTATTTCTTGATACAAAACATTTTTTTTTGGTGGTCTGTACAAAGAACTTCTAACAGGGAGAAGCTGTTAGCAATCAACGCCCAACACATAAATACAACATAATTTATTGTGTCTGTTTCACAGAATGATAGTGGTATGTGTTAGAAACAGTGTCCAGGACGTGGTACGAGAAGTGACTCACACATACAAAGACTCAAGACCACAGGATTGTTTCCTTAGAGGAAAGTGGCTAGTGGTAGCAACTTGGTCACTGCTCACAAAAAAAAAAAAAACATTTTCACGCACCCCCCCCCCACCCTTCACCCCAAATCCAAGGCAGTCCCTCCTTTTCACACAGAGAAACCAGTGTCCTAAAGTCTCCGCATTAGGAAGTTACGGGCCTAAGTTAAACTCCCCCAGGCAGTACGCAGGCCAGCAGACTGGGGCTCTGCACTAGAGACTTTGTCTATTAAGGTAGATGGCTGGAAGAAAAGGAATGGGAAATGGTGTTCAGGAAGAGAAGGCGGAGGATGTTGGACACTTACAGACGTTAAAGAGTACCAAGCCATGGCCAGTAAATGAAGTCCAGGGCAGTGCGACACCTGCAGAGAACCCACAACCTCACTAGCACTAAGATTTATCTGGGGATAGTGTGGGGGACTAAACAAGTGACTTGGTCTGTGGAGTGGCAGAACTTGGCTTCTCTTCCATACTCAAGCTGAAACGGACAGAGGGCTTCCATTGCCGAGTGGAGATGCGGAACTGTGTGAGATGTCACAGACGGGGGGGGAGAGGGGAACTTGCAGTCCATGGGCCAAATACAGTCACTCGCCCAAGGTGAGGCTTATCCCGTATGTAACACTCCCTCCTGACTGCAGCAGTCTTTGCTTGGCTCGAGATGGAGAACTACATTCTGGGATCGGGAGGCCTCATTACAGGAAAGGGTGACCTCAATTTGCTCCATTTTAATCAGATTAGTTCTAGACTTTGGGCTCCAAGAAAGTTGCCCAAGCTTGGACAGGCTAAATGTGCCTGGAAAAAACTCAGCTAGCTTCTGTCCCAGCAGCCTTCCTTGGCCCCACCCCCCATATCTCCTTTCAGTAGGAGAAGAAGTATTTTAACTCCCTCTTCCCCCTTACGCTCCACCTCCCCCACCCCGAATAGAACCTACAGCTAGGTGGAGAAAGACAGCTAAAGGTGGATGTAACAGGAAAGTCAGGTGAAATCTATCCAGGTATATTAGTGCCCCAGCACAGAGAGCACACTAATAGAGCAACTCTGCCCTCAACACAATGTGCTTTGAAAGGTGGAAACCTCCATATTCTCCTGCTTTAGAACTAGGAAACAGGCATTCGTGAGCAATGACCTCAAAAGATTAGCAGAGGAATAAACAGAGTGAGATTAGCATTGATTTCCCCAAGCAGTGAAAGGTGTGGTCTGGGAAGTCAAGGAAAGGAACAGAAGACATTTTCAGAGAGAAAGGCCTAATCATGGAGTGAAAGGCAGTTAGATACAAGGGCTGGAGAAGTGTGCAAGGAGCCAAGTCTATATGCACGTTTAAGTTATAATTCTCAGCTAGTGGAATAGCTGCAGGGTCTGCAGCGTCCCGCCATGAGGCGCTAACAAACCACTTCCTACCCTACCTTCAGGATGCAGGTGAGCCTTCCTCCCCCGCACACCTGGGCACTGAACATATAGTACAGCCACTGCCATTAACCGCTATGGTCTCAAGACCAACTCCACACCCTGGCTATGTTGAAAGCAAGTCCATCTTAAAAAACACTTGAAGCAACAAAGTCTGACTAGGCTTAGTTATGGCCACCCAACAAGGCAGCCAGTGAGATGAAACATCAGGTGGTTTTGGTCATAATGCTCATTCCCCCTCTAAAAAAACTGACTAAAAATGATGCATTTCCATCTAGTGGCAAACAATTACAGAAATTACCATTAAAACTAGTTATCTAAGGCATCTTTAAAAAAATATTTCTGCAGTCTCCATTTTAAGTTGAAAGCTCAATAAAAATATATTTCTATGAAATGTCTCTGATCGTCCCTTGAGTGGCATCTCTGTTGCAGTGATGGGGTTCAGCAGTCCTGAGGAGGCGAGGCCTGGGTGAGGGCAGGAAGGTCCAGAGCTCAGTGGCACATCCGGGAGGTCATTTCCTTCTGGCAAAGGACACACACAAGACAGGGAATTAGTGGTAAGAAGCACAATTCCCAGGCAAGAGACATTTCAGTAGGAAAGTCTCAAAGTTTGGAATGTTGTTTCCATGTTGGGGATTGGTCCTGTTTTGAGCAGGGGGTGGGACTAGAACCTCCTGAGGTCCCTTCCAACCCTGATATTCTATGATTCATAGTATCATTAATTAAAAAAAGCATTCCAGTTTGAACACTCACATGGGGTAGAAATTCAGTGTCACCTTTAACCTCTGCCCCCATATTCCTGGTCACAGACA
The DNA here is from genome assembly GCA_033296515.1 of Macrochelys suwanniensis. NCBI lineage: Eukaryota > Metazoa > Chordata > Testudines > Chelydridae > Macrochelys > Macrochelys suwanniensis. The sequence continues at coordinate 5,327,394 of CM065799.1, forward strand.
GGCAGGAGATCACCTTTAACCTCTGCCCTCATATTCCTAGTCACAGACAGACAGGAGTCCTCCCCAGCTGCCCCATGAGATTTAAATCTGTCTGGCTGCGTACAGCTATAGAATAACCATCACCCACCATTCCAGACTAATGCAAATACCTAGCACTTCTATGGCACTCTGCATCCTCCACGCTCTTTATGAGGTCGGTGAGCATCGCTGTGCTCATTTTACAGAAGGGGAAATAAAGAACAGGGAGGTGACAGAGCAGGTGATTTAGCATGAGCACACACACCCTCCTCAAGTCACACAGATGGTCCTAGTCCCAGTTGTCAGTGACTAAGGGCTCATGACTCTGTGACTGGCATCCTACCACACTGCCTCTCTGTGTCACGTGCTGGCTACACAGTGATAAGGCATCAGGGTAGATCCTTGGAATTTAATTGCAACTTTGCTAGCAGGGGTGAACGGCTCATTGCAGTGTGAAGCACCCGGACTGAGGAACAGCAGATGCATGCGACTCAGCCGTTGACCAGACAATGGGGGTAGTGGTGGCGGGGGAATAGATAAAACGGCAGCCTGAAGGACAAGGAGGTTACCAGGCAGAATCTACAAATGTGGCAGCTTCCCTCTCTGTGGCTGTAATGGCCCTGTTCAGCTGCATGGGGTACCATGGATCTGGGCCAATTAAAAGAGGGCAGGGTAAGATCAGGGTTTTGAGCTGTAAAGGGAGGGGGAATGGAATAGGTACGAGGGGGTTTGTCACCCTCTTCAGAGCTCAGAATCTCTCAAACTGACTCCAACGTTTGGCTTTGCGATTCAGTGGACAGGGCCTGGGAGTCAGGATCCCAGAGTTCTGTTTGAGACACCACCCTGTAGCCATTCGTAGCTAGAATCCAGCCAAATTCACTCACCAGAGGTTCTAACTCCTTGGTGTCTATTAGATTGAACTCTTTCACAAAATAGTAAAAGTGCTTGTAGCAGGTGTTCACGTGGGCCTCTGACCCCATATGGGTGATCCTGTCAAAATGGTGGATGTAGACGTGAACAAAGACCCGGAAGAGCCTGGACAGAATCTTCTTCACTACCTGAAGGAAGTTCTTGGGGAACGGAGTACCTGCAAGAAGACATACAAGCACCATGATTTACTGAAATGCACTTTCCCCAGGACTAGGGTGCCAGGCAGTCTTCCTAAAGCATAAAAAGAAACAGTCCAAGTGACGCAAGAATAGTTTCCTCTGGAGTAATTCACCGACTGCATTCCCTCCTTTCTAAATTTTGGACCAGTTTTTCCAAAGTTAATGCTATTAACCTGTATTAATTGATGCTACTGTCTGAGAGACCTGAATACAAACTGGATTAGTGCGCACACAGATTTCCATCTGCAGTTTCAATCTGATATGGTTTCCTTCAGTTCCTGTTGGGACATTTTTACAAAAATTATGCAAGACACTAGACCACCATGCTCCACTCTAGAAGTGACTGCATGCTGGGAGGAGTGGCTCCTATATACAGTTTATTAAATTTGACAAACCCTTTGGGATCCTTCAGGTTAACAGGAGCTAAAATTAAGATAATACTACGCTCAGTCATTTATAGGCCCCTTTTCACATTCGACATTTTGTTTATGTATTTTTCATTCTAACAACTACATTTGCAATCTGCAATACAGTAGAGTTTGATCAGCTGCTCCTTCTAGTAATTACAAAACGACATGAGTTTAAAGTCTACATAGATTGCTTCTCCACATACAAGGAGGAGGTAAAAGGGTATTTGTTAAATACCCTTCTTCCCCTGCCCGCAAGTGCTCTGCATGAAATTAATTTTCGGTCTGTGTTAAGTTAGTGGATTTGGTATTATAAGCATAGCTAGAAAACTCTAAACAAGACAGAAAACTCCTTTGATGATGTACGCTTCCCCCCTCCAAATGAAACAGATGTTCCAGCAATCACTCAGTCCAAAAGAGATCCTTGCTGAAGAACCGTAAATAAAGAGACCACACCTGAGAACTTCCGGTGGTTACTTAGATGAACACACAGCAAGGATTTTGGCAACTGATACAGGTACTGTTGTTGTTGTAGGTTACCAAAGAGGAGGTGGTTTACTGTCTTATTCTCTGCCCCAATGTCACCACATGTAAGTATTGTCGTTCTGTGTGTGCAGATGGAGTCTGAGTAATGGCAGACACTTGCTGCACACAATCGGATTGCTCCTTTTCATTAGCGCTTTGATAAGAATGAATATCTTGGCATTCACTATATACACCGAGCGGTAGTGCAGGAGCGTATGGGATCCTGTGGGATCTCAAGTGGGTCTCAAGTGGATGCGTCTTGCACCAGAGTATGAAGTCAGTGAGTGCAGGCACTGATGGGCTGCTCTAGGGAGTAAAAAGCATCACTGCTTGGAGCCCTATGCTGAAAACACCCTGCATGACCAATCCCAAAGGCTTGGGTCTGTTGTTAAAAACATCTCAGTTGTTGCAATGGTCCATAAGGAGAGAGAAGAATCCCTCAGGTGACCAAGTCCCAGGCCAGGTATGAACTGGAATCATCTTGAACTGCAGCCAGAAGCAAGGGTAGTTCACAGAGCATGGACATGATGTGCTCATCACTCAGATCTGCTCCACTAAGCTGATGGGCCACCCCATTCTGTGCTGTGCTTCTGAAGGCTCCTGAAGTACAGCAGGCAAACCTGGATTACTGCAGCACAGTCTACATGAGAGGGCAAGGTCACAAGTCTAGTTAATCACAGGTGTGGTGGAAGAGACGTTATAAGCTACTCAGGGGTCCACATAGCCCAAGATTGCAAACCCCTTCTGCAAGTCTTGGACCTCTTCCTTCACTAGATGGGACAGCCATAACTTCAGAAATTTTGCAAGCTGTTTCCTTCTGTCAACCAGCACCTCCATCTCCTCAACCAGGGGTCAGTCAGAATGGATGTATTTTTAAATTCTGTTATCTCAACCGGACAGTCCTAAAAACACTTTGGCAGAACGAGTAAGATTTTCCAAGAGCCATGAACCCCATTCACAGAAGTGGATCTTGAGGGAGCCAACCAAGGACCTTCAGCAACAAAAATACAAGCCCCTACTACATGAGCTAAAGAATAAGCTTTACGTAGTAAGTTGCAGGCCATTACCATTGAGACTAGCCATGGAGGCACAATCACATGCCCTAAAGCCAGGTATTGCACAGGCACCGGTCCTAAACTACTGTTTACTTGGGGGGGGAGGAGGGATAGCTCAGTGGTTTGAGCATTGGCCTGCTAAACCCAGGGTTGTAAGTTCAATCCTTGAGGGGGCCATTTGGGGATCTGGGGCAAAAATTGGGGATTGGTCCTGCTTTCAGCAGGGGGTTGGACTAGATGACCTACTAAGGTCCCTTCCAACCCTGATATTCTATGATTCTATGATTCAGAATGAGACACCAAAGTCCAGCAGCCCAACTTCTGAAGTGCAGAGGACTCCTCCCATTCTTACAGCAGCCACATAATCTCTGATGTGCTGTCTGAGTTTTCCAAAAGCACCCTCTGATTTGGAGTGCCTCGCCTGAAACAATTTAGACCTAATTTTCCAGAAGTACTGAGCATCCACCACTCTAACTGAAATCTACAGTAACTGTGGGTACTTGGCACTTCTTTAACAAAAAGAAAACAGTTAGGCCTGACCATATCTCAGGCTGGGCACGAAGGTATCCAAAATCAGCAGCCACTTTCGAAAGTTTGCAGCCCTCTGAAAATTGCGTGTCAGTACTAGAGGAAGCAGTTCACCTACCATCTCCAGGATTTGTGCAGCAGTGATATCCAATGCCATAAACTAGTGGGTTTCAACCTTTTCTCATTTGCAGACCCCTAAAAAAATTCAAATGGAGGTGCAGACCACTTTGGAAATCTTAGACAGTCTGCAGACGCCCTAGAGGTTCACAAACCACAGGTTGAAAACCACTGTCATAAACAAGTGCCTACTGGAAAAGGGGAATAGAAGGGACAAGAGTCTGTACTGGTGGATAAAAGTCAATTTTTCTGAAGAAGAGATTGGACATTTTTTATTTTATTTAAATTAGAATACGTTTTTTTTTTCTTTTTAAAAATAAACTTGTTTAAAATGAAATCTGAATTTAACAGCAAATACGTTAAGGCCTAAACTTCTTATAATCTCTTAAACCATTTAACTAAAAAATAAATAAGTTGAATCCATGAGCCTCTATCACAAACTCCGAGTTAAAAGCTGCTTTTCTATATGAAGAAAGAAGATGGGGAAACTTTTGAGGTCAAGCTTTATCAATATGGCACAATAGGTCATTTGCTGTATTAAGAGCTTGATCCTGTGGAAGACCCAGGGCCTATGCCACTGGGTGCAAGAGACTGGCAAACTCATCACAGATGTTGGGACCCAGCTTCTGATTCCAGGAGACACTGTGTGTGTGTGTGTGTGTGTGTGTGTGTGTGTATCTCATCAGGATCATCCACTTAGCCAACCTGGATGGTCTCATACTCCTATTTTATAGCTTCTCCCTACCTGAGCTCAGTTCTCAAATTATGAATACTTATGACTCCACACAGCATGGAAACTTCCTCTCTGGCTCATGAAAAAACACAGAAGTTCATGTATCCAAAACATTTAAGGTAGTTTTGTTTAATAAAAATAAATATTTTATGCCATTTTCTGTGTTTAATTAAATTCCAGTTACCATCCTAGTGCAGCTTGCCACAAATCGTGACCAATAAGTTAATTATCTTGTAAATAGGCAACATATCATTCACCATTTTCTAACGTACTAAAACTGTACAATTAATAAGAATCTGAAAATATTAAGCTATATAATTGCTTAAATAAATGTACAGAGTTATAGTGTACCCTCCTAGGTAGCAAAAAGACGTACCAAATCTAGTGTAAAGGCTCTTTTTAGTTATAAATTGACATGTTTTAATGGTTATATCAACCAATTAGAATGCACCTCTCTTTAGAAAATAAAGGAAGTACCAATGGAAAAGTTCCTTAACACAGATTATTTAACTCCAGGCTTTCCGTTTGGTGATGTAAATTGCCCTGATTTAAATAAATTGATCTTGTGTCAGTCCAATTAATTTCCCCACAAATCAGAACTGAACTTACCAACATTGGTGGGGAAAATTTCCTCATTGTTGATCTGCACCTCAATCCAGTCCATCAAGAGGTTCAAGTACTTGGGAGCAGATAGGGCCGTGGGTTTCCGGTACTTGTGCTCGTCCTGCCACCTGTACTCGTACTTGGGTCCCCCAGACATGATTGGACACGACTGTTCTGTGCAATAGTCACTGATGGTGCCGTAGATCAGATTGATGCGATTGAAGAAGTCCACCACGTGCACCGCCACCCAGTCATTCTGCTCCTCACCAGACGGCAGCTGGACGGCCAGCTTCAAGTCCAGCCCTGCATTGAGAGAGGCCTGAGCCCTCTTGTGCAGCTCAAACCGCTGAGTCCCAGGCTCAAACTTGCGTTTGGGCCGAAAGGTTTTGTCCTTATTGAACACTTGCTTTAAAGGGTTGGACATTTTTCTTCTTTTTTCCCCCTTCTCTTTTGCAAGTCTTCAGGGACGACAGCTAGACACACACAGCTGCTGGACAGTTTCCAATGGCAAGGTCGTAATGGCCTCTATCTTCACAGAAATACCTCTGAGCTCCTCTGGCTCTCCAAGTACCTTCTGATCTGCAACACAGAGAATTTACAGTAGTTAGATGGGCAGCTTTTTCCAAGAAGAGACTTTGTTCAGAAGGAGTGAATTTGCTTGAATGCCTTAGGGGGAAGGTTTGGACATACACCTCAAACTCACAGAACTGAGACGAAAGCCAAATATGCTTCGTTTCCCCTACCCCTTCCTCTTAGGACTAGGTTTCTTTAAGGAAAGTATAAAAGGTAGAAGAGTGAGGGTCAAGTTCTCAAAGAGGTTCTGCTTTTAGCCTCTGTCACTGTAGGGAAAGTGTTGCAGATCAGGTCTTCAATTACTTCTACACAAAACATTAAGTGAGAGAAGGTTTACAGCCAGTTTGCCAAGTTATTGTGGGTGAAGAAGCAGATTATTACTATAAGACACCACCACTATGGTACCAAGGTAGCTACGTTGTTTTATGAAAGCATTCAGAAACTGGCACAGGATTATTTTGCTACTAGGCAGAAATGAGCAAAATAATAGCCACAACAGCTGTGTCCATGGACTTATAGCAAGGAGATTGGTTTCAGGCTGGATCCTCAACAAAGGCTAGATTCGAACACCCTTGAAGACATTGGGGAGTAACTTACTCCACAAGCAATCTCATTAAAATCACTGGGACTACTCTCTACGTGAGCCAGGGTATCAGAATCTGACCCTGAACGACAGGATTCCTCTTGTGCCTCTGGACATTTCCACTGCTTGCATCCGAAGAAGTGGGTATTCACCCACGAAAGCTTATGCTTCAATACCTCTGTTAGTCTATAAGGTGCCACAGGACCCTTTGTCGCTTCTACAGATCCAGACTAACACGGCTACCCCGCTGATTCTTGTGAAACAGACACTTGATTTTTGGTGTTGCAATGTGGAAGGTGCTGACCAGCCCAACAAAGACAGGCCATTTTAAGTCAGCCTGCAACAGAAGCATTGCGTAGCTCCACAGTGGTTCTTGGAGACATTAGTCATCTGAGGAGAGCTGGCTGCTCATATGGTGCTGGAGCATCTGCTACACTGCATTAAGGAGAACGAAGAACACATCAAACACTTGCCTAATGTTACTTTCCCATGTAAGCAATGGCCATCATTGCCAGAGGTTTTTACGATTGTGCAATGGGAGGAGAAATGGCCCCGAGATGCTATTAAGACGTGTTCCACACTACAAAAATACATGAGAACCCCATGGCTAACCCCGCATATTGCCAGCAATCCAACATCCATGAAGTTCAGTTCTGGAGCCATGCCAAATGTTCACAAAGTCACCCTGACAAGAGAGGAGGGGGCGGGGTGCCCACATCCACCCACCCACTCCCATTTTTGAGTTGGTACCAACTCAAAATTCCAGCCAGGTTCATTGAGAGATTCACTCATGATCAAATGAGCCTGGCCCAGTTCTGAGATGAAACCAAGTGAAACTGTGCTTTTGACCAAGTTTTGCCTTGGGGAATGTGTACTCTGCACAAACCAATACGGAGAGGTGTTTGCATGAACACTGGAGCTACTTAAGACTAACAGTGAAGGGCAAAGGATATAGGCAAAAAAATAAGCTTAAGATGCATTTGATCAGAGAAAAATTTGAAAGTCATAACAAGAGGGGACACTGACAGCAAAATGCAGAGAAACAGTAGCTATGGTTAGCAAGAGCCGAGTCATACCTCACCACATCCTGCAGCAAAATGCCTCACTTCTTCTATGAAGCGGAAACACCAGGGCTGTGCCCATTCAGCTTAGATGCACTATTGATCTCACATAATTCTTCTGTAACATCTCCAAAACAAAGGCAAAAAAACCTAACAATGTAGAGGGCAGGTTCATGGTCTGAAGCCACTTCCAGGAGGAAATCGGCTCCAGAGAAATAGTAGCATGCACTATTTCCTCACTTTGGAGTCTCAAAGGAAAGCTGTAGTACTGCATGAATATTAACTGCATACTCCTTTGGTTCTGGGCTCCAGCCAAACACAAGAAAGAGGCCTCTGACTGTTCTGACTCTGCTCTCATTTACCTTGTCTTTACGCCATAGTAATCCCACTGACTTCAGTCGAGTCACTCAGTTATGCTGGTATTACGTGTAATGGGCCTTTTTACTTACTTTCCATAAGAAGGTTTTTGCTGGCAAGTAGTTAAAGGCCACACATAGAGCTCTGCTCATTACCAATACAGCAGGGGGCATGGCAGGAAAGGATTGAAATCCACTACTAAAACCTCATGGAAGAGAAGCACTCTCAGGGCCTGCCCACACTTTGCCAGTGGAGTGGACACTAAGCATTTTCCAAGAGAAATTGTCACAGGGTGATTCATAAAAACCAACCCAGACCTACAGAGAGGGAGTTTTCACAGCTGAGAAACTAGTTAGCAAAAAACCCACCCAACTATTTTTTTTAAATAGGCAGCATTACTTGGGTAACTAAGCCCTTATGTGTTTCAGGTTTTGATTTGTTTTTTAAAGGGGATGTAAAACTTGTGAAAGTTCCAGGAGTCACCTCCCTGGAAACTGAAACCCTCTAAGCAAATCTCAGCATGGGTAGAAGCTGGACAAGCTTCCCTGTATCTCAGTCCTGATCTCTGAAGCTCAGGGCTTAGAGTGAAGATTAGTCTCCATGGCCCATGCAATTCTTGGCTTTCCTGCTAGGACTGCCAAGACGCTCAAGTGTGGGAGTGGTCTGTGATGCAGCCATGTCCAATGGAAAGGAACCAAGAATGCCAAAAACAGTCAAAAAAGGGCAATGACTTTTGGTTAAATCTAACCTGGGCTGGATTACAGCAAGTGACTGAAGAGTAAGGTTTGGTCTCCTCCAATCTCTTGAGACATCTGTGCACCTGGCTTATATTTTTATATATAACCAACGTTTTAACTCTCACTTTTCCTGTGTCCAGAGTTTGAAGAAGTGCCTCCTTTTCACTGTGGAATCATTAGCATACTTAACAAGCAAGCTCTTCAGCTGGTATAAATCAGCATAGCTCCATTGACCGTATCTGCCAATTTACACCAGCTAGGGATCTGGCCCTATATAATTTCTAAGGCTAGCACGGGAGCACAGTGAACAGCATTCAGGGATGTTGCATTATATTAGCACTGCAATTTTCTTTCCACAAATAGTTTCCTCTTCCTATTGCACATGATTCGTAAGACAACACGATAAACTTGCTGCTGTGATCAGCTGCACATTAAATAAAATTAGCAGCAGCCTTAAGAGTTCAAGATATTAGCAAAATGGAAACTTCAGCTAAAGTACAACAGGATGTAATGCATTCAGCTATGGTTTTGATGTGCAACTTGGTTAAGAAAAATGCAGCTATGGGCAATATCTGGCTCTGGAAAATGTAAGACATACAGGTTCTGTGGCTGACCAAAGCAGCATCTGACATGAGTTGAAAGATGATGTAAAATGGTGATCATAAGTTTTTTCTCCTTCCACCCTCCCCACACAAGTCACAGCGCAAACAGCAATAAAACACAGAACAGAAAGGAAAGATCACTAGGGGTTAGGATTTGTGCAAGGGTGACTTGTAATTCAGCTGACCCTATGGATTGGCAAGTAGCAGAAAGTATGGTTTGCTGCCAGTGTTGCTTTTCTCCCCAGGTTCTTTTTCATCCAAAGGTTACTCCCACCCAGAAGTCCACACCACTGGCTATCAAGTAGAAGTATCCCCACTAGTCTCACAAGAGCATGTTAGTAACACAGCAACTTCCTGCACCATGGAGGACAAAACTTCTCTCTCTGGAGGAATAGTCCTGCCTTTATATCCAGGGATATGAGATTAGCTCCATGCTGATGGTGGGTCGCGGTTATAAAACAAACAAACGAGCAATGAACGATGGGAGAAAATTAATCTCCCAAAAACTTTGATAACTATTGCATAATCTTCAACCAATGTCAGATGCTGCTTTGGTCAGCCACAGAATCCGCATGTCTTCTCATTTCTCAGAGCCAGATATTTATTGGGAAAGGGGAAGTGTGGGGAGAGAGTTAAAAGACTCAATGCCATAGGGATGAGGAAAAGCACTTGTTGAAAAATTTTAGGCCCAATTTTCTTCTCACTTATGCAGTGGAAGTCAGGAGTCACTTCACTTAAGTCAGTGGAGTTACAGGGGGGTTAAATTGATATGAGAGGGTATCTTAGAATAAGGCAGTACTGAAAGTTATGTTTCCAACAGAGGGTGCATGTGAAGCATTTCACTAAACAGAAAAGGAATACTTGTGGCACCTTAGAGACTAACAAATTTATTTCAGCATAAGCTTTCGTGGACTACAATCCACTTCGTCAGATTGTAGTCCACGAAAGCTTATGCTGAAATAAATTCGTTAGTCTCTAAGGTGCCACAAGTATTCCTTTTTGCTGACACAGACTAAAACACGGCTACTACTCTGAAACCCGTCATATTTCACTAGTTTTCCATTACTTCTTTCCCTTTCGTTTCTCCAAGCTGGGCATGAGTGTGTTTGTTTGGCAGACAGTCACCATTTTCTGTTGATTTAAAAACGTAAGTATATAAGAATGGCCCTACTGGGTCAGACCAAAGGTCCATCTAGCCCAAAATCCTGTCTTCTGACAGTGGCCAGTGCCAGGTGCCCCAGAGGGAATGAACAGAACAGGTAATCATCAAGTGATTCATTTCCCGTCGCTCATTCCCAGCTTCTGGCAAAAAGAGCCTAGGGACACAATTCCTTCCCATCCTGGCTAATAGCCATTGATGGACCTATCCTCCACAAATTTATCAAGTTCTTTTTTGAACCCTGTTATGGTCTTGGCTTTCACAACATCCTCGGGCAAGGAGTTCCACAGGTTGACTGCGTTGTGTGAAGAAATACTTCCTTTTATTTTTTTTAAACCCACTGCCTATTAATTTCATTTGGTGACCCCTAGTTCTTGTGTTATGAGAAGTAGTAAACAACACTTCCTTATCTACTTTCTCTACACCAGTCATGATTTTATAGACCTCAATCATATCTCCCCTTAGCCGTCTCCTTTCCAAGCTGAAAAGTCCCAGTCTTATTAATCTCTCCTCATATGGAAGCCGTTCCATACCCCTCATCATTTTTGTTGCTCTTTTCTGAACCTTTTCCAATATATCTTTTTTGAGTTGGGACGACCACATCTGCACGCAGTATTCAAGATGTGGGCGTACCATGGATTTATATAGAGGCAACATGATATTTTCTGTCCTGTTATCTATCCCTTTCTTAATGATTCCCAACATTCTGTTAGCTTTTTTGACTGCCGCTGCACATTGAGTGGATGTTTTCAGAGAACTATCCACAGTGACTCCAAGATCTCTTTCTTCAGTAGTAACAGCCAATTTAGACCCCATCATTTTATACGTATAGTTGGGATTATGCTTTCCAATGTGCATTACTTTGCATTTATCAACATAAAATTTCATCTGCCATTTTGTTGTCCAGTCACCCAGTTTTGTAGCTCTTCACAGTCTGCCTGGGTCTTAACTATCTTTAGTAATTTTGTATCATGGACTGTCTCCGTGACTTGTCAATAGCAAACATTCATCCCACATCTGAACACACAGACTACACTGTAGAAAATACCTCTTCCATTTTAAAAAGGGAATGAGGTATCTCTAGCCAACTTCTCCCCACCACTAAGAAACTCAGGAAGTTATTCCCTCTCCCCCACAATCCTCTTTCAGGAAACCTACGCGTACAGAGAGATGACTTCTCTGCGTAGATTCTTTATTTCCTTCTGTTCCTGAAACACCGTTCAGAGTGACATGCAGTGCCATCTTCCAACCCTCACACCATCCCCACACAGGATTTACTTTAGGGTTTTAACAAGTGCCAGAAAAAATGCAATCAACAGATTAAAACCAGCAGGTTCGTATCTGCATTTTCTGGCTCCTCGAATTATACTGCCTGTGATCGTTTGTTGTGCCTGCTGTACAACCTTTTACCAGTGTTTCCAAAGGCCAAAGTTTAAAGCTTCTTCATTTAAAAGAAGTATTTCATGTGGTCTCTGTAGTGCCAGCTAGATTGTGGGTTGCAGAGAGGGAGGGGTCAGAAACATATGCAGCCACTTCCTTGCCAAGTGACCTGACATCTTAGACACATCCTGCTGCGTTACTCATGTGAAAACCTTGCAAGTAAATCCTGGTGAGTAATACATTTACGGTACATGTTTCCTTTTACAGAAGCTACTCCACTGTACTAAATAACAATAATATTGTAGGATTTATTTTAACATTTACACAAGACCCACACACGCACTAGGTTATATGCTTCTGATCATTCTACAGCATTGTGGTAAATTTCCCACCCAGGCAAACCAAGACCAGATTTTTCACAGCTCTTCCAGAGGGATGACTGAGGCAGAAGGAAGTCAAAACACTGTTGGCAAAACTGTACTGATCATGGGGGTTGGACTAGATGACCTCCTGAGGTCCCTTCCAACCCGGAGATTCTATGATTCTATGGTAGTGAATGAACAAAAATACACACAAAGTGTCTCATAGCAATTTCAAACTGTCAGGGTGGATGGGGAAAAAGGTATTTCAGGGTAGACAATAATAACTGGTAGAAGGAGAGAGATTTTCAAATATTTTAAAGTTAGGACAAGAGGAAGCTTGAAAAGGTCACTGGTCGTTTTAGTCAGATGCCAAACTAGACACCAAGGCCAGCATTTCTAGGAGTGGCCATGGTCACTGGATGTCCAATTTGACAAACCTTGGGCTTGATTTTCCAGAGGCGCTGAGCACTCAACTCCAGATACAGTCAATAAGAGCTGCCACTGCTCAGTACTTCTAGTAAACTGACCCAAGGAGATTGTAGTTCGGCACCTAAGAACTGAGGAATTTTTTTTTTTTTAAACACATCATTCTCTCTCTCACACACCCATCAGACATTTTTTAAAATGTAACCCAATTAATACTTTCTGCATGAAGACCGGTTTCTGTGATAGTCTGTTCAAGGGATAAAATATCTGTCTCATTTCTCCACTGTATGAGTACGCTGAGCAGCGAGGAAGTGGCTAAACTGCTCTTTGGAATGGGTTTAAAATAAAATAAAAAGCACACACATACAAAATTAGCATAACCATAAGGATGCACTTGAAACACACACACACAATAGGAAACAGTCACAAAATGAAGAGCACACCAGATCAGTGGGAGTGTCAAAATTGCTAGGCAGAAAGCGTGTAAAAACTGTGAAGTCTGACCATTCATAGCTCTTCTTGAACGACATCTCTGCCTAGATTAATTTCCTGTCTGGCAGGGATTCACCTACTTTTAACTGGAGATCTCCAGCATTTTCCTATAAAACTGCTCAGCCTGCTTTTGTTTCTATTTTAGTAAAAACATTCTTATGGCATATCCAAATTATTTTTAAAAAGACTGTCCTAATATTATATTGGCAGTAAACTTTAAGATATGTCCTTCCTTTCCAAGGCAGCATCAAAATATTAACAGCAGTTTACAGACACATTGCCAATGCTGGTAAGAGCTAGGAAGGTTCTCGCTGGTAGCCTTGTACCATCCTAAACATTACTGCTTTCAGTTTCCTCATGTATCTTGATGGAGACAATCCAAAGTATCTGTACTAGGTATATTAAAAAATAAAAGTTTTGGAGAGCTTTTGAAATAGAGCTATACTGAAAACACACAGCAGAATTTCTACCTGTATAACCCCTGCTGATCCCAGCCCGGATGCACACGTCTAACAAAAGACAGCGTTTATGCCTTCGTTCAACGGGAAAATTTCCTAGGTTTTCCTTTCATTGATCTGGTTTCGGAGAGGCATTAATGACAAATATAATGAAGCCATTTTGAAACACAGATCTCTAATCATCAGTCCTAAGGATTAAACAAATAGCCCTTTCATAATCAGTCCAGAATAAGTTTCAGGAATGTACTACTTGTTTCCCCCCCTCTCTTTGCAATGTGAATACAGCAATTTAAATCTGAGCAACGTCATCTTGGACATTTCTAAGCAAGAACTCATGCAAGCCACATGCTTATTCTGGGGTTTCCAAGGAAGAGCCTTGGTCAGGATCAGGGCAGTCCATTTTCATGCCTTTAAACCACAAGAATGCAGAACTGATCCAGCTGAACACAAGAGGAAGTAGTACCATATTGCATAAAATAATCATACTGAGCTTTAATTTGTGTTTTTCTTCCCCCATGAAAGGCGACCAAATAAGAATGTATTAAAACTTTTTTTTAAAATCTGTTTAGTTTTGGTAATAGCAAGGGGAAGGGAAAAAAAGTCAGACCTGACAAATTAACCCATAGAGGGGCTAGGAGGACTTCTAGTAACTAACACACCCTGTGGCAGCGCTTCATAGCCACACACTGTAGCAAAGAGCAACAGCTTCAGAAAACCCACATTAGAAGAATAAATGCAATGTATCAGCATTAGATCTAGCATGAATGGACAGTAGAAATCCCATCAAATAATAATCCGGTGTTAAGATATTACACATGGGGGAGAAGAGACAAGATAGTTCATGGGACGGTAATGAGACAGCACCTCCATTTAATTCTAAATTCCTGGCTTGAATCCAGACCAGGTTGACTAATCAAAGCAATTACAATCTGATGTATGTTGAGTGGTCTATGTGAAATGAGCTGAGTGAGGTCTCAGCTCAGTTATTAGTACAACAGGGTTCATATCACAAATTGTAACTCTCAGAGGAGAGATTAAGGACTGAATGGTCCATGAGGACTGGACTGTCAGGTGTGAAGGCTGGACTATCCTCTTGCCACAGCAGGGGTGGGCAAACTACGGCCCGCGGGCTGAATCCGGCCCGCCAATCGTTTTAATCTGGACCTCGAGCTCCCGCTGGGGCACAGGGTCTGGAGCTTGCCCTGCTCCGGTGCTCCAGCCGGGGAGCACAGTCGGGGGCCACTCCTAGAAGCAGTGGCATGTCCCCCACTACGGCTCCTACGCATAAGGGCAGCCAGGGGGCTCCGCTCCGCCTGCTGCCCCCGCCCCAAGTGCCACCCCCGCAGCTCCCATTGGCCAGGAACCATGGACAATGGGAGCTGCAGGAGCAGCACCTGCAGATGGGGAAGCGCGCAGCAGTCGCCTGGCCACACCTCCACATAGGAACCGGAGGGGGGACATGCTGCTGCTTCCGGGAGCTGCTTGAGGTAAGCGCCACCCAGAGCCCGCACCCCTGAGCCACCCCCCTCCCCCACGTCCCAACACCCTGCCCCAGCCCTGATCCCCCTCCTGCCCTCCGAACCCCTCGGTCCCAGCCCAGAGCACCTTCCTGCACCCCAAACCCCTCATCTTCGGCCCCACCCCAGAGCCTGCACCTCCAGCTGGAGCCCTCACCCACCCCCCTCCCGCACCATGAACTCCTCATTTCTGGCCCCACCCAGGAGCCCACACGCCCAGCCAGAGCCCTCACCCCAATCCCAATTACGTGGGCATTCATGGCCCACCATACAATTTCTATACCCAGATGTGGCCCTCGGATCAAAAAGTTTGCCCACCCTGGCAAAAGGAGAAGCTTGTACTTCCACCACTCAGGCTGTCCCCCTCCAGTGGTGGATAGAGAAAGTAATTCCGTCTCCAGGGCATTCAATTTGGTGACAAAAGATGATCTAGGTGCCACAGGATGAGCCTATTTCATGCCTTGAGGGGAAGATTTTTCAAAAGGCACACAAGGAGTTAAAATGTACCTTTGAAAGTCTCCCCCTAAAATCACAAAGTTATGATTGCTCCCGCTGCAACTGTTATTTATTTAGGGTCAAGTAGAAAGAGGATTTTTTTTAAGTGGCCTTTGCTTCCTTTAGAAGTCCCTTGCTGAGGCTTTTGGAAGGTATAACTCCCTTTATGCGTAAGAATACTCTGTGCACAGTAATGCAAGTGACGGGGACACAACTGCATGTGAAGGCAGAGCTGATTGGCTTCTAGCTTCATAAATGCTGAATAAAACGGACGAGCTGGTTCATGACTCCAGAAGCTATTCTAGGTTCACTGTGTAGACATGTATTTCTAGGGCAAGCTGCAGCAGGCAGCTTCCTGTGCAATAAGAATTTTTTTTTCTCTTCAGGGTATAACGACACCGCTTTTCAAAAAGTTCTGTGCAGCAGCAATGCCTCTTGTTCTCCTTCAGCCTGGCTTAGTCCCTGACTGAAGGGATTTAAGAGGCAAGAAAATAATGTCAGAGCAGCCCATTTATTCCTGGCGATATGAATCGCTCTGCACTGTCTTTGCAAAATAGTATTTTCGGGAAACAGCAAAGTAGTATCTACCTAATTTATTTTCTTCTTCTTCTTCAAAAAAAAAAAAAGAACTTGGCTGACACGTCTCCAGTGTAAAATTCTCATGCTAAACTGGTCGAATCAACACAATGCTTCAGACTATGTTGAGAGCCAGACTATATTACAAGTTCAAACATTGTGAATGTCAATAGAGTGGAACCAGGGTTATGGGAAATTCTACAAGAGTTTCCTTCGCATACACCAAGCTCAGAATGAAAGGCTGGCTTTGAGCCCCACCCATCTCACTCTCTCCTGTGTTAATATAATGCTTTTGATGCCAGAGCAGTAGGGTTCACATCTCGGTAACAGAGTTGTGAAGCCAGCCCTTCTCCTTCCTCTTTAGAACTAGGTGTGGCAGTGATCTTATGCTTTAGCCCAGTGATTTTCAACCTGTGGTCCACAGACCCTTGGGGGTATGCAGACTATGTCTAAGATTTCAAAGGGGGTCTGCACCTCCATTTGAAATTTTTTTAGGGGTCCGCAAATGAAAAAAAGGTTGAAAACCACTGCATTAACCTTTCTTATCTGCCTGATAACAAGTAACAGGCCTTAAGGAGATCTCAGACTTTGCAGCAGTGAAGAGTTGTCCACATCATTTTTTTTACCACAGTTTGACATGAAAAAATTCCCCCAAAACAGCAGCACCAGCGGGAAACTTTTTATGAAATTTCCTAGTGTAAACAAGGCCATAGTAGACTACATGCTGCTTTCTGCTTATGTGACTGATGCTCCATTGCCTCACATCTAGGGCCCAATTCCCATTTATTTTATTCCTGCATTTGGGACAGAGAAGAATTAAAGACATCTTGCACTCCATGTATTCTAAAGCCAGATGAGTCTTGCCCAACTCTGATTACGTCAGAGCAGCTTTGGGGCAGCTCTAGGTTATGCTGTGCTTCCCTGCTACCCTTTGGGCCCTTGGCAGAAACAAACACACAAACACACACCCCCACTCTGTTAGGGGCTAGATGCAGGGATGATGTAGAGCCCTTATGCCAACTCTACTCTAGCCAGGGAGGCTACCTGCACAGGAGGTATTCTCGGGGCCCTCTTTATGCTGCCAGAGTGGTGTAAAAGGATTTTAGGGCATGTCTACATTAAGGAAGTCTGCCAATGTACAGTCTAGTTACACCACTGTAAACCTCTAATGTAAATGCTCTGCACTTGTGCAAAGTAGGGCTTACACTGTTATTGCTTAATTTAGTACACCACTGTAAGCCCTGCCTTGGTAAGATGGGTGCAGCACATCCTAGTGATGCGTGTCTGCATTGTGGATTTACACCATTTTAATTAATTTGATATAGTTCTTACTGTAGACAAGCCCTGAGATAAACTGAGAATCCAGAACCTACTGTGGTCATATACATCTTACAAAGCAAGTATAAAGAACCACTATTCCAGTTTGGCTGCCTTTTACACCCACTTTGCACAGGTATAAGTAGCTGCACAAGGCAGTGGAGACTAAGGCCTCTTATCTCCAGTCCATAGGCTCAGAAGCCAGAGTAGCAGCATGATTTCCAAAACACTTAAGACAGAGCCACTGTATGCTCCTCTGCTGCAACTCTGAAGACTTAACTATACATCACAGAAAGAGTTCTTATGGTCTCCGTTGTGTCTGTTCTTTCTAGTGGATTGTTCCCCCAACATGCCCCTAATCCACCTCAGACACATTAAGAGAAATCAAATTCAACCAAGAGTCCATTATCATTTCCATCACGAACACACAGCAGCTCCAGCTGGAGGTTCAGACACACACAACTGAAAACAAAAGCCACAGATGTCCCATGGAGACAGAGTTATCTAGAGAACGGAAGGTAAACACCCAGCCTAAGGTGCATTCTTAAGTGAAATCGTTAGTTGGATATCATGAATTTCTAAGAGAATCTCCTAAACCTCCAACAAAGCTGGTTATTAATTCACTAATGACTAGTTACAGCAGCATCTGTGGCACAAGTATCACAAAATGCATTACTGTCTTATGAGAAAATTAATCTTCTTGAACTTCAGGGAATTATTTTCAGGAGTACAGAACGTGGGATCATTGCAGAGATGGATACAGCCATAGACAGGAGTTTGTGCTTCCACCACTAACAAGGATAACTTTTTTCTCTGTATACTGTTGCCATAGAAATCTCTGGCCTGATTAATGGAGAAGTTTTTCTGTAGTTACAAAATAGTGGTTATATCAGCAGAGCACAGATTTCTTTTAAACCAAGCAAGCCAGGCAAACACAAGTTTCTGTGTGATACTCCACATCCGTTCTGGCATTTGTTCTAAATGTTTGGGGATAAGTCCTAGGTCAGAAGGGGAGGAAGCAATGTCAGGGAGCCAAAGGGGCTCCAGAAAGCATCTGGAAAAGATATTTCTGTACTACTAGAGAGCAAAAGCCAGTCAGGGAACAAGTTTATGACAGACATCACTAAAAGTGAGTAGGTTTGAGGTGAGTTATGGTACAAGCAGGGAGTGAGGATTCTGAGTTCTATTCCCAACTCAGGCATGAAGTCAGTCACTTATGGTCTGATTTCCAAGTGCGATGGAATGGCTTCCTGTTCAGATCTGATTACTGGTATTATGCCTTGATATGGACACAGCTTTTCAATGCAAGCCAAGAATCACCAGCTGGGATGGGAGCCCCTCCCAAGTACAAAGGAGGCAGATCCCAAACCGATTTGGCAAGAATTTAGACTTGGCGCTTTTTTATTACTTTAAAGGTGTGCAGCTCCTCACAGCCAAGCAGGCTGATGGATTTGCTTTCTGTTTTATTAATCTACTAAGATATGGTATTTACGTATCCAAGAAACTGGTTAATAAACAAGATAGAGCCTGAAACTTGCACAAGGAAGAAGAAAGATAGGGTGCGTGCAGCAACTAGGTCCATCATAAAGAAAAACAGATGGTCAGGGGAATTTTATCTTACAATAAAAATCCCCTTTGCTCTGAAACTTGGCAGAGAAGACATCACAGCCTGGAATGAGGCTTTTCGAAAACATATCCTCCTTCACCCCTGTTCAAGAGAAAGGCAACATAGTGTGCCTTGTCCCAATTTTTTTTGCTGGACCCCCCACAACCTTTGAGACACCCTTTAGCCTAGAGACCCCATACCACATCCAGCAAAAATTGTCTTTGGAGGTGGTTAACACCTGCCTCTAAGTTAGCAGAAGCAATCACTTACAGTCATATGTACACTAGTAGTGCTTTACTGGTATTGCTAAACCAGTATACTATACTGGCAAAGCACTCCTATCTTAGGCACAGCTTATACTAGCAAACCTGTGCTTTTCCCGGTGTAACCACCTCTACACTAGGGGCTTCTGCTCACACAGCTATGTAGGTGACGGATCACACTTCTTCAGATCTTCGTACACCTAACTGACACAGTTGTGCGGGCAGAAGCCCCCCAGGGTACGTTTAAATACTGTTGGCTCTCAATACCTACAGCCACAATTGGCTCAAACAGGGAGAAGACCTAACTTTAGCGCACTTACCCTCTGCTTTCTTCTTACCCCTACTGCTACTTATCCTCCAGGTACCTGCGTGCAGATGGGTATTATTCACCCTCCCCGCCCTTCCCCCAGACAGGGCAGTAATACAGCCCACCCCGCCCA
This sequence comes from Macrochelys suwanniensis, assembly GCA_033296515.1. Taxonomy (NCBI): domain Eukaryota; kingdom Metazoa; phylum Chordata; order Testudines; family Chelydridae; genus Macrochelys; species Macrochelys suwanniensis. The sequence goes on from CM065799.1 coordinate 5,346,893, forward strand.
CTTCCCTTTCCTGACAGACCTGTGGGCCAGACCTTGCTCCACAAGGAGGGGGATGGAAGTTGCTCAAAGTTCAAACACTGGCAGCTCTTGGCTATCCCCCCGCCTCCCACACCCATCCCCCTCTAATGAAGTCCCAGCAGAACAACCCCCAGCCCATCTTGGGCCGCACTGACCCCCTGGGAGCTTTGCCCCACAGCTGGGCCAGCAGGAAGGGACAAATGTGAAGGGGTTAAATCCTTCCCCCAGCCATCAGGACTCCCCTGCTTCCCCCTTTCCAGCTTCCTCACGCCCCATTACTACCCAGCCCCCCAGACTCCTCCCCATTACGCCCCTCCAGCCCCCCCCGTTCCCTTCTCCCCAGACTCCTTCCCCCCCGCTCCCCTCCAGCCCCCCCGTTCCCTTCTCCCCAGACTCCTTCCCCCCCCGTTCCCCTCCAGCCCCCCCGTTCCCTTCTCCCCAGACTCCTTCCCCCCCGCTCCCCTCCAGCCCCCCCGTTCCCTTCTCCCCAGCCTCCTTCCCCCCCCCGCTCCCCTCCAGCCCCCCCGTTCCCTTCTCCCCAGCCTCCTTCCCCCCCCGCTCCCCTCCAGCCCCCCCCGTTCCCTTCTCCCCAGCCTCCTTCCCCCCCGCTCCCCTCCAGCCCCCCCCGTTCCCTTCTCCCCAGACTCCTTCCCCCCCCCGCTCCCCTCCAGCCCCCCCCGTTCCCTTCTCCCCAGCCTCCTTCCCCCCCCCGCTCCCCTCCAGCCCCCCCGTTCCCTTCTCCCCAGCCTCCTTCCCCCCCCCCGCTCCCCTCCAGCCCCCCCGTTCCCTTCTCCCCAGCCTCCTTCCCCCCCCCCGCTCCCCTCCAGCCCCCCCGTTCCCTTCTCCCCAGCCTCCTTCCCCCCCCCGCTCCCCTCCAGCCCCCCCGTTCCCTTCTCCCCAGACTCCTTCCCCCCCCGCTCCCCTCCAGCCCCCCCGTTCCCTTCTCCCCAGCCTCCTTCCCCCCCCGCTCCCCTCCAGCCCCCCCGTTCCCTTCTCCCCAGACTCACCCCCCAGGTCCCTCTGCCAGGCCCCCCCAGATGTCCGCTCCCAGCCACTCAGCCCCCCCCTTTATCCCTCCGCCGAGACCCCCCCCCCAACTACCTACCCCCAGCCTCCCCACGCCCCATTACTCCTCTCAGCCTCTGTATTATCCCTCCGCCGAGACCCCCGCACGGCGCGCCCCCACCTGTCCCCGGCGGAGGGGTCACGTGCCGCTCTCTCCTCCGGCTCCGGTAACTTTCCGGCGCTCTCCCACCGCCGCGCGCACAAAACCCACTGCCGGGCTCCGCGCGCGCGCGCCCGGCCGGCCCTACTTCCTCTTAAAGGGGCCGGGACGCGCGCGCCACGCACCTCTCCGCCTGCGGGCTCCTCCCACTGCTGCTCCAGGGGCGTGGAGCCAGGGCAGCCCCCTCTGCTGGGCCGCTGAGCGCCTCCAGCACAGGGGGAGGGGGAGCCTGGGGGCCCCAGCTACAGGCCACCCCCTGCCTGTCCTCCCCCACTCCCCATGTTACCCCCTTCCCTCACTCCCTGGGCCTAGATCCCCCTCCCAGCGCAGCATCGCCTCTCCTGGGAGCTGGGTAATGGCCAGGGGGGTCCCTTTGGGGTAGCGGGTAGGGTGACCATATTTTCCCAAAGGGAAAAGGGGACACCCCAGAGCTGGCCCCGAGCCGCCTCCCCCTCCCCATGCAGGGCCAACCCAAGCCCTCCCTGCCTCCCACCCACACTGGGTTGGGCTGAGGTCCCCTCCTCCCTGGTGCCCAGAGCCAGCCCCCAGCCTGCCGCCCCACATGGGGCTGCCCGAGGCCCCTCTCTCTTTCCCCTGCGTGTGGAGGTCAGCAGCCCTGAGCCACCAAGACCCCCGTACGGCACCCCCACCTGTCCTCCTAGCCCTCCCTCCAGCACAGGGCTGGCGTTGACACTTGCCCCCCACCTCCACGCCCTGCTAGGGGTCCCACGGTCCCACCCCACTTTTTTGGCAAAACTGTGCATTTGTCCCATTTGCACTTGTCAACTGATGATGATCAGTAATGAGCAAGACTGCCAAACTCTCCTAGTGAAGATGCAGCTTCTACCAGCAAAAGAGTTCTTTATAGCCATTCCTTAACTATAATAAAGCATTCCAGCAAACGGACTTTTGTGCCAGTATAACTGTGCCTACACTGGGGCTTTAGCTGGCATAGCTGTCAGTTAGCCATGGGATTTTCCCCCCACTCTTAACTGAAATAACTATTGCTGACAAAATTTCTAAATGCAGACCAGGCCCCTGTCCTTCTAAGACCTTGTCTACTCACAAAAATTGTACCACTTAACTCTATCAGTATAGTTAAAGCAGTACATCTCCTCTTGTGTGGATGCAGTTATATTGTTATAAATGTGCTTATACGAGTATAGCTATTCCTGTACACAAAGAGGAATAAGCTATACTGCACTTTCATACCAGAATAACTGCATCCATAGAGGTTGTACTGGTATTGTAAAGAACATCTTTATATCTAATCTATCGGCACTGCTAATACACCCATCTGAGATTCTGTTTCATGATTATGAACTACTTTGGGTTCTGAACAAAGTACAGTAACCCCATCTACCAGAACATCCAAGGGGTAACATGTCCCAGTGGCTAGACCTAAGCTCTATTGCTGCTCTGCCACTAACAAGCTGTGTGATCTTGGTGTCATTTTAACTTCTCTCTACACTCAGTTTGCCCACCCATAAAACGGAGATAACAACCCAGTTTTGTAAAGAACTTTGATATCTGGGAATAAACAGCACTAGATACACTATAACGAGTTAAATGACTCCAGCCAGATGTTGTTGTCTTCCCTATGAATGTTGCTGAGTTTCTCTTTCACTGTAAGGTGTGGACTGAGTGTCCGTGTGAAAAGAGTTGAGATTGCATCATAATCTACACGTGACAGGACTTGGATTTAGCCTGATCTCCGATTAATACCTTGTGACATCAAATCCCAGACATCTTTGCAGTCCAGAGAAAATTATACTTCCGGAGACATGTGACAGACCTGTGCTTCCACCTTATCAGCCTAGGAGTTTACATGCAGGCTTTCAAACATTCTTGCAGGGTACCTTTTAGATTTATGTTATGGCCAACAGATGGTGCACATAGTCAAAATAAGCAAAAGCATTCTCCTCTGAGGAGAATGACTCAGGAAAGAACACCCTGGGAAGGAGACTTTAGCCCGGATCTGCAAAAGTATTTAAGCACCTAACTTTCATAGATTTCAATGGATGTTAGGAGCCTAAATACCTTTATGGATCTGGGGCTTAGTCTCTTTGGAACTTAGTTCCCTATCGATATTGTTTCTCCCACACTTTATTTAGATTATAAGATTTTCAGGACAGCGACTCTCTCACTACATGTAGAATCATAGAACTGGAAGAGATCTCGAGAAGTCATCTAGTCCAGTCCCCTGCACTCAAGGCAGGACTAAGTATTATCTAGACCACCCCTGACAGGTGTTTGTTCAACCTGCTTTTAAAAATCTCCAATGATGGAGATTCCACAACCTCCCTAGGCAATTTATTTCAGTGCTTAACCCCTGACAGGAAGTTTTTCCTAATGTCAAACCTAAACCACCCTTGCTGCAAATTAAGCTCATTGCTTCTTGTCGTATCCTCAGAGGTTAAGAAGAACAATTTTTCTCCCTCCTCCTTGTAACAACCTTTTATGTACTTGAAAACTGTTATCATGTCCCCTCTCAGTCTTCTCTTCTCCAGACTAAACAAATCCAGTTTTTTCAATCTTCCCTCGTAGGTCATGTTTTCTAGGCCTTTAATCATTTTTGTTGCTCTTCTCTGGACTTTCTCCAATTTATCCACATCTTTCCTGAAATGTGGCACCCAGAACTGGACATAATACTCCAGTTGAGGCCTAATCAGCATGGAGTAGAGTGGAAGAATTACTTCTCGTGTCTTGCTTACAATATTCCTGCTAATACATCCCAGAATGATGTTTGCCTTTTTTGCAACAGCGTCACACTGTTGACTCATATTTAGCTTGAGATCCACTATGACCCCCAGATCCCTTTCCACAGTACTCCTTCCTAGGCGGTCATTTCCCATTTTGTATGTGGGCAAATGATTGTTCCTTACTAAGTGTAGTACTTTGCATTTTCCTTATTGAATTTCATCCTATTTACTTCAGACCATTTCTCCAGTTTGTCCAGATCATTTTGAATTTTAATCCTACCCTCCAAAGCACTTGCAACCCCTCCCAGCTTGGTATCGTCCGCAAACTTTATAAGTGTAGTCTCTACGTCATTAACTAAATCACTGGTGAAGATATGGAACAGAACCATACCCAGAACTGATCCCTGTGGGACCCCGCTCATTATGCCCTTCCAGCATGACTGTGAACCACTGATAACTACTCTCTGGGAACAATTTTCCAATCAGTTATGCACCCACCTTATAGTAGCTCCATCAAGGTTGTATTTCCCTAGTATTTCCACCAAAACCAACTCCCTAGCCCCCCTCTCCCCCAAACCACCCCCTGTCCCCTTGGTTACCCCTCTCCCCAAAAACCAACCCCCTGGCAACCCCATCCTCCTGGTTACCTCCTCTCCCCCAAACCACCCTCTAGCCCTCCTGGTTACTCCCCTCTCCCCCAAAATCACCCCCTAGCCCCCCAGTTGCCCCCTCTCCTGCAAACCACCCCTTAGCCCCGGTTACACCCCTTTCCCCCAAAACCAACACCCTGGCACCCCCATCCTCCTGGTTACCACCTCTCCCCCAAACCACCCCCTAGCCCCCTGGTTACTCCCCTCTCCCCCCAAACCACCCCCTAGCCCCCTGGTTACTCCCCTCTCCCCCAAACCACCCCCTAGCCCCCTGGTTACTCCCCTCTCCCCCCAAACCACCCCCTAGCCCCCTGGTTACTCCCCTCTCCCCCCAAACCACCCCCTAGCCCCCCAGTTGTCCCCTCTCCTGCAAACCACACCCTAGCCCCCGGTTACCCCCCCTGACCTCCCTCACCGCCACCCCTATTCCCCGGTTACCCCCCTGCCCCCCGGCCTCCAGAGCCCCCCCATCAGTGTCCCGCCCTGGCCCACCCGGGGGCTCCCCGCTCTCTGTGACGCCCCGCGGGGCTGGAACGCGGCCGGGCCGGGCTGCGATGGGGGCGGCCCGGCGGCTGCTCGGCCTGTGGCTGGCGGCGGCGCTGGCGCTGGGCGCGGCCCGGGCCTGCCTGCAGTGCGACCCCGCCTTCGCCGCCCGCTTCGCCGCCTACCGGCCCCGCCTCAGCCGCAAGTCCTGGGGGCTCGGCGACGTGCCGGCCGCGGGGCAGCTGCTGCGGGGCTGGGCCCGGGACACGGTGCGGGGGCTGCGCCTCAGCATCCCGGCCGAGATCCGTGAGTGAGCCGGGATCGCCCGGGCCCCCCCGGGGCACCGCCCCCCGGATCCAGCCTGCGACCCCCCCCCGGGTCCCCGAGTGATGCCGGGACACCCCCCGCTCTGCGGGACCCCGAGTGACCCCGGGACACCCCCCTCTCCCCAGCCTCCACCCTGGGACACCCCCCACCCGACCCACACCGCCCCCGGATCCAGCCTGCGACCCCCCCCCCCCCGGTCCCCGAGTGATGCCGGGAGACCCCCTGCGCCTGGGACACCCCCCGCTCTGCGGGACCCCGAGTGACCCCGGGACACCCCCTTCTTCCCGGCCCTGCCCTTAGTGACCCCCCGGGACACCCTCTCCCCCCTGTCCTGCCCCAAGTGACCCCAGGACACCCCCCTCCCCAGGCCCTGCTGCTGCCCCGAGTGACCCCAGGACACACACCCCCTGCCCTGCCTGTCCCGCTGCCCTCCAGATCCTGGCCCGGTTCCCAGAGTGACCCCAGGACACCCCCTGCCCTGCGCCCTGCCCCGAGTGACCCCAGGATACCCCCCAGAGCCCTGCCCATCCTGCTCCCCTCCAGACCCTGCCCCAGTTCCCCAAGTGACCCCAGGACACCCCTTGCTCTCTGGGACCCCGAGTGACCCCAGGACACACACCCCAGACCCTGCCCCGAGTGACCCTGGGACACCCCCCCCCCCCAGCCCCTGCCCATCCTGCTCCCCTCCAGGCCCTCCCCCGGTTCCCCAAGTGACCCCAGGACACCCTCCCTCCCAGGCCCTGCTCCCAAGTGATCCCGGGATACACACCCCGGGGGGCCCTGCCCCAGTTCCCCAAGTGACCCCAGGCTACCCGCCCCCTCCCCAGGCCCTGCCACCGAGTGATACCCCCAGGCACAATCCTGCCACTCTGCCCCTCAGGCACCCCAATCCCTGATCGATTCCAGGAGAGCCTCCCCGGAGCCCTCCCCCATCTTCCTGCCCTCTGGGGTCCCAGAGAGAGGAGGTTCCTCTCAGCCACCCCGGGATCCAGGAGTAGCACCCCAAAGCACAGCTCCCCCCAACCCCAAGAAGGGAGAGCCCTTGCGAGCCCTCCGGGCGCCCTGAGAAAGCGAGGGTCTGTGCACCATCCTTCCCTCCTAGGCCTTCAGTGAGAAAGGCCCCATGCCGAGGCTCTCAAGATAGGAACGCCCTGTGGGCACTTGGCTTTATGCTCTGAGATCAATAAATGCCTCTCAGATCCTCTAGGCCAGTGGTTTTCAAACTGCGGGTCGCGCCCCAGTACTGGGTCGTGGAATGGAAGGCACTGGGTCGCGGCAGCTCTAGTCAGCACCGCCGACCGGGGCATTAAAAGTCCCGTCGGCGATGCTGCCCGGCTAAGGCAGACTAGTTCCTATCTGTCCTGGCACTGCGCTGCGCCCCGGGCAGCAGGTCCAGCTCCTAGGTGGGGGGCCACAGGGCTGTGTGCGCTGCCCCTGCCCCGAGCACCACACTCCCATTGGCCAGGAACCGGCCAATGGGAACTGGGGGGGCGGTGCCTGCGGGTGAGAGCCCTGCGGAGCTGCTTGTGCTTCCTCCGCCTGGGAGCTGAACCTGCTGCCGGCCGCATCCAGGGCGCAGCGCGGTCCGTGGTGCCAGGACAGGCGGGAAGCCTGCCTGAGCACCCCGGCTGCGCCGCTGACCAGGAGCCGCCCGAGATAAGCCCCAATCTATGCCCCAGTCCCCTACCTCAGCCAATGCCATGTTCATAAAAACTGTTACCAGCTGCCATGATATTTGTTGTTCTTGCTCAAAGCGTCAGCTCCTGGAGTTGTATGAATATGGGAGAATCTCCGCTTTCACTTTTGGTGGTTTTTTTACAGTATATTCCTAGCCCTCGTGGTTGTATAAATGTGTTCCGGAGGTACCCTAAAGGCTCAGAAAATAAGGCAAATAAAAAAACCCCAAATGTATTATTTTTTTAAAAATCTCATGATTTTTAGGTGCCTCTCTCCAGATATTTTGAACACTTGGGATTGACAGTGCTGGAAAAGTGAAGGGTTTGTCTGAAAACCAGCTTGCTGTAGTTTTGAGGTGGAACTGATTCCAGCACAGAGAATTCACACAAGGCTGTTCAAATCACATAAGCCCCAAACACAGCATTTAAATGGGTTTCAGATGAAGAGCTTTTAAACAATGTTTCTAGAGTCTGTAGCCTGCACCACGGTCACTTTGAACAGAAATTTCACTGATCATGCCTAAGTGCTCAATATTTCTAGTGACCTCAAGGTATTCCTTTTCTCTATTCTACGTTCCCAGCTCTGGATAAACTGCATGAAATTGCAGCCAAAGTGTATGAAAAACTTGACATCCTGTTGAATGGGCAAAGGTACCAACCAGGTAAGTTCGTTGACTTGCAAAGTGGGGGATGCGTCGTACGGAAGGGTTGGTGATCTGGGATGTCTGTTGCCTTGTGAAGAAGTGGAATGAACTCCCACACACCTCATGGGATCAGAGCCATGGTCTGTATTTAATTTCACTGGTGCTTTTTGGTTGACCAAATATAAGCATTAGTGTTATAACTCGAATGAGGATGATTTCAGTGTGAGGCTTGATGGATGAAAAAAATGGGTTTATGCCATTTTTTATTGACTGTGTCCAAAGACAGCCGAACAGTGTTTAAAATTTTTTTAAATTTTTTTTGGTTTTTCACCCTGGAAAGATCAGGAATACTGCATCTGGTCTTCCCTGGTTTTGCTAGAAGACTCATGGGACTAGGTATTGGTGATGTGAGGTGGGAGCTTTAAGGCATTTTCCCCCCAGTTATTTCTCAAGAGATTCCTTAAATAGGTTTTAGCAACAAGAAAATACAAGTTTTAAACCAACTGAATTAAAATCACTTCTCCCTTCAATTAATCAGGTTTCACTTCTATATGATTTCTGATATCATAGCTTGGTTCCCCAGATATCTGTACAGTCTTCTAGGAAAACGAGATGACAAAACTTTCAAAGGAAGCAGGAATTCCCCCCTTTTTATTTTTAAAACTTTCAAGCTGCCCATCATCATAAAGAGCCGCAAACCCAGTTTGTGCAGGTCACCTTTAATACAGATCCAAGGCAATGCAGAAATATTTGCCATACTGGGATTACTGGAGATATAATAAATTATTATTGTAATTTACCGTAAATTATATATTAGCCTGCAGTAAAGTTCTATTTTTATTATTATTGTAGTGTGGTAGCATATAGACGCCGCACTCATGGACCTGGGCCCAGCATGCTAGGCGCTGCACAAACACAGAATGAAAAGACAGCCCTGCCCCTAAGAGCTGACAGGCAGACAGATGGGGGAGCGAAAGGAAACAATAAGACAATATTGATCACGTTCGTTCTCTCACCTAACACGTTCACTAAAAGCGACAGAATTAATTGAAACAAAACAAAGTAAATTTCTCCAACATTGTCATTGTTTCACTAGTTTTGTAAGCGTCCTGAGAAGGACACAGCTTTCTTTCAGCGGCCAAGGATACAAACGTAGCAGAAATGCAAGATACTTTGCTTAGGATCTGGATGGATGGGGAATGAGGCCCTGATTCTGCCACCATGTATGCACTCAACTTCTAAGCACATGAGTAATCTCCCTGAAGTCAATGGGAATACTCCCAGGCATAAAGTTAAGCATATGCATGAATGTTTATGGAATCGGGTGCTAATTCACTATACAAAGCAAGGGTAGAATATTTTTTCCCCATATGATCTGACAGAAGCAAACCTAGTCTGTAGCACTGCAAACTCTGGTTAAAGCCTGCACTTTTGGGGAGAGAATCCAAATTTCTGAGGCCCACTTTCATTCAGTAATATTTGTTGTGTCCCGATGTTGATGTGCATGTCGGGAGTTACAGACGTTATCTGTTTAAATGACGGCCCGAGACCGAGCCGAGTGCTCCCTTGTTAGATAGAGGCGCTTCCTGATTACTTCTAAACAACTGGCAGAATAACTAAAGGGAAATAAAGTCAGCTAGAGTCGGCCGGATTGATTCAGGAACGAAGTTGAATTATAGCGAGGAATATGTGAGCCACTGGAGCTCTAACTTATGATTAGGGCCCTACCAAATTCACAGTCCATTTTGGTCAATTTCATGGTCATAGGATTTTTTAAATGGTCAATGTCTTGATTTCAGCTATTTAAATCTGAAATTTCACAGTGTTGTAATTGTAGGAGTCCTGACTCAAAAAGGAGCTGTGGGGAGGGGTCACAAGGTTATTATAGGGGGGGCTGCGGTACTGCTACCCTTACTTCTGCGCTGCCGCTGTTGGCGGTGGTGCTGCCTTCAGAGCTGAGCAGCTGGAGAGCAGCGGCTGCTGGCCGGGAGCCCAGCTCTGAGGGCAAAGCCGCCACCAGCAGCAGTGCAGAAGGGATGGCATGGTATGGTATTGCCACCCTTACTTCCGCGCTGCAGAACTGGGCCCTCAATCAGCAGCCACCACTCTCTGGTCACCCAGCTCCGAAGGCAGCAGCGCAGACGTAAGGGTGGCATGGTATGGTATCGCCACCCTTACGTCTGCGCTGCTGCTGTCAGGGCGCTGCCTTCAGAGCTGGGTGCCTGGCAAACAGCCTCCGCTCTCCGGCCACCCAGCTCTGAAGGCAGCGCAGAAGTAAGGGTGGCAATAACACAACCTCCCTAAATTAACCTTGCGATCCCCCTGCAACTGCCTTTTGCGTCAGGACCCCCAGTTTGAGAAACACTGATCTCCCCCATGAAATCTGTATAGTGTAGGGTAAACGCACACAGAAGATCAGATTTCACAGGGGGAGACCAGATGTCACGGTCCGTGACGCGTTTTTCTTTATGATTTCGTTTTCACTTCTGATTTAACATGTATGTTGTGGCAGCACCTACCTGCTAAGCCGGTCAGAGCCCTACTGCATTAGGTGCCATACAAACATAGTAAATAGCAGTCCCTGCCCCAAACAACTGACATCTCTCTCTCTCTCTCTCTTTTTTTTGGTAAGGTATCCTCCCTCAACTGCTGCAGTCCATTTTTCAGAACCAGATCCAGCTGCTGCAGAGAGCTATCATTGAAAGTGAGCCTTTCCCCTTTCCTCTGTGCGTGCCACCCCCTCAGCTTTGGTTTCTGTTGGTAGCTCCGGTAAAGAGGGAGTGGAAAAGCGTGCAAAGGTGAACCCCGGGGAAACTGTAGGCTTCATGAGTGTTGTGAAGGGAGGGGGCTGGGGTCAAAGGGCTGCTGAGTGTTGTCATGAGGTTGTCAGGGAAAGGGCCTGCTTGGAAGGGAGGGGTTTTACCGGACCATGAGGGCAATTTCAGAACGAGAGCTCCTGGAGGAGCTATCAGGGCAGGACGGGGCTCTGCAAGTCCACAGAAGATCACAGGGCCTAGAAGGGAGATCTCACCCTGGACCGTGGAGGGGAGATTTCTGAGGTCTCCGGCTGTGCGGTAGGGCTAAGGGGAAGCAGGGCTGCACTTTGAACAGCCTGCCTGATGCCACGAGAACTGAAACTCCAGGGAAAACGAGGGAGTTACAGTGCTTGAGGGGAGGGGATAAATAAGACCATGGACGGAGTAGCAGGGCCTGGTTTTCACACTGGAGAGCACTGAGGAAGCAGTGCCAAGTGGTTAGGGCACTAACTAGGGAGACCCAGGTTCAATTCTCTGCTCTGCCACAAACTGACCTTGGAGAAGTCACAGCCTCTCTGCCTCAGTTTCCCTTCTGTGCAGCGGGGATAGTAGCACTGCTCCATGTGGGGGGGGGGGGGGTGGGAAGGATATAGCAAAGAGTGAGAGGCACTCAGTTGCTGCCGTGATGAGGGCCAGTCGATACAGTGTCTTTAGTGCCTGTTGTTAACTGCGAGCTGTTGAAAGAAGGGCTCTTTAATCCTAATGAACTCTCCCTGCTTTCCTTAGGCAGACTGGAGTGTGAACGTCACTGTGGTAAGTCGGGGAGGTTGCGGGGGTTCATTGTTACTGATTTAGATCTGTGGTTCTCCGCTCTTTCCACCTTGCAGCCCTCCTTCCAGTTAGCCATGTGGGGAGAGCAGGGTGGGTGTGACCCCAGACACCTCTTCCAGTCACTATTTTGGGACCCCGATCTAGACACAAAAGCATGACAGTGAATCTGCCCGAATCAGCCGGGGGGATGTCCTGGTCCCATTAAAGGTAATGGCAGAACTCCCATGGGCTTCACGGGGGGTGCTGGGATTTCACCCCAGACCTATCATCTCCGCTGTGCCAGCAGCGACCAGATGTTAACTGCTGATATGTCTAGCAGGCGACTTCCCCACGCAGTCAGTTTCACTCTTGTGTGTTACAGGAATCTTTACATATGATGCTGTCTCCTGCATGAATTGTAACGTCTCCAGACCAGCTTGCTTTGGATATAACTGCGAGTAGGGAGCACATCTTTATATGGAGTGTGTGTGTGTGTGTGTGTGTGTGTGTGTGAGAGAGAGAGAGAACTGCCCATCAGCTCTGGCTGAGCCCTATGGCTGTGCTATTCCCAGGAACATTGGTAACTGCCTAAGAGAGGGCAGAGGAAAGATGTCTTCTTTAAAGAGAATAGATTATTAACAGGACTGTTGGTTAACCAGGTGGCTCCTCTTCCCCCACTAAGAGAGAAACACCTAAAAAAAGTCCTTACCCCACCCCTCTAACCATCTGTCTATCCTAGGGTGACCAGATGTCCTGATTTTATAGGGACAGTCCCGATTTTGGGGTCTTTTTCTTATCTTGGCTCCTATTACCCCCCAGCCCCTGTCCCGATTTTTCACACTTGCTGTCTGGGCACCCTATCCACAGATGTGTTCAACCCTTCCCTTTCTTCAACAGGTCATCAGAAGAATGGGAAGCAGCCTTGAAAGGCCTTTTTGATTACATGTAAGTGTCCGGTCCGCATTCAGCTTTCCAGGATCTGTCACTAAGGCCGTGTCTAGGAGAAAGAGGTTCAAAACACATCTTCCTAGTGAAGACAAGGCCTCGTGGATGGTGTTGGTTTAGGTTTTTAGTTTGTTACACGGGGTTTTTAATCAGCTTGCCAAATGCAATACAAGGCTCTAATCCTGCAACCCTTGCTCACATGAGTAACCCCGTTAACTTGAATGGGACCTGTTTGAACTAGAGTAGATTGGATGCTTTTCTAAACATTCTTGCTTGAAAGATTGCCAGTGGCGGAGAATGAAAACCCTAACCAGCAGGGTTCAGCAGTGGGAGGGAAATGCAATGGGGTGGGGGAGGACCTGGATTTAAGAGCTACTTTGACCCTCATCTAACAGAAGGTGGGCGGCAATGGGGGTGGGGATGCCGTTCTGGTTTCTGCTCGCAGCATCGGCACGGAGTGCAGCGATGTAGCTTTGGCTGCTCACCTGCCCTCGCACCAAGAAAGCAGAGCCGTGATGGCCTGAGGACAGGGGGAGAAAATGATGGGCCCCTAAATGGAATGATGTTGTTACCTTAAAACTCGGTGTGGCTCCGAGCTGGGAGCAGGGAGGCAGCAGCACTATTCAGATACTTTTGCAGGGGAGGAAGATGTTGAAAGCACCATGCCTAGGAAAGCATAGAGCTTCCTCCCCGTGAGCAGCCCATCCCACAGCACATGCTGGGCTGGTGTCTTCGGTCCCTGTAGCAATAGCTGTAGGAGGCAGCACTGATGTGGAAGGCTCTGGATTTCCTCTTCTCTAGCACGAGACTGACAATGTTAGTTTAACTTTTGCTTCTGGAAACCTTTGCCCTGGTTCAGAGCTCTGCTCTCCTGGGGTTATTCTAGTGGACCTCCACTGCCTGATCTGGAGGCCTGACTTGGCAGCCATCAGTGCAGTATTGGGTTGTCTGTGTACCGCGTCCCGCCCAGCCCTTTCACGCTGGGCTGGCTCAGACCCCATCGATAAGGTGGAGTCCCAGAGAGAGGGCGAGATGAGAACTCACCATTCGACAGCTGGCGGAATCCCTGACGTTCCTATTTCACTGTTTTTCTTCTTTTTCAGAAACAAAATATACCAGTAAGTGGGGTGATTTTTCCTTACCATCTGGAAGGCCTCCAGGACTCCAGGACCAGTAGTAGATATTTTCTATCTACCTGTAATATTTTCCACTCGAGTGACTCCCTGTAGGGAAAGAGGGAGGTGAAATGCTGCAGCCCTTTCTCTGAGCCCTAGGCTGATGGTTTCCAATGGGAAACTGAAGGCATCTGTGCTGCAGAAGCGGGAAGGGCTGCTACCTTGGGGTCAGATTCTCCTTCAGGGGTAACTCCATTGACTGCAACTGAGTTACCCTGGGATAAGTGAGAGCTGAATTGGGCCTAGTCTGGTGGTCAGGGCACTAGCCTAGGACTTTGAGGACCTGGGTTCAATTGTCTCCTCTGGTGAATCACTTCTCTCAGGCTTGGGAGTCAGCAGCCTAACCCGATTTGAGGAGCTGGGCCTTAGGCCCAGTGGGGGTAGTATCAGGTCTCTACCTGCATTGATCAGTGTCAGCTGGTGGAACAACCTGCCATTAACTCAGGGCTGCAGGTACCAAGGCTGCCTCTGACAGCAGACTCAGCACAAGTGAAGGAGAAACTCCCCAGTTTGGGGGCTCAACTCTCTGAGCTTGGAGGGGGAGCTGCAACCCCTCTTCCAGCCCTTCCTGGGACAGTGGTGGGAGAGGCGCTGAGCTGCAGTTAACCCCGTGTTCACGGGAGACCTGGAAGTGCCCTTGCAGCCTGGCTCAGTGATGAATTCTGTGCGCTTTCCTCTGAACCGAAGGCCTTCTAATCTCGTTTTCTCCTCAGGCAATCAGCAAGGTGGATAGTGGCCTTGAGAAGGATCCCAGGCTTCCAGTGAGTGTCTGTTCTGCTCCAATTGTTTGGGCTTCAGGGACCCAGTCCTTCAAATGGCTTCCCTGAAGGGAAGCGATTCCTTTCACACAGCCTAGGGAGCCAGCTGCCATGGACAATTACATTGAGAATCCCATCCCACGAAGCACGCCAGGCCTTGGCTGCTGAGTGCTCCTCCCGCACTGAGATACACCCAGGTCCTTCGAAGAGACGGACTGATCCTTCAGGCTGCTAAGCGTCCTTGTCTCCTGGGCTCAGCCCTTTAAAGCCCATGGATGAGAAATGAGCTGTTACTGCCACTACTAGGCATTGCACAGCTCTATTCCCCCTGCACTGCTTTGAAATTCACCTCCCATTGCTTTGGGATTAGGACCAAGCCTTTCAATCCTACACGCTTCTGAATTCATATTATGACTGTGCTGTATAGGGCTGGTCAATGCAGAAGCAGCATGCTCGGGAGGGGTAGGACAGTGGCTGGGATTCTCAGCTCTGCCACTGATCTACTGAGACATCTGGGGCAAGTGACTTCTCCCTGGAACTGTTCCCCCTTCCACGCAGGGTCTGTTTAGACCGTAAACTCTTCCGGGCAGGGACTGTCTCTCACTGGACAGCATGATGGGGCTCTGAGCTTGTCTGGGGTCAGTGGGCTCTACCATCCTGATCTGAAATCCCAGGATAACGAGCCTCCATCCTACTCTGGGGAAAGCAAGCTAGCTTTCTGGTGCAGAGGCTGGGGGCAGAGGCTGGTTTTTGACAGCAGTGCTCAGCTACCACCCAGCTCTCTAATAAGCTTCTTTGTCTTTCAGCAATTGCATATCCACCAGGTAAGTAGGCACCAGGAAGGGGAAGTGTTAATTTGAGCATAAACAGTAGCCAGCTTCCTGCTCGTTCAGCAAAAGAGCCTCAGTGTTGAGGGGAATCCTTTCTAGGGGATGGGGCTATATAAAACCTAGATGATATTATTTCCATCTTGCTCCTGCCCTCAGAAGTACATTGCAATCATCATTGGGAGCGGTGGGGGTAGTTTTGTGCAATTTTTAATAACTTTGAGAACAGACACGCCTACTTTAGTATTGAGGTGGCCTGGGGAAGCCAAAGAACTATACGCAACCCCACTGAATTATTTCAGATTTTCCTCCCTGCTTCTTCCCCCTCCCCCGTTCAATGTAGCCCCTAGTGTAATGAACATGGCACTCCTAGAATCATAGAATCTCAGGGTTGGAAGGGACCTCAGGAGGTCATCTAGTCCAACCCCCTGCTCAAAGCAGGACCAACCCCAACTAAATCATCCCAGCCAGGGCTTTGTCAAGCCTGACCTTAAAAACCTCTAAGGAAGGAGATTCCACCACCTCCCTAGGTAACCCATTCCAGTGCTTCACCACCCTACTAGTGAAAAAGTTTTCCCTAATATCCAACCTAAACCTCCCCCTCTGCAACTTGAGACCATTACTCCTTGTTCTGTCATCTGCCACGACTGAGAACAGTCTAGATCCATCCTCTTTGGAACCCCCTGCCCCAGGCCTGGCAAGCAGAGCACGGTTTAGGCAAATGCAGCGCTTGGCCATGAGGCTGCACTGCTGCGCACGCTGTAGGAAGCCGGGCTTTGCCATCACTTTGGTGGCCAAGGCTAGTCTTGGCCCTAGTACGTCCTGCTGAGACCAGTGAGGACCCTCTCAATTGAAGGAGGTAGAAAACAATCTTCACATAGTGTTGCTTTTAATAGGGACTGTGTTGAGTGTATTTCCTTCCACTGAGAGAGAGACCCTTTTAGCCCCTGCAGTACTTTGTTTACTAGAAAAGTATTAATCTTGCATGTTTTATTCTCCCTTCCCTACAGCCCAGCAATGCTCAACTTTAAAAGTAAGTTTGCAAATAGAGGATTTCTTATAGCTTCAAGGGGCAGGGGGCTAGCTGGGGCTGCGGCTACAGGTGTTTTTTCCTCCAGGTCTCCCTGGGCCGTAGCAGCATGGCTAGAGCACAGGAGCAGGTGGTTGCCAGCGTCGTAACCATGGTGTGAGCTGCTCACCAGGGACAAATGAGTAGGAGCCAGGGCCAGCTCTGTTGGCCCTAGATGGGGAGGTGGCCTGGTGGTACATGTTTAGCAAAATCGCCAGTGTAGACACCCCAGGAAGGGCTCTCCAATCTGCACTGCTGCTGGAGGTTATTAGCCTGCACAGAGCAGTGGAAGACGCAGTTTGCAGATGTTTGGGGGACAAGGATGATGAGAGGTCAGCTTTGCAGACAGGGCTGCTAACGGAGTTTCATGAGGGAGTTCTCCAGGTGGAGGAGGAGTAAAGACGGGACCCTTGGGGGGTGCTGTGTGCTGCGCTTGTGTTTGTCTGTTTGAAGGACCATGTAATGTGGCCGGCAGTTGGAAGCTGTGAGCTTCTAAACACAGTTTGAAATCTGGAAGCCTCTGTTCATTGGCTGAGCCTTAGTCAGGGGGCGGGGTCACAGGAAGGCCAGGGCTTTATAAAGCAGTGAGCAAGCAATCAGGGCTGCTGAGAGGGAGTTTGGAAGGGGCGAGGTACACTGGCCATTCTTTAAATCCTTTAAACTAAACTAAAATCAAACCTTCTTGATTTAAACAAAAACCTTATCATTAGCCTAGGTAGCTGTAGGAGACAATGCAGGCAGAAGCCCAGCAGCAGAGTGGGGGCTATCCTGTTTAATTACACTCAGTGTAGCATGTATGATGTATGTAGCATGCCCTGTGGGCGGGTGGGATATGTGTGCATTCGGTGCAAGGAGCTCCTGGCCCTCAGAGACTGCGTACGGGCTTTGGAGGCCAGGGTGGCGGAACTGGGGGAGCTAAGGAAGGCAGAGAGGTATGTTGATGAGGCTTTCTGGGACACTGTAGACTTGTCCCACCTCCAGGCAGACAGCCCCTGCCCTGTTAAGGAGGATGAAAGGCTCAGGGAAAGAGAGCAGTCAATGGGAGCAGAGGGAAACTTTCCCATAGTTGGGACCCTCCTTCCAGATGATGTTTGGGTATCCTCTTGCACTGAGGCTCTCTCTCCAAGGGCGGGAACGCCAGTCATTACGAAAAGGCAGGTGTTAGTAATGGGAGATTCGATCATTAGAAACAGATAGCTGGGTTTGTGATGACCGGGAGAACCGTACGGGGACTTGCCTGCCTGGTGCAAAGGTTGCAGATCTCTCGAGGCATCTAGATAGATTTGAGTAGTGTGGGGGAGGAGCTGGTGGTCGTGGTACATGTCGGTACCAATGACATAGGGAAGGGTAGGAGAGACATCCTGGAGACCAAATTTAGACTGCTAGGAAAGAGACTGAAATCCAGGACCTCTATGGTGGCATTCTCAGAAATGCTTCCAGTTCCACGCGCAGGGCCAGGTAAGCAGGCAGAGCTTCAGAGTCGTGGATAGTTCTCTGAAGACGTCCACGCAGTGTGCAGCAGCAGTCAAAAAAGCAAACAAGATGTTAGGAATCATTAAAAAAAGATAGAGAATAAGATGGAGAATATCTTATTGCTTTTATATAAATCCATGGTATGCCCACATCTTGAATACTGCGTACAGATCATAGAATCATAGAATCTCAGGGTTGGAAGGGACCTCAGGAGGTCATCTAGTCCAACCCCCTGCTCAAAGCAGGAAGTTATTTACTTGTTCCCATAATATAAGAACTAGGGGCCACCAAATGAAATTAATGGGCAGCAGGTTTAAAACAAATAAAAGGATGTCGTTCTTCACACAGCGCACAGTCAACCTGTGGAACTCCTTGCCTGAGGAGGTTGTGAAGGCTAGGAATATAACAGGGTTTAAAAGAGAACTAGATAAATTCATGGAGGTTAAGTCCATTAATGGATATTAGCCAGGACCAAATGGTGTCCCAAGCCTCTGTTTGTCAGAGGGTGGAGATGGATGGCAGGAGAGAGATCACTTGATCATTACCTGTTAGGTTCACCCCCTCTGGGGCACCTGGCATTGGTCACTGTCGGTAGACAGGATACTGGGCTGGATGGACCTTTGGTCTGACCCAGTATGGCCATTCTTATGTTCGTTCAGCCTCCTGGAAGGTAGTGGTTTGTATGTGTTTTGCCATTGTTTGTGGGGCCTTAGCAGGCGTTGCAGTCTAAACACGAGTAGAAGAGGGGACACACAGAGGGTATTTCCTGAGGGAAAAGCGAATGACAAGTATCCAGTACGTGGAGCTGGAGCCAGCAGGTGTCCAAGTCTGAAAGGCGGAAGCTGAACTTAAAATGCAGAGTGGTTAGGAAAAGCCATAATCCTTACACCAGTTACACTCGTTCTGCTTCATCATGCTGTTTCTGTTTGCCCTTGGTTGCAAATGCACAAGAGGGGGCATCAGTGTTCCTCTAACCCTGGGACTGATGCCAGGGCAGGCCCGCTACATGCTGCCCCCCCCCCCCCCCCCCCGAGCTCTGCCAATGCACCTCACCTGTTAATTGTGGCTGTTGTATTATATGGCAGTTTTTCTTGAGTCGAGACTAGGTCAAACCCTTCCCTGCTGTCCGATGGCATGTTGAAACCGAGTTCTGTTTCCTTTGCCCTCAAAACTGAAGCCGCAGTAAAGATATGCGAGCCTTTCTGCACTGTGGT
This sequence comes from Macrochelys suwanniensis, assembly GCA_033296515.1. Taxonomy (NCBI): domain Eukaryota; kingdom Metazoa; phylum Chordata; order Testudines; family Chelydridae; genus Macrochelys; species Macrochelys suwanniensis. The sequence goes on from CM065799.1 coordinate 5,365,645, forward strand.
TATGAAGGCTTCAGCCATTTGAGTGCAGTTTTCCGTGGCTCCCAGCTGGAACATCTGTAAACAGGCCATCTTTCTCTCAGCTTGAGTTTCATTGCAGACAGCTGATTGCAGCCCTTTGTTTCATAATGATATTTCCTCTACTGCCACCTCCTTTCCCCTGGGTACTCAAAGAGACTGCACTAGTTCCATTCATCACATGGGCCTAGCTGTGCTTTTCAGACCAGTCCAAGCGCTGATGGATTTGTTTGGTTTCTTCTACCTCCAAGGGATAAATGCCAGCATGTCTGAGACTTGGCACAACACACTTGTGAACAGGAGGACTACTGGATGGCACCAATACAGAATTCCCCCCACCAGAGTGATCGACTGCTGAGCTGGGTTTTTTTTAAAATATCTACTTAGAATGTATTAGGTGTAAGGGAAATTAAACACTGGAAATGCTCAGTGGAGTGCTATGTTATACTTCTGTACATCATCACGTTTTACACACAACTCAAAGGCGGTTTATTTAACCAAAATGCATCAAGCCACTGGACAGCAGGAACTCACTTTGTACCCGAATGCCTGCATAAAGTTTCCCTGCCATTGCAGTTGCATCAATGAGCAGCTGTATTCCACCCCAGAACCAGCTGCAATTTCAGTGACAGGTAAAATGATCTGTTTATAAAAAGCTCACCTACCACTCTTAATAAAAGGCGGTAAGCACAGACAGGTATTACAAAAATCAAAATTAACTTTTGTTTTGAAATTTTATTAGATCGTCTTGACACAAAATTGTTACAGCAGCTTGTGGTCTTTCTTTGTAAGGGAATGTTGATAGCAAATAAATTCTTTAATATCACATCAGACAGTTTCAAAGGTCTAGAATCACTGCACAGGATTCTTTAAGAGAAGACTCTACATGCTAAAGTGACAGTTTTCATCCATGAATTTTTTAATCCCCCCACCCCCACTAATTGAGGAACATTATTATCCTTTAAGACAATTTTAATATGTTCAGTATCTAATACACAAACTGGCTAACCAAGGGAGGTTGATCGTCATTATCAAACACTACCACTTCACCAGCACAGGAGCCTGCTGCACAAGGATTCCGGCAGTACACAAGTGCAATCAGACCGCATACAATGCTGATCCTAGCAATAAAACCACAGCAGAGCCTTTAGAACACACCCTAACATGGGAAGAGTGTAAAGAGGCACAATTAGTCTAACAAAAGGTAAGATCAGAATAAAGTTCTGATCTCACCCTTTGTCCCCAGTTTGTAGGGTTTTATCAGAAGTCTACTGTGCAATACTGACATTTGTTGGAGGGGGCAGTTGCCAAAAACTTAAGTGCAGACATTATACATGTTTATCTCTTCCATAGGGGCCCTTTTGGTAATAGCAATTGACAGTTCTTTACCCACATCTCAAAGTAATAACCGTTTAGTACATCTCAAGTCTGCTGGAAATAGAACAGCACAAGGAATTTAAAAAAGAGAGATTTTGGAAAGTGATACTAGTTAAGAGTACGGTCCTCATTTGTACTTCAGTGACCGAAAACTCCCTTTCCAGGCAGGGATTCCATGTGAACTCTCAACAGCACAGAATGGAGTCATTTTGTCAGACCCTCCTTTATACCCTCGTAGTAACTCGTACCACAAAACACAAGTGTGTAGTGTTTTTCTTCCCTCCCGCATCTAGGCAGGTACAGTTTTGATGGCATGGCCCCAATTATACCTTGGCTGCTGGCACCTGGCTACGTCCGAATCCACCTTCATGAAAGCAGGGCCAGCACAATGCTCCAGGGACCAATTCAACACATTGTCACATCTCAACATTGATAGCATGGGGACAAACGTTTTGGAGCAGGAGGTATTTTAGGTGGCTATTTCTCCAACCTGCTACTGGTCAACCTCATCTGGTGAGCCACATTATAAACAAAATAAAAAACAGGAACAAAAAACCTTTGGATTTCCAGTTTCTTTGCTACATTCTAACATTTCAGGAATGTGAAATTTCAGTGGACTTTACGAAGCACATCAGCAGAGATCACTTATGGGGAGATGTTTAAGAGGCCTTGTTTTGGAGATGAACAGGGGCAGAGAGGAGTAAGGAGTCAACGCTTTTCAGCCCATGTTTTAGCTGTCGTTAACAGAAGGCAAGGCCCAAGGCAGCTACCATAAGCAGAAACCCAGGAGTGTCCCAAACTTACCGGGTGCCTACTGATGAGCTCTTACGATATCAAGGATGTTGATATTTGGGACCAAGTGAGCTTGAGAGTAGGAGGTGTCTGCCTTCAGGCCCAACACCAGCCTCTGCTAAAAATATACACCTACTAAAGCAGACATATTCCATAGACAAGGGCCAAGGCAACCTCCTACGTTACCAATGCTACTGATAACATTCTGCTCCATATGGGAGGCAGGGTGTATTGGATTGCTGGGAACTGCTGAATAAATAACCCACCCAAACATGTCAGGATCTCACTGGGCTGGAAAGGGTTAACACCACAGTTGGTAAAAAGATTCCAAATAAAAAAAGGTAACATACAGCCTTAAAATGTCTAAACTGCAAACAGTGGTGGAGTTAACTGAAAAGCACGTGCCCCGAGATAGTACATGCGTACGAGGGAGAAACGTAACACTTGGATCTGTTTGTCTTACACTTCTTTAAGTGTATCTCTTGTAGTTGCAATATTTATAAAGACTATTCAGCACTTTGATAATGTCTCTTTCATCTCATCCAGCAAGTTGCTCAGCAGGGTGGAATCATTACATTTTCCGTCAACGGATACTGAATTCTCTCCCTTTAAAAAAAAGAGTCAGTCAGTTAGCTTCTTCCTTAGTAAGGGCACAATTCTACTCCCAGTGGAGTCAGTGGGAGCCAAGGCAGGCCCTAGTCTGTTCTTTGGAAGGGTGATAGGCAGTGGCCCTGGGGTGCCCCGGCCGCTGGGGGAAGCCCCTATGCCCTGACCCTGCTCCGCGGCAGCAGTGCCAGGCAGGGGAAGCCCTAGCGCCCCCAGACCCCATCAGAAGCCACGGGGCAGACAGGGAGGGAGAAGCCCCAACACCCTGACGGGGGGGGGGGGGGGGGAAGAGATGAGGAAGAGAGCGCAAGTCCCAGCACCCAGACCCCCACTGTGGCCCTGGGACTGGAGGAGCTCTCACTCCTCGCTTCACCCCCGGGGATGTGGTGCAGGGTCAGAGCTTCTCTGGTCTTGGCACTGGGGTGGAGAAGAGGAAGAAAGGGGCTCTGGCCCAGGGCCCCAGGAAACCTTAATTCGCCTCTGGTGATAGGATGTGCTCTGCACAACAGTACTGGCCCCTGTTCATTCAGTCACAGGACAGCATGAACAGAGGTTTGTCCATGTCATCCCAGGCAGAGGTACAGGGCAGAGGGGGCTCACCAGGGTCACTCCCAAGCAGTTGTGCCGGCTGAATGAAGCCACCCTGAATCCCACCCTGTAAGATTTTTATGAACTGGGAATATTTCTACCTTTGCCTTAAAACAGGAAAAAGGCTCCCAGATAAGCTAGTTTCCACCTGACTGCGCCATTGGAGAACCTTAGGGAGCGCTCACCTTTTTTACCAGTAGGCAGACATGATGACCTTGGATAGAACGACTGTACATTGACGCACAAGAGTCAACTCGCTCCACAACTGCAGAAGAAAGCAGCCATTTTTATTTAACAGCCTTTTCTACCTTCTCCTAAAAGAGTAAATACAGCCGCTGTCTGGAACCACCCCGCTGACAGCGACCTGCCCCATGAGGTAAGGTGGTTGGATGTCTTAACCATCAATTTGCTTGTTCGAATGTTGGGGTTATTTTGGCATATTAAGTTTAATTACGATGTGATTTCACAAACCTGACCTTCTTGCAGCAAAGAGCATATTTATCCAAAAGCTGTTCATTTAGCCTAACACACACTGGCCATTTTAAAGCCAAGCAGCTTTGGTGAAGAATTGCTGGGCCCCAGGATGTGGGGAAGACATTCCACTTCAGTCATTTAGAATTTGCAATTTACACCAAGATACGAAGCTAAATTCTTCCCATTCCAATTTATTTAGTGCTGGTGAAAGATCAGATTGACAGCACTGAAGACTGAACTATTCTCTCCACAGAATCAGCAGCAGTCCAAGCTGCCTCAACACTGGCTACCCATGTTCCTCACTGAACCGGACAAACTATTTATACGGATTCAGCGGGAGCTCATTTTGAATGGTTCAGGCTTTAATTTGTTCCTTCTGGGACAGGGACACCTGGCTACTAAAACTGGGCCAAGATGCCTTCCTCCAACCTGGTTTCATCTGGACTGAATTTGAATCAATGATCTAGAGCTTAAGAGCATCTACCTTCCCTTGGCGAAACTAGTCCCTTAAGTAGTAATTTCAGAACAAGAAACCCTGCAGCAGGTTCTGTGTTAGGAACTCACCTGAAAAATGATGATAAAAACAAATCTTTGCTAGTAGATGTTGGAAGGAAATGCTAATTCCATCTACTTTTATAGAACTCATGTGCAGATCCCCAGACTCCAGCAGCTTGGCAAAAGCATCACTGCAAAAACACAAAGGAGAGATCATGGTATACACTTAGGCTACAAGCCTGTGCTAAGCGCTTTCGTGACAGCACCATGCAGGCTTTAATGAGTCTAATAGGGCAGCAGCTCATATACAATTAAGATCTAGCAGGAGACTCAGGTTTAGGAGTGGAACCGGGATCTACCCTCCAGCCTGTCTCAGGGTATCCCTATGATCTCTGAAACAGGGAGAAAGAGAAAAATACGCTGCTTATTTGGCGACCTACTTTTGCTAGCCCATCACACACCACGATTCATGTTGTGTCGGGGTAATGGGGGATGGGAGGACATATGTTTTAAGTAAGGAGTAGGTTACATTTTCCTTAGAACAGAAAAACTACAAACAGAAGCAACCACTGGCTGGGAAAGTCAGGAACATGTTGCACATCCCGCAAAGCTGGCCCACAGCCCAAGCTTCATGTGGGTGGCAAAGGCACCAACGCTGCGAGGTGCAGAGGGGATGTTGGAGCCCCGTGGGGTGGCACTTACCTATAGCAAGGCGTTGTGATCAAGTATGAAGCGCAACTGAAGTGCAATTTGAAATCTATTTTTTCATGGGTTGAACCGTCATCATTCTGCAACAGGTCAAAGGAAAGGAGATGAAGGGGAGCCCCGAGGCAGTGAGAGAAGGCGCCTCCCCCAACCTACCCCGCAGAGGCATGGATGAGATTTCACTGTCTCTCAGGTTTAGCATCCCATTGAGGCTCACGCCTGAAGGGCTAGCTGGGGGCCGAGGGGTGGAGTTACAGCCACGATTAGGGAATCTGACTTTGGGCCACCCAGCGTATGAAGAGAGATGAGTTTGGATTTTCTGTCTATGCACGCAGAGGGGTTAAAGGACAGTTTAAACGCAGTGAACTAGACGGATCTGGCCAAGTTTTAAACTTCATGTCCTGCTGAAATAAAGATTGAACAGACTGAATTTGGCCTATCATACTGAGATTGAGTTTCACAATTTGGGAAACAGCCTGAGAGGCAAACTAACATTTCCTGTTCCCCACCTTAGGAAAAGGGTGGATTTGCAATAAAGCTTATTGTCTCAATTTTCGGTTTTTATAACGATGGCTCTCTCTGAACTGGCCCTTTACTTGGATCTGGGGCTGTAGCTTTATGTTCAAATACTTCACTAATGTGAAGAAACAGCATATTTGGGAAGGCCAGAGCTTGGTACTTAAACTTCTTCAGCCAGCTCCACTCTTGCTCTCGGCATTATCCCCAATTACTAGCCATTTTTCCAGCCCTTAGAGCTATGGAGCCCAGAGGTCCGTGTAGAACTGATCAGGGAAAGCTGAAGTCAGAAAGAACAGCCCCTGGGCTACATCTCCTGCTGGTTGGCTGGCCAGTGACATTGAGACTGACCTCCCCTCCTTCCCAGACAGATGTCTCCCTGCAGTGAGCCGCTAGCTGACAATGAGCAGTGCAATCTGAAAACTGTGTCACTCGCTGCTAGGAGGACATGCTCGTTTTATACTCAGGATGCTTTCTGCACATCATGTAAAATACTTCTCAGGTTGCACAATGGGCTGGTGTAGCAGAGGTGAAATGATGCTTCAGAGAAGTCCTAAAGCTGCGCCTTCTATCCATGTCAAGCTCCCTTACGCAGTTCCAAAGGAAGGCAGGAGCAGAGAGTTTAAAGCTGCACTTACTTTCACTATAAAGGACAACGTTCCTTTTAGCTTCTGAGCCATAACAATGCTCTGAAGAGTAAACACAAACTGGGCTTCATTCGAGATTCCTAGTGTGAAGAGAGGAGAGGGTGGAGTGAGGACATAAAAAGTGACTTGTGTCTCTTATTATGTGGCTAAGATTTTAATCATTCGCGTTATGCAGCAGCACGGAAGATAGCCACTGAGCTTAACCAATGCCTGGTTCTGGACCCTGATTGAGGTTGGCATTTTCAAAGGCACCTAAGGGGGTTATGCAGCCAACTCTCAGAAAATTAATAGGATTTGGGCACCTAACTCCTTTGGGTCACTGAAAACCCAGCCTAAAGCCAGTTACCACCATCAGCTGATATCTGTCCAATGACCCCTCCTGGCAGGATATGTATTTCATAATGGAGATATAGTAGATTCAATTTAATGGCAACATATTGCTGCCAGTGTTCTAATGGGATTCAGATACTGGTAATGGCATGCCACTTACTAGCAACTTTCTTTTAAAAAAAAACGTCACCAGCAGGCATGTTTGTGAGGCTGCAGCCAGGGAAGAAGTGCTGGGATGTGCCCCCTGGCTGCAGCCCCAGAAACCTGCCTGCACCTGGTGCTCAGGCCGTCCCAGTGCTTCCTTCTGGGGCTGCAGCCTGGCAAACCTGCCTGCAGCTGGAACGACTCAGGAGGTCAGGGGATGCAGGCTGGGAGGGGAGGCTGTGGCAGGGCAACAGCAGGACTGCATCGCAGACATTGGAGCTGCATGGGACCTCTCCCTGCACTCTCCAGACTGCACCCTGCCGGGAGACAGCACGCAGGGAAGGAAGCACCAGGACATGCTGAGCCCCAACCACCAGAGAATGCAGGGAGAAGTACGGTGCAGCCCCCCATGCACTCCCAGCATCCCTGCTCCCCATAGAAAGCCCCAGCATCGGGACTGCAGCACTCATGCCTGCAGCTACCCTGCTCACAAGCAGGTTTGCAGGGCTGCACCTAGGGAAGGCACATCCCAGAGTTGCAGCTTCCTTCCCTGACTGCTGCCTTGCAAACCTGCCTTCTGCCCATGAGCAACTGCCTGATAATAGCAACCTTTTTGCTGGCAACCGAGGAGTTGTTAATAAGCAGAATCTACTGTCCTATACAAGCCACTTTTACTGTAAGTACAGTTACTGGAGAGCGGGTACATCTCTAATCAATCTGAGGGTCTACCTAGCATGCAGACTAAGCATCACCACCAGTACAGTGGCAAAGCTACTTTCTGAAAAGTAGCAAGTAGCTCAGTTAGTTCTTCCCATATGAGGGCAGTGTGAGACTAGACATACTGAGACCCACAGACAGAGCAGTAGACTGGCCATACCAGGGGGCAGCTGGAACGGCACAGGTATCCCATCATGTACCAATGACCCTTCTGGCCGCAGCATTTTAGCGTTGAGAGAGTCCAGGACGTTTAATTCCATGCTTTTCAGGAAGCTAGTACTCTTGTTTTCAAAGATCACGGAGACAGTGACTTGACTATCATTCTGGAGGTTTCCTTGAATGTCGTATGTCTGTGAATGAAGAAATCACAGGGAAGCTTTAGAAGCTGCCTACAGTACACACTGATAGGCTTCAGACAGCAGTGGATTGAACACAATTTAGGGATTACACACATCACTACTGCTGGTCAGCTTTGAGGCTTCATTTAACTGCACTGCAGGACATTCAAGTAGTTGGATTTACCCAGACTTTTGTGCTGATAATTAAAGGGACAGGGATGGATCTTGCTATGGATATCTGCCTGGTAGTTTCTAGCTGCTGGAATTGGGATGGTTCTCTAGTTAAATGCTGCTTATGCAAAACTGTTGCATCAGTTAAGTTGTCCCAGGGCTCTCTCACAAAAGTGCTCAGAAAATGCAAGAGGGAGGGAAGTGAGAGAGACACTAACAACCGAGTTACTCACCATTTTAATGTATGAATTTTCAGCAAGAAGGCAGTAACTGGACATAGGCTGAAAAACAAGCAGGAAGTTATACAAAGAGCTGTGTGCACGAAAGAGAACTCAACTCTACAAAGTAAGCAGACCTCCCTCACAGGCATAATTCTGAACAGAGGCATTTGCTTGCACTTAACTGTAATAGCTCTGCCAGAGTGCGAGAATATCTAAGTTCAAGTTCATGTGTCAACAGCAGCCAACTACTGGAGGCAGCACAGAAACCTCCGTTTACATTTAAGGGGCTCCCATTCTGAAGAAATTGACTGATTCCCTTGCACAAGGGAATATTAAATCAAAGCCTGAGGCCTTGTCTGGGCTTGCAGGGTATGTATAGCTAAAGGCCACAGTGAAAGGCGCCTGGTGGGAGAGGCAGCAGAGAAAGGCTCCAGCGGCACTGAGCTGCTGGAGCCTTTCCTTGCTGCCTCCACTGTGTCAGAGCCTTCCCCTGCGGCAGTGGGACACTAACAATAGCAGTGGAGACATGAGAGGCGCTGTTTGGGCATTAGAGAGCCACGTAAGGTATACAGGGATCTGGTGTGTATGCATTCTACTCACCTAAGCACTGCCTCATCATCTACACTGTTGTTTATATCTGTGCTGTCTGGGTGTGCAATGTCTGTACTCTACCCTGCTGTGAGTGTAGACCTACCCCGAGAGGCAAAGCAAACCAAGAGCTCATATGGATCATGTTTGAAGAGGCAGAAATAGTAGCTGAAATAGGAGACAAGCCCAAAGCGAAGCCACCTACCATGGGCTCACTGATTAACACAACCAGCTCAGCAAAAGCCCCTCAAAAAGAGTGCTTAATGCAGACATTGTTGGCAACCAGCCCTAGAAATCACTGCTTCATTTCCACATGCCTCTGAGCAATCCTGAACACCAGGGTTTTCAAGCCTAGTTTTTCTCTCCATTTCCAAGTGAGTTCTCCAAGCAGCAAATGGGAAACGTTTGCTTAGTTGAAACGTCCTGAGGAGGAAAGGACGTTCGGCTAGAACAGCACCAGGGTGTGGTTCCCAAGCTATGGTCTGTGGAGAGCTGGCTGGTCACATGATGGCTCCTTCTCACTTTGCGAGAAAACTAAATATACTAAACCCTCTCCTAATTAATTACCCATAGAAGCAAATTCTGTAGTTGCCATAAGGTCATTTGATTGCCTAGGAGAGGGTCTCTAAGACCTGCTAAGATGCTGGGGAAATAGGTACATGCGCAGCTCTGTGCCTATGTAATGTAGCAAACACACCTCCCCCTCAACCCTAAAGACTCCAGAGCTGCACAACCCCTCACCGGTAGCGGTTCATCATCTAGTGTTCCGTTCTGTACTGACTCTGCTGGTTCTTCCTCACTGTGATGATGCTTCTTCTTGGATTTCTTTTTGTCCTTGGATTTCTCCTCCTTCTCCTTCTTGTGCTTTTTCTTCCTATGCTTGGAGGATTTCTACCATGCAACGGAAACAAGTGTCAGCAATGTGCTCTTCAAAACTACCATTGTTTCCCTAGTCCTAATACTTCAACTCTAGGCCCTTGCGCTACACCTCAGTAATAATCCTCTGTTCTGGGTTCCCAGTGCACCACTGCTGCCTGCCTCCTAGTTGCAAATGCTTCAAACCCAAGGCAGTGTGGTACAAGCAGAGGTCTGGATCTGTTAAACTGGAACATATGGCCATGGGTGAAAGCTCAATGTTGAACATGGTTAGTTAATTGCCCCTTTGCTACGAGGCATAACCCAGCCTCTGACTATTGGGGTTCAGAGATCCCTAAGGGGTAGGTTATCCTATCACTGCCTACAGCAAAGCTTCTTTCACCTTCCTCTGAAGCAGTCGTACTGGTCACTGGCAGGATATTGGACCAGATGGAGCAGTGGTTTGATCCAGTCTGGTAGTACTTATGTTGAGATCACAACCGCTGGTGTCAATTCTTTAACCACTCACCTTTCCTTCGTCGTCGTCCTCTTCTTGCTCTTCCTTCTTTGTATCTTCATTCTCCTCAGGTTCAGCCAGGACAGTGCTCCCCTCAGGCTCACTCTGGACAGGAAGCAATGAGAAGGGCTATGACACTAACTGAATGTAGATAATGCAAACAATTAAGTCCTGGGTAGAATGGATCAATTACTGCTGTACTATCTTAGAGCTGTTGTTATTAAAGGTCTGCTAACATGTTTGTTTCAGGGGTTTAGGACTTGGGACAAGACAGCTGCTCCAGGACAAGACACACAAGGTCTCATCCTAGAAACAAGCCTGCTAAAAATCCCCATTCCTCTCCCTCCTTAAAGATGTCAGCTGGAAGTGTAACAGTAGGTTCCTTCTTTCAGACCTTCCCTATGTGTGAAGCCGTTACTATTCCTAGCTCTGATTCCATACTGCGAAGCAAGGCTTTGGCCAGTAATCTAATGGCACGCTCTTCACGGCCTAGGATTCGTAACCTCTCCCCCTGTTTTGATACTGCTAAGCTCTGGGGAACCTACACATGCCATGAACACCACAATATCCCTAACGGATGGGATGCAGTGAGGAAGGCACGTAACGCACCTTAACAACCCAGGTTTCCTTGATCTGCATGTTTCCAGACACACTCAGCTCATTATATTAGTCTGAAGGGGATAGCGACGTGCTGTATACAACGCAGGTAGCTGACTCAGCATACCCCTTCATTTCCATGCATTTACAGGTGCTTTTCTAACCCACGGATCTCCCTTTGTAGTGGGGCTGGAAGGGACTAACTTCCACTGCCCTATAGCAAAGGGATCCTGGCAGGACCATTAGAAGGAGCTGGAGCCCTCATCTCCCTCCTCTCTTTGCACTAACACTGGAGTTCATTTCAGAGCTTGCAACTGTACTTTCAACCGCAAGGAAAAGCTTTTTTTGGGGGGCCTAACAGACCTACCTGTATCTGTGTAATGGAGGAGGGTGGTGGGGCAGTGGAGAGCCAGAAATCCAAGTCTTCCCCCTGACACGCACCAAAGCAAACAAACCTTTATCATTGTGTTAAAACATAAATCCACAGAATAATGTTAGCATTTGCATTGTGTTGCTTTCATGTAACAGCCATACAGCAAGTTGCTTGAAATGGAAGATGCTGCAACATATGTAGAAATGGGGAGAACAGTTGGCTCAGGGGCCTTAAAGCGAGCTCAGGACCCATTTCACCTCGAGCTCACACTTCAAACCTGGCCCTGGTTGGAAGTAACTGCAAGTATCATTTGATGGCCCTCATGAAATCAGTTGGTCAAGTCCAGCTTCTAGAAGACGTGTTTCCACTTCATAAAGCCACCAGCACAATTAGCTTTAAACAGCACCTTTGTAAGCAGAGAGGCTAGGAACTAGACAGTCTGCAGGCTGAAGTACCCTCTCATCCCCACAAGTGGTCTCTCTAGTCTAGGTCATAGACCAGGGACACTGGCTGCCATGTCTGGGGAAGCTTGTGCCACTGCTGTTCTCAACGTAAACTGGTCTGTGCAGAGAATATTTGAGTCTTCAGTACAACAGTCAACAACTGGTCTCAACTTTTGCCAGCAGGAAATTCACTTAATTTTCTAAATATAAAAGTGGGGTTCAAGTGGCGATTTCCCTGTTAAAGCAGCTCATTGTATTGACATTTCTTCATTAGATCTGTGTTGGGGAGGAGTTCGGTGTATTCTGACAGGGGGTGAGTTTTGCAAGCTGTCAAGGCTAAGTAGCTGTTAACTTTTATTTTTGTACTTGTAGCTGGCGGCAGGGGCACCTAGGAAGGTACTTTTATTACTGTAGAAATCCAAGGAAGTTAAACAAAGTAAAAACAATCAGCTGTATGTGTCCTAGTACCAGCTACAGCTGACCACTGACATGGAAAATACCTGGCATATTGTCTACAGCAGCGCGTTTGAAACACAGGACATTTCATAGATATTTACCTTTTTTCCTTCTTCAGCCACCTTTTTTTCTCTCTCTTTCGTCTTTTCTTTCTCTCTCTCTTTTTCTTTGTGTTTCTTTTCCTTCTTTTTGGGTTTCTTGCTCTTTTTGCCTACTAAGGGAGCTTCTGTGTCTGGCGATTTCAGGTTCTCAGCATTTCTGTGACTCTGCACAGGCAGCTTCTCACTATCCGCTAAGGGTCTTAAAAAAGATGATTAGTTATCTTCCAGTGAAGGCAGTTTCCCTGTTACTAGATTCCCAGACAAGTTTCTCCTCCCCTCCCCCCCACACATCCACTCCACCACAAAAAAAACCAAAACAAAAAACATACCGAATTCTCCTAGGATCACATACAAAAAAAAACTCAACTGACCCACACTTCAGAATCCCAATAAAGGCTCATCTATTCAACCACACAGACTGTGCCTCCAGGCATTAGAAGTTAGATTAAAATATTTTGCTAGCTACTGTGAGCTGTCAGCTCTGGACATTTAAATACCCTTAAAAGAGAGTGACGCACTTGCAGATTAAATAAAGCTTACTGAAGAATTGAAAATACACATACACACAGCATTCATTATGTTGCAAACCTATGAAATCATCCTTGAGGAACCAGTGAAGATGTAAAATAGGAGGAAACATTTGCAATAGAAATGTGACAAGCCAAGCAATGGATTGTATCTTATGAAGCGATAGCCTGGCTCAAACAAATCCCCAGGACAAGGACTCAATGTTTTTTTGTGTTTGAACCACTGTATAGGATCGCTATGATTGCAAATGGAGTTCTCTTAGCATTACTTAGAAGCAATTTCACTTTGGAAGGTTGTGCTGTGAACCACACGCCCCAGCATTAAAATTAAAATGAGTTTGCACTCTAAACTGGAACACGCATATCAAAACAGAACTGTGCCTAATAGCTTGGCTTTATATTCTACGCCCAGAGACAAATAGAACATCAGCTTCCCTGTTACTGTCATACTAAGGTGAGACAGTGGAGAGAGAAAGTCCGTGGACTCAGACGAGTGCCTGCTAATAGTGGGGAGGCAGGGTGAGGGCAGCCGGCTTCTGCAGTGTTACTGAGCATGCCAAGTAAAAGCCAAGCAGCAAATCGGGGGGGGGGGCGGGGGGGGGGGGAGGGAGGGAGAGGAGGAGGAGGAAACTGATCCCCACGTACATCGCCTCTGCATGGACTGTTACATTCAGATTTGTGTTTTTGTTCAATGTTGAGTCACATGTTTGCTGAGCAGTAAGCATAAATTCAGGAAGATTCTGGATGAAGAACTGGACTTGATCTAACTACTTCAAACAGACACTGTAAAGCACAACAGGATCAAGTCTGATTAAGCAGTCAACAGATCTCTGTCTTAAAACAATTTCATGTGTAGTTGTATGGTGACAGAGGTCATGGCTCAAAGAAAGCCAGCAAGGATGGGGGAGTCTCATTCATAATTTGCGGGCAATGGTTCTAATACATCCATGACCCTGGAGAGGTTCACAGTGCTCACTGATATCAACCAACCTTTCAAAGAAGACCATCTACTTAGTGTGATGCTCTTACCTGGTAGGCTTCCCTGAAACCAGACTGTGTATGTGAGAGAGTGGCACAGACATAGCAGTGTAAGCACAGGGAGAAAGAGAGAGAGGACAGAGAGATGAGAAAACGTGACAGAAGAGCACAATGACTGTGTGTAAATGGGAAGAGCATGAATAGAAATGGTGTGACGGCCCAATGACACCTCCTGGAACACTCCATTTAGAAACTGCTCTGCTTAGTGTTTTCCACACTGGTCTGTTTAGCCTTTGCATGCAACCAGGATCTTTCCTGTTAGGAATTCATTTCCTACTTATTCCTCTTGGAGTCAAACAGAAAGACTACTTCATGAAGAAACAGATGAATTCTTTACGAAGTCTTTTCTCCCCCATTTTGTACTGTCCCTAAGGGAAACGTAGAGCAGGCTCTAATCAGAACAGCCCTCAACGTTCTGCAGGAGGCAACAGTAGGTCCTTAACCAGCAACTACGATGAATCCAATATCATGATTCTCCAGAACAGCAGAAAAACCTCCACAGGCAACATTTTATAATTGTCCTCTGATGGTAGCTATTAAATGCCCTTTGGGGGGTTAAGATTTCCAGCAGGGCACATGAGATTCCAGCATTCTACTGCTCCCAACTCAATGGGCTGGGATAGAGTTGCCAGCCTCATCAGGTGACCTGCTCTCCAATAAAGCATTTTGAAGAGCTACTGGGAAGACACACACAGGAAGAGCAACAGCTTAGTACATGTGTAGTTAATAAAAGTGTGACTCTCCTTTTCCCATTCCTCCCAGCACCCAAACAGGAATCCAGCCATGCTCTGAACTACTACTAATGGCAGAGCTGATTCATGACATTCCTTGCACCTGGTCTCTGAAATCCTAGAAGAAACGAGCTATTTCCATGTGTGGTGGTTTTCCGATGTGCACAGCTTAGGCCAGGTGGCAGTGAGGGTGGGTAAGGACTGATGGGCTTTGCCAGATTGGCCTTCGCATCTAGTGCAAGCAGAATCAAGACCCTACGGTAGGAGCTTTAATCACCGTAACCTTTGTAGCCCTGCACTGACCTCAAGGACCCTCAAATAATCTGGCTAACAGGCAAGAAAACCCACATATAGTTTTGTACTTACTTATCCAGATCGATATCAAGTGCCTTATATGGATCGTTGGGATCTTTGTCATCCTCATCACTGGGCAGCGCATTCTAGTTGGGTGGGGAAGGAGAGAAAAATTGACTGTCCACTGAAGACACAAGCAGAGCACAGTTCCAAAACTAGAACAGTCCCATCCCAAATTCAATCTCACCAGATTGATACAAGTGAGACAGGGCTCCTTACACCGTTAGACATGAGCAGTCACAAACTGTACAATTTAATCCAGCATTCAGGCATTTATCAGCTGAATTTAAAGTAGAACAACTATTTTTCATGAACCCCAGTATTTCACGTATCAGAGGGGTAGCCGTGTTAGTCTGGATCTGTAGAAGCGACAAAGGGTCCTGTGGCACCTTATAGACTAACAGAGGTATTGAAGCATAAGCTTTCGTGGGTGCATCCAAAGAAGTGGGTATTCACCCACGAAAGCTTATGCTTCAATACCTCTGTTAGTCTATAAGGTGCCACAGGACCCTTTGTCCCCAGTATTTCAGTTACTGATTAATTTGGTTTTGATTGGAACAAAGACTACAGGCACAAGCAGGTACAATTAACTATTTAGCAGAAAGCCTGCTGACTGGGATGCAAGTTAAACTCAGAGTGAAGTAGTGAGGCACAATAAATGAAACAGCTATGTGGGTAGCATTGTTTCTACAGCAGACGTGTATTGTGGGTTTAATATCAGTCATTTGTTTTTCTGTTGGGTCAACCTCAGCCTTTGGCTCTGTGCACCAGTAGATTTCCCATCCCTTTAACGGGCAGGTAAAGGTTTCACTGGGGAAGCGGCGTATGTTGCTATTCAACCAGCTTTGCAAAGAGATGTCAGGACCCCCACGTCACAATGATCCAATGAGGCGGACAGTCTAATTTTTATGGGAAATGGGGAACCTTAACATATGCCTTGGTGGGACACAAGCAAGTCCCACAGCTCAGTCTATCGAGTAGACAACTGACCTCTGGCATCTCCTCCGTGATGATGTCCACGTGCTGGGCTGGGGCAATGTCCTCATCGCTCTCTGTGTGCAGGGAGTTATGGCGGCGATGTTTACCTTTCTTCTCTTTTTTCTGTTTTTTCTTTTTCTTGTCTTTCTCTAGCTTCTGTTTATGCCTCCGCTCCTCCTCCAGTTTCACATACTGGTCAGACATGGGCATTCCTGAACACATGGACACAAGTTGCTCTCAGGTGAGAGTTTCTTACAGGTTGAGCGTCGCATTAGAAAGTTAGGAGTTAAACACATTTATTTTGCCCCCGATTTACAATCCCAAAGGATCAAAGCCTCACACTATCCTTTCACTTCCTAGCTGTCCACAGTCCCTTCAATAACAGCCTCCTCCAACCAACTTCACATCCCTTTGCAAGCCAGTGGACAAAATTCTGCTCCCATTCTCATCCACAACTGGTGCTGACTTTATTGTGAGTTAGACAGATCACTGAAGGAAGAATCTGGCCTCGAAACTACTCTCAATCTGAATATTTGACAGCATTTTTCATATCCTTGGGAAACCCTTCACTAAATCCTAGGAGAACATTAAGGCTGTAAACCTGGTGCGAAAGAAGTCACTCGCGCAAGGCTGCTGTGTATTTAGAAATTCTCTACCATGTGTTGCACTTCTGCCAGTTTTTTAGCTCTAGATCTGTCTGGCATTCAGAAGCGGCCTACAGTTCAAATTCACTTTATCTCCAACCCATCAGTTCTGATGACAGCCTTTTGTCTCAGACATTAAATCGCAGAGAGTGGATATTCTGAAGATGAATGTTTCCTGACAGAATATTTGTCTGTTCTCATATTATGCAGTCAGCCTGTGTATTACACCTAACTGTAGGGTTATTTTATTATTTGTCTGAACTTAACACTTAAAGGAAGGTTGGCCTTACAATGCACAGGACAATGGCAACTATGGTTCTACGTTTAATAGTGGTAGCTTCCAGAAGCAACAGGCAACATGGGAACTCGACATGCAAGACTAAAGCTGTTCCCTATCTAGAACTGAGAAGAAGTTACTACTCTTTTGTTGTTGAATTATTAAATTCTTCATTTCCACTTTGAAATTAGTTTGGTCAATGTGCTTACCTGGAACTTTTAAGGGAACAGAAAGGTCAATCTGGACCACGGGTATATGCTCCACACCCGGGGTGTCTTGGTATTGCTGGGAAAATGGAAGATTCAATACATTAGCATTGACTCTACAATAGGGAAGAGCACACTGAGTTATTGTCCCTCATTTCAACGCTTGATTAGGTACATCAGCATATGCTGATGTTCAACCAAAGAAATCAATTCTGATTTATTACATTTTCAGTATCTTCATCAGAAACATTTGAAAATGTCTCCATTATATAGAAACAACAGTTTAACCCGTGAAGCGAACATTTCAAAGGGCAGATTAAATAAGACCTCCTGAAAAACTATTTGGCTCGTTGGTGCTAATCAAGTAGCAATAGGTGCATATGAAATGTGATTGTTTTAACATTACTTGTTACATCCAAGAAAAGCACTGAACTGATTGAGAAAATCATGTGAGGAAGTTTCTATCGCTTACTACCTCAAAGGTAAATGCTGAGGTCCAAGACATGGGAAATGGGGCAACGGAGAAAGCCCCAGCTCAGGGAGAAGTGGGGGAAAGAAAGAAGAGACTAAAAGAAGGGAGAGGCAGCAAATCAATTTAATTAATGCTCCCTTGATGCTTTTGGTCCCGAGAACAGACATATTGTGTGTGCATTCAAGACAGCCAGTCTGTTGAATTGACTGCTGAAGTTCACTACTGCTGACCACACCAGGTGCGCTCATCTACCTCACCCTTCCTCTACTGCTCACCAAGCTCAGTTTCTGGCAATCTGCATACCTGCCATGTTGCCAAGTGTATTTACTGCCTCATTCCATTGCTTTCAACAGAATGTCCAATTGCCTGCACAGGAATTTTTGGGGGAGGGGGAGGGAGGAAAGGACTTTAGATAACATTAATTATCCTATCTACAAAGGAAAACATGTATCCAAATTACTAAGCCAGTGGATTCACCTGACTTCTTGTATTTTGTGTTCTTTGCAGCTATTTACCCCACTTTTACTGGCTGCTCTTCTGAGCTGGATTCTAAACTCTAGGCTTTACTTAAGAAGTTAGTAAGATGATTCTCGACTTCTGTCTTAAAAGAACAGCAACAATTATTGCTACAGCAGTTCCCAAACTGCAGCCTACTGGAGATCCATGGAGCACTGGCTGATCACCCTGTGCTGACTGCTCCTGCCAGCTGATTCTAGTGGTTTTCGGGGCTCTTCAACACAAAGTAGGCCTATAAATAGCTGGAGACAAGGAGGAGTCAGACCCAGCTGCCTCTAGACTAGAGGCCAGTGCTATATTAAAGCAACCAATTGGAGATGCTCTCAGGAACCAAAGCTACTAGCAGGAGAGTACAGTAATTCAGAAGAGAAGGGGACATAGCATATGAGCACTAGGCCCACAAAGCAGTGGGAGTAAAGGATCAAGTGGGCAGGGTGGCATGCACACAGCAGGGGAGAAGGGAACCAAACCACAGTAAAGCGTGAGAGAAGAGCAGGGAGAGAGGACCAAGTAAACACAAGAAGGTAACAAGAAAGGGGACCAGCCAAGGTGGGAGGGGCAGATCTGGAGACCAAAAGGAGATGGTAATTTTAAAACTGTGCATTAAAGATCACCAGCCATTAAATATCATCCTTATGATACTCTGCCATGGAAGCAATTGCTGCAGTTGCCACAACGATGTTAAGCTGTTAAGAGATCACAAATGGGGGAGAGGAAGTAGTTGGAGTGCTCCCAAAGAGAGGGAAGAGATCCACAAGACAGTCTATTAAGATGCGACTATGAAAGTCTGAGGGTCCTTGTACTGTTACATACACAGACAGCGAGATAATTTTTTAACAAGCTAGACTTACCTTCTGTGGGGAAGGAGAGCTTTTAATATAAAATGGATTGTTTGCTTGTTCCTGTTTCCGGACTTCTCGGCGCTAAAAAAAGTATTTGTAATTATAAATTTGAAGATTTTTCTCTGCTTTATTTCCAGACATTACAAAGTGTGTTCTTGCTGCATATTGGTAGCACTTCAAACAACTCTCAAGAGGCTCTGGGAAAATAACTGGGGTCTAGAGCTATCTAGTTCTCAAGTTTTGTAGTTGCAACAGATACTAGAAAACAGCTGATAGGGAGCACTACCTAAAAATATCCCTGCCCTCTACTCTTTGGCTTCTATGCTAGGAGAGATGTAAAATTCCTGAAGGCAACAAGGTTTTGATGTCAGTTAGGTTGCTTCTATCCCTATTTTGCGGTTGCGGTGGGAAGAGGGAATTATTCCAGCCTAACAAGTCATTCTTGATCAAAATGGAAAAACGTTAGAAGCAGGGAGTTATGGGCATGATATTTCTCAGCTGCATTGCAAATAGGAATTGTGAAGAGTTGGCAAATTCTGGACAGGTTTCAGAGGAGGCACCTTGGCTTCAACTCCTATTTAATCCCTGCATCTTCCTGTGGTACAAACTGCACACGTTGCAGGGATGGATGGTGTAACAAAAGTGTGTGTATACTCACACGCACAGTTTTTGTGAAAAACATAGGTAACAAAGCCCAACACAGAACTGCCAATATTGATCACGTCCGCCTCTAACAGACTTTGCACAAAGCAACAAGCCACAAAGTCAACTGCAAATTGAGGAGGGTAGCACATCTACAATAAATAAAACCCACACTCCTATTTCAAACGAGTGACCCTCTACTGCAGGGGTGGCCAACCTGTGTCTCCGGAGCCACATGCGGCTCTTCAGATGTTAATATGCGGCTCCTTGTACAGGCACCGACTCCAGGGCAGGAGCTACAGGCGCCAACTTTCCAATGTGCCGGAAACTCTCTGCTGAATCCCTGGCTCTGCCATAGGCCCTGCCCCCACTCCACCCCTTCCTGTCCCCTCCCCTGACCCTGGAGTGCTTTCGCTCCTCCCCCTCCTCCCCACAGAGCCTCCTGCACGGGAGGGTGATCGGGAGATGTGGGGAGGGAGGGGGAGGCGCTGATCAGTGGGGCTGCCAGTAGGTGGGAGGCGCTGGGAGCGGGATGGGGAAACCCAATAGGGGGCTGCTGACGTATTACTGTGGCTCTTTGGCAATGTACACTGGTAAATTCTGGCTCCTTCTCAGGCTCAGACTGGCCACCCCTGCTCTACTGGGTAAAGTGACCAGGCATTTCCTTCAATTTTTTTTTTTTTTTAAATAAAGTCTGTCCATCTTCTTGGCAGAGGTCAGTACATATATACCTGCAGAGCTTACTGGTTAGATTTTTCAGAAGAGCTCAGCACTCCCAACTGGGGCCAAGTTTGGAAGAGATCTCAGCTCCCATTTAGACACAAAAATAAGCAGCTAGACTTTCAGAAGAGCTCTGCACATTGGTTGCTGAGTCCTTTGGAAAATCTGTTCCAAAAAAACTTTGCTCTCAGCTCGAAAGAGAAAAGGCAGCATGGACCAAGACAACATTATTATTATTATAAGTATGGATTTGCAGACAGGCTCTGGAGCAGTTTGCAATGATTAAGCAATTGAATGCAATGACTTTGATCCTTACTCACTTTATAAGATGTTCCCAAGTGGGGAGAAAGGCATAGCTCCCATCTGTGTTATGCAGCTATGGCAACATTTCCAACTTCTCTAATGATGTTGGCTATACCACTTTATCACGCTTTTTTAAATACATAAACTGTATTTTTATGTTCACTTACCCTGGCCAATTCTTCCTCATCAATCTCTGGCTGTCTATGTCTAGAATGCCTTTGCTCCTCATCATGGAAAATTGTTTTGGGTTTTTCATCTTCAGACTCACTATCTGATGGAGGCTCATTGATCCAGGCATCAAGGTCCAAACTGGCAACAATTGCAACAATTAGAGACTCAGACTCTAAGGTCAGAATATATTTACTTACAACATAGTTTTGTCCACATGCACAGCCATGTGTAGTGTTTCTAGTCAGAGTTAGCTTTATTATTGGAATTATTTAACAGTGTGTTAAGCATTTTGCAGACATATAGGAAGGCATACTCCCATTTTTTAAGAGCTTACAATTAAAAGATTGAAGGGGGGGAGGGGGGGAGAGGGGAGAATCTTACCCTTCCGGAACAGGGACTTTTTTCTGTGCTTTAGGAGCTACCGGGTTCAGTTCGCCTGCAAACAGGGCTATCACTTCCTCGGCTACAGGGACCTCTTTTACTTGTAGCTTCTGAATGTATTTAATCAGCTGCAAAATGCAAGAAGCCTGGAAAACCAAATAAAAAAAAATGGTTTAAGAACTAGTGTCAATGCACTGACAGTCGCTGAACCAGATAACAGAGTAAGCACTGCAGTAAGATATAGCATTTTGTAATTGTACAGACCTCCTTGAAGCTACAGAGACTGGCAGAGGAGGATTACAGGAGGCACTATGGGCTGGATTAGAGCAGGGGTTTGGGAGTCAGGACTCCTTACCCAGCTCTCCCACAGACTCACTATGTGACCTTGGGCATACAACCCAAACTGTGCCTCCGCCTCCCCATCTGTAACATAGGGACAATGCTTATCCACACTTACAGAACACTCAGATGCTAGGATGAAACACACTGTGGGCGGGATTTTCAGAAGCTCCTAAGGGAGCCCCCAGCCCTATACATAAAGTTATGTTGATGCCTCAAGAATACATTTAACACCACATCACAAATTAGAATCAACTCTTGCTGTGCAGGTCACTGAATATTGAGCCTCAAAAGAATTTTTTTTCTACACAGTCTATTCTTCCTTACTATGATTTCATGGATTAGTTGGCAAAACTGACTGCACTGGTTATAAAAGTCAGAGGATTTTTTTAAAAGCACATTTCATTATGCACATAATTTTCACTGACTATTTTTAATCTGTACTCTATGCCCTCTGCTCCTTCCATACACTGTAGATAATGACCTTTCACTCCCTTCAACTTGCACCTCAATGCCAATTTTTGATTCAGTTGGGGTGATGTAATAGTCCTCACTCGGGGTCTGGTTGGGGAGTGTGGCTTAGTCATCATGGTCGCAACCCCTTACTGCCAACAGGATTGTGGGGGAGGGGAGCCCAGGTCCTCCCACTCCACTGGACTCCAACCCAGGGCCTTGGCAACGAAGACTGTCCTCCCTGGGCCTCTTCCTCTCCCCCATCTTATTCCAAGGCTTTCCCCGGGGGGGTGGGGGGGAAAGAGGAGAATCCAAACCAAAAGAAGAAAGAGGGGGGTTACCAATCCAAGGTCCACTGGATTCTTCCCTCTCTGGTTGTCTCTAGGGTGGGTCCTCCCCTTCCTCAAGGAGGGCCCCTTTGGGCAGCTGTGTCAGAGCTTTTAGGCTTCCCTCCTCTCTGCACTGCTGGAGCCATGGGCTGCAGGTCTGCTACCCAAATGAGCTAATTCCCAGACTTAATTCCTCCATCAGATGGAGCATTTGCTGCACCTGTGGAAGGGGGAAGGGCTGGCTGAGCCCAAAATAATCCCTTAACCCCTTGTTGCCCAGTGTGGGGTTTGTACAACCCATCAGAGGCTGCGAGAGTTTTTAAAACACTGATGGGTATTCACCCACGAAAGCTTATGCTCCAATACGCCTGTTATAGTCTATAAGGTGCCACAGGTCTCTTTGCTGCTTTTACAGATCCAGACTAACTCGGATACCCCTCTGTTACTTCTGTTGGAAGGTACAAGCTTTTGAGCTACACAGAACTCTTCCTCAGGTCTCAAAAGCATGTACCTTCCACCAACAGAAGTTGGTCCAATAAAAGATATATTACTTCATCTACCTTGTGTGTCTCATATCCTGGGACCAACATTGCTACAACAACTCTGCAAACTACTATTTATTTAGACTGAGTTTGGTCTATTAGTTAAAGCACAGGATTGCGAGTCAGGTTCGGACTCTGCCACTGTCTTGCTGTGTGAGCAACCTTGGGCAAGTCATTCAAGCTCTCCATGTCTCAGTATCTACACCTATAAAATAAGGATTGTTTATGCACCTGCATCACTGAGGTGTGCAAGGTACATAAAGCCAGCAGAGATCTTGTATGACAGGTATTTATATAAAATACATGCATGATCCATGAAAGATGATGTTAATTCACTATCACAAATTAAACCAACAGTAGAGGTTTAAAGATCATTTTGACAAAACCAAAGATAGTTTTGCTTCCTTACCCTCTCTTGTACTTCTAGATCCGCACTCTGTACAAACTGAGGCAAACGGTCGATCATCAGCTGGGTAATTTCCTGGGCTGCTTCCTTCTCCCCATCTTGCTCTTTCTGCTGTAGGATGGATGCATAAAGCTTTACCATGTTCTGGACATAAACTGCCTGGATGTGGCCTGGTAGAGTGGTAACTTTAGGCCTCAGCATTGCTTCTAAGGTCTGGTTTGATTCCTCAAGGTGTCTGAAAGACATTGAATGGATGCAGATGAAGGCAGAAAGAGAGCGGAGTCAATTTAAGAAGCTTGACATTTCACCGAGTTTCATATAAATCTACAAAAACCATTTAGACATTAAAAGAGTTTCAGCAGAACTCTGTGTTGGCCTAACTCTATTCCCAGTCAGACAGCAGCATTTTTGTTTCAGACTCTCATGACTAAGGCTATGATTTAGTCATCGGTATTTTTACAATAAATAAAGAAATCACAGCCCATGACCTGTCCATGATCTTTACTATAAATACCCCTGACTAAATCTTAGCTGGGGGGCCTTCGGGGTGCTGCTGCTCTGGGGGGGCCTCTGGAGTGCTGCTGCTCTAGAGGGTCCCTGGGGCCAGCCACCAGGGGCTGCACCCAGGGCCAGTCGCACCGGCTGCTGCTCCAACAGTCCCCGGGGCCGGCTGTCCCACAGGCTGCTCTAGCAGCTTAACACAAGTGAGTAATCTTATGTAAGCAATAATACTTATGGTTCAATTCTGCACAAGTGGCGTTTTAGGTTCCATTTCAGTGATCTCTATTAAAAGAGTGCTCAATTTACACGTTTTTATTTATTTATTAAATAAGTGTTTACTCTGCAGACTCAGTCTAGGATCCAACAGTAAAGCTATGTTTTTTCC
This sequence comes from Macrochelys suwanniensis, assembly GCA_033296515.1. Taxonomy (NCBI): domain Eukaryota; kingdom Metazoa; phylum Chordata; order Testudines; family Chelydridae; genus Macrochelys; species Macrochelys suwanniensis. The sequence continues at coordinate 5,389,468 of CM065799.1, forward strand.
ATCTTATACCTCATCAGTAACAAAGGTTAAGTTATACCTGTGCACACCTATTACACAGAATGGAACTTAGTGATATTATTAATACATAAGCAAAGGTTTTTATGGGTCAAGTTACATCTTCCTATTTTAAAAAGAGTCTTTTCCCACTGCTGTGTGGAAGACTTGCACAAAAAGGAGAAACAGGCTGACTCTGCGGGGGAAATTATACATAAAATTCTGTCAAATGCAGAAAGTTATCAAACTGAACAGGAAAGTGTTCTCTATTACCTCTTATGCCTTTGAGATTTGAGTTGACAGTATCCATTTAAATCAGACCAAGATTTATTGAGTTAACACCACCTTTCCCAGGGAATGTGCATGCTGCCTCTGCTATGTCGCTTACACCCATATCCAACCCTTACTTTCTCAGCTGGCAGGGATATGAATGCAAGAAACATGGACTAGCCCAACAGCTTTTCAAATGCAGTAGCCATCTTGGGTAGGAGCAGCTGCATTAGTCTGGGAAAAGCAGTGGTCACTCTGAAATACTGCTGTGTTAGCTCCATGGTGCACGTTCTGAGCTTCCATCACCCAAGACACCTTCACTGTCGAGTGACAGGAGTCTCAATCTGCAAACATTTCGCTTTTCACCTTTCAAAAGTGATTTAAAAACTTTCCCTTTGCACTTACTCTGAGAACTCCCCACATATCCAGGCAGCAGCATAAAGCACCTCACAGATGCCATTCCTCTGGGTGTTGCTGGCTATCAGATGGGCATTGTCCAGGAGCATAGCCATCTGGGAAACAGCAAACTTACGAATGGCTTTAACCCGGATAGCTACATCCAGCATCTGAGCTGCTATAAGGTGACCATGCCGAGTACCTTCCAATCGGGTCAGTTCCACCAGGATGCTTATGTACCTACAGGAGGAGAAAGTAATACAATCCTAATAGCAGGCAAGCAGATGGTGCCATCACTACTTATTTCAAAGTCTAGATGCAAAAGCACTGACCATTCAAAGTTTGTGATGTACTGGTAGTTGGACTGGCTACATATGTCTATGATTTTGGTCAGCAACTCATCTCTGTATGTTGTCCCTTCTGCTTTGTCCACATGAATCATCAGCTTCTTCACTATCTCCATCAAGTTCTTTTTGGACACCTGTTTTAAGAGTGAAATGAGACATAAGCCACAGACAGGTAATGCAGACTTGCTGCCAGATCTTTCCCATTTCATAAAAGCTGAGGAAAGTAGTAGATACTTATTAGATGTACCTGTGTCTGTCTGTGGGTGAGACACGAATTAAGAACACGGAGATACTAACAACATCTCTGGCTCTGGACTGCTGTACAATTTAGCTGCAGCCAGAGACTGAATGCGTTTGTTGGGGCACGTCTCGATAGCATTTGTGCCAGTCTAATGGCCGGAGCACCGGTCACTGGACACTTGATCTAGCAGAGGTTTATCTGCATAAGCCCAGGACTGAACTTGGTAAGAGACCCTGACCACTAGATCAGAATAATTTTCAATCCGTAACTGCAAGAATACTATGGTGATATTTTATGGACATCATAAATCACATTTTAAATCTGAGGCTAATCCCATACACTTTAAGAGCCTTTTTAATTTTCAGCATTTTCCCAGTGACTGCTCATTCTGATGTCCACCCCCTAAAGTGCACTATAGGCAGAAGTGTGACTATGTAAATACGATACTACTTCTTTAACAGATCTGCCCCATGCGTGTAAGCAGAGTCACATTTGAAAATCGAAATCTGGTTATTACTTTTCACTCCTATTAGCAATGCAGATCCAATACAGCTCTGCAATAGTGAGCCATAACAGAATGCAGAATTAGTATTACAGCATGGCAATGACACAGAAATCTGAAGGAACACAGCTGAGTTTTCAGCTTCTGGTTGCAGTTTGCCATGTCAATGACTTGAAAAGACTATTTTACACTTGTAAACTGAGCATGTTTTATAGACTTATGAAGACACCCCTCCCACCCAAAAAACAATGCTAACTTTATAAGTCACTTATCAGAGCATAACTGCACTTTAACTTGCTCTGGGAACCTAATATATTGACATGTAACAACCAGTAGGGAATTCAGTGCAAGTTTGTGACCACCAGTGTCTGCAGCCATATCACCTCATGCTACGATCACAGCACATCTCAGGCTTGATCAGTATATAGATGGAGACCTTCCAGGAAGCGTAGGTATTGCAGAAGTGCTGTTGATGACTCAGTATATGACACTTCCTTCTGAGTCAGTATTCCAGCAGAATGCTAGGCAGCATTGCTGGAAGGGCTGTCTTTTGAATATGTAAAAAAACATCTTGACCTCTTGTCAAGACTCCCAGGCAATAACTTGGTTAGATACTCTCTCCCCAACTATGAAACAACCAGAAAAAACACTTTAAACGGGACAATATTCTTTACTTCCACTGCCAAAATATCACCGCATTTTAGGAATGAAGTCTGCCATGATCCACCCCAGGTGAATATATTTTTAGAGAGCTTTTTGGATGAAAGGCACTTTATATACCAAAGTTGGAACCACAGTGCCTTCAAAAGATTATCTCCATTAAGATGTATTTCTTTAGTCTAGCCAGCATTGCTAAAACTTCCTTGAACAGTAGCAAAACACACAACACACATGCAAAGGAACAGAGGCACAAGCACCTGGGGTGAGATTCTGTGTTGCACCTCAGGGCCCCAGAGGGACATGGTGGGGCAAGGCATATTAAGGTGGCTTAAAGCCAACTTTGTGTCCTGATCTGATGCTGCTCCTCAGCTCCAGCGTAATTCAGACACCCCTGGGGTCGTGTTTGAGTTACAGCATCGATAGTACAGACAGTAGTGGTGCCTGGAATTTCCAAAGCACTGTATGCTACAGTCCGCACACTCAACACCCTGCTGGTTATCTGGTATGGTCTATGCCGAGGTTTGCAAGGGGTCTTCAGAAGGCAGCCTTATGTCTTCTACAGTGCCTGTGATCAGGGGAATCTTTCCATGTCGTGCCAGCCCCTTCACCCTGCATAAAGGGGACTAAGTACGGGCAAGGATCTCACCCCAGGGATTTTTTTTTAAGTGCTAACTAAGGAGGGGGGAGGGATGCACAGAAACATACCATGCCATATAGGAGATCTAAGGCTCTAAGTCGGATGGATTCATCCTTGTCATCCAAACACTGGAGAATGAGATCCTTGTGGGACTGAACTGACTTAGGATGAGTTTTCAGGATTTTGGACATTGCTAACAAACCCAGGTACTTCACTGTGGGGGGGAAAAAAACAAAATAAAATTTTTCCACATATAGAAATACTGTATTGTTTCTTGTGAGAACAGGGGATTTTAAGATGGGTTGACTTTCCCATCTAATGTCAAATCCCAAATATACTGTTTGAAATAAACTTTGAGAGACGGAGCACATTTACCCGTTAGAAAACTAAAAGAGCAGCCTAAGCTTCTGTGTCTTCCTTTCCCCTCACGTGTATACTCTCAGCCAAGTCACACCCATTCAGGTTTCGCCATCTGTAAAGAGTGGCAGTAACTGTGGCTCTTTGAGATGTATGCATGCACTCCATGTGTGCACGATGAGATTATTTTGGCCAGCAGTGTCGGTTGGAGTGTTTGCACCCTACATGCCCTGATCACCTCTGCACCCTCAAAGACTGAAAAGGCAAAGCAGGTCCACCATTCCTCCACAGCAGCATAGAAGGAGGGCAGGTCATGAATTCAATGTGGAAAACACATCTTGAAGAACCACAGTTATTGCAAAGTAAGTAACCGTTCCCCCCGGACTGGAGCTGGAGAGGTGCCTGATATAAACAGCACCGGTAGCTGGTACCATAAAGGAATTAATGGGCACAGCAAGATCATTCTGTACTGAAAATTACTATGGTGCCAGGAGCATCTGTACTGCCAGGTCAGCATCAGGTCATCTGCCCTGCTTGCACCAATGTTGGTACTGGATGAAGTGCAGACCGCTGCCCAAGGTGGTACCGCATGTGCTCAGTGACTGGGTTCTGCCAGAGTGTTAGAGCTACTCCAATAGTGCAAACAGAATTACTAGACTGAAAAGGGGCTGTTCTCTTCTGAAGGTGAGGAAGACATTTATAGTTCTCGCTACAGATGCTTGGAAAAGGTTCTTCACTAAAAAGGATTTAAATGGGGTTGCCTGGTGGTCTTGGATTTTGCCATTAGTCTATGGAATAACCAGCATTTCTTGGATGTGCTTCCACACTGGAAGATCTATGAAGGGAAAACCCAGGAGATGGAGAGAAAATTATTTTTTGGTTTTAGATTTAACATACCATAAATGGCACTATTATTCATCTACTTAAAAAACAGCTAGTTGTACATGATAATTTATGATTTTCACTATTCATAAATATGAAATTTTTTTAGTACACATGTACTAATTCACACAATACTGGGTATTCTATAATACTGAACAAGTTGTTTTTCAGAACCGCTCATTGCTTTTAATACCGCTGCCACTTAGCCCCATCAGATTGGCCACTGAAGCCTCTAGGAAGACAAGCAACACTTACAGTTCTGATCGGAATCTTCTATTAGTATTCTTAACTTCTGAACACAGAGCTGGAAAAAAGTGCAAGTCAGGATTAATATGAGCTTTGAGAAGAATACTATTTAAAATATTCCCTTAATGGAGATTACTCGCTATATTAGGGTGGGTGCAATACATGACAAAGCAGTGTTACCAGGATCTATGACCACTGGTAAGACAATATTGTTACATTAACGGATCACAAGATGAAGGGAACATGGAGCTCCAGTGATTGTATTCTGAGTGGCAATTGATCAAAAGCAGTAGCAAAGCCTCTCAAATTGAGTCTTGTTCTTAGGCATCTGGCCTTCTTTGCTCCACACACCCTTTAGGGATAGGGGAAGCAGAAGAGGGCACACAGAAACTGAGTTTCAGAGGAAAGGACGTTTAGGAACCTATCTTGAGAAATAACTAACTAAAAAGCCAGACAATAAGCAAGGCTGTCTGATCAGCAGGCACCTACTTCAAATAACTGGAGTATTTCTTTCCCACAGTTTTCAGAATCAATAGGTATAACGTGGCAAAATAAGAACATTAAGAGAAGTGCTGTACCTGGATGCTGGCACTGTGATTGGGCATCCCAGAGGATAAAGAGATCAAAACTGAAACACACAAGCACTAAAGTTACATTTGTTCAGCAAAACGAAGTACAAACAAGATAAAACTTAATAAACAATATCCGGCTTAGCCCTCACGTGAAGATGTGTTTGGAGGTCTCGCCCTAGTGCTTTCTGGTTGCCACGCACAAAAGCGCATGGTTTGGTACAATGTCAACACAGCTGTGACGGCTGTTCAAGCAAGGCCCCAAGAACAGACTAGTGTGATATTGCAGAGCAAAGGGAGGCATATGGGGGAGCTTTTACAAAGCCTCCCAAAGAGCTCTGTTTTCACGATGCCTTGCTCTTGCCAGGGTTACTTTAGTCTCTCTTTTACAGTTTCCATCTAGCAACCCAGACACTCATTAAAAGGTCACCAGTGACTGTACCATGGGATTTTTTTGTCTGTAGTTCCCTGAAAAGATGAGAGAGCAGTGAAGCCTACTCAGAGTGATTACATTAAACCCAACAAGTTACCAAGAGCCTCAGAGGGTAAAGCAGGCTTTACAGTTGACTACAGTGGGCATTTGTGCAGCTTTGGCAGTGTACGACTCCCATGGCAAACAACTCAGAGCCATCACGCTGCCTGTCAAAGTGCATCCATGTCAATGGCAACAGAACGGGCATTAAAAGGCAAGGAGAAAGCTCCTTCTTACTCAGCCAGTCTGTTCCCTAGGAGTATTCAGACATATCTGTGGACTCTAGTCACTTGAGAGTTATTTCTCTTTACTCCCACTAACCCTGCAGAGCCAACATTTCTGGGAGAGGGTTCTGGATTCTATTCTGGCTCATGCATCAAGAGAACCGTTGGCTGGCTTTGAGGGTCTGAGCATGCAGGTGTGGGATGGTGCTGCATATAGGTACATAGCTTAATACTGTGTTTGCTGGGTTTTGTGGGTTTGAGTTGTGCATTATTTAAAAGAGTTTGTATATTATTTTTGTGATACAAGAGGGCCAGGGAGCAGTAGTAGAGTGTGAGAGGGGAAATATATAAGCCCTAGGCTAATATAAGGCATGGTTCCCTGGAGACTAGGGAGGGTGGCTACAGGTTAATTGGAGCACCTGCAGTCAATTAAGGCCCTCCTAGGAACCTAATAAAACCCCCTGCTTCAGGCAGACGGGGGGAGGAGGAAGGAGAGAGGACTCGAGTTTGGAGGTGTGCTGTGAGACGTGATATATCAGAGAACTGAAATAAGGGAGACCCTGCCCCAGCATCTAAAGACGGAAGGTATCTCACCCAAGGGGGAAGAGGGCAAGAACCCAGAGGGGTTGAGAGGGGCTGGGACTCAAAGTGAGGAGCAAACCCAGACCCCTCCCCCGCTTCCCTCCTTTACCACCTTCCTGGGCCACTAGCAGGGCCCTCAGCACCCCAAGAGCAGGGGCAAGGGGTGGCATTAAGGCTAAGACCCCCCACACCAAGAAAAGCACAGAACCCACCATATTAATATAGGCCATCTTGTCACATTTTATTATTGCTAGCTAAGTTTTGTTTGCTTTTATCTTTAGCAAGTTTGATTTATACTTTGTTATAGTTTATCCCCTATATATTGACAGCAGAGGATTTCAGTCTCAATTATATAGTGAGCCAAGTTCACTAAGCGATTTAATTTGGTTATATTAAGTTAATTGAAACTGTAGGTAAAAAGGGATTTTATAGCTGACATTACTTAACTTCTGCCAAAGTTAAACATGCTCTTTTTTAGGTTATGAGTTTCAGTTCTCACCTGCTATCACTGTGTTCACACATTCATACAGAAGAGACATGGCTGAGGTGCTACAAGGAAGAAACAAATCAAGTATTTCAGATAAAGAACAAAAATATCACATTATGAAGCGTTCTCAGCAACACCACCTTTTATTACACAGAAAATTACCAACCTTTTCCTCCCTCCTCCAGCTATATTTGAACTAGATGAAATAATTCTTATTCTTCAAAACATTCAATACCCAGCCTTCATTGAATCCAGTTAATTTATGGGGGTGGGGTGGTAAGCAACTAGTTTCTCAATGCATATTACTGACACCTGAGAAATCCATAAGATTCTACTTTACACCATTTTTTCTCTGGGAAACAAGAAAGCAATGGCACCATCATTTGAGTGGTAAGGGGAAAGTTAAAACTCCAGATCTCAGCATCAAGTACAGACCACTGACCCAAACTTGGCTAAGAACTGAACCAATATAAGGGTACGATCAAATTAAGACTACTAATGCATGTGAAACAAAGGGTTGGTAGAAAGCCCTGAAATCTCTCTCCACCAAGACCATTAAATGCTGCTGAAGCAACTGATTCTTTCAGAAATTTACTCACCTCTACTAGAGAAAAATCTGCTGCTTTAAAAGTCTTTTCCCCAAAATGTGTCTCTACTTGGATCCGTGCCCAAAACTTCTGCCTGCTCTCAATACTTTACACAGCTGGTGTCCTCATTTACACATGGTGGAAACTGAGGTTCAGAGGTCAAGTGACTTGCCAGAGTCAGTGAGCATGATAGTAGAACCCAGAGGGGATGGTCCACTGAGATAATGAACTACCCAGTTAATTCCTGATGTAGCAGTCACAAATGACACTATCACGATGATTCGGCACATAGGATCTAAGAACCCAGTACACCCAGGTCCAGGATAGGATTTTTTTTATTGTCTGTGCTGTTAGCAGTTGGTGGCAGGTTTCTTGCCTTATGCATTAGATGACACTGGACCAGGAACATCATGACTAATATGATGGAAACCAACCACACTTCAGGTTAAAGTCCTCTCAAATAATTAAATGAATAACTATTGCAGGAACAGAATGAGGAGGTGGGAAAGAGAGGGGGTGTAGATATACATACTGTCCATCTCGCTGCTTTCCTTGAAGTAGAACTAAATTTGTATTTTTGCCAGTGCTGCAATGAACTGAACCCTCTTTAGGTATTTGGATGCAAGCCCGCTGGCTGTTCGAGAGAGAGATGGGTTACAGCAGACACTTTTCGTTCATTAGTAACAAATGGGCTTCTCTTCTAGCAGCATGAACTGTGGAAACTGAGGTAATGCTTTCATTTAAAGTTACTAACTACACTAAAGACAATGATTGCAGGTGAACTAGCCACTGGAGATTCAACACTTTTGGTCTGACTGTTCTCGAGACCTAACTTGAGTCAACTGACTTTCAATTAATTTAACTTAACTTTTTGTCAATGCTATTCTGGACACTCCAAACATGTTTGTTGTTTACCCTAGGGCTCAACTGAAACCTCTAGAATAGAGGTATCCTTTGTAAATGGCTGCAAGAGGAATTTGATGCAAATGCGTTCCACAATATCTATGAAATCTGGGAGATCAAATAAAAGCACGGTGCACAGAACCCACAGTGACAGTCTATTTGAGGGAGACACTGACAGCACAAAGCAATTGTAGCCTCCTTTTTGGGTGGCCATAAAAGGACCACCTAAAGGAAGCCACCACAATTCAAAAAGCAGGCAATACTGACCAAGCAATGGACCATTTCAGAGCACCCCTGTCGCCTGGGACTTCTATGGAGCTCTCCGAAAACTAAAGCTCATTCTGCAGAATCCCTGAGGGAGGGTGGTGGCAGCAATGTGACCTGACTTCCCTCCTGCACCCCCAGGAAAGAATCTCTCTGGGACTCAGCATCCATTACAGACACAACAGTGCAGGCTACATATCCCAGCCCCAGGGTGAAATCTAGGTCTGTGCACAATTTTTCTAGCCATTTGACCAGACCCTATTACCGGCTATACTGTTAACTTTAAGTAATATTGTTTATAATCCATGGGCCTTTAACATGCGTCTGTCTCGTTAAGCTTCCACCACAGAGCAGTGTCAAAGAATGTCAAACAGACGGACAAAAAGTGGTTTGTTCTGGCACCGCCCCCTCCGCTATTATAAGACAATACCGTACATGTTTGATTGAGAACTTGCTCACTCACAGCTCACCTCCCTTATCCTCAACATAAAGAATCAATCCTATCATGACTATTGAGAGCCTTAACTGAAAAGATCCCTCCTTTTACCCCCCCCTCCCCCCGCCAAAAACAGGCGTTCCCAATCCTAGAAGGGACCTCAATAGGTCATTTGGTTGTCCCCTGAACTGAAGCAGGACTAAGTATTATCTAAACCATCCCTGACAAGTGTTTGTCTAACCTGTTCTTAAAAACCTCTAGTGATGAAAATCCCACAACCTCCCTAGGTAATTTGTTCCAGTGCTTAATTTCCCCTCACATTTACAAAGTATTCCTAATGTCTAACCTAAAATCTCCCATGCTGCAATTTAAGCCTATGAGTTCTTGTCCTGTCCTCAGTGGATATGGAGAACAGTTTGCCCAGGGCTACACTAGGGGAGGGGGTCGATCTACGATACGCAACTTCAGCTACATGAATAGCGTAGCTGAAGTCGGCGTATCGTAATCGACTTACCTGGCGATGAGGACAGTGGCGAGTCGATCGCTGCCGCTCCCCCGTCGACTCCGCTTCCGCCTTTCGATGAGGTGGATTGCCGGCGCTGACGGGGAGCGCCATCGGGGATCGATTAATCGCGTCTTAACGAGACGTGAAAAATCGATCCCCGATAGATCGATTGCTACCCGCCGATCCGGCGGGTAGTGAAGACCTGCCCTTTATTCACCCTCCTCTTTATACCAACCTTTAACATACTTGAAGATTTATTATGCCCCCTCAGTCTTCTCTTCTCCAAAAGAAACAAACCCAAGTTTTTCAATCTTTCCTCTGAGGTCATGTTTTCTAGACCAGTGGTTTTCAAACTTTTTTTCTGGAACCCAGTTGAAGAAAATTGTTGACGCCCGGGATCCAACAGAGCTGGGGATGAGGGGTTTGGGGTATCAGAGGGGGCTCAGGGCTGGGGCAGGAGGTTGGGGTGCAGGAGGGGGTCAGGGCTCTGGTCTGGGGGTGCAGGCTCTGGGGTGGGTCCAGGGATCAGGGGTTTGGGGTGCAGGAGGGCGCTCAGGGCTGGGGAAGGGGATTGAGGCACAGGGTTACCTTCAGCGGCTCCCGGTCAGCAGCGCAGCGGGGTTGCTAAGGCAGGCTTCCTGTCTGTCCTGGCACTGCGGACTGCGCTGCACCCCGGAAGCGGCAGGCAGCAGGTCCAGCTCCTAGGTGGAGGTGTGCAAGTGGCTCCATGCAGCTCTCACCCGCAGGCACCGGCAATCTAGGACCTGCTGCTGGCCGCTTCAAGGGCGCAGCGCGGTGTCAGAACAGGTAGGAACTAGCCTGCCTTAGACAGGCAGCACCACCGATGGGACTTTTAACGGCCCAGTCGGCGGTGCTGACCAGAGCCGCCGCGACCCACTGCCTTTCATTCTGCGACCCAGTACTGGGTCGCGACCCGCAGTTTGAAAACCACTGTTCTAGACCTTTAATCATTTTTGTTATTCTCCTCTGGACTGTCTCCAATTTGTCCAAACGTACACAACCTTTCTAGGCTCAGGCGTAGGGGACTTGACTAGGCCTTTCTTAGCCCAGGGCTACACTAGGGGAGGGGGTCGATCTACGATACGCAACTTCAGCTACGGGAATAGCGTAGCTGAAGTCGGCGTATCGTAATTGGCTTACCTGGGGATGAGGACGGCGGCGAGTCGATCGCCGCAGCTCCCCCGTCGACTCCGCTTCCGCCTTTCGATGCGGTGGACTGCCGGCGCCGACGGGGAGCGCGATCGGGGATCAATTAATCGCGTCTTAACGAGACGCGAAAAATCGATCCCCGATAGATCGATTGCTACCCGCCGATCCGGCGGGTAGTGAAGACCTGCCCTTAGATCTCTTCCAATTGCCAGTCACATATTCACGAGAGGTTTTAAAAGGATATTTTATACGAGGGCTGCTCCAATGACAATTTTAACTTTTGATGTCTGGAGCCAAAAATTTCCAGATGCGATAAACCTGGGCAGACCCCATTCATGCTAGTACAAACAATGCTGAAGAATTAAGGAGGTGAAACAAGTATATTTTCAGACTTACCTATGTATGAGATTGGTAAGTGGCTCAATCAATTTCTTTCCCAGCCTAGGTTCTAATGGAGTAAGAGCACCAAACTATTTGAAAAGAAAGGGAGGAAGGGAAATTCTTTTAATAGCTAGCCTTCGGCAGGGTAAAGCACTACTATCGTCATTTGTGTGTCACAACACAACAAAACAAAATTAAAAGGAGATGTTTTGTCTCCTGCTGGTTATGTTATGTTCCCACCCATTATAACAGATATCTGTTTCTCTTCCTTGTCGTTTGGATTTACTAGTAATTATCCCTCTAAGCAATAGCTTTATTTTCACACCCAAGGTACTGTTAATGAGCATGCCAGCCCTGGAAAAGAGCTAACACAGGAGAACTGGAATACTTGCCAATTTTATAATTTTAATGAGGACCCAATTATTGGTTGAAGACGTCATCAATTTAAAAAAGAGCGGAGCAAGGGAAAGGTAGTTCTTAGGATTGCGTCTGGCCAGCTCACAAATGACATTTACTGCTGCAGACTGGACACCTGGGAAAGAGAAGTGGGAGAAAAGGGGTTCAACCAACAATTCAACTGTAGCTTGATTTTCATACTCAAAATGAACAGAACAAGAGCAGCTACAGATTAGACCACTATGGAGCTGGAATTATTGCTTATCCTCATTTGCAAAGTTTCTCAATGGAAGAAATTTAAATGGGATTTGCAAATGATTTTAAGGAACTGGACTTGTGCCTTTTGTTGGTTGCTTTATAATGTAAAAGGGCCTGAAAGTTTTTCTTCCCTCTCTGTATACGTTTTCTACCTTTAGAAGTGCCATGAATGTTAGCTCTGGTCCTCCCTGTTTCTGTTGGGAGGATTTGTTCATGGGGTGTGGAGGTACAGGGAATGTCCACCATTAATCCTCACACCTTAAAGATTTGACAAAAAGTTTCCTTTCTTCAAAGTGTCCATTAGGCATTTACGTTAAGTAGATGTTATACATGACACAGGATTGTGAACAGTGACTAAAAAATCCGTTTTCATTTGTTCCAACTCCCACAGGCTTGGTTTTTGATCATAGCCTTTGCAGTCTAGACAGAACCTGGTTTCCTAATGGAAAACACGGGCAAGCAATTTTTTGAAGAGCCTTTCATGATTTAGCCATCATAAAACCCCAAAAAGAGCAAAAGCACACCTTCCCCCTTCCCCCTCCTCTTTGCAGGTTACCTTTTAACATGAGATTGATTCTTTCTTGCATATATCACTAGAAGGCAGGTCTTACCTTACCCTAATCAAATCAGTCCGGTGAATCTATTTACGTCCTCCCACTTTAAACACAAATCAGCTGAAAGTCATAGGCTTGAGTCTCAGATGGAACTCTCAAAGTGAATACACAGCATTTCCATCCAGTGGGGAAAAATAAGCATCCCAAATAAATTCTGGGAAGACTGTTTGGCTATAAAAATGTGAATATTTATGTCCAGAACTGTAAGAATTATTGAAGTTCTCTATGCTGCAGCTTCCTAGTTGCACGAGCTATGACTAAGGCTGTGAGTTTGTTACGGAAGTCACGGATTCTGTGACTTTCCGTGACCTCTGCAGAGGCCGGTGCGGCTGGCTCCAGGGCTGCCTGAGCAGCTCAGGTAGCCCCTGGGAAGGTCGCAGCAGCCGCTGCTGGGGCAGTCTCGGGCCACTGCGTCCCCCTCCCTCAGCAGCAGGAGGAGGAATTTGGATGTGGGAGGAGGCTCAGGCCTGGGGCATGTGAGGGCTCTGGGTGGCGCTTACTTTGGGGGGCGGGCTCCCCAGAGGCGGCAACATGTCCCTCCCTCAGCTCCTAACTCTGTGCACTGCCTCTGCCCGTAGGCACCTCCCTGGCAGCCCCCATTGGCTGCAGGACCCCCCCTCCAGCACCTGCGGTGCCCCCCCACCCATCAGCACCTGTGACACTCTGGAGATTTAGTCAGGGGTATAGTACAAGTCATGGACAGGTCACGGGCCATGAATTTTTGTTTACTGCCAGTGACTTGTCCATGACTTTTACTAAAAATACCCGTGACTAAAATGTAGCTTTAGCTATGACACATTCCCCAAGAATTTAGCCACAGCATTTTACCTTTTGTCTTGTAGTATTAACATTAAAACATTACAATACAAGTGGATTCAAGAGACTGTTTAGGCCCCAAATTCACTTTAAAAAATATGGAAGAGATTCCGGCTATATTATGGGAAATATTTCAAATGTTTTGCTTACATCCAGATATTACAACCCAATCACTGCAGCTTTGTGCTAGGGCATGAGAAGCAAAAAACTGAAGTTGACTACTGTATTTTCAGTAGCCAAGCTAAGTGAACTACAAAATGTAAGAATGGTTCTACCTAATTAAGATTTAATCCATTAATTCAGCCCAGTAACAAGTAATGGCTTTTTTTATTTTTTTTAAAACACAAAATGTGTTTTTAATCTGATCACATCCCTTTAAGTGTTCAGGGTGCCTGCACCTGGGTACAGTAATAATTTAGAACATGTAACCAGTGGTGTAGCCAGGGTTTAGAGTACAGGGGGAGCGGAGCTAAAAAAAGGCGCCAGGAGCAAAAAAAAAATGCTCCGCTCTGGCTGCAGCGTGGAGCAAAAGAGCACAAAAAAGGCGTCGCTTCTGCTCAGTGGGGGAGTGGCCGCTCCGCCTGCTCCCCCCCTGGCTACGCTACTGCATGTAACCAGTTACCTTCCTTTGCCTCCCATGAATCAACCACCACTAAAAATTCATGTCTTCACTGAGGTCCTGTTCTGCAATAAATTAGTTTATTAAAATTCACTAACCAGGATCTGGATCTTCCAGTTTTTCTTTAAGGCGAGGGAATGCAGGACGGAGGGACTCAGGGTACTTCAAAAACACTTTGTACATGATTAACACTGCCTTCTTCCTGATATAAGGCTTTGTGTGAGACATCTGTGGAGTGAAACAACCAGAGTCAGACTCTTAACGTGTTCACATTCCCAAAAGGTTTCTTTCGAGAGAGCATTTTTAGTCAACGCCTCCACAGCCATACCTATAAACACTGATTCTGTTGGGCAGTCTTTCCATACAGCTGCTCTTTTAGTGCACTCACCATTTTAAGATAAAAAGCAAAACACTGTCAGACATGCAAGTCAAAACAAATAGTCAAAGCAGTCCCTTTGAGCTGGCCAAAGATGGGTGATTTACAAAAGACCAGGGTTCAAGGACCAACCACAAGACTCCCACTCTGAATGTGTTGCCAGTCACTTTGTTCTTAACGTCGCTGCACTCAACCACTCCTATTATTCAATCTAACAAGTAGTATCAAACAGCAATCTTCAAGGCAGAAACGTACCGAGTCTCAAGTACAGTCAACGTGGGCAGATGTGATAAGACGCAACCAAGCTAATCCAGTGACAGAGGATAGAGGAAAGAAGCAGTGTCTCAAACATATCAAAAAGCTTGTCTAACCAAACTGCTCCTCCCTCACCATTAAATAGCACCTTCACCTTTGGAGTAGCAATCACATTGGATGTATTAATGCTTATCTCCATTACCATACCGTCTCAAGAGGCTGGGTCGCCCCACTGCAAACCTAGTGCTGCTGACCCATCTGAAGCATACAGTGGTAACAACACTTGAAAGGAGTATGCATCGTAAAAGTGGAAAGAGGACAAAGAACAGATCTTATACCAGAAACATCACCTCTAATATACTGATACTTTAAGGTCAGAAGGTACCATCATAATCATCCAGTCTGACCTGCACATTGAAGGCCATAGAACCTCACCCACCCACGCCTGTAATAGACCCTAACCTCTGGCTGAGTTACTCAAGTCCTCAAAGCTGCTCTTCCTCTTCAGGAGCCAAGCTAAGCATGGTGAAGTGGCAGGAGTGACAAGGAGGACTCTACTACCTGACCCAATACAGTAATAAATGTCAGTGCATGATTCTCACTTTTAAAAGCACATCACCTACTTGTTTTTGGCAGTCTGTGGTCCCACTTGGACAAGTTTCTAAAATGAACTCTGGGTGCACAATTAGTTTGCTAACTTTGAGACATGAACTGTGAAAGAGATTACATGAGTCAGGAGCTGTACAGCTCCCGAGAAACAAGAACTGCTAACAACCAGTTACCAAGTTTTCAGACATGGCACTCGTATTTTCAAGGAAGAGTATGTTTCTAATAGTCTAAATATATTCTAGACACTATCATATGGAAAAAAGTTTGCTCACTTTTTATCAACTCACCAGAGTCATGATGTCATTTGCCAAGTCTCTGGCAAGATCTGGAGTAACAAAACAGGACAAACCAGTCAGTGCTACTCCAGTATCATACTGGTTAGGGCTACTCAGATCCTAAAAGAGTAAAGACAGGGTTAAAAACTTCCGATTTATTCAAAGAAAAATCAAGGTAAAAGACAAACATCTCAAACATAAATGAATAAAACTGCCCTGTTTAACACAAACAGAACAGAGCTTCCTTTCTACAGAATATTTGCTCTGACATACTGGTTTGGGAGGATTTACTTATCTGATTTTTTGAGAAAACTGTCACTTCATTAGTACTCATCCTCTGAGATGGTTAGGCACAGAAGCGTAGCCAGGGGGGAGCGGCCGCTCCCCGTGAGAAGCAGCACCTTAAAAAGCGCCACCCAAGCCCCGCTGCCTGAGCTGGACTCGGGAGGCTCCTATGGCTGTAAGAGCCGCGGGCCTTTTAAAGCGCCGCCCAAGCCCAGCTCCGGCAGCGGGGCTCGGCGGCGCTTTAAACGGCCCACGGCTCCACCGAACCCCGCTGCCGGAGCTGGGCTTGGGCAGGGATTTAAAAGGCCCGCAGCTCCCCGCGGCTGCAAGAGCCACGGGCCTTTTAAATCCCCGCCCGAGCCCTGCTGCCAGAGCTGGCCTGGGGGCGGGGGGGGAGGGCCGCTTTAAAAGACCCGTGGCTCCTGCAGCCGCAGGGAGCCGCGGCCCTTTTAAAGAGCCGCCGGAGCTCCGCTACCGGAGCTCTGGCAGCGCTTTAAAGGCCTGGGGCTCCGCAGCGGCTGGAGCCCCGGGCCCTTTAAAGCGCTACCGGGTGAGTACAGGGGGAGCGGGGAGGCCCCTTTTTATAGCGCCGCTCCCCCTGTGCTCCAGACCTGCCTACACTACTGGTTAGGCACTAGTTTAATACATGTAATAATCTACATAACTAAACTATAGAATATTGGGAGCATAACACATGGTATTTCAGAAGATGCATATGCTTCTGGAAAACATGGAAATTTTTCCTAGTGTTTAAGGTCGTTAAAAATCTTGACTGAGATCTTAACTCTACAGATATCAGTGGGAGTTTTGTCATTGACTTCAGTGGGGCCCATTGTTTGATATAGTGTCCTCGCTTAACCTTTTTATACAGCTACGCTAGCATAATAAGTGTAGTCTAAGCCCCCATTAACTACAGTTTATCTGTCCAGTAAAGACAGGATACCAGCTAAACTGCAGAATACAAATTTTGACAATTCTCTCTTTATTTTGTTTTTATTAAATATTGTATACTCTTAGATATTTCCAATTTGAGGAGGATTGTTTAAGATTTGCATTATACTTGTATCTGAATTTATTCTGACAAGGATTTTAAAAACAAAGCAGTCATGGAAAAGACCAGTCCTTAAAAAATATGGCAATTTGTGCACAAAAACATGAATAAAAATGCATGAAGTTTTCCATATGAACTTGAACTTTCAAGCTTAATATTTAAGATTCCTATTCCAATGATGGATTGGGTGTTCCAGACATGTAGTTCAGACTTTGGGGCAGTGTGCAATTTACACTTCATTTCGGTAACCCACAGAGGGTGAAGGAAAAAGATTAGTCTGGCAATAATATTAAAATCACACTTTGGAATGAATGAAAGTGAAATCTCTACAGTTCGTTTTCGTTTTAATGCTTTGGGCAAAGTGATGGTCCCCTCTTCTAAATACGTAGCTGCTAGGTCAATGGAGCATAGAAGAGCCTAAACAAAGGTGCTTTTAGTACAAAAACATCCATAAAAAGAATGGAAGAGACTTGTAATAAAATGCGATTTAGAGAATACCAGTATAGCAGAGTCTTCATAACAAAGAGCTGAACATTCAGTTAAAAAATAAAGGACTTATCTGCCAGACCTGAACATAATTTAAAGTTTAATTAAAAGAAGAACACTGGTTCTTTAGGTTAGAGACTGAACACAACCCCATTTCTCTGGAGCAAGCAAAAACCATGGTCAGTCATTTATTACAAAGCTAAGCACAGACTAGTATCTGAAGGAAGAGTGGTCCAAGTATTTAGGGTCCTCAAATTAAAAGGATGTTTATTTTAAAGACTGAAACTAAATTAACATTTGTTTTAAGATTTCTTATCTATTTGCGGTAGCTGATCAGGAAAAATGCAGATCCATTAATTGTGAAAGGAATACAAGTCACAAAATGAATGCCATGCCAAACCAAAATAACACATTTGAGCATGTTAGTACAAGAATGAACAGCCTTAATGTAAACAGCTGCTGTTCACCTGTTTTCTATATAATTATATGGGAGAAGGTCAAGGGTCTGTCAGTGCTGGATGAAGCAGCCTTTCATGGATTCAAAAAGCAAGCTCATTTGTAATTAGGTAATCACCCAGTTCCTTTCAGATACTGCAGCACTCTCCCCCACCCATCAACCTCTTGTGTTGGCATGTGTGATACTGGTAGTGTCAAGAAAAGTTAGTTCACTTTGCACTCTGAACAAGCCCAGACGGTTGGGCTATGCACCATGAGGAAACAATCTGACAAACTCAGGTATCAGGCTGGAATGTGAGCCAAATGATGACAACTCTGCTCACATACCTATGTTCTATATGAAGCAGAGATTTTATACAGCTTTGAGACGTCAGGTGGGAAGACGGAATAAACACCTTACAACAGTCTGAATTCCTTCCTGTTGAAGCTAATACCTTACCTTTCTAATCTGATTGGTAGTCAGCATAATTACATCAGTCCCTTCATGAAAGCACTGAGAGGCAGCTAGGTAACCAATTCTCTGCACAGTTAAGAAAAACAGAAGGAAATGAGTCATTCACAAGTGTTGATTTTCCACAGCATCTTCAAAAGATTGGATACTCCTCAAAAGATTGGACTGGATACTCCTTCAGCAGAATTAGAATATTGCATAATTATATACTGAGAATGTGTCATCTAATGGTTAGAGCAGGCAACAGCTCACTATTGGTTTGATATGATCAGTCCTTGCACAAATTGCTTGTGTGCACCTAGGCCAGTCACTTCACCTTTGAACTTCCCCATCTGTAAAATGGGTCTAATTTAGCTACCTCACAAGGGTTTTAAAACCACCACTCCAACTGGCATTGTCTCCTTTGTCCATCTCATTACAGAGGCCAAGGCTTCAAGGAGCCAAGGAGACTGAACTCCACGCTCCCAACTATCGAGCCTCCCCCCCCGAGAACAACACAAGCTCATCAGAAGGGGGAACTGGGAAATGCTGCACTTCTGCTGCCAATGCGTCAGGTGGAGTGAGGACTTCACTCTCTTAGGTTGTCAGTTCAGTACCATTCACCAGCACTGACGTTACTTTAAAGAAAGTTGCCTGGTGGCCTACTAGCAGCAGTTATATGGTTCAGACCCTCTGCCTCACTCTGGCTAATGGTAGTGCTCTTTTGGAGAGATGGCCTACTTTCTTGGCTCTTGAGAAATACTCTAACAACAACTAGAAGCCTAGAAGCTTTGTCCAGCCCTCCTTGGCTAGACTGTGGCCTTTCCCAGCCTCAGACACTAACTCATGAAAAAAAATTCCAAGAAAATACATCAACCGATGAGCAGCCTTAAGCAACCTAAACAGAAGAATAGAGACCAGGGCTATCACAAACAAGGATACACCCCGCATGTCTGTTTGAAGAAAGTAATGCTGATGTTTTATGTCCTGTCTGACTGCCAGAAGCAAAGGTAGGATGGCTTCAATCTATATTGAACGATATAGTTGATAATGGATGTGTTGGCCAGAATACTCAATTATACAGACCACTTACTTTGAATGTAAACTTTGATGCACTCATTACTTCAATAATATTGAATGCAGCCCAACTGATGTCATAGCCCAGCATCTGTAACTGTCAGAAAAGGAGCCAAAAAAAAAAAATCACACTTCAAAATACAGGACCCAATACAACCAGGAAATTTTTAAAAACAGGGTAACTGTTACAAGTTGAAGATGTACAGTAAGTAATACTACTATAGAATATATGTTCTGGACAGCTGAAAAGTCACATGGCTATTTAATTTTATCTTCTCCCACCCCTAGAATATAAAGGCTTCAAATAAAAGTCCCTTTTAATTAAGCAAGTGTCCAAAAAGAGTAATTTCGGGTATTAAAGCTATTCGTACATTACGTAAATTTCTCTTTCCTGGTGCTGCGTGAAAGGCCTGTGCAAAGAGAAGTTGACTGACTGTATAGAGTAAAAAAATGGCAAAATCTTCTATGTACGAAGGGCTATCAAATCACATGAAGAAAATCTGTCTAATCTTTCAGCTTCAAGTAGCACTAAAAATACTGTAAGACCAGTAGGTAAATATTCTTCAAAGAGGAGTGATTTTTTTTTTTTAGTTGTTGACCCTTTTAACCACTTTCAGAAAAATATCATGCTTAGGTCATATTACGTAAGTAAAACTAAGAAAAGTAACTGAAGGCACAGTTCACAGAGTCAGTTGGCAGTTAGCAAGAGAGTAAAATAAAAGGTATTGTTACATTATACCCTAGCAAGGTACTTACATATGTAAGTTTGCAAACTGCATTTGCTTTCACTGCTATGTTATCCTGCTTGAGCTCCTGTTTGATCTCATCGATGCACTGAGAGATGTACTTTGCCTGAGGGAAGAGAAAGTTATTATTTTCATACTCAGTGACATGAACCACTCTTCATCCTGTAGATTTCATGTACTTTAGCAGGACCCGACCTTAGTCTTTGTTTGCTCATTTCCAATTTGTCAAAAAATTTAATAACCCACTGTTTTGATAAGCATTCAATTCTGAAGAAACTACTTGCCAATCAAAACCATTATGCTAAATGCTACAGCCAAAAGTATGCTGAAATGTTTCTTCAAATCTATTAGGATGCCAAGCACTACAGGAAGCACAGTATTAGTTTCCTTGATTAAAAATAATTGTAGGCTACTCTTAGTTATATTTTCTTATTAGAACCCCCTACACCATTGAGGATCCCATTTTCAAATCCTCCATCATACATCTTTAACTATCCATGTTACAGCCACAATTGTTCCGGCTGAAAACTACAGGACTGCCTTTGGAGCCCTTCAATGCTACTGCTCGCACAGCAGAAAGGATCACTATTGAGCAACTTAAGGCATTTGTTTCTCGGTCCTCCCACCCCAAAATGATTTCCCAATGAAGCTGAATAAGCCACCAGCTCCAGAGGGAGCCAATAACCAGTCTTTCTTTGCGTATTTATACATTCAGCACCCCAAACATGCAGCCCACATTCCAATTATTCCTATCAAAGGGCCAGGGTACAAGAGTTTTAGGAGGTAAATCTGGAGCAACTGTTAATTTAATAGATTACAGTGTAATTAATTTAATCTGATTTCTACCCTTTAGACAGCAGTATTTGGACTACTGCCCTGATAGTTTGGGAATTTTACAGTCAGAGAGGTGTAACTTTGCCATTTATATTTGATAGCTGTTGCACCTGCTTACTCATATGTATATCTCAGAAACTCCGAAGAACCAAATGCTGTTACATCACAGCTAAGAGTTTGGGGGCTATTTCTTACTGAAGAATCATGTACTTGTCATGTCCTTCCTGCACACAGACTTCATTTTAAGAAGTCTGTTGAAGCAGATATTTTAACTCTATAAATTGGCTTTAATTCAGTCAGATAGTCTTTCAATTCATGATGATTAACTCTGATTAAAATAATGTTATAAAGGCATCTACAAGTTTCTACCCAAGATTTCAAAAGCAGAAAAAAGCCTTCTCTAAAAAAAAGCCACATGCACACCAGGGTATTTATAATTCCAAATAAATTAACTGTCAGAGGAATCTAGTCAAAAACAGATATCTGAATTATCTAGTATTAATACGTAGTTCTCCCTAGCGACTTACTTCCTCCAGCAAGTTATATCTGAGAAATGTTGGATATGGAAATCCATTGGTCTGCGGCCATTACTTAATATTTCTCCTCTTTATACTGGAATTACTGCATAATCCTGACGGTTCTCTGGCCTTTTTTTTAGAACGCTGAAGCACAAGCATCACTCTAAGTCATGGGATTTAGTCACTAGATAGTGAAGTAGGAAGGCTGTATTATCTTTAATAAAATAGCAGATCCAGACAAGAAAAATACATTTGTAGTGCAAAAACAAACCATGGAGTGATCCTAGTTAGGGCAAGTAGCAACTGCATATTAATTTAGGGGCTTCACATTCCACAGCATTATGGTGACAGTTCACACAGCTATAGTTAAAGGTACAGCACCATTTACATTGGAAACCTTTGTCAGGATACAAGACTACTAAGCATAGATCCATCTGGGAACCGTTCTGCTGGCTCACCATCTTCACAAAGTAAGTGTTACCAAATGTGTAAGTTACAAGAGAGAAAAACAGAAGCTGATCACCTCTGATTCTAGTCAGTTCAGCTACCCCTCACAGTTCTGCATCCATTGGGTAGTGCAGTGAAGTTTGAAGGGGAATGAAAAATTAATGCTATCTCCCTTCCACATATACAAGCCTTTTTGGGGGAAAAGACTTAATTTCAAGCAATTGCCCTATACTTTTTAAGCAAATCATGTAAGACAAAAGCTTCAGTAGCATACATTTGTAATTTATTTTACTATCCGTATTTCTCATTCTTTCAAAATAAGATTAAAATAAAAGTAACAAGAGGGACAATCTTGACTTAAAGACAGAATGATGAATTAAGGCTGGAACTTGGGTTCCATTTCTAGAGCTTGTAAATATGTTCAAAGGGGTTTTAAAAGGGATGTTACACTCAAGTTTGATCTAAAACTCAGTTTTTGTAAAAGCAAAAGTTAATAAAAACCTAGTTTTTATTTAAAATGCCCACTGTAAAGCTTTGATTTTATATAGCAACTTCCCCCCGCTGTGTTTGGAACTTCAAACTTGCAGTACTTTAAAATGAAGCGACTTCGTTGTCCACACAATTGCAAAACAGGTGACAGCATAAATAATGAAGGAGATCATTTAAAATTCTTTCACTCAATCTAAAATGTTAGTATCAGTAGTACTGAAATGTGTTTATAATGTGATTTAAACTGACAGTTTCCCTTTAAGGTGAACTATGAAGCAAAAAAGTTTATTAGCCTTTTACAACTTAAACAAAACCCTCCTGCTTTATTTCCCTTTAAAGATCAAAATATCGGGTCTTCACTTCCCTACCTTTGCTGAAAGACCTTGACAAGATCTTGAGGCCCTAAACAATGATGTCACCTAACGCTGTAATAAGTTTATTGTCATAAAATGAGATATAATGAACAAGTCCGAATTAAGCAAAAGTTGAAGAAAGTTTTACTAAATTTAAGAAGTCCAAAAGTTGTGTAATTCAAGAACAGGTAAGAGTGAAGTTTGCAGCATGTGATGACTATGATTGCTTAGCTAGAGGAACCCAAAAAACCCCAAAGTCAAGCACATTTTTAAAAAAGGAGAATTTTTTTAATGTTTCCTTTGCCAGCCCAGCATTTCCTTAGTAATAGTACACTGAAAATTCAATTTTCCTATTAATCATTGTTCCAAATTTGGAGACTAAATCCATTCATAAATGCCCAAGACCGAGGGATTGGCCCTGCTTTAAAGCACAAATCTCAACTGTAACCTTAACCATTGGGTCTCTACAATTAAGTTATTCATACTACAGAGGTTCTCTCTGTCTACAGGGGTATCCAGGTAGAATTTAAAGAACACTATGACCTCACTGTCTCACCCACTGTTTTAATGTCCTAGGATGCAAGTTTGCCTTCATACACTGCATTTTGAGCGTCATAATAATTGCTCTGTAAATATCTTTCAAATATCCACAGAATGAAAGACTATATAGAAAACAATCCCATTCAGACAGATTGGAGAGAAAACATAACTTAAGAGTTTAAACTAAAACTTTTGATCTTTATAAATATGCACTTGACAGGAGATGCTGACAGATTCTCTAATACAATGGACAATAGAACTCTTAAGCAATACATTGTACCTTGCCTTAAATATTTTATGTTCATGTAGCAGTGTGCTGGAACAGGTGTCACTGAATCTTTCACATGCGTATCTAGTTCCCGTATCTTGGCAAGAAACATCAGTGCTAGCTTTCAATGCCAGGACTATAATGCAGATCCTCCTTCCTCAGCCCAAGAAAACAGACACCATCCTAGAAATATCTCAAAACTCTTTATGGACATTAAATTAAGCCTGACAACACCCTGTGAGAAAGTCAATATCCCCCAGGCTGTCAATAAAGAAAATCACAATTGAACTATTAAATGGCTTGCATGTGTCTTTGGTAAGTCTTCATAACAGGTTCCTAAACAGAAAAGAACATTGGCTTTTATGTATCTGAACTCAATCTAAACATGACTGCCAAGAACAAAATCCTGGGTTCCAAATTCCCTCCCTCGTTTGTAGCATTAAAAATTGAAAATGCAGATTTCTACCTCAAATTAATATTTATGAATGTGGTCGTGCCATAGTTCTGTGGAAGTCGGTAGAGGGAATTTGGTTGCAGGCCTCTATATGAGCAAGAGTCAGGCTAACTCTAGCTGTGATAATGCGAGATTTGTAGAAGCGGGGATTGTGTGAGGCAAGGGGGAAAAGAACAGAGAGAGGCTACTGTGACCTTGTATTAGATAAGAATAGAATGTAGACCATAACAGAAATTGGTGAGGAAAACAAGATATCAAGAAAGAATATGTTTAAACAAATTGCAGTTGTTGATCATTACTATATGTAACAAAAAGTATAAATGCTTGCCTTAAATGTTTATCTTCTGAGACACCTGCCTAGGAGGGGGAAACCCTGTGTGCTAGTGCACACTCTCCCTCATGTGCAATTGCTTGAGTTAATAAAATGTATCTGCCTTGCTGCACCCAAAGAAAGAGTGAGAACTGTTTTTCTCTGACAGTTCACTGCACCAAAGTGACAGAAAACCACAGAAGTTTATGAAACTGAGCACAGAACATTGGCTATTTTTACAACCCCTGCACTCCTGTCCTCCCAGATCAGGAATCAAGAGAGTTTTTGCACATTTGGATTGGCTTGGTTGAACCTTTAACAGCTTAGGTGCTGAAAAATCATACAAGTTTGAAAGCACAGTAGCACCTCAGAAATACAAACACCAGAGTTATGAACTAACCAGTCCACCTCATTTGGAACTGGAAGTACGCAATCAGGCAACAGCAGAGACTCCACCGCCCCCCCAAAAAAGTAAAGCAAACAGTACTGTACTGTGTTAAATGTAAACTGCTAAAAAAAATAAAGGGGAAGCAGCATTTTTCTTCTGCACAGTAAAGTTTCAAAGCTGTATTAAGTCAATGTTCATGTGTAAACTTTTGAAAGGACCACCATCATGTTTTGTTTAGAGTTGTGAACATTTCAGAGTTACGAACAACCTCCATTCCCGAGGTGTTAACAACACTGAGGTTCTACTGTATATCAATCTAAGCGCAGGTCCAAAAGTCATAGGCCTAACTGGTTAGTAAACTAGTGACTATTATTGTGCTTGTGTTTTACTTACAGAATTGCAACCTTTTCATTTTGGCCAATGTGTGCCTTTTTACATTTGAGGGAAAAATATGTTTACAAGTGAAATATTTGTATTATAGTAGCACCTAGGGACCCCAATCATATAGAGTAGGACTCCATTATCCTAGGCATTTTACAAACACATAACAAAAATACAGTCCCTGCCCCAAAGAGCTTCTGAAACAAAATACTCTTCAATAAAAGCTTTGCCAGCCCTCATCTTCCCAACTTCCACCCACTGGTTTATTCAGTGTTTTTTATCAAGGAAATAAAGTGTGGGGGTTTTAGGTCAGGGGGCAATACCAAAACAAACCTGTGGAATCTTGACATTTGATTTAAGAGTTTACTGTTGGAATGCCAATCTTTGAAAACACAAGCTAATTCCCTACTTTGTGGTTACATATTTCATTCTCATGAAATTGTGAGTCAGTGTCCCTCTTTCACAACCCATATCTAACAATGAAAGGGTGGAGTGAAACAAAGACAACAAGCCAAGGAATAGATTTAATTGCCATTAATAACCTCTGGCAGCTCAACTCATTTTGTTTCTGGCCTGAAGTCTCACAAAGTGCTAGAGATCCATTAATACCAGGGCTATTAAATGATAGTGCTCATTTATGCTTTTATTCTTCTGTTATGAAGCGAACAGAGGTCATGTCAGGAAAAGTCTGGTGACAAGATGTTTGCCACAAGAAGAATTTGAAACGAAACCCCAGTTCATCTTGTGTTACTCAGAGTACCAAATAAGTCCCATTCTTTCTGGCAGCTATACATCACTCAAATTAGTACATGAGTAGTAAGCAAAGAAACTGATCAATGCATCTAATTTTGTCCATTTGCTGATAGCGTCTTAAAAATTGATTATAAAGGTCCATTAAAAACAAAAATGCTAGAACAGGAAAGACTCTCAGGAGCACATTCAAAGTGAAAGCTGCCAGCTAGGGATACAGACCTTCACTAAGCCTCACAGGTTATGTCTACACAGCAAAGAAAAAACACCCTGGCACAGGCCAGCCGACTCGGGTTCGTGGGCTGTTTCATTGCTGTGTAGACTTCTGGGCTTGGACTGGAGTCTGAGCTCTGGGACTCTCCCGCCTCACAGGGTTCTAGTGCCAAAGGTTTTTCTTTGTTGTGCAGACGTACCCTCACTGTTTAAGAATGAGAGTAGTGGTGAACACAAAGGTATTTTATTTAGTCTACAACCTATGCCATCATTCACTATACACATCCACAAGAGAGAGAGACAACTCCCATATTGTCCATGCTAAGAGGACTCCTCTACCACATGAACTATACCAGTATAGTTAAAGCAGTATAACCTTTGGGCTTGTCTACACTGGCACTTTACAGCACTGTAACTTTCTTGCTCAGGGGTGTGAAAAAACACTCCCCTGAGCACAGCAAGTTTCAGCGCTGTAAAGTGCCAGTGTAGACAGTGCACCAGTGCTGGGAGCCACGCCCCTAGCACTGGTAGCTACACCCCTTGTGGAGGTAGTTTTTCTAGAGTGCTGGGAGAGCTCTCTCCCAGCGCTCTGCCGCGACTACACAAGCCATGTTAAAGTGCTGCTGCGGCACTGAACAGCAGTAGGTACCGGAAGGATGACAAGCATGAACCATTCTGTAACTATCTTCCATTTCACTTATAAATCTCTAATGTAGTTTCAGATTACTTGTTCCTTATGTGAATTTTTACAGCCTATTTGTATAGTCCCTACCGTAAATCTCTAGCTGGTGCCTCATTAGATTAATATGAGTTCAATAAGGATCCTTTGAAGAAAAATATCTAAGTGTATTAGAGACTAAGAATCAGATCTAACAGCAAATCTGAATTTAAGTTTTGGAGGAGCAGAAAAACCCATTCCAAAATATCTACTAAGAATACAAGAAACAAAAGACCCTATAAATAGAAAACATTAAGGGATCAGTAGGTATTAACTTGTTAATCTCTGTGGAATAGCACTGTCTGAGTGAAGAATATGGAAAAAAACTGATCTATTTAGCTTTCCATTACATCTGTACATCCAAGAACCCTGTCCAAGCCACATTTGTTACCATATTAAAGGGGACAGTGTTTGAATGAAAGGTGCGGAGGAACAGACCATGCAGGAGTTCATCCCTGTTCTCGAACTCAAAGCACATTTGCCTTCTAAAGCACCAGATGTTAGGTTTCAGAGTATTTTCAAAGAGAAGGATCAGATCCTCCCATTGCCACCTTCAAGCTGAACAATTCGGACAATGAAATTGAGAGTAGAAAACAGAATAATCACTAACTTATGATGATGAACACCACTCATTTTTTGAAGTCTACAGGTGTGACAGTCCCAAAACAGCTCCTGGGAAGTTACCAAAATAAGAATATCTAGTTAGAACAGAGAATAAAGAGTCAGGACTCCTGTGTTCTATTCCCAGCTCTACTACTGACTCATTGATACAGATATACAGAAGTGATTAGCATACAGTATCCCAGTATGTTAAATAGAGTTAATACTTAACTTCACAGGGATTTCGAGGCTCAGGGTATGTCTACACTGCAGCTGGGAGTGTGCCTTCCAGTCCAGGTAGTGCCGCTTGAGCTACTGCGTGAAGGATAGCGGTGTGAACACTGCAGCATAGGCGAGCAGTCTGAGTTCAAGCCTGACAGACACCCTGGATCTGTACTTGAGCAGCTAGCCCAGTTGTGGGCAAACTTTTTGGCCTGGGGGCCACATCGGGGTTGCAAAATTGTATGGAGGGCCGGGTAGGGAAGGCTGTGCCTTCCCAAACAGCCTGGCCCCGCCCCCTATCCGACCCCCACCTACTTCCTGCCCCGACTGCCCCCCTCGGAACTGCCCACCCATCCAACTCCCCCGCCACTCCTTGTCCCCTACCACCCCCTCCAGAGACACCCCCGCACCTAACCACCCCCCTAAGACCTCACCCCCTACCTAAGCCTGCCTGCTCCTTGTCCCCTGACTGCCCTCTCCCGAGACCCTCCACCCTAATTGCCCCCCCAGGACCCCACCCAGCCCCAACCCCTAACCACACCCCCACCCCCTGACAGACCCTGGGACTCCCACGCCTATCCAACCCCCCCATTCCCCGTCCCATGACCACCCCCACAGAACCTCCGCCCCATCCAACCACCCCCTGCTCCCTGTCCCCTGACTGACGCCCCCCCCCCACACCCTGGGACTCCCTCACCCTTATTCCAACCCCCCAGCCCTGGCCCCCTTACAACAGCCGCACGGCCCGCCGGAGCTAGACACGAGGCCCCTCAGGAGCCCTTGCCCCCTTACCACGCCGCTCAGAGCGGCAGGAGCTCGCAGCCACGCCACTGCAGCGCTGCCCAGGAGGGGCGGGCCACAGCACTGGCGTTGCGGCGTGCTGAGGCTGCGGGGGGACAGTGGGGGAGGGAAGGGGGGAGCCTCCCTGGCCGGGAGCTCAGGGGCTGGGCAGGACAGGCTCGCGGGACAGATGTGGCCCGCAGGCCGTAGTTTGCCCACCCGAGCTAGCCTGTGGTGCAATGATCATGCTGCTTGTTTTTAGCACACTAGCTCAAGCAGATCTAGTGCACATCTGCCTGCCTGGGGTATGAGGCATGCTCCCAGCTGCGGTATAGACATACCCTTAGTTTTCTGTGTAGCAATTTTGAGATTTTGGGATCAAAGGTGCAATACATTACATGCAGCTAAGTGCTTTTCAGAAAGGAGTACACAGAGCTCATGTAAAGCACTTTATTTTGGGGTCCACTCCTTCCAAGTATAGATCAGCCCTACCAGAGAAGGCAAACACACTATACTCTTAAGTATCATATTCAACAATGGTCACAGCTTCAATTTTTAAATTCTGTTTTTGGTTCCATAAAAGCTTCTTTTTAAGCGATCCAAGCATGCTAGTCAGCTGCTCATACTTTCTGGCTAGTTAAACTGAAGCACCTATAAGTGCTTTTATTTATGCAAGATATTTATGTATCTTGCCTTTTAGGCACCCCATGTAAGACCACCATACATTGGGGCACAAACTAAGTAATTAAAATAGACCTTTCAATCTTTGAGCCAGTTAAGAACCTGAGGAGCCACAAACAGCAAGCCCTAATAGAATCATCTCTATGCTTTAGCAGATCACTGCAAATCCAGCAAAAGATGGACAACTGCAGTCAAAAGTTGAAGGGTTAAGATAGGATTATACAGGGAAAAGGAGACTTCATATTAAGTGAAAGGCAAAAATACTTATGATCCTTTAATCTTGCTGGTATCCCAAGAGGAACACTCCCCAGGCAAAACACTGCTGCAATCACCTTGGTGATTGAGAACCATGTGAGAAAACAGAAGGGGAAAAAAGATTACAGAAACATTTTCATGGCAGTAAAGCTAAAATTCAAGTGAAAAATGCAGATGTACACAGTAATTACTTAGCAACGCTGGGGATAGAGCATGAAGTCATAACAGATCTCTCTCTCTCTCTCTCTATATATATATATATACACACACACACACACACACACGTGTACACACACCCCAAAACATATGTGGTAAGCATTATTTCCACACTTATAAAGATGTACAAAAACACTGATTCAAGAAACTGCCTAAATTCTGTGAGTCCCAAGAACTCATCTTGAAAGTGCAAATATTTTAAATTAATGCAGAAAAATGAAATTGATTATATTGGAGAGGCAAAGAAGGGATGGATAAATCAGGTCTTTGACTGTCACAATCCCTTCGAAACAGTTTTTTGTAAGAAACCAAAGCACAAACTCAGACTTTCATTTCCCTAGTGTTTCATTTTCTCACAAGTCACACTTTTCTTGCAATATCACACTTCATCCTGGCAAGCGTGAAGCATCTGAAGTGCAGGTGAATTTCTGTAGCTGATTAACATTTATTGAACCGTCTAATTTAACAGTTATATCCCAGAATATGTGCTTCTTTACATTTAAATCTCTATTCTCATTTGCTTAAGACTTAGTATTTCAGAGGAGCTGAAAGGATACTAATATTTTAGAGCATACATCACCATGGCAACTTACACAAAATTTAACGCATTAATGCAACCATTGTCAGTAATTTTAAGTAAACAGGACAAGCAACCATACAATCAATCAAAAGTTGCTAAACTAAGTGTGACTTGCACATCATGCCCTTAAGGCTGCTATATTCTGGCAGAGCACCACAGGCAGCGAAAGGTCTGAAGTCAAAGCCTTGCACTAATCCCTAGTATCTACCAATTCTTCAGACCCCAACCTCACTGGATCTGCCACTACTAATTTGTCTTAGGGTTTTACACTGCTGCCCATCAGTGTGGTATCAAAGTGCCCTCCATGTAAGATCAATACTTCATGGAGTATCTGACTTTTCTCTTTTCAGAATGAAAAGCTCTGTTTGGCATAGGGTTGTTTGTTTTTTGGGAGGGGCAGTGAACACTGGTTAATGTTGTGAACGTGGTAACAAGTGAGATGGTCTCTCAAATAAGTGGTTCTCATATCATGACTGAGAGACAGCCAAGAGCTGGAGAGGAAGAAATAAGTAGGAAGATGGGAACAAAGAACTGAGGTCACCTATAAAACCTCATTCGTGTTTCATCTGCTTTTATTTAAACATTCTAGATTGGGGGGGTGGGCTATAGAACTCAAAGACTTGTCTAAATTTAACAAAGTGAGCTCCCAACAATATGGAAGCTTTGATTCATGAGATCACATGACCTGTCACATGATTTCTGAAAAGCCTATAGCAATGGTAACCAAGAAATCATCATCGGCTCTATTTGACAGCCTTAAGAAATATTATTTGGATACTAGCCATTTGAGAGTACTACAATGCTTGGAGGCAAAACCACTCTCAAAACTGCTTCTGCTTTAAGCAAAATATAGTCTCATCTATGCTGGTAACGAAATTTGCTGCCTGATAATCCAATGAAGCAGGGCTGTAAATAAACAGCAGAAATTGCCTGCATGGCCTTTGGAATAGAAGTATCTTGGCTTCTCTCAAAGAAGGGGGCATTTCACATGGACACACAATCATCAGCAGAACAAATTTGGTTCAAGATTTAGGCTTTAAAGGATAAGGTTTTACAGAAACCAATAATCCCCTACAGTGCTTGAAACTCAAACACTGCAGTATGACAGGGCAGGAGAAACTAAAGGTAAAATTAAGTAGTAACTGACAATGAACTGAAGTAAAACTGATCAGCATATTTTCGTTGTCCAGAGGAAATACAAGTTAACAGCAAATAGAGCTAAATACATTAGATTAAAAACCTGTAGTTTGAATAACTTCTGTCATTAACAACAGTTGTAAGATAGTTACGTCTTAACTTTAAAAATAGAAAAAACATTGTCAAATACAATACTGTGTGAGAGATTTGTTCATGGTTTTTTACTCCAAGCGTTCCACAAATATGTCTGATTTAGTTTTGGTGTATTATCAGAAACCGGGCTCACTTCTGAAGCAAAGTTTTGCTAATTTTTGTTCATCTTGGGCACACAGTGGACTAGATCTTCCACTGAAGCCAAAGGAGCTATGAAAATTTATATTTGCTGAAGATGTGGCCTCGAGACTACTTCATTTGCATTATACAGTACAGACCCGTTTACGCGCTGATGTCGGGAGTCAAGCCATCACGACCACGTGTTAACGTACCACGGGTTAAGAGGGCCATTCTGAAATATTTTAAGATATCTATATATACACACATGTATAATTATCTAGGATTACATACGTATTCACAGTGTCCCAAATACTGCAGGACTATCTGTTAACGGCGCTTTGCAAGAATATAAATTCAAATGTGTAATCTAATAACATTAAATAAGCAGTAAATCACTAAAACTTTGAAATAAGTACCTGTTTGCAGCCCCTTCATTGGCTGATCAGCTTTCTCCAGAAATCGAAACCTGCGCTATGCCATGGAGCTTTTTAAAACAACTTATAAACCCCTTGCTGGTTTGGAATGATTCATCCCGTCAAATTTTGTCGCTTGGGCTTGAAGAATTGGCCCACTTAGCAGCATTCCTTTCAGCCTTTCCTGAGCAAACCACGTGTGCACAGCTTTGTCTATTCTGGGTTTTGCTGAATAGCGCACACGTTTTTGCTTAAGCCCCGCGGCAGAATCGATATTTTGTACAAAGCCATTCAGTTTAGATTAGTTTTTTAGCCATCCTCGAAGAGTAGATTTGGCAATCACAATATCTTTTGAAACTTTGGCCTGGGTTTCTCCGCTATTTACTCGATCTATTGCAGCTAGTTTTTCTTCTACAGTGCATGCGTGATACGTCTTTACCAATATCGGTGATCAAAATGAAGAGGAAATGCCAGTAGGCCTACAACATGTTTCCACTCCACACTTCCTGTCGATTTCCATGTCAGTGAGTTAGTGGGCAAATCTGTAGCACTACATAGCAAGTTCCTGTACCGCATGGTAACAAGTCTCGCATGTTAAATAGGTAGCACTGGGAGGCATGGCACTACCGTGTGTTAAGCGGATTCGTGGGTAAACGGGTCTGTACTGTAGTAGCAAATTCACTCAGTGATCGGAGCCCTTGTGCTGTACATGCAAATAATGAAATACAATCCCTGCCACCAAAGAATTTACAATTTAGAAATTCCAGCTACCCTCTAAACCTCTTAAAATGCTGGAAATAAAGGTAATTAACTGTACTACTTGCCCTCAAGAAAGAAAATGACAGGATCCTTCCTTAAGAAACCTTTATGACTCAAAAGTCTATACCACATTATTTGCCAACCACAGAGATACATACAGGAACTTCACTATACTTTTCAGGGAACTTTAAGCAAGTTGGGATGTGACAGAACATAAATGTGGTAAAATTATGGAACAGCATCAATTCCTTAGACTGGCATCAAGTTGCCAACGTGAACCGATGCAAAACAAACCAAATCAATGAAACCTTAGATTTTCTGTTCAGATTGGAGAGGGCATTTTAAAAAAGGCCACACTTGTGTTCTGCTAGGGGAGAAATATTTTATATTATTGTACCTTTTGTCGTAGGTCTGAGTTTGCTACCAAAATTAATCTTTAGGATCTCAGGGAATGATTCATGTGCCCTACAGTATGTTTTAATATTCTGCATTAATATAATGTTCTTGTAGTACTGAGGAATTATATTTCAATTATCAATATTTGATACTTAAAGGTCAGCCTTTGCCATTTTACCTTGCAGTCTCAGGGCTGATCTACACTGAAAAATCCTCACCCCTGAGCGACATGGTTAAGATGACCTAATCCCTAGCGTGGATAGCACTAGGTCAATGGAAGAATTATTCGGTCAACCTAGCTAATGCATCTCAGCTGTGCCGTTGTAGTGCGTTAAGTGTAGACATAGCTTCATTCTATCCTCTTCCTCAAATATAGCATGATTTTGAATTTGAAAACTCAAGAGGTGTCTTCCTATAAGGCAGCTGCACTAAAAAACTGGAAGGATGTCATCTCTGCTGTACTGCATACTTCGTGGTCTCTATGAAGCCAACATTTGCATGACTGGTTACATTTAACTTTTAATACAAGTATAGCATTGAATGTTTCAACCACCACTCAGGATTGCATCAGAAATCTTGATCACAATTCCTGGTGCACAGGAAGTGAAGCCAAGTTTTAAGAACTGTGATTTATTTCACCTACAAATTGATGTTCAGTACTTTTTTTTTTTTAAAGGTACAACTACATCTTCACAGCTAGCATGTCCATTTCTGTACTGTAAATCAATAATGTGACTCCTGGCATGTTGCTCTAAAAATGAGCAGTTTTACTTTTACTATAACAATACAGATCCTCTCAAATGCAGTAAAAGTGCTATTTACAAATAGATATAAAGTACTGACTAATTGGTGTGGTAAAGTCATCATTTAAGATTTTAACACATCAAGAGGACTATCCCAATGAAAAAAGGGTCTGTCAATTTTTCATTGTACTAACTACACAAACAAATCTCTTATTTGACCATATCCTTTACAACTTTGGAAATGTACTGAGGAAAACTACAGTTCTCAAATAGCACTCAGATACATGTTCACTCCTTTCCCATTAAAGAATCTGGCTGCAGCTTTAAATACTCTGCAAAGCATTTGTCTACACCACCATTTCCCAAACAGTGGACCATGACCCTGGGGAGGGTCATGAGGTGTTGAAAATGTTATTACATTCTGAAAAAAAATCTCACTCCCTTACTGTCCCACACACAATGACACTTCAAAGTCAAGTATTTTCTATCAACCTCTCGAAACAGACAAGTTACATAGACTTATCAGCGATATATTTTTTACACTTTCTCTAGGAGTAGATGCAGGAGGTCATGACTTTTTTTTTTTAAAACACTTCAAGTACAGTGGAGCATAAGCTTATGTTCCAATACCTCTGTTAGGGTACGTCTATACTACCCGCCTGATTCGGCGGGTAGCAATCGATGTTCTGGGATCGATTTATCGCGTCTCATCTAGACACGATAAATCGATCCCAGAAGCGCTCCCCGTTGACTCTGGAACTCCAGCTCCACGCGAGGAGTAAGCGGAGTCGACGGGGGAGCCTGCCTTCTGCGGTGTGGACCAGCGGTAAGTACTTTTGAAATCGATCTAAGATATTCGACTTCAGCTACGTTATTCACGTAGCTGAAGTTGCGTATCTTAGATCAATTCCTCCCCCTTAGTGTGGACCAGCCCTTAGTCTATAAGGTGCCACAGGACCCTTTGTCGCTTCTACAGATCCAGACTAACACGGCTACCCCTCTGATACTTCAAGTACAGTGGTTGACTATCTGAAAAGATTGACTTTAAATACACAAGTTTTAATTATCTCACCACTCTACTCCAATGCAAAACAACAACACTGTGTGAAAATGCTAATTCCAGGGTTTCTTGCATGCCAGCAATGGTAAATGGAGGACTGACTGCATTTTTTATTGGGTCTTGCAGATAACCAAACACACCTGTACTATAACATCTCCTTAGAACTTTGAAAATAATAAGATAGCCTCACCATTTTGCTTCTCTGCAGTTTGTAAATACCGATTGCCCCCCAGTATCCACCTGGAACACAAAATAACTTTTGATGTCTGACAAAAGCAAAAATCATGTTATCAATGACTTCAGATTAATGCTGCTTCTTTGAATGGTTGCCTCTACAGCAGCAGAATCAGAAGCATAGATGTAATATCCCAAAATCCAGAAACTTCTTGTGGTTGCATGTCCTACTACAGAAATCATCACCTTAATATTAATGAATTTAGGCTGAGTAAACCCATCTCTCCCACAAGTAGAATTCCAAATTGATTTAGACTCAGACCCATATGCAAGTATTTCTATTACAATAAAGTAGAAAGAGTGAGATGAGGTTTAGCAATGCAATGGGTCAGATGTTACAGATTCTGCCTGTACAACAACATTCTGGAATGAGAATAATTAATTATATTTCTTAGGCTATGGCTTATAGTATGAAGGCCTAAAGAGAGAATCCTACTGACCTATTTTTGTTAGATCTACCCTAGATGGCTAATAAATACAAAGTCCAAGTTAACAGGTAGTATTCACATTGTAGACAAAAATAAAAGGCTAATCAGTTTCCAGTAACTGTTTTCACCTGTAGGGTTACTGGAGAGCAAGTATAGACTGTAAAATAAGATGCATTCCTAAAAACCCAGAGACCATATAAAGTGAAATTACTGGTACCACCTGCCATTATAAAAGACAGCACATGTATTACCTTTTAAAACAGGTGTCAGAATCTGCAGTCAGACTACAAATAGCCTAGTTTACACAAGAACTGCTTATTTGATTCCCAGGTGAAATTTCAATCAAAACAAATATTCCATTATAACTATTTTATCTTAAGGTATCTTATAAACTAGAGGCTGCCTGCAAGAAAAGTCAAGAGTTTACAGACACTCATGTTTTCCCAACAGCAGATTTGAGACAATTAGGCAGGTGAAAAAGATTAGTTTAGTTCCCACTTAAAGAGGCTGATTAGGAATCTGCCAAACTGCTACACACCTGTGGAACAGGCAAACACAAAATATTTGTAGAATACTAATAATTCAAGTGAGAATATGCTAGGCAAACTAATTCTTAAGACAATTCCAATATTAATATGAAAAGCAATATACAAATAGTGATATCAGCAGGATGGGGAGGTCACATACTATTTAATAGCTTGTGTAGGCTGAACTTATTGCACACACCACAGATTCCTTGAAGCTGTACACTCCTCGGAGGCTATAAACAGCATAATTGCCCCTAGTTTTAAGACACCACACAGCCTTTCTAAGCAAGCACATTTATTCTTAAGGTGAAAGCACTACAGAGACGACACATGAAAAACAACAAACAAACCTAAACAGATACTAATAAGCTTACCAGAGATCACCCCCAATTCCAACAAGGTTTCTGACAGGTGATCAGTCCTTCAAATCCCAAGGGTTTTTTCCTGTGGTTTCAAGTATCGGGGGGTAGCCGTGTTAAGTCTGTATCCACAAAAACAACAAGGAGTCCAGTGGCACCTTAAAGACTAACAGATTTATTTGGGCACATGAGAAAAAACCCACTTCTTCAGATGCATGGAGTGAAAATTATAGATGTAGGCATTGTTATACTGACCCATGAGAAGGGGATTACCTCACAAGTGGAGAACCAATGTTGACAGGGCCAATACAATCAGGGTGGATGTAGTCCACTCCCAATAATTGATGAGGAGGTGTCAATTCCAGAGGGGGAAAGTTGCTTCTGTAATGAGCCAGCTACTCCTGGTCCCTATTCAAGCCCAAAATAATGGTGTTAAATTTGCAAATGAATTTTAGTTCTGCAGTTTCTCTTTGAAGTCTGTTTCTGAAGTTTTTTTGTTTAAGTATGGCTACTTTTAAATCTGTTATAGAATGTCCAGGGAGATTGAAGTGTTCTCCTACTGGCTTTTGTATGTTACCATTCCTGATGTTTGATTTGTGTCCATTTATTCTTTTACGTAGAGACTGTCCGGTTTGGCCAATGTACATGGCAGTGGGGAATTGCTGGCACATGATTGCATATATCACATTAGTAGATGTGCAGATGAATGAGTCCCTGATGGTGTGGCTGATGTGGTTGGGTCCTCTGATGGTGTCGCTAGAGTAGATATGGGGACAGAGTAGGCAATGAGGTTTGTTACAGGGTTTGGTTCCTGGGTTAGTGTTTCTGTGGAGTGGTGTGTAGTTGTTGGTGAGTATTTGCTCCCTTCTCCTCATGTGTCAGTATAATAATGCCTGCATCTGTAATATTCACTCCATGCATCCGAAGAAGTGGGTTTTTTACCCACGAAAGCTTATGCCCAAATAAATCTGTTAGTCTTTAAGATGCCACCAGATTCCTTGTTGTTTTCCTGTGGTTGCAAGTTCGTAATAGCTGTTAGCACAGAACAAGAACCCCATGAATAGTTCATTTTGAACTTTTTCCAATTTATGCTTTTGATTTTGTCCTCATGTAACAGAACATGAGCAGACAAAGATCGCCTCAGGGCAAAGCTTTGAAAAGCTAAGTCTTTGCATAACTGAAGGGGGTATATTTGCATACACCTCACCCAAGAGATTTCCTAGGAAACCCACCTGTTTGCTCCAAAAGTTCATTCTTGCCTAGCACATTGTTTCAAATAATTCTTTGGAACTCAGAACACTTCCCAGAGTTTACATTGGTCATGTTTCCCCCATATACAAGTTGCATACAATCCCATAATACTAGCTAAACTTTGCATTTATGGTACAATGAACTCAAACTATTTTAAACTTAGTTCAGTAATGTCTCTCAAAGATATTGCAGGATATTGCTATATATGTCACAGCCATTTTAAACGTGTTTTCTCATAAGAACATACCACCATCAGCTTCTACTACAATGAATTATCACTGGTGTGCTGTTAACCATATACTTCCTGTACCTTTTCCTTGTTCAAATATCTCTTTAATTGTACCACTTTTAACCACACACCAAGTTAATTATCTTCAGAATATACCTCAGTGCCATCTTTCAAAATAGATACTGTCAGCTTTTAATAAGTTACTGAACAGACAGGCTTCTGTATAACTGGTCCCATGATTCAGTCTTTTTGATGCATGCAAATAGTTTAATACCTCCCCTGCTGCTCATTATGCCACACAAATGCAATATGCTGCTGAAGAACATTTCTATACTAACTACTCTAAAGTAATCTAAGTACATGAAAGATCTTCTCTAATCTGCAGCGAAGAAGAGGAACCTTAATGAGGTTTGTGGACAAGTGCCATGCCAGGAAAGATCAGAAGCGACAGCCTCTCTGTCAACACAGAGCAGAGACAGCTACCATCTTTAATTTGTCCTGCAGCTGCATCAACAAGCCGCAGGGAACACAAAACAGCTCTCTGAAGAGCCATCGCTGAAGAGCAAAATTGAGTCTACAGCCTTTCTAAAGGCTCCCTACTCCCAAACTTGGATGTGCAGATTCTCCTTAAGAGCAGCCATGGATGCAATGTCTATCTCAGCAACACCAGCAGGAACGTTGAGAATGCAGGAGCAGCAACATAAGTAGACCTGCTTTGGGACTTCAAGTGATGGCGGTGTATACAAGGCAGCATGGCACCCTGGATGCAGTAATCACCCACACTGGCCTCACCAGCATCCTGCAGATCTGTGTTTAATAAATCACAAGTCTAGAAGTTAGTTTTTAATGGGGAGGTTACAAAGCATGAATTAATGAAATGCTGTTGTACTAAGTATTCACAGTATAGCTGACATCTTATTTTTGTTGAAAGTTTCTGGAAGTTTTTCTCCTCGGCTTGCAAAATGTGTCTTAAGTGCTCTCCAAGCGTCTTAAAATAAGCTACTAGCAAGAAGTGTTGCAGAACTCTCCTCAACTGCTTGCCTAAGGCTTTGGCTACACTTACATTTTATAGCGCTCTAACTTGCTGGCTCAGGGGTGTGAAAAATCACCCCCCTGAGCACAGCAAGTCTGAGCGCTTTAAAGCGCTAGTGTGGACAGGCTCCGAGCACTGGAGCCGCGCTCCCAGCGCTCTGAACTAATCCCTTTGTGGAGGTGGATTACGAGGAGCGCTGGGAGAGCTCTCTCCCAGTGCTCATGTGGGCAGGCTCCGAGCGCTGGAGCCGCGCTCCCAGCGCTCTGAACTAATCCCTTTGTGGAGGTGGATTACGAGGAGCGCTGGTAGAGCTCTCTCCCAGTACTCGTGTGCGACCACACTCGCGCTTCAAAGCACTGCCGCAGGAGCCCTTTACAAATTCAAGTGTAGCCAAGCCCTAAGAACACCTTTATTTAATCTATGAGTAAATTGATTTTGCTAGGCTGTTTTAAATACACAGTAAAGAGAGCTTCAAAATGATCCATTAGCCTGGCTGATTCAAGATTCTTACTCCCTGATAAAGCAATCATCATTGTGTGGCCAGAGCAAGTTATGGGTACTAGCTGTGCCTCAGTCAACACAAACAAGGTTCAACTTAAGGCATGGCTACACTTGCGAGTTAGAGCACATTAAAGCAGCCCCATGCGCTCTAACTCACGATGCGTCCACACTGGCAAGGCACGGAGAGGGCTCTGACTCTGCGGGTAGAGCGCTCCTGCTACTCCACCTCA
This sequence comes from Macrochelys suwanniensis, assembly GCA_033296515.1. Lineage (NCBI taxonomy): Eukaryota > Metazoa > Chordata > Testudines > Chelydridae > Macrochelys > Macrochelys suwanniensis. The sequence continues at coordinate 5,428,899 of CM065799.1, forward strand.
GCGAGTGGAATAATGTTTGATGTATCCCCACTGGAGCGCCGTGGCGCCAGTGTGGATGCCTGGTCTGTTAATGCGCTCTGATCGGCCTCTAGAAGTGTCCCACAATGCCTGTGCTAGCCACTCTGGTCATCACTTTAAACTCTACTGCCCTGCCCTCAGATGACCAACCATCAGACCCGCTCTTTAAATTCACTGGGAATTTTGAAAATCCCCTTCCTGTTTGCTCAGCCAGGCATGGAGTGCTCTAAGCGAATCTTTCCAGGTGACCATGCCTCCACGCGCCAGGCAATCCCCAGTATGGAGCAATGGCGAGGTGCTGGACCCCATCAGTGTTTGGGGGGAGGAAGCTGTCTAGTCCCAGCTGCGCTCCAGCTGCAGAAATTACGATACCTTTGGGCAGATATCAAGAGACATGATGGAAAGGGGCCATGACCGGGACGCAGTGCAGGGTTAAAGTGAAGGAGCTGAAGAATGCCTACCGCAAAGCCCGCGAGGCAAACAGCTGCTCCAGTGGTGCCTCCGCAACCTGCCGTTTCTACAAAGAGCTGGACGAGATACTTGGGGGTGACCCCCATTCCACTCCGAGGACCACCATGGACACTTCTGAGCCCACTTCAACAAGGCTGGAGGAAAAGGAAAGCGGGAGCGAGGGTGCTAAGGAGGAGGAAGACACCCCGAAATCCCTAGATGCATGCAGCCAGGAGCTGTTCTCAAGCCAGGAGGAAGGTAGCCAGTCATGGCGGCTGGTGCTTGGGGAAGGACAAACACCAGAGGAGGTTCCCGGTAAGCGGCTTTTATTTTGGGAAGGAAGTTATTCGGTTTAACTCAAAGCGCTCTAGATCGGCAACTGTAGCCACGCCCATAGAATAAAAGCAGAAACACAGTGAAGGCTAAACTCTACATTACCTTTTATAATTATAACATACAAAAAGTCACTTGTTTCTTATTGTTCCCAAAACACTCCCCTTTGCCAATGTCACAGAATAGCTAAGTAGGGACACTAGCTCCACTTGTCCCTTCTAGAGTGGAGACCAGGATTCTTGCAGATTGGCAGGTCCTTATCAAACCCTCTTTCGTGTAGTGTTACTAATTCTGGGATTAAGTACTTGACTAGTAACTCCTTTGCCTTTTGCAGGGATTCAGACACTTAAATAATTAACGATAGCATCAACTCTCAGCCCATTCAAGAGTAGATGGAATAACGATCTCCCTCAAAGATCTTAATACACATGATATGACAGATAGGAACTGATCAAGGATCAGTGAACATAAGTACAGACGTGTCAGATGAATTGCTTATTTCCTACTGGTAATATTTTTCCAGTCAGATTTCTAGCATTCCTCAGTTTCCCTCATTTTATACCCCACCCTGTGCCCATTATTATGTAATATTTATAATACAGTAGTCCCCAGAGGCCAAGCAGCCAAGGTCCCATTGTGCTAGATCCACAAACACAGTTAATGGCAATCCCCATCCCATAGTTCTTATAATTTAGGATGCCTCTGAACTCCCTATTGAGACTGGCATTTTTCCAGCTGAAGACAATTAGATTAAACTTTGCAACCAGTCAATACAGATCTCTATTCAGCATGAAGGGTGGTTTTTGAGAAATGCAAATCCATTGTCTCCAAATACACATCAAGAAGGGGAGGAGCCTCATCAAAACCCACCTAATTCTTTCAATCTCCCTGGACCCACAATAGCAGATTTAAAAGGTCCTGCAGCAAAAAAACTTCAGGACCAGACTCCAAAGAGAAACAATAGAGTCTCAGTTCATTTGCAAATTTGACGCCATCAACTCAGGATTAAACAAAGATTATGAATGGCTAGCCAACTACAAAAGCAGTTTCTCCTCCCTTGGTATTCACACCTCAGCTGCTAGAAGAGGGCCTCACCCTCCCTGATTGAGCTAACCTCGTTATCTCTAGCCTGACTCTTCCCTGCACATTTATATCTGCCCCTGGACATTTCCACTGCTTGCATCCGAAGAAGTGGGTATTCACCCATGAAAGCTTATGCTCCAATACCTCTGTTAGTCTATAAGGTGCCACAGGACCCTTTGTCGTTTCTAATTCTTTCTGGCAATTAAACCCACTATTCAGTATGGAGTACTCCCATTAGACCATTGGGTTGACTCTAATTCATGTCTTAAGTTTTTCCACCCAGAAATTGATTGCTCCCTTCCTCTTAAGATGGTTATGTAAAGGATTTTGTAACTTTGTACCGTCTCTTTCAGGAGCTTCAGCTCCTCAAATTACTCACTGTTGCTTTATCACTTTACATTACGCATGACAAGATGTGTTTTTCAATACTTTTTATGTTAAGAGAAAAATTCTCTGAAGGATTCATACCTCAGTTTTGCCTACTGATGAAAATTCATGCTTGAACATGAAAGATGGCTTCTGACTAGCTCTAAACTGCAACCAAGGCCAAATTGATCCTATTACTATATAACTTTTTTCTTAAAGCGGTCATTCAAAAAGTCTGTCCTATCAAAGGCAGAGCATAAGAGCAATTTTATCCACCAGTTATATGACAAGCCTTCAGACGTTTTTGTGCAGATTTTGCCATAAATACATAAGACCACTCCAATAAATCTAAGGTACCTGAATTACAGAGACACATGGTCAGAGTGTAAAAGTCTCTTTACCATTTTGCCCCAGTTGCTTCACCTAACTAGGTTTTTATAATGGCACCCCTCACCACAGTATCTATCACAGGACCAGATAATCCTGCCCTCTCATGGGGGTGACAATATTTATAACACACTGAAGATACAAAGTGACATGCAAGAGCTAAACAATTTCAGTGCCAAAAGCCTCCTGCAAGCAGATTTCAGGTACAGAACCATGTACCTTTAACCACATCAGCTCCCAGCTAGGAAGGCCCAGAGCAAACATCCAATACACTTTCACATCATATGGTGCACAGATTCCTTGAAAAGTTTTGCCAGACACAGCAACCCACTTCTTCCTTTTGTCAGCTGTGCTGCAAGTCCTCAAGAAATGGACACCTATTGTGTTAGGTGAATTTATACCATATGGAATAACTTAACACAAAGGATAAAATTAAGTTTTACTTCTGCCCACCGGTCTCACTGCCAGTAGGATGTGTTTCCCTGGTGAATCACAAATAAGACAGAAAAAGAATGGCATGGTAGAATGGGACAGATTGTTATTTGTCTTCCCTGCTTGTATTCATGTTTTTCCCTAAATTTTTATCCTGGTACAGGGAAATGCTGTAGAGGTTAGCATGCCACTGCACGTATTCCTCAAAAGTAAAGATGATATGCGAGGGGTGGTCAACCGTGGTTCATGGGCCACATGCGGCTCTTTTACAGTTAAAGTACAGCTCACGGAGCCACTCACACACCCCCATTCTCCATCTACCAGACTGGGGGAGAGCTCGGGGCTTCTGCGCTGCAGTGGGTTGGTGGGGCTAGGGGCTTCTGCCCAGCAGGGAGGGGGTCTAAGGCATGGGAAGCCTTGGAGAGACTAGCCACTGTCTCGCCCCTTCCAGTCAAGACCCTGCTCGCTGCTCTCAGCCCCCTGTGGCTAACAATGTTGGAAATCATTAAGAAAGGGATAGATAACAGGACAGAAAATATCATGTTGCCTCTATATAAATCCATGGTACGCCCACATCTTGAATACTGCGTGCAGATGTGGTCGTCCCATCTCAAAAAAGATATATTGGAATTGGAAAAGGTCCAGAAAAGGGCAACAAAAATGATTAGGGGTATGGAGCGGCTTCCATATGAGGAGAGATTAATAAGACTGGGACTTTTCAGCTTGGAAAAGAGACGGCTAAGGGGAGATATGATTGAGGTCTATAAAATTATGACTGGTGTAGAGAAAGTAGATAAGGAAGTGTTGTTTACTACTTCTCATAACACAAGAACTAGGGGTCACCAAATGAAATTAATAGGCAGCAGGTTTAAAACAAACAAAAGGAAGTATTTCTTCACACAATGCACAGTCAACCTGTGGAACACCTTGCCAGAGGATGTTGTGAAGGCCAAGACCATAACAGGGTTCAAAAAAGAACTTGATAAATTCATGAAGGATAGGTCCATCAATGGCTATTAGCCAGGATAGGCAGTGATGGTGTCCTTTGATGATTACCTGTTCTATTCATTCCCTTTGAAGAACCTGGCATTGGCCACTGCTGGAAGACAGGATACTTGGCTAGATGGAACTTTGGTCTGACTCAGTATGGCCGTTCTTACAGTGTTTACTAATGGAATTGAGCTACTGGTTTAATTAAATTGCACTTACGATGGCAAATGTCAGCTCCTGAAGAGGAGTGGGGAGTTGTCATATTTAAGAACTGGAAAGATGGAAGCTTATAAGGTTTATTTCAACCAGAAAACACTGCACAATCTTGAAGAGAAAAGTGTTGTTTGGTGGAATTGCTGCATGCTGATTTTAAATGTAACCCACTGTTCCCCAGAAGACAAGTATCAACACAAAATGAAAGTTAGCCAAGAAAGAAACATGCTTCATAAAGTGTAACTGAACACACAGAGAAAAGACAGGAGAATGTTTTTCATTCAATCTCAGACATTTTTATTTAACATCCATTATACCTTCTTCCCACAGATGGAATCATTGAAGCAGGCCAAAGTGTACCATTACCTTACATTTGTAGGGGAACATCCTGGTTAAGTAAAAACTCATATATTTAAAATTAAAAAATGATTCAACCGTTAGGGAGCAGCTGGCTGGTAATAGGCTGATATTACATACATGTTTTGTTTTGGCAGAAACTAGATGAAAATATAATGTAATGCCAAACAAAAAAGTTAATGCTGCAAAATGAAAAAAGAGGGAATCTCACCTTCAAAAGCTATTCAATAAGCAACATTATAACAGTGGTACTTTTATCTTCCTGCTCATATCAATGAAGAAGTCTGCTCAGCAGCACAGCCAGTGGGAATAAATGCTTTTATACTTTTCCAATACATTTTTCAATTCCCCTAATTTATGCATTTATGTTGCTACAGTTAAAATAAAGTAAGTGAAACCAGAATTAGACAAATTAAGCCTGCTTCAAAGTACTGTATAGAAAGCCATGAAACTAAAAGATAAAGGACTTATAAGACTCCAGCCTTGCTAAGGGGAATAGAATAAAGCATCATTTTTTAAATTAAAAAGCTTTTCCACAATGGACACTGAAACCATGCTTGCTACAGCCACTTTTTTCCCAGATCACTGTTGAAAACTGTTTTCAAACACAATTGTCAGTGGTACAGTCCTGCTCCCAATAGGGACAGGGGCTTTGTCATTAGAAATGGAATTTTCAAAGGAGATTAATTGACTTACATGCCTAACTCCCACTGAAGGTCAATAGGAGCTGGGTGCCTAACTCTTAGCCTCTTTTGAAAATCCCAGAGAAACAAACCTCTTAATGTACACAAAGCAAGGGCCATGGGGTCACCGCTTCCAGGATGCTTTGTCCAACAGACGCTTATGTCTGCTAGCAATCTAGTAAGGGAAGTTTAACAGGTCCATTCATTTTGATTAGTACAACCATTATGACATTACAAAACTCTGCATGAAGACAAAAGGCAAGAAACATCTGTTTTTCCATTTTAATATTTGCTTTCACTGCGTGTCTACACTAGCTTTTTTTCCTAGTATATCCCACTAGTTCAGCTCCAGCAGCAACAGTAAGAGCTCTAGCATAGAAGGGGCTCTAAGCAGGTCTAGGTGGAGACAAATTGCAGATATTAATGGTGGGAAGTTCTAGGGAAGGAAATCCTAGTGTAGACAAGGCCTAAGAGTCACTGCCAGGCATCCATGATTTATAACACTAATTGCTATCCAACAGCAAACGCAGTAATAGACTCTAGGACAACGTGTGTCAATATTTGTTCACAAGTCTGTGTTAGTAAATATCTGCTCTTTTGGACAGGCCAAACCCCTTAGTTGACTTTTAGATAGTCTTGTTTCAAGGCAATCTGAAGATGTACAACCAGACTTGTCGGTGTCTCACTGACACTTCCTAAACACTATGAACAATGGAATCAATGGATAAGAACAGAAGAGTTTTTATTGCTATTCCTAAAGTACTATTTTGAATATTACAGATTGGTACTCGAACACGAGAAAAATATAGTGATTACCATCACCATTTGGGAAGCTCTGGTTCAGTTCCCAGTACCTCACTCAAAACTAGCATGTGTTTAAACTGCTCTGCAGTGAGATGAGGCAGGGGAAGGAAGGAAAATATCTTACATTGTTTAACAGCAACTTCTTTCAATGAGTAAGTAGCATCTGTGATGGTCTCCCTCCAGAGGGACTGTATATTGTGGAGAATCTTTAGAGAAATAACAGTACCAGTAGGAAATATGCATTTAAATTGATCAATTATCTGTACATATGTTCACTGAAACTTGATCAGTTCTTATCCTACTGCATGTGTGACGATCTAGAACGGAAGTTGTTCTACCTAGTTTTAAATGGTTAATTCTTTTTAATTCACTATTAATTCTTTGACTATCTAGATCCCTACAAAAGGACTTACTTGTCAAGTACTTATTCTAGAACTGGAAATAATATATTCAGTCCTCCTTGACAAAGATGATGGGAGTCATGAAGTAAGGCATAGGGCCTGCATGAAGATCATAAAGGCATTGATATTTGCGTAAATCTGCTGCCAAATAATATGGTGTTCAGTATCTCAGTAGGCCTAACTGTTCTCTAGGAAATTTCTAATTGAAATCTCCACAGAATTATTCATCAAGTGTTTATCTATCCCAGTTTGAGTGGAATAATAATAGCTCAAAGCATGAACTACACAAGCATGGACAAAAGGTTAATATACATATCACCATTTCCACAATAAACATTCACATAAACATTTGTAAATAATTTCTTATATGATCTAACAAAAGCTGGCTCTTTCATTAAATACTAGAATATGCTAGCTTTTTGTGTGTGTGTGTGTGTGTGTGTGTGTGTGTGTGTGTGTGCAGGGCACTGAGTCCTTGATAGCAACTACATCTTCCCATGCCACCAAAGCAATACCAAACAGTATTTAAACTACATTATGAAATTGAAAGATTCAGTAGTTTTTCCTGGTATGTGGCTCTAGTAAATACTGCCTTGTACTGTGGCGTATCAGTGTGAAATATCCAAATCTAAAGCTATCTGAAAGTTAATGTCTATTGGAAACAATATTGCATTTTTCATCCTGAGATCAGCAGTGATAAAGAACATACAACACAAATGAGTTTTACAACCTAAATATTTGTTCTAGCAACAAAATCTACATTTGTTTCTTAATCCCTTCCAAAGTTAATACTATTTTGCTCTTTACTGTATTTTGAAGTTGTGATGCGCTATCTACTAGCCTGTCCCAGCACTATCATACTAAACTCAACACCAAGTTACTAATTTTCTGCCAAAAAGATAATTATGGAAGTTGTTCACATAAAAGTTTCCAACACCAAGTTTGCTTGTGCCAAGCCTCCAAGGACTTCCTCAGTGTCTTGGATTTACTGATTAACTATACCACATGACAACAATTGATAAAAGAATTCTCACTTCTCAGATAAACCAGTTCCTGATGAGTAATTATTTACTTTCCATCAGTTTCCTGATCTAACTCATAAATAATATAGCAGACTATATCAGGTGGTGACATCCAAGTGCTTTCTACCCTAAATAAGCCTATGAATTAGGGCATCTATGGAAATGTGTTTTAGGCAGAAGCTAAATGAAAGGAATTACACTTGAACTCAATTTTCTAATACTCCAAAATTGTCACTTCTCTCTTGAAGGCAGACAGGAATTTCTTTACTTTACAAATGACATGATGTAAATACCAAAGCCATCTCCCCCTAACGACATAACCAAATACTAAACCAAGAACAAAGGTTTCCCACCTGCCAGATCCTTCTCCTCCCTTTTAACTCTCTTTCCCCACTGCCTGCTGTTTCTGGCAGCTTCCCTGAATTGGCTCTCCCTTTTGGCCGACCCCCCCCCCCCCACAAGACTCTTCTTCCTCATTTTCATTTCTACTTGCACTTTCCCCCTTGACAACATCCCCTTTCCAGGGGGAAAAGAAACACCTTTTATCTGGGGGAGAGGGTGGGAGCTGAGAAAGAGACTCAGCCTCACACACACGGGCCAGAGAGGGGCAGCAGATGTGAATCACCCCATCCAGAACCACGCACAGGAGACAAGTCCAGAGTTTCCCCTGGATTGTTCTTCTCTTGTGGGCAGCGCTGGTCTGAATGGGAGAGAGTCCTCACCCCCCCCACCCCCACTGAGGGGGGGGGGGGAGAGAGTCCTCACCCCCCCCACCCACCCCCACTGAGGGGGGGGGGAGAGAGTCCTCACCCCCCCCCCACCCCCACTGAGGGGGGGCAGCCCCAAATAAGAGATAAGAAGGAGGAGGAAGGGAGCTACCATCCGCCCCCAATACCCTACGCGGAGGGGGGGGGGGGGCGTTGTTCCAGAGTGAAGAGAGAGGGGCGGCTGCTGCTGCTGCCGCCGCCCCCCACCCTAGAAGGGAAAGGCCTGGGGTTAGTTCTTGTGAGGGAGAAGCCTCAAGCCCTCCTTGGCTCGCTACGGGCGGGGGGGGGGGGGGGGCGTGTTTTAAATCCCCCCTCCCACCACCCCCCGGATCCTGCAGCGGGAATTGAGCCCCACCAGGTCCTACGCTGCCCTCCTCACCCGCCCCCCCGACCTTCAGCCCACGCCCCCCGGCCCCAGCCCGCCGCGGAGCCCCGGCCCACCTCGTCCTCCTTGTGGTTGCGGATGCCCCGCACCAGGTCCTGCAGGTTCTTGTCGAACATGCGGTCGATGCTGCCCTTCACCATCTTCAGCGCCATGGCGGCGGGGCCGGGCCGGCGGGGCCCTGGGCTGGAGCTGAGGGGCCGGGGCGCTGCAGCCGCTGCCGGGTGTGTCCAGGAGAGGCGGGCCGCTCACATCCCGCGCGCGCGCGCGCGCCCCGGGGACGCAGGAGGCAGCGGCGGCCCCGGCGGCTGGGATCGCTTCGCTCCGGGCTCCGCTCAGCCGAGCGCCTGACAAAATGGCGGCCGGTCAGCTGAGGGCTCGGCCCCTCCCCGTCCGGGCCGCCGCACGCCGCACGCCCCGCCCTCACCGCCGCTAGCCCCGCCCATGCCCCCCCCCCCTCCGCTCCGCTCCGCCCCTAGCCCGGCCTACGCCCCGCCCCCGCCCCTTCTGGCCCCGCTCACTCTCGCGAAGGCCGCGTCACTGCTCCCTCTGGCTCCGCCCCTGTGTCCCGGAGCCGCGCCTCTTTCTCCTCCCCGGCCTCTCTGGGCGCTAGCCCCGCCCTCTAACCCTGACCCCGCCCCCCCAGCAGTGATTCCCCGCTGCTCCCTCCACGTCACCGGGCCGAAGCTGCCAGCTGCCTTCGGGGCGGGGCTGGGGAGCAGACCCCCCCCCTCCCACCCCCCCCAGCAGGGCCCCTGCCCTCCTGGGGAGCGCAGAGGGGTGAGCCCGGTGACCCCACCCCCAAAAAGCTCACCTGCTCTGCTCTGCTCCTACCTAAGCCCCTGCTTCGCTTTAGGCGCTTGCTGAATTGGGGCCCTTAAGCACGTGCTTAGGTGCTTTGCTGAATCGGGACCCTTAATGCACAATGATGCAGGGATGCTCCCTTTCCCCACAGCCCCACCATCCTGCTGCCAGACAAGCTGAGCCCGTTTACTCCTGCTGTGACCTGCGCGCAGTTCCTGGAGTTATAGCGGGACCAGGGGCTGTGTGGCAGGAGGGCCAGGCCTTTTGGTGGTACTGTAACGTGCCTGGTACGGGGTAAGGGCTGTAGGAATAAGGAATGAATACTATAGTGCTGCGAGTGTGTCATTCATAATAACAACAGCGGCATGATAACAAATGATACTGTAATCTGATATATTCTGTAATAATAAATACAAATGATGTGACAAAAGATAAATAATAATTCATGACAACATTGACAACATAATAAATATAATCCAAATCCACTCCTGCCGATGAAGGATCCAGGTGGGGCCAAAATGCTAGTTTCCGAGAGCGGAAAAGGCACAAATGTATATGCCACTAGCGGATATGAAAGCAGCAGCAGCAGCTTCACTGAACAGCTTTGAAGCCACAGTACAGCATTGTTGTGGTGCTGTTATTTTATTATTATTTTGTTATTATCCAGCTAGGGATCAGGACCTCTGTTCCCTCTAAGCTGTGCACGTGTGTGCGCGCACACAGATCCTAAACCCCGCGCACATGGCAAAACACCGCGTGCACAAAAATTTGCACAGAAGAAATTTTTTGCACACACGACCTGTCAAAAATTTGCACAGAATAATTTTTTTGCGCACAGGGCCTGTCAAAAATTAGAGGGAACATTGATCAGTCCCCCATTGTGCTACACACTGTGCAAACACACACCACTAAGTCATAAATGGCACTTCATAGATAAACCCCACCAAAAATGTACACATAAAGTGGCCCCTGGAGCCACTAAGGTTTTCAAAAGTGACTAGTGGCTTTGGGCAGCACAATGTTTGGGTGCATAAATTGGGTCACTTTCATGGAGAATGATTCTCAGAAAATGCTGAGCCTTTGCCTTCTGAAAATCAGGCCTCTTTAAGATGTCTCAGTTGGGCACCTGTGATGGGGTATAGGAACCCCACACAGGCTGAGAAGGGGTTAACTGGAGCCCCTTAAAAGGAAGGAGTTTAGAGTCCTTGGAGGAGGGAGATCCAGGAGCGTTGGGAGTTCCTGCTTTGTGGGAAGAGCCTGACAAGAACCTGGTAGATGCAGAACTGTGGGAAAGCTACAGGAGTGGAGTGAACTCCTGTGGCGGCCCTTGAAAAAGGAGCAGGACTCCAGGGAGGCATCCCTGTGCTTTGGTATTCTGTAGAAGGGCAGAGAAATGGGAGTCGCTAAAAGGGATTAAAGGCTCAAGCCTGAGGTGGGTAAAAGTTGCTTAGTTTGTATTTTGTCTGATTGGGGGGATGGGGGTTTTGTCGAGGGACTTTAGAGAGAAGCACTTGGAGCTGCTACTCTAGAAGAAGAGAGACTGAAGAGGCAGCCAGGCGGGGTGGAGGGGACATTTGATTCCCCAGGAGGAAAACCTGACTTGTCTGGAGGGCCAAGCCATGACTATACTAGACTACTGATGTAGGGTTGCCAACTTTCAACTCACACAAAACCTAACACCCTTGCCCCGCCCCCTGCCCTGCCCTCCTCTGAGGTCCCGCCCATGTCCTGCCCCTTCTCTGATGTCCCACCCTTGCTCACTCCATCTCCCCCTCCCTCTGTTGCTCACTCTCCCCACCCTCACTTGCTTATTTTCACTGGGCTGGCTCAAGGGGCTGGGGTGCGGGAGAGGGTGAGGGCTCCAGCTGGGGGTGCGGGCTCTGGGGTGGGGCTAGGGGTTTGAGGTGTAAGAGGATCCTATGGGCTGGGACTGAGGGGTTCGGAGGGAGGGAGGGGGATCAGGGCTGAGGCAGGGGGTTGGGGAATGGGGGGGTGAGGGCTCCAACTGGAGGTGCAGGCTCTGGGGTGGGGCTGAGGATGAGGGGTTTGGGGTGCAGGAGGGTGCTCCGGACTGGGATCGAGTTTTGGGTTCAGAGGACTGGGGCAGGAGTTTGGGGCGCTGGGGGCTTAGGAGTGCAGGCTCCAGGCGGCACTTACCTCAAGCAGCTCCCAGAAGCAGCAGCATGTCCCACCTCCAGCTCCTACGCGGAGGCACGAACAGGCGGCTCTGCGCGCTGCCCTGTCTGCAGGGAACCGCGGCCAATGAGAGCTGCAGGGGTGGTGCTTGGGGTGGGGGCAGCGTGTGGATCCCCCTGGCTGCCCCTATGCGTAGGAGCCGGATGGGGGACATGCCGCTGCTTCCTGGGAGCCGCGTGGCGTGAAGGCTAGCAGAGAGTCTGCCAGCTGCCAACCGGACAGTCAACAGCCAGGTCAGCAGTGCTGAGTGGAGCCACCAGGATTCCTTTTCGCCTGGATATTCCAGTCAAAAACTGGACACCTGGTCACCCTACACTGATGTCCTGAGGTGCAGAGCGGTGTTGCTAAAATGCCAGGCAGGTCACACCAAGAGGGAGCACTCCAGAATGACGAGTCTATGGCAGCACTTAAACTCTGAGGCACCCACCATCACTAGCTGCTTTTGAAAATCTTGGCCCTGCAGAGCACCATGAGGAGAGATGTATGCAGTGCAGATGTAATGCTGCTTCTCCCCTTGAATGGCATTGTGTGTTAAGCTTATTGATCAGAGTTACTTCTAGCAATTCTCCAATGCAGAAAATAATATGGAACATCACCCACTGTTCATGCACAGGACAAAAGCTGCCATTCTCCCCATAGTAGGTGATGTCTCTTATAAAAGGCAGGTGATGCTCTGGATAAGGAGTGGCAGAGTAAAAGGAAATGTGGAGGTAAGAAATACATGATTAGGGCCCATTGTTCCATCCAGTCCTTTTCTTCCAAATATTAAAAAGGACAGGAATTTAAAGATGACCTTGCACAGGTAAAAATCTCTGTGTCCTCCTTGGCTCCTTTTTTATGGATAAAGAAGGGATGAACAATTTTTTACCTTTTGTTTTTTGTTTCTACGTGTTTTTGACAAGGTTTAGGTCTTATTTACCCTGTTTTTGCCTGAAGGAATCTATGTACAACTAGAGCACTAACAAGATTGTGACATCAGAGGAACCGTAAGTGAAACTGGCTTAACTGAGAGAGGAAATGATACAAATCGTCTGTTTGTTTACTTGTTTTGTTTTATTCAGATAACTTATAAAGTCGTCATCCCCTGTTCCTTTAGTTGAGGCATGCTCCTGCCCGCATTCAAATAAATGAAAAAAATCACATTGACTGGCAGAGGGGCAGGGTCAAACCTTTAAGGACTGACTATGAAAACCCTCAATCCCCATCTGAGATCTACAGTGAGGCTTCTGGAAAAATCAGAATTCACTTTCCTGATATTTCTAATATAAAAAAAAGATGGGGGGAACTATTTTGGATTTTAAAAGTATTTAAACATCACAAAGAAGCAAAAAAGGACAAAAATCCCAATTTTTCTTTTCCTCTATAGGTTATAAAACTCTCCTCCCTTTTCAAGCTGAAGGTTTGATCAAAATATACACTGACACAGAGACATTGGTCAACAACCTTAACAGGCTTGCAGAGGAGAGAACAGCTAGCAGACCCAGTTGTGGCCAAATTCCTGTAAACACGGGTTGGCTCAGATTACAAAACTTGGATCCAGTACTTAATCTGGTTTTAAAACACTCTACATTTTGAGGACCTGACAGCTTTGGTTCCTGATGGAGATGGGCCACAGACTTTTCTATTTGGTTCAGCTCATTATAAAGATTTCTAAACAATTGGGACAGAACCAATATCTTGGATGCCACACCACTCCCAAACTTCTGTTGGTGTGAAATCTGCTTGGGATCATCCCCAATTAAGACCCTGATCTCACTCATTGTCCAGGTTAATGTACAAAGGCCTTTCCTTAGCTCTAGGTTTCTGTTCCTATGTGACACTAGCAGCCCTGATTTTATGTTATAAATAATGTCACCTTCTGCTTTTGCTGATGCACATTTCTAGCAGGCATCCTCTGGAGAAAAAGGTTACCGTTTGTGCCAATATCTCCACCCACCTCACCCCAGCCTGTTCACATTTCAGGTATGGGCTCCAGAATGAGCAATACAAGATCCTCAGGAAGGCACTGCAGTTATAACCCAGTGTAAACAAATTAGTAAATAGCTAATGCATCCTAATATCTTTTTATGAGGGAGAATTACTGCTAACAGCCTGTCTCCTCTTAAGGTCAAAACCAAAAGGGTGGCATTATCAGCCATTGTTTCTTTATACTCCCCCATCTATCTGTCTATCCCTCTGCTGTCTTTTGTCTTAGATTGTAAGATCGCTGGGGCAGGGACTATCTTTTTGTTGTGTTTGTGCAGTGCCCAGCACTATGGGGTGTTAATCCTTGATGAGGGCTCCTAGGTAGTACAAATAATTAATAATAATAAATAGTTTTAGTTTCTGATGGAGATGGGCCTGAGCGGTTCAATTCAAATCCCGATCCATATTTTTCCCCCAAATGCAGGAATGTCTGGACCCCAGGTTTTGGTTCCCGCCCATCTTTTGTAGCCTGTTGAAGTATCAACATTCCAACCTTAAGGCTCAGATTGGATCATAGCCGTGATTAAAATTAAAGACAATCCAGGGGGGAAGTGGAAGGGGGAGGAGGGAATAATGAAGACACGGTATTTTATGCTACATAGTTTGAAAGAACAAGGGTTTATATGACTGATTGAACTATAGGCCTATAGAAGTTAGAGGAAAGGCTTCTGTAAGCCCCCTACTAGTGGTAGTTTAATATTTTTTAAAAGATTTTAAATGTGAAAAAAAAGAGACAATTTTGGGTGGGTTGTTTTTTCCCTTGCAGCCTTCCTGCCCATTTTTTTGAGCAGCTCTGGTCCCATCTAATCCATCTCTCCAGCCAGTTCAGGATTGCTCCCAACTTTCTACTCTCCAGCCCTTTGTCCCATCTAGCTTCAAATAGACTGGCTGGCTTTGTCCTTCTTATCAGTTATGCTAATCGAGATCCCTGTGTAAATTGATTCCCCCTGAGAAGAAACCTTAAAGGAGCACTGTGACTCAGAGCTCCAGTATGAAACTGGAGAAAAGCCTGTTGCGAGTCTTTAGGTTACATTTAGAGGTCAGAGCAGCAAGGATGATGTCGTGGTGGACGTCTGCTATAGACCAGACCAGGAGGAGGAGGTAGATGAGGCTTTCTTCAGACAACTAACAGCAGTTTCCCAATCACCGGCCATGGTTCTCATGGGGGACTTCAATCACCCTGACATCTGCTGGGAGAGCAATACAGCAGTGCACAGACAATCCAGGAAGTTTTTGGAGACTGTTGGGGATAACTTCCTAGTACAAGTGCTGGAGGAACCAACTAGGGGCCGTGTTCCTCTTGACCTGCTGCTCACAAACAGGGAAGAACTGGTAGGAGAAGTAGAAGTGGGTGGCAACCTGGGCAGCAGTGACCATGAGATGGTAGAGTTCATGATCCTGACAAAAGGAAGAAAGGAGAGCAGCAGAATACAGATCCTGGACTTCAGAAAAGCAGACTGACTCCCTCAGGGAAGTGATGGGCAGGATCCCCTGGGAGGCTAATATGAGGGGGAAAGGAGTCCAGGAGAGCTGGCTGTATTTTAAAGAAGCCTTATTGAGGGCACTGGAACAAACCATCTCGATGTGCAGAAAAATGGCAAATATGGTAGGCGACCAGCTTGGCTTTACAGAGAAATCTTCGGTGAGCTTAAACACAAAAAGAAAGCTTACAAGAAGTGGAAACTTGAACAGATGGCTAGGGAGGAGTATACAAATATTGCTTGAGCATGCAGGGGTGTAATCAGGAAGGCCAAAGCACAATTGGAGTTGCAGCTAGCAAGGGAGGTGAAGGGTAACAAGAAGGTGGTCAGGGAAAGTGTGGGACCCTTACTGAATGGGGGAGGCAACCTACTGACAGTTGATGTGGCAAAAGCTGAAGTACTCAATGCTTTTTTTGCCTCGGTCTTCACAGACAAGATCAGCTCCCAGAGTGCTTCACTGGGCAGCACTGTATGGGGAGAAGGTGAGCAGCCCTCAGTGGTGAAAGAACAAATAAAGGACTATTTAGAAAATCTGGACATGCACAAGTCCATGAGGCCATATCTAATACATCCGAGGGTGCTGAGGGAGTTGGCTGATGTGACTGCAGAGCCATTGGCCATTATCTTTGAAAACTTGTGGCGATCAGGGGAGGTCCCGGACGACTGGAAAAAGGCAAATATAGTGCCCATCTTTAAAAAAAGGGAAGAAGGAGAATCTGGGAGCCTCACCTCAGTCCCTGGAAAAATCATGGAGCAGGTCCTCAAGGAATCCATTTTGAAGCACTTGGAGGAGAGGAAGGTGATCAGGAACAGTCAACATGGATTCACCAAGGGCAAGTCATGCCTGACCAACCTGATTGCCTTCTATGATGAGATAATTGGCTCTGTGGATGAGGGGAAAGCAGTGGACATGATATATCTTGACTTTAGCAAAGCTTTTGATGTGGTCTCACGCAGTATTCTTGCCAGCAAGTTAAAAAAGTATGGATTGGATGAATGGACTATAAGGTGGATAGAAAGCTGGTTAGATCATCGGGCTCAACGGGTAGCGATCAACGGCTCAATGTCTAGTTGGCAGCCGGTATCAAGCGGAGTACCCCAGGGGTCAGTCCTGGGGCCGGTTTTGTTCAACATCTTAATGATCTGGATGATGAGATGGATTGCACCCTCAGCAAGTTTGCGGATGACACTAAACTGGAGGGAGAGGTAGATATGCTGGAGGCTAGGGATAGGGTCCAGATGACCTAGACAAATTGGAGGATTGGGCCAAAAGAAATCGGATGAGGTTCAACAAGGACAAGTGCAGAGTTCTGCACTTAGGAAGGAAGAATCCCATGCACTGCTACAGGCTGGGGACCGACTGACTAAGTGGCAGTTCTGCAGAAAAGGACCTGGGGATTACAGTGGATGAGAAGCTGGATATGAGTCAACAGTGTGCCCTAGTTGCCAAGAAGGCTAATGGCATATTGGGCTGCATTAGTAGGAGCATCGCCAGCAGATCGAGGGAACTGATTATTCTCCTCTATTCGGCACTGGTGAGATCACATCTGGAATATTGCATCCAGTTTTGGGGCCCCCCACTACAGAAATGATCTGGAAAAATTGGAGAGCTACCAGGAGTCCTCGTTGACAGGTGTCCTTGAGCACTTGGACTGAGACTGGGCGTTCATTACACACCATCCACTGGAAGATAATACAGTGCCCAAAGCGGTGCCGGTGACCTACAGGCGGAAGGCTCCATAGCCCGTTACTGAGCCATGGGCATGCAGTCCCACTGGGGGAAAAGACTCCTCCCTCAACACTCAATATAGCATCTGTGCTAACTCTTGGCCTGCAACCTCACAGAGCTGTACCAGGGCACTTCTGTGCTGAGCCAACCCACCCCTGCTATCCCAGTCCTGCCCCCCCACCCCGCCTCTGCCGACACCCCTCATTCCTGACCCATAGTTCCCCACGGGACCCCTCATGCCTTCAGGCCTCCTGGATTCTCTTTTTTATGATGATTATTTTCCACCATCCTTTTGCACCGAGCACTTCCTGAGGGGATTGAGAGTGTCTCACTCAGCCAGGCTGGATGAAGGGGCAGGCCTGTAAATCAGAGATGGGTCCAAACTAAAGCCCTTGAGGTGAACTTTGGGGCCGTTTGCATCCCGACCTGCACTATGCAGCTCCTGGCTACTGTGGATAGCTCCCCCACTGCCAATTCATCATCATCCCCCATGTTAGACGTGGGATGGCATGTTTGACTTCCCTCTGGCGGAGCGTGCTATGAAGAGCAAAGCAACACTTCCATTGGCCTTCCTGTAGTAGCAGAGGCTGCGAAACGCAGCTGAGCCAGCAGATTCAACTTTGCACTGCAGTCCCGAGCGAAGGGAATTCCGCTGAATGCACTTTAGCTTGTGCCCAGCACGGCCCCGGCAGTAACTTTTCACACACGTTTCATTTGCATATCCTTTCCCCTGAGCTGAATCACACAGCAGCAAGAGAAGCAGCATGTAAAGACCAGCCGGGTAATGTGGTTTCAAGCTACCGTTCAAGCGAAAGGCTCAAACAGTTAAGAGTACGTGGTCACCTGCGGGCAAGGCTGGCTTTAGGCCGATTCCCCCGATTCCCAGGAATCGGGCCCCGCACCTAAGAAGGGCCCCGCAACGTCCGAGAGGGGCCCCGCAATGTCCAGCGGTGGCACTTCTTGCTGCTGCCTCGGCGGCATTTCGGCGGCGGGGCCCCGTCCAAATCGGGCCCCGCACGTCCTAAAGCCGGCCCTGCCTGCAGGGGTCAGCAGGATTTTTTTTTTTCCTGATACACAATTGGCCAGATGCTCGTAGGGTGGGGGGTGGCGCTTCCTATCAGGGATTGGCCACAGCTGGAGATGGGACATGGCGTGAGGATCCATGGGCCTGGAAGATGGGTCTGCTGGTTTCTGGGCGCCAGCTATGTCTGTGCTGCTGCCCGACAGCTCTGGGGAAGCGGGGAACAGTAGTGTGTGAGCCCTACGGGTTCAAGCAGCACTGGGTGTCCTGCCCACAGAGTCTCCGACTGGCAGAGCCTCCCGTGTTCCCGGATTGGCCCAGGCACAAGATTTACGCCCTCAGGAAAACACCCGGAGGAAGGGGGGCATGGAACAATTTGTAGAGTGGGGGTGCTGAGAGCCATTGAACCAGACTGTAAACCCTGCATATGATGGAAACCACTTCAAGCCAGGGGGTGCAGCAGCACCCCTAGTTCCAGCACCTGTTCCTGGAGGTTGTCTGTGCACCTAGTGCAGCCTTGGCTTGCCACTGCAAACAGACCCTGCTGTTCACTCCTGACACCTCACCTTGCTCCTGGGTCCGAGCCCTAGCAACAACGACAACATGCTTAGACAAGGAGGGTCCGGTGCGCCGAATGGACGTGGCCACACTACCTGGCTTTGTTTCAGGCATCCGAAAGCTCCACCGGGGGATTACTGATTTGAATCGGGTATGTCAATTGCGGACGACCGCATGGCTGCTGCCAGTCTATGACTGGGCAATGTCTCCTCCTGACTTCGAGTCCTATCGTCAGGGCTCAACGTGCGGGGGCTTTGTCTCTGAGATGGGCTAAGTGACCAAAAAGTGCCAGCCAGCCGCAGTAGCGGCGCCAGGGTTTTTGCCGCCCTAGGCGGCAGGGCTCTTCCGCTGTAATCGGCGGCGCTTCAGCGGCAGCTCCTCTGAGCTGCGTTCTCGGCGGCGTTTCAGCGGCCGCTTTTCTTGCTGCTGAATCTCCGCTGGGAAGTGAGTCGCCACCAAAATGCCGGCGAGGACGGCGAAATGCTGCCCCCCAAATCCTGCCGCCCTAGGCGACTGCCTAGGGTCACCTAGTGGAAGCGTCGGCCCTGGCCAGCTGTGACTGATGGTGACTTTAGTCCTCTCAAGGCCAGTTCTCAATGACACATCCCTCTTACTGATCAGTTCAAACCCTTTTATACCCAGTAGTCGCCACTGGCAATGCATATGAAATGCCTCCAGTTCTTGTGCTCCTATCCACTGGACCTCACTGCCTCTTCTATCTATCAGCACCATGCTCTGGGCTTTTGCATTTAGGCTACGGGCTGTCGTTTCCATTACATAACATGAACACAGTATAAATAAATGAAAAGGTCTGAAGGGGCGTGAGCTAAGTGGCTTTTGTTCCCTCTCTCTCCTTCCAGAGGGAGCATTCACTGTATCCGATGCTGACACCAGAGGAGGTCGGGAGAGGGGCTGGTCAGGGATTTTTCAATGAAACTTTTTCCTGTCAGAAAACGCCGAGACGTTGGAACCAGAACTTCTCCGCAGGAAATGGGCCGATTCGGCCAATTGCTCAACTCGAAAATCTTTTGGAAAAGACGTTGTGACCATGTCGGGATGTTTTGTGTCGAGATTTTCTAAACAAAAACAATTCCCGTTGTCCTTCGAGTCCCAGCTGCTGCTTTGTGGGTGACGACTGGTGCGTCCTCAAGGCAATTCTTCCCATAGTAACACGGCCACTTAATATCTGCCACCAGGGTGTTAGATCTTAGTGTCTTGCTCAAAATAGGCATCTGGAGTTTGCAGGCCTGGATCGCTGTGGACCTGCAGGTGTCATTCGCACTGATGCACAGCCAGTGTGAAATGCCATCAGTTCTGCAGAGTGGGGTTTTAACCCTTCCTGGCCTGGGTGTAAATGGTGACACAAGTGGCAGGGTGACAGCGAACCAGGCCCCATGTACGACCAGCATTTCACAGTTTAAGGCCAGAAGGGACCATCAGATCATCGAATCCGACCTCCTGCACAGCACAGGCCTTTCAGTACCCCGCAATGAGCCCGATAATGTGAGTGGGACTAACCTGTGTACCACAGGCAGAGACCCAATGCCTCATGCCCCTGCAATGGCAGGGAATTGATTAGGTGAGATGTATCCAGATGATCCCAGCCGGAGATCCACACCCCATGCTGCAGAAGAAGGTGAAAAACTCCCCAAGGCCTTTGCTGCTCTGGCTTGGGGGGAAATTCCTTCCTGACCTCAAATCTGGTTAGACCCTTAGCATGGCACACCAGCCTGGCACCTAGAAAGAGGATTCTCTGGACCACCCCAGTGTGTCCCCTTCCCTGTGTCAGGCCCCCAGCTATGGAGGTCCATGTTGAGGTGGAGCCTGGGTTGGGGTGGATGTGGTCTGAGTTCACTCTAGGGTCGAGGCCAGAAGCAGCAGTCCGTACTAGTGTCATGCCGTAGGATCAGGCCAGAGTCCAGGTCAATGGGCCGCAGCGGGTCAGAGCGAAGTGAGTTAGTCAAAATAGGGTTAGATCACTGCTCTGCCCCCCCACTTCCTCCTCTCTGGATCATCTCCACCTCCCTCCCCCGCAGCTGGGCTCTCCCTGTTCCGGGGTGGGGACGGGAGCTGCTGAAGCCTGACAAGGAGCCTGCCTGCAGATAGGAGGCAGCCCCAGCCAAGCAGAGGCTGGTGCAGGTTAATGACCCAGCGCTTACTCCCGCCCCGCAGTAACCTGACTTTTGGTGTCCAGTCAGTACATCTGACAGGACACTGCCAGGTCCCCTTTTCAACTGGACTGTCCAATCAAAACCCGGGCACCTGGCCACGCTACCAAAGGTGAGTGTGAACCCACCCAGGAGCTTTTGGCTGAGTATTGTTTTGGGTGAAGGGGTGTGTGGGGAGGAGCCGTCACACAGAAACTGCAACCAAACAAGAACAGACAGCGAGAGACAGCTTGAAGGAGCAGCTGAGAGGTCGGTGGCTGACCCTGGAAGAAACCTGGGAAGAGGTTTGGTTTGGGGTCAAGGGTGCAGGCTAAACGAGGCTGGGAGTAAACGAAGCTGTTTCCTGCTGCTTGAGTCCTTCTGCGTTCAGAGGCAAAGGGCTTGGTACATTCTTTGTGATAAAAAAAAGCTGCACCAAAGAAAATACCAGACTCCATCACTTTGTACGTCCCCAAGCGGAACACCCACAGGGCTCAAACTTTGACTAGCCACTCGGGTCAAAAAGGGGGAAAAGTATTTAGGATCCTAACTTCCATTGATTTTGGCAGAAGGTAGGACCCTAAATAGCTTTGAGGATCTGGCTTTCTGTGACTTGGATTGAGCAGGATTGGGACTAGTCCTCACCCTTCCTGCTCTCTGCTTTCATCCCACTGGTTCCCCACTGCCCATCCTTGGAGGACCTCAGCTCCAGGGGGTTTGCACTGACTCAGTCTCCCACGCGCTCCCCAGCACTGCAAGGCCCAACTGGGAACAAATGCCCGGCTCTCTCTCTGCTGGTCCCTTGCCCTGCCAGGCGTTGTGGATTGCTCCCCATTATTCATGGGGCGGTCACTGGAAGAGGCTAGCACAAAGAGACCATGCATTTAGTACCAGCACAGGTCCTCACAGCAGCTGAGAGGGGGTGAGGGGATGCCAAATCCGGGAAGGGTCAGCTAACAAGATGATCAGGGGTCACCCTAGCTCCGAACCACACAGTGCTCCACCAATACTAACTCAAGCAGGGGGGAGGGCTAGCTCAGTGGTTTGAGCATTGGCCTGCTAAACCCAGGGTTGTGAGTTCAATCCTTGAGGGGTCCATTTAGGGATCTGGGGCAAAACTTGGGGATTGGTCCTGCTTTGAGCAGGGGGTTGGACTAGATGACCTCCTGAGGTCCCTTCCAACCCTGAGATTCTATGATAAGCAGCACACCAGCCCTGGGTAGTGGGGCTAGGGTGAGCAGATGTCCCAATTTTATAGGGACAGTCCCGATTTTGGGGTCTTTTTCTTATATAGGCTCCTATTACCCCCCCACCCCATCCTGATTTTTTACACTTGCTGTCTGGTCACCCGAGGTGGGGCAGGACTGTTCTATTGACCTTGTTTAAAAGACGGGGCACTTAAGGCAGGGGAGGAAATGACTTTGCTCAAGTTCCTGGGAGTCATTGACAGAGCCTGGGAATGGAACCCAGGAGTCCTGACTCCCAGTCTCCTATTCTGATCATTAGATGAGAGGCGAGGCTCTGAGTCCGTGCGGTACGTCTCCCCCGGGCACTGTCACTAGCGCATGCAGGCCCTGCCATGGGGATGCTCGGCTGGACAGGACCAGGCCGCAAACAAGTGCGGCTGCTATTTCCAGGGGGACCAGCCTCAGCAGAGACACCTTGAAGCATCCATCTTGGAGCCTCCAACTCTCGCCTGTCCGTGCCCTCAATGTCCACTAGATGGCGCTGCTATCCCAAATTGTGCCAGGCAGGCAAGCTCTGTGGCTGGCCTGACTGATGCCCAGGCAGGGGACAATCTAGGAGCTGAGAGCCGCTTGTAGCCTCCAGCCAGGTGCTGTCCAGCAGGTGTGAAAGCAGGAAGCTCCCTGCCTGGCTGACGGTGCAGCACCTCACTGGCAGCTCCCCTGAGAGGTGGCCAACATGGTGCAGAGGAGCCGGCAGGGAATCAGGACTCCTGGGTTCTATTTCTGGCTCCGCCACTGGCTCGCTGTGTGGCCTGCAACGCACCGCGCTGTGCCTCGGTTTCCCCATCTGTAACCCTTGCCTGTCTCGTGCTTGAAGGGCGAATGAGTGAATATTGATAAAGTGCCTCCGGGTCCTTGGATGGAAGGCGCTATGGGCCAGGTATTGTTATCGTCATGGTGACGTCAGAGCTGGGTGGAGTACCAGGCCTGGGATAGCAGGGGGTAACAAAAATCAGGACTGGGGTGGTGCAGGACTGGACTAGCTAGGGGTTAAAATCACAGGGCACCAGCAGAGCTGTGTGAGAGGCGTCCAAGACTGGAAGAGCCGGGTGGGAGCTGCAGGTCAGGATTGAGATGCTGCGGGTGGGGGAGCTCAGGGCTGGAGTAGGAGGGTGGGGGGGCTGCGAGTCACGACTGAGGTGCATCAGCAGAGCGGGGTGTGGGGACGCTGGCACACTTCGCTGGACATTGTACAAGGGCTCTATTCACGCCGCGGCTGCACACAGCACAGCTGACTTCATGTTGCTCTCAGCCACACAGTGAATGTCTCTGAATCTGGCAGCTATTTAAATTCTCTCCCCTCAGTGACAGGGCGCCACTGATTTTTGCTTCCTTATGCAGCTTCTTTGTCTTCAGTGATCCTCCCCTTTCACACAATCCCCTTATTAAATGGGAGGACAGAGCAGGCCTGACTCATGACAGCATCTTGCCCTGACAGTAATGCCATCCGGCAAATCCCCCTCGGGTGCATGCGGCTCAGCAGACTGAGTGTTAATCAGCCAGGGGGAGAGGGGTGCTGCAGCACCTACCCCCTCCTCGCTGGGAGCCTGGCCTCCTTTGTGCTACTAACATTGCTTTCCCAAGTAGGTGACTTTCACTGTGTCACTGGAGGAGTCAGATCCAAGAGAGATGGCCCTGCACCCACCTTTTCCCCTTCTTCCAGGGCCCTGCTCACTGTGCACTGTGGACCAGTGTCTGACCTTCCGGGCACTGGAGTGACCACTGAAGGCAGTGGTATGAGAGCAGGGCAAGCAACAGTCAGGCAGACACGGGAGCAAAGGGCTGCAGCCCGGTGCCAAAGAGGAGCTTTGACAGTGGGAAGAGGAGAGGCCGGATGCTCAGCTGCTGTAACTGGTGGAGCTCTGCTGATGTGGCTGGATCGACTCCCATTTACAGCAGCTGAAGGTCTGGGCTGAGCCCAGCGTCTGCTGAGAAAGCCCAGTAGCCCCACAAGGCCTCTGGAGACATCCAGGCTTTTAATGCAGCCCCGCTGCGTTGCGGAAATTGCCGGGATGGGGTTTGGGTTTCTCCTTGGGTCAACTTTAACGTTCATGGGATGATCCAATTTCCCAGCACCGCGCTCTGGCAGCTTCTTTTCCTTAGCCAGGAGCAGGGCAAGCTGCCCCCAGCCCGTTCCCTGGCTAGCCCTTCTATTCCCGAGATGCCTGTCACCTTTCTACCCTGCCAACACATTTCAGCCCTGCTAAGGAGCACTCATCTCTGCAGATGAGTGTTTAGCCACCTTTCATCCCCTCTGTTAACACTGCCCAGTTATGATGGGGATACCTGTCCTGCTAGGAACTGGATAAAGGCCTCCATCTCATTAGAATCAGAGAAACGTAGGGATGCAATGGACCTCGAGAGGTCATCTAGTCCAGCCTCCTGTGCTGAGCCAGCAGCAGTAGCGTACCAGGGGGGAGAGCAGGGGGAGCGGCCGCTCCCCCACTGAGCAGAAGCGGCGCCTTTTTTGTGCTCTTTTGCTCCTATGCTGCAGCCAGAGCGGAGCATTTTTTTTTGTTCTCAGCGTCTTTTTTTAGCTCAGCGTAGGGTAACCAGATAGCAAGTGTGAAAAATCGGGACGGGGGTGGGGGGTAATAGGAGCCTATATAAGAAAAAGCCCCAAATATCAGGACTGTCCCTATAAAATTGGGACATCTGGTCATCCTAGCTCCGCTCCCCCTGTGCACTAAACCTGGCTACGCCACTGGAGCCAGGACCAAGTAAACCTAGACCATCCCTGACAGGTGTTCGTCCAACCTGTTCTTAAAAACCTCCAATGACGCATGGAGAGCAACCGTCCTCTCTAACGTATATCAGCCCTTAGCGTATTGGAAAGCTGTTATAAGGTCCCCCCTCGGTTGTCTTTTCTCAAAACTAAACATGCCCAGTTTATTTAAACTCTCCTCATAGCTCCTCATTTTTGCTGCTCTCCTCTGGACTCTCTCCAATTTGTGCACATCTTTCATAGAATCATAGAATCTCAGGGTTGGAAGGGACCTCAGGAGGTCATCTAGTCCAACCCCCTGCTCAAAGCAGGACCGAACCCAATTAGATCATCCCAGCCAGGGCTTTGTCAAGCCTGACCTTAAAAACCTCTAAGGAAGGAGATTCCACCGCCTCCCTAGGTAACCCATTCCAGTGCTTCACCACCCTACTAGTGAAAAAGTTTTTCCTAATATCCAACCTAAACCTCCCCCTCTGCAACTTGAGACCATTACTCCTTGTTCTGTCATCTTCTACCACTGAGAACAGTCTAGATCCATCCTCTTTGGAACCCCCTTTTAGGTAGTTGAAAGCAGCTATCAAATCCCCCCTCATTCTTCTCTTCTGCAGGCTAAACAATCCCAGTTCCCTCAGCCTCTCCTCATAAGTCATGTGCTCCAGCCCCCTAATCATTTTTGTTGCCCTCCGTTGGACTCTTTCCAATTTATCCACATCCTTCTTGTAGTGTGGGGCCCAAAACTGGACACAGTACTCCAAATGAGGCCTCACCAGTGCCGAATAGAGGGGAATAATCACGTCCCTCCATCTGCTGGAAATGCCCCTACTTATACAGCCCAAAATGCCGTTAGCCTTCTTGGCAACAAGGGCACACTGTTGACTCATATTCAGCTTTTCGTCCACCGTAACCCCTAGGTCCTTTTCTGCAGAACTGCTGCCCAGTTCCTGCTGCACTTTAGGAAAGTGCAGTGTCCAGACCTGGACACAGTAAGCCAGCCAGGGCCTCACCCGGGCCCAGTAGAGCGAGACAGTTACCTCCTGTGTCTTACATATACTATGACCCCACCCAGTTGCCACCAGAGGGTAACAACTTTCAGTCAGAGGGCTGGATTAGAACCCGTGACACAGAGGTGAAAGGCTCTGGCTCCCATTACCGTGTCTACACTTAAAATGCTGAATCGGTGCAGCAGCGTCACTGTAGCGCTTTAACGAAGACGCTCTGTGCAGACGGGAGAGAGCTCTCTTGTCGGCATAGTTAATCCACCTCTGTGAGAGGCGGTAGCTATATCAGCAAGGGAAGCTCTTATAGATATATATAATTATCTTCAATGGGAATTTTGCCTGAGTAAGGACTGCAGAATACTGGCAGATTAAGCTCACTCGATTTAAACAAGGGTTAGCTGGGTTCTGTGTGTCTGCACTGGGGGTTTGCACTGGTTTAACTAGGGCAATTTTAAATAGATTCAGTTAAATGGTATAATTTTTCTAAAATTAGTATAGACGGGGACCTTAAGCAGAAGTGGTAAACAGGCTTCCAGACACCTGTCTGTTGAAAAGCTCTCATGCTGGTTTTATTGCACAGCCCTGTCTCCAGACGCGTTGATTAAACACAGGTGCAGATTGGAACAGCAGTTGCAACAATGGCAATAGTATTGGCCAACATTTTCAGACCTGTGTGCCTAAAGTTCAGCTGCGGAGTGGATTCAAGAGCCTAACGTCAGGCTCCCGGCTTTGAAAAGTGTACCCATTGTGGGTGATCACGTGCAGCTCAAATAACCGCGGGATATTTTAGGCAGCAGGTGGGGATAGGCATTTCAATACATGCCTCATGCAGGCCAGGATGTAACCATCAAAAACTCCATCTGGCTCCCATAAAGGGGAAGGCTGCGCAAGGCCAAGCAAAATCTGCAAAGAGTAACTTCCAGCTGAGCCAAAGCTAGCCCGGCTCTTGCCACCTCTTCCAGTAGCGGCAGCAGCCTATAGCCTGCTTCCAGGCCCATTTGTTGACATGTTCAGGATACCTGTGTGGGTGGATCCTGCTCTCTCTGAAGGCAGAGGCAAAACTCCTGCTGGTTTCAGTAGGAGCAGGGTTGGCCCTGTAGCAAATCCAGTCACTAGCCAGGGGACTCTTGAGAGACGCAATCCAGCATAGCACTTAAGCCTATGCTTAACTTTAAGCACGAGTAAACCCATTGAAGTCAATGGAGCTTAGAGTGACATTTGTGCCTGTGCTTTGTTGGACCGGGGCCTGCTTTGACTCTGAATTGTGAGTCAGTGCAGCAGTGGGCCTGGCTCACATGTTCCCTCGGGTGAGCTGAGAGTTCTTCCTTTCTGCACTTCCCCCCAGCATCCTCCGTCATGGGACCAGGAGGCCCCAGATCAGCTGATGTGACCTGATTTGGTCAGTGGCAATTGGCTAAATCTCTGTATCACTCAGCTACCACAGAACGTGCTCAGCGGAAGAAGTCTGGGATACGCCTCTTAACACACTTAAACCTGCCTTCGCCAAACTAGGACGCTCCACCAGAGAAGTAGGTCGCAGCATGGAACGGGCCACCCAAATACCCCAAGAGAGCCCGCTTCAATATGGAAAAAAAACCACAAAACCCTCTTACTGCACACCCATAATTGTCAGCTACCACCCCACCCTGGAACCCGTATGGGGTATCACTAAACAGTTACAGCCCATACTCGATGGGGACCACGTCCTGAAGAAATCGCTCCCAAATCCTCTCTTCTGGCCTTCAAACACCTACGTTCCCCCTAAGGTGCACGGCCGCGCCGCCGACTATCAAGGGCCGCACAGCCGGCAAGAGGCGTCTCTTCCTTGGCCCCAGCCCCGGAGTTGCTGCGGCTGGCGAGAGGCACCCCTCCTCCAGCCCTGGCCTGCTGTGACGAGAGAGGGCTGGGGGGAGTCCTCTCTGCCTGCCACAGCCCTGGGGCAGCCTGCACTCCAAACCCCTCATCCCCAGCCCCACCCCAGAGCCTTCACCACCAGTTAGAACCATCACCCCCCCACTCCAATCCTCTGCCCCAGCGCTGAGCCCCCTTCCGCACCCCAAACCCCTCGTCCCCGGCCCCACCTCATAGCCCGCACCCCCAGCCGGAGCCCTCATCCCCGCACCCCAACCCTCTGCCCCAGCCCTGAGCCCCCTCCCACACTCCAAACCCCTCAGCCCCACCCCTGCCACACATCACCTCCATATTGGTGCACATAACAAAATTCATTCCACACATGGACGTAAAACATTAGAGGGAACATTGTCAAACGCCCCCCCCCCGCTCCCTCCCCGAACCTCTCCAAGCTCATCATCAGAATCATCACCACAGACCAGGACCCACCAACTCAAAGCAGCACCAGCCCCTGCCATAAGAGAGGCAAAACCTGCAGACCTATCTTGATTGCTACAATGCTCCCCCCACCACCCATCTTTCAAGACCCATGGGTCCTATACGTGGCCATCACAACATGTGGTATACCTCATGCCGTGCACAAAATGCCCCAGTGACAGCTGTGTGGGTGAAACCAGACAATCACTATGCTCACGAATGAACTCGCACAGGCAAAAACACCCTATCGCCCTGTGGGCAAACACTTGTCACAAAACGATCCCTCCGTATCTGAGCTCTCAGCCCTTGTCCTCAACAGAAACCTGCCCGACACCGTCAAAAGGTGAGCCTGGGAGCATGGGCGGTGGGTATAACAGGCCAGGGAACGCTCGACACAGCTGTTGCCGACCTGCCACCGGACGCCTGGGCCCCTTCCCCGTGGCCCTCACTGCCTGCTGCTGCTGCCTGCCGGTAAGTCCTGCATTCCACCACCACCACCCTGTCCAGAAGTCTCCGCTGCTCGCCGTGTCCCTCCTGCTCTTGGGAGGGGTAGTGAGGAGGGATGCGGCAAGCCAGCGGCCGGTGGCGTCTGGCAGGGGAGTAAGGTGGCTCGTCCGGGTGCTGAGCCTGGCTGGGGGGGCTGGTGACTTGGCAGCGGGGGGGCTCTGGACCTGGCACTTGGGGGGCCAGTGGCTCAGCCGGGGGGGCCTTCAGGGGCAGGGGGGCCAGCGACTCGGGGTCAACGGCTCAGCCTGGCACTGGAGTCAGCCCAGACCAGCAGCCCGGTGCTCAGGAGGGCAGCAGCTTGGCCAGGGGAGGGGGGCGGCAGATTGGCCCACGCTCGGGGTGAGGAGCCATCAGGGCTCTCCTGATAATGGGGGAGGGGTTCAGTGTGTGGGGGCGGGGCCTCATGTGGAAGGGGCGGGGCCGGCAAGCTAGCCTCCCCAAGGCGGGGGTTCACCTGCCGCCCATGCCTGGAAGTTTAAATTCGTAACTTTGTTAGATGCTAAAAATCACGGAGTTAAAAAGATATTGGCTTTGTGGCTCATTACAACTATCTGTAACCCACTCACCCTCCTTTGTCCTATGTCTGTAGAAGTGTTAACTGCCCACTTCACCTTATGCTGAACAATCTAGTCCATCATATATTTAGCTGTGGGACTCTGAGTGCCTTCCTAGGGAGGGGTTCTCCTGTCCGCGTAGTTAATCCACCTCCCCAAGAAGCGGGAGTTAGGTCAACAGGTGAATTCTCCCATCGACCTAGCGCTGTCTACACTGGGGGCCCCGTTGTTCTTACGGATTTTGGAAAGTGCTGTGGATCCACCGATTGAATAATGTCAAGAATTCTGTGATTGTTCATTAGTATTTTATATGCTAATCACTGACATACATTATTACTGCTCACCCGTCTTTTAGGAGCGATTATTATTAGGGTGAAGTCGACACAGTAGCCCTGAAAGAGCAGGGCTTGCAAAGCTGTTTGTGGGCTCCTGCCACAATGTGTATACTGAATCCATACCATCTGTATAGACCATTCCTGAGTCCAACATCTCCGGTCCGGTATGCAGGCCTGGCTATATCCTGATATATACACTCCAGAACCACCGGAGTGGGTCTCTCTCCTGCTGCTAGGTCTGCAGTGAGCTGTCTCTGTGGATCTGAGGAAAGGCCTTTCAGCATCTCCAGTCATGCATGGAGTAAATGGGTGGAGAAGGGAAAGTAGGCAGGCTCCATTTCCAGATTGCTACGAGGCAGGAGTCCAGCATGCATGGGTGGCTGCCCTTCTGCCTGACGCCTGCGGGAGGGAACACATACAAACGCAGCGCAGCTGAGGACACACAGAGAGCCAAGTGAATATGAGGAAGGATATAGCAGTGGGAGGAGGGAGCAGATAAGGTTATTTATAGTCATAGGAACAATATAATAATCATGATCACAGATAATGACAGAGCTATCCCTGAGTGCGTGTGCAGAGCAGCGAAATCCAGCTGGGGACGTGTTATGCGTGATGGGGCATAGAATCGTCATGCAGGGGGGATGGCTGAGTGGGAATAATCCCCAGGTTTGAAATAACTAGAATCCTCAAAATCACAGGTATAAATCCTAGTTAGCTCTGCCCTTCTTCCTCCCAAGGCCGGTATACCGAGATCCACACAATTTACTGCATGCTTCAGCTAAAACCTTTCCAAGTCAAGGCTCTGTGTGGCCATTAAAAAACCCAAGCACAGTTGATAAGAGCAGGTGTCTGGGCCTTGTTCCCCTTAGCCAAAAATGTCCCTCCCCACCCGCAGTAAATGGGGCACTAGATGATTCTTTCCACTGGTGGCACTGCTGTAATCGGATGATTCCTGCGGAAGTCTAGAGTATAAAATGCTGTGGAGTGAAATGTTGAGGAAATAAAGTGGGAGCCTTTCAAGCTCTGGTCACAACCCAGGAAGGGCTGGATTCTTCTGCTAAAATTATCAGCAGTGAAAACATTCATGCTGATGTAACGCCGACAGACCACGGTCGTCGTCGGGCAGGATCGAACCGGGGACCTCTGAAGCCAACTGCCTGTTAGCAGGGCCGGCTTTAAGCTGATTCCGCCGATTCCCAGGAATCAGGCCCCGCGCTCCGCCGATTGGCAGTGGGAGGTTTGTTTTTTCCCCCGACAAAATCGTCATGGGGCCCCGCACCCGCTAAAGCCGGCCCTGCCTGTTAGCTAAGGCTGTAGAGCAGACTCATTTTATGTCTCTCTTTAAAGTACCACTAGATGGGCCAGAACACCACACCCAGTGTGGGTTACACTGATATTTACATTGTTGTCATTAGGCTCCAGAGTTGAATGGGGCAGGCTATGCCTCTTAGAGCTATCAAGTCAGTCTGTCTATCAGGGCCCCGGCTCAGCATCAGAAACTTTTATTCACAAAGGCAAGGAGTAGAAACCTTTCCCCCTCTTTACACAATGAAAGCTTAGGTTGTGCAGAAGTTTGGTGGAACCTCCAGAGAATCACTGGAACTTCTGACTCCCATCGGGAGTGGGACAGTCCCAGTTCCTCCCATAGAAAAAATGTTGAGGGCCCCACGCAATACAAGTGATTTCTCATTTTGGCAACATTTGTAACTTACTGTCTAGTAGCCTTGATGACACAAATACAATCCAGAAAGGACCACAATTACAAAGCAAACAGCGAAAGACGGACCTCTTCCAGGGAGGGGGAAATTTACCAGAGGTCACTGTCCCACATGCAGGTTGAATGATAAGTTTCTGCACAACCATTAGAACTTGGAGGAGCTACAATACAAGAAAACTCTCTTTTCTATAGTGGTCCTTCACACAACTCTATCCCCGAGCACTTCACAAAGTTAAATGGAAAAAAATCACTCCTAGAAGGAGAACATGAATTCCAGGAAGGTTGGTTTTGTGGTTAAAGCAAAAGTCTGGCCTACAGGAGACAGTGGGTCAATTCCCAGCTCTCTCCCAAACGACCTGTGGAACCTTGGGGAAGTGCTTACTTTGTGCCTCCGTTTCTCCATTTGTGAAATGGGGATTATCATATCATCTCCCTGCATTAGAGGCTCTGTTTATTAATGTTTGTGTGATACCATGGTGATGCCCTATGAGCTCCTCAATAGAAATGTCAGCCACAACCTGTATGGTGTGTCCGTCCCAGGATATCAGAGAGACAAGGTGGGTGAGGTCATATCTTTTCTTGGACCACTGCTGGTGAGAGAGACAAGCAAGAACCTCTGTAAGTTATAAGACATTGGAAAGGACTTTTTGAATGAAAACCTGTGGGCCCCTTAACTACAGCTGTCATTGTGCCTATAAAAAGCCAAAAGTAAATACACGGAGAGAGAGAGAGAATTTAAAAAGCAAAGGCAAGAGTAGGAGGAGATGAGGAGGAGAGACATGAACAGCAGAAGAGAAATAACTGTCATCCTGTCCCTGGATAACTGCCCATTTAAAGAGAGATGGGCCCAGCCCCAGCTGTGACTAATCAGCTGTCTCTGAGGGGTCAGGTGATCGCCTGAAGAGCACCTGGTCCTTATTAAGGGCAGTGAAAAACCTGCAGGGAGGAGATGGGAAGGTGGTTATTGCATGACTCCCAGATAGGAGGCGCTACGGGGCGGGGGAGGGGAGTTGAAAGGCTCCAGTTCGGGGCACTAGACCAGGGCAAAGGCCTGAGAGAGGTGAGGGAAAAGCCTCTGGGAACTGCGCTCATGTTGGGTGGAGGAGGAACTACTGTGTTTTGGTCCTTTGCCCACGTTTTCTGTTTAACCAATAAAGCGTGTGCTGGGTGGAGAGGCGGGATCCTGCCTTAGGGAGGATTTTGCTGTTGTGGAAACCCGGTTTGGTTCTGATTTGGAACGCCAACGAAAAATCTCAAGTCTCTTTAAGGGGAATGGCAGTGCCTGGCCTTGGGGAAGTCTGCCTGGGGGGTTGCCCTGGAGCG
The DNA here is from genome assembly GCA_033296515.1 of Macrochelys suwanniensis. Classification (NCBI taxonomy): domain Eukaryota; kingdom Metazoa; phylum Chordata; order Testudines; family Chelydridae; genus Macrochelys; species Macrochelys suwanniensis. The sequence goes on from CM065799.1 coordinate 5,461,222, forward strand.
ATGAGCCCTGTAAGCCTGGGCTGCAGAGGGCGGGCGGGCTGGCAGGAAATCCAGGTACGGCTTTGTCAGAACCAGGCCCCTTTCCAGAGGCACTGAGCTGAAACAGAACCGTCGCCGTGGAACGTTTCACTCTGGCAAACTCTGACTAAACGGCTCGGGGCGGGGGGTTCTGACCCACTCTACCCCCGAGGGAAGGGCCTGAAACACTGCTGAGTGGGCATCAATCCCTGAGGGGCTGGTACGCTAACCCACGGGCTTACACATCCCTCTTGAATAGGGGAACTAAGGCAGAGCGGTGATGCACTTGGTGTACAGTCAGAAATGGGCGTATAGTCCACGCCCTGCCGGCATTACTGGCCTTGGTCACGTTCAGCATTGGCGTTCCCTTTAACACGGCCCCAATGCAAACTGTCCATAAGGAATGTTCTGAATCTCACAGTCCTCCTCCTAGAATCATCCATAGCCCCAGAATCATGTTGACTCAGTCATTCTCTGACCCCTAGAGACCCAGATTACTGCATGGGAACACATGTCCCGACTGCTTGGCATGTGACAAGACACACTTCCTCTCCATTTAATTAACTGCCATCTGTTCCTCCCTCAGAGAGGCTTAGTGCACTGTCCAGCTATTATTCCTTTGAACCCCGCGGCTATCACGAGAGATGCTGGTAAAATGCTTTCTGGGCACCTGACCGCTTGAGGGTTAACCACCTTCTTGTCTCCTCCACTTAGCGCTGGGGAGAGTCAAGGGCCAATATAGAGGCGCTGAGGAAGGAGAGCCTTTGCAGAGAAGAGCTGCGGCCGTGCATGGATCTGCACCAGTACTGCTTTAGAGCAGAACTCATATGTTCAACAGAGGGGACCCCACCTCTTGTGGCTGCCAGTGCCGGGAAATGTTTTGGAACAGCTACACTATCCATCATGCTGGTTCAAGTCCCCAGACCCATGCACCCTGAGTTTTGTCCCTCTGCATGCAGGGTTTCACTTTCCTAGAGGAGCCTATCAGCCCTGTTGCATGGATAGCATTATAGCTCTCAAGGTGCTTCTGTAGCCACTGGGGATGGGGAATCAGCCGGGTTCACCGCAGAGCACAAACGTCCAAGGGGAAGTTAACAAGAGATCACATGGTTGATTACCCTGGGCTATGAGCAGTGATGCTGCTCTGGTCCTACAATGAATTTGCCATGGGACTATTCTAATTCTTTGGGCTCCAAGTGCACTGTGTCATTCCCCCTCCCCACATCTGGGGGGGTTCCAGTCTGCAGTGTAAACCCAGGGCAGGATACTGGTCTCTGAGCCCTTTTAAAGGGACTGTGTTTTCCTACAGTGCCTGCATAGCTTGATTTACTGGCATTTCCACACATCTGGTGAAACTTATGTTCTGGTTTACCCCAGACTCCCCTCGCTCTTGGGTTTGGCTAAGGACATCTTCACCTCCTGCCCTTGGGCATGGTGCTGTTAAACTGGGGATGTGCTCCTCCCCAGAGGAGGCTGCAGCACAGATTTCCCCCACCCCCCACATGCATCTCTCTGAGCTCTTTCAGGAAATGCTAACATCACATCCAACAGCTGATTGTAGACACAGCCCTGTCCTTTAGCTGAAGCAGATTAGGTTAGTATACAGCAGCTGGGGTGGTTTGGAGGACCTTGGGTTCAGGAGACCTAGGTTCTATTTCAGGGGTCTCAAACTCAAATCACCACGAGGGCCGCATGAGGACTAGTGCATTGGCCCGAGGGCCGCATCACTGACCCCGCCCCCTCGCTGTCCCCGGCCCCGCCCCCACTCCACCCCTTCCATTAGGCCCCGCCCCTTCTCCGCGCACGGCTTCCCGCTCCTACCCCCTCCCTCCCAGAAACCACGAAGCTCTTCTCATGCGGCCAACGGAGCTCTTCCCTGTGGCCCGCCAGGCTCCCCGCGCCTCACCCCCGCCCCCATTTTTTTTTATTTTTTAATTTTTTTTACCCCCAGGCAGTTCCCACCACCAGAACAACTGTCTGGTGACGGGAACTGCCTTGGGGTGAAAATAAAATAAAAAAATTAAAAAATAATTTAAAAAAAAAGGGGGGGGGCACGGGGACCCTGGCGCGGCCCACAGGCCACGTGTTTGAGACCCCTGTTCTATTTGCAGCTCTGCCACTGACCTGCTGTTGTGACCTTGGGCAAGTCCCTTCCTCTCTCTGTGCATGTTTTTCCTGCTGCCCTTTGTCCTCCTTGTCTATTTGGACTGTAAGCTCTTCAGGGCAAGGACTCTCTCTCCCACCGAGAGATTTGCTTTCACTCTGTATCTGTACGGCCCCTGTCTCTCTGTGCCACTATACGCCAAACAGTTACAGTACGCGGTCATATTCAGTGCTGGGTGCTGATGAAGCCAAGGTTAATTGTAACATCCTGGGGAAATAACACTGTTGCTAGACTTACTTCCCCATTCCTCAGTGTGTTTGGTTCCCTGTTGGCATCCGTTAGTTTCGAGAGACGATGGATATGCGCCAGCTGGAGTGTCCTCTCCAGGGCGCAAGCCAGGGCAGGGTGATATGGAGGAACAGCTGTTGCCCATGCAGCAGAACCCCCCTCTCCACGCAACTGATGGATCCAAGGGAAAGACAATGTCGATACAACTTGGCACCAGTGGCGTTGCAGGAGTTGCCGGAATGACGTTGAGGACAATGTCAGACTGCCATCGGGACTCCGACACCGGATTTGGTTTCAGGGTTGACTCCCTTAGCCTTTCCCATGAGTGGGTATTGCCACATGGCAGCGGAGGTTTTAAATCAGAGTTTTCCTTCTCCTAGGTGGGCTGCCTTCCAAGGCTGACGAGCCCCACCTACCCGAGTTGGTTCCCTAATGGAAGGGATTTAACTTCTTGCATGAGGCCTCCCATGCAAGCTACAGCATAAGGACTGTCTGAGCTTCCACATCTGTACCCCACAGCAATTCAAGCATCCTTGTATCCGTTATTGCAACACCTGGGTAAAAATCTTCAACTCAGGGCCAACTGAACCCACACTGGCCACAGCATACATACAGAAAGCTTCCCAGTAGCAATCAGTTCTCGCACGGCCATCTCACAATGCCAGGCCTTCATTTGGCATCTGCCACGAAGCCCTGTTCCCAGCAATAAAGCGGAGCAGCAGTGACGGGTGCTTCGGGAATCCCCAACTGTGCAGTTCATAGAATCTATGATTCTATGAACTGCACTAGGTCAATAGATTCCAAGGCCAGTGGGGATCAATGTGATCATCTAATCTGACCCCCTGTAAAACACAGGCCAGAGAACTGCCCCCACAATCATTCCCAGAGCAGATCTTTCAGAAAAACAGATTGACAGATCTGGGTAAATTGTTCCAAGGGTTATTCACTCTCACTATTAAAAATGTACACCTTATTTCTAGTCTGAATTTGTCTTGTTTCAACTTCCAGCTATTGGATCATGTTATTGCCTCTCTCTGTTAGATTGAAGAGCCCATTATTAAATATTTATTCCTTAGGTAAAGCCTGATAGATTGTAATCAAGTCACCCCTTAACCGTCTCTTTGTTAAGTTAAATAGATTGAGCTCCTTGAGTCTGTCACTATAAGACAGGTTTTCTAGTCCTTCAATCATTGTCCTGGCTCTTCTCTGAACCCTCTCCAATTTATCAACATCCTTTGTGAATCGTAGGCACCAGAACTGGACACACACTTCCAGCAGTGGTTGCAACCGTATCAAATATCAGAGTAAAATAACCTCTCTACTCCTATTCAAGATTTCCTTGTTCAAGCATCCAAGGATCGCATTAGCCCCACACCATTGCACTGGGAACTCATGTTCAGCTGATGATCCACTATGACTCCCCAGTCTTTTTCAGACTGCTTCCTAGGATAGAGTCCCCAATCCTGTAAGTACGGTCTGCATTCTTTGTTGCTAGATGCACACATTTACATTTAGTCACATTAAACCAGGGATCTCAAACTCAAAACACCACGAGGGCCACATGAGAACTAGTAAATTGGCCCAAGGGCCGCATCACTGAAACCTTTTCATACAACGATACAAAAGTATAGTCAAAAACGAAACAAATGAAGAGTAATATAGTATTCTATTAAAAGTCAATGTATTAACTTTTTAAAAACCGTAATACAAAGAGGGGTTTTAATAAAATATAAACACTCAGTAATGTTTGGAGCTTGGCTGCCAGTGGAGTCGGCACCTATGGCGGGCCACAGGAAATAACTCCGCAGGCCGCATGTGGCCCGCGGGCCACATGGTTGAGACCCCTGCATTAAACGCATGTTGTTTGCTTGCACCCAGCTTACCAAGCCATCCTGATTGCTCCGAATCAGTGACCTGTCCTTTCATTATTTACCCCTCTCCCAATTCTTGGCATCTACAGACTTTATCAGTGATGATTCTATATTTTCTCCTCGATCATTAATTTGTTTTCCAGATCATGTTCTTTCAGAACATTAAAAACATTAAATAGTGTAGGACCAAGCACTGATCCCTGTGGGACCCCACTAGAAAAACACCCATTTCACAATGATTCCCCCTTCTCACTTACATTTTGTGACCTATCAGTCAGCTTCTAATCCACTTAATGTGTACAATGTTCATTTTATATCTTTCTAGGTTTTTGATCAAAATGTTGTGTGGTACCAAGTCAAATGTCTTACAGCAGTCTATGTATATTACATCAACACTATTACCTTTATCAACCAAATTATAATTGCATTAAACAAAAAAAGATAAACTTAGTTTGACAGGATCTTGTTCCCATAAACCCATGTTGATTGAAAGGAGGAAAATATCATTTATTTTAATACTTTGTTAATCAAATTCCATATCAATCACTGCATTATCTTGCCTGGGATTGATATCAGACTGACAGCCCTAAAATTACCCAGGTCATCCCATTTACTCTTTTCAGATATTGGCACAACATTAGCTTTCTTCCAGTCTTCTGGAAATTCCCGAGGATACCAAGAATTATTAAAATTCAACTTTAATGGTTCAGTGAGCTCCTCAGCCAGCTCTTTTAAAACTCTTGGATGCACTGGTAACATGATGACTAAGTGCATGTGACCATGTCTGTAACAGCTTGCTACTTAGTGGCAGTTAAGTGGGTTACTCCTCTGATGCAGCTAGTACAGTTTGTGTACCAGGTGCTGCAAGGTCCTGGGTTTAATCCCCACCAAAAGCCAGCTGCCTGGGTGTGGAGCTGGCACTCATTGAACACAGATACAAACCCAGGTGAGAGTCACACGGCATCCGGATGGGCCAGGACATCGCCGCATGGACATGCTTTGCAGGAGCCAGCCAGCCATTCTGAGCCACTGACTGCCCTGTGCCCGTTTCCTCGCTTAGCAAAGACACAACCGCCCTTTGGAGCGGTTCCTTTTTTCCCGCCCCATTAACGAGATCTCCTTGGCAATGCTTGCCCCTCACTCAGATGGGGCCTCCTGTCGCTTGGATCATGGGCGAGGGCTGCATTTTAGAACACATTCCTTCAGGCGGGACCCTCTCTTCTTCCAAGACAAACAGTTGGCTGAAGTGTTACAGGAGCGGAGAGAGATTTCCCCCCACACACACTAATCCCATAATGGAGCAGGATCCCATACTATTCTGGGCAGCAGCCAAGGGTTCTCTCGCGGGAGCCCTAATCTGGTCTAATACAGCAGAAAGGGAAAAAGCTTTTTGAGGTCATTCTCAATCTGGGAACTGAAATGCAGGCTGTGCTGGGGGGAGGGGGAGTTGAGCAGAACAGGAACTGCTGGAGCTGGAAATTAACACTTTGAACAGGGGGAGGGGAGATTTGCACATGGGCCGTTCCTTTTTTCAGTGCAGATTTACAACCTGCCTTTGGTAACAGGGGTGGGGACGGAACCAGCCCAGCAACTCCCTTGCGGCGTAAAGGGCAGGCCCGGGAGCTTTCCAACTGGCAATGATCCGAGTCAGGGGACGTTCACCTCGTTTATAGCTCCCTTTATGCTCGGGCTGGGGGGAATAGGCTGGAGCCACTCATCTGCAGCTGACACATGGAAAGCAGCCTGTCATTCCTGAAGGGGAACGAGCCTTTTCCAGCAACTGCTCCAGCACCTGACTCTCCACCCTGAGCTAAGTCCTGAGCCAAATTCAACCTGTGGAGAAAGCTGGCTGGCACACAAGTGACCTTCCAGGCCCTCCCCTACACCAATCCCAGGTCAGTTGTGCAGTGTACAAGGGACTGCACGGGGTTTACAATGCCTGCCTGAATCTCGGATTATCAGTTGCATCACAGTAGCTCCTAGGAGCCCTAGTCACAGACCAGGATCCCCCCGCCGCCCCGTGCTAGGCGCTGTACAAACACAGAACAAAAAGACTGTCCCTGCTTCAAAGAGCTTCCCATTTAAGTAGAAGGCAAAAGTCCATGACGGGGGCCACACAAAGCAGAGTTCAGTCCCATCTGCACTGCACAGCTGAACTCTGTTGGCAGGGCCGGCTCCAGGCACCAGCCGACCAAGCACGTGCTTGGGGTGGCACTTTCTAAGGGGCGGCCAATCTTGGGGCAGTGCTTGGGTTGTTTGGTTTTTTTTTTACTTCGGCGGGGCGGTGCTCGGGAGGGGGATGTTGTTTTTTGGTTTTGTTTTGGCAAAGGCAGGGCTCGAGGGGGTTCTTTTGGCAGGGCGGCGCTGGGGGGTTTGTTTCAGCTGGGCGGCACTCAGGGTTGGGTTTTTTTGGTTCGGCAGGGCGGCGCTTGGTTTTTTTGTTTTGTTTTTTTGCTGTGGGGGGGTGGCGTTCTTTGGTTTTTGCACTTGGGGCGGCAAAAAAGTTAGAGCGGCCCTGTCTGTTGGAGCACGTTGTGGGACCACCCCATTGTAAATGGCTCCCTGGACATGGCTGATCTCAGCCTCAGTGCAGGCCAGGAAGGCACAAGGTGGAAATTCCATCCTAGTTGATCCATTCCACTGAAATCTCCACTTGCCTCGCTTGGGATAAGAAAGTATGGTCTAGCTGCGAGAGCTTGGGGAGGAGCATTCTCACTGCTGACTTGCTCTGGGACCTCCGTTTCCCCCTAAAATGAGGCTAACATGGGCCTCACGGGTTGTTTCAGTGCTCGTCTTGGCTTGGATTTCAAGCTGTGCTGGAACATGGTGCTAACCCACATGTTCCAAGAGCTCATCTACATGAGAAAGTCAGACCAGTTTAAATGTATGTAGCACCTGTGTTTAGACAAGGCTTACAACCCTAGTGCAGATAAGGCAGCATATACTACGCTAGAGATTTAGAACCTGTTAGCTAATAAAGTGCAATCTGGATCCAGATTTCAAGGTCTCTGCTATCCCCAAAGCGAGAACTGGCCAACCCAAATCTCTGGATTTAAACAATCCCAGACTTTGTGGAGGCTCCAAGATCCAGATCACGGGGTTTTCAGCCATAGCAAAAAAAAAAAAAAAAAAAAAGGGGGTGGGGGTGGACAGACAGACAAAGACACACAGAGGTATGATGCCTTCTCTGCAGAGTTAACTTGGGTGATCAGTGCCCGAGTTAGCCTGGCCGGGGTGTAAGCGGCCACACTCAAGTTGCTGTGTCTGCATGCAGTAGCGCAGCCAGGTCCAGAGCGCAGGGGGAGCGGCGCTATAAAAAGGCGCCTCCCCCTGTACTCACCCAGCGGCGCTCCGGGTCTTTGGCGGCACTTTGGCGGTGGGTCCTCACTCACTCCGGGTCTTTGGCGGTACCCGCCGCCGAAATACCACCGAAGACCCGGAGCGCCGCCGGGTGAGTGCAAGAAGCGGCACTTAAAACGAAGCGGCGCCTTTTTTTAGCAGCTGCTTCCTTTTTAAGGCACCGCTTCTGCTCACAGGGGGAACGGCCGCTCCCCCTGTTCCCCCCCTGGCTACGCTACTGTCCGCATGAGTGCTGCACCCCGCTGTGTGTGTCGCTAGGGCTCAGAGGAGCCCGTTCCATGGTTTTTGGTGTTATAGTGAGATGAGTCACTCTGAGTCCCAGTGAATTGTGGGAGAATGTGTCTGTCCTTCTGGGCGGGGGGCGGAGAGAATTGTTGGAAGGCGCTGGAGGACTATCAGCATTAGAGTCAGCACTTACAAGGCCCCTCATGGCCTATTCCCACCTCTACCCATCATCTCTCATTCAATATCAAAAGGTCAACTCCTGCCTCTTTTCAGCCCACCTTGCCAGCCTCCACTGCCCACGGGTAACATTTTCAGAGCACCACCTTTGTGTTGTCAGAGTTTAAGGCCCGAAGACCCCACTACATCATCTAGCCCGACCTCCCGGATATCACAGGCCACCAACACCACCCACTCGCTAAACCCAACAACTGAAATGAGACCAAAGTGTTACAGCCCTCAGGAGACTTGACAGGAATGAGCCACAGGCAGAGAACAGGAGGGACCGAGGTGCACCAGTGCTTGAGGCCCCCCAATGGCAGGGAAATAATTTAGTGGTATCTGTCGAGATGGTCCTGGTAAGTGACCTGCACCCCACACAGCAGAGTGAGGCAAAAAAACACCCTACTAAGCTGACTTGGGGGAAAATGCCCTCCTGACCCCACATATGGAGATCAGTTAGACCCTGAGCATGTGAGCAAGAACCAGCCACCCAAACACCAAGGAGCACTGGCCCACCTCGTTCAGTGACCCATCTCTAACGCTTCAGAGAAAGGAGACAAAAAACCCAGTAGCGCAGCCAGGTCCGGAGCGCAGGGGGAGCGGCGCTATAAAAAGGCGCCTCCCCCTGTACTCACCCAGCGGCGCCTCGGGTCTTCGGCGGCGGGTCCTCACTCACTCCGGGTCTTCGGTGGTACCCACCGCCGAAATGCCGCCAAAGACCCGGAGCACCGCCGGGTGAGTGCAAGAAGCGGCACTTAAAAAGAAGCGGCGCCTTTTTTGAGTGCTGCTAAAAAAAGGCACTGCTTCTGCTCACAGGGGAGCGGCCGCTTCCCCTGCTCCCCCTCCGGCTACGCTACTGAAAAAAACCCATCCCATCGGTCTGTCTCCTCTTGTCTCACACTTGGAATCTTTGGGGAAGGGACTTCCTTTTTCCCCCCTGCCCTATATTTGTACAGTGCCTAGCCTGGCCTTCTGGTCCATGACTGGGGCTCTACTGTAATACAAATACTAATGAAGTGGTTTAGCCAGCATCCGCACCGCAGAGTGGCCATTGAGGGTCAACGTGGTACCCAGGCTCTAACCCACACCCCCAGCTAGCCCAGGATGAAAGCACCTCTAAACCTGCCTGAGAGGGTTGTGTGTGGGCAGGAGGTCGATTAGGGTAACGCCCAGGCGAGAACCCTACTTAATTCTGCAGTGAAGCCAAACACTGCTCCGTGTGTGCATACAAAGGAACATTTGGTATGGAGAAATGGACATACAGACATATCGAATCCAGAGTTTATTTTAATTGCCCTGGTCCAAAGCCAACAAGACCAAATTAATTTCACTAAGAGGCAGAAAGGTAAAACTGAGACCGATTTGAGCCTCACCTCTTTCCTCACAACCTGATGGAAGGTGAATGAGCTTCGATTCTAAGGAGCAGGTGGAGCAGAAGCTAAGAGGTCTCAGTTGATCAGAGAAAGATCTGAATTTGAAATCAGACTCGCAGAGGCAGCTCACAGGCTGAGGGATGTTGGAGGATGGGATCTCACTGATAAATGCCACAACTCTCATCTAGCAGGGCACTAGTAAAACCAGGGCATTAGTATTAAAGTCTGCTCCAAGGAAGAAAACATTTCATGGGGGCACTTCATTCCCTTTTGGGTGTAGGGTGGTTTATTGACCACCATCATCTTAGATGGATTCACCCCATGCACTTGGAAAAGACAGGAGCGGGTGGGGGCTCTGTGTCTGAGTTCCCCCCAAATCATCCCATTAGGAAGGAAGGGGATTTATTCATATAGAGCAAGGGTCTCAAACACACGGCATGCGGAGTTATTTCCTGCGGCCCGCCATAGGCGCCAACTCCACTGGCAGCCAAGCTCCAAACGTTACTGAGTGTTTCTATTTTATTAAAACCCCTCTTTGCATTCCAGTTTTCTAAAAGTTAATACATTGACTTTTAATATAATACTATATTACTCTTCATATTTTTCATTTCTGACTATACGTTTGTATCGCTGTATGAAAAGGTTTCAGTGATGCGGCCCTCGGGCCAATTTACTAGTTCTCATGGGGCCCTCGTGGTGATTTGAGTTTGAGATCCCTGACTTAGAGCAGCCAGGAAGTTCAGAGGCCTGTCTGTCTCCCCTCCTCCCTCAAAAGGCCAATGCAGCCCCAAACTGCATTAATTTCAAGGAGGATTTACTGTTGCTTGCCAGGAGTCAGCGTGCAGGGGTGTCCTTGCCTCCTGGCCTCTTCCCCAGTCCACTCCCACCCAACCTATAGATCATTGAGTTTCCCCCCAAATCTAGAGACAGATGGAATTGTGCCAGGAGACAAAGCCAACTGACCCCCACTTCTGTGCAGGATACTGGGGGGGGTGTGTGTATGTGTGATCCGTGAGCAGAAGGGACCCTCTGCTTGCAGCCTATGTCTGGAATTTATACAACACAGTCGTGCTTTCCTGAAATCAGTGGCATTCCACCAGGGACGGATTTGGCCCAGCCTGTGCCACATTCAGTGACGACGCTCCCTTGCTGAGTCACCGCATGCCAGGCTTGGCAGGGAGCGGGATGACATGACAAGGCCCGCACTCTGCCCGTGGAGATTCAGCAAACACCTTGGCAGTGCCAAGTCTCCTACAGCTGGTGCTGAAGTGTCGGCAGTTAACAAGCTTGCAGCTGACTGGGGAGACAGCCTCGGTCTGAATCTGCCAAGGCGTTTGTGCAGGTGGCTTTTAGCCCTGCATGCCTGTGCCGTCTGTTAGCAATCAGACGTTTCTATAAAGGGCCTGTCTCATGGTGGCATCGGGACACACTTTACAAAAAGAAGCAAAGCAACGTTCACCCAGATACAGGAAGAGTAAGCGCCACAACACGGCTAGGACCCAACCAGCTACTGTAGCCTGAAAAAGCCAGAGATAGGGGAACCCAGTCAATAGGAGCAAGGCCAGAGAGAACTTACTTAGTTTTTGTTTCCAACACACTAACAGTTAATCGGTTTGGGCCTGATGCAAAGCCCACTGAAGTCAACTAACTTCAACAGGTTTGGGATCTGGACCATCACCCTGGGAGGTTCTGCACAAACCTGGCAGGAATTCAGCTGGCTTTTTTTGTTCAGGGATGGAGACAGTCTGACAATTTTCCCGGCTTCCTCCATCCCGTTTCCTACTGAACCTGGCGAGACCAGTAATAGCAACAATAATTTTCACCGCCCCTTGCAGAGCCGTTTACAGCCTGCCATGAAGGAAGCCTCGTAATGCTGCTTTGGTGCCAAATGGCAAAACAGGTACTTAGATTCTGCCTCCCGAAGGGCCTGATCTTGCTTGCACTCATGCACGAGTCATTTTGCTCACTTGAGCTGCCCCACTGATATTAGAGGGACCAAGTGACATGAACAGATTACTTATGTGTTTGCAGGATCAGGGCCCTAAATTAGGAAGTCCCCATTTTAGGCATGGGAAGTCTTAGACACCATTTGCCAGTGTGTTCAGAAGGGCACAGCATCCAGAACTGAGGCCAGATTTTCAAAGGTGCTCGGCCCGTTAGTTGCTGATCTCTTTTGAAGATCTGGCCCATAAAGATTAAGTGACTTGTCCAAGGTTACACAGTAAGGATGTGGCAGAACCGTCCACAGAATGCAGATTTCCTGAGTCCCAAACTCTTTAGGACATACGCTGACCCTATAATTGGCTCACTCCTCAACAGTGAGGAACAGATTTATAGAGGATCAGGACGTCCCAGACAAACATACTCCTGTATACATCCCGGATCTGCCAAACCACACTTAGCAATGAAAACTCTTGAGTGTTTCGGACATTCAGTTTGGAGAACTTCTTTTCCAAAAGCAGAGCCATCACAACAACGTCAGCCACAACGGGCAATCCCTTGGCAAATGTAATGGCCAACTGAGGTTCAGTGGACTACAGAATCCCTTGGAAAACAAAAGCAAAATTCTGGAGGGAAGAGATGAAATTAAAGGCTTTTTCTACAAAGCAGGGGAGGGAGTGTTATTCTGAAATAACTATTCTGCTATTACAACAAGGAGTCCTTTGAGACTAACACGTTTATTTGGGCATAAGCTTTTGTGGGCTAAAACCCACTTCAACAGATGCATGGAGTGAAAAATACAGTAAGCAGAATATATATTATAGCGCATGAAAAGATGGGAGTTGCCTTACCAAGTGGGGGGGGAGGGGGGTCAGTGCTAACAAGCCCATTCGATTAAGGTGGAAGTGGCTTATTCTCAACAGTTGACAAGAAGGGGTGAATACCAAAAGAAGGAAAATTACTTTCTGTAGTGACCCATCCCCTCCCAGTCTTTATTCAGGCCTAATTTGATGGTGTCCAGTTTGCAAATTAATTCCAGTTCTGCAGTTTCTCGTTGGAGTCTGTTTTTGAAGGTTTTCTTGTTGAAGAATGGCCACTATCCTGCCAGTGTTATTCCGGAATAGCAAAACTATAACAGACTAACTCCCCCATGTGGACATTGTTCAGTGACTTTATCCCGGAACAAGTACTTCACTTCAGAACAGCAATGCCAGTCAATTCACTCCATGCACACAAGCCCTAAGACAGTGGTTTTCAACCTGTGGTCTGTGGACCCCTGGGGGTCTGCAGACTATGTCTAAGATTTCCAAAGGGGTCCACACCTCCGTTCAAATAGAGGTCAGGAAATGAAAAAAGGTTGAAACTCACTGCCCTAAGAGAAGGAAAACGTTTAGACCAGATCTCAGAATCACTTCCCAGGCATGGTATGTAGTGGGATGAATACCAGGGAAGGGCTAGGAGCCCCACTGTTTAGAACATTTCAGACTAGATGAGACAAACATCCTGTATGCAACAATCCTGCATTGGCCCCATCACGAATGTCCACGGTTGCACAGGGGCAGCAGGTGATGAACACTGCTTGTGTATCCATTCAGCAATAAACTGTTGCATCATTCTGTCGTTATGGCAACTGCAGTTAGAGATCCCCGGAGAGACTTAGCAGGGGTAGCTGCCGGGGACAGATGCTGTTACATCATGTAGCTCCTTTCAGAGCAGGAGGGAAGTCCCTGAACCAGAAACCGCGCTGACGTAGCCATATAAGGCAGTCTTGTAAAGTTCTACTGGCCCAGTGTCCTGGGACGAATGAGACATTAGTCGATTTCATTCCCCTCAGGGGGAGCAGCATTTGTGCCTGAGTAGTAAGTTTTAATGTCTGTTTTGCAAGGCTAAAACAAGGCTCTGCCCTGGAGACGGAGCTGCAGGACTCATGTTGGTTCCAAACACATTCACAACTCCCATGGACTGAGGGGCCCAGAGGAAGCCAGTTCCAGGGTACAGCATTGGTCCTGCGAAACCCAGGAACTGTGCTATGTATTCTTCAGTGCCATCTACTAGCACCTTATCTATGAACTACTGACACGTATAAAGATATGGAGCACTCTTGTAACAACGCGCAACTGCCTCTCCTGGCTGTACTAAAACAGCCCTCGCCAAGGGTTATGGATAGGCTTTTCTCTGGTGCTCAGCATTGTGATGAGCACCATGTGAATGTTAATGAATTTACCTTCACAGCACGGCTCCGAGAGGTCGGGCAGCATCATAAACCCCATTTAACAGAGAAAGAAAAAGTCTCAAAAGCAGTGCCTAACTTTGGGTGCCTTGGTTTTACATCCCCAGCATCAGACACTTGGGGTCTTATTTTCAAAGGTGCAGAGCACCTGCAGCCCCTATTGCCTTCAGCTTGAGTTGTAGAGGCCCAGCACTTCCGAAAAGAAGGTTGCAAAGGGTTTCAGTCTGGGCACCCAAAACGAGTGGATGCTTTAAAAAAAATAATAATAAAGTGTTGGTTTAAGTCACTCACCCAAGGTCACCCAGGCAGCCTGTGGCAGAGCTAGGAACAGAATGCGGGTCTCCTGAATCCCAGACCAGTTCCTTAAACACCAGCCCCCCTTTCCGCTCTAGGGTGTACGGTGAAGTACAAAGCTCTGTGGCTGAAGCATTTGATGCAGCAGAACAAAGCTTCTCTGCTCTATCTTGCCCTGTGAGGTATCCTGGCAATTTTGCAACAAAAAAGCTTCAAAAACAGACAAGAAACTGCCGCATTGGAATTAATTTGCAAACTGGATACCATTAATTTAGGTTTAAATAGAGACTGGGAATGGCTGGGTCATTACACAAATAGATTCAATTTCCCCATCTTAAGTATTCTCACACCTTCTTGTCAACTGTCTGTCTGAAATGGGCCATCTTGATTATCACTGCAAAAGTTTTTTCCTCCTGCTGCTAACAACTCTTAATTAATTAGCCTCTTAGAGTTGATATGGCAATTTCCACCTTTTCATGATTCTCTGTATGTCTATATATCTTCTTACTATATGTTCCATTCTGTGCATCTGATGAAGTGGACTGTAGCCCATGAAAGCTTATGCTCAAATAAATGTGTTAGTCTCTAAGGTGCCACAAGTACTCCTGTTCTTTTTGCGGATACAGACTAACACGGCTGCTACTCTGAATCCTACCAAGGACCAGGATAGTAATGCTACTTCCAGACAGGAACTAAACCCAGGGTCCTGACAGGGACAGCATGGTTCTAGCAGATCCCACAGCATTTTTTGGCAATGCTGACCTAAATTGAGGCAAGCACCCAACAAAACACTTAACCAATGACTACAGTGGCAGGCACAGCAATGCTGCACAAAAGTCTAGGGCAGGGAGTAAAGGAGAATACTGCACCCAGCCGAAACGGTCAGGCTCAATTTGGGGAGCTAGAATGCACATTGGGATTAGCCCAGGACAGTTGGGTTGTCATCCCTATTCTTGCAAAGAATGTCTCGCTGGCAGTGGCAGGGGTCTTTGATGACCCCAAATGGTCAGGACCCAGATCCTCTCTCTTTAAGTTTGGAAGAGCTGCTGCTCTCTGGCCCTCCCTAAATATCTAACCACATGGCGCCAGAGTTACAGACTCCTCGGCTCCTGTGCTAGCATGTCAGTGCCATTAATAAAAAGTCTCTGCCCACGAGGGCAGCAAGGAGAAGATGAGAGACTACTCCCCTGGAGAGAAAGTCTCAAGTTTTCAGGAACGGGCAGCAGCACGTGCCAAGGCCAGCCCAGAGGTGTAGGAACAGAGAGCGGTGGAGTGGCCATGCAGAAAGGGATAGCTGTTGATTTATTATCTAGTTCACTCCATCCAGCGAGTTACATGCCAGCAAGAAATTGCCCCTGATGTTTGCCAGAGGAAGCGCTCTCCTTTCCAACAGCAATAAACACCCAGGGAACGGTACAGCGACACCGACGTTCCCACACACTGGGCACCTTAAGGGGGCTTGAGGTCATGAAGGGATTCTACGTCTCCTCTCACTTGCCTCAGCTGTACACTGCGATGGAGTTACTCCGGATTTCTACTAAGATGGAACCAAGCCTCCAATTTACCACACCGCGGCCCTCGGGGCAAGCTCCCAGGAACCCGAGTGCCATCATGGAACCTGACATCATGTTTTTAATAAAAAGTGAACAGGCATCCCCTTCGTATTCGCTTGTAGGTGCCCCTCCCTGCCACAGCACTGGAGGCTGCAGGCATATGTCACTTTTACCCCAGCTTGGCTCTGTGGACTTAGCTGAGTTCCAGGAGGGAGTGAGGAGAGAATCAGGACCTAGAATCGGGGAACTCTCCTATTTAAGACAGGGGCCATGCCTCTGGATTGTTCTGGTTTAGGTCTTCTTACAGGGCTGGCTCCAGGCACCAGCCGACCAAGCATGTGCTTGAGGCGGCACCTTCTAAGGGGCGGCCAATCTTGGGGCGGCAGGGCAGCGCTTGGGGGTGTGTGTGTGTTTTTTTGTTTTTGTTTCAGCGGGGCGGGGCAGCGGTCAGGGGGGTTGTTTTTATTTTGGCAGGACGGCGCTCGGTGGGGGGGTTGTTTCGGCAGGGCAGCACTCTTTTTTTTTTTTTTTTTTTTTTGCTGGAGTGGGTGCAGCGCTCGGGGTTTTTTGGGGGGTTTTCTTGCTTGGGGTGGCAAAAAATTAGAGCCAGCCCTGTCTTCTTACCATTTAGTGTGCTCCTCCCAGAGTAAACAGTTCATATGGAGAGCCAGGAGGCCCTCTCATTTCAGAAAGACATTGGGGGGGGGGGGTTCAGGGGAAGAAATGGTGCCTTTGAAATAAGAGGAATTCTAAAGGTATCTGAGGTGAGCCCCTCCTGCTGCCTTTTGCGGGCAGGACAAAGAGCTGGGCCTGAATTTTGGAATGAGTTCAAGTGCTGCCAGTTCTTGCAGTTTTTAATCACAAGCTTTGCGATATCTGGTGCTTTCATTAAGGCCCCAGCTTCTGGATTCATGGGAATCTCATCTTTGATTTTATTTTTTTAAGTAAGTTGCTAGTCCTTGTGGTTGCAAAGAAAACCTTGAAAACGTGACCCCTAAACGTTCCAACACCAGCAGGTAAATAAGAACCCCAAGATTTATTTTTTTGGTTCAAACAATCTTGTTATTTTAAGCTACTCTCACGATTGGGCGAGGGGGGGTCCCCCCTCCACCTTTTGATTTTTGAACACTTTGATTTAGCGACATTGGAGAACCAAACTTTGGAGCTGGGGACGGTCTCTGAAAGGCAGCAGCAGAGAGGACAGCATCCAGGGGATGATGGGCACTTGCAAGCGTGTCCTGTAGCCAGATCCATCCTCCTAGAACCCCAAGGATTCCCCTGCACAGACTACTCTGCTTTATAGTGAAACACTGAAGGCGGAAGCTACCCAATTGCAAAGAGCTCCTGGGAACAAGCCGGCACTTTGCATTACTAGCTCCCCCATGCAAATGCTGCCAGCTTCCTCCACCCTCCCTTGCCCCTTCACCTGAATTTCCAGTCCTCTCCTTCCTTGAGAAGGCAGTGTCTCTTATCCCCTCTGCCCTCCAAGTCAGAGAGTCCCCCTCCCTCCCAAGCCTATGTTTTTGTTTTTTCCCTTGCCTGCCTGGCAATGGTTCTTACACAGGCCAGATGGCACCAAGTGCTTATCTGGCTCTAGCTAGCAGGAGCAGAGCCTTCTGGGGCACATTAGAGCCCTTTCTGCTAGGTAGGCAGCAAATGGAAAACAAGCAGGCTCCGGAACTCCAGTGACATAGCGACGCAGCAGGCAGGGATGAGAGAAAATAAGAGCTAGAGAGTGAGGAAAAGGAAGGGTTTTTTTTTCCCCCTTCCAGCTTTGCAGCACGAGACTGAGCAAAATGAGATCAGACCCTCTCTAAAAATGGCTCCCTGCTTCTCAGGGAAGGATGACTAGCCGCAGCTCCCTCTCTCAGTTGGCAGGGGCAGCACCGTTGAAGTGCCCGGGGCCCCTGACAGCAATGGATGAATAAGCAGCTGGAGCAAGTTTAACCCCCAGAGAAGGCAGAGGAGATGCTTGTAGAGAGCCAAACAAGCCAAACAAATGAGGGTATGTTGACCTCTTGTCTTCCCGAATCCCGGGGCTGCCCCATCACTCCCACAATACCCTAAATATTTCACATCCTTGTGCTGTAGGAGAAGATTGTTACCTCACTTAGGCAACTGAGGTCTGGGGAAGTTAAGTGACTTGCCCAAGGTCTTACAAAGTGTCTGTGGCAGAGGCAGAATTGAACCCAGATCTCCTGAGCCCTCATCCTCTGCCTTAACCACTCCCTCTGCCCTCTATTCATCAAGACCATGCACAATCTCATGGCATCGGCGTCACGGCTGCTCCTAGACTCATGAATAGGAACCCTAGTGAGACAGGTCTTTTCCCAGTAGCTGGCCGGTAGGATGCACCCAGTGTCTTTCAGCTGTGGGCCCAGCCACAGCGAGTCACACTCCTGTCCCCTCCAGGCTGGATTGCTATAGCTGACCCTACCTGGGGCTGACTACAAGGGCCACACACAATAGCTTCAGACGTGAGATACTGTCTCGAACCCAGACCCGCCAAGTCGCCCAGCGAGAGCTGTACCCGCTGCACCACCACGCTGCAAGAGAGGACGAAGAAACTGCAGCGGACAGTCCACAAACAGGGGCCACGCCGGTTGACTCACCAGGATCAGCAGACAAGCAGCAGACCGCCGATGAGACCCCTCTTCACATAAAGCTGCCCTTTCCGGCCACGCCCCTTGTCTAAGCAACTAGTTGCTAGACCTGTGGCTGAGACCAGGTTCCTGCTTCCTCCAAGTTATCTTGCCTCCTTCCTCTAGTTTCCGATTCCAGCTCGACTGTTGATGTGACTTCTGGCTCTGACTCCGGCTGCGACCCTTGGCATGACTCCTGACCATGCTGCTACTCCGGGCTCCAAGCAGTAGGTCGGACTGCCCACATTATAGGCCCTGACAGACCTGCACCACCCACCCACCCACCCAGCTTCTGCATGAGGAGGCTCAACACTAGCCCATTTCTCTGGCATTTTGTTCTCTCCGTTCATGCCATGGCTGTTTCTGAAGTCACTTCGAGGTCCCGGTCCTATATTTCCAGCTCTTATGGGCTAGGATCCAGCTGTCTTGGACGCTCCATAACTCACAGTAACAGCTGACAGAGCCCAGAGTCAGACAGGGTGGTCTAGCAAGGAAGAAATGAACTATGGAAATCCTTTTGCATTGGCCGCCTGGGGCTTGTCTCCACAGCAAGGTTAACTCGTGTTATAGGTTGGTTGTTCCTGTTAACTTGATCCCTGTCCCCGCACACTAACCCTCACTCGTGCGCAGTGGTGCTAGTGACTCAAGTTGGCTGGTGCAGCAAGGGGTAAAGGCTAAAGCCCAAATAAGCCCAACCCGTTACCACCACACTGTAGAGTGAAGGCCGTCTGGTAACCCTTGAGTGCTGCTAGTCCTCCAGTGCCTTCCCATAACTCCCTCTGGGCCGTACTTTCTTGCTACCGACCTAGTCCCTGCCTCCAGACTGGAAGGCAGCAGCCAATTCATAGAGACGAGAGACAGTCCATAGTGGCTCAGTTTACTGCTGTGCTCAGAACCATGCAATGTGCTCCCAGAAGCCTTAGCCCCACGCACAAGCGAGTGCAGGGTCAGCACGGACACAGGGCGTTACAGCAACTTGAGCGCTAGGCCCAGGCCACATTTAAAAGGGCGTGCGACACAGCTACCTTGCTCAGGGGTGTGGGGGGAAGTAAATCATGCCACGTGTGCTGTAGTTAGGTCGACCTAACTTCCAGTGGAGACGCGGCTAGGTCGACAGAGGATTCATCTGTCTACCTAGACACCACCTCAAGAGATGGATCAACTACACTGATGGAAAAATCCCGTCCATCGAAGTAGGAAGCATCTACACACAGCACTTCAGTGGCACAGCGGCTGCACCAGAGCAAGGAAATGTGTAGACACGCCCTTACTTCCTAGCATGGCTGCTCTCGCTTGTGCTAGGCTAACACGAGAGAAGTAATTCAAGTGTAATTCACTTGAGCTGACTCCGCAATGAAGATGCTCCCTATTAGTCTAGTAACCTTTCCCAGATGGGTCTTTGTTCCACCCCACGACACTCCAAATGCCCTTGGGTAGACCCACCGGGGCTGGTTTGCCAGGCCAAAAACTTTGTAGGAAATGTACCCGAAAGCCACAAGCAGGAGTTATTCCGACAAAGGTAGAGATGCTTAATGAAAGTGTAAGTCAGACAGAGCTCTCCATCAGAGTAACATCTTAAGGTGTCAGAAAAGAACTGGATGTTCCATTTAGAGATCACACACAGGCACGCAGAATCCAACATCCATTATTTCTATTTTCAGATGAGAGATCAGAGAAGCAAAACAAGAATGTAATATCATATTAGTGTGGATGTGCCAGGAAAATAGCAGCAGATCTATACCTGCCGGAATAAATCAATAACCTATGTGAAATTGCTGCAGCACAGGCAGGATTCATTCAAGAAATCCTTGGAACTTACATTATTCTTTATTAACAGCTGAAGAGTCTGTTTGGGCCACACAGGGGCTTTGACAAGGAGTTGATTAAAGAGCAATGTAAGTAACTCAGAGCAAATTCCTTAAACGATGCTGGCTGGCCCCTAGAGAGCTCCTGCCATGTATATTTATTTAAATTTAATAGATTTTTTTTGTGGTAGGTTAATTAAATATTAATTGATTATTTAAAAAGTATTCACGGCTGTTTGGCAACTATTGCCTTGATGTTATTTATCTTTTTATTTATTAAAAAAAGTGCCTAGTTACATCTCTTGGGGCATGTATATAATATTTTTTTTTTTAAAAAAAACCTAAAACCTTAATACAAAGCAATAAAGAGACGTTTCAAATCAAATTGGTTACGTTTTTCATACCCAAAAAGCAGCTGTCTGCAGCGTGTCCCCCTCTTCTCTGCAATGGTCTGCATTGCACTGAACACAAAACAGCTAGGTCACAGCTGGCCCTTGGAGATCTTTTATGAAACACTCCAAGCATCACAAAAAACAACAAAGTCCAGACAACTCAACCAAAAAAAACATTAAAAAAAAACAAAAAACCAAAACACCACGTTAAAGTCAAAAATAGAGACTATACTGTTGCAAGTCATAGAATATCAGGGTTGGAAGGGACCTTAGGAGGCCATCTAGTCCAACCCCCTGCTCAAAGCAGGACCAATCCCCAATTTTTGTCCCAGATCCCTAAATGGCCCCCTCAAGGATTGAACTCACAACCCTGGGTTTAGCAGGCCAATGCTCAAACCACTGAACTATCAACCTTCTCTTCCTTCCAACATCTGCTAAGCCTCTATTGCTGCAACAAGATAGCTACATGCCGCTGTCTCCCGGGCCAACTCCTGGGCCTCCATCTCCTCCACCCAATTGGCCAGAAGGGAAAACTTGTTGCTCAACTCTATAGGTAAGAGAACAGGTCCTGGAAGGGGAGGAGAAACAATCATGGGCCCCCAGCCCCAGAGAATCCCCTTCATCTGAGCTAGGACCCCGATACCTCACCACCCCTTTAGCCTCCTCTATATGATAGAGGCTTCTGCTCTGGACAAGGGACAGCTCACAGAAGATGGAGTTGCCTGCCCCTGGGGAAAAAGGGAGATGCTGTTGGGGGAATAGGTGCAGAGAGAGCAACCCAGAGGGCGGCCTAGGAGGGGAAGACCCTCCCTCCCCATCAGTCCCACCAGTTGCAGCTGTTGAGACTCTACCAGAAGAGCTCTCTGCGGGGGCCCACCTAGCTGCACCCCTTTTGCTGCTGCTCCAGCACCAACCCCGCCTCCCTCCTCCTCCTCTCCCTCCAGGTACCTCCACCTCCCTTTTCTCCCCTTCCACTTTTAAGGACTCACTGGAGCTCTGCTCTTCCACCCCCCTGGTCCTACAGGGCGGTCCTTATCCCTGCTCTGAGCTGATGTCCTCTGCCAACCCACAATCTCCCCTGGCATGCTCTGAACTGAGAGCCTTCCCATCCCCTGCCTGCCCCGAGCTTTGCCTCCACAACCTCACCAGCTCTCTCCCCCAGTAGACCGGAGCTCTCCGCCTCTAAGCCCTCCCCAGTCACACCTCAGACAGTTGATTCCGGATGCAGGGTCCCAGATGGTCCTGGCACTGAATCAGGGTCCCATCCCAGATAGGCTCTCCAAAGACATCCTTCTTCCCTGTACCCCTAAACCCTGCGTCACAAGCATTTGTCCCTTCTGGGGCACAGAGCTACCCCATAGCCATATTCCTGACATTTGAAATACTGCACATTTGAGTAACTGCCTGCAAAGTGTTCCTCAGACCCTTGCAGCTGTGGGGCTGCCCCGCATAGTTTACATAACCCCTTTCCCCTACCAACTCCACCAAACTGGGCATGTGCACTAATCTATTATCGACCACACTCCTCCTCAGCTTAACCCAGAATGGACAGGGGAATGTCTAATTCCCAGCCAACCGCAACTTTTTTCTCCCTTGTCAGTATTGTTGTTTCCTACCTTAACCAATTCTCAATTAATTCATAAGGTACGGTCTTGTTTCTCATAGCGCTTCCAAGAACTCTCCATTAGGGAGTGGTTACGAAAGCAGAGGTCGACCTCCCTCGACAGCTGAATTGCTGCTCTGAGGTCTGAAGGCACAAACCCCATGGCTTTCAATACAAGATTCTCCAGTAAGAGATCTCTTTCTGGCATTGGTGTTGTTAGGAAAGCATAACACAAACAGATCATCGCCAGTTAGTTGTCCCTGTACCCCCACTTCCATCCTTCCCCCCATCCCCGTCTCTGTTCCGTCCCACCTCCCAAACTCAACCTCCTGCCCTACCTGTTAGCCACCATCCCTTCCTCCTGGTTGCTTCAAGGCCTCTGCATAAGATACCACCGCCCCCACCACACTTAGTAGTGGCAAAGGTGGTGTCTGATTGCAATCCCTCAGTTGTCATTGTCCTGTGCTAGGGGCCTCAGCTCCTGGGAAGACCCAGACAGTTCTTTGCTCTGCTGCGTCCATACTCTGCAGTAGTCCCACTATCCCAGAGAGCTCAAGCAGTAAATTTGCCTGTCTCATCCTCCCCTTTCGCTTGGGAGACTCTTGTGCTGCAGTCAGGGTGGTTCATCCCAACCTGCTCACTTTCCTCTGTTCCACAGTCATCTCTCGCCTCGGTGCAGCCCTCAATCCAAGTGCCATAAGAGAAGCGACCGCCTTCACCACCAGCCCCCTACTAAGCTCTCCCCTAGTCACAGGTGACTCACCAGGTACCTGGGGGACTGCTCCCTGCAGCCCAGGCCTCTGCTGTTCCTCTGACATTGCAAACCAGTGTCTTCTGCCACTGCTACACCTACTGCTTCCTCCATCATCATCATCATCAGCTGCTGCCAGACCTTCGGATTCGATCTCCTCCACCACCAGAGGTGAGAGTGAGGGACCCGGCTTATACCCCATTCTCCTTCCACCGTTCCTGGCTCTACCTCATTCTGTTCCTCTTCCTGCTCCACACTAGAATTTGCTACAGCCACCGTGCCCAACCATGCCTGTCCTTCTACCCCAAAGCCTGGGACTGTTGCTGCAGGACAGGTCTTCACCTTCTCCTGGGTCTTCTTCCCCAACCTCTCCAAACTATGGGCCCTCCTGAACCCCAACAGCCTCCCCTGCTCCCATCACTGCTCTCAGATGTCTGCTGGTTGCAAGAATTCCCCTGGGTGGGGCAGGCTCCTCAGAGAAGTCCTTCACCCAAACCAACACTTGGAAGACAGACCCCATTTCTCCTGCCCCAGTTCTTGTGGACAGTCCCAAACCACTCCTCATAATCTCTTCTTTGTGCCCTTCCATTACTGCTCACCCTCCCAACACCTCCTTCTATCCTCCTCCCTTCTTTTTCCATCTCCTTTTTCTACCTTCCCTCCTTGAATGAGAGCCCTACAGGAGAAAATCAGACCTTCCCTACAAACACCCTGGGCCTCCATCCTCGAGCTACAGAGTAGCTACAGGCCCTTCTAACTCAGCAGCCATCTTGTTCCTCTCACCCACAGCTAGCTAGTCAGGGGCCTACCCTTCCTCTGACAGGCTGCATAAGGGGGAATGAGGCAAGTCAGGTTCACCTGGGACTAATTAACTCACTGAGTAACTGGGAGGCAGTCAATTAAACAGGGAAGCACGTGCAGATGATAAAAGGAAGCTACTCCCAGGGGAGGTTAGAGAATAGAGATGTTTAGGGGAAAGGAGTAGGCCCAAGAAAAACCACAAGGGGAGGATTTCTCAGTGGGAGCTGGTGAGGGTGCTCACTAGGGAGGGAAACTGAGGAAGAGTGCTCCTAAATGAGAGAGGGTCTGACAGGGAGGAGCCATGAGTGCTAAATCTCAGTGGAACCTGACCCCATGGAGGGACTTCACCAGGTAGCAGCAGAAGCTCTGGAGCAGAGGAACTCTAGGCTGTTCCAAGGAAGGTTTGTCATGGTTTGACTTCTGTGGGGACCTAGACCCAAGAGGAGAGATCCTTCCTTAGCTGATCATAAGAGGCCCTGGCTCCAGAAGAGGGTTCTGGGTCAAGAGGCCCTCTTGACCAACAGGCCTGGAGATAAGTCAGGTTGATGAACCAAGGTTAACTAATTCCCTTCTTTCCTCTCTAGCTAGAGATTCTGGGGTGCAAGCCTATTTATATGATGTTCTATCTTTGGGTTTAATAAGCTAGATGCCTGAAGGGGCATCGTGCAAAATACATAAGTCTCCTTGGGCTTACTGAATGCCCATTGG
Source organism: Macrochelys suwanniensis (assembly GCA_033296515.1). Lineage (NCBI taxonomy): Eukaryota > Metazoa > Chordata > Testudines > Chelydridae > Macrochelys > Macrochelys suwanniensis. The sequence goes on from CM065799.1 coordinate 5,485,400, forward strand.
GGAAACTGAGGCAGTGATGTCATTGTGAATGGTGAGCTGGGCCTGACAGGGTGTGCTCCAGGAGTGTGACCCCCCCCCCCCCTTCACAAGGTGCCTGCCTTTTCAAACAGTCCTGTGAGCTATAAAGATGCAGCACACAGAAGGAACACCAAAATAACCCCAACCTGCCCTCAAACAAAAGTAGGATGACCAGATGTCCTGATTTTATAGGGACAATCCTGATTTTTGGGACTTTTTCTTATAAAGGCTCCTATTACTCCCCACCCTCTGTCCCAATTTTTCACACTTGCCATCTGGTCACCCTAAATAAAAGCCAGGAAAGAGAAATGAGTTATGCACCGCTGTCTAAAGATCTGCCAGATTCAGGCCTTGTTTGACCAGTTGAGCAAGTGAATTCTTTAGGTGGGTCTGGGTCTTTTTTTATGGCCTGGCCTGCCCCTAGGAAAAACATTTTGGTACTGTGCTTGGAATTTTCAAAGGTATCTAAGCTATTCCATGCTAGGGTTGGTTGACAATTTTCTATCAAGATTGTCTTTGTTGTCAGAAAATGGTGTGTTCAGCTAAACAAAAGGTGTTTTTTTTTTTAATCAAGTGTCTATGCTGCTGAAAACTTGACTTGTTTTTAATCAAAAAACTGAACTCTCCAGATATTTCATTTTAGATAAGCCACCACAGTGCCACATGGGAGTTGTGGTTCTGTTCCTCATTTCTCTGCTGGGCTTCCCTATGGACTACATCTCCCATCATGCACTGCCTCCCCTCTCTGAGAGGGGAGACTACAGTGCATCATAGGAGATGTAGTCCAACCAAGGAGCATAGCTATAGAGGAGAGTGCAAGCAAGAGGCACCTGAACTACAACTCCCATGAGGCAGCCTGGCAGAAGTTCCCAATCAAAACATTTCAGTTTTTGGCTAAAATATTTCAACTTTTTGTCAAAATGTGTTTTAAAAAAAAGTGGGGGGGATTCCACCTAGCTCTATTAAACACCCCATTCAATAGGAGTTGAGGCCAGATTGTCAAGAGCTCTGTTCCACTTAGGCACTGAAATAAGAACTAGGCTTTTGAGAAAGATCTGTACCCAAGGGCTGAGCTCTCTGAGAATAAGAGAGCTTCTCCAAATGGCTGTGGGAGGTACTACCGGTGGAATGCTTAGTGGCACTCCTACTCCTGGTGCTCTCTCTCTTTTTACGAATGTTCTTGTGAATGAAACTCGCTCACAGGATGGGGCTGGCTTTGCCAGACTCTTGTCAAACCCTTGAACTGCAATCATAAGGTAAAGAGGAAGCTCATGCGGTTGTGCTGAAGAACTGGTGAAATAGGCCTGTGGCTAATGCTGCCTGTGTCTGGTTTTTAGACAGTGGTTCTGGCAGGGGCACTTTGTTCTTCCCCAGGGTCTAGTTGAGATTAACCCTTATTCAGTCCCAATCAAGACAAGGGATCATATGGGTTGGGTGGAGGAAAACATTCAGGAGATATGGGTGACGAGCAATATCCATTTCCTCCAAACAAGGAGTTTGTCTACCTTGTGTGAGAGAGGTGAAAATCTAGGGCAACGGTTCTCAAACTGTAGGTCGGGACCTCAAAGTGGGTCCTGAACTCCTTTGAATGGGGTCACCAGGGCTGGCTTGACTTGCTGGGGCCCAGGGCTGAAGCCCGAGCCCGAGGGCTTCAGCCCTGGGCAGCAGGACTCAAGTTATAGGCCCCCTGCCTGGAGAGGTGGGGCTGGGGCTTTGGCCCTGCCGCCCAGGGAAGTGGGACTTGGGCGGGCTCAGGCTTCCGTCCCCCGTCCTGGGGTCGTGAAGTAATTTTTGTTGTCAGAAGGGGGTCGCGGTACACTGAAGTTTGAGAACCCTGGATCTAGGGGGGTGACTGGATGTAGGCAGCTTCTAGATCAGTGGTCACCAACCACTGGTGACCACCAACCACGGAGATTGCGATCTCTGGCCGCAGTGGCACAGCGGGGCTGCCTGCCTCCTGGAGCCAGCACTCCCATACCCCCTCCTGCACCCTGAACCCTCTCCTTCACCTCAAGCCTGAGCTCCTCCCAGAGCCAGTACCCCAAATCCCCTCCTGAACCCCCCCTGCCCCAAACCTGACTCCCTTCCAGGAGCCAGCATTCCATACCCCCCCCTGCATCCCAAGCCCCAGCCCTGAGCCCCCTCCCAGAGCCAGCACCCCAAACCCCCTCCTGCACCTCAACCCCCAGCCCTGACCCCCTTGCAGAGCCAGCACCTTGTACCACCTCCTGCACCCCAACACCCTGCCCCAGCCCTGACTCCCCTCCCAGAGCCAGCGCCCCATATCCCCTCCTGCACCCCAACACTCTGCCCCAGCCCAGAGCCCACTCCTGCACCCAAACACCCACCCAGAGCTTGCATCGCTCACCCCCTCTGCACCCCAACCCCCTGCCCCAGGCTCAGCCCAGAGCCCCTCCCACACTGCAACCCCTCCAGCCCAGAGCCTGCACCCCCTCCCCAACCCCCTGCCCCAGCCCATTGAAAGTGAGTGAGGGTGGGGGAGAGCAAGCAAGGGAGAGAGTGGGACATGGAGTGAGCAGGGTGGGGTTTGGGGGAAGGGGAGGGGCCAAGGAGAAGAGGCAGGGTAGATCCTGGGTTGCCCTTAAATTCAAAAAGTGATCTTGGGCGTAAGAAGGTTGGAGACCACTGGTCTAGAGGAGCTCCAGGGCAGAGCCCTCTTCCACCCGTCTTCAGTTGTTTTGGAAGCTGCCACCTTTCCTTTCGGAAGTGACCTCACATAAGTGATCTGCTTCTTTGCCACTGCCAAACAGGATCACTGCAATATGCTCTAACCAGGGCTACATCCAAGAACTGCTCAGCTAAGCTAGGGCTGAGAGCAGCTACCATGTTTAGCAGTATGTCTCCCTGGGAACATGTGAAACCTGTGCTCTGTATCCTGCATGTACCTCTCCTTCATTTCTGGGTGCAAATTAAAGATCTGAGGTGTGATTCTCCAGTGCAATGCAAATGTAAAATGCTGCCAGATCAGAATGCCTTAGGCCTGTTTTAGATACTGTTTTTGTCCCTGTTTTGGTGAGAATTGTGATTTTTCTACCAAAATAGTTATACCAGTAAAACTCCTAGTGTGGAGATAGCGATACCACTGTAAAGGTCCCGTACACTGGTAAAGCTTATTCCCTTTACTGGAAGGAGCTATATTGCTATTGGGCACTGTTATACCAATATGACTGTCGGGGTGGGTTGCAAAATTATTAGGGTTACCAGATAGCAACTGTGAAAAATCAGGACAGGGGGTGTGGGGTAATAGGCGCCTATATAAGAAAAAGTCCCCAAAAACAGGACTGTCCCTTTAAAAACAGGACATCTGGTCACCCTAACCATTCTATACTGGTGTGGTTAAAATGATACAATTTTTGTGCTTAGACAAGGCCTTAGAGTTGTGAGTTCTCTGCCCCTCAGTACCATCCTGCTAACATAGGTCGAGGAAGATGTTAATCTCTCCAGTGGATTGGTTTTATTTCTCCACCACCTCTTCTTGCCATGCTGAAATCAAAAGAACTGAGGCATCTTTTGGTTCAAAGTATAAAGCCCAGGTCAAAGGGAGGTGTGAGGAGATTTGCTGGGAGAAAGCTGTGCAGGCTGGAAAGGCAGTGAAGTTTGGGAACTATCAAAATCATCCCTGGCACGTATTGCCTTTGAAGCCCTGAAAGGATATAGGAATGGCTGCTCTTCAGCGGATGTTGTCTCATCCCACTAATAATGCTTGGCACTTCAAGGTCCAGTTCTTTTTGGCCATAGATCTCAAATTGCTTGCAAAGGTGGGTGAATTATCCCCATTTTACAGACAGACAAGCGGAGACATGGAGAGGTTAAATGACTCACCCAAGGTTACACAATAAGTGGCAGCCACTTGAAAATCCAATGTCCTATCCAATAGACCATCCTGCCTCCCACAGGCTGGTGGGTAGGAATCTCCAGCTCCATTTTTCAATACTGGTTAACCAATGTGTGTGAAAGCATAGTGCAACAATAATAATAATAATACCTGGCTCTTATCTAGTGCTTTTCATCTGTAGATCTCAAAGTGCTTCACAAAAGAGGTCAGCATCGTTATCTTCCCCCCCCCCCTTTTTTTTTTTTTACAAATGGGTAAACTAAGGCTCAGAGGGGGGAATGATGTACTCCAGATCACTCAGCCAGAGAGCTGTAGAACCTGGACTGTCTACTGCCCCGCAGTGGCTTCCAGTGACCTTAACACACACGCTCCCAAATTGTTCCCAAACTGGTGCTCTGCCCTGCCAGCCCTCTCCTGGACAGTTCAGAGAAACAATAAGGTTTCTTTGTGCCTCAAAAGACACCAACCACGTTACAGCTTATTAACTTATCAGGGGTAAATACACCCTTCCATTTAAACACAGCACTGAGTTGGTTTATAGTGAAAATAAAGCCAGTTTATTAGCAGTAAGGCATAGGTTAAGTGGTGTCAAGTAAAAGGAATTAAGTTAGAAAGGGCTACGAGCAAATCAAAGTGAAAACATGCACCTAAAAGTCTTAAAATTTAATCGAGCAAGGTACAGGCTTTGTTCAAGATGGTTTTTCACTTATATTCAAGTTTCTTAAGACTTCAACCCATCCCCTTGGTTGAAGGACCCATCTTTCTCAGCTTGCAAAAGCTCTGTTCCCATGAGTCTGTCTAGTGGTGGATGCCAAAGATGGCTTCTCTCCTTGTTTATTTCTTCCAAAGTTCAATGAACATGTTTCAAGAGGCAGGATGACTTTATGTTTTCCTTCCGGTGGTCTTCCCATCCCCCTGCTGACTCTGTCCATTGAGGGGGGTTAGGGTGACCAGATGTCCTGACTTTATAGGGACAGTCCTGATTTTTGGGTCTTTTTCTTATATAGGCTCCTATTACCCCCCACCCCCTGTCCTGATTTTTCACATTTGCTGTCTGGTCACCCTAAGGGGGGTGGAAGGAATGGGGCCTTGGGCGGAAAGGGCAGGGCTGGGGGCTAGCCTCCCCAAAGGGCGGGTTCATGCACTACCTATGACTGAGGTCTGAGTATCACTACTATAGAGTCATCGAGAGTAGCTCAAAGCTGAATTTTTGAGGCAACAACCAACCAGATCTCTTTTCGTTTTCATAAAAACCTCTCGAGTCTCCTTTCTCCATCACGAAGAAGCAAGAGTGCACAAGTCCATTCTTTTTTTTTTTCTTCCTTTTTGCAGGTTACTGTTAACATCTGCTGTGTTGCACCCTAGAGAAATTTTTAAAACAAACTGGGCTCCTTCAGGATTGAAGGCACTGTACAGATACAACATTGTTTCATTAGTTGAGGGAGCTGGGCGGAAGAATGGGATCTATAGCACTTCCCAGATCTAACAGTTTTCTGTCTAAAGAAAAGCCCCCTTAAAATAGCTTGTTTTGGGTCATCTCAGCGATAGGTAATAATAATAACACTTAGTTCTTATAAGATGCTTTTCATCAGTAGATCTCAAACCGCTTTGCAAAGGATGTACAGTAGAACCTCAGAGTTACAAACACCAGAGTTACAAACTGACCAGTCAACCACACACCTCATTGGGAACTGGAAGTATGCAATAAGGCAGCAGCAGCCCCCCACCCCCCCAAAAGCAAGTACAGTACTGTGTTAAACATAAACTATGAAAACAAAAGGGAACGTAGCTTTTTTCTTCTGCATAGTAAAGTTTCAAAGCTGTATTAAGTCAAAGTTCAGTTGTAAACTTTTGAAAGAACAACCACAAAGTTTTCTTCAGAGTTATCAACATTTCAGAGTTACAGACAACCTCTATTCCCGATGTGTTCATAACTCTGAGGTTCTCCTGTAAGTACCATTTTACAGATGGGAAAACTGAGCCACAGAAAGGTAAAGTGACTTGCCCATGATCACCCAGCAGGTTAAGAACAGAGTTGGAAATAGAACCCGGGTCTATTGAGCCCCAGTCAAGTGCAATCATCAGACTGCCTCTCCTAGTCTAATAATTAATAATCTAGTCCTTGCTGGCATACAGACCAAATAATATTTTTAATGAGCTAGCTGTTCTTTTTTTTTAATCCGGGTGTGTTGACTTCTGCATTTATAAGGACACGTGTACAAAAAGGAAGGGAAGCTGAGTCTCTTCCAGTACCAGCAAGTGCTTTGTCAATATAATCTGCAGGTGAATGATGAAGGGTTCTTATGCAAACAGAATTTCTGGGTGTGGCACCGTTCTGCTGTTCTATCCAGAGTCACGGTACACTTGTGTAGCTGTTGCATGTCTATTTTATATGGGTAACGCTAGAGTGAATGAGGCAAGTAAGCCTGTACTTTTCTGCACTCTTTTAGCTACATATATAATACCCAGAGGATCCTACGGCTCTTTACCGACTTAAACACACATACAAATTGTAGCCCTAATCCCACAATTGTATCCAGCTGAACAGACCCTTGAAGAGCCCAGGGGCTCCCTGAGGTGATCCAATTATATGGATCCAATTGCAGGATCTGGGCCTATATTAAAAAAAAATGGCTTCATCCACTGCTGATATGTGGCAGCGCAGAAACACTGTATTTGCAGTTTAGGCTAGGAAGTTAATATGAATTTGGTGTCAAATACAAACTGCAGGAAAATTTGGGGAGTCAAATGTAAGGGCCAGATTGGAATTTTGTCAGGACACTGGGGCTAACACCCTGTGCTTGTGACAAGGACTATGGGCTCTTCACTGGCCACAAATTCCTAGATCCAGTGCACAGTGCTCCTAAATATACTGCTAAAGCAATGGATTCTGTATGAATTGGACAGAGGAGCACCAGCTCTGCTTCCTGTATGACTTCTCCGTATGATCATGTGCTTAAGGACTCCAGTCAGGGATCAGTACGCCATTGTGGTAGGCACTGTGCAAGCACATATTATCCGACAGAGTTCTGTGGCACCTTATAGACTAACAGAGGTATTGGAGCATAAGCTTTCGTGGGTGAATACCCACTTCTTCGGATGCATCCGAAGAAGTGGGTATTCACCCACGAAAGCTTATGCTCCAATACGTCTGCAAGTCTATAAGGTGCCACAGAACTCTTTGTCGCTTCTACAGATCCAGACTAACACGGCTGATACTTGACACATATTATCCCTGACCCAATGTGTTTACAAGCTAAGTTCTGAGAGGAAGATTGGGCCTGGGTTCAATCCCCTGTTCTGCCACAGGCTTCCTGGGTGACCTTGGGCAAAGTTTCTCTCTGCCACCTCTATTCTCTATCTCTAAAATGGGGAAAATAACTCTGAGCCATGCCACAGAGTTCTCCCCTGAGAGCTCAAACTACAGGAATCGGTGTCATATAAAAACCCAATCTCTATAGATGGGCTACAAAAGAACACAATGGGTGGATGAAATGAACATGTGGAGGATGAGGTAACAAATATTTATTTAGTACAAAGGGCATTAGTCATGGTGACCTACTGTCAGCTAGCAAGAGCATTGTAGGCACCTGGATTTTCCTTGGAAGTCTCCCTTCCAAGCAGAGACCTCACCCCGCCAGAGACAGATTAACCTGCCGCCAATCCTTTGAAGAGGTGATTGTTTTAAAGCATTTTCTTTGTTCTAACTGGGAGAGTCAAGATGCCATTCTCAGGGGCATGGGTGTGCTCTTTGCCAAAGGACTCTGGCTGAGTGAATGCAATTAGCACATGAATTGTTCAGATAGTTTGGACAGGGGAGCAACTCCGCGTTAAGTAGCCTCATTCACTGCATCACTTAGCAATCCCTGCCCCTGCTGGACAAGTCCATAGTGATTCAGTATCACCCAGCTTTGAAGTTTCCCAGGCTGCTTTGTCAGAGCTAAAAGTAAGTTTAATGTTCTATGCTAAGAGCAAATTACTCCTACAGCGCTGTCAGTGATGGACAGGAGGAATATTTAGCAGTGGGTTAGTCAGTGATATGAAGTAAATTTAAAACATCTTAAATTATTTTATTACTACACTCCATGCACAGTCAGATAGCCCAAGAGCTAAATTCAGCTAATAGGCCTTACCTTAGTTAGCTGGTGGTAAAATGCACCCTTCCTCCTTGTGTGAATACCCCCCATAGAGTCCTGCAGTGGGACCCAAGGCCACCAAGCAGTAATTTTGCCTGTAGACAACAGTGCTTTATCTCAAGCCATGATGCACTGTGCCACAGAGCCATTTGATGACTTGTGCACAAAAAGCCAGCTTAAAAGGCTCAAAAAGCAGAAGGCAAATAAAAAGAACCCCAAATCTATGATTTTTAAAGCCAATCTCATGATTTTTGGTGAGCCCAACTCATGATTTTTGAACATTCGTGGATGGCAATGCTGCCCCCAGCAGAGCAGGGAGGATAACCCTGACTCCCAGTCCGATGCTCTGACCATCAGATGATGACACTTCACTGGGCTATGGGGAAAGTGGGGCTCATTGATTAGTCTGAGGATGCAGAGGGGAGCCAGTGATAGAGCTGGGTTTAGTATGGAGTTTGGGGGATTAGAACTCCTGTGTTTACACAACTTTGGCTACACTGGATGGTAGGCGGATCCAGGACAATACATGGCTACGGGTAATCCTTTAATGCATAATGTTTGATTGTCTTCTTTCATGTGATAGTTTTCAGTGCCATGGTTTGGAGCCCAGAAGCTTCACTCTTGACATCCAGGGGTTGCTCCACCTACCTTTTCATCAGTCTTTCAGCTGCAAGTATATGGCTTAACCAGTCAGAGTACAAACATTCCTCCCCCTGGGTAAGCTTGGGGACAGCTGGCAGTCATGTCTGCCTGGCCATGCCTTGGTTTGCTTCATTTAATAAATGCCAGTGACTAATCAGTTGTCTTGTTTGGCTTTGGCAAATGTATTTGTATTTGATCCAATATATTTGCAGGAGTAGGAGAAACCCCCAATCCTCCTGCAAATAAGGGCTGTGTGCAAGTGACCTCGTATAGGTAATGTTTTTTAGAAACGCCACCAGTCCTTTGATGCAATCAGGTGCATTCTGCAGACAAAAATAACTTCCTGCTCTTGACTCTCTCTACAAGCCAGAGACAAAAGTCCATCTCAGGCAGGGATTGCCTGGCAGTATCTAGAGAGAGGGGATGAATGCTACAAGGGAAATCTTGCCAATCTCCCTCTTCAGTTTAAAAAGACTTGCCATTGAAAACAATACAAGTGTGATTATTTGAGACATCTTAGAAAAATGTGTTTCATCCTGTCTCTCTCTTTGCTGTTCAGACACATTTTTAAATGTATAACTGCTTGCTAGCTTGGATCAACTCTTTCAGAGCATAGATATATATTAAAATGTGATGACTCAGAGGGATTAATAAGAGCATTCAGGGTATTAAATGTTTGGTCTCCAATTTCAATGTCACTCAGGCTGGTAGAGACTGATTATAATTGGCTGGTTGCTCAATGTGAAGTAAAATGAAGATCTCAGTCTGGTTCCTAATATATAGGTGTGTCCACTGCACAAAAAATACTTGCATAGCTGATGCCTTGGTTCTGTGGTTGACTCTCAGCAGAAGCCTGAGACTGAATTAAAAGTTGGATCGATCTAGCTGCGTCACCCAGGACTGTGAAAAATGTCATGTTCTGTGCTCCATAAATAGATTGATCTAACTCCTGGTGTAGACATGGCTAGGTTGATGGAAAGATTATTCCGTCAACCTAGCCATAGGTGGCAACTTTTCAAAGTGCCAGGGGGTGCTTGACCCCCAGCTCTGCCCCAGACCCTGCCCCACTCAAACCCTTCCCCCAAAGCCCCACCCACCCCCTGCTTCTTCCCACCCCCCGCTCCACTCATGCCCTGTCTCTTCCCGCCCCCACTCCACTCCACCCCACCCCTTCCTGCCCAGTTCCACCCCACCCCGCTGAGTGCACCGCTTTCTTGCTCCTCCCCCCACCCAGCTTCCTTCACACCGCGAAACAGCTGTTTGCGGTGGGCAGGAGGCATGGAGAGGGAGGGAGAGGCGCTGATTGGTGGGGCCCACCAGTAGGCAGGAGGCACTGGGGGCAGGGGCAGGTGCTGACCCTCGGGGCTGCTAGTGGGTGCTTAAGCACCCACTATTTTTTCCCTGTGGGTGCTCCAGCCCTGGAGTCAATGCCTATGAACCTAGCTACCAACGCTTGGAGACGTGGATTAATTACATTGATGGAGGAAGCATCTTTGCTACAACGTTGCAGCTGTGTTGCTGTAGCAGGTGTAGTATAGACCAGTGGCTCTCAATCTCTCCAGACTACTGTACCCCCCAAGTTTCACCTCACTTAAAAACTACTTGCTTACAAAATCAGACACAAAAATACAAGTGTCACAGTACACTATTACTGAAATATTGCTTACTTTCTCATTTTTACCATATTATAACTCGGAACATAATATTGTACTTACATTTCAGTGTATGGTATATAGAGCAGTATAAGCAACTCATTGTCTGTATGAAATTTTAGTTTGTACTGACTTCGCTAGTGTTTTTATGTAGCCTGTTGTAAAACTAGGCAAATATCTAGGTGGGCTGATGTATCAAAGACCTCTGCGTACCCCCAGGGGTGCATGTACCCCTGGTTGAGAACCACTGGTGTAGACATAGTATTCATATGGTATAGCTATTTCAGTTAGGGGAGTGACTTCTTTTATAGATTAACTAGTGTGGACGTAGCATACTAGTGTATACGTAGTATACCACTGGTATAGTTTTATTCCCCTTCCCATATAGGAATAAGCTATCCGGTTATAATTGCATTCACACTAAGGGTTAAACCAATACAACTTTTGGGTGTAGGCAAGCCCTAAGGTGTTACATTAGGTCAAAGAAACTTTGTGTGCTCATGATTTCTCTGTACTGGTGATAGATTTTGGCCAGGAAGGATGTCAAGCCATCACCTTTTGTTGAGCATTAAATTTCCTTAATTCAAGAGCCAACAGAGCTATTATTCACTCAAAAAGCAACAAGGAGCGACTATTTGTTAAACGCTGACATTGGGACAGTCCTTGCCCTGAGGAAATTGGCTTTTAGAGGGTTTGTATTGAGTTGACCCAGAGGGGGCTGTATTTCAGTGGTGAGTGAAGTGATTCTTGTGTGTATGTAGCTTGCAAAGTGCTTTGGGATGAAAGGCGCAGATGTATATGATATTTTTTTCAAATGGGGTAGGACTCTTCCAGAAAGATTATGCCTGAACTCTGTTGTTTTGTTGTTGAAAACACACACTTCCAACATCTCAATTCATGCTTTATGGAGGTTAGTATCATTACTCCATTTTACAGGTGGGGAAACTAATGCACAGTGAGGTTAAGTGACTTGCCCAAGGTCACCCACCAGGCTAGTGGCAGAGCTGGAAATAGGACCCAGCTCTTCTGAGTCCCAGCCCAGTGCTCTATCCATTATACTACCTCCCCTTATAATGACCCTTTTGATGTAAACACTAATGCCCAGATCATCCTGTAAAAATTTACTACTACACACGTGCTTAACTTTACATCCCATGAATCAAAGAATTATAGAAATGTAGTGCTGGAGCCAGGACCAAGTAAACCTAGAACATACCTGATCGGTGTTTATCTAACCTGTTATTAACAAACTCTAATAACGGGGATTCCACAACCTCCCTTGGAAGCCCATTCCAGTGCTTAACTATCCTTATTGTTAGAAAGTTTTTCCTCATATCTAAACCAAATGTGATTTGCTGCAGATTAAACCCATTACTCCTTGTCCTACCCTCAGTGGACATGGAGAACAATTGATCACTGTCTTCTTTATAACACCCCGTAGCATATTTGAAGACTATCAGGCCCTCCCCCTGTCTTTTCTCAAGACTAAACAAGCCTTTCCTGTTAGGTCAGATTTTCTAAACCTTTTATCTTTTTGTTGCTCTCCTCTGGACTCTCTCCAATTTATCCATATTTTTCTTAAAGTGTGACACCCAGAACTGAACACAGTACTCCAGCTGAGGCTCCAGCCATGCCAAGTAGAGCAGGATCATTACCTCCCGTGTCTTACATACAACAATCCTATTAATATACCCCAGAATATTAGCCTTTTTAGTAGCTGTATCACACTGTTGACTCTCATTCCATTTGTGATCCACTATAACCTCCAGATCCTTTTCAGCAGTACTACCATCTAGCAATGTATTCCCCTTTTTGTAGTTGTGCATTTGATTTTTGATTCCTAAAGGTAGTACTTTGCACTTGTCTTTATTGAATTTCATCTTGTTGATTGAAGATCAGCTCTCCAATTTGTCAAGGTCGTTTTGAATTCTAATCCTATCCTCTAAAGTGCTAGCAACCCCTCCCATGTTGATGTCATCCACAGATTTTATAAGTATACTCTCCACCCCATTATCCCAGTTGTTAATGAAAATTTTGAATAGTTCCGGACACAGGACAGACCCATGCAGGACCCCACTAAATATGCCCTCCCAATTTGACAACAAACCATTGATAAGTAATCTGAGTACAGTCTTTCAACCAGTTTTGCACCCACCTTTCAGTGGCGGATTAATGATTTTGCCACTCCTAGGCCCTGAAATAATTACCGCGCTCTTCCCCCCCCCCCCCCCAGTTCACCTCCACTCCGCCACCTCCTCTGAGCACGCCGCCGGCTCCAGCTTCTCACGTGGCAGGGAGGGAGGGGCGGAACGCCACGTGCTCAGGGGAGGAGACAGGGTTTGGGATTTGAGGAAGGGGACCAATAGAGGCAGGAAGGGGGTGGAGTTGGGGCGGGGACTTTGGGGAAAGGGTTGGAATGGGGGCGGGGAAGAGGTGCAGTTGGGGCGGGGCCGGGGGAAGTTGGCGCCATAGGCCTAGGCCTTGTCTTGTTATCATATTATTAGGCGATAATACGCCGCTGCCACCTTATAGTAGTGATTTCATCTCCACATTTCTCTAGTTTGCTTATGAGAATGTCATGTGGGACTGTGTCAAAATCCTTACTAAAATTAAGATGTATCACATCTACAGCTTCCCCCCATCCGCTATTTGGTTGGTTTGGCATGATTTGTTCATGACAAATCCATGTTGGCTATTCCTTATAACCCTATTACTGTATCTTCTAGGTGCTTACAAACTGTTTAATCATTTGTTCTAGTGTCTTTCCAGGTAACATAAGAACAGCCAGACTGGGTCACACCAAAGGGCCATTTAGCCCAGTATCCTGTCTTCCGACAGTGGCCAATGCCAGGTGCTCCAAAGGGACTGAACAGAACAGGTAATCATCAAGGGATCCATCCCCTGTTGCCCATTCCCAGCTTCTGGCAAACCGAGGCTAGGGACACCATCCCCTGCCTATCCTGGCTAATAGCCATTGACGGACTTGTCCTCCATGATCTTATCTAGGCTGACAGGTTTATAATTTCCAGGGTCTTTTTTGTTGCCATTTTTAAAGACAGGCACTATGTTTGCCTTTTGGCCAGTCACCTGTGACCTCACCCATCCTCTACGAGTTCTTAAAGATAAGGGTTCCTTCTGAGATTGCTTCAGATAGTTCTTTAAGTACCTTAGGGTTAATTTCATCAGGCTCTGCTGACTTGAATACATCTTAGACTTTGTCTACACTAGGCAGCTTTGTCCACTGGAGAGAGCTCTCCCCACCAGGGGTGCTTTTTGTTGACAAAACTATTGTCTTTCGGGGTGGTGTTTTTTTGAACACTCCTGAAGGATAAGAGTTTTGTTGTTGACGAAGACTTAGGGCTGGTCCACACTGGGGTGGGGTGGGGTGTCGAACTAAGATACGCAACTTCAGCTACGTGACTAACGTAGCTGAAGTCGAAGTATCTTAGTTCGAACTTAAAAGCGCTTACCGCGGGTCCAGACGCAGCAGGCAGGCTCCCCCGTCGACTCCGCTTACTCCTCGCGCCGAGCTGGAGTTCTGGTGTCGACGGGGAGTGCTTCCGGGATCAATTTATCGCGTCTAGACGAGATGCGATAAATCGATCCCAGAAGATCGATTGCTACCCGCCGAATGAGGCGGGTAGTATAGACGTACCCTAAGTTATCTAAGGCCATGTCTACACTACCAAGTACGTGGGCAACACTTTTGTCATTCAGGGGTGTGACAAAACACACCCTTGAGTGACATAAATTTTGCCAGCATAAGCACTCATATGCACGGCCCTATGTCCGGGGTAGATGCTGTCCTGTGGACATAGTTACCGCTGCTCATTGAGCTGGGTTTATTATGTCGATGGGAGAGCTCTCTCCTGTCGGCATAATGTGGCTACACAAGCGCTCTTACAGCGGCACTATCGGTACAGCTGTGCTGCTGTAAGCTTGTAAGGGTAGACATAGCCTCAAATTAGGGTGACCAGATGTCCCGTTTTCATAGGGACTGTCCCGATTTTGGGGTCTTTTTCTTATATAGGCTCCTGCTACCCTCCCACCCCGTCCGGATTTTTCACATTTGCTGTCTGGTCACCCTACGTCAAATTTCTTGTACCTGTTCTTTCCCTATTTTTGGCTTGCGTTCCTTCCCCCTTGTTGTTGCTAATAACTGTATGAAGTTACCTGGTCACAATTTACCATTTTAGGGAAGCCTGAAGCAAAATTGGCATTAACCACCTCGGCCATAGTCCCCCTGAAGTCAATGGGGCTACTTGCGGCATGTAAAGCCTTTGAGGGACGAGGGGCCGAAGAATTCCCAGAACCAGGTACTTCAAACGCTTGGTTAAGTTAGATTTTAAAATGAAGTGGTTGACGGGGGTGGGGGTGGTGGCCTCCGCAAGCAGGAAAAAGGAAAGTGTCCCTGCTCCCCGTCATAGGGTGACCAGACAGCAAATGTGAAAAATCGGGACTGGGGGTGGGGGGTAATAGGAGCCTATATAAGAAAAAGACCCCAAAATCGGGACAGTCCCTATAGCCTTCAGAAGAGAAGAATGAGGGGGGATTTGATAGCTGCTTTCAACTACCTAAAAGGGGGTTCCAAAGAGGATGGATCTAGACTGTTCTCAGTGGTAGAAGATGACAGAACAAGGAGTAATGGTCTCAAGTTGCAGAGGGGGAGGTTTAGGTTGGATATTAGGAAAAACTTTTTCACTAGTAGGGTGGTGAAGCACTGGAATGGGTTACCTAGGGAGGTGGTGGAATCTCCTTCCTTAGAGGTTTTTAAGGTCAGGCTTGACAAAGCCCTGGCTGGGATGATCTAGTTGGGGTTGGTCCTGCTTTGAGCAGGGGGTTGAACTAGATGACCTCCTGAGGTCCCTTCCAACCCTGAGATTCCATGATTCTATAAGAAAAAGACCCCAAAATCGGGACTGTCCCTATAAAATCGGGACATCTGGTCACCCGGATCTGACAGTGAGTGTGCTCTCCTAAACTGAAAGGTGGGCCAGGGCTTTAGGGTGACCAGACAGCAAGTGTAAAAAATCAGGACAGGGGGTGGGGGGTAATAGGCGCCTATATAAGAAAAAGCCCCCCCTCCCCCCCCCCCAAATCAGCACTGTCCCTATAAAATCGGGACAGCTGGTCACCCTACAGGGCTTGATTCTGTTGTGAAGTCTCATTGCAGCACAGACCCAGCCTGCAAGCTCGGGGGCTGGCGGGGCCGGGGGAGAGGGGGCCTGCGGCCCCAGAAGCCGCGGGCGGGGCGCGTTTCTCCGGGAACGGCTGACACCACCTCCTGTGCCCTGTACCGCCCCAGCCCCCGCAATCCGCATGTACTGCACGTTTTGGGTGTCAGCTTCCCCACCCCTCCCGTCCTTTGCACGTTGGTACCGTCCAGCCCCTTGAGCTCCCGGGTAAGCCCGTGAACGGGGCTGGGGCAGAGCGCGCGCCGAAAGCCGCGTCCGTCAGTCCCCCGCCCTGCTGGGGCTGCTCCCGGCCGAGGCCCTGCCCCGCGCCCCCCAAAGGGGGCACTGGAAGCAGCCCCCCCCCCCAAACTCCTGCTGGACGGGGGGAAGGGGGGCAGTGAGCGAGGCATGCAACATAGCTGAGGGGTGCCCTCCCCTTCCTGCCCCCCGGGGTGGGGGGAGCGCTGCCCCTTTTGCACCCAGAGAAACTTGCAAAGCGGAGGAGAAATAAATAGCAAGCTGCCTGGAGAACCAGCCTGTTAATAAAGCAAATCTGCAACCCCCCCCCCCCCCTCGGGCCCCCCCCCCCTTCCGCAACCGTCCTACAGTTACAAGGGCAACAGAATCCATGGACTAAATCCGCCCCCCACCCGCACAGTCTCCACTATGAGAAAAGGGAAGGGTGCTGGGGGGGGGGGGGCAGGAGCCCCCCGAACTTTGTTGATCTAGAGTAAAAAAAAAAAAAAAAAAAGGCAGAAATCCCCCCCCCCCCCCACAAATTTACCCCTCCCCCCCCACAAATTTACCCCTCCCCCAACCTCCCGGGGTTAAAAAAATTCAAAACACACTGAAAAGTCCCCGGGCCCCCCCGGATAAACCAGCAACACGGTGCCGGGGGTGGGGGCTGTCAGCAGGGAGGGCAGCTGAGGACAGGAGTTGGGGGGGGGGGGCGCTCGCTCGCTCGCTCCCCCCGCGTCTGGCGCGTTGGTCGGGCCCGGCCCCGGCGGCTCATTGTGCTCGCTTCACGCCGGCCCAAGATGGCGGCGGCGCTGGAGAGCCCGGCCAGCCGCTGACTACAATAGAGGGAGGCGAAGGGGAGCGGGCGGCCCCCCCCTTCCCCAGCAGCGGCCCCCCCCGGCCCGCACTCTCCGAGCGGCTACTCTAGCATGGTGCGGGGCCGCCGCCGCCTCCTCCCGCTGCCGACATGGGCGAGAGGCTGGAGCTCAGGCTGAAGTCGCCCGTGGGAGCCGAGCCGGCCGTTTACCCCTGGCCGCTGCCCGTCTATGTGAGTATCGGCCCGGCAAGGGGCCCCAGGGCCGGGCACCCCCGTCCCCGCTCCCTGTCGGGCACCCCCCGCTCCCGCCATGCAGCCCGCGCGGCACCCTCACGGGACACCCCCTTCTCCCGCTCCCCGTCAGACCCCCCTGCCCCGGACCCCCCCTTCTCCCGCTCCCCGTCAGACCCCCCTGCCCCGGACCCCCCCTTCTCCCGCTCCCCGTCAGACCCCCCTGCCCCGGACCCCCCCTTCTCCCGCTCCCCGTCAGACCCCCCCTGCCCCGGACCCCCCCTTCTCCCGCTCCCCGTCAGACCCCCCTGTCCCGGACCCCCCCTTCTCCCGCTCCCCGTCAGACCCCCCTGCCCCGGACCCCCCCTTCTCCCGCTCCCCGTCAGACCCCCCCTGCCCCGGACCCCCCCTTCTCCCGCTCCCCGTCAGACCCCCCCTGTCCCGGACCCCCCCTTCTCCCGCTCCCCGTCAGACCCCCCCTGCCCCGGACCCCCCCCTTCTCCCGCTCCCCGTCAGACCCCCCTGCCCCGGACCCCCCCTTCTCCCGCTCCCCGTCAGACCCCCCTGCCCCGGACCCCCCTTCTCCCGCTCCCCGTCAGACCCCCCTGTCCCCCGTCAGACCCCCCCCTGCCCCGGACCCCCCCCTTCTCCCGCTCCCCGTCAGACCCCCCTGCCCCGGACCCCCCCTTCTCCCGCTCCCCGTCAGACCCCCCTGCCCCGGACCCCCCTTCTCCCGCTCCCCGTCAGACCCCCCTGTCCCCCGTCAGACCCCCCCCTGCCCCGGACCCCCCCCTTCTCCCGCTCCCCGTCAGACCCCCCTGCCCCGGACCCCCCCTTCTCCCGCTCCCCGTCAGACCCCCCCTGCCCCGGACCCCCCTTCTCCCGCTCCCTGTCAGACCCCCCTGTCCCCCGTCAGACCCCCCCCGCCCCGGACCCCCCTTCTCCCGCTCCCCGTCAGACCCCCCCTGCCCCGGACCCCCCTTCTCCCGCTCCCTGTCAGACCCCCCTGTCCCCCGTCAGACCCCCCCCCCAGCCCCGGACCCCCCTTCTCCCGCTCCCCGTCAGACCCCCCCGCCCCGGACCCCCCTTCTCCCGCTCCCTGTCAGACCCCCCTGTCCCTGCTCCCGTCAGATCCTCCCTGCCCCGGACCCCCCCATCCCTGCTCCCGTCAGACCCCTTGCTCCTGTCAGACCCTCCCTGCCCCGGACCCCCTGTCCCTGCCCCCCGTCAGGCCCCCCTGTCCCTGCCTCTCGTCAGACCCTCCCTGCCCTGGACCCCCCTTCTCCCGCTCCCTGTCAGACCCCCCTGCCCCGGACCCCCCTGTCCCTGCTCCGGTCAGACTCCCCCTACCCTGGATCCCCCCGTCCCTGCTCCCGTCAGACCCCCTTGCTCCTGTCAGACCCTCCCTGCCCCGGACCCCGTGCCTCCTGTCCGACCCCCTTGCCCCAGATACCTCCCACTCCCCGTCCGACCCCCTTGCCCCTGACCCTCTCTTCTTGCCAGACTTCTACCCCCTGGCCTTGGCCAGTCCCCATCAGGCTCCCCCTGCTTCGGGTACCTCCCTGCTGCCTGTCAGCCCCCCCTGTTTTGGGCACTGCCCTGTCCCAGAGCCGCCCCCCACCTCATCAGACTCCCCTTGTCCGGGCACCACCTTCCCCAGACCCCCCACCTGGGCATCCTCCTTGCCCCCTGCTCTAGGCACTCTCCTTTAGGAACCCTCTTCCTCGGGCACCCCCTTGAGCTTGCTCTCTATCCGGCACCCCCTGTCCAGGACACCCTTGCTCCACAAGTCACCCCTGGCCCTGATACCCTTCAGACTCTGCCTTTTGCCCGTCACCTTCCCCAGTTTCACTTTCATGGGTTGTCCCTTCCCCCTCAAAGGCTCCTTGTCCCTGGTACAGTAGCTCCGCTCCTCTGTCTCCCAAAGAAAACCCTTGTCCTCCTCACCCCGCCTAAACACTCCCTGCCCAATACTCCAGGCAGCCTCTGGTCTTGCCAGGCCCAAGTAGTTCCCATTCTTTTCACAGAATCCCTCTTTTTTTATTCCTTCATGTCTTATATTGGCTGCCCCCAAACAACCCCTGCCCCCAAATCTGCTTGGGTGTCTTTGCCTCCCCCCAGAATCCTCAGTCTGTTACTGTTCACCAGTCATCCTGTTCCATGTTCTGAATACTCATCCTTCTCAATGGAAGAAATTCCTGTTTATCCAACCCCTCTTTCCCAGCCTTCATCCCCAGTTACTCCCTCGCTGCCTGTCAGTTGCCATCCAGACACCCCTATCCCCAATAAATGAACACGTCCCCTGCTTCCAACCAGACCACCTTTTTAGTCTATGGATTCCCCTGTGCCCTCAGATAATCCCATTTCCTCTGGACCCCCAACCCAAACAAACAATTCCTTTCTATAAATAAACCCTGCTTTTTATGTCATTATTTTCTTCAAGCCCTCTGGCACCCTGCTTCTAACCCACCTTGCTCTGCTCTCCTCAGTCCCCTTTCTCCATTCAGCCCAGATTTGGATTGGATATTTTCTGTCACATTCAAAGTTTTTCTTTCTGGGGGTGGGGGCTGTAGCAATTTGTAGCCTTCAAATTATTGTAGTGTAAATAAATAACTATAGGATGAAATATAGGAAAGGGTGAGTTCTTTTAGTCCACTCAACTCAGGGCGGTGTTTCTCTTAGAAGAAGTGGATTTGGCCTCTAAAATTGGTTGGACTTCACAGATAAACAGGGAAGCCTGTGGGAGAGGATAGCTAATGAAAAGTTTTTCTTGAAAAGCCCCTTAGTTCCTCTGACAGGTTAATAAAATTGTTTCAGACTAGGATAAAGAAGGATTTGTAATTTTGCAAATGTGAACAAATCTAAGTGGTTCTTTCTGGTGGTGAAGTGGGGGTGTCTCAACTGCTCTGACCGGTTGGGGAAGGAGGTTAAGGGTGTGGGGGGAGGGGGAGAGAGATCTTAATTCCCAATAGGGAAGGGAGGGTTTTGGAATTTGTGTGTGGTTGCATAATAGCAGATTTCCTTGACTTTTTTGAATACTTATTTAAATAAGTATTCATGTAAATTACCTTTTTATTTTGTCTAAAGAGAATTCCAAGACAAGTTTTCTGTTGACTACACATCATAATCCACACCTTCTCTCAGATATGACACTGATTTCCCGTGTGTGTGTGTGTGATTTTTTTAAAATCTACAAACTTGACTGTCTTTTTCTGTCTGTCTTGACTCAAAGTGCTAGATATGTGATCCTTTAAAATGAGTATTCATGTTCAAATTAGTAAAAGCCTTACCAAGGAGAAACTTTGACTGTTTGTCTACTTATATATGGTTAGATGTCAGTGCAAAACCAATCTAGCCTCAGCATCAAATATTTATCCCCTGCCATGTAAAAACACAGGGTGTGAATTGGTTTGCAAAGAGAGAGTCAGGCAATCATAGAATATCAGGGTTGGAGGGGACCTTAGGAGGTCATCTAGTCCAACCCCCTGCTCAAAGCAGGACCAATCCCCAGTTTTTGCCCCAGATCCCTAAATGGCCCCCTCAAGGATTGAACTCACAACCCTGGGTTTAGTGGACCAATACTCAAACCACTGAGCTATCTCTCCCCCCAATAGTCTTCTAAAAACTGGTTTGGGTGCTGTTGGCTTTCTTTGTAGTGTTTTGGTGTTTGGACATGCTAGGACTTAGTCTAAGTAGCTTGGTAATGCTGATGCAACTGCAATTATATACTATCTTGCTTATGGCGGGGGAGACCACTGCATACTTGCTTTCTGACTTTTGGTGCTGTTGGATGTGGCTGTGGTTTCCAAAACATCCTACATATACGAGGACTTGCTATTTTTGATCATCCTGCTCCCAGAGCTTGAGCCCCCCAGCACACACTAGTTAATGTAGCCTTTCCTGTTTGGGCAGCTCTGTCATTTGTGTGTGCGCGCGCGCGCGCTGCACTTGAATTGACAGAAACTGAAAGTGTAACAGTGACCACTGTTTAATTTCATGCTTGTTATCACATATTAACTTGTCTCTGGAAGCTGATTATATATAGCAATAAATATTTTCTTTCATAAGTTGAGGCTTAATCAGAAAGGAGGGAATGGATTGGTGATATTTCTTTGAATCTCCTTGCTTCAAAAAGGAAACCTGAATGTAATGTTGTTACAACTTGTGAGGTAGGGATAAAGAAATTATCAGGGGAAACTTAGTCAGGTGTTTCTAGGCTGCCTCTATTCTAAAATGTCAGAATATGCAGACTCTCTTTTACAGTTCATCAAAATGTAGTGGGCAGGGTGCCTATCTGCATATGTTATCTAAGATTTAAGAACTGCAGTAGAACCCGAACATCCTATCATTAAAGTGGCCTCTCTGGGTTGCGTATTTTTCCCCATAGTGATACAGAAGTGAATGGTTCATCTGGAGCTAATCAATATTTTGTACTGCAGCTCTCTTCAAGAGATCACACTCCATAATAATATTGTGTACTTGCTGCAACTTCAGCAATTGCAGCAAAGAACTGTAATGCTTTAAAAAGAAATCCTCTTTGAACATTGCAGTGTCTGGCCTACTAACATTGTACTGTATTGAACGGTAGACTTTATTTCCCTCGTTGGCTCAGACTCTAGTTGGCAGCAGGGTGTATGTACCGTTGTGGTTTCAGAGCTCAGCTCTGTTTGACGTCAGCACAACGTTTCTTAGTTTCACCACTGACTCCACTTGCTTCTTGGTATCTAGGAGGCAAGGTGGGGTGACTTCAAAAATAATGTTTTAAAGTTTTTTTTTTTTCTTTAGAAGCATCCGTATTTGCAGTTGCTCAAGGTTTATACTTCTCTGTGCCAACATTGAGATAGAATTTGTGGGGGATGGGGAGAAAAAACCCCAGCACTCCCCACTAATTTATTTCTGAGAGCCACATGAATGCTGGAGAATCATATTTGCACTATCAAAAGTTGCTTAGGTGTTGCAGAGTTGCTGTTTGATAGCACAGTTGTGTGACTTAACATTGTATTAGACATTTGCAGCTTTTTGTTACTACATCCAGACTTCATCTCACTTAGCAAAATGTTTTTGTACCATGAAAAAGACTTAGATTAAAAATGTTCATATTAATGGTGAATGGATGTTAGCAATTTAATTATGGTATGATTTTATTATTTGTTGTAAAGGACAGTGGCTTATTTTGTGTACAATAGGAAAACTGGGATCTCCTCAGACTGCTGAGTTTCCATAATAGCTCAGCTGACAAACTGATGCCTGTCAAGATGTTAAAAGAAACCTGGGAGGGTGATGTGAAACGTGTATTTCCCTGCAAGACTAATTAAGACTGTGGGAGGAGAGAGCATTGGTGTTACAGATACAGCCTCCCACTGGCTTACATACAAAACTGAAAGTATGACTCTTTCCCCCGCCTTCTGCTTTCCTCAAAGGAAAGGCCACAGTTTCCTAATGAATACATGGTGAGCAGTTCTGTCCATAACACACTGTGATGAGTAAGTTGAATAGTGCATGGTGAGTAATCTTTCCCCCCCATGACTCAGAAAATATTTTCTGATTTTGACCTTTGATTTTTATGAGTGTCCTTCTTAATCAGAGCTGAGGTGGGTTTACTCTTCTGTATCACAGCTTAACTCCTTGACTCCCAAAATCCTGCCCAAAAGTGTGCTTGCATTAAATTCTCAACTGTCTAGAATATTAGGTCTTGTACTCTGCTTCATTTATTGTATTAAAGCTTTATTTGAATGACAAATAAGAAGTTTAATAAACTTAGATCTATTCTAAATGACCCAGATAAGATTTTCCTTCCTTTATCACTCTGCTGGCCTCCACTTCAATTAGAATCATTTGCTCAAACTTCAGATTTCAGGTATATAGACTAATAAATAGAAGATGTCACTCCTGTTCATACTTCAAAACATAGATACACAGGTTTTGAAAAAATTCCTGGTTGCCTACTGCCTCAAGATAGATACAAAAGACACAAAGTTTGGGGTCTTCTCACAAGCAAGATTT
Source organism: Macrochelys suwanniensis (assembly GCA_033296515.1). Classification (NCBI taxonomy): domain Eukaryota; kingdom Metazoa; phylum Chordata; order Testudines; family Chelydridae; genus Macrochelys; species Macrochelys suwanniensis. Next base: position 5,508,166 of record CM065799.1, read on the forward strand.
GCAAAAATCTGATGAAAAGATCAATCTCTGTTATCTCTGATGGTACTGGAGTTTATACTGGAGCACTAGACCTTGTTTGCTTGCTGGATGCCATTATGCAGCCTCCTGTCAGGATGAAGTATCCCCTTCAGAACAGGGAGTAGCCTGTGTGACTGTGCAGTCTGAATTTTAAACCTTCAAACTAGCAGCTGTGATGATAAATCTGGGCTGAATAATCTGAGAATAATTCACTGTTCTATTGTTGTTTGTGCGTGATGTTTTTATTCTCTCTGCTATCTTTCTGCTGAGCTCTGATGGCAAAAATATTCCATTGGCCAGCAAAATGTTGTCAAAACATCATTTTTGCAGCTGTTTGAGAGAGGCATATTTTGGCATATGTGTCTGCTACTAAGAAGTAATGAAATATAAGTTTGATATAGTATTGACTTTATTTGTACAGGTGGGTGGGTGCACAGCACCTTTTTTTGCCCACTAGCTAGGAAATCTAGGCTGTGACACAGATGATATCATTCTGTCTCTAATGGAATGTGTTTTCTCTGAAAGCTCAGGGGCAGGCACTAATGATTAAAATCACCATACAGCAGTGTCACCTTTTTAAAATGTATTGAAGGTTAACTACAGAGATGAATAACAAACCCTATTTAAGATCTTATGCCCACTCTGATTGTGGGAAGCAGCCCTGTCTGGAATGTAATTGTTTGCATCAAAACTGTATCTTCCCTGACTGTTTAGGAAAGCAGCTTCTTTTTATATAGGAGTGGACTCCAACGGTGTGCTGTCACCTAAAGTTTTCCCAGTGGGAATGGTGATGGCAGTGGCTCTCGGAAAAAAAATCACGATACAGACTTCTTAATCATCAGAAGCTGTGTGTGTGATAGTGACTCACAGAGTTGGGGAAATGTTGGAGCTGAACTATTTGTGGTGGTGGGGAACTTTTTCAAAAATGTCACTAGTGTAGAAAAGACTTTGAAGCTTTAATAGTCTTCCCCTTCTCTGACCATCCAAACCCTGCATGCACTTTGAACGTTAGTGCTGAGTAAGCTAAATCCGGGTAATTACTGATTTGACGATTTCTCAAGGTTGTCTGGGTAGTAAAGTATATTGAGAGAAATACTTTCTAACCAACAAAACAAACAGAAACAAGTGGCAAAATGAGCATTTTAATATGATTAACATAACATAATTTATTTGCATTGTTGTTGTAGCTATGTTGGTTCCAGGATACTAGAGAGACAATGAGGGTGAGACAGTATCTTTTTTTGGGCCAACTTCTGTGTGTGAAAGAGACAAGCTTTTGAGCTACACAGAGCTCTTCTTCAGGCCTGGGAAAAATCTTTCCTGAACCCCGTCTTCTGGCCTTCAGATAACCCACCCAGCCTCAGCAAGCTTATCATCAAAAGCAAGTTTCCCACAGACCAAGACACACCAGCTCAAAGCAGCACCAGACTCTGCTTGAACAACCTGCAGATACATCTCCACTGCCACAATGATCAATACCCCCTGCAACACACCTTTCAAGATCCATGGGTCCTACACATGCCTATCACAACATTCGGTGTACCTCATCCAGTGCACTAAATGCTCCAATAACAACAGTGTGGGTGAAACCAGACAATCACTATGCCCATGAATGAATTCACACAGAAAAATGATGGAAGATGAAAACACCATCATATCACTGTGGGTGAACACATTTCACAAAACGATCACTCCATATCTGACCTCAATCTTTGTCCTCAAAGGAAACCTGCAGAACACCTTCAAAAGATGAGCCTGGGAGTTTAAAGTCATAACTTTGCTAGACACTAAAAATCATGGTCTTAATAAAGATACTGGATTTATGGCTTATTACAACAATCTTAACCCACTGACCCTCCCACCCCCCTTTTTGTTTTGTCTTATGACTGCAAAGGTGTTAAAGTGTCATTTCACCTTGAATGGTCCCTTAAAATGTTACCTCCTTACATTAAACAGTCTGCTCCACCTTATATTTAGCTGTGATGTTCTGAGGCCTGGTCTACATTAGGATATTAGGTTGGTATAATTTCATTGCTCAGGGGTTTGAAAAATCCACCCTCCTGAGTGACGCAGTTAAACTGACCTAACCCCTGGTGTAGACAGTGCTAGGTGGATGGGAGAATTCTCCCATCGACCTAACTACCGCCTTTCAAGGACGTGGATTACCCATGCCGACAGGAGAACCCCTCCTGTTGGGGTAGCTGTGCTACTGCACCATTTTATGTGTAGACAAGTCCTCAGTACCTTTCCCAGACCCAAAGCAGAGCACCATGTAGCTCGAAAGCTTGTTTCTTTCACCAACAGAAGTTGGTCCAATAAAAGATACTACCTCACCCACACTGTCTCTATAATGTAATTTGACAGTTTTCCCCCATTCTCTTCAAAATGCAAAATGAATCAAGGCATGTGCTCGTAATGAGGTTTCTCTGCTCTAGTTCAGAAGGTGAAAATATTGCCACTTTATAACTTTTCACACCCCTTGGGTTGCCATAGAGTAGCAATTTATCTTCTCTGCAAAGGCTCTTGTCAAATATAATTTACTGTGGGTGATAACCAAACATTTACTCAGATTTCTAAATGGTTTGATTTGGAGCTGAAACTGACAACGCAGTACCTGTATTTGCTTACTGAGCTTTTGCTAGGATGCAAATACCTTTCTCTAGATCCTTCTCCCACCTCAAAACAAGATCTCCATTAAAATTAAGTCATGCTATTGTGTGAAAGTACCTTAAGGCCATTTCTTCTACAATTCTGTTACTGCATCCTTATATTTAAGGCATCTGAGAGGCATTGACATGAAATGGAGGTTGTCAAAGATATTTTTGCAGAAGAGATGGGTGTTAACCCCAACTGTCCTGGCCAACGTTCCAACTGTGACAATTATATTTTATTTTCCTAAAATTCTCCGTGCGGTTTGTTGGACACAGTATAGAACTGTTTGTGCAACTGAAAGTTCTCAGAGTGTTGAGGGAAATCCATCTCACCATATGCAGCTCCCACCCTTCTCCCTTATGGCAACCCACTTATGGAGAAGATTGTCCTTTCAAGTATCAGCCACCTGGATGAATTGTGCTTCCCTTGGGAGCTTGTGAAAGATATCTTATCCCTTGGTTTGCAAGATTTATGGGATATGTAATCACCTTTCTCCCTGAACAGCTATACCTCTATTTTTGCACTTTTCTTTCATGCTCACCTTCCCCATTCCTCCTTTTTTCCTTTGTTGCAGCTCTTAGAATTAACCGTTTGAGTACCCAGTTAAAACCTCCCCATGCAATAATGAATACACTTGATCAATATAGTAAATAACAAACTTGTCCATTGTATTAATGACATTATTTGGTTATGTATCTGATAGTTTGTATGTGGTATATTAAAATACTGTTTGCAGTTGACTTTACTTTCTCTTCCTAACAAAAGTTGCCGCAAGAGGGAGGGAGAAGAAGGAGCTCACACCAGGAGTCCATGAATGCAATGAATTTTGCAGGACTTAACTTGCAGATGAGTACTAAATACAAAAATAAAACAGAAAAATCTAAAGGAAAGCCAAAAACCAAAATTGGACATGTTGGTTATACTTGCCATGTGGCATGAATTGGGCTCCTCAGCCACTTAAAACCCACCAATGAACCCCCTTGGCCGACCTCCTCCTCGCATCGACTTGCCATGTAGACTTTTGTATTCTGTAGATATTGGTCTTCCTATGAATCGTAGTTCATTTGGTGCAATAGACATAAATAAATGTAGTGGAAACTAGTGGAAGATATTTAGTGTATGAAGCATTTTAATGAGTATTTATTCATCTAGCCAGTAACGTGTTTAATGTCTGAATTTCTGTACTATATATGATAATAGAATTAGAGAATTGAGTAGTTGCTATTTTTAGGGTATAGGAGGAAGGCAAATTGTTTTACAACAGGAAATATAAATTATGAATTTTCATAGATATGATCAGAACTATGAATAACAAAGATGGTTTCTGCTCTGCAGTCTTTTTTTTCCCTTCAGTTTCATAAGTGAATGAGTGACTTTTTGAGGAGGCTGTGAACAAAGGATGTTTTGGTGTCAGGCTAGGTAGGGATCTGGGGAACTAATGAAGACAGTTAAGTGTTGATTGCTGAAATAATCAGTGGTGTAAAGAGAAAAGCCTTGGAAAGTTCTGAAGCAGCTTCTTCCATTTAATATCCCAAATATATTGTTAGAATCTGCCTACACTAAAAGGAAACGTTCAGAAAACGTCTCTTGTTAATCACGTGTAGCTCCATTGTTGGTAGCAACATTGGGAGCTCTATAAGTCCAACCTTTTTAGCACTGTCATGTATCCCTTTTTAGATACAAAGTTAAAAACTGCCTTTAGCTGTTGCCTAATGTTCTTGTAGTATGCACTGTCAAATAGCTGCTTCTTGCTAGTCCAGATGTGGGTGCATTTCAGTGTTATGGGAGGTGTTCCTTCTAGTTTGGATATCGATTTGTAAAGCCCTTTGGTATGAAAAGTGTTCAGACAAGATTTTGATAGTATAGGGTAAAATTCTCTTACCAGTGAAGTCAATGGGAGTTTTACCATTGACTTCGGTGGAGCCAGGATTTTACTGTTTTCAGTAAAAAGAAAATAAGAAAGAGAGAAATACTTGTAAGGTGCCACAAGTATTTCTTTCTTTCTTATTTTCTTTTTGCTGACACAGACTAACACGGCTACTACACTGTAAACTGTTTTCAGTGAATTAGCTGGAGTAAACAGGTTGGAAGTGCTTAGCTTTTGATTTAATTTTTGCCTTTAAATCAGGAATATCTTCAGATATTACAGAGTTTTATAATGACAATATTTACCAGCCTTTAAAATTAATCTGGTCTTTGAAAGCTTTTGACAGACTCATTACAAGTGCTGCATGGTACAAAGTCTATGGTGGGTGTAACTTGTTGGACTGCCTTGCAGTGCAACAAGTTGAAACTCATTGTAGGTGCAGATCAGTCATTAATTTTTTTGGTGTAGTCTCAACACCCTCAGAAACATTTTTCTTCTCTAGGACGTTGAGACTCATTAAGGAATGTATTCTGGCATTTCTGATGTGTCCATCACTGGAATAAGCAGGAGGTAGCCTGAGATAGGATATTTCCATCTTGGATTAAATGAAAAAACTTCCAAAAATTTAAATCAGACTGTGTAAGGTACCAAATCAGCAACAGAATAAATAGGTAATGGTGTATGGGTGTGTATGTGCATAAATAAAACTTAAGTGGTGAACAGAATTTCCTCCTCCTATTGAAAACAACATGTATAAATTTTATAGTTGGGTTCAAAGTAAATGAAATGCAGTTTGTCTCTTTAAAATCATGTAAAAAATAAAAATTGCTATTAACATTCTAGATAGTGGTATGTCCAAATCCGAAGGGCCCCTGTGGCTCTTGAAGTCCATCCCACTTCTCCGGAAACGTTTAATGGTTGCTTCTCATTGAAAGTCAGCAAAGGGTTTATTCTCTTGAACTCTTTGTCACCAAAAGATGCTGAATTCATTGGAATGCATTTGGTAGGCAAATTCTGTTAACCCATTGCACAGTTCTGAAACTCCTTAATGTTAAACACACCAAGCTCTTTTATGACTAATGCCCTTGGTGTCTCAATATTGTCTCAGAATTTTGAAAGAAAAGGTCCTTATCTTTTAATTTATCCTTTTTGATTACTGTACTCCTTTCCCCATTCCTGTTCCTAATGGAACTTGAAATTAACAGGACTTTGACTTATTTATGTTCAAGCCGTTAGTATGGTTTTGGGACTAAGTGCTCGTTTGTATCAGGAGTAACATATGCAGAACATTCCCTTTTCTTAGGTCCTACATAGAGAGAGAAGTTCTGGCAATGAGAACTTTTTGGCAATGGCCTGTGTGGACACAGATTGGTTTATTTCAGTTTAATTTAACCCTTTTCCCAACTGACTTGACCAAAAAGTCATTTTTATACCAGAATAAAAGTGTCCATATCTAAACTATAGGTTTGTCTAAACACACAAGTTAAAGCAGCTACGTTAAAGAACTTACAGCGATGCAGCTGCACCACTATCAGCGCTCTAGTGTAGCCGTGCCCTCAGTCTCTTGTTGGGTAGATCACATATTAACAGAGAGATTGTCTCAAGGATACTTCCCTTCCAATTTGCTATCACGTGAACCACCTCCCCTTGCGTTTGCAACATGTTCCTGAGGCAGCTACAGCAATTGCTTATGTGGAGATGTAAAAATATTGCATGCATTTTAGCTGTCTTAGTACAGGGTAGTAGGTGGAAACAAGAGGAGCCAGCACTATATGGTCCAACAGTTCTGCAATCTATATCTATCACTCCTACCCATAATATCTATTTGTGTCCCATACCAGTTTTGGAACCTCTAATCAAGAGCATATTTCCCCCCTTAATTTATCATACTTTCGATATAGGTTAGATCTTGGCCCCAAATTCCCATTTTTTTTTTCTTTAGCAAACCTTTTTTTTTTGTTTTGTTTTCTTTCTTGGGTCCCTTAAGAAGGCATTAATGCACTGCAGGTTTTACATGATGTCTTTTGGCCAGCTGTGTGTAGGGCTATAAATTAGTTGAAGCTTTGATTGGAGCCTTGGTTGTGGTTTATGACCTTGCCATGTGAGAAATAATCTTTGAGCTCTAGCTCTTTGATTTAATGAAGATAAAGAGAATGGGGCACATTGCCTGCTGGAGAGAGTCTAGAGATGTCTTTTTGCTTTATACCTCCTCCTTGGTGTAAGGAAACCTCAATTGCAAGGCAGTTCAATGGAAGTTTCTTCCTCCAATGTGTAAAGGAAGTATTGTATTCCAATTGCTACACTGGAAAACAAATGACACCAACCTACTCTCAGCTGAAGGCTGATGGGATTAATATGTTTAGCCCTGCTGTATGAAATATTGCACAGATGTGACTTTAGCTTTCTCTTCACTTTGTATTTAGAGGATACTGAGGCACGCGAGAATGAGCTCACCAGAAATTGGTAGTGCATATGCCAAAGGGCCTGAAACTTCTGAGAGAGCGATTCAAGATAGTTGCTAGTTGCACTGGAGATCTTGAGACTTCTCAATTCATTCGGTTCCCCCCCCAACAGTTGTCTTTTCCCCATCGTAGCTGGAAATGCTTCTTACGTGGGGTTTCAGACTTTCACCATTGTTTGTAGATGTTTGTATCTAGAATGATTCCTGTTTTCAAAGACTTAGCTGCATGTCTGCCTAGGCAGGCTGAGAAATAGGCTAAAACTTTGTATGTTCCAAATCAGGATGTACACAGATTTTGGCTGCACATATAGCACTTGGTTTTGAAAGAGAGCATCTGCATGCCACACAGTGATGTGGCACGCTCTCCCTCCCTTTTCTATTCCTCTGGGGCAGCCATCGCTCAGAGTAGCACCATATTGACACCTCTTTTGGATGTGCAGAAAACCTTTCCACTTGAGCACAGATGGAAGAAACCTGGGGGATATTAAAGACACACTTGACCCACAGATCACTTTATTTCAATGGGCAAAACAGGCTGTTTTTCTTGTCCCACCTTTGTGATGCTGCTGCTAAGCAACCTTGTCTGCAGGTGACCACAAGGGTGTATGCACCCCTTGAGGGTGTGCCCACCATTGTGGCCAGCTGGGCCATGTTTTTGCTAATATGCAGATTGGCCCTTTGCAATCAAAATACCTTTATCAAAGCATGAGGAGCTCAGCAGTATTCTGAGACTGGCTAAGCGGTTGGGAGAGCCTGAAGTGCTGTGATGTCATGGCCAGGAGAGGAGTGGTTTCCAAAGTAAGGCCAGCTTCTGCCATGAGGGAGGTGACCCAGGCAAAGGCAACATAGAACAGAACAAGCATTTTTTTTATCCGTTTGCATTAGCTGCTGCTTCCTTTGAGTTGTACTGACTGACCTAGTAGTCGTTGAAGGGCTCATGAGAGACCTCTTCCTCCTGGTTTGCAAATGCCTGACCACAACTAGCTTGCACATGTCCAAATTGTCTTGGGCAGCTCTTGCACAATTCTGAAACTAGGCTTTGGACACCTTTCTTTGGGGAGGAAGTGTGTCCTAGTTGCTAGAATACTGAAAAGGGACTAAGGTGTTCTGGGTTCAATTCCTGGATTTTCCATTGGCTTGCTGAGTCATCTTGGGCAAGTCACATTCCCTCTCTTTGTCTGTTCCCCCATATGTAAAATGGGGGTGTACTGACTTCCTTTGTAAAGTGCCTTGAGATGTACTGATTACAAGTGCTGTAGAAGATCAAGTTGATATCTGTAAGACCACCTCCTCAGTCCAACTTATTTGTGTGTGCCCATCCTCAGATTTTTCCAATGGGGGTGGTTTGGCACACTGAAAGTCTATCTCCTGCTTGTACTTCAAAATACCCCATAGAACCCTTACAGGGGGGCATAATGTATTTAAAGCACTGTACAGGCTGTGACTAATCTCACAAGTAGTATACTCATTTTAGAGATGGGGAGAATAGGTAAATGGGTATTTATGCCATCTTAAGCGTTAGAAAATGTAGCCCTCATGAGACTTGCTACAAATATAGACTGCAGGACAGTTGTATGAGAATGAACTAAATATAAAAGGACATGCATCTGGAAGAGTGCTATGCTAGCATGTGGTTTCTCACTTCAGGCACTGCCAACAAAACATTTTAATTGAACATCCCGTGCTTGTTTGTGGAAAAATGACTAAAGTGACACATTCACAAATTTAAGGAATAGCTTTTTGAGATTCACTGTACACTAAGAACCTTTTCATCATTAAAATAACTCCCCCCCCCCCCCCCCTTCATAAACATACCTGGGTGTCTGCGATGCAACACTATCATGCTGGACCTCAGAATTATTTCTAGGTATCCCCTTTAAGATTTAATATGGGAAGATTACTTTAAAGAGCACTAAAGCAAAACAGTGTAAATGGAGGGAAAAAATTTAGAGAAGGTTATGTAGTACTTTCTATTCAGTATTGCAACACTGGCCTTCATAGTAATTGGGTAGATTGCAGCAAAAGTGTTGTAATAAACTGTCAGTGTGACATTTCAGTCTGATCTTATAGGCTTCTAATTCAGTTATTTTCATTGGAAATTGCTGCTGTATTAAAAACAGAAACATAGGTAATATAGGTAAAAGGCTATCTGTCTACTGCTGTCTAGTAGTAGTGTTTGCTACTGTGTTTGAACGGTGCTTAGCCCAGTGGGATCCGATCCTTGGTTGATTCCTAGGTATTACAGTAATAAACATGATTACTGCTTTTTTTGCCTCTGTCTTCACAGACAAGGTCAGCTCCCAGGCGGCTGCACTCTGCAGCACGGTATGGGGAGGAGGTGCCCAGCCCTCTGTGGAGAAAGAAGTAGTTCGGGACTATTTAGAAAAGCTGGACGAACACAAGTCCATGGGGCCGGATGCACTGCATCCGAGGGTGCTAAAGGAGTTGGCCGATGTGATTGCAGAGCCATTGGCCATTATCTTTGACAAATCATGGCAATCGGGGGAGGTCCCGGATGACTGGAAAAAAGCTAATGTGCCCATCTTTAAAAAAGGGAAGAAGGAAGATCCGGGGAACTACAGGCCAGTCAGCCTCACCTCAGTCCCTGGAAAAATCATGGAACAGGTCCTCAAGGAATCAATTCTGAACCACTTAAAGGAGGGGAAAGTGATCAGGAACAGTCAGCATGGATTCACCGAGGGCAAGTCATGCCTGACTAACCTAATTGCCTTCTATGATGAGATAACTGGCTCTGTGGATGAGGGGAAAGCAGTGGATGTGCTATTTCTTGACTTTAGCAAAGCTTTTGATACAGTCTCCCACAGTGTTCTTGCCAGCAAGTTAAGGAAGTATGGGCTGGATGAATGCACGGTAAGGTGGATAGAAAACTGGCTGGATGGTCGTGCTCAACGGGTAGTGATCAATGGCTCCATGTCTAGCTGGCAGCCGGTATCAAGTGGAGTGCCCCAAGGGTCAGTGCTGGGGCCGGTTTTGTTCAATATCTTCATCAACGATCTGGAGGATGGTGTGGACTGCACCCTTAGCAAGTTTGCAGATGACACTAAACTGGGAGGAGTGGTTGATACGCTGGAGGGTAGGTTTAGGATACAGAGGGACCTAGACAAATTAGAGGATTGGGCCAAAAGAAATCTGATGAGGTTCAACAAGGCGAAGTGCAGAGTCCTGCACTTAGGACGGAAGAATCCCATGCACTGCTACAGACTAGGGACCGAATGGCTGGGCAGCAGTTCTGCAGAAAAGGACCTAGGGGTTACGGTGGACAAAAAGCTGAATGTGAGTGAACAGTGTGCCCTTGTTGCCAAGAAGGCTAACGGCATTTTGGGCTGTATAAGTAGGGGCATTTCCAGCAGATGGAGGGACGTGATTATTCCCCTCTATTCGGCACTGGTGAGGCCTCATTTGGAATACTGTGTCCAGTTTTGGGCCCCACACTACAAGAAGGATGTGGATAAATTGGAAAGAGTCCAACGGAGGGCAACAAAAATGATTAGGGAGCTGGAGCACATGACTTATGAGGAGAGGCTGAGGGAACTGGGATTGTTTAGCCTGCAGAAGAGAAGAATGAGGGGGGATTTGATAGCTGCTTTCAACTACCTAAAAGGGGGTTCCAAAGAGGATGGATCTAGACTGTTCTCAGTGGTAGAAGATGACAGAACAAGGAGTAATGGTCTCAAGTTGCAGAGGGGGAGGTTTAGGTTGGATATTAGGAAAAACTTTTTCACTAGTAGGGTGGTGAAGCACTGGAATGGGTTACCTAGGGAGGTGGTGGAATCTCCTTCCTTAGAAGTTTTTAAGGTCAGGCTTGACAAAGCCCTGGCTGGGATGATCTAATTGGGGTTGGTCCTGCTTTGATTAGGGGGTTGGACTAGATGACCTCCTGAGGTCCCTTCCAACCCTGAGATTCTATGATTCTATGATTAATCCTTAATATCTTCTACTCCTAATCTAGAGAATGAGAAATAGAGATGAAGATTGCCCTTAAAAGTTTGGTTTTCCTTGAATGACCGTCACAGAGGACTTAAAAGAAAATGCTCAAACTTTTCAGGCAATAATAAGAAATAAAAGTATACATACTCTAATCACAACAAGCAATTCTGATAACAATACGGAAAGGGAGTGGAACGTGGGATTGAGACCCATGTTCTAGTCCCAGCTGACACTTGCTTAGGCCTTGTTCATATTCAGAGTTGCACGATTTAATTTTAATTGAATTTAAAAACTGGTTCAAAAGAGTGAGGCTATTTGATTCCAGGATTCTATTAATTTTATCTTAACTCAATAAGGAGTCAAACTATATCAGAATAAACCAGTTTAAATTTACTTGAGTTTACACATTAAACTGGTTTTGCATTAGTTTAACTAAATCAGTTTAAAATCACACATTTAATTCAACTGGTGCAATTTGTATAGAGACACAATCTCAGTGCCAACTTGGGCAACTCACTTGTTTTTCCTGAGGTCTGATCTACACTTGAAAATTAGATTGGCATATCTATGTTGCTCAGAGCTGTGAAAAATGTTGCGTCTTGAGCACCGTAGTTAGCTGCATCTACAGTGGGGGTTAGGTTGATCTAAGTCGATGGAAGTTTTCTTCTGAGAGGTGCATTAACTACCATTAATGTAGGAAGCATCTGTGCTATGGCACTACCATGGCACAGCTGAAGAGCTGTAGTGTAGACATACCCTGAGTGTTTCCCCATCTTTTAAAAAGGGATAATTCTTTATCTCCCTCACAGGAATGTTGAGACTCACGGCACTGGAACTGCGCCGCTGTATTGCTCTAGTGTAGACTTGCACAAAAGGACTTTCAAAGGACTGGAGAACTGGTTTAAGATAACACAGAAAATAATCTGCTGGTATCAGCTGCATTTCCACTGGGCTTGCTGGTTTAATTGTACCAGTATATATGTATACTGGCAAACCTTTTCAAGTGTAGATATGTAGGCTAGTATTTTCAAAAGTACCCAGCATTAACTGGCCTACTTCTTTGAAAATCCAAACCCATGATATTGTGGAGTGCTTTGAGGTCCTGTACAAGTACTAAGTTTTAACAAAATACCATCTTAAATTGGGACAACTTGATATTTTTCTTTTGGGTACTCAGTTCTGCTGAATCAGTGACCAAATGATTTTCTTTTTCAAAGCACTTGAGACAGATTGACTTCTGAAGCATATGGGAAGGAGCAGCCATGCTTATGGAATATTGACGTTTTTTCACTAATGCTCCTTTTCTTTGTGCAAATGATAATTTTTAAAAAAGGATTTTAGATAAATTAATGGGGACTAATTCTGCCTTTAGATGCTCATGCAGGACTCCTATGATGACCAACAGTACATGTACTGGGGCAAAGGCTCTTACATAAATTAAGATGTCATGGGATAAGAGGGGAGATCCTTTCATGGATTGAGAACTGGTTAAAAGACAGGGAACAAAGGTTAGGAATGAATGGTAAATTTTCAGAATGGAGAGGGGTAACTAGTGGTGTTCCCCAAGGGTCAGTCCTATTCAACTTATTCATAAATGATCTGGAGAAAGGGGTAAACAGTGAGGTGGCAAAGTTTGCAGACAATACTAAACTGCTCAAGATAGTTAAGACCAAAGCAGACTGTGAAGAACTTCAAAAAGATCACACAAAACTAAATGATTGGGCACAAAATGGCAAATGAGATTTAATGTGGATAAACGTAAAGTAATGTACATTGGAAAAAATAACCCCAACTACACATCCAATATGATAGGGGCTAGTTTAGCTACAACTAATCAGGAAAGAGATCTTGGAGTCATTGTGAATAGTTCTCTGAAGCCGTCCATGCAGTGTGCAGCGGCAGTTAAAAAAGCAAACAGGATGTTAGGAATAATTAAAAAAGGGATCGAGAATAAGACGGAGAATATCTTATTGCCCTTATATAAATCCATGGTACACCCACTTCTTGAACACTGCGTACAGATGTGGTCTCCTCATCTCAAAAAAGATATACTGGCATTAGAAAAGGTTCAGAGAAGGGCAACTAAAATGATTAGGGTTTGGAACGGGTCCCATATGAGAAGAGATTAAAGAGGCTAGGACTTTCCAGCTTGGAAAAGAGGAGACTAAGGGGGGATATGGTAGAGGTATACAAAATCATGAGTGGTGTGGAGAAAGTGAAATAAGGAAAAGTTTATTTACTTGTTCCCATAATATAAGAACTAGGGGCCACCAAATGAAATTAATGGGCAGCAGGTTTAAAGCAAAGAAAAGGAAGCACACAGCGCACGGTCAACCTACGGAACTCCTTGCTTGAGGAGGTTGTGAAGGCTAGGACTATAACAGGGTTTAAAAGAGAACTGGATAAATTCATGGAGGTTAAGTCCATTAATGGCCTTAGTCAGGATGGGTAAAGAATGGTGTCCTTAGTCTGTTTGTCAGAGGGTGGAGGTGGATGGCAGGAGGGTTCACTCCCTCTGGGGCACCTGGCATTGACCACTGTCGGCAGACAGGATATTGGCCTGGATGGACCTTTGGTCTGACCCAGTATGGCCATTCTTATGTTCTTACGCATAATTAAGCTTTCATATTGTGCACAGTGTGTACATGTTACTGTCATAATAAAGCACTTCTGTTTGATATGGAAATACTTTTTTTTTTTCTCAGTTGAAGAGCAGGAAATCTGTTTTATTTAAACTTCTCCAATGTTGACCTTTTGTTGTTTTCTGATGTAAAGAACACTGGAACTATAGAGGAATATTATTTAATCATGGGTTATTGATCACTGATGGATGTACATGACATTTTAAATTGTATGCTTTACTTGTATGCAGAGATCAGTTGATCCTTGATGGGATAATTTTGAAATCTGAAGCTATGCAATTGTAGCCTCTGATATTCTTTGCAAAATAATATGAAATTAAACAACAAACGGTATTGATACAACTTTGACTTGGATTTGAACCTTCAAGTTGATAAGTTTTAAAATAGTCTAAATGCCATTCTTGCTGTGCCTTGCTGTGGCTAAGATGAACTGCAGTTGCTTACTGCTTTGAAGCCCTAGTATAGCTACCCTCATTAGGGAAAGGGCTGTCTGTTTTCGTTCTCTGTTTGTACAGTGCCTAGCACAGTAGGTTTCTTGGCTGCAGCTGGGCTCCTAGGCAGTACAATAATACACACAAGTAATAGTGCTGATAACCGACATGGCTTCGGCTTTAAATCTGAATCTCTTTTTGCTTGGGCGAATATGTTTGAATGATGCATGTAGTGTGGAATCCAGTATTCTAAGAACTGTTACTGTGAGATCGTTAGTAGGGCTGAAAAACTTTAGATTTTGGCGGAAAACTCAAATTTGTGTGGAAAATTTCAATGAAAATAAGAGTTTTGTTTTTCATCAGATTTCTGCAGGGAAGAATTTGGATCACTTCTAGCTATGTGTTAATACACGTACACATGTTAAAAACTAGTTATGAAAGTGGCATTACATGTTATTGGTACTTGGTGTCAATTGTGGACTGCATCTTTATTTTTGATACTTGTAATTTAGACATTAAAGAGATAATGTTTCAGTATGAAATAATGTGCATTCACGTTGTTGAAAGAATTCCAAATATCTTACAAACTTTGTAAATACAACTTCACCATAGAAATGCAGCCCGGCCAACAAACAGCACCTACCATGCTCCCCAAGAATGGGGGAAGGGGAAATTTGAACTGGGCGAATAGAACCCTTTCCTCTTACAAAACGTGCTATGGGATCTTTAATTATATACAGAGCAGACAGGACCTTTTGTTTCTTGAGACTCCTGCAAAACGTCTCTACATAGTATAGTGTGTGATACTTGGTTTATCCTCCTTGGAAGGATGAAAAGTTGAGTTGATCCTGTTTGGGAGTTGAATCTGTGATTCTGGGGAGTTGAAACCTGCTGCTTGTATAACTCAGCCACGCTCATCAGCATTATAAACAATTGTAGGAGCACAAATGAGACATCTGACAACTGTTTAATGGTGTGTATGTATCTACTCCTAGGGAGTCTTATAAAAGACATAATGCCAGTTCAGCTTTGCAATTATTTTTTAAAGGTGATTGGCAAAGGAAATGAAATTGGGCTTGTGCCCTTCTTTGCCTTTATTATAAGTGTGTGGGGTTTTGTGTGTGTGTGTGTGGTTTTCTCTCTCCCCCCTTTCCCCCCCACCCAGTTTGTATTTTACCTTTTGGAAATATCAGGATCTCAAGTCTGGTGTGGCTGGAGGACTTGGAGGCAATATTAGGGTTTGTCTGCACAGGGAAGTTTTAAAAGTTAAAATGATATAGTTATACCAGTATGATCCCTCATGAGGACACTTATTCTGGTGGGAGAGTGACTTTTTTCAGTGTAGTTTAAATCCAAGTGACAAGCGAAACTGAAAAGGGCCCTCTTATGCTTGAATAAGAGTGTGCATACAGGAAGTTAAATGGGGTGGAGTTATACTGGTATTAATTCACGCCTTAAGTTGTACCACTATATCTGTGTAGAAAAAGCTTTGTGTTGTGTGATTTGTGTGTGTAGTGAGATTTCTGCACTTTAACCTGAAGGGACAGGGAATTGAATTTATTAACAAGCAGATTTTCTAACGGTTTTTATAGGGCATTTGAATTATAGATAACAAAATGCCCTATAGTCCTGGTCTACTTGCAGTTTTTGTACCAGTATGTCTGTCTGTTAGGGGTGTGGATTTTTTTTCTTCAATAAAGTACAACCCCAAGTGTAGACCCAGTTATACTGGTATAAATGTGCTTCTAGTGATATAGAATTGGTATATATTCTTCTTCCCGTATGGGAATATGCTCTACTGGTAGATATAAATTTATACTGGTGGAACTAGGTTCACACTAAGTGTGGTGTGTGTGTGTGTTTTTTTTTTAACTGATTGAATTATACCGATATGGTTAAAAAGGCATGACGTGTGTGTGTGTAGACAAGCCCATAAACACTTGCAATAAAAACATCTACAAGAGAGACTAAACTTGCCATTCGTGGTATTTCTAAGGCTATACCTATGCTACAGACTTCTGCTGGCCACAGCTATGTTGGTCAGGGCTGTGAAGAGGCGTGATCTCTGACTGACAGAACTGCTGTTGGCAGAAGCCCCACATGTAGACAGTTATACTAGCAAAACTACTCTTTTACCAAAATACATTATTTTGTTTAGAGGTTTCAGAATAATCTATACTAGTAGCAGCACAGCTTGGCCAGTATAAACTGTGTCCACGCTTTGCTGGTATAGTATACTGGTGTAGCTATACCAGTAAAGCACTCCTAGTATAGACATGGCCTGAGTTGAAAAGTTAAGGGAAATATGAGTCGGGAAATGAAAATCTTGAAGAACAGGATAGTGAAACCAGGAGTTTCGTTAATTTATGCAATGTCTGTATACACCCACTCTTGGAGTACGTGGATCCATGCAACACTCAAAGGTTTTCACAGGTGGAGTGTTGCTGTTGGATCTGGATCATGACTTTAGATCGGTGGGGCTGAGTTCTGGAAACTTTGCAGCATTGGCTTCCTAGCTTCTGGATTAGGAAGGTGACTTTTCTCTACCTCTCTAGTAAATTAGCTGCAAAACCACAGACCACAAAGGATAAGAGCTCCAGTTGGCATGCAGAAGAGGTGCCATTCCCCTGTGGAAGATGGCTGCCCTCCCTTTCTTCTTGAACCAGAAGATTTTGTTTGGAGTTAACAGCCATAGTTAGTTCATCCCATCCATTTGGAATAACAAGGAATGTGATTTAAAATAACTTCTGTTTTGAATTTCAATGCCATTGAAACAGAATGAAGTAAATTGCTAAATTGATTGTGTGCTGTTTTGCACCACAAGTGAGTTCTCTGGTGTGTGCAGCATAATTAGAGGTACTTGTTTGCACTGTTGGGGCTGTTACACCGTTGATTCCCATCCACACTGGCATTCCACCAGTTGAGAATGGTACAGTGGCGGATGATGTGATGGGTAGCATTGCTTGGAGCAAGCATGATCCAAATGTGATCACCAGTGGTGTGTTAGGAGCATTTTTGTGTCCTGGAGCTATGGCATGTTACAGAGCATACAAAGAGGATCACGTGGTGGTTAGTAGGTCAGACTTCATTGCTTAGCCAATTACTTGGTTTCTGGTTTCCTTTGTTAGTTTTTACTCCATAGGTATTTTGTGGCTGCTGCCATCCCTGGAAAGTTCAAGGATTTTCACATCTCAGGCCATGTCTACACTAGCACTTATGTCGGAAAAACTTTTGTTGCTCGGGTGTGAAAAAACCACCCCCCTGAGCGACACAGATTTTGTCGGCAGTTGGCAGGAGTTGCTCTGCTGCTCGTTGAGCTGGTTTTATTATGTTGACAGGCGCGCTCTCTCCCGTCAGCATAAAACGGTGAGCGATTTTACAGTGACACAGCTATATTTTAAGCTTGTAAGTGTAGACATGGCCTGAGTCTGAGACTACTGACCCCAGACAGTGTAACTCTTCACAGTTACAGCCTTAAGTTCTGACATTCTAAAAATAAAACCCCTTCCTGGAAGTCTAGAGAGCATAGTTTCTTTCATACCTTTGCCTGAGTCAGTAGGTTAACAGATGTTTGCCCTTCCTTATCTCTATCCCCTTTCATTGTCTCCTCAGATTCCTGTTCAAACCAGTACCTAATTAACATATTACCTGTCTGTGTGCAGGTTGCAGGGCCTGGGGATTTGCTACTGCAGTAGTTAACCTTTGCCCCATGCTGAATATGGTTTTTAAAAGTAAGACTTGATGTTATGAAGCCAAATTTAAAACTGGGCATGTATAATAGGAAACCTACGTATCCCCAAATTTGGCTGTGAGAAATACGGATTTAGATGGTGTATAACCTCCATGCCACTGAGAGAGAATTCAGAAATCAGCAAAAATCTGTAAGCTGTGTGTGCATATACGGGCTACACAGACTAAATAATATATATACGATATGTATAAGTGATCGCTATGTCACAAATGCGTTCTATCATGCGTCTTTGATCACTTTGCCTGCAATCTGCCCTTGGACAACTTTTAAAATTTCAATCATTCCCCATTTTTCTTTTAAATTATCTGTATTTAAATATTTCCTCTTTTCCTCGAATATGGAATTTCCCAACCACAAGCCCTTCAAAAATTATCCTGCGTGAGGCCCAGGATGGGAAATTCAGACCTTGGAGGCTCAGTGCTTGCTTTTTGCTCAAGAAAGTCCTTTTTTAAAAAAAAATTAAAAGTCATGACAGGGTTATTTTTAGAGGTTTCTCTGTCTCCTTCTGAGCCCTTTGCAGTTGGACTCTGGTAACTGTGGCTCTGGGCTTTGCAGGATGGATACAATACAATATTTAGAACCTCCCATAATTTTTCGAACACAGACTTTTCTGTAACATGTGGCACATGCAGAAGGGTTTTATTGGCACTCATATAGACTCATAGACTTTAAGGTCTGAAGGGACCATTATGATCATCTAGTCTGACCTTCAGCGCAATGCAGGCCACAGAATCTCACCCACCCACTCCTGGAATAATTCTCTCCCCTATGTCTCAGCTATTGAAGTCCTCAAATCATGGTTTAAAGACTTCAAGATGCAGAGAATCCTCCAGTAAGTGACCCGTGCCCCATGCTGCAGAGGAAGGCGAAAAACCTCCGGGGCCTCTGCCAATCTACCCTGGAGGAAAATTATGCAGAATTCACTTGTGGCTTTACCTAAGTAATATGTTATTCCAAAGACATGCCAGTAAGTGGGTTTTAGCCCACGAAAGCTTATGCCCAAATAAATTTGTTGGTCTCTAAGGTGCCACAAGTACTCCATAATCCTGTGTGTGTATGTGTAATGTAATGGACAATTTCAATGGCTTTATAGTGGTAGAAAGGCCTTGATGTCGCTGGTGTTTGGTGTTGCCAGTTTTTACCACTAATATCCATTCTTATTGTTTAGTTGATAGTTTATTTAAAAAAGCCATTTGCTGATCTAGAATCCTATTCCACATATGGAGATGTAAGCATGTGCCAGATGCTCAGTGGATGAAATCAACTGTTTGTTATGTAACTTGCATTCAAACACCCACCTCACGCTAATAATCCCCGAGGGTATTGACTATAAAATTTCTTATTTTCAAGAAGTGAAGGTGACATAAGTGGAAGGGCAGTTTTTAAAAACCTTTTAGTGATATGTGGAAACTCAAGAAAACCTATTTTCTTAAGCATAAGAAGCTTTGTTGTCTCTCAAGAAATGTACATTTTGAATATATTAACTGGGCCGGGTGGCACTTAAGGACTCCTGCCTCTATGCAACTCCTAATCTACTTTAGAGGTTGAGTCCTGTAATCTTTGGGGATTGATATGAATGGTGTTCTCCAGATGTCTGTTTGAAACTGCTTCTCTACTTTCTCTTTCCCCCGTCCCCCTTTTAATTTCAGGACAAACACCATGATGCTGCTCATGAAATCATTGAGACAATTCGGTAAGTGTTCAATGCAGAACCTGACAGAACCTTTTCTTCCATGTTGGTATTACTGTATGTCTCAAATTAGACATTGGGTGTGGGGGAGGGGAGGGGACTCAAAATACAAAGGAAGACAGCAATCTAATTATGCTGTAGCAGAACTAAACCTGTACACTAATCAGAATTGCATTACACCTCTGTAAATTCACATTCTATAAAAATGTTTTTAGAGGTGCGCTTAGTGTTCAGGTGATACAGTAACTTCTCCTCCCCATGCCCCCAACTTAACCTTAGCTGAGACCAACCGTTCCAGTCTGCTGCTGTTCCAACTGAAATTGGACAACAGTATCAAATTGTATGGTTTTTTTTTTTTATAATGAGGATTTTAAAATTCAGTCTTTGGAAGCATAAGGCTAGGAACTTAAACACACAAACAAGCAGAACACCACCACCATCATCTACCGTCTCTTGTTAGGTTCTGGCCCAATTTAAGCTTACACCGTTTACTTTTATTTCTTAAAATATTCCACTGTGGCTACAACGGTGCAGTGCCCCTGGCACTCACAATGGTCGGGAGTGCTGCCTGCATGAGCATTCCTACTGCTAGTGGAGCTGCATCGGTGGGAGGGTGTGGCTGAAATACTACTGTAAAGACGGCTGAGTGTAAGAGGGTTGAATGTTTTCAGGCACCATTACAGCCACACATAGTTGTGACACAGCAATAATTGCTGTGGTTTTGGCAGCATTGAGAAAAAGTTGCTGGGCAGAAACAGTCCCTAATACAACAGCGTTTTTTGTTTATCCGCAACAGAGAGTCATATTTTAAAATTGTTTTCAAGTATACTTGCCCTGTGTTTGTGGATAGAAAATGTTATCCATGTTAAGGGACCATGGTTTAGCCTTGTTCCTTGACATTTCTTTTTTAATCCACAAAGGCCTTGTCTAAAACTTTTTCAACCATTGCTGACAGCAGTTCAGCTGTAGTAACATTAGTAAGGTTGGGAGCCCTAGCTCTCTGGCTCTGATATCTGTGTTCAGTAGCAGATCAGTTAGACTTGCTCTGAGCAGGTTTAACTGATACACTACTGAAAGTCGCTGCTGGAATAGCAGTTATCTGCACTCGGACTTTCTATGTGCATGCCAGCCAATGGCAAGAGGAGTCAATGCTAGAACACAGTTGGGCCACAATCATGTTTCACAGCTTTATTATAAAAATGGGGATTTCTGTCGTGCATACAAGGCCTTAAAATACTTTTGTAACTGTCAGTCTTACCCGTGTACCAAATTAACCACATTTCATACGTGTTGCTTATGCTAGTAAACTGTCCTATGGAGGTGTGAGATGAGAGGATATAGAGCTGACCACTGGCTTAACAAGTTGTGATATGAACATTTGTTTGCTGCACACTGGCCTAGTTTGCGGGGGGAAAAAATTATAGAGATCAAAAAAGTGAGGTTTTAAGGAGGGTGAGTCTTCATTAGAAGAATAGAAAGAAATGTAGTTCACAGATACTTACCATTATGCCTTTTTGTAAGGTGCTGAATGTCCCAAAGAGCAATGAAAAGAGGAATATTAGTGATTTAAGATTACTAAATGCCCCTCTCTCACGTTGGCTGTTTGGGACCTTTTGTACACTTTTAGCTTATTCAAAATAAAATCAGGTCACCTTTCAGCATAATAAAGTGAGAAAAGTGATTTTACTGAAATGGCACTTTAAATTAACAGATCTGCTTCCTGTACACATGCAGTCATAGTCTTCTGACTTGGTCTAAAATGTGGTTCTTTTTTGTTGCATATTTTTGCTACTATTAATTCCACTGAAAAGTCAACGCAGAGATATGGGGGCGGGGGGGGGCGGGGCGGCGGAGAGAGCCTGGAATCTTTATCAGTAAATCTATTAACATAGGGTATGTCTATACATACAGCTGCAGAGCGTGTGGTGAAGACACTCTCTGCCGGCAGGAGAGCTCTCCCATCTGCATAGAAAACCCACCTCCGTGAGCAGCATAAGTTATGTCGGCGGGAAACCTCTCCCACTGACATAGCGCTGTGCACACGAACACTTATGTCCGTCTAACTGATGTCGTTTGGGGGGTGGAATATTCACACTCCTAAGCGACAAGTTTTGCCGACACAAGCTGTAGTGTAGACATAGCCTAAGTTTTAGTTGCATAATCTTTTAGCCAGGGTGATTCACAAGCCAGAAAGAACTCAGCTTGACTGTCAGATCCCTGGTTGTCAAGATGGCAGTTTCAGAAATGTTCTTTCTAGTAAGCTGACGAAATTTGATTAAAAAATGGAGATGATAAACATGGAACCCCACAAAACCATTGTTGGAGTCCTTATAGGGCCACAAAGCATAGAGGTGTAACCCTTAACTGTTTCTCTTTTGAAAAAAATGAAACAAATGCTATATAGTATTTGAGTAATCAATCTGTCCATAATATCAAGACATAAGGGAAAGAAAATGTGATTCCCAATGGTATTCTATAGAGCACTCTGTATATTGGGTGATACTTCGGATCACTGTTTCTCAGTTTGATGATTAGAAGGGAAAGGGTGTGAAACCCCTTTTTCTGATGTGGCTTCCCCAGCCCTTTACAAAGACTTTGTCGCTCCAGTGACTTGCCATCCAGACTGGGGCCCTCATTGTTAGTTTTTAAGTTGTCTTTGAAAATAATTAACTTTTTCACATTTGAAATGAAATGCAGAACGCTCTATTTTTTTTGCCAGATTTAGCTTGTCAGATATACTGGCAGTGGCTGTCAGTTTTCCATTTCTAATAGGAGCAGAATACAGGGCTGTATTAATACATTCTGAAAAAAACAAACAACAAAAACATCAAAACCACTATCAAGTTTATTTCAAGCTGGGTCACTTAAGTGGAAGTACAGTACGCTGCACTGGTAGAGGGAGAAAGCACCCTCTCACACCAATTCTTTGGAGGTTTCATTTGTGCTGAGGACTGCTGTGCATTTTCAAACATCAGGTTGCAGGAGATGACTTGTATCTACATGTGGCAAAATAGACAAGTAGCTTTGTCAAAGGAAGTGGTCGCTCATAACTTACTAAAAAATAAATGCATTTCAGAATGATTGTTTCTGTGCTTCACATTTCTCATTAGATTAGCATTAGCAGTGGCTTTTATTTTTACATCAACTATGTACATTTGTCACTTCATTGTGAAGTCAAAATTGAGTTCATGCCTATTCAAGAGCTTTATAGTTCTGCCTGTGGTAACGGGCACTTAACTTCATATTCACTCTTGTGTTGAATAAGAACTCTTCCAGCCCCATAATTAGCATTTTCTGATGTCTACCTCGCTTCTCACGATATTGCAGTCTTTCATGCTTTCTGTAACACCGTCTTTAATTTATAGGAATGTCAGTCTAGAATCCAGGCGGATTGCTGCTTCAGTAAAAATAAAAACTGCCTCGTTAAACACTAATGTAAAAAAATTGGGGGTCTACTGTATTCTGATTCTTGTCTCATTGCAGGTGGGTCTGTGAAGAAATCCCAGATCTCAAGCTTGCGATGGAAAATTATGTTTTAATTGACTATGATACAAAAAGGTGAGAGGAATCCCTCCTTCCCCAGAAGGGCAGGCCTAAATGGCTTGTTGTGAATTGGTCTAAGAATAACTAATTACAGACACTGCAAACTGAGCTGAAGTTTTCTTTTAGAACTGGCTTCAGACTCTACAAAGTTATTTTGGTAGGAAATGTGTAACGGGAGTATTGGCAACGGCTGTTGGATTTAAGGACATAATTGGAAACTTCACATAGCAGAAAGCTGAGCTGGTGTACGTTGGAATTACTCACCCTGAAACAATGATCTGTATCTGTGCTGTTGGGCTAAAGCCAGCGTTAGGAATCTGAATGACATTGAAGTTTCTGCTTTTGTAGTGACTAATTCTTGTTCTTGTTGGAAAACACTATGCCAGAGCTGCCCATGGCACCACTGATTTTTCTCTCCATGTTTGTGGAAGGTTAACTTTCCCTGCTCCTCTCCTATTCAGAATCAAATACGAGTGGCGACGCTATAAAAACAGAGTTTCAACTCAAACTGTTCCTACAGCCTTTGTCTCTGGAGAAGCAGGAGCAGTGCCTGATTCCCAGAACTATGTGAAGACACCTACTACATGGACTGGCTTGACAGGGATGTGTTGCAGTCTGCTCTGTGGGTAGAGATTGGGAGGGACAGAATCTGACCCTATGGAATTCTTTTGTTTGTAATAAGTTCCTTTGGAGACAGTTGAGAGATTCTATATTTTTGGCTCAGTTGGCTGCACTAACTGAGAATGGAAATAGAGATGACACTTGCCTGAAGCCAAGTTGTGGTTTATGAAAATCCATGGAATTTCTTTTATGGAAAAGATCTAAGTTCACCAGTGTCCACAAAGTGATCGTGTCTCCTGAGTGGGATTGAGACAGGTGAAACTGAATCAGGTCCTAATTCAGCATTAACTGTTTGAGCACCTAGATGGCTTTTGCAATATAAAAGGACCGCTCTATGGTGCTATATTATTCCTTTTATTTTATATGGTGACATTCTACTAGTCCCTCCATCCTCCCAGGGAATTAAATAGGAGTAGTGAGTGCTCAGTACCTCTTAATGTCAGGTCTATGGTTTATATGCTGATATTGTAATACAATAATTTTGTAGTACTGGTGGGGTATGTATAGGTGTATAGCCTCACTTTTTGTCAGCAATGATGCTGAATAAGAGAAGAAACCATCTGTCCTCAGCCACACCTCGCTTATTTCTCAGAAGCTGTTCAAAGAAGCCATAAACCTGTCATTCTGGTAATAGTTTAATCAGTTTATTCTCTTTGGGGGAGAAAAAAAGATTTATTTGAAAAGTTAATCCTAGAAGATTGGCTGCAGTGTTGCAAATGCAGAGAATAGGAATGCAAACCAGTGCATTATGGAAATGCAAATATACACTCATTAAAAATACTTTTCAGTCTTGCCTGTTTTTATTAACATGGAATTAAAAACGGTCAATTGGCAGCCCAAAGTGAGTGCAAAGCAACAGTGTTCTCAAATAAGGAGTCTTAACTAGTTGTGGTAGTGAGGTCAAGTTTATGGAGAAGTTTTTCCTCCTCCCTTCCTGTCTCCGGGTGGCTGTGGGATATGTTACTCCAATTACTCTGTGGACTGGCTTTTCTGCTGCTGCTTTCGGAATCTAGTTATGTAATGACGGTGCGACTGGCAGGTATCCTTCCCTCCTTGACCCGAAATGATTCTGTAATCCTCTCAGCCTCGGCAATTAAGGTGCCTGGCTAAACTGTGAACCCAACTAACCTACAGAACAAGCAGTATGCTTCCGTTGTAAAGCAGGTGTCTGGCGGATGAAGTTTGTACTTTTGAGAAGTTGTATTACATGGCACACTGCGTGTTAGAACAGAATAGAAGTGAGCCCTGGATAAGTGTCTGACTATCTTCATAGCTGGATATGGTGGACGCAGGAAGGAACAAAACAGAATACATTACAAGTGTAGTGCCTTAAACTTTTTTTGCATGTAGGGAAGTGGGAGGAAGCTAAGAGGGCCTATGGGAATTTCCAGCTTGAATTCCTGATAGGTCAGAAAGGAAAAACATAAGATAGCATCAAGGTATCTCCATAACTTAATTTTCCCCATTCATTACAATAAGTCTTTGAAAGTTGAATGTTGAAATCAGTTTCCTTAAAAGAACTCTTCTTCCATCACATGGATACTATGTGTAGAATTTCTCATGAGTTGTTGAGCCGCTAAAGTCTCTTTATTTAAGGGAACTTTATAAAGGTGTAAAATTGCATAAAGAATTAATGATCATTGCAAAAAAATTTCAGCTACAGTATGTACATTTTAAAAAATGTAGGTCAAATGTTGTGCCTACCAACTTTGGCAGTGTTGCTTTAATGTGCATAGCTGAGCATTTTCAAGACCCTCTTTAGACTGTTAACTGACTAGCAAACTTTGCTTTTTTTCCTTTCCCAGCTTTGAAAGCATGCAGAGGCTTTGTGACAAATACAACCGCGCCATTGATAGCATTCATCAGTTGGTATGTATTTACCTTTGTTATGCCGTGATGCCTATCTAGTTGGCTTTATTCAGGCTAGTGGTTTCAAATTCATGTACTGAAAATGACAACCAAGAAGAGCTGACTTTCTTAGCGCTCAGTTGTGTGTTTGCTTACACAGCGGCACCACCATTACAGCATTTCCATTCATTCGGGAGTTAATAAATCATCTATTAAACCTTGCTTTCTGGGCCAAAACTTGGCACTTGAGGGTTTAGCCTTGGAGTGAATTTATATCTTTATATAAGAATGGCTTAATTTTTCTAAAATACGGGTTTGCAGGCTCTTAGTCTCTAATGGGCAGTTGGCACTCATGCTTTGACATTTGAAATAGCTGAGTTACCTTTGAAAAAGGGTTCCTTTGCATGCACCATACCTAGCTTTTTCATCAGAAATTTCACAAGGATTTAATGTATGCATGTTTACTCGTGCGTGTGGGGATTGAGACTTAGTTTCCTTAAATAGTCCAGATTAACTGTTTTGTGTATCGTGGCGATGATCCATAGATTAAGAATTCCCTTACTGTTCAGTAAAGCTATATTTTAGAGCTGTTCTGTTCCAAAGGATCATAGAATATCATAGAATATCAAGGTTGGAAGGGACCTTAGGAGGTCATCTAGTCCAACCCCCTGCTCAAAGCAGGACCAATCCCCAATTTTTGCCCCAGATCCCTAAATGGCCCCCTCAAGGATTGAACTCACAACCCTGGGTTTAGCAGGCCAACGCTCAAACCACTGAGCTATCCCTCCCCGCCCCTTCCTTCATAGTGATCAATCACTGTGAAGGAAGAACTGGAATGAAATCTATTTTAATAGATTTCTAATCAGTAACTTTTTTGGTTTTCTTACCCCAAGTTTAAGGCTGGTAAGGATAATCTAATATTACGAATTTTACTTAATTTATGGAATTTAGATGCCAGTTCTGTCAGTAGTATCTGTCGTACTTAACACGCATCCAATTTAATACTACATCTTATTCTACAAAAAACACAGTCTTAGGTCAAAGTACTTCATGAGGCCCCATCAAACACAAGTTGGGGTCTGTAATCTTATTTTATGGGAGCATTCAAAATAAACCTCAGAAAGATATGGCCAGTAGGTTAGAACTTCTCCCAGGCTTTGCA
This sequence comes from Macrochelys suwanniensis, assembly GCA_033296515.1. NCBI lineage: Eukaryota > Metazoa > Chordata > Testudines > Chelydridae > Macrochelys > Macrochelys suwanniensis. The sequence continues at coordinate 5,534,800 of CM065799.1, forward strand.
CCACTTTGGCACCTACAAATCTACATATCGTTTGCCTGATTCATAGATGCTGGCCACTTTAATCTTGTCTTTGTTAATAGCTTAAAAGTTGGAATTCATCAGCATTTACAGTCACTCACTGAAGTGAGAATCTAGTCAGTATCACTCTGTCCTGCCAGTCCCCTGTTGAATGTAGGAGCCCAGGCTAGCTGATATAAGGAGCAGAAGTGGTGATTGGCCTCTGAGATAGCTGCACTGAGCCCTCAAACAGAGGATCAGATAGGAAAGAGTTGACTATCAGGAAAAGGAGATGGAAAAGATGCCCAGAAAAAAAGCTTACAGACATGTATAAAATCCAAAGGGGGAAGACAAGAGGAAGTTCAGAAACATCAATAGCTTCTATTTAGGAGTGAGATTATTAGCCAGCTTAGATTTTCTCTCCCTCTCCCACTCCCTCTGAGTGATTCCTCCCATGCTACACTTCATGGCAAGAAAACAAACCCCTCTTTATGTTGATGGTGCAATGAAATGCAGTAGTTACTCAAGTAGGCAGACTTTAGATGCTTTTCCCCTAGTGTATCTGGTATGCAGTCTTTGAAAATACTGATTGTGTGAGGTGACAGACAGTAAAGCAAACCAACCTCCCCAAGCTGCATTGCTGCAGAAGTTCTTTAGCATGTCTTGCTGCTGCTTATGGAAGAACTGTATTTCAGTTTTACTCATGCAAGAGAAGGGGTGGAGGAAAGTGGATTGTCTGTGTCAGTCTCCCTTCCCCCCACAAATGCAGGTATGTCATGACGTAAACAAAAAAAATACATTCTCTTTCTGCTCCTCACCCTTAGTGGAAAGGAACCACCCAGCCCATGAAACTGAACACTCGGCCCTCCAATGGGCTCCTCCGTCACATCTTGCAGCAAGTATATAACCACTCGGTGACTGACCCAGAGAAACTCAACAACTATGAGCCCTTTTCCCCAGAAGTGTATGGAGAGACTTCCTTTGATTTAGTGGCCCAAATGATTGATGAGATTAAAATGACTGAGGATGACTTGTTTGTTGACTTGGGCAGTGGTAAGTGACAAACTGCTTTGTTTTCCCTTTTCTGTCTCTGCCCAGGCTTTTTCCTCCTCTGAATAAAAAAATTCAGTAACTTTACATTTGGAAAGTAACCCATCCCCATAGACTGTGTGTATCTGGCTGTGCACTCCTGACAGATCAATGCTTTCCTTCCTGTATTGCCAGTGGGATGTGGCACCAAATAGGTCATCGACCCATGTGAAGAAAGGATTGATTCTTCAGGAAACTTAATTTAAGAATACTCCATTTTTGCCACCATAGATAAATGGTCATTTTAAAGTATGGTTGGCATCTGAAATGAGTGTGTAAAAGTGCCATTAACAGAGTCTCTGTTTTATTCTTTCTGGCTTCTAGAGTTAGTTTGTTCAGTTCATGCATCAGACTTTTTTTCCGTGAGTGTGAAAACTGCAAACTCCACCTGTTACCTGAAAATAAAGTGGGTTCTTTCTCCCTCTGACACAATCACCAGCAATAAAGATTTTATATTGATTGTGAGGCCATATAGAATCCAGCTCACTCTTCCAGAGCTGCATCTGTGCTACAGTTAGCAGTTTTAACAAAAGTAAAACCCTTTTTGTCAGTTAAGTAACCAGATGTGACTCAAACACACATGTGGAGCAGATATGTTGAGTAAGAAGATGTTCTTGGTTTAGTTGCTCAAATCTGATTCCCAGCAGGAAAGGAGTAATAAGGATTCCCCCTTTTTAATGTAGAATTGTATATCCTCTTGCTTTGTCAACAGTCATCCTTTATCCTACCAAAGAAAACGGGAACCTGCCCACTGAAAATACAGCAGAATTACTAACCTTACTTCCATTTTATATCTACTAAATGAAATGTCAAATTCCAAGTTAAGGGTATTAAAGCAAGCCACTCCCAGGAGGAGTGTGTGATCTGACTAATGCTTCTGAGTAAAATGTTTTGTTTGCCTTGGCCTCTACCACCACCAAAACCAGATATTTATCACCATAGAACCCCAAACCTTAATATTGGACTAAGACCAAGCATATGAAAAATAAGAACTTTTTTAGCATCTGAAAAGAATGGTTTAACATGCAATAGCCTCAACCTTAATTCTGTGATCACTTTTATGTGCACTGGTTTTCAGCTGATGGATACGCTGAAAAAAACGGTTACTCACCTTCTCATAACTGTTTTTCCTCGAGATGTGTTCAGGTCCATTCCAATCAGGTGTGCGTGCATAGTCGTCGCAGTTTTCCCTTAGCAGCTCCTGTCGGGTTGGCTGTGGAGCTGCCTGCTGTGGCGCCTTCATGGTGCTCAATAAATAACCCTGCTGATCCAACTCCCCTTCAGTTCCTTCTTGCTGGCTACTCCAACCGAGGGGAGGGAGGATGGGTATTGGAATGGACGTGAACAACACATCTCGAAGAACAACAGTTACGAGAAGGTAAATAACCGTTTTTCTTCATTGAGTGCTTGTTCACGTTGATTCCAATCAGGTGACTCCCAAACTCTCCCCTGGAGGTGTGGTCAGAGTTAAGGAATCGCTGACTGGAGACCTGCTCTGCCAAATGCAGCAAAATCTCTGGAATGCTGGGTGATCGCATAGTGAGTGGTTAAATGTTTGCACCGATGACCAGGTTGCTGCTCTGCAGATCTTCTGAATGGGGATCTGGGCCAGGAAAGTCGCTGATGAGGCCTGTGCCCTTGTGGAGCGTGCTGTAATAGACGGGACTGGGACTGTAGTCAGTTTGTAGCATGTGCGGATACAGTCCGTGATCCAGGAAGAAAGGTGTTGGGAAGAGACCCCTTTCATTCGGTCTGCCACCACCATGAACAGCTGATTCAATTTCCTGAAAGACTTGGAGTGCTCGATGTAGAATGCTAGTGCACGCCGGACATCCAGTGAGTGAAGCCTCTGCTCCTGTGCACTGGTATGAGGCTTGGGATAGAAAACTGGTAGAAAAATGTCTTGGCTAGTATGAAATTGGGACACCACCTTGGGCAGGAAGGCTGGGTGAGGCCTGAGTTGCACCTTGTCCTTGTGGAAGACTGTGTAGGGTGGGTCGGAGGTTAGTGCTTTTAACTCGGACACCCTCCTGGCCGATGTGATGGCGACCAGGAATACCACCTTCCACGATAAATACAGAAGGGAGTGAGTCGCCAGCGGTTCGGAAGGGGGCCCCATTAGTCTGGAGAGGACCAGATTGAAGTCCCATGCAGGCACAGGTCGTCGAGTCTGTGGATATAATCTTTCCAGGCCCTTGAGGAAACGCCTTACCATAGGGTTGGTGAACATAGAATGCCCCAATTCTCCCTGATGGAAGGCCAAAATAGCAGCAAGGTGTACCCTGATGGATGACCCTGCTAGGCCCTGTTGTTTCAGGTGCAGGAGGTAATCCAGGGCGAGTGGTGTAGGAGCCTGCAGTGAAGGTGTACGATGCTGAGCACGCCAGCAAGTGAACCTCTTCCAGTTAGCTAGATAAGTGACCCTGGTGGACGGTTTCCTGCTGCCGAGCAGAACCTACCTTACAAGTTCCAAGCACAGAAGCTCCATTGGGTTTAACCATGAAGCTTCCACGCCGTGAAATGGAGGGACTGGAGGTCTGGGTGGTGAAGGTGACTGGTCCTGGGTGATGAGATCTGGGTAAAGCGGTAGCAGGATCGCGGTGTCCACAGACAGCTTCAGAAGTGTGGTGCGCCAATGTTGGCGTGGCCATGCTGGGGCTAACAGAATTATTTCTGTCTTGTCTCTGAGGATCTTGAGCAGCACCTTGTGTATGAGTGGGACCGGTGGAAAGGCATATACAAGGCGGTCCCCCCAGGGTAGCATGAATGCGTCCGAGATCGAGCCCGGGTTGTTTCCGGACGGTGCAGAACATTGGGCAATTTCTGTTGCTCCTGGTGGCAAATAGATACACCCGGGGAAACCCCCACCTATGGAAGATGGAATGTATGGCATCTGGATGGATGGACGGACCACTTGTTGCAGAACGACCTGCTGAGGTGATCCGCTAGTTTGTTCTGCACTCCTGGAAGATGTGCATAGCCCACTCCATTCACCTGGAGGCGTCACAACTCCCATAGCTAGAGGGCTTCCTGACATATGGGGGAGGAATGAGCTCCACCCTGTTTGTTGATGTAAAACCTGGCAGTGGTGTTGTTTGGTCACCACTGCCGCACACGGGCCTTGTAGTTGGGACAGGAAGGTCTGGCAGGCTAGTTGCACCGCTCTGAGCTCCTTGATATTGATATGGAATGAGAGCTCATTCTGCGACATAGGTCTTGCGTTCGGAGATTTCCCAGATGAGCCCCCCAACCCAGAACTGACGCGTCCGTTACTAGGGTCAGAGAGGGTTGTGGGCTGTTGAAGGGGACTCCCTTGCACACTGACAGAGGGTCGAGCAGCTATCGGAGGGACTCAAGTACTTGCTCTGATACAGTGACTGGGCAGGAAACCAAGGCGAGCCACACTTGGAGGGGTCTGAGCCTCAGTCTGGCATGTCGGACCACGTAAGTGCAGGCTGCCAAGTGGCCGAGGAGACTCAGGCATCCCCTTGCTGTAGTAGTTTGGTACCGCCTGAGGTTTTGAATGATGTCTGTTATGGCTTGGAATCGGGTCTCTGGCAGGAGCACTCTTGCCTGTACCGAGTCCAGCACCTCCCCGATGAATTCTATTCTTTGGGTCGGTGATAAGGTTGACTTGTTCATGTTGAGGAGGAGTCCCAATCTCTCGAAAGTGAATCTGGCTAATCGGACTTGAGACTCTACCTGCTCCCTGGAGCACCCCCGTATTAGCCAGTCGTCGAGGTAGGGATATACCTGCACCTGCCTCCTGGGGAGGAAGGCTGCTACGACTGACATACACTTGGTGAACTCTTGGGGAGCCATTGATAGACTGAATGGGAGGACCGTGAACTGATGACGATTGTGATTGACCACAGACCGTAGAAACCATCTGTGCGCATGCCGAATGGCTATGTGAAAGTACACATCTTTCATGTCGAGGCCGGTGTACCTCCTGGATAAGGATTTGTTCATGAGGGGGGTCCTGAAGGGTTTGCTACACTTTGGGGGGCAGCCCAGATTCCTGCAGCGCTGAACCCCTTCTCATGGCTAACCCTGATGAGAGGGTGCGTGCGGCAAAATCCGCTGCATCAAGGGAGGCTTGAAGAGAGGTTCATGCCACCACCTTCCCTTCATCAACAGTGGCTGTGAATTCAGCCCTGGAGTTTGCTCCTTGAACTTCAGTTGTGCTGAGGATAGCTTGTTGGTTTGCTATCCTCAGCTGCAGGCCTCCCGTCGAGTAGACCTTTTCGACTCCTTGGATTTGGGAGTCGGTCCTTGCTGGCCCTGCCTTTCCTTCTCGTTGACAGCCGTCACTACTAGGGAGCAGGGCTGTGGGTGTGAGAACAAGTACTCGTATCTCTTGGATGGGACAAAGCACTTGCACTCCATGCCCCTCGCTGTAGGCGGGATCGATGCTGGGGTCTGCCACAGTGTTTTGATGTTGTTCTGTATAATTTAATTAGGGGCAGAGCTACCCTGGAGGGACCCTCCAGTATCAGGATATGGAGTACTCTGGTTCGATAACCTCCTCTGGCTGCAGTCCCATGTTGTGGGTGATTCTGCACAAGGGGTCCTGGTGTGCATGGTGGTCTATCGGGGGAGGTCCCGAGGCTGAAGTCCCTGCAACTGCCTTGTCTAGGGATGAGGCGGCTAGAGGTGGTACCGGGTCCCCCTCACCATCCAGTTCTCTAGCGTCCTCCTGGTCAGTGCCTGTGGTCTCTGCACTGACCGTGGTCACGGCAGTGGTAGTCTGGCCGGCTGTCGGGGCTGTAGTCTTGGTTGCGTTGACGGTGCCCTGGACAGGCTGCGGGCCCTCTTCTGGCGTTGATTCCAATCCCTGAGGCATTGGGCGATCTTTATGCTGAGGTGCTTGGGCCTCGGAGGCTACTGACCAAGTGCCCCTGGAGAACGATCCCAAGCCTGGTGATAAGCCCAGGGAGTCCAAAAGGGCCATTGAGGCTGCGGCTGCCAATGTGGAGGCCATCCCGCCAGTGCCACAACTCTGCGCCCATGTGACCTGCGTCTGCTGTGGCGTGAATCAAATGAGTCCCTGTCTGAGTCAGACGACGTGGATCTAGATCGTGGTGACCACGGCAGCGCTGAGCGGTATTGAGCTGGAGACCGGTGCCGATGCTCCCTCACTGGTGCCGGGAAATCGCATACGGTCCCGAGCTGGGGAACGGTGTCTCGGGAATGGTGAATCCGGGCAGTGCCGAGGTGAATGGTGCTGTGCCGGGGAAGGTGATCGCCGCATCGTGACTAGCTTGCCCCTAGATGGCGCTGGGCGCGGAGGCACCAGGGGCATGTCCCCGATAGCAAGAGGTTGAGGGGCCATCATTGGTATTAGGTCCCTGGCGGCTTTGAAAGTGTCTGGGGTGGAGGGGGACTCCAACTCCTCCATCTGGTGCTGTCTGTCCGCGGAGTCTCTGGGAGCCGGACTCAACAGTCCCCTCTGGGGAACCAAAGTCAACAGCGCCGACTCCTGGTCCTTGGGCGCTGAGTGCTCTTTCACAGGACGCAGTGCTGTTGCATCTGGTCCTGCCTTCGGCACTGGGGAACAACCCCGTGTGTCGTCTTGTGTCGCTTGTGTGGCACCGGTGAGTGTGAGCTGTGCCTGGTTGTCTGTGCTGGGGAGTGCCAGTGCCGAGGATCTCTTGAATCAGTGTCTTTCCTCGGCACTGTGTCATGCACCAAGGCCAGGGTGCTCTGCACCGACGCGCTCTGTGCCAGATCCCGGTGCTCCATGGCGGGCTGTGGACAGAGAGCCAACTCCATCAGAAGTTGTTTCAGACAGAAATTTCTCTCTCTCTCTTCGTCATAGGGTGGAAAGACCTGCAGATTTTGCACCTGTCTGTTTGGTGCTCTTCCCCCAGGCACTTCAGGCATGCGTCGTGAGGGTTGCTCGTTGGCATGGGCTTACTGCAGGTCCCGCAAGGTTTAAACCCTTGGCCCTGAGGCATGCCCCAGCGCTGAGGGGAGGTAAGGGATAGGGGTGACCCCGCAACCTAACCCCAAACTACTATATACACTAAACTAAACTAGCTACTAACTGAAACCTAGACTAAAACTACAGGCTAAAGAAGAAAACTAAGGGAAGCACTTGCAAGGCACGTGAACGCCGTTCCAATGGACATCATGGACAGTAAGAAGGAACTGAAGCAGGGTCCATGTCGGCAGGGTTATATATTGAGTGCCATGAAGGCGCCGCTCCGGGGGCTCCACGGCTGACCCAAGGGGAGCTGCTAAGGGAAAACTTTCTGATGACCGTGCATGTAGCACGTGCACACGCGATTGGAGTCGACGTGTACAAGCAATCGAAGAAGAATAAAGGTTTCTGATTTCCCCTCCCTGCATAACTCTTGTTAACACCAATGAAAGTTTGCACATCGATGGCAGAATTGAGACTGAATTTCCACAGTATTCTAGTCAACGCAGTATAGTGTACAATGCACTTTAGAATCCCATTATAGCAGTAGCACAATATCAACAACTTTAGTGCCTTTCCTGCACCTCTATGTATAGGAATCCTTCATCTGCCACAGAGTGTAACAACCGCTGGTGAAATGTTGCAGCCATTTTTTATCAGTAACTCTGTCCAACCATTTAAGACTAGAAGCCAACAATATTATATCGGGTTGAAATGGAATTTTAGGAAGGCAGAACATAGTTATGCAAATTGGATTTAGGACAACTTTCAAAAAAGTGGTATCTTTAACCACAAGTGGTCTCTGAAGAGAGAAGGCTAGTAATGACTTCTAATATAATATTTATTTGGCCCATGTAAATGCATATAGTTTTTACTGCTTCCCTCATCCTCCCCCATTCCGTTTGTTACTCAATAGTTGCATCTTCTTATTCATATTGTAAACTGTTCTTTTACTCCATACAGCACGTAGCAAAATGGGGCCCAGAACCTGAATGAGGCTTCTAGGTGCTACTATAATACAATGATTTACTACACAGGACTGTCCGCATGTGGTTCCCCATTATACCAAAGTGGGTATTGTATCAATAGTGACTTAATGGCAAGAGCACCACCTCCTCAATTACTAGTGCTCCTTCCTGCAGGCAATCGATGAAATGGAAAACGACAATGTGTTTTCTGTGCAAATGTGCTATCTGCTTGGCTTGAATATTCCTGTTACCCTTGTGATCATCTATGATTCTATGAGAAGTGCATTAGTGAGACAGTGCATTTTACATTAATCCAGTACAAACAGTGATAAACGGTCGTATAAGAATGAATATAGAAATGGTTTGATCGGGAGTTGTAATCAATTGCAGTAAGAAATATAGGATGATTGTAACAGCTTATAAAGATTTACCCTGTACTTGGCAAAATCTGGGTCAGGTGTGCAAGCAGAGGTTTAGCTCTGATTTTTATTTTATTTTCACAAGCCAAAGAGATGTAATGTGTGCAGACAAGGTGTGGGAATGGCAGCTAATTACTGCTGGAGCAGTCTCTGATGCAAACACAATTGAGACTGAGTGATGGGAAGTTCATACATTTTTAAGTAATGTTTTGTCTTGCAGTTTAGCAATTGTTTCTGAAATTACTTTGATGCGTATTGATCATTATCTTTTTTTATTGTACTAGGAAATAATACTCCTGTCTTGTATATTAGCATTTCCCCCCCATGTGTTGAGACTTTTGTATGCGTTTCCCATCATGATGAAAATCTGGTATAAATGTTTTGTTATAGCTCTCTCCATTATACTGAGAGATTTAAACTGCAAAATTTATCTAGCTGCTGTTTGGTTTTCTTGCAGAAACAAAAAACATCCATATTTACTTCCTGTAGGACATAGGTCTTTTTAGTGGAAAATAGGCTCCGGTATTGACGTGTAACTGTTTTGAAATTGAAACTCTCTTTTGTAATGTAAATTGTCATATGTTTATCAGCCAATGTGTTCTACTATTTGTATTATGGGAGTGGCTATTGTGCTAGGTACTGTACATTCTTCTAGAAAGAGACAGTCCCTGCCCTGAAAAGCTTAGTCTGAATAGACGAGACAAAAGGTGAGAGGGAGAGATGCATTATCCACACTTTTTGTGTGGGGAATTGACAGAGATGTTGTGCAAAGTCACATAGGAACTATGTGACAGAGCTGGGAATCCTTGCATACATCTTGGTCTTTGTTTTAGAATCAGTTTCCTGTGTATATGGGGGCTTTTTTACTATAACTCTCTCTTTCTCTACCTGCAGGTGTGGGTCAGGTGGTGCTTCAAGTCGCTGCTGCCACAAACTGTAAACATCACTATGGTGTGGAGAAAGCTGATATTCCGGCCAAATATGCTGAGGTGAGTTGCATCTCAGGGAGTATGAGATTGTAGGTGTTTGATTCCAGGGCTGGCTCAATACCTTACGTCTTGCAGGTAATTGCTATGCATTGTAAAGCGGGAATTCTGAGTTTGAATCCTAGACACTCTGGCTCCTTAAGTCAGTAAGGGCTGGAAGCACAACAGTGATGCAAATGATGAGGGGGTTTTGTGCTTCCTGGTGCTCACTGGCAGTGCTCCCTGAGTGATCAGAAATACCATTAACTGGTCTGTGAAGAGAGCTTAGTTCAGGCCTGAGAGAAAACCAGGCAGTGTCAGGCAATGGGAAGCTTATAAAAAGGGAACAAAAGTCAAAAGGGAAGATGCAGGTTTAACCTAGACGCTGTACTGACTAAGCTGTGGATTTCAGGACCCCACTTGGTATCTGCTGTCTGGAATGGGACTTTAAAATGGCTGTGTCACAGAGGCTAGTGCTGTGGAGGGTTGAACGCATCTAGGAAGGAGTTGAGCAAGATCAGAGTAGTAGGAGACAGAATAGCTGAAACTCCTATTTTTTTTTTTTTTTTAAAAGCTGCAATCTAGATCATGCTAAGAATGTCGGTTAGCAGCCCTAACCCTTAAACCATTGAGCTTAGATATTAAAAATGTTTAATAGAGCTGGAGCTGCAGAGTAACTGAGGCCTATCGATTGCACTGGAGCATTCAGTTAATAACAGTGCTCAGTATGCACCCAAATGAAGTACTTATGACGAAGTCTCATAATAAGGCCATTGTACTTAGGCAAGCAGTTTTCTCTACACTTCCATTAATGCTATGTCAATGGGGACCTGCAAAGTTAATCAACTCCAAGGGAAACATGGAACCCAAATGAGTTGCAAGCAAACAATAAAAATTGGTCAAGCCTTGCAATAGGAATTTTGTACTTCCTCCAGTAGGTTGCACAGAGCTTCACATCTTTAACTCCTTGTTCAAACTAATGGACTTTGGTCTGTTTCAAATACGAACTTTAGCTTCTTAAAAAAAGTGTATATAAGCTTTTGAGCTTCCTTTTCAAGGATATAGGTAAAAAGCTCTGATGCTATCATGAGTGCCATAGAAGGGCCTAGGAAGTAATTTGTCCTTACTCTTCATAGTGTAAGCCCTTGGAAATTTCGAGCTGGAACTCTTTTTTTACCAAATCTTTCTCCCTCACCTCCTTACATGAGCATTCTGGCTTATTTTAGAGCAGCTCACAAAGGCTAGGTTCCTGGCTCGTTATTTAGTAGTAATCACTGTTTAAAAACCACTTATTTGTGAGAGAAAATACATATAGGACCAGAGTTTTGTTTATACGAAGGCCCTTTTATGCCACTCCAGCAGTACCTACTTTAGGGACCATTTACACAGAGCAGTGTGAAGGGACAATAATGCAAATGACAAGCAGGCAGTAAAGAATTACATGAACTTTGCAAGTGTATGAAGAGAATATAAATTGTTAGGAGTACTAATCCTGATGGTGTCCCCTTTTAATAATGCCATGTCAAGTATTTTATGACTTTATTGGGTGAATAAAGTATACCATGTTATCCTTGCACTTATAAATGGCTGTCCATTAGATTATCGACTTGACAACTGCTGCAATTTAAGAATGTGTGAATCTGTCCTTAAATAGCCTATCTCCTTCTTGCTGCATTTAGATTGGCCCACTTTTTTTCTCAACAGATGTTTTGTGTCAGGGATTGTATTGAGCTTGTAGTTGAATTTGTTCATAGTAACATTTCTCTGGCTACTGCATCACTTTATTTGGTTTTTAAGCTTTTACTTAAATGGGGAAGGGGGGGGGGGGGACTTAAGTTTCTAGTCTGTGGTTTTGAAGAAAATCTTCCAAAATGTGAACTGATGTTTCACTGTCTCTTTGACTCTGGAGATTGAAACAATATTTGAGTGGTGTTAACTGGGTGTGTTAACTCTGAACCTTAGTGGGAATTCAAATGTCAGCACAAAATGTTTCACAGCTAACATAACATCAGAAACCTCCAGCTGATCTGAGACTGTAAGTGGAGTTTGGGATGGTGGATGAAACTTGAATACCATTTCTTTCCTTCCAGTCTGAGCCCTGAATATGTGGACCCAATTTTGCAGTTATAGTAGGTCTTAAATTGTGACGCTTTCTCACTCTTCCCAGTACACGTCCGTTTTAGTTTTAAATGGGGTGAATAGGTATAACTGACCCTCACTGCCACAGTGCAGAAACATCATGTCCTCTATACCCACAGTTTATAGGAAGAGAGAAACTTTCAGAAAAACAGTGGTGCTGCTTCTCATTCGCCCCAGACTGTCTGGATGTGAAGGATTTTCAGCTCCTTTCTCCAGCGTCTGGCAATAGAAACCCACTGCCAACTAGTTGGGTTTGAACTATAGGTTCCTGCCATCCTATGTAACCTTAGTCTTTTTAGTCCTAGATGGAAGCACACTCCAGCTGTTGGCAGTGTGTTGTAAGGCAACTGCAGTAGCAACTGAAAGAAGCATGCCTACTTCTGCTTTCTTGTTCGCCCTAGCAGACTTGTTTTTACCCACCTTCACTAGCTGGGCTCTGGTAGGACTACGTTCACTGCCTTCTGCTTTCTCTGGGATAATGTAGCACCATCCTTGGCAAACTACTGAGCAGTGTCAACTCAAAGTGTCTTTAAGGCTTCCCTCGAGAGGGGAGAAGAGAATAAGTCAGCCTTGATCCCTTGGCCCTGGTGAAATAAAGGAGTTTCCCCATGGGAACTGGAAGGGTAGACCTTCAGTATGTGTCTCTCTGATTTTTCAGCAGTCCCATTCAAGTGTTAATGGCAAAGAACTCTTATAGGCCAGTTAGCATTGTCAGAGTTGCCTCTTCTCTCTCTATCATATAACTGGTATCGCAAAATGTCCTAATGGGTGGTTTTGTTTTTCCTCCCTCTTCTAGACGATGGACAGAGAGTTCAGAAAGTGGATGAAATGGTATGGGAAAAAACATGCAGAATACACAGTGAGTGAAACTCAGCTGAAAATCTTTGTGCTCCACTTATTACTGATGTTCAGAATTTACAGGTTCCCCCTCCTCCCCTTCCCCAGCCAAGAAGCAGCTTCCTGGCCTTTATCTTGCTGCTGCTGAATGATGCTCTCTAAAAGACGTCCTCCCAGAGCCCTCCTCTTGACTCACCTGACATTTAGGGCTGGTCCACACTAACCCCCCGGTTCGAACTAAGATACGCAACTTCAGCTACATGAATAATGTAGCTGAAGTCGAAGTATCTTAGTTCGAACTAAGAGGTACTTACCGCGGGTCCAGATGCGGCAGGCAGGCTCCCCCATCGACTCCGCGTACTCCTTTCGCGGAGCAGGAGTACCGGTGTCGACGGCGAGCACTTCCAGGATCAATTTATCGCGTCTAGACAAGACGCAATAAATCGATCCCAGAAGATTGATTGCTTGCCGCCAAACCAGGAGGTAAGTATAGACGTACCCTTAGTGTGTGTTATTGGGAATGTTATTGAGGGTTGCAAAAAATTCTTGGAAGCCCCTTTCTTATAAAGTCTCATTACTCAGGCTGTTTTCTGCTCCCACATTCAAACATCATTAAGAAAATTTCTCCCTGATTAGCCACTTACCTATGAGAAATTCATGTAATCCTGTTCTCTAGTGGCTCTCTCAGAACCCTGAGAATACCCCTGCTTATGTGTATCTCTTTATCCCAACCTCCTCTTTAAAAAAAAAAAAAAAAAAAAGTTTCAGGTCCCATAGCTGCCATGCTTCTAGTCAAGGAGGGTTGAGTTGGATCAGTGTTGTTCCCTAATCATTTGGAGGAATTGCCATTGGGCGATTCAAGGGAATCTTCCCTTCTTTGAGGTTTCAGCTAGCTACCGCTGCAGCACTCCTAGCCTGAGAGCAATTGACACAAACAGATCCTGGTCTCTCATGTGATTTGCACAGAGCTTTATGGCTAAGCTACTGGACCAGTCTGATCTACTTGCCTTTGAATTTCCCAATATCAAATGGCCTCTTGTTGGTAGCCAGGGTTTGGCATGAAGGAGGGAAACGTTAATTTTTCATTTGCAGAGAACTCAAGACTCATAATACTCGCATTATAAGGCTGGTCACTGGAATGAAAGGGCTCTCCTATTTCTTCTTGAGAAGTAGGCCATCTGCTGGATTAAGGTGACAATGTTGCCTGTCTCAAAATATCCCCTTACCGAAGCTGACATATAGTATGTGGCACTGTTCTGTTAGATATATGCTGATTCCATGGTAGGAGTAGTTTGCAGTTGGATTAATGTCAAGGCTGCAAACTCTTTCCTGCTGTGAAACTGTATGCAGGCCTTCCTTCCCAGGAAATGGCCATATGGCAGTCTTCCAGGGTGCTACCCAGCTGGCATTATATGAAAGAAATATTTACTGAAGATATTTCACTTTTGATCCATGTAATTTAAAGAATAGGGAAGGAACCTAGACTGAAATACTGAATATGTATTGTTTGCGTTAGGCTGTGAGTATTGCCACATTGTATATTACATGTGGCAGAATCTGACACTATAATGGAAACAAGACTGCTTATTTTTCTTCAGTTCTTTGGCTTTTATAACCTTTCTTCCACTGGTAAGGACCGAGACCAAAATTTTCAAACTTGCATGCCTAAAGTTAGGCTCCCAAATAAGTGCTTTTTCAATGCTATTGAGCAGCTGAGCTCCCATTGAAGTCAGTGACAGCTGGGGTTCATGGCACCACTGAAAATCAGGTCACCGTCTATATTGAGGTTCTGAGACTAGGGGGTTGTGACCCCTCAGGAGGTCACTAGATGGTTACATGGGGGTCTCAAGCTGCCAGCTCCGTGAGGCTGGCAGCCTTGAGCCCCCATTAAATGATTACTTCCCCCTCATTTTTAATGTATAAGTGGGGTCACACTCAGAGGCTTGCTGTGTAAAAGGAGTCGCCAATACAAATAGTTTGAAAACCATTGTTCTATGTGGATTTAGGAGTCTAACATTAGGTCAACTAAATTTGAAAATTTTCTCATCTCTACCTCCTTATCATACATGGCAGATTTTACTCGCTCTTTTTTTGCTTCTAACCTCTTTTTATCACTAATCTGCTGGCAGTATATGTACGTGTATCTCTAGCCCTGACAAGAATCAGACAACGAACAATATCCCCCCAAGTCAACATATCTTCGCTAAGGATATGCACTTCCTGGTAGATTGCAATGGACTCTTTCCATAATGCTTGTGGCATGGCCATTGGGTAATGGAAATGAGTCCCAAATCCTTTTATATTTAGTTCTCCCACATGGCAACGTGCTGAGAAGCCATCTTGTCTTTGGCAGTAAGACAATAATTCCATCTATTACCTCTGTAGTAATACAGGCTGTTACCACCGTGACTAGAATGCATTGGAAGGCACAAGGCTGAAAAGCTTCATCTGAGTATATGGAATGTAGTGGTGGTAGACATGCAACCGCACTTGAGAGCCCTCTTTTGCTGCTTGTAAAATGACTTGGTTACCACCACCCATTATCTCAGAGAAGGGGCACTTTAGATGTTTTCAGGGGGTTCTCGAGAGCCCAGTCGGCGACAATCATCATCAATATGACTAAGGACTGGAGTGGTTTGTGACCAACTAGATTTTAACTGTGTAAATTTAATGCAGTTACATGGAATGGAAAATTATAACGTTTAAATATTTTTAGAAGACTAAAGAGTTGGGGGGAAAGAGGGTGGAAGATTGGTAAAAATTCATGGGAACAAGTCTCTGATCCTAGCTGCTGCTTTGTATAAATTATTTGGACAGTGGTATTAAGTTCATGCATATTGTTGCTGCCTTGCTCCAAAAGTCAAAACTGTGACAGACACGAGACAGCAGTAAATCCCGCTGTTCCTTCTGCATGAATTTTTTTTGTTTGTTCACAGCTAGGTATCTATAGTTCAACTCTAGTACAACTGGCTCTGTGTTTGTACTCTGAAAAATGACTGATAGAATAACATCTTGGTGTTCACATTGACTCCATATCCAATGTGCTCAGTTTACAAGTCAGGTGATGGGTCTTCCTTAGTCCAGTCCCTCAAATGTGGCCTGGAATTTGAGAACTGAATTGTTCTCTCTTCTGGATGTAGGGTGACCAGATGGGAAGTAAAAAATATTGGGACACTCACCCAGGACGTCCCGGTCTTCGGCGGAATTTCGGCGGGAGGTCCTTCAGTCGCTGACAGTTGTTGGCGGCACGGCGGGTAATACATCTTGCCGCTGAAGAGCAACGTATCCGCCGCCGAAGTGCCGCCGAACACTGAGATGTCCTGGGTGAGTTTGGAGGGGAAAAAAAGGAGGGAGGAGGGCGGCAAACGAAATATCGGGACAAATGGCGTCCTTCGGTGAGGACACGGGACAAAAGGGTAAAAATCAGGACAGTCCCGATTTTATCGGGACGTCTGGTCACCCTATCTGGATGGAGCATCCTCACCAGCAATGGATTCTGAAATCAGAACCCAGTTAAGAATTCTTTTGATTCACAGAACAAAACAAATAAGTAAATAAAATATCTAGGTTGCTTTTCTGCATTCCCATTGCATTTGGTCTCCAGTGCTAACAAGAATAAAAAGGAATAAAATATATTTTAGTGAGAAGAGTCAGCATACAGAATTTGCACAGTCAGAATACACACACAGAGGCACCTATGTTGAGTAAGCAGATGCCGTTTTAACATTACAATGCAATTACGGACTGAAAAGTGACAAAGTTCTCCAGCTGGTGCAAAACATCTTGAGGCATTTTAGAGTCCAAAGCACTTGCCGAGCTACAGCTGCTAATAATGGGTTATCACTGAAGGTGATCGTAAAGGTAAGAGTTCCTATTTTGGGCAGGAGAGAGCAGAAGACTGGAGAAATTGGAGGAGAGAGGTTGCTCTTTTCTCTCCTTTCTGTGAAAATATATACCACTTGAAAAACCCCACCATCTGTGGCTGTGTTAGTGCCTTCACATTGTTGCTTAGGACACTGTATCCCGCTGTGGGTCACTTGAGTCTTCTGGACAAGAGTGTTCCATTACAAACCTAAACCCCATTCGTTATCTATTAATTCTTTCTTTGTTTCTGACTGCAAAAGAACATTTTCTGGTGTCTGTTTCCATGAAACTGGAACGAGTTCCTTGAAAGTTTGCAAGGTTAGTTTCAAACATTTTTTCAGGGTAACTGTTGTCCCAAGGAAATCAGCGTTTTTCTTAGGTGATTAGAACTGGGTAATTACATGGTCTTTCTTGGGGAATTTCTGCACATGTTCAGTTATCAAATTTAAGCTTAAAAACTCAGTATTGCAGTTAACACAGACATATGGTACTTCATAGTTTCCAAATGTAAATATCCCCACGTGGATCCAAATTCAGAACAATATCTAGGTATATAGGACATAACATTGAGGAGCCACTTAGGAAAAAAGTGCCTGAGTGTTCTTCCCAGAGTATCTTTGTAATGAGTTCTGTGTCCTCAAATGCCTCCCTCCTCTTGTCTTGCCATGTCCCTAATAGGAAAGAGTTCATTCAGTGATGTGTACATCAGGAGAGGAGATGCGTGCAAACTGGCAAAGCTAGCTGGGGGAAAAGAAGATGCCAAATTCACACGTCTAATTTTCAGTATGGTGAAAGGCTGAGCTTTTTCTGGTTTGGTCTGGATTGATGACAGGGCAATTCCCCCACTCTTCCCCTGCTGCCAGAAAAAGCTTGCTCTAGCCATAGGGGAAAATTCTTTCTAACACCTGAGCCTTGGCGTAAAGTGACGGAAAACATGCGGACTCTTAAGGTATGGCGGGGGTATAGGTCAGGGTTCTACAGTGCATAATCTTTCCTACCCCCACCCCCAGTGGAGTTATACAAGTTTCCATGGAGTCCTACCATAGCCATTTGTAGTCCCCAAATCTCTGCTGGACTGTAGTGGTGTCTTGGGGCATCAGTACAGCAAGTGGTCTGCTCCAGAGTTGCCTTAATGAACTTTTAAACCCAGTGTGAACACTGGTGTAAATTTGGTTAAAGATGAGGGTAAAACTAGGGTTCACTTTTATTTTGCAAAACCTTGTTTGTTTGGCTTTGGCTTTTTAAAATCAAGAGTGGATTGGATCATAGTGTTGTTTATCCAGCCTTCCCAACACTCTGGTATGGGAGGTACGAGGGCTGGGAATGGAGAACAGGGAATCCAGATCAGAGAATCGTAGGACTGGAAGGGACCTTGAGAGGTCATCTAGTCGAGTCCCCTGCACTTGTGACAGCACTACGTATTATAATATATGTATGAGTCTAACTTTCCAGATTTCACTGAGATTGTAGATAGGTCTAATGCCTGCTTGGAGTTGTGCACATGATTTATCCCTCTCGCTCAAGCAGACTGTATCATAGAAGGAAATCTCACTCGTCTAGGTATTTACTCACCCAGTCCCAACCCCCCAAATGAGCGTGGGTGCATTAGTAGTGGATATGTGTAGTCCCTACAGCAGTGTCTTTTCTCCCTCTCTCGTAGCCTGCAGGCCTCACCTAGCTTTTCTGGTAGGCTTGGGTGTGTCCTGGATGCCAGGTGTTGCCTCTTTCACAAAAGTCTCGCTTCAGAACAAAAAGTGAGTTTTGTAAAGCACTAATCAGTATCTCAAGCTTCCTTGATATCACTTGCACTGATGTATTTTGTAGGCACATAACTGTCATTGCCTGTGCTTAAAAGCTTCCATTGCCTAAGAGTGAGTTCTCTGCAGTAAGGGTGTGGGCAGGATGTGTATTTGTCCTAGATATTTTTGAATGCCCTATTTCAGCGGGAAACTCGATGTTTTGGTATTTGAAAAGCCCTCCAAACGTCCCCTGTGGCTTTGACATGATGCCACGTTTCAGAGGTTTGGATTATTGCCTCTAGTTATTTTTGCAACGAACAGGGGCTTAAAAATAACCATGTGTACTTTTCCAGGCAGAATTAACTGTTTTTGTGAGCCAAGCACTTTGCCCTGAGACTGCTAGAATGAGACTTTGTATATTTATGGCATTGTGCAGTCAGAGCTTTACCGCAGAGCCTTCCAACGCAGGTCTGGGGAGAATATTAGCTGCTGTTATATTTTGGAGCCCAAAGCTCTGGGAAAGGGGACTTGGCCTTCAGAAGCAGCTGTTGTTATCCGTTATAATGACTATAGACCAGCAGTAGTGTGTTTCTTATTGCTTCCTATGGGCGTGACCTGCTAGTTTGCTTTGAGTTGCAGACATCAGCTACTGTGAGCATATTCCTGCAGTCTCTGAAGAACAAACCTATCTGTCTGAAAACGGGAGGGAAAACCTGCCTCTGCTTCTAAATTTAGAAACAATGGGGGCTGGCTGCTCTCTGAAGTGGATTTCGGTGAGCTAATTAGCCGTTTAGATAAAGCAGGTCCCCTGCGTTGTCTAATCAGATGAAAATATCTGCATTACAGATGGTCCTTTCCATTCATTATTCACTAAGGAGATTAAATTTCTATGTGTGAGAGAGAGCACTGTGGGGTTGGGTATACTGATTGGAAGAGACTGAGTGCATCCCTACTGCTGTTATTGCCATCTCACACTGACAGGCTATGGTTTTCCTGTGTGACGTCGACCGTACAGCATTCTGTACTTAAGCAATGCAATAACCCACGAGAAGCTGGCTGTGTAGCTGTTTAATTACCAGGGAAGAGCTCAAATTTCCTTACCAGTTCTCGTTCCAAATGAAATTAGGGGATTCTTGTTTGTGCCGCTTGTTTTGGGTACTGTTGGGAGATCTCAATTTGAGAGCGACTTTGGGGATACTTGCGTTCTCTCTTGGGGCTGGCGAAGGTCAGTAGCACTACTATGGAACTATGACCTGAGGGATGATGGGTGGTTAGCTCTCTTCACTTCCCAAAATAATAATTAAAACGCATCTCTTACACTATCAAACTTCGCAGCAGGCAGTTCTCCCGCCTTGTTGGCTGGAGGGATACGGCTCCAGGAAGGTTATAAGCCCATAAATGGTTTGAGATGACGGGGGGATATGATAGAGGTCTATACAATCATGACTGGTCTGGAGAAAGTAAATAAGGAAATGTTGTTTACTCCTTCTCATAACACACAAACAAGGGGTCACCAAATGAAATTAATAGGCAGCAGGTTTAAAACAAACAAAAGGAAGTATTTTTTTCACACAACACACAGTCAACCTGTGGAACTGCTTGTCAGAGGATGTTGTGAAGGCCAAGACTATAACGGTTCAAAAAAGAGCTAGATAAGTTCATGGAGGATAGGTCCATCAATAGCTATTAGGCAGGATGGGCAAGGATGGTGTCCCTAGGTTCTGTTTGCTAGAAGCTGGGAATGGGCAACGGGATGGATCACTTGATGATTCCCTGTTCTGTTCATTCCCTCTGGCGCACCTGGCATTGGCCACTGTCGAAGACAGGTCACTGGGTTAGATGGTCGTTTGGTCTCACCCAGTATGGCCATTCTTATGTTCTTACGCATCATATACATTTCACACTGCTTTTAAATAAGTGGTGGTGGGTCACTGGTGCTGGGTCCCCTTCCTTGCTTCCATATTGAGAAATGTACCAGTTACCTACTAACTGGAGATAAGAAACTGTTTTATAACAGTGGTTCTCAACTAGGGGTCCGAGTCCTCCTGGGGGGCTGCGAGCAGGTTTCAGGGGGACCATCAAGCCGGGGCAGCATTAGACTCACTGGGGCCCAGGGCAGAAATCTGAAGCCCTGCCGCATGGGGTTGAAGCCTGAGTCCTGCCACCCGAGGCTGAAGCCTGAACAATGTAGCTTTACGGGGGGCCCCTGTGGCATGGGGCCCCAGGCAGTTGCCCTGCTTACTACCCCCTAACGCCGGCCCCGGCTTTTATATGCAGAAAACCTGTTATTGTGACACAGATGGGCCATGGAATTTTTATAGCACGTTGGGGAGGGGATCAGAAAGAAAAAGGTTGAGAACCCTTGTCTTATAACACAGTTGTGCCACAGCCACATTTAAACATGGCTTTTTTTTGTAGTATAGATGAGGCCAAAATGACTACCTCTTTTAGTGCCAGTTTCCCATTTCTGGTGTGGATTTTACCCAATCAGTGGCTAAATGTGGGTTAGCTTCTGCAATACAAAAATAACCATGTTTGAGCATGGTTGTGTGATCCACTTGAATTATAATATGCCTACTTCTGGCTTGGGTAGATGGGAAAAACATTTTCATGTTTAACCCAGGTATGTGGCTTATCGGGGTTAAAACATAATACCTTATTTTGGTTAAAACGCTCTTTATCTGTTTGCACAGGCAAGATGAATCCATAATACGGTTGGGTCACAGCCATTTTTATAGGGACCTGAAATTTAATCAGTTTTATGTATATATTTTTTTTAAAAGTATTTAAACATAGTTTCAGATGCTACTCCCAAACCTGAGTCCTCCAACTAAGCGGTTGGCTTTATAGTCTGTGCTTTCTCTCAGGGGTTATTCTTGGAAAGCCCCATACAACAGGAGAAACTGACTAGATGTGGGGAAACCGTGAAACTTACTCAACACACCTTGATGTAGAATGTACGAAGTAAACAGAAATAGAGACTTGTTTTGCCCTGTGTCTTTTAGTTAGTCATTTGAGATATTACCTGTACCAATGATAGATATGACTTTCAGACAGAAGTGTGTAAGTCTTTCAGACAATTAAATTGAAAGTGTCCTTTTAGGTGGTGGTGGCAGAGCCTAAAAAATATATGTACTTAAGTGTGTGTTTGACTAATGTATTTACCAGCCTCTCTGGTGTCACATGTTTTAGCTTTTAAAAAATGTTCATGAGTTTTTGGCTTAGTTCCTCTTCCCATCTGATTCCAATCCCTAAAATGAAGTTTATTCTGCAGTAAGAGAACGTGGATTTAAGGTAGAGTTAATCTTCTATTTAACAGAACTGAACGATTATAAAATGGGTTTGTAGGCATTGCTTACAATGAGTATTTTAGCCTAGAGGCTAGAGACAGAAATGATAGCTCCATTTGCATTTGGAGTTCTGTGTCTTCTGACGAACTGCTTTCATTTATAAAGCTTCTAATTTAGGGCTGTAAGACTCTTGTTCATTCTCTTACCTTGGAATCTGATTGATGTTTATCCCCTATTACACACTCTTATTGTTGTTTGCAAAATCTTACAGCAAGCTCCTGCTCTCTACAAATGAAAGGGATCCCAGCACTGTTTTAGTTGCTGAGACTGTATACCACCCGCTGTAAAATTCACTGTGAACTACTGGTGTTAGGAATTTTTATGGTGTCATCTCCACATCAGGTAGAGAGAACTACTCTATTGCCCTGTCTACGTTTGGAGAATTTTCTAAAAACTTCCCACATCTGACAACACTGGCTCAGTTCCACTGGTATTAGTGATGTTGGGCACCCTAATGTAGGCAAGCTGCTGGTGTTTCTAACATCACATCGTTTAGATAACTCTGCACAGAGTTACATGACCATGTTAAATATGCCGACAACCCATCCAGCACTCCCAACATTGTTAACATCAAGGGAGCTGTGCCAGTATTAGCAATTCTGGAATTCTTTTTAGAGACTGTCCTTAGTGTAGACAAAGGCCTATGGTGGTCTTCCTCGGGGATAAGAAGGCCTTAAATTTTAGTGGAATTGGATTTAGACTTGAAACAAATCATAGAAAATATAGACCTGATATTTTACATGAGCCAGTAGATATTCAATAGTAGAACAGTGTCCAGTGGAATCTGATAGGGATCTTGATTATAGTGAAAGTCTGTTTACAATAAAATCGAATAAAGGTCTCATGTTTCAATGCTTGTAGTGTGCAAACTGCAGTTCAGGTTCCATCAATTCAATGTGTTGATTTGGGAACAGAAGTAACTTTTTTTTATTACAAGGTTCCATTGTATTCAGGTAGGCTTGAATTTTATAGGAATTGCTCCTAAACTGACACCATATGTAATACTGATGGCTACAATTTCTAGAACATCAGATGGCAACTCAGGCAGGCTGAGATAACTAAAAGGGTATGGGAGCAACAGTAAAGTATTACCAATTTGGATTTAGGACTATGAAGTCTGCTGTCCAAAGCAGGCAAATTGTTTATTGGTACTTGACTTGTGTGGGTCTAGAGCTAACTGTCCAATTTTAGTTTCTTTGTGAACTTCACAATATTACAGTGGAACGGGTGGCCTGTGGAATTGAGTATACTAGACATCTATCCTAACCAGCACCATTGGAAATACTTTTCTTAATTAACCAAGTGCAACTATTTTAGTATTTGCAATATTCCATATTGTAATTACAGAGAATACTGCAAATTAGTAATTTTTAGGGAACCCTTCAAATATCAAGGTAACTTAGGGCAAGTCTACACAAGAAGTGCTACATTGGCATAACTGTGCCACTGTAGCGCCTTTGGTGAAGACGCTCCATGCTGACTGCAATGGAAGTCAATGGTTGCTGAAGACGCTCAGCATCCCTGAAAAATCAGGTCTTGGGGGTGTCAAGTTGAGCACCCAGCCATTGAGGAAACCTAACCTAGTGGACGTGTTTGCAGATTTTGGCCTAAATCTTCATGCTTCAGTTCCCCATCTGTAAAATGGGGATATGTCCCTTCCCCTTCCTCCTCCCCATCCCACCACACACAAAAGGGGTTTGAGAAGATGCATTAATTTAGTGTATGTGATGAGCTTGGGTACTGCAGTGATAAGTCAGTAGAGAAGCCAATGAGTCAATACAACCTTTTGTGGTGTTGCAATAGTGGATGGTGGGCAGTAAATGATTAGCTCCTCCTTGAGGGTAAAAGGACATCTGGATATAGGGAGTGGGCAGTGGAGTGAATGGAGTTGTTTGAAGGGATGTGGGGTAGTTTTCTTCCTGAGGCATTTCCTGAAGATTTCAAGCGTCCCTATTCATAACCAGCATCACTGAGTCTAGTATGGTAGCCTTGCCGTGTACAAAGCTGAAAGAGACATTCACATTTGTCTTTTTTTTTTTTTTTTTTTTTTTTTTAATAGCTGGAAAGAGGTGACTTCCTCTCAGAAGAATGGAAAGAAAGAATTGCAAACACAAGGTACAGTAGAGCAGTTGATTGTGGCTTTATGAATTTGTAATATTTGTCAGTGTATCATAATGGAAATTGGGAGACTGGCCAACTTATCATACAGAATTTCCATAGCTAATATTTAAAGCCTATATGTGAACTTTCATGCTAGCAGTATGGGGAGCCTGATATCTGACTGGAGGAATGGGTTTTCATGCATTCCCAGAAGTATTAATGGGAGTTCCCAGCATAAATTCCTCTTGCACTGCTATAGTTAGACCCCTTGTATGTCTGCATTTCCTTTAGTCTGTCAGTGAGTCTTGCATAAGCACCAGCTTGAGTGGCTGGTACTTCATGTGGCTGGGATAGCTGCTTAGCTTGAGAGTAAGGCTGAGCTAATTGAAATGGGTTATTCTGTTGCATTGATCCTCTTGGATAGTTGAATATTCACCCAAACTGAACATCTGTATTTAGAGATGGAGTCTTTTAAAAAAACAAAACAAAACTCTGGCATACTGCTGCTGAAGAGAGAAATGTCATGGTTCAAAACACTCCTAAATTTTTGTGAAAGGTTTCATGTTCATAGCCTTGTTAATCATGTACAACATGATGGATAGAAAAGAAAAATTTGTTAACGGCAGATGTGTTCCTGGACCACCCTCTTTCTTGGAGAGATGGAAAACAGTTGACAAAAAGGCTCATTGAAACTCTTCAGGGCTGTGGCAAATGATGGACAGTTTCCAAGACCATGTTTAAGAGCACACTCAAGAAAGGCGTCTGCCAGGCTGATTTTTGCGTTATTATGTATCCCAGTTAGACTTCTTGGGCTGCCTTTTAATTTGTGGGCAGACTTGTCCCAGCCATGCAGTGTGGTGTGGCTTTGCTTTATTAGTTGTTTGCATCTTTACACACACATCCCTCTATACCCCTTCCAGCTCTCTTCCATTTCTTTGGAACAATTTTTAATATAGGCTGTAGATTAGAGCCCTGCAACCCGATGGAACCTGACCACCAGTGTTGGCTCGAGTGGGGTCTGCTCTCCTCCTCCGGCCCGTGGGGTGGTGCAGCGGTGGCTACATATCCTGCTTCTGCTGGCCACTGTTACGTAGCAGCATGCACACAGCAATGGAGTGAGTGTGCTGAAGACTCGCAGCACCTCCCACTTGTGCAGCACAAGCAATGCAATGGGGGAAGCTGCTGGCAGAAGCAGGGCATGCAGCCACTGGCTTATGCACCCACTGACTCCAAGGACAGGAGGAGGAGAGCCAGAGCCATCCTTGGGGGAGGCAGCAGCGGCTGCACTTACTCAGGTTTAGGTTGGAAATGGATCCGACCCTCTCGGGCTTGGGTCCAGATCAGGCCTAGCCTTGAGCCAGACCTCTGCTATAGATTGTCTCCTATTGCATTTGGAGACACTGGTAGATCTGTGGCAGCAAATGATGGCTATTCTTTGTTACTTTGAATAGTATGCAGTTGATTATCTTCCTACCAGCCCACAACCATCTCCTCCCTCCCACAAAAGTTCTTAAAGCAAAAATTAGTTTTTCATCTTCAAGCCTTAGTCATTTGAGATTTTGTAAATGCAAATTGATCAACATCTTCATTTTCCGTTGTAAGCAGTGTGAGCATCCTAACTGATGGCCTTCGGGATGATAGTAGCCACTTGGATTTTTAAGAGCACTCCTAGCTAGTTCATTTGGTAAAAGGGTTTTATGACGCCATCCCCAATCCAACAGCATCAGTTACCTAATGTAAATTGTGCTTCTAACAAAGCAGATGATAGGAGTTACAAAGGTTCAAACTCTTAAAAATGCATGTTCACTTTTGCGCGCATACAATTCTTGTTCATATTTGTGCTCTCACAACTGCTGATTCTTAAGCAAGATGTGTGGCATTTATTATTCATACTGTCTGCACTTGTGGTTTAGCAGTCTGCACTGAAAAGGCAGTAAACCAAATAAAGGGGAAAGTCAAGTTATTTTAGTCTCCAATATGCATAGTAAATATTCCATCAGAATGAACATTTTAAAAAGATTTCAGTGGACTTTATTTCTTTTCCCTTTCTCCCCTTAAATTCTCTAGTGATTTTAATACATGTGACCGTGCTCAGGGGGCCTTTTTTGGCATAGGGATGGGAAGCAGGATAAAAGGAGCCCATACTGGCCTTGCTTGCCATACAAGGTTTCCCATATTTGTAAGAGCAGGGGTGGGAAGAACAAAGATCTTTTTTTATTGGCACATAGATTTTTTTTTTTTTTTTTTTAAATTGTGGTTTTTAAATAGCTTTGGCTACATCTCTTAAACTTAGTGCCCTTTAAGTGTGTGTGTGGGTGTGTTGTATGGAGGCACCAGAAGGGGAGAGAAGAATCCAAATTAGTTTCACTTGCAAAAAAATAAATTCTTATAAAATAGATGGCATTGGCTGAAAAAAGTCCTGAAAAGCTTTATCCTGCAAAGCGCTGAATATCTTCTGAGAGGTGTCAAGCATCCTTATTTCCCACTAAAGCCAGTGGGAATAGAAGACATTTGGAAACACCAATATCCGACCCAAAGTTAAATGCTTTCAAAATTACACCCAGTGTAATGTGTATTCTCCATTTGTAATGTGTCCTGTTTCTTACTGCTTGTGGCTGAAGGTCTTTTTTCACTTCATGACACTTTTCATCTTCACATGGCCATGTCTTCTTGCAACTTGTTTGATTTCTCTTTTCAAGGCTTAAATATTTTTTGGGGGTGGATTTTTGCAAGATTTAATCCCTCAACCACGAAATACATAAATGTTTCCAGTGTAGGATAGAGCCGAAGACAGCCTTAGGGACAGCAAGGCTTGTTGAGAAAGAGCTAAAAGAACAAGATTCTCAACCCAAATGTCTTAGTATTAACCTTATGAAAAGGCCTGTAGAATTTCACCATCATTTGTGGGGGCAGGGAGTACTTTGTAAATAAATTGTTACTTGTAAATACTTCTTCAAATTACTAAAGGTATAATTGGATTCAACAGGTATCTGTCAAGATGGGCTGTCTCCACTCCTTCAGTGTGATTTAACAAGTGTCATAAACATGTTGGCAGTAGCTATGTTTATATATGCACTGTAAAAAGGCCAGCAGGCATTATGGAGGCATGATGAACATACTTTTAATATTATGGTAGTGAAACTTGCCAGTGTAGTTCGTAACTTATGAATTCATGGTGCAGAAGCTGCTGATCTGATGAATGGAAGTGTCATAATATGATACTTTTTCATATGTAACGTTTCAGCAAATAAGTACTGTGAATACCGACTATTTATAGCTTATTACTTTGTGTAGCTTGCAAGCAGAAATTTTCTGTTTCTCAAGTAAAGTAGCTATATGCCCTCAGGATATACAGCATTTTCTTGTTTCAGAACCATGAGCATCATTCATAGAATATAGCTGATTGCATAGAGGTAGTGTGTGTAAAATAAGATGCCATTTGTCTGTTCCTATTTAATAACTAGACCATTATCTCTTGCAGTGTTATTTTTGTGAATAATTTTGCCTTTGGTCCTGAGGTGGATCACCAACTGAAGGAGCGATTTGCAAACATGAAGGAAGGTAACACGTCGAACTTAAACTCTTTTCCATTGGTTTCCTGTTCACTGTGGGAGCTGCTGAATATTCTGCTGTTTTTTTGGCTATGCAGTAGGAGATTCAGGGTTTACTAGCTGCAGCAGCATGCTGTCTGTTCCTGATTTGCTATCTCTAGCAACCAGCCTCCAGTTTAAAAGTCTTTTGGAATCATAAGACACCCCAGAAGGTCTATTGCGTTAAATGTTCCTACTATATATGTATGCAAATTGTTTCTATGACAGAAGGGCATTTCCATGGCAGCACCTTTCATAATGTTTTTTGACTATTTAATCCTGAATGCTTTTTTCAACTTTAAATACTCTATTTATATGCAAGTTTGGCAACATCTAAAGCTCAGAGAGCTTTGTTCTGTACTTAACATAACCCTAAAATTATATTTAAAAATTCCTAACCTGCACTAACACCTTAGATCAGTGCTTCTGAAACTAGAGTCTGCAGAGCCTTTTGTTGCACTCTGTAGAAAAACGCATTGAGAACCAAACAGTGAGGGATTGTGGTGATAGATCTCTGTCCTACAAATTTACCCACAGATTAGAAAAGATGGAGAAACCACTTCCCTTGATTAACACTGAAAGTTCTAAACCATTAATCTTTTAATCCTAGTTTGCTTTTCACACTTTACTCAATTTCACTGTCCAAACTGATTGGTCTCATTCAGTTTTGTTTAGTCACTTTTTCTTCTGGTTATTATGCACTATACCAGTGGTGGTATGCTTGGGTTCGGATGGTTCAGGGGGTTATTAATGAGGAAACTGATCCTTCTGCATCCAATTGTGGGGTTCAGATACTCTGTGTTGGTGGTGATGACACATTTACAGTCATTTGAAGCCAGCTTG
Source organism: Macrochelys suwanniensis (assembly GCA_033296515.1). Classification (NCBI taxonomy): domain Eukaryota; kingdom Metazoa; phylum Chordata; order Testudines; family Chelydridae; genus Macrochelys; species Macrochelys suwanniensis. The sequence goes on from CM065799.1 coordinate 5,562,626, forward strand.
GTGGGTTCCATTCTGTTCCTTGTGAACAGGTATGGACACATGGACAGCCACCACAATGGCGACTAATTGGAGATTTTGCCTCTTGTCTGAGTAAATAGACCAAGCTCTAAATGGACTTGGAGACTGGACTGCCTTCTCTTCCTATAGGTGGTCCTTCATGTCAGACACTGGTGACTGGGGCAATTTGCATTGCCTCTGCGCTTGCTGTATCTCTTCTGGCAGTGATAAAGTTTTGGTCTCCAAGGGTGTGTTTACATTTCAGAAAGAGGCCTGTGGCAGCAAATCTGAGTCTGTGTCAACTGACTGGGGCTTGTGCTACAGGGCTAAAAATAGGTAGTGTAGTGCAGTGTAGACATTCCCGCTTTGGCTGTAGTCCCAGGCTCTGAGACACGTGCCGCTCACTGGGTCTCAGAGCCCAGGCTCCAGCCTGAGGCCAAATGACTACACTGCTATTTTTAGCTCCGTAGTATAAGCCCCAGTCAGTTGACCCAGGCTGAGAGACTCACTGCGCCGGAGCGTATGGGTTTTTGGTTTTGTTTTATTTTTAGTATAGACACACCGCAAGATCAGTTCAGCATGTTCAACTAGTACTAAATTCATTAGGTCAATTGTAGTTTATTGAGAGGCCATGTGGTCTTATGGCTCTGGAAGCCAGAATCTCCAGAGTTTAGTTGTACTGTGCCACTGAGGAGTCACTCAATCCATCTGTTTCTCTTGTTTAAAATGGGGATCGTTCTACTTACCTACGTCATGTGGGTGTGGAGTATTAATTAGGTGGTAATTGAACATGGAAAGTGTTACCATTAAATGCCCAGGGTTTTTTTCTCCTGAGAAGTTGGGCTGTAAAAGCTAGCAGTTGGAAATGTCCAACGATGTCATGATGGTCTTTAACTTGGCTGGGGTACTTTTAGTTTGGTAGCTTGTTCCTGCCCTTCAGTCCTTCAGACACGTGACAATTTAATTTGGTTGTGACAAATAATACAAAAATAGTTATTTAACTGATCTTGTAAGGCAAATGTAGAGTGGGCTATCAGAGTTCTAAGTAGTTGTGGAAGTGATGCTTACACGGGATTATTCCCTGTGGGGCCAAGCCTAGGCATAAATAAAATAAGTAAATTCCATAACATTATAGCTGTGACACAAACCAACCAAAGCCAGAAGAGTTGCAGTATGTTTGATTCTCTAGCTTTACTTCAGAGTTGGGCTTTAAGTTGTATTTACTTTAATAGAGGCATGAGACATGGAGGCACCATGCGCCAATAGGTGGGGGTTCTTGGGTTCTCTTCCCAACTCTAACTGTGGTGGCTGGGGACTGGACTTAATGACCCAGGAGATCCTTTGCAGTCCTACGTTCCTAGGACCTTCAGCAAGGCACTTAATCTCTGTGATGTTCCCTGGTGATATCCTGGGTTGTGAGGCGCCTCACCACCACCTGTGCTTACTGTGAAGCAGTCTTGCCTGTGCCCGCTGTGGATCAACTCTTTGAAACCACCAGCCTCTGGCAACGCGCTGCCTTGTACACTGTCACTTCCTCTGTATAAGCTAGTGATGGGAACCCCTGAACCCTGAGAGTGTTCCCTGTAATGTCCAGCCCCTTCTCCACTGAGCGCTCACTGAATTACCAAGCATACTGTTCCCAAACAGGCTGTAAGATTCAGCTCACGATCACCACTTTGCTTCACACCACAGCACTTAGATACATTTATAGTGAAAACAAGAATGTTTGGTTTTTTTCTCCCAAAGATCAGAGATTCCAGTGATAGCGAGTAAGAATATTGGAAATGGTTGCATTTAAAACAAAACCATAACACATTTTCTACAGACTAAACTGTTAACCTCCTGTCTAAAGAAGTCTATCACACCCCTTCTCATCCCATTCTCCCGCTCCCCTGCCGTTCTCTTCATTTTTATCCAAACCTGGTTAAGACCCCTTTTTCACAAAGCACAAATTTGTTGTCCATTTACTTCCTCAGTAAAGAGTGCCAGGGTGTCATCTTTATCCCCCGAATATTCCAGAGCAAACCTTTGATGCACCCCCCGCCTCCCCCAAGTTTTTTTGTTACTTACCTCTCTCTGAAGTTCTCACAATCCTTCATTAGCATTCAGTTCAGATTGGTGGGTGGAGACCCACTGAGAACTATACAATACTTAATTTACATTTAAACACACAATTGAATAACCTGTTTTCCAGGTGGTAATTAGCCCCTAGACACAGAATTTAAGAACATAATTTTCAGCGTGTATATGTGACTCCTTGCATAATATGCATGCTTGGATTTTGCAATGATGTTGCTGATCAGGGTGACATCAGCTTTTATGTGAGATCTTAGATGACGCTCTTTTGGTAAGCTAGAATGTAAATATCACACTCAGGAGATTCCTTTAACCCCTCTGCACCCCCTGTGTGCCCCTTGCCAGTAAGAGATGCCTGGGTCACAGCCTCTATTCCTATATTCCCCCAACTGTAAAATGGAGATAATTAAACTTTTTAGAATGTTTTGAGATGTGTACATGAAAAGCCCTATCTAAGAGTTAGCTGGTGGTACTATTATTTGAATAGCCTGGATGTCAGTGGTTATTTTTTTGATATCTTTACCAAAAACCCCAAGCTTTTTAAAGTGACTCAGTGGTGTTAATGCAATTGCTCATGGTTGCTATTCTGGTACTAAATATAAAGCAACATATAGCAATTACTTTCTCCAAAGGGTTTTTGTCAAAGAGTAGTGGTAACTGGATCACTTACATCTTTTTCCCCAGGTGGCAGAATCGTGTCCTCAAAGCCTTTTGCACCTCTAAACTTTAGAATAAACAGTCGAAACTTGAGTGGTAAGATTGGTTTTTCTCTTTGCTTAAATGTGACTATATGGTGTTCAAAATATGACTTTTTTTTTTAAAGGGGAAAAGCTCAGTAGAAAGCTATTATTGTATGTTAAAGTTAAACACCCAGTTGACAGGTGTCTTCCAAATATCAGAGAGAGATGTCACATCTCTTTAAGTATTGATGAGACTTTGCATATTAAAAGGTAAAGTTTGTCATCAGCACGTAATCCTATCCAACCTGCTTCATGCTGACCAAAATGGCTGCCTCTCGCAAACCCTCTGCAAAGGAGTTTACTTTCCCTAAAAACAAACTGCTATAGTCCTCAGAGGAAATGACCTTCAAATATTGGGTACAGAGAGAAAGTGTGGAAATTCAATTACAGGACCTAATCTCATCCAATTACTAATTTACATGGGAAATACAATATCAAATAAATATGCCTGCAGTGTTCTAGGCCTGGGCCTCATTCCAATCTTAATGGCTTTTTTAAAAAAACCTAGCTTTTAGGGAAATGCTATCTACTTAGAGCTCATGGCACCAAAATCTGCATTTCCCTGACATAACAGGAAAGTGCATTCTCTTGCTCTGTGGTGCTTCATGCATTCATCTCATGAGATTTCCCATAAACATTTTTATTCACCAGTTTTTGCCCTGATGTGACACAGCTGGTACACTCTGCCTCCTGTTGTTGCTTTACTTTTAAAATCTGCCCTGTTCAGTGCTTAATTAATAAAACTGTGTTGGTGACAATAATGTTACCTTCTTTTGTACTCTTTGTAATCCAACTTCTTTGGGGCATTCTTAATTCCTCTTCTGGAGGGGGGAAAAATCATTACACGGAGTATGGTGAGAGGGGAGACTTTGGGGCAGACCAAAAACTGTTTTAAAAAGGTTGGTTAAACTAGTGATCATGCTGGCTGCATCCTAAACCTCATATTTGTCCGTATATAATGTTCAGATACATTCCAACTCTGTTGGATCAGCGTCTTTCAGCAGAAATAAGTATCTGTAATCTCTCCTACACAGTCATACCATTCAGTCAGGCATTTGGTGGTTACAATTTGTTATGTAGATGGGATCCAGCAGTATTCTGTAGCTAGTCTTAAGGCCTTGGTTACAGTCAAAGCTTTAGCCTGGATATGTGACCCCTTTCCAACAAAATTAAGGCCCTGTCCATACTGTTGTAGCTGTTTTGTCAGTGGGTTCCTTGAACAAGTTATTTTGGAAGCATAGCTGCATTGTCAGATTGAAAGCCCACTGTAGCTACTTTTACTCCAGAATGGTTGAATATCTGTAAGAAGAATAAAAACAGTACAATGTATGTCCTAAATATGCATTTTGCATATCACAGATTTTTACCTAAACTCAGAGTGATATGTGGAAAAAGTACAGAATTACTTAAAATATATAAATTAGACCGCAGTGTTTCCAGGTCTATTTGAGCAGTTAATTAGCACCATATAATATGACTGAATATATCCTCTTTAGGTAAGGATTTACTCACTTGGCATTAGGGCTCCATGTGTGTATTCCATGTAGATCACTTTGAAATGTGGGGGGTGGGGGTTAAATCCACCGTGCAGCTGGTCAGAGTTCCTGCATGGACTGGCATGCTGGATAGAAGGCATTCAGTACATGCTAAGGCTACTGTTGCTATGTTAAAACACCGTTCTGAAACTGCTGGTCCACTTTTACTTTGGATAAATGTGAGTGGGAAATGGGTCTCACTTTGATTTCCTAACTGGCTTTTTTTCCTTCAGATATTGGCACTATAATGAGAGTTGTGGAGTTATCACCACTGAAAGGGTCGGTTTCTTGGACCGGAAAACCAGTTTCTTACTACCTGCATACTATTGATCGCACCATAGTGAGTATAAACCTAGGCCAGTGAAACTTTTATTTTTCTCTTGGAAGCACCGTGTTAGTATCATACTCTGGAATTCTTAGGGTTCTTTCCCATCTTCCTTTTGCATTTAGGGGCATGCATTATGGCTCTTGGGGGTGAGGGACAATTTATTCACACAGCTTAGTCTCTTAGCATGCATACACATATCCAAATTCCACTTCACCTTTGTTATAGTTAGCTTTTGATTCCTTCAGTGCAGTAGGCTTATGAGAGGATGCAATTCTGTGCAGCTCTGTGGTTGTCTGGATGTAAATAAACCAGTCAAAATACACTCGCATATGAAGAAATGTACATTCCTCTAGCATTATAATTCATTGACTCTGCTGGTGTTTTTCCTGCATAATAGCTATTTCATTCTGAGTAAAGACTCAATAGAGGAAATTTAAAAAAGAATTAAGTGTCCTGTATAATAAATGTGTGAAGCATCTCATGCTAGGGCATCAGGATACTTTATAATAATTCTCAATCTGAATTAAATTTTGAGTTGCTCTAGCATTAGCCTAGGCATCTTAAATGTGTCTTTGCAATCACCTTTATTTATTTGCTTCATAAACAAATCCCATAGAAATGTAACTCTTATTTTGTGGAGAAACACTTCACCGTCATGGTCTGAATTTTTGTAACATGCTTGTGCAACCTTGTTTTGTAAATCTGCTCTAGTTTGCCTGTGTTGTCGATGTGTATGTTAGAATGGAGATAAATGTTTTATTTTAGTTCAGTACTATAAGAGAGTTGCCGCCTATTGAAAATAACCTTCTGGTGACTAGAGATATATAACACAAAGCTTTATAATAAGGATGTGCTGCACTGAAGATGATAAACCATGTTGAGGCTTGGACTGTGTCCCACTATACCACGTTTGCTTCTTTCCAGAACGAATGAAATGGAAATAGCTTCCTGATGTAGCTTATCAAAGGGGAAAATTGTCAGAACATCTGCAATTTTGTACTCCTGTTAGAAATCAGCGTTTTACACGTTAGTGTATTCTGATTTGTATAATGACTATCTTATCTTTCCCTTTTCAGCTTGAAAATTATTTTTCTAGTCTCAAAAATCCAAAACTCAGGGTAAGTTGTGTTTAATTTTTTTTTTATAATGTATTCAGAGTAATGAAACATCCAGTATGATCATTTTAAGCATTAGCTTTATAAAGACATCAGAAGCAGATTGGGAAATATGTTTCAAGCTCATCAAGAAACAATATCTGCAGACAATTAATCACATTGGAATGAAGTAACTCGTGATTGCAGTAGCGCTTTGACAGCACATCCAAATAGAATAATAATTCTTAAAAATGTATCAGGGAAGCCTAGAGTTTTTGCACTTTTCCACTTGCATTGTATTTAAAGGATTAGTAAATGTTTTAATAATGTAATGATGGCTTAATTCTCCTGTCTGTGCTGAGTCTTGTCAGTCAGTGAGTTTCTGAAGAAGGGCCCCCTCAGCTATTACTTTTGGACCTACCATTCACTTGGAAATGTAACCTATGTCACTGATCACTGTGCTTTACTGCAGTGCATGGAATTCAAAACTCAGAGGTTTTTGAGACGTGTCTCACTGAATGGGACCTATTAAATAGTGGTGAAAGATGATGGCTTAGATGTAAACTACAAATGGCTTATGGGGCTAGACTTTTTCTGTACCAATCTAGAAAACATCTTGCATTTGTGGAGCCTCTTAATGTCAAGCTTTAGGGCTCAGTCATTGTCCTCCAAACCTGACCTTTAATGGCATTTGAGATTGGGGTTAATGGTAGTTAGGTTTGTGGGTTTTGGATTGTTGATTTCAAATTTGAGAGAGAGATTTTGACACTAAGCATGGAGAAAACCCACCAAATTTTGTCTTCAAATATTTGTGAACTAATCACAAACTATTTTTTGGCAGTTTCCTGCCTGCTAACGATGAAGATATTGAATTACTATAAAAGAGTTTCAGTTTGACTTTTACTTAGGGCTAGTCTACGCTGGCCACACTAAAGCGCTTTAATGTGCCTTGTGTGGTCGCGGCGCGGCGCTGGCAGAGAGCTCTCGCCGCGCGGCGCTGGCAGAGAGCTCTCGCCGCGCGGCGCTGGCAGAGAGCTCTCGCCGCGCGGCGCTGGCAGAGAGCTCTCGCCGCGCGGCGCTGGCAGAGAGCTCTCGCCGCGCGGCGCTGGCAGAGAGCTCTCGCCGCGCGGCGCTCTAAAAAAACCCACCTCCATGGGGGCGTAGCTCCCAGCGCTGGGGCACTGTTTACACTGGTGCTTTACAGCTCTGCAACTTGCTGTGCTCAGAGGGGTGTTTTTTCACACCCCTGAGCGAGAAAGTTGTAGCCCTGTTAACTGCCAGTGTAGACAAGGCCTAAGTTCCTAAAGATATAGTTGGCAGAATTATCAACCACATTAAACCTCATCTGGAGAATACAAGGAAGTGTGTGGAGCTCTGTGGAGTTTCATGTCCTTAGTGGCTAGGCAGGACTTGGTTTTTCAGCTGCTTTTCATCTTGATTGTCTTATCTACAGACTTGGTTATGATTTAATTAGTCTCTCTTTCAAAGAGTTGAGTCATGACTTTATATGGCAAGGCCCTTAGAGATGCTGCAGTGATTCAAGAATACGTGAAATGTTGGTTATAGATAAGGCCACTGAGGCTTTTTTTAAAAGTACAAAGACCTGCTCATTAGGGTGGAAAATGTGTGGCCCTCTCTCCCTCCCATGTGGTTTCTTATCTGCATAGATGCTGTTTAGGAGACTGCCATGGAATATAGTGTAGCTCATAAAGCTAATTCAGGTTGTCTTCCTCTTACCCTGTTCCAGACAATAGCAGTTGGGAAGTCAGTGTCTTCCTGCCTACTAAGAAAAGATGTTCTGTCATTTATTAACATATAAGGACTAGGACTAGTCAGAGTGATTATCCTTGGCTATCCCAGAGGAACTAGCTTGCCAAGATTGGAGTCTGTACTTCAAAAGGGAGAATATAGCAGCTATCTCTTGGGCTTATTTGTGGATGTTTTTTAATGCCATTGTTTAAATTGCCTTTAGGAGGAACAAGAGGCAGCTAGACGTCGTCAGCAAAGAGAAATCAAGAGCAACACAACTACTCCAACAAAGGTGCGAGAAAACAAGGTCAACTCCCTCTTGAATATTTACACAAAAACATGTTCTCTCGCGAGCTTGCAGTCTGCACCAACAATAAAAGCTTGTCTACATAGGGAGTTTGACCTGAACATCTATTCCAGAAGAGCTCTCTGCATAGATACACTGTTCAGCAATAAAAGTCACTTTTTTATTCCAGAATAATCAGTGTTGTTTGTGAGCTCTTCTGGAATAGCTTATTCCAGAATAGATTTTTCTGATCTCTTTCACTGTGCTGACAGGCCCTTACTCTTGAGTAGGGGTTCCTAAACATTTTCAAGGGCCGTACCACATTTTAATAGTTTTTGGTATGTGGACCACACGCTTTCCCAGCCATAAATGCACAAGCTACTTCCCAGTTATAAAAGCAGCAATTGCTCACATGGAAAAGTAATAGGAGGAAAGTTTTGAATGTGACTTCAGCTTTTATTTCAGTGCAGTTTAGTAGCTTGAAATAAGGCTCCCCGTGAGCAGCAAGTTTTATATGGATCAGTTTGGGAAACCCTGCTCTGTTATGGCTAGATCCGGAGGAGAGGCAGTGTAGTGTATTGAGCATAGCATACTGGGTGCCAGGGACAATTCTAATCCCAGATCTAACCACCAACTCTTTGTAGCCTTGGGTAAATTACTTAATCTTTACATGCCTCAGTTTCCTTTCTATAAAATGGGGTTGATACTTGCCTTGCTTGTTTCAAAAGGGTGTGGTAAAGATTAACTGATATTCTGCAAATGTAAACTTCTAAATATTCGAAAGCTTTTTCTCTTCCAAATTTCTTTAGGATTCTGGTGCTGAAGAAGAAAAAGTTGGGACAAATGCAGTTAAAAAGACATCTCCCTCCAAAGCACGCAAGAAAAAGCTGAGTAAGAAAGGAAGGAAAATGGCAGGGCGGAAGCGAGGGCGTCCCAAGAAAATGAACACTGCAAATACAGAGCGCAAGACCAAGAAGAACCAAACTGCACTAGAGCTTCTGCATGCTCAAACTGTGTCACAGACACCCTCATCCTCTCCTCAGGGTAAGCTGAGGAACTCAGCGGTTGTTAGTGGAAGAGCCTTTTCCATGTGAGTCTCAATTAGTGTCCAGGAAAGTTTTTACTCTTAAGAGTGAATGCTCAGAGCTCTTTATTCGGAGACCACAGCCGTCTAAATCTTTCTTGTCAGTTTCGCATACCTCCTCTCCCTGTTTCCTATTGCATTGTATCACCTGCTTTCCAGCTGGGATGATTGATGCTCAGACAGCTGGCTGTTAATGTTAATCCAGGCTTCTCCAGAAGGGGCGTGGGGGGAGACGGGGGGCTGCAGAAAAGCGGGGTTGGCAGAGTTTGCCTTCACTGATGTGTTGGGCACAAATCCTGAGTGTATTTCGAAAGCTGATCTGTTGCATGAAAGGGACTTAGCCAAGTTACTGGGTCCTGTGCTGTAAAAAATATATTCCCTGATGGCAAAGGGCATCTTCCTCATTTGCTATGTTTCATTATTTAAAATGTGGCATTACTTTCTCCTCTAGATGCATACAAGTCACCTCATAGTCCATATTACCAACTACCTCCTAAAGTGCAACGGCATTCATCTAACCAACTGTTGGTGACTCCTACCCCACCTGCACTACAGAAGCTGCTAGGTAAGAGTTCCCCTCCTGATGCATAGAGAATGAAAGGAGTTAAATAATGGGTTGATCACAGCTCGCTATCTGGGTGGTGGTTGTAATGTATCACATTGCTGTGATTTCAAGGCAAACTGAAACACTGAAGTTTTAATTTGGGGGGAAGGAAGGTATATTTTAATACAAAACAGTGAAGCGCAAAATATTGGCAGCTGGACCTGGATTGGTAATGGGATATGGAGCATTTCATCTGAGGTCCCCTAAAATTAGTACTCTGGCAGCAGTTTGGCCTTTGTGAAACTGGTTGGGGTAGGAGGGTGTCTTATTTTCCCCCCGACATAACAAATGGCCTAATAGCCCCTTTGTTGGCAATTCCAGCAAAGGACTGAATGTGCCATGGCAAGACCATTTTGCTCTTAGGGATAGTCCCTTTAGAATAATGATGAAGGTATATTGGGGCATGGGCAAAGGTGGTATATGCATGCTGTGTCAAATCAGATTTAGTCTCCATTGCCTTTTTAAATGGGGTATTTCACTAGCACTAAAATACAAGTCAATAAAATGTCATTTAAAAAATTTGGACCATGTTGGCAACTATGTTGCTTGTTGTAAGAACCTTTACATTGAAGATGCTAAACCTCTGATAAATAAGGAGAGGTTGTTGCTACCGTGAGTCTTTGTCTTGCATACATAACACTACAGAAGGGAAGGGAGTACCTGACAGCTCTCTTCCAGCCTCCACCATTGCCAATGTGTCCGTTCTTTTGCATGTTGCTTAATTTGAAGCCTTGGTCTACATCTACTGCATTTGTCTGGGTTTCAGCTCTCATGTGGCATGAGGGAAAAGGAGCCTGGGTTCCGCAGGAAGCCGTACTACTTTCCCAGACAGACACTGCGGGTCCAGAAACAACTCTTTACTGTTTTAAAATAAGACGGTGCTTTAACTTAATGCATAAGGAACATGGGGGGGCAGAATTCTGTTTTCCCAGAACCAGAAACAAAGTAGAAAAATAAAATCAGATGCTCTCAGGGTTTTGGAGGACAGTGAGGCTATATGGTCAGGGAGTCTGTTCCAGATGTGTAAGATGGTGTGAGGAAAAGATGTGGAGTTCTTTCTAGGGGGAGACCTGGAGAGCAGTAAGGTGGTTGAGGGAAGACATGCCTAGAGCACGGACCAAGGTTTTGGCAGTGAGGGTGGAGAGAGAGAGGGAGAATTTGGGGGCCTTGTAAAGAACAAGTAGACTTTATCAGCTGTTTAGCTGTGAGGAATAGCTCAGTGGTTTGAGCATTGGCCTGCTAAACCTAGGGTTGGGAGTTCAATCCTTGAGGGGGCCATTTAGGGATCTGGGGCAAAAATTGGGGATTGGTCCTGCTTTGAGCAGGGGGTTGGACTAGATGACCTCCAAAGGTCCCTTCCAACCCTGATATTCTATGATTCTATGAAGCAGAAGGAGTAGAATGACCCCAGGCTGTGAGACTGGAAGGATGTTGGAGCATTCTGAGTGCATTTCTATCATGATTATAATGGGTTGCCTGTTTTATTGCTCCTGCTTGCATTAAAGTCCATTAAGAAACTCCTTTTTCAACACACACATCATTAGGGTCCATCAGCTTCCTGAAAATGTGCTCTTAGAAATGTTATAATGAGGGAGCTAATCTCTGTGGTTAATGGATGACGCACAGACCAACTAAGACCACTTTCTCCAATAGCATAAGTAATATGCTATTGGAGAAAGTTCCAGGTTAGTTTTCTTAAAACATTATTTTTCCTGCAAAGGGAAAGCACAATACTGGAATAACCATTCCTAGAGCAAAAGATGGTGCAAAACTACTGTATTTAAAATAATTGAGAGCAGCTTGCATTGTAACTAGGAGCTTTTGGCATTCACCAAAGTGAGCTCTAGTGCTTCAGTGTACATGTTAACCCCTGCAAAAGGCAGTAGGGAGAAACCGTGGTCCAAAATACGAGTCTTAAATTGTTTTTCTCCCCTCCCGTCCAAATAAAGTTGTCATTCACGCATTTGTGTTACAGACTCTTTCAAGATCCAATACATGCAGTTCATGGCGTACATGAAAACTCCTCAGTACAAAGCAAACCTGCAACAGTTACTGGAGCAGGAAAAGGTGAGTGTCTTTTTTTTTAAATAGGTCTCCTGACCATTTCTAGATATAGGTGTACAACCTCCACATCCCCTTCCACAGATATTTGAGAAAATGCCACAGAGACCCAGAATTCCGGATCGGTATTTACCTAATTCCACTATAGCCCCTGACAGAATTAAAGGGCCCTGCTTAAGAGAGACAATGCCTTTTTGGTTAAGGCACAGGACTGAGAGTCCTGTGTGCTATTCTCAGCCCTGCCACTAATTTACTGTGTGACCTTGATGACGTTTCTTTGCCGCTCTGTCCCCGTTTCCCCTGTAAAATGGGGATAATCACCTTTTTAACCGGATTGTCTAGATTTAATTCATTGTTAAATTATTTTCTTTTTCATTAAACTCTGTTAAATATGGTTGAGCTGTTTGCCTGAATATGGGATCACCTGTATAGATGAAAATGAGGGTTCTCCCACACTAAACAATAGCAGACAGATTTTGAGGACTTCAATAGCTGAGACATAGGTGAGAGGATTATTCCAGCAGTGGGTGGGTGGGATTCTGTGGCCTGCATTGTGCAGGAGGTCAGACTAGATGATCATAATGGTCCCTTCTGACCTTAGAGTCTATGAGATAGCAGGAATTTGAACTTTCAAGAGGAAGTAGTGTCACACTTTAAAGCACCACCGTTTCAACATCAGCTCTTTCCTTGATGAGCTTCAGGAGAGGAGGTGACCAAAAGTTACACGAGATGGTCTTTTCCAAACTGGTTACAATATCAGTCAGGTAGTTGTGGCTCAGAAAGTGCTATTCTGAGATCACAGATGGGTCATATGGGACAATAAAATTGTGCTAGAGAATATAAAATAGCCCTTATTCTGGTTTTCTGGAATAAAGTGTCCATTGAAAGTTAATCTCTGAGTCAAAATGCCTACTACAGTAGTATGTGCAGCAACCAGGAATTGCAATGAACCCTAGACTATAACCCTCAAACTAATTTAACATCAAGAAGTTGGTTTGTTCACCTTGTATTAAATGGAAGAACTAAAACAAAAAGTAAAGGAATAGCTAATAGTCACACAGCAGGTTGGATAAAATATCCGTAAGTCCCTGAATAGGTATTGGGGCATTTTATAAAAACCTAGAGAGATGTTTGTGAGGTGCTTGAGAGCCTAATGGAAAGCATTATAGTTGTAAAATTTATTATGCATGAGCTTCCAGTTACAGCTGAGCAAATAAGTATTTGGTACAGTAGCTGAACCAAAAACCCCCCACCCCTTGTTTTGAACCAGAACTGATTTCTTCCCCTGTCCCTCTCCGTTTTTTCCCCTCAACAAAATGAAAAATTGAAACTTTTGCTTGGGTTGATTCAAACAAAATGTTGAGTCCAATTGACATTTCTGAAATTTTTCAGGTTTTTTGGCTAAAACTGACTGCTGAATTTGCAAAGAGTTTCTGTGCCCGAAAAAAATGCATTTTTGGGTAAAATGAATAAATACTTGCTAACAATTTTTTTTTCTCCCAGCTCTACTTGCACTATTCTGCTGCAGTAGAGCTATCTGTCCGGCAGAGGGAGTACAAGTTCACTAACCAAATATCTTTTCCTTCTTGGTTTTGCCCCCGTTAGGGAATTAATTAATGCCCTTGTAAATAGGGATGATGCGTACGGAGCCAGAATAATGGTTCCTCCACACAACTCTACCTACACAGTAAAATTCTAACCCTCAACACCTTGGGCTTTCCATTTCTAGGCCTTTGGCAGTCTCAGAGAAGAATTCTGCTGGATTATTCCTATGATGTTGGGTGGGTTTTATGATATGTGCAATCCAGGGTAATAGCATAAAGTCACCAGACTGTTTCACAGACTTCATAGAATTTGCACTGTTCTCCATATGGGAAGGCTGGTGCTATCCCTTTGCTGAGAATGGACAAATGCTGCTTGCTGCATTCACTGTGCAAGAAGTGCTTTGAGCCATTATCAGTGATGTTTGACAGCCCCCTACCGCTTCGGCTTATGGTCCCCTAAGAAACAGAGGACAAAAAATCCTTCTGTTCACATGCTTGGTGTCAGGAAAATGAGCAGCATAAAGTTAATTCTGTCCTCTTGCACAGCCTATTGTGCTGTATACTAGAGTTGTGATTTCAGACTGTATGGAGGAGGGCAAGTTGGTGATGGTATCTGACACCTTTTGCTCCCTTGGGGAAACTAAAATGTGAAACTCTATTTGTGAGTCAAAATCTCTTCATGGAGTGTAGCATTGGGCACTGAGAGAATCATTAGTTAAGAATTGTGAAACTTGAATCCAAAACTGCTCTGGCTAAATAACTTGTTCTGTGGTATGTACTGGTTACAGTACTGCCTCTGACTTTGTCTTACAATTTTAAAAAGGTTTTCATCATAACTGTTTTTAATAAAGCTTCTAAAGTGCAAGTATACTAATGTACCCTTAGATAGAGCTATCTGCTACTGTACTGGCTGTAAAACTTAATGAAATGCTAGGTGTTCATAGCACAAATGATTTCACAGACTAACCTAAGCAATGGGTTTAGTGCCATGGTGATTGTGCATTCTCTCTTCCCAAAATCCTTGGGAGTAGGTGACAAAGGGGGTTTTTGATTGTGGTCGAATGTAATACTCCTGTATTTTTCCCCATGTGTAGAACACTGCTTCTTATCCAGATGGATAGCTCTTGAGGCAAGACCCCTTCTTTTTCCCGTCTTCAACCCTTGGCAGTGAATACTTGCTTCTGCAGAAATCCCCTCTAGAGCTAGGAGATAAATGGGGAAGAATCATACATTTGTGGCTTCTTTTCCCCTCCACACACACTTGTTTTTCATAGAAATTTGGACCTTTGCCCAGTTCTGCTCCTGTCCTTTGCAGGTATAGGGAGCGTGAGAGACTGGGACAGAGAAGCAAAAATGTAAGGAGTCCTTTTGGTGGTCTGGTGAATGTTATGTGCATGAATTGTCCTAGAAATCAAAGGGAGAGCATGTAGTGTAAGGAATTCTATATTAAAAATTGAGAGTCTCCTCTAGGAGGAGACTTAACATATTTCTGATTTTTCCCTGACATACTTTCATTTACTGAAATTCTTTGAAGGAAAATGTTCTGTGAGAACTTGGAGGATCTGTGTTCTATTCCCAGACTTAGTGTGTATCCTTGATGAGTCACTTAATCTCTTTGTGCTTCAGTTTCTCATGTATAAATTGTGGTTGGCACTTGAGTTGCTGAGAGATGATCCTGATGAAGAATACTACAGAAAAGCCTATAAATATCTGTGACTTTACTTTAAAATAGGGTTTCACCCACAATGTTAAACTCTAGCAAATATAGAACTGCAGAAGTTAGAGATGGAAAAGGTCGATGAAGAAGTCTAGTTCCTCTTCTCTTCTAGTGCACGATCATTCTTAACTGTCCAGTACAGTTTTTAATATTTCAGGTGATGGGACTTCCTCTGTTTAACTTGGAAGACCATGCCACAGTTTAATACAGGGGTAGGCAACCTATGGCACAGGTGCCAAAGGTGGCATGCGAGCTGATTTTCAGTGGCACTCACACTACCTGGGTCCTGGCCGCCGGTCTGAGGGGCTTTCCATTTTAATTTAATTTTAAGTGAAGCTTCTTAAACATTTTAAAAACCTTATTTACTTTATATACAACAATAGTTTAGTTATATACTAAAGACTTGTAGAAAAAGACCTTCTAAAAACGTTCAAATGTATTACTGGCACGCGAAACCTTAAATTAGAGTGAATAAATGAAGACTCGGCACACCACTTCTGAAAGGCTGCCGACCCCTGGTCTAATAGATCTCACTCTTACGATAGGGTTCCTAATTCTTCTTGCCCATGTAAGCATCTATATCACTGAAATGCCAGTTATTGAGATGGAACTTCCCACGCACGTTACACTGGGAGTCTGACATAAACTTTGCTGTGGTTTTTTTTTTTTTTTTTTGGCTTTTCCAGGAAAAGAATGCTCAGTTGCTGGGGACAGCACAACAGTTATTCACCCATTGCCAAGCACAGAAAGAGGAAATTAAACGGCTCTTTCAACAGAAACTCGATGAGGTATGGTTTGGCCTGGTGGAAATGGACTACAAATGAATGTTTGCAGCAATATCCTTGTTGGAAATTAATAATCCAACATTCTTGAAGTGTTACTCTGGCTTTGACACCTTGGTTCTTACCTGCAGGTGGCTGCACAATGGAATGTATTTCCTTCTCTCTCCGGTCCATCACTGTTACTTAAGTCGTAGCTTACCAGTCCCACCACCATACCTTGACCCCAGAAGGGGTCTTAGTGACAGTCCTCAGGGCTGGTTTTCTATTAAGTAACAAAGGCGCACACAGAAAGCATGTTCTTTTTCCCTAGTTGAGTAGGCCTGCCTAGTCTCCCTAATCTTTCTCCAGAAAGCGCACACCTGCACTGGGGTGATCCACAGGCTTTGGTGTTGGTGTTACGTCACTACACCAGTTTATTTGTGGATTTATGCGCCAGCCACTCCCGCTTATGAAGGGGGAGAACAGAACAGGCTTGGAAATTGAACAAAGGGATCAAATAAAAATCTCTGGTCCCCCCCCAGAAGCAGTGATTTCATTCACTTGCAGCATAAAGATGGACAAGGTGCTCTGCTGTTCTGATAAATAACGGTGGTGGGATTAATCAGTAACTGCCCATCTGGAGAACTCGTTTACACTCACCCAAACCAGGCTACATCCCCCTTACGCACAACATAGTCCTTGCTGTGCTGCTCAGCATAGGCCTCAAAGCTTTATTGAATTGGTCCTGTGATTAAGCCACTGGACTGCAAGAGATCTGGGTTCAGTTCCTGGTTCGGTCAGACTGAGAGAGACCTAGGGCAAGTCATGTGTTCTCTGGGCCCCGAATCCCCACTTTACACATGGGACAACATTTCTTCCACCTGCTGTCAGTCTTGTTTGTTTAGCCTGCGAACTCTTTGGGCTGGGCTGAGTCTAGTACTGTTAGGCCTGGACCTCATTTGGGGAGTCTTTGTGCTACTCTGGTACTACCAGTAACATTGGGTGGCACAGTAATAGAACAGCAAGCTGTATTTACCCAGCACTTTTCGTCTGTAGTGTTCAGTGCTTCGCAAAAGAGCTCAGCATTGTTGCCATTTCACAGATGGGGAAGCTGAGGCCCAGTAGCTTCCTATTTCCCTGTAGTGGCTCTAAAAAGCATGGGGGAGAGTACAGTGAGAGAAACTGGTGGGTACCACACCACCTTAACAAATGCAAATGAAAGTTCAAAGGCCTACAAAGAAGCATGCTTCTTCACTGCATAAACAGGTGATCACATGGCCCAACTAGGGGTCAACTCCTGGTTTGTATTCCCAGCTTTTCCAATGACAGGGTTGTGACTGCACAAGGTATCTCGCGTCTCTGCCTCAGTTCCCCACCTGTAAAGTGGGAATGATGATGGTGATACACTGCCTCTCAGATGCATTGGGAAGTTTTAATGACTGTAAAAGTGGTGTGAGTCCCCTAACGACGGGCAATATAGCAACATGAAATATTCCTACTATATGTGTGTGCCGACTGTCTGAAACTGGAATACTGAGTCCCATTGGAATCTGATCCTTTCTCCCCCTCATCCTGTAGTTGGGAGTTAAGGCTCTGACATATAATGACCTGATTCAGGCTCAGAAGGAGATCTCTGCTCACAACCAGCAGCTGAAGGAACAGACAAAGCAGCTGGAGAAAGATAACAGTGAACTCAGGAACCAGAGCTTGCAGCTGGTATGTACTGTGCTTCCATCAGACTAGCAATGTGTGAGCCAAGTGATGGCCATTTTATATATAGAAGGGAGGTCATGAACTGCTGTTTTTCCTTTTATATCTTAATGAGAACAAAAACTGAACGGAAATCTTAGTTCCTCTAGAGCCTAGAAGAATGTTGTCCATGCAAAGAATGCTACGCTGGTGATGGGAAGAGCTTGTGTGTCCAGTTCTTGTGCTCACTGTCTGGTTCCTATGCTATCTGTGGCATTCCTCTAGTCCTAGACCTTTTGGCTTCTGAGAACAGTCTCCAGTTGCTTTCTTTTCTTTCTCTTACTTCTTAATGAAGATGCATTTCAAAAGAATGAATCTTGATCCAAAGGGTGGGGTGGGTGGTCCATTCTCCGAGACGTCTTAATTTAAATCCAGAAGTTTTCTGAAGTGACAGCTGATTTGGGTGGTCCCAGCCTCATCCACAGCTGTGCAGACATGCTCTGCGCATATGGGGTAGCAGTTTGAAGTTGAGGTGATTGCTCAGGGCTCGCTTGGCTGTAGCTTTCTTTTATATATATGTCACTTTCAGCAGTTCACACAGTTAATATTAGGGTGGGAGAAGCTGTATGCAGAAGCATTTAGGGATGTTGAGTAATGTTAGCCTTGTAAGCCCCAACTCCAGCTGCTTAAACCAATTTTTCTGTAAAGCTGAAATGTTTGCCTTGAACTGAGAGCTAGTTTTCAGTATGTTAGACGTTTCCCTTCAAATTTCAGTGGAAAAGGAGGATGGGATTCTGCCCTGCCCGATTGATAGTTTGGAATTGTGAAACATGCCACTGACCAAGCCTTTATTGCATTTGCAGCTTAAAGCACGATGCGAAGAACTGAAGTTGGATTGGTCAACGCTGTCACTGGAGAGCTTACTGAAGGAAAAGCAGGCACTGAAGAATCAGATTTCTGAGAAACAAAAGCACTGTTTGGAATTGCAGGTAGAACGAGGAGCAAATTTAGTGCCACCAGCTTGAAGTAGTATTCAGCCAGTATTCCTGTTAGGGCACATGTTGGGTTTTTTGGAATTACATGACATTGGAACATAAACCTGCTGCCATGGTAGTATGACAAAATGATTAGAAGGTGGGGTGATAAAACTAGGAAGAACAAAGCTGCAGATAATCTTTCAGGTATATAAAGGGCAAATAATGGAAATTTGCTTGGCCTCCAGTATTGCTCTGAGCTTCTAAACCTAAGCGTTGGTTTATCAGCTGTTTTCTATGTCCTTAAAATGCTTTGTCTAGTGAAAAGGAAGGTCCTACTGGTTTTGTTCTGTTTCGTTCTGTTGCTCCTATATTGTATCTCCTGTGTGTGTCTCATGTCAGACATCACATGGAAACATCTTGCTAAGAGGACCTTTCTTTTCGCAATGGGGTTGGTTCTCTTGGCTTCTCATAAGAAGTGGTAACCCAGTCCAAATGTGTTATCGAGCACATGGTTGGACACTCCCCTCCCCCACCATCCAATAGTGTTAAATTAGGCTGTATTTTTATTTATATCTGACTTTTTACAGACTCTTTATTGGAAATTGTCTGACATGCTCTAGAAGATGTTTCCTAGTAGTCCGTTTGAATGTTCTTTTTTCTACCTGTACCTTTGTTTCACAAATCCAGAGCGGTGTATTGAATTTTTTTTTTTAAATCATAGATGGTTTGCTTTGAATTATCACCCAAAAAGGGGACACTTTTTCTGAGAAGCATCTGGAAGGGAAAACTCCAAAATGTGGTGTAATTCTTAGGTACAGTCTTTAATCTTTGTCCTCCTCTTCATTTAAAGATCAGCATTGTGGAGCTTGAGAAAAGTCAAAGGCAGCAGGAGCTCATGCAGCTGAAATCGTATATGCCTTCTGATGAGTCTCTGTCGGTACAACTACGCAATAAAAACCGTTTAAGCCGTGAGCCCGAGGCTGATCACGGCAGATTCCAACTTGAGCTTGAGTGCTCTAAATTTCCTATGCCCCACATCAACGGCATGAGCCCTGAACTGTCCATGAATGGCCATGCTACTCCCTATGAAATCCATAATGCTCTTAGCAGGCCCTCTTCCAAGCAGAACACCCCTCAATACATGACCTCTCACCTGGACCAAGAAATAATTCCTTGCACCCCAAACCACAGCAGCAGACAGAAGGTGGACAAGGCAGCAAGCTTGTCCTTACCTGATTACACCAGGTTTTCCCCAGCTAAGATAGCCCTAAGGAGACACTTGAATCAGGACCATGCAGTCAATGGAAAAGCAACAACTAATGAGATACACCAGAGGTGAGAGTGGTCAGTTCCTGTGTTGGGAAATGAGGTGTGGTAATGCTTGTCATTTTGCTGGTAATATACCTAGACAGTAGAAGAAAATAGAATCTCTGCCTAGACTTTAGTGTGGTAAAGCTTTGTGGCATAGTCATTTAACTATAAGCCAGTATACCCAGCAATGCCAGTCGATCAGGTAAGCAAGGCAATAATGTCTCCAGTTTGTAATAGGAATTCGTTTTGGACAAAGGGCATTAGAAGGAAAAAGCTGACTGTGTACATCTTTGTTCCAGAGCTGATCATGTAAAAGAGAATGGCCTTACATATCCAAGCCCTGGCGTTTCAAATGGCATAAAGCTAAGTCCTCAGGAAACTCGGCCCTCTTCCCCAGCGGCCTTACCAATTGCAGGCGAGAAGGTAAGGAATGCGTTGGCTTCTCTGCACAGAGCTGTCAACAGAAACGATGCTTCTGACAGAGCAAAGAAATAAAAGCTTTAGGCTAGAAGGTGTGGACACCATCCTTTCTGGTAGCCATAGAAAAAAGGCCAACTCAGCATTGGGTGTAACATGAAATGGAAGATGTCCAAGACGTCAAAAGAAGGAACTGGATGGTGGAGAGAGTCTGGTTATGAACTAGGCTGGTAGTGACCAAAAGTTTTATTGCTATCAGATGCCTTTCACTGAACTCTGTAAAATGAGTAAGTGGTTTTACTCTAGTTCACTTAACCAATCCCACCTCACATCATCTGGGTGTTGGCCCCAGCAGAGAGGCTGAGGAGAGAGGTCACAGTCCATGGTACATTATCATCTCCCACGTAGAGGTGCCCATTCTGGAGCAGGGTAGAGGCACACTAGCGGGTGGCAGTGATAGGAAGGTTGCGCTGCTGCCGCCTGCTCTGTGTCTGTTCTGTGGACAGAGGGCTTCTGTCTACAGATTTGTCAGACAAGCACCTTTCACCAGCAGCAAATCAATGTTTACATTTCTCATTGATGTAACTGTTAAGAAATAAGAGGCTGTGAATCCCCAAGCACGGGCAAGGATGTGGGGAAACAAGCTTTCGAAAACTCCCTCCCTCTCCCCTTTGAGGCCCACATCTGAGCCTCCATCCTTCTTATCCAAGGTGATCTGGTTCAGATTCCTTTGGACACCGCCGTTTGTCTGTGGTTTCAGTGGGTTGTTGGCTGAATTGACGTGCTATCTCTGCAACACATCCAAACTTCCCAGACACCCTTTTCTTGTATACAATGTGCTGCCTGATGGGAACAAATACAACAGCAAAGTGCCTGGGGAAAAATGCGCACAGCTTATTTTTGTATAAAAACGTCAACATATGCTGGGAAGTAGCAGGGTTTGATCGTTGTTGGGGAAACTCACTCATGAGTAACAAGCCCCCTTTGAAATAGGCTGCCTTTGTGTTCGCAGGTTTTGCGAGAGAGGACTTCTGCGAGTCATGGAGAAACTATCACCAGCCTACCTATCAGTATTCCTCTCAGCACGGTGCAGCCCAATAAACTCCCTGTTAGTATCCCTCTGGCCAGCGTAGTCCTACCTAGCCGTGTTGAGAAGGTGGTGAGTAAGGGATTGTCAACACTTTCCATCCCTAACTAAAAACCAAACTGGGGAATAATCGTATACCGTGCACCAGAATCCTGGCCAGGACGTTGAGCTAGGATACCATTGATGCTTTTGGAGTGACTGCTGTTGCTGTGTCTCTACCTGGATCTCGGACAGTTATTTTCCTAGAGTATGTTAGACCAGCATGTCTCCTGGACAGGGCGGGAGATGAAGTCCCTGCCCCAAACAACTTATGTTCTGAATCTATGGCATGCTGGAGAGGCAGGCATAGCCTAATGGATAGGACATGGGCCTATGAGTGAGGAATCCCAAGTGCTCATTTCAGCTGTGCCATTGACTTCCTGTGTGACACCGGGCAAATGAACATTTGTCTTGGTGTGCTCATTGCTTTAATGGGGCCACTCGTGTGGGTGCTGAGGTTGAATTTGTGAGTTGCTTTGAAATGGTCACAGGCCAAGCATGAGCTGTCGCGGTGGGGTTGACTTTTCAGCTTTCACAACTGGAAATGTTTTGGGACTTTTATTTTTTTCCCCTTGGGATCTCAGCAGACCTATGCTGGTGCGTGTTCCCAGGGGGAAGAGCATGAAAAGGACAGCGTGGGAGGGAGGAGCAGTGCTTGACAGACCAGGGATGTAAGGCATCCAGTTCCCTCCAGTGTTTCTGCCAAAGGGGATTCCAGTAGATTACTAAGGAGCCTTCACTACCGTTCTGTAGGAAGCATGGATTTGGGATCCACCTGGATGGTAGTGGAGGGAATAGGAGGGTTAATGGCTCCCTTCTCAGCCCATTGAACCATCTCAAACCGGCTGGATGCTTCCCAGTTTGTGACCACCAGTGCGGTGTTTGAGTCCCCTCCAGTGGTTTACCAGTGCAGCCTTGTGCAGCAACATACAACTGGACATAAACTTACCCCCATAGCCTGCTTTCCGGCACGGGAAAGGGAAAGATCTCTCCAGCCTGAGATCACGTATCCCATGGCTTCTGCCAGCCTCCCCCTTGTACTTCCTTCAGATCCTTTAACTGTTCCCAGTTGATGGGTTGATCGCTCTTATTAGCTCAACAGCCTCCTGCCTAATTAAGCCATTAAGCACCCATTCCCCCCAATTAAATCCACTGGTGGGGGCGGGGAGGGGGAGCTAGTACCGTAGTGGCCAGAGTGCTGGGTCTGCTCCTAGCATTCTGTCACAGGGAGATCTTTCTTTGATGAACTAAATAAGGGATTATTACACAGATGCCACAGCCAGCTGCAGTTGAAGGGTATCGTAGTCTGACTCCCCATGTCCCTTCTCCCAGCAAAAGGCCTTGCAGTTGTGTGGCGAGCCCCCGTCGTCTTAGTTCCAGGCAGACACATCTCTATAGACACATCGGTATAGAATTACACTGCTGCCCTTGGCAGTCGGGGCCTTCTTTGGGGAATATCCCTTGCTGATACCTGGCTTGGCAAAGGGAGGGAGAGCTTGATTCTGTGGTCTGTGAGCACCTGCAACGTGTGCCTGTGTGTGTGTATATGTACTGGGCCAGGTCCTCAGCTGGTGTAGTGTGGGATAGTTCCATAGATCTCAGTGGGCCTATGCTGACTTTCATCAGGTGGGAATCTGTTCTCTGATGGCTTATTCATTAGGGAGGCATTTTGAGAACAGAAATACTCAGGATGACACCATGCCTTCAGTCTGTGTGCACTTCCCACTGATTTCAGGGGAGCTGTGTGTGTGAACTGAGGGTACAATACAGCCCTTTGTATCTTTTCCCATCTACACTAAAACTATGGATTGAGGGACCTCATTACGACACAGCTGTCCTGAGTCAAAGACAGAGGGACCCTCTTTGGTGTGTTTGTACAGCCACTACCACGTTGAGATCCTGGTCCATGCCACGGGCTTGTAGATGCTAACTCAATATAAATAATATTAAAAGTTATAGTGTAGATGGGATCTAACTGTCCCATAACTGGGCTAACCCTTGAATAGTCCAAACCTCTAACCCAGTGGTGGAATGCTCTTAGGTCGTGTCTAACCAGTCACTATTAACTATGGTGTAGCTGCAATAGGTTTGTCCCCTAATCCAAACAGATCTGTGGCTTGGTTATAGCTGCAGGCATTGATGGGACCAAAGGGTAAACGATTCTACACATTTTTGAGTTCACCCTTTGTTCCTCAAAGGAGAGGAATCACTTCAGTCCCTTTCCTCTCTTTGGTTTGTGAGCACAGGTCATGGGCTTGTCTAACACCTGAGTTTCTCAGGTACCTGGGAACCCTGTCAAAACAAGCACTTTTTTGTGCTTTTGGAAAATGGGGCATTGTATGTGAAACCAGCAATTCTAGAAACAAACTACAACACAGTAGCAGGAAGGCTACCGAGGCTCTGGCATTACTGGAGGACTCTTAATTTGTGCATCAATACATTCTTAGCTATATGAGGTCAGAGACAGAAATTTTTATTCCAGGTGCCAGATTTTTTTTTGGTGGGGAGTGGAATATTCCTTTTGCATGGACAATGACGCTTCAGGAGATGATCAGATGAAGCCCCTGGCATCCTACAATGCAATCCAGGGCCCGGCTCTCACTGCTAATACAGAAGGTGTGGTCTGCAGGGAGGTCATGTCTCAGCATGCAGTGATGCATTATGATGGAAAGATTGTTACATGCTGGGACATGACGTCTCTGCAGGCTACGTGACACGAGATGCAGCCCTTGGTTTGATGATGTTTGGGCAGCCTGGAGTTAAACTGTAATTTTCTGAAAATATACAAAGTCGAGAAGGTTTAGGGAATCCAGAGGGATTTCAAGCCACAAACCTACCAATGCCCATGAGTTCTGTTAAATGAACAGCTATTGAGCAAACCTCCTGGACTGAAGTGCCTGTGTTTTTTCGCCTCCTCCAGAGAAGCACACCTAGTCCAGTTCATCAGAATCGAGACTCGTCGTCAACACTTGAAAAACAGTATGGTGCTAGTTCTCATAATAGCCTAAGCAATGCTGCTGGAAATAAGCCACTGGCTTTGGCTACCTCAGGTAATGAACTCCCCTCTATGGAGCCTCCATGTCTCTTAGCAATAACTCTCTTTATTGTGTGTGTTTGAGCTTTTGGGCACTTGGGGTTGAGAGCCCCTGGTGCTCCAGAGAGCTGGATGTATGGTGCAGTTTCATATCAAGAGGTTGAACGTTCCTGGGTTAAGGAGGAGGGCTTGGATTGGAGGTGTAGTAGAGCTGAAAAAACACAGGGAAGGGTGATTCATTGGTGGAAACATATGAGTGTGGCAGTTCAGACAAAAGAATCACAAACCAAGATGGGCAGCGTGTCCTTTTGGTCAGTCCTGAACACCCAGTGTGAGAAGTCCCCCTTAGGCTCACTCTCTTCCAGCATCTGTATAGATTGAATTTACTCACATCCAACTGCCTGCCCATTTGTGGCCCCTCGTCTCCTCCCGATTCTCCTAGTGGCAGTTGCTGTGTGGAATGCTGGCAGAGCATTGCCTCTAGCTCTTTCTCTCATCAGCACAAATAAAGGATGGAACAGATGGTCTCCCCACCTTTGGGGAAATCCTACCTCCAGCTGTACCACTGTGGTGGATCCTGTTGCTCCCCAGTAATCTGAGCACATTCCCAAAGGGAACCCTGACACAAAGAGAAATGAGTCAAGCCTTTTTCAGTAGTCTGGAAAGGCCGCTGTTGACTTTGTCTCTGCCACTCTCAACAATAGAGAGTTTAGCAAACCCACTACACTCCTACACTCCATTCAAGGGGCAGGAGCAGTTTCCCAAAAAGCACCCAGAGACCCTTTATTCAGGCTTCTTAGGACTAGTGAGTGCCACTTCAGCATAGCCTGCAGGAATCACTCTTCCACAGCTGTATCCTCCTCAGACTTGCACTGTCATTCTTCCTCTGTGCTCCCCACCCTCAGGGCCTTTGTGCTGATAACATCCTTTCAGCAGACCAGGGCTGAAGGCAGCTCCCTCTGAAGCCAATTATAGTCAATGCTGCAGAGTAACATTGGGTTCTCAGCTCTCCTTAGTCCCAACTATCCCAGGAAAGAAAGCCTTATCTAAATTCCATGCATGATGCATTGCTGCAGATACTTAATGAACTTAATTACTCCCCTTTCCTTCAAGTCCCCTGACTTCCTGAAGAGCCACCACCTTTTCTCTCTGCTTCCTTTTGGTTTGAGCTATGGGGAGGGGCTAGATGAGTCTCTTTGGAAAGAAACTGGCTGATTCTTGCTGTGTGGTTGACTGGCTAGAGGAAAGGGCTGGGAGCAGAGAGGTTCTTGGGTTCTAATCCAAGGTGAGCATCTTATCTTGAGAAGGCACTTGAGTTGTGTCCAAAAAATGGGTTAAAAGCAGGACACTTGAATGTTATGTATGAACTTTTGTGAGTCAGTAAAAGGGAGCAGAGTGAATTGACCAATCTAACTTAATTCACCAACGCATACAGCTATGTTCTTGGCTTCACTGTGTGATGGGCAGCCCTGCAGAGTTCAGTACATAGTATTATGCAGATGACTGGGAGTTATTGCCTTGCCAGAACTGCCAGTTAATCTAATATAGGATAGGTGAACACTCAGACATATCAGAAATTTAGTCTTACTAGCACTGGAAGGTATACATCATTGCTTATGTGATACTTTCCTTTTCCACAGGTTTTTCATATTCTTCTGGCTCCATGGCAGTTAATGGAACTCTTTCAAACAGCCCAGCCCACCTTAACCATAGTGTTGATCAGGCAGCTATGGACGACTCCGGGAGTTTGTTTAACGCGGTAGGGTCTCGGAGCTCCACTCCACAATACCCTTCTTTGCTAATGATGCAGTCACGGAACTCTGGGCAGAACTCCCCAGCTCACCAGCACTCAGCAAGCCCCAAGTTAAATGGTGCCTCCCAGAGCATGGTAGGGGTACTGCAGTATGTGGATGCTCAGAAGATGTTTGCCGAAGGAACAAAGGGGGAACTTCAGCCTGATGCCGCCTTTTCAGATCCTGAGAACGAGGCCAAGAGAAGAATCATCTTCACAATCTCTCCTAGTACAGGAAGTGTAAAACAGTCTCCTTCTAACAAGCACAGTCCCCTGACTGCAAGCATTCGGATGGACTGTGGCCAAGCATACATGCAGGATGGGAAGAAACGAGGTCGAAGGAAGAGATCCTCCACTGGGAATCTAAACATGAACTCCGGGGTGTCCCCTAAACGCAAATCCTTACCAACTGTGGCTGGACTCTTTACTCAGCCTTCAGGCTCACCGCTTAATATAAATTCAATGGTAAGGAAAAGAATGATGGGAGTTACGGCTAAGTGTCGGTATGTTTGGCATGTCAGTACTGTACATGGTTACAATTTTGGTGTTCTGGACTGGTGGCATAAAAAACCCAGGTGAACATGTTCCTCTAAGAGCCAACAGGTTGCTAAAAGTTACAATGATCCATTTAGATGTAGTTACAGAATCTTTTAAGTCCTCTTGCTTTCCCCTCAAAAAATTATATTAAGTATTAAACAGAATCTTTAACAAAATAATTCTGATTCTTCAGGTGATCATGAAACGTAATATTTTTGCTTATAGTGAAATCTAAATTTTACCCTGTCTAAAATAAATTCATTAAGTGACTTGAATGCTTATGTCCCATTGAATTTAAGCAAATGCTATTCAGTAAGTGTTATCTGAAAACACACAGCAGATGTTCCTAATGAGGACCTGTAGGTTGTATTCATCATGACATCAGAAATTGATATTTGAGGTGAAATGTTCTTGCCCTTTTTTCACACATTTGACTGCCTAGTTTTATCTTCTTCAACGTCAAGTATTCAGCCGTGAAAGCTCAGAAAGGCAGCCAAGCATTGTGCAGGGATTTTAGGGTTGTGACACTGAAGCATAGCATGACTCTTGGTGTTAAACACTAAGCTAGTCTGAAAGCTGAGTGTGAGCGAATACTGTCTTATGATGTACTTTACTAAAAGAATATTTCCACCTTTAACATTTTTTTTTCTTCCCACCCCAGGTCAATAACATTAATCAGCCTTTAGAAATAACAGCCATTTCCTCCCCTGAAAACTCCCTGAAGAACTCTCCTGTTCCCTACCAGGATAATGACCAGCCTCCAGTGCTGAAAAAAGAGAAGCCCCTGATTCAGACCAATGGCGTTCATTACTCACCACTGACTTCGGATGAAGAGCAGGGATCGGAAGATGAGCACAATAGTACCAGGTGAATATAACTCTGTCGATGCAGCTCTCTAGGCTAGGGTCATGGATGCTAGGCCTGCTCTGTTTGTTCTCCGAGTACAAAGATCTATCTCGTTAACCCATGCTGCTTGTCAGCCAGAGTTTGTTTTCAGCATTATATATATTGTGTACTTTAGTAGCTAACGTCTCTTGATAAACAGTGAAGGTGTTGGAAAGCAGAATAAGCATAGGGAACCTACTCCTAGCTGGGTTTTTAATGCTTGCAGTGGGTGGCTTTGTTTGGGAGAACGAGCATAAACTTTGCAGGAGTGCTAACTTCAGCATCCTGCCCAAGTCCCACCTTTTGGGTAATTTTTGGCTAAGGAAATTCCGACTTCCATTTCAACTTGATACAAAGTTCTTCACTTCCTATTCCAAACTGTTGTGTAACGTTGCTTTATGTTGTTAAACACCTGCCACGTTCCACCTCATTTGTGGGTGCAGTAATTGCTCTGTGTGTATGTGAAGCACTAAGAGTAAAGGTGCTGTAGATCTGGCTGCCTGAGGAAGGAAAAAAGCAACGAAAAGTTCCATGAATAAGTATTCTTGATATGTAGGTAAAATTCCATCACAACCTTTGTTCAGAGTCGTTGGTAGCTTATTTCTTGGTAAGGATATATTCCACTAGTGCAGTGGTTCTCAACCAGGGATACACATACCCCTGGGGGTACACACAGGTCTTCCAGAGGGTACATCAACTCATCTAGCTATTTGCCTAGTCTTACAACAGGCTACATAAAAAGCACTAGAAAGGCCAGTACAAACTAAAATTTCATAGAGACAATGACTTGTTTATACTACTCTATATACTATACACCGAAATGTAAGTACAACATTTATATTCCAGTTGATTTATTTTACAATTACAGGGTAAAAATGAGAAAGTAAGCAATTTTTCAGTAATAGTATGCTGTGACAGAATGTTGGGAATCATTAAGAAAGGGATAGATAATAAGAAAATATATTGCCTCCTATATAAATCCATGGTATGCCCACATCTTGAATACTATGTGCAGATGTGGTCGCCCCATCTCAAAAAAGATATATTGCAATTGGAAAAGGTTCGGAAAAGGGCAGTAAAAATGATTGAGGTATGGAATGGCTGCTGTATGAGGAGAGATTAAAAAGTCTGGGACTTTTCAGCTTGGAAAAGAGATGGCTTAGGGGGGATATGATAGAGGTCTATAAAATCATGACTGGTGTAGAGAAAGTAGATAAGGAAGTGTTATTTACTCCTTCTCATAACACACGAACTAGGGGCCACCAAATGAAATTAATAGGCAGCAGGTTTAAAACAAAAGGAAGTATTTTTTCATACAACGCACAGTCAACCTGTGGAACTCCTTGCCAGAGGCTGTTGTGAAGGCCAAGACCATAACAGGGTTCAAAAAAGAACTAGATAAGTTAATGGAGGATAGGTCCATCAATGACAATTAGGCAGGATGGGCAGGAATCCTAACCTCTGTTTGCCAGAAGCTGGGAATGGGCGACAGGGGATGGATCACTTGATGATTACCTGTTCTGTTCATTCCCTCTGGGGGCACCTGGCATTGGCCACTGTCGGAAGACAGGATACTGGGCTAGATGGACCTTTGGTCTGTCCCAACATGGCCATATTTTTATGTCTCATGTAAGCAAGTAGTTTTTAAGTGAGGTGTAACTTGGGGATACGAGAGACAAATCAGACTCCTGAAACGGGTACAATAGTCTGGAAAGGTTGAGAGACAATGCACTAGTAAGTTTGCATTGTATATTTTTAAATTAGTTGGGCAGATACCGAAACATAAAAAGTCAAGAGGTAAGTCGTAGGGGTAACTCAGTAACAGCAAGACTTCAAGAAGCACTGTGTGAGTAATCGTTTTATTTTCTTACTAGAATTGAGAGGAAAATTGCAACGATATCATTGGAAAGCAAATCTCCACAGAAGACTATTGAAAATGGTAAGTTTGGGGACTGTTAACCAGCCATTTAAATGCATTGTGCTGCCTGCTGCCCTGTGGTTTTTAGACCGTCAATCGATAAACAGGTTTCCTGGGAGAGAACTTGTGGCATATAGCAGACATGCCTTTCAAAGCAGAGGTCTGTGCTAATACAGATCCTTAAGGGGATTGCCTTCATCACATTACAAACTTTGAGGCCATCTCTTTGTAGTTGGTTGCATCAAAAGCCCTTTTAAATGTATGGGCACAGGTTGTAGTCCTGACTCTTGGCACCTGAGATAAAACTAAGGGTGGAATAAAGCATTTTAGAGGGTTTTACTTTTTTCCTAGACAAGGATGCCTGACCAATTTTTGGCTAGGTGTGGGACTGATTTTAAAGCTGATGTAATCTGCTCTTCCAATAGCCTAATCAGTCCTTTGAGATGCATTTGACTAGGGCCATAGAGGGATTAATAGCTGCTGTGAACTTTCTCCCTGTGTGTTCAGAAAGCAGAATCAACTATTAAAATGAGTAAGTTGTTGGACAGATTTTGCTTACTGAAGATTACATGAATTGTTCATTGATGCATGCAACCCTTCTTCCAAACTAGGTGGCAGTTTAGCTGGGAGGAGACAAGCACAAACCAGTGAGAACATGAATAGTAGTAAATGGAAGTCTACCTTTTCGCCAATTTCTGACATCAACCTGACCAAAACTACAGATAGCCCATTGCAGACTGTTTCATCTCTGAGCCAGAGTTCCCTGTTTGCCTTTAGGCCGTCCTCTGAGGATGGCATGGCCATCGATGCCAAACTTGCAGCACACGCACGGAAAAACATCACCATGTCCTCCTCTGGGACGGACGGACTCAGCCCCAATACAAACTCCGCTAATGGATCCATGTATAACGGTGGACTGACCACAGACATTGGTTTACACAGCTTTATTGATGGTGCTTCTCTTCCGCATAAGACTTCAGATGTAACGACCCTCAACTCCTCTCTGGGTTTTCAGTCACAGAGGAGCAAAGATGTGGGGATTTTGGAGACAAACCCATTTTTGAACAAGAGGCAGCTTGAAGGCCTAGGCAGCATGAAAGGAGATGACTTAAACCGGTCAGGGGTCAAGAGTAAAGAGATCGGTGAATTAACCATTCGTCCAGGGGCTGCTTCTGAAAAAAGTTCCTTGCAGCACAATGGCAAGCTCAGCAAAGGACGGGATCGCGATGTGGAGTTTAAAAACGGCCACAACCTTTTCATTTCTGCTGCTGCTGTATCTTCTGGTGGCCTTCTCAATGGCAAAAGCCTTTCCACTGGTGTCTCATCTGCAGGCAACCCAGCACCTTCTGTTCAGACACACCATCCTTTCTTAAACACATTGACCACTGGATCGCAGTTCCCCCTGGGCCCCATGGCTTTGCAGGCAAACCTCAACTCGGTCACAAACTCCTCAGTATTGCAGTCCTTATTTAATTCAATGCCAGCTGCTGCCAGTCTGGTCCACGTGTCATCAGCTGCAACCAGACTGACTAACTCTCATGCTATGGGGAACTTCTCTCCTGGGGTTACAGGTGGAACAGTTGGAGGTAGGCAGAACTTTGTTTCTTTGGTATAAGGGCAGAGCTAGAGGAAAGCATGGCCGTGTTTCTCTCCAGGTACGAAACCATTTCACCTCTGCAGGAGGTGGAGCAGCTCTACCTTGGATTGACTCTCACGACTAATAGAATAATCAGCTTTCTTTCTGCTAGATGAACGTAGAGCTAAACATGAAAGGAAATGGGAATGCACCTAGATGTTCTGATTTCATAGCACGTGGTCGCGTCAGTTGTCACTCTGCTGGAACTAGCTTAGGTCTCCCTGCAGGTCTAAGAGTTTAACGTGCCGTGCTGCCCTCTCTGAACAGCTAAGGACATGTCAGCTTCAGTGAAGGTTGAGATTAGGACATAAGATTCTTTCCCCCTCTTCCTTGTTCGTGCTGAATATCCATGTCCTTTTCAGATGAGACGCTGATGGGATTTGTGTGGGATTCTGCTGGCTCTTGAACTGACACTGATAAGAGAATGTTTCTGTGCCAGGAATGGCAAATGCCATGTGCACCTCGAGCATTCTGTGCTGCGGTTCTCGTGAGGCACACTAGTGGAAGCAGATAGGAAAGAATCTTCCTTTCACCCCGTAGTATTGGCAGGTTCAGACAGGTCCTGCCCATAATCATTCATGCACCATGTCGGGAAATCCTAACTCTCACCTCTTAGCGTTTTAGATTTGCTGGACACACACTCTCTGCCCTTGCAGCCTTGTAAGTGGGTAAGCAGGAGGGAACAGCAGTCATATGAGTCTTCAGATAAAGAACTCTAGTGACTGGGTAATCTCATCAAAAGGTTACCCGTGTGGCATAGAATCAAAAGTTCTGCTTTCTCTTGGGTCTGGCCGTTGCTCCCCGTGGCATTTACAGGCTGGCAGTAGTAAGGTAAGTGACTCTTCTGTACCTCCTGGCCTGCACCATTATCTCTCATTGCTTGCTGCTATTTCATGCTGCATATTTTGTATGGGGCTGTAACTGCTATAATTTTTGCCTTTTTTTTTTTTTTTTTTTGGCTTTTTGTTTTATTTCTCTTGTCGCTTGTGACTGTACAAAGCCCATCTGCTGAAGCTGAGTTTTTTTTCTCCTGTTTGCAGGTATTTTTAACCATGCGGTGCCTTCTGCCTCCTCTTCTCATCAGTTTGGAGCCAGTTTCAGCAGCAGTGCTGTTTCTAGCAGCACAATGCTAAGCTTAAACCCTCTGCAGGCTGTTGCCAGCACCTCCTCCTTCCAGTCCCCCTCCTCTAGCTTAGTAACATCCAGTGAGAACAGAGCTGCCCAGCACCTAAACAGAGCGCCAGTGCAATCTGTTTTTCATACCCCTCCTCCACCCCCTCCTAATGTTTCATTACCTCCTCCTCCTCTATTACTCGCTCCTAACTCTGAGCCTGCGCTTCTGCAGAACTTGCCGTCCATCCCAGCTAACGATGCTTTTTTACCATCCTCTTCTGCTGCTTCTGTCCAATCTGCTAATGCTTCTTTGTCTATTAAGCTAGCTTCGCTTCAGCACAAAACTTCCCGTCCCTCCTTTACAGTCCATCACCCACCTCTGCCCCGTTTGGCGCTGGCACAGACCGCGCCCATGATCCCGCAGTCCAACGCAACTGGCACGTCCGCTATGTGGGTTACACTTGGCATGCAGTCTCCTTATGCTTCGCACCTTTCTGGGGTTAAGCCACGATAAAGAGCTTGCTTAGCTAACAGTTCTTATTTTGTAAGGTAAGGCTAGAGAAAACAGGAGGTTTGTACAAGCTACTAAATGACCTTCCTTTCCTTTTCAGCTGTCAGCCCATAAGTGAGCGTGGAAGCGGGGTGGGGACAGGTTCTTTGACATACAGACATCCCAATAAAATTTGGAGAGCAGGTAATCTCGAGGCAGAGAGGGGAGACACCGAAGCGCCTCAGTTTTGGGAGTCAGGATTTCCCGACACACTGAGTGCTCACGATGGTAACTCATCTGATATCCAGGGACGCTGTGTTCAGGCTGGGGTAGCAGCAATTACCGATTTACATTATTTGAAGCACCATTTCCTGCAGTATCATGGCTTGAATACTTTAGAAAATGTGCCGCTTTGAGAGCGTGAGGAAAAATTAGGAAGAGAAGCTGCTTGTTCATGTTTTCCAAGCATCAGTCTTGATATACAGCCCTGCAGGGGTTTGCTGCCTATTCTGCGTTTTGCAGGGTTATCTCCCTCACAACAGGGTGTGCTCCTGTTCAGGTTGGCATGTCATTACCTTGCATGCTGCTGCTGCTGCTTTGACATTAGGTGGCAGCGTGGTGATGTTTTTGTGGCATCATACCAAATTTGCCGTATATGGCTAAAAAAGGAGAACTCAAGGTCATAGGCTACAACATTTTTTTAATTTTGGGGGGGAAACAACTGAATAAGGATGATCTAGTCGAGGGTTGCAGATGATGTGAGCCTAAGCAGAGTGCTGTGGAAAATGGAGTTACAAAAGCAGCCTGGTGACTCATGTGTCTGCCTCATTGTGGCAACCTGATCTAATCCATTCTCTGTATAATCAGCCTGTGATTATAATTTGAATTAGATGAGAATAAAGCAGGAAGGCTGATCCCTGTCCCTTATAGGTATAGCACTAACAGATTGTGTCAGCCATCAGACTGTTGCTTGCCTTGGCAGTCTTGGGATTGCTAGATTGACTGTGCTAGGTTAGTTAGTGGAATACCCTGTGCTAAAATCTAACCCAAGCTAAGTAAGGAATGAGGCTGTGGAAGAGAGGAAAAAAAACCTCTGGAAGGTGTGTGCACACATGCATGTCAGCAAAGCAGTAGTCAAAGAATCTTTCAGAACAGCTGCAGAATAATATGCACTACCAGAAAGTCACATATTGTCCTTATGAAAACCTTCGCTTTTATAACGCAGTTCAGGATTGCATAGTTAAGCCAATATTAGGCAACACCTGCCCTCCTGCAGGTCCTTGATGCTGTTGCTATCCTCTGGTACAGAAGTACATCCAGTAGAGGGTAACACCCTTTGCCTTTTGTGGCATTTGACTAAACTACAGTACACCTCAGATTCTTATGAAATACTTTGCACATAGTGTGTTCACCGTCAAATTGTTCTCCAAATGTGATCAAATCCTCGACACCCTTGTGACATGGGTAAGTTGCCTTCAGATTTGCAGATAGGGGAAGCTGAAGCAGAGCAGTCAAGTAACTTGCTTAGAACTGCAGCAGCAGCTGGTGTCAGCGTAAGATGTAACCACTCATGAAATATAAAGCAGAATAGGCTGGTGGCTGGAAAATAGGCTTGAGGAAATGGGGGCTGTGGATGGAAAATTGAATTTGGAAGAATGGGAGGGATTTTTTATGAATATTTTTTTCATTAGAAAATGCCAGTTTGTCAAAATTGAAACTTTTTGCAGACAGGCATTGGCTTAGACAAAGCTGTCATCTGGAAGGTGTCTCGGGGAAGAGACCCACTCCCCAGAATAACCAGCTAGACAGGTCACTCAGCTAGGATGTGGGAGATCTGGGTTCAGGCAGGGTCTTGAACGTGCCTCCTACATCCCAGGTAACTGCCCTATCCACAGCGTCATTGGGTGCAGGGGGCTTTCTCTGTTTTTTGGGGGGAAAGCTTTCAAAAGGCCCTAGTTTCGTCCTGCTGCAGAACAAAACCAAACGGCAGAACCTCAACACTTTTCATTGAAGGGAATTCTTGTATTCGGGCCAGTCTAGA
Organism: Macrochelys suwanniensis; assembly: GCA_033296515.1. NCBI lineage: Eukaryota > Metazoa > Chordata > Testudines > Chelydridae > Macrochelys > Macrochelys suwanniensis. The sequence goes on from CM065799.1 coordinate 5,597,168, forward strand.
TGTGACTGTGGTTACGTTTTTGGAGTCCTTTGTTTATATCTGCACTGTGAAAATACCTTATTTTTATTAAGTAAACCACACCTGAAATGAGGACTCCTTGGTGCACTGTACAAATTCATTAGACAGTTCCTGCCCCAAAGTGCTTCCAACCTAAATAACAAGACATTTAGGGAGGGGAAGAGGCAGCACCAGAGACGAGCAGTGTGTCTCCTTTATAAATACAGAAGCTAGATGTAGAGCAAAGGCCCAGGAACTGTGGCACTGGATTTGACACATGGAGGTGCCTAGGCCAGCAGATGATGAAGAGTTCAATGCAGCATAGTCCTGATCCAAAGTCCATCACTGAAGCCAATGGAAAGGCCCCAATTGACTTCCAGTGGGCTTTGGATCAGGCTCCATATGCCTGATTTAAACACATGAATAATCCCATTATCTTCAATAAGACTACTTGTGTGTTTACCTTGTTGAACTGGAGCCTAAATCTAGGAACAAGGGACCAAATTTCATGATTGCACAGCCCAAGAAGGGTTGGGATGTGATGGAAGAGACCTGTTGGGTTGTCATCTATCTCTAATTTTGACTGATATCAACACATGGCCTGTTCTCCTTTCTGTCCCTGTTGATCCTAGCTAACAGGTCTAAGAACTACATAGTAAATGACATTTCTGGCACACACTTGATTTGATGCATCTAATTTAGATGGGTCTCTTCCTCTCCTCCTGTCCCACAGGTAACTAGGATTTCTACCTCAACCCAATGTGACCTATGCAAGGACAACGTGGACCAACTTCACTCAGCTTCCACTGAAAGGTGCTCGCCTGGCCTGGCAGGGGTTTCTACTCTCTTACTACTGGACAAAGTAAAACAAACAATCAAAAGACATAAATAGCAGAGAAAAGAATATTCTACTGTGAATCGGAGTTGAAAAATAACTGCAAAGGAAAATGCTTAAAAAAAAGCTCCACTTTGTATTGTCGATAGTTTAGATAAAGTATTTATCTTTTTTTAAAAATGAAAACCATTTTGGCTTACTTTATTCCATCTAAAGTCATAAAAAACCACAACTCATTGAAACCATTCTCTGAATAATAAAGGACTGGCACACCAGCAGAGATGTAAAGAGCCTCATCTTGGTGCTATTTCATCCGTCAGAACTGTGCCTCTCTAGTTCAAATTCTTGGTGCTGAATTTGAGGGTTGACCAATGCCAAACCCAGTTCTCAGAAAGGTCTGCTTTTTATTTATTCAGCTCACTCTGTTCATATACCAAAGTCCATTGGCTTACAGCAAAGCAGGAGCTACAGAGAATGGCAGTCTTTGGTTTTGGGTGGTTTTCTTTTTATTTTTAACAAAGCTTATGGCTCAGTTATCAGGCATTTAATATTGTTTATTACAAACAAGAATGCAATACTCCCCTCTGGAATGGCAGCTAGATTACCTGATCTGACCTGTGCAAACTTGGCTGGTTCAGACACTTTGAACAGAAGAAGCATAACTTAAGTCTAGTCCTGTTAGACTACTTCACTGGGCCCATTAAAGCCTCTGGTGGCGCTCAAGTCACTGTGAATTTCAGTAGCTAGACTGTTAACTTGTTTTGGGGTGTCATTTGGCATATGAACAGGGTGCATAATCACTGGTGTTGGTCAGGCCCTTTTTAACAATATTGGGAAGATTGAAAACCGAGCTTCTAGGCTGGGGCAGATAGCAGCAGATTTTCTCAGCTTGTTGTTTTTGTTGAAGTACAATGTATTTTGTTAGTAAGGTTTTGATACTTGATTCCGAAATGGCTCAGCCGTGTACATTTTATTGACTTCTAAGTGCATTTGCTTTTGTATTTCTTTGCTTTGAATAGGTTTAAATGGTAGTTCACAAAAACACCACAATCTAGCTTAACTTCCTGCCACACTATCAAACTGGTGCATTTTTAATTGTATTGTGACTTGGTGTTCTGTGTACAGAAAAGCGTCGCTTCGAGCAGTGACCGTATTTTATAGACGTGATGAAAATTTATAAATTTCATAAACTTTATTCAGTTTATTTTTTAGGTTGTGTGATGCACAGTAAACTTGTAAAAAGTTGTTTTTATTTATTCAAGTGCACAAAACGGGGAGGAGGATCCATTAGTTCATAAACATCAGTCTGCAGCATAGACTGGACCAAGCGCCAGTAAAGGAGACCACCGTAAGAGAAGGGGAATCGCTACAGCAAAGAGCACACCGGTGCTAACGTGAACCCCTGCTGGCCTAAGGTCTGTGTGGGGAGATATGGTCGTATTGCATCAGAGGCACTTGGTATCCTTCAGTCCATTCCAGCAAGGTTAATAGCTCTCTCATAACACAGTCTCGAACCTCCGGCAAGCAGCCATTCACTATAGAGTTGATCTCTCCCTTACCAACTCCCTAGTGCGGTTTCCCTTTGTCACAAACTGCTGGGCTTCGTGAATCAGCTGCCTAATTGCACTTGGAGCAGGCCAAATATCTCCTCGCACTCTCTTGTGCTGTGCTTCTGTGGCTGGTTTGATCGGTATCGCCGTGAGTACTGTGCTGGTTCTTTGTGTCCAAAGGCGCTGGTGGAAGTGTTCTCCTACTTTCCTATTCTCGCCAGCTCCCTCCTCTCCCCACAGGAGTGAATTTGTCCTGGAAAGGTGCAGGATCCTGATTAACGATGCTCGCCTTGAGTGTATTGCAAATTGGCCGCTTCCCTCTAGACCACGTAGTGGGCAATGGCATAGAAGTTAACAAGCTCAGTTACCCTATCCACTCCTAAGTGTCTCAGCCTCTCCAAAAGGTGCCCCGTGTGCAGAAGCTATTAATGTAACTTTGCCTTACTAGTGATCGCTAAAGAGACTGATCCTTCTCCCTAATCTCCAGGAATATTTGTAATCATTTTCTGGTTTGTGATTGGGAGAGGAGAGGGAGGAGGTGATGGATCCAGCTGGATTCCTAGCAGCAGGAAGAGAACCTAGAGCAAGGAAAGCAATGCTCAGGGAGTGGCAGCTGAGAAACATCCAGTAGCTTCTAGTGGAAGCCATAAACAGTTGTGTCCTGGAATCCAGGACAACACGTAACCCAGTTATTGTTCAGCTGTGAATTGGGCAACTCCAGCCTGATCCCGGTCTTTCAGTGACCCAAAGGTGCAGGGCCTTCTCAGCAGGGTTAATCCCAATTAAAGGCAACAAAATGCAGACACAGGTCCGTGGAGGATAAAAAAGGTAGGTAGTGAAATAGTGTGAACTGCTCAAGGGCCCATAGCTTTGCCCCTCTATATGACGCTCATCAACATCCCTGTTTTAAGAGATGGGCGGGAAATGCGTGACATCACCTGAGCCAGTCTGCTCTCACCAGATAACGAATTCCCATCCCGGCCATGTGCAATGGAAGCAAGACTGGGGCACTTCCTAGCCATTATCCTCTTAAAGCACATGGCTTCGTCAGCACTGTTGTTTTGCTAAAGGGTTTAACGAGAACCTTTGTGGTACCGTGAATTTCAAACATGTTTCTGAGGGCAGTTGGCCCTGCAGGGATTCCAGAGCTTCTCTGCCTTTGTTAACTTCTTCCTTTAAATTTGACTGTTGCAGCCCTCTGCGTTCTGTGCACCTTGCTTGCTTGTGGATTTCGTCTTCTCAGTAATCTCAGCTGAGATGGACTTCTGGGTAAGTGTCAGGCAGGCTGATTCTGATTCAGGGCAGAGTAATGGGGCAGGCAAGGCTATGGAATTCTGTTGCTTCTCACCAAACAGTCCCCTTTTGCTCTGTGTTGCACCCTGGGAATCTCCCACTTTTCCATGGAGAAACTGGGAAATAGATAATTAAAGTTTTGGGAAGTCTCATGATGCACTGGGGTCAGGCAAGAGACCTCGGTCTTACTCCCTGCCTTGCTTCATAAAGTGCTTTGAGATATCTGGGTGAAAAGCTATATGTAAGCGTGAAGCATTATTACTAACGATGCATGGCTGGAAATGTATGGATATTTGTGACCTTAGCAAGAAAGCTCAGTGCCAGAGATGTGAGACCTGTTCTCAGTAACCTGAGGTGGTGCTTTATTTATTTAATATTATTTAAGCCAATTTCTGGTTTACGCTTTCCTACGCTCGGCCCAGTCATTCTACTACTGTCACAAATGTTCCTTCTCATCCGCATTGCTGCTGCTGGCAAGGGGACTCCTAATGAGGCTAAAATGAATTTGTAGCATCTGCATCGCCAAAAAATGGAACTTCCTGAATGCTGTGTTGAGCTAAGCCTGTGTGGCCCTTTGAGAAACAGTGAGGTGGGGGGTAGATGTTTGCAGACGCAGAGACAAGTTGTTGCACTCTTCCCTTTTTTGGTGGTGTGTATCTGCTCCAGTTGTCTGGTTTGCCTTTCCCAGCCTCCGGACAACCTCTTGGAGTGTCAGAAAGTTGGGAGAGCTCCCAAGGCATTAAACTTAAATTTGCTGTTTTCTGGGGATTAGTCATTCAGTAGGAATTCTGATATGGGGCAGTGGTGGCTGAGGAATCCAGAAAATAGGCCACTTTGCCTTGTGTATGTGAGGGCTGCATTGGAGTGGGACTAGAGACCTGGCTGTTGTTGACCTGGTTGACCTCTGTCAAATCAGTTTCTGCTTGTATTTCCTTGTCTCTAAAATGGAGATAATGGCACTTGGCTGCTTTTTGTAAGGTGCATTGATCTTCCTGGGGAGGGTCATAAATGCTAGATATTAAATCTCGTCACTCATTTAAGTGCAGTTTGCAGGAGTGATGGTTACCCCAAGTACTCGGGGAAACTACTGGGCAGCAAATTGTGGGGGAAGGGGAGGAGAAAGTGGGTTTGTTCCTAAATGTGCTGTGTCATTTGCCCCTCAAAAGTGGAGTTGGTGAAGGGGTTGTATGGAGGATCCCATACCCTTCCATTTAAAAAACAACAACTTGAGACACTGATATGTGAAGCTCTCTTTAAAGCTTCCCATATGTGTGAAGATCGGAGATGATCCATTGAGGGTGCCCTCTCTCCTTGAGAGAGGTGTTACTGTTTGCAGTGCCACTCCCCTGCTTGTTTCCTCCCATTTTGTTTATAATCTGGACTGTCAGCTCATTAGAAGGTGCACCAGGAATGAAAGCCGTACATCCTAGAATTGCATGCTAAAAGAATTCACATGTAGGTGAACTATTGTGGTAGCACTTAGGGACGCTGGTCGTAGATCAGGACCCCTTGTGCTACGTGCTGTAAGAGAGAGAGCGCTCCTGCCCCAAAGCACAATCTAAGTATGAGATGGCAGGTGGCTATAACAGATGGGAGCACATGGAGACAGAGACTTTCCAGTTTCTCAATTGTTATTGCTCCCTTTACTGTGGGGATAAATATCGGTTAGAGCACACATTGCATTCACCCCATTGATGACTGGCTTTGTGAGCAGTCTCGGTAGAGAGACCAAGAATTGGAGTGGGCCAGGGAGGCTGAATTCCCCTCTCTAACGGTTGTGCAGGTAGGTACGTTGACTGGGGGTGGGGGGGATCTTGTCCAGTGACTGCTTTTGCTGTCACTCGAGTTGTGCTTTCTGATTGCTTCCAAAGTGATTATGCCTGCAACTGGCCTGTGGATAGACAAGAGCTTTAAAGCTCCAGTCCATGCCATCCTGTCGCACTTTCCCACCCCCAAAATCACACGGCTTTATTTTTAAATTGGCCCCGTTATTAAGGTGCCAGAGCCTGTTTTAATCTACTCACGTTTGCTGCAGAAGTGAGTGACTCTGGACTCATCGATTTGGGTACTGGAGAAGCTCTGCTGAACCAACAGACTTCAGGCCTGTTGTTAGAGGAGTGAAAGCAAGCATTTACATTGCATCTTTCATCTAAAGATTCCAAAGTTCAAGCAGTTGCTTCAAATTTGCGGCTGTTTTTAGCCTAAGCTACATCTTGGGCCATGCAACCCTTTAGCTGGGTGTAGCTTGCAGTGGCCCATGTGCCTTATCCCACTGATGGATGGATTTCCTCTCATTTCTTCTGGGGGGTGTTGCTTGAATACTGCAATACTATTTTTAATCTCTTGCCTGTGAAAGTTCATCTAGGATGAAGTAATTTTGCTTGTGGGGAAAATGGCATCTGTTTAAAAATGATCGAATGTAATGTGCCTCAGAGGATTGATTTTTAAGCACAGAAATGGAGCTAAAAATGGATGGAGAGGCAGGGAAAATAATGTAATTTACACCCAATCCTCCCACCCTCGTTCCCCTTTATACTCGAGCTGATAAAATGATGACAAAAAATGGAGGGTAGAAGGAGATGTAGCTATAAAACTGTTTGCAAAATGGAGGCAAGTTTTATTCCTATCTTGGGTGATTCAATCCGTTATTGATAACTGGGTTTATTTAAAGAAAGATCCTTGTAGAGGAAATTTTTAATCCCTCCGTTCCCCACCTTCCCTTTCTGGAGAAACTGACAATAGCTCTAGTTAAATAGGTGATAGGGTGAGTGGGACGGTGACACACAGGCAACTGCTAGACTTTCACCTCTGGAGACCTGGGTTCAAATCCTGCTTAGATTAAAGTAAATTGGGTTTCAGTGCTGTTTGTTCCCAGCATCCTGCTGTTTTGCTGAGTCCTAGGACCAGGATAGCTGGAGTGTGTCAGGGCAGGGAACTGCATTAACCACGCTGCGTCAGGGACAATTTGCATGCCTGGCATGTGCCGCTGTGTCCTCTTAAGTCTCGCTAATGTGAGTGGCCATTTGTGGGAACACAATCTCTTCCAATTGTTTTCTTAAAGTCCAACGTACGTTTCCCTTCTCTCAACGTTCATTCATGGAGCCCAGTTCTTTGTGACATCTAGGGAGACTCAGACGATTTCCAAGGGTGTTTGTAAGATGAATGCAGGGTCCAATCCCTGTCCCTGGAGTGAGAGCAGGATTGCTCCCTGTGGTGTAGCTGGAGGGATGGATGAGGTAACTTCAGCACAGTTTGTGGTGTTTTTGTTATGCCTCGGTCCTGCAAACACTGACTCCACTACCAGGGGTATCTCACTGGTAGTAAATGCTATGCCCCCGAGGAAGTGTTGGCAGGCTTAGACCCTTCAGCTGCTAGTGTCCTCTCACTCTTATTTATATATAGATACAATACACACACACACACACCAGTCTGCACAGCTGCAGACTTTCTCATGCTTGCTGGAATGGTGGAGGGAGATGTCCAGAGCTGGGGCTTGCTGCAGTTTCCCATAAGCTGCTGTTTTAGGGACACATTTTCCCCCCACTAACTAGACTTCAGGCCTATGATACAAGCCACCCTCCACCCATTCTGAAGATGGTGCTATTTTCCTCCCCAGTGACTATCAATACACTTGACAGTTTTCTTCACTGACCTGGGAGTAGCCTTATCCATTAGTCTAACCAGGATTGCTAAATAACTTCAGTCACAGGTGCTGTTCCCTGAAGAGCTGTAATTAGCTTTCTAACTCTGATCTAGCTGTGAGGGCTCCTTTAGGAATTTATTGACCACATATAGTCCGTTTGCTTTCAGTACGGAAAGCAACCCTTTTGTATACCAGAGCTTGGAAGCATGAAAATGTTGACACCCTTTTTCTTTAGAGGGAGTTCTCCTAATTAATACTCGTAGGTTGTTGCTGTTAATTCTGCTTCTCTTGTTTTGCCTGAGCCAAAAGCATTAAGAGCACTGGTAGCTCAGAACGATTGCTTTCTAATAAGAAATGGAAACTGTACAGTGGACTGTAAAACATTAATCTATTTAAATCACAGTTTGGGGGAGAAATTAGTGTTTTTGTGAACTATCTCTGCAGCACTGAGGAAAATCACAATAGATGAGGTTTTTTAAGTACAAATTTTTAGTCCGTGTAGAAGTATCTGATTTTTTTTTGTTAATTCAAATTCCCTTCCCCATTCCCCTGAACAGTTCCATAGATGACCTTTGTTTTTCACGAATGAGTTGGACTTACCTTTTTATTACATTTTGTGCCATATTTTATTTATCCTTTATGCATTATAAATATCTATCTATTTAGACTGAATATTGCAATACCAGATGCTGTTGTTGTGGAACTTCAGGGCATAAACCCAATACTAAAACTGAAAATATCCCTCCAGTATATTTAACGCTTGTGACTGTCTAAAAGCCTTTTTTTAGTTTTCATGCTTTGATTTCAGTATTAAAGATGAGCTTCCTAAAGGTTTGAAGATGTTAAGCTGAAGTTCTCTCAAGTTTGACCCTGTGATTCTAAGGTACATCTGGTTGCTTTTCTGGTGCAATGGAATTGTCCTTTGGAAAGGTGATATTTCTGCCGTTAATAAAGAGAAAGCAGAATGGACTAATCCAGCCTGCTTGGCTTCACCCTCCTGCCCCCCAATATAAATTCTTGAAGTGGTCAGTTTTAATTAAAAACCAATTCTTAAGTCTCTGCTCTTTTTAAGAAAGCGTTTTAGGAGTGGGAATCTGCCCTTGCTGGGTGGGACTGGACAGAAGAATGCAAATGAAGTTGCTGTTGCTCAGGAATTGATTAGTAAAACTTTTAACTACTAATAAAAATCCATTTTTCAATGGATTTAAAACAAAATACCCATTTTCTTGCTTAGAACATGTGATATGGGATGTTTCCTAGTGAATAGGAATTAGTTTATACATTTTAGCCTATGAAATTGAATTATTTAAAATTCAAACTTCCCCTAATTTATCTTTATTTGGTTTTTTTTATACTGGTATGTTGCCCTGTCATTCTTCCATAGAACTAGTGTGAATTCTTCTGGTGTGTATATATGTATGTAATATTTTATATATATATATATATATATATATATATTCCCCCCCCCCCCCTTCTAATTTTCCACAATGCAAGAGTTAGTTTTTTTTCTCCCCTCCCTTCCACTTTAATTTCTTGTCTTTTACCTTGATTTGTAATTGAAACAATGCTTTGAAGTTTTGTCTTTATATTAAAATGTATGTATTTTAATACATTGTACTGTGGTGGTGCTTCAGTACTTTAGCAGATGAGTTTTTTGCTTTCTTTACATTTCAAATGAGGATTGCATTCTGTATCCTCCACAGCACGAGTGCAAAGATCCCCTTCAGTACTCTCCGGTTGCTAGAGCAGTGGACCTGCAAGACTCCTGTATTCTTTCACTGTCACTGAGTGTAACAGGAGAATATTCACTGCGCCTCCATACCCCTATAAAGCACTGCATGATCTGCTGAGGAACTAGCACTTTGAAAGTCACATTACAAAAAGCTTTCCCCCGGCTCTTGCTAAGTGACTTGGTTGCTCAACTTCGTTTAGCTTTCCTTAAATTCTTGGGTTTAAACTCTCCTGCCTGGTGCAGAAGTGATGGTTTAAAAACATTTGCTAATTTGGTATCTTGCAGTGCAGACAAAAGCCCTCACTATTCAAAGCATTCACATGCTTCACTGAATAGGGATGGACTTAAGGCTGGGCTTATGTGAGGAACTTATAGGGTCACAGCAACACACTGAGCAGATGCCCCATTTTCTGGAGTCCTTCCTTTGCAAGGCTTCCCTACAGCAAGTCAGGCCCCAGTAGCAGAAGGCATGTCAGAAGAGAAGTCAGTAGCCTTAGACCTGTAGAGGGGATAATATTGGCTGGCCCCTTGAGCTTATTAGCTGCTCCTGCTATGGGAGCTCTTGTGGGACTTTAACAGCAATCTCCTACCTCACTGCCCTTCTCCTGGTAGCTGCTGTTGATTTTCACAAGAGGATCTGCCATACCCATTTCAGCCCCATTGCTGCAGCCAACCATTCTGCCTCAGACTTGGGTAACAAGGGTGATGCTTTAAGCTAGTTTAGTCTTTCTGTTGTCTCTACTACAGTTACACCTCTGGTCTGCTGTTTGCTTCCTTCCGGTACAAAGGGTCATTTCATTTTGAGGAGGTCAGTTTGGGCAAACGTTAGGGTAGGAGTTTCCAAAGCCCATAAGTTAAGAGCACAAATCCTACTGAAAGTCAAGGGAGCTTAGGTATGAATGAAAAATCCAAACCTTACTGATTGAAACTTTTATGCCCCTTTAAACCTCTTTCTTTTTGAAGAAAATGCACATGGGAGTCTTACACAGCAGCTGCCACTTACAGCCAGGTTAAAACAATTAAAGGTGTTTATTTAAAACATTGATTGTACAACCTATGAACAGCCTCAGTCTACAATGCTTTGTTAGAGCAACGAACCACAACAAAGAACTTGAACAGATAATGGAAAACTTTTGCATATAAATGACCAGTAATAACAGATTCCTAAAACTGTTTCCCCTTAATCCTGAAATGTAAAGCTAGTTCTAGTGAGTTACTGGGCACAACTCATGCTCAGATAACAATTCACAGCATGTGTCTTCATACATTCAATTAAGTAATGAAAGTGAAATTTACGTACCTCCTAATCTAAGCAAATAGCTGGAGCTGTTTCTTGCTCACCTAATGTACCCCCCAAACCCTAACAAAATGCCCATTTCTATACAGTGTGCAATGATAACTGTAAGCTTAAGGTCTGCCCTTTGAAAGGGTAACAAAAAAAAGCTAGTGTTTTTGTACAGGAAAGGCAGAAGAGGGAATATTTATACAGTAGTTTGAGTGGTCTAAGTAACCAATGCTCCAGTTCTGAAATCTTGGCTGGCACGACCCATGTTCAAATGGCCACCGGCAAGGATTTTAAATATTGTTAAAGATTTCTCAAGTAAGGCGACTGTAGGGCGCTAAGGGACAGTCCCCTAAAACAAACGCTGAGAATTGAGTCGGCCACTGTAGTAAGTGACGCTGATTCTAAAGGCAAGTGCACAAAAGCAAGCTGGCTGAACAAGGGTTTGAACAGGAGAGAAATATTGGGGGTAATCTTTCCATAATTCAGATCCGGTTTATTCTGTATGAAACTACTGTATTTCCCAGCTTCCCTACTGTGATGTACCAATGTTATGGAGTGAGTTAATAAAAAGCCTGCTCCTGTTTTTAAGCTGAGTTGTCTTCACTGATTTACAGGAGAGGAGAGGCTGGGAATACAATTCTTGCTATCTAGCTGCTGCCGCAGTGGGGATGGGAGTGTAACCATTACACCAGATTCAAAGCACCCTCTTAAACACCATCTCATAGGGCAGGTGATATGGAGCCTTCGCCTCAGCTTAGGTGAAAGTGGGCAAAGACTTTAATTGCAGCAACAAGACAACTGCTGGAACTGAGCCTGCTTTAGTAACCTTGAAAACTTTAGCAGCCCCTAGAGAGCCAGAGCCATAGTTGAACAAACCTTGTCCTTAATCTCGGAGGGGAGTGCTGTGCTCAGAACCAAAACCGGGGAGCGGAATTCTGCTCTACCTCACGGCAACAGCGCCGGCCAAGAAAAGGGCTGCTTCAGAACGCAGTCCAGGGGCAGCCGAGGTCATGTTCTCTAAGGCACAAGCTCTTGCTTAGTCCTCTATTGCTGCTTCCCAGGGCAATGAACAGGCAGGCATGGCTGTGCTCCCCAGCTGTTCCTGGGCCTCCCCCACTCAGCAGCCTCAGTGTGAGTCACAAAGCAGAGTTACAGCTTCCACCAACCACCCATTCCCTGGGGCCAGGACATCAGTTAAACTAGTGTACTACAGCCTCTTTCCCACAGGCTACAGGGCCCGTCTGCTGAGTCCTAGAGATGCGTGTAGAAGCTACTAGCAACATCCTCCATTGAACACACGTGGTCCTGGTGAAGAGGTGGGGAGTAAAATGGTGCAGCGGATGTCTTGTACTAAAACAATGAGCCTCCACTAATGTTCTAAACTAATTATTTCCTCCTAGGGCGTCTGCGAAGTAATAGTGCTCCGTGCCTGAAGCATCCTGCAGTAGAAAGCTGCCTCTTCGCTTGAGGTTTGGTTGGTGCTAACAGACTCTGTACTGCTTAGCCAGCAGGTTCAAGGCTGGCAAGAGGCCCAGCCACGTAGCTCTAGCCAATAGCACTGCCACAGAACTCAGGCCTGGCCGCAACTTCACTGCTGGCAGACTTACAGCCGTTTGGTTTCCCTCCAAAAGCAAATCTCTGCGGCGGTGCTAGGGGGAAAATGCTGGTCCCTGCTAGGTTATGGATGACTAAAGCCATCCGGGGAGAAGGGTGCCTGCACCCAAGGCCTCCCCTAGTGGCTGCTTTGGAGAAAAGCACCTTAAGAGAAAACTAGGTCAGGTCTCCCAGCCCTCTCCAGAAATCCCTGGGGATTGCTTTGGTCTTTTCTGCTAAAGCTGCAGAAACAAATGAGGGGTGCTGTATATTGAGTAAAGCCGGAACCAGTCCTGTACAGCTATTCTTCATGCTGTGGGACCCTGTCTCCTAGCTCAGTATGGACCAGATGTGGTTCTAGACCCCAGGTTGTTCTACCTCTCACACTGCCTCCAGTAAAGGGGACTACGACAGCATCCACCCACCTGCTTTTGCTAGCCCCACAGCCGGCCCCTGCTTTGGGAAGCCACTGCCTACACAGCACACCCCCCAGGCCACAGCTTGCTCTCACGGGCAGGGGGAGGAGATGGGTTTAGGCTGCCTCACTACAGGTGTCTTTCAAACCCTTGCTTTGCTCACTCCTGGGCACTGGTAAGCAACCCCTACACCTGTGCAGGAAGCGCATTTTAACCATGCTGTAGGGTGGCTCATGGCAGCTGGATCCATTTGTATTCGTTCAAGATCAGACCCTAGTGACAGCGTTGAGCGGAGACAGGCCGCGCTAACCCTGCGCAGATGCTGCTGCCCTGTGTACATGTCAGGAAATGAAGACACTGCCCCCTGCAGCCACACAGTCAGCCAGAGCAGCAACAGCTGTGGGGCGGGGGGCAGGAGCACCAGCAGCCCCCATGCACTCCATAAGTTAATCCTGTTTAGAGTAATGGTCAGTTCCTCCTCCCTCCATTTGGGGGGGTACCCATCCACAACACATGAGGGCTTCCCCTACCTGAAACAGCTGCTCCCTGCATCTATCGTCAGGCTGAACCGTGTGCAGTGCAGATCTAGCAGCTGGATTGGGCCCGACAGAGTTAAAGCCAGAGAGGGGTGAGTCTGGCATTTCAAGGCCAAGGACCGCGATCAGCCAAAACCCACCCCCTTAAAGTAAGACCCTCCTCCTCCTCCTCCCTTTGAGATTTGCAAAACTGGCTAAAGCCAGCAGACCATCGGCCACCAGCTGGCTCAGGGCACCCAGGTGACAAACTCCAGCCACCAGGGGGTGCAGCAGGCTACCTGCGGAGCTGGCTTGCCAAAGCCCTGAGGCCATTCCCAGCAGAAATGCTGCCACTACGGGCATGTTTTTGGCATAAAACAGACACTGGCACTAAGAGCCAGCTGGGCCTCTACACCAGATCATCCCTGCCTTGTAATAGCACCACATGCTGGAAGACCACTGGGCCGCTCCCGCCGGGACAAGTCCAGCCTCGTCAGCATCATAGCCGAAATCCCCAGGCCCCTGGGACACTTGAGGGCTTCCAGGAGCAAGCGGCTAGTGAGTAACGGGCAGCCCATCCAGCCCTCAGCCTAGCAGTTTTATGGTCCATCAAGTTAAAGCGGACACAGCCGTGGCCAGTTAAGATTTGCTGCTTCTACAACACAAGAGAGATGGGAGCTCCGAGGGGCTGAAGACAAACAAGAAGGGGAGTGTGCAATGAATCCGTTAAAAAACAAAAAGACAAATTATCCGGCCCATAAATAAATCACTTGGTCCCAGGAGCTCCCCATGGCAGGGGTTTGGTGTTTTCACCCCCACCCCTCCAAGGAGGGGGCGGAATGCCAGTTAACACCCCCCCCCAGGGGCGGGGGGTGGGGGGGGGGCGGGCGGAGGCTGCCAGGTTACAGCTTGCGGGTTCCCAACTGGAATCGGGCTTCCTCGGAGATTCCGTACTGCTCCAGGGGGTCCTGCGGCGAGAGCACATGCCCATAAGTAAGGGGGAGCGAGACGCCCAGCCTGCCTTTCCTGCACAATTAAAAGGAGGTTTGCCCAGGCTGTTCCTTTAAAGATCTCAGTGCCTCTCGTTATAGCATGGGGCCACCTCACGGTGCTGCAGTACACTGGGACAAGCGGCAGCACATGAGATTACACAGCCAGAGTCGTTCATTTACTTAAGGCCTGGGCATCAGATTAGGGTCAAATTAACGTCTAGACTGAGTGTTGATCCCTAGTCAAAGCAGGAAACACAGGGCGGGTGGGGGTGGGGAGGTGTGGCAAAGAACAATCCATCAGCCCTGCTGGAGGCTGTAAGACAGTCAGCTATGTGAGTTGGTTTTTTAGTCATCCTAGTACAGAAGTGTGTGTGCTGGTGTCACACAGTCACCCTCAGGCTTGCTGGTCTCTCTGAGAAAGCAGGAGCCGGGCAGAGATGGGGGAAGCCCATGACTGCACTGGCAGAAGGGATCTTACATAGCCCCTGCCTGACTTTGTCAGGTTCAAACATTCATCAGTGTTAAATCCGCAAGAGCAGCTGGGCATCAGGACAATTACACGCCTGCTTCCCAGCCAGCCCATAGAAGACGTGCTGTGCTGTAAGCACTTCGCATTGCATAGGCAGGTACTTTACCTGACAACCAAGCACCTGAAGGACAGTCCCAGCCAGCCCCATACACCAGAGCCACTGCACGGAGCAGGATCTAACCTGACCTGCGTTGGAGGTTCCCTGTGAAGTTAAATGGGCCATTGCTGCTGCATGATGAAAGACTGAGGCAGTCTGGACAGCAATCCTTTGGTGCAGATAGGGTGACCAGGTAGTAAGTGTGAAAAATCGGGGCGGGGGAGGGTTGGCACCTATATACGAAAAGCCTTCAAATATCAGGACTGTCCCTATAAAATCAGCACATCTGGTCACCCTAGTTGCAGGCAGGTTCCTTAAAACTGACTGGAAGCTCTGACTGATGGTTTCAAGAACTAAGTTACGAAGGGGTTGCTCTTTCCCATGGGCTGCAACAAGCCCGAGGAGAAGAAAAAAACACAAAAAAAAAAAACCCAAAAAAACCCCCAGTCTCCCACAGTTCTGGCTGCTCCAATTCTCTCCTGGTATAAACCAGGCAGCAAACCCCCACCGCTCCCTAGGGACCGACAGTTCCTGGCGCCGATAGAAGGAAAGGGGCTAGTGGAGGATAAATCGGAGACACTCACCTTCCCGGTCATCTTTTGAATCTCATTCCGATAGAAAATCAAACTTCTCCTCATGAACTCGTAGCTGTAAGACAAGGGGTGTCTGGCTGAACAGAGGGGATGTATTTCACACGCTGTCCAGAGCCCTAAGGAAGGTCTCAGCTCACTCACTGCTGCACGAATGTGCACAGTACAAGTGGGGTATGGGGCCGACTATACACTAGATGGCCAGTGGGCATTTTCCCCACAGCCCACCACAACGAACCATTTGCCACAGCCACCTTCCCAGCCTTGTCAACGGAGCGAACACGCTGCAGGTCGCATTGTTGCTTCCTAAACGCGTCTCTCCATAGAGCTCCTACTGCAGTGGCAGAGGCTGTGATCAGGGAAGTCCACAAACAGCACGCAGAAGGATCAGTCCAGGAACAATTCCCCAGTCAGTGACCAAGATGCTGATGCACAAGAGATGTCTCTACAGCCAGGCCAGTGTTCTGCTCTGTGCTGCACTGGGCAGAGCGCTCCTGGCGGTACTTGCTGCCAAGCGAGCTCCCTCTTCTCCCTCCAACTCCGGCGGGGCCCAGCCAGCGCTGAGCGGAACACGAGTTGAGAACAGCGCAATGGTGGAGAAGTCCCCCCCGCCCAACCGGCTGCCCTACCTGGCTCTTCGGAGAGCCTCGATCCACTCCTGGCATTGCTCCTCGGTGTCACATTCAAAGGAGTATTTCCTGTCCGGCTCCTCGATGAAACCTGCTGGGGACAAGGGAAGGATGGCTGAGAAACGCTCCCCGCACCCACCAGCAGGTGTCACCACAAGTTCCCCCTTCGCCTGTGCCAGCCCACAACTATTCCTTTCGTTATTTAAAACAGGCAGGAGATCCACTGGCAGAAATTAGTAGGATCAGGCCCTGGCCCCCTTTCTCTCCCCACCATCTCCTCACTCAAACCCCTTGTGTAGCATGGCCTCAGACGCACTGCCCCACTCCCCTTTCTGTAGCAAGGGACACACCCAGCCTCCCAGTCACACACTTCGCAGTGGGACTAAAGCTTTAGTCCGTTGCTTGCAAAGCCTGCAGGTGCGGTTTGCGACAGAGCTGCTGTGAACCCCCCAGGAAAGCCGGTGGCGGCAGCAGCGCACAGTAACCTTCTCAGTGCCACTCCTCGTTTGTCACTGGCACAGCCCAGCAACCCCCCCAGCATTTCATTCTCTTGGAAAAGTTACAGAGCAGCCAACTGGGGACAGGTCACCGCCAGCAACTGTCCATTGACAGTGGCACAGACCCGGCGAAAGGGGCCCCCTTAATGCACATGTACAATGGCTCATGGTCACGGATCTATTTGCACCTTTCATCCCGAAAGATACCCTATCCAAGAGCTGTACGAAGGATACACCAAGGAATCAGCTCATGCACCACTGCAATGCAGCCACCTCTGGGGTGGAACGGGGCAGCTGTTTAAACCACACCAAATTTCAGGAGAGGCAGCAAAAAGCACCACATCTCAAAGCTTCAGCAGGGAACATAACGAGGGAGAACGTAGCTGAACAAGTTGGAATTTGACCAGGACGCTGAGCCTAACACCTCAGTTCTTGAAAAGAGCCACCAGCTCTTTAATGACCACAAGCTGAGGGCATGAGGGTTACACACATACAGAGGGGGCAGCAATGAGATGAATTAAGTTACCCTAGAAGCAGGAACTGACCCGTCTTGGCTCTTTTCCAAAAGCTGGCACTGCCTGGAGAGTGGAAATTGACTCCAACACTTTACCAAGATTGCATCAGACCCTTTAACTAATTAGCTCTGCTCCTTGGGATATAATTAATGTAACTCTGGGCTCCAGGGTGGAGGTAACTCAGCCACATTGCATCACCAAATCCCGCTATGCAAAGCACTGCAGGCAAACGTCTTAGGGAAGGAACTGCCACCGTGACCTGCTTTGTTGCTGACCTGCAGCCAAACATGCTGCTGTGTAGAGTGTTGGGATACCTGGAGTGTGCGACAATCATTCCAGTGGGATGGCAGGGAAGGGCTGGATGGCTCAATGGAGTGGCATGAATCGGTCACTTTCAGAGCACCTGACAGACTCCGGCCCAGGAGAGGCAGTGACAGCTGCTGGCTCATCATCGGTCCATGTGAAGTGAGCTTTGGTGGGTCTCAGATGAGCATGAACATCATGAAAGCCACCACTAATCGCCCCATTTTTGTTGAGTAAACTCCCCTGGCGCCCTGGGAGGTGATCCTTCGGGAGCAGGACACACGTTGTTGGGATGGCCTGGGAAGCTAGCAGCGCCCTTGCTGAAGGGGAGGGGAAGGCCCCAGAGCAGCAGGAATTCAGGCGGCAGGCTGGTGCCCAGGCAGCTCTCTGTAGGCACACTATGTTTCAAGAGGGTCCAGCGGAGACAGTGGGAGTTCGGCTCCATTCCAGGAAGCGGGGACTGAAGGCTCCGCACACTGAAGCAGCTGCGCCTGACAGCCAGGCCAACAGATATGGGGATGGCCTTGGAGGAAACATCCTGTTATTTTTGCCACACACTATTTGCACAATGAATGCTTGTTGGATGAAAGGCTGCTTACAAAGGACAACACGCCGCGAGCCAGCTGGAGCCACTGCTATCAACACAAGGCCAAACAGCATGGCGGGAGTACCGGGGCTAGGACAGCCCCGACAAGTGCTTTATCTGAGCCTCTTCATTTTATTTTTACCAGAGAGAAAGAGCCTAGATGCAGCAATGCGTCAATATCCAGTCTTCCCAGACAGGAATTTCCACTGGTGTTTAACAATTCACACACTTCCACAGCTCCTTTCATCCCACAGAGCTCTACAAACTGCACCCAGGGATCACTGCAGCCAGCAATGAAATGCAGCCACCTCTGGGACAGAGCGCAGCCGCTACTTAGCACACAGCACCACGGTTTAGGAGAGGGAGTGAAGAACTGAAAATTCTTATTGAAAAGCCTGTTGATAATAAAAAGGGGAGTCAAGAGGCAAAATATCTCGTTTGTCCAGAGCACCAGAGCTAGCATCCTGAGTGACAAAATGTGAGACGGGGTCTTCAATGACCAGAAGTGCTCGGGGTTTGGGTTTTCACACCAACCATGAGACCGCCTCTTCGGAAGCACAGTGATTATACCATGAGGTGGCAATGATGCAGTACAGAGAGGGAAGAGGGGCCTCTATTGAATCCCCAACACCACTTCCTACAACACCCAGGATTTTCCTTAAGTGTCTCCCCTTTCAAGTACTGCCTCTGCCCCATTTGAGATCTGACCCCCGACCCCCCGCACAAACAAGACGGTACATAATCTAACTCAGAAATGTTTACACTTGCCCTTCCGCCGTTTGACTGAGAAGGGAAAAGTTACACACCACATCTTAAGGAGAGGGAAATCCAGGGAAATCTTTATCCAAAACTCACTGATTGAAAAGACATTCTCCTCTTCTTTGTTGATTTTACAGTGTTCCAACAGCAAAGCTCCAATTGGCTAGAAAGAAACCCAAAGAGAAGGTTTAAGACACTGCTCCCCATTGTTCAGCCAGTTCTATAAACATGCAAGACATCGTCGTGAGAAAGGGAACACTCAGAGTGACGTGGGGGACACAGGGACCAATTCATGAGAGAACGATATAAATGAAGAGATTAGTGCAGAAGCTACATTTCCCAAGGTATTTTAGCTCTTTGGTACTATCTAGATATCCACAGGTCTTTCACGGTTTCCCATGTTTAGGTTGCTATAGCAGGTCTTTCACAGCAACTCAAGCAAGCAAAAATATTTTTAAAGATAGGAAGACAGTGATAAACCACAAAAACTACAGAGGGATGGACTTCAGGTGATTTAATAAACAGCTCAGTGATCTGCCCAAAGAGAGGTGAAGGTAAACATTTATTTCTAGTTCTCCAGAATCAAGTCTGCAAAGCAAGTTTGGCTGGAAGGTGCAGCAGGACAAACTAAAATCCAAATTTAGGTTTGGTAAAGAAAAAGCTTGAGACTTTGCAGACGACTAATGGAATGGGTCAGTGCATACAAACAATTCAATTTATTTTAAAACAGTTTATTTTAAACAAATGAATTTCACCTGCAAAATTTGCAACTCATATATTGGTGCACTGAGCTAGGGCATGAGCAATCAGAGAGCAAAGCTAAGTATAAACAAAAGTGAAACTGACTATTCTATTCTTTGTCCAAGCTGAATGAAATGCAAGAGACAAACAAACAGAACAGAGCACAAAGATTTTTTTTTTTTAAATCAACTCAGTTTTAATAAAAGGTGTTATTTGTATCATGGCTACGCGTCCCTTCAGCACACACTATTCTAAGCTTCCAAGCTATTTTTTGACCATTTTGGATCATCTACCCCTAAACACAAAGGGAAATATTTATAGTCTCTTATGGCCAGGACAAGCAGCAGAAGCAGCCAAAATCATGTAAGCAGCAGTGGAGGGAAATCTGCTACTGGGACTGGCCTCTAGTCTCTAACATGATTTCACAATCACCCAAGTGTGATTAGATTAGATAAGAAGGAGAGAATACCCTAAAGTGAGAGTGCGAGGATTCTTAGGGTCACATGTATTTGTGATTGGCACAAACTACAAAACCATCACCCCAAAAACCTTCAAAACTGTTAAATGGCATAGCAACAAGAGTGCCACGCTGCACTCACCACGCATCTTATATCCAAGCACTTTATAAAGCGAGTTTTACTATTGCCAATGAGGAAACAAAGGCAAAGATAGATCAAATGACTTGCTCAAGGACACGCATCAAGTCATTTGCAGGAACAGAACACAGGAGTCTCCAGCTCTCAATTCCTCTGCTCTAACAACCAGACAAGGCCCATGCACACTCATAAAGGTCCAAGTAAGGAATAGTAATAAAACACAGCTATTACATTGCTTCAGTTTTCTTTTTACTATTAGCAGATCTGGCACATAAGCAATGATGCAGTTATTGTTTACAAAGGAACCCCAGTTCCATTGCTACGGGATTAGTCTAAATTTAAAATCTACCTCACTAGTGTCACATAAATGAATTGCAGTCCCACAGGAAAGCGTGGCAATGATTGTGTTTCAGCGATCGTCCCTGGACCGTAGCACCAGAAACACAGTGGCCAGGGTTGGGCGGCACAGTTGTTACTTATCAGCCCGAGGCCAAGCAGAGGTTTCATTATGTTTGTCAAACACCAACAGCGAACATCACATCGTGACTATTTCAATTGTACGTTCTTCAGGTCATGGACCATCTATTACTCTGTGTTAGTACAGTGCCTAGCACAATGGGATTTTACTCTTGATTGGTTCTTAGACACTGCAATAATAAACACGTTAAATAATAAAGCAGCTTCCCGTGGCACCAGCTCTAACCAGCACATGCAGCCAGTTTGCAGAAGCAGGTTATTTCTATACCTCTGCTTCATCTGTTCGGAAGTAGAAGAGAAAGTTGACAACAAGCTTCACAAGGCGTTTCTTCAGCACTGCAAAGAAAAGAGAGCATTCGGAAGTGGAGGACTGGAGAGCTGGAGCTGTTTGGGAAAGGAAGGGAAGAGACAGGCACATTCCATCCTCACTGGTACACAGCAATGTGCTGTTCAGTTGCATCTCTGCCTCGCTGATTAAATTGACCCTATGGGGCAGCTCCGTTAGAATTTAAATCACCACTGCTTATTTAAGCAGCTCCTGGCATTTAATTCTCACTTGAAAAGCTCTTTGGTGACCACACCTCAAGCAATCTTGAGTTCATCCCGGGCTCGCCAGCCTTGGCTAGGACATGGCTGATGAATTATAAAACTACAACCCCGCATGCTTCCATAGCACCTCCCAGCTCGTAGGAGCCCAATGCATGCCACCAACTGTACATACTGTGCCACAGAAAGGCAGCCACCTGTAGGGCAGAGAGAGGCAGCCCCTCACCAACATGGGGAGAGAGGAGAAGAATTCAGGGGTGGAGATATCAGCATAAACTCAGTCTCTTAGAGAAAGCACCCACATGGTCCCCGATATCCCCACAGGGACATGCCCAGTGCAGGGGGCTCAACGGAGCTGCCTGGGGAGGAGGAAGGGTAAAGAGGTGGCTTCAACTGGGAGGGGGACAAATAACTGTCTCCTGGGTGGGAGAAGTTGATCCCCACTCCCCACGAAAGGACCCCCTCCTGCCAGGCATCGGCACCCCCTGTCTTCCCAACCCCCTCCCCTACCGCTATGGCTCACCCAACACACCTCAGGTCCTGGCCCACCCCCTGGCTCTTCCCCATCATGCCCCCCCCCCCCCCCCACTCTGGTCCTGGCTATTCCCCCCTCCCACTACACGCTGCTCCAACACACCCCTCCCCCCAGCTCTGCTCCCTGGCCCCGCTCCCCCCACTCCCCTCCCCCACACCAGCTCTGCTCCCTGGGCCCGCCCGCTCCCCCCTCCACATCCCAGCCCCCCCACACCCCCACCAGCCCCTCCCCCCAGCTCTGCTCCCTGGCCCCGCTCCCCCCACTCCCCTCCCCCACACCAGCTCTGCTCCCTGGCCCCGCCCCCACCAGCCCCTCCCCCCAGCTCTGCTCCCTGGCCCCGCTCCCCCACATCCCTCCCCCCTGCCGGCTCTACCCCTGGCAACGCTCCCACACACCCCAGCCCCTCCCCCCAGCTCTGCTCCCTGGCCCCGCCCGCTCCCCCCCCACACACCCCAGCCCCCCCACACCCCCACCAGCCCCTCCCCCCAGCTCTGCTCCCTGGCCCCGCCCCACATCCCGGCCCCACACACCCACACCAGCCCCTCCCCCCAGCTCTGCTCCCTGGCCCCGCTCCCCCCACTCCCCTCCCCCACACCAGCTCTGCTCCCTGGCCCCGCCCCCACCAGCCCCTCCCCCCAGCTCTGCTCCCTGGCCCCGCTCCCCCACATCCCTCCCCCCTGCCGGCTCTACCCCTGGCAACGCTCCCACACACCCCAGCCCCTCCCCCCAGCTCTGCTCCCTGGCCCCGCCCGCTCCCCCCCCACACACCCCAGCCCCCCCACACCCCCACCAGCCCCTCCCCCCAGCTCTGCTCCCTGGCCCCGCCCCACATCCCGGCCCCACACACCCACACCAGCCCCTCCCCCCAGCTCTGCTCCCTGGCCCCGCTCCCCCCACTCCCCTCCCCCACACCAGCTCTGCTCCCTGGCCCCGCCCCCACCAGCCCCTCCCCCCAGCTCTGCTCCCTGGCCCCGCTCCCCCACATCCCTCCCCCCTGCCGGCTCTACCCCTGGCAACGCTCCCACACACCCCAGCCCCTCCCCCCAGCTCTGCTCCCTGGCCCCGCCCGCTCCCCCCCCACACACCCCAGCCCCCCCACACCCCCACCAGCCCCTCCCCCCAGCTCTGCTCCCTGGCCCCGCCCCACATCCCGGCCCCACACACCCACACCAGCCCCTCCCCCCAGCTCTGCTCCCTGGCCCCGCTCCCCCCACTCCCCTCCCCCACACCAGCTCTGCTCCCTGGCCCCGCCCCCACCAGCCCCTCCCCCCAGCTCTGCTCCCTGGCCCCGCTCCCCCACATCCCTCCCCCCTGCCGGCTCTACCCCTGGCAACGCTCCCACACACCCCAGCCCCTCCCCCCAGCTCTGCTCCCTGGCCCCGCCCGCTCCCCCCCCACACACCCCAGCCCCCCCACACCCCCACCAGCCCCTCCCCCCAGCTCTGCTCCCTGGCCCCGCCCCACATCCCGGCCCCACACACCCACACCAGCCCCTCCCCCCTACGCCCCGGCGGCTCCGCTCCCTCACCGCTCCCCTTCTTGGGCGCCCGCATCAGGATCTCCGCCGCCTTCTCCGCCGGCTGCCGGGACAGGGACAGCAGCTCCCGCTCGCTGTAGCGCATGGCGAGGCCGCCGCGCGCGCCCCCTACGGCCGCCGCCGCATCCCCGGCCCCAGCCGCGCGCACCTGCGGGGGCAAACGAGCCGCTCCCCGCCCTGCCCCCAACCCCACAACGCGGAAGCGCCTGGCCCCGCCCCGCCCCCGGAAGCCTTTGGTCTCTCGTGACCCCATCGCGAACCGGATGCGCTTCCCCCGCACGTGAAGCCGGAAGTGCCGCCTTCCCCGTCCGCTGGCGCAGAAAGCTGTGCGCGTGCGCAGTGAGGGGGTCTCCGGCGGGCCTGAGAGGAGCTGCGAGCGCTGGTGAGGTGCGCGCGGGGGCGGGGCAGGGGTTGTAGGTCTCGGGGTGAAACGGGCTGCCGTCTGCGGCGGGGGTCAGACCGGCGGGGGGTGGGGCTCGGGGGAGAGCGGGGGCCTGGCTGGGTTGGGTTGGGGGGGCCTGGCTGGGTTGAGGCGGGGGCCTGGCTGGGTTGAGGGGGGGGGGGGAGAAGCGGGGGCCTGGCTGGGTTGAGGGGGGGGGGGGAGAAGCGGGGGCCTGGCTGGGTTGAGGGGGGGGGGGGGGGGGGAGAGCAGCGGGGGCCTGGCTGGGTTGAGGGGGGGGGGGGGGGGGGGGAGAGCAGCGGGGGCCTGGCTGGGTTGAGGGGGGGGGGGGGGGGAGAGCAGCGGGGGCCTGGCTGGGTTGAGGGGGGGGGGGGGGGGAGAGCAGCGGGTGCCTGGCTGGGTTGAGGGGGGGGGGGGGGGGAGAGCAGCGGGGGCCTGGCTGGGTTGAGGGGGGGGGGGGGGGAGAGCAGCGGGGGCCTGGCTGGGTTGAGGGGGGGGGGGGGGGGAGAGCAGCGGGGGCCTGGCTGGGTTGAGGGGGGGGGGGGGGGGGAGAGCAGCGGGGGCCTGGCTGGGTTGAGGGGGGGGGGGGGGGGGGAGAGCAGCGGGGGCCTGGCTGGGTTGAGGGGGGGGGGGGGGGGAGAGCAGCGGGGGCCTGGCTGGGTTGAGGGGGGGGGGGGGGGGGAGAGCAGCGGGGGCCTGGCTGGGTTGAGGGGGGGGGGGGGGGGGGGAGAGCAGCGGGGGCCTGGCTGGGTTGAGGGGGGGGGGGGGAGAGCAGCGGGGGCCTGGCTGGGTTGAGGGGGGGGGGGGGGGAGAGCAGCGGGGGCCTGGCTGGGTTGAGGGGGGGGGGGGGGGAGAGCAGCGGGGGCCTGGCTGGGTTGGGGGGGGGGGGGGGGAGAGCAGCGGGGGCCTGGCTGGGTTGAGGGGGGGGGGGGGAGAGCAGCGGGGGCCTGGCTGGGTTGAGGGGGGGGGGGGGGGGAGAGCAGCGGGGGCCTGGCTGGGTTGAGGGGGGGGGGGGGGGAGAGCAGCGGGGGCCTGGCTGGGTTGAGGGGGGGGGGGGGGGGGAGAGCAGCGGGGGCCTGGCTGGGTTGAGGGGGGGGGGGGGGGGGGAGAGCAGCGGGGGCCTGGCTGGGTTGAGGGGGGGGGGGGGGGGGGAGAGCAGCGGGGGCCTGGCTGGGTTGAGGGGGGGGGGGGGGGAGAGCAGCGGGGGCCTGGCTGGGTTGAGGGAGGGGGGGGGGGGGGGGGGAGAGCAGCGGGGGCCTGGCTGGGTTGAGGGAGGGGGGGGGGGGGGAGAGCAGCGGGGGCCTGGCTGGGTTGAGGGGGGGGGGGGGGGGAGAGCAGCGGGGGCCTGGCTGGGTTGGAGCGGGGCTTGGCTGGCTGAGGGGGGGGGGGGGGAGAGCGGGGGCTTGGCTGGGTTGGGGGGGGGGGGAGAGCGGGGGCCTGGCTGGGTTGGAGCGGGGCTTGGCTGGCTGAGGGGGGGGGGGGGGAGAGCGGGGGCCTGGCTGGGTTGGAGCGGGGCTTGGCTGGCTGAGGGGGGGGGGGGGGAGAGCGGGGGCTTGGCTGGGTTGGGGCGGGGGGAGCGGGGGCCTGGCTGGGTTGGAGCGGGGCCTGGCTGGCTGAGGGGGGGGGGGGAGAAGCGGGGGCCTGGCTGGGTTGAGGGGGGGGGAGAAGCGGGGGCCTGGCTGGGTTGAGGGGGGGGGAGAAGCGGGGGCCTGGCTGGGTTGAGGGGTGGGGGGGAGAGCGGGGGCCTGGCTGGGTTGGAGCGGGGCTTGGCTGGCTGAGGGGGGGGGGGGAGAGCGGGGGCCTGGCTGGGTTGAGGGGAGGGGGGGAGAAGCGGGGGCCTGGCTGGGTTGAGGGGGGGGGGGGAGAAGCGGGGGCCTGGCTGGGTTGGGGGGGCTGCTCTGGGGCTTGTTGGGGGTGGGGTTGCTCTGCGAGGCCGTTGAGTCTCTGCAGTGATGGAGCAGGGTGGGGCTGGGACAGGAGAGCCCAGTCCCGTGTTGGGGCCGAGGGGCCGTGAGACCCCACTGCAGGCAGGAGGGCAGGACATTCACGGGAGGTTTGTGGTCCCCTCGCTGAACTTGAGAGGCGTGGGGGCTGTATGGGATTTGGGGCAGAGGTCGGTCGTTCCTTCTGAAAATCAGAGGCCACGTTTCGCTTCTGGTTTTCAGAGGGAACAAGCAGCCCCTGCCCCAAATTCTACATGCGCCAGCAGGCGCTGTGCTCGCTCAGCACCTCTGGCAATCCAGCCTCTGTCTTCAAAATGCAGCTCCAGTCTAGTGACTGTTCTCCAAAGCGGGAGGCAGAACCTGTGGCTTCCAGGCTTGTCTTCAGGAGCAGATCTGAGCATCAGAGACTGAGGCGATGGCGTGTTCTGAAAATCCTAGATAGCTCTGTGCTTTTAACATGTATACCGAGGCCACTTGTGCAACTCGAAAATAAGCTTGTTCATTGGTGCAATGCTAACAGTAAACTTAATCACAGTAAGCTGCTGTTAATGGAGATTATTACGTTATCGTGCAGTTGTGCCCTGAGGTCCCACTCGGGACCAATGCTTTTGGTGCTTCAAGTAGCAAAGTACAAATACCTCTGACAACATGGTGTCTGCCCCAATTTGCTTATAGTTGCTGTCCAGTATTTTTCTGCTTATTGTTTAGTTCTTGTATCATTTGGTTCTTTTATGTATAGAATACTTGAAGTGGCAGTGCAAGATACAGTACTTACCGCAAATAATCAATGATTTGTAGCCATGCTGAATTTCAAATTATGTTACATGTCCAACTTTTACAGCACAGATCTGGGCCAGTAGACATGCCCACTAATTAACTAGTAGTTTTCAAACATTTTTGCCTCATTTGTGAGTCGATTAAAATCTCAGGCAAAAGTGCAGAATTTTATAACAGAGAAAAATATGTTAAAGTAGCCAGGAAAATTAAATCACCCAACTGCCCAAGGCTCCTATCAAGCCTGTATATTGGGTGTGCTAGTGCTGTTTGAGGGTGCTGAATCTGATCCTGCATCGCTTCCTATGGTGCATAGTAGCCAGCGGGCTTCTTATGAGAGTTGGTCTGTTGACATGGGGTTTATGCTGGAGAAATTAGGTTGGAAAACTTGGTGGGCAGGTTGGGTGAGAGAGAGCCTGCTAGCAGATCTTGGGGAATTTGGTAGCGGGAGAATTGGTTACTACCTTATTCAAAGGCTGATCTGGACTCTGGTTGAATTTCATCCCCTGCCACGTTCAGAGTCGCTTCAACACTTGACTCTCTACAATCCAGCTGCCAATGAAGGAACATAGTGTAGCCTTTAAATAACGACTCACTGTGAATTGTACTCTTTATTTTTCCCAGACTCCTTTTTTTCACCTAAGTCACTTGAAGTGCAAAAGCCCCAATCATGGATTTTCAACATCGCCCTGGAGGTAAAACTGGGAGTGGAGGCGTAGCCTCATCTTCAGAAAGTAACCGAGACCGCAGAGAGAGGCTTCGGCAGCTGGCTTTGGAAACTATTGACATCAACAAGGTGAACTTTGATCTTATCATGTACATAAAGAGAAGTAGACCTACTGAATCTCACCAAAGAGATTTGTTACAGGATTACCATAAACTGATCAGGTGATCAGGAAAATATTTTTAAATAAAAATGGATTTCAACTTTTAAAGAAGTAATATGTAAATGGCCATAGGGAATGAGTATTACACTGTGCCAAATTCCAGGACTTGCTATATTCAGGCCAAGGTCAGTACCAAAAAAGAACCCACTGCTAGACTGAATGATCAGTTGTAGTTTCATGTGTATTATCCTGCAGACTACTAGGGTTAAATATGACTCCTGTGTATCCATGGAAAGCTGACGTGTTGGCCTTTCTGATCATGTGACATTGGATCTTTAAAATTAATTCCATGATTTTTCTAATAATCCTCTTTTCTCTCTCACCCATACCCCAGCCCTCTCCTAGTTCAGATCTGATATGGTTGTTCAGTGGGTGTTACATCACAAGCTTAGATCTAAAAACTGGGGTTCCCATTGTCTGAAAAATATAAAACATTGTTTCTTAATTCTAGCTTTCCTCCATGTAATGGGCACTAAAATCAAGTCAGTCTTGATAGTGATATGAAATAATGCAAGACTGTAATCAGAATGATATAATTGATTTTAAAGTCCAGTATCATGCAACTTGAAGATGCTAGATGTGATTTGTTCAGAGCAGTAAAACTGACAGAGCCAACAATCTTTTTCTAAGTGCTGATCCTGGACCGGGGTTAGAGAGAGAATTCTGATCTTCTGACTTATTGTGAAGGACAACTAATAGTCTTTCATACTTCAAAACCCTTACAAGATGGAGGCCCAGATTACACTCTTTATTTTTTCCCTCTCTGCATTTCCTGCCATGAAAGACTTTCCCTACTTAATTAGTCTAGAGTAACCAAAATAAACATTTTAAAGCCATGTATTTTCTCCCACTTCTGGTTTTCTGCTTCTACCCTTTCCTAAAATCTGGGAGGAGACCCTCTTTGACTACTGTGTTTAATGGGTAAATAGCAATAGTGAAAGAAGGTGGCCGACATAAGAATTCTAGTGACTATCCCACTTACGGGCACTTGGTTATTAAGATTATTATAGTTTGCATTAAATCATTGCAGAGTGCTTATTTAGGCCCCAATTCTGCATCTTGTTATGTGCAGGTAGATTGTCCATGCAGAGCCCCATTGAAATCAGTGGAGCTCTGCTCATGTTCAGAGGTCTACCTCCAGGAAGTAGCTTGTGGGATCAGAGCCTTACTGGAGAACTATGGATGGGAATGAAATACTTCTGGTGCCCTCCTCATTAGGAGGGGTTTTAAAGACTGAACTGAAACACTGTCATTTGATGAAATAAACAGTACATCTACTTTGATTGCAGACTTCTCCGGACAGGACAATACTTTCCCATTGTCATTTATTTGTACAGCATGGAGCTTGCAGTTGATGCTTAACAAATACATTGTTTTTTTAATCCTTCTGAAAGGAATGTTAGTCTCATAATTGAAATAATGAAATCAATTCCTCTCTCCAGTCCAGGAATGATCTTGCCTTATGTATACTAATTACCTTTTGTCTGAAAATTCAGTGTAGTGCAGGGTGCTGATATTTGCATGTGACTTCTCTCATGCAGTTTTTGTTCTCTTATCCTCTCCTTAGGATCCTTATTTTATGAAAAACCACTTGGGTTCTTATGAATGCAAACTCTGCCTAACGCTGCACAACAATGAGGTGAGTTGAGCATCTGCCTGTTGATTTTAGTGGAAAACCACCGTTCTAGAGTTGCATCGGGTTCTGGCAAGTTTGATTCAGAGATTGTGAGGGCGGTGAGAGTAATGCACGTTTAAACTTATGCTGTAGCTCGGGCGCTCTGGTTTTGTGCGTGTTCTGCACATTAGTCAATGCAAATTCTTCTGCCATACAAAATATGGTGTTGACGTTAAGGGGACCCTAAATATGAACATTATTAGGGAACAGATCCAAGAATAGCACAGAAACTGGCATTCATCTTCAAAGCAATAAAATGTTAGCTACCTCTCACGAATTTCCGAATGCAATATCTTTTCATGTTGCGCTGTCTCTCAGCATTACTTGTTAATGTGGGCTCCCCTTCAGAGCAGTTCTGTTTAAAAGGATTTTCCTTTGAATTAATCCAAACTGTTCTTGTCTTGGGTATGTGTATGAATAAACTTCCAGTGGGTCAAATTCAATCATTCATCAAGCTTGAGTGAATGTCTTTAGGTCTTCTGTCTACTCTGCTGTTGAGTATAATAGACACACAGTTGTGCTGTCTTCAGATGTAACCCCTTCGAGATGGTCTGATTTCCAAGGGGATGACTCCTACAAACTTGCTATTTTTTGTTTTCTTTTGGAGGACACTGGATAGAACTTATCCCTGTGTCTCACTTTGTGACAAAAGCTTCTTACAATACCTAAGACCAGTAGAAATGTATCCATGACTTAAAAATTAAAAAAAACAATGGAAAGGTTTGATTAGGCTGAAAAACAGAGACTGTGTTTGTAATGCACCACAGCACAAAGCTAGTGCAGGCAAGCTAGAAAGAGTTTCCTGAGAAACTGAAACAAAATAAATAAATTTTTGCCATTTCATATTATTTCACTTTTAATAATCTACCTAGTTTAGAAGTACATTAAAGATGTCTGTTGTTTTTTAAATTAACTTGACGGTTTCTTTGTAAGAGCGAGGGGAAGGAGCATAATTTTATGAATTGGGGTTGGTTTTCACAGGAGGGAGAGTGGTAGATCCAGACTCTTGTCTGGAGCAAGTACCACCCCACAGCCCTGTTGTCAAAATCCCTCCACAACTCCCTGTGAGGTCTGTTTCCCGACTGCCAGTTTCTGAACTGACCATTGGGGGTGTGGGAGTGGAAAAGGGGCAAGACCTCCCAGTGTGGGTTGTGAGAGGTAAGGAAGTGGAGGGTTGGGTCAGGTTTCTTGGGGACATGCAGGAGAGGAAGGGATTGGTGGTTGAGAGTTGGGTTGGTGGAAGGGATAGATGAGGCCCTGAAAACAAAAATACATATTTTCCAGTTCCTCAGTGCAATTATGAGGAGGAATACATTTTCTCTTTGTGCTGTAAGGGTTAAAATGTCAGCGTTTCTTAGAGCTTCCTTTACAAGGCAGCTTAACTCCCAATAGTATCTCATCTGTGACAGTTGGATATCTCCCAGCTTACTGTCATATTTAATTTTCTTATGTCTTGTTTTGTTGCAGGGAAGCTATTTAGCACATACCCAGGGGAAAAAACATCAGACCAATTTGTAAGTTCTTAACTGCAGTATTTTCCAATCTCTGGATATTTTAAAATACACAGTCACTCTTTAATATGTACTGGGTATAAGTTTTAACAAATACTTCATCCCCGAGATATTTGTGTTGCACTAGAAATCAGAGCGCAAACTTAGTTTTGCTGTATGCAGGAGGTGAAACAGTCCAGTTTGGTTTTTAAGCTTCCCTCTTTCCGTGGGTGCAGACCATTAAGCAGTTCTTATTCTCAGTCTTATTCTTGTGTATTGAGTGATTAAAGTGGCTGCTGCTGATGGTGAGGAATATCTGGGAAGCCATTACACACAAACACATTGTACCTGACATCACTAAAATACAAATACGTTGTAGGGAACAGCAGGCATGGAACAGTTGTGATCTATATGGTGTCTAATTCTATGACCTGACAAAGCAAGTTATGGGTCTTCTGGAGCACAAAAATAACTTTCTTTAGAGCATTTTGAGAGTGAGCAAAAGCTCTTGAGAGTGAGGGATTTGAACGGAGTTTGATAAGCTGTTGGATGGACGTTTTAGACGCTTACTTCCAAGGGGCCGAGCGATGCAGTGACTGAGGGTGCTAGCCTAAGAAGAAGGGTGGCCCACTGGTTAAAGCATTAGCCTGGGATGTGGGAGGCCAGGTTTAATCCCCTGCCCTGCCACAGACTTCAGGTGTAATCTTGAGCAAGTGTCTGTGCCTCAGTTCTCCAACTCCAAAAATGCGAATTGTGCTACCCTGTCTCACAGGGGTGTTGGGAGGAGAAATACACTAAAAGATTGTGTGGCGCTGTATGGTCTCCATTAGATGTGTCTAAATCCTTAGATAAACACCGTTTCATGTCTGGAGCCTTTAAATCCACGTGTCAAGACACCACATTCAGCTTAAGGTTATTCAGTGCTCCTCAGTTGACAGCCTTTGCTAAGGGGAAGCTGTGGGGCACAGTTGACCTTGATTGACGGAGTGGAGTACTGGGTCTGGACAATACTATTGCTTTAAAAATAAATAAGTAAATACAAATTTAGTGCTAATAAAGAGCTTAGTGCAGAGGGGTTGGGGCTCCCCTCAGTATGTCCTTCTCAAGCCAGTGCTGTTGAACCCTTAATTTCACAGGCACTAAATTCACCCACAGAATTAAAAGAATTAAATAACAAAAGTGCCCTTGATTTGAGTTGGCAGGAGCATGAAAGCTGGAGCAGCTTCATGTACTAAGTGGAACGTGACACACATGGGAGCTCCTGGTTTAGCAGTGGTGGGTTCAAATTCACAGTTCTAGGGGCTGTAGTTCTCTGCATCAAGGAAAGGGTTGGGAAGAGATGGATGGCAGGGTTCCAAGGCTGGAGAGAGTACTCTGAGTTGAAAGGATGACGTTCCTAGGTGTAGTTAGATGATGACCTTCTCCCGTCTGATTTCAGGGCTCGCCGAGCTGCCAAGGAAGCTAAAGAAGCCCCTGCCCAACCTGCACCCGAAAAAGTCAAAGTGGAAGTGAAAAAGTTTGTGAAAATTGGACGACCAGGTTATAAAGGTAGCTAGTGACTGGCATGTCTGTTACATCAGGGTACCTGGTGCTCTTTGGTGTTTGCTTGAAGTGCAATGCTGTGGGTATTAATTATAAATAAGCTTTTTAGCAGATCTGGTCATAAATTATAGGCCCTCGTCCCTCTCTCCTTGCATTGTTTTGTTTGCCCATAGAATGACTCTTTACAGCTGGCTCTCAAAGGGCCTGTTCGGTAATATGTTTGTAGTCACGAAGTTTCAACTGTTACAGCATCAGTGATGCAGGAGGTGGACAACATCTGATGTAATCTGGCTCTCCTCTGCCACCTGCCATTGTGCTGCTCCTCCGAGTATAAGTCTTCCCCTTTCTTTCCACAAATGCTGAGGGTCACTAGCGAGATTTGTAGTCTAAACTTTGCCCACCCATTTTTATTAAAATAACTAAAAAATAAGTAAATCCCATGGCATTTTTCATAGAAATGAGGCTTTGTCGTGTTCTTGGCCAAAACTTCCCTTCTGCTCCTTCCATTTTGTGTTCCCTGTATCTCCACTTGTTTTGCAGTGTGCTGTGTGCCAGTTCTCTGCCTCTGCCCCAGAAGTGGCTGCACTTCACTGGTGCTATATGTGTAGCTGAACACTTGGGTTAAAAGCTATCAAATAATGTAGAGTATTAAAAACACTGGAAAACTCTGAATGTTCATGCAATTGTATTTCTCTGGAATGGTGCTGTTTGCAATACTATCAGTTCCTAAAATAGGATTAGTGTCACTCCAGCCTCAATACTGTATTGCAGTGATTTTCAACCTTTTTTCATTTGTGTACCCCTAAAAAATTTGGAATGGAGGTGCCGGACCCCTTTGGAAATCTTAGACATAGTCTGTGGATCACAGATTGAAAACCACTGCCCTATGGTAATGGCAACCTTTTGTGGACCCCTTAGACATAGTCTGAGGACCCCAGGTTGAAACCTCTGCTGTATTGAACTCCTTCATTGTTCTCTTACAGTGACCAAACAGAGAGATCCAGAAATGGGCCAACAGAGCCTCCTCTTCCAGGTAAGGTACTGTTAACCTGGCATCCCTCTGAGAGATGCTAGTAAAGGAATTGCTCAGCTGGACGTTCCCAGCAGGGTGCATTAGAAAAGAAAGACTGGCATTCTGGGTCTTGGCTCGGTTCCTGGTAGACCCCTTCCTACACAATTAAAACCAGCCATCATCATCATTCTTGACACGGGCTGAGGATTGAAGGGGCCCTGGAGACTGAACAACCCTCTTGTCCTAGGGATGGTCTCTGAACAACCCTCTTGTCCTAGCGATTTGGCACATTGGCACTGGGGGAAACTTTCACTGCTGGTACTGCTCCTGACGATGCTGTAACTATTGTTTGGGTGACTGGAGGAATCCATGACCAGGGCTGTCAAGCTGGTTTTCACCAGCAGTAAATGTACTAACTTCTCCATATGGAGGATATGTATTGGCCTTTCTTTATAGCTTGGGGTGTTTTTCTGAGAGGAGGAGGGAGTATGTATCTAATGCTACAATATCACCCCACAGATCGATTACCCAGAGATTGCTGAAACCATCATGCCTAGGCATCGGTTCATGTCTGCATATGAGCAAAGGATCGAGCCCCCAGACAGACGTTGGCAATACCTTTTGATGGCGGCAGAGCCCTATGAAACCATTGCTTTCAAGGTACAATATAAGGGCTTATTGGCTAATAGTGATTGGGAAGGTGTCTCATAGACTTTAAGGCCAGAAGAGACCACCATGATCACCTAGTCTGACCTCCTGCATGTTGGTCTCTCTACCACCCCATGCATTCTCTGCCTTTGTTGAGCTCACCGTGGGAATAAAGAGCAGTGTAGACCTGTTCCATCGAGTATGTGGACGGGGGGCTTGGTTGGCAGTGTTGAAAGAGGAGGGCAAGCATAGACCACCCTTTGGGATCAACAGAGGCCTGTGGCTGAGAGCATGGAAACCAGGCCACCTGGGCAGCCGAGGAATTCTCTGCCTGTAGCACAGAAAGGTGGTCCCGAGTCCTTTTTGTGTAGGTGTTAAGAGGAGCCGTTTTCGGTCGATACACTTGCCCTTGGCAGATATGAAAGTGACTTACTTCCTCCCCTCTGTCTATTAATGTCTGATACTAGCACATCTCACAAAAGCCGGGAATAGCTCTGCTTATCTTGCGGCTCTAGTGCTAAAAAAAAAAAGGCCATGGAGCTCATCTGGTGGTGCTAATAATATCTCTTTACTCCTTTTGTTACAGGTGCCAAGCAGAGAAATTGACAAAGCAGAAGGAAAGTTTTGGACCCACTGGAACAGAGAAACCAAACAGGTAGCGCGTGACACACATTTGTCACTTCTTTGTGAGGGAGTGAAAAGATAATGGGGGTGGGATCGGGGAGGAGCGTAGGTCAATGGTTACCAGTATACTAGTACCGATACTTCATGTTCCTTCAGTGATGAGCCTCAGTGCTGGCCTGCTGAGCCTCTCGCAAGAGCAGCTTCTGAACTCCAATCTCCAGGGTGGGTTGAATGGTTGGTGATGGGTCTGGCTGACTGATTACATTTATCCAGTTTCCTAAGGACACTGGGCACAAAGACATTGTGTGCTGGAGTTCTTCTTTCCTTGATCCTGTGTTCAAAATTCCGTTTTCTGTCTAACGTGTGCTTGGCACGTGATGTGAACTTCCTTAGCTCAGCTGAGTTACTAAAGGGGCAGGTGTCCACCACCCAAAAGCACAGTTTCAATAAGCCCCATTATTGGCATTCTCAGCAGGGAGATGGAGATTTGAAGGGGTCATCAAGACTGAACTCTTTTCTCACCCATAGAAGGGGTCCCTCCAGGGGAAGCTAGTCCAGGAGGCAGAACTTTCCACCGGGAATACGCTGACTTAGCAGCAGCACAGTACCAAGGGAATGATACAGAGCAGCACCATGCACTGCCACTAACATGCGCCAGCTACTGTGTGGGTGATGTGCCCACACAGTATATACATGAGACTGCTGGGCACAGTATAGCAGGGATGGGGTGATATAAATAGAGATTGGATGTTAAATTGATCACTACTCACGTAGTGATTATTCAGAACCCAGAGAGTGTTTCGGAGTATTTAGAATGTGAAGGGGGACTGTGTGTGTTTGTTTGCAAGCCCATGGGTTGTCTGATGGAGAGGCTGGATGTGATGTGATCTGACACCCAGGGCTGGAAGCATTAAGCATAATGTTTCAATGGCTAACGATGTTTCTTGGGGTCCTGGGAGAGAACATGGCAGGGCAGCCACCTCGTGAGGTTCCCACGCTGTTTTGTTGATTGAATTTGTCCCTGTTTTTTTGCCCTAGTTTTTCCTTCAGTTCCATTTCAAAATGGAGAAGCCCCCAGCTCCCCAGAGCATCCCTCCTGGACCCCCAACTGTGAAGAGGCCTCCACCGCCCCCACTGATGAATGGCTTGCCCCCACGACCACCTCTCCCGGACTCCATGCCACCGCCACCACCTCCTCCAGGAGGCATGACCTTGCCCCCCATGCCTCCCTCTGGACCTGTACCGCCCCCAGCACCACCTCAGCTGCCACCAGCTCCTGGGGTACATCCCCCTGCTCCTCTGCCCCCCATGATGAGACCACCTCTTCCCACAGAGGGGCCAGGAACTATTCCCCCACCACCTCCTTCCAACTGAAAAGCTCCTCTTGGACTCTTTTCCCAGTCGACTCGTTTGATTTGTGTTTAATTACACACCGTCATTTCCTCAGATGGAAATCTGTCCTTTTTATATGCTAAAAGCGTTGCCTGAATCCTGTAGGTTCATTAAAAGGCTTTCTATGTTGTTTTCTGTATCTATGTCTGTTTCTTTGGATTAAGAACATTGCCTGTATTTTCCCATTAGTAGCGTTAAAGGGCCCAAGAAAATGGGTAGATGGGAAAACATTGTCAGCCTTGCTATCTTAGTGGTATATATTCAAAGTTATAATCCAATCAATGGAAAAATAAGTAAGTAGAATTCCCATGAAATGTCAACTATATAACTCAGGTAACCATGAATTAAACTTACTTGAAGTAATGTCAGCTGAGTCTCATGAGCTCCAACACAACGCTTCTCCCGGTGTTGTTTTTGCTCAGCAAGGGGGTCAGAGCGTTTGGGAACTGTTCCATGCTCTACGTTGTCACTTAAGATACCTCCCCCGGCCCTAGGAAAACTTTTGTGGGATTCCATGACAGCTGACTTTCCCCTGGCTGTCTCACCCACTCCAGAATTTAATCTTGTACTGGCCGCCTGATGAGCATGCACAGCGTGCTCCAAATTCAGACGGTTCAGCTGCTGTTGACCTGAGTGCAGTTGCACTTGTTTTGCTAGGTTTGGATCTGGCCACGTGTGTCTCAGCAGACTCTTGATAGAAGTGGATTTTTGCCCTGTGGGCTCTCTCTTGCTGCACCTTATATACCCAGTGCAGAGGCTGTACAGTGATTCTGTCTGCAAACTTACATGGCTTGTGTCAGACAGGTGTGGGCAAGGTTAGTGTAAAGTAGAATTTCAAAGTGGACAAAGCCACAAATGTATTTTTAAAATGAAAATTGGCTAATTGTGTGGTGGGTTTTTAAAAAAAACCTTTCGTGGAACAATAGTAAGAGGGATTTCTCTTAAGATGAGTTGGTGCTCAGCTGGTACCCTGAAGCCTGCATCTTAATCGCCTTTGTGGCTTGAATTGGTCTCTTATCAGGTTGAAATATCTTACCCTGAGATGGGCTGGAGGCACTGTCACTTGTGAGTCTCCCAGTAGAAGAGAACTCTGAGCAAACAAGCCCTTTGGTCTATTCCCAGACAGTGGTCTCCAGCGCTGCTGCAGATTGAGAGTCATCGTGTTGTGCCTAGCTCAGGAGTATTGCACACAGGCCCTGTGAACCAACAGAAAGGTTTGGCGGTGTGTTGAACTTGGTTTTGAAGACACAACTATCTTTTTAAAAACCTGCGGGCATCGCATTTCCGTGGAACAGATGTGGTGGCCAGCCTTAGCCATTTGGTACTGTTGGTATTAGGGAAGGTTAAAAAAGGAGAAGTTGCCAGCAGCTCTTATGGCCCAGTGGGGACAGGCTATTGTAGGATTGTTCCCAGTTACCTAATCCAGTCCAGTTTTTGTCTCAAGGTCTGAGGCTTCCATTACTTCCTTT
Organism: Macrochelys suwanniensis; assembly: GCA_033296515.1. Classification (NCBI taxonomy): domain Eukaryota; kingdom Metazoa; phylum Chordata; order Testudines; family Chelydridae; genus Macrochelys; species Macrochelys suwanniensis. Next base: position 5,633,812 of record CM065799.1, read on the forward strand.
GGGAGACCCCGTCCTGATGCTCCTGCAGAATGAAATATTTTAAGACCCAAGCACTGAGGTTTTTTGGGAGGAGTTGGACCAGAATGCAAGTCTTTATGAGGTGACCTCGCTAAACTGTCTGCAGAATGGAAGAGCTGGTGCTCCCAGTAATCAAGGGCAGCTTCTCAGTAGAGACAGCTGATCAGTCTCAACCTACCTTTTCTCTATTTCTTCCCATTCCTTCCAGTCTAACCACTTCAGACTCCCTGGATGTTTCAAGCCCTAAGAGAAATGTCTGCCAATCCCAGTGAAGATTCAAGCCCGACTGGCTTTTTTTTTTTTTCCTCCCCACTCTTCTTTAAAAACATCTTAAGTCAAGGACAAGCATCCCTACAAATAAGGTAAACAGCTTTAATTTTATAACATTTCCAAGCACTAGATGCGACGCCAAAAATAGAACAGAAAAACTCCTTTGAATCAGCCCTCCCTCCTTTATAGCACACTGGCCTCTGAATTTTTCTCAAGGGAGGTGTGTTGTGCATTGTCCACCCAAGGTCACTTTGTTTGAACGGGAGATGCAGTCCTCCCCTTACATAAGTGTTTCGAGGGATGCACTCGAGTAACTCTAGCCTCGGCGTTTAGAGCCGCTCGGAGCTGGAACATGAGGCCCGTGCTTGGAGTGGCTCTGCAGTGCCTGCTGCTGCTCCTCCCCTCGACTGCTCTGCCTAGAAAAGGAGGCGTTGGGGGAGGACTTTCACCTGCTGAAGAACTGGAACTAACCTTTTCAAAGGAGTTGGGACTTGGAGAGGAGCGGAGAGAAAAGGAAGATGAGCGCAGATATGAAGGAGCAGAACCCAACTTAATGGCATTGATGTCCAAGGCCACAGCTGCTACTCATCTTCTCTTGAAGAGTGACAAGCCAGGAGATGATGCCAAAGGCGCAAAATGCCCTCCGCTCATCCCTGAGGCGGCCGTTTTCCCAGTTCTAGGGTCTGATTCCAGCCTCCCCCCTTGGCCCATGGGTGGGCTGGAAGGGCCAGTGTGCACGGTGAAAATGGGCAGAAGGTACGGCTTGGGACAGAGTCACTTGGAAGTCGTGGGGGTCCTTACCAGCTACGAAAGCGATTTCCTCAAGGTGGTGAGACGTTCAAGCTGGGATCAAGGCCAGCTGGAGACCTTTGGGATCTGTCCTGCTGGGGAGACCCATTCTGCTCTCCTGTCTCTGAAATACATCCGTGCTCACTTGGCTGACCCAGGGGAGAACAGGTTCCTGGTGCTGCATCTTGAAGAAGGTATGTGCTAAGAGAACCCTGAACTGACTGACGGGTTGAGAGAGATGCTCAGATACCATGTTGATAAGCGTGATATTACCCAGCAAATACTGCTTTGCACACCAAAGAGAGGGGTTGGTAGAAGATGAAATGGGGAAGGGAAGGGGAGTCCCTCTCTGAGTAGAAATTACCTAATCAGTATAATAAACTTCCCATTTGTCTTTAGCCACCATCTGAATTGTGTGTGCCTCCATTCCTAATAACCTCCCATCCTCTGCTGTGACTTCCAGTGCTGCTGGATTAATGGACTTCACCACTGCCCTTGTTCCTGGCCCTGAAGGGCCATCTCACTCGTTCCTCCAATATTTACGGTAAAATCCAAAGGATCAGTTTAGATCATGTTCTCTTATTGGAGAAAAGAGGGAGGAGAGGATATGTTCCTAAATGTGGCAACAATGTTCTTGCCTGCTTTTAGCAGTGACCCAGTTCATAGGAGCTCTTCATACCCCAGTGGTGGGCCTGGCATAAAATCCTAGAGAGAGCCGATTGCTGAGAACAATTCACTCTTGTTCTTTCCCCAGTAGTGTTGATCTCCTGTGTAATGTCTCCAATCCCATTCTTGAAGCATATCTCAGTCCTTGCTGCCAGGGTGAGTTTGCCTGTGTGTAAACCCTGCAGTTCCTCCTTTGCAGTACATGGCATGAGGACTCTTAAGCAGGCAAATGTGAATGGGTCTGTCCAGGTGTAGCCACCCCTCACGCTTGGGTGTGAGGAAAGGGCAACATTGAGACTCTCCTAAATCAGTGAGGTTCTGTCTTTGGCCCTGTTCACTCTAGCAGCCACGTCTGTATCTGAGGGATCTCTCACCAGCAGTGTTCTAGCATGGACAGGGTTTTGACCTGGCTGAGAACTATGCTAGTTAAAGTGGGAGAACTTTCTTCCCACTCCCCTACATCTGCCCACCAGCCAACAGCATATTTAAATATAGAACACTTTAGTGCTATCTTGACGTGGTCAGATTAGATGATCATAATGGGCCCTTCTGGTTTTGAAGTCGGTTTAGGCATATGCAGCCGCAATGTCCGTGTTTCCCTCGCTTTGCTTCTCCAGGCCAGGGGTGGGATCATGTCCATGGATGAAAAGGGAATTCAGTCTCCAAGGCACATCCATTTTTTTTAGCCTCTGCGCTGAGCCTGCCTGCTCAGGAGCTGGGTTTTGTTCCACGGATGCCTGCCTGGCGTCCCTGAGCACCCAGCAGCTGTTGAAAACTCTGCTGATTTGGGCTGGATTTGAACCAGCAACACAGAGCTGACTAGTGCTGTCCCTGGTCGGCAGTGCCCCGAGCTATCCTGAAGCATGGCTTTGTATTACTGTTCTCAGACAGAAATCTTGGGCATACTGGGTGAGAGAAACCAGCTATAATGCTCCCAGGACAGTTGTATTTAATGTGCGTGGCTCTGAATCTGTTAGTTCTGGCCTGGGGAAGCTTCACAGGGCCTGCGAAACAGCAGACAGCTTTTGCTGTTAACCATTTTTTGTACTTTTTTTAGTGACAACAGATTTACCCCTCAATTGAGCACAATGGTGTCCCCAAAGCATTCAGCCCTATTTTGCTGCATTATCCCTTGCATTTTCTAGTTAGCACTAGTCGCATCACTTAAGTAATGCAAAGTTATTAAGGGCGTTCTTGCAAAACCAGGTTTACGGCAGTTGTGTGGTTTGCTGGATTGAACAGAGGCCTGGGAGTCAGGAACGGTTCAATTCAGTCTTGACTCTGACGCCTTTTCTAATGCTCTGATCTCTCCAGGGTCGCCACACCCATCGACACTGTAGTCCAGCTCCTGGCCGGACTCAATGGCCCAAGTTGGTACCCAGCAACCGAGGTGCCCCAAATCAGTGGCTGTTTCTAAACGTTTTTGGTCTTAAACTCCCTCTGAAGCATCTGGCACCAGCACTGTAGGGAGACAGGATACTGGGGTAGATGGACCATTGGTCTGACTCAGTTTGGATGTTCTGATGTGAGTGTCATCCCTCCCACTCCAGTAGGATGACCAGACAGCAAATGTGAAAAATGGGCTGGGGGGTAATAGGAGTCTATATAAGAAAAAGACCCAAAAATCGGGACTGTCCCTATAAAATCGGGACATCTGGTCACCCTATACTCCAGTCCTCTGGTCCCTGTCTCTGAACAGGCTGTAGCTTCTGATCCAGGATGTGCATTTTGCCAGGACTGGTTATCGTTAGGATGAGCAATTCACCTTGCTCTGTGGCTTGGAGATCTTTGAGTGACTTCCCCATTGCTGCTTCTCCTGCCGCCTCCTTTCTAGGAATTTCCTAAATACACAAATCAGTGGTGAGCCCCACAGGAATCAATGGTAGGATCTCGTGCTCCTCTAAGAACAGCTTGTTACTGGAATAGCTTCTGCCAGAGAATGCATTTGTGATGTCCTCCAAGTGCCTTATCCCATTTCCTTGAAAGACATCCTGCTGTGACCGATTTCAGGAGGCCACACACATACACATTTACCCCGGACGCTGCTCTGGGTGCAGAGAGCCGTCTCTGGAGGGGCACCAGGGATCCATCTTAAAGTCAGACAGCAGGAGGAGTGAGAGCCTGGAGAAACTAGACAGGTCAGAGTTTGAAAAGGGGGGTTTCAGTCTTGTAGTGAACTGGGTGCAGAGTGTGGGGGAGAGTCTTCTGCCCTCTGTTGGACGGAATCAGAACTGCTGTGTGTTCTAGGCCCCTAAATTACGCTAAACGTGGCTTCCCTCTAAGGGGCAGGGTCTGGATTGTGTCCTCAGTGCTGCTGAGAAGTGCAGGCTGGACATGGTGCGCAGCACGGTGACGGCCATGACGGGCCCATTGGCAGGCATCCCACTGAGCCCAGAGACGCAGGGAAATGGCAGCCAGGGGTGATGTGTAGGAACAGCTGGGCTTTGTTAAAGCGGCACCCGCCCTGATCTTGGCTTGGAACAAGGGCAGGGCAAAAATGTCCTGAAATTCCATGCTGTGGGCAGGGCAGCAGGAATAAATCCCTTCTAGTGCCACCAGCAGACAAGGGGCTGGGGTAGATCCCTGTGCCAGCCCTGAAACCAAAGGAGCCTTGGAACTGGCAGTTCAGACCTGGGATCTATTCAGCTCGTTATCCTGGCTCCGGCAGTGGCCAGCACCAGCTGCTTCAGAGGAAGATGCAATAATCCCAGCAGTGGGTGGTAGAAAAACCTGCCTATAGGGGAAACTACTTTAATCCCTGGCAGTTACCGATTGTCTTATGCCCTGTGACGGGAAGGTTTATAACTCGAATGGTTTTGTTTTCTAGCTAGTGCTAGTGTGGATTCCTCAGCCATTATCACAGTCTGCCTAATCCGTGTGTGTCCCTTGAAATGCTTGGCCTCTGACATCTTGTGCCCAGGAGTTCCACAGGTTAGCTGCATGCTAAAGGTGTATTTCCATTTATCCAGTGAGTGTCATGCTGCTGTTTTGTGTTTGGCTTTTCTCCGGCAGTGAAGTGGGATGCTGAGACAAAGCTCCGGTTTAAGCTGGCTTTTCAAGAGGACGTGGGGCGGTCACTTGGAGAGCTCCAGTCTGCCTTGCTGGTGTTTTATCCTGGAAGCCGGGAAAGGAAGGGCAGCAAAGCAAGAGAGATGCTCCTGGCAGCAGGAGAAGGGCTGCACCAGAAGCAGGTAAGCAGCTGCCCAAGGCTTCTCTGTGTTCCCAACTGCTATGCACAGAGCAGCACAACTGAGCAGTGGCAGGGCATGCTCCCCCCACCAACATGCCTCCTCCTAGATCGCTAACAGGGCTCAGTCTCCATGGCCCAGTCAGTCCTTGGCCCCCTCTGCTGCTAGCAAGGAGCAAGTAGCATCTGCCATGATGGAGTTTTTTGCAGCATAGGTCCCCACACTAGGAGCTGGATTGGGACCTGGCACACGCTACCAACCAAGGAAGCCCGTTGCTTTAGGTTGCATAGATCACCTTGCACCATAACTTTTATTTTGTGCCATGATCCTGGTGCCCCCACCCCCTCCATGGATTCTCTTGGGGTCCCTGATGTAGTAGGGGGGAGGTTTGATGTGTTCCCGTAGGTGGCGCTCTTCTCCCATCACCCAAACTGAGTGCGGTGGGAAAGACAAAGGGGACAGGGATCTCTGTGTGCAGCCAGAACTTCCATGTTCCTGGGTGAGGAAGGCGGAGAGCTCTCCGCTTCCGTTGGCGGGGGAGGGGTGTCGCTCACTATCCATTCATCCCCTCAGTCAAAAGACAGCAGCACTGCCGTGCTCCAACCTCTGTGTCCAGCAAGGGAGAGGCGGGGGTTACTCCTGGGAAAGGCGGCTCCCCGGCTGAGGCGCCCCATGTAACCAGGCAGCAGGGGCAGATGCACCAACCCTGCTTGCCTGCTGCTCCATGTGAATCCCCTGATAAAAATGCATCGAGTTTCCTGAGCTGCGAGTGGCTCTGCTCTGAGGGGCGACGGTCAGAATGGCCCCGGAGCGCTCTGTTAGTGGCTGTTGGGGATTCCGGCTCGAATGCGCTCCCCTCACGTGGGGCGTGCAGTGTCGTTGAACTCCTAACGACAGCCCTGGCTGGGTCATCCGCAAGGAGTAAAACTAGCGCCTCGCTATCTAATTGCATGAGCTAGAGGACCAGTTCTGCTGGCTCAGAGAGGCTGAAGCAAACTCGTGACCGTCTGTACGTGTTCTCCCCACTGACGGGACAACGAGCCACCGTGCGAGCCGGCATTACACCTGCAGACTCCAGCTGGGCTCGGATACCAGAGCACCGGACTCTGGTGCTAAAAGCAGCCGTGTAGACGTTCAGGCAGTGAAGTCTGGGGGGGCGCTGTGCGTGGGCTTTAGAGCCTGAGCCGCATCGTCTACCCAGCTGTGATTAGTGCCGGACTCGGAGCGTGAGCCCCGCACGCTGGAGGCTGTAGAACTGGGCTCAGACTCAGGGCTGCGGGCTGCCATTTGCAGTGGAGGTGTATCCCGAGAACGACTCTCCCTCTTGCTGGCCCATCACCTGTGGTAAGAGTCTGTGGGCCAGATTCTGCCCCCAGCGACAACGGGGTTGAGCAGGAGAAACCAAAGGCTACATTTGGCCGTGCAAGGGGAATCTGGTACAGTCCCATGGATGATGCACAAGAAGGACTAGACTCCAGCGCCCTCTCCTGGAGCTGGGCTGGCTTTGCAGCGCTAATGGGAACAGACTCTCCGGTGTCTACAGCTGGGCCCATTGGGCTCTGATACACCCATGGGGCAGAGCTGTTGAATTAGATGAGGCGTTTTAACTGTCGCTTTTCAGAGCAGAAGTGCCCCCGAAGAGCCGGATTTCCAAGAGCTCAGCTGCCATGTGAACATTAAACCCCCTAACCTTGGCGCCTTCTCCCTCAGCACGGCCGCTCCCTGTACATCCGAGAGCCAGGATTGGCTTATGTCGCTGACGCAAACGAGGCTGTCACAGCTGATCCCGCTACGGGAGAGCGGGCCTTGTGCAGCTGCTGGCTTTCAGCTCCCAGGGGGAATGCACAGCCGGCTGGGTCGATCCGCTCTGCATGTGGGAACTGAGCGTGTCCGAGGCTGAACCACTCGGAGGAAATAAATGCAGAGACTGCTAATGGCATCCAGCCAAACCTTGCGGCCTTTAGTCAGGCAAAGCTACCTCTGACTGACTGTAGGGTTTCAGCCCGTGTTGGGGAAGGAGTGAATACAGGAGCTCTGTCGGAGGCAGTGGCAAAGCTCCTGTTGCCTTCAGTGGGGTGGTCAGGGAGCTGTGCTGCGGCGCAGCAGGCATGTGAGTTTGGGACACACTGGAGCGCTGGTCAGGGCCGGCTCCTCCGGCGTTGAGCAGCCCGTGGCTGGAGGAGGCAGCTGCTCACCTTCAGGGGTCTGCCACTCGGCTGCACAGGGAGAATCTCACGCAGCTTAGAAGCTCCTTGTTTCTTTAAGTCTGACTTTAGAACCGAGCCCCAGGCTAGGTGGGCTCCGTGTCAGCGTTGGCAGAATGGCAGGCTCGGGGTTGGGGGCAGCCCCCTGACCCTCCAGCACTAGGGTGAAATCCTCTCAGGTCAGCAGGGACTGGAAGCTGTTCTGTGGCTGGTGCGGAGTGAGTACGCTGGGTCTCAGGGCTGCTCTGAGCGAGCAGAAAACCCATCAGCTCCTTGTTGGCAGTCACAGCAAAAGGGCCAGGGGCGGAGTGGGCCGTGGGCATTAAACTGGCTGCTGCGGCCCCTGCTACAGACTCTGGGTCTTTCCCTTTCCAGTATCTCCCAGTGCTGAGGAGACGAAGCCCCCCTCGCCCTGTTCCCCTTTCTGATCTGCTACCCAGGGGCGTGGCCCTGCCTGCCCCATTCTGATCCCTGCAGCCCTGGGAGCAGCTCCGCGGATGTGCTGCTAAGCCTGAAACAGCCGGGAACAGATTGTAATGCTGCGTCAGTCTGCAGATCCCTGAAGGAAATGGACGGAGCTGCCTTTGCAGCCAGCCAGCCTCTGGTTTGCAGGCAGGGGGAGATCCAGACCGGACTCTGCCATTCCCCTTCAGCTCCCTAAGAGTCCGATTTATATTCCTTCATCTCAGCTGCCAAGGTCCCTGCAGGCCCGTCCCCTGGGTACCATCTTGTCCCGCTGTATGGGGTGAGCCAGGCAGGGACGGGTTCATGTGCAAAGGGTCGCCCACCCCTCCTGCTCTCTTCTGCCTCACCCGGGGCTCTGCTCTCTCTGCAGACTCTCTGCCTCTCCAGGGACACCCGGTACCTGCTGCTCGGGGCCTCGGTGATGTCTGCCATCCGCTCACACAGGCAGCTCAGCTTCGATGTTTCCTTGGCAATCAGGCATCCTGGTGACGGAGGTAATAGGGGGGCGCCCCCGGGCAGCGGAGAGTTCTCTGATGGCAACTCTCCCTAAGAGGGCTGGGGGGGCCCGAAGCCCATTGGGGTCTCGAGCATCAGTGTGGGGGAGGCATGATGGCAGAGGTAGCTCCTGCTGACTGCCCGCAGTAAGCAAACCCAGAGGGGTTCTCTGCGTGGGCAGTACAGCCTAGGGGTTAGTGCGGGGGAGTGGCAGGCCAGACTCCTGTGTTCTATCCGGGGCTCTGGGTGACCATTTTCATCCCCAGCTGTAACGTGAGGACAACTCTGGGCTCTGCCCCAGGGGCTGGGTTGGTGTCTGGGGAGGACACCAAGCCCCTTAGTGGGAAGGGGCGTCCTGCTGCTGATTCTCCCTTCTCCATCCTCTCCGCTCCCTGCCAGGCTCCCTCCTGCCCCTGCTGGAGGCCCAGCAGCTGCTCTTCGGCTCTGACGAGAAGTGTTTCACCAGGATGACCCCAGCCTTGCTCTTGCTGGTGAAGCCGCGATGCGAGGAAGACGCCCCGTCCCCCTCTTCCTTCCTCTCAGTGGGCGGCGTGCTGGAGACGGTCCCTTACCCGCATCCCAGGTGTGCAGGCTTTCGGGATGGAAACGGGGGGAGCACCCGCCACTCAGCTGGGGAGACCCCCCCCCCCCCCCCCAGTCACCTGCCATCACATCTGAGCAGCTCAGACTGCCCTAGCACCCCTGCTTTGCCCATGGGGTTAGAACTGACAGGCTGAGTGTCTGAGGTCGGAGCAGGGCATCGGGGAGGGGGCGGGCACGAGAGGCAGTGTCCCAGCAGACTGGTCCTTTCTGGGCTGTTCTCCATGTCCAGGGCTCTGCAATGGGTTGGCTTCTTTGGGGGCAGCCCAGTCACATGCAGAGGGCACTTCTGAAGATGGGGAGGCAGGGGCTGATGGCTTGGGGAAGGGGCTGCCCCCAGGTCTGAGTGCAGCACGTTCCCCTCTGAGGGCCACCTGCAATGAGTTGGGTGGTTCTCAGTCTTGTTCTTGGGAGACAGGTGCCCACGTGGCAACCTCCCCTCCAGCCTGTCGCTGCTCCAGCGCAGAGTCCCAAGGGACAGTGAGCCCCACAGATGGTGCTGTGGGACAGTGGGGGAGGAGGGCATTCGTAGGCCGGGGGGGGGTGAGGCTCGTGAGGCTGCACCTGCTCTGTGGCTAGAGTCCTCTGCTCCGGTGGCTGCCGGCTGGGCGCCATTCGCCAGCACTGAGATCCCTGTGGAGCACGAAGAGAGTCACTCGGGCTCCAGCCCCACAGCCTTCCTGGGTTAGGAGCCCTCTCCAGTACAGAGCCCAGCAGGGGGCGCTGCGTGCTAGGAGACTGGGTCAGGCAGAAGGCGCTGGGTTAGGGGCCGAGCCCTGATGATGTCATACGACAGGAGTGGGGCAGGGAGTGCCAGGCCCTGAGGTGGATGCCTTGCCCATCGCATGTGTGGGGGGAGGTCCTGTGTCCCATGGGGGAAGGGGGGAGATCTGGGCCACATGTTGGGGGGGAGGGGAAGGCCCTGGGCCCCATGGGGGCAAAGGGGGAGATCTGGGCCCCATGGGGGGGAGAACCCCCAGGACTGTGGCTGGGCCTAATGCATACAGGACCCTTTGTGACCCGGTCTGTGCCTCCCTGGCAGCTCGCCTCCTGGTGGCGAGGCCGAGGAGCCGGCCTCTAATGCAGCTGCTGGCCAGGCCGATGCTTCGTCCCCTGCGCCCGGCAGCCATGATCAGTTCCTGGGTAGCCTGACCAGGTTCGTCAGCAGGGTCCTGAGCCCCTCGGGGGAGCCGCCTGCTGCCTCCGGCCTCCACCACTGGCTGGACTTCAAGACGATGGAGACGCTGCCTCACCAGCTGCTCAACCTGTCGGAGGAGGCGGCCCTGGAGCGGCTGGTGCAGTCGGATGAGCCCCTGGTGCTCCTGTTCCCCCGGAACAGCCAGGCCCTGCTGGAGCAGCAGTTCGGGCACTGGCGGCTGGAGGGGAGCCTGCTGCAGCTGCTGCTGGAGAAGCTCCAGGCGGTCATCCAGGCGCTGAGGGAGATCCCAGCCTTTCAAGCCAACACGGACCTCTTCCAGCGCCTCTTGGCGTTCTGCTATTACCCCCTGGGGTCGGGCAGCAGCGAGCGCCTGGAGCTGCCCCGTGGCCACCGGAAGCTGCGCACGCTGCTGCTGCTCAAAGCCCTGCAGACCGTGCGCGCCCACTGGCAGGAGAAGAGGAAGGTGTCCCGGCAGAACCGCAGCGCTGGGCCCCAGGCCAACTGCCGGCTGCAGGAGCTGATGGTTGACCTCTACAATGAGAAGTTCGTCGTCCTCCCCGAGAGGTACATCGCCAACAACTGCGAGGGCTCCTGCCGGCTCCCGCTCTCCGCCCGCATCTCCGACTACTCCTCCCACACGGTGGTGCTGCTGGGCATGCAGGAAAGGGGTGCCCCCCTCCGGCGCAACCCCTGCTGCGTGCCCGTCAAATACTCCAACAAGGAGATCATCCGCATGACCACGGAGGGGGACATGAAGGTCATGACATACCCCAACATGGTGGCAGAGGAGTGCGGCTGTCGGTAGAGACACCCGGCCTGTCCCGTCTCTCCCTGGCGCCCTTTGGCCTTCAGAGCTTGGAGGGAGGCGACTGAGCTGAGGCCGTGGCCTGGGCTGTTGGTTCCACAGCTGCCTTTCCCCTGCACTACTGGCTCACTGTTTCCCTCTGGCCCTGGTAGGTTTATCACGCTCCGGGAAGCTGATGGCCGCCCGAGGTGTGTCTGCCCTCCGGGACCCCAATAGCAGCAGAGCGCAGGGGCGGCGCCAGTGGCATGTTCCTCGAGCTCAGAGGGCAGCAATAGGCCAAATCTGACCCCACCCCCCAGCTTTGTTAGACGTGGGATGTGGAGGGGCCACGATGGGCAGCAGAACCTCGGCCCCTCCCTGCCTGATTCTTGTATGTGCCGTTATTTATCACTGGCTTATGGTTTCGTTTCTCACCATTTAGTGCTGAGTGTGATGAGGGCGGGGGGCGTCCTGGGGGGAAATCTGTAACGTGGGGAGGGGGAGTCTGTCTGCACACAGGAGACTGATGCAAACAGGCCAGTGCCACTGATGGATGCCATGGGCTAGGTCAAGTGCTGGGCTTCGCACGCAGGCTACTTCATGGCGGAAGCAGAGATTCAAATCCTGAGCTGAGCCAGCGCTAGGGTGGGGGTCCAGGGCTGGCATAGCGGGGGCCGTGTAGCGCAGGCCAGAGGCCTGGGGAAGGCTGGGAGATTGGGCTGGTGGAGCACAGGGTGCTGCGGAGCAGGGGTGTGGTGCATTGGGAGAGCAGGGGGTGCTGCAGGCCAGCCATAGGGGGCATGGCACTGCTAGGGGTGACGCTTGCCTAGCCTCTCGGTTCAACTCCAAATCCGCCCCCATGTTTGTGCGGTTGAAGAAGGGGTGGGGTGAGGCAGGGCAGGAGGGTGCAGTCTCCCCCAGGGGTCATGACTGCCCTCCTCGGGCAGGGTGCTGTGGGGGCAGTTACCTCAGCCCCATCTGGAGGGAGCGCGCTGTGGTTCTCAGCCCCTGGGCCGCTTGCAGCCCAATCAGCACACGGCGGCAGCCCATGTGACATCCTCAGGGCCACACAGGTAGTGTATCTAGTGTGTGGATGCAGCCCATATAACGCACAGAAAGCTGCATATGCGGCCCACAATGGTAAGTAGGTTGAGAACCAGTGCTTTGGAGCCATGCTTTGAGCAGGCGGCTCCGTGAGAGAAGGGAAGATCTGCTGCTCACTGGGGCTCTGGGGACCCTCCCTCACTCATCACAGCTGGCTAATCCCAATGCTGGTGGGCACACACCCCCTGCCCCCAGCCCAGCCAGGGCTTCGCTGGGGTGCAGTTTAGTCAGCCCCCTGGTGCAGAATCCCCGAGTGACCCAGGGGCTTGTACAGCTCCATGGAAGCCGAGGGGGAGCTCTGGTCACAGGCCTCTGCCACGCACCTAGTGCTCTGCTGTTTCTATTTGCTGCTGCATCTCAGTCCTCCTCCCTCGCCACAGGCCCTGGCATTCACAGTGCTCTGCCAGCCAGCGCCTCTAGGCCTGACATGCAGCACCCTCTGCCGTAGCAATCTAGCAGGAACCTTGGGCAGCCGCTGCCACCTCATGCCCCAGAACAGTCACTCCAACCCGAGGGAGGACACTGGCAAAGTCCCACTGCCAGTGACTCCAAGGGGAGCAGGCCTGGGCCCATCATGGCAGGTTAACGTTGGCATCTTTCATTTTTAATCATTCAGCCATGACTGAACCGCTGCAGTTTTGTCTCCTGGTGGGTGGGGCTGTTTCCACCCTGTGCAAAGATTCACCCAAACTTATAAAAATCTTGACCCAGATTTGTTTTTGAAACCATTCCGTTTAATACATAATTAAAAAGGACATTTTTGCTAACTCAACAGAGGTCAGAATAAACTATTTACCTCAGCTGTTTGGGGCTGCAGTGCTGCTTCTGTTCTTACTAAAACATTGAAAAGTAGCGCCCTTCGCTTGTGTTTCTATACGTTCAAACTGCCACGGAACGGGGCCGCACGGGAAAATAGGGGGTTGTGCCTTTTTTGTGCCTGTTTTAGAAGGGGAACTAGAAGGTTTCCCCCACCCCAGCACCCACCTGCTTGGATTTGCCATTAGCCCTTCAGCTTTCCTTAGAAGTCTCTAGGGATAACTGGAAAACGAGTAGGATTGTAGCATCGTGGTCACCATGGAGGTCTGAAACCTGAATCATTGGCAGGGAACGGGATTTCTATTCAGGCTGTTAGAACCTGTGTCTTTTGGTTTGGTTTTGTTTACACCAATTTAATTCAGATGTCTGACAAACAATTGGGAGAAAAGCTCTCCAGGTTAAAAATGAACACCTGTGGACCTTGAGAGAGCTCTTTGAACATGCAAAACCTCCAAAGAGTCCTCCAGCAATACCTGGACAGTCTGATTTATTTGTAAGGTCACAAAACAGAAAAATATTTCTGGTGGGGCTGGGGGACCTCTCATGAAGCAAGAAAGGACAAACTCATCCCCCCTTTTCAGCTCTCCTTTAAGCATTGAACTCAGGGGAGCCCAAAGTTGTGCCGGAGGCCCATGACAGCACTGGCCACGCTCCCACTCCAGCAGCGATACCCGGCACTGATGCGGGGCTCCATGTGGGGATCTCAAAGCTTCTCACCCGCACTCACAGCAACCCCTGGGCCATAGCGAAGTATCATCACCCCCCTTTTACAGCTGGGGAAACACAAGGCACAAAGAAGTGACATGACTTGCCCAGCACCACCCAGCAAGTCAGTGGTAGAGCTGGGACCAGAACTCCAATCTCCCACTGCCCGGTCTGTGGCTCTCACCACAAAACCACGCCGCCTCTCTAACCACAGCCGGGGTTATCAATGGCCGGTGTGTTCAATTCCCGGGGAACTCAGCAAACAAGCAATGTCTATGGAGGAAAAACCAATGGCCGGCAAATCTCTCACGTGAGCGCGGCTCTCGGGGATGGAAGGAAAGGCTGGTGCTGGGCTGATTAAGTGCTGCCTTCAGGCTGCAGCCTTGGGGGGCAGGGAATTTGGGTGCCTCCAGATTTAGTGGCGTTCAACCCCATTGCTCAAGAATATTCAGACGCGAGGGGGCAGGTTCTCAGTCATGCCTCTTGCCTTCCTTGAACTTGTGCTGCTCCCATGGCTTCCGGCCCTTGTGCTCGCCTCGCTGCTGCTTCGAGTCCCGCTTCCAGCTTTCGTCATGCCTGTGCTCCTTGCGGCCTGGCCCTTGGGAGGGTGAGTCGGGCTTGGGGTGGCGGCCCTTCCCCTCGTCCCGCCTGGGCCGCTCCTTCCCCTCCCTCCGCTTGCCTTCCTTCCCCTCCCCACGGGCTCTCTTGCTGCTGCGCTGCTGCTGCTCCTCTCCCTCCTCCTCCTCCTCCTCCTCCTCTTCAGAGCCTGCTGGGGGCGCCCTGTGCGTTTTGCTGGCCTGGCCCTCTGGGGGCCTGTCTTTGGGCTGCATCTCCTTCTTGCCGCCTCTCTCCGGCTGAGCCGCCACACTCTCTCTGGGCTTCTCTTCCTCCTTCTCCAGCACGCTCGGCTTCTCCTGGCCCCGTCTCGGCTCTGCTCTGGCGGGGGAGTCTGGCTGCGTTCCTTCCACCCTGGCTTCAGGATCTTCTGCTTCTGGCTCCAACCAGCTCAACCAGCTCTTGAAAAACCACAGCTCTCCCTGCAGGGGAAAGCAGCGCAAGGCAACGGGCCCGCTCTTACCCTTGGGTCCTGGGCCAGCCCGGGGCGCCAGGACCCTCGTCTGTCTGGCCATTGCCAGGGCAGCTGGAGCTAACGCCATCTTTAAAGAAGATGAAAGCAGTTCCCTGCCCTCGTTCCCTCTGTTTACACAGAGCCTTGGCCCTGCTCTGGCGTGGCCAGCAGTGGCAAGTGACCTACCAGGCTTGGCTGTGGCCCCAGGGCACTTGGAGCTGCAGCCAGACAAGCTCAGAGCTCCCTAGTGACTGCAGGGCAGACCTCCTACCTGTTACAGAAGGTCCCATCTGCACTAGCAGTGACCTGGCGCGGGGGTGCCTGGTGCCAGGGCTGTCTGCAATGCCTCAAATACCGCAGCCGTGGGCTCTCGAGCTCCCTTCTACCAGCTCAGCATTTCCTGAAGCTAGGCCTGATTCCGGGACATGGCGAGTGTTCCTGGGTGATGTAAAGTGCCCTCAGTTCCTATCTTACTCCAGTGGTGCAGGGGCCTGTGCTTTGCAGGATTGGGCCCCACGAGCTTAGACTGGCCTGGCTCCTGCTCTCTAAATAGGTCCCAAGGCTCCAGGTGGCTGTGGCTTCTCATGGGAGTTAGCCCCTGCTTTCAATGGGACTGACTGCTCGTGTGAGTAAGGGCTGCAGGATGGGCCCTGTCCAAGGGGAAAGCCCTTCTCGGGGACTCCCGGGCTCTGTGCTTCAATGACGTTTTTGCTGATTTTTTTTCTCTGGTTTGCTTGGGGGGGGGGGGGGGGGGGGGAGGATAGCACCCCCCCCGCCCCAGCTCCCTTCCTGACAGGGTGCCCCAAATGGGTTTCGCTACCATGAACTCTAGTCCAGCACATGATTGATCACTAGTGGAGGGCAGAGTTAAAATCTCCCCCCTCCCCTCCCCCGGAGCCCAATGGCTGCTTTTCGGAGATGGCCCCAAGGCCCCTCCTGCACTGTGGCTCCTCGCCTTACCCTCTCGCCGGCCCCATCCTCGGGAAGGCTGCTCTGGGGCTGGGCCCACAGTCTGGGCTCTGCTTCGGGAACCTCGTCGTCTACATCGATGACGTCTGGGAACGGGGAGATAGTGGACAAGTTCAGCCCTTTGGAGATGCACAGAGGCAAAGATTGTGCAGTGTTCCTGTGTGCTGGTACACAGCTGCTGCTTTCCACCCCAGAGCTGGTTACATTTCAATGGGGAATGCATTAGAAATAGTCCCAAACCAAAAGCCTGACCCAGAACTGCCTGAACAAGGAGGACATGCTGGTTCAGATCTGTACAGGTGGTGTGGACCCATTTTGTTTCTAGATCTAGAATATCCAGGGCTGACGAAGTGCAGTACCAAGGCTTGCCTTCGCTCCCCTTTGTGGAGGCTTGTCAATACGGGGTACTCCAGGAAATGAATCCAAATTAATTTGTAAAGTGGATTAGTTAAACCACATTAACTCGCTGTGTGGATGCTCTTATTCAGGAAAAATGGCCTTTATCAGAGTTTGCTTAATTCACTTCCAAAGTGAATTAAGTCTGAATAAGATAATCACACAAGGATTTAATGTGGTTTAACTAATCCCCTTTAAATGTACACCTTTGCTTAATTTGGATTAATTTTCCTTAGTGTCCCCATGTAGACAAGTCCTGGGTGATAGGCAGGTAACTATCATTCTCCTTTGTTTTCCAGATGGGAAAAACTAAGGCCCAGAGCGAGGACAGGCACCATTTTCAGAGTGCCCACTACTTGTGGGTGCCTCTGTTTTTGGAGGCCCAGCCTGAGCCCCCTTTTGCTGCCAGGCCTCAGTCTGGCTGGTGGTGCCTAGTCTGAAAATGCTGCCCTATGGATCTAGGTGTTACTAGCTCGGGCAGCAGAAATGAGTAACCTGTAAGTGCTGGAGGAGCTTCTGTAGCTGGCTGGTTCCAGCGTGCACAGAGATTTGGTGATGGGTTTGGGCTCCCAGACAGATTTATTTACAGTTCACAGTTCAATCCTTAGCTTCCAGGCTTCGAGGATGCTGCTGAAGGAGACTAAGCCCCGGCAAATGACAGAAAACGGCCACACGCTGCTCCTGCTGCTCAGGATCCGTCCTGGGCTAGCACAAGGACCCAGTACGGACACTGCCCAACACGTTGAGCTGGCAGCAGGAGTTTGCTGCTTGCTTTCAAATCTGCTCAAAAATCCCTGGGCACCGGACTAGGAGTCCGGAGACCCAGCTCTGCCCCAGACCGGCTATCCCAGCTCGGGCAAGTCCCTTCGCTCTCTGTGCCTCTGTGTCCCCTCCCACCGGTCTTGCCTGTTTTGCCGGTAAGCTCTTTGAGGCAGAGATGGCTCCTGTTGTGTAACTAGCACAATGGGGTCTAGGTGGCGCTGCTGATACTAATGTGCTACGTGGTCAGCAGCAGAGCTAGTCTCCCCCACTCTGTTTCGTTCCCGAACCTCCTGGGTGTGAAAAGGGGGGTCGGTCTCCAGGCCCAGCACCCCCCGGGACAGGCTGCTCGCCAGGAGGACCCTTGATGCTGCACAGCTCCCAGCCTCGCTGTTCTGACGTCTCTCACCTTGGAAGACCTGGAAGCCCATGCTTAGCAGAGCGACAAAGGAGGCGATGAGAATGCACTTGTTGAGGGTAAGCCCCGCCCAGGGGATCTCCTCCTTCATGGGGCCGATGGTGCGGGGCTCGGCCTTCCTTTTCATTGGAAGGGTCTTGGGAACTTACGAGACACAAAGAAAGTGGTGTTACAGTAGGGGAGCAGGCCTGCCCTGGCGGAATGGGCTAAGAGGGGGAATAGGGATCCCTTAACACCTAGTCTGGCCACAAAGGAGATGTAATGGTACGATCCCAAGGGACTCCTGTCTGTCCAGTTGTATCCCAGATAGCGGGGAGCGGCCCCATCACAGGGCTGGGAGCATAAGGAGGGGAGGAAATAAGTGGGGATTCTTACTCCCAGCTCCACTGGGGGTTCACTGGGTCCCCCTGTGGGGAGGGAATCAAGCGGCTCCGTTTTGGGCTGTGACTCAGTTGCAATTTCGTGTGGCTCTACTGCCGAGATTCAAAATGGGCCTATTATAAACTGTCCAGCAGGGGGTTGGCTGGGTAACTAAAGTCCGGACTCCTGGGTTCTGGGCCAGGCTCTCGGGTGACTCAACAGGGGAAAGTCACTTAGGTCAAACTTTTCAAAAGCGGGGCCCTCAAGTTGGCAGCTAGCCAAGCGGCCTGGTTTTCAGAGGTGGTGGATACCAGCAGCTCCCCATGGAATTGGACTGGGCTGATGGAGAAGAGAATTCAGCTCCATCACCACGCTTTAGGGTTCAGTGCTCCTGGGGAAATGGGGCCAGAAGGGTTTGCGTCAGTGCGTGGGGCACAAGAATTGGCAAGCTGCGTTAAAGAGACAGGTTGTACACACTTTGTGTTCCCGCACACGACACATGAGGGCACCTTGTGGTGAAGCAGAGCTGCCTGTCTCCTCCACCTTTTCTACCCTCGTCACTGTCGTCTCCGTGACGGGTGTGTCAATCATGCTTTCCACAAACTCATCTAGATCCTTCTCGACGACATGCAGCGTGTTCCTCTCCTCCTTCTCAACCCCCTGGAAGATGAAGGAAAGGGTCACGTGGCCAGCGCAAACAGAGCAGCCGGGGGTGGGGGGGAGAAGCAAAACTGCTCGGGGGATCTGTCTGCAACTGATATGGAGAAAAAACAAGCAGTGCAGTTGTAACCCACTGGTGCATGTGTTCTAGGGCCCCTTCTGTCCCCAATCGAAAGTGCAGGTGGCTGATAGAGCCCTAGCTAGGGAGCTGCTTTACTCAGCGGCTTGTGCTTGTATTCTCTGGAGGTCCCTGGTTCACTGCCTGGTACCTTGGCCATCACACGATTGAAAGATGGAAGACATGAATATGGGAAATAAGAAATAAGTTTCCACAATGTATAATTGACTTATGGAGCTCACCACTGATGGACGTTATGGAGGCAATTCCATTCGGACGTTTCAGCCAGGATGTGACAGATGGCTAGAAATAAGACAGCTAGGCTAAGAAATACACAGCTAGGCTAAGCTAAAAATGGCAAGGATACTGTGATCACACCAGTGCCTGAAAGCTAAATAGGGCTGGGCTGGGTCAGGTCCTGTGGCAGGGGACCTCCAAGAACACCCAGCTCCTGGAGGAAATGACTTGGTAGGTAGCACTCTTCTTTCGGATACTTTATCTAGCCAATGCCTCGGCAAAGGGACGGGGGGTGCTGTGCTGCTGTCTTTCAGGTGAGATGTAAAACCAAGGGCCTGACCAGTTCTAGTTATCACAACCGTGGAGGCTTTTACCCTGGTGTGTTAGCTCCATTCCAAACCAGAGAGAGTTTGGCCGTAATCCCCTCGGCAACAAGCTACAATGCTCTGTAATGATGTTTGCAAGATATTATTCATCCACCAGCTGTCTCTCTATGCTGCCTGCACAGACTTCTAGACAAGACGTGGTGCCTGGCAAAGAAGAGAGACAGATGGGACTCAATCTGTGTGGAACCCTGGCTGTTTGTCTGCACTTCGCCATTTTCTTTAGCAAATACCTCCTGTTTAAGACGCACTGATTCCATATACCAGCACAGTGTTCTTCTCCACTTCCTTACAAACTATCGAGGAGGACTGATAAGCAGCTATCAAGCTCCACCCCAGAGGCGGATGAACTGGACAGACTGCCACCGTGCTGGCCTTGACCAATCTGTGGGGCTCGCAACAGACAGCAATGCAGTTCCCGGTGAGGCTGGTCGGGCTGCGCACAGCTCTCGTGCTTACAGTGCGTCCCCCCCAGTAGGGAAGAGTTGTTGACAGGCGGAGAGGTTTGTAAGTGGGTCTAATGTAGGGAACAAGGACAGAGTGGGGCTGTAGTTTGTAATGTGATTGAGGGGGGGAGTGCACCACTGCTCTCTGCTGGAGAGAACCAGACTCACTCTCTCGTAGTCAATTATGAGGCCCATTAGCGACTGCTGCCTAGAGAGGATAAAACCTTAATACTAGTGCCAGCTGCTGGAGGGTCTCCCTTGGGCCAAGTGACACAGCTGTTCCTTTCAATGAATTAGCCTCTTAACGTTGATATAGACACTCCCACCTTTTCATGTTTCTCTGACTGTATAAATATCTGCTTACTGTATATTCCATTCCATGCATCCGATGAAGTGGGTTCTTAACCCACGAAAGCTTATGCTGAAATAAATTTGTTAGTCTCTAAGGTGCCACAGATATTTTTCTTGTTTTCTTTTAGCCTGTATTTAGGAGCAGTTCTATTCCCTATGCTGCACGTGGGCAGTTTAGCTAATGACTCTGCTGGGCCGTGTTTGTACCCATGGATCCATCCTGATGAGGCCCTATTCAGGGCCTGCCAAGCTCCGTGGGCCATGGCACGCTGAGGAGCCAGTGGTGGTGCCTGCCAACAAGTGCCCTTTGAGTGTCCAAGGCCTGGAAGCCAGAGAAGATGACGCCACAAAGGAAGAAAACTCCGGGGTAGGGGAAATATTCATTACCCCACTCTCTGTCTAATCTCACAGGCTCGACATTTTCCTTGATGACCCACTGTGAGGCTGAACCTGCCAGGGTTAGCGTATCAGCCACCGTGTGAGAGATCTACTAGAATCCCCTTCTGTATTCGCTCTGCATCTAAAACACTCCTGCATTATACAGTACCCCCCAAGGCAGTGTCCCACTCCGCCCCAGAGAGCCCTCCCAATCTCTGCCCGGCCTCCTCTGGAAACTGGCCGGGGCTGTGTGGGGAAGCAGTGCCGTGCTGAGCTCGGGATACAATCACACTCCTGTTGGTTCAGTTGATTTATGTGATTGAATCCCTGGCACGTGAATGGGAGCCGAACCTTTGGTAAAAGGCATTTTGCTGAGCACAAGCGCTCTGCGGAGCTGCTTAGCTGCAGCCGCTAATCCGCTTTGACATGTCTGCCCAGAGGACAACGTATCCTTTGGAGAGAGGGAGCTTAGAAATGGAGCTAAATTAGGCAGCGAGGCCTGGTTCTGGTTCTAGTCCCTTCCTGCTAGGGTACAGAGAGACCAGGGCTCCCCCGTGAATCCGACTGCAGAGGTGCAGTATGACTGACTCATTAATAAATGTGTCAGAGGCACCAGTTCATAGAGGGGGGGGGGAGAGCTGCCAGTCAACTCAAATCAGTGACAGCAACAGCTGAATAATGCTACCTTTGGCTCTGACTGCACATGGGTGGGCTGTGATTCCCTTCAAAGCCCTGAGGAGGCCACGTTTCCAGCTAACTGTTGCCCACAGAAAGGACTCTTGCTTTTGTTCCCAGTGGGGAAGGTTGGAATTTCCTCACCTGCATGAAGCCAATAGGCCAGCCAGTCCTGTCGTTTGGATCTGACTGCGGCCGATGTCATGTGCTTCAGGGGAAGGTGGAAAACCCTCATGATTCATCTAACTGTGAAAAAGCAGCTGCTGCAGGGAGTCAGTCCTGACCCCGTCTGAGGGTTAGTTTACACCAGGGGTCTCAAACTCAAATTACCAGGAGGGCCGCATGAGGACTAGTGCATTGGCCCGAGGGCTGCATCACTGACCCCGCCCCCTCACTGCCCCCGCCCCCACTCCACCCCTTCCATTAGGCCCTGCCCCTTCGCCTCCTCCCCTGAGCGCGTGGCTCCCCGCTCCTCCCCCCTCCCTCCCAGAAACCATGAAGCCGCCAGACAGCTGTTCTGGCAGCGGGAACTGCCTGGGGGTAAAAATAAAACCTTGGAGCAGCGTGGAGGGAACGGGGATCTTAGCAATCTTAGCGGCCACAGAATGTAACTGGGGGTGAGGGGAGTTGGCAGCCACAGAACGTAACTGGGGGGAGGGGATGGGAGTGAGGGGAGTTGGCCATAGGATGTAACTGGGAGGGGGGGCAGGGGGAGTCTGGCGGCCCGCCTCTTCTCTCCCCCTCCTCCCCCGTGTGCATGCTTCCCGCTCCTCCCCACTCCCTCCCAGAAACCGCGAAGCCGCCAGACAGCTGTTCTGGCGGCAGAACTTCAGAAAGTAACTCGGGGGGCGGGGAGCCCGGCGGGCCGCAGGGAAGCGCTCCGTGGGCTGCCTGTTTGAGACCCCTGGTTTACACCTTGAAGCATGACGACTGGTTTCTTTTATGGTTTTATCTTAGCTAGTGTCACTAGACCCAAGTGACCCTGCCCCACTGTACCTGCAGCAAATTGCTGGCATGGAGAGAGGGGTTAAAAGAAGGAGACCTAGCCCAATGCAGGGCTGACCCAGAAGGAGTGCAGAGCTCTGCGGTGAGAGAAGCCTGCTTACAGCCCAGAGACTGGGGTAGCTTGCTGGTGGATAAGGGATGAACTGACCCTTAGGAGAATGGCTGGAGTACCGGTTATTGGAAGACAAGCCCTGAACAGAAGGGTGGGGTCTGGCTGCAGGTTTGCTGCATTTCCCTGTTTTGAGTTGTGATTTTTTTCCTGATTTCTTTGGCCCTCAATACCCTGGAAAGGACTGAAGTGTGCCTTGGCTGTAGGGTTAATGCACTGCTACGTTGGACCTGTGAGAGATGGTGACCTACCAGCGGAGACCTGTGGCTGGGTGAGTTGTGCCCTGATGGGTCACCAGGGGGCAGTGTAGTGGTAAACCTGATCACTGTGATGTTCTAAAGAAGGTTTCCTCTCCTGCAAATTGGCTTCCTTTTCATTTCAGTGAGTTCTCTCCTGCACTCCTGGTATGGGCTGAGGTAGACAGGCGGTCTGACTGGTCTGATTCCGGAAGCAGAGCCCAGAGCTCTCACTCCTGGGTTCCAACTAAATGCTCCTAGTCTTATTTCTTCCATTTATCACGTTCTCAGTGGTACCTTCAGCAACTCCCCACAAGCCCAGTGTATCAGCACCCCAGAAATTCCTCTATCATCCCCCAGAGCATCTGCATCAGCTTCCCAACCTCTCCTTTGCATCAGCACCCCCGAGCACCTGCACCCAACATCCCAGCTCCTCAATAATCTTTAACAGCCTGTTCTCCTTTGCACATTCCGCTGCTTGTTGGAGGCTTAGTAATGGTGCTCTTCCTGCCCAGTATCTTCTCTCCCACTGCCTCACACAACGCCAAGTTGAGCATAACCCCTTAGCCCTATTCGTTTATGGGAGGCAGTTTTCCACACTTGTGACTGGTCTCTTCCTCCCTGTTTCTCCGAGCCAAGCTATGTCTTATGCCTACAAGTAACAAGCAATGGTCTCCTTGCTGTTTTCCTCCTCTACTGTAAGGGCTTCTGAGGCACTGTTGCCTAGATCCTCAGGTATTTAGGTTCCCCACTCCCACTGAAATCAATGGAAGTTAGGTGCCTAAATACCAGGGAGAATCTGAGCCTGTATGTCCTTACTTCTGTAGAAGTCATGGAGCTGATGAAGCAGAGGTTTTGAGAGAACATGCGAAGAGCTTTTCCCCCAAGGAATGGCGGGACCAGGGCAATGAGCTAAGGAGCCTTTCGTGTCTAGGTCCAGCCCAGCTTGGTAAGAACTGCAGATGGCTTCCATCTGATGGCTGCTTGGTGGCCTGTGTTAAATGATTGGGCTGAGTCCCAACAGACACCTCACAACCCCTCACTGGCAGTCTGAGGCCCAGGACTGAGTGGGCCATGGGACTCCCCTCCTGGCCAGAGTTAAGGCACGTTGTCACGGCAATACAGGGGATGCTTGCCCTGCACCTGCATCTCTGCTGTGGGCAAGCTGAGGCCATCACTCTCTAGGGCTGTCGATCCAGCACCGGTCACCAGTGCTAATTTAACAGATCAAAATCGTAAGAATCCAAGGCCCTGCTGCTGATTTAACGGGATGTACCGAGTATGCAGGCAAAGCTGGGGAAAGGGGAAGTAGGCCCACCCTGCTCCCCAAGATCCAAAGACCAGGCCTCTGCTGCCTTTCTTGGAGGCTGTAAGGGCTGTTGCAAACATCTAGTGTCACGTACCCTGGGCCTTCAGCACAGAGAACATAAGTCTGGAGATAGTTATAAACAGGATTACTGAATAGATGCTACTTACGTGTGATCTACTGTTTACCTCCTCTTCGCTTTGTGGCACCTCGGCATCTGTTAAAAACAAGTGCAAGCAAAATAAAACATACATTATGTTATAAACAAAGTATGGACAGAATGAGGGGCTCAAAGCATGTGATCATTTTGCCACCTAGTGGCTGGCCTGCAGAGAAGATAAAAGCCTTACTACTATTACATCATCAATATGTTCTCCTTTAACTCAAGGAGCTGTGCATCTGGAGCCAAAGGTCCTAGCCTCTATATAGACCACAGAATCATAGGACTGGAAGGGATCTCAAGAGGTCATATAGTCTAATCCTCTGCACTCATGGCAGGACTAAGTATTATCTAGACCATTCCTGACAGCTGTTTGTCTAACCTCTTAAAAATCTCCAATGACAGAGATTCCACAACCTTCCTAGGCAATTTATTCCAGTGCTTAACCACCCTGACAGTTAGGAAGCTTTTCCTAATGTCCAACCTAAACCTTCCTTGCTGCAATTTAAGCCCATTGCTTGTCCTATCCTCAGAGGCTAAGAAGAACAATTCTTCTCCCTCCTCCTTGTAACAACTTTTTATGTACTTGAAAACTGTTACCATGCTGCCTGCGGTCCATGAATTTGTGCAGGATCCCAGGGATGAAGTAGTGCTATGTTGTGCAGTGAAGAGGATGCAATTACTGGGGAAGATGTTTGGGTGCTTTTCTCAAATCGGTAATCACTGAGCAAGGCAGGTTTTCACACATGTATTTAGATGTGGTAAGCGGGAGTTAAAAGCCAGTTCTCAACGTGCCACACTGAAAATTCACTTTCACCGCAGCAGCCAAATTGGCCTTCACGTGAAAAATCTGGGTGTAGGAATGGAACCTGGAGCTGGCAAGCGCCAGGCAACTGCAAGTGATGGGACAAACTCCCTGGACCTCCCAGGCCAAGAAAAGCTGAGGGAGAAATTGTGATGTCCCCCGCAAAACACATTTAGCTGCTGGCCAGGCATCCTGGCTTCCTTCTCTGTGCCAGGGATGCACCAAAAACAGGGTCAACGTCAGGCAGTACTAGAAACTGCAGCCACAGGTGCACCAGTGCAGTGGGGGTATAACTCACTAGGCTCTTCTGTCCCTTTATATTTCAAACTGCCTGGCAATGGCTAAGGGCCTCACTTTCTAACCTGATGGAGCCTGAGATGCACAAGAATCCCCGGAAAACACCCCAGGACTGCAGTGTCTCAGCTGTATGAGAAAAGGACACTGGGCGCAGGCTGGATGCTGGCTGCTATCATCCCTGAAAGGGTGGTCTAAAATACAGTTAGCCTGAGGAACCAAGCCATACTTCAGAGCTGAGATCTCAGACATCCCCTGCGCTACAGAAGATGACAATAACCTCCCGGGAAGCTGGGAACTTTTGAATTCCAGTGGACTAGAATGTTTCTATCTAGTCAGAGCAGATTGAGAGATACTGGCCCTTGGGTTACCATCTTACTCCCCCACAACCTACTTCCACAGCTACAGTTACAGCCCACTAGCTGGAACACCGCAGCAGCCCCAATCCCGTGGCTCTATGCCATCGGAAGGCAGCTTGGGATCCCAGCTTTCCGATGGCAGATAGTACCAGGCCTGAGCTGTAGCAGAGCGAGCACCCACAGCTGTAATTGGAGGCAGAGACTCGGCACCTCTGAAAGTCGGGTCCTTATTACGGGATCTTGAGACTCTGGCTGTTAACATCACGTCACGAACAAAGTGTAAAAGAAAAAGCAGGTTGGTAATTGGATTTCTCCGGTGGCTTGATACAGTAGCTATGATGATTGCATGAGGGGGTTTCTCCTTGTTTAGCTCTTCACTGTCATTTTCTATTTCCATTGGTTTGGCATGTAGCAAAGTTCAATCCAAACTCATTAAAATAATGCCTCAATGTAATGAGGCTCTATCTATCCTGGGGCAATCTACAGTATTTACGGGTCCCATCCTGCCCTCAGTGAAGTCAATGGCAAAATTACCTTGGGGGGGGAGGCAGGATTGAGTCTGAATTGCATATGGTATGTGTAAAAGTTCATCAAAGCTCTGGAACTTTTTAACCTTTGGACTACTAAGGACTTTCAGGACCAGTAAGATTCCCCACCTACACCCCCTTGCACTAGTCATGGACCAAGGAATAGTAAGAAGATACAGATACCTGAAATGTAATTTAAAAGGTGATGTCAAAAGCAGAACAATTGAATTTGTCCCTTTTTTCTTTCTGATGTGTAAAGAAGGCCTAATTTATTTATTAATAATTACAGAATTCTACTTGTTTTGCATTAGAAATAGCAGGAATGTTAAATCTGGTCTTCCAGAAAATAGGGAGTCTTTTGATATCCCCAAGAAGACCCAGAGATATAGACTGGAACCACTCTCTGATTAAAGATGCAAAAATGAGGAATCTTTAACAAAAGAGCTTTTCTCTCAACTGTTTGTCAGGCTTTGAGTGAGAGGCATTCACAAAACCATACAATCCAAAATATTGTATGCAGTCTGAATAAAAAAGACTTCCTGCCTCAATCCAGTGTTGCTATCTATGTTTTAAACCTACTAGTTCCCCAGACATCCATACAGTGTTTAGGGAAAAAGGGTGCACCAGCCCTGAATTTCTAGTATAAGCGAACAAGCAGAAAAGAGAACATTTAAAATCTTCCATTGGGCCTTTTTTAAGTAAAATGCAATGCAACATAAAAAAGCAAAACTGGGTATAAAAATCTCATACCTTCTCCTTTAGAGGTCCCCTTTAAAGAATAAGGCAAAGAGTCCGATGCCAGCATGCCTGACATGGATCTTACCACATCTCTAAAAGCCGGCACTAAAGCGCTCTGCAAGTTCTAAGGTCACTTAATAATTTTCAATAAGCCGTTCTCACTGCAAAGATCAAGATCTTAAGCATATAATCCCCTCACAAGACACCTCAAGGAACATTTCCAATGGTATGAGCACAGCCCAACTGCCTTTTAACTCCTTGGAGGCAAGAACAGCCTGTGCACCAATTGCTGGGAAAGTCCTGCTAGCAGGGCCTCCAGTGTCAAAGTGGGGATGAGGTACCTTTTCTCACGTCCTCCCTCGCCAGCCTTGGAATGCTCTCTGCCAGCACTGGCAGCTCTTCTATGGCCTCAGGACACTCCAGGTCTCTCTCCAATACCTCACAGGGGCCTGTTGCCATGTCACTTCCTTCCAGGGAGTCTTGCTGAATAGAGAGAGGTAACACAAATCGCGCACAACGCAGCTGGCAAGGGGTAGCACTGGCATGCAAGACAATGGAATTCAGCTGGAGCACCTGAATGACACACACATACGTGTGTGAATAAATCGCTGCAAGCAATCACTAGCCTTGCTGTACCAGCCACAGCACTTCCAGGGAGCCTGTCCGTGGAGGATCATCAAGGCTTGTCACATGCTCTCACAACCCTGCTGCAGGCTAGGCCTACTCTAAAGAGGAATGTGAGGTTCAGAGAGGTTAAGTGACTCAGCCGCAGAAGGAGTCTGTGCCAGCGCTGGGATTACATCTCGGGAATTTCCTGGCTCCCAGGCTTGTGCTCAGACCCTTAGATCAGAAATCTTACAACGTATATATGTTTAAAGGATCAAGATCATAGCTGGAAAATACCATAGGTCCTTAAGATCCTGTTAACAGCACATCCCATGTTCTACTGGAATTTGGATACATAAAACAGATCCAGCCCATGTGTCATCATTAAAGATCCTATGGCAATTTTCTAAAAATAGAGGTGTAAACCATGGTGTTCTGAACAACTTCCAATTTGGGTAGTGCCACTGTCTCTACCTTCCCCCTCAAATTCCACTTCTGCTTTGCGTCCTGCTCTTAACTGTTGGGCAGTGTTGCTGCGTACTGTTAAACAGCTGTAGCGCTCCACCCCGGAGCCAGCTGCACTACAGGGATAGGTGAAGCAATTCCCACGTTGAAAGCCCTTTGAGGCGAAAGGTACTGTAGAAATGTAGGACTGCTATCGTTAACAGAATGCCAGTGTGTTAATGACACCTGCGCTAACCCCAAAGCAATTAACACTTCAGTGCTGCTGCTCCCCAATGCAATCTTCTGTGCTCCCCATTTTCAACTGATTAAGGCTAGCGGGCATCAGGTACGTACATTAACTGTTAGGATGTTCAGAGTTGGACTCTTCCTAAAGTGGGGCTTGCACAGCAAGTTCTGAAATTCTGGGCTCCCGCCCCATTCTGGGCTCACCTCCTTGTCTCTGGGTAGAGTCTCCGAATAGCAAACCCCTCCCCAGGGCTCCAATACCTCTCCTAGGCACCACACCAGCCTTTGGTTGCGAAGGTTGTAGCCACAGGGGAATGCCTGAAGACGTGAAGGGCCCTGGCTGCCCTCTGTTATAACAATGAAGTCCTTGTCCTCACCCTATGCCCAAGCTGGGCTGATGCTGCTGGAGCAGGAAGCTTTGTGCAAATAGGAGAGTGAGGCTGCTGCCTACCAGGAAGGGAAATTGATGACTTAACAGAAGCACCTTTCTAGTCTCAACAGTTCAGCGCTGAGTCATCGATTCCTCTCCAGTTCTGGGCTGCGGCTGCTCTGCTCAATCGGCAGAAAACCTCCTTTTTCAGACAGCGTTAAGGGAGGTGATGACAGAACTTGAGCCCGGCTGGAATTTCTCCCTCTCCTCTGCTAGTTCACTGACTGCTCCTGCCTCCCAACTACAGTACGTGCTCAACTGGAATAGGAGTGTGATACTGCTGCAAACCAGAGGTCTATCAGCTGCCAATACTAGATGTGGCTGGGAGGTAGCGTGTGCTTACACACAGACACCATTGTTTCAGGATTCCAACAGCTGAATTAGGGACACTTTGGAACCCCATTCACACCCATCACGTGTCCCTGCCTTCATAAAGCGAGAAAGCCTAAGCTGACAGCTTGCATCAACAGTGTAGATGGTCAAAATGGTCATAGAACAGGTTACATCAGCCACCAGAACAGAATTTGGTTTCATGGGTCAGATCTCTGAGATCTCAAAGTATTTTACAAAGTAGCAGTTAAGATACTAACACTGTGACAACTGCGTAGGCCAAATGTGGCAATTAGCGCTCACACCCATAGTCTCTGCTATTCAAACTCATTCCTCCACTATGCTCTCCGGATCCTTTTAAAAGGTCTTGAAAGACTCACCTAAGAATGTCTTATGGTGTGATTTCCCCTGCACACAACCATACGCTTGGTCTGTAGTCGGTTGATTGTTTACTCCTTAGTGCAGGACTCTATAAAGAACCCAACGTGTCTGTGGACACCATGGAGGTAACATAAATAATCCTACAATTCTACCATCATGTCAGCAACGACTTTCCAGAGAAGAGCTCAGGTCCAAGATCTGAAGTGTGACTCCACTACTAACTCATATCAAAGAAGCTTCCAAAAATAGCCCCCTTCCCCTCTCCATCAGCTCCTTCAAGATAGTGGAATTACAGGCTCTTTCCATACACACATCTATCCCCGGCTAGCCAGCAACTAACTTCTGACTCCAGGCACGCATTCTGTGGCATGGGTTTTCCGGTATTTGCTTAAAAGAGTTAAAATCCCACAAAAGGCATACCTAGGGCTTGAATGCAGCCGTCTTTCCTTCAGCCTCTTGTCTGGCTCAGTCTCTACAAAGTAATATACAGCAACAGGTGCTGATTTCTGCCAGAGCAAAATATCAACCAATCACAGGAAGCTAATGCCACCATAGCTTTAATATTCAGCCCTGGGAGACAGAAGAGGGTCTGACTTCACTCTGAAAGAGAGAGAGAGAATAACATGAGGCTCATTTGCTTCCTTTCATGACAGACCCATCTGCCTTGGCTGCTCTCAGAAACGAGGGAACCATGGAGATGTTATGCATAGCAGGGATATAAGATGGGAAGGATGAAGGAATAGCCTATGAAAAGCAATAGGGTTGGGAATACCCTGACAGGAATATGGTGCTAGGAAGCCAGGACTGAAAATCTGTCAAATGTCCATTCCCCAAACTAGAGCTTGTTGAGAGCACAATAGTGCAAAGTGCTTAATTAATGAATGTTTGTAAAGTACTACTGCATATAGTGCTGAATAGCAGCAAATGCAGTTAACTTGAGGTGAGTAACTCCTCATTTCCAACAGCACATGCAAGAGGAGAATCTGGGCTAGTGTATTCAGACACTCAAGTTACAGAAGGGTAAAAAACAGACATTAATTTCCTAGTGTTAAGAGCAGGTTCTTTATTTGCAGATGACTCAAATGGCTGAACTTCAAACGTGGGACCTGCTCCCATAACCTTTATTCTCATGAGTCCAACTGAAGACAATGGGGCTACTCATGGAAGGGGGATAAAGTTAGGCATCTTGCTGCGCAGAGGTCTGCTCCCAGATGTGCTGCTGCCCTGCTAACCCAGCCTTGCAAGGAACTGGCTCTAGCCAACCAGCTACAAAGGCAGGAACTCACCCTGGCCCCCCTCCTTTCATCGCACTCAGTCTGATATCTGCCCCTGCCGCCCTATGGTGGTGGGTACTTGAAAGCTTAACTGGGAACATTTAAATACTAGTACGATTAACCATGAGAATTTCCCCTCTCCTGGCCGGTGGGGAGGGGAGAGGGTCATCTCGACCTCCCTGTTCCACGGGGGCTTGATGCCCTGCGTCGCTGACCGCCGCGGGAGTGGGCCAACTGGCCGAGGCTTCCGGCACCCTTGGTTCAGAGGTGGCCGACCGGGAAGCTCCCGACTGTGCACCCTGGGCCTGGTGGTATGCCCACGGGGTCCAGAATGGCCACTGGGTGGGCCCCTGCCTGTGCACCTGCCTTGGTCCTGCCCCCACATTAGGGTGGCCACGATCTGACTTACGGAAGTCCTGTTCTGTAAACTGTGACCCCGTCTCCAAACCCAAGGAACGAGATCGGGACTGCGAGGGCCAGGGGGCGCCGAGCGGATCTGCGCTGGTGAGCGGTGCTGAGGAGAAGAAGAGCAGTGTCACGAGGCTGGGGAGCAGTGCCAGGACCTGGAGCAGTGCTGGGACCCAAACCGCTACCGTGGCCTGAAGCTGCGCCGAGATGGTGAACGACGCCGGGACTGGTGCCGGGTCCAGGACCTGCTCCGCGAAGGCAACCAGCCAGTGGAGCGGCGCTGCGATCAGAAGCGTTGCCATGATCCGGAACGGTGCTGCGAGTACGACCGGCGCTGGGATGGGGAGCGGTGCCGGGACCTTGAGCGGTGCCGAGGCTTGACCAATGGAGCCGACGGTGCCGATGGTCAGATCGATGCCGGCTTGCCTCAAGATGGTGCCATCCGCTGAGGCACCGGAGGCTTGGCGTGGAGCAGAGGAGACCCCTGTTCTGTCATGGTGATGAGGTCCCTCGCAGCCGCAAAGGTTTCCAGGGTGGATGGCAGCTGGACTTCCACAATGCTGGGGGTTGGGCAGTCCAACGGCACCAGACTCAACGGCTCCCCCAGTGGGGCCAAAGTTGACCGTGCCGCGTCTACGACCTTCGCTCCCGGGCGCGCCTCTCCTGGACGTGCCACAGTGGCTAGTTCCATGGGGGTGAGTCTCTGCAAAGGAGAGCCACTCTTCTCTGGCTTCCAGGGCCGCTTCGGTGCCAGGGAGTGGGAGCGGTGCCGGGTCGATGTTGCCAGCTTCGTTGCTGGGAAGCGGCGGTGCCGCGGGTCTTGCCAGAGTACATCCGCGGTGCCACTTCCGCCGCCGGGGCGCTGTGCACCGAAGAGCTTGGTGCCAGGTCCTGCCGCGCCGAAGGAGGCTGGGGTCTAAGTGCCACCTCCATAAGAAGCTGCTTCAGGCGACAGTCCCGCTCCTTCTTAGTCCGAGGATGAAACCCCTTGCACATCCTGCAGTCCTCAGCTTGGTGAGCCTCCCCAGACACATCAGACAACAGTCGTGGGGGTTGCCCATTGGCATGGGCTTGGAGCAGGGAGGGAGGGATAGCTCAGTGGTTTGAGCATTGGCCTACTAAACCCAGGGTTGTGAGTTCAATCCTTGAGTGGGCCATTTAGGGATCTGGGGCAAAAATTGGGGATTGGTCCTGCTTTGAGCAGGGGGTTGGACTAGATGACCTCCTGAGGTCCCTTCCAACCCTGATATTCTATGATTCTATGAATCCCGGAGACTTGGGCATGAGAGCCCCGAAGAAAGACAGTCGGGGTGGAGGGTAAACCCAACCCAACCCAACTGCCACTAACTACACCAAAACCCAAAAGAAACTACCAACAAAAATCAGAACAACGACTATCTGAATCAAGCTTGGGAAACGTGGAGAACTTGCTGAGCAAGACGCCACAGTTCCAACGACCGTCACGGGTGGTAAGAAGGAACTGAGGGGGCGCCAGGTCATATATTGAGCGCCATGAAGGCGCCACTCCAGGGGGCTCCACAGCCGACCTGATGGATGCTGCTAGGGGAAAAACTTTCCGATGGCCGCGCACGCACAGCTAATTGGAATCGATGTGAGCAATCACTCAAAGAAGAACTCAAGTTTTGGGCTTTTTAAAATGGAAGTAGCGATTCCTGCGTAATTCCCAGACTCCAGCCACTGGGGCTTTCAGAAAAAACAGAGAAATTGTTTGTTAAAATATAAATATTTTCAATAAAGCCAAAAGCAACTGAAATATCAGAACAGGGCAGTTTCTTTAATTGAGGTTCTTCCCCCCCCCCCTCGCCAAAAGTGTGTTCCGCTGTGAAAGCTTTAATTTCAGTTGCTGTCCCTGCTCTCCAGCCTACGTGATGGGAAATCAGGCTTTCCTCCAGGACTCCAAACACTACAGTTAAACATCTGATTGCCCAACTAAAAACTGTGCATAGTCCAGGGCACTGCAAATGCTTTGAAATGGTTCCGTCTGTTTCCTATTGGCAGTTGTTTTTAGGCTATCCAAGCTTTATTTTAAAAGAGATGACATTAGTTTAAAGATGACCTTAAAAAAGTGCCTTTCATTGCTGCTTTATGAGGAATCGAATGGCCTGACCTTGTTTCAAGACTTAAGACCCCATTATCTAGCCTTCCCAGGACCAAAGGGTATTAGCTGAAAGTGACAGGGAGGCAGCATGTGAAATGGAAGGAAGTTACTGGGATCACTGACATACCTGAGTCAGGAAAACAGATCAACATGGAGCCAGATTTGCAAGAGAGCTCAGTTCCATTTAGGCATCAAAACAAGAGGCCAGATTTTCACATGAGATCTGCATGCTGAGCTCTTATAAAATCCTGGCCCCGTCTGTGGATGCTATGCATTCGAAAGCACAGCCTATATGGACTAGTGGTTACTATATGTAGTCAGAAAACCAGAAAGGGACTGTGTGTTTTTCAGGGTAGGGATTCTGTCTTCCCTCTTTGTGGGGACAGTGCCAAGCATGCAATGGGCCCAAGTGTAATATAAATAGAACTGCTGATATTGCTGAAGACTGAACCCAAAGCTTTCAGTGGGAGTGGATGTACCTTTAAATAACGACCCTCTCTCTGTACTAACTTGACTGGCTTTTGTTCTTTCTTTATATTTCTTGCTGTGATTTTGCTGCCAAATAAGGTCACTGTAGGTAATTAAAAAGGCATATTTGGTTTATTGGGTTTTAGGAGACGTAATGAAAACAAAATTCTAAATGGACTAACTCAAAGCAGAAGGGATTTTGATTCAATCATGTTTCACTTGGTGCTCGTGATACCATAATACTACTACTTCTAGAGTCTTCCAGGAAAAACATGGTAGTCCTGGATTTTTAGTTTAAAAAAAAACAAAAACAAGCAGTACTTCTCCCCCCCCCCCCTTTTCATAGCCATCAGGGAGTTCTGAGAGGGAGTTTGGAAGGGGAGTGGGAAGGGGCAAGGTACACGGGCAAGTTCTGATGGGCAAGTTCTGGGGTTGTTGCCCATCAAGCCCGCGTACGGGCTTAACAACCATGTAAAAGAAGCAGTGAGAGCTAAAAAGGCATCTTTTAAAAAGTGGAAGTCAAATCCTAGTGAGGTAAATAGAAAGGAGCATAAATACTGCCAAATTAAGTGTAAAAATGTAACAGGAAAAGCGAAAAAGGAGTTTGAAGAACAGCTAGCCAAATACTCAGAAGGTAATAAAATGTTTAAGTACATCAGAAGCAGGAACCCTGCTAAACAACCAGTGGGGCCCCTGGACGATCGAGATACAAAAGGAGCACTTAAAGACGATAAAGTCATTGCGGAGAAACTAAATGAATTATTTGCTTCAGTCTTCATGGCTGAGGATGTTAGGGAGATTCCCAAACCTGAGCCGTCCTTTGTAGGTGACAAATCTGAGCAAATTGTCAGACTGAAGTGGCATTAGAGGAGGTTTGGAATTAATTGATAAACTTAACAGTAACAAGTCACCAGGACCAGATGGCATTCACCCATGCGTTCTGAAAGAACTTAAATGTGAAACTGCGGAACTATTAAGTATGGTTTGTAACCTATCTTTTAAATCAGTTTCTGTACCCAGTGACTGGAAGATAGCTAATGTAACGCCAATATTTAAAAAGGGCTCTAGAGGTGATCCCGGCAATTAAGGACCGGTATGTCTAACGTCAGTACCGGGCAAATTAGTTGAAACAATAGTAAAGAATAAAATTGTCAGACACATAGAAGAACATAAATTGTTGGGCAAAAGTCAACATGGTTTCTGTAAAGGGAAATCATGTCTTACTAATCTATTAGAGTTCTTTGAAGGGGTCAACAAACCTGTGGACAAGGGGGATCGAGTGGACATAGTGTACTTAGATTTCCAGAAAGCCTTTGACAAGGTCCCTCACCAAAGGCTCTTATGTAAATTAAGTTGTCATGGGATAAGAGGGAAGATCCTTTCATGGACTGAGAACTGGTTAAAAGACAGGGAACAAAGGGGTAGGAATAGTAAATTTTCAAAATGGAGAGGGGTAACTAGTGGTGTTCCCCAAGCATAGGCGCTGACTCCGTGGGTGCTCCGGGGCTGGAGCACCCACGGGGAAAAATTGGTGGGTGCAGAGCACCCACCGGCAGCTCCCCGCCAGTCCCGGGACCTTACCTCAGCACCAGGAGATGTTGCAGGGCCCCGCCACGTCGCCCGGGGGCGGGGCCCCGCCTCCGACGCTGGGCGTCAGCCCCCACCGGCGCCACAGGAAGTCGGCGCCTATGTCCCCAAGGGTCAGTCCTAGGACCAATCCTATTCAATTTATTCATAAATGATCTGGAGAAGGGGGTAAACAGTGAGGTGGCAAAGTTTGCAGATGATTCTAAACTGCTCAAGATAGTTAAGACCAAAGCAGACTGTGAAGAACTTCAAAAAGATCTCACAAAACTAAGTGATTGGGCAACAAAATGGCAAATGAAATTTAATGTGGATAAATGTAAAGTAAAAATACTTTGGAAAAAATAATGCCAACTATACATACAATATGATGGGGGTTAATTTAGCTACAACTAATCAGGAAAGAGATCTTGGCGTCATCGTGGATAGTTCTCTGAAGACGTCCACGCAGTGTGCAGCGGCAGTCAACAAAGCAAACAGGATGTTAGGAATCATTAAAAAGGGGATAGAGAATAAGATGGAGAATATCTAATTGCCCTTATATAAATCCATGGCACACCTACATCTTGAATACTGCGTACAGATGTGGTCTCATCTCAAAAAGGATATACTGGCATTAGAAAAGATTCAGAGAAGGGCAACTAAAATGATTAGGGGTTTGGAATGGGTCTGTAGCGGGGCAGTCACCCTGCTCCTGTGAAAGGCTAGACTGATTGGGGAAGCAGCCACAGCTAGGGCCATGCCCCAATCAGGCCACAGCTGGCCCTATAAAAGGGCTGTGAGCCAGAAGCAAACAGTCTCTCTCTAGCTCTGGAGAGAGAAGGACCTGGCTGCCTGGGAGCTCAGGGTACTAGGGCAGGGCAGGGGAAAGGCAAGAGGTGCTCCGGCCTGGCATCTCCCCAGGCTGCAGAGGTGTAGCCCAGGCTTAGGCAGAAGCAGCAGGTCCAAACCCCCCTTGCCAGTGATGAGTGGTTTACAGACTGCAGTTTGCCCCAGTGAACGGGGATGCTGACTGGCAGTAGCCACTGAGGCAACGTGGAGATACAGGGTTGGGGGTTCCCCTGGGAGGGGAGACCCAGATCGTGGGTTACTGCTGGGGGGCAGAACCCTGAGATAAAGGGGAAGTGCCAGAGGGCAGCACCTCAAGATAAAGGGACACTGGGGTCTGGGAGGAACACAGGGGCCAGCAGCAAGTGAGACGCTGGCCTGTGGAGAGTGCTCCAAGTGCTGAAGAGCTAATTCCCAGGACGACCAGCAGGAGGCGCCATGCCAGTGAGTCTTTGATTTTGCTACAGGGTCCCATATGAGGAGAGATTAAAGAGGCTAGGACTTTCCAGCCTGGAAAAGAAGACACTAAGGGGGGATAGCTCAGTGGTTTGAGCATTGGCCTGCTAAACCCAAGGTTGTGAGTTCAATCCTTGAGGGGGCCATTTAGGGATCTGGGGCAAAAATTGGGGATTGGTCCTGCTTTGAGCAGGGGGTTAGACTAAGGTCCCTTCCAACCCTGATATTCTATGATTCTATGAAAATCGTGAGTGGTGTCGAGAAAGTGAATAAGGAAAAGTCATTTACTTGTTCCCATAATATAAGAACTAGGGGCCACCAAATGAAATTAATGGGCAGCAAGTTTAAAAGTAAGTTCTTCACACAGCGCACAGTCAACCTGTGGAACTCCTTGCCTGAGGAGGTTGTGAAGGCTAGGACTATAACAGGGGTTAAAAGAGAACTAGATAAATTCATGGAGGTTAAGTCCATTAATGGCTATTAGCCAGGATGGGTAAGGAATGGTGTCCCAAGCCTCTGTTTGTCAGAGGGTGGAGATGGATGGCAGGAGAGAGATCACTTGATCATTACCTGTTAGGTTCACTCCCTCTGGGGCACCTGGCATTGGCAACTGTCGGTAGACAGGATACTGGGCTGGATTGACCTTTGGTCTGACCCAGTATGCCCGTTCTTATGTAAAATAGGACAAATCCATTCTCCCCCCCCGGGAATCTTTCAATGTATATACAGGTACCTGCAATGAACAGGGAGTGGGGCTGGTTTGCCTGCACAGGCAAATGCCTCCACATGTTTAGCTCTAAAGAGCTCACTGCAAAGTTATAAACACTCCAGTCTCCATTGGACAGTTACACCAAGGAGTTTCCCAGAGGCACATTCTTTTCTAATCCCTTGAAACCCCACTGGATCCCAGTTTCTCACCTGACCTCAATCAGATAAAGCATCTCTGGGACCAAACGAGCTCCGAGAATCTCCGTAATGTTCTCTGAGGTGACATGAAGCAGAAAGCTCCTGCTGGCATGACGCTGGAGGGTAACTGATCAGCGTTGGGCTGGTGTCATGCTGCATTTAGGCTGTACTGAATGCTCACTGAGGGCTTGCAGTGCTAAATATTGAATTGCTGGATTTTATTTGTTAATGGGAACTTCATTTACTTTATGTACCCAAGCTGTAATCATGATTCATGACTGGTCTATGTGTGGAAACATCATCTGCTTTACTTCAAATGTTCCCATCGCTCATGCTCCCTTTGGTGGGTTTACATGGCTGAACTCCAGTATGAGGTGAAATGATAATCAAGGCTCTGTGTAGTCTGCGGCATGACCAAACCAAATTCTGCAGCAGCAAATTCTTACATTCCATAGCAAGTTTACTTTATCCAGCTACCAGCATATTTCTCTCCCTCCCTTTCCACCCGCCCACACCTACTCCTGTTGCTCACAGTTGAAAAATACTCATCAACAAAATTAGTTCATGATGATTTTCAACAATGATTAATGTTGAAGATGGATTTTCACTATGCCCTCCAGGCAGCTCAGCTCTATTCTCTGACTCTCCGCTCTTATGACAGCCAATGACTCAGCCCAGAACCACCTCCTCCTTCCCATGTGTGCTATGGAAGGAAGGAGCCAGTAGCCGGTTTCAGTGGCTCATTTTCCCAGCTCGCAGCTGCTCTGCAGGTGCAGTCCAGGTTTACTAGCTTGCCAATCTATACCTCTGGCTCCCCTGCCTCCATCTCTGGCTATCCATGCCCTGGCTGCCTGGTTCCATGCAATAGTGCACAGAGAATGCCCTGCAACCTGCTCCACCTACCCCCTTTCCCTTGTGGAGAACGCGGGAGATCAAGAGGAAGCTGCAGGCAGGTTCCAGCAGGGCAGGGAAACTGAAAACAAACACCTGGCTGCAGCAAAAATGCTGAACTGGATGGCATTTCTTCTGTGGCTGCAGAATTAGGGAGTCCACAAGGCCCTGATGGAGACAAAGGGGACAAGTCACACCACTCAGAGCTATTGTTTCAGGCAGACTGATGTAAGCAACACAGCAATGGTAACTTGGAAAACAAACCAAATGTAATCTTCAGAACCATAAGGGCCACAAACCTTTTTTTATTTTTAGTGGAGATTTCAAGAGTACCATTCTGTAGCAAGTGCCACAGATACAAACTCCCCAATTACAAAGGGCCCTAATGTGACTTCCAGAGCTATCATGGAGGCCCCTGCTAAAGAGATGATGCAAGATATACCACCTTGGGCTTTGATCTTATCAGACCTCCGAAGCTACACAGAGAGACAAGGTGTTTAATAGAAGTTGGTCCAATAAAAGGTATTCCCTCATCCACCTTGCCTCTCTAATCTCCTGGGACCAACACAGCTACACCAAGCTAAGCAGAGGCAGACTGAGTCAGCGCTTGTGTGGGAGATTGCCAAGAATATCTAAGTGCTAGAGAAAATGCTTGTCACGGAGTCACAGGCCTGATGCTCTGGAACTGTTTAGTGTGAAGCCAGACAGGATTCTGGGTAATGTGACTCCCCTCAGGGCATGTTGTCCAGGACAAAAAGCCTCCTTGGCTATGGTTTTCCTGGGTCTGACCTCAGAGCATTCAGCACCCCTGTTCTCACCGTACACTTCCCGCAGCAGGTCCACCATGACGGGACCCCTGGGGAAGCCAGATGGGCCCTGCACCCCAACTTTGTAGTCAGCAGTGACTCCCAGCCAGCGTTGTAAAACGTAAGGGTTTATTAGTCGACAGGAACACAGCATAGAACAGAGTTCGCTAGCACAGAAATCAGGAACTTTCAGCGAAGTCCATCTGGAGTGGACTCTGGGCCTGGTGCCCCAGACTCCCCGCTCTGAGTTCCAAACCGGAGACTGACCCCTTCCAACCGCCTGACCTCCGACACCCCTGTTGCCCTTCATCTTGCTTCCCGGGCAAAGTGTCACTTGGTTGCATCCCCCTCCTGGTTCTCAAGTTACGAAGGGCATCGGCCATCGCTTACATGCAGGCAGCTGGAGCCACCTCACCTGCCCCCGAGGGTCTCAGCAAAAGTCTCACACCCTTATGCCCACCATCTAGGCATTAGTGCAATACACAGGGAAACTAAGGTACACAGAGTATTCATGCAAAACAGTAAGACTCACACAGGCTCATGTACAACATAAGGGGAAAACCCCCACTTCATCACAACGCTGACTCCCATTTTCACTAAGTGTGGAAGGAAAACGCTCTCAACTAGATAAAAGTACACACTACCTGCAGGCCAATGACAAGCTTTTCTTCATTGTGAAGGTTTGACAGCCAGACTTAAGATGGCTGCAGCAATCTCATAATGTAAATTGTTTAGGAGTATTCATTCTATGCAAACCAAACAGCTGGGAATGAACTATCTATCTAAGGTACTTCTCTGGCCCCCATTAACACAGTATTTGGGGGAGAAGTAATTGAACTGGGATCTACCACCTCTCAGGTCAGTGCCTGAATCACGGGACTGTGGGATATTGAGGTGGGGCTCCCTCAGACTCTCCTGTTGAAGTTGTTGCACTGTGGATGAATAATAGAAGAGTCTTTGGAACCAGGGAATTGGATTCTAGGTCCCCCAAACCCTGGGTGAGTGATCTACCCACCAGGCTATCGAGTCATTCTCATGTTTGTGTGCAACCTCTGGCCCAAATGACCAAGTATTTATCCATAGTGCAACAGCTTCATGAGGAGAGCCTGAGGGAGCCCCACCTCACAATATTCCGTGGTTCAGACACTCACCTAAGAGACCGCAGATCCCTGCTCAACTTCCTTTCCATGCCCTCAGAAGCAGGGGGGGACTTGATCTGGGGGTCTCCCACATCCCAGGCGAGTACCCTAACCACTGGGCTAAAAGTTACAAGCGAATGCCTCCTCCTCTTCTGTCTCTCTCCCCCCCACCCCACCTCCCTAAAATTGCAGAGGTGCCTGACTTCAGGAAACAGACTAGTGAACATCTGAGAATGGCTAGCAGAGGTAGGCACCTCTGCGGGGAAGGCTCAGCACATACCCCTCTGGTTGGCATCTCCCATTGCCTAGCATAGGCAGCTTCCTTCCTAGTGTGCGGACTTCTGTGAATTGCAACCTAAGGTGCCTTTCTCTCCCCATTTGTTGTACAGGAGCCCAGGAGCCTAACTCAGGTTTTGTGAATTGCAGTAATTTTCTAGGGGCCATGACACTGGGTGTTAACGCCTAACTCCTGTGCATCCAGACCTCAGTGACTTGTTGCCCTAGACAAGGTGGGAAATCTGGGGTGGGGGACTGATGCCAGGTCCTCGGCTAGTGCTCTAACCACTGGATCATCATTCCTCTCTAATTTAGCAGTGTCTTAGCACGCCTTTTGCGGCTAAAAGTGATTTCTCTTGGGTAATAAGAATAATAATCCCTAGCTCTTACCTAGTGCTTTTCATCCATAGCTCTCAAAGCACTCTACAAAGGAGCTCTGTATCCATATCCCCACTTTACAGATAGGGAATCTGAGAGACAGGGAGGTGAAACGACTTGCTCATAACTTGCAGTGTGAGTCCTCTCTCTTTCTTACACTATTATAGGAAGACCTGAAGAAAGATGGGTATTGCAATGTGACGCAGCCTCTTTCGGGTCCCTGGTGGCAGAAGGTCCCCTCAGGGGCTGTAGTGTCCCAGATGATCACAGCTGCCATAGCAACTCAGAGAGAGCCATGGTTTCTGAGCTAGTACCACTGGGGGCTTTAAAGATCAGGGCCAGCAGTTTGAAATGGATCTGGAACTGGATGGGGGCCAGTGAGGCTTCAGAATCACGGATGATATGTGCTGTCATCAAGCTGTTCAATTCAGAAGGTAGGCTTGCATGTGATAGATCAAGAGTAGTTTCTGCAGGGCCTTTCCCTTTCCTGTTCCTACACAGGATACTTGGCAGGGGGCAAGCCTGGAAGGGACACAAGCAAGAAACAGCATAGCTAGGCCCTCATCTGAGGAGAAACGATTACTCCTTGCTCGTCAAAATAGAAAGAGGCATTTCTGGAGACTATTTGGGTCTCCAGGTACAATGATGAATCCAGCAGGACCCCAAGACTGCGTACTATGTTAACCACTGGCACGCAGATACCCCGACAGAGGACAAGATCACAGTGTACAACAGCTCCCTCCTGCAGGTCACCTCCATACCCACTGTATTTAGCTTGAGCCAGCTGCCTTTCATCCAGTTGGGACAAAACAGCGGCTGTGCTGGACACACACAGCTATGTGTCGTCAGCACACTGATGGTGTCAGAGTCTGTGTTATCTGATCGTTCCCAGCAACGGTTAACAGCAGTGGCAACAGGACTCAGGCCTGCGGGACTCCCCAAGCAAGAGGAGGAGCAGCAGCCCCTCATGACCCGCAAGGATCTGCCACAGAAGAACAGGGAACGCTAGTCTAATGCTAAAGCTCTTTGGTGGACCAGCAGCTCTTTGTGATTGAAGGCATCGAGTGAAACTTCTAGGTCAAGCAGAATTTACATGGATGTTTCACCCATGTCTGTGGCCATAAAAAGAGAGGCCCATTTCTGTGCTCCAGCTATGTCCGAAGGGGTTTAGAGTACTGGTACTGGTCAGGTGGAGCTGACTACACTTGTTCTCTCTGCACATTAGAATGGAAGGATTATCAAAATTTCAGACTCTGACCAATTATTGGCTTGAACGAGCCCTGATAATCTTCCATTCTGGCCTCAAGCCAACTTCAATCACCTGTCCTGCTGCAGTGGTAAAAATTCAGGTGCTCAGATGACATGAATCAAGTCTGTCACATAGGACTGACTCCTGTTTTCAATTCTTGGTTTCTTGCACCCCAGGCTGTCTGGGGCTGACTGTGCTTGTAGAACTCCTGTGCTCAGTTAGGAACCCCTTATTCCCAGGACCACCTGAGGCATAGTGCACTTGGCATTGCTACATGACAGGCCTCAGTTTGATGTGTACCACGGGCTAGCAGGGGCCAGAAATGCCTTGTCTTTCAACAGCAACCCCTCTGGCCAATTCTGTAGTTGGAATTTTAGAAGTCTCCAGAAAAGAGGGGTTGGTGTTAATTGGGGGATCTACAGGACTCAGTCTAGAGCTGACTGAATCTTTCTTTCTTTTTTTTGATTGACCCCTGAAACGAGGAAAAAACACAGACCAACAAAAATTGGGCGGGGGGGGGGGGGGAGAACCCCTAGTTTGGTTTTAACTGAAAATGAGTTTTCTTCCAGTTTCTCACTGAAACAAAATAACAAATTTTGGATGAAATGAAACATTGCATCCAACCTAAATTTTCTTTTCCA
The DNA here is from genome assembly GCA_033296515.1 of Macrochelys suwanniensis. Classification (NCBI taxonomy): domain Eukaryota; kingdom Metazoa; phylum Chordata; order Testudines; family Chelydridae; genus Macrochelys; species Macrochelys suwanniensis. The sequence continues at coordinate 5,675,693 of CM065799.1, forward strand.
GTTTTGGTTTAGTACTGGGTTGTTTTGGGGTGCCTTTCCCTTTAAAAAAAAATTCTGTTAAGCTTTTAAATAAAACATTTTGAAATGAAAAGTCAAAATGTGTCATTTCAAAATGGCCACAATGAAATATTTCCACTTAAAAAAAAAATCCCATTTTTCTTCAGCTCAAACTACACGCTGAATTTGATCCAAATTTGCAAACAGTTTCAGTGCTCTAAAAAATGCATTTTTGGAGCATTCCCCCCCCCCCCCCCCCCCCTCAACTGGCCCTGTTTTAGTTCCATCAAATGTAATCTCTGTATGTCTTTTTGAGGTGGTATCTAGGCTCGCCCAGCTAATTCTCCGTCTCATCCCTAGTCTGAGGCCCTGCATTCTGGCTACTCTCCTTTGACACAAAGACAACTGCAGGCAGCACCCATCCTCCAGAACTTGCTGAGCAGAGGGCCCAAGAACAACCTGGTATGCCTCCTTGAGCCTTGCAAGCCCGATATGTGAGGGAAAAGGGCTGTGTCCCCCATCTGGTATTTTTCACAGGTATTTCTGACTATTTAGTACATGTTCTAAATCTGGGTGGCACTGGGGACTGGACTAGAGTCCCTCACCGTTAGGTTACTGCTTCAAAGCCAATTGAGATCGCCAGTTACAAAGCTGTTACTACCTGACTGAACTGAGTTTGCTGGGTCTCTGTTTGTTTGTCACTGGACTTTGCAAAGCCAACAAAAGAGACAATTAGTGCCAATCTCAGCATAGAATGCAAGGACAGAATACACCATAGAACATGAACTCTCCTCCTGCTATTAGAGACCATTCATCCAGCTGAGGGTGAGGCACATTGCTAGGGGAGGCATGATGGGAGTGTGGTATTGGGGAAGCATGGTCTGGCAGTGAGCATGCTGTAAGTTATGGAGTGGACGGCTTTCCCTCAGGGCTCTGAATCAATACCTTTCACCAGCCCTGCATTCATATGAATGTAAAAAGGCTTTTTTTTAAAAGCACTCGTAATCTGCTGTGCCTCCCAAAACCCTTACACAATGTGACTCCATCTCTGTAGGTAGAGTGCTTTAGCAAGCTCTCTCTGTGATCAGTCTTAAGGAATCAAGGCTTTGAAATTGCCTTGTATATTACATGATCTCTCTCTCTGTGTATGTGTATATATAGGACATTATTTACACACACACACACACACACACACACACACACACAATTAAAGCAGATCTGATCACACTCTGATCCACGTGTGACCTAAATACCCAGACTTACAAATCTCAGAAGGTTTTTCACTCTCTTTACTTGGCAGGGGCAGCAGCAATTGGGTCAGTTGAAACAGGAGATGCTGGATCCCATTAAATGCTACTTTTAGTCTTGGCTGCTTTCAATAATTGTTCCATTATACATTTTCTCACAGCCAAGGGCTGCTCAGGGCTAATCATTATTCTCTTTGAACATTTGCAGCCGTTAGTACCTCTGAGGAAAGTACAAGCGAGCGACTGTTTGAACATGACATTTCAAAAACACTGTCCTTGGGACTGCCATGCAGGAAAGTGAAAACAGGCCCCACTGTTTGGCTCTTAAAGGGCCACTGCTGAGAATTAGTAGGTCTAAGAGTCAACCTAGCCTGAAATATTAGACTCCATTTGACAGATGGGGAAACTGAGGCAAAGGGTGATTCAAGGACAAGGCTGGGGAGGGAGTGGTGGTTTGAAATTAAATATATTCATGCAGTATTGATGCTAGAGGCTTGGCTGGCTTTAGCAAAGAAATTCCTAATGCTGCTCTAGCATCATCACCTTCAAAGCACTTGACAAACATTACATCAATTAAACCTCACAACATGTTTGTGCAGTAGGTAAGTATTCTCTCTTTCTCCTCTTGGGAAACAGAAGCACAGAGAAATTAAATGAAATTGACTTACTCGGGGTCACGGAGTGACTCTGTATCAGAGCTTGTATCCAGGATCTGGCTTGTCCATTTTGATTCTAAGGCCTTAAGGAAAGGGTCTGTCTCCTAGAGTGGTTATACAGTGCCTAGTACAATGGGGCCCCATTTTTCAGTTGGTTCCTAGACACTGGGATTATTTAGTCTGCAGAAGAGAAGAATGAGGGGGGATTTGATAGCTGCTTTCATCTACCTGAAAGGGGGTTCCAAAGAGGATGGATCTAGACTGTTCTCAGTGGTACCAGATGACAGAACAAGGAGTAATGGTCTCAAGTTGCAGTGGGGGAGGTTTAGGTTGGATATTAGGAAAAACTTTTTCACTAGGAGGCTGGTAAAGCACTGGAATGGGTTACCTAGGGAGGTGGTGGAATCTCCTTCCTTAGAGGTTTTTAAGGTCAGGCTTGACAAAGCCCTGGCTGGGATGATTTAGTTGGGGATTGGTCCTGCTTTGAGCAGGGGGTTGGACTAGATGACCTCCTGAGGTCCCTTCCAACCCTGATATTCTATGACTACAATAATCTTCTTAGCGTATGCATAACATGTGACCAGGATTCATCACTGAATTTGGTCTGCTGGTTGGATCATTAACTGTCCGGGCACTGATGGGGAGTGCAATGTGAATGCTGATCGATGCCCCCCACTGCAATATTAAGCCTGATTAAGATTTAGAGAGCTGGGATCAGAGGCCTTAGCCCTAGTCCCATGCTCAGGCCACCTTTCCCATCTGTTTTTGCTTGTGTTTAATGGGCAAAGGAGAGGGCACTGGTACTGTTGGAGAGTTGTCGCTTGTAGATAGTCATAGACTTTAAGGTCAGAAGGGACCATTAGGATCATCTAGTCTGACCTCCTGCACAACACAGGCCACAGAATCTCACCCACCCACTCCTGTAATAAACCCCTAACCTATGTCTGAGCTATTGAAGTCCTCAAATAATGGTTTAAGGACTTCAAGGTGCAAAGAATTCTCCAGAAAGTGACCTGTGCCCTACGCTGCAGAGGAAGGTGAAAAACCCCCAGGGCCTCTGCCAATCTGCCCTGGAGGAAAATTCCTTCCTGACCCCAAATATGGCGATCAGCTAAACCCTGAGCATGTGGGCAAGACTCACCAGCCAGACACCCAGGAAAGAATTCTCTGTAGTAACTCAGATCCCAGCCCATCTAACATCCCATCACAGGCCATTGAGCATATTTACTGCTAATACCCAAGTGGAGCCAAGATCTTTGACTATTTTCTGTGTTAAAACATTTAAAGTCTACCAGACCAGTCCTGAAAGTTTTTGATTTCAGCATGTTTTCCAAATGGCACTGAAAATCCAACAGTCTGCACTTCAGATAAATCACGCTGAGGGTAGAAAAAAACAACTCTCCACTTCTCTCTTCCCCCGCCCCCCCCCTGCATCTGCTGAAGCAACTCATTTAGAGAGAAGGGGGTGGCTGGAGTAATTTTTCCACAGATACAGAGAAACACTGAGCTCTGTATGGTTTTTCATCATTAAAATCCTTCCCTCTAGCAGTTTGGTAATCTGCAGCATTCGAAAGTAATATGCATGCACATGCAGACATCAGTTCAGTCTTGCTCCACTCAATGGTCGTAAGGAGTCTCAGTGCAAGTGGGAGAGGGTTATGCTAATAACATCACATGGGGCTTGCTTTGGCTCCTTTTTCTCTGCACGGAGAGTATGTCTGAAACCAATAATATCTGAGTCACTGTTACTCAGTCACAACACAATCCTGGCACAGAGTCCAATACCCAGGCATGGTTTTTTTTCTAAAAGGAAAATGTATATGCGCTGTAGATCATTCTTGGTTTTGTCCTTGGAAGGGGGTGGTGGTGAAGGTGAGAATGATGATGAAAAGCTTGTCCTGCAGTGTGACCTCAGTGAGGAGGCAATAGCAGGTTTCTTTTATTATTTTAAATGTATACTGTGGTAGCCACTAGAGCAGGAGTGGGCAAACGTTTTGGCCGGAGGGCCACATCTGGGTGGGGAAATTGCGTGCAGGAGGGAGTGCGGGGTGTGGGAGGGGGTGTGGTAAACAGGAAGCGGCTCAGGACAAGGGGTTGGTGCGGAGGAGGGGTGTGGGGTGTATGAGGGGGCTCAGGGCAGAGGGTTGGGGTGCAGGAGAGGGTGTGGAGTGTGGGAGTGGCTCAGGGCAGGGGTGCAGGGAGGGGTACAGAGTGCAGGAGGGGGCTCAGGGCAGGGGGTTAGGGTGCAGGGTACAGGAGGGGTTTGAGGTACAGGCTCCAGCCTGGAGCGGCTCTACGGTGGCAGCGTGGCTAAGGCAGGCTCCCTGGCCCTGTGCCGCTCCCAGAGGCGGCCGGCACCACGTCCCTGTGGCCCCTGGGGAATGGGGGTGGGGCAGAGGGCTCCGCACACTGCCCTCCCCTGCGGGTACCTCCCCCCGAAGATCCCATTGGCTGCGGTTCCCCAGGGGCTGCAGGGACGTGGTGCCGGCCGCTTCCAGGAGAGGCTCAGGGCCCGCGAGCCACGGGGGTGGCAATCCCACGGGCAGGATCCAAAGCCCTGATGGGCCAGATCCAGCCCGTGGGCTGTAGTTTGCCCACCCCTGCACTAGAGGCCTCAGGCAAGTGATAGTCCTATTGTGCCAAGCAAAAAGCTAGGTAAAAGTTCTCAACAAGCTACATGACAGTGCAACAGAGAGGCAGCCTCAAAGTGGTGGTGCTGTTCCGTGCTGGAGATGGTAAGAGACTGGGGAGCTCTGGCTAAGTCCCAAAGCCCAGCAGGGTGACAGCTGAATGGACACGGTCCTATCAGGAGTCACCTTGTTGCCAATTCCTTTCCCACACCGCCCTGATAACCTTAAATGACCAGTCTGAGGAACATATTTCTCTCTCTCTCCTGCACATCTCCTGGCAAATCTCCATTCTCATGTATCAGAGTTGCAGCTGTAGTTCCAGCTTTTATGAGAAGGAAGGCCAATATATTTCAAAAGCCCTCTCAGTGTTTTTCCTCCTGGAAATACTAGTGCTGCTTCTGGCACCAAGCATGCCCCAGGAGGATACAGTAAACAACTAGTTCCTATAGCACTGTTCTAGCCAGAACAGACGCTTCAGCCTCTTGGGACTCGGGCGTTTAAAATGTCAATTTCCACAAACTGACAACATACGGTGTAAGGTTTAATTGGCAGGTGGTCTGCTCCCACAGATCCAATAGCAGCAGCATTTCTGAACTGCGCTCTGCCACTCATCCTTAATGTTTTAAAAACATAGAGCTATTGAACATACCTTGCTGAGAAATCTAATCAGTTCAGCCTCACTTCAGGAAACCTGCCACTGCCTCCTCATAGGATCATAGAATATCAGGGTTAGAAGGGACCTGAGGAGGTCATCTAGTCCAACCCCGTGCTCAAAGGGAGACCAATCCCCAATTCCCCCCCACCGATTCCTAAATGGCCTCCTCAAGGATTGAACTCATAACCCTGGGTTTAGCAGGCCAATGCTCAAACCACTGAGCTATCCCTCTCCTCACAGCAGTCCTCTGCGACAGGTCAGGCCTTTCAACGTTCTCATGCCTCAACTGAGGAAAGAGGGGACAATGGCAAATTACTGATTTTTGTGGAGTTGTACCCTCTTGCAAGAGGGCTGGATTTAGCCCTGGTGCAAAGGAAGAAGAAAGCCAACCGGTTTCCACACCAAAAATCTTCCCCTGCCCCAAAATCCTATTTCTAGTCATTTCTTTGCACCGGGATAGGAGACCTCTAAGGAACACCTCAGACCTGCAGGATGCATCAGTTCAGTCAGAGGTGCTCTTCCCCTTAAGTCACTACTAAGCTAGTAGTGACTTAATAGTGACTTAGTAGTGTTGCATCCGACCAAGTGGGTATTCACCCACGAAAGCTTATGCTCCAATGCGTCTGTTAGTCTATAAGGTGCCACAGGACTCTTTGTCGCTTCTACAGATCCAGACTAACACGGCTACCCCTCTGATACTGAACTAGTGGCCCAGAATGGTGTGAGAAAGCACCATACTGCTGGAGAGGATGACTGTCAGAGGAGACATCAAATAGAGATCCTGGTCACCGTAGTTGTTAAAGATCCTATGGGCTTTTCCTTAAGAGGATGGACATTAGCCCCAGGGTGCTTGCCAAATTCCAACTCAGATACTTCTAGACTGCCAAAACTTCCTCTTGTTTTTATTTGGCTAGGGTACTTTTCACTTAGTGTAGTGTTGCTCTGTGCTGTTAAACTGCTGCCAAGCTTCACCCAGAGGCGCATTTCAGTGGTAGGTGAATCATAAAATCAGTTCTATGAAGTGAGCCTTGCATCTAGTTTGACTACTGAAGATTTAGGACTAAAGATACTGCCCAGAAAACATGGAGGACAATAGAGAGCCTCAAAATAAAATGAAATTATGGGGTGAGGTAGAGATTTTTGGGGTGATGTGCACCCTAAATACTAAATCTTGCCACATGGATGAGCCCAAGTACTTAATGTTTGTAAGAGTAGGCAGAAAACTCTTGAAATACTCCTGGGTGAAAATCAATCATAAATGGACTACGGAAGTTGACTTCCCTTGGATTGAGTATGCCTTGACATGACCTCGAGGCCGCATGTTCTCTGAGGGTTAGCAACGAGAAAGGCACTCAGATATCCACTTATACAGGATTCTCTAGGGAAAGCAAAATCTACTGTAGTAGTGTAAAAAGAAAGTAAAAGCTGGGTGGATTTTCCTAAAATTTCAGTGTACTCCAGCCACGTGTCCAGGGGCCTCTTTACACTGAGGTTGTGGAGAAGGGTGTGCCCAAGAAGCATGCAAGCATTTTGGCAGGATGGCTATGTAAACTGGAATTCCAAACCCACCTTGCTTTTTAAAGGGTTGCTCAGTAGCATCATCTTATCCTTAGGGAAGTTTATGTAGATCAGTAGCTAGGGCTTAAAGCTCGCTCACTCTGAGTCACTGTTTTCCACATAAAAGTTACTATCTTCCATATAAGGACTTTGATTTGACAGGTACTCCAGTGGTTCAAAAGAAATCTAGCTAGGATTATGTTATTATCCCACAATACAGCTGGGGGGGGGGGGGGGGGGGAGTTAGTGTGTGAGTGGAGTGGAGGTTTCAAATGTACCAGAAGGCTGAACAGGCTGACAAAGGGCGGAAGATAGAACTGGTCTTCCTGTCACACGATAATGGAAAGCTGAAACAGCTACATGTACTTCCAGAGAAGTTGCCTATAACTCAGGGTCAAGCAGGTCTAGCAAGGAACTCATTAAAAGGATTCTTGTGAGGCTTTTTCTACAAATAGAAAATTTGATAAATTCCTTCTAAACAGCTGGGAGGACTTGACACCTGCTTAGAAACAACCTAACTCTCTCTCTGTCCCATCTTAGGGCCACCCCAAAAAGGAGAGGGATCTTAGTAGGGTGACCAGACACCAAGTTTAAAAAATTGGGTAGGGGGTCATCAGCACCTATATAAGACAAAGCCCCAAATATCAGGACTGTCCCTATAAAATCAGGACATCTGGTCACCCTAGATGCTAGGCTGGGATGAAGAGAGGCGCTCTGGTTCTGTGTGAGCAGTTGTAGCTAGTCTCTCATCGTGAAGAGAGCAGGCACAAACAATCACTAACAGCTCTGAGAGCCCCCGCCATCTTGGCAAGCATGGTAGGATCATGAAGTCTTAGTCTCTCCTGAGCTACCAGAAGTAATAGAGGAAAAGATGTATCTGACTTTCCCACTCCAGTGGATGGAGAAGCTGTCTCATCTTGGTGCTTTGTTCAGAACCCCAGTAATCTGGTGTTCAGCAGTGAGGCAAGTAGATCTTCGTCTGCCCCTCCGGAGAAGAAAGATCTCCTCCATTACCCAAAGATCCAGGGGTCAATTAATAATGAGATGAAGCATTACATTTTCCCTTTCCTTGCAAGAAAATGGCAACTACCAATGTCCTGTTGGACACTGCTCTGTGCCATAAACAGTGCTTCCCAGCTAGGATGACACAATCCTCTTCCTCTCGGCTTTTTTAAATAAAACATGGTATCTTGACTGTCTAGTTGGATCAGGACTACTTTTTGGGATACCAAATCACTAAAGACTCTTTTTGCACATAAAGGAGGACTGTGTAGATCCTGTTCCAGGAGAAACCAAATGAGTTGGGCTTGAAGTCCTGCTGAACTTCCCAGCCCTGGTAGGATGCATCTGTCGTTAATATGATTTGATTGAGGAATCTGGAAGTCCTCTCATAACCGCAGATTGTCCCTGGCTGACCACAAATCAAGCCTTTTACATAAAAAAATTCAACGTTTGCCTGATAATTCTCCATGCTGTGATCACTTATTTTTGTGTTCTTGTCTTGCATGCAAGTATATGCTCAGAGCATTAAGTTTTAAAGCTACTGACTCCATCAATGGACACTAACTAGTCAAATGAAGCACTGGAAGATCTGCCAATGGGGAAGTTCTGATCTGGATCAGAACTTTGACTCAAGCCCATCTCTAGTTAATATTCAGGGAATTTAAGTTTTGCTGCTACTTACAGGGTTCTGAAAAATCAGCAATGAAAATGACTAGAGTCTTATTGATTTCACTCTGCTGTTGCTCGGCAAAGACATCAACAGCACTAGCACTGGTTTACATTTGGCAAGTTTTTTCTTTGCAACCATGAGGGCTACAATTTAAAGAAAGAGCTTAAATTCCGTATTAATTGATGGCTCTGCCCCACACAGTTCCCAGAAAAAGCTTCCTACTCATCACTGGCAAACATACTTTTCAAGCCCCAATTAAAATTCAAATAAAAATCAAATACGCCCCACATCGACCTAAAAGAATACTAAACAGACATGCGCCAAGGAATCACTGAAAGAAAACAAGCGTAATATAAAAGATTTTAAGTACATCTAATGTCAAAGAAAAGTAACTCAAACCTTTTTAAATATAATGAAAAATGATGACCAAAGAAAATTGAGACAGGTTAGGCCAGAAAATTTCTCTCTTAAATCAGACAATTTCAGATTTGTTTTGTGGTAAATTGTAATTTATTCTTCAACTTTTTAGTTCCTTTCTGCAGAACCCAATGTTAAAAAAGGCAGTGTGAACTGAATATGGGTGTAAGAAACAGGGACTCCTGAGCTCTAATCTCAGCATTGCTATTGTATGGGCTTGGGCGAGACCCATCACCTGTCTGTGCCTCAGTTTTCCTATCTGTGATATGACATAAGGACAGTAAGTTTCCAGCTTCCTAAGGATGCTAGAAGTGCATTTCAAAGCATTTTCAACATGCAAAAACATTACATAAATGTGTTTATTAGTGGTATAACTGATGTATACTGCCATAGGGATCTATATGATTATTCTATATGTATACACTGCCTTCAGGGAACTCTGAAGTGGTCAGTTTTAATTCATATACTGTAGCCCATTCAGTTCAGTACTTGATTTTACATTACTACAAAGTTGTCACACTGAATGCATTGTTCCAGCAGCTGCAGCAAGCTAACTTGCTGACTCTTACTGGTTCCATTCTTGAGGGAACAGGATGTGAATACCTGTTCCCATTGAACTCCGCTGGGAGGAGAATGAGCCCAAAAATGGGGTGAGGCTGTGCTCACACAACTGACTGGCCATTAGTAAATTAGACCTTGAACATGCTCTTTAGCTCCCAATGATGCTTGGCGGCTGTCAGTCAGGGGATGAGTAGATATGTGTCCAACAGCCAAACTGTGATGATATTTGGATAGAGTCAATGCATTGTGGGGAATATTAAAAACTGGGAATTCAGAAATCTCTGTGCTGTCTTGAAAGGTGCCATACACTAAGGATGAAGGCAAGATGTTGTCCTAGTGACACATCCATCATCATCTGAATCTATTAAAAAATACAGTAAACCTGTGAAACTCACTGTGACTAGTTATTGAGGCAGAGTTTAAATAGGGATTATTCATTTATATGAATAACCACTAATAAATAGCCTCACTACCTAGAATAACTGGAGCATATTCAAGGGCTAATTTGCTAATTGCGGTCAATGTCAGTTTATTTGCGCAATATCAGGCACTCTGATGAAACACCCTTTCTTCAGGCACTCTTCTGAAACACCTGGTATGAATACCTTTCTCTGAAGCATTTAGTATAGGTCATGATTGGAAACAGGATACCAGATTAAGTATCTATTACTATGATCCAGTATGGAAATTCCTACATTGTCGTGTTCCTTATATCAGCCCTTTAAGTGCAATACCACCCATAGGTGCCGACTCCATGGGTGCTCTGGGGCTGGAGCACCCATGGGGAAAAATTGGTGGGCGCTCAGCACCCACTAGCAGCTCCCCGCCAGCCCCCCCGCCACGCACCCAGCTCACCTCTCCACCTTGGCCTCCCGAGGCTCTGCAGGACGTGAAGCGGCAGCCGCTTTTCTTGGCTCCAGCTGGTCGGCAGCACCTCGGGGAAGGGGTATGGGGAGGAGGCGGGGGCGGCGCCGACCAGCTGGAGGGAGCCAGGAAAAGCGGCTGCCCCTTCGCGTCCGGCGTAGCCTTGGAGAGGTGAGCTGAGCGCAGGGTGGGGTGGGGGCTGGCGGGGAGCTGCCAGGCCCGGTGGGCTCTCTCCTGCTTCTCCCCCCCCTCCCGCCAACGGATTGCAAGCCGGGGGCCGGGGGGGAAATGCAGCACGCCCGAGGGAGGGGGCGGGGATTTGAGGAAGGGGCGGGGCCGGGGGTGGAGTTGGGGCGGGGCTGGGGGTGCGAGCACCCACCGGCGCCGACAAAAGTCGGCGCCTATGATGCCACCAATGTAATACTATTACTTTACAATTCTCTAGCACCTTTTCTCTGTTGCTCTGAAGTGTTACAAACATGACCTAAGCCTCGGAAACGCGTACCCTTGGGAGGGAGGGAGATAGGCATTCTTATTCCCAAATTTACAGAGGAGGAAATTGAGGGACAAAAATGTTAAATGGCTTTCCCAAGGACACTGCAAAACAATGGCACAGCTGGAAGTAGAACCAAGGAGTCCTGACTCTCGATCAACGGATTTAAGTATTAGACTTAAGGCCTGGTCTACACTAGGAAATTAGGTTGATATAACAGTGTTGCTCAAGGATGTGAAAAATCCACCCTCAAGCAAGGCATTTAAACTGACCTAATCCCCAGTGTAGACAACATTACGTCGATGAGGGAATACTCACATCAACCTAGCTACAGCCTCTCGGGGTGGTGGCATACCTGCGCCGACAGCAGAACTCCTCTGATTGGCATAGGTAGTGTCTTCTTTGAAGTAGCACAGCTGCAGTGCTGGAGTGTTATTTCGGAGCTTATCTACACTTGCCTGTGAAGTAGAAAGACCCTAGGGACTGGGTTAGTATATCTTTGTGAGGGAGGTGTGCCTGCATTGGTGGACAAGAGAGGAATAAACAGACCCCCTAGTGCACCTCGGGGGGGAGGGATAGCTCAGTGGTTTGAGCATTGGCCTGCTAAACCCAGGGTTGTGAGTTCAATCCTTGAGGGGGCCACTTAGGGATCTGGGGAAAAAATTGGGGATTGGTCCTGCTTTGAGCAGGGGGTTGGACTAGATGACCTCCTGAGGTCCCTTCCAACCCTGATATTCTATGATTCTATGCACTGTTACTTAGGAGACACAGGAATATCCATCATGCTTCTCTGGATCATTGCTATGAAACATTACAAGATGGCCTTTCAGGGCATTCCACTGGGGCATGTACAAAAGCTGCAGGGGAACTAGTCAAACCTGCCAATCTAGGTTAAATAATAAAACTCAAATGTCTCAACTTCAGCTTCTGGAGGTTAAACAATAACAGCTATAGAGCAAAGTACATTAATTTGTATCCAGGGAATTTTTATAAAGAAGCTCAAGGAGGACTGGAGAGCTCAGGATAATGAAACAAACCTCTTCATCAAAAGGTCTCCAGTCCAAAGCCCAGGTAGTGACTAAAAGTCATTACCATTTGATGGCTGAGGGTGGTTTACAGGAAAGTTTCCTAATGCGATGGTGATATATTGTCCATGTCTCTCAAACATACAGCAGCATTGAAAGCACAACTGCCTGACAGATACACCTCTACCCCGATATAACGCGATCTGATACAACACGAATTTGGATAAAACGCGGTAAAGCAGCACTCTGCGGGGTGGGGCTACGGAAATGCTCGAGTTCCAAAGCAAGTTCGATATAACGTGGTTTCACCTATAACGCGGTAAGATTTTTTGGCTCCTGAGGACAGTGTTATATCGAGGTAGAGGTGTATTTAGCTTTAGTGCTTATTTTGATGCCTCTAGCATTCCATAGGTGGCATGACAGCATTCCAAATGCAAGCTGGTTTTGGCTATGCAATGAGTAATCTCATCAAAAGTGGCATTCTGTCACTGTATACTCCCTAGGTAGCAAAACTTCTGCACAGACTTGAACATTGTTGATCTTAATAATTGGGTAGACGTGCATCCCTGGCACATGTTGGCACAGTAGTTCAACTTTCTTTTGGCTGATTTGATCTCACCCCCACATGAGGCAATTTGATCAGTTCCATATGTGCTGTCTTTTGTCTCTTTGCAGGATCAAATGGTGGAGCGAGATTCCCAATATCAAAATCCTTAACTGTTGCTGGATGTCTGCCACTCAAAGCATGCTCTTAAAAGATCAGCTGTTGATTTTGTTTCTATGGCTGACTCTAATATCCAAGGCCATATTTTATAGTCAGCTAAAGCAATGCACTTGTTCTCATGGTGTCCAGTACAAATAATTCAAAAACACACTGAAGTCAAACTCGAAAGCATGTCTGGTTCACCATAGCAACTAGGAAGCAATAGCCCATGACAGAGTAAGGTGGTGGCAGACTTATCCTTTCACCATTTACTGCTTTGAAGCAAGGTGTATTAACACTTTGTGTTGAAAATGAACAGCACAAAGCAAGGATAGACCAGCCTGCATTGGTCATAGACAATCTTGTGGGACAGACATGTAACTGTGTTTGCTATTTTGGCATTGGTCTGATCTCATACATACGTATTCACCTATAGTGTTTGCTGAATTCTTCTTGTATGATAACATAAGAGACTCCAGATGAAAGTATGTAAGTTCAGGTTCTCAGTCTAATTTCCAGAAGACTAATTTCCACATCACAAAATTAGTACGAATTGTCCCTCTCAGGGACGACTCAGCAGAGAAGCCAAGGACTGAACAGACCACAGGGACTGAACTTGAGGAGGAAGAGAGAGAGGAGGGAGAGAGAGAAAGAGAGAATGTGTGTGTGTGTGTGTGTGTGTCTCCAAGTCACGTACAAAGAGTTATGGGCAAATATTGGCTCAGATACTGATGGCATCAAGGGCAAAAGCCTGGGTCTTGCACAAAGCCCTAGTAACTAGGTTTTGTGGAGGTTGGAATCCTCCCCTTCCCCAGTCACGCACCACCAGAAAGAGCTGGTCTGTGGCTGTTACTGCTGCAGCCTCCAGTTTGTGGGCCCTGAACTCTTTTGTAGGCAGTTTTTACCCCTGGGTCATACAACTGCAAATCTACTGGTCATACCATAGTGCCCTCCACATTTCCCCCCCCCCCGGGACACATAACCAAGGCAGAGCAGTGTGAAGCAGGATCATCATGATATTTTTGCAACTGGGGCACTCCCCCATCATGCCACTTCTGCCGCCCATTGGGTCTGCAAGACTTGGCCCCGACCATGGCCACTATTTTAGCAATGGCTAGTGCGCTGCCATTCCAGTGCTAGCACCTTTCTGAAGAAGGAGAGCAACACACACTATTTATTCCAGGCTAAATTGCCTACCCTGCCCAGAAGGCTTCATTTTATTTATGGGAAAATATACTAGTTAATAATCTCACAGGAATGATCTAATTGGGGGAAAGTCTCCTCTGACTAAATCCATTCTAATTAACTGTTTGGCAAAATGTTTAGGCAGGAGAACGGACTCTGAACTGGTTCCTGACCGAGCAGATTTTGCATGGGTCTTAACATTCGCACTCTGGCATCCGTTTGTTATGATAACGTTTTCAAACCAAATTATGAGTTACAAAAGCAGCTGCACACCATGCACTTCCTCATCCCTAAAACTGACTGTTCCAGGCCCAACAGGAATTAAACAAGAACAGCCAATGCTACAGAGAACCCAAAAAACAACAAACAAGGGTGGAGTAAGAATAGCTCATGCTGTAAAGAATCATAGTTGCTGAACAGTTCTGGAAAATAAAAGGGAAGCTGAGCAAAAAAACAAACAACTAAATCCAGCACACAAACGATCCAGCATGCAGCTGGGTGAAGGGATCCACAGTGACTGAAAATGTTCCCGAAGGAATTCCACAAAGCCATTGCGCATCACAAATACTAATTACTCACACTCAAGCAGGGACTTGTTTTCTTAGGATCTGATTCTGCAAGGAGCTCTGCACCCCTTTTTTCTCTCCACAAATTCAGGGGGAATTAAGGGCATTCAACACCACTCAGAAGAGACCCAGCACCTCACAGGGCTGGACACTTTGTAAGGACCTGATCTTGTTCCCATTACATTACATGAAAGCAATCACTATGAAATCCGTGCAAGCGGGATCAGGCCCTAAGTAAATGAAAACACTCTCTTAAACAGACCGATAGTATAGCATGATAAGGACATTGCAATATCTTCTATTTTATTGTTTGTTAAATGTGAATTTATTCTATCCGTGTATTCATAATTCTCAGCAGCAACAGGAAATTTTATGCGAGACTAAAGTTTATGGAACATCTTAATATACAGAACTGTAAATCCACAAGTTAAAAAACCATTCAGGCAAATTTCAATTGCCACAAATGTTAGGGAGCAGAGGTTTGATAGTATCCTGTGAGGTCTGTCTGATCAGACTTCCTGCTCTTAGTTCTATTTTTTGCTCCACTGATCCTTTTATTTATGAATTATTGCTTTTTATATGGAACCCACACCTAGTGCTTGATCCTGCAGAATTATGGGCATAGGGTAGTCGGCACTTCTCAGGAGGTGTTTTAGCACTTTGCAAGATTGGGCCTTTAAAGCACAGAATGGGAAGGATTTAAAGTATTCTATGTCTGTTACTGGATCTGGATCCAAGAATACTGCAAACCAGCTGGTTGTAGGAGAGAAACCAGGGATTGAAAATTACTTTGGGGTGAGGTATAGGATTTGCTGTAAGTAATCTTGGCACAGTGTACAGCTAGCAACTCAAGTTGGGGGCTAGCCACTATTTATTTGAAAGTTTCATATTTCATGAAGCACCTGGAAAACAAATGTTTTAGAGTGCTGGAAAGCAGCTAAGAATCCCAGCTGTGCTTCGCAGTAGCATGTAGCATTAGTTTCTAACCTAGGTGGTTTGCAAGATATTTGACCTTCAAAACAAATTATTCTCACAAGAGAGAGTCAACGGCCATGAGGAGAGCTTTTCAAGACAAAAACAGCGATGCTGTAAATTCTGTACTCCGCAAAGATCAAGATAAGTTCAAAAATGACAACTAGCCTTTTTTTTTTTTGGAGGGAGGGACGGAAGGGGAATTTAAAGCTGGCTAATTGACTAAACTGAAATCTGGGAGGAAATGAACCAGAAGTTATGAGGAAGGAGACTTGTAGGCGTAAGAGCTCTGCTTATAAGATCTACTGCAAATAGAAATTTGCTGTGCTTGAGCTGTATTTGTTCAATGCTTTGGTATCATGCCTAATGAGATTTTGTTTTGCTGCTTCCCCCACCCCCAACAGCAGACAGTGGATGGGCATTTGAGAGATCTTGGGAACAGAATGTTAAGCTACAGGGTGAGGGAGCTATCAACTGATTTTTGTGAATTATATGACACTGTTATATATGGCATAATAGTTTTAGGTTCTTGGGGGACACTTTAGTCTCAAATTATATTCGCTTGTCTTGGGACTTGATTGCATCTATATTGAACTATTAACAATAAGAACAAGTTCTTGCTGCAGCTGAAGGAAGAAAGCAAATTGGCAATCAAAATTACTTGATTTTTAAAGTAGGGGGACTCACAATTTGTTAGAATGTTTTTTCACTGTTTTTGTTGGATTGTTGTGTGTAAAACAATGCAAGAGTTTCACAGCTGCTAAAGGGAGTTCATATTTCTTTGCTGCATTTCCCTAGCCAGCAGTCAGAGGTAGAGTGAGTCCCATGCTGCTAACATAATGAGCAGTTCCTATTACCACATTCAAGAAGAGCTACAATAGCCTAATTCAGCAAAGTGGAGAAAATATAGGCCATTATTCATTTTCTCCCTCTACGTGACAATATCAATTTACTGCTCTTATTTGCATTGAACCTCCTCTTGAACCTGGAAACAGGAACCCCTGACAATGTCTCCACAACCTGGGACTCAACTTTCTTCTTCGCTGGAAGAGAGGACTATAGAAGAGGCTCAAATATTAACATTTTCTTCAATTATGTTTTTTAATTAATTGACCTTTTTTGTTTTACATAAATAAAGTGACAGCCATGATTTCAGGTACAACATTCCACAAGCTGCCAGGGCTAGAAATGTTTTGGGGAACCAGCATCAATACTTTCTGGGCTAGTAAATGTTTCTAAGCACTGCTCCTGTGTCATATGATCAGCAACACTTTCAAATCCTGTAGAAACAAAGACACTGGGGGGAGGGGAGACCTGCGTTACCTATCTAGCCCATTGCCCTCCATATGGCGCATCCATTTCACAAAAATGGCCATGAAAATACGTCACGGACCATGAAATCTGGTCTCCCGGTGTGAAATCTGGTCTATTGTGTGCTTTTACCCTATACCATACAGATTTCATGGGGGAGATCAGTGTTTCTCAAACTGGGGGTCCTGACGCAAAAGGCAGTTGCAGGGGGATCGCAAGGTTAATTTAGGGAGGTTACATTATTGCCACCCTTACTTCTGCGCTGCCTTCAGAGCTGAGTGGCCAGAGAGCGGCGGTTGTTTGCCGGGCACCTAGCTCTGAAGGCTGTGCCCCGCCAGCAGCAGTGCAGAAGTAAGGGAGACAGTACCATACCATGCCACCCTTACGTCTGCGCTGCTGCCTTCAGAGCTGGGCGGCAGGAAAGTGGCAGCTGCTGACTGAAGGCCCAGCTCTGCAGGGAGCAGCGCAGAAGTAAGGGTGGCAACACCCTACCAGGCCATCCTTACTTCTGCACTGCTGCTGGCGGTAGATTTGCCTTCAGAGCTGGGGTCCCGTTCCGGCCAGCAGCTGCCACTCTCCAGCTGCCCAGCTCTGAAGGCAGCGCCACCACCAGCAGCAGAGCAGAAGTAAGGGTAGCAGTACCGCAGCCCCCTCCCACAATAACCTTGCACCCCTCCCCCCAACTCCTTTTTGGGTCAAGACCCCTACAATTACAACACTGGGAAATTTCAGATTTAAATAGCTGAAATCATGACATTTATGATTTTTAAAATCCTCTGACTGTAAAATTGACCAATATGGACCGTGAATTTGGTAGGGCCCTATCTATGAACAACTATCAGATACACTATGAGCGTGGGCTGCAGTTGGCCAATGACCTAAAAGGTGAAAGGCTCCATATTCCATCATCATCTATCCTGAGCAACCCAGTTCAGATTCTCATTTTCCCCATGGCTATAAGGGAGGCTCGGGAAAACACCAGAGGTTGGATCTAAAGTTCACACATCAGTAAACCAGATAAGAAGAGGTGTTTGTGGGGTTATTAGGGTTTCATCGTTCCTTCAAGGCACAGAGGCATGTCACTGCTGGAATATTCCTGATCTCTGCTGGTTTAGGAAACAAGGATTATACAAATATTTTGATATTCCTATTTTCATCACTAGAATGGAACACAACTGTGCCAAGTATCAGAGGGATAGCCGTGTCAGTCTGGATCTGCAAGAGCGACACATTTTCTTATTAAGAAAAGGACACTGGTGCCTGTCACCTCAGCTCCCTAAAAAAGCCATTGACAAATATACTGTCTCAAGCACCAAGTTAAAGATGAAAGCTGCTACAAGTTGCTCCATTTTACCTGCAGCCCTGGGAGTCAATGTAATTATTCAGAACTGCTATTACATATATATATATATAAATATTACTAGCAATAACAAGTCCTGTCACTATGATAACAGTCCTGGAGTCAACCTGAACATCCATCCCTGTGGAAGACTTGTCTCAATAATACACAAAGCAAGAATTGGCAGCTCTTATCTGTTGTGTTGCTTTTGGCTGGAATAAGATCACCGAGCTGCCACTCTCCTACTGTTTCAGGTTAGTTTTTGTCTGACACAGTAATCTGCAACTGGCTTCAGATTCAAAAATCAATGGCCAAACGAAGGGAGAGGGATGAGATTAAGTGCTAGTGTTTTTTTTTCACCTGTTTTGTGCTCATGGGGTTAAGTGCAGACACTTCCAGGAAAGAATTTCTCCCTCACATCCATTACTCATCCTGCCCTGAAGACAAGTCACTGGCTGGCTAGGTGAAGTCTGTCACATGAGCTTTGCAGCAGAACAATGCTTTTTTGGCAACAGTATTTATGTCACCATCTTCCACACAGTTTTGACCAGGGTGGTTTCAGGCCATAGCAGATCAGTGGAGATTTGAACATTATTTTCATTTTGCATGTTTTATTGATTAAGTCTCTGTACATGTGCTCAGAGTTTCTGGATGGGCACGTCTTAAAATCACAATGAATAAAAGAATGTACAAAAACAATGGCCAAAATACAGCTAGTCTCTGCAGCTATACTCTCTCCCTAGCCACAGCTGTCTTAAAAAACAAACAGCCATTCACATTCATCAGAAAACCATGACCTTGAAAACTGTATTGTACAAATATAATATTCCTGCCAGTTCCTTTCTGTTATATGTACCTTTCTCCACGTGCTTTATGGTAACTCACAGAGTACAGTGAATCCCACTATTCAGACACACTCAGCACCAAGCAAACCCTTGTTTTAAGATCTCCTTTTTATCTATGATAATAGGATTAGCCATCCAGTTTCTGCCTCCGAGTTTGATTTTGAAAAGAGGGCTTGTGTGATCTGAAAGATTGTACGTTAAAATGGATACACTTGGCCCAATTGAAGAAACCCTTCTCATTGAAATAGTCCTTTCCTGCTTCTGTATTATTCTAACCTTTTCTTTTTTACATGAATTTAATACAGGTGAAAGGTGTTTTGAAAATGTTGCCTAAAGAGAGTTGTCCATGGCCACCACCAAGTTAGCAAGAGAACCCATGTTTCTTGACTCCCAATCCCATGTCATTTCCTTTGGACCACACTTGGACTCTGATCCTGCAGTCAGATCAAAGGAGGCAGACCCTGTCCAGATCCAATTGTAGGGCCAAGGCTTTGGTTTCCAAAATACTTTTGGATGCTCAAAAGCACAACATGTTTCCCTATTGATGTAATGTGTTTGTTGTTGGAGGAAGAACTTCTGCTATTAAAATGGCCAGTGTTTGTTTACTTCCTCATTGGGGTACACAGCACAAAACCGAGTTTTTACCTTTTAGACTATCACTACCAAACCTTTCCCCGCCCTACATGGACAACTAAAAAATGTCTGAACTATGAATTTGTGTGAATAAATAGTTCTCATGGAGAAGTACTATTATACCTATGACCAAGATTAAAACAAACAAGTAAAAACTTAAAGTTAGGAATGTTTAAGAATTGCATACTGCCAAAAAAAAAAAAAAGTCTATCTGAGATTTTGCTCTTCTAGAAAGATGCACTGGGTTCAGGATATGTTTTTTCAAAACATCTGGAGTGTTTTAACAAGGCCAGCAAAATCACTGCAGCACCATGATCTAGCTGTGGAGGGGGAGGGGAAGCTGAGGAGTCGGTGGGCGGATAAGGGAGGGAAAGAAGTCGGTGTGGGAGCTGGAGTCAGTGGGCGGATGGGGGAGGGAAAGGAGGCGGTGTGGGAGCTAGGGCTAGCTGTGGAGGGGGAGGGGATGGTGGGCGGGTGAGGGAAAGGAGTTGGGGCTAGCTGTGCCGGGGAGGGGAGTCGGAGGAGTCAGTGGGCAGGTGGGGGAGGGAAAGGAGTCGGTGTGGGAGCTGTGGCTAGCTGTGGCAGGGGAGGGGAGTCAGAGGAGTCGGTGGGTTAGTGGGGGAGGGAAAGGAGTTGGTGTGGGAGCTGTGGCTAATTGTTGCGGGGGAGGGGAGTCGGAGGACGGGTGGAGGAGGGAAAGGAGTCAGTGTGGGAGCTGGGAGGGGGAAGGGAGGCGGAGGAGTCGGCGTGGGAAAGGAGTTGATGTGGGAGCTGGAGCTAGCTGTGGAGGGAGAGGGGAGGCGGAGGACGGGTGGAGGAGGGAAAGGAGTCAGTGTGGGAGCTGGGAGGGGGAAGGGAGGCGGAGGAGTCGGCGTGGGAAAGGAGTTGATGTGGGAGCTGGAGCTAGCTGTGGAGGGAGAGGGGAGGCGGAGGAGTCGGTGGGCGGGTGGGGGAGGGAAAGGAGTCGGTGTGGGAGCTGGGGCTAGCTGGGGAGGGGAGGAGTCGGTGGGCGGGAAAGGAGTTGGTGTGGGAGCTGGGGCTAGCTGTGGAGGGGGAGGGGACGAGTCGGTGGGTGGATGGGGGAGGGAAAGGAGTTGGTGTGGGAGCTAGGGCTAGCTGTGGAGGAGGAGGGGAGGAGTCGGTGGGCAGGTTGGGGAGGGAAAGGAGTCGGTGTGGGAGCTGGGGCTAGCTGTGGAGGGGGAGAGGAGCAGTCGGTGGGCTGGTGGGGGAGGGAAAGGAGTCGGTGTGGGAGCTGGGGCTAGCTGTGGAGTGGGGGAGGAGTCGATGGGCCAGTGCGGGAGGGAAAGTAGGCAGTGTAGGAGCTGGGGCTAGCAGTGGAGGGGGAGGGGAGGAATAGGAGTCGGTGTGGGAGCTGGGGCTACCTGTGGAGGGGGAGAGGAGGAGTCGGTGGGCAGGTGGGGGAGGGAAAGGAGTCAGTGTTGGAGCTGGCGCTAGCTGGGGAGGGGAGAAGTCGGTGGGCCAATGGGAGAGGGCTAGGAGGCGGTGTGGGAGCTGGGGCTAGCTGTGGAGGGGGAGGGCTAGGAGGCGGTGTGGGAGCTGGCGCTAGCTGGGGAGGGGAGGAGTCGGTGGGGGGGTGGGAGAGGGAAAGGAGTCAGTGTGGGAGCTGGCGCTACCTGGGGAGGGGAGAGGTCGGTGGGCCAATGGGGGAGGGCTAGGAGGTGGTGTGGGAGCTGGCACTAGCTGGGGAGGGGAGGAGTCGGTGGGCGGGTGGGGGAGGGAAAGGAGTCGGTGTGGGAGCTGGCACTAGCTGGGGAGGGGAGGAGTTTGTGGGCGGGTGGGGGAGGGAAAGGAGTCGGTGTGGGAGCTGGGGCTAGCTGTGGAGGGGGAGAGGAGGAGTTGGTGGGTGGGTGGGGGAGGGAAAGGAGTCAGTGTGGGAGCTGGCGCTAGCTGGGAAGGGGAGAAGTCGGTGGGCGGGTGGGGGAGGGAAAGGAGTCAGTGTGGGAGCTGGCGCTAGCTGGGGAGGGGAGAAGTCGGTGGGCCGGTGGGGGAGGGAAAGGAGGCGATGTGGGAGCTGGCGCTAGCTGGGGAGGGGAGAAGTCGGTGGGCCGATGGGAGAGGGCTAGCAGGCAGTGTGGGAGCTGGCACTAGCTGTGGAGGGGGAGGAATAGGAGGCGGTGTGGGAGCTGGCACTGGTGGGGGAGGGGAGCAGTCCGTGGGCGGGTGGGTGAGGGCTAGGAGGCGGTGTGGGAGCTGGCTCTAGCTATGGAGGGGGAGGGATAGGAGGCGGTGTGGGAGCTGGCGCTAGCTGTGGAGGGGGAGGGCTAGGAGGCGGTGTGGGAGCTGGCGCTAGCTGTGGAGGGGGAGGGCTAGGAGGCGGTGTGGGAGCTGGCGCTAGCTGTGGAGGGGGAGGGCTAGGAGGCGGTGTGGGAGCTGGCGCTAGCTGTGGAGGGGGAGGGGAGCAGTCCGTGGGCGGGTGGGGGAGGGCTAGGAGGCGGTGTGGGAGCTGGCGCTAGCTGTGGAGGGGGAAGGGATAGGAGGCGGTGTGGGAGCTGGCGCTAGTGGGGGAGGGGAGCAGTCCGTGGGCGGGTGGGGGAGGGCTAGGAGGCGGTGTGGGAGCTGGCGCTAGCTGGGGAGGGGGAGGGGAGGAGTCGGTGGGCCAGTGAGGGAGGGCTAGGAGGCGGTGTGGGAGCTGTCAATAGCTGTGGAGGGGGAGGGGAGGAGTTGGTGGGCCGGTGGGGGAGGGCTAGGAGGCGGTGTGGGAGCTGGCACTAGCTGGGGAGGGGGAGGTGAGGAGTCGGTGGGCCAGTGAGGGAGGGCTATGAGGCGGTGTGGGAGCTGGCGCTAGCTGGGGAGGGGGAGGTGAGGAGTCGGTGGGCCAGTGAGGGAGGGCTATGAGGCGGTGTGGGAGCTGGCGCTAGTGGGGGAGGGGTGCAGTCCGTGGGCGGGTAGGGGAGGGCTATGAGGCGGTGTGGGAGCTGTCAATAGCTGTGGAGGGGGAGGGGAGGAGTTGGTGGGCCGGTGGGGGAGGGCTAGGAGGCGGTGTGGGAGCTGGCGCTAGCTGGGGAGGGGGAGGTGAGGAGTCGGTGGGCCAGTGAGGGAGGGCTATGAGGCGGTGTGGGAGCTGTCGATAGCTGTGGAGGAGGAGGGGAGGAGTCGGTGGGCCGGTGGGGGAGGGCTAGGAGGCGGTGTGGGAGCTGGCGCTAGCTGTGGAGGGGGAGGGCTAGGAGGCGGTGTGGGAGCTGGCGCTAGCTGTGGAGGGGGAGGGCTAGGAGGCGGTGTGGGAGCTGGCGCTAGTGGGGGAGGGGTGCAGTCCGTGGGTGGGTAGGGGAGGGCTATGAGGCGGTGTGGGAGCTGTCGATAGCTGTGGAGGGGGAGGGGAGGAGTCGGTGGGCCGGTGGGGGAGGGCTAGGAGGCGCTGTGGGAGCTGTCGATAGCTGTGGAGGGGGAGGGGAGGAGTTGGTGGGCCGGTGGGGGAGAGCTATGAGGCGGTGTGGGAGCTGTCGATAGCTGTGGAGGGGGAGGGGAGGAGTCGGTGGGCCAGTGAGGGAGGGCTATGAGGCGGTGTGGGAGCTGTCAATAGCTGTGGAGGGGGAGGGGAGGAGTTGGTGGGCCGGTGGGGGAGGGCTAGGAGGCGGTGTGGGAGCTGGCGCTAGCTGGGGAGGGGGAGGTGAGGAGTCGGTGGGCCAGTGAGGGAGGGCTATGAGGCGGTGTGGGAGCTGTCGATAGCTGTGGAGGAGGAGGGGAGGAGTCGGTGGGCCGGTGGGGGAGGGCTAGGAGGCGGTGTGGGAGCTGGCGCTAGCTGTGGAGGGGGAGGGCTAGGAGGCGGTGTGGGAGCTGGCGCTAGCTGTGGAGGGGGAGGGCTAGGAGGCGGTGTGGGAGCTGGCGCTAGTGGGGGAGGGGTGCAGTCCGTGGGCGGGTAGGGGAGGGCTATGAGGCGGTGTGGGAGCTGTCGATAGCTGTGGAGGGGGAGGGGAGGAGTCGGTGGGCCGGTGGGGGAGGGCTAGGAGGCGCTGTGGGAGCTGTCGATAGCTGTGGAGGGGGAGGGGAGGAGTCGGTGGGCCGGTGGGGGAGGGCTAGGAGGCGGTGTGGGAGCTAGCACTAGCTGTGGAGGGGGAGGGCTAGGAGGCGGTGTGGGAGCTGGCGCTAGCTGTGGAGGGGGAGGGCTAGGAGGCGGTGTGGGAGCTGGCGCTAGTGGGGGAGGGGTGCAGTCCGTGGGCGGGTAGGGGAGGGCTATGAGGCGGTGTGGGAGCTGTCAATAGCTGTGGAGGGGGAGGGGAGGAGTTGGTGGGCCGGTGGGGGAGGGCTAGGAGGCGGTGTGGGAGCTGGCGCTAGCTGGGGAGGGGGAGGTGAGGAGTCGGTGGGCCAGTGAGGGAGGGCTATGAGGCGGTGTGGGAGCTGTCGATAGCTGTGGAGGAGGAGGGGAGGAGTCGGTGGGCCGGTGGGGGAGGGCTAGGAGGCGGTGTGGGAGCTGGCGCTAGCTGTGGAGGGGGAGGGCTAGGAGGCGGTGTGGGAGCTGGCGCTAGCTGTGGAGGGGGAGGGCTAGGAGGCGGTGTGGGAGCTGGCGCTAGTGGGGGAGGGGTGCAGTCCGTGGGCGGGTAGGGGAGGGCTATGAGGCGGTGTGGGAGCTGTCGATAGCTGTGGAGGGGGAGGGGAGGAGTCGGTGGGCCGGTGGGGGAGGGCTAGGAGGCGCTGTGGGAGCTGTCGATAGCTGTGGAGGGGGAGGGGAGGAGTTGGTGGGCCGGTGGGGGAGAGCTATGAGGCGGTGTGGGAGCTGTCGATAGCTGTGGAGGGGGAGGGGAGGAGTCGGTGGGCCAGTGAGGGAGGGCTAGGAGGCGGTGTGGGAGCTGTCAATAGCTGTGGAGGGGGAGGGGAGGAGTTGGTGGGCCGGTGGGGGAGGGCTAGGAGGCGGTGTGGGAGCTGGCGCTAGCTGGGGAGGGGGAGGTGAGGAGTCGGTGGGCCAGTGAGGGAGGGCTATGAGGCGGTGTGGGAGCTGTCGATAGCTGTGGAGGAGGAGGGGAGGAGTCGGTGGGCCGGTGGGGGAGGGCTAGGAGGCGGTGTGGGAGCTGGCGCTAGCTGTGGAGGGGGAGGGCTAGGAGGCGGTGTGGGAGCTGGCGCTAGTGGGGGAGGGGTGCAGTCCGTGGGCGGGTAGGGGAGGGCTATGAGGCGGTGTGGGAGCTGTCGATAGCTGTGGAGGGGGAGGGGAGGAGTCGGTGGGCCAGTGGGGGAGGGCTAGGAGGCGCTGTGGGAGCTGTCGATAGCTGTGGAGGGGGAGGGGAGGAGTTGGTGGGCCAGTGAGGGAGGGCTAGGAGGCGGTGTGGGAGCTGTCAATAGCTGTGGAGGGGGAGGGGAGGAGTTGGTGGGCCGGTGGGGGAGGGCTAGGAGGCGGTGTGGGAGCTGGCGCTAGCTGGGGAGGGGGAGGGGAGGAGTCGGTGGGCCAGTGAGGGAGGGCTATGAGGCGGTGTGGGAGCTGTCGATAGCTGTGGAGGAGGAGGGGAGGAGTCGGTGGGCCGGTGGGGGAGGGCTAGGAGGCGGTGTGGGAGCTGGCGCTAGCTGTGGAGGGGGAGGGCTAGGAGGCGGTGTGGGAGCTGGCGCTAGTGGGGGAGGGGTGCAGTCCGTGGGCGGGTAGGGGAGGGCTATGAGGCGGTGTGGGAGCTGTCGATAGCTGTGGAGGGGGAGGGGAGGAGTCGGTGGGCCAGTGGGGGAGGGCTAGGAGGCGCTGTGGGAGCTGTCGATAGCTGTGGAGGGGGAGGGGAGGAGTTGGTGGGCCAGTGAGGGAGGGCTAGGAGGCGGTGTGGGAGCTGTCAATAGCTGTGGAGGGGGAGGGGAGGAGTTGGTGGGCCGGTGGGGGAGGGCTAGGAGGCGGTGTGGGAGCTGGCGCTAGCTGGGGAGGGGGAGGTGAGGAGTCGGTGGGCCAGTGAGGGAGGGCTATGAGGCGGTGTGGGAGCTGTCGATAGCTGTGGAGGAGGAGGGGAGGAGTCGGTGGGCCGGTGGGGGAGGGCTAGGAGGCGGTGTGGGAGCTGGCGCTAGCTGTGGAGGGGGAGGGCTAGGAGGCGGTGTGGGAGCTGGCGCTAGTGGGGGAGGGGTGCAGTCCGTGGGCGGGTAGGGGAGGGCTATGAGGCGGTGTGGGAGCTGTCTATAGCTGTGGAGGGGGAGGGGAGGAGTCGGTGGGCCAGTGGGGGAGGGCTAGGAGGCGCTGTGGGAGCTGTCGATAGCTGTGGAGGGGGAGGGGAGGAGTTGGTGGGCCAGTGAGGGAGGGCTAGGAGGCGGTGTGGGAGCTGTCAATAGCTGTGGAGGGGGAGGGGAGGAGTTGGTGGGCCGGTGGGGGAGGGCTAGGAGGCGGTGTGGGAGCTGGCGCTAGCTGTGGAGGGGGAGGGCTAGGAGGCGGTGTGGGAGCTGGCGCTAGTGGGGGAGGGGTGCAGTCCGTGGGCGGGTAGGGGAGGGCTATGAGGCGGTGTGGGAGCTGTCGATAGCTGTGGAGGGGGAGGGGAGGAGTCGGTGGGCCGGTGGGGGAGGGCTAGGAGGCGGTGTGGGAGCTGGCGCTAGCTGTGGAGGGGGAGGGCTAGGAGGCGGTGTGGGAGCTGGCGCTAGTGGGGGAGGGGTGCAGTCCGTGGGCGGGTAGGGGAGGGCTATGAGGTGGTGTGGGAGCTGTCGATAGCTGTGGAGGGGGAGGGGAGGAGTCGGTGGGCCAGTGAGGGAGGGCTAGGAGGCGGTGTGGGAGCTGTCAATAGCTGTGGAGGGGGAGGGGAGGAGTCGGTGGGCCGGTGGGGGAGGGCTAGGAGGCGGTGTGGGAGCTGGCGCTAGTGGGGGAGGGGTGCAGTCCGTGGGCGGGTAGGGGAGGGCTATGAGGCGGTGTGGGAGCTGTCGATAGCTGTGGAGGGGGAGGGGAGGAGTCGGTGGGCCGGTGGGGGAGGGCTATGAGGCGGTGTGGGAGCTGTCGATAGCTGTGGAGGGGGAGGGGAGGAGTCGGTGGGCCGGTGGGGGAGGGCTAGGAGGCGGTGTGGGAGCTGGCGCTAGCTGTGGAGGGGGAGGGCTAGGAGGCGGTGTGGGAGCTGGCGCTAGTGGGGGAGGGGTGCAGTCCGTGGGCGGGTAGGGGAGGGCTATGAGGTGGTGTGGGAGCTGTCGATAGCTGTGGAGGGGGAGGGGAGGAGTCGGTGGGCCAGTGAGGGAGGGCTAGGAGGCGGTGTGGGAGCTGTCAATAGCTGTGGAGGGGGAGGGGAGGAGTCGGTGGGCCGGTGGGGGAGGGCTAGGAGGCGGTGTGGGAGCTGGCGCTAGTGGGGGAGGGGTGCAGTCCGTGGGCGGGTAGGGGAGGGCTATGAGGCGGTGTGGGAGCTGTCGATAGCTGTGGAGGGGGAGGGGAGGAGTCGGTGGGCCGGTGGGGGAGGGCTATGAGGCGGTGTGGGAGCTGTCGATAGCTGTGGAGGGGGAGGGGAGGAGTCGGTGGGCCGGTGGGGGAGGGCTAGGAGGCGGTGTGGGAGCTGGCGCTAGCTGTGGAGGGGGAGGGCTAGGAGGCGGTGTGGGAGCTGGCGCTAGTGGGGGAGGGGTGCAGTCCGTGGGCGGGTAGGGGAGGGCTATGAGGTGGTGTGGGAGCTGTCGATAGCTGTGGAGGGGAGGAGTCGGTGGGCCGGTGGGGGAGGGCTAGGAGGCGGTGTGGGAGCTGGGGCTAGCTGGGGAGGGGGAAGGGAGGCCGAGGGGCTCCCGGCAGAGAGGCTGCGGAGATAACTAGCGACCGGGTGGGTTTCTCCACAGACGAGAGTCAGAGGACGCTACAGAAGCGCAGCAGCTTCGAGACCAGCGCATGCGCACAGCGCCTCCGGCCCTCTTACCTCAGGCAGCGGGAGGCGAACTCGGGCCACGAGAAGAGCTCTCCGCGGGGCGTGAACGTTGGCGCCGCCATAAGCCCTCCCCCAGTACGAGCCCAGCCCATCAAACTCTGCTCAACGCCCTCCGTACGCAGCCAATCAGAACCGCCGAGCCAGTAAAGAGCTCGCTCTAGACCCTGTTTTTTCGTCATCCTCCACATCAGCCAATAGGAAGAGATACCATCGCCCCGCCCCCCTCCGTTACGGTCCTCAGCCAATGGGGAGCTAGTCTCCCTGGCGGACAGTTAGCCGTTTACCGCACAGGGGCCGTCACCCTCTAGAGGGCGTGGGCGCCGTTGATTGGGCGTGGCCATCGGGAGGGGCGTGGCCAGCGTCCTGGAGCGGCTTTATAAGGGGCCGCTGTGCGGACAGGCGCCATTTTGTACGGCAGCGTCTGGGCCGAGGGGAGGCGGCGGAGGGTTTCGGGGTTCGGACCAGAGCGGCCGGATGGTGAAATCCTCCCTGCAGCGGATACTCAACAGTCACTGCTTCGCCAGAGAGAAAGAGGGGAATAAAAGCATCACCATCATGCCCGCCGTGCTGAACCTCAGTGCCGGACAGAGCAGGTGAGGGGCCGGGCCTGCCTCAGCCCTCACCCCATTCCCGCCCCCACCCCCGGGTCAACCCGCGGCGCCCTCCTCAGGCCCCCAACCGCCCGTCGTGGGCCCCTCAGCCCGGGCCGGCCCCATCATCCTCGGCTCTGCGTTGGTCCTCCGGGCCCCTGGAGGGCAGCGCCCTGAGTGCGGGTGCCCGGCTCATCTCGTGGGCGTCCTGGTCACGCGGGGGGTGGGGATCACTTGGGTAAAGAGGAGGGGCACGTGGGTTGGCTGGGCAGAGACTTGGCCCCTTTGGGGGGGGGGGATCCCCTCCCGCCAGGGCACCGGCGTTATGAGGTCCTTTAAACACAACCCCCCACCCCATCTTCGCGCACGTGGGCGTCGTCGCTCTTCTCCTCCCCCACAGGCCGTGTTACTACTTCCCCTTGGAGCAGGTGAATCACCCCCCCCCCCCGCCCCTTGCTGGGGGGTGGCCTGCTGATTCTCCTGGCCCTGGACAAACCCGTTGCTGGGGCTGCGTTCAGTTAGTCTCCACATGAGCCGAGCAGCAGCTGTGGTGAATAACGTTCCCCTCCCCGTAGCACTGTTAAATCCTAGCGCACACTAATACAATCATTAAAATGACAAAGAGCCTAACCTGCCACGTGACCGTTAAAGAGCAGTTAGATGTAAACATCAGCCACTTAACTTGCTGCTGAAATGGCCAGAATAACTCTCAGATCAGCAAAGGCATGAACGTATTTTGCTGAAACGGTGGTAACTTGTGGCTACTTATCAATAAAAGTCCTCAATAAAGAAAGACCCAATAGAAATGACTACCTCAAAGCAATAGACTTGTTTCTAGTATGAAGGCATTTCCTCTGATAGTTGGAACATGATTAGTTCAGAATGGCAGAAGAGTGGGAAATAGGAGAGCCTTTATGTAAGGGTATATTTACGTGCATGGAAAGCCATCAAGGTGCTTAGCCTAAAGTGGAACATAAGAGTGTTATAAAAGATGGTTGCTTAATCCTCTGATGCAGTTTAAACCATGACAGCAATTGCTGGGATGAAAACATCTGAAAATTACTGTGACCTCTGCAGGAGACAGAAAGTAGCTATCAAACCAGTTATGCATTAGAAGTCTGGCTTTACCTTTTCAGAGGCTATTTTAAGAAGCCATTTTTGTTTAGGGAAAGTTACAGTCCAGACGGAAGGCAGTGTAGAGACCACACAATGAGCACAGCTTTAAAATGTGGTATTAAAAGTAACCTCCAAGGTTAAATCAGCCTTTGTTATGCTACAAAGCTGTTTATTGAAAAAAGATGAAATACCACTGGATTAAAGAACTCAGGATAGTAATTCAAACTTGTATTTAAACCCCCCTATATATGCAGTTCTATACAAGTGCTTAGTAAGTAAAAATGTGATTCTTATCACAGGAGGACAGTGAAATACAGTGCTCTATAATTAACCTGAAAAAGAATATTAAAATAAATGTTTAATGCGTGTATTAGAGAACCAGTTGAATTATTTACTGTAAAACTGCTGCACTTTGGAAATTGAATAGAACTGAGGGGTCAAATGCAATTGATATCAATTGGTCCTGGTCTCTTGTAACTTTATGCAGTATAATACATCCATATTATAGCCTCACAATGGTCCCTTTTATTGATCACTTTCAGCATATGATATTGTACCTGTCAATATATAGCTGTTCAGAGGCTTTCTAATCAGTGGTCTATTTGTCTCACCACAATTTTCTGACTGATTTGGAAATCTCAAACACGTTTGGACTGAGCAAAATGGTGGATTATTTTGTACATGTTTATACCGATTTGCAAATGGCTGCTGGCACTCACAGATAGGACGATTGTGAAAATTTCCCTAAGGGCCTCGATTGCTGCATCTGCTGAGATGACGCAACCGAAGTGTAAGCCTGCAGGGTGAAAGATGGTGCAGAGGGAGGGGCTAATGGGCACAGCAGTCATTCTTGTTACAGTATAAAGCTGATCAGGCAAGCAGGCTTACTGATGGTATGAAACAACTTGTGTAGAAAAAATAGGTTTAAGAGGATGGAATGCTTTAAATAGAGGGTTCTGTAGTAATGATCAGTATTAAACTTAGCAGAGCAGTATGAATGTTCTCTGCATTGGAAGTTTTTTGAAAGCAGCTCAATATGAAAACTTCAAGTAGGTTTTCAGATTAGTGATATTTTAAGGGAACAGTCTTCAATTTTTTTACTTACTAAATACTTTAAAGTGTCTATCACCAACTTACTCCTTCCTCATGAGCTTTGAATGGTGAAAGCAGTCTGGAAATACCAAAAAACAAGTCGAATCTACTTAAACTCTCTAGAATGTAGAGAAACAATGCAAGTACTTCCAGAACAAACTCAGCACAAGGTCTGATCTGTATGCACAGGGCATGGGACATCTGCAAAGGAAACACTGATTCACATAAAAATGAAAATAAATTATAAAATCAATTATAACTAAAACTCTAGTTAACCTTAGAATTGGGAATTATAGTACCAGTGCTACTGCGATCAAAATGTTCATACATAAACCACAAACAGGTCAAGAATGTCAGGTCACAGTTCTTGCATGTGCAGAACTTTTATTGGCTTTAGTGGGAATTACTCATTACAATTGTGAGATCGGTCATGGTGGCTATTTCATAATTTAGAAACCTTTCATTTGTCATGCCTGATGTTTATAGGTTAATTTAACTATAATTAAGTTCTTAGATCTCATTTGTGTTTTTCAGCCTTAACTTTAAATGTCATCAAATCCTTAGCTTTCCTGACATTTGTGGACTTGATAGCTTGAGCATCATGAGTGTACATTTAATGTGCCTCTTCTGTTTGTGAACATAGGCCCCTTGCGACCTACATGTTTTTGTCCTATGTCAAGGAGACTGGCATTCCTTTCCCTTTGCTGTATAAATGCAAGTTAGTTAAGACTTAATTTTGCTTTCATAAGCTCAGGCTAATAGCATGTTTTCAGTGTGTTTCCTGTTTAAAATGTGATATAAAACATGAATGCTGCTTGTGTTCTTTATCTAGGCTTTATTTAGTTTAACTGAAATCATGGTTTTCTTTAGTTCCAGGGTTTCTTTCAATTGCTGTAGTAACCTGGGTCCGGGGCCTCGGTGGTGCTCCTGATGTCCCTCACCCACCCCTGAAGATCCCAGGTGGGCGAGGGAATAGTCAGAGGGATCACAATCTTTCAGCTAATTTATTTTATTCTGTAAGTATATGCAATCTAATGCCATGCAGCCTTTGCTTCATTTTCTTAGTGTATTAATCATCTTTCATATGGTGAAGGCTATAATACAAATCCTGATTGCAGTGTTCAAGAATTTTGTGCACTTCCATGATTTTAATTTCAAGTTTGTGATGAATTAGAAGTAATGTCCCATCTTATTGTAACAGGATAATCGGCTGAATGTAACAGAGGAACTAACATCTAATAACAGGACAAGAATTCTCAATGTCCAGTCAAGGCTTACAGATGCCAAACATGTTAATTGGAGGGCAGTGCTGAACAACAACAACCTGTATATTGAAATTCCCAGTGGTGCTCTGCCTGAAGGGAGCAAAGACAGGTATGCAGGATAGTGTAATATGCCCTTTAACATCTTTTATAATTAGGAATTAATTTAATTACTCCCAAAGAGTGATACTTCTGTATTGGCTACATTCACTTACAGCTGATGATGGGTTTATCATGCAGGATTCCTTGGCTATAGAATTTCTTCTGTTCCAATCACAACACACACCTGATTATTTGTAAAGTGCTATAACAGTGCTAAATATTATTCCTATTTTGGGAATGTGCTAGTGAGACTATAATCTAAATCTCACTTTTCATTCACACTGTGATCCTGGCTCTTCGGAGAAGGAAGCTAGCTCTAAAGCAGCATAAATCTATTTGCCTTTAGCTGTTGAGTTCTTGCTTTTTTTAGCTGTGGAAAGTTTAGACTGACTTAAGACTCATTTAAGGAGGAAAGTCAACTTCTTAATAGTAAAAAAGATTGCATGGCTGATTTGTGCTCTTACAAGTAAAGGAACACCAGATATTCCACTTTTATTCAGAAACCCTTAACTAACGTCTGTTGGTGTTTGGGCCGTAAAGTGCAGTGGCACCTATCACGATTAGTGTTGTATGCTCATTCTGAGTGTAAAGCTGGAAGTCTAATGGGACTGTGTGATTTCAAGGGTAAATCTGAAGAGGGCTGAGGCACAGCCTTTCTTAGCTGTCAGTGTGTGAACCTGGGTACCTACACTGCTGCCTCATTCAGGCGCACACATTTGCAGGTGCAGATGTGCCCAGGAGGTCACTTTCTTGAAAATTTGCCCCCACATAGTTGTTTGTGCCTCCACAACGTTGCTGGAAGGAATTCTGTCTCACTGATATTCCACTTTAGTCTTGCAGTTCTTCTTGAGTTTGCTGAAGAACAGCTTCAAGTTGATCATGTCTTCATTTGCTTCCACAAGAACAGAGATGACAGAGGTGGGTGTAAATTGAAGCCTGTTAAATTGCTTTCACCTTGTGATTTCAGTAACATAGAAAAGTAGCTTCATATAGACTCATAGACTTTAAGGTCAGAAGGGACCATTATGATCATCTAGTCTGACCTCCTGCACAATGCAGGCCACAGAATCTCACCCACCCACTCCTGGAATAATCCTCTCACCTATGTCTCAGCTATTGAAGTCCTCAAATCATGGTTTAAAGACTTCAAGATGCAAAGAATCCTCTGGTAAGTGACCCGTGCCCCATGCTGCAGAGGAAGGCGAAAAACCTCCAGGGCCTCTGCCAATCTACCCTGGAGGAAAATTCCTTCCCGACCCCAAATATGGCGATCAGCTGAACATTATATAAATGTAATTGCAATATATCTGTAGAAATTGGTCTCTTCAGATGTCTCATTACTGCTCTGTTGGCCAGTCGGGATTGTCTAGTGACCCGAATATCAGATTAAACTTGTATTCTTTCTACTTTTTGCAGCTGCATTGCTCCGTACTTTCAGCTTTTTGGGCTTTGAGATTGTGAGACCAGGGCATCCCCTTGTCCCCAAGAGACCAGATGCTTGCTTCATGGCCTATACGTTTGAGAGAGACTCTTCAGAAGAAGAATAGATTGCAATGTTTGCCTCTTAGAGCTTTCTTGTTGTCTATAAAGATGAAACTGTAGAAATTTTGTCAACATCTATTATACAGTACTTATAATTGTTTGTTCTTTGTACAAAATATTGTGACCAACTGCTCTGGTGGTGGGATGTTGAAAATTTCAAACGTCATCTTTTCTGAATTTGTGCGCATGTTGTGATTGTGCAAATAAATGCTCACTCCAAATTAGCAGTATATTTCTTGAAGTTTAATATTGTGTTTGTGATACCGAAGTATTTGCTTTAATTCTAAATAAAAATTTATATTTTACTTTTTATTGCTGGTTTAAGATGTTTCAGACTTCCCTCTGGCTAGGAAGCTGTGTCCCAGGCTTTTGAATCAAAATGGTAGATAAGGGCTGCCAGACTAACTTAAGTCCACCCTCCTTGCTGACTTTGTAATGTGACCAGTCTGGATGTATTAATCAATTACGTCAAGTGTATCTTGCACTCACATTTCAATGGTACACAATTTTACATTGATCTGAGCCAGCTTTTCAGCACTGATGATGTGTTCAGTTAGACCTGTTAATATTTCATGGGTGATCAGTGGCTAATAATGAGGAAGAGTTTTTGAACTGCTTGGCGTGCCTGAACATGTACAAAGCCACAGTCCCTGTTCTGTAGTGGTTTTACATGATGCAGAAAAGGATATTACCTTGGTGAAAGGAAGACTGACATGAAAACCAGAGGACTGTCACTAAACAGTCTAGGTGTAAAAATAGGTCTGACTTGACTACTTGTTTTACCTTGTAGCCTTTTTGGGTTTGTTTACTTTCAGTAAAAATTGAGTTCCACCTCTTTTTGATCTGTAAGGTAACATCTGGATGGTTTTATACAGTGTCACATGACCATAATCTGCTAGCGTTTACTTTAACTTCCATGTCCGCGATTAACTCCTTTGAGTCTTACTGTTTAGCCTGCTGCTGGTAGCAGATTGCCAATGATGCACCCTCTCGTGGTAGTGTGTAGTCCATACCTAAAACCTGATTCCCTGGCACACTAAAATGGGGGTGAGGCATATATGTTGAAGCTCTTGAGCGCACCCCAGTGAACTCGGACATTAGGTGATTTAATGGCTGGTTTGAGATGAGAGAATTCATAATGGGTGGTAGGGTATTCACCATTTGCTGGGAGTGTCATCCACACTTTTGACAAGTACATTAGCAATGAATCAGTGATTCTCCACAGAAGCCTTAAATGATGAGTGTGGGGATTTACTATGCAGTGTATTTAATATAAAGAGAATTCCTCTGTGCCCTTCAAGCATATCCATTTTCTAATACATCTTGAACAGTCTCTGGTTGCAATTACAGGAAGTGTTCCATATCTCTCTCCTCTACACGGGTACCGCCTGTATGGTGACAGCTAGAGCATTGGATGAGGCTTGAGACTTTTAAGTCACTTCCGTTTCCTGGTATGCGTGTTTGGTTTTGCTTACTGGGTCATTTATTACTAACTGGAAATCATTAATGGTTCTAGTTTAGGGAAGCTAGCTCTTTCCAAAGACTACATTCTGACACCGGGCCTACTGCTCACTGCAGCGCTTGTAGACACCAGTGAAGTCAGCTTGAGTAACAAAGGGCAATAACCAGTCTAGACATGTAGGTGAGCAGTGGGGCCTCGAGGGGAGGTCCTCCTACCCTATTTATAGCTGGGAAGCACTAGAAAGAGCAGAGGCATGTCTCAAAGGGAGCAGAAATCCCTTGTCACCTGCAGCCATGAGAGGCTATTTATCTTGTCACTGCATTCCCCTCCATGGAGCTGGTCATTAGTTTGACAAACTCTCCTCTGCTGAGCTGACAGATACCCAGCCACTGAATTCTCTGCACAGAGAAAGGGAGAAGACAGCAGGGGCAAGTGAATCCCTGCCAGGTGCTCTCCCTGGTCCAGATGGCATGAAGATACCTTCCCCTAAAATTTCTCACCAGTGCTACTCAGGCTAGTGATGATGGGGTCTAACCCTGTTAGTGGGGTCTAACCCTGTTCTGGGCAAATGTAGCCCCTGACTTTAAATATTGGCAGCTGCCTATAAATCTGTTATGTTAATACCCCCACCTTTGCTTCCACAAGTGGATAGTAATAGGGAGGAAATTCAGGTGAAAAATAGTGTAGAGATGCACCAAGCCAAGTGTTATTGAGAAGGCTGGCCCTCATGAAGCGATTGGGTGATGGATGGTATCAGCAGAGGACACGCAGTGCTTATGGCTCTTCTACAAGGTTGGCCGTGACCTATGTGCCCGGAAGGGGACTCTGCCTGCACAAGCAAGCAATGCCTGCTAGTGAGCCAACGTATGCCCCCCTGCTGGCTGTTTGGAATGCCCACACCAATAGGTGGGGGAATAAAGAAACCCCCAGGAAAATGTTATTTAAAACAAAACAAACCCAAAGGGAGTCCAGCAGCTAGAGAAGCATTTAATTGGATTTTGTTAATTTCACCAGATGCTCGTTAGAAGCACAGACAATCAACTGACTGGATCAGAGTGGTGGACCATCTGGTTCAGTATTGTCTCTGCCACAGTGGTCAGCATCAGCTGCTTTGGAGGGGGAGGCCCTGCAGTGACACTTCCCTCTTGATTCATGTAGTTTAAGGTCAGTTTATGCCCTGAAGTTTGAGGTTTATATTTCTTCCAAAACTCAACAGTCTTTAATATTTGCTCTTCTTATATGGATGGTCTCTTCTCTACTGTGTTTGTTTTGGCCTCGCTGAGAGCTTGGGGGGAAGAGTTCCACTGACTGCGCTGTATGGAAAAGCATTTCCTTTGATCAGTTTTGAGTGATCCCGCTTAGACCTTTGTCCTTGTATTGCAAGCCAGGGTAAATAAGAGCACCTGAACTGCCTTCTGTCAATCATTCATTATAGCATATACGTTTAGCATCAACAGTGACTTTTAACATCCACCTGGGAGCTTGGCTTTTAAGGACACATACTCTATAGAACTCAATTTATATGACTCCTCCCTGGCTGGATTCCAAGCTTAGCTTTACGCTGCTAAACAATGCTGTAATATTGCATAATGTTAAAATAATCCCTTAAAATTGAGTTTATTTAAAGGAAGCATTAAGCTTGGAATAAACCATTAACTAACTGCTTACGGTTTAACTTTTTTCTGTTGCAGTAATGCAAAGGGAGTCAGCCAGGAATGGTACAGACTCCAGTCAGCAGTAACACGGAGGGCTTTAAAGTGGGTGCCATTACACTGAAATTGACTTAGTCTAGTGATAAATGGAATTAAAAGTTGAGAGCTCTTTGGAGCAGGGACCGTTCTGTGGTGTTGTACAGCGCCTAGCACAATGGAGTCGTAGTCCATGACTGGGGCTCCTGGGTGCTGCCACGCTGCAAATGATCAATTATAATAATACTCCTGCCTGTGTCCTTTGCCAAGATTTTGTCATTTTACAATCGCATTTGCCTACTTTTCAAAATGTTAACCTCTCCTCTCTTGCTGTGTGAAAGACCCATATAAACAACAAGATGGCCGACCGACTATAAAGGGGAAGTGCTCTCCAATCCATAAAGATAATTAATTGACTGCATAAACTCATGAGTAACTGGAGTGTAACTTTCAATGATGGTCATCGACTGTTGTTTGTAGCAATATTACATAAAAATTGCAGTGTTGTAGCTGTGTGGGTTGCAGGATGTGAGAGACAAGGTGGGTGAGGTAATATCTTTTATTCGACCAACTTCTTTTGGTGAAAGAGAGAGGCTTTCAAGCTCGAAGTTGGTCGAATAAAAGATATTACCTCTCCCACCTTCTCTCGGACAAATTGCAGAGAGAAGGTTAATTTTTAAGGGGATACATCCTGCGATGCTAAATCAAAGGATCATAATTTTAAGAGAATAAAAGATGTTCCCATGGTTTGGGCACAAGCACAGAATTTGGGTGACACGGCTTCGGGTCCTTGTTCCTCTGCAGACATTTTGTATGACCTTGGGCAAATTGCAAAGTTTCTCTGTGCTTTGTTCTCCATCTTTAAAACAAGGATAATCCTGACCTGGGTCACAGGTGTGTTGAGAGGATAAACACATTAAAGATTGTGAGGCGCTCAGGTACTGTAGTGATGTGGGACCGTGTACGAACCAAAAATACATTAAAATAATGTGGGACACTGATGTGAACCCAAAGTAATAGCATTCACGTTGTGGTGGTTCTTCTGGATTTATGTCCGTGTAAGTGAGAGCTGACTTAGGCCTATGGTAAATAAACAGGAGCATGTTGAGACCGGAGTAAACATAACCCGATAATTTTGTTCCTTTGTTTTGCTGCTGCCAGTGCTAGGCATTTTACTGCCATCTTGCAGCCGGATGAAGTATTGCAGGAGATAATTGAGAAAAGGCTAACAAGGTCACCCAGAAAATCAGTGGCAGAGCTGAGTCTAGACCCCAGATATCCTAACCCCCAGGGCTGTGCTTTAACCACAAGACAATCCTTTCTATGAAAATTCCCAGACATAATCTATCCAAATATCCAAATGTGTGTAGCTGACATGGCTCAGCATAAGCCAAAAGCAGAAATTGATAACATTCTTTGGCTCACTGTGTTAGCAAGCAGACACTTCGGAAG
This sequence comes from Macrochelys suwanniensis, assembly GCA_033296515.1. Classification (NCBI taxonomy): domain Eukaryota; kingdom Metazoa; phylum Chordata; order Testudines; family Chelydridae; genus Macrochelys; species Macrochelys suwanniensis. The sequence continues at coordinate 5,713,120 of CM065799.1, forward strand.
TAAGCATCTTGTGACAAGGAAGCATTGCCCAGGCGAAGCCTGTGTTGGAAGGGTGTGATGTGCCTACAAACACATTCTTTCTTGAGGACCTACCTCTCAAAAGCCTATCTGGCTGGCAATGACTTTGAGGGGTCAGAAACAAATTAAGCTTCTACTATGCTGTAAATCTGATTTAGTCTTTGTACCTGTAATATTAATCCAAGCAAAGCTTTCCATGGCACTGGTATGTGCTTAGCTAACTTTTTTATTTGATGGTTTCCCCCTCTGCTTCTGTGAAATTGCAATTTAAACCTTTTGTTTAGAAGCTCAACGGAGTTGAGGACTTGACTCATCTGGAGCAGATACTGAGAGGTGGACGCAGAGAAAGCTGAGTGCTGATCTCCAGAGGACACTTTACTGCCCTGTCTACATTAGCACTGTCACTAGTGGAGCTGAACAAGTGGAAGCACAGAATCCTAGAAAATGTCGGGCTGGTAAGGATCTCGAGAGGTCATCTAGTTCAGCTCTCTGTGCTGAGGCAGGACCAAGTATACCTAGATCATCTTAGCGAGAATATCTTAGTGCAGGCACAGCCAGGCCTAAAGTTAGGTTCCTTTAGCCACAGTTAGGAAGCTAATAGGATTGGCATAATTATCAAAGGTGCTTAACAGCTGTAGCTTCCATTGACTACAGTGTTGACAATATTTGTATACTTCACTGAAGCAAAAATTTGCTATATCCAATCATGATTTAATCTTGAGAAATGACTGGGGGGACCGGATAACTCTTCAAATATGTTAAGAACTGTTATAAAGAAGACCACGATCAATTGTTCTCCATGTCCACTGAAGGTAGGACAAGAAGTGATGGGCTTAATCTGCAGCAAGGGAGATTTAGGTTAGATATTAGGGAAGATTTTATAACCATCAGGATAGTTAAGCTCCGGAATAGGTTTCAAAGGGGTTTTTTGGAATCCCTGTCAATGGAGGTTTTTAAGAAGGGGTTGGACAAACACCTGTCAGGGCTAGTCTAGGTATACCTGGTTCTGCCTCAGTGCAGGGGGCTGGACTAGATGACCTCTTGAGGTCCCTTCCAGCCCTCCATTTCTACGATTCCATGTCTGTTGGTGGTGTCACCGCTGGGTGCTGGCCAAGAAGAGGAATGAACACACTTTATAAATAAAGTGAGATCGTGTAAACGCTTTACCCTACACACACACACGCTGCTGGGTACTAGAAACCTGATCCTGAGAGGTGCTGAGCATCCACAACTCCCTGACTTTCAGGGGAGCTGAAGGTGCTTGGGCCCCTAGGGGGAGATGGGGTATGTGTGTGTACTTCTAAGTCCAGTGTGTCTACAAGTGAAATGAATATGGTGCTCTCATCTTAATCTCTGAAATGGCCATATGTTCACCAGAAAATCTGTAGCTTGAGGATGAGTCCTGTTCTCTGCTATGCAGGGAAGGGAAACTCCATGAGTTGTAGCTCACAGGGTTGCAATGCTGTTGCCCATGCTATCGCAGTGGTGGGAATAAACAGAGGACTCCTGTCTATAGGGCTGTCAGCCCAGCACAGAGCAAATAATGAGATTTTCAGGCAGGACTCGGGCATGAAGCCAGGGGTTTGTACATTGCTGGCTTTCGCTTCTGCTCGGTTAACCTGAGCCTGGCTTCATGTTTTACATTCAAAGCTGCAACAACACAGAGAATAGCATGCGGACTGCCAGGCAGACAAGGAGACCTAACGAGTCCAAACACCGACCTCACACCCAAAGTAGGGATTTACACTTCACATGCAGTTGCTGCTGGTTGGCCAGCTTCACAGGCCTTCATGATCATCCCCAGATATGCTTTGCAGGCTGATTCTGATGGTAAACTCTGGGTTGATTGGTTTTCTGAAGTCCTTCCCCACCAGTGCACCTACATGGGGTAGCCACAAACAGATCCAAACTGTTCATCATACTATCTATGCTATTTGACCTACTCACAGAGCAGTGACGCTTGGCTTTATGTTTCTCCCTGGACATGTCATGCGGAGTGCTAATGTCATAAAAAGTAAGAATTTAAATGGACGGCTTTTAAGATTCAGCAGGAGCCTGTTTTTATTCGTGGTTTTTGCTACAGGGTTGGTAAATTTCTCTCTTTGAAATACACCCTCCATGGTAATGATTATGCAGCAATCAGTTTTTAATAAGAGTAAGTCTATCAGCTGTATCATATTTCTCCTTAATAATGTGACCTTTAAGGCAAACTGGAATCTATTTTTTAAACAAAATGACAGAATTAGTGGATACGGGGTGGGGAGGGGGATGCTTCCAGGAAGATTTTGTGTCTAAAGATCAAATCCTGTAACCCTTACTCAGCTGACCTGGTGAAGTAAGTATTGGAACATTTGGCCCTCAGGAAGAAAGTCTTCCCAGAAAAACTCCAGGGAATTTGGTACAAAACATTGCATCATGGACTGAAAATCGGCAGAAGGAGCCTAAACCATGGATAAGACTACCCAGCAGAGTGCACAGTTGTGGGGATTTGTCTACTAGGGAGTTTGGCTCCATCTTATTCTGAACAATCACTAAAGAGTTGGAGTGGGAGGTTAGAGGGGTAAACAGTATATTTATGAAGTTCCCAGGAACAGGAAGAAGGCGTGAACCTGAAGGGAAGGGGGGATGGAGAGATCGCACAAAGGGGACCTGGAGAGGGCAGGGATATGAGTAGTAAACAGCGTGAGGTTTATCCTGGAGACACACATGAGAACTACCCCATGGCAGATGTTTAGGATCTGGCTGTGCTGCTGTGTGAGTCAACGGGAGTAGGACTGGGTCCCTAATGGATGCAAGATGCTGAGCAAGCTGCCCAGTCCCTCTGTGTGTCGGAGCAGGGAGGTACATTCCACTCCAGAGCTCCACCTGCAGCAGTCCAGCTGTACCTGGCCCCTCTGGCCCTACTCTTAGTCAAAGTGCCCCAGAAACTTTAGAGTAAACAGGACCCGCGTCTTAAACGTCTAACTCCCCTCCCGATTCAGTTAGTTGCATAACATTCAGGGTGTCTTTTGAAGAATGAAGAGCTGAGATGAGTCTTCGGGCCCAGTGAATCCAGGTATTTCATAACTGATGCATAAGCTGTTAAGTCTAACGTGCCCCCGGGCTTTCTAAAGCACGTAGAATCCTGAGGGTGTGGAGGAGCGTGTGCTCGGTGGTCTTGGTGAAGTACAAACAGCACAGCCACTCCTCCAGTCGTATGGTCACCTCTGCCTCAGACACCTTCTCTGCAAACTTCAGCAGCAGCAGCACCCTTTTAATCGCCACCCAGTTCTGGAGCAAGACCAGCGTGATTTGGTTCCTGGCAAAGAGCTCCTGGCGTGGGCCCCACAGCAAGACCTGCAGCATGTTCTTTGCTTGTTCGATGGGCACACTCTTGTGGGGATCTGGGTGAAGAAGCAGGGTGGCCAGGTTCTGGAGCCCCCACGAATAGATGGACAGGGCTGGGATAGCAGGGAGGTCGCCGCTCCTGAGTCCTGAGGGCTTCTCCAAAGGGTTGGGCTGATGCAAGATCTCATAGACCAATATGCCTACCTGGAACCCCTCTACATTTTGGAAGTGAGCTACAGAGAGCCATTTGGGGGCCATGCTGACTCGGTCGGGATCTCGGGCCACAGAAGTAGATGTCTTCTTTCCTATAGCTTTAGAGAAGTTGCTGATGACCAGCCTTGGAAGCGACAGCTCTGCAGATGGATCTTTGTCCTGCTGGCCCTGGTGAGAAGATGGACACTGCACCAAGAGCAGGTTCTCCATGTGAATGTTGTAGTGAGCAACCTTCTGCTGCTTGAGGTGCTCCAGCCCTGTACACAACTGCAGAAGGAGGAGGCAAGCCAGGCGTTCATAGTGCCCAGGCCTGGAGCTGTGGAGATCTCGTGATCCCTTCACAAAATCAGCCAGGGTTTGATAAGGAACCTCAAGAGAGATGGCCACCTGGGTAAGAGGTGGGGATGCACTGGTGGAAACAGCTTCCTCATGTTCTCCAGGACAGAACTGACCCAGCTTTTGAGGCCTTTCCACAGGCATGAGGTCCTTAGGGAGGGAGTCAGCGAAGTAGCCCAACACTTGCTGAATGTTGAAATGAGCCTCTACAGACATCTGTACCGAGAGACTGCAGGGATAGGATTTATGGACCTGTTAGGGCAAGAACCAGCAACACACAGTCAGCTGGATGTGATAAAGAGAACACAATCAATCAATGCAAGCTAGAAAATTTCCAGGGTCACACCAGCCAAGGCACTGTTGCAGTCACTTAACACAGCTGTGTGATTCCCAGTTCGCTGCAGAATTTGGGGAAGATCTGCTGCACATTGGAGACACCTTGGGGCACAAATTAGGTCTGACATGCTGCATAACACAGGGGGACTATGTTGGGGGGACTCCTGTCTCCCGCTAGAAAGGGAAAAAACCCCATTAGAGTCATGCTCTGCAGCTGGAGGGTGATTAACTAACTTGCCTTCTGGCCAGAGGGGTGGAGCCAGCCTGAGCCCGAACATCTGTGCAGCAATCCCTCAGTCCTGCCGCCTGAGCCTTGTGAGCCTGAGTCAACTCACCCAAGCCAGCTCCACGGGCTTAATTGCTGTGTAGACATCCCCTTGGAGTCACTCCATCCACCCTCCCTCAGCCCCTTCTATTTGCTGCTTCTCCCTGTTCCTACTTGCCAGCTTAGTCTGTAAGGCCCAGATCCTCAACCATATGTAGGTGCCTAATTCCCATTGGTGTTGCTGAATTCGGCCAGGGACAGGGAATTGCACAGCAATGTTAATTGAAGTGACCCTGGAACATTTCTAGCTTGTACTGATTGCTTTGGGGTTTGTTTGTTCTCTGATTTCAATGGCAGTTGGGTGCCCAAATACCTGGTGGGGTTTCGCCTTCCTCTGCCGCATGGGGCACGGGCCACTTGCAGGTTTAAATGAGGGTAAATGGTGAATCCTCTGTGACTTGGAGTCTTTAAACCATGATTTGAAGACTTCAGTAACTCAGCCAGAGGTTTAGGGGTCTGTTTCAGGAGTGGGTAAGTGTGGCCGGCCGTGTGTAAGGGGTCAGACTAGATGATCACGGTGGTCCCTGCTGACCTTAAAGTCTATGAGATCTGGGCCTTACAGACTAAATGGACAAGGAGTCACAGGGAGAAGAAGCAAATAGATGGGGTGAGGGAGGGTGAATGGAACGACTCCAATCAGATCATGGGTTTTAGTGGACTCGTGTGCACACATCAGAGAACAAAATCAATCCGCGCAGGCTAGAAATGTCCCAAGGTCACATCAGCCAACCCGTTGTTGTAATCAGTTAATGTTGCTGTGCGGTCCCCGGTCCACTGCAGAATTCAGCAAAATCCAGGGGTGTTGGCTGCATAAATACCTTTAGGCCCAGATGCTCAAGCTTTTTGGGGCAAGGGAGATCTCTCCCTGATATTACAGTAGCCTCTTGGTGCTACTGTGATACACAGGGATGATGATGATGATGATAAGATGCCGCACATGATCAGCTACCATCCTCATCTCTAATAATATTGGGGAGAAACTTGCCTTAGGGGAAGGCTAATATTGCCCACTGTGACCTGTTCTGTTGGCTCCAAGTCCCTGGCAAGTTGCCCACCCAGCTCGTGGTCAGGCAAAGGTTGGAGGTCCCCAGTCCAGCCTCTGGCTCTGTTAACCACTCCAGCGGAGCATGGGGGTAGGGGGGTGGGGGCTGCTGCTGAGCCTGTCAGTCTGTTGATTCCTATCTGGAATTTCTGGTGCCGGTTCCCGCAGCAGAATCCCATCTAGCCCCTCCCTGTTGGCTCTTCTCCGAGCTGAATGGAGAAGAGGATGAAGTATTGGGGGAAGGGGCAGGGAGGGCGCGTGAACCGAGTTCACTTCATTTCAGGGCTATAAACTTTTGGCATCAACATGTGCAACAGATTCAGGGGGTCTGATCTCTCCCTGGTGGAAGGTCAATACTGTTCCTCCAGGGATGAACTTGGCTTGAGGCGGCTAAGTCAGAGGATAGCAGGCAGGGTGCATGAGACGCAGCAGGGTGAAATCACACCTCAGGAGCTCCCACCTGCCCCACCACCCTGATACCCAGCCATGGAGAGCGTGATAGATGCTTGGGAAACTTCCCTGGTTGTTTCCATTGGGCTGCTGAGAACCTGCGACCATAGGCGCCGACTCCATGGGTGCTCTGGGGATGGAGCACCTACGGGGAAAAATTTGTGGGTGCAGAGCACCCTCTGGCCCCCCCGCCCAGCTCACCTCCACTCCGCCTCGCCTGAGCGTGCTGCCGCCGCTCCACTTCTCCTCCCTCCCTCCTAGACTTGCTGCCAAACAGCTGACTCCCACGGCAAGCCTGGCATGGAGGGAGGAGGGAGAAGCGGAGCGGCGGTGGCACGCTCAAGGGAGGCGGAGCGGAGGTGAGCTGGGGCGGGAAGCGGTTCCTCTGTCCCTCTCCATCCCCCTCCAGGGTTACATCTTGCGGCCCTCCCCGTGCCCCCCCATCTTCGCCCCAGCTCACCTCCACTCTGCCTCCTCCACTGAGCGCGCCACTGCTTCTCCCCCCTCCCTCCCAGGCTTGCCGCGCGTGGGGTGGAGGGGAAATGTGGCGCGCCCAGGGGAGGGGGCGGGTATTTGGGGAAGGGGTTGGAATGGGGGCGGGACCGGGGGCGGAGTTGGGGCAGGGCCGGGGGCAGGGGGGCGCGAGTACCCACCGGTGCCGTCCAAAGGCGCCTGTGCCTGCAACCTGGCTTGGCCGTTAACGTTCGGTATCAAAACGTGGGCTGATATTCCCAGACCTGGGGTTGTTCAGTGTGTGATGGAGGCTGCACTCGGTCCCACTCTAAGCTGCTGCCCCAGGCTGCGACCACGTTGTCCCACGTCAGGCTGCAAGCAGGAGGTGTGATTGCAGTGTGTGTGGACGTACCCCAGCTAGTTGGATCGCGCTAGCTCGTGAATGCTAGCAGGGTAGCTGCCCAAGGACCATGCCACCTAGACCCTGGGCATGTCCCGGCGGGCTAAGCTGTGCCACAACCCGTGTCACTGTGGCTACGCTGCTATTGATGGAGCTAGCTGGGGTATGTCTACCTGTGCTACAATCATGCCTTCCAGCACCTGCTGCTAGCTGGTATCACTGCAGCCTGTCAGGCCGGGTTTTCAAGTGCTCAGTGCCCAGAATTGGGGCCAGATTTTCAAGGGAGCTCTACACCCTGAAAACTGGCCCAGCATCTGTCGAGTTCTGAGTTGCAGCTCCTCTCGGCTAACCCCAGAGCCCCAAGTCGAGTTATCTTGGTGCCAGTCTCGGCTTTGCCTGGAACCCCCCGTTACCCTGGGGGATACTCACTCAGGCTGACATGGGGCAGCAGTGGTGAAAGACACCACTGTCCCCCAGGATGGCTGTCAGTGCTATGGGATTCCCCCCCCCCCACCACACCCCGTCCGAGCTGGATCAGCCTGTCTTTGCTGGGAGGAACCCACAAGCCTCACCCCTCTACTCTTCACTCTGACACTGTCTGATGCCCCTTGGAGGCCAAGAACAACGGGCTGGAAACCACAACACAGACAGTAATGGATAAGAAAAGTCCACCAAGGGGGCTGTATGCCTGAGGAGTTTGGGGATTCTGCTCTGCACCTTTTCATCTCTAGTTCAACCCCAGCCCAGGTCAGCTGTAGCTGAAACTCATCCTGCACTCCTTACTCAGGTAAAACTGCCACTGGGGGCGGTGGAAGAAGCTAGCCAGCCCCGCTGCTTGGGCTGGACCTGTTCTGGGGGGTAGAGACCTTCCCAGGGCACCTTTGCCCAGCAGTACGGACTCGTTCATGTTCCAACACTGAAAATCAAGACCATCCATCAACTCATGATGAGGGAAAAGCATCACTGGTTTTTAGGATCCTTTTGAGAACCGTGTAAAGAACCACTGATGCCTCCCCAAAAGCTCCGGGGAGCATCAGACTGGGTCTTGCTGATACAGCACGAGCTTCCGATTGCTCCAGTGGATCTTTTGTTCTCCCGTACTAGGGGCAGCTGCATGAAAAGTGGATCTTGGTTCATCTGCTCCTGCTGCCACTCCTCCCCACGGCCGTGACAAACCGCTGCTGGGCCCCATCGCAGCTGACTGCTGTGGCAATGCTGATGAAGTCACCAGTAGAGGATTTTCACCATAAAATCAAACAATCACCCTTTCCCCATTGAGCGCAAAGCACTTTCGCTAGGGTGGGGTCAGAATCATAGCCTCCATTTTAGAGAGGGGGAAACTGAGGCCCAGAGAGGCAGGGACTTGCCCAAGGTCACCCAGTTCATCAGAACCCAACTTTCTTGATACCCAGGCTTATGTCTAACCCAATAGACCATGCTGCCTAATCCCCACACCTCACTAGTAAGGAGCAGCAAGGGATGGGCTCCTTGGGACCAGAAATCTATTTTTCATTGAGATTCTCAGACTTGGTGGCGGTGGTGAGCCGCACGGATCAGGGCTACAGGCAGGCTGCCCTGACCCAGGTATTTCCCCATCTCTAATGTTTATGGTTACCTTGGCTGCAAATATTCGCTGGGCTTGCTCAGAGGCACAGGAAACACGATAATACCAGGCGTCTCCTGTTTCACAACATGGCTCCTTGTCTAAGAGCGTGAAATCTGCCCACTTCTTCTTTCCTGCGAGCTCTGCTCCCATCAGCTGCTGCTCCTCCTCCTTTCCGCCCAGGATCTCCTGCACCCTTGCCGTGAGATGGAGCAAAGACGCCAGGTGGCACCCCATCACCTTCTCATGGACGTTGGCCGTGCTCTCCAGGTCGTCGAAGAAGTAGGCGAGCTCCCCATCAGGAGTAGTGAACGTCGGTTCTTCTGTGGTGATGTGCCTGGGGACGGGGACAGGGTGGGCTTTACGCAGGGCGTCCCAGGGCTCAGATTCGCCCAGGCTTTGGGACTTAGACAAATATCTTTTAGGGCTGCAGAGAGGTCCTTCTGTTGACTCAGAGTAGCTGCGGCTGCCTCCCCTGCTGTGTGTGGAGACTTCGTACAGGGTGTTGTGGACATAGTGCGACGTGGGGAAGTGGGCACTCTTGCACGGGTAGTAGTGACGCGTCTGCATCTCGGGCAAGGACCTGGTTCTGCTGAGCTGCTTTTTTGGCAGAGGTGGGGGGAGAGGATCACCGCCGGCCTCAGAGGGGAGCTTTTCAAGTGACTCCCTTCGGCATGTCTTGGCCGGCACCAAGTGTGCTCGCATTTCTCCTGCAAGGGAATAACAATTCCACACTTACGCAGCCACCACCTACAGCCGCAAGATGCTTCCCAGGGGCTCAGTGAGTCTGCAAGGAACTACACCCCTGGCCTAGTCACCCACTGTTCTGCCCCTGCCCCCCAACCCCAATAACTCCTTCACCTGGAAGCATCTCTGCGCCTTCTTCCATGCCGCCCCTTCCATCTGCAATGCCCCCTCCAGAGCAACTGGCTCGTCTCCACCACCACCTTCAAATTGTCCTCCATGCTCACTGCTGCCCTCTAGCCTACAAGCCGCGAGAGGGGAGGGAAGGCCCAGGGTTCAGGTGGGGGATGGAGGAGCTGTGGAGCTGGCAGGGGCATTTCCAGGGAGGGGGATTGGAAGGGGTCATGGCTGGGTGGCGACTCTCCGCTTGCAGGACCACTCACAGTTCATGCCAACGTGTTGTGTCCATGTTGACACCCAGTCGACTGAGCCTGTGTCCAGTGGGGCTCAGCTGTGCAAATCCGGGGGTTATTTTGCCCCCATTGTTGTCCCACTGACCCTGGGAGAGCAGTTATTGTTCGCCCCTCTGTACCTCTCCAAGTATCCGAGGCCTAACTCCCCCTGCGAAATCACCAGCCCCACCCTGAGCTTTTCCCCGGGACGTCACTGACGTACTGACCAGGACTCAGAGCTGGAGGGCTAAAGTAAGAGGGAAGAACCACAACTGCCTGGGAGGCCAGATTGTCAAGTGCTCGGTGTAATCCAGTGCGTGTTATGGGCCCCCTGTGCCTGACCCACAGGGGAGACGAGTCCCTTACAGGCCCTAACTAAACAGCGTGGGCTCAGGCTGTAGCAACGCATTTCTCGAGGTCCCCGGTTCAGTCCCCACCGGGCTGGCCAAGAGGGCGGCCCTTACTCGCAGTGCCCCACGTTCACCCACGGGGCCAAGCTCTTGGGGGAAAACTGGCCAACCGCTGCTCGCTGCCCCCCAGCTCTGCGTCAGTGAGTTGGTGGCCCGCTTCCCTCCGCGCTCTGCTGGAGGCCACTCACCTACGTTGCTGTAAACGAGATTGCCCTGGGCAGGGCTGCCAGCCCCCGCGTCCGGCATTGGCGAGGGTGGCTCAGCAGAGCCGGGCGAGCTGAGCTGAGAGCCGGAGCTGCTCCTTCTTCTGGCTGGGACGCTCTCTCTGCAGGGAGGGAAGGGGGAGGTGAGGCCGAACTCCCAGCAAAGTTTCCTCCATTCTCTGCCAGCCAGAGACACTGAAGAAAAGGGGAAGCGGTGATGCTCAAGGGCCTCCGATGTGCAAAGGGGCCGGGGCCTGGGAAATGTTGCTAGCTTTGCCATTCTCCGCGCTGCTTCTCTGCAGTAGATGGCAGCATTGTCACTAATTCCAAGGCGGGAGAGGGAATATCTCTGACTCCGAGGCCTTAAGGTCAGAAGGGACCGGCGTGACCCTCTATTCCAGAGCTTTCCAACCTTTTCATGTTGGTGACACACTTTTTAGACATGCATCATTTCGCGACACACCGGAAGTGACGCGGAATCAATTCCGCCCGGATTACACATACTGCGCATGCGCAGTACCCAGGGCCGGCCGCCCCAAGCGAAAAACAAAACAAAAAAACCCCAAGTGCCGCCCCCCCCCCCAACGCCGGCCGAAACACCCCCCCACCCAACAACGCCGCCCCGCCAAAACGCCGGGGGGGAGGGCGGCATGCCTGCCGCCCCGCTCCCCCTGCTGGAGGGGAGCGCGGAACGCCTGCTCCCCCGGCCGGGGAGCGGAGCACGTCTGCCGCCCCACTCCCCCGGCCGGGGAGCGGAGCACGCCTGCCGCCCCGCTCCCCCGGCCGGGGAGCGGAGCACGCCTGCCGCCCCGCTCCCCCTGCTGGAGGGGAGCGCGGAACGCCTGCTCCCCCGGCCGGGGAGCGGAGCACGTCTGCCGCCCCGCTCCCCCGGCCGGGGAGCGGAGCACGCCTGCCGCCCCGCTCCCCCGGCCGGGGAGCGGAGCACGCCTGCCGCCCCGCTCCCCCGGCCGGGGAGCGGAGCACGCCTGCTGCCCCGCTCCCCCTGCTGGAGGGGAGCGCGGAACGCCTGCTCCCCCGGCCGGGGAGCGGAGCACGCCCGGGAGCGGAGCACGTCTGCCGCCCCGCGACACACCTACACACTGCTGCCGACACACTAACGTGTCGCGACACACAGTTTGGAAAGCTCTGCTCTATTCTCTGCCCTCCTGCGCATCGCAGGCCACAGCACCTCACCCGGGGCCAGCGTGGGCCGGTGAAAGAGACAAGCTTCCCCGCTGGAAGTGGGTCCAGTAACCGATATTGCCCCACCTGCCTTTTCTCGTGAATATCCTGGGACCCGCCTGTCTCCAACAGCTCTGCTTAAAGGCAGAGCCCCGCAGAGGGTTGGGGCCGGGGCGGGACGTTCTCTCACCCAGCTTTTTGCTCTCTCGCTCCTGCTAGGGCGCTACCCTCGTGTGTCCTGATCCGTACGTCTGTTCCCCACTCCCCGCACGGTGCAGGGGATATTTGTGTGCGTACCCAGACCCTGGAAGGGTGACCTTGTCTTCTCCTCTGCCCCCTCCCACGGAGGGACCCCCCTGTGGGTATCGCAGGCTGGGAGCATACTGAAAGCATGCCGGGAAGACCCGGTCACGTCCACACAGTTACAGCAGCACCCGGAGTTGGTGTGCAAGTCGGACTCCTGCCCTAGGGAGGGGACCAAGTAGGGTGACCAGATGAGAAGACCCAAAAATCGGGACTTCCCGCCCAGAAGTTGTCGAGCAAAAAAACCAAAAAAAACCGGAAGAGCCTCTGCCGCCGGAAATTGTTGAGGGGAAAAAAAAAATCGGAAGAAGACTGAAAATCGGGACAAATGATCAAAAATCGGGACAGTCCCGATTTTATCGGGACGTCTGGTCACCCTAGGACCAGGTAGGTTTGGAGCCCTGAAACGTCATGTGACGGGGGGCAGTCCCTCATCAGCCTTCCTGTGTGTGTCACACCCTTATTCAATGGGTGATGGGATCCTGGGGACCAGAGAGATCTCGAGGGCTCTAAACGTCCCACCAAAATACTCGGGTTTGGAGGGGAACCCGGCTATGGAGAATCAGATTGCGAGAGGCGGAGCCCCTCTGCAGCCTGGGGAGGAGCTGGGCGAAGAAGAGGAAGGAGTGGTCTGGGCCGAGAGAGTCAAGGCCCGTCAGGAGGTTGCTAAAGTGAGCAACATACAGGGGCCAGATCCCTTCCCTGGATCAGGGCCAGAGTCTTTGGCGGTTTCAGTTCCTAGCCCCACCTTGCTGTGGCTGTGTTTTTAATGGGGGCCTTTTCAAGGAAACCAGCAGTTTGCTGGGTTTTGTTTGTTTTTAAACAAACCCTAAACCCTGCAAACATTTGTCTACATGCTGGGCCAGATCCACCCCCCGGGGGAGCCCAGGGAATTACACCAGGGATCAGGTTGGCCCCTTTGGCTTTTTTTTTTTAGACGCACCTGATAACGGAAGAGCCTTTTAAATGAGTCTCTGTTTGACTCAGGGCTCACCAGGCCACCTCCAAGCTGTTCCCTGCCTGGCTCAGGAGCTGACTTTCCACCAGGCAATTGCTGCTGCCTCGGAGCGTTTCGTGCAAACAGCTCCCACAGGGGGAAGTTTCGAGAGAGGAATTGAAGTGAGAGGCTTTACGAGAGCAGGGGAAGTGCAGCCAGGGCTGTTAAACCACAGATGACAAGGGAGCTTTTAGCAGCCACCAGCTCCCCTTGGGGCTGAGGCTCCCTGCACATTAACCAGACCTCTTTCTGAAACGGCTGGGTGTGGGGAAAGGGGCTGGATGCAGATTTTGGGGCAGTTTGTCGAAAGGGGAGAGTATGGGACGGGGAGCCATTCACTCGAAGCACGAGCTTGGACAAATCTCTTCACCTCTCTTCTTCCCCTCCATGGCCCCCCCCCAAATCCGTGAAATGGTGGTTGATACTGCTCCACCTCCAGGGGGTACTTGTGAGAATTGCTGATGGTCAGTAGAATCGTGTAGCTCGGTGATTCTCAACAGGGGGTCCGGGGCCTCCTGGGGGGCTGCGAGCCGGATTCGGGGGGGGGGGGGGGGGGGCGCCAAACAGGACCGGCGTTAGACTCACTGAGGCCCAGCACAGAACGCCTAAGCCCTGTCGCGCAGGGCTGAACCCCGGGGCCCTGAGCCCAGCCATCCGGGGCTGAAGCAGAAGCCTGAGCAACTTAGCTTCACCGGGGCCCCTGTGGTGTGGGGCCCCAGGCAGTTGCCCTGCTTGCTACCCCCTAACGCCGGCCCCGGCTTTTACATGCAGAAAACAGTTGTTGTGGCACAGGCGGGCTGTGGAGTTTTTATAGCATGTTGGGGGGGTGGGGGGCTCAGAAAAAGGTTGACACCACCCCGGTGTAGGGCATTATCTGGGTAGACTCCTGTTGGTCCGTGTGCCCGCCTGCATGTGGGCAGGCTAGTGCCTGAGGGCCATGGACAGTGGTACGGGCTGGCAGCGCTCCTGGATTTGCAAACATTCATGGATACCTCTGTGCACATGTGTGTATACTACAGGCCCAGGGCCGGTGCGCCCACTAGGCGACCCTAGGCAGTCGCCTAGGGCGCTGGGAGCCAGGGGGCGCCTGGCCATGGCTGCCGCCCGCCGCCCAACTCCGGGAGCCGGGGGGGCACCGCGGGCAGGGGGAGGCTGCCAGGCGGGGGGCTGAGCTGCGGGGGCTGGGGGGCGGTGTTAGCTGGGCAGGGGGGGCGCAGGCAGGTGGATTGCTGCGGGGGTGGATTGGCTGGGGGGGGCAGTGTTGGCGGGGGGGGCGGTGTTAGCTGGGGGGTGGGGGCACTAGGCGAAACTTCCTTGCACCGGCCCTGTACAGGCCTGTGCACACGCCCTCATCCGTGCCCTGTCCCTGCGTGTTACCAGATTTCCTCTGCAACTATTTCTCTCCTGTTCCAGCTGTGCACGACCCTCAGCAGCTTGGCCCGTCACCTCCATTTCATCCCAGATGTTTAACCTCCAGAGGCTGCGGAGCGGGAGGCTCAGGGCCTGGGACAGGAGGGGAGGGTGCTCCCTGGGAAATATTAGCCATGCAGAAGCGACAAAGGGTCCTGTGGCACCTTATAGACTAACAGAGGTATTGGAGCATAAGCTTTCATGGGTGAATACCCACTTTCATCGGATGCAAGTATTTCCACTGCTTGTATCCGATGAAGTGGGTATTCACCCACGAAAGCTTATGCTCCAATACCTCTGTTAGTCTATAAGGTGCCACAGGACCCTTTGTCGCTTCTACAGATCCAGACTAACACGGCTACCCCTCTGATACTATTAGCCATGCAGATTCCTAGGGGGGGCTTTGCAGAAGCAGGCAGGCCTCAGAGCTTGGTTGGGAGCTCCCGTTAACCAGGTTCATTCTAGGATGAAACTCGCGCCCCTGGAATCAAAAGGGCGTGGCAGTGATTTTTCAGTCTCCTAACAGATCCTTACGTCCCTCATGTCCTGTGCATCAGTGGGCTGGGCTGGCAAAGCTGGGAAGGACGATCCCAAAGGCTCTTAGAACCCCCGCCCCCACACTGTTCAAACTGGATGGCAGACCAGGGACTCAGGGCTTCGTCATGAGCCTCTAGCGCGCCGATTTCAATCCAGGCTGAGTGGGCAGGGTCCAAAGGCAGCTGCTCCAAGAGCTCAGTGATGTGATCTTGGGGGGGTTGCCCCCCCCCCCAGTGGACGTGGGTCCACATCACAAAACTTCCCCGCTGAACTCAGCAGGCCTGAGTGAGACCAGCACCCAGAGGGAGGGAGTCCGTTCAGCCCCATCACAGAAATCCTGGCTAATACGCAACCCAAAACTTCTGTAAGTGCACGTGTGCAAAAGGAGAGTCGTCTCCTGGCTGCTATGCCTGCCTCCGCCACTGACTTGCTTTGTGAGCCTCAGAAAGTCACTTAACCTCTTTGTGCCTCGGCTTCCCATTGTCTCGACAGTGAGATCAGTGAGCCTGTGGAACAGATTTGGTGTCCAGATGTGGGGTTCAGATTTGGTCTTTTACAGAGAGAGTCCTAACGTTTGGATAAAGGTTGGGGGATGAAATTTGACAACCCCAACGTTTGGGGCTATTTGAGTCTGAGGTTCTGGTGCACACCCCTCTCTGGTCTTTTCCATCTCTAACCCTTTGTGATCTCACTGCAAATACCTCTCTTCTCCCTTCCCTCTGCCTCCCTGCTGGTATTGATTCATGAAGTTATTGGGCTCGAAGGCAGTGATCAGGGGAAATTCTCAGGGCTTTGCTATGGGGGAGATCAGACTAGATTATCATAACGGTCCCCTCTGGCCTTGAAAAATCTACAAATTAACTTTGGGACCCAGGAGGTGCCAGGCCTTGGAAGCATTAATGCAGGGCGGGGATAGCTCAGTGATTTGAGCATTGGCCTGCTAAACCCAGGGGTGTGAGTTCAATCCTTGAGGGGGGCATTTAGGCATCTGGGGCAAAAATTGGGGATTGGTCCTGCTTTGAGCAGGGGGTTGGACTAGATGACCTCCTAAGGTCCCTTCCAACCCTGAGATTCTATGAAAGTCTGTTACCTTTGTGTTTTCCCTGGGAGAGGCGGGGGCGCTGCTGGCTCAGACTCCGGCATGTCCTTCCTTTCCAAAACCATCCTCGTGCTGAGTGGATCATCTCGTTGGCCAGCGCACTGATTCCCATTGCTTTCTCTTCCTGGGCCAGCCACGGGCTTGTGCCTTGTTTGCTGGGGCAGCAGGAGAGGGGCTGTGCGGCTATCAGACATCGGGAGGGTTTTGCAGCTGCGGCAGAACACTTGCTGCAGGGGAGGTGGCCCTGGTGGCTGAGGCCGGGGCTGCAGTGAGGAATGGGCTTTCACAGCTCTTGGAGTAACCACAGCGCTTACGGGAGGAAGTTCTTTCAAACTAGGTTTCAAAACCTCTTGCAGGGCTAAACTAAGCCGTGGGTTAAATTCATCCTTGGTGTCGCTGTGAGGGCAATGGAATTACACCAGGAACAAATCTGTCCCCACTGGTTTACATTTCCTTCCTTATCTGTGTTGCTTGCGACACCTTACGCTATTATAAACAGAGAGTGTTACAAAGCTACTGTATAGGAGTGCAGTTTGTTTATTCATAGAATCATAGAATATTAGGGTTGGAAGAGACCTCGGGAGGTCTTCTAGTCCAATCCCCTGCTCAAAGCAGGACCAACACCAACTAAATTATCCCAGCCAGGGCTTTGTCAAGCTGGGCCTTAAAAATCTCTAAGGATGGAGATTCCACCTCCTCCCTAGGGAACCCATTCCAGTGCTTCACCACCCTCCTCGTGAAATAGTGTTTCCTAATATCCAACCTAGACCTCCCCCACTGCAACTTGAGACCATTGCTCCTTGTTCTGTCATCTGCCACCACTGAGAAAAAGCCGAGCTTTGCAGGCTGATTTAAATCCTTTTTCTTGGTTTTTCTTTTTGAAGCATTCTTCCCCAGCAGCGTACCCACAGCTGTAGTTTGGCTGTTTATTTGACTAAGGTATTATAACTAATCAGTGCTGAGCAGTGAAACTTGGATTTATATTTCGCCCTTGATACATTATCCGGGGATATCATGTCATAAATAAACAGAATCGAAATGGGAGGTGTTTAAGATTTAGCAGTATCCTGGTTTTATTGATGGTGTTCATGGTCGGTAAATTTCCTTCTTCCTAATAAATCTTTTATGTTAATGGCTATACAACAAGCTGTTCTTAAATAAGAGCGAATCTTTCAGAGGCATCAGATTTCTCCTTAATAATTTCTCCTTAATAATGTTAACTTCAAGGTAAACGGGAGTCCATTTAATAAAAAAATTACAAAATTAGTGAGTAAAGTGAATGCAGTACTGTAAGGTACCCAAATTTGGAAGGACCTCAGAGAAGAACAACAGGGACAAGAGGGGGTTGACTTTTGAAGAGATATTAATTGCCGATATTATTTATTTTATTACAATAAGAACTACTGCCAAGATTCCAAAACCAACATGTAAACAACAATGTCCTTTTAGATTATTAAAATAATTTTATCAGAATTCTAATTTGCTTTTCTCACATGTTCTATTTTCCTGTTTGCACTTCACAAGAGAAGTAGATTGTTTGGAAACAGAAAGAGACACAGATCAGTTTCAGTTTATTTGGTTCTCCTGCACTAGGCCAGTACTGTTGCCTTTGGGTTTTTGGCACTGCAGGGAACTGCTTTAAATTAACGTGATAAAATGTGAAGAATTCAAGAAAACAGTCTATTCTTATGAGTTTTTGTAAAACTTTCCCCCTTAACAAAATCAAAATTTAGGACCTAAATTCTGAACCACTGTCCATTTCAATGTCTGTGTTCGTGCTGATAACAGAGGCTCTGATTCAGCAAACCACTTCAGCACATGCTTAACTTTAGGAAAATTCAGGTCTCTTTCAGGTGGTGGGGTTATATAGGGCTGTTTCTTATGAAGGTTGAATGTTGTGATAGTGAAGGAGTTTATGGAGGGCTGAAATTATGTTTGTATCAAAGTTAAAGAAAATATAATTCATTTCCAAAGTAAACAGGTCCTCAGCTGGTATCAGTGGTCACTGTTCCTTTAATGACACCAGTTTAGGATCTGTCTCTTTGATTTAAAAAACAAGACAGCTGCAACAGTGACAAGAAACGTAAGTACAAGAGCCCGGGCAGTATTGAAATTCCATTGTAGTGGCATCTTGCTTTGATACACATTTTCATTTCCATGCTCCTGCAGAAGAGTAGGGAGACTGGGGAAAGGTTGCGAGAAAGCAGAACACTCGGGGCTTGTCCAACAGCGACTATCCTCACCAGGGAGGATCCAGGTCCTCTGCCTACTCTGGGACATTTATATCACAGAGTAGGCACTGTAATAAAAAGCAAGCAAGGAGAGTTAATTGCCATAGCAATGTCCATTCGTCCCTTCATGGAATGCCAAGGAACTTCATAAAAGTAACAGCTTCAGTTCCATTTTGTATTCCACGGTCGTCTTGGAAACCACTTGCTCCCTGGACTAAGGGGGGAGGGATAGCTCAGTGGTTTAAGCATTGGCCTGTTAAACTCAGGGTTGTGAGTTCAATCCTTGAGGGAGCTATTTAGGGATCTGAGGCAAAAATTGGGGTTGGTCCTGCTTTGAGTAGGGGGTTGGACTAGATGACCTCCTAAGGTCCCTTCCAACCCTGCTATTCTATGATAATATTACCTGGCTCCTACATAGCACTTCTCAGCAGTAGATCTCACACTAGACTCATTCGTTAACAGGACTGTTCCATATTTGCTGGTAACATTGTACCTTGCAACCTTGTTAGGTTCAAGATTTTTAAAAGACCATGGCAAATAAATAAATAGCAAACATTTGACGGCGCTGGCTGCTTCATGTCTATTACAAACTCTAGCATTATCTGAAAATTAATCTAGCACATTAGGTAAAAGCTAAATTCGTTTGCAAATTGGTCCAGCGTTAAATCACTTTGCAGAGTTAAATCCCAAAACGTCAACTCCATGATAACGCTCCTGTCACATGAAATTAAATGTGCCAGAACGATTCAGCTGCCAAATTCAAGAACTCAAAGGGACACTATCACCTTGAACTAGCGGGCGCTCACGTTGGGTCTACACCGGGGGCTTGTCTACACTTAAAATGCTGCAGCTGTGCTGCTGTAGCGCTTCCGTGAAGGCCTGGCCTATGCTGATTGGAGGGGCTTTCCCATCAGCGTAGGTAATCTAACTCCCCAAGAGGCGGTAGCGAGGTCAATTCTCCTGTCGACCCAGCACTGTCTACACTGGGGGGTTGGTCAGCTTAACTGTGTCGCTCAGGGGTGTGGATTCTTTTGTCGACCGAGCAGTGTCCACACCAGGGCTTAGGTTGGCGTACCTCTACCTCCCAGGGGTGTGAAGTTTTCACCCCCCTGAGCGACGTAGCGAGATCGATCTAAGTTTTACGTGTAGACCAGGCCTCAGAAGTTTGTGGAAGGATGGAGAAGGTTCTGGACGGGTGGCAATGAATCAGGAATATCACAGGAAACAGGATGGGGTGGGGGGGTGCAGAATATTCTGGAAAGTCAGGCAAGTTGTGGCCTTTTCCACTGACTTCTTTGGGCTTTGGATCAGGTTGCTAGGGAGGGGCTGCAGTACTGACAACCCCAAGGGCGCCAAACTCCTGAGTCGGGCCCCAACGATCATGACATTGGCTTAAACTCATGAGATAAAAAATACAATACAATTGGAATTCTGCTTATTCGTGCCTTTCTGGCATGAGGCGGTGAGGTGGTGTCACATTTCCAAGCTTTTCCCCACCTCAAGAGCTAGGGGGAAAAAATTCCTTAACATTTCCATCCATTTCATTGCGACTTTTATGTTTTTATACTTGTATATATTTAATACTGTGTATAGAATATCATAGTTCATATTTTACTATAATAGTCCAAACGAAATGATAAAGTCCAATTTGGAATGCTTTCCCCCACCCCAAGATCAGCAAATTTCCTGTGGAATGGAACCAGCTCTACTGTCCATAGAAAAACAGTTTCAATGGAAAACGTCCAACTAGCCCTATTCTGTACATTGAGGACGCTCATAGGTTTAACACGGGCATTGGCAAACTCATAGCTTGATACCTGTCTTTACACATGGGCCCTTTCCAGGTATGGTAATTCCGGTATGGAAATAGATTTGCCATGGAGGTAGCGTAACAGAACTGGTCAGCAGATCCTGAAACAACTTTAATTAATGATAGTCTGTTTCAACCCTTATGTAGCTGACAGGTTGGCTCAGGGCACGGCTGCTGTCATGATACATTCCGGCCATTTTTGACTTTGACCAGACCTAGCAGCACTGGTGGAGCTGAGGTTTGTAATGATCTCCGGCACTGACAGAGTCTTTTGTTCGTTCCTTGAAGAATCAGGTTTTCCCTTTTTTTTAAAATCTCCAGTAAATTTCACCCATTTCTCCTGTTAATATGTCCCCGTCTAGGCATAGTTTTACACCCAGCACTCTGCAGGTTATACACATACTGTGCAATCCCAACTAGTCCAGATGGCCACATTTCCCCATACACCCAGGACTGGTGTTTGGAAGCCTCTCCAGCTCTTCCTTTTGTGTTGGAAGCCTGACACCTGCTCTCAATCAGTGTCTCCCTGTCTCCTTGGGTGAGATCATTCACACAGAGAGATTTCTGTACTACACTCTCCTCAGCGAGTCTCCTTTGGCTCCCATCCTTCAGGAATAGTAGGGGCTGAAAGCTCCGATCTGGGGTGGGCTTGGTCTCTTGTAGAGAAAACAGAGCTGAGCCATATGCTTTTCATAGTCAAGCTGGCTCTTGGTGCCTTGGACGACAGGCTGCAGACATCTCCCTTTTCTCTCCTCTAGCCCCGGCTGAGACCTTCTGGGAGGTTTACGTTGCTGGAGGCAGCTCCCTGGATTGTCCCTCTGTCAACCTTCATTGTCACTGCTGCAAGCTAGAACTTCCAAGGAGACGTAAGAGATCCTCTGAAAAGTTCCCAGCTGCCGTGCGAACACAGAAAGGCAGAGAACTGTCCTTCAGTCCCTAAGCCCTTCTTTATTCACAGTAGTTCTTTTTTAGGGAAACAATTGTGGTTTGATTAGTTAGTTAACATTTGTAAAACACAGACTTTATGGGGGGATGATTTGCTAGCTCATAGTTCGACTATAAGGCCTTTGGGGCAAGGACTGGCTTTGGGTTCTGTGTTTGAACAGCAGTTAGCACAATGGGCTGTGACAAGCGGGGCTTCTAGGTGCTATGGTAATACAAATTAATGAATAATAATAATGCAGCCAATTTCCCCTCAACCTATGCAGGATTGTTCCTTATCTTCTTACTGTACATGTATTCGTTTTTGGGGCTGGCTAGTTTTAAATGCGCCACCTTGGGAGATCACCTTGAAAATATAAAGCGCTATACTACAGTGTTCTCCATTGGTGGCCACAAATATAGCTTATAATACTTAGCGCTTTTGTTCTGTAGAGCTCAAAGCCACAGAGGACTGACCTCATTATCCCTGTTTCATAGGTGGGAAAACTCAGATATAAAGATGGAAAGGGACTTGCCCAAGAGGTCAGATATAGAAGCCAGAGACCTAGATTCCCAGATCTATGCTCAGCCCAGTAGACATTAGTTGCTGAAAATGCTCCTGATGTACTTTTCACCTTTCTGGCAGAATTCTGCCATGGGAAATGCTGAGTATTATAATAAGAACTAATATTTCAGCAGCATCATGTCCATCCCTCTTTCCTCTCCATCCCTCTTTCCTGGCTCCCTTCATGCAGCCCCGTGCGTCTGCTGTTGGAATGGAGAATCGTGTCTTGCTCATTTTGCACTTAGAGGCCATTCATTCGCTTTGGAATGTGGCTTCATAATTTCATTGTAAAACCAAAACTGTCCACAGCCATTTCTTTTTGTTTTCCTTTCTCCTCCTCCAAACCGTGTCCTCCTCTTGATTTGCAGCTAGACCATCGGGAACTTAGCTACGTGTGGGGTTTTTTACATTATACCCAAGACAAGAAAACCAGAGTGTGAGTGAGAGGAGAATAACCATCATATCTGAGAAGTGCTTTAAGAGGGCTGGGTGTGTGGACCTGGACTAGCCAGAGGCTGCTGCAGAGAACCACATTTCACTTCAGTTCCCCTGGATGAAAAGATGATGCTGGCTAATTTGAATCTAGTCATTAAGACCCTGTTTCAAAACACAGGGCCTGATTCACAGATCCACTCAAGCAGTGCAAAGCAGCCGGAAATCCAGCCAATCAAGTTTGTGTAGGCAAAATCCCTGGGTCCGGTAAAGCAGAGAGCAATTCCCTGCACCCCTCTTGGCCCCAGGTGAGGGTGTGTTCAGGCCTCCACCATGTCTGGCTGAGACCTAGCTGCCGTAATGGCTCTAGTTTTTGCTTGGAACCACTCAGGAAGCCATGAAAGTGGCATACAACCACCTTGCCCCCAGCCTCAAAATCTGTAATGAGTTGAGTTTGGATGCAACTTGGTATTGGGGCCAAATAGCTTGTCAGCCAAACCTGATTGCTTTGGGTTTCTTCCCCATAGAAAAAACTAGTGGGTGAGTAACAGAATGGATGGTTTATATTTGGATTTTAATAAAGCATGTGATCCATTGTCATAAAATCTTACTCTTCGGTTAACTCAAATTGGCTTGGATATGTGTATTGTCATGTGGGCTGGAAATTGGTAGAAAGACTAATAGAAAAGGAATGTTCAAAGGCAGCGTATTGGACGGTGGGCACTGTTCCCTCTAAGCTGTGAGCGTGTGCGCGCACACATAGAGCCTAAACCCCGCGCACACGGCAAAACACCGCGTGCACAAAAATTTGCACAGAAGCACAACAATTTGCATAGAAGAATTTTTTTGCGCACACGGCCTGTCAAAAATTAGAGGGAACATTGATGGTGGGAGGCATCTTGTGGGGTTACTGAACATAATAAGAACATAAGAATGGCCATACTGGGTCAAAGCAAAGGTCCATCCAGCCCAGTATCCTGTCCACCAACAGTGGCCAATACAAGGTGCCCCGGAGTGAGTGGACCTAACAGGTAATGATCAAGTGATCTCTCTCCTGCCATCCATCACCACCACCCCTGACAAACAGAGGCTAAGGACACCATTCCTTACCCATCCTGGTTAATAGCCATTAATGGACTTCATCTCCATGAATTTATCCAGTTCTCTTTTAAACCCTGTTATAGTCCTAGCCTTCACAGCCTCCTCAGGCAAGGAGTTCCACAGGTTGACTGCAGGAATACTGCAGGAATTAGTGCCAGGAGTCATTTTATTAAGACCCTTCATTGATGATTTAGGAAGGTGGGGGCGTTCGTAGCACATTAATGATGTATCTGTGCAGATTGGGAGGAGCTGCAAACCCTAGTGAAGGTAGAAAAGTGAGGCAAAAAGAGACAGTATATAAAAACATAAGTGGAAAATAACAAACATGAAACTCCACTGGGGCAAATGCAAGCGTCTGCCTCTGAATGGCTGGAGACACCTAGAAGAGGATAAAGAAGAGCAAGTCAGACAGGAGTTTGCAGTTCAGTTGAGAAGCAAAAAAGGGCCAGGCCATTTTGGGTTCCAGGGGCAGAAGCAGCATCTCATGGAGCAGAGCGGTTCATAGTCCGCACCTGACATTCTTGTTATCTCAGCCAACATGCGGCTCTTCAAAATCAGATGAAGTCTTTGGCTTAGAGGGCGGGTGCCGTGTTGGAAACCCCCAGAGTTCCAGCATCACGAGTCAGACCCCAATAAATCACAAATGGGCCTAAAAATTAAGAGATTCTTTAGAAAGATGAAATCATGGACACATCACAGGAAGGACATTAAAACTTGTCACACGTGGAACTGCACAAAACTTCACTTTCCCCCCAAAAGTCAATTCCTATGGAACCTCTTCCCCCAGAAGTCAATTAGTGACCCCCCTGACTTTTTTTGGGGGGCCTGCGCTCCTGCCCCTGCTCTCCTGCAGGACAGCCTGACCCCCGGGATAGCTTTTTCCCAGTGTGTGGGGATTCCCCCTGTCCACATATGGGCTACCCCAGAGGGAATCCCCAGCCTCCTGTGGGCGGGCTGCCCCAGCTCTCTGCCTTTGCAAGGCCAGGTCTACAGCTCAGCTGGCTCCAGCCGCGGGGGCGGGGAGGGGGGCAAAATCACGTAACTTGTGATCAGTTTGCAAGAGTTGGCAACGCTGCCGTTGGAACATGGGCAAAGCTGGGTGTTGCCAGCTCTGGTGTTTTTAGCGCCCGTCTCAGGATACTTGGTGGTTTTCTTAGCGCCTCCGCTCCTGGGTCATGTAAATCCAGGAGACTCTCAGCTTTAGTTTCAAAAATACATTTCTAGTCCTCAGGGTTGCAGAGGACAGCTTGAAAACATGACCTGAGCGTGGCCCTCATGGTTAAAACCCAGCAGGCAAATGGAGAGATCCCAACGCTTGTTCTTTTTATTAAAAAATCAGCAACAACAAAACCTGGTGATTTTTAAGCCAAGCTCCTGGTTTGTAGGGCCTGGCTCGTGATTTCTGAATGCTTGCAGTTGGAAGTGCTGAAAGGTGTCTTAGCCGCCCTTCATCCCCTTCCCCCGCCCCCGTCGCCCTCCCAGGCCTGTGTCAGCAATCGGTCTGAAAGCAACTTGGATTCAGGCCCGATGTGCAACTTGGAAACGGCAGCATCTTCCCTTGCTCATTCCTGGCAGCTTCCTTGCTCTGAACTCGACAGGCTTGGGAGGGGTTTTTCTAGTATCAGCTTCAATTTTCCCTTATGTAATTTCCTCCCATCGCCCCTGGCGATCCCCACCCAGGCACCACACTGAACGATTCCTCTCCTGCCTTGATATCTCTGCCTTTCTAGACTGCTGTCATGTGCCCCCGGCAGTCATCGCTAAGCCAACCAAGGCGCATTTAGCTCTTAATCTTTCTTCATGAATCAATGCCTCCAGCCCCCGGGCCAGTGTTACTGCGCATCTCTGAACTGCCTCCAATTTGTCAATATCTTTCTGGTGATAAGAGGCCTTGCACAGAACACAGTGTTCCAAAGCTGGTTGCTAATGGGCTGTCCGTCGACTTCAGTGGATTTACGTCCACTTTACCCCGGTGGAGGCGAGACGAGGAGCAGACTCTGTGTATCTGCGAGTGCATCTGTCTATCTCTTCTCCTCCAGTTGCTGCCACTCACTGACATCAGGAAGAATGAATGTGGAAACGGAGGTCAATAGAGAACAACAGTGAGCACTAGGAACAGAGGAGGCAAAGCGGCCCTGGGGAAATGTCCCCTAGTATAGAGACGGAATAGGCCTGGGGTATGTAGCATAGGCGCCGGGCCCAAGCACCCACGGAAACCAGCCACAGCTGTGTGGTGGCACCGCCGATCAGCTGTTTGGTGGCTGGGGGGAGGCCTCGGGGGAGGGGTTGGAGCAAGGCAGGAAGAGGCCTTGGGAGAAGGGCAGAGCGGGGGGCAGGAAGAGGCAGAGTGAGGGTGTGGCCTCAGGGGAGGGGGGACGGGAAGAGGCGAAGTGAAGGCGGGGCCTTGGGGGAAGGGGTGGAGTGGGGGCGGGGCCTTAGGGTGGAGTGGGGGTGGAGCACCCCCAGGGAAGAATAAAACTCAGCACCTATGGGATGCAGGCAGCCCTAGCTATAGAGGCAGGCTGAGGTGGGGCTGGGTGTGAGCGGGAGGATGCTGCTGGCAGGGGAGAAGTATCTGGAGCGATCTGTGCTCTGGCAGGCCTGGGTGTCAGAGTAGCCCAGAATCTGGCAGGCACAGTTCCCCCACCCCCCATCCCCGCTTCCTGGGCTGGGCCTTGGGTGCCGCACCTGGTGAGAGGTGTGGACCCGGATGTGGCCACAGGAGGAAAGCAGAGCAGTGCTAAATACATCTCCCTTGCCTGAAGAGGGGTGTGGCGCTGCGGGGTCTGGGTGCAAGGATGTGACAGGCGTAAATGCCAAGGAGGGGGAGGAATCTCCTAGGGGGCTCCAGGACAGCGGCACTGGGCTGACAGGCAGGCACTGAATTTGGTGAGCTCTATGGGGCTGTGAAACAGTCTCCCCAGGGAAGCGATGGGAGCCCCAGGGTTTAAAACTAGACTGGGCAAAGCCTTGGCGAATGCGCTGCCGGGGAACAATCCTGCGTCGACAGAGGCAAGGACAGAGTTACAAAGAGATCTCACAAAACTGGGTGACTGGGCAACAAAATGGCAAATGAAATTCATTGTTGATAAATGCAAAGAAATGCACATTGGAAAACATAATCCCAACTATACATATAAAATGATGGGGTCTAAATTAGCTGTTATCACTCAAGAAAGATTTCACTTTTGGCACTGTAACTTTTAATTTCTGTTTAACTCACTTCCTCATTTTTGTGTAGTTCCCCTTTCTGAAATTAAATGCTACAGTGTTGGGCTGGTGTGGTGTTTTCCCCGCCACAGGGATGTTAAATTTAATTATATTATGGTCACTATTAGCAAGCGGTTCAGCTATAGTCACCTCTTGGACCAGATCCTGTGCTCCACTTAGGACTAAATCAAGAATAGCCTCTCCTGTTGTGGGTTCCAGGACTAGCTGCTCCAAGAAGCAGTCATTTAAGGTGTCCAGAAACTTTATCTCTGCATCCCATCCTGAGGTGACTTGTACCCAGTCAATATGGGGAGAGTTGAAATCCCCCATTATTACTGAGTTTTGTTTTGGATCCCCCTCTGCTCTATTTAGAAAAAGTTCAGAAAGTTTTTTGGCCTTTTTCTGAGCTGTCCATCATTGGCTGAAGCGGAGTGTTTTGTATCTGCCCATTGTGGAACGGGGGTTGAGGTCTCATTGGTCTTTTGAGCAGAGTTGGTAGTTTTTGGTTTCAGTCTCTGCAGCAGCCATTGTTTCAGGAAGAGCCTGTTCCTCGAAAGCAACTGGCCTTTGCTTTTCTTCGGTGGGTAGGGAGTTTGGATTTTGATGGGGAACTTTTTTGTTGGACCCTGGGGACACCTCAGTATTGAGGTGTTACCAGGTTTTTATTAAAGCCTTTTTAACGCGTGGAGATTTTTAAAGCGGAGGCTGCAGGATCTGCAGCTGGAGTTCCCAGGGGTGCTTGCTGAACCCCTCGTTTATAACCGTGCCGTGAGGATTCCTAGTCTTGTTTCTAGGAGTCTTGTCTCTCCTCTTATTGCAGCAGGTGTCACAAAACCGGTTCATTTACTCGGTGTTAGTAGTTTTACGTGGGTCTCAGTGGATCTCTCGGCTGCCTAGCTGGATTTTCATTCCGTTCACTGGGTTGCTCGGTTTTGATCAGAGGTGGAATCAGCCCTTCCTAGGGGCAGTGTTGCCTATCTGGCCGGGTGCCTCCTTGAGCGAGCCATTCCTGATTAGACGCATGTTTCTATTTTCCAGCCTGTTGCTCCTGCTGTGGGTTGTGATGCTGACAAGCCAAGGTCTCCAGGCCAAGGCACCAACTGCCCAGGCTCATGCGAAACTGGGGCCTTCTTGCTCGCCTTCAGTGAGTCTTCTCAATTTACTTTTCATAGCTTAGGGCATAAGTCATTGTAGGTGCTCGCGGTAAAGATTTGTCCTTTGCAGACTTTTATTGATCATCCCGATATGGCATGGAGAAGACAGCTTCAGTGGTGGCCTCCAACCATCCAGCCAGGCAAACTGCATACGAGCCTCCAATTGCAAAGAGGGCAGGTGATCTCCAACGGGGAATTCTTCACGGGGCTACTGCCACAAATGTGCTTCTGCATCGTTTGACTCTGCAGGTCTCCATGTCATGTCCTTTTTGTGACACGGAGGCGACTGTTTTTCATATGTTTCCTCCTTGTTCCAGGTTGCAACCATTATTTGCTTTACTTCAGGGTATTCTTCAGTTATTGTCCCTTCATTTTTCTCCTACTGTGTTTATTTTTA
This sequence comes from Macrochelys suwanniensis, assembly GCA_033296515.1. Lineage (NCBI taxonomy): Eukaryota > Metazoa > Chordata > Testudines > Chelydridae > Macrochelys > Macrochelys suwanniensis. The sequence goes on from CM065799.1 coordinate 5,740,721, forward strand.
CAGTTAAGGACAGGCTCACAAGTAGATCTGGGGTATGCCCTGAAAATTGTATTTTGGGTCAAGCAAAGAAGACCATTTTCAAACGTAGATGATGTAAATTATTTGATATTGGGGTTGCTGGTGGCCTTCAATTTTTTAGATATTTAGTGGGTTTTTTTATATTTAGTGGTTTTACGCCTTCATTTGGAGTTTAGATATTGTATTCTTATATCAATTTATTCAGCGGCGGGCTATGGGAAATGCACTTCTGTACTGTGTGGGATGGGCAACTGTTTTTGAATTTGTCATTTATTTTTTTGTTTTTACTGTCTTTCTGTACTGACATTATTCAAAGCCCAAGCCTCCCCCGTCTCTCCAGCCCCGCCAAAAGAAAAACGAAACCCAAACTTTGAACAGTCTCAGTTTCATCCTGACGCGGAACAGGAAAGTGTTTGAAATCTCGATAATTTCCACCTTGTTGCTCACCTTGATCCCTGACCCTTCAAACCCGTCCCAGTTTCACTGCAGAGGCCCCGAATCACCTCACCATTGCTTTTCTTCAGCCAGGTGAGCAAGGAGTGCGCTTTGAGCATCCGTCCTGGCCTCCGTTAAGAAAAAAGGGCCTAAAACAGGGCACCAGCACCCTAATCTCAAGGGACTCCTACCTCAGTAGGGAAAAGCATTGGGGCGGGGAGAAAGGGAAACAGTTCTGACCCTGTGCTACTGAACTGGAACACAGGGATGGCCATACCTGGTTAGACCATACCTGGTTAGACCCTCGCCTCTCCTCCCCTGGCTCCACATAGGCCAGTGGCCAGGAGCAGATGCTGCAGAGGAAGGTGTTTCAACCCAAGAGGAGAGTTATGGAAGAACCTAGTCAGCGGGGAAGTCAGTTAGTGGTTTGTTTATGCCCTGCCCATGTCAGGGTTGGTTTTCGGTGTTAGTTTGCTTTATCTGATGTAACTGTGGTTTTGTCTGCATCCTCCTTTAGAACTGGCTTCACAACGGGAAGGAACATTAAAGAAAGTCATTTGAAATACTAAAGACCATTCAAGGTAACCTGGCCAGGGGGAAAAATTGGCTTGATTGACAGTCATCCTACAACCCCTCTGCACCACAAAGCAGTCACATGGATGCCCAGGGAGCTGTCAAGCCACCCCGCTCAATGGAGGCCCCTGTTCAAGGAGTGTCCTGGGGTGGGCTGGGACAAGTGGGGAGCGGGTCGCCAGGGCATCCTTTGGGAGCTGGGTTGGCTCTCAAGAGCACTGGAGAGGGAAGCACAAGTCACTTCCCTCTGTCCCTGAGCCAGGGATGAATTCCACCGTGAGTTTGCATGAAGAAGGCCTGAGGGATTTTTCTGCTGGTTTTTACCTGAGAAATATCACGGCTGTCAAAGTGTATTTCCCCTGGTTTGTAGGACTCCTTGGATGACTCAGGTGTAGGCCAGGGGCTTTCTCTGCCCTTAACTGAAGTTCAAGAAGTTTGAAGTAAGATAAAATCCTAGACAAAGCCCTCATGAAGTTGATGGGTGTTGCCCATATCCCAACCCAGGAGAATCAGGCTGTTGAATGGTTCACAGGGGATGATCCCCAGAGACGATCTGTGCTGGTGATAACGAGTTTTGAAACACAATCAGCTTACCACTGGGAACTGGACTGAGAACTGTCAACTCCTTTCACACCGGCCACCGAACTGACAGGAGTTTGTCACAGCTTTTGGTCACTGCTGTCCTGGGTTGGACTCAGACCAATAACCTAGAGGTGAAAGGCTCCACACAATCCTTTACTAATTCTCTAAGCTCTACAGGCCTGGGATTCCAGGAACTGAAGCAGCAAACTCTTCTAGCTAACTGTGAAGGCTTCTTAATTTCTAAGGAAATTGGTTTTTCCTCCCAGTGGGAGATAAGATCTTTAAATGCACCAGCTGGAAAATTGCATTTTATAATTGTCTTATTTTTTGGTCATTTTTTAAAATACTATGTCACTGGGAAGACTCTCGAACCCCTTCTCTGCTGGAGATCTGTGGGTTATTTATAGCATTGCTGCTCATTATTACGGTTTTGCTGAGCGATCTTATTGCTTTGAGTGGGCAACGGAAGCTCCACACAGGAATTAAAGGCCCATTCAAAAGGGCAGTAAGTCTTGCTGATTTCACAGCTGGTTTGCAACTCGCTTTTGCGGCCGGGCCAGTCCCATCTGAGGGCTGCTCAGTTCCTCTTCGTGGAAGGGGAAGTAGTGGTCTTGAGCTAGTTCCTAGTGGAACTTTGTTGACCTGAGTGCCACAGTTCACTCTCTGATCCAGATCCATACATAGACTATGTGATTGTGGTCGGCTTTGTGTTGAGGCACTCGGACACTGTACTGATGGGCACTTTGCAGCAGCACCCACATCTTCATTGGCTCTTTGTGAGGTACCTGCAGCAGTGCATTTTTAGTGGCGGTTAGAGATGAACCCAGATGTGACCCAGAACCCCTCCAGCTTTGCAGAAGTTCAGCTCTGGAAGAATCAAGATCTGAGCTGTAGGGAGCAGGCTAATCATTTTCAAAGAGGCCATTTGTCTCCTGTCTCTCACTGGAGTGGGGTCAGGGCTGCTTCCTTTCCAGTATTCCTGGGACTCTCCTGACTGGGACAGATTGATCTCACGTCTTGGGAGCCTGCCTTGCAGGACGTAAACTGGCCATGGGACCCGTGACACGTCACTGGGTCACAACGTTGTGTCGTGATGTGATTATATTCTGATGCAATCTGGCTAAGTTTCAGAAGGGTGCCATCGTGTTACTCTGCATTGTCTTGACGTGGCCACGTTTGTGACATACAAACTTAATGACTCAGCAGAACACTCCAGTGACAAAGAGGGGACACAGGAGAAGCCGTCACCTCATTGACAGTCATCAAACACTCCCACCTTGACCTCATCCTGGTGCTCCCATCCAGCTTTAGAGATGATGCGGTACCAGTAGCAACACAGGGAGAGCTGACTTCCACAGTGACCAGGGAATCTCCAGTTCTGACAGCTCTCCTCATGCCCCAGGGTGATCAGAGACCTATGTCTCCCCAGAGGACATCTTTGCTCTTCCCTATCCACATTAACTCCTCCTACTGAGGCTGTCGCTATTCTGGGATGCTGATACACCAGAGGAAGAGGCTATCCCGATGATGCAGACTCATTCTCCCATCCCACCTGCCAGCCTTGGGCCACAACCATCAGTACCGTCAGTTCTGCTGGACATAAGGGATCGGCTTTCTCTTTGGATGAGTCTGAGGCCCCTGAGGAGTCTCTGCGGCATCGGGCAGAGGTGGCACGAGACAGGAGCCTCAGAAGATCAGGGTTTTGGCCTCCAACCAGGTACAATTGTCCAAGAGACAGGTGGTACCTATGCCATAAGGTTCCTCCGCCAGCAATATTGGGGCTCACGGGAGCCCTACTAGGACTCCTGCATCAATCCCAGGTGTCCCTATTTGCCATCACGTGGACCTCCACAACCAGCCCTGTTGGAATATTCAGAAGGGGAAGGTGAGCCGGTTCTGCTGGTTCCGGGAGCAATCTCATTGTCCTCACAGGATGAGGTGGTTACTCCGTCTTCTTCGTTTCTTCCGGATGACTTCAAACAATATCAAGAGCTCATGCGCAGTGCTACAGATTCGGCTTGAGGAAATCCAGGCGCCTCAGCACAGCTTACTAGACATTCTGCAGCCTTCTGGTCTCCGTCAAGTGGCCCCTCCCTGTCAAGGAGGCCATCACGGACCTGGCAAAGATGGTTTGGCACCTTCCTGTTTCTTGTGCTCCCACCCATGAGAGGGCCAAGAAGCGCTACTTTGTTCTGCCCCAGGAGGGAGAGCTTTTGTTCTCTCACCCATCACCTAATTCTTGGGTGGTGCGGGCAGCTGCGGAGTGGTTCAAGCAACAGCACCCAAAGGCTACGCCCTCTGATAAGGGACCCCAGCAATCCGACCTTCCGGGGAGAAAGGTCTTCTCTTCCACCTCCCTCCAGTTCAGGATCTCAAATTATCAGGCCCTCTTGGCCAAATACGATTTTACTAATGATAATATGTTTTTGGAATTTAAGGACAAGCTCCCCGAGGAGGACAGGGCCCGCTTCCAGGCCTCAGTGGATGAGGGCAGATGGGTGGCCAGAACTTCCCTCCATGCTGCAGTGGACGCGACAGATACTGCATCTAGGGGGATGGCCCCGGCCAGAGCCACGAGGGGCGGCTTGTGGTTACAATCTCCAGGTTTCCCGAGTACCATCCAAGAGCTGATCTGCGATACTAGTAACCTATTCCACGAGAAGAAGGATGAGTCTCTCCACTCCCTCAAACACTGGAGGACAACACTTCACATCCTGAGAATTTATACCCCTGTCCTAAGAGAAAACACGGTAGACTGGGGTATAGGGCAAGACCGCCTCTTCAACCATTTACCACCAACATCCTCAGGAGCCACCACACAAGAGACAGAAGACTTATAGCCCCAGGAACTCAGCCTCTGCAGCATCCATCGCCACATCGTACTCTCACCCCCAAGCAAAGAGTTTCTTTTGATGGGACTGTCAAAACTCGCATCCTTTTATTGATGCTGCTTCATTCCCCGCCTCTGTCAAGCAGCCCCCCCCGGCCACTGCTGCCTTACCCAGTTTGCCAAAAACGGGAGGGCTCTAACTACAGGCACATGGGCATTGGAGATTATTCATGGCAGCTATCTGATTGGGTTTCTGGGACCTCCTACCCACAAGCCCCCTTGCCGGTGCCATTTCAGGGGCCACTCTCACAAGGAGATTCTATGACCAGAGGTGAACTCACCTTCTCACTGGAGACATAGAATGGGTTCCACCTCAACATCAAGGGAAAGGATTCTATTCCCCTTACTTCCTGAACCCCAAGAAGAATGGGGGGGACGGACGCCGCTTCTTGATCTGAGACCGCTGAACAGAGTCATTCGAAAGCTAAAATTTCGCACGATCTCCTTGATAATTCCCTCGTTAAAGGAGGGCACATGGTTTGTGGCTCTCGATAGGAAAGACATATTTTCACATGGACCTCCACCCAGCCTACAGGAGGTTCCTCAGGTCCTGCTTTGATCAAGACCATTACCAATTTGGAGTCCTCCCCTTTGGTCTGGCCACAGCACCCAGGGTCTTTACAAAGGTTTTTTCAGTAGTGGCAGCTTGGATGAGAAGAGAGGGATTTACAGTCTTCCCTTACCTTGATGACTGGCTTCTGATGGGCAGTTCCTGCGAGGAAGTCCAGCAGGCAACCAGTGTTCTTCTCAACCTTCTGCTTCGCTGCCTATCCGCATCAATCACGAAAAATCCACACTGGCCCTATGAGGATCATACATTTTACAGGGGCGACGTTGGACCTGATCACAGCAAGAGCGTATCCACCTCTCGAGCGGTTTGGGGCCATGAGTGCTCTCACACATCAAAGCCAAGATGTCAGTCAGGACGTGCCGCCACGCCACGTGCCCTCACGCACACACACGACACCATTCACAAGGCTTCATCTTTGCTGTCTACCAGCCTGGCTTCTCTCCGTGTACTCACCAGAGAAGGGAACATTAACGGCGAGGTTACAAGTCCGGCCACAGTTTGAGACTCTCTCGTCTGGCGGCCGAAACCGTAGAGGGTTTGCGAGGGATCCCTTTCCTCACACTGACTCCTGAGGCAACTGTTGTTACTGACACCTCCCTTTTGGGATGGGGTGCTCACATGGGAGATCATATAGCGCGAGGTGTCTGGATCCTGCGGGAGTCCAGAATGCACATCAATTTACTAGAACTCCAGGTGGTTCGCTGCGCCTGCATCGCCTTCCCCCCACCCATCCAATCCAGACATGTCCAAATAATGTTGGCCAACATAAGAATGGCATTTTATATAAACAAGCAGGGGGGAGTGAGATCTTTCCCTCTGTGCACAGAGGCAGTCGGCCTCTGGAACTGCAGCATCAGCCATGCATAACCCTATCAGCAGCACGTTTACCAGGGCTGCAAAACTCCCTAGCAGAGAGCCTGCGTGGACGTAGTTCCACAAATGGGAGATTCACAATTCAGTTCTTGGCGGGGAACGCAAGCTTGGGATCGTCACACCTCGTGGGTGAGCGGGAAACTTCCTCGGTACAGCCCCAGAGCAGCCCTGGGCAAGGGCTTGCAGCGAGATGCCCCACCAATGTCACGGAAGGATCCTCTGGGGTAAACCTTCCCTCCCATACCATTGATACCACAAGTTCTACGGAAGATCCGCTGACACAGCTTGAGCCATCCTGATTGCGCCCAGCTGGCCAAGACAGTGCTGGTGTATGGAGCTGCTGAATCGCTCACGTCACCCTCCCGTGAACATCCCCATATTGCTGGGCCTTCGCGCACCCCAATCCGGGACTGCTGTCACTAAGTGACAGGTAGTTGGAGGGGCATCAGAAACAGAGCACGCATGTTCTGAAAGGGGGCAGTCGCGCCTTAACCAAAGCAGAAAGGACTCTACGAGACGCCGTAGTGCTGCAAAATGGAAGCGTATCTCTCTTGGGCTCACCAGCACAACTTGTCTCAGGAATCCACCAGGATCCCTGCTATCGTAGCGTATCACCTTGCCCTTCAGTCTTAGGGTCTCGTGCTCAGTTTTACTAGTGCTCAGTGCTCTCCGTCCTCCGGTGGATAATGGTACCACATTCACTCACCTATCACAACTACATTTCTGAAGGGGATTCTCAAGTCCTTTCCGCCATTTGTGAAGTTTGCACCTCAGTGGGACCTCAGTTTTGTTCTGTCCTTGCTCACTAACCGCCCCATTTGAGTCTCTAGTCACATGATCTATAGCCCATCTGTCCTGGAAGGTGGCCTTTCGAATAGCCAGAAGAGTCAGTGAGCTGGGAGTGCTCATGGCAAACCCGCCATGTACCACCTTATATAAAGACAAGATCTTGCTACGATACCACCCTAGATTTGTTCCTAAAGTAGTTTCTGAGTTTCATATGAGTCAGGTAATCCACTCTCTAGTATTTTTTCCAAAACCACATGCTTCAGATGAAGAGAGACAGCTGTAGTCTCTAGACATCTGAAGGCCTTTTATCTGCAAAGAACAAAGGGTGTTAGACACCTACACTATTTGTTTCCATAGCAGAGTGATCAAGGGGTCAAGCTATATCAACGCAGTGACTTTCAAAATGGATCTTCGGTTGTATTACTCTGTGTTACTAACTAGCTCACATTCCCCATCCTGAGCGCTCATTCCACTAGAGGTAAGCTACTTCAGCTGCATCGCTGAGAGATGTTACCCTCCTAGAACTATGTAAGGCAGCTACTTGGAGCTCTTTGCGTACCTCCAGAAGACATTACGCTCTGGTCCAGTCATCAACTGCGGCTACAGCTGTGGGGACAGCAGTATTGCAGTCAGTTATCACTTCTGCGGCCTCACACCCATCCCCCAGTCGGATGCAGAGTACAAAAATTCCGGACTCAGGTGCATAGTGTATATGCGTAGCCAACGTGTGGACTACAGATAGGGACCACACGTCTCAAAGAGCCTCCAGTTACAGGAAGTAATCTCCATCTTTCATCCTTACATTTATACAGAGCTATAGCACCTGGAGCCCAAAGGATGAATCAATCTAGCATCATGATAATCGCATCTATCTATCTATCTATCTATCTATCTATCTATCTATCCCCATACACCCCCTCTATCTATCTATCTATCTATCTATCTATCTATCTAATCATGTTGATTTTGGGACAAATAATCAAAAGTAGGCAGGCCATTCGTCCGGTTTTAAGCCTGCTTTTTTCTGGTTTGTCCCGTCCAGTACTGGACATGGTTTTTTCTGGTATCACGCATGGATGATGCCATTTTGAAGAGCGTTCCGCCCCTGCACATTGTGTGCCAGGTCCCCCGGCGGAGTCAGGGTCACACAGGTGGGCCCATGCGGTTCCTGAAAGTACGAATGTCCGGTATTCTGGGGATGCATTAGGGGCCACTCCACTCAAAAGTGGCAAAGCCTCTAGTGAATTCTGTGCCTCCTCCCAATAACGTTGCCCTGTGCAATGTTAACTTGCCGTGTGACTGCTGCCCCATGTGACTTCACACCTGACCCAGCTCCAGGACTGAATATCGCTCGTTTCACATCACAGCAGACGTTTTACGGGGCGTGGGGGAGTAGGATGACCGGTACTGTAGTTTGTCCAGCATCAGTGCTACTTCTCCCCAGCAGAGGGCGGCATTGCCATTCATGCTACTCTACCTCTGTTTGCTACCCAGGGGTTCTATGGGTGGCTGGTTCTTTAGGAAAGGCCCAAACATGGGGGGAGGCTGGGATGGGACCTGTCCCCTTCCCCTTATGATGTCCTCTCCGCTGGGTGCAGGCCCCGTGTGGCCTAATTGCCTTCCTGCTCACCCCACAACTTTTCTTTCCATGAGGGAATCGGATGCCGGCGTCACATTGGTCGTGAAAACATGGATAGCTCTTAAGGCAGGGCTAGATTAACGACCCCAGAAACATCCATGATGTAACACCCAGGTTGCACTGGGAGTGGGGGAGAGAAAACTGCATGCGGACAGTGCCCCTTGCAGCTCAGCAGGGAGGAGTACGGGTGGGGGGGAATGCAATTGCAAGACTTAGCAAGGATGCTGATGGGGTGTTTGTCCGTGAAGGCGAGGCGTGGGGCAGGTGGGGCTGAGAGGTGGGGTTGGGATGGTGGACTTTCTGGGTCACAAGGCACCACCGTCTCTGTTCACTCTGAGAATGTGTCACCTCCCCCCACTCCTGCCTCACTAGCCCCCCCTGCAAAACATCAGTGACCTATTGACCACATCCCTCCCCACCCAACGTCATTCTGTCCCCGCCTCCCCCCCCCCCCAATTCTCCTTCATGCTGGCTCTGAGCTTGCCTCTGCTCCCAATTTGACCTGTGGGCTGCGGGGAGGGGAGGGGGGGACGAGGCGAGGCGAGCTCTGTCATAGCGCTGAAGCCAACAGAAGCATCAAGTCCAGTTCACTGTTATTTGTCGCCGCGTTGTTCCTCATTCACGAGGACCCGGGGCGGGCAACTGGTGCACAGGTTCAGGAAGCCTGACTTGCCCACAGAGGTGATCGCGTTGTGATTGGTCTGAAGAAGAGTCACACTGAGAGTGACAGTTGGAGGGGGGAAACCTGCTGACGTGGGTCCCTGGAGCACCGGTCTCTTCCCCTTCCCAGGCATGCAGCCCCCCCTGGGGATCTTGGAGCACATCCAGGAGATTAGCCCCTTCCCAGGCGCACCCAGCTTGGGGATCAGCTGGTTTCAGACAGGTTAAGCCCGAACCGTTCAAGCTCCATACGGGCTGAGATGGGGCTGTATAACAAGGACACGTTGAGCTCCAGGGATTAAGGGAATCGGGCGGAGGACGGGGCCATAATGAAGGGCTCAAGCCAAGGGCCAGTCTGTGGCTGCCAGACCCTGCCTCTCTGGACAAGGCCTCAGGGTGACCGTGTGAGACAGCGGAGGGGGAGGAGGACAAGCATTGAAAAGACACTGTCAGCTGGCAGGGATCGGGGCCGATGGTCCTGCTGCAAATCAGTGTGTGAACCTGCGTCAACGGGCTCAGACTCAGACCCTTGCGCCGGGTTTGGAGACGGGCCGGAGAGCAGAGCAGGGGGCTGATTTTAAATGGCCGTTTGCTTTGAAAGCAGAAAAACCCTAAATCCTGCAAACATTTCTCTTCATGCTGGGCCAGATCCACCCCACCCCCCGCGGGGGAGCCTGTAGAATTACACCAGGGATCAGTCTGGCCCCTGAGTGTGTCTTTTTTTAAAGCACCTGGTAACCCGAGAGTCCTTTAAATGAGTCTCCATGTGGCTCAGGGCTCTCCCAGGCCACCTCCAAGCCGTTCCTTGGCAGGTCCAGTAATTGACTTGCCACCAGGTAATAATTGCTGCTGCCCCTGTGTGGCCTGAGCTCCCTGTACAAAGGGCTGGGGGGGTGGGAGGCTTTGAGAGAGATGCTCTTAGAGCAGGGAACGTGCAGCCAGGGCTGTTAAACCACAGGTGCCAGTGAGACTGTGAGCAGCCACCTGCATGTTAACCCCAGGCCTCCGACACCCTGCCTTTTAACCAGGCCCACTTTGATGCTCTTCTTTACCATCCAATAATGTGGTTGGGTAACCGACCAGGTGTCTGTGTAGCAGAGACGGGCATCTAGTGGTGAGAACATGGGCTGGGCAACTGGATTCTTGGGTTCTCGTCTGGGCCACTAACGCGCTGTGTGACTCTGGTCAAGTCACTTTGCCTTTCTGTGCCTCAGTTTCCCCATTTGTCAAGCAGCAATAATGACGCTGACCCGCCTTTGTTCAGTGCTGTGAGAGCACCACGGGGCAGGCGCCAGATCAGTGACCCTCCAGAGCTTTGGTTGGGAACGTGAGCTGGGAGACTTGGATGTGGGGTGAGCGCAGGGAGGGAATGGGGCCGTGGGTGGGGTGGGCGCAGGGCAGTCATGGGGCCATGGGGGAAGGAGAAGGGTGTGGGATGGGCACAGGGAGGGATTGGGGCCGTGGGTGGGGGGGTTAGCGTTAGGGTTACTGCTAATGAAGGTTTGGTTACCGACGTCAATCGATCTGGCAGGGGCAGCGCTGAGGAGTTAAAAAGGGCCATTTTGACACAGTCACTTTTCAGAGCAGACCCTTGCTTTCCTGTTACAATCTGGTGCTATCCAAGAGCACGCAGGAGGGGACAGCGAACCAAGCTGTGTGCACTCCGGGGGGGGGCCCGATGAGCTCCCAAAGCTCCCGGCTCACTCACCTGTGGATCTCTCTTGTTTAGGCAGAGAAATTGAACTGGGAGCTCTGGGCGCCATGTGGGTGACCATCCAACTTGGCGACTGCATCTCCAGCCACTTAGGGAAAAGTTCTACAGAGCAGCTCGCACCGATGGGCTGGCGGCTGCACCATACTGCAGGGAGACAGTGTGCCCTCCGCCACATTGCCTTGGGCTGGGGGACAGCAGGGTGGGGTGCTCCCATAGCGCTCAGGAAGACAGGGTGCCCCAAGGCACGTGTCATGGCCCGGCTACAGCAGGGTGGCCTTCTGCAGCAGCTTTCACTTCACTACCTTTAAATGGGTTTGATGGGCAACAACCCCAGAACTCCTGGCCCATGAACCCCGCACAGACAAACAGCTCCCGTCCTGTCAGTTTCTCTTCAATGTGGAACTTGTCAGACGGGTCCTAACGCTGATCTGCTACCAGAAGAGGGAGATCTGCTCCCAAAGAGAAGGGCTCAGGCTGCCGCTCAGTGCTTGGACCAGATGTGGGTGTCTCAGGGACAGAAGCAGAGTACAGCTGCAGGGCTGGAAAAACAGGTACATGTGCAAAGGAGTCAGCAGCAAGCCGGGCCTGGAGCGCCCAGGGGAGGGCGTGTGAACCCTTTATTAACCCCCCGAGCGCCTTGCAAGCAGGAGAGTTAACTTGGTTCCACTTGAGCTGAATATTAAGGGGATATTTCTAAATACTCTATTAATAATAGATGAACAGGGGTAGCAATGTGTCAACATGTGCATTCATCATGTCAGTTCTTACTATGCAATTTATTATTATGCAATTTTAGCGTCATCTATTAGTATTTAAAAAAAAACCTGACAAGCATAATCACCTCGTAATTGATAGCAATGTATTGATCCACCAGGAATCTTAGCAAACTATCTATAGGTGCCACTGTAATATAAAGTGGGCCTGTTAACTCTTTCTTAAGCCCTGTGTCCCACCTGAATAACGAAATTCTCATGCTTCATTATTTGTTTGTTTCCAGCTAGCAATGGATTTAAAACAAGAGATTTACTGAGATTGGAATCTGTCTGGGGCAGGGACCATCTTCGCCTGTGTTTGTACAGCGCCTAGCGCAGTGGGCTCCTGGGTCACGCCCGGGGCTCCGAAATGCTACCGCAGTGCACATAATAATAACCAAGAGAGTTTGGGCTGTCTCCTGTTTGCAGGAACCTTTAGCAGCTGACACTAGGTCTGGCAGTTGAGAGGGGATGGTCTGGATCACACGAGGTGGCAGACAGAGACCCCGGGAGAGCGATGGCCTCCGTGTAGCCATAGAGCAGGGGCAGAACAAGTGTCTTACCCCTACCACCGTGTTCCACTCCTGCTGTGCAGAGCCAACGGCCTCCCAGTCCCTCTGAATCCTGAGCCTGCCCCGTGGGGTGCTGCTTGCAATGCAGATGCCGATCCGTGAGGTGCTCCCCGAGACCATCCCCTGGTTCTGGGGAGCGCCAGTGCAGAGCAAGCCCTTTCCCCAGACCCATCACAAACACATGTGACCCAATGGGGAAATGCTTGGCCATGTGCTAGGCCCAGGTCCTCAAAGGTGTTGAGGTGCCCAAGTGCCATTGAAATCAGTGGGCGTTAGACACCTCAATTCCTTTGGGGATCTGGGCCCTAATGGCTCTGTCGGGGGTGCAGATCCTGCTGTCCGCCGGGGCGGTGTCAATCTGGAGTCACTCCACTGGGGTCAGAGTATGTCTACACTGCGCTCTAAGCCCAGCTCTGTGGGAGCTGGGCTTAGAATCATAGAATATCAGGGTTGGACGGGACCTTGGGAGGTCATCTAGTCCAACCCCCTGCTCAAAGCAGGACCAATCCCCAATTTTTGCCCCAGATCCCTAAATGGCCCCCCTCAAGGATTGAACTCACAACCCTGGGTTTAGCAGGCCAATGCTCAAACCACTGAGCTTGTGGACTTGGTGTTTCCAAGCTCGCACCGCATTGTGAACCAGGGCTTACAATTATGCTAACAGGTCCATATGGTACTACCCAGCCCTTCTGACTCGGGGCTGCAACTTCAACTACGTCCACACTGCAGCATAACAGGGCTTGGACCCAAGTCAGAGTGGGACTTGGGCTCCGACCCACCCCTCTAGCAGGGTCTTAGGACCTGGGGCCTGAGTGCTTGCTGACCTGAGTCAGACTGATGTGTGTGTGGACGGAAAAGAGGCTCTGGCTCAAACCTGAGTCAGACTGGTTTGTGTGTGGATGGAAAAGGGGCCTGAGCTTAGCGTGGAGTGGAGACATACCCATTCCCCTCACTTACGCCTCCTTTAGACTGGAGCAAGTCCATGGAGCGCAGTGGAACGACTCCCGATTGCCAGAGCGAGAGGCCTGGACTCAGATTCACACTGGTGTGACTGAAGGTAGATCCCTTGGGAGCATCTTCCCCAGCAATGGGCTTAAAACCAAACCCTCTGGATCTTTACAGCCGCAAGCTGTGGGGTGCTCAGGGTCTGGCCAGTTGCAGCTGCACCCCACTGCTCCTCTTTACCAGCCGTTAGTCATCGATTCTGCCTTGTCTCATGTGTCACTCAGCAGAGGGGGAGGGAAAAAAACGACACGGGAGGCGTTGCTTTTCTCAGGTATATTTCACATGCTTGTTACATATAAAACTGTGCATGTTCCGTGTGGACAAAGCCTTCCATAGGAACCATCCGGGGCTTCCCAGCTCTTAGGTTTTCATCCTCCCCCCAAAACCCCAGACACTGAACATGGACTCGCTAATGGCGCGGATGACACCACTTGGACTCCTGACACAACATGGCATGCATAGCTCTCTGGGGGTGGGGTCAGGGGCGCATGCTAAGGGGCTGTGGGCTGGAGGAGGGATCAGTGGTGGGGTAGGTGGGGAGGAAAAGCTTGCAGGTGGCTCCCAGCAGCTGGCCGTCCAAGGGCAGACGTGTTGGCATTTTCAGCAGTGGCTGAATAGTGCTGACCAGATTAAAGGGCAAAGGACAGGACAGGCGGGCAGCTCTGAATGTCACAGCTTGGATCTGTTTGGATGGGGCGGGCTCATTAGACCCTTGCAGAGAGGGACTCATGCCACACTGTTTAGGCGCTGCCCCCAATTCTGTGCGGGTGCCGGATCAGCCCCGCTGTTCTGCTGGTCACTGTGACATGGGCATATTGGTACCTGGGTGCTGCTGTCTGTGGCTAGGCCATTGGGGCTGCGTGTGTGAACAGGCGGCGTGGCCAGGGGAAATTGGTCGAGGGGCTCCCACTCACGCTGGTAGCCTAGGGCATATGTGACCCATGCAGCTGCATAGCACTTCCAGCTCATTCATCTCTTCTGCCGTTCGGTCACGGCCCCATCCCTGGTTCCCCAGCCCCGGTCCCAGCTGAGACTCAATTCCCTCCCTGCCCCATGCGTCTGGCTTCTCAATCCAGGCAGGGCCACGGAGCCTCACAAATGGGCACCCTGGGAGCCTGAAGGCAGCAGCTGAGGAGGGGCTGATGTGGCTATGTGGAGGTGGGGGCTTCTGGTTGCAACTGGGGATGAGCCACCGACCGGGTTGGAACTAAAGGCTCTGTTTCAAAATGTAGGGCAGCAGGCTTTCGCAGTGCGGGGCCTGGCACCCACGTAAGCCCAACTGTGCCAGGGCATGGTGGGGCAGGCTCAGGGTCAGGGCTAGCTCCCAAAGGTGCCGGCCATCCCCCCATGTGTCTGAAAAACGAGGCCACATTCAGGTGTGGCGAGACGCTGGCACTGTGGCCTGGTCTGGCCAGGTCCATGCCACTGTGGTGGCAGCTGAAGAAAGACCCCTCCCCCCCCCAAGCTCTGTGGGTCGCCCGTTTGCTAACCGGCTGCAGGCCGTATGGACTCAGCAGAGACGTGAGCTCGCCCCGGTGCCAGGCAAGCCCCAGAGAGGGACGAAGACAAAGCGTCACATACAGAGGTGGAACGGTTCATTCCTAACAGGGTAAGTCATGGGGGACAGTCTGACGGTGGATCCCGCTCGCCTTTGAGAGGGTCTGAGGCTGACGGCCCAGTCTCCGAGGCCTGCAGGCGCTGGGGAAGGCCATGGTCCCAGAGAGCAGCTGCTGGATCACAGAGCAATCCCCCATATTGGCATCTCTTTCCAGGTCCTAGTAATGCCTGAGTCCCCAGCCGCTTGCCACGCTGGGCGCTCTTCAGGGCTGGTTCCCCTTCCTCCCTCTGGGGCAGCACTGGGAGAGGCAGGGTGGAACGGGACACAGGGTGAGCAGCGGGGAACACCCAGGCAGGGGACAGATGCCACATTGCTTGGGTCATTTGAACCGGGGCTGGCCGAAGCTCTGGAGCAGAGGCCCTAGAGCAGGAGATAGACTAGATGATCTAACAGGTCTTGCCCAGCTCTGATCTCGGTGTCTCTGACGAACCAGTCAGGCAGTTGGATTCTTTGGCTCGACCTCAAGCTCTGGTGTGACCCTTTCGGGTTCCATAACCTCCTCTGTGTGGGCTATGGTCATGGGCAGGTTCATCCCAGCTGTAACTTCACTGAGGCCAGTGGCTTTCGTCCAGGAAGGAATTTGGCCCTGTGTCTCTTTGGCCTTTTAGGATTAAATTGTCAACCCCCTTGAGCCTAAAACGCATTCACAAAATAACATGCAGGCAGGGTCCCCGGGCCCCTGGGCACGCACAGCTGGGGTCTGCTGCCCGGCCTGACCTACTCCAGGTGCACCAACCCCTTGGCCAGCATGTCTGGGCGGGAGGGTCTGAGGCAGCCAGGACGGCTGCCTTCCCATTCCCAGGCCTTGCAGCTGGGGGAGCTGCTGCCGGGCAGGCGTGTGTGGCACGGCCTAGTCCTGCTGCCACTGCCGGAGGGGACGCAGCGTCGAGCGCAAAGGGAGGGGGAGAAAACACGAAAGGGCTTAAGAGAAAGGGGACAGGAAAAAACCCCATGAAAATAAAGGGGGGGGGCACAAAAAGCCGCCCACCTACCCCAGGGGAGAGGGCGTCAGGCCTCCCAGTCCCCTTCCTGGGGGCGCCTCAGCAGCCGAGACCTGTTTTAATCCACCAGGGGAGCCAAGAAACCATCTCTCCTGTGAACATTCGCAGAGCAAGTCTGTGATGGTGACGGAGGCAGCGACAGCCTAGGTGTGTGTGTGTGGGGTAGATGACGGGGGCGGGGGGAGGATAGAGTCTCCTGAGGTCCTTGGTGCAGAGCAGCGCGGGTAG
The DNA here is from genome assembly GCA_033296515.1 of Macrochelys suwanniensis. Lineage (NCBI taxonomy): Eukaryota > Metazoa > Chordata > Testudines > Chelydridae > Macrochelys > Macrochelys suwanniensis. The sequence continues at coordinate 5,756,641 of CM065799.1, forward strand.
GAGAGGCTGGTATCTGTATGCCAAGCACGTGTGTTAATTTGCATGTATATTTATGCCTACAATTTATCAGGGGCTTTGTTAACACCTCCCCCAGGAGCCATTCATGGGGCTGAACATAATAATAACACCACGCCGCACTTCAGCTCCCGGACGGAGGCGACGTCTCGAGGAGACCTGTTGTCCTGTTATTGTGCCCGTGAGGCACAGACGATCCACGCTCTTTGGTTTTCTCCAACAGCCATTACAAAATCCAGTCCCAGCTACCCCGGAGAGGTGTCATGATCCCTGGGTCAGAGATGGAGAACTGACACACACACAGAGGGGACATGGCTTCACCAAGGTCACCCAGCAACAACCCAGGGCGCCTGACCCCCCAGTCCCGTCCACGGTTACTCCTGCTGCCCTTAGGAATGGTTTGCACGGGTCCTTGCTTGTGAAAATGATTGTGCCACAGCTGCACGCTGCAACACACATATTATGGGCCAGATGCAGCGTAGTACTGCATCTGCAGCAGCGGAGGAAGCTGAGATTCCCTAGGGCAATGCACAGCCTCTGGCTTGGGGGTTGAGGCCTCAGTGAGGAGTACCCGGGTTTGCAAATTTCCTCTAACAGATTTGACCTCTTTATTTTTCCATGTTTTCAAAAAATAAGGGGGAAATGACATGATTTAAAAACAAAGGAAGAGCTGGGCTCCAGGCCTCCATCCCGTCCGCCCACAGCGAGCATGGGCGCAACCATCAGCGTGGTGGATCCTCTCTGGATGGGAACCAAAGACAAAATCTGCATAAACTCTGCAAAGGGAAACTGACGAATATTGCGCAGAGGACTTATGCCAGCACGGGATTCTGGGCCCAGTCCTGCTTCCTCTGATGCCTCTGGTGCTGTTGACTTCGAAGCAGCAGGATCAGGCCCATCATGTGTATATCCCGCCCTCCCCGCGTTCCTCATTAATAAGGGCACTTTCTTTGCATTCATTCTGGACCTTTGCCTCCTGCTGCTCATTCCCCATGTGAAGTGAGGATTCTCTGTCAGTGGCAATCACCATCAGTGGCTGTGGGGAAAACGCTATCACAGACCGAGGAGGCCTGGGACTTCCAAGGTGGGATAAAACCATCAGCACCGATAAATACTTCTACTGATGCTGCATGTTGCGGCTACTTAAGATTCGCACTGGGCGAAATTTTTCAGCCAAAACACTTTTTTGGGGGGGGGGGGGGGAAGAAAAATGCAGATTTGGCAACACCAAAGCACGTAGTTAGATTGTGTTGGGGGAAAAAAGTCAGCGGAAGTCAAAAAGTTCAAACTTTTCAGTTCAAAATGACGTTTTTGTTTGAAAACGGCCTTAAAATGGATTAGAAAGAAAAAGTATATAAAAAACCCAACCTCGCAGAGTCGAAATGAAATGGTTTGTTTTGACCACAAAATTTTTTTTTTTGCCTTTTTGATTTGGTAAAATTTTTGAAAATTTTGGTTTTGGTTTGATTTGAAATTAATTCTCCTCCCCCGGCCCCCAAAATTCAGAAGTGCCAGTGAACCAAAAAAACCAATCCATTATTTGCACAGCTCTACTTAAGACTTTAGACTGCAGTGGAGACAGTCCCAGCTGCTCCTGCTGTGGCAGCACAGACTCCTGCCACTCAAGCTAAATGCAAATCGCCATTAGCAGTATAGGGCCTATGACACTCAGTGGAGCAGTTCTGATTCCATCCAGTAGAGGACAGTGTGGTGCACGCACACACTAACCAGCATATTATGTTAGAATGCTCGTATTTTGGGTCTTCCCTCCATGGAGCTCAAAGTGCTTTGCAAACACTAAATCATGGAAATTAAGGTTCACACAGCACCCTTTGAGCTGCCCAATTAGCATTAATAAGCAGGGCTTATTACATACGAGTAAAATGAGGCACAGAGAGGGGACACGGCTTGCCCTGGGGTCAGACGGCGGAGCTGGTGCTCCCACTCTGTTCTAACCACTAGACAACACTCCCTCCCAAATGATTTTAATAGTAGAGCCAGCCAGCAGAATGATTTTGCTGGGTACATTATGGGCTGAGTAACATGATATCCGGCCAGCTCTGTGGCACAATAAGCAGCCAGGGGCAGGGAGGATAATAAAAAGCCATGAGACAGGAGCAGCACCTTCCCGACTAAACGGGCTTGATGAGCCAGCTGCACTGTAAAGAAATGCCGTCCCTTTAAACACGGCCTTCAGCCGGGACGAGGCGCAGCACCGGGACTCACCCTGCGGGGCTGGAGAAGGAAAGTGGTTAAACACCCCCGCAGATCCGGGGGAAACCCCAACTCCAGTTCACGTCCACCTGGGGTAGTCACTTGCCTCCCCGCCCCCTCCCCTGGATTCCTTTAAAAAAAAAAAAATCTCCCGCCATATGGACGCTTTGTCTGACGCGCTCGACGTTTTCACTTCAACCCAAACAGCAGCGGCTTCACTTGTGAACAGAAAATGCTGGGGCACAAATGGAGCCGCGACCAGAATGATTATCCACGCCTGGGCCCGGCGTCCCGCACGCAGCCAGGATCTTCGGCCCCCCTTGGGGGCCGCGGGTGGAAGGGTTCATTGAAGAGGCTAACGCTGCGGTGGAGTTTGCTGTGCTTAACGGTTCTGCCGGGGTTGGGGGGCAGGAGCCTGCCTTTGTTACGATATTGTTTAAATAGCTGTTTATTTTCCAACCTCGTTACGGCCCTGCGGGCGCGCAAACATCTGGCATTGTTTTTCCACTGCCTCGCTGGTCTCTGAAGGCCCTGCGGACCTTGCAAGCCAAAGGACCCGACCAGCTGGTGGGTTAAATGAAGATCGTTTGGCTAAAAGACCAGCTGGGTTTTGGGGTGACCCTTTCTTTACATGGCTCGGGCTTTGGATCTGGCTCGGATTGCATAGCTCGGGCTCTCTCTCTTGCTGCGTGGGTCTGACTCGCTGTTTCAATGAGTCTGGCTCACTCTCTCTCTCGGCACGGGTCGGGACGTCTCTTTTTCCGCGAGCGGCTGCCTCTTTTGATATGGGGGGTGCCCTCTCAGAGAGGCAGGGTCTCCAAACTGCCCGGGCATTTTTGCACGCCCATTAGTGCAAGCACAAGCGCACACCTAATTTGCACGCACAGTTGCCATGGCCACAGATGCAAACTGGGTAACTGCACAGTCGGCCGGGCAGTTAGATGCAGGGCCAGACAAAGCATTCCCCCTTTCAGCCAGGATGGGTGACGGGGCCTCTTTTCCCCCAACAGGATCAGGGGACGGGGACCCTCCAAGGGAGCCAGAGCAGCTCCTCATCGTCCCTCTCCACTGTGTGCCAGCTCCACCCCGCTGTCCTCTGGGAGCAGCTCCACCGAGAACAGGAAGGGGGGATTCCTCCTCACTTCTCCCCACGGAGGCGCTGGAACTGGAGCACCCATGGAAAAAATGAATGGGTGCTCAGCACCCACCAGTCACAGCTGTTGGATGGCGCCGCTGCCCAACCGCTGTTCTGCCAGGCGGCCGCCGCCGAACAGCTGTTTGGTGGCTTGGGGAGGGGCTTGGGGGAGGGCGGGGCATGGCAGGCTGGCGGGGACCTCGGGGAGGGGGTGGTGTGTGGGCAGGAAGAGGCGGAGTGAGGGTGGGGTCTCAGGGGAGGGGGTGGAGCAGGGGCGGGAAGAGGAGGAGTGAGGGTGGGGTCTCAGGGGAGGGGGTGGAGCAGGGGCGGGAAGAGGCAGAGTGAGGGTGGGGTCTCAGGGGAGGGGGTGGAGCGGGGGCGGGAAGAGGCGGAGTGAGGGTGGGGTCTCAGGGGAGGGGGTGGAGCAGGGGCGGGAAGAGGCGGAGTGAGGGTGGGGTCTCAGGGGAGGGGGTGGAGCAGGGGCGGGAAGAGGCGGAGTGAGGGTGGGGCCTCAGGGGAGGGGCTGGAGCGGGGGTGGGAAGAGGCGGAGTGAGGGTGGGGTCTCAGGGGAGGGGGTGGAGCAGGGGCGGGAAGAGGCGGAGTGAGGGTGGGGTCTCAGGGGAGGGGGTGGAGCAGGGGCGGGAAGAGGCGGAGTGAGGGTGGGGCCTCAGGGGAGGGGGTGGAGCAGGGGCGGGAAGAGGCGGGGCAAGTGCGGGGTCTTGAGAGAAGGAGGTGGAGTGGGGGTGGGGTCTGGGGGAGGAGCAGGGATGGAACAGACCCGAGAGGCCAGCAGCAGCGAGAGACACATTCGAGACGGGTGTCATGTCTTGACCGTGGCGATTTCCTCTGCGCCTCTCGAGATGCAGGGACGGGCTCTCTCCCCCCGTGAGAGCTCCCAGCTGCCTGCCAATGTGGCGGAATTTGCTGCCAGGCCCAGCCCAAAAGCAGGTAGCCACTGCGAATGCACACGAGAGCCCGGTGTAGCCTGGGAGAGCGGCAGCGGAAACAGACGCATACAAGCGGGCCGGCTGGCTAGGATCTGAGCCTCTGGAGGCCTGGCCATTACTCACAGGGGCCGCGCTTCCCGTTTCTGCTGCCACCACAACCAGCTGCCTGTTGTCTGGCTCCAAATGCCAGTGTGCTTTGGTGAAATCCCGCTCAGCGCCAACGGGGTGGCATTAATGCCTGCACAGAACCGTATGTCTGGAAGGGACTGTCGGGATGGGTGATTATTGCTTGCGGACCAGGATCCCTCCCCGGGCGCCGGGGTTTGCAATCTCCAGACGCTGCCCCTTCCTCCGAATGTTGAGAGGAAGTCGTCCAAGGCACAGCCCCTCCCCTGCGTTGGATCGAGCTGCCCTTGCTCTGCTCTGCGGGAGTCCTTTGTCGCACAGGAAGACTTCGGTTGGGAATTCATTTAAAAAAAAACCCCCCAGCAAATTAAAAACGAACCATAAACAACAACCGAGAAAGGGTCCCAGAGCGTCTCTTAAAAAAGGAAGTAGGGTCTCCGGGCCCAGACGCTGCTGGCTCATGGTCTGAAAAATGCATAGTTGATACAAAAGAATGTTAGCTACATTGCGAGGCCCTGACCCACAAGGGCTGTGCATGCCTCCGTGGCCCGCTCTTGACCTCTGGGACCTCGGGGGTGGGCGTGGGGGGGTCTCATAGCTCACAGAAGGCGGGGTGTGCTCAGGAATGGGAATAAGCCGCCGGGAGGCCCCCGGGGCCGTTTCCAGTGGTGCTTCTGCTAGGTTCAGTTGTGTGGCAAGGCCGACGAGGAAAACCGCTCGCTCCTCCCAGTCGCCTCCAAGCCCTTGTGGTTGAACCAAGCCAATGTCCCAGCCAGGTTCCCCCGTGAGTTTTACTGCTTCGATTCTCAGGGGAGCGAAGCCACCTGATGAGACGAAGTGGTCACTTGGAAAACAAAGGAAGGATGCTCCCACCTCCTGCCCAGCCCTTGGAGGGCCCCCTTTGGTGGCAGGCAGTGGACTAGCAACCACCCTCCTCCTGGGGCCGCTCAGATCATCTTCATGTTGAACTTCCTGGCGCTGCCCTGCCCGGCGGTGGTGGTGGGGCCATCCACTTTGCGGAAGGAGTATTCCACGGTGAAGTTGTTTTTGTGCTGTCCCCGCCCCCGGCTCCACACAAAGAGGAGCAGGAAGCAGAAGAGCACGACCCCAAGGAAGGTGATGCAGCCCATGGCCGTGGAGACCAGGATGGTCTTGAGGTCCAGTGTAAACTTTAAGAAGACTTGCGTGTTGTTGTGGAAGGTGTCGTTGAACTCGCTGAGGTACAAGGTCCGGTTTGCATAAAGGGAGCCGTCCACGGGATGCCCCTTGACCGTCAAGGTGGCAAAGTAGGTATCATTGCCGCCGGCATTGCTAGCGATGCAAATGTAGGTGCCACTGTCTTGGACCTGGGCAAAGCGGATTTCCAGCGTGCCCCCGGGCAGGACGGTGGCTCGCCCAGTGCTCTTGGGGGTGATCATCCTGTGCTGAGGGGAGACCCAGATGATGGCAGGAACGGGCTCTCCATCTGCACGGCAGAGGAAGGAGACAGACTGCCCTTCACGGGCTGTTATGTGCTGCAACTTCCGGTCCCTGATTTTGGGCTTTTGGCAGGTGAAGTACTCAAAGAGGATGGAGTCCGGGAAGTCACGCAGGGCGTTGCCCTGGATCTCAGCGGGGGAGGAGCACATGGGCTGCTGCCCGTCGAAGTTGAGTGTCTTGCGGCGCTGTAGGATCCAGAGGAGGCGGCAGTCGCAGGCCAGCGGGTTCCTGTCCACGCGCAGCGTCTCCAGCGTGTTCACTGAATGGAAGGTGCTCTCCTCCAGGGTGGAGAGGAAATTGTTGGAGAGGTTGAGGAGGCGGATTTGCCTCAAGCCAGAGAACGCTTGAGGCTCCACGGAGACCAAGAAGGCACCCACCATGTGGAGCTCTCGCAGCCGGATGAGGTCCTTGAAGGAGCCCTTGGGCACAGTGCTGATGGGGTTATAAGACAAGTTCAGGTACATGAGGTACACCAGGTTCCTCAAGGCGGCTGTGGGCACGGCCGTGATGTTGGTGTAGGTGACAGAGAGCGACGTGAGGTTCAGGCCCTGGAAGCCGGTGGGCGAGATGTCCTCCAGCAGCGGCCAGTTGTCGATCTCCAGCTGCAGGAGGTTGTAGAGCTTCTTGAAGTTCCCATCTTCCACCGCGGCGATGCTGAGGTGCCGGAGCCGCAGGACCTCCAGGTTTTGGAGGTAGGAGAGGGATTCGGCCGAGATGGCTGTCAGGTTGCATTTCTCGATGGTCAGCTGCTCCAGGCCTAGGAGGCCCGAGAAAGCCCTTTGGGAGATGTAAACCAAGTCGTTGTCTCCCACCTCCAGGTTCTTCAGGTTCCGCAGGTCCTGGAACATGTAGTCCAGCAGGATGACGATCTTGTTCTCGCTGATGTCCAGCAGGGTGAGATTGGTCAGCTTGGTGAAGACCCCAGAAGGGATCAGCTTGAGCTGGTTGCCGCGGAGCCGCAAGATCTGAAGGTGAAAGAGGTTGCTGAAGGCTCCCGGCTCCACGCTGACGATGATGTTCTCGCTTATGTCGAGTTCCTCCAGCAAAGGGTAAGGGGACAGGTCCCCCGGGTTCAGGCAGCGGATCCGGTTCTTGCTCAGCTCCAGAATCTTGGTCTCGGTGGGGATCCCCTCGGGGATGGAGGTGAGGCGTTTGCGATGGCACACCACGGACTTGATCTGAGGCGCGCACTCGCAGCGAGCCGGGCAGGCGTCCCCGGGGGCCGTGCTCAGAAGAATCCAATGGAGGCCCAGGACTGGAAGCCAACATGTCATTGTGTAGAGCATGATCTTACGGGTGCTCTACCATTCTCCCACGCACCTGGAAGAGAAAGACAGAAGCCGTGTTATCTGACGGAACCCATGAGATGCTAACCAGCTCCCGGCCCGGCTGACTGACAACTTTGCATGCTGTTGTACTTTAACAACGCCTCGCTCTGCTGTAGCACCTTTTGCTCAAGGGCTTCTAATGCTCCCCTTACCACGCTATCAAGAGGCCTAGAGGGAAAATAACAATACTTAGCACTTGATGAATTCAAAGCTCTGTGCAAACATGTATTAAATAAGCCTTACAACCCACTGTGAAATGTCAGTACTGTTTTGAAGATGGGGAAACTGAGGCACGGGGAGGCAAAGCGACTTGCTAAAGGTCACCCAGCAGAGGAGGATTAGCACTTGGGACCGCCTGTCCCCACCAAATCCGCACTGATTCCTAATGCAGACCATGCGGCCTCTGGCAGGACCGGCTGTTGAGTTGGTAAAAATCAGGATAACGGTTGATTTAATAGAGTCATTCAGGTAACTGAGTCTGGCCCTTAACGGGGTGTGTCCCAAGTCATGGTTCTCAGGGGTCCAGCAGCCTTCAAGCCCTTGCTCTCAAGATCCCCTTTGGAATAAGGCCTCGTCTACACACAGGTTGCACTAGATTAGCAAAAGGTTTGCTGTTAAACCAATTCAGTTAAACCAGTGTAACTTTGAGTGTGGACGTTCTTATACGAATTTTACCCGAAGTTCATTTCAGAAGGGCAAGCTAAACCGATGCGAGCCAGGTTTAAACCCATGTGATGGTGTCCACACACAAAGTTGCACCAGGGCACCCACGCTGGGTTAACATCACACCTTCGGTTAAATTGAGGCAACGTCTGTGTGTAGAGCGGGCTTAAGTGTTTTCAGATGCACACATTTGGGTCTGTGGCCTGGTCCCCATTTAACAGCTAGGTCAACATAGCTACGGTGCTCAGGGGTCAAAGTTCACCCCTCCGGAGCGCTATAGCGATGCTGGCAAACATGCGCTTGATCTACCGACCGCTGCTCAGAGACGTGGATTATCTAATGGTGGGGGAAAAAAAACCTTCCATCCCTGTAAGACGTGTCTACACTATGGTGTGATAGCAGCCCTGCTACAGCTCCATATCTGTGCTGCTCAGCACCCATAGTGTAGACGTGCCCTGGGATTATCTTAACACAGAGGGAGCGAACGTTGTGTGTGTGTGTGTAAGCTGTAAGCGGTGTGACTGATGCACTCAATGGCTCTGCCCTCCTGGCCCACTTTGGTCCCACAACACTCCCATTGTGATGTAGCCCTGCCCTGCCTGAGAGGGGTGTGTGTGTGTGTTTGCGTGGTGTGTGTGCACGTGTGTGTGTGTGTGTGTCCTGCAAGACACAGCAGGCTCGCGGCTGCACGTGCTGGGGGTTCTTCCGATCCGTGGCACAGGCTGTTCACACAGTGTGGATCAGAGGCGTCCTTGTCAGAGTTTGGATTAGGAAATCTGCAGATTGTACAATTCATTCTTTGTAGATTATAGATTACTGCCGACCTCTGACCCCTGAATTATAATGCACGGGCCTTAGCCTCCTCCATTCGTCCTCCAACGGATGAAACTGTCCTCGTTTTGCAGGGATTAGAATTTTTCTATCAACTTAATTTTTCTCTGCACTGCCCTGCATCCTCCCCAACCCCGCCCCCACGACCCATTTTTTCTTGCAGTCTTTCGCCCTCCCTCGCTTCCAGATCCTTTGTCCTTTCTCTGCCACACTAGACCTCACACTAGGCCGGTGTTATTAGCCCCATTTTACAGCCTGGGGAAGTGAGGTGCAGAAAGCTGGAGTGACTCGCCAAAGGACACGCTTAATCCCTGGCCGGGGCAGGCCCGTAACTCAGCAGTCGGCCGTGTCCTTCACTACCCACTAGGCCATTCTTCCCCCTCCATTCATATAATGAGTTTAGTGGTCACTGGCTAATCCCTTCTCCAGAGCTGGAGTTTGTGAACCTTCTGGACACAAGGCAAAGCTCCCCTGGCCAGGGGGTCTCCTGAAAGCCGGGTTGCCTGGAGCAGCCAGGAGCACGTGGGGTCCAACCTGACTCTCCAGCCTAGCGCAGCCTGTCCCTTCTCCACCCTCCTCTCCTGGGAGCCCTGACAGATCCAGTCACTCCTTTCTCTGCTGACAGCTGTCTTATGAGCCCGTCTGCCTGGCTTATTCCTCTTGTCTCTTTCAGTCATTTCATATTACCAGGCCCCCCTTCTCTCACTGGCTCTCACTGCTCCAGCTGACAGTCCATTAACGAGCTGCCCCCGTTTCTGGGCGCCAGAGTCGTAGAGCTGTGGGCCGCACCATTTGATTCAGGCAGCATTGAGCTCCCACGGCAGTAAATACCTGGCATCTGCCACATAGCACAGCTGGGCCGACTCCTCCCCTCGCCAGCCACCGTGGTACTGGTTCTCTGACGGCAAGAGGGCTGGGGCTTCGCTGATTACAGCAGCGTTACACCAGGACTGGATCTGGCCTAATGAGTCCCACGGGCGTGTGGGTCGAAAATGAGTGTGAGGGCAAGCGGAGGGCTGAGCGTTTGATGACACTGTGCCATGAGCGCCAACCTCAGCCCAGGTGCAGCTATAGGTTCCCGGAGCATCCCTGAGCTCTTCAGTATGGGGCAAAGCTGGAGTCAATCCATGGTTCCCTAGGGAGGTGGTGAAGCACTGGAATGGGTTACCTAGGGAGGTGGTGGAATCTCCTTCCTTAGAGGTTTTTAAGGTCAGGCTTGACAAAGCCCTGGCTGGGATGATCTAATTGGGTTTGGTCCTGCTTTGAGCAGGGGGTTGGACTAGATACCTCCTGAGGTCCCTTCCAACCCTGAGATTCTATGATTCTATGATCCTGGTGCAGCGGGAGGGCTGGTGTTATGTGACTCAGCATTTGGGGGTCACGCGAACCTCAAAAGGCAGCTTTGGGCCAGAGACCCAAGTGAGCCCACTATGGGTCGGGTCCTGACTGTCTAATCTGCCTCTCTCCCAGCACATCATACCGACATCCAGTATCCGAAGGGTTAATATGTTAGTGGGTGGTGGGAGGGGGCTTAAGACCCACGAGTGCTGTGGATTCAAGACTGGGCAAAACCCATGGATTAAAAAATCTTGTACCCGGGACACGCGCACCCCCCGCTACGGCGCCTCACCGCAAAGCTCCTCGAACGCATCAGTAGCCAAGTGCTGCTATTTAGCTAATGAAGTGGCAGCGTCTGCCCGCAGCCCAGCCGCTGTGAAGAGCCCACTTGAATCAACCAGGCTACGCTGCGTTTACACCGGCGCTACTGAGCGCAGAATCCCGCCCTAACGCTTCAGCCAACCCCAGGATTTCAGCTATTTTCCCGCTGGGTGAAAGGAGCTGGGGGGAGGGGCGGTGTCTCGGGCCAGGTCCCAGAGGGTACGTGGGTGTGGGTGGCATTGTCAAAAGCACCTATATGAGTTAGGAGCCTGTTTTCAAAAGGGACTTAGGCACCTAACGCTGCAGAGATGTACCTTGAGCAAGTCACAAAGTGCCTTATGCACCTAACTGCCACTTTAAGGGCCTAAATCCCAGAATCAGCCCCCCCCACGGGGCGCCACAAAAGCCCTGCTCAGCTGCCCCCAAGATCCCTGTAGGTACCTAAACCCACTCGGCACCCACAGTTTTGCAGGAAAAGTTCCTTTAGCACCTATGTTTCTGCTTCTGAGCGTGTGCCCTGCAGCCCCACGCCTGGAGACCAGATGCCCAAGGCTCAGAACAAGGCACCAACTTGCCCGCCGGGTTCCAGCCAGGAAGTGTGCTCAGAGGAGGAAGAGCAGCCTATTGCCTGTAGCCCTCCGGTTACAGCACTCCCCTGGGAGACCGCCCCGGTTCACGGCCCCCCCTCCACCTGAGGGGGAGAAAGGCTTTGAAGCAGCCTCTTCCCCCTCTCCAGGGGAGCGCCCTACAGACCAGGCTATGGGACAGCCCAGTGTGGGGCTCCCTCGCCCAAGTTTCTTTGTGACTCTAGCCCCAGTGGGATTTTCAAAAGTGCCCAAGCACCCAACTCCCATTGATTTCTGGCTCCTGTCTGTAGCTTTAGGCTCCTGATGACCGTTAAAAACCGGCCCTAGGGCCCAGAACTGCAAAGGTCTTTAGGCGCCTAACTTCCATTGAAACCAACGAGAGTTAAGGACTGGAAGGTAGCAGCCTAGCGAAGGCCCGTTTGAAACTGGGCTTTGGCGCCTTTGACGCCGTTACCCCATCTCACTAAAACCACCTCCCGCGCTGGCACGAGCCAGCCCGCATCACCAGGCCCAGCAGAGAGGCCAAGGCGGGCATGGGCCCCGGGCGGCTCTTCCGCCCTGGGGGTGGGCGCTCTGGGATAGGCGTGATGCACACAGCCTCGGCCGCGCCCAGTGCTGATCAACAGAGGCGGCGACTCTCCCAGGCCGTCAATCCGACACCCTTCACCAGCGCTGAAATGTGCTAGTTTAGAGGCGGCTGCTGCGGGAATGTGAATGCAGGGGAATCTGTTATGCTGCTGATGGGGGAGAAACTCCATCCCTCCACCCCTGGTTTATAAGCAGCTTTGTATTTAAAACCGCTTTGCTTCTCCTCATTACCTGTGAGCAGAATATTCAAGGCAGCGGAGAGGAAAGCTGGGCAAACGTGAGCACTGGCAGGTTGCCCGATGGGAGGGGCTAGCGCCAATCGGAAAGCTGCCTGCTTTGCTAGCTGTGTAATAGGCCATTATCTCCTGGCAGTGGGGATGCCATGGGACGGAGTAGGAGCCAGGGCGCTGGGGCGAGGAACAGGCTCCCACCGGAGCGCTCCATAGCATGGTGCCTTCTAGCTCTTGGCCTGTGCTCAGGACTCCTTAGATCTCAGTCTTTGCAGTGAGACTTCACGATAGGTCATGGGCGCGCTCCTCGGGGGGATGCCGGCCTGGCTGGCCTTCCCGAGCGGCCGCGTGGCGCGGGCATGAGAGGGCGAGGAGAGGACGCTAAGTGGCTACGGAATGCCCCCGGCATCTATGTTTAGCCACGCAGCTGTCACCCAAGGTCACTAAACCGCAGGAGCCCGTGGCGGGGCACGGCAGACATGGCAGAGTTCGTTGTGAGCTCGGGTCAGAAGCCCGTTGGAGCTGGGGACATTGGGTCTGAGCCAGAGACCACTCGGGACCCCGATTCACTGGGCAGTGAGCCAGCACTGGGATGGGAACATCTCCCAGGACGGGAAAAGCATTTCCTGCCCAGCCTTGCCCATTCCCGGGGTATCTGCCAAGTGATCGGTCTTGTGAGGAGAACTGGCGCCAGGCCCATAGGGGAAGCAGTACCAGGTACAGCTCTGACCGGTGCTCTCTCTGGGGACGGCCCCAAGGCATCCAGAGGTGGGCCTGGAACAGCCCGTGAGTACGAAGGTTTGGACATGATCATTAGATCCTGACAGCCGAGCTCCTCTAATAGCTTCGGCAGCCTCTGGCTATTGGCGCTGAAGGATACGTTCCCCCGAGGACATTCCTCCATCCCTGACCACGCACGATTTCAGATCTAGGACCGGCCACTTCCACCTGCATATACCAGCAGGGAGTTGACAGTGGTGAAGTCCCGCCTGCGTCGGGAGTTAGACCACAAGGTGACTATAACCTCGACACGCCTTCCAGATCTGCCCCCCCTCCCACCCCAGCCTCAAACCAGGGCAGGCAGGGGTCTGCTTGCCCCAGTGCCCAGCGATGGCTTCAACAGGACCCTGTGACTGGGAACAAAGGGTGGGTGGAGCCACCGTCCATCAACCACAGACACCAATGGCTCCACCCATCCTTTGTCTCCAGTCTCCGGGCCTTAGTGGATCCATCAGTGTCCTTCACCATCTCCAGCCGGCCAAGGGATCGTGTCCCTTCCTTGCGGACGAGGGACCTGCCAGTCAGTGGTCTGTTGGCTACCTTGGGGCTGGCCTTTCTGGACGGTCTACGCGGGGCTGGGTTTGAAGGCAGTCGGACGCGTCAGCGAGCCCGGAATGTGGCCACACCCCCATGCAGGGGAGCCGGTTCTCGAACCTCTGCGCTGCTTGTGGGTGCTCCAGAGACCGGCGCCGGTGACGCAGCAGGGGGCGCTCTCCCTTCTGCGTCAGAACGTATCCCGTGGCCCAAAGGTTTGGCCTGGGGCGAAGGCTCCCGGGGAGGGGTATCAGCCTGAGTTTGGGCAGAGGCTGAGGGGCAGGTTGGTTGGAGTGATGGTTTGGGACGAAGGGGGGCTCAGTTCTGAGTTTATCCAAACTGGTTCAGACTTCTCTGCTTCTGAAATCCTCCCCTGGCTCTATCCTCGCGGTGTTTCCATCTTCATCCCAGGCCTGTGTCTTTAAGGGGGGGTAGTTTTGTCCCTGCCCCCTCTGCGCCTGTCTCTCCCTTCTAACACCCCCTGGCGGTGCCCAGCTCCCCCCCCATTGCACCCCCTCCTTCCATTGTGACGAGGATTTTAACAAGAAGAGAACATGGCAGCTGAACAAATCAATTGGTATAAGAATCCGAGGATGGTAACAAGAGCCGAAAATGCCACCCAAGGCCTTCGATTCACTGACCTTGAGGAGATGGTAACTAGGCTGGAAAAGGGCAGACACACCTGTTCTTTCTTGTTACCCTCTGGAGATGCTGATGGGGCCTGAGGACATGAATGCAGGTCCATGACGGTCCCCTGATACCATCGCAGGGCTGGGGGGGTACTGGGGTGGGCGTTCCTGCGGGAGGTTACTAAGGACAGTGAGCAATCGTTGGGGTGTTGTGGAGAAAAGGGATGGACGGAGGTAACATGGGCCAGACCTCTGCCAGTCCTGGGCACCCACACAGCTCTGCTGGTGCCCCTCACTGGCAGCACCCCCAGGGCCAGATTCACATGTCAGCAAACTAGGCATGTGCCTGGGGCCCAGATTTGTGGGGGCCACCAAAATGCCTTGGATCCAAATTAGTGGGGGGGGGGGGGGGAGAGAGGGGGGAACCAGGGTGTCTGGGCCAAACCTGAGTGAGGCACTATGATCTGGCACTTGGGCCTCCCCCCCCCGCCCCATTCTGAACCATCAGAATGCTCACAACCCCCCCGCCCCAACATGCCCCCACAGGGGGTGCGCCCCCCGGTTCAGAATCTCTCTTTAGAAGGTCAGAGCCCAGAACTGCATGTTTGCCTAGGGGCCTGTGATGGGTTAATCCGGGCCTGATATCCCCCCCTGCAACTAGTCCAGCCCTGGCCCACCCCGCAGCTCTGCCAAAGCCCCTCGCTCCTGCCCTACACAATCGCCTGCCACCCCTGGGAGAGATGGTCCAAAGCACCAAGTTCGGAGTCAGATCCAACTTCCCCCGAATTCATGGGAGGATTGGTTTGGGACCATCTGCTTCCTGGCAAGACTGGCTGAGTACCCCAACGTTTAGAGCTGGAGTCAAGCTATCAAAATGAGGCTTTCAAACTCCCTGAAGTTTGACGTTTTCTGGATTCCCAACCCAGAGGGCAATGGAGATTGAGGGTTTTGAATATACAACGTCAGACAGGTAAGCGGGGTTATTGTAGATTCCCGGCTTAACATCTTCATACAGAATCTCTCTGCTACAGCTGTCAGCTACAGCTGTGAATGGGTGTCTTGGAGTTAGAGCGGGGCTCTGGGAATCTGCTCTCCTGGGTGGTTCTAGTCCTAGGCTCTGTGCCTCACTTTACCTGTTTGTAAAATGGGTATAATGCTGCTGGGATGGGTGTGACCACTGCTCTCTGCTGGAAGGAATCAGAACAGCTCCCTGTGTGTCAGAGTATTTATCACGCTGCCAGACATCCTATTTCAGCTCAAGGGGCAGGGCCCTGCGCTTCTGTAGCAGGAGTCTCTGAGTTGTATCCCCTCTGCCACCGTGGAGTCTGGAGTGTCCATGGCACGCAGCCTAGAGAAAAGCAGGGCGGCCCATGGCGATGCAGATTTACCCAGTGTTAGCCTCCCTCTCAGGAGCATGGACAGGGTTAATGAGCAAGGCACTGGCGTGTTGACCCCTGCAGGAATGCATGCGAGAGGCGTGCAAAGGACTCTGCCCATGCTCCCCTGGCGGGGTCTCCCCCCATGTGCTTCCTAAGGCTGTTCAGCATCCCATATGGATTACTGGCTCAGTGACAAGAGCCACAGCTGTGCCCTGATGGGCAATGAACCCCCAGGATCCTGGCAGCCAGGTCAGCTGTGCTAGGATGCGTCCCTGTCCCCATCCCCATCAAGCCTCTGATGCCCCGTGCAGCTGGGCTGTGGAGAGCGGCCTCCATTAATTATACACAGGAACCATTCAAGCACCCGGGGAAAGCAAATCAGTCCGAGGTGGCTGATTTCAGCAGTGGAAGGAGAAGCTCTCAGCCGACTTGACTCTGCTCCCCACAATAGGCCTCTTTATCTGCCACCTCTCCACCCGACCTCAGTCTCTCCCCCCAACCCTCCCCCTCCTGGCTGAAGTATTTATCTGCTTCAAACTCTCACTAATGCCTCCCTTCCTCTGCATGTCTTATCTCGATCAGTCAACAGCATCTCTGCCTTTATCGGCCATCTATCTACAATATTTATCTCAGCCGCTCTCACTCCTCTGCGGCATCTGCCTGGTCTCTCTACACCAGATCTGTCTCTCCTACTGTACTGCTGTCTCTACACCATCTTTTAACAAATCCCTGGGCACCTAGGACATCCCTGGGCACTTTATGGTCACGGCAGGGATAGAATTTCAGCTTCTGCTCCACAAGCACTGGCTGCTGCCATTTGACCCACATGAGACTCTCTATAAGCACTATAGGGCTCATGACACACAGCTGTGTCTTTCTGACTCCATCCACTAGGGGGCATCAGAGCATATAAACATTAACCAGTTCACTGCTGTGTATAATCTCTGTTTAGCAGCTCTCCTGCTCATGGTAGCAGTGAACCGGTGACACTACACCAGTTTGCTAGAACTGATGAATGGGAATGGGATATGCAGTGTTTCGTGTTCCCATCCAGCCTGGGTCAGTAATAAAAAATGGGTACCATGGGATTAGAGCTGAAATTTTTAGGATGCAAAGGGCTTTGTTGTTGAAACAAATGGCCTTTTTTTTCCTAAAATAATAATAAAAAAGTCCCGAAAAACTGCCAACTTTCTAAATTTGGGTTTTTCCCCCCACCCAGGACAATTTTATCAACATTTTTATCTACACCATTCTCAGAACTGTTAGTGACATTTTTCGCTTGCCAAAAACCCCCGTGTTTTTGGTAAACAAGATCTTTCAACAACTGGTTTTTTTTTAGTAACAGTTCTGACCTTTATGATGAAAACATGTCATGAAAAACACGCCTGTGTTTTGAATCCTGCAAAAGGGAAACCGCTTCAGAACCTCTCAAGTTTTTGCAATTTTTTTTTTAAATATAGCCACCACCACCAACTTCATATGTCGCTCCTTTCGTGAGATGAGTTCCCCAGTTCTTAGGCCAGGCCCCAGTGGCCATGTATCTATAATGTAAAACCCGCCAGCACAGATGGTGGCCCTTGGTTACTACATGCAGCAGAAAGACCCGGGGCTGACTGAGCCATGCAATCAAGGCGTGTGTGTGTGTGTGTGTGTGTGTGTGTGTGTGTGTGTGTGTGTGTGTGTGTGTGTGTGTGTGTGTGTGTGTGTGTGTGTGTGTGTGTGTGTGTGTGTGTGTGTGTGTGTGTGCTTGAGACACACACACACACAACGTATGTCTACATTAGAAATGTGTGTCGACCTACTATAGCTCATTACTGTGGTGGTGCATGTTCACAATACCATGCTGGGTGCGCGGTGGTGCACGGCCTCACCAGGAGTGCTTCCACCAATCTAAGAAGGGCAGTGTGGGGAGCTGAGAGCTGCCAGGAGCCTGGCTGCCCCACTAGTGCCTCCGTTCCCTGCCCAGGGCTTCTCCCCTCTCTGTTCCAGGCTGGGAGCTGGGGGAAGTTGCCCAGGGCTTCTCGGCCCCTCCCCCTGCCCGCTCTCTGCCAGGAGCGGAGCAGCCCTGCCAATTTCACGGCTCCAGCTGGGAGCGGGTCCGACACTGCTGGGGCTTCTCCCCACAGCCGGGAGCAGGGTCCATTCTCCCCCCGGCTCCCAGCCAGGAGCTGTGGTCTGGACAGCTGGGCTCTCGCAGCCCAGCTCTCTTGTCAATTTCCCGGCTCCTGCCCTGAAACTGACGAGACAGCCAAG
This sequence comes from Macrochelys suwanniensis, assembly GCA_033296515.1. Classification (NCBI taxonomy): domain Eukaryota; kingdom Metazoa; phylum Chordata; order Testudines; family Chelydridae; genus Macrochelys; species Macrochelys suwanniensis. The sequence continues at coordinate 5,774,018 of CM065799.1, forward strand.
AGCTGTGTCTACACATAAGCCTTAGGCCTCTCCTGGAAGTGGAGTTCTGATGTGGGTGTAGCAGGGCACTTACATGGGTGGGAGGACGGCTGTAGTGTAGACACTGACATAATTAGGTGGACATAAGCTGCCTTATGCCGACCTGTGTAGTATAGACCAGCCCAAAGGTATGAAGCGATAGTCGGCTGCGAAGCGACATCTGGTGCTGGGGAAATGGTCCAAGGCTCATTCCAACCTCTCCGCTCTTGAGACTCGAGCCTTGGGCCTGGTGGGAATTTCAGCCCTGGGTTCGGGCTGGTATTTTATCGCTGCCCGCGGGGCTGCCCTGACGGATGCGCTTGCTCTCTCTGCTTGCCTACCTTACAGATCGCAACACGACCCGATCCTGACCACCACTCAGGAGCCAGCGCAGACTTAGACAACTCCAGGGCCCCACGGTATCAGCGAACACGGCCATTGGCGTTCAGCCCCATGAACGTTCTGTAGCACAGAGCAGGCTGCTGGTGCTCTCCAAGCATACCAGTCTCTGTATTTATCTAGCCCAGAAAGCAGGGGAGGGCAGTCTCAACCTTTTTCTTTCTGAGCTCCCTGCCCCCAACATGCTATAAAAACTCCTGTGCCACAACAACTGGTTTTCTGCATACAAACCCAGGGTTGGCATTAGGGGGTAGCAAGCAGGGCAATTGCCCGAGGCCTTGCCACAGGGGCCCCCCATAAAGCTAAGTTGCTCAGGCTTCGGCTTCAGCCCCGAGTGGCCGGGCTCAGGGACTCGAGCGTCAGCCCTATGTGGTGGGACATTGGCTTTCTGCCCTGGGCCCCAGCGAGTCTAATACTGGCTCTGCTTGGGACCCCCCTGAAACCTGCTTGCAGCCCCCCAGGCGGCCCCAGACTCCTGCATGAGAACCACTGCCATAAAGATCACCCACTTTCGCGGAATTTTTAAGCGACAAGATTTACTATCCTCTCCAGGAGGTGACAAGCTGCTGGCTGCCTGGGAGTCCCTCTCTGTCATCCTACATCAGCTCACCTTGCCGTTCTCCTGAGCAGGCATGGGGAAGCGACAGGAAACGCAACCCCTCTCGCAAGCAGCAACAGGGGAGGCCGGACAGGCAGGATCCCACTAGCCGGCCATCCCCTCCATCCTCCCGCTAGCCACGGCCACAGGTAGACATACAGCCATGCGCAGGCCACGTACACAGGGGTGCCCACACGCCACCGCGCACAGGGTCTCGCACTCACATGAACACACACACACACACACACACACTGCCCTCCCCCCCACATGCACACCTCCCTTTCCACAGACTCATTTGAAGTAACACACACAGAGGCCTGGGTGTGTATACACACACATACACACCTGCTCACTCACACCCCCCCTTGCCAAACACACTCACACAAACCCGAAGCACAACACGCACAAGCATAGTACTCACTCACCCCCCCACCCCTGCACAAGCCCCCGACACGCATGCCCCCCCCCCATATATACACTCCTCACCTCAGCATTTGCCCCTCCCATGTCTGAGATGCATTCAGCGCTAATGATATTTTCAAGTCCCTCGTCCCCAGGCCGGCGACGCTGCGGCTGCTTTGTTCTCGGTCCGATGTGCTTCCCCGCCCCGTTACGGTGCCTTGAAAAAAAGCTTCTGACCGGGTGGGATTTAAAGATGCTTTGTGCTCAGTTAAAAGGGTAATGACGGGAGAAAAAAGAGCCGTTCGCCACTCACGTTTGCGCCCCAGATCGCTTCCTTACCAGGCAGTGTGTGTGTGTGTGTGTGAGTGCGATATCTGTGTCTGAGAGGCTCAGCGCTGTCAGGGAGCGGTGGGATCGGCAGGCTGGCCAGCCGGCACATTCCTGGACAGAGCCTCGGTGTCTCCATGGGCCCTTCTCAGAGACGGCTTCCCTAGGAAGTGAGGGAAGAGTTCCCTAGCCAGAGTCCACGCCTGACACTCAAGCTGTTGTCTATGGGAGGCTGCAGGGAGCTGGAGCACACGGTCCTGTCACAGACACAGAGTAGCACTATTGCTTGTACTATGGCAACACCTAGGAGTGGTTGTCGCGGACCAGGGCCCTCCGGCGCTAGGCGCTGTACGCGCTCAGACCAAAAAGACAGCCCCTGCCCCAAACAGCTCCCAATGTGAGACAAGAGCCAGCAGACGGATCCAGACAGTTATTCAGTAGGTGCTGCGCTTCCTTCTGAGTCTGATCCGCTGGCCCCACAGGGGCGCTAGAGGGCGCTATACTGCTGGGGGAGGGGGTGTGGGGGACCCAAGCTCTGTCATTTTGCAGTGTGGACTCAGCTCGAGCCGCAGGCCCGAGTCAGAAGGTTGGCGTGGCGCAGTACGGACACGTTAGCGCGGACGTTAGACTCGGGTCCGGCGATGGTAAACCCCGGTTTACAATGCAGCGTGGACACTCAAGGGCACAAGCACCGAGGGCAGTGTCGATCTCCCCGGACTGACGGGCCAGGGGCTGGGCTCTGGTGGGTCGAGGTTCTAGGCTTGTTACTGCTGCGAAGGTCGTGACCGATCACTGTGCGCAGCACGGTGACCCGGGTTTTGTTACCCGCTCTAGCATGAAGCCAGGTGCGGCCCTACGAGGCGGTGAAATTCCACTCCGGCGGGGAAGCTCTCTGGAAATGCAGAAGTTAAAATGTTACAAGTTTGGAAAGTCAGGAAAAGAGCAGAGGCCGGACGTGGCTTCTCTCCCCCCTGGCTTCCCCGGGCTTTGATTTGCCGTCCTCCTGCTTCTCAGTGGACACAGCCAAGCTCTCCGTGAAGCAGCCCTGGCATTTGGTCTGTTCTTTTCCAGCGTTGTGGCTGTCCCGCGGCCTGACAGAGCGTACCTGGCCCCGACGTCTGGGTTGCCTGCAGCATGGCCAGCCCCCTCCGCTCTCAGCAGGATTCTGCTCTCCGGTACGCTGGTTTAGTGCCGCTGGGACTGCCTGGGTCTCCAGGGAGCCGCTTCTGCCAGGGTGAGACGCGAATCGGGTGCTTTGGCGACGTGCAGAGGACTAGTCACACCAAACGGGCCGCGTCTCTGGGAGGCTCACCAGGCCTTGTGAGGGGCGGTGTACGTGTCGAAGGCGACATGCACGTCCTGAGCACGGAGGGGAGTCCCCCCGCTCTGAGCCATTCACTCATCTGCGGTGAGCACCACCGAGGGGGCCCGTTGGACACGGTCTGAGGACCTACCAACTCATCTCCCATCACGCGCCAACCATGGTAGTCCAGCTCCTTCTGCTCGGGGCTGGATTCACCCCAGCAGCCTTGCATGGTATGCGACGGGGCCTGGCACGCCTTGGCGAGCCTTTGAGCCGCCCAGTCCCTGAAATATGCCCCCGGCCCCCTTTCAGGCTAGATCCCGAATGGAAAGTGTAACACGGGATTCCTCTGTTTAGGATGGAACATTCCACAGCTCATCTTACCAAGGGGCTAAGCGGGGCCGGGAGTCAGCCACCCTGGGACGGGCCTGGTGCCAAATCCCTATTAGTGGGGAATGCAGCTCCCTTAATTAAAAACCAAAAATAGCTGGAAATCCCACTCTTCCTTTCCAATGCACCCCCCTCGCCGCCGCCTTCCCTCTCCTGATTTGTTCTTGAGAGAGGCTGGGGCGGGAAAGATGGGATGAAGAGCGCAGCACGCGCTCTGACCTCCAATACTCAGGGCAGGCAGAGTCGGGCCCCGGCAGCAAAGCTGGGATCTGGCGCCAGATTTTCTCACTGTTCAGGCCAGGGTTTGACTTCAGCCCCACCTCTACTACAGGCCGTGTGCTCGTCCAGGCAGGAGGCAAACCCCGAGCCCCAGCCACAGCTTCAAAGGCCTCAGCGCCACAGGTGGGAAACATTTTTCCCGTCCTGCACATTTTTTTTTTGAGGTTTCAAAAATGCTCCTGTTCTGCAGCAGGATAAAACCCGAGACCTTTTGAAGTTTTTTTGGTGACTAACTAGAATGAGAGCCAGTCTGCAGCTCCGTGGTTCGGCGATGCCCATGGGACGGGGGAACAGGTTAAAGGCCCTACTCTGAGTCAGGCACATCCCAAGGGCCCGAGCCAGCGGGGCATTGTAGGGTCTCTCGCTGCAGAAGCTTTTCGGGGCAGGGCCTGTCTTCTTGTTGTTTGTGTTGCAGCATGAAGGGGTCTCGCGCCAGGACCGGGGCCCTAGGCACTACGGTAGTTCAACAGATAAGAAGAATCTGTCAGAAATTCCACCCTGAACCTTCCAACCCAGGACGTTCCTACAAAAGGCTTCGGGTTTGACGAACCGGCGTGTCGCTGAAAAACCATTTTGGGGTTGAACGCGTCCCAACCAGCTTTCCTCAGGAGCCTGCTGTGTGCCACACAAGCGATGATGCCCTTCCAAGCACCCGAGGGTGTCAGTGGCAGCCCTGAAATGAAGGGCGCTGCTTGTTGTTTCTCTGTGGCCAGAAAGGCTGGTACATAGGGGCTGCGGGGCGTGGCATTATGTGCTCTGGGGCACCTCTGCAGTGCATGGGGCCCCTATGCCCAGGGGCCAGCTCCGCGGGAGCCCTGGGGGAAGGGGTTCTCTGGAACGGGGCCTGGGTGGGACGGAGGACGGAGGGTGTGTGGCTGGGGTGGCCCTGCATCCCGGTTGTTCTACTCCCATACAAAGCCCCATCGGGGACTTGAAGCAGGGTCTCAACTCAGGGCAGATCTGAGCCTGAGCCCATAAAACCGGCTAGCTGGCAGGATGCCCTGAGCACCCTGGCAGATTTCCCGGCTCGGCTACCCCAAGCAGGGGATGATCCTGGGCAAACCCCCGCCCCAAACTGAAGCACCCCCCAAATCTTAAGTGCATCCCAGGCCTTGGCCCAACGGAACCATCCCACCCCCCAACCATTCATCCGGTGCCCAGACTAACCACCCCAGCCCCACCCTTCCCCCGCATTCCTTGTCTCCAGGCACCTCCCCTGTCCCAGCGCCCAGCAGAAATCCCCCGAGTGCTGCAGACCCCATGAGGATCCAGACCTTTGGGTGCAAACCCCCCCCCCCCCCCACACACCCGCTTTGGAAATCCCCCCAGCTCTAGTTCCAAGGTGCTGGTGTTTCAGGGCCAGTCCCAGCCTGCGTTAGTCTGCTCCTGGAACATGACCGTGGGGAAACCCCGTCGCAGCCATTGACCATCACCGTGGGATCAGTCCTGGGTGCTCTCTGCTGGGTGCCTGCCTGCCCGGGGGAGGAGGCCCCAGCAAGCGGGCGCAGCATCGTGAGGCCTGGGGGAATGAAAGGATGGGGCAGGCTGGCGTTGACGCCTCCCGACTCCGGAGCCCTCCCCAGCTGCCTGGGATGGGCTCGTTACGCCGATCCCCGGCAAGCGCTCTCTGTGCTCCTCACCTGATCTCCCGGAGGCTCCCGGGCGACACTGGCATCACATTCTCTCCTTCCGCCCACCGGCGCCTAGGTCGCTGTGCCCACGACCCCCCGGGGCTGGGTGGCAGGGGTGGGAGGGGGGAATCACCACCTGCCTTTTGCACACAACGGCATTTCCAAGCGGGTGCTTTCCTCCCTCTAATACCTGCCTGATGGCTCACTCTCCCGGGCTTTCGCGGTGCCAACGGCAGCCGGCTCATTGGCGGCAGGCCTATTAGCCTCAGTGCGGGCCCCCCGTCCTGTGTTCCTCTGCTTTCGAAAGGGAAAGACACAATACATCTGGCTGCACCGCTTAAGCGTCCCACGTTTCCCGCAAATCCTCGCCACGAATGCAGTGTGTCGCCAGCCTCACTCCCCGCCCCCCACCCCAAAACGCCGCTCCTCATTATGTATGCCGGTCCCATCCCACCCGCACGGATTGTGGTTCTGCCCTATTTTGTTCCAGCTAATACCAGGCAGGCTGCCGCGGCTGCTGTCAGGGCACCACGCTCGCTCCCTCGCTCCCTCCACCAGATTAAATTGGCAGCCAGGAGGGGGGAAAATGTATCTGGGGGGGGATTAGCAAAGGCTCCACCTGTTCGTGGGAGAGGAGAGGGACCCAGGGCGGCGCCCGTTTCTGCTTCTCAAGTCTGTTGTGATTCTCTGCTCCCCCCGACTCTACAATGACCATAGGCCCAAGTCCGGGAGCCTCCTGTCTATGGATTGCGGGAGGTCAAACCAAGCCCTTGCCCTGAACACCGACCTGAGGCCCCACCCCCAAGCTGTACCCCAAACACAATCTGCCCCTCTGCCCCACTTCAACAGCAAAGCCCCAGAACTGTCACCCCGACATACAAACTGGAGGCTCCAAGCCCTTGCCTCCAAAGCATGCTGCGCGTCGCCCCTGAAACTAGCCCTCAAACACAGCCCCTCGCCATATCCTGCACTCCAACCCCCCCCACACCCGCTTTTCCGGGGTTGGAAGCAGCTCAGATACTGTAAGAACATTTCCCTTTCCCTCTCATTGCTCCAGCCCAAGTCTGAACGTCGCCCCTGCAACGTTCACCTCCGCAGCGTGAGCCGGAATCAGCTGACCCAGGCGCTGGGATTTGCTGTGTAGATGTCCCCGGTATGTCTCCCCCCGTCTGAAGCAGGAAGAGCCAGGGCTGCTCAAATTGACAGGTGCCCGAGGCTGGGGGTGCTTTGGAGGAGCAGCCTGACCTCTGGCCGCTTCCCCGAACGGAGCCTGGCTCTGAATCGGGCATGGGATCCGATTTTCACAGCACGGTCCCTCGCTCTACAATGGGCCAATTCAAGGCCCCCACACTCTGGGACCGGCTCTGGGCTCCAGATCTCGCCCCAGACCCCCGGCCAGCGTGTGCGTGCGGATGGAGGGTGTCTCTCCTCCCGAAGGGCCAGCAACCCGTCCGCTGCCCTGAGCGAACGCAGAGGGACACGTGCTGCTGTCGGCAACACTGGCTACAGCCGGGGAGCCTGTCTCTCCGTCGCCTGGCCATGCGCGTGCCGCGACATTCGGCTCTGGGAGCATAGGAGGCTCACTTTGCGTGGGGAATCCATGGCCGGGAGAGGGGCAATCTGTCCGGAAGCGACGGCACTGGACGGGCCCCGTGGCCCACACAAGACTTTCCAGTTGCACTAGCTAGAGTCGAAGGCCCAGGCCCATCAGCCTCTCCCACTTAAAGTGATGCCCTGGCAGGGTCGGCAAGACCATCTCCTTCCTGCACAGGAATTCTGCACAATCCCAGTTAATATGTTCATCTGCCTCTGGAAGCATCAGGTATGGGCCCCTGCTGGGGGCCTGGGCCGGCCCAACGTGGCAAACCCTCTGCCTGTGATGTAACGTGAAGGGTCGTGGGCTGGGCAGGTAACATGCTGCCTGTCATGCAGTGACTCGTTCCGGCCCAGACTCTGCGCTGGCCGGTCCATGGGGGAGGTTCTGACGCCGCCCTGTCCGCGAGACGAGCCCCTTGCAGGGAGCCAGCGGCAGCTGGTGGCCACATGGCCAGGACCCTGATGGGGAGATGTTCCTTTCCCGTGCAACCCTGAGCCAGCGCTGCCCAGCCCACCAGCAGTGATCTGGCCGGCCAGAGCAAGGGCAGGTCAGCTGGTGCTCAGGGGGTGGAGAGGCACTGCTCTGCTGAGTAGCTACAGGGAGGATTTTCACTGGCTCCAGAACCCGGTGCCTCCCTCCTGCCTCTGTGCCCGGGAGTCTTGTCCCCTCCTGTTCCATATCCCCATGTCCCAACCCCCCTGTTCCATATCCCCACGTCCCAGCCCCCCTGTTCCATATCCCCACGTCCCAGCCCCCCATCTCCATTCCCCACATCCCAGCCCCCCCGCTCCATATCCCCACGTCCCAACCCCCCCGATCCATAGCCCCACGTCCCAGCCCCCCATCTCCATTCCCCACATCCCAGCCCCCCCCGCTCCATATCACCACGTCCCAGCCCCCCATCTCCATTCCCCACATCCCAGCCCGCCCGCTCCATATCCCCATGTCCCAGCCCCCCATCTCCATTCCCCACATCCCAGCCCCCCCGCTCCATATCCCCACGTCCCAGCCCCCCTGCTCCCTATCCCCATGTCCTAGCCTCCCCCGGCTCCATATCCCCACATCCCAGCCCCCCCGCTCCATATCCCCACGTCGCCAGCTGTCAGTCCTTGCTCCTGAAGCGCCTGCCTCTGATCCTCTCCTCAGGGAAGTGAGCCCCCCCGCCCCCCATCGGCACACGGCACTCCCCCAGCCCTGTCTATTTCCACAGCACTTGGCAAACATGAGACTAATTACACTAATTAAACAAAACAGAGACTCCTGCTTGCTCCCCGCTCCCTCTTGGCAGCTTGGGGCTTCTCCTGGGAATGTGCGACTGCAGAGGGGGAAGCGATTGAGGGGGTGAGAGCCTCCCAAGCCAATCCTGAGCCCCTGAGGCCGGGGGTGTCAGGGTGAGCGCGTACAGGGGCCGAGTGGTACGGCCCCATGCGGGATGGTCAGTGGATTTGGAGATGGTGGGTTGACTTAATGCCCATGTCTGCTCCCTGCTGGACAGAGGCGGCATGATGCTGTCCGACGGCGCCGAGCCGTGAGGAGCAGCCCCCTCCCCGCGACGGCCCCCGGCAGAACGGGAGCCCCAGCCCAAGGCCACTCCGCTTCCCTCCCGCTGCAACGGGCCAAACTCCTCTGCCAGCGCCAGCCCGCTGCAAACTGGGCCCGTGTCTATGAAATGCCCAGTGGTGTAGCCAGGTTTAGAGCACAGGGGGAGCGGAGCTAAAAAAGGGCGCCGGGAGCAAAAAAAAATGCTCCGCTCTGGCTGCAGCCTAGGAGCAAAAGACGTAGGAGCACAAAAAAGGCGCCGCTTCTGCTCAGTGGGGGAGTGGCCACTCCCCCTGCTCCCCTCCTGGCCCCAGGCAGATGTGCTGCCAAATGCTACAGGAAGGGAGAATGCGGGGGAGCGGAGGGGGTCAGACACAATGAGATCAGAACAGTATAAGAAGAGAGAGAGAGAGACAGCTAGACAGATGGGTCTGGGGATAGATAGATAGATAGATAGATAGATAGATAGATAGATAGATAGATAGATAGATAGATAGAGGGGATGTGTGGGGATAGAGGGAGAGGATGGGGATAGTTAGATAAGGGGGTGTATGGGGATGGATGGATAGATGGGGGGTGGATGGGGATAGAGAGATAGAGGGGATGGATGGATGGATAGATAGGTAGATAGATAGAGGGGATGTGTGGGGATAGAGGGAGAGGATGGGGATAGTTAGATAAGGGGTGTATGGGGATGGATGGATAGATGGGGGGTGGATGGGGATAGAGGGGATGGATGGATGGATAGGTAGATAGATAGAGGGGATGGATGGATGGATAGATAGGTAGATAGATAGAGGGGATGGATGGATGGATAGATAGGTAGATAGATAGAGGGGGTGGATGGATGGATAGATAGGTAGATAGATAGAGGGGATGGATGGATGGATGGATAGGTAGACAGATAGAGGGGATGGATGGATGGATAGATAGGTAGATAGATAGAGGGTGTGGATGGATGGATAGATAGGTAGATAGATAGAGGGGATGTGTGGGGATAGAGGGAGAGGATGGGGATAGTTAGATAAGGGGGTGTATGGGGATGGATGGATAGATGGGGGGTGGATGGGGATAGAGAGATAGAGGGGTGGATGGATGGATAGATAGGTAGATAGATGGATGGGGATGGATGGAGGGGGTGGATGGGGATAGAGAGAGAGAGATACCAATGATTTTCAAAACCGGTTAGTGCCCAGCAGCGTCTGTGGAGACCAATGGGCTCTTTTGAAAGGTGACTGCGGGTGAGGTTAAGTGTTTGCAGCCAGCTGCTGCCTTCAGCTGAGGGCACCCGGCTCCACTGAGCCCTACGAGAGCTGCGCTGGAGCATCTGTCATTGGGGTTTGGCCTCGGGCGCCGGAGAGCCAGAATGAACGACTGAGCCGCACGTGGAGGAAAACAAATGAGCGTGGCTGGCTCTGTCCTCGGGAACAAGGAGCCCAGGCCGGATGTGCCAGCTTTGACTGGCCCTACCAATACGCCACTCTCCAATACCCCGAGGAAGGCCCCTGCCCTCCCATAGCACTGGCTACGTGTTTATTTCCTGCTCGAGGCGATATACAGAGCGGTGCCTCGGCTGGGCTCATCCTTGGGGCGGCTAGTGCCTTCCGCTAGTGCCACAGCCACGGCGCTAGTGCTAGCGTGGGGACGTCCGCCTGAGCGGGAATGGCCACGTTCCGTTCTAGTGCACACACTGCCCTAGTGACAGAAGGGATGCTGGCCGGCACACTACCTCTATATCCCTCTAGCCAAACTTAAAAGGGCCAGGGGATGGCCACTTCCCCCAGGCACCCGAGAGCAGGAGAGGGGGTTGGTTTAATAGCTCAGCTCAGGACGCCCCCCCCCCCCAGTCCCGAATACAGCACTCCAGCCCCCGCAATCATCGTAGCAACGGTCCTTTGCTCTTCTCTAGCACCTTCCAGGGCTTCCCCCGGGAGCTGCAGTTTATAAACAGGGAAACTGAGGCACAGACAGATGAAGCCACTTCTCCAACGGCCAAGTGGCAAGTCAGTGGCAGAGGCTGGGTCTCCTTCTCACTCCTGCGCTTTAACCACAGGACCAGGCTGCTGGTGCAGGATTTGAACCCACAACTTTCCCACTGTTACCACCTGAGCCCATGTGAAGGCCACACAGCCTGACCCCATGCGCTCAGACACCTCCTGGGGCAGGCACCCCACTGCCAATGCCAGGCCCCTCAGGCTGGGAAGCTCAGTGGCATGATTGTCTGTCCTTTCGTCCCGCTTTGCCGGGATAATAAAGGTAATGCTTTTAATGGGGGAGTGATACAGCCATCTTTGTGAAGAATACAATCTCAGTGGATAATTTCCAGGCCTGATCCTATTAGACCAGCCAACTGATTCTCCAGCAATAAACTCCTTGCTCAGAGCAATTTGGGAGCTGCAGGAGATTAGCTTCTAAAGACATTTTATGTATCTTATTTTTGTCACAGTTCCCCTTTTTAATGAATTGAACTGCGAAGGAACTGATTATGTGTTTTCGCATGGCTGCAGCCTGCGGGAGATGGATTAACAGCCAGGCAGGGTGTCAAAGTGAGTTTCCTTCTGAGTGGACGACTGCAAAGGATCCTTTGGATTTGGCCTTTGGCAGGGACACGTGGGAAGCGGCTGTTTCCTAGTGTTTTTGGGCAGCCAGCAGGGGGTGCTGTGCTAGGAACTTAATTTGCTTCTGTGCCCCACGCTGCTTTTCTCCCCTTCAAGCACGCAGTCCCAACACAACCCACCAGAAACCCCGCTCCCAGTTCTGGACCAAAATCTTTGGCTGGGAACCCCGGCTTGGGAAAAAGTAGGCATTTCAGGCCAAGGTTTGGGGAGGGAACCAGTAGCAGGACTGGTGGCCAAGGGGAGGCCGACACGGAGCGGGAGCAAACCAGCTGGTTAACCAGGGTTAAGGACTTTGATGCGGGCAGATGGGTGGAGTCAGAAAGGGTCATTTTTAAGGCAAGTCTGATCAAAGTGATGCAGGAGGGTGTGTGGGGTGAGTTAAGGGGCCACGAGGCTTATGAGGCTAGGCAGCTCTTGAGAAATGTGACTGAAAGCAGCTACCCTGCCCCTGACTGAGGGCATTCGGTTCTGTTCTCCTCGCGTTGCTCACATGTTGCATAGCCACTATAGCGATGGGCGCTATTAGAGAGACAGGGGTACCCGTGTAGATAGGTGGATGGACGGACGTGTGGTGATCGACGGATGGGTCCATATGTAGGCAGAGAAATCGATGGATACATACAGTGAGGATGGCTGGGTTTACATGACGACAGACAGACCAGGCCGTTTGGAACACAGAATCATAGAACCATAGGGTCAGCAGGGACCGCGGGGTCAGCCAGTCTAACCCCCTGCCAAGATGCAGGATTTGATGTGTCTAAACCATCCAAGACAGATGGCTCCAGCCTCCTTTTGAAAACCTCCAGGGAAGGAGCTTCCACAACCTCCATCGGCATGATAGCCACCCCCATAGATTGATCTATAGATAGAGATCAATCAATAGATAGGAGTTTATGGGGATGGATAGATAGGTAGGAGTGTACGGGGATGGATGACTAGATGGGGTATAGGGGGATAGATGGATAGACATGATTGTATGGGGATGGATGAATAGATGGGGTGTATGGGGATGGGTGGATAGATAGGAGTGTATGGTGATGGATGGATGGATAGAAGGGGTGTACGGGGATGGATGGAGAGATGGGGTGTGTGGGGACGGATGGAGAGATAGAAGGGGTGTGTGGGGATGGATGGATAGAAGGGGTGTTGGGGATGGATGGATAGATGGGGTGTATGAGGATGGATGGATAGAAGGGGTGTTTGGGGATGGATGGAGAGGTGGGGTGTATAGGGGTGGATGGATAGAAGGGGTGTGTGGGGATAGGTGGAGAGATGGGGTATATTGGGGATGGATGGAGAGATGGGATATTTGGGGATGGATGGGGTGTATAGGGGTGGATGGATTGAAGGGGTGTGTGGGGATAGGTGGAGAGATGGGGTGTGTGGAGATGGATGGATGGAAGGGATGTATGGGGATAGGTGGATAGATGGGGTACATTAGGGATGGATGGAGAGATGGGATATTTGGGGATGGATGGATAGAAGGGGTATGTGGGGATGGATGGATAGATGGGGTGTGTGGAGATGGAGATGGGATATTTGGGGATGGATGGAGAGATGGGGTGTGTGGGGATGGATGGAGAGATAGATGGGGTGTTTGGGGATGGATGGATAGAAGGGGTGTGGGGGGATAGGTGGATAGATGGGGTATATTGGGGATGGATGGAGAGATGGGATATTTGGGGATGGATGGATAGAAGGGGTGTGTGGGGATGGATGGATAGATGGGGTATATTGGGGATGGATGGAGAGATGGGATATTTGGGGATGGATGGATAGAAGGGGTGTGTGGGGATGGATGGATAGATGGGGTATATTGGGGATGGATGGAGAGATGGGGTGTATGGGGATGGATGGAGAGATGGGGTGTGTGGGGATGGATGGATAGAAGGGATGTATGGGGATAGGTGGATAGATGGGGTATATTGGGGATGGATGGAGAGATGCGATATTTGGGGATGGATGGATAGATGGGGTGTATAGGGGTGGATGGAGAGACAGAAGGGGTGTTTGGGGATGGATGGATAGAAGGGGTGTTTAGGGATGGATGGATAGAAGGGGTGTATAGGGGTGGATGGATAGATGGGGTGTATAGGGGTGGATGGAGAGATAGAAGGGGTGTTTGGGGATGGATGGATAGATGGGGTGTATAGGGGTGGATGGAGAGATAGAAGGGGTGTATAGGGGTGGATGGATAGATGGGGTGTATAGGGGTGGATGGATGGATAGAAGGGGTGTATAGGGGTGGATGGATAGATGGGGTGTATAGGGGTGGATGGATGGATAGAAGGGGTGTATAGGGGTGGATGGATAGATGGGGTGTATAGGGGTGGATGGAGAGATGGGATATTTGGGGATGGATGGATAGAAGGGGTGTATAGGGGTGGATGGATAGATGGGGTGTATAGGGGTGGATGGATAGAAGGGGTGTATAGGGGTGGATGGAGAGATAGATGGGGTGTTTGGGGATGGATGGATAGAAGGGGTGTATAGGGGTGGATGGAGAGAAGGGGTGTATAGGGGTGGATGGAGAGATGGGGTGTATAGGGATGGATGGATAGAAGGGGTGTATAGGGGTGGATGGATAGAAGGGGTGTATAGGGGTGGATGGAGAGAAGGGGTGTATAGGGGTGGATGGAGAGATGGGGTGTATAGGGGTGGATGGAGAGATGGGGTGTATAGGGATGGATGGAGAGAAGGGGTGTATGGGGTGGATGGAGAGATGGGGTGTATAGGGGTGGATGGAGAGATGGGGTGTATAGGGGTGGATGGATGGATAAATGGGGTGTATAGGGGTGGATGGATAGAAGGGGTGTATAGGGGTGGATGGAGAGATGGGGTGTATAGGGGTGGATGGATAGAAGGGGTGTATAGGGGTGGATGGAGAGATGGGGTGTATAGGGGTGGATGGAGGGATAGATGGGGTGTATAGGGGTGGATGGATAGAAGGGGTGTATAGGGGTGGATGGAGAGATGGGGTGTATAGGGGTGGATGGATGGATAAATGGGGTGTATAGGGGTGGATGGATAGAAGGGGTGTATAGGGGTGGATGGAGAGATGGGGTGTATAGGGGTGGATGGATGGATAGATGGGGTGTATAGGGGTGGATGGATAGAAGGGGTGTATAGGGGTGGATGGAGAGATGGGGTGTATAGGGGTGGATGGAGGGATAGATGGGGTGTATAGGGGTGGATGGATAGAAGGGGTGTATAGGGGTGGATGGAGAGATGGGGTGTATAGGGGTGGATGGAGGGATAGATGGGGTGTATAGGGGTGGATGGATAGAAGGGGTGTATAGGGGTGGATGGAGAGATGGGGTGTATAGGGGTGGATGGATGGATAAATGGGGTGTATAGGGGTGGATGGAGAGATGGGGTGTATAGGGGTGGATGGATGGATAAATGGGGTGTATAGGGGTGGATGGAGAGATGGGGTGTATAGGGGTGGATGGATGGATAAATGGGGTGTATAGGGGTGGATGGAGAGATGGGGTGTATAGGGGTGGATGGAGAGATGGGGTGTATAGGGGTGGATGGAGAGATGGGGTGTATAGGGGTGGATGGATAGACAGATAAGAGTTCTGCAACTAGATGTGTTAAGTGTTGACAAAAGCTCATGCCCTGAATGGTGGCGGCAGCGCCATTAAGAAAACAACCGTCGTTTTTCTCCTGGTTTGTGCTTCCCCTTGTGACAGCTGCCATCAAACTGCGGCACTATATTCCCGGCCAGACGCCTCTCCCGGGCCCTCTAGAACCCCTGGCAGCGGGGCCCTGCTGGGACCCTGGGCCTTGCCTGGTGCAGAAGCGCTTGGTTCTTGCCCTTGGGGTTATTTGCTAACTGAAGGGCCGAGCGAGGCCGTGGCAGGGCGGAGAACCCATCTAGAGGGGAGAACCAGAGGGGACGCCGCCGCTTCCACAAAGAGCCTGGACCTTCCCATTCAAGAGCCTTTCCGAAGGGAAGTGCAATGGGGAGGGGCCTGATGGGAGTTGTAGTCCCCTGCTTAGCAGAGCCATCAAAATGCACATGAATGTGCGCAGCCCCCCCTCCCCAAGGGCCCACAGAATGCAACATAAACCTGCACTCCAATATAGAGCCAATCCTGTAAACCTTATACACCCCCCCGCTTGATTTCAATAGGATTGCACACATGCGTAAGATCTGCAGGATTAATGCACATGCTAGTCCCAATCCTCCTCTCCATGTGATGTCGGGTAAATCCCCCCATTTCAAAGCAGTTACTCCTCATTTACACCACTATGAGACAGATGAGAACGCAGCCCACAGCGTACAGCAGAAGTGAGGGGTAGCAGCAGGTAACTGGACCGCGTTATGCCTCTTCCCCTGCTTGGGGTGTTTCAGAGCCTGCTGTGGAGAGTCATTTGCCGGTTCATTGTATCCATGATAAAGGAGAGCGAGTGACAGACCCCTGCCTTCTGCACTAGCTGTTGATTTCTCTGTTGCATGCATAATGGAGGAGGGTTTGGTAACTCTACTCCAGTTTTGGTTACCGCTTTGACCAGGTGATCCTCGTAACAAAGCAGTGAATAGGATCGGATTATTTTACCTGGTTCAATGCAGGGCTCAGAACAAGGGCTGCAGGTGCACACAACACCTGGGCAATCTTGATACCCCTGGTTTCAGCGCAAAGGACACAGCAGCTCACACAGTTCGCTGGAGGAGGAGAAACAACCAACGTCCTGGCTCGAGCTGGTCATAGGAGCTCCCATGGCATTTTTCGGAAGGGATGGGGCATGCAGCTGGGAGTCCTGGACAAAGTCCAACGTGGGTAATTACAGTCTGTGATCTAAATTCCTCCCGGTGGTTTCAAGTGGATACAGGATTCTTCTCCGCTTCCTCGCCTGACCCAATGCGTAGCGCGGCTAAACAGCCACCGTGGCTCACCTCAGCTGTGGCCGGGAGCACAGAGCCGGGAGACAACTGACCAGGAGTCCAGTCCCAGTTCTGCCACTGCTTTGTGAGATCTTGGATAGATCATACTAGGCCTACCTTTCCCCCATCTATACAACGGGGACAATGATACTCAGCTCTTGACCTTTAGGGCTGATAAACACACCGTGAAGCACTTTGGGATGAGAGGTGCTAGGCAAATCTGTAATGGCCGGGGTGGAGACGCAAGCAGGACTATGCCTGCTGGGGGCATGTTCCAGATCACGGTGGTGGTGTGTTAGTGTCATCGCACGCTAATCCACAGCCACAGCGGCGCTGCGAGCGCTCAGGGCTGGCAGCATGGTGGGATGGCGACGTTGCTGCTTGAATGCAGGCGCCAGTCCGGTGTCTCTTTCAGTGTCAGAGAAGTCCTGGATGGACAATCACCCGCCTGTCTCCATGGTTTACTGGTGGGGAAATGGAAAGGGCTTTGTGCTTCTTGTATATTTCTGGATCTGATCTCTTCTGTATGGAGTCGTAGCACCACTGTAAACCAAACCTATTTACCTCCAGGACATGCCCCACCAGTAGATCCTGAGGTCTCTTCTGAGCCTAGCACCTGCATGGCCGGGCGATGAGCCCCCACTGCCATATTCTCCTCGAACAACTTTTGTGGATTTGAGTTTACTACCAGTGGCATCTCCTCTGTGCTCAATTTGCATATCCAGACAGGGACGTCCAGAAACAGCAAAGCAGATGGGTCTCCCCTGTGGATATGCCCAGCTGTATCGATCCCAGGCCCCTTACCTCCAAGGAAGGTCATGCCTAGGGCTTTGGAATGGATTTCAGATCAGGCACATACAGATCTGAGAGGATAAGAGCAGGACGGTTTATTATTAGCTCGTTACTCTGATATTATGGCCTTCCCCATGGCTTGCGTGGTCTCTGGAGAGAGATGCTAATTAAGAAGCCCTAGATTTTCTTTTTTTGCGTTTAATTAATTTTTAAAGTAACATTCCTGCAGTGCTAAAGGATGAGACATGGAGCCAGGAAACTCCCAGACGCAAGGTTTCTAGCACAGCGCTAGCTTCCTGGCCATGCTACATGTTGAAGGCCAGATTTTCAAACGAGCTCTTCTACCCGTCAGGCATATCATAGAATATCATGGTTGGAAGGGACCTTAGGAGGTCATCTGGTCCAACCCCCTGCTCAAAGCAGGACCAATCCCCAATTTTTGCCCCTGATTCCCCAAATGGCCCCCTCAAGGATTGAACTCACAACCCTGGGTTTAGCAGGCCAATGCTCAAACCACTGAGCTATCCCTCCCCCCTATATCCCTCCTTCCCTATAAGTGAAGGGAATTAAATCTGGCCACTTCATTAACGTGACTAACTGGGGATTGAGGTCTTGTGAAGATCCGCCCCTCAGTGTATTTCCCCTTCCTCCTTTTCCTGATTAAATGCAATCCTTACTGTGTTGCCGTGGAAGTTATTTTGTCTGAGCCATCGTCCACGCAACGGGACTGAGCTAACGTTGCAGAAGAAAACTGAACTTTTGGAGTTTCCTGACACTTGAGTGTTCAGTTCCTTAACTTAAGAGAGAATTAACATTATTTTTTGGTTTTAATTTCCTCCTTTTCATAAGAACAAGAAAAGGGGCTGTTCAATCATTTTCAAGCCTCCCTCGGTTGTTAAAGTGCTACAGAAGCCCTTCCGTATTGCTAAATGCATCGAGTCAGCTCTGCATTGCTAACTCACTTACGCAGTGAACCCTTAACTGGCATGCAGTAAATTGAGGTAACTTTAACTGATATGTCCTGAAGTCACGAGGCCTTGATGGGCATCCTTAACTCTGACATCCTTAATGGTGTATGCAAGGTAAATTGGGCACGGCTATTTCTGCTTATCTATAACATAAGAACAAAGCATAGTCAAAAAGATTGGAAGGCAACATATTTAAAACTGATAAGAAGACTTTTTTATAGACAATGCAGGATTAACCTGTGGAACTCATTGCTACAGGATATCACGGAGGCAAGGAGAGTGGCACCAACACACATAATAATCTTTTGTCCTTCTATAGCATTTTCATTCCAGTGTCTCTGTAGCGTGAGGATATAAACACAGCGGAGCCATGCCTTAAGCAGCAACTAGTGAACTCTCTGACCGAGGAAGCCTCTTTCTTTATTAAGCTCCCTGCTGCAACACACTCTGGTCTTCTTTGGTAACTGTGAAGGGCCAGGAACAGTATCACCACCCCACAGCGTCCAAGCAAACGTTGATTTAATTAAACCTCACAACAGCCTTGCAATCTAGTTCCATAGTATCGAGCCCTTTGTACAAATAGGTAACCGGAAGCACAGAAAGCTCAAGTGACTTGTCTCAGGTCACACCCATTTGGCACTGGTGTAAGTGAACATACAGCGTGCAGCGCGATGGACAATCAAGCCGCTGATGTCCAGTCCTCGTAGCCTCCAGTCTAACTAACTCCTCACCCCAGCTCTCCTTCGTCCTGTCCAAGAAATGGCTGAAGCACCCAGGAGCTGGCTTTGAAAAAAGAGTCTGTAGCCCCTTTCCTAGCTAAGGTCCCCTGAGATACAGTCAGGCTGGACTTCTCCACAATGCCAGCGTAGCAGGAGGGGGCTTATTAAAGGGACGACAGAGCCACAGCCGCCAGCGAGAAGGAAGAGGCCGAGCCGGGTTGCACTTAGCCCGTTCAACGGATGCTGACAAGCACGTAAACCAGAGTTAACTAGTCCGGCTGGAAAACAAATTATTTGGCTGCCTTCTGGGAGCAGCCGAGTGGAAAAGCAGCACGTAGGCTGTTAGTTACTGTCGATAAACCCCACATTGCGCCAAGGGACCGCAGCTGTGGGAGGAGCAGGAGGGAGAACTCTGCGTAGCTCAGGTGCCTGGGAGTGTCTGGCAAAACCCTCCGCTTTGGAGATGTACCTGCGACAGTCACCGCTGGATTGCTGGGAGTGCCCGGTCTATGCCCTTCTACCTCGCCGGCACTCAGCCTCATGGCTCGGGGCCTCGTCCATAGAATCATAGAATCTCAGGGTTGGAAGGGACCTCAGGAGGTCATCTAGTCCAACCCCCTGCCCAAAGCAGGACCAACCCCAATTAGATCATCCCAGCCAGGGCTTTGTCAGGCCTGACCTTAAAAACATCTAAGGAAGGAGATTCCACCACCTCCCTAGGTAACCCGTTCCAGTGCTTCACCACCCTACTAGTGAAAAAGTTTTTCCTAATATCCAACCTAAACCTCCCCCTCTGCAACTTGAGACCATTACTCCTTGTTCTGTCATCTTCTACCACTGAGAACAGTCTAGATCCATCCTCTTTGGAACCCCCTTTCAGGTAGTTGAAAGCAGCTATCAAATCCCCCCTCATTCTTCTCTTCTGCAGGCTAAACAATCCCAGTTCCCTCAGCCTCTCCTCATAAGTCATGTGCTCCAGCTCCCTAATCATTTTTGTTGCCCTCCGTTGGACTCTTTCCAATTTATCCACATCCTTCTTGTAGTGTGGGGCCCAAAACTGGACACAGTACTCCAAATGAGGCCTCACCAGTGCCGAATAGAGGGGAATAATCACGTCCCTCGATCTGCTGGAAATGCCCCTACTTATACAGCCCAATATGCCGTTAGCCTTCTTGGCAACAAGGGCACACTGTTGACTCATATTCAGCTTTTCGTCCACCGTAACCCCTAGGTCCTTTTCTGCAGAACTGCTGCCCAGCCATTCGGTCCCGTGTCTGTAGCAGTGCATGGGATTCTTCCGTCCTAAGTGCAGGACTCTGCACTTGTCCTTGTTGAACCTCATCAGATTTCTTTTGGCCCAATCCTCTCATTTGTCTAGGGCCCTCTGTATCCTGTCCCTACCCTCCAGCGTATCAACCACTCCTCCCAGTTTAGTGTCATCTGCAAACTTGCTAAGGGTGCAGTCCACACCATCCTCCAGATCGTTGATGAAGATATTGAACAAAACCGGCCCCAGCACCGACCCTTGGGGCACTCCACTTGATACCGGCTGCCAACTAGACATGGAGCCATTGATCACTACCCGTTGAGCACGACCATCCAGCCAGTTTTCTATCCACCTTACCGTCCATTCATCCAGCCCATACTTCCTTAACTTGCTGGCAAGAACACTGTGGGAGACTGTATCAAAAGCTTTGCTAAAGTCAAGAAATAGCACATCCACTGCTTTCCCCTCATCCACAGAGCCAGTTATCTCATCATAGAAGGCAATTAGGTTAGTCAGGCATGACTTGCCCTTGGTGAATCCATGCTGACTGTTCCTGATCACTTTCCCCTCCTTTAAGTGGTTCAGAATTGATTCCTTGAGGTGGCTGGAGACGTTACAACGCTCTGTGATGACATACAAGACGATCCAGCCACAGAACCACAGCCACCCGGCGTGATGGTGGTGCAAAGGAAGGGGGCTCCTGTCATTACAGGACGTGACTGAGAGTCTGATTTCGGTGTTCTACTCCAGCTCTGTCACTGACCCGCTGCGTGGATGTGGGCGAGGCACTGTCCCCTGTCTCTGCCTCAGTTTTCCCATCTATAAAATGGGGATCGCAATATCTACCTACCATGGTTTGCCTCGTGAATATCCTCCTAGCTGCTGAAAGTATTATTGTCTGCCTTGCCGCCACATCTAAGGCTATGTCTACACTACACAGCTTTCAGAGGCACGGCTGTGTCGCCACAGCTGTGCTGCTAAAAGTCGCGCAGTGTAGCCACTGTTTGTCAGCTCTCCCGCCGACAAAAAACATCTGCCCCCAACGAGCGGCGTTTGTGTTGTGACTTTGAGCCATTCACACGGGCGTTTGTCGCGGCAAAACTTTTGTCTTTTGGGTGGGGGGGCGGAATCAATAGCTTGTTTATAGCTATTGTGGGTGGTGGGGGCGAGGCGGGGGGACAACATAGTGGCTGTAGACCAGCCTCTGCCATGAGTGCTTAGCCTAGGCCAGGGTGTGGGGAAAGCCTGTGTGATAACACTGGGCCGCACAACCTGGCTGGGAGCTAGAGCACAAGAGCGTCACAGGGTCTGTCTCCATGCTGCGGCTTCAACAACAAATCCCCTTTATATTATTTCCGTCCGAGTCTCGTCTGCTCTGCCGCGAGGCTCCCGCGGAATAGTTCTCCGCTGAAAGTAAAGAGGGCCCCCAAGGGAAACTCTGGATCTAGGTGCTCCAAACGCTGAGGGTCCAGACATGCCTCTTTGGTCCTCGTGACCTGCTCCCTGAGAGGCCCAGTGAGGCGCGTTCTCTGCCGCCGTCCGCCAGCTGCTGTCGGCAGCTCTCTTCCCCTCCTGGGAAACTCCCCCCGGAGCTAGATGTCAGAGCATTAACGCAGCAAGTAACGACAGGCAAATAGAGCAGCTATTCCACGCAGAGCCCCGTCCCCGGCACAGCCGGGAGTACCGTCATTCACAGACATTGGGGGGAGGTGGGGGCTGGGGGGGGGATTGCTCACTCTCATGGCCATCTGCGGGTCTGAAGCAGGCGTGGCTGAGAGGGACAGCGGTGCCCCCCATCACCCTGCCCCTTGCCGTGTCTGTGACCTCCCAGCTGGGACTTGGGCCTGCCACAGGGGAAGCGCTGCCTGCTGATTTGACACCCGTGTGGCGTTTCGGACTCTCTTTATTCCCAGATGCCTGGCGCTTGCCGACTGCTCCCTCCAGGGCTGAGACAGATTCTGATCTAATGACTTTCCCATCACACACGATACCAGCTCAGAGCAATCCCATCAGCCTTCACTGGAGGAAGCAGCACGTGGTGAGGGCGGGAAACTGGCTGCCAGGACGCCTGGGTTCTTTTCCTTGTCCTGCTACAAACTCACTGTGAGCAACCTCCTTGCACCTCAGCGTAGCTCTCTGAGAGAAGGGGCTGATGATACTGACTAACCACCCAGTGAGGGCTCTGCCAACTGGATCACACCTGTGGTCCATCTGTCCTCTGACACTGGCCAGTACCAGTTGCTTCAGAGGGACATGCACAAAACTTCATAACAGACAAGTTAGGCAACCTGGATTTCATGAAGGGCTGGAGGATTTCAGGCAGAGGAATAACATTTGCAGTTAAAACTCTCATGCTCCAGGACAGGCCCGGGTCACTTGCAGGGGTTCGGGCAAAGCACTGGGAAATGCGCCCTAGGGAGCAATCCAGCATTGCTCCCAGGGAGACGGACTGGGTGAGCCCACAGGGCTTTTCTGTCCCTAACTTCTATGATTCTATGTGTTTGTGCTCCGTGTCCAGCGCTGCTCAGTTGGCCACGATTAGTAGGAGGACGATTTTCCGCTTCCCTTGACAACATCACCGGACACAGCCAGAGGCAGGACGCAGACTAGAAGGACCAATTGATTCATCCACTTTGGCAATTCCTGTGGCTATTTCTGCTCCACTTCTAAATGGCACCTGGGGTGCTACCAACCTCCCTGTCTGCCTCTTCCCAGGGCCAGGCTGGGGCATTCAGCCGATGGCAGAGGAGAACGGAATGGCACAGCGCCACGGGCAGCTGGGCCAAACACATCCCTGGTGTTAGTGAGTCCAGTGAAGTCAGTGGAGTTGCAGAGGGGGGAATTTGGCCTGTTCTCCTTGCACTAGAAGTTGATATTTTCCTGCACGTACACTGCTCTTGCACTGAGTCTTCTGTGGCATACACCACAACCTGCCCGGCAGCCCGAGCAGCAGCTAACCGGACACCTGCATCTCTCCTCCTTGCTCTAACACTCAAGTACAAAATTGCCATCCCGAATTATACTCCCCATTCATCCCGCACGCTGTCTGTTTGGCCAGGTTTCCAAGATGGATGGGGCAGGGCGAGCGAAATGCATCACTCCCTGTCTAAGTAAGGAGGCGGAGAGCAATTCCTCGGCGGGGGCCCATTTATAAGTCGATGACGGCGTTTACGGGAGAGCTGGGTAATAATTCACCACCAGAGGCTCTTTTGTGTTCCCCCACCCCCGGTAATGACGAGACGCGGTCCAGATGAACAAGAATGGGAATATGTCTGCATTAAACAAGCCTGCTGAGTCCCCTGGGACTTTGTTTCCAGAGCCGTGGCACAGGGTTTTTAGCCAAGGATGGGAAAACTGGGCAGGATATTGGAAGAACTGAATCCTCAAATTTCACCTCAAACTGTAACCTAACTCGCACGCTGTTATGCCAAGCTGTAGCCCCACACTAGAACTTTCTCCCCAAATGGCAACCAAGCCCCCAGTCAGAACTGTCAACCTTTAAAGCAATTTGGTATCACAAATCCGTGTTGCTATTGAGACCCCAGCCATCCTGCCACCCCCTGTACTAAGAGTGCGAGTCTGGATTTCAACTCCTCTCTCTGCTTCTCCCCTGCACCCACCTGCACAGGGCGAGCACAGTGAGAGGCATTTAGATGGAGAATATCTTATTGCCCTTATACAAGTCCATGGTGCACCCACATCTTGAATACTGTATACAGTTGTGGTCTCTTCATCTCAAAAAGGATATACTGGCATTTAGAAAAGGTTCAGAGAAGGGCAACTAAAATAATTAGGGGTTTGAAACGGGTCCCATATGAGGAGAGATTAAAGAGGCTAGGACTTTTCAGCTTGGAAAAGAGGAGACTAAGGGGGGATATGATAGAGGTATATAAAATTATGAGTGGTGTGGAGGAAGTGAATAAGGAAAAGTTATTTACTTGTTCCCATAATAGAAGAACTAGGGGCCACCCAATGAAATTAGTGGGCAGCAGGTTTAAAACAAACAAAAGTTTCACAGGTTGACTGTGCGCTTCTTCACACAGCGCACAGTCAACCTGTGGAACTCCTTGCCTGAGGAGGCTGTGAAGGCTAGGACTATAACAGTGTTTAAAAGAGAACTGGATAAATTCATGGAGATGAAGTCCATTAATGGCTATTAACCAGGATGGGTAAGGAATGGTGTCCTTAGCCTCTGTTTGTCAGGTGTGGTGGTGATGGATGGCAGGAGAGAGATCACTTAATCATTACCTGTTAGGTTCACTCACTCCGGGGCACCTGGCATTGGCCACTGTCGGAAGACAGGATACTGGGCTGGATGGACCTTTGGTCTGACCCAGTACGGCCATTCTTATGTTCTTAGGGCAGTGGCTCTGAACCTTGTCAGACTACTGTACCCCTTTCTGGAGTCTGATTTGTCTTGTGTACCCTCACCTATCACCTCATTTAAGACCGACTTGCTTACAAAATCAAACAGAAAAATACACAAGTGTCACAGCATGCTACTACCGAAAAATGGTTTACTTTCTCATTTTTACCATATTATACATCAATTGGAATATAAATATGGTACTTACATTTCAGTGCATAGTCTAGAGAGCACTATAAACAAGTCATTGTCTGGATGAAATTTTAGTTTGTACTGACTTTGCTAGTGCTTTTTATGTAGCCTGTTGTAAAACTAGGCAACTATTGCGATGAGTTGATGTATCCCATGGAAGACCTCTGCGTACCCCGGGTTGAGAACCACTGCTTTTTAGGGCATCAGCCAAGGTTGTTTTTTTTTTTTAAAGTTCTTAAGGAACAGGCTTCTTGCTTGCTGTCCTTCCAGCCAGCTGCTCTAAGGAGCTGGAAATTGTATCTGGGTCTCTTGCATGGTCCACTAATCACAGAGCTGCCACTCGGCTGGCTCTCTAACCAGGTGCAGTGTACACAACTCTGTGTCTCTATTACACACACGCACTGAAGCACACATTGAAGCACGCTCTCTCTCTCTCTCTGGATTCATCACCTCCTGTGCCGCAGAATAACCCCCCCCCAGTTTGAGGCCTCCGGGTTTCCATTTCCATCTGTCGTGTTTAACAAATTAGTTTAAGCACAATCTGCATGTAAGTATCATCTCACTGGGCACAGGCTGTGCTCCTTAGATCAGAATGTGCTCAAACCACATGTCACGGGGCAATATGAATATCTGGGGCTATGCCTTTTTTGTCTCCTGGCTGCTGGGTTGTGTAGGAGAGGCACTGATCTTCAGAGGTTACTGCACGGGGACGGGGAATCCAGACTCCTGGGTTCTTTCCCGACTGGTTCACAGTGCCACCTGGGGCAAGTCTCTTAAACTCTCTGCCCTGTCCAGCCCTTGGGTAAATACATCACTGCATCTTCCATCAATTCTAAATGCTAGATATATATGTAAAGGATGACCGAGAATCATGCAGTCTCTATACAGTTAAGGTTGAAGATAATTTCCCACTATAAAGCCCAACTAGGAGTCTCTCCTACCCCAAACCAAACCCAAACAGCCTGGAATTTCACCCGGCCGCTCACTAGAATTCAGTTGGAAGGTTTGGGGCAAATCACTCAAGATGTTCTGGAGCTAAGCTGACGGGGTCTCTGTGCAGGGGGGATTGGTGCTGTTCAGAACATTGACCAGGAGTTCAATTTTGAAAGATGTTACTATTTATTTTTTGGGGGCTCGTTGTAGTTCCTAAGCACAGGGGCTAAGAGCACCCATTGGTCTCTGGGGGAAAGGAGGGGTGTTGTCTGATTGACGTTGTTTTGCTGTAGCAGTTGGGAGGGATTATTTAGCTCTTCGTGGCCATTCCCACACACACGGCTCCACATGCAGCCAAAATTTGAGGGCAATCTACAGTGTGTTCCTGCAGGTTTTATGACTGGCCTCAGAGAGTCAGCCTTAACTCCGGGCAGGGACACTGTCTCCTGCCAGGGAATGTTGGATAAGATACAGGACAAACAACAGCACAACCCCTGGCACCTTTACGGTTTTCAAAATATGCCATTTGTGCTGTGCCCTCAGGCTATGTCTACACTGCAATCATGGGGCCAGCTACAAATTGTGTAGACACACCTGAGCTAGCTTTAACCTAGCTAGCTCGGGGACTGCAGCAGTGAAGCTGTGCTGGTCTGCACTCCAGCTTAGGCTAACTACCCAATGAATTACCCAGGGTTCCAGGCGGGCTTGTACCACTCGTGCTGTCACTGCTTCTGCACCTGAACTAGCAAAATCCCAGCTAGCTTCAAGTACGTCTATGCAAGCTGCAGTCGCAGCCTGTGACTGCAGCGTCAACGAACCTTTAGTCTTAATCAGTGACCTCCACTTAAAGTACTAGCAAAAGGGTTAATGAATTCACGTAACGATTAAGAAATGACAACAAAAATAAATAGCACAAAAGTATATTACTTTAGTGTCCACCACAGCAAGACTGATACTCACAACACGGACACCCTCTGCCCCCCGTGGCCAATGCCTTCCCCCAATAAACAATAAAACCAGGAAACAAGCAAACAAACAAATCAACGAACCAGCTAAAAAAGAAAAAAGAGACCCAGATGCCAGCAGTTTTCACCTGGTAATGGGGGGAAAAGCCACTCTACGAAGTCCACACGCAATTTTGCTGTTGCCGTTACATGGAAGGAGATTGGCATCAGTATAAAGCCCGAAGAGAGGCCGATAGATAGATAACCAGTGGGAGATTTCTAAACCATTTGTCAGAGCAACCTTCCACGCCTGAATCTGGGCGTAGGGGCTTGAATTACAGGCCGTTTTTTCAGCTGATACCCTGAGTGGTCTTGTTTGTTGTTTCCTGTCCCTTACGAGTTGCTGCATGAATGATCACACGTATTGCATAATGCTAACGGATGTGCCTTGAATATTAAAATTGAGGCCGAAGGTGGCCTGTGATATTTGATGTCTCTGGAGTTCTCATGTTGCCCCATGGAGATGAACTTGGGACTTTATTCATGAAAGCCCAGTGCTTGCCGTTAGAACGCCTAGGCCGAGGGAACGGAGACAAGCATTGTGGACACAACCAGAAGCAGAGAGCAGCTGAGCTGCATTGACAACACACATAGTCGCATGGACAGCATTGGAGGCAAAGGTAGATGCATGCACAGAAGGGGATGCACAGGGACAGGTCTGTATGCAAATGCTTTGGTGATTTTCTTGTCCCTACTTTACCCAGCATCGGAGGAGATTTTCCTGTTAATATCCTCTTCTGGGAATGGATCGTTTAGCAGCTGGAATGGTCATTGTTCGAATGGCGCCATTAAACGGTGTCCTTTCCTGCCAAACATGGAGAAAGCCAGGATTTGGAGCTCATTTTATTTTCAGACTCCTATAAGACAGACGTTTCCTTCCATCCATCCCTCTTTCCTCTGCCTTGTGCCCCCTGCTTGGGCTCCAGTATCGGATGCTCATTCCTTGTCAGAGCTTCCTTTAAGTGCAGCATGTATGGAATATACAAGGGTTTCCTTAATCAGGCCTGATTGTTACCGTAAATCTTGGACAGCAGATGCTTGCATCAGCCGCGTGAGAGACCTGTTTGTTTTGCTGGGGTGGGTCGCTGTCATGACCATTACCCCAGAACAGACTGGGAGCGATGCTGGAGTCTGGTGCTCGCAGATCCCCATAGATCAGCGATCTGAGGACCAGGGCTGTTGGGGAACGGCTGCAGTCAGTGTGTAGGGGTGACGGAACATCCATCACAAAGCTGCAGAGAGCCCCACTCCCATAGACCGTGACTGTCAGATGGGAATCACGGCCCTCTTCTGATACACAGCCCTGTTTTCTCACAGGAAGAAAGAAAATTAAATTCTAGCGGCAGCAAAGGCCTGATGCGGGCGCCAATGCTGCGCAGGTTGCCTAGCAACCAGCCAGAGGGCCTGCGATGCTGCTGAACATGCCAAATCTCCAGCTCCCTTTCCCAGTTGGAGGTGGGACGGGAGCCTGTCCCAGGCCCCGTCTGGGGAAAGTTTTGTCCCTTTTGGAAATGGGCTTTGCTCTGTTAAAAGCACAGGGGAGCTGAGCCCCTCCGAGGAGCCTGCAATCAGCTAAGACATTTTAAAAGGGGTCAACCCCCCATCTACACTCGTGTTGGAAACGTGTTAGTTAGAAGGTGTTGGCTTACATGACCTCTTTCCCTGGTCTAGACGTGGCCTTGGTAAGAGAGCTTTGTTCCACAATTTGAGAGCCTCTAGTCAACACTTCTTCAGCTCCAGCATTTAGAGCCCAGCGGTGGGATTCACAAAAGTAATTAGGCATCTAACTCCCATGGGCACCTAAATACCTTTGTGAATCCCACCACCAAATGTCTGTATTTCCACTAGAGATTGAGACAGAGCAATTCCTATGAACAACTAACCACCCAGAAGGCCTAACGTTGATGCCCAATGTCAGCTATAGAGGATCCCATAAGGGCTGAAGGTCAAGTCAAAGCTAAGACGCAAACTAGGCCCTGTCACCTTGGGTAACGCCAAAAACGCGTCACTTGTGCTGAAACCAGCTGGGTGGAAAATGCCTCCAGTCAAGATGAATTGTCTAGAAATATTGTAACTCTTTCCCTCTGTGCCTTTAATGAGACACTTGGAATGAAAAAGGGTTTTCACAAGGCCTTGGAATTGATGGGGCCAGGCCTCCGGGGTTCATTGGTGTGGTAGGAATGACCTGTGCTCTCTTGGGGAGGCAGCATGGCCCAATGCTTAGAGCAGGCGGGTCAGAAGACCTGGTTTCTGTTCCTGATTCTGCCACATGGGTGGTGGGTGAGCTTGGATGTTGTTCTTCACCTCTCTGTGTCTCAGTTTCTCCCATCTATAAAATGGAGGATGACGACATGCTTATAAAAGTGCTTTGAGATCCTCTGTTGAAAGGTGCTATATATCTGTGCAAGGTACTTTTAATGAAGTTATCCTCATCCGCCTTCTCACTGGGTATGATCCTGAGACAAGGTTACAAACACTGGGCATGTTTAGTCCTGAGAAGAGAAGACTGAGGTGGGGACCTGATAACAGTCTTCAAATCTGTTAAGGCGGTTATAGAGAGGACGGTGATCAATTGTTCTCCATGTCCACTGAAGGCAGGACAAGAAGTAATGGGCTTAATCTGCAGCAAGGGAGATACAGGGTAGATATTAGGAAGAACTTTCTAACTCTCAGGATAGTTAAGCTCTGGAACAGGCTTCCAAGAGAGGTTGTGGAATCCCCGTCACTGGAGGTTTTGAAGAACAGGTTGGGCAAACACCTGTCAGGGATGGTCTAGATTTACTTGGTCCTGCCTCAGCACGGGGGGATGGAGTAGATGACCTCACAGTCCCTTCCAGACTGACATTTCTATGATTCTATGATGTACTGGAAGAGAATGGTCAGAAGTACCTAGAACCTGCCCAGAACTAGACAGCAGGACTAGCTCTGCCAGATGGACTGATCAGACAACTGCCTTGGGAAGCAGATGTTTGGTGACTGTATGTGAGGCTGAGAGGGGTAGAGCTGTGCCAGCAAACCCTCACAGTTATTGCTGCAAGAGGGAGACTGAAAAATCACTGTTGAATCTCTGGGAAGGGGGTGGGAAGAGAGGACAACAGACTTTGGGGTAATCTCCTGTCTCCACAAATTAAAGGAACAGGGAAAAGGGAAATGCCTGAGTATGCTGGGAACGGACCCCCTTAGCGTAGGGTGTGCAAAGGCAGTTTTAATAAGCTGGCCTGTGGGTTGTTTCTCAATTCCCGAAGTCAGGCAAGCCCAGATCCTCATAGCTATTTAGGAGTTCGGTCGGTGTTAGGAACCTTTGTGGATCTAGATCACAGTGGCTCATAGGTGTTTCCTCTCCCATCCCTCTCTAGCCTTGCCCTGCGTCAGCACACTGCAAACCGAACATCACCCCATCCAGCTGTGTCTGGCTTCACATCACCGCCCACGCACCCGCCCTTGCTGGGGTTCCGCTGACCCAGGCTCACATCTGTCGCTGGTTCCAAACTCATTCAGAGCTGAGGAGCCAAGGGTGAGGTTTGGTCCATTAAAGAAACAGGGGCCAGTTTGCAGAGTTTGGCTCTGACGTTTAGGGGGTGTTTGGAGCTGGGGGTCTTGACTCGCTGACTAAACCCAAAACTAGCTTAGGAAGGTGTTCACCAAGAGTGGGTTGATTCCATCAGACCAGGCGCACCTCAGAACTACTCAAAGCTCCACCTCCTGTGAATTATACCCCCTCCTATTCTCTTACCGGGGAACCAGCGGGATAATAGGAGATGGCCTTTACCATTGGCGGGTAACAATGTGGAGTGAATTAATTTCTCTCTGGATTCCTTTCACTGATTCCCGAACAGTCCTCCACTCAGTTACGAGCCTCTTTATTCCCATCCAGCCCCTTTTCAAGTCTCTTGCCCTTTTCCTAGTCTCTGTGCCACTAGGATGGTTGCTGACTGGCTGAATCCATATGCCCAGCCCACCGGTTAACCAGAGGTTCCGTTGTCTCTTGACCAACTCATAGGAATTTCATGCAGTTGGACGGGATATTATGGACAGGTTTAAGAGACGAATGGAGAATCCTAAACCGCTCGGGCAAGCTGGGGTGGAACAGATGTTCTGTCAGGAGGCTTTATCACACCGAGATATTCATATGAAATGTGAATGAATTCCAGGTCAGGAGAGTGAGTCAATTTCTGTAAAGTGAATGGGATTAGCAAAGCCAGGGAGGGAGGCCGGCAAGAGCTTCCACGGCATTAGAGAGGCGCCTGTGCAGGACTCCCCAGATGGATGGGGATCTCTCAGCAGCCAGCGGGGACAGCCTCTCTGTGCAAAGCATTAGGGGCACTGCTACTTGCTGGCGTGCGGCTCACAAGCTGTCAGTGCTCAATAGTGCAACGTGTCTCACGGCAGCTGCCGGGGGGCAATGGGTAAAGTGCACAGGGAAGGTTCACGGGGGAATGCTACAAACCTCCCTGGCCAAAGAAGTCCCGGCGACAGTAACGCAGCTAGCAAGACACCAAACAGCGCACCTTGCATGGGGGAAGGGCATGCCCCAACAACATTTTAAATGGAGGGGTGGGCTAGATTGGGCAGGCAGGGTCCAAGCTCCACAGGGTCTGTGCAGACAATACACTGGTATTTGATATTTATCTAGGACCTTTCCCGTAAAGGCTCCCAAAGCTACACAGATCAGGAGTGTCCTGCCTGTGTCTGGTGGCTACCAGTGGACCTTGAGGACAACCGCGTTACAGAGAAAACGTACACCCGAATACTCACTGGAAACACGAGTCCTGGGCTGTGCTCTGCTATTTTTAAACAACGGGCTGGAATCAGCACTGGTGCTATAGGTGGGGGGAGTGCACTGCCTCCCCCCCGCAATCGGCTCCCACCACCACGGGCTCTTGTGGGAATGGGAGTACTGGGTGCCGCTCCTGCTCCTTCCCTGCTGCCGGCGGCATTGCAGGTGAGGCAGGAGGAGAGCGTAGCTCTGGCTGCTCCGTTGCTTCCTGGCTGAGCAGCAGGAGCCGGTGACCCTCGGCACCCCCGTATTCACCCGCTCCGCGCTACTGTAATCATCTGGGTACAACGCAGGCCTTGGGAGCGGGCACCTGAAAACCAAGAACTCGCTGATCGTTACTATGATGTACGTGGGTGGTGGGGATGGAGAGTCAGGGATAGATGCTGGGGTCAGGACTGAGATGGGTTTAAACCAGGCATGGCAGGGGGAGCTGGCAAACAGGGCCACCCTAGACAAAGGAATGCGTTTGCCTCTCCAACCAGCCCAGCCATCAGGCAGAGACAATGGAGATCCATTCACATAATCAAGTAATCTAAGCTGTCAAGCCAACAGGTGTGGAAGGAGACAGCCTGACATCTGTGCCCCTGGCAGGAGAGAGAAGCTTGGCCTGGTTTTACCGTTCAAGGAATCCATTGCAAAGGTTTACTGGGCTAGAAAGAGCGGGGCAGGGGCGGGAAGGGGCTGATTCTGAATCTCCAGGGATAAATAACTGAATCAACTGATTGTCTACAACAGGGATCTCAAACTCAAATCACCACGAGGGCCACATGAGAACTAGTACATTGGCCCGAGGGCCGCATCACTGAAACCTTTTCATACAATGATACAAACGTATAGTCAAAAACGAAACAAATGAAGAGTAATATAGTATTCTATTAAAAGTCAATGTATTAACTTTTTTAAAACTATAATGCAAAGAGGGATTTTAATAAAATATAAACACTCAGTAATGTTTGGAGCTTGGCTGCCAGTGGAGTTGGTGCCTATGGCGGGCCGCAGGAAATAACTCCGCGGGCCGCATGTGGCCCAAGGGCTGTGTGTTTGAGACCCCTGGTCTACAATATTACTGTATAGAGTTTGGTCTTTTCTGAAAGCTTAATGACACACTGGGATTAATATCATTGTGAGAGGTCTGTATTACCACCACATGAGGAAATATGGATCCTTAATGATATTATGCTTTAAAGTCTGTGGTCAAACAGGTTCCTCAGCTGCCTTCTCTCCTGGCGGGCATTTACCCATTACCTAGGTAAATCAAGCATGGTGGAATCAAAACAATGGAAGGCCCATTTACAGCCAGGGGGCTGGGAAGCCTACAGGGAGGGAAAAACAGCATGAGGTCATCCTGTCTCTTGAAACAAAGTCCTTGACCTCTGGGAGATATAAGCAAAGACAGAAGCCCTCTTTGGAATCCATCACTAGACAGACCCAAGGGACAGAGCTCTTGCGAGCTGAGAACGAGGGGTGCTTTAAGCAAGGGGGGCAGGTTTAAGTCTCTGGAAGTGAATATAGGTGAGAAACCTGCTTAGGCAAAAATCTTTCCCCTAGGAAGACAAGGGAAGCCAGCAACTTGTACTTCTGTGGAAGGTCCTGACTGAGGGAAAGTCAGCCACAGCTGGGAAAAAGGGAGATTGGTGTTAGAAACCAGGGCCGGCCCTAGACCAAACGGCACCGCAGGCAAGGAGCATCTTCGGCACCCCCACCTCCATTTGTTATATTCTGAATACCTTATTTTAAAATTGTATTTGTAACCCATTTCATGACTTTGATGCACGATTCGCATGCATGATTTATCCCTGTCACAGAAGATGATACATTTGCACACTAGGATCTGTAAATCTTCATGGCATATATAAGAAAATAAAAAAATTAGTTTCCTCTAAGCTTGTTAGCAACAAAAGTTTCTATAACAAAAACAGCACCCCGAGCCCAGTGCCCCCCAAGCCTGGCACCCCAGGTGGTTGCCTGGGTCACATACCCCTAAATCTGACCCTAAGAGAAGTCACCTTGAACACAAGCTGTACCTTGCCAGATTAAGTTTTAGACTTTTAGATGTGGGTTTTCTCTCTGATTTGCTTGTGGCCCTTTCTAACTGTATTCCTTTGACTTGGCATCACTTAACCTGTGTCATGTAGTTCATACATTTGCTTTATTTTTACTGTGAACCAACTCAGTGCTGTGTTTGCAGGGAAGGGTGTATTCACCCCCGTTAAGTTACTACGCTGTGACGCACTTTTGTCTCGTTACGAGAACAAACCAACTTGATTACTTCTCCAAAGTGCCCAGGAGAGGGCTGACCATCACAGAGCACATGGTTGTGGGAAAATTCGGGACTGGGAGTGTGTGGGGGTCACCTTGCTGGCGATAACCAAGGCTGGTAGAGACCAGGGAGTGCGACGGGTGTCGCTGGCAGGCTGCCAGGGTCAGAGTTGCTGGACCGGGGCTGCAGTTATACAGACACTCAGGGTGGAAACTGCATACTTGTTGTTGACCCACCCAGGGCCCACATGCTAGCTGGGGTTAGCCAGAGCACAGCTACTCCTCCTTACACCCAGCAAAACCCTGCACCGGACGGAGGCACAGGGGCTGGTTGTGCTAGCTGGCCACTTATAGGGACCTCCCCAAGACGGGACCTGTGGGTAGTTTCCCTATGCACCACGCGAGCAGAACAGCTCTGAAGTACTGACGGTGGCCCCTTGACCTGTTTGACATGCTACCGTTGCCCCCTGAGCTGCAAGTGAATTCTAAGGCCCAGCAGGGAGAACAGAATCAAGCATATGTGGAAAGATCGCTAATTATCTTCGGGTTCAAGAGGCACCGCGCAGCTCTGCAGCTGGGAGAAGGATGAGGCAGGCAGCCCCCACACCCCAGTAAAGCCGGGCATTAGAACACACGAGCTGTCACCTGAAATGAAGCCATCATCATTAGTGAGGCTTTATCCTTCCTAGTCACAGAAAATAAACCCAGGCCCCTGCCTTCTGAGCGTCTCCTTTTAATTATGAAAAGCAGCAGCTGGAAAAACAAGCAGAATTAAAAATAGGTTGCTGCAAGAATGGATTCTCTGAACAGCAAAGGCAGCATGGGGCAGGCTCCCTGGCCCCCGGAGCCGCTGAGGGTAACAGAGCAGGCAGAAGTCTGAGCCTGGGAAAGGGAGCAGGCCAGGAGGGAAGGGCTATTTAGTTTTCTCTTGCAGTGCAGCCTAGAGCCCGGGGAGGCTGGACTTCAAAAGGGATCCAGTGAAGATAAATAGATTTATTCCAACAAGGAGACAGGCGAGTCTCTCCTGCCTGTGCCGAACACCACGTTAGAGCGTTACAGCTGGGGCCTGTCTACCTTGGCCCCTGTGAGGCTGCTTCCACCAGTGCAGGGTGGGTGTCGGATGCTTCCAGCCGCACGAGGGAGCAGCTTCAGCACCCCGGCTCCATGCGCGTCTCCACTAGGGAAAAAGGCCTGTCTGTACCTCCTGACGCCAGGGAAAGGCCTAGCGGGGACAAGGCAGGGTGTAGTTTTGACGTGTGTGAGCAGGTCGAGGTGAAACTCAAAGCTCCTCTCTAGTACTCACCTTAATCTGCTAAATCGGGTGTTGGGGGACCTATAAACTGCCTTGTCTTCGCCAGGAGTTGTGCTACGCCCCAGCTTTAAACAGGCTCCCGGAGGAACCTCTGTAGTGTGCCAGATCCCCAAGGGATCTCACTCTATGTCCAGGGTAGGCCATGCCGCCTCTCACCACCTCCTTGACTGAGGCCGGGGCCCCCAGCCCTCCTGTTGCACCCCGTAAGCTCTGCCCAGTGACTTCCACTGAGATAGACTCCTGGACAGAGGCTTGTACACACTTCAGGGACCAATGCACCCTAGCAAGTCTTTGTAGAGACACCAAACTGCCTTTTTCAAACTGGCGTCGGATTTATTAGTCTGCACGGGGATTCCTTAGGTTAGCACAGAGAAATAAAGGTTAAAGCATCGGCCATTCCGGTCAAGCCAGAGCAAAACGCCAGGGGAGCTGCAGTGGATCTGACTCCGTTTCTCTCTGACTCCTGAGGCAGTTTCAGTTAGGGTGACCAGATGTCTCGAGTTTATAGGGACAGTCCTGATTTTTGGGTCTTTGTCTTATATAGGCTCCTATTACCCCCCATCCCATCCCGATTTTGGGGCCTCTGAGTGCTACAGCAACATAAGCAATGCCATAGGGGACATTATAGGGCTTCACTCGGCCCTCCTGTGCAAATTGTACCAACCTCTAGCACCTGCGTTAAAGGACTGAGCCCTCATGCTACGAGGGGGGAGGGATACTGCTAAACTCAGGGTTGTGAGTTCAATCCATGAGGGGGCCATTTAGGGATCTGGGGCAAAAATTGGGGATTGGTCCTGCTTGGAGCAGGGGGTTGGACTAGATGACCTCCTAAGATCCCTTCCAACCCTGATATTCTATGATTCTATGAGCAGCAGTAGGCTTGTCCCTCTGCAGTCCCAGCGTGGGACCTGTACCCTGCTCTAAGCCAGTGATTCTCGACCTTTTCTCATTTGAGTGGAGCTACGGCCCCCTTTGGAAATCTATTGTCTGCATATAGAGTTGAATTCTGCTTAGTCAGTTTTCAGTCTGAGTTTAAGTCTTTCCCGGACCCCCGAGACCGTCCGCAGCCCCCTGGGGTTCCACGGACCACCGGCTGAGAACCACTGGATTGACTGGTTTAACCCTGGGTCAGACAAGGTGATTGTTCTGAGCAGCACGATATTCAGCTCCGCTTGGCCCTTCGCCTGGGCTCTCCCCAGGAAGAGCTCGAAGCTCTTCACGCAAGATCCAGAACCCTCCCTGCAGTCTGTGGGAACGTCTACACTGCAGTCGAGGGGTGACTGCAGCATGGCGTAGGCATACCTGAGCTGGCTTCGACCTAGCCAGGGCGAGAACCAACAGCAGTGAAGCCATGGCAGGATGGTACAAGCCCGCCTGGGACCCTGGCTACTTATTCAGGCCACCTAGCTTGCAATGAAGCCCGTCCCGCGGCAGCGTCACTGCTATTGATACCTTGAGCTGGCTTTGATCTAGCTGATGTGAGTATGTCTACACCAGGGGTGGGTAAACTACAGCCTGCAGGCCGCGCCCGGCCCATCAGACCTTTTAATCGGGCCTTCGAGTTTCTGCTGGGGAGTGGGGTTGGGGGCTTGCCCTGCTTTACGTGGGTCCTAGAAGCAGCGGCATGTCTCCCCTCCGGCTCCTACACATAGGGGCAACCAGGGGGCTCTGCATGCTGCCCCCACCCCAAGCGCTGGCTCTGCAGCTCCCATTGGCCAGGAACAAGGAGCTGCAGGGGCGGCGTCTGAGGAGGGGGCAGCGCGCAGAGATGCCTGGCTAGCGTCGTGCCTCTGCGTAGGAGCTGAAGGGGGGACATGCCGCTGCTTCCGCGAGCTGCTTGAGGTAAGCGCCGCCCGGAGCCTGCACCCTGACTCCCTCCTGCACCCCAAACCCCTCACCCCCCAGCCCTACCCCTCAGCCCCAGCCTGGAGATCCCTCCCCCACCCTGAACCCCTCATTTCTGGCCCCACCCTGGAACCCGCACCCCCAGCCCAGAGCCTGTACCTCCTCCCACATCCCAACCCATGCGGGACTCTGTGGCTACAGTGTTATTATTAGTGCCCCAGCTGTATCAGAGCTAGCCCGGATACCGATCGAGCTGGAGGTTACATCTCCAGCCGCAGTGTAGACACACCCTTTCTCTAAGTGGTGTTGAACAAACTGCTACTGTGGGTTAGCTAATGGTTGCTAAAGGCACCTCCCTTTCCCAGGTAGACAAGGCGGGTGGCAGAGAGCTAGGAACAGAACCCAGAGCCCAGTCCTGTTCTCTGACTTCTAGGCAGCCCCCCTCCTCTTCACTGTGTAACTGGCAGGGCTCTGAGTAGGACACATTTCTCAGCCCGATTAGAGCAGCGGAGACACTATCGTCCATGCTGCAGAGCCGGAGAAGAGATTAAGTCGGAGTGGAGAAACCAGGAGGGTCAAAGAAGGCCAGTGATTGCCTTGCGTGTTACACACTGACAAGACTACCCTGATCAGGCACTTAGATTATCCCCACGCTTGGATCTCTAACAGCAGCAGGGAGATGAAGGACGCCCGGGGGGCGGGGGGGTGGTGGAAACCCCCACCACTAAAGTCTAATGGAGAATTATTCCTAATCCCATCAGAGTCTCTGGCTAGAAAACAATTCTACTGTCTCTGCCACTCTCTGCGCATCTTGGTCATTTCATTTCCAGACTCCACTTCTGCCTGTAAAGTCAGAATGGGCTCGAGCCGGTGGGATGCCAAAGGGAAGGGCCAAGGCAGAGGCCGAGAGAAAAAACAGCTACCGCTGGCTGGGGTGTAACCACAGGAAGGAGCCATTGTCCCAGCAGCTCTCTAGGTGCCGGGACTGGCCTTCTGGAGTCCTGGCTCATAACTGGGTTCCTAGGCGACACAGCAATATTACTACTCATTAATGCTGACATAAGCGTGTGGTCCGTCAATTACTCAGCACGTATCTACTGACAGCCAGCTGCGTTGGGTCCTATTTAGTGCATGCTGTGTGTGCCGACCCTCTACCACCACACTATGAATGGACCGCTCTGCACCTCTTGGTCTAAGCCCGAAGCCAGCGGAGGGATATTAGACCCATAAATCGAGGGTATGGCCCCAGCTCACAGAAGTTAGAGAGGGAAGAGTTATACTGCAATAGCTCACCCAGGCCAGCTCCCTGCCAATTCTGGCTTGGTCCCCACTGGACATATTCTAATAGATTATCCAGTCTTGAAGGGTCCCAAGCAACAGGGTTCCCATAGGAGACAGTTCCTGTCTCTGAGATGGATAGTGTTTGGGTGCGGAAGTTTTTGCTGATATACCATCTAACCTTTCCTTTCCTTCATCTTAACCCTATGTGATGGGGTGCCCCACTCACTGCTGGATAGCACCTCCCCCTGGCCCTCCTAGGGATTAGCTGTGCCTGGTGCTACACCCCTTCCCGTGGTTTGCACGCCCTCACGCCGTCTCTCTCACCCCGGTCTGCAGCTCCGGTCCAGGAACTGCAGCCTCCTCTTCGTGACTCAGCCCTCCAGCTAGGTCACAACCCCGTTCGGGAAGGGTCGCTCAGTTCTAGAGTTTAGCCATGTCCCCAGTGGTGGGGATGGGGACCCTTCCTCATCTGGGTCCTGGCCCAGGGACCTGTAGCTAGCAGCCTCCTGCTGCCTCTCCTTAATGTCTCACCAGTTTTGCTTCAATTCCCTGGGTCACTTCCCAGCAGCTCCAGCACCTTCTTTGCTCTCTTCTCAGGGCCTCGAGCCTGCAAATCCCAGCCGCAACTGACTGCCCCTGCAGCTCTTTTTATATGGGCCAGCTGGGCCCTGATTGGCTGCTTCTCACAGCCTCTCTTGGATTGGCTGCTCCCTGCGCAGCCTCCCTAGGCTGCTTTTAAGCCCTTTCCTGCCAATGTGGGGTGGACACCCCACCACGTCCTAGATGTGCTTATGTAGGTACGTACATGGCCCTCATCACCAGACCATCCTAGCTAGACCCGTTGTTCTATCCAGTTCTCTTTCTCCTTAGAGTTTATGTCCTCCTAATATTTGCGAGATAGTCTCACTTCCTCCCTACTTTTCCGTCTGTGCCTAGCCCGGCTGGAAATAGAGGGACTCTTTTATTCTTGCTGCACTATTCATTTCTTCCAGTTCCCTGACTGTTTGCACTGCCTCTTCCTTAAAATGACCTCCCGTTCAGCTCTCTGATGGCAGGGTCCCCAGCACTGAATGCTGTGTCCCACCTACCCTGCAATTACTTGGTAGGTATTTTTTCTCCACGGCTTCTTCTGTGAGCCCTTCCGCCCCCTGCTGGATACAAAGAGCTTGTGGGCACTAGTTCTAAGCTTCCCTTTTATTCTTCACATAGATTCTAGGGCTGGAAGGGACCTCGAGAGGTCATCGAGTCCAGCCCCCTGCCCTCATGGCAGGACCCCTCAGGGAGTCCTGCCCTGTTGAAGAGAAGTCGTACGGCACTAGCTGGAGCCTCACATATTTGACTGGAAACGTTTTTGTTTTTTTAAATATAGTTTAGGAACCCTTTTTTCTGATGCTAGCGCTGTTCCCCAGCAGTGGTTGGGGTACTTAGATCCCTCCATGGCTGGTGCTCTGGAGGAATTTTTGCTGGGTGCTGCAGCAGGTTGCTCAGAATCATTCCTCTTTGTATCCTCCTAAACCAGACAGCTGTATCACCTCACTCTTTGTAGGATTATTGTAGTATCCAGGAGACTCAGTCAGGGACAAGCCCCTGTCGTGCTAGGCGCTGTATAAACACAGAACAAAGAGAGCTCCTGCCTCAAAGAGCTTATCTTTAGACCCCGCCCCCCCACCAGCCCTGTAAATTCTTTTGATGTGCTCTCCTTTCTCTCCCCTCTTAGGTAGCTTATAGCAACTATACAGACATTCCACGTACCACTAATATCCCAATGAGTTTCACGAATAGTCACTATAGCAGAGCTGCCGGCATTCGATAGCACTTCTGTTTCTTCATGCCAGTTTCCTTTTCCTTTGTGTACAGCATATCTACCAACAGCCACAAACACAAAAGCCATACATTGAAAATGCGCATATATTTGCATAAATACATGCACAAACCAGCAGAGGTATGTGCCTTAGAATAATGTCTGGGGTGAAAATGTGGGGAAATATGAATTTGAAGAATCTAAATGAGGAGGTAAGTCAGGGAAACAGACAGTAACTTTTAAGCATTTTAGTCCCAGGGCGATTTCTTAACACACACAAATCATTCTCTGGTTTAATGTGAAATCCTCCTGAACCAAGCCTGGGAGCTCAGCATCCGGAGCTGTTGATTGATTGGGTGTTGTAGCAGAAAAAGCCAAAAAGCAGATGTCTGTGGGGAAAAGCAGCAGAGTTGGCAGCACTGGCCAGGGACTTAAGTCCACTAATAACAAACTCCATTTT
Source organism: Macrochelys suwanniensis (assembly GCA_033296515.1). Taxonomy (NCBI): domain Eukaryota; kingdom Metazoa; phylum Chordata; order Testudines; family Chelydridae; genus Macrochelys; species Macrochelys suwanniensis. Next base: position 5,813,986 of record CM065799.1, read on the forward strand.
CCATCTCACATTATGCACACAGATTACTGGAGTTAGACAAAAGATTTTCTTTTCCCTGGGCTCAAAACAGCCTGAGGCGTAGTACTGGGAAGATCGCAGAGAAGATTATTCTGTGTCACCTCACCTTCAGTTTTCTTCCAGGCCCCTATCAAATCTTCCTCCACTTGGGTTGTTGGTCCACAGACTATCAATAAACAGTGCTGGGAAATTCCAACTAGAATAGTTTGTATCCCTTTTATTACATCTTTTGTCCTGTTACTTGGGAGGCAGAGAACCAGCCTCTTTTCTTCATCTGGGCCCCAGTTCCTCCCTGTGGATTCCATCACCTCCTCTTTCTTACACGTATTTGTCTAGCTGTAGCTAGCAGCCTCCTGCTGCCTCTCCTTAATGTCTCACCAGTTTTGCTTCAATTCCCTGGGTCACTTCCCAGCAGCTCTAGCACCTCCTTTGCTCTCTTCCCAGGGCCTCAAGCCTGCAAATCCTAGCCGCAACTGACTGCCTCTGCCCCTGCAGCTCTTTTTATATGGACCAGCTGGGCCTTGATTGGCTGCTTCTCACAGCCTCTCTTGGATTGGTTGCTCCCTGCGCAGCCTCCTATGTCCAGGCACAGGATTGGGAATCAGGACTCCTGGGTTCTCCTCCTGACTCTGTCGCAGATTCCCTCTGTGATCCTGGGCAAGTCCCAATGTCAATTTCCTCTAGCTCTCAGGATGTTGTGTGGCCAGATCCAATACATGGTTGTGGAGGCCTTTGAGATTCTTAGATGGAAATCACTATAGAAACACACGGCATAATTGCTGAGGACAGCCCTCGGGTCGCAAGGTAAGACGATGCCGTACCACTTTTCCTACAGCTTTAAAAACCTCCCTAGATGCTTCGTTCTTCCATCTTCCTCCTCATGCCTGGCTGTGTGATTCCTTTGGAGCAAGGCTCCTGTGCAGTTGAAGGCACCCGTTCTTTCCAGTGTGGCTTCTTTTCTCTTTCTACGGACGTCATCTGCCACCCCAGCTTCTCCAGCTTTCCCCCACCAGTGCACAGGTCAACTCTCACCTAGCGAAGACCCCAAATAATTTCTTCTCCTTCCGTATGTGGGGGGAGGGATAGCTCAGTGGTTTGAACATTGGCCTGCTAAACCCAGGGTTGTGAGTTCAATCCTTGAGGGGGCCATTTAGGGATCTGGGGCAAAAACTGGGGATTGGTCCTGCTTTGAGCAGGGGGTTGGACTAGATGACCTACTAAGGTCCCTTTCAACCTTGATATTCTATGATTCTATGTCGGTCATAAAAACGCTCCAAGAAGTAACTCCCTCCGAGAAGCTGAGGAAGGGCAACGTACAAAAGTGTCTGGTGATGGAAGCCTTTGTTGTGACCAGCATGCTCCTAACGTAGCCTTCTTAGTCATCCTTCATAAATAGGAGCGCTGTCCTGGCTGCACAGCAGATGCTCTGATTTGCTTTTGTCCAGTTCACTGCGAGGCTGAACCCTGGTCTACCTACAAGCCTAGGTAGCATCTTCACTAAGTCCTACAGAGGCTCAGCTGAACTTTTCGGATGGTCTCTATTTTCAATTAATATGAAACTTTCCCCCACTCAGGACCTGCCTGCCTTTTCCTTTGCACTCTCTGCTGCGGTCTTATCCCATCGTTAGCAGAGAAGGCTTCTGAAGAGCTCAAACTGGCCTCTCTAACAGGTTTTCTTAAATACCTTCGGCTGGTCTTTACACAGTGTTCTCTTGCTCAGAACAATTACCTTAGTTCACACATAAGCAGCCGATCCAGTTTTAAAAGATGAAGGTAATATCCCAAATGGGGGTTTCTACCTCAAAAGAGCATCACACTCTGCTAAACACAAACTGCTGATTAAAACACCCACCCCTTCTGCTCTAATTTCTCCATCACAAATCTCGCAGCGCACCGTCAGCATGTTGGGAACCCTGAATAATTCGGTTCTTGATAATCAACGGGCATGTAACAGGCAGTACGTACCTGCCCCAACTAACAGGATCATGACCCGATTCAAATGGCTTAAGTCAAAGCAGATTTTACTGGCGAGTTACACAAAGAGAGGGGATAGCATGAAATTCAAGCTGACACTGTGAAAACATGCTCTCGTGTCAGGTCACAGCAGAAAAGGCCCCTAAGCATCCCTGAAGCTTACTTACAGGAATTGTTTCAGAAACATGAAAACCTTACACAGTAGCAGCTGAGTTGCCAAAATAACTTGCAATGCCCCATGACTCTCTCCCAGTTTCAAGACTCTTCCAAAGTCTAGGGGGTCAATTCTGCGCTGCAGTATGGTCCCTTTAAGCAGCTACAGAGGCATTAAGGGGCAGCAAATGCAGTGAACTGCCACTGGGGGATAGCCCCACCATGAGGGCTCTCTCAGATGGCTTAAAGCCAAAGCTGGCTCCACGTCGCCATTTCACAGCCCCCATCACATGGGGAGGGAAAGGGTATGACCCGAGTGCTCTGTATTCTGGCTATTCTCCAATGATACAATAGCTTTTGAGGGCTGTTGCAGCTGACTGTAAATTAGAGCAGCCTCGAGGCTGCTCTACCTTACAATAGGAGCTGGACGGACTCCCGGATAATTCCAGAATATGGTCAAGTGCCAAAGGTGAAGTAGAGTCATCTTTGCTCCCTCTCATGGCTGTTCCTTCACCGAGAGCTGCTGGGCCGGGACAGAGAACTGGGGGCTATGTGTCTCAAGAAAGCACCTGGTGTCACACGTTCCCCCACAACAAACGTGTGTGTCAGGAGAGACTCCCTGGAAGGCGAGATCATTCCTCTGATGTGGCCAGGGGAGGTTCACCCAATCAATACGTGATCACGACACGGTGTTGCTCTCCAGCTGGTGCACAAGAATGCAACTCATCGGATCCTGTTACATAACCCCGTGCTCAGGTCAGCACTGACTTCCAGGTATGCAGACTAATATCCCTCTTCATGCTGGCATACACAGGCGCCGACTTTCATTTTTCTGGGTGGGTGCTCCACCCCCGCCCCACTCTGAGGCCCTGCCCCTTCCCCTGAGGCCCCGCCCACACCCTGCTCCTTCCCTCAAGGCTCCACCCTCGCTCCACCTCTTCCCGCCCCCTCCTCCCAGTGCCTTCTGCTGAACAGCTGATCGGCGGGTGCCTAGTGGATGCTGAGAACTCACTATGTTTTTCTGTGGGTGCTCCAGCCCCAGAGCACCCATAGAGTCGGCGCCTGCACTGAATTATGCTGAGTTCTAGCTTCTCCTTTTGTGAGGTTTACTTCGCATGGACATTGCTCTGCATCTAATGAAAGGATTCCTCCAATCTAAAGTACTGGTTTTGGTTTCCTTTAGCCACTAGAGCACTCTGGACGATATCCGGACCCCACTGAAATCAGTAGCAAAACTCCCACGGACTTCAAGGGAGCCAGGATCTCTCACTTTCTGGCCAGTACAGCTGAGAACTTGGACGTCTGCACGTTGCAGAGTTGCTAGCTCTCCTGATCGGATCGTGAGTTTTGCGTTCGCTGGTATTTTTCGTAAAGCCCCAGCTCCCGGAGTCACAATTGTGCGAGAATCTTGGCTTTCATCTAAAAAGGAAAAATTTCTAGCCCTCAGGATTGCAGAGAAAAGCTTGAAAACGTGAGCCCCTAAAAGCTCAAAACCCAGACGGCAAATAAAGAGCCCAGTCTTTCTTTTTGGAAAAAAAGAACAACCTCTCATGATTTTTAACCCCAACTCATGATTTTGGGGGCCTGACGCATGGCATTCTGAGCACTTGGCCCTGGCAACCCTGCAGATCCAGCCATAGATTGTAACCAATCTGCTTTTCTTCTCAATAGACACCAACTACGTCTGAATCTCTGCCTGCAAAAGATGCTCCCCAGGGAGAAGACATTTAGATACGACCACAGTTTACAACATTGCAAAAAGGTCACTGCGAGTAGAGATTGAAGCGCAGGGCTCATTCACTGGCACCCGGCACTTCCGGGGGTTAGCTAGTATCCCGTAAGAAGTTTTATATTGACCAAATGTATAATTCCTCCAAAGCCGGTGTTCTGGGGGACGGACTGACTCAGGGGAACAAGGAAGGGAATATACCACAGATCACTGGTTTTAATCTGGTCCAGGATTGTACTGCCCAGATATAACGACTATAGTGTATCCTTGCCTGTGCAAAACGGGACGCCGTGTCTCAGTCCCGTTCCTAACGTCCGCGTCACAGTCACGCCTGAGACTGTCGATAATCCCGGCAGCACACCAAAGACTGGGCCACACAGAGTAAAATTCGCATCGACTTCAAGAAACTGTCCCTCTGGGTCAGGGCGGAGGCAGGCTTTGTAGGGTGTGGGATTGGGGAAGCTTGCTGGTTCTGCGGATAAACAGACTAGGATGGCCAAAGGGTTTACCCTTCAGATCTCCTTTACGGGTGCCATCTTCCGAACCCGATTGCACACTTGCTTGACGTGTGGTGGCCTTGTCCATCACCTACCGTCAACGTGGCGGACGCCACTGGGCGTTGTGTTGGAGACATGGATGAATTCAGAGGGCAGCCTGCGTGTGTCTAGAAGGAGTCGACGTTTGTATAACCTACGTCTTCCTCCTCTTCCCTCAATTTGTAAATTACACCCACAGAGAGTCCCTTGGATCAACAATCCTTATCATCCTCACACATCTTACTGGATTTGGCTCACCGTGCTTAAGCCCCAAAGTCTGAGCACTCTTCAAATCCTTCTGCTTGTTATATCTCACAGCACGGTGCCCTTCTATAGCCTCTCCGTCCGAGGAGCTGACTGTGGATGGGGGATCCTAGCTTCCTGGGGAACGCCCTCTGGCACCTCTCTCTCTTCTTTCAAAATCCACCCCACTACATTGTTGAGAGATTTACACGAAACAAACCAACAAAGAGCCTCCATAATGAACCCTCCTATAGAACAATCGGGCACGTGTGAATTCCAGGGCTCTCATCCTAGACAGGTTGATAGCAAAAAACCATAAGAGCAAAGTTCCAGACAGCAGCACCTACTGCCTGAAGGTGCAAACATGACCCTCAAGTCAAAGCTAGATCCTTATCCAGGGGCAATCTGCTGTCCCTCCCCATCCCTGGCTTCTAGAGACAGCTTCTGCCTCCCTTCCACCTGCTCTAACTTAATTACCTCGTCTCTTCGCCTCCCTCTCCACGCCTGCCGAGGTCTCCTGCCTGCCTTCACGGGTACCAGTTTTCTTCTCCAAGCACTTAGACTTGCTTCCCCCTTGACCTTGGGGCCCACAGATCTTGCAAAGGAAGAGGTCAGCTCCTCCCGAGCATCGACACAAGCCTGCTTTTGCTGGTCACCCTGGTCCCAACAGCCCGCCACCCACTGCAGGTCAGATTACAAGATCCAGTAGCTCTTGCCTGACAGCTCCAAATGTCAATGCCAGAGGAGAGGCGCATTTGCAGGGCAGCCTGCTGGTGGCTCCCTGCTTCCTGGAAGTGACACAGTATTCGCCGAGCATGCTGGAGATGGATGGCAGGGCATGAACAGCCCTGGACCCCAAGGTGGCCAAAGCTAGGGTGACCAGACAGCAAGTGTGAAAAATCAGGACAGGGGGTGGGGATGGGGGTAATAGGAGCCTATATAAGAAAAAGACCCAAAAATTGGGACTGCCCCTATAAAATCGGGACATCTGGTCACCCTAGCCAAAGTGTAGCCCGTGGGCCAAATGCTATCCACTGGGTTCATCAAATGCAACTCCTGGAGAGACTACAGATCCCAGCATGCAATGCTCCACTTTGGTCGGCGAGGAAGGGGAGTGGAATCGGAATGGGGTGTTGCATGGGGAGTGGTGTAGATTCCACAGGCCACACACCCATGCTGAAGGTACACAGCTACAGCTCATGGGCGTTGGGCGCCATTGGGACCATCTGAAGAAGGGGGTATTCACCCACGAAAGCTTATGCTCCAATACATCTGTTAGTCTATAAGGTGCCACAGGACTCTTTTTTGCTTCATTGGGACCATTGTCTGGGCAACGCTCATTTCACACCACTGCTTTGCTCAAGCCCTTCTCAGGGGTGTTTCACCCTGTGGCGGGCTTTGCACTTCGTCACCCCTTTGTTTCCAGGGGGGGGACGAGGTTAACCCCGCCTCCCTGCGCTTATGGCAGTTCGACTACCTCCCCGGTAGTCAGGGCCGTCTGGCCCAATGGTCAAAGTCCTTCTAAATCCCCTCCCCGGGGGATCACGGGGCCTAGCGGCCGGAGTCCATCTATCTCCTTCGAGTTACGAGGGGGGTGGGTGAAGTACGTCTCCACACTGATGGAGACTGGGGTTCAGAGACCCCCGGTAGGGGAGCCCGGGGCCCACCCGCCTCCACCGGGCTCCGACCCAGGGCCCTGTCTTTAACAGCGTGGTCCTCCCCGGGTCAGCGGGGAATCCTACCGCAACACGCTGCCCTTAGAGTGGTGGGAGATACCACTCCCTTCCCTTCCCTGGGTCACTTCCTACCCCTTCTCCGGATGTAGCAGTCCCTGGGTCCTCAGGGTCTTCAGATTCTTCAGCCCCCAACGCTCCCTGGGGTTCTGACAGCTGCCAGTCTCTGGTCCTACTTCCCGGTCTCTCAGTTCCCTCCTGAACGACGTACTGCTGCTCCTGGGCTGGAGCTTCCGCTGGGCTTCCTCCTCCCTCAGCTGCCAGCCCTGACTGAGCAGCTCTGCAGGCTTTTATACTTGGCTCCCGGTTGGAGCATGCCCAGCAGAGCCTCAGGGGCGGGACTTCCTCTACCAGCAGGGAAGGGTTAACCCTCTCAATACCAGTGCGGGGCCAGCCTGCCCCGTCACACACCCAAATGGGGTCAGGCCGCAAATACGAGAGTAAATGTGAGACAGCTGTGAAAAGGTCTCATCTTGCACAAGGGCCATGCTGTAGTACCTATACACTGGCCCTAGGGGGCCCTGCACCTCACATAACCTTGGGAGTACTCCATGGCCCGGTGCACAATACATGAAATACAGGAAAAGGATGATTAATAATCACAGCAGAGAAGCCTATGCTGTAATTATCCCCCTTTCAGAAGGCTGATTAATGACATGGCTTTGCAGCATGCATGGCAGCTCAACCTCCTACCTGAAACACACTTATCCCTCCCTCTCCTGAGGCTGGCAGGTCACGGTTCTCCTATTGCTCAACAGACAGGTTTGGCCCAAGCGGTTTTTTCCCAGATCTGGCACAGGAAGTACGGAGCTTCCAGCGGCCAGGGAAGATCCCTGCCATGTTTCTGATCAGGGCTTTGTAGCAAACTCAGCAGAAGCGGCTCCCCACAGAGTCAGTCCTAGGTACAGAGGATTTGCTATAGCAAATTAGACCATTCATCCATCCAGGCCAGTGTTTCACTTGCTGCTCTATTAGATAGCACTACTCATCCATTAAATCATAGAATATCAGAGTTGGAAGGGATCTCAGGAGGTATCTAGTCCAACCCCCTGCTTAAAGCAGGACCAATCCCAAACTAAATCATCCCAGCCAGAGCTTTGTCAAGCCTGACCTTAAAAACCTCTAAGGACGGAGATTCCACCACCTCCCTAGGGAGCCCATTCCAGTGCTTCACCACCCTCCTAGTGAAAAAGTTTTTCCTAATATCCAACCTAGACCTCCCCCACTGCAACTTGAGACCATTACTCCTTGTTCTGTCATCTGGTACCACTGAGAACAGTCTAGATCCATCCTCTTTGGAACCCCCCTTCAGGTAGCTGAAAGCAGTTATCAAATCCCCCCTCATTCTTCTCTTCTGCAGACTAAATAATCCCAGTTCCCTCAGCCTCTCCTTGTAAATTATGGGCTCCAGCCCCCTAATCATTTTTGTTGCCCTCCGCTGGCAACCCATATGTCTACCCATAGGCGTGATGGATTATAGACTGGGCCCAGTGCATGCTGGGCCAGGACCCTTCAGGAGATGTGACAGGTATGGGTATTTCCGGTCATATCTTTGGGGTCCTTTGTATTAAATGGATGGGGAGGGGGAGAGATGTGAGACCTGGGGGTTCAAAGGACTGTATTGAACAATGGGCCAGACAAGAATGGACTCTTGGAACAAAAAGTGTGAAGAGGTTTTCCTGGGAAATATCTAGAGCAATGGCTTTCAACCTTTCCAGACGACTGTACCCCTTTCAGGAGTCTGATTTATCTTGCCTACCCCAAGTTTCACCTCACTTAAAAATGACTTGCTTACAAAATCAGACATAAAAATACAAAAGCATCACAGCAACTATTACTGAGAAATGGCCGACGTTATCATTTGTACCATATAGTTATAAAATAAATCAACTGGAATATAAATATTGTATTTGCATTCCAGTGTATAGAGCAATATAAACACATCACATTGTCTGTCTGACATTTTTGTTTGTACTGACGTCGCTAGTGCTTTTTATGTAGCCTGTTGTAAAACTAGGCAACTATCTAGATGAGTTGATGCACCCCCTGGAAGAGCTCTGCGTACCCCCAGGGGTACATGTGCCCCTGATTGAGAACCACAGATCTAGGGGGAGGAGAAGGACTCCAGTCCCTCAACTGTCACCTCTCTTGGGGAAGTCCAAGTTTGGGCCGCATAATACCTCTTTCTTATCCAGCACTTTACAAAGGAGATTCAGTTTCCCCTGGTGTAAACAGGGATAATGTGGCATAGAGTGGTGACTTGCCAAAGATCACCCGCCAGACCAGTAGCAAAGCTGGGACTAGAACCCAAGTCTCCTGAGTCCAAGTCCACTGCTCTGTCTACTAGGCAACGCTTCCACCTGCTAGGTCTCAGAAGATAGCTGGTTCCTGGACAGCTTTACAGCGGGTACACTGGATTGTCTGTTAATCCATTGATAAGAATCATGCCCAGACAGTGAGGTCTACTTGACTATGGAAGAGTCTCCCAAGGGAAAGGGTGGAACCCCATCGCTTGAGACATTTAAAACCAGTCTGGGCAAAGCCCTAGAAAATGTATCACACGAAAGAACCTTGCACCGGCCCCACTTACTCCTAATTGTGGGGCTTCTAGGACCCCAGGACAGTGCTGGGACTTAGGTTTCATGTCAGCACAGGTAGAGATAGCACGGATTTCTGAGACGGGAAGCAGGGTTTGCCATTCCCACCGGCGTGCCTGGAGGACGGACGCTTTTGTGTTCCCACATCAGAACAGCGGCCACCAAGCAATATTGCCCCAACCCAGCATAACGATGGGGCAAGCACGGGGGTGATGATCTTAGAAACCCACCTGGCAAGAAGCAGCCACGTGGCATCGAAACTGGGACAGACTCAAACAAGATGCGTGAAAATCCTTTTTGTGTAGCTAGACATTAATACCACGCTCATCATCACCAGGGCATCTAATTACCCAGCTATGGGCCGAGCGTCCCATTCACACGAGATGCCCTGAGACCCATGCTGTCAATGCCCTCCTGAACGGGCCCCATCACTCAGCGACCCTGGCAATAGGCCTGCTGGAGACTCATTATTTTGCTATTCCAAACAATAAAGGAAACAAAACAACCTGTTCCCGCAAGACAGTGGAAGCAGCTCCATCACCTCCAGCTCCCCCGCACCTAAGGGGACCGGGGCTGGCTTCTATCTGGATTGATGTTCCATCAGAGTGTTAGGGAGTCGGGCTTGGACGCCTGTGTGCACTGCCTCATGGATCATCATTTCAGCTCTGCTGCAGACCGAGCTCGGCTGCTCTCCAGCTTGATCGCAGAAGAGGCACAGTTCTGGGTTGTCGTGAGCACAAAGGATCTCACAGCTCCCCAGGACTGTTTGAGACACTGTTAAGGTGGGGAGGCCAAGAGCTGGGGAGAGAGGCTCACTCTGAGCCAGGAAGTCCTGAGTTCTAACTGTAGTCCTGCCGTCCTCTACGGCCTTGGGCAAGTCTCTTAACTCCCCCGCCTCAGTTTCCCTATCTGTAAACTGGGGCTGATGCGGCTCCACCTCAGGCGACGTCTCTATTGCCCAAAGGAGGCCGCGTCCACACTGCGGCGTGTAGGTACACGTGTCAGCAAAAGGCTCTGGTGGGGGGAGGCAGACCCCCGCTGTCCCGAGCCTTTCCTCGCTGCCTTCCCCTTGCTACAGCCTTTCCCCACATCTGGAGCCTTTCCCCTGTGGCGTGGCAAGGCTCCACAGCAGAGACCTGCTGGATAGCTGCAGTGGGAAACGGCTAAAAATAGCAGTGTAGACAGGGGAGGCGCTGGTTGGGCTGTAGAGAGCTGTGTAGGGCACACACACACACACACACACACACACACGCTTCACGTGTCACTCGCCTGAGCCGTGCCTCACCATCGATGCTGCCGTTTATACGTGCCGTTTTCCGCAGGGGGGAAAGCAGTGGATGTACTCCGCATGCCGCTCAATGGAGTGTGCCGTGTGGACGTACCGTCAGTAGCCACTAGGGGAGTTGACGGGAGGTGAGAAGAATTAGCTTGTCTTTGGCAAGCTCTTTCAGCATGGAAAGTAAGCATTAGTACTTTTCACGTTGCCAGACAGGAGATAAGGTGCAGCAGTATGATCCCCTTTGGCACATGGGGAAACTGAGGAACGGAGCTTAATGGACCTGTCTGAGGTCATAGAAGGAGTCGGGGCAGGACCGTGAGTAGAAACCAGTTTTGTGCTTAAACTAGCAGACCAAACCCTCAGCATCAACCTCTGTGCAGCCGCAGACCAGGTCAGGCTCCCTCCAACCAATTCCCTGAGCTCTCCACTGCTCTGTTATCTACAAGATGTCTAGGAGATCATTAATTTCACATGACACAAGCGTAGGCAATCCAATGAGTCCATGAGGCGAGCCAATGGAACCACACGAACAGTCACACTCCCATCACGGGGAGGGTCAGGAAAACACGGCCCAGAGGCCCTGCAAACCAGCTACTCACTCACCGTTCTGCAGCTCCGAGTCCGTACCGACATCTGGGTCTGTTGGGGCAGGGAAGCGTTATATGGCAAACGTTTCTGCACAGCAGGATGGCGATCCTCTGGAGAAAGCAAGAGACAAAAAAATAAAATCACGCACTACAGCCTCCAAAAGGTGGCGGTTCTGAACAGACTTCTTGGATTATCATCAGGCACCGAGGTCGCGGCATATGCCAATGGAAAGGTAATTTCGCCTTGAAGTGCAATAAGGTTCTGGATGTGACCCAGGCCCTCTCAGATCTGTCCATTATAGGTATACTGATAACAATCCTGTTTCCATAGCATTTTTTACCCGGAAGGATCCATTGGAAACGGAAGGGTCACTGGGCCCTGCACTGAAAGGTTGCCACTTCTGGAATGCACCAGCTGCTTAGCAGCACACTGCCCGAGAATTAAGGGTGGGCAGCGAAGATGATGTCCACTGAGGCTGGGAGGCAGGAGCGTAGGGAGGCAGGATGCACTTGCCCACATTGGGGTTTTGGCCTGGGTGCCGGGGCTAGAACCCCTGCTCCAGCCATGAATGTTTAATGACATCTAGCCAGGACCTCACATTTTATATCATATCTGAAAGATTGCACTGCTTACCAGCAGGGCCGGCCCTAGACCAAATGGTGCCCCAGGTCAGGAGAGCCTTCAGTACCCCCCGCCCCCCATTTGTTAAACTTTTGAATACCTGCCCTTGTAGTAGTGGGATTTTATGTTTGTATAATTTAGAATAAAAAATAAAGAATAATAAAATAATAATGTAGCATGTATTAAATGTATTGATGTAGGATTGAACCATATCCTGCCAGCCACCCTTTTTGAATAGCAGAAAGGAATGGCCTAATACGCCATGGGTAGAAATGCATCAGCCAGAATTTCTTTGGCCAGGTCTACACTATCCGCCGAATCGGTGGGTAGTGATCGATCTATTGGGGATCGATTTATCGCGTCTAGTGTAGATGCGATAAATCGAACCCCGAGCGCTCTCCCTGTCGACTTCGGAACTCCACCGCCGCGAGAGGTCATCTCGCCGCTGTGAGGATGCCAAAGTAAGTCGATCTAAGATACATCGACTTCAGCTGTGCTAGTGGCGGAGCTGAAGTTGCGTATCTTAGGTCGAATCTCCCCGCCCCAATGTAGACCTGGCCTTTGTGTCTTGCCTAATTTCAAGGCAGTAACAGACCTTTGAGGGTCACCACTTTGTTGTTGGTTTAGCATTTTAAAATAAGAATGCCATGATTGTTTTCTTTTGCATTGCAACTTGATGTTCCCGTTCAAAATGTTCTGTGTAAATTAATTCTGTTTTGTGTGTGAATGAGAAATGTGTGTGTTTAAAGAAAAGTGTAAAGGCCATCGCTGAACCAGATGGTCTAGGGAGGAACCGGAGACAGATGCAAGGGTGCCCGGAGGCTGCAACACGCCCCTATTGAAATGTCAAAGAAAAGTAGATTGACGATTCTAAAAATAAGACAGGCACCTATCAGTGGGGACAAAATAGCTGTAATCAAAACCAGCATGAAAGAACTCCCTAAAACAGTTAATAAACAAAACAAAATAAAAAATAAGAAAAACAAATTTAAAAAAACCACGCACTCGTCAAACAATAATTGATTACAGCACGACAGTGCAAAACTCATCAGTCTCAATGAAGGAAAATCACTATATAAACAGGGTGCCTTGACATGAAACTTTGGGTTCGTCCTGCCAAGACTTCCCCGGAGCATCGTGTAGAACCTGGCTCCTCCCTGCCCGTGATCAACCCAGCTGGCCACTAGATTGATCTGGATTCTGGACTGGTACCTATAACATCGACTGGCGGGACAGAGAGAGAGAGAGAGTGTGTGTGTAATTCAATGCGTATGCTAATTGTTGTATCTTCAATAAACGCGGCGTATTGCCTTTGTGATGGGTTGGCTCACAGAAACCCCCTTGCGACTGTCATCTGATGTGTTGAGACTACCTCTGAGCCTGTTTTCCCTGCCAGCTTGGGACTCCAGAACCCTGCCTGGTTTGAGCCAGACACGCTTGCCTGCTACAAACTCAGCCCCAGGTCTGAACCACGTCCCACACAAGCTGCAGGCTTACCTGATAACAGCTTAAGAAGTGTTCCTGTCTCCAACACCCAGGTATCCAGCTCCCAATGGGGTCCAACCCCCAAATAAATCCATTTTACCCTATATAAAGCTTATTCAGTGTAAACTCATAAATTGTTTGCCCTTTATAATACTGATAGAGAGATATGCACAGTTGTTCCCCCCCCCCCCCCAGGTATTAATACATACTCTGGGTTAATTAATAAGTAAAAGGTGATTTTATTAAATACATAAAGTAGGATTTAAGTGATTCTAAGTAATGAACAAAGTGAATTTACCAAGCAAAATAAAATAAAACATGCAAGTCTAAGCCTAGTACAGTAAGAAAACTGAATACAGATAAAACCTCACCCTCAGATGTTTTAATAAGCTTCTATCACAGGCTGGACGCTTTCCTAGTCTGGGCACAATCCTTTCCCATGGTACAACCCTTGTTCCAGCTCAGGTGGTAGCTAGGGGATTTCTCATGATTGCAGCCCCCTTTGTTCTGCTCCACCCCCTTATATGGCTTTGGCAGAAGACTTGAATCTTGTCTCTCTGGGTCCCCACCCCTCCTTCTAAATGGAAAAGCACCAGGTTTAAGATGGATTTCAGCACCAGGTGACATGGTCACATGTCCCGTGAGACCTCCAGCCTTCATTCCGCCCAGTCTGACTCGCAGGAAGGCCTGAAAGCAAACAGAGCCATCCACAGTCAGTTGTCCTGGCTGATGGGAGCCATCAAGATTCTAAACCACCATTAATGGCCCATACTTTGCATAACTACTATAGGCCCTCAGAGTTATATTTTATATTTCTAATTTCAGACACAGGAATGATACATACACACAAATAGGATGACCACACTCAGTAGATTATAAGCTTTGTAATGAGACCTTACAAGAGACCTTTTGCATGAAGCATATTCCAGTTACATTATATTCACACTCATTAGGATATTTTCATAAAATCATATGGAGTGCAACGTCCCAGCCTTTTCCCCTAAAAAAGATCCCGTGTGCTTCTTAGAAGCATAACGCCCGGGCGCCCTGAGCCCAGCACCTGCCCCAAGTCCAGCACTCCAGGCAGTCGCCTGGGTCACCTGCCCCCAAATCCGGCCCTGCTTATCAGCACCAAGCTAGTTCAACACAGGCTCAGAAGGAAAAGTACTTTCTACCCAATCAAGCCCCACCATTTCCTGAAGCCGACTGCCCCTAGGGTGACCAGACAGCAAATGTGAAAAATCGGGGCAGGGGGTAATAGGAGCCTATATAAGAAAAAGACCCCAAAATCGGGACTGTCCCTATAAAATCGGGACATCTGGTCACCCTAACTGCTCCTGCAGCGGATGCATGTTGGCGGCAGCCCCGGTGCACCCCCCGGCTCCTCCCCTCGCGACACTCGGGCTCTACGTCTCCCAGAGTGTGAGCTGCCCCCGCCGCTGCCCCTCCCGGAGCAGGCTCAGGGCCCTGCGCCCCACTGGCGGCTCACATGCCCGGGAGCCGCAGCACTCGAGTGTGGCGAGGGGGAAGACGGGGGGCGCATGGGGGCTGGCGCCTGCATGCATCTCCTGCAGCCTGCAGGAGCCCCCAAGGTGGGGCGCCGGGCCGCAGCCTGGGCGGGAGGGGCGGGGGGCGTGGCTGCTCCCCACTAGTGGTGCTGCCGCCTTTGCATGGCTGTTGCCCCCCACTGCACCGCGCCAGCTCCTCCATGGCTGGGGCTCGGTGCCCCCAACCACTTGGCGCCCTAGGCAACCGCCTAGTTCGCCTAGTGGTTGCACCGGCCCTGCCCAGGGCTGCAGGCTAGGATGCCCCTTCATGCAACATGCTGGCAAAACTTTGTTACGGCTTTACTAGAGTATTTATTAATTCACTGGATTCATCTCAAACTCACTTTGTGACTAAAAAAAAAAAAAAGGTCTTATTGTAAATATCTCCCTTCTTTGGAGCCCGGCTAGTATCAATTTATGTATTATAAATGGTCCCAAACCTAGGCTGCCTCTCTGAGCTTCCCACACAGCAGTTTTATTCAGGCTGTGAATGAAAAAAACAGTGACCACACCCCCCATCTCCCAGCCCTCTCTCTGACCGATCCCTCCTCCCAGATCTGCAGCGCGTTGCCACGAGGAGCATCAAAGGCGGACAGAAATGTACAAGGTAGATAAAAAGATCTCCGGTGGGATTGAGAACACCCTGATAACAAAAGCCCTAACAGCAGTTTAATAAATCCGAGCCTCCTCTTTCGCAGATCTAGATCCAACAGGGGATTCGTAGCGGAATGAGAGAGAAGCTGAAACTGAGATCCGGAGATACATACAGCTGGCTGTAGACTGTGTTTTCTTTCTCCACAAGTGAATATAGTCCCGGGGAAAGGCGCCAGCCTGGCAGCCCTGCTGAGAGAAGGCCTGGTTCATCCTGAGGACATTGACAGGTCATATTGATGATCTTGGGGGGTTTTCACCTTCCTTTGCAGCATAGAATGAAGGTCACTTGCCGGGATCATCTGGACACATCTCACTTCATCAATTCCCGGCCACTGGTGCACCGTGCTCCCTCTTATTCTTTGCCTGTGGCACACAGGAGTTTAGTCTCCCGAGGGCTGTAATCCTTTGGTCTAATTCTGGTTGTTGAGTTAGTGGGCGGGTAGCTGGGTGGGACTGGTGGCCTGGGATACACAGGAGCTGAGATGAGATGATCTGCTGGCACCTTCGGGCCTTAAACTCTACAGCAACATGGGCATATGACAGTGCATGGCAGGCAGGACACACTTCCCATCCCTGTCTCCTCACCCGTGTGCCTCGACACGGAGCTGGAGAGCCCACGGGTAAGGGAAGGAGTTCACTTTCCGTGGCCCATTCAATCCTTGTGCCAGCTGCAATGTGGGCTCGCAACAACCCAGAGATCCACTGGGTTTCCTAGTCATGCTCCTGACTGCCCTCTGCGAAGCTGGGTCTGGGAAGGGGTCTGCCAGGCCACTACAGACCTTGCCTTCCTCTGCCGAGCAGAACCATGCCTGTTCTGCTGCCGTCAGCCTCTTCAGAACATAAGAGCGGCCACACTGGGTCAGAGCAAAGGTCCGTCTAGCCCAGTGTCCTGTCTTCTGACAGTGGCCAATGCCCGGTGCTTCCGAGGGAATGAACAAAAGAGGGAATCCTCAAGTGATCCATCCCCTGTCGCCCCTTCCCAGCTTCTGGCAAACAGAGGCTAGAGACACCATCCTTGCCCATCCTGCCTAATCGCCATTGATGGCCTGTACTTTGGCTGAAGGATCGGGCCCATTTTATTATAATATTCACCAGGGTCACGGAGCTAACAAGCCCGGACTTCTGCAATTACCTGGGATGCCTGCATGGCTGGGGAGACCTGCTAGGAAATCAGATCCCGCCCTCAGCACGGGGTATTCTAAACCAGCCTATTCCCACAGCCTGCCTGCGTTTGACACGTCAGCTACCCACCTGAAAACTGTCTCTCTCACGCCTCACTCAACCGCTTTCTCCTGGAACAATGAGCCGGAGGTGGCAAGCTTTACCCACCCCGTAATCAGCGCTGCTGCAAGCCACATTATACTCCCAGAATCGTGACTTCTGCCTTCTCCCCTCTGTGGGCTGCGCTTCCCAACGCACCCCGGGACAAATTGCTCCCCCGTTTCCCATTGGCTGGCTTTTTTAAAACGACGGCCTCTGGTAACTGGGGAGAAGCGAGGAAAATAGCGGGGACAAGGAGGCAGGGAGGGAGGAGGGGAAAATAATCAAAGGGCTTTTTGTCAAAGGCAAAGGGATGGGAGCTGACACATGTCAGCGTCCACCTGAGCTGGTAAACGCCAGGCCCGTCCCTATTCTGGCCTGGTCTCGTCAGCACGACCAAGCTCTGCAAAACCGGAGTCAACGTTCATGATTTGCTAAGCACCGAGGCGCTCAGCATCATCCACGGTACCAATAAAGACAAGCCCTGCCCTAGTTCTGACACCATGGACTCCAAGAGCCCCCTCGGGAACTGTACTGCTCCTGAGGTGACAGGAGCCATATAAACACACTGACAGGTAGACAGAGCACGTCCATGCTCTCTACCACTCCCATGGGCACTGGCTCGACCGCCACAGTATTGCCCTCGACTTGGTTTTAATTCAGGAGGATGGCGATGCATGAGAGATCAAATTCTCCGCTGGAGTTCGCTGCGCGGACGTCAATGGGACGGAGGCACGTGCTTAAAGTTAAGTGCTTTGCTGAACTGGGACCGCCCCCCCTCCTCTACCACAAATGCTGCTGTGCAAAGTTTCTGCATGGCAAACTCGCCCGGCGAATAGCTGGGGAAAAAAGAAGCGTCATTTAAAATTCCCCACACTGGGCAGCGTTGGCAGGTCAATCTTTCTGGTGCGGCCGACTTGACAAGCTCATCTTTCCTAGGAGAGGGGGAGCAGCACTGGGAATTGGGCATTGGACCCCCGCCACCACAGGCCTCTCCCCACCCTCAGTACCCCAAATTGTCTATGGCAGGGATTAGGAAGCCCAGATGAGAATCTTCACTGACGTTCAAGGCGGGGTTATTTTAAAAACCCATGGAAATTCTCAGACAGAAAACTTCGTTAACCTCAAATTCTAGATGTTAAGTGACGTTAAAAATACAAGCCAAGGATGTTATCGTTAATGATGCCTAAATATTAAAATGATAGAATCATAGAAGATTAGATTTGGAAGAGACTTTAGGAGGTCATCTAGTCCAACACCCTGGCTCAAAGCAGGACCAACCCCAACTACATCATCCCAGCCGGGGCTTTGTCAAGCTGAGTCTTAAAAACTATTAAGGCGGACTCTCCATCCACCTCCCTAGGTAAAACGTGTGGAGATTATTAGTTAAAGTGACTCAGAAAAGATCCCAGTCCCTTAAAGTTCATATATTCTCTTAAAAATATACAGATGTAGAAAAATGGGCCATTAGACATTCCCCAACCAACCTTAGCTTTGACCCTGTTGTCTTCATGCTCTGTTTTTGAGCGATACAGTAGATGAATGATTTGTCTAACAACTACGATACGATGCCAAGTGACAGGATTTTTAGAAGGAGAATGAATAAATTAAAAATAGTTTGCAATTTGAGGAACTATATATTTTACAGCATAGGTGTGAGACTATACGTTTCAGTTACATACCACTGATAGATACAAAACAACGTGGCTTCTGTACTGTCTAAATGATGGGATAATGGAGATGTACATTTGATTGGAATCCGTCTGTGGGATACACCTCACAGCCTATTGTTTAAGTATTTCACAGCACAGCCGTTAGAACACCAACATATGTGACTATAACTGCTGAGAGTGCTCCGAGGCTTTTCAACCTAAAAAGTAACACTGGAAATGAGAAGTACAGTTTTTTGATAGCTCAGGTCAGAGTTAAGGCTGCTTTGGGAATGTCTAATGCAAACATGAATGTGCCGCATTAGCAAACTAAACACCTGCGTATTTTACCTTCTCTCCCCAAAATCACATCTGAACAAAACCCCTGGAATGCTCAATACACAGTCAATTCCTGCTGCTCGCTACCCCTCTTCCTGCATTTGTATGTTTTCTACTTAAATTGCAAGTTCTCTGGGGCAACGACCTCGCCTTCAGACCTTCTGCACCGAGCCTTACACACAGTTAGCAATAGGATAACGCCACAATTACATTTTTACAAGAACATCTGCATTTAAGTGCATTAGACTCTCCATATCCATTACTTTGACTGATCATTTCCATACATTTGAATGATTAGGGTCTCAACTGTAATGTTCTCGGTAGGTATTTTTGGTAACATGTCTCCTAGCAACCTTAAACCTCAAGTTGACTAAGTTTGTTGTCTGGAAACCTATTATAATTTCAGCTGCCTTCGAAATGGGACCCAGAAGCACTTTAATACATGGATTGAAAGGGTCACATGTGGTTTCACATATTGATCCTTCAGCTCTGTTGCTGGATGGTTATTTATTAGCTAGCTTCCAGTCTTAGGCCAGATCTACACTACAAACTCACATTGGTAGAACTATGTCGCTCAGGGGTGTGAAAAATCCACATCTCTGAGCAACGCTGTTCTATCGACCTAGACCCCGGTGCAGACAGCGCTGTGTCGATGGGAGGGCTTCTCCTGTTGACATAGTTACCACCTCTCCTGGAGGTGGATTAGTGTCTTCACGGATGCACTACAGTGCAGCATTTGACGTGTAGACCTGCCTGTAGGTACTCATTGAGAGAGGGAGGGCGATTTCCTGCAATATCCTCGCTAAACCCGATTGTATTAAGTTTATGTATTACTGTGAGTCAGGATTGTACCTACCTCTCTGGGGGGAGAGGTGATGTGAGGTCTGCATGTTCAAAGGACTATACTGAAAACATGCCAGACAGGAATAAACTTTGGGGATAAGAAGTGTGAAGTGCATTTCTTGGGAAATACCCAGGGGGCAGTGAATGTAATTCCTCCCACCTCTGGTTATGCAGAAACCCAGCCTTTGGAAGCTACGCCCTGAGGAGTGGGACATTGTTTGCTGATGAACTGTTTCCGGAGACAAGATCAAAGGCCCAAGCTGTAAAAAGAAACAGCTGAACTGCTCAGCCTGGGTTCTGGTTCTGAATCTGAGACAGTTTTGAAGTTGTAACCACAAGGAAACCCAGTTGTCAGTCCTTCAAAACCCACATCTACCAGAGCCTGAGGTTGGAGTCGGGGTGACCTCTTGGAAGCTTTTTAGCATGCGTGTACATTCTTTGATTGTTTTTAATGGGTGCTCTCTGTAATCCTTTCACCTTAAGAATAAATGTGCTTGCTTAGGAAGAGCTGGGTGGTATCTTGTAACTGCAGGTAGTTCAAAACCTCTGGGGAGAAAGCAAAGTGTGGATGCTAGTCTGTTGAGACCACATGGCTGGCTGGGAATATTACAGCGCAGGCAGGGAACTGTGCAGCCAGCAGGGGGAGAGACGTGGTTCTCTGCCCAAGAGAGGTGACAGCTGAGAAGCCTAGAGTGGGTGCCCTTGGTGGACCACGAGTGGGGAACCCAGGTGCAGTTGCCCTGAACTCTTCCCCTTGTATCTCTCCCTTACTGTAATATCAGAGATCCCTGCAATCTTTAATGCACTCCAGCGAGAAAAGCTTTGTGCTGTTCCTGGGTGCCGTGATGCTCAGCATTGCCTTGCCTATAGGGCCGCCAAAGCAAAAAAAAAAAAAGGGGGGGGGGCGGAGCGTGCCGCCCTAAGATTGGCCTGAATGCCGCCCCTTACAACGTGCCGCCCCAAGCATGTGCTTCCTAGGCTAGTGCCTAGAGCCGGCCCTGCTTGCCTAAGTCCCTTTGTGGATCCCACCCTAAGTGACCTGCATATGGCCACACACACAAGGTCTGGGGTGGAGCAAGGAATTGAACCTGGCTTGACTGAGTCCTAGGCTCACGCCTCAGCCTCTGCACCATTCCTCTTCCTACCCAGAGCCATCGCCAGTCAGACACAAACAACCGTCCCTCCCCCTCCCCACAGCCACAAGAGACTCTATATCTCTCCTCTCTTCTTTCCCTGGTGGAGGAAGAACACACATACTGTGACAAAGTTCCTCCTCTACCTTGGTGGATCCTGCACTTATTGGTGGATTTTGCTCACTTCAGAGATCTTCCCCTCTGGTAGAACCCACAGTCAAACTCCTCCTGTGTCTGATCAGGACATGGGAGTTTTGGGGGGAACCCAGGCCCACCCTCTACTCCAGGTTCCAGCCCAGGGCCCCGTGGATTGCAGTTGTCTATAGGGTTTCCTGTAACAGCTGCGTGACAGCTACAACTCCCTGGGCTACTTCCCCATGGCCTCCTCCCAACACCTTCTTTATGCTTACTGCAGGACCTTCCTCCTGATGGTCTGCTGATGCTTGTACTCCTCAATCCTCCAACTCTTCTCACTCTCAGCTCCTAGTGCCTCTTGCTCCCAGCTCCTCGCAGGCACACCACAAACTGAAGGGAGCTCCTTTTTAAACCCAGGTGCCCTGATTAGCCTGCCTGTCTTAATTGATTCTAGCAGTTTCTTCTTAATTGGCTCCAGGTGTCTTAATTAGTTCCAGCAGGTTCCTGATTGCTCTAGTGCAGCCTCTGTTCTGGTCACTCAGGGAACAAAAAACTATTTATCCAGTGGGCAGTATATTTGCCTCCTACCAGACTTCTGTACCCCACTCGTCTGGGTCTGTCACATAACACAATGCTGTGCTAAGGCCATGTCATACGGCGGGCGCCGTCCTGGTCCCATTGCAGCCAATGGCAAACTCCCGTCACTTCCTAACAACTCAAAAGCCAGATGGTAAAAAACCATCACCCGCCAAAACAAACCAACTAAACCAGACAAAACAAAAAACCCAAAGTCGGTTAGTTAAAAAAAACAACCCCAAACCCAGGAGATTTTTAGAACCAATCACACGATTGTTTGAATGCATGGAGGTTGCCGGTACTGCCTAATTCTTTTCCACCTCTGACTTCTAGCACAGTATGGCTGGCTGGCTGGCTGGGTGTGTGTGTGTGTGTCTATTAGGTGCTACAGCCACAAACGAGAATGGCAAAGCAACAGATCTGCAGCTAAAATATATTGCACCAAATTCGTGGCCCCCGCTGAGGAATGTCTGGGTTCTTACTGTACTGTACATTTACAGCAGCCGTGGAGAAGAGGTGTGTGCACTTTTAAAGCAAGTTCTACTGCTTGAGTCAGAGGAAAAATTTGAGAGAGAGAGAGGTCAGCAGCATGGGGCCTTTGACCCCCAGTTTAGCTGTTCTGGTGGCATCCCACAGAGGGCAATGCTGGCACATATCCCCTAGCCAGTACGCTATTGTATATAAAAGTAAGTCACACACATTTGAAACAAGACTCTTTTAAAGTAATTACTGGCTTGGTCTGGTTTCCGATTGACCTTTGTAGTAACAGGTAATTTTTGCCGCGGCGGTTATTAGCGCACAGGGGGATCCGTTACGGGCTGTTAATTTGTAATTGATGTTTTCTATTCGATGTCAGATGTGGAAGAGCTTTGGCGCTAGGCCCCACACAGGACATTTCTGTACAAGTAAACGGGACCAGAGACAAGTCAACAAAAGTAGCCAGTAAAATCTAGCTGCCCAGGCTTTCCTGAAGAAAGCGACATCCATTTACTATTTGTTATATGACACCAATGTCCCCAGCACTGGATGAGACACGAAGAGACCATCTTTACCCTAAGAGACAAGCACAGAGACGGTGGGAAATCCAAAGGGAGCTACGTAATTAAACCAAATGATTTGGGGGGAGAGATAGCTCAGTGGTTTGAGCATTGGCCTGCTAAACACGGGGTTGTGAGTTCAATCCTTGAGGGGGCCATTTAGGGATCTGGGGCAAAAATTGGGGATTGGTCCTGCTTTGAGCAGGGGGTTGGACTAGATGACTTCCTAAGGTCCCTTCCAACCCTGATATTCTATGATTCTATGAAAAACAACTCCTCACTTCTTGTGGGCATTGTGAAAAATGCAGAATGAGGAGAGAGAAGCCATAATGCATTAGATCAGAGGTTCTCAAACTGGGGTCCGTGGACAGTTCCCTCGGTGTGTGTCTGTGTGGCCACACATGAGAGAATGAAGGGCTGCCCACCTAATTAGTGGAGCTGTGCAGGCGTGGCTCCACAAATTAGGTGCCTGGACCCTGGAGAAGATGCACATGTAAGGTGAGGTGGTGGCCTTGGGGGGGAAATAGGGAGTAGGTGGGAGGGGGCAGTGGGGTGAGAAGGGGGGTGGGGGGAATTTGGGATCTGAAGGGCTGCGGCGGCCAGAGAAAGAGGTGACTTTCCCCAGCTTCAGGACTGCGGCTGCTGAGGAGAGAACCCCCTCCTTCCTAGCCCCAGCTCGGGGGCTGCTGCGGTGGGGGAGAGAGGGCACATCCCTCGCATTAGAAAGGTAAAACTACTGATATGAAAATATGAGTCTTGTGCTTTTATTTGTAGAACAAAAAAAGTTTATTATTATTAAGGTTTTTTTATATAGCGCTTTTATCCAAAGCGCTTCTTTCAATAGTTAGCTAATGGTACAAACGCTTGGAAAGATCATTAAGGGGTCCGCCGAGACCCTCAGCAATTTTCAAATGGTCCATGGAAAAAAAAAGTTTGAGAACCACTGCATTAGAGGAAGACATGGAAGAAGGTTCAGCGTTTGGAGCAGAAGAGGATTCCATGGCATCAAGTCTGGTGTCAGTGGGTGTGAGCACAGCGGGGCGTGGAATATACTCAGAGATGGTGACCAGAGTAGGGTTGTATAAAACCTCTCTCTCATTTTTAAGGCTTAAATCCGATGCAGTAGGTGACTTTTAGCATCCTCTATGGACCCTTAACCCATGGGCCAAGGAGCAAAAGATCTGTTGAACCATTAGAAATATGCCCTGGCCTCTTCCATTAACACACCAGTGCCTAGATGTTCCTCCCACCCATAGACCATCAGGGTTCTCAGAGGAAGCACGATGGAGCATTGTTGGCAGCGAACACGATCAGATACAGCACAAGGGTTTCCTAGAATCCTACACTTCAGCCAAGGCTACACCATCATTCTTCTCCTCTGCCATTGCTGCAGCTAAATCCAGAAGTTTAGTAGATGCTATTGTGCTGTCAAGCCAGGCCACCCGAATGCCAGTGCTGCTTGATGTAAAGACCCTGGTAGTGCGTTTAGGAGAAGAACAACCACATCAAGGATGCTCCTCCAGACAACCAACCAACCACCCATTGAAATCAACCTAGAAGACCAAGACACTCCACAAGTGCCACCCCCCGTCATGGCTGGTGGAGGATGCTCAGTAACACCGAATACCTCTGCTGGCAGAGATTGTCAACGCCATATTTTGACCAGTTCTCAAGGAGCTAGCCTTATAGTGTGGCCAATTCTCCCAGCAGACCTTGCAATCAATTGCCCATTTTTGAGACAGATACAATAATTACGAGACCAGCAGAGAAATGCTTTCACCACCGCGCTCCCTCCCACATACAGCAGAACAAAGATCTAGCTCCAACCAGCAACTCAGATTCCCTCAGAGGGAACGAATTAATTCTTTTCCTCGCAAGTAACTTAGCAGCGATACGCCTCCCTGCCTCACATAACGTGCCCTGTAAATGATCTTATCTGATTAACATGAGAGCAAAGTCTAAAACCGAGAGCGCTGAGCCTCGCTGGGAGCGAGGAGCAGACCAAAGGCTACAGTCGAGATGTCAGCTGTGTGCATGAGCGGGAGGATTAATGAAGATGGAATTTTTTTTTCCTGGTTTGCCACAGTTTGTTAATATTCCTGCTCGGGGAAAAAAAAGGTCACACTTTAGATTTCCTTTATGTCACTCAGGTCAGGTCTACACTAGGGGCAGGGGTCGATGTAAGGTACACAACTTCAGCTACGTGAATAACGTAGCTGAAGTCGACGTACCTCACTCGACTTACCGTGCCGTGAGGACGTCGCAGGGTCGACTGCCGCCGCTCCCCCGTCGACTCCGCTTCCGCCTCTCTTCGGGGTGGATTACCAGAGTCAAAAGGAGAGCGATCGCGGCTCGATTTATCGTGTCTACACTAGGCGCGAAAAATCGATCCCCAAAAGATGGATTGCTACCCGCCGATTGGGAGGGTAGTGAAGACGTACCCTTAATCTTCAGTTCGCTAATGCACCGTCCTGCTCGCCCTTCCCAGATCAGTATTTGATTTCGGTGGTCTTTCCCTTCCAACTCTTACCTGCTGCTAAACTTTGTTTGATGGCACAAGGATGTGCCTTGGCCAACATGAGTCATCAGGTAGTTGGCTGGTGGAGCGTTAATAGTGTCAACATTGATGGGTTCCATCAGTAAAGGATCCCACCGAGAAACCAGGGAGATCCAACTGTGGACGTATGATGGTCTGTGTTCTCCAGGGTACAGCTGGAAGAGAGATCAGCATCACAATGCTGATGGAAATTCTCTTCTAGTGCAAACACTGCAGTGGATGCTCTCCAACCCCCAGTTCCTACAATAGCAATCGTTACCACAGGACCGGAGGGTCTGACCCATTGAGAGGCGAGCAGGTACCCTGGCTGTGTTGAGTCAGGATTTTGGAGTAAATGAGATAGACGCTCCCTCCCAAGGGTATTCTTGGTCTCCCACTGCGAGATCTGTCATGCAAAAATGACCTGATCAGAAACCAGATGGTGACCAGAAGGGAGAGCGAAGCCAAGGAACTTGTTATTCAGACTGAGGTGAGAATTAAACGGAGAACTAAGAAGTGGCTCTGTCTGTGTGTAATGGGAGATCCAGGGGACGTCCACATTGCAATTAGACGCCCACGGCTGGCCCGTGTCAGCTGACTTGGGCTCATGGGGCTTGGGCCGGAGGCAATAAAACTGCAGTGTAGATGTTCAGGCTCAGACTCCAGCCCAAGCTCTGGGACCCTGCGATGGGGGCGGGTCCCTGAGCCTGGACGTCCACACAGCAGTTTTATAGCCCCCAGCCCACGTCCCATGAGCCAGAGTCATCGGACCTGGGCCAGCCGCTTAACTGCAGTGCAGACATTCCCTCCGTGTCCAAACTGCCCTAAATGTTGGGGAACAAATCCATTATCTTACCCCTTTGGTGAAAGGGGACTCAAGAACCAGGGATTAACCTAACACGCCTCTCCACCTAGCAGAGAGACAATCCTCACTTGGACGTGCGAGCCCAGGGCGACCCAAAATCCCTGAGGATCCACTGAATGGCCACCTCACCTCAAACGGTGCAATCAGGCCTTGTTTATCACTCTGGATCTGATTGGAGGTCCAGGTTCAATGGATTACCGGCCAGAATGGACTCGGATGCTGTTTTACTGTGCAGTCTCAGGTTCCTCCGTCTGCGAGCTGAGGAGAGCAATAACTCCCCTGCTTCACGGTGTTATCAGTACATCACGACAGAGTCGTCGGGAGGACGCACTGCCGCTCAGGCTGGGATTATTCTGTTCAGCACATCGCCTCAGAATTTTACCTCATGAAAGTCTTTGCTATTTACCGACACTGCAGGGCTGCTGTGAGGATTAATTTAATGTCCGTTAGACATTCTGAAGGCGTAAAGCTCTAGTTAGACCCTGGGTGCTGGTATTGTGAGGGGAAAAGGATGGGAGAAATACACTTTCTGAATTATTTTCCTCGTTTAACTAAAGGTGGTTAAGGTGCGATGGAAACACAAGGACTAGAGAATCTGCTACCTTAGTCATCTGACAAATGGCCCCAGTGCCCTCCGAGAGGTGGAGAAGGATGCGAATATTGAGCATTTATAATCATGATTTTCTTCCCCAGATCTCCTAGCACTTTACAGAGATGGGTACGGGCCATTGTTCCCCGTTTTACACAGAGGGAAATGGAGGCACAGAAAAGTGATGTGGCTTTCCCAAGGTCACCCAAAGTCGCAGGCAGAGCTAGGAACAGAACTCAAGCCTCCTGACTCAAAATTGCAGCGCCAGCCAGCAGCCCATCATAAATCAGGTATTTCCCATGGGCAGCGAGCGTGTGTTGGCGTGGCTCCCTGCTGTGTGTGCCAGACCTTATTGGTCCTTAACACAAAACGGCACACTCCTGGAAATCTAAAAGCACCCAACAGAAATAAGACACTGTTACCTACACCCCGCCGACCTCTTCTGGCAGTTTGCAAAGACCCCAAGGCACTTCCCCTGCCTCCTCATGGCTTCTGCTGGCAACTGAAGCGGGGACTTCCCCCATCTGATGGCTGCTGCCATGGAGCGGGGCAGGGGCTACTGCCACAGCGGGCGTCTCCCTTCCCACGGCTTCTGCTAGGGATCGGGGCGCGGGGTCTTCCCCCGTCCTGCCCACCTGGCAGCCGGGGCTCCGGGCTTCCACTGGTGGCAGATTTTTTCCGGGGCCCGCAGTTGGCCGGAGCCCCTGGGCATGGGCCCTGTCAGCCCAGTGGCTAATCTGCCACTGCCCTGAAGTGGCCAATAAGAAAACATCAAGGCACCCCCTAGAATTTCTTAGGTTTCATTTCTCTGCAAAGAGACAACATGGTTTCCAGCCAGCCCCTAGCATTGCAGGCTACTTAAATCTTATGTGACTGCTGCTCTGGGAGCCCAGATCTTTGCTCCTGCTTGGTGAAGGCCCTGTCTGTGTTTGACACCCTGGGCTGAGACCTCCCTTTATTCGTCTTATGCTGCATTGAATCACTTCAGATCTTATTTGAGTCAACAGCTTGGGTTTACTCTGCTTCTTGCTGCAGGAACCCTTTCTTCCGATTCAGTTTCTATTACAATTCTGCCGGGCTGTCCCGGGGCTCTATTTTACAATCTGCGCTTGTTCTAATTATAGGTTTCCATTGGGGACGAGTATTTGGCCCGGCAGTTTGCAGTCTATTAATCACGGTACTAAAATTATTTGAGTCTATGAATTTGCTTCTTTGTCTGGCCAGTTTTTATGCTGCCAAGTAGATTTTGCTATGCTCAGATGCAGCGTTTAATCCGTAGGCTGAAAATAATATGGTCACAAATCCATGGCCATCCTCAGAGTGTCACGGTTGTCACTGTGAAGCACGCTATGGTGCGCAGAGATTCGTGGCGACAGTGGGAATAGAACCCATGTTCTCATGGTCCCAAAGCACAAGATTCTGCCACCTTAACCAAAGGGGAGCCTTCCTTAACTACGGCACAGCTGAAAAGTTCTGAATCCATCCAGCAGAGGGCAGTGGTGCACACACGCCCATTCAAACAGCGATACAAAGCCATTTTCCCAGCCAGGAGCTTTGAAGGTTGCAATGGGGAACACCAATAGCAAAGCAACCCAACAGGAAGAGGTAACGTGTCCGCTGACACCCATGTTTTGAAGAGACCTGGTGGCCAAGTGGTGAACGACACAGTCTTGGCGACAGTCCATTTTCAAGGTTAGAGTTTGAAGGCCTGGCCTGACTCCCTCCTTCCTCTCTTATAACTTTTGTATCCAGTCCAATATAAAGGGCTTGCAAAAGATGCCACATTGACAGCCCAGGCACTGAACATCTCCGTTCCCTAGAAGAGAGGCACCAGCCACACAAGCTTCTGCCACATCTTTGGCTGTCCTGTGGAGATTTACAAACCGACCTCCCTCATTGACAGTGCGGTAGGGTTTTCTTGTGTTTCAAATTGGCCACCTGGCTATTAGGAACTGCACATTGGCCACCAAAAAGCCATCAGTGGGAAACAGTTTTGGGGCATCCTGCACTGGATTTGAACCACTGGTCTAGAGCGGAAAGGCTCTAGTCCCCAACGTAAATCCCCAGAGACACCGATAAAGTAGGTCCAATGGACAATCTCTGGGTACAAGCACTTTTAACACAAGAGATGGCTTTTAAAAATACAAGAGATTTCCTCTTATCTGCCAATGCTTCCCCTTAGGAGTACAGCTGGGGGGCATTTTTCAGAAGGACCTCCCTGCCCCCCCCAAACATACAGAAAAAAAATGCAGCATCAGATTCGCTAGATTGTTTTGGCTGAAACCACTCCCCACCCTTAAAAATCTAACCTTTTGTTATTTTTTTAAACAAAACATTTTGGTCCCAAATGACCTTTCGTTGCAAATTTGAGTTCAGTTGTATCTGCAAAAATAAAATAAATAACTGGAGATATGCCAATCTCCTAGAACTGGAACGACCTTGAAAGGTCATCGAGTCCAGTCCCCTGCCTTCACTAGCAGGACCAAGTACTGTTCCCTGACAGATTTTTGCCCCAGATCCCTAAATGACCCCCTCAAGGATTGAACTCACAACCCTGGGTTTAGCAGGCCAATGCTCAAGCCACTGAAACACTCAAAACCAAAATGAAATGTTTCATTTGACAGAACCATTAAATTTTTTTTTTTAAAAAAACCCCTTTTTAAAGACAGCGCAGTTATCAGAAAACGGGCGCAAAGTGATCCCTGCGTCTCAGAGCACCCAGGTTTAGCTTCGGAGTGGCTCTCTACTCAACCCTGGGAAGTGATGACTGTAGGGTTCATAAAGGCCTGAGCTACTGCACAGAGCCCCTGATTGCAACCCTCCCTGACCAATCTACTGACTAGACCCGTGGTGAGCTGGCAGGGAATCCTGGGAGACACTGGCTAAAATTCTTCTTCCAAGCTGGAAAGGACATTGGGGTGATTCCCGGTGTCCAATGGAGTCTTTGCTTTTCTGGATCCTGCTGATCCACCCCTAACTTATCCCAAAGCCTTGGGATAATTCTTCAGAAGAGCCCTTTTTTCTAACCTGTGATGCAAGCCAATCCGTTTCAAAGGCCAGGTATCTCCAAAACGATCCCCAGAGGCAGCTACCCCTGCTCCATTATCGCCAAGCCCCACTTCAAATAGCAACACGTGGAATCCTGTGCTATCAATATGTTCCTCAAAAGAGCGCCCATGAACAGAGCAGAGACGTTCCTAGCACATGAATCTTGGTCTGGGCTTCTTGTCTGAACCCAGGGCCAGGCTGGGATTTGCTAAGTTCAAACCAGCACAACACAAAGAGAAGAGCAAAGTCTCAAAAAAGGGTTCTGACCACCGGCTCATTCATACTAAACACGATTGTGGATCTTCTCCCTTTACTACACGGACTGGAGTTAGCAGAGCACTGGGTTACCCCTACCTTGGGCTAGGACAAGCTGTGTTGCTGGAGTTGCTGCCTTTCAGCGGAGATGTAAACCCCGATCTGCGATTGTTAGAGATGCTAAGGGACTTTACCCCCAGATGGCTGTCGTTAACGTCAGTGTCCTTGCCAAATTCCCAGTACGGACAATTACAGTCACTCCCCCAAAATCATCAACCCATCTCAACAGTTTTAACTGGATACCATATTCTTCTCTATTTCTTGTCCTCCATGCACCAAAATCCCACCAAAGCAGGATGGTTTGGGGGTTACAGAACCATTAGAAATGTTGCCAGACACATCGGCGCTACTGAGCGCAGCTTTCATTAGCTGTTTAACAGGTGTGGCATTTCACCGGAGAGGTAGCTGCATTTTGGTGGAAGGGAGACATCATCTGGGTACATACACATAGGAGTGCCTACAGCAGGGGTCGGCAGCCTTTCAGAAGTGGTGTGCTGAGTCTTCATTTATTCACTCTAATTTAAGGTTTTGTGTGCCCGTGATACATTTGAACGTTTTTAGAAGGTCTCTTTCTATAAGTCTTTAATATAGAACTAAACTATTGTTGTATGTCAAGTAAATAAGGTTTTTAAAATGTTTAAGAAGCTTCATTTAAAATTAAATTAAAATGGAAAGCCCCCGAGACCGGCGGCCAGGACCCAGGTAGTGTGAGTGCCACTGAAAATCAGCTCGCATGCCACCTTTGGCACCCGTGCCATACGTTGCCTACCCCTGCCCTAGAGCATTTTAACATCCTTCAGCAGGAAAGGTATGTCCACATGGGAGATAGGATTTTTGTAATATGAAAACATTTTCCTGTGACTATTATATTTTATTTCTTCCTTCACTCCGAGTATTTCCACAAGACCAGGGGTTCTCAAACTTCATTGCACCGCGACCCCCTCCTGACAATAAAAATTACTACATGACCCCAGGAGCGGGGAATCGAAGCCTGAGCCCCACTGCCCCAGGCAGGGGGAGTTGTGGGGGAGGGAGGGGGGTCAGCAAAGCTGAAGCACAAAGGCCTCAGCCCCAGGTGGGGAGGGGGGTGCTGTAACCTGAGTCCCAACATGCAGGGCTGAAATCCTCAGGCTTCGGCCTCGGGCCGTGGGGCTCGGGCTTGGGCCCTGGGGCCCAGCAAGTCTAAGCCAGCCCTGGAGACCCCATTTAAATGGGGCCACAATCCACTTTGGGGTCCCGGCCCACAGCTTGAGAACCGCTGCGCTAGACACCTTTCTATCCATCTCCTCTAGGAATGAGAGCCGGCAGAAAGAATGCATTTTTAATAATAATGATAAAAAGACCCCAACGTTTCAAGCAAAATATATATATAGAACAGTGGTCTATTTAAAAAGAATCCATCATAGAACCGCATATAAAAATTGACATTTAACTGATTTATTGCTCTCCAACCCACTAGCTACATTAGGCAAAACACTCCACCACTGCTGAACGCCGCCTTTCAGTGCTGACAGCACTTCAGAGACTGCAGTGAAGGCCAGCAAAGAGAGAGGATAACGAGAGAGACACTTCTCAGAGCATAACATGGAGGTGGCTTGGAAATTATCTGCTGCCTCTGAACTTGCGGGCAAATTGGCTGTGGCTTTTAAGTTCAAGTGGGCCAGAGGGAAAAGCAAACAGCTTTGGGACAGCATGAAAAGTAGGCTTTCGTTATTGCTCTCGCTCTCTCGATTCATCTCTCTTTCATGGCCCAGCTCTCTGGCTGGTGTCACCCAGGGGGCTCTTTCACACATCTTTGCTGATTCCTCATGTCCCCCTCCTCTTGAATTTTTCATGCTCGCCACAGTGCGGAGCTTGCTGGCAGCCGCTGTACGAAACACCAGCAAATTGCACGGAAGAGCCCAGGGGCAGAGGACACTGCCGGGCTCACATACCGGCTGAAGACCATTCCCATTTAGAGAGAAGACAATCCAGGAAGAAACCTACGCTGATGAACACAAATACAAAAGAGAAGGATCACCCAGCAGTGTTAATGAAGCCACTGCATGCTCCAACCAGCTCTCAAATATATACTCCCTACTTGTGCCAAATTCTGTATCCGGATGTGCCGCCTTGGTATCAGAGTTCCCTAAGTTTTTTGCATTTTTATTTCCATGCTTTTCATTATGAAGTGGAGCAGATCAGCTGTCCGACAGCACTTGAAAGGGATGATAAGGAATACCACATGGAATGGAAATTTAGGAAGACAGATTCTCATTTCAAATGACAGGCTGATTCTCTGAACAGGAACGGATCTGTACACGAAAATGGCAACTTTGCCACAACCACGTTTGTATAAATCTGATGGAAAAAGCAGCAAAAGGATGCTTAAAATGGCCCTGACACGTAGCAGCATCATTTACGGGTACTATCTCTATTCCCGCCTCCTTCCCCCCCCACCCCTACTTTTACCCAGCTTGCTTCCTGCACCCAGAGCAATGAAGCTCTCAATGATGATCCAAGTTGGCATTCAGCCAAATGCTGATCGTTACCCCCTACGTTTGCAAAAAGCACCATGGGATCATTAACGGCCACAAGTGGAAGGCCCTGGCTTTAGGCCTCCTCTGAAAGAAAAACGTGCAGCAGCACAACAGTGGCCCAGAGTAAAGGAGGGCCGCCCATGGAATTTCCCAGCATCTGGGGAGTCCTGGAGAGGAGGAAGAATCCAGATCCCTTTGCAGACGGCATTGCGGCTGCGCTCAGAGCTGTACAACGGGTTCCGGGTCTATGGCTAGGACTCTGAGGCACTACAGTGGTACCAGTAATAGTCGGAGGACTATTTTTCTCTCTCTGAAGAAGGGTGGGGTGAAAGCGTGGGCTTCGTTGTAACCAAGTGTCCCTGCCCTGTCAACGCTGGATGGTCTAGCAGACTCCTAGTGGATTCTAGCCTTGACTCTTCCACTGACGTCCCTTGTGCAAGTCACAGCCTCTGTCTGTGCCTCAGTTTCCCCTCTGTACAACGGGGACAACAACGTTAGTTACCTATTCCGAGGGATTGGGAGGATTAGTTTGTTTTTGAGCATCACCGTGTGTACGGGCTTGATCCTGCCCGGTGCTGAGCGCTCAGACCCCAAGCTGGCAAAGTGTTTCAGGACCCGGCTAGCTTCACACATGTGCGTAGCAAGACTGAATCAATGGGGCTCCTCACCTACTTAACGCGAATCGTGGGCTTAAGTGCTTTGCGGGATCAAGACAGGGTTGTTCTGCCCCTTCTTGGATTGGCGTCTAAGAGTCTAAGGCTAAATATTATTTCTAGTAGCGCTGTCAATTAATCGCAATTAACTGACGCGATTAACTCAAAAAAATTAACCGTGATTAAAAAAATTAATCGCACTTAGAATAGAATCCCAATTGAAATGTATTGAATATTTTTGGATGTTTTTCTACATTTTCAATATTGATTTAAATTACAACACAGAATACAAAGTGCACTGTGCTCACTATATAATTATTTGTGATTACAAATATATATACTGTAAAAATGATAAACAAAAGAAATAGTATTTTTTAATTCACCTCCTACAAGTACTGTAGTGCAATCTCTTTACCGTGAAAGTGTAACTTCACAAAAAAATCATAGAATCATAGAATCTCAGGGTTGGAAGGGACCTCAGGAGGTCATCTAGTCCAACCCCCTGCTCAAAGCAGGACCAAACCCAATTAGATCATCCCAGCCAGGGCTTTGTCAAGCCTGACCTTAAAAACCTCTAAGGAAGGAGATTCCACCACCTCCCTAGGTAACCCATTCCAGTGCTTCACCACCCTACTAGTGAAAAAGTTTTTCCTAATATCCAACCTAAACCTCCCCCTCTGCAACTTGAGACCATTACTCCTTGTTCTGTCATCTTCTACCACTGAGAACAGTCTAGATCCATCCTCTTTGGAACCCCCTTTCAGGTAGTTGAAAGCAGCTATCAAATCCCCCCTCATTCTTCTCTTCTGCAGGCTAAACAATCCCAGTTCCCTCAGCCTCTCCTCATAAGTCATGTGCTCCAGCCCCCTAATCATTTTTGTTGCCCTCCGTTGGACTCTTTCCAATTTATCCACATCCTTCTTGTAGCGTGGGGCCCAAAACTGGACACAGTACTCCAAATGAGGCCTCACCAGTGCCGAATAGAGGGGAATAATCACGTCCCTCGATCTGCTGGAAATGCCCCTACTTATACAGCCCAAAATGCCGTTAGCCTTCTTGGCAACAAGGGCACACTGTTGACTCATATTCAGCTTTTCGTCCACCGTAACCCCTAGGTCCTTTTCTGCAGAACTGCTGCCCAGCCATTCGGTCCCTAGTCTGTAGCAGTGCATGGGATTCTTCCGTCCTAAGTGCAGGACTCTGCACTTGTCCTTGTTGAACCTCATCAGATTTCTTTTGGCCCAATCCTCTCATTTGTCTAGGGCCCTCTGTATCCTGTCCCTACCCTCCAGCGTATCAACCACTCCTCCCAGTTTAGTGTCATCTGCAAACTTGCTAAGGGTGCAGTCCACACCATCCTCCAGATCGTTGATGAAGATATTGAACAAAACCGGCCCCAGCACCGACCCTTGGGGCACTCCACTTGATACCGGCTGCCAACTAGACATGGAGCCATTGATCACTACCCGTTGAGCACGACCATCCAGCCAGTTTTCTATCCACCTTACCGTCCATTCATCCAGCCCATACTTCCTTAACTTGCTGGCAAGAACACTGTGGGAGACTGTATCAAAAGCTTTGCTAAAGTCAAGAAATAGCACATCCACTGCTTTCCCCTCATCCACAGAGCCAGTTATCTCATCATAGAAGGCAATTAGGTTAGTCAGGCATGACTTGTGTTTGTGCAAATCTGCATTTGTGTTACATAACTGCACTCAAAAATAAAACAATGTAAAACCTACAAGTCCACTCAGTCCTACTTCTTATTCTGCCAATCACTAAAACAAACAAGTTTGTTTACATTGACCGGAGATAATACTGCCCGCTTCTTGTTTACAATGTCACCTGAAAGTGAGGACAGGCGGGCGCATGGCACTGTTGTAGCTGACGTTGCAAGATATTTACGTGCCAGATGCGCTAAAGATTCATATGTTCCTTCCCGCTTCAACCACCATTCCAGGGGACATGTTTCCATGCTGATGACGGGTTCTGCGCGATAACAATCCAAAGCAATGCGGACTGACGCATGTTCATTTTCATTTTCTGAGTCAGATGCCACCAACAGAAGGTTGATTTTCTTTTTTTGGTGGTTCGGGTTCTGTAGTTTCCGCATCAGAGTGCTCCTCTTTTAAGACTTCTGAAAGCATGCTCCACACCTCATCCCTCTCAGATTTTGGAAGGCATTTCAGATTCTTAAACCTTGGGTCGAGTGCTGTAGCTATTTTTAGAAATCTCACATCGGTACCTTCTTTGCATTTTGTCAAATCTGCTGTGAAAGTGTTCTTAAAACCAACGTGTGCTCGGTCATCAGCCGAGACTGCTAGAACATGAAATATATGCAGAAGGCGGGTAACACAGAGCAGGAGACATATCATTCTTTCCCCAAGGAGTATAATCACAAATGTAATTGACACATTCTTTTTTTAAACGAGCATCGTCAGCATGGAAGCATGTCCTCTGGAATAGTGGCCGAAGCATGAAGGGACAGATGAATGTTTACCACATCTGGCAAGTAAATACATTGCAATGCCGGCTACAAAAGTGCCATGTGAATGCCTGTTCTCACTTTCAGGTGACGTAAATAAGAAGCAGGCATCATTATCTCCAGTCAATGTAAACAGACTTGTTTGTTTTAGTGATTGGCAGAATAAGAAGTAGGACTGAGTGGATTTGTAGGCTCTAAAGTTTTACACTGTTTTATTTTTGAATGCAGTTTCTTTTGTACATAATTCTACATTTGTAAGTTCAACTTTCATGGTAAAGAGATGGCACTACAGTACTTGTATGAGATGAATTGAAAAATACGTTTTTTTGTTTTTTTACAGTGCAAATATTTGTAATCAAATAAATATAAAGTGAGCACTGTACACTTTGTATTCTGTGTTGTAACTGAAATTAATGTATTTGAAAATGTAGTAAATATCCAAAAATATTTAAAATAAATGGTATTCTATTGTTGTTTAACATTAATCACCCGATTAATTTTTTTTAATTGCCTGACAGCCCTAATTTCTAGTTTTCTTTTCTTGCAGACAAAAACCTGATGCTTCAGGTTAAAATTCTCTCTCATTAACTCACTGTCGCTTATTAAAAACCAAGACCTTAGACAGCTTGATACAGAAATCTGTCTTAGCTCTTACTAACATTGGTTTTCCTCCACGGCATATGGACGACGGCCACAGCGTATGGATGACAGCTGACTCATCGCGGAGCTCCAGGGTTAAAAGTGTGATTTGCTATAGCTTGAGCTAAAGCGCCCAGACACGGCAGTGTGGGGCTGTTACCGACTCATATCCTCTGTGAATCGGCACAGAATGGGACCTATAACACTCAGCCAATTACACGTGCACACCGGTTGTTAAAGGTCGGCACGTCTTAGTTCTTAATATTTGTTTAGTCCCGAGAGCATGCTCAGCACGGAGGTATTATTGTAGGGTTGCTCCTGGAGGCTGGGGACCCTCAGGATGGTTTCGTCATCGAAGAGCTCCTCAGAAGAGCCGTATCTGCCAGTTTGCTCTCGGCAGGTTGTTGCTGAGGGTTGGAATGCACACGGAGGTTTTGTTATCGTAGGGTTGCTCACCAGTGCTGGACAAGTATTCATTATAAAGGAGCACTGATGTATTTGGTTCTTTTAAACCTTGCCCAGGGTTAGCAAGAAGATAGAAGCCAAAGCAAGAGCAGGGTTAATCTCCGCCCTGCCTGCGTCCCCTTTAAGAACAGGCGAGCAAACAGGCAGCAGTGGGCAGCCAAAGCCAATCTGGCTTCGTTAACGCAAAGGAGGCAGAGACTGAGAAGTACCATCTGGAAATCTCACTGCTTAGGGACTTTGCTCTCTGGGGATACTAAGAGACCCAACCCAGGGAGAACCTTCCCCTGTGACTTCAGAGGCAGCCCGCCCATTCCAAGGTGGAGAGAGACTCTGTGTTCTGTCAGTGTGTCAGGCAGCAGGCGATAAAAGGCCAGAGGTGTATAGCTTGGGCCGCGGGTTCCCTTCGTTCTGGCTAAGGAAGAGGGGGCACTGCAGAACCTGCATGTCACATTGGGCCTGCAGCCACACGGTAAGTCAGTGGCAGAGCCAGGAGTGAAACCCAGGCGTCCTGAGCTAACCACTAGACCACAGTCCCTGCCGTCGCCCTATATCTGAAACCGACAATAGCTAAACAGCCCTTGCAGGCCCCAGTCCACGGGAAAGATGCCCCTCATTTGTTCGGGGGGGGGGGGGGGGAGAGGAAATGTCAGGGCATTGATGGTTCCTGGGATTGGGAACCAAAGAAGGACCCTCTGCTAGGCCTTCGGCTCGTACCCATTTCAGGGTTCTCCTGTCCGCGTTCAGTGGCCTTTAGAAATGAGCTGGGAACTTTAGTGACTCTTCCGGGCAGCTTCAGCAGGGAGGCCAGAGACGGTGTGTGGTCCATGGAGAGCTGCCTCCCCACTGGCCCGTAGAAACGGCCCCTGTGAGTCGGGATTGCAGGTTGCTGGTGTGAGCGACGCTGCCACTGTCCGGGAGCTCTCTGTTCTGGGACTAGAAGGAGGACTTCACTCTCCAGGGCCGGTTGCTAATCTAGGCACCTTTCGCCAGCCACGAAGAAAGACCTGGACTTGCAGCGACAGCCACGGCCAGTTTAGGATCTCACAGCTGCCACTCAGCTCCGCTTGGAGCGTAATGGCCAGGCAGCAACAGAATGGCTGTACCACACAGGGGCCTGACCACTTGAGCCCAAGGAGGATCTTTGCCGGTGCCGACAGCATGGGGCCTATGACACACCGCTGAGCAGTTCCGATTCCATCCGGTGGAGGGCCAGGGCGGCACACACCCGACATTCCATTCCTGACTCGATCCTATGGTCTTAAATGAACAAAAGCAACCCAGAGCCCCACGCCTGCTGAGTGTGCAGTGACAGCTGCCTGTGACGAGCCACTGGAAACGTCCCTCCCAGGGAAGGGCTGAGGTCTGAGCAAGCAGTGGGGATGTCTGCCCTGCTGGCACGGGGTCTGACTGCAGCTCACGCAGACTTACCCCAAGCTAGCTTTAATCTAGCTAATGCGGGCGCCGGAGCAGTGACGCCGTGGGCAGCACGGGTGTTAGTGTGGAGTAGCCACCCGAAGAATTACCCAAGGCTCCAGGTGGGCATGTCCAGTCCCTTCTGCCGCGGCTTCACTGCTCTGGTACCGGGCTAGCTAGATGAAAGCTAGACGGGGATGGCTAACCGGGCTGCAATCATGGTGCAGACATACCCTGTATCGGTCGTGGTGGTGAACGCACATTCCCACCAGAGTAGCTGGGCGGCTTTGGGCAGCTAAAAATCAAGGCAGGGACCGGGCGGGGGGGATCATTCACTCATTGGCTGCCGTGCAGCCAGAGCAACTGGCGCTGGACTTTCAACGGGCACGTCCCAGCTGGGGAGCTCAGTTCAGCCTGCGCTGCGCACGAGAGGTTTGCTGCAGATTGCGACGGTCATGAAAAATTCAGCGGGAATAGGGTGACCAGACAGCAAGTGTGAAAAATCAGGATAGAGGGTGGGGGGTGGGGGTAATAGGAGCCTATATAAGAAAAAGACCCAAATATCAGGACTGTCCCTATAAAATTGGGACATCTGGTCACCCTAAGCGAGAAAGAGAAAAAAACCGAAACACAATAAAAGAGAATTTGGGCCAGGAAGAGCGAGTGACTCTGTGAAGCCCAGCCTGCTCCCGCAATGCCCCTACAGTCTGGCGGCTGTTTTGAAAGCAGCAAGGGGCTCTTGTAGCTGAACTCCGAAGAAACCTTTGCACGGCAGTGCTGGGGAGTGGTCTAATGAGGGAGGCCAACCTGGCTGCACGCTGGAGATGGCCCCAGAGGTGGCAATCCCATCGGGCTGGGTCTCCGTGCCCTGGAGGCAGCTGGCAGAGGCATGGAGCTGGGTAGTCGCACAAGAAGTGGAACGGAAGGAGGATTTATTATTTTTTAAATGCCTTGAGTGGCATGGGAAGTAACAGCTTGATAAGACAGAGCTTCCTTATCTCACCAAACTGCCAAGCCCAGAGGAGACACTCCGACATTTCAGAGACGCCGGCAACTTCCCCTCTTGTATTAGGGGTTTGTAGCACAATGAGAGTGTGGCTGGTGCTGTACAAACAGGAGGGCAGTGCACTAGCTACCCCCGAGGAGACTGCAGCTAAGATTTCTCCATTCAATCTTCCATCCACCTGTAACTTAGTCCTCTCTCCCGCACGTGTCTATGGCTAGTTCTAGTAAAACCAAATCCTTACATGTGTGTGTGTGATATCACACACACACACACACACACACACACACACACACACACACACACACACACACACACACACACACACACACACACACACACACACACACCTCTCTCCCCATCTATACTGTCCGGGCCAGGTTCTGCTCTCAGCTACGCCAGTGCAAATCTGCAACAAGGAGACGCATGTCTGTGGATTTGCTCCACGTTCACACTGCTGTAAACAAGAGCAGAATTTGACCGTCTATCGAGCAGGCAGGTCTTCCCAGCAGCGACTGAGCACGTGCTGTGGACAGCATGGTCTAGCGTATACAGCAGCGTATGTGTGTGTGGGGAAAAACGTCTGGGTTCAATTCCTGGCTCTGCTACCTGTGCATTGGTGCAAGTTGTGCACCAATGCATTAGTGCACTTGCACCAATAGCATTGCATTGGTGTACTTCCCAGTGTACTTCCTGCAGATCCCTGGGCATCGTTCTTCTACTCTGCCTGGGATATCCCTTAAGGAATCAGAGAGGAGACCAGTGCACTCTGGGACTGATGCACTCCTTAGGCTTGGTGCAGAAAACCAATCTGGATCACCCCCGCCCGGGGCAGGACTTCGAGCAACGCCACTTTTAGGATACCGACACGATTAAGGAGAGAAACACACGAGGCTGCTGAAGCCCACCCAGCAGCCAAGATAGAGAAGCGAAGCCATGCTTTCAGAACTGCAGCTCCACTAGCTCCCCTGAACCTCTCCTGGGGGCGCTGATCACATTTTTCTGGGGGACTTAGGACACATAAACAAATCCATGAGCTGCAGAAACAGACAATCACTAACTGGATGCTATGCACAGTGAGACAGGACGAGACCCCGGGCCTTTCCCTTCCAAAGACACAGACCTCCACCACCACCTTTGCCAAAGGAGATCTCTCAGTGCGCAGCAGTAATAGGTCTCTGATGCCGTCTGTCAGACGGCCACTAGCACACCATCGCAGCCATGCAAAGCTTTGCCAGTGGACATTGCTTATGTCTAACCCGTGTAGCCTCCTGAACGTGTGTGTTCTGGGTGCACTTGCAATCCTGGGAGTCAATCCTTGTGAAAACATTTCCTTTGTCTGTAAAGGTAAACTGTCCCGAAACACTTGAAAAATAGCCTCCCACAAAACTCGACCGATAAAGTCCAGAAGTCAAATCAATGCTCCTAACACCGCCAGCCAGAGCCAGTGTTGTGATCTTTCCAAGATCTCTTGTAGGTTTATTGCTTTCCTTTGTCTTTTTTCAAATCTCGTCTTAAAACATTCCTCTCCCTCGCCTATTGGTTTCGCTATCCCTCTGCTGCTTGCTCCACCACCCTTTCTTCACCACACAATGTCTTTGCACCTTGGCGGTCTGTAATTAATTCACACTAATATGTTCACACTTCAATAGCTCTTTTCATACAAGCATCTCAAAGTGCTTTACAAACATTCATTCATTCATTAAGACTCACGGCCCTCCTAGGACAGAGGTAGAGAAGTATTATCCTCCCCTTATTAAAAAAGTAGCATCAGTGATTAATCAAGGGGCTGGTTGGTACAAGAGCAGTGAGTGGAGAAGCTCAAAAAGGCAGTTAGAGTGGCTAGCCAATTGGACAAGGATATGTATGACACCACAGAGCAAGAACTATTACGTCCATTGTACAGGCAGGGAAACTGAGGCACATAGTGCAGTGACTTGCCCCAGGTCACACAGAGCTAGGAATGGAACCAAGGATATTTCCTTGCTCAGTCACAATGCTCCTCTGGGTCATTTTAATTCTGCAAAGAGATTTGGGATACAGGCTGATAGAAGATGCTATAGAAAATTCAAGTCACGATGACAGCATCAGGTCCTTGATAGGTACATATGGAAAATCACTGCAAATATTAAAGAATCCAGTTCAAGACGTCGGCGCGGATATTCAAAGTCCTCCATAGGACTGGCCCTCGGTAGGCGAGAGATCACTTTCCTCTCACGCTACTGCCTCCCATGGCAGCTGTGATCCAGTAGAACACCACCCTCAACTACTCTCAAATTTTACGAGACAGAACTTGCTCCGCGACTGGACCAAGACTGTCACGGGTGACCATGAGAGAGCACAACAATCCGAGCATCACTGAGTTCAATCCAAAGGCTACACCCCACACCCTCCTATCAACGCCGCCAACCGCGAAGAGCTGTCGAGAGACAGATACACGTTTCAGACAATCGAAATAGCAGTGAGGTGGGCACAATATAAAAACCCAAACCGATCGGAAGTCCGTGGCAGTGCAGCTCATCACGGCACCAATACTCCAGACTGTTCGCAACGGTCTGTTCATTTTGCCCAGTGTTCCCCTGCGTCAAAAAGAGACTTCCTGAAATAGACGAGTGTCTCAGCACACCGCTCTGAGCAATGCGACAGGCTCAGAGAACATGCCACAAACTCGCAGAGACAGATTGGGGAGGGCTGGATTGAGCAGGAGTTATTCACAGGCCAATGAAAAATCGATTAGAAGAGGCCACATTGATTCCAATAGGATCTATTTCCAGTCTTTAAATACCGACCGCGAATACATCCAAATGCCCTTGTCCTTCTGTGCAATCAGCTTCCAAATCAAATGTTTAATTCGGGCCTGTAACATGGCTTGAAGGGCGGACTGCAGTGATTAGTTATAGGGCCTCAGCACAATACATACATCGCTAATAAAGCCAGACATCTCCAAGCAAACTTTAAAAATGACTATTCCGGTTTCAATATCTCCATAAGCTTAACATAAGAGCGGCCAGAGGGTCAGACCAATGGTCTATCTAGCCCAGGATCCTGTCTTCCGACAGCAAACAATGCCAAATGCTTCAGGGGGAATGAACAGAAAAGGGCAATTTATTGAGTGATCCATCTCCTGTCATCCAGTCCCAGCGTCTGGCACTCAGAGGTTTAGGGACACCCAGAGCATGGGGTTGCATCCAATAGCCATTGATGGACCACTTCCCTATTCACTTTCTCCACATCATTTGTGATTGTATAGACCTCTAGCATATCCCTCCTTAGCAGTAGCGGTGCCAGCTTCTTTGCCGCCCTAGGCGGTGCCTCTGGGAGAAGCTGCCGCCGAAATGCCGCCGAGGACCCCGGCGGCCGAAGAAGCTGCTGCCGAGGACACCGGTGGCATTTCGGCGAGAGCTTCTTCGGCCGCCGGGGTCCTCGGCGGCATTTCGAGGACCCCGGCGGCTGAAGAAGGTAAGAAATGCCGCCCCCTGAATCCTGGTGCCCTAGGCGACCGCCTAGTGGTAGCGCCGGCCCCTTAGTTGTCCCTTTTCTAAACTGAACAGTCCCAGTCTTTTTAATCTCTCCTCATACAGAAGCTGTTCCATTCCCCCTTCACGTTTGTTGCCCTTCTCTGTACCTTTTCCAATTCCAATATTTCTTTTTTGAGATGGGGCGACCAGAACTGCACGCAGTATTCAAGGCATCGTGGATTTATATAGTGGCATTATGGTATTTTCGGTCTTATTACCCATCCCTTTCCTAATGGTTCCTAACGTTCTGTTCGCTTTTTTGACTGCTGCTACACACCGAGCAGAGCTTTTCAAAGAACCATCTACGACGATGCCAAGATCTCTTTCTTGAGTGGTAGCGGGATAACTGAGAACACTGCTAGTGCTTTACCCAGCGAAAACCGGCAGGGGGTCTGATTGGACGCTGTGGCTGGGAAGTAGAGACCTGCCACGACTGGGTCCCAAGAACCTCCTGAGAGATGCTAGGCACTCCCGATAAGAGCTGAGGGCGCGGCGCACTTTGCGGGATGCGTTGGGTTGCAGGAAGCTCAGCCAACCCATTGGAAAGCCTGGGAAAGGCCCACAGACTTTCCAACTGTAGCACAGCAAATACTTGTCATAATTTTCAGGCTGAGTACAGGGCCAAATCCTGCTCTCAGCTACACTGAAGCCAGCTGAATTGCACCAGCGTTAATGGGAGAAAAATATTGGCTCATTGAACTTAATTTACTCATCGCTGCAATCCCAAGCGTTCAAAAATCCTGAATCATCCCCTAAAAAAAAAAAAAAAAATCACGGGATTGGCTTAAAATCTTGAGGGTATTTTTTTTTAAAAAGAAGAAATAATAAATTTGGAGCCCTTTTTGTCGGTCTTCTGGTTTTTGAGCCTGCCGGGCACGCTCACGGCACAGGTTTCAAGCTTTTCTCTGCAACCACCATGGCTGTAGTTTAACTTTTTCATTTTTAAAGGAAAGCAGAGATTCTCCTGCAGTCTTATGGAGCCTTAAGACAGACATCAAACATCCTGAGATTTGCAATAAGAACACAATTGCTGGCCACA
This sequence comes from Macrochelys suwanniensis, assembly GCA_033296515.1. Taxonomy (NCBI): domain Eukaryota; kingdom Metazoa; phylum Chordata; order Testudines; family Chelydridae; genus Macrochelys; species Macrochelys suwanniensis. Next base: position 5,857,202 of record CM065799.1, read on the forward strand.
CATGAAAAATTCCCTGCATTCCAATATATTGGAACCCCAGAGCCAACCCCTGATTCTTTGGTGCAGTTTGCATCTAAAATTCATCTCTCCGTGCCATCTCTTTTCCAATGGCAGTTTCTCTCCCCCCCTCCCAGGTCTTAATGAGCACCATAGAAATGTCTATAAATACATAAATTAGCTTAAATTAAACCAAATCAATCAACAGGCTGCCAAACTTCCTATTGGACTTTTAATTATCCTTATAAAATCATATTGAAGGACACGGTTCACATTTCTTATATTGAATTAACTCTTTCGCGTTTCTACATGTAGTCATCAGACTTACTTTTGTATCACGCTGCTGCCTGCATTATAATCCACAATAGCTTGGAATTTGAGAGAGATAATAAAAATAAAATCATACTTAGCACAATCTCTTTATGATGTTTGGACAGCACCTAACACAGTGGGGAGGCAGCTGCTAGGCACCCCCATAATTCAAATAATCAACCATCACTACCCTCATTTTATGCAGGGGTAACTGAAGCACAGGGAGGTTAAGTAACTGGCCTAAGGTGATAAAAGAAAAGTGGTAACAGACACAGGAATAGAACCCAAGAGTTCTACCTCTCAGGGCCTTGCTTTGCCTACTGGGCCACAATGTGTGATCACAAAACAGTCACAGTAAGTCACAGGTGAAAAAGCAGAGGGTCAAAGTAGCATGAAGCTGGCTGGCTTCATTTTTAAGGCCAACACTAGAAGCCGACATTTCAGCTTTCAAGATGACCTAGTGTCGCATGGAAAAAAGATTCTGTCTAGGGGCAGTGCTGTTTTCTGGGTTGCTGTTTGGGATCTTTTTACTCCCTTTGACTTTCATTCATAGAGACATTCACAGGAAAATGGGATTTCCCTTTCTTAAGAGGTTATTCTCTTCTACTGCTTATTTCTCCCAACTGAGATCAGACAAGGGAGGACCAGACACGGCTCCATTGATTCAGTCACAAGGGAATTCCCAAACTGGACGAGATGAATGGGCCGGCCTGCAGAGGAGAAGCAGAAGAATGGGAGAGAGCAGGAGGGAGAAGAGAGGAGGATGGAGGGGAAGAGGGAGACTGGGGAGGGGGTGGACAGAGAGGTGGGGGGGAAGGAAGGACACACCAGACCTGCTGCAATACCCAGCCATGCTCAGGTGGCCACAGATCCCCAGGCACAGGCTGCTCCCTGCTCTCCCCCCCACACACTGCCAGGGGGCCAGCCGGGCTGTTCGGTTGTTTTCACCCCATTTCCCCCCGGCCCGGCCCCGCAGCTGGTGCAAGCAGCGCCGGGCACCCGGGGCTTGGCTGGGGGTGGGGGGCACCTCTCCAGCAGCTGGCCCGGCTCGCCCCGACCGAGCCCCCCCCAGACACCCCCAGCCGGCCCGCAGCGGTGCCAGGCGAGCCCCCGGCGCCCTGCTGGGAAGGGAGGGCAGCGCTCGCCCGCCCGCCCGCCGCCCGGCCCCGCACCCGGGGGGTCTCCCGCCCCCGCTGCGCCCCAGCTCCGGGCAGGACTCACCGCAGCGGCTCGCCCGGGCGGCCCATCCTGCTCGCCAGGGCAGGGGCTGGAGGCTGGGGCTCGCAGGTGCCAGGGATCCTCGCAAAAGTCCCCAGCCGCCGCCGCCGCCGCCGCCGGGCCAGCCGAGGAAGGGGGCGGGCTGGCGGAGCGGTCCCCCGCGGGGGAGGCTGGATCCTCCCCGGCGCGGCTCGCAGGCAGCGGCAGGGACCGCAGCAGCGTCCGCGGGTTGATTCTCCAGCAGCTGCGGCGGGGCGGGTGGTCCCCGACCGCGGGGAAAGCGCCGCCCGGCAAAGAGCCGCTTCCCCTCGGCTGCTGTGTCGAGCAAAGCCGGGCGAAGCGAAATCCGGGGCAACAGATGGAATTGGCAAGGAGCAGGGGCAACCTCTTGGCGCCCCCCCACCCCGGCCATTCCCCCCGGGGCATCTTTACTGGGGCTGTTTTAGCGGGATCGCATAAGCCCCTTCTTTGTTATCTACCTATCAACACTCAGCACTGAGATCCCCTCCCCCGTCACGGAATGACCCCCAAGCACTTTACAAACCTGCCTCAGGGTCACCGCCCTTGAGGAAAGGGAAGCATGCAGAGGTTAAGGGATTTGCCCAAGATTATAGGGTGGCTCAGTGGCAGAGCCAGGCAACCGCGCCAAGTCTATTCAGCCACACTACCTCCTGCTCCAGCCCCACTTATTAGGCAACTGCACTGGGGCCCTGTCCCTCCTACCCCAGTCCCCTCTCCACTCACACGGGGCAATTGTGGATTTATGAGTCAATGCCTGTAAATCACAGACTCCAGAGATTAAAATGACTAGGTAGACCGGCCAGGCCTGCTCCCTGCCAACGCAGGATGGCGCCCACCTGTGCATGTATCAGTGTTTGGGCCAGGCGCGTTTTCAACGTGCCAAGCCGTGGGGCTCCCGCTGCTTCCCTGGGGAGATCTGGCTGGGGACACAAAGCGCTACGTTCAATTGTTCTGCAGCATCAATCCAAAGCATTAGGAGAACCCCTCGCGGTTAGCTCGCATTGTCTAGCCCTCAAAGGGCAGGGGCCGTGAAGCAGGCCTCAGCTGTCTGAGCGCCCATCTGGGGATTGCTAAACTGACAGGTGTCCCAATGCAGCTTGGAGGTAGATGCCGCCTCTCCCATTGCCTGGCTTAGGTAGGGGGCTGCCGTGCTGGCTTTTGTGGGTGGCATTCTTAGGCACTTACCTCTCCCCATGCAGTGCACAGGGAGGCTAGGGGCCTAAGTGGGCTTTGTAGGTCACGGTGTGTTGCTGTGATTTTCTGGGTGCGGTGGCACTCACCTAAGCCCCTTCCTGGCTCCCGCCCGAAGTACTGTGGGGAGTGGGGCGGATTTGACCTGGGAATGTTGCAGGGGAGTTGGCTGGGGAAGAGGAGGGAGCCCCAGGTCCGGGGTCTATTCTCCCTGCCCCTCAGAAGGACCTGACTGAGGGGACCTGTTTGTGCCTACAAGCTCTGGTTTGGACCGTGTTCCTGTCGTCTCTAATAAACCTGCTGCTCTACTGGCCGGCTGAGAGTCACGGTGAATCGCAGGAAGTGGGGGTGCAGGGCCCTGACTCCCCCTCACTCCATGACAAGTCCTTTACAAAAAAGGAGTGGCATGATCATCTCCTTTTATAGGTGGGGAAACTGGCCCGGCAGTGACCTGCTGCGGTGATGAGGACTGGGAGGCAGGTCTGGTTCCCACACTCGTGCCCAGTAGGCCCTACTTGCTCTCAGTGCTCTTGCTGTGCTTTGCACCCGTTCTGCAGCTTCTGCCATGGGAAATGCCAGGGGCTAGCACTATTCTTTGGGTGCCACTGTTTCTACTCGCCCGTCCTGGCACCCAGCCCCGCACCTGCGCTGATGGAGAATCGTGTCTTGCTCCTTTGACACTCAGACACTATTCATTTGCCTTGGGAGATGGCTTTATAATTTCACTGGAAAAACAAACCAGTCCAAAGTGATCTCTTTTTGTTTTCCTTCCCCACCAGGTCTCATCCACCTCTTGATTTGCAGGTAAAACACTGGCGGCTTAGATACGCGTGTGGGGTTTTAAAATATGTGCTTCAGACAATACCGTGACAAAAATAGTAGAGCCCATGAAAGAGGAAGATACCTACTTTACCCGAGACACGTTTTAAAAGGGCTGCGTGTGTGGTGGGAGCTGGACTAGCCCAAGGCTGCTGTAGAGAATCACATTTCATTTCAATTCCCCAGGATGAAAAGGTGACGGGGGCTAATTTGAACCTAGGCATTAAGACTCTGTTTCAGAACTCAGAGTCAATTAAGCTCTGTTCGCCTCCCCAGCCTGTGGGGCTTAGTTTGGTGTTAGTAATCCAGAGACAGGGAAATTGCTTTCACCATAAAGCTCTCACTTTCTTGGCTGGAAGCGAAACACGGATGTGAATTTGCCGGCTGGAAGAGGTTTCTGTGCCTGCTGGTTGTGTGACGGACGTGCCTCCCCGAAGAGAGCCCGGTGGGCTAGGATGGGCCTGGGACAGGTAGATTACTGACAGAAGCAGGAGCCCAGTTCGAGTCCAGCTACAGAGGTGGATCTCATCCACTGGGACATGTGTTAGCGTATTTTGTATGAGGGAAAACCGAGGCACCAAGACATATGATCAGTCCAAGAGCACAAAGGAGGCAAGTTGCAGAGTTGGGAGTAGAATCTACAACTCCTTAGGCTGAGCCCTTTGCTATGTCTGTTAGACACACTGCCTTTCCTCGGGGAAGAAATCCGCACCTGTATACATTCTGGGATGAAGGGACCCCCCTAACCATCCATCACTCTCTGTCATGGGGCCATCTTCTCTCTCATCTTATCTAGCACTCCACTTGCCACTCAGATTGGTTTCACGGTAATCCTTAATAAAATAACGGAACAAATATTACGAGACCACAAAACAGCGACCGGCGACGGAGTAACCAGCTCAGGACTAAACGGTGCAGATGTCTGAAGTCTAGATCTTGCTCGACCAATCTGATTGCTTGTTCAGAGGGAATTGCAAAATTAGTGGGGGAGGGGATGTTTTCTATTTGGATTTTAGTAACGCACGTGACACAGGGTCTCATAAAATTGCACTCTTCCATTAACTCAAATTGGCTTGGATAGATGGACTGCCTAAGGAACCTATATGTTGCATAGGAGGGAGATGTCTTGTAGGGAACTGTAAGGATTGGGGTAGGGGAGATCTGGAAGATGGGGGGAGATAAACAGCACATTAAAGGAACACACAGACAATGCTAACTGAGGAGAAAGTGCAAACACCAGTGAGGATAAAGAATTAATCTAAAAGGACTTTTCAGATAAGGATTAAAAATAAGTGTAAAATAAACTGAGATTCACTCGGGGAAAATGCAAGAGGTGAAAAATAAAATGGAGCATCGACAGGCAGGGGGGTGGAGCAGAAAAAGGATGAGGGGACAGCAAGGGCTTGGAGACAGGAGATTCGGCTGTAACGTGGCAGCAAAAAAGCCAACGCAGTTTTGGGCTGCACACCGGGGCACCGTGCAAAGAGGCAGAGGTGACAGACCCAACTTCGGTGAGATAGCGCCTAACATGTCGTGTTCAATCCCGCGTGCCTCATGGCCAGAAAAATACCAACAGCTTGGCAGGAGTGTACAGAAGAGAAACGAAAAGGAGCAGGGTCTGGAGTGACGGCCATGGGAGGACAGCAGAGCAGAGCTAACGCTGCCCTTCTTGTCTAAGTGATGACTTGGGGTGGGGTGTAGGGGAAGGGGAAACACATGACAGCAGGTCCCCAGACATTTACCTTGAGAAAGGAGATGGGTTGTTTAGGGTGGCGCATGAGAGGTGATGGGGTAAAATGACAAAAGGGAAGATTTGGGGTGGACACGAGGGAAAAGTTTCCATTGATGGGGGAAGAGGAGGGTCATTGCTGGGATATTTACAGCCTACGTTGGCCAAAACACTCAGGATCGTCCCCTACAGGATATTTATACCTCGGTGGTGGCGGTGATGCAGGTGACCTACAGGGCCAGGCCTTTCCCAGCTCTGTTCCAAGGCTCTTCCCTCCTTAATGCCTCTCCTCAGCCCCCTCTGGTGCCAGGGACGGCCCATCTTCGCTAGATGCTGCCCCAGGGCGAGATCGGAGGAGCCACCTTGCCTGGTGCCAGGGCTCTGTAGCAAGCAGGAATTCCACCCCACACAAAGGGGGCTAAGACAGGAGTGTGGGGTGGGGGGGGGAGGGAGGCGGCTGGGGGCGTGTGTCTGCAGATTATAGGCGTGGTGGAGGAGGAAGAGAGCGGATGGATCTCAGCATGACCAGCTGCTGGCCCGGCTCCGGGCGTTCTGGCTGCCTGCTCCCTGCTGGGTGAGCCCGACAACCCCTAAGCGGCTGCCCCGTGGCAGGGCTCCTGCCAGCCGGGACCCATTCCCGCAGCACTCGCCTGCGTGTGGCCCCACAGAGATGAGTGTGGTCTAGACAGCAGCCTGGGCGGGCAGGACCAGGGGCAGGATGAACCATCCTGGATACTGCAGGGGAGGCCCTGGCCAAGTGGAGGATCCCCCATAATAGAAACGGGGCTGCCACCCCTCCTGAAATCCCACCCCTAGAGCTGCCCTGGTTCTCAGCCTCAAGAATCCCAGAGCCAGGCTGTGCTGCCAGGTGCAGGCTGGCTGAGCGGCACCATCCCCTGAGGCTGCATTTTCCCACCGTGACGCCCCCTCGCTGCAGGTCAACAGGCCCCGGGGAGCAGGTGTGACTGTCTCCAACCCCCAGACCCTTCCTTTCTCTCCCCAGATCACAGAACCTAGAAGGGGGCAAGACCATCTCCCCCCACCTCTCGCCAAAGCAGGATTGTTCCAGGCAGTGTCTTCTTCTCCCCAGAAAGAGCTGCACTGCACAGCACGATTTTGGGAGACATGCAGCCCTGGAAGAGCAGGGGGTATTGTAGGGCAGGGTTACATGCATTGGCAGAGCTGGGCGGATGGGAAGTTGTCCCAGGATCTGCCTGCCTCGAGCCAGGGCTATCAGCCCTTCCCTCACACCCAGGAGCACCTCATTCATAGAAAGAAAATCTAAAGGGTGGTGGGAGGGGGAGAAAGGCGCTTCCTACTCTTAAATGAAGGTGCAATTCTGAAGAAGGCAAAGGCGGCCAGTCTTTCTTTCTCCCTGGGTCTCTCTCACACAGGACTCAGCAAAATCCAACCGTCTGTTGTGCATTCGCAGCTCAGCTGGCGAGCGATCAGCATTCAGGAGCTGCTTCCAGCTGAGTGCGACAGGAAAAGAAATCTGCTAAGGAAGGAAGCGAATCCCTCGTCTGTACTTCATGGACCTTCTTGACCCATGTCCCTCCTTCTCGAACAGGGCGGTACAAGAGCTTTGGAAACAAGGCCCTTGGCAGTTCATGTTCAGCACTACGGCACTGCCAGATGGGGACAAGCGGGGGAGGAGTGGGGCTTGAGAGAGGGCTGAAAATACTGCAGCAGGATGTGTTTGATGGGAGCTCCTGGCTCAAGAGCAGCATGGGCATGTTGCCAGCTCTCGCACCATTTGGTGTTATTCCTAAAGCCCCAGCTCCTGGAGTCAGGTGATTAGGTGAGAATCTCAGGTGTCACGAATACAACAGAGAGCTTCCAGCCCTCGTGGTTGCAGAGAAAAGCTTGAACACATGACCCGAGCATGCCCTAAAGGCTCAGAAACCAGACGGCAAATAAAAAGAACCCCCCCCATGTGTGTGGTGTTGGAAAATCTCATGCCTTTTAAGCCAGTCTCATGCTTTTGGGGGTGGCTGGCTCATGCTTTTTAAGGGCTTGCGGTTGTTACCACGGCCCTGACTGGCCCTGCAGCCCAGCCTGGGAGCACCCACTACCTGGTCCAGTTTTAGAGATCCTCCCCTCCAAGGCAAAGCTTTGGCCCCCCTCTGTTCCTCTGAGCATTTGCCGCTGGCTATTCTGTTCTCCCCAGCCTCTGGCAGCTGTTGACAGTTCCACAATCCAATCTCCACCCTCTGGAGATTCTCTCTGCACTCACAAGCCCTGATGAGGCTTTCGTTTGCAGGAGGACTTCCACGCTGGTGTCCTTTTACCTTCCTTCCCTGCCCACCCCCGACTTGCTCAGGCACCTCCTTTCGCCTCACCTTCCTGCCAGGCTCAGCATTGGAATGAACAGTAGAGCGCCCCCTACTGGTGTTGTGTAGATAAAGCAAGTTGCAGGTACTTTGTTGACCTTGTTGTGAATAAAGTGAGGAGCAGAACAGCCAGTGCTTAATGTGAGCCCTGGTGCCTCTAGGCTTGGCAGTTCACAGCCCCGGCACCTCTGCCACATCAGTTACGAAAGTAAAAAAATTGCTTGGACCCCGGCACCTCTTTCATTACAGATTAAGCGCTGGGAACAGCAGAGGGGACGGTAGGACGTGCTCTGGAGGAGCTGCAGGGAGAATTGTGCTCGGCCTACACCATTGTGACAGCGCTTGGCTTTTCCCCACAGCGCCAACCTACTTGTTTTATGAACACCACATTCAGCTGATTCAGTAAACAACAAAACCAACCCAACCCCTCGTTGGCCTGGGAGAAACAGCCAGAAACAAGCAGGGGAAGATGTTGCAGCGGTAGCTTCCCCCTGACACCCGAGGCCTGATTCCAGGTTGCTTTCAGCCCCATTGCAGACAGGGCCCTGGGAGGAGGAGGAGTTCTGTGTGCCAGAGGCTGTCCCTGCTTCTAAGAGCAGCATTTTGGGCTGAGGTCCAGGAGTGGATGAGGCAGCAGGAAAATGTTTCTGGGTAGTATGGGGCCAACTAAGAACCTGGAAAGATACGTAGGGAAATAATATTGTAATTGTCTAGCTGTGCAGCCTCCACTGTCCTCTGCAGACTGGAATCAGAATTGTTCAGCTGTGGCATAGCCCATAGACTGCATACAGCTAACAGCAATTCCCCTTTAGTAGTGTAGTAAGCTCTACCTCTCTGGCACTCTCTTGGGGAGAGGGTGGGCACCCGCCCATCTCAGAGGTCGCTCCCTGGACTGCAGCATTGCCGTGGGGCTGTCCTGGAAAGACAGGAAACAAAGAGTAGGAATAAACGGTCAGTTTTCAGAATGGAGAGAGGTAAAGAGTGGTGTCCCCCAGGGGTCTGTACTGGGCCTAGTCCTATTCAACATATTCATAAATGATCTGAAAAAAGGAGCAAACAGTGAGGTGGCAAAATTTGCGGAGGATAACTATCTTGAGTAGTTTTGTAAGTCCCAGGCAGACTGCGAAGAGCTACAAAAGGATCTCAAAAACCTGGGTGACTGGGCAACAAAATGGCAGATGAAATTCTGTGTTGATAAATGCAAAGTAATGCACATTGGAAAACAATCCCAACTATACATATAAAATGATGGGATCTAAATTAGCGGTTACTATTCAAGAAAGGTCCTGGAGTCACTGTGGATAGTTCTCTGAAAACATCCGCTCAATATACAGCGGCAGTCAGAAAAGCGAGCAGAATATTGGGAATCATTAAGAAAGGGATAGATAAGACAGAAAATATCATGTTGCCTCTAAATAAATCCATGGTACGCCCATATCTTGAATACTGTGTACAGATGTAATTGCCCCATCTCAAAAAAGATGTATTGGAATTGGAAAAGGTTCAGCAACGGACAACAAAAATGATTAGGGGTATGGAATGGCTGCCGTATGAGGAGAGATTAAGAAGTCTGGGACTTTTCAGCCTGGAAAAGAGACGACTAAGGGGGGATATGATAGAGGTCTATACAATGACGACAGGTGTGGAGAAGGAGTAAATAAGGAAGTGTTATTTACTCCTTCTCATAACACAAGAACTAGGGGTCACCAAATGAAATTAATAGGCAGCAGGTTTAAAAAACAAACAAAAGGAAGTATTTCTTCACACAAAGCAAAGTCAGCCTGTGGAACTCTTTGCCAGAGGATGTTGTGAAGGCCAAGACTATAACAGGGTTAAAAAAAGAACTAGATAAGTTCATGGAAGATAGCCATTGATGGACCTATTAGCCAGGATGGGCAGGGATGGTGTCCCTAGCCTCTGTATGCCAGAAGCTGGGAATGGGTGACAGGGGATGGATCACTTGATTCCCTGTTCTGTTCATTCCTACTGGGGGCACCTGGATTGGCCACTGTTGGACGACAAGATACTGGGCTAGATGGACCTTTGGTCTGACCCAGTCTGGCCTTTCTTATGGAGTTCACAGCTGGAACCCTCCAGCTGTGCCACTCAGGACATCTGTTCCCTTACGGGGGCAGGGGGTAAAGTCGTCCAAACAAAAGTCAGGGTGCTTCTGCAGCCCACAAAAGGCAGAGTCCAGGGCCTTCAGAAATCAAAGAGGAGGAGGAGGTGTGGGGGAAATAAAAAAAGGAATGCTTCTCCTTTCTGAGAGGGCCTGGGCAGCCGAGCCTGGGACCAGCTCCTTCAGTCTCCAGGCTGACTGATGAGCCCAGATGGGCTACAGCAGAATCACCTGATTGGCTGGCGTGCACGAAAGTGTGCACTTACGCCCACTAGCGCCAGCAGGCCACTGGCTGCTCGGGGCTTGCAGCTGCGATTCCTTCTGCTTCAGCCTTGCTCCAGTCCTGCTCCCTTGCTTGGGTCCAGCTCTGACCCTCAGTGCTCTTCCTGTCTGGCAAGGCTGCCTCCAACCACTAGACCTGACTGCCCAGGTCCCAGTCCTGACACACACAAGTGACATTTCCTAGCTTCACCTTCAACTCCACGCTTCTGAAATGAAAAAACAACCCCCACCCCTTCCGCCACAGGTCTGGAGCCCCCTCGGTGAGGACAAGGCTGCTGATCTGAACAGGAGCGATGGAGGGCACTGGCCTGGTCCTGCATTCACTCCCAGGACAGAACGCTTGGGTTGTTTTTTTTGGTTTCCTCCCACTTACTGATGTCTCCCATGCGGCTCCTGATGCCGAGAACGCTCTCCCACTCTCCTCATTCAAATTCCGCCCTAGCGCGCACTTCGCCTGGGGAACCCACCCACAACAAAAGGGACTGAAGTTAATTTGGAAGAATTCAGGTGGCTGGAGCACGGGACTGTGGGAGACGAGGCTGGGTTCCAGTCGCTCACGCTCCAGGACCTCGGGCTAATCATTATGACCTTGACCCAGTCGCTGTGTGATCCTGGGGCAGTTTTCCCCCTCCCCGTGTCTCCGTTTGTGCCTCTGTACAATGGTGACAATAACACAGACCCTGCTTTGTAAAAGTGCTTTGAGACTGTAGATGAAAAGTGCCTTATAACTAGTGCTGAGGGCTAGTCTAAAAGGTGGTTAGCCAGATAAATCTGTGTCCGCGACCTGCTCTCTGCAGAAAAATCTATGCTGCTCCACAAGCAGTTATTGTCCCCCCTTCTAAACTGTTTTCCCCCTTGTCTCACTTCCCTGCCCCTTCCCGCACACCATGATCTGCTGTACTTTTATTTAATTCTCCCATGGGGAAGAAATTCCATCCTTTTATTTGCCTGTAAAGTGCCTTGCCCGTCTCTATTGCTCCACAAACACCAACCGCCTGCACCGTCAACAATCCCATTTGCTTTTAATAAAAAAAAAGAGATTAGTAATTCAATAAAAGTTCAATGGGGGCCATTTAGGGATCTGGGGCAAAAATTGGGGATTGGTCCTGCTTTGAGCAGGGGGTTGGACTAGATGACCTCCTAAGGTCCCTTCCAACCCTGATATTCTATGATTCTATGATTCTCTAGCCGAGTGCCTGTATTTCTGATGGAGATGGGTCAGACCCTCCAATTAGGCTTAAGTATTAAAACCAGCAATGAAGGGAAAACCAATGGCACCTCCAAGCAATTGCAGAATGTCTGAAATCTGGAGTCTGTTTTACAGTATCACAGAGTATTTGGCTTGCTTCAGCAGAAGGCATTCAGCACGCCTCATTCCAAGGGTGTAGTAACCAAGGGCCACATTTTCAGGGTGCAGTTTAGTCCATATTTAGGCATCCAAAGGTAGCCTGTAGTACCTGCATGTTGCATCAGCTGCTTAAATACAATTTTAGGTCCTTAATTTTAGGACACTAAAGCTGTAAAATTTGGGACCAAGACAATTTGGAAAGAGTTTTAAGTTCTGGGTGCCTAAGGGCAGACGCCGGAGGTGAAATCTTGGCCCCAATGTATGTTGCCATTGACTTCAATCGGAGCAGAAGCTCACGCCCAGGCCTGTAGTTCGGCACCTCAGCACAGCAAGCGGCCTGACTTTCCAGCGGCGTTTACTGTCTCCGCTTCCTATTGGCTTCAGTGGGAGCGGAGCACGCTCAGAACCTCCGCAAACCATGCCATGCAGTTAAGTGCTTACACACGGATGTGGCTGGTTATCCGTTAAGCCCCCGGCTTCGCTCCTCTTGGCCTTTGTCCTCATAGAATCATAGGGTTGGAAGGGACCTCAGGGGGTTCTAGTCCAACCCCCTGCTCAAAGCAGGGCCCAACCCCAACTAAATCATCTCATCTCATCTGGTGGCCTGCGTGAAAAGCACACCGTGATCTCTCTCAGCCAATTGTCCACATCACAAGCAAAACCATTACCCTGGGCCCCCTTGCTGGCAGTCCCAGCAGGTTGGGAAGGAATCGGTGGGCCCTGGAGACTGAATTCCTCTCTCATGCCTAGCACTGGCCCCTCCGGCTAAGTTAAGAGACAAAGTGGGGATGGGATGGGGGAAGCTCGCCCTACCCCTGCCCATGCTGTACCTGCTCTGTAGAGAAATAGAGGACCAAGTTCTTCAGGGCTGCCAGGCTGGCTCCTTTCATCCGCACAGAACTTGCAAAAAACCTCCAGCCCCTCCTCTATACACCTGAGCAAACTCTTCAGTCCCTGGACAGAGCCCTGCCTGGCTTCACCCATCAGCTCGTAAGTGAGAAAACAGGCCTGGAGCCCCCGCAATGACAGCAAGACACCTGGAGCATCCAGGATTTCTCTATGTCCGTATTTCCCACCGATGCTGAATTGTCCAGAGACATCACTCCTGAGCAATGCGAAACGCCCAACCCAGGGCTGGGACAGAGCCTCCAACTCAGCCTCTCAAGTTCCCCTGCCATACTGTTGGGCTGGCTGGCATTTTCTCATCTGAATTAGCTGTCTCTCGGGCCCTATGCTTTAAAGGGCCAGCAAGCCTGCTGGGAATTGGATGGAGTCACACTGTCCTGTGCTGGCCTAGAATGGCACCAGGCATTCCCAAGCTAGCATCAGGCTTCCTGACTCCTTCACGCCTGAGCCGTCTAGGCCTGGAATAAATAGAACCCCAAGCAGATGAACCACATTTGTGTGTCCCATGCAGCTGAAACGGACATGACTATTTCTGTCCATCAACAAATCCACTGCATGCAGCCGATTTCTTTATTCACCACCACCAGTGTAACCGGGGCTTGCGGGAATAGGGTTTGCTGGCGAACTGCAGCTGTGAAGCTAGCAGTGGGGACCCCACAAGTAGCAATGCCTTCCTTTGCAATTCCTGTGGGGGTCTCACTGAGTCACTGACAGAAACAGCAATACTGCCTCCACAGCATGTTCTTGCAAGCAAAACAGGGTTGGGCCTAAGCTATCCGGGAGAGGCAGACCTTGAGAAAGCCCATACACTGCAAGAAGTGAGATTGTTCTTCGCCTCTAAGTCAGCACTAAACCAAACACCCTAATGCCACGCTGCTGTACATAGGAAGAACTGTCAAGTGGCCAGTGCACTAATCAAGATGTTAGGAGACCTGCGCTCAGTCCCCTGTTCTGTCACAAACTTCCCGCACGCTCTTGGGAAAGTCCCGTAGCCCCTCAGTGCTCCGTCTGTAAAATGGGGATAAGTGTGTGACATGTCATGAAGCAGTCCAATATGATGGTCCATACCAGGGATAGGCAGCTCCTCTGTTTTTTCAGATGATACCTAAAATGAAACTCTTGGTCGCTTGTGATCATGAAAGCTCACCTTGTATTTTTCAAAAGAGCCAGGGGGACAGCCCCAGTGTCCTGATGAAACCGTAGGTCAGATAATTCCATCTGCCTACCTAACCTCCACCGGGGCTTTTCGCTGGGCGTGGTCTCCTTCACTGTTAAAGTGGTGCTGTGCTCTCCCCCAGGCACAGCACGTCAGGGGTGGGTAAAGTGATTTCGCCGTCTAGCTAATATTTTCTTGTAAAGTGCTTTGGAATTAAAGTAGATACATCTATATACTGAACATCAATGGAAATTAATCCTATTAAGATTCAGTAAAAACAAACAAGATGGGAATAATACTACTTCACTACATCCAATTCAAGATTGCGGAGCACTTTGAGATCTACTGAGGAAAAGCACTATACATGAGCTAGGTATAATTATCTCAAGCATGTGGAGGATTTTTGTTCCCCTATCAGGCTTGAATTATTTTAAGGTAGATCAGAGTTGAGGGTCTTGCAAACCTTCCTAGTCAGATAGTTTCCCTTTAATTTTAATAAATCCTCCCAGTGCTCACGGGGTCTAGTGGTACCAACTTTGCTTTGAGTCTCAAATGCCAAATGGGAACCAAGCCAGAGATGCAGAGGCAAAGGAGTGATCGGAAACCCACGCAGGCCTGTAACAAGTGCCTCCCGCCTGGCTCGAGTGAAAGGAGATTGGCGCCCCACAAATTAGCCCTGCACGTTGGCACAGCTCGCCTGCTGTTCTCTTCCACCTCGGCGATCCGCTGAGCTGGTGGTGTGGATTTCAGTTCCTTTGTTTTAGGGACAAAGCCGCTGTCCTCAGCCAGCAAGGTTTTGGAAAAAAGAAAAAGCCTCAGAGAAGCCAGCAGGGTTTCCAGCGCAGCCCTGACGTTGTTCTGCACTCTCTGTTTCACGCGGAACCAGGAGCCTTTCAGCTTGAAATACAAGATCTGGCGAAGTGCCGATCCAGGGCCGTTTGCAATGTTCTGAAAGAATAAAAGAGTTGGGGTGGGGTCGGTCGTTCACCAAGGCACAGCACGTTCGTCGGGATTTGTTAAGTTCAGAGAAGATGGATGGTCTAGTGGTTAAGCAAGTAGCTTGACAGACCCTAGTTCAATTCCCTGCTGTCCCACTGACCACCTGAGTCCCTGCCTCAGTTTCCCCTCTTCACAGTGGGGTGAATAGCCCTTCCCTACCTCACAGGGGTGCTGTAAGGATAAAAACACTGAAGGTTGCGAGGTGCTAAGTACTGCAGAAATGGGGGCCAGGTAAGTATCTGCCCACAAACAGAGCAAGGCAGGTTCCCTGCCACCCAAGAATTTACAGGCCAAATAGGAAAGATACTCACAAAACTCATGGGATATGCTCGGCCCCAGAGTGGGGTGAATATTGCAACGCAGTGGCTGGGAATTAGCCTGAACATTCAACCCAGCGCGTGTTGCTTGCGCTCCGCCTGCATTTGCTTTCCGGGGAAGTGGGTTCCAACCTCGCATGCGCAACCACCAGCGGAGAACCCCTTTTTAATGTGCACACGTCATGTGACACATCGGCCCAATCCCAGCTAAGCAACCCAGCCTGAATGTTGATTTGTGATCAATCCAGACAGTGGAAAAAAAATAATCTCCAAAGAAACCCTTGCTGCATAAATGTGTAGAACGAATAAGCAGGAGGAAGTTGCAATCTGCTGGTGGATATTCCATGAGCACAAAGAGGCTAAATCTGTCAAATATATTGTCAGCAAATTATTCATTCAGGTCGGAGTGCAGCCAGCCCCAGGTGCAAAGGGTTCTGAGGGTCTCTGCTAGAGATATGCCTTGTACAGACAGACAGCCGCTCCCAAGTTAAGGCTCTAGATATCTATAACGTGAGTGCATGTGATGCTCCTAAGAGTCAGGAATGGCCAGGATTAGCAAGAGCCAGACACAGCGTGGGCAGAGGCTGTGAAAGCTTCCCCCTCACCCTCGTGGCTTTGCCAAGGAGCCTCTGTCCTACATTTGTGTAGCGACAGTCTTCTTGAAGGATCCCACAGCGCTTTCCCCAGATGGACGCCACTGCTGAAATTCAGCTGCCTCTGGGGTGGAATGCGGTAACTGACAGCCTATGGCAACACCGAGGCTTGGAAGTAAAGTGTATTACCACACCCCGACGGCAGTGCCAGGGGCACTTCAGTGGGCAGGAAGTCATTATCCAGACTAGAACTTGGCCAGGAGTAACCGACAGCCTCGGGCTGGCATTTTCAAAAGCAGCTAATGATTTTGGGGGCCCACCTTGAGACACCCCAAAGGAGCCTGATTTTCAGAGGGCAGGTGTTCAGCGCTCCCTGAAATCAGGTCCCTTTATTAGAGTGCAAATTGCTCCAAAAAATCAAAGCACGAAGACTCACTAGGCACTTTTCAGAGTTTGGGCCTCGGCTCCTTAGTGACTAGACTTGGTCTGGTCTGAGGTGACGCAGTCTCTCGAGACGGACAGCACCCACAGCGTGACAGCATCATGCTGCATCGTTGGCTTAGTAATAACACAAACTACTGACCTAGCACATTTCATCCAGAGAAGCTCAGAATCATTAGACCCATTTTACAGATGGGGATAACTGAGGCCCCTAGCAGGAATGTGACCTACCCAACATCAAACACTTTGCTAGTTAGAAACAGAACCCAGGTGGGCCAACTCCCAATCCTCTAGTCTAGTCATTCCCTTAAGCATCAAGTATAGAAAGACGAGTCGCCTAGGTTTTCAAGTGGCCATCTGCCTTCTACATACTAACCAGAGCCAAGCCTGCCTAACTTGCAAGAGAGGATTCTAACACGCCTGAGAGGGCATTGCCTGCTCTTGCTCTTCTAAGCACAGCCAGCCAGCCATGCAGAAGTGTGGCCTCCCCAATCGGAGATGACAGATCATGCCAGCTTTGCTAACGGAGCGAATTCCACTCTTGTCCACACAGCTATTTTCTACATGTCCCTCATCGGGGGTCATAGGCTGCAACAACAATTCACCCTCCTAGCTCTAAACCCATTGCACACATTAAATAAGCCGCTTAAAGCTATCTCTGTAGGGGCAGAAGAGGCCTCATTATCCCCTTTGAGCCAGAAGGGGAAACTGAGGCACCAAGCATTGAAGTGACTTGCCCAAGGCCAGGGGTCGAAGCAGAAATAGGACCCAGGGCTCCCCACTCTCAGTGGGGTGCTATAACCAGCAGGCCTTGCTCCCATTTTGGCAGGTCTCCCCTCTCCCACCCCATCTCAGTGTTGATAAAAGAAACACAGCCGAAGAAACGCCTTTGCTCCTTCCACTGGGGAATTTTGCAGCTCTGCGTGCCAGGCCGGGACCCGGAGGGGTGGGGCGGCCGAAGGGTGAGGGTAAGCAATGCAGACCCGGAGCACTGCAGAGGGCAGAGGTAATGCAGCCTGACAGATCTTCCAGACACGCTGCTCGGGAAAGACGAAACCGCTATTAAAATAGAAGCTGGGAAGGCGGCGGGAAGCTAGCGGCTGCATGAGGAGGCTTCGTGACAGCAGCCGCGCAGTGCCCTCTGCGTGAACTTCGGCTGCGGTACCGGGAAAGAGCGGAGGGGGGTGCGAGAAGGTGCATGGCGGACGGGGGGGCATCTGCTTAGCACCAGAGGCTGAACAAGTGATATCCACCCAGCATGGGAACCAATCGCCTTGGGACCCTGCACTTGGCACGTTCCCTAGGAATGGCACCAGCAGGGCGTGTGAATGGCAGCTTAGTGAGTGCATGGGGTCCTGCACTCTGGGCAGCAACCTTGCAAAGCCTGGCTCATTTGGCGCTTTGGGGGACATGGGGAGAGGGGGTGTGTAACCCACAGGTCCGGGTGTGTTCTGGATCCCCCAGCTGCAGCCAAGGTACAGCTGATATGGGCCTGCTAGTAGAGCCAGGCTTTCTGCTCCGGGCGGCGGGTTCGGCTCTCGATAGCGGCTGTCACGGGGCAGAGAAGAGTTCACCTTGCCCCACTCTCTTGTTGCAGCCCCCTTTGGGGGGCCGGGACCCCTCCATTTCTTTTCAGCGAGATTTTGCACGAGGGCAACTCGCAATCTCTCATTTCTGTCTCTCTCGCGTGTGACAACTGCCAGCGGTCGCATTTACACAGCAGAGGCGGAAAGACTCACCCAGGCCCCGTCTGTCCCCAGCCAGCACAGGATTCTACGTTTTTCCCGGGCTCAGTTGCACCAGGTTCATGCCCCACCCGCGTCTCTCCATGTGTGAATCCCGCCAGCATTTATCCGAGCGTGGCATCGAACCCCTCCGGGCAGCTCCGAGCTCATTTTCAAATAGCATCATCAGAGCCGCTTGTCCAGGGAGATCAGAATTCCAGGCACGCAGACGACAAGGCCGGCAAACATGCCCTTTGCACCTGGCAGGCGGGAGCCGTCCCAGGGGCCTTCCCTTGCCTGTGCCCCAGAGACCCGGCTGCTGTCACCACGCGTAATCGAATTAAGCAGCGTTCCCGCCTCTGCGAGATTTGGGGACTGCTCTGCGGTGACCGGAGCAGCTGGGACATTTGACCTTGATAAGGCCTGACGGTGACAGGAAACCGGCAAAAGCTGCCGTAGGCCGATGTGCTGGGGAAAGGGGGCTGAGCCCACAGCTGCATGCAGCGCTGGGGAGAGGGGAAGGAGACAGGCAGCAGGGCTGTTTGGAAGGACGGCGGAGACGGAAGCTGGTTAGAGCATTACACGACCCCTCTGTGTTCGCGCCACGGGGGGAGCAGTTGGTGGCTGCCCCCAGCGGGAGCCGCTCAGGCTTTTAGCGCGGCAGGTTCCTGGGTCAGTCCCTGCGGTGCTGGCTGTCCCATAAGCGTGTGTGTTTGTGTGTGGGTGTTTTATGGGCAGGCCCAGGCCTGGGCCAGGGGTTGTGGGCTCCATTCCCAGCTCCAGACGGGTCATGTCCCTTCTCAGGGCTCCAGTTGCCCCCACGGTCGGAGGTGAATGTTTAATGCCGGCCTCACTTGGCCCTGCCCTGATTCAGCCTCAGAATCAGCAATGACCCTAGGCCGCGGGCTGCCCTGGGCAGGGCCGGCTCCAGGCACCAGCAAAGGAAGCAGGTGCTTGGGGCGGCACATCTGAAGGGGCGGCATTCCAGCCATTCCTGGGGCGGCACATTTCAAGGGCTGTTTTTGTTGTTGTTGTTGCTTCGACAGCTCCGGCCGCGGCTTGTTTTTTTTGTGTGCCCTGGCTCTGGGGCCCGTCACGCCACCCCTGCAGAAGGCTGGCTCCGTCCTCTTGGACAGGTTCAGGGGGAGTCTTCAGACCTCACTGACGCCCCGTGTGGCAGGCACGCACTGACAGCGAAGGGTGCTGCCTCCAGATTGCCTCTCTCAGTGCCTGAGTGCTGCTCCCCCATTCAGCCCCTCGGCTCTGCGGCCAACAGGGCTGCACGCTGAACCCATCCCAGGGGGAGAGGGAAGCAGCGACAGAGCTGTGAATATGAACAGGTTAGAGAGAGGGAGAGAGAGAGATGAGCCAGACAGACACCGAACAGGGAGACAGACGGGAAGATGCTGCAACTAGCGAGATGGCCCCTGATAGCAGGATCCTTGGTTCACAAGTCAGGGACGGGCTAGCAAAGGGCAGGACTAGCCGCTTTACAGGATGCAGCCTGGCTGGTGGGCTCCCGGTGAGCAAGTCCTGGCCGGTGTCATTGCCAGAAATGCACGCTGGGGTTCGGTCTGCTCTAGTGGCACCAAAGCCACAGACCGGGAGCTGAAGGGTGAGATCATGCAGACCGGGACCGGTCGGTAACTCTCTGACCTCTTCCAGCACCTCCGGGTCTCCAAGCTGGGACCCAGCTTCTCTGCTGCTTGGCTTCTCCAGCCAAGGGGAATGGGACGGAAGTTTGTATCTTCCTAGAAGTCTCCTGGTGGTGCGGGTGGGCAGGGAGGTAAGCATGAGCGAGGGGTCACATCTAGAAATAGGCCAAGGAGCCAGTTAGATTTTAAAGCTGAACTCTAGCAAACTAGACTGGTCAATCTGGTAGATATTTTAGCTGAAGTGTGATTGAAATTTACTACTCAGACCGAGGCGCATCAGCTTACTAATTTGAACACTAGGGCCTCTTGCTGAGCACTGATGTGAGTATATATATTTGTGTAGCTATGAGCCGGCGGACAGTATGGCTTAGCAGTGCTGAGTACAGACACGCCTGAAAACAGTAGGTGCCTGCACCAGCTAACAGAGCAGCGCTAGGTTAAACTGTAAGTAGCAGACGGGCGTAGTCGCTAGAGCAAGCCACTAGAGAGACATGATCGCACACGCCCAGCCGGTGTGTTACACAATCAGGTCAGAGGAGACAAGTAGAGATGGTCAGGAATTTTTTGATGAAACGTTGTCATTGAAAAAAAATGCGGATTCAGCAAAACCAACTTTTCCCGAGAAGGGTCAGTTCTGATCAATTTCTTGAGCTGAAAATGTTCTGAGGTTTTCAAAACCTCGTATTTTAATATTTTTGAAATGAAAAAATTCGTTTGAAATGATGTTGTGTAGAAATGTCAGTTAATTAGAGCAAAAATAAATCTGTTTAGGTCAAAGGACCATTTTTTATTTATTTTAAAAAAATTCTTTAGGGTTTTGGCTTGTGAAAACTTTGAAAAGTGTTTGAAATCTCAAAAATATTTGCAGAACAGGAAAGCTATATTCGAGAGACAAGGGACCTGGAGTGAAAATGCAGGATTCATGCACTTAATGCAGCCCACACCAACTCAGTTCTGTCCCCATCTAGCGGTGGCTGGGGAACAGATAGAGGTTGATACACCTGCCCCAGCCTTGCTAACAGGGTGGCTTTTATAGCTCAGGCCTTAGAAGCTTATGCTTTATCATTCAGAGATGCCAAGTCCCATCCCAATGCTGACAACCACCACCCAGGACCATGGAGTTTCACTTTACCAAGCAGAGGACATCAACAGACGAGTTAAAATGCTGGAGTAGGGGAGACATTTCCCATCCCCCTCAAATCA
Source organism: Macrochelys suwanniensis (assembly GCA_033296515.1). Classification (NCBI taxonomy): domain Eukaryota; kingdom Metazoa; phylum Chordata; order Testudines; family Chelydridae; genus Macrochelys; species Macrochelys suwanniensis. The sequence goes on from CM065799.1 coordinate 5,877,565, forward strand.
CTCCAGGGTTGTGGCCATGCCTTGGTAGGCTTCACTGACCCCAAAACAGCCCCCAGCTCACAGGTCTGCACTACATCTGGCAAGCAGCAATGGGTGACTCAGGCCAGCTGAGGTGAGCACCCAGATGTTCAGAAGTTTCTCCATGCTCCTTTGGTTTGATCGATCAAACTGGAGCTCTCTGGAGAACAGGCTCCAGGAAATTCCGGGTGGTTCCCGCTTCCGCTCAGATCAGAAACCCGGGGAGAATGGGGGCTTCCTTCTACTTTTGGCTGTAGCCAACCAGCCCAGAGGCAGGAGGGGACGAAATGGGGATGGGTGACCAGGTTCTCAGAGATGTCATGGTGGGGGACACAGAAAGCAAAGGCATCCGTTACCAGTCCCAGAGCTCTCTTTTCTCCGAGACTTTCCCAGCATTTGCCATTCCACCAGTGCAGTGGTGGACATGTTGTGGCAGGCAATATAATGCCAATATCAACCTCACTGTTGAGAGAGGGAGGGGGTCTAATTTGCAACAGGCTCCACTTCCAGTCCAATCCCCTACCTACTCTTCCAGCAGGCTCCCCCTGGGGATAATGGTTAAGGTACTCCAGCCAACACCCCCCGCACTTCTTCCAGAGCTTAGTGTGGGATATGCAAATGCAGCTATGTAATTGCTATGACTTGGTTCACTCCTCACCGCCCTTTTAAATTCCTATAGAGCCTTCATCGTGGCTAGTTCTCTGAAAACATCCACTCCGTGTGCAGCGGCAGTCAACAAAGCTAACCGAGTGGTAGGATAGATAAGGCAGAAAATATCATAATGCCTCTATATAAATCCATGGTACGCCCACACCTTGAACGCTGCATGCAGTTCTGGTCGCTCGATCCCAAATAAAGATATACAAGAACTGGAAAAGGTACGGAGAAGAGCAGCACAAATGATTAAGGGTATGGAAGAACTTTCTTACAAGGAGAGATTAAAAAGACAGGGACTGTTCAGCTTGGAAACGAGACGACTATGGGGTGTGAGGGGGGATATGACAGAGGTCTATAAAATCATGAGCGGCGTGGAGAAAGTGAACAGCGAAGGGTTATTTACCCCTTCACATAACACAAGAACCCGGGGTCACCCAATGAAATGAATAGGCAGCAGGTTTAAAACAAACCCAAGGAAGTGCTACTGCGCACACCGCACAGCCAACCCGTGGAGCTTGTTGCCAGGGAACGTTGTGTCGGCAGTTCCGGAGGACAGGTCCATCAATGGCTATTCGCCGAGATGGTCAGGGAGGCCACCCCGGATCCAACTGCCAGAAACTGGGTCGGAACACTCAATGATCGCCCTGTTCGGTTAGCTCCCTCTGAAGCACCTGGCACCAGCCATGGTCGGAGGACGGGACACTGGGCTAGATGGACCTTTGGTCTGACCCAGTGTGGCCGTTCTTATGTTCTTGACAGCAGGTGGCATTTGGTGAGGCAGCACTAATGCTGCTCTTTATGGATGGGAAAAATTCAACAGTGAGGAGCCCCTTCACCCACTGCCCGGATCGCCATGGCACTGGCTGCGAGGATCACAGGACGCCGGGACACGGAGGCGGCAGAGAAGAGCCCGGCAGTGGGGGGCTGAATGTGAGAACTGGGTATCAAAAGAGTCCTGGGTGAAGAACCTTCTCCCTTCAGGGGGCTGAGAAAGGAAGGGAGGAGAGCGTCTGGGTCAAGCCCCACCAGACCGGGGCAGCATCGGGGGCAAGGACGGCGCCCCGGCTCTCCCTGATGCTGGGATGCGAGGGGGGCACCGCAGAGCACGAAGCAGCTGAGCTCCAGTTGGGAGACCTGCCCAGTCACCCGTCTGGCAGGGGCGTGTGTATCATCAGACGGAAGGGCCGGGATGGAGCCACTCCCCGGAGGAAGGCTGGCTCTGCCGGAGCTGGGATAATGCTGAATAGCACCATGGGAGTGGTGCCTTTGGATGCTCATCCAGCAGGGGTGCGGAGTGGCTTCCCCTCCCCGCTCACCCTCTACCCCGCTGGCAGACCAAACCCCGGTCCATCCAGGTCTGTTTTCAACCCACCCCCCACCGTCCATGACGTTCACCTGAATCCACTGGCTGGGCAGCGGCTCTGAACGTCCCTCACAGCCCGTCTGAGGGCCAGGGAGCGGGGAGCTCAGACTGCACGGCCCACTTCAGCCTGGGCCTGTTGCCGCTGCCAGCCAGGGGCCAAACCTATCGCGGAGGCCTGCCCTCGGAGCCGGCATGGGGCCTGTCCCAGGTCCCAGCCACGCTCCCCTCAGCCCCTCACTACACCTCTGCCAGGGGACGCCAGGCCTCTGGATCCCAGGTGTTTTAAGCTTTCCTGGGTCTCAGCAGGCTGCAGCATTTCCCCCCTTGGCCTCTCAGGTGTATTTCCTGGGCAACAACACTCAATCTGCTACTCCTTTGTGGAAATGGAGCCTCTCAGGTCCCAGAATCAGTACTGCCCCCCCCCCCCCCCAAGAGACCCCAGTAACTTAAACACCCCATCTCCCAGAATCCCACCAAAGGGGTGAGCCTGCTGGGGGGCAGTTGAACTCTCTCAGGAGGCAGGTGAGAAGCATAAAACACAGCAGCACCCAGACACCCTGCCCAGAGCAGGACACCAGGGCTCTTTGACTTCATCACATCAGAAGTACGAGAGATCATTAGAAACACAACAAAGAGTCAACCAGCCATGCCCCTCGCTAGCTCACCCGTCCCTTGGGACCATCTGTGTTCCGGTAGGTAGGCAGGATCCGCTGCTTCACCAGGCTTCTTACATGCTGGGTTGTTTCTCTCCTCCTGCGCTGAAGAAGAAAACCTACGGGCTGGAGCGCCTGCCCTTTTATAGCTTTCAGCCCTCTCTGTCAGGTGATTCCCTCTGCAGTCTCTCCAGGTGACCCTCTGTTAGGTGATTTCATTGCAGGCCACTTCTCCCCTGCTAAGCCAGTTGCCCTGGTTGGGAGTCAGTCTGTTGTCTAGAGCAATTACATTCCAATGGTCGAGCACTCAAGTTAAATGACCCTCTGTTGTTAGGCCTTTGTTTCTCTCCCTCTTGCTATTTCTTCCAATATGGAGTTGAACGACAGAGACAGCAACCAGCTCTCGCACTGAACATGGAGCCTGCAGCCAGACCCAGATGTGCACAGAGAGCCCCCAGTATCAAACACAATTCCTATGGAATTCCCCAATTCACACGGGGGGTGAATTGGGGAAGGAGCCATCAGATGGGGCTGGCCTGGGCTGGGTTTGAATCTGCAGCCTTGAAGGAGCCCTGTCCCACTCCCTGTCCTCGTGGGCTCCGCTCCCCGGCACCAGCCGAGCGCGCCCTTGGCTCAGGCTGGCCGTGCTGGGTCCCCTGACGCCGCTGCGGGGGGGCCCTTGCTGCCCTACCGCGCACATGGCCTGAGGGCTGCGGGAGGCGCTGGGGACGGGGTGGGTGAGGAGCTGCCGCTGCAGATCACAACCTGCGGTGCAGAGATAAGGTGTTTCCTGCGGCTGGAGGGGGCAGGGGAGAGATGTCATCAGGCAGAAGGTTTATCACCCTCCTTCTGGCTGTCAGAGGCAATCGGTGCCACTCATCAGCATGGCCAGAAACGCTGAGATCCTGGGGCATGGCTCACTGGTCCCCCAGAGGGGGGTAATGGGAGACCCGGGAGCATGGGGAGAGAAGGAGGGAGGGGGTGTGGAGGAGGGAAGGAGGGGAGGCCGCCCTTACACCCTACTGGGGTCTCGCTGATGCAGCAGCATTTCCCAAGGGGTGGCTGCTGCCGACAGGTGGTGCCCATGTGGTCAAACGGCCCCAGCCTGACAGTGGGGTGGGTGAACAGGGAGAGCAGAGCAAGCACCCTGCAGGGCAGGGAATGAGGGAGGAGGAGGACTATGGGCAGAAGGGACATTTCCTTTTAATGCCAGGGAGCCGTGGGGCTCGGCATTCCCAGGAATCTCCTTCCTTAGAGGTTTTTAAGGTCCGGCTTGACAAAGCCCTGGCTGGGATGATCTAGTTGGGGTTGGTCCTGCTTTGAGCAGGGGGTTGGACTAGAACCTCCTGAGGTCCCTTCCAACCCTGAGATTCTATGATTCTATTAACCTCTCTCTGCTTTAGGGGCTGGGCAGGCCGCGGAAGGGCGCGGGAGCGAGTGGGCGAGCGAGGCCCCGTGCGGGGTGCTCACCGCATCGCCCCCGCTGGGCTGGCACCACAGACATTTTGGGCACGAGGGCGCTGGGGGCATGGGGCGGGGGGGAGCAGCAGAGCGGGAAGGGGCATTGCCACTTACATCGCCGGCCGCGGGTGCCCCGAGGGGGTGCGGCATCGGCCTCAGCAGTTCCCATCCAGCCAAGCCCTGTGCTTCCCCCGCCCGACCGCCTTTGTGTCTGCCGTCAGTATCTAGGACCCCCCTTGCGCCTCCATAGCCCGATGGGCTTGGAGAGAAGGACCCTGCCCTGCCCCCATACGCCCCCCATGCTGTGGCTAAGGAGGTGGGCAGCGTAGGAGTACATAAGAAGTGTATGCCGTGTTGTGGGGTCCGTGTTGTGGCGTACAGGGGCCTGAGCAGCACACTGGGGCAGGAACAGGGAACAGAATCTGCCCTGTAGCGTTTGGCTCCCGCTTTGCACCAGAGTGCAAGGTGCAGGACAGGAGTGGCTTAGCCCCTCCCCTCCAGTGCAAACCCAGAGAGGAAGGGCTATGCAGCCAGTGAGTCCCAGCACACTCAGGGCTGCTGCCCAGTGAGAGAGACCGTCCTCCTCGAGGCATCAGCAGTAAACCGAACATTCCCCGGGGAAAAGGATGCCCAAGCCCCGGAGAAAGGAGAGCGCTGGCTGAGAGCTGGTGGGCACAGCCTGGCACCTAGGCAGGGACAGGCCGAGCTGGCGTGAGGGGGAGCAGACCCCAGATGTGCTGCAGCTCTGTGTGTCGGGGATCAACCTCCAAACTGGCCACAAGTGCCTGTCACTCCACAGACAGGGAGGAGAGCAGGGCCCTGCGCCCGGACTGGAGTGGGGGGGCAGAGAGGGGGCGGGCAGGAGGAGCAGGCGGCGGAAGGGAGGGGAGCAGGGTAGAGGGAGGGGGAGGGATGCTTGGGAGGGCAGAGAGGAGCAGGGGCAGGAGGGGGTGATGAAGAGCAGGAGAGAGGCGGAGAAGAGCTGGGAAGGGGCAGGGAGCAGTGGGGGAGGAGGGGGCAGGGAAGGAGGACGGTGGGGGCCGAGGTTGGGGGTGAGCTGACCAGACTCTCAGTGCAGGAGACAGAGCCAGCGAAGCAGAGAATCCGTCCTCCCCGCTGGGTGCTGGGCCGTCTGCTCGGAGATGGGGGCCAGGCCGTGTCTCAAGAGCCCTGAGCACTAGGGGCTGCCTTGGCCTAGAGATCCCCAGCCCTGTCGGCGCCCACAGGGAGGGGCCAGCTCTTGGGGGGGGGGGGGGGAGGAGGGGACTGGCATGGCCCCACATCCCAGAAGTGTGGGGCTCCCAGCTGGGATGGCCAGAGGGGCCCTTTGAGCACAGCAGCTAGCCCTTAAATAAAAATAAATGGAAATAGAACTAGAAGGACCTTTCAAGGTCATTGAGTCCAGTCCCCTGCCTTCACTAGCAGGACCAAGTACTGTCCCCTGACAGATTTTTGCCCCAGATCCCTAAATGGCCCCCTCAAGGACTGAACTCACGACCCTGGGTTTAGCAGGCCAATGCTCAAACCATTGAGCTCTCCCCTCACCCCTTAGGGGGGAAGTGGAGAGGGGAGCTAGAAACACACAGCTGGGAACGCGTCAGCCCGCCTCAGTGGGTGTGTGGTGTGGACAGGCGGGGTGTGCAGAGATGCGTGTGAGTGTGTGTGTGTGTGTGGACATGGCCATTGGGGGCTGCGTGTGTGCGCTTGTGTGTGTATGTGGACGTGGCCATTAGGGTTTGTGTGTGTGTGTATGTGTGTGTGGACATGGCCATTGGTGTGAGTGTGCATGCAGGGGTGTGTGTGTGTGCATGCGCATGGGGGGTTGTGCATTCATGCATGGCAGGGTGCATGCACACGCCCAGGGGGACGAGGCTGCAGGTGCCTGGAGAGTTTGTGTGTCTGCGTGTCAGGAGGCTGCCGCTCAGAGACCCAACAGGCCGGGAAGAGGACGAGCTAAGGTCTGGACGGTAACAGCAGAGCCAGGGCCTAGTGTCCGTGTGAGAGGCCGGCGGTGTGGGGCCTTGGAGGAGGATTCCTGGAGGTGAGACCCAGGCGTGTGTGTGGGGGGGTGGGGTGGGGGGGGTGTGCTGTTAGTAATTGATGTAGCCAGATCGCTACGCCACGGAAAGACCTTGTTTCAAAACAATCTTGTTTAATTCCATTGTGTGGGCGGATTTGTTGCTTGTGAAAGTGAGAACCTAATAACGCTGGCCTGGCGCCAGCCTCCGCACGGGCTGGCACCGTTCAAGGGCGCTTCGTGTGCCGCGAGGACACCTCAGGCCTGACCACAGCCCCCCTGTTAGCTCAGCCCTGGGCTCCCCCCACACACCGCTCTGCCCGGGCCCGGCAAGCCTGACCCGCAGGAGGGGTCGCCCCACTCGCCCAAACTCTGCCTGCCCCCCAAGCATCGCCGCTCGTGAGCCCTGTCTACCTTGCCTACCTCCCACCCCAGCCCGGCCTCCCCCCCGCTCGGGACTGGCATCGCCGCCTCCCCCCCGGCATGTTCCTCCACACCCCACTTTTTTGTCAAAAGTGGGAATTTGTCCTGTTTGCTCTTGCCTATTGGCAAGTTGGCAAGAGCAAACGGGACAAATGCCCAGTTTTGCCCCAAAAAATCAGGACAAGGCTTAAAAAAGGGTCCGTCCCAGCCAAAATGGGACGTAGGGTCACCCTACCCCAGCCCTCCCCTTGTGCCTCCCACTGTGCTCTAACCACTAGTTCCTCCTCTCTCCCACGCTGCCCAGGGAAAATCCATCTGCAGTTTGTGGCTGGGACAGGTACCCCTCCCTGGGCTGTGATTCCAGAGCCGGCCAGTGCTGTCACTGTGAGTCATCGGGGGCTGGCGCGTGGCTAGTGGAAACTGATGGATGGCCAAAGTGCGTCTCCTCCCCCCGCCCCACACCCCACACCCATTCCCCTGGAGTCGGGGCTATGATGCTGCCGAGCCTCAGCATACGCAACAGCTCTGCCCACACCAGGGGGCCTGTACATCTGAGGCACCTGGGGGGACTGCACCGTGTCACTGGGTAGCCTCTGCTGGTGGCGAACTCAGCCCCCTGAGGTTACCAGCAGAGGCCCTGGCTGGGTGGCAGGAACGGGAAGGAGGGGGAGGCATCACTGCTGAGGAGACGCTAAACGCGGGGCCCATGGGGAGAGCAGAGAACCCCAGGGGGACATGGGTATTCGGCGCCAGGGACAGCCAGAGAGAGACCGTCAGAATGGCACTTACATTCCTTCGCTGCCCCGCACCCTGGGGCCAGGTTTGCACAAGAGGCCAGCAGCCAACGTGTCCGCCGTGGCGAGCTCGTCCGACAGTCTGGTCCCGAGCTGTGGGTGCTGAGCATACTGGAGGGGATGGAGAGCCCCGTCCCCCGTCCCATCGCCACCCCCGAGCCAAGCAGGCATCAGTCCCCAGGCTCCGTCCTGTCGCCTTGGGGCCAGGAGCACTCCCCTTGCCAGGGGCATCACTGCAAATGACCACCCCGTGGCCAGAAGGGAGACTGCATAAGAGCAGCTCGCCAGCTAAACTGGGACCTGCTGCCCGTCAGCCTGCCCCCGGAGCCCCCAGTTCTGCCCGTCAGCCTGCCCCCGGAGCCCCCAGTTCTGCCCGTCAGCCTGCCCCCGGAGCCCACAATTCTGCCCGTCAGCCTGCCCCCGGAGCCCCCAATTCTGCCTGTCAGCCTGCCCCCGGAGCCCCTAGTTCTGCCCATCAGGCTGCCCCCGGAGCCCCCAGTTCTGCCCGTCAGGCTGCCCCCGGAACCCCCAGTTCTGCCCGTCAGGCTGCCCCCGGAGCCCCCAATTCTGCCCGTCAGCCTGCCCTCGGAGCCCCTAGTTCTGCCCGTCAGGCTGCCCCCAGAACCACCAGTTCTGCCCGTCAGCCTGCCCCTGGAGCCCCCAATTCTGCCCGTCAGCCTGCCCCCGGAGCCCCCAATTCTGCCCGTCAGCCTCCCCCGGAGCCCCCAGTTCTGCCCGTCAGCCTGCCCCCGGAACCTCCAGTTCTGCCCGTCAGCCTGCCCCCGGAACCTCCAGTTCTGCCCGTCAGCCTGCCCCCGGAGCCCCTAGTTCTGCCCGTCAGCCTGCCCCCGGAGCCCCCAATTCTGCCCGTCAGCCTGCCCCCGGAGCCCCCAATTCTGCCTGTCAGCCTGCCCCCGGAGCCCCCAGTTCTGCCCGTCAGGCTGCCCCCGGAGCCCCCAGTTCTGCCCGTCAGGCTGCCCCCGGAACCCCCAGTTCTGCCCGTCAGGCTGCCCCCGGAGCCCCCAATACTGCCCGTCAGCCTGCCCTCGGAGCCCCTAGTTCTGCCCGTCAGGCTGCCCCCGGAGCCCCCAATTCTGCCCGTCAGCCTCCCCCGGAGCCCCCAGTTCTGCCCATCAGCCTGCCCCCGGAGCCCCCAATTCTGCCCGTCAGCCTGCCCCCGGAACCTCCAGTTCTGCCCGTCAGCCTGCCCCCGGAACCTCCAGTTCTGCCCGTCAGCCTGCCCCCGGAGCCCCCAGTTCTGCCCGTCAGCCTGCCCCCGGAGCCCCCAGTTCTGCCCGTCAGCCTGCCCCCGGAGCCCCCAGTTCTGCCCGTCAGCCTGCCCCCGGAGCCCCCAGTTCTGCCCGTCAGCCTGCCCCCGGAACCCCCAGTTCTGCCCGTCAGCCTGCCCCCGGAACCTCCAGTTCTGCCCGTCAGCCTGCCCCCGGAGCCCCCAGTTCTGCCCGTCAGCCTGCCCCCGGAGCCCCCAGTTCTGCCCGTCAGCCTGCCCCCGGAGCCCCCAGTTCTGCCCGTCAGCCTGCCCCCGGAACCTCCAGTTCTGCCCGTCAGCCTGCCCCCGGAGCCCCCAGTTCTGCCCGTCAGCCTGCCCCCGGAGCGCCCAGTTCTGCCCGTCAGCCTGCCCCCGGAGCCCCCAGTTCTGCCCGTCAGCCTGCCCCCGGAGCCCCCAGTTCTGCCCGTCAGCCTGCCCCCGGAACCTCCAGTTCTGCCCGTCAGCCTGCCCCCGGAACCCCCAGTTCTGCCCGTCAGCCTGCCCCCGGAGCCCCCAGTTCGCTCAGGGCAGAGCTGTCTCCTCCTAATGTTACTGCTCCATCTAACATGCTGAATTACGCACCCAGAGTTCAATCAGGCTCAGCTGCTGGATTCTCCTCCTATGCCATCGCTGGCAGTGCACTACAGCCCATGGAGATCAGCGCTGGACGCCTGGGGAGCAAATCGCATTTGAGGAGACATGATTTTGATGCTGCCAGACCTGATGGTCCATCCCCCCAGCCTAAATGAGACGTATCACATCCCATCTCCAGTTCTCTGAGCCGACCTGCCCCTCCGACTCCTACCATGGTGGTTACTGTGTCTGGGGCCTTTCCCCAGCATGGCTAGATGGACCATGTAGAGCCCTGTGAGCCATCTCTTTGCATGGTGATGCTCTCTGAGAGGCTGAAGGAGTTAATCCCAGGCCAACCACCTCCTTTGCCAAAAACAGCTCATCAGCAAACACCTGAGAGAGAAGGGGAGGAGGCAAATATCCCCCACGTCCAGTGGTTGTTAAAGCAAATACACCAGGGAGCATTAGCTCATTGTTCTCCCCGCCGGACCCAAACTACTTAAGCTTTATTAAACTTCGGGAGTAACGGCGATCCATCACGTTGCTGCCATCATTAATCCTTTGTAATGGTTTCTATAATTAAAAGCCCCATTGTGTCTTGTCTTTCGAACATGATTTATGTGAGAGGGAGCCCTCTTGCGTGGATGATGGATGGCTGTTGGTAGGACATCTGCCTCATGGCTGCAGAGCATTGCGGGAAACGCCTGGAGACCACCTTCATTCCTACCACCCCACGCCCTGGCAACTTCCGTACGACGGACTCAAACAACGGCAAGGGGAGTAGGATTGTCTGGCTTGAACGACGGGTGAACCTCAAAGAATTCAGAGAGGTCGGGCATGAGCGACAGACAGCAGAGCGGCTTGGGAACGAGCGGCAACGACGTGACGAGGGGCTGCTCTCACTTCTCTGAACATCAGACAAAGTCGGGTTTGAGTTTGAGGAGAAGATGCAGCCCAGGCTTAGGAGAAGGGCACTGGGAAGCATCCCCCGGCAGCCTGCAGAAGGAACTACATTTTGCTGCCCTCTGCCCTACAGAAGGCAGCCCCCGAATGCCCTCTCCTGCTACTAACCAGCCACCAGGAGTTCATATGGGGGAGGGGTAGAGCAGAGTTTGCAGTCCCAGTCAGATCCCCAGGGACAGAAAGAGTTTTCAAAAGCCCAGGCTGTGGCTGTCCTGGGCATGGAGCAGGTTGTCTTTTCTTTCACTGTAGCACCCACAAAGTCCCTCCCAGAGCAACTGTTTTGGGTGGTGGGAGATCCAGGCAGCATTCGCCCGTGAGAAGGGTGCTGGGCCGAACGCTGGGGCAGCATGTAGATATTTCCTTCAGGGACAGGGCAGGATACCAACTGCTCTCAGTCAAGGTCAGGCCCTGGCTTAAGAAACCATCTCTCGACACTGCCGATCCCGGCAAAAAAATTAGTTGCAGGTTGAACAAAACGTTGCTTTTCAATTCTGACCACTTTATTCAGCCATTGCTGATCTTTTAATTGTGAAATGGACCTGAATCTGTGAAATGTGTTGGGGAGGCCACATCTGCGGTTTTTCGCTAAAAATAAATGTAGCGTGAACAATTTCTCCCACTAGTCCCGAGTGGGTCTCAGCTAGATCGTCCATCTCAGCTGCCTCCTGCAAGAAAACAGAACTGGAGTGCTTGGATGCTGCGTCCAGAGGACTGCAAGTGATTCGGGACACTAAAGGAGCAGAGCACGAATTCCATCGGCGGAGGATTGGTGGCCTGCAACCCTGCTGGTGCTTTTAGATCGATTGGCAGGCACCATGCCCAGCTCCCTCCCACGGGAGGGCCGAGGCAGCCCTGGAATGCTACAGAAAGGGTCTGCCGGAGACGCCAACCGCGTGTCAGGGCCGATTTGCTCAGTGTGGGAGATGAGCTCAGGCGGAGGAGAGCAGGCTGAAAACACAGCAAGAGTGACTCAGGGAAGGGAAGGGCAGAGAAGGTGCCAGGCGGGTGAGAAGCCTAGAGGACACGGGGGTCCATCCCTCTGATCTTATTGTGGCAAAATGATGTTGGGTCAGGGCAGCTCAGTGGGTCCTTGGCCTCCTCTCTGAGCCTGCAACTGGCTCCTGGATGGAGGTTAGCGTTTGCTTGGGTTTGATTCTGGGCCGGCTTGTTAAATGGGCTATTTTGTAAGGGTTAGTGAGAACCGTGGTTGTGCTCCTGTATCTCAGGACCCAGAACCCTCCTACCGACCGCCTCGAATCCTCCGCTGGTGACCTAGCCGCCGGGCCACTATGCATGTTCCATTGCACGCTGCACTCGCACGTCTGGGGCTGGTTAGTCACCGTCTAGCTGAACACATCACACAGCTCCTCTTAGCCAATCCGCTCCCCCAGGTATTTGCTGCTCTGTAGCCCCACCCTGTTGGTGGCCCGTGGCACCGCATGCTCTCCCTGCCTCAGTTGCCTCCTCTGAGCTGGGTCCCCTCAGACGTCTCCTCGCAGTTTGGTGTTGGTGCCGTGGCCAAGGCCCTAAGACGTAACCCCTTCCGGGGTAACAAAGGGCCAAACAAAAACACCCCACTCGGGTTCCTCTCCAGCTCAACCACTGGGCTCAGTTCCCAGCCCCTTCTGGGCCACCCGGCTCCCCGGCTGCTTCCCTGGAGCCCCCGGATTCTTCCAGACCCTGCGTCAGTTCAGAGCGCTACACAGCAGCCTCACTCAGTTTCTGCCCTTTTATGAGGCCCAGGTGTTGATCACCTGACCCCAATTAGTCCTTCCCCTGAGCTGGGAGGCCACTAATTATGGCACAAGTGGGGAAGTCCCCATTTCCCCTTAAAGGGGCCAGTCACCCGGTGACAGGCCCAGTCTTACCTTCAAAGGGCCAGGCTGAAAGTCACCAACCCGTGGCCCACTGGCCCTGACTTCCAGCCTGTGCGGGGCAGGAAATGGCTGCTCCCCTGGGTTATTGACTAATGTCCATGTAACCCCCAAGGAGATTGGGACTGTCTGCTGGCAGCTCAGGGAGAGGCACACTGTTCCTGGTAGGGAGGGGGAGCCAAGGCAGACTCAGAGTCTGCCCAGCAACCACTAGGGAGTGAGAGACCCTCCCAGGGAGTTGAGAAGAGGGGAGAGGCCATTTTGTAGTCAGTCTGGAACCAGCCAGGGCAAGGACAGGACTGGCTGTGTGGGGAGCTGTGTGCAGGCCTTTGTGCAGGGTTCCCCCTGAGAACTGGCCTCTAGGGACTGGACAACAGATCCCTTAGCTGGGTTTTTCCTTCCCCACTGATTCCCAATTTGTAGAGTTTGCTGGGAAACTTCCCCAGCCAGGCTGAGTTCACCCTCCAGCTCCCTAGGTGAGTCTCAACTCCCTGGGAGGGCCTCTCACTCCCTATTGGTTGCTGGGCAGACTCTGAGTTTGCCTTGGCTCCCCCTCCCTACCAGGGACAGTGTGCCTCTCCTTGAGCTGCCACCAGACAGTCCCAATCTCCTTGGGGGTTACATCCATATCAGCGTGGCCCAGCGGGGCAGGGGAAGCAGGAGACAGATGAAGCCAGTTTCAGTGGGTGATGCAACGGGAGACTTCACGAATACAGAGCCAAAGAGCCGGGTGCCCTGTAAGAGGTGACATGCTTCTCCGAGGCGCTCATTCCTGGGGCCGTGGGACCGAATGAGTGGAAGGGGACAGTGGCCCTTCACCTGTGAGTTAAAGGCCTTGTCCCTGCCTGTAGGACAATTATCCCGTGTACTACGGAGTGCGCTGGAGTTCGAGGTACCTGCCCAGTGGATCTCCCTAGAGAATTTCACTTGGTGAATGCGTTTTCGTACCAATCCTCTTGGTTTTTTAAAATCATTTTCTCACTGTTTCTGGAATTTGCCAATAAAATCCGCTTGCACTGAAGGTGCCTGAATCGGGCCGTGGCTCTGGTGAGCTGGGGAAGCCGCTCAGGGAAGGCACAATGGGATGTGAGTAACGGACCAAGTAGGTCAGGCTTCTGCCTCCCAAACAGTACTGCCAGGAGCACTGCTACCGGGCAGGGAGGGCATGGGGCAAACCCAGGCTCTAAGGCCTGGTTAGCAGATGATGGGCCTCTGGAGAACGGAGTGGGCCGCTTAACCTCAGTCCTCCCATTTCTACGCTAACATCGTGCCATGTCTTTAACAAAATGTGAGTCTGGGAGAGCACGTGGGTGAGGCTAATTGATCCCTGTCACTGCATGAGTCACACACATAATGCATGGGCACATCAATGCCTGGAGTAGCGTGCACACTTCCCTGCCTTTGTTTCTGGAAGGATACGTCAGGGTTTAGTTAGAGACACGGAGTTACTGAGTGATACAGATGGAGTTCTCCTTTCCTTCACCGGGGCTTCGTCTAGCAGTTAAAGCGAGGGCCAGGCCTCCGGGATCCTATTCTCATCTCCACCACTTTGCTCCCTGTGTGACCTCAGTTCCCCCATCTGTGAAATGGATAGAATAGTCTGTAGCTGGGTTTTAGGAGGGTTGGGGTTGGCGGGGATCAGTGACTGTTTGTCAAGTGCGAGTTCTTTGGATCTGCCCCACCTCCCAGACAGAGCCTAAGCCTTGCCTCTGCCGTGAGTCACACTCCAATCAGACGGTCAAAATAACCCATGTCTGCCCTGCCTCTTACAGTACTATTAAAGTCAGGGACCAGGACCCCATGGTGCTAGGCGCTGTACAAACACTGAGCAAAAAGATGGTCCCTGCTGCAAGGAGTTTATAGTCTATAGGTTGCTGTGGCTCTTAAGGGCCATTCCTTAAGGACATGGAGAAAGGAGATTATTGGGGAACTGGATCCTGCTGGCATGGATATTGCTGTGGCTGGGGAGGAGCAGAGCTGTTTGTTGCCCTAAGGCGAAAAAGAAATGAACCAAAAACCATATCCTGGGGTTCCCAGGACAGTGAGTCTAGGGCTGTCCAGCCAATCCCACAAAACCCTGCCCAGTTCAGCACAAACGGCTACCTCCCCTCAGGCGAGGCCCTGCTCGAGACTAACAGCAGGGAGTAGACCAGGCTGGCGGGCATCAGCAAAGCTGGGTGGGAGGCGTAGGGGGAGCAGGGAGTGCTCATATGGGCAGCTTCATCTCAGCTGGAGAGAGCTCCCACCCGCGCTGAGCACAGCGATGGATCAGCTTCTCATTGAACCGTGGCAGCCAGGAGCAGCCAGTGTCCGACAAGCCTGCTTCCCCGAGCGCCCCGGATGGTCTCACACCTCCCGCAGCCATGGCCCGGCGCCTGCTCTCCGCCGGCATGCACCAGGCCCATCGCTCACTTCCGGGAAGCCCCGTCCATGCCCATCGGTGAGACCGAGCCCAGCAGATCCGATACCTATGGCCGAGCTTAACCCTTGATGCTGGGCGAGGTGGTGATGCTGCAGGGAGATGACAGCCCCAGCAGTGTGGAGTGGGGGGTCCGTGCCCCAGAGGGCAGGTTTGGTGGGCTTGGGCCCGGGCCTCTCCTTGCTGAGATCAGGGCTCAAATCCGGCACAAGTGACAAGGGGCTGGTGGGGTCATCCTGGAGCCCACCTGTGCTCTTCAGAAACCACACTGCTCTCTGTTTGGCAGGGTTGGTCGTACGTGGGAGGAAGCAAATCAGGATTGAGGGGCATCCACCGGATTGGCTGACCAGGACGTGGGTTGGAGTTGACCTTACCCAGGCAGGTCTGGCTGGCTGTCGTGATCAGGAGGGTCCATACTGCATGAGACCAAGCAGCAGGGGTGGTCCAGGGCCCGGACCCTGGTTTTGGTCCCCCCACTACAGAAGGGATGTCCTCTGCCCCCTTTGCTGAGAGGGGTTGGGGTGGGGGGGCATGCTGATTGTGTTTCATTGGGAGCTGGGGGCTGCTCCCTGGTTAATGGAAGTTCCACTTTACCCCCCCCCCCCCCCCCCCACCGATCGGGGCCCGGTTGCCGGCGCTTCTCTCCCCACAGAGCACAGTTGGCACATCCATTTCACTGCCCTAGTTGGGCTTCGGATCGATGCTCTGGAGGCAGCAGCGTCCTCCTGCCCTGAGGGGCCGGGGTCGCTAATGAAGGGCGTTCTCTGGGGGGCTCTGGCAGCCAGCGCTGTCCCGTGGCCCCATTTCCCAGCGTTTCTAGGACGTGAGCCACGGGACTGCGCCACGCGTTGCCGGCGCTGCCCGTGCTCCCAATGACAGGCCCAAGGTAACCCGCCAGCCGCTCTTAATTGGATTTGCTGACACTAATTGCTATCATTTTTGCCTCAATTAAGCCGTTTGCTTCCCCTTTAGCTCCCTGTCCACGGCACTAACGAGGAGCCATTAGTGGGCTCGTCGCCCAGTGACAGCACAGCCGCCCTCACCGCGTCCTGCTGGGGGACCTGACCCCACCCCACTGACCTCCCCAGTGTTCACCTCTCTCTCAGGGGGGGCGCGCCTCGTCTCCATCAAAACGAGGGGAGCCCTCCGTCTGCACTGCCCCACCTCCCGGACCAATGGCCCTGGGGGTTGGGTGTGGAGGGGGGCCAGCTCTCAAGCAGAGAGCTATGGTTGTGAGGGGAAGGCAGCACTTTCTGAGCAGAGGGCCTGGCAGACCACCCTCCCCGCCCCACTGCTTGGCGAGGGGGCTTGGCAAGGTCAGAGGGCCCCCAGCGGTGCCCTTGGCGTGGCTCCACCCCGGGGGGGGGGGGGGCCCACCAGGACTCCCACCAGCCCATCGCAGCGGGCTCTGTGCCCCCACCCCCACGCCGTCCCAGAGCCGTGGGCTCAGCAGAGGTAGGCTGGGCTGGCTGTGGGGCCACGGCCTGGATGGTTTCCAGCACTAGGGGCAGGGGAGCGCGTCTGGCCTGATTCCGAGCCTTCGGGAGCCCGGCAGGTTTGGACCGAGACGTTAAGTTTCCAAGCCCCAAATGCTGTCGGAGGAGATTGTCCCCCCTCAAATTCCACAAGGTACCAGGAGTCTGAACCCCCTAGACTCAGGCCTGGGAGCCCAGGTTGTAAACACGGAGCTTTTCAGGGTGTGGGGATGCTCAGGGACCAGCACCCCATCACCCTGAGGGGCAGGGAAATGAAATGGGTGGAGATCTGGGCAGAGGTTCAGGCTGGCGTCTATGCGGCTGGACAGATCCAATAACAAAATGTGCTGAGCAGCACAGAAGCGACTCGGCTAGTCTCTGGAGTAGGTAGAACGGCCCAGAGATCCCAGACGCATGTGACCCACCCCGGAGACGGGGGTTTGCGTCCCAGAGCAGTCAGGGTCCGTGCCTGGCCAGCGGAGGGGGAGCACTCCGGCCTGGCGGGAGATGGAGTGAGGGACTGCAGGGTTTTGCCCGTTCTGCTCTGCGTAAGCCACCCCACCCCACCCCTGCAATGCCAGGTTGTCCGGGCCTGGGTACAGCCGGATCGGCCTTCCAGCCCGCTGCCTCTGGTCCATTCCTGCAGTAACGCTGACCCCTACTGGCTCCCAGTAGGACAGCAAAGCCACAGAGCAAACACCGTGGGTCTGCCCCCCCTGCACGTCCGCGACGGGTCTCAGCAGGAGCACTAAGGGGGCTGGAAGGAGCTGAAAGGGCTTAGGGGAGACCAAGCGCATCGCTGGCAGTGTCTGTCTGCTTGCCGGGCCGCGTGTGTCCGTAACAGCACGTCAGGGTGCAGGGGTCGGTCCGGATCCTTCAGGCAGGCCGGGGAGGCCTTTGCGAGAGCATGTGAGAAGCAGGCCCCACATGTGACCCTGGCTCTTCCCTGCAGCGCCGGGGCACTCCCTTCTTTTTGGTGCCTGGGCTCATTGACACAGCTGCCCTTGGGGGTGTCCCCTAGCCTGGACCTGCCGAAATGGGGCTGTCTTTCCAACTGGAGAGAGCATACGGGGAGGGGGGTTCTGCCCTGGCTGCTAGCCCCCACCCCTGGGGGTCTGGGAGGTGGGGGAAAGCATAGGGACTTCTAGAGCCTGGTGGAAGCCAAGCCTAAAGCGTGCAGGACCTCCCCCCCGCCCCAAGCTTGGCCCTGGTGCCTCGTCCAGCTCCTGTCTCACTGCTGGGTTCACCTGGCCCTGCTGCAGTCCATCCCTGCACCGGGGCGCTGAGGCACGGCCAGCCACACCTTAGCGAGGCTGGTTAAAAGTCAGTCCCAAAACAGGACACCAAGAGCACAGCTTGAACCCAGCCCGCAGAGCCTCTGACAGGCCTGCCTGCCTCGTTACCTCCACAGCGGGTCACCCCGAGGCCCGGGTGAGGTTCAAGGGAAGAGCTCTGGGAGACTCAGGTTCAAGTCCATCATGTTCTGCCACAGATTCCCCGTGTGACCCTGGGCCAGTCACTTGGTTTTGGTGCCTCAGTTCCCATCTGTACCCTGGGGATAACACTGCCCCGCCACACTGGGGGGCTGTCAGGAGGAATACACTAAAGTGGGTGAGGTGCTCCAAGCCTGCAGCGAGAGGAGCCCTGTAAGGCCTTGCCTACCCTACGGGGGCTAAGGCACCTTAGCTATGCTGGCATAACCCCGTAACATAGACTCAGCCTCCAGGGTTGTCCAGTGCTGTAGGAACACTAACCGCCCTGAGCGACGGCCCACCGCTTCCATTGCCCTCTCTGCGCTGACAGTGGGGGGTTCGGTTGGCGTAGCGCAGTGAATTGTCCTCTCCCCTGAGCGCCGGAGCTATGTCGGCCTGAATTTTATGTGGCGGCCAGGCCAGGCAGCTAGAATTAGCAGCGTCTCTGCCACTTGATTTACTAGAAGAAGGGCTGAGTATTAAACAAACGCCAGGTAATTATGAAATCCCGGTGAGCAGGGCTCTTCAACCCCCCCATGAACAGCCTTTTAAGGATGAGTTTGTAGCGCTGTGATGCTTGGGCCTTATCTTATTACATCTCAGTGACACCCACAGCGCAGGGTGTAGGGAGGACAGCTAATTCACAGCTTTGCTGGCCGCAGAGAGCAAGGGGAGGCCACCACCCGCTTCTGCAGCACCCCCAGCAGCCTGGCGATTGTGGGAGAGAGGGACGGGGTGCTTGGGGGACTAGCACCAGGGTATGGAGCCTTTTGCTGCCCCCGCCGCTCTAAATCTAGGGCAGGACGGTAGCGACTGGACGCTGAGGAGAAGCCAGCGTGACGCAAGGCAGGGGCTGCCAGACGCTGTGGCCCAGACCTGCTGCTCGCCGTTGGAGAGGTCGGGAAAGAGGAAGGACTGACTGGGCCTGAAAGACCCTCTCCCTTCACCTCCAGCGTAACACCCCTCAGCTCATCCAGGGTACGTCTACACTACAGGCGGAAGGTGTGAACTCCAGTTCAAGGAGCCCTACCTGTGATCGAGCCAGTGTGTGAGAATTAGTGTGTAGCCCCGGGGGCTAGCTGCTCTGACTACTTCGCTGCCAGAGACCGAGGCCCCGAGCCGGGGCGGTCGGCTCTGCACACCCTTCTCGCTTCTGCGGCTTCGCTCTTTTAGTGCATGAGCTCGATCAGCGCCAGCATGGGTATGGCTCTGCGAGCCAGAACGTACACCTCCGCGTGTAGCACACCCACAGAGACAGCGCTTCTCTAAGGGGGGTGATACAGGAAGGGTGGCACCTTGCAGGTGGGAAACTGAGGCTCAAAGCACAAGTGACTTGCCCAAGGTCCTGCAACGAGGCAGTAGCAGAGCTGAACCCAGCGTGCCTGTCTACTATTCCAGGGCCCTGGCACTGCACCATGCTGCCTGGAGAGAGAGGGAAGGAGCAGGCCCCACCCAAGCAGAGGCCCTTGACTGAGATCACAGACTCTTTCCACTAAGGGTCTGTCTATGCTGGAGCTACAGGTGTAGTTTCCAGCTCAGGAGACATACGCGTGCTAACCTGATTGGGCTAGTGTGCTAAAAATAGAAACGTAGCTGTGCTAGTTGCCCCCATACACATCCAGTGTCTCAGAGAGGTGGGTCGATGCTGCAGCAAACCCCTCCCACAGCTCACATCACCAGGGCTACTCTTCTGTTTTTAGAGCACTAGCTCACACAAGCCCATCACAGGGGAGCAATTTTCATTTCCTGCACGGTTTGGTTGGATTCAAGGATGACGACTTTAGGATGAAATGGCTTCCCATCCAATTACTGCTCCCCCATGCCCTTTCCTTCCTCCACACACCCCTCTCAGAGTTGTTCTGATCTCCCTTAGCAAGCCCTGGTGAAAACTCAGGCAGCCTTTGGCCCTGTTCCCACTAGCTGATGTGCTCGCAGAATGAATTTGCAGGTGTGCCTTAAGATCCCAAATTCAGTGGGCCTCCCCTTCCCCCAGTTAAATTTTAAAGCATAAATAAATAATTCCATCTTTACTAACATTGGATTGTGAGATAAAGCCCAGGCGCAAGGATGAAAATCATGCACAGAGTTCAAAAAGCTCTTGCAGCCCCATGTAGCGCTAATGCATATTTCATTAAGGTCTGTGTTAGGAAAACTGGCTGCAGCGACAGGAGAGCTATCAAATGCAAACAAAGAGCAACTGAATGAAGGCAGAGCACAATATAATATCCATGAGCTGCAACATCCAAAAAAAATTATTCAGAGGTAATCAAATCATTGCTATTGTGCACACAGATAATACTGTCTAAGAGGCCTATTTACATTTAAAGAGACACTGCCCAGGGGAGGAATGTTTAACAAATTCATAACGACATAGATTTCATAGCTATTGGCGGCTATAAAATTCTGTGCACCCACCGCATGCAGAATCTTAAATGGGGATCAGCCTCAACAGCATCAAAGCCAAACACACAACCCTCAACATCCCCTGCTAAAGGAGAAAGCGGTTTTAGGTGCAATGGGGCTTATATGTGCGACAGGCCACACCCCCCAGATGGCAGTATAGCTCTTTGACACGTCGGCACTTGTGATGTTCCATCCTCAGGCTGCTGCAAATCATTTTTACCCAGTTTAAGGACAGCTATCAGCTGCTGCTCTCTTCAAAAGCAGACCCATATCTTGCAAACAGCCCCTCTCTTTATAACTGGGCAAGCCTGAATACCAGCATCCAAACACCTCCGGCCTTTGGAGTCCTGGAACTCCGCTCCAGGCATTGCTCTCCGCTCTACTGCCAAGACTGTCGCCAGACATGCTGCAAGAGATTTTGGAATGGGAGAGTATCCCAGATGGCCTGCCTTTAATGTGGTATTTAAAAAAAAGAGCCCAGAAACACCTGATCGAGGATGGAGGGAAGTCACAACAGCAGCTACACCCCAGGGTGCTGTGAGTCACCCAGGAAAAAGTTTCTCCCCCTTGCATACAGCTACTGCTGATCAGGCCTGCTTGGTTCCAATTCCAGGCAGCCTCTCTAAAGCATCCAAGCAGATCTTTCCTAACCAGGCGTGCGCCTGGCAACTATCTAGACTCCCTGCCCCATGGCTGAAGTTAACCATAGACTTACCCCCACTACTGCCCAGGAGATGCACCCCTCACGGTTGGACCAGGAACACGTGCGGTCCAAGCCCGTAGAAGGGAGTCCCCGAACCAGAAAGCGGTTATGAGTGCACATGGAGGGGGCAGGTATTCACTAATCAGCCCACCAGTGATTAGTATTTTTAATTGGGGAAAAAAGTCAAGGAAAGTTCTTCTCAGAACAGGTTTCTAGGGGGCCAGAATATAGTGGCTGTAACCTCACTTTCCAGGATCAGTTTAGCCTCACAGGAAGAGCTGCAGTGAGCATACTATTCCCTGAAGTGATCTTTCTAATTAAAAAGGCCCCTTCATCTGGCAAAGATGAGTAGCATCATGTTCTGGCTTCACCCAGACCACATCCTGGTGGATTAGACACAGAGCTGAGAGCTTGGGCCACTTACATTCTAATCAGGGCTGGCTCTAGCTTTTTGGCCACCCCAAACAAAAAACAAACAACGGTGGCCGCAGGGAGGGCAGTCAAGGCAGCTCACAAGGGGGTGAAGGATGGTGCCCGCCTGCTCCCTCCACCTGTGGGCAGCCAGGTGCTGCAGCCTGCTTGCAGCTGGGTGAGAGGGGCTCCCCCCTCCAGCCTTGGGGTGTGTCTCCTTGCCGGACAGGCCAATTTCACCAGGACATTCCCTTATCAAGCCCACTTCATTCAGTTGAACCAGAGCACCTGTCAGCTCTCTGGAGGGACTTCTAGACCAGCGGTGTCCAGTAGAAATTCAATGCTAGCCACTCACGGTTTTGAATTTCTCTTAGCTACATTATAAAAGAGCCACATGCATTAGCCACAATTCAATAGCCTATTAGCCACATGTGGCTAGTGGCAAATGTATTGACACCGCTGTTCTAGATGATAGAAGTCACCACTTAGCCTGCTCTTTGATAAACTCAATAGTTTAGGCACATTAAGTCTCCCACTGTAAGGCCGGTTTTCTAGACTGTTAATTCCAGGACCCTCCCCACCTTTGGAGCTCCACTGCAGGGTTTTCACATCAGGACTGGACACAGTGGCCTTTCCAATGCTGCCCAGATAGCTCCAGAGGGCCTCAATTCGTCATTGCTCTGCAGCAGCTTTGAACTAGCGATGCTGGTGCAGAGTAGCCCCGGAGCAGGTACAAGACCCTTTCCATCTGCCGAACGGCCCCTTGTGCCGGACACAGGGATGACCTGGGATATTCAGAGGACAGCGTTGCCAGTCTCCTTCCAAACACTGGACTGAGACCCATTCTGAAGGAGATGGGGTGGTTGCAGTAGTTTAACGTGCTACCTTCTAATTTGCAGAGAGCCCAGCTTTGCACCCCAAGACCAAACTAGAGCAGTGATCCCTCCCCCTACCACTACCTTCTGTTTCCCAGCTACTGAGCCAGCCAAGCTCGGGGACAGAAGAACCAAACTGCTTTTGAAGTCACATGGAAAAATATGGTTTATCACAGGTTCCAAAATATTAACATGGCATTTTATAAGACTGTTTAATCCGCATTCACAGGGCAAAGTTAGCGAGGCGAGAACCAGGCATTTCAAAGCTGCAGCAGCCACTATGGGAAAATTGGAACTTGGTCCAGGAGGCAAGGGGCCCATTTATCCTAGGAGGGAAGGGGAAAGAACAGTTATTCCATTTCGTGCATGGGCCGAGATCAGCAACAGAGACTGCGCTGTACAGTGCAGTAAGAGCTTTACACAGTAAAGACCTGATTTTCAGAGATGCCAAGCACCAGCAAACCCCACCTACTTCACTGGGAGCGCTCAGCACCCCTGGAAGCCTGAGGCCAATACGTCATTCAACACCAACACCGTAGGCTGCAGCTTTTGGGAGAATTGGGTCTGCCAGCTAGAGGGAGCAGGCGGGGAAGTTAAGTGACCTCACAGGAGGTCCCGATTCTCACTAACATCCTAGACGGAAGAGCTCAAATCAGGTGAGCCAATATGACCAAAGTTTTAACCGCCCTGGTCAAGTTCAGACCGAGTGAGTTGCAGTCAGTTGCTGACGGAAACAAGAGGTGGTAGCAAGCACGGGCCTGGTGCTCTGTAATCCTTTAAGCCAGGCCTCTCCAAACTTTGGTGTGTGGATCATTGTTTGAGTGTTGCTTGGAAGCCTGCCCTTCTATTTGTGACTGGGCTGCCTCTTTCCACTGGTGAAGGAACAATAGCTTTAGCATCTACAGCCTTTGCCTACAGGCAGAGCATCCAACCGAATTAGCGGTCTTAACATAGCGTAGCAGGTGGGAATGGAGGGCCTAGGACCATGTGACCAGCCAGCTGGCCCAGCTCTGCAGGACACTGGTGGTCAATGGATCATTCGGGAACTTGGACTTTAAAGTCACATCTAATTTACCAGAGTCGCTAGTGCTTTCAAGAGAAATTAATACGAAGCCCTGGAAGCCAGTCCAGGGTGGGGGAACAAGCTGCTTTAATGGGTACATGGGAAGTGCCCAGACACTGAGTCGTCTCCAAGAGGGAGGTGAGGTGCATAGGTTAGGGGCCTCTCATCCAAGTATCTCCTGCACTTGCCTCCACTGGGAGGGCAGGCTTGAGTGTCGAAGGATTATCTCCCTGGGGAAAGTCATGGAAGCAAAAAGGGTTGATGGGAACTGGCCATGGTCAGAGTGACTCTTGCAGAACTGGGACTTGGAGCCAGGAGTCCCTGCATGAACACGGAGCACAGTTCTGCATGCCTTTCCTCTCTTGCCCGATGCTCAAGTGGGTCTACACCATCTCCTCTGGCCACTTCCCTGCACTCACCTGAGTGGAGCAGATGAGTAAGGCTCTACCTTCCCCGAGTAGAACCACCCCACTAGCTTGAGGCACTGCAAACAGCTGTTCAGCAGCTGGCACCAGGGCCGGTGCAAGGAAGTTCCATGGCCTAGGCAAAACTTCCTTGCACCAGCCCTGTGCCCCCTCCCTCAGCTAACACACCCCCGTGGCAGCCAGCTCCCCACCCCCCTGCCCATGGCAGCTCCCCTGCCCCGCCCACGGCAGCAGCTCACCTCTGCCGGCGCCAGCAGCTCCTCTGAAGCTGCGTTCTCAGTGGTGTTTTGGCAGCCACTTTTATTGCCACCGAATCGCTGCCAGGAATCGCCGCTGCTGAAATGCTGCCAAGGGCGGCGCAATACTGCCCCCCCAAATCCTGGTGCCCTAGGCGACTGCTTAGGGTCGCCTAGTGGAAGCACTGGACCTGCTCGCTCAGCAGATGTGGTGGCCCAGGCCCTCGATGGAGCCAGCCATTTCAGCAGCTGGGTGTTTAGGACCTGGAAAAGGAGGTGTCCGAGCCCCCATCACCCTCCTGCCTTCGCAGGGCAGCCAGGGGAAGGGAGAACATCCTCCAAGGCTCTCAGTACTGGGAAACATGAGCCCAAGATGGGGTTTCAGTAGCCCCCTCATCCCTGTGTGCACAGACCCATCCCCGCTTGCCCCAGGAGAAAGCACCTGTGTGCAAGGGAGAAACGTCCTTACCAATCACTTCAACCCAGTTACTGCCGCTCACCACAGCCGGCTGCTCCGGGGCGTCCCCACCGCTGCCGCTCGCCGCAGCCGGCTGCTCCGGGGCGTCCCCACCGCTGCCGCTTGCCGCAGCCGGCTGCTCCGGGGCATTGCTGCTGGCCGCAGCCAGGGTGTTCTCTCCATCCAGAGTCCCCTGCAGAGTCAAGGGCACAGACGGGCAGTTCAGAGCGGAGCCGGCACCAAGAACTGGTCAGTTACATCAACATGGGGGTTTGCACCTGAGGCTCAGGAGAGGCTGACTAAACCCACCCTAAAGCTTTGTGGTTAGAGAGGAGATTGTGCTTCCCCGGCTGCTGTTGTAGCAGCTACACCAGCAGCTGGGACAGCTGCAGAGAACTGGCTCATTTCAGCTTCTGCTGGCTCCGTAAACCCGCATCTTGCTCGGTTTACTTGGGTGAACTGGTAACCAGGGTTAGGGTTAAGCAAGATGAGGGGGCTCCATGCTTTGGTCCAGTGCCATCATTACGCTCTCCCACTGCTAAGCATAAGACAAGATAATTCACCAAAGCTGCAACTCAGTTGCCTGTTAACCACATGGACACTTGCCAAGTCCCTGCACAAGGGGCCTGGCTTGCCCCTGGTGTGATCCCTACGGTCATTGAGAGGGGCTCGCTTACCTGCAGACTCGGCAATTCCTTCACTACCAGGACCCCGTCTCTCTCTTCAAACTCCAGGTCGGTCTCGGTGTCGTTCTGGGACCTGTACTCCTCGCTGTCCGTCTCCGAGCGAGTCGGCTGCAAGAGGGAAGGAGGCCCGTGCTGCTGAGGACAAGCTTTGGGCCAAACTAAAGCAAGGAAGAGGAGCAGCGGCAAACCCTAGAGCAGAGGACAATGCTCCAGCAGAAGCCCACTGCTTTCCCAGCAAAGGGGGCTGACTCCCTTTAAAGGGGTGGGGGGGGGGGATGACTGGGGAAGGGTGCCAAGGCAAAGGGCAGTTAGGTGCTCAAGTCCCTTTGGCTTTTGATGGGGGCCTACTAATTGCCCTTTGTGCTTCCAGAGTCCGCCTCTCCCCAGCCCTCTTGGTGAACCAGGGCTTGACAACACCGGGAAGGGGTGGGAGCATCTGCCACTTCAAGGATCTGTCCAGCTACAACTCAGCACAGATTCATCTACTGGGCGAGAGGCTGTATAACAGCCTCCACAGTCTGCCAGGCACTTCCCAGACACTCAAGGTGGACACTTCCTGTTTGGAGAAGCTCATAGTCCAATAGCCCTATTGGGAGCAAGCACCCTTGTATAGGCTCACATGGGCCAATGCCACCTGTACACTAGTCATCTCGGCCTGTAGGTGTTGGACAGCCTCGTTTCCATAGACAAATGCAACAGACATGATGTGCAGATGAAAACTCCTCCATAAGGTCCCAGCTTTGCAATACAGAGCAGGCACTAGTCTCACCACTTCTAGTTAGGACACAAATAGGACGCGTGTTACCAGATGCGTCTGCCAGGGGAGGAACAGCCAATCTCTGGATACCAAAGGCCCTTTAAACAAAACAGTTTCCTGGGAAACTATCAGCATTTATTACAAACCTTAAAAGCAAAAAAAAAACAAAAAAACACACAACAAAACAACAAAATCACCCCAAAGGGGTTCAAAACCATTGCATAAAATAAAGGTGGCAGTTTTCTGGGTAAATCTCTTTAAAAAGCATTCAAAACCACCTTATTCTGAAGTGTAGAGAGTTTCATTTTTGACCCATTTTAGCATGAAAAGTAGGGCACCGATGCGCATTTGCTTTGAGGGCTGAGAACTACCCATACTATCTAGAAAACTGGTAACGTGCACATTGTTGATGTGGGATCAACCGCAGTCCGTACTGCGGCACTCTAGTCCTGTCGGTACTTCTGTCCCATTCCCCGCTCTTAAGCTGACCAGATAGCAAGTGTGAAAAATCGGGACAGGGGATGGGGGGGTAATAGGACCCTATATAAGAAAAAGCCCCAAATATCAGGACTGTCCCTATAAAATCAGGACATCTGGTCACCCTACCTGCTCTGGAAGGAAAGCTGGTGGTTAGCGAGCCACCATCTCTCCTGCTGGAGCAGGTGCCTGGGTCCAGGGAGTTGGCACTGGAATTGCCAATCAGTAAAAAAATGTCAAATGGCTTTTGTAAAATCCAGGAGTTTCAACTGAAAACAAAGGGCCTCCCATCTACTGAATCCAGCCCATGCACTGTCCATGGCTCACCAAAGGAATGCAGCTGTCAGACCTGCCAGGCCCCAGTCTGATGGCGCATGGCATAAGCCACCTCCTGCTGTCTGGAAGCCTTGCATGCCCAGCCGGAAGCGAGCAGAGGAGAGCTCGGTGCTCGGAAAGGGATGTAGCATCCTGGGCAAACCCAGCCATGTTAACAGTGCGCTGGAGCGGCGCCACGGTTCTGCGTAACCCAGCACACAGGGCCTAGCTCTGCCAAACAGCGAGTGCGTCATACCTCATAGGTAGAGTCTTCGGCCTCATCCTCCTCCGGCAGCTCTTGCTGCAAGACCTCCACCCAGGACTGATGCTCCTCCAGAGCCACGTCATCTTGTTTCCTTTTGCTCCCTTTGCCCGAGGGCTTGACTGGACTTTTTTGGATCTCTGCAAGAAGGCCATGAACAGCACAGGTAGTATCAGGGCATGTACCCCACGGAGGCCAGGGTCACCACTGCTTATGTCTGCCCTCCCAAAGGGCAGGCCCAGATGCTCCAGAGTAGGGATGGCCTAGTGGGTTTGCCATGTGACTGGCAGGCCAGCCATATTCGGATAGCTTCACCCAGGTGATGGCTGGACCTCAAGATGCTGGGTCCCGGCTACGAGGCCGAGAGACAGCTCAGGCATATCTTGGCTCAGTGTTGGACTGGCAGCTAGTCTCCCTCCTGCCCTGGCACCTGATTTTGGGGAAGGCTTTGTTACCCCTTGATCAGAGGCTTAACCCAACTCTTTTGCTGGCTTGGGGAGAACAGTCAGAGCCGGGAGCGGGCAGTCTCCACGAGGATGGAGCAGTGTGGCATCACTCTTCCCAGTAGGGGAAAGGGGTGGGAGAGACGTGCTCCTGGGAAATCTGGAGCAAAGAATTGCCGAACCAGGGTTCATCTCACCCAGCGTCCTATTGCACAGCAGCCTGTACTAGCCGCTCCACAGGGAAGTGCACGACACCCACTTCTGGGCCGTTCTAGAACCACCTGCTTGAGCAGAAGAGCATCCTCCTCCTAACCTGAGGCAGGCAGAGATTAGATTCCCTCCTGAAGCACCATGGTTCAGATCCCATATGATGGATAATGAAATTCATTAGACTAGAGTTATTGCCACAATATCATTGAGGCCAAGGCGTTCCACAGGCTAATGTTAAAAAAAAGGGGGTTTTATTGACCAGTTGTAAAGCATTGCCTCCTAATTGAATTGCCTCTTGTTTTTGGTTACGATCCGGGTAAATCGGAGCACAAGACTGCCCTCGATATCACTCATTTTCTGTATTTATATCCTGTCTCCTCCCTAAACTACATATCCCACACCTCTTCACTCATACAGAAGCCTTCCCAGGCCTCTAATAATTGGTTACTCATCTCTGAAGCCCGTCTAGTTCTGCTCCAAGATGGGGTGACCAGGAACTCTCTGCATGCCAGGAATACAAGCATTGATTTAGAAAAGGTTTTCAGGGTCTCTAGCTCAGGGGTTCTCAAACTGAGGGTTGGGGGGTCACAAGGTTATTACATAGGGGAGGGGGGGTCACAAGCTGTCAACCTCTACCCCAAACTCTGCTTTGCCTCCAGCATTTATAATGGTGTTAAATAGATAAGCGTTTAAATTTGTAAGGGGGGGGGTGTCACACTCAGACTTGCTATGTGAACGGGGTGATGTACAGATGTCTGAGAATCCCTGCTCTAGCTTATTCCCTATGCAGAATATATCCAGTTTGCTTTTTTCTACCCCTGCCTCTGCACATTCAGCAGAGACCTACAGTGAGCTGCCTGCTGGGACACCTGGCTCTTACCCAAGTCATTACAGTTACTTAGGACCCTCTGCGATAGTGAAAAAGAATAATCGGAACAATGCATCAGCTGGCATCTGTCAACACCAGCTTCCACCCCCCACTGGGCTATTCATTCCCCTAGCTTGGTTAGGTTCCCTCTGTCTTCTCCAGCCTAATGCAGATTTTATCTGCCTCACTCCTTGCCCTCTTTTCAAGATCATTCATGTATTAGGATGCCTGTGTTTCTGGAGCTAGAGGTCCAGGTTTCAAGCCCTAACTCCCCAGGTACTTTTGACATACAATGAAGAGGGTCTTGCTTGCATAATTTAGCCACCTTAGTGTTGAGTCCCATTAGCTGGCAGTGGCGTTTCCATGCGACATGAACAGCAAAGCAAGACGAATGTCTTCTGGGTGAGCCTGACACTAGCTGCATGACCCATGGGCCCGATGCTCCAGCCTTGCCTAAGAAACCCAGCTCTGCTCCTCTGCCGTGAGACCCTCCTGCAAGAGGAAGGGTGACCCACAGAGTCTCCTAGCTAGTGATTAGTGAGCTGCTGGTTGGCTAAAGCAGCAGCTCTCAACAGGGCAATGGATGTAGTTCCTGGTACCAGCCAGGGGAGCCCATGGGGGTTTTAGCCCCTGGCTGCTGCTGCACTGCAGGAAGCAAACAGAGAGACCTCTCCTCCAGGGCAGAGACTCAACTCCGAGCTTGCAGATAGATGTCAAGCGAGCCACTTGCTGCATTCGCTTAGCCTGACCATTCCTCCAGCACAGACAGTCCATAGGAAGCAGTGGTTATTTGGGAGAAGGTGGACGGGGGCCAAGACACTACCGGATTTAAGGAACTAGCCTCTCACATCTGCAGATGTCAGTTCAAATCCCACCTTGGAGCAGGAGGGCCAAGTGTCTGTGGCCTCAGCCTAGCCCCATTTGCAGTGTCACCACTATTAAACCAGCACAGTTTTGTCATGTATCATAGAATCTTGGTTGGAAGGGACCTCAGGAGGTTCTAGTCCAACCCCCTGCTCAAAGCAGGACCAACCCCAACTAAATCATCCCAGCCAGGGATTTGTCAAGCCTGACCTTAAAAACCTCTAAGGATGGAGATTCCACCACCTCCCTAGGTAACCCATTCCAGTGCTTCACCACCCTCCTAGTGAAATAGTGTTTCCTAATATCCAACCTAAACCTCCCCCACTGCAACTTGAGACCATTACTCCTTGTTCTGTCATCTGGTACCACTGAGAACAGTCTAGATCCATCCTCTTTGGAACCCCCTTTCAGGCAGTTGAAAACAGCTATCAAATCCCCCCCTCACTCTTCTCTTCTGCAGACTAAATAACCCCAGTTCCCTCAGCCTCTCCTCGTAAGTCTGTTCCTGCGTAGACGACATGAAGAGGAGGGAGGGGTGCTGCAGGGCACAGGGAAGGGGAGGGATAGCTCAGTGGTTTGAGCATTGGCCTGCTAAACCCAGGGTTGTGAGTTCAATCCTTAAGGGGGCCATTTAGGGAATCTGGGGAAAAAAAAAATCTGTCAGGAGACAGTCCTTGGTCCTACTAGTGAAGGCAGGGGACTGGACTTGATGACCTTGAAAGGTCCTTCCAATTCTAGGAGATTGGCATATCTCCATTTCATTTATTTCGTTCGTTCAACTGATCAGCAGCTCCCAGCCACAGGGGCTGGACCAGCTCAGGTGGAGTTCTACAGGTGAATCACCAAGGATTCATTCAGATATTACAGCAGAGATCATTGCTGGGAGCCCCTGGCCTGCAGGCTTGGACTACCAGCCGACCCTGCGGGACCTGTGACAAGGTTCCCACTACAAGCTTGCCAGGCAGAGGCAGCCAAACGCCTCCCTTTCCACCTCAGGAAGGTCAGGGCTAAAGTTTTAAAGGGCCGCCTAGGGACTCTGCGTGTGGGTAGGGTGACCAGATGAAACGAACAAAACATCAGGACACATGAGGGAAGCAAAAAAAAAAAAAAGCAGCAGCCCAAGTGGAGTTGCAGAAGCAAAAAAAACCAAAAGCCACAATATCAGGACAAATGGCATCCTGACCGTGCATCGGTCGGGACACGGGATAAAGAACTAAAAATCAGGACAGTCCTGATTTTATCGGGATGTCTGGTCACCCTAGGTGCAGGTACTCAACATAAGACTCCAACTCTTGGGAAGTCCAGCCCCTTTCAAGTCTCTCACACTGGGTACATAAAGGAGGCCAGGAGAGCGTTTTCCCTGCAGCATGGGCCGTTCTGCCTGACGGTTTATGCCCCAGAGCAGCGACTCAGCCCAGCCAGCACATGCACCAGGCCTGCCGCATGGCCACCTCATGCTCTGCAGATCCACGCTGCTCACCCATGCACCGCTTAGCTCCGCGTCACGGAGAGTTCTTACCCTCAGGGACCCCGCTCTGCCCCATGCTGTCCGCCGGCAGGTAGCCGAGGGCATGCTGGAACCGGGAGGGGATGACGGCGAACAGGAGGTGTGCCAGTCTGCCGAGACGCTTCTTGGCATGCCGCACAGGCCTGTCAGGGGAAGGGGCGCGCGAGTCCTGGCTGCCAATGGTCTCCACGGGGACAGGGGAGCCGCCCCAGGCCGAGATCTTGTGGAGGAGGCGGGCCTGAGAACACGAGTTAGACTGTCAGAAAGTGGTCAAATAGCACGAGTTGTAAAATCCCCCCTTCCCATGATTAGCAGCTGGGCCTAGCGGGTTCGATTGCTGCCACCTCACTCATCTCTGACCCTAGGGCTTTAACCGGCAAAGCTCATAGCCATCCCTCTGCCAAGCCCCTTCTCCCATGGAGGAGCATTGCACAGGGCACAGAGGTTAACTGCCGTGATAAAGGGGGGGGGGGGGGGGAAGAGGGGAGATGGGTACTCCCAGCCCTGATCCACCCCAGGGAGCAGGCAGTCCGTGCCAGACCATCTACTCAGCAGATGCCACAGTAACTTCTAGTGGCCATAAGGCAGGCGTGCAGATAGGGTGACCAGATGTCCCAATTTTATAGGGACAGTCCCAATTTTTGGGTCTTTTTCTTATATAGGCTCCTATTACCCACCCCTCCCAGCCTGATTTTTCACACTTGCTGTCTGGTCACCCTAAGTGCAGACCACTTTCCACAGCCCAGCCGGGCACATGACAGTCTTTAAAGCAAACCCTTAAAGCAGGGTGACCAGACAGCAAATGTGAAAAATCAGGATGGGGGTGGGGTGGGGATAATTGGAGCCTATATAAGAAAGACCCCAAAACCAGGACTGTCCCTATAAAATCAGGACATCTGGTCACCCTACCTTAAAGTCTCAGCTGGGAAGGGACTAGAGCACAAAGCAGGGGGGGGAAGAAAACAGGAGAGCACCTGTATATTGACTGCAGCATTAGGGGGTGGGGTGAAGAGGGGACAGGAAAAGAAGCAGGAGCAAAGAGGAACCTGGGGTGGGGGAAGAGAAGAAGCTACAGGGCCTAAATCCAGGCAAGCCCCCAGCTCAGATACAGCCAGCACTGCCGGCGATGGGGAATCACTTACCAGGGAACTGAAGAGCCTCAGCGGAGCAATTTGGTGGAAGAACCTGGCAAGCGAGGATTCAGAGTCCACCTGGACAGCTGGCATCTCCTAAATGCAGAAGGAGAGGGGTTGTTAGAAGATCCAGATCCCCCCCCATACCTTGCCCATTGCCTCCCAGGGAACCTGGCCCCTATCACCTGAGGGAGCTCTCTTTTCTCGGGGCTGGCCTGGGGGGCCATGGGCTCACTGCACTGCTACTGCCTGGTGTAGCCCCACCCCCCAGCACGTTAGCTACATATTGGTTCTGACCCAGCTGCTCTCCATTGTGCTGACGAGCTGCCAGTCTCAGTTAATCAGCACAGCTCCCTGCAGGCTTTGCCTGATTGCAGGGCAGAGTTTCCCCAGCTGCGGGAGCGGCCTTAGGGGACTTCTCTTGGCAGGCGATGGTTAGGAATGGGAGCATAGAGATCAGGGCTCCCCGGGGATGTGCTTTGGGCTGGGTTCGCCGGTGCTGTGCTCTGTGTGTGGGCATTTCCCCCAGGTGATGCCAGCTTCATGAGCTGCTGGCATTTTACACCAACGTCCCACGGGCTGGGAATAACCACACACGATGCAGGAGGCTGGAGAATGGGGGCCAGATTTTTAAAGGTATTTAGGTGCCGAAAGATGCAGAGAAGCACCTAGTGGGACTGACAGCCTGGATTTTTTAGGCACCTAAATACCTTTGCAAATCGGGCCTTTGGATGGTGCTGTTGCAGTGACTGTGGAATACGAATTCGCGGGGACCCTTTCCAGGTAGGGCCCCGAGTCTATTCTGTGCCCAGCTGAGTCCGGGCAATTCTACCACGGGGGTTTTTCGCTGACAATTCCCTTCTGTGTGTGATTACCAAGGCCAGTACCAATTCCCCGGCCCGCGAAGGCGCTAGAATGGGGAGATCCTGCTGATAACTTGGTTTTCCGAATTCGCAGTCAAACAGCAGGAGAAGCTGGAGCCCTGGTGAGAAAGCCCCCCCACCCCCATGCTGAAATAAGCAACTTCTCCCCTATAAAGCTGAATGGGAGGGAAGGCCGTCTGGTCCTTTGAAAGCTCTGCCTGATTCAGTTAGCGGCTGACAGCCTCTCCAGTGACAGACATTCACGTAGTCTCAGAAAACACCTCCCAAATGCTGCCTTGTTGTTGTGTATGATGCCCCCCCCCCCCGCCCGGCCAGGTTTGTGGCATGTGCGAGGTTTTAACTCCGTGCTCTCTGTGCCCTTCCCACCAGGGCCGGCGCTTCCACTAGGCGACCCTAGGCGGTCGCCTAGGGCGGCAGGATTTGTGGGGCGGCATTTCGGCAGTGACTCATTTCCCGGCGGCGATTCGGCGCCAAGAACAGCGGCCGCCGAAACGCTGCCGAGAACGCAGCTTCAGAGGATCTGCTGCCGAAGCGCCGCCGATTACGGCGGAGGAGCGCTGCCGCCCAGGGCGGCAAAAACCCTGGTGCCGCTACTGCTCCCCACCCACTGTCTCACGCTGATCTCTGACTCCTGTCTCACGCCCCTCCCAGATAGGGGTTAATGGGGAGCTCCCCGCTTCCAGGATCACCTAGGCCTTGGCCCTGTCTTCCGGCATCCTGTTTATGGGCTTGCTTTCCACTGAGCATCGGACACTGGTTACTGCCAGAGCAGGGGCCGAGATTCTCCACCGCTGGTAGCTGGGTTTGACTTCAGTGGAGTTATGCTGATTTACACCAGCTCAGAATTTGGCCCAGTATTGACCAATGTATCTGTCTTGCCGGTCTTAACCCCACACCCATCACTGGGCCGTGTCCGGCCTTCTCCCAAGCCCCTGACGATAGTAGCCTAGCAGAACTGTTCTTCAAATCCTAGCCCTTTGACCCCTCGAGCTTCACCCCCCTCCATCCCATTCCTCCCTGCACGGGAAGAGATCGCCTTATGGCTCAGCCTTTCCCAACAGCGAGGGAAAGATACTCACTGAATTCAATGGGCTTTGGATCGGACCCCCCGCTGAGATCAGGGCCTCGCTGTGCTAGGCGCTGTATAGACACTGGTGTTGGCAACGTCTGTGACTTGGTGTTTTTTCTTAAAGCCCCAGCTCCTGGAGGCACGTGATTGGGGGAGAATCTCAGCTTTTCTATACGTAAAGTCAGTTTCTAGCCCTCAAATTGCAGAAATTGCTTGAAAATGTGACCTGGGTGCAACGTAAAGGCTGAGAAAGCAGAAGGCAAATAACCCCAGAGGTATTATTTTTTAAGTCTCATGGTTTCAGGAGGGGCTGACCAGGGGCAGCTCTATGTTTTTTGCTGCCCCAAGCACGGCAGTCAGGCAGTCTTCGGCAGCCTTCGGCGGCATGCCTGCGGGCGGTCCACTGGTCATGCAGATTCGGCTGCGTTTCTGCAGGTGATCCGCCGTCGAAGCCATGGGACCAGCAGACCTCCCGCAGAAACGCCGCCGAAGGCTGCCTGCTTGCCACCCTCACAGCTACCGACACGCTCCCCTCCCCGTGGTTTGAACATTGGCCTGCTAAACCCAGGGTTGTGAGTTCAATCCTTGAGGGGGCCATTTAGGGATCTGGGGGAAAAATTGGGGATTGGTCCTGCTTTGAGCAGGGAGTTGGACTAGATGACCTTCTAAGGTCCCTTCCAACCCTGATATTCTATGAAGGGAATGTGCAGGATTTTGCCTGCGTGAATTGAATGGAGGTTCAGACTGAAGGTGTGTTTGCACCTCCGGCAGAGGTGTGACTGCAGCCGGTGGAGACAGACTACACACCTGGATCTAGCTAGCTTGAAGAACAGACGTGGTGAAGCTGCAGCAGCCTGGGCTGTACAGCTCCACCCAGAGCCCTGTGTACGGACTCACCCAGCTAGCCCATGCTGCCGCTGCTAGATCAAAGCTAGCTCGGGTCCGTCCAGGGGTGTGGCAGTCTCACCCCTGCTCGCAGGGCAGACTTACCCTTCGTTTCAGTTTGCGGCACAAATTCAGGCCAGTTCTTATTTCCCCTGCACTGGGGTGAGGGCCCGCTCGCGCTGAAATCAACCGTGAAACTCCCAGTGACTCTGCTGGGGCAGTCTGGGGAACTCAGGCCTCTGGAAAGCACCAGAAAGGTCACCCGCAAGGAAATGGAGCAAATGGGATGGAATAAAAGCGAGTAACGATACAGCAGACGGGTCTTTATTAGGGCAGATTCAGCTGGATGGTGCTGTGAGCAGGGACCAGCGCCCCCTGGTGACTCTGTTCAGGCGGACGCTGGTAAACACAGGGTAACGCAGCAATCGACACTGTTTGCTTCCCCACATTCTTCACTCCGGCTCAAGTGCAGGAACAGATGTGCCGCAGCCTTTCTGCAGCTGTTCCCAGGAGCAGGCTTCGATAGCAAATAGGGTGACCGGACAGCAAATGTGAAAAATCAGGACAGGGGCCGGGGGGGGGTAATAGGAGCCTATATCAGAAAAAGACCCCAATATCGGGACTGTCCCTATAAAATCGGGACATCTGGTCACCCTATTAGCAAACCCTCTCCCTCGGGGACCATCGCAGGGCAACGCCATTCTGCCTCTCCACCTCCGCCTCTGTGCAGGGAGAGAAGAATAAAAGACCCACACCCTTTGGGAATGATTTCAAGGTCTCTCTATAGGCTCCCACACCTATGGGGCCACGCCACTGTAACTGCATGGCTGCCCCCCCCCCCCAGTCATTCACGAAAGAATATTGTGTGGCTTTGTCGGATTCATCGATGGAGACAGCTCCTCATCTCTGGAGTCTAAGAACTCCCCCGCCGCAGAGAGGCCTCAGCCCCTCCGGCGCTGCACAACGGGAGAGAAATACAAGGAGTTGCTGAAAAGAAGCGATTAAAATCAAAAAAGGAACTAATAACAGCAAAGATACTCGCTGGGGTTTCTGGGCCAAACATTCACAGAGCGGCGGCTTTGTAACTAAATATGCCAGAGATTCTACCTGGCCTCAGTGTTAACATGGTAGCATGAAAGAAAGAAAGAAAGAAAGAAAGAAAGAAAGAAAGAGAAGTGATCCGACCCTTAGACGAGCATTTACTTCTTGCTGTCCGCATACACTGCCCCCCTTGCTCCCCATACCTTGTGCCTGCGGGACTGAGCCCTGGAAAAGCCAATGCTCTATTGATGGATTCTTTCCCCCTCTTTGTATCTTGCAGCCAAGTGCTCTCTGCTTGCCGAGTGCCCGCAGCCCTCGGGGACAGGCTGCTCTGGCACCTTGCTTCTTGGAGGGAGAGTTCCCCTTTGCTCTTCTCCGAGCGGTGGCAGGAACCCATCTCTGTACGTGGCCCCTAGACAGGCTCCACCTGAGAAGGCGAGCGGGAGCTGAGGTTAGGGGGCTGGGTGTCCCCTTCCCTCCACCCTGCTCTGCTTTGTGTGGGTCAGCGGATGAATAATCTCTTGTTCGGAGAGAGCAGGTGCAGCCCTGGCTGTCTGGCAATAGTCATCACGGAGCGTCACTGAGGGGGGAGCAATCCGGGCTCAGTGAGAGTATAAATGAGAGGAGGCTGCTCCACAGAGCTAGGGAACTGAGCACCGGGCTCCCGGGCACGGAGGAGAGGAGCCAGGTTACCTTCCGGCCGGAGATGTCTGTCTGGGAGCCCGCGAGGCTCTGCTGGAGCTCCCCCCACGGCAAATGCGCCCGAGACGTCTTCACGTACGTGGTGACGCCCGACCGCATCCCGCAGTTCATCATCCCCTCGCTGGCCATCCAGGAGGACCACAGGCTCTTCAGCCAGGGGAAGGAGCAGCTGTGGAGGCCGGGCGGGGGGCATCCCGAGTGGAAGGCCAGGAGGAGCAGTTCAGACCCCGCCATGAAGAACGGGCGTGCCCTCCGGGGCACCGTGCCATGCGGCCCCAGTGAAGAGCTGGCCACCCGGGTGGAGGATATTCCCGACCCCGTCACCCGGGCGGCCCTGTCCCTGCCCCACTTGCCCAAGATCACCACCCCTTATGGTTTTGTCACCCTGGGGGAGAGCCCTCAAGTGACCAATGAGGAGGCCTTGTTTTTCCACTTGGACGTAGCTTCCTCCAGGTGTCCTGGCGCCAAGAAACATCCCGCTACCCAGGAGCAGCCGGGAAGCTGCCGAGACCCCGGGGCACCCATCGGCTACACGGACGGTCGCTCCTGGAGGGGTGGCTGTTTCAGAGACTGCAGGCTGCCCAGTTGCAAGGGTAGAAAAGGGAGCCAGGGCTGTGATCAACCAGCCAGGCCCCCCTTGCCCGGGAGAAGTTCCATCCCAATAAGAGGCAGCCAAGTCACAGACATGCTGCGGAGCAGGGAGGCAGAGGACCCAGAGGGCGAGCGGAAGTCTCTGCCCTTAGAGATGGTCTGTCAGAGGAGCTACTCCAGCCCAGAGCTCCCTGCCAAGAAGACCAAGAGGAACTTTTTCCAAAGGATGCTGAAGAAGCACGTTGCACACCTCAGACATCTCAGCTGTAGACATTTTCCTCTCCACTGATCTTGTGTAGAGGGCCTACCACGTTGCGTATTCCCCAATGCCACGAAATTCTACCCTGTGGCAGGGCATCGGGACAGAAACACAAGAGCGCTGGACATTTTACTCCACCCTCAAATGTGAAAATGGTGCAAGGCGCTGGCTGAAGTGTGTGCACTGCTGCCTTCTGCTGGGGAGGGGGGCGGAATCAGAACTGCTCCGCTGCGTGTCATAGGCCCTACACTGCCAGCAGTTCACTGAGATTCTCTTCAGCATGAGGGGTGAGTCCTGTGTAGGGAGATAGCTTCTCTCCTTCCTGTTGTGGTGTGCAGCCCAGGGACAGTGCTGCAGCCCAAGGGGGCGGTAGATTTGATTGCAATGCCGTGTATCTATATAAAGGCAGAGACTTTTCCTCTGTGCCCGAGTGCCTTTTCTCCCTTAGTGTCTGTCCTGCCATTTGTGTATCAATAAAGTATTTTTGCGCCGACTCAAATCTCCTTCCACGTGATGACTGTGCCTCGCGGGTTCCTTTGCGAACGGTGCTACGGTCTCTGTAGAAGAAAAGAGAAAGCCGTGTTCTAAAAACCCCTTGCCACCGGCTGGCCGAATGCAAACACCACTGGCGGGATACGCTTTTAGCACCTGGTGCTGGCTGGAAATTTTCCATTTCTTTAGAACTTAGGGTGAGGGGGGATATTTTCCAACCTCAGCATGGTGGGGAAAGCTAGGATGCTAGGAGTGGGCTACATTTCAGAGGGTAAGGCCAGAAGGGGCCAGCAGATCACATCATCTGACCTCCTGTATATCCCAGGCCACCACCTCCACGCTAAACCCAACAATTGGAATGAGACCGAAGTATTACAGGCCACAGGAGACTAGACTATTCTGTAGGCCGAACGGCTAGCGAATAAGACCCTGGCCAGTAAAGTTCCCCTCCGGAACCACAAGGCTTCCCTGCGCCTCACCTTCTAAGCACAGTTTGAGTATCACCCAATTCACGGCAGATATTATTATTCATTTATACCGTGGGGACCCCTCACGACCCCAGCCGAGATCAGGGCCCCACCGTGTTCTTAAAACACCAGAGAGATTGAGCCCCTATCCGACAAATCCCAGAGGCACAAAGCGCCCCCACCCAGGCCCGTGTCACCGAAAGGCAATGTGGGGGGGGGGAGCGGGTGTTACCCCACACTTGCCCAGAAAGGGTTAATGCAGATTCAGAAGGGGGATAATTCCCCCCACAAGCCGCTGCTGAGGGGAATCGGGTGGCTGAGTAAATGCCCCTGAGGAGGAACAAGCTGGGCTGGGACTATAAAGTCAGGACATTGGCAGCAAAAGGGAGGTTGTAGGGAAGGGGCCTACAATCACTCCCAGGGAGACGGGAGCTGTGGGGCTGGCAAACCCAGAGCGGGGGAGAGCCGGAAGGTAAGGAAGGGCTCAGGGAGAAGACTGCAGACCTTGGCTGCTGACTAGAGGGTCCCTGAGCTGGACCCTGGAGTAGAAGGTGGGCCTGGGTTCCCCTACCAGCCACTGGGGAAGTGACTGGAAGGACTGCCTGAGCCTGTTCATTAGAGAAGACTTGGACTCCCTGGAAGGAGGAGACATGCTTAGTGACTTGGCCCTCCGGCCAGGCCATGCAGAAGGAGCAGCTGGAGTTGCGAGGACTGAAAGAGCAGCAGCAGTGTGGCATGCAGTGACAGCAGAAGGGGGCCCTGGACCTGGATGGAGCTAATCCCCAGAGCGGCCAGGAGGAGGTGCCCCTAGCGGTGAGCGCACCCCGTGACAGTGCCTCATTCCCCTATGTGTCTTTGAGGTCCTTTGGACTCCTCGGGTGCCTAAGTGACTTGCCCAAGGTCACCCAGGAAGCTTGTGCGGAGCTGGGAGTCGATCCTCGCTCTCCGGGTTCCTTAACCACCAAGCCAAGTGTCTCATGTCACCATGTACCATGGGAGGGCGGGCTGAGGGGGATGACTATGCTCCTCTACTTTCTCCAGACCGGGGGAGGTAGGGTGACCAGAGAGCAAGTATGAAAAATCGGGACAGAGGGTGGGGGGTAATAGGAGCCTATATAAGAAAAAGCCCCAAATATCAGGACATCTGGTCACCCTAGGGGGAGGGGGGCGGAGGGCAGAATATTAGTGTCTCAAAAAATCAGGCTCATTAGCCCTCTCTTTGTGCGCTTGTAGCAGCAATCCTGCACTGAAACCGACAGAGGCAAAATGACAAAGCAGCGTTGTTCTTTCCTAACAGCTATCTGGGCTTTGATGATCTTTTAAAGTAACCAAGTCAGAAGAACCCAGCCAACCCCTGAGCTGCAGCCTGATCTGTTTGTTCTGATTTTAGTAGGCGGGTGGGGCTTGGATGTCTGCTGGTATCTCACCGCTAGCCTGTCAGTTTCCCTTTGTCAGGTCTATTGTGCTGCATCTGGTTCTTTGCTCACTGCTGAGTGGGAGCTCCCTGTCGCCCCCACTCTGTGCCAACCCATGGAGGAGAGGAGTTGTTAGCGCCCTGTCACGGAGTGTGGGGGAGTCAGGCCCTGCACCCCTCTGCCTGGGATTCACTGTGACGCTCAGCCAGCCAGTAGAACAGAAGGTTTATTAGGGATGCCAGGAACACAGTCCAAACAGAGCTTGTCAGTACAAACAGGACTCCTCAGTCGGGCCCTTCTGGGGGGCAGGGAGCTTAGACCCCAGCCTTGGGCTCCCTGCATTTCACCACCCAGCTCCAAACTGAAACCAACCAGACAAAAACCTCCCAGCCGGCTCTTCCCCTCCCCCGGGGCTCCTCCTCTCGCCTTTGTCCATTCTCCCAGCCAAAGGTGTCACCTCCCAACCACCCTCCTGGCTCATGTTACAGCCTCAGGTAAAGTCTCGCATTCCCAATGCAGCAGGTCCCAGTGAACCTCCCCCCCGCGAGCCTCCCAGGTCAAATCCACCTCGCTCCCTACTCCGTCACACGCCCCAATTACAATGTCTTATTCTTCAGCTCATTCTTTCAGCTGCGGCGGCCCCAGTTCAGTCCCTGGGGTGCGGGCCAGGGAGGCGGCCACCACACCAGCACAGCGAAGCTCACCGAAAATACGCAAAAGAATAAATGGACATAAATCTGACATCAGGAATCATAACATTCAAAAACCAGTAGGAGAACATTTCAACCTCCCTAATCACTCAGTGACAGACTTGAGGGTAGTAATTTTGCAACAAATAAACTCCAAAAACAGACTTCAACGAGAAGCTGTTGAACTTGAATTGATATGCAAACTAGATACCATCAACTCAGGATTAAATAGAGACTTGGAATGGCTTGGCCATTACGTTAATTGAATCTATTTCCCTTAAGTTAACGATCCTCATTCACACCTGTGTGTCAACTGTCCACATTGGCCATCTTGTTTATCACTTCAAAGGTTTTTCTTCCCCTGCTGTTATGGTTCCTCTCAATTAATTAGCCTCTTAAGGTTGGTTTACGCACTTCCACCTTATCATGTTTCTCTGACTGTATAAATATCTGTCCACTGTATGTTCCATTCCATGCATCCGATGAAGTGGGTTCTAACCCACGAAAGCTTATGCTGAAATAAATTTGTTAGTCTCTAAGGTGCCACAGGTATTTCTTTCTTTCTTATTTTCTTTTTACCGAAAATAAAGGTACTTTGCGCTGATTAGTAAGATGCGTGGGCTGAACCAAAACAGAAGCAGCTGAGGCAGCCCTACAAATAGGCCCATAACCCTGGGCAATGCCCCTGGGCAAGGCCACATCTTCATGAATGTTGGGGTTGTCGGTAGGATTTTCAAGAGCACACGGTGTTACCCTAACTCTGTTCCCATTGAAGCCACAGAATTGTAGAATCTCAGGGGTGGAAGGGACCTCAGGAGGTCACCTAGTCCAACCCCCTGCTCAAAGCAGGACCAACCCCAACTAAATCATCCCAGCCAGGGCTTTGTCAAGCCTGACCTTAAAAACCTCTAAGGATGGAGATTCCACCACCTCCCTAGGTAACCCATTCCAGTGCTTCACCACCCTCCTAGTGACATAGTGTTTCCCAATATCCAACCTAGACCTCCCCCGCTGCAACTTGAGACCATTACTCCTTGTTCTGTCATCTGCCACCACTGAGAACAGCCGAGCTCCATCCTCTATGGAACCCCCCTTCAGGTAGTTGAAGGCTGCTATCAAATCCCCCCCTCACTCTTCTCTTCTGCAGACTAAATAAGCCCAGTTCCCTCAGCCTCTCCTCATCAGTCATGTGCCCCAGCCCCCTAATCATTTTCATTGCCCTCCGCTGGACTCTCTCCAATTTGTCCACATCCTTTCTGTAGTGGGGGCCCCCAAAACTGGATGCAACACTCTAGATGTGGCCTCACTAGTGCTGAAAAGAGGGTTAAAGTTGCCCTGACTTGGACGGGAGCAGATGTAGGCCAATGCCAAGTGTGTACGTCATGTCCGGTGGACATCAATGGAGAACAGATTGATCCAGAGAATAAGCACTGGATGGGCAATAGCAAGGATGCTCCACACCGACGGCAAGGGGCCTCAGGACAAATCTGGCGCTGAAAGGGTGGGGCAGCATGGTGGTTCTCTGTAAATGAACATCACATCCTCCACTCATGTTCTGCAATAAGGAATGTCTGCAGTGGCCCTTGTATCATGATCAGTGGAATGGGGGTCACCTCCCTGGAGGGACTGTTCTTGACAGGACACCAGTGGAACAGGGAATGCTGGGAGTTCGGCTGGACGTGACTCAGCCGCATGCGTGGGCCTCAGGTACCCACAGCCAAGTCAGCATGTACAATATTCCAAGACAGGCCGTGGGCCCAATTCCCTGCAGGTTCAGAGCGGAGCAGTCCCACTGAACTCCTTGGTGCACTGGTTAAAGCCAGGGCCCGGGAGCAAGGATTTCTGGGTTCTAGTCTCTGCTCTGCTACTCTCTCGCTGGGTGATCTTGCAAAACTCGCAAGAGCTGCTTTGTTCCTCTTGTACAAAAGAGGGATAAAAAAATTCTCTGGTTTCCGAGTGGGCTGTAAGGCTTAATTCATTCTTGCTCATAAACATTTTGAGTTCCTTGGATGAAAGTCCCAAGAGAAGGACAGAGGCCTATTAGAGAAAGGCATGGAACAAGACTCACCTATTGATTCTGGATTTTCTAGAGTAGGGGATTATCAGTCTAGAAAGAAAATCACAAGCTAAAAGATCACTGAAAATAAGTGCACCTGGATGGACACTAGAGGAACGGTCACCAGCCAGGCACAAAGCTTGCATTGGAAGGTATGGAAACGTTCCCTACAGCAGAGCTAGGTCGCTTTTGCAGCTAAAAGTCTGTGTCTCTGGCAGCCTGTCCACGGGAATCTCTCCAGACCAGCATGCATGGAGGAGGTCTCTCTCCCAAACACAGTGTCTCTGTGAGTTACAGGAACATATTCTCTTTGTCTTCTGAAAAACCCATCCCCCCGCACTCCTTTTAAACAGAGGCAGCCAGCTGCCTGGATACTGCAGCAAAGGGCTGTCCTGAAACGTTGAGATAAATAATAATGATAGTAACAATGAATAATTAATGACTCATCATGATCATAATACATCAGCTTGCAGCCCCCGCTACAGGTCCGGACAGCAGAAGATCTCCAGGCTAATTACCCATTTCTGAGCTCACGTGCATTGGTCTTAGCCATTCTCCATCCACACTTGGCCATAGCGCAGCAGAATTTCGTGGGGGGTGACTGCAGCTAGTGTAGACATACCTGGGTTATCTTTAATCTAGCTAGCTCGGGTGCTGGAGCACCGAAGCCACGGCAGCACGGGATTCAGCTGACTAATTACCGGGGTCCTGGGTGGGCTTGTACAGCCCGCATTGAAGGCCATGTTACGGGAGCTTCACTGCTCTGGTGCCCACGCTAGCGCCAGAAAAGCTGCATGTCTGCAGTATGGACACTCTCCCCTCCCCAGTGTGACACTTCTGCCTGGATTTTCACAAGAGCTCAGCACCTAACAGGTTCCAATTTATTTCAATGGGAGTTTGGTGCTTTTGGAAATTCCACTAGATACTTATCTGCGTCTTTAGGTGCCTAAATCCCTTTGTAAATCTGGCCCAAGATCCCCAGCCAGAGCAAATCGGCATCGCTCCATTGAAGTCAGTGGAGTTACGCTGCTTTAAACCAGCTGAGGATCTGGCCCCATGGCTGTAAAACTTGTGTAAGTGAGAGGAGAATTAGGCACCTAATGATACAGACTTGTGTTATGACAATGTAACAGCTGATCCAGAAAACTTCAGGACTCTTAAAGGCAGGACATGTAATGACCTAATGAATGACTGGATAAATTCATGGAGATGAAGTCCATTAATGGCTATTAACCAGGATGGGTAAGGAATGGTGTCCTTAGCCTCTGTTTGTCAGATGGAGGTGATGGAAGGCAGGAGAGAGATCACTTGATCATTACCTGTTAGGTCCACTCACTCTGGGGCACCTGGCATTGGCCACTGTCGGTGGACAGGATACTGGGCTGGATGGATCTTTGGTCTGACCCAGTATGGCAGTTCTTATGTTCTTAATACAGACCCTCTCTCTTTGCTCCAGCGCCTGCTGAGTGACATAAGCCCCCGCAAGTTTTCTTCAAATCACAGCGCGCCTCTCCCAGCGATGTGCTGGTGGAAAAGGCTGATTGTGCCTATGTGACGAGCAGGGACTGGCCCACCCTGTAAACAGCTATTGTTCAGCTGGCAGCGTGGGGGCGGCTGGCATCCCATCCTGACACTAGTCTCCTCTCCTGATTGGAGATATTGCCCCTCTCTGGTCTGGAGAGATAAAACCCTCCCCTCCTACTTTCCCTTCTGCCCATATAGCTCAGGATCTTCCATCCCATGCCAGACCTCCCCTCCCCGCTGGGGCTCTGGAGAGTCATTCAGGGGCTTATTCTGCATGGGTGGGACTGAAACGTCATTACGGTAAATACAAATAGCAGCCATGCAGGTGTGTTTGTTCATTCAGACTGGGAAGAAGGCGCGCGTTTTTTAACAGGGAGGGTCGCTAACTATTGGAGAAACTTACCCAGGTGGATTCTCCATCACTGGCCATTTTAAAAGCAAGATGGCTTTGTGTCAACAAAATTAAATGGACCGTCATATGGATACGTGGAAAAAGGGTGGGAGCGAGAAATTTACATTTTGGCAAAGAAACAGCTGGAAGTTCCCATCCCCACAGACTTTCTGTCTCCCGAACCCCGCTGGAGATGATTCTCAAAGAGGAAAAGGTGTAAGAATGGGGAACAGACACCACAAAATATTCATCCCTTTCTCTCTACCCATGGCAGCCATGACACCAGAGGAATAAAGAAACAGCTCAGGACTGAGGGTAGGGTGACCAGATGTCCTGATTTTATAGGGACAGTCCTGATTTTTGGGTCTTTTTCTTATATAGGCTCCTATTCCTGCCCCCTCCCCCAGCCCCTGTCTCAATTTTTCACACTTGCTGTCTGGTCACCCTAACTGAGGGAGGGATCCTGTCAGAAAGGATTTCAGCCAGTAAGACTTCTGAAGCATGTGGTGAGAGAGGCTTTTGTTTTGAATCCACTTAGCTTGTTAAGTTAGGTATCAGTTGTGTGGTACCTTTTATTTCTTTGTAGCCAATTCTGACTTTTATGCCTCAGTATTTGTAATCCCTTAAAATCTACCTTTCTGTGGTGAATAAACTTGTTTTATTATTTTATCTAAACTAGTGTGTCTGACTTGAAGTGTTTGGGAAACTCCA
The DNA here is from genome assembly GCA_033296515.1 of Macrochelys suwanniensis. Lineage (NCBI taxonomy): Eukaryota > Metazoa > Chordata > Testudines > Chelydridae > Macrochelys > Macrochelys suwanniensis. The sequence continues at coordinate 5,922,265 of CM065799.1, forward strand.
CTTGACATAAGAGGATCTGGACATATCATTTTCTATTAATAAAATGTCGGACTTTATATAAGCTTGTGTTGTCCAGAAGAGGCTGGGCAGTACAAGAAGCATGTTTCTGGGGGAAAGACTAGGACTGGGAATTTGCTGGTGTTGCTCTGCAGTTAGGGTGACCAGATGTCCCGAATTAATAGGGACAGTTCCGATATTTGAGGCTTTTTTTTAATATGGGCTCCTATTACCCCCCACCCCCTGTCCCAATTTTTCACACTTGCTGTCTGGTCACCCTATCTGCAGTGTGATTCAAGAGTGGCTGGCCATAGCATTCATACACAGTATGAGTAATTGACATGCTGAAGGCTGTGTGTGAGCAGATCAGGAAAGGCTCTCACAGCGAAGCAGTGTAAAAGGCGGCCCACATTGGAGAACACAGTTGTTCAACAGTTTGGATTGTACCCTGGGTAATGTCACACCGGGCCAAAGCATGGAAAACTTGTGTTTACTTTCATCCTTCAGCCAAGGCTCAGGTTGGGAATGAAAGGGGTGCTGGGCTACTCCATCTCTGCCCGCATTGTTAGGGTGTAATCACACTCACAGAAATTTCTACCCAAATGATCAGCTGAGGAAAGCTTTCAGTTTCCGTGTTGCCACCGTCATCACTAGGTTTCAGAGTAAACACCCTGCTGAAATGAGCTAGGCAGTTCACTCCCCTCAGAAGCACTGTTTCAGTCCATCTGCAGCGTCAGTAAGACATCTCTGCACTGGGTCACATTTGGAAGATTTTCTCGAGGGCTAGACGCTTCATTGGTTTTAGATGGAGGTTTAAATTCTGCAGAAAAGAGCGGGTCTGTGTGAGGAGGGCTCGTGTGGGGTGGTCCCAAGTGGAGTCCCAGTCTCTCCCCGCCTCATGAGACGCTGACTGAGCAAAGGCGACATCCCCAGTGGCCTGTTAGATACCACCCTGGGCCATGGGAGTGAGTCTGAGTCCACCCGCCTCTAAGCAAAGGCCTGAGTGAAGTATCCCTCTTTGTGTTCCAACAGCAGCCGCTGAAATGGGCCATCAAATGCAACTCCTGCTGTACCTGCAGAGCCACGAAGCGCCCGCCGCTGCACTAACCCAGGCAGTCCTGAAAACCCAGAAACCAGGTGGAAGCCATCCCGCACCAGCTTTCGGGGAGGGGTTGGGGCACCCCACAGATGCGCAGCAGCATTGCTGGCTTCCTTATGCCTCTCTGCTCTCCAGGGCTCTTGGAAAGAGATGCAACCCCATTCCCGCGAAGAATGGCAGCTCTTGGCAAAATTAAGGCCCTGCCCGGAAGCAGGAGGTTCAAAGAAGTCCTCTGACCCAGTGGGATCTCCAGCCTGATATGGCACAGTCAAGCGGTTAGCATAGCGTGGCTGGAGTATCCTAAGGCTGGGGGGTTTCTACAGAGGCTTGCAGGATCAGTCCTCACGAATATGCATTAGAGATTAAAGTCCCCCCCCCTTAAAATCACAGGGTGGTGGCTGCCCTCCATGGTGCCAAACAGCACCCTCGGAGGAGTGATGTGCCTCTGTGTGAGATATCATGTAACCTCCACTGAAATCGGTGCCTGAGTGAGGGCTGCCGGATTCAGCCTCGTATTATTAGAACATTCGTTCTCTGACATCCCATTCTAGCGCACTAGGTCACAGCCAGATCCCGGCCTCTCCGCAGTGCGAGAACCAGGTCTCATTGCTGACCTAACAAGCAGCTAACGTCATTATTTTTGACCTTCTTGGGATGGTGTGACGAAGTGAGAATGTTCTTTATGTTTTCTCTGAATACTGTGTGGGTGCCTCAGTTTCCCCTGTGCGTTTCTTAAGTATCTAGGTGGTGGGATAAGGGTGTGTGATTGTTGCAGAGCCCGAGAGGGACAGTGTGATGGTGTCTGCACAGAGAATGGCCGACACCCTGTCTCCTGGCAACTGATGGCCTGGGCCCCTCCTCTGCAAAGGTGCCGACTGAAGGGGTTGGAGAACAAAGAGATCAGGTGGCCTCCTGGCCCGGGAAAGAGACAAAGGCCAGAGGAGGGGCTGGAGAGTTTCAGTTTGGAGCTGGCTGGGGAAATGGAGGGAGGCCCAGATGGGACTCTGGCCTCCCTGCCCGCCAAGATGGACCTGATTGAGGGGTCCTGTTCTCTGTACCGACAAGCTCTGTTTTAGACTGTGTTCCTGTTGCCTAATAAACCTTCTGTTTTACTGGCTGGCTGAGAGTCATGTCTGACTGCGGGGTTGGGGTGCAGGGCCCTCTGGCTTCCCCAGGAGCCCCGCCTGTGCGGACTCGCTGTGGGAAGCGCACGGTGTGGCAGGGGATGCTGAATGCTCCGAGGTCAGCCCCAGGAAGGTCGAAGCTGTGTAGGCTTCTTGCCCTGGAGACAGTCTGCTCACAGAGAGGAGGCTCTCCCAGAGTCCTGACTGGCTTTGTAGGGAGTAGTTCCAGAGCATTGCCCGGGGACTCCGTGACAGATGGGTTTTTTTTTTAGCCCTCGGCAACACACGGCGTCTCTGGGCCCCTCACAAGATGTCTCGTTACAAGATGTTTCTCTGCAAGTGCTCGGCTCCCACGGGCTCTGTGTTATTCAGGGCGCTCTTGACTCAGCTAATGAGCCACTCAAGTGCTATGGGGCCTTACAGCTGCCGCTTAGGAGCGTCTCACTGCTGGAGATGGGGTTTTAGGAGGGAATGACTAGGATCCAGCATGGTGTCTGGGTGATACAAATTATCCTGAAGTGGAGAATCATTTTGGCCTGAGGGCAACAAGTTGTGTCATCTAGTTCATGGGTTCTCAAGCGTGGAAGGGGAAGGGGAGGGGAAGGGAGGGGAGTGAGTTTGTGACCCCCATGGGGTTCATGAAAAGCTTTTAGGGGGTCACAATCATGCTCCCTTTCTTTAGGGTTAGATGGTTGGTTCCAACATTTATGGTGGGAGGGGGGTTGTCCTGAGACTTCTTTCTGTTGCAACACGAGCTCATGCTGCCCCTTCCCTGCTGAGCTCACAGAAATGCTGTACAAAGGAAAACAAGCCTCATTTTATTTTACAGCTGGGGAAACTGAGGCACATATTGGGGCAGTGACTTGCCCAGGATCACCCAATGAGTCAGTGTCACCGCTGGGACTCTAACCCAGATCTCCTGACATCCATCCCCAGTAATTCCCTTGTAAAAAATATTTGACAGTATTCTATAATGATGTGCTGTGCTAATGCTTGCTCAAACAACAGTGCTCTCAGCCATTCCTGTTACAGCTGAGCCAGACAGATCCTGGGCCAGCAGCAGCAGCAGTTTGGGTAGGGGCTCAAGGCGGGGCAGGGGTTGGGGTGTGAGGTGGCGCATACCTCAGGGTGGGGAGTGCTCCTTGGCTCCCACCAGCAGGTCCCTGCAGCTCCTAGGCGGAGAGGCCAGGGGGCTCCACGTGCCAGCCCGCACCCACAGGCACCACCCCCACAGCTCCCATTGGCTGCTGTTCCCAGCCAATAGGAGCTGTGGAGCCAGCACTTGTGGAGGGCGCTTGAGGAGTCCCCATGGCTGCCCCTTCCCCTGGAGCTGCAGGGACCTGCCAGTTGGTTCTGGGTAGGGAGCCTGCCAGTCCCACCAACCCTCCCACACTCCACCAGCATGAGTGGGGGTCCCGGGCTGCACGCCACCACCCGGACCCCCCCCCCCGGACCAGCAGGGGTCCCGGGCTGTGCCTGCTGCCTGCACCCCCCACAGCGCCAGTGGGGGTCCTGGGCCATGTGCTGCCACCCGCCTCCACCCCAGCACCTCTGGGGGTCCCGAGCTACCCCCCCAGCACCCGTGGCACCCCCGGACCGCCCCTCTCGCCACAGAGCACTCGCGGCTCCCCGGCCCAAGGTTTCGTTAGGGGTTTATAGCACATGTCATGGACACGTCATGGGCCGTGAATTTTTGTTTATTGCTGTCCATGACTTTTACTAAAAATACCCGTGACTGAAACGTAGCCTCATGACCATTGGAGTCCAAGGCTCCAGCTCACAGCTTCACCCCGCAGAGGAAAGTTCATGCGTTCACAGTCTCTGGGCTTCTGGTTAATGCCAAGGGAACCGCAAACACCAACCCTGGTGAATTTTGTCCATCACGAATGTCAAGGAGGAATTTTAGGCACATGCCCTCCTCTCCTGCTTTCGCTCCTAACCTGATCTTAGATTGGGCCGCGTTGTTCTTTAGGAGAAAGCCTCACATTTTATTGCTGGTCCGGCAGTTCCTTTTTTTTGAACCCTGCTAGGATTTCTCGGACGATGCAGTTTATGCAAAGCAGCTGGAAGGGTTGTGCTGGCATCCTGCGGTTCTGAAACCGCCGGTGGTCAGGGGAACATGATGCTATTCATGTGCCTCTTGGCGCTATTGTTGGAGCCAGGGTTGATGAGAGGGTGAAGCAGCTTCTGTTCCACGTTACACAAAAACAACACGGAGACATGCTGAGCTGAGCTCAGATGGAAGCAGGAACTGTGTGAGAACTCTGGCTCGGATGGCCATCCAGCACTGCTCTCTGATACTGCAGACGGGTGAGTGCTAGGAGCCAGACAAGGGTACGAACAGACCCAGACTTCGGGACCGTTCTGTATCTGAACTGCAGTGAACTGGGTCAGAACCCACCCAAATACTACGGTGATAGTGACCATATAAGAACCCGGACAGATAGATCAGTGTGAGGTGGGGACATGGGATGGAGGAGATCTGTAGAGGGTCTGAATTATTCAACAATGCCCCGGCTTCTCCATCTGCCTGTGTGACAGACATTGTCCCAAGGATCCTGGGCTAAACTCCTCAAATCCTAGGTGATGCCATTTGTCAAGGGGGGGTATCCCAGGTTTGGGGAAGGAAGTCCTGGGTCACCAGACACGTGCCTCTGCCCAAATACCAGCCCTTCCCTCTAGGCAGAAGAGTTAAACCCCTGGAACAAGTGCTCTGCTTAACAAGACAGTCCTGTTATCAAAGGTGCTCCCTGCTGGCCTAACTCTGCTTCTGCTGGAGTCAGTGTGAGTTTTGCCACTGAGTTTTCAGCAAGAGTGGAGTTTGGCTAGTGCTGACTGAGTGCTTTTGAAAATCCTGTTCTGAATGTTTGATAGATCTGGGATTTTAGGGGAGCGTTCCTACTCTATTTGGCTTGCGTTCCTTGGCCTTTAAATAAGGAACAGTGTTTTCCGGGCCACCCACTCAATTCATGCCTGCATGTACGTATGTAAGTCTATGTATGTCGGTACGTTTGTGCTAGGGATGGCTAAACCGATCAATTAAAAACAAATAACATCTCGCCAAAGCGTTGTCCATTTCCGTCGTTTTTGCAGGTGTGAAAATAGTCAGTTTAGCTTATGCCTCTTCCTCTCCTCCCCCCCCACACCCCATTACATTTTACTTCCAGGCCTCTCCGCACTTCCAAGTTCTGACTGGGAATGGCACCAGAGATACCGACTGAAACACTGAGAAAGAGGCTGCTCTTGTGTGTGAAATACGTGGTTCTGGGCAGTATTTCAAACCAGCAACGTATGGGTTAAAGTGGAATGTAGGCACGTGAGCTTGAGTGAAGTCCACGTGAGCCACTGGTTTTCTGTTGGCTCCACGGGCCTAAGGTCAGTAGGGCATGGTCATGTAGCTGGCACCTGCCTGCCCACGTGGGCGAGTCCTGTGTTATCGGCTGAAGAGCGGCCAGGAACTTCAGTGTGAGTCATGCACGCTCCACTGTTGTTGTTATTACCTAGTGGCCCCACCGCATTAGGTGCTATGCGCACACACAGCCAGAGGCAGCTGGAGCAGAGTTGGAAATGGAGTCCAGAGGGTCCAAGTCGCCATCCAGTGCCTTAAGCGTAAGACCATCCTTCTTCTCAGAGACCACTGGGCTCATCAGGCCCCGCAAGCAGGAATTCCTGGAAGGAGGGGGGGGAGAGAGAGAAAGAAGGAGCATGTGTTTTCATGAGTTTGTAGCCCAGTTTCGAGGCTGAAGCAGTTCAGATCCAGCCAATTAGCCTGATTTACCTATTGGTTTAAAATTTCCAGGGAGCCTATATACACCCCCTGGTTGGACTGCTCATGCTCCTGACATTTTGGTTGGTGATTAGAACTGCACCCGAGCTCTGAATGCTTTCTGGTATATCTGCCTCTAGTCCGCATCTCCAAAGGGCCAAACCCGCTGGTCTGTTTTTAGTTCCTGTCCAAACTGCTGCCCTTTAGCTTCCTTCCCTGGCGTAGATTTCACGCTTCTCATGTGTCCGTGTTGCTGCTGCCGGCTACTAAATAGACAACTGTGCAGCGCACGTGACTGCCGCAAAGTTCTTCCTCAGAATTTGAACGGCAGACAATTAATAAACCCAAGCCGGCCCCCGGTCTCTCCGCTTGTGTCCTGGCTCCTTTCCTCCCTTTGGCAGCTGCACCTGAAAGCGTAGGGCTGGAGGCTCAGTTTATTATATTGGCTTGCCCATAGAAAGGCCTGAGTCACGCCGTTTTTAAAGAACAAATGGGCGAGCATCTGCGTCTGCCTCCAACTAATGGCTAAACAAAATAAAAAAGCCGGGCTCATTATGTTTCTTTAATTGGCCTCAGGGCTCAGCTGATTGCGAGGCTGAATTTAATTTAGCCAGGAGACCCTTTGAAGCAGGGAACGAAGAGGAAGAGAGAAAACTTGCCCGGCCTTATTTCACCCTTTAACAAAACAAGTCCCCGGGAAATGTCCTGGGATGGCAGGGGCCGCTCATTGGATGGGCTGGCTAGGAGAGAAACAAAACCAAAACGAACCATTCTGGGGGGAGGCTGGTGTGGTTCCTTCACCCAAGCCACCAAATTCATTCTGCCGTACAAACATGGAGCCAAATGCTGGCATGAGAAAGGGAGGGGAAGGGCCAAGGGAGCCTTCTTGCCTGTGCAGTGGAGGCTGGTTTATGGGGTGTTGGGTGCAAACAGTTCTGGGGAGCAGCTCATTGGTGTGGAGGTGCTCCCATGCTGCAGTGAAGGGCCATACAAGTCCATAGAGGGAGAGGAGTAACTCTAGCTCTTTTCAGCCCTGGCTCTCCAAGCGTTTTACAAAGGAGGCCTGTCTCCTTAGTCACAATTTTACAGATGGGAAAACTGAGTCACAGGGAGGGGAAGTGGCTTGCCCGAGATCACTCAGCAGGCCAGTGGCACAGCATGCATGTCTCCTGAGTCCCAGTGCAGTGCCCTAGCTGCTAGGCCACACTGCCTAGATAGTAAAACAGGTGAGTGTGCACCCAATCCTCCACTGCCAAAGACTTCGCAGGCACAGGCCCTGCACTGGCCAGAGCTCAAGGAGCGTTAGTCTCTATTCTGCTCTTCTTCCAGATTTCCGTGACAACGGGGTGGGGGTGGCGGTGAAGCGGCACCTCCTCTCGCCCCACCCCCGCTTCCCTACCAGATCTGTGCAATTCAGCGCCGGATTTTTGTCCTTCGTTGGCAGATACTCGACCATTTTGCCCCAAATCCTGCCAAGGGAACAGCAGGCGCCGGGGCAAGTTCTCATCGCTGGTGGAACGCCTTTGAGAGGGGGGCATGGATGGGAGAGGGAGAGACCTCAGGGGAGAGGCTGACTGAGTGGGCAACAGCAACCCCCCTTTACGGGTAGGGGTACCCTGCAGTCGGAGACATGACCCAGGAGGGGTCTTTCTGATTAGGGCTAAAGCACCCTGTGTGGGGGCAGCTTTTCCAGCCACTGCAGGGGCTGGGGACCCAGAGGGCTTCCAGCTCCAGGGCTGCTATGTGTCACCGTTCACCGGCACTTTAGTGTAATGTACATTCAGAGATCTGGATTCAGGGCAAAGCAAAGCAACCGCCCACCCAGGCAGTGACAGAGCATCCTTGTGCTCACCTGGTGAATGAACAGAGCTGGCCTCCTGCACAGAGGCTGCGGGGGGGTGGGGGGTCTGCTAATTATCTCTGCCAGGAAAGGGCGACATAGCTCTATCCTTTGTAACGCCGGGGAGAGCGCTGAAGTGTGTGTGCGGCTGCTCACAGAACCGGAGACTCGGCTGCCTCTGGTTTTTAAATTCACGGTCAATGAGCCCAGCTGCTCTCTGCTCTTTCTGCAGCCTGGTCCGTGTCCTCAAAGTGTGCTGAGGCGGTTCCATAGTCCAGAAGTTTGGAGACTGAGTATGGGAAAAATGGAACCGTTTCTGGGCGGGTGAAGGATCTGCCAGCCTGTGGAATAGCCTCCTAAGGGCAGGGCAGGGGACGATATAAGTTCTTGCACCTGAGTAATTTAACATAATATTATGTCTGAGGATCCCCAAGAGATTTACCAATAATAATGAATCCCTTCCCCGGCCCCGGGAGGTAGGCCAGTGGCATTATCCTCATTTTACAGACAGGGAAACTGAGGCACAAAGAGACAAGAGAGAAATGAAAAGTTTTGTTTTCCGGCTTGACGTGTCTTTTTGTTTTGTAATTGTAGTTAATTTATAGCAAAGGTTAAAAATGTTTAAAGGGTTGAATTCAAAATGAAACATTTCAAAATGATCAAAATTAAATGTTATGGTTGGCCCAGTCTGAATTTTTTTTCCAGATTATGAGTTCATTGATCAAGAGTTTGATATTTTTTGTCCCAATTCAGGACAGGGAAAAATGTCCAAAATTGTTGCACAACAGGAAAATCATTTTGCGTCCAGCTCCAGATCCTTCCCTTCAGACCTGTACCACTCCCAGGTGGCTCTGGGGGGACTGCATTCTGTGCTGGGAGGGGTCAAGTCAAAGCTGCCCTGTGGTTAATCTCAGGGACACACTGAGATATACAAAGCTGAGTTAGGCATCTTGGCTCCCTATGTGCAATGAACAGGGAGAGACAGGCATCTAAGGATGCGGTCCACAAAAGTCAGCCTGCTAGGCATGGAGCCTGTGCTAGCCAATGGGAGAAGCCAATGACAGGGGTTTGTGCTAATGTAACCCACACACCTCCTGGGTGTGTGCTCCTGTCCCATTTAGTGGCACCGAGACCACTTAGAGAGAGAGATTAATGAGTCTGCTCTACAGTTTTAGCTAGCAGCTATGTGGCTTTTAGTGCATGCAGTAGAGGCTCATGTATTTAGCTCTAGAGGTCCCAGGTTCGATTCCAACGACTGGGGTTTTTTTCAGTGTTACACTGAGTCCAGCCCTCTCTTGGAGATAGGTGTCTGGAAACCCATGTTGAGCCCACCAGGCATAGAGCCCTACAGTCCCTGGAGGGAAATGGCCTTACCCCAGCCTTGTTACCCACACAGGAGGGATTGCTGCCTGCCTGGGGGCTGAGAAGGAGGACAGGAGTTGGGTCTGGAGTGGGCGGCTGCTGGTGAGCCTAATGTTCCTTTGCAAATAGAATAAAGTCCAGACCAGTGATATATATATTTGGTGCTTTAAAAGAGCTAATTTCACAAAGCTGTGAACAATTATGAGCTAAACCATCCGGATGGAAGAATTTAATCAGAAAAATGGGATGATAATTGGGAATGGTTTAAGACCACTTCAACGGATGCCCCAAAGCCATAATCAAGGAAGGCAGACATATTGGTTAAAAAAAAGACCAGGTTTAGAGGAAAAGTGAAGTCAGCTGTAAACAATAAAAAAAGACAACTTGTAACAAATAGAAGAAAGGAGAAGTTGATCATAATGAATATAAATCAGAAGGTAGACATTGTAAAAAACTGATAAGGGAAGCAAAGGGATACAAGGAGAAATCTTTGGCCAGCAGAGTTAAGGACAATAAGGAGTTTTTTAAAATATCGTAGGAACAAAAAGGATCATGAAAGTGGTATTGGTCCATCAGCAGATGGAAATGGTAGAATTATCAATAATAATGAAGAAAAGGCAAGAGTGTTCAACAATAATTTCTGTTCTGTATTTGGGAAAAACAGATGAAATAGTTTTAAAAGAGCTGGCAGGGAGTTCGCTGGACTGTTAATATTGATTTTCAATAAGTCTTGGACTACTGGGGAAGTTCTAGAAGACTGGAATAAAGCTAATGTTGTGCCAATATTTAACTAGGATAAATGGGATGACCTGAGTAATTATAGGCCTATCAGTTTGACCTCAATCCCAAGCAAGAAAATGGAGCGGCTGATAAGGGACCGATTAATAAAGAATTAAAGGAGGGTAAGATAATTAATGCCAATCAATGAGGGTTTATGAAGAATAAATTCTGTCAAACTAACTTGATTTTTTTTTATGTGATTACAAGTTCGAATAATAAAGGTACTAGTGTTGATGTAGTATACGTAGAGTGTTGGAAGGCCCTTGAGTTGGTACCGCATGCCATTCTGATTTAAAAAACTAGAATAAAACAACAGTAACATGGCATACAATAACCAGATTAAAAGCTGGCTAACTGATATGTCTCAAAACGATCATCAGCATGTGGGTGTATTTCCAGTGGGACTGGTTCTTGGCCATACGCTATTTAACATTTTTATCAATGACCCGGATGAAAACATAAAACATCTCTGATAACGTTTGCAGATGACACAAAAATTGGGGAAGTGGTAAATGATGAACAGTGCTGGTCATTAGTACACTCTAGAAGGGTGCAAGCAAAGAGTATGAGTTTTAATATGGCTAAATGTAAATGTATACATCTAGGAACAAAGAGTGTCGGCCATGCTTGCCTGATGGGAGACTATCCTGGGAAGCAATGACTCAGAAACAGATTTGGGGGCCGTGGTGGCTAATCAGCTGGACGGGAGCTCCCAGCGCGATGCTGTGGCCAACAGGGCTAATGCAACCCTTGGATGTATAAATGGGAATCTCGAGTGGGAGTGGAGAGGTTATTTTACCTCTGGATTTGGCACTGGTGCGGCCGCTGCAGGAATCCCGTGTCCAGTTCTCCTATCCACAGTTCCAGAAGGATGTTGATAAATTAGAGAGGGTTCTGAAAAGAGCCATGAGAATGACTGAAGGATCAGAAAACCTGCCTTGTAGTGACAGAGTCAAGGAACTCAATCTACTTAGCTTAACAAAGAAGGCTAAGGGGGGCAACTTGATTAGAGTCTATAAGTACCAACATGGGGAAGAAATATTTGCTAATGGGCACTTCAATCTAGTAGAGAGAGGTCTAACACGATCCGATGGCTGGGAGCTGAAACTAGACAAATTGAGACTGGAAATAAGGTGTGCATTTTTAACAGTGAGGATAATTAACCTTTGGAACAGTTTCTCCAGGGTGAGTGTGGATTTTCCATCATTGGCAATTTTAAAATCAAGACTGGATATTTTTCTAAACGATCTGCTGTAGGAATTATTTGGGGGAAGTTCTGTGGCCTGTGCTATACAGGAAGTCAGAGTAGATGATCATAATGGTCCCTTCTGGCCTTGGAATCTATGAGTCTATTAACCTGGATCTCCCACATCCCAGGCGAGTGCTCTACTCAGTGGGCTAAAAGTTCTAAGGTGGGCCCCACCACCACCTCTCACCATCATTTTGAGAGGGCTATGTGTAACCCACCCTTCCGGGGGTGGTGTTCTGTCCATATAATACTGTCTTTGAGCATTGGCCTGCTAAACCCAGGGTTGTGAGTTCAATCCTTGAGGGGGCCATTTGGGGATCTGGGGCAAAAATTGGGGATTGGTCCTGCTTTGAGCAGGGGGTTGGACTAGATGACCTCCTGAGGTCCCTTCCAACCCTGAGATTCTATGATCTAGTGGCACTGAGACCACTTAGAGAGAGAGATTGAGTCTGCTCTTCAGCCTTAGCTAACAGGCAGGTGGCTTTTAGCTCATGCGGTAGAGGCTCATGCTTTAAGCTCCATAGGCCCCTGGTTCGATCCCGCCCGCCAATGACCAGGGTCAAGGTTTTACATATGTACATGACTTAGGCAGCTGAATGTCTGTGTTCCCCCAGTGCGTGAATCACTCCGGGGCTTAGGCGGGAGATAGGTGTCTGGCTGCCTAGAGGGAGGTGGCAGCATACATCTGTCAGAGTCTAAAACTTAGATGCCTATGGAAACCTTTTCCAGTGGAAAGCTGGGCACCAAGTGACGATGCCAGCCACGTAGGAGTTTGGTGGATCACAGTGGTGCTGTGCACACGGACTTTAAACTCTGGCATTTAGGTGCCTAAGTTGTTTTGTGGATCCCACCCTAAGTGACTTGTCTAAGGCCAGATAGGGAATGCTGAGCTGTTCTCTCTCTCTCTCCGCCCCCACCCCAATGCAGCCCAGGGCTGAGGTTGGCACTGCCGCATTTCACAATTTCAGTGAAACGTATTCACACAACATTGGTCAAGACTCATGGATAGTTCCAAGCCACCATGAAAAATGTGACACCCGAGCTCCATGTCAAAAACTATAGGAGGCAAGGTTAAAAAACTGGGCATGTTTAGTCTTGAGAAAAGATGACTGGGTGGAGACGTGCCATATGTTAGGGGCTGTTAAAAAGAGGACAGCGATCAATTGTTCTCCGTGTACACTGAAGGTAGGACAAAAAGTAATGGGCTTACTCTGCAGCGAGGAGATTTAGGTTAGATAGTAGGAAAGTATGATTTATGTCTGAATCACCTGCTTCTAAGGGAGGGTAGCCATGAGACCGATACAACAAGCAGACCTTAATTTACAGTAACAAGAGAACAAAGCCAGCATTCTGTTCCTGACTAGCTCTGGTGAGAACTGCCCCGGCTGGAATTGTTACTGGCTAGAACAGTAGCCTCTTATCCTCTGGAGGGATCTCACCCGGCTTTGCCTCCAGAGAAGAACGGACATTGAAACCAGGAAGTTAATTAAGAGATAAAGTCCACTGGAGAAATGAGTCGATTATATAATACTTGGGTGAGAGCCTTGGCAGAGATGAGACGTCTATTTTCTCTTTGCCTCATCAGCTCTCCATCCCTTCTCAAATCGCATCTGGACATCCATCATTTCTCCTTTTCCTGGGGGTTTTTACTTCTCTCTCTCACAGACATTTTAGTTTTGTAATTTTGGGAAGCCATTTGTACGGTAACCTCCATAGAGTCATTGTGCCATTGTACTGTATCTTCAAAGCAGGAGACTTAGATCTTCTGATAAGGTTCTATTTCAGGAACTGTATTTCAGTTAGACCAACTGGCTGATGGAGATTTAATCATTATGTGCTTCAGAGAAGCCTGTGATGAGGTGATAAAAACTGGGTATTGACCACTGGGTATTGTTCTGTTTTGAAAGACATGGATAAGAAAGCGAGATCGCGAACATGCTGAATGTAACGAGGAGAATTTTTCCTGCTCCCGGCAAAGTGAGAATCACTGAGGTGTGAATGACCCTGGGGAGAATGCTGCAGAAGAGCACTCGCAAAGATCCATCCAAATAAAAAAAATGTGCATTGGCTTTGACATGATCCGGGAGCCCTCTTACTTACTTTGTGCAAACAATTTGTGCAAATGAAACCTTCTTCGCAAGAACGTTTGCAAAAAGGGAAAGCGTGGCAAAGGCTCGTGAGAATATGTGTTCACACGAGTCTTAGTGGCAGAAGGGTTTATGTTCTTTGGGGGTTTGAGAGCCATCCAATAAGGGAGCAGAAACAGTATCATGTGACTGTCGTAACCAGCACTGGAACAGGAAAGGCAATACCTGTGAAAGCCCATTGGCTAGAATGTGCTGCTCATTCAGGCCCCAATCCTGCCAAGAGTAACGCAAAAGTTTAGCGTGTTTGTAGGGGGGGTTGTGCTGACAGTAATGGTGTTGCAGGATCAGATCTCTCATTAAGCTCATCCCCTCCCCATCTTAAAAGCTAGTTTACGGTGTAAATCTTTTCCGAAAACCATGAATAAAGGCTTGTCTACGCTTGAAATGCTACAATGGCACAGCTGCAGGGTTTCAAGCGTAGGCCCTACCTACACCAAGAAGAGGGGTCCCCCCGTCGGCGTAGGCAATCCACTTCCCTGAGAGGCGGTAGCTAGGTTGGCAGAAGAATTCTTCCATCAACCTAGTGGGATCTGGCTGCAATGCCCTTGATGTCCTTTATTGTGCTTTTGACTGACCGATGTAACCATGCTTCAGCGTTGTTTCAAAAGGATCTATTCAGCTCACACCTCCCAGGCCTCTCTACGGCCAAAATCGAGGTGCAGCTCTGTCCTCACGAGCAGCCCTAGGAAAACAGGTCCACAGGTGCCCAGCCCTGCTGGGCAACACGACAGTAACAAACCAATTTGAGTTTCCACAGTTCCAGGCTCATCAGGGATGCTCCCAGAACAGCTCCAACAAGTGAGCTCACCCAGGGCCTGTAGCAAATGTGGGGGTGTGCTTGCAGCCATCCTAAGTGACCCTACAACAACGAATCAGGGTGCGCAGCCCTTCTGAGTAGCCAGAGAATTGTACAGCACCGGTGGGCCCCACACCCCTCCAGGAATTAATTAAACACTTTGATAAAGGTTTGAGGTCAATTCTTGCTTAATCCAAACCGGTACTCCTGTCCTTAGTCATTAATGCTCCGGTGGGCACGTCTACTCTGTGATAAAAGACTTCGCGGCACAGCCCTGGCTGGCCTGGGCCAGCTGACTTGGGCTCCCAGGACTGGGGCTGTGGGGTATAAAATTGCACAGTAGATGTTCAGGCTCTTGCTGGAGCCACAAGGGATGAGTCTCAGAGCCCAGGCTCCAGCCTGAACCCGAACGTCTGCACTGCAATTTTACGGCCCCGCAGCCTGAGTCCTGTGACCTGGTGTCTGAGACTCAGGCCAGGTCTACACTGGGGTGGGGGGGGTCGACCTAAGATATGTTCGCGGAGCTGAAGTCGCCGTATCTTAGGTTGACTTGCCTCGGCGTCCTCACGGCGGCGAGTCAACCGCTGCCACTCCCCCGTCGACTCCACTTCTGCCTCTCGCGGCGGCGGAGTTCCGGAGTCGACGGGGTGAGCGCTCGGGAATCGATTTATCGCATCTACTCTAGACGCGATAAACCGATCCCCGACAGATCAATCGCTACCCGAGTGTAGACCTGGCCTCAGAGCTGTGGGTTTTTAATCACCATGGAGAGGGACCCTGCGGGTTTAGGCTGTGCAAACAGTGCATGTGCGTAGTCACGTGGTTTGCTGGATCGGGGCCAGAACGCACAGCATCTTGTAGGGTCCGGCCCTCAAATACCACAGGTGAAATGCAGGAGAGGCCAATGATGAGAGGGAAGATGCATCAGGTATTCAACTGATCCTAAATGTGATTTCAGGAAGAACAACTTATATACATGGCCAGTTGAGCAGCAAGTTGGTAAGGTCAATGAAAGAAAACGTGGATGTCAGCCAGGGCCGGGTCACCTCCTCACTTGGGAGTCCCACATTCCCATTCACGCCCTCGGCACGTGCCCCGGATCTACTGATACGCTGTTTCCTCACAGCGAGCGGCTCGCCATGTGGATGCAAAAGGCTGGACGGTCACCAAGGAGCTCCTAAGACACAATTCCATCTGCGAGCTGAGCGCACACGAAGGGTGCAACAGGCTCATACTGGTAACTGGTCGCCGTCCCATATTAGTGCTCGGTAGCCAGAACCAGGAAGGGAGAGCTCTCACCACGCCAGCCAAGGAGGAACGGTGGGGAGCACTTCTTACCGAAGCCCCCCCATTTCCTGCAGGGGAAGGGGAGCTACGCCTTCCCTTACTGTAACCCCTACTTCCATTGCTCGAAGGGCAAATGCAGTCAATGATGGTGTAGTAAGGAGTTCTCGTCTTTCCTCCTATTCCCCCTTGCCCTGTTGAGCAGAAGACGATCGAAAGGAGCAGAGGAAGGACGGTGCAGCAGTTAGTGCACTCACCTGGGCTGTGGGCAACCCAGGTTCATTCCTACCCGATCCCAAACATTCTGGGTTATCCTGTGCAAGTCAGGCTCTCTGGGCCTCTGTTCCCCATCTGTACAATGGGGTAATAGTGCTGTCCTACCTTACTGGGGTGGTGTGGGGCTACCGACATTCAAAGATCGGTGAGATGCTCAGACACCCTGGTGATCGGGGCCATCAGTACTTCAGAGTGATTCATTTTTTCTTGCTCGTTGTCAGTCACAGCAGGGCCATGGGTGATTGCATGTAACCTTTTCAGAGAGGCAATTTCCGGCAGGCGCACAGGAGCCTATAAACCTGACAGCAATGTAAGAGACTGCTGGAGGCAACTGAGTTCAGAACGTTCTTTGAGGATTACACTGTCGGACAAGCTCTTCTTCTACTCCTGTTCAGTAGACAGGGTTTAAAAGAGAACTGATACATTCATGGAGGTTAAGTCCATTAATGGCTATTAGCCAGGATGGGTAAGGAATGGTATCCCTAGCCTCTGTTTGTCAGAGGTTGGTGATGGATGGCAGGAGAGAGGTCACTTGATCATTACCTGTTAGGTTCACTCACTCCGGGGCACCTGGCATTGGTCACTGTCGGTAGACAGGATACTGGGTTGGATGGACCTTGGTCTGACCCAGTACGGCCATTCTTATGTTCTTATGTCTTGTAGCTTCACACTAATAAGTTACGGTGTAGTAGCCGTGTTAGTCTGTGTCAGCAAAAAGAAAATAAGAAAGAAAGAAATACTTGTGGCACCTTAGAGACTAACAAATTTATTTCAGCATAAGCTTTTGTGGGTTAGAACCCACTTCATCGGATGCATGGAATGGAACATCCATTGATGTTACAATGGAACAGAAGATCGATCGCAACCCACCGAATCGGGTGGGTAGTGTAGACAAGCCCTTAGAAGGTGTTTTAGCCAGTTATGCTTCGGGCTTCTGGTTTTTGACATTTAATTTTTTTAAACGTTTGAATTCAAGGAGTTTTTTATTATTATTTATTATTATTGTTTATTTGTTATTATTATTCTAGAACCATGGCGATAGGTAGCTACATCTGGAATACAGATGTAGAAACTGTACCTAAGTGAGTAGTCCATTGCTTTTAATAGGCCTATGCATGTGCTTAATCACATGCTTTGCTGGATCGGGGCCAGAATCCACAGCATCTTGTAGGATCTAACCCTTAAATACCATGGGTAACTAGGTACAATGCAGAAGAGTCCAATGATCAGAAAGAACATGCATCAGGTATTCAATTGATCCTAAATCTGATTTTAGCCAAAATGCCAAGAACATCTTATATACTGCCAACTGAACAGCAAGTTGATAATGTAAATGAAAGAAAACCTGGTTGTTTGTCAGTAAGGGGAAATCTGTGCAAATTCAATCAATCAATAATAATAAACCTTGCTCTTACATAGTGCTTTTCTCAGTAGATCTCAGAGTGCTTTGCATATGAGGTCAGTATGGTTCATAAGCCCCATTTTACAGATTGGAGTTAGTTTCAGTGGAATCCAGGGATAATTTTTGATTTGGTGCGCACCGTCTCTGGTTTTGAGATGATGCTGGAATTTATTTTTTATTTCAGAGGTGGTGTGGAAGGTAGGGGCGGGCAAAGGGAAAACTAGTCTAAAAATAAATCCAGAGCTAACACTCCTCCAAGCCCAGTCGATAACAGTCCCGCCCTTCCCAGGGACGAGGTGAAACTGACAGGTCTGAACGGTCTGGGAAGTGGAGTAGATTTGTTCATTGTTCAATTGTATTTTGGATACAGTGATTTTAGTGATGCTGCACGGGCTCCCTTGAAAGGGAAGCGTGCCAGTCACGCAGCCCACTGGCACCTTTGGAAGGGAGCATTTGGCCACATGCTTTTAAAAAGATCACTTATGTGGCCTGTAGCCTTCAAAGGGCTCCCTGCCCTGCTAGCAGGAGACGTGGCCTTCAAAGGGGCGAAGAGAGCAACTGCTTAGTTTGAGGCCGCAGCAGTGCCTGACTAAAAACCCCAGCACAGGCTAAAGGCAGATGTGCCAAGCCTCCACCAAAGTGCCCTGTGCTGGCTTTGTAATTCTCACCCCTGGTGTCAGGAGACACTGAAATCCTGCCCTAGCGCTGCGTTAGTGGCAATTTTTCCCTCTGTCTTTTGCTGCCCTCTGCTGGCTCTTTTGTGGCTCCCATTTCGGTGGGACTGAATTTTCCAAAGAAGTACTTGCTACCCAGTGTCCAGTTTTGGGCCCCACACTAGAAGAAGGATGTGGAAAAATTGGAGAGTCCAGCAGAGGGCAACAAAAATGATTAGGGGGCTGGAGCACATGACTTATGAGGAGAGGCTGGGGGAACTGGGACTGTTTAGTCTGCAGAAGAGAAGAATGAGGGGGGATTTGATGGTTGCTTTCAACTGCCTAAAAGGGGGTTCCAAAGAGGATGGATCTAGACTGTTCTCAGTGGTACCAGATGACAGAACAAGGAGTAATGGTCTCAAGTTGCAGTGGGGGAGGTCTAGGTTGGATATTAGGAAAAACTATTTCACTAGGAGGGTGGTGAAGCACTGGAATGGGTTACCTAAGAAGGTGGTGGAATCTCCATCCTTAGAGGTTTTTAAGGCCCGGCTTGACAAAGCCCTGGCTGGGATGATTTAGTTGGGGATTGGTCCTGCTTTGAGCAGGGGGTTGGACTAGATACCTTCTGAGGTCCCTTCCAACCCCGATATTCTATGATTCTAAGCCCTTGCAGGTTTTCGATACAGCCAGGAGTGAATGGGGAAAGGGCTGCTGGAGTTTCTTGCATGGACTGGGGCTCCCACTCCTACGTAAGTTTATCAGCTCTTTTCCTTCCCTTTCCAGGAAAGAAAAGGTTATTCATTTCGTATTTATTTTTCCCTTCATGTTTTGGTTTCTCTGAAACCTTCGCTCTATATCCAGGATAATGTTTCCTTTCTCCCCTGACATATTGTCAGCTTTTTGTCCTGTTTTCTCTCCTCCTCTCCTCTGTGTCTAAATAGCTTCCCGCCCCCACTCTCCTCCCGTTCCATTTCTGTCTCCCTTGGGAGACACCAGCCACTAGGGGGCAATATCCCATTCACGCTCGAAGACAAAGCCCCCGGAGCGCTAAGTGATCTAGAGTTACAGCTGTCACCTTCCAAGTGCTGGGTGTGCTGAGCACCCACGCCCAGCTTACGCACATACTTGACTTCAAGCACAAGCGGTCCTACTGACCGAAAGATGCAAGCCCCAAATGTGGGCATGCCAACAGCCCTGTCCAATCCCTGAACTAGGCCCTCGATCCCACCTTGAGGATTTACAAAAATCTCACGCTTTTCAGGGGGTTGGGCTGTTCCCAGTTTCAGGGCAAAGCCAACTTCTAATGGACCATGGTGAGGAAGAAATGTCCCCCATGGGCAGGTTCTTCTATCGTTGTCCATTACGGGGTTACTTGTACTTTCCTCTGCAGCATCTGAGACTGGTGACTGTCAGAGACAGGACACTGGATTAGAAAAGCCCCTGGCTTAATCTGACCCGGCAGCTCCCTTTAAATCGGTCTTTGATTTGTCAATCCCTGAACCTTAGAGAAACCAGACAGACCTTTCAGTCCATTCATCACAACACCCAAAGCTCTCAGAGCAGGGCAAAGAAACAAACAAGCACAGTAACAGCTAGTGACCAAGTTCATTTGGTCCCTGTACTTTTGATGAACATCCACTCCCTCCCACCCCCCACCCTCAAAAAGAGCCAGTCAGATGTGCTGGGCTCCCGCCAGCAATTGTTGGTGGTTATCAAAGATGAAGAACTTTTAATAAAAACAGCACTTTATTTTATCTTATCAGATGAAGCCATTTTCTTCCTCCTTTCAAGCTAAATCCAGGTCTTTGTTTTTGGGAGCAGAGAAAGCTCTCAGGGCTGGTGGGAAAGGACAGCTCCCACACTCAGCAGAGTAGTTCCCATCAACTTCAGTTACAATGGGAATATATTTTATATACACATGGGAGCTCAGGGACTGGGTGGAAAATTTCAAAACTGTCCTTGATCGCAACATGACAATGCAGTCTGACCTCCTCCATTCGGATACTCCCAGTGCTACGCTCTTCACAGCAGATTTGTTTTCACTCTGTTTTTAAGTATGGGGTCTGCAGATGCAGGCAGGATAATTATGCTCTTATGGCAAAGGTTTAAAATGTCCTCGCATCCCTTACGTCTACAATTACGTCCTCGCATCCCTTACGTATCTATTGCAACAGTGGGAGATCACTTCCCAATAGAAGGTGCTACAGTAGGATAGTATGCTATGGATAGGGAACAGGCTAGGATCTCAGAGAACTCTAGTGTCAGGAGAAGCTTGATGAGAGAAGGCTGTATACACAGAGGAAGGAATAAAGCTTGAATGTTGCACTGTCTTAGCTCTCTGTCTTCGTTTGCTTGAACACTGAACGTGGCCTCAGAAGTCAGCTCACACTGAACACCGGCTGGGCTCCTAAATTACAGTCGCACCCAGACACCACTCAGGACCAGAGAGTTCAGATATCCAGTCAGGGGGGCATTAGCCAGGTGGACAATCAATTGTGCAGTGGCCTAACCATAGGGTATAGGAGGCGGCCATCTTCTCTGAGGGCAGCCTGGCTTCCCGTCCATTGGAAGCAATGGGAGACAGCTGTCCTCTTTACTGGGGCAGCCTCCTTTCCATGTGCATATGCTGTAGGGAAATGGTGGCCGTTGTGACAAAAGGAAGCCTGTTGACCACTCTGGGCCGGGGTCAGGAGATTAGCATGGCTAGTCCTGGAGGGGCTGGGTCCCGATGCGTCAAAACTGCTTGTGTCCCATCCCCCCATGAGAGCAGAGAACAGCACAGTCCCTAGCAGTACGTAGAGACCAGAGACCTTTTTGGAACTGATCCAGAGTCAGCTGGGTGCAGATCAGAGCTGTCACGGCTGTGGTCCTTGCGGCACCAGATGTATTAGAAATGAGCGATCTCTTGAAGATCCTGGGCACTGTCCCCGCCCCCCCCCCCAGGAGACTGGAACGGCCCTGAATCATGCTGAAGGCCCCCATGCAGCAAGAACACAGTCTGGGGGCCAGACGTCGAAGACCGTGGTCCCAGAGGCTGAGTGCTGGCACACCAAAATGGGTCTGGCCATTCTGGAGTCTCACGCTAGCGGAAGAGAGGCTGACCTTGGTTATGGAGCCCCAAAGCATCCTTGGTATGTACTAAACTGTGTAAAGCAATGCAGCCTTTTGAATCAGGATCACAGCCTGATCCGTATTCCCTTGACCTGCCTCAGCCGGGCTCTGACACTCAATCCCCAAAATTCCAGCATGAGAATAACATTGCGCCAGACTCTGATGGGGTGTTCACCCCACACTAGCCTAGAAGGGGGTCAATGAGGCTGATTAACCAGGTGGGCCACAGTTGAGGGGAATTAGTTGGCCAAAGTAACCCCCAAATGATGATGGAGCCCAGATGAGAAGGACCAGGCGGGGCTAGGATAAAGTCAGGCAGCTGGGAGCAGAAAGGGGCTGCAGTGAAGGACCCTGCAGCCACCCTCTGGACATTAGAGAGAGAAGGAGGGAAATCCAGGGGAGAGGGTGGAGGAAAAGGCTCAGGGAGATGCAGCAAGGTTTAAGATGGTGCAGACCTTGGTTGCTGATCAGAGGGTCCCTGAGCTGGAATCTGCAGTAGAGGGTTGGTCTGGGTTCCCCTTACCAGTCACTGGGGAAGTGGCATAATCTGGGTAGTGAATGGAAAAAATACCAGAGACAGTGTGTATGGAGAGACTTCGATACCCCAGAGGAGGAAAATACACAGTGACCTGGCCTGAGGTCCAAGCCACAAAGAGGGAGCTAGTCAAGCCACAAAGAGGGAGCATCCTGAGTCACGGGGGGTGGCAGGGCACACAAATGAGCGGCAGAAGGGAGCGTTAGGCTTGGAAAGAGCTAATTCCAGAGCAGCCAGGCGGGGATGAGTGGACCCCATCACACGGACCCAGAAAACAACAGACCCTTAGCAGCATGGCAGGTGTCTCAGGTGTGTGCTGCCGTGTCCACTGCTGGGAGGTGACATCTGGCAATGGATTCAGGTCAGCACCAGTCAGCTGACCTGCACACGTGGAAAGCACCATTCACACGCAGGCCACTGCAAAGGGTGCAGCATGGCGTGAACCGGGCCCAGATTGGGGTGTCTGCCGTCAGATGAATGGGGCATGAAACATCAGAAAATAAAATGACAATACAAAGCCACCATACTTCACACTTTTCTTCTGTTCCACAATGACGACAACAAACCTGCACGTCAGAGGTATCAGGAAGCAGGCTGCCCTGAGAGGTGGGGATGTTTGGCTCCAGATCTGGATCTCAACTTTGTGACTTGGGACATTCTACAGTGGTGGTTATTAGGAGTCACCACTGTGGCAATCCCAGCTCCTCGGGTTACGAATCTGCAAACAGCCTGAGGTTGTTTGCAACGGGTACAGCGTGTCTTGTGCAGGCATAAAGGGAAGAGACTGAATAGAAAGGAACGTGAGTAAGACTTAGATTTGTTTGCTCATACCTGTTCAGGGCATTGATGGGACCTCTTGATCTTCCACTTTAAATGTTAACACTACATCTTAACCATCAAATTCCTAATCACCACCAAGTTCCCAGGAGTTAGGTGCCTTGGGTAACATGTAGCTGCCATACCATTTTAGTGCAGTTTCATCTAAGGTCAATCATTCCACTTACCCAAGATAATAACCACACAAAGTTCATCTTTTGAGGGAGCGTGCCAGAGCCTAGCTGGAGGAGAGGCCTTTTGAAGTTGACTTTGGTCATTTTATTATGCTTTCAGCAGATCTACTTTTAAATTGTTGCTCGGAGTTTAATGATTTTGCGACAAAGTCAAATGGTCCTCCAGAGTTCAGAGTGAGAATCCACCTAGACTTATGGTACCCTGCCATGCGTTAGTTCCTAGAAATGAAACCTGTTACCTTTGTGTCTACTGCAGGAATGTATCTAGGGTCAGCAGGGGTTAAGAAGTTGGGTGTGTTTGGCAAGTGGCTCTTGTTACCTGGCCAACTAACCCGGTAGCCTGCTATGTAACTCCTGACCTTCCCTGGAAAGGTGGCTGGAAGCTCACAGAGACAAGTCAGAAAACCTAAAAGGAGGCATTGAGGCCCAAATAGCTGGGCGTGGAGATTAATACGGCACCACTGGAAGCGGGGGGGGGAGATTGGGGGGTAGTTTTGGATATATATTAGCACACACTCTTTTTGGTTTTACTGGGGGAAGGCCAGCCCCTGTTACAGACTGTGATGTTTTATAAACACTCCAAAGTCAGATTTAATGGGAGAACCCTTTGTTATCCCCCAAGCAGTTAGCTCACTGTCTGAGGGCTTGTCTACCCTTACAGCGCTGCTCTGGGGCATAGGTAGGCGTAGCTACTCCACCTCCCCGAGTTCACAAAGGGCTTTAGCATCAACAGAAGCAGACCCGTCTGAATATTAATCAGCCTATTTGCATATCACCACCCATGCTAATATCAACCTTTATAACAACCGGTGAATTAGTGAGAATTAGAGATGGACTTGAACCCAAAGCATGTGACAGAACCCCACTAAATGTTGGGACAAATCTGGATGCATATTGGGATCTAATTCTTGCAGCCTACCTCTGCTATGAAGTTAGTATAAATAATCAACATGGAAATAAAAATGTCCTGAACTCTAGCAACATTTATAGTTATGCAAGCTACAAGGAGGGAGGTCAAGTGTCATATTTCAGGGTATAAGATGATCACTTGCAGGGGTTGGGAAGGAATTATTTCCCCCAACTGTAGCATTGCACAATTGACCAAGGAAATGATATGCAGTGTTGTTGTAGCTGTGTCAGTTCCAGGATGGGAGACATGGTGGGTGAGGTAATGTCTTTTATTGAACCAAGGTCTGTTGGTGAGAGAGACAAGCTTTCGAGCTTCACAGAGCTCTTCTTCAGGGCTGGGAAAGGTACTGTAGGGGGCCAGGGTGGCTTCCTTCTGAGCCAGAGGGTAAAGAGCCACTCTCTCAGCCGGAGTGGGCGGGGCCAGGTCAAGCCAGCTCCACCCCCCGGAAGGGGTGGGGTGGGACAGGAAGTATAAAGGGCGGGGCCCTTAGCCCAGTCAGGGCAGCACCAGGGAGGGAGGCAGACACAGACCGCTGGCTGCTCCCTTCAGACCCTGCTGCCAAGCCAGGGGAAGCCCTGGACCAGGTGGAGCTGGCCCTGGAGGAAGGACCGGGGTTACCAGAGCTGCCAGCAGTGGAATACCCCGAGGAACGGGAGGAGCCCGGCAATAACCTGAGTTGGGGGAGAGCCTGACGCCGAGGGTGAGCTGCACCTGCCAACGGCCGAGTACCTCGGAGAGCTGGAGGGACCCAACCAAGGGTTTGGGTAGGAAGTAGCCCAGGGTGGAACTGGAGTGTGGGGAGTCTAGGGGGTCAGCGTGTTGCGGATGGATCCCCGCTGACCCAGTGGCGGGACCCTCTCCCCCACACCACTGACAGGGCCCTGGGCTGGGACTCAGAGAAGGTGGGTGGGCCTGCGTTCCCCTACCCTGGCCAACCCACCTCGGGTGGGCAAACCCCGACAGCGACGCGGACTCTTGCTGGCGCCCCCCTGCCCGCGGGGCACGCCACAGACTCTTGCTGGCGCTCCCCTGCCCGCGGGGCACGCCACGGACTCTTGCCGGTGCTCCCCTGCCCGCGGGGCGTGCCACGGACTCTTGCCGGTGCCCCCCTGCCCGCGGGGCGTGCCACGGACTCTTGCCGGTGCCCCCCTGCCCGAGGGGCGTGCCACGGACTCTTGCCGGCGCCCCCCTGCCTGAGGGGCACGCCACGGACTCTTGCCGGCGCCCCCCTGCCCGAGGGGCACGCCACAGACTCTTGCCGGCGCCCCCCTGCCCGAGGGGCACGCCACGGACTCTTGCCGGCGCCCCCCTGCCTGAGGGGCACGCCACGGACTGTTGCCGGAGCCCCCCTGCCTGCGGGGCGCGCCACGGACTCTTGCGGGCACCCCCTACCTGAGGGGAGCGTCACGGACTCAGGCCCACACCCCTCCTTATGCTAATTCCCCAGTACCAGAGGGTGTGACCCAGGCCTGTACGTGAGACAGTAGCTCCCTACCGCCCCTAGCGGGCCGGTGGACCAACGGAGCTCTGTCACAGGTACTCAGAGTGTCCCAGCTAAATACAAGGTGGAACAATTTACACTAAACTAAATTGTTCGACCTTGTATTTAGCTGTGACACTCAGAGTACCTTTCCTACACCCGAGGAGGAGCTCTGTGATGTTCAAAAGCTTGTCTCTGTCCCCAGCAGAAGTTGGTCCAATAAAAGATATTGCCTCCCCCACCTTGTCTCTCAGGTAAATTATAGATGTTTCCACTTTGAAACATCAGGTACTGGCCACTGCTTGGAGACAGAGTACTGCACTAGATGGACAAATACTCTGATTCTAGTTTCATGCTGCAGGACTGACCAATGCTTTGCTTGTTTGGTAAGCAGTTGCAGGCTATGAGATTAGCAATACCCGAGGTTTGATCTGATATAGCGATTCTTACGTTCTAGCCAAGGTGCAATTAGGCTCGGTTTGCATTGTCTACCCAGGAGGGGCCCAGGGCTGGACTAAGAGGAATGTTGCAAGTCCGGATGGAGGTGCAGCGTGCTGGGTGGAGGAGATGGCTCTGTGCCTGGGCTTGGGTTAAAGTCTGTCAATCTCCCACTTTCAAAAGCAACGGGAGGCCCAAAGTTCATACAACAATAACAATCTGTGAATAGAAACAGTTTCCCAAGCCCTGGGCTTTTGGTTATGACAATCAATGTGAACCACGATCCCTAACCACACCAAAGGTTTCAACATCTTAAATTCTGTACCTCGGAGTGAAATTCACATACGATTTATCTAAGGTCCCGCCCAAAAACTTTCACCCTGGCCTTTTCTGACTAAGATGATCTTGGTGCCAAAAGGAAGGAACATGCTCTGCTTTTAAACATGAGTTCTCCAGGCTGTCCCCACTCTGGGGTCTAAAACAAGCTTTGGTCAAGATCATGGAGGACTTAAAAGGGAATTAAAGGGGGCTGGCTGATTCAGGGGCAGATCCGCAGAGGGTTCTATAGAAGCGACAAAGGGTCCTGTGGCACCTTATAGACTGTTAGTCTATAATGTGCCACAGGACCCTTTGTCACTTCTACAGATCCAGACTAACACGGCTACCCCTCTGATACTAGAGGGTTCTAGGACAATTCACAGCAGCTGAGGTACTTGCCCCTCTGGGGATTAGGAACTAGCCCAGATCTGGTGATGACAAGAAATAGATCCCACCTAATGGCTGTTCAAAAGCTCATGTGAAATGAGTTGATAATATCCTGTACAAATAGTGAAGCCAATAATCAGAGGGAGCATAGAACTCCTTTGGCCCCGGGGGGAAAGCAAGCTTCTCCAGCCCCAGGGCCCTGGGGAAAGGGTATGGGGGCACAAAATGTGCCCTCCAAAAGTGGTCGAATTTTTATTCTTGCGCATGCTCCTACAATCAATCTAAATATTCCGTAATGAACTCAGGCTTGGAAGGAGTAGATTTTTGTATGTAAATTGTCAATTTCACTGCACAGGCACAAACCAACTAAATTTACAGAATGGCAAAGAAAGAAAAATGCTGCTTGAGAACTTGAAGTGTGATTTAACGATATGTACTTTGGCATATCTCCATATATTTAACATATACAATCTCCTAGAACTGGAATGACCTTGAAAGGTCATTGAGTCCAGTCCCCTGCCTTCACTAGCAGGACCAAGTACTATCCCCTGATTTTTGCCCCATATCCCTAAATGGCCCCCTGCAGGATTGAACTCACAAACCTGGGTTTAGTAGGCCAATGCTCAAACCACTGAGCTATCCCTTCCCCTTGCAATGTTGCATTTGATGTTGACAATTTGTGTTTTAACGGTGCTTTAACTTTTTGAACCTCAACTTTACCGTCATTTGAGTATTGTCTGACCCCTGCTGTTGTGACCTCACCCCTAATTTCCCACAACTGTGAAAATATATAGATAAAAATAGAAAAAAATGCTTAATTAAAAAAAAATTCTGCCAAGTCTATTCATAGTATGATCAAATTAAGTATAAAATCCCACATAAATGATACTGTCTATATCTGTACCTTCATCTGCCTGACTCAACAGAAATATAAAGTTCGTCAGCTGCAGAGAAAAGCTTTTCTAAATATACATAATTAAATTAGCCCATCAAAAAGATGACCTAATCATATCAAGTTCAATTATTTAGACTTAGGCAAACTAGAATCCTTAATGTTATTTTAACCAGAAAATACTTTGGGCTGCCAAATTCATCTATGGTGTCAATCCTCTAAAGCAAATGGATTTACACTATGGATGAATTTGGCCGTTGTTATTCTTCAGTGGGTAATTTTGAATAAAGAAACCTCTTAGCCTGATAATAATCAGAACAAAGTAATTTATCCCAGCTAAAGTACAGGGTAGTTTTGCAGGATAAGAGTGGATTTTGAGCTATTTTGGCCAAATTGGAAGCAGAGAATCTCACAATATAACCTCATAAGAATAGGCTATCAGGCCCAGTTTGCATGTGTCCTTTTAGTTTTTAATACACTTTTCTGGATATTGGAGTCATAAAATTTAAGACCAGAAGGCACCACTGGATCATCTAGTCCAGTGGCTCTCAACCTTTCCAGACTACCGTATAAGGACCGGAAGCATGCGCTCTTTGGTGTGTTGAAGTGTTGATAGTGGGACATTTATTTGAGACGTGAACAGTTTGGTGTAGAAATCTTTGCAGACCGCTTCCATCCCTGTTCTATCAATTACTGCTTTTCCATCCTTGTTCTTCAGTGCTGTTATTGTCGACCTGTACAGCCTCATTCCCCGTTTGCATTTTTGAGGCTTCTGCGATCTTCAGCTGTCTTTAAGAGCTTTTCATTTTGGTTCTTCTCGAAGTCCTCCTTTAGTCCTTTTCTTATCAGCTTTCAGAGGACGGAGTACTTGAGTTTGTCGCCATCATTTCCATCATATTCCTCCACTTCTCTAGCAAGTTCCTCGTTTCCTCCAAGATTCTTCCCTTTGCTCTTTTTGGTCTTTCTTTCTCAGCTAATTTCACGCATTGCCTCAATTTATCGGCAAAGTTTTTATAGTCCTCATCGCAGTTATCTATGAGACTCCAGTCTTTCTTGGAAATGTTCGCTTTCAGGATTGCCTCATCGAATATTTTCAGCCGCTGTCTCTGATTTTCCATCTGTAGCGCTTTCTTCTCCACCTTTACATTGAAGTTGAGCCTCGTTCTGAGCAAGCGATGGTCACTACTGCTGTTGAATGATGGCACTACTGAGAAATCTTGTACAATGCGCCGCTTATCGATCAGAAAATAGTTGATCTTGTTCTTGTTCTTCACATTGGGCGTGATCCATGTCCACCTTCTCTTGGCCTTTTTCTTAGCCCTGGGCTACACTAGAGGGGGTGTGTCAATCTATGATACGCAACTTCAGCTCCACCAGAGTTGCCAGTCACTCTTCTCGTGAATTCCAGTTGCTGATCATATATGTGGATTTTTGAGCGAGGGTTTCCTCAAGTTCCTGATAAAATTCTTCCACATCATCATCTTCGCTTGTGCTTGTGGGAGTATAGATCTGGATAATCTTGAGGGTGGTATACTTGTTAAGTTGAAGGTACAGCACTATGATGTGTGATGACTTGAACTTGCACATGATTTTTGAAGACCATTCCTTGATGATGATAAAACCAATTCCTCCAACAGTTCTTGCACCTTCTCTTTTTCCCAACATGATGGTGCTTCTGTCTCTCCACTTTGCTTCCATCTCCTTTCTTCGTTGTGTTTCGCAGAGACCAAGGACATCGCAGGCTGTCCTTGCCTTCTCCTCCATCAGATGGTTGATCGAGTCATCCCTTGTCAGTGTCCTGCAGTTGTAGGTACACACAGAGGGCAGTCCTTTTTTTGGCCCCTGAGATTCTTAGCAGTCTCTCATTGATCAAACTCTTCACCACTGCCATAGAATGGATCAAGGGACATGCAAGGAATTGGGGTCAATTTATTCATGTTGTTTTAGCCATTTCTTCAGCCATCCCCTGGCTATGCTGTCAGTGGCATGTTTACCTCCTCAACTTATCTAGCACCCTACCTCAAGAAGGAGGACAACTGTCTTCTCCCTGGGTTGGCATGGTAGGACCTACTGGAGAATACACTTTGAGGTGTTGAGGTAGGATTTTGCAGCAGAACTAAACTAAAGAACTATCGTCCAATATGACTGCTCTCACATGTTTACAAACTATTTACCAAACCAATAACAAACCGAGTATGGACGAGCAGTAGCCGAGAGAGCAGGCAAGTTTTAGAAGGAATTTCAGCACATTGGACCGTATCTTCACTATAAACCAGCTATAGGAGTGCTCAAGGGAATAAAATTCCCTTTATGCATTGCCTTCGTCGACTATGAAAAAGCGTTCGACAGCGTAGAGATCAATGCAGTGCTGAAAGCTCTTGAAGAGCAGGGCATCGACACAAACTACATCAAACTACTAAAGGAAGTAAACTCTGACTGCACTACGGATATAACTCTGTTCAACACTCCCCTCTGCATCCCAGTCAAAAAAGGTGTGAAACAAGGAGACACGGTTTCACCGTAACTCTTCACAGCCTGCCTCGAAATGGTAATGAGGCATGTGAACTGGAAGGGTGGAATCAGCATCAACGGAGAGCAGTTAAACCACCTCAGGTTCACGGATGATGTCATGTTGATTGCCGAAAAAACTATCAAACTATAGAAAATGCTGCAAGAACTCGACACAAAAAGCAGCTAAGTCGGACTGAAAATGAACTGCTCTAAAATGAAATTTATGCGATCTGATGCCTTGCCAAAAGTCCCAATAATAGTCAAGGGAGAACAAATAGAAGAAGCTGAACAGTACCAAGAATTCGGGCCAAGAAATTAACATGCGCCATGATCAGGAAGGTGAACTCCTGCGAAGAAAGAAAATTGTCTGTCACAGAGAGGATGATGAAAAGAAGAATTCTGGGGATTTCAGTCCGCAACCGAGCCCCCAATGAAGTGATCAGGCAGCAGAGTGGAGTGCAGGACGTTGTTGTTGAAAGCAATAAAATGTGATGGGTTGGGCATATAGCTAGGCTCACTGACAATCGACGGACTGCAGCTGTCGCTGAGTGGTACCCACGGGAACTGAAATGACCACTCGGCTGACCTCCAAATTGATAGGAAGATGTCATTGTGAAAAGGCATGGCCGCACATGGAGAAGGAAGGCCGGGATACGAGAAGAATGGAAGATGTGTTGTGATCGGCACAATCTATGTGAGGGCTGAAGGACCGATCGATCAAGGAGATCAACATGAAAACTGGTGCAGATTTAGGTTTAAAGGTGACACCTCGCATTCATGGCTGGCAGAGGCAGGGAAGGGGCACCAGGAAATATACATGATGCCCCATATAACTGTCTCCACTTCACTCCTTGCCCATTCATTTTCTGACACTTCTAGTCTATCATAGAATCATAGAAGATTAGGGTTGGAAGACACCTCAGGAGGTCATCTAGTCCAACCCCCTGCTCAAAGCTATGTTCTCCTAAGAGTTTAACAAAGGCTCATGGTCCATTATGAAAAGGAAAAAAGCTGCTTAAAAAAGGGGCTGGATAGATCAGTCTCTGCAGCTTAACATTTAGTTTCTGCAACCCCTCCACCTCATTTAGAAACACATTTGTCTAAAGACAGACACCACAAGTCTACTGCAAATGTGGGTTTCCAAAAGTGGACGTTGTAGTGGATAGTTCCACTTACCGGACTTTCTGAAAACACTGCTTTGCCAATACATCTCTGTCTTAGAATCATAGACCCATAGGGTTACAAGGGACTGGAAAGGTAATCTAGTCTAACCCCTGCAAAGATGCAGGATTTGTGGTGTCTAAACCATCCAAGACAGGTGACTATCCAGCCTCCTTTTGAAAACCTCCAGTGAAAGAGCTTCTATGCCCTCCCTCAGGAGTCTGTTCCACTGTCCTGCTGTTCTTACAGTTAGGAAGTTTTTCCTGAGATTTAATCTAAATCTGCTCTGTCGTTTGAGCCCAGGGCCTCTTGTCCTGCCCTCTGTGGCAAAAGAGAACAACTTTTCCCCATCTTTTTTACATCTCAACCTTGGGCAGAAGCACCTTGTGGTAGCTAGTCTTGCCCTTGTGTCCTCCCAGTTCTGCCAAAGCAGCTAAATCCAGGCCTACAGCACCCCTGCTATTCCTGTCCTGGGTCCCCAGACAGCTCTGCTGGTTAATCATATTCCTGACCCTTCGCCTGCCCTTCCATTCCAACCCTAAGTCAAGCATGCAGGATGATTTTGTGATGCGTACGTATAAGTACCATGCTGTGGACACCAAATGCATTTTCACTTATGACCCGAGTCAGAATTGGAGCCTTGGTTTCTAGAGGTGAAATGATTTCATGCTTACCTGGGTGTCACGGCCATCTGTGTGTCATGGCCCTCTGATTGTTACCACATTTCAACTTGCCATGAACTCAATTCTTCCTCCCTGAGAAATACAAGAGATAACTGCGAGAGAGAGGAGTTTGGAACCTGAAGCCACCCCAAAGATACATAGAGGCTGGCATTGACTAAACAAAATCAACAAGCACACACCTGGAGCTGCAGTAATCGCCTACTGCCTGGCAAGTTCAAACTTGAGGCATTCACCTCAAATTCTTAAGCTTGAAAATGAGTATCAGGAGAATGCAAACCATTCAGTTGCAGTGTTTGTTTCTTGATTTTATTTTAATGGCTGCAGTTCCCGAAGCCTTCCATTATGGTAAAATAAATAAATCAGATGACCAGAGAATGAATCACACTTATCAGATGTGTCTGTATTGTAAGAGTCATGGAGAAAATGTCCCACCCCTAGGATGATTTGAGTACCTGCCACAAAGACGAAAATCAGGCTGCCTTGGAGAGCATGTGTATTTTCTTTTTTCTGCTAGGGAATGTTGGTCATGAAAATACAGAGTTAGATAAGCGTGCTGGCGTCAAAGCAACATGAATGGCTAAGTAGCTATGGAGTGAGAGGAAGAGTTCTGACATGGATGAGAAGCTTGTTAAATGTTTAAAAGCAAAGAGTAGGAATAAATGGTCAATTTTCAGCACACCAAGGTTAATAGCTCTGTGAACAAGAGGCAGGATTATTTAGTAATGATCTGGAAGAGAGGGCAAACAGTGGACGGCGTAACATTCATGGAATTCAAAAGTATTTAGGTTCATCAAGACTAGAGAGGATTTTGAGGAATTTCCAAGGACCTAACAAAGCTACGTGTGGGGGAAGAACGATGTTGATTTGAAAATGGTTTGATCTGAGCTGCTGTCATAGGATAAACGACAAGCAAAATTGTATGATGGGGGACAAAGGGCAAATGGATCACATAGTGCTGGGTGCATGGAGACACAGAGGCTGGGATCCCTGGACGGAAGCACTACTCAGACTGCTTGTTCAGATTTTGGGGGTGGGTGGGTGAATTTGAAGGATTGTTAGTAGGCTCCCGCGAGGAAGGGAGCAGGCTCACAGCGGATCATGATGGGAAGAACTGCAGGGCTCTTATAAGATCAAGCTGGCCCTATTGCACTAGGAAGTAGGAAGGTTACTGAACACTATTGTGTTGGTTATGTTATGTTTACTCGGGTTAAATTAAAGTGTCGTGTTTTGTCAAACCCAGGAGTCAGAGAAGTGGTCAGTCGGGGGGTTTTAAAGAGATCGGCAGGGCCCCCTCAAAATAGAGTGAAGAAAAGCACCCACGACTGCCCAATAAAAAGGCTGTTCTAGCACCC
This sequence comes from Macrochelys suwanniensis, assembly GCA_033296515.1. Classification (NCBI taxonomy): domain Eukaryota; kingdom Metazoa; phylum Chordata; order Testudines; family Chelydridae; genus Macrochelys; species Macrochelys suwanniensis. Next base: position 5,954,828 of record CM065799.1, read on the forward strand.
TAGAGACACCCCGGTGCTGAATAAGGTGAGAGCCAAAGAAGGGGCAGGTCATGACACTATTTACTTGTGCAACGTGATGGCAGATGAAAGTAAGTGTAGACAAGTGCAAGGTGATACCCATTAGAAGAAAAAGTTTGAACTAGTCATCGACATTGATGGGTCCTAAATCTGCTGGAAGACCCAAGCGTCATCATAGAGATCTCATTACAAACACATGTTCTGTGAGCAGTAAGACATTAGGTTGTATGTGAAAATGGGCAGTAATGCTGAAAATATTATCATGCCATTAATTATAGAAAGTGATGGCACATTCCCACCTTAAATATTATGTTCAGTTCTGGTCACCTTATCTCAGAAAGTATAAATCAGATATAGAAAATGACAAGAGTCTTGGAATGATTTCCATCTGAGAAGAGATTGCTAGGAATACTTCATTTTTAGAGAAGAGATTAATAATGTGGGACATACTAGAAGTAACAATAATGAATGGTTTAGAGAAGGTAAAGCAAGTCCATCTGTTTACCCTGTATCTCTGGTAATACGAGCACAAAGGAAACTAAATATAATTAAAAGACAACAAAATGTATATATGTATGCACTTTAATTAAAGTTAAGAGGAAATAATTTTCTACATGAGATGTATTTAACATGATGAACTCATTACCACAAGATACTGAAGCCAAGAGCTTAGCAGAATTTCAAAAAAAGGATTAGACATTTGTGTGAAATTAAAATATCCGCAGTTATACTAGCGAGGATAAAAATATATTAAGGACAGCAACTCCCTGCTTTGGACCATAAGCCAACCCATCACTGCCTGGGTTACTAAGAAAGTCATTCCAGGAAAGGCTGCATTTTTGCTGCCAAACTCACGACCCATAGCTAGAGCTTGGCCAAATTTTTCCGACATAAAATGCAGATTCGGCAACATGAAAGCATTTTGTGAATTCGTGTCGGTTTCGCCAAGTTGTTTTGGTTAAAAAACTCGGAAAAAGTCAAACCATTTAATTAAATATGTTAATTCACAAAATCAAAAGGGTTTGAGTCCGAATGGTCAGAAAACTGGAAAATCGGTTATGTGCCCAGTTCACCACGGGTGCCCACCAGGTTAGTTCCATTGGTGACAGCAATAGTGAAGGCTGCAGTGTACAGGGCTCCGGTGGGCTCCGATGTGCTTACAATGATTTTTGCCTAAAAACACTCACATCCTGTCTCCGCTACAGCTTCTACCAGTGGTGGGACTGGCGGAGCTGCATTGGTACATTCAGCCATGCATTTTTGCATGGGGATGGATCACTTGTTCTGTTCATTCCCTCTGGAGCACCTGGCATTGGCCACTGTCAGAAGACAGGAGACTGGGCTAGTCGGACCTTTGGTCTGACCCAGTGTGGCCTCTCTTATGTTCTTATGTTTGCAATATAGCCCATTCCCACACACAGGGTATAAGGAAGACATTTTTAACCCCTGTACGGGATTTCAGGTGGATACAGTCCTTACCGCTAATACAGTGGCTAAATTATGATTCTGCAGGTCCCTCTTCCCAGCCCAGTGTTCTGTGTGAGTGGGAAACAGCCAGAAATCCTGATGAGTGATTTGTAGTCTCAGGGCAAGTCTACACTACCGGGCTACATTGACGCGCTATGCTGACAGAAGAGCGTTCGCCCATTGGCATAATGACTCCACCTTCACGAGAGGCGAAAGCTATGTTGGTGGAAGAGCATCTCCCCCGGACATTGAGCGGTGTGGACAGTGCTTAAGTCAATGTAACTTACATTGCTCAGGGGGTATGTGTCTTTGGCCTGGTCCACACTACGAGTTTATGTTGAATTTAGCAGTGTTAAATCAAATTAACCCTGCACCCGTCCACACAACGAAGCCATTTTTTTCAACATAAAGGGCTCTTAAAATCGAATGCTGTACTCCTCCCTGGCGAGGGGATTAGTGCTAAAATCGATATCGCTGTGCCAAATTAGGGTTAGTGTGGATGCAATTCGACGGTATTGGCCTCCGGGAGCTATCCCACAGTGCACCATTGTGACCGCCAGGTACAAGCATTGAGCATGATTGTAGAGCAGGGCTGCCATTGATTGTCACTAGCCATTGGAAACAGGTCTTCCCAGATGAGCGACCGCAGGACACATGGGGCTCGCAAGAGTCCAACCTGATGGGAGAGGACAGGGGATTCCACATGGGCAATGCCGCATTGTGTCACCAGACATGCCCCTGTCACCACAACGCTGGGCCCAGAGGACACCCTACTCAGGAGCAGGATCAGCACACCCTGGCTGGTGCATCACCCCAGAAATTGAACCCCCACCTGTGGCATCAGCTGCAGGTAGGTCTCTGCCACAGAAGATCCCGATCTTATTCTGTACATGCCAACGTGGTGAATGGCTGGATGAATAGCTTCTCCAACATATAGACATTCCCTGCAGAACCAGCACAGAGCTACCTCAGTGCTTGCCATCCCACAAGACACCACCGGTGGATTGCATAGCCCCAGGCCACTGTGCAGGTCAGATGGTTGTGTTCCCCTATTGCATGTCAGAAGACATTTCTCCTTACTGTCCCAGGGTCCTAATGATCATGGACAAGTTGTTGGAGGAAGGTGGTGCCTTTGGCCCAATTCATTATTGCCCTGCATCTTGCATGGTCATTTCCACCACTATGAAGGGAATGTACAGTAGATTGCGCGTGCGTGTGTGTGTTTGTGAAGTATTTCAGCTGAAGGAAGCCAGTCTCTAGCACTGTCAATTCAGCCCCGGTCACCAACACTACAGTTAATTTCCAAATGTAACAAGAGAAATATTTGGAACACGGCTGCCCCCGCACTTATAAATTCCATCGCTAATTAGGGCTTGATCCGTTGGTCTTGAATCAGAGTTGCTGATTCTTAGCACTTCTGAGGTTCAAGCACTTGATGAATCACCATTAGATTAAATATTAACCACCAAATAAGTGAATCAGAAATGTGCACCCCAGTGGCTAGACCCCAAGCAAGGAATAAAGAGTGTTGCAGTCTGACTGCATGTTCAAACAGGCCAGCTTTAAAATGTTAGTGAATAGTTCAAGAGGGACTCACAGTTGAAGCTTCTGTTTGTACAGATTAATGGGTTTGTGGCTTGACAGTCAACAAAGCGGAGTTTCATTCACCTCTCCCACTGGCTCCCATAAAAAAGCCACAATTGTCACTTCCTCGAAGCAGTGATAAATCTTGTCTCCGTTAACAGAAGTTAATTCCATACAGCAATGGCGTTGAGTTTTATTAATGTATCCTGTGAATCAAAGAAAATACATAGTAGAGCATAGTGCCTCTCATCTTTACAAAAAATCAAGTGTTGGGTACAATTTGTAATCAGTCTTACATCAGACCATTTGATTCTATCTTAGAGATAGGACACGAACTGATCTTCTCACTAATCCTGCTGGCCAGAGAAGACAATTTACAAGGAGTTTAAATAGTTATTCCCATAGCTTATTCATTAATGCACTGTACTGGGTTATTGGTTCACTGGCTGAACCAAAATATTGGAGAAAAAAATTGTTTTAGGTTGACCCGAAACAGATATTTGTTGCATTTTTCAGCAAAAAGATTTAGTTTGAGTGTAACTTTAAAAAACAACAACAAAATAGAACTCAATTTTGAATAAAGAGTTGTTTTGATATTTTTCAGTTCAAAACATTTCATTTTGAAAATGCTGAAATGAAATGTTTTGATTTTTTTCAGATTCCCACTCCCCCAGTGAAAAATATGGCAAATTCAAGAGCTTGTCTTTAGAAAAATAAAATAAAATTGAAGTAACATTCAAAACAAAATGCTGTTTCTATTTGAAAAAAAAATCAAAACATTTCGTTTCAAAAATGTCAAAGCAAAATGTTTTTATTTTGTTTTTGGACTGAAACAATTTAATGAATTCAATACAAATTCACAAAATATTTTGATTGCACCTAATCTGTATTTTCCAGCAAAAGAAAGTTGCTGTTGAAATTTTTCACCCAGCTCTATTAATGAATAAGCTTCCCACCAATGGACATATATTCAAATCTCATTTGAAGTTATGTAGTTTGAGCTTTGTCCCCATCACAAAATCATCTGGCAGTCTGTGCTTTAGAGATACAGAAGATTAGAATGAGAAGGGGCTATTTTATAATAGGACAAAGGTACATTGTCAGAATTGCATGGGGGTCTTGGACTAGAATCAATCATTTGGAGAATGGCATTGAGAGTACGCTTACAAAGTTTAGTGTGGACCAGCCCTTAGGAAGGAACAATCCATTGCTCACATACAAAATGGGCAATGACTGCCTAGGAAGGAGTATTGCAGAAAGGGATCTGGGGGTGATAGCGGATCACAAGCTACATATGAGTGAACAGTGTAACACTGTTGCAAAAAAATCAATCATCATTCTAGGCTGTATTAGCAGGAGTGTGGTAAGCAAGACGTGAGAAGTAATTCTTCTGCTCTACTCCACGCTGATTAGGCCTCAGCTGGAGTATTGTGTCCAGTTCTGGGCGCCACATTTCAGGAAAGATGTGGACAAATTGGAGAAAGTCCAGAGGAGAGCAACAAAAATGATTAAAGGTTTAGAAAACATGACCGATGAGGAAATATTGAAAAAATTGGGTTTGTTTAGTCTGGAGAAGAGAAGACCGAGGGAGGGCAGTTTTCAATACAATAGTTTTCAAATACATAAAAGGTTATTACAGGGAGGAGGGAGAAAAATTGTTCCCCTTAACCTCTGAGGATAGGACAAGAAGCAATGGGCTTAAATTGCAGCAAGGGCGGTTTAGGTTGGACATTAGGAAAAACTTCCCAACTGTTAGGGTGGTTAAGTACTTGAATAAATTGCCTAGGGAAGTTGTGGAATCTCCATCATTAGAAATTTTTAAGGGCAGGTTAGACAAACACCTGTCAGGGATGGTCTAGATAATACTTAGTCCTGCATGCACCATTTGGCATCTTTCCGCCAGTGCATAGTTCCTGGGTCACAGGAAATAACACAAAAGATTATTAGGTGCCTCTCACTCAGCGAATGGCTTTTTGCCAGTAGAAACACGGCAATGTATGAATTGGCACCCTCACTATTTTTAGCCTGCTTTGTTTGATTGCTGCGTTATGAACCTGGCTGATTTGGGGAGCTCCCGTGCTTCTAGGCTGTATTTCTGACTGATTTACTCTAAGGTGGGAGAATGTTTTCCAGGAGGGGAAGATGAAAGACAAGAGAGCTCCCGCTCGGAGTGACGGCGCGTGTTCAGCCAGAAAGCCATTGACCTTTCACTATCAGTGGTAAATAGGCCCAATGGTGGGATGTTAGAAGTTACTACAGAGAACTTTTTCCAGGGTGTCTGGCTGGTGAGTCTTGCCCACATGCTCAGGGTTCAGCTGATCACCATATTTGGGGTCGGGAAGGAATTTTCCTCCAAGGCAGAGTGGCAGAGGCCCTGGAGGTTTTTCGCCTTCCTCTGCAGCATGGGGCACGGGTCACTTGCTGGAGGATTCTCTGCATCTTGAACTCTTAAACCATGATTTGAGGACTTCAATAGCATAGGTAAGAGGATTATTCCAGGAGTGGGTGGGTGAGATTCTGTGGCCTGCATTGTGCAGGAGGTCAGACTAGATGATCATAATGATCCCTTCTGACCTTAAAGTTTATGAGTCTATGAGCCATGATATGTGCTGAAGACTCACTGCTGTGCTGGAGAACCAACAGCACCAGGGGCATGAAAGTGGTCCAGTCAAGTCCCCATTCAATCTTCCCAAACCCAGACTAGATGGGCGAGGGGGGGGCAGGAAGGGGCAAGTGCCACGTGTATTGAGATCCATTCTGCCCTCTTGGACCATCACGTAAACTTGGGGGAAGTAAAGACAGCAGCAACTGGGGAGCAGGCCTTGGAAGATAGAGACTCCCCTTGCAGCAGCCACCGCAGAACTGGAAGCAGCGGGGGAGCTCCACTGGGGGTAACTGAGGAGAGAGAGAGGGAAAAAGCAGCTCTAAGTCATCTCTCCACTCTTCCAATCCTGGATCGGCTGGGGGCCAAAATGGCACCGGGGGTATCTTGCAGCATCATAAGCTACCCCAAAGCTACACATGCTGCTGTCTCCGGGGAAGTCATTTTTATTGTTTGTAGAGTATAGACTAGTGGCTGTACGGTGCTGCGTACAGTAAATGGTCAATATTATTGTGTTTTATATGTGAAGGGTCTAATTACACTCAGCCGCATTCTGTGAAAACCCCACTGCTGTATCTTATTCTGATTGGCGGCCCGAGGACTGACATCACCTAAGTACGGTGGGAACAAAGCTCTTGCCGATCCGTAGAACCGCTGGGAGGCTCCAGGGAGACCGTGGCATGCTTCCTGAATGGCCGTTTCCTGCCCTTAGTGGAAATCTCCGTACAGGGAGGAATTGGTAGTGGGAGGGTGGGAAGCAAAGCAGCCTATTACTGAATTGAAATTTACATTGGTTATATTGTGCATGTAAACTGACTGCTGAGGCTCTTTTATTCACCAGTAAAATACTCCTGGTTGTACATGTAACGCAAGAGTAGGCGTTCTGGCTCAGCTCAAACCAGACAGATCAGACCAGATTCACTTCTGCTTGCACGGGAAGGTGTCAATTACACCTCCCTGCAACAACCTGTTCTCTTGCCTCCCAGGCCAGCGGTTTTCAAACTCTTTTTCTGGTGACCCAGTTGAAGAAAATTGTTGATGCCCGCGACCCAACAGAGCTGGGGAGCAGTTGTGGGAGGGGCTCAGGGCTGGGGGGTTGGGGTGCAGGAGGGGGTCAGTGCTCTTGGCTGGGGGTGCAGGCTCTGGGGTGGGGCTGGAGATGAGGGATTTGGGGTGCAGGAGGGGGCTCAGGGCTGGGGCAGGGGATTGGGGCACGGGGTTGGGGCACAGGCTTACCTCAGGTGGCTCACAGACAGCAGCGCAGTGGCGGTATTAAGGCCGGCTTCCTGCCTGTCCTGGCAGTGTGGACTGCACTGTACCCCGGAAGCAGCCAGCAGCAGGTCTGGCTTCTAGGCGGAAGCGCGCAAGTAGCTCCATGAGGCTTTCGCTCTCGGGCACCATGGCCCCCCGTGCCTAGGAGCCGGACCTGCTGCTGGCTGCTTCCAGGGCACAGCACGGTGTTAGAACAGGCAAGAACTAGCCTGCCTTAGCTGGGCAGCATGGCCTATGGGACTTTTAACGGCCCGGTCGGCGGTGCTGACCAGAGCCTACATGACCCAGTGCCTTCCATTCCGTGACCCAGTACTGCGTCGTGACCCGCAGTTTGAAAACCATTGGCCTAGAGGAAACCCATGCTAGGGCAGAGCAAATGGTGCCCCCCTCTTTGCTTTTTGCTGGAGGGAGTAGCGTCAGTGTTCGTGAGGAGGTCTACAGAGGCTGGGGATACTGCGGTAGAAACAGTCTTGAATTGGTACATTCCCCCCAACAGTCCCTGGCCAGTGCAGACCCCTTCTTAAACTATGCTATCCCCTGGAAGAACTCCCAGGAGAAGTAAGATTACTGTAGCTTTCTGCCTCTCCAGCAGACATTCGTACCCCATGGACCTGAACCTATTGCTAGTGGAAACATTTTCAGCGCAAATTCCATTTTATTTTAGGTAACTGTAGGCAACAGAGGAAAAAAGTGAGCTGTAATGAGTCAGCTAAAAACATTGCGCTCAACAGTTCTAGGTCTAGTAAGTTTTGGCCAGGCGTAAAGTGCCCCTTTCCGATCAGAATATTGACATACAGCTTGTGTATAACCAAGCCATGTAATATTGGTGACCATAGCATAAAGACAAAGTGTCCTCAAACAGTACGGTCCAGCGAAGCATTTAATGCTACATCAGTGAACGCCCTTTGTGATAAATCCAAACAGGATTAAAATACCAGTCATTGAAAGACGCAACGCAATGCATCTAACCAACAGCTTTCTTTGGCCACTGTCGGACCCAATATGGCCGTTCTTATGTTAACAGCTTGTTCCATGACAGAGGAATGGGGTACTGCAGCATAAGCTTTCGTGGGTGAATACCCACTTCTTCAGATGCCTCGGGATGGGGTGTTTGCTTCAAAAGTACAGGAAACCCAGCAAGCTAGAAGGAACAGCTTCAATAACACAACTGGCGGAGAAAAATGTAATACCGAAGCAGGTTTCATGTTGACTTCTTCCAGCAGCGATGCACATAAGCACAAACTATTCATCAGAGTGCAAGCTTCCCTGAACCTGTTTTGAATCCTACAACCAAAAGCGAGAGGGTAGTTCAGTCTCCAAGACTGTTTTGTTCCTGGCTTCTCTGAAGGTGACAAAACACGGTGCTGCTTGTGGTAGTGATTGAGCATGCGTGAGATGCGCACATCTGCCCCCGGGGATTGAATTAAAACCACACTAACTACATTTCCATCGGGTACTGAAGGAATTAATATGTTTTCTATCTAGGCAGTTATAAAGTGCCCATCATTGTGGTATCTGGGTATTAACAATGTATATGTTCTATATTAATATAAAATCGAGTATAGTGCCTTTGTTCTGAAAGATCCCAAAGGCTGCACAGCTCTTGTGAAATCAGACCATGTCACAAAGGGAGTTTTTGGTTGCTGAACAGTTTGGAAAATGTGACCCTTATTTTGGTGCCTGCATAGGAGATGAGCTCTTTTTTGAAAATCTGACTCCAGTTGTGGGTGCTAATTACCTGAAAACCTGACCTTGAACTCTGTTGAAAATCTAGCACTGTAACCACCACGGATTATACTGATGAGCTTCAAATGATGACAGGATGTGAGGAAAACATAATATGTTCCTATTAAGATTTTATGTTTTGCATATGAAGAATGTTTACCAAGGATTCAAGAACCAATACTGCAGTGACTTTATTTGGAGTTCGGGAGTGCAAGATGAGATTCATCGGGTGGGGGGAGAAAGTTATGCTTATGAATGTGATTGCAATGTGATCGCTCCCTGTCACTGCTCTGCTAAGAAAACTTTGGTTATATTTGAGCCTTCAGAATAGAAGCGCACTGGACTGCATCTGGTTGGCTGACCACAGCCCCTTCCAATCAAGTAACAAAATGGCAGAATAAACAAACAAGGGCCCAGATGCTCGGCCACTGATCCAGCTGTTTTGTGCTAAAGGCTCATGGTTTCCTGCAGCTCCCATTGGCCAGGAACGGTGAACTGTGGCCACTGGGAGCTGCGGGGGACCGTGCCTGCGGACGGTCAACATAAACAAAATATCTTGTGGCCCGCCAGCGGATTACCCTGATGGGCTATGTGCCGAAGGTTGCCGACCCCTGTACTATGTTTAAAAAACCCTCCTTATTTTCCTTAACTGTGCTGGCCATAGATTTCTCCTTGAGTCCCTATGCTTCCCTTATACATTTTCTACAATTTCTAACTTCTGATTTATATTCATTACCTTTAACTTTCCCTCTCTTCCATTTCTAAGATACTATTAATTATTAATTATTATTATTATTATTATTTATAGCTGCCTTGTTAGGAGTGCTAGTGACAATGTAGGATTCAAGCCTATATTTTTGCCTGAGATAGAATTTTAGGTCTTGTTTGCCCGTTTGTTTCTTGATACACTTATATTCTTACTAATACGTGTAAACAAAGGCCAAAGATACTGTATGTTGCTTCTGCCTAACCAGATGGGTTTGTTAGTATAATGGGAACACAGATAAGAACAGTTAAAGTGTTACTGGGCATGGTGGGAATATAATATATGAGCTCAGGAGGCGGGAGAGTGGGACACTGGGAAACAAGGCTCTCCAGCGTCAGAGTTATGGACATGCTTGCCGGAAACTAACCGCAATAAACATTGCATTGCCAGCACCTTGGACTTCCGGTATTCTGCTTTCTGTCTGCGTGAGAAGAACCAGGGGAGAGGGTGAGGGAAAGCCCTCGGACACGCCTCTACTTCCCCACTAAATCAGGTTGGTTTTTTAACCAATATGAGGCCTTCTTTTATTGTGACTTTTGGGGGCATCTAGTGAAGTGTTCTTAAAAGATTCCCGATTATCATTCAAATTTTTCTGATTAAATTCTTCCTCACAGCTGATTTGGCTGATAGATGTTCGCAGCTCTGTGAAATTGGCCCTGTCAAAGCACCAAGTATCTCTCTCTCTCTCTCTCTCTAGATATAGATATATCTCCCCAGGGTCAGTACATCAGAGAATACCACCCCCAAAGACAACAGCACATAGGGGGATATGGATCCCATGGAGAGCCGCATGCTGGGGACATAAACTCCGCGGAGAGCAGCATTCTGGGGGCACTACCCTTGATGACAGCTGCACATCAGGTGACGCTGCCCCGGTGGAGAGCAGCACACCCCAAAAACAGCAGCACAGGAGCTGTCAGAGAACAGGATGGGGGTGGTCATGCCTAGTGGTTGGAGCATGAGTCCAAACCAGTGATTGGAGCAGCCTAGTGGTTGGAACAGGAGTTGGTAGCCAAGAAGAAGAGCCCAGAGCCAAGGGTCAGAGCTAGGTTACCTGGTGCGACTAAAGATAGGAACAGAGCTGGGAGCCAGCAGGCACAGACACTAAGGCAGTCATAGGTAAATGCTTTGAGCACCCACCAAACTGCTGCTGGGCTTAAGCGCTGGTCAGCTGACTCTTCCCCTCCCTCCCCCCCCCCGTCAGGCGATGTAGCCAATCTGGCAGCCTGCTACATGCCAGCCATGCTCATTAGGTTGCCCGAAGACTGGCGAGGCTGCAGGCCCTGATGCCTGACACCAGAGAACACTGCCCTTCTAGAGAGCAGAATGCTGCAGGATGCATTTCCCCTGAAGACAGCAGTGCCCTAGGCGACGCTGGCCCTGAAGACAGCAGTGCCCTGGGCAACACTGACCCTGGAGACATCAGCTAAGAAATATTAAAATGCTAAGGTCTAAAAAAAACCCCCATCACTGTCCCATCTCCGGTTTCATCAGAGCGACTTTACATGGATTAGAAATTTATTAAGAGATGCACTTATCAAAAAGGAAGGATGGTCCAGTGGGGAAAGCACTAGCCTAACACTCGGGAGACCAGCGTGCAATTCCTTGCCCTGCCACAGACTCCCAGTGTGACCTTGGTCAAGTCACTTAGCCTTACTCTGCCTCAATTTCCTATCTGTAAAATGGGGATAATTGCCCTGCCGTGAGGGTGTTGTGAAGATAAATACACTAAAGACTGAGGTGCTCAGCTACTAGTGATGAAATCCATATAAGTATCTTATATAGAAAAGTGTTAATTGATCCGTGTTCTTTCTTCTATAAAGCGTCTAATCCAGGAATCCCTCACTTTATTTTAAATTCTAAAGCAGGCATGAAAGGAGATCTCTGCTCAGCTGCTGAAGATTGGTGCCATCTGGCATGACCTTATAGAGTCAGGCTTCATTAGCCATTTGTTACAAAAATGAAATGAAAAATAGCTTTTCGACAACAGAATTCTAGAAATGCAGTTATACTGGATCCCTGCACGTCTCAGGGTCTGAAGACACTTCACTTTCACTTGAATGCCTCACAAAACACCCTAGGAATACAGGTATCCCGTATAACCTCATGCCTCTGGTGTCTATTGTTGCTTAATTGCAATGAGCTATAATGTCTCTCGTTGTCAACTCTGATTTGTTTTTATCATCCATTGGTCTTTCCACCCAGCCTGGTTCTCTTCACCAGTCACTTGTTAACCATCTGATAGCTGAATAGTTGGGAGTAGTTGATTTCAAATCCAAGATCAGGGCTTGGATTTTAACCTTTCCAGAATTCAGAAGTATTTAGATCTGGGATTTGGTTTAATCCCATAATCAAGACAGGGACCATTTGCAAAATTGGGAGCCAGGTTCAATGTTCTGACTCACCCTCCTGCAGGAAGTTTAGGGGAATTCAGACTTTGGGTTTTAGAGCAAGCCAAAGGATTTCAAAGGTGTTGCCACTGCTAGCTAACATCCTTTAAATATAACACAAAAGTACATTGTACAAAGAGTACATAGCACGAGACTTACCTTCGCCTCACATGCCAGCTGAAATGGAATGTACCAGCAAAAGGGTTAATTTAATCCGTGGATCTGTGTCCCTGCAGAATTCTGGCCTATTTTCCCCCACCCATTTCAAATAAATGCCCTTTGGACTCTTAGAGACAGGATTTATTTATGTTATTTGCAAACTGAGAGGAAGGGGGGGAAAGAGAGAGAGAGAACAACCAAACAGGCCCTTAGCTGAACAATGCAGAGTTCCTCCCTTTAGTAATGCAGCTATGTAATTATATTCATACTCACTGTATTGCGCAAAATTCAACCTTTTGAAATGCCCTTTTGCAGAGAATAGACACACATAGTTTACGAGTATCTGCCTTTGACAGTCAGTGGCTCAATGTTTGTGACTCTGCAAAGTTTACACATAGGTTTCCCAGCAAAGGGACAGAGGATGTATTACATGGGAAAAACTGGGTGTGAACCAGTGGCCTTTGAGGAAGGTACACAGCACACATTCTTCGTGTCCCTGCCTTTGGATTAAGTGGCCCCTTTGCTAATGTGTTCCGGATCAGTGGAAAAGCAAAGAAAACGGGCAGTGGAACTAGAGATTAAAACGATACGCCTTCTTTCCTCTGCACTCAGAATGCTAGAACTGGTTGAAAAGTTTAGAAGAATATTTTTAAGAATAAAATATTTTATTTTAAGAATAAAAATGCAGAATTTGTTATTAATTATTCACGAGTGGTGTGAAAATGTTTGTCGGTCCCGCGTTTCACACAAACGTATGGACCTTGTCTTCTTCTGTGTTGTGTGCAGGGCTGAGCCCAATGTCACTGTCCAACAAAGGAGAGGGGCTGAGAGCAATAGCTTCCCTTTGAAGATGTGGGGCCTTGAATTCTGTCCTATATTTCAAAGGGGCTGGAGCTGGAGTGGCCAAACAAAGGTCCCTTTGGAAAATACAGGGGACATTTTGGTGCATGAAGTTCCAGATTAACTGAATTATTGGACTCTATCTTAATCCAACATTGCCCAAATATTAAGTGTACAACTTTAACTGGAAATATATAAGCAAACTGTTTCTGTTTTCTAACAAATGATTTAGGCAAAACCACTGGGTAACCAGAACAGTCCAAGGAGAAAGGAACCCATATAACCAACTAAAGAATTTCTACATCTGGAAATGGTTTTCTATTTCAATTGTTGTGACACAGCATCTTTATTTTTTCCTTTAGAGAGATCAATTGCTAATAAAATAACTATTTACTCTCTCTCCTGAGTTCCCACCTATTTGTATTTTGTTAGCTCAGTTTTAGGTGATTTCTACTGCCTGTCTCTATTGTATAGAAAAACAAATTTCTATTTATAATTTTGATTAGGTGCCAATTCAAACCAAGGCCCCATTATGTTAACTTCTGTACAAACGTATAGTGTTGCCAACTCTCAGGATTTGGTGGCGAGCCTCACAGTGCTTAGAACTTTTCTTCAAGTCTTGCCTCCTGGAGTCATTTATATGGTGAGAAACTCAGCTTTCATTTTGAAAACAGAAGCCAGCCTTTTTGATTGTGGAGAAAAACTTGAAGTTGGGACCCCTTAAGGCTCAAAATCCAGGAGAACCCCCAAATTTATTATTTTTTTAAAATCTCATGATTTTTAAGCCAATATCAGGTTTTTTGGGGGGCTGACTCATGATTTTTGAACACCTAGAGTTGGCAGTACTTCATAGAAAATATGGTCCCTTGAAGATCTTTTGAGGTACTGAACCTTCTTGTCAGGCTATTTCCTGAATGAGGTTTGGAAAACAGCAGGGGAAGTGGAGGTGGGACGTTAAAGGTAGCAAAGGCCTGTTTTAGCATCAGTTTAGGGGGGCGCAGAAGAGAACAGGGTCGGGGGCAGGCGGGTGCACTGCACTGCACAGCAAGCTGCAGAGAAGATTCTGGAAGAACGTGGCACTGACAGACTGGCACTTACTAGGACTTTGGGTGGTGAAGGAAGATTCTGGAAGGGCGGGGCAGCTAAGGGAGGGGAAACAAACTGGCAGTGAGTCAGGGCGGTCACAGAGGGAACAGGGTGGCGGAGAAGTGTCTAGACTGTTAGGGCATTTCCGTTGACTTCAGTAGGGTTTGGATCAGGACCTTGGGGAAGGGAGACAAGCTGCCGCAGCTGCCCCTTCCCGGGAGCTGCAGAGCCCGAGCGCGGTGAGGCGGGAGGCAGGGGCGCACGGGGGCTGGCGCCCGCATGCATCTCCTGCAACCTGCAGGAGCCCCGGGGGCGCCGGGCCGCAGCCTGGGCAGGAGGGACGGGGGGTGCGGCTGCTCCCTGCTAGTGGCACTGCCGCCTTTGCAGGGCTGCTTCCCCCACTGCACCACGCCAGCTCCTCCATGGCTGGGGCCCCCCCAAGCTGACGCTTTTGGCGCCCCCAACCACTAGGCGCCCTAGGCGACCGCCTAGTTTGCCTAGTGGTTGCACTGGCCCTAGCAGTTAGTCAGGGGTATCATAGGGAACTGGAGGGAAGACAAAGTTTGGGAAGACAGGGGCAGTGAGGCAGATTGTCAGTTAGGGGTATGATAGCAAGTGGGAGAGAAAGTTCTAGAAGGGGGGGCAGTTAATGAGGGGAGCTAGGCTGGCAATTAGTCAGAGATATCATAGGGGTCAGGAAGAGCAGGACAAGTCGTGAGGGAGAATCAGACTGCTTGGCAGCTAATCAGTGATTCTGTAGCAAACTGATATCTGAGTGGAATTAACTCGGTTTTATCTGATACGCTATTTACAAGGGTCACTGGCTTCTAGCACTTCCCTGTGTGTATCTATGCTCACAATAAACTCTCACCAGGACATTTCACTCAGGGACTGTAGGTTTCCTGTACATTTCCTCTATCATTTTCTATGCTTAATAGGCAGTCAAGGGGCTGATTTGTCCAGAGGGGAAGCCCAGCAATTTCTGAAGCTGCCTGAGCTTTCAAATCAGTCTGTATATGGACAGGCTGCTGGCAACATATTTTTCATACCGCAAAGGCTTAGCACAGTATAGACACTCACATACTAGAAACTTTATTCCTATCATTACTTCGCTGCTTTGGAGCTACCTTAATTCCAGTAGGACAACACTTTTAAGTTTGAAATAACATATAACTAAATGGATAGATAAAAGATTCTGAAATTCTTGACAAAGTCACTTATTGTTTATAACTTATTTCAGTCCTCAGACATTTTCTAGGGACACGGCTGCTGTAACACAACTCACTAAAGCCTGATTATGTTATGTCTACAGCCGGTTGCTATTTGTATTGGTGACATTTGCAATGTTGATTATCTGTGATAATTCTGCACTTGATAACTCTCTGACATTGCTGAGACCTGCAATGATTCTGCTAGTATTATATAGACTCCCTGTTTCCCCTATCTACTTACCCCATACTGATATTTTATTATCTAAATATGAAATTAATTTTGCTTCAGACTTCTATAAAGTTCCCTTATTATCCTTGTCTTGACCTAGTATTGCATTGTGCTCCATTATTTAATTTAAGGGGTACAATTCTGCCATCAATATTTAGTCCTATTTGTCATTCTGAAATATTTTTCTCTGAACGTCATCGTGTCTAAACAAAGATCTGAGTCACTGATCTGAGAGGTCTTGGCTTTGACAGTGACACACACACCTTTGTTCCTCAACCTCCCATCCCCCCAACCCCATTGCATTTTCGGCATATTTGACCAAATGTTGGGAAATTTCTTGTTTCCTATTCTCAGCCACATCTAGTGCATAAGAACATAAGAAAGGCCATATTGGGTGAGACCAAAGGTCCATCTTCTCTTCCAACAGTGGACAATGCCAGGTGCCCACGGAGGGACTGAACAGAACAGGTCATCATCAAGTCATCCATCTCCTGTCACCTATTCCCAGCTTCCGGCAAACAGAGGCTAGGGACACCATTCCTGCCCATCCTGGCTAATAGCCATTGATGGATCTATCCTCTATGAACTTATCTAGTTCTTTTTTGAACCCTGTTATAGTCTTGGCCTTCACAACATCCTCTGGCAAGGAGTTCCACAGGTTGAGAGTGTGTTGTGGGAAAAATACTTCCTTTTGTTTGTTTTAAATCTGCTGCCTATTAATTTCATTTGGTGGCCCCTAGCTCTTGTGTTATGAGAAGGAGTAAATAACACTTCCTTATTTACTTTCTCCACACCAGATTTTATAGACCACTATCATATCCCCCCTTAGTCGTCTCTTTTTCAAGCTGAAAAGTCCTACTCTCCTCACATGGCATCCATTCCATACCCCTAATCATTCTTGTTGCCCTTTTTTGAACCTTTTCCAATTCCAATATATCCTTTTTGAGATGGGGCGACCACAGCTGCATGCAGTATTCAAGATGTGAGCATACCATGGATTTCTATAGAGGCAACATGATATTTTCTGTCTTATTATCTCCCCCTTTCTTAATGATTCCCAACATTCTGTTCTCTTTTTTGACTGCCACTGCACATTGAGTGGATGTTTTCAGAGAACTATCCATAATGACTCCAAGATCTCTTTCTTCAGTAGTAACAGCTAATTTAGACCCCCATCATTTTATATGTATAGTTGGGATTATGTTTTCCAATGTGCATCACTTTGCATTTATCAACACTGAATTTCATCTGCCATTTTGTTGCCCAGTCACCCAGTTTTAAGAGATCCTTTTCTAACTCTTCTCAGAGTGGTTTTGTATCATCTGCAAATTTTGCCACCTCACTTTTTACCCCTTTTTCTAGATCATTTATGAAGATGTTAAATAGGACTGGTCCCAGTACAGACCCCTGGGGGACACCACTATTTACCTCTCTCCATTTTGAAAACTGACCATTTATTCCTATCCTTTGTTTCCTTTTAACCAGTTACCAATCCATGAGAGGACCTTCCCTCTTATCCCGTGACAGATTACTTTGCTTAAGAGCCTTTGGAGAGGGACCTTGTCAAAGGCTTTCTGAAAATCTAAGTACTCTATACCCACTGGGTCACCCTTGTCCACATGCTTGTTGACCCCCTCAAAGAATTGTAATAGATTGCTGAGGCATGATTTCCCTTTACAAAAACCATGTTGACTCTTCCCCAACAAATCATGTTCATCTATGTGTCTGATAATACTGTTCTTTACTATAGTTTCAACCAGTTTGCTTGGTACTGCCATCAGGCTTACCGGCCTGTAATTGCCATGATCACCTCTGCATAGGAATTCTTCTCTGTCAAAAAATTATATTCATATTTTTATTTCCTTCATATCTATTTTTCTTTGATTGAAATGCTACTATGTGGACTGTTTATGCATTATCTACTATGTCACTTAATGCTGAAATATGCATTGCATTAGTATTGCTGGCTCTGCAAATGGCTATATTGCAGATTATGGTCAATCAGCTTCTCACAGCAGTCTGTACATTACAGTATATTTTGTATTCAACATTCAGGCCTAACTTTTATTAATTTCCCCCGGCACATATTCACCAACTCGTTCATATTGTCTTTCATCAAAACCATCTCCTCTATGCACAACTTTGTTCTCTGCAACACACTACTACATTCACTTCATCTGCTGCTACAACGGTGAATTTAGTTCAAGGAACAACACCTAGGCAACCTTTAATAAGCTGATAATATATTTTGCTAACTCTGAATGTTTGAATGGTCGGATGTGAGGTAGGATGGTAGGATTTGGAGACTGCTGTATATTGCATGAAAAGTAATTTCAGATATACATGCAGTAAGGCCTTAGATTGATTTTTTACTTTAATTTTTGGGTGTAAACACCTTCTGCACGATCAGGAGTGGAAGGCATTGCTATATATCAGGAGAAAAGGAATTTCCTCTACATTTGCAATAATTACTTGAATTCCACATATGACCTCCATCACATGATATTTTGGGCAGTTGTTATATCTGCATTCCCCAGTGGGGCTGAGTCCATGGTAATATTGATTTCATTGGGCTACATCATAAGCAAGGCTAAGATTCTGTCATGGCTGTTTTTAGTAAAAGTCAGGGACAGGTCATGGACAATAATGAAAAATTCATGAAAGCCCCTTGACCTGTCCCTGACTTCTACTAAAAATATCCATGACAAAATGGGGTGCCTGGGCAGCAGGCAGACTGGGAGCTTCAGGGCCCCCCTCCACCCATGGGGGCTCCGAGCTTCAGGGTGACCCTGCCTCCCATGGCTGCCGGGAGCTCCGGGGGTCCCCCCCTGCCGCCCACAGCAGCCTGAAGCTCCAGGGGTTCCCCCTGCTACCCGCGGAGGCAGAGAGCTCTGGGGATCCCCCTTCCACTCACAGCGGCCAGGAGCTTTGGGGTCCCCCTGCTGCCTGCAGAGGCGGAGAGCTGCCTGGGGTGGCTGGAAGCTCCAGGGGTCCTCCTGCTGCCCGCAGCGGCCGGCAGCTCCGGGGGTTCCCCCTGTTGCCCGCAGAGAAAGAGAGCTTTGGGGGTCCCCCCTGCACCCACAATGGCCGAGAGCAGCGGGGTACCCCCTGCCGCCCACGGAAGTGGAGAGCTCTGAGGATCCCCCTGCCAGTCACAGCGGCTAGGAGCTCCATGGGTTCCCCCTGCTGCCCACAGCGGCCCGAAGTTCCGGGGTTCCCCCTGCTGCCCATGGAGGCGGAGAGCTCTGGGGATCCCCCTGCCACCCGCAGTGGCCGGGAACTCCAGGGGTTCCCCCTGCTGCCCACAGAGGCAGCGAGCTCTGGGGGTCCCCGTGGCAGCCGGGAGCAGCAGGGGTCCCCCTGTGCTGCCCGCGGCGGCGGGATGCTGCGGGGGCCCTCCTGCCGCCTCTGTGACTAGATTGCAGCTTTAATCATAAGGACTTCTCCCAAGGTTAAGAAATTGGCAGAGCAAGATCCTGATTCACATGCAAACATGGTGGCAAAAATGAATAGAGACTATAACTATTCCTGTTCACGAGTCTTGCAATAAGTATCAACAGGACTGTCCTCACCATAAATCCTACCAGTCCCACAGGTTTTGGTTCTTTGTCTTGTGTTCCACCTAAGTGATAATTTCACAAAAAGAAAATTACTACTGCACCCACGGTGCCATCCAAGCAGGGGACAGGCTATTACTAAGGGCTATGAAGTGACTACTATATCAGGAGGTTCTAACTGGATCTACCTTTGGTACTTAAGGATGACTTATTGACAGTGATGTAGATATTCTTAAGAGAAAGAACGAAACCCCAAGATAAACCAGTTTATGACGTAGGCATCTTTTGTATGTTTGCGTGTAAAGAAGCCCTGGCAGGCTGATTAACAAAACCAGCAGGGAGCGTTATGCAAGAGAAGGAAAATTAGAAGAAAATCTGACATTTCAAAACAACCACATCAGCTAGAAAACAATAATGGAGGAGGATTTAAGGATTAAGGGAAACCCAGTAATAAACAAAGAGACAACATTCCACCTTCTGTCAGCCATACAAGCCACAGGTAAACCAATCAGCTGAGGGGTCTGAAAACTCCCTGGTGTAAAGTGGTGTACAATGCCACTTAACAGTGCTACACCTTAAAAGGTACAAAGCACAGATCTAGACCTAGTCTCACTCTTCACACAGAGAGCCAGAAACTTCATCTTGTGGGTGCAGAGTACAGATGCTTTAAGAGGAAAGAACACAACGCAGACAGTAGCTTAGCCAACTAACGACAAAAGAAGAGGAAGGGCAGAATAGCATCAGGGCCGGCCCACAACATTTTGGCACCTGAGGCGGGGAGCTCAAATGACGCCCCCATGTCCCTTCGCTTGGCCCAAAACTTTGAAAGGTCTCAATTCTGCCTTCTTCCTGGTCTACTCCTCTCCTGGTACTGCTCTGCTACTTACCCCAATAAAGGAGAACTAACAACTTAAAAAATGCCTTGTTAAAAATTTTTAAGTAACACAACTTTCAAACGCTTGAATAGCAAATGTAATTTTTCTTGTCTGCATAGTAAACACTGGCATTTTTATCTGTTTGAATAATCAAAGTGGGGCTTTCCGTGCCTTCTTGGTTGCAAAGATTTAAACTGCTTCTTGAAGTTCCATAGTCTGGGCCAGCTCATGCTCCATTGAGATGTTTGCAAGGCCGACCAGCCTCTCCTCTGTCATTGTGGAATGTAGATGTGTTTTTATTAACTTCCGATAGGAGAAGCTGCGTTTTCCACTGGCAACTGTTACAGGAAGTGTTAGAAGTATGCGCAGAGCAACAAAAGCATTTGGAAAGAGGGTGGTCATCTTATTTGTGCACATATATTGCAGAACAGCCTTTGGAGTTGATCCTGCTGAAATGTATCTTGAAAGAGCTTTCAGTTCATCACCTAAATCACTCGCATCAATATCGTGCATGTCATCATGTGTCAACACTGTCTCTAGTGCCCTGCATTGCTGGTGTAGGTCTTCTTCAGGTGTAGTGAGGAGTTTTGGAATATCATACAACATCCCAAATATACTGCTGTGTTCCTTGAGCTGCATGAAACGTTCTTCAACTGACTGTATTGCACAATCTAGCACCTGGTTAAAGAATTCAACTTTGAATTGTTGTTTGGGGTCTCCTATGGGATTATCCCGTGCCTTGTAATCAAAATGTCTTCTTCTTCGGTGACTATTGTATTCTTGAAGGGTGGGAAAATAGCTTCAGTGTGAAGTTCCTCTGGCAACTTCTGTGCACTCTTCAGAACGTTTTGAAATCCCTCATCTGACCAGTAAGACTGTAGGCATGACTTTGCTTTGTCCAGTTGTTCCATTGCTCCAGACATATCAAGGTCAACACCTTGGAGTCTCTTGCTTACAACATTTATTTCAAACAGGTTTCAGAGTAGGAGCTGTGTTAGTCTGTGTCAGCCAAAAGAACAGGATTACTTGTGGCACCTTAGGACTAGTCTACACTACCTGCCGATTCGGAGGGTAGCAATCGATCTTTTGGGTAGCAATCGATCTAATGTAGACGCGATAAATCGATCCCAGAACGCGCTCCCCGTCGACTCGGGTAATCCACCCCGACGCGAGGAGGAAGTGGAGTCGACGGGGGGAGCGGCAGCCTTCGACATTGCAGCGTCCTCACGGCGAGGTAAGTCGAGCGAGGTACGTCGACTTCAGCTAGGTTATTCACGTAGCTGAAGTTGCGTACCTTACATCGACCCCTCCCCCCCGTAGTGTACACCTGACCTTAGAGACTAACAAATTTATTTCAGCATTAGCTTTCGTGGGCTACAGTCCCACTTCATCGGATGCATAGAACGAAACATACA
This sequence comes from Macrochelys suwanniensis, assembly GCA_033296515.1. NCBI lineage: Eukaryota > Metazoa > Chordata > Testudines > Chelydridae > Macrochelys > Macrochelys suwanniensis. The sequence continues at coordinate 5,976,024 of CM065799.1, forward strand.
GTAAGCAGATATTTATACATTCAGAGAAACATGAAAAGGTGGAAGTACCTATACCAACTGTAAGAGGCTAATTAATTAAGAGGAACTATTATCAGCAGGGGAGAAAAACTTTTGAAGTGATCATTAAGATGGCCCATTTCAGACAGTTGACACAAACGTGTGAGTGAGGATAGTTAACTAGGGGAAATAGATCCAATTAACGTAATGACCGAGCCACTCCCAGTCTCTGTTCAAACCTAAGTTAATGGTATCTAGTTTGCATATTAATTCAAGTTCAGCAGCTTCTCGTTGGAGTCTGTTTTTGAAGCTTTTCTGTTGCAAAATTGCCACCTTTAAGTCTGTCACTGAGTGATTAGAGAGGTTGAAGTGTTCTCCTACTGGCTTTTGAACGTTATGATTCCTGATGTCAAATTTGTGTCCCCTGACTTCTCCCACCTTGGTGTGGTCCCTGAAGCACTGTGGTCATCCAGCTTTGTACCTGGTAGTGTGCCAGGTCCACCAAGACTCAGGCATTAGAGGAGCTTCAGCTGCTGGGCCTTAAAGCACCGGATGGGTCCCCCACAGCTGCTTTACTGAATGACAACTGCCATGCACCTCCCAGGGTCCCCAAACACCCTGTCTCCGTGTCCTTCTCCTCTCAACTGCACTGGAATCTTCCCTTCCTGATGGCCGATAATGCTTCTCCCAGGAAAGAGAAGAAAAGCAGAAGATTTATTCTTAGCAGATGCATCATATTGTCCTCTGCTGATGAACGGCTGCTCTGCTGATTCTTCACATTCGTTACATTTTTAGTCATTTTATATTCAAATAAGCACTTTACCTAATAATGTATTTTGGGATAACTTGATCATTTCTCAGCAGAGATCATTACAGCACACACAGTGCATGGGTTTGCAAGCAAAAGAGCGCAGGTCTTATGATAAGAATTCATACTTTGCAACATGCATGTGTATGCATAGAGACATACCACATGAGGAGTTATAAGCAATAGTATCTGCCACCAACTAGAGAGGCCTGTATTGTACCAAAGTCCTCACCCTGGATGCCTTTGGGGCCAAATAGTGTCCTCTCAAAGGAACATTATTAACAGTGCCAGCACAAATGCAGTGTGTGGTCGGAGATCAAGGAAAGACGTACTCCTCTCGCCCGTAACTCCTTGATTAATTAGAAAGGCCTCCACTCATCTTCCCTGCACATCTCCACCTGCACACAGACTGATTTCAGTTACGCTCTTGCCACTCATATTATGCAGGTTTGCCACACGTTTGTCATCGCTTTGAGATGTCGGACTAGGACTAGCATATGTGTTTGGCTGCCCGCATCTGAACCCTCCTGAAGTGTCTGTATTCCAGCCTCTCAAACGTAACGTTTTCTGTGGTGGGATGTGACACTGAGTTGAAATTCCAAACACCATTCTGTTGTGCTACCAGCCCCCGGAGCCCTTCAGTCCAGGTCCTCAGGTTCAGATAGACAAGCAAATGGATTTCTCTCCCGTAGAAGACCAAGAACACTTCACACAACCAGCCACATTTTGGTCTATCACGCGACATTAGAGCCATGTGAAACTACCAGTTTTTTCCTCTGGCAAGTTTATTTGCAACCCAGATTTTTTTTTTTCCCTCATGAGTACACGGTTCACTCATCCCTTCTGATCGCAATGGACTTAATTAAAAATTCTGCTTATCTAGTATGTTTGCTAGGGAAACAATATACACCCAATGATGCTAAATACTAATATCAGCTTCACTTATGAGGCCTCACTTGCACCCCCGCCACCACAACCCCATTGTTGTGTATTTGGTTGTCGTGGTAATAGCACCTTGTTGTTGCTATGGCAACTGAGTTAGATTATTAGGGGATAGCCCAGCCAGTTTTGGCTGGTTTGGTTAGTTCAGTGTGCGCAAATAAATGGCTGCTTTTAAGGCTCACAGCTCTCTCTGTCTCAAGTGATTTCTTCCTAAAACTGCTGCCCCCAAGGATACAACAAAGTGGTGACGAGGATGGGATCCCTGTGCTGCCCCAGCAACAGAAGGAAGTAGAAGTCAAAGTTAAAAAAAAAAAAGGTAAAAAAAACCCTACCAAAATCTTTTAGCTGTGGGAAGGGGGTGAGAACTGGCTTGTTTGCACTGACTGAAATCTGAAACTAAAATCATGGCTACACTTACAGGGCCACTGGAATCGTTTGAAGAGAATATAGTGCAATGGCATGTGTATACTGAGCGTTTTGAGCTTTTTGTTATTGCAAATGACATTACAGAAGAGAAGAAAGTGCCAATATTCTTAAGTGTTGTAGGGGCTAAAACCTACTCCCTGCTACGCAGCTTACCCTGTTAAACCTGAGACCAAATCTTACAGTGACATTGTGGAAATCCTGGGGTCCCATTTTCCCCCAAAACCACTGGTAACTGCTGAAAGATATAGGTTCCACAAAAGAGACCAAAAAGAAGATGAAACAGTTGTACAATTTGTGGCAACTTTAAAAAGGCTTGCAGAACACTGTGAATTTAAGGAGATGTTAAATGACGCCCTATGTGACAGGTTAGTGTGTGGCCTGTATAGTGAAGCTATATGGAAGCGCCTATTGACAGGGGCTCAGCTTACTTTACAGAAAGCTGTTGATATTGCAGTCCCCATGAAACTGGCTACAAAGGAGGCGCAATACATCAGTGCATCCCCTAGGGTGCATAAAGTGTCACAAGAACTTACCCACAAATCTGTGCAGAGTCAAGAATGTTACCGCTGTGGTAAGCCAGGTCACCATGCATCCGAATGCTGGTGTAAGGATCTGGTGTGTCGATACTGTGGCAAAAAGGGACACATTGAGTGTGCCTGTAAGCAAAAGAAAAAGAGGCCTGTGGTCTGGCCGACCAAAAAGGGAAACCTGCATACTCTACAGCAGACCCAGGATGACCAAGGTGACACCTCATTGCCAGGGCCGGTGCAAGGAAGTTTTGCGCCCTAGGTGAAACTTCCACCTTGCCCCCCCGACCCAGCTAACCCCCCCCACCGCCACTCCCTTGCGGCAGCTAACCCCGCCCACCCATCCCCCCCCACCAGAGGATCCGCCCTCCGCGACAGCTAACTCCGCCCGCCACGGCACCTAACCCAGCCCACCACCCACCTGCTCGGGGACCCCCCCGTCCACGGCAGCTAACCACCCCCGCCACCCGGGGAGCGCCCCCCTCCATGGCAGCTAACCCTGCCCAGGGAGCCAGGGCCGGTGCAAGGAAGTTTCGTGCCCTAGGCGAGACTTCCACCTTGCGCCACCCCCACTGCCAGCTAACCCCGCCTGCCGCCCCCCGTGGCAGCTAACCCCACCCACCCATCCCCCCCACCAGAGGAGCCCCCCCGCCTGCAGCAGATAACCCCGCCCACCGCGGCAGCTAATCCCCCCGCCCCGCCTGCCTGGGGAGCCCCCCCCTCTATGGCAGCTAACCCCGCCCGTGGCAGCCCCCCACCGCGGCAGCTAACCCCGCCCGTGGCAGCCCCTCCCACTCCTGCAGCAGCTAACCGCGCCCGGGAAGCCCGCCCCAGCTCACCTCCGCTCTGCCTCCTCCGCTGAGCACACCGGCGCTGCTCTAATTCTCCTCCCCTCCCAGGCTTGCGGCGCTGATTGGAGGAGAATTAGAGCGGGGGCAGCGTGCTCAGCAGAGTGGAGGTGAGCTGGGGTGGGGAGTGGTTCCCCTGCGCGCCCCCCCTGTTACTGCAGGCGGCCCTCCCCACACACCCCCACCCCAGCTCACCTCCACTCCACCTCCTCGCCTGAGCGGGCTTTTAGGCGCCCCCGACCACTACAAACTGCGCTACCAACCCTGAGCCCATTATCAAGCCTGCGCCAAAGGTACTTTCGGGTGCAACAACACCAGAAGTTCACGATAATCCACCTAGTGACAGAAGACCTCCTCAATGGCTGGATCTTTAGCTAGGGCGAACCCACGATTATGGGGCAAAATAATTCCCGGGGTTTGGCCGGGAATGGAGGCGGTCTACCCTCCTTCTCTAGTTTAGTGTTTGTTTTATTTAGGGGATGTTCTTATTAAGGGGGGAGGAATATGTTGGTTGGTATTTGGTTGTCGTGGTAATAGCACCTTGTTGTTGCTGTGGCAACTGAGTTAGATTATTAGGGGATAGCCCAGCCAGTTTTGGCTGGTTTGGTTAGTTCAGTGTGCGCAAATAAATGGCTGCTTTTAAGGCTCACAGCTCTCTCTGTCTCAAGTGATTTCTTCCTAAAACTGCTGCCCCCAAGGATACAACACCCATGACATGCTGAGAGACCTATTACAGGTAAAAGTGATGTGTACAGCTGTATTTTGGTGCAGAGGAGAGGTTAATATTTTAGTACTCTCACCATTGGAAATACTCTTACCTAGAGACCATTGGAAACTACGAGATCTGTCCCCAATCCAGTTTGTTGGAATGGACACTATTGACTGTAAGTGAGAAAACCTGGCTTACAATTGCAATGGTATCCGAAAGAAATGGGCAGTCTTGCATTATGAATCCTTCAACTTTGGATCAAATAAAGGGAGCCAGTTTCGTCTGCCTCATACTTAACCATCCATAAAGACAATAGAGGTTTGTTCTCAGTCTTAGCAATTTCCTTACGAGTCGTAAATTTTCTCTACTCCCAAATTTGTGATTGAATAAATGAACAAACAATGGGTCCCTATTTGGCAGTTGCATGGAGGCGGGCACCAAACAGACCTCATAATTACATTATTGAGTGACAGTCATAACTTCTAACTAGTGACTAATGGGCAAACCCCAAACAATTCTAAAAGTTCCAGATGCTTATCTATGCCTCTTTGATCAATAAATCAGGCCAGAAATCTAGTGAGAACAGCTTGGCATCTTGACATTTACTTCCTGGCCATTACCAGGAAGTAGTGGAGAGGTACATGAAAAGTTTAAAGTGAAACAGACAAAAAATTACTTAAAATACAGTTTTGGGACCTCAAAAATGGTTAGTGTTTTGGATCAAGTTTTGAGTCTGTTCTTATTTGATTCAGACTAGTTTCTACATCCTTATTTTTTACCAGCGAAGAAGGCTTTGTTATTTAGAGGAAATGAATGAAGATTGTAAAACATAATTAGGTCTTTTTCAGAAATGTAAGTATTACACAGTTGGTCATATTAAAAACCAACACTTTATTAACTCTACAGGAGAGGTTTTATAGACATTTAAATACTTAAAAACAGAAATTGCTACATTATAAAAATAAGCCACCATAAACATCTTACACCCCCCAAAATGAATTTAAACCACCTTAATCAGATCTTTATATTGTATACATATTTCAAAGAAATACCAAGTGAATGTCTTGAAACTGTAAAATGCATCCTGTGCTGTCACGTTATTATATTTTTCTATGACACTGTTATTTTAGATGTATTCACAATTTCAATATAATGATGATTCTTGTTTATAGGAATACGAGTCCTGGGCAATTACTCCTAGTAACATAACAGAACCTGCTGTAGGTGAAAAAAAATATCCAAAGAAAGCCCTACCTAATATGTATTTGTATGGGGGGAGGGCTAGCTCAGTGGTTTGAGCATTAGCCAGCTAAACCCAGGGTTGTGAGTTCAATCCTCAAGGGGGCGATCTGGGGCAAAATTGGGGATTGGTCCTGCTTTGAGCAGGGGGTTGGACTAGATGACCTCCTAAGGTCCCTTCCAACCCTGATATTCTATGACTGAAACCTTTACAGTTGCTGTCTGGGTGCTTTAATCACATATAGGCAAAAGCTGGGCAGAAATGAGATCATCTTTACCCTTTTATAACTGTAGTCAATGCAATGTTTGGAAGGAAATAATACAACACGAGCCTGCATCATAATAAACTAGAGCCTAGAAACGATTGTGAAATCAACGGCTGGAGGACATTTACAAGAAGCTTGTTTCTTTGTCTGTAAGAGCAACCTGCTTCAGTGGAGCCGTCAGGGTGACAGCCCTTCACACGCTATTGCCATTGGTGCGGTCACCTCCGAAGGCATCTGGGTGTAGTGGGAGTCATTCTGTATCTAGCCAGGCAAAACCCCCAAATTCAGAGTTGCTGCCTGACCCAAACCTTAGGGGTTTTGTTTCTTTTTGCCGTATCTCTAACTGCTAATGGGATCAGTTATTATTGCATTGTTATGGAGTATCCGACTGTATCCTTTCCTGAGTAACTAGACTAACAACATTAGTTATCATTTGTTTCTGTAAAAGTAGCAGGATGGCTACCCGGGCTCTTGATTAAATTGCAAAGGCAAAGAAATCTCACTAGTAGGATTAAAGGGTGAGTGCTAAAAACACAGTGAGCATTTCAACTTGTGCTGCGTCAGTCATGTGTAAAAACTGTCATCGTCACAGTTTGTTTCTGCATATCGGACAGGTCTCTTCAATACTGATATTAGTTCCAGCCTTGAAGAGCTCACAATCGAACACAACAAAAAAGGTGCAACAATTCAAACCTATGTATTTATTTATTCTACTGTATAATTGTGTCTCTCAAGTTCTCTATGTATAAAAATCGGAGGTAGCCGATTGTGAATTAATTTAATGCCCTTGAAAGTGAGAAAGTATTAACGTGGACTGATCCAAGCACAGGGCAGGCCGGCACCAAAAAAGTTGCCTTCACACACACAGCTCTTTCAGTGCACACGAGTTTCAAATCGTAGTACACTCTGATGTCCCAGTCTTGCTCTTAGTCAGTGGAAAAACTCTCTGGAAGGTGAGTCAGACCTTTATACAGAGATCAATCAACAGTGTGCCATCTTTTTGACATAAATTGTTGCATTGCCCCCTGAAGATTGCAAGATTTTAACACCATTGTCATTAGTCATAGCAAATTCCACAGCCAAAGACCTCCCACTAAGAATACCCAGCCCCTGTACGTTTGAACCTGGATTCCACTAGCCACAAAATCAATGCATGCAGCTGCTGTGATAGAACAGGTAGAGTGAGCTGGTCTTTGATGGGACATTGGTGCTAGCCCACTCGAACCTTTAAAAATAAGGCCCAGGACCTAGAAATAGAACTGAAGCCAATGTGGAGGGGATGGTTTGATGGGATAACATGATCTTAGTCAAAGGTCAATTAATTGCCATCAGTGGTAAATAGGACCAATGGTCAATGATGGGATGTTAGAAGTTACTACAAGGAACTTTTTCCTGGTTGTCTGGCTGGTGAGTCTTGCCCACATGCTCAGGGTTCAGCTGATCACCATATTTGGGGTCAGGAAGGAATTTTCCTCCAGGGTAGATTGGCAGAGGCCCTGGAGGTTTTTCGCCTTCCTCTGCAGCGTGGGGCACGGGTCACTTACTGGAGGATTCTCTGCATCTTGAAGTCTTTAAACCATGATTTGAGGACTTCAGTAGCTGAGACACAGGTGAGAGGATTATTCCAGGAGTGGGTGGGTGAGATTCTGTGGCCTGCATTGTGCAGGAGGTCAGACTAGATGATCATAATGGTCTCTTCTGATCTTAAAGTCTATGAGTCTATGAGTGGAATGTGAAATGTGCAGATATGAATTTAATTCTTGGTTGGGCTCAACCCACCAACATACAGGAACCAAAATTATGCTCAGTGCAGAAGAGCGGGTGAGGGGCATCAGGGACCCAGTTAAATAACTTAGAGTTATTGCCAGGCAGCTCTAAATGGTGCCACTGACACAGGGTGCTTAATGGATCCTAGGCCGGAGAAAGACTGGCTGTTTTCATACCATCTCATACGTCACACTATTTGAATTCCAACGCTACTGAAATCTGTATTTCAAAAACTCAGGTAACAGAACGAAAGGCAAAAGAAAAAAAATCAATTGATTTCATAATCAGTCTGGTTAAAGAAAACCAACCCTCCACGGTCATGTGCATTCAGTTTCAAGATTGACAAAGAAAAAACATTTCTTTGGATTAGCAATTTATCTGAACTAGATTAAAGGTGTAACACTGGGGGTGGGGGGAAGCAGAAATAATGCACAGTAAGCGAAATGCATATTAAATAATCTTTTCTACTTCTCAGTATGTGCTGCCAATACAGGAACAACGAGTCAAAATTCAAGTACAGAAACATCAGCTGGCACTACAAGGACTATGGGTAATGAATCCACACCTGTAATGAGGGCAGCAGTACCGAGCAAAGCGGACACATCAACACAGAAAGACAAGCTGCCATACACCAGCTTACGAGAGTTTTCTCCGCAACTGAAACTCTTAGAACTAGAGAGACAAACCCATCCCCAGTTACTGTGACAGAGACACCTGCAGGGCCAACTGTTTCCTCGTTAAGCACAGCAACTGCTGAGATGAACACATTCACAACACCTATAACCAAGGCAGACACAACTTCCCCTGCCATAGCAAGCGAGCCAGATTCCACTGGCGTATTCACATTTATCTGAGATGGTGCCTAAAACGGCAGGTGAAAAAGCTTTGGAAACCAGTATACTTGAGACAACTGAGGCTACAAAACACACAACTAGCTCTCCGTATCTCACTAGCATCATCACGCTGGCGACAGTGCAGAGTAACGGAGACATATTACCTACCACCAGGAAAGAGCTGAGCTCTACGGCGAAAGAGACAAATGTGACCAAAGAACAAATGAATGCGGCCAGGAACTATTCTCAGGGGCCAAGAACATCCCCAGATACTCTGAAAAGGACATTCATGAAGTCAGCTCCTCAGAGCACAAATCTAGGACAGGGAACATGTGAGACAACCACTTCCTCAATACCTCCAGCTGCCAGGCAGTGCCCCCTTTTGCTGATGTTATACTGTCTGTTACTGTTACCACCTTGGAGATGTTCTCTGCTACTTCCTGGACAAACGTTGTAAACAGCAGCCAGTGTGTGGAAACCACCTCTTTACTCTCTCCGAGCACAAGTGTAGAAAAAAATGTTCAAACTGCTCATATAAAAATACCCACCGGAGAGCTGATGGGGGGGTAGCCGAAACAAACTCTGCTACATCAAAGTAGCGTAGCTGTATTAATCACAGTGGTCCCATCATCAGTGTGGTAACCATTCCACCCTCGGCAAAAGAGCAAGGCTATCCAAGCCCCCAACCTTATTCCTCGTTACCAAAAATCACAAGATTTTGAAGTCATGCAGCTAAAAAGTACAAAAGGGAAGATGGCCAAGATTGCAGTTAAAACCAAGGCAGAGAGCACCTCTTTGTGCTGTCCCAGTTCAAGGAGAGATCCGCACAGAAGCACAGATGACCAATGCGAAGTCGTCAACTTCTAATCCTGGGATAATCACTTCAGAAGGAAGCAGCAACTGGAATGTATCAGCCCCAGAAAACGTAGGCACAACTACAACAGTGTTAAAAAGTGTCACCGCCACAGGAAGCCTAGCTTCAGGTGTGACCACTTTTCTCCACCAGCTGAAGAAACAAGCGCTACAACAAAATGGTTTTATCCATCTCCACACTCCGCCCATCCCAACCATACTCAGGTACAAATGAGACAACACCTAATAAAACCATTCCCGCTATTCCTACCACCAGTGCTAGTGGAGAAGTCAAAACCTTTTCATGAACTCATGTTATTAAACCAGGGGTGCTGGGACGATAGTGGGGGTGCTGAGAGCCATTAAACCAAACTGTAGACCCTGGATATGATGGAAACCACGTCAAGCCAGGGGGTGCGGCAGCACCCTTAGTACCAGCACCTGTGACTAACACTTTTTAAGTGTACAGAGATTCACCAGCCCCACCTGGCTACAACCACCCCTTCTTTGCCAGGAGGGAGTCCAGATAAAAGTGAAGAATCAATCCCTGAAACAGTCCCTCTAAGCAGAGAAGACTTGACAGCTGCTGTACAGCAAAGATCCACCACGGTAAAGAGAATAAGCCCATCACATATTACAACAGGAGTTGTTAATATGGCTACTGCTTTAAAAACCAGCCCTTCTGTATCTTCAGCTAAAGAAGCCACCCACACTGCAGTGAAAGTGACACCTCTGGGAATGGTAAGTGTCTTGCATGTTGTTTATTTCATATACATTATAGTAAATATGAAATGTATTTAGATAGGGCTGATCCTATGTACACTACAGTCGATGACAAAGCTTCCATTGATGTTAATGGGGCAGGATCAAGTTCATAATCAAGATGTGATTTCTCTCATATGGAGACTCCAAACTTGAGTTCCAGGTTTTCCCTTGATTCTTAGGCTACCAAGGAATGGCAGTGAGGCAGGCTGTCCTTCTGACAGGATAGTACCTGTCTGGTCAGTCAGGAGGGGACTTTAGAGGGTTGGGACAAAATAGAGAATATCAGGAAAAAGCAAATGAAGCCTCTGGTACTCATAATGCCCTGGCTCCTAGGTCTGAACTGGTTAACACCAAAGGGTCCGTCTTTGAGGGGAAAAACCCAAAAGGAAGCCAAGGTATATTTAGTGGGGAAGTTGGAGTTTCACCATGAAGTTTGCCTTTTTCTTGGCATTTCTCAAACACATGTTCATGTTGCTGAATCTCCTAGAAAGGTGATTCCCATTCCATCCAAGATGGCAACACAAACCTTACACAGTGGCTTCTACCAGCACCACTCCTGAAACAAGTTCAGTGAAACTTGTCCAAGAAACCACCGTTATTAGGCAACTTTTTCTGTTTTAAGATTTTACCACAAAATATCTTTAAACATACTGTGGCAGAGCTCCTTCTCCGCCTCGGTGGGTTCTGCTCTTCCTCTTAGCAGTGGGCTGGGGAATTCCTCTCTCCCTGGGAATTTCCCCACACCCCTGGGTTTGCTGTCTCCACCTTGTTAGAGCAGGAGTTCTTCCCGGCCTTCCTGACAGGGGAGCCTCTTAGTCTCTGGTAGCTCCTCTGGGCGTAGTGGTGGTGGGCCAGACAGCCAGTCCAGTCTCTCTCCTCTGTACATTGCTCAGTACAATTCTGCCCTCCCGTTATTAGATCACCTTTGCTAAATCAGCTTTATTAGTCCCTTGAGCAGTTGCTTAAAACAAGTTTCATTGTAAATGTCAATGTCCAGTTTTCCTCTGCCAGTCTGTTCCATTTCCTGGTCATTTATTGACATATCTTACCTTAGATTGTATATCTTAAGGAATTTCCATAAAAGATGTACTAAAAGCACCTACCATGGAGCTTCGATCCATGTCTAATAGCACCACTGTTGTGTGAAGAAGATTGCTCTGTATAGCTAGTGTGCACCTGTTATCTTGATAGCATGCACTCTCTCAGTCTTCCTTCCAAATTGTATTACAGAATAGAATTTAATTTTCTACAGCGCCCTTGTCAGGTACAGAATAATCATAGAATCTCAGGGTTGGAAGGGACCTGAGGAGGTCATCTGGTACAGAGTAATCATAGAATCTCAGGGTTGGAAGGGACCTGAGGAGGTCATCTAGTCCAACCCGCTGCTTGAAGCAGGACCAAATTTTGCCCCAGATCCCTAAATGGCCCCCTCAAGGATTGAACTCACAACCCTGGGTTTAGCAGGCCAATGCTCAAACCACTGAGCTATCCCTCCCCCCACATAAAATTGGTATCACATACATTTATATAACCCTGAATATTTTATATTCTGTTGCCACAAACTGTAAGGATACAATATATTAATACAGAGAACAACGTCACAAGCTGGAAGATGATGTTATGAACTATACCAGGATAATTCATTAGATAAAGTGATCTCACACTTAATATTCTAAATTGTGGCAACAAATTTAATTTACTATTCTATACCAATATCTGTAAGGTTAATTTTTCAATCCGAGTAAAAAGGGAGGAAAGTTGGGAGAAAAGGGGGCAGGGGGCTAGACTCGATGACCTCTCGAGGTCCCTTCCAGCCCTAGAATCTATGAATCTATGAATCTATGAAAATGAAAAAAAATTAGTAATATAAGATGGATTTAACAAAATTGAAGCTTACCCTGGGTGTCTGGGTTTTTTGGTAGCCACAAGAAATGGAATATATCCAAACTGTACCTATAATAAGGCTATATTTTATACTCAGGGTTCTAGTGATTACATACAAATTCCTCAAGCTTTGCTCTTCCAGGTTATATTGTTTCCAAACAACTTCAATCAAGACCTAGTTTTATATCCCAGAATTCTTGACAAATATTTCCAACATAAAACCTAATCCAGGCGGTGATGTGAAAATCAGCCTATGAAACTTCAGAATGGCTCACCCAGTCTGTACCTTGGCACATTGCCTCTAAGCACTGCATGCAAGAGCCAGGTGCAGACAGGAATTTAAAGCCATCACATTACCCTATAGTCACAGAGCTATTTTACTCTTACATTTAGGACATTCTTCCTTACAGCAATCTGACCTTATGGTTTGTCCCGAGCTAAAGTTGCACACTGAATTTATGTATTTAAAGGGAAAAACCCTACTAATTCTCTTTTGTCTGCATCCAACAGTTTTCTCGCTGTTGGGAAAGATCAGTAAAGGTCACCAGTTTCTAGGCTAATACCTATATATCTTTGAGCAGCCTTTTTAACCCAGATATTCGGGAGATGGGACTTCCTCATGTGTAACAGGGGGATATTAATATTGGCCCTACCTCACAGGTGTCATATAAGAACGAATGAATGCTTATAAAGAATATTTCAGGACACCTGGAGGAAAGGAACCGTATCAACGCAATGCTGATTATTTTAAAAGCATGTGACAGTATAAGAGCCTCATTCTCATTTACACAAAGATCCCGTTCCGCTTCCAGAGTGGTGTACCTGGGCTTTAGTGTAAATGAGAATCAGGCCCCATACCTTTAAAATTGCACTTGAGATGTCCAACTGGTGTAAAGAAAACAATGCCCTTTAGAGACAAGCTTATTAATATTTTGAGGCTTACTCATCAGCTCAGCTGTTAAAAACATGGGTTAGGTGCTATTCCTCAGAGTATTCCTTACGCAAAAGGATAAATGGACACAAATCAGATATAAGGAATGGCAATATACAAAAGCCTGTAGGAGAACACTTCAACCTCCCTGGACACACAATTGCAGATTTAAAGGTAGCCATCCTGCAGCAAAAAAACTTCAGGACCAGGCTCCAAAGAGAAACAATAGAGCTTCAGTTCATTTGCAAATTTGACACCATCAGCTCAGGACTAAACAAAGACTATGAATGGCTAGCCAACTACAAAAGCAGTTTCTCCTCCCTTGGTATTCACACCTCAACTGCTAGAAGAGGGCCTCACCCTCCCTCATTGAGCTAACCTCGTTATCTCTAGCCTGACTCTTCCCTGCACATTTATATCTGCCCCTGGACATTTCCACTGCTTGCATCCGATGAAGTGGGTATTCACCCACGAAAGCTTATGCTCCAATACGTCTGTTAGTCTATAAGGTGCCACAGGACCCTTTGTCGCTTCTACAGATCCAGACTAACACGACTACCCCTCTGATACTTGATTCCACAGAGTGTCAGCACATAACCCTTTTCCCATGATCCGCAGCAGAAAAACACATATATCCTATAGGTTACTGTTGTATATTGACAACTGCTGGCACTTCCCAGAATCCACACTGTAAATGCTAAGCCGTTATGTCTCCTATGTTGCAGAGAGAGGGAACATCCCGACCAAGTAACTCACTTAAAGGGACACCGCCACGTTCACAATTATGGGTCTGGTTCTCTACTGCCCTCCCCCTGGTGTTGTCATTATTCATTGGGGCAAAGTGAGCGCAAAGCACTACCTCCTAACCTGGGAGAGTTCACACCCACTTTGCACTGGTGTAAATCACGGCAGCGAGCACAGAGCCGTGGAAAATCGGGCCTCTTCTATTTTTCCCTAACAAATCCCCTCGCGATATAATTTTAGCCTTTTTTGAAAATCTAATGCACCTGTTGACCTTTATGTTGGCCCTTTGCACTTTCTCAAGTTGCCTCGACTTCCCCCACCTCTTACCACAAGCTGTCATTTTGGGGGGAGGAGATTGCACTGGTGTCCTTCTATTGCCCCTCCATGACTTCCTCCAGATGCCCCAATTGACCTTGACCTGCACTATTTGCCAGCCTCACCCAAATGGCAACAGAGCATCTGCAATGAAACACAAGCTGCCTAGGAAATGTACCCGAGCCTGACTGCCTAAGTAAGGCAACAGAGGGATGTACATACTCAGTTATGAGGCAACAAAATTGCTAGGCATTAACTAGAGGAGCCTAAGACTTGCCATACTGGAGCAGACCTGAGTCTCGGACAGTGGCCAGCACTGTCTGCTTCAGAGGAAGGTGCATGAAACTCTCAGGTGGACAATTATGGAACAACCCGCCCACAGGGGAGTTTTCTTCCTAATTACTTCAGTCATAGACTGGCACATGCCCTGGAACGTGAGGGTTCGCATCACTTCTACAATACAAATCCTAGCTAATCTAACTCTGGATGGTCTCATTGGCCACTGATGTGTCTAGTCCTTCTATTGCTTTTATGGATCTACTGAGGTCTTGGGAGAGGAGGCTTTCCAAATGCTGCTGATGCTCCGTTTTAATGCACAGTCCTAGACAAGGAGACATGGGTACTAGTGCTGTCTTCACCTTTGGTCACAACCTCTGTGCAGGGCATTTCCTGGGGATTAATGAGCTATTGGACGGAGCGGGTGGCCCTTGGTTTAGCATCAGGCTATGCGCAATCTTAGCCTCTTTCCCCCTTCCTTGCCTCAAAGTCGTATTGCTGTGATAAAGTGAAACTCCAAACAGTCTCATGGCCGTGCAGGGTTATTGTTTTTGACTGAGGCAGATTAATTTGGTATGTAGGAGGAAGTTCGGAAGAACGAACACCCTGCACATTAGATTGCTCAAATCATCCCTCAGCTTTCAATTCATCGCGTATTATTCTTTGTTGCTTGTCACTCTATACCTGTGTGTTTACTGAGGTGTGGGCTGGCCTCTAGTGGCTCAGCTGGAAAGAAAAACAGGAAATCCATCACCTCATTTCATGTAGCAGTTGATACACAATTATGGAGCAGACTGGAGGGCTACATAGACACTTACAGGGGTCAGGCAGAAGCAGACAGTTTTGATGTAAGCAAGGCTGACACACAGATTCTGGGCTAGGTTTCCAGCTGACGCTGAGGCGCGGAGTGAAATGCAGGAAGGGGCTGCCCAGGTGGTTTTAAGCCCCTTTTGTACTCTGTTGATTCTGAACTAGCAGTGCACTGAGCCAGCCCTCAGCATAAGGGAGGGAGTGGGGGAGGTTCCTACCGAAGGGGATGGAGCTCAGCTGTTCTCAGGGGTGGCAGATGACAGAACAAGGAGCAATGGTCTCAAGTTGCAGCAGGGGAGGTCTAGGTTGGATATTAGGAAACACTATTTCACTAGGAGGGTGGTGAAGCACTGGAATGGGTTCCCTCAGGAGGTGGTGGAATCTCCTTTCTTGGAGGTTTTTAAGGTCAGGCTTGACAAAGCCCTGGCTGGGATGATTTAGTTGGGGTTGGTCCTGCTTTGAGCAGGGGGTTGGACTAGAACCTCCTGAGGTCCCTTCCAACCCTAATCTTCTATGATTCTATAACGTACAGCAGCTGCCATACATTACATTGATTGCCATTGGTCCTAGGAGACCATGCAGTGGGGGAATCACATTGCCTCTAAGCACTGCATGCAAAAAGGGGCAAAAAGAAGTCCTAGCCATGCCTCATACATGGGCTGCAGGGAGGTCTATGCTGGGCTGATTCTTCTGTGGCCTATTATAATGCCTTAATAGCCACCTTGCACCGCTGGATCAGGTCTTAACATAGGGAAGAATCTGACCCCCTGTGCCAAATATTATTCTCTGTTAAGTATACCAGGAACATTTTTCATCCATAAAAATAAACCCAGATGGTATTTTCCAGATTAGCGTATTTATTGAGATCTCTGTGTAAGAATCCGTCTGTGTTCTGAAATATTTACACATCGGCTCTGTGTAAGTAGGATGATCGGTTTAACTTCATTTAATCAATGTACAACGTACTTGATCAAAGGTATTGCTTTATTACCCACTGGGTTTGGGGGTCTCATTCTAGTCCCAGGAGACATTTTTGCACATCGCCAAGCTACTGCACAATATTGCCTACTTTCCAGGACTGGCAGCCAATAGTTAGGCTACAGGACTAGGCTGTGTGGGTTTCTCAGTCCCACTTGAAATATGCTGGCCCAGGGGTGTGCGGGATCCACTCCGTCCACGGCAGAGGCATTGGAAATCTGTTGGAAATGTTGCTATGTTCAGTGGAATATTCCTGCAGATTCACCCCTGCGCTGCCAGTACAGCGGCAGAGCGGAGGCAACTTGCGTTTCCCCTGTTTAGGGGCTGGTGTAACCCCAGGTCCAGGCCCAGAGCGGCCCTAAATTGCACCACGTTTCAGTGACCACTATGAGGTTTTGCAAAGGGTGCCAAATCTGCACAAAGCCAAAATCAATGGATTTTCTTAGAGGCAGCAACGTGGAGTTTGGCCTTAAGCAGAAGACAGGGTGTGGAGCCACCTCTCTGCAGCTGCTTCTCCAAACCCAGATTCTCTCCACCTCCCATATGCAAGTGGTTGTGACCACTAGGTCTGTGTAGTGATGGATCCAGTGGCTACTCTTCTGTCCCATCGCTCCCCGAACCTGCCTGCTGTTCCCCAAAGTGCAAGGTTATGTGGAACCAACACAGCCACTCGGCCCCTTCATTGCAGAACCACGATGGCTACATTGCACTGGGGGCGCTTACCATGGTCCTTGTGCTGATGGATGAATTTCAGCCAGAACAAATAAACGCCTTTATTTCTTGCTGGGCCACAGGCTCTTTTATCAGTGCTCTCTCCGATTGTATTTTCATGCACAATAAATAGCAGGAGGATAGTTATGGGATTTGGTCCTTGTAGGAAGTTTGAATAGATTCATAAGCATAGCTGCATTTTTGTAATATTATAAAATCAAGCCTTTTGGCCCACAGGCTTCTTGCCCAGGTAAAGACAGGCTTATTACACTAGGCAGCACCTTAAGGTGTGTCAGTCTCTAACGCTTGTGTTACCTGAGTTAATTCCACAACATTTGGAACCTGCTCTCAGAGGGAGCAGAGTGACAAGGAGACTGAAGCAGCGGCTCATTAGGAGAAATAATCTCAGGCAACAAAAATGGATTGGAAACTTCACTCTGTGCAATATTTTTTGCGGGACATATTTATAATCTTGGCACTTTACTTCCACACATGTGGAGCAGGTAGGAAGTTCTGAGTCTTTATATTTTAATGTATAGAACTTTGAAAGGACAAAGTAAGTGTGTATAATAAAGTTTGGAAGAGGTGTTTTTAGCAGGCTGGGAATATGAAGTGCAAACGGGGGAGTGTGCTGAGACTTTTCACATAGTCTCAGAATATTTATTTTCCTGTAAAGGTGCATGCAACGTAGAGATATTAGATTAAGGTGCAAAATAGCAGAGGCATTTTTCTAGTGAACATTTATTATAGCAGGGAATTGGGAAGAGGGAGATAGAGAGAGAGAGAGAGCGAAAGGAGAAAAAGAAAAGCTAAAGGGGCCGTGGCCAGTACTTTGTAAAGTCTCACTAACAAAGGATAACCATGTAATTCAGAGCAATAAATCAAAGCAGGAGTGGGTCGTGCATGCTCATCCATAAGAAATAAAAATAATAAATGTGCTATGCTGCTCCCACTGCATTTTCTCTTTGCACCAACTAAAGGGGATGTCTGCATTGTTATGTTTAGAGCTGCTCCTCCTGTTAGTACAGGTGTTCTTTCTATTTATATAGAAATAGTCTGGTATATTGCTAATGTAGCCAATTATTTTAATGTATTTAGTCTACGCACAAGTTACACTCATTTTAATGCCCGCTAGTATTTGCTTTTGTATATTACCAATGCTTTATGTTCAGAAAAAGATGTCTTTTCCTCTATGTTTTAATTCACATGGATTATTTCAGTCGTGCAAATAAAACGCAGCATATAGTATTTCATAGTGAAAGATTAGGTGGGTAAATCAGCAAATGGCCCTTTCGGCAAACTTCCTCCAGGTGACTGTGGTGGTTTCTCTTCCTGCATTCACCCCATCTCGAAACCACCACACACAACTCGGCCTGACGGCTACTCTGAGGTCAGGGCTAGGACAACAGAGTGAAGGGGATGAATAACGCCGGTCAGAACCCAGGGGCATTGGCAGAACTGTGCCGAGGGTCCAGGACTGGAATAGCAAGGATTGCTAATAGGTTGAGATGGTGACCTGCTGTCAGAGCTAGACTGAGCTCAGGATCGGAACAGCAGGCCAGGTTTTAGAAGAACTGGTAGATTGTGTTGTCGGTAGCTATTTCCCTATAGACTCTACAGGGCATACTACAAATTTGTGCTCCCTGGCAATGGACACAGTTCAGTCAGTGGCGGGACACTCCACTGCCCCCTAGGCTGGACGAAGATGTGCGCTCCCGGACCTACTTTTATACCGTTGCAGGACAAATTACTCATAGTTCAAACAAATCTATCCATCATGCTGTCCTTTTGACCCTGTCTTTAAGATGCACCTGCCCGTTCCTTGTTGTGTCTGTGGAGTGTTCTGATGCCGTCTTGGCACAAGTTCCTCTCGTTAGCACTTATGTGTGTGTGTTCACGTGATTCTAACAACCTTTTCTTCCCAACTTCTGAGAGTGGGACCTGCCTCTGGCTCACAGCCCAGCTTTGCTTAACACTGCCTGGAAGTACTTTGGTTCAGGCTTCAGGCCTCAGACTGGGCCTCTGATACAAGAGTTTATGTTTCAGGGCCTCCTCTTACTACAGATCTGACTGGAGAACCTAGTATTGTAATAATAAGGGTTTCTGTCTATCATGAATGAGGTACATTGACGAAGCAGCGTGGAAGAGGCAGTAAAGGAATGGCAAGGGGTGCTGCCGGTCTGCGTTCAGGCGCATTGACAGCTGTGTGAGGACTCAGGGATGGCAGGGAACTGGGATTGTTTAGTCTGCAGAAGAGAAGAATGAGGGGGGATTTGATAGCTGCTTTTGACTACCTGAAAGGGGGTTCCAAAGAGGATGGATTTAGACTGTTCTCAGTGGTGGCAGATGACAGAACAAGGAGTAATGGTCTCAAATTGCAGTGGGGGAGGTTTAGGTTGGATATTAGGAAAAAAAATTTTCACTAGGAGGGTGGTGAAGCACTGGAATGGGTTACCTAGGGAGGTGGTGGAATCTCCTTCCTTAGAGGTTTTTAAGGTCAGGCTTGACAAAGCCCTGGCTGGGATGATTTAGTTGGGGATTGGTCCTGCTTTGAGCAGGGGGTTGGACTAGATGACCTTCTGAGGTCCCTTCCAAGCCTGATATTCTATGATTCTATGATAACAGCGAAGCTCTGCAAATCAGGCTTGCGCTGCTTGGGAGAGCTGTGTGGACGAGAAGCTTGCACATCACCTGCCTGTTCTGTACCTAGGCCTAATCAGTGCTGTTAATCTCTCTCTTACATAGAATTCACTGTGCCTTGTGGTTGGGACATACGCTATTTGTTTAGCACAGATTTTCATATAGGAATGTCTCAGTTTTGACAGTGACATTCCTTGTCACTGGGAACAGGCTCAGGCTTGTGACATGCCGTCAATTTGCCAGTGGGGGTGTGTGACAAATAATAGGTGATAGGTTCCTGCTATTTGCGGTTCATTGAAACCAAGAGGACTGACATGACTTCATAATGGAGTGGAGAGTATACTTATACATTTTGCAAATGAACTACACTGGGAGGGGTTGCAAGGACTTTAGAGGACAGGATGAGAATTCAAAACGACCTTAACAAAGTGGAGAATTGGTCTGAATTCAACAAGATGAAATTCAGTAAAGACAAGTGCAAAGTACTTCGCTTAAGGAAAAATCAAATGCACCACTAGAAAAGGGGGAATAACTGGCTAGATGGTCGTACTGCTGAAAAGGATCTGGAGGTTATAGGGGGTCTCAAACCGAATATAAGTCAACAACGTGATGCTGCTGCAGAAAAGGCTGATATTATTAACAGAACTGTTGTATGCAAGATACGGGAGGTAATTGTCCCACTCTGCTAGGCACTAGCGAGGCCCCAGCTGGAGGACGGTGTCCAGTTCTGGGCACTGCACTGTAGGAAAGAGGTGGACAAATTGTAGAGATTCAAGAGAGCCACAAAAATGATAAGTGGTTTAGAAAACCTGCCCTCTGACAGGAAAAACTGAAAAAATCTGGGTATGTTTAGTCTCGAGAACAGAAGACTGACGGGGGGACCTGATAACGGTCTTCAGATATGTTAAGGGCTGTTATAAAGAGGACTCTGATCAATAGTTCTCCATGTCCACTGAAGGCAGTGCAAGAAATAATGGGCTTACTCTGCAGCAAGGGAGATTTAGGTTAGGAAACACTTTTTAAGGAGAATTAAGCTCTGGCCCAGGCTTCCAAGGGAGGTTGTGAAATCCCCATCACTGGAGGGTTTTAAAAATTGGACAAACACCTGTAAGGGATGGTCTAGGTTTAGTTGGTCCTGCTTCAGTGCAGGGGGCTCAACTGGATAACCTCTCAAGGTCATTTCCAGCCCGACATTTGTATGATTCGGTGACCATACTGACACACAAATACAGGTATTTCGTTAGTAAACAATGTTATTAATCTTTCAGGTTTTCTCTCTAGATAATGACAAAAAGATCCATTTTGGTGTATGTCGCAGTAAGGTATTAATTGGAGTAAACAAAAAAGACTGAGATTTTCAAAGCTGCTTAGGGGGCTTGGATGTCTAATTTCCATTAATTTTCATGGGAATTGGGTGTCCAAATCCTTTTGCTATGGTCATACTCACAGGCCCCAAATGGGATTGGGGCCACAGTGTGCTGGGCATTGGACGAACATGATAGGAGACAATCCCTACTCCGGCAGCGCTTACAATCTAAAGGACACAAAGCAGACAAAGAATAGGGGAAGGGGATATGACATACAAACAAATGAATATGTTGAGGAACTGGCAAATGAATATGGTAAAGCTGTGTTAGTCACATGTGGTGCTGGTGGTTTTAATAGAGACAGAGTGGGGCTATCAGGAATGAGGAAGGTTAGTAAGAGTAAGTTATATGTGTGGGAACAGAACACTTCCATTGTTGGCTTGGGAGAAGAAGGGTAAAACCTGCAAAAAAAGGCTGAGGGCCAGATTTTAGGTGACTAGGTGCTTTTGAAAATCCCATTAGGCACCTTTCTGCATCTTATGACACTTAAATACCTTTAAAAATCTGCCCCTTAGTGAGATTTAGGCTCCTAAGTCACTTAGGACTAGGGTGACCAAACAGCAAGTGTGAAAAATCGGGACAGGGAGTGGCGGGTAATAGGAGCCTATATAAGAAAAAGACCCAAAAATCGGGACTGTCCCTATAAAATCGGGACATCTGGTCTCCCTACTTAGGACCCTTTGGAAATTTTCCTCAAGATTCTTAAAAGTTCAAGGGTTTATCAGTGGTGTAATTGGAAGCATTAATAATAAAAATATTGCTTGGGAACTATGGAATACAGAAACCAATGTGTTTAGGGACGTAAGAACATAAGAATGGCCCTACTGGGTCAGACCAAAGGTCCATCTAGCCCAGTATCCTGTCTTCCGACAGTGGCCAGTGCCAGGTGCACCAGAGGGAATGAACAGAACAGGGAATCATCAAGTGATCCATCCCCTGTGGCTCATTCCCAGCTTCTGGCAAACAGAGTCTAGGGACACCATTCCTGCCCATCCTGGCTAATAGCCATTGATGGACCTATCCTCCGTGAATTTATCTAGTTCTTTTTTGAACCCAGTTATGGTCTTGGCCATCACAACATCTTCTGGCAAGGAGTTCCATAGGTTGACTGTGCGTCGTGTGAAGAAATACTTCATTTTATTTGTTTTAAACCTGCTGCCTATTAATTTCATTTGGTGACCCCTATTTCTTGTGTTATGAGAAGTAGTAAACAACACTTCCTTATCTACTTTCTCTACACCAGTCATGATTTTATAGACCTCTATCATATCTCCCCTTAGCCATCTCTTTTCCAAGCTGAAAAGTCCCCGTCTTATTAATCTCTCCTCATACGGAAGCCGTTCCATACCCCTAATAATTTTTGTTGCCCTTTTCTGTACCTTTTCCAATTCCAATATATCTTTTTTGAGATGGGGCGACCACATCTGCACGCAGTATTCAAGATGTAGGTGTACCATGGATTTATATAGAGGCAACATGATATTTTCTGTCCTATTTTCTATCCCCTTCTTAATTATTCCCAGCATTCTGTTCTCTTTTTTGATTGCCGCTGCACATTGAGTGGATGTTTTCAGAGAACTATCCACAATGACTCCAAGATCTTTCTTGGGTCGTAACAGATAATTTAGACCCCAACATTTTATATGTATAGTTGGGATTATGTTTTCCAATGTGCATTACTTTGCATTTATCAACATTAAATTTCATCTGCCATTTTGTTGCCCAGTCACCTAGTTTTGAGAGATCCTTTTGTAGCTCTTCGCAGTCTGCCTGGATCTTAACTATCTTTAGTAATTTTGTATCATCTTCAAATTTTCCCACCTCACTGTTTACCCCTATTTCCAGATCATTTATGAATATGTTGAATAGGACTGGTCCCAGAACAGACCCCTGGGGGACACCACTATTTACCTCTCTCCGTTTTTTGAAACTGACCATTTATTCCTATCCTTTGTTTCCTTTTAACCAGTTACCAATCTATGAGAGGACCTTCCCTCTTATCTCATGACAGCTTACTTTGATGAAGAACCTTTGGAGAGGGACCTTGTCAAAGGCTTTCTGAAAATCTAAGTACACTATATCCACTTGGTCCACATGGGAGCCGATACCACTCATCTCTACAATTTAACTAACACTTTATGTCTTAAAAGTATTTTACAGACATTAGCTAATTAATCCTTATAACCCCCATGGTTAGAAGGTAAAGATTATTAGCTCTGTTTTATGGGGGGTATTTGCAGGGATTTCAAAGTTCTGAAAACAGAAACAGTTTCAGGACTAGGTCTTGGAGTTCTGACCAGCTCAAAAAGAATTTCTATGGGTCCAACCTTAGGGTTTCTAGTACTATAGCACAGATAGACATAATATCTTTCTGATTTCCACAGGTAATACAAGGGTACAAAATCAAATGGACCGGCTGAAGAAATGCAGCACGTGTGCAGTGCTCCTGGTCACGTTAGTTGTTATTAGCAATTATTTCAGTGACAGTCTGGTTCTGAGGGGAAATATTTCCAAATTATAATTCATGCAAATATTTTTATCCTATAGACTAAGATTTAGCCACATAATCACAGAGCAGACAGAGTAAATTCTGAACTGTGTTTTTCGACAGGGGCAGCCACAAATGCATCTATTGTCACTACACAAGACACCTCCATAGATTTATACGAGAGTACATCCCTTCCCACCACTTTTGACCTCACCACAGATATTCCAGGTGGGAGAAAAGACACCACAGGCCAGAGCACGATGGAGAACTCAAGCCCTATCCCGATTGACACTACACTGAAGGAGGGCAGCACTGCAGGAGCAGAGAGCACCACCGGCAAATTTTTCTCAAGTCCATCAGCTGAAGGCACTACGGAAAAGGAATCGCCACCTTCCGAGACGAAGAGTGTCACTGAGACCTCCACCCAAGCTGAGAGAACAACATCTGAGTCCCTAACAGGAAGAGAATCAGTCACAAGTGTTCCATTCTCCCATAAACCCTCCGGGACGGCAAGTCCTAGGGACGACTTCACGACTGCAGAAAACACCACTGCTGTGTCACACATTGGCAAGCTTGGTGGGAAAACAACAGGAGAAGACACTAGCCCTAGTGAGATGAGCACTATTCCTGCAAACACCACAGTAGCAAAGACAACCCCACAATTCTTTCCTTCCAGTGCAACAACTGAATCCACAAGGATGGGTACAAGTGCAACTGCTGAAGAGACGAGCGCCTCTCTCGCCACAAGCCCAGTCCAAGACACTTCAGCCCTGGCCAGCAGTTCAGCAGCTGAATCAAGACCAATGTCTCAAGGGAGCACTCCTTTCCCTGAGACAGGCCCTGTAGCCACAGAGACATCTCCAGCTCAGCAACACACCAGCACTCCAGCTGAGACGACAACAAGCACGGTGCGCAGCATTACCGACGGAGGCACAAGCCCAAATACCTCACTACCCAGAACGTCGGCGGAAACCACAGAGTTGGCTGGAAGCTCCCCATATTCCCAGGCCACCACTGGCTCTCTAACTAGCCCCCTCAGTGAAGAAACATCCACTATTCCAAGCAGTACTACAGCTGGGACACCCACAACTACACCACCAACGGGACCTAAAGACTCGACACCCAAAAGCGCTACCCCGCTTTATACTACACCTAAGGTGGGCACCACTGCAGGAGCTGAGAGCACCACCGGCCTCTTTTTCTCAAGTCCATCGGCTGAGAGCACTATGGAAAAGGCAACGCCACCTTCACAGAGGACGAGTGTCGCTGAGACCTCCAGCCAAGCTGAGATCACAACATCTGAGTCCCTAACGAGTAGAGACTCAGTCACAACTGTCCCGCTCTCCAGTAACTCCTCCAGTACTGCGATTCCAAGGGACACCTTCACAACTGCAGAAACCACCACCGTTGTGCCACACAGCAGTACGCCTGGTGTGACGACAACTGGAGAAGACACCAGTAGAATAGCAGAGACCAGCACAATTCCCTTCCGTCCCACTAACCCATCTGAGGCCACAAAAGAGTCTGCAAGTAAATCTACTTTGACGACACACGTGTCTTGGACGACTTCCCAGACCGAGAGTACGTTAACACTTGGGAGCAGGACACCAGAGAACTCAGCTGTAAGCACAGCAGAGAGCACTGCAACATCAGATACGCCTACCACAGCAAGTAGCTCGATAGAAACGGAAATATCCACAGTTCTTCCAAGAATCAGTACTCCCCAGGCAACGGCTGGAACCTTGGGGAGCACTAGGGCACGAAAAGAAAGCACAGCTGTCTCTCCTGAAATTTCATCAGGAAGGTCCACAGAGATGTCCGAAAGAACATCTGTTCCCACCACCTTTGCACCTGTCACCGCTACTCCAGAGGGGAGCAGAGCCACCGTGGCTCAGACTACGGTGCAAAGGTCAAGCCCTACTGTCTCTACTCTAGCAGCGACGACCACCTCTGAAGGCACTAGTGTAACAGCGGAGATGTCCACTGCTTCAGGAGCAACTTCCAGCCCTAGTGAGATGAGCACTATTCCTGGAAACACCACAGTAGCAAAAACAACCCCACAATTCTTTCCTTCTAGTGCAACAACTGAATCCACAAGGATGGGTACAAGTGCAACTGCTGAAGAGACGAGCGCCTCTCTCGTCACAAGCCCAGTCCAAGACACTTCAGCCCTGGCCAGCAGTTCAGCAGCTGGATCAAGCCCAACGTCTCAAGGGAGCACTCCTTTCCCTGAGACAGGCCCTGTAGCCACAGAGACATCTCCAGCTCAGCAACACACCAGCACTCCAGCTGAGACGACAACAAGCACGGT
Source organism: Macrochelys suwanniensis (assembly GCA_033296515.1). Classification (NCBI taxonomy): domain Eukaryota; kingdom Metazoa; phylum Chordata; order Testudines; family Chelydridae; genus Macrochelys; species Macrochelys suwanniensis. Next base: position 6,001,458 of record CM065799.1, read on the forward strand.
GCGCAGCACTACCGACGGAGGCACAAGCCCAAATACCTCACTATCCAGAACGTCGGCGGAAACCACAGAGATGGCTGGAAGCTCCCCATCTTCCCAGGCCACCACTGGCTCTCTAACTAGCCCCCTCAGTGAAGAAACATCCACTATTCCAAGCAGTACTACAGCTGGGACACTCAAAACTACACCAACAACGGGACCTACCTCGACACCCAAAAGCGCTACCCCGCTTTATACTATACCTAAGTTAGGCACCACTGCAGGAGCTGAGAGCACCACCGGTCTCTTTTTCTCACGTGCATCAGCTGAGAGCACTACGGAAAAGGCAACGCCACCTTCTCAGACGACGAGTGTCGGTGACACCACCAGCCAAGCTGAGATCACAACATCTGAGTCCCTAACGAGTAGAGACTCAGTCACAACCGTCCCGCTCTCCAGTAACTCCTCCGGTACTGCGAGTCGAAGGGACACCTTCACAACTGCAGAGACCACCACCGCTGTGCCACACACCAGTACGCCTGGTGTGACGACAACTGGAGAAGACACCAGTAGAATAGCAGAAACCAGCACAGTTCCCTTCCGCCCCACTAACCCATCTGAGGCTACCAAAGAGTCTGCAGGTAAATCTACTTTGACGACACATGTGTCTTGGACGACTTCCCAGACCGAGAGTACGTTAACACTTGGGAGCAGGACGCCAGAGAACTCAGCTGTAAGCACAGCAGAGAGCACTGCCACATCAGATACGCCTACCACAGCAAGTAGCTCGATAAAAACGGAAATATCCACAGTTCTCCCAAGAATCAGTACTCCCCAGGCAACGGCTGAATCTTTGGGCAGCACTAGTGCACAAAGAGAAAGCACAGCTGTCTCTCCTGAAATTTCATCAGGCAGGTCCACAGAGATGTCCGACAGAACATCTGTGTCTACCACCTTTGCACCTGTCACCGCTACTCCAGAGGGGAGCACAGCCACCGTGGCTCAGACTACGGTGGAAAGGTTAAGCCCTACTGTCTCTACTCTAGCAGCGACGACCACCTCTGAAGGCACTAGTATAACAGCGGAGATGTCCACTGCTTCAAGAGCAACTTCCAGCCCTAGTGAGATGAGCACTATTCCTGGAAACACCACAGTAGCAAAAACAACCCCACAATTCTTTCCTTCTAGTGCAACAACTGAATCCACAAGGATGGGTACAAGTGCAACTGCTGAAGAGACGAGCGCCTCTCTTGCCACAAGCCCAGTCCAAGACACTTCAGCCCTGGCCAGCAGTTCAGCAGCTGGATCAAGCCCAACGTCTCAAGGGAGCACTCCTTTCCCTGAGACAGGCCCTGTAGCCACAGAGACATCTCCAGCTGGGCAACACACCAGCACTCCAGCTGAGACGACAGCAAGCACAGTGCGCAGCACTACCGACGGAGGCACAAGCCCAAATACCTCACTACCCAGAACGTCGGCGGAAACCACAGAGATGGCTGGAAGCTCCCCATCTTCCCAGGCCACCACTGGCTCTCTAACTAGCCCCCTCAGTGAAGAAACATCCACTATTCCAAGCAGTACTACAGCTGGGACACTCACCACTACACCAACAACGGGACCTACCTCGATACCTGAAAGCACTACCCCGCTTTATACTACACCTAACATGGGCATCACTGCAGGAGCTGAAAGCACCACCAGCCTCTTTTTCTCACGTCCATCATCTGAGAGCACTACGGAAAAGGCAACGTCACCTTCTCAGACGACGAGTGTCGCTGACACCTCCAGCCAAGCTGAGATCACAACATCTGAGTCCCTAACGAGTAGAGACTCAGTCACAACCGTCCCGCTCTCCAGTAACTCCTCCGGTACTGCGAGTCGAAGGGACACCTTCACAACTGCAGAGACCACCACCGCTGTGCCACACAGCAGTACGCCTGGTGGGACGACAACTGGAGAAGACACCACTAGAATAGCAGAGACCAGCACAATTCCCTTCCGTCCCACTACGTCACCCGAGTCCACAAAAGAGTCTGCAAGTAAATCTAATTTGACGACACATGTATCTTGGACGACTTCCCAGACCGAGAGTACGTTAACGCTTGGGAGCAGCACGCCAGAGAACTCAGCTGTAAGCACAGCAGAGAGCACTGCCACATCAGATACGCCTACCACAGCAAGTAGCTCGATAGAAACGGAAATATCCACAGTTCTCCCAAGAATCAGTACTCCCCAGGCAACGGCTGAATCTTTGGGCAGCACTAGTGCACAAAGAGAAAGCACAGCTGTCTCTCCTGAAATTTCATCAGGCAGGTCCACAGAGATGTCCGACAGAACATCTGTTCCCACCACCTTTGCACCTGTCACCGCTACTCCAGAGGGGAGCACAGCCACCGTGGCTCAGACTACGGTGGAAAGGTCAAGCCCTACTGTCTCTACTCTAGCAGCGACGACCACCTCTGAAGGCACTAGTGTAACAGTGGAGATGCCCACTGCTTCAGGAGCAACTTCCAGCCCTAGTGAGATGAGCACTATTCCTGGAAACACCACAGTAGCAAAAACAACCCCACAATTCTTTCCTTCTAATGCAACAACTGAATCCACAAGGATGGGTACAAGTGCAACTGCTGAAGAGACGAGCGCCTCTCTCGCCACAAGCCCAGTCCAAGACACTTCAGCCCTGGCCAGCAGTTCAGCAGCTGGATCAAGCCCAACGTCTCAAGGGAGCACTCCTTTCCCTGAGACAGGCCCTGTAGCCACAGAGACATCTCCAGCTGGGCAACACACCAGCGCTCCAGCTGAGACGACAACAAGCACAGTGCGCAGCACTACCGACGGAGGCACAAGCCCAAATACCTCACTACCCAGAACATCGGCGGAAACCACAGAGATGGCTGGAAGCTCCCCATCTTCCCAGGCCACCACTGGCTCTCTAGCTAGCCCACTCAGTGAAGAAACATCCACTATTCCAAGCAGTACTACAGCTGGGACACTCACCACTACACCAACAACGGGACCTACCTCGACACCCGAAACGGCTACCCCGCTTTACACTACACCTAACATGGGCATCACTGCAGGAGCTGAGAGCACCACCGGCCTCTTTTTCTCAAGTCCATCAGCTGAGAGCACTACGGAAAAGGCAACGCCACCTTCTCAGAGGACGAGTGTCGCTGAGACCTCCAGCCAAGCTGAGATCACAACATCTGAGTCCCTAACGAGTAGAGACTCAGTCACAACCGTCCCACTCTCCAGTAACTCCTCCGGTACTGCGAGTCGAAGGGACACCTTCACAACTGCAGAGACCACCACCGCTGTCCCACACAGCAGTACGCCTGGTGGGACGACAACTGGAGAAGACACCAGTAGAATAGCAGAGACCAGCACAGTTCCCTTCCGTCCCACTAACTCATCTGAGTCCACAAAAGAGTCTGCAGGTAAATCTACTTTGACGACACATGTGTCTTGGACGACTTCCCAGACCGAGAGTACGTTAACACTTGGGAGCAGGACGCCAGAGAACTCAGCTGTAAGCACAGCAGAGAGCACTGCCACATCAGATACGCCTACCACAGCAAGTAACTCGATAGAAACGGAAATATCCACAGTTCTCCCAAGAATCAGTACTCCCCAGGCAACGGCTGAACCTTTGGGCAGCACTAGTGCACAAAGAGAAAGCACAGCTGTCTCTCCTGAAATTTCATCAGGCAGGTCCACAGAGATGTCCGACAGAACATCTGTTCCCACCACCTTTGCACCTGTCACCACTACTCCAGAGGGGAGCACAGCCACCGTGGCTCAGACTACGGTGGAAAAGTCAAGCCCTACTGTCTCTACTCTAGCAGCGACGACCACCTCTGAAGGCACTAGTATAACAGCGGAGATGTCCACTGGTTCAAGAGCAACTTCCAGCCCTAGTGAGATGAGCACTATTCCTGGAAACACCACAGTAGCAAAAACAACCCCACAATTCTTTCCTTCTAGTGCAACAACTGAATCCACAAGGATGGGTACAAGTGCAACTGCTGAAGAGACGAGCGCCTCTCTCGCCACAAGCCCAGTCCAAGACACTTCAGCCCTGGCCAGCAGTTCAGCAGCTGGATCAAGCCCAACGTCTCAAGGGAGCACTCCTTTCCCTGAGACAGGCCCTGTAGCCACAGAGACATCTCCAGCTGGGCAACACACCAGCGCTCCAGCTGAGACGACAACAAGCACAGTGCGCAGCACTACCGACGGAGGCACAAGCCCAAATACCTCACTACCCAGAACGTCGGCGGAAACCACAGAGATGGCTGGAAGCTCCCCATCTTCCCAGGCCACCACTGGCTCTCTAACTAGCCCCCTCAGTGAAGAAACATCCACCATTCCAAGCAGTACTACAGCTGGGACACTCACCACTACACCAACAACGGGACCTACCTTGACACCCGAAAGCGCTACCCCGCTTTATACTACACCTAAGTTAGGCACCACTGCAGGAGCTGAGAGCACCACCGGTCTCTTTTTCTCACGTGCATCATCTGAGAGCACTACGGAAAAGGCAACGCCACCTTCTCAGACGACGAGTGTCGGTGACACCACCAGCCAAACTGAGATCACAACATCTGAGTCCCTAACGAGTAGAGACTCAGTCACAACCGTCCCGTTCTCCAGTAAATCCTCCGACATTGCAAGTCCAAGGGACACCTTCACAACTGCAGTAACCACCACCGCTGTGCCACACAGCAGTACGCATGGTGGGACGACAACTGGAGAAGACACCACTAGAATAGCAGAGACCAGCACAATTTCCTTCCGTCCCACTACGTCACCCGAGTCCACAAAAGAGTCTGCAAGTAAATCTACTTTGACGACACAGCTGTCTCGGACGACTTCCCAGACCGAGAGTACGTTAACACTTGGGAGCAGCACGCCAGAGAACTCAGCTGTAAGCACAGCAGAGAGCACTGCAACATCAGATACGCCTACCACAGCAAGTACCTCGATAGAAACGGAAATATCCACAGTTCTCCCAAAAATCAGTACTCCCCAGGCAACGGCTGAATCTTTGGGCAGCACTAGGGCACGAAGAGAAAGCACAGCTGTCTCTCCTGAAATTTCATCAGGCAGGTCCACAGAGATGTCCGGAACAACATCTGTTCCCACCACTTTTGCACCTCTCACCGCTACTCCAGAGGGGAGCACAGCCACCGTGGCTCAGACTACGGTGGAAAAGTCAAGCCCTACTATCTCTACTCTAGCAGCGACGACCACCCCTGAAAGCACTAGTGTAACAGCGGAGATGCCCACTGGTTCAAGAGCAACTTCCAGCCCTAGTGAGATGAGCACTACTCCTGCAAACACCACAGTAGCAAAAACAACCCCACAATTCTTTCCTTCCAGTGCAACAACTGAATCCACAAGGATGGGTACAAGTGCAACTGCTGAAGAGACGAGCGCCTCTCTCGTCACAAGCCCAGTCCAAGACACTTCAGCCCTGGCCAGCAGTTCAGCAGCTGGATCAAGACCAACGTCTCAAGGGAGCACTCCTTTCCCTGAGACAGGCCCTGTAGCCACAGAGACATCTCCAGCTGGGCAACACACCAGCACTCCAGCTGAGACGACAACAAGCACGGTGCGCAGCACTACCGACGGAGGCACAAGCCCAAATACCTCACTACCCAGAACGTCGGCAGAAACCACAGAGTTGGCTGGAAGCTCCCCATCTTCCCAGGCCACCACTGGCTTTCTAACTAGCCCCCTCAGTGAAGAAACATCCACTATTCCAAGCAGTACTACAGCTGGGACACTCACCACTACACCAACAACGGGACCTACCTCGACACCCAAAAGCGCTACCCCGCTTTATACTACACCTAAGTTAGGCACCACTGCAGGAGCTGAGAGCACCACCGGCCTCTTTTTCTCACGTCCATCATCTGAGAGCACTACGGAAAAGGCAACGTCACCTTCTCAGACGACGAGTGTCGCTGACACCTCCAGCCAAGCTGAGATCACAACATCTGAGTCCCTAACGAGTAGAGACTCAGTCACAACCGTCCCGCTCTCCAGTAACTCCTCCGGTACTGCGAGTCGAAGGGACACCTTCACAACTGCAGAGACCACCACCGCTGTGCCACACACCAGTACGCCTGGTGTGACGACAACTGGAGAAGACACCAGTAGAATAGCAGAGACCAGCACAGTTCCCTTCCGCCCCACTAACCCATCTGAGGCTACCAAAGAGTCTGCAGGTAAATCTACTTTGACGACACATGTGTCTTGGACGACTTCCCAGACCGAGAGTACGTTAACACTTGGGAGCAGGACGCCAGAGAACTCAGCTGTAAGCACAGCAGAGAGCACTGCCACATCAGATACGCCTACCACAGCAAGTAGCTCGATAGAAACGGAAATATCCACAGTTCTCCCAAGAATCAGTACTCCCCAGGCAACGGCTGAATCTTTGGGCAGCACTAGTGCACAAAGAGAAAGCACAGCTGTCTCTCCTGAAATTTCATCAGGCAGGTCCACAGAGATGTCCGACAGAACATCTGTTCCCACCACCTTTGCACCTGTCACCACTACTCCAGAGGGGAGCACAGCCACCGTGGCTCAGAGTACGGTGGAAAAGTCAAGCCCTACTATCTCTACTCTAGCAGCGACGACCACCCCTGAAAGCACTAGTGTAATAGCGGAGATGCCCACTGGTTCAAGAGCAACTTCCAGCCCTAGTGAGATGAGCACTATTCCTGCAAACACCACAGTAGCAAAAACAACCCCACAATTCTTTCCTTCCAGTGCAACAACTGAATCCACAAGGATGGGTACAAGTGCAACTGCTGAAGAGACGAGCGCCTCTCTCGCCACAAGCCCAGTCCAAGACACTTCAGCCCTGGCCAGCAGTTCAGCAGCTGGATCAAGCCCAACGTCTCAAGGGAGCACTCCTTTCCCTGAGACAGGCCCTGTAGCCACAGAGACATCTCCAGCTCAGCAACACACCAGCGCTCCAGCTGAGACGACAACAAGCACGGTGCGCAGCACTACCGACGGAGGCACAAGCCCAAATACCTCACTACCCAGAACGTCGGCGGAAACCACAGAGATGGCTGGAAGCTCCCCATCTTCCCAGGCCACCACTGGCTCTCTAACTAGCCCCCTCAGTGAAGAAACATCCACTATTCCAAGCAGTACTACAGCTGGGACACTCACCACTACACCAACAACGGGACCTACCTCGACACCCGAAAGCGCTACCCAGCTTTATACTACACCTAAGGTAGGCACCACTGCAGCAGCTGAGAGCACCACCGGCCTCTTTTTCTCGAGTCCATCAGCTGAGAGCACTACGGAAAAGGCAACGCCACCTTCTCAGAGGACGAGTGTCGGTGACACCACCAGCCAAGCTGAGATCACAACATCTGAGTCCCTAACGAGTAGAGACTCAGTCACAACCGTCCCGTTCTCCAGTAAATCCTCCGACACTGCAAGTCCAAGGGACACCTTCACAACTGCAGAAACCACCACTGCTGTGCCACAGAGCAGTACGCATGGTGGGATGACAACTGGAGAAGACACCACTAGAATAGCAGAGACCAGCACAATTCCCTTCCGTCCCACTACGTCACCCGAGTCCACAAAAGAGTCTGCAAGTAAATCTACTTTGATGACACAGCTGTCTCGGACGACTTCCCAGACCGAGAGTACGTTAACGCTTGGGAGCAGCACGCCAGAGAACTCAGCTGTAAGCACAGCAGAGAGCACTGCAACATCAGATACGCCTACCACAGCAAGTACCTCGATAGAAACGGAAATATCCACAGTTCTCCCAAGAATCCGTACTCCCCAGGCAACGGCTGAATCTTTGGGCAGCACTAGTGCACAAAGAGAAAGCACAGCTGTCTCTCCTGAAATTTCATCAGGCAGGTCCACAGAGATGTCCGACAGAACATCTGTGTCTACCACCTTTGCACCTGTCACCGCTACTCCAGAGGGGAGCACAGCCACCGTGGCTCAGACTACGGTGGAAAGGTTAAGCCCTACTGTCTCTACTCTAGCAGCGACGACCACCTCTGAAGGCACTAGTATAACAGCGGAGATGTCCACTGCTTCAAGAGCAACTTCCAGCCCTAGTGAGATGAGCACTATTCCTGGAAACACCACAGTAGCAAAAACAACCCCACAATTCTTTCCTTCTAGTGCAACAACTGAATCCACAAGGATGGGTACAAGTGCAACTGCTGAAGAGACGAGCGCCTCTCTCGCCACAAGCCCAGTCCAAGACACTTCAGCCCTGGCCAGCAGTTCAGCAGCTGGATCAAGACCAACGTCTCAAGGGAGCACTCCTTTCCCTGAGACAGGCCCTGTAGCCACAGAGACATCTCCAGCTGGGCAACACACCAGCGCTCCAGCTGAGACGACAACAAGCACAGTGCGCAGAACTACCGACGGAGGCACAAGCCCAAATACCTCACTACCCAGAACGTCGGCGGAAACCACAGAGATGGCTGGAAGCTCCCCATCTTCCCAGGCCACCACTGGCTCTCTAACTAGCCCCCTCAGTGAAGAAACATCCACTATTCCAAGCAGTACTACAGCTGGGACACTCACCACTACACCAACAACGGGACCTACCTCGACACCCGAAAGCGCTACCCCGCTTTATACTACACCTAAGTTAGGCACCACTGCAGGAGCTGAGAGCACCACCGGTCTCTTTTTCTCACGTGCATCAGCTGAGAGCACTACGGAAAAGGCAACGCCACCTTCTCAGACGACGAGTGTCGGTGACACCACCAGCCAAGCTGAGATCACAACATCTGAGTCCCTAACGAGTAGAGACTCAGTCACAAGCGTCCCGTTCTCCAGTAAATCCTCCGACACTGCAAGTCCAAGGGACACCTTCACAACTGCAGAAACCACCACCGCTGTGCCACAGAGCAGTACGCATGGTGGGATGACAACTGGAGAAGACACCACTAGAATAGCAGAGACCAGCACAATTCCCTTCCGTCCCACTACGTCACCCGAGTCCACAAAAGAGTCTGCAAGTAAATCTACTTTGACGACACATGTGTCTTGGACGACTTCCCAGACCGAGAGTACGTTAACACTTGGGAGCAGGACGCCAGAAAACTCAGCTGTAAGCACAGCAGAGAGCACTGCCACATCAGATACGCCTACCACAGCAAGTAGCTCGATAGAAACGGAAATATCCACAGTTCTCCCAAGAATCAGTACTCCCCAGGCAACGGCTGAATCTTTGGGCAGCACTAGGGCACGAAGAGAAAGCACAGCTGTCTCTCCTGAAATTTCATCAGGCAGGTCCACAGAGATGTCCGACAGAACATTTGTTCCTACCACCTTTGCAGCTGTCACCGCTACTCCAGAGGGGAGCACAGCCACCGTGGCTCAGACTACGGTGGAAAGGTCAAGCCCTACTGTCTCTACTCTAGCAGCGACGACCACCTCTGAAGGCACTAGTATAACAGCGGAGATGTCCACTGGTTCAAGAGCAACTTCCAGCCCTAGTGAGATGAGCACTATTCCTGCAAACACCACAGTAGCAAAAACAACCCCACAATTCTTTCCTTCTAGTGCAACAACTGAATCCACAAGGATGGGTACAAGTGCAACTGCTGAAGAGACGAGCGCCTCTCTCGTCACAAGCCCAGTCCAAGACACTTCAGCCCTGGCCAGCAGTTCAGCAGCTGGATCAAGACCAACGTCTCAAGGGAGCACTCCTTTCCATCAAGGGAGCACTCCTTTCCCTGAGACAGGCCCTGTAGCCACAGAGACATCTCCAGCTCAGCAACACACCAGCACTCCAGCTGAGACGACAACAAGCACGGTGCGCAGCACTACCGACGGAGGCACAAGCCCAAATACCTCACTACCCAGAACGTCGGCAGAAACCACAGAGTTGGCTGGAAGCTCCCCATCTTCCCAGGCCACCACTGGCTTTCTAACTAGCCCCCTCAGTGAAGAAACATCCACTATTCCAAGCAGTACTACAGCTGGGACACTCACCACTACACCAACAACGGGACCTACCTCGACACCCGAAAGCGCTACCCCGCTTTATACTACACCTAAGGTGGGCACCACTGCAGGAGCTGAGAGCACCACCGGCCCCTTTTTCTCACGTCCATCATCTGAGAGCACTACGGAAAAGGCAACGTCACCTTCTCAGACGACGAGTGTCGCTGACACCTCCAGCCAAGCTGAGATCACAACATCTGAGTCCCTAACGAGTAGAGACTCAGTCACAACCGTCCCGCTCTCCAGTAACTCCTCCGGTACTGCGAGTCGAAGGGACACCTTCACAACTGCAGAGACCACCACCGCTGTGCCACACACCAGTACGCCTGGTGTGACGACAACTGGAGAAGACACCAGTAGAATAGCAGAGACCAGCACAGTTCCCTTCCGCCCCACTAACCCATCTGAGGCTACCAAAGAGTCTGCAGGTAAATCTACTTTGACGACACATGTGTCTTGGACGACTTCCCAGACCGAGAGTACGTTAACACTTGGGAGCAGGACGCCAGAGAACTCAGCTGTAAGCACAGCAGAGAGCACTGCCACATCAGATACGCCTACCACAGCAAGTAGCTCGATAGAAACGGAAATATCCACAGTTCTCCCAAGAATCAGTACTCCCCAGGCAACGGCTGAACCTTTGGGCAGCACTAGTGCACAAAGAGAAAGCACAGCTGTCTCTCCTGAAATTTCATCAGGCAGGTCCACAGAGATGTCCGACAGAACATCTGTTCCCACCACCTTTGCACCTGTCACCACTACTCCAGAGGGGAGCACAGCCACCGTGGCTCAGACTACGGTGGAAAGGTCAAGCCCTACTGTCTCTACTCTAGCAGCGACGACCACCTCTGAAGGCACTAGTGTAACAGTGGAGATGCCCACTGCTTCAGGAGCAACTTCCAGCCCTAGTGAGATGAGCACTATTCCTGGAAACACCACAGTAGCAAAAACAACCCCACAATTCTTTCCTTCTAATGCAACAACTGAATCCACAAGGATGGGTACAAGTGCAACTGCTGAAGAGACGAGCGCCTCTCTCGCCACAAGCCCAGTCCAAGACACTTCAGCCCTGGCCAGCAGTTCAGCAGCTGGATCAAGACCAACTTCTCAAGGGAGCACTCCTTTCCCTGAGACAGGCCCTGTAGCCACAGAGACATCTCCAGCTGGGCAACACACCAGCGCTCCAGCTGAGACGACAACAAGCACAGTGCGCAGAACTACCGACGGAGGCACAAGCCCAAATACCTCACTACCCAGAACGTCGGCGGAAACCACAGAGATGGCTGGAAGCTCCCCATCTTCCCAGGCCACCACTGGCTCTCTAACTAGCCCCCTCAGTGAAGAAACATCCACCATTCCAAGCAGTACTACAGCTGGGACACTCACCACTACACCAACAACGGGACCTACCTTGACACCCGAAAGCGCTACCCCGCTTTATACTACACCTAAGTTAGGCACCACTGCAGGAGCTGAGAGCACCACCGGTCTCTTTTTCTCACGTGCATCAGCTGAGAGCACTACGGAAAAGGCAACGCCACCTTCTCAGACGACGAGTGTCGGTGACACCACCAGCCAAGCTGAGATCACAACATCTGAGTCCATAACGAGTAGAGACTCAGTCACAAGCGTCCCGTTCTCCAGTAAATCCTCCGACACTGCAAGTCCAAGGGACACCTTCACAACTGCAGAGACCACCACCGCTGTGCCACACACCAGTACGCCTGGTGTGACGACAACTGGAGAAGACACCAGTAGAATAGCAGAAACCAGCACAGTTCCCTTCCGCCCCACTAACCCATCTGAGGCTACCAAAGAGTCTGCAGGTAAATCTACTTTGACGACACATGTATCTTGGACGACTTCCCAGACCGAGAGTACGTTAACACTTGGGAGCAGGACACCAGAGAACTCAGCTGTAAGCACAGCAGAGAGCACTGCCACATCAGATACGCCTACCACAGCAAGTAGCTCGATAGAAACGGAAATATCCACAGTTCTCCCAAGAATCAGTACTCCCCAGGCAACGGCTGAATCTTTGGGCAGCACTAGTGCACAAAAAGAAAGCACAGCTGTCTCTCCTGAAATTTCATCAGGCAGGTCGACAGAGATGTCCGAGAGAACATCTGTTCCCACCACCTTTGCACCTGTCACCACTACTCCAGAGGGGAGCACAGCCACCGTGGCTCAGACTACGGTGGAAAGGTCAAGCCCTACTGTCTCTACTCTAGCAGCGCCGAACACCTCTGAAGGCACTAGTGTAACAGTGGAGATGCCCACTGCTTCAGGAGCAACTTCCAGCCCTAGTGAGATGAGCACTATTCCTGGAAACACCACAGTAGCAAAAACAACCCCACAATTCTTTCCTTCTAGTGCAACAACTGAATCCACAAGGATGGGTACAAGTGCAACTGCTGAAGAGACGAGCGCCTCTCTCGCCACAAGCCCAGTCCAAGACACTTCAGCCCTGGCCAGCAGTTCAGCAGCTGGATCAAGACCCACGTCTCAAGGGAGCACTCCTTTCCCTGAGACAGGCCCTGTAGCCACAGAGACATCTCCAGCTGGGCAACACACCAGCGCTCCAGCTGAGACGACAACAAGCACAGTGCGCAGCACTACCGACGGAGGCACAAGCCCAAATACCTCACTACCCAGAACGTCGGCGGAAACCACAGAGATGGCTGGAAGCTCCCCATCTTCCCAGGCCACCACTGGCTCTCTAACTAGCCCCCTCAGTGAAGAAACATCCACCATTCCAAGCAGTACTACAGCTGGGACACTCACCACTACACCAACAACGGGACCTACCTCGATACCCGAAAGCACTACCCCGCTTTATACTACACCTAACATGGGCATCACTGCAGGAGCTGAAAGCACCACCGGCCTCTTTTTCTCACGTCCATCATCTGAGAGCACTACGGAAAAGGCAACGACACCTTCTCAGACGACGAGTGTCGCTGAGACCTCCAGCCAAGCTGAGATCACAACATCTGAGTCCCTAACGAGTAGAGACTCAGTCACAACCGTCCCGCTCTCCAGTAACTCCTCCGGTACTGCGAGTCGAAGGGACACCTTCACAACTGCAGAGACCACCACCGCTGTGCCACACAGCAGTACGCCTGGTGGGACGACAACTGGAGAAGACACCACTAGAATAGCAGAGACCAGCACAATTCCCTTCCGTCCCACTACGTCACCCGAGTCCACAAAAGAGTCTGCAAGTAAATCTAATTTGACGACACATGTATCTTGGACGACTTCCCAGACCGAGAGTACGTTAACGCTTGGGAGCAGCACGCCAGAGAACTCAGCTGTAAGCACAGCAGAGAGCACTGCCACATCAGATACGCCTACCACAGCAAGTAGCTCGATAGAAACGGAAATATCCACAGTTCTCCCAAGAATCAGTACTCCCCAGGCAACGGCTGAATCTTTGGGCAGCACTAGTGCACAAAGAGAAAGCACAGCTGTCTCTCCTGAAATTTCATCAGGCAGGTCCACAGAGATGTCCGACAGAACATCTGTTCCCACCACCTTTGCACCTGTCACCGCTACTCCAGAGGGGAGCACAGCCACCGTGGCTCAGACTACGGTGGAAAGGTCAAGCCCTACTGTCTCTACTCTAGCAGCGACGACCACCTCTGAAGGCACTAGTGTAACAGTGGAGATGCCCACTGCTTCAGGAGCAACTTCCAGCCCTAGTGAGATGAGCACTATTCCTGGAAACACCACAGTAGCAAAAACAACCCCACAATTCTTTCCTTCTAATGCAACAACTGAATCCACAAGGATGGGTACAAGTGCAACTGCTGAAGAGACGAGCGCCTCTCTCGCCACAAGCCCAGTCCAAGACACTTCAGCCCTGGCCAGCAGTTCAGCAGCTGGATCAAGACCAACGTCTCAAGGGAGCACTCCTTTCCCTGAGACAGGCCCTGTAGCCACAGAGACATCTCCAGCTGGGCAACACACCAGCGCTCCAGCTGAGACGACAACAAGCACGGTGCGCAGCACTACCGACGGAGGCACAAGCCCAAATACCTCACTACCCAGAACGTCGGCGGAAACCACAGAGATGGCTGGAAGCTCCCCATCTTCCCAGGCCACCACTGGCTCTCTAGCTAGCCCACTCAGTGAAGAAACATCCACTATTCCAAGCAGTACTACAGCTGGGACACTCACCACTACACCAACAACGGGACCTACCTCGACACCCGAAAGGGCTACCCCGCTTTACACTACACCTAACATGGGCATCACTGCAGGAGCTGAGAGCACCACCGGCCTCTTTATCTCAAGTCCATCAGCTGAGAGTACTACGGAAAAGGCAACGCCACCTTCTCAGAGGACGAGTGTCGCTGAGACCTCCAGCCAAGCTGAGATCACAACATCTGAGTCCCTAACGAGTAGAGACTCAGTCACAACCGTCCCACTCTCCAGTAACTCCTCCGGTACTGCGAGTCGAAGGGACACCTTCACAACTGCAGAGACCACCACCGCTGTCCCACACAGCAGTACGCCTGGTGGGACGACAACTGGAGAAGACACCATTAGAATAGCAGAGACTAGCACAGTTCCCTTCCGTCCCACTAACTCATCTGAGTCCACAAAAGAGTCTGCAGGTAAATCTACTTTGACGACACATGTGTCTTGGACGACTTCCCAGACCGAGAGTACGTTAACACTTGGGAGCAGGACGCCAGAGAACTCAGCTGTAAGCACAGCAGAGAGCACTGCCACATCAGATACGCCTACCACAGCAAGTAGCTCGATAGAAACGGAAATATCCACAGTTCTCCCAAGAATCAGTACTCCCCAGGCAACGGCTGAACCTTTGGGCAGCACTAGTGCACAAAGAGAAAGCACAGCTGTCTCTCCTGAAATTTCATCAGGCAGGTCCACAGAGATGTCCGACAGAACATCTGTTCCCACCACCTTTGCACCTGTCACCACTACTCCAGAGGGGAGCACAGCCACCGTGGCTCAGAGTACGGTGGAAAAGTCAAGCCCTACTATCTCTACTCTAGCAGCGACGACCACCCCTGAAAGCACTAGTGTAACAGCGGAGATGCCCACTGGTTCAAGAGCAACTTCCAGCCCTAGTGAGATGAGCACTATTCCTGCAAACACCACAGTAGCAAAAACAACCCCACAATTCTTTCCTTCCAGTGCAACAACTGAATCCACAAGGATGGGTACAAGTGCAACTGCTGAAGAGACGAGCGCCTCTCTCGCCACAAGCCCAGTCCAAGACACTTCAGCCCCGGCCAGCAGTTCAGCAGCTGGATCAAGCCCAACGTCTCAAGGGAGCACTCCTTTCCCTGAGACAGGCCCTGTAGCCACAGAGACATCTCCAGCTCAGCAACACACCAGCGCTCCAGCTGAGACGACAACAAGCACGGTGCGCAGCACTACCGACGGAGGCACAAGCCCAAATACCTCACTACCCAGAACGTCGGCGGAAACCACAGAGTTGGCTGGAAGCTCCCCATCTTCCCAGGCCACCACTGGCTCTCTAACTAGCCCCCTCAGTGAAGAAACATCCACTATTCCAAGCAGTACTACAGCTGGGACACTCACCACTACACCAACAACGGGACCTACCTCGACACCCGAAAGCGCTACCCAGCTTTATACTACACCTAAGGTAGGCACCACTGCAGCAGCTGAGAGCACCACCGGCCTCTTTTTCTCGAGTCCATCAGCTGAGAGCACTACGGAAAAGGCAACGCCACCTTCTCAGAGGACGAGTGTCGGTGACACCACCAGCCAAGCTGAGATCACAACATCTGAGTCCCTAACGAGTAGAGACTCAGTCACAAGCGTCCCGTTCTCCAGTAAATCCTCCGACACTGCAAGTCCAAGGGACACCTTCACAACTGCAGAAACCACCACTGCTGTGCCACAGAGCAGTACGCATGGTGGGATGACAACTGGAGAAGACACCACTAGAATAGCAGAGACCAGCACAATTCCCTTCCGTCCCACTACGTCACCCGAGTCCACAAAAGAGTCTGCAAGTAAATCTACTTTGATGACACAGCTGTCTCGGACGACTTCCCAGACCGAGAGTACGTTAACGCTTGGGAGCAGCACGCCAGAGAACTCAGCTGTAAGCACAGCAGAGAGCACTGCAACATCAGATACGCCTACCACAGCAAGTACCTCGATAGAAACGGAAATATCCACAGTTCTCCCAAGAATCAGAACTTCCCAGGCAACGGCTGAATCTTTGGGCAGCACTAGTGCACAAAGAGAAAGCACAGCTGTCTCTCCTGAAATTTCATCAGGCAGGTCCACAGAGATGTCCGACAGAACATCTGTTCCCACCACCTTTGCACCTGTCACCACTACTCCAGAGGGGAGCACAGCCACCGTGGCTCAGACTACGGTGGAAAGGTCAATCCCTACTGTCTCTACTCTAGTAGCGACGACCACCCCTGAAAGCACTAGTGTAACAGTGGAGATGCCCACTGGTTCAAGAGCAACTTCCAGCCCTAGTGAGATGAGCACTATTCCTGCAAACACCACAGTAGCAAAAACAACCCCACAATTCTTTCCTTCCAGTGCAAGAACTGAATCCACAAGGATGGGTACAAGTGCAACTGCTGAAGAGACGAGCGCCTCTCTCGCCACAAGCCCAGTCCAAGACACTTCAGCCCTGGCCAGCAGTTCAGCAGCTGGATCAAGCCCAACGTCTCAAGGGAGCACTCCTTTCCCTGAGACAGGCCCTGTAGCCACAGAGACATCTCCAGCTGGGCAACACACCAGCACTCCAGCTGAGACGACAGCAAGCACAGTGCGCAGCACTACCGACGGAGGCACAAGCCCAAATACCTCACTACCCAGAACGTCGGCGGAAACCACAGAGATGGCTGGAAGCTCCCCATCTTCCCAGGCCACCACTGGCTCTCTAACTAGCCCCCTCAGTGAAGAAACATCCACTATTCCAAGCAGTACTACAGCTGGGACACTCACCACTACACCAACAACGGGACCTACCTCGACACCCGAAAGCGCTACCCCGCTTTATACTACACCTAAGTTAGGCACCACTGCAGGAGCTGAGAGCACCACCGGTCTCTTTTTCTCACATGCATCAGCTGAGAGCACTACGGAAAAGGCAACGCCACCTTCTCAGACGACGAGTGTCGGTGACACCACCAGCCAAGCTGAGATCACAACATCTGAGTCCCTAACGAGTAGAGACTCAGTCACAACCGTCCCGCTCTCCAGTAACTCCTCCGGTACTGCGAGTCGAAGGGACACCTTCACAACTGCAGAGACCACCACCGCTGTGCCACACACCAGTACGCATGGTGTGACGACAACTGGAGAAGACACCAGTAGAATAGCAGAAACCAGCACAGTTCCCTTCCGCCCCACTAACCCATCTGAGGCTACCAAAGAGTCTGCAGGTAAATCTACTTTGACGACACATGTGTCTTGGACGACTTCCCAGACCGAGAGTACGTTAACACTTGGGAGCAGGACGCCAGAGAACTCAGCTGTAAGCACAGCAGAGAGCACTGCCACATCAGATACGCCTACCACAGCAAGTAGCTCGATAGAAACGGAAATATCCACAGTTCTCCCAAGAATCAGTACTCCCCAGGCAACGGCTGAATCTTTGGGCAGCACTAGGGCACGAAGAGAAAGCACAGCTGTCTCTCCTGAAATTTCATCAGGCAGGTCCACAGAGAAGTCCGACAGAACATCTGTGTCTACCACCTATGCACCTGTCACCGCTACTCCAGAGGGGAGCACAGCCACCGTGGCTCAGACTACGGTGGAAAGGTTAAGCCCTACTGTCTCTACTCTAGCAGCGACGACCACCTCTGAAGGCACTAGTATAACAGCGGAGATGTCCACTGCTTCAAGAGCAACTTCCAGCCCTAGTGAGATGAGCACTATTCCTGGAAACACCACAGTAGCAAAAACAACCCCACAATTCTTTCCTTCTAGTGCAACAACTGAATCCACAAGGATGGGTACAAGTGCAACTGCTGAAGAGACGAGCGCCTCTCTCGCCACAAGCCCAGTCCAAGACACTTCAGCCCTGGCCAGCAGTTCAGCAGCTGGATCAAGACCAACGTCTCAAGGGAGCACTCCTTTCCCTGAGACAGGCCCTGTAGCCACAGAGACATCTCCAGCTGGGCAACACACCAGCGCTCCAGCTGAGACGACAACAAGCACAGTGCGCAGAACTACCGACGGAGGCACAAGCCCAAATACCTCACTACCCAGAACGTCGGCGGAAACCACAGAGATGGCTGGAAGCTCCCCATCTTCCCAGGCCACCACTGGCTCTCTAACTAGCCCCCTCAGTGAAGAAACATCCACTATTCCAAGCAGTACTACAGCTGGGACACTCACCACTACACCAACAACGGGACCTACCTCGACACCCAAAAGCGCTACCCCGCTTTATACTACACCTAAGTTAGGCACCACTGCAGGAGCTGAGAGCACCACCGGTCTCTTTTTCTCACGTGCATCAGCTGAGAGCACTACGGAAAAGGCAACGCCACCTTCTCAGACGACGAGTGTCGGTGACACCACCAGCCAAGCTGAGATCACAACATCTGAGTCCCTAACGAGTAGAGACTCAGTCACAACCGTCCCGCTCTCCAGTAACTCCTCCGGTACTGCGAGTCGAAGGGACACCTTCACAACTGCAGAGACCACCACCGCTGTGCCACACACCAGTACGCCTGGTGTGACGACAACTGGAGAAGACACCAGTAGAATAGCAGAAACCAGCACAGTTCCCTTCCACCCCACTAACCCATCTGAGGCTACCAAAGAGTCTGCAGGTAAATCTACTTTGACGACACATGTGTCTTGGACGACTTCCCAGACCGAGAGTACGTTAACACTTGGGAGCAGGACGCCAGAGAACTCAGCTGTAAGCACAGCAGAGAGCACTGCCACATCAGATACGCCTACCACAGCAAGTAGCTCGATAGAAACGGAAATATCCACAGTTCTCCCAAGAATCAGTACTCCCCAGGCAACGGCTGAATCTTTGGGCAGCACTAGGGCACGAAGAGAAAGCACAGCTGTCTCTCCTGAAATTTCATCAGGCAGGTCCACAGAGATGTCCGACATAACATCTGTTCCCACCACCTTTGCACCTGTCACCGCTACTCCAGAGGGGAGCACAGCCACCGTGGCTCAGACTACGGTGGAAAGGTCAAGCCCTACTGTCTCTACTCTAGCAGCGACGACCACCTCTGAAGGCACTAGTATAACAGCGGAGATGTCCACTGGTTCAAGAGCAACTTCCAGCCCTAGTGAGATGAGCACTATTCCTGGAAACACCACAGTAGCAAAAACAACCCCACAATTCTTTCCTTCTAGTGCAACAACTGAATCCACAAGGATGGGTACAAGTGCGACTGCTGAAGAGACGAGCGCCTCTCTCGCCACAAGCCCAGTCCAAGACACTTCAGCCCTGGCCAGCAGTTCAGCAGCTGGATCAAGCCCAACATCTCAAGGGAGCACTCCTTTCCCTGAGACAGGCCCTGTAGCCACAGAGACATCTCCAGCTGGGCAACACACCAGCGCTCCAGCTGAGACGACAACAAGCACAGTGCGCAGCACTACCGACGGAGGCACAAGCCCAAATACCTCACTACCCAGAACGTCGGCGGAAACCACAGAGATGGCTGGAAGCTCCCCATCTTCCCAGGCCACCACTGGCTCTCTAACTAGCCCCCTCAGTGAAGAAACATCCACCATTCCAAGCAGTACTACAGCTGGGACACTCACCACTACACCAACAACGGGACCTACCTCGACACCCGAAAGCACTACCCCGCTTTATACTACACCTAACATGGGCATCACTGCAGGAGCTGAAAGCACCACCGGCCTCTTTTTCTCACGTCCATCATCTGAGAGCACTACGGAAAAGGCAACGTCACCTTCTCAGACGACGAGTGTCGCTGAGACCTCCAGCCAAGCTGAGATCACAACATCTGAGTCCCTAACGAGTAGAGACTCAGTCACAACCGTCCCGCTCTCCAGTAACTCCTCCGGTACTGCGAGTCGAAGGGACACCTTCACAACTGCAGAGACCACCACCGCTGTCCCACACAGCAGTACGCCTGGTGGGACGACAACTGGAGAAGACACCAGTAGAATAGCAGAGACCAGCACAGTTCCCTTCCGTCCCACTAACTCATCTGAGTCCACAAAAGAGTCTGCAAGTAAATCTACTTTGACGACAAACGTGTCTCGGATGACTTCCCAGACCGAGAGTACGTTAACTCTTGGGAGCAGCACGCCAGAGAACTCAGCTGTAAGCACAGCAGAGAGCACTGCAACTTCAGATACGCCTACTACAGCAAGTACCCCTATAGAAATGGAAATATCCACAGTTCTCCCAAGAATCAGTACTCCCCAGGCAATGACTGAAAGTTTGGGCAGCACTAGTGCACGAAGAGAAAGCATAGCTGTCTCTCCTGAAATTTCATCAGGGAGGTCCACAGAGATGTCCGACAGAACATCTGTTCCTACCACCTTTGCACCTGTCACCGCTACTCCAGAGGGGAGCACAGCCACCGTGGCTCAGACTACGGTGGAAAGGTCAAGCCCTACTGTCTCTACTCTAGCAGCGACGACCACTTCTGAAGGCACTAGTGTAACAGCAGAGATGTTCACTGCTTCAGGAGCAACTTCCAGCCCTAGTGAGATGAGCACTATTCCTGGAAACACCACAGTAGCAAAAACAACCCCACAATTCTTTCCTTCTAGTGCAAGAACTGAATCCACAAGGATGGGTACAAGTGCAACTGCTGAAGAGACGAGTGCCTCTCTCGCCACAAGCCCAATCCAAGACACTTCAGCCCCGGCCAGCAGTTCAGCAGCTGGATCAAGCCCAACGTCTCAAGGGAGCACTCCTTTCCCTGAGACAGGCCCTGTAGCCACAGAGACATCTCCAGCTGGGCAACACACCAGCACTCCAGCTGAGACGACAATAAGCACGGTGCGCAGCACTACCGACGGAGGCACAAGCCCAAATACCTCACTACCCAGAACGTCGGCGGAAACCACAGAGATGGCTGGAAGCTCCCCATCTTCCCAGGCCATGACTGGCTCTCTAGCTAGCCCCCTCAGTGAAGAAACATCCACTATTCCAAGCAGTATCACAGCTGGGACACTCAAAACTACACCAACAACGGGACCTACCTCGACACCCAAAAGCGTTACCCCGCTTTACACTACACCTAACATGGGCATCACTGCAGGAGCTGAAAGCACCACCGGCCTCTTTTTCTCAAGTCCATCATCTGAGAGCACTACGGAAAAGGCAACGTCACCTTCTCAGACGACGAGTGTCGCTGACACCTCCAGCCAAGCTGAGAACACAACATCTGAGTCCCTAACGAGTAGAGACTCAGTCACAACCGTCCCGCTCTCCAGTAACTCCTCTGGTACTGCAAGTCGAAGGGACACCTTCACAACTGCAGAGACCACCACCGCTGTGCCACACAGCAGTACGCCTGGTGGGACGACAACTGGAGAAGACACCACTAGAATAGCAGAGACCAGCACAGTTCCCTTCCGTCCCACTACGTCACCCGAGTCCACAAAAGAGTCTGCAAGTAAATCTACTTTGACGACACACGTGTCTTGGACGACTTCCCAGACCGAGAGTACGTTAACACTTGGGAGCAGGACGCCAGAGAACTCAGCTGTAAGCACAGCAGAGAGCACTGCCACATCAGATACGCCTACCACAGCAAGTACCTCGATAGAAACGGAAATATCCACAGTTCTCCCAAGAATCAGTACTCCCCAGGCAACTGCTGGAACCTTGGGGAGCACTAGGGCACAAAGAGAAAGCACAGCTGTCTCTCCTGAAATTTCATCAGGCAGGTCCACAGAGATGTCTGACATAACATCTGTTCCCACCACCTTTGCACCTCTCACTGCTACTCCAGAGGGGAGCACAGCCACCGTGGCTCAGACTACGGTGGAAAAGTCAAGCCCTACTGTCTCTACTCTAGCAGCGACGACCACCTCTGAACGCACTAGTGTAACAGCGGAGATGTCCACTGCTTCAGGAGCAACTTCCAGCCCTAGTGAGATGAGCACTATTCCTGCAAACACCACAGTAGCAAAGACAACCCCACAATTCTTTCCTTCTAGTGCAACAACTGAATCCACAAGGATGGGTACAAGTGCAACTGCTGAAGAGACGAGCGCCTCTCTCGCCACAAGCCCAATCCAAGACACTTCAGCCCTGGCCAGCAGTTCAGCAGCTGGATCAAGCCCAACGTCTCAAGGGAGCACTCCTTTCCCTGAGACAGGCCCTGTAGCCACAGAGACATCTCCAGCTGGGCAACACACCAGCACTCCAGCTGAGACGACAATAAGCACGGTGCGCAGCACTACCGACGGAGGCACAAGCCCAAATACCTCACTACCCAGAACGTCGGCGGAAACCACAGAGATGGCTGGAAGCTCCCCATCTTCCCTGGCCACCTCTGGCTCTCTAACTAGCCCCCTCAGTGAAGAAACATCCACTATTCCAAGCAGTACTACAGCTGGGACACTCAAAACTACACCAACAACGGGACCTACCTCGACACCCGAAAGCGCTACCCCGCTTTATACTACACCTAAGTTAGGCACCACTGCAGGAGCTGAGAGCACCACCGGTCTCTTTTTCTCACGTGCATCAGCTGAGAGCACTACGGAAAAGGCAACGCCACCTTCTCAGAGGACGAGTGTCGCTGAGACCTCCAACCAAGCTGAGATCACAGCATCTGAGTCCCTAACGAGTAGAGACTCAGTCACAACCATCCCGTTCTCCAGTAACTCCTCCAATACTGCGAGTCCAAGGGACACCATCACAACTGCAGAAACCACCACCACTGTGCCACACAGCAGTACGCCTGGTGGGACGACAACTGGAGAAAACACCTCCAGCATTGCACAGAGTAGCACAGTTCCTTTCCATCCCACTGGAAGCTCCCCATCTGCCCACGGTACGACTGGTTCCGGAACTAGCCCCTTCACTGAAGAAACATCGACAATTCCAAGCAGTACTGTTACAACACACGTGCCTTTTACTTCACCTGATGTCACTTTCAGCTCACAACGCTCTCCTAATGGAACGAATACATCTACTTCATCATCAGAAATTGGTACGTTCTTTTGCACGAATAATTCCATTCCCATATCAAGTCCTGTATCTCTATCCCGAACGTCAGGTTAGATGACTAAATGAGAAGAGATTCTAATGACTTTCTTTGTTACTTCTTTATCTCTAGGGACCATCATCGCTGGTACAAATGGCTTTAGAGCAGAACTGGCAAATTCTCCGACAAGTGTTCCCCAAACTCCATCCGGCAGAACTGACAGCATTACTTCACCAGCTGAGAAAACTGGACGCTCCTCTGTCACCAGTACTGTCGCTGAGATATCGACCACCATCAGCACCCATACTGCAGAAGAGCTGATTACGTCTTCCTCTGTGCCCAGTCCCCCAGGTAAGACAAGCAGTATGATTCACAGTGAACTCTGGATCATGCCTGTAGTTCACATGGTGTGCACCAGAGATTTCTTCTATTGTGTTTGCTCTGCTGAACTGGACAGTATTTTGGAGCGTGGTGTCAAAACCCTGTCCATTCCATGCCCACCTATGCGGGGGGTGGGGAGGCGGTTATGCAGATCTGTGAAGGCTTTCCCCACTGCGCTATGGTCTGAGATGTAGGTTGTGGGTGCAGGGGATCAAGAAGACACCTTGTATCCAGTGTGGCAGCCACTTTGAGATCCACCTTTGCCCTAAAGCAATACATTTATCAAACTAAAGGGGGAAGTCTGTGTAGCTCTTTATATTCCCGAAGCACTGAACACTCCTTAGCTGAGTCCTCATGACCTACCATCGGAAGTAGCTAAGTATTATTATCCTCATTTTACAGATGTGTAAAGAGCGGATTTCAGTGACGTGGTCACGGACACACAGTAGCATAAGTGGGATTTGAATTTAAGGTGCCTTTTGGTCCTTTAATAATGAAGGGGATATTAAATAATAATACAATCACACCCTGTAAAAGGACCTTAATGCCTGGATGAGTCTCACTGAAGTAACCAGGAGATTGCACACTGCATTGCTGGGGATTATCTTAATCACTCCCGCTAAACTATACGTCATCTGCATGGAAAATGTAGTTCCTCAATGAGACCAGTAGATGGGAGTATTTAGTCGCTAATAGCCCACTAAAAGCTATGTCAGATAAAATGATAGCAAGTCAAAGGGAACCTTTAGGCAGTGCTACTCAAAGTAGCGGTCCGGGAGCCATTGGCTGCCAGTCCGCGGCGAGTTTACAGGAAAGAAAGAAAGAATAGTATAATGGCACAAATATGGTACCGGTCCCTGGCACATTGGAAAAAAAAAATTGCCGGTCCGGCACATCAGATAGTTTGAGAAGCGCTGCTTTAGAGCAAGCAGCGAAACGCAGCGTGAATTACTTTTCAGTTGGTTCGCAATATATGTTTCTCGTCATTTCCTGCAAAGATTTTTTCCAAACTAGCAAAATTGCATGAAATATTTATGTTCCAGGACTTACATCCAAATTTATTCCAAGTTAAAGCTACAGATACTGAACAATTTCTAAACAGTTCTGTCCCTTATGGGGTGGGCCCTTGCTTGACCTTCATTTGTACGCATTCAAAATTGTGCACAAACTTACATAGAATGTAGTCTAACCCCCTGCCAATATGCAGGATTTGTTGTGTCTAAACCATCTAGGGCAGGTGGTTTCAGCCTCCTTTTGAAAACCTCCAGTGAAGGAGGTTCCAGAACCTCGCCAGGCAAGTCTGTTCCATTGGCTGACTGTACTTACAGTTAGGAAGCTTTTCCTGAGATTTAATCGAAATCTGCTCTGCTGTCGTTTGAACCCATCACCACTTGTCCTGCCCTCTGTGACAAGAGAGAACAACTTTTCTCTACTGTTTTTATGGCAGCCTTTAAAGTATTTGAAGACCGCTATCATGTCCCCCCTTAATCTCCTTTTTCCAAACTAGCATACCCAGTTCCTTCAGCCTTTGCTCATGTGGCGCTTGCATTCCATCCCTCTGATCATCTTTGTTCATTGCATGCAACAGCTGATGCACTTGAAGTTGGTGGAAATGGGTTTGTAATTAGGTAGCAATTCCTTGCGTGGAATTTGCTGGCTGATTCTTTTAGCTGCAATTCCACCACTTAGTCAAGGATTGTGTCTAATTCTCCTGCTTGTCTTTTGGGATTTGGGTGTGCAGGAAATAGAAATGATAAACAGATTCTCCCAGAATGAAGGGTAGAGGTTTGTATTTGGACTGGCCATAAAGGTGAACAACAGAAGAAAACATGGAGGTGGGGGAGGTTTGCATGCGCCATTTCATACTCCTTCAGGATTCACAAAGATATGTGAAAGGCTAATTGCTTTGTTTCTGAATGTATTTTTCTGCTTGTTTTTTATATTATATTACATCTCTCCTTTTGCTTAATGACTCTCTGGAGGAGTGGAGAAGTGGAGGCAGGGAGTGACACTGCAGCAAGTCAAAGTATGAGATATAGTTTTCCCAGTCCTTCTTTGTGAGCTATGGACACATTAAGGATTAAAAGGGATGGTCCATATTTTGTGACTGATTTTTTCACCCACAGAAAAATGGAGTTTCCTAGAAAGCAAAGCAAAGTAAAACAAAATAAAAACAACAACAAAAATTTGGGGGAAAATTTTGAAACTAATTAAACAAATGTTTTTGTTTTGTTTCATGTCAAATTGAAATTTGTTATTTGTTTTCAGCAGCTAAAATTTGTTCAAAGTTTTGTATTTTTCCCTTCTCCTGCTTTTTATCTTTTTTATTTGCCACTGCCTTTAATCACATGAAAGAGGTCCGGGTTACCCCACTTGCTTTTTGCTTTTTTCTGCTCTGTAACTTTTTCAAAACTTCCTCAACTGTGCAGAAGTTAAAGTTGGTGGTGGAGAAGTTGCGGTAAAACCCCCCTGCACATTATACACTGCACTGTAATCAGTCTTTTAAAAAAAGGAGTGGGGAGAAAAAGGAAATCTGAAATTTTGAAAAGATGAACATTTTTGAAAACAATTCACAAAAAAATTAGAAAAAAACAAAACAAAACAAAAAAAGCATTCCACTGTGAACCCTGGGAAACAGATGCAACTTCAAAATTCAAACTTGTTTTGCTAATTGTGTTGCCATGTTTCTACACATGCTGAGCCTATCCCCAGATACTCCAAGAAATCACACAAATACACATAGGTTCTGGAACGAGGGATGCTTGAAGTGGTTTCCATCATATGCAGGGTTTGCAGTTTGGTTCAATGGCTCACAGCACCCCCACTGTACAAATTGTCCCAGCGCCCTTGCAAATGCATCTTCCCACTTCCCAGAAGAGATCTAGAAGGCCATTTCCCCACACAGGAGATGTGAGGTTTTCTGGATCTCTAAGAAAGCGCCAAGGTTCTGCTCTTATTTAATCTGTACTTTAACTTATTCGCCACTGTGAGGCTCTTTTCACAGCCTCTGTCCTTTTATTTAAGGAACACTAGATGGGATACTCTTCAGATTCTGTTAACTTCTCTCCTTAATTAATATAGCTACAGGCAATTGTATGTTATACATGCTGTAGCATGTGCTTGTTATTTTGTGGCAGGCAGCATTTATTTGTCTGTCTTTTTCTGAGGGCAGGTCTTCACTACCCGCCGGATCGGCGGGCAGTGATTGATCTATCGGGGATCGATTTATCGTGTCTAGTCTAGACGCGATAAATTGATCTCTGAACGTGCTCCCCGTCGACTCCGGAACTCCAGCTCACGAGAGGCGGAAGCGGAGTCGACGGGGGAGTGGCAGTGGTCGACTCACCGCCGTGAGGACAGCCAGGTAAGTCGACCTAAGAAACGCCGACTTCAGCTACGCAATTTGCGTAGCTGAAGTTGCGTATCTTAGGTTGACTCCCCCTCCCAGTGTAGACCAGGACTTAATTTCCAAAACATAAGAATTCCCTTTATACACAACGGATGATACTTGGAAAAATGTAAATATCATGCCAAAGAGGATTACTTAGTATGAAGGTGATCTGACCTGGAAATCACAAATCTTTCAGACTAGAAAAGACCACGTTTCTTTCACTTCAGACCACAGCTCATTTCAATGGAAAGATATTAGCTCTACATTTTCTAGCTTACTCAACACTGCTCATGCAACATTTTTGTGATGTTTGAATGACCTTTACGGGGCTCACAAATGATCTACACCCTATTGGCGTACCTGCACAAAGATAAGGTCACACATGCCACTCCACCCAGAGGTGAACAATCAAGAACGCTGACCTGTTTTCCCCAGTTACTACCATCTATAGTACCGGCTCAAAAGCCAACAAGTAGCATGGGCAAATTGCTTAGCACTGGGGTCCCCAACAGGGTAAAGCACTTAATGACCTGATTAACTTTTAGCATGCACCCCATTGTCCACTTTATGCCTGCCTTATTCCGGGGAGCAAAGCTGTGCTAAATTGCACCAGTTGGTGATGGCTTTCAAGAGGCCATTCTACACACCAGGGATTGGCCAGAAGTACTGGCTTCCCTGGCCACATTCCCTTGTCCCAACCATAGATGCTGGAACTAGGGAAGTGGTTCCCATCATATACAGGGTCTACAGTTTTATTCAATGGCTCTCAGCGCCCCGCACTGTACAAATTGTTCCCACACCATTGGCCCCGGCTACATCCCCTACACCAGCGGTTGGAAGGGCAGAGGCATAGGAGCAGCTATGCTCGCCTTATGTCACCGGAGGATTCTCCCACTGCAGGGTTATATTTTAGTAAGTCATTTACCCCAACTTGCTTTATGCTG
This sequence comes from Macrochelys suwanniensis, assembly GCA_033296515.1. NCBI lineage: Eukaryota > Metazoa > Chordata > Testudines > Chelydridae > Macrochelys > Macrochelys suwanniensis. The sequence goes on from CM065799.1 coordinate 6,029,324, forward strand.
GCAGATTGGTATAAAGCAGCTGCAGGAGGGGCCAGGATCTGGCCCAGTGCGTGTATCCCAATTAAATACATGCCCGTGCTGCTTGCTGGCTTTTGAGCCGGTACTATAGATGGTAGTAACTGGGGAAAGCAGGTCAGCCTCCTTGATGTTCACTTCTGGGTGGAGTGGCCCGTGTCACCTTATCGTGTTGCAGGTATGCCGATAGGTTGCAGATCATTTGCACAAGATGTCCTAGCTTGCATTTCCCTACAAGTTTTCTTTCTTCTCCTCCATGCATCTAGCCCTTTTTGAATTATTTTTCTGACCTTAAGTAGTGTTTGCTGAAAGGTCACAGAGGCTCTTTACAGCTTCTCCCATCCGTTGCACATCCAGGCAGGAATCAGACACTAACTGTCTCTAAACCACGAAGTTTGTCCTCTTAGGAACCTCTTTGATATTCTTTTTAGCTTGATTTGTTACCCAACCAATGGCCAAGTGATTAAAAGAAAATGTATGGTTTTTCAAACATTTGGAACCATAAAATGTTGTATAAAACAATAGAAATTGGCTTTTAAAGAAAAATAACATTGACGTTAATGAGTAAATAGACCAAAAAATTTCCCCTAATTGCTTTAATAATAAAATTGAATTCACTTTGGCTTTGATGGTGCCCCTTTTGTGTTTGCTCTCTATTAATATTCTAGCCAACAAGTTTACAAGCAGGAAGGTCCGTGGAAATAGCAGTTTTTATGGTAATATTCTCAAATATATGCATAAAGTGAATTTTGAACTTGGAAATGTATGTATTCGCACCAGAACTACACTCAGCCAGGCACAGAATAGAAACAATATCATGAGACCTATGGGTCCAATCAAAACTAGCCAGCAGAGATCAAATTTTGGATTTTGGATTCTTGCCAGCAAATGACAAAATTGTTGGCTGAAATGATTTGGTTAGTAATCCTGAATAACAGATAAATTCCAGATCTACTAACAGAGAAAGAATATAGTTTAGCTATATAACATTGAATGGTAAAATTCTGGTGGGTATTTTAGAGATTCTGCATGAGTACGCTATTCATTGTTTGCTTTTAGATTGTCCAAGAATTTTTCATTCTCACACCTCTCCAGGCTTGGGGGGTTCTTGTAGCAAATACCCATGCAGTTTCTTCTTTGTTTTTCATGATTTGTATTCTTACCTGAAGTATTTCATCTGTGGCCAGAAATTACATGCTTGGGCTATCAATAAGTCTGAGTAATTAGAGATTCTTCCCACCAATGCACCCTGACTCCTACCCTCTGAGGGACATTACTAATAACTGTTTGCAAGCAGACCTTGTAATGCTAGGATTGGGTTATATAAAGACATAATTGACAGTGCAAGGGACCAACTCATGTCCTGGACAATGAAACTCCTATATAGGGAGCTGGGAGTGAAATGGGTGCAGGGGCCACTCCCTTACCTTTTTCAAATGGCTTAATAAAAGTCTTTAATCGGCCTCTTAGCAGACAATTTGTGAATTTCACTGGGCCTGTGTGGGACAAGTAGTTCTGGTTTCTCAGGGAAGTGTCAGAGAGAAGGGAACTAGGGCTGTGGAAGTATATATAGTGAGGGGAGGTCTGAAGAGGGGAAACTGAAGCCAAATAATGTCCGAGATGTAATTTAGTCTTGTAGATTTGGGGGAGAAACCAGATTAACCATGGTAAAGCTATCAATAGCCATGGAGATCACCTCAAACTCCCTAAATAGTTACGGCTGTGCCCAAGCGTAGCTTAGCTAACTTTCTTAACTCACCGATTTTAACAGAGCCCTTCCTATTTGTCTTCATTGCCTGGGGGATCTAGAGGTAGCAGCAGTTACATGTATTTTGTTTTGCCAGCTTCTCTATCAGTCTGGGTTTCTGTGTCTCCACAGAGCTCCTGACATCCCCACAGCCTTTGCTCACCGTTTTTTGCCGATCTGTGGGGTTAGTTATTTGAACATTTAATTATCTGGCTATGTATGGTCACCCCATCATCTCACTCCTCCACCCACTGTCATCCATCCAGCTATCTTCTTACAGTGGTACCCGGTGGCATGGGGTGTTTGAGTGTCAGAGTATCTGATCTGCCCAGTCCCCTTACTTCTACAAATTCTTTCACTCATTCCCTCATTCCTCTCTCTGATACACATCCTCTTTTTCACTCATTCATCTCCCTCATCTCTAAACAGTCTCTTATTCACGCCTATATTCTTCTGATTCCTAATTTTCCTGATTACACCATTCCTTCATCCCATTTGCTCCTGCACATCCCGTTTCCATCCTCTCCTTCCCCCCAGGCCACTGAAAAATAGCCCCAAAGCCATAAGATACCAGGAAAATCCCCTTCTGACAGTTATAGTGCTGGGACCAAGAGAGTAATATGGCCATTGGGCCTTTAGTTGGAATCAGGCAGTCACTGGATCCAGGAACTCACATGATGAATGGGGATGTTCAGGGATCGAAAGGCCAAACTGTGTTTTTTTAAATTGTTTGTATTTATTTTTTCATTACTCAGAAGATTCACTTTTTTAAATTAGAGTGGCTTTGTGGCTCTGATCCAAGTAAGCACTTAAGCATATGCTTAACTTTAAGCACAGAAGAACTTAAAAAAAAAATTTGACTGACTACTCCCAGGCTTAAAACGAAGCACATGCTTCATTGTTCGGTTGGATTGGAGCCTTTATTGCTTCCTAAAATAGTTTCTCTCAAAGTTTTACACCAAAGAGCATCACCAAATATTTTTCTATATAGGCATAAAAAGCTATATTGTTTGAACCGAAACGTTCACAAAACTCGACGCCCAAAAGTTTGCCGGTCTTAGCTAGAAGAGTGCACTGCGCTTAAATATCTAGTAGATGAATGTAGGATTGTACCCTCCTTAAAGATGTTGATTAGTCACTATTCTCTGTCATAATTTAATGGTTGAATAATGCACGTTGACCTTTTCAAGGCACCAGTTTCTTATTTTCCTTACCTAGCGGGAAGGTATGATATTCTAATTTTAAAACTCCTGTGCTGTGAGGTGCAGTTGGGTGTGTCATGTCACCAAACCCAAAGTGCTGGCATTATGCAAGATACAGTAAGGTTAACAACACTATATCTTGGCTGTCGGAGTCCTCCTCTTCACTGGTTGTCAGAGTTATTCTCTTATCATAAAGAGTACAGCGATAGAGAAAGGGAATTTTGGACTAAATTAGTAAGACTGTAATTCCATAAAAATAGAGATGGACTGGACATTACATTTACCTTGGTGTAAACTGCAGAGTATATGTATAATCCTGGTACTATGCTGTGTTTCAGGTAAGTTTTATTTATTTACTATTTTGACAGGAGAGAAAATTTGTGGATATATATTTTAAAGGCTTAGTTGAAAAAAATGAAATTACTGTCGTTACCAAAAACTACAGGCAAGGGACCAAATTTTGCTCTTACGTCAGTGTAAATCCAAAGGTAATTCCACTTACTTCAATGAAGTTATTCAGGATTTACCTCCAACTAAAAGTAAGAAACTAATTAGCCTTAGGTTTTGCCTAAGGGGCATTGTATCTTGACGATCACAATGTCATTTTAGAGCGCACAACTCAAATCAAGCTTTCATCAGCTACTTTGATAGGATAATAGAGAGGAATTTCTTCTCCAAACGTTTGTAAGGAAGTTATTTAAAGAACAAACAAATTTTATAACAGGTTGAACTAAATTAATTGCATTTCATTTAGCAAATCCCATGACACACCTGTATATTGAACTGCTCATAAACTGCTCATTAATCTAATCCTTCAATATCTTTATGATGATAAAAGTTTTTTTAAAATGGCATATAGGAAAAATCACATTGGTGAGAAATATTACATTTGTTTGAAGGTTTAATGAAAGGTATCTTCAATTACAAATTTTTCAATCTGGGTAAACTTTTTAAAAGCACCCAAGTGTCTTGGGATCCTAAAGATAAACTTGTCAAAGGCATCTAAGTGGCTCAGGAGCCTAAATCACGTAAGTGCCTAAGTCACTTGGGAAATGTGACATAAATGGGACTTAGGCATCTAAGGACCTGATTTGTAAAGGCATTTAGACACCAAAATGCAAATAGGTGCCTAGATGCTTTTGAAAATCCCACTAGGTGCATAAATACCTTTAAAAATCTGGCTATAAATTGCTTTGAAAATAAGACAAGTTCCTTAATCACATAATTGATGTTGAAAATTTTACCCTGTCTTATTTTCAAAACTGACTAAAGCACTAAATACCTAGTCATTTAGATACATTTGAAAATTACACCCCTTGTTCTTTATGCTTAGCCTTTTGGAGATTGTACTATATTGATTAAGATCAATTAAGGGATACATTATGATTCAGCTCCTCATGAGAATAAGGTTTAAGTACACTGGGGTCATGCTGCTAATGCAGTCAGGGTGGCTACAGTGAGAATGTGACATCTCTGATTTTGTTTGAGGGCAACAACCAGGGAATTTGTGACAGCCTTTTTAGCAGAAATATAAGTATGCTTTTAAGTTATATTTTAAAAAGTCTGTTTCCAGGCATACAGTTGGGATTTTCAAAGGAGTTTAATGGAGTTAGATGCCCCCCTCCCATGGGAGTTGACGGTCTAACCCATCTGTGCTCCTTTGAAAATCGCAGCCAATATTCTCCGTTAGATATGTGTTTAATACTGAAGGAGTAATGCAAACGAATATCATTTGTGGGTGTATTAACAGGAGTGTTGTATGTAAGACACTGGAGGTAATTGTCCTGCTCTACTTGACACTGGTGAGGCCTCAGCCGGAGTACTGTGTAAGGGGCACACTTTAGGAAAGATGTGGATAAACTGGAGAGAGTTCAGAAGAGAGTAACAAAAATGATCAAAGGTTTAGAGAACCTCACCTGCGAGGAAAGGTTAAAAAAACTGGGCATGTTTAGTCTTGAAAAAAGAAGACTGAGGGGGACCTGGTAACATTATTCAAAATGCTAAGGGTTGTTATAACGAGAACTCTGATCAATTGTTCTCCATGTCCACTGAAGGTAGGGTAAGAAGTAATGGACTTAGTCTGCAACAAGGAAGATTTAGGTTAGATATTGGGAAAAGTTTTCTAACTCTCAGGATAGTTAAGCTCTGGAACAGGCTTCCAAGGGAGGTTGTGCAATCCCCATTATTGAAGCTTTTTAAGACCAGGTTGGACAAACACCTGTCAGGGATGCTCGAGGTTTACTTGGTTCTGGCTCAGTCCTGGGGGTTGGACTTGATGACCTCTCGAGGTCCCTTCCAGCCCGACAGTTCTGTGGTTCTATAAAGCAGACCAAGGAGAATTTAGACCCAGTACATTGTAGGCAATTATAAAAGCGTCTTGTCCAAAACTGAGTTTTATTTGCAGATGTAGAATCCTACCGTATTTTTTGCTGTAGGAGATACTGCTCTCTGTTTTCTCGCTGGTGTAACTGAGATCAGAATCTGGCCTAGGTGTTTAGGTCAATACTCATCAAGGGTGTATGAAAGGCAATATTTTCTGGGCATCAATCCAACCTGCACTGCACTGACATGTGTAGAGAATTGCATTCACTGGGGAGTGTCTGACAAGGTTTTACCATCAATAGACTAGATCCCACCCATACACTGTAAGTAAACCTGCATAGGGGGCAGGGAAGTTGGCGAATTTTCCCTTGCAGAATGTCCTCTACATTCTGCCACCAGGAGTTAGGCTTATCTAACCGGTCCACCGCCCATGAAAGGAAGCAAAGATCTTGCCCTTAAAGCCTGTGGATCCACAGGGGACAAAAGGCTATACGTCTATCGGAGACATTGGCCACAATTGCCTCTGAGACCTGTCTTAAATAGGTGTGATGGGGGTGCATAGATGTAACAGCTTCTCTCTGTATCACACTTCCCGAAGACTCCGCATAGTGCCGACAAAGGGAGGGGGAAAATAGACATAACCATGCCCTCACTCTTACCCACCCCCACACCCACTCCTCACTTTGCTCACCTGCCTGGCTTCCCCCACACCCCCCGATGCCCTGGTGCAGATCTTCAGCTCTGTGGAGATCTCACTGACGGGCTCAAAAGGGCATGACCTGGACCAATATTATGACAATAAATGGCCAAAGGATTAACTACTTGTGTGCCACAAGCCTTGCACACTCAACAGGTATGTGGATTTCCACACGACCTAATGAATGCCAGGAAATGTCAGAGAAATGTCTGGCAAATGCCCATGGAGCTGCGCAGGTGCCTCTAACCTGGGCATGGACTGAATATCCCCAGGCTGGTAAAGTGGATAGGAATTAGGTGGACAATGCTGCTGATAGTGCATGCTACCAGTTGGGTTATTTGCACCTTCTAAGCAGTTACCACTGGTAAGCTTGAACGCTCCTCTGGGAAAATGTCTCTCTGTTCCTGGAAAGGTCTCTTGATATTTCATGTTTTCAGCAGCTGCCTTTTATTATCAGTTTTGCAATCCATCTTGTAGTAAGATTTCATATTACTGGCTAAGTTCCTGAAAAGGACCCAGAGACCCCTGTAAACCTTGAACTATCACGATGCAGAGATGGTGTTGGCTTAGATTGTTCCTGGTAGTTTTTTGTTTTGATCTCTGCAGAGGTTTCATAGCTGGTCTATAAAAATCTGCTCCAGGCTGAAACTTGGCAGAAAGGATCTCAGCCCACAACTAGATTTGCCCACAAACAGCAGAAAGACAGCTTTAATTTACAACATGAAAAATGGCATTATAATGTGCTAGGGTTATCCACTCCAAATTACTGCTCAGGACTTTGGAACAACTAAGGAAAAGACTAACCCCAGAAAATCCATTGCATAGCCCACTATATGCTGGGACAAGACCTTGAGAGTTTATTGAGTTCTGTGTGAATACTGCTGCATAGCAAACATAGTAAATCAAGCTCATAGAAGGTTACTCAGAGACTTGGGTTCAATTCCTTGCTCTGCCACAGATTCCTTGTGTGACCTTGGGCAAGTCACTTAGTCTCCCTGTGGCTAAGTTTCCTATCTGTAAAATGGAGCTAATAGCACTGCCCTACCACACGATGGTTTTGTGAGGGTAAATACATTAAAGATTGTGTGGCACGCAGATACTATGGTAGCAGAGGAGACCACAGATAGAGAATCAAGATGTGAAATGAATGCGTCATGTTTAGCCTATTCAGGTGGTATTTATTTAGAAAAACATAGTAGATATGTTGAATTTGTTCCAGGTAAGGGCGTGAGTCAGCCCTTTAACACAGGGCACATAGATCTGGCTGGGTCAGAGCAGAAGGTTAACTACACAGGGTTTCTCCCTCTAAAGCAGAAGTTGCTGTTCATACTCAAGAGATTTGCACCTGTTCGCCTAGTAACGGCATGTACTTTTATTATAGTTACCGTGTTTGTTATTTTTAGCGTCCCAAAGCATGCCACACCCTTGTCAAAAATATGTAAAAAGGCAGAGCCTTGCCCTAGAGAAATTATAATCTAAAATGACAAGATACAGACAAAAGAGCAGGAGAAAGGGTGGCACACCCATCCTGGTTACAACGTACACCTCGTTCTTTTTGTGGATACAGACTAACACGGCTACCACTCTGAAAAGAGAATTAGAGGGTAGCTGTTTAGGTAATGGTGGCAAAAGGAGGGTTTGGAGGAGGGGCTGGAAGGATCAGAAAGTACAGTCCAGGCATGATGGGGAGTGGGGAAGAAGGCACGACAATGGGGCAGAGCGCAGGGGCCAGGTTAGAGAGTGCTGGGTGAATAGCGGTGCATTGCAGGCAGGTGCAAAGCTGGGCATTCCAGCCCAATCCTCCTTCCCCAAGACAAGTTACAATTTGATTGACAGCTGCATTCAAAGCAGGTGTTATTTAAAACATGCAGGACTAGACCCTGCCCCAGCTGGTGACGTCAATAGAGGCGCAGGAGATAAGTGGGCGTCTTAAATTCGTACACACACCTTGTCACAAGCAGCAGGGCGGAATCTCCCCGCTGGGCTCAAGGAAGTACTAGGAGAGGTAGCCAGATAACATACTGGCCGGCACTGAGAGACCCCGGCTGGCTAACATGTATTCCACCATCAGCTGCAAGCACTAACTTAGCCTTCCCCGCTTCCCCGGCACAATTGTTTCCTGCAAGCACAGATTTTAGCCCACTGTAGTATTAATCAGCCAAAAATTCCATGGATTATTGTGCCCTAGACATACCCACTGTAAATCAGTCCTAAAAATACCACCCCCGCCCCGCTCCAAAAGCCAGGGAAGTCAAAATTAACCCACAACTCCTCTGCATCCACGATGCAGAGTTACCAGCCACACAAGAGCCCCCGTGACTGCTCCTCCACATCCCAGACTCCATGCCAAATAGGTCTGAAGACCCTGAATTGACAGCATTTCGGGGTGTAGAGGAGGGCCTCCCCTACATAACCCTTCTGTCTGCAGCCCCCGCCCCTGCACAGATCTGCATAAGGCCTAAGTGCTCTTCAGGGCCACTACTCTGCAGCAACACTCAGCCTAACACAGTATCTCTACATCCGGCTTTAAGGCTTTCATTTAAAACAACGGGTCTCCCTTTTTGCACCTGCACTAACAGCAGATTCAGTTTTGAGGGCTGGAGCGGTAGCTGTCGTACATTTCAGGCACAGCTGATAGTACCAGAGTGTCTGTGAAGACCATCAAGAAGCTAGATACCTAACGGCTACCATTTGGAGGCACCAAGTTGCAGGCACAAAACAGGAAGCCAAGTTTTAAAATCAGGCCCTAAAATGTCACATGTATTTATGTGTTAGAACAAATCACTTCTTGACTCCGTCTGAGTTTTGGATCCTGAGGTTTTACAGCAATAGCAGATACTATTAATGACTTAGGAAAATTGTTTCCTGCTCTGCTCTGTCTCAGGAGATTTTTTTTCAGGATTTCAACATTTCCCCCCCTCCTAAAATAGGACAAAGTGAAAATCTTGCATGAACAGATATCCCCCAAAAATTCAAATCGGTCAGATTGGTCAACACATTTTGGTTTGATAATTGCAAAATGTTTCATTTTGATTTTCACCTTTTTATTTTTGATTTTTTTTAGTATAAATTAACTAAAATTTCAAAACAAAAATTCATTTTGACTCAAAAAACTAAACTTTGCATTCTGAAAATGTCAAAACTGGGCTGTTCTGATCATTTTGAAATATTTTTTCCCAATTTTTTTTCAAATTGGGAGATTTGTTGAAATCGGTTCTTGCTCATGGACAGTTTAATCAGTTTTGACAAACTGACATTTTCGGGGGGGTGGGGGGGAAGTTATGTAAAACTTGTTTTCCTGTAGGAAATTAGATGTCTAGATAACTTTCAAAGGTCTCAATTCAGCAAAACACACATGTGCTTAAATCCCACTGAAGTCATTGGAATGTAGCGTACTTAGAGTTAAGCATATACTTATGCTGAACGGGGGTCAAAGTGCTTTAGAGAGGTGGTAAATTATCATTTCTGTTTGAGAGATGGAAAGACAAAGCTACAGGAAGATTAAAATGCCTGAGAGGAAGGATGGTCTCGGGGTTAGGGTGGTAGCCTAAGGCTTGTGAAAGCCAGGATCAATTCCCTGCTCCACCACAGACTTCCTGGAGTGCTGTAGCAGCTGTAATGTAGACATACCCTGAGTCTAGAGCCTCTATCCCTTTCCTTCCCCTCCTAGTCCACAATAGCACTAGCTGAAGCAGAGCATTGACTGTGAATTTCTTGGTTGGTGTCACAAGCGTTATATAAACAGAGTGGTTTCTCTTCAGCAGTAAATTAATCTGCTAAGTGACTCAGGTAACTTGAACATGAGTGGATTGTGATGGCATGAATTGTTACGGCCAAAAAGCGATGAGCAATCATCAATAGAATGGGCCCCTCCTTAAGAACATTTGATCTAGATGACTTTGGACATATGGCTACCTCACAAGGAGAGAGAGTAATTCTTTTAGGATGACAGACATGTAGGGCTATCAGAGTTTAATAAGTTAGTGACCTAGTTTTTAACTCTGGAGACCTGGCTTAGGTCATATGTTGGTGGTTTCCTATCCTACTCATAACTGGGGTTTTATCCACATCACAGTGCCACTTTGGCATGACTGAAAGTCTCTAGCAAAAAAGAATCCATGTGGGAATCACAGGGGAGTCTTGTACATCAGGACTGACTCAATAGCAGAGCTGCTGGGCAGAAAAAAAGACACAGCAGTACTCCACAGCATGATGCAGTGTGATGCCCCCTAGAGGGGTCCCACAGCCATGGCACATCTCAACCCAGTGGTGACCCTGGGCGGTATTGGGATTGGAGTTGAATCCCAGCAGGGCGGGAGTGTTAAGAGTCCCTGAGAGAGTCCCTTTGAGTCAAGGCAATCGGGTGGAGTTGCGCCTAATTGAGTTCAGAGCTAGAGTTGGTCAATCCTCGTCACTAGTAGCAGGACAATTACAAATAGTTCATTTTCATGCAACATTTTTTGTAAAAAAAACAAATTTGGTGAAAATTTTCTCAGTGAATTTTTTGTTTCAATTTTCTTGTTTCATTCTGGTGGGAAAAATCCCACTTTCTTTTACCTTTAAAAATATCCCCTCCTCCCTTTAATTGTTTACATTCAAAAAAGGGGAAGGGATGGACTAGAAAAGTGAGACAGGATGTGTGTGTGTGTGGGGGGGGGCTCACTTTCCCTCACTTTTTAATTTTGTTTCTGCGGGGGGAGTGCAGTATTACTTTGAGTTATCTTCTCTCCCTTAAAGAGGATGTTAAAAAGAGAGAGAATGGGGTACTTTAAAAATGAAAGTGTTACTTTCCCCATTTAACGTTCTTTTCCCCTTTTTCCAAAGTTTCCAGTGGAAAATGGGGGGCAGGGGGAAAAGAAAACAACGGAAAGAAGGCAGGCTTTTCCTCACAGTTCTGAAATGAAAAAAATTGAAAATACAAATAATAACTACTATTACTACTACTACTTTTCCCTACATTTTTTTTTTAGAATATTTGTTCAGAAAATCAATAATTTCACTGGATGATTGTTTTTCACACCACAGTCCTATTTTTACAACCTTCCCCCCCCCCCCGCCAATATTTTTTTTCATGAAAACATGTTGACCAGCTCTTTTCAAAACCTCACACGGGACTGGGCTGCTTTTATGTGGGGATAGGAGAGGGGCGTTTTGCTGCTTAGGACCCCCTTTGTGGTAATTTGTTTGATTGTATATGGTTTGTCTGGAGTTTACTGACTGTTGAGCTGTATGAAGGGAATGCGGTCAGGGCCTTTGCTAGTTTGTTTTCTTTTGGTCCCATGATTACCAAGTAAATAATCCAGACACCCCAGCCATTGACTTTTTTGGCTGTTAAAGTGGGCTGCCTGTGAATTTTCTCTCCAATCACAAGGGTACATCTATGGTGCAAAAACACCAACCAACCAACCAAATCCTGCAGCAGCAAGTCTCAGAGCCTGCGTCAAGTGACGCGGGCTTGTGTTATGGAGCTAAAATAGCACAGTAGACATTCCTGCCTGGGCTCTGGAACCTGGAGAGTGGGGTGGGTCTCAGAGCCTGGACTCCATCCTGAGTAGGAACATCTACACTGCTAGTTTTAGTCCCACAGCGCGAGACCCGTGAGCCTGAGTCAATAGAGCCAGGCTATGAGACTTGCAGATGCAAGGTTCTTTGGTGTGGTTTTTTCCGCAGTGTACATGTACCCTTAGACGCTGGCCTTGCCAGACAGCATAATGCTGCAGTGACACTACTGTAAGCCGTCATGTTTTGGACCATCACTTTGGGCTACCATGGTGTTTGGGCTATTAGACCTAAGAAAGTTGTTCAGAGCTACTATAAAGGCTTGATCTTGTAGTGTACTAAGCATTCTGGCCCCGATCCGTCAAGTCAATTAAGCAGCTGCTTAACTTTAAGCGCATGAGCAGTCCAATTGACTTTAAATCCCTTGCCGTAAAGGGTCCCCTTATTGTCTTGGACACCAAATTCACAACAAAATAATCTGCAGAGGATAACCCAAACCTTTCACTGAGTACTTAGTCCAAAATAGTTAACACCTATTAGATGCCCTTTCCGACAATAACATTCCAATGGGGACTCAGCCCTTTTATCTGAATAGCTGTGGTGGCCCAGAAGGTTCATGATGACGCATGACACAGACCTTTGAGGAGAAACCCTCTCTGTTGGCCTTTGAAATTACAATCTTAATGCACAACAATAAAAAGGGAGGTGAGATGAGGCACTGATGCAGCAAGAGGAAGAAGTGGGACTCATGGTCACCCTTTGCAAATGTCACATTTGTCATGTTCAAGTCTGATTATATAACACTTCTGAGTGGGGAGGAGAACAGAAAGGGGATGGAGTGAACAGGTGTTCATAGAATATCAGGGTTGGAAGGGACCTTAGGAGGTCATCTAGTCCAACCCCCTGCTCAAAGCAGGACCAATCCCCAATTTTTGCCCCAGATCCCTAAATGGCCCCCTCAAGGATTGAACTAAGGTCAGGCTTGACAAAGCCCTGGCTGGGATGATCTAATTGGGTTTGGTCCTGCTTTGAGCAGGGGGTTGGACTAGATGACCTCCTGAGGTCCCTTCCAACCCTGAGATTCTATGATTCTATGATGATTCTATGATTCTATGAACTCACAACCCTGGGTTTAGCAGGCCAATGCTCAAACCACTGTGTTTGTGGCTCCAGAAAATAACTTATACTTGTCCATAAAATATAAGCACAATTGGTTAAACAGATCCGCACTCCAACTCAAAGTCTACATGTCACTATTTGAAGGACTTAAGGGGGACTTAACATGATGCTTAAGCAATGTAAGAACCCAATGAGAGTGTAGGGGTGGGCAATTTCACCCAATAAGCATAAACCTTGATCCATGCCTTTTTTTGAGTGCTATGTAAAACAAATATATAATAAATAATGATAGTGCAATTAATAATAAATAATACCTACCCCTAATGTAGTGGTTTTCATCAGTTAATCTTAAATAACTGCTAGATTCCAAGCAACCAATGGGCTACCAAACAACTTTGCATTAAATATCTCCATTTTAGGAATGGCACGTTCTGGAAAAGATACAATTCTGATAAAAAGCACAAGTTTCATACAGTGACCAAGACCCTCTCAGTACCCACCTTTGTTAATTCACTGCTTGTAAATATAGCATCCCCCATATCCATACTTTCAGTTATCTCTTGTATTGTTTGCTTTGTGCAAAATGCTATAGAATGAGAGTATATTGAAATGTTATGTTCAAAAAATTATCAAATAAAAAATTGAAAAATGCCTGTTTTCTGAATCAAAAATGTAAATAGGAAGATTTTTAATGATATTCATTTTTTCTTGCAAAAATTGAATTATTTTCAAATTACAAATATTTATTATCCACCTCTTTCCACTTTTCCACCACTGAAAAAAACTGATTTAAAGCTATCAAGAGCTCCCCCCGCACTTTTTTATTTTTCTATTTTTCCTTTTTTTATTGTCTCTCTCTTTCAATAGAGATTACAAGCATAATAACTCCTATTCCCATTGTACTACCAGAGCTTCCAGCTGTAGAGACTTCTACCACTACAGAGACCTACATTACTACATTAAAGACAAGTTCCGAAGCAGAAACTACAGCAATAACTAGGAAGACAGTTTCAGAGACAAACACAGTTCCTGTAAGCACAGTTCTAGACACCTCAACTATACCTGACACATCCACATCTCTTATAGAGACACCATCTACAACAGAGATGACAACAATAAGTAGTAGCAATACAATTGAGAAGACAACAACATTTCCCATTCTGACAACTTCACTACCTGGGAGCACAGCTGTAGCCACCTCAACTGCTGCAGAAACCACCACAGTTACGCGAGAGACCACGTCTGCAGTACAGTCTACAGCAGTACCTACTATCAATACAGTAGAAAAGACAACCACAGTTCCCCCTCATACCAGTATTATAACTGGGAGCACAGCTGTAGCCAAATATACTATACCAGAGACATCCATGTCACATGTAGACACCACAGCCCCAACAGAAACGACAATAATAAATAGTACAAGTAGAGTGGAAGAGACAACCACATTCTCCCTAACTTCAACTTCAAAACCTGAAAGCACAGCTGCAGCAAGCTCTACCACAGCAGAAACATCCACATCTCCTCTCCAGACAACTTCTGCAGCTGAAAGTACAGAAATAACTAGTACTTCTACAATCGAGGTGACAACCACTGTTCCTAATCCTACTACTACAGTACCTGGGAGTACAGCAAGAGCCACCTCAACTGCTCCAGAAACCACCACAGTTCTGCAAGAGACCACTTCCCCAGCTGAGAGTACACCAATAATCAGTAGTACTACAATGGAAGGAAGAACCACCCTTCCCCTTCTTAGCACTTCACAACCTGAAAGCACAGCTGAAGCCACCTCTACCACAGGAATAACATCCACCTCTCCTCTAGAGACCACTTCTGCAACAGAAATTACAGCAATGCCTAGTACCACTAGAAGTGAAGAGACAACCACGCTTCCCCTTCTTACAACTTCAGAAATTGGGAGCACAGCTATAGCCACCTCAACTTTTCCAGAGACTTCCACAACTCCTGTAGAGAACACATCCCCAACAGGGAGGACAACAACAAGTACTACCACTGGAGCTGAAGAGACAACCACACTTTCCCCGCCTGCAACTTCACAACCTGAAAGCACAGCTGCAGGCAGCTCTACCACAGCAGAAACATCCACCTCTCCTCTGCAGACAACTTCTGCATCTGAAACTACAGCAATGACTGGTACCACTAGAAGTGAAGAGACAACCACGCTTCTCCTTCTTACAACTTCAGAAACTGGGAGCACAGGTATAGTCACCAAAACTTTTCTAGAGATTTCCACAACTCCTGTAGAGAACACATTCCCAATAGAGAGGACAACAATCAGTAGTACCACTGGAGCTGAACAGACAACCACACTTTCCCCGTCTGCAACTTCACAACCTGAAAGCCTAGCTGCAGGCAGCTCTACCACAGCAGAAACAAGCACCTCTCCTCTGCAGACAACTTCTGCAGCTGAAAGTACAGAAATAACTAGTACTCCTACAATGGAGGTGACAACCACTGTTCCTAATCCTACTACCACAGTACCTGGGAGTACAGCAACGGCCACCTCAACTGCTCCAGAAACCACCACAGATGTGCAAGAGACCACTTCCCCAGCTGAGAGTGCACCAATAATCAGTACTACTAGAATAGAAGGAACAACCACCCTTCCCCTTCTTACCACTTCACAACCTGAAAGCACAGCTGCAGCCACCTCTATCACAGGAATAACATCCACCTCTCCTCTAGAGACCACTTCTGCATCTGAAACTACAGCAATGACTAGTACCACTAGAAGTGAAGAGACAAACACCCTTCCCCTTCTTAGTACTTCACAACCTGAAAGCACAGCTGCAGCCACCTCTTCCACGGGAATAACATCCACCTCTCCTCTAGAGACCACTTCTGCAATAGGAACTACAGCAATGACTAGTACCACTAGAAGTGAAGAGACAACCACGCTTCCCCTTCTTACAACTTCAGAAACTGGGAGCACAGCTATAGCCACCTCAACTTTTCCAGAGATATCCAAAACCCCTGTAGAGAACACATCGCCAACAGAGAGGACAACAATCAGTAGTACCACTGGAGCTCAACAGACAACCACATTTTCCCCGCGTGAAATTTCACAGCCTGAAAGCACAGCTGCAGGCAGCTCTACCACAGCAGAAACATCCACCTCTCCTCTGCAGACAACTTCTGCAGCTGAAAGTACAGAAATAACTAGTACTTCTACATTGGAGGTGACAACCACTGTTCCTAATCCTACTACTACAGTATCTGGGAGTACAGCAACGGCCACCACAACTGCTCCAGAAACCACCACGGTTGTGCAAGAGACCACTTCCCCAGCTGAGAGTACACCAATAATCAGTAGTACTACAATAGAAGGAACAACCATCCTTCCCCTTCTTAGCACTTCACAATCTGAAAGCACAGCTGCAGCCATCTCTACCACGGGAATAACATCCACCTCTCCTCTAGAGACCACTTCTGCAACAGAAACTACAGCAATGACTAGTACTACTAGAAGTGAAGAGACAACCAAGCTTTCCCTTCTTACAACTTTAGAAACTGGGAGCACAGCTATAGCCACCTCAACTTTTCCAGAGACTTCCACAACTCCTGTAGAGAACACATCCCCAACAGAGAGGACAACAATAAGAAGTACCACTGGAGCTGAACAGACAACCACACTTTCCCGACCTTTAACTTCACAACCTGAAAGCACAGCTGCAGGTAGCTCTACCACAGCAGAGACATCCACCTCTCCTCTGCAGACAACTTCTGCAGCTCAAAGTATAGAAATAACTAGTACTGCTACAATGGAGGTGACAACCACTGTTCCTAATCCTACTACTACAGTACCTGGAAGTACAGCAATGGCCACCTCAACTACTCCAGAAACCACCACAGTTGTGGAAGAGACCACTTCACCAGCTGAGACTACACCAATAATCGGTAGTACTACAATAGAGGGAAGAACCACCACTCCCCTTCTTAGCACTTCACAACCTGAAAGCACAGCTGCAGCCACCTCTATCACAGGAATAACATCCACCTCTCCTCTAGAGACCACTTCTGCATCTGAAACTACAGCAATGACTAGTACCACTAGAAGTGAAGAGACAACCACCCTTCACCTTCTTAGTACTTCACGACCTGGAAGCACAGCTGCAGCCACCTCTTCCACGGGAATAACATCCACCTCTCCTCTAGAGACCACTTCTGCATTAGGAACTAGAGCAATGACTAGTACCACTAGAAGTGAAGAGACAACCACGCTTCCCCTTCTTACAACTTCAGAAACTGGGAGCACAGCTATAGCCACCTCAACTTTTCCAGAGATTTCCAAAACCCCTGTAGAGAACACATCCCCAACAGAGAGGACAACAATCAGTAGTACCACTGGAGCTCAACAGACAACCACACTTTCCCCGCGTGAAATTTCACAGCCTGAAAGCACAGCTCCAGGCAGCTCTACCACAGCAGAAACATCCACCTCTCCTCTGCAGACAACTTCTGCAGCTGAAAGTACAGAAATAACTAGTACTTCTACATTGGAGGTGACAACCGCTGTTCCTAATCCTACTACTACAGTACCTGGAAGTACAGCAACAGCCACCTCAACTGCTCCAGAAACCACCACAGTTGTGCAAGAGACCACTTCTCCAGCTGAGAGTACACCAATAATCGGTAGTACTACAATAGAAGGAAGAACCACCCCTCCCCTTCCTAGCACTTCACAACCTGAAAGCACAGCTGAAGCCACCTCTACCACAGGAATAACATCCACCTCGCCTCTAGAGACCACTTCTGCAACAGAAATTACAGCAATGACTAGTACCACTAGAAGTGAAGAGACAACCAAGCTTTCCCTTCTTACAACTTTAGAAACTGGGAGCACAGATATAGCCACCACAACGTTTCCAGAAACCTCCACAACTCGTCTAGAGAACACATCCCCAACAGAGAGGACAAGAATAAGTAGTACCAGTGGAGCTGAAGAGACAACCACACTTTCCCCACCTGAATATTCACAACCTGAAAGCACAGCAGCAGGCAGCTCTACCACAGCAGAAAAATCTACCTCTCCTCTGCAGACTACTTCTGCATCTGAAACTACAGCAATGACTAGTACCACTAGAAGTGAAGAGACAACCATGCTTTCCCTTCTTACAACTTCAGAAACTGGGAGCACAGCTATAGTCACCACAACTTTTCCAGAGACCTCCTCAACTCCTGTAGAGAACAAATCCCCAACAGAGAGGACAACAACCAGTAGTACCACTGGAGCTGAAGAGACAACCACACTTTCCCCTCTTGCAACTTCACAACCTGAAAGCAAAGCTGCAGGCAGCTCTACCACGGCAGAAACATCCAACTCTCCCCTCCAGACAACTTCTGCAGCTGAAAGTACAGAAATAATTAGTACTTCTACAATGGAGTTGACAACCACTGTTGCTAAACTTACAACTACAATACCTGGGAGTACAGCAAGAGCCACTTCAACTGCACCAGAAACCACCACAGTTGTGCAAGAGACCACTTCCCCAGCTGAGAGTACACCAATAATCAGTAGTACTACAATAGAAGGAAGAACCACCCTTCCCCTTCTTAGCACTTCACAAACTGAAAGCACAGCTGAAGCCACCTCTACCACAGGAATAACATCCACCTCTCCTCTAGAGACCACTTCTGCAATAGAAACTACAGCAATGCCTAGTACCACTAGAAGTGAAGAGACAACCACGCTTCCCCTTCTTACAATTTCAGAAACTGGGAGCACAGCTATAGCCACCTCAACTTTTCCAGAGACTTCCACAACTCCTCTAGAGAACACATCCCCAACAGAGAGGACAACAATAAGAAGTACCACTGGAGCTGAACAGACAACCACACTTTCCCCACCTTTAACTTCACAACCTGAAAGCACAGCTGCAGGTAGCTCTACCACAGCAGAGACATCCACCTCTCCTCTGCAGACAACTTCTGCAGCTCAAAGTATAGAAATAACTAGTACTGCTACAATGGAGGTGACAACCACTGTTCCTAATCCTACTACTACAGTACCTGGAAGTACAGCAATGGCCACCTCAACTACTCCAGAAACCACCACAGTTGTGGAAGAGACCACTTCACCAGCTGAGACTACACCAATAATCGGTAGTACTACAATAGAGGGAAGAACCACCACTCCCCTTCTTAGCACTTCACAACCTGAAAGCACAGCTGCAGCCACCTCTATCACAGGAATAACATCCACCTCTCCTCTAGAGACCACTTCTGCATCTGAAACTACAGCAATGACTAGTACCACTAGAAGTGAAGAGACAACCACCCTTCACCTTCTTAGTACTTCACGACCTGGAAGCACAGCTGCAGCCACCTCTTCCACGGGAATAACATCCAACTCTCCCCTCCAGACAACTTCTGCAGCTGAAAGTACAGAAATAATTAGTACTTCTACAATGGAGTTGACAACCACTGTTGCTAAACTTACAACTACAATACCTGGGAGTACAGCAAGAGCCACTTCAACTGCACCAGAAACCACCAGAGTTGTGCAAGAGACCACTTCCCCAGCTGAGAGTACACCAATAATCAGTAGTACTACAATAGAAGGAAGAACCACCCTTCCCCTTCTTAGCACTTCACAAATTGAAAGCACAGCTGAAGCCACCTCTACCACAGGAATAACATCCACCTCTCCTCTAGAGACCACTTCTGCAATAGAAACTACAGCAATGCCTAGTACCACTAGAAGTGAAGAGACAACCACGCTTCCCCTTCTTACAATTTCAGAAACTGGGAGCACAGCTATAGCCACCTCAACTTTTCCAGAGACTTCCACAACTCCTCTAGAGAACACATCCCCAACAGAGAGGACAACAATAAGTAGTACCACTGGAGCTGAAGAGACAACCACACTTTCCCCGCCTGCAACTTCACAACCTGAAAGCACAGCTGCAGGCAGCTCTACCACAGCAGAAACATCTACCTCTCCTCTACAGACAACTTCTGCAGCTGAAAGTACAGAAATAACTAGTACTTCTACAATGGAGGTGACAACCACTGTTCCTAATCCTACTACTACAGTACCTGGGAGTACAGCAACAGACACCTCAACTGCTCCAGAAACCACCACAGTTGTGCAAGAGACCACTTCCCCAGCTGAGAGTACACCAATAATCAGTAGTACTACAATAGAAGGAAGAACCACCCTTCCCCTTCTTAGTACTTCAGAACCTGAAAGCACAGCTGAAGCCACCTCTACCACAGGAATAACATCCACCTCTCCTCTAGAGACCACTTCTGCAACAGAAATTACAGCAATGACTAGTACCACTAGAAGTGAAGAGACAACCACGCTTCCCCTTCTAACAACTTCGGAAACTGGGAGCACAGCTATAGCCACCTCAACCTTTCCAGAGACCTCCACAACTCCTCTAGAGAACAAATCCCCAACAGAGAGGACAACAATAGGTAGTACCAGTGGAGCTGAAAAGACAACCACACTTTCCCCGCCTGCAACTTCACAACCTGAAAGCACAGCTGCAGCCACCTCTACCACAGGAATAACATCCACCTCTCCTCTAGAGACCACTTCTGCAGCTGAAAGTACAGAAATAACTAGTACTTCTACAATGGAGGTGACAACCACTGTTCCTAATCCTACTACTACAGTACCTGGGAGTACAGCAACAGCCACCTCAACTGTTTCGGAAACCACCACAGTAGTGCAAGAGACCACTTTCCCAGCTGAGAGTACACCAATAATCAGTAGTACTACAATAGAAGGAACAACCACCCTTCCCCTTCTCAGCACTTCACAACCTGAAAGCACAGCTGAAGCCACCTCTACCAAAGGAATAACATCCACCTCTCTCCTGGAGACCACTTCTGCAATAGGAACTACAGCAATGCCTAGTACCACTAGAAGTGAAGAGACAACCACGCTTCCCCTTCTTACAACTTCAGAAACTGGGAGCACAGCTATAGCCACCTCAACTTTTCCAGAGACTTCCACAACTCCTGTAGAGAACACATCCCTAACAGGGAGGACAACAATAAGTAGTACCACTGTAGCTGAAAAGACAACCACACTTTCCCCGCCTGCAACTTCACAATCTGAAAGCACAGCAGCAGGCAGCTCTACCACAGCAGAAACATCCAACACTCCTCTACAGACAACTTCTGCATCTGAAAGTACAGCAATGACTAGTACCACTAGAAGTGAAGAGACAACCACGCTTACCCTTCTTACAACTTCAGAAACTGGGAGCACAGCTATAGCCACCTCAACTTTTCCAGAGATTTCCAAAACCCCTGTAGAGAACACATCCCCAACAGAGAGGACAACAATCAGTAGTACCACTGGAGCTCAACAGACAACCACACTTTCCCCGCGTGAAATTTCACAGCCTGAAAGCACAGCTCCAGGCAGCTCTACCACAGCAGAAACATCCACCTCTCCTCTGCAGACAACTTCTGCAGCTGAAAGTACAGAAATAACTAGTACTTCTACATTGGAGGTGACAACCGCTGTTCCTAATCCTACTACTACAGTACCTGGAAGTACAGCAACAGCCACCTCAACTGCTCCAGAAACCACCACAGTTGTGCAAGAGACCACTTCTCCAGCTGAGAGTACACCAATAATCGGTAGTACTACAATAGAAGGAAGAACCACCCCTCCCCTTCCTAGCACTTCACAACCTGAAAGCACAGCTGAAGCCACCTCTACCACAGGAATAACATCCACCTCGCCTCTAGAGACCACTTCTGCAACAGAAATTACAGCAATGACTAGTACCACTAGAAGTGAAGAGACAACCAAGCTTTCCCTTCTTACAACTTTAGAAACTGGGAGCACAGATATAGCCACCACAACGTTTCCAGAAACCTCCACAATTCGTCTAGAGAACACATCCCCAACAGAGAGGACAAGAATAAGTAGTACCAGTGGAGCTGAAGAGACAACCACACTTTCCCCACCTGAATATTCACAACCTGAAAGCACAGCAGCAGGCAGCTCTACCACAGCAGAAAAATCTACCTCTCCTCTGCAGACTACTTCTGCATCTGAAACTACAGCAATGACTAGTACCACTAGAAGTGAAGAGACAACCATGCTTTCCCTTCTTACAACTTCAGAAACTGGGAGCACAGCTATAGTCACCACAACTTTTCCAGAGACCTCCTCAACTCCTGTAGAGAACAAATCCCCAACAGAGAGGACAACAACCAGTAGTACCACTGGAGCTGAAGAGACAACCACACTTTCCCCTCTTGCAACTTCACAACCTGAAAGCAAAGCTGCAGGCAGCTCTACCACGGCAGAAACATCCAACTCTCCCCTCCAGACAACTTCTGCAGCTGAAAGTACAGAAATAATTAGTACTTCTACAATGGAGTTGACAACCACTGTTGCTAAACTTACAACTACAATACCTGGGAGTACAGCAAGAGCCACTTCAACTGCACCAGAAACCACCAGAGTTGTGCAAGAGACCACTTCCCCAGCTGAGAGTACACCAATAATCAGTAGTACTACAATAGAAGGAAGAACCACCCTTCCCCTTCTTAGCACTTCACAAACTGAAAGCACAGCTGAAGCCACCTCTACCACAGGAATAACATCCACCTCTACTCTAGAGACCACTTCTGCAACAGAAATTACAGCAATGCCTAGTACCACTAGAAGTGAAGAGACAACCACGCTTCCCCTTCTTACAATTTCAGAAACTGGGAGCACAGCTATAGCCACCTCAACTTTTCCAGAGACTTCCACAACTCCTGTAGAGAACACATCCCCAACAGAGAGGACAACAATAAGTAGTACCACTGGAGCTGAAAACACAACCACAATTTCGCCGCCTGCAACTTCACAACCTGAAAGCACAGCTGTAGGCAGCTCTACCACGGGAATAACATCCACCTCTCCTCTAGAGACCACTTCTGAAATAGAAACTACAGCAATGACTAGTACCACTAGAAGTGAAGAGACAACCAAGCTTTCCCTTCTTACAACTTTAGAAATTGGGAGCACAGCTATAGCCACCACAACATTTCTAGAGACTTCCACAACTCCTGTAGAGAACACATCCCCAACAGAGAGGAAAACAATAAGTAGTACCACTGGAGCTGAAGAGACAACCACACTTTCCCCGCCTGCAACTTCACAACCTGAAAGCACAGCTGCAGGCAGCTCTACCACAGCAGAAACATCTACCTCTCCTCTACAGACAACTTCTGCAGCTGAAAGTACAGAAATAACTAGTACTTCTACAATGGAGGTGACAACCACTGTTCCTAATCCTACTACTACAGTACCTGGAAGTACAGCAACAGACACCTCAACTGCTCCAGAAACCACCACAGTTGTGCAAGAGACCACTTCCCCAGCTGAGAGTACACCAATAATCAGTAGTACTACAATAGAAGGAAGAACCACCCTTCCCCTTCTTAGTACTTCAGAACCTGAAAGCACAGCTGAAGCCACCTCTACCACAGGAATAACATCCACCTCTCCTCTAGAGACCACTTCTGCAACAGAAATTACAGCAATGACTAGTACCACTAGAAGTGAAGAGACAACCACGCTTCCCCTTCTAACAACTTCGGAAACTGGGAGCACAGGTATAGCCACCTCAACTTTTCCAGAGACCTCCACAACTCCTCTAGAGAACACATCCCCAACAGAGAGGACAACAATAGGTAGTACCAGTGGAGCTGAAAAGACAACCACACTTTCCCCGCCTGCAACTTCACAACCTGAAAGCACAGCTGCAGCCACCTCTACCACAGGAATAACATCCACCTCTCCTCTAGAGACCACTTCTGCAGCTGAAAGTACAGAAATAACTAGTACTTCTACAATGGAGGTGACAACCACTGTTCCTAATCCTACTACTACAGTACCTGGGAGTACAGCAACAGCCACCTCAACTGTTTCGGAAACCACCACAGTTGTGCAAGAGACCACTTTCCCAGCTGAGAGTACACCAATAATCAGTAGTACTACAATAGAAGGAACAACCACCCTTCCCCTTCTCAGCACTTCACAACCTGAAAGCACAGCTGAAGCCACCTCTACCACAGGAATAACATCCACCTCTCTCCTGGAGACCACTTCTGCAATAGGAACTACAGCAATGCCTAGTACCACTAGAAGTGAAGAGACAACCACG
Organism: Macrochelys suwanniensis; assembly: GCA_033296515.1. Lineage (NCBI taxonomy): Eukaryota > Metazoa > Chordata > Testudines > Chelydridae > Macrochelys > Macrochelys suwanniensis. The sequence continues at coordinate 6,053,072 of CM065799.1, forward strand.
CTTCCCCTTCTTACAACTTCAGAAACTGGGAGCACAGCTATAGCCACCTCAACTTTTCCAGAGACTTCCACAACTCCTGTAGAGAACACATCCCTAACAGGGAGGACAACAATAAGTAGTACCACTGTAGCTGAAAATACAACCACACTTTCCCCACCTGCAACTTCACAATCTGAAAGCACAGCAGCAGGCAGCTCTACCACAGCAGAAACATCCAACACTCCTCTACAGACAACTTCTGCATCTGAAAGTACAGCAATGACTAGTACCACTAGAAGTGAAGAGACAACCACGCTTACCCTTCTTACAACTTCAGAAATTGGGAGCACAGGTATAGCCACCTCAACTTTTCCAGAGACTTCAACAACTCCTGTAGAGAACACATCCCCAACAGAGAGGACAACAATAAGTAGTACCACTGGAGATGAACAGACAACCACACTTTCCCTGCCTGGAACTTCACAACCTGAAAGCACAGCTGCAGGCAGCTCTCCCACAGCAGAAACATACACCTCTCGTCTGCAGGCAACTTCTGCAGCTGAAAGTACAGAAATAACTAGTACTTCTACAATGGAGGTGACAACCACTGTTCGTAATCCTACTACTACAGTACCTGGGAGTACAGCAAGAGCCACCTCAACTGCTCCAGAAACTACCACAGTTGTGCAAGAGACCACTTCCCCAGCTGAGAGTACACCAATAATCAGTAGTACTAGAATAGAAGGAACAACCACCCTTCCCCTTCTTACCACTTCACAACCTGAAAGCACAGCTGCAGCCACCTCTATCACAGGAATAACATCCACCTCTCCTCTAGAGACCACTTCTGCATCTGAAACTACAGCAATGAGTAGTACCACTAGAAGTGAAGAGACAACCACACTTCCCCTTCTTAGTACTTCACAACCTGAGAGCACAGCTATAGCCACCTCAACTTTTCCAGAGACTTCCACAACCCCTGTAGAGAACACATCCCCAACAGAGAGGACAACAATAAGAAGTACCACTGGAGCTCAACAGACAACCACACTTTCCCCGTCTGCAACTTCACAACCTGAAAGCCTAGCTGCAGGCAGATCTACCACAGCAGAAACATCCACCTCTCCTCTGCATACAACTTCTGCAGCTGAAAGTACAGAAATAACTAGTACTTCTACACTGGAGGTGACAACCACTGTTCCTAATCCTACTACTACAGTATCTGGGAGTACAGCAACGGCCACCACAACTGCTCCAGAAACCACCACAGCTGTGCAAGAGACCACTTCACCAGCTGAGAGTACACCAATAATCAGCAGTACTACAATCGAAGGAACAACCATCCTTCCCCTTCTTAGCACTTCACAATCTGAAAGCAAAGCTGCAGCCATCTCTACCACGGGAATAACATCCACCTCTCTTCTAGAGACCACTTCTGCAACAGAAACTACAGCAATGACTAGTACCACTAGAAGTGAAGAGACAACCAAGCTTTCCCTTCTTACAACTTTAGAAACTGGGAGCACAGCTATAGCCACCTCACCTTTTCCAGAGACGTCCACAACTCCTGTAGAGAACACATCCCCAACAGAGAGGACAACAATAAGAAGTACCACTGGAGCTGAACAGACAACCACACTTTCCCCACCTTTAACTTCACAACCTGAAAGCACAGCTGCAGGCAGCTCTACCACAGCAGAGACATCCACCTCTACTCTGAAGACAACTTCTGCAGCTCAAAGTATAGAAATAAGTAGTACTTCTACAGTGGAGGTGACAACCACTGTTCCTAATCCTACTACTACAGTACCTGGAAGTACAGCAACGGCCACCTCAACTGCTCCAGAAACCACCACAGTTGTGGAAGAGACCACTTCCCCAGCTGAGAGCACACCAATAAGCAGTAGTACAACAATAGAAGGAACAACCACCCTTCCCCTTCTTAGCATTTCACAACCTGAAAGCACAGTTGTAGCCACCTCTACCACAGGAATAACATCCACCTCTCCTCTTGATACCATTTCTGCAACAGAAATTACAGAAACGACTAATACCACCGGAAGTGAAAAGACAACCAAGGTTTCCCTTCTTACAACTTCAGAAACTGGGAGCACAGCTATAGCCACCACAATGTTTCCAGAAACCTCCACAACTCCTCTAGAGAACACATCCCCAACAGAGAGGACAACAATAAGTAGTACCACTGGAGGTGAACAGACAACCACACTTTCCCCGCCTGCAACTTCACAACCTGAAAGCACAGCTGCAGGCAGCTCTACCACAGCAGAAACATCCAACTCTCCTCTGCAGACAACTTCTGCAGCTGAAAGTACACAAATAACTAGTACTTCTACAATGGAGGTGACAACCACTGTTCCTAATCCTACTACTACAGTACCTGGGAGTACAGCAACAGACACCTCAACTGCTCCAGAAACCACCACAGTTGTGCAAGAGACCACTTCCCCAGCTGAGAGTACACCAATAATCAGTAGTACTACAATAGAAGGAAGAACCACCCTTCCCCTTCTTAGCACTTCACAACCTGAAAGCACAGCTGAAGCCACCTCTACCACAGGAATAACATTCACCTCTCCTCTGGAGACCACTTCTGCAATAGGAACTACAGCAATGACTAGTACCACTAGAAGTGAAGAGACAACCACGCTTCCCCTTCTAACAACTTCAGTAACTGGGAGCACAGCTATAGCCACCTCAACTTTTCCAGAGACCTCCACAACTCCTGTAGAGAACACATCCCCAACAGAGAGGACAACAGTAAGTAGTACCACTGGAGCTGAAAAGACAACCACACTTTCCCCGCCTGCAACTTCACAACCTGAAAGCAGAGCTGCAGGCAGCTCTACCACAGCAGAAACACCCACCTCTCCTCTGCAGACAACTACTGCAGCTGAAAGTACAGAAATAACTAGTACTTCTACAATGGAGGTGACAACCACTGTTCCTAATCCTACTACTACAGTACCTGGGAGTACAGCAACAGCCACCTCAACTGTTTCAGAAACCACCACAGTTGTGCAAGAGACCACTTCCCCAGCTGAGAGTACACCAATAATCAGTAGCACTACAATAGAAGGAAGAACCACCCTTCCCCTTCTTAGCACTTCACAACCTGAAAGCACAGCTGCAGGCAGCTCTACCACAGCAGAAACATCCAACTCTCCTCTGCAGACAACTTCTGCATCTGAAAATACAGCAATGACTAGTACCACTAGAAGTGAAGAGACAACCACGCTTACCCGTCTTACAACTTTAGAAACTGGGAACACAGCTATTGCCACCTCAACTTTTCCAGAGACTTCCACAACCCCTGTAGAGAACACATCCCCAACAAAGAGGACAACAATAACTAGTACCGCTGGAGCTGAAGAGACAACCACACTTTCCCCGCCTGCAACTTCACAACCTGAAAGCACAGCTGCAGGCAGCTCTATCACAGCAGAAACATCCACCTCTCCTCTGCAGACAACTTCTGCAGCTGAAAGTACAGAAATAACTAGTACTGCTACAATGGAGGTGACAACCACTGTTCCTAATCCTACTACTACACTACCTGGGAGTACAGCAAGAGCCACTTCAACTGTTTCAGAAACCACCACAGTTGTGCAAGAGACCACTTCCCCAGCTGAGAGTATACCAATAATCAGTAGTACTACAATAGAAGGAAGAACCACCCTTCCCCTTCTTAGTACTTCACAACCTGAAAGCACAGCTGAAGCCAGCTCTACCATGGGAATAACATCCACCTCTCCTCTAGAGACCACTTCTGCAATAGAAACTACAGCAATGACTAGTACCACTAGAAGTGAAGAGACAACCATGCTTTCCTTTCTTACAACTTTAGAAATTGGGAGCACAGCTATAGCCACCTCAACTTTTCCAGAGACCTCCACAATTCCTGTAGAGAACACATCCCCAACAGATAGGACAACAGTAAGTAGTATCACTGGAGCTGAAAAGACAACCACACTTTCCCCGCCTGCAACTTCACAACCTGAAAGCAGGGCTGCAGGCAGCTCTACCACAGCAGAAACATCCACCTCTCCTCTGCAGACAACTTCTGCAGCTGAAAGTACAGAAATAACTAGTACTTCTACAATGGAGGTGACAACCACTGTTCCTAATCCTACTACTACAGTACCTGGGAGTACAGCAACAGCCACCTCAACTGTTTCAGAAACCACCACAGTTGTGCAAGAGACCACTTCCCCAGCTGAGAGTACACCAATAATCAGTAGTACTACAATAGAAGGAAGAACCACCCTTCCCCTTCTTAGCACTTCACAACCTGAAAACACAGCTGAAGCCAGCTCTACCATGGGAATAACATCCACCTCTCCTCTAGAGACCACTTCTGCAATAGAAACTACAGCAATGACTAGTACCACTAGAAGTGAAGAGACAACCACGCTTTCCTTTCTTACAACTTTAGAAATTGGGAGCACAGATATAGCCACCTCAACTTTTCCAGAGACTTCCACAACTCCTGTAGAGAACACATCCCCAACAGAGAGGACATCAATAAGTAATGCCACTGGAGCTGAAAAGACAACCACACTTTCCCCGCCTGCAACTTCACAACCTGAAAGCACAGCTGCAGGCAGCTCTACCACAGCAGAAACATCCACCTCTCCTCTGCAGACAACTTCTGCAGCTGAAAGTACAGAAATAACTAGTACTTCTACAATGGAGGTGACAACCACTGTTCCTAATGCTACTACTACAGTATCTGGGAGTACAGCAACAGACGCCTCATCTGCTCCAGAAACCACCAAGATTGTGCAAGAGACCACTTCCCCAGCTGAGAGTACACCAATAATCAGTAGTACTACAATAGAAGGAAGAACCACCCTTCCCCTTCTTAGTACTTCACAACCTGAAAGCACAGCTGAAGCCAGCTCTACCACAGGAATAACATCCACCTCTCCTCTAGAGACCACTTCTGCAATAGAAATTACAGCAACGACTAGTACCACTAGAAGTGAAGAGACAACCACGCTTACCCTTCTTACAACTTCAGTAACTGGGAGCACAGGTATAGCCACCTCAACATTTCCAGAGACTTCCACAACTCCTGTAGAGAACACATCCCCAACAGAGAGGACAACGATAAGTAGTACCACTGGAGCTGAAAAGACAACCACACTTTCCCTGCCTGCAACTTCACAACCTGAAAGCACAGCTGCAGGCAGCTCTACCACAGCAGAAACATCCAACTCTCCTCTGCAGACAACTTCTGCAGCTGAAAGTACACAAATAACTAGTACTTCTACAATGGAGGTGACAACCACTGTTCCTAATCCTACTACTACAGTACCTGGGAGTACAGCAAGAGCCACCTCAACTGCTCCAGAAACCACCACAGTTGTGCAAGAGACCACTTCCCCAGCTGAGAGTACACCAATAATCAGTAGTACTACAATAGAAGGAAGAACCACCCTTCCCCTTCTTAGCACTTCACAACCTGAAAGCACAGCTGCAGCCACCTCTACCACAGGAATAACATCCACCTCTCCCCTGGAGACCACTTCTGCAACAGAAATTACAGTAATGCCTAGTACCACTAGAAGTGAAGAGACAACCACGCTTCCCCTTCTTACAACTTTAGAAATTCGGAGCACAGCTATAGCCACCTCAACTTTTCCAGAGACTTCCACAACTCCTGTAGAGAACACATCCCCAACAGAGAGGACAACAATAAGTAATACCACTGGAGCTGAAAAGACAACCACACTTTCCCCGCCTGCAACTTCACAACCTGAAAGCACAGCTGCAGGCAGTTCTACCACAGCAGAAACATCCAACTCTCCTCTGCAGACAACTTCTGCATCTGAAAATACAGCAATGACTAGTACCACTAGAAGTGAAGAGACAACCACGCTTACCCGTCTTACAACTTTAGAAACTGGGAACACAGCTATTGCCACCTCATCTTTTCCAGAGACTTCCACAACTCCTGTAGAGAACGTATCTCCGACAGAGAAGACAACAATAAGTAGTACAACTGGAGCTGAACAGACAACCACACTTTCCCTGCCTAAAAATTCACAACCTGAAAGCACAGCTGCAGGCAGCTCTACCACAGCAGAAAAATCAACCTCTCCTCTGCAGACAACTACTGCATCTGAAACTACAGCAATCACAAGTACCACTAGAAGTGAAGAGACAACCACGCTTACCCGTCTTACAACTTCAGAAACTGGGAGCACAGCTATAGCCACCTCAACTTTTCCAGAGACTTCCACAACCCCTGTAGAGAACACATCCCCAACAGAGAGGACAACAATAAGTAGTACCGCTGGAGCTGAAGAGACAACCACACTTTCCCCGCCTGCAACTTCACAACCTGAAAGCACAGCTGCAGGCAGCTCTACCACAGCAGAAACATCCACCTCTCCTCTGCAGACAACCTCTGCAGCTGAAAGTACACAAATAACTAGTACTTCTACAATGGAGGTGACAACCACTGTTCCTAATCCTACTACTACAGTACCTGGAAGTACAGCGACAGCCACCTCAACTGCTCCAGAAACCACCACAGTTGTGCAAGAGACCACATCCCCAGGTGAGAGTACACCAATAATCAGTAGTACTACAATAGAAGGAACAACCACCCTTCCCCTTCTTAGCACTTCACAACCTGAAAGCACAGCTGCAGCCACCTCTACCATGGGAATTACATCCACCTCTCCTCTAGAGACCACTTCTGCATCTGAAACTACAGCAATGACTAGTACCACTAGAAGTGAAGAGACAACCATGCTTACCCGTCTTACAACTTTAGAAACTGGGAACACAGCTATTGCCACCTCATCTTTTCCAGAGACTTCCACAACTCCTGTAGAGAACATATCTCCGACAGAGAAGACAACAATAAGTAGTACAACTGGAGCTGAACAGACAACCACACTTTCCCTGCCTAAAAATTCACAACCTGAAAGCACAGCTGCAGGCAGCTCTACCACAGCAGAAACATCAACCTCTCCTCTGCAGACAACTACTGCATCTGAAACTACAGCAATCACAAGTACCACTAGAAGTGAAGAGACAACCACGCTTACCCGTCTTACAACTTCAGAAATTGGGAGCACAGCTATAGCCACCTCAACTTTTCCAGAGACTTCCACAACCCCTGTAGAGAACACATCCCCAACAGAGAGGACAACAATAAGTAGTACCGCTGGAGCTGAAGAGACAACCACACTTTCCCCGCCTGCAACTTCACAACCTGAAAGCACAGCTGCAGGCAGCTCTACCACAGCAGAAACATCCACCTCTCCTCTGCAGACAACCTCTGCAGCTGAAAGTACACAAATAACTAGTACTTCTACAATGGAGGTGACAACCACTGTTCCTAATCCTACTACTACAGTACCTGGAAGTACAGCGACAGCCACCTCAACTGCTCCAGAAACCACCACAGTTGTGCAAGAGACCACATCCCCAGGTGAGAGTACACCAATAATCAGTAGTACTACAATAGAAGGAACAACCACCCTTCCCCTTCTTAGCACTTCACAACCTGAAAGCACAGCTGCAGCCACCTCTACCACAGGAATAACATCCACCTCTCCCCTGGAGACCACTTCTGCAACAGAAATTACAGCAATGCCTAGTACCACTAGAAGTGAAGAGACAACCACGCTTCCCCTTCTTACAACTTTAGAAATTCAGAGCACAGCTATAGCCACCTCAACTTTTCCAGAGACTTCCACAACTCCTGTAGAGAACACATCCCCAACAGAGAGGACAACAATAAGTAATACCACTGGAGCTGAAAAGACAACCACACTTTCCCCGCCTGCAACTTCACAACCTGAAAGCACAGCTGCAGGCAGCTCTACCACAGCAGAAACATCCAACTCTCCTCTGCAGACAACTTCTGCATCTGAAAATACAGCAATGACTAGTACCACTAGAAGTGAAGAGACAACCACGCTTACCCGTCTTACAACTTTAGAAACTGGGAACACAGCTATTGCCACCTCATCTTTTCCAGATACTTCCACAACTCCTGTAGAGAACGTATCTCCGACAGAGAAGACAACAATAAGTAGTACAACTGGAGCTGAACAGACAACCACACTTTCCCTGCCTGAAAATTCACAACCTGAAAGCACAGCTGCAGGCAGCTCTACCACAGCAGAAACATCAACCTCTCCTCTGCAGACAACTACTGCATCTGAAACTACAGCAATCACAAGTACCACTAGAAGTGAAGAGACAACCACGCTTACCCGTCTTACAACTTCAGAAACTGGGAGCACAGCTATACCCACCTCAACTTTTCCAGAGACTTCCACAACCCCTGTAGAGAACACATCCCCAACAGAGAGGACAACAATAAGTAGTACCGCTGGAGCTGAAGAGAGAACCACACTTTCCCCGCCTGCAACTTCACAACCTGAAAGCACAGCTGCAGGCAGCTCTACCACAGCAGAAACATCCACCTCTCCTCTGCAGACAACCTCTGCAGCTGAAAGTACACAAATAACTAGTACTTCTACAATGGAGGTGACAACCACTGTTCGTAATCCTACTACTACAGTACCTGGAAGTACAGCGACAGCCACCTCAACTGCTCCAGAAACCACCACAGTTGTGCAAGAGACCACTTCCCCAGGTGAGAGTACACCAATAATCAGTAGTACTACAACAGAAGGAAGAACCACCCTTCCCCTTCTTAGCACTTCACAACCTGAAAGCACAGCTGCAGCCACCTCTACCACAGGAATAACATCCACCTCTCCCCTGGAGACCACTTCTGCAACAGAAATTACAGCAATGCCTAGTACCACTAGAAGTGAAGAGACAACCACGCTTCCCCTTCTTACAACTTTAGAAATTCGGAGCACAGCTATAGCCACCTCAACTTTTCCAGAGACTTCCACAACTCCTGTAGAGAACACATCCCCAACAGAGAGGATAACAATAAGTAATACCACTGGAGCTGAAAAGACAACCACACTTTCCCCGCCTGCAACTTCACAACCTGAAAGCACAGCTGCAGGCAGCTCTACCACAGCAGAAACATCCAACTCTCCTCTGCAGACAACTTCTGCATCTGAAAATACAGCAATGACTAGTACCACTAGAAGTGAAGAGACAACCATGCTTACCCGTCTTACAACTTTAGAAACTGGGAACACAGCTATTGCCACCTCATCTTTTCCAGAGACTTCCACAACTCCTGTAGAGAACATATCTCCGACAGAGAAGACAACAATAAGTAGTACAACTGGAGCTGAACAGACAACCACACTTTCCCTGCCTGAAAATTCACAAACTGAAAGCACAGCTGCAGGCAGCTCTACCACAGCAGAAACATCAACCTCTCCTCTGCAGACAACTACTGCATCTGAAACTACAGCAATCACAAGTACCACTAGAAGTGAAGAGACAACCACGCTTTCCCTTCTTACAACTTTAGAAATTGGGAGCACAGCTATAGCCACCTCAACTTTTCCAGAGACTTCCACAACTCCTGTAGAGAACACATCCCCAACAGAGAGGACAACAATAAGTAGTGCCACTGGAGCTGAAAAGACAACCACACTTTCCCCGCCTGCAACTTCACAACCTGAAAGCACAGCTGCAGGCAGCTCTACCACAGCAGAAACATCCACCTCTCCTCTGCAGACAACTTCTGCAGCTGAAAGTACAGAAATAACTAGTACTTCTACAATGGAGGTGACAACCACTGTTCCTAATGCTACTACTACAGTACCTGGGAGTACAGCAAGAGCCACCTCAACTGCTCCAGAAACCACCAAGATTGTGCAAGAGACCACTTCCCCAGCTGAGAGTACACCAATAATCAGTAGTACTACAATAGAAGGAAGAACCACCCTTCCCCTTCTTAGTACTTCACAACCTGAAAGCACAGCTGAAGCCAGCTCTACCACAGGAATAACATCCACCTCTCCTCTAGAGACCACTTCTGCAATAGAAATTACAGCAACGACTAGTACCACTAGAAGTGAAGAGACAACGACGCTTACCCTTCTTACAACTTCAGTAACTGGGAGCACAGGTATAGCCACCTCAACATTTCCAGAGACTTCCACAACCCCTGTAGAGAACACATCCCCAACAGAGAGGACAACGATAAGTAGTACCACTGGAGCTGAAAAGACAACCACACTTTCCCTGCCTGCAACTTCACAACCTGAAAGCACAGCTGCAGGCAGCTCTACCACAGCAGAAACATCCAACTCTCCTCTGCAGACAACTTCTGCAGCTGAAAGTACAGAAATAACTAGTACTTCTACAATGGAGGTGACAACCACTGTTCCTAATCCTACTACTACAGTACCTGGGAGTACAGCAAGAGCCACCTCAACTGCTCCAGAAACCACCACAGTTGTGCAAGAGACCACTTCCCCAGCTGAGAGTACACCAATAATCAGTAGTACTACAATAGAAGGAAGAACCACCCTTCCCCTTCTTAGCACTTCACAACCTGAAAGCACAGCTGCAGCCACCTCTACCACAGGAATAACATCCACCTCTCCCCTGGAGACCACTTCTGCAACAGAAATTACAGCAATGCCTAGTACCACTAGAAGTGAAGAGACAACCACGCTTCCCCTTCTTACAACTTTAGAAATTCGGAGCACAGCTATAGCCACCTCAACTTTTCCAGAGACTTCCACAACTCCTGTAGAGAACACATCCCCAACAGAGAGGACAACAATAAGTAATACCACTGGAGCTGAAAAGACAACCACACTTTCCCCGCCTGCAACTTCACAACCTGAAAGCACAGCTGCAGGCAGCTCTACCACAGCAGAAACATCCAACTCTCCTCTGCAGACAACTTCTGCATCTGAAAATACAGCAATGACTAGTACCACTAGAAGTGAAGAGACAACCACGCTTACCCGTCTTACAACTTTAGAAACTGGGAACACAGCTATTGCCACCTCATCTTTTCCAGAGACTTCCACAACTCCTGTAGAGAACGTATCTCCGACAGAGAAGACAACAATAAGTAGTACAACTGGAGCTGAACAGACAACCACACTTTCCCTGCCTGAAAATTCACAACCTGAAAGCACAGCTGCAGGCAGCTCTACCACAGCAGAAACATCAACCTCTCCTCTGCAGACAACTACTGCATCTGAAACTACAGCAATCACAAGTACCACTAGAAGTGAAGAGACAACCACGCTTACCCGTCTTACAACTTCAGAAACTGGGAGCACAGCTATACCCACCTCAACTTTTCCAGAGACTTCCACAACCCCTGTAGAGAACACATCCCCAACAGAGAGGACAACAATAAGTAGTACCGCTGGAGCTGAAGAGACAACCACACTTTCCCCGCCTGCAACTTCACAACCTGAAAGCACAGCTGCAGGCAGCTCTACCACAGCAGAAACATCCACCTCTCCTCTGCAGACAACCTCTGCAGCTGAAAGTACACAAATAACTAGTACTTCTACAATGGAGGTGACAACCACTGTTCCTAATCCTACTACTACAGTACCTGGAAGTACAGCGACAGCCACCTCAACTGCTCCAGAAACCACCACAGTTGTGCAAGAGACCACTTCCCCAGGTGAGAGTACACCAATAATCAGTAGTACTACAATAGAAGGAACAACCACCCTTCCCCTTCTTAGCACTTCACAACCTGAAAGCACAGCTGCAGCCACCTCTACCATGGGAATTACATCCACCTCTCCTCTAGAGACCACTTCTGCAATAGGAACTACAGCAATGACTAGTACCACTAGAATTGAAGAGACAACCACGCTTCCCCTTCATACAACTTCAGTAACTGGGAGCACAGCTATAGCCACCTCAACTTTTCCAGAGACTTCCACAACTCCTGTAGAGAACATATCCCCAACAGAGAGGACAACAATAAGTAGTACCACTGGAGCTGAACAGACAACCACACTTTCCCCGCCTGCAACTTCACAACCTGAAAGCCCAGCTGCAGGCAGCTCTCCCACAGCAGAAAGATCCACCTCTCCCCTCCAGACAACTTCTGCAGCTGAAAGTACAGAAATAACTAGTACTTCTACAATGGAGGTGACAACCACTGTTCCTAATCCTACTACTACAGTACCTGGGAGTACAGCAACAGCCACCTCAACTGCTCCAGAAACCACCACAGTTGTGCAAGCGACCACTTCCCCAGCTGAGAGTACACCAATAATCAGTAGTACTACAATAGAAGGAAGAACCACCCTTCCCCTTCTTAGCACTTCACAACCTGAAAGCACAGCTGCAGCCACCTCTATCACAGGAATAACATCCACCAATCCTCTAGAGACCACTTCTTCATCTGAAACTACAGCAGTGACTAGTACCACTAGAAGTGAAGAGACAACCACGCTTCCCCTTCTTACAACTTCAGTAACTGGGAGCACAGCTATAGCCACCTCAATTTTTCCAGAGACTTCCACAACTCCTGTAGAGATAACATCCGCAACAGAGAGGACAACAACAAGTAGTACCACTGGAGCTGAACAAACAACCACACTTTCCCCACCTGTAAGTTCAGAACCTGAAAGCACAGCTGCAGCCACCTCTATCAGAGGAATAACATCCACCTCTCTTCTAGAGACAACTTCTTCATCTGAAACTACAACAATGACTAGTACCACTAGAAGTGAAGCGACAACCACGCTTCCCCTTCTTACAACTTTAGTAACTGGGAGCACAGCTATAGTCACCTCAATTTTTCAAGAGACTTCCACAACTCCTCTAGAGAACACATCCCCAACAGAGAGGACAACAATAAGTACTACCACTGGAGCTGAACAGACAACCACACTTTCCCCGCCTTCAACTTCACAACCTGAAAGCAGGGCTGCAGGCAGCTCTACCACAGCAGAAACATCCAACTCTCCTCTGCAGGCAGCTTCTGCATCTGAAAATACAGCAATGACTAGTAGCACTAGAAGTGAAGAGACAACCACGCTTACCCTTCTTACAACTTCAGAAACTGGGAGCACAGCTATAGTCACCACAACTTTTCCAGAGACCTCCACAACTCCTCTAGAGAACACATCCCTAACAGAGAGGACAACAATAAGTAGTACCACTGGAGCTGAAGAGACAACCACACTTTCCCCGCCTGCAACTTCACAACCTGAAAGCACAGCTGCAGGCAGCTCTACCACAGCAGAAACATCCACCTCTCCTCTGCAGACAACTTCTGCAGCTGAAAGTACAGAAATAACTAGTACTTCTACAATGGAGGTGACAACCACTGTTCCTAATCCTACTACTACAGTACCTGGGAGTACAGCAACAGACACCTCAACTGCTCTAGAAACCACCACAGTTGTGCAAGAGACCACTTCCCCAGCTGAGAGTACACCAATAATCAGTAGTACTACAATAGAAGGAAGAACCACCCTTCCCCTTCTTAGCACTTCAGAACCTGAAAGCACAGCTGCAGCCACCTCTACCACAGGAATAACATCCACCTCTCCTCTAGAGACAACTTCTTCATCTGAAACTACAACAATGACTAGTACCACTAGAAGTGAAGCGACAACCACGCTTCCCCTTCTTACAAGTTTAGTAACTGGGAGCACAGCTATAGCCACCTCAATTTTTCAAGAGACTTCCACAACTCCTCTAGAGAACACATCCCCAACAGAGAGGACAACAATAAGTAGTACCACTGGAGCTGAACAGACAACCACACTTTCCCCGCCTTCAACTTCACAACCTGAAAGCACAGCTGGAGGCAGCTCTACCATGGCAGAAACATCCACCTCTCCTCTGCAGACAACTTCTGTAGCTGAAAGTACAGAAATAACTAGTACTTCTACAATGGAGGTGACAACCACTGTTCCTAATCCTACTACTACAGTACCTGGGAGCACAGCTACAGCCACCTCAATGTTTCCAGAGACCTCCACACCTCCTTTAGAGAACACATCCCCAACAGAGAGGACAACAATAACTAGTACCACAGGAGCTGAAGAGACAACCACATTCTCTCTCCCTCCTACTTCACAATCTGAAAGCACAACTCCTCTGGAGTCCACTCTCCGAGCTGATACTTCAGAATTACCTAGAGGCACTACAGTTGAGGAGAAAACTACAGTTGTTCTTACAAGTACTTCCCTTGTTGAAGCTACCACTTCTCTGGCTATCACCACAGCAGCTCCTGTGGCCACGTCCCTCACTGAGAGCACAACTGGAGTCACTTCTATTTTACCATTGACATCCGCGGTCCATCTTCAGACAGTTTTGCCCTCTGAGACCACAAGAATTCCCAGCACCGGTACAGAAGTTGAGACACCCACAACTGCCCTTCTTGTCACTTCTCCCACTGCGATCACAAGTGCAGTCACCTCCTCTTTAGCAGAGGCATCCACAGTTGCTGTTGTGGTGACTTCTCCAGCTGAGACCACAGTCACACTGACTCCCATCACAGCAGCTCTTAAAACATCCACATCTTCTCCGGAGCTGAATTCGCCCTCTGAGATCCCAACAGCTTTGGGCACCACTACAGAACTGGGGACGCCCACAGCATCCCCTGTCACCACTGTTCTAGCCAAGACTACTAAAACATCTCCCATTGCTACAGCAGCAGAGAGAAGCACAGCGGCTCCAGTCACCACTACCCTGGCAGAAACCACAAGAACTTACACCTCCACTAGAGCAGAGGGAATAACCACAGCTGCCCTTTTTACAACTTCTCCGGCTGAAACCATAACCTCTCTGGGCGTCCCTATTGGAGGAGAAACAACAGCAGCCGTCTCTGTGATGACCACAACGTCACTTTCACCTACCACAGCTGCACTGACAAGTAAGGGCATTATTTTCCTTTTTTTTATCCTTTCAGATTTAAAGAAACAAATTGTTTCGGAGTGTTATTATCCTGTTAGAATGGCGGTATTTTGAAGACAGCAAAATTGAAGGTTCCAGGCTACCTACAGTAGGCTGATATTTGGGATATATGTAGTGAAATTTAGAATTTTCATATTATGACGGGGCAAGGCCAGATGGCTATAGGAAAGTAGTGGGATATAGATATATTAGCCCCAGGCTAAACAAATCCATGGTACCAGGATAAGTAAATGAAAGCTGCTCCAGGTCAATTAATACACCTGGGGCCAATCAAGAACTTTCCAGAAGGCAGGGAGGTTGATTGAGACACCTGCAGCCAATCAGGGGCTGGCTGAAACTAGTTAAAAGCCTCCCAGTGAGTCAGTGAGGCGCTCACGTCAGGAGCTGTGGAAGGAGGTTGCGTGCGAGGAGCTGGGAGCAAGAGGCACTAGGAGTTGAGAGTGAGAAGGCGTACTGCTGGAAGATCCTGTGTTGAGGATAAAGAAGGTGTTGGGAGGAGTCCATGGGGAAGTAGCCCAGGGAGTTGTAGCTGTCGTGCAGTTGTCCAGGAGATACTCTAAACAGCTGCAGTCCACAGGGCCCTGGGCTGGAACCCGGAGTAGAGGGCGGGCCTGGGTTCCCCCCAAACCTCCCAACTCCTGTCACAGGAGTTGATCTGGACTGTGGGTTCTTCCAGAGAGGAAGATCTCTGAGGCAAACAAAAATCCGCCAATAAGCGCAGGACCCACCGAGGTAGAGGAGGAACTTTGTCACAATATATGTAGGAAATGAGAAATGTGAACATAAAAGAAGAAATAAATAAAACAGATGGGAGTATCTTATTTTAATGAAGGTGTCTGCTCAACTCAACCCATCTTTCCAGTTGATAGTTAAAAGAAATAATGTGAGGGGGAGGGGATACAAACTAATGTCAAAAAGGGATTGGAATGGCAAATGTCCCAATTTTTCTTGGTGCCTTTTTCTCATTTACAGTAATTGCTTGTAAGCGTGAAATGGAGTAAGTGCTTAACATGAAGCATATGATTAAGTATATTCCTTTTCAGCAAAGCACTGAAGCGAGTAGTCTTGCTGATGTCAACAGGACTACTCATGCTTAAAAAAATATGGTCTGAAAGCACAAAAGGAGTTAAGCGTGGTGATGCTGAGTGTCACAGCACCGAACTTTTAGGCAGTTAGAAAGTCACTAAGATTCACATAGCCCGAGTTAGGTCCCTAGGCTGTTATACAATGAATGAGGGGAGAGAGGCTCCTTAGAATGATATCCAACAGGCTACAGAGTTGTTTTCGTGTGCTTTCTCTCTTTCTGCGGCCCAAATAACACAGAGAGAGATAGGACGATCGAGAGCACGCAAGTGCACACATGAGAGTGAGTCAGGTAACCTAACCACAGAGCTAGAAAGTTATAAGAGAGGACCACCTACTCTCCCCCGCAAGAACTGCTGTGTGTGAATGCACCTGAGGGGCCCAGTCCAGGAGGCACGCTCAGGTTATTTTACTTTTGTCTTTGGCATTGGTGCAACTGTTGCTGGAATATTATGTCCAGTTCTGGTGCCCACAATTCAAGAAGGATGTTGATAAATCGGAGAGGGGCCAGAGAAAAGCCCAGGCAATGATTAAAAATTAGAAAACATGCCTTAGTATGATAGACTCAATTAGCAAAATCTATTCAGCTTAACAAAGAAAAGGTTGTGGTCAAGTCACCCCATAATCTATAAGGACCTGCTTTGGGAACAAATATTTGATAAAGGGCTCTAGAGCAAACGAAAGAATCACAAGATCCAGCACCTGGAAGTTGAACCTAGACAAATTCAGACGGGAAAAAATGTGTACATTTAAAAAAATGAGAATAATTAGCTTTTGGAAAAATTTAGCAGGAGTTGTGGTGGATACAACACCATTGGCAATTTTAAAATCAAGGTTCGATTTTTTTGGGGGAAAAGTTATTCGCTATTTCAAAAAGAATTATTTTGGGGAAGTTTTATGGCCTACAGCAGGTACACTAGATGATTACAGTGGCCCCTCTAGCCTTGCAATCAATGAAGCTATGAATGAGAGTGCAAATTACAGTTACAACCACTGCAAGAGTAGTGTATAGATTCGTTACTGTAAGTGAGAATGAGGTCTAGAGAGCAGGAAATGGAAAAAGTATTCTAGAGCAAACTATAGAACGAATCTCTTATATATGTTCAACGTGTAAGTTGAGAGAAATATAGATGGAAAAAATTCAGAACTGGAGAGAAAATGCTGCAATCTTCAAAGGTAAAGCAAACTCTGTGTATGTTAACATTGATAATATATTATCAGTATATATATTCCTTAGATACGCACTCAATATGTGGTGTAAGAACATATATCATAGTATACTCGAGATACATTTCTCTACACAGATCATGAAATAACTGAAATAATCTACCAGAAGACCGTTAAGCCAGTGGAACAAATTAAAGATAATAATGTCACAACAACACAGACAACTCCTGTGGTTATAAACACCACCACCACCAAAAGTACAACATTAGCGAGCACCACCAAAGCAGCAGCTCCCGTGATCCCAAACAAACCTGGGACCACAGCAGCATATCTCACAACAGGAGCAGAATCCATCACCGCAGCCCCAGTGACCACTTCCACAGCCGAGACTAAAACTGCAGCTACCTCTATGTTAGCAGAGACATCCACTTCTGCTCGTCCAACCTCCTCCCTAGCTGAGCCCACAGCACTAATTAGCACTTCCACATCAGAGCCAACCACAATCGCTCTGCCTGCTACTTCAACATCTGTTATGACCATTGCAGCCACCTCTGAAACAGCAGAAACATCCACATCTCCTCTACAGACTACTTTCCCAGGTGAGACAACAGCATTACTTGGTAACAGGACAGTAGAGGGGACAACCATTGTTGTGCATCCTACCACTTCACTACCTCGGAGCACAGCTGCAGCCACCTTTACTATACCAGAGACATCCGCATCTCCTGTAGAGACCATGTCTCCAGCTGACATGACAGCAATAACTACTACCACTACAAATGAAGAGACAAGGAGACTTTCCCTCCCTACAACTTCACAACCTGAAAGCACAGCTTCAGCCACCACTACCACAGGAATAACATCCACCTCTCCTCTAGAGGCGACTTCTGCACTTGAAATGACAACAATAACCAGTACTACTACGATAGAGAGGACAACTACATTTACTCTTCCTATGATTACACTACCTGGGACCACAGCTAGAGCCACCACAGCTATTCCAGAGACCTCCACAGCTCCTCTAGATAACACTTCCCCAGCTGAGACTACAGCAATAATGAGTGCTACAACAATAGAGGGGACAACCACACTTCCATTTTTTACCACTTCACAACCTGAAAACACACCTTTAGCCCCTATTACAATAGGAGATACATCCACCGCTCCTCAAGAGATGACATCTGTAGTTGAAATTACCGCAACGACTAGTACTGCTACAATGGCGGGGACAACCGCAGTTCCTTTACCCATGACTACACTACCTGGGAGCAGAGCAATTGACATCTCTACTATTCCAGAGACTTCCACAACTGCACTAGAGACGTCTTCCCCAGCAGAGACTAAAGCAATATCTACTACCACTACCGTAGAAAAGACAACCATAGTTCTTCCTCCTACCATCACAATAACTGAGAGCACAGCTGTAGCCCCCATTACCCTACCACAGAGATCCACATCTCCTGTAGTGACCACATCACCAACAAAGATGACAATAACACCAAGTACGAGTCCAGTGGAAGAGACAACCACACTCTCCCTCCCTCCAACTTCACAACCTGAAAGCACAACTGCACCCAGCTCTACCACAGTACAAACATCTACCTCTCCTTTACAGACAGCATCTGCAGCTGAAACTACAGCAATAACTAGTACTTCTACAATAGAGAGGACAAACACTGTTTCTGTTCCAATGAATACAGTACCTGTGAGCACAGCTATAGCCACCTCAACTCTTCCAGAAACCTCCACAGCTCCGCTAGTGACCACTTCCCCAACTAAGACTACATCAATAATTAGTACTTCTACAATGGAACGGACAATCACCCTTCCCATTCTTAGCACTTCACAACCTGAAAGCACAGCTGCAGCGAGCTCTACCACAGCAGAAACATCCACCTTTCCTCTCCAGACAACTTCTGCAGCTGAAAGTACAGAAATAACTAGTACTTCTACAATGGAGGTGACAACCACTGTTCCTAATCCTACTACTACAATACCTGGGAGCACAGCTACAGTCACCTCAACTGCTCCAGAAACCACCACAGTTGTGCAAGAGACCACTTCCCCAGCTGAGAGTACACCAATAATCAGTACTACTACAATAGAAGGGACAACCACCCTTCCCCTTCTTAGCACTTCACAACCTGAAAGCACAGCTGAAGCCACCTCTACCACAGGAATAACATCCACCTCTCCTCTAGAGACCACTTCTGCAACTGAAACTACAGCAATGACTAGTACCACTAGAAGTGAAGAGACAACCAAGCTTCCCCTTCTTACAACTTCAGAAACTGGGAGCACAGCTATAGCCACCTCAACTTTTCCAGAGATAACATCTGCAGCTCAAACTTCAGCAATAACTCGTACTTCTACAATAGAGGGGACAAGCACCGTTCCCCTATTTAGCATGTCACAACGTGAAACCACAGCTTCAACCTCCTCTACCATAGGAATAACATCCAATTCTACTCTAGAGATGACTCCTGCAGTAGAAACTACAGCAATAACTAGTAGTACTACAATAGAGGGGACAACCACAGTTCTTATTCCTATTACTACACTAACTGGGAGCACAGCTATAGCGATGTCAACTGCTCGAGAAACCACCACAGTTGTGCAAGAGACCACTTCCCCAGCTGAGACTACACCAATAATTAGCACTACAATAGAAGGGACAACCACCCTTCCCCTTCTTAGCACTTCACAACCTGTAACCACAGGTACAGCCACCTCTACAGTAGGAGAAACATCCTCCTCTCCTCTGCAGATGACTTCCAAAGCTGAAACTACAGCTATAAATAGTACCAACAGAATTGAAGAGACAACCACACTTCCCCTTTTTACATCTTCACTAACTACGAGCACAGCTATAGCCACCTCAACTTTTCCAGAGTCCTCCACAGCTCCACTACAGACCACTTCTCCATCAAAGACAACAGCACTATCTACTACCACTACTGTAGAAAAGACAGCCACACTTCCTCCTCTGACCAGCACTAGAACTGGGAGCACATCTTTGGCCACCTCTACCATCGGACAAACATTCAGCTCTTTTTTAGAGACTTCTTCTACAGTTCAAATGACAGCAGTGACTAGTCGCACAACATTAGAAGAAACAACTACTACTACTACACTACCTCAGAGCACAGCAGTAGCTGCCTCTTCTTTTCCACAGACCTCTATTGCTCCTCTAGAGTCCACTCTCCGAGCTGAGACTTCAGAATTACCTAGAATCACTATAGTTGAGGCTAAAACCACAGTTGTCCTTCCAAGTACTTCCCCAGTTGAAACTACCACTTCTCTGGCTATCACCACACCAGCTCCTATGGCCACATCCCCCACTGAGACCACAACTGGAGTCACTTCTATTTTACCATTGACATCCACGGTCCATCTTGAGACAGTTTTGCCCTCTGAGACCACAAGAATTCCCAGCACCGGTACAGAAGTTGAGACCCCCACAGCTGCCCTTCTTGTCACTTCTCCCACCGCGACCACAAGTGCAGTCACCCCCTCTGTAGCAGAGACATCCACAGTTGCTGTTGTGGTGACTTCTCCAGCTGAGACCACAGTGACACTGACTCCCACCAGAGCAGCTCTTAAAACATCCACATCTTCTCGGGAGCCCAATTCCCCATCTGAGATCCCAACAGCTTTGGGCACCACTACAGAACTGGGGACGCCCACAGCATCCCCTGTCACCACTGTTCTAGCCGAGACTACTAAAACATCTCCCATTGCTACAGCAGCAGAGAGAAGCACAGCGGCTCCAATCACCACTATCCCTGCTGAGACCACAACAACTTACACCTCCACTACACAACAGGGAACAACCACATCTGCCCTTTTTACAACTTCCCCGGCTGAGACCACAACCTCTCTGGGCGTCCCTATCAGAGGGGAGACAACAGCAGCCTTCTCTGTGACAACCACAACATCGTTTTCATCTACTACAGCTGCATTGACAAGTAAGGGCATTATTTTCCTCTTGTGTAACCCTTATAGTTGCAGAATTTTCTCCTCCATAAGTCCAGACCCATTTTAACCAGCAGCTTCCTGGGTTGTTATTCTTTTGAAGACTCAAATTAAACATTGTTGAGAGTTAGACAATGTGATGCTCTTACAGGTGGTTAGGAAATCACTGTGAGTCACCTAGAATCCTATACAATGAAAGAAGACAGAAGTGGTGGGGGGCAGAGGGGAGGAAGAGAGAGAGCACATGAGTGATTCTATACCCTTTGGTTTAGAGCACTAACCCAGGATGTGGGAGACTCAAGGTCCAGATCCTTTGCCCAAATGACTTTCTTTATCCACAGTGCAATGGTTTATCTTCCACATCCAGGTGAGGACCCTAACGACTGGGCTAAAGATCATGGGCAGGAACTTCTCCTCTTCCTCTTCTTCCACCGAAGCTGCTTTGTGTGAATGCAACTGAGTGGCCTCCTCTGGGAGGCATGCTCAGGTTATTATTTATCTCTGTACAGGGCCGCTGCTGGAATATTGTGTCCAGTTCTGGTTTCCACAATTCAAGAAGGATGTTGATAAATTGGAGAAGGTTCAAAGAAGAGCCCAGAGAATGATTAAAAGATTAGAAACATGCATTAGTGTGATGCAATCAAGGACCTCAATCTATTTCCCTTGACAATCAGAAAGTTAAGGGGTGACTTGATAACAATCTGTAAGGACCTGCCTTGAGTATCATAAGACCCAATAGCTGGAAGTTGAAGTTAGACAAATTCAGAAGGGAAAAAATTTAAATTTTTAAACATGAGAATAATTAACCATTGGTAATTTTAAAATCAAGGTTGTTTAAGATACGCTCTAATTCAAAAGGGGTTATTCTCAGGAAGTTCGATGACCTACCGGAGGTCAGACTCGATGACCACAGTTGTTCCCTCCAGCCTTGGAATCGATGAATATGGGGGCCTTAAAGAGAGTGCAAATTATAGTTACAACCACTGTTGGAGCAGTGTATGGGGACTTTAGTGTAATCAGGAATGTGGCCCAGTGAATATAAAATGCAAAAAAGTATTCCAGAGGGAACTGCAGAGTGAGTCGCTCATGCACTCTACATGTAAATTGTGATAAACATAGATAGAAAAATTCACAACTGGGGGGGGGGGGAAATGTTGGAATGTTTAAGCTAAAACAAACACCGTGTATATTCATAATTACCATATATTATTGATATGCATATTCCTTGGATTCACACTCAATATGTGGTATAAGCTCCTATATAAAATAGTATACTGGAGATATATTTCTCTACACAGATCGTGAAATAACTGAAATCATCTACCAGAAGACCGTTAAGCCAGTGGAACAAATTAAAGATAATAATGTCACAACAACACAGACAACTCCTGTGGTTAAAACCACCACCATCACCACCAAAAGTACAACATTAGTGAGTACCACAAAAGCAGCAGCTCCCGTGATCCCAAACAAACCTGGGACCACAGCAACGTATCTCACAACAGGGGCAGAATCCATCACCGCAGCCCCAGTGACCACTTCCACAGCCGAGACTAAAACTGCAGCTACCTCTATGTTAGCAGAGACATCCACTTCTGCTCGTCCAACCTCCTCCCTAGCTGGGCCCACAGCACTAATTAGCACTTCTGCATCACAACCAACCACAATCGTTCTGCCTGCTAGTTCAACGTCTGTTATGACCATTGCAGCCACCTCTGCAACAGCGGAAACGTCCACATCTCCTCTACAGACCACTGTCCCAGGTGAGACAACAGCATTACTTGGTAACAGGACAGTAGAGGGGACAACCATTGTTGCGCATCCTACCACTTCACTACCTCAGAGCACAGCTGCAGCCACCTCTACTATTCCAGAGACATCCACATTTCCTCCAGAGACCACTTCTCCAACTGAGACGAGAGCAATAACTACTACTACGCTCAAGGAGAGAACCACAGTTGTCCTCCCAACCAGTTCACTCTATGAGACCACAGCTGCAGTCACTTCTACTACACCAGTGACCTCTACAGGTCCTCTACAGACCACATTCACAGCTGAGACTACAGCAATAATTAGTACCACTGCAGTAGAAAAGACAAGCACAATTCCTCTTCCTCCCATTACAACACCAGGGAGCACAGTTGCAGCCACGTCCAATGTACTAGAGACCTCCACATCTTCTGTAGAGTCCATGTCTCCAGCTGAGACAACAGCAATAACTAGTACCACTACAACTGAAGAGACAACGAGATTTCCCCTTTCTACAAGTTCACAACCTGAAAGCACAGCTGCAGCCACCTCTACCGTAGGAGAAACATCCACCTCTCCTCTAGAGACAACTTCTGCAGCTGAAACTACAGCAATAACTAGTACTACCACAATAGAGGGGACGGCCGCGGTACCTCTTTCTACGACTGCACTATCTGGGAGCACAGGTATAGCCACCTCAACTATTCCAGAGACCTCCACAGCTCTGCTACAGACCACTTCCCCCGCTGAGACTACAGCAATAATTAGTGCTACAACAATAGAGGGGACAACCACACTTCCCCTTTCTACAGCTTCACAACCTGAAACCCCAGCTGTAGCCACCACGACTGTAGGAGAAACATCCACCTCTCCCCTAGAGATGACTTCTACCCCTGAAACTACAGCAATAACTAGTAGCACGGCAGTAGAAAAGACGACCGCAGTTCCTCTTCCTACCACTACACTTCTTAGGACCACAGCGGCAGCCACCTCTACTATACTAGAGACATCCACGTCTCCTGTAGAGACCATGTCTCCAGCTGAGATGACAGCAATAACTAGTACCACTACAATTCAAGAGACAACCACACTTCCCCTTTCTACAGCTTCACAACCTGAAAGCACAGCTGTATCCACAAGAACCATAGGAGAAACATCCACCTCTCCTCTAGAGCCTACTTCCCTATCTGAAACTACAGCAATGACGAGTAGCTCTACTGTAGAAGAGATAACCACTCTTCCTGTTCCTACCAGTACACTACTTAGGACCACAGCGGCAGTCACCTCTACTATTTCAGAGATCTCCACTGGTGCTCTGGAGACCTCTTCCCCAAATAGGACTACAGCAGTAACTGGTACCACTGCAGTAGGTCAGACAACCACAATTACTCTTCCTACTACTTCACCCCATGAGAGCACAGCTATAGCCACCTCTACAATACCAGAGACCGCCACCTCTCCCAGAGAGACCACTTCTGTAGCTAAGACTACAGCAATATCTAGTACCAGCACAGCAGAAGAGACAAGCACGGTTCTCTTTCCTACGGCTTCACTACCTGGGACTATGGCTTCAGCCACTTCTGTTATTCAAAAGACCTCCACACCTTTCGTACAGACCACATCCCTAGCTGAGACTGCAGCAACAACTAATGCCACTACACTAGAAGAAACCACCACAGTTGCCTTTCCTACCACTTCTCTTTCTGAAAGCACAACAGTAGCCTCTTCTCTTATTCCAGAGACCTCCACAGCTCCTCGGGAGTCCGCTTCCCCAGCTGAGACTACAGCAAGAACTAGTACGCCTATAGTAGAAGAGACAACCACGGTTGCGCTTCCCACCACTTCATTACCTCAGAGCACAACCGTAGCCACTTCAGCTAGTCCAGAGACATCCACCTCTCCACTAGAATCTACTTCCTTAGCAGAGACCACAGCAATAACTACGGCCTCTACAGTCAAGGAGACAACCACACTTCTCCTTCCTACCATTTCACAACCTGAAAGCACAGCTGCAGTTACATCTCCTATTCTAGAAACCTCCACAGCTACTTTAAAGACCACTCCCTTAGCTGAGACTACCGCAATAACTAGTACCACTAAAGTAGAAGACACAGCAACGGTTGCTCTTCCTACCACTTCAACCCATAAGAGCACAGCTATAACCACTTTTACCATAGCTGAAACATTCACATCTTCTGTAGAGACCACTTCTGCAGCTGAGACTACAGCAACAACGAGTTCCATCTCCGTGGAGGAGACAACCACAGCTTCACCTCCTACCACTTCACTACCTGGGAGCATGGCTGTAGCTACTTCTATGAACAACTTCACAGCTCCTGTAGAGACTACTTTCCAAGCTCAGTCTTCAATAATAACTAGTTCCTCTACTGTGGAAGAGACTACCACAGTTCCTCTTCCTACCACTTCGTTACCAAAGAGTACACCTGTAGTGACCTCTACCATAGCAGAAACATTCACAACTCCTTTAGAGACCGGTTCCTCAGCGGAGACTACAGCTGTAACTACTGCCACTGCAGTGGAGGGGACAACCACATTTGTCCTTCCTAGTACTTCCCCAGTTGAAACCACCACCACTCTGGTTATCACCACACCAGCCCCTGTGGCCACATCCCCCATGGAGACCACAACTGGAGTCACTTCTATTTTACCGTTGACATCCACGGTCCGTCTTGAGACAAGTTTGCCCTCTGAGACCATAAGAATTCCCAGCACTTCTACAGAAGTTGAGACACCCACAGCTGCCCTTCTTGTCACTTCTCCCACTGCGACCACAAGTGCAGTCACCCCCTCTGTAGCAGAGACATCCACAGTTGCTGTTGTGGTGACTTCTCCAGCTGAGACCACAGTGACACTGACTCACACCAGAGCAGGGACTAAAGCATCCACATCTGCTCTGGAGACCAGTTCCTCGGCTGAGATCCCAACAGCTTTGGGCACCACTATAGAACTGGGGACACCCACAGCGTCCCCTGTCACCACTGTTCTAGCCGAGACTACTAAAACATCTCCCATTGCTACAGCAGCAGAGAGAAGCACAGCGGCTCCAATCACCACTACCCGTGCTGAGACCACAACAACTTACACCTCCACTACACGACAGGGAACAACCACATCTGCCCTTTTTACAACTTCCCCAACTGAGACCACAACCTCTCTGGGCGTCCCTATCAGAGGGGAGACAACAGCAGCCATCTCTGTGACAACCACAACATCGCTTTCACCTACCACAGCTGCTTTGACAAGTAAGGGCATAATTTTCCTCTTGCGTATCCTTTGTAGTTGCAGAATTTTCTTACCCATGAGTCCAGACCCATTTTAAGCAGCAGGAGTCTGGGTTGTCATCCTTTTGAAATCACATATTAAAAGAAACAATTTTTCTTAGTATTTATCTAACTAGAATGGAGATATTTTGAGGATAAAAAAAGAAGAAGGTTTCATGGTATCTAGAGTAATTGGATACTTTTGTGATAGAGGTGGCAAAATGTAGACTTTCCATGGGTATGGGAAACAAGGGAGATATGAGCATAAAGGAAAGAATAAATAGAACATATGGGAGTGTCTTCTTATAATAATGTTGCCTGCTTAACTGAAGTTAAATAATCTTCTTTGTGAAGAACTACAAAAAGATCTCACAAAACTAAATGATTGGGCAATAAAATGGCAAAAGAAATTTAATGTGGATAAATGTAAAGTAATGCACGTTGGAAAAAATAACCCCAACTATACATACAATATGATGGGGGCTAATTTAGTTACAACTCATCAGGAAAAAGATCTTGGAGTCATCGTGGATAGTTCTCTAAAGACGTCCACGCAGTGTGCAGCAGCAGTCAAAAAAGCAAACGGGATGTTAGGAATCATTAAAAAAGGGATAGAGAATAAGACGGAGAATATCTTACTGCCCTTATACAAATCCATAGTGCGCCCACATCTTGAATACTGCGTACAATTGTGGTCTCCTCATCTCAATAAGGATATACTGGCATTAGAAAAGGTTCAGAGAAGGGCAACTAAAATGATTAGGGGTCTGGAACGGGTCCCATATGAGGAGAGATTAAAGAGGCTAGGACTTTTCAGCTTGGAAAAGAGGAGACTAAGGGGAGATATGATAGAGGTATATAAAATTATGAGTGGTGTGGAGGAAGTGAATAAGGAAAAGTTATTTACTTGTTCTCATAATAAAAGAACTAGGGGCCACCCAATGAAATTAGTGTGCAGCAGGTTTAAAACAAATAAAAGGAAGTTCTTCTTCACACAGCGCACAGTCAACCTGTGGAACTCCTTGCCTGAGGAGGCTGTGAAGGCTAGGACTATAACAGGGTTTAAAAGAGAACTGGATAAATTCATGGAGGTTAAGTCCATTAATGGCTATTAGCCAGAATGGGTAAGAAATGGTGTCCTTAGCCTCTGTTTGTCAGAGGGGGGTGATGGATGGCAGGAGAGAGATCACTTGATCATTACCTGTTGGGTCCACTCACTCCGGGTCATCTGGCATTGGCCACTGTCGGTTGACAGGATACTGGGCTGGATGGACCTTTGGTCTGACCCAGTACGGCCTTTCTTATGTTCTTATGTTCTTGAAAGTTATTAATGAACATAAATAAATATGGGAGGAAAGGGATACTAACTGACAAAAAAGGTATTGAAACAGGAATTCTCTGAAGAAATATTTGATAATAGCTTCTCTAATATAGCAAACAAAAGTATCACAAGACCGAATAGCTGGAAGTAGAAGCTAGACAAATTCAGCTGGAAAAAAAGTGTTAATTTTTAAACCTGAGAATCAGTAACCATTGGAATAATTTACCAAGGGTTGATGGGGATTCTCCATCCCTGGTAATTTTAAAATCATGGTTGTTTAAGATATGCTCTAATTCAAAAGGGGTTATTCTCGGGAAGTTCAATGGCCTACCAGAGGTCAGACTCGATGACCACAGTTGTTCCCTCCAGCCTTGGAATCGATGAATATGGGGGCCTTGAAGAGAGTGCAAATTATAGTTACAACCACTGTTGGAGCAGTGTATGGGGACTTTAGTGTAATCAGGAATGAGGCCCAGTGAATACAAAATGCAAAAATGTATTCTAGAGGGAACTGCAGAGTGAGTCTCTCATGCATTCTACATGTAAATTGTGAGAAACATAGATAGAAAAATTCACAACTGGGGAAAAAATGTTGGAATGTTTAAGCTAAAACAAACACCGTGTATATTCACAATGACCATATATTACTGATATGCATATTCTGTGGATTTGCACTCAATATGCAATCTGTGTAAAATATCATAACGGAGATATATCTCTCTGCACAGATCGTGAAATAACTGAAATCATCTACCAGAAGACCGTTAAGCCAGTGGAACAAAATAAAGATAATAATGTCACAACAACACAGACAACTCCCGTGGTTAAAACCACCACCATCACCACCACCAAAAGTACAACATTGGAGAGTACCACCAAAGCAGCAGCTCCCGTGATCCCAAACAAACCTGGGACCACAGCAATGTATCTCACAACAGGGGCAGAATCCATCACCGCAGCCCCAGTGACCACTTCCACAGCCGAGACTAAAACTGCAGCTACCTCTATGTTAGCAGAGACATCCACTTCTGCTCGTCCAACTGCCTCCCTAGCTGGGCCCACAGCACTAATTAGCACTTCTGCATCACAACCAACCACAATCGCTCTGCCTGCTAGTTCAACGTCTGTTATGACCATTGCAGCCACCTCTGCAACAGCGGAAACGTCCACATCTCCTCTACAGACCACTTTCCCAGGTGAGACAACAGCATTACTTGGTAACAGGACAGTAGAGGGGACAACCATTGTTGCGCATCCTACCACTTCACTACCTCAGAGCACAGCTGCAGCCACCTCTACTATTCCAGAGACATCCACATTTCCTCCAGAGACCACTTCTCCAACTGAGACGAGAGCAATAACT
The DNA here is from genome assembly GCA_033296515.1 of Macrochelys suwanniensis. Taxonomy (NCBI): domain Eukaryota; kingdom Metazoa; phylum Chordata; order Testudines; family Chelydridae; genus Macrochelys; species Macrochelys suwanniensis. Next base: position 6,081,837 of record CM065799.1, read on the forward strand.
ACTACTACGCTCAAGGAGAGAACCACAGTTGTCCTCCCAACCAGTTCACTCTATGAGACCACAGCTGCAGTCACTTCTACTACACCAGAGGTCTCTACAGGTCCTCTACAGACCACATTCACAGCTGAGACTACAGCAATAATTAGTACCACTGCAGTAGAAAAGACAAGCACAATTCCTCTTCCTCCCATTACAACACCAGGGAGCACAGTTGCAGCCACGTCCAATGTACTAGAGACCTCCACATCTTCTGTAGAGTCCATGTCTCCAGCTGAGACAACAGCAATAACTAGTACCACTACAACTGAAGAGACAACGAGATTTCCCCTTTCTACAAGTTCACAACCTGAAAGCACAGCTGCAGCCACCTCTACCGTAGGAGAAACATCCACCTCTCCTCTAGAGACAACTTCTGCAGCTGAAACTACAGCAATAACTAGTACTACCACAATAGAGGGGACGGCCGCGGTACCTCTTTCTACGACTGCACTATCTGGGAGCACAGGTATAGCCACCTCAACTATTCCAGAGACCTCCACAGCTCTGCTACAGACCACTTCCCCCGCTGAGACTACAGCAATAATTAGTGCTACAACAATAGAGGGGACAACCACACTTCCCCTTTCTACAGCTTCACAACCTGAAACCCCAGCTGTAGCCACCACGACTGTAGGAGAAACATCCACCTCTCCCCTAGAGATGACTTCTACCCCTGAAACTACAGCAATAACTAGTAGCACGGCAGTAGAAAAGACGACCGCAGTTCCTCTTCCTACCACTACACTTCTTAGGACCACAGCGGCAGCCACCTCTACTATACTAGAGACATCCACGTCTCCTGTAGAGACCATGTCTCCAGCTGAGATGACAGCAATAACTAGTACCACTACAATTCAAGAGACAACCACACTTCCCCTTTCTACAGCTTCACAACCTGAAAGCACAGCTGTATCCACAAGAACCACAGGAGAAACATCCACCTCTCCTCTAGAGCCTACTTCCCTATCTGAAACTACAGCAATGACGAGTAGCTCTACTGTAGAAGAGATAACCACTCTTCCTGTTCCTACCAGTACACTACTTAGGACCACAGCGGCAGTCACCTCTACTATTTCAGAGATCTCCACTGGTGCTCTGGAGACCTCTTCCCCAAATAGGACTACAGCAGTAACTGGTACCACTGCAGTAGGTCAGACAACCACAATTACTCTTCCTACTACTTCACCCCATGAGAGCACAGCTATAGCCACCTCTACTATACCAGAGACCGCCACCTCTCCCAGAGAGACCACTTCTGTAGCTAAGACTACAGCAATATCTAGTACCAGCACAGCAGAAGAGACAAGCACGGTTCTCTTTCCTACGGCTTCACTACCTGGGACTATGGCTTCAGCCACTTCTGTTATTCAAAAGACCTCCACACCTTTCGTACAGACCACATCCCTAGCTGAGACTGCAGCAACAACTAATGCCACTACACTAGAAGAAACCACCACAGTTGCCTTTCCTACCACTTCTCTTTCTGAAAGCACAACAGTAGCCTCTTCTCTTATTCCAGAGACCTCCACAGCTCCTCGGGAGTCCGCTTCCCCAGCTGAGACTACAGCAAGAACTAGTACGCCTATAGTAGAAGAGACAACCACGGTTGCGCTTCCCACCACTTCATTACCTCAGAGCACAACCGTAGCCACTTCGGCTAGTCCAGAGACATCCACCTCTCCACTAGAATCTACTTCCTTAGCAGAGACCACAGCAATAACTACGGCCTCTACAGTCAAGGAGACAACCACACTTCTCCTTCCTACCATTTCACAACCTGAAAGCACAGCTGCAGTTACATCTCCTATTCTAGAAACCTCCACAGCTACTTTAAAGACCACTCCCTTAGCTGAGACTACCGCAATAACTAGTACCACTAAAGTAGAAGACACAGCAACGGTTGCTCTTCCTACCACTTCAACCCATAAGAGCACAGCTATAACCACTTTTACCATAGCTGAAACATTCACATCTTCTGTAGAGACCACTTCTGCAGCTGAGACTACAGCAACAACGAGTTCCATCTCCGTGGAGGAGACAACCACAGCTTCACCTCCTACCACTTCACTACCTGGGAGCATGGCTGTAGCTACTTCTATGAACAACTTCACAGCTCCTGTAGAGACTACTTTCCAAGCTCAGTCTTCAATAATAACTAGTTCCTCTACTGTGGAAGAGACTACCACAGTTCCTCTTCCTACCACTTCGTTACCAAAGAGTACACCTGTAGTGACCTCTACCATAGCAGAAACATTCACAACTCCTTTAGAGACCGGTTCCTCAGCGGAGACTACAGCTGTAACTACTGCCACTGCAGTGGAGGGGACAACCACATTTGTCCTTCCTAGTACTTCCCCAGTTGAAACCACCACCACTCTGGTTATCACCACACCAGCCCCTGTGGCCACATCCCCCATGGAGACCACAACTGGAGTCACTTCTATTTTACCGTTGACATCCACGGTCCGTCTTGAGACAAGTTTGCCCTCTGAGACCATAAGAATTCCCAGCACTTCTACAGAAGTTGAGACACCCACAGCTGCCCTTCTTGTCACTTCTCCCACTGCGACCACAAGTGCAGTCACCCCCTCTGTAGCAGAGACATCCACAGTTGCTGTTGTGGTGACTTCTCCAGCTGAGACCACAGTGACACTGACTCACACCAGAGCAGGGACTAAAGCATCCACATCTGCTCTGGAGACCAGTTCCTCGGCTGAGATCCCAACAGCTTTGGGCACCACTATAGAACTGGGGACACCCACAGCGTCCCCTGTCACCACTGTTCTAGCCGAGACTACTAAAACATCTCCCATTGCTACAGCAGCAGAGAGAAGCACAGCGGCTCCAATCACCACTACCCGTGCTGAGACCACAACAACTTACACCTCCACTACACGACAGGGAACAACCACATCTGCCCTTTTTACAACTTCCCCAACTGAGACCACAACCTCTCTGGGCGTCCCTATCAGAGGGGAGACAACAGCAGCCATCTCTGTGACAACCACAACATCGCTTTCACCTACCACAGCTGCTTTGACAAGTAAGGGCATAATTTTCCTCTTGCGTATCCTTTGTAGTTGCAGAATTTTCTTACCCATGAGTCCAGACCCATTTTAAGCAGCAGGAGTCTGGGTTGTCATCCTTTTGAAATCACATATTAAAAGAAACAATTTTTCTTAGTATTTATCTAACTAGAATGGAGATATTTTGAGGATAAAAAAAGAAGAAGGTTTCATGGTATCTAGAGTAATTGGATACTTTTGTGATAGAGGTGGCAAAATGTAGACTTTCCATGGGTATGGGAAACAAGGGAGATATGAGCATAAAGGAAAGAATAAATAGAACATATGGGAGTGTCTTCTTATAATAATGTTGCCTGCTTAACTGAAGTTAAATAATCTTCTTTGTGAAGAACTACAAAAAGATCTCACAAAACTAAATGATTGGGCAATAAAATGGCAAAAGAAATTTAATGTGGATAAATGTAAAGTAATGCACGTTGGAAAAAATAACCCCAACTATACATACAATATGATAGGGGCTAATTTAGTTACAACTCATCAGGAAAAAGATCTTGGAGTCATCGTGGATAGTTCTCTAAAGACGTCCACGCAGTGTGCAGCAGCAGTCAAAAAAGCAAACGGGATGTTAGGAATCATTAAAAAAGGGATAGAGAATAAGACGGAGAATATCTTACTGCCCTTATACAAATCCATAGTGCGCCCACATCTTGAATACTGCGTACAATTGTGGTCTCCTCATCTCAATAAGGATATACTGGCATTAGAAAAGGTTCAGAGAAGGGCAACTAAAATGATTAGGGGTCTGGAACGGGTCCCATATGAGGAGAGATTAAAGAGGCTAGGACTTTTCAGCTTGGAAAAGAGGAGACTAAGGGGAGATATGATAGAGGTATATAAAATTATGAGTGGTGTGGAGGAAGTGAATAAGGAAAAGTTATTTACTTGTTCTCATAATAAAAGAACTAGGGGCCACCCAATGAAATTAGTGTGCAGCAGGTTTAAAACAAATAAAAGGAAGTTCTTCACACAGCGCACAGTCAACCTGTGGAACTCCTTGCCTGAGGAGGCTGTGAAGGCTAGGACTATAACAGGGTTTAAAAGAGAACTGGATAAATTCATGGAGGTTAAGTCCATTAATGGCTATTAGCCAGAATGGGTAAGAAATGGTGTCCTTAGCCTCTGTTTGTCAGAGGGGGGTGATGGATGGCAGGAGAGAGATCACTTGATCATTACCTGTTGGGTCCACTCACTCCGGGTCATCTGGCATTGGCCACTGTCGGTTGACAGGATACTGGGCTGGATGGACCTTTGGTCTGACCCAGTACGGCCTTTCTTATGTTCTTATGTTCTTGAAAGTTATTAATGAACATAAATAAATATGGGAGGAAAGGGATACTAACTGACAAAAAAGGTATTGAAACAGGAATTCTCTGAAGAAATATTTGATAATAGCTTCTCTAATATAGCAAACAAAAGTATCACAAGACCGAATAGCTGGAAGTAGAAGCTAGACAAATTCAGCTGGAAAAAAAGTGTTAATTTTTAAACCTGAGAATCAGTAACCATTGGAATAATTTACCAAGGGTTGATGGGGATTCTCCATCCCTGGTAATTTTAAAATCATGGTTGTTTAAGATATGCTCTAATTCAAAAGGGGTTATTCTCGGGAAGTTCAATGGCCTACCAGAGGTCAGACTCGATGACCACAGTTGTTCCCTCCAGCCTTGGAATCGATGAATATGGGGGCCTTGAAGAGAGTGCAAATTATAGTTACAACCACTGTTGGAGCAGTGTATGGGGACTTTAGTGTAATCAGGAATGAGGCCCAGTGAATACAAAATGCAAAAATGTATTCTAGAGGGAACTGCAGAGTGAGTCTCTCATGCATTCTACATGTAAATTGTGAGAAACATAGATAGAAAAATTCACAACTGGGGAAAAAATGTTGGAATGTTTAAGCTAAAACAAACACCGTGTATATTCACAATGACCATATATTACTGATATGCATATTCTGTGGATTTGCACTCAATATGCAATCTGTGTAAAATATCATAACGGAGATATATCTCTCTGCACAGATCGTGAAATAACTGAAATCATCTACCAGAAGACCGTTAAGCCAGTGGAACAAAATAAAGATAATAATGTCACAACAACACAGACAACTCCCGTGGTTAAAACCACCACCATCACCACCACCAAAAGTACAACATTGGAGAGTACCACCAAAGCAGCAGCTCCCGTGATCCCAAACAAACCTGGGACCACAGCAACGTATCTCACAACAGGGGCAGAATCCATCACCGCAGCCCCAGTGACCACTTCCACAGCCGAGACTAAAACTGCAGCTACCTCTATGTTAGCAGAGACATCCACTTCTGCTCGTCCAACTGCCTCCCTAGCTGGGCCCACAGCACTAATTAGCACTTCTGCATCACAACCAACCACAATCGCTCTGCCTGCTAGTTCAACGTCTGTTATGACCATTGCAGCCACCTCTGCAACAGCGGAAACGTCCACATCTCCTCTACAGACCACTGTCCCAGGTGAGACAACAGCATTACTTGGTAACAGGACAGTAGAGGGGACAACCATTGTTGCGCATCCTACCACTTCACTACCTCAGAGCACAGCTGCAGCCACCTCTACTATTCCAGAGACATCCACATTTCCTCCAGAGACCACTTCTCCAACTGAGACGAGAGCAATAACTACTACTACGCTCAAGGAGAGAACCACAGTTGTCCTCCCAACCAGTTCACTCTATGAGACCACAGCTGCAGTCACTTCTACTACACCAGTGACCTCTACAGGTCCTCTACAGACCACATTCACAGCTGAGACTACAGCAATAATTAGTACCACTGCAGTAGAAAAGACAAGCACAATTCCTCTTCCTCCCATTACAACACCAGGGAGCACAGTTGCAGCCACGTCCAATGTACTAGAGACCTCCACATCTTCTGTAGAGTCCATGTCTCCAGCTGAGACAACAGCAATAACTAGTACCACTACAACTGAAGAGACAACGAGATTTCCCCTTTCTACAAGTTCACAACCTGAAAGCACAGCTGCAGCCACCTCTACCGTAGGAGAAACATCCACCTCTCCTCTAGAGACAACTTCTGCAGCTGAAACTACAGCAATAACTAGTACTACCACAATAGAGGGGACGGCCGCGGTACCTCTTTCTACGACTGCACTATCTGGGAGCACAGGTATAGCCACCTCAACTATTCCAGAGACCTCCACAGCTCTGCTACAGACCACTTCCCCCGCTGAGACTACAGCAATAATTAGTGCTACAACAATAGAGGGGACAACCACACTTCCCCTTTCTACAGCTTCACAACCTGAAACCCCAGCTGTAGCCACCACGACTGTAGGAGAAACATCCACCTCTCCCCTAGAGATGACTTCTACCCCTGAAACTACAGCAATAACTAGTAGCACGGCAGTAGAAAAGACGACCGCAGTTCCTCTTCCTACCACTACACTTCTTAGGACCACAGCGGCAGCCACCTCTACTATACTAGAGACATCCACGTCTCCTGTAGAGACCATGTCTCCAGCTGAGATGACAGCAATAACTAGTACCACTACAATTCAAGAGACAACCACACTTCCCCTTTCTACAGCTTCACAACCTGAAAGCACAGCTGTATCCACAAGAACCATAGGAGAAACATCCACCTCTCCTCTAGAGCCTACTTCCCTATCTGAAACTACAGCAATGACGAGTAGCTCTACTGTAGAAGAGATAACCACTCTTCCTGTTCCTACCAGTACACTACTTAGGACCACAGCGGCAGTCACCTCTACTATTTCAGAGATCTCCACTGGTGCTCTGGAGACCTCTTCCCCAAATAGGACTACAGCAGTAACTGGTACCACTGCAGTAGGTCAGACAACCACAATTACTCTTCCTACTACTTCACCCCATGAGAGCACAGCTATAGCCACCTCTACAATACCAGAGACCGCCACCTCTCCCAGAGAGACCACTTCTGTAGCTAAGACTACAGCAATATCTAGTACCAGCACAGCAGAAGAGACAAGCACGGTTCTCTTTCCTACGGCTTCACTACCTGGGACTATGGCTTCAGCCACTTCTGTTATTCAAAAGACCTCCACACCTTTCGTACAGACCACATCCCTAGCTGAGACTGCAGCAACAACTAATGCCACTACACTAGAAGAAACCACCACAGTTGCCTTTCCTACCACTTCTCTTTCTGAAAGCACAACAGTAGCCTCTTCTCTTATTCCAGAGACCTCCACAGCTCCTCGGGAGTCCGCTTCCCCAGCTGAGACTACAGCAAGAACTAGTACGCCTATAGTAGAAGAGACAACCACGGTTGCGCTTCCCACCACTTCATTACCTCAGAGCACAACCGTAGCCACTTCAGCTAGTCCAGAGACATCCACCTCTCCACTAGAATCTACTTCCTTAGCAGAGACCACAGCAATAACTACGGCCTCTACAGTCAAGGAGACAACCACACTTCTCCTTCCTACCATTTCACAACCTGAAAGCACAGCTGCAGTTACATCTCCTATTCTAGAAACCTCCACAGCTACTTTAAAGACCACTCCCTTAGCTGAGACTACCGCAATAACTAGTACCACTAAAGTAGAAGACACAGCAACGGTTGCTCTTCCTACCACTTCAACCCATAAGAGCACAGCTATAACCACTTTTACCATAGCTGAAACATTCACATCTTCTGTAGAGACCACTTCTGCAGCTGAGACTACAGCAACAACGAGTTCCATCTCCGTGGAGGAGACAACCACAGCTTCACCTCCTACCACTTCACTACCTGGGAGCATGGCTGTAGCTACTTCTATGAACAACTTCACAGCTCCTGTAGAGACTACTTTCCAAGCTCAGTCTTCAATAATAACTAGTTCCTCTACTGTGGAAGAGACTACCACAGTTCCTCTTCCTACCACTTCGTTACCAAAGAGTACACCTGTAGTGACCTCTACCATAGCAGAAACATTCACAACTCCTTTAGAGACCGGTTCCTCAGCGGAGACTACAGCTGTAACTACTGCCACTGCAGTGGAGGGGACAACCACATTTGTCCTTCCTAGTACTTCCCCAGTTGAAACCACCACCACTCTGGTTATCACCACACCAGCCCCTGTGGCCACATCCCCCATGGAGACCACAACTGGAGTCACTTCTATTTTACCGTTGACATCCACGGTCCGTCTTGAGACAAGTTTGCCCTCTGAGACCATAAGAATTCCCAGCACTTCTACAGAAGTTGAGACACCCACAGCTGCCCTTCTTGTCACTTCTCCCACTGCGACCACAAGTGCAGTCACCCCCTCTGTAGCAGAGACATCCACAGTTGCTGTTGTGGTGACTTCTCCAGCTGAGACCACAGTGACACTGACTCACACCAGAGCAGGGACTAAAGCATCCACATCTGCTCTGGAGACCAGTTCCTCGGCTGAGATCCCAACAGCTTTGGGCACCACTATAGAACTGGGGACACCCACAGCGTCCCCTGTCACCACTGTTCTAGCCGAGACTACTAAAACATCTCCCATTGCTACAGCAGCAGAGAGAAGCACAGCGGCTCCAATCACCACTACCCGTGCTGAGACCACAACAACTTACACCTCCACTACACGACAGGGAACAACCACATCTGCCCTTTTTACAACTTCCCCAACTGAGACCACAACCTCTCTGGGCGTCCCTATCAGAGGGGAGACAACAGCAGCCATCTCTGTGACAACCACAACATCGCTTTCACCTACCACAGCTGCTTTGACAAGTAAGGGCATAATTTTCCTCTTGCGTATCCTTTGTAGTTGCAGAATTTTCTTACCCATGAGTCCAGACCCATTTTAAGCAGCAGGAGTCTGGGTTGTCATCCTTTTGAAATCACATATTAAAAGAAACAATTTTTCTTAGTATTTATCTAACTAGAATGGAGATATTTTGAGGATAAAAAAAGAAGAAGGTTTCATGGTATCTAGAGTAATTGGATACTTTTGTGATAGAGGTGGCAAAATGTAGACTTTCCATGGGTATGGGAAACAAGGGAGATATGAGCATAAAGGAAAGAATAAATAGAACATATGGGAGTGTCTTCTTATAATAATGTTGCCTGCTTAACTGAAGTTAAATAATCTTCTTTGTGAAGAACTACAAAAAGATCTCACAAAACTAAATGATTGGGCAATAAAATGGCAAAAGAAATTTAATGTGGATAAATGTAAAGTAATGCACGTTGGAAAAAATAACCCCAACTATACATACAATATGATGGGGGCTAATTTAGTTACAACTCATCAGGAAAAAGATCTTGGAGTCATCGTGGATAGTTCTCTAAAGACGTCCACGCAGTGTGCAGCAGCAGTCAAAAAAGCAAACGGGATGTTAGGAATCATTAAAAAAGGGATAGAGAATAAGACGGAGAATATCTTACTGCCCTTATACAAATCCATAGTGCGCCCACATCTTGAATACTGCGTACAATTGTGGTCTCCTCATCTCAATAAGGATATACTGGCATTAGAAAAGGTTCAGAGAAGGGCAACTAAAATGATTAGGGGTCTGGAACGGGTCCCATATGAGGAGAGATTAAAGAGGCTAGGACTTTTCAGCTTGGAAAAGAGGAGACTAAGGGGAGATATGATAGAGGTATATAAAATTATGAGTGGTGTGGAGGAAGTGAATAAGGAAAAGTTATTTACTTGTTCTCATAATAAAAGAACTAGGGGCCACCCAATGAAATTAGTGTGCAGCAGGTTTAAAACAAATAAAAGGAAGTTCTTCTTCACACAGCGCACAGTCAACCTGTGGAACTCCTTGCCTGAGGAGGCTGTGAAGGCTAGGACTATAACAGGGTTTAAAAGAGAACTGGATAAATTCATGGAGGTTAAGTCCATTAATGGCTATTAGCCAGAATGGGTAAGAAATGGTGTCCTTAGCCTCTGTTTGTCAGAGGGGGGTGATGGATGGCAGGAGAGAGATCACTTGATCATTACCTGTTGGGTCCACTCACTCCGGGTCATCTGGCATTGGCCACTGTCGGTTGACAGGATACTGGGCTGGATGGACCTTTGGTCTGACCCAGTACGGCCTTTCTTATGTTCTTATGTTCTTGAAAGTTATTAATGAACATAAATAAATATGGGAGGAAAGGGATACTAACTGACAAAAAAGGTATTGAAACAGGAATTCTCTGAAGAAATATTTGATAATAGCTTCTCTAATATAGCAAACAAAAGTATCACAAGACCGAATAGCTGGAAGTAGAAGCTAGACAAATTCAGCTGGAAAAAAAGTGTTAATTTTTAAACCTGAGAATCAGTAACCATTGGAATAATTTACCAAGGGTTGATGGGGATTCTCCATCCCTGGTAATTTTAAAATCATGGTTGTTTAAGATATGCTCTAATTCAAAAGGGGTTATTCTCGGGAAGTTCAATGGCCTACCAGAGGTCAGACTCGATGACCACAGTTGTTCCCTCCAGCCTTGGAATCGATGAATATGGGGGCCTTGAAGAGAGTGCAAATTATAGTTACAACCACTGTTGGAGCAGTGTATGGGGACTTTAGTGTAATCAGGAATGAGGCCCAGTGAATACAAAATGCAAAAATGTATTCTAGAGGGAACTGCAGAGTGAGTCTCTCATGCATTCTACATGTAAATTGTGAGAAACATAGATAGAAAAATTCACAACTGGGGAAAAAATGTTGGAATGTTTAAGCTAAAACAAACACCGTGTATATTCACAATGACCATATATTACTGATATGCATATTCTGTGGATTTGCACTCAATATGCAATCTGTGTAAAATATCATAACGGAGATATATCTCTCTGCACAGATCGTGAAATAACTGAAATCATCTACCAGAAGACCGTTAAGCCAGTGGAACAAAATAAAGATAATAATGTCACAACAACACAGACAACTCCCGTGGTTAAAACCACCACCATCACCACCACCAAAAGTACAACATTGGAGAGTACCACCAAAGCAGCAGCTCCCGTGATCCCAAACAAACCTGGGACCACAGCAACGTATCTCACAACAGGGGCAGAATCCATCACCGCAGCCCCAGTGACCACTTCCACAGCCGAGACTAAAACTGCAGCTACCTCTATGTTAGCAGAGACATCCACTTCTGCTCGTCCAACCGCCTCCCTAGCTGGGCCCACAGCACTAATTAGCACTTCCACATCAGAGCCAACCGCAATCACTCTGCCTGCTAGTTCAACGTCTGTTATGACCATTGCAGCCACCTCTGCAACAGCGGAAACGTCCACATCTCCTCTAGAGACCACTTTCCCAGGTGAGACTACAGCAGTAATTAGTACCTCTACAGTAGAGGAAAACAGTATGAGTTTCTCCGTTGCCTACTTCAGGTATGAATGCCTAGACAGATGGATAGGTAATGGTAACCCCCTGCTTTTTACTATAGATTTATATTTTACATTGTTTTACCGTTATTCTTATTAGAAGTAAAACCACAAACTCATGTCAGCCAGTTGTTTTGCCCAGCTTAGAGATGGCATCCTCAAAAGTACCACAACCCACTGTACGTACTGCTTGCACTTCCCTTCAGATGACAAATTCCTTCTTCCCAGCCACCACTTCCCAGCCAACAAGACCTTTTCCTGGGCTAGATTCTTTAGACAGGACCCAAAAATGGTAATAGGGAGGCTTTGGTCTTTGAATGGTATCATTTCCAAAAGCACCCAGGGTACGTCCAGATTTTGAGTAGGATATAATCATTTGGATGCTTCTACACTAGAAGAGACCACCGCAGGGTTAATGGCAACCTGTGCCCCCTCTGAGTGTGTCTGGAGGTCAATTTCACTTTCACAAGCCACCCACAGAGAGCTGCATTACTTAGGCAATATACAGTTGGTGTGAGCTTCACGCTACCCTTACTCATGCTGAACAGTATTTTACTCTTTTCCAATGCATGCATCTGAAGAAGTGAGTATTCACCCACGAAAGCTTATGCTCCAATACGTTTGTTAGTCTATAAGGTGCCACAGGATTCTTTGTCGCTTCTACAGTATTTTACTCATTGCCTAGTCTCATTGAAGTCAATGGAGTATACTTAGAGTAAGGGACTATTCTGCCGGATCAAGTGTGGCAGAATCTGGTCCTATGGATGTTAGGAACATGATGTCAGATGAAATTCAACAGAGGCAATTGCTAAGTAATACACAGGCTTGGAAGGATGAGATTTTTCTTGATAAATGTCTGTAAACATCACTTCCACCATACACACACAAACTGATGAAACAATATTTCCATTGATAATAATGGAAATTGACAGATAGGCAAAGTCAGAAAAATACTGCTTGAGAACTTCTCATAGTTTGATTTAAAGATGTTCACTTTGTATATTTTGAAATGTGATGTTGAGAATTTGTGTATTAGCAAATACTTTAACTTTTGGAATTTCAACATCTATTGTTGTTAAATAACTATTGTCTCACACCCCCCATTGACAACCCTCTAATAAAACAATTAAAAACTTAAAACTCAATTTTCACAAATGTGAATATTTAAATCAATAAAAACATTAAAAATGCTTTAAAATTACCATCTATATACTCTGTCAAAATTATAAAATATTAAAAATAATTCTGCCAACCCTAGTTATAGAAGGAATAGCTGTTTGATGATCCAATCTGCAAGGGAAATGCTATCAATGTCATTGTGAGCACAGTATACGAAGTTTCGAAATAGTATGAAAAAAGATGGGCATATTGTTATTTTGCATAGCTAGAGACAGTCTGATATTCCAATACAATTGGTAGTCTAATGATAATGGATTAATAGTTCCTTTAGGAAAATAATAGATACTTTTGTATCCAATATAACTGCACCTGTTTTACCAGCTACATATTATTACTGTCACCATGGGTGAGTGCATTGATTTTTTCATTCTGTTATTTCATTTTTTGCAACTGTTTTCCCAACCCTAACTCCTGCTGCAGCAATTGAACATTTCACAGTGAACATCACCATAACCAATCTCCAATATGATTCAGAAGTGGGAACTCCTCATTCTACCAGGTTCAATGCTACTGAGAAAGTCTTGATCTCTTTGGTAAGTGTGACTGCCTCACAGTCTTCCCGGGCAGTTTGGGGTATCGGGTGCTATCAGCAGTATGACAGACTAATGACATCCTCTCTTTGCCAGCTCAACCCAATATTTGGGAACAGCAGCATCGGCCCAGCTTATATAAGATGTGAAGTGACGGCGTACAGGTAAGGATCCAGGGGCTGAGGTGGTTATATTACCCTACAATGTGAAGGTTGATTTTCTGTCATTTTGTTCGGTATCAGCAAATCTGACAATGGCTTTTCTATTCTAGACTGGTGAGAGCTGGGAATGACACCGGTGTAGACGCCGTCTGCACCTACAGGCGTGACTCCACCGCTACCCCGTTTGACAGAGTGGGTGTTTACCATGAAATCAGCAACAAGACAAATGGCATCAAAACGCTGGGCCCCTACACCCTGGATAGGGACAGCCTCTATGTCAATGGTAACCAGCTGATTTCGTAACACCTTGTCCTGTCTACGTAATTCATTGCACCGATGTAACAATAGAGACATGATATGTCTGATGTATGTTACAGATCACATATAGCAAGAAAGAGTCCCAACCCCGAAATAACCACAGACCATAGAAAGTCAGTGACTGTGTTATGCCCCACTGCTCTTTCTGGACCATCCTTGCTTCTACTTTTCACTTCCTTCCTTCTCCACCTGTGCAGTTACCCACTAATCATTTCCCCTTCTCATTCCAGGTTATAACGAAGCACCAGCTCTACCAAGTGAGTATAGTTCAGAATGATTCTTACTGAAAAAATTGGAAAGATACACACTTTCAAAATTTAATATAAAACGGGGTGAATAGTGCTTGTCCAGAACTGTGACACTGCTCATAATGAAATGGAATTGGCTCTCTCAGGAGAACTGTCCACAATTCCCTTGGTGGGAAAATAAAAATCCATTTGCGAGTTGCATAAGTCCGCGTCTCTGGAATTAGAGATGTGTTTCAGTGTGTCTGTAGGGGTTGAGTTCATTGATTTTTTCATTCTGTTATTTCATTTTTTGCAGCTGTTTTGCCAACCTCAACCCCTGCTCCAGAAATTGAACATTTCTCAGTGAACTTCACCATAACCAATCTCCAATATCATTCAGAACTGGGAACTCCTCATTCTACCAGATTCAATGCTAGTGAGAAAGCCTTGATCTCCTTGGTAAGTGTGACTGGCTCACAGCCTTCCTGGGAAGTTTGGGGTATCGGGTGCTATCGGCAGTATGACAGACTAATGACATCCTCTCTTTGCCAGCTCAACCCAATATTTCGGAGCAGCAGTATCGGCCCAGCTTATATAAGATGCGAAGTGACGGCTTATAGGTAAGGATCCAGGCACTGACATTTACTTATAACACCACAGACTGAGCACACATTTACTATCAATTGGTTTGGCATCATAATGAAGCGTAAATATTTCCCTCTTGCATAATTAAGCCCTACGATACTTCTGTCACTATGGATGTAAGAAGGGAACATGTTAATGTCAACATAGATTTCCAGGTGCCATTGAATAGTTAGAGCTTCATAAATGGCCTATTTACATTATTGATTGATAGAACATTGCTAAGGGGATTATTTTACATTCCATTAATAGGTTTACTTATGAATTACCATGTTATGGTAACAATGAGATCCCAGAATGAAACATATAACTTCATCATTAGCAAACAATTTAAACACAGGATCAAATGTGACAATGGATTTTCTATTCTAGACCGGTGAGAGCTGGGAATGACATCGGTGTAGATGCTGTCTGCACCTACAGGCGCAACTCCACCGCTCCCCCATTTGACAGAGTGGGAGTTTACCATGAAATCAGCAACAAGACAAATGGCATCAAAACGCTGGGCCCCTACACCCTGGATAGGGACAGCCTCTATGTCAATGGTAACCAGCTGATTTCGTAACACCTTGTCCTGTCTACGTAATTCATTGCACCGATGTAACAACAGAGACACAATATATTTGATGTATGTTAAAGATCACATATAGCAAGAAAGAGTCCCAACCCCGGAATAACCACAGGCCATAGAAAGTCAGTGACTGTGTTATGCCCCACTGCTCTTTCTGGACCATCCTTACTTTTCCTTGTCACTTTCTTCCTTCCCCACCTGTCTAGTTACCCTCTAACCATTTTCCCTTCTCATTCCAGGTTATAACGATGCACCAGCTCTGCCAAGTGAGTATAGTTCACACTGATCCTTACTGAAAAAATTGGAAAGATACACACTTTCAAAATATTATATAAGAAAGGGGGGTGAATAGTGCTTGTCCAGAACTGTCACTCTTCTCATAATGGAATGGAATTGGCCATCTAAGGAGAACTGTCCACAGTTCCCTTGTGGAGGGGTGGGGGTTTGTGGACAAAAATCCATTTGCGATTTGCATAAGCCTGCGTCTGTGGAATTAGGGATGTGTATCAGTGTGTCTGTAGGGGTGAGTTCATTGATTTTTCATTCTGTTATTTCATTTTTTACAGCTGTTTTCCCAACCTCAACCACTGCTCCAGCAACTGAACATTTCACAGTGAACTTCACCATAACCAATCTCAAATATGATTCAGGACTGGGAACTCCTCATTCTACCAGGTTCAATGCTACTGAGAAAGTCTTGATCTCTTTGGTAAGTGTGACTGCCTCGCAATCTTCCCGGGCAGTTTGAGGTATCGGGTGCTATCGGCAGTACGACAGACTAATGACATCCTCTCTTTGCCAGCTGAACCCAATATTTGAGAACAGCAGCATCGGCCCAGCTTATATAAGATGCGAAGTGACGGCGTACAGGTAAGGATCCAGGGGCCGAGATGTATCTTATTACCCTACAATGTGAAGGTTGATTTTCTATCATTTTGTTCGTCATTGGACAGTCATCAGCAAATAATTTAAACACAGGATCAAATCTGACAATGGCTTTTCTACTCTAGACCGGTGAGAGCTGGGAATGACACCAGTGTAGATGCAGTCTGCACCTACAGGCGCAACTCCACCGCTCCCCCGTTTGACAGAGTGGGTGTTTACCATGAAATCATCAACAAGACAAATGGCATCACCACGCTGGGCCCCTACAGCCTGGACAAGGACAGCCTCTATGTCAATGGTAAGTTGCCAATATAGTTATCATTATAATGTGCTCTTGTGTGTCTCATTGCCTGTGCATTCCCTTTCAAATAATGAATAGACAAAGATTACGGACCTGATCCCCTGCTGCCCTTTGTTTTGAATCCTCTTGACGTCCATGGAAATTTAATTTCTAATGTACGAGATTGGAAGGGTTATACTTTACGAGATGTAAATTATGACAAGACGGAACGCAGGTGAGATTCTCTTGTGGTGTTTCAAAGCAGGGAAGGCAGCATTAAAATCCACACAGCTGTAGGAGCTAATGGCCATCTTTGACTGCCTCTAGCTGGCAAAGGTCTCAAGGCCTTTGTAGAACACGCTCTAGAAATAAAACCGAATGCCCTCAACATGCAATATAAAAATTGTTCTTATTATTAGTTGTACTTTGGCAGCGTGTTTGTATTGCACCTAGCACTGGAAACATAGAAATGTCATGCAATAAAATAGGGCCAGGGTCTCCCACCTTTACTGGGTGTTTATCTGGAGTAGTGTGTCCATTTTGGGCCCCACACTATAAGAAGGATGTGGAAAAATTGGAAAGAGTCCAGCAGAGGGCAAGAAAAATGATTGAGAGGCTGGGATTATTTAGTCTGCAGAAGAGAAGAGTGAGGGGGGATTTGATAGCAGCCTTCAACTACCTGAAAGGGGTTGCAAAGAGGATGGATCTAGATTGTTCTCAGTGGTACCAGATGACAGAACAAGGAGTAATGGACTCAAGTTGCAGTGGGGGAGGTTTAAATTGGATATTAGGAAAAACTTTTTCACTAGGAGAGTGGTGAAGCACTGGAATGGGTTACCTAGGGAGGTGGTGGAATCTCCTTCCTTAGAGGTTTTTAAGGTCAGGCTTGACAAAGCCCTGGCTGGGATGATTTAGTTGGGGATTGGTCCTGCTTTCAGCAGGGGGTTAGACTAGATGACCTCCTGAGGTATCTTCCAACCCTGATATTCTATGATTCTATACGTCTAAGCCAGCCCTGGAGACTCCATTAAAATGGGTTCGTGATGCAACCCACTTTGGGGTCCCGACCCACAGTTTGAGAACCACTGTAGTAGTTAACTCCCTTTTATATTCAAAATAGGGAAACTCCTAAGAGCTGTGAAGCAGCATTGAAAGCTGCAGAGAAGTAAGGGCAAC
This sequence comes from Macrochelys suwanniensis, assembly GCA_033296515.1. Lineage (NCBI taxonomy): Eukaryota > Metazoa > Chordata > Testudines > Chelydridae > Macrochelys > Macrochelys suwanniensis. The sequence continues at coordinate 6,099,271 of CM065799.1, forward strand.
CTGGTCTGACGTCAAGTAGGAAAAATTTTCCTTCGCCATAGGGCATTGAGCAATCTTTTCAAAATGAACCCCACCATTATAGCCTAGCCGCTTTGAATTAGTGTGGTGAGCTAATATATCTGTAGTCCTGTCGAATGTTTCATTTATCCAGATGTCTCCAAATCAATTTCTCTTCATTCATCCCCTGCCTGCCTCTCTGATTCTATTGTCCCTTCCCTCTCCAGGTTACAATGAAGCGCGCTCTGTGCCAAGTAAGTATCTTTAAGAATGGAAAAGGTTGTAAAGCTTTGAAAAATTAGTGTAGAAGAGGTAGTGATGATGCCTGTTTAGACACCTTTTCATTGGTTGATATTATAATTGAACTAGAATTAGAAATAAGGCACACATTTTTAACAGTGAAAGTGACTGCCAAGCTTCCAAGGAAAGTGATGGATTCTCCATCTCTTGATATCTTCACATCGAGACTGGATACCTTTCTGGGAGAGATGCTTTAGTCAAACACAAGTTACTGGCCTCTGTACAGGGGTAGCTGGATGAAATTCTATGATCTGTGATGTACAGGAGACCACACTACATCTAGTACACACTACATCTAACGGTCTCTTCTGGCCTGAACATCCATGCATTTATTAATTAGTTCTCCTAAGGTTTCCTTCAAACATTTGGTGTTGAATACTGACACCACGCCCAGTTAATGCATTTTAGTGTGTTTCTGGGAGTAATACTTGTCTTTAAGTTAAAACTGTTATTCACCATTTCCCCAGCTATGATACCAACTACAACCAGTGCTCCTGCTCCAACAGTCGAATATTTCACAGTGAACTTCACCATAACCAATCTCCAGTACAGTTCCCAACTAGGAACCCCCAATTCCTTGAAATTTAATAATACAGAGAAAGTGCTGACCTCTTTGGTAAGTGTGTCTAAGTCCATCCTTCCTTTGGCCAAGTCATGTCCAGTCTTTTGGGGGAATTGCAATTATCTCTGTGTGATGGACTCATGAAATCCTCTCTTTTGCTAGCTTGACCTACTGCTCAAAAACAGCAGCATCGGCTCACACTACATCGGATGCAAAGTGATAGCTTATAGGTAAGAACAGCGGGGTGAAAGCTTTTTGTTTTACATCCTATTTACTATTTATTCTGCTTGATTCTTTATTTATTAAATGTGTAACATGAGCCCATGACAATTGCCACTAGGCACATATGCGCCTCAGAGAAATAATGCTGTGACCTATTTTAAGTTAACTAAGCAGATCATTATCCCTAAAAAGAGGCTAATCAGATTCATCTCCCTCCATGGGCAAGGTCTGGGGGAACTAATGGGGCTTATGCCTTGCCCTAAAGTTCAACATACTTTGATTCTGTTGGACCAACGAGGTGTTTATAAACTCCAGGGCCTTCCTGGAAATGCAAGTGCATCCCAACTAACCAACTTCGCGATGACACACAAGAATGGAGGCGGCCTATGCTATATCGTTATCATTCTGCTTACTGCTGACAGTATTTGCCACGCTTGTTAAATTTAACTAGAGAGGAAGGATGGGACCTTGGAGTCCTGGGTTCAATTCCCTGCTCTGCCACAAACTTTCACTGTGACCTTGGGTGAGTCACTTAGCCCAGGTCTACACTTCGGGGGCGGGGGGGCAAGGGTCAACCTAAGATACACAACTTCAGCTACAGGAATAGCACAGCTGATGTCGATGCATCTTAGGTCGACTTACCTTGACGTCCTCACGACGGCGAGTCGACCGCTGCCACTCCCCCGTCGACTCCACTTCCGTCTCCCGCAGCAGTGGAGTTCCGGAGTCGATGGGGAGAGCGCTCGGAGATCGATTTATCTTGTCTAGACTAGACATGATAAATCGACCCCCAAGAGATCGATCGCTACCCGCCAATCCGGCGGGTAGGGTAGACCTGCCCTTAGTCTCTCTGACTCACTTCCCAATCTGTAAAATGGGGATAATACTGCTGCTCCTCCCAGTAATATTGTGAGGATAAGTACATTAAAAATTGTGAGGCTCTTGGATACTAGAGCAATGAGGGCCCAATAAGTACCTTAGATCAACAGCTAATATGTTAATCTATCCTTGTTAATGTTAGCTTTGCGAGGGGAAAAAAACCTTCTCTACTGTGTCATTTTCCTGAAGACTTAACATGCTGCTGAAGCTATTTATAATATCCAAGGATTTTACCTGATGGTCTGTGGACAGCAACCGCATTGAGAACCAACCATTTGGGGTGGGGTGGTGGAAGGGCAGGTTGGGAGTGAGGAGGGGAAATGGGTCCAGGAGAGGATTTCTCTCTCACAAAGCGGTCGACAGAGTTAAAACGTTGGCAATCCCACTAGCTACCTTACCTAGCATTTTATTTCATCTCCAAAAAGAGCAGAATGATTTTTTTTCCCCCGAAGCTTTTTTAAATTTTCCAATGTTATAAATGGATAGAAAAAAAAAATATCACATGCAACTTGCTTGTCCTGTTGTCCCTAGGCCTGTGAAAAATGGGGACGGCACACACGTAGATGGCCTCTGCACCTACCGAAATGACTCCACCAGACCCAGGTTTGACAGAGCGAAGGTTTACCACGAGCTGAGCAACAAGACAGGAGACATCACTAAATTAGGTCCTTACAACTTGGACAACAGCAGTCTCCATGTCAATGGTAAATAACAAACAGCCCGTTGTTGTTCACTGCTGTCATAGGCGCAGTGTTAAGAATCAAAAAAGCAGTGTAACACTCTGCAGCACAAGCACAATTCACTGTATACGTACAGCTCCATCCACTATGGACAGCCTCTTCCATACCCTGCGTGCTCCGCTTAGGTGTACCTTGCATCTAATTAATTTGCACGCCTGCAGGGGCTTTAAATCCAAGCCATGACACTGCGGCCATTAGTTTTCGACAGCACACACCAATAAATTCCCAACCGCTGTGACGCAGCATTGGAATCTGAAGAGCAGCAAAAGTCTTCCTGATCTGCCTCCAATTGGGAGCATCTTGAAGCTCACTGGCCAATATTTTTTAAATGCGCCACGCGTTGCTCTGTCAATGTGCACTAGAATAAATAGGATCATCATATAATCAAGAGAGATGAGCCTCAAATGGAACATTGTATCTGAGGGCCCTAAACTCTGGGGATGTGTGAACCCTCTTACTACACATTTATAGCAAGACAGTCTCCAAATGAACACTGATCGGCAATGCATGTGCAGTGATTTTGGCGATGTAGGAGACTACGTCCCGGTGACAATCAATGGGATTTAGTCTCCAAAATCAATTAGGTATTTTTGAGCATTTTATCCCAATAGTACACATAGCTTTTATCTGTGAGTTGCAGTTCTTTGAGATTATAGTAAAATACACCCATTCTTAAGCAACGGGGTTACTTATTTGATGGATACACATCTACAGCGCTTGGCTTCTGGCGATCCATTCCTGAGTTATCTGTTTTATGATGCTCTTTCATTTTTTAGTCTCTCTGTCCATAGCCCTGTTTCTTAATGATAATCTCTGTTCCTTTCCAGAATACAATGAAGCACTTCTTGGACCAAGTAAGTGTTTTATCAAATTAATTCATATTAAAGCTATCAAAGGAAAATTAGTGGGGAAGGAGTTCTTGAAAGCCCTATAGAAGTGTAGAGTTCTGTTGGGATTGAGACTGTCTTTGAGGGTGAAGAAGGCTTTGTATGTTGCTATGTTATGATCCTTTCTCTCCTATATCACAGCTCCGAGCGTCACTACCCCACAAAGTCCAACAGCTGCACATTTCACACTGAACCTCACCTTAACCAACCTCCGCTACACCACAGACCTGGGGACACCGGGTTCCCTTAAATTCAATTCTACAGAGAAAACAATATTGTATTATGTAAGTCTGACAGACACATGCTGCCCGGCTTATTTCATTTGTTGGCTCTTGTGCTCTCCCCTTTGCACACCACCCTGTTCCCCCACACTCATGTCAGACTCATGTAATGATCTTTTCTTTGACAGATTGAGCCTCTGCTCAGAAACAGCAGCATTGGCCCTGTCTACACTGGATGCAAAGTGATGGCATTTAGGTAAGGATGGTGTACTTCTTCAATGACGCTACAGTGTAGGACTTCATGTACGTTCGATGGACACGCTAATAACTAAGAATGTATAGTTCCTATCCTTTTCCTTAATACTTAAAATATCCATTTATCTAACTACCACCAATGTCCAGCATTTACAGTGCAACGCCTTAGTACCTGGGAACCAGTGTCATTACAGTGAAAGCTGTTATGATTTCTTAGATACCCTTTTTTCATAAAATTGATTTCATAATGATATTGTGATAGTTCCATAAGCTTCCTTTAAACCCAAATTCAAACAATTATCCTGTCCTGGATAGTGCAGCTTGAGTTTAGTTGGTTCTTTTCAATATATTGAGGAACGAACACAGACAACGGCACTAACTAACAGAAATCTTCATAACGTCTGATTTCCTAGGTCGGTGAAGAACAGGGATGACACAGGAGTAGATGCCTTCTGCAGCTACAGGAATGACCCCGCAGCTCCCACGTTTGAGAGAGTGAAGGTTTACCGTGAGCTGAGCAGCATGACAAAGGACATCACTAAGTTAGGGCAATACAACCTGGATAAGAAGAGCCTCTATGTCAATGGTAATCAGATGATGGTCTCACACCTCCAGGGAGGGCTCATATCGCTCCTTGGTTTAACACGCATGAATAAAAAAGATAAAACTCTTGAAAAATCTACTGGAAAAAATGACACACACAGCAGAGAAGTCAGTCCAGACTTTACTCATTTGTGAGCTCAGAAAACAGCTAATTTCCTTGCACACCCTGGAAACACTCTTCAGTGGGGTGACAGCTGCCATAGTAGGACACGATAAATTCCCCAGGAGATGGAAAGGGGACATGGAAAATACAGAAAAGTGAGAGATGGCCTGCTTGGGCCCTTGGCTCCCATTCGACAGGGCATTTCAGCACGTTCTTAACTTTAAGCACAGAAGTGTACCGTTGACGTTCGAATAATACGGGCTTAAAGATGAGCATGAGCCTAAGAGCAGTAGCGTAGCCAGGGATGGTGCAGGGGGAGTGGCCGCGCCCCCACTCAGCGGAAGTGGCGCCTTTTTTTGCTCCCGACGCCTTTTGCTCCTACGCTGCAGCCAGAGCGGAGCATTTTTTTTTGCTCCCGATGCTTTTTGCTCCCGGCACCTTTTTTTAGCTCTGCTCCCCCTGTGCTCTAAACCTGGCTACGCCACTGCCTAAGAGCATTTGTCGTATTTAAGAACATGGGTAAAATGGTCACTAACACTTAAGTGACTTAGGAAACCAAGTCCCATGGATTGGCAGGATTTACGCTTCTGGGTCCTACAGGCACTTCTAAAATTTTTACCTTAAGTCCCGTTTTTAAAAGTGACTTGAGCGATGTAGGAGACTAAGTCGCCTAAGTGACAATCAATGGGATTTAGTCTCCTAAGTCACTTAGCTATTTTTGAGCATTTTATCCCTATAGTACACATAGCTTATATCTCCGAATTGCAGTTCTTTGAGATTATAGTAAAATACACCCATTCTTAAGCAACAGGGTTACTTATTTGATGGATACACATCTACAGTGCTTGACTTCTGTCTGTGCATTCCTGAGTTATCTGTTTTATGATCCTCCTTCATTTTTTAGTCTCTCTGTCCATAGCCCTGTTTCTTAATGATAATCTCTGTTCCTTTCCAGAATACAATGAAGCACTTCTTGGACCAAGTAAGTGTTTTATCAAATTAATTCATATTAAAACTATCAAAGGAAAATTTGTGGGAAAGGAATTCTTGAAAGCCATGTAGAAGTGTAGATTTCTGTTGGGATTGAGAGTGTCTTTGAAGGTGAAGAAGGCTTTGTATGTTGCTATGTTATGATCCTTTCTCTCCTATATCACAGCTCCGAGCATCACTACCCCACAAAGTCCAACAGCTGCACATTTCACACTGAACTTCACCTTAACCAACCTCCGCTACACCACAGACCTGGGGACACCGGGTTCCCTCAAATTCAATTCTACAGAGAAAATAATACTGTATTATGTAAGTCTGACAGACACATGCTGCCCGGCTTATTTCATTAGTTGGCTCTTGTGATCTCCTCTTTGCACACACCCCTCTCCCCCCACACTTGTGTCAGACTGAGGAAATGATTTTTTTTTTTTTGACAGATTGAGCCTCTGCTCAGAAACAGCAGCATTGGCCCTGTCTACACTGGATGCAAAGTGATGGCTTTTAGGTAAGGATGGTGTACTTCTTCAATGACGCTACAGTGTAGGGCTTCATGTACGTTCGATGGACACGCTAATAACTAAGGGCAGGTCTTCACTACCTGCCGGATCGGCGGGTAGCAATCGATCTATCGGGGATCGATTTTTCGCGTCTCGTTAAGACGCGATTAATCGATCCCCGATCATGCTCCCCGTCGGCTCCGGCAATCCACCTCATCGAAAGGCGGAAGCGGAGTCGACGGGGGAGCGGCAGCGATCGACTCGCCGCCGTCCTCATGGCCAGGTAAGTCGATTACGATACGCCGACTTCAGCTACGCTATTCACGTAGCTGAAGTTGCGTATCGTAGATCGACCCCCTCCCCTAGTGTAGCCCTGGGCTAAGAATGTATAGTTCCTATCCTTTTTCCTTTTCCTTAATATTTAAAATATTAATGTATCTAACTACCACCAGTGTCTGGCATTTAGTACCTGGGAACCAGTGTCATTACAGTGAAAGATGCTATGATTTTTTAGATACCCTTTTTTTTCATAAAATTGATTTCATAATGATATTGTGATAGTTCCATAAGCTTCCTTTAAACCCAAATTCAAACAATTATCCTGTCCTGGATAGTGCAGCTTGAGTTTAGTTGGTTCTTTTCAATATATTGAGGAACGAACACAGACAACGGCACTAACTAACAGAAATCTTCATAACGTCTGATTTCCTAGGTCGGTGAAGAACAGGGATGACACAGGAGTAGATGCCTTCTGCAGCTACAGGAATGACCCCGCAGCTCCCACGTTTGAGAGAGTGAAGGTTTACCGTGAGCTGAGCAGCATGACAAAGGACATCACTAAGTTAGGGCAATACAACCTGGATAAGAAGAGCCTCTATGTCAATGGTAATCAGATGATGGTCTCACACCTCCAGGGAGGGCTCATATCGCTCCTTGGTTTAACACGCATGAATAAAAAAGATAAAACTCTTGAAAAATCTACTGGAAAAAATGACACACACAGCAGAGAAGTCAGTCCAGACTTTACTCATTTGTGAGCTCAGAAAACAGCTAATTTCCTTGCACACCCTGGAAACACTCTTCAGTGGGGTGACAGCTGCCATAGTAGGACACGATAAATTCCCCAGGAGATGGAAAGGGGACATGGAAAATACAGAAAAGTGAGAGATGGCCTGCTTGGGCCCTTGGCTCCCATTCGACAGGGCATTTCAGCACGTTCTTAACTTTAAGCACAGAAGTGTACCGTTGACGTTCGAATAATACGGGCTTAAAGATGAGCATGAGCCTAAGAGCAGTAGCGTAGCCAGGGATGGTGCAGGGGGAGTGGCCGCGCCCCCACTCAGCGGAAGTGGCGCCTTTTTTTGCTCCCGACGCCTTTTGCTCCTACGCTGCAGCCAGAGCGGAGCATTTTTTTTTGCTCCCGATGCTTTTTGCTCCTGGCACCTTTTTTTAGCTCTGCTCCCCCTGTGCTCTAAACCTGGCTACGCCACTGCCTAAGAGCATTTGTCGTATTTAAGAACATGGGTAAAATGGTCACTAACACTTAAGTGACTTAGGAAACCAAGTCCCATGGATTGGCAGGATTTACGCTTCTGGGTCCTACAGGCACTTCTAAAATTTTTACCTTAAGTCCCGTTTTTAAAAGTGACTTGAGCGATGTAGGAGACTAAGTCGCCTAAGTGACAATCAATGGGATTTAGTCTCCTAAGTCACTTAGCTATTTTTGAGCATTTTATCCCTATAGTACACATAGCTTATATCTCCGAATTGCAGTTCTTTGAGATTATAGTAAAATACACCCATTCTTAAGCAACAGGGTTACTTATTTGATGGATACACATCTACAGTGCTTGACTTCTGTCTGTGCATTCCTGAGTTATCTGTTTTATGATCCTCCTTCATTTTTTAGTCTCTCTGTCCATAGCCCTGTTTCTTAATGATAATCTCTGTTCCTTTCCAGAATACAATGAAGCACTTCTTGGACCAAGTAAGTGTTTTATCAAATTAATTCATATTAAAACTATCAAAGGAAAATTTGTGGGAAAGGAATTCTTGAAAGCCATGTAGAAGTGTAGATTTCTGTTGGGATTGAGAGTGTCTTTGAAGGTGAAGAAGGCTTTGTATGTTGCTATGTTATGATCCTTTCTCTCCTATATCACAGCTCCGAGCATCACTACCCCACAAAGTCCAACAGCTGCACATTTCACACTGAACTTCACCTTAACCAACCTCCGCTACACCACAGACCTGGGGACACCGGGTTCCCTCAAATTCAATTCTACAGAGAAAATAATACTGTATTATGTAAGTCTGACAGACACATGCTGCCCGGCTTATTTCATTAGTTGGCTCTTGTGATCTCCTCTTTGCACACACCCCTCTCCCCCCACACTTGTGTCAGACTGAGGAAATGATTTTTTTTTTTTTGACAGATTGAGCCTCTGCTCAGAAACAGCAGCATTGGCCCTGTCTACACTGGATGCAAAGTGATGGCTTTTAGGTAAGGATGGTGTACTTCTTCAATGACGCTACAGTGTAGGGCTTCATGTACGTTCGATGGACACGCTAATAACTAAGGGCAGGTCTTCACTACCTGCCGGATCGGCGGGTAGCAATCGATCTATCGGGGATCGATTTTTCGCGTCTCGTTAAGACACGATTAATCGATCCCCGATCATGCTCCCCGTCGGCTCCGGCAATCCACCTCATCGAAAGGCGGAAGCGGAGTCGACGGGGGAGCGGCAGCGATCGACTCGCCGCCGTCCTCATGGCCAGGTAAGTCGATTACGATACGCCGACTTCAGCTACGCTATTCACGTAGCTGAAGTTGCGTATCGTAGATCGACCCCCTCCCCTAGTGTAGCCCTGGGCTAAGAATGTATAGTTCCTATCCTTTTTCTTTTTCCTTAATATTTAAAATATTAATGTATCTAACTACCACCAGTGTCTGGCATTTAGTACCTGGGAACCAGTGTCATTACAGTGAAAGATGCTATGATTTTTTAGATACCCTTTTTTTTCATAAAATTGATTTCATAATGATATTGTGATAGTTCCATAAGCTTCCTTTAAACCCAAATTCAAAAAAATATCCTGTCCTTCTGGATAGTGCAGCTTGAGTTTAGTTGGTTCTTTTTAATACCCTATTGAGGAACGAACACAGACAATGGCACTAACTAACAGAAATCTTCATAACGTCTGATTTCCTAGGTCGGTGAAGAACAGGGATGACACAGGAGTAGATGCCTTCTGCAGCTACAGGAATGACCCCACAGTGCCCACGTTTGAGAGAGTGAAGGTTTACCGTGAGCTGAGCAGCATGACAAAGGACATCACCAAGCTAGGGCAATACAACCTGGATAAGAAGAGCCTCTATGTCAATGGTAAGCGGATGATGGTCTTACACCTCCAGGGAGGGCTCATATCGCTCCTTGGTTGAACACGCATGAATAAAAAAAATGAAACTCTTGAAAATCTACCAGAAACAATGACATTCACACAGCGGAGAAGTCAGTCCAGACTTGAGTAGAATATTTCTGAGCTCAGAAAACAGCTGATTTTCTTTGCACACCATGGAAATACTCTTCAGTGGGGTGACAGCTGCCATAGTAGGACACGATAAATTCCCCAGGAGATGGAAAGGGGACATGGAAAATACAGAAAAGTGAGAGATGGCCTGCTTAGGCCCTAGGGTCCTATTCGGCAGGGCATTTAAGCACATCCTTAACTTTATGCACAGAAGTGTCCCGTTGACGTTCATGGAATAACACGTGCTTAAAGATGAGCATGAGCCTAAGACCATTTGTCCTATTTAAGAACATGGGTAAAATGGTCCGAAACACTTAAGTGACTTAGGAGACCAAGTCCCATGGATTGGCAGGATTTAGGCTTCTGGGTCCTACAGGCACTTCTAAACTTTTTACCTTAAGTCCCATTTTTAAAAGTGACTTGAGCGATGTAGGAGACTACGTCCCAGTGACAATCAATGGGATTTAGTCTCCTAAATCATGTAGGTATTTTTGAGCATTTTATCCCAATAATAAACATAGCTTTTATCTGTGAGTTGCAGTTCTTTGAGATTATAGTAAAATACACCCGTTCTTAAGTAACTGGGTTACTTATTTGATAGATACACATCTACAGCGCTTGGCTTGAAAGGTGGTCCTTTCCTGAGTTATCTGTATTATGATCCTCTTTCATTTTTCATTCTCTCTGTCCATAGCCCTGTTTCTTAATGATAATCTCTGTTCCTTTCCAGAATACAATGAAGCACTTCTTGAACCAAGTAAGTGTGTTATCAAATTAATTCATATTAAAGCTATCAAAGGAAAATTTGTGGGAAAAGAATTCTTAAAAGCCCTGTAGAAGTGTAGATTTCTGTGGGGATTGAGGGTGTCTTTGAGGGTGAAGAAGGCTTTGTACGTTGCTATGTTATGATCCTTTCTCTCCTATATCACAGCTCCAAGCCTCACTACCCCACAAAGTCCAACAGCTGCACATTTCACACTGAACCTCACCTTAACCAACCTCCGCTACACCACAGACCTGGGGACACCGGGTTCCCTTAAATTCAATTCTACAGAGAAAACAATATTGTATTATGTAAGTCTGACAGACACATGCTGCCCGGCTTATTTCATTTGTTGGCTCTTGTGCTCTCCCCTTTGCACACCACCCTGTTCCCCCACACTCATGTCAGACTCATGTAATGATCTTTTCTTTGACAGATTGAGCCTCTGCTCAGAAACAGCAGCATTGGCCCTGTCTACACTGGATGCAAAGTGATGGCATTTAGGTAAGGATGGTGTACTTCTTCAATGACGCTACAGTGTAGGGCTTCATGTACGTTCGATGGACACGCTAATAACTAAGAATGTATAGTTCCTATCCTTTTTCCTTTTCCTTAATATTTAAAATATTAATGTATCTAACTACCACCAGTGTCTGGCATTTAGTACCTGGGAACCAGTGTCATTACAGTGAAAGATGCTATGATTTTTTAGATACCCTTTTTTTTCATAAAATTGATTTCATAATGATATTGTGAAAGTTCCATAAGCTTCCTTTAAACCCAAATTCAAAAAAATATCCTGTCCCTCTGGATAGTGCGGCTTGAGTTTAGTTGGTTCCTTTTAATACCCTATTGAGGAACGAACACAGACAATGGCACTAACTAACAGAAATCTTCATAACGTCTGATTTCCTAGGTCGGTGAAGAACAGGGATGACACAGGAGTAGATGCCTTCTGCAGCTACAGGAATGACCCCACAGCGCCCACGTTTGAGAGAGTGAAGGTTTACCGTGAGCTGAGCAGCATGACAAAGGACATCACCAAGTTAGGGCAATACAACCTGGATAAGAAGAGCCTCTATGTCAATGGTAAGCGGATGATGGTCTTACACCTCCAGGGAGAGCTCATATCGCTCCTTGGTTTAACACGCATGAATAAAAAAAATGAAACTCTTGAAAATCTACCAGAAACAATGACATTCACACAGCGGAGAAGTCAGTCCAGACTTGAGTAAAATATTTCTGAGCTCAGAAAACAGCTGATTTTCTTTGCACACCATGGAAATACTCTTCAGTGGGGTGACAGCTGCCATAGTAGGACAAGATAAATTCCCCAGGAGATGGAAAGGGGAATGGAAAATACAGAAAAGTGAGAGATGGCCTGCTTAGGCCCTAGGGTCCAATTTGGCAGGGCATTTAAGCACATCCTTAACTTTATGCACAGAAGTATCCCATTGACGTTCATGGAATAACACGTGCTTAAAGATGAGCATGAGCCTAAGACCATTTGTCCTATTTAAGAACATGGGTAAAATGGTCCGAAACACTTAAGTGACTTAGGAGACCAAGTCCCATGGATTGGCAGGATTTAGGCTTCTGGGTCCTACAGGCACTTCTAAACTTTTTACCTTAAGTCCCATTTTTAAAAGTGACTTGAGCGATGTAGGAGACTACGTCCCAGTGACAATCAATGGGATTTAGTCTCCTAAATCATGTAGGTATTTTTGAGCATTTTATCCCAATAGTACAGATAGCTTTTATCTGTGAGTTGCAGTTCTTTGAGATTATAGTAAAATACACCCATTCTTAAGCAACAGGGTTACTTATTTGACGGATACACATCTACAGCGCTTGGCTTCTAGCCATCCATTCCTGAGTTATCTGTATTGTGATCCTCTTTCATGTTTTAGTCTCTTTGTCCATAGCCCTGTTTCTTAATGATAATCTCTGTTCCTTTCCAGAATACAATGAAGTACTTCTTGGACCACGTAAGTGTTTTATCAAATTAATTTATATTAAAGCTATAAAAGGAAAATTAGTGGGGAAGCAGTTCTTGAAAGTCCTGTAGGAGTGTAGATTTCTGTTGCAATTGAGGGGGTCTTTGAGGGTGAAGAAGGCTTTGTATGTTGCTATGTTATAATCCTTTCTCTCCTATATCACAGCTCTGACCCTAACTACTCCACAAAGTGCAACAGCTGTGCATTTCACACTGAACCTCACCTTAACCAACCTCCGCTACACCACAAACCTGGGGACACCGGGTTCCGTCAAATTCAATTCTACAGAGAAAACAATACTCTATTATGTAAGTCTGACAGACACACGCTGCCTGGCTTATTTCATTTGTTGGCTATTGTGCTCTCTCCTTTGCACACACCCCTCTCCCCCCACACTCGTGTCAGACTGAGGAAATGATCTTTTCTTTGACAGATTGAGCCCCTGCTCAGAAACAGCAGCATTGGCCCTGTCTACACTGGATGCAAAGTGATGGCTTTTAGGTAAGAGTTCTGGTGTGGGCGTGGTTCCATTGTTTTGACAGACACTAACTGGGCCAAGACCCCAACTGGCTGTAAAGCAGCACAATTTTTTATAACCCACATTTCCCCAAACTGAAATCTGCCCATGTATGACGTAATTCTTCCTCCCTTGGCTCCTGTATATTAATGTTCATATTGCAATTTGGAAAGTGAGTCCAAATCACCCCATTAAACCTTCACGATTTCATTTTATTATTGGTTCTGTGAATTAAACCCCCCTAACTCTGCAATGCAGCTGCTGTGATTGTGAATGAAGACTGATTGTGGCTGGGTTTCTCAATCGCCAGCTTTCACAGTAACATAAATAAGGCAGGTGATTTTCTGTCCATGTCAGCCGAGTCCTAAAGCATGCCTGTGACTCTCTAGGTCTGTGAATAACAAGGACACCGGGATCAATGCCGTCTGCAGCTACATAAACAATCCCACCGCCGCCACGTTTGACAGAGTGAAGCTTTATCATGAGCTGAGTGGCATGACAAAGGGCATCACCACGCTAGGAGCCTACACCCTGGAGAAGAACAGCCTTTATGTCAATGGTAAACATCCAGAGTTGGCTTAGGGGTCACCCGGAGACTTTAGAATCATAGAATATCACTGTTGGAAGGGACCTTAGGAGGTCATCTAGTCCAACCCCTTGCTCAAAACAGGACCAATCCCCAATTTTTGCCCCAGATCCCTAAATGGCCCCCTCAAGGATTGAACTCACAACCCTGGGTTTAACAGGCCAATGCTCAAACCACTGAGCTATCCCTCCCCGCTTTAATTCATGCTTTCGCTTCATCGGGGCTTGAGCTCTCTAGTCGCTCATGGCGAACTTCCCCTTCTGTAGATGATGATTTCCAGGTTAGGGCAGTCCACAGGCTTTGGCACAAGGACTAAGCCAGTCCAGCATATCGGTGCTGCCATGGAGGTTCTTCATTTAGCTAATAGCTACGTTGAAAAGCTCACTGCTGTCTTCATCTAAATGAAACAAGGACCCACTCTGTCTTCCGTTAGGTGGATAAAACTGCTGTCAAAAACCACCCTTAACCCTTTTTTTTCAAATTTATTTATTTAGGCTTCCGCCTCTCTGACATAGCTACTACTACAAAACCTCCTCCCACGGTGGCTCTAGAGAATGTGGGGTATCTGCTCAACTTCAAAATAATCAATGTAAACCTAACCAACTCAGACCCGAAGTCTTCGGCCTACCAAGCATTACAGAAAGACATTGCTGACCAGGTGAGATGCCCCCTTTCAGAAGCCGTCTTGGCTGTTCTATCTGATTTTCGCACCAACTTCCAGGAACAGTTTGATTGTTTTTAGTTGTTGACCTTCAAAATGTGGACATAGAAATTGTCAATGTTTCAAATTTCAACCATCTCTGCTGCTGCCAGTCGCGATAGCGGCTGTGCGTTGTGTAACATAATTCATGAGAAGCGTCAGGATTTGTTACGTGAGGGGGGGGTCTCCACACTTCAGAGAAATCACAAGACTTGATCACCTCTAAAAGAGACAAGGCGGAGGCCATATATTAAACCCAGCCTGTTGGCACCTCTACCTTAATGACCAAATTTAGGAGTAGACACAAACTGATCCCGACACATGCAGGTGTAACCCACCGGTGAGTGTGCAACAGGTCCTCCTCCACGCCTGACCCACAGAATACATGAGTCTGTTTACACCACTACCTAGAGAAAGAGCAATTGATGCTCTGAGCTCTGCAGGTTGCCCGTTCAATGGCTGGAGTGTTAAGCAAGATGGCAGCCAATGATAATCTCAGTTGGTGATGGGATAAAATGAGAAGAAGGGCTGCCATGCTCAAAGTCAAGTTGGAACCATGAGAACACTTACCACACGATGCACTTTTCAAATATACAAATCAGTCACATCTTCAGCCATGTTAGGGTCCTTCTGCTGCCCTAAAGCATTAGGCATGAGGTCACCCCTTACTACTGGTAATATCTCATGGTGTGTTTCTTTCAGATTAACCAGCTGTACAAAAAGAGTGACCTTCAAGGCAGATTCCTGTACTGCAGCGTCACAGGCTTGAGGTTTGTGCTACGATTCAGTTTTGTTTGTTAAAGTGAGCAGCTGCTCACGCCTTTCCCTGTGTACCCTGCTCCCTTGCTCTTGGCAGAATTCCTCTCTGCTCCAAAGTTTGACATGCAGTTTAATTCACGCCCTGTCTGAATAACTCACAGGAGCCAGTCCCTTACCTCTTCGTTCTCACGCACATGCCCAGGGTTTAAATATCAGGGATTAAAATCAGTAAAAGGATCGAGGCCGGGCACCATGCTCTAGCTGATCTCCCGAGGGGTCAGACTCAACTTGTGAAAGCGAGTCATGAACGCTGGCCATTAAGGGACAGATGAGCTGGAGATGGACTCCTCTCCAAGAACATGTCTGGGCTCAGCTCTGCCGGCCCTGGAAGTGCTGCTAGTGCCAACAGAACTGTCACCAAACTACCTGTTTCCATACTTGGCATTTCATGCAATTAGCATTCTTCACAAAACCGGGGTCGTGGGGAGACTCAGGGGCTGGGTCACGAGACCCTCCCCGCCCCCCCCCTCACCTCCAGGGAACTGGTCTGAATCTGTCCCAGGTTGGTGGGGGACCAAAAGTCATTCGTATTCCACAGAGGGCCAGTGGTCCATGGGGAATGAGCTGGGTGGTTCTTACTCTAGTTCCCACTAGACAAGTGTCTACATCAAACCCTTTCCCCCACCTCCATCCCACCAGGTATCCTTGACTAGGATTTTCAAAGGGAGTTAAGCACCCAACTCCCATTGCCTTTCATGGGGATTTGCGCACGTTTAGGGCCCCTTTGAAAACCCCAGTGCTTGTTGGCAATCTCAGCAGAGGACAAGAATGGAATGGATCATAGAGATAAAACCCCTCCTTTCTTTTAGCCCCCAGAGCTGGCCCCTAGCGGTTTAGGAACGCTGGTGTGAGACTTTGTAAGGGGAGCAGGTGGCTGGTCTGTGGATAAAGAGTGATCTCGTGTTTGCAGGGCTGTATCCAGCACCATCTGACTGTAAAACCTCCATTAACATTTAAAATAGCAGCGTGGCCCATTAAAAAGGTGAACCTCTGAGGGCCGATTTATTTAAGAGCCTTGACCTCTCTGCCCCCAGGATTGGCTCTGTATTGGTCGAGTGCAACTGCTTCTTCAAGCCAGCGCTCAACCACAGCGAGGAGACCGTTCTAAGCGCATTTCAGGATGGCACGAGGAATGCAAGCGCACAATGGCTGGGAGGCAGCTACCAGCTGCAGGGAGCCACGGTGAATGGTTTGTAAGCCGTATAGAAGAGCTGGCTGCCCAGCTTTCATTCTGGTTCATCCAAATCCCCACGGCAGATGAGAAAGTCTCTGCCTTTCTTCTCTTCCACCGAGAAATCTCTTCCTGCCTGGTCTGAGCCGGTGAATTCCCAGAGCGCATGTGCCAGTGTTTTGGCCCATCACGTTTGGCTCAATCCAACACGTCGGGTCCCCAGGGACACGCTCAGTCTTTCATCATTAGACAAGGGGAGGGGTAATTGAAACCATTCATTGGGATTTCAGAAAGTTTGGATGTTTTGAATAAATAAAAGGATAGACAAAATCCCCAAGAAATGACAGGAAGGTTTTTAAACACTAAAGAACTGGGGCTTTCGAAGTGGATTAAGGGAGTTTGGCACCCAAATCCCATTGAAATTCAAATTCAGCTAATGCCTCAAGACTCCTTCCAGTCTCCCCATCTTAAACCAGATCAGCTCTGGTTCAGCGGGCCTTTGCCTGCATCTCTTCACTGTATTTTTGACTGGTTCCTTTTCTTTCTTCTCAGTGTTGGAGCCAGTTATTAAGCCAGTGACTCAACCGCCCGTCAGTGCTGCCTGGGAGAGTTTCCGGTTAAACTTCACCATCACTAACCTCTTCTACTCGTCCGAACTGAAACAGCCCAATTCAAATCCTCATCAACTGAACAAGCAGAGGATTGAGCAAGCGGTAAAGTTCTAAGGGTCTGCAAATGGGCCTGACCCTGGTCCCATGGGAATTCTGCTCTGGTTTCACTAGTACTCCTTTCTCTTGTTCAGACATAATCTGATACACTCCTGTTTGTGCCCACAGGGCAATAATTCTTTTTTCCTTTTCCACCCAGCTTGACAATATTTTCAGAAATAGCAGCGTCCAGAAGTACTTCGCCAGCTGTTCAGTCGAAAGCTTTAGGTATGTCTCTTCTCACGGGCTGTGTCACACAAGAATTGTTATTCTTTAAATTCCAATGAAATGTTTACTGAAAGTCTCACTCAGGAGCCTATGCTGGTTCATGTTTTTTGAGGGTATTGCATTTGTCCGTCTGCCCTAGCCCAAACTTCAGTGAGATGCATGGAGAGTTTTCACTGGAGGGAAAAGAAAATCACATTCATGCTCGCTCATTTTTTTGCCTTGCCTCAAATGTTTCCACAAGTGCAAAAAAAGTGCTTTTATTTGTGCTGGGAAAGTCATTTTCATGCACCACTAATCTCTAGGCAAGAACAGATCATTTCACCCGCATCTAAAACTCAAAATTAAGCAGCTTTGCAAAAGCATAATGAAAATTGACCAGCCCAAGCACAAAACCCACTAACCCGCCCTTCTCCACAATCCCGGATGATAATTGGAGGGGCGGGAGGGAGGGGCGGGGGAAGAAGGCAAGAGTTTGACTTGTCCAGCAGAAAAGTGACTTGTCCAGGGTGAATGGAATTTTGTAAGACTAACAGCAGCTCCTCCCTCTTTTTCTAACAAGAGAGGTAACTTAAAGGTGGAAACCAGCCTGCGTGCTAACAAAACCTTGCTCTGAGATCTGCATCCATGAGCTGAGCATGAACACCGCCTTGACCTGTTTATCACTCTTTCAATTGACTTTCATCCTCGTTTCACACTCCTGGTCTATCTCACTCAGTAAATTTCAGCACGCTCTGTTGTGTTCCTCCCCCTACATCAATGGCTTGTGGCTTGCATTTTCCAGGCCCATCTCTGGGAAAACTTACACTGGTATTAATGCCGTCTGCAAATTCACGCTGGACAGCACCTCCAGGGCCTTTAAAAGAGAAGAAGTGTATGAGGAGTTTAAACGTCTCACCAACGGAACCACTCAACTAGGGAACAACTACATGCTAGACAAGGATAGCTTGCTTGTTAATGGTGAGTGGCAGGGCAGAGCCCTGGAACCTTGAGCAAGTTGCCACGGTTGAGGTTCTGCTGGAGTTTTTGAACCTGCTTTCTCGCTGTTCTCCTTTTCTTCATAAAGTTCCTCTTTTCTTTCCAGATTATTCTCCTCTCAACACAATGGCAGGAGAGCCTGGTAGATCGGGTAAGTGCTTTTGAGAAGCAATTTGCATTAAAGGTACTGAACAGACATTAAGTATCAGTACAGAACATGCACAGACATGGATTTAGATTAACGTCTCCATGGGTTTAGATTGACGTCTCCATTGACGTCTCCATGTGGAGAACTGGCTCTCCCAGTTAGTCATGGACAAAGTTCCTTCTAATTTTTGACAGGCCATGTGCGCAAAAAATTTCTTCTGTGCAAATTGTGCTTCTGTGCAAATTTTTGTGCGCGCGGTGTTTCGCCATGTGCGCGGGGTTTAGGATCTGTGTGCACGCACACACACGCACAGCTTGGAGGGAACAGTGGTCATGGATGAGTAGCAGGTACAGATACCCTGGGGACAGCACAACTCTGACAGTTGTTCCAGTCACCATCTGGGCCTGTAAAACTTGACCTCGCCAATATTGGCAGCAAACAAATGCAAAAAAGCAATGAGCCTGGCCAGGGTGAATCCATTACACACCTGGAACTCATGGGAAATCCTTGCATTATCCACCCAGTACTACAGCTTATCCACCCAACAGCACATCCTGGGGAGCAGCCGCACCTGCTTCCCCTGCACCACCAGGCTTCTCCTCGGACCTAGAGAGAGTCAGAGTTTGAGGCCAGAAGGGACCACCAGGTCATCTAGTCTGACTGCCTGTACATCACAGGCCACCAGCCCCACCCAGATACCCCCCACCAGCCAGAATTAGATCCAAGTGTTACAGGGCTCAGGAGACTAACCTACTGCATGCCACGGGCAGAGAACAGGAAGGACGGAAATGCACCGAGAGACCTGATCAATGGCTGTGAGGGGAGTCTGCAATCCATGAACCATTCAGTCCTGGGCCTCTCTGCCGCAGCTGCCAATAGAGGGCCCAATTAGTGCCCGCTGTAGTGGTGTTTTACTGATGTGGACGTTTTCGCACTAGAAACTCATAGGCCACTGTACATCCATCCCAGGATTATGGCACTTAAAGAAAGAGAAGTAAACCTGAAAAGACACAGGGAGCATTTAACATCCAGCTTTTTTCCCTTCCCACATTTTCAAACCTCCCCTTTAAGTTGAGAATTGCCCTTGAAATTTGGCTGTAGCAAGAATTCTGCCAAATCATCAGCTGGGCCTTGTGTGTAATCTTGTTGCAGACCCAAATGACTGAATGTAGAGATCTGTAATTTGTCCTTTTTGTCCTTCCAGAGCTCCCATTCTGGGCGATAATCCTCATCTGCCTCTCGGTATTGCTTGGCTTGATTCTCCTCCTCCTCGTGTTTTTCTTGGTAAGTGGCCACTCTGCTGTCCTGCCTGCTCAGATTCACAGGTACTGTTGTGGCCCAGTGGCTGGAAGGAGGGGAATCCGGCAATCGGGCATTCTGGCTGATTTAGACACATTGAAAGTAAATCCTGCCAATGAATTAGTAAACTAGGAGCAAATAGGGAACACAAGTGGGCTGGCAACACACATGGGAAAACAATAAGCATTTGGGGCCAAATCCTCCCTGCTTTACTCGTGTGACTTCCATTGGGACTCCTCACATGAGTGAGGAGAGGAATATGGCCCATTGGCTACGTTATTAAGGAAGAAGGTTGAAGAGCATAAAGGAGGGATATGGAGAAAACCAGGAAAGTGGAGGTAAGGTCAACCCCCAGTGGCTTCTTTTTCTTGCTCTTCTTAAACACTCTCCCGTCCCTAAATCTCTGCAGAATAGTGAGGACACAGAGCTACTGAGTGCAGAAGGGTCAATAGCTTTACAAAAATGA
Source organism: Macrochelys suwanniensis (assembly GCA_033296515.1). Lineage (NCBI taxonomy): Eukaryota > Metazoa > Chordata > Testudines > Chelydridae > Macrochelys > Macrochelys suwanniensis. The sequence goes on from CM065799.1 coordinate 6,119,431, forward strand.
CCAGCTTAAGGAATCACACTGAATACTTCCCATTCCAACTTCTTAGCAATAGGAAGAAAGCTGAATCCCCTTCCAGGGTCAGACTCCAGCTGCATACAGGATGTGGATGGGTGGATCCTCTTCTAATCTCCCAGCAGGGATACTACTGGGGGGCCTGAGGGTAGGGAGGAAAACTTCTCCTTTTTAGTGTCCTCTGTTTCCAGGGCTCTCACAACCCAAGCTGTGTATCCTGCTTTCCGATAGGCCAACAAAGGTTGCAAAGAGAAAACTGGTCAATTATACTCAGATGTTCAAGAAAGACACAGCTGGCCATTCTGAACAGGGAACTTTGGAAATAAGAGAGATCTGATCTACACTACGGGGCTAAGTCGACCTATGCTATGCAACTCCAGCTACGTGAATAACGTAGGTGGAGTCGATGTACCTTAGGTCAACTTACTGCCGTGTCTACACCGCGCTGGGTCGATGGGAGCTTACCTTATGCTTACCTTATGCTTCTTACCTTATGCTTCTCGTTCCAGTGGAGTACCAGAGTCAACGGGAGAGCGATTGGCAGTCGATTTAGCAGGTCTTCACTAGACCCGCTAAATCGACCCCCGGTGCATGGATCCCCCAATAAGTGGAAACAAGCCCTTAGGGGCTGAAACTGGAGGCTCTGCCATGGATTGGCTTTGTAGTCTTGGGTCAGTCTCTGCCTCTGAGTCACATCATCTGTAAAATGAGATAATATCTACCGACCCGGTAAAGCACTCTTAGGCCCTCAGAGGAAAGGTGATACAAAGGCTCACATTTGTCGCATTAACGTTGCTTTCTTCCCACCAGGTTGCCTTTTGTCTGAGAAGAAAGGGAGGCCTGTACAACATCCAACAGAGCGTATACGGGGTCTATTTCCCACATCTGGACATGAGAAAAATGCACTGACGAACGTATTGCCGAGACAAACTCCTTGCACTCAGAAGTGTCTCTTCTCACTGACTCATTCATCCACCAAGAGAGAGAAAATGTTTACAACTGCTGTAAAGAATGTTCTGTCTTTCCCTTCGTAAATTATGATTAGCCTGGGACACATCTTTCCTTGTGGCCTTTATACAGAAAATCTTTGCACTGATCCCAGGAATTATTTTGTGCTGTGGAAAACTGCCAGCAATGAAGATGTGTTGGGGATAGATATTTATTTTTTTATGGACTGTGGGATTTTGAGCAAATGTTATACATCCAAAAAAATAAAACAGAAAATGAAGTGAATGCTAGATGTATGCAGTCTACAGGGCTCCTCAGTGTTATGTAGTTTTTCTGAAGGGGGAGATTAAAATTATGCTCCTTTATGGTGTTTTAGGTACTGACTATTGTAAAAGAACAAAACCAAGAAAAAAGCACTTTAATTCTACTTTGTATTTTTTCCTGCTTTATAATTTAAAAAATTATATGTGTATATATTTTAAACAAATGAGAAATTTTATATTTTAAATGATGCCAAGAGATTTTTTTTTTTTGGTTAAAGATGCATTGTTAAATATAATTCTTTGTGAATTTGTGAGACTGTTGTCCCATGTCACTCAGGATAGATACTGTAACACAGACTGCAATTCAGAAATAAAGTATCAGAAATCATTCCAATACAGCTGGGAGTTTATTTTATTCAGCATCTAAAAAAATCCCTTTGTGAGGTTCTCTTTGCTTTTGGCCGGGTGCCGAAGTGGCAGAGTAGTCTTTGGGATGGGATCAAAGAAAAAATGTCTAAGTTTGGCCCTAAAGAAGCCTTGAATAAATTCAATCAGTTTGGTCCTTCCAGAGGAGATTGTTATTAACAAGAGAGTTACTTGCATTTTCCCAGGATCGCAAGCCCAACTCAGCAGTGGCTGAACGCTGATACTATCGGAGAGCTGTTTTTCGGTCTATGTGATACACATTGTTCCCTTCAAAAATCACCTTCAAATTAGCAGTACCATTCCCTTTTGCTGGCAGTCTCAGCGGAGAAGCCAGGGACTGACCAGATCATGGAGACCGGATTCCTCTCTCACCTCTCAGAGGTAATCTTGGCAGAACAAAATTGAGGCATACAGGCCAGGGCAAGATGGGGGATACCAGCCTCGCTGTCATTCACGCTATCTCCATTCTGTGGATAAACAGAGGTCTCCAGTCTCCAGCACGATTGATCTGATACCTTTTCATCAGCCTGAAATTCACACATGAAAGTCTGCTTCCAAATGCATTGTCCCTGCAGGTACACATTTCATAGAACCTGCTACAAAATAAACCCAGGGGCAGCAAACAATGGACACAATCATTATAGGCCTCAAAAAGGGAACTTGGCGGAGAACTGGGCGGAGAACTGGGCGGAGAACACTTGTAAACAATGGTAGCAGCGGCTGTTACCACTTCACCGAACGCAACCCTGCTTTCATGAGGAGGAGTATGTCTCATTTTCCCTCAGTGGGGCCACTCACTTCAGACACACACACACACACCCCCAACGGCCTCAATTCAGCAAAGCACTTGGGCACATGTGCTGAAATCCCAGAAGGAAGTGGCTATGTGTTTTGCTGAATAGATCTGGGATTATTCCCATGTTTAGAACAAGCCCGTTACAATTAAACCAGTTCTCCCCAACCTTCACTTGAGTCAATGCTTGGTTACTAGCTGCCATCTGGAGAGATCACAGAGAGGCCAGAAGAGCTCTTTGAGTAGCTTAGGAACATCAGCGGGGCGGGGGGGGGGGGCAGCTATGGAGATAGAGATAGAGTCACCTATCCAACAAGAGCTGGAGCAGGACCCTAGCTTATCGCAAAGAGACCTCTGAATGGCCATCGGATGGTAACCGCTCTCAGTCACTACTGGCTTGGGCCAGATTCCAACCAGCCAAGTAAGCGGGCACGGTTCTTTCGTCACATATTTACTGATAAGTAAAGGCTTGTCCTCTGCCAATGACCTTTTCACTAACACCCTCAGAAAGCCACCTGGGTGGGGTGCGGACTGACGGTGTTGTACCTCCCAAAGCAGCTATGCTTCGGCTGTGGCATTTTGGTGTCACGGAGCTCTGAGCTGAGCCCCAATCCGAGGTAAGATCTCCCCACACACCCTCCCTTTATCTGTGTACCTGGGGCCTGGCAGCATTGAAGAGTAGGGAGCCATCCAAGATGGCGACACAGAGAGGGCCGTAGAGTTGCTCTTTACCTCAGAACGGTCCCAGCTTTCAGTGAAGAATCAACATCACAAAGGGTTTAAACACAGGGTAGCTGGGAATGAGAGTGAACTTGAATTTCAGAGCGAGGCAAATCTCAAAGGGAATGACCCAGCCTAGCAATTCGGAGCAGGGAAGAGCGCAAACCACCGTTGGTTAACCCCTTCCACCATCCCTGTGGTGGAAGGTCTAGCTCTTCAGGGCGGGGACTGTCCACTAGTACATTAGTACAGCATTTGGAACAACAGGGCCCCACTCTTAGTTGGCTCTGAGGCAATACTGTAATAACCAGGATGTATAATAATAATTGCAAAGTCAGTCCCTCATGCCATGGGCCAGTGAAGGGCGTTGTGTGAGGCCTGCTTAGACACTCCTCAGTGACACAGCAGGCTGAAATAGCTCCATCCGTCAAGGGTAGTTAAAGACATCTTCCTTCATGGATCAATGACATGACAGGTATTGGTGATTCAGAAAGCTGTGGATTCAGAAGAGGGCTTCTGTCTGAATCACTTCTGACCAGTGCCCCAGCAGGGCGTTAGGGGCACTATGCTTCTGAAGGGGCCATGCTTCAGAAGGCATCTAAAAGTCAAATCCTGTGTGTTTCTGGGCATGAAGATCCCATGAGCCTTCTCTGAAGAATGAGCTTTCCCCTCATTGTCCTGGTCAAATTCCAGTTGGGATCACTACCTCTTGTCTCTCTACATTCCCCCGTGCAGTTTGAATTGGTTACACTTCTGAGTGTCACGGCGTGCCATATACCAACTGCTGTGTTCTATTTCCAGGGTGAGCCTTGGGATCCTTCGGGCTGAAACACACTGGGTAAAGATCAAATATCGGAGCATGATTCTGCCACGGCACTCTCTGAGAAGTGCCTTATTCAAGCAGTCCTACTCAAATTAGTGGGGCTTTTTGCAGGGTAAGGTACTAGGCCACGAGCATGGTCAAAATCAGATCATTATTATTATTTTATACAGTTTAGCCAATGTCGAGCCACAATTCATTAAGACTTGAAGGGTTGTGCCTTAATTCACGCCTTTTAGGCCAAGGGATTGCAACACCTATGCACAATCTCTCTCTCACACAGCCGGGCGCACACACAAAGCCATGAGTTGAACACAGGCTTCATCCATGCAGCAAGCCTGAAAAACCATTACAAAGTCATTAGCACCTCGCAGTTTCCCTGTGCTCCATCCAGGGCTTACATGAAACAAGGCTTCCAGGCAAGGTGTTGATAAACCTTCTGAAACGCTGAAGGATCTTCTGATCCATTGGGCCCTCCACACACACACAGTTCGGCGAGATGGTCAGAAAGATGGAAAAACTCTCTGCTTTCACCTGAGTCAAGCCTTGCAACAATTTTCATCCCAAATCATAATAGATTTTATGCAGCAGCATAGCCCTCCTACATCTGATCTTTGACCCCCAGATACCAGGGACATCCTCCAATGGTCAGTGTCTAATGCAGGGGTCTCAAACTCAAATTACCACGAGGGCCGCATGAGGACTAGTGCATTGGCCCGAGGGCCGCATCACTGACCCCGCCACCTCGCTGCCCCCAGCCCCGCCCACTCCACCCCTTCCATTAGGCCCTGCCCCTTCTCCACCCCTTCTCCGCCTCTTCCCCTGTGTGCACGGCTTCCCGCTCCTCCCCCCTCCCTCCCAGAAACCGCAAAGCTCTTCGTATGCAGCCTGTGGAGCTCTTCCCTGCGGCCCACTGGGCTCCCCGTGCCCCCCCCCTTTTTTTTTAAACCCCCAGGCAGTTCCCGCCGCCAGAACAGCTGTCTGGCGGCGGGAACTGCCAGGGGGTAAAAAAAAAAGGGGGGGGCACGGGGAGCCCGGCAGGCCGCAGGGAAGAGCTCAGGGAAGGCCACGTGTTTGAGACCCCTGGTCTAACGGTAACTGACAAATCCAGATCCATGCAGCAGTAGATACCTAGGGAGCTCCTGTCTGGCCCTGTCGCTCATTTGCATTGTGGTCTGTGAGCTGGATGTTCCAGAGAGCTCAGGACTGAATTTTCAGGTGCTCAGCACTCAGCGTTGGGCCCAGATTTTCCAAAGAACTGGGCATGTTGGGTCCAGGATGGGTGCTGAGCCCATGTAAAGATCTGCCCATTAATGTCACACTGGGAGCAGAGCGCTTGGGTGGGTGCCTGACTGGGATGTGAATATGTCCCTGAATGGGATGTATAAAGTTTCCTGTGAAAAGCCAAGCGAGATTCCCCCAAGGAGCCATTTCCTGAGCTCTTCCTGGATGCGCTTTCCGAATTTGAAGCGTGATCATTACTAGAAATGAAACACGCTTTTCCCCCTCCTGATGACAGCTTCACAGAAGGGTGTGGTTTTACCACAGGCGATGCAGCTGGGAGGAAAATTAATTCAACCCAGGGCTCTGTGCAGGGGCGCCGGAACGGGGTGGGCGAGAGGGGGGGTCTGGGGGCCATGGGCCGCCCCACTTTTAAAAGAGGGAGGGCTATGCCCTTCCACTTTTTATTGGCCCTAAGGATGAGAGACGGGGGGAAGGAGATGGGATCTTGGGGAGCAAGGGGCAGCATGGGGGCGGTGCCATGGGGAAAAGGGGCAGTGCCATGGCAGGGCCTCAGGGGGGAAGGGGTGGGGCGGGGCCACGCTTCGGGCGCCGGTGGCCCCACACTGTTGGGAAAAGGAAGCTTCCGCCACCCCTGGCTCTGTGTAATTCTGTGATAAAATCACTAAATGAACTCCCCGCTCTACGGGGAACGGAAGCATTAGCACCAATGCAACCGTGATAGAATGAGCCGGAATCTTGCCACCCGAGCGAACATTTTCACCTGGCAAATCAAACCCCCCTAACAGCCTCGGAGCCAAACTAGCGGAGAGCAGAAGCTTGGCTCCCATTCAGCTCCGGGGGCTGGCTTCTAAATGCAGCTGAGAACATTACAGGCAGAGGATTATAAACCTGCTTGCTTGATCCGCTCCACACAGTCAGGGGTTTTCAACACCCAACACGGTGTCAGCTACAAAAGCATAACGTGTTTTTACAGCCGCTTGCGACAGAGGCTGGCAATGGTGCGTGCAGTGCAGACCTTTCCGGTGTCGGGGGAGGACAGGTGCCGGTGATTTCAATAGACTTGTCAGTACTCCCAGGCCCAGCAATCGAGGCTCTACCAATAATTCCCATGGGGTAGAACAGCGCAGTTCACGTTACATGCACCAGAGCCTTAGGGTGGGCCCACCACTTTGGGAACAACTCCCCTGCACTGTCACCCCATGTTACAGGCTCAAAGCACCAAAGAGGGCCCCTGGCTGGGGGACTGGACTGGGACACAGGAGACCTCAACTCTATTCCCGAATGTGACCGTAAATGAGTCCTTTGTTTCCCCTCCCACCCTTTGTCTCTCAGTCCTTTCAGACCGGAAGCCCTTTGGGGCAGGGACTAACTCCACACGCCACAGGGCCCCAATCATGGGCTGTTTATATACCAGACAACAGATCATCAAGACTCCTATGGACACCAGTGAGCAGTACTGTCGTGGAGAGCACGTGGTACTGGAAAGGTTCTTGGATGGTCATGTCTGGGCTAGTGCCCCGTGTCTGTGGTCCAGCATGTCTGGCCGAGGGGGCAGGGAGGTCTGACATGCACAGACGAGGGGGCAGAGACGTCTGACGTGCAGGGGCGGGAAGGTTTCTATTTCTCTGTCTTTCCTAACCTTTCTGACTTTTTCTGTTGACGTAAGCAGCGAAGGGCACGGGGTGGAAATAGAAGCCAGGTCTCAGAGCAGCTGTTTGAGTCACACCGCCCCTGGGGCGAGAGCTGTCTCCAAACGCAGGTGTGTCACATACCAGGACAGAGCCCAGGCCGCATGGTCACTAGTTCTTGGTTTTGTTTTCACACTCTATTCTCTGAAACACCAGCAGTCCCATCCCCCTCCCTCCCATTCGGTCCTTTCTGCCTCTCCAGCCACCACTCTGTGCTACATCAGCTTGGCGTCGACTTTGGACCAGTTCCCTTGCCCGGGTGCCCACTCTGAACTCTGCCTCATTTCAGTGGGGCTTCTCCTCTCTCTCCACCACGCCACTTCAATTAAAAGTTGATGGGATGGGACAGTGTTTAATTTATGCCAGGACTGCAAGAGCTGAGCCCTGGCACCTCTGGGATTGGCAGTTCAGAGCCCCGGCACCTCTGGGCCTGGCAGTTCAGAGCCCCGGCACCTCTGGGCCTGGCCGCATCAGCTATGAATGTAGAATCCTGGCACTTCTTTCATTACAAATGAAGCACCGGGATGGGAATACACAACTGGCGAGAGATGCCTGGAGACTCAGAGCCTCACTTTATCCACAGAACAGACAAGCTTTTCCATGTCCCCCTGCCAAAGGGGCTCTGGAGGGACCCATATCTCGGGCCCATTCTTCCTGGAGTGCCCTCTCCTCGCCTTCTGCTAAGGCTTCCAGCAAAAGGGGTCTGGTATGGCCATGTGGAGTGGTAACTCTTCTGACAAGCATAGGGTGATAGGGTGACCAGATGTCCCGATTTTATAGGGACAGTCCCGATATTTGGGGCTTTTTCTTATATAGGCTCCTATTACCCCCCACCCCCTGTCCCGATTTTTCAAATTGCCATCTGGTCACCCTACATGACTACGAGGCACGCCACTCAAACCGTCATAGAATCAGAGGCCTGAACGAGACCTCGAGAGGTCATCTAGTCCAGTCCCCTGCAGCTCATGCAGCTCCTCAGACGACAACTTACTCCCAACCTGGGGCACACTCAGGCCAGCCACCTGGAGCGGACGCTCTTCAGGCCCTGAGCTGTGAAGAGCAACGTTCTGTGCCACCAAGCGGGATGGGGGGCGAGCCAGCCAGAGAACACACAACGCTGGACGGCCTAAAGGCTGGCAAGTCCTCGGGGAACAGCGGCAGGAGGGAGGGAAGGGGAGGGAGAAGCTGCAGTCTGTCCCTCAGGACAACAAAGCAGAGTCCCCTTTCCGGAGGTATTTGCGGCGCAGGGATGAATGCAACTGAACGAGGATAAGAACACGATCTTAGTCAAGGGGCCGAGAAGGAGAATGGCCATGGCGCCGCGAAGAAGGCAAAAGCAACACTTTCCCCTGCTCCAGCCTGACCAGTTTGGCAGAGCACTCCGAGCCCGGCCTCTGTGACTGGCTCCGTGGCTCTGTGAAAGGGCCCCAGGGCGGTTTCCTTTCGCTGGTTGCTGTGGGAAAGGCAGAGATGTTAGCCGAGGGCATTTCTGGGGCGGCACCAGGAGCAAAGGGGTGCCCCGGCCGTCATGCCGTCTTTTTCCTGGGCGTGCCGCTTGCACGGATGGCTGGACATGGAGGTAACAGAGCAGCCTTCGCCGTGACTCTGTGCCACATTGGCCAGCTCTCGGTCTGCCCTCAATGTACTGCAGACTTCACAGGTCAGAAAGCTCGGCCCTCAGCGTAGGAGGGGTTTGGCAATGGGGTGCTTGCTTTTCCCTGCCCTTGCCTCCCCCATGTCACCTTCCATGTCACCCCCCCCAGAGCCCTCTGGGCTGTCACTGCTGTTACAGCCGCCTGGTATTGAAAGAGCCAGGGTCAGTCAGACCCTCAGAGCCGGGAATGCAGGGGAGGCCTCCACCTGCTTTTCATTAGCTCCAGGTGTAATCATAGCTCATGGTCCTGCAGCCTGGGGGGTGAAGAAGGGAGGCTGTGGCCTAATTAACTGCATTAGAGGGCCAGCTTTTCCGCGGGTGTAAACAATTAACACCCATTAACACACACCCCCAGCAAGTTACACTAGGATCTGGCCCAGAGAGTCCAGGGGCAAGAGGCTGTTTTATTCAGGCAGACATTCCAACCACGCCCTTCTAGCCAGTGTTTTCACCCGAAGCACCCTATAGGTCCTGGCTCGCTCCATGTCAGGCCTGCGGCGGCACCTAAAAACACAGGGATTGTGTGACCGGTGGGGACAGACAACATGGGGGAGAGCCAGGTTTATATACACAGCTGTTCCCATGGAAAGATTCGCACTCGAGCCCTAGCTCCGCCAGGTTTATATACACAGCTGTTCCCATGGAAAGATTCGCACCCGAGCCCTAGCTCCGCACTTAGGGTGACCAGACAGCAAATGTGAAAAATCGGGATAGGGGTGGGGGGTAATAGGTGCCAATATAAGAAATTATCAGGACTATCCCTATAAAATCAGGACATCTGGTCACCCTATCCGCACTGCGTGTCAAAAACCGGACTCAGGATGGGTCATTCCCAGCGCACAAAACCGTCGCTTTACTGAAGCCGCTAACCTAATGCTGGCTGTTCCTACGTGTCAGGAGGCGGTGCTCTGTTGCCTGTGGGTATGGAGTTAGCGATCTCTTTCCTATCGCGGTCCTGTCACACTGAACATCCGCCCCCTCTCCGCCCCCGATGGGCTGAACCAAATCCTGGAGCCAGCTCCCAATACTGTGACGTGAGCCCCTCTTTCTGGGCTAGGTAGGGCTCAAGACTGGAACGTGCTGGGAAGCAGGATTCCAGGGCAGTTCAGGCCTCTCTACTGTGGCTGGCTAAACCATGGTCTGGAGACTGGTTTCCAAACTCCTTTGCCACAAGGCCAGGCTGATAGAGTCAGGAAAGTGCTTTGGGATCCTCCGGAGGAGACGGGCTTTCCCAGGAAAACCCTTCCCCCGGGAAAAAATAACCCTAGGAACACACCCACCAGAAAATACTGGGCCTGAGCTATCAGGAGAACGTTGCATCCCTCGCACTGCACCGGCTGCTGCTGCAAATTCTCTTGCCCCACCGCTTTATAATTCTGCCTGGGAGGCCCTTGTAGCAAAGGCACGAGCCTGGCAAGCAGAAGCAGTGGGTCCAATTCCTAGCTCTGCAACTGACCCCCTGCAGAGCTTATGGCAGGGAGGAAGGCTGGGGAGGGTTTATTTTTAATGCAGTGGAGCTCCTAGGGTCATACAGCCAAGTCACAGAAGCTGGGACTAGAATCCCTGAGTCCTGGCTCCAAGTCCTCTCCTCCAACCACTACTCCCTTCTGCTTCCACGCCTAGTCAGCAGCTCTCCCAGGCCGACTTAACACCACTTTACATCACCACCCGCACAGAGCTTGGAGAGCGCTGGGGTCTCTAAGGGGCAGATAGACTCACCCTTGCAGGGCTAGAAATAGCATTGCAGCTCATCCTCCCGGGCCTGGGGCATTGGATGAGTTTAAGTGCCCAAGTTACAACATCCACATTGCAATGATTAGCCCTCCTAGCGCAAGCCTGTTCACCCGGACCGGGGGGCTCGCTGCCAGCTGACACCCTCCCGTGCGATACAGAACCACCCCGGGCCAAGTCACGTGTGGAGCGTCCGTCTTACCGCCCAGCCTTTGCTGGGAGACTTGCGTCCAATCCCCCCCAGCAATTTTGTGCTTTAAATCATTACTAAGGCAGAGGCAAGATTCTAAGTAAGAGAGAGAAAGGGGCCCATCCCCTGGCACGGAGAAGGGAGCGGAGAAAGTGTGCACGGCTGGATGGTTTTGTCAGGTTTCTTCTTGCCCAGAGCAAGAATTTAGCTTTGCAGCAAACACCCTGGCAACGCCCAGTTCAATTCCGTGTGTGTGTGTGTGTGTGTGTGTGTGTGTGTGTGTGTGTGTGTGTGTGTGTGTGTGTGTGTGTGTGTGTGTGTGTGTGTGTGTGTGTGTGTGTGTGTGTGTGTGTGTGTGAGAGAGACAGAGAGAGAGAGACAGAGAGAGAATGGTAGCAGCAAGCTTGAGTCATCGGACTCCTTGGCCAACGTTTGCCCGTTACTGTCTTGGTACGCGCCAGCCCCGGGCAGCAGCTGCTCAAGACAGACCCAGGACTGGCACAGCAGGGGTTGCTGCAGCACAGTGGGAGGAGTGGGAAAGTGAAGGGCTCGGCGGGTCAGGACTGACGGCTGGCCTCGCTCTTTGATCCCAGGTGGTCGAGTGGCGTGAGAAGCTGCCTTGCTCTCTCAGTATTGCCAGCCGCAAGAGATCCGCAGGCACGAGGCGGATCCCCCAGAAAGCCGAGAGGTTCATTTTTTAAAATGACCACGTTGTGTTTGCTGCTCAGGCTTTCCATTGTTGAACTGCCCCCTGCCCATCCTCAGCATGTGTCGGAGTCACGCTTCATGGTGCCCCCTGTCCCAGATGTACTGGGGAGCTGAGTTCTCACCCCCACCTCTGCCCCTCCCCTGCTGCCCCCGACCTCCAAGCCAATCCTGTTCCCCCGCCCAGCACTCACATCTACCTGCCCTGCCCCGCCCCCATCAATTCAGCCCCCACCCAGCCTTGCATCTGCTCAACCCAGGCCCATAAGTTCAGACACCCCAACCTCTACCCTCCTCCTGGGTTCTGCCTCCTCAATCCTCACCCCCCCCTTAAGGTAACAGGACACTGGCTCTTCCCTCTTTATCCCATTTATATAGCGCGCTGGGGGTGGGGGCTAGCCCATGGGCACTGTTACCCCCTCTCCCCCCGCAAGTCGTGGAGGAGCAGAATCAATAAGGGAACTTCAGTGTGCAGCGGAGCGACCGGCGCACCAACCCCCCCATTCAGGCCCTAGAGCCCACGGTGATGGGAGCAGACAACGTCCAGGTGAGACAGAGAGCTCTTCGGTTCAATCGACCGCAGTGCGCAGGCCAGGCTCTGCGGAGGGCCCAGACCCGGAGCAATGCCGGGGAGGTGGGTCTGGATAAAAGTGACGAGGCCGAGTGGACAGGGCCATGAGTGGGGTGCGGAAGGTCAGCAGCGAGGCGCCTGGGGACACCTTTCCAGAGGGGAGCAGGGACCTAGCTTTACAGCTGCACAGATCCCTCAGTCTGCCAGATGAGCCCCCTGCTTTGCCCCGCAGGGACGCCCCTACTGCTATCGATTTGACGTGGAAGGTGCACTGCTCAGTGGCTGGAAAAGCCTCTGAGAAATAGAGGTCACCCGACGCATTCGAACATTCCGTAGCCCAGTAGAAGTTGGCTGGGGCAGGAATTTCGAGAATGGGGCTGGTTCTGCAGAGGACACTCATGTCCCCTCCGCGCCCCCACCCACTGACAGGGGTTCGGCAGAGGGCGGAGGGCCTCCTACATGCTCCAGGCTCATTGACACCACAATGTAAATCGCCCAGCCCCTCCCCACAAATACCCTCCCTGTGACTCATGCGCTGCTCGCCACATTTCAGCTTATGGGCATGGCTGCAGCGTACCCTGCTGAGCTCCCTGCTCTGGGCGGGCGTCTGACCTGGCTGTCAGGCCAGCCCTTCAGCTTTTCCCTGGCGAGCAATGTGAGAAGAGCGCTGCCGTCTCCTGGGTGGGAAGCATTCCCGAGTGGCGTCTATACAGAGCTGCAGGAGTTCATAGGCATGCCGGTGTCTCCTGCCATCTCCTGGCCACTGCTGGGCAGTGCGGCACATGAGCGGGCAACGCACACTGCGTTCGCATTAGAGCAGGGCTGGCTGCTGTGAGCAGATTTCTCCTTAGAGATTCCCCCCTGCAGGGGGGATTGGGATTGTCTGCTCCCATCACCGTGGTCTCTAGGGCCTGAATGGGGGGGTTGGTTCACCCATTGCTCAGTCGGCGCCTATGTGCAAACCGATGAGTTCTCCAGATCAGACCGCACCGAGCTGAGTGCGTGAGCGTTACAAAGAGCTCTGTGGTCCTGGGCGGGTACCCACTGTCACAAAGGAGCCTGCCCTGGCACGGCTAGGGGGAGTTTTCCTTCCCCACACTGCTTTCAGGTAAAGAGCTCCCAGCAAAAACTGAAGGAGAGCAAAAACACCACCTTGAGATGCGTTGGTTACACTGGTTGCACAGGCTGTTAAATGGTCAGAGTTCAGTTTGCCCTCACTTACACCAATATCAGATTTACCCCCATGTAATGAAGGATAAAACTGGACCCTTTCTGGGAACCCAATTCATCATACACCAGAAGATAAATACAGGAACTGTAGGAATAGAAGGCCAACGGCATATTGGGCTGCATTAGTAGGAACATTGCCAGCAGATCGAGGGAAGTGATGATTCCCCTCTATTTGGCAGTGGTGTGGCCACATCTAGAGTGTTGCATCCAGTTTTGGTCACCCCCCCCATTACCAAAGGGATGTGGACAAATTGGAAAGAATCCAGCGGAGGGCAACGAAAATGATTAAGGGGCTGGTACACTTGACTTATGAGGAGAGGCTGAGGGAACTGGGTTTATTTAGTCTGCAGAAGAGAAGAGTGAGGGGGGATTTGATAGCAGCTTTCAATTACCTGAAGGGGGGTGTGGCGGGTTTGATTACAGAAACCCCCTTGGGACTGTCACTTGATATGCTGAGGCTACCTCTGAGCTCGTTTTCCCTGCCAGCTTGGGCCTCCAGAACCCTGCCTTGTTGAGCCAGACACGCCAGTCTGCTCCAACTCAGACCCAGGGTCTGAACCACTTCCCCAAAGCTGCAGACTTAACTGAAAATGGCTTAAGAAGTGCTCCTGTCTCCAGCACCCAGACACCCAGCTCCCAATGGGATCCATACCCCAAATGAGTCCGTTTTACTCTGTATAGAGCCTATACAGGGTAAACTTATAAGTTGTCCGCCCCCTATAACACTGATAGAGAGGTATGCACAGCTGTTTGCTCCCCCAGGTATTAGTCACTAACTCTGGGTTCAATAATAAGCAAAAGTGATTTTATTAAATATAAAAAGTAGGATTTAAGTGGTTCCAAGTAATAACAGACAGAACAAAGTAAGTTACCAAGCAAAATAAAACAAAACACACGTCTAAGCCTAATATGGTAGGAAACTGAATACAGGTAAATTTCACCCTCAGAGATGTTCCAATAAGCTTCTTTCACAGACTCAACTCCTTCCTAGTCTGGGTCCAAACCTTACCCCGGTACATTTTTTGTTAGCTCCAGCTCAGGTGGTAACTAGGGGATTTCTCATGACTGGAACCTCCTTTGTTCTGTTCCAACCCCTTATATAGCTTTGGCACAAGGAGGGAATCTTGTGTCTTTTGGGGTCTCCAGGCCCCTTCTCAATGGAAAAGCACCAGGTTAAAGATGGATTCCAGTTCAGGTGACATCATCACATGTCACTCTAAGACTTCATTACTCACTTGCCAGCACACAGGTATACAGGAAAACTTCCAAGTAAACAGAGCTATTTACAACCAACTGTCCTGGTTAATGGGAGCCATCAAGATTCCAAGCCACCATTAATGGCCCACACTTTGCATAATTACAATAGGATCTCAGAGTTATATTTCATATTTCTAGTTTCAGATACAAGAATGATACATTTATACAAATATAATGAACACACTCAGTAGATTATAAACTTTGTAATGAGACCTTACAAGAGACCTTTTGCATGAAGCATATTCCAGCTACATTATATTCACACTCATTAGCATATTTTCATAAAATCGTATGGAGTGCAATGTCACAGGGGGTTCCAAAGAGGATGGAGTTTGGCTGTTCTCAGTGGTGGCAGATGACAGAACAAGGAGCAATGATCTCAACTTGCAGTGGGGGAGGCTTAGGTTGGATGTTAGGAAACACTATTTCACTAGGAGGGTGGTGAAGCACTGGAATGGGTTCCCTAGGGAGGTGGTGGAATCTCCATCCTTAGAGGTTTTTAAGGCCTGGCTTGCCAAAGCCCTGGCTGGGATGATTTAGTTGGGCTTGGTCCTGCTTTGAGCCGGGGGTTGGACTAGATGGCCTCTTGAGGTCCCTTCCAACCCTAATCTGCTATGATTCGATGACAATGTCAAATGGTGAAAGTTCAGTGGGTTCTGAGTTATGCGTAAGCAAAAAAGTTATAAGCTGGAGGAAACAAAGAGTTAAAAACTCACCTGGTGGCATCGGTCACTACTACTCCGACTGGCTCACCGGGGCGCAGGGTGGATGGGCAGGTAATGAAATTGGATGACGGTGCTGAGTTACGGGGATAGCATTCCACACTCTGTATCCGGAGAAAACTCCGGTCTGGAGGCGCAGAATTCCCAAGGGACTGGCTGGCATCTGGGCTGAAATTAAGCAATAAGTCATTGGTGCCTGCCTGGTGTTGCGAGGCACAGGACAACACATATAAGGGCTGATGATTCTCTGTGCTCAAGACGGGCACAGAGGGCCCCTGTTTCTGGGCCTCGCAGGAGTCCGCCCAACCTCCTGTGTACATTAAAACAGAATTAGGGCAGTTCTATTTCAGGCACCTATACAGCCCTCTCGCTCGAGTGTTTTTTATTCTCACAACACCTCTGTGCACTACAGAAACACTTATTATCCCCATTTTACAGAGGAGGGACTAAAGCACAGAGAGACTAGGTGACTCACCCAAGGTCAGACAGGGAGTCGGTGGCAGAGCAAGGACTTGAATCCAAGTTTGCCAAACCCTAAGCAAGTGCCTTAACCACTGGACCATCCTTCCTCTCTGCTTCCTACTTTAACTGACACGCTGCTTCCCACGGGCTTTGGTAAGCAAAGAAACGCTCTAATGCGGGGCTTTCCAGCCACGCCTCAGGATTTTAAACATCGATTCCCTCTATGGCCGGGAAGCCAGTGTTCAGAGTGTTTTTAATAATGTGTCCTTCCACTGAGAAAAACAGTGACTCACCAGCCGGCGTGGCCCCGCCACAGCTGGGCCTGGCATGGCTGGCTCTCCTCCTCTGGCGCCCCCGGCCTTCTTCTCATAGCTCAGCTCAGGTGCAGGCCCACCCCTTCCAAAGGTGTCAAAACTCTCCCTGCAAACAGCTATCTAATAGCAGAATGGCGGGACGTCAGTCCCCACCCTGGGCTGTCCTCCTCACCCGTCTTCCCCCAGGGCCTCCTGCAGTCCTAGCTCCCCTCAACCTCCTGGCTGCCTCCCTGGATAACATCCTGCCCTCAGCCCTTTCCAAGCTCTGCTGAGTCCTTCGCAGCTCCTTGTACTGAGGGGCACCTCCCAGGGCTTTGTCCCCAGAGGGTCAGCCTGTCCAGCCCCCTCAGGGCTCAGACAGGAGCGCCTGACCCCTCTCTGTCCCATGCTCCCGTCTCAGGAAAGGAGCCCAAGGCCGATAGCTCCCTTCACTCCTCCCTCAAGCCCTTCCTTTCGCCCCAGCTCTCCCAGCTAGCACTCATTCTGAATTGGGCCTGGCCCACCCACCAGGTGCACTAATTGCTCCCAGGCTCCAGTTAACCCTTTCACTGCCCGTGTGGCACCGCCCTTCACAAGATCCTAACAGGAAATGATCTAGGGAGGAAGGTTTTAAGCACCGTTTTTTCCCAGGGGCCTGGATTCTTCTGAGCCCCTTCTCCTGCATCCTCTGCGGTCCAGCCCCGGCTAACACCTTCCGCTCACATCTTGCATTGCAACCGCTGAACGCGGAGGGTTGGAACGCTACAGCCCTAGGTTTCTAATCAATATGAATGAAATGTCAGGGCTACTGAGTGTGGGGGAAGAGACCACGTTGGCTTAAAACCCAGCAATCCTTTCCCAGGCAGCCAGAATCCTCACCCAGGAGTGCCCGCTCCCCTAGCGCTGGCTAGAGGCCGTACCACCCCTCCCCCCACAAACCACTTCCATTAGCCATTCCCTCTGCCATGCCACTCTGACCTGCAGCCCAGCTAGTGGGGCAAGGAGAAGCCAGCACAATCATTTATAGAGTTCAGGGTGCTAATTCAGCCTCATGCTTCAGGGCTTAAACTGACAGCTTGAGGGATCAGGAAGCCCCCCCCCCCACCTCTATTTACAGAACTGCACAGCTAGTCAGGTGCATCATGGGATTATTTTTTCTTCTTCTGAATCATTGGCTATTGGCCACATGCCACTAGGGCATGTAGAGTAGAGGTCTGATCATTTTAGTAAGGTCAGGCTTGACAAAGCCCTGGCTGGGATGATTTAGTTGGGGATTGGTCCTGCTTTGAGCAGGGGGTTGGACTAGGTGACCTCCTGAGGTCCCGTCCAACCCTGAGATTCTATGATTCTATGATTTTACTGTTGCCCCACTCGTTAGAAGGGCCTTGCTCCACTCCAGGGGCTCAGACCCGGTCAAGGGGATCAGCCATTCCTCAGCAGGCATCATGGAAATGTTCATCTGAGATAACCTATTGCAACACTTGCCCTTTCCAGGGTATTCCGTCAGAGCCCCGCCCGGGTTTATTGCTTGTGGGTGCTGACATTTCTGCGTCTCTCACTATAATCTCTCTATAATCTCTGCTATTCAGAGCGTGCCAGACCGCAGAACAAAAGGGAGAAGTAAATAAATGTAATGGAGACAATGAACATTGCAAACAAAAGGGTAGCTGGTGGCAGGCTGGGCCAAAGGGTGCTGGCTTGCAAGCCAGGACACCTGGGTTCTGCTCCTGATGCTACCGCTCATCAGCTCCGTGACCTGAGGTAAAGCTCTGTGCCTCTGTTTCCCTTCCCACCCTCTGTCTGTTTTGACTATGTAAATTGGAAACTCTTTGGGGCAGGATGCGTCTCTCGCTTTGTGACTGTACAGCACCTAGCACCACAATAATGGTACGTAGCCCTTACATCCGTAAGTCGGAAAGCATTTTACTAAGGAAGTCAGCGTCCATTTTGCAGGTGGGGAAACTGAGGCACCGAGCGGGGAAGTAACTTGCCCACTAGGCCACACCGCCTTCCCAGATGGGACCGTCATCTCCAGGGGGAGCTCAGTACAAATAACCTTTAGTAAGTGTTCAAAGCGTTACACATTGTCGGAGCTGGCTCAGGACACCCACAGCAATTAGAGATGGCAAAGCCATGGTGGGCCACCCCTCCCCCTGGCTGGTTTGCGAAAACTTCAGCCTCACCCGGTTTGCCGAATATTGTAGCCGATTGGCTACAACCATCTGAGAAATGAACCGCTGTGTCCCAGCTGATTTGCCATACTGCTGCTAGGCACACGAGTGTTTCTGTCACTGTAACTTATGTCGCTCGGGCGGGTGGTGCTATGCCGACAAAGGCGGTAGCGTAGATACAGCCCAGGTAGGACATGATCCTAGTTTCAGTTACGCTGTAGCCTCGAGCTGCACAGGCCACAACACACCTGACCCATCGCAGCACACGACCACGTGGTTCTCAGGACACGGGGCAGATTCTGAGGGCAGCTTTGCCTGGGCTACAGCTTTCTGACCCCCCCTCCTCCACCAGCCACCGAGCTGGAGTCCTGAGTCAATTCCACACCTTGCTGATTGCAAAGGCTGCCGTGACATCATCGCGGCACTCCTTCACCATGGCAACAGATCCCAACAGCTGCTAGCCCAGGGGACCCTGTATTGGGCATGCACTGACGTGTGCTCCAGATTCACGGGAACAATAATACTGACCTCTTAGCTAGCACTTTCCATCAGTAGATCTCACCTGGCTTTCCAAAGGAGGTCAGCAGCATTATCCCCATTTTACAGATGGGGAAACGAGGCACAGGACCGGGACGTGACTTGCCCAAGGTGATCCCAGGCTTGTAATCACACTCTCTCCAGAGCCCAGGGTTGACTTCGGGCAGGAATGATGTCAAAAGAGGACAGGAAAACCCTCTCTGATATGCCTTTGGGGATGCAAATACAACACGTGACACCCTTAACTGAGACAAGGCCTCCAGGGTGCAATGACACGTGTAGGGAAGCACATGGAGTTGGGTCCAAGGACCCCTGGGGCAGAATGGCTGCAGCCCAGGTGTTTGCCTTGCCGCCCAAGAGCAGCTCACTCTTCTGCGGAGACGTGCCAGGAATTCTGTTGCATTAGATCCAGGGTTCTCAAATGTCATTATGCCGTGACCCCCTTCTGACAACAGAAATTACTACACGACCCCAGTATGGGGGGACCGAAGCCCGAGCCCCGCCGGGAAGCCCAAGAGCTTCAGCCCCATCAGGACACCTGTAACCTGAGCCCCACCGCCCAGGCCAGAACTTGGGGCATGGAGGAAGCTTGCAATGCTGCTGTCCAAGATGTGCTTTGCTGTGGTTTAACAGAAAACCTTCCTCAAAGGCAGCATGGTCCAGCAGACAGTGCCTTGGCCTGAGGTCTGTTTCCTGCCCTGCCACTGAGCTGCTGTGTGACCTAGGGCGAGTCACGTCCTCTGTTTTCCCCCTCCCACCTCTGTGTGTCTCGCCTTGCTGATTTAAATCGTAAGCTCACCAGAGCAGCGATTGTCTCTTTCACCATGTTTTTTGGACAGCACCTAGCACGGCGGGGGCCCAGATCTCAGCCATGGCTTCTGGGTACTGCTGTCATAATACTAAATAACTCTGTCTCCGGAGCTGGCGCCCTTTACAAGCCCTCGATACACTTACAATATTTACAAGAAATAATCAAAAAGGCCAGCGGTGCTGGTCGCTTGACACCCGTCACTTTCTGCTATAGCTGCTACTGTTTGCGGCGTAGTAGTGACACCTGGTGGTCAGGGTGATCAGCAATGCGCATGTATCACCTGTGGGTGTCCTACAGTCTGCTGGGCTCAAAACAGCTTCCTCCACAAGACACAGTTTCTCAGGCGGTTCCTCCCCCTGATGGCAGATGTCTCTCCCGAGCTCTGTGCAGTGTTACTTGTTCCCAGGTATAAGGGGTGGGTGGGGGGAGAAATCAGGTTCCGCTCTGTTTTGTAAAGGTTGGAGAGAATAATCCATTGTTTTAGGGACTGATTTGTAAAGGCACCTAAGCGCTTTCGAATATCCCACTAGGTGTCTATCTACATCTTTAGACACCTCAACACCTTTAAAAGCTGACGTGGGTGCCTCTGTCCATGTCTCCCTCCAACTGGCAGTCCCAGGGATGAGGATAGCCGGCTACTTTCTCACAACTAGAGGAGTTCTCAGTTGGCTCAAGTGGCAGAGACCTGGCCTGGGATTGTCAGCAGAGTTAAAGGGAGTTAGATGCCCATGTTTCGTGGGAGTTGAGCCCATATTCCCCTGCACCCCTTTGATAATACCAGCTTTGGTGCTAACGATCCTTGGTTCGATTCTGCCAATTACCGTGGTATGACCATGCTTTGTTACAACAGTGTTAACGACGAATCACCTTTTTCCATTTGCTCCTTTAAAATAACACTACCAACATGCAACTGATATCGGTATAAAGCTCCGTGAAAGGATCGCAAAGCAGACGCTTTATACTGGGTTCCTTTGGCCCAAAGACTGGTTAATTCAACTTCTAGCTTTATCCTATAGCTATTAGTTAAAAAATGAAAAAGGCACAATGGTTAGGTCCGGTACAAATGGGGTCAGAAAGATACAGTGAAAATGAACAACAAAAAAAGTCTCGTTTCAGATCAGATGGGCAGGGATGGAAGAAAGGCCGAGAATGAAGGCAAACAAAACGGAATGGAATGCTAACACAGTCAGCCAAACCACCAGGTTGCGGAAATGCATCATCCATTGTGATCAGCGTGTCCTGTTGAAACAGCTTCACTGAGGCAGCTGGAATGATGTCATAGTTCTCGCTATGACAACAGTGATCAAACCTGTCCTGGACCTAAGCTAACTCCCCTAAAAGCCACTTCCCATTTTACCTCCAGGGAGGCTGTTCCTGACTCCACTAGAATGTCTTCAGACAGTCAAAGGACAGTTAGCTCAAGACTATCAAGTCCAGACCCCATGACTCCAAGAATGATGAATGAGGGAAGGGTGACTTCAAGGTCAATGAATCCACAATCAGGCAGTCTACGGACAAAAAGCCCCTCTCTAAGATCTGGGGCCCATTCTCCAGATCAGTACCTCAAGACTAAAGGAGCAGCAGAAGAAAGCAGGTTCACTAGAGAGAGGTCTAGTTCCCCTGTGAAAGACCGTCCTGTTGTAAAGAAGACAGGAGCCGTTGTTATAGAAACGGGTACTGGGAGCTGTAAAGCAGGGTTTGCTGGGCAGCAGAAACCCAAATCCATTGTTGGTACTTTGGTCGGCCATCTTTCAGAGAGGTCAATAAAGTCGGGAAGGCCTGGACCGGACACTTTTGTTGGAGAGAGAGCCCGAGTGCAACCCAATGTGGAGATCATTGAGCCTGTGAGGAACGGCATCATCATTGATTGGGAGGCAGCAGAAGTCCTCTGGAGACACATGTTCTATCATGACCTTAAGGTTCCTCCCGAAGAGCATGCTCTATTGATGTCAGATCCACCCCTCAGCCCTACCACCAACAGAGAGAAGATGGTGGAAGTGGTGTTTGAATCTCTGAACTCTCCTGGCATGTACATTGCTTATCACTCTGTCTTGTCAGTATATGCCCATGGGAAAATCAGTGGCTTGGTGGTAGATACGGGTTACGCAGTGACCCACACTGTACCGGTCCTCGAAGGTTACAACTTGCCACATGCCATTGAGAGAATGGATATTGCCGGATCTCACTTGACTTCCTTTCTGCTACAGCTTCTCAAGGACACTGGGCATGTGTTTAATGAGAGGATGATGCATATTGTGGAAGACATCAAGCATAAGTTCTGCTATGTCGCTGCTGACTTTGAAAGAGAGTGCAATCTTCCCAAGAACCAATACATGGTAGATTTCCAGCTGCCAGACGGCCAGATCATCAGCCTGGGGAAAGAGCGATTCCAGTGCCCAGAGAGATTATTCAACCCCCCCAGCATGCCCGGTGTTTCCATTTTGGGCATCGACGGCATGGCCCAGAGAAGCTTAAAGAAAGTCCCCAAAGAAGCCAGGAGAGACATGTACCAAAATGTACTTCTCTGTGGAGGTTCCTCTCTCTTTGAGGGGCTGGAGAAGAGGTTTTCCAGTGAGCTCCTTCAGAAAGTGCAGGCTAACACCAAGCTGAGAGTTTCCTCCATCCCGCTGAGGAATTATGCTTCTTGGACCGGAGGCTCCATCCTGGCTTCCTTGAAGAACTTCCAGTCGTGTTGGATTCGAAAGGAGCAGTACAAAGAGCATGGGCCCTACATTGTCCATCGGAAGTGCTACTGAGTTAAACTGAAGACACAGGAGCCATCCGGAAAAGTGAGTTTGCACCGAAATTGTAATGTGCTCATGGTTGGGCAATGGACAGTCATATAATTAATAAATGTCTTTGCCTTGTACGGCGCCATCCATTCAAGGATCTCAGGACACTCCAGGCTGGAATGTTCAGAGGAGCCTTAACAAATTGGGGAGCCCAAATCCCCTTGAATTCCAGAAGCAAATTTGGGCTCGATGGCAGGGCGAGCGTCCCCTTGACACACAGCATCCCACCACGCCCTAGGCCTTAGCCCTGCACTGGGAAGAGCTCCCCTTTACAGAGGAGAAGGGTGCTCCATCTCCCTGGTTCTGTCCATCCTAGGCCTCTCTGCTAAGGCAGCCAACAAGGAGGGGCAGTTCACCCCAATGGAGATGGGAGATATGGGAGCCTGTCCTGCCTTGTTTCAGAGGGGGCCGCCGAATGGATGTCAGATAAAAATGACGTTCAGGTGCTGAGTTGGAACTGGCACCCTCTGAAGGGGAAAGGCCTCATATGCCATTCCCAGACCCCCTGAACCAGCCAGTCCCCGGCCCTGGGGCTAGATTGGACACAGCACCTCTGAAAGCAGAAAAGTCTCTCATTTCCCCTTCCCTATACACCAAGCCAGCCAGCCCTCTGACCAGATGCTAGATAAGAACTAAAACCTTCTACAAGGGAAAGGCCCCATGTCCCAGTCGCTGAGCCAGGCAAACTGTCAGCCCCTTGCTGTCCGAAGTCACGGCTGTCTCATTCATGCCCTTTAGTATCCAAGCCAGGCTGCCATCTCCTGGCATTATGGTGCATTATTTTCCCCCTCTGTCTCTGGCTATCACCCCTACTCTCCCCTCCCCTGGCACATCCTGGTGGGATATGCATGCTGCTGTATGATACCTATCTCCCCCTGCCCTTCCTGTCCCAAACCCCTGTGTAGTCTCTGGAGTAGCTACACAAAGGGATAACCATGACCATCTCCACTCCCCCAGCATCTCTCTGGCCCCACAGGCTTTGCAAACTGGGATAGCTTCCCTCACCTGTTGGAATGCAGCTGCAACTAGGGTGGGACAGGCTGGCGGTTTAACAGCAGTGCGACACACCAGTTTGGGACAGGAAGTGAACAGGAATCCGCTCACTCGTTGACACAGCAGCCGGGGAGGGATTAAATAACAATGCTGAACTCTTACGTAGCACTTTCCATCCGTCCATCTCAAAGCACTGTCCACAGGCAGCATTATCCCCGTAGTACATAAACAGAGGTACAGATACGGGAAAGGACTTCCATTTGGTCACCCAGCAGCAGACCCAGGAATGCAACCGAGCATCCAGTGCGCGAGGGCAGCATCCCCGTCCAGGGGGAACACAGGCTGGGATTTAACAGTGACACAGCAATTAACATCCTGAGCTTGGGCGCACAGTTCCGGGCTGGTCTGCGTTCCTTTGAGCATGCCAAACGCTGCCCTCTGTTCCCTAGTTAAGAGAGGAACAGGGGCATTCCTCTGCCTTAGAGCCCCAGGGCTAGTGTCTGCACTCAGGCTGCAGATTAGTGGATTCATCTGCTGGCCCAAGGCCCCTGAAGGAGCAGCAAAGGCTTCCCAGGCTACTCAGGTGGTTTGGCTATCCCTGACTGGCTGGATCTCCTGGGAAGTGTCCCTCTTCTCGGTGTCTCCGCAGCCCCACTAGCGCCTTCCTGCCATTCCAGCTGCCCCGAAGTGAACAACATTCGAACCCCATTTCTAGCCTCGGTGGATAAAAGCTCAGAGCTGGGCAGCTTCTCCACCCAGCCCAGCCCAGCGCCGGATCTCCCCCAACACCTAGACCTCACCGGTGCCTCCTCCGTGGAGCAGGCGTCATGCATGGCCCACAAGCTCAGGCTTCGAGGGTCAGCAGTGAGCTCCCGGATAGGGCAGGGAGCCGCTCCGCAGTTCGCTCACGCCCCTTCCCCAGCCTCTGCCACGGGCTCCCAGGACATTAAAGGGGCTCCCCCAGCTGAGATCATACGCCTGGGAAGCCAGGAGCCCCATAGCCTACTCACTGGCAAGGAATTACCACCGGCTTCCCTCACTGAGAGAGGGACAAAGGGCAGACGGCACTGGGGTTATTTCTACAAACACAGGCTAACCTGGCCACCACCCAAGCACTAGCCTACAGCTGAGCTATGGACCAGCCTATATATATATAGGGAATCCCCACCCACTCCCAAGTGGCCTGGAGGCGGGGCTTAATGGCAGCAAGCAAGAGAGAAAACCTGGCAAAGGATCCCAGCGGGAACAAGGGGCCTGGCGTTGCCTCTCCTGCCAGCCAGGTCTGGGGCCCAGAGAGCCCGGGGACCTTCCTCTTCCTGCCCCTCCCCAGGGGAAGGTCCCAGCTCCCTCCCCCTCGACTCCCTTCTCAGGGCTTGTTCCTCCGTGACGCTCCCATTGCCGTATGCAGGATCCATCCAGCGAGCACCGGCGGGGTTGGGTCCTGTCCATTTCCCTTGGGAGCGGAGCCGGGGGCTTTCTAACCCTCTGCTGCCCATGGAGATGGTGTCTCTGAGCCCCACGGACCAGCGACC
The DNA here is from genome assembly GCA_033296515.1 of Macrochelys suwanniensis. NCBI lineage: Eukaryota > Metazoa > Chordata > Testudines > Chelydridae > Macrochelys > Macrochelys suwanniensis. Next base: position 6,143,997 of record CM065799.1, read on the forward strand.
TCTCCCACCTCCCAGCCTGAGAGGAATGCAGAGCTGGGGGATGGGAGGGGGAACACCACCATCCCCCTCCCCCCCCCCCGGGGCAATGGAAGGAACCAGGACTGAGGGCCACATGGACCCCTGGATTGTGGAGCAGGGGAAGTTCTGTCTGCTCCCCCATTTGTCATTTCCAGCTCAGAAAAGAGGGTTAAAAACCACGGCTGCCACCTCCCACCGCTGGATCTGAGTGGGCGAGTCCTCACCTCAGCAGGGGCAGCTGGGGGAATCGGGGGGCCGGGAACAGGGAAAGGGGGAAAAAGAGCCAGCCAGGCTCCTCCCCCCACAACTCCTGCAGGGTTGAAGTGAGGGGCTCTGTCACTCTCAAATCCACCCCTGCGGGACCCTCCGGTGCCTCATGAGGGGGTTTGTAGCTACCAGAGATAAGAAGCCCCTGGCCCTCTCTCCTAGGCCACCCCTTGCACCCCTTCCCTTAAATCCTGGGGCCAACGCTCTCTTTTCCTTCTCAGCCTTTGCCTCGTGTCCCCCCGCCTGCCCCCTTTTTCTTCTGACCCCAGTTCCTTCTCAGCCCCAGCAGGCTGGCAGAAAGAGCCTGGTTTGGGGTCCTGGGCTCATGAGGTCCAGTGTGTTGGTGGGGGGAAGAAGGGTTGCACACACTCGGTGCATCTGCTGGAGAGGGCAGTGTGACAGTCATGTAAACAGGTTTCACCTTGGCATTTCCGGACAGCTGCAAGCTTCATGTTCTTTTAATATAATCTGCGTGCAATGCACAGCGTGTCTATCGGCACCCACAGATACCCCCCTCCAGAACCTATCCCCCTATGCAGACCCCTCCTGCAGCCACACACATGGACAGGCATGCACAGCCACACTCACACACACAGACACACACAATTCTCTCACTGCAAATAGCGGGGAAGCAGAGGGAAAATGTCTCAAAACGTCCCAAACTCGACGGCGCACCTTGGCCAAAGGCTATTCACGCCCAAGTCGCTGAGCCGGCGTGGCCTCTCGCTGCTGTGACTTTCAGGGGACAGTTTTTCCAACCCCCTCAGTGACCTCCCTGCACTCTTTCTCAGCTTTGGTGGTGGTTATATTTGGGTTGGTGGAGGCTCGTAACGCCCACCTGAGTGGGGAGGTGCGATGAGCCGCAAGGATCCCGCGGGAAGCTTCTGACGAGCAAAGTGCACTGGCTGCCCATGGGATCCAGCCTCTCGGGCTCTCAGGTTGAGTCAAACTAGCACCTTTTCATTTCCCCTGAAACTTTCCAGAGGAAACAAGTTCTTATTTCTCTAGAAATCGAATCCCCAGGTGACAGGCGGGTTGGCAGCTCTTGTGAAAGGACGACACCCACGTCACCAAGCTCATCTTGGAACAAAGGCAGCTGCCTCCTCCCCACCTAGAATCATAGAATCATAGAAACCTGTTCTCACAGAGGCTACAGTGGGTCAGTGACTGAACTATAGGAGCCCTGCTGGTTTTGCCTCCTCGCTCCTCTGAAATATCCCTCAGGCTGCTGGGTCCACACGGGCAACACACTCACTGGTACGTGACACTCAGACTGCAGGGGAAGCGCATCCCATGCGCCCCTTGGAATGCAGTAAACTGGGCAGCTCTCCCGATTTTTTCCCTGTGCATTGTGGGAGATCTTGTCTGTCCTTTCCGGGCACCGGGTGGGGGGGGAATGGTGGTGAGGGAGTGAGGACTGGCCTCAAGCCTGTGTCCCCACTGCAGCGTGGTTAGGGGAGCAGCTGCTGAGGTGTGCTCCCCAGCCTACGCCCCCTCTCGGGCCAGCCAGGTCGAGTTAAAGGCACGGCTGCGCTGCAGTTAAGAGGTGTGTGTGGACGGGTTCACTTTGCAGCCCTTGGACTGGATGCTGCCGTTCCAGCCGCGAGGGGCTGGCCCGGCCCGTTCGCTTCGAGGTTCCAAAAGGGCAAACCTGCACTTGCAGCTTCTGCAACCAGGGTGACCAGATGTCCCGATTTTATAGGGACGGTCCTGATATTTGGGGCTTTTTCTTATATAGGCTCCTATTACCCCCCCCACACACACACCCCTAGTCCCGATTTTTCACACTTGCTATCTGGTCAGCCTATCTGCAACCCCATGTTGCAGAACCCCATGCAACCCCAGAATCGGATCCTATGTGAATGGCAGACCCCGGCTTGCTCTTAAAGCGATACACACCCGAATGACAGAGGCAAAACACCAGGGGCGGCAAAAGTGTACCCAAAAGACCGAGTGGCCTAAATGTGGCCGCCCCCTTCCTGGGCCGGAAGGGCAGGACAAAGCTAATTGGCTGCAGGCTTTTATTGCTGGCAAGCTCCCAAACCAAGTGGCTGCTGCCAAAATATCAAGCAGTTTGGCTCCCCCTCATGGTTATTTTCTGTATGTAATTTTGTTCTTTCTATTAAATCCAGTGGCCCTCACCAAAGATGTGAGGTTTACATGCTTGGGGAAGGAAGGGGGGACTCCCTGACTCCCCAGGGATAAAGAAAAGCTGAAAATGGGGGAGGTGTCGCCATGTGGGGTCACCCTAAATCCCCAAATCCTTTGGCCAGTGGGGTTTTCCCCTCCCTGTTGAGCTGCCGCAGCCCCACATGAGCTGAGATTTCCAAGGGCCTGGAGCTGCTCTGTCTCCCAGTGAGCCGGGCTTTCCCTTGGGGGGCTGGAATACGGACCAAACGCCCGAGTCTCTTCCACACAGCAACTTGCAGGAGGCAGGCGGGACTGGGCCCCACCGCTGGGAGGATGGAATTAGTCGCAGGTGGGTCACAGCACCACAAAGTGGTGCATGATATGCCCTGAAGGAGTCAGAGTCCAGCACAGCCAAAGCAATGCTGGGGTGTGGTCCCACCCCAGGGGCTGCTCCAGAAGCTATGTATGGTGCTTCAGGGCAGCACCGGGGCAAGCAGAAACATGCCTTCTGTGTCCCAGGGGGTACTAGCAGGGAAAGCAAGGGGGCCTGGGGCAGGAGGAACGCTCCCTGCATCCAGCCCAGCTCACAAGCTGACCCTAAAGGCTTAAACAGCACAAGTGACAAGCCCTGCAGGGGAGACAATGTGGTCTAGTGGACAGGGCCCACATGCAAAGGGCCAGGATGCTGGGCCTGGCTCTAGCTGGGTGACTATGGGCAAGTATCGGTGCCTCAGTTTCCCCATCTGTGAAACAGAGGTTCTGATATAGCCTCCCCTGTAACATCCTTTCAGCGGCGTGGATGAAAAGAGCCAGGCATCCTCCTCAAGGAGGCGGCCAGATATTCCTTAGAGACAGTCTCCGATCTCGGCTCGTTGTCCTACCTTGGGGCCTTTGGCAGCAGGTTGGGAAAGTTAGTTACTCCCCTGCACTGAACGTTCTTCAGTGCTGAGTTTTCCCAGGTGCTTCCCACTGGGCAGGAGAGGTGGGTGCACATGGCCCTGTTTAAACAGCAGCCCTGCCTTGGAAGAGAAGCGAATGGCGCAGATCAGGATTATTTTCCCTCTCCAATGTCCAAAGGCTCCCCGTGAGGCCATCATGGCGGAGAGGCACCAACAGAAGAGGGGAAGCTAATGCCCTCTGCTCTCTCCCTGACTCATACAGTCGCCCACTGAGTCAGCATGAATGGCTTATCTGCCCTGTGAGTGAGTGTCTGTTTCTGGTTGGCTGACCTATCCCCTGTAAAAAAGAGGGAGAGAGGTTTACTCCCTTCTTCACAAGTTAGAATTGGCTGTGGAGCGTCTTGGGGCAGTAAAAAAAAAAAAAAAAAAAAAAAAAAGCAGTAAGAGATTTTTCAAACTGGCTGCGTCAATGCTTCGGTATCAGCTGTGGTCTTGGAAGTGGTTATTCACTCCTGCAGTTTTGCTTTCGTGAACATGCTGACCAGCAAACACTCCTTCACCCAAAGGTTCATGGAAAGGACTTTTAGTACGTTACTTTTGTGCATTAAGCCCTGGAAGGGCCCTAGACATTGAATGTTTATTTCTTAAAGAGCAAGATTAGGTCATTGCTGGAGGAGTTTGATGTAGTGTTTTTAATCTTTCTCTGAACCCTGTACAGTTGAGCTTGTTGTAACTAAAGCCCCAGGCTTTACAAGGCAGAAATGAAAAAAAGAAAAAAAAAAGTCCAGATATTTTTAAATCTCTTAAATACTCTGGTTGAGATTTGCTAAGCTGCCTACGAGATACGGACACTTGTTTCCCATTAGAAAGGAACGGGAATTGGGTCTCCAAATGCCGTAAATGACTTTGAAAATCCTCCCCCTAATATTACTAATCCTAGCACTTAGATAGCACTTTTCATCAGTAGATCTCAAAGCGCTTTACAAAGGAGGTCAAGATGATCATTTTGCAGATGGGGAAACCGAGGCACGGCACGATGAAGCCCCAGAAATAGAACCCAGTTCTCCCAGTCTGGTGAGCTACCACTCCCTTGGTAATAGAGGTAGCACCTACAGAGCACATGATATTCATCGGGGTTGATCTGCCGAGCACACTCAGTAGGAGACAAGCCTGCAACCATGCCGATAAAAGATTTTTAGCACACCGCCTCACATGGTGTGTGTGTGGGTGTGTGTGTCTGTCTGTCTGTCCGTAAGTGCTCTGAAGAAAATGTCTCTCAATGTATGTCTCTCAAAGAAATGAGAAGGACGGAGGAGAGAGAATAGAGAGAGTTTGAGGTTAGTCAAAGTCCTGTGGTAACCTAATGGAAAGTATTTCTCTACTGTAATCTTGTTTTGATGCCATCAGCAGGCATCTTCTGCTGCCTAGGACAGAGGCAACAAACGTGGGATGTGTGAACGGATGATACTACACTGGAAAGGTGACGCCTACTCGAGGTCTCGCAATGATGCTTGTTGGCCTTCGTATTTGACAGGGGGTGGGCCAGGAAAGTGGAAAATATTAAGGAGAATTAATCTTTACAAAAAACCCCAACTGTACCATTAAACCCATCAGCAAATGTTATTCAGAAGCAAAGGTATTTGCTCTCTCTGCCTCCTCTATACCCCAAGGGCAAGACATTCACTTTCAGACACAACCATTTTGCTCCATTCCCTCCTCCTCCCATCATGTCTTCCCCAACCTGGCATGCTCTCTAACAAGCGTAATTCCCGAAATAAGCTGGGGGCACTCAGATCCGAGGACCTAGATTGTGAGCCCTCTGGTGCGGGGAGGGGACTGTCTGTCCTGACATGGTTGCATAGCACCTAACAATAGGGACCAGTGCACCAGAATGGGAACCGGGAGAGCAGAATTCCAGTCTTGGCTCTGACACTGAGCAGTGGGGGGAAATCCTTTCCCCCACCCCCATCACTGTTTGCCTGTCTGGGCTCTTTAGGGCAGGGGCTGTCTCTTAACCTAGCACGAGGCCCCGATCTTGGTTGGGCTTTCCAGGTTCTTCTACTGTAACGGACATAATAGCTGAGGTTACCCGGGAGCAATGGGCTTAAACTGCAAAATGTGTCCCTGGATTTTGAACACCCCAAAGTTCAGGGCAGTCGCAGCAGGGCTGAATTTAGCACCAAGGCCTTTCAAGGCAGAGCCAGGGCTAGAATACATGGTTCCCGATTCACAGGCCTATCGCCTTCCCCTTACAGAGGAGGCAAAAGACCTCTCCCTCCATGGCTGGATGATCAGAGCCCAGTGGCTATTTTCAGCCCTGTTCTATGGCTATTATAGGCCATTAACTCTGCAGACACTGTGGGGATTGGCTTACTGGGTGGGGAAACTATCTGCCTCCGGGCTGGCTCTGGGACCCTAGGGCCTCTCCTGCTTCTGGACAGTCCAGCACTCCCAGGGCTTTTGCTGGCAGCAGCTGCCCCAGGAACCCAGGCTCCAGCCTGGGGCAATACTATACTACTAGTGCTTTGATCTCCGCACAGCCAGCAAAGGGACATGTGTCGCCCAGACTCTGTCCCTCTGCAGATCAGCGGGCCTTTTGGGGTGGGGTGGGGTAGGGGAAAGGGGTGCAACTGCCACATCATGGGGCATGATGCATGCACGGAGGGGGCCTTTGGCATCCAGATTGGGGGGCTCTGGTCAGGCCCATTTAGGGTGACCAGACAGCAAGTGTGAAAAATTGGGGCCGGGGGTGGGGGGGGTAATAGGAACCTATATAAGAAAAAGCCCCAAATATCGGGACTGTCCCTATAAAATAGGGACATCTGGTCACCCTATTGTAACTAACACAATCCCACAATGGCCTTTTGCACCATCCCTTGTCCGGCACTAACGGCCCATTCGACCCTTTCGTTTGACGGGCAGAGCTGCCTCCCGGCTTCTCACCCAGCTTGGAAAGTTCTCGCCTGGCCGGTGCCCGTGCTGGGACCCAGCTGCCAAGCCTTGCCCTGCCTCCTCACCCCACAGAGCGACGTGAGATGCAGAGGTGTCTCTGGGGCTGCCAGGATGCTGCATGACCTCTGGGAGCAAAAGTGTCTCCCAGCGACACAGATCACTTCCTGTGCTGCCAGGCTAAAAATAACGGAGACGAGCTCTGTAACGTGGGAACTCTCAGCAAGATCGGTCGCTGCACAGGAGGGGGAAATTGCAGCTCTCTATTTTCCGGAGAGCTACATGAGGTAACCGAAGGCTCCTTGCTGGCCAGGCTCTTCAGAGCTGCTCTGCAAAGCCAGGGAGGCTGCAAAGAGCTACTTCAGCTGGGAGGAAGGCTGCTCAGTCCTGAAACATACTTCAGTGCCATCAAGCCGCTATGCTCCCTCCCTCGCGCCAAGCCCAAAGTGCCCCCTACGTTACATTCAGTGGCCTTGACTCTCCATGGCCCTGCACCGTGGGGTCGTCATCTACACCAGGGCAAAGTGGTGAAAGGGATCATCTTAGACTGGCAGCTCTGGAAACATCCTCCCTCCAGCCACAGAGCAGGGAGCTGCATGACCCTACAGCTGCCCAGGAGGAGATTTCAGTTTCCATGACCCAAGCAATCCTGGCATCTCTTAGTCATAACCAATGAGATGGCCCAGTTCCTCCCAGCTGCGGCTTGGACATCGGCCCCCTCAAAAAAAATCCCCTTCACTGAGTAGTTGCTCATCTAGCTGTAGCGAGTGGGGGCTGTACTATAGTGAGGGTACGCAGAGGTCTTCCAGGGGGGTTACATCAACTCAGCTAGATATTTGCCTCGTTTTAAACAAGCTACATAAAAAGCCCTAGCCAAGCCAGTACAAACTAAAATTTCATACAGACAATGTGACTGGTTTACACTGCTCTATGTACTATCCATTGAAATGTAGGTACAACATTTCTCTCCTGACTGATGTACTTGATAACTATATGGCAAAAAGGAGAAAGTCGGACATTTTCTCAGGAATAGTGCGCTGTGACGCTTGTGTATTTTTATGTCTGATTTTGTAAGCGAGTTGTTTTTAAATGAGGTGAAACTTGGGGGTACACAAGCCAAATCAGTCTCCTGAAAGGGAGACAGGAGTCTGGAAAGGTTGAGAGCCGCTGTTACAGAAAACTCAGGGTCCTGGGTGCTGAAGACCTGCGGAAGAGGGTAGTTACATAAGAAATGGGGGGGGGGGGGGGAGTAGGTAAAGACTTGGGCGATTGGCCGTTTGCCAGTAGAAGCCACTGTTGCAACAATTTCTCTGCTCTAGTTCAAACAGGAATTAATTCAGGGGGGAAGTCCCCTGGTCTGTGTTATACAGGAGGTCAGACTAGATGATCAGTGTGATCCTCCGGCCTTATAGACAGGCCCGGCACAAGCTTTTTTGCCACCCTAGGTGGTGAAGAGGGGAAAAAAAAACCTGACGCCGCAGCGGAGGAGTCGCCGCCGAAATGCCACCGAGGAGGAGTCGCTGCCGAAATGCCGCCGCGGACTGAAGAGGGAAGAAGGAGTCGCTGCCGAAATGCCGCCCCCGCAAATCCTGCCGCCCTAGGCAACCGCCTAGGGTCGCCTAGTGGAAGGGCCGGCCCTGCTTATAAACTATTAAGAGGTGAGAACCCCTTGGGGCACCCACTGTGTCACTCCCACCCTGCAGGGCCCTGCAGCCTGGACCCCAGCCCCAGCCTGGAAGTTTACCCAGCAATGAAACAGCCCCGCCGCCTGACTGCCCTGTGCCGGAGTCAGCTGGCGCGGGCCAGCTGCGGATCGTTCTTTGCTGTGTAGACGTACCCTCCTGGGCCCCTGCTCCTCCCCCGCAGTGTGCAGCGGGCCACGGGGTGGGGGAAGGGGGGTACGACCGGGCAGCTACGGGAGACGTTCACCCTGGTTAGAGCTGGACTCGGGGAGCTACATGGAGGGGTTAAAGCGGGTTGGAAAAAGGGCTGGGTGTATTTCACAGCACCCCACCATCTCTGAGTCCCTTCTCCCCCCCACCCCCCCCCCATAGCAACGTTGAGCACTCACCGCCGCGGCGCCTCCTGCAGGTTGCTCCAGGAATTAGCTCAATTCCAGCACTCAGCGCGCCTCCTGCTGGCCGGTGTCTCTCCTGCCTCAGGCCCCCCCCCGCCGTGTCCCTCCCGGACCCCTTACCTTGGGGTGCTGCCCCACAGCAGCACCCCCACACTCTGGGTCGCCCTTCCCAGGGGAACCCCCTCCCCTTATGCCCACCTTCCCTCAGTGGCTATTGCCAGTTGTCATCTAGCCCCACTTTCTCTGGGGCAAACTGCAGTCTGTCATGGCCACTCATCACGGGCAAGGGGGTCGGACCTGCTGCCTTTCTAGGCCCTGTTCTCCCCCTGCAGCCCCAGTACCTCCTTTGGCCTTCAGCAAGGCCTCAGCCTGGGGACTCGCCTGGACAGAGCTCCCCAGCTCCTCTTGCCCTTCCCCCAGCCCTGCTCTACTCCCGGTACCCTGAGCTCCCAGGCAGCCAGGCCCTTCCCACTCCACGGCTGGAGTAAGAGTGACTCAGCTCCTCCCTTAGCCCTTTTATCAGGGACAGCTGTGGCCTGATTGGGTGTGGCCCCAGCTGTGGCCGCCTCCCCAATCAGCCTCCCTTTTTCCCCCAGGAGCGGGGTAACTGCCCCGCTACACCCACCTCGAGGAGGCAGCGCTGTGCTAGTCTCCCCCGTTGTACAGACGGGAACTGAGGCACGAAATGACTTGCCCCAGTTCACACAGGAAGTCTTTGGCAGGGCCGGCAATTGAGCCCACGTCTCCCACGCTAGCCCTCCAACCATCCAACCGGACTCTCAGAGCGTCGGTCAAGGAATCCCTGGCTTGGAGCCTCGCTTCCCACGCAGCCCTAGGCCCTGCAGCCTGTGCCTCGAAGTGCTGTGGCGGGGGGTGGGGAAGGTGTCCCTTCCCTCTACGCTCATGGGGGATCCTACTAGTTAAACCACAAGAAGAATCTGCATTAGCTGCAGCTGCGTCCTCTCAAGGCTTTGGCTATTAGACAGGGCCATGCTTTGGCACCTCCGGCATTCTGGACACTAGAGGGCAGTGGTGCAGTGACATACGGCACACTCCCCCGGGGCAAGGATGGTGCATTGTCCAGGAGATAACTTTCTCTTCAAATGTGTTTAAATTAAGTGTGTAGGGTGGGGATGCACTCAGCAGCCTGCAGCTCCCTTAAAATGCAGCCTGAAGTCAAAGAGAAGCAAGGCCGGCACTTTAATAAGTAGAGAGAAACGCCGGCACCTTTAAGATGTGGAAGTCGGTTGTATAACTTCTGTTTCACAGCTCCACCAACGCTTCCTGACAGGAAGACTGGTGGGTACCCATGGGGCTGAGGCATCAGTGCAAAAACCTGACAGCCTTGTGCTAAAACTGAGATTGTGGAACAGCTTTATAAGGCCTGATTCACTAGTGCCAGCCCCCGTACAATCACAAATCACATCAGGGCCACCCCAAATCATGAGATTGTTTTAATCTCATGCTTCTTAAGGACAAACATGTTAGGTTCTTTGGATCTTCTGTTGGTTTCTCAGCCTTTAGGGAGTTCGGGTGCATTGATAGAACTTAGTATGGGGACTAGCCAATTCTATTCACCCTTCATTTTCACGGGTCAGTAAATTCTCCCCAAAACAGTAAAATAAATTACCAGTAAATGTTTTTTAAATGAAATCACACACACCTTACGTAAGTGTGTAGAGAGATTCTACAGCATTTCAAAACCCGGGGCTCTGCAGCCTTAAAGCAAATAGGATTTTTCCTGCGGTTATGTTGTGTGCGTAGTTAATCGCCTTGTAACAAATGTGTGGCCACCTGGGACTTCATGGCTGACTGTATATTGCACATTGTGGTTATTCAGAATGTCACGGGAACAGTAAGGATGAAATTCAGCTCTTCACGCTCCAATAGCACCGGCTCCTGCTGCTTGAGGTGAAAGCAAATCATGGTTAGCTATCAGATGGGGCTGGTCAATATTTTAAACTTTATTTTCACAGAAAAGTGCAGAAAAAAATGAAATTTCTAATGTTCGATGCCTTTTTTCAAATCAAAATGAAAAATATTTTATTGTATTTTGAAATTTTTTTTGTTTCTTTTGTGAGGGTCCTCCCCCCCGCTTCTCTCACATTTAAACTTTCTCCCCGTAATGGAAAGAGAAGAATGAAATGAGAGGAAGTGAACCGGGGGGAGGGAAAGAAACCTATAATAAAACAAAATAAATTGAAAGTGAAACAAACATTTTCATTTCGGTCCAAACCATATCATTGAAAAAAATTGACATCAAAATGCTCATCCTGTCAAAAAGCCGGGGTGTTTTTTAAAGTTTTCAACGCAAGATGTTTAACCCGCTGGACTACTTGCTGTCTTCTAGATCAGGGGTTCTCAAACTGGGGGTCGGGACCCTCAGGAAGTCGCGAGGTTATTACATGGGGGGGTCGCGAGCTGTCAGCCTCCACCCCAAACCCTGCTTTGCCTCTAGCATTTATAAAGGTGTTAAATATATTAAAAAGTGTTTTAATGTATAAGGTGGCGGTTGCACTCAGAGGCTTGCTGTGTGAAAGGGGTCACCAGTACAAAAGTCTGAGAACTCCTGTTCTAGAGCTTATTACTTGTGGCTGCACAGTTCTGATTTGTTCCCGCAGAGGGCAGTGGTACACATGCCTGTACACACAGACGCACACAGACCATTAGGCTAATGACTCAGTTAGCGATGCACTAGCTAGTGACTATTTTTTGGTCTGTGAAAGCTAGCAGTGATCTTGCCATTTCTCAAGAAGAAAAGCGACCCCTATTCCTGAGAAGAGCTCGAAGGAAGATAAGAGCATGCTGCTTCTTACTCAGCTCGGCCCCAGAAAAACGTAGACACTTCAAAAGCTCTAGTTGTATTTTCACAGTGGGATATTATTACAGTGGTGGTGTTAACAGGGCTCCATTTCTCCCCTTGCTCCTCAGACTGCCGTCCCAGAGAAGAGGTAGGAAGCAGTTACCATCATGCCCAGCCAATTGAGCTTCTGAAAAACGTTCCCCTCTCTCCAGGCGGTCACTCACCCTGCCCTTTCTTTTAAAGCCCTCGGTGTGTTCGGTGCCGTCGATACACCTAGGGCTTGTCTACACGCAAACGTGCACCAGTTTAATTAAAACCGGTTTAGGGAAACCAGAGCAAGCCCCTGTGTGGAGGCCTTCATTTCGGTTTAAGAGTGGCTGCTTTCCGCGTAGACGTGGCCTTGGTAAGCTACAGCCCCTGCCACAAAGAGCGTAGAAGACAAGCCAGACAAAAACCGAGGGAAAGTCGCCAAATTGGCCAAGGTAACTCCACAGATTGGGAGCAGAGCTGAGTATAAAACCCACGTGTCCTGCATCCAAGGCTACTGCTCTAGTCACTGCGGTACAATGCCTCCCCACCGACGTGCTGCTTAGGCTAGGTGGACTGTGGGAGCAGAAGGGGTTGAGACGTATACAGCTTGTCAGCCTTCAAAATCTGTTCACTCAGTGCAGGTGGAAGAGGATGTTCGCCATGAAACCACGGCTCGTTCCCTTTGGTGCCTTCATTGGCAAGTGGGAATTAATTAGTAGTAGCAAATCTACCCTTTCTGAGCAAAGCCCGTGATACCGCATCCTCCCAAACTCCCTCTCAAAATACATTCCTGGTTGGCTCGGCCTGGTTTACTTTTGAAATGTAGATTGACATAAGTATATTGCTTAGGGGAAAATTCTCACTCCTCAGCGCCAGAGCTACGCCAACCGAACCCCTGGTGGAGAAGCGGCTAGGTCAATGGAAGAACGTGTCCGTCAACCCAGTTACTGCTGCTCGGGGAGGGATGGAAAAAAGCCCTTCCATCGCTGTTGGAAGCGTCTACGCTCCAGCAGCATTGTAACAGGGTTCCACTCACCACAAGGGCGCTTCCTCCTGGCAGCTCTGGGGATTAGCTCTTTCCAGGTCTAACTCTGCCTTCTGCCGCTCGTTGCGTGCCCGGCCGCCTCCTTCTCTCAATCTCTGCAGCTCAGGGTTCTCTCTTCATGACTCGGCTCTCGGGCCAGGTCACTATGATCCCCGTGCAAATTGTCTCAGGTGGTCTTCTTCACTGGCCAAATGGTGCCCGTTCCCCAGTGGCTGGCTCCATCGTCATTCAGGGTTACTTAGGCCCCCTAATTCCCCTTAGCTGTGGCCGCTCCGGTTAACTGGCCCCTTCTCATCCTCATTAACCCTTTCTTGGTGAGTGTGGAGTGAACACCCCATCACAGCCATCACTACAGAGCCATAGCTGTGCTGCTGTGCGCCTGTCGTGTAGACCAGCCCTCGGAAAGGGACACTGCCACATGGACTGGAAACTGTCTGTGAGACGCTGTAAAGACAGGCAACGCCCACCCGCCTTGCAGTCAATTTCAGGAAAAATGTCTAGTGGGGAAACACAATCAAGTAGCATCTTATGTAACATTTCAATGATCTAGAAGGAAGAACTAAACAGCGAGAATGGCAAAAACCAGTAAGGGATCTTGGCTGGTTAGAAGCATGGGAAGAAACTAACAAAGTGAGAGTCAACATGGAAAACTGCAGCGAATACATCCAGGGGGAAGCACAGCTGGCAGTTCTGAAAGGGATTTTGGAGTGATGCAGTCAGAAAATTAGACATGTTTGCAATGCGATATTTTGGTAGGGCCTAAAAACGCCAAACAGGGATCGGGGCTCTGTGTGCTAGGTGCTGTACAAAATTAAGACAACAGTCCCTGCCCCCAAAATCTTACCATCTAAATAGAAAGTGAGAGATGACAAGTGGACACAACATGCCCATCTTCAGGGTCGCAGAGAGATAGCTGTGTGTAATATGCAGTGATCTTCGATTAAGATTCTGGGTACATTTTTAAGTGTTTACGGCCTATATTTTCACAAGTGATTGGTGGGTTTGTGTCTGATTGGGCAGCCTAAAACAGGATTGATTTTCAAAAAATGCTGAGCACTTAGGTTCTATGCCTGGCTTTGCCATTGACTTACGGCTAGCCTTCAGCATGTCACTTGAGGAGAAAATCTACTAAACAGAGCAAGCTATTGGGAATCCGGACTCCTGGGTTCTTTCCTGGCTATGAAATGGAGTGTGATAGGGCAGGAGGACTAGGAGTTAGGACTCCTGGGTTCTGCTCACATCTGTTCTCTATGCAGGAGGTCAGAGGAGATCATCATAACGGTCCCTTGTGGCCTTAAAATCTAAACGACCAGCATGAAGAAAGCTATGGACAAACTGGGCCACAGGGCTGGCATTTTTGGCAGGTTGGGAGGGGTTGGGGTGATGAAATAAGCGACCAGATTGGAGATGTAGATCGAGGCTGGGTTACAGAGACCCATGAAAGCCACAGAGGCAGTAGAGGATGCAAACCGAGGGATGCTATTCAGAGCGGCAGGGTGATATGGTGGGCAACAGATCCCACACTTGATTGGTTTACGTACCAGCTTCTTAAAAAAACTGTTGTGAAACGAATGGCTGGAACATCAAGCTAATGTACCCCCCCATGATACAAGCACCACAGTTTGGGAAGCTGGACTGAGGGGTGAAGGAGGCCACACATTGGTGCATTGGGGAATGATTTGGGGGGTGTTATGGGTGTCAAGGTAGCAGCTGAGATGGCCAGTAATGAGGTCCTCGACAAGAGAGGTCACGAGGTCGTGTCAGAATAGAGAGGAGGGGCCAGGTCTTTGAAATGCTGGGGAGAAGGAAATGGCAACCCTGAGCCCCAGCATGGCTTGTGATAGCCTGGAGAAGGCTGTGGGCCCAGCTGAGGGCAATTACCCACTTTCTGGTGGGGGATCGTGACAATCGCTGGGCTAACAAGGTAATTGGGGAGAACATAAGGGGAGGACACAGGATGCAAGGGTAGCTCAGGAGGAAGCTGAGGGTGTGAGCCTAGGCCGGGGAGTGAGGGCTTTGCTGTAAGCCTGTACAGCACAGGGTTACTATGTAAGAGGGACATAAGCACACACCTTGGGGTAAGATAAGCAGCCCGCTGTGTGTTTGTGACTGTGAAGCCATCTCAACCGGCCAGGCAGTGAGGTTCTCTGGGTAGCGACGGAGGTGCCCCGTGACGCGGCGGTGTGAGGTACAGGAGAGAGGAGGCGCCAAAGCTGGCCCCCAGCTGGGGTAATGGGGAGGGTGGCGGCTTTGTCCTCAGGAACAAAGACCAGGGAGAGTGGGGAAGGTGTCAGAAGGAAAACGAGCAGCGCAGCGTTGGCGCTGCCAGCAAGGCAGGGCTGGGCGAGCCGGGATGAAGTGAGGAATGTGTCAGGACAGGAGCGAAGAGGTAGGTTGGTGGGTCCGCGGCACAGAGAGGAGAGCTGAAGCTTTAGCAAGCAGACAAGGTGCAGAGGGAGAAGGTTACCTAGGGAGGTGGAATCTCCTTCCTTAGAGGTTTTTAAGGTCAGGCTTGACAAAGCCCTGGCTGGGATGATTTAGTTGGGGGTTGGTCCTGCTTTGAGCAGGGGGTTGGACTAGGTGACCTCCTGAGGTCCCTTCCAACCCTAATCTTCTATGATTCTAAGAGGGGGCCAAGAACAGAGGCTTGTGGGAGAATCCCAGATAAATGGACAGGGTTTGGGGAGGAGGAGGAGCCACTAAAGCAGAAGCTTAAGGAAGAGATAGGGAGGTACGAGGAGGACTAGGAAAGCCAAGGAAGGCCAGGATGCCAAGGGGGTCAGGGAGGTCAGTGGCATCAATAGCGGCAGAGGGGTCACTGGGACTCACCCTCCATTCTGTTTTTTTAAAGTTCCCCTCCATTGCCACCAGTCCTGCCCATGGCGGCAAAGGACAGAGCTCAGGCAGCTCCCGGCGTTTTAACTATCATGCCATCTAGACTCGGGATTAGGTGACACGGCATTTGAGATATCCAGCAGCTTCCTGAGCCTGAGTACTTCTGCCTCCCCCTCCCCCGCCCCCCAGCTACCAGTGGTGGCAAGGATGGGGAATTTTAAGGACAAAGAGCCAGGGTCGAGTGGCCACCTCTGGAGCCTGAACTTGGCATTTGGTTCTGGCACCTTGTGGCCAGAACCTTAAGGACAAACCGGAGTGAGCTCAGAGAAGAGCAACGAAGCCGATGAGGGTGAGGGAGAGGACGACGTACGCTGAGCTAAGCACACCCATCCTGCAAAGCAGCAAATCTATGAAGAATATCGGCCCCAAGTCAATTCTCGTTGGAGTCCATGTCTTCCCATTGAGCTGGTAGTTCCATTCTGACACTGGATCGCCGTGAGCACCAAGGAGGAAGAGGAATTATTTAGGGACACACAGGAGAGTATAGCTAGGAGTGATAGGATGGAACAAATGAAAATGGAGGCAGTGGTTGGATTCCCTTTAAAACCAGACTGGTCAAGCACTAGGAAACATATTGTTAGGAACCAGGCTGAGTTTGCTGGATTGCCCAGGAGGCCTTTCCCATCACTGGTTCCTAGGAGAGGATGATCCTTGCCATCTATGGGACTAACCTCCAGCAGCACTAATGTAACCACTTCCTCTCTTCACCTGTCACCACGGACTGCACTGGGTTACACATGTGAAAACCAAATATAGGTGTTAAACTCAAGGGGAGTCTCTTCAAAGCACATGCAGGAGGCCTACGACTTGTTCAGCCGCTTTCAGAACCTTTGGGGTTGGGGATGGGAGGTTGTTTCTTGGTCCATCCTAACTGGTGCAAGAGGAAATCAGCAGAGTGATGTGTGAAACTTGAAAAGGTGACGGGCCCCCCTCCCATTGCCATCAGTGAAGCCTCTTGCCTAGCACTCAGCAAAGCTCCCTCTCTGAGTGCTTGTGTAGCAATGTGGTTAACGTGTGTTTGTTTCCTCTCTTGGGGGGACGTGATAAGTGACTTGGACACACACAACCGCAGCGCCTCTCACGCCACACGTCACTAGGCGAGCGTTCCATTTGCAAGCAACAAACCCCCTAGCAGGCTGCTCCTCTGTGGCCTGAGTGGCTCTTTCTTTTCTTCTGGCAGCCAGGAGATAG
Organism: Macrochelys suwanniensis; assembly: GCA_033296515.1. Lineage (NCBI taxonomy): Eukaryota > Metazoa > Chordata > Testudines > Chelydridae > Macrochelys > Macrochelys suwanniensis. Next base: position 6,160,301 of record CM065799.1, read on the forward strand.
TGTCATGGGCTTTGCCAAGATAATGCAAACAGCTTCTCTGCGGTCTCCCCTCTCTAACTGCCTGAAAGGATCCATCCTGCTCACCGAGAAACCCTTCCTCAAGGAGCAACTTGATCTGTTGGGGTTTTCTTGGTCCCCCAACCCTCATCCCCTGGGCATTTTAAATAGCAGCAGCCAGCCAAAAAATTCCATCCTGCTCAGCCCATGCAGCCTGGCCAGTATCAACTCAACCCCAACAATGGAGCCATGAGTGTACCTCTGTCATGCCCTGCTCCACCCTCAAAGGATCTCAAAGCCCCTTACTTATTGTGAATCGTTTAAGTTTCATGATTGCACTGTGAAGGGAGGGAAGGGGTAATATACCCCATGTTATATATAGGATACCTGATGGGCGCAGAGAGATGAAGTAACTCGCCCAAGGCCACACAGGAGTCCTGGCTCCCAGGCTGGAGCACAGTCTACCTGACCATGCTGCCATCCACTGTCTTACCAAACCCCGGGTCCAAACCCTCTCCCCAAATGCCAAAGAGAAAAGCTCAGCTTAACAGATGCCTGGAAGGCTACCAAATCTGGGTGGCCAAAGAGGGAGGTGTGTTTTAAAGGACCCATCGCCGTGGATGCTGGGCCAGCCACCCCCTCACATCCAAACCAAGTACATGCTAAGACTATCACCTTTGTTGACTGTCATGTATTAAGGTCCTGATCCGATCCCATTAAAGTCAACATGAGTCTTTGAATTGCAAAGAGATCTACTGCCTTCCGGGGGAGTTGGCTGGGCCCCTAACAGAGGGTCTCTGTCACTTGGCAGCTCACCTGTTGCTGTGGGTTATTCTTCACTTGGAATCACTGGGCCAGATTAATCCACCTCTGGTGTAAATTGGCTTATCCCTATTGACTTCAATGGAGCTCTCCCAGTTTACACCAATCAGGGATCCGGCCCCAACGTCTTACTAGCAGTTCACTACGATCTGTTGGCGTTTTATCCTGCTACCTGTCACCATCGTATCTGCGCACACGATGCCACCAACAGAGCCCTGTGTCTTTGCAGACAGTAGGAATAAAGAGGAGGAGCAGACGAATCTTTCAGTAATGAATGTCATGTGCCATCACCACCTCCTCTCCCTCCCCCGCCCCCGCTGCCACACACACACCTTCCCAAAACTATACGGTGCAATTATAAAAAAAGCATACCTTCCATTCCTCTCCCACCAAGCAGAACTCAATCATGGCCACAATTTTCAGAAGCGACTGGTAATTTTGCATCTGAAGAAGTGCTTTTTTTACCCACGAAAGCTTATGCCCAAATAAATCTGTTAGTCTTTAAGGTGCCTCGTTGGTTTTGGTAATTTTGGGTGCCCAACTTGAGACACTGGATTTTCAGAGGCCAGGGGTGCAGCATTTGTGGGTACAACAGGACTCTTGTATGTACACGTTGAGAGCATTTGCACACACAAGCCAAGCTTTTCAAAATGGACTCATAGTTTTGGATGCCTCGTGCATTGGGAGCCCGGCTTTGAGACACCTTCCAAGGGGACCTGTTTTCAAACAGTGCTGAGAACCTGCCTTCTGAACACCAGAATGCCTCTCAAGTTCTACACCCAAAAATAGAGGCACTTAAATCCCCAGTCACTTTTCAACACCCTGCCCTGGAAGCTGGCCTAGAAGGAAGCCTCAAGCATGCCACGGCATCTGGAGAGGCAGGGAAAGTTCTAAGGGGACAGGCCCATTGGTGGAGAAGGCCCTGCCTTTGCTCTTCTCAATGTGATATCAGGGGAGGACCCGCAACTCATCCCCGTTGCAGAGGTGGGACGGGGCATAGCAGAGAGTCCACCAGGCAGCCAGGTCTAAGAGTGCTGGGAGGGTGACGTGCTCTAAATACACACAAACGCTTGTGCTGCACTACAGCTGCCATGAAGCCACAGGCTGGGAATTTCAAAGGAGCCTACAGGAGTTAAATGCCAACTCCCATTGGAAGCTGGGATCCTAACTCCCCTAGACACCTTTCAAAATCCCAGCCCCACTCCATTTCTCTCTCTCTCTCTCTCTCTCTCTCTCTGTCTTAGGTACTTATATGGCCCAAATCACCATATAAGTACCTGTGTATACCATGTTTAATGTGCTCCCCAAGAGACAGTATGTTCTTCCAAGATCTCAAGGCAATTTTATTTCACCTCCTTGTCTGGAGTTAATGTTACTGCATGGGATACAAATCACAGATGTTTCCCCTCACTTAAAATATCAAAGAATTCCTGACAATAATAGACAAAAGTGGAGGAGCAGGATTACCTAGTGGCTGCGCCACAGGACTGGAAATCAGGACTTTTGGGTTCCATTCTCAGCTCTGCCACTGACTTCCTGTGTGACCTTAGGTACATCACTTCACCGCTCCGTGCCTCAGTATCCCCATCTGTGAAATGGGGTTAATCATAGTGATGGCCTATTTGGCAAGGAGACAAATTCAGTATAGTTCGCGATCCTTGGAGAGAATGTGCTAAAGAAATACAAGGCGTTATTATATTAAATTAGATGAGACCCTAGCGAACATTAGCATAGCCCAGCATGGGGTAATTTGAGCTTTGGGCCACGTTTCGCAGAGATGAGGTGCCATAAAATTTTGGCCCAAGATTCAAGGATTGGTTCAAGCTAATTTATGAAAACATTTATGATAAATAAGTAACATTATCTGATGTACAAGAACTAGGGAAATGAAAAGAAGGAAGAACTTGAACCAAAGTTCAAGTTGTCTGTATTGGACCAAGGTTCACTGGGTCATTTTAGAGTGGAAAGATGATCGGATGTTTAGAGCATCAGCTGGCACTTTGAGAGACTTGAGTTCAATTTCCTGCTCTGCTACAGGCTTCCTGTGTGAACTTGGTCAAGTCACTTAGCCTCTCTGTGCCTCTGTTCCCCTTCTGTACAACAGGGATAATAGCCTGGTCCTGTCTCACAGGGGTGTTGGGAGGATAAATACATTGAAGAAAGTGAGGTGCTCAGATACTGAGATGATGGGGGCCACAGATGGAGAGAGAAATTTTTGGTGCACGGATTTAATTTATGTTTTCATCAAATCTTTGGGGATTCACATTAAGTTTTGCATGCGAGTTTGGGTTAATTCTTAACCAGCTCACCGAGCCCTAATAGAAAGCAAATGCTAATAGGGCTTCATATTAAAATTCAAAGATAGACTTATTTTATACTACAACTGCTGCTGACTGAATATGCTTGTTTGTTTGAGGTTGAGGAGCTGTCAAACCTCCCCTCTTCCTCCTTATGTTGTAGCCCACTTAAAAAAAAATGTATCAGGTATGAGTAAAGCTACATGCGAGAAATGAAAGATTGTGGTCTTCAGAAAAACTGATATCATAAAACCAACCTGATGATTAACAGCTCAGTACATTCACACTTCTGTACTGTGTTTAGTATCCGATCTGTACAGGCTAATGTAAGTTTCTTTCTTTTCTTTCTTTCTTTCTTTCTTCAACAAATGACATGAGTCTGAGAGATGGCGATGTCTGAAAAAAGGACGATGCGAGTTTGCAGGAAGTAACATAAATAAGACCCCAGTAAAACTCATAAATAAATGTTCAATTTTAAGCAAGTGCTGAAAGGTGTCCCTGTATCGCTACGCTCATAACCTGGGATTTTCAGAGGCCTAAGAGAGTTAGACACCAGCTACCGCTGAATTTTGAATTGGCCCCTGTGGAAACCCCAGACATAAACTCATGCTGAGGTGTCACTGAGGTCAAGCTAAGCACACTTCCAAATGCCAGTGACTTTGATGGGAATTTCATGGCCATTTCTCAGGGCAGACTTTCTGTATTTACCCGCTGACCCCCATCAGCATCGCATGACGAATGGACCTCATAAACATTCATGCGTCTTTCCTCCCTACACCGCTGCGGGATTGCCTACAGAAAGACCCACTGGCAGCCTACTACCGTGGCAAATGTTGTCTCTAGACAGGGGTCTGGTGTTTTATCTAATTTTGCTCCGCGTGGGGCCAGGCAGCTCAGCGGTAGACGCACCACAAAAGGTCTGAACTTCAGCTTCCACCGCTGCTACCGCTAGTAGAACTGTACTGGTGCAGAAGAATGGAAGCCCCTTTTCCAAGCGGCGTTTTAGTGAAGTAAATCTTTTGACATGCCCACCCGCTTTGCACAGACAATGCCTACACGATCTACAGGAAGATGATGGCTGAGGTGGAAAGAGAAACCAGACCAGATTGCAACAGAGAAGTCCAGAATTTACATAGCCCGGAGAGCTGTAGGATTTAGCTGTGTTGGCAGAGGTGTTGGCAGCCCAGGACTGGAACTGCAAGGCGTGCTGCAGGATGCGGAGGGGGTGCATCTGTAGAGCTGATGATGGGTGGGGGGACACACCAGGACTGGGACAGCAGAGGGTGCTGCAAATCAGGCGTCTGGTGCAATGGCAGGGGAAGCTTGCACTGAAAGGTGTTTAGATATAAGCAGAGTGACCAACTCCTCGTTTTCACAGGGGCAAATTTCACCTATATAAAATGAAGATAGCTCCAAACGACAAAGGTATCCATGTGAGAAGTAGTCCTCACGTGGGGCAGAACAGGTTAGCATGAGATAAGGAGCAAACACCTCATGCTAGCCTCACATTATTTCTGTAGCTGGAACAAGACCTGTTCTGATCTCCAGCTGTGACTCGCTACACTACATGGTAAAATAGCATTACTGTAAATTCAGAGAAATGATGTCACCCAAGCAGACATCCTTCCCCCCAGTCCCTCCTCCACATCTGACCTCCTCCACATTGAACCCAGGCAGCTCTATGCTCATCCAATCACCTCTCAAGCAGCGTGGGTTCACTGTCAGCCCCATAGCAGGAGAAGCTAAGCCCCCAGCTTTGAGGAGCAGATTCTGAACTCAGTTACATAAGTATCAATCTGGAGTTCATGGAATTCATTGTGGTGGAGTCACTCCAGATCACGCTGCTGTTACTGAGATCAGAATAAAAACCAGAACATATCATGGAATATTTCAGCTTCCATAAATATAACCAACCTCTCCTATGGAAATAAACCTGACTAGGGATTAAACTAATGGGGTCTTACAGGGGTCTGTGGAAGCAGAGGACCTGATGGTCCCCTACCTATGACCTTGTGTCACTATTTATAGCGATGCAAAGTGAATGTGACATGCTGCCCCATCAGAATTTAACCCTACATTCCCCCGAGCCAAAGACTTTGAGAGGGACGAGATAAGGATTCTGCGCTAGCCTATAGAATTATAGCAGGGGGAGACCAAGCCAGAAGGTGCTTAGCATCCTCAAATCCCAGTAATATCTGCCCCTCGCAGGATGGGGCGTGCGCTGCGGGAGGGTGCTCACACAGCACATCCAGTGAGAGGTTTTTAAAAATTAAGCTGGCTGGTTTAAAACGCTTTCCCTGTTCAGTTCTCTCAGTGTAGCGGGCAGTGCTGGGAGTCAGGATGTGTGGGTTCTGTCCCTCGATCTGCTACTGGCCTGCTGTGTGACCCTGCCCAAATCACTTCCTGCCTCTGTTTGTCCTCACACCCTCTGTCTAGGAGCACTTCAGGGCAGGAGACTGGGTCTCAATGTAGATTTGTACAGCGCCCAGCACAATGGGGTCCAGAAGCAGGTTTGGACTTCTACTTGCTACCGTAATATGACTATTAATAATATAGAATGGGGATCATTCGCTATTAAATTCCACTGGGCTGATCTATCGGATTAGCGGCCAGTGATTTCGGGGACTGGGTCACTTTCTCTGACTCACCAGATTCCTCTCCCCGCACCAGGCAAGAAGGGGTTAATGAGCGTCTGTGGGCTCACTCAGCCTCATCTGCCACCCTTGGGGTCATGCCTGGAGAAAGGAGCTAAAAGGACTGAAGCTGGTTTGGGTTGGGTGGCGGCTGACTTCTGTCACTCAGGGAGAGAAGCGGGCTGGAGCCAGGGAGCTGGCAGGCAGAACCTCCCTGAAGGACAGTAGGGAGGCCTGTACCAGGGAGCCGAAGGCAGGCAAGCTGCAGGAATCGAGTCCACCCAGGATTCTCTGGGCTGGTGGTGGGGCATGCAGGGAGCAGGAAGATTTGTTTCTGGGTCAGGAAATGCCCTGTCTGGGGAGTGGAGAAAACTCGCCTGCAGTGGAACTGGCTGAATGGCAGAAAGCACTAAGATGCTCTGCAGTCAGGGTTCTTTCTTGGTCGCCCGCCCTCCGTCCGGGCGGATTTTTCAAATCCGAGGAAACGTCCGGGATTTTTCAAGCGGAGCAGATGCCGCAGCGCAGAAAGAGCAGTCTCCATGCTCCGATTGGTCCCTCCCCGGCATCTGCAGCTGCTGGATCCCGCCCGCCCTGGCTCGGCCCGCCAGGTAAGCGGAGCCACCAAGCGGATCTTGGCCTGAGTGCCTGCCCCGCTGTGGGGCATCAGGGCCCGGCCAAGACGGGGAGAGGCCCATTGGGAGGTGCTGACCGATGGGTTGGTGCTGCATCTCTGGCTTGCACCAGCTGCCCTGCCACCATGACAGGGAGCGTGACACTGCCCCCCACCTTGAGTGTGACCCCCCCCAAATACTCCCTCCAGCACAACTAAATAAATATCCCCTCCCAGTACACACACACCACTCCAGCACTCCCCAAATACCCCCTCCCAGTACACACACATCACTCAAGCAGCCCCCAGATATCCCCTACATCACCCCCCAAATATCCCCTACCAGTACACACCCCTCCAGCACCCCCCAAATACCCCCTAGTACACACCCCTCCAGCATCCCCCAAATACCCCCTCCCATCCCAGTACCCATACCCCGCCAGCACCCCGCAACTGTACACCCCCTTCTCCCCGCCCCAGCAGTGTCCTCTCTTTGGGAACTTGAAATCTGCTTACCCTGTCTGCAGTGATCCTCGAGTGCTTATCATGCACTGTGAGCCTGGGAAGAGGCCTAGGACCCTTCAAGGCAGGACATGGCCCAGGGAGGCAGTGAGGGGTCTGTGTACACAGGCCGTGGCTACTTGTTGAAGGATCCCTAGACTGGGACTCAGAGGAGAGGGCCGGTCTGGGTTCCCCTACTGGCCCGCTGAGGAAGATGGGACAGAAACCCCAATACCGGGGGAAAGGGCTGGTGCGTTCACAGCTGAGCTGACTCCCCAGTGTGAGGTGGGGGGACTATTGTTTACTGGACTTCTGGCTCATTGTGGAAGGGGTGGGATTAATGGGAACAGGGCTGAGTCATAAGAAGAAGTGGACCATCACTGGGCCTAAATGGCCTGCCACAGCCAGCTGGTCCGTTAAGGGGAGTCGGGCACAGTCTTGCCTAGAAATGACACCGCAGTTATCCCCAAGCTGATCTTGATCCGGTGACTTAAGCCCAACTAGTGAGCTCAGCTGTGAGAGGGTGTGATGGGGGAGGGGGGGTCCACTTCACACTTGCCCTGAAGGGGTTAATGGAGGCCAGATGGGCTACTGAACTTATTAGGCTGAAGGCTGGGAGGAATGCTCTAACTGGGGGAAGCTCACCTGTGTGGGGCTTCTATAAAGGCAAGGAACTGATCACAGAAAGGGGCTGCAGGGCAGTAGGCCGCAGTCACTCCCTGGGTGACGGGAGGCGTGTTTGGGGCTATAGCGGGTAGCCCACAGTTACTCCTGGGGAGTGGGGGGGTTTGGGCTGGCACACCCAGAAAGGCTCCGGGGAAAACCAGCAAGGGATATGCTAGGGCAGACCTCGGCGACTGATGGGAGGGCACCTGCGTTGGAACCCGGAGTAGAAGACGGGCCAGGGTTCCCCTGCCAGCCGCGGAGGAACTGGCACCGGCCGGGCAGCGCATGGGAAGACTGCCTGAGCCCGTTAGTCAGGAGAGGTTATGGTGCCCCGGAAGGGGGAAACACGGAGAGCGACCTGGCCTGAAGGCCGAGTCATGAAGAGGGAGCATGCTGAGGTGCAGAGGCTGAGAGAGTGAAGCTGGCAACAGAGATTGCAGCAGAAAGGGGGCCCCGGACCTGGAAGGAGCTAATCCCCAGAGCTGCCAGGAGGAGGCGCTCACTAGTGCACCTCATAGGGAGGGAGGAGAACACAGCTGGGGAGGAGTCCCTGGAGAGAGGAGCTAGGGAGCTCCCTCTCTGGAAAGGGCCTGGTGAAGGCAGGCTGAAGAGGGCCTACAAGGAGCAGGGAATTCCTTGGGAGAAGCTGCTGCAGTCCCTGAGAAAGGAGAAGGGTCTCTAGGGGAAAAGCCCTGGGAGGCTGTGCTCAGCGTAAGGAGCGCAGAAGGACGCTGCGGGGCCCAGGAGTAGGGGTGAAGAGCAGGGAACTTCAACGCAGCCCATGAAGGGGCAGTTGTTCATATGGATTTTCAGTTGCCCTTGAGTAACCCCAGAAGGGGACTGCACTAGGCAGTGCCCTGGCTGCAGGCCTCGACCGCTGAGGACTTAGATAGAGACAGGCCCTCTTGGGGCCAAAGAACTGGTTGACTGGGTGCTAGAGACACACGCCTCTGCACAGCTGCACTCGGATGCCAGCGGGCGACAGCCGTGAGCGAAACCATTTGGCGGAGGTGGCCGAGGCGAAGATGGGGCCCTCTGGCAGTGAGTCCCACTCTGCCACCAAGGTTTTGGGCTGTTATTATTTCATCTGGACCGCTGAGACTCAACTACACCGTCCCTCTAGTTTTGGTCCTGAATACTGATTTCCCTTGTGCGGGGTGCTCTCTTAGGCTCCGATCCTGCGGCACTCCCTGTGGGCAGACCCCTGCTCCCGCGCTGGGTTACTCCCAGGCCGTAGTATTAAATGCATCCTCCAAGCAAACCCTTACAAACCCCAAGCAAAACGAGTGTGTGTAGTGTGTTCCCAATGCTGCCCGCGACAGGAATGAGAGAGGGGGCTGCGTGTGTCAAACCTCATGGGCGTGTCCAGAGGCTCAGGACACCACCCAGACCTTCGTCTCGTTTCCATTTAAAGCCAGACTGGTGGGCCCACAACCAGAGGGTGACGCATATCAGGGAGCAATTGATTTCTCACACTTGTAATACAAAAAAAGATAATCAGTACGGTTTGGGTTTTCTCTTGGGGTGAAATAGCAACCAAAATAGTTTTTAAAAATGACATTGACCTTTTCAATATATTGATATGTATATAAAGCTGTTAAACGCCATGATGTGGACTTGTTACAATGACAGTGTACATTTCCAGCAGTAACTGCTAACCTTTTCTAACCCCCACTCATGATTGTTTTGTTCCCCCCCCCCACATGAGTCAAATGTCGTAAATAACTCAGACAAATAGATGGAGCATCCGCAGTCATCCCATGGTCTAACACATCTGATGAAGTGGGTTTTAGCCCACGAAAGCTTGTGCCTAAATAAATTTGTTAGTCTCTAAGGTGCCACAAAAACAAACTCCTCATTGTTTTTGCTGATACCGACTAACACGGCTACCCTTCTGAAACTAAAGGGTGTGGAAATTCTTGCAGCAATATGTTGGTGGTGGGATTTTAAAGCACTCAGTGTTTTGAGAACAGAATTGAGGGTTTTTTAGAGTCCCACCCTAAAAGGATACAAGTCATATTTGTTGGCATTGGATTCTGATTTTGGGGAATGGTCCATTATGAGGCCAGAGAGAAAAAAATAGGAAAATGTCCTCCCCAAATGGCTGCATTTTTGAGTGGAGGAGGAAATCTTTTCTTTCCCCCCGCCCCCACCCCCAAATTTGAGTTTGAAACTTGGTTTTGGATGCAAATGAATTCTCATTTGCACTGTATGGATCAATGTGCCCCCAGAATACATCTATAAATAAGCCCTGAAAATGAAAGACTTTTTTTTTTTTAATGTTTGGATGTGAAAAGAGCCATTTCACTTTGCTGGAAGAAAAAAAAAATCTATTTACAGGATTTATATGGCCCCCCATTACCATAGTATCTGTGCACCTAACAAATCTTTGTATTTATCCTCCCTTCATAGGGGTAGGGAAGTATCCTTACCCCTGCATCACTGGGCGGGAAAGGGGGGATGATCTGTTGTATTAATGTAGTTGGAATAAATGGGCCCAGAGAGTCAAAAGGGTTAACATAACCCTGTCGCTTTACAACATTAAACTGTCAAACAAGGGTGCGGGGTTTGGAATACAGAGCCTTGTTCTGCTTTGCCCACGGCAAACGTGCCGTTAACAAACATTTTAACCTTTGATTAAAGACACAGGAAAAGATGGAAAAAACACAGGAGTGGCAGTCTTAGTAGCCACTTTGAGACCAGGCAAACTTATAACCGCATTGGACTGTTTAGAGCAGGGATTCTCAAACATTTTTACTGGTGACCCCTTTCACATAGCAAGCCTCTGAGTGTGACCCTCTCCATCAATTAAAAATGCTTTTTTATGTATTTAACACCATTATAAATGCTGGAGGCAAAGCAGGGTTTGGGTTGGAGGCTGACAGCTTGCGACCCCCCCATGTAAGAACCTCGTGACCCCCTGAGGGGTCCCAACCCCCAGTTTGAGAACCTCTGGTTTAGAGCATGGCTTCTAGCTGTTTTTCCGGTTACTGGCTTATGGCAGTGTTGCAAAATATACAGTCTTGGCCCATTAAACCGGATTTATTTATACTCAACAGAAGGCAAAGGCGGAGGGTGAAGAAAGAGAAGAAATAATGGAGGGAAGGAAAAGGAGACACAAGGGAGGGAGTGACAGCAAGAGCCAAAGTCCTATTTACCAGGTGGGGGTTGGGATTTAAGGGAAGCTGGGGGAGGCAGTGATGTCATTTGGGTGCTTTTTTGGTTCTTAGGACACTTTTCCAGATCAAGCCCTCAGTCCTGTGGGCTCGGCTGAAATCCCACACTGGACCTGACTGCAGACCCCAATACTGGGCTTAACCCCAAACTCGCCCAATCACTACACCAGACCTCTGGCCCCTTCGGTGGATCCAGTGCCACACTGACTCACTGAACTCCCCTAATGATGCAGGGTGGAGGGGGTGACGAGCCGTGAGGATAAGTAGTTGAATGATTGTGTTTCCTAAAGTTTCTCTGTAACCATCTGGATTTCTCACCCAGGGCGAGGATCTAAGCGGTAGGTGTTCAATTGTGGCACCCAAATAAAGGAGTGCCGTGACCAAATCCCTACAAAACAAACAAGAAAATAGCCTGTTGAATTTGTTTTACTAGATCAGTATTTTCAGGGTAATCTCGGTGGCAGGAACTGCGGTTCAAACATTGCAAAGCAAGGCTGAAGGGAAGGGTGAATTCTGCTCTCATCTACACTGGTGTGAATCCAACGGAGCTCCTTTCACTTCACTGGAGTTACTCTGGATTGACACTGGTGTGAAAGACAGCAGTTTCTGTCCAGGGATTTACAGTGTGCTATTGCCAGTGGGCAACCATGAAGAAGTACAATGTTGGTCATAAGCTTATTCTTACCAGTAAACAACCGTATGCCACGGCCAGCAGTGCAGTTCTCGTCAATGGCACAACAGGAGAGTGGTTTTGCACCACTGTTGGAGTCCGGCAAGACTGCCTTCTTTCGCCCACACTGTTCAACGTCGACTTGGAGCGCATAATGACTGATGCCCTAGAAGATCACATATGCACAGTCAGCATTGGGGGGGGGGGCGCACAATCTCGAATCTTCGGTTCGCTGATGACATTGATGGCCTGGCAGGCAGCAAAGATGAACTTACCAACCTTGTGGAATGTTCGGATGAAACCTCTGCAAAATACGGCATGGAAATCAGTGCAGAGAAAACCAAACTGATGATAAACAAACGTGACAGGATCAGCTCACATAGCACTGTCAGTGGACAGGAGCTGGAGACAGTGAAACAGTTCAAGTATTTGGGGGCGGTCACCACTGATGAAAGATCCAAGGCAGAAATTTGGGCAAGAACTGCGCAAACAGCAGCAGTGGCAAAGGTAAAGCCAATTTGGAGGAACAAGAACATCTCCCTGGAATCCAAACTGAAACTGCTGCCCGACAAATGGTCATCTCCATTTTTCTGTATGCATGCGAGACATGGACCCTCATGGGAGAACTTGAACGGAAAATACAGGTAGTAGAGATGAGATACTTCCATAAAATCCTGGGCATCTCCTACTTCAACCACGTCGCTAATGAAGAGGTCCGCAACATCATCACCCAATGCGCTGGGTCACATGAAGACCTCCTGATGACCGTGAAGAAGCAGAAGCTGAAGTGGTATGGCCATGTAACAAGATCATCTGCCCTATCCAAGATCATCCTCCAAGGGACAGTAGAGGGGAAGAGAAGAAAAAGGTAGACAGAAGAAGAGATGGATTGCTAACATAAAAGAGTGGACAGGAATGGACTTTGTGGAGGCTCAAGCACTGACACACAATCGTCAGTGGGGGAGACAATTGGTTGATTGCTCATCAGTGACGGTGCCCCTACGACCAATGCGGTTATGGGAATGATGATGATCATTGCCAGAGGCCTACTTCTGAAAACGATGAGTGATTTCCTTTGAAGCAGAGACGCAGCTGGTCCTCATACACCACCCCCCTGCTTTGGGTAGGAGCTGGTGCAATCGCTGTGACTGACTTGGATTCCAGAGCCTATGAATTACAGGGATGAAAGACCAAATCTAGGGTTGCCAACTTTGTAATATTTAAAAACTGGACACTCCAGCAGGAGTGCCGGAATTGCCCATCCCGCCTCTTTCCCCCCAAGACTCCTCCCCTGCCCCTTCCCCCAAGGCGCTGCCCCCTATTTTCTCCTTTTCCCCTGTCCCCGCTTCTCACTGCTTTTCCCCTCCCACTTCCCCTCTGCCGGGTCAGGAGGCACTCTCCTGTGGAGCTGGAGCTGGGAGTTGCAGCCACCCATATTAGGTAGGAGGCGGCCCTGGCTGAGTAGGGGCTGGTATGGGTGATGACTCGGCACCTCCCCCGCCCTGCAGTAACTGGATTTCGGGTGTCTGATCGGTAGATGTGACAGGACACGATCAGGTCCCCCTTTTGACCAGACACCGGACGTTCTGGTCGAAAACTGGACATCTGGCCACCCTAGCCAAATCCCAGTTCATTAGCAACAAAAAGAAAGACGCGGTACAAGCAATGCTTCTGAACTGGGCTTTCTTAGTAGCAGAGTTAGTCAAAAATTGTCTGATAACACAGCTTTCTGATGGAAAATGCTGATTCACCCAGTTCATGGGAACATAGCTATTGTGTTGCAAATGTCAACAAACTATCGAAATGTTTCATTTCAGCATTATCATTTTTACTTTTGTATGTAATAGTCATACAAATGAAACAATTTGGTAGGCTTGAAATGAATCCTCAGGGTAATTTGTTTTTCAAATCTGTCCTGATTTGGAACTAAACAAAATTTTGGAGAATGTCCATGCCATGGAAATTCTGTTTTTCAGCCAGTTCTTCTTAGTTGAGCCTCTTTATTGTAGTACCTGCAGCAGGGCCTGGGCTAGATTCCCTCGTCTCTTCTCCTTCCTTTCTGTTATATCCCAGGGAGGGTTCCCAGCCTGCCCTGCTCTTAAAGGAACAACATCCTTTGATAGGCCCACACCGTTGTGAAACATGGTTCTGGGATGAGAATCATGCTCAGAATAACTGTCTGAGTAAGACATGTTTCAACTCTGATAGTTACCTGGGCTCAAACATGGCTCCTTAGCACAATTAGGACATTTCTGTTTCCCGGTTCTCATACAAAGAAGAAAACATGTTACAATGAAGTGGGCTACAACCCTGTTTCATAACTATAGTTAAAGCTCTGTCTACACTTATAAAACATCCCTGTAGGTATCAGGCAGAACTGTGGCTAAATGGACAGGATACTTAGAGGGCCTTTCACTGTGAAATCAAAGCAGGGGCACCAGAACAGGTGGGGGCCAGGGGCCATGGCCCCATCACTTTTTACCAGCCATAAAGAGCAGGATCAAATCTGAGACCTCTGGAGTTTAGTGCATGAACTTCTACTGCATGAGCTGAAAGCCATATACCTGTTAGCTAAAGCTGCAGAGCAGACTCATTAATCTCTCTCTCTCTAAGTGGTCTCGGCACCACTAGATGGGACAGAACACCACCCCCAGGAAATATGTGGGTTACAACGGCAACTTTGAAATTTTGTTTTGAAAACAAATTGAAATCAGAGCATTTTGATCAATTATAATGTGATATAAAATAAGAGCCTAAATCAGAATGAACCTTTTTTTCCACTATGTTGAAATGAAACCTGTTGATCAACCCCAAATGATTATTTTTTCTGTTTTGTTTTGTGGGAAATTTTGAAATGTGGTAAATTCCCATTGAAAGGAAATTCCAAGTTTCTGCCAGCTCTAATGCTATATCTTAACCCCCTTTAGACATGCACTAACCCCCCTGACTATTCTAGCACACAGCTGTAAGGAGATCCTTTGCCAAAAATCTTGACATGATCCGAGGGAGAGTTTTCCCATCCACACTGGCAATAAAAAAATTAGTTACAACATGGCTGGCTCCTAACCATGTCAGGGAACCACATGTTGTCTGGCTGGGTAGATGAGACATTAATGAAGCCTGTTTAGGATCCCTCTGTATTGTAGAAATAAGCATGTTGTTGGATCTGATTGCAACAGAGCTGTCCCCTGACACCGTTAAATCAGGGTTTTCTAGTTCAGGGCAGGCAGGACTCAACCCTCTTTCAGCATGAAAGACTGTGTGGTCTAGTGGAGAGGGTACTAGCTTAGGAGTCATGAGACCTGCTTTCAACTTTGCTGTGTGACCTTTGGGGAGTCGCATCATCAAAGATCTACAACCTATCCTGAAAGATGATCCCTCACTCTCACAGATCTTGGGAGACAAACACCAGTCCTCACTTACAGACAGCCCCCCAACCTGAAGCAAATACTCACCAGCAACCAAACACCATACAACAAAAGCACTATCCCAGGAACCTATCCTTGCAACAAAGCCCGATGCCAACTCTGTCCACATATCTATTCAAGTGACACCATCATAGGACCTAATCACATCAGCCACACTATCAGGGGCTCGTTCACCTGCACATCTACCAATGTGATATATGCCATCGTGCCAGCAATGCCCCTCTGCCATGTACATTGGCCAAACCGGACAGTCTACGCAAAAGAATAAACGGACACAAATCTGACATCAGGAATCATCACATTCAAAAGCCAGTAGGTCAACACTTCAACCTCTCTAATCACTCAGTGACAGATTTAACAGTAGCAATTTTGCAACAGAAAAACTTCAAAACCAGGCTCCAATGAGAAACTGCGGAATTGGAATTAGTATGCAAACTAGATACCATTACCTTAGGCTTGAATATTGACTGTGGATGGCTCGGTCATTACGTTAATTGAATTTATTTCCCCTCCTTAAAAACCCTTAACACCTTTGTGTCAACTGTCTGTAGTGGGCCATGTTGATTATCACTTCAAAAGTTTCTACTGATAACAGTTCCTTTCAATTAATTAGCCTCTTAACGTTGATATAGACACTCCCACCTTTTCATGTTTCTCTGAATGTATAAATATCTGCTTACTGTATGTTCCATTCCATGCATCCGATGAAGTGGGTTCTTAACCCACGAAAGCTTATGCTAAAATAAATTTGTTAGTCTCTAAGGTGCCACAGGTATTTTTCTTGTTTTTGCTTTGCATCTGTTTCCATCTCACCCTTTACCTGTCTTGTCCTTTGTGACTGAGGTCTTTGGGGTACACCTACAGCATCCAGCACAAGGTCCCTCAACGTAGGGCACGTCTTCACACGGCCGTGTACTCGCGCTAAAAACCCACCTCCACGAGGGGACTAGCTCCCTGCGCTGGTGCACTGTCTACACTGGCACTTCACAGCGCTGAAACGTGCAGCACTCGGGGGGTGTTTTGTCACACCCGTGAGCGAGAAAGTCACAGCGCTGCAAAGTGCCAGTGTCGACAAGCCCAAAGCTCCTCTCCACACTGCAGAATGGAACCGTGCTTCGGGCACGTCAGATTGTAACGGGATCCGCCCCTCTGGGGCTGACCCTTGCTAAGGAGGTTGCATGGACGCAGCCAGCTGGAAGTGGCAAATCCTCTCGGTTGGCACCCAGGACCAGGGGGGCTCCGTTGTTTACAAGCCCAGCCTTTGTTCAAGTGTGAGAGAATGCCAACGGAGATATTAACAACCCCACCCACGCGTGAAAGATGCTGTCCAAGATAACAGGCAGCTGCCAGCTAACAGAGGCTCAGCATCCAGTAAGAAGCTGAAGGTTGGGAGGCCGTTTACAGGAAGCCGAGAAAAGAGATAAAAGTGTGGGTCAACAATACAACAAACTCCTGTGCGGTTTGGATGCTGGGGATGGTGTCACCTCGGCCTCCATTTCCTACATGCTCTGGGGCTCAAGTTTGCTTTCTGTATCCGGAGGCGATAATGGTTTGGCGCTGGGGGCTGCAGGGAAGGGTAAGCACAGGGACCTCCGCCCTGGCTGTCTCAAACTCATTTCCCGGCGGCGATTTCGGCAGCAAGAAAAGCGGCCGCCGAAACACCGCCGAGAACGCAGCTTCAGAGGAGCTGCTGCCGATCGCGGCGGAGGAGCGCTGCCGCCTAGGGCGGCAAAAACCCTGGCACTGCTCCTGCCCAGCCCACCTCCTAGGAGAACAGTACAAACTGGCAGTGTCTCTAATGTGTATTTACACCCCCTACACATGCACAAATGACTAGTTCAGGAAATATTAGCACCCCATCCCCGCTAGCATGCCTCATGCCTTAGCACTTAGCTCCTGTGCGCCTGCCTGTTCTGCATTCTGTCCGCGTCCCTTGGCCTGACCGATGTGTTAATGTTACTTGGATTACGGACGGTGATGTCTTGAGTCGCCAGCCCATTTCAGGGCCCCCTTCCGCTGGGCATTCTACCATCACAGAATGAGACCGTCCCTGCCCCAAGAACTTGCCGCCTAAGGCTCTGTCCGCACTCCGAGCGAGGGGGGGCAATTCCCCCGTGCGTGTCCACGTCCTCGCACTAGCCTTCGCAAGTATAAACAGCCGCGCAGGTCACGGCAGCGCAGCAGGGCTGAGCCATGCTGGGGCCGGACTGTGACATCCGCTTGAACTTCACGCATTCACTTAGTGAGTAAACGATTCCAGTGATTGTATCAAAAGACAGTTTCATAACATTGTCATAAGGTAGTTCCCACAGTCATCCTCCCCGGGGAGGGGGGAAGGTGAGGTGTGTTTCCTTCCCCCATCCCCCTCACGTCTAATTCCATCTCAAGACCCCCCTCCCCAGACACACAGAGTAAGGCCATGTCTATACATGCAGTAGCACAGTTGTATCAGAATAGTTGCCCCGTTGCAATGCGTCTGGTGCTGACGCTCTATGTGGATGAGAGAGAGCTGTCATTTCAGCATAAAAAAACCCACCTCCCCAAGCGGCAGGAGCTATGGAGGCGGGTGAAGCTCTTCAAAGTAGCGCTGTGCACACAAACGCTTATGTCGATGAAATTTATCTCGCCACCACGAGCAGCCTTACCCATTGCAGACGCCCCAGCTCTGGACCTCCTGCCATCCCCGCTGCCCCGGCTGGATTGTCTGGGGAATCATCTGCATGCCCTGTTGGACAAAAAGGGACCCCTTCTGGCCCTGACTCCAGTTTCTTCTGATCAGCAGCTGCCAGACCTCACCATGCACACAGCTCTTCCAGTGTTGTCAACTCTCATGGCTTTGTCATGAGTCTGGTGGGAATTGTTGTTTTCCTCACAGCCCCAGCTCCTGGAGTCCCGTGGAGATGGGATGATTTCAGCCTTCATTCTTAAAACAAAAGTAAGTTTCCAGCCCTCGTGGCTGTGGAGAAAGCTTTCAAATGGCCCTAAGGCTCAAAAAGCAGAAGGCCACTAAACATTATTTTACATAATATCATGATTTTAAAGCCAATCTCATGATTTTGGGTGAGCCTGACAATGATTTTTGCCAACCCCAAATATTCGATCTTGCTCTTCTAACTGCTCCGTGTCTGTTTCTTTGCTTATCCTGCCTTTTCTGCTGCTCTGGTCACCTCACACTTTCTTTTGTTCTATTTCCCTTCCCTGAAATAAACGAACAGAAAATAACAAACTGGGGACAGACAAAGGAAAGGTGCCAGTCTTCTCACTGGCCATTCTCTTACAGTCCAGTGTACCAGTGCCTGGAGTCTGATCCTTAGCTAACCAGCAAACTGGTTGTAAATCCAGCCACCGCTATGCACTGTGGGGGTTCGCAGGGTGCCCAGGACTAGGAATCACCTTGTTCCCCCCCGCCCACACACACATCTCCAGCAAGAGAGAGAGCTGACATTGGATGGCGAACAGGGTGACAAACAATCTGCTCCGGGCTAAGCCAGCCCTCACTTTGCCTTGCAGGTTAACATAGGTGCACCCCAGTCCCTGAGCCCCTTCAAAGCGTGCCCCTGTAGTGTCCAGTTCCTTATCCCCCAAACCCTCCCCAGTAATACCAGATTTGCTGACCCCCCCCCAAAAAAAAAACCAGTGTACACACCATCTTGAATGATCTAGCTCAGGATCAGCACTTTTGCTTAATCCTACCACACTGAGACAGAGTTATAGTGAAAACAATCAGTTTATTATCAAAGATCAAGATTTAAGTGATAGCAAGTGAGGAAGCAGAAGGGTTATCAGTAAAAGTAAATCATTACACTATTCCTAGAGACTAAATTTAACAGGCTAAATAAGCTCAGTGCACCCCAAATGTCCTTTGCGGTGTTTTCAACCAAGCCCTGGTCGAGCTCCTGTGTTCACGACTGTGTTTTTCATTGCCCATTATTTCCTAGCTGCAGGAAGTGTATTTTTGCCTTACTCCTGTGTTCCCCAGGTTCATTGTCTGTCCCTGGACACAGGACAACCCCCTATGGTTCAATCTTAAGTGTCTTGTTCCCTGTTGACTTGGTATGTGACTGGGGCTTCCGCTGTGTTGGCTTACAATTCTTAATTTACATGTAGCCCAAGAGACGGGTGAAGACACATCCTTTGTCTGGCAGAAACCTGTTCGTCAACCCTGCCTGGATACAGACTACATAATATCTGTACATTCATTTCACAATGGTGTTAATGATCAGTATGATCCTGGCTTCCCCTGCAGATCTTACATGACCCTTTGGTGAGACAGAATGTACCTACCAGGATATTCTTCTAACCCTTTAGCAAGGGGGTTAGCACCAGGGGGTTTTTAGGGTCACACATACCCATGGGTTTCAGGCAGGTTTGTAGCTGGCACAACTCAGCCATGCCTCCGCGGCCACTATCTGTGCTACACTGCTGTTTCTGCTTGTGCTTGATCAATGAGAGCAGCGTGAGAATGTGCACATGAGCAGGAGAATCACAGCCCTACCTTATAGAGGATGGGGGAGGGTGTAACGATTCTCCTTCCCTTCGCCACACACCAGGTTAGGAATCTTTTCCTTTTTGCTACAAGTTGTCAAACTCTCAGTAGATAGCACAACTAAATCACCTTTCTGCTCTCCTTGTGCTCTGGCTAGGGTATCACCCTGATTATACAGAGTAGCTACACCCTTTCCCAGCCACACATTAGCAACAGGCAAACTACAAGCACCAGAATTGTCTGGTCTCTGGGATTCTGCATAGACACTAACTGGATGCAACCTAATTATAGTGCCCTTCTCCCTAGCAGACACAAACTTGGGACCCTTCCCTTCCTGGGCTTTAGTTAAATTTAGAACCAACTCTGAGACAACTGCACTATTCTCAACCATCACAGGCTGAGAGGCACCTTCTGTCTGCTCCACAGACAAAGAAGAGCTGGAGACACCTTCTCCTTTACCAGACACACAGCTTGGGATCCCATTTCCCTTGTCCCAGCACACAGGGCTGTTCACAGACAACTGCTTGGAGACCGAGGTAGCTTCCTCCATAGGCAAGTCAATACCCCTGACAGACACATTTTCTTCACTGTCACATTGCTCCACACAGGAAACAGGTAAGGTATAGGGACACTCATCTTCCACTATCCTCACCTTCCCAAACTGCCGACTAGATAAAACCATCAGCTCACAAGGCTGCCTAGGCTCATCCCAACTTTCCCTACCAGGCACATTGCCACTCCCAACAGACAAACTGCTGCTCTTCTCACTACACTGAGCTATTTCCAGCAAATCATAGTTACCCTTTTCAGGTTCACTTTTACAAGCTGTACTAGCCAACACTATTTTACCCTTTCCTTCTTCAGTTAGGGTTTTCACCTGACCATCCACTTTATTCTGCTCCTGAGAAACAGTTTCCTGACCAATGAGTTCTGAGACATTGGATAGACATTGAGAAACTTCATTCACAGACAAACAGCTATTTTCCACCCGGTTAGAATCCCCCTCTCCCTGGCCATAACAAAACTGGTTAAACACAGAAAACTGCTCAGAGTAAAACATATCAACATAGTTATAAACTGGACATTCAAGAGGATACAGTTTCTGCTGTTCTTCCATTGCTTTTTTGACTTCGAGCTGAAGTCTTGCAGTTTCTTGTTGCCTCTCTCAAGCTCTCTTTTCAGCAGCCAACAGTTCCAGATGCCTCTTTTGAGCTGCTTTCTCCCTCTCTGCAGCTTCTCTTTTGAACTGAGCCTTCCACTCCGCAGCTTCTCTCTCCAGCTGGGCCAAGGCTTGCTTCTCTTTCATATGAATTTCTGCCAGTTTTTGTTCATGTTCAAACTGCAGGCGGTCTTTCAGGGCTTGCAGTTTCATTGCTTTTGCTGATGCTTTCTGGCTCATGGTCACTGATCTTTAACCAACCCACTCTCAATACCAAAAATCAAATTTGGATAGCGTGGGGTTCTGACCCAAAGCTTAATTGACCTGGTTCTGTGGATCCTTGCACGACTACGCCACTGTAACGATGCTGGTTCTGGCGGGACCCAACTGTGAGTGCCAGTTCAGGACAAATTGCTTCAAACAGGGCAACTACAGCCCAAGGCTGGGGTTTTTCCACCTCTAAGGCAAACCAAACCAGCCAGACAGAGGAGACTTTGGTTTTACCCCACTGGCTAACCACAAGTCACACAAGCAATTCCCTTAGACACTCCAGTTTCCCAGTCTCACCACCAGTGCCACTCGTTATGGGGACAAATGGTCATGAAAAGCAATGCCCCAGTAAAAGAAAAAGGTCCTCCCGATCCCAATGGACCAAGCCCCCAGATCCAGGTCAATATACAAATCAGATCTTACCCACAAATCACGCTGTTGCCAATCCTTTAGAATCTAAAATCTAAAGGTTTATTCATAAAAGGAAAAAAGGTCTAGGTGAGAGCTAGAATTGGTTAAAAGGAATCAATTACATACAGTAATGGCAAAGTTCTTGGTTCAGGCTTGCAGAGGTGGAATACTGCAGGTTCAAATCAAGTCTCTGGAGTACATCCACAGCATGGATGGGTCCTTCAGTCCTTTGTTCAGCGCTTCCATTTGTAGAAAGGTTCCTCCAGAGGTAAGAAGCAGGAAATGAAGACAAAATGGAGATGAGGCAGCTGCCTTTTATAGTTTCTTCCAGGTGTAGACACCTCTTTCCTTACTGTGGAAAATCACAGCAAAATGGAGTCTGGAGTCACATGGGCAAGTCTCTGCATACCTTACTGAATCATAAGGTGTGTCTGTCTCCTCTCAATGGGAGAATTGTATAGTCAATGGTCCTTAATGGGCCATCCAGCAGGCCTGGGCAGAGCTGATAGCTTGTCCTGGATCCCAGAAGCCCAGCCCCAGTTTGAGATACAGACATACAGTATAAAGCCATTGAACTACAGACAGTATAAAGCCAATATTCATAACTTCAACTACAAAACTGATACATACCATATGCCATATAAATGGCAAATTATATGCCATATAAATGGCATAATCATAACCAGCCAAGCATAACCTGGTCTTAGACACCTCATTTTATCCCCTTTATGTAAGATTTGGTGCCACTACAGGACCTTGGTTGTAACAATGATTTATATGGTCCCAGTTATTGTCAATAACGTCACAGAGGGATAGCTCAGTGGTTTGAGCATTGGCCTGCTAAACCCAGGGTTGTGAGTTCAATCCTTGAGAGGCTCCTTTAGGGATCTGGGGCAAAAATCTGTCAGGGGACAGTACTTGGTCCTGCTAGTGAAGGCAGGGGAATAGACTCAATGACCTTTCAAGGTCCTTCCAGCTCTATGAGATAGGCATATCTCCATATATTATAGTGTAGACACAGCCTAAATAGACAAGACAGATCAAGGGTGAGAGGGGAAACAGAGTGGCCCCTGGCTGGGGCCACTCAGTAGACCAGTGAATCTGGCTTTCATTCAAATTGGAAGCCAGATCTTCCAACTCCCAGGCTCTAAGACAAAAAGGCTAACAACTTAATTTAAAATAAATCTTATACAATTAGCCTGTCTGAAACATCTGTGGGTGAAAATGAAAATGGCTCCTCTGAAACTAAGAATTTAAACAGCTTCTTCCTCCTAAACTTTAGGGGGCTGGAGCACATGACTTATGAGGAGAGGCTGAGGGAACTGGGGTTGTTTAGCCTGCAGAAGAGAAGAATGAGGGGGGATTTGATAGCTGCTTTCAACTACCTGAAAGGGGGTTCCAAAGAGGATGGATCTAGACTGTTCTCAGTGGTAGAAGATGACAGAACAAGGAGTAATGGTCTCAAGTTGCAGAGGGGGAGGTTTAGGTTGGATATTAGGAAAAACTTTTTCACTAGTAGGGTGGTGAAGCACTGGAATGGGTTACCTAGGGAGGTGGTGGAATCTCCTTCCTTAAAGGTTTTTAAGGTCAGGCTTGACAAAGCCCTGGCTGGGATGATCTAATTGGGTTTGGTCCTGCTTTGAGCAGGGGGTTGGACTAGATGACCTCCTGAGGTCCCTTCCAACCCTGAGATTCTATGATTCTATGATTCTATGAAACTACTGATCTTCCTTAATCTGAACTTTCCTTAAAATTCCCTCTTTGCCTGAAGAGTGAGCATTGTACATCTGGTGCTGATACACGGCCTAATATTTTCAAATGTGACGAGTGATTTTGCGCCGGTCTTTGCTGCCGAGGATGTGGGGGAGATTCCCACACTTGATCCATTCTTTCTAGGTGACAAAACTGAGGAACTGTCCCAGAGGTTCTGGACCAGCCTTCCAAGGGAAGCAGTGGGGGCAAAAGACCCATCTGGCTTCAAGATTAAGCTAGATACGTTTATCGAGGGGATGGTTTGATGGGATAACGTGATCTTGGCAATTAATTGACCTTTGACTATCAGTGGTAAATAGGCCCAATGGCCAATGATGGGATGTTAGAAGTTACTACAGAGAACTTTTTCCAGGGTGTTTAGCTGGTGAGTCTTGTCCACATGCTCAGGGTTCAGCTGATCGCCATATTTGGGGTCAGGAAGAAATTCTCCTCCAGCGCAGATTGGTGGAGGCCCTGGAGCTTTTTCGTCTTCCTCTGCAGCATGGGGCACGGGTCACTTGCTGGAGGATTCTCAGCATCTTGAAGTTTTTAAACCATGATTTGAGGACTTCAATAGCTGGGACATAGGTGAGAGAATTATTGCAGGAGTGGGTGGGTAAGATTCTGTGGCCTGCGTTGTGCAGGAGGTCAGACTAGATGATCTTAATGGTCCCTTCTGACCTTAAAGTCTATGAGTCTTTGAGTCTATGAGACCTCAATAGAGGAGGTTTTGGAACAAGTTGATAAATTAAACAGTAATAAGTCACCAGGACCAGGTAGTATTCATTCAAGAGTTCTGAAGGAACTCAACTATGAAATTACAGACTGTGATATGTAACCTATCGCTTAAATCAGCCTCCATGCCAGATGACTCGAGGATGGCCAATGCAATACTGATTTTTTTTAAAAAAGGTTCCAGAGGCAATCCTGGTAATTACAGGCCAGTAAGCTTAACTTCAGTACCAGGTAAATTGGTTGAAACTATAGTAAAGAACAGAATTATCAGACACATGGATGAACACAATATGTTGGGAAAGAGTCAACCTGGCTTTTGAAAAGGGAAATCATGCCTCACCAATCTATTAGGATTCTTTGAGGGCGTCAACAAGCATGTGGATGAGGGTGATCCAGTTGATATAGTGTACTTAGACATTCAGAAAGCCTTTGACAAGGTCCCACACCAAAGACTCTTAGAATCATAGAATCTTAGAATCATAGAATCTCAGGGTTGGAAGGGACCTCAGAAGGTCATCTAGTCCAACCCCCTGCTCAAAGCAGGACCAAACCCAATTAGATCATCCCAGCCAGGGCTTTGTCAAGCTTGACCTTAAAAACCTCTAAGGAAGGAGATTCCACCGGCTCCCTAGGTAACCCATTCCAGTGCTTCACCACCCTACTAGTGAAAAAGTTTTTCCTAATATCCAACCTAAACCTCCCCCTCTGCAACTTGAGACCATTACTCCTTGTTCTGTCATCTTCTACCACTGAGAACAGTCTAGATCCATCCTCTTTGGAACCCCCTTTTAGGTAGTTGAAAGCAGCTATCAAATCCCCCCTCATTCTTCTCTTCTGCAGGCTAAACAATCCCAGTTCCCTCAGCCTCTCCTCATAAGTCATGTGCTCCAGCCCCCTAATCATTTTTGTTGCCCTCCGTTGGACTCTTTCCAATTTATCCACATCCTTCTTGTAGCATGGGGCCCAAAACTGGACACAGTACTCCAGATGAGGCCTCACCAATGCCGAATAGAGGGGAATAATCACGTCCCTCGATCTGCTGGAAATGCCCCTACTTATACAGCCCAAAATGCCGTTAGCCTTCTTGGCAACAAGGGCACACTGTTGACTCATATTCAGCTTTTCGTCCACCGTAACCCCTAGGTCCTTTTCTGCAGAACTGCTGCCCAGCCATTCGGTCCCGTGTCTGTAGCAGTGCATGGGATTCTTCCGTCCTAAGTGCAGGACTCTGCACTTGTCCTTGTTGAACCTCATCAGATTTCTTTTGGCCCAATCCTCTAATTTGTCTAGGGCCCTCTGTATCCTGTCCCTACCCTCCAGCGTATCAACCACTCCTCCCAGTTTAGTGTCATCTGCAAACTTGCTAAGGGTGCAGTCCACACCATCCTCCAGATCGTTGATGAAGATATTGAACAAAACCGGCCCCAGCACCGACCCTTGGGGCACTCCACTTGATACCGGCTGCCAACTAGACATGGAGCCATTGATCACTACCCGTTGAGCACGACCATCCAGCCAGTTTTCTATCCACCTTACCGTGCATTCATCCAGCCCATACTTCCTTAACTTGCTGGCAAGAACACTGTGGGAGACTGTATCAAAAGCTTTGCTAAAGTCAAGAAATAGCACATCCACTGCTTTCCCCTCATCCACAGAGCCAGTTATCTCATCATAGAAGGCAATTAGGTTAGTCAGGCATGACTTGCCCTTGGTGAATCCATGCTGACTGTTCCTGATCACTTTCCCCTCCTTTAAGTGGTTCAGAATTGATTCCTTGAGGACCTGTTCCATGATTTTTCCAGGGACTGAGGTGAGACTGACTGGCCTGTAGTTCCCCGGATCTTCCTTCCTCCCTTTTTTAAAGATGGGCACTACATTAGCTTTTTTCCAGTCATCCGGGACCTCCCCCGATTGCCATGATTTGTCAAAGATAATGGCCAATGGCTCTGCAATCACATCGGCCAACTCCTTTAGCACCCTCGGATGCAGTGCATCCGGCCCCATGGACTTGTGTTCGTCCAGCTTTTCTAAATAGTCCCGAATACTTCTTTCTCCACAGAGGGCTGGTCACCTCCTCCCCATACCGTGCTGCGGAGTGCAGCCGCCTGGGAGCTGACCTTGTCTGTGAAGACAGAGGCAAAAAAAGCATTGAGTACACTAGCTTTCTCCACATCCTCTGTCACTAGGTTCCCTCCCTCATTCAGCAAAGGGCCCACACTTTCCTTGACTTTCTTCTTGTTGCTCACATACCTGAAGAAACCCTTCTTGTTACTCCTAACATCTCCGGCTAGCTGCAACTCCAAGTGTGATTTGGCCTTCCTAATTTCACTCCTGCATGCCTGAACAATATTTATATACTCCTCCCTGGTCATTTGTCCAATCTTCCACTTCTTGTAAGCTGCTTTTTTGTGTTTAAGACGAGCAAGGATTTCACTGTTAAGCCAAGCTGGTCGCCTGCCATATTTACTTTTCTTTCTACACATCGGGATGGTTTGTTCCTGCAACCTCAATAAGGATTCTTTAAAATACAGCCAGCTTTCCTCGACTCCTTTCCCCCTCATGTTATTCTCCCAGGGGATCTTGCCCATCAGTTCCCTGAGGGAGTCAAAGTCTGCTTTCCTGAAGTCCAGGGTCTCTGTTCTACTGCTCTCCTTTCTTCCCTGTGTCAGGATCCTGAACTCGACCATCTCATGGTCACTGCCTCCCAGGTTCCCATCCACTATTGCTTCCTCTACTATTTCCTCCCTGTTTGTGAGCAGCAGGTCAAGAAGAGCTTTTCCCCTAGTTGGTTCCTCCAGCACTTGCACCAGGAAATTGTCCCCTACACTTTCCAAAAACTTCCTGGATTGTCTGTGGACCACTGTATTGCTCTCCCAGCAGATATCGGGGTGATTAAAGTCACCCATGAGAACCAGGGTTAGGAACCATTAGGACTGTGATAGATAATATGACAGAACATATAATAATGCCATTACATAAATCCATGGTACATCCACAGCTTGAATACTGTGTGCAGTTCTGGTCATCCCATCTCAGAAAAGATATATTAGATTTGGAAAAGCTGGCCCTTATAAGTGGGCAGTGAGCCAAGAGCAAAGAGTCTTCCTCTGCTTGTAGAGGGAGAAGGGCCTGGCTGCAGGGACCTGAGCCAGTACCGAGAGTGGTTCAAAGAAGGGCAACAGAAATGATTAGGGGTATGGAACAGCTTCCATATGAGAAGAGATTAAAAAGACAGGCACTGTTCAGTTTAGAAAAGAGACCACTAAGGGTGGAAATTATAGAGGTCTATAGAATCGAGCATGGTGCAAAAAAAGTGAATAGGGAAGCATTATTTATTCCTTCACATAACATAAGAACCAGGGATCCCACAATGAAATTAATAGGCAGGTGTTTTAAAACTAACATAAGGAAGTACTTCTTCGCACAACTCACAGTCAACCTGTGGAACTCATTGCCAGATGCAGTTGTGAAGGCCAAAAGTATAACTGGATTTTAAAAAGAGTTAGAGAAGTTCCTGGAGGATGTGACCATCAATGGCTACTAGCCAAAATGGTCAGGGATGCAACCCCCTGCTCTGGGTGTCCCTAAACCTCTGACTGCCAGAAACTGGGACTGGACAACAGGGGATGAATCGCTCAAGATTGCCCTGTTCTGTTCATTCTCTCTGCAGCACCTGGCACCGGCCACTGTCGGAAGACAGGATACCGGGCCACCATTGGTCTGATCCAGTCTGGCCGTTCTGATGTTCGTATGCTGTGGAAGGGGGGCAGTGAAGAGTCCCATTGCTCGGTGCGGGAGTTGCAGGAGTTGCAATCCCTCCCAGAGCCCCACAGCGACAGCACACACTGCGCAACTCATGGTGACAGTGCAGCACACTCCCTGCCTTGCAATGGGCTAGATGCAAGGTGGAGGGGGAGCAGTATCATGGCTTGGCCTCCTTCCCACCCTGCCCTTCTTCCCCGTAGGGCCCTAGAAAGAAGCTTCCCCCAAGCCCAAGGACTGCGCCTGGTGCATGCACTGGATATAGTGGGGGCAGAGGGTGAGAACGCTCCTTATGCCATCTCCTGCCCACACTTCGGAAGGGCCAGGTGCTATATCGCCCCGAAGAGACAGAAGGGCAGAGCTGGAACCAGAAAAAATGGCTCAGAGAAGGGTGTGAGATAAAGCCGGGTGTGGGGAGGGGCCTGCCTTATCTGTCACCTCCTCGCCCTCTCCTGTTTGCTTTTCCTGCTGCGGAGCCACCCTTCCGCCCGGTCTGCCCAGCTTACACCCCCGTTTGCCCCCCCCCCCCCCCCCCCCCCGGGCTCATGCGACAGTGGGAGAACAACAAACAGGAAGCGTTACTCATTTCTTAATCATCTGCAAATATCAGGCCATGGGTCCCTGCGTGGAGTCCCGGGCTTGGGCACCCAGAGCTGGGTTACGAACCGAACCACCCAGGCTCCCTCTGACACAGTGGGAGATGCAGAGGAGGGGGAACCAAGTGTCAGTCCTGGTGGGTGGAGGAGCAAGGGACGGGACAAGCAGTGGCGAGGGAGGGGTGTGGAATTTCCTACAGCAATCATTTCTGAGAGTGTTCTCGTCGCCATAAGTTGTCTCTACCTGCTCTGGGGGATGCAGGAAATAGACACGCTTGTGGTTTCTTTTAATCTTTAAGCATCTCCGTCACAAATTTCACACCTGAAGAGCGATTGCAGTGGCTTGCTTGCCCTTCAGAATTCCAGTGAGTACAGTCTGCCCATCCCCGCCGAGCGACCGGGGGGGGTCACGGCCGGGCTGCTCACTGGGCAGCCCCCTGGGTTTTTCCACCGGGATGACCGCAAGGCCGACGTGTCAATGCTGCGTCGCCCCGTCGGGCGGCATAGTGCAAGATGGATAGCAGCGAGAGCTGGATTGGCTGCCCACGGGAGGGAGACCTCGCGAACAGCCTCGACCAGATGAGCTGTACTAATGTGCCTCGCCCTGACCACCTCTGCGGTACTGCTATTATAGTTTGACCTCGGTCAGGGTCCGGCGCCCATTGTACTGGGTGCTCTACACCCAAACATACGCATGCAATGAAAAGATGGTCTCCCTCCCCAAGCGCTTACAGCAGAGGTGGGCAAACTACGGCCCGGGGGCCGCATCCGGCCCTTCAGACGTTTTAATCCGGCCCTCGAGCTCCCGCCGGGGAGCGGGGTCAGGGGCTTGTCCCGCTCCACATGTGCTGTGGCTCCGCACGGCTCCCGGAAGCAGAGGCACATCTCTCTGGCTCTTATGCAGAGGGGCAGCCAGGGGGTTCCGCACGCTGCCCCCGCCCCACGCGCCACCCCCGCAGTTCCCATTGGCCAGGAATCGTGGTCAATGGGAACTGTAGGGGCGGCGCCTGCGGACGGGGCAGCGCGCAGAGCCGTCTGGCTGCGCCTCCGCGTAGGAGCCAGATGGGGGACAGGCCGCTGCTTCCGGGAGCTGCTTGAGATAAGCATTGCCCAGAGCCTGCATCTCTGACCCCCTCCTGCACCCCAACCCCCTGCCCCAGCCCTGATCTCCCTCCCACCCTCCAAACCCCTCAGTCCCAGCCCAGAGCACCCTCCTGCACCCCCAACCCCTCATCCCCAACCCCACCCCAGAGCCCACATGCCCAGCCAGAGCCTGCACCCCTCCCTGCACCCCAACCCCAATTTCGTGAGCATGCACGGCCCACCATACAATTTCCATACCCAGATGTGGCCCTCGGGCCAAAATGTTTGCCCACCCCTGGCTTACAGTCTAAGGAACTCAGGGTGCATGTCCTCTCTGACTCGTTCCTTCCATGCCCTTTCTTACAGCCAGTGCAGGTGCTGGACATGTCCTTTGTGATCAAGTCTTATCTCAACGGGACACCTGACCACTAGCAAATGGACAGAGAGATCCCCAAGGGTTGTGAGGGGCTGGGGCGCAGTGGCTGATGCAAGCCACTAGCAGTCGGGGCTCCTGGGTCCTGCTCACGCCTCTGTCACTGACGCACCTTGTGACCTTGGGCAAGTCATTTCACCTGGTTTTCTCCCTTCAGTAAAATGGATAGAACATCTCACAAATGGCAGCGGGGGGTGGGGGGGGGCCGAACCTCCATAGACAATCCCCATTGGCTTTCAGTGGGTGGCCAGTTACTCCTCTCTGCCTGGGAGCTGGATTGTGGCCTTTACGACCCAGCCCTGCTCAGCCACAGGGGGGACACTGCGGGGGCTCTGAGTGGCAGAGCTCCCTGGGGAATGGGGTGGAGCCCAAACTGTGACACCCCTTAATGCAGGCAATCAAATGTGACTCAGAGGGGTGTATCTGAGTCACACACCGTCCCAGAGCATCTTGATAGTAGAGCCGCTAATGTACAGTCTAAGCCTTGAAAAAAATTGCATTCTAGGGGTTAGCCTAGAAGAAGAGCTACTACTATTCATTATTAATAGCACAGGAGAGTCACAAAGGACTTGATTCTCATCTCGCTTACATAGGTTTGACTCACTGACTTCAGTGGAAATTTACTCTGCTGTGAGCGAGAAGAGAATAAGCCCCCTTGCATGAGAATCTCCTGTCTGTGCACTGGGGTTCTTCTGAAGACAGGAACAGATCATTGTGGCTATTCTCTGAACCACCGAAACTTGGCAGGGCTGGAGGGAGCAAGGGAGAGGTTTGCCAGCTGAGGTCCCAGATCTGGACAGGGATTTTGCAAATGGGTTCTCTTTACAATGGGCCAAAGCAAGACCCTAGATACAAAGGTCCCCTAACCTTGGGAGTGTCTG
The DNA here is from genome assembly GCA_033296515.1 of Macrochelys suwanniensis. Taxonomy (NCBI): domain Eukaryota; kingdom Metazoa; phylum Chordata; order Testudines; family Chelydridae; genus Macrochelys; species Macrochelys suwanniensis. The sequence continues at coordinate 6,190,669 of CM065799.1, forward strand.
ACCCCCAGATCTGAATTTTGCATCACCTATAGAAGGAAACAAAATCAGGCAGTGGCAAACATGCACCAGGCTATCCTCAAAAGCAAGTGAAATTACATCAGCTGTGTCATGAGACAAACTGAAAGAACTGGTAGGCAATGTCCCATAGGAAGAAAATCTAAGGGATAAAGGAGTTCAGGTGAGCTGTCAGTTTCTCAAGGAGACAATATTGAAGGCACAGCTGCAAATTATCCAGATGCAAAGGAAAGATAAGAAGAATGGTCAGAGGCCAATATGGCTCCATCAGGAGCGCTTTAATGACCTGAAAATCAAAAAGGAATCTTACAAAAAGTGGAAATACAGAAGTACTACTAAGGAGGAGTGCAAAAGAATAACACAAGCATATAGGGTTAAAATCAGGAAGGCTAAGGCACAAAATAAGTTACACCTAGCAAGGGACATCAAAGGCAATAAGAATAGGTTCTTTAAAAACATTAGGAACAAGAGAAAGATGCAAGAAAGTGTGGGAAAGGGGAGCTAACAACTGATTAAATTAACCCTAGGGTACTTAAGGAACTTGCTAAACAAACTGTTAACAATTATCTTTGAGAACTCCCCCAGGACACAGGAGGTCCCAGAGGACTGGAGAAGGGCATATATAGCACCTATATTTAAAAAGAAGAACAAAGAGGAGCCAGGAAATTATAGACCCATCAGCCTAACTTTGATATCTGGAAGGAAACTGGAACAAATGATTAAACAATCAATTTGTAAGCACCTAGAGGATAATAGGGTTAGAAGGAATAAGGCAGCATAGATTTATCAAGAACAAATCATGCCAAACCAACCTGATTTCCTTGACAGGTTTAGTGGCCTGGTGGATAAGGGTGAAAGCAGTAGATGTGGTATATTTTGATTTCAGTCAGGCTTTTCACACAGTCCCACATGATATTCTCATAAGCAAACTAGGAAAATGTGGTCTAGGTGAAATTATTATAAGGTGCATGCACAGCTGGTTGAAAGACCACACTCAAAGAGTAGTTATCAATGGTTTGCTGTCAAACTGGGAGGGTGTATGAAGTGGACCACACAGGGGTCAGTCCTGAGTCTGGTAATATTCAATATTTTCATCAATGACTTTGATAATGCAGTGGAGAGTATGCTTATAACATTTGCAAGCTGGGGGGGGGTTTCATGCACTTTGGAGGAGAGAATTAGGATACAAAATGACCTTTACAAATTAGAGAATTGGTCTGAAATCAACAAGAAGACATTCAAATCAAGATAAGTGCAAAGTATTACACTTGGGAAGGAAAAATCAAATGCAAAGTGGAGAACAACAGAAACAGAACTGGTGGGAGTACTGCAGAAAAGGATCTGGGAGTTATAGTAGATCAGAGATTTAATATGAGTCAACAGTGTGATGCAGCTGTGAAAAAGGCTAATTTCAGACTGGGGTGTATTAACAGGAGTGTGGTATGGCAGACACAGGAGGTAATTGCCCTGCCCTCCTCAGCACTGGTCAGGCCTCAGCTGGAGTACTGTGTCCAATTCTGGGCACCACACGTTAGGAACGATCTGGATAAACTGGAGAGAGTCCAGAGGAGAGCAACAAAAATGATAAAAGGTTTAGAAAACCTGACCTCCAAGGAAAGGTTAAAAAAACTGCACGTGTTTAGTCTTGAGAAAAGAAGACTGAGGGGTGACCTGACAACAGTCTTCAGTGTTAAGGGTTGTTATAGAGAGGATGTTGATGAATTATTCTCCATGGCCACTGAAGGCAGGACAAGAAGTACCGGGCTTAATCTGCAGCAAGGAGAGTTAGGTTAGATATTAGGAAAAACTTTCTAAGTCTTGGGGTAGTTAAGCTCTGGACCAGGCTTCCAAGGGAGTTTGTGGGATCCTCGTCACTGGTGGTTTTGCAGAGCAGGTTGGACAAACACCTGTCAGGGATGATCTGTTTACTTGATCCTGGCTCAACGCACAGGGTTCTACTTGATGACCTCTCGAGGTCACTTTCAGTCCTATATTTCTCTGGTTACCCACAGCACAACCACATCCCAATAGGTCTACGTATTATTCCAGCCACCCCTGATTTGTAAAGTTTGGATCAGTGGCAACTCCCGACAGACAATCAAATACACAACACCTTTCTGTCAAGAATGAAGATTTTATTAGGCACAAACATCTGGACCCAGCTGTACAACAGAGTGCAGATCTTCATAAATACAGCAGTTCTCTTCACATTAAGGGCATTCTTTCCCAAACGAGCTTAAGGAGGAGATGGGGACTATTATTTCTGTAGTCAGGTGGCTTTCTTCGTCCTTTTACATTGTCTTATCATTTATGTGTGCAGCACCTACAGAGCTCTAGGTGCATTCTAGACAAATAAACCAGATACAGTCCGTGCCCTGAAAAGCCTGCGACTTAAATGAAAACACCAATGGGACAAATAAAGAACAAAAATAGCAGGGAAGCAGGTGGAGTAATGCTCAAAAGTTAGATACAGATGTTGCAGCAATATACAGCCAAGAAGCATCTTTGGCTAACACTTTGCATCAGCCCAGTGTGTATTTGCTACCGTCACAACATATTCTGCAGGGCTGTTAATTGAGTAGTACGGTAAAACACAGTGTGTGTTGCTGGCACCCTATTAATGGGGGAGGCGGGGAAGGGGTATGAGGCAAAGCCAAGGAAACAAATCCTGGGTGCAAACGCTCCCAGTTGTTAGGGGGTGTTTGAAATCTAACTCTTGGGCCAGAGCCACAGTTTGCGAACGGCCTCCTTCTGTCTTTAAAACAGTCAGAATCAGAACTCCAGACCAGACATCCCCCGAACTTCCAAATTTGGATCTGGGTCTAGAACCATAACGTGTGGCTTGAGCTCATGTCTGACTTAAATTTGGAGACAGACATTAAGTTTGGTGCTCAGAGCATGGAATAGATAAATCTTGAAGGAACTCATAGAAAAGCGACAATGACTTAAGGGTGTTAGGGAAGGAGGAAAGTTGAACATAACTAAGGATGTGTGACTTATCTAAGGAATGACCAACAAAAGACCCTGATAACTATGTAAAGTATTTGAAGCATGTACCTACTACAGAGGGAGAGGGATTCTTTGAGCTCGGCCATAGGGTCTAGCCAGGTACTACAAGATAAAATTAAGCCAAGGAAAATTTAGGGTGGGAAATCAGGACACATTTCCTAATGGCAACATCTGTTAGACAGCAGAATAGTCTCCCAAGGGAAGGGAGGGGAACCTCATCACCTGGAACATTAGAAGTCTGTACACTACCCTCAAGAATACATTGGAGTGGACAATTGTGCGCTAGTAGAGATGGACTTGAAGACCTAATGAGTCTTTTCCACCTCTAGCTTCTTTACAGATCATTGTGCAGTGGCACCAAGCATCTCCAGGTGCAATTGCCATGTCTGTTTATAGTACCATGCAATTCCCCTGCCACTACCTGAGATCAAACTCTGAATTAAGGCCCGTCTCCACCAAGAAGATTCTTCCAGGAGTGCTATGATTGGCCAGCGTAGGGATGCCACTGTGCTCCTGGGTCTAATGCCCTATAGTTACCTCTCCATTTCAACGCAGTTCTTCCTCTGCTGTGTTTGTGAACCTGTGCATCTGCTTTGGGGTTCAGTGAACACAGCACGAAGTCACATACTGTAGGAACGGATGGATGGCCCATCCACTTGGTACCCTGCTTCCAACCGTGACCAGCACCAAGTGCTTTGCAGAAACCCGGCCACGCCCATAAGCACCTCATTGTGCTATACCATTGTGGGGAGCATTCTCCCAGAGATGGTGATGGCCTGCGTATGCCTGTAGTGGGGTGGCACCCCACTCTGGCCTGACGGGGCTTGAAAACAGCCCAGGAGAGGAGCAAGCAGCCCCAGGCTGAGTGGGAAGGCAGGCTCAGCTGGGGCCATGCCCCAATTAAGGCTCAGCTGGCCCTTATAAGTGGGCAGTGAGCCAAGAGTCTTCCTCTGCCTGTAGAGGGAGAAGGGCCTGGCTGCAGGGACCTGAGCCAGTACCGAGAGTGGAGCAGGGCTGGGGCGCTCCGGCCTGAGAAAACCCCAGGCTGTGGCCTAGGCATAGGCCAGGATAGGTACTAGGGTTGCAGGGGTAACCCATGGGTAGGCATAGGCAGCAGGTCCAAACCCCCTTTGCCTGTGATGAGTGGCTTATACTGCAGTCTGCCCCAGGGCGCGGGGGCTAGCTGGTGACTGGTAGTAGCCTACGACTGAGGTGAGGTGGGGATAGCGGGTTGGGGGTTCCCCCAGGGAGGGGAGACCCAGATCTGTGAGGTATTGCCAGGGGGCAACACCCCAGTTAAAGGGGCACTGAGGTCCAGTAGGGACACGGGGCCAGAGCGGTCATGCGGATCACCGGCCTGCAGAGGACGCTCCAGAGGCTGGTGAGCGAATTCCCAGACGAGACCAGCAGGAGGCGCCACAGGGGTGAGTCCGACCCGCTTACACGGCCCTTGCAACGTGACGACAGAGAACATTAGAGTTATCTTGGCTGTGTTTGATTCCAAGGGCTCAGTTGCAGCTATTAGCTGCTGCCTGATTCTGGGGGACCTCTTCCCACAGGAGCACCAGGAGGCTTAGAAATCAGGCTTGGTGCATGAACAGAAGAGGGCTACATTCATCAGATAACGTATTCACAGTGAATAAACTGAGCAGCTCTGTCCCTGAGACAGAAGGGAGGCCAGGAGGCCTCTGGCTTTGGACACTGAGAGCGCAAATCACACACTTCTGTCATGAAACACTCTCCCCAGCGATTGCTCAGAAACAAGTCTTTCCTTTCTCTGTGCTCTGTTCATGTAAGTGTAACTCACTGGCTGCCTGATCCAACTGTCACTCTCATGAGAAACTCCAGCCTCCTTTCCAAATGGAAATATTTCTTTTTTTTTGTGCGTATGGTTTTTCAATGGAAAACTGACATTTTCTACAGGAAGCAGACACTTTTCATTAAAAAAAAAAAAATCATGTAGCTGAAAACCCCCATTTTCAACCAGCCCTAGTTGTTACATAACGGTATCACAGCAGCCATCTTCTGTTGCCACTGTTATTGCTGCCACGTGGGGGGGCCAAATCCCTGAGGTAGCTTTGATGATCCCAATCCAGATTTTTAATTTTCATTTAAAGCTGGCCAAAAAAAAGGGGGGGGGATCTAAAATTGTTATATAGTGCTCATTTTATTAAGTATCAGAGGGGTAGCCATGTTAGTCTGTACCCACAAAACCAACGGGGAGTCCAGTGGCACCTTAAAGATTAACACATCTGAAGAAGTGGGGTTTTTTACCCACCAAAGCTTATGCCCAAATAAATCTGTTAGTCTTTAAGGTGACACCGGACTCCTCGTTGTCTCATTTTATTGACATTTTTAATTAACATTTTCATGTAGCCCTTTCCTGGAGCTGCAGTGGCTAGGTTATTCAGGCTCTCATTGATCATCCGATAGGTTGTTAGTTTGCGGCTCTCCTGCTAGGACATCACCTCCAGCGGGGTCAGAGGTGGTGCAGGCCATATCATTCCCTAGTGTTTCGCTGGCCATGAAAACTGATGTGCCTTGGCTCAGGGAGGATTTTGGCTTTGGTATCCTTTTCAAAATAAAATAGTTTCAAATGAGAAATTTTTTGGTCCACTTAGTTGCATGTTGGGATTTTTTTTTTTTAATTATTGCACAATTTTAAAAAAAAATCTTTTTTCAAAAATGTCTTATTTACAAAAGAAAGTTAAACGATGAACAAAACACAAATATTTTGGATAGAATTCTCAATTACAAATTTTTTTTAAAAAGAATTTTTGTCCCCTCCCCAAAAAAAGGTGTAAATGAAATGTTTTCTACTAGGCCATGCTGGTTCAGAGAAATGGACATATTCAGTCTGAAGCAAATTGATGATTCACGGGAAATACAGTGGGCTAGATTCTGCTCTTGTTTTACCCCTCTGTAAATCCACTGGGAAGCCAGCTCTCTGATGTGATTCCACATTTACTTCCAGAGTAACTAAGCTCAGAAACTGGGTAACTGCTCTGCAAATCACAGCGGAAGCGTGTTCTAATGTGGATAGATTGGAAAGCTCTGGAATCACTAGCACAGAAGATATTCAGTGTAGGACAGAGTCTGAGCCATTAAGGAATGGCTTAAAGGATAATTAAATTTGTTCAATACAAAGTATTGCTCTAGCGGCCCGTTCTTCTCACCCAACTGGCTTGTGGTCCCACTTCCCATCCTCGCACACACAAACAGTCCCACGGGTTAGAGGAATGCAAGGACAATGGGAATACAGATGAAACGTGATTGAATAGCATGCGTCTTAGATAGTCCGCTACCTCTCTCTGACGCCCAGATTTGTCCTGAGCCTGCATCAGGCATGTTGAGGTGGGCGTCGTTGAAGCTGTTTCTGTCCCTTTGCTGTTTCAAACAGGAAACGTGAATAAAGCTTTAATAGCCTCATCCTGCAGGGAAGAACGTGACCACGAAGCAAGGGGAGTGAAAATGGCTGCCACACTGAGCGACCGTAGTAGGGGTGTAGTGCTGCTGGAGTATCATGTGCTGCTCATCATGCCCGTAATCACAGCCTTCCCCATCCTCAGTCCTCCCCTCCCATGTCTACCCCAGACCTTGCCTTTCAGCTCCAGGCATGAGCAAAGCAACAAAGTGAAACCATAAGCCCCCTGTCGCACACAGAGTGATTCTGTGGGTCTCACTGGAACACGGAGTGTGGAGTTTCGGGGAAGTACTATCATGCCAGACACGTGCCCTGCTCACACCCATATCTCACATGTTCAATGCAAAACATATGACTTTCCCTCTTCAGTGCATAAGATAATTATCCCCCACTCGCTCCCTCCTTCCCAGCCCATAGTGGGGTGGGGGGGTCTCCTCTGCAATCTCAACGGGAGTCGCAGCCACTCTCCTCCCAGCTGCTGAGGGCTTTAGTCTTAATTCTGAGTTTGTGAGGCAAGGCAGAATAGCTCCGGCCCCGGGAAGGGTCCTCCGCAGGGCACAGCTGGCTGCCGTGGGGGGGAGGGGATATTTTGGGCACTTGCTGCTCATCGTCTTCATCTAAGGTGCTTTTGGCGCCTTGCTGCCCGGCCTCGGCCATGCTGGGAGAAGTGGCCAAGAAACGGGCATTGTCCAGCAAAGGGAACCGGCAAGTGTATTTCTCCAGAAAGTGGTAATTGAGGTAAGGGGGGCACAGGGTGCATTTGAAGGCTGATTCAAGCTTCTTTGGCTGGTGAGGGTTCAGATCATACTGGGTGCCCAGTGGGATCTGCTTTGGGTCAGAGCTGGGTGGGGTGAGGCCTTTGTAAGCGAACTCAGTGGGCTCCACCATGCGGGGCCCAACGCCGTTTGTCCTGAAGCAGCCGTCCCGGGTCAGGGGCTCCACCTCGAGGAAAGGGGCGGCTGCTTTGTGCCCTCTGAGGCAAATCCCCAGGAAGTCCTGGAGGGAGCCGGCCTGGTGGGCGTAGACGTCCGGGCTGATGAGACCAAAGTGCAGCTTCAAGGCCAGCAGCTCGGCCCTGAGGAGGGCGTTCTCCTCACTGATAGCCGCCAACTGGCTCTCCATGGCAAAGTCATTGAGCCGTCTCTTTTCCCGGGAGCGTTTGGCCGCCTCGTTGTTCTTGCGTCTCTTCTCCCAGTACATAGTGTCCTTCTTCTCGTCGGGCATGAACTCCCGCTTGCGCCGCGAGGGCCCACTCACCTTGCCGCGCAGCAGCTTATTCTTGCCGTGATGAAGCCCCAGCTCGCTGAGGGTGCTTAGCGGTGCCATAAAACTTTCCATGGCATCAGACACCGCCACTGTCTGCTGCTGCTGGGAACCTTGGAAGGTGGAATTCAAGTATCCGTTATAAAACTGTTACCACCTAACTATTATTCATGTTTGTTTATACAGGCAATTATTAATTTTTTTGTAGTGAAGTAGGGCCTAGAAACTGTAGCCATTCGTCGAGGCCTCACTGTGCTAGGTGCGGTACAAATATAGAACCAAAAGATGGCCTTTGCTCACAATTACATCTATTCTCCTAGCCACTTTTGGAGCCAGATTTTCAACACAACATGGGGTGCACAATCCCCACTTGTGCCTGCCAAATGGGCGAGTGTATGCATGCTTGAGCAAGGGGCGGGAATGCAGGCCAAATCTACACTAAAATGTCAGGTCGAGCCGACTACATCACTCAGGGGTGTGAAAAATCCACATCCCTCAGGGACATAGTTAAGCTGACCTAACCCCCAGTGTAGACAGCGGTAGGTCAATGGAAGAATTCTTCTGTCGACCTAGCTACTGCCTCTTGGGGAGTTGGATTAAGTACAGCAACAGGAGAACCCGCTCCGTTGCCACAGCGAGTGTCTACACCGAAACACGACAGCCAAGCAGCTGTAACAGGCAACAAGCGGTTGCACACATTTTGCTGGTGCAACTTTAATAATGAAAAGACAGCTCTCCTCGTGCTTATCCTCCTCCGATTTCAAAGCGCTTGACGAAGGAGATAAGTAGCATCATGCACATTTTACATATAGGGGAGACACAGGGGAGAGAAGAGATTTGTCAAAAGTCATGCAGCAGGTTAATGGGAGAGACGGGACTAGAACCTCAGTCACCTGAGTTGCAGTTTGGTGTCATAGGGTACATCTACACTACCCGCCGGATCAGCGGGTAGTGATCGGTCTATCAGGGATCGATTTACCGCGTCTAGTGTAGACACGATAAATCGATCCCCGATCGCTCTGCCTTTGACTCCTGTAATCCACCAAGACGAGCAGTCGACCCCGCGCCGTGAGGACGCCGCGGTAAGTCGACCCAAGATACGTCGACTTCAGCTACACTATTCTCATAGCTGAAGTTGTGTATCTTAGGTCGACCCCCTCCCCCGCAGTGTAGACCAGGCCATAGAATCATAGAAGATTAGGGCTGGAAGAGACCTCAGGAGGTCATCTAGTTCAACCCCCTGCTCAAAGCAGGACCAACCCCAACTAATCCTATCCCCTGGGGAAATTCTCCTACTTTAGGAGCCAATTTTGAAAATTTGGTTCTGAGAGCTTCAGGCATCTACAACTGTATGAACCCATTCATTATTTTACTTACTAATCAATTCTCATTTGTTAAATTATAAAGGGATTCTTAACGTGCTTTATCACACTCAACATCGTGGCTTAAATTGGCACATCAGCATCTGCCTGGCATGTGTTTTAGAACAGTGTTTTCTAGCTCCATCTGTTAGTAATAACTAATAATAATAATCCTTTAAGTAGCACGCTTTATTGGACTCATTAATCAGAGCTGAATCTTGGAAATGTTCCCAGTCACATGCGTCTATATTGATGCATGTGGCTGAGAAAATGTATTTTATAACATTTGGAAACTTCTTCCCTGTCCCTTTGTGCAATTGTAAAGTGCTTATGTAAGTCATGGGACACAGCTCCATAAGGATTCCTGGTGGAGGGGGAGATGTTTTTTTCATTGAAATTTTCAGGGAGAAATTTTGATTTTTCATTGGAAAAATATGTTTTCAGCTGAAAACTGCCAAAAACTTTTGACCAACCGGCCCCCCCAAAGTCAGCGTTTGGCGGAAAATTGTCAGATTTTGGGCTTCCTGTTTTCAAATGAGAGATTTGAAATTTTTGGAGGTTAGCAGACACTTTCTGCAGAAAATGTTTGTCCGAAACCATGATTTTCCTTCCAAAAGGAAAAGTTTCAACCGAAAATTTTCAATCAGCCCTAGCTCCCTGCATGTGGCCATGAAGGGGGTGGCCAGAGTAGGGGCACCATGTAGTTATTATTTATTATTATTCTCTTTAAAGAGTCTTAAAATGTCCTAGGTGCTTCTCAAAATGCATCAAAGATCCCTGGTCCCAGAAACACTCACTCAGGGTGTTCTCTGGGAGTGGTGTGGAGGGGCTTGGCTACAGGTGTTGTTCCTGCTCATGGACTACAGGCATGCAGTGGTAGAGTTCCTGCACTGGTTTGGATGGCAGAACCTGTCATAAACTCTCTGGCAGTACATACATCATCACAGTGGATCGCATTGGCAACTGAAAAAGCGAAGCCAAAGAACCTATTTCACCCAATGTTTGGGGATCAAAACTACTTCTGATCTCAAAGCATCGAAGAGAGACTTTGGCTGAGGACACTTGTGGTTTCTGACAGCATCACAAGGCAGAAACACTCTGTTTCGGGGCTTAATCACTTACCAGGAATTGTGAGGGGCGGTGTTGTATTTGACGTGACTCCTTTTGTTAAATGAGTCAAAGATCACCATGTGGCTTTTTCATTGTGCAGACCCATCTCCTGCATGGGTGAGAGGAGCTTGCTTTCTCCCCATCGATCTCAGTCCAGCTGCCTGGCATAAAGGGCCCTGTGAAAAGAATTTGGATGGTCATAACAAAATCCAGTTGTCCGGTGGAGCCAGGCCAGAAAGAATAACAAACAATCCCTCCTGCCCCTGAAACATGAACTGACCCTGAAACATGCATATTCCAGCAGATTTGCTGAACACTTTCAATCCTGAATTGGTTTGCTCTGAGGTGGGAGCTTGCCTGAGATCCCACCTCGGCACTATTTGGAATGCGGCAGGTGGCTTGGGGAGAAGCAAGACAGAGTTGGAGACGAGAGCTGAATGTGGATCAGTGGGGCGTGGGAATTGGACTAGAGAGAGGGGATCCGGTAGCAGCAGCCTAGAGGTGGGGCTATGTCTGGAACAGTCAGAAGAGGCGGTCATGGGAAGTTCTTATCTGAGGCAAGATCTGGCCCTTTATAGTTAAGGGATGAAGTCTCTGCTGGGCCAGAAATGTGAGAGTTTCCATCTGGTACCCACAGAACCTAAACTCCACCTGTTATTTATATCTCCAGCCAGCAACGCCTCCAATCTACCCAGGTGTCATTGGTCTCTGGTGACATCTTCCCAGCAGCACGGACCCCCGTCACCCACAGAGCCCTATGTGTCATGCAATCAGCATCCACAAAGGCAAGTGGAAACAGCTTAATATCAGCAGGAACAATGGGTTAGTTTCGGCCACGCATTTTATGCAACCAGCATTTCCCAAGGTGCTCCCCAGCTAGAAGTCCAAAGTGGTTCCTGACCAGATTCTACCCTCAGAGTAGGAGCTGCCATACCGGCTCAGAACACAGCTCCTTCTAATCCAGCGTCCCATCTCTGGGAGAGGGCAGGGCCAGAAGCTTCTGAGAAAGGTGACTCGTCCATCTCTCGTCCTCTCATTTGCACTCGTTTTGTTATTTTTGTTAATAGTCCACCCTCCAGAAACTGCTCCTTTCTGGAATGAGACATTTTCTTTGTGCTGCTCATGTCTGCAGTCAGTGCAGGCAGAAGGAAATCAACATTTGGCCCTAATAGCTTCCTCTTCCTAGTGTTGTTATATACAAACTCTATACAAAAGTTACACCCTTACAGCCTCTATAATGCATCTAGCTAATTGTGTTTCTGTGCATGGAGGAGGAAATTCCTGACCTCTGAGGAGCTCTGAGTACAGATCCAAATTTTACAGTTGGTCCCTAGAATCTATAATGGACCAATCCAAAAACATGGCGTGACTTTCCAGGACCTTGTCTGGGATATTTTGGTTCCGACCCATCTTCCCTTTTCCCCCTTAACTCTTTCCTCAAGCGGCAGTAGTGCATCTGGATCTCTTTGTAGTGTGAGAAGTGTTTGGTGGTTTGTTTTCTGAAACGAAAATCTAATTTTGATTATGAACACGCTTAGCTCAGGGTAGTTTGAAGTGTGTGTGTGTGTGTGTGTGTGTGCAGGGCCAGTGCTACCCCTAGGCGGTCACCTAGGGTGCCAGGATTTGGGGGGCGGCGGGCGGCTGCCTCCCGGCTCCCCGCTCAGCCGAGCTGGGAACCAGGAGGCAGCCGTGGCGAGCCGCCCCCCTGCCTCCCAGATCCGCCGCTCAGCTCCCACGGGTGGGGGGCTAGCTGGGGTGGGGGGGCGCGGCTGAGCTCCCAGGGGTGGGGAGGTGGGGGGGCTAGCTGGGGGTGCAGGGCTGGTGCAAGGAAGTTTCGCCTAGGGCGCAAAACTTCCTTGCACCGGCCCTGTGTGTGTGTGTGTGTGTGTTATTTAACTGCCACACACAGACACAGATACGCACACACATTACACACCATCCCCCTCAGAAGTTAAAAGTGATACAAAAGACTTGATTTTTAAATACACCTCCAAATAAATCAGAGGACAAAGTGAAGAGCCGTCCATGGGCCATATTGTGATTTCAGGAGCAGATAATAGGCCACGTTCCAATCTCACAGACATGAGTGTCAATCCGGAGAAACACCACTGAAATCATTGGAGTTACTCTAGTTTACACTTGTGAAACCGAGAGCAGAATCTGGCCCACTTGGGATGCAGAGGATTTTAAATCAGCACAGAATTTGGCCCCCTGATGTCACTGGTATTACTTATGCTGGTGTAACTGAGATCAGAATTCATCCAGTTGTTACTCCAGAATTACAGTGGTGTCAAGTGAGATTAGGATCTGGCCCCGTGGAGTTACTCTGGATTTCCACTGCTTCAATGAGATCATTATCTGCCCACAGTGAGCACAGTACATGTTCACAACAGAAAACCTCTGCAGAAGTTCAATTAACTGATGCGTACACAGACCCCATGTTATGAGCAGATTATTAGTCAATACAGTTTCATTCTACCCTACAATGTATTAACTTTCTTAGTAACAGAAAATGAAATCTGTGGTTTGGTAATATTTCAGATCACGTGCTAAAACCTTCGACCTATTTAAGATAAAAGGTTACCAAGTTCTAATTACTCAGATTCCCGAGCATGTTATGTTTGTATTAATGCAGTGATTACCAGATGCTATTGAGGAACGGGCTTTTTAAAAATGAATTGTTGGTGAGAGCAGAGAGCTGGGAGCAAAGCAGAGCAGAATCAGTGGTTTACATTCAGGGGGCTTCGGGAGAACTTTTCCTTTGGTTTCTATTTCCACAAGATTCAAATCTATCAATAGGGCCAGATTTGCCAAAGTGCTCAAGCACTCACAATCAGGGCCAGATTCTCAAAAGAATCCAGCACCCATTTGGGTTCCAAGATTTTGGGATAATCTGACCCTGAGTGCCACAATGAGAACTGCAGGGAGCTGAGCAATTTTGGAAATATGGCCCCAGCTTGTAAGTGCTGAGACCTTGAAAAACCGGCCCTTTGGGCAGATTCTGATTTGGAAGCGCATTTTGACATTTCTGGGGTATTAAAAATGATGGATTATAGATATATCTCCTCGCCTCCTCTCCCTTTATCCTAACCCGCTTTGTTTTCTTTCTGTATTATGATGAATCTGATATATTGGTATATTTGTTGCATTGGGGGGAAAAGAAATTTAAATGATGGATGCAAATTCAATCGTTAGTTTCTGGGACTTGAGATACGATAGGGAAACGATAGACTAAATGATAGAAAGTTAGCCTGGAGAGGGGTATTTACAAACCTTTAAAATAGACATGAATTACATACACATCTCTCTCTGCATAATATGGAAATGTATAGCTCTTCAGCTATAAATGTATTAGATCACCTAGTCATCAATGAATGATTTTATAATGTTTTCTCCAGTTCTTTCACTCTGCCCAATTTTAAATAACTCCAGCATTGGGGGGTTCCCATCCTGTCTCCGGGACACTATACAGCGGTTAGAGCTGATTGGAAAATAGGGAGGTTTTCCCCCTGTTAATTTTTTGTGGGGGGGAAATGTTTTGGTTGTTGACATTTTTCACAAAACATTGTTGACTTTTTGGCAAAATATTGAAAACTGAAATATTTCATCCCAAAACTGAAATATTTTGGCAAAAATCTTTTTGAGGTTTGGGTGCTCATTTTTTTCAACAAAATGTCAACATTTTCTACAGAAAGCAGACATTTTGCCCCCCCACCCCCCCAATCCCAATTTTCTGTCCAAAAAACAGTTTCAAAGGAAACTTTTGACAAGCTCTAAGCCTTCTGCCTTGGTTTTCATACTTTTCAAATCCTTGCAGCTGTCATGACCGCTAATAATTCTCAATGATTCAATCCATAGGTACCATATTTAGGACCTATTTCTGATCCAATTTACACTGGTGTAAATCAAACATGAAGTCAATGGAGATACTTCAAATTTACCCTAATATAAGCAAGATCAGAACACATGTCTAACCTGCGACATATTTTCTTTTGTGAAGAACTGACCTTTAATATTTTTAAAATAAGATTTACAATATATTGTATATGATATTGGTATAATGATTGACTAGAATAAGTTTTCTTTTTCAATAATATAAGTAATATGGGCAGATCTTTGCTCCCAGGCGCATCAAAGTAAATCCAGAGTAACTCCACTGACTATAGAACTTGGATTAATAATAATAATCCAATAATTAATTATAAGAATACTTTGATTAACAAGATCTGAGACATATATAACAAATACACAGTTATAATCATTTCATTATTGAGGTGGAGGCATTTCTGAATCCACATGATTGCTTTTGTTTCCTATACTTTGTTTCTTTTGTTGGACAGACTGAAATCTTTAACATCGAAGTGAAAATAATGTATACATTATGGCCAAATATTTTATAATTTGGTGCCTAAATCTAGTCACCTACATCCACCTTTAGGCACCTAAATTAAAGTAGTCTAGTTTCCAAAGGTGCTGAGCACCCTCACATCCACTTAACTTCAGCGGACGTAGTGGGTACTCAGCGTTTCTGAAACACTTTTACTTACATGCCTGAATGTGGATTTAAATACCTAACTTTTGACTCCCAAGTTGGAACATTTTCCCCTATCTTTTGTACATAGCCACACACAGGTGTTCTCTGTATGTGTACAGTGTACATCAAAATAATTTCAGAAGTAACAACTCTCTTGAGAGCAGTAGTGCACAAATGTTTCCTGCCATGCTACCCTTCCCATTACCTATATTCTGTAACTTTATTTTTTTTTGCAAGTTGGTGGAAGGCATGAATAATTTATTTTCATTACTAAATTTATAATTTATAAAAGTTATTAGGCGGTAGCAAATACCAAGTATTACAAACTGCAAACATATAATTTCAAATGAAAAATAACTTACCCACTCACATTAACTATTCCTTCTTGAGTTCCTTCTTCTTCTTCCTATACCCTGCAGTGGGACTGGGATCCCGCGGGTCCCACAGGACCTGCTGCCATAATAGCAGGAGCGGGATAAAAATTCAACAAGCAATGCGCGAGTGGATGGGAGTGGGTATTGTGTGGTGGAACAGAAGTGGAATTTAAAAAGTCTTCCCACGCTGCAAACAAATGAATGCCCCAGTCAGTGGCCACAGCTTTTCAGCCACCCAGCTCTGAAGGCAGCCCCACCATCAGTGCAGACGTAAGGGTGGCAAAGGGGCCCTGGAAAGTCTGCTGTGAAAAGTGACATTTGTATGTTTGTTTTTTAAAAGGGCCAAAGGTTCTTTGCACCCCGCCCCCAAGAATCTCTTGTGCCTCCCCCCCCCCTCAGTTTGCGCACCACTTCTTTAGAGAATAAATGTCACTGAAAGATGCAAACTAACTAATCAGAATTAATCTGCAGAGTAATTTACAGAATTATCCGTTCATTTCATCCTCCCAGATTTTCACCACCCAGGGGCCATTCCTTGGGTGTGCAAAATTCCCCGCCCTGAAGTCAGTGAAAGGTTTGATAGTGCAAGGAATGCTGGAACAGCCTGCAAAGATGAAAGATGCCAGCAACAAACCCCCCCGTGTTCTGCTGACCTAAATGGAGGATCAGTCCAGTTTCTCCTAGGCCTGTTATCAAATTCACATTTTATCAGCTTAATACGTTGGAGAACCAATCTTGCAAACTTGTATTGATGTGACTAGTCTTAGCTCCTGCGAGTAATACCACTGACTTGAATTGGGAATGAAGTCTCA
Organism: Macrochelys suwanniensis; assembly: GCA_033296515.1. Classification (NCBI taxonomy): domain Eukaryota; kingdom Metazoa; phylum Chordata; order Testudines; family Chelydridae; genus Macrochelys; species Macrochelys suwanniensis. The sequence goes on from CM065799.1 coordinate 6,206,571, forward strand.
CGTGAGTCAGGATGACTCATGTGAGTAAGGGTTCACAGATTCAGACCCCAGATCCTGCAATGCACAGGGACGTGTTCTCTAAAATTTGGGAACCTCCCCCGCCGGCATGGCTTTGGCAGGTCCTCAGCTTTGCAGAGCAGAACAGAGGGGCGATGCTAATCAGAGCCAGTGCTAGGCATAAGCCGACGAAGCAATTGCTTAGGGCCCCAAGCAAGTCAAGGGAGCCCCCTATTTGCTTTTTATTATAAGAACTTGCCTCTTTTAGTATTGGGGGAGGGAGAGGATGAGGCAAAAATATTCCTGCTTAGGGCCCCCAATGGTCTAAAACCGCCCCTGAGGATGATGACTGTAACTATTGGGGCAAGCTCTCCTTTCATTTACACCCACTGGGTCTGCTGCTCTAGCAGTGTAAAGGGGCCCGAAGGGGCGTGAATGCAACTTAAACCACTTGAAAGTTCCTGGACGCTGTCGTAGCGATGTAGCGGGACTGTCGGGTAAACGAGACTCAGACCCGTTGGTTTCAGGGAGGCAGCTCAGTTTGACCTCTGATGGGAAGCCAGTCAAAACACAGCCCGCTTAATATTTGTGGACATTAACATCGTGTTGCCCTTAAGACCCACAACAGTCCTGACTCAGAGGAGGAGCCCAGGACAATTTAAACCCGTGAATAAGGACTATGGGTGTGTGCAGGGGACTGCAGGATCTAGTCCTTAATTGAATCATGCCTGTGTCCTGTGGCCTATAAAGAAGCAATAAATAAAAGATTAAAATAGGTCCGTAGGCTGCGTTGCAGAGGGCAGGGTGGTGAGCACGTTCATTTTTACACGTGTATTTATGTATTAACGTGTCCCAGTTAGCAGGTCTACACTAAAAATAATCGGCGCGCTATAGGCTCTGTTCACACTGGTGTAAATCAGGAGTGACTCCATTGAGGTCAGCAGGATTATACTAGGGTGATATCGGTGTGAGAGGAAAATCAGGCCCCCTCAGCTAACATTGTTGCCCCTTGTCGAGCAAACTCATGCCCATTTTTGGCCTGCCGGTACACAATATGTGCAGAACGGCAGAATGCTCCATTCCCACTTCTTCATACCCAGGCGGACGGAAAATTCCATCTGCTTCATACTGAATCTGATAGAAACTGTTGTCCCAGCAGCTGCTTAAAAAGTGAAGATCAATGCACAAAGATAAGCAAATCATTTTCTGAGGGCTGCTCCAGCTCTTAAAATGACTCCTCAGCCAGATGAATATATGAGAGGCAGGCTGTACGCAAAACAACCCTTTTCTATTCAGAGCTATACATGGTCTTAGCTTGCAGCTGGGCCCCGATTCAGCAAAGCTCATAAGCCCGAAGCCCATCTCTATTAACACCCTCATCCACATTTGTGGAGTAATGTAGCCCATGAGCATATATGCTGTGATAGCTCAAGAACTAGTGGCCCTCCTACAATGCCGTTTCAGGATGTTGTCACCTAGGCACCTGTCCACAATTCAGCCAAATGAAATTTTAATTTAGCATGGGAAAAAAATGTCTATCGAAAAAATATGGGGGGTACAAATGTACCTCAAACGTGTTCCACGGTTATCCTGTATTTTTTAGTAGTTCTGTGTACACGTTTGCTTCTAGTGAGAGTATTTTGTACTGTACTAGTGGTAACTATGGCTCCCTCCCTAAGCAAGCTGTTGTTTTTTACATAAATTGTACGCTAATTGATAATGCATTGCAGTGAAAATAGTTGCGGCATACAATCACCCTAAGATGGAAGGTACTCCAGCGATGTGTGAAAAGTGCATATAGGCTCACACTGAATGAGATTCCTGCTAGTTCTTTCAATTTTCTAGTTAAATAAACATTTTTTGCCTAAAACATTACATTAGCTTCTAAAAGTATTTCGGAAACAAAAGTCCCCCACAATACAATTAATGTAACTTTTTCATGACAGTGGATTTAAAATAAAACTTTTTCTCCTAAAACATTAAAGAATTGGTTTCTGAATGCATTTGGGGTACAATGTCCCCCATGACACAGCTAATGTAACTTCTTTCTCGACACTGGATGAAGGTTAAGTCAATGGGATATAAGCACACGCTTAAATTTAAGTGTGTGCTCAAACATTCTGCAGAATTGGGGGCTTAATCCTTATCCAAGCAAGATTGCCATTGACTTCAGGGAGCTGGTAAAGACTGCAGGTCTTGGTAATTAGAAGTCAAGAAAAAAACAACAAAGAGAAAGGATTTGATAAATTGTGATTCACAGACGTTCTGATCTGTCCTAAGAATTGAAACTCAATGGCTCATGGGATCCCCTTGTTAAAATCCCGCCTTCAAATTGAAGATGGAGGAGGGTGATTTCATTGCTAATGATGGAGTCACACACTCTTTGGATCGTGCTACACTATCACTACCAGGGTGCGCTTAATACTTTAAAATAGAAAATAAAGTGGCATCTTGTTAAAAAGGGCCATTTTTCCACTTTAGAAAATGCACCAGAATCCACCAAATACCAGCTATCGGAAATGAAAACCTTCCCCAGCAACTGATAATCCTAAACCCCTCTATATTCTTTTCACACACTTCTTCCAAACTACCCAGCTAGCGTTGCCAATTTTGGTCGGACATATTCCTGGAGATTTCATCCCATGACATCATCTTTCATTCAAGATAAATCTTCAGTTCCTAGAGACTCCAGGATGATCTTTAACCCAGCCCAAATGTTGTGCTCTGCTTTCCAGACACTCAGGGCCCGACTGACTCCCTGTTCCCCTTGCTCCTTGCACAGTCATTCGCACTGGTGCAGAGAAGGTGTGAAATGTTTCTCAGAAAGATGAATCAGGCTCTCTGTTCTTTAGCAACAAAATAGATACATTTCCAGCAAATGCAGCTCCATGGGACTTTGTGGGCCCAATGGTGGCATCTTTTTCCTGGGCTCTAATTATGAAAAAGGATTTTTGCTTAAATGCGAAACTAGATGAACAAAGCTCCCAGCCTCATTACTTCTAGCTGCAGCACCAACACCCCCAGAACTTATCACACGCACCAAGGGGATCCCTCTCGTGAGCACCTAGCTCACCCATAGATCAGTTATAGCATTATCCTCATTGAGCAGATTGGGATTCTCTGGCACATACGGGCGGAAATGACTTGTCTGATGCCAGACAGCCACTAAGTGGCCAAGCTAGGAATAGAACCCAGGTCTCCAGATTCACCAGCCACTGCCTCACTTATGGCTTTGTGTCTCTGAAACTCCCCTTTGTCTTTTCTTTCACCGAGGTCTTGCCAGAGCCATGTACAGTCTCTAAAGGCTTTGGCTTCTCTTTTAAAAGAAGCAAACCCATAAGCAGAAGCTTGTCTAAGAGACTTTCTGATCCTCCCTCATATCTTCATGTGCACAAAGAGCACATCGGGGAAAGCACAATCACATCTCTCATTCATTAATGTTAATATCAAGATTTTCTGTCGGAGGTTTCCCTTTCACTACTTTATCACAGGAAATAAATGAAACGTCTGAAGAGTCTATAGACAGAGTCACGCGTCGGCTACTTTCCACCGAGACCCTATAACACACGTAATGGGTGACAAAGAGATCTAGACTCAGGGTGAAATTCACCTGCATCTTGGTTCTCTGGCCCAAAAGCAGCTGCTGTTCCTTTGCACAGAGCACTAGGATGATGCAGCACTGCATACCTTTGTGTTCGAAATGAAAATGAACATGCAGCTCACACAGAGTGGCCTTAGAAATATTCTCTCCTGTCTAAACTTGATTTTTACCGTTTCTTTTAAAAACCATTGGAAGAGAGGATGATACACTGCATTAGGGGCGGATGCTGATCTTGGTTGCATTGGTGTAAAATCCCAAGTAACTCCACTGGAGTTGTTCCAAACTTCTACCGGTGTAACTGAGATCAGAATCCAACCCTTAATGGCGTGCATAGAAATCAGCGACAGAAAATGCCATCTCCTCATCTATTCCATCTCTTGGAGTCTCCACAGGTTTGCACAGCACAGTTTTACGTGACTCAAGCAATGGGGCTTTCTGTTTGTTTGACCATGCAAGAAAAGAGAGAGAAAAGCAGAGAGAGAGAGACTCCCTAGCATCACTTTTCCACTTCGATACATGAAGCCAAATTCTGCCCTTATTTACATGCACACACTCCTACTGCACAGATGCGAGTGAGGGGTGGTTTTGGCCTTATGCAGGGCTGGAAATAGACACACTGCAATCTGCTTACTCACCAGATTCTTGCTTCTTACCGGCAGCTATTTGTTCTGAAAGATCCCCATGGGTAAGGGCTCGCAGGTCCCCATCCATAGACAGACCAACCAAGGTAGAACGCTCCACTCACTACTGAACACTGGAACATGTGGAGTGCTCCACTCACCCCTGAATTGCAGCCACCTCCATGGTGGAATGTGGCAGGAGTTTAACAGTACACGTCACTACAAGACTATATGAAACCTAGGCCAGGAAGTGGAGCAGAACATTGCCGCAGCCAATGGAAACTGCCAGGGGAATTTGGCGGAGACAGAAAGGGTAAACAACCCAAACTGGATTTTGCTGAGGAGGCTTGTACGCCAGCAAAAAGTGCCACAACAAGAGCGATAATGAGCACAAATAGCCATGTCCATGGATTTACAACTCACCAGAAAGATACATTAGAGTCCTGGATAAAATGTTCTTCCAACTCTCATGATTTTATCATGAGTCTCATAAGATTTGGTGTTTTCCTTCAAGCCTCAGCTGCTGGAGTCATGATTAGGTGGGAATCTCAGCCTTTCATTTTAAAAAAGTACATTTCTAACCCTTGTGGCTGCAGAGAAAAGCTTGAAAACGGGACTCCTAAAGGCTCAAAAAACAGAAGCCAAAAGGCAAAGGACAAGAACCCCACCATGTTTTTCTTTAAATCTCAAGATTTTTAAGCCTCTCTCATGATTTTGAGGGCCTGATTCAACACTTTTGGACGTTTGGGGTTGGCAACGCTGCATGCCGCTTGGAAAATGTCCCTTATGAATGAAGGCAAGATTTTTTTTCAAAAGTAACTCACCATTTTGGATATCCCAATTATGAGAGACCCAACCAGCGACATCTTAAAGGGGTCTGCGTTTCAACAAGTGCTTCCCGAAAATCCCCTTTAAGGTGCCTCAGGTTTGGCACACCAAAATGGAGACGTCCAACATCGCTAGTCACGTTTGAAAATCTTGGCCTACATCTCTGCAGATTGTGAGTGGCTCTGGGGAAAAAATTAAATGCTGATATTTGTGGCTTAATATCATATGTACTTTATACTATTAATTTATTAATTATTATGATGATTATGCCTCATATATGGAGATGCCATATTATGCACCTTTGGGTAATCGTACTCATCGGCCCTCTGCTCACCACTAATGTTCCAAACTCCTGAGCAGTTTCTGGCAGCCGCCATTTTGTTTTAAAGCAGCCAGAAACGTATCTTTATCCTTCCTCAGTCTGTGGAATTCCTCCAGAAATTTTAGCCTGGCCTCAGGCAGAGGATAGGCAAGATCCCAGGTGGACTGATAACCATTTTTCTATATCTATAAAGGTCACATCTTTAAAGTCCAGTACCTTGAAGGGCAAGAAACGGAAGCTCTATATCACGAGAAAGAGGGATTCCTGGTTGCCCAATGAGACACAAGAGAACATACAATAAAGCTGTGACATTTTTAAGTACAGAAAAGCTATTTTGGGTCACATGGGGGAGGTTTTTAATCACTCCCATAGAACTTTGAACACTTGGGCTCCAAGTTACTATAGACAGCTGGTCATCCTGTTGGAGGGATTAAAAACAGTCCCAATAAAAATGTCAAAATCGCTTCTAAAACAATTAACCAGTGGTGGACCATACAGAGTGGGGTGTGCAACGGTTTGCAGTGGGACTGTATAAAGATTCTATCGGCACTTGTGTGGGATGACTGTCACCATTCACTCGCAGCTGCACCCACTCACGAGTAATAATGCAATTGTCCCAAATTCCTGTTGACAAAACCTTCATCCCACACCATGGTGTGTTTTCTTGATGTAGCAACAGAAAACCTCTGTTTCTGCACGCTTAAAGCAATATACATGACAATGGGCATGCATATTATTTGACCCTGTAGTAAAGGCTGAAAACACTTGGGCTGAGAATCTATCCTCAGACACCTTCAGTGCCCTCAGATTAATTCAGTAGGAGCTACAAACTTGTATCTGAGGTCAGAGTTTGGCTATGTACGTATTAGCTAGAAAGAAATGGAGGAAAAACACCAAGATAACATCTTGATGGGAGCCTTATACAAATATGTGTCTTTCTGTCTGTATTTCTATGCTAGGCCCATCATCCATGGTATCTGGGCACTTTTGACCAGCTTCTCAAATGTATTTACGTATTTAATTATTTCAGTGGGAGTTAGACATCTTTTAGGAGCTTGTCTTTTCTCTCTCTGTCTTCCTCTCTCTAGTTATCTACAATTCTACATATCCAAATTCTGACCTCAGATACAAGTTTGCAACTCATCTGAAAGCACTGAAAATAGCCAAGAGCAGATTTTCATCCCATGTCTTTGCGGTGTCATGTTAAATAACACGAGTGCTCATGAACATATATGTTGATTTAAGTATATAGAAATGGAGGTTGTACTCCAAAAACTGGTGTCTTCTTACTAAACCAATCCGCTCTGTAATCTCTTTAGTGATAAAAAGTAACATTTTCGAAGCACACAATGGCTTAGGAGCCTAGCTCCCATCTTCAAGAGTGACCTCAGCTTTTAGCATCAGAGGGGTAGCCGTGTTAGTCTGGATCTGTAGAAGCGACAAAGGGTCCTGTGGCACCTTATAGACTAACAGAGGTATTGAAGCATAAGCTTTCGTGGGTGAAAGTCTTACAGACTCGGGCTTGCACTACAGTACTAAAAGCAGCTGTGTGGATGTTTCGGTTTGGGCCGGAGCTCCAGGCCAAGCCGCAAAATCAATAATACTGTCTTTAGCACCATGGTATGAGCCCAAGTCTGTAGACCCGGGCTCCGAGACTCACTGACATGGGTTTTCAAATGCACTGTAGACATACTGTAAGACTCATTGAAAGTTAATGGGACTTAGGTTTCTAACTGTCATTTGAAAATGGGACTTAGCCTCCTAAGTCACTTCAGCCCAGAGTGTCCAAAATATTTAGGTGCCTAACTCCCATGGGAGTTTGCGCCTAAACATCTTTGAGGATCTGGGCCTTCAGCCCTGTTGCAAATCCCACTAGACAACTATCTTTAACTTGAGGTGCCTAAATCCCTTTGTAAATCAGGCCCAGAGAGCACTGCTGGATTCTCCCGTCTCGGGGTGATTTAGCAGGTTGACCTTTTAGAGAAAAAAACCCTTTCTTTTCACTTGAAAGCCGAGTAAATTTGACCTAGAGTTACTGGCCGTCAGTATACATGAGACAACATGGTTCCATGGTTGTTTTTTTTTAACAGAGGAGCCTTTCAGAGAGGAATCACACTTGAAATCTTAAGAAGAATGTTTTGAGAGTATGTTTGATATTTACTGACCATCATTCATTGTGGACTGACTATAAAAGGGTTCTGTGCATGAGGCTGTATTTGCATGCTGCTTACATAAATTATGAAAGACATATTGAGGTTTAGCAGATATGCAGCATCCAGACCAATTGGCATCTCTGTCACATAGGAGAGGTGCTAACCTGCCCCAACGGCATTTCATTACCATGCATTTTGAAATTCCATTGTCTAATTGCTGATGTCGAGAGGGAAATTTTGCAAATTCAGTAGAATTTAGGAAGGTAACTTCATTTTCTTTTGCATTTCAGCTCATTCTTTTTTCAGTATTAGCAGTTCCCTTCTCTACGTGGCACCTACATTGACAGTAAAATTATAATATTCCTTTTTAAAATTAGGCAAGCAACCAAGCATAGTATAGGAGGGAAATGAAGAGTTAAATTCTGCCTTTGTCTGTGTGACAGAAGAGCTCTGTTCTTGAAAGCTTGTCTCTCTCACCAATAGAAGTTGGTCCAATAAAAGATATTATATCACCCAACTTGCCTCTAAAATATCCTAGGACCAATATGGCTACAACAATACTATCTATGACATGGGATGTGTAAGTTACCCCGTTGATAGTGTCTAATGCAGAGCGAGATAGAGAGTTGATGGGCTAGCACAAAAATTTTGTGAATAAATTATTTGGTAGATCACTGCAATATTCACTGAATAAGGTAATCTGTTCATAATATTCTACCAATTTAGATAGAGTACATAGACAGATTGAAAGATAGCTCTGTCTAAGACAGTGAAACCTCTCCTAAGCAACCATTCATGGAACCTACAGAAACTAAACCCCCAGTCCTGCTGAATTTTAACTAAAGTTTGCACAAAGTTTTACTAGAAACCTTGAGGAAACTTGAGACTATTGGAGAGAAACCTTGGTGCATGTTTTAGAGTACAATGAAAACTACCCCCAGTAGGCAATGCCCGTTGTACTCTGTGATTCTGAAGTCATGACATTTGCAGAAGAATTCACCCCTTGCTGCATATTTGTGCACCCCTTTAAAAAATGTTTCTAGCCCTTTTGGTTGTGGAGGTAACTTTTAAAATGTGATCTGAGTGTAATCAGTGTAGCGCTGCCTGCCTGAGTCTGCAGAGTGCCTAAAACAATACGTCGGAGAGGGGTGACCTGCCCTGTTCATCTTAGTCAGGGCTTTCCTAGTTGTTACAGAACTCAACATTTGTTTTTTGGATTTTGCCAATTTGCGGCAGCAATAAAGAGTCCTAGGCAAAAACCAAGGGGGCGATATATACTCTAGGCCAGGGGATACATAGGGTCAGCCTCTCCTCACATCATGAACTCAGAATTCAAAAGCAAAACTGGAGTGATGGATGCTTCACCACAAACCTCAAACATTACTACTCTCAAATTTAGCACCTTCCTCGAATAAGATCAAATAGCAGTTACCTGACACCTGGCTTCTCTGCAAACCCCAGTGTGGGTGGTGTTCAAAATTGTTCTCTCCTTCTTGCAAAACTTGCTTCAGGGGAGTAAAATAATGACAAAAAAATCTTTGAAACAAGATGCAAACGGTTTGTAAAAGAATGAGGCAGCCAAAGGGATGATTTAGTTGGGGATTGGTCCTGCTTTGAGCATGGGGTTGGACTAGATGACCTCCTGAGGTCCCTCCCAACCCTGATATTCTATGATTCTATGATAATGCGGCTAGGAGAAACACTGCCCAGGCTGAGCAATGAGAGAAGGTAAAGCTTGTTTTTAAAATTATATCCAACACGCTGTGCAAGCATGGGTCAATTAAGCTTTGCATCTCTGTCTGTCTAGGTGTTTCTGATGCACCAGTCCGCCCAGTGGGGGATGTAGTATTAGTGTCCCACCTGATGGAGGAGCCACAGAGAGGTCAGGAGATCAATTTTCAGAAAAGCTCAGCTCCAATTCAGGCATTGAAATCAATGCCCAGCCTTTCAGAAGAGCTCTCTGCGCGGTAGCTGCTACTAGGTAGCACAGAAGAAAACAAAGGATCTTAGGAAAGGGTGCTAATTAGGGAGTTCGAGCCAAAACACCACCAGATCATGCTCCCGGCTACCCCAGCGCAGCCCCACTGACCTCGGGAAATTCCCTGCAGAATTTGGCCCTGTGTAAATTTCCCAGATCATGAAATGCAGCAGAAGTCGTTACCGTCTAGCGGCCTCTGCGATACGTTCTGTTCTCGGTTATATTCACCTCACAGTAACTACCGGCAGCGCTGGGGTTCACTGGCTTTCTCGATAGACAGGCTGACGACTCAGTCAGCCAAGACATGCACACTCCTCTCACCCCTGAACAGAAGGGACTTCCGGGATGAGAGGGCCATTAGCGAGAGAGGGCCAGCGCTCAGCAGTGCTGCACTCCGCCATGTTACCAGTCTGCGCTACAGCAAGGAGTGCTTGCACGGAGACATCGCCCTAGAAACCACAATCCTGCAGCATCCAGGTGCTAAACACCTCCCTATTCCCATGGCATGTTAGGGTTAGCCCTGGCCCCGAAAGGAAGCACCTGCTACAGAACCAAGGTGGGGGGATGGAGGACCCCAAGACGCCACAACCAGGCAACGGGCAGTGGCAACGAGCAGCCGTGGCTTTGGGTCCACGAATCCAGTTGAGCTCCCTCACCCCCCGGCGAGGACTGGCCGGGAAAATGGGGCAGCCAAAACGCCAGCCGCCAAGACGGAGGGCTTGGGTGTGGGGAGGGAGCCAAGCGTGCTAGGGAGGGAGCTTAGCCGGGGAATGGGTCCGAGTGTGGGGAGCTCACCTGGGAGAAAGACAGGTGGTGGGGAGGGGGAGACAATGAGAGAGGGGAAGAAAGAAGGGAGAGAGAGGGAAAGAGAGACAAGGCAGCCGAGAAAATAAAGGGGTGGGGGGTTCCCTCTGAAAGTCCCCCATGTGCCAGCAAAGCAGGAGAGCCGTCAGACAGCTAGGGCTGAGCGCAGAGAAGTTATGAGGTATTTCCCCCAGCATCACTGCTGCCTGCTTAGCCCCCCACCAGTGCAGCTCATGAGCTCAGCTCTGCCCATTCAGGTCCCAGGGGCCCAGACTTACCTGTCAGACATGATAAGTCACCCAGGAACCAGCAGGCATCAATCCCCTCCACGCCAGAGACCCGGTGAGAGGGGGCCGGTGATCTCCAGTGCAGAGCAGCCTTCCCCGGCACTGGTTACATCGCTGCTCCGAGCAACATGTGAGCGGGTCAGCGAGGCACTAATTGTTAGGGGTTTTTTTTTTGCATAACCCTGGTCTTTGGAAAGCAGGAGTCATGTCGTGGTTACGTAAGAGCGAGTGACACGCAGCGGCAGGGCAGGCCGTGTTGCTAGAGGGTCAGGTGGGTTTCTCTAGCGACACAGCTGCTTTCTAGCTTTCTCAGAGCTTCCCGGTAGTCGCGTTCACTCAGAACGCCACCCTCAGCCAGAGGAACCACCTCCTCCTCGGGGCTTCGACTTCGCAATGACAAAAACACCCTCCCCAGGTCGAGTCATATAGCTACGGAGCGATGGGTGCGTTATAAATACGGGGGAGGGGGAGAGTAGCAATGGGGATGGATAGGCAGAGAGAAAGCCAGACCAGAGCATGAAAATGATAAAGATCTCCCTGCCCGCTAAGCCACACTCAGCTTCTTCAAATCGCCTCACACAGCCCTTGGGAGCAGGGGCATCATTTCCTGCCAAGCATGGGGAGCAGTTGCCCCCCAACGTTTCATAGGGCTGTATGCTCCCCTTCGCTCCCCCGCCCCCCCGCAACTTGGCAGGATATAATATAATCATAGAATCATAGAATATCAGGGTTGGAAGGAACCTTAGGAGGTCATCTAGTCCAACCTCCTGCTCAAAGCAGGACCAATCCCCAATTTTTGCCCCAGATCCCTAAATGGCCCCCTCAAGGATTGAACTCACAACCCTGGGTTTAGCAGGCCAATGCTCAAACCACTGAGCTATCCCTCTCCCCCTAATATAATCACCTATAGTGTTTGATGTGCTGACGCAACCTTACTCCAGGGTGACCAGACAGCAAGTGTGAAAAATGGGGACCGGGGTGGGGGGTAATAGGGGCCTATATAAGACAAACCCCCAAATATTGGGACTCTCCCTATAAAATCAGGATGGGGGTGGGGGGTAATAGGGGCCTATATAAGACAAAAACCCCAAATATCGGGACTGTCCCTATAAAATCGGGATGGGGGTGGGGGGTAATAGGGGCCTATATAAGACAAAACCCCAACTATCGGGACTGTCTCTATAAATTCGGGACATCTGCTCACCCTCCTTTACCCTCTCCCCCAGTTTTCTCTGCAATGTCCTGCTTGCTTGGGCGGGGGGGCCCCATTCGTATCCCACTCCCTATCTCATGCCTGTGTTTAACCCTTAGCGGGCTGGCGCGTGGCTCAAGCCCCTCGGGGCGGCTCAGCGCCCAGGCTCTGCGAGGGGCAGCCAGTTGGCGTGGCGCTGAGGTGGCTGTGTCGGCTGCTATAGGGCGCCAGGCCCCGGCCAGCCCTCCCAGCCCGCCCTACCTCTCCCTCATGCTAATGCCATCCCTGCAAGGGGAAATACCACGGGGGGGGGGGGGGGGGTGACCTTGGGCGGGGCAGAACTTGTACAGGCTGGCTGCTGGGGAGCAGGAGGCTCTCTGCCCCTCATGGGGGGTGGCGGGTGATGGTAAGGGGAGCCCCAGGAGGGGCCTGGAGAAGATGGGAGCCAAGCTGAAGACAGGGGTCCCTGAGGAGAGAGGGGCAGGGCTGAGTTACCGCCCGCCACCTCTTCCTCACCAGCTGTGTTGTTATGTCCCAGGCCCGTTGCCTGGCGCCCATTCGGCCCCGCTCCAGGTCCTGAACGCCAGCGAGGTTTTCCCAGCCCAGCGGGGCCGGCTCTGCCCTCAATGACACGTGGGCAGCGGCCACTGACTCCGGCAGGAGCCGGGCCAGGCTGGCGAGTTTCTCAGGGGTGCGGGATGTATCGGATGCAAGGGCGTCAGCGGGACCCAGTCTCAGAGCTAGAGTAACATGCAGACATGCCCCCCCCTCAGCTCCCCATCCTGCGCTCAGACCCCTGACTAACACACTGGGGGCGCAGATCCAGGGGGGTTTGCGCACAGCCCCAGCAAATGGGTTGGCCCCGGGACTCCCCACGGAGGCTGGAGGGGACAGGATTGCCTTCCTCAGTTGGCTGTGGCTCTTGCTACTATCTAAGGGCCTCATCCAAGGCCAAAATACCCCTCTGCAATGGCATAAATGGAGCCCACAGAGGCCCTTGCGGGACGTAGGCCTGCACTGGTTCTGCTACTGCTGAGCGGGGAGAATTCACCTCTGCATGCACACGTCCGGCTCAGCGCTCCCCAGCTAACACACAGGAGGAGGATATGTTCCCTCCTTGGGGGGCAGCCCAGGAACTTGTGATCTATCCTGTGATGCAGCTTGCCTCCCACCCCTCCCTACCGCCCTGCGTGCTCGGACTGCGCCGTCCGTCCTGGGTCACTGCAACCACCCTGCTTGAAAAAAAAACAAAACTCCGTGGGCAGCCTCTGTACGAGAAATAATTCTCCGCCTCCCCTCCAGCGCCGTTCTTGTGTCGTGCTCCCACTTAGAGGTTGTTGCCTTCTAAGGGCATGACAAGGATCCTTCTATACATTCGGTAAAGCACACAGAAATACCTATGGGAGCCGTTCGATTGCCTACAACACGGTATTTCACCTCCTGTTAAAACACCACCTAGAACCCGCAGCGTACTCGGCATCATACAATCGCATAGTGAGAGACAGCCCCTGCTGCAAAGACCTCATAAGCTGAAGCCCAGAGCAAGGGATTTGGCTGAGATCACACAGCAGGTTAGTAGCAGAGCTGGGAATAGAACGGAGGTCTGCCGAGTTCTCATCCTTTGTCCTATCCACCCGCATTTCCCAAACCGTGAGTCGTGACCATCGGGGAGGGGGCCACAAAAGGGTACCCGACCCAGACACGCCTGCTGCGCAGTGAGAGATGAGTCCATGCCCCGCCACTGCTGCCCCATGCCTTCTGCACCCTCATCTGTAAACTCACCCACCCACAGCAAGGTGGTAGCGGCCAGCCCCCGCCAGGCTGTGCCCATGGGCACAAGGCGGGGAGCCATCCCGAGCAGAGCCAAACCCAAGGGGGCTGGGTTATGTTCTGACCCAACACTTGCAGGCAGGTTCCACTGGGTCCCGCTTGGGTTGCAGGGCTCTATCTCAGACCTCTGAGGGTCACGTTAACAGAGGGGAGCCCGAAGGGGGTGGCGGCATGAAAAAGTCTGGGATCCACTGCACTAGACCAGGCTGCCTTTCATGGTGTATTTTGTGGGCCTAGGCAGGTGCGGCAGGGGACTCCTCAGGGCTTTGAACTGTTAGCTGCTTGGTGCTTTGACGTGTTTGCACTGAGAATGCTGCTTAAAATACTCTCTGCAGCTCCAGCAGCCCTGGCGGACTCGGGGAGCCGTAGGTGGAGGTGCAATCTCACTCTCGTCACCGGGAGGCTGTGGGAGGACAAACATGTTCTCGCTTTCTCGGTTGGTTGGGTGAAAGGGGTTGTGTGTCAAAGCAAATCCCAGTGATCAGCTGGTCTCCATGCAAGGCTCTGCCAACTCCTCACATGGGTGCTGCAGCCAGGCCGCGCTACCAGTTAGTGATCTGCTCAGAGCAGCACAGCGCAAGTCAGGTGGAAGGACCCTCAGATGGGTGACCTCAAAGAGAAACTTGGGATGCTGCAAGGTGTGAGGCTGGTGCACCTGTAGGGGGCACCCTTCTCTCTGGCTCCATACTGAGCCAGCTCCTTAGCAGGCTGCTGGGGAGATCTTGTAGCGCCATGGAATGGGACTGAGTTCAGGCCTGGTTTTGGGCAAATCACTTCACTGCTCTATGCCTCAGTTTCCCTGTCTGGAAAATAAGAATGCCAACAAAGGCACGGAGGCAGGGTTGCCTAGGGGTTATCTCACTGGACTCAGACTCAGGAGACCTCATCCAGTAGCTCTGCCACTGTCCTGCTGGGTGACCTTGGGCAAGTTACAGCCCCTCTCCGTGCCTCAGTTTCCCCATCTGTAAAACGGGGATAATGACACTGACCTCCTTTGTAAGGTACTTTGAGGTGAAAAGAGCTATAAGAGCAAAGTATTAGTATGGCTCTTGACCCTACCTTGCAGGAGGCTGGGAAGCTTGTCTTCACTACCCGCCGGATCGGCGGGTAGCAATCGATCTATCGGGGATCGATTTTTCACGTCTCGTTAACACGCGATTAATCGATCCCCGATCGCGCTCCCCGTCGGCTCCGGAAATCCACCTCATCGAAAGGCGGAAGCGGAGTCGACGGGGGAGCGGCAGCGATCGACTCGCCGCCGTCCTCATGGCCAGGTAAGTCGATTACGATATGCCAGCGTAGCTGAAGTTGAGTATCGTAGATCGACACCCCCCCCCCCCCCAGTGTAGCCCTGGGCTAATTTTTGTCAGAGGCTCTGAGGCTGCTGAGGCAAGGAGCAGAGAAATACCTATAACTACAGATAGGGGGTGCTGTGCTGTCAGTGATTCTCTAGAGACAATGTCCTTCACTTCCTGTCCTAAACTATTGTGTGATGTTTCCGGGCACTTTTAAAAGCTGCCACATCCCATACTCTCTAACTAGTCCTAGCCTGAGGCATCTGCATTTCAATGTGCGGGAGTGGCGGGGGGAGCGGAGGTGATCCCGATAAAGTGCTTTGGGATCCTTCCAGGTGCAAAGCTTTGTTGCAATGATTCTTCTTTGTATTAAGGGTGAGGGAATAGTCTCTCCAAGGTGTCACAGCCGGGCGAGGCAAACCTTAGCCTGGGCAAAGGGTTTCCACCACCTTCCAAGTTCCAACCAGGGAATGAGATGCTAGGGCAGGGGAGTGAACACAGAGGTGCAGAACCCAGAGAGGAATGAAAGGCAGTGGCCTGGGCTCAGAAGATCTGAGATCCTTTTTCCATTCTGCCACAGTTCTCCCTGGGTGATTTGGGCAAGTCACTGCTTCTCTCTGGGTTTAAATACCCAATCTGGAAAATGAGGATAAGAATCCTTCCTTCGCCTAGTTAGATTGTAAAGGCTACAGGGCAGGGACTGTCTCTGCCAAGGTGTGTGTACACCACCTAGCACCAGGGAGCGCTGATCTCGGCTGTGTTTCTGTGTGTTACTAGAATGCAACAGGGGACATTCTCTAGATACAGAGAAGCTAGGCAGGCTTAGAGCTTGTATCACGTACCCAGAGGATAGAAAATCAAAGGGCAGGCTCTGCCGGAGTGCGTGAGACAGTCCAGAAGGGAAGAGCGTAATCTCTCTGGGACTTCCCTTCCCCAGAATGATAGGTTTCAGTGTAGTAGCCGTGTTAGTCTGTGTCAGCAAAATGAAAATAAGAAAGAAAAACTTGTAGCACCTTAGAGACTAACAAATTTATTTCAGCATAAGCTTTCGTGGGTTAGTACCGATGAAGTGGGTACTAACCCACGAAAGCTTATGCTGAAATAAATTTGTTAGTCTCTAAGGTGCTACAAGTTTTTCTTTCTTATTTTCATTTTGCTTCCCCAGAATATATCTTTAGATGCTTTAGTGGCGTCTCACCTGCCTGAAAGCTTGTGTAGGTGCAGGTGCCCCCTCGTGGACGCTGATGGTGAAACAGCTAACCATCTGGGCCATATTTAGTTGTGGGTGAATAGAGTAATACACTGGCTGAAATGCACAGATAATAGCTCCTGCCCTCTGCCCCACAATGCAGGCCTGCCTCGCGATGTGAGAACCCACATGATTCTGGGGCTTTCAGAGGCAGCGGGAGGGACACACAACCAGGTTTCTTCACCCTCCAGCCCAAATCTGGCTGTGGGGAGTGAGTTAGCCAGCTGCTCCCTGAACAAGCAAGAAAGGGAGAAATCCCAGAGAGCAGTCACCTAGTCTGCAAAATCACAATTGCACAGGAAGTTTTGTGTGACCCCCGTTGTGCTCACGGCCGCATGCGTGAGTTTTTACAGAAAAGCTCCATCATTTCAACCAGCTGAATACAACAGACAACACTGCCAGTCCACACTGAATGGTCTTGCCCTTATTTTTAGCTGACAAGAGGCACAATTTTCCAAGGCACCTAAGTGACTTAGGAGCCTAAATCCCTAGCTGCTAAGTCACTTAGGCACTTCTGAAAATTTTACCCACATACTGTTTTTTTAATTGACATTTATTGACAGTCAGAAACCCAGCAAGAATTCCAGCTCCAGGACTCTGAAGCCTTGAACATTCTGTGTCTTAACTGTAGCTTAAAGGAGTTCATTTGTAAAGAAGCATTGAGATGACCACTTCTCTTTTTTTAGCTAGTTCTGACAAGACTGAACTGAGCCACCTAGGGAAAGCAAATCCTCCCAGACGTATTAACCATGACAGATTCAACCATGGCGTCATTCTGAGCTCTAAGGGGCGCTCTTGTCCTGCATTATTTCCATGGCGAGTTAACTCTCTTGTGGTGTGTGTTAGGGGTGTGATGCGAAGAATGATGGAAAGCGTTGATTTCAGTGGGCTTTGGATCAGGCTCCAGGGCTTCCTCCATGGGGCTGAGGGTCAGAAATAACATCTTTTTGCTAGCTAGCTGCGCACGTTTGAGACAGAGTCCTGGGAGACAGTAAACGAAAGGGAGCTCCATATTTTACAGAATCACTTTTCAGAGTAAAACATACTTTAAACCAATTGTACATACTGATGCGTCTTGTGAAAAAGACACTGGCACTGTGGACAGTTAAGCCATCTGTTCTGTGCCCAGCTATAGTCACTTGCAGGCTATTTGGCCATATACAGAAAATATTCCAGTGCCACTCTATGAATTGACATGCTATCCTCCCCACGGTCCCTGCGCTCGCTCTTAGTCCCTTCAAACCCAGTCAGAATCGAAAAGTTCCCATGAAGGGCAAGGGCAACAACAACGCTGAGTGACAGATGAGGGGCAGGTGGCAGGGGAAAAGATCCAAAAGTCTTGGGCTGTTTAATTTCGAAAGGGGGGAAATGTAGAGCTGGTAGAAAATTGGAATTTCCATCCCATGGGAACTTCCAATATGTTGGCATTTTTTTACTCCAGATTGGGATGAAAATGTGAACTATCAAAATTTTTCAGAGCACAGAAGGCTCCGAGAAATCAGTTTGGAAATGTCAAAACATTTTGCTTCTGCTTTCCCAGCTCACTACACCATGTTGGGACAGTCCCAGGTTTGTCTCCAGCTGACACTGAACTGCATCCACCTGAGCTGACGCAGTGCCTCATGGGAGTTGTCATTCGGATGGCTCAGGCCTCCATTCTTCCTTATCGGCCAGGCTTCCCACCCGGACTACATTCCTCCTGATGCACCAGGGTCACAGGATGCCCATGGTGCACTGCTTCTGAGCCCCTGGTGCATCATGGGAAATGTAGTCCAGCCTACAGAAGAGGCACCCGAACTGCAACTTCCAAGCTGTAGCATGGCAGCTCGGGCAGAGGCAGCTCAATCACTTTGGGATTTGGTCCGACAAACCAAAGTATTTTGTTTTGCATCAGCCTGGTTGGCTCATACTGAAGTCTTGTGCTGCTGTTACGTAGACATCCGCAGACGTGTATTGAAACCTGCAAACCCGTTAGCCAGTGTCACCTTTCCTGGTGCGCTGCTGTTTCTGAACCTCGCCTTCAAAACCTCTGCTCACCCTGGTGCCCACACAGTCAACCACAAATGGTTCCCCCTTCTTCACACTCTTCCTCTGAGTCGAAGCAGCGTAACCACTGTGCTCCCCCCATCACCCAAATCCCAGCTGAACTGCCTGCAGAGCCGCAGCTACTCCCTACGCTGCTGCTGCGGCTGCCAGCCCATGCACCCTTTGGACAAGCTGTGTTTTAATGCAGCCACTTTCTTAGCCAAGAGAAGGAGCGTTGCCCAGTGGTTAGAGCAGAAAGCTTGGTGTCAGAACTCCTGGGTTCTCACCCTGCCTTTGCCGCTGACAAGCTGTGTGAACTTGGGAAAGTCCATTCCCCTGGCCTATGCCTCAGTTTCCCCATTTGCGAGAGAGACAACGCTCTTAAATGCTCTCACGGGGGCTGCTTGCTAACAGTTTAGTGGTCAGGGTGTTAGTCTGGCGATAGGCGCTAGAAGACCCAGATTCAATTTGTGGCTGTGCCACAGACTTCTTGAGTGCTTTGCGGGCAAGTCCCTTAGCCCCTCTGTGGCTCTGTTCCTCCTCTGTGCACTGCGCAACCACACAGGGGGGTTAGACTCATAGACTCATAGACTTTAATGTCAGAAGGGACCATTATGATCATCTAGTCTGACCTCCTGCACAATGCAGGCCACAAAATCTCACCCACCCACTCCTGCAATAATCCTCTCACCTATGTCTCCGCTATTGAAGTCCTCAAATCATGGCTTAAAGACTTCAAGGTGCAGAGAATCCTCCAGCAAGTGACCCGTGCCCCATGCTGCAGAGGAAGGCGAAAAACCTCCAGGGCCTCTGCCGATCTACCCTGGAGGAAAATTCCTTCCCGGCCCCAAATATGGTGATCAGCTGAACCCTGAGTATGTGGGCAAGACTCACCAGCCAGACACCCTGGAAAAAGTTCTCTGTAGTAACTTCTAACATCCCATCATTGATCATTGGTCCTATTTACCACTGATGGCAATTAATTGACCTTTGACTAAATTGTGAGGATACACACTATGAAGAGAGGGAGGTGCTCAGATATTATGGGAGTGGGGACCACACATGTACCTGGGACAGGCCAAAATCCAGGTAAGAATCTGAGGAGGTGGGTGGGAGATTCCAGTGGGTCTAGAACCAGGGGGGCGGAGGGCTGGAGACATGCCCTCATTGCTACCAAGCAAGATAGATGCAGTAGCAGCTCCCCAATCCTGGAAAGGCAGGCCCCAGCCTACTGGAATGCCCCAGGTGTGGGGTCACCTGACTGTCTTGCACCTGCTATGTAAGTGTGGAGTCGGGTAAGATGCCTGAGTCACTGTGCAGACTCTCTACTGCTTCTGCACTCATCTGTCTCCTGCAATCTGCATGCAGCCCGTTCCCAAGCCCTGCTCTGCTCCCATCCCGTTCTTTGCTCCTGCCTTTGCCCTCAGCTCCTGACTTGGCCCTTGCCCTGTCTCTAGTCCCGGTCTCTATGCTCCACTCCTGACCCTTAGGTACCTGATTCCAGCTCTGACCCTCAGCTTGACTCCCAGTTCCTGACTCCAGCTCTCACCCCTGGCTTTGGTCCTGATTCCTGCCATCTATGTCCTGGGAGAGCAGGAAGGCAGACCCCCAGAGAAAAGGGTCTGGGACCAGCTTAGAACTAGAGCAGAAGAATGTTGACTATAGGGACGGGTTGAGTTTTTCTTCAGGAGCCCTGTGACAAAGGGAAACTGAGGCACGGCACTGCAGCACCACCCCAGGACACAAGCAGGTGCTCAGGAGGCAATGAACCAGTTACGGTACCATAGGTAGATCCTCAGAGGGAAGCTACCAATGCAATACGAAGTACTGTCCCTGAGTAGGGAGTCGGATGTACACTCAGAGTTCACGACCTTCACCAGGGGAGTCTCGGGCCCTGATTTACCCCAAGGGGAGTGACAGGCGAATCTGCTCCTACGTGTTTTGGTCTGAGGCACTCCCAGTGCGATGCAATGTGAGGTTTGTGAGCACGGTGTAACTGGAAAATCCAACATCTTCCACGGGCATGTCAGATGCCCTACAGGTGGCTCTGGCCCAGCACACAGAAGGGTTTCCACACTAGTAGATAGCTTCACCCAATAGCATTAATGAGATCAATGGCACAGGCCCTGCTTCCCCACTCCCTGCCAGCCCCTCCAGCAGGCTAGGAGTAATTCCCACTGACTTCAGCAGGAGTCACTCATGCCCTGCCTGGAGGAATGGGACAGCAACCAACTCAACAGCATGTCTTGAGATGGCCACCAACATCCATTAGGCCCAATGGATCCTATCGGCAGCTCCTCCGATTTAATCTGTCCCATAGTGCAAGGCTAGGGAGCACTCATAAGAACATAAGAAAGGCCATACTGGGTCAGACCAAAGGTCCATCCAGCCCAGTATCCTGTCCACCGACAGTGGTCAATGCCCTGGAGTGAGTGGACCTAACAGGTAATGATCAAGTGATCTCTCTCCTGCCATCCATCACCCCCCTCTGACAAACAGAGGCTAAGGACACCATTCCTTACCCATTCTGGCTAATAGCCATTAATGGACTTAACCTCCATGAATTTATCCAGTTCTCTTTTAAACCCTGTTATAGTCCTAGCCTTCACAGCCTCCTCAGGCAAGGAGTTCCACAGGTTGACTGTGCGCTGTGTGAAGAAGAACTTCCTTTTATTTGTTTTAAATCTGCTGCCCACTAATTTCATTGGGTGTCCCCTAGTTCTTCTATTATGAGAACAAGTAAATAACTTTTCCTTATTCACTTCCTCCACACCACTCATAATTTTATATACCTCTATAGTATATAGTATATATACTATACCTCAGTGATCAAAGGTAACATGCACAAATGAGAGAGAATCCCATGGGTTTCAATGCCACCGTATCATAAGGAAGTAAGTAGCTCAGCAAAGTTCAGAGGAGGATTGACACCTCAATGAACTGGGGCAGCATCTTACA
Organism: Macrochelys suwanniensis; assembly: GCA_033296515.1. Lineage (NCBI taxonomy): Eukaryota > Metazoa > Chordata > Testudines > Chelydridae > Macrochelys > Macrochelys suwanniensis. The sequence goes on from CM065799.1 coordinate 6,227,710, forward strand.
GTTGGATGCCAGGATAATAAGTCCAAGGGATCTCAACATTCAGGCCTCAGGTCTAGCTGGGATGAGAGAGAACTTCGCTCCAGGTGCTGCAGGATCGCATAGTTAGGCAGGTGGGTTAGGGAGGGCTTTTCCCTGGGCGAATAATTCTTCTAGGCTCTTCCTGTGACCCACAGGCCACCCGGCCAGGGCGAGCTCTACTGAGCTGGGGTCACACGTCGATGCCGACGCTGTCAGCACCGTCAGTTTGGGTTCATGATCTGCCAAGCCTTGCGGCTAAACCCAAACCAAAACCTCGCAGGATTTCCTTCACAAAATGCACTGGTTCAGTCAAGAACAAGCGTGGCCCCCGGGGTATCAGCCTTCCCTCTGTTCCCGTCTTCTGCCTCTGTCCACCCGTACATTGCAGACATTGGGCTGTACTAATTAGACCCTGCTCAATTATCCATAGCCATAATTAGCCTTTTAGTTGCTGGATGAAGACATCACCCGGTGCAAAAGACCCAGGGGTGAAATGGCTTCTCCGCAGCATTGGCACCGCGAGCCGAAGGGGCTGCTCATCAACAAAGAGCCTGTGGTTTCCTGGTGCTCTAGCAGGCTGCTGCCGCTGCCAAGCAGAGTGCACCGAGGGTTTCTCATTGGACGGTTCAGCTGCCCACAAGAGACCAGAGGAAGCCTCTCTGCCAATTTCCATCAGAGAGCATTTTGTGGGCATACTGAGCTCATGAATTCAGCTGCCCCGGCAGGCTCGCCTACCACAGGTAGAGGAAATGAAAGAGACTGACAGGTTGGGTGCGAGTCAGACTCCAACACAACCTTAACGACAAAGCCCCCTACCATGCACCGCTGCTGCTGCCTCCGGCTCAGCGGGGCCGCTGGAAACCTGGTACATGCTTTCTGCTTAGCATGAGCTGCAATGTCATTACTCTGTGGTGTTTATATTACAGTAGTGCCTAAGGGCCTTAAGTGAGATATAATATAGTATAAGCCTATCTCATAGAACTGGAAGGACCTTGAAAGGTCATTGAATCCAGTCCCCTGCCTTCACTAGCAGGACCAAGTACTGTCCCGCTGACCGATTTTTGCACCAGATCCCTAAATGGCCCCCTCAAGGATTGAACTCACAGCCCTGGGTTTAGCAGGCCAATGCTCAAACCACTCCCCCTCTCGTGCTGGGTGCAGTACAGACGCAAAGAGCCAGCTTGCACGGAACTTTGACCCCCCCCAAGACCTCCTGTCCCAACTGAAGCGAATGTTTCCCACATTCAGGGCTGCACTGGGAGCAGGCGGGAGAGGCAGTTTGTTTTCCTGGGTGCGCCCCCACTTGCGAGAGCCCCCAAACCAAGCGGTGTTACAACTTGGCGCAAGGGGTCGCGGCACCGCTCAGGTTTGGCCCGTCCGCCCCTCCACCTTCATCTCCAGAGAGGTGGATGGGCCAACGCTGAGTGGTACTGCGGCCTGTGCTGGCAATGGTGGGAGGTTTTGCAGACACAGAGTGAGAGAAGGCGCTCCCAGTCTATGGAGGGAAATGGGCACGTTGCATTAGTTAAACTTGCTGAGTAAGAGCGATGGTGCTGGAAACTGATTGGCAAATAATTCCCTTACTTCCAAATAACAATTGCTGGCCAGGCCGGCATTTACTGTCGGCTCAAAAACAGGATCGCTTATGTAACCCATTGGCTAGTGTTTGTTACGGATCCACCTCTGGGCCCAATGCTCAGAGGGACTAGCAGCAGCTAGAGAGCTTTGGTTTATGCCAGTAGCATAGCCAGGTCTTGAGCACAGGGGGAGCAGCGCTATAAAAAGGTCCCTCCCGCTCCCCCTGTACTCACCTTGCAGCTCTTTAAAGGGCCCGGGGCTCCAGCCGCTGCAGAGCCCTGGGCCCTTTAAAGCGCCGCCGCGGCTGAGCGGGGAGACAAGGGGCGGCTCTCCGCGGCTGCCCCTTGTCTCTCCGTTCAGCGGAGAGACATGGGGCGGCTCTCCGCGGCTGCCCCTTGTCTCTCCACTGAGCAGGGAGACAAGGGGCGGCTCGCCGGGGCTGTCCCTTGTCTCCCCGCTGAGCTGCTGAGCGGAGAGACAAGGGGCGGCTTGCTGCGGCTGGAGCCGCGGGCCTTTTAAAGTGCCCCACCCCCAGCCCGGCTCCGGCAGCGGGGCTGGAGGTAGGTGGGTGCTTTAAAAGGCCCGTGGCTCCCCGCAGTGGCAGGAGCCGCAGGCCTTTTAAAGCGCCGGCCTAGCGAGGCTCAGGCGGCGCCTTAGTTTATGCTTCTGGCCTTGGAGGTTTCTGGTTCAAATCTTTGTGTATCCGCCAATCCCTGGTGGCCGTCACACTGACAAATATTCAGGCTCTACTGAATGAAGGAGGGTTTTGGCTGGCGGAAGTTGGGGCCTCATGGGTTTTCCCTGCACTTGTAACGAACCTGCTTGGGCTCTAGTCCCCCAAGGTACTGGGGGGCCAGATTTTCAAAGGCGATTGGTTCTCATGTAGGCATCAAAGTCAGTAACCCGATTTTAAAAAGCGTTTGGCACACTGAGTGTGGAGGAAGCTCGCCCGGCTACTGCCCAGGCTCTAGCCATCTGTGGCTGGACAGGGGACTCTGGCCTTTGCGGCTGTCACCCAGGCAAACCTCCCCAGCACTGGCAATGACTGAAAGAAGATGAAGAAGCCAATTGCCTCCATTGCGCCATGTCCCGCTCTCCTTTCTCACAGGAAGTGGAGCTTTCCCATCAGCAGCAGTGGGAGCAGGACTCATTATAGCGGCTGCAGAGTCCATGAAAACTGTATAAGGCAGGGAAATCCACATTCTGTGTATCTGTGGGGCCGGCTCCTTCCTTCCACCAAGGCAAAGGGAAGCTGTAATTGTCTGCCATCACCCGAGGGTTAATGTGATTTCTAAGGAGAGCACGTCAAAGTCCCTTTCCCCAAGTCTCCTTATTTGGTGATTTTGATTCCCTTTTAGCCGAGTAGAGTTTCCTCTTTCTAACGTGCCAAGCAGAAGCTTTCAGTCTGTTCTTCCACAGATTGTATTTGAACCTGAGCCTCTCTCATCGAGGTGTAGCGCAAAGATGTGGGCGTATCATGGATGTATATAGAGGCAACATGATATTTTCTGTCCTATTATCTGTCCCTTTCTTAATTATTCCCAGCATTCTGTTCACTTTTTTGACTGCCGCTGCACATTGAGTGGATGTTTTCAGAGAACTATCCACAGTGACTCCAAGATCTCTTTCCTGAGTGGTAACAGCTAATTTAGACCCCCATCATTTTATATGTATAGTAGGGATTATGCTTTCCAATGTGCATTACTTTGCATTTATCAACATTAAATTTCATCTGCCATTTTGTTGCCCAGTCACCTAGTTTTGAGCGATCCTTTTGTAGCTGTTCGCAGTCTGCCTGGGTCTTAACTATCTTTAGTAATTTTGTACCATCATATTTACTAAGGTAATCTGCTTTTTCTCTGTTTGCTATCTCTTATAACAACTTAAAATCTGCCTTCTATAGTTAATAAATGAATGTTGTTTATTATTAAACCCAGTCTGTGCAAATTCATATCTGGCGGGGGGCAAGAAGCTGTGCATATCTCTCCTCACATTGCGGGAGAGGGGGAATTTTTATGAGTTTGCGCTGTGCAGATCTTTCTATACCATGCAAGATAGTATTTTGGGTTTATTTCCCCAAAAGGGTTGTACACGTGAGTGCTGGGTGAATCCTCTCACACAGAGCTGACTTCAGTCTGTGTCTGCAGCTGGGTGTGGCCCTATGTGTGTGTGTGTGTGTGTGCGGCAAGAGGCCGGAGAGCCTAATTCAGCAAAACAGGGAGAGGGAATCCAGGCTGGTGGAGCAGGAGGGGCTCAGTGAAGCCCCGGTACATCCGATAGCATGCCAAAAGGGGTCCAAGCTGTGTCACAAATTACCTATTGAGGTTCTGAAATCCCATCATTGGAGGTTTTTAAGAACAGGTTTGGACAAACACCCGTCAGGGATGGCCTAGGTCTCTTTAAATTACTAGGTCCCTTCCAGCCTTACATTTGTACGATTCTCAGCATGTGCATTTCCCTCTCTGCACGCTCACAATAACCAGGGCCACATTCATGTTTTCATTATTCATAGATTAGTCATCAAATCCACAAAGGAGAAACCCACCAAGCCTCCCACCAGCACTTGAAAACATTAACCACGCTGGGCCGGTGCTCTTTGGGCTCTCACTGGGGTCTGGTTCAAAACGTCATGAGACCACTCGCTGCTTCCCCAACCTCCTTTCAAAAAACCTCTATTTCCTTTACCAAGCTACTTGAACTGATTAATCAACTGGCCTTCTGTTGCTTTGTGTGTTTGCAGTTCATATTTATTTGTATTGAGGTTTTCGCCGACAAACCGTAGAGCGCACGGCAGCATGTTTAAAATGCCTCTCTCTCTCTCTGTGTATATATATATATATATGCCCACTGTAGGAATGAGTTTTAACATGCCCCCCGTTCATGAGTTTATACACCAGGCTCATGTCTTGCATGAGGGAGAAGCTGTTGGAGTCTGGGACTGGGAGCCGGGAGCTCTGAATTCTATTCACAACACTCTCCCACTGACTTGTGCAACTCACTCCATCTCTCTTGTGTCTGTACAAGAAGGGTGGTGACATTGGTGACCTACAGAGCTGGGGCACTGAGAAAAAATGATTCTCAAATCAGCATTCGATTGAAAAAAAAATCTCCCAAATTCACAATCAATATTATTTGCAACAAATGATTTGACCAACTCTGCTTACTTAATGCCCGGGGCTGGTGAGGCTTAATTTCATGGTTGTAAAGGGCTCTGACATCTTCAGTTGAACGGTGCCATAGATGTGCTAAAATAATAATAGATTAAAATGTAGACCAAGACAATTATAGCAACAGTGCAAAACTCAAATAGACCTTGAGCCAGGCAGTCTAGAAAACACAGTGTCCTGTTGGTCTAAACACATACATCTTTTTATTGTCGTTGGTACAAATGTCTTTTTTTTCTTTTTTACATTTAGGGCCAACTCTGCTCTGTGACGCTGGTGTAAGTCCAGAGGAAGCTGAAGGGATTTGACTGGGTACACTTTGAGGCAGCTGAGAACAGAACTGAGCTGTTGCTGGAGTGTTAGAAACAGAGGACAATGTGTAAAACTACTAATATTCCACCAAGCAAAATTATCTACAGTATTTCTAGACATAAGGAGCAGTACAGGAGCGTTCTGAATAGAAAGACACTGGTTGGAATTGTACTTAGCTCTGCCCTTCTATTTTAATTGAAAAATCCTCAGGCATAACAAACTCCTATCTATCCATCTATTCGGGCCCTCATATAACCCTCATGACCATATTATCTGTGTATAATCTGGGCATAAGATCACGAAAACCACACTTCTTAGGTACTAGCTTGGCTTTACTATTATTATTGTTGTTTGCATTCCAGTTGCACCTAGACGCTTCAATCAACCTCAAAGCTTTATCGCGCTGGGCCCACACGCAGTGAAGGACAGTCCTTGCTACAAAGAATGTACAGTCTGCCTAGCTAAAGGGTGGGGGAAAGGACTAGAACATAACAGGAAATGAAGGGGAGCAGAGGCATCCAGAGATGAAATGACTTGCTTAAGACTGTAGTAGAGCTATGCAATGAAGGCAGAGCTCTGAAAGCCCAGTCTAGTTCTTTACCCGCAAGGGCAGCCTTCCTGCCAGACCAGCGATCTTTTTGAAAAAAAAAAAAGAAGCTCAGGACCAGATTTCTAGGAGTTGACAAACGGGGCCATGTTTTCCCAAGAGCAAAGCTCTCAGTTAGTCGCCCGCACAAGGGACAGATTTTCCAAGGGGCTCTGCACCTATTTGGTAGCTCATGCTATTTAAGGGGAAGTAAAGTGGGCTGAAGGAGCCCACAGCAGGGGACCCCAGGGGAGGCCTGCTGGGTGCTCCCCAGGCACTACACTTTTCCCTCCACCAGTGTCCAGCTGTGGGCATCAGCCTGCTGGAAGCACTGGCCTGGGACGACGACAGGCTGGGGATTAGGGGTCTGTAGGGGGCAGAATCCATCCAGAGCTCTTGCCTTAAGGCTTGAGTGGACGCCATTTGCACATGACCCCTCTGGCTGAGGGGCTCCTGGGTTTCATTTCCTATATATTCTAACTGAAGCCTGTAGGGAAGGCTTTTGAGTCCCAGGCTGCAGCCGGTACTAAAGAAATCCTGGGCAGAGGCAGCCGCATCAGGACTCACTTTGATCCCAGAGCCTTGTCTCTTGGTTCTCTCACTCCCCAAAGGGAAGCTCTCAGAGGTCACGGACCCCTCATTTCCTGGGCCTTGTTTCTCCTCAGGTACACAAGCCTTCCTGGAGCCTAGGCCCGGCGGGCGCGGGAGGTGATCTCCTTCTGAAAAGAGGAGTCCCACCGAAGTCGTGGTCAGTAAATCTTGTTCCTGGCCTGGACTGAGGAGCCTGGGGTGAGCCCTGGGTGCTGTGATTTGGCCCATCTTGAAATGCCAGAAGTCGGGCACGAAATGGGACAGGGAGCTCCTGTAAAATATGTGACTCTTTGAGGAGACTGGGTTCTTCGCTTGCCCACACCGCAGCTTCAGAGCCATCAGCTCTGCCTTCAGGTGCAAGTTCTCTTCCCTCATGGCCATGAGCCTCCTTTCCAGCATCAAGTCATTGAAGCACTTCTTAGCCCTGGAGCGCTTAGCGGCCTCGTTGTTCTTCCTCCGCTTGGTCCAGTAACCGGCATCCTTTTTCTCCACAGGGGTGAACTCTTGTTTCCGTCTTGTGAAGCTGGCCCCAGGCAGCCGCCTCTGGACCCTGATCCCCAGGACACTGTGGGGAAGAAAGGCAGGATGTGGGAAACAAATGAGGTCCCTTTGAGGGGCATCGTCTCTCACTGTGCTGTCAGGAGGCAGAGCGGCAGGGTGACGTATCCCCACAGCACGGTCATTGGGATGGGACATGTTCACGGTTAGAGGAAGCTACAAAGCAAATAGAAGAGGAATGATGAAGAAAACCTAGTTTCCACGAATGTCTATCACCACGATGCTGTGTGTTGGTGCACGCCCGCAAAAGGAATCCAAATGCATCGTAACGATATTATTATTATTTACATATTGTCAACTAGAGCTGTGCGAACACCTGAGTTTATTGGTTCGCTGGCCATACAAAAAATAAAAAAGGGCAAGGGATGGCAGGCCTCGATCTGAAATGAAAACTTTTTCCATTATTTTTTTTTGGCGTCCCAGGATTCAAAAAGTTGCAGGGGGTGGGAGGAAAACACATTACAGGTCAAACATGAATCAAAATGTTTCATTTGAGCTTTTAAAACCACTTAAAAAAATTAAAGCACATTTTGAAACAAAGTCATATAAAAAAGAAAAATCTAAACGTCTAGTTTCAAAAACAACTTTTTTCCCCCCAGAATTTTCTGAGGTGTTTTTCAACTGAAACAATTTGGCAAAACTGATCCGAATCCCCATTTTTCGGCAAAAAAACAAAAAAAACAAATGCTTTTCCAAAAAATGTAGCCAAGTTCTAGTGGCAATAACACGCTAGGTGTGTGTGACAACCCAATGAATGGCTGCCTCAAAATGTTTACAACCTAAATACACAGCACCCGGTGAAGAACAAGGGGAGGGCGTTCAACGCGGTGGTGATGGCAACCAGCTGAGAAAAGACCTTGTGCCATCTCCTTCTTTGTCCTGTCCTAGTCTCAAAAACAGGGACATTAAACGTCAAACCCTTTGCTGATCCCTGCTTTAAGGTGGCACCGTTACCGGTCAGCAGAGTGGAGGAAGACGGAAGTCAAGGAGTGAGATTCTAGCAGGTGTAGCTCAGGGGAAGGAGAGTGGGGCTAAGATGGCTTTAAGCCACCATTCTGCCCTTCCAATCCTGGGCTCCTCTGGGGTGTGAGAGCTTGCTGACGTTGTGGCAAGCTCCTAGGGTTGCTCTAAAGCTCACAGCACAGCAGCCCTGCCCCCAATCTCGTCCATGACACCACCACCCCTTGCACGGGAGTCAGGGGAATCAGTTGTGGGGCCCCTTTGCAATGCTCTGGCCTTTCGCACAGCAAAGGGGGAAGAGGAGGTTGAAGTTCTCACCAAGGTTCCTAGAGCAACGTTAATGGAGACAGAGGAGCAGATCTGATTTGCAGGAAAGGGAGTAAAACATTGTAAACGGGGATACAATTTAATAACTAGAGCCCTGCGCGGATACAAAATCTGTATCCACATCCGATCTGCGAACATGGTCCAGGGATATCTGCAGATATAAATCGGATATCCGCAGATTTGCAGGGCTCTATTAATAACTCTTTAGAGGTGCAGTCTCTGGTGTCTGCACTTTTCACTAGGCTGATGGCTCTTGAGCCTGTGCCTATCCAGTCCAAAGTCCGACTGGCCTGTTTATACAGACATATATCCTTGCAATTTGCTCTTCATTCTCTCCCCTTGGGCCTTTCAACCGTTCTTGCCTCCCAGTTTTCTCCTTCCCGTTACGTGTGTGATGTTCCGATTGATTTTTTCCCCCAGATTTATTGGCCAAAAGTTTCCATGTTGAATGTCATGTTGTTTTCTGCTTGTGATACCTGGGACCTACAAATGTACTCTGAGCCTGAGCCTAACTGCGGGAAAGTGGATACAAGTTTATAAAGTGTTACAATAACCCATAACAATCAATGTTGATGGGAAATGGTACAAAAGCAAGACAGAAAGATGGAATTAGTCCAGACAAACAGGCCAACTGATATAACTCAAGGACTGTGTTCAGCTCATGCCCAGTAAACTCTCCCCCTTTTGTGCGTTTTGTGTTGTTTTCTAAAGGAAGCAGGATCAGACGGCAATGACCACCGCTCCAGCCCATCTCAACTAACTTCTTCTCTTTTCCCCAAAATGGACAGTAGTTACCGTCTTTAATACCAGCTAACAGACCAGGGCCGTAACGAGGGCGAGGCGAGTGAGGCACTCGCCTCGGGGTGCACTGCTGGCAGGGGTGTAAAAGCCTGCTGCCAGGGGCACCCTCCTCCCCCGCCGCCGAAGCTGCCCCCGCTTACCTGCGGGAGGTCCGCCGGTGTGTGTGGAGAAGGTGTGGAGAAGGACCCCTCCGCCAAATTGCCGCCGAAGCCGCGGCACCGGCGGACCTCCCGCAGGTAAGCGGAAGCGGCTTCGGCAGCAGGGCGAAAGTGTTGCTAATAATACCCTCTGCCAGCTTCGGCGGCTGCTAAAAATACCCTCCGCCGAACTGCCACCGAAGCCGCTTCCGCTTGCCTGTGGGAGGTCCGCCGGTGCTGCCGCTTCGGCGGCAATTCGGCGGAGGGAAAGAGCCCCTAGGAATTTCTGCGCCCCTGCCTTGGGCGCAGAAATTCCTAGTTACGGTTCTGTAACAGACTGTCAAACAAAGGGATGGGGGGGGGGGGAGGGAGGGAGTCCTTCTAAGGACACCTTCCAGCTAAAGGGAAAGGGAACAAGGGATGTTGTTGAAATGAAAGCCTTATTTCATCGTTTGCATTCCAAACGCTTTACCTAGTTTTTCCCCTTCTTTTCTGTATCTTTAATAAAAGGTTAAAAGCATTTTAATGGTGTTTGCCATGGCACTAAGGAGTCTGAGGCCCCCGTACACCCAACCTTACTGTCTAATGTTGCACAGTAACTTTGGGCCCCTTTATTCTGTCTAAATCAATACAATCGATACAGTCCCTTTCTCTGTCCTCGCTCATGTTTGCAACTCCTCCCAATTTAGTATCATTTATGAATTTCAGTAGTGTGCTGTCTACTTCCCCTTCCCGATCATCAGTGAAGATGTTAAATAAGGCTGGTCTGAATATTGTGTCCCCGGGGCACCTCATTAGATGTCTCTCTGTTTCATATGTTGCGCTTCACCTTTGGAGGCAGACTAATGTCCTAGATGCACTGGTCTGGTATTTCCTATCTTGCTATGTTTGTGAGTTTTTAGCTAGTTTTGAGTCCACATCACAGTTTTGCTGTCCTTGTTTCTATTACCGTTGGGTGAGATATAGAATCGTAGGGGCCGATTGGCCGACTGGATGGGGCCTCGAGAGGTCATCTAGTCCAGTCCCCTGCACTCATGGCAGGACTATGTATCAAATGTGTTATTAAATTCCAAATATATTACAGTTATTGTATTCATAGAATCATAGAATATCAGGGTTGGAAGGGACCTCAGGGGTCATCTAGTCCAACCCACTGCTCAAAGCAGGACCAATCCCCAACCAAATCATCGCAGCCAGGGAAGATTCCCCTCTTCCATTGATTTCATGAAGCCACCCCAACAAGCATTCAGGTTCGTTTGAAGTGGTTCTCTTCTTTTTGACTAATTGCAGTTTTCTCCATGGTGTGGGTTTTTTTTTTAATCTTATACGTTTGAAGTTCTACCAGCTAAATAACATATTATAATAGCTAGAGCAAATCGATAGGGTTTGGCACACCCTTATGTATCATAACAAATATAGTCAAGTGTTGATTCATTAAGGAGGTTAAGCCTTGTAGATGCACAAAAATTATACTGCGTTCACTATACCGGTATAGTACCAGTACCTGTAAAGGAAGGGGCATAAGCTAGTCCACTCTGAGATCCTTTATACCAAAATAGCTACATCATCTCCTCCATGTAGTAGAGAGTCAGGAGGAAAAGTAGAGTGCTAATTTTGAAGCAAATACGTTTCCTAGAAAGCAGAGGCCCAGATACGATTGACAGATGCACATGCACACCATTCACATACCATATCTCATGTTCATTTTTAGGTCCAGATCATAAAAAGTCCTTCGGGACTGATCTTCATTTGTGACCATCCCCTTAAGGAATCCCTCCTCTCTATCCAGAGCAGGGCAATGTTCATATTGTAGAACCTAGGGACCGGAGGCCTGATTCTCCATCAGCCTCCTCCTTGTGCTGTCATTTACACCAGTGCAAAGGAGGAGCTGTGTGTTACCACTCCGCCTTGGTAGGGCTTTTGCTCCCACCTTACCCTGGTGTCCTCGGCGACGGCAGCTTGTTGGGAATTTTCGGAGGGAACAGTTTTCTGTCGGGAAATGTGGCCTGAGGGAATTGAAATGTTCTGCTGCAGGAATGTGTCAGTTCCAGCAAAATGTTTGATGGAAACCTGCCCATCTGTCTGGTTGCCTGTCAGCTTGCCTGCCCCCCCCCCCCCCCTCCTTGACTTTTGGGCAGCCCGCCTGGTGGGTCATCAGGGTTCCCCAGCTCCATGGCTCTCAGGGCCCAGGCCTCCTCTGATCCAGCCTCCCAGGCTGTCCAGTTCCCAGGGGCCAAGACGAAAGCCAGGAGGGGAGTTAAGCAGCTTGACCTCCCAGGCTCTCCAGCTCCCAGGAAGGCCCTCACCCCAGGCAACACAGTTCCCCAGCTAGCCAGGTCCCCGGGGTTGTCCATTTCTCCAGCTACGTTCCAGAGGGGCAGCAGGGCCCTGGCCAGACAACTGGCCTGGCATTTCTAGTCTCCCAAAACTTGATTGTTTGAAATCGACCCTCCCGCCAACTGATTCGGAATGAAAATGTGAAATTCTTCACAGGAGGGACACTCTAGTTCCTGCCCCGCTCTGCCGGTGCCACAGGGCAGCAGAGAAGCAAGCTCTGAAAAGACCAGAGAGGTTGCCCACTCCCTGCCAGTTGAAAACGGTTCGAGCAAGGACGCGCCCATCCCTTCCCTCAGGCTCACACATCTCCCCATTCCAAAGCTAGGCCGGGAACTCAGCCGAAATGTCCTGTCGGGGTTTCATGCTGTTCCACTTTTCGCAATTTGCCAGTCATGTTTGTTACCCGAAGCACACCCCCGCCCCCCAGGCGATTCCTCTCCCTCCTTCATGCAGCTACGCTTTAAATACTTACAAACAACTATCACCTCCCTCTGCCAGAGCCCCTAGTCACGTGACACGCGAGATACGAACCGGCTGGACTGTAAAGCTAGCCGAAGAAGACAAATGCTGTGACAATAGCACATTGCCTTTCCCTAGCGACTCTCATCTGACAACCTCAAAGCAACATGAAGGAAGCCGTGTAACCCCCCTGGTTAGCTGGCTACCGACTGCGAGGGAGCTGCATGTTATTATGCCCCTTTCCCAAATGGAGACCCCGAGTTGAAGTGACTTGCTCAAGGTTATGCAATGAGTCAGTGGCCGAGCGGGGACAAGAACCCAGGAGTCATTCCCCAGAGGCAGAAAAAAGGACACCACCACCTAGCTCTTAGCTAGCACTTTTCTTCCCTAGATCTCAAAGCCCTTTACAAAGGTGGGTCAGCATCATTAACCCCATTTTGCACATGGGGAAACTGAGGTACAGAGCGGGGAAAGTGACTTACCCAAGGTCACTCAGAGGCCATCCTTTAATACCTAGCTCTTACCTAGCAGAAACGGTCATAGCTCCACAAATGGTCTATGACCATTTACACCAGCTAAGGATCTGCCCCTCAGGTCTTTCTTTCTGTCTCGTCCGCACATCTTCCCAAATGCTCCAAACATGGGGCCCGGATCCTGCATTCTTTGCCTTCCCACGGCCTGCCTCTGAGCCACTCGGGATGAACTGCTGGTGTTCATCAACTGTGCGCATCAGGTCCTCCGTGCTCCCACTGAACGCAAGCTCGGGGAGAGCAGTGAATGCAGGACCCAAAGTGAAATAGCCACCCCCCAAGGGAGAGTTTCTCCAACACCATCGGCAAATCAATTAACGGCACAGCCACATTTTTGTTTTTATAAAACACGATTCAAAGAAAAATCCTAAACGCTGTAACACGCGAGGATGAAATGGATTGTTTTCTTTACCTGCAGTCCCTGGACGAGTCTCTGTTGAGCAGGTGAAGGGATTTGAAAGGGGTTTCTCAGCCCCTTGGTATAAAGTTGAAATGAACCACTCTGTGTGTTTAAAAAAAATCGCTCCCCTGCCAGCCCACGTAGGGAAAAAGGGGCCGCGGCCAATGAGAGAGGATGTTTGGGAAACAAGTGCTGCTTCTGTGGTTTGCCCTGCTGCTATATTTCAGGTCGCTGTGTCACTGGTAACATGACACTCATATTAATAACAGGGGGGGGCGAGAAGAAATTTCCTGGCCTTCTACCTAAAAGTCAACCCTTCCCCGCCCCCCCGTCCCCCAGCCAGCCAAATGGTGGGCTTTTGGTTCACAAAAAACCCTAAACACCCCCAAGCATGCGTCTTAAACAAACTGATCCCCCCCTTCCTCGACCAATCACTGAGTTCTGAGTCTTTAAGGCCTGTATTTATTGGTGCAGAGAATATATTTGGGGAGATGATTATTATTTGTAATACTGCAATGCCTAATAGCACATTGTGCTAAATGCTGCACAAACAGGGAGAGATGGTCTCTGCCCCAAACAGCTGACACGCTAAATAGACAATGCAGACACGGGGGAGGAGGGGAAATGCAAGGTGGGGGGCATTGATTTGCCCACGGTCACACAGCTGGTCAGTGAAGAGTGGGGGGTAGAACCCAGGTGACCCAATTCCCCGTCTAGTGCCCAAAACTTTACTGCTTCCACATGCATCTATACGTATCTATCGACCAGTGATGCCCTACCGGGGAGAAATGGGGGTACCCAATGTAAATCCATTAGTTGTTAAGGAAACAATTAATTGTTTAAATCTTTGTGGATTAATACAATCCTAGCCAATACTGTATTTCCCTCCCAATAACAGAATTCTGTTTGCCTGTACGGAACTGATTGCAATAGCAAGGTGCCAGACCAAAGCCAACTCTTTGTGAGTTACCTAGGCCACTGGCTTTCCCAAGGACCTACAGCCTGGCCTTTCTCCTCTAGCCATGGCGGAAGAGCTCACCTCCAACCAGGTGCGCATTGAGAATCCCCAAATGCTATGATTGCTTTTGGACTGGACATGCTCACTGATGCAAAACATCCCAGCCGCTCAAATCCTCAGCCTTTTAGCCCCATGCCAGGTGCTCCTGGACGGTGCAGACTCTGGGGAACATAACTCTCTGCAGGGGTTACGGCACTGGGTGTGTTGTTCTCTGGGAGACCCTGGGCTTCGCCGTCTCTGGGACGGGGTGAATGAAGATGCACCTTGAGTAAATAATATATGGAGATATGCCCATCTCATAGAACTGGAAGGACCTTGAAAGGTCATTGAGTCCAGTCCCCTGCCTTCGCTAGCAGGACCAAGTACTGTCCACAGATAGATTTTTGCCCTAGATCTTAAATGGTCCCCTCAAAGATTGAACTCACAACTCTGGGCTTAGCAGGCCAATGCGCAAACCACTGAGCTATCTGTATCTGATAGCGGGGAGGGATAGCTCAGTAATTTGAGCATTGGCCTGCTAAACCCAGGGTTGTGAGTTCAATCCTTGAGGGGGCCATTTAGGGATCGGAGGCAAAAATTGGGGGTTGGTCCTGCTTTGAGCAGGGGGTTGGACTAGATGACCTCCTAAGGTCCCTTCCGACCCTGATATTCTATGATTGAGTAAAACGTGTATGTTTGTCCTTTCGGAAGCCCCACATTGGGGATCCTCGGGGATTCTGATGACCTTCCTGAGAATTTCCTTAGAAGCAGCCTGTGAGTAATACCGAGATCAGCTCAGCAGCTGGGGGAGAAGTGAGTGTCGCTGAGTTTCGTTCTGCAGAAGCAGCTGCACGGCTGTATTGTATGAGCTGCAGATAGCCCAGGGTGATGGGGCAGGGAATCGGCGGACCTCGCTGGAGTGAAAACCCTTTAGGGGGAACGTGCCGGGGAAGGGGCGGCTTTTAGTTTAATCCCCTTAAGGCCCAAACAGACGGCTTGAGTCACGAGGGAGGGAAAACAACCCCCTTCCCAGAGCCCCCTTGCCCGTTACAGGCCAGTCCCAGCACATGTCCCCGTGTTCCCAGAGGGGCTGCCTTCCCCGCAATGGAAACATGAGCCAGGTGGAGCTTGTTTTCCATGGAAAGATACTATAGGGCCGCGGTTCTCAAACGTTTGTACTGGTGACCCCGTTCACACAGCAAACCTCTGAGTGCGACCCCCCGCCCCTTATAAATTAAACACATTTTTTATATTTAACGCTATTGTACATGCTGGGTTTGGGGTGGAGTCCGACAGCTCACAACCCCACCCCACCCCCCCCACGGAATCACCTTGCGACCCCCTGAGGGGTGATGACCCCCAGTTTGAGAACCCCTGATATAGGGCCAGGGCTGCACAGAGGTTTTGGGGGGCCGGGGGCCCCCCAAACTCAGCCACTCCCCCGTCCCTCCCCCCACCACACACTCCCCCCCCCCCCAAAACTGAGGCCCCGGCGGGAGGGGCCGACGTTGGAAAGCAAGTCTGCCCCACAGTCATCCCGCAGCGGCTGCTCCTGTCCCGTGGGGCTGGGCCCCACTCTTCGCTCCAGGCTCTGCGATCTGCCATAGGGTCATAGCGCCTGTCCGGTTTGGCCCAGCCGCCCCTCCGCCACGATGGAGGGGTGGCAAGGCCCAATTTGAGTGAGCAGCATCGCGCCCTGGTGCATGGGTTCCCAGGGCTGCTCAGCACCCTCGGCGGCCGGGCCCAACCCTGAGGGGCACGGTGACCCCGTGAACCGGAGCTTAACACCACTCACTCCAATGTCACAGCTTCGGGGGCCCTCTCAAGCATGGGGCTGGGGACAAACTTCCTCCCCCACCCACCCTGGGCGGCCCTGCTTACAGCAATGTGTTAAACTGACTGGTGCTGAGCCCGGGAGGCCACAGGCTCCAGACAGCGTGTGACGAGCCAAAGCTGTGCTGAAACCACTACAGCTCACCCTGTGTGCTGGCTGCTGGAGCCAAAAATAGCCACCTTCCAGGGCAGTCAGGAGGTGTGAAAGTGGCTGTCTTGCTCTGTAACTGCACCTCCTTTCATGCGGTATCAGATTAATGGCACGATGCAATCGACATGGGCCAGTGGACCGGGCAGGGAGGGCTCCCGGGTTCTACTCCTGCCTCTGCCACTGATGCTGGGCGGGTCACGTCCTCGGGCCGTGCCTCAGTTTCCCCATCTGTAGCGTGATGCTCACCTTTGTAAACTGCTTTGGAATCTATCGGTGCTTTGTGAATGCAAAGTGTTATACGATTTCACAGGGATTTTCACGCCGGTTGGAAGAGGTTCCGGGCTCCAAATCCTAGCAGAGCCACCGGGGCTCCCGTTGCAACCTCCAGCGAGTCACTCACCCTGCTTGTGCGGAGGCCAACCCTGTAAGCACAACAAAATGGACCCTTACTGCAAGGCAGATGTTGCTGCAGCTTGCCAGGGAAACGCACGACACACACTCAACGGGACTTACCTTCTGGATACTGCCGTAAAGGAGGAGGTTCAGGAACCAACTTCAAAGCAGCGTTGAAGCCTCAATTCTCTGCCCCCCAGGGACTCACACCCCGTGTGCGCTGCTAGCCTTGGAGCGGGTCACATAGAATGCCAGAAGAGGTCGATGCTGCTAAGTTTCATTTCACCCCCTGATGGGTTTTACACCGACACCTCCTTATCACGCAGAGGCTTGCCATACGGAACAGATCTGCAAACCACTTGTGAACACATCCGGGCCTGCCTGGCTCACCCGGCCAGCATGCAGATTGCTACTCAAGAAGCAAAGCCACAGTGATGTACAAAAACAAAATGCACTCTCCTGACCCTGGAGGATCACTCACACTCTGGACCTGGGAGGAAATAATAGGTATTCCATTGCTTCAGTGATAGGAGGAAAGCTGCACCTTGGGGCTTAAATACTCAATGCTCACGCTATGGTGATGGGTGCTATAAAGGAGCCTGAATATCTGGATAGAGAGATCTAATGGTTTCCTGTGGCAGTGAGTTCCACAGATCAACTCTCTGCTATGTGAGGGAATGTGTTTCCTTTTCTGTGTTCTAAATTTACTTCCCCTTCAATGCTCTTGAGTTACTCTTGTTCCCATGGCATGCCCATTGGGGACAGGAGGGGCTGGCTGGTTATAAAAGGAGGGACCCCGGCACCTAGAACTGTACATAGTTCCCTCTGAGCCAGTGGGTGAATGTAGCGGGGTGAATACCCCACTCCTGCCCTGAGGGGCTTGAAACAGCCCTGGGAGAGAGCTGAGGCTGGGAGCAGGCTGATTGGCAAAGCAGCCACAGCTGTGGCCAGTTAATCAGGGCCCAACTGGCCCTTATAAGAGGGCAGAGGGCTTGGAGCAGACAGACTTTCTCTACCTTCAGAGGGAGAAGGGCCTGGCTGCCAGGGGAATAGGGACCTAGTTGGGAGCAGGGCTGGGGAAAGGCCAGGGGAGCAGGGAGGCTCCAGGCTGGCAAGCTCCAGGCTGCAGGGCCTGGCATTGGGCCTCGAGAGGTACCGGGGTTCAGAGGCAGCAGGTCCAACCCCCCTTGCCTGTGATGAGTGGCTATTACACTGTAGTCTGCCCCAGTGCATGGGGCTAGGTGGTGACTGGCAGTAGCCTATACTGAGGGGAGGTGGGGATAGTGGGTGGAGGTTCCCCAAGGAGGGGAGACCCACAGGGATTGTTGGAGGGGTTTACTGCCAGGGGGCAGCACCCCAGCGAAAGGGGCGCCAGGGTCCAGGAGGGACTCGGGGCCACGGGTGAGGTGGATCACCGGCCTGCAGAGGGCGCTCTGGAGGCTGGTGAGCTAATTCCCGAGGACAACCAGCAGGATGTGCCGCCGGGTGAATCCAAGCCCTTACAGTGGTGGATGGGTATCTAGCAGGTTATGGTCCTTCTCCTTCTATGTGCTGGAGGCTGGGGGTAAAGGTCCCCAGCTGTCTCATTCAGCTTCTCTGAACTATGGGGAGGAGACGTTATCTAGCGGTCAAAGCACAAGACTGGACAATGGCAGACCCGGGTGCTCTTCCCAGCCCTGCCACTGGGTGGTGCTGATGCTCTGGGATATACAGGAGGTCAGACTGGTGGTCCCTTCTGGCCTTACACTTTGTGACTGCCTGTGTCTCTGTGCCTCGGTTTCTCCATATGTAAATGGAGACAAAAATAATACCGACCTACGTCACCGAGCGGGGCGTGAGGTTCGACGAATCAGTTGAAGTCTGTGAAGAGCCCCGGCTGGTAAGAGGGACGGTGCTAGAGGACAAAGCCCTGTGTGACTATATATCTCCCGGGACAGTCCTAGCAAGATGGGTTGGGAGGAGAGCGTTTGTGCTAAACACAGCCTGATCTAGTAGACAGAGCCAGGGCTTTGGCTGCACGGATGTCTCCAAGTTCCTGACCCCAACAGAGACGGGGACAGAGACATGGGGGGCTCCAAGCGGCCTCTGCCCACAACGACAGCTTCTGCTTCTGCGTGACTCCGGCAGCGTGAACTCACGCCAGCGTGAATTTGAACACCAGGCTAGCAGAGGCCTTGTGCCTCCAGCCAGAGAGGGTGGAGGTGACAAATGACACCCCAGCCTGGAGACTGCGTCACGCCTAACTCACGAGGGACGCCCCATGACATCAGCCCCCCAGTGTCGCATTTCCCCCTTCCCCCATGGCGACTGCTGATGTTTCTGTGACGCCCCCGGCCGGCTTTCCAGCAGGGCACCGTCCTCTGTCACCTTGGCCATGCCCTTTGCTTGGGGTTCCCTGGGAACCCCACCTGCACCTGGATCCCCACCCCACTGATCCCCACTCCCCCAGCAGCTAAACCCCCCCCAGCAGCTAGGACCCTGCCACTGATTTCCCCCCACCATACCCAGACCCCCCCCCCACCGCTGAGCTCTATTCCCCTCACATCCAGACACCCCTCCCTGCTGAGCCCCAACCACCTTCACCTGGACCCCCGGCAGAGTCCAGTTACCATTGCACCCAGCACCCCCCAACACGCCCATGTGCATCCGGATCTCCCCCCCCCCCCCGCCCCCCGGATCCCCCACTCAGCTGGCCACACCCAGATTGCCCCACACAGACCCCTCTCAACCCACACCTGGATCCCCCCACCCTGAGCCCCTCCACACTGGGATCCTGCCTTGCCGAGCCTGCCCACACCTGGTGCACCTGGCACAGAGGGGCAGGGCCCTGGGGTGTTTCTGGGGCAGGCCCGGTCCTTGCGCTGAGTCCGTGTCCCAGAGTGGGGGCTCCACAATGATCTCCCACCCCTGGGCAGCCAGTGGCCTGCGCTCCCCAGTGCCACGCTGGAGCCTCCACAGTCATTTGACAAATGAATTTTGCAGAATTTTAAAATATCGTGCGCAGGATTTTTAATGTTTTGGCGCAGCATGCCCTCCAGCCTAGCTCATTCCTGCCCTCGGAGGCAGAAGCAGCTCCGCTACCTAAGCACCTGGGGTCACTCCAGCCCCTGTAAATCTTCTGAGGGTGCTTCACGTTCAGTTCCATCCACTGACCCCTGCCCAGGTAACCGCATGGGGGATGCTGGGAGGGAGAACCAGCGCTATGGCTGGCTCCTTTCCAGGGGTGGGGTGGCCTTCCGGTCAGACCCCAGCCCACCCAGACAACAGCCCTGCCCTGGCCTGGGCTCTAACTGCTGCTTTCACCTCCTGGACGGAGCACATTGGCTGGGCTGGGCTAGGAGATGGTGAGAGATAAGCTCCCCATCTCCCTGCCTGGTACAGCTCTGAACTGCTGCTCCCCTGGCCCCCACACCCGTCCTGCGCACACCGCAGTCTCTTGGCTGTCTCTTGCCAAGGGAAGGACAAGGCCATGCCGGGGGCTGTTGACCCTGCTTAAAGCCCCACCACCACCACCCCCAGTGGCATCCCTGACTGCACGGGTCTCATGTGGGTGGGACTGGGAGTCGATTGTGCTCTGCAGTGTCTATGAGAAACTGAGGCAGTGATAATTCAGCCATCAATACTTGGCCCTTAACACCCACCCCCCCACACACGCGCACACACCCCTGAAGATCTGAAAGCGCCTGGTGCATGTCACAAAATACACACACATGCTCCACTGGTGAGGCACCATTTTACGGATGGGGAAACTGAGGCCCAGACCAGTCAAGTGACTCCCTGAGTCAGGGACAGAGCTAGGGAGAGGCCCCAGGTCGCTACAGCCTCAGGTCTGTGCTCTAACCACCCTTCCCCTCTTGCCACTCCTCTCTGCCTGCCTTCCACACCATTGCGTTCTCTCCTCCCCTGCAGGGGAAGCAGCCACAGTACCCCTGAGGTTACTGACAGAGTTTCAGCCATTTCCTGCTCTGTCCTGGAGAGGGGTGGGTGGGATGCTTGTGGTTAGTGCAGCATTTCTCACACAGATTGGCCTCTCCAGCCGGGAGGCTTTAACTGCGTCTCCTGCCTGGGGCGGCTCAGACAGATGCACGGGGGGAGGCAAAGGGCCGTGTATTTTTTCCTGTTTCATTGTTTTCATGTCAGACTCAAAGGCTTAACCGCCCATCGCGCCGGGCCCCACCAGCACTGGCCTCCCGCCTCCATACATCCCAAAGTGGCCGGCGATGGGGGGCAGCCGAGCTGAGACGCGAACGCCGCCTGATTTTCACAAGGTGCTGGCTGAACGGCCGCCCTCTGGCACCCCAAACCACCAGCCCCTGGTGGAAACGCAGGCCTTTGGGCCCGGTGCGGGGGAGGGAGATTCGGCGCCTTGATTTAACCCCGCCCAAGGACGGGCTGGGCTGCTGCTCAGGAGTGCTTGGGACACAGTGGGGAGGCGACCCGGGAAGCCGGCCTTAGCGCAGGGGGTGGGTTTTTTTTATTTTTTAAAAACCAATTGTGTCAAGATTGCTCTTTCTCTGGCTGCATTTCCACCGCTCCCACCCCCAGGCCCTGCACTGGGTTGCTCCTGAAAGTTCCTGATTGCTCCACAGACCAGCTGATCCTCCCCTGGGTCCCCCGTCCCCGCCACAGCGGACCCTGTGCCCAAGGGGCACCACGTGACTCCGTTGCAACTGGTGGATGGTACAGAAGTGTTGGGCAGCCCGCCCCCCGCAACCGACACTGCTGGCTCTGATGTGGCGCCCTTGCTGGGTGTGATTAGAGCCAGAGGCCAGCGAGCTCCAGAACCGGAGCAGTGAAGTCATGGCGGGTAGGGTGACCAGACGTCCTGATTTTATAGGGCCAGTCCCCATATTCGGGTCTTTGTCTTATACCGGCGCCCGTTACACCGTCACGGTTTTTCACCCTCTCTGGTCACCCTAATGGCTGTAGATGCTTCGGCACAGGCTGTCCTGGGACCCCCGGGGAGTTGCGTGGCGGGGGGTGAGCTCGCACCGAAGTGCACCCTGCTGCAGCTGCAGGAGCCGAGCGTGCTAAATTACAGCACGCTCGGGGGTGCCGACTCAAACTGCAATCTCACCCTGTGATTCCAGCACAGATGGACCCACGGTAACCCTAACACTAAACAAGCCCGTCTGCCTCTGATGGCGAGGGATCGGCAAAGGAGGTGTGAAGCCGTGGGGCTGAAATGACGCAGATGAAACTGGCCCATTTTATTATGACGAGCAGACTAGCGCTCCCTGAACCTTCAACGTGCCCAGGCCTCCTGGAGGTCTGAATGAGTCAGCAGGGCTCTGTCATGCTAGCCTGTGGCAGACGCCTCCCGGGTGACAGTCTGCTAGGAGAATCAGAACGTGAGGCCGGTAGCAAGCCCCGGCGGAGGCGCTGGATGGGAGCAGCTGCCGACGTTTGAATAGTCTGAGATGGGTTTCGGGGTAAAAACGAGCCTGGTTTATTTAGAGGGTCAGCAGATCTTCGAGCTGAGAAAGAGCAACGCTCGGCCTGGTGGGGAGTGTACAGGGCAGGGGCCGGAGGCGAGCCCAGGGAGCGAAGGTTTAGCGGGTGGGAAAAGGTTTCACAGGCCTGGCCACAGATGCCCTCATGGAGGTGCTCATCCTGCAGAGGCTGTGGCAGGCGTGGGGGGAGTGGGCTGTTCCCGCCCCCCCCCGCCCCCCACTGAGAGGGAGCAGCGCGCACTCCCCCGGCGCCCCACTCCCAGCGCTGCTAGCAGGTGTGGAAGGAGCAGGTGTGGAAGTGGCCAGCGGCCCATCCCCCAGCCAGGCATACAGCAGCTCATTCTGTGCTCTCGGAGTGCAATATGCCAGCTGCATCCTGCCCGGGTGCAAAGGTGTGTGGGGCGGGGGCCTCTGGTTCCCTGTCCTCTGCCCCCCACCCCTGTGCACCCTTCACTAGAACGGCCATAAGCAAATCGGGGGGGTTAGGGGATGTTCAATGTGCCGCCGGAGGCGGGAAGCCAAGGTGGTGATCCCAGTGCAGGGATGAGTGCCGAGAGTCGGGGGCGGTGGTTTGGAGGGGTGCCGGAGGGGGCTGCCGTACTGTTCTGCACAGTCCCCCAGGCGGGACAAGCAAAGGCGGCAAATCACGGCCGAGCGCTCAAACCATGGCCGAGTTCCCTTGGGCACCTCCTCTGCCGCACCAGTCCAGCCAGCACCGTTCTTTCCAAAGGGCTCAGTTCTGCGACTCCCCAAGAAGCACCGGCAAGAGACACCAAACCCAGGGCATCTCCAGCGCCGTTCCCGAAAGACCAAGGCTAGAGCGCGCCCGTGCCGAGGACTCCTCTGGGCATGGAGAGGAAGACTCAGGGGCAAGCTGCTTTTGTCTTGTCCTCCTCCTCCGTCTCCTCTGGCCCCTTTTCTGTCTTGGCGGCGACACTGTAGTAATAGGAACGGATGATGGTTTCCACCGCTGCAAACCCTGGGCGATCTTCCCACCTGGAAGAGAAGGGCGGCATGGAAGAAAGATCAGCAAGAAGGACCAGAACGGGTTGATCACACCAAACCGGCTAGGATGTGGGGACATGCCCCGAGGGTGCACAGTGCCGGTGTCAGGAGTAAGATCCTCAGCTCCACCTGCTCAGTACGCCTGAGGCCCTGACGGGCCAGCCGGGCTGCCTCATGGCCTGCCCTGCCTGACTGGGTGAGGAAGCCAGCAGGCCAGTTCTGAAACCCAGCAGCGGCAGCAGCTCGCTGGGTGCTCAACGCCCACGGACTCTGCAAGCCCTGCTCCTCCACAGCTCCAGCCCAGACCCTGGCCTGCACCCGGCCTTGTTCCCATCCTGTTCCAGCTCAGAACCAGCCCTGCTGCTAAGTTCCCGGACTCCCGGTAAGCCGGCTCCGACCCTCGGCTCTGTCTCGCCCCTGGGCTCTGGCATTCAGACTCCGACCACTAGGCCGGACCGCCTATGACCCAGCCTGCTGACTGTGGGGCAGGGGGAGCGGGGGATGTGGGAAGAGTCCCTGGCACCACGTTTGCAACGGGGCTTGAGCGGAGAGTCCGGCCGCCGTGGTCTATTAATCGTTGGCCTCTCTACTGAGTCTGTAGGCAAGGAAGCCGGTTGCACTAGCGGGTCTGGGATGTGGACCCTGCATTGAGCAGGCAGATGCCGGCCACGTCTGACCTGGGCTGGGCTCCGCTCAGCGACAGGCTCTGTGTCCCGTGGCAGGAGCCACCCCGCAGTGCCCCAAGGAGAACCTAGGGATGTGCCCAAGCTGCAGAAGCTGGCTGAGTGGGAAAGACGCTGCTGGACTGTGGGAAGACACGGACCGCTTTGGCTATGAGCATTGATTCTGCCGCGTTGCCAGGTGACTGGGGAAGGGACCCTCCGGGGTAGGGGTGCCCGCCCTGGGAGTTACCACCCCTGCTGCTTAGCACCCTGGTAAGAAAGACCAACAAGGCCGGTAATTGAATAGACCAGGCAGAGAGCAAAGGGACCCTCCTTCTCGTGTCAGTGGCCAACGGAGGAGCCCTCCCAATTGCTCGGAAACCCCAGGGGGACCAGAGAGGTGAGTCACCCAGAGGGGCTAGCCCTGAGGAGCTGCTATGTTAAATCTAGAGTCGCCCGAGCCTGTTTTGCTTTGCGTCGTGGTACCTAATGACTGATCAGCTAAAACCCTGCCACAACCATCCGGTGCTTGTCGGTTTCATTTAGCGTCATCCCCGTGCACCTGCTGACCACAGATGTGGCAGCCTGGCATGGTGGCCTCCTTGGAGAGGCTGAGACAGTTGCTGAGACAGAGAGCCCCTGAGGGGCTCTGAGCTGCTGCAGGCCAGGGGAGGGGAAGGAAGAAAAGGAAATAAGCGCATCACTCATCACAGCCCCTGCAGCCCTAGGCAGAGGGAGATCAGGACAGCAGACACCCCCCACTCACCCGCCACCCTCGTGCAGACAATGTGCCCAGTCCCAAGGGGGTCTGCTCCAGTCTGCAGGGAGACTAGCTGGGGAAAGCCTTACTTGTAGGTCCAACACTGCAGCATCAGCTTGTACATCTCCGCCGGGCAGTCTGCTGGGCACTCCATGCGCTTCCCTTGCTCTATGAAACTGATCACCTCGGGGCCTTTCATTTTCTAGGGAGTAGGGAACTGTGTTAACGACCCTGCCCTCCCCACCAAGCACAGGAGCAGATGGGGCAGCGGAGAGAGGGCAGCAGGGCTGTAACTAGGGCGAGGAGGCCATTGAGGCATTCGCCTCGGGGCACACTGCTGCCAGGGGCGCCCCCTTGTCCCCCGCCGCCGAAGCCACCTCCGCTTACCTGCGGGAGGTCCTCTGGCGTCTTTGCAGAAGGCCCCCTCCGCCGAATTGCCGCCGAAGCCGCGGGACCGGAGGACCTCCCGCAGGTAAGCGGCTTCGGCGGAGGGTATTAATAGCAGCCGCCGAAGCCGCTTCCACTCGCCTGCGGGAGGTCCTCCGGTCCCGCGGCTTCGGCGGCAATTCGGCGGAGGGTAAGAGCCTAGGAATTTCTGCGTCCCTGCCTCGGGCGCAGAAATTCCTAGTTACGGCTCTGGAGGGCAGGTTAGACACCCCCAGCCTGGAGGGCCCTTTTCCCAGAGTCTTTAAGCTGGTAATGGCACAGGTCATCACAACACCTGGCATTAGTCTCTCACGCCTGCCCTGGCGCAGGTCTGCCCCCGTAACCAGGCCAGCACCCTGCTTTTTGGCAGCGTAGGCGGGACCCCCTCACCACGACCGGGTGATTACTTTGGCTGGCCGCCTTCTCCCTGCCCTGGGAGGAAAGACATCCCAGAGTTCATTGCCCCGCGTACAGCTCGGTCCGCCTTGCCCACTGGGTGCTCACTCTGCTGCCCGGGGCTTTGCGGGATGCAGGGGGCTGGGGTGGGAGCACAAACCCAGCTGGGGCGGCCGAGGAGCTGCCCTGGGTGAGTAAAGCGGACTCTGCTCCAGTGGCGCGCCCTCGCTCTGCTCACCTTGTACGGTTTCTGCCCGTAGGTGAAGGCCTCCCACATGGTCACGCCGTAACTCCACACGTCGCTCTTGCTGGAGAACTTGTGGTACAGGATACACTCTGGCGCGTACCATTTCAGGGGCCACTTGCCAGCTGTCCTGGCCTGCAGCAAAGAGACGGAGAGAAGGGGGTGGCTTACCCAGCAGCAGTCTGACACACTCCCGTCCCCTGAGCCGGAGCACGTTGTCTCGGGTCTGCCTTGCCGTATCTGCCGGACCTCTCGAGTGAGGGTTCGCTGCCAAAGGCAGATGCAAAGGGCCTAGCCCCAAACCCTGGATCCAAGCAACCCCAGCAGGTCAGGGAAGCAGTGGGTCACGACCGGAACCAACATCCAATTTGTAAGCTGTCCCCTATCACTCTACTGGGATGAACCAAAGGCCCAGGTCTGAAAACCCCAGCACTTTGGGCTGTTTGAATCCGGATCGGAGTCCACATTGTGCACTGAGTCCATCGCTAATTCAAATCTGAGCTATCGGAGCAAGGTCCTATGAGCAACCTCCTTTCTGGCTCTGCAGGGGAACAAGGTAAAGGGGTAAATCTGCCCCACTGTCATATGGGGAGAGGGCTCTGTTTGCCAGAATAGATGGAGGATGAAAGTAACATGAAGTTCTGTCCCTGTCTGAAACGGCGCCTGGGAATAGCCTGTCCTCCGTGTGACTAATGAGCTATTTCCAGAGCCCCAGGGTGTCTTTTGGGGCCCCTGAATACAGAATCCAACCCAGATCTGTATTTCCCCCAGAAGGCGTGCTCTGGAGGCCATGTTCCAGCCAGGAGCCCCGCCTGTTCTTGATCCAGAGCGCGCATCTCAGGGCGGGGGGAACGACAACTAATCCAGAGCACAGGGCTCCAGATTCTGTGGTGTCACCTGGCAGAGGCGTGCGCCACTAGGTTAAAAACACGACAAAACACACACATGCTGGGAAATGAAAGGGGGACCTGAGCTGTGCCTGGAGAGATCAGAGTGCAAATGGTGCCATCGTGTGGCAGCCACACCCTGCTGTGTTGGCAATTGTTGTTATTTGCGATCTCTAGTGTGGGTTCACTAGGGGAATGGAGCTCCTTGTGCTGGGCCCTATATAGACGCAGAACAGAAAACTGGTCCCTGTCCCGAGGAGCGTCCAATCGACTCAGCATCACTCCTTCCCCTCGCTCTCTGGCTTCTCTGCTCTGCTCCTCTCTTCTCCAGCAGCTCCACCTGGCTGCAGAGAAAACAACCTTCTTCTCCCACAACTCCACCACATCGCCCATCATCCCTGCCCCCGCTTTGGTTCCCTCCTCCCTTTGTCCATGTGTATTTCGAGCTTCTTGTCACCCTCAAGGCTCAGCAGAGCTCCTGACGGCCAGCATCTCAGCTCTTGTTTCTTGCTTCACCCTCCCCCAGCCTCTCCTGATACATACCAACCCCCGCCCCCCCCCCCCCCCACACACACACACCCCTCTTTCTGATCCCTTCACAGAACTCTCCTTTGGTGTGTGTCTTTATGCAGCTTCATTATTACCCCTGATCCTTAGCTTTCCATTGTGCCTGTCTGTGTTGAATTGTAAGTGCCCTGGGGCAGGGACCGGCTTTCTGAATGTTTGCAAAGCCCCGTGTGCCTTTATGGCACTATATAATCAACAGGCAGGATAAGAACTTGGTGTGATCACAAGGCAGAGCTCCTGGGAGTGGCCTAGACGTGTGGCTCTAGTCAGTGGTTCTCAAAGCTGGTCCGCCGCTTGTTCAGGGGAAGCCCCTTGCGGGTCGGGCCAGTTTGTTGACCTGCCGCGTCCGCAGGTTTGGCCGATAGCAGCTCCCACTGGCCACAGTTCGCCGCGCCAGGCCAATGGGGGCTGCGGGAAGCGGCGCGGGCTGAGGGATGTGCTGGCTGCCCTTCCCGCAGCCCCCATTGGCCTGGTGCGGCGAACCACGGCCAGTGGGAGCTGCGATCGGCCAAACCTGCGGACGCGGCAGGTAAACAAACCGGCCCGACTTACCAGGGGCTTTCCCTGAACAAGCGGCGTCCCGGCTTTGAGAACCACTGCTCAAGGTCTCAGCAGCCAGCCAGAAAGGTTCAGGTCACAGGGTGTTCTGGGTGAGCGCCCCAACGGCACATGTGTGAGATGCGTGCCTGGCTTCTGTTAACAGGTGGAGTGAAGGGCACAGACTCCATCGGGGCTGACTCTGTAGACGTGGCCCGGTCCGTGATTCCTCTGCTGGGCTTACACTTACCTTGTAATAGCTGTCATCAGCAGCCAGAGCTTTGGAGAGTCCAAAGTCACTGATCTTGGCATAATGCTGGTTGACTAGCAGGACATTTCTGGCAGCCAGGTCTCGGTGGACGAAGTTTTTCTCCTCCAAGTACTTCATCCCTATAGCCACCTGGTGCATCAGCTCTACAACATTGCTCACTGGAATCTCCTCTCTGGGGCAAAGGAAAAAGAGGACAATGCAGCAAGACATCCCTGGACAAGTAGGAAACTGTCATTACCATGGCCCCCGGAGCTTCACAGCCACAGTGAGCAGAGAATTCGGACTCTCCTACTCCAGAAGCATCAGCCCTTACTAACCAAGGTAAAAGAAAATCTCCATTCGCTATTAGCAGTACGGGGCCTGTGACACACAGCTGCATAGTTCCGGTTACACTCAATAGAAGACCATGATATGCACACACTAGCAAGTTTGATACTTTATTGGGCAGTTCCACTAGCCAGCCAATAGATCCTCCACCACCAGCTTGCTGACATTTTGTTGCTAGAACTTGATGGCACTTCCAGCCTCATGCGGAACATGGCCATATCACCAACTAGTGCTATCACCGTGCTGGGAAACCGAGAAAGCTGGTTGGCTGGACAGGACATTAGCTGTTGATGGAAAGGCCCAACAGAACATTTTGGGCATTTCGATTTTTCCTTATTATTTGCATTGTGTTCGATGAGATCAGGTTAGATGGCAGGCAGGCAGATGATACCTGAGCGTGTCTGAGATGTCATCTCATCATTTGGCTTGAGCGAATTCCAATTGTGTACCAAGAACCCATTTATCTCACCCCACCCGTCCTACATGTGCCACAGCCAGGCTATTCTAGGAATGTTTCAGAGCACTCCCTAGTGTTTTATCGGGACTCTTTTCCATATCCCTCCACCTTCAAAGCAAGTCGTCCGCCATTACTTTGAGTCTGATGGGACAGTGCCCAGAAGGGGAGAGGAATCAGCCATGGATAAATTCATGGAGGTTAAGTCTATTAATGGCTATTCACCAGGATGGGTAAGGAATGGTGTCCTTAGCCTCTGTTTGTCAGAGGGGGGTGATGGATGGCAGAAGAGAGAGATCACTTGATCATTACCTGTTAGGTTCACTCACTCCAAGGCACCTGGCATTGGCCACTGTCGGTAGACAGGATACTGGGCTGGATGGACCTTGGTCTGACCCAGTACGGCCATCCTTATGTTCTTAGCCAGCCATGGCTATTCAATACCCCAAAGAAACTCACCTCTTGGAAGACAGGAACTTATTGAGCGGCCCGCCCGAGGCCATCTCCATGACCAGCATCAGGGACTCTGCCTCGCAAACCCCGATCATGCGGACGATATAGGGGTTGTCCAGCTGGTGCATGATCTGTGCCTCCTTCATCATTTCGTCCTTCACGGCCTTCTCGTTGTTGCTCTTCAGCACCTTGATGGCCACATCAATCTGCTTCCTAGCCAGGGTGGGCGAGAGGAGAAAGGCACCGGGGGGTGAGTTAAGCTGCAGGGGATGGAGTGGATCACAGGCAGTAACGTGAACCACCGATCAGTGGTACCGTTTAAAGCTGGTGGCGCAATAGGCTGTATCTCCAATGCCTGGTGTAATAAGGATATTATGAGGGCATCTCGCTCCCCGTTATGGTCATGGGCTACAGGATTAGCTCGGAGTGTGGTGCTCCGGCAGCAGCGCCCCTGGGGAACCCTATTCGAGTGCGCAAGGACAGGAAACGGTAGCTAGAGAAATAATGACAGCAACGGAGAGAAAAATTCTGCCTCACACTGTGCAATCAGGGGCAGTTAGTCTCTTCCCTCCCCCCTTTCTAGCACAGTAATAACACGTCGCATTTATAATCTATAGCTCTGAAGGCACCTTACGAAGCAGGAGCAGTATTATTGCTGCCATTTCACAGGTGGGGAAACTGAGGCACAGAGAGGGGTGGGACCATTTCCAGGGTCACACGGGGAGTCAGGAGCAGAGCCAGGAATAGGACCCGTCTCCTCCTTCTCAATCCCATACCCTGTCTGGCGGATAAAGGTGCCTTCCTTAAAAACATAAGCTCCCCCTCTGAATTCACGCCTGGTGGCCAGCAGACACCTCCGGTACTTGCAGTCAATGTGCGAGTTCCCATCGCTAGCCTCTCCACATTCCCCAGTGCACGTGAAGTCACTGTCGCACCTTTCACCAGTAGCTTTCCCATGCACGTGCCCCCGCTTCCCCTATCAGCACAGATCCTCCTGTCTCCAGCCCTGTTACAGCGTCTGCTCTAGAGATGGGTCCAAAGCAAAGCCCTGGACCCAAACTCCCCTGACGGGAGATCCTCTATCCTAGACGTGGTGTGAGCCATGTGTGCCCCATCTCTATCCTAGACGTGGTGTGAGCCATGCTCCCCTTCTCGTCCCTTTTGGACAGCGCTTACTTCCGCATCTTGTAGACGCCTTTCCTGACACAGCCAAAGTTCCCTGACCCCAGTTCCACCTCGTCAATCATCAGGTGGTCCCTCTTCAGGAAGAGCTTCTTGTCCTTCAGCTCCTCCGGGTCACTGTAGGGGCTCTCGTAGACGCTGGTGTCCATGGGCAGGAGGCGCGATTTCCCTGGGCCTTCCCGGGGAGAACAAGATCAGGAATTGGTCACGTATCCCCTGCCTGTCACTCCCTCGGGAGAACCCAGAGCCTCACCGTTCCCTCTGGCCACTGTCCTCCCTGCGCTGACCTTCCAGCCTCCCTCTCGGTCACCTCCCTTGGCTTTCCAGCCTGTGCTGGCCCCTCCCACCCCTAATTCTGGGTGGAGTTGGAGCTGTGAGCGTGCCCACTGCCCCCGGGCCCTGATCCTAAACACGCTTACCATGTGCACAGTTAGCAGTGCCACTGAAGTCTCATCACACAAGTGTTTCAGTGTTTGTGGATTCGAGCTCACCGGTAGCAGTGAGGCGGGGGTAGGGGGGACAGGACTGGGCTGGGCTTGGTTTATTCCTGGGAGCGATACATTTTATAGCATTCATGCAAGTGGTTTGGGGTCCTGTAGAACCAACGGGCCCTTTGGATTGCCCTCAGGTGCCCTGGGGGCGATGAAAGCCTTGTAGCACCTCTCTTAGCCAGAAGGTGGTGCTGATGCGCCAGGCGTGACGTAAAAGCTCCGTTGCATTGTAGCTGTAGGTACACGCGGCGCGTCCCACCGCTTGGCTGGCCTAGGGCGCCCTCTCCCGGATCTGTGCGGACAGGAAGAGAGGCCTCTGCAGCGGTACTCACATATGGGCTCCGGGGTGTATCCGTCTGCGTTCAGAGTCGCCAGGTGTCTCTGGGCCTGGGAGAGAGAAACAGTGATAAAGTAAAGGATGCATTTAATATAACACGAGGGAAACGATAGGCGCCCACTTCGTGGGGGCTCTGGGGCTGGCGCACCCATGGGACAAAAAGAGTGGGTGCTCAGCACCCACCAGCCACAGCTGTTTCGCGGCACCCCTGATTAGCTGATCAAGGTGCTGCCAAACAGGTGACTGGAGGCACTGCCAAGCAGTTGATTGGCAGCTGGGGGAGGGCAGAAAGCAGCGGGGGAGGGCAGAAAGCAGCGAGCGAGTGGGGGCCTTGGGGAGGGGGCGGGGCCTTGGGGAAGGGGTCTCGGGGAGGTCTGGAGTGGGGGTGGGGCTACGGGGCAAAGCAGGAGTGGAGCACCCCAGGGGAAAGAAAAACTCAGTGCCCGTGAGGGAAACAATTGGGGTGGGGGACTGGGACCCTCCGGAACCAGTGTCTTCCCGTAATCCCTATGGCTCTATGAGATCCCTGCCTTTGTGTGCCCACTCTCTGGCTGCTGCATATGCAGACCTTTCTAGCTAGCAGCATCTCCTGGGGCAGCGCATGCACCCTGCCTGTGTCCCAGGATGCAGAGAGAGGGCAGCCCCATCCACCATGCTGTCCCTTCCACCCCACACACAATCTGTAAGAAGGAAGCGGGTGGGGAGTAGGGATCCAGGCCACCATCT
Organism: Macrochelys suwanniensis; assembly: GCA_033296515.1. NCBI lineage: Eukaryota > Metazoa > Chordata > Testudines > Chelydridae > Macrochelys > Macrochelys suwanniensis. The sequence goes on from CM065799.1 coordinate 6,259,020, forward strand.
CAGCGCCGGTAAGGAGCTTGCTCTTTCCTCTCCAGCCATGGCTTGTGTGCACCCCTCCCGGGCAGATCGGCTGGAGCCAGTCTGGGATCTGTCTGGTGGGAGATACTCGGCTGCCAATCTGGAGTCCAGCTCTGCCCCAATAAATCTATAGATCCCACTCCTAGTGCTGAGGGAAGTGGATATTCCTAGGTGGATTCTGAGGCACAAAAGCTGGAAGAAGGGGCAGGCTGTCTGGAGAGTCGAGTGGACCCTTCTGTGATGAATCGTCCTTTATTAGCCAGGCACGGAGACTCACGTACACGAATACCCAAGAGAGCTGAGAGTCCCCTTCCTCAGCCCCCCTGTGTGTCTCTCCCACCCCAGAGTCCTGAGACTTCCTGCAGCCAGGGCCAGCTCCAGCTTTGTGGCCGCCCCAAGCAAAAAAAATAATAAATGGCCTCCTCCAGACTGCCGAAGCAAAAAAAAACCACGGCCGCCCCAAGAATCCCCGGACTGCCGCCCCTTACAAGGCGCCGCCCCAGGCGCATGCGTTCTCGTCTGGTGCCTGGAGCCGGCCGTGCCTGCAGTACTTTGCAGGCAGAGAAGCAGGGGCAGGAAGATCAGGCCAAAGCCAGTGGTTAGGCAGGTCTGCCTGAGTGTCCCCAGCCTCTGCCAGGCAGGCCGGTCTGGGGCTGAGCTGCACTCCCCAAATTATAGGCCCACATTTTGCATGGCAGAAGCTTGCTTCCATCTCCAGCTGCAGCTGTGCCCAGCCACTTCCCCTTCCCCCTCTTCCCCCAGGCGGGAATGGCCGCGGGTTAAGCTACCCATATTGCATTCCAGTCAAGTCTCTGCCGTTCAGAGAGAGGCAGGATTTTCTCCCCAGGTAAAAGGCAAGGAGGTGAGAAGCTCTGGAGGGAGGGAGAGAAGATACCGCCCCAAACTTACATTTCCGGAGGGGTGGGCTGGCAGGGTTGGGGCCATGGTTGCTGAAAATCGGGAGAGAGACGTTAGCTTGCTGCTAGGGCGACCAGATATCCCGATTTTATAGGGACAGTCCCGATATTTGGGGCTTTTTCTTATATAGGCTCCTATTACCCCCCACCCCCTGTCCCGATTTTTCACCCTTGCTGTCTGATCACCCTACTCGCTGCCCTGCTCAAAGGTCTGGGCACAAAGGGGTTTCCATTCGCCTCTTTAGCCCAGGCCTGATTCCAGTTTGCACTGGGGGCCCGTCATACTGCTCTGGCAATGTGGAGTCAGTGAGGATGGGGCCCCCAGACTCTGGTGTGGGTGGGAGGTGCCGGGTGCCGGGAACCCTGTGGCCAGCAGCAGGGACAGCGCAGGCAGGGACAGAGCGAGTTCTGCCCCTGCCCCAGGAGACATACTGCAGGCCAGCAATCAGGGCACTGAACTGAGATTGATTAGACATGGTCCTGATTTGGGATGCCCAGCTTAAGACACCTTAAAGGGGCCTGAGCACCTGCCCTCTGAAAACCAGGCCCCTTGAATGTGTCTCAAGTAGGGCACCCAAAATCATGAGTCACATTGGAAAACCTTGCCCTGGGGCTCTCTTCCCAGCTCTACCACTGTCTCACGGTGACCTCAGGCAAGCTCCGGAGGCCAACGTTTGCCTAAGTGGCCACTAAGTCGTGCCCGACTTGGGACGTTGTGGCCCTGATTGTCCGAGGTGCTGAGCACCCACATTTCTTGCTGCATTGTGTGTCCCTCCCGACCAGAATGTAGGCATGTTGGTTGGGTACGGTGGGGGGGAGCTTGCCCTCTTGCTGCTCAGACTGACCCCTGCTGTGGGGATAAAAGGCCTTAAGACTCCAGGGCTGGCCGTCGGGCACCGCTCCCCACTCAGCTTAAACAAAAACGGGACTAAAACCGCCAGGGAGAGACAGAAACGTAGCAAATAAAAAATAACCCCCTTCCCTTCCCCTGGACACACAGCCAGAACCATTCCACACGCTTGGCGGTGGATCAGGAGGCATGGGGCAGACAGAGCCCCTTGGCCTTCCTGCTTGAACGAGGGCACTGGGTGACTGATACCTCAGTGTGGTAATGAAAATCAGAGGCTGGATTCAATGGTGCTAAAAAAATTTACGCCCGCTGAGGCTTTGACCCCCTCTATCCTATCTCTGGATCTGGCTTCATCGTTGCTGTCTTCCCTGTCTTTGTTTATTTCCACCATGTACGGCTTGGCGCAGCAGGCTACCCGTAGGTGCCTGGGCGGCACCTGTTTTGCCTTCAGCTGAAATATCAACCGCCTTTCAGCAGCAGGCCAGACACCGCCCTAGAACGATGCGGTGGTTTGCTAAGGCAGAAGTTGGGTAACAGAGGAGAGCAGTGAAACAGCTGGGGGAGCTCTCCCCCCAGCCACAGGAGAGAAGGGGAACTGGCTCTCAGTGTGGAGTGCAGGCAGGGGAGCTGAGCTCCTACCCTGTTAGCCCTTATCGTAGCCCCTAGCCAAGACGGAGTGACGCTGCGCTGCAGTTTAGCAAAGGCCGGGACAGGCCAATGCCGGAACCTGCTATGAAATACATGCACGTCGGAATTGCTGGTCCCGAGCCGATTAAGGGCCTTTCGCCCAGTATCCTCTGCCCAACACAGGCCATCACCTGATTCTTCAGAGAGAGAGGTGCAAAAATCCCAGACAGAGACAGTTAGGGCAGGAGGCGGGATGCTACATGAGATGGGCCCAGTGATCTGATCTAATATGGCAGGAAGCAAGAGAACCGCTGGGCAGATCCACCAGAAAACCAAACGAACCCCGGGGCTAAGGGAGATCCCCAGTATGAAAGGCCTGAAGATTCAACTCACCTGCCGGCATATTGGGATTATGGCAGCTTTCCTTCAGGAAATATATCAGTCCATCTGGCTTGAGTTTCAAGTACTCCACCAGCTGGGGGAGGAATCGAGAAAAGGAGAGGGAGGAAAATCACCGCTTTGCTTTACAGGCAACATTTGTGGTTTATGGGAAATATTTCTCTTAGGTTTGTGGCAGACTGGCCCCATTAGCTCCTCTCGTCTGTCTACGTACTTGGGGACCCTCTTTACTCTGTATTTACAAACCCCGCTGGCTGGGAGAACTGGGGAGAGGGATTTGGGTTGTTGCTCCACATAGGGAAAGAGAACAACGACAAAAGGAAAGTCTGCAGGAGTAGAACTGGTTGGAACATTTCCAGTGAAATGAAATGTGATTGAAGCCAGAACGGTTCACAGAGAGGTGTTGGTTTCAGTGATTGTGAGTAAGACTCTCATTCCACTCTAGTCTGGTGGCTGGGCACGTCCCTGAGATACTAGGTTCAGGTGCCTGATTTCAAGTGGAGTTTTTCATCCCACATCACTAGCTCATGCAGAGCCAGGACTTGAACTTGGGTCTCCCAGGACAGTGCTATAGCCTATAAGTTTCTCTCTCGCTCCACCCCCAAAGCAATGGACATTCAACACAATTCCATCTTTGTGAAAACATTTTGGTTTTGTTCAACTGCAGAATGAAAACACATTTAAAACCCTCAAGACTTGCTCTGAAACGGAATGGTCGCTCTGGACAGCTCTGTCCAGGAGAGAGCATGGTGTGTGTCTTCAGTTCAACAGAATGCAGCAGTTCTGAGATCAAAATGGCTGCTGTCTATGCACAGAAGAGAGATCTTTGAAAAATAAAAGTGGTGTTCACAGAAGACAAAAGGCATCCGAGTCTCCTGGCTACAGACACATCACAGCAGCAGGGGGTGGCTCGCAGTAGGAGACAGGGACAGGGGATAGGGAGGTGAGTCAGGACTCGTTGTAGGCTGGAATCTCTAGCATTATGTGGCTGATCCTAGGGCTAGGTACATGACATGAGCCATCAGAGTACAGGCTTAGTTAACAGGGCCACCTCGAGGTTCCTGACCATGAAAGTGTAGTGGTCAGGGGGCTAGAAATAAAGGGCACTGTTCCTCTCAGTTCCTTTAGAAACACAATGTGGTGGTGTCCTTCAGAGAAGTGCTCAGGGTGTAGCAAGGCAAGGATTATTCCAGAGAAGCCGTGTTCAGCTCTACAGCAGAGAGTGCTGGTGGTATTTCACAGAACTGACTGGGGAGTGGATACAGGAAGCAGGAAACTGAGGTCTAAAGGGTTAATGCTGCCTCTGGAAAGAGCTCTTCTCTCCTGGTAGGGCCTCACAAGGCTTCTGAAGCTCAGGCTAACCCTTTCTATTCCCGCAAGACAGAGACAAGAGAACTTTCCTTCTCCTGACTGGGAGGAGGGGGGCTGGGGAGAGCGTCCCGCGGTATCATACCTGCCACAGCGTGTCAAACTTGGTTCCCTCGGGGATGGAGTACTTGCCGGACTTGTCCTGGTCAATGCGGTAGTGATACACTGTTTTTCCATAGACGAGGGACAGGGCGTAGGTGCCATTTTCCTTCCTTTCTCGCAGTCTGGGTGGGAAGGAGGAGGGGGTCAGAGTGGCTGGCTTCGGGGCTCGCCCCGTGAAATTACCATGCGTCCGCACTAGGTGCCTATACCAGAGCTCTGGGAAAGGTTACCCCCTCCCACCTGGGCCACATCCTTCCATGGGGAGGTGGGATTTGCTCCCCATGGAACAAGCCAGAAGCCTGGTTTCCAGATCCTGAGGATCTCACATCTCCTGGAGGGGTACTAATCTCAAGGCAGAAACTCAGTGCACCGCACTGGCCCTGTCCTCACCGATCTCCCTGCATGCACTTCACAGCAGCACTGTTCTGGCCCTTTCCAGGCCCACACCTGAGTGGCAATGGGAGCTGCTCCGGGGCCTCTAGTGCTCCCCTGTGGAGCTCCATGCGGCTCATTCCTCCGCCCCCCCACCTCTGGAAACGTGGGGAACTGTGACCTGGGCTCAGCTGCCGGCCCTGCCCTGACGGCACCCTGCTCTACATTGCCTCGGAAACAAGCAGATGCGGCAGAATGGGGCTGGGGGGGGTCACGGTAATAGGAGCAGGTATCTCCCAGCCCTGTGGATACTCACAGAAATTTCCCATCAGGCTGTGCTCCGGAATAGAGCCTGCGTTCAGCCTCGTCCCGGGAGATGTTGCCATGGTACCAGGGCATCTTCTCATGGGCAGTGGTGGCGATGAGTTTCTCGACCTGAGGGGCCTGGCTTATGATGGCCTGTTCGAGGGCATCCCCCTGCAAGGAAGCGAGAAGGGAGACCGTTCTACCCAGCTACTGCTAGGCACCGTGCCAGCTGTTGCAGGGCAGCGCCGTTTTTATTGCATTCTCTTGGGCAGGTGATGGCGAACTCTCAGGAGACCTCAGAATCCCTCTCTTGGTCGCCGATAAAGCTCTGGCTGCCCACACCACCGGAGTGCTGCTCCCGTCTCAATCCGGAGTGACTCCATTGTCCAAAGGCGTCACTGTCCCTCCCGCCCCTCACCACCCATTGTGGGGAAGGGGAGAGAGCTCAGGTGAGACTTGCCGGTGATGCCCATCCTGCCAAACCGCTCTACGACCCCTCTCGGGTTGCACCTGGTGGCTACAAGAGCACCAGGAAATAACCTGGGGAGCACTGCAGCTGTAAAGCTGGGAGTCTTTCCCAGCCACCTTTGGGATTTATTGATTTCTGATGGGCAATGGGTATCCAGATCTCCTAGGTGATTTTGCCACCCCACCCACAAAGGATGTCTTTTCATTCTTAGCACAACGGGATCCTGGTCCGTGACTGGGGACCAGGCTCCTAGGTGCTAGGCTAATACTATTAATAATAATAACATAGACAAGCCATTGATTTGGTGATGCCTTTCTGTGGCAAGGCAGGGTTGCCAATTTTGGTTGGACGTATTCCTGGAGGTTTCATCACATGACATCATCTTTAATTAAAGATTGATCTTTAATTCCTGGAGACTCCAGTACAATCCTAGAAGGCTGGCAACCCTATTGCAAGGGCTTATTTCTGTTAGAACAGTGAGTGGGACCATATCAACCCTTTGAGGCCTTAGTTTGTTCTCACACCGCTGAAGATCAGTGAGTTACTGCATTGAAGTCTATACACTTACACCGGTGGAAGCTGGCAAGGAACTTCAGAGGGACCTAGGGACCAAGCTAGGGAAATGGGAAACACAATAGCAGATGAAATTCATTGTTGACAAAGGCCAAGTAATGTTGCCAAGAAGGCTAATGGCATTTTGGGTTGTATAAGTAGGGGCATTTCCAGCAGATCGAGGGACGTGATTATTCCCCTCTATTCGGCACTGGTGAGGCCTCATTTGGAGTACTGTGTCCAGTTTTGGGCCCCACACTACAAGAAGGATGTGAATAAATTGGAAAGAGTCCAGTGGAGGGCAACAAAAATGATTAGGGAGCTGGAGCACATGACTTATGAGGAGAAGCTGAGGGAACTGGGATTGTTTAGTCTACAGAAGAGAAGAATGAGGGGGGATTTGATAGCTGCTTTCAACTACCTGAAAGGGGGTTCCAAAGAGGATGGATCTAGACTGTTCTCAGTGGTAGGAGATGACAGAACAAGGAGTAATGGTCTCAAGTTGCAGAGGGGGAGGTTTAGGTTGAATATTAGGAAAAACTTTTTCACTAGTAGGGTGGTGAAGCACTGGAATGGGTTACCTAGGGAGGTGGTGGAATCTCCTTCCTTAGAGGTTTTTAAGGTCAGGCTTGACAAAGCTCTGGCTGGGATGATTTAGTTGGGTTTGGTCCTGCTTTGAGCAGGGGGTTGGACTAGATACCTCCTGAGGTCCCTTCCAACCCTGAGATTCTATGATTCTATGACATTGGAGAGAATAATATGAACTTGGTTCTAAATTGACTGTATCAGCCAAGAGAAAAGACCAAGGCATCGTTATGGACAGTTCAGTGAAGACCTTTGCTCAATGTGGACCAGAAGGTTGAAAAAGCAAAATTTGTAGGATGCCTAAAGAAGGGGAAGGAGCGTGACATTGAAATGACTGTAATGGAATTATACAACTCAATGGTGCATCTGCCTCCTGAAATACAATGTGCAGTTCTGGTCACCCTGTGACATTCTGTACTTTGGGGGAGCGCCCTGTAACCCCCATAGTCCTCATTTATATGTGATTGTGATCTTACCTTACGAGGCATGCTTTATATGTGTCAGGGAAAAGGTTATGCCCCGCTGAAAGTCATTTCTCTATTCATATGTGTATATCATTAATGCATATGAAGTTATGAGAATTGTGCTGTATGGTGGTCACTGAAACATGCTGAAAGTTGGGGAATCAGCCAGACAATAGCTCCCCAGAGGCAACAGCAAGGAAGGTAGCCAACACCCAGGTGGGGTATCAATCAACCCATCAACAACCATTGTCCAGCAAGAGAGCTATGATGCAATGACTCTCCTGCATGAGGCCACACCAGGGGAATTGCTCAGCCTTGCCTAGAGACTCAGCAAGGCCCCCAGACATGCCTGGACTTGTGTTTTCCAATTACATGGACTGAGGGTATAAAGCAGACAGAGTGGACACGTACTGGGCCTTTTCTCCTGCCCCCACCTACGCTGCAAGCAACTCAGACACTGAGACGACAAGACTCCAACGGAGGAGATTGGCCCAGGTTTAAAGAACGAACATGTATATTAAGGACTGCAGTATCCAGTGGGGTGAGAAAAACGGCTTCATCTAGTCGCTGCCCAGTCTAACAGGGCTGAGAGGTTAGACTGTGTGCTTGTATGTCCACTTTCCATTGCTGAAGTGGTGAACCAATTAATAAATTTGCACTGCCCATCTTGAGCAGGGCAAGATGATATATTCCTGAGGTGCAGTGGTGGGAGCTGGGGGGGATTTGGCTGGTGCCTTTCCCTGTGTGATTCATGAGTGGCTCTGGGAGCATTCATGCACCCTAGCTGGGTGTGGGGTCTTCACATGCGGTTGTGCTGAGTGATCACAGCACCTGGAGGGGTTTGCTGCTGGTCATTAACAAGGCATTGGGCGAGACAGCCCAGGCTGCACCCCGGGGAACCCGTCACACACCCCATCAAAACATAAGATATTGCAGAATTAGAGGAGATTTGGAAATGGGCAACATATTTGGGGCGTGGGATAGTCTAATAGGAAGCGAGATTGTAAAGTCTGGGACTATTTTTCTTCAAGAGGAGGTGAATAAGATGGGACGTAATAACGTATACAAAGTATTGGATAATAAACAGAAGGCAGAGAGGAAACTTCTGATCATCCTCTCTTAGTATACAAGAACAAGGGGATGTTCAATGAAACAAAAGTGTCAGATTTAAAACTGATAAAAGGCAGTATGTCTTCACATAATTATAATTCGCCTGCGGTACCTTCTGCCACAAGATCTCATTGAGGCCAGGAGCATAGCAGATTTCAAAAAAGGACTGGAAATATCTCTGGGTAACAATTACATCCACAGTGACATAAGGCATAAGCCAGTCAGTCTGCCTGGGGGCTGGGAGAAATTTCCCATGTGAGCAGGTTATTTTATAATTCTCCATTATGGAGTTTATGGCATCTGCTCTTGTGGAGGATCTGGTACCAGTCACTGTCAGAGACAGAAGTGACAAATGGTCCTGTGTCACCTTATAGACTAACAGAGGTATTGAAGCATAAGCTTTCGTGGGTGAATACCCACTTCTTCGGATGCAAGCAGTGGAAATGTCCAGAGGCAGATATAAAAGTGCAGGGAAGATTCTCTAGCCTGAATCTTCCCTGCACTTTTATATCTGCCTCTGGACATTTCCACTGCTTGCATCCGAAGAAGTGGGTATTCACCCACGAAAGCTTATGCTTCAATACCTCTGTTAGTCTATAAGGTGCCACAGGACCCTTTGTCGCTTCTACAGATCCAGACTAACATGGCTACCCCTCTGATGTCAGAGACAGGACACTGGAGCAGATGGCTCATACTAATAATTAATACAACACTTCTTAACTAGCACTTTTCAGCCATACAGCTCAAAGCACTTTACAAAGGAAGGCAGTATCATTATCCCATTTTACACATGGGGAAACTGAGGCACGGAGCTGCGAAGTGAGTTGCCCACAGCAAGCAGCTAGCAGCATAGCAGGAACTAGAACCCAAGTCTCCAGATCCCAGTCTGGGGCTCGGTCCACGAGGCCACACTGCCTCTCTCATAGATAGGTCATATGACCTATAAAGCTCTAAATGGCCTAGGACCAGCCTGCCTAAGGGATCTCAGCCATACTGCCGCAACTGCAGTCAGCAGGGGCCTGCTGCAGGATATCCCTGACAGAGAGGACCTAGAGATTTTAGAACTCGCTTCCCCCTTTGGTTTGAAATGGCCTCAACTTGGTGACCTTGTTGATATGCTGCAAAAGCGGCCTGTTTGCGAGGGTTTGGGGAGAAGGCTGCCGGTGTGCTTCCTGGAGGAGGAAGGGCAGAAAGGAGCTGGCTGAGCCCCGGCTGACCTGATCAGATTAATGCTGCTGCATTCTAAATTGTGTGCACTGTTATTGTCTGGTACGCTGCCTAGAGCCTCGGAGAGGTGTCATTCTAGGGATAGCTCAGTGGTTTGAGCATTGGCCTGCTAAACCCAGGGTTGTGAGTTCAATCCTTGAGGGGGCCATTTGGGGATCTGGGGCAAAAATTGGGGATTGGTCCTGCTTTGAGCAGGGGGTTGGACTAGATGACCTCCTAAGGTCCCGTCCAACCCTGATATTCTATGATTCTATGATAATGGGAATAAACAGATACGTAGCTCTGATTCAGTACACCAATTCCCGTGTCCACAAGAAAAACTCCCCATGACTTCAGTGATGAACGAACCGAGGAAAAGCGGAGTAAGCATCTCGGGATCTGGCTCTGGACACGTCCCGTACAGCACCCCAGAAGCACAGTCAGCTTGGGCTGAGTGCACAGGCACGCCTACCATGCTGTAGCCAGGCTAAGGACATTGGGGCTAGCCCCCCTCTCTTGTGCTGTGAGCTCTGCAGCAGCCACGCAGGACAGACAGGACCTGTCTTATTAAGCCGGAGCAGAGGGAGAGAGGAATTTGAAGGCACAGGCAAAGGATCAGAGCTGGGGGGGATAGCTCAGTGGTTTGAGCATTGGCCTGCTAAACCCAGGGTTGTGAGTTCAATCCTTGAGGGGGCCATTTAGGGATCTGGGGCAAAAATTGGGGATTGGTCCTGCTTTGAGCAGGGGGTTGGACTAGATGACCTCCTAGGGTCCCTTCCAACCCTGATATTCTATGATTCTATGATTCTATGTCTACAGAGGGAACTGGAAAAGGGAGGAAGATTCAGGGAGGCGTCTCCAAACGGCAGGGGCCCCAGTTGTGCTGAGCGTGTGGAGAGGGATAGAGAAGAGGAATGGAGGGAGGAGGCATTGAGGGACAATGTGACCCGCGGCAGCAAGGCCCCGGATGGGGTCTGAGTCCAGCCGTTGCATTGGGAGCAGCCCGTACCTCCAATTTCCACGTCTGCCGGACGTACTCGCGCACCATGTGGTCCCGCATGCTGTCAAAGATGCCGGGCTGCAGCTCCACGCTGCTGGGACGGTTGCAGGGCTTGCGGAGGGTGCAGCAGAGCCCGTCGGCGTCCTTGGAGTAGAACTCGCAGAGCTCCTCTGGCCCGCAGTGCGCCTTGCCCCCGGCGATGGCGTAGGTGCCGTTCAGCTGGCGCTCGATGGGGTAGTGGTAGAACTGCAGGTTGTGCACCATGGAGAGGACGTAGCCCCCCAGGCTGCGGAGGCACTGGCGAAGGAGGAAGAGGCCGTCTGACATGCCCGCCAGTTTGAGGTACTCCTCGGCCTCCGACCGAGAAATGCTGCCGTAGAAAAAGGGCAGGTGGCTGGCTGCATCCGGCATCGCGTACGCTGACTGGGGCTCCTCGGATCTGCTCAGACACGCCGGGTGCAGGGCCTAGGGAACGGAAGCAGAAATCCTCATTGAGACATTGCCTCGCAAGACTGCCACGGACAAAGGGAAGCTGTTAGCAGAGGACCCCTTGGGAGTGCAGGGCCCGCGTCACCATGTCCATCCATCTGCCCACAAGCCATTACCGCAGGGTCAATTAATAGAATCTAAGGCCACAAGGAACTATCTGGATCATCTAATCTCCTTTCCTGCGTAACGGGCTAGATAATTCCACCCTGTGATTCCTGTATCATGCCCCTAACTGCTGACTGAGCCAGAGTGTGGTTTTTAGAAAGACATCTGGTCTTGAGTTAGAGATTTCAGGTGATGGAGAATCCACCGCATCCCCTAGTGAGTTTTCCTATGGTTAATTATCCTCACTGTTAAAAATTTGCACCTTAGATCCAGCCTGAAATTTTCATTGGATCTAGTTATGCCGTTATCGTCTAAATTAAAAAGCCCCCTACTACCCAAAATTTTCTCTCCAGATAAAAGGAAATACTGTTTTTTGCAATGCATAATTAACCTTTGGAACTCACTACCTCAACATACTGTTACGGCCAAGAGATTAGCGGGCCCCCAAAAAAGGGCTAGACTGTTCTATGGGAAATCAGAACATTGACAGTTCCACTAGACAGGATACAAGTTAATAAGGGATATAAAACCCTTATGCTTCTAGGCATAATCCAACCACCAAGTGACAAGGGCAAAGAAGAACCTTTCCCTATCTGTTGCTGAATTTTTTGCATCTTCCACCTCAGTGTCTGGCAGTGGCCCCTGTGAAAGATTGTCCATTAGACGGACCAATGGTCTGAGCCAGTTTGGTCCTCTGTGCCTATCAACCCAGAGAAAGCTGGGACTCCACTTTGACAATCTGTCCTTGTCGCTTGGATTCCATACAATTCTCCCACCCTTTCCAAACTGGAATCTGCAGATGTCACCGGAGGCCCCTAGACTCACAGCAGAGTAATAAAAGAAAGGGACTTACCACCTACCCCAGTACAGCCAGCTCTCAATAGGAACCCAGTGCGACATGTCACGCTGCTGGCTGAGCCTGTGTCGAGTCTCCTCCACCAATGAGCTGTTATCTGTGCTATTGGTTTTGGTATCAGGTTATCTAAATCCCACCCACAGACCAAGGCCAGTTTCCATTAATTCATGGAAACACCGGTGAGCTCCAGTGGGTACATTGGCTACCTGGGAGCTGACCTTTGATGGGGATGTAGCGTGACGTGAGAAGAGCTGAGCTGGCGTCTCCTTTCCACAAATGTGTCGGTCACATTCAGAATTCAGTCAGCCCGACTCCTTGGGTCACTGTGCCTGGTCTCTGCGCTTCTGCACTGATTCTTTATTCACTGTTATTATTAGTCATAGCATTATAGTGCCCAGGAGCCCCAGACAGAGACCAGGACCCAATGGTGCCAGGGGCTGTACAAACCCAGAACAAAAACACAGTCCCTGCCCGACAGAGCTGACAGTCTATCAAACGAACGACAGATACAGACAGACCGACAAGATTTTAATTTGCCCCAATGGCCAGGCCTCTTGGTCGACTGAGGGACAGCCCTATCGTACACTAAAGGCCAGCACGAAAAGGACCGGGCCTTAGACGGTCATATGGCATTCTGAGTTGGGCTGGCCACACCCTGGTAGCGTGTGGGCTAGGCAGGGACTGTCCTTTTGTTCCGTGTTTGTACAGTGCCTAGCACAGTGGGGGTCCTGATCCGTGACTGGGGCTCCTACATGCTACCGTGATACAAATAATCAATCATAATAATAAGCGTTGACCTTATAGATGATGCACACCAGGCCAGTGGTTTTCAAACTGCAGGTCGCGCCCCAGTACTGGGTCGCGGAATGGAAGGCGCTGGGTCGCGATGGCTCTGGTCAGCACCGCTGACCAGGCCGTTAAAAGTCCCGTCGGCGATGCTGCCCGGCTAAGGCAGGCTAGTTCCTACCTGTTCTGACCTGCGCTGTGCCCCGGTTCCTGGCCAATGGGAGCTGGGGCGGGATGGTGCCTGCGGTTGAGAGCCGTGCGGAGCCGGATCTGCTGCTGGCTGCTTCCACGGCGCAGCGCGGTCTGCGGTGCCAGGACAAGCAGAAGCCTGCCTTAGCCCCCCGTTGTGCCGCTGACTGGGAGTCACCCAAGGTAAGCCCGTGTCCCAATCCCCTGCCCCAGCCCTGAGCCCCCCCAAACCCAGAGCCCCCTCCTGCACCCCAAACCCCTCATCCCCGGCCCCATCCCAGAGCCTGCACCCCCAGCCCAGAGCCCTGACCCCCCTCCTGCATCCCAACCCCCTGCCCCAGCCTTGAGCCCACCCCCAAACCCAGAGCCCCCTCCTGCACCCCAAACCCCTCATCCTCGGCCCCACCCCAAAATCTGCATCCCCAGCCCAGAGCCCTGACCCCACTCCTACATCCCAACCCCCTGCCCCAGCCCTGAGCCCCCCCAAACCCAGAGCCCCCTCCTGCACCCCAAACCCCTCATCCCTGGCCCCATCCCAGAGCCTGCACCCCCAGCCCAGAGCCCTGACCCCGCTCCTGCATCCCAACCCCCTGCCCCAGCCCAGAGCCCTCTTCCATACCCTGAACCCCTCATACTGGGCCCCACCCCTCAGCCCTCACCCCCGCACCCCATCCCACTGCCCCAGCCCTGAGCCCCTCCCACAACCCAAACCCCTCCTCCCCAGCTCCGTTGGGTCACGGGCATCAACAGTTTTCTTCAACTGGGTGGCCAGAAAAAAAGTTTGAAAACCACCGGCCTAGTGTATGCGGGATGGGGATGGAGGGGGATTGCTGGAGAGACACCATCCTGCCATAGCTCTCCTGCTATGCTCAGGAGCAAGGCAAGGAGGTGCCTGCCCAGGGAGCCGGATTTATGGCCACCAGCTTTTTTTTGACCTATTTGTTTTTTATCTGCCTGAAGCCCAGAAAGGGCCATCAGACGACCGAAGGGGAAAGCAGGCTGAGCAGCGGAGCCGTTTTACTATTGCAGGAAACCGCAGCAGGAAACAGTCAGGGAGGTTTGCAACTTGGGTACAAGCCGTAGATTAAACTGTGTCAGGCTCAGCAAAATTCAGCCTGTGTTGTGAAGCCCCTTTAATCAAATGCCTGAAATGGGAGGATACGGGGACCAAATGGGCCAGCAAGCAGGATTTGGGGGGGGGGGGAAGGGGCAGGAGACCTGAGTTCGGAACATAGGAATTGCTGGACTGGATCAGACCAGGGGTCCAACTAGCCCAGTACGCTGTTACCAACAGTGGCTAATACTAGTTGCATCAGAGGAAAATGCAAGAAACCCTGCAGGAAACAATTATGGAGTAACTAGTCCCCAGTTAAATTTACTTCCTGACCACTGATAATTAGGGAGTGGTTTAGGCCCTGACGCATGTGGGTTTATATCCCTTCCAAAGTTTGTGTTTAATCTTTACTATTATAATATAACTATGGAAATTGTTGCATGCAGTGGTGTTGTTGCCATGTTGGTCCCAGGATATGGGAAATGTTTGTTATCTATATACATGTCTGGTCCTTTTCCGAATCCTGCTAAGCACTGGGCCTCAAAGATATTTTGCGGTAATGAGTTCTGTTCCTAACACTGCCACTTGCCTCACCCTGTGACCCAGAGCAACTCTCTTAGCTGCTTCGTACCTCAGTTTCCCTCTCTGTGAAATAGGTACAGCATTATTGTCCCCATCTTGCAGCAGTGTTGTGAGGCTTCATTTATAACCCTTCATACAAGGCGAGCACCTATGTGGTGCTACGCACCTTCAACTCCCCCTGACTGCTAAAATCAAAGGCCCTGATTTTTCAAGCAGCCTCTACATGTTGGGTGGCAGTTTGGGCCTCATTTTCTGGAGGTGCTGAGAATCCCTGAAGTGTCTCAAGTGGAGACATGCCTGAAGTGTCTCAAGTGGAGCATCCGAAAAACAGAAGGACCCAAAATCAGTGGCCACTTTAGAACATGTTGGCCTTCGCGTGTGAAGTCGCACTGAGAAAGGCCTCTCCCCAACTTAATTGGGTCTTATCAAAACTGCAACCACATTTAGGGGAGCAAGACAAGCAGAAAGATCTCGGAGATATCTGTCATTTACAGCTATCTATAGCCAGCCACAGACCTCGGCATGGGAAAAAAACTGCCAGCAGCAGCGGCGTATCGCTTCATGACATCTAAACACAACAGGCTGGGCCAAATTCTGCTGCCTGCGACACTGGTGCAAATCAATCAAAGTCAGTGGGGTTGGATCAGTGAAGCAGGGAGAAGTATTGGATCAGTGAAGCCTGTTATGATGGCTGTTTGTGGTTCCCTGTTGTTATTGTTGGCGATATTATGATGATGATTTATTATTAACCTGGTCACATCAAACCCCAGCAATTGCAGCTCTCACGGTGTGAGCTGGCCCTTTAAGATGGATGAGGTTCAGCATCACCTGTGCCAGGGGTAGCCTGCCTCCCCAGGTGAAGGGAATGGAGGCAGGGTGGGGGCAATGTGATGTGAGCGTGTGACTCAGCACTAGGCCTGCTGAGGAATATAAGGCCAGCGGTAAGTCTGTGGTGTGCTTGAGCAGAAGCTGCAGGGATAGGCGCCTGGGAGGAGGAAGGTCAGTGAAGCCAGCACTAAGAACCCTGCACCAAGGGTGTGAGCCAGGAAGGTGGGTTCAGTGGGGAGATTGGTGGGTGTTTGAATAGTCCCTTAATAAACCAGACTCCTGAAAAGAGGAGGCATGTTCAGAAAACACCAGCAACAGGGTGGTGGAGAACGGAGGCAGCGGCGGTGCCGGGGCTGGTGTTGCCTTAATGAAAGGCAATGACCCATAGGAGGGGGAGACAGGCCGAATCCCCTTGGCTGTTCTCTTGTTAGCGCCTGTAGCTGAGCCTGGCCCTTCAGCCCCCCTGTGAGTGTCCGTTCCCGTCCCAGGAAACGCAGCAGGGACAAGGGTGGTAGTGGTGAAGATGATGCCCATCTTCCCCAGAGCTTGGCTGCATCTCTCGGGGAAGCCATTTTCTTTCCCCATTGCTTTGGGTTTTCCTCCCCTCCCTGCTGGAACATTCCTCCTAGGGTGACCAGATAGCAAGCATGAAAAATCGGGACAGTGTGTGGGGGGTAATAGGCACCTAGATAAGAAAAATCCCCAAATATTGGGACTGTCCCTATAAAAGGGAGACATCTGGTCACCTGAATTCCTACAGAGCCTGAGTGGGGATGACCTCATGAGGAAGTGGCAGTGGGAAAACGCCGCTGTCTACAATGGCACCTGGTACTGTGGAAGGTGAACAAGCCCCAGCCTGGCCGTGGGCTCGAGGCAAAGACGGGAGTGAGGTGTGATGGCGGTTGAGAGCAAGTGGGGGGGGTAGTTTGAAGGAGCAGGTGCTTAAGGAGGTGAGACAAGGTGGCAGGTCAGTGAGACCGACCCAGGCACGGAGCTGAGCGTGGGGGAGGGAGGTGGAGGACGGAGAAGGGGGAGCGAGAGCAGGGATGCAAGTTACATGGGGGCCCTGTAATGAGGCGCTAGTCTGAGGTGCTCTGAGGGGAGATTTTTGTCCATCTCCAGACCACTTCTCTCTACGCCTGCGTCTGCTTACCAGGAGGCAGAGCCCTTGGAAGCCCTACATGGCCTCATACTGGATTTGCTGAGCCTTTTCCCACCAGTGATGGGGGTAGAAACTCTTCCCCTGCTCGCCAGGCTGCCAACCGACGGCCGCTGCTTCCTCCCGCTTGGTGGCTTGCAACTGCCATGGAACCTTCCTGCGAGGAACTGCCTCGCCCCCGCAGCCTCGTACACCGTTCTTAGGGTGACCAGATGTCCTGATTTTATAGGGACAGTCCTGCTATTTGAGGCTTTTTCTTATATAGCAGCCTATTACCCCCCACTCTGATTTTTTCACACTTGCGGTCTGGTCACCCTAACAGCTCTGCCGTAGCCCTGGCCTTGCAGGGTTTGCGCCAATAGGGGTGTTGCTGTTGTCAGCTATTGTCAGGCCTTGGAACGGGGGATCCCTTGGATAACTTACCAAGACGGCTCTTTCTAACCGAGCGGCTTCCTTGAGCGCGGGCACAGCAGCGACACCTGCTTTTAGAGCCAGAGGTCCCTGGTTCGCTCCTGGTCCTGCTGCTGACAAAACCCAGTCAGGGTATGTGGCTTACTCGGCCATACATGCAGCATTTAAGGGGCATGCTCAGCAACCAGGCCCTATTCTACACAAATAAGAGCAGCACTTTAAGCTAGAGAACTAAAATATCGGCTAAGGAGCCTGCTTCACTGACGTGCTAGCAACGTAGGGCCGGATTCTCCACTGCCTCTCCGTTGGCCTGTATTGACCGTAATACCTGGCACAGTCACCTGTATCAGGGCAAAGTGGGTATAAATTGCTACCATTCTGCACCCCCTCTGCCCTAGCATAAAAAATGGGGGAACTGTGCTTACCATCTTACACTGTGCATGGTCATGCTTCATGTCAAGGGTCTGCTTACAAAAGCCTAATAAGGGATACTTCCTAACTATTATATAGGGCCTTTCGTCAGTGGGTCTCAAAGTACTTTACAAAAGAGGTCAATACCACTATCCACATTTTTATGGATGGAGAAACTGAGGCCCATACAAGAGGAATAGATATGAGCATGCTACAGTCATGAGTAATATGCTATATATAAGGCGTTGGCAACCTTTCAGAAGTGGTGTGCCGAGTCTTCATTTATTCACTCTAATTTAAGGTTTCGCGTGCCAGTGATACATTTTAACATTTTTAGAAGGTCTCTATAAGTCTCTAATATATAACTAAACTATTGTTGTATGTAAAGTAAATAAGCTTTTAAAAATGTTTAAGAAGCGTCATTTAAAATTAAATTAAAATGCAGAGCCCCCCGGACCGGTGGCCAGGACCCGGGCAGTGTGAGTGCCACTGAAAATCAGCTCGCGTGCCACCTTTGGCACGTGTGCCATAGGTTGCCTACCCCTGCTATATATGGTTATAAGCACATCAGTAAAAGGTGTGGTAGGTGGTTATAAGCAGTCTGTTGATCTATTGGACTGCATAACAATTGATTAACCTCTCATTAAAACATCTGCTAACAGCTTGAAGCTTTCTGAGCTCCTGATAAACATTAGTATACAGTGGGGGCCCATTCACATTTTGCTTCTGGTTTTTGTGCTCACAAGTCAAATCCAGTTGAATAGATATTGCTAAGAAGAGTCATTTCTCCCTGGAAGAGGGTTTTATTAAGGTTCATCCTTAAGTGAAATGACTCTGTTCATGTTTACAGAAACGCTGGAGAACAAACCCTTCAATGTCCGTTTTGGGGGTTTTCTTTTGGAATCCTGCACCACTCGGGCTTCACCTGGACCTGGTCTTCTCTCTTCTAAAGAAATGAGCAGGTAAGGCTATTAACATGAAGGATAGTACTTGGCTGTGTATTTAAATAATAACTAGACATCTGAGGTCTCTTTCATCCCTATAGATCCCAGACGTGCATGTTGAGATCTTTCATCCACCACTGAAATGCAGCCACTTCTGATGTGGAACGTGGTGACCATTTTGCCCTAGTAATAACATACAATTTTTAGGAAGCGAAGTGTAGAATAATTTCTCTGATCCCATTGGAGGGAGGTTAGGACAATACTGCTCCAGGCAGGAAAATGAGGAAAAATCAGAGTTCAAAAAATATCCCCTCTACTTCTCAGCTGTCATTGAAACAGGATCACTCTTCTGGGTACGGGGAAGGGTCTGTGGCAGGCAGCTGCTTCTGTGTCCGTGTCTGTATTGCCCTCATCACTTAGAGGATGTCTACTCTGGAGCTGGAAGCGAGCCTCCCAGCCTGGGCAGACAGGCTCCAAAGCAGCAGCAAGACTTCCCTGAAGAGCCACAGCAGAGCCCGGAGGGGCCTGTATCAATCGGGATAGGAACAGCTGAGCCAACTCACAAGCCCCCAACTAAATTCCTGATCGTGGTGCCCAGACCCCTAAATTACCAAGATTTTTATTTGTTAAATAAATGGAATTTTGCCCAACGCACTGACCACTTGGGCCAGTGTTCCCTGTGGCTCTGCCAGGGCCGGCTCTAGCTTTTTTGCTGCCCCAAGCGGCCAAAAAAAAAAAAAAAAAGCCGCCCCAGGAATGGCCGGAATGCCGCCCCTTCAGATGTGCCGCCCCAAGCACCTGCTTCCTTTGCTGGTGCCTGGAGCTGGCCCTGTGGCTCTACTGACTGACCAACCAACTGCTTATGGTCCCTTATGCATCTTTCCTATGCTGACCCCCTCTCCTCCACCCCAGTTTACTTGCAGCTGGGTGGGTAGTTGGTGACTGAGGGGAAGCTCATCACATTTGGGCGGGGAGAAAACTCGTGAACCTTTATATAGAGTGCACCCCCCTCCTTCCACCCTCACACCCCTCTACGTCTGCTCCCCCAGGCTCAGCAATTGCCACCTGCACACTTCAGTCCCGTCCTGCCCTTTCATCACGATTCATTCACTCTCTGCCCGTGCTTCGGCTCAGCCCCTCTCAGCTGGCAAGAGCCCCCCCGAAGGGGCAGCGTGCTGATTCCACTCGAAGGGGAAGGAGAGATCGGGTGATAAAGAATGGAAAAAATAATGACACATTCGGTGCAGTCAGATGGCAGTGAAGGCCTAGGCTTGTTCATATCCTGCTGGGGACTTTTTCTCTCTCTGTGGTTATTTGTCAGATGCTAATGAGCGGAAGCAATTAACTCCCATTGCTGTGTGGGGAGGGAAGCCACCTGCACTGGGGGGGGGGGGGGGGGGGGAGGCGGTCTGGTGGGCATGGCTCCATCGGCAGTTTGAAAGCACAATTCTCAGCCAAGAAGGCTTCATATCTGAGCTGATTTTTTGTGTGTGCATGTGTTGAGGCTTGAACGGTGAGGATCCCTTTGTTACGAGAAAGTTGTCATCCGTTGATGGAGCGCCTTTCATTTTACAAATGGATGTGCCGATTGTCCGCTGCAGGAATGAGTGGAATGCAGCCACCTCTGGGGTGGAATGTGGCCGCTGATTGGCAGGGCGGAGCAACGCTCCTATCAGCGGGAGGCTAAGGCCAGTTCTACAGCCAGGTACATCTGGAGGGCAGTGTGAAGTCACCCGAGCTGGAGTCTGGCCAGTGCTCTGCTGCAAACAGGACCATGGGGTCTTTAAGGACCCAGCAGGGGTCAGGCCTGTCTGTGAAACGGCAGCACAGTGGGCAACTACTGTCTTGGTGGCGAAGTCCCTTCTTCGTGCTGACCCATCATGAACACCCCTTATTGGTGAGGGCTGTTGGCCAAACGGGGTCCTATATAGAGCCACTCATGCTTTTCCTTGTCTCTCTGCCTATCCAGGTACTCATTGTCAGACGGCTACCGGTGTGGTGCTCTGCTCTGTTCAATGTTGATATCAGTCGGCAGCGTGCGTGTTCCCTCTGTGTGCTGCCCCAGCTCTGCGCAGATAGCTAACACAGCAGACCCCGGGAGAACCCCCAATGACCACAGACTCTAGTAAGGTACGAAGGCACGTCGGCCAGGTTTATTGTCGAAGAGAAGCACAGTGATAGTTTCCCGTAGACTCTACAGGACATACTATGGAATTTGTGCCCCCTGGCAATGGACCGGCTCAGTCAGTGGCGGGACTTTCCACTGCCCCCTAGGCTGGACAAAGACAACTCCCTCGGGGGTGAATTCTTATACACAGGTACAAACAAGTTACACATCACTCCTGACGTATTGAGGTGCAACCCTTCTACGTAACAAGGTACAACCCCTCTACGCAGTAAGGTGCCGCCTCCCACTTTGTACATGTTGGTTCAAACAAAACAACTCTATCCATCATATTACCCTTTTGCCCCTGCCTTTAGGATGGGTCAGCCTGTTCCTTGTTATCTGTGTGGAATATACAAGTGTTCTGGTACCTTTAAGGTTTGTGTACTTTTGCAACATCAGCCCTTTCCTTGCCAACTTCTGTGAGCAGGGCCTGCCTTTGGCGTACAGCTTAACTTTGCTTTATGTTAGCAAAGTCTTGACCGTTACTTTAGCTCAGGCCTTAGGCCTCATACTGGGCCTCTGATACAAGGGTTTATGTTTCAGGGCCTCATCTTACTACACTCATATGCCCCCGTCCGTGTAGTATGGGAGACCCTGCTCAGTAGCACCCCCCTGTTCCTTTGCGCAAATACTCACTAGCTAATTGTCTCCAGTTATGGAGCGGGGGGGACAGCAGAGTCCACAGACATCCGCTTGATCTCTATGGGGCTAAGCAGCATTGTGTGAAATAGGATCACTTATGTAACTCTTTGTCGCTCTTTGCAGTGGTCAGTGACTGACCACAGAGCAGACGCAAACCTTTTCAATCTGATCCTGACCATTACCGCAAGTGTCTTGGCTCCGCTAAAGTTGCCATTGCAAAATACTGCCCTGGAGTAGCCATACAAGATCCCTGTCCCACAGCAGGATCTCCAGGCGATGGACCCTTTATCTCATGTAGAAACGTTAGCCTAGGGGATCTCTTTGCAAAATTAAGACGCATGATCCATCTGTCTCCTGAGAGCAATGCAGGGCATAGAAGGGTTTTACCACTTGCGGCACTTGGTCTAAATTTCATATCATTTCTGAAACATTTTGAAGATCAGACATGTCTGAGCTTGGTCGACTTAAGCACTTGGGACACGATCAAATCCTGCACCACTGACGTTAATGGGAGCTCTGCCATTGACTTCACTGAGTGCTGGATCAGGTCCTCAGCAAGAAGCCTGCTGAGTTTCAGGGAGGTGTCTCGGCCACGCACAGACCTGCCCATGAAACCAATTCTTAGTATCCTCTTGTGTATGACCAAGACGGTCGTTCCCCAGGGTTTTCCTTCTGGGGCAACGTTGTTGCATCTCAGTGAGTGGATGGGGGGGTTGGGATTCCTTGGCACAAAGGGCATCATGTCACATGGTCTGGCCTTCATCGCGTGAGGCCATTGCGTTTCTAGGGCAGTTTTTTCCTGATGCGGTAGGATGACATCTGGCTCATGTCCCAGCGGTGGGATGCTCTAGATACAGCTGGCACTGCATACTTGCATACAATGCAACCATCACCTCCTGGCTGCGTGATGTCCCCCAGTGGCTAAGCCCGCAGAAAGGATAAGGGACTTGCTGCCACTCGGAAGCCAGGTTTCTCCATTAGTTCACACAGCGGAGTGGTGTGTGTTTGGAGCTGAAAGGCGAGGGGGAGACCAGTCTCTGCTGCCTGTGTGTGAAGAACACATGACTGCTTGTGTTTGCAGCACGTGGATTTGATTCATAGGCTGGAGGACAGGTGTGTGTGTGTGCGCGCGCACACACACAAAGCTCTTCTTTGTACAGTCACTATAGAGACTCAATGGCTCTGAACCCACAGGTCCAGGGTAGCGTTTGACTAGTGCTCCGTAACTCTGAGGGTGCATCAGACAATTCCCACTCTGGTGCTCCCCACAGTGTGTGTGGCTCTGTTCGCTCTGCCATGGGGGGTGCCAAGTCTTTCAAACCAGTGACAATCTACCTCTGCGCCCCATGCCTACCACTCAGGCTGAGCCCTGGGAGGACAGTAGCGACAATGTAGTGTCAAAGCTTGACAGTTTTCCTGGGACTGATTAATGAACCAGAGAGAGGAGTTGGTGCCTCAGCCAGGCCCGGTCTGGGCCCAGGCCAGGGTTCCTTGGTGCCACCACAGGGGAGGGATAGCTCCGTGGTTTGAGCATTGGCCTGCTAAACCCAGGGTTGTGAGTTCAATCCTTGAAGCGGCCATTTAGGGATCTGGGGCAAAAAATTGGGGATTGGTCCTGCTTTGAGCAGGGGGTTGGACTAGATGACCTCCTAAGGTCCCTTCCTACCCTGATATTCCATGACACCTTCACCCAGTGGAAAGGAAGCAAGGGGCTGTCGTCTTCCACAACAGCCCCTGCCCCCAGATTGTCTCAGCCTAAGGGCTCCAGCCCTCCATGGCCATCTGTAGCACAGAGCACTGGGCTCCCAGGCCATGGCACATATTGTGCACAGGAGAGAGAAGCCTGACAGAGCAGAAATGAGATGGAAGGATGGGCCAGTGGTGAGGGTGCTAGTCTGGGAGGGGGGAGGCCGGGGTGCAATTCCCGGCTCTGCCACAGACTTCCTGTGTTACCAAGGGCAAGTCACTGAGCCTCTTTGGATAAAGGAGGATAACAGTGCTTCCGACTCACACCAGCTCCGTAAGGCACTCAGGTACCCTGCTAATGGGGGCCGTGTAAGAGCATGAGAGAAATGAGAACTATCTTTCATCTCCCGCACTGGCCCCGGTTGTTCTGACCATGCATTTAACAAGCACCTTCTCACGCATGACTGAAAGCATCGCTGCATGCTGCAGAGGCAGCCGTCCTATAGGGAGACATTTTACGCCTTGGCCTCTCACCCACACTATATGCCTCAGGGTTAAGCAACTGTCAGAAATGTGTGTTTCCAACCACAAAGTGACCCCACCAGAGACCTAATCCTCTGCATGTTAGAAGCATTTGCAATACATTTTTTTTTTGTTTTAAGTTAGAAAGGGGAGATCTTTAAATATCAAACCCGGGATATTTAATCTTATAGTTTAGCTCATCTTTTTATTGTTGTCTTGTAGCACCTAGAGGCTCCAACCAAGAGCCGGGCCCCAGTGCTAGGTGCTGTACAAACACACAGCAAGGCACAGTCCCTGCTCTGAAGAGCTTACAGTCAGGCAGAGGGACAGGCCAAGGAGGTCACAGGTGGTCAGTGTCAGAGCTGCCAATAGACTCATGGTTCCCTGATTCCTAGTCTGCCGGCCTAGCCGTTAGCCCACTCCGCCTCTCACAATGGGACTCTGATCTCAAGTTGTCCTGCAGCCAAATAAGACAAAATAATAATAATGCCCCTTTTGTTAATTACATGATATATCGTCCTCCCGTGTTGTGCTCTACCTTGGCTCCCATCACCCATGTCTTCACCAATCTCTCTGCAAAATGATGCCTCCTTAACTTCCGAAGTTTTCTAATTCGAGTCAGTCCAGCAAAGGCCAATAGATTGTCAGGCTTAAAACGTGCGATAACTAGAGCTGTGCGAGAACAGTGGGAAATGATGCAGTTCCAGAAAAAAAAAATCATTCCAAGTTGGACTGAAAAGCTGGAAATGCAAAAATTTTTCACAGAACGGAAATATCTTGAAAAAGTCCAGGCCGGTAAGTGGGCTGGGAAGCTGAGGAGGCAGGCTGCTTGGAAGCTGGCTGCCCACGGAGCCGGGGACCCTGCCCACCTGCTGGCTGGTTGGGCAGGTGGGGTAGCAGGAAACCAGGCTGACTGGCCAGTCTACCTGCCTGGTTTCCGTTGAAAGTTTCACCGGAATCGACACGGTCGCACAGAATGTTTCAGTTTCACTGAATCAGCATTTTCCATCTGAAAACTGTTGTCAGAAAACTTTTGACCAGCTCGAATGAGAACCCTGAGCTGGCTTCAGTATTTTTATCACGTCACTTCTTAATCATCACCTCCATCTGTTTGTCAGTCCGGGCCGCCCTACCTCCAAGTCAGCACACGCCTCCATTCGAGGTAGCTTGCTAATCGCCTTATGGTGAATTCCCTTCGGTCTAACGGCATCTGTCCTTCGTTCAGGTAGGCCAGGTTGGAGACTTGATCCCAAATGCGGTCGGAACAGAGCTTCACTCAGTGATCTCTGTGTGATAGAAGCCAACTGTCTCCTAGCCTTCTGTACCGCTGGGACATGTAACGTTGGGTTTGTCAGTACAGTGGGGCTCCTTCTCTGTCCTTCGCTGTATTAACTGCTCTACTTCACTGCAGGGTTGCGGGAACAATTTGTACAGTGCGGGTGCTGAGACCCATTGAACCAAACTGTAAACCCTGTATATGATGGAAACCACTTCAAGCCAGGGGGCGCGGCAGCACCCCTAGTTCCAGCCCCTATGCTTCATAGTCATAGAATCATAGTATATCAGGGTTGGAAGGGACCTTAGGAGGTCATCTAGTCCAACCCCCTGCTCAAAGCAGGACCAATCCCCAATTTTTGCCCCAGATCCCTAAATGGCCGCTTCAAGGATTGAACTCACAACCCTGGGTTTAGCAGGCCAATGCTCAAACCACGGAGCTATCCCTCCCCACAAATGCTTCACTGCCATTTAAGAGTAACTTAGCTTGGATGATGTTCTTCTCCAAATGCATCACTTTACACTCCTGTTTGGTTTCATACTCCACCTCTAAGTCTGTTTGCCACATTTGTCCAGATTAACCCACCGAACAAAGTGCGGTAGACTGACTCAGAAATGCACAGAGATGAGGACTATCTGTGCAGCTCCTCGCACAACTCAGTCTGGCTGAAATCTACCATTGTGCAAAGGCAGCAGGAGGTCTATGCCTTACTCATGATGCAATACACTTGTGCGCTGGTCCTCTCAATGTCACCAGTTTGACTTCCAGGAGCAGCTCATTTTGGGACACCTCCTTCCAGCCCAGCCCGGCGGAAGTGCTCATTTCCGCTCGCAGGGGGAGCCGAATGCAGGTAGCCGTTGGATGGAGAAGTCCGTTTTTTGGTGATCATAATAATGGGACATGCAGATAGCATCTTTCATCAGGAAAGGTCCCAGAGCACTTTACAAGTTGTTTATATGGCTCATTCGCCCGCATCTGCAATGTAAAGTTAGTGGAGCCGAACGGCTGTGATGTCCCTCGGAGATGGGATGACCCAGCCGTTCTGCTGCTGTGACCTTACACAAGTGTCTGGGGAAGGGAAGAATACATTCTCCGGCTAAAACTGCAGGAGGGGATGTAGAGAGGGCAAACATAATTACCCAAGTTGGAATTTGGCCAGGACATCTCTACTCTTGCAACAGAGATCTCTAATGATCACGAGTCATGAGGCTTTTGTATCATTTGGAAGGGCAGTCTAGCGGGACCAGAGGATCCAGGCATGACAATAACTTTTTAGATAGCTTGTTTGTCACTAAGCAGTGGCGCTGTTCACTTGTATGAACACAGATGGTTGAGTGGCTGGAACGGAAGCCATTGCCAGCCAGGACGAAAGCCAGTAGGGCCTGGGGTGCATTCATCAATTCCCAAACAAAGACATTTCGTCTTTGTGTGGAATAAACCTTGAAAAAGTTGCTGTTTTAAAAAGAAGTGGACACCTGGCCCCCGATGCAGCTGCCCCTGGCAATCGAAGGAGCCAGGCACCCCTGATCCTGCTGTTATTTATTTCAGTTGGCATCTCCGTATCAGAAAAATGTCAACAAACTAGCAAAAATTCAGAGAGGAACAATAAAACTGCCGAAGGGCTGGCGGGACTGATTTATGAGTATAATTCTCAGGAACTAACTATGCACATGATGTGTTGGCCAAGCATGACTGGGGGGAAAATGTGATCGCCAACTCCAAGTGTCTGAGGCAAGAGAGGAGGCAGTTTGTTAACCTGTTCCAAGGGGATATTACTAGTAGGAATGTCCTGATATTAAGCAAAGGAAAATGTAGGCTGGTTATCAGGAAACATTTCCATTCGACCATGGAACAGTCTCCCCGAGGGAAGTGGTGGAAGTCCTATTACTTGACTCATTTGAAACTGGACTCGAAAATGTGCTGTAGGGAATAATCCCACATTGGCAGGTAATGGATGGGATGAGCTAATAGGACTTTCCCATATCTAATTTCTGCAATTCTGAGAGTTCCACTTGGGGAAAATGATTCTCCGGATTTCTGATCTTGGCCTGAGCGTAATGTGAGGCTCAGCGAAGGCTCTGTAGAAAACTCTGGAAAAGGTTCGATGGGGAAATGTTCTGCTTCCATAGGCTGGAATGCTGTTGTCTTTTCTGCTGGCTGTTAAAGGGCTCGAACTGACAGCCCTGAAGAATGCACTCCCCTGCTCACCCGCAGAATGGGAACGGTGTGGAGAGCAGCAAACTCAAGCTTGCCTCACCCCTTTCCTGGAAGGTGGCTCAGCCCTGACGTACAAGCCCATCACTAGTGGAGAAAATCGAGTTTGGCCTCAGTGGCCTGGTCAGTGCTTAGCCTTTGCGTTCTGTGCTGATGGCCCCGGGGGTCTGGTTTGAGTTACTCCAGGCCCTTCCTGGCTAAGATATTTATTGACTTGGGTCCAGAATGGCAATGTTCCTAAGCCTTCCCCATGTCCTTGCTGCCTCGCATACTTGGCCCCCTAGGCAAACTCACCAGGGCTTTCAGCACATCATGTTTCGAGGCTAACTTTGCAGTGGGACATCTGCTCATAGCAGGTCCCAGCCCCATTCTACTGCCGCACAGGGGGCTGCAGCCAAGATCAGCAGCCAAGGGTTAACGTTCTCCCCAGAAAACCCTCCGGCCTCTGTCCTCGCGAGCCACACCCTTCCACAGTGCCCAGCAACGTCCAGTTATCTCATCAATGTGCGGGCTGCGCCTTCTACCATCTGGTAACAACCCGTGAAAATGAACTCTCCTGGGGGAACGTTATTGCTCAAGGAACTGGGTTTTTGCCACAGAGCCTTTCAACTGGATTGAAGCCAGTCCTGATGAGACGTGATTGGCTGTTCCAGGCTGACAGCTGTTTGGTAGCCCGTAGGGGAAATGCGTTTGTTGCCTCGGTCTGATTCACAGTGGACTCGTGTCCCCATCACAACGATTAGGTTGACACAACGGTCTAGTTGACACCCCCACACACACGTCCCCAGGAGAGTGTCCAAGAACTGAATTGACTAAGGGATTTAATGTGCCCTTTGAGGGCATCCTTCCAGGTCACAGTGAAGTGTGTTGGTTGGAGGACATGTGGAAATTTACCCCTGTGCAGCCCGGTTGTTTGTTGTTTTTGTGCATAGAGAGAGGACATTAGGGTAGGATTCTCGCAAGCACTCATCATTGGTTTAACTCTGTGCCCAGCGAAGTCAATGTTAAGACTCCCGCTGACTTCAGCAAGAGCTGCGACCAGCATTGAGTGTGTCTGAAAATCCCCAGCCCTCTCTGGCACCCCTCAGTTCAGAAGGAGGAAGCTGGATTGGGGGAGGGGGGATGCGGTTCTCTATGGCCATGGGGCCTTTAGCCAGTCTCTTGTCTATTCATGTGCCCGGCCAGAGTTTCTCTGGGCAGTGTCCATTGGACCTGTTCTCAGAGCCCCGGATTTTGACCAGGGTTGCATTGCTTGGTTTGATCCCGTGACCTGCACGCCCCATCACTATTTTGACATTCTTTGTCCTCCATAATCTGTTGCTTTTTGAACTCTGTGTGCCCCCCACCGCCCCCCAATTTGAGGGGTGGGCAGTTCTCATTTTGGTAGGCTCCACCTACCAACTCAGGGTTCAGATAGGCTGGCCCCTTTTGTCCAATGCCAAATTCACTTAAAAAACAAAGCACACTTTAACAAATTACTAACGCTCATATGGCCATGCTGGCATCTCACCTCTGCTTTCGGACTCGGTGTGTGTAGGTGATCACAATCTCCCCAGATAAGGAACAGACCATATATGTGCACTGATGCACATGAAATGTTCAGCGTCTCAGCTTTTTCCACACAAACATCTTTGGGCGGGGGGGCGGGTAATTACTTTCACTGTGAAGTGTCACAGTGTTGAAATGAGAAATTCTTCTCTGTTTTCCATTTGCCCTAGTGACCTCTAAGAGGCTCCAGCCTGGTCTGCTGGCGAAACGTGCCGTCGGAGGCGCTTTAAGCAGAACGCCGGGAGGGAGAGGAGGCGGTTGACGGAGTAACAGGCAGGGAGAATGTGATGAATCTGTCTCTGTCTTTTAAAAAGTGACGCAACTGGCGTCATGAGAAGCAGGGCTGGATGAACCAGTCTGGATAGTCTCTTACGAGACATTGCCTTCGTAGCCTCTTGAAGGACTTTGTCAAAAACTTTTGGAACGTCCAAATAAACGTATTCATTCATTCATCAATTTTAAGATCTCATGGGACCTCACCAATCATCTGGTCTCACCTGCTGTCTAACAGAGGCCAAAACCTTTCAAGGAGGGTAGAATCAGACCAAGACTCACCACATTCATTTCACACATGCCACCAGACATTCATTCTGGATCAGTACTGGATTTGAACCCACGCCCCATAGCTGAAGGGCACCATCCCCCTACCCGACCCGATGAGCCGTTCATCTCCCCTCTCCTGCTCTTTTTCATCTCATTCTTCATCCACAATGATTTTGCCACACGCAAAAGATTTCTAAGCACTTCAGAATGGTACATTTTTGGCTGAATAATAATTGGTGCTACTTCTCCTGAAAAGTCGAGATTCGTTAACATTTTCACTAATGCCCAGCAACTGTGTAGATACCCGTGGCTAGTGGATAATATAGTCCCAGGAATCCACAAGCTCGGTGGTTTTACCATGCAGCCTATGGAGATTTGCTTACCCTGAATGCGTCTGAATTGGGATCGTTCCAATGTCCTGTTTTGGTTTTAACCCTTGCAATTGAAGGATTTTTCAGTGTGCGTATCCTCTCCTCCTCTTGGTGAAATCTCGCTATATTTCAGCCCTCCTGGCTGGAGAGCCCTGGAAGGAGCTAGAGAAGAGGGGCCCTTCAGAGCCAGGGGTCCTTTCCCAACCACAGACCGATTCACAGTAGATTTTACCCAATACAGCGGGAAATTTGTATTTCAGAAACACTCACTCACTATTTTTCTTGCTGCCCGACACATCTGTGTCATGGGGCTGTGTGCTGTGAACTACCTGAGAAGCAGGTGAACAATTACTCATTCTGCAAAGCACTTTGGGGTCCTTCAGGATAAAAGGTGCATTTATTTATATAGCAAGAGAGAAGAGTAATAATGCACTGGAATAGAAAAGACCAGCACTACCGCAAAGTGCTGCTCCTACTTGCATCCAGCCTGGACTGTTTATACATAATTCCCCCTGCTAAACTAACCCTGTAACTAATTCTACTAAGCCTGTAACCATCCCCGCTTCCCTTGAACTCCAGATTAACTATGTAGATTTGCAGTCCACCCACACGCTAGCAATTGCAGAATCAGGGGTGTAGGCTAGGTAGTGTTACAGTTGGCACAGCCTTGCATGCATCCACACTTAATTCTGTGTCCTGCTCACACAGCTATTCCCCTACTCCTGAGCAACGTAAAACCCTCTACCAGAAGACTACCAGTGTGGACGTAGAAGTACCAATATAAGCAGTCCTCCAACAACAATCCCACAATGCAACTGTCTCTTCAGCATTGCCTGGTAAAGGCTTTGAACTCTGCTGCCCAGGGGTGTCAGTGCCCAGAAGTACAGGTGTAACACTGACAGACCCCCAGTCATCAGCAGGTGGACTTGAACCTGGGGCCTCTGGAGCTTAGTGCATCAGTCTCTACTGCATGAGCTAAAAGCTGCGTGGTTCTTAGCCGAAGCTGTAGCAGACTCATTAATCTCTAAATCGACCAGAGGTACACGTACCCCTGGGGGTACGCAGAGGTTTTCCAGGGGGTACATCAACTCATCTAGGTATTTGCCTAGTGTTACAACAGGCTACATAAAAAGCACTAGCCAAGTCAGTACCAGCAAAAATTTCATACAGACAGTGACTTGTTTATACTGCTCTATACACCATACACTAAAACGTAAGTACAATATTTATATTCCGGCTGATTTATTTTATAATTAGATGGTAAATGAGAGAGTCAGCAATTTCCCAGTACTAGTGTGCTGAGACACGTGTGTATTTTTGTGTCTGACTGTGTACGCAAGTCATTTTTAAGTGAGGTGAGATGGGGGGGGCGGGGTATGCAAGACCGATCAGACCCCTGAAAGGGGTACGGGAGTCTGGAAAGGTGGAGAGCTACTGCTCTAGATGATCTAGGTGCCACTAGAGGGGGACAAAGCACCACATCCAGCAGGCATGGAGTTACACAAGCCTCCCACTTTAAAAGCTGTGTGTTGCTGGCAGCTGTATCTGTTACCTGCTGCACAGGTGCTGGAAGTGGAGGTGCTGCTGTACCCCTTGGCTTGAAGTGGTTTCCAGCCCCTCCCGACTGCTATCCTCATCTCTGCAAGCCTGGCCCCTGCTCAGCCTCCTGCCGCTGCATGGCCCAGGAGCGAGGTTCTGGATTGTCTTGGGCTGTGGGCAGAGTAGCCTGTGCAGGCCCAGCTGTGTGGCACTCCCGCAGGATCAAGGGCAGTCGCTGGGAGCTGTGGGGACTCAGCCCCTTGTGGGAAATGCTCAGAATCGTATAGGGCCAGGCTCAAACGGGTGCAAATTCCTGGGTCCACAAGTGGGCAGAGCTTG
The DNA here is from genome assembly GCA_033296515.1 of Macrochelys suwanniensis. NCBI lineage: Eukaryota > Metazoa > Chordata > Testudines > Chelydridae > Macrochelys > Macrochelys suwanniensis. The sequence continues at coordinate 6,290,026 of CM065799.1, forward strand.
TTTGAATGTTTCTGCTCCATAGTGCAGAGGTGACGCTTCCTTCTGGCTCTTGAAAAATAAGTAGTATTGTCCTGCAACCAAAGGACGTTTAACCAGGATCCGCTTTTAATTGACGCCACTGGGAATTTTGCCATGCCCTTTGATGGGCGCAATATCAGACCTGAAACGAGCTACCACCAAAGTAATGTTTTGCCATCAGATTCCCATGTGGAATTTGGCTTAGGAGCCTTAAATGTCTTTTAAGGGAAGATTTTTAGCGAGCTCCAGCCAACCATGCGTTTTCCTGGAGGACAGGATCTGAACATCCAAGTTGATTTTGGGCCTGTTCGTTCGTTTACGATTCATGCACTTGATTTTTTTTTCCTGTGGAACTCGAGAAACGTTGAATAAAGATGCAGGACCAGATTCTCCAGTGCACCCCAGCAGAGGCGCTGGAACTGGGGGTGCTGCCGCACCCCCGGCTTGAAGTGGTCTCCATCATATCCAGGGTTTACAGTTTGGTTCAATGGCTCTCGGCACCCCCACTATACAAACTGTTCCAGCCACAGGCACCAACTTCCGGTGGCGCCGGTGGGGGCTGACGCCGGGTGACATTGCGGGGCCCCGCCCCCAAAGCTGGGCCCCGCCCCCGACGCCGGGCGACATTGCGGGGCCCCGCCCCCGACGCCGACGCAACGTCGCCCAGCGTCGGGGACGGGGCCCCGCATCATCTCCCGGTGCTGAGGTGAGCTTGCCGTGGGTCCCGGGGCTGGCGGGGAGCTGGGCGCGGGCCCCGGTGTTGGCGGGGAGCTGCCGGTGGGTGCTGAGCACCCACCAATTTTTCCCCGTGGGTGCTCCAGCCCCGGAGCACCCACGGAGTCGGCACCTATGGTTCCAGCGCCCCTGTGCACCAGCTGCTTTGCACTGCCCCAGCAGTTTAGCTGGTCAACTCCCCGGGCTCATGGCACCTTTGTGTCAGCAGAGCACTGGAAAGCAGCCAGCGCGTACGGGGGAACATGACCCTGATTAGTTATAAACCCAAAGAACTCTCCTGCACTTCATCTGGTGCCTGAACGCTAGGCTTCTCCCAGAGAAATACACATTTAGGCACGTACAGGAAGATTTTCCAAGGACCTAAAGGAATGTCTATGCTACAAAAAACTCGGGCTTGCACTACAGGGTTAAAAATAGTGGTGTAGACATTCCCGATGTAGGCTGGAGCCTGGACTATGAAATCCAGGCTGTAAAACTCTCTGCTGTGGTGTTTTTGTTGCATTGTAGACATACCGTAAGGAAATTAGGCACCTGAATCCCACTGAAAGTCAATGGGCCCCTAATTCCCTTCAGCTCATTTGAAATCCCAGCCTCTGTGGGAGTTGTGAGTAGAACTGGATGAAAAATAGGTTTCCTGTCCTGTGAAAATTTTTCAATATTTCCAAAAACGTTCCCAACCTGAATTGGGACAAAAAGACCAAATCTCAAAAATGTCAGTGAATAAAAACCGGGGCGGGGGGAAACGTTCCGGTTAATTGAAACATTTCGTTTCGGATTGAGACACACAAGGTGGGTAAGGTAATGTCTTCCCAACAGAAGTTGGTCCAATAAAAGATATTGCTTCATGCACCTTGTCTGTCTAATATCCTGGGATCGACACGTCTACACGTACACCTAAGAACATAAGAGCGGCCACACTGGGTCAGCCAAAGGTCCATCTAGCCCAGGCTCCTGTCTTCCGACAGTGGCCAATGCCAGGTGCCCCAGAGGGAACGAACAGAACAGGGAATCATCAAGTGATCCATCCCCTGTCGCTATTCCCAGCTTCTGGCAAGCAGAAATCATTTCAATTTTGACAGGTTTTATTTTTTAAATTTAGTCTAGTTTTTAATTTCAAAAGGAAAAGTCATTTTAAACCGGAACTCTGGACATTTTTGTTTATAAATGTTGAAACGTTCTGTTTTGTCAATTTGGAAACTTTTTTCGACTTTTTTTTCTCGCCATAAAATTAGTCGAAACTGGCCCTTTTCCGCAAAAAGTTTCCAATTCAGCTCATTGGCGTTTGTCGAGCAAAAAAGCTCAGCCAGGTCTCTCTGGGAGTGCTCAGCAACCTTGAAAATCAGGCCATTGATTTAGGTGCCGTAAGATGAATGGAAGGACAGGATGTTCAGAAAGCCTATGGGAGTTAGGTACTCAATCCTACTGAAATGTAATGGGAGCTGGTTCCTTCGGATCTTTTGAAAAACCCTACGTTTGTTGCCTAATATTAGTGGGCTGGGTTTGCAAACCGTGATGCCAGATTAAGAACAATTAAAGGCAGCAGCGAATGTAGGGCCTGACTTTCATTTATACCAAGGGGACTTAATGTAAATAAGAATCAAGCTTCCTGTGCTCAGTCTGCTTTGAAATACTGGGGCTGGTTGTGAGAGCAGTGGGGGATGGGTAGTGCACAGAGGAAAGTCCTAAAAGCTTTGATTTTGCTTAAGGGGCTAATGAAATAGCGAGCCAGCCCAGAACTAACAATCATCTGAGACTAACAGCAAAAACAGATCAGTTGAGGATCTCCTTGAGGAGCCTTAAGTCATATGCTTAATTTATAGTCGATGCACAACTTAATCGGCAGCCAATACACGTAGTGCAGGATCTGACTAATATTCACATCCGTGTAGCGAGTGATCTTCAGATGCCTGCTGGAGGTGATGCAGGCTGGGGCCTGGTCAGCATATCCTCGGCTGATTGGGAGGGCTGAGTCCTCACATCTATATCATTGTACTGTGGGTCTGGAGGAGAGCATGCCACTAACAGCGTTTTTTAAGCAGAAGATTTTTTCCTTTCTTGTTAATCTCCAAAGCTGCGTGTAAAACTCACATTAATGCACATGCTTAAAAGACACATTCAGGTAGGGTGACCAGACAGCAAGTGTGAAAAATCAGGACAGGGGTGGGGAGTAATAGGAGCCTATATCAGAGAGAGACTCAAAAATCGGGACTGTCCCTATAAAATCGGGACATCTGGTCACCCTACGTTCATGGGGTCTCCCCTTTTTAGAGGGTAGCATTAAGACACCAGGGGATAAAGGTTCAAACTGCATCAGCTCTGCTGCACTTGCAAAACGGTTATAGGCACAGAAGTGCAAGCGGATGTTTGCACGAGACCAGCATGCATTTGTGCAAAGCAGGTGACTCAGTGAAAACGGATGTTGGTGTAGGCTAGTTGCTATTTCTTGTGTAGAGGAATAATTTTGCAGCAGTGTTTTGTGGCCTACATAACTGCTAGCATTTTATCCTAAGCCTGTTTTCTTAGGCCTCAACCTTTGGCCAAGTCTGTTGCTGTGCATCTTTGTATAACCCTGTACAGCGGACCAACCAGACACAGGAGGGGGGTGGAAGGTCCCCAAGCAGAACAATTTGCAATAGCAGAAGCTTAAGAAATAGGTAACCACAGTTGGACAAAAGGGTAGACAGTGAACAACAGGAAAAGCTGAATATGGAAAATGCTCTTTTTGCTGGCTTTGCTTTTGACCTTTATTACATTTGCAATGTATTCCAAATAAGGTAATTGATACGGAAGTATGTGTAATTTGTCTGCGGTTTTAAGCTTTAAAAACCTGTGTGTTCCTTGCTTCAGGGGGGGCAGTTCTGTAACCTGCCTTTCCCCCTACGCGTTTGTATCCCTAATAAAGGAGTCTCAGCCAATGTCTGATCTAAACACAAGGTGTGGTTAATTTTTCCACAACACTTGTGTGAAAGGGTCCGTTTTGAGTGTGCAAATGCACAAATCATTTTTTTGCAGGCGTTTGTGGAAGTGGCTTGGATGCTGAATTTTGAAATATTGAGCCCTTAACATCCTCTGCATGGCAAAGGCTGAGAGACAAACATTTTTAGCTCTCATTCAGGGAAACAATTAAGCACGTGCTTAAGTTTCATTGTGCTGACGCACCAGGAAGCCAATCTTAAGTGCTGCCTTGGATTGGGATGCCTCCGTGTCCGCGTTGGCCATCGCTAAGGCATAGAGACAGCTGCTCGAGGACTAAATTCCCACTGCCAGTCTCCCCGGCAGTCCTCTTGCTGCATGTTCTGCACATACCCGGGGTCTGTCTACACACACAGCTGGGGGTGTGATTCGCAGCTTGAGGAGACATGCTGGTGCAAGCTCTCCTCGAGCCAACGCATAGGCACAAGTATCAGAGGGGTCGCCGTGTTAGTCTGGATCTGTAGAAGTGACAAAGGGTCCTGTGGCACCTTATAGACTAACAGGTATTGGAGCATAAGCTTTTGTGGGTGAATACCCACTTCGTCGGATGCAACAACGTAGGCACAGCTTCGCAAGCAGCGGGTGGGGCTAGCCACACTGAGTACATAGCTATGGTCTGGGATGGGCTATCCCAGAGGAATCTCAGATCCCCCATAGAGCCCACCTCCTGTGCTGCAAACCACACCCTAGCGGGGAGGATCCCTCTGTGCCCAAACAGCTGACAATGCCACAGCAGAACTGTCCTCTCGGCAGCCTTACCCAGTGGATCTCAGAACTACTTTGAGATATTTAATGGTCTGAACAGACAAATAACCAGCTGTCTGAGTTATCGAACTGCCCAGAAACGACATCAGCTCACGACCCAGTTCCACGCCAGCAGCTCACTGGAGGCAACACATTAAAAATGGCAGGGATCGCCGAGGACCTAACATTGAGGGTGCTTCTGTTCCATCTCGCAGGCCCATGCACAGATTGAGGGCGTGGGCTGTGATTGCTGTCAGACCTCAAAGCTACGTCCCCCTGGGCGGGGCCAGTACTGGCCTGGGAGACTTTTAAGGGACATCAGGCTCATCATGAACTGGCATTTCCAGTTCACTAGGAGGCGCTGTTCCCTTTGGATCAGCAGCAAAGCCATGCTCCTCTGGGGTGGTAGGGATGCTGTGGGTGTGGACTTTCAGAAAAGGCACACAGCCCGGGCCATCCTGTGTGGTCATCCAAGATCCATGGTGATTCTTGCATAAACAAGGGTGTTTAACCACCGTGTATGTGGCAAAATATCAGCTTGGATAAGAACTTTTCTTTTCTGCCTCTCCCTACAGTTTCACGTGGCATCATCCACCTGCTGACTGTTGTTCTCCATTCAGAACGGTTGCCGTTTCACCCCAGAGCGGGCTGCATTTCATTGGTAGATGAAGCAATCCCAGTACAGTGCGTGAAGCGGGATGAGATAAAAGGCATTGAAAGATCAGTCTCACTAGACAATGCCGATTTATCTTAGGGACTTAGCTGGCCTCCATCACTGCAGTATCCAAGCACCTCGCACTCTTTTATATGTTTATTTTCACAGCATCCGTCTGAGGTAAAGCAGGGCTGTTCTCCACATTTTTTCAGAGGAGAACCGAGGCACAGAGAGAGAAGGTGACCAGACAGCAAGTGTGAAAAATCAGGACAGGGGGTGGTGGTTAATAGGAGCCTAAATAAGAAAAAGACCCAAAAATCAGGACTGTCCCTATAAAATCAGGACATCTGGTCACCCTACAGAGACCACGTATCTTATATAAGGTCACACAGGAAGTTGTGGGTAGAGCAGGGAATTGGATCCTGGTTTCCTGAGATCTAGGCTGATGCTCCAATCACTGGCCCATCCTCCTTCTTTAGGACCTTTCCTTTTCCAGGAGAGCATCAAGCTTTCCTTCTTTTCTCCCTCTGTAGTTAATGAATAAGTGACATGAACCTCGTTCTCCCCTCCCCCACCCCTCTACCAGCTGCTTGTACCTACAGCAGAACCTCAGAGTTAGGAACACCGGAGTTACGAAATGACCGGTCAATCACACCCCTCATTTGGAACCGGAAGTGCACAGCAGCAGAGATCAAAAAAAGCAAATACAGTACTGTGTAAATGTAAACTACTAAAAAAATAAAGGGAGAGCAGCATTTTTCTTCTGCACAGTAATATGTCAAAGCTGAATTAAGCCAATGTTCCGTTGCAAACTTTTGAAAGAACCACCGTACGTTTTTGTTCAGAGCCACGAATAATTCAGAGTTCAGAACAGCCTCCCTTCCCGATGTGCTCATAACTCTGAGGTTCTACTGTACTTGTTTTAGTCTAATACTTTGACCATAATCTCTTTGGGTCAGGGATCAACGTTTCCTTCCAGGGATGGACGGTGCCTAGCAAATGGAGCCCCGATCAGGGCCTGGGAGTGGTATTGCAATAGAAACGAAATCATTGATCATAATTAGTCAGGATGAATGAAATTTTAAAATAAAAATTAACCACGGGGAGGCAGAGGGAATGATCCCGAACAGACAAATGAAATAGTATGCAGCAGAAGCCATAACGCTGACAGTCCGTATGTTGCCGTCTGTCTAATACTTCGTTATGGTAGCTGGGATTAACAACGGTTCATAGAAAAGCAGATGCTCTACAACATATGTAGAATTTCAAGTTATTTCATACTGATTCCACACATTCTGTCTAGAAAGCCACATCTCAGTGGCCCCGAGACCGGTGTCCTGCAACACACTTACGTAGGTCTTCACCTAGATGGATAGCAGCAAATACAAGCCTCTTTCCTCCTCCCTCCCACCCCCTCCCTTCCTGGTAAAATGGTTCAACTCTGACCTACAAGGCCATCATTAGGGGTGAAAAATGGTTCAGTCTCAATGGCCTGGCCAGTCCCTGGCCTCTTTGCTTCCTGTGCTGCTGGCCCCAAGTGGCCAAGGTTTGTATTAGTCAAGACCCATCCTTGCTAAGATATTTATTGCCATTCTTCAGCCAAGTCCGTCTTTGCAAGCCTCTGCCACGTCAGTGCTGCCTGACGTACCCGGTACGCAGTGCAAAACGTGACGTGGCCCTTAACCCACGTTCCACGCACGTCACGTTTACAGGCTAACTTCCCAGTGGGACATCTGCTTTGAACAGGTCCCAGCCCCATTCTACTGCTGCAGCAGAGATAGGTAACCTAGGGTTAACATTCTCCCCAGAAAACCCTCTGCCCGCTCCTTCATTTCCCAGGCATTGGCCAATGAAAGGACAAATGTGCCCAGGACATTGGTTGGTTAAAAGACAGGTGCCCAAGGACAGGAATGACCTTGTCATGTTTCATCTCCTAATTATGGTCTTGGTGGAACATAAGCTTTATAAAATGTCATAAACCCCCCCACACCATCCACTTTACAACTTAACACTTTAATGCAATTGTAGCTTCGTGCCTATTTGTTTATGAAATTGTGGTGCCAAAGCATTTTACAGGAATATCAGCATGGCATACAGGAAGCTGTGCCACTCCTCGACGCCAGTGGAGAAAGGAAAATGAATGGAAAAAATACAGAAATCAGACAGGGGTGACAAAACCCCGCTGAGATCATCTAATCCCATCCCCCTGCCAAGATAGGAGCCTTCCCTGTGATCTTTTCTCCAGTTCTTTGTCCTGATCTACTTATAACTGACCCACATTGATGGGGTTTCCACCTCTTCCCTTGGGAGCTTATTCCACGGTCTAACAAATTTGACCGTCAAGAAAGGTTTCCGGAAACTTAACCTCAAATTTCCTTTGTTCCATAACCAAGCTCCAATTGATGGGATGATGCAATGTTATCTGTGTTCACTGGACAAGTGCAGAGCAAGAAGAGATGAGATGACAAAGAAATTAAAGGAAATGGATGAAAATTTGCCAGCAGCCTGTCTTGTGGAGTGTAGTTTATGTCGATATTTGTAGGGGGAGAGCCTATGAAGGCCCCTTCTTTATTTCAAGGTGTTGGTGACCGGGTGTCAGGGAATCTCAGCCATGCTCTCCTTCCCATATTGGTAACTGGGACCAGTTCTGGCTAGATCCCAGTTAGATGGGAGAAGAGGCTCTGGAGGTGAATCCTAGTATGGAAAAGTTTGAGTACCACTAGCTAACAGGATGTCAGGCCATTTTAATCACTACCCCAAGCTGTCTAACTCCCCTCTGTGCTGAAAAGAAAACTCGGGGGGCCTGAAACTCTCTAACCTTCCTCCAGATTTGTTCTGCTGTAACGCTCCTGAAATCAAGAGTAACCCTAGGGTGAAACTGGAACCATGCAGCGGTGAATCAGGCTCAGTGCATTAGCAGTGAGACTTAACAGGCCCCCAGTGCCCTGAGGACGTGTAGAAAGACGTAAGAGAAGGCAGAGCAGCAGAAATGTTGCAATAACTCTGGAACCACGCACCGCAGCTTACCTGGCTTTGCAGATGGGGCGAGGGTCTCGGCTGGATTTCTTTACATCAAACACGCAGAAAGAAAGCGACCGATATTCCTGGACGTGAAAGCAGCGTGATGGTTTCAGAAGAGAGCGAGAGGGAAACAGGCCACGTCCCATCCCCTGTGCTGACTGACATTCATGAACCCCCGCCTATAGGTTTCTTTGAAATGTGACCTATTTCCTTGTCGCAAAGACAGGAAAGGAGAGAAGAGAAAAAAGCTCCGCCGCTCTGAAGGGGTACAGAGTTCTGAGAACCAGCCCGACATGGTTGCATAACGGTCTGCTAGGGAGGAAAACAAAATCAAATGAAGAAACTGACGTGCCCTGCCTGGAGAGCAAAGTTCATCCACGGAGCAGACGCCATCCGGGAAACAAGCCCTTTGGCCACCAATGCGCCTCACTAATATGCCAGAGCCCCTCGCTTGGAAATCACTGGGGGCTAGAGCGCAGCTGAGTCTCCAGAGGGAATCTGCACCTGGCCACTCCACTGAGACCGCCAAGAAGGGGCCATTTGTATTGCCCCGCTAATGGCTATTTGGGATGTGGACACCTGTCCACTAAGAGCTGGGCTGAGATCCACCAACCCCATTTCACGCTGAACAGCCTCAGATGGGAAAGACTTAGGGTTACCCCTGCCCTGGCTGTAAATCCTTGTCCGGGTGGTGAACGGATCCACATCCCATTACCCATCCAGAGCCATCTCTTCTGTGTTTGTCAGCGGGCAGACCTTGCCTCCTTCTGAGAAAAGCTCTATGTACCTTTCCAGGGCAGTAGCAGTAATAACAGTAGCTCATTGCGAGCACCCGGAAGGCATGTCGGGTGGTTCTCATTTAGCTCAGTGCCTCTTTCTCCGTGGACTCAGAACAGTGACCGAGTTAAAGTCCCGCTCGCTTTGGCTTTGTCCGTCTTCTGTGCTGCTGCATGGAAAAGACCCGTGAGAACGGTCCCAGGCCTTTGGCTTGCATAACCCCTTTCTGCCGTTTCACTGATCATGCTGCAGGTATTTCACATCCTGCTTCCCCCAGCGCCTCACAGGTGCTGAAAGAGGCAATGGCTCCTTGCCTTGGAAATCTTGGTCCTGTGGATGCATTTTGGCCTATCCCGTTCCTCCTTCAGACGGCTTTGTTGAGCCCTCTCTGAAAAGACGTGCCGCAAAGGCCCTGTCTACTCCACAGTCACAGTGGGAGGGAACAGAGTTTAGCACTTTTTGCCTCCAAAATCCCAGGCTTTGAAGATGTAGGAGAAGCTGCATTGGCTGTTAGTTGTATTTGGATTTTGGATTCGGTCCTCTTCATAGGCCATTAGAGGGCAGCACAAGCATCTGAACAGATCTGATTCAATCCACTAGAGGGCAGTGGTTACGTAGTCCCTTCTGCCCTACGGAAACCAGCCTGGGCCTCCCAGCGACCGGCATGGTCCAATAACTCCTGGGTTTGGTTTGTGTCTGTCTAAGGGAGGGGGCTGAGATGTTTAGTGGAGGGGTTCTGAATCACCCTGCCCTTCTCAGATTGGTCCTAGCTAGATCCCAGCTAGATCTGGAAGGTGATTCCGGGGGGTGTCCCATTATTCGGGTGACCAGATGTCCCGATTTTATAGGGACAAACCCGATTTTGGGGGCTTTTTCTTATATCGGCTCCTATTACCCCCCACCCCCGTCCCAATTTTTCACATTTGCTGTATGGTCAGCCTACCCCTTATGGAAGAGGGGAGAGGGTGCAGGTATGGAAAATGTCGAGACACACTGGTCCAGTGGTTAGAGGTTTAATCCACTGATGTTTCTAAAGTGTTTTAAGGGCCTCGGACAAGTGAAAGGTGCAATACAAGATAAAGCATACGACAGACCAGCTGCCTGGGAATGTTGCTCCTCTCCTCCCCACACGGGGTTTTAGTGCCAGGTTTCAATCTGGGATTTCTTTTCTTATGTTTAATTCTGCAGCAGCCTGAGATTGTGACCCCCCGCCAACCTATATTAAAGGTTTAACACTAAACACAGGACTGCTACACTGCATACCATCCCCACTCAAAACTTCATAGCCTCGGTAGGGATAGGATCCAGATCTTCCTGCTTCAAGGCCACTGTGCATTTGAGCTAAAGGGAAGCCAGGGATATCTCTCGGTAGTATAGGACAGTGGCTCTCAACCTTTCCAGACTATTGTACCCCTCTTAGGAGTCTGATTTCTCGTGTGTACCCCCCAAGTTACACTTCACTTCAAAACTACTTCACTTCAGACATCAAAATACAGAAGTGTCACAGCACCCTAGTACTGAAAAATCACTGACTTCTTTATTTTTACCATATAATTATAAAAAAAAATCAGTTGGAATATAGATATTGCACTTACATTTCCATGTGCAGTCTATAGAGCGGCGTAAACAAGTCATCTGCATGAAATTTTCATTTGTACTGACTGCGTTAGTGCTTTTTCGGTAGCCTGTTGTAAAATAGGCAAATCTCTAGATGAGTTGATGTACCCCCTGGAAGACTCTGCGCACCCCTGGGGGTATGTGTACCTCTGACACACAGCTGGGCAATTCTGATTCCTCCAGCAGAGAGCAGTGGTGCGCACACACATGCACACACACACGCACACACACACCCCTCATGTCTCTGCAAACACATTCACAGCCCGGTTACTGACTAAACCCTAATTACACAACACATCACAACCACACCAGTCAGTCCCACAGCCCCTGCAACAAGATGACAGAAACATACATCCACAACTTGGCAGCCGAATGCATACTTCAGCAAGAAATGTTCACAGTCCTGCAAGCCTTCCAACAAAATATAGCAGGGTGACATATTTTCGTACATTAATCCCAGACCCATCAATATAATCCATAAATGATTCCCATATGTTTGCACATCACCCTCCTCTGTCCTGTGCTTTAGAAATCACAGCGACGCTGTGTAAGTCAGTCTCGCTACCTCTGGGGCGGCGTTCCCATTCTGTTGCCTTAAAACAGTTCTCTTTGCCACCATTCAGAGCTGAGATGCCTTCCTTAATTCAGTACGCTTCAGGCCAGAAATATGAATTAGTTCTGGATTAGCCGCCGTGTCCAAGGGCCTTCTCCATTGGATCTCGTGGGCTTTGGGTCTGGCCTCCTGCAGATTCTTGGATTTTTAACAACCCGGCGTCCTCTCGAGTTGCCCCAGGAGACCGTCCACATGCATCGATATCCACGCTTTGGCCAGCTGAGGAAGATAAGATGATATCCATGAATCAGAGCCTCATGGGGAAAAAGTAATGCACAAAAAACCCCAGGGGAACCAGGTCATCTGGATTCAAAATCAACAGGCTGATGACGAGAGGAAGGAAAGCCTCGTGGTTGGAGAACAAGCTAGGCGCTTGGGAGGCCTAGGTTTAATTCCCTGCTGGACCTTGGACAAATCACGTTATTTCTTTGTGCCTCAGTTTCCCATCTATGAAATGGGTATGTCCTACCTCCCGGGGGTTGAGGATAAATCCATTAATAATTGTGAGGTGTGCAGAAATTCTGGTAACTGAGACTGTATCGGTACCACAGCATACCATAAGTGCCAGGCCTTCGGGCCTGTCAACTCACTCCGATTGTACACACCGGTGGAAATGGAGCCGCTCCCGATATACATTGTGAGATCAGAATCAGGCTTTGGTCTGGTTTTCCCAAAGGTTGGGGTGGTAAGAGATGTTGTTAAAAGGTCCCAGCGTTGCTGAAAGCCTTTCCTGGGAACTGATCAAAGGACACAGAGGAATGACAGGAAAAATGGAGGTATTTGCAGATGAGAGGGAAGTCAACCAGCAAGCTGAGTTTAAATGTGCGCAAAGGGACTACAGCCATCTCTGTGTGTTACCACATGCAGGGTGCTGTACAGTACAGTGTCCGGAGTATTATTAAACATACCAACCTTACTGTCAATCTGAGCCATTCATTGCCTGTTTAGCCTCAGCCAAGGGCCCTTTCTCTCCATTGTATTCGCCTGCACATTTGTCCTTTGTTCAAAGCCCCCATTAGACCGAGGCAATAAGCCATGTCCCCTTCCAGCCCCGCTGTCAAAGCCATCAGCCGTTGTTCCAGGCTGGGCTGTTGTTCTCCTAGTGAAACTCCGTACAACTTTGGAGGTGTCATTATGGTGACGTCAAGTTACCTGCACCAAACACATTTCATCACCTCTGTTACAAGGAATACCTGAGATTAATGAAACTGACAGCATTTTTGTTTAAATGGGATCTATTTCTCCCTAGTGGTGCTGCTAGCTTGCTTCCTTTTTGCATTTCTCTCAGCTCAGACTATGAAAATCAAGGACATCAGTTTCACTTTTTTTTTTTTTTTTTTTTGTAGTCAGTTTCACTTGCAGGCGCTCAGCCCTGCAGCTTTTGGGTGGCAAAGGGTGCAGGGAGAGTGAATGACTCACTGCTGCTGTTATTTATTACAATAGCACCTAAAGGTCCCAAACAGATCCTCACTGTGCTAGGTGCTGTACAAACAAAAAATCCATGACCTGAGGAGCTGACAATTTAGATGACACATGAAAGGTGGGGGAAAGTACAATCAGGTGATCGGGATGTTGGTTGGAACATATATTAGGTCCAGGGCGTTTTGGCTGAGGGGATAGCTGGGTTGAAGGGGATAACTGAAGGTGGTAGAGACCATGATCTCAGCACAGAAAGACCCGGTTCCTGTTTTTATTTTGCTGTGGTACAAAACGATCACAACACAGCACCAGGCCTCTGCATCACGCGCTTCTTTGTGTCATCTTGTCGGGATGCCACATTCCAACCAAAGGACACAATGTCCCGACACTGTGCTGCAGAGCAACATCGCAAGGCCTAAAATACTCTCAGGGGCTCTTCGATTATCCTACGAGCCAGAGCTGTGGGGCAGCCCCCCTGAAAACTCTGGAGCACCCCACAGATTTGGGGAAATCTGGCAACAGTATCCAGTGGCGATGACTGCTGTGTGCCTCAGGCTGTATGTGATCCTGTTTACAACCTTTCTAGAGGGACGTGATCGGACTCCGTGCAGCGGCTCGGCGGGATCTCCGCGTTTAACTACTGGTGACAACTAAGCTGTCCGGACCTTTGAGCAAAAGTTTCTGTTCAGGCCAAATGCAATGTCACGTGGGGAAAAGATGAGAAGTACCGAGTGCATTTGAAATCTGATGGTAACCTGAATCCTTATAAAAACAACAAGGAGTCCTTGTGGCACCTTAGAATCCTTATGTGGCTATTGCTGGTTGTGGCCACACGAGGGTGCAGTGTAGCTGAGCATCTGAGCATGTGCTGTTCCTAATGGAACTGCTTTTAAGGCCCTTGCTGATAGTGAGATTGCAGCACAGCCAGCGGAGTGGGATTTTGAGTGTCTCTTGAAACAGGACCAAAATTTTGAGGGTCTCTTAGAAACAGGACCCAAATTCTTCATTGCGAGAGAGAGAGAGGCTCCAGAAACAATGGTGCGCGTAGTTAGTTGAATGGCGGGGTTTGCAGGCCAGTCCGCCCCGAAATCTTCATTTGGTCACCGCTGCCCTCTACTGGAGAGAACCTGAACTGTACAACCGTGGGTCTGCCGCCATGCACTGTTAACAGCTTGATGGAGGTTCTCTGTTTGCTCTAGCGACAGAAGGGGCTGGATCTGAATTCTATCGCTGCTGCCGATTTCCAAGGGGTCACACTATGCAGGATAGTCACAACCAGGAAGCTCCCGGATGGCTCCAGCGTGAGTCACCTTAGGCCTGGCCAGTTCTTAGGGTTGGAGGCACTATTACCAGGGGCGAGAGGGGCTCTGGTTCACACCAGCCAGGAAACCCACTCCTCCCTCGGGCTGCCAGTCCCAGCCACTTTGTTCAGGTGCTTGCCAGGAGAGGGAGACTGCATGGGCAGGCGATAGTCCCCCAGAATGGCTCTGTGCTCAGATGCAGGGCTAGGGGGCTTTGAACATAAGGCGGACGGGCCTATGGTACTTTAACCCTGCCCCCTTGTATGTTACGATATGATCTCTAGCGACATCTCTGCAGATCAGCTGAGACGCCACAAAATCCAACCTCCAATACAAGGAGACTCTCTTCCCTCACAGGATAAAAACAAGTATCGGCGGGGGAGAGAATGCGGGGCAGCAAACTCCTGGGCGGGAAAGATGTATGTTTGAAACCTCATGTCCTTGTAATTACACATGAAGTGTGCTTGATGACCAGCTTTAGTGGAGAGAAGTCATTTGAAAGTCCTTTGCCTGGCTTCAGGCCATGTTCAATGCAATTAGTGAGTTTTCCCCTGGCCCGAAGCAGTTCCTTTCAACAATTAAGCCCCCAAATACTTTGTTTAGCTGCTCTTTTATGCATGTACTTTGGGGGCTCATACAATGGCCAGAGCAGCGTGAACTGTATGGAGAGGAAGGAAGCCGCTCTTCCCACCCACCAAGGGAGCTGGCCAAGAATCCAACCCCAACAATCACCTCCCTCTTTGAACTGCTTGTATTCAATAAATGGCCAATTCCTTTGGGGTTTCAATGAAACAAAAAGGCGTTTTCTTGCCTGACGTTTTCTGTGCTCCAGTGTCACCTTATGCAGAGACGCCAGCGGGTCTGACCGCTGCTGTCTATGCTTCCAAAGTATCCATGTGTGGGTGACCCACCCGCCGGCCCCCACCCCCCAGAACATCAGCCTCTTGCTGGGGCTTTCAGAATGAAATCGTGGCTGTGTTATATACAGACATCAGGGTCTTTGGCTGAAGGATGCATAGGCAGCATCGGGAATAGAACCAGCCAATCCACCACCACTTGGGTTAAAGGATGGAGGGGAGGGATATCTCAGTGGTTTGAGCATTGGCCTGGGTTGTGAGTTCAATCCTTGAGGGGGCCATTTAGGGATGTGGGGCAAAAATTGGGGATTGGTCCTGCTTGGAGCAGGGGGTTGGACTAGATGACCTCCTAAGGTCCCTTCCAACCCTGAGATTCTATGATTCTAAGATGTCTTCCAGTCCCCAGAGTATGGCTTTTATCTTCTACAGCAGTGGCTCTCAACCTTTCCAGACGATGGTACCCTTTTCAGGAGTCTGGTTTGTCTTGCCTCCCCAAGTTTCACCTCCGTTAAAAACAACTTGCTTACCAAATCAGACTTAAAAATACAAAAGTGTCCCAGTGCACGACTACTGAGACATGGCTTTCTTCCTCATGTTTACCATAGAATTATAAAATAAATCAACCGGAATATAAATATTGTATTTACATTTCAATGTATAGCATACAGAGCGGTATAAACATGTCATTGTCTGTATGAAATTTTAGTTTGTACTGACTTCGCTAGTGCTTTTTATGCAGCCTGTTGTAAAACTAGGCAGATACCTAGATGGGTTGATGTACCCCCTGTAAGACCTCTGCGCATCCCTAGGGTACGTGTACCTCGGGTGGAGAACCACCGCTCTACAGGCTAGTGTGGCCTGTATGCACTAAGTCACTGCGTCTGATGGCTCTTTTCTCCAAGATGCCGCCCTCTCCAAGTACACTGTTTGAGCTAGGAGTGTGGTGGGCTGCGGGATTTTGGAAGGCATGCACCCTTTGCTGCAGGGCAAGGGGCTGCAGCGTGACATTCCCCGGTTCATCCTCTCTGTCTGCTCCTGATGGTCCCCAGCCGTCACGAAATCCTGCAGCCTGTATTTGCAGACTGATAGGGATAGGCCATGTGGCCAAAGTAACCCCGCCATGGTCTCCCTGAGGCAATAGGGAAGCAGAAGGATGTTCAGAGCTCACCTGGCCAGGCTACCAAGCGATTTAAGTAGCACTGTCACTAGCAGCAGAGCAGACATCTGTGCTGGGTCAGCTGGCGGGAGAGACTTGAATTGTGGACAAGGCTGGGTTGAAAGGGTGGCAATCCCCCGAATGATGGCATGGCCCTTGCCATCGAACTCCGTGTTTTGTGATTGAACTCCAATGCCCAGTAACATGTTGGAGAAAGGATGTTGTTGTTAAAGAACCAACCCCTCCCCCAACCCTTTTCTTAAAGGCGTGAGAGCTCATGATACAATTCCTCAGAATGGTCCAGGGACGACCAGATTTGATGCTTCTGATATTTCTATGGTTAAATCTTCAGTGAAAAAGAAATGCAGGAGTTTGGGGGGGGGGACCTTTTCTGTATTCATTGTGAAAAAGGAAAACCACCCAGTTTCTAAAACATCTATTGCACATCACCTTCAGATCCAGTCCTCTAGTTCAGAGGCTCTCAACGTTTCCAGACGACTGTCCCCCTTTCTGGAGTCTGATTTGTCTTGCGTACCCCTGAGTTTCACCTCACTTAAAAACTGCTTGCTTACAAAAATCAGATATAAACATACAAAAGTGTCACAGCACACTACTACTGAACAATGGCTGACTTTCTCATTTTTGCCATATCATTACAAACTAAATCAATTGGAATATAAATATTGTACTGACATTTCAGCGGATAGTACATAGAACAGTATAAACAAGTCATTGTATGAAATTTTAGTTTGCTCTGACTTCGCTAGTGTTTTTTATGTCGCCTGTTGTAAAACTAGGCAAATATCTAGATGAGTTGATGTACCCCCTGAAAGACCTTTGCGTACCCCCAAGGGTACGCATACCCCTGGTTGAGAACCACTGCTCTAGTTTCCTGGTGATTAATTGTCATAATTATCAGAGGGGTAGCCGTGTTAGTCTGGATCTGTAGAAGCGACAAAGGGTCCTGTGGCACCTTATAGACTAACAGAGGTATTGAAGCATAAGCTTTCGTGGGTGAATACCCACTTCTTCGGATGCAAGCAGTGGAAATGTCCAGAGGCAGATATAAATGTGCAGGGAAGATTCAGGCTAGAGATAATGAGGTAAGCTTAATCAGGGAGGGTGAGGCCCTCTTCACATAATTATTTGCCATATGTAATTACGGTAGGCCTTAGGAGCGCCGGTCATGAAGCAGAACGCCACCGTGATAGGCCCAGTACAAACACAGGGCAAAAAGTTGGTCCCGTTAATTCAAGTAAGGGATGGAGTGTTTCCTTTTAGAACAGGGAAACTGAGTGGTTTTATTCTGTAGCATAAAAAAGGCCTGCCTTCTTTAGTGATTTCATCAGTCTGGGCAGGGCTTTTAGGGCCTTGTGGGGTTTTCACTTTTTTTGTGTGTATCCCTGGCAAAATTCCTGAGCGAGCGGTGATTTTTTTTTTCACCAGCCCCTATCCATGCTGCCTGCAAGCTGCTCTCTGATTACCGCTCACTTCCTGAAAGGAGACTTCTCAGCAAAGCCTCTCACCCCAGAGCTGCCGACCTCTGACAGGAGAAGGCTAGTCTGCTGTGACTTGAGGAAGGGCGACAAACACCCCTGCCGCCTGGAAAGTTTCTGACACAGGCAGGAGGGGGAGAGAAGATTTTGGCTGCCGCTGGGAAAAAGAAGAGACACTGACAGACTAGCAGGGGGGACCAGAAGAAAGAGGGGGGAAAGACAGAAAAGGTAATACGCTTTCTTAATAGAGAAATCTTTGCAGAGCAAAGGTTGGGGGTTCCAGGAGGGGGGTTATGCAGCTGTTCTTTGAAATCCAAACGGTCTCGGGTTGAAGGAAGGAGGCTGCATGCTGGAAAAAACATTTCTGAGAATGAAAACCATGTTCACCCGTCTCCAACATTCAGAGTTTCCATAAAAACCTCTGGGTTGTGTTTCAGAGTGGCTGCAAACAGCGGGAGCCAGGCATTTGCTCTCTGTCTCTCCCCAACACACCAGGCAACTGCTTTTCCTGGGCTAAGCCCTCTGATTGCATGTTTGTTGGTCTGAACTCAGAGTCCCCTTTCGCAACGCGGCGAGGGGGTGAAACTCTTAATTACCGAGCCCCAAAGCCGCAATCGGGCTGCCGAATTATATGTTCTTAGCTGCCCTCGCTCCTGAGAATGAGCACCCATTGCTTTCTCTCTCTCGGACTTCATGGGCTGCCAAGGCTTGCTTTCCCTCCTGGACTATGTGGCTTATAAACTGTCTGCCCCCAAAAAGCTACAGAGCCGCTAATTTTGCAGGCATTTGGCAGTTGGGACTGGTCATATGTTTCTCTGCCTTGATTATATGTGCAAAGGGTTTATTTTTTTTCCTAATTTAATCCCCTGGATCCTGTTAGTTTAAACATCAAGGTAAATATCAGCGAGGGTGAAATGCCAGCAGATTATCTCATTAGGGTTGGCGGAGCTGGGCTATAAATAGAAAGGATTTTATAAAATAACCTTGGCAATCGCTTCCAAGAAAATAAAAGGAAGAGAGGCGCTGAGCGCTGGGGAAGGGCTGCTCCCCTCTGACTTCAGCGCCAACTCGGGGTGTGCGGCAAGATTTAAATTTTCAAATTGGGGCCAGTTTGGGGGCGGCTGTTCTCGGCCGCGATTTGGTCAAATATCAAAGTGGTTGGAAGGCTTGAGTTTTTCTGACGGCAGCCGATACCTGTTTCCACGAGGGAAGACTCCCGAGTCCCTTCCGCACTTGGACTCCCAGCCTGATGGGATTTCTAGCCCGGGTTTATCCATTTTCATCAGTCGGGTTTAGACTTTGACAGCTTAGGGTCTGGGATTAGGGTGATCAGACAGCAAGTGTGAAAAATTGGGACGGGGGTGGGGGATAATAGGAACCTATATAAGAAAAAGACCCCAAAATCGGGACTGTTCCTATAAATCGGGACATCTGGTCATCCTATCTGGGATCAGCTGTGCGGAGGGTTCTCGGGGCTTGTGATTTCTGTGGGTCTTTTGGGTGGGATCCATCACAGAAGCCATGGGGAAGGGGAATGACTTATTGGGCCATCTGGTCAATTTTCCCAGCCAGCAAGAGTCCTCCCTGCAGTCTGTTCACCCCAGTGCTTTTCTTAGCATAGTTTTAAATGTCTCCATCAGCGACGCTTCCTCCACTTCTCTTGGGAGACTGTTCCACTAAATTATAGTTTGCGGTGGTGTGTTGGGCCCATGTTTCCACAAAATTAGAGACAGGGGCATCATTTGCTATGGGGCAAGGGGGCAGTTGCTCCCCTAAACCTTGTTTTGCCCCTCCCTGACTTCTATAGGTCTATAGGCTTGCTTATGTCTTCCATCCCCACCAGTGATTTCCCTACACGCCCCCCCCAAATTTCCCCAACACCCTCCCAGTTTTGTGAACTAGTTACATGCCAATTTAGTGATACCCCCCTGCAAATTCGAACACCCCCCCTAGTTTCAATTCCTGGGGAAACCACTGATCTTCCCCACCCCCACCATGACTTTGCATGACGTGACATCACATATCATGTTCTATTTGCTGCTGACCCAACTTTGTCCTGCCCCAGAATTTTCCTGAAATGATCCTGAGTATAGATCTGACTGCCAGGAAGAGTTCCTTGTACTAAACATACCAAGTGTTTCCTTTGCTCCATTTCATCCAATTATTCCCAGTTCGACCCCATTGGACCTCCCTGTACATTCCTTTCCCCTCCTTGATGTTTAAACCTTCCAGACACTTACGTTTGGTTCTCCAGCTCTACTCACTCTTAGCCGCATGGTCAAAATCACATCGATTTTGCTCCTGTCATCTTCTGGGTAAACCAGTCCCTTTGCCCAGTTCACAAGGACAAGGCAAAACACTTGTCATCTGGGCGTGGAATGCCCCCAAACAAAACCCACAATAAAGAGAGCTGTTAGATTCAGGGAGGGCTATTTGGCTGCCCCGAGGTATACAGATGCCCCCTCCCATACAAGGAATATAAGTGTTCTTTAAGCAGCCACACTGAATAACCAGCAATCCTTGATTTCCTGTACTTATAAAGTGTAGCAGTCACAGGTGTTGTCTGTTAGTTTAGACCAGGGATCTCAAACTCAAATCACCACGAGGGCCGCATGAGAACTAGTAAATTGGCCCGAGGGCCGCATCACTGAAACCTTTTCATACAGCGATACAAAAATGAAAAACATGAAGAGTAATATAGTATTCTATTAAAAGTCAATGTATTAACTTGTTAAAAACTGTAATGCAAAGAGGGGTTTTAATAAAATAGAAACACTCAGTAATGTTTGGAGCTTGGCTGCCAGTGGAGTCGGCGCCTATGGCGGGCCGCAGGAAATAACTCCATGGGCCGCATGTGGCCCGCGGGCCGCGTGTTTGAGACCCCTGGTTTAGACAGCTAGTCACTAGATGGCAGTGCCAAGGGCAAAGAACCCAGGGCCCATGGGCCATAAGAGGGGTCACCGAGCCCCTGACAATGGAGGAATAAAATGCTCTGCCGCTCTGGAGGAGTGGGGTGACCCAGAGCGGGAGGGGAGCATTTATGGCCACTGTCAGTCCTGGTTGCCCACCAGTGCAGGAGATGTGGTGAGCGCCGGCTCCGAGGCAGCCTTACCCAATGGGGAAGTCTTTTCATTGACTTCAGCAGGAATTGTACTGGGGCCACGGTGAGCGGAGAACATCCGTTAGTGGGATGGTTCCGTCCGTACCTAAAGCCTATCCAAACCCTCCTTAACTCTGAAAACCTCCATAGACCAATTCTGAGTTCATCCCAAGCCAGAAATGCCACGGGAAATGCCTCTCAGCCATTTGTCACTTCCCAGACCAACTGTGTCCGGGAAGCACAGGGGCAGCGCCAATCAGGTTAAAACCC
Organism: Macrochelys suwanniensis; assembly: GCA_033296515.1. Lineage (NCBI taxonomy): Eukaryota > Metazoa > Chordata > Testudines > Chelydridae > Macrochelys > Macrochelys suwanniensis. The sequence continues at coordinate 6,310,778 of CM065799.1, forward strand.
ACAGAAAGCGAACCAGACTTCCTCAACTTTCAGGAAGGTTCAAGGCAGATTTGGAGTTTTATGGCGAAGTTTAGGCTCAGATGTCTGGGTGACACAGGGACCAGAAAGAACACGGCTTGACTCTCAGATTCCGGGGCAAGGTTTGCAGGGTGGCTAGTTAGGAAAACCATCTTCTGGTTTGTAAGCCGATCAGATCTGCTGTGGAATCATTCCAACATGAGAAACACGGGAACCCACAGGGTCATTTTTAGGGTCAGTTTCCAGAGCCGAATCACATCGAAACTGTCTTCAGACCTAATCCAAGGTGTTAATAGTAACTGATATGAGAAATACTTAGCTCAATGGTATCCCTATACAATCAGCATAACTTCATTGAAGTTAGTGGCTCTACTACCTCAATTGACACCAACTGAGGATCTGACTGTTCTCCAGTGATGCCAGTTGTTTATTTTTTGGTTTCAGTCTCAGCATGGGCAGTGAAAACAGATTATTCAGCAGCCCCGTTTCTAGTTGCTTTCACTTTCTGTTGATTGTCCTAGGGCCTAGGCCAATGCTCTTACTTTTGGGTTTCCAACACTTCTTCACACAACGCACAGTCAGCCTGTGGAACTCCTTGCCAGAGGATGTTGTGAAGGCCAAGACTATAACAGGGTTCAAAAAAGAACTAGATAAATTCATGGAGGATAGGTCCATCAATGGCTATTAGCCAGGATGGGCAGGGATGGTGTTCCTAGCCTGTTTGCCAGAAGTTGGGAATGGACGTCAGCAAATGGATCACTTGATGATTACCTGTTCTGTTTATTCCCTCTGAAGCACCTGGCATTGGCCACTGTCGGTAGACAGGATACTGGGCTAGATGGACCTTTGGTCTGACCCAAGATGGCCATTCTTCTGTTCCATTTTCAGTTAATTTTTAAAGAAAAAACAAGTCACTAACAGGATTCTGCTCCTTTTAGGTTTGCAAAACCCTACTAAATGCAAAACCTACATAAATATTGGTCCTAACATGAATTAATCTTAGTGCATGCAATACCCAGAGTTTGGCCGGCAATGGCGCCAGGATTTCACCCTTCAGTTGAAACCAGAACAAAAGAACTAGTTCAATCCCCTGTCCGGCTAACAGCCCCATATTCCAAAGCGATGAACCGCGGTGTCTTGTCGGTGACTGGGCACAGATAGCACACTGCGTGGCCTTTGAGTTGCAGCTACCTCATTCTAAACCTACGTGTTTTGGCAAGTCAAAGCGTACTCTGCCGTGTCCCATCAAATCTAAATCGTCTGGCTGACATGCTTCCTCCAGGAGAGAGCCCACAGACGGGGGAGAAAGGGACCCTAAAATCTTGGCCGGTGAGATCCATCGGAGCTGACCTCTCATGCTCCCAGCAGGAGAGGGATTTGGAGCCCAGAGCAGGAGACAAGAGACATGACCTGCAAACCCTGTGATTCCATGAGATCCATATAGAACTCAGGGCCCAGCAGGGTGACTCAACATTCCCTCTGCAATGCTTCCTGGGCAGCGCTCCTCCTCAGGGCCATACTGCTCTAAAGTACCTTTCCCCTGACTTCCAGAATCTGCTTGGGCCAGCATTAGCTCCAGCCTTGATTTCCACTCACCAATCTATTGGGAGTTGAAGAGCATGGATGTTCCTTCCCTCACACGCCTCTCTTCCTTCCGCTCCCTCCGTCAGACACACTCCCCCCATGATCTGTGGGACTTCATAGAATCATAGAATCTCAGGGTTGGAAGGGACCTCAGGAGGTATCTAGTCCAACCCCCTGCTCAAGGCAGGACTTGTAGCCACCATCCGTCTGCATCTGACTTGGATTGTGTGCACCTCGGGGGCAGTGACAACACATGTTTGCACAGGGCCAAGCTTAGAAAAATAATAGTGAGAGTTGCAGTGCTGTGGAGAAGGAAGCCCTCAATCAATCGAGCCCACCCTCAACCAGGGGGGACCGGTTCCCTGCAGTGTATTGTCCAGGCCATTTTTAATCGATGCAAACAATGAAAGCAGTGAGAAGTTCCCTCCTGTCAGCCTCGCAGATCTCAGCAGTGGGAAGCTTTTCCTGCTATTTAGTGTAGATTTTTCCTTTGCTTAATTTCATCCCATAGGTCCTAGCGCGGTGATACACACTCAGAAACCTCTACCACACCCCCCCCCTCGGCCCCTCCCTTGGGTTACTTTAGGCAGCTAGCACATCCCATAATAGTCAGAGATTCTATAGGAATTTAAGGTCAGAAGGGACCATTATGATCATCTAGTCTGACCTCCTGCACAATGCAGGCCACAGAATCTCACCCACCCACTCCTGCAATAATCCTCTCCCCTATGTCTCAGCTATTGAAGTCCTCAAATCATGGTTTAAAGATTTCAAGATGCAGAGAATCCTCCAGCAAGTGACCTGTCCCCCATGCTGCAGAGGAAGGCGAAAAACCTCCAGGGCCTCTGCCAATCTACCCTGGAGGAAAATTCCTTCCCGGCCCCAAATATGGCGATCAGCTGAACCCTGAGCATGTGGGCAAGACTCACCAGCCAGACACCCAGGAAAAAGTTCTCTGTAGTAACACGGGCCATAGGATGTCCCTGAATTAATTTCTGTTTGAGCAGAGCCTATGTTTTAGAAAGACGCACAATCTTGATCTAAAAATTGCCAGTGATGGCGATTCTACCAGTACCCCTGGTAAATTGTTCCAATGGTTGCTTGCCCTCCTGTTCAAAACTCAGACCTTATTTCTAGGCTGTGTCTAGATTCTACTTCCAGACACTGGATCTTGTTTTATCTTGACTGAGGAGCCCATGACCAAAGTTCTGTTCACCAGCAGGTACTCACGGACTGTGATGACCCCTTAAACGTCTCGTGGTTAAGCTACATGGATTGAGCTCCCGGAGTCTCTAGAAAGCCGGTTTTCTCGTCCTTCGATGATTCCCGCGGCTCTTCCCTGAGCCCGCTCCAATTTATCAACCTCCTTCTTGAATTATGGCCATGGTGTTTCAGCAGCGGTCACACCAGTGCCAAGATGTCTAATAGCTTCCTATGCGCGAGTGCCCTGTGTAGGTATCCAGGGATCGCATTGGCCCTGTTGGCCCCAGCCCTGGGAACTCCTGTGCGGCTGATTATCCACCATGACCCCCCAGAGGTCAGAGTCGCCGCATCCCAGCACCGTCCCCGGTTCAAACCCACTTTCATCCCACTCCACTTGCTGCCTTGGAGTGTCACTGTCCAGCATTAAACAACTGCTGCACTCCACTCCAGAGGGAGTGAAGTGATCACACGTTCCATCTGTCCCATGTTCTGACACCACACACACACACGTTTCATCTGTCCCGTGTTCTGACACCACACACACACGCGCACACACACAAAAGTTCCATCTGTCCCGTGTTCTGACACTATACACACACACACACGTTCCATCTGTTCCGTGTTCTGACAACACACACACACACACACACACACGTGTTCCATCTGTCCCGTGTTCTGACACCACACACACACACACACACACTTTCCATCTGTCCCATGTTCTGACACTACACACACACACACACACGTTCCATCTGTTCCGTGTTCTGACAACACACACACACACACACACACACACACACGTTCCATCTGTCCCATGTTCTGACACCACACATACACACACACACACACACGTTCCATCTGTCCCATGTTCTGACACCACACATACACACACACACGTTCCATCTGTCCCATGTTCTGCCACCACACACACGTGTTCCATCTGTCCCATGTTATTACACACACACACACACACACACGTTCCATCTGTCCCATGTTATTACACACACACACGTGTTCCATCTGTCCCCATGTTCTCTCTCTCACACTCACACACACACACGTTCCATCTGTCCCATGTTCTGCCACCACACACACGTGTTCCATCTGTCCCATGTTATTACACACACACACAATCAATCAATCAATCAATCAATCACAGAATCGTGGGACCTTGAGAGGTCAGCTCGTCCAGCCCCCGCTCTCATGACAGGACTCAGTGTGACATACACACGTCAGCTAGGCAAGGCTAGATTTTCAAAAGGCCTCCGGGTCGGATTCGCTGTATCCTGGCGGTTAAAACCCGTAGGGGCCTTTCGGGATGACAGGCGCTGTGGAGTTGCACAGCATTGCCCTAGTGCTCGTGCGGCGTCCCAGCATCGGGCTCGGCGCTGAAGTTCTTCCTCTGAAGTAAATCAGTGGCACTTGTGCTTGAAAGAAGAGATCAAGACTGGCTCAGCGGTGGCATGGTCACTGTGCCACCCAGCGAGCCTGTGGGCTTGATTCTCCATGGCCCTGCGCCCTGTGCCGGTATTAACACCCATGCACGGTGGTATTAACACCCGTGCACCATGGTAGCCTTATATCTTGCACAGGCGTAGACGGCTGCACAAGGCTCTAGGCAGTGGAGAATCAGGCCATGAGGTTTTGTTTGTAGGAGGGGCGGGGGGGGGGGTGTTTCACTCCTGTGTAGAACCATGAATGCGCCATCCTTTTCCGAGCCTTGACGCGCTTATTGCAAGCAAAGTAGAGCCAGGGACACCGCCGGTTGCCAAGGAAGGGGGATGGGGGCAGTAAGAGGAGTGGGAAGGAAGCTGCCTTCACTGACACCCAAGAAGGTGGTGAGTCCATATTTCGTGCCCACACCGAACCCCATAAACTGTAAGGAGCATAGTGGGGCCATTCACCGTTGCACACAGTGCAGCTTATGTCTGAGGACGGGACGCCAGAGGCGGCGATCCCGCTGAACTGCGAACTATTAAGCAGTCAGCGATCCAGCTGACGGGCGAGGGTGCAGGGGCCGCAGAGCTGGTGTGGAGGCCCTGGAGTGCCAAACGATCAGTCTGCACAGTTGAACGGTAACGACTCGAGCAGGTGTTTGTGGCTCTGGATCCGGTGGAAATAGGGTTTGCTGATTTTTTTTTTATTTCAGGTTGTATCCTGAAGCTCTCTTTGTCAGCTGAGACCGTAATAAACATGTTCCATCTGTCCCGTGTTCTGACACACACACATGTTCCATCTGTCCCGTGTTCTGACACACACACACACACACGGAATCACAGAATCGTAGGACTGGAAGGGACCTCGAGAGGTCAGCTAGTCCAGCCCCCTGCTCTCATGGCAGGACTAAGTATGACATACACACGTCAGCTAGTCAGGGCTAGATTTTCAAAAGAACTCAGGGTCAGATTTTCAAGTGCTCGGCCTCTATAATTTTGTATCACACCCAGTACAGGTGGCAGTCACGGACACGTGTAGAGAGATTTATCTATGTAGATGGAATACATACTTAGTCACGCAGGCATGGGAGTGGCATATACATGGACAAACACATGTAGGTGGTATACACACAGACATACATGTGTTTAGGTGGCACACATGCATAGGTGGTACACAATAATATAGATGGCGCACATACTTAGGCAAGGATGACACCCGCAGAGATGGCACATATCCGTGTATGTGTAGATGGCACACACGGATGTACTCACTTATGCATAGATGGCACATGCGTGGACGGCACGCGGACATATACGTGTCGGTGGCACCTACACACGCACGAGCCGATGTGCCGATGGCCCGCACACTTGTACAATGGCAGCGTGGGTGTGCCCACACTACGATGGCATGCGCACCCGCCGGTGGCAGATACATTCGCTCAGTGACTGCCTGTTCTTTTCTTCTTCTTTTTTTTTCCCCCGGACGTTTTGTAACGGCTGAAGCCAGTGAGGAGTGTGGTGGCTGGGGGCCAGCAAGTCTGGGTCACATGGAACTGCTCCAAGCCATTGCATAACTCCTGTCTGAGAGGGGACCTGCCTGGGAACGCTTCGCTTCATCTCCTTAAAGAAAAAGACGTCCCGGGGCCTGTGTCTCCTTCGAGGACAGGAGCTTCCTGTGTCACTCAGTCCGTAGCCGTCTTATCTCTGGCCTAGAGGGTGATCCAAGGACTAGGGATCAGACCCAGTGCAGACGCTGCCATGTGAGGCCGGACAGGAGGCGCTTCCCTCCTGCCCCCACGTCGACAGCACCTCCCGGATCGGGCTCTCGAAGCGCTGTACAAGGGAGCTGGACAAGTAACATGATCCCCGTGGGACAGATGAGGAAAGCGAGGCACAGACAGGTCAAGGGATGCCGCCAAGATCACAGAGCAAGTCAGTGGCAGAGCAGGGAAGAGATCCCAGGCACCCCTTGCCCCCTGTCGTGGACTCGGCTGCCTCCCACGATAATGCGGTGCCTTCTGCCCCAGGCCTGGGGAAATCAAAGCCCTGCTCTCCTGGCTGGCGTTCTCTCCCCAGCGAGAGCAGCGCTGAGCGAGGGCTGAGTCCTCAGGGGCTTGCTTGAGGCCATGTGGGGAGGGAGGGCAGCGAAGGGGAATGGCGTTCTCTCCTGTGGAGCCCGAACGGGCCTGCAGAGCGCTTAGGAGAATGAACCCAAACGCGCTAAACTCCCCTGGTCCAGCGCCGCACAGCTTGCAAGCGGCCAAGCGGCTGCAGTCGGGACTCGCCGCCGCCACCTTTCGGAGGCAGCTCGGTATCTTCCCAGAGAGCCAGGAGCGTGGAGGATGCAGGGAGACAGCGGAGCGGCAGCCATGAGAAATGGGATCCGCTTTGAGGGCTCCATTTCAAAGGCAACCAGCAGGCAGGTTGGTCTTGAGAGGCTGGTTCTAACCCGGCTAGTCCCTTCAAGTCCTTACGCCCTCACCTTGGCAGGCAGGAGACTCTCCGGCGTCTCCTGCGATCCTGCCTCTGTTTCAGCTCCTTACAGCCCTCCTGCCCCCAGAGAAAAACTGATCCCAGCGCAACCAGCCGGGCTGTTGCAGCCAGTCCAGGAGCCGTGCCGCCCTCTGGGATGCGCACGCTGCGCTGTAGAATGGACGGCCGTTGAGCCTTCCGTGCGCTGCGGGCGTGGCTGTTGCTGTTGATTTTATGGGGCAGGCGCTCAGATTAGGGTGACCAGACAGCAAGTGTGAAAAATCGGGACAGGGGGTGGGGGGTAATAGGAGCCTATATAAGAGAAACACCTAAAAATCGGGACTGTCCCTATAAAATCGGGACATCTGGTCACCCTAGCTCAGATACTGCCATAATCGGCATCAGCAGAAGCCCCCAGCTAGACAACCACCTGCCAGGGGAAGGGACATGAAGGCGACACCGCCACCCGGGGGTGTAGTAGACCCCAGACAGGCACACCATTCACTTCTGGGGCTGATGCTTTGGTTTCCCCGGTGTGTGAGTGGCAGGCCGGTTGTCTTGTTCCTCCAACCTGTAACAAACAACGTGCTACATTTGAGGCATGTGAGACCTTCGCAATGAGAGGCAAAGCTACTTGATGTGGTTAAAAACTCAGAAAAGGGCTCATTTCCCCCAACAAAATAACTACAACAAAATGAAACGAAATTTAAAAATTTCCATGTTTTATACATTTTTCACTTCAGAACAGGCCTGTCTGGCTGTGCCTCTCATCCTGCCGATGGCCAATCGGATTCAGTCGCAGGGAGCCGAATGGCCAATCAGATTCAGTCGCAGGGAGCCGAATGGCCAATCAGATTCAGTCGCATGGAGCCGAATGGCCAATCGGATTCAGTCGCATGGAGCCGAATGGCCAGTTGGAGTCGGTGACTTGGTGGTATTTCACCATGCTACCAAGCCCAGCAGGACAGCCACTTTCTCCTTTCAAAGAGCAGAAAACAAAGATGTGCAGTTGGTTGATAGGAATGAGTTTGTCACATGTCTGGGAAATTAATGTTTAAAATAATCATCACCCTAATAAAGAGAGGCCCTTGAGGATGGCGTCCTCTCTGTGGTACCGTTTCACTGGTAGCTTAGGGGTGCTATGCAGGTGCACCATGAGGAACAAATGAAGGGCTGTCTCTGGAGATCCAGTCATGGCCCCCCTTCAGCTACTGCCTGGCAAAGGTAACAGCGGCTCTGGCTTTTGGCTTTCAAGAAATGCCAATCCCCCGTTAAGCAATTTGGAGTTCTCTTGATCACAAATGTCTCAGCTTTCACATTTTATCTGAATGATCCCTGCAGGTTTGTTCCTTTCATAGGAACACAGAAATCAGACCAATGGCCCAGCTCAGTATCTTATTTCCGTCAGTGGACAAAACTCCGCTCTTCAGAGCTGATAATGGACAATTCCGCAATAATCTGTGATGCTGGCCTTGATTACTATATACCCCTGAGCAGAATAACCCGGACTAGGTTTGGGACAACACGGAACTATCCTTCCTTCACCTTTTGACTGGATCGGTCCGTGTCTGAGAGCCATATTTCAGCAAAGGCTCCAAACCAGAATTCTCCAGGTCTCCATGCAACAGCTCTAGCAGGTAATGAAAGGGGCTGGTTTTCAGAGAGAGGAGATTATGATCATCTCAGGATGAGTCTACAACTCTTTGGATGAACTCTGAACCTCTCCTGCTGCAAGGTCTTTGCTCTGCAGGAGTCCTGGGTCCTTCCTCAGTTCAGGTCCTTGTTGACCTACAGTAGCATCTTTCTGGTCTTGATAGAGTGGATAGGAGTTAGGAGTGGAGCGGCGGTGATAGGAGTGGAGCAGATTGATGGGGCAGTTTGGTTTACGGTGATTGTTTATGATGAGCATCTTGGAGTAAGGAAACTATCCGGCTGGATGGTGTCTACCTATGGTACTTATGGCCCTGAGCACCTCAATCTTTCATGCATTGATCCTCCCAGCACCCCTGTGTTTTGTGGAAGTGCTATTTTACTGAGGCACAGAGAGCCTACAGCTATGTCTACACTTGCACTTTTGTCAATCAGTCAGGGGTGTGGAAAACATACCCCTGACCAACATAAGTTTCACCGACAAAAGCACCGGTGTGGACAGCGTTATATCGGCAGGAGAGGCTCTCCCACACCGCTCCTGCCCATTGTTGGGGGTGGTTTAATTATGCTGGCAGGAGAGCTCTCTCCTGTTGGCATAGAGCGGCTACGCTGGAGACCTTGCAGAGTTACAGCAGGGCCGCTGTGAGGTCCACAGTGTAGACATCGCCTGGGTGATTTGCTTAAGGTGACCCAGGAAGTGTGTGACAGAGCAGGAAGCTGGAGCCAGGTCCCACAAGTTCCAACCTAGCACCTTAAACCCTGGAACATCCTCCTCCTTTGGGCTGTGTGCTCCTGAACTAATTATATCAACCACCCGCACTGGATCTGGGCAGCAGACTCGGGGCGTTAACTGAGTGCTCTGTGGTTGAGTTCCTCTGGTTGTCCAGCCTGCACAAACTGTTACTACATTGCGATGGCATAGACAAAAGTCAGGTATTATTCATTCATTATTTAGCTAAGAGAACAACACTGTCTGGAAGTTCTGATTCCGGAGCTTTATGTTCTCCTTGTTTTCAGCAGCTGGCACCGCACATCAGGGAAGGTGTGTTGGTGGAAGGGGGGGTGGGGAGGGGCTGGCAAGTATTTCCTCCCACCAGGGCGTGCTGGAAGCCGAAATCTGCGTTTGTCTTCATTTCTCTCTCGAAAAGGGAAAGGGACACCTGAGCTCATAAATTGCAAACGCTGGATGAGAAACCTGGAACCAGCAAGCCCCTGCGTCTTTAAAAGCATTTAAGTTCCTCTCCTCCGCACTAGGAGGCACCTTGAACCTTCCTCTTGGGCCAAATCAGAGCCCATCTGCTTTCTATTACCTTCCCATCCAGCTGCCTCCCGAGCCAAAAAGCCAGGCTTTCAGGGAATTCTGTCTGCAGACCCGATGTTGAAATTAGTAACAGTTGTCCTTTCTGTCTTTCTTTCTTTCTTTCTTTCTGTCTTTCTTTCTTTCTTTCTTTTGAGCCAGGGATCCAAACAGCCGCCTTGTACTCACACCACAACCCAAGAGTTCACACAGCAAAAGCCACCTTGGCACACGCAGCTGGGAGTGTTAGCTCTCAGGCAGCGCCTGCCAAGTACAATGAATTCCTAGGAAAGGAGCAAATCGGAACCAACCCAAGTGAGACAGGCACGAGACCCGGAGAGGTCACGCTGTACCCTGGGCCTCATTACTGCTGGACGTGGCCCCACCTCGTAAGATCCGAAGATTCTGCCGCCCTCGCCTCCATGCACAGATCTGGGTCTTCCTGCCTGTATGTGCCTGTGTATTATTGACCTCCTGAAAGCTAAATCTTGAAACGAACGTTATGGAAAACTTTATACATATTAAAGAAACTGAGGAGCTCGCTGGTCTTCCAGCTTCCCTCCTCCTCTGCTCCTTGTTTTGGGTCTTTCCCTCCCGTGATAAAGGCTTGTTGGGGGTCTCAGAGGTGGAGTGCTGTGGAAAAGGGGCTGCTTGGGCCCTTCCCCCACTGCCGTTCAGGGGAATTTTACAGCTCTAATTCCCCAACCTGTGGTGCTAAAAACAGACCTTCCTCCCTGTGAGGTCAAGGGTTGAAGGTCTCTCCCTGCTCTGCAGCCTCTCCCAGACTTCGATGCCTTTGGGGATGAGGGAGCGGCTAACATAAAGGAGAGGGAGAGGGAGGGAAAGATGGAGGGAGGTCAGAAGTCATGGCCGCTGCAGCTCTGGGTCCTGGAGATGTGGAAGAGCAACCGGAAATAAGAACCGCTTTGAGGAAGCTGGTTCAACAACGGAAAAACAAGACAAATTAGGAGTGGAAAGCCCAGGGGAAATATACTTCAGCTGAGAGGCTTTCTGTCCAGAAACCTTGAAAGTAGGACAAAGTTGAAGAGCTGGAATCTCAGAGCTTAATAGAGTCTAAAAATGCTGACTGAGGAGAGCCAGACCGTGCCGGGCTTTTGTTTCCCTTCTCCCTTGTGCAGTTTAAATCATGCAGCTTTAAAGGGAATCATGATGGACAAGCTCCGAGCTTTTGCGTCGGTTTGGCTGCGGGATGACGATTGCGGCTCTCTTAAATTTACTCTCCGTTCGCCGGTACGTCTGGAGGTCGCGCTGCGATGTGGCAACGTCACTAGGTTGGACGCCGCTATGTCACTGCCTCGTGACCCCACAGCATGGGCCACATCAGCCTTACATTATTGAGAGGTGGGATCGGGGATAGTCGTTCCTACCAGCCCCCCAGATTTCTCGGTTCTTCGTGACCCAAGTAATCCAAGGTCAAGCTTTGGCCAGCTGTTCTGCGGCCATGTACTTACTTCACTGAGGCGATGGCATAATTGGGAGATGATGGTTTCTGCGTAGGATGTGAAAGGCATGGACAATTGTGTTCGATCTGCATACTCTTTGCATTTGAACCCAGTGTTTCTAATCGTCTTCTCGACATGTGTGAGAAGATAAAACCTTGTAGGACTCCTCCGATGAGAACCCAAGAGACAGAACTGAAGATAACCATTACAACTTGGTGGGTTTGGACTGAGAGGAGGGCCTGGTGCCAGGAATACACTTTCCCGCTGTCCATAGCAAAGAAGAGATCATTTAATAAGCGACGAAGAGTCCTGTGGCACCTTATAGACTAACAGACGTATTGGAGCATAAGCTTTCGTGGTTGCACCGGCCCTGACACCAGCCTATAGACAGCCATACTGGATAGTTGGCCAAGTTTGTGTCAAGCGATCATTTCTTAATTACTAGCTGGAGTTTGCAAGGCTTTGAGAGGGAAGACATCTACGTTCATCCAAGGAGACATAAATTAACCAAGGAGCCCAAGAGTTACCGGCTGTCTTTAATAAGCCAAAAAGGGCATGGGAAAAAGTTACATGCGGTGCCTCTGAGATCTTGCAGTGCTTCCAAAACTTCATCTGATATGAAGAGTCCAAATCCATGGGGACAGAAATGGAATCACGGGTTCTGTATGGGTCCATCAATATACCTGAGGGGTCCTCTTGGATTTGTGTGACCTGATCAGAGATGAACATTCTTTGCAACAAATTTCTTATGCCTCTGCTCTTGGCTGTTCACAGTTTTTTATTATTGACCTTCATGCTTCCTTTCTTTCCGCAGGTCATCTGAGAGCCATGGGTGTCTATGGAGTGAAAGGAAGGAGACTTTTGGTACTAAGGTGTCAGTGACAATGGAAAGTATGTGTCCAAATGTCTGACCAGATCTCCATGCCGTGGCCGCTTATTTGGGTGGCCAGTTTCTTTTAGGATGTTCTGAAAGTTGGCTGGCTTCCTGAGTCTGTACGGTCAGACTGTTATCCGTAGGGGGAAAGAGCTGACGCTAGCCTGGATGAGTTGACTGTCTAACAAGGGCTCCCAGTGCCCAAATCCAGGCTAAAGATAAGGTCTAGAGTGTGACTGGCCAAATAGCTAGACTGGAGACTACACGGGAAACGCTCCGGGAGGAGGAGGTTGAGATGAAGCTCCATGCCAGTTTCTCAGAGGAGCTGCTCGGGCAGGCACTGAAATCAGGAAGCCTTGGGGACTCCGGCATCAGGCCTGGAGAATATTTCTCTCAGTTCTGCCAGGAAAGCGTTGCTTGTTGGAGATCCCAGACGTTGCTGGATTCACAGGTCAAGTGAATGGATTCGGGGGGACATGGTTCTCTCTCAAGGGAACCTCTCTTGCATGGAGGTGGGATGGGAATGACACAGCCACTCTGCCCCAGGCTTGTCTTTTTCAGTTGGTAGTGGACAGAGTACCCTGAGAGGACAGGGTGAGCCGTTATGGGGTTTGTGATGTTGGCTGGCCAAGCTGCAGTGATGCACGTCATGGGGAGAGAGGGTCTCAAAGAAACTCACACCTTACAGCAGGGTCTGCACCATCTCCTGTTTTTCCCAGACTCCCTCTAGTGTTCACAGATAGGTACTGCATCATTCCGTCTCTGACCACTTAGCATTTGATATAACAAAATATTAACTTTCGTAATGTCTCAGGGAACCACTTACGAGACTAAACACAAGATCGTGGTATTTAAATTCTTGGTGGAAATACCACAAGGAAGCTGTAACTTCAGTTTATTTTATCTTTCTACAGCAAAATTAACTCCCCTAACCTAGAAACAGAAGTACAAAACAGAGAGCGATTCAGGTTTCTTCCTGCTCCTGCAGAATGCACAACCCTACTGTGAACTGCAGGTCATTCCCTTTACCCATCACCTGCCATCCTCCTGTTAGCATAAAAGCTCTTTCTATTTGAATTCACCCATTCTTCTATGCAGCCCATCTTCCGCAGCCTTTTGCCGGAGCATTCACCCGCTCTGTCTGTTTTGTAGCATCCCAGTCTGTCCCCATAGATATGGCAGTGACATCCCAAATGCTGCATAATGCATCACCATGCTACAGCAGAACCCGGGCAGCGAAGGGTAAGAGGATGGTGGACCTTGGGCCAAATTCTTAGAATCATAGAATCAATCATAGAATATCAGGGTTGGAAGAGACCTCAAGAGGTCATCTAGTCCAACCCCCTGCTCAAAGCAGGACCAATCCCCAACTAAATCATCTCAGCCATGGCTTTGTCAAGCCTGACCTTAAAAACCTCTAAGGAAGGAGATTCCACCACCTCCCTGGGTAACCCATTCCAGTGCTTCACCACCCTCCTAGTGAAAAAGTTTTTCCTAATATCCAACCTAAACCTCCCCCACTGCAACTTGAGACCATTACTCCTTGTTCTGTCATCTGTTACCACTGAGAACAGTCTAGATCCATCCTCTTTGGAACCCCCTTTTAGGTAGTTGAAAGCAGCTATCAAATCCCCCCTCATTCTTCTCTTCTGCAGACGAAACAGTCCTACTTCCCTCAGCCTCTCCTCATAAGTCATGTGCTCCAGGCCCCTAATCATTTTTGTTGCCCTCCGCTGGACTCTTTCCAATTTTTCCACATCCTTCTTGTAGTGTGGGGCCCAAAACTGGACACAGTAGTCCAGATGAGGCCTCACCAATGTTGAATAGAGGGGAATGATCACGTCCCTTGATCTGCTGGCAATGCCCCTACTTATACAGCCCAAAATGCCATTAGCCTTCTTGGCAACAAGGACACACTTGATTATGATCTGGGTGTAAATGGGCAGTGGAGAATCTTAAGATATAAAATCACCAATCAGAGGTTAACGTTTAAGCTTCCCAGAACCACTGTGAGGTAGGAAACGATTAGACTGCAAACTTTTTGGGGCAAAGGCCGTCTGTTTGTTCTGTGTCTCTGCGACACCTGGCACAAGGAGGTCCTGATTCGTGATGGGGCTCTTAAGTGCTACCGCAATACAAATAATAAAATTAACTCCATTTTACAGATGGGGAAACCAAACGACAGAGAGGTTAATGACCAATCTGAGATCAAACAGTGAGTCGGTCAGTGACAGAGATACGAACAGAACCCAAAAGTCCTGACTCCCCAATCTTGTGGTCTAGCCACTAGACTACACCTCCCTCTTTTACTTATTAAAGGCATAAGAGGCATTAAGAATATGGGACAAGGCAACTGTTTAATGATTCAAAATGCCTCCTTATTCAAAGTGTTCAGAGGGATGAGTACTGGTTACACTCCCGTTTGCAGACCTTCAGTCAAAACACTCATTCGTACCCAAAAATAACTATCTTAAGGTTGAAAAAAATGCACCTTCTGCGTTTCCCATCCAGCAGTGGAATAGGAATTGGCCCGTGCTGGAATTGAGCAAATGCTAACAAACAATGTCCATGACTACGTGTTCAAATTGCTGGTCACTTGCTGGAGGATTCTCTGCACCTTGAAGTCTTTAAGCCATGATTTGAGGACTTCAATAGCTGAAACGTAGGGGAGAGGATTATTGCAGGAGTGGGTGGGTGAGATTCTGTGGCCTGCGTTGTGCAGGAGGTCAGACTAGATGATCAGAATGGTCCCTTCTGACCTTAAAGTCTATGAGTCTATGATGACACAAGGGGCAGGATACTGGAGAATGGGCCCCTTGACTAAGGGGGCTTTAACGTGCCATGAAATGATGTGGTTGATTTAATTTATACTCTTCCCCCTGCCCACACCCCTCTTTTCCTTTCCTCCTCTGACACACTCACTCTTTCCCTCTTCCCTTCCTGCCCACTCTGCTTTCCCTAGCTTTCCCTGCCTTTTTCTCTCTCTCCTTTTTCTCCTTTTTTCCCGTCCGTTCCCCCTCTCTCTCCTTCACTCCACTTCTCTTTCTCCCGCTCCCTCTCCTCACCCTCTCTTCCACAGGGGCAATGCCACCGAGCACCTTTGATTCCAATTAGCACATGTTGAAGCCATTACGCCGGCCCAGGTACAGTGCACGGCAAAGACTCCATCGGCCTCGCTGCTGTGGGGAGAGCGCGGAGCGGCTGAGGATGTCTGGGAAGGGACCAAGGACTCCTGTCTCTGCATAAGCAGTGGCCCAAAGAGAGACATGTTGGGACAGAGCCCTTTCGGCTGCTACAATGCTCCCTGCACTGAGACGAGCATCGCTAACCATGGCAACAGCTTGGAGGCTTCTGACGTGGACTCTCGTCTTCACCACAGCGGCGTGCGACTCTCCGGGTTACAAATTCCAGTCACAAGGTAGGGATTTCCCCCGGCGGGAGAGGGGCTGGGATTGTGTGCCGAGGGGGGCAGAATCCCAAACGCTGGCTCTAAGGTGGGAAACCCTGAGAGCTAGTCCTGCTGTGTTAGTCCATTGATTCTCAACCGGGGTACATGTACCCCTGGGGGTACTCAGAGGTGTTCCAGGGGGTACATCAACTCATCTGGATATTTGCCTAGTTTTACAACAGGCTACGTAAAAAGCACTAGCCGAGCCAGTGCAAACTAAAATTCCATACAGACAGTGACTTGCTTATACTGCTCTATGTACTATCCACTGAAATGTAAGTACAATATTTATATTCTGTGACAAAGTTCCTCCTCTACCTTGGTGAGTCCTGCGCTTATTGGCGGATTTTGATCGCCTCAGAGATCTTCCCCTCTGGTAGAACCCACAGTCAAATTCCTCCTGTGTCTGATCAGGAGTTGGGAGGTTTCGGGGGAACCCGGGCCCGCCCTCTACTCCGGGTTCCAGCCCAGGGCCCTGTGGATTGCAGTTGTCTGTAACAGCTGCGTGACAGCTACAACTCCCTGGGCTACTGCCCCAAGGCCTCCTCCCAACACCTTCTTTATGCTTACTGCAGGACCTTCCTCCTGATGGTCTGCTGATGCTTGTACTCCTCAGTCCTTCAACTCTTCTCCCTCTCAACTCCTTGTGTGCCTCTTGCTCCCAGCTCCTCGCCCGCCTGCCACACCACAAACTGAAGGGAGCTCCTTTTTAAACCCAGGTGCCCTGATTAGCCTGCCTGTCTTAATTGATTCTAGCAGGTTCTTCTTAATTGGCTCCAGGTGTCCTAATTAGCCTGCCTGCCTTAAATTGGTTCCAGAAAGTTCCTGCTTGTTCTAGTGCAGCCCCTGCTCTGGTCACTCAGGGAACAGAAAACTATTAATCCAATGGCCAGTATATTTGCCTTGTATGAGATTTCTGTATCCCACTTGTCTGGGTCTGTCACAATTCCAATTGATTTATTTTATAATGATAGGGTAAAAATGAGAGTCAGCCATTCCTCAGTAACAGCCTGCTGTGACGCTTGTATTTTTCGGTCTGATTTTGTAAGCAAGTCGTTTTTAAGTGAGGTGTAACTTGGGGGCACACGAGACAAATCAGACACCTGAAAGGGGGACAGTCGTCTGGAAAGGTCGAGAGCCACTGTGCTAGGGAACCCCTGGACCCACCCCTGCTTGGCCTACAGTAGGGGAACCCCTGGTTCTATTACGCCGGTTCTATTACGCCAGTAGCATAGTTCTAGACTCCTCTCTGCCCGTGAAAAAGAGAGATGCTTTTGTTGTGGGATTTAATGCGCCTTGATTTTAGGCAGTGCTTAGCCAGCAGACAGATAAGGGCTGCATCAAGCCCCAGGATGACAGCTAGAGAGAGCAAAAGGAATGAGAGCATTGCACTTCAGTGGAGTGGAGCATCCCAGTATGAGTAAGAGCTTTATAGCAAAGAGCCTTATCACAAGGGAGACGTGTGTGTGTGTTTGTGTTTGCAGGCATTTCTCTGTGTGTGCATGTCTGTATTAGCATATGAATGTACATGTATAGGTCTGTGATTGTGCAGATGGCTGCAATTGTGTGGGTGATTTTATGGGCTTGAGAGTGCTTGCGTGTGGGTGGGTGGGGGGTTGTCCGTCTGTGTACTTTCGTGAACATGTGCGTGTCATCTGGCGGGGAACGTTTGAAGGCATTTATGAGTTAGGGTGTGGATACGGATGTGAGTGTTGCCGGGCTGTTGTGTCTGTCGGTGTGTTTGCAGTGTGCATGGGTCTAGGTGAACTTATGTGGGTGTTGGATTATGCCCAGGGAATTGTGTGCACTCAGGGTGATGGGGCTAGCTGCAGTGGGGCTAAATTCAATGCTGTGTTAAAGCCCCTCGCAAACGTGCCTAATGCCATCAGACAGAACTCTATGTAACAAGCAGACCAAACGGAGATGAACAAAGAGAGAGGACAAAGCCACAAAACTATTCTGGGTTCTGAATACAGTCGGAGTGCCACATCTGTGCTCCAAATCCGTGGGACGGCCTCCTCCAGCTGCAGCCCATGCAGGGGTAAACTAAGAGGTGACTGAAAGCAGAACCACCGCCGACGCCGCACAGTTCACAGGTTTATAAAGGCAGACAAGACATTTAATGGGAAACAAACACGGTTTCTGGTGCTTTTAGCCAAAGGCTCTGGCAAGTCCTGTTCTGAATGTTCTGGGCTTCCTGCATCAGTGAGTTCACACCTCGCTCCAGCTGCATTACCTTATTCACTGCACTAAATAAACCCCAATGAAAACGTAACTACCCCACGCAGTTCTGCCAAAGCACCTCAATCCTCACCAGGAACAGCCCCTGCTGCCAAGCCTTGACCCCCCCACTCAGTTCTGTCAATGCATGTCAGTCCAAATCTACAGTACCCCCTGCTGCTCCAGTCCTGGGATCCGGTGCAGCTCATTCAGCGCACCTCACTCCTGACCTGCAGCACCCAGTACGCTTTTAGCCCTGGACTTCTGCAGAGCAGAGACTGCCTATTCTGCTACACCGCAGAGTTGTTTTGGTGACATGCTGAGATCACCAGAGCCCTGATCGCCATTTGACCTGAGCCAGGATTTCAAACCCAGTCTCCAGACTTGAAAAGTTGATGGACTTCTCTGTTGAGTAAATGCATTTGCGACCACCCCTGTGGTGGGACCCTGTGGTGTTTTGAATGGGTATTTGGAGTGTCGGGGCGTCTGAATACCAAATCATTTGGGAGGTGGCTTGGTAACTCAGACTTGGGACAGATATTGTGGATTCCTTTGATGAAACCAAAGGCAGGTTCTTAATCGTCTTTTCAAGGTCTTGTTTCCCATAGGGATGTAAAATATTAAACAGTTGACCGGTAAGCATTAGTCTTACCGTTAACACATCCTAATCATTAACCCCCAGGCCAGCTGGAGCGACCCCAGCTCTGGGTCGGCCGGAGCAGCCCTAGCCCCTCCCCCTTTAATCGGTTAACCAGTTAAACGATATAATTTTAATTGTTTAAATGGTTAACTTTTTAAATGATATTTATATCCCTAGTTTCCAACCTTGTATCGGTGCTGATGTTAAATGGGGCCAGAGAATCCTCAGCCTGTGGCTCATGGAATAGGATTTTGCGCCCACCTGAAATAGACTCCAGGGACGATCTTAGATTTTCACTTTTGGCAGCAGTTGCCAGTAGTAACTACACTTTTTAAGAACTCAGAGCTAGGATTTGATCCATCCTCTCTTCAGGGGCTATATAACCCCCTATTCCATGGCAAGGTTCTGTAGCAAGGCCCCCTGGTTGTGTGCTGCGCTGGAAATCCAGTGAGTTTGGAGTGAATTTGATGTGTCTGTGAACAGTCAGTTAGTGCAACAGCCCCAGTGTTATCGATTTTGATCATCAGTTCGGTTTATTTCAAGCTGCCTCAAATGTTTGCTCTGCCCCAGCGTTGTGCATTGAAAAGTGCTCCAATGCAGCTGTGCGTTGTCATGGGCAGCCGGGATTCCTGGTGCTCAGATCGGCAGGGGAGGAGAGGTTCAGGCTTGTGGGACTGGTGCAGCGGGTGTGTCTCCCCTTCCGCTCTCCTTTTATAGGGCAGAGCACATAGGCTGACCAGACAGCAAACAGGAAAAATCAGGATGGGGGTGGGGGGTAATAGGAGCCTATATAAGAAAAAGACCCAAAAATCGGGACTGTCCCTATAAAATCGGGACATCTGGTCACCCTAAGAGCACAAGTCAGGTCAGTAGCAGAGCCAGGAAGAGAACTCTGTCTCCTCATTCCCAAGCCCGGGGCCCTCTCCACGGGACCACCCAAACCACCTCTTGGTATCAAAATATTTGGATAGGCTGTCTCCCTCTTGTGAATTCTAGGCTCCCGACTAGGAAGAGCAATCCTCAGCACTTAGCTTCACAGCACTCTACAGAGAGGGAGTAAATAATCCTCGCAGCAGACCCTGAAGGGATTAACGGAGGCCAGATGGGCCTATTAAGCGGCAGGCTGGGAGAATTAAGGCTGAGAGGAAAGCCCTAACTGGGGGAAGCTCTCCTGTGTGGGAACAGGCAGGGCTTCTATAAACCCTGGGACCTGATAGCAGAAAGGGGCTGCAGGGCAGTAGGCCACAGTCCCTCCCTGAATGAAGGGAGGTGTGTTTTGGGGCTATAGAGGGTAGTCCACAGTTACTCCTGGGGAGGAGGGGAGTTTGGGCTGGCACACCCAGAAAGGTAGGAAAGGCTCAGGAGAAAATCAGCAAGGGGATACGCTAGGGCAGACCTTGGCTACTGATGAGAAGGCACCTGAGCTGGAACCTGGAGACGAGGGAGGTCCCCGGTTCCTGTACCAGCTGCTGAGGAAGTGGCACCAGCCGGGCCGTGACTGGGAAGACTGCCTGAGCCCATTTGTCAGGAGAGAATTTGGTACCTTGTAAGAAGGAAACATGGCGAGTGACCTGGCTGGAGGGTCAAGTCATGAAGAGGAGGCTGCAGCGCCCGGAGAGAAAGAGGGGCCCCAGAGAGACCGCAAGAGTGAGAGCGGCAGCAGGGCAGGCCGCAAGCTGCAGAAGCGGGCCTCAGACCTGGAAAGCGCTAACCCCCAGAGCAGCCAGGAGGAGGCGCCACCTGCAATGAGTGGCTCCCCGGACACTCTCCCATTTGGCAGATGTGGAAACTGAGGCGCAGAGCAATTAAAAACCAACCTTTGCAGAAACACCCACTGGTTTTGGCCTGCGTGATGTGCCCAAAGCTGCTCAGTTAGTGAGCATCAGGGTAGGATTAGAACTCGGGACTTCTGGGCTCAGGGTTGTGTGTTTCTCTAAAAGATGTGCTCTAGTTTAAGCAGGAATTATTTCTGAGCAGTTCTCTGGCCAGTGTTACGCACGAGGTCAGACTAGATGATCAGATTGGCCCCTTCTGGCCTTGGAATCTATAATATCCCTGTGCTCCAGCCACTAGAGCACACGGCCTTTCATTTTAGGTGGGACCCACGTGTGAATGCACTTAGCGTGCACTCTCAGTTGTGGCACATTAGTCTGGTATGATTTTGCTGTGCCAGGCATTGTGCCAGAGCAGTAATCTGATCTGATCCGGGTTTAGAGCAATCCAAGCTGCTGCCCATATGGCGAGGAAGGGAAAATTCATGGGTTAGACGTCCACCAATTGATGGTACCACGGACAGTTCCTGTCACTTCTGCAAACTGGAGGTGGATTGGGGGCCCAGCTGCTCAGATGCAATCCAACCCATCAGTGGAGGTGTAGATCAATGTCGGTCAAAGGGAGCTAGAATATGATGGGAATAGGCACTATATTACTTCCGTGTTTGTAACCCCTGTGACTGCTACTGGAATACGGTGTGCAGTTCTGGGGCCCACAGTTCAGGAAGGATGTCGATGAATTGGGAAGGGTTCAGAGAAGAGCCACAAAAATGATTCAAGGCCTGGAAAACATGCCATATAGTGATAGACTCAAGGAACTCGATCTGTTTAGCTTCTCAAACAGAAGGTTAAAGGGTGACTTGATCCCAGTCTCTGAGTACCTACACGCGAGGAACATTCTAGCAGACAAAGGTATAATAAGATCAGATGGCTAGAAGTTGAAGCTACACACATTCAGGATTAGATCGTTTATGGACAGACTAGAGAGGAGTGAGGTGAGAGGCAGGGAGGCCAGGACTGGGGACTGTAGTAATCAGGGTCTGAGGTGGTGAAAGCCATTCTGTAGGAGTGTGGAGGAATGGATGCCCTAGAGACAGAAATGGCAGGATTTAGTGACAGTCCTGGTGTGAGCAGAGGAAAATGGAAAGCAGTGGGACATGACTTGAGACACATCACATGCACAGATGAACACGATATGTTGGGGAAGAGTCAACACAACTTTTGTAAAGGGAAATCATGCCTCACCAGTCTCTTAGAATTCTTAGAGAGAGTCAACAAGCATGTGTACAAGGGTGATCCAGTGGATATGGTGGACTTGGACTTTCAGAAAGCCTTCGACAAGGTCCCATGCCAAAGCCTCTTAAGCAAAGTAACCAGTCATGGGATAAGAGGGAAGGACCTCTCGTGGGTCAATAACTGGCTAAAAGATAAGAAAGAAAGAGGTAGGAAGAAATGGTCAGTTTTCACATTCGAGAGAGATAAATAGTGCTCTCCCTCCAGGATCTGTACTGGGATCAGTGCTTTTCACCATATTCATAAATGATCTGGAAAAGGAGGTGAACAGTGAGGTGGCAAAATGTACAATGATACAGAACCACTTAAGAGAGTTAAGTCCAAAGCTGATTGCAAAGAGTTACAAAGGGATCTCACTAAACTGGGTGATGGGACAACAAGTTGGCAGATAAAGTTCAATGTTGACAAATGCAACGTAACGTGCATTGGAAAATATAATCCCAACTGCACGTACAAAATGATGGGGTCTAAATTAGCTGTTATCACTCAAGAAAGA
Source organism: Macrochelys suwanniensis (assembly GCA_033296515.1). NCBI lineage: Eukaryota > Metazoa > Chordata > Testudines > Chelydridae > Macrochelys > Macrochelys suwanniensis. Next base: position 6,332,647 of record CM065799.1, read on the forward strand.
GATCTTGGCGTGAACGTGGATAGATCTGTGAAAATATCTGCTGAATGTGCAGCAGCAGTCTATAAAGCTAACAGAATGTTAGAGACCATTAGGAAAAGGATGGATAATAAGGCAGAAAATATCATAATGCCACTATATAAATCCATGGCACGCCCACACCTTGAATATTGTGTCTAGCTCCGGTAGCCCCATCTCAAAAAAGATCTATTAGAATTGGAAAAGACACAAAGAAGGGCAACAAAAATGATGAGGGGTATGGAACCACTTCCATATGAGGAGAGATTAAAAAGACTGGGGTGGTTCAGTTTAGAAAAGAGACGCCTAAGGGGGGATATGAGAGAGGTCTATAAAATTGTGACTGGTGTGGAGAAAGTAAATAAGGACGTGTTATTTACCCCTTCACATAACACAAGAACCCGGGGTCACCCAATGAAATTAATAGGCAGCTGGTTTAAAACAAACAAAAGGAAGTATTTCTTCACACAACGCACAGTCAACCTGTGGAACTCCTTGCCAGAGGACGTTGTGAAGGCCAAGACCATAACAGGGTTCAAAAAAGAACTAGATAAGTTCCTGGAGGATTGGTCCATCAATGGCGACTAGCCAAGATGGGCAGGGATGTAAAGCTGCACTCTGGGTGGCCCTAAACCGCGGGATGCTGGGCCTGGACGACGAGGGGTGGATCACTTGATAATTGCTGTTTTGTTTGTTCCCACTGAAGCACCTAGCACCGGCCACTGTCAGAAGACAGAATCCTGGGCTACATGGACCATTGGTCTGACCCAGTGCGGCCTTTCTGTGTGCCCGGGGCTCACCTCTGCTGTGGTAACAAGGCCAGGGACGCTGTGGTGTCTTCCTTTAATCCCATAATCCCAGAGGTGACCATGAGGCGGTACGAGGTGCAGGAACTGAGACACGGTCCTGGGCTATCTGGGACGAAGGACGCCGCTTGGCAGGGGGCTCCTTCCCCTGTCACGCTCCCTCTCGACCCCTCCTTGGGCCGCCTCGGCTCCCTCTTTCCATCTCTTCCTCGCTGTCTCCCTTCCTCCCCGACACTCCCACTCAGTGTCTGCTGCTTCCTCTCTGTCTATCTCTGTCCCTCTCCCTGCACTCTGTCTCTGCCCCCTTGCAGATGCATTTCCCCTATCTAGGTCAGAGGGGAGCCCTCGAATGGGGGCTGAGCGTGTTCCTGCCATCCAGCCCGAACATCCCAGCAGGTTCTGTTCCCACAGGGCTTGGTACGGGCTCTCTCTCGTAATACGGTCACTGCTAGAGAGCTGCTGGCTTCTTATCACCTGTGCAAACCTCTTTGGTGCAGATGGGCACAATACTCCATGTGTCACGCCAAGGTCTATTAATACAGCATGAGTGGCTGCAAGGAGAGAGAGAACAGGACTGGATTTCCTGGAAGGAACGGGGCTGGCTAAGGGCCAGACGGGCTAGTTCTCCTGTAACGCTGGGCAAGGGAAGTGGAGGGGCCCTGTAATGCCAATGGGCAGGGGAGCCTCCGTAGTCCCCCAGGATAGGAGGGAGCAGGGGAGCCCCTGTAATGCAGCAGGGCAGAGCCCTACAGGGGCGCCCCTGCAGTGAAGCAAGCCAGGGGGAGCAGGGGAGTCCCTGGAATGCGGCAGGGCAGGTTGGGGAGCCCCCGTAATACTCTAGAGAAGGGAGAAGCGCAGGAGCAGGGCCCAGGGGCAGATGTATCTCGAGCTGCTAAACCATTTTCCAACAGACGTGCAGTCTGTGAATTGACAATACCCCTTTAAGAGAGACCACCGGACATCTGATCGCTATTAAGCGGGGCTAGATTCCAACCAGTGGCCTACAGCGGAGACGCTCTATGGCCAATTCCCAGCCCCCAGCATTCTCCAGCCCGCGTTCACGGGGAGCTTTTGGATTTGCCTTGCCGGGTGCGAGCTTGCGGCTTGTCGGACCAGCCCATGAAATCAGTTCTCTCCCGGGAACTGGGGGCAGGTGGAGATCCCGCTCCTGACACCTGCCAGTTCTACTTGGGTAGCTGCTTGAATCTTTGGGGTATGATAGTAACTTTGCCCCTCGTCTAGCTGCGGATCTCAAAGCACTTCCCACCCATTAATAAACCCTCATAGCCCCCTAGCAGGCAGGCTGTCATTTTTATCCCCACTTTGCAAGCTGATAGATAGAACCTCTGTGTCTGTCTGACTTCGGTACATTCAACTGTAAGCTATCCGGGGCAGAGGCTGTCCTTTTGTTCTGTGTTTGTACAGCAGTTAGCACAGTGCGGTGCTGGTCTTTGACTGGGGCCCCTAGACGCAATACTACTAGATAGCCTCCTATCTAACCACCTCACAATCTTGAATGTATTTATCCTCACAACCCCTCTGCAAGGTAGAGCAATGCTGTTGTCCCTATTTTATTAATAGGAAACTGAGGCAGAGAGAGGCTAAGTGACTTGCCCATGGTCACACAGGGAGTCTGTGTTGAACCAGGGACTTGAAGCTGGGTCTCTTGCAGTCGAAGCTAGTGCTCTAACCACTGGGCAGTGCCACCTCTGTTCCGTGATTAACCTCGGAGGCAGAGAGCCCTGCTCCTGGCTCCCAGTCCCCTGCTCTCACCACTAGACGCACAAGCTCCACTCCTAGCCAGGCTTCCTTCTGCCCATGTGGCAGGCTGGAGAGGACAGAAAGAAAAACAAAATGCTTCCGGCAGCAGCAAGTTTTTCCAGGATAGCCGTCATTCCTTAAGTGGAAAGAGCTTTTCTTGTTTGCCCGGCTGCATCGCACAAGTTGTGGTCTGATGTGGGGGAAGCCAGGGCAGAAGGAGTGAAAATAAAACCGTTGCTTCTGGTTGGTCCGGCCAAGGAATAGGTGCCAGAGGTGTTTATGGTTTGGAAGGTCGGGACGTAACCCCTAGACCCAGCCAGTGGGAAGGATTGTTCCATTAGCAGTAGCCGAAGAAGCTGTTCTGTCAAGATCCCACGCTGGGAAATGCATTAGAAGGAAAGTAAACGCTCCGGAGCTGGGCATGTGGTGACAGAGTAATTTGGAGTCCAAATTTATGATGGCTTTGTAGATGGGCAGTGTGGATCCAGGCAAAATGCAGCCACCTCAGGGCAGCCTGGCTTCCCCCTGGTTGCTTAGAAAACAGCAAGTAAAAGGATGCAAACCGTACAGCAAGTCCCTTGGACAAAATGGGTGGGTGAGTCCAAGAGGGTAGAACCTCTCCTGATCCATGCCATGAATAGCTCATGCTTCGGGGCATAAGTCAGCCTCTAGCTACTGGGGGTGAGGAGCACATGCCCTGCAGGTCGATTACCCGGTCACTGGTTATTGGGCTCGCTAGAACACAGGTCTGAACCAGTCTGGCAATTCCTGTGATGGTTTGCTAGTTCCACGAGAAGTTTCCAAACTGTGGGTCATACTGCCGGGGGCGAGGGGGTCATGAAAGCGCATCAGGAGGTCACGAGACGTGCGTGCTGCATTGCGAGGGGCAGCTGCTTGCCCCGCCCCAACTGTCCGGCACCGCCTGGCTGTGCCGTGTGAGGGTTGGCACAGCAAGGTGGTAGCAGCCGGCAGGGATGGGGCTGGTAGCCACTGCGGAGCCAACCCCATGAGCAGGAAGGGGCAAGCCGACCTCAGAAGACAACCCGGCCCAACTAGGGTGATTCGTTGGATGGAAATAAGGGGGAACCATGTGACAAGTCCAGGACAACATTTCATTTTAAGGGACATTTTAGGGAAACCCCATTTCCCTTAGCACAGCATGGGTTTGTCACTCGAATGTACATTTCTACTGCTCTCAAGTACATCATGCAATTATCATGTGCTTCAATTTCATCTTTAAAATGGTATCCGTCATTATCAGGCTTGATACATTTCAATACATCTTAAAATAAGGGACCGGTGGTTAACCTAGAGACAACCTGAACCCAACACGTGTAGTCTGGTCCCACTGAGTCCCGGTTGGGTTGCAGAGGCTCTGTCTCAGACCCTGGGGCCTGGTTAACACAGGTGAGCCCAGAGCGGGTCATGGCATGAAAAAGTTTGGGAACCACGGCGCTAAGTTACATGGAGCCAATCTCTTTGATGGAGAAAGGTGTCATGTTCCCCTACAAGTGCAGTCAGACGTTTTGGACTGTGGCCTTGTTAGATCACATATGTTAAGTGGTGTTAGTGTTTCAGAGACCGAAGCTTCAGGAGGAGGGGATAGAAGAAGTTGATAAGTTAAAGGGCAAGAAGTGGGAGAAGTGCCTAGTGGGTAGGGTACTGGCCGGGGTAGGTTCTATTCTTGATTGTGCCACTAGCCTGTTGTGTGATCTTGAACTCCAGTTTCCCTCCCCTTGGTCTCTCTTATTTTGATTGTAAGATTTTCAAGGCAGGGACTCTCTGAGCACGATTTTGAACCATGCCTACCACAACGGGGTCCTGATCTCTCTTGATGCGACCATCATATAAATGATAATAATAATAATTAATGATCGCAATGAGTCATCAGGACCAGATGGTACATCCCAAAGTTCTGACGGAACCTAAGACGGCTTAGCTGAGTTGCTAACAAAAATGCACAATCACTTATCAAAATCGATGGCTACACTGAAGGACCAGCACAGTGGCTCTCAACTATTCCAGACGGCTGTCCCCCTTTCAGGAGTCTGATTTGTCTTGTGTGCCCCCAAGTTACACCTCACTTAAAAACGGCTTGCTTACAAAATCAGGCATAAAAATACATAAGTGTCACAGCATATTATTACTGAACAAATTTGCTGACTTGCACATTTTTACCATATAATTATAAAATAAATCAATTGGAATATAAATATTGTACTTACATTTCAGTGGATAGTACACAGAGCAGTATAAACAAGTATGAAATTTTAGTTTGTACTGACTTCGCTAGTGCTTTTTATATAGCCTGTTGTAAAACTAGGCAAATATCCAGATGAGGTGATGTACCCCCTGGAAGACCTCTGCGTACATGTACCCCTGGTTGAGAACCACTGGACTAAAAGGTAGTTATTGTCGTATCTGTCACAGACTCACAGGTCGTGCCCTCTCTTGGCCCTGTGCAGTCCGTGGCGGGGTGCCCCTTTCAGTGAGACAGCCCTTCTCGGGGGTCCACTCTCTTTCGGGGTCCAGCCCCTCCATCTCCTGGAGCCGCACCTCTCTGAGCCTTAGCACACCTGTCTCTCACCGTGGGCCCCTCAGGGAGTGCACGCACACTGGACCCCCGGGCCTCCACCCCCGAAGGGGACGATGCAACCCTGTTCTCCAGACCAGAGTGACTCTCAGCCAGCGGAAAACAGGAGGGTTTATTGAGCGTTGAACCCAGCACAGGAACTCTCAGGGCCTCAGGCCTGGCCTCCCCCCAGCCCAGCACATCCAGCTCTCTCCTGTATCCAGGTGGGCTCTGCCTGCTCCCCCTCTCCAGCCCAGAGCCCCCCTGCTTCCCAGCCAGGCTGTGGATATCACTGGCCCCAAGCCCCACCTCTGTCCATTGTCTTCTCTCCAGGTAAACAGCCCTGCAAACAGGGTTGTCTGGGCCTCTTCTCTGTCTCTGGCCCCCTGTGGCTGGAACCACCCCCCTCCCCCCGGGGGCTCCTCTCTTCACAGCCTATTGTTCTCCCACTGGCCAGAACTGGCCCTGTCACCAGGGTCTCCATTCTCCACGTCCGTGGCTGGGGTCCCCAGTTCCCTCGCCAGTCCCCTGTAACAACAAACTCCCTCTCCCATCACCTCGTTAAACCCGTAACACCCAGGGAAACTGAGTCCCACCCCCTTTGCCTGCAACCCTAGGAAACCAAGAAAAACCCCCATAGGCAACAAGGAAAACAGGAAACTCCCCCATGCCGTCACAGTATCTATCCTTTAAAAGTTGATCATGTCAGTTGCAGAGTAGCACACTTTTCTTCCATACCAGGCTGTAGACAGTCAATGATTTTTTGGTCAAGGAGTGTGTTTTCTTTCCTCTTCTCAACATAGTGCTCTGGGTTTATGATTTCATTTGCAAAACCATTAGTCCACCCTCTGTGCTTTAGTGCACAGTTGTGAGACCTTCCCTCTAGGACAGTAATTCTCAGCGTTTACTGTTCTGGGATCACCTTTCCCAACCCAGGACCCCTGTTCCATCTAGTGGGGAACCCTGGCCCATACAGCAATATGGGAAAGGAAGCAAGGTGATGGCAATCCCTTGACACCTGTTTGCAAGCCCAGAGCCCCAGGGCATGAACACCCCCCCCCCCCACCCCGATCTAAGAACTTCAGAAATAAATAGCTGTAATTTGCCAAAGGAGAATGTGGCTCTCTCCAAGTGCAGCACACTCAAATCCCTCTGAGTTAATCCTAGAAGTCCATCCCTTGGCCAGAGCATGGGAGGTTCCTCACAGCGGGCCTTTGTTCAGTCTAGTTTAATAACGCAAGCAATCAGGCTTCCATCCTTGCCCTGGGGAGACTGGCCTACAGGTTAATACAACTGAACTGTAAGGAAAATTGGCCCAGTTTCTTTTGCTCGGTTTTAGCCTCTTGTTCCTAAGGTTTGTTGCTCCCCCTATGGTATTTACACCTTGTAGATAGGTGTCGCCTTTTTCCAGCCTCGTGGTCACTGACTGGATTAGCTCTGCCCAGTTAGTGCTGCCAGTCAGTCCTCCCAGTCTGCCTTCAGCTTTCCAGCTTACCTGGCTCCCATTCCTGTGGAGTCTGAACACCGGGCAAGTTGCAACATATTTATCCTCACAGTGCCCCTCTGATGTAGGGAATTGTCCCCATTTTAGAGATGAGAAAGTGAGGCACAGAGAGACGAAGTGACTTGTACACGCTAGCACTAACTTCAGCACAAGTTAAGTCACTCAGGGGTGTGGGAAAGCCACCCCCCGAGCAGCGTCAGTTACTCCGACTGAAGCGCTGGCGTGGACAGCGCTTTGTCGGCTGGAGACACTCTCCCACTGACAGAGCTACCGTTACTCGGGGAGGTGGAGTCATGGGAGAGCGCTCGCCCACCAGCACACAACATCTGCACTGGCAGCAGCTACATCCGTGCAGCTGCGCCGCTGTAGTGATTCTCGTGTAGAGTAGCCCTAAGTGACTTGCCCAAGGTCACGCAGGAGTCTGTGGCAGAGCAGGGGATCCTGCGTCTCAGGCTTGTGCCCTAACCACTCAACCGTCCATCCTGCCTCCACTAGATAAGTTTATCGAGGGGATGGTTTGATGGGATAACATGATCTTAGTCAAAGGTCAATTAATTGCCATCAGTGGTAAATAGGACCAATGGTCAATGATGGGATGTTAGAAGTTACTACAGAGAACTTTTTCCTGGGTGTCTGGCTGGTGAGTCTTGCCCACATGCTCAGGGTTCAGCTGATCACCATATTTGGGGCCGGGAAGGAATTTTCCTCCAGGGTAGATTGGCAGAGGCCCTGGAGGTTTTTCGCCTTCCTCTGCAGCATGGGGGACAGGTCACTTGCTGGAGGATTCTCTGCATCTTGAAGTCTTTAAACTATGATTTGAGGACTTCAATAGCTGAGACACAGGTGAGAGGATTATTGCAGGAGTGGGTGGGTGAGATTCTGTGGCCTGCATTGTGCAGGAGGTCAGACTAGCTGATCGTAATGGTCCCTTCTGACCTTAAAGTCTATGAGTCTATGAGCTGTGCAGCAGTGGGTGCAGAACGTGACGGACACTGTATTTGCTTTGCCCTCCAGAGGAGTTCCTATCCAGCCTCGATCACTATGAAATCGCTTTCCCCATCCAAGTGGACCAAAACGGGGACTTCCTCACCTTCGACATGAGAAGCCAGCTGACGCGGCGCTCCCGACGCAGCCTGGGCTCCCTGTCCTACGAGGCCGCCGAGCGGCAGGTCTTCTACAAGGTTTCCGCCCACCGCACCCAGTTCCTCCTCAACCTGACCCTGCACTCCAACCTGCTGGCCGAGCACTTCACGGTGGAGTACTGGAAGCGGGACGGGGTGGACTGGCAGCACGACTTCCACGAGGACTGCCACTACGCCGGCCACTTGCAAGATCAGTACCTGAGCTCCAAAGTCGCCATCAGCAACTGCAACGGACTGGTGAGCTTCCACAGGGATCGTAAGATTGGCCCTTCAAGGGCGTTATCGATAATTAGGGCTGCCCATAAAATGGAGCAGAGCCCGGCTTCCCTGAACTTTGTTACAGAGGGGCAACCTGCTAAGGTGACTGGTCCCGGCATGCAGTGCTCCGTTGTGATATGCATGGCCAAGCGGGCAGAGCTGAGATGGGACATTGCATGCTGGGATCCATAGTCTCCATTGCCCATATTTCTCTCTTAAAGCTGAGGGTGACCAAAAGCTAGTCGAATTCCCATGGAAGCCAGTCAGTTTCCATTGGGGAGACCGATAGACCATACTTGGATGACTTTAGCTGTACGAGACTTCAGCCCTGTGCTTCTTTGCCTCTTTCCGACAAACAAACGCTGCATTCTGCATGTACTAGCGAGCAGTGAGTTCCAGGAGAGGGCAGGACGCTCAGGAATAAGCACTCCAAAAGTAAGATGCTTATCCAGACCTGTGTAGTTAATAAATTGTCCTTAGGGATTGCCACCCACTGCTGGAAAGAAAGAATTGCCTAGTGGTACCCGACGGCCGGTTTGCAAACCTTGCATCGCTCTGCCCTGACAAGGCCTTAATGAGCGATGAGGTAGCGCCGTCACTCTGACATTAACCTGGGGACGCCGTGTGTAGTCTGAGCGGAGTCACCGAGAGGATATATTGGGCGTATGCTGTGAGACTGTCCAGTATCCCTAGTGCCTCCTGCATGGACGAGGATGGAGTCCAGCACCTCACTGGTCACTTTAGCATTTACTTTGTCACCTTCTGCTTCCCCTTGATGGCTGGTGTGGTATCTCTGGGCCTTCCCCACGCATGGGGCTTGGTGCTGCCTCCAGAGAACAGCTTGCCAAGTATGATACCCTGCTGCCCCCCAGAGAGAGGGATGGAGCAAGCATACTCCTTAGTGGGGTAAACATACATAGGAATCGATTCTGGAGGCCAGATCCTCCTTTATGCCAAAGTCCCTTTCCGTCACTCTGGCAGTGTAAAAGGGCGTTAACATGGGCGTGAATTTACAGCACCTTTAATGCCGTTTTACGTTGCCAGCGAAGGGCCCTAATGTAATGAGACTCTGGCTCGTTATGTCAAAGATCCTTTTGTTTCCGCCCCACCCCCCGCCACCAGGATGCAGCCTGGATCCTGTCCCCCTCCCCAGATTGCTGCGTCAGAGTGGGCTCTCCGTGCACCTGAGGGTAAGCGCTCCAGTGATGTCCTAGTGGATTTACTAGGATTCGTAGGGTGGCTGGTGGGTGCGTTGGGCACTGCTGGCTGGTATCAATGCCTTTCCCACAGTGGCCCACACATCCCAGGACACCTGATGGCCAGACGGTACTTTGACCAAGGCCGGAAAGTCCCAGGGGAATGGATGGGGGATGGGGAGATCCTGATGAGAGACTAATGCCCAGTCCCTCCTTGGGAGGGTGCAACGGGGCAGGAAATAAACCCTCTGCAAGCCCAGAAATCTCCCCATTACCTGAGTTAAGTCCCGCTGGCCTTACGAGCTTATGGACATCAGTGTGGGGGATGGGGGAAGGGAGTCCCCCTTCCCACTCTGCTGTCTCTCCTCACTGAACAGAACTGTCCAACTGTCACTCACAACCGCCCCAGCCCCCTCACAAAGCAGCCAGCTCCAACCACCCCAACACCCTCAGACTCCAGCATTCCACCCGACGCCTCCCAGTCACCCCCAACTACCCAGCCCCCTCACATCGCAGCCACCCCCAACTGCCAGAGCACCCTCAGACCCCAGCATTCCACCAGCAACCCCTCGGTCACCCACAACCACCCTGACACCCTCACACCCCCGTCACCCCCAACTGACATGAGGAGAGAGGGTGAGAAGGGGTAACATAAATCAGGCCATCCCTTGTTCTCTGAATTTCCTGCTACTCCTCCCCTGTTGCACCCACCACTGCCTCAGCATGTAAGTTACACCAGCTCACGCCCACTTCATGATGTGTAACTCACACCTTATGTCACTTCTGAGTTTGGCCCACTGATAATTACATAGATACACATTGACTCATCTTGCTAGCTCCCTGTGCATACACACACACACACACACACACAGCCTGTACCCTGGTATCTAAACACACACTGAGGCATCTACACCACACACACAATCCCAGTCATCTGAACACACATGCAGATCTGAACACATCTATCTCCTGTATCCATTGCTACCCACAAAGGCACACACATCCCAGGGCTGAGAGCTCCCTCCTGCAACGTGCTCTCTGCTACGCTTAATTTTGAACAGAATAAAAGTCACCGAGGCTTAAGTTGTCGGAAGCGAAGGGCAGAATGGTCAGGCTTCCAAAACATGCACAGGCTGTTAGCTGCCAGCAAGGCAAGGCCGCCAACAAGCCTGCAGCGAAAAACAGCTGGAGGCGGCAAAAAGCAGGCCCAGCCACTCTCTCTGCCTGGGCCCTAAAGGGGAACTGAAAACCTTGCATTACACAAAGCAGCATTTCAATCCTCTGGCTGTTTGGGATCCACGAGACCCAGGTGCCTGGGAGCACCACAGATAACCTCAGCTCAGGAGGAAAGAGGTGAAAATCACACTTTCCTTCCTTTGCCGCCCGTGACCTGAGTTCACAAGACATCATTCCTCCTGCCGCGGCTAGGGCCAAGGAGCAGGGCAGTCTGGGAGTTAGGAAAGTTGGCCTGCAAATCAGTATGCCTGTGTTCTACTCCCTCTGCTGTTGAATGGCTTGGGTGAGTCACTTTGCTTCCCTGTGCCTCAATTTCTCCATCTGTAAAAAGGGGCTAATGCTACTTACCCTCCTTTGTGGAGTGCTTTGGGCGCTATTGGAGACGGGCTAGGTATTAACATTAATATTCGTGGCGAGGCATAGCACATGGAATTCTGAGCTTTCGACGGGGTTAAAAAAGGTTTCAGTTCCTCCTTAACTCTAATTCTTAACGGGTTTGATAAAGAATTTGAATTAACTGGTCAGCTATTACTATTCTGTGTTGTAGTGCAGTAGGGCTTACAGGCCCCCGATCTGAATCAGGACCCCGTTGTGTTGGGGGCTGTACAAACCCGGAGTAAAAAAACAGCGTCCATTGCTGCCTCTGCCCAAAAGAACGTCATGGTTTATAATCTTGCAGTAGAGATAGGGACTGATAAAACCTAACGCTACAACATGCTATCCCTGTAGACAAATAAATACTGTAGATTGTAAGGTGTTTGGGGCAGGGACTGTCTTTTTGTTCAGTGTTTGTATAGCACCTAGAATAGTGGAGTCCATGACTGGGTCTCTTAAGTGCTACTGCAATACAAATAATAATAATTAATAAATACTCTAGTGATTGGAGCTGTTTAAATACTTAAGACAGGCAGACAGACAGGCTACGGGGGCCCTCCTTTGCTGTCAGTTCTATCTGACAATCAAGGAATATGGAATTCATTATTGTGGAACAGTCTGATTTTCTTTCTGAATCTTAAACTTTTCGGGCCTTTGCATTTGAAATGAGTAATTCTTGGGCTCAAATTCTGCTCTCGCATTCGTGTGAATCAGAGTCATCCTACTGACTGTGTTGGAATGAACTCTGGTTTTTACACCAAGGGAAGTAAGAGTAGAACTTGGCCCTTTTTATCTGTTGATGTTGGAGGTGGGGTTAATTTCCTGATTGCAACATTTTTTATTTCATTAAGACAGGGGAGGGGGAGGGGAAATGACCTTGGCAGTAACCGTCATTCGCTATCCATCTGAGTTAGACCCAAGACCTCTGCTCTGGTGAATATCCCCCACCTCTGGCATAGCCAAGATCGTTATCTGATTATTACTACTGGCCCCTATGTCTAGACTGAGCCTGTCTGTCTTTCTAATTTTTAGAAGGCAGCCCATCCCCCTCGTATTTGAACCCCTTAGTGCTGTGACATCTGAGAAACTCAGCCCCCAACTCCAAACTTCCCTGTATTTTGGGGAGGTTTGGATCCAGAGCCTAATCCAGACCTGAACATCGTGGCTTGGATCCCTCTCGAGTCAAAACTCGTAATGACAAATCAAGGCCCAGTCCTCCAAACACAGGTGTGCTTCACTTTACTCATGAGGCTCATATAATAATCCCGAACTCTTATAGCGCACTTTGCATCCACAGATCGCAAAGCACTCCGCAAAGGAGGCAAGGGTCGTTAGCAATATCACGTGTAAGTGTCAGCGCCCAATCCCGGTTATCAGCGAACGGGATAGACCTGTTCAGAGCCCATCCCTGCTCCGCAGGTGACGTGAGCAAATCGCAGACAGGGTGTCCAGATCATCTCCCCCACAAACCGCAGCTACATCTCGAAGGACTCCGTTCCGCTCCCTTTCAGCAGCCGGATGTCATGTCAGCAACCCCAGCCTCTCAGCCTGGCCCATTGCAGAGAACCGTTTGGACCCCAGAAAGGGCAGAGCTTCACACACGCACGGGCAGGAGAGGCGGTGGCATCCCTTGCACGCTAGAAGGACCCAGAGGTGATGTCCTGGGCAGATAGGTAGGGTCCTTTTCTAGCAGCACACGATTTCCAGGCAGTTCCCTGCTCTCCCTTCCCGCTGTTCCGCCATAAGCCAGCGGTGACCTCCTTCCCCCTGTCCCACAAAGCCAGCAGCCAGCTGGCTTCGCAGGCCGATGCGCGGCTTTCTGTTGGAATCCGCGCCAGGCTAACCTCACACTACCTCGCTTGTGTATGAAAAGGTGGAGCCGGGCCAAGAGCAACAGAGCTTGGTGCAGAAGGAAATCCCCCAGCACTCAGCGGAGATGGGGACTTCACGGCGCGCACACTGCCCTGATTCAGCTTTCAGAGCAGGGAGAGGGGGGTAGGAGGAGACAGAGAGAGCCCTATTCAGGAGGCAGCATAGACCCCCCCCCCCCACTGAATGCTCACCCCAACTTTCCCAGCAATCATTCTTTTACTTACATAGCGCCTTCCATGCAAGGATCTCAGGGTGCTTTATCAATCTCCAGTCTCACCCCACGGAGCGAGACGCTTGGGGGCAGAGGGTTGCAGTGACTTGCTAGAGAACAAGCAGTGGGAGAGCTTGGAATGGAACCCAAAGGTTGCTATTCCCAGGGCTGTGCTTTGATCGTCAGCACCGAGAGGAAGCAAAGCCCAGTGGTTAGGGGATTAGCCGGGGAGACTCAATTCCCTGCTCCACCACTGATTTCCTGCCTGACTTTGGAGAAGTAGCTTGGGGTTGGTCTACCTGAACAATTAGTCTGCGGTGAGCTGGGCTGTGAATCTCCCCCAGGCGGACTGTCTGGACCCCTCTGAACAGTTCTTTAATGCCCTTTGATCTACGCCTGTTTCAAAAAGGCTCATCCAAGCACATTAATGAACTGGTCACGCGCACCAGCAGTGTCCACACGGACAGCGGGTCCACAGCAGGTGACGGCGGAGCAGATTCACGCCCTAAGTCTCTTTCTGCCTCCGTTCTCCGACGGTGAAATGGGGTTAGCAGCACTTCGTACCTTACTGGGGTGGGGCGAGGATAAATACATTAACAATTGTGAGGCACTCATGTACGAGCGTGATGGTGACCATATACGCTTCCCCCCTACCATGCAGAGCTGAGCTAAGCATAGAATTTAGGCTGGCAAAAATCCTTTTAGGTCGCCTAGACCATTAGTCTGGCCTAACGAGCCGGGCAGGCTCTAGGGAAAAGGATTCGCAGGCCTCCTGCTGGTTCTGAATTGCATGTCGATTGGCCCCCACCCTTTCTTGACTGCTTTTCACGAGGGCAGAGTTTTGCTTGCACACCTGTTTGCAGAACGCGAATTGTGCACCCACCGCTGAGATATGTTCAATCGGGGGGGGGAGGGGGAATCAGACGTGGAAGTCGGTCAGTTAATCAGGGACCAGAAGCAATGCCATCGGACTTGGGCCATGTCTACACTACAGCACTCTGCTAGCGTTGCTACAGCACCATAGCTCTGCCGGCATAACCCCCAAGTGTAGATACAGCCTAGACCAACCAAAGGGGTTTGTCGGTGGGGGTAGGGTCACCACCTCCCCGAGCAACAGTACCTAGGTCGAGAGAAGTATTCTTCCATTGACCTAGCTGCATTTACACTGAGGGTGAGGTCAGCATAGCTCTGTTGTTCAGGGTATGGATTTTTCATACAAGTGATCACTGTAGCTATGTTGACCTAAATGTTCAGTGTTGACCAAGCCGTAGCTGGCCAATCACCTAGTGTGAAGGAAGAAATATAATGAGGAGACTGTGTGGTCTAGTGGGTAGACCCGCCTGCCGCGGCCTGGGACTTTTAAGACCTGGGTTCTATCCCATCTCTGCTACTGGATGGCTGGGTGACTTTAGGCTCGATTTTCAAAGGTATTTAGGTGCCTAGTGAGATTTTCAGACACATCTAGGTTTAGTCCTCTAAATACCTTTAAAGGGCTTACCTCCTTCGCAAAGTAATTTGAGCTCTACGGATGAAAAGGACCATATGAGAGCTAGGTATTACTTTGGCTAATACTAAATATATGAATGCTCCCGGAAAACATTCATAGTTCCACAATCAACCCTGGACTAAGCTCGCAAGCAAGGCTGTGTTGGTTTAAGCTCTGTGTGAAGGTTCGCTTCTGTTCCTATTTCATCCGCAGCAGCTGATGCGTCCCCTCTTTGTCCCCGGGGCGGGGGGGGTGTGTGGAGTTTTGCAGGTTCCCTTTCACTGCAAATTTTAACTGGGATTGTTTAGCCTGCAGAAGAGAAGAGTGAGGGGGGATTTGATAGCTGCTTTCAACTACCTAAAAGGGGGTTCCAAAGAGGATGGATCTAGACTGTTCTCAGTGGTAGAAGATGACAGAACAAGGAGTAATGGTCTCAAGTTGCAGAGGGGGAGGTTTAGGTTGGATATTAGGAAAAACTTTTTCACTAGTAGGGTGGTGAAGCACTGGAATGGGTTACCTAGGGAGGTGGTGGAATCTCCTTCCTTAGAGGTTTTTAAGGTCAGGCTTGACAAAGCCCTGGCTGGGATGATCTAGTTGGGGTTGGTCCTGCTTTGAGCAGGGGGTTGGACTAGATGACCTTCTGAGGTCCCTTCCAACCCTGAGATTCTATGATTCTATGCCTCTCTCCTTTTACAGCACGGGGTGATCGTTGCCGACGAGGAAGAGTATTTCATCGAGCCTCTCAGCCTGGGAGCCAACGTGAGCACAGGGAGCGAAGGCGAGGGAAGCCCCCATGTTGTGTACAAGCGATCGTCTCTCCAGCACTCGCACATGGACGTGGCCTGCGGCGTTTTAGGTATCGATGGCGACAGACAAGCCCTCAAATCCTCCCCAGCCCTGTGATATTCGCTTCCGTGTGTGCCAGATAATCCCGCGGATAGAGCCAAATTTCCCTCCCATCCATGAGAACCTGGCCTTGCCACGCTTGTTTCAGAGAGGCCAGGAATGCTGACTCTGGAAACCAAATGCAAACCAGGCTATCGCAATGTAGCTCTGTCCCCTTCTAACGCTTAGGCCACATATGAACGATCACAAGTCAGCTAATGCCTGTAAACTAATGGGAATGGTTCTTTAGCTCAAAGAGATTTTAGATCCAGAGGTCGTGAGTTCAATCCAGGCAGATGACTCGACGAGGGACATTGTTCCAAGTGCCCGTACAGGGACTAACCCTGTACACATGCCATAGTCACCACACAGGGATGAAGAGTCCCTTTGGTGTCAGCAGGGATTACATGAAGTTATGATAGTTATAGGCAGGGCTGGCAGCACCTGGCTATTATTAAGGTTCCCTGACACTTTCCATTATAAGGCCCAGTTTCCAGTTACTTGTAACTTTGTTTCAGCCAACGCAGTTCAGCCATTTCCGAGAATGGGTGCAGTGAAAAATGTATTGCTTTGCTAACGTTAAAAAATTCTGGGGACCTTTTTCTTTGAGAAGCTGGATCTCTGGCCCTGGCTGGGGCGAGTTACAGCTCTGCCCTCCGTTTGCCATGTGGGATGAGCCCACGGCCTGGCACATCTTCGGGCTGGAGTGTTACACGCCCCTTTGTCAGTTTGGGTCACATTTGCGTTGCTGTGCTGCAGGATGCTCCAGGGACAGCGTGAGAACGCGGGAGCCATTCACGGGAGAGACAACAGCAGCTTCCGAGAGTCCCCGTGGGCTCTGGGTGATATTGGGAAAGGGGGGCAGTTATGTAGTTACCTTCCTTTCTTACCCCTCCACGGGGAGACCCTCCCCCTTCTCCTCCCCATCTGCGTTCTTATGATCGGTTCCCTAGTCGAGCATAAGACAGGGCTCCTTTAGCGGTGATGAGCCCCCATGTACGTATGGTCAGAGAGTGCCGGTAAAAGTGTCCTTTCCTGCTGCAGAAGCCTTCAACTTGTGCCGGCCTCCATTCTGCCGAACAATGCTGAACCGTAGCCGACGGTCCCCATTTCGTTATCGTGTGTGTGTGTGTGTGTGTGTGTGTGTGTGTGTGTGTGTGTGTGTGTGTGTGTGTGTGTGTGTGTGTGTGTGTGTATTGGAGATGAAGAACAGTGGTTAGGGTGCTAGCCTGTGACCTGGGTCACCTGCACCCAGCTCTGCCACAGACTGCCTGTGTGTGACCTTGGGCAAGCCACTTAGCCTCTGCAACTCAGTTTCCCCCTCTGTGAATGGGGGAGAGCAGCATGGCCCTGCCTCCCTGGGGTGCAGTGAGGAGAATACATTAAAGATTGAAATACATTGTGTGTGTGGTAGGTCCTGCAGTGGGAGGGGAGCTTCTTCTTTGGGGCCAGGGCCTCTGTTTTGGGAGCAGGGGGCGCTGAGGTTCATCCCCATTGTCTGTAGCGTGTGGCAAGGCGACAATCCCAACCCTAGGCTGCCCTGTGTAGGCTGATGGCACTAAAGGAAGATGAAAGGAGACGCTCCCCGCAGCAGGGTTCTCTGTCAGGGTCAGGGAATGCACAGAGGTGGCTGCTCCCAGCTGCCCCAGGCAAGTTTGAATGTCACGGCAGGATGCGGTTGACCCAGAGGATGTAAACCCAGCATCTCCCTGACCTGCTGAGGAAGCGCAGCTGGGAGGGCTGGTGCCTGAGGAGGGGTCTGAGGAGTGGGAACATCAGGAGGTGACCTGGACTCTCCTGGCCCCGCTCCTCCCACCGCGTTACGCAAGGCAGCCGGCAGAGTCCCCTCGTGCTGACTCTTTGCCACATTCCCCGGCTTCCAGACGCGCGCGAGTCTGTTCCCAGTTGTTTCCTGGAAAGCAAAGACCACAGAGTGAGAGCCACCGGCCAAATACAGCGCAGCGCAACCACAGCACAACTGGCCGCAGCAGCGACACTCCCTCCCATCCCCAGCACCCCTGACCAGCCGGGCCTCGCCTGTGTGCAGCAAAGAGCTCCCGGCCCGGTCAGCCCCAGTGAGCTAGCCCCAGCTTCCGCAAGGCAACGGCTGAGAGTCACCTCTCCCTGATGGCCAGAGTCGGCCCCACTCGCACGCAGGATTGGATTGAGTCCCACATCAGGACAGAGAGGACATGAATCCACCCGGCCTCTGGTATCCCAGTCGGTGAGGTCAGCGGGAGCACTGGCCGCAGCCTTCCAGCAGCTCCCAGAGTTCCTTCTCCCTAGGGGAAGTCACCCTGGCTGTTGGGCGGTGGGGAAGGAGCATGCCCAGTGAGGCTGAGCCCATTGGGAGGCAGCCAATTTGGGGGGCAGACGGCTCGGTGCACCTTGAAGCTTGCAGCAAAATGCCACCGTCCTGCTGCTGCTTCAGGGTACGTCCAGCCTGCAGAATAAAACCCCCCGCAGGTCAGCGGACTCAGGCTCCTGCTGCAAGGATAAAAATAGCCACGCAGACGTTCTCACTCTGGATGAGACCCACCCCAGAGCCCAGGCCCCGTTCCCCGAGTGGGAATCTCTTCGCTGCTGGTTTTAGCCCTATTTTTAGCGTGAGCCCAGCCAGCGCCAGTCAGCTGAGCCGGGTTCGGAGATTCGCTGCTGTGGGGTGTTTTTTACAGTGTAGACGTACCCTTAGAGGCTGCAGCTCTTGCTGCAGGGGGAATCCCGAATCTCAAACTCGGGTCCCGGCAGATAAAAAAGAAGAAAATGATTTGCCGTTGCCTTGTTTTCAGGTTATTTCTTGGTAGTTTTTAAACCCGCTCAGCTGCTCCCCACGACAGAGCCGAGCATGGGCCATGCTGGGGTGAGGGCTCTGGCTCAGGGTAGCAGAAGGTGCCGCCCGCCTCAGCATTGACATGCAAGGGCAGACGGGGAGGAGGGTGGATTCCGGGGCTGGGCAGTCGGGGGAACTGGAGGACAGGGCTGTGATGAATCCCCATTCACGCGCCGCAACACACACCCCAAAGCCAGAAAGGCCCTTTCTCTCCTCAGATGAGAAGCCCTGGAAGGGGAGACCGTGGTGGCTGCGGACGCTCAAGCCCTCCCCTCTGAAACCATCGAGCAATAACAGCCAACGAGGCCAGCTGCCCCTGAAGAGATCCGTCAGCACCGAGCGCTACGTGGAGACCCTCGTGGTGGCCGATAAAATGATGGTGGGGTACCACGGCCGGCGGGACATAGAGCAGTACATCCTGGCCATCATGAATATTGTAAGTGTTATACCCACATCACGCCCCCCCCCCGGGCTCCTCAGGGGTCCTTGTGGCCCCCGGGATGGGAGCCACAGGGACAGCCGTGTGCCCACGCTGCTGGCGAACCAGGATACGCTGCCAGGGAGCAGGTGGGAGGTAGACTGCAGGGTGTGGCACTCAGAGGGCGCCCCCTGCCAGCCATCTCCCAGAGGGTCATTGGCAGCCCTGGGGCAGGTCACAACCTGACTCTAGACATGGCCGGTGACCCAGAACCCAACTTGTGTATTTGCTGGGGAGGGCGGATCACAACAGGCTAGCGAGCCGTGGGGAATGGGCGGACCCTTTGGAGGCCTGCAGTAACTTACTCCCCACCCCCGGGGTGAGGGGTGTTGGGAGCAGAAGGCCCTCCACCGCTATTGCTGGGGTGGAGCAATTACACGCCACCCCTTACTCCGGGCAGAGCCTAAAGTTCTTCGTGTAGCCCCTAGGGACCACTTCTGGAGTAAGGTGCTAATGTAACTGAGTAGGAGGGGCAAAGGCTAGCCCCGCACAGCTGTGCTGTAAGGCAGTGGTTTTCACCCTGGGGTCCACGGACCCCTGGGGTTCGCAGACTATGACTAAGAGTTCCAAAGGGGTCTGCACCGCCGTTCGAAATGTTTGAGGGGTCTGCAAATGAAAAAAGCACCTCCCTTATGATCCGCGCTGCAAATAGGGCAGGAGAAACGGCGACACACGTGGGGAAAACAGGGGCCATCATTATGCTTCAGGGCATAAGCTGATTGACATGAGGGTTAGGAAGGACTTATCCCATCCCTGCTCAGGTCTCCAGGTGAGTTATGGAGAGGGAAGGGCTTCCTCTGCAGCACCTAGCGCTGGCCAAAGTGGCCATCTACACCACCAGGGAGAGGAGGTTGGCTGAGGGGGTTCTCTGCGACTGTGGGGCCTATTTCCGATCCTCCCTCTGTCCACGTATCTGGGCAGAGTTGTCCTGGGCGGCGTCCACTGGCTCCCTTGACGCCTTCGAAGAGCAGTGGGCGCTGTCCGGGGTTCTCTGCTCGGTGTCCCCGTCAGGTTCCCTTTTTTTGACCCTTTGACCTTCACACCTGCCCTTGTTATATTTTCTGTTGTCCCCCGTAATTATTTGAGTTCCCGGGCTCAGTGGATCCTCCCCAGAACCCAATAGGACCAGGTGCGGATTATTACACAGGCAGGATACCCGGCGAGATGGATTATGGGGGTGAGCTGGGGGTGCTGATACCTATGTTCCTGTGAGGGGAGACAGGCTGGGAAGTTGTTGACAGCGGGTGTGAAAACCTGTCTTTGCTGGCTCTTCGGCCTGTCCCATGCAGGACACTGTTTAGCTAGACTTGGGGCTTGTTCTGTGTGTGGTTTAAGGCAGGCACTGGATTTTAAAATAAGCCCATTTCTGATTGTTGCACGTGGTGTAAAACATTCACCACGTTGTTCCCTGCACCCTGTGCATGGTCCTCAGCAACACTCAAGAGCCAAGGACAGTGCAGCTCCAAAGCCAGAGGCCTTCCCCTCTGAGCTCCAGCAGAAGATCCAGAGAGGTGGCACTGTTAGATTCGGGGCAGAACCAGAGCCCCGATCTGAACACCCTCGGCCTTTGTTAGGTTCCGAAATCCAAATCCAGATCCCGATGTGATGGCTCAGGCCTGTGGCTGATTCCCACGTATCTTGAGTTCAAGCCTCCCCGCAGTGGAGGGCGAGACCTCGACACACTAATAAACGCTCGAGCAGACCTGGTTCCTTCCAGCACAAAGCAGCAGCGTGTGTGCATGTGAGACCCCCGTCTCCCCAGCGATGAGCTCATTTTTAAGACTTGTCTTTTCTTGTTTCTTGGAGGTCAGGTTGCCAAACTTTTCCAGGACTCAAGTCTGGGCAATATTGTCAATATCCTCGTGACCCGTCTGATTCTTCTCACTGAGGACCAGGTAAGGTGGCAGAGGAGCTTCTGGCTAGTGCGGGGAGCTTTGCCAACACCACCCCCCGCCCCAATCCCCATCCCAGCTGTGTAGTGTAATCATGACCCCCTGACCTGGCCGTGCTGCCCTGGCTTTGTGAAATCTTGTATTTTTCCTGGGTAGTAAATCTGTGAATGGTCCCGGTTCCATGCAGCGCGCACCTGGTGTTCTGCTCAACAAAGCAGGTTCTCCCAGGTGCATGTGCCAGGAACCCTCAGATAGAGGGCATCTCCTGTGCTGGGGGAGGAGGGATAGCTCAGTGGTTTGAGCATTAGCCTGCTAAACCCTGGGTTCTGAGTTCAATCTTTGAGGGGGCCATTTAGGGACCTGGGGCAAAAATTGGGGATTGGTCCTGCTTTGAGCAGCGGGTTGGACTAGATGACCTCCTAAGGTCCCTTCCAACCCTGATATTCTATGATTCTATGAGACCAGACCGCATTCATTCAATCAGAGCTCACCTGCCATGGACCCGAGTATTTACCGGGGGCTTGATTCTCCGTTCGGACCAAGTGGAGAGGGGGTTGCCGCAGGGAGCCAGTTGCAGTTTTACTCCCAGGCAGGACTTTAGGCCAGCAGAGGTTTCCCGCATCTTCTGCTGTACTTTCCCCGCCTCTGTCTGCCAACCAGTCCGTCCCCACAGCCCCGCTGTGCCATGGGAGAGGGGAGTGGTACTGGAATTAGCCCCCTGCTCATCTGGCAGTGCACCTTCCCCATGTCACTCACTCGCCCCTTGCCTCTGCTCCAGCCCACCCTGGAGATTAACCACCACGCTGGGAAATCCCTGGACAGTTTCTGCAAGTGGCAGAAATCCATTGTGAACCGGAACGGCAATGGGAACGCCATCCCTGAGAACGGCATAGCCAACCACGACACCGCTGTGCTGATCACCAGGTAAGGCCCCCACTGTGGGGCTGTGCTCTCTGGGCCCGTCTTCGCTGCAGACACTTACCCAGGTGTTGCCCCCAAACCTCTTCCATCCAGACACAAACCCCCCTCTCCCAAGCATGGAGCTCCTTTACCCCAAGCCTCGCTGGCCCTTCTGGGGCTGTGGGCTAAAGCCCGAGCGAGGCTTTCGCCCAGGCTGGTCACCCACCCACCCGCCCGCTTTGCAGTGAGGACGCAGGCTAAACCACATGAGGGCCGACAGTCCTTCAATGCCTTCCCAGAATTCGCCCAGCCTGGCCAGAAGGATATGTGCTGAAATCGATGGAATATAAGCCCGGGCCCAAGTGCTTTGGGCCGTACTGCTCTGCCTGTGAAAGCATGACCACCGTGCGGATATGAGAGCCATGCAGGGTTTAACGAACCTGGGGCATCGGGTCATAGGCAAGCCCCACGTGGAGCGCGCTCCTCAGGCATGCCATGGCACAACAGGCCTGTCTGCCTCAGTTTCCCTCCTTCGGAGACCCAGTAACTCTACTCCAGGTTCTGTTGCCTCAATAATACCCCTCCTGGTGGAGTTTATTACAAAAACATCAGTCCCAACCCATAGTCCATTTGTCATCTCCTGCACATGGAGTCCTTAAAATCCCAGGGCATCTAGGCCCTCGGCGCCCCACGTTCCACTCTCCAGTGTCTACGGTCCTCTCCTGTCCTTCGGCCAGGACAGCCACCTCAGTCCTTCCAGCTGGAGTGTAACCCCCCCTCTTCCCAGTGGGACCCCCACTGCCTCTCTTCTGGGAGATCATCCTCCCCAGGGGAGCATCCCTCGCTCCCCCAGTCCTCTCACTCTTCCCCTGGGTCCAGCCCTGCAGCGGGGAGACATCAGCCGATAAAAGTTCCTCCACTGCGCCCTGCCTTCAGCCTTCTCCAGCCCTCAGCTTCAGCTCTCCGGGTGAGATGTCAGCAGGCAACTCCCCCTGCTGCTCTCTGGCCTTCAGCCGTCTTCAGCTCTGGCCCTCTGGCTAGGGGAAGTCAGCCAGCAAACCCCTCTTGCTGCTCTCCTACCTTCAGCCTTCTCCCAGAAACCAACCGCAGCTTCCTTTGGGGTCCTTCCAAAGCCCCCCGGTCTCTGGCAGCTCTTCCCGGCCCTGTCCTGACTGAGTCAGTCTCCGCTCCAAGGCAAGCCCCAGGTGTCTCTCAGGTGTCCTTGTCCCCATCTCCGGCCTCATGCCGCTGTACGGGTGGTTGTCCGGGGAACCATGCACCGGGATCCAGCCCAGGGATCCTACAACCCTCAGCCAAGGTCTGCTCAGTCCAGCTCCTCGGTGCTGCTTCTGTAACACCGACAGACCCCAGTTGTCGGCGGGCAGGATCGAAGCGGGGATCTCTGGAGCTTTGTGCATGAGCCTCTCTGCAGATTCATTCATTGCTCTCTCTTTAAGTGGTCTCAGCACCACTAGTTGGGACAGAACATCATGCCCAGAAGGTGTGTGGGTTACACTTCCTCGGGCTTTTCTTCCTTCTGTGACCTTTGTCAGGCCTTCTCCCCCACAACCTCTCTAGGTTCTCCTGTCCTGCCGGGCTGGGACTCTCAGGACTCTCCCCTGGAATTCCCCACAAAACCCCAAACTAAAAGTATAAACACTAAACCTAACTTCTGCCTTCCTTGGGCTTGACTTTCATCCCCCTCATTTTCCTGCCTCTAGTCCTCGCTTAAAGGTCTCCTTGCACCCTCCCCTGAAGTCCAGTTCCTGCCCTTTTATTTACCACTGGAGCCTGCTCCATTCCCAGCAGCTGCTTCCGCCCTCTCCTTTCCCAGATTCACCCTGATCCTTTATAGTTGTCCCGCCCTCTTACGTGGCCAAACGGGGCGCACCTGTTCTGGCCCTGGGCTGCTGGACCTGCTTTGTTTACTGGATCCAGCCACCTGCGACATGTTGGCTGAGCAAGGCAAAAGGCTGGGGTCCCTGAGAGCCCAGGACCGATGGGCACTAGCTGGCCTGTTTATGGGGCGTGAGACTGGCATGTCAGTGAGTGCTGACAGGCGCCTTTGGAAGGCTTCGGCACAGCTGCTGGAGGCTCGCCCGCAGCCAGCCCTGGCTCAGTTTTAATGATGGGGGGCTCGGGTTGGACGTCTCAAGTTTGGGGCAACTGCAGTACATGGGGGGAGGGGTTGTGCCTTCCTTTTTCCTCAAGGAAGCGGGAGGGGGGAAGTCATCCAATGAAAGCCTCAGAGCAGGGAGCCGATTCCTGCTGGCTTCCCCAGCACGCCGCACGCTCGCTCCAGTTCCCTTCAGCTGCAGGAGCTGCACGGAGCCTGGCTCATGTCAGAGGAGCTTGTGAAATTTTAGGGGGGGGGCAGGGAGGGGCAAGCCAAAGCCCTGTCAGCCCCGACTTCACCTTCCCTGGCTCGCTGCGGCTGCTGCGTGTGGGACGCGGACGCTGACTCCGAATTCCTCGGCCTCCTGCCAGATGTTTGAACTAACCCCGAGAGACGCTCTGGGCCCAAGTCCCCGGGGCCAGCTCCCGCGCCAGCCCTTGGATGGGCCTACCGCATCTGGAGCAGTCTGTAATAAATTCCCCGTCTCCCGATAACATCTTGCTGAGCTGTGGGCTTTTGCCTCCGCCGGAGACGTGTCAAGTCCCAACCTCCAAAGGCTTCAGCGGAATCCGCTCGAAACAAAGCGGCGAATGTTCCCCCCCTCGCTCGGTTTCCTGTCGGGGGGGCGAGGGGGTTGGACACGTGGAGTGAGCCGGGAGGCCAGCGGGCCAGGAGCCGTCTGCCAGCAATTGTCACTCTTAACCCATCGCCTGCTGTACGCTGGCTTTCTCCCCGGTTTCAGAGTCCGGGAGGCAGTAGCGAGGCCGATTTCCCATGCTGGCTGGCACGTGAGCTTCCCCCACTCCACAGCTCTGTCCTGACTCAGTATCTTCTGCGCTTTGAGCCCTGGGCCCTGCCAATGCACCACCAGCCCGACCCGCAGGGCCTGGCTGTTCCAGCCCTGCCAATGCACCTCACTCCTGACCAGCAACACCCCTGCTATTGCCGCCCATCCTCCACCGTCCTCTCTCTCTCTGTCACGACACACATGTGTCAAAATTCAAGAAAGGCCTGTGTCGCTGAATCGTTCGTTCCCAAAGCCCATGTGTATTCCTATCCGGGGCTTAGCTCTGGCCTTTCTTTGTACCTACGCCCCCGGCCCTTTGCCCCAGGTGAAGGAATCCTGGCAGACTATATGTGTCACGCTCCACGCCTTGAAGCTCAATGGACCTGGGCCAGGGCTGACTAGTGGGGAAAGCGGGTTGCAGAACCAAGCCCCGTTCCAAGCCCTCTGACACCTCCCACTCCAGCCGTGCTGAGATCAGGGCGGCCAGGTCAGGTGGCCCCGAGAGACCTCGGCTGTCGTAAAATTGTCCAAAGCGGCCAGGAGTTTGCTTGGGTCCCCCGCAGGCTGAGCCTGGGTAAAGGACTCCTCCGCAAACCGCGGCGCACAAAACGAGCAGCTGTTTTGGGAATGGTAGGCCTTGCCGTAACCTCCCTGTGCGTCTCTGTCCCCGTCTGTGAAAGGCGGCTCACAGGGAGTCTGAGGGGGGATACATTAATTGGGGCATGTGAGGCTCTCAGACACTCATGTGACAGGGGTTATGGGAAAGGCTACTGGGGAGCAGGCAGGGCTTAATTTGTCATTAAAAAGGTGCCGGGAATCGAGCAATTTTTTTACATTCACAAGCCCAGAGGTGCCGGGGCTCAGCCCTGGCATAAATGAAGCACCGGGAGCAGGGCCCCATGGGTAGTAGGTGGTACAGCTGGAGTGAGGTCAAGGGAACAGGTGCTGTGATTGGCCATTCAAAGCGCTGCTTGCTTCCTTCTTTCAATCTCGGCATCATTTTCTTCTTGATCAAATGAAATAAGGAGGGTATTTTCCAGCTGGTGGACCACTGCTGCTACTTGGTTCCCAAGATCTCCTGGCATCTCAGAGAACGTCTGCACTCAGAGCCTGGGTCAATTGACGGGTTTGCAGGGCTTGGGCCGCGGGGCTTAAAAATAGCAGTGTGGACCTTTAGGCTCAGGCTGGAGTCTGGGCTGTCATGAGAGGGGTGGGTCTCAGAGCCCAGACTCCAACCTGAGTGTCTACACTGCAGTTTTATAGCTGCGCCGCCGGATCCCCAGGAACTGGAGTCAGCTGACCCGGGCTAGTCGCAGCCAGTGTAGACACCCCTTCAGAGCCCCAGGCTGTGATAATACAGATGCTCAGAACTGCCTGATGACAAATATCCAAAGGATCTGTGCACACCTATCCTAGGGGAAAATCCCATGGGGTTAAGATGCTTTGGCAATTAGCCTGAAAACCATGATTTTTTTTCCCATTGCGAGGAAACTATGGAGATCTAACAAAAGCTGCCGTCTTTTCAGCCTGCTCATTTTTTGGTTTAATTTCATCTCTTATCTTTCAGATATGATATATGCATCTACAAGAACAAACCATGTGGCACCTTAGGTAGGTAAGAGCCCAGCTCAGAGACTCTGTTGTAAATAATTCTTTGCTCTTATCTAGCGCTTTGCGTCAGTAGATCTCAAAATGCTTGACAAAGAAGAGCAGTATCATTAGCCCCATTTTACAGACTGGGAAACTGAGGCAAAGTGCCTTGCCCAAGCTCACCCAGCAGGCCTGTGGTAGAGCTGGGAACAGAACCTTGGTATCCTGAGTCCCTGTCCAGTGCTTGATTGTCTAGCCCACACTGCCTCCTTATTTCAATAAGTGTTAACAAAAAATCTACTTAGTGCCAAGGGTCTGGTGTCTGGCTCTGGACCATTTCACTGTTCTATCCCTTATTCAGTTCCAGCCCAGTGACTCACAACTGTTCTCATTCTGAAGGCTGGTCAGCAGCCCAGTCTCCTTGGCTGCAGAGGAGAGATCTGGGACTCTGTTGTGATGTACACGAAGGGAATTCTTTATTGCCGCTGCTGGACACAGACCATGTAGTTCTCTCTGGCTCTGCCCTCTTGTACTGCCCATACACGGGGTCTCCTTACGTTCTGGTCTAAACTGAGCGGTCATGGAAGGGACGGCGGAGTATACTCCCCCAAAGTAAAATAGACGGGGTGGATCTCAAAGCAACTTCTTAGAGGCTAGGTGGTCCAGCCGGGAGGCCGAGAACTGAACGGGCCACTGAGGACAAACTCATCACTCATCGTGGGATTGTGTCCTGTTGTGGTAGACGGGTGGGGCAGGGTGGGAAGCTTGCACCTGCTCTGTAGGTAAATAGAGGGTGACCTTGTCTCCGTATGGCACCTGTCGGTAGGAATCTATGCTCTTAACAAATGACCAAAGGCCCCACCTCACCCCGCTGCCTTGCTTCTGACTCTGCGGGTGGGAGGGTGACCAGCATGGAGGCCCAGTGCCTGGGGTGTTCTGTGTGCAGAGGGACAGAGCAGCACAGATGGATGCAGGTTTGATTCTAGTGGTGATGGGCACCAATCAAACCCCCTGAGCGAGAGCCCAGGATCTGGGCTTTGTCTCTCTCCAGTGGGCAGCCGCAGGACCGTGGCTTCGGCCCTTTATAGACAGATATTCACTCTGCTGAAAACAGCCTTTCTGTCCCCACTGGGCTCGTCTGGTGTGACCAGCGCCGCTTCCTCGCCGTGTAGACGATCTGGGGAGCAGATCTGAAGCCCGGTGGAGTTTTATTGGCGCTTGGCGTTTCCAAGCCCTCCTGCTGTTGCCGGCCATCTCGCGGCAAAGCGAGTTCGTGGACGGCACTGGGAGTAGCTGGAGACCCCGTTGCCAGAGCCCAGCAAACCGCTTCCCACTCCTGCTCTAGGGTCTGATGCACAGTCCACTGAAGTCAATGAGAAGAGTCAGGCCCTCCAAGGCAGGTTAACGTGCCGAATTAACATTAAGCCCAAAGTGCGCTGTTTAACCCTGAACCGTGGCCTTGCGCCTCGCCACCAGTGCTCCTCGCTGGCCCCATACCAACCGCCGCTGCCTTTCCTAGGGCTGGCCCCGGTGGGAGGAATGTGTGAGCGAGAGAGGAGCTGCAGCATCAATGAGGACATCGGGCTGGCCACTGCCTTCACCATTGCCCATGAGATCGGCCACACGTGAGTGTTACCCCCGGAAGCGGTCCCCCGGGGAGTCGCGTAACAGGCAAGACCTTCCGTTTGTGGCTGCTCTCACCAGTAACCCAACTGGAGAATCGTCTTCAGTGTAAAGACCTTGGAATAGCCATGTGATGTGGGACCAACCGTCCATCCAGCTCGGTCTCCCACATCCATACCAGAACAGACAGGCCAATGTCCCCACTCCGGGCCAAAGCAGATCACACCAGTAGTGCACGTAGACTGAGATCTCACCTTCTTGCTCATACTGGGCCAGGCCATTGGTCCACCTAGTCCATCGTCCTGTCTCCAGCAGCGGCCCATGCTCCATGCATCATAGGAAGGCTTGTGATGCCTAATGCACCTGGACCAATGTCCGACACTATACCATGGGGAAGGGAAATTTCTTCCTGACCGTAGTGATGCGCTGGTGTCTTGAAGCCTAAGTATTAATAGCCCCTTGACATTTTATCTTCTCTTGTGTAAGCTTTTTGGGGTAGGGACTGTTGTTTATTATGTGTTTGTACAGCACCTTGCACGGTGGGACCCAGTTACCTCACATGCTCCTCAGTAGAAATATTTAATAATAATGAATACATTTATTCAAATAAACACCTCCTCATTTTAAATCCTGTTTAGCTATGTGCCTCAGCAACGACAAATATCAAGAATGACAAGAATAGCATTCTGTAGTTATGCAAGCTAAGCTAAGAGCAGTCAAATCTCATGCTCTATGTCTTCAGCTGCCACCTCCATGGGTCAGGAAGGAATTTTTTCCCCACGTGCTTTCATGCACAGCTGTCGAGGTGCATTGTAGGGGGTCAGGATTATTACACTATCCTCTGAAGCTAGAAGCAGGACTCTGGACTAGGCAGCCCAATGGTCTGGTCAAACAGAGGAAATGCCATGTTCCTATAATACTGTGTTACAAGCCCAGTGCAAAGTGAGTCTCATTAATTTGGGGGAGGAGAGAATATTAGTCATTAAGGGCCCAATGCTGTGGGAACTCAACTCCTGTTGCCATGACCAGCCGATGACCTCGCCGGATGACTTCTCAGCACTCATTACCCAGAGATTTACTTTACCTTAGACTTTAGTCCATCCCGTGCTTTGCTGCACATTGGGCTACGCACGTTTGCCATCCTTGCCTGTCAACTGCCCTTCTCTCCAAATCTTCCCATTTCATGTTGAGGTGCTTGATGCTGTTCAGAACTGTTCGTTTCCATGTTATTCGCGGTCTTCCTCTCTTTCTTCTTGTGTTTCCTGGCTTCCATTCAAGGGTGGTATTTGGTAAGCGTTCTTTTTCCATTCTCAGCACATGTCCCAGCCAACGATGTCTTCTTTTGTAGATTATTTGTGAGAGGGTGCCTTGTCCAGTATTTTTTCTGATTTCTTCATTCGTCTTCCTATCTCTATGTTGTTCCCAATATTCTTCTCAGACATTTGTGATGAAATACATCCAGCTTTTGTGTATCTTTCTTGGTAAGTTGCCATGTCTCACTGCTATATGTTGTGATGGCGATAACAATTGCTTTGTACGTTCAGTTTTGTCTTGAGGGAGATGTTTTTGAGTCTTCCAAATGCAGAGTTTGCCTTCCCGATTCTTCTTATTTCCTCAGAACTAGTACCATCTTGGCTGATGGTACTTCCAAGATACGTAAAATTGTCCACCTTCTCCAGTTTCTCTTCTTCGGTTTTGATTTCTGTCCCTATAGTCCCCATTAACATAACTTTACATTTCTTTGCATTGTGTCTCAAACCTGGCTTCTCCATTATTTCTTTTACTTCGTTTGTACATTTTTGTAGTCCGTTGGCATCTTCATTGGTAAGAGCGATGTCGTCAGCAAAGTCTAGATCAGATGGCCTCGAATTGGTCCATTTTAGGCCATACATATCATTAATTGCATTGTTTTAATCCATAGTCGATGACTAACATAAGCAAAAAAGGAGACAGGATGCACCCCTGCCTTACACCTGTCTTGATACTGAATGGATTACTCAATCCATTTTCCATTTTAATGCAGCATTTTGAGTTGGCGTAGAATCCCTTCATAATGTTAATTAATTTTGTTGGAATTTCATATTGTTCCACAATTTTCCACATTGTTTCTCTTTTTACACTATCAAATCCCTTTTGAAAGTCCACAAAATCGATGTCAAGACTGCCTTGGCATTCAATTGTGTTCTCAATAATCCGTCTCGGGGTGAAAATAGCGTCTGTGCACAGCCTCCCTTGTCTAAATCCAGATTGTTGTTCACGTAGTATGGCATCCATCTTTCCTTTCATTCTGTTCAGGAGGACTGCTGCTAATATTTTCCCTGTGACAAATAGAAGTGTTGCTCCCCTCCAGTTTGAACAATTGTTTAGATCACCTTTCTTTGGTAACTTGATTATGATACCGAGAGTCCATTCTTTCGGCACTTTCTCCTCCATCCCTATTTTGCTGCACAGTGAACGGATGACTCGTTCCACATCTTTGCCTCCATATATAAGCAGCTCAGGATGAATGCCGTCCAAACCAGGTGCTTTGTTGCTTTTCAGCTTCTGCAATGCTTTTTTCACTTCTTCGATTTTTACCTCCGATACATCTATATCTAAGTCTAATGGTTTATCATTGTTAAAATCCAGTCTTGTAATTGGTTCTGGTTGGTTTAGCACTTCTTTAAAGTGTTCCACCCATCTATTTTCTTGTTCCTCCTTGGCAAAGCAGTAAAGAAACAATGCAAACAAGATAAGCGAAATTGGATAGATAGTAAGGCTAGTGAAGCTGAAGAAGCAGGGAAAAGAAACCATACAAGAACAGGCTACACGTTCCTGAAGCAGTTAACTGGACATGGAACTCAGACTAGAGTTGAGTAAACTCCTCCCTGGTCCATCTCCCTCTTCCCAGATGGAGTCCCACCTCCATCTCCACTCCCCTTCCCGCTCCTTGACCAAGTGAGGCTCCTCTACCTCCCAGTGAATGCCAGGACACAGCTCCCTCCATCCCCCCGCAAATCTTCTCTGCCACCAGCCCCGTCTCCCCACTCAGCCAGGTGGTCAGATCCTCGCTGTTCTTCCCCGTTCCCGTTCTTTCCCACTCCTAGTCCCCGGCCTGAGGGAGGGATCAGAAACTGGAAGTGGTGGGAGGCCCGGAGAAAGAGGGCGTACCCAGGAGGGGCAGGCAAGGCACCTGAAAGTCCCCACCTCCCAGGGCACCTTCCGTCGACTCAACATCCCTGACTGGTTTCCCCCAGCCGAGGAGACCAGCCAGTTGCCGCCATCTCGGCATTGTCCGGCCTCCCGCGGCTCTGTGCCCAGACACGCCGGAGGGGCACCAGCTGCTTGTAACCACAGCTCGCGTCTTTGTCATTGTTGTGGTGACCTTTTCCCAGGTTCGGCATGAACCACGATGGCGTCGGCAACGGCTGCGGCTCCCGCGGGCAGGAGACGGCCAAGCTCATGGCGGCTCACATCACCATGAAGACCAACCCCTTCGTATGGTCGACCTGCAGCCGGGATTACATCACCAGCTTCCTGGAGTAAGAAACCTGGCCTCAACGGGTTGGCGGGGGATGGGGAGTTGACTTTAGTCCCCTTTGCCATCCCTTCCGCCCACCCCCACTCAGATGCACGGACCTCTTGTGCCACAGAGGCCGTGGGAGTGATGACTGGAGACTTGATTTCAGAAAAACACATGGCCGCAAGGAGTGACCGAGGTGCGGGAGGGAAAGGCATAGTTCTTGCAAAGCTTGGGCATCCCCACCACGGCCTGGCACACACAGGGGCAAGCTGGGAAGAGCAGGAGTGTTCCAGCCATTGTTAACTGTAGCATTTCTGTGCCCTGTGGCTCCTTCTGCGTGAAGGGCTTCAGCTGTCTCCAGGCACATGATGCTGGGCACAAGAAGCTCTGCGCTCAGACCTGCTCCTTCCAGCCATGCATTCTCCATCGGATCTGATACCCAACAGGCCAGCTGTCAGAGTGGATAGCCTAGAGGGGTGGGCAACAGGACACGAAGCCTAGAAGCTAGTGCTTCAAACCCAGCGGCCCACAGAACCACACTTATATACCGAAAATTAAGGACGTGCTTTGCTGAATCAGAGCCTTAGTACTTTGCCCTTACGGAGGGCGGATCTCAGAGCACTGTTTCAACATTAAGTAGGTCCCAAAAATGCCCCTGTAAGGTAGGTCAGTATAATTATCTCCAGCCTACAGATAGAGGGCTGACTTTTCAAAGAGCCCTATGGGAGTTAGGCACCCACTGAAAGTCACTGGGAGTTGGGCACCTCACTCCCCTGGATACCACTGAAAATCCCTCCAGAGAGATTAAAGCCAACGCTTGCAGACTTGGGTGCCTAAACTTAGTCCATATTTCGGTGCCTAAATGAAAGCAGCCTATCAGAGGAGCCGAAAGAGGCTGAGTGTATTCAGCATCTGCAGAAACTCCGGGGCCCAAACATGGATTCGGCTGCCTACGTTTAGGCCACCCTGTTTGAAAACCTTGCCCTAGGTGACTTGCCCAAGGTCAGCCAGCAAGTCACTGGGGACAAAATCCAGTTCTCCTGAGCCCCGGCCTTGTGTTTTGGTCACGGGACTAACCTCCCCACTCCCTTCCCTTCTCTTGTCCTCTTCCTGCTGCCTGGGGGCCCGTGGGAAGGGAGTTCATCTGTCCAGACTTCACAATGGATGGACCTGAAACCCCAGCACCATATGGCTCTAGAGTTCAAGGAAAGCTTGACACTCAGATCCAGACTTTGCAGGTTGACCCCTTAGCAGGAGAACCAGATTGAAGCTCTAGGTCCCTGTATCTCTGGTATCTCCACCACCGCCATCGCTGTAATATTTGGGTCCTTGCCAAACACTCAGATGGAGCCTTTTGTGAGGTTCGGAAGAGTTTGGTTCATTTGTCCTGTTTCACATCACTTTCCCAGCAGCCTCTGCACTTCCCAGCTCTGTCTGGAGGTGGAGGTGCTGAGAGACCTCGACAAAGCCTGTCCCACTGAGATTTCCATCCCCGTTGTGCAGACTCCAGCTGTTTGGAGAGGTAACCCAGGCTCACCTGAGCCAAACCTCCAAACCGATAGCCATTTGCCCATCACGCGTTCGCAGCCGGCTGGTTATAACCCCATTTGTCTGCACACGTTTCCCATCTGTGATTCTCTATTTCTTCTCCAGCTCGGGCATGGGACTCTGCTTGAACAACGCTCCTCCCAAGCAAGACTTTGTCTACCCAACGGTGGCTCCCGGACAGGCCTACGATGCGGACGAGCAGTGCCGTTTCCAGTACGGAGTTAAATCTCGCCAGTGTAAATACGGGGTAGAGAGCCTTCCTGCTTTACTATCGGTTCTGAGGGGGCAGAGGGCTGGGCCGCGAAGGGCTTCGGCCATCGGGGCCGTTCTTCCACCTCCCATGATACTTTGCTGGCTTGCGTGAAACAAAAGGGCTTTGCTGTGAAAGGGCGGAAGGGGCCAGGTCAGATCTGCGAAGGGCGAGCTCGGTTTCCATCCGCTCAGCTCTGGTGGAAGCAAGTCGCTCGCCTGATTCATCCACTGCCTAGGGAGAACCATAGTCCTCGCTGGAGACTAGGCAGCAGTCTACTCATTGGATCTACGCCGCAGTTGGCGGGTGATGGCCGGGGTTTGTTCCCACTGGTGATTTTCATCGTTGTTATGGGGAGCTGGCAGGAGAAATCCCTCCCGCAAGCGCGATTAGGAGGAGAAACCCCTCCCGTGGGAATTCTTTCCCTGGGGAGACGGACAGATACACTTCACAGAGGATCGGTCTCTCTCGGGTGAGACAGTCCCAGCAGTGAAAGTGCTTTGGCACATCAAAGAAGCCGTTTGCCTTTTCCCGGAACATCGCTCCGCCTCAGCCAGTCCACTCGGGGGGAAGCCGCTGAAGCCAGGGAATGTCTGCTGTGGAAGGCGATGGAACAGTATCAGCCACCAGGCCTGCCCCTGAAGTGCTGCCTGACGTAACGGATCCATTCCCTCCCCTGTGCTAGGTCTGGCCATCCGATCGGAACTTCAGCTGCAAGGCCTGTGCACCAAAGGGTTAATGCGGTATGTGAAAGGCCTAGCTTCCCAAAGAGTGCACAGAGGATCCACCTGGGTAGGAGGCTGAACCCAGCAGTAAGGTGCCTCAGTAGCTTTGCAATCAGGCTGGAAGTAGGGTGACCAGACAGCAAGTGTAAAAAATCGGGACGGGGGTGGGGGGTAATAGGAGCCTATATAAGAAAAATCCCCCAAAATCGGGACTGTCCCTATAAAATCGGGCCATCTGGTCACCCTAGCTGGAAGGGATGTATCTGGCCAAGTGCAACTCCTCCTGTTAGTGC
Organism: Macrochelys suwanniensis; assembly: GCA_033296515.1. Lineage (NCBI taxonomy): Eukaryota > Metazoa > Chordata > Testudines > Chelydridae > Macrochelys > Macrochelys suwanniensis. The sequence goes on from CM065799.1 coordinate 6,366,500, forward strand.
CATCGCCTGTGAGCTCGTAGGGGAAGCCGGGCTCCCCCTAGATGGGGCAGAAGGTGGAGGGATTCAGAGCTGGCTCATTTCCAGCATGAAAAGTAAAAGACTCAAATCGTCCCAAGAGGAAGGAGGAAAGACGGGCTTGGTGCTGCCTTTCAGCCTGGGGATGTGGCCTGGGATTCAGGCCTCCACACCAATTAATGGAGAAGCCGTTCGCAGGTCTCAGAGGGCACCACACAACGGATCTGTTCAAGCTGTTGGAGTTGGGGAGGCCAAGGAGAAACGAAGAGTAAACTCCAGGGGCTAAAGTAAAATGACAAGCTCTGCTCATCACTGGTGGGTCCGTGGGAGGAGCCAAACTAGGGTTAGAAAAGAAAAACAGCTGGGAAGAAAAGCGAGTAAGACCAGATCTTGATTTCAGTTACACCAGTGCAAATCCAGAGGAAATCCACAGAAGCCCATGGAGTGACTCTGGATTTACACTCATGTAACTGAGATCAGAATCTAGCCCATCACCTGCTCTAGAGATGCACAAAGAGCCCCTCGGATGCATTTCACTTACTGCAATTAGAGAGCGATTCTCTAACGATGGCGTCTCTGCATCCATCAGCAGCTTCCACAGCAGTTCACTCTGCTTACAAGGCAAAGTGAGTTTCTTTTTCATTGGCGGCCAACCTCCAGCTCGTTGTGGGGATCTGATGGTCACGCTGGCTTCTCTCTGCTTCTAGCATCATCAGCAACCGAAACAATTCTGAAACCAGAACTTAACTGGTCATTTGACCTGATGCTCAAGACAGAGGAGAAGTCTGCTCACCCTCCTGCGGCCGGTCGGCTCTGTGGGACTGGCAGGATTAAAGCAGTTGATTATCAATCAGCTTGGACTCATCAGGAGATCTCACTGGGGTCTGAAATCTATCAGAGAAAGGCAGAACAAAGAACAGATGGCTGGAAGCTAAAGCCAGATTCGAACTAGAAATAAGGCCCACATTTCTAACAGTCAGGGTGATTATCCATTGGCAGAAACTACCAAGGGAAGTGGTCGATTCTTCATATCCTGAGGCCGTCAAGGTAAGACTGGAGGCTTTTCTGTAGCTTGTGTTTGCCTAAAGCAGAAGTGACTGGGCTTAATGCAGGAGTGATTGGTTGGAATGTTATGATCTGTGTTATACAGGAGAGCAGACTAGATGATCTAACGATCCCTTCCGGCCTTAAAGTGTCTTAAATGAATCCATGAACAAGGCTTGATACTAGCAGGGAGGCTTTGCTGACTGTTACTGTACTTGTGAATGTGGAATGGAACCTTACCCATCTCCCAGCTCATTTTTAGCTTATGTAGATGCGCCCTGTGTGAAAAAAGAAAAACAAACACCTGCAGTATTCTAGAGTAATGGACCCAAAGACTGCAGCTTCCCATAACCATGTGATGGCCACGGACCTCCACATTCCTTATTCACCTTAATGAATTCAGGTAGAGTTCTACCCGGAACAGTGACTGTAGAAATCATAGAATCATAGAATCATAGAATCTCAGGGTTGGAAGGGACCTCAGGAGGTCATCTAGTCCAACCCCCTGCTCAAAGCAGGACCAAACCCAATTAGATCATCCCAGCCAGGGCTTTGTCAAGCCTGACCTTAAAAACATCTAAGGAAGGAGATTCCACCACCTCCCTAGGTAACCCATTCCAGTGCTTCACCACCCTACTAGTGAAAAAGTTTTTCCTAATATCCAACCTAAACCTCCCCCTCTGCAACTTGAGACCATTACTCCTTGTTCTGTCATCTTCTGCCACTGAGAACAGTCTAGATCCATCCTCTTTGGAACCCCCTTTCAGGTAGTTGAAAGCAGCTATCAAATCCCCCCTCATTCTTCTCTTCTGCAGGCTAAACAATCCCAGTTCCCTCAGCCTCTCCTCATAAGTCATGTGCTCCAGCCCCCTAATCATTTTTGTTGCCCTCCGTTGGACTCTTTCCAATTTATCCACATCCTTCTTGTAGCGTGGGGCCCAAAACTGGACACAGTACTCCAAATGAGGCCTCACCAGTGCCGAATAGAGGGGAATAATCACGTCCCTCGATCTGCTGGAAATGCCCCTACTTATACAGCCCAAAATGCCGTTAGCCTTCTTGGCAACAAGGGCACACTGTTGACTCATATTCAGCTTTTCGTCCACCGTAACCCCTAGGTCCTTTTCTGCAGAACTGCTGCCCAGCCATTCGGTCCCTAGTCTGTAGCAGTGCATGGGATTCTTGCGTCCTAAGTGCAGGACTCTGCACTTGTCCTTGTTGAACCTCATCAGATTTCTTTTGGCCCAATCCTCTAATTTGTCTAGGTCCCTCTGTATCCTGTCCCTACCCTCCAGCGTATCAACCACTCCTCCCAGTTTAGTGTCATCTGCAAACTTGCTAAGGGTGCAGTCCACACCATCCTCCAGATCGTTGATGAAGATATTGAACAAAACCGGCCCCAGCACCGACCCTTGGGGCACTCCACTTGATACCGGCTGCCAACTAGACATGGAGCCATTGATCACTACCCGTTGGGCACGACCATCCAGCCAGTTTTCTATCCACCTTACCGTGCATTCATCCAGCCCATACTTCCTTAACTTGCTGGCAAGAACACTGTGGGAGACTGTATCAAAAGCTTTGCTAAAGTCAAGAAATAGCACATCCACTGCTTTCCCCTCATCCACAGAGCCAGTTATCTCATCATAGAAGGCAATTAGGTTAGTCAGGCATGACTTGCCCTTGGTGAATCCATGCTGACTGTTCCTGATCACTTTCCCCTCCTTTAAGTGGTTCAGAATTGATTCCTTGAGGACCTGTTCCATGATTTTTCCAGGGACTGAGGTGAGACTGACTGGCCTGTAGTTCCCCGGATCTTCCTTCCTCCCTTTTTTAAAGATGGGCACTACATTAGCTTTTTTCCAGTCATCCGGGACCTCCCCCGATTGCCATGATTTGTCAAAGATAATGGCCAATGGCTCTGCAATCACATCGGCCAACTCCTTTAGCACCCTCGGATGCAGTGCATCCGGCCCCATGGACTTGTGTTCGTCCAGCTTTTCTAAATAGTCCCGAACTACTTCTTTCTCCACAGAGAGCTGGTCACCTCCTCCCCATACCGTGCTGCGGAGTGCAGCCGCCTGGGAGCTGACCTTGTCTGTGAAGACAGAGGCAAAAAAAGCATTGAGTACACTAGCTTTCTCCACATCCTCTGTCACTAGGTTCCCTCCCTCATTCAGCAAGGGGCCCACACTTTCCTTGACTTTCTTCTTGTTGCTCACATACCTGAAGAAACCCTTCTTGTTACTCCTAACATCTCCGGCTAGCTGCAACTCCAAGTGTGATTTGGCCTTCCTAATTTCACTCCTGCATGCCTGAACAATATTTATATACTCCTCCCTGGTCATTTGTCCAATCTTCCACTTCTTGTAAGCTGCTTTTTTGTGTTTAAGACGAGCAAGGATTTCACTGTTAAGCCAAGCTGGTCGCCTGCCATATTTACTTTTCTTTCTACACCTCGGGATGGTTTGTTCCTGCAACCTCAATAAGGAGTCTTTAAAATACAGCCAGCTTTCCTCGACTCCTTTCCCCCTCATGTTATTCTCCCAGGGGACCTTGCCCATCAGTTCCCTGAGGGAGTCAAAGTCTGCTTTTCTGAAGTCCAGGGTCTCTGTTCTACTGCTCTCCTTTCTTCCTTGTGTCAGGATCCTGAACTCAACCATCTCATGGTCACTGCCTCCCAGGTTCCCATCCACTATTGCTTCCTCTACTATTTCCTCCCTGTTTGTGAGCAGCAGGTCAAGAAGAGCTTTTCCCCTAGTTGGTTCCTCCAGCACTTGCACCAGGAAATTGTCCCCTACACTTTCCAAAAACTTCCTGGATTGTCTGTGGACCGCTGTATTGCTCTCCCAGCAGATATCGGGGTGATTAAAGTCACCCATGAGAACCAGGGCCTGTGATCTAGTAACTTCTGTTAGTTGCTGGAAGAAAGCCTCATCCACCTCATCCCCCTGGTCTGGTGGTCTGTAGCAGACTCCCACCACGACATTACCCATGTTGCTCCCACTTCTAAATTGAATCCAGAGACTCTCAGGTTTTTCTGCAGTTTCATACTGGAGCTCTGAGCAGTCATACTGCTCTCTTACATACAACGCAACTCCCCCACCTTTTCTGCCCTGCCTATCCTTCCTGAACAGTTTATATCCATCCATGACAGTACTCATGGTGTCCGTCGGTGCCATGTTTATTTAGTCTAGATCCGAAGTGCCCCGTTCACGTGTGAAAAGATTTCTGTTCTCCTTGCCAGCCCTGCAGCCTGGGATCTGAGAGCAGCTGAGTTCTTTCCTTCTTGCTCCTCATCATGAGTAAGGAAAATTGTGTCCTCCCGTGACACCTTTGCAGCCCCACTGGGAGCTGTTACCATAGTGATGGTCATCGTGTGAAAAGCAAGTTGCTACAGAAAGATCGTCTTCCAGTTCTGCCCTCCATTGGTCTGTCTACACTGCACACTAAGCCCGGGTCTGTGGGACCTGTGCTTTTGTGTCCACATCGCATTGTAAACCTGGGTTTACAATTGCTGGAGCTGGGTCTCCCAGCTGTGCTAACCTGTCCGTCCTGCATCACACAGACCACCTAACTCGGCTCTGTGGCTCAACCTGCGTCCACACTGCAAAATGACAGGGCTTGGACCCCAGTCACAGCGGGACTCAGGCTCTGATCCGCTTCCCTAGCAGGGTCCTAGGACCCAGGTCCTAAGTGCTGGGTGACCCAAGTCAGACTGATTGGTGTGGAGACCGAAAGGAGGCTTGGGATCAAACCGGAGTCAGCCTGGGCTTAGTGTGCAGTGTAGACATACTCAGTGATGTCTGTGGCGCCTCTGCCCTTCAGTGGGATGCCCAGATGTATCTGGTAGAAGCTTAGCAAGCAATTCTGTTGATGATGCACAAGAAGGAGCAGACTCCCGCTCCCGTCCCTGTATTGGCTCTGCAGGGCGAAGAGGCATGAAGAGTGGTAGACACATATCAATAAGCAGAGAAGACTTCTCCTTCCTCTAATCAGGGGCAGTAGTTATGTTATTGGCTGGGATTTGCCTAAGGGAGTTAGGCGCCTGCCTGCATCCCACTGAACCTCAGTGGGAATTGGGTGCCGGACTCCTTTGAGAAGCCCCACCCCTGTAGGGTGTGGGGTCATTACTGCAGGATACTGCGGTATTTCTCTTTCCTTAGTCCCCTCGTATGGTAACTCCAGGAACAATGGGAGCAGCACCACAGCGTCGGGTTCACGTCCTGCCCCCTTTGGCACCCATCAGAAGGATTCCCCGCTTGCTGAACAAGTTCATTTATCATCACGGGGTGTCGGTTCCTGTTCCGAGCGCGGCCGTCACAGGGGCCAAAGAATTCCCTCCTGAAACGCTCGGCTCAGAGAGGAAGGCGCGATTAACGGCCTGTCGCCTGACATGAGCTTGGTACTGTCAGGTCCTGCCACTCTGGGAATGAGGAGGAGGCCAGAGATTGGGAGGGTGTTGCCTCGTTCTCGATCAGCAGCACCGGTAGAGTTGCCAACTTTGGTCGGACGTATTCCTGGAGGTTTCCTCAGACGACATCATCTTTCATTAAAGATTAATCTGTAATTCCTGGAGACTCCAGGACAATCCTGGAGGGTTGGCACTCCTAAGCACCGGGTCTGTCGTGCGGATGAGCTACAGCTTTCTTTGGCTGAATATAGCTAAGGCCTCAGCTCTCCTGCTCAGTCACGGCCGGCCGGCCGGAGAGCGTGATGCGCGTGCCACCGGGTCCTCGATACCGTAAGCCCCGTGTCTCCGAAGAAGTCCTGACTCTGGTGCGTATGGCACTGGATTCTGAACCCCATTATCCCTGCATCTCTGGGGGAGGCATAGCAGCCACCTTCCCTAGATCCTGAATCCCATTTGATCCTCCCTCGGTATCAGCCAGTGGCCTTCACTTCTCTGCAGCCAACCTCCTCCCAGCACCTGGTCATCTTGGCGACTGCAAGACTCACCAAAGCAAATCTGTGCCACCACTGCAAGCGCTGCCTCCCCTCCTCCCCTTCCTGTATGCGGGGACAATGCTAAGAGGGTCTGCCTCTCTACTCATGCCGTGCCGTGGCTAGAGCAAAGGACTCAGCTGGTAGGTGGCCGTGGTTTAGGATGTCTTGCAATTCACGCCAGAAAGCCTTTATTCGCCATTAGCATACCGGATATCCCTGCCCGGCCGAGGCTGGGTTAATGGAGCGCCAGGGCCCTTTAGCTCCTGTTCTCACATCTCAGGCCGTGTTTCTACCATACTTAAAAAAACAAACTCTAATTTTGGTTTTAATACCCACAATCCTCGTTTAACTCTCACCTCTCCCCAGGGAGTCATTTTCTGTGTAATGCTAAAGAGTTCAAATGGGCTTGTTCTTATAACAATAGGGCCACCATAGAGATCCGGCAACCAACTCAGCCACCCTCCTTAGATGCTGCGTTGCGGTCTGCAGGGGCTGAAATCTGGATTTAGAGGATTGGGGGCCAGAGCAGGTTCCAAGACTCTGTGCTTTCCAATTGAGCCGCTGTGACGGATTTGCAGAGTCTCTGTGATGGAACGGACTTTTGGGTGGGGTTTAAATGGACCGATGGGAGAAAAGGCCCAGCCGAGGGGAGCTTTGCTCACGTGGAGCCCATGGGGGTCATGGTGGGACTGTGCTTGAGAACGTGGAACTTGGATAGAGAGCTGCTTCGAAGGAGAAGTGGAATTTTAGGGCCAAGATGCACTCAGGGCAGGACCTGATGAGGGAGAAGGAGAAGGAGACTCTAAGCCAGCCTCCCTCTCCTCCAGTCCTGGAGCTGACTGAGAGCCTCCTAAAGGCAGATCTAAATTCTTCCAGCGGGAACAGTCCCCTAAGGACCGTTACACCGTCTGGGAACAGCTGTAATGCCATGACTCCCCTCCCCCTCCAGTGCACTTCCTATGGTGTTTGTGGGGGCCAGGAGGAAAGTGGCATAAACCATCTAAAGCAGCTTTACATCTCTTGGGGATTCCCAATTGCCCTGAAAACACAGATCTCCATCCACGTGGCACCAAGAGGGGCCAGGATCTGTTTCCTCGTGTTTATCATTCACAACTGAGATCCAGAGAAGGAGACATTCCTGCGAGCATAAGCCCAGAAGGGAAGGACTGGGAGAAGGGGAAGGGCTGGACACACTGGGTTAGCATTGGACGTACTGGGTAATCCTGGGAGACACTTTTTCTGCGAGGCACCCACTGTTAAAAATTGAGTGTAGATGTGCTGGGGGCACGGTTTGTTGCCTTTAGTGCCACTTTGGTGCTTCCAACGCAGGTGCAAATCTTTGAAAACTCTGCTCCCACGTCTCCGAATGGATAATGAACGGTGTCCAAAGAACCAGAACTATCCTCGGGCCAGATCCCAAGAGGGGGCTGAACTCAGCGTGCATTGCGCGGGCTAAGCGCCTCTCCAGATATGATCCCGTCGTTGTATTTTCCCCCCGCTGAAAATGTTTCCATGACTAGACTGTCCCAGGCCAGCTGGAGCTTCTCAAAGACACCAACGTGCTGCTACTGCAATCCTAGCTGCTGCTAGCACAAGTGATTCCTAATCTTGGCTCTGTTTGTTTCTTTTTTCTTTTTTCCTCCCCCCCCCCCCCCCCCACCCGACGACGTCTCTTTCCAGGAAGTCTGCAGTGAGTTATGGTGTCTGAGCAAAAGCAACCGCTGCATTACCAACAGCATACCGGCTGCTGAGGGGACCATATGCCAAACCAACACCATTGAAAAGGGGGTAAGGAAGCCCAGGGCACCAGCGTGAGTTGACAATGCGTGGTTGCAGCAATTTTCCAATGATTAGCATGATGGTGAGTGATTTGAAAGCACTGTGTGCCCACCCCCGCCTCTTGCATCCAGGGCCAGCTCCAGGCACCAGCAAAGGAAGCAGGTGCTTGGGGCGGCCCATCGGAAGGGGCGGCCCTGCTTGCATCCCGGTGTGGAGGGGGTAGACCTGGAGATTAAGGCTGGAATCTACCAAGGAGCACCACTGAATTTCAACTCATCTTAGGCTCAAGTGAGAGACTCTATAATACTCCCTCATGAAGCCCCAAAAGTCTATTGAAGGCAAAACTCAGGAGAGGTGGGTTCTGTTCCCACCTCTGGCCTGTTGGGTGTGCTCGGGCAAGTCACTGCTCTGTGCCTCAGTTTCCCCTTCTGTAAAGCAAGGATAATGGTTTAAAAGCTACGGGTGAAAAGGGCTCGATAAAGCTCGGTGTTATTAACCCTTCACTTTTTCCGGTCCGCTGAGCATGGACAGTTTTGGTTTTGTTTTCTGCCATAACGATTTATTTGGAAAGTGAGTTGTGATTTGGCAGCGTCCACGCCCCTTCGTGTTCGCTCAGGATTTCCACTGCCGATATTCGAGGGAGGAGACGTTTAAGCCTATTTGCTGAGCACTAATGTCCGTCTGTGAAATTGACGGCTGTCATTCAAGCTGGGTTGGTTAGCTGCGTGCCACCCAATCAGGGAAGAGAATCAACACCATGTGACTAGCCAACCCGGCGTGAATTTCCGAGCTTGACTACTGAAGGCCTGGTTCTCCATTGCCCGGGACCACATGCAGCCAAGGTGACGTGGGTGACTAAAGCTGGCTGTTCATGACTAACGTGCCCTTTGCACGATGTACATGATGGAGAATCAGGCTCTGAACATTCACAATGAAATGGATGTGAGTTTTTCCAATGGGGGAAATTTGTTGCAAAGAAATTCAAGAATCATTTCACATCATTAATAGGTTTGAGAGTTTCAGGGAGAAAAAGAGGCAGAAATTGACAAGCGTGTTGTTCCTCGCGAACGGTCCACTCAGCTCGGCTGTAAATCCGATTGAAATGTATTAAACAGCACCTAGAAACCAGGCATCCCTGGTGGTCAGGGCTGGCCTTGCACCATGAGAAAATTTTCTACCAGTGATTTTTTTTCCTAGTAATTTTTTCTTTTTTCACCCTTTTCTACCAGTCATTTTTTCAGCTAGTGATTAGCAGCTTTCTAAAGAGACTCAATGTGTCTAGGAGTTAAAGCACCCAGGACTCCTGAGTTCTATTCCCAGCTCTGACACAGACTCACTATATATCCCTAGGCAAGTCACTTCACCTCTGCATGCCTCAGTTTCTCCATCTGTATTATGGGGATAATGGTACCAATCAACCTCACAAGATGGAATGTGAGGCTTACTGTATTAATGGTTATGAAGTGTTTTGAGGTCTTTGGTTGATATAAGCTTAAAGGGAATGTTGCTTTTTCAGAACCCCTGTTAGCCAGAGATCCAAACTCTGGATTACCAGGAAATCTCCCTCCTTGGTTTGCTTGCTGGAAGCAGCAAAGGTTTTCTGGCTATCAGAGATTAGACTGAAGGGGAAAGAGGCACTGCTGTGCTCTAAGTGGTGCATAAAGACTTCTCCTGCCTACTCCCTTGATTTACCAGCCCTCTGGGTTATGGCAGCCCTGAGATTTCTGGGTAGTCCAGATTCGACTCTCTGCGGTTATTTTCCAATGGACTGTCATAGTTGCTCTCTGGGAATCAGTTCCCGCGTGGTGTCTGGTACCAAGCGCTGCTGCTGCTCAGGCTTGGTCCCCCGGGGCCAGGCCATGCTGCCCGGGCTGCTCCTTGGCACCCTCTACAGGCAGATGGCGGAAGAGCTGGGGAGGGAGACGAGGCAGAGAAAAGAAGGGCATGACTCGGGTGCTGGAGCTGACGTCGTCTTTGCCCCGTATGGCTGGGCAGGCATCTTTCCTTCCCCCACTGCTGCCGGTCAGAATATACCAGTGCTGGGATGAACAGGCCAGCTAGCACTGGGCACGGGGCATGGATATAGGGCCACTGTCTGCCTCAGGGGCTGGATGCAGCCTGGGGCTGCCGATCCAAAGGCTCATGAACAGCAGTGGATCATGGCAGGAGGGTCAATACCCCAATACCTGGACTTTTGCCCTTCCCTTCCCGCCTCCCCCGCCATGCTCTGAAAACAGGGCCTCTCCTCCCTTTCCAAAGAGCTGACAAAATTCCAGAGCCCCCCCTCCCCTCCCCCCTAAAATGCACCTCGGAGGCCTCCCGGTCCGACCCATCCCTGCACCTCCACAAGCTGGACTGGGCCCCGGGCTTAGGATCGCTCCCTCCGTGTCCCGAAACGGGCCTCGCGATCTCGCCTTGCTCCATCCCGGCCGTCCCCTGGGCCGCGCCGCCCGCGAGGAGGCCGTGCACTCTCGGACGCTGACGCTCTGTGTTTACCCCCAGTGGTGCTACAAGAGGGAGTGTGTGCCCTTCGGCACGCGGCCGGAGGGAGTGGACGGCGCCTGGGGAGTCTGGTCGTCCTGGGGGGAGTGCAGCAGGACGTGCGGGGGAGGCGTGTCGTCATCCATCCGCCACTGCGACAGCCCGCGGTAGGTGGACTGCTCGCGCTGCCGAATGCAACCTTTCGCCTTGGGGAGTACCCTGGATGGCTGCCCCATCCTCAGGGCTGGTGCAAGGAAGTTTCGCGCCCTAGGCGAAACTTCCACCTTGCGCCACCCCCCCGCCTAGCTAACACCCCCCCCCCGCCGCCCCTCCCCCCCGCGGCAGCTCCCTCCCCCCCGCAGCAGTCAGCCCCCCGCCCATGGCCCCCGCCCCCACGGCAGCCCCCCCGTGGCAGCCAAACCCCCCCATGGCAGCCAACCCCCCCCCATGGCAGCCAACACCCCCATCCCCCATGGCAGCCAACACCCCTGGTCCGTGGCAGCTCCACCCCCCCCCACCCGCAGTGGCAGCCAGCCCCCTGCCCGTGGCAGCTCCCCATCCCCCTGCGGAAGCCAGTCCCACCCCCCCCCCCCGCCCACGGCAGCCCCCCCCCCCCCGCCCCGTGGCAGCCCCTCACCCGCAGCAGCTAACCCCACCCGGGGAGCCCGCCCCAGCTCACCTCCGCTCTGCCTCCTCCGCTGAGCACGCCGGCGCCGGTCTAATTCTCCTCCCCTCCCAGGCTTGCGGCGCCGATTGGAGGAGAATTAGAGTGGGGGCGGCATGCTCAGAGTCAGTGGAGGGGGCGGAGTGGAGGTGAGCTGGGGTGGGGAGCGGTTCCCCTGCGCCGCCCCCCCCACATTACTGCGGGCGGCCCGCCCCCCGCCCCAGCTCACCTCCACTCCACCTCCTCACCTGAACGGGCTTTTAGGCACCACCTAGTCCGCCTAGTGGTTGCACCGGCCCTGCCCACCCTGCCACCGCTGCTTGCAATGGCGGGAACGTAGCAGCCGTGTGCTCAAGCAGCACAGGGCGTCCCTGCCTTCACCGCACGGTCTGGCTCACTTAGCCCTCTCTCTCCCGTTTTGTTCTCTGTTGGAAGGCCGACCATCGGAGGGAAGTACTGCCTGGGCGAACGGAAACGCTACCGGTCGTGTAACACCGATGTAAGTAGCAAAGGGGCTCTGGGGGGCGGGGGGACGACAATGAGGTAGGCATGGACCACTCAGGCCAAAGCAATCGGGGGAAGGGTCACATCCCAAAGCGGGGAGATGGTGGTTCCTCTCTGCATGGCTCGGGGGGTATTGGGTACCGTGCTGGCATCCGCAGAACCAGAAATACACTGACAAGCTGGGGGCAGAGCGGAAAAGAGCCACCAAACGATCAGAGGGATGCCGTTGTGACTGAAGCTTGAAAGAGTGACACGGCCAAGTGATGAGATGTCATGGCAACAGCTTACCCATACCTGCAGGGGGTCAACGCAGGGATGGGACAGGAGCTATTTGGCGTGGTCCATGGAGTCAAGAACAAGGAACCGGGGGTGAAATTAATGAAGGGGAATTTGAGGCGAACTCTCTGGCACTGAGAGAATGCTGATGACTGTGTTGCAATAGCAGCTCCAAGCCCCGGTCAGGGATCACGGCCCCACTGTTCTAGGGGCTGAAGACAAACGCAACAAAAAGTCCCTGCCCCAGATCTTCCATTAAACAGCGGAGCAGTGTCCCAAGGGAAGGGGTGAAAGCCTTATAAGAGGCAAATGGAAAGTTAACCTAAAGCTAGACTAGAAGGCGTCTGGTAGAGGACAACCCTGCATCTGTCCCAAGGACAGTGACTGAATGGCCTGGAACAGTGGATGTCAACCAGGGGTACGGGTACCCCTGGGGGTAGGCAGGGATCTTCCAGAGGGTACATCAACTCATCTAGATATTCACTTAGTTTTACAACAGGCCACATAAAAAGCACTAGCGAAGCCAGGACAAACTAAAATTCCATACGGACAATGACTTGTTTATACTGCTCTAGATACTATCCACTGAAATGTAAGTACAATATTTATATTCCAATTGATTTATTTTATAAAGATAGGGTAGAAATGAGAAAGTCAGCCTTTTTTCAGGAATAGTGAGCCGTGCCACTTGCGTGTTTTTATATCTGATCGTGTGAGCAAGTCGTTTTTAAGTGAGGTGAAACTTGGAATCCACAAGACAAATCAGGCTCCTTTCTGGAAAGGTTGAGAGCCACTGGCTAGAGCCTTTGCCATCTCTAACATCTCTGATTCTGGGATTTCGTTGCTGCCAGCTCTCAGCTCACAGCATCTATCTGTGCAGTTCTCCAACCTTTGTGACTTTTATATTCGTTTGCAGGCTGCTAGTGACGTTAATGGCATTAGTCCGGTGGTTCTCTAACCTTTTATATTGGTGACCCCTTTGGCAAAGCAAGCCTCTGAGTGCGACCCCCCCTTATAAATTAAAAATACATATTTATATATACATTTCTTTTAAATGCTAAATGTATTACCCTGTTTTTTAAAATGCATGTACCTTTTCTCACCACTTTTAAATTAAGACTAAACCACATTTTTATTGCATTATTGCTATAAGCATAAAAGGTTTTTTTAATGGTTATTGTTTAATACTGGGGGCGCGAAGAAACTTTGCCAATATCACTTTTCACGGCAGACTTAGCGCTCCATCTCCACCCTTACTTCTGCGCTGCTGCTGGCGACAGCGCTGCCTTCAGAGCTGGGCGGCCCGTGATCCCCACCTAATAACCTTGCAATGCCAAGGGGCCGCGACCCCCAGTTTGGGAACCCCCGCATTAGCCATTGAGAGCCTTCCCATTGCCTTCAGTTGGCTATGTATCCGCCCCTAACGTGATTCACAAATGAATGGGATGCTTGCAAGTATGAGTCCCATCTGCAGACACACTGGTTAGGATCCAATGGCAGGTGCCGTTGGCCTTCATGCTGCGCCTGGGTTTAGAAGGAAGATGCCCCTCCCATGCTATAGCACTGTACAGTTGGCCAGGGACATCGCTGGCAGGGGTGTTGGCTTTCCCCTTGACGTGCCAAGTATTGGCCATTGTTGGAAGCAAGATGCCCAGGTAAAAGGACCATGGCTGTGTTCTGATACGGCAGTTCCTCCTTGTAGGTCTTCTGCACGGTCCCCCTGGCTCTCTGCTAGGCTCTAGGGAAGCCACTAATCTCACTTGACTCTGTGCCCCGCAGGACTGCCCTCCTGGTTCCCATGACTTCCGAGAGCTGCAGTGCTCTGAGTTCGACAACATCCCCTTCCGAGGGAAATACTACACCTGGAAGACGTACCGAGGAGGTGAGTGGCACAGGACTTGTTCGGTACTGTTCCTCTCGCTGCTTCACCAGCGCATCTCCGGGGGCCTCGGTAGCTCTAGCAGCCAGAGTTGGAGGAGCAGAGTCTTATTAATAGGAGGTTACTCACACCTTCTGCAGGGATTTGCAAATTCGTCCAATTTGCAGATTTGCAAATTTCATCAAATCTGTCTTTCCATGGGTCCCCCATTCCTGTGGTATCCCCGTCCCTTTTTTAAAGCTGTCTGCGTCTACATTTAGAGTTCAGTGTAGTAGCCGTGTTAGTCTGTGTCAGCAAAACGAAAATAAGAAAGAAAAACTTGTAGCACCTTAGAGACTAACAAATGTATTTCAGCATAAGCTTTCGTGGGTTAATACCCACTTCATCGGATGCATGGAATGAAACATACAGTAGACAGATATTTATACAGTCAGAGAAACATGATAAGGTCGAGGTGCATAGACCAACCTTAAGAGGCGAATTAGTTGAGAGGAACCATAACAGCAGGGGAAGAAAAACCTTTGAAGTGATAAACAAGAAGGTCACACAGGTGTGAATGAGGATCGTTAACTTAAGGGAAATAGATTCAATTAACGTAATGGCCGAGCCATTCCAAATCTCTATTTAATCCGGACGCAATGCAACCTAGTTTGCATAATGAACTCGAATTGATATGCAAACTAGGTTGCATTGCGTCCGGATTAAATAGAGATTTGGAATGGCTCGGCCATTACGTTAATTGAATCTATTTCCCTTAAGTTAACGATCCTCATTCACACCTGTGTGACCTTCTTGTTTATCACTTCAAAGGTTTTTCTTCCCCTGCTGTTATGGTTCCTCTCAACTAATTCGCCTCTTAAGGTTGGTCTATGCACCTCGACCTTATCATGTTTCTCTGACTGTATAAATATCTGTCTACTGTATGTTTCATTCCATGCATCCGATGAAGTGGGTATTAACCCACGAAAGCTTATGCTGAAATACATTTGTTAGTCTCTAAGGTGCTACAAGTTTTTCTTTCTTATTTTCGTTTTACATTTAGAGTGACTCTTGCGTGACAAACAGAAACACACTTCACTGATTGAAGTATTGTTCTCCTCCAGCAGCTGATTGCTGGCATGATGACACCACCAGTTCTCTTGCTCTTGTTCGTGTTACTCTATGCAGCTGCTTTTTAAATTCCTAGCTATGCAGACAAAAATCCAACAGGATAGGAGCTGTTTAGTTTATTTCTTTGGATCTGATTGTTCCTCAATCTCTGAGTGGTATAAACAAGAAGACCAGAGACATAAAAACAGGAGTTGCCTAGTGAGTGAAACCACTGCTCCATTTAGTTCACTACCCGGCCTCTGGCAGTGACCAATACTTGATGGCATAAAAGAAAAGTAAAATCCTCCCATAATTAGGGCTCGATGAATAATTGTTTTTGTTTGTTTGGTGGCTAAACCAAAAAATGTGAGGGGGAGGGAGCATTTTTGAGTCAGATGAAATGACAGTTTTTCAGCGTTTCTTGTCAGAATGTAAAACCAGACAAATTTTTGCTTTGGGTCAAATGAAAAAACAAAAAATATTCCATGTATGGGTGTGTGTTACCCTCCGGGGAGTTTTTTAGATAAATTTAGTTTAATTTCTAAAGGAGATGTTGTTTCAAAATGAAAAGTTGAACCGTTTTTATTTTGAAAAATATTGAAACATTTGGACTTCTTCAGAATTCCACCCGCCCACCCCTTCCCCCCCCCCCCCCCCCCCCCCGCTATTTGTGAACAGTTTCAGTTGACCTGAAGTTGTAATTTTCAGCAAATAAACTATTCACTGAAAAATGTATGCCCAGCTCTACCCATAATGCACCTAGCCTCACTCTCACGCACCGATTTCACGTTTCAGCACCTGGCATTTTAGACTGTGCCCAGCCAATTGGGGAAGAGAGAGTGGAGTCTACCCTCTAAACTGGCTGGTTGCTAGCAGTACCCCCTCTTCTCTTCAGGCAGTTCTAACGGGTCTTGTAGAAGTGAATGGCTAAAAGGGAGAGATCTGTGTGGCAGAAATCTTCTAATAATGAGAAAGAACAGTGCGTCTCCTTCATGTACTTAATGAACTTGCCTGGGGAACTCCTTTGCAGCTGTGTAAATAAGCTTACCTTCCCCGGGGGGACCCTGCATCAGGAACAGATGTGCTGAGGCTGCAGGGGATGGATCAATAAAAATGTAATAAAATGGCAAAGCAATAAGTCAGACAACGACCCTGAGGGATTCCACGGTGGAAAATGCAGTTGAAATACTTGCTTGGACTTCTTGCTCAGTCTCAGCTGAGAGATAGGCGAGGCCTAGCGTCTGACTACGGGGCTTGGAGCAGTGAACTATTGACTGGTTGCACTTGGACTCCTGCATTCCAGTCCACCTCTGACCCTGATTTCCTCTGTGACCTTGAGTAAGGCGCTTCCCTGCTCCTTGCCTCAGTTTCCCCATCTGAAAAATAAGACGATAAAACTCATCTTCCTCTGAGGCGGACATGAGACATCATAAGTTAATGTCTGCAAAGCACTGGGGAGTTCACTCTTTAACAGCATCCTGGTTTTGCTTTTGGCAGCGATAAGTAATAATAATACTTCGCTCTTGGGCACCCTGTTCATCCACAAACCTGAAAGCTCTTTGCAAAGACAAGTCAGTATCATTAGCTCAGATGGGGAAAGCCAGGCACGCAGAAGGGAAATGACTTGCTTATGGTCATGCCAGCAGAAGTGGGAATAGAACCTAGGTACGCCGAATCCTAACCTAGTGTCCCAGCTACTGGGTAGATAGTACCAAGATATTCCATCTACCTCGGGAATAGCTAGGGAGTACTGTGTGCATTGTGATAATGCTGTCTAGTTTACAATGGCACAGAGCATGTTGAATGGTGACCGTTGTCAGTATTATTAGAGGGCACTCCCGACCACCAAAGTGCAAGAAAGGGAAACCGAGGACTGAGAGGCAAATGCCGACGGGGCCCCATATGAAGGCCCCAGAGTTCAGTGGGGACAGTGGCACTAGCCAGACTATCACAACTTGTTTTGCGCATGGGAATATCAGTCGCTGGTTTGAGGTTGGTGCCTGGGCGATCAAATTCCTGGGGGATCAGGATAGCTCAGAGGGAGTGCTGCTGGGTCTCCTTTGGTTGGCGTGGGAGGCAGTCTGCTGAAGACAATAGTACTACCCCAGAGGGGAGACTGCTCCGGGTCCGTTTGGAGGAGGGAGAGGTTGTCTCAGGCAATCCCATCTGCCATGTTGTTGTTTTGAGCTAATAAGAGACAGAATCAACGTTCCCAGATACAGGAGGCCGAGTGGCCTGTCCAGGGGCCTCCATTTGCATCTGATGGTTTTCTCCCCTAGCCCCACGTTGCAGCAAGACCCCGTACCCCCGAACCCTTTGCTCTCCTCATGCTTCAGAGGTGGCATCAGGTCCCCCAGAGCTTCCAAGGATCCGTCAGGGATTATGCTTTTCTCTCCCTCCTTATGTCTTGCCCACCGGGCCTGGGGTGTACTCCAGCACTCCCTCCTATCTGGCTGCTGGGCAGAGAGGGATTCAGTCCCCTTCTCTCTCCCAGGCATCAGTCCCACCCACGAGACATACTCTGCTCCATCCTGGAGTCTCTCCTGAGCTCCCATAGTGCTCTCTGCTCCTTCAGCTGGTGCCATCTTGGGATAGCGCCTCTGGCAGCGGCTGCCTCACCCTGCGGGGAAATCTGGTACCCCGCACCTGGTAAAGCCAGCTCCAAGTGCCTCTGGCTCCTTATGCCCCCTCAGAAAGACTCCTGTCCGAGGTAACCAGCTTCGGCTCTCAGATCTGGGCCAGCTCCCCCAGCAAGGGTCATCGAGATGTCCCGCTTGTTTTTGCACCGGGATGCCACCTTTTCGCCAACATGGCTGCCCTTGCATGGGACAGAGAGGGAGACCCTGTGCTGGGCAAGATCCCGCCTAGAGCCAACCCGGCAGGCCCAAGAACTGTCTTTATTAGCAAGGTTTAAAGGCACAGAGCACCCCATGGCTCAGCTGGGGGAGGGAGCCGGTTCCTGGTAGGGTGACCAGATGTCCCGATTTTATAGGGACAGTCCCGATTTTTGGGTCTTTTTCTTATATAGGCTCCTATTGCCCCCCACCCCCTGTCCTGATTTTTCACACTTGCTGTCTGGTCACCCTAGTTCCTGGGGAGGGTAGGAGCAGTCGGCTGAAAGCCTGGCGCCAGCTGCCGGGTCACTGGCGATTTGAGGGTGGGTTTTGCATGGGGCCGGTACGGCATGTTTTCCTGGGGGTGATTTATAATGGTCCTAGAGCCCAGACCCTGGGAGCGCAGGCTACACAGACCCAGCGAGAAGCGCTGAGCTCAGCCTGTCTGAGTTTAACAGTCAGCAGATACCTCTTGGAATGTGGCTTTAATTGTTTGTTTATTTTGTTTTATTCGCTTAGTTATTCATTTTGCTCTTGGCGAATGTCAGAGCCAAGGGAGCGGGGAGCAGCTCACGGGGTCGGGGTGGGGAACTGGGGTCTGCTGAAAACAGGAGAAATTGCTCATCATAAGCTATTATGCACTTTAATTCCTTCCTGGGGGGAGGGCAAGGGGGGCGGGAGGGGCGGGCAGCGGGAACAAAACACGTCCACTGCAGCAAAGCATTGTGGGTAAATGCAAGCACCCATGGTCGCTCTTTCTTATTGACTTTGGATGGACCGGACCAAAGCCAAAGAACACACGTCTTGGTGTTCCTGACGAATGTTTTGTGGATCAGCCTCGTTTTCAACATTTGGGATTTTCACACCGTTTACCCATGATCCTTTGTTGCTCAGGCGCTTGCGTCCCGTCAGTCTTCTTGGTTTCCCAGCCGCCTGTGAGCTGGTGCAGAAGAACACCCGGAAAGCCAGCAAATCGGCATGGCTCTGCCCCGAGAAAGGTGACCCCCTTCTTACACAGCAAACCCACCCCTTCAGGGCCGGCTCTAGACACCAGCCTAGGAAGCACAGGCTTGGGGCGGCACATTGTAAGGGGCGGCATTCAGGCCAATCTTAGGGCGGCACATTCCGCTTTGCCCCTTTCTATTTTTTGCTTCGGCGGCGCTGCGGCTGGCTTTTTTTTTTTTTTTTGCCTGGGGCGGCAAAAAAGCTAAAGCCGGCCCTGCACCCCTTGGGTGTATTCAGAGCCATGGCTGCTCAAAAGAAAAAAGCTTTCAATCCCATTCGCCCTGCAGAGCCAACCCAGCTGGGAAAGAGTGAGCTGGGTTCTTTCCTGGCTCAGCATGGCCCACACAAGGGGTTCCCTCCATTTGAGATGCAGGGCCAAATCCTGATCTCACTGAACCCCATGCAATTGCAACCACGTCGAAAGGTCGCCTAGTAAGAGAGGGCTGAATTTGAAGACAATAGGGTAACAAAAGATCTGTCATCCTCGTGATCACGTTGGGCCTAAGTCTTCTCTCATTTATACGCTTTTACACCCTATTAACTTCAGTGGAACTACTACTGGTTTACGCTGCTGTAGGAGGGAGCAGAATCAGGCCTTTTGTTTGTATGTTGCATCCCCTGGCCTCTTTCATCTATCTTTGGCTTTTAGGTTTGTATGCCCTTTGGCACAGGGACTGTTTCTCTGGGTTTGGAAAGGGCCCTAGCACTTCCCTCTAAATTAAGACATAGTCATAATAAAGGAAGGCAGGATTCAGGCTAGAGGATCTTTATTCCTGGCCAGGATGCATGAGAAGGGAAGAGTCCCTCTTGAATTTGTAGTGTTGGTAGGTAAAAAAACCAACAACAAATAACCCGTATCATGGAGTTTATGGCCAGAAGAGCCCATTAGATCTGACCTCCTGTGTAACACAAGCCATTAGGTTTCACCCAAATATTAAACCCAAAGGCCTTTGTTAAACACTAAACTAGTTCAGTCCTCAGATGGCTGGAGTCTATACCACAGGCAGAGAGCAGGAGAGATCAAAGTGCCATCCGTGCCCAACGACTTTGAAATGGCAAGGAACTGATTAGATGAGATGCGCCCAGATGATCCCAGTAGGTGAACCACACTGCACAGAAAGGCGACAACCCTGCACCCGAGGGCCAGGTTTTCAAAAGAGCCCGTCACCCAGCACTGACTGCGGAGAACAATTCCCCTCCCTCCCCCTTGCATTGAGAACAAAGGGAACTGCAAGACACTGGATGCTTATGAAAATCTGGCCTTCAGCTTCCATACGGGGGAAGCCCAAAGTGTGTGTGCCCCGATCCTTAAAGGAGCTGCACAGGATCCTACAGTATGACCAGCTCCTGCCACTGCAGTCAGGAGAAAGCTGATCAGCAGCAAAACATCACACACACACCAGGGGCAGAACTCACTCCTCCATTCCTTCCTGATTGGCCTGGGAGCCCTGCTGAGCCAGCACGGCTATTCCACAGCCTCCAGCGCCAAGGGAAAGAGAAACCGCAGCATCGGAAACCTCAGAGAGCAGCAGCGACAAATTGCAGCCGCTTGGGTTCCCCTGCCCACATCCCCAGGCAGCACCTGCTTTGACACCCAGGGTGGTGAAACCCGCTTGCATTGGCCTGCTAAACCCAGGGTTGTAAGTTCAATCCTTGAGGGGGCCATTTAGGGATCTGGGGCAAAAGAAATCTGTCAGGGGACAGTACTTGGTCCTGCTAGTGAAGGCAGGGGACTGGACTCGATGACCTTTCAAGGTCCTTCCAGTTCTAGGAGATTGGCATATCTCCATTTATAATTATAATAAAGTGTGATGGCGCAAGCCAGGCCCAGCCGCCAGCGAGAGTCAGGCAGGTCGGGACGAAGCACCGAAGACCGAGATGGCAAAGGGCTAATAGGCCCCGTGCAATCCAGCCGCTTTGTTCCACCTGGCTACGCCCGGTCGGTTGTTAGTAGCGCTGTGATTTCATTAATGTGCATTGTCATCGGAGGGTCTCCCAACCTTTTGCAAAGACTGAGAAAGCCCCAGAGCGTCCCTGTGAGGTGGGTTAGGGATAGACAGATCCTTTGATCCCCCACGGAAAGGCGGGGGGCGGGCGTGGAGCGACCCGGCACTCCTCAGAACTGGGACAGGAGTGTCACCGGAGCCCAGGGACTCAGTTAAACAGAATGGGGCAAATCTAGCACTGCCTGCCCTTGTGATCGCGTTGGAGTCTGAAGGCTAAACTCTGCCCTCAGTGACCCCTGTGAAACCCTGTTGGGGTAAGTCAGTGCAGAGTTTGCCGCAGTGGAATGGCCTAGCCTGTCAGCCAGGGGAGAATTTGGCCCGTTGCAATAACCCAAATTGGAATTTGGCCAGAACACCAGGATTAACGCTCCCCCACATACCATGAACTTCCATTTCACCTCTCCTCTGGATGATGGTATCTACAGAGCAGCACAGCACCCCCTAGAGCCAGGCTGGGCCATTGCCACCTACTTCCTCACTGGCACCTCTTCTTGCAGCGCTCAGGCGTTCCCCCAGCCAAATCCAATCATGGCTTGGCCCTGCTGTTTACATGATCACAGCAGAATGTAGCCTGGCGGCAGCCCACAAACTAGCCACCGGGGACCAGTTCATTTGCACAACAGATCACATGTTTTCTTTTCTTTAAATCTTCCATCCGCCGAGGAAGCAAATACATAAACCCCTCCCTGAATCGGATCCGTCAATCCGGAGTGACTCCGCCAACGGGGTTTTCACCACTGCCGGGGAGATCCGAATCGGGTCCCAGCCGCAGAGCCATGCCCCGTTTAGCAGGGGCTTGTTTGTGCCCCTAGCTCTTCTGCCTCGTGTCTGTACTGCACGAATCAAAACCGGATTGCCAACACTGCAATACTATCAACAGGCATTGAGGGAGAAGGGACGAGCCTGTGTTCTCCATCGCCTGTGCTGGGGCAGAGTGGTCTAGGAGGAACCGTCTGTGTGTGAAGGGGGACAATACGGATGCACGCGGCTGATGCCAATAGCAAGAAGGCTGCGATGAGCTCCCTGTTTTCTGGCTAAGAAAGGAGCCGAATGGCTTTGCTTCACGGCCTGTTTGTTTATTTCTCTTGGAGGCTGCGCAGGGATCCCGGCTGGTCTGCGGGACCACGGCCTGTTTGCCATGAGCTTCCTTGGACAAGTACCGCTTGGGAAGCCGTCGCCGAGCAGCATGCGTAGGGGCTGATCCAAAGCTCGGTGGAGTCGGTGGAAAGACTCCCCGGGGACCTCAGAGGTTTCTGGATGAGGCCACGAGTGAGTGAGGCAGAGAACTGGGTGGGAGGAGTTTTCTCTCTCCGTTTCCCTTGCACTTAAAACCTTTTTTTTTAAAGACAAGCTCTCCCCGCTGCACGCCTTCCTCAAATCCCCCGCCAAACAGCTGGCCCCGGGGAAGCTGCCAATAAACCATCGTCTGCTCCCAGCGAGATTTCTCAGACCCTGGGCCATCCTGGGCTTTGGCAGGGAGTTACCCGAGATGTGCTTCCTCTCAGCAGAGCAGCTCTTCCAGCCAAGCAGCTTCATTCCAGCCTGTCGGTTTGCAAGGGAGGTGACCCCTCCGCACGGGAGCCCAAGCCCTAGGGAACCGTGGGATGGCCCAGGGCGTGAGCATTAAGGGGGATGCATCATAGCCACAGGGAGGCATCATGGTGAAATGTTGTTCTGCGTGTGACAGTGGCTTCCAGTTAAACCAGCGCCCCATGCTGCACAGAGACAGAGTGAGAGACAGCCCCTGCCCCAGGGAGCTCACCATCTAAGCAGACAGGACAGGCCAAGGGCAGGAGGGGAGACAGATCTAGGCAGCGACTTGCCCACAATAGGTTAGCAGCAGAGCTGGGAATAGCACCCAGCTCTCCTAACTCCTAGTCCGCTGCCCTTATCTGCAAGACAAACTTCTTGAGCTGTGGCACAACTTGATGCTAGCTGCCTGGTATTTGCATATAACCATGGGGCGGGGGTGGCTGGTACAAGCAGCCAGGGAAAGGACAGAGACACCCACTGTGGGATCTTCTGTTCCATTTTATCCCGGATCATTCACCCCGGGGAGCAGATCTCCCCATCTCTCCCATGCTTGGCCCAAGCCGGCTTGCTCCCTTCTACTGGGGCATCTTGCCCAGTGAGCTGGGCGCATGGGTTGTTCATTTGCCTAACCGGTTATGACCCCGTAGATCAAAACGAAGGGTTTCCAGTTTTACTTTCCCATCAGATAAAATGAATAAGCCATGGACATTTAGCAGGAGGCCGGGAGGCCTGGGATTTCATAGTCGCCTGAGCGGACTAGCCTGCCCAGCTAGATTGCCTGCCCGCTGGCTGGGCTCCCTTTGCACACAGCCACTGCCAAGCCATGACACAGGATGCTGGTGTTCCATCGGCAAGTGAGCCTAAAGGGAGTTTACCCCGGGTTGACCTGCTAGGAGCCAGACTCTGCTGTCCTCAGCTGGAGGTCTCGCTCGCTCTCTCTATTTGCTGGTTTCACTTGGAAAGAAGGTGGAATTCTGAAGGATTTAAGCAAAAGGAAAAAACACCCTCCTGGGCTTTAATGTGGAGATGGGAAGGAGGAAACTCTAGAGCCTCCCCCCAGAGCCAGATTCATCCCTGCCAGCTTTTCCCTCTCTCTCTCTCTCCAGTTCTTACGCCCTGCATCATTCCTGTAGGTGCTGCAACAAAGCCGGAGCAAAGGAAGGGATTTGGCCTTCACACCACCAATCCCTGATCCCTTTTTTTACCCTCTTGGGCGTATTACGTTTTTCATTCCCGTTTTCCGTCTTGGCTGCTTTTTTGAGCCCGTGATGATTACACTTTGGGCTGGTTGCTGCTGTAGGTGTTCGGGCTGCTGTAGGCTGAGCATAGGACAGCCGCAATAAGAGAACACTATAGGAAGGAGCAAGAGGACCCCACAGCTGCTGAAATGGAGAAGGAGACGGGAAAGGGGGAGGAAGCAAGGCTGTTTCATGATTTAGCTGCTTTCCAGGAAGGGGGTGGGGGGAGGTGTCTACATTTGGTCTCACTTCTCCTGCAGGGGAGACAGGGACAAGGAAGGACGGGAAGTGGGGAGGGGGAAGGAGGTTGCATGTGTGGAACAGTTTAAAGAAACATTTGCAAGTCCTGAAATGAGACCGCGGAGTCTCTGGCTGTTTCTCGGTTCCACCTTGTTACATGTTCAGTCCCGTGCTCAAGCGATGGAAGAAATGGAAGGCTCCCTTCAAGGCAGCGTGGATACAACAGGAAAGCAAGTGGCTCCATCTGGGGCTGAAGGATCCACAGGCAGGGTTAATTTTGTGTCTGTCACTAGGGGGTGATGCCTGGGGGTGGGGAGGGAGGGAATGACACCTCTGAAAATAACCAGCTCTGAAGCAAGATGGCAGACAGGATTTAACCTAGAGATCACCAGGGCAATTAACCTGCTTGGACAAACTGATGGGCTCTTCTGAACTGTGACCTCTCAATATCTCTGTGCAGTTCAATGACAGGCGTGCTCCATACGCAGCAGCGGCAGGCGGAAACGCCCAGGGTTCGGCTGGATTATTTAAGATAGAACATGGTTCTGCAGATCAGTGACTTCTCCTCCCCTGGGTAGGGCAGGCAGTGTGGGGCACCTCATTGTAAAGAAGCCATCCCAGAAGCCGAAATGGTGGGCGGCGTCAGGGATGGAAGGGGAATGAGGTTCCAGTGGAGGAGGGGCTGCAAGGGTTGGGGTGGTTTTGTTTGGAAGTGAGAAGACTAAGACAAAGGGTATCAAATAAATTCGGTAAAGGCCAGTCAAAGGTGCTCCTGTGGCCATGGGCAGCCACTGAGCCCTTGAACTAGCCCAAATCACTATCCTCGTGAGAAGCCACCACCTGCTGGCACTAAAATACGTCGAGTAACAGGATGCAGACTTGTCTTGTACACTGATGACTCTCGGGGAAGGAACTCTCGGACACAGGAGCTTTGGGAGGCTGAGACCAAGAGACCTAAACTAGCAGCAGAGGCCCAGCTGTCTCAAGGGCTAGAGGGTGGGACGTTGAGCCTCTGACCTTCAAGTCACAAGTTCAAATCCACCCAAGGGTCGTAGCCACCTAAAGGCCTTGCCCAGCTGATGGCTGTTTGGTGGCCTCCATGAAATGCATTGGTGACCTCAGTGGAGTGCCCGGTGGATGGGGGTCGGTGTGACAGAGTCTATCACCGCTCCTGGTGAGGTCAGACAGGAAGCTGAGAATTGAATAGGCCATGGAGTCTCTCTGTTGTGCCTGGCCTGTGATTTGACTGTAGCACTGTCAGTCCAGCATCTTTCAACATCCTTCAAGGACAGAGGGGAGATCAAAGCAAGAGAGTTTCAGTCGGTGACAGTCCTTGGCTCTCAGAGAGTCAGGGATAATGCAACCCCCTTCACCAAGGGCCTAGCCCAGTCATCATTCTCAGCTGCTTTGCCCGGAGCTAGCTGAACTCCCCTCTAACGTCCCCCCGTGTGACTTCCCTCTTCCTTCCCCCTCCATCTGCTTTCACTGAACTTGCAGGCTCCCAGACGCAGCTGGGCCGCCTCTTCCCTCCATCTGCCCCTTTGATGTTCAATAACGACTTGCAGATTTCTGTTGCTGAGGTTCTCGCTAAGCTCGGTGGGTCTGAGCTCCAGCAAATGGCTCATGAGCATCACTGGTAGCATGAGGAGGAAGCTGCCAGGGTCCCAGCCCTGGGGGATGCCTCTTCCCCCGAGTCTCCCAGCGCTTCAAGCACTGGGAACTGGGCGCATGCACAGGTCCAGTCGCGGGGGGAGAGAAAAAGTGTTTTCTAGCCATTATGCGCCTCTTCTTTTTGTCCCCAAACACAGGAATCTGCTTCTGGTATCAGTCTAGTCCCAAATGCAATGGGATGGCCCAATATCCTTGCCCTGCCCTGCCCTCGGGGGGCTGTCTCTACTCCGAAGCCCCACAGGGTAGTTAGTGAGCAGGCCTGATGCTGCTCTGACCCTGCTGCCTCAGAGCAGCCTAAGCCTAGGCCAGGCACAGAGTGCAGGGCGTGAGGAGAGCAGGGGGAAGATGGCTGGGGAGGAAGCTCCATCACTAGGGCCCTACCAAATTCACAACCATGAAAAACACGTCACGGGCCCTGAAATCGGTCTATTGTGAGCTTTTACCCTATACCATACAGATTTCATGGGGGAGATCAGTGTTTCTCAAACTGGGGGTCCTGACCCAAAAGGGAGTTGCAGGGGGGTTGCAAAGTTATTTTAGGGGGGTTGCGTTATTGCCACCCTTACTTTTGCGCTGCTGCCTTCAGAGCTGGACAGCCGGAAAGTGGCAGCTGCTGACCGAGGGCCCAGCTCTGCAGGGAGCAGCGCGGAAGTAAGGGCGGCAACACCCTACCAGGCCATCCTTGCTGTTGGCGGCGGCGCTGCCTTCAGAACTGGGCTCCTGGCCAGCAACCGCCGCTCTCCAGCAGCCGCTGCTCTCCAGCTGCCCAGCTCTGAAGGCAGCACCACCACCAGCAGCAGAGCAGAAGTAAGGGTAGCAGTCCCCCCCCCCCGCTACAATAACCTTGCGACCCCCCCCCCCAACTCCTTTTTGGGTCAGGACCCCTCCAATTACAGGGGAGTCACATCTTACGCGGGGTTTAAGGTCTAAAGTCAGCGCGTAAGGCGAAAATCGCACAGAGTCAAACTCTCATTGAGTGGAATGGCGGGCGGAATCGCCCGCACTACAGGTGCGGTATTGAAATTGTTATTTTTCTCTCTTTTTTTTTGGCCGAGCACGTACAGTTGAATCCGCATAAGTTACGTGCGTGGATGATGCGACTCCGCTGCACAACACTGACCTTTCAGATTTAAATAGCTGAAATCATGACATTTACCATTTTTAAAACCCTCTGACTGTGACATTGACCAAAATGGCCCGTGAATTTGGTAGGGTCTGAGCCATCACTCCTCTGGCGTTCGCTGTGCTGGAGCAGGGGGAACCGCCTCCTTTTCTCTTGCAGGGGGCGTGAAATCCTGTTCTCTCAACTGCCTGGCCGAGGGCTTCAACTTCTACACGGAGCGGGCAGCGGCTGTGGTGGACGGGACGCCCTGCCGGCAGGACTCCAATGACATCTGTGTCAATGGGGAGTGCAAGGTACTTGCCGAGGCCGGGGGGTGCTGGGGAGGGAGCTGGGATGCAGCGAGGGCTCCCCTGCAGACGCTCAGCCCCTCTCCCGCGCTCAGCAGGCCCTTCTCATGTGCCTTGGCTGTCGGTGGGGAGAGCAGCTGCCCCTTCACTGCACAGCAGTTAAAGAGCAGAGCCAGCTACTCAGCATGAGGCCGAGGCCCCCAGCTCTGCTGCTGACTCTTTGTGACCTGGAGCAAGTCAGCCCACCTCCCGTGCCTCGGTTTCCCCACCTGCGGAGCGCGGGCAACAGCCCTGACGTGCCCTGCCCGGGAGGGCGCTGTTAGTGCTTAGCATTACCGTGGGACAGGCTCAGGGCCTGAGGCTTCCCCCACGTCAGTGGGCGGCCGTGAAGGTAGCGCTGCACGCTGCCCTGAGAAGAAGATGAGCAAAGCCCTCAAGAGCTCTGGGGAAGGTATGAAAGGCCTGAGAGTCCCGCCCGGGTCTAGAGAGGGCATTGCTAAGTGAGCAGGAGTCTCTGGGAAGCTGGAGGTAGGCCCAGCCTGCCCCTTCCTGTGCTGTGAAGGATCTCAGAGCATGGGGGACTCCTGACAGGAATCAGCCTGTCACACAGGGGCGGCTAATTACATCTCCTCCTTCCTCCCTTTGAAAATGTCACCTTCTCCCTCTTCCTCATCCTCTCTTGGGGCAGCTGCACGTTCGATGCGCGTTCAGCAGCAGGGCCCGGAGACGCGCTGGCCTGACCCTGCGCCCGCAGCGGGAGGTCCAGGACCCAGCAAGGGCCCCCTCGTACCCAAAGGGCCCGGCCTGGAGCGGGAGCTCCCCCAGCTCCATGTGCCAGGAGCCTTCACGCAGGTTGTGGAGAGGACACGCCCGGGAGGGAGGCTGGATTCCATCACGGTCTCCCCCACCCACACGCTCAGCCCTTCACCCTGGGCACTCGGGGCACGGCTGGGGAGAGGCGGATTTCGCCCTTGGGCCCCACACTCACGCCCCTTTCTCTTGCCAGCCCACGGGGGTGGCAGGAAGCCGGTGGAACCGTGCTAAGCCCCCATGGCTGTGAGGGGTCGGGGGCAGGAGTAAAATGGAGGCAAAGGAGTCTGAAACCCCCCCCCCCCCCGCTCTTCCCCGCCAGCACGTGGGCTGTGACCGCGTCCTCGGCTCTGACTTGAAGGAGGACAAGTGCCGCATGTGTGGGGGTGACGGGAGCACCTGCGAGACCATCGAAGGCGTTTTCAACCAGTCCCTGCCCGAGGGGGGCAAGGAGCGTCCGGCCCACCTGGGACACGGTGAGGTTTGATTTACCCACCCCTCGTTTCCTTCTGGTTCAGTGCCTTCATCTCAAGAGATGGGGGTGTCGGATACACCCACAAGCTCCCTGGGGTGGGGGTCGGGTACGCCTGTGGGCTCCCAGGGATGTGGGGGTCAGATACAGCCATTGGCTCCCCAGGATGGGGGGCATCGTCGGATACACCTGTGGGCTCCCCGAGGTGGGAGTTGGATATGCCCATGGGCTCCCTGCACAGGAGGTCGGCTATGCCTCTTGGCTATGCTGGGGTCCTTGACTTGATTTCCCTTGGTGGGGCTCAGGATTCCTTCCCCCCCACCCAAGCTGCGCTGGGCTCAGGTGGTCTCCTCCCCCCACCCCCCCACTCAGGCTGCCCCCTGCAGTCTCTCTGACCCCAGCAGGGCTCAGTTTCCCTGCTCACCCCACGCCCTGGGGTTGTCTTCCAGGTTACAAGGAGGTGATCTGGATCCCCAAGGGCTCGGTGCACATTGACATCCGGGAGCTGAACTTCTCTCTCAACTACCTGGGTGAGAAGACAGGGGTGACGCTGGGGGACAGGAAGAGTCACGGCGGAGTGTCAATGCCCGTTCAGTGCCCAGGCACCCCTCTCTGTGGGCGCTGTGTGGGCAAGACCTACCTGGCAACTCTCCCCTGGGGAGGCGTGCTGGGAGGGTTTCAGGTGCCAGCCTGAGGGGGCAGTAGGGTGAAGTATTCTCGACACTCGGTAGCTAACCACTGAGAAAAGCTTTCCCCCCTCCCCGGGGGTGGCATCTGCTGGCAAAGCCGCGGTGCCTGGCGAGGTTTGCAGGGCACGATGGGGGAGCTGCTTTGGGGCCGGTGGTGTGTTTGTGTGTGGCGTAGATGCCCCCGTCTCACTGCAGCTCCTTCTCTGTTTGGCAACGTAACCCGACAGAAACCCCCGGCTCCTTGGCACGCCCCTCGGAGTTCAGCTGGGGGTTCAAAATCGACTGTCTCACGTTTGGCTCAGGCTCGGCTTTCCAGCCAGACTCTGGCTCGTTGCTTCTCTGATCGGCAGCAATTACAGCCGGGGAGAGGAAGGGAGGGGAACGTAAAAGTCACCTGGCAGGTCACCTGCAGGGGAGCTGGGGCCGTGGCAGGTACCAGAGCCTGCACTGAGGTCCCTTGGGGGGGAACTCCCTTAATCTGGGGTTTCCCTGCAGTTCTGGGGGAGCAGCGTTTGCTAACAGGGCCTGTGCTGGTGCCAGGCCGGGTAAGGGATCCCTCGGGCTCGCTCCCTTGTGCCGGTTCCAGGGCAGCATCGTCCCGGACCAGAGCCTGCCCTGGCGTCGGACAAACCGGGGCTCCTCTAGTCTTTCTAGTCCATCAGAAATGATTTGCTGCTGCATCCACGTCACCTGGGGGTGATCCTGGCTAAGGGGCAGGCTGGGATTTTACGTCGTCCTCTAATGGGGCCTGCCTGGCTGGGACACTTGTGAGCCCGTCACACCTGCGGAGAGGCACGACCCAAACCTGCCTCTGTCCCCGGAGGAACAGCCGGCAGCAAATCTCCCCGCGGCCAGCACCGGACCACGGGGTCCCCTGCAGCGGCAGTGCCTGCCTGTCCGGGCTTTGCTTCCAGCCTGGAGGGGAATGAGTCTCCCTCGCATTTCTCACCAACGCGGGACCATCCACCCTGCCCCAAAGCATCGTGGGAAAGAGCACGTTAACCACAGCAACAGCGCAACCATTAAAAACGTCACCATGGGCCTTAGTGTAACACACGGGCATTGTGTGTGTGTGTGTGTGAGAGAGAGAGAGAGAGAGAGAGAGATCATGTCTCCCTCTAGTGACCGACCTCTGCGACTACAACAGCCAGCTGCTCACTCCCCACCCCCGGGGTATTCCTTTAGCACGGGGTCTGGAAGCTGGATTTCTGGCCTGGAAGATCTCGAGTGTGGCCCCAGGATATAGCCTATGGCCACCGTTCATTACGCTACCAGGGTACGAACTGGCATGTGTTAGGCTGGGGCCCTGGCTACCATTCCCAGTGCCACCAGGATGGCTGGTCAGCCCTGTCCCACCGTGGCATCTTTAGCGTGGTCCAATGGCTCGGGCACAGACTGAATCCAGAGAGAGGGGTGTTATTCCCAGTTCTGTCCCTGGCCTTGTCCAAGTCACTTAATTTGCATGCACCTCAGTTTCTCGAGCTATAAAATGGGGACAATGATACTTCCTCGCCTTGTAACAGTGGTTGAAGGGCAATGGCTGAAAAGCCCTGGATGGCAGGTTAAGCATTGTTATGGTGTCACAGGGGTGGAGGAAATCCCAGTGGCCAGATGCTATGGTGAGGGGTGTATTAGAAGCCAGGCCCCATGATTCCCATGGCAGGGCTGCTCAGGGGGCCGGGGGCCCATGCACAGAGTTGCTTTCAAAGAGAATCCATAGCCTCCAAGCTTTGCCCGTTAACTCGGTGGGGGAGGCAGGGCACGCTGGGAATTAACCGGCTGTCCCCTCCGCACTGAGGACCGTCTCCTCGCCTGTCCTTCCAGCGCTGAAAGGGGAGAACGATGAGTATTTCATCAACGGGAAGCTCTCCATCGACCCACCCAGGCACTTTGATGTGGCCGGGACGACGTTCCACTACAGGAGATCTCAGGATGAGCCCGAATCGCTGGAGGCCTTAGGACCTACCAATGCCACTCTCGTTGTCATGGTTGGTAATGGCCCTTTCCTGCCCCCTGGCCCTGCCTGCCTGGCTGTGGCTAACCCACCCCAGTCAATGATCCCCCTCTCCTGACACACACACCAGAGTTAGCGCTAATCAGGGATACAGGGACACTGGAGTCCTAGGGGCCAAATTCTTCTCAGATCCCTGCCCTGGAGCAGAGGGACCATTACACCATAGAGCCAGGCTTTGGAATGAAATTGGGGTTTGGCTGCCCCGGCCCCGTGGCCCCTCCTGATCACTGCTCTGCGGAGCACAGTGTCCTCACGCCTCCCAGTGGGTTTCAGAGCTGGGAAGTCCAGCAGCCCTTGAGCTCGGAGAGCCCGGTGGGGGTCCTGGGACACAGCACGCGATGGGCCCGTGGTCACGCTCGGCTCGGATGGCCCATCGGCCCCAATGCGCTCACAGCCCCTTTATCCGCAGGTTCTCATGCGGGAAGAGCTGCAGGGGATTCAGTACAAGTTCAACGCGCCCATCACCCGAGGCTCCTTGACCCAGTACTCCTGGCACTACACCCCGTGGACCAAATGCTCAGCTATCTGTGCAGGGGGTGAGAGGTTTGGCTGTACTTTGGCTGGGGTAGCGGAGTAGTGTCTGCAACTCCCTTGACTCCCACCACGCATGGGGGACTTGCTTTGGGAGCCATGTTGGTCTAATGGGGCTCCCAGACCAGGACCTCACACTCAGCCGCTTGCAACTCGGTGTCAGTCCACAAGGCGGCATGGACAACAGGTCTTGTCACAAGTCCTGGACGTTGTTCTTTGGCTGGACCCCAAGAGTGGCTGATAACGGTCACTGGGTTGAAATGAGACACTTGAAATTCAGTGGTGTGTGTTAGGCAGGAGGTTGGACGGATGGTCCCCTCTGGCCTTTAAATCTCTGCATCTGTGAACTGGTCCACCTCAGACAGAAGCTTCCCAGAATCCTTTGGGCTCGTTCCGGTGGGAGCCGACACCGGGGTTTCTGTGGGGTGTCTGCAGAGCCTGGCTGCGAGGGGCTGAGCAAATATTCAGAAGACAGAGGCAGTTTCAGAACCAAGGCTGAATGATCTTTCAGCTTTGATGTTAGGGGCCTTGGTTTTGCATGGGGCAGCTGTCCTCAGCAAGGGGAGTGCCGGGCAGCCCCCCTCCCCCCCATCTCACTGCTTTCCCCTAATCCTGCTAAAAAAAGAGTTACAAGACTTTCAACACCAGTTTATTTTTCTGGGTGCAGGAACCCCTGGATCAAATGCCCTCACATTTTCTCTACAAACTTTGCCCTGGGCCCTGACCTGACCTACCAGTTTTCAGCCCAATGTATCAGGTGTTGTAGGTTTTAGAGATGGTGGAAAACCTGGCTTTAAATAGAAATTTGGGGTCATCTTTGTCTCTGGCGTGACGTGTGGTTGCACCCCCTCCCGTAGACCCCGCGTGAGCAGCTGGGTGGTGCATCGCGCCTGCAGACTGGCCAGCGGGGGGCGTGTTGAGCGGTTCTAGACTCTGGAACCGGGCTAGAGCTATTTCTCTCTTCCCTTTCCCTTCCCCCGCCTCCCCCCACAGGCAGCCAGGTCCAGTCCGTCGTATGCAAGAAACAGGCCGACAGCTCCACGGTCTTCAACCATTTCTGTAGCCCTGAATCCAAATTACCTGAGAAGCAGAGGCCATGCAACACTGAGCCATGTCCCCCCACGTGAGTGCAGTCGCCGGGCTGTGAAGGGGATCTGCTGTTGGAGGTCACAGGGCGTGGGGCGGCCCGGCTGGGGGACTACTGGCGGGGTTCTTGGCTGGAGAAGCAGGGCTGGATCGAGGTGGAGAATGGATCTGGTGCCTGCTCTCTCCCTGAATCCGCGAAGCAGGTTCCCCTATCTTTTTTCTTCCCGAGTCAGTTCCCCCGTCTCTCTTCCCCCGAGTCAGTTCCCTCGTCTCTCTTCCCCCGAGTCAGTTTCCCCGTCTCTCTTCCCCCGAGTCAGTTTCCCCATCTCTCTTCCCCCGAGTCAGTTTCCCCGTCTCTCTTCCCCCGAGTCAGTTTCCCCCCTCTCTTCCCTCTGGGAGAAAGGATGATCCTTGTGGTTCCGTTCCAGACATGGCCACAGGCTCCTGGGTGGAGTCACATCCAACCTCTGGGGATGATGATCATCCTCAGCAAGGCCCTAACGTCTGTGCGGCGCCACTGGGCTCCCCAGAGGAAAGGTGTTGGAGGATGGCAAGTGTGTGGTATTATGTTATCTTTCTGCTCTGTCGCTAATAATAATATCCAGCGCCTTTCATCTCGAAGTGCTTCCCAGAGGAGGACAATAGCATTGTCCCCATTTTACAGCTGGGGAAACTGAGGCACCGAGCAGCAGTGACTTGCCCAAGGTCAGTGGCAGAGCCAGGACTAGAACCCCAGTCCCTGTCTGGGGCCCTTGTCCACTAGACTAGTGCAGGTGATGGGTTCACAAGGTCTGCTGGCCAGAAGGTTCATCTGTAAAGCGGAATTTCTCCCAGAGTCATTGTGCCCCCCGGCCGCCCTGCCATATGCCCCCTCCCCACAATATTCGCACCTTCTCTGTGCGTCCCCTTTAGAAACACACACAGACCCAGCCTCACACGTCGGTGTCACAGTAAGTGGGGAAATGGAGACACGCAGAGATTAAATGACCGGTGCAAAGCCAGTCCGTGCGAAGCTCAGGAGGACTCGGGGTATGTGTACACTGCCTGTGGGAGGCAGCCTCTGAGCCCCAGGGGTGCAGACAGCCTCAGGCTAGCAGGACTTGTATAAATAGCTGGGTAGCTTCAGGACCCGAGCTCCCGCCCGAGTCACAACCTCAAAGCACTGTCTACACAGCTGGTTTCGGAGGGCGAGCACGAGCCGTGCTAGCCAAGTCTGTCGCCCCGGGCTCGGCGGCTCGCTGCGCAGGCTGTGTAGATGTACCTCGGGGTTGCCGGTTCCCAGCGCTGGGCTCAGCCAACGGTCAAGCCTCGCTCCGAGCTGCCGGCGCTTGTCTCTGTCCCCAGCTGGGTGATCGGGAACTGGTCCGAATGCAGCCGGAGCTGCAACGAGGGCGTCCGCACCCGCAGCGTCGTCTGCCGGAGGAAGATCGCCGCCGCCGAGGAGAAAATCCTGGACGATGGCTCCTGCGCCCAACCCCAGCCCAAGATGCACGAGCCCTGCAATAACCAGACGTGCCCCCCGGAATGGGCTGCTCTGGACTGGTCAGAGGTAAGGGCCCCATCGAAATCCACTGCCTCCTTTCAGCTTGGGCCCTGCTGTGCTCCATTCATTAGGGCAAGTCAAGGCTGTCCAGGGCAATTGGGGGAGGTGTATTGCCCCATGCAGGCCACAGTCCTGCACTGACCAAGGAGATGGTCTAGATGGGCCCTAACGGGGCTTTGCCACTGGGTGACTTCACAGTGTCTGCCCCACGCTGAGCGCTTCAGCTGCATTAGGTCCTAAGAACATCAGAACGGCCAGACTGGGTCAGATCAATGGTCCAGCTCGCCCAGTATCCTGTGTTCCAACCGTGGCCAAAGCCAGGTGCCCCAGAGGGAATGAACAGAACAGGGAATCATCAAGTGATCCATCCCCTGTTGCCCATTCCCGGCTTCTGGCAAACAGAGGCTAGGGACACGCAGACCCTGGGGTTACATCCCTAATAGCCGTTGATGGACTTACCTAGTTCTTTTTTGAACCCCGTTATAAGGTCGGCCTGCACAACATCCCCTGGCAAGGAGTTCCACAAGTTGACTGTGCGTTGTGTGAAGAAATACTTCCTTTTGTTTGTTTTAAACCTACTGCCTGTTTATTTCATTGGGTGACCCCTAGGTCTTGTGTTATGGGTAAGGCGACATTTCAGTCACGGGTATTTTTAGTAAAAGTCATGGACAGGTCACAGGCAGTAACCAAAAATTCACGTCCCATGACCTGTCCATGACTTTTGCTATATACCCCTAACTAAAACTTGGATGGGGGCTGTGGGGGCTCTGTGGGGGCAGTCCGGGGGCACCGCGGGTGCTGGGAGAGGTGGCCCGGGACCCCCACTGATGCTGGGAGGGGGAGGGTTGGCGGGGCTGGTAGGCTCCCCACCCAGTCCACGTGTCCCTGCAGCTCGTAGGCAGCAGAGGGGCCGGGGGCTCCGCGCACTGCTCCCACCACAAGCACCAGCTGCACAGCTCCCATTGGCTGGGAACTGCAGCCATTGGGAGCTGAGGGGGTGGGGCCAGCAGGCACGGGCAGCACGCGGAGCCCCCTGGCCCCTCCGCCTAGGGAGCCGGGGAGCCCATCGCCCCGAGGTAAGTGCCCCCCCGACACCACCCGGATCAGGCAACCCCGAGTCAGCCCCAGCCGCTGCAGAAGTCATGGAAAGTCACGGAATCCGTGACCTCCATGACAGACACGCAGCCTTAGCTCTGAGAAGGAGTAAATAACACGTCCTTATTCACTTTCTCCACCCCAGTCATGGTTTTATAGACCTCAATCCTATCCCCCCTTAGTCATCTCTTTTCCAAGCTGAACAGTCCCAGTCTTTTTCATCTCTCCTCAGACGGAAGCTGTTCCATCCCCTGAATCATTGTGGATGTGCTTCTCCGTACCTTTTCCAGTTCTAAGTTCTGACCTCCTCTGAGCTGGGAGGGCCAAGCCTAGGGCTTGATTAGGTGACATGTCAAGCTAGTGTTACAGCAAACGTGTGAGAGCTAAGGTAGCACGGAGGGTCAGTATGTCCCTAGCCCAGGACCACAAGTGAAATGAGTTTGAAGTCTCAGCCTGGAGTGCCGAAGCAGCAGAGAGGGATAAAGCTTGCTGGCTTAGTGGCTTGTCTCAAGAAGGGAAAATCCAAAGGTACTGAGCTATCGCTTTAGAAACTCTGGTCGAAGAGACCCCCACGATTTGAAGCAAGGTCCTGTTTGGCACCTAATTTAAAGGTGTCATTTATTCATTATTTTATTTTTGTATTACTGTAGCTCCTAGCAGCCCCAGTCCTGGCCCAGGACCCCATGGGGCTAGGCGCTGTACAAATAATGAAAGGACAGTCTCTGCCCCAGGGAGCTTCCATTCTAAATAGACAAGCGACACCCATGGGGCGCAGACAGATGGGGCAGCACAAGGAAACAATGAGGCCATATTGGCCAGCCACCGTTCAGCTGTTGTCAGGCTTTGGAGAGGACGCAGCCCAAGGCCACGAAAATGCTAATACTTGACAGTTACTGCGCCAGATACTCAATGGGTGTAAATCTGTGTCGCTCCATTGACGCTGCGCCCATCCACACCAGCTGAGGATCTGGCTCCCTGCACACTGCTCCTTTCTTCTGAGATCTCAAAGCGCGTTAGCCAGGCACCATTATCCCCATCTGACCGATGGGGAGTAGAGGCCGAGTCTCCTGATCTCACGCCTCTGCTGCGCTAACCTCTAGGCCATGTTGCTGCCGATCTCAGTGCGGGTGCTCAGGGCAGAGGAGAGCTGGGATAACTTAGCTTGGAGAGACCTGACTGCGGTATTTAAACTAGCCAAGGGTAATTGTCAGTTTCCACTGGCTTTCTCTGGAGTTACTGGAGAGATCAGAAGGAGGGAATTGGAAGTGGTGTTTCCCGGGGAGAAGCGACCAGATGCAGCAGGCTGCCATTCGTGGGCAGGGGGCCAAACAGAATGACGGGGCCGGATCTGGAGCTGTGGATTGTCATGGTTGCGCAGAAGTCGGTTGGAACTACATTGCTTTCCAGCAGCTGAGGACCCGGCCTGCTCTGTGTAACGTCCGGCGTGAGCCTGGGGCGTGCGCGGTAGGAAGTGCTGAGCTGGATGGGAGTGCCTTGAGCTCACAAACTCAGCTGTGCCGAGGGAAAGGATCCCACGGCCATTGTAAGTTTCCTGCATGACCCGTATTTGCCTCCCGGAGACTGAGTTGAGATCGTAGAATCATAGACCTGGAAGGGACCTCGAGAGGTATCTAGTCCAGTCCCCTGCCCTCATGGCAGGACTCAGTGTTATCTTTGTGACATGGTGCCTTCTTCACTTGGCAGGCGGAAATGCGTGGGGGTCAAAGGGCACGAGGCCTGCTGTTGCTCAGACCGTTACCTTGCACGCCCTTGGGCGGAGAGGGAATGGGGAGATTCTTCTCCACGTGCCCTGAGATCTGTGTCTCTTTTCTTTCCTGTGCACCCTAAATCTGAGCCTGCCCTTTGCAGGGCACCGCGGGTTTCATGGGTCTCCTCTTTGCAGTGCACCCCAAGTTGTGGGCCTGGCTTCCGCCACCGTATCGTACTTTGCAAAAGCGGCGACCACAGCGCGACCCTGCCAACCCCGCGGTGCCTGGAGAACACCAAGCCCCCGACTAGCATGAGGTGCACCCTACGACGCTGCCCGCCCCCGCGGTGGGTGACTGGCGAATGGGGAGAGGTACTGAAATACCCTAGGAGTTCCCAGCCCGCTCAGTAGCCTTGGGGTGGGGAAGGCGGGAGATCTCCCATGTGGGACCGCCAGGGGGTGCTGCACGACAGGGAATTGAAGTAATGCAGCACGGGTGGAAAAGCTGAAGTACCAAGGCCACCAGGCAGACGCTGACTGAGGGCAGCAAACAGCCCCGCCCCAGTCCCTTTGCCCTCTTGCACCTGGTAGCCTTAGAGCAATGTCTGCCCTCCGCTGTATCCATACGGCCCCATTTGGCACGTCTACACTGCAATAAATAACTCGCGGCTGCGGGGCTGGAAATAGCAGTGACGAGACGCGGGCTCCGGCTGTCGTCCAGGCAGAGACCCGCCCCCCCTCGTGGGGGCCCAGAGCCCAGGCTCCAGCCCGTGCCCCAACATCTGCACTGCAGCTAAACAGCCCCCAGCCCGAGCCAGCCACGGCCGTGCCGTGTAGACGTGCCCTCGGAGTCTGCAGGAGCCCAGGAGTCCAGCCTTTGAACCCCTCTGCTATCAACCAGTAAGGGGCGTCCAGCCAGGGGAACTCGGCTGATGGATCGTCCCTGCACTCAGGCACTCCACCTCCGCGGACTAGGCAGTGCCCCAGAGGTTTTCATAGATTCATAGATTCTAGGGCTGGAAGGGACCTCGAGAGGTCATCAAGTCCAGCCCCCTGCCCTCATGTGGACGACTGGATTAGCCAGCATCCTGAGGACTGGGCTCAGCGGTGCAGGGCAGGGTGGGGGTGGACAGTTGGACTCTCCAACCTTAAAGCTGTTTAGGGGGGGCAGGGGGACGGCCAGTAGGCCTGGATCAGGCCTCTAAAGGCAGCTGGACTACAGTGATCAGCTCCGTGCATAGGAGTCCCGGTAGCCAACTGGAAGCAGCAATCTGCAGCCATCGAGGCTTGGGTAAAACCCATTGGCCTGGCTACAACCCTGGGAGAAGCCAGGCCCAGACCCCTCCCCACGAGCGGGGGGTTGTTAAAGCACAAACGCAGGGCAGGTCTGACTCTGCGCTGTCCCCCCGCAGTGCTCCACCCCGTGCGGCCTTGGCCAGCAGAGACGCTCCGTCCAGTGCCTGGCCCACACCGGGCAGCCGGCCGGCGACTGCGGGGAGAACCTGAAGCCTGCCGGCATGCAGCAGTGTGAAGCAAGGTGCAAATCGGGACCCACCGAGAGCCCCGAAGGTACCGGCCGGCCGGGCCACGCAGAGACAGGAGAGAGCCTAAAATCTAAACCCTGGCCATTGCTCACAGCAGGGGTCGAAATCTCCCCTCTGGGTCCGTGCTGACCCCCATATCCCTGCTGGGGGGTCTCAGGGAGGGGCGCTCGCTCCTCTGGGTCAGTGCTGAACCTGTCGCCCTAGTGAAGGCGGGGAAGTGGCTCCTGTATGTACTTTGTCCGCCTGAGCCTGCCCAGCACCGTGGGACTCTTGGGAGGAGAGGCCTTGATCTCCCTGTAAGATTTGCCATCCCGAGCTCAGTTCAGTGCCCTTGTGTGGGGTTCACCCCACTTGCTCCTTGGCAGCCAGTCCATGGAGACTGGGCCCTGGGCAACAAAACTTTCCTGGAGTATGGGGGAGTTCAGCTCTGGGGGGGGGGGCTGCTCTGAGCCCATTCTATACCCTGCCTCTGTAGACTAGCTTCCCCCCACCCCATACGCAGCGGGGTCTCTAATCCATTTCCCTCTGGGCTCCCTTCAGAGTGCAAGGATGTGAACAAGGTCGCCTACTGCCCCCTGGTGTTGAAGTTCAAGTTCTGCAGCCGGACCTACTTCCGACAGATGTGCTGTAAAACGTGCCAGGGGCATTAAAGGAGCGAGGCGACCCCCTCTAGGAAAACTGGAAGGCGAAAGCGATGCCGGAGGGCAGCCGAGCCGTGCCGTTCCCCTCCACCCCCGACCCCCGGCAATCTCCAAAGGATTCAACCCAAACACTGGTCGTGCTTCTGGTGGGAGCCGGCGACACCCCCCCCCACCCCGACCCCACAAGAACCCCAGTGGCGGGAGCCTCAGTTAAACTGCCAACGCGTGTGCCACTCCAGAGACAAGCAGACAAAGTGCAGGAGGAGCGGGGAGGTCTCTGCGGCCACAACGGAGCCGGTCACCGTGCCGGGAGAGGGCAGAGCTGGGGAGAGCATGGCAACAAGGACGTTACTTGAAATTCTGACATTTGTTATTTATTTAGTAGCACAGCTGGGTCCTGCGGGCGCCAGCCAACAGCCTCCAGACGGTGCCAACAGCCCTGCCCGCCACACTGGGGAGGGCAGGGTGGTGCTCGACAGCCAATCAGCATGCTCTGGTCCTGCCCTTGCCTTGCTCCGTGCCGGGTCTCCTGGAGGGCATGGCTGTCTGCCTCCGGGAAACCAAGTGTGCTCCATGGCTGGAGAACAGGCCTCGGGCCAGGGCGGGGGACTGAGCGAATGGAGCAGTTCATCCTGCCCTACGCCAGCAGGAGCCCAGGGAAAACAGAGAGAGCAAGAAGATGAGAAAGATTTTAGCTGTGTGGAGCATCCACCTGCCACCCTTGGCTTGTGCCTTTGGGCTTCTTTATGATGGCTGAGGCAAGGCTGCTGGGGTGGGAGGGGTGGGACTGTTTGGTTTGTTCAAAGCTTGTCTCCCCTGGAAGGCTCTGTGGATGACTGGAGAACCGGCCGGATACTGATCGTCCCCAAGGAAGTGACACCTGGTGAATTGGGAGGGGAAGGGCGTTAAACACGGGTTTTCTGAAGCCTTGTATTATTTGTATCACAGGGGTGTACCTAGAAGCTCCAGCTGAAGTCAGGCCTTCTGGTGTCAGGTGCTGTACGTATACATAAGAAGAGACAAACAAGCTTCCAATCTAAATAGACGGGCGAGAGAAAGGTTGGAAGCGGAAACGAAAGGAGGAAGTGATTTGCCCGAGGTCACCCAGCAGAGCCAGGAATTCAACCTGGGTCTCCTGAATCCCAGTCCAGGGCTTTGCCTACTGGACCCTACTGCCTCCTGTGGCAGGGTGCCTTAGCAGCGGAAAGCACAGCTGTCTCCTTTCAAGATTCAGTTAGGACTACAAGCGCTCCCAATCCACTTCTCCAACTCCTCCGAGGAGCACCCCGCAAGAGAAGAGCACCCTTGCAATTCCTCCAGGTCACGCTCAGTCAGGTTCCGCTGCCTTGCTAACTGTGGTGTCATCGTCCTATGATTTTCCCCAGCTCTCCATCGAGTCTTCCAGGAAAACCAGGGCTAGACAGGACCCGAGTTTCCAATGTGAAAAGAACATGGATTTTTTTCTTAAATCACAGTTTTCTGCATCATAATGAAGCAAGGCAAGGCCCAAGCCCGGGGGTCTGATCCATTTGCACATCACCTGTCCGATGCAGGAACGATGAACATCTCTCTCCTCCCTTGCCCCGGTGTCTCTAGCTATTAATATACCTGCTACAGCATCATCCACTCGCCAGCCAATCACAGCCTCTCGGGTGCCGGGTGGCTCCTGATAGGCTGGCGCGTGGGTATTAATTGTCTTCTTTCCTGGTGGAATGTTCCATTCCGACGCTTACTCCGGGGGGGGGCGTTGTTTTCACGATTTTATATAAATATATTATAACAAAAATTGTTTAAAATACTAACTCTGAGAAGAAGGCGCAAAATAACGGCATGATTTATAATAAAGGAGTAGCTACCATCCCGGGCAGCTTCTGGTCTGAGCGTCATTTCTCAGTAGGGTGACCAGACAGCAAGTGTGAAAAATCGGGACAGGGGGTGAGGGGTAATAGGAGCCTATATAGGGAAAAGACCCAAAAATCTGGACTGTCCCTATAAAATCGGGACATCTGGTCACCCTATTTCTCAGCTCGCCCCCCCACACCTGCCTGGATGGCCGGGGGCCCTGCGCTGGGCGCTCAGCCCATCTGCTCGGTGGCCCATTCCAGGCCGCTCTCACCCACCCTGCAGACTCACACACCCCCCACCCCCTCCAAACCTGGGGTGCAGGACGTGTTTTGGGTTGACATAGGACTGCGCACCTTGGCCATCCCTGTCCGCCTCTGACCCAACCGGCGTTTGGGGGGTTCCCCCATAACGCCCCGGCAAGAGAGGATTTAAAAGCGTTGACTGCGAAGGTGGGGAAGTGGACTGGAGAAATTCCTCCCCGGGGTCTCTGGAGCGGCCCGGGACAAGGCGAGCTCTGGATCCCTAGAGGCGCAGAGGAGGGTGGATGATTGCTAAGCCTGGGGGGACTGTGGGGAGGTCGTGTTGCATTCGCGCC
Organism: Macrochelys suwanniensis; assembly: GCA_033296515.1. Classification (NCBI taxonomy): domain Eukaryota; kingdom Metazoa; phylum Chordata; order Testudines; family Chelydridae; genus Macrochelys; species Macrochelys suwanniensis. Next base: position 6,407,688 of record CM065799.1, read on the forward strand.
TGCTTTGCCGCCTTCATTCTGCCACGTGACTTGCCCGCTCTTCCCTTCCCCACCTGCCTTGTCATTGGATCCCAGCCGGCTGCTCCTTGCAGGATTGTCTCAAGGCTTCAGCCCAGAGGAGCTTCCCACCCATCTCTGGAGCAGACGGCTCCTATCCCTGCACCATACACACACGCCACGACCCTGAAGGATGGGCCAGGACATCACGGCGAGTGGCAGGTGGGGAGTGTTTTACCTGGATCCTGCCTGGCTGGAATGAGGAGAAGGGCTGAAATGCAGCCAGTCTTGCCGTCAGGCGGGAGCAAGCTGCCAAAGGAAAGACACTGAGTCTATGAGACAGTTGCCAGCTCAGCTCAGCATCCTGAGGCTCCTAAAGACGTTATATGGCCAACTCCATGCGTTCAAAAATCGGGAATCCGGCCCTCCAAAATCACAAGATTATTTTAACTAGTAAAGGAGGGAGGGGGCTTTTAATTTGCATTCTCATTTCTGAGCCTTTCAGGTGCACTCACCTCACGTTTTCCATCTCTGTTGCCATGAGGCCTGGGACCTTTTCTTTTGAAACCAACGTGGGGATTCTGACAAAGTAGCCTGATTCCAGGAGCTGGGGCTTTAAGAAAACCCCCAAATATCACCAGCGCTGGCAACACTACTTGCCTCTGCCCAGCTGCAGCGAGGATCAAACCTTCAGGAATTGGCCTGGGTGATTCAATAGCTGTCTCTGTTGTCCTACTTCTGGCCTCTAGATGTAGCCAGATCGTCTCAGGAAGGAAACTTGTCTGTAGGTACTGCAGTTATCAGCCACAAGATGTCCCTCCGCATCAAAGCACAACACTCCTCCAAGTCTGAACTAGTTTTGAGGCAGGAAATCCTGCTTTCTTCTCGTTCCATACGAGAGAAACAAAAATCAAACCATCCCTCATCATGGCCAGATTGCCCAAGCAGAAGGCTGAGTTTCTTAGTGCCGGTTTATAACGTTTCCCGTTCTTTCAAATCTAACAGCAACGCCTGAGACACTAAATGACCCTTAACGCAGTGGTGGAGCTAAGGACTTTAGTTCAGTCTATCACCTCTTGTTCCAGATTCCCCATTGGCCAGATCTGTGGCTTCTTGGGTGTTATGGGTTTTATCCCACCTCCCCTTGAAAGGCATCGAAATTCCCCGTCCCACCACCTTCCAGTGTTTCAGTGATCCCACTCTGCATTGTAGGACGGGTCCCTGCACTGCACGATCACCCGGGCGCAAAATAAGTACTTGAGCATCTAAGGGCATGTCTGTACTGGAGATGTACGTACTGCTATAGCTACATCTCTGCAACATCCCTTCCTCCCACCCCCTGGTGCAGACATCCTGCACCGATGCACTATGGGGCTGACCTCGTATGGCTTACTCTGGTTTGCCGCTACCGAGTAGAAGTGCAGGGATGCAAATATCCCCAGCATATAGACAAGCCCGGAGGTCCTGGTTGCATGCTAAAGAATTGCAGATGCGGTGGGTTCAGTAGCGTTTAGGGGCTGGCATTATAACTCTGTTCTTCCAAACAGGCAGGGATTTGTCAGCAGGCAGGTGGAATGTAGAAGACTTCTTCCAGACTATGGGCCTGTGTGTGGAGCAAGCGACACTGATCTAATCAATAGCAGGCGGGTGACCTGTCCCGGCTCACCAGAGACACAGAAGAACAGTGCCCTTGTTACGTGGGTCTTGCTGTCGTTTTCAGAGCTCGGTTAACCCTGGCTGCTTGTTTATTCTGGGCTCCTCCCTGCCCGGGGAGGGCGTATCACAGAATCACCCCTTCCCTTGCAGAGATATAAGATCTTCCTGAGATAAACCCTTACGCGTCTTAGCTACTCTTTGCACCTGCTGCACAAGGAGCACAGCAGCGCATGTGGCTTTCCAAGCGACCACGCGGACAATCCAGCCCCTTCCACAGGTGTTTCTTTTCTTTGCCAAATGCTACTAATTATCCCTAATGAGCGATGGCCCCCAGCCGGGAAAAGGGGCTCGTCAGGGCAAACATAAGCCAAAATGTTCAACCCTGAGGGCCCACAGTTGGACCCCTAAATCTATAGGTGCCCTTCCCCCGCTGGCTTTCCACCGGGCCGAATTGCCTTAAAGAGCCTTTCAAAGCCTGGGCTGAAATAAGCAGTCTGGTTTTCTGCTTCCCGCCCCCAGCTCTGGCGGGTTTGCACGCATTCGGTGCCTCTGCAAACCAGGTGGCCTCTACATTTGGGTGTCGCTCTAGGCCGCCGAGTCTGAACGTTTGGACCATGGCCCAGTCGAATGACAGGTTCCGCTGCGGGACTTGAGCCTGGAAAATGAGCAAACCTCCAGCAAACCAACAAAGCGACTGGGATATTTGTGCCTGTATATGGACCTGCCCGGAGATCATTAATTCCTCTTGGGTCAGATTGGACGCCCGCTGTGAATACAGGCAACGATATCGTTTCCTGAGCATCTAGCTGCACAAAGCTATGATGGTAGCCCAGGAGTTCTCAACCTGGGGGTCGCAAGGTTATTACAGGTGGGGGTTGCGAGCTGCCAGCCTCCACCCCAAACGCCGCTTCGCTGCCAGCATTTATAATGGTGTTAAATATATTAAGAAGTGTTTTTAATGGATAAGGGGGGGTCGCACTCAGAGGTTTGCCATGTGGAAGGGGTCACCAGTACAAACGTTTGAGATCCACTGCTCTAGCCCGGTTACAGGAGCTCTCGTTTGGCTCAAGACGCTGCGGCCTGCACCCGTAGCGGGGATGAGCCAGTTTCAATCCTTGCTAACGCCCGGGGGTGAGCGAGTACGTAGCCATTTGTTGGTTACACTGAGCCCGGTGCCAGTGATCATCACAGAGGGGTTTGAGACTAGCCGCAGGAGGCGTTTCTAAAGACCCATCGCTGTCTGGCTATTCATAGTGCTCCACACGTGGGTGTACCTCGGTGCTGTCCGTTTCCTGTGATTGTGAGTGGCTCTTGGTTGATCATTTCCCTTCGTTTCTGCAGACACAGCTAGCTGGCATGCAGCTCTCACGCTGCCTTAGGCGGGTCAATTGCCTGCTGGATCTTTTTTCACTGGGATTTGGTTTCACACTCTCCTCTCCATCCTAGACATCCGCAGAACTGGCCAGCGTGACGTAACCCTTTAATGAGCCACCATCGGCGCAATGGGACACGCAGCTGCGCCAGGCACAGCTCACCGCTGCCCCCAAAAGCCCAGCCCTGTCCAGCCCCCTCTCTCCTACGGGCTGAGAAAAAGGAAGAGAAAGTTCAGGCTGGGCGTGTTCGCTGGGCCCACGAGCGGAATCGCTCGGGTGCTGCAGAGAGGAGAGCTCCAAAGGACAGGAGAGGTCTCTGCCCCGGCACAACCCGTCAGCTTCCTCCTCCAGCGGGAGCAGCAAAGCTGGTAGTTATCCACCAGGCCTTTCCTCATCGATTTTGCCAGCGAGATCAGGAGCAGCCTTTGGGGGTTTCACCAGAATGTGGAGTCAAATAAAGGCTCGCAAGCCCTGTTTATCCCCAGCCCCAGCCCTGCTTCAGTCCCGTTTGACTCGGCCAGTTTGCCTGCCCGCCCTGGGAGTGAGCGTCTCTAGGTGGGAGAGGGGAGGCCCGATTCCGCAGCCCAGTGCTGGGCCTCTCTCGCGAGGCTGCCGACGAGGGGGGACAAGTGTGGGGCTCCCCTGGGAACTGCGGCGAGTTCACCCACGCTTTCCACAAGCCGCCCAGAGCTGCGCGACGGTAATGGCTTTTAAACACTACTGCTCGGGGGTCAGGTTGTCACTGGCTGGAAAATAGACACACACACACACACATATATACACAACGTGGGCACATGTACACACCCACACTTTGCAGGTCACCTTTAAAGTGTCAGTTTGCAGACTCTTGTCGACTGCAGCAAACAACATGTGGCGCTGGCCCCGGGCCCAGGAGACCTGCAATGATTTGACACTGACGCTTTTCCCTTGTCCCTCCCTGATGTCAGCATCAAATTGCCCCATGAGCATGTGATGAGCTCGACGACCCGCACTGCTACCTGGGAACGGCTCCGAGCGTCACACGGGCTACCGGGGAGTCCTCGGCACAGACAATGGACCAGATTTTATGAGCCCGGAATTCAAAGACTTTCTGAACAAAAATGGGATTGAACCTATCCAGACGTCCCCATCTCATCCAGCCTGCAACGGCCTTGCAGAGCGAGCTGAGCGGATCTTTAAAGAGAGGATGAAAAGATGATGTATGGGAGCTCGGGAATGAAGGCAGCTCAGTTTCTTTGGAAATACAGAACCAGTCCCCGGACTGCGCCCGCCTCGCTATCGAGGGGCAGGAAGAGACGCGCTCATGTGGCTCTAATCCATCCCAGCATGGAGGGGGACGTGCGAAGGCAACACGCTTTCCAAAAACAACCCCACGCCTGTTACGCTAAAGCCCAAGAGCTGGGCCTGAAGGACAGGGGCTGGACCCAACGTTTCAATACGCGCCAGCCAGCGTCGATTCCAGCTACTCTCCTAGAGCACATTGGCCCCTTGTCTCTTCAAGTCCAGTGGAGCGGTGGTTGGATGGCGAGACGCCCTCGGGAGCGGAATGACGTGCAAGCGCCTCTGCCCGTGGGTGGCGACCGCCTGGAGGAGCCGAGGCCAGGAACAGATGCCGTTTTGCTGGGGATGCCCGAGACGGGGGTATCTCCAGAACTGGTGGACCAGGAGCCTGGGGGGATTGGACCACTGCTCCCCACTGCCACAGAGAGGCGCTCCGCTGTGCACGAGAGAAAAAGCCCCTTGGTTATTTATAAGGCTACATCCGGGCTGAGTATTATGGGCTGGAGCCATGCTCCACCCCGGCCTGACTTCCTGGTTGGTTAGCAGGTGATTTCCCCCACTGTCTGTCTGCATTTGAATCAGGGGGCGGCACTGACTCAGCCAGCAGCACAGTGGGTACAGGGGCTGCCCATGCAGGGAGCGGCCCCTTTGCGAAGCGGGAGGAGCCCCATTGCCTCCACATCAGGCAACACCTATTGGGGCTGGGCGGGGACAGTAGGTTGTGATGTCACAAATGGGCGGGGCTTCACTAGGGGCTGCTTTCACAAGTTCTAAGTTAGCCGCTCCTGCCGGAGCATGCTCAGAAGGGCTGTGGCTTTATTAGCCACGGCCCTGAGGCTCGCACCCAGGGTATGAGCAGCCCTAAACATCACGGGGCTCGGATCCCTGCTCCGGGGCCAGGGGTGTATTACTGCACTGAACTGGCTAGTGTGAGTGCACATACCCTTGAGCAGATGGATTAGAATGATTCAGCTGTGTGGCATAGGCCCTGTACTGCTTGAAGGAGATTCACCTTTAGCAGATGAGGCCAGGGGCGGTGCTTTTGGAGCAGGGGCATGTGCGTTCTGCCCCAGCTTGGCTGCAGCATGACACACGGCCAGGCTCGGGAAGTGCTAGGCAGCCGTGGATTTGTTCCACGTTTAGCCGCGCCGTTTTATCCAGCGTGGTCCCAGCCGCAAGCCGTGCTCCTGGCCTAGGGCTCTGTGCGGGCGGGCGTCAGAGCCCAGCCGGCTTGGAGCCCTCTCTGCAGCACACCCAGGGCAGCCATCGGGGAGGGCAACAGGAAGGGGAGGGCAAGAGGTGGGGGCTCACCCAGTCAAAAATGATCCAGGAGATTTTGCTCCCACTTTGCACAAGCAGAACAGCAGGTAAATTAGCCATAACCAGCTTGGGTCAGAGACCCCCCCGCCCCGGAGGCTCATTTCAGCCCAGAATCCATGGGCGTCGGAAAGCAGCTGCTTGCAAAGGAAATTGTTTTGTAATCAACTTCCAGCAGGCACTGCCCGGAGCCCCTCCAAAGCCATACGCTCCCCAGGCAGCCCGCTGCCAGCTGCTTCCCGAATGCCAGGCTGTTCAAGGACGCCCATGTGGAGCTATTCCTGCTCCGCACCCCAGCGATGGGTCAGTTCTGCCCCCCCACCCAGGCATGGGTGCCCAGTGGGTGCTTCCCCATCACCAGTGCCGGCTCTCCCAGGTAGACGGCACTTGCTCCACCCTCCCCTTCACCACTCAGCTTCAAATGAGGAAGCGGGGGGGGGGGGCGGGGGGGAGGGGTGACAAAGGAAATCAGTCCTAGTTTTAGTTGCACTTTTGTCACTTGCTGCAGAAAAGCAAAGTGGAGAGAGTCAGTGTCAGGGAGTGACCATGTTCCCCGATCCCCAGTGACAGGAGGCCAGAGAGCCCCCCTCCCAGAGAGCCCGACCCCACCCCGTCTCGGGGCTGCAGCAGGAAGAGCAGGACCCCCAGGCTGCAGGGGCACCATGGTAAGTAGAGCAGATTGGATTCATGCCGCAAAGGCCACTGTTGGGCATCACTACACCCACTGGGGTCCCTGCGCCCTTCCCTGCTCTGCACCCACTGGGGTCACTGCGCCCTTCCCTGCTCTACTCCCACTGGGGTCACTGCGCCCTTCCCTGCTCTGCACCCACTGGGGTCCCTGCACCCTTCCCTGCTCTGCTCCCACTGGGGTCACTGCGCCCTTCCCTGCTCTACTCCCACTGGGGTCACTGCGCCCTTCCCTGCTCTGCACCCACTGGGGTCACTGCGCCCTTCCCTGCTCTGCTCCCACTGGGGTCCCTGCACCCTTCCCTGCTCTGCTCCCACTGGGGTCCCTGCACCCTTCCCTGCTCTGCACCCACTGGGGTCCCTGCACCCTTCCCTGCTCTGCTCCCACTGGGGTCACTGCACCCTTCCCTGCTCTGCACCCACTGGGGTCACTGCATCCTTCCCTGCTCTCCTCCCATTGGGGTCACTGCACCTTGCCCTGCTCTGCACTCACTGAGTGTCACTGCTCCCTGCCCCTGAACCCACTGGAGTCATTGCTCCCTCCCCCCCAAAATCTAGCAAGGTGTTACTGCCTGCTGCACCCCCTGCCCCCCGCCACTGTATCTCTAGCCCCTGCTTAGCACCTGCCCCGCATCTCTGCCACCTGCTGCCCCCAGGTCCTGAACCCACCCACTCAAACGTCTCTGCCCTGAGGGCCAGGGAGCACCTGTTCCCCATGGCCTGGAGTAACCTGGGTTCACAGCTGTGTGGGGAAGAGGGAGCTGGAAAGACTCCCAGAGGCCAGGAGAGCTGCAACCCCCACTCCCCCACGCAGGGAGGTGGGGGCTGCATAAACCCCAATAACACCCTGGGGCTGCCAGGTGAGCCCCTGTGGGGCTGGGGCTGAATGAGAATGAACATCCCTGCGTCTCCAGGTCCGCAGAGGAGGGACAGGGACAGGGTGGCGGGGGGTGCTGGGGAGCCCAGCAGGCTGGATGCTGACAGCAGGGGGGATGTGCTGCTTCCAGGCCTCACTGGCTAGTTCCTTATCTGTGGCCGTTGTTCAGCTGGATTCTCACCCGCTGCTGCCCAGGCTGGGGCCTGGCTGTTTGCGCTGGGGGCGAGGTCGGCGCCGTACTGGGGGGCTGGAGGCTGATGGTGACGGAGGGGTTCAGGCAACGTGGTGAGGTTATGGAAGGCGCTTTTGATGTCTCTGACCCTGCCCACCGGGGCCTACGAGCTGCCCAGGGGGGCCCCGACACGCTGGCCCTGCTTCCTGCTGCTCCAGCTTTTCAGCAGCACAGTCATCTCCGTTCACCCTGCTCGTGCTCTGCCGGCTAGGCAGGGGGGAGCCGGGCCGGGGTTGCAGTGGGGGGGACCTCTCCGCTGCTGTCGAAGCCGGGGTCGGGAGGGGCCACCTCTGGGAGCTACCGAAAGCTGTAGCTCTTTGCCCAGCACCACGACGCGACCGAGAGGGAGCTCAGTGTCGCCCTCCAGTGACAGCGATGGGAAGGCCAAAGCAGGGAACGCCTAACGTCCGGACTCTGGAAAAGACGTGGGGGGCGCAGGAGAGAGAATCAGCGACGTGGTGCTGTGGCCGGAAGGGCTAACGCGATCCTTGGAGGCATAAACAGGGGAGGCTGGAGTGGGAGGCTGGAGGTTATTTTACCTCTGTGTTTGGTACTGGTGCGACCGTTGCTGGAACAGTCCACCCGGTTCTGGTGCCCACAATCCAAGAAGGCTGTTGAGAAATTGGAGAGGGGTCAGAGAAGAGCAAAGAGAACCATTAAAGGCTTAGACACATGCCTTATGGTGACAGATGCAAGGAGCTCAATCTCTTCAGCTTAACAAAGAGAAAGTAAAGGACTGACCGGATCACAGTCTCTAAGACCTGGGAGAACCCGGGTCTTCTGATCCCTAGGCCTCGATTTTAGCCACAAGACCATTATCAAGGCTCTGACCGGCTCCCATCCCAAGGAGCCTGTGACGCTTTTTGGAGGAGTAAAATTCGTAGGCAAAATTTCAGCTTCGATAATCCCATTCTGGCTCCCCAGGATGGGACACTGGAGGATTATCTGCATCTTGAAGTCTTTAAACCATGATTTGAGGACTTTAGTAGCTGAGACATAGGGGAGAGGATTATTGCAGGAGTGGGTGGGTGAGATTCTGTGGCCTGCAGGTCAGACGAGATGATCATAATGGTCCCTTCTGACCTTAAAGCCTATGAGTCTATGACACAGCAGAACGTGTGAACGCAGAGGGGAGAGCGCGACCGATGCTGAGGCAGGGGCAGACCCTGTCTCTCGGGGGGATTCCACAGGGCCCATCCCCGCGGTATCCGCGCGCCAGGGAAGGTCAGGCCTTTTCCCAGCTCCGCATTCTTTGGGCCTGGTAGTCCCCCGCCCGGCACCTGTGGGGTGACGCATGAGCAGAGGGGGAGTTCTGCGACGCAAGGCGCCAGCCGGGGGGGCCATCAGGCCCAAAGACTGGCGAGGTGAGGAAAGGCCTATGTGACCCCCCCCGTGTGGGGAGCAGTGCGAGACTTGCCCCTATAATGACGCCTTTGGCTTGTCTGGTTTTAAACGACCCCTCTGATGGGGCTTCCTCCACCCCGCCAGCCTGGCTGGTCTCAGTTGAGAGTCGTTCCGAGTTCTCAGGAGCCCCTGAATAGGTGAGATGCTGGCTGCCTCCGTCCCAGTGTCTGCGCAGTGCTGAATCTGCCCCTGGGTGCCTGTTCTCAGACAGTGTGAGGATGGCTCTCAGTCATGGTGAGAGGTGTTACAAAAAAACCCAACACCGAACAATAGAAGCAGCTGCAGGGTGCACCTTTTCAGAGTGTCTTTGTGGTCAGGCTGATACAAGCGGGACTCCTCGCCCAAGATAGCTATTCCCTCTGTGTCTTGCAGCCTTCCCTTCTCCTGGCCCTGAAGAGCCGGGGGAGCGAGCCAGACGCTATTCCATCCCCTGCATTAGCCAGGAGATCAGATTGTGCGTGGCTGGCTCCCATGCTCCCCCCTCCTCGCTGAGCATCTCAAGGCACTTCACAGGGCTCTCCCGGCGAGGCAAGTCGGGGGTCTCAGCCCCCTTTTGCAAATGAGGAAACTGAGGCACGGCGCTGTTCTGTGACTAGCTGAAGGCCGTGCAAGAAGTCTGTAGCAGAGCTGGGAAACTGGGCCTTTGACAGCCCCCTCTGTGCTCTGACTCGTCCTTCCTGTCCCTCGTACTCACGTAAAGTGGCAGATAGACCAAAGCTGGGTTCTCGGGTCCTAGGTGGGGTTTTGTGCCGGGGCAGTTGGACACCCTGACCCCGTTTGCTCTGATCATTTGGATTGGTTTTGACTCCCTGGCTGGTAATACGCTATCCTCTTCTCGGGCTTTTGAATAGTCCAGGGGGTATTTAAGGCTCTGGCTGCAGGCTGTTTGCCCCCCTTTCGGAAGTGAGGCCTTGCCCCGGTTTGCGCTGTATTTGTTTTTCCTTCTTGCTTTCCTGACTGGAATTGCTCCTTGAAGCAAGGCTGAGATGGTGTTTAAGATCGCTGGTGAATTTGTGTCAGATACTATCAGCTCTTTATCTGTGCAAAAAATCTGAGCTATCTGGTGGGGGGTGGATAGGCAGCTAGCAAATGTAAGCGCCGGTGACAGCCAGTGATGAAGCATCGCTTGTCAGACTAGGGCACAAACAAGTGGGGCTAGAATCCCCACTGCCCTGCGTATCGTGTCATCGATTTAGTAGTATTTTACACCCTCTGCGTCCTGTTGTGAACGGCTGCACCGGGTGCAGCGTTCTGGGGAATCAGGCCCTAGGTTTCGTTATTAGTGTTCACTCATCGCAGCTAACAGATGAGTAGCAGCCACTAGACTCACACCTAAAGCCAGCTCCTCCACGAGGGCTGGGAGTTAAAGCCAGACAAACTCACATGAGAAATAAGGCACAGAAATAAGCGAGGGTGATTAACCAACGGGACACGCTCCCAAGGGACGTGGTGGAGTCTCCATCTCTTCAGATCCAGACTGGCTGGAAGAGATGTATTCGTCAGAAACACGTTACTGGGCTCAGTGCAGGGGTAACTGGGTGAAATGGAGCGGCCTGTGTTTTACAGGGGGGTCAGAGTAGATGATCTAATGGCCCCTTCTGGCCTTACAAAATCTGTAAATCTGATCTCGACTCATTGGGCTGGGTGAATGCAGGAAGGAGCCTGGGCTGGGAGGACACTAAACGTACAAACTGCATCCCAGTTAAATGAGGCAGTTTCAGAGAGAAATAACAGCAGAAGGGAGAGGAAATAAGAAGCCAGGGAGACAAAGGAAGAGCTAAATTCCGTCGCCTGGTACCGTGTGTTGTCATTTGCACCAGTGCAAGGTGCGTGTGAAACACAACCTCTCCCAATCATTGGAACGTCAAATCAGACCCCCCCGGCTCCAAGCCAAGGGTCCTTGACTCGGGTCCTCACAGGTCCTAACTTCCATTGAAATCAGCAACGGATCGGGGCCCTAGTAATTAAACATACCAGTGGGAGGCCAAGCCAGCCCCTGGGAGCCTTACAGGAAGCAGACCCTTTTCTAATTAGAGCGAGGATCACAATGATCGTTACGTATGGATTTGTATTGCAGTCGTGTCTGACTCGGCGCCCCAGTCATGGACCAGGAGCCTGTGGTGCTAGGCACTGTACACGGAACTAAAAGACAGTCCCTGCCCCCAAAGAGCTTGGTCTGTGAGTCATGTCCAGGGCATGTGAAAGGCCCCGGCTGTTGAGAACGTGGAGGAAAAGGACCCTGGTCGGGCATTTTCTGCCCCCGGGCAGTGAGGGCTTAACCCCGCTCCTCCCGTGGGGGGGGAGGGGCTGCATGTATGTGACTGTCCCAGTGAAATCATCTGAAATGCTGCAGGCAACATTTTCAAGCCATTTTCTTGTGTTCTGGGATTTTGCAAGAGGCTGGGTCTGAGGTTTGTGCTGCGGCCACAAGATGCTACTGAGGAAGGAAAAGGGGAACTGGGGGCTAAGAGTTGTGAAAGCAAACTCACTTATTGCCCCCTTCTCGGCTGATAGTTACTTAAGGCTGCCAGTAAGGAGGAGCCGGAGGCTGGGAATTGAGCCTGGGTCTCTGACAGCTAGCCCTATGATTGAAGCCCTAGCCCAGCCCTTCCTTCTGTCCAGCCAGAGAGCTAGCTATCCGCCAGCCGTGAGCGTGTGAGTTCCCTCAGCAGGCCGAGCTAGCGTGGAAGGGCCTCCCTTCACCCTGTGGCTTTATTGTGAAGAATGAGTCGGCCACACAAACTTGTGTTCACAGTTTTTGTTGGCAGGGGTCAGTGTGTGACAAGGTGGGTGTGCAACTAGTGGTCAGCGCTGGAGCCTGCACATCGCACATTCCAGACTCTGCCACTGATAAAAAATAGAATCATAGAATCTCAGGGTTGGAAGGGGCCTCAGGAGGTCATCTAGTCTCAGTGATGCACTGTGACACCTTGGGTGCATGACTTGCAGTGTGACCTCCCTGTGCCTCGGTTTCCCCACCCATACAAGGGGGTGCCCTGCCTCACGGGGTGCGGTGAGGCCCAACTCACCCATATGTGTTGAGGACTTGGAAGGTGCTGTAGAAGTGTTGTCACGGGGTCAATTCCTGCTCCCGCCGAAGCCAGCGACAAAACTCTCATTGAACTAAACGGGACCAGGATTGTCCCAGTGCGGCTGTTTACTGAGGCACATTAACTCTGTCAGGACGTGGGAGCAGGAAGGCATGTGCCGTGGGGAGGGCCGGTTAGCTTGGTCAAGAAACAGTGAATTGTCTATATCTAAGGGTGAGAACCAGCCATCTGTCTGGAGTCCCACCGTGCCAAGTGTGTGGCAGAAATGGATTGGCGCATAAGGGTGTATTATTGATCAAAAGCCTGTTTGTGATACAGGAAATTGAACTATTTGCCCTAACCCTTTAAGGCAGCAATCTCGGGATGCGCACACCAGAAAACACCACTGGCCTGCCTAGTCTGACCAGTGTCCTGGCTCTGGTAATGGCCAAGCCCAGAGATCTGAGAGGAAGGCCAGAAGGCCCCATAATGCATCTGGCCCTTTGTGAATTGCTGTGCGTGGACGAACAATCTCTTCCTGACCTTTGTCAGGACCAGCCGACCATGCCCTGAAGCATGAGGCTCGATTAGCCCTTGCTTCGCTTGCACAATTATAAATGCTACGAACAGTCATACAACAGTCTGGCTAACAATAGCATAACAGGAAAGCAGCGTGATTACTCTGAACGATGATCCCATCTTCACTGGGTTTCTTTTATAACTTCTTACTAGGAAGAAAGAATGGTGGGGGGAGCGAGGCAGGGGAAGGAACTCAAACAAGGAACTAGAGAAAGAGGGAAGAACAGGCTGAGTTCTCTAAGGGTCTCTCAAAATCCTGCCTACACAGAGTCCTGCCTGCTAAGAACCCCTGCTTACTAGCAGCAATCCGGCGACAGTTCCGTCTAGTAAGAGTTTTGTGCCCCAGGTACCCAAAGGGAGGTGCAGGTGGGTTTATATAACAGCATGTTTTTTCATCGTGCTTCCTGGGGCATGACTCAGCTTCATGGCTGGTATTAGAGCCCAAAAGCAGGTCCTGAGGCTAGTAAGCGATGCGGCTGGGGTCACTGGGGAGGCACTGTTTGGTGGCCTCCATCTGTCTCCACCTAGGGACTGTATTATTTCCCCCTCCCCCCCGCGACCTCATGTGACTCAGGACAGGAGGGGGCCACGCTCATCCCCACTGATGTCAGTACAGCTACAGCAGGGCTGAACTTGGCCCATGACGTCACATACTCTGTGGCCTACGACTAACCCCAGTGTTCCCTTGGGACCTTGCTGTCCTAGTCTAGTCTAGATAGGTTCTTACACCATGCTCATCACTGTATCTGAGCACCTTCCAGTCGTGTATTAAGCAAGGTTCAAAAAAGAACTTGATAAATTCCTGGAGCATAGGTCCATCAGTGGCTATTAGCCAGGATGGGCAGGGATGGTGTTCCTAACCTCTGTTTGCCAGAAACTGGGAATGGGCAACAGAGGAGGAATCACTTTATGATGGGGGCACCTGGCATTGACCTCTGTCAGAAGCCAGGATACTGGGCTAGAGGGACCATTGGTCTGACCCAGTGTGGCCGTTCTTATGTTCTTATGACCAGCATCTGCCACATGTTGGTTGGTCTCTCGTCCTCTCCCCAAAAGACACATGTGCAGTGGAGTGTCTCGGTGTTTTGGTAGGGTTTAGTGTTGTTTATAAATCTACACGTTGCTATGTGGTTATGTTGGAGAAGGCAAGGGCAAAGAAAAGTGCCTTGCACTTGGAACGGGAGGTGGGGAGGTTTGCGATGGGCCTTGGTTTCTGCGGGAGTTCATTCCACAGTCTCGGGCCAGCCCCCGAGAAAGTTCTGTCTGCTGCACGAATCAGCTGTACCCTTATTGTAGAGAGTTCCATTGGGCCGGAGGGGTGCATTGTACCACCACTGTCATCCTGCAGCTTTGGGCACTTTCAGATTGCCTGGGCCCAAGCCGTGACGTGCTTTGAAGATAAGCATTGAGACCTTGAATTTGATTAAAAATTCTGCGGGGAGCCAATGCAGAGAGCAGAGGACAGGTGTGATGAGCTAACAGTAGCCTGTGTTGCTGCAGCCGTCTATACCAGCTGGAGTTTCCTAAATTCCGAAGGCTTCATGTCCATGGCTGCGTCCAGCCGAGAAGTGTCTGCTGGCCCACGAGGCAGGCGACACGGTGGAGAAGGGACAGGAATGACAAGGACAGGAGATGGGCTGATCCGCACGAGTGGATGTGACCTCATCAGAGAATGCCTGAAACATCCGACTGCACAAGAGCGGTACATGTGACAGAGGAGGGGACAAAGGGAGCAGGTGTTTGGGACACACCCTCTCTGATTTCCTGTGTGAGTCAGCCAGGAGAGGCTGGATGCTTGGGCCAGAGTTATAGTCGTATGTGGCACAATCTGAAACCGTGAGTCCAAAATCAGCTCGGTGGCTCAGGGAGAGAGAGGAAAACAAAGCAAAAGAGGAAGAGAAGAAAAAGGGGAAGCGGAAGAAACAACTGGCTGACGGGAGAAGTGAAAGCGGGTGCTGATGCACGTCAAGTGAAAAAAGGAAACTCTGGAGCAGCAGCAGCAGCAACATGCAGAAGATTCACCGAGACAGGGACTGCCGGATGGGCAGCGCCTCTAGGAGTCTGATGAGCAGCTCTTGCTTTGAGTGAAACATAGTGAAATTCACTAGAGCAACGAACTGGGCTGGAAAGGAAGAGACAGGCTAGGAGGGACCAAAGCAGGGGTCAGCCTTGAAATAAATAAATGGTTGTACTCTCAACAGCTCCACCCCCATACCAAACTCCTCCCACGTGCCAAGCACGACCACCATGGGATACCAAAACAAGATGCTATTCGCAGTGTTTTGGGCAGCCCATCACACCGTAATAACCTGCATTCTTTCTTGTCTGCTTTGACCAGGTTCTAAGTGATGAACAAAGTTGATATTTAAATTAGCATTATTAAGTTTCAGAGTTAACACCCTATTAAGATAACCTCTCTCAGAGCTGTTGTTTCAGGCTGCCTGCAGACTCAGGCAGGCATCATTGCATTAGTTTACACTCGGGTCACCCTCGGGAGGGTTTTCTTTGCTGCCTTAAGTATTAGATCCTTTTCTTTTTTTTTAAATGAAAGCTTAGCACAAAATGGCAGCCACCAAGGGAAACTAACTTGGCACAACCCAGCTCATTCTGATCCCCTTTGCATAGTCTGGAAAGTCCTAAACCCCAGGCCACAGCTTCCCTCCCAACCTGCTGCCATGGGAGTACAAAGATAGACAACCTCAGGAGACTTCCTCCGTGATACACTAAAAAACAGAAACAAGCAATTCCTACTCATCTCTCACAGAGAGGAAATTATTAATTATAGTTATTAATGTATCTGTATTGGAGGGGCACCTAGAAGCCATGGCCTCGTTGTACTGAGCACTCTACCAACACTGGAATAAACTGCCCAGGGAGGTTGTGGAATCTCCATCTCTGGAGATATTTAAGAGTAGGTTAGATAAATGTCTATCAGGGATGGTCTAGACAGTATTTGGTCCTGCCATGAGGGCAGGGGGCTGGACTCGATGACCTCTCGAGGTCCCGTCCAGCCCTAGAATCTATGAATCTATAACACCAAGAAAGCCCCAAATTACTTCCAATCTGAGACACAGATGCAGAAGGGTGTTTAGGCTCCTAACTTCTATTTCTATGATTCTGTGACGTCAGTGGGAGTTAGGAGGCTCAAAACCTTTGTGAATCTGGACCCAAGTGTCACAGGGAGACTGGTTCCTTTAAGTGGGAACAGGTCCAGTTTACCTGCGACCCATTGGCTGCCTCCCATTGGGAGGTCCTGATAGAGGGCACCTGTCTGCTATAAAGAGCCAGGCAGCAGTTCAGGGACAGTCATAAAACTATAGAATCGGGCTGGACGGAATCTCGGGAGGTCGTCTAGTCCAGCCCCCCACGCTGAGGCCGGGCCAAGCAAACCTAGACCATCCCTGACAGGGGTTTGTCCCACCTGTTCTTCAAAACCTCTGGTGACGGGGATTCCACCACCTCCCTTGGGAGACTGTTCTAGAGCTTAACTCCTCTAGAGTTAGAAAGTTTCTCCTGTCGTCTAACCTAACTCTCCCTTGCTGCAGCTGGAGCCCATTGCTACCTTCCATGGCCATGGAGAACAATTGATCACCGTCCTCTTTTGCCCTTGGCGTACTGAAGACTGTTATCAGGTCCCCTCTCGATCTTCTTTTCTCAGGACTAAACACGCCCAGTTTTCTTTATCCTCTCTTCATAGGCCAAGTTTCCTAACACAGGACAGAGGGTGGGCAAAACTGGGCATTTGTCCCATGTGCTCTTGCCAACTGGTCACCGGTTGGCAAGAGCAAACTAGCGGGGTGGGGAGGAACATGTGGGAAGGCAAGCGGCAATGCCAGCCCTGCGCAGGAGGGAAGGCTCAGGGGAACAGCAGGGGGTCTTGGACCACCTCACACGCAGAGGAGGAGAGGGAGGCCTCAGAGTGGCCCGGTACGGGCAGGCGGCAGGTGGGCTCAGGCCACCTTGTGAACGGAGGGGAGAGGAGGGCCTCAGGGGGGCTCAGGCCAGCCCCACGCGCCGGGGAAGGAGGACCTCGGGCAAGTCCCATGCAGGCGAGAGGCGCTTCA
Source organism: Macrochelys suwanniensis (assembly GCA_033296515.1). NCBI lineage: Eukaryota > Metazoa > Chordata > Testudines > Chelydridae > Macrochelys > Macrochelys suwanniensis. Next base: position 6,424,184 of record CM065799.1, read on the forward strand.
GGCTCCATGGGGTGTCCCGTTTTCCCTGTGGGAAAATATGGTCACCCTAGTGAGGCAGAGGGGTTCCCTGAAGAGAGTGGCAGGGACCTGGGAGAGCAGCAGTTGGAGGCTCCTAGGAGGGAAGAGGAGCTGGTGTGACAGACCTGGGAAACCCCACAAGGTGGAAGAATTCTGCAGGGGGTTCTCGGTAAAGGGGAAGAACCCACAGGGGGGTCTGTCAGTGGAGGGGCCAGGAACTCTGTGGGAAACCTGCTCAGAGGCGCCCTGAGGCGAGAGTTGTAGGGGAACAGTCATAAGAAGGATGGTAAAAGGCCAGGGGTGCGGAAGCCCGGGAACAGGAGCGTGGGAACTGTGAGGCAGGGTTTGTTCGCTCTTGGGTGGAACGCCGTGAGAATGAGGCCTGGAAGAATGACAGAGGAACTGGGTGCAACCCAGCTTGGGGTTAGGGTGACCAGACAGCAAGTGTGAAAAATCAGGATGGGGGTGGGAGGAGGGTAACTAGTGCCTGTATAAGACAAAGCCCCAAAAATCAGGACTGTCCCTATAAAACCCCTGTTTGGGGTTGATGAATTGTCCTACTCTGAGAGAGCTGCTGAAGCTTGCAATTATAAACTATGCCTAGGAGTAGGCCTTTCACTGGACTTGGAGGAGGACAAACAGGTGAGATGGCTGGTGATTGGGCAACTCGGTCGGCCCCAGTGTCAAGGGGAAACTGAGGCCCCAGTGTCAAGGGGAAACTGAGGCCTGTTTGCACCTCCTTTGCACTGTGGCTGGCTGCCTGGGGGGCCCTGGTGAAGTGTGAGATCTGTTACACTGTGTCTGAGTCAAGAGACAATGAGTGGAGACGGACCGATATGGGATGTGGGGGAGCACAGGACAAGGGTGCTATACAAAGAAGCATTCCTGTTTGTGAGCTTAGGGGTGAGATTTGCACGCCGCACCTCCGGCTTGCCACCCAGCAGGATGGAAGGGGGCTAAAGCCAAGGTTGCCGCCTGGCCAGGTTCTCCCAGGATTGTCCGGTTTTTGAGGTATTGTCCCAGGAAATCCGTCAGGGCGCTCGGGGCGCACTGCCTGCTGTCCAGTTTGAGGGGCTCGGGCTCATCCTACTGTCCTCAGAGATGGCAACACCAGCTGAAGCGTAAACTGCAGCTGCTTCCTCCTGACTGTGGGCTGCTGTGGGGGCCAAACCGAGGCGGCTGTAACATGGCCGGTCTCCTTCGTGAGGCTGGGTCTCCCCAGCGTGTGATTGGCAGCAGGGGAAGGAGGCTCTCTGGTACTGGGACGTCCTGGGATTTCAGATTCTGCAGAACATGGCAAAGCCTGCACCCCAAACAGGCCTCTGCTTTTTCCCTCCTCACCCCCCACACCCATTCATTTCCCCAGAGGAGCCTTTTGAGCGTTTTTCATGATGTTGCGCAGCGGGCCCCAAAAGCGATGTGTCCAACCCGTGCTGCTTGCGTACTACGGGCTAGGGCCAAACGTCAGGCCAATCTCTGCAATGCCATGCAGACACGGGGGGGGGGGGGGGAAGGAGTGTGTGTGTGTATGGCGGGGGGGGGTAACAGTACTTGATTCAAATTAAGGGGCAAATTCTCTGCTCTTGCAAATTGGCACGGCTCCATTGACTTTGCTGTAGCCGCGCTCTGTTTTACCAGCAGAGACTTTCGCTTTTAATATCTTCGAAATGAGTTAGAGCCATAAATAATAGCGACACTTTGCTCTTATGCTGCCAGCCATGAGTCTGTCCCAAACCCTTGGGAGGGGGCTGGGCATCCACTAGGGGGTTTTCCCACTAGCTTCTCCTGCCCAACTTTGCTCTTATGTAACTCCTGGGATCTGAAAGCACCTTATAAAGGGGCAGGAGCACACGGGGAAACTGAGGTACAGAGGTCCCATGGTGAGTCAGTGGCTGAGCAAGGATCAGAACCCCCTCCGGTCCTGACTCACAGACCCGAGTCCTAGCCAGCGGGCCACGCTGCTCTCTCGCAAGCCTCTCCTTTGCGCTGCCGTGCGCAGTAATTCTCCCCCATCTCTCCACAGGGCAGCAAGGAGCTGTTTCACTGGCAAAGTCACAATGTCAAGCAGAGCGGCGTGGATGACATGGTCCTGCTCTCCAAAATCTCCGAGGACGCGATCGTGGAAAATCTTAAAAAGCGCTTCATGGATGATTACATCTTCGTATCCTTTCCAGGGGCCGTGCTGGGGGCAGCGGGGCATGAGGCATCTCTTAGAAACCAAAGCAGGCCCCACCTGGGACAGCAAGGCTGCATCTGGGTGCCTTTCGGTGGAGTAGTTCTGGGGTCTGTTCTGGCAATTCTCCGTCTGTCCTTTACGGGCGGAGCTGGCAGTATCCCTGTAAAGGGGACGAGCCCAGACTGGTGTATCAGCAATGTCCTTCCAGGGTTGGAGATACAGGGGGGAAATAGTCCCCAACTGTCCTGTTGTCGTAGGAGGCGCAGGGATATCTCCTGTGAGTCTCTGAACAATACTCAGCAGTGGATGCAGGCACTCTCAGCCACAAAACCAGATGCCTGTCTCAATCCGTGCCTGGAAACTCCTGCTTTTCACATAGGAAGGCACGAGAAGCAATGACACCTGGTGTTTCTGAAAGGCTGGATTTACCAGTGCACTATCCCCCTTGGCCACGGGGGGCAGAATTTTCTGGCACTCAAAATCAGGGCCGGACTTTCAGACAAACTCAGCTCCCATTTACGCACCAAAACAAGCGTCTGGCTTTTCAAAAGAGCTTTGCCCATTAGGTGCTGAGCTCACTTCAAAAGGTGCCAGGGAGTGTCTCAGTGGGTGTTGCTGGGTGCAAAGCGCTTCTGAAAGTCCGGCCCTGAGGTCTTTTGATATTTTGGCCTTTGGTGTTAGCAATCGGGCCAGGTGCCCTTGGAAAGCCCACTTCCCCCAGATCTGCAGGACGGGCTCAGTCGGACCTGTGGCCTCCATGTCGTGATGATCTGGCCATTCGTAACTCACCTCCTTCTCCTACGGGCCCCTCGGCTTTGTGGGAAATACAGTGCTGGGAAAGATCACCAGCGGGCAGAGTCGTAACAACATTTCTTTTAAAATACACCACTGTCCCTCTTGGCCAGTCCTTATTCCCCTGGGGGGCTCCTGTGCGTGGGGGAAGGAACCCCACGTATGAAAAGTAGAACTGGTCAGAAAATGGGGTCGGGGTAGGCAGTGTACTGAAAAATGTGAATCTTTGGTGAAATATTTTGGCCAAAACCCAAAATATTCTAATTGAAATGGGGGCAGCAGTGCCTCATGGGAGTTATAGTTCTGGTTACTTATGCGCCCATTCTCCTCTTTGGATCAGTTGGGCTTTCAGGCCAGACTACATCTCCCATGATGCATCACAGCCAGGGTCTCCTATGATGCTCTTTCCTTCACCAATAAGGTAGAAAGCAGTGCATCATAGGAGATGTAATCCAGCCAAAAAACCTGGTTGGCCATAAAAGGAGTATAAGGAACCTGAATATATCTCCCATGGTGCACCACTTTCTACCCTGTTGGTGAAGGGAGGTGGTGAATTCCCCTGGCTGTGATGCATCATGGAAGATGTAGTCTGGCCAGAAAGTCGGGCCCACAGAGGAGAATGGGAACGTACGTCACCTGAACACGTCACCCTTCCCAGGAGACATTTTTAATTGAAATGTTTGGGGTTTTTTACAAAGTATTTAAATTTTTGGCAGAAACTGAATGCTTTTCACACACAAAAATTCTTTGGTCGAAAACCCAATTTTCTGTCAAAAACCAGTCCCAACCAGTCCTAGCGAGAGCATGCGGAACAATCTCTTATATTGTGGCCAGCCCATTGCAGCCTCTGTATACATTCCCCAGTGCAGAGGGCTGGCTGGATGACCCAGGGTACCAGGGCGTGGGATAGGCTGACTGGAGCTGGGAGCCAATCTGCCGGAGGGGGCGTTATAAAAGGATGAGTATTTACACAGCAGCACCAGAGCATTTTTCCTGGAAAAACACACCGGCACCTCAGTTAAACCTCTGCATTTTTGTAGCTGGCTTGAACCCCTGAGTTTGGCATGGACAGTACTGGAGCCTCAAAAGAAACAAGGCTGAGTGACAGGAGAATCCAGAACCTGCACCAAGTGGACAGCCGGCATGCAGAGATGTATCACCGTAAAAGAGTTGAATGTATTCCTGATGGGAGCCAACGGCCAGCTCCCATGAGCTCCAGCCTTCAGACAGACAGCAGAAGCTCACCTGCTGCAACAGAGCACAGGAGAGAGGCATCCTTTGAAACACCTGGGGCATAGACCATTGAGGTACCTTGCATTACCTCCCGATATGCATGGACAGCCAGTGCGGAGTATGGAGCATAACGGAACATGCTCCCACTGCCCTGCCCCGCACGGAAACCTTTTTACCTATCATTTATGCAGCTTATTGACTTGAGGCCTTTCAGTCTGCTCAGATACAGAAACCACACTGGTCAGTTTCACTTCCTGGCTCGCATCCATTTGGGGTTTTGGTTCCCAGCACTGCAGCAGGACAAGTTATAAAACAGCACAAATAATGAAATAACGTTTTCCATTTAATATCTGTTTAAAGTCAGGCAAGTGTCACTCTGGGGGCCTGGTTCTGTGTTGCCCTGTGACTTGTGCCGGTGTTTACACTGGGCAAAGTGGTGCCAAATGTTCCCCGAGTAGAATGGTTGTGTTTTGCACTCCCACTGCATGGGTGTACATGAGTGCACAAGAGGCAGGATGATGGAGAATCAGGCCCTTTCTGTATTTAGCGGTGAAGGCTTTATCTTTACAAAATCTAAATGTTGGGCCTCCGGTACACCGGGATAGCTGCTGAAGGAATTCCTTTCAGTTCCACGTCCCCTTATCTCCAGGAGGACTGGCTCACGTGGCAAGATCCGCACCCCCACTGGGTCTGGACATCGGGGCTCCATTCCTTGCAACACATGGCAAATTTTGCAGTTGGTCCCTACATTCAGGAGACTGTTCTGCTTCCTTCATCTCTGTTACAGGGAAGGTGCACTGAGCTGGGAGCCAGGAGACCACGAGAGCCAGTCTCATCTCTCTCACCCACTGCTGGTTCTGTGTAAGCTTTACATTTGAGCAAGGCTTCGTACCGCTCTTTATGAGACAGGCAAGTGCCATTCCCTTCATTTTACAGCCAAGGTAAGCTCTGACAGAGCTGAGAACAGAATCCAGTTCTCTGGTGTAGCACACCCAAGGCTCAGCCACGCTGTGTTTCAGAAAGAATCTGCCCAGTCTATGTGCTTGGCTATTCTCTGTGCAACCACCAAGGCCACGCTCCTCTCCCAGAGCCAAGAACAGAACCCAGGAAGCGTGAGCCCGGCCGGTTTTTTTCTGCTGTCTAGCAAATCGCTCTGCAACCCAGGATGGCTAATATCTTCCTCAAAAAAGAAAAGCAGCAACCTCAGCTAGCCCCCATGAGCTAAGCTGCACAGTCACCCTCAAATCCTGCCCCCGGGCCTTTGAGCTGCTGCCGGACAGGTCCTGGGACGGAATTTCCCTTGAGGGCTTAAAGGGAGGAAGCATTATTATTTCTTTCCATGTGGTGTCCTCCAACCTTGCACTCTCAGCCTAAGGACTCAGGCTCTGGGGCCAGCACTGGAGTCCTTCCCAGATCCCAATGCAAAGACCATTGGCCCCCAGCCCAACGTTTCTTTGCAGATGAGCTTGCCCTTGGCTCACCCGTGTGCTCTGCGGCACAGGCAGACAGCCCTCGCTGGCCCGGTTCCTGCCCCTGGCCCGCTGACACAGCTGTGTTTCCTATCAGCCCCTCACCTTGGCGGTGTGGATGTGCTCCCCCATGGCACTGTGATCCAGCGGCTGACCTTTTGGCTTACGCTAAGGCCCCTCGAGTGGCCCATGGCTGCTTCTCTGGCATCGGCCGTTCTAAAGCACGACACTTTCCGCTGCTCCAGCCGAAGGCTATTTCTACAATGGGGGCCTTTGCCGAAGCCTGGGACTGCCCCGGTGCTCAGAGTGCGCTCGGCTGCTCTGGGGGGCTCGCTGATTTCACGGGTCCCTGTCCTTGGATGCCAGCAAAGGGAGCAAATCCAGCTGAGCAGGCTTAAGGAGCGGCCCCGGGCGTCACTGGAGTGATCCTTTCGTGGACCGGGAGCGCTTTGTGGCAACGTTGTGTCGGGGAGGGGAAGCACTTCCTGGATGTAAGAAATAGGCCAATGGACTCCCAAAGGAGCTGCAGCTGTTCCTCTTCGTCTGGCATGGGAGGGTGGTCGCTGGCTCAGCAGGGCTGAGAGGGGAGGGGTGTGAAACAGGAGAAGACGGCGTGGAGGATTTCGCAAGGTTCTGGGCAACCTGACTGCAGCTGTACTGCTGCGTCTAGCACCCCTTGCTTTTCGAGTCCTGAGCCCTCCACGCAGCTCGGCCCATGCAATTTTAGCGCGCGTCCCCTGCAACCACCCCCTGCTTTTCCAGTCCTGGCCTGCCTCGCAGCTCGGCCCATGCACTCCAGCCTTGTCCTTCAGCACTTGTTAGACTATAACGGGGTTCAAAAAAGACCTAGATAAGTTCATGGAGGATAGGTCCATCAATGGCTATTAGCCAGGATGGGCAGGGATGGTGTCTCTAGCCTCTGTTTGCCAGAAGCTGGGAATGGGCGACAGGATGGATCACTTGGTGATTCCCTGTTCTGTTCATTCCCTCTGGGGCACCTGGCATTGGACGCTGTCGGAAGACAGGAGACTGGGTTAGATGGACCTTTGGTCTGACCCAGTAGGGCTGTTCGTACGTTCTTATTCACAACGCACAGTCAACCTGTGGAACTCTCTGCGAGAGGATGTTGTGAAGGCCAAGACCCCCTGCTGTCCCAGCCCTGATGCCTCACTGCACCTCCCGCTGACCTGCCTCGCCTCCATCCCTAGACCAGCAGGTCTCTGAGGACCATACGCAGCCAGATGCTCGTGTGCAGCCCAGCTGTTGCTCAGGGTTCTAGTTCTGTAACTGCGATATTGCTTAACCTCATGCACTGGGCTGTCAGTCTCACGCACTTCCCTGGCACCCGTCCACACGGGGCACCACACCGGGGAAGGGAGAAGGTTTCTGTGGAGGGCTGAGCTGCCTGACGCCCCACTTCCTGCTCGAGTCTCTGACGGCCGCCTGGCCATGGGCATTGATCCTGCCTGTCTCAGGGCTGTGGTGTTAAGGAGCTCGCTGCGATGCCGATCGGAGGAGACAGTCAGCACCACCCTGCAGGGCCGCGCTTTGCTTGGCTGTTTCCCTGCTCACCAGACTGAGAACATAAACTCCCCCTGACCTTCTCTTTGATGATCATGGGGTTTGGCCCACAGAAGCATGGGACTGAGCCTGGCCTGGTGCCCAGACAAGGGCCTGCCCCGTCCCGATGGCCATCCAGAGCACTCCTTTTGCTCCCGCGTCCCATCCCTGCTAGGAGGCGGCCAGGGAAATCTTTCTAGGTCTGGCTGAGCATCGAATTCCCCGGCTATCAGGCTGGGAACAAGGTTCCCCTGCAGGGGAGCTGGGAGCAGGTCTCCGGGAAGAGGAGCGCATCAGAGCCGGCGCTCACGCTGCTCAAGTGGGCTGTGGTTTCCACCAAAGGTAGGGCTGTGTCCTTACAAGGCTCTGTGCTCCTGCCTGTGACGGCAGCCCGGAAGGACTGGAGCTGCTCATTTGTTTGGGGTTTTGGTTTGGGTTTTTTTTTTAGAAAAGAAAAAAAAACAGCAACCTCCCTCTTCCTTTTTTTCTTTCTTTCTGCTGCTGTGTAAGGGCCCAGTGTCCAGCCATGAGTCAGTCCAGAGCACTTCTGCATTCACAGGAAGCACCAGCCCCTCCACCGCCTCTTCCTCCCCCCTTTCCCGGTCTGTAAGAGACACGCTATTCCCCACTGTCACTCCCTCGCCTGGGGGACAAGTGGGCGTGAGGGGGACACGTCCTGACGCAGGGAGTGAGGCTTCTCCTAGCTTAGTATGAACCCACACCCCGTCCCACGGTAACACCCACCCTCCTCTCCCGGACCCCTCCATTGTAACATTCCCCCCAGCCCTGCTGTTCCCATAGCCCCTCATTGCAATACTCTCCCGCCCCCCACCTTGGATCGCTCCGTCTTTGGGGTGTCCTGTGCAGGTGCCTCCATCTTTGGTCCACCTACGGCAGATACCATGGGACAGGTCAATAGGAGGGAGGCAGCCCAAGGAGATATAGAAGATGCAGGTGTAGGCGTCAGGACACCGGGGTTCTATTCCCCAGTCCCACCCTGGCTCACTACACAAGCCTTAATAATCTGTGAGGTGTCTTTGTGCCTCGGTTTCCCCATCTGTAGAAGGGAGGTAATTGTACCCCCTTTATAAAGGGCTTTGAGACCTGTGAAGTGCTGCGTGTCGTTCGTAACACCTGGGCGACGTGCACACAGGGTGTCGTAAAGGTCATCCATTGGACCCGGCTCGTCAGCCGGAGTGAATCCGCGTAGCTCTACCGACGTCAGGGGGGCACGGCTGAGTTTCACCCGCTGCGGGTCTAGCCCGTCAAATTCTCTCCATTGCAGGGATCGCGGGGTTTGCTTCTGACACATGCGAGGATTTTTACAGGCGTTTTGTGCAGCCAGGTTTGCTGTCCGTGGGGCTGACTAGGAAGGAAGGAACTCGGGCGACCAGATGGGCTGCAGAAGGCACAGCCGCCGTCGCCGGCTAGGGCACGCATCGCCGAGGTGGCCAGAAGTCGTGGTAACCCGTGATGAGCAGCAGCATGCTCCATCCTGTATTGTGCTCCCCTCCCCTGAGGACCCTGGCCAAGCCACAGTGACTGGGGACACTGGAGGGCGCTACTGGGAAGAGTGGTGTGGCCGGTTAGCCTCCAGGCTGGAGCGACGGGGCTCTGCTCCTTGTGCCGAGCCGGGCATCCTGCCCCCTTCATGTGGCACAGCTGTTCCGCCACATCAAAGCAGTGCTGGGGAACGCCCTTCCAAAACAGGCTGCGATTTTCACCGCTTGTTTCGCTTGCTACATATCTCTGGGGAGGCCACAACTCAGAGGTGGTGGGAGCCTACAAACAGGGTCATCACCTGTACCTGATTTCATGGGCCCGTCCCAGGCTCTCATCCAGTCCGAGGCTGCAGAAAGCTCCTGGTTTGCTTGGGTAGGAGGCAAAAACTCTGCAAATGCAACATTAGGGGAGGTCTTAAGACGAGAGGAGCCACCTTACACTGGACCGGACCCTTGGCCCATATGTCCAATCCACCAACCTCCTGCTGCATACATGACCACTGGTCCCTCTAGTGCAGTGTCCTTTTTCCAATACAGGACCAAACCCACGGTCTATCTCAGGCCTTCGGCAGGTTATGTGGTGGCAAGGCAGCCTCACCGCAGGGTGATGTCGTGTGAGCACAGCCCATTTCAAGAGTGAGGGAGACCACCCACCAGGTGCTGCTGGACAAGGACGAGCGTCATGAAACCTCCTGGCCACTGGGGGCAGCGTTTTCACTAGTGTGCCGCCTCGGCACCCACAACGGGGGGCCCGATTTTCGAAAGCGCGCCGCTGCCCTTTGGGCACCTGCCGTAAGTGGCCAGCTTTTCGAAAGCGCTCAGCTCGGCAGGTGAAAATCCAGGCCCTTCTCGAGGTGCCTGAATGGGAGCTGAACACCTGACATGTGGTCACGGAGTCTGATTTTCCTTCTGCCTTTTGAACTGGTCCCAAAGAACAAACTCCTCCAACATTCCCCCCGGCGGGATTCCAGCGCCTCCTTCCCGCAGCCCCATGTCAGGAAGGACACAGGGCTGTCCCATTAGCTCTCTGCAGCCCGGTTCTTCCTGTACCATGAGCAGGGGGGCACCTCCTGTGTTTTACTTGCTGCCAGTGGCTGGAACTAGGGGAGCTGCCGCACCCCCTGGCTTGAAGTAATAACAACAAACACCAACTGCATGATTCCCACGGTTTCCCTCCTCGGCCCCCACCCACCCCCAGTATGCAAATTGTTCCAGCACCCCCGCTTGCTGCTGCCCCTTAATCCTCCTGCTGATCAAGGTGTGGCATCATGGCCCCTCTCCCTGGGAGGGCAAACTGTGGGACCGGTCCCCAGCCCCGGAGTTAGAAGGCGCCAGAGAAGCCCAGAACTGTCCATCTGCCGTCACTCTCCTTGGGCCTTAACTGCGCCATGGGGAGTTGTTTGCAGTGAGCCACCCAATCAGCTGCTAAGTTCTAGGGATGCGGGAACAATCGGTACAGTGGGGGTGCTGAGAGCCATTGAACCAAACTGTGTATAATGGAAACCACTTCAAGCCAGGGGGTGCGGCAGCACCTCTGCCAAGTTCTGTTCCGGATCCCAAATCCCCCCAGGTTCCAGAGTGGGGGTGGGGGGGGCGGGGCTGGACCCATCTCTTGTATCAAAGTCCTCGCCACGCTCCTGAAGCTACCGCGGTCCTTTGGGGTCTTGTTGGCTTTGGGTACCGTGGCATGTTTGGTGCGCGGGGCTGGGTGGGAAGGAGGAACACAAGGGAAGCTGACGGACCTTAACAAAGCGCTCAGACCTACATTGGCTCGGTTCTCATCTCAGTCAATCCCTTCAAGCAGATGCCTTACTTCACGGACCGGGAAGTTGAGCTATACCAAGGCGCGGTGAGGAGGCCGGCTGGTCTTGGGGGTTAGAACTGGGGCGGGGCTGTTTGACATGACGCCGTGTTTGGGAGACTCTGTCTTGTGCCTTTGGATAACATGCAAGGCGCGGACACGTTTCTAACTGAGCGTATAAACGGGCCCCAGGCTCGGCTAGGGCCTCGGACAGGGAGTCAGGAGGCCTGGTTCTGGTCCCAGCTCACTCTATGATCTTCTGGGTGACCATGGGCAGCCCCCTGGGTGTCTCCTATCCAGCTCTGGGGCCTAGAGGTGTTACTGCAGTCTATATTTCCAAACAAAACCCGTGTTAAGGTTGAAAGTACATAGCAGCTTAGGGTAAAAAAATATTCCTGAGCAGTTGCAGTTATTCCAAAACCCAACTTTATAAACCCAGGAACTTCAGAGTTAAGGTTACACTTAAAAGAAACCCAAAGGTATTAAGATATGGAAATGCATGGGTAAGGCACCCAATAAACCTTAATTCTGCCCTAAAGGGGAAAAAAATAGGAAAAAAATCTAATGTGTCTTTAAAAATCAGTTTAATCTAATCTGGAGTCACAACTCAGTCAAACTGAGTTATGCTCAGTTCTCAACCTGCGACCCACGGGCTGCCTGCGGTCCAATCAGCACACAGCGGTGGCCCATGTGACAGCCTCAGGGCCATACAGGCAGTGTATATAGTGTGTGGATGCAGCCCCCATAACACATAGAGTGCTGCATACGCGGCCCACAATGGTAAATAGGTTGAGAGCCACTGGTCATACTTATATAGTTACCACATGGCATTGCTATAGGGCAGAGTTAAGGTTGTTTGAGTGCCTAACTGGAGAAGGGAAGTGGAGGATGTTTGTCCTCCCAAGGAAAGCGCTGCTCACCGAGAGGGGTCTGGTTTATGCGTTGGACTCTGCGTTGTAGTTAGTAACCATTATTCTCGTCGTCCGTTTGTTGGCCTCCAGGCTCAGTATGAAAATCCGCCCCACATCTATGCTCTGACCGACAACATGTACCGGAACATGCTGATCGACGGGGAGAACCAGTGCGTCATTATCAGGTAGCACAAACGCCGACTCCCAAATAAGGGAGACTTGGGTGGAGGAAGTGGGGGTTGATCTCAGCTGCTGAGCAAGGTTAAGTCTGTTTCCCAAGGCCAGGACTGACCCAATACCCCACTGCGGCGCTATGGGGCGTGGTGCCATCTTCAGGTGAAGAAGTAAACCAGAAGAGTGGGGCTGGAGTCCTGCCCCCTTGGGGTCATTAGAGATTCCACAACACTTTTCATATGACCAGGGTTGTTAGTGCTGGTGTCTTGGCTGGATTCCAGTCCCGCCTCTCTAAATTCCTCTTCTAGTTTTGACTGGATACAGCATTCTTCACTTCCTCTCCTACGCTGCTATACGCCGGGTAAGCCGCGGGTAGGCTGCAAAAGCAGCTGCCCTGCAGTGGCGCGGTGCGGCGAGCCCCATGGATGTGTGTGATCTGCAACGTGCTCAGGGAGGGAAAGCCCCATCGAAATGGGAGGTGGTTCATCAGTGTCGTTATCAGAGGAACGTGCCGACGTCCTGGACTCTGCATTCCTAGCAGGGAGCGCGTGGGCACGGTGCCCAGCGACACGCTGGGCCAGGAAAGGGTTCCACAAACCCGCCATGTGCCGGCCTTGTGCCAGCCCTCTCTCTCAGGCATACGCAAAATCAATCCTCCCTCTCCCTGGACCGCCCCACGGAATGAGTAGTATATGCACTGCAGTCACCAGTCAGCACCACTAGGCTCTTTTCATGTTATAGTTCATCCACTTTAAAGAGAACAAGCTTCCGCGCCAGCCTAAGGGGGAAAGTTAGAGCAGTTTAAGCTAAGGTGTGAATTGGTCGCTGGTGTGTATGGACGCTGGTATAGCTATAGCAATTTTAACTATACTATAGAGTGGTATAACTGGCTAACCTTTCCCACGTAGAGGAGCCCTAACGTATTTCCTCTCTCACGTGACCCACTGCGCTGCCACTTTTCATGCTTCATTAGTAAGCAAGATCATGGCTCGCCTCCATTGTGCCAGGAGCTGTACGTATACCTAGTGCAAGACAGTTCCTGTCCGCAAAGGCTTTCAGTCTAAGCGAACAAGTCGGCCAAAGGTTGGGGATTGGTCCTGCTTTGAGCAGGGGGTTGGACTAGATGACCTCCTAAGGTCCCTTCCAACCCTGATATGGTAGAATTCTATGAAAGGTTGGGAGGGGAAACTGAGGCACAACGAGGGGCCGGGACTTGCCCAAGGTCAGCCTGCGGGTCTGTGGCAGAGCCGGGAAGAGTGCCCAGGTTTACTGAATCTGAGTGCAGCCCTCAGTCCCCTGGACCACATTGCTAAAAGCAAATGCGCCCCGGCCGGGATGCGGAGGACGGCGGCTCGGCACAGGAAATGAACTTTGCACAAGTGGTTTGTCTGTTTGAATATTGCGAAGGAGCTGTCCGGAAGTGGGGCAAGTCCGGAGACTTCCCTTCTAGGTACAAGGCACCAAAACGAATAATAATTCAAGCGGCTGCCTCAGCCAGGAGCCGGCGTGTGCGGTGCTTGGAATCTTGTCGCCAACCTGCTGCAGGGATGTGCAGCCGTGGTTACATATCGCTACACGCCTCCGCTCCCCCTTCACCGCAATACCAGGCCTGGGGGCCAGGAAAAACTATTCAACTCAAACCTGGACCACCCTCCTGTACCCAGCAAGAGCTCCCCTTCCGCAGACACAGCAAGAATACAGACGGGTCTCCGAGTTATACAATTATGTATCATGTGATGCACTAGGGCCCCGAGGGAGATCTGGCCCCCTATGGCGCTAGGCGCTGCACAGAAAGAGCAAGAGACAGTGCCTGGCCCCTACTGTTTACCTAAATAGACAAAGGATGGACAGGAAAACGGGCCCAAAGAGGGAAGTGCAGTCACTGATGGACAGTTGTCACTGTCTGCACCCCATTCTAGGGTAGGAATGAATATTCTGTCTTTGGGCAAAGAGATACTTTGCCCATCTGCAGTGGCGGATTAGCCACTAGGCCAACGAGGCCCGTGCCCAGGGGCCCCGGCCAAGTCGGGGAGTGGGCCTGGAAAAAAGTGCGCCCCCACACATGGGACCGCTCTGCCCGCCCGTCCGGTGCTCCTGCCGGGAAGCAGGGTCGGGGCATGGGGGGCTTGCCCTGCTCCGCCCACCCAATGCACCTGCTGGGGAGCAGGAGAAGCCCCCGTGCCCCAATCCCGCTCCCTGGCAGGAGCACAGGAGGACAGGGGGCACTGCAGGTGGAAGGGGTGGGGAGAGCCACCCCCCTTGCTCTGGCCCAGGGCCCCACAAAAGCATAATCTGCCCCTGAGACCCACAGTGGGCTATGGGGTGGGTGAAAGCTCCAGCAGGGCAGTGGTTCGCTCTGGAAATGTAGACGCCGGGCAGGTTATTTCACTTCCCCCTGTTTTGTTTGAATGTTTCTGCAGTGGGGAAAGCGGGGCTGGCAAAACTGTGGCAGCCAAATACATTATGGGCTACATTTCCAAAGTGTCTGGAGGCGGAGAAAAAGTGCAGGTACGGCTCCCTCTGCAGCCCGGGCTCTCTCTGACCCTCTCTCTACGCCTCTTCTCTTCATTCTTGCGCTCCATTTCCCCCACCTCGCTCCATCCAAGGGGGAGGTTTAGGTTGGATATTAGGAAAAACTTTTTCACTAGTAGGGTGGTGAAGAACTGGAATGGGTTCCCTAGGGAGGTGGTGGAATCTCCTTCCTTAGAGGTTTTTAAGGTCAGGCTTGACAAAGCCCTGGCTGGGACGATTTAGTTGGGGTTGGTCCTGCTTTGAGCAGGGGGTTGGACTAGAACCTCCTGAGGTCCCTTCCACCCCTGAGATTCTATGATCCCTTCCTTCCCTCCCACCCACTTTCCTATGTTTGAATCGTCTCTCTCTGCTCCTCCGTCCCCGTCTTCTGCAGCTCCGCAGCTCTCCCCGCCGGCTGAGATCACACTAGGTTATCCAGGGAAAGGTGGTGACATACCAGGCACCAGTTTCACTACTCCAGGACTTGGCACTTCCGAGCCAACAGCTCCCACAAAGATCCGGCAGTGCCCACACACACACACCAAGGAAGAGCCTTGTGCCGGCCTGACATGGAGCAATGCTTCCATCCTACTAACCCAGAGCTGGAACTAGCAAACCCGCTCCAAGCCAAGAGCTAGCAATAATCCCCTGCCCCTAAACAGTGAAGTGCCGTATTGCCAGCTTTCCGGCAGCCCTTTGCCTCACCAAGCTGCGACTAGTCCCCCATGAGCCAACGGGACCTGCCCCGATCTCTGACTTGCCCACGCTTTGCTCTAATCCTCAGCACGTGAAAGACATCATCCTGCAGTCCAACCCTCTGCTGGAAGCCTTTGGGAACGCCAAAACGGTCAGGAACAACAACTCCAGCCGATTTGTAAGTCTCCGGGGCCAGGGCTCACTGCTGGTCAGTCCCGGGGAGGGGTGTGCGGATAGGGAGATGGGATAGTCCCATGGGAGCCGCTAGTGTCGGGCTCGTTTCTGCAGCCCTCCCATCCCCAGGGGATTCTGCAAGTCTGATATGGACAGAGCTGGCCTGAAGCACAAGCAAAGCAAGTGGCTTCTCGGGGGGCTTCTCCAGGAGGCATGTGCAATCTCTGAATCCCACTGACTGGCTTATATCCCCCTCCAGCACTGGGACTCACCATCAGAACCAGTAACCCACCAGTAGCTCACGGCTCAGTTACCCCGTTTCAGCAGCATGGGCTGTTGCCTGGGTTGCTGTCAGCGGGAAGGCTGGCTCTGGGGGCGGTGCAGCCTGGAAAGGAATCAGGGCAGTGTTTGTAGGAAGGACCTAAATGGGCATTGCCGTTGTGGATGATCAGTGCCTCTCAAGGTTGGGCCCCAGATGAGAGGGAGGAAAGATAACCCTTGAGGGGACAGGAAGAGAGTCAGAGATGAGATGACCCAAAAAGAAAGACCCTGCACTGAGTCCTGTATATTGCTATTGTTTGTTTTCCAGTAGCACTTAGAAGCAGGGCCGACGAGAGGGGGGGGAAGCCGGTACAAATTACCGGGGCCCGGCGGTCCAGAAGGGGGTCCAGGGCCCGACTATGTTGCATATGTTTTTGTCTTTCTCGGTAGTATCATTATCATTTGTATACCAGGCAGGGAATATGTGTGGTTTCTTTGCACATCAATACAAATCCCATATAAAGATTTTTAGCCGGTCCGCCCTTGCTGGGGGGGCCCAAAAAAAATTTTCACTGGGGCCCGAACCCACTCTCGGTGGCCCTGATTATAAGCCCCGATCAGGAGTCAAAAGCTTGGCGTACTAGGCGCTGTACATGCATGTAATCAAAGACAGACCCTGCCCCAGAAAGCTGCCAGTGATAAGAGACAGCAGGTGTGGGGAAGAGAAACATGCTGAGGCCTGAAGGCAGAGCGTCCTGAGAGGAGGTGGGAGAGACTTCCATAGATTGGGGGGGGGGGTCCCTGAAATGAGACGTCCCGGGCTCTGGCTGATTCCCAGAGAACCACAGCCCTGCAGCCTCGCGGCTGAAATGTCTTCCCTCGGCAGGGGAAATACTTTGAAATCCAGTTCAGCCGGGGCGGTGAGCCGGATGGAGGGAAGATCTCCAATTTCCTGCTGGAGAAATCCAGGGTGGTGAACCAGAATGAGAGCGAGAGGAACTTCCACATCTACTACCAGGTACCCTGACAAACCAGGGCACCCGGGGGATCTGGTGCTGCGCGGCGCACGCTGCGGTCAAGTGGGTGTGTGCGTGTGAACGGGAGTGTGAACATGGCTGAGTGTGAATGTGCATATCAGCCCGTGTGTGCCAGACTGCCTCAGAAGGAGTGCGAGTATGTGAACGTGCATATGCGTTCACGTGAGCATCGTCGTGAGTGTGCAGATGGACAGGCCTGTGTATTGGCATCGGTGCGTGGAAATGGGCGAGCGTGCCCCGATGCTTTTACTCTGTAGTGTCTGTAGCAGACCTGCGCCCTAGAGCCGCTGACAGGCCTGAGTTTCTGGCTGACACTCCAAGGGGGAACCCACAGCACCAGGCTGCAGGGCAGGAGAACCCTGAGGGCTCATTTCCGTGAGCTGACCCCAGCCCTGCATTTGCACTTCCCCTTTACCGGCAGCTCATTGAAGGGGCCTCCCAAGAGCAGCAGCAGAACCTGGGGATCATGACCCCCGATTATTACTACTACCTGAACCAGTCCGAAACCTACAAGGTGGACGGCACCGATGACCGGAGCGACTTCCATGAGACCATGGTGAGTGGCCCGGGGGGGCGGGGGGTGGTGCTCACAGTGGGGCATGTTAGAATGTAGCTCTTACCTGAGCTGTGCATTTGGGGCTGATCTGACCTAGCCCAGCCTGTGAATGAAAACAGGATTGATCCCTCCAAGAAGGCAGCTCTTTGTGCCCCATCTTCTGCCGCTCCTGAGGCCCTCTGGCCCCGTATTCCGGAGGGACTGGCTGGATCTGAAAGAAAGGGCTGGACATCCAGGTGGGAACAGTGGCAAGATGGGAAGCGACCTCCTGGGTCACTGGCCCAGTCCTCTGCTGTCTCAGGCCACCCCGTCCCATTCATAAATGTATCAAGCTCCATCTTAGCGCCAGCTAGGTTTTCTGTCTGAGGCAGAGACCCTGGATCCCAGGCTGTTTTCTACACGGGGTTGGTCCTGTCTGCTCTGCATGCGCAGGAATGAGCCCCTGGCACTTGTTGTCAGAGGAGTGTCCTCTGCCAAAGTTAATCAACCATCACTGTGCAGGGTGCTACCTGCCGCCTCGGCGCACTCTTCCCACCCCAGAGGTGGCTGCTTTTCAGTAGCGCTGTCTGTTTGGTGGTAGATTGGCTGTTCATGTCTAGGATGACCCAATGTCCTGATTTTATAGGGACAGTCCCAATTTTGGGGGCTTTTTCTTATATAGGCACCTAGTACCCCCACCCCCGTCCCAATTTTTTACACTTGTCACCCTGTTTGTCTCCGTGTTTCACTATGTCCTGGAAGCGGATGCTGCTTTCTTTTCAGGCAACATTTCTGAAAATGCTGACGCTGCTAACACCCTTAGAAACCCTGCGGTACATTCCAAACATTTGTATTGCCAAAAAAAATGAATTCATTTTTGTTTGTTTGGCTGAATATTCCATTTCAGAAATGTTCACGGTGGATTTATTTTTGCTGGCGTTTTTCATTTTCCAAATCTTCCCAAGATAAGTTTACAGCCATAACACTCAGGCTGATGGGATGATGCTTTCTCTGCCCCTAGAATGCCATGCAGGTGATCGGCATCGCCAGAGAGGACCAGCAGCTGGTGTTACAGATCGTGGCTGGAATCCTGCACCTGGGCAACATCAGCTTCCGAGAACAGGGCAACTATGCCCAGGTGGAGAACCCTGACCGTGAGTACGACAGCCTGAATCCGCGCCCCCTGGGAAAGGGCCTGCTTCTCTAGAGGAGGCAGCTGAATGGGCAGATTTCTACCCAGTGTCAGGGCAGAGAAGCAGCTTACTTGAAGCTGGATTGAAAGCTGGCTAGAGAACCTGAATGCCTCAAGCTAGCCTTTTTAGTGAATGAGATCAAGTGGAGATGCTTTTTAATAGTGCTTTGGACTTATAGACAAATTCCTTACATGACAGGTCTCCAAGCACAATACAGACCTGGCTGAACATCGCTGTCCCCATTTTAGAGATGGGGCAATTGAGGCACAGAGAGAGGAAGTGAATTGGCTAGTGGTGACTCAGCAAGACATTGGTAGAGCCAGGAATAGGACCCAGGAGGCGTGGCACACAGGACCCCTGCTCTAACCACTCGACTACAGCCACCCCTTGTCCATGGGGGCATGGCTGAGCTGGGGAAAGACAATAGTCCCCGTTCACTAATGGCAGAGGGAAGGAGTTGTGTGGGCTGGTGGGGTGTCTAGAGACACCCTGACTTTCGCTCCCTGTGCGCAGTGCTGGCCTTCCCCGCCTACCTGCTGGGGATCGATAAGGACAGGCTCAATGACAAGACCACCAGCAGGAAGATGGACAGCAAATGGGGCGGCCGGTCGGAGTCTATCAACGTGACCCTCAACGTGGAGCAGGCGTCCTACACCCGCGACGCCCTGGCCAAGGGGCTCTACCTGCGGGTCTTTGACTTCCTCGTGGAGGTGAGGGTTGTGCCCCAAGCTGCCCAGGTTAACCAGAGCCTGGGGGTCCCTGGCTGTGCGTGAAATCTCTTCTGTGGCTGTTCCCGAGTCCTGGCTAGGAATCTGAGGGAGATCAGGCCCCAGGATGGGATGCCCTTGGAGACGGAGTCCCATCTACCCAGGGATGGTTTCAGGCTTCCCATCTCTCCAGCCGTGGGTCCAGCAGCAGCTGCCTGAACAGGCCCATGGCCGGGGTTCCCCTCAGCCTCCCCACCAAAACTGCCCCAACACTTGAGGGGAAGGCAGAGGATGTGATGGTCCTACCTCTGCCCCTTCAACCTGTCTCTAAAGCAGCAGCTGCCCCTCCTCCTCGGCAAGAAGTAGCTGCAGGCCCCTCCCCTACTGAAGCTGTCAGACCCTGTCTGAGTATGGGGCAGGGCTTCTGGCTAGCACTCAGACACCAAGGTGGGGGGCGGGGGTATGGGGATAGATAGATAGATAGATAGATAGACAGAGGGGGTGTATGGGGATAGATAGATAGATAGATAGATAGATAGATAGATGGGGGGTATGGGGATAGATAGATAGATAGGGTGTATGGGGATAGATAGATAGATAGATAGATAGATAGATAGATAGATAGATAGATAGATAGGGTGTATGGGGATAGATAGATAGGGGATATGGGGATAGATAGATAGATAGATAGATAGATAGATAGATAGATAGATAGATAGATAGATAGATAGATAGATAGAGGGGGTGTATGGGGATAGATAGATAGATAGATAGATAGAGGGGGTGTATGGGGATAGATAGATAGATAGATAGATAGATAGATAGGGTGTATGGGGATAGATAGATAGATAGATAGATAGATAGATAGATAGATAGGGGGTATGGGGATAGATAGATAGAGGGGGGTATGGGGATAGATAGATAGATAGATAGATAGATAGATAGATAGATAGATAGAGGGGGTGTATGGGGATAGATAGATAGATAGATAGATAGATAGAGGGGGTGTATGGGGATAGATAGATAGATAGATAGATAGATAGATCCACCCTCCGCACTTGCAAATGGTGTGTTGAATTGTGACAAAGGGGATGTGTCTGACTTAGATTTGACATTCGCCGCTGGGTTCGATGTCCCTGGGGCCAAAGCAGCTGTTGTGACTGGCTCTCGTTTTAGATGTGATGTGAGTAAGGGACCAGGGCTTGGCTTTCGCCAGGGTCCTTCTCCCTTCCCCGAGGGCCAGCGCCAGGGTCAGCCCATGCATGGGAGCCGCGAGGCCAGGATGACGCAGTGTAACATGTCGGAGAACTAGACATCCTGGTGATGAAGCTCTCCCTGCGCCTCTCTCTCACCCCCCCCACCCCCACTCACTCCCTCTCTCCATTTCTTCCCCTGCAGTCCATTAACAGGGCCATGCAGAAGCCCAATGAGGAGTACAGTATCGGGGTGCTGGATATCTACGGCTTTGAAATATTCCAGGTACTTGTTACAGTTGAACGGAGGTGCCAGGTCCCCCATCCTGTAGAGCGTGGTCACTCCGTACAGAAGAGCTGAGAGGGAAAGGAGGGGTTCCCCTTGCAGCATAGACTGCCAAGAGGGGTCCCCAGATGCAGAACCCAAAGGTTCCAGAGTCACTGTTTCCCCACTAAGCCTTTTTCCTCCCCCTCCACCTGCCCCCCTTCTTGGCACCCCCTAAAATGCTGGGCTCCTCCTCGGGGGTCCGCTGTTTCAGGGACTGATCTGTGTTGGCCTGTGAGTCAACCCCACAGCTGTATGACACCCAGTTCTGCACGGACCAGCCTGCCAGCTGCCCCTCCTGGTGCCCAGCCTCACCACTGACCGGCCCTGGAGCCAATGGCCGCCGCCCTAGACCCCCCCATGCCAATGTCTCCCCTTGCAGGCCAGCTGGGGAGCCAACTGCCAGGCCTGCCAGAGCCACAGCCTGGAGAGGGAGAGCCCCGAGGTGGGGCTGGCTGTTCTCGCGGGGATCCCCCTGCAGAATGTTGGTTAGTCTCAATGCCCCATGAGGCCCAACAGGAGAGACCTGGGAGCGGCAGGGTGTGAGCGGGGCGGGGGGGGAGCCAACACCCACCAACCTACCCACCCACACAGCTGGGACCTAACTTTTTCCTCTCTGCTTTATAATTCTGTAGAAAAACGGCTTTGAACAATTCTGCATTAACTTTGTGAATGAGAAGCTGCAGCAGATCTTTATAGAGCTGACCCTTAAGGCGGAGCAGGTACGGTACACACCGGGGCGAAGCGCCACGGGGCAGGGGAGAGAACAGAGACGGACCCGCTAGGGCTGGAGGTTCGGAAAGCCGGCGATTTTCTGCAAACGAGGTGGTGCTCTGTTTGCATAATCGTGCATATGCATTACCTCATTTGCATAGGGCCTTTTCTTTTCCGTGATGGGCCCCGTGGCAGAGTCTAGGAAAACGGCAGGTGGGCATAGGGTGACCAGATGTCCTGATTTTATAGGGACAGTCACGATTTTGGGGTCTTTTTCTTATATAGGCTCCTATTACCCCCCCACCCCCGTCCCGATTTTTCACACTTGCTGCCTGGTCACCCTAGGTGGGGAGGGGGCCTGTGAGGTGCTTGGCACTTTTGCAAAGCAGGTGCTTCAGGATGGATGCAAGAACTCAACCTGAGGCTCACCCCCCGAAAATCTTGGCTGAAAGGCCCTGAATGCGTCTGCAGCAAGCCCAAGGCCCAGAGACAATTTTGCACCGGAGGGAATTACTTATGTGCATTAAAGGAAGGCAGGCGTTCTGCCCCCCAGGAAGGAAATTGTCCCCCTCCCCCATCGGCCTGTGCCCCAGCTGTGGGCTCCGAACCTCCGTCCTTGCCTTGCACAGCTGGGTCAGCTGGGTCTCCCTTGTCTCTTCTAGGAAGAGTATGTGCAGGAGGGGATCAAGTGGACCCCGATCCAGTATTTCAATAACAAAATAGTGTGTGACCTGATAGAGAACAAGCTGGTAAGAAAGGGGAGTTCTGATGGGGGCTATGGGGTCTTTCCCTGAGGAAGGTGCTTAACCCATGGGGGGCTGAAGGGGGCTGAACCCCCGGTGCAGTGTTCAGCTGCAGAACGGCAGCACTGCACAGGGAAAGAGCCAGTGCTGGGGAGAGAATTTGCTCCCCGCATGCTCTGCATAAGGGGTTAATTCGCTTGACCCGAGTGGAGGGTGACACCTGTCCACACGTGGCTGGGCTGAACCGGCCAAGGCACTGGGATTGGCCCAGCACTCAGGGACAATCCCTGACACCGCGCTACCTGCATTTCCTGCAGTCGCCCAGGTTGGCAGGTCAGTGATGCAGCGAACATAGGGACCCTCGTCCACGTTCTTCCTCGCTGTTGTTTCTGCTCTTTCTCCCAGAATCCCCCTGGGATCATGAGTGTCCTCGACGACGTCTGTGCCACCATGCACGCGACAGGGGAAGGGGCGGACCAGACCCTCTTGCAGAAGCTCCAGGCAGCGGTGGGAACGCACGAGCACTTTAACAGCTGGAACTCGGGCTTTGTAATACACCACTATGCAGGCAAGGTATATTGCATGGACGCGGGGCCTAGCGACGCGGCACACGGGCACACGCGCGAGTACATGGCATGGATACCTGTCCGCGCACGCTGCATGGACAGGCGCCTGACACCGATGGGAGTACACACACATCACGTGGAGGCAGCCGCACACCGCATGGGTACATGGGTATACGCACAGAATGGGTAGAAAGGGTGGTCTAGTGGGTAAGCTCTTAGCTGTTCTGTGTTTGTACAGCACCTAGCACAATGGGCGTCCTGATCCACAAGTGGGCTCCGAGGTGCTATGATAATACAAATAATAATAAATAGGGACCTGGGCTAGGGCTAAGGACACCTGGTTCAGTTGTGCCTCTGCCACAGGCCCCATAGGTGAACCCTGAATCTACCCTGTACCTCTGTTCTCCATCTGTAAAATGGGGATAACACCCCACTAACTCACAGGGGGGAGGTCTGATGCAGGTATGATGGTGCTGAGGACCAGGTAAGTGCCCAGAGAGAGCGAATGATGCACCCCTGTTGCATGGATAACGTACAACTATCCCATTGATAGTTATACATGCGGATATGCACCGTATGGACACATGCAGTTTTTACTGCTCTGGATCCATAGGCTGCATTTAGTCGGGCATTGTACCAGATCCCTGATTCCAAGGGTTACGCTTGTTGTCAGGGAGCGCGCCCCACAAACAGCCTGCAAACAAGCTGCAGACCCAGAATGACCCCAGGGAATCACTGGAGGGCGAACTCGGAATAAATGCAAGAAATACACGACCTGCTCGAGGGACGTTGGATGGCAAACGTGTATTTCTTCCAAAGCGCGGGTCGTTGTGGCTCATGCAACCGGCTGATCCAGTCTGTGGAGGACCCTCCTCGGGCTGATTTCGGGCTTTTCCTTCCAGGTCTCCTATGATGTGAATGGCTTTTGTGAACGGAACCGGGACGTGCTTTTCACCGACCTGATTGAGCTCATGCAGAGCAGTGAATAGTGAGTGCCACCCGCACCGGCCATCTAGCCGGTCCCATCACAGGGGTCTTCTCAAACTTACCGCCCGGAGTTCTGCCTAGTTGCAGCCTCCGAAAACGCCTGAGTGCAAACTTCCGAGATGAGCCGGAGAAATGAGCCCAACGGCGCTCGGCGAGCCCTGTCCCAGCAGGGAGAAGGACAGGACACGGCTGTGACACCCCCCTACCCCCAGTGTGGAGCCTGGCCTTCCCACTGGCTTTCTCTCCCCTCTGTCTCCCAAGCAGCCCTTCCCCAGAGCTTAACTGAGCTTAACCCTTTGTCGGCCTCGGACAAAGCGGTGCCCCGGTTGTACACTGGCCTGTTGCACAGAAGCTCTCAGGGGTCAGGCAAGCACGTCCCCTTCATGTGAGGTCCATTAAGGGAGTGGGGGGTGGGGGCTCATCTTCCTGCGATGCATCAGGTATTAGCTAGGGTAGGAAGCAGGACACTGGACTGGGTGGACCAGTGGTTTGATCTGATAGCGCAGCTCCTATCTTCCTGCTGCCGGTCAGCCCCGCTGGGAAAATGGGGGGTAAAATTCAGCCCTGGTGTAAACAGGTGCAGCTCCCGTGAACTTCCACAGCAGCTGCACCTGCCAAAGCCAGAGCTGAGATGAGTTCACTGAGCCGGCCAGACCCTGCGGCGGGGAGCTCAGAACCTCGGTGGGCCTGTGGTGGTTTCACGCTGTTTTCTGCCTTCTAGTGCTTTCATCCGGACGCTTTTCCCGGAAAAACTAGATGCCGACAAGAAGGGCCGACCGACCACGGCCAGCTCCAAGATCAAGGTACGGGAGGGAGGTTACGGGAGAGCTCCTCCCTTCCCTCGGGGAGCCGGGGAGACCGTTAACACTGCCGACGTCGGTCTTTCCAACAGAAACAGGCCAACGACCTGGTGAACACGCTCATGAAATGCACGCCACACTACATCCGCTGCATCAAACCCAACGAGACCAAGAGACCCAAGGACTGGGAGGAAAGCAGGTGAGAGAGGCCTTCGCCGTTCGACCCTTGCTTTGCAAGTAGCGCCCAGCCGGCCCGTCGCGCTCGGTGCTGCACATAGACATCGTGAGAGAGAGTCCCCACCCCAAAGAGCTGACGGTGTACAAAGGGTGGGAGGGGGAACACCTTCCCCAAGGGCTCACAGGAGCAAAACAGGAATGGCACCTGGGACTTCTGGGTCACACACCAGTGCCTCTACCCACTAGGTCACACTGCTCCTCACTGCGGGTGTGTGAGCACGAAGCCAAAGATTAATCCCTAGGCAGCCCCAGGGGACTGCCCGCAGATCCAGGCCATGGTCTAAGGCTGAAAAAACGCTTCTCGGCAAACAAGGTCCTGACCACTTTGATGGGTGTCAGGCATTTCATCTGTTCAGGCGCTTTGGACAACCCCACTGTCCTCATCTTTAGGGGCCTAATTACCATGATAAACCCGGCCCCGAGGAGCCGAAATTTAATTGAAAATGAGTCACTTCTGAAAATAGGCCTCGCACGCCTAAATCATAGAATCATAGGGTTGGGAGGGACCTTAGAAGGTCATTTAGTCCAACCCCCTGCTCAAAGCAGGACCAATCCCCAATTTTTGCCCCATATCCCCAAATGGCCCCCTCAAAGATTGAACTCACAACCCTGGGTTTAGCAGGCCAATGCTCAAACCACTGAGCTATCCCTCCCCCCAAAGCCCTTAAAGCCCTTCTGAAAATTTCACATGAGGTGTTTTTCCATCTCTTGTTTCGGTGATTCCGGACGGGGTTCGTAATAATAATAATCATTTTATACAGCGCTTGTCATCAGTAGATCTCAAAGCTTTTACAGAGGGGGAAACTGAGGCACAGAGCCACGACACGACTTGCCCGCAGCCACCCAGCAGGCCAGGTTAAGTGTAACGCTCGTGCGAACACTCACATACAGGCACACACTCACGCTCCTACGCCCACCTCACACATACGGTGCCAGCAAGACTCGGTGGCTCCCCTCCAGTCCGGGAGTCCATCCGTAGGGCGTGTCAGTTGTCTGCGCTGAGCGTCTCTCTTCCCCTCATTGCTTTGCAGGGTGAAGCACCAAGTGGAATACTTGGGGCTGAAAGAGAACATCCGCGTACGCAGGGCAGGATTTGCCTATCGACGGGTCTTTCACAAGTTTCTACAACGGTAAGGCCATCTCTGTGAGTGCCGCGGCCCCCCCTACCACCACCCCCGGAGCTGTGCACTCTGCCAGGGCTGGGCCCCCACCCACTGCGCCAGGAATCAGTGCAGCTAGATCCCCACCGGGCCTGGGAGCTCCAGCGCGGGTCCCTTGTTTCGCCGAAAGCCCGTCCGCTAACGTGCCTCTCTCCCGGCAGGTACGCCATCCTGACTGCAGAGACGTGGCCGTGCTGGCGCGGGGACGAGCGCCAGGGCGTGCAGCACTTGCTGCGGTCTGTGAACATGGATGCCGACCAGTACCAGATGGGCCGGAGCAAGGTCTTTGTCAAGAACCCAGAATCGGTAAGTGGCCCTGCTCCGGCCCATCTCCCCTGAGACTGGAGCTGCAATGTGGGTTCACCCATTGCCCCCAGGGGTTATCAAGGATTCCGGGGCAGGGGGGCAATGGATGTGCTTAAAATCCCCCATAAAATCAGCCAGCTCCATCCAGCACAGATTCACCAGCCATCACCGCGAAATTGGGGCCTGGTCTCTGTGACCGTGTTGCTCTGTCCCAGGGCTGCCCTACAGCTAATGGTCTGAACTTGAGCAGAGGGGATCTAGGTAGGGTGACCAGACGTCCTGATAAAATCGGGACTGTCCCGATATTGAGGAGTTTGTCCCGCATCCCAACCGTACTCCATTTGTCCCGATATTTTGTTTCGGGCTTTTTTTTTTTTTGCTGAGGAGCGCCTTTTCAATTGTTACACTCACCCGGTACGTCCAGGTCTTCGGCGGCACTTCGGCGCCAGGTCCTTCAGTCGCTGACGGTCTTCGGCGGCACTTCGGCGGCGGGTACTTCTTTCTTCGGCGGCACGACTTATTACCCGCCACCGATGTGCCGCCGAAGGCCGTCAGCGACTGAAGGACCCGCCGCCGAAGTGCCGCCGAAGACCCGGACCTACCGGGTGAGTGTAACAATTGAAAAGGTGCACCTCCTGCGGTGATCCCGATTTTTTGTCTTTAGGATCTGGTCACCCTAGATCTAGGGAATGACATTTCCAGGAGAGGAGGGTTCTGCAGAGATTTCCCAGGCTCCTTAATTTGGGGGAAAACACCCGACATTAGAGGGTGCAAAAAAACGCGAACCGAATCAGTGTCAAATGTTTTCCCCGATTTCCCCAGCCTTTGGCTCCCGGGGGCTCAGCTGATGGGTAGAAGGGAGGAGGCTTTGGGGAGGCTGCATTTCTGGTTCCCAGCCCCACCCCCGTGGGGAATGAAGAAAACTTGAGTGCAGCCCCGATAAAGCCAACTTGGTGTCCTCTCTCATCCAGAGCAACCTAGAGGGAGTGATCGCTGATACCGAGAGAGGTTTAGATGAGATAGAAACCCATCTGTCTGTCCGTCTTTCTACTCCAACCATTTCTGCAGACACCCGTCGCTCCCTCCAGCCCCTAAGGAGAGCACGGGCTGGCCTCTGTCTTGCGACCCCATCTCTGCCTATGTCTTGCTGGGTCTCACACTCCTTGTGCCTTTGTGTTTTGCTGCCCCCAGCTCTTTCTGCTGGAGGAGATGCGGGAGCGGAAGTTTGATGGCTTTGCCCGAGTTATCCAGAAGGCCTGGCGGAAGCACATCGCCATCCGGAAGTACGAACAGATGCGAGAGGAGGGTAAGAGAGCCGAGAGCTGTACCAGGGTGGGAGCGGGCGGGAGATTCTGTGCAGACACTGAGCAGGGAGCTGATACAACCTGGGGTAAAGTGCACTTCGCCCGGCTGGGCATTTCACCTCGTCGCCTGCCGGATTGCACAGGGAGGAGCAGCTGGGGAGCTGTTCCGGTGGGGGGACAAGCAGGCAGGGCACAAAGTTAGCCCTTGCCAACTTTTGACAATGGCCTTTTAATAAATTTTAGTTTGAAAAGCAACATATCTAGAATTTGGGGGACTGGGAAGCAGAACTCCTGGGTTCTATTCCTGGCTGCGGGTCTGGAATGAGAGACGTGGGAAGCAGGACTCGGGGGTTCTATTCCCAGCTCTGGGAGAACATGTGGCCCAGGAGTTAGAGTAGCAGGGCCTGGGTGGCAGGACTCCTGGGTTCTATTCTGCCTCTGAGAGCTAGAGAATGGGAGGCAGGAATCCTCAGCTTTCCGGGATTTCCTCTGTGTTTTCTAGCAAGCCACTTATTTCTCCATGCCTGTTTCCCCTGGGGTGTCATGAAGCTTAATTAATTAATAACTGTTTGTAATGTAATATGGAAGCGCAGGGATTCCTACTTGTACTGATAATACCACGGCAAATGTTTACTAATACTCTCAAATTATTCATGCCAAAAGCGAAAGGAGATATAGAAGCACCTAAAATAACGGTGCAAAGAAGGCCAGGCATGCACTCCCATTCACCCCGGTCCACAACACAAGCATTAGAGGGCAGCCAGTGTTGTTAAAAGTTGACAAACTTCAAACAGCTAAAAGAAAACACTTTATGTGACGTATAATTAACCTGTGGAACTTGCTGCTGCAGGATGTTATTGAGCCAAGCAGCTCAGTAAGATGGGACATCTATATGACCAAGAATAGCATTTGCAGTTAGAATAGCTAGGACAAAAATCCCTTGAGCTACAAATGCTCAGGCTTCAGGACATACACGGGGGTTAGGAAGATATGTCCACCCCCATGAGTTGCACAGTGAAGTACACTGGCGTTTTAATGCCATCCTCTGAAAGCCTCCGACATACCTGCCTGGACGGACCATTGACCCGCTCTGCGACTGACTCTTGTTGCTGTGTCCCCCTGCCCAGCTTCCCACATCCTTTACAATTTCAAGGAGAGGAGGAAGAACAGCATCAACCGGAATTTTGTGGGCGATTATCTGGGCATGGAGGACAAGCCTGAGCTGCGTCAGTTCATGGGGAAGAGGGAGCGGATCGACTTCGCCGACTCGGTCACCAAGTACGATCGGAGATTCAAGGTAAAGGGACTCATCCAGGGGTGGGGGGGGGGACACCGAAATTCCTCCTCCTCTCGGAAAGGGAGAGGCAAATCTCAGGCTGCGCTGTAGGGAGGGGAGAGCTCCTTCTTTACAGTCCTCTCGAGGGCCCTGCTGCCCGGGGGATCCCATACGCATTCCTCCTGCGGGGCTGCGGTCAGTCAGGTCCCAGATGTGTCCATTGCTCCCTGCCCGGGAGTTGGCTGCCGCTCGGTTTTGCCACTGGGATCTGCTTAGCCCTGCCCAGGCAGAAACAGAGAGAGATTGTGGAGGGGCATGGGAGTGGGGTGGGAATTCTCCCCTTCTGACGTCTGCAGAGAGTGATTGGTTTAACCGCCCCAGCGATGACCCCAAAGTGCTGACCTCCCCTCCCCAGCTTCGCCCGCTGTGGCCCTGGGGTCCCCGGGGCTGCTCCCTGTGAGACGTGGCGATTGACTCCCCGGGGTCGGTCCAGGCTCCTCTCGCTGGCGCTCGCCTCCCCTCACACCGCTGCCCCATCGCTCCCCCACAGCCCATCAAGCGTGACTTCATCCTGACCCCCAAGTACTTCTACCTGATTGGCCGTGAGAAGGTGAAGAAGGGTCCCGAGAAAGGCCAGATCAAGGAGGTGCTGAAGAAGAAGGTGGAGATCCAGGCCATCTGCAGAGTCTCGCTCAGGTGACCCCTAGTAGTCTGGGGACCACAAATGTGGGTCTGGTTGCATGTGGGCATAGCGACTCCTCCCCTATAAGTCCTCAGCTTCACCCCCCACAACCAGGGAAGCAACCCACTGCTATCGCCTCAGCCCTATGGGCACCGAGCTCAACCGCTCCTACCAATGCCCCGGGCCCACAGCACGGGGTGCATTGGTGGGCTGGCTCTCCTGCGGTCCCCCAGTCTCCCTTCTTCCAGGTGGCCACCCCCCAATTTTGCAAGAACGTCTCCAGTGCCTCAGGGCCAGTCTGGCAGCCACGGTCACTTCCCTGTCCCCGCTGGAGATGAAGACGTCACAGACCGGGGTGGGGGTGCAAGGAAGGGGTGGCATGGGGAGGCTCCAGGCAAAGCGTCATATTCTGTGGGGCAACGAGGGGCAGCATCACGGCTTTACAAATCGCCGGCTCCCTGGCCCTTGTGGCCTCCAGACGGGTCCGTGTGGCCTCCAGCCAGCCCTAGGGTTCCTCCCAGCGGCTACCGGAGCCCAGCGGGGCTCTGACGCCCTCGTCTCTGGTTCTTTGTCCGGCCAGCACGAGGCAGGACGACTTCTTCATCCTCCACGAGGAGGAAGCCGACAGCTTCCTGGAGTCCATCTTTAAGACAGAGCTCATCAGCCTGCTGTGCAAACGCTACGAGGAGCTGACCCAACACAAGCTGCAGCTCTGCTTCGCTGACACGTGAGGGGCGCCCGGGGCAGCTGGGGCCAGCTGGAGAGCACTGTGTTCCCAGCGCGGGGAGGAGCACCGGGGCTACTGGTTAGGGGGGGGGGCGGGATTGGGAGGCCGGACTCCCGGGTTCTATTCCCAGCCCTGAGAGAGGAGTGGGGTCTAGTGGTTAGAGTGTGGGGGGGGATTGGGAGGCCGGACTCCTGGGTTCTATTCCCAGCCCTGAGAGGGGAGTGGGGTCTAGTGGTTAGAGTGGGGGGGATTGGGAGGCAGGACTCCGGGGTTCTATTCCCAGCCCTGAGAGGGGAGTGGGGTCTTGTGGTTAGAGGGGGGGGGGGATTGGGAGGCAGGACTCCGGGGTTCTATTCCCAGCCCTGAGAGGGGAGTGGGGTCTTGTGGTTAGAGGGGGGGGGGATTGGGAGGCAGGACTCCGGGGTTCTATTCCCAGCCCTGAGAGGGGAGTGGGGTCTTGTGGTTGGGGAGGGGGGATTGGGAGGCAGGACTCCGGGGTTCTATTCCCAGCTCTGGGAGGGGAGTGGGGTCTAGTGGTTAGAGTGGGGGGGGGATTGGGAGGCAGGACTCCGGGGTTCTATTCCCAGCTCTGGGAGGGGAGTGGGGTCTAGTGGTTAGAGTGGGGGGGATTGAGAGGCCGGACTCCCGGGTTCTATTCCCAGCCCTGAGAGGGGAGTGGGGTCTAGTGGTTAGAGTGGGTGTGGATTGGGAGGCAGGACTCCGGGGTTCTATTCCCAGCCCTGAGAGAGGAGCGGGGTCTTGTGGTTAGAGTGGGGGGGGGGGATTGGGAGGCAGGACTCTGGGGTTCTATTCCCAGCTCTGGGAGGGGAGTGGGGTCTAGTGGTTAGAGTGGGGGGGGGATTGGGAGGCCGGACTCCTGGGTTCTATTCCCAGCCCTGAGAGGGGAGTGGGGTCTAGTGGTTAGAGTGGGGGGGATTGGGAGGCCGGACTCCCGGGTTCTATTCCCAGCCCTGAGAGGAGAGTGGGGTCTAGTGGTTAGAGTGGGGGGAGAATTGGGAGGCAGGACTCCTGGGTTCTATTCCCAGCCCTGAGAGGGGAGTGGGGTCTAGTGGTTAGAGTGGTGGGGGGGATTGGGAGGCCGGACTCCCGGGTTCTATTCCCAGCCCTGAGAGGGGAGTGGGGTCTAGTGGTTAGAGTGGGGGGGGGGGATTGGGAGGCAGGACTCCTGGGTTCTATTCCCAGCCCTGAGAGGGGAGTGGGGTCTAGTGGTTAGAGTGGGGGGGATTGGGAGGCCGGACTCCTGGGTTCTATTCCCAGCCCTGAGAGGGGAGTGGGGTCTAGTGGTTAGAGTGGGGGGAGAATTGGGAGGCAGGACTCCTGGGTTCTATTACCAGCCCTGAGAGGGGAGTGGGGTCTAGTGGTTAGAGTGGGGAGAATTGGGAGGCAGGACTCCTGGGTTCTATTCCCAGCTCTGGGAGGTGTGGGGAGTGGGGTTGTCGCATGGCTGGTGGGGCAGGTCATTATTTCAGTCTGCGGGCTCTGTGGAGAGTAGCGGGTAGTTAGGGGAAATCTGTGACCCTGATTTGTCAAGTTCAGTGGCACCAGGGGCTTTTCAAACAAGGACCCCCCCACCCCCAGGTGTGGGGGGCCCTGGTTGGACCCGGAGCCCTGACGGCCTTTCTCCCCGCTTGCTCAGACTACAGTTCCGGGTGAAGAAGGTAGGGTGGGGTGGAGGCGGCACCCGCAGCGTGACGTTCCTGAGGGGCCAGGGCGACGTGGCCGCCGTGAAAGCCGGAGGCAAGACCCTGACCATCAGCATCGGGGACGGGCTCCCCAAGAACTCCAGTGAGTGTCTGCACTCGGGGCGGGGGGGCTGCTCTGCCATTAGCAGGGGCTGCTGCGGAGGCCCTTCCAGCCGGATGATGGGGCCCGCTCAGCGCCCGGCATCCTGCCCTCTCCAGCCGTGGGGCCTGGGGAATGTCGCACAGTTTGGGCTTCAGCACTCTGTCCCTCGTGGTTAGAGTGGGGGGACAGGGAGGCAGGACACCTGGGTTCTATCCCCAGCTCTGGGAGGGGAGTGATGTCTAGTGGTTAGAGCGGGGGTGGGTGCTTGGGAAGCAGGACGCCTGGGTTCTATCCCCAGCTCTGGGAGGGGAGTGATGTCTAGTGGTTAGAGCGGGGGTGGGTGCTTGGGAAGCAGGACGCCTGGGTTCTATCCCCAGCTCTGGGAGGGGAGTGATGTCTAGTGGTTAGAGGGGGTGGGGGCTTGGGAAGCAGGACGCCTGGGTTCTATTCCCAACTCTGGGAGGGGAGTGATGTCTAGTGGTTAGAGCGGGGGTGGGGGCTTGGGAAGCAGGACGCCTGGGTTCTATCCCCAACTCTGGGAGGGGAGTGAGGTCTAGTGGTTAGAGTGGGGGTGGGGGCTTGGGAAGCAGGACGCCTGGGTTCTATCCCCAACTCTGGGAGGGGAGTGAGGTCTAGTGGTTAGAGTGGGGGTGGGGGCTTGGGAAGCAGGACGCCTGGGTTCTATTCCCAGCTCTGGGAGGGGAGTGAGGTCTAGTGGTTAGAGCGGGGGTGGGGGCTTGGGAAGCAGGACGCCTGGGTTCTATCCCCAGCTCTGGGAGGGGAGTGATGTCTAGTGGTTAGAGCGGGGGTGGGGGCTTGGGAAGCAGGACGCCTGGGTTCTATCCCCAACTCTGGGAGGGGAGTGATGTCTAGTGGTTAGAGCGGGGAGAGGGGCTTGGGAAGCAGGACGCCTGGGTTCTATTATGAGCCTGGGGCCAGCCCCCATCCACCCTGCTCTCTTTTGTCCCCACAGAGCCCACTAAGAAAGGGATCCAGCAGAGCAGAGGCCACCGCAAGCAGCCGGCGCCCTCCAGAAGTGCCCCACAAGCCCCAAGAGGTGAGGCGGCCAGAGCCAAAGGGGGGTACTGACTCGGGGGCCACGTGAGAGCCGCGCCGCGCCCTGGGGAGCCTGCTGAGCTGACGGAGACCCCAGAACCCCCAAGGAGAGGGCGTGCAACCTAGCTGGAAGTTGTCTTCCGGGACTGTAAAGCTGGTTCCGTTCCAGCCAGGACGTCAGGGCTTGTGGCTCTATGCAGGGTCCCCTGCACCATGAGAACATGACCCCTCAGGGCTCCCAGCCACCTGGGGGCGCTCAGGGGCCATCCCCAGGCAAACCTTCATTGGGGGGGAGGGCGGGGCGGGAATGAATGGCTCTGGGGACTGAGTTGGGGATACAGAAGTTTGCCCCTTGGCACCCAAAGCTGCCGCCGTCTGACAGCTGTTCAGTGCCACATGTGAAATGAGTTGCTAGTTCTCAGACCAGCCCCTGTCGAGCGGGTGTCCCTGTTGCAAACACAAGTATCTCAGAGGGTTCTGGCTCACAGGCTGGGTGCCAGTCTCCGTGGACGGGGCGGGGCCGAGCTTCGGCTGTGGACGCTGAGCTCCCATCTCAGCCCTACGGAGCCCAGGTCAGAGGCGACCGTTTGCCTTGAACTATCCCTCTTTGGGGGAGAACGAGAGGGCTGTCTCCCGCACTGTGAGTTCAGCCCCAAAGCTCACATTAAAGGGTCAAAATTGGGCAACGGCACTTGAGCAGAGGGACGCGCTGTACCCGCGCCCCCATTTCAGAAGCGTGCCAGGTGTCCACGGAGCCTCCGAGGGGTTCATCCAAGTCAGAGAATAGAATCGTAGAAGAGGAGGGTTGGAAGAGACCTCCAGAGTTCGTCTAGTCCTGGCTTTACCTTTTCAGAGGGAAAAGGCAGCGGGCCTATGGCTAGCAGCCCCGGGATTGGGAACCAGGACAACTGGAATCTAGTCCTGGCTTGGCCACTGACTCAGTTTCCCTGTCTGGGAAATGGGATACGTAAGGCTGTGGCACGTAGATCTATGGCTAGCTGGGTGGGTGTGAAGTGTTCTTGGGTAGCGGCGCCTCAGTAACCGATCCCCGTCTGGTGGTTCTTTCAGGGACCTGCAGGAACGGAGCCGCCCAGTTCCCCCGAAATGACAACAGGCAGCGGGAGCAGATGCACGCCACGGCCCAGACACAGGCGCAGGGGCCTCCTGCCGCCATGCTGCCCAAACAGGGCGTGAGCCGCCGGACCAGGGCAAGACCCCCCTCGGAGCAAAACTTGGAGTTCCTGAATGTGCCCGACCAAGGGGTGGCAGGGTAGGTGTTGCGAAAGTCGGGCCCCTCGGCGCCAACCTGTGAGAGAGACCGCTTGCTGCCAATGCCACTCCCTGGGTTCTCCCTCGCCGCGGAGCTGGGCACTGGGACATTTGCTCTCCTTTTTCTAATCCGTTCCCTCCTGCTGCATTCAGCCGTGACACACGGCCTGACCGTTCATCACAGCCGGGGGAGATCAGCATCTAATCTCCAGCCCCGGGCTGGGTGACTTTGCAGAGAGGATCCAAGAGGAAAAGTCTGGTTAGCCAGAGAGTTTCTGTCCCGGCCTTCTCTCCTGCAGCTCTACCTGCTGGGCGGTGACCCTACCAGCTCCCATGCAGGCCAGGAATGGGAGACCGTCCTGGGGGGAAAGTCCAGACAGTGGCACTGGGGAATACGCAAAGAGCGCGCTCACCTGTGTGCCCCTCTGGAAAGCCTCTTTCCCGCTTGGTATGCTCGGGGTCAGGATCCGCTGGGGGGAGGCAGGGGAATCCGCACACAGGAGCTGGCGACCCTCCTGCCATTGGAAGGGAAAGGTGCTCATGCTGAGCGGGTGCCTTTTGCTCTTTGCCCCTCCAGCATGCAGAGGAAGAGAAGCGTCAACCAGCGGCCCACTCCGGCGGGACGCCCCAAGCCCCAGCCCAAAGTCACCGGCCCGCGCTGCCAAGCTGTGTACCAGTACATCGGGCAGGACGTGGATGAGCTCAGCTTCAACGTCGGCGACGTCATCGACATCCTTCTGGAAGGTACGTACGAGGCACCTGCTGCCCCCCCTGCCCCCCCGGTCTCAGGTACGGGCAGGGCAGCCCAGTGGGCAGAGGGATGTCAGGAAAGGAGAGGAGCCTATGGACGCAGCAACCCTGCCTTGCTTTAGCCTCCTTCCTCCTCCTGCAAGCTGGGCTGGCGGGGGAATCAGGAGGTGTCTCTGTGGCTGATTAGCCTCGTCCTGGTTTCTGTAGTGGTCCCTCCTGCCCTGGGTCTGGGCCATCCGCGAGCCGCACGTGCGGTGCGCTCGCCGGCGTGCGGAACGTGCGGGCTGGGGCTCCTCGTACCCTGGGGAGCTGCTGTCCTGCCGCAGCTCGCCGCGGGCCCTCAGGCTGGTCTGTGCGAGCGCCGTCAGCGGGGGCGTCCAAAGAGCGTGGGATCCTGCTCGGTGCTGTTTTCTCAGTGCAGGTGGCCTCGGCACGAGGGACGTGGCTTTGTCAGCCGCCTGGGACACCCTCTTCCCTGTCAGCCGCCTGGGACACCCTCTTCCCTGTCAGCCGCCTGGGACACCCTCTTCCCTGTCAGCTACCTGGGACACCCTCTTCCCTGTCAGCTACCTGGGACACCCTCTTCCCTATCCCTTGCGGCCTTTTCTCAGGGCGGTGGGACATTACCCGCTTTTTGGCTGCCCGCTTAGCAGCTTTGTGTGGTTCTCGGACTCTCTTGGGAGCCTTTTCCATGGCTTAATTCAGGGATAGGCAACCTATGGCACGGGTGCCAAAGGAGGCACGCGAGCTGATTTTCAGTGGCACTCACACTGCCCGGGTCCTGGCCACCGGTCCGGGGGGCTCTGCATTTTAATTTCATTTTAAATGAAGCTTCTTAAACATTTTAAAAACCTTATTTACTTTACATACAACAATAGTTTAGTTCTATATTAGAGACTTATAGAAAGAGACCTTCTAAAAACGTTAACATGTATCACTGGCACGCGAAACCTTACATTAGAGTGAATAAATGAAGGCTCGGCACAGCACTTCTGAAAGGCTGCCGACCCCTGGCTTAGTTGATTAGTTGTTTAAGAACCTCTCAATAGGCACCTTAGGAACACGCTCATCTCGATTGTCCTCCGCCGTCAGGGCTTCAGTGCCAGCCACTTGTGCTCTCATGAGCAACACGTTATTCGTTGTACCGTCCGGCTGGTTTAGCTTCAGTATATCTGCGGATGCATGGCGGGTTCATGCAGCGCCGGCACTTCGCCCTTTCCCTGCACCGACATAACGCAGAGGAGACAACCACCACATGGCTTGGGTTGGATCCTTCTGTCGGGCACATTCCAAATGCTTCCTCTCCACCCGCCAAAGCACTGGCCTGAGGATTAGCTGCTTCAGCTCACAACCCCGTGAGAGGCTGCTGTCTGGACACGGCACCCAACAGAGTCTCGTTAAACTGGGCTATGGTGGAGGCTATGGGTCACCCGCAGATGGATGCCTCAGACGGACAAAAAGACTAAAGAGCCAAAATGAAGACTCAAGACCAAAGAAACGTAGCAGAAGCCTGGAACCTGTTTGCAGAGGCTGGAAAATGTAACCAGTGCATGGAGCCATCGGGTGCAACCATCAGGGAGTATTTCCATCTCAGGGTCCCTGCTGCCCTTCGTACCGGCCGACTGTGCCGTACTGAATACCTGTTCACTTGCTCAGGAGTGGGACCCTCAGAGGACGAGCAGAGCAACACAGAGCTGAGGACAGAAGGAACCTGCACCAGCTGAACTGTCGTGTACAATCATCTGTCCCGTGTTGTGGTCGTGGAATTAACACACAATGTCGGGGAAGTGTGAACTACCAAGGACAATCCGACTTCCCCAGGGAGTCTGCTCATAGCCTCAGAGGCCTTTGTTGGCTCCCTGAGAGGCGTGTTCAGTTGTCTTTCTGGAGCTGGCCGGCAAGCCATCTGTGTGGAGAACATGTCACTCATCGATTTCTAAGGCCAGAAGGGACTGATACGATCCTGTCTTCTGACCTCCTGCGTAACCCAGGCCAGAGAACTTCAGTGCAGGCCATAGGATTTTGTCGTGTGGTTTAATGGTTTTGTTGGGGTGGTAATCTTGCCGGTTGAGGTTAAACTGGACAATAGTTTCTAACCCCTTCCTATAAAGGGATGAGTAACCATCCTTAACAAGGTTTCAGAGTGGCAGCTGTGTTAGTCTGTATCCACAAAAAGAACAAGAAGTACTTGTGGCACCTTAGAGACTAGCAAATTTGTTTGGGCATAAGCTTTCCTGGGCTAAAACCCACTTCATCAGATGCATAGAGTGGAACATACAGTAGGAAGATATATATATATATATATACAGAGAACGTGAAAAGATGGGGGTTGCCATACCAACTCTAAGAGACTAATCAGTCAAGGTGGGCTATTATTAGCAGGAGAAAAAAAACTTTTGTAGTGATAATCAGGATGGCCCATTTCAAACAGTTGGCAAGCAGGTGTGAGTAACAGTAGGGGGAAAACTAGCATGGAGAAATAGATTTCCGTTTGTGTAATGACCCAGCCACGCCCAGTCTTTATTCAAGCCTAATTTAATGGTGTCCAGTTTGCAACTTAATTCCAGTTCAGCAGTTCCTCGTTGGAGTCTGTTTAATTCATACAAAGGCTGCTGTCTTAGCCAGGCGGCTACTGAGCTGTGCACTGGGTTTGGACCGTACCTATGTGGGCTTGCTGCAGTGAGCCCTGGGTATATGTGCCACTCTACCATGCAGCCCACCAAACAAACACCGACATGGCCCCAGCTCTCTGTCTCTCGCACCCGAGTAAGACGGAGGTTGCAGGGCACAAATACCACGCCAATGGCATTGCTCGTGCCCTGCAGTGCATAGTAATGATCCCGTCGTTTTTTTTCCAGATCCCTCCGGCTGGTGGAAAGGGCGGCTTCACGGCAAAGAAGGGCTCTTCCCTGGGAATTACGTGAAGAAGATCTGAGCGAGCCTCAGTCCGCCAGCTGCCCAGACGGGCGGAGCAGAGATAGACATGAATGAATTCATCCAACCTCATCTTCCGATCAAGAGAAACCAGGCCCTGCCCAGTGAGCCCCGGCTCCCCCTTGCCGACTGGGAGGGACAGCTGCAGGCCAGATGTGTAGCAGACGGACAGCTCTTCCACATGATGCAGAAACTACGGCACGAGCCTTGTTTGGAGTCCCAGACACAGGCACTGCCAGTTACGCTTGTATTTAAAGTTGGGTGGGTGAGGGCAGAGTTAACGCCAGATGGCTGCTGGGCAGCTGCTCGTTGGGCCCTTCTGCTGAAGCTGCCACTTTACCGACTGCTTCGACTCCCTTTCCGGTTTCCTTTCCCTTGCCGTGTGACTGCTGCCCGGCCCGGGCTGCTGCTCTGCTGTCGTCCGTGCCCTGGAGCCATGCCGCCTTGTCCGCGGAAGTCACCTGCGCCGATGTCTGTCGCGTGTTAAGAGTGTAAGCTCTTCGGAGCAGGGACTGGCTCTTCGTTACACATTTGTACAGCTCCTAGCACCGCGGGCCAGGAAGAGTACAAATAGTAAGGAAGAACCATGTTGTGCTCACTTATAGCTGTGATGACTCGGACTCTGACCGTGTGACTCGGCACACAGCTCTCAGACGTTGAATCCTGAACCTGGAGCTGTGGGGAAAGCAGAGATGGGGGATCCAAAATCCCCAGGAATTTCAGCCGTGGTTAATCCCAGCAATGGTGAACGACTGATTTCCTCAGGGCCCCCCACAGCGATATAGGAACTCTCGCCCCCAAGATGGTGGTTCCAACCTTAGTCCCAACCTGGGACCAACACAATGGGGATGCTCTTCTGAGACTGCACAGTTACCTCAAAGAAGACGATTCTGTATCTAGATTTTGCTGGAGGATGTGGCGCAAGGAAAGCGGCCATTCCCGAAAG
This sequence comes from Macrochelys suwanniensis, assembly GCA_033296515.1. Lineage (NCBI taxonomy): Eukaryota > Metazoa > Chordata > Testudines > Chelydridae > Macrochelys > Macrochelys suwanniensis. The sequence goes on from CM065799.1 coordinate 6,462,715, forward strand.
ATGGCTCAGGTCCAGTCTCCTTTCGATACGTCTGAGCGGCGCAGCGTTAGGCTGATCTGCTCAGTCAAACCATGGGGGCCCCACAGGGGCTCTGGATGCGTATTCGGCAGGGAATTCTAACAACGCTACCTCCATAACAACACGGGTCTATGCGAAAACCTGGTGCCACAGAACCGTGTGCATGTATTGCTGTTGTCTGACTACCTGGGGGAAAAGTCACGGGGAATATTTAACTGGAGTGCTGACAGCCAATTTTCCTCTGCGGAGGGGAGTTTATTTTCAGGCAAGTCAGGTACAGCCCTGGTTGACTGGGATGCTCCAAACCCCACTGGCTCAACAGATGTAGGGATTTGTGATGGCTAATAAAGAGCTTGGAGTGCCCCAAATCAGCAGATCAATAAAGGGAGAATTTTGCTTTCTTTTGTATCCTGGGTTAACTGTGACTGGATGTTCATCTTGTATCGTCAGAGGATTTCTGATGGGCTGAATGTTTTCATTTATCTTCATGAGTCTTACCCCTAGTGAAGCAGGAGACACAGACTGAAGCTGAAACAAAATTTGCATTGTTCCTCCCATGCAAACATCGCCTTCAGGACCTGGGAAATGGGTTTTGTTGTTTTTCTCCGAATGGTTTGAAAGCTTCTCAGCTCAGACCCCTCAGCTCTTCAGCTGGAAATCGTCCCACATTCAGTTGCTGAGTCGTTTTTGTTGAGCAACAAGGTGGCAAAACTGTCCTTGTGGGTTGGCTAAAACTTTTTCCTTGTTCCTGTTTTTCTGACCTGACGTCCCGTGTAAACTGGGAGTGGGCGTCTCTGCGGGTGGTAGGTAAGACCGGGGCCCGCACAGGTAGCGTGGGATAGTCTAATGTAGGTCTCCCACAAGCGCTCCTAACTAAATAACTGAATAGCCCAAAATGAATTGGGCCAGAGAAGGAGCAAGAATGGCTCTAGCCCAGTGCTAAGGGGCCTCACCTGAGAGGTAGCAGATCCCTGGCCAGATCCCTTCTCCTCATCAGGCAGAGAGGAGACTGGAGTGGGGGTTGTCCCAGGTGAGTGCCCTAAGCACTGAGCTGAAGGTTGTAAGGGAGGGCAGGCTGCCTTTGCCTCGTGGTTGCCTTTTTGTGTGCTGTTAGGCAGCCTCCGGGCATGTCCGTTGCACATAAGTTAGGGGGCATAGGTGCCGACTTTCTCATGTGCCAGGGGGTGCTCCCCAGGCCCCGCCCCCACTCCACCCCTTTCCCCAAGGCCCCGCTCCTGTCCCACCCCCTCCTCTGAGCGCACCCTGCCCTTGCTCCTTCCCCCTACCTCCCCCCACGCCTCCTGCCCCCCCCCGCCCCCCCGCTGATCAGTGGGGCGGGCGGGCGGCGCTGGGGGGAGGCTGATGCTCAGCACCCACCTTTTATTTTTCCACGGGTGCTCCAGGGCTGGAGTTTGTGCTGTCGTCCCCAGTTTGTGGACTGCAAGCAGCGATAGAGGGAATGGGATATATTAGGATATATTCCTCTCCTTGGCATCTCCCATTGGCTAGCTTAGGCAGCTCCCTGATCCGCATGCTGGCTTTTTTGGCTTGCATTCTCAGGCACCTCTCTATCACACGGGGCCCCCGGGCGCCCAGCTCAGGCTTTGTAGAGCCCAGTGTTGTTCCTGTGAATTTCTAGTTAGATGTTTGCAGGCTCAGCGTCACAACGCCTACGTCTCTTTGAGGATCGGGGCCTCACTGGCTGGGCTACTCCAGGTACTCTAAAGACGGGGCTCTTTTTCGGCACTGACAAATTGTGCTCTCTCTCCCCCTCTCTCCTCTTCTCACGGTCTTCCGCTGTTTGCTACAAGGTGGAAATCTAATAATTAGCTCATCTTATCCATAGATCTCAATGCCCCTTCAAAGGAGGTTAGTAGCGTTTCTTTTTTTGCAAAGCTTCTCGTGATGGTTGCAGAAGTATGAGAGATGGGCATGAATGCAGGAAGGCCTGACCAGAGGGGAGCGTGAATCTGGAGGAACCCCAACATAGCTATCTCCCCCTGACCTCCTCCACCCCCCCTGCATGCCAGGACTTGCCTGCTCCCAGGACTTGCCTGATCCACCCCCACACACCATGGTATCCCCTGCAGCCTCTTAACCCAGAGGCCTCCCCTACTGCTGTGACCACCTGGGGTAGTAGGAAGGGGAGCGGGGATGTTTGGGGGAGACTGAGATGGGTTGTTTCAAAGAGGGGGAGCTGTGCTGGGGGCAGGGGCCGGGCCAGCCCCACCAGGCCTCAGTGCCGGTGCCTCATCTTTCGCCGGTACCAGCTGATGCCTCTGTGCCCGGGGGAGGGGGCAGTTGTGTGTGTGTGTGTGCTCCAAGCCGTCCATCCCGTCTGCCCCACACACACACACACCCCGGCCCCACTTTGTATGAGCTTTGGGTCTGTCTTCACTGCAGCATGAGCCCAGCCTCGCGCCCAGGTGTTGCCCCGACCCCTGCCTGTCCACACACAAAACCCTCTCTCCTGAGTGCTTGGGGGAAGGGGGTTATCCCCAGGCTCCCTGACCCTGGGTCACTGGCTGGGAACCCTCCCACTTTGCAGTGAGGACACAAGTTAAATCACTCAAGTACTGACAGTCCTCCAATGCCATCCCACAATTCCCTTTCTCCCCTCCTCGCCCCCACACACCCTGTGCCCAGAAGGACAGATACATTCTCCCACAGTTCACTGGGAAAGAATCAGAGAGCGGCTTATCTCACCGCAGCACAAAGGACCGTGGGCTGTATCCCCAGAAGTCCTGGCCACACACGGGTGGGGAGTGCCGCACCGGGGTGAGGCGCCAGGAACTCAGGTAGGGCTTTGCAGGGCGCGTTTCTCAAATGCGGCCACCATAGCCGCATGCGGCCACCAGGGGCTTTTCGTGCACGGAGATTGTGGGGGCAAAGCAGGGTTGACAAGCATACAAATATCACTTTTCACAGAAACAGACTGACTCGTAGCACGTCCTTTTTTAAAAAAGCGACCAACAAAAGCAAAAGAAACCACAACAAAAAGACCAGAATGTGCAAAGCTCATTTGTTTCTATTCGGTTTAGGTCCAGTAAAGAATAGAGACGACAACTGTACAGTCTTTTTATTACTGAGGCCGCAATAAAAAACTACATAAATAAATTACGATCTGCACATGTCTATGTGCCTATTTACTTGTTTTTCCTAAAGTTGAAGAAGGATTTTAGGAAAAATTGTCTGAGCAGCTGCAAGCGAGAGTTGGTGGCCACACTCTGAGGCCACCAAAAATTATCTTGTGAGACCCCATCACCCAAGTTAACTCCGTCGTGAAATAGTCCCAGTGTTGTGAAGCACTTCAGCAGGTCCGTCAATGGCTCTTAGCCAGGATGGTCAGGGACACAGCCCCGTGTTCTGGGTGGCCCTAAACCTCTGACTGCCGGAAGCTGGAACTGGGCGACAGGGGATGGATCACTCGATAATTTCTCTGTTCTGTTCATTCCCCCTGAAGCACCTGGCACCGGCCACTGTTGGCAGACAGGATACTGAGCTAGATGGACCGTTGGTCTGACCCAGTCTGGCTGTTCTCATGTTCTTATGATCTTATAACACACCCGCCGCAGAACAGAGAAATGGGAAGATTGGGGCCACCTAGGGTGACCAGATGTCTTGATTTTATAGTCCCGATTTTTGGGTCTCTTTCTTATATAGGCTCCTATTATCCCCCACCTGCGTCCTGATTTTTCACACTAGCTGTCTGGTCACCCTAGAGCCACCTGACAGGACAGCTCTTGTATTCCTCCAGCCGCTCCACGCAGGTTTACCATTGCTGCAACTACCCTGCCCATCCACTGCCGCTGGAATTCTGCCCCCCTATGGATGCTCCCCCTGTCAGCACCCCCTGGCCAAAGGACCTCTTCCAAACGCACCAGGCTGGCCTCAGACTCCCCCTGCCTCCACCCTCCCCTGCCCACCGCTCTGTGGGGGAGTGGGGCAGAGAGCCCGCTGGTGCTGCCGAAGGAGAGGAGGGTCTGTTAGGGGAGGAGGGGGTTCCTAAGAGCCGAAATGGCTGAGGGGGGGACAGGGTAAAGACCATAGTGGCTGGGGGTATCACTCCTCACTGCAGCCCTCTTTCCTTCCTCTCTGTAGCGTTAGGCAAATGCAGAGATGCAAATGTGGGTAAATTTGCAATCTGCTGGTTGTGCTTTGAGGATGCCTGCGGCAGAAGGGGATGAAAAGGTCAGTTCTAGCAGGCGCGGTGCTCCACTGCCTGTCCGGCCAGCACAGGTGCTGGAACTAGGGGTGTGGGGGGGGGGGTGCTGCACCCCCTGGCTTGAAGTGGTTTCCGTCATATGCAGGGTTTATAGTTTGGTTCAATGGCTCTCAGCACCCCCACTGTACAAGCCGGCCAGCCGCCATCAGACTAGTAACCCCTCCAGCCCCGCTTTCTCTCCCCCCAACCAGTTCTGCTCCCCATCCCCGGGAGCCCCTCCCCTCACATTCAGCCACAAGCCTGCCAAGCAGATGCTCCACCCCAGAAGTGATGGGGGCGCTGGCATTTTCTCTAGGGTGGGGCGGACGCTCTGAGGCCATGAGGGGAGATGAAGGCACAGGGGCTGTGGGAGCTCGTCAGGGTGAGCCAAGAGCAAGTGTGAAAAATCGGGATGGGGATGAGGGGTAATAGGCACCTGTATAAGACAAAGCCCCAAATAGCGGGGCTGTCCCTATACAATTGGGCCATCTGGTCACCCTAGAGCCAGTTCTCTCTAGGGTGGGGTAGATCCTCTCTCTGAGGGTGTGGGGAGTGACAGGACACAGGTGCAGGGGTTGCTGGGAGATGAAGGTTTTCCCCCCAAGGTGCTGCAAAACTGACTCTGGGGACTTTGGAGACGGGGAGGAAGGAGATGAAAGAGGGGGCAGGGGACAAGGGATGGAGGATGGGAGACTAAAGGAGGGGAGCAGGGGATGGGGGGGGTTGCTGAATGTTTTGGGGAGGGCGGCAATTTATAGGTTCCAAATCCAGACGGGACCCTTGGGGTCATCTCTGACCTCCTGTATCACACAGGCCAGAGTACTGCCCCAAATAATTCCCACAGCCGATCTTTCAGGAAACCATCCCAGCTGGAGATGAGAAGGGGGCGGCTGAGTAAATGGCCCACAGGGACCTGCCGTGGGGAGGGCTGAGTGAACATGCCTGCGGGTAGGGGGCCAGAATATGTGGCAGGGAGAGATTGGTCCCCCACACTCAACAAATCCCCCAGGCCTCACTGTGCACCCATCCCCTCACCCCTTTCAGGATCTACACTGTCTTAGTTCAGTGGAAGAGGTCTGTCCTGTCTCTGCAGGTGACGGGACTGGGTTCAAAGCCTGCTGACAACCCACAACTTAAAAAAATAACAAACCCTCATATAGGTTTCAGAGTAGCAGCAGTGTTAGTCTGTATCCGCAGAAAGAACAGGAGTACTTGTGGCACCTTAGAGACTAACAAATTTATTTGATCATAAGCTTTCATGGGCTACAGTCCACTTCATCAGATGCACAGAATGGAACATATAGTAAGAAGATATATAGACATACAGAGACTCATGAAAAGGTGGAATTTGCCATATCAACTCTAAGAGGCTAATTAATTAAGGAGCGCTATTATCAGCAGGAGGGAAAAACCTTTTTCAGTGATAATCAAGATGGCCCATTTCAGACAGACGGTTGACAAGAAGGTGTGAGGATACTTAAGATGGGGAAATAGATTCAATTTGTGTAATGACCCAGCCATTCCCAGTCTCTATTTAAACCTAAATTAATGGTATCGAGTTTGAATTACTGATCGCCCTTTTCAGCCTGCTCTCCACCTCAAAGGAGGTTTTGTCAGGGAATTTCCCTGTTAGATTTAATTAAAAAGCATCCATGAACACAAAACAAGAAGCCCAGCAAGGACACTACCATGTGATATTTCTAATGATATGGAGGTATGAAGTACAGTAGTAACCTTTAAATCACTTTAATTCACTACACTTAACACTAGATGGCACCATGTACCCAGCTAGCCACAGCCCAGAGCCTCACCAGGCAGGAGGTGAAGCAGAAGCAATTTTTTAATCCCTTGTGCTATATTCAGCTCAAACCCCTTAGGGCCCCTTGGGAGCTGGGAAAGTGCCCCGCGGTTATGGTGATCAGGGGAAGGGGAGCCCCAGTCCTGAACAGGCAGGGGGTGTCTGGGCTGGATGCTTCGCTGCATCTGCCCCCTCCAGCAGCACAACCCCTGCATGGGTTCTTCAAGCAGCAGGATCTCCCTGCTCAGACATCAGCAGGAACAGAGGGTGGCCTGCTCTGCCCCGCCAGGCTGCAAAACTCCCTGGCAGGGGAGATTCTGCAGGGAGGGGATATGATGCCAAGATGTGCTCTCCCCCAGGCTATGGCCTGCACTCCAGTTCCCCCAGATCTGAGAACCCTTCATGCACAGGCGTGGTGGGGATCATCTAGTATTAGCAGCATCCGCTCCATTTTACAGATGGGGAAGCTGAGGCACAGTGTGGCGATGGCCCAGCTCCTCAAGATATTTAGGTGCCTAACTCCCATGAGAATTAGATGCCTAAATACCTTTGAGGAGCTGGGCCCTAGTAACTTGCCCCAAGGTTGCACACGCAGCAAGTGACCGAGACAAAGTGGGTGAGGTACTATCTTTTATTGGACCAACTTCTGCTGGTGAGAGAGACAGCTGTCGGTCCAATAAAAGACATTACCTCACCCACCTTGTCTCGTTAATCTCCTGGGACCAACACGATGACAACACCACTGCATGCAAATCAGTGACAGAGGCAGACAGCAGCATGTCTCCTGGGTCCCTACGCTGTCACCAGTCAGCTATGGTTCCTCCCAGGGAGGTCACTAACGCATCACTGCAGTACATGCTGCTTGAACATCTGCATAGCTGGGTCTCCCATCTCAGTGCAGCTGTTAGCGTCACAAACCCTGGGAGGGTGCACAATAGGCTTTGCTTCCAGTGATTTTTCATATCTTCATTATTTATAAACCGACTGGCTTTGGACAAATTAAATCGGGAGGGGACGGATCGGGAGGCCATGTTGAATCTGAAGCCATTACCTGAGGCAGAAGGAAAAGGTTAGTTTGAGGTACTACGGAGAATTCTTTCCCGGGTGTCTGGCTGGTCGGTCTTGCCCACATGCTCAGGGTCTAACTGATCACTATGTTTGGGGTCAGGAAGGAATTTTCCCCTGGGTCAGATTGGTAGCGACCCTGGCGGGGGGTTTCACCTTCCTCTGCAGCATGGGGCACGGGTCACTTGCAGGTTTAAACTAATGCCAGTGGTGGAGTCTCTGTAACTTGACGTCTTTACATCATGATTTGAGCACTTCAGTAACTCAGCCAGACGTTATGGGTCTATTACAGGAGTGGGTGGGTGAGGTTCTGTGGCCTGCAACGTGCAGGAGGTCAGACTAGATGACCATGGGGTTCTCTTCAGGCCTTAAAGTCTCTGAGTCTCTATTGCTGCTTGGTACCACACGCCGCCCCTTCCACCCATAGCCACGCTTAGACATAGCAAAAACTACCCCGTGAAACTTTCTCAGAGCTAAACACGCCCTTGGTCTGGGAATAACTGGAGAAACTTTGGCCCAAAGAGCAACTCAGAAAATGTACAAATGCCTGAGAAGGACATACTGTGCATTAATCATAGGCCTCTCCAAGGGGCGGATTGTTGTAATAGCTAAGCATCTTCCGTACATTAACGAACAAAGGATCCTCACGGGAGGAAAGGACGGAAGGGGTGTTATCTCCACTGAGGATCAGTGGCCCGTCCAAGGTCACACCGTGTGTCTGCGGTAGAGCCAGAAACTGATCCCAGGAATCCTTTTAACAATACTAACCCCTCACTCTTCACTAGCCCTTTGCATCAGCAGCTCTCAAAGCACTTTACCAGAGAGGTCAATATCATGATCCCCATTTTACAGATGGGAAAACTGAGGCACAGAGAGGGGATGTAACTTAGCCAGGGTCACCCAGCAGGCCAATGGGAGATCTGGGAATAGAAGAGCCACCAGGATCTCTCTTAAAGGAGCAGAGCTACTAAACATGGCGGGGCCTATTCTCCCTTCAGAAAGGTTTGTACAGCTCCCACTAAGAATAGCACAAAGGTAACCTAGGCCAGGATCTGGCCCAGAGGTTTCTTCTGTATCTAATCAACATATAAACATCAGTCTCAGCCATTCATCTCATTCTTGTGAGACCCAATACTAAGAGATATTGAAAACTAGACTGGATAAAGCAGTGGAGAATTAGGGGAAATCCCTCATTGTCTAGTGGATGACCCAGGTCAGTGGATCACAGGCTGGTTTGAGGCCCCATGTGAACATTTTCTAAGGCCCCAAGGTACCAGGATTTTATGGTACAATTACAGCATTTACACAGCATTACTCTCAGCCGCAGTGCTTGGGGGATATGGAGGGAGGGGCTGCTGGTCCTTTTAATAATGAGAAAAGACTTTGGCAAGTGTGAGAACCTAATATTCTCCTTTTCTGTCATCCAGGATCCGTGAAAGCCCTTTGGGGCGGAGGCTGTCTCGTGGTCTATTTTCGTCCAGCATCTAACGCAATGGGGCCCTGAACAGGATTGGGGCCCGTGGGGACTTCTGCAGTAGAAATAGCTATGCCAATTCAACCTAGTCAAGCTAGCAAGTTCTTAAAGAACCTAAAATGTAATCATAGGGTTGGATTTTCTAAAGGGCCTAAGGCCATGAGATGTCCAATTCCCACTGAATGTTGATAGGCGTGGGGTGCCTAAATCCCATAAACTCCTTGGCAAATCGTGCCGCTAGGCCCTGAAGTGGTGGAGGGTCCATCTGCCTGGACCTGGTTCGTGAGGCCGGCTCAGATCCCGCGGCTGCTCTTAATGAACAGGCGTGGGGGTGTCTCACGCGCCTGGCCTTGCACCGAGCAACACCTGCACGCGAGCCGCAACCCCCCACCCGCCCGAGACAAACACCCGAAAGGTCAGGATGCCGCAGCCATTTTCTGCAGCTGGACGGGATGGTTCGGCGCACATCTGCCCTAAACAAAGCCCGGATGCCCCTTGGGCCGGCGCGGATCTTTGGGACTGGAAGGGGGGAAGACAGGGATCGGACAGGGATCTATTGGCACCATCACCTCTGGCCTTTAATAAAAAAAGAAGGGGGGAAAAAGGAAGCAAACAAAAAGCAGGACACAAGCACATGAGAGACAGTCATGTGATAGGAGAGCAGCGAGGGAGGAGGGGGGACCAAGGGGGTAGGGCCCTGCAGTCACCGCCTCTCGGGTTTGTATTGGAGTCTTGTCAACTCCAGGAGATTCCCCCCCCCGGCCTTTGCTAAAGGAATCTAATCCCTCACTTCCCTCCTATAACAAATCCCTCCCCCTCCCCCTCCCCCTCCCCCATCACCCTCGGTCTCGCGACAGCTGCTTAACATAAAATGGCTACAATGTAACATCTGTGGCTTTTGATGGCTCTCGCTGCTGCTCCGGGAGCATCGGGGCTCTGAAGCCGGAACAAAAAGCCCCTCCCCTGCAGGATCCGCCAGAGGAAATGGTAGGTAACCCAGGCGCAGCCTTTCCTCTGTGTGTGTTGGGGGGGCGGGGGGCCCCCCCCCCTGCCCACCTCCCCGGTCCTGGCCGGGAGAGACACGAAATAAACAAGCCCGGTACAGCAGAGAGAGCCTGAAACTGACCAGAGGCGGCTGGACTCTGCCTGTGACATGAACCAGGAGGGGCTGAAAGTGGGTGAGGCACGGGTTTAAGGAGCGGGGGGGGGGGGGGGTGTCTCCCCCGGCTCACCCCCACAGAGAGGGAAGCTAAAAAAAAAAAAGGGGGGGGGGTAGCGTTACCTATTCCCCCCACCCCCTAAAAAAATCCACCGCATTTGTGTTTTGCAAAGGGAGAAAACGTCACCTCATCTGCTAGGGTGGAGATGGGGGGGGGGGGTCAAACCCCGTGGGGGGAGGGGGGGCTCTAGGCGGCCTTATGTCCTTCGGTTGCGACAGGCCTGGTTCTGGGGGGTCCTGTCCAGCAGGGAAGGAGCCCTGGCTTTGGATCGCAGCCCCCTGGCCAGCAGCCGCTGCACTCAGAGGGGAAAGGAAAACTGAACCTGGCTTTCAGCTGAGCCAGGCAGATAAGGGGGGACCCTTGGACAGGGGCCCAGTCGTTACAGCCATTTCTCCCCCTCTGCCTTAAGGATGAGTGTGAGCAAACCTGGTGTAGGGGTTGCTAATGGGAATCCATGTTGCACTGCACCCTGCCCATTGTACCCTCCCACCCATCTGTCACATGGACCCGGAGTGGCCCCTTTTTTTTTCTTAACAGGAAGCTGCTTATTTCATGTCGATTTTTCTTTCCCCTTTGTATAGCTCGTCTTTGTTTGTAAAGACACCCTTCCCCCCCCCCCCCCCCACTCCACCTTGGGAACCTCAGTTTCTCTCCCCCCCCATCCCCGATTGACTGCACATGTTAGCTGGCGCCTTGTCCCAGGGCTGCCTGCGTTGGCTTTGTTGTTGTCCTCGGGTTGCTTGCGTCTGCTCTGGGGTGCTACAGTTATTCAGAGGGCTGAGGGCGGGAGGTGGCTGTCAGGCATTGTTTGCACGCACTGTGACCATGGGTGAACTGTTGGATATTACACTGGTTTGGGCTGGTGGTGACTGTTTGTAGGGAAAACGGGGGTTCAAGCCTTTGGGGGTTTTTTTGGGGGGGGGAATTCTCCCCCTCACCGCCTATTGCTGTAATGTCAGGGGTGTGGGGTGAAATACGGATGCATAGGGAGATCCTGCAAGCTGAAATAACTTCAAATGGGCCCTGCGTGGAAGGCGGCTTCCTCTGCAGATCAGTTTGCAGGATAGCACATGGGGCCAGGGCAGCAGATCACTGTCAGATGGGGGGTGGGAGGGAAGGAGAGAGAGAGAGAGGCTCTTGAGAGAAGGTGGTTTTACTGATGAGGGTAGATCAGATCATCTGTTCTGTTTCCTAATGCCTTGATTATTTGACTTACGTGACCAGGTGTGTGAATAGGCAGAGATTAGTGATGAAAGGTTCCAAACTAAGGCCTGGTCTATACTTAAAAATTAGGCACTGTAGGTAGGTGGACCTAAGCCTGGTGTAGACACGGCTAGGTCAATGGAAGAATTCTTCTGTCAGTCTAGCTACTGTCTCTCAGAGAGGTGGGTTAACTACCTGGATGGAAAAACCCCTTCCGTCCATGTAGGAAGCATCTATGCCACGGCGCCGTAAGCAGTACCACTGTAGCATAGACGTGGCCTAAGTGACCTATGAGGAAGGATTTGAAAGAAGCAGCATTTTCAGAAGGACTATTAAAAAGGTTGCTTCGGGCAAGTCACTTGACTAGGGGCCATTAAAAGCTGGCATAGAAATGGTGAAAGCATCATAAATTTAGGATCCTGGCATGCAGCCCTCTCTGAAAATAATTAAGAGTGGGGGAAATGCTGTGATCTACCATCACGGCTGCATTTATTCCCGTGAATAGATCTTGAGATTAACACCCAGGTGTGATCGCGCCTTGGTGCAGAGCAATGTTCCCTCTAATTTTTGACGGGCCGTGTGTGCAAAAAATGTCTTCTGTGCAAATTGTGCTTCTGTGCAAATTCTTGTGCGTGCGGTGTTTTGCCGTGTTTGTGGGGTTTAGGATCTGTGTGCACGTGCACAGCTTAGAGGGAACGGTGGTGCAGAGGGGGATTCGAAGCAACTCTGTGTGTTCCTCTCACTAGCATGGGTCAGATGCTTCATAAGTAAGAGTGATCGCCACCCGAGAATGTATTTAATCACAAATGCAAAGTTCTTGTCTTTTCCCCTCGTCATTTAAAAAGAAAAGAAAGGAGGAAATTAATGCTGAAATATTAATATTGCAAATAAGGAAAAACCAGCGTCATCTGGATCCATTACAAACTGTAATTATGGTGTTGAAGTTCATGGTCAGCCCCATGCGATAATACAAAACACACGTGTGGCGGGGGGGGGAGGATGAGTCAAAGACTTTGGAAGAGAAATCTGAATGATCTCACTTTTTCGTGCAATTTGAGCTCAGTTGTAGTGTTCTTTTAACACAGTTATCTTTATTTAACGTGTACGTGATTAACCCCGTGATCCCTGCTCTGCTTGTCTACCTCGAGAAAGGAAAAGGCTCGACAGAGACAAATTTATGCTTTCCAGATTGAGCAGGAAACACTGCGCGAGCAGCTGCCAGAGCTGCGGGTTGACAGCTCAGCAGAAAGATCAGTGAAAAAGCCATTCCGTTGTCATAGCATTTATTTCCTGTATCTCTAGTCCCCCTTCTCTTTTATTATGTTTGTAGTGAGTGAGCAGGAGTCCCTGGCTCTAAACCCTTTGTCTCTTATCTGTGCGTGTGACAATATGTGTTTCAGAAATTGTATTAAACCTCTGGCTGCAGAGCATGGTATAGATTCTCAAATAGGATTATTTGTTCCATTTATCCCGCTGCTGTGGATTCGTGAATGTCTTCTGTGTTAGGTGGCCTGAATGAGCCCCGGTGTTTGCATGGCCGTTAACAGACGTGGGAATGGTGTCTTCTCCCCTAGTTAGGGCTGCGTAGTTGCTGTGAACACCTCCCCCCCGTGAACATTTGTTTGGATTGTGTAAAGGACCGTGTTTTGGCTGCGTTTGCTTCCTGCCGATATTTTAGTGCGAGAGCTCCCTAGTGAAAGTCTCCGGGGGAAAGGGTGAATTTTTGCACCACCAAGAAGAATGCTTGTAGAAAGTGACTTTTTGAATTGGCGATCGGGGCTGGAATCCGGACTCTAACGGTGTGTCTACATGGCAATCCGAGGCCTGGGTAGACGTACCTGAGCTGGCTCTACCTGCACGAGCACTGCTAAACGGAGCAGTGAAGATGTAGGCGCAGGCGGGCTAGCAACGCGTGCGTGTGCTCAGGCTCCCGGCAGGCTGGTACAGCCCATGCCGAAGCCTGTCCCGCCATATCTCCATTGCTGTTTTTAACAGGGCTAGCATGGGTATGTCTCCCCGAGCTGCTGCCCGCCTCCGATTGTGCTGCAGACATACTGTAAAAGTTGAGGTTTGGAGGACAGAAATACACCAAGGAGTTACGGCCCTGTTTTCCATGGCCCCGCACCGCGTGCAGTCACACCAGGGCAAGGTCCTGTTCTGATCTGGCGGTGGGCCAAGGACAGTGCCCGTAAAACACTTCCATTCTGATCTGATAACGTGCTGCCCCTGCTTTGCACTGAGGGCGAATGGGCGCGACAAGGAGCAGGGACCTGGAGAACTGGACGTGAGGAGTTTGGTGTTCTGTACCAGATGCAGAAATTGGGGCTAAACCCCAGGGGAGATCAAGCCTCAGATTCTCTCTCGCCTTTCTCTGACTCTCAAAACACAGTGGGATGAGTGTCCAAAGGATCTGAAAAATCTCCCCGTTTCAAACACCCTGCTGCCACTTCCCTTTCTTAACTCGGAGCGTTCTGTGCCGAAAACTGGATTCTTCCCCCACACCCTTCCCACTACGCAAGCGCACGCTCGCTGCTTCCTGTTGGGCTTGGAAGACGCTCATTCCCTGCCCAAGATCGAACCCCTGAAGAAAGGAGGCTGAATAGTGGTTGCCGTAGCAACGAGTGGTGCCGCTCCCAATGGAGAAGCCTGACCTGGGGGGCTATAAATCAGCTGGGGAATCTGGGAAAATCTGCGCCAAGTTACCTGCCCCTCCCCCCGGTGCCCCACCCCAAATCAGCAGGGTTTTCTCCATCCTCTGACTCCAAATCCGCAGGGATTGTTCGGTGTGTTGCTGAGCTTTCTCCCTGTCCATGGCAGGCTGGGCCATATGGCTCATGGAGACACGCTCAGAAATACCCCTGGCTTTCAAATAGAAGAAGAGTTGAGGCTCACTGGCCCCTCCCCTGCAAATAGGCCTCCAGGTCCAGATCGGAGCGGAGATCTAAGCACCTCTATGGCAGGGGTTCTCAACCTTTTTCTTTCCAATCACCACCACCAAATGCTATAAAAACTCCACGGCCCACCTGGGGTGACGAGATGTCCCAATTTTATAGGGACAGTCCTGATTTTTGGGTCTTTTTCTTATATAGGCTCCTATTACCCCCCACCCCCATCCCGATTTTTCACACTTGCTGCCTGGTCACCCTAGGCCCACCTGTGCCACGATAGCTGGTTTTCTGCATATAAAAGCCAGGACCCGCGTTAGGGGGTAGCAAGCAGGACAATTGCCTGGGGCCCCCACGCCACGGGGGCCCCCACGAAGCTACATTGCTCAGGCTTCAGCTTCAGCCCCAGGGGGCAGGGCTCAGGGAAATGCTGGCCCTGCTTGGAGGCCCCCCTGAAACCTGCTCGAGGCCCCCTAAGGGGCCCCGGACCTCTGGTTGAGAACTACTTCTCTATGGCACTGTCCCCTCCTCTCCAGCTGCTCCTGGGGCTGTCCTCTGGTGCATGAGGTTGGACAGATGCAAACCTTTCCTCCAGCACCCGCGCAAAAGGTAATTCTTTGCTCAGTGCATGCTGAGTTATGGGCTTGTACCGTTTTGTGCTCGGCACCCGGAGGTTTACGCTAGAGCTGGTGGAAAACCTTTTAACGGGACCGTTTTCCTTTGAAATCCAGAAGGTTTTGTGGGAGCTTGTTAACGTCAGTGTCATTTTTTGGATTGGGAGGCAAAACTTTTCATTTTGACAAAGTTGCTTCCGTTTGCTTCTTTAGACTTTTATATTACACAATGTTTAATCTTAGGTATATTTAGTATATGCGGATTGAGTTTTTTAATACAAGTCCAAATGAATCCAACGATATTAAAGAAACACTTTGGTGCTATCGAAGTGAAATATTTTGATGGTTCTGAATCAATTTTTTTTTAAACTTCTTGTTTTGTAGGAAATTCTGAAACTTTGGCTTTTCGCTCCCAGTTGGAACAATTTTTTCCCCTAAATGTCTGAATTTCCCACAGAACAGGAATTCCGGGTCCCAGTCAGTTCCATTATTTTCACTGATGTGAAGGGCATACCTCAGGCCTGATCCAAGCCCAATGAAGTTGATGGACAGACGCCCATTTGCTAAAGCAAGCTTTGGAACAGGGGCTCAACGAATGAGGAGCCCTTGTCTCATTGTATGTGCAATTTGCATGGGGGATGGGAGCACAAATCCTATTGACGTACCGTGGGACTTGTGCTCCAGAGTCAAATGGGTGCTTTTTAACATCCCAGTTTAGCCACTCCACCTTAATATTGTGCTAACCTTGACATATAACCTTAACTCTGTCCCTTTGTGCATATGCATCATGATACAGTCTTGTATCGGTCACATGCTGTTCCCAAATTTAATATTATGCAACTTACATCTTACTAGCCTATAGGGGATAAATCTAGAACACCAATGACTTTCAGTGTGTCTGGTTCACACTACTCCAAGACTAGATATGGGCACAGTCCTTGAAACATCTTATATGTTGTCCTGTCCACTTCTCCCCCATTCTGTTCCTTGTTTGTTCCACCTATCTGTTGTCTTATCTCTTAAATTGTAAACTCTTTGGGGGCAAGGACTGTCATTTATGTGGTTTGTCCAGTGCCTAGCATAGTTGACTTTCAATGGGATTTAGGTCATAAGTCTCTTAGGTGCTCTTGGAAAACATAACCCTTTACCCTAAGGCACATGTGCCAGTGGGGGCAAGGGGCAGAGCGAAAGTTGTGTGTGCGGACTTAGCTCTGGCAGTCAGATGACTTAGTGATGAAGCCTTCATGATCTCTCAATGTAGATCTCTGTGGAATTCTCTACACACTTTTAGATTACTTTTAGCTGGAGGTGATTGTTGGTCTTCTGTTTCTTGTGTGTCCGTGGGACTGAGCCAAACCAACCTTTGGGATAGTCCAGTGTGGACTGATCAGGTCCGGCTGGATGACTGACTTTCCCTAAGACTTATCTGATATGCAGCATTTTGATTTTTTTCTACCTCTGGGAGGTCATTTGAATGTTTGCATGTAGGGATTTTTTGACCTGGTAGTTCTCGCTTTTGTTGTTTTTAAAAATTACCCCTGCGGAGATTGTGCAGAGATTGTGTGTGGGGGGGAATTTCCAACAGAAACTGACAATAGTAAATGCACAGACCCACAAGTTGACGCTATAGCTAATGGCACTTTGTGTGTGTCTTTACTCTACGTTTCCAGAGGAGGAGATGCGCTGAAAAGCTCACAGCGTGCAAAGCAAACACCCCCTGAGGCCTCAGACCGCTACTGGTCTTTGGGGCAAAAATTCTTCGGCCGCCTGGGGAAAACCCCAGCCTAAGAGTGTAGCGAGCATAGAATTTCCAGCCCCTGTATGGGTTTGTGGGGGAGTGGGGAGAGTTCTGATCCCTCGGTGGGTGGGGTGGGGAGGGAATGGCAGAGGCACTCTGAGGTGACTGAGTCCCAGTCGCCCCACTGAAAGATTTCCCCCTTTGCTTGTGTGTGGATGTTGTAGGCTGCTCGGTTCCACTTAGGGTGACCAGACAGCAAGTGTGAAAAATCGGGACGGGGTGGGGGGTAATAGGAATCAATATAAGAAAAAGACCCAAAAATCGGGACTGTCCCTATAAAATTGGGACATCTGGTCACCCTAGTTCCACTCGGGGTCTGTGGCTTGGTCCAGGGACCACTCTAAGGCATCCTTGATAGATGCATAGCCCTGTGAGGTGCCCTACATCTCCCCATATGCCCTGTCTGTTCCCCTCTTTGGGAGTTATGGAAACACTTGGAATGTGTCAGGGTCCCTTCTGAGTAGTCCTCAGGCCCCTGCATCCCAGCTACTGCCAGCCAAACTAGGCAGTAAGAGGCCGTCCTCTTACCACTAGGAAGGTAAGGGCATCCCACTTCTCCCACCAGTAGTGGCAGCAAAATCCTCTAGACAGGCGCAGGGAGTTTCTGGTTTTAAAGCCACAGACTGGGCAGGTAGCATAAAACTATTGCTGATGGCTGCAAAGAGGCCCCCAAACCAGCAAGTGAACAAGCTGAGCACCCTAACTCTCTAAAACTGACATCCGGCCTAAGAGGAAGGCAAGGTGGCCTAGTGGATAGGCCACCGGACTGGGACTTGGGAGATCCCGGTTCAGTTTCTGGCTCTGCCTCTGGTGTTCTGGAGCAAGTCCCTTTGCCTTCCTGTGCCTCAGTTTCCCCATCTGCAATAGGAGGATAGTGATTTCTGCAAAGCACTTTGAGCTGTCTTGATGAAAAGAGCTAGAGAATAGCTAGGGGGTGCATTTTTGTTGGTTTGTTTTAAATACAAACCCCAAAGTTAAGCAGCTGGCCTCCGATCAGCCCTAGTCCTGCCAATGGTTAAGACCATGTGTAACTGCTTGTGGTGAACAGAAGGTGAGACTTCCAGGGTATAGCTCGGGGACATATTTTCCCACACGATACCTGCCAATGGGAAGTTGCTAGGCATCGCAAGGATGTTCTTCTGCCTGCCTGGGTTCTTCCTCTTTGTTGCTTTTACTTTTCCACTGAAAAATCCATGAGGTGAATACGACTGACCAGGACAGGAGAGCGGGGTGGAGCTTGGGCGGTGCCTGGCCCACAAAGGTTAATAAACCTGCTATGGCCCTTTGCCAGCCGGTGGGGGTGTTAGCTCAGGCACTGGGGCATGTGCTTTCCGAACCTGAAGTCCCAGGTTCAATCCCCGCTGCTGGCAACTCCCGTACAGTGCAGCTGGGTTTAGAAGCCATGTGGCAATTTGTTGGGGTAAGGTCCTTATCTCCTTCCATCCCTAGCGGGTGCCAACTACATTGCTTGTCGCTACACTGGATCTGCATTCGCTTGGGGAATCCCTCGCCCTGTCTGACTCTATTGCAGCACGGCCAGGAGGGGAAACAGGCTTTTCTTTGTGTACCACAGAGCAGGCTTTTAAACTGTGCTGCCTCTGTACAAACCAGGACTGAGCCTCTGCCCGCCATCAGCCTTCCTGATCAGAGGCGCCTTCCGGGGTCTGGTTCTGTGCAGTACCAGCTGCCCCAAGCACCAAGCTACATGTGGCAGGTGCCACACTCTCCGGTGGTTTGCAAGCGGTCTGGGTATGCCTGGCAGTGAGGGACCCATCTGTGGCCCTTTCGAGAGGAGTGGTTAGGGTGCTAGCCTGCCATTTGGGAGGCCCAAGTTTAATTCCTCACTCTGCCACAGGCTTCCTGTGTGGCCATGGGCATGTCATCTGTAAAATGTCAAACTTCACCGGCTGCTGGGAGGAGAAACACCTTAGATACCAGGGGGCTGTGGTGGGGATTTTGGCAGTAGGGAGCCTTGCACCTCTAGGTCACGGGTTCAGATCCTGCCCAGGGCAATAATGATCAAAAACCATTCATCTGACTAGTGGTTTGCATGAAAATGAGTTTAATGGTCAAAGGCCAGTTCCTAGTGGGACAAGTGTCCACAACTGGCAGAAAGGCCAGGATCAAGGAGACCATGGAGAGACCTAGGTGACCTTCCCCGGTGGTCAGGGCTGAGGGGTACTTGGCTGCCTTCAGGCCTGGTACTGAGTAAACAGGCTTTACTGGAAACAAGTTAGTGAGTTGCGCCACGGCGCTGCCCTGCTCTTGATGTGCCAATGTGAGCTAGAGCTACAGGCCTGTGCCAAGGCAGGAAGCAGCCCCACTGGGCCAAGGACATCTGCCCAGGCAAACCAGGAATCCAGCGCCAGCATCCCCCATTGTAATGGTGGGCGCTTTGCCCGGAGTAGGCTGGCCCAACGGTCTCCCACTGGACCTGCCCTGTAGTTAACAGTGTCAGCGTTCGAGTTTCACCCCTCCACGAGAGTCTGAGCAAAGGCACTTCCTTGTGCTCAGCAGCTGGGCTGCCCTGAGCCCTCCATGGGGAGAAGTGGGGCATTAAACCTACTGATGGACTGGCATGGGGTCCCCTACACACCCCTGTCCTCTAACTCCCACTGCTGCCTCCATGCACAGGTGAGGGGAACGGCCCAGTTCCTGGCATGAGAGGAGAGTTCACAGCCTTGAATTTCCAAGGCTAATGCATCCCCTGGGCCAGGGCCGGACCTTCTGAGACCGGTGTGGCTCTGCAGGGGGGGTTGATCTCTGCACCATCCTGAAGAGAGGGAGGGGGAGAGGGAGGGAGGGGGAGATGAGGGGGAGGGAGGGGGTGTGTCTGTGTGTCTGTGCGCGCGCTCTCTTACGGGCCCTGTGGCCACAGGCAGTGGTGACGTTACCGCTTAGCACCCAAATGCCCCAGTCGCTGAGGAGCAGTGAGGCGGAGGGAGGGGGGGAATTGGTCACTGCTGTCCCAGCAGCTTTTCCCATGCCACACTCGGGAGGGGCGGGGAAGGGGAAACTAAAATGTTTTAAGGAGCAACGGGTTTCGGGGGCAAAGGAGGCCCTGCTTTCTGGGGGCAACCAGCGGTTAGCCTGGGGTTCAGCGGAGGCGGTGCGCTCCCAGCTCCGACGGGCCCCATGGCCGTGCGCAGCTTTGCATCCCTCACCAGACTAAGCCGCCTTTTCAGCCTCTCCTCATACAGACCCTGTCCCCTGCCCGTTTCTGGGTCCAGCCCTGCCTGCTGTCCCCCTGCTTGAGTCCATCGCAGCTGGGGAGGGGAGGGGTCGCCCTTGCGCGTTGACAAGACCTCTCTGTGCACGGCTGACCTTGTCCCCTTGTGTCTGGTTTAGCATCACCAGGAGAAGAGCCCCTCGCCAGTGCCCGGCATTGCCCGCTCCGCCGCGGCCCTCGCTTACCACGAGCACTATGCCTCGCCCAGCCCCGGCAAGAGCAAAGCCCCGAAGACCGAGAAAGACGCGGCGTTGCCCTCCTTCTCCTTGGGCGGTAAATACGTTTCAGGATGCAGGGAAGTTGGCATGGGAGGGAGGGAAGAGCCACGGGGTGTATGTGGCGGGGGGGTGGGGGGGGGGACAGGCTGCAGAGTCATGCCATCCATTAGTCTTCCCATTCTGAAACCTTCCTCCTCCAATCTTTCAGCCTGGTGGGGGGGAGGCAGGTGACTTCATGGATCAGACTAAGATGTTGGAAAGATCCCTCCAGCTTCTCTCTTGGAATTGTGGGAGACCAGGAAAAGAAATGCTTTTCCCCCTTGAAAATATTTCTAACCCTCTTCAGGCTAGCTGAATTTGGACACCGCCCCGCCCCCCCGCCCCCCGCAGGTCTGGACCGTACCATAGCCCTGGTGGTGGTGCAGATCTAGTGTCTCACCTTGGTTTTCTGCGGGGAGAGAATCAATTTGGGCCGACGAAAGTTCTGACTTCCAAAGCGCATCCCGCATATGCTCTGTAGGAATCGTCCCTAGGCTAGAGGCGCCCACGTGTAGAGCTGTTCTGGGCCCTGATCAGATCCAGGGACTAACGCGCTTTAAGCAAAGAATAGCGCCTTGCTCCGGAGCAAACAGAGCCTCAGAACTCAGTGCCCGAGCTCGACATTGGCCGGGGTTCCTGCTGGCCTCCAAAGGTGGGACGTGGAAGACCTGGTGCCCGGGAGCAGCTAGGAAATAGAGAGGAGCTCAGTGGGGGGTTCCTTGCTCCCAGGTGCCCTGTGGAGGGGCCTGGCTGCGGCTCCCTCCCAACGTGGCTCGCAAAGCTTTCCGAGGTGTTAAAAGCCAGGCCGAGAGCCTGCGTCAGGAAGCGAAGGGCGAGAGCGATGCCGGAATGGCGTCCTCGGGGTACGTCTGCACTGAGGCTGGCCTGTGCCCGCTGACTCGGGCTAAGGGGCTGTTTAATTGCAGTGAAGATGCTCCCAAGCTCTGGGACCTTCCCCTCTTGCAGGGTGCTAGCTCCCGTACTCCAGCCTGAGGCCAGACATCTACACCGCACTGAAACAGCCCCATAGCTAGGATGACCAGATGTCCCGTTTTTAAAGGGACAATCCTGTTTTGGGGGACTATTTCTTATATAGGCGCCTATTTTTCCCCCCTCCCACCCACCACCACCCCCCCCCGGTCTGGTTTTTTTCACAGTTGCTATCTGGTCACCCTACCCATAGCCCAAGCCCCCCAAGCCTGAGTCGGCTGGCACAGGCCAGCCGCGGGTTTTGAATTGCGGGGTAGACAAACCCAGACACTGCCAATAAACACCAAAACCCGGGTCCAACTGGAAAAGGAATCCAGACACTTAGAAACATGGACGCAGCACCCAGCAACGGGACCTCCGCCTTGATCGAAATACACAACTCGGAGCCGGCCGCAACAGCTGAACTATCCCACTGGGTCTAACGCACCCTTGGGCTGGCGGCCTCTGCCTGGGGGCTGATTGGCAACAGCTTTGCTATGCCCTGGGCAGCGTCTTGTCTCCATCTTGGCCTCGCCAGGCCGCTGGGAGCTCGTCTCCGGTGGCCCCGCTCCCGTGGTAATTCTGGATCTCTCCAGCAGGCTACAATGACCCGGCTGTGTCGGGCAGCCAGGTGCACCCAACAGGAAGTGGAGGCAGTGGGGCTCAACCTCAGGACCTGCGGCTTCCAAAGCGCAGACCCCTCCCAGGTGAGCTCAAGGGAGCAGCAGTGCGTGGGGGTGGGGGTGGTGGGTAGAACTGCAATCCCAGCAGGTCCACTCTCTTCCAGCAGAGGGCACAGCTTCAGGTACATTCAGGAACACTACAGTTCACCTGTTTTCTCTAGGCAGACTAACTCGAACTTGTCCCTTAAACGTTAACCTGGGATTCTTGCTAGCTTGACGTTGCCCCTTCTCGGGGCTTTCCATCTAAGCTAAAGAAGCGGGAGGAGTTTGGGTTCAGGCCGGTTTCCTTTACTGTATTCCTGGGCTAATCTGCTGCTAAACTCTTCCTGTTCGCCCTGAGAACGGTGCCGGTGAGACGACCCAGAGGAGATGGCGAGGGAAAGCAGTGGCTACCTGGAGCAGGGGAGAGAGATCAGGCAGAGGCAGGAGAGAGGCAGAGGTGGGAAGAAAAAAAAACAGGGACATGCAGTAAAAGGGACGTGATGGGATATTTCTAAGGGAGAACTTTGGACTCTCTGCTTCTGGATCTCTGGCTGATCAGGACTGGAAACTGTTGCCATCCAACCGCTCAGCAGCCTGTCTGACATGAGTTCGGTGGGTCTCATCAGAGACAGTGCAGAAATCCCCATCGCGCTCCATGGGAACTGGCCCCATTGGTTGCTCATCTCGGCAGAGAGCCCCAGCCTGCATGAGTCATTGGGGATCCCACTAGGTCAGGGGTGAGGTGTATGCTGTGGGGGGAGCAAATGGCCAGGGCCACCATCTGCACCCCTTTCCTGGGTAAACCCGCTGTGCTTCACATCGGCAGGATCTCTGCTAGCGAGGCAGCCGGCCATGTTCTCACGGGTGGGGGACATGCATCAGGTCCAGATTCTGGTGCTGGCAGCGGGGGACCAGCGAGGCCGGGCACTCGTTCTGGGGAAGAGGGAGGAGCTGCTGGGGCTTGGGAGAGAAATGACTCCAGTGGCTCTCTCTCCTTCCAGGGAAGCACTACCCATGCTCCAGCTACAGCTGCAAGCTGGCCTTCCACAGCATGCAGGAGCTGATGGATCACATGCGAGTCCACTACAGACCCACCCAGTCCCTGGAGGGTAAGGCCTGGGTATCCTATCATCCCCGTGGGGTGCTGGGAGAAGGGGGACCTTGCTGCCGAGAGGTGGGGTGTCAGGACACCGTGTGCTGGATGCTCAAGAGGAGGAGGCCTAGTTATCCTTTCCCAGGGCTTCCTCTGGGGCATCAGCCCTGCTGGGCTACTTCTAAAGTGTGGGTTTGCTGTCGATGACTGAGCCGCTGGTGAGGAGACACCAGCCTGGGGGTGGCTTGTGAGGGGTTTGCGTGAGCGGTGATTGTCCGCTGAAGTCGCATGGGATTGCTACCCACTGACTGGCTGGTTGGAACTCTAGTGCAGGGAGAATGTCACTCTAGGAGTTTGCAAACACCGGGTTTACGTGGGCTTGGCTCCGGTACAGGTGCCGGACTCTCCGGGGAGCTCGGTTCTCAGTTGCTCCCACAAGGAACAAGGGGAGGTGCTGGGTCCTCTGGCCGTAACTTTTCAGAGCAGTACGTGGGAATGGGAGCTCGTAGCTATAAAACTGTGTTGTGTTTCAAACACCCTCCCCCGACCCCAGACAGTGTGAACCGGCGCTCGCCCGGCCGAGTGTTCGCAAACAGCTCGGACTGTACAAATGCTCACCCATGTGCCCCCGCGCTAGGTGTCTGGCTGCTTGGGACCTAGCTCAAATCTGCCCCTTGGCTGTCAGAGGAGACGCTAATTCACTAACTTCCCCACCTCCAGGTTCTCTTCTGAACCCCGTCCCCTCTCCTCTTATCAGCCCCTCTCAGCCGAGCCGCGGTGCTGGTAAACTGTCCAATTAACCATTTTTTTGGAGGGGGGTGTGTTTGAAATGTGCCTGGCTGTGATCACTGGGTCCCCTGCCCTCCTCGCAGAGGGATACTGGCAAAGAGACGTTCGGCGTGTTTGCAGAGGTGAGCATTGTGGCGACGGGGCTGGGCTCCGTAACCGTCGAGTAGCTGGTTCTAAAGAATCCCCTGGATAGACGTTGAGACCATTGTGTGTAGGGTGGACCTGCCGGGGGCGTCTCACTGACCCCGCTGCCCCTCTTCTGCCAGGTAAAATATTCCACTGCCCCACCCAGGGCTGCACGGAGACTTTCCCCAGCATGCAGGACCTCGTGGCTCACATGAAGGTGCACTACAAGCCAAACCGCTACTTCAAGTAAGTCCGTCCCCCCCCCCCCCCCCCGCCCCCCCCACTTCGGGTTACCGAAATAAGGCCCCTACTTCCCCTCCCTCACCAACCCCTCTGACTGGTCCCAAGGAGTCCAGGGCCCCCAGATCTCTGCACCCGCCAGGCTATTCTCCAGGGCACTGTCCTGCCTAGTCGTAGATGTGCCAAGCAATGGGGGCTCTCTCCTGTGGCTTGGGGGACGGTTCAGGAGGCAGTGGGCTTTGCCTTGCCGGGTATCCATTTTCCTGTGCTCCGTGCTGCCCCTTTGCTTGGGGCAGTGCCCTTGTGCGATCCAATGGCCCGATTCTTCTCCCTCCTTGGCGCTGGCTTTGTCCTCCGGGCCCCAGAGCCCCGCAACCCAACGGGACCCGCTTCCAAGGGTCAGGGTGATGAGAGGGGCAGGCGGCTGCTGGCACTGCTGTGCCAACCCCAGGGGCAGGAGGCAGCCACAGCACTGACTCTGGTTTGCTGGGGGTTGGGTCAGAAAATGGCTCAACCTCTGGCCATGTGCCTAGGATGGCTCCTTTCTGCATGAGAGGGGAGATTTCCTGGTCTGCTCGGCCTCTCGGCTTCCCCTCCGGCCGGGCTGTCGCGGACTCGCCCTCTCCTGTCGCTCCCCAGGTGTGAGAACTGCCTGCTGCGCTTCCGGACCCACCGCTCCCTCTTCAAGCACCTGCACGTCTGCTCCGACAGCAGCAGCCCGGCCCCGGCGCAGAAAGCCGAGAAGCCCCCCGCACCCGCTACCTCCGGCCTGGAGAAGGACCCCCCGGCCAAGCCGCTGGAGGGGCTGCCCAAACTCCAGAGCGTCATCCGGCACATGGAGAAAGAAGCCATCCTCCCCGGCATGGACGCTGTCTCCACCGCGGTGCCAGCCTCCCTCCCTACTAGTCTCCCTGGTCTCCACGGCTCCCTGGAGTCCATGCCCCTGGTCTCTCCGGCCTCCCACCCGTTCCCTCTGCTGGAGCCCTCGCTCTTCGGGCCGTCGTCCTTGAGCCGGTTCTCGGGCCAGCCTCACTCCTCGGGGCCGGGGCCTTTCCTGTCCTACATGCACCCCTCTCCCTACAGCTTACCTCAGGCTTCGGTCCAGCATCGCCTCAGGCCGTACCTGCCCAGCCAAGGCCTCCCTGTCTCCAACGCTGTGTGGAAGAAAAGTCAAGGTGAGAATACAGGGCCAGCAGGTAAATCTGTCGTCTGCAGCGGGGAATCCCCCATGCTACAGCGCTCCTCCTTCCAGGCTCGCCCCCGGCCGCTGCCGCGAGAACCCGCGGGCGGGGAGGCACTTCCGGCCGAGGACGCTACCCACCAGCTGCCCTGTCCTCCCCCTGCCACCCTGAAAACCAGAGAGATCCCACTTGCTCAAGCTCCCAGGTTCCCCCTGTCCCAGGCTCCGTGGTGGGTGGGGTGGGTTCATTTCTCCTCCCCTCGTCCCAACATCTCGCCCCCGACAAGCCTCTCAATGGGGAAACTTGAGAACAAGGCCCCACGTCTCTCCGGGAGGACTCCCCGGACGTGGGGCGCGAGGCAGGATCCCGTTTGTCCTGCTCTGTTTGCCAAGGCCTGGGGGCGTATTGGGCTGAATCCTCCGCCGGCTCCTCCAACCTCGGCGGCGTTACCGCGCCAGCGGAGAATTTGCCTCTCATTCTGCGCCCGAGGCCGCGCCTCCTCCCTGGCCTGTTGCTCCCTCCCGCCAGCGTGTGTCCGCTGTGCTCGGCTGGTGAGCCCCGCTCCCTTTCCCGTGATGGCCGTTGTCGGCCTGCTGCTGGGGCCCCCTTCGGCGCAGGATCTGGCGGGAGGAGGAGCCCCGGCGACAGGCTAGTGCTGCCCAGCTAACGCCCTGGCAAACCTGCGGGACATGGTCCTGGCTCTCATTTGCTCCAGTGTGAAAGTCCCTCCTTGTGCTGAAATAAATCCCCCTTCAGCTTCCCCTGCCCGATCTCTGTCCCGCTTCCACCCCCTGGAACTGTCCGTGGAGTCCTGCGGGGGCAGCGCGTGGAGCGATGCCCCCTGCTCCTGTCAGCCTTGCTGGACACCGCTGGCATCCGAGGCTCGTGGTGGCTTCCCTTCCCCCCCAGCCAGGGGAGGGGAAGGCCTAATGCTTGTCTCGCCCCTCGATTCCCTTCGCAGGTGTGTGCGTCGGCCCACGCCTCCCATGCTTTGGCTCAGGTGTGACTTCAGGTTAGTCCGGCACCTCTCGGCTTTGGGCTGCTCTCTGGTCACTGGGTGGTGCTGCTGTGTGGTGAGGGGGTGACCTGCCCTGGGAACTGGGGAACCCAAGGAAAGGGGGGCGAGGAGGGCTTGAATTAGCCACGTCACACAGGGCAGCACGGGGCTCTTAGTCTTTGGCAGGCTCAAGGGCACCACCCAGGGGGCAAAACAACCACAACACCTGTGGTTGAGAGGCTCAGTCCAAGAACCGTTCCTTCCCTCTGACGCGCCTGGCATTGGCCACGGTTGGAAGACCGGATACTGGGTCGATGGCCCAGTGGGCTGACCCAGTCTGGCCGTTCTGGTGGTCTAACCTGCAGCCACATGCCCTGATTGCCGCCGAGCCGCAAGCTAAGCAGCATCAAGACTGTTCAGTCCCTGGATGGGAGACCTCCGAGCCCCTCCGTGAGGGACATGATACAGAGGCCTTGTATTAAACTGCTGACGTACCTCTAGCTGAGAAGGGAGGGTGCTGCCTGCCCTGGGGGGGAAATCTAGCTGGTGGTGAGCGGCAGTTGTCTGGGACTGACAGCTGCTGCGGTCTCTTGATGGACAAGGCTTCTTGTTTAAACCAAACCTTGGCCGGGGCTGGCTTCATTCCCCTCCGCCTGACGCTGTGCGCCGTGGTACTAGCGTGTGTCTGTAGGACGCTGGCCCAGATACCTGGGGAGGGATAGTGGCACTGCTGTTTCTGGGGGCTCTGACCATTTGCCCCCCCTCCACTCTGTACAGAGCAGGGAGGGTCTCGGAGACCTGGCAGCTCTTGAAAGCCGTGTCTGCCTGGCCTGGCCTGGCCCTGCTGACCCCATGCAAAACCTGGGAGCCGTGGGAAATCAGCTGTTCTACTGTGATACCAGGGAGGCTTGGATTTCCCCAGCCGAGCCAAGCGTGCGTAGTGAAGCCTTTGGACAGGGAAATGACCCCCCCTTTGGGGCTTAAGCTGGAACAGCCACTGTGTTAGGGGCATTACAGGCACGAGAGACCCTGGCCACCCTGCTGGGTGCTGCCCAGAGAGAGACAGGCCCTGCCCCAAAGCGCGCACCGTCTCGGGAGACAAGACAGACCGAGGGCAGGAGGGGGCCAGCTGGTCAGTGGCAGAACTGGGAATAGAACCCAGGCGTCCTGAATCCCAGTCCCATGTACCATGCTGCCTGCCTTGTCCTTTGGCTCTCCCCTGCCCACGGCCATCAGCGGTGGGGTGCGTTTCAGGGGGCGTGGCCCGTGGTGAACAGCTGAGCATGCCTGGGGGGGGAAGGGGACGGCCACGGCCGTGTGGTTGCTGTCCCAGGCCCCTGGCGAGTCAGCGCACGCATGCTTTCCGCCCCCTCTGCTGCAGGCCACTCCTCCAACAGCCGCATCGTGTGGGAGCACACGCGAGGCCGCTACACCTGCATGCAGTGCCCATACTCCAGCGCCGCGCGGGAAGACATGACGCTGCACATCGAGGACCAGCACAAGAATCCGCCCCTGCCCAGCCGGCTGGACGGAGAGATGGGTGCGGTCCAGCGGGGGGAGGGGACTCGGCCAGGCCAGGGCTGTTGGGAGCTGATCTCGGGATCCAGAGCCCCAGAATTCAGCTCAGATTCCGGTGCCTGTAGTGTCAGTGGGAGGAGTGGGTCCTATCCCAGCCTCCCAGAGTCACACCCTTCCCCAGAGCCGGACAGGGCTGGCGTTGGCCCCTCCTGGCTGAAGGAGCAGGGAGCCTCGCTGGGTGATCTAGGGAGGGGGACTAAGCCCCAATGCACAGGGGGTGGAGAGATGTGGACCCTGCTAAAGCTGCCCGAGAAATGGCCCCTGATGTTCACTGCTTCCCCACTTGTGTCTCTTGAGCTGTACCAACTCCATCCTCCACCCGGGCTGGGGAACCTGCCCCTGGCCCGGATGTCGTGGCCGAAGTGCTCCTCTAGGGGCCAGTCTGGGGGACAGGGAACTACTCCAGCTCCACCCACATGCCCAGAACCACTGGACGGTTCTACCAAGCTGCAGTGACCTTGGACTAATCATTAGGCTTCAGAGGCCGTTGAGGTGCCCGGAGCAGGTACCAGCCCAGGCCTGGCTGCAAGCTCCTGAAGGCAGTTGCATTGGACCCGACCAGGTTTTCTTGGTCACCAGCTGGGCTAGACGCTCGCCTCCTCCCCCCAACACCCGGCCGTGGGCCTCCGCTGAGCTGCAGCCGCGCGGCGTAAAGCCAGCGCGCGGGCTCCACGGGAGCTAGGAGACCATGCCCCCCGTGCCCCACTTCGCTGCAGGCTTTCTAAGCGCTGAGCCTTCTCCCCTGTGCTTCTCTTGCAGACTTCGGCGTCGGCCTCGCCTCCTTCCACGCAAAGCTCCCGCCAGAGATGGAGAACTCCCTGTACTCGCAGCTCTGATGCTCCCGTGCGCCCCCGGGGTGGGGAGGGAGGGGTGCATGGGAATGCCGTAGGAAGGGGGGTGCTTAAAAGCCAGTGCTGCAGCAGGAACCTACCCCCCTTCCCCTCTCTTCTTCCCGTGCTGTTTGCACCCATCCCCTCGCCATGTCACTGACTTAAGCTGTGCACTGCAAAGAGTTGGGGGCAGGGAGAGGCTTTTTCTTTCTTTTTTGGAAACTTTAATTTAAGTCCTGGAAGCTTGTCGCCTCCCCCGCCTCCTGCTCCAGTTTTTATCGCTTCAGGCACAAGGGTTCGCTGTAGAGCCTGGTAGAGTTGCTCAGGAGTTAGTGGACTTCTTCTCGGGGATGAGGTCGCTAAGAAATAAATGGGAATTGGACGGAAGGGGCTGCGTCTGCTCTGTGTCGCGCAGCCTTGGGCATGGCCTCGCGCCGGCTGGGGAGCAGGGGGCTGAGAGGCAGGGCTCTAAGCGTGGGCTGCAGCCGGGTAGATGGAGGGGGATGGGCCTGCAGTGGGAAGTCTCTACAGGAGGGGGGCCGGATCGGCAGTAGCCCTGGGGCAGCATAGTTGATTTTTGAATAGGGTAATGGCCCATCAGAGCACCGGCAGCAGGAGGAGGACAAGGTCAACCTGCAGGATTCAGCTTAGATTGGAGCAAGAGGCTGACAGCATCAATCCAGGCCCAGGGAGCTGGCCAGAGCAGGGTTGCTATGTTCTGCTGGCAGCGCCTCGGCCCCCCGTTGCCCTTTCGAGCTTACGCTCTAAGAAAACAAGGCAGAGCTAGCCCTGTCTCACAGCCGGGGAAACCGAGGCAGAGAGCTGGTGGGCCCAGTTTTCAAAAGTGCTGCCCCCCTGATGTGCCGCATGCCCGGGGTGAACCTGGCTCCTCAGTCTGCACCTTCCTGGGCTCTGAGCCTGGCTAGAAATCAGACCCTAAGGGACTTGCCCAGAGCCACGGCCATAGCACCAGGCCGTCGACATTTCCGGCGCACCAGGTTTTTTTCTGCCGACTGGTTAATCCAGCTCACGGGGATGGGAGCGACAGGAGACTTCTGCTGCTGAGCTAGCTGCAGCTACCCCAGGGGGTAGGCTAGCCTGGCTACGGTGGGCAGGGAGTGGGATTAAATGTAACCCCAGGCCTCAGGGAAGAGGAAATTCCCTCCCCTCCTGCTGCAACTGGTTCATGGCCCAAAAGGGGCCTAAGGGCTGCCTTTTCCTTGCAAGGGAGGTTCACTGAAGGTAGCGGGAGCCAAACCTGTCAAGATGCAAGGGGTTTTTTTTTGCTCAGTAAAACCATGTCAGCCTGGCCAGGTTAAAATCCTCCCTAGTTCCGGGGTGGCTTCTGACCTTGTGGCAGACTGGTTTAAGAAAACCTATGTGATTTCCTATTATCCGCTAGCAGCTGACAGGCCCCAAGCAGGAGTAGGGTGATCCCTCCCCTTTCTCTCCTCCACCACCCCCCCCCCCCCCCCCCCCCCCCCCCCAATGCCAGGTGCTCTACACCCACCCCAGGGAGGGAGAGGGCCTGGCCCATAGATCTCACACTCAGGACATTGAGGAGGAGGACGACCAGCTATCTGCCCAGACAGGGAGTAGGGTGCATGGCCTTTTCCCAGGCACAGCCCCATCAGTTACTCTCTGCCAGCCTCTTGTTTACCACCCACACACAATGCTCCAGTAGCAGCCTCGAAGCTACATTCACCATTCATAAGACCATAAGAACGGCCATAATGGGTCAGACCAAACATCCAGCTAGCCCAGTTTCCTGTCTTCCGACAGTGGCCAATGCCAGGTGCTTCAGAGCAAATAAACAGAACGGAATCAAGTGATCCATCCTCTAGCACCCATTCCCAGCTTCTGGCAAACAGGGGCTAGGGACACCATCCCAGCCCATCCTCCCCATGTCCCCCCAATGAACTTACCTAGTTCTTTTTTGAAGCCTGTTAGTCTTGGCCTTCACAGCATCCTCTGGCAGAGTGCCACAGGTTGACCGTATGTTATGTGAAAAAATACTTCCTTTTGTTTGAAACCTGCTGCCTCTTAATACCAGTTGGTGACTATTAGTTCTTGTGTTATGAGCTGGAGTAAATAACACTTCCTTGTTTACTTTCTCCACACCGCTCATGATTTTATCGGCCTCACCCCATCATATCCCTCCTCTCGTAGTCATTTGTTTTCCAAGATTAAACGGCCCAGGTCTTATTAATCTCTTTTCATATAGAAGCTGGTCCATCCCATCAGCATTTTTGTTGCCCTTTTCTGTACCTTTTCCAGTTCCAATAGATCATTTTTGAGCTGGGGCAACCAGAACTGCACACAGTATTCAAGGTGTGGGCGTACCATGGCTTTATATAGAGGCAAAATGATATTTTCTGTCTTGTCTATTCCTTTCCTAATGATTCCCACCCTTCTGTTAACTTTTTTAGCTGACCCCAGCACATTGAATGGCTGTTTTCAGAGAACTATCCACAACGCTCTCTTTCTTGCGTGGTCACAGCTAATTTAGACTCCATCATTTTATATGTATAGTTGGGATTGTTTGCCGATGTGCATTACTTTACATTTATCACCATTGAATTGCATCTGCCGTTTTGTTGCCCAGTCACCCAGTTTTGTAAGGTCCCTTTGTAGCGCTTCGCAGTCAGGTTTGGACTGAACTGTCTTGAGTAGTTTTGTACCGTCTGCAAGTTTTGCCACCTTACTGTTTGCCCCTTTTTCCAGATCATTGATGATTATGTTGAACAGCACTGGCCCCAGGACAGACCCCTGGGGGACACCACTATTTATCACTTTCCGTAGAGCAAAGCATGGCCCGCCAAGGCACCATTTCACTCCCAGACCTGAGCCAGAGGCTGGGAAATACAAACAAGGGCACCATTGTCCCATGTCGCCATGGGAAAGCCACCTTACTTCAGCTGCCCAGGGTGAATGCTCAGCAGAGGACTAGAGCCAAGCTGCTGGTGTCAGCCTGTGGGTAAGGGGCAGGTTAATGCAGGAGTGTGGCTGCTAGGCTGGTAGCCACAGCATCTGCCCCAGCCCTGGGGAACCTTGGACAAGTTTCTCTTGCTGGTCCTCAGCTGTGAAATGGATTTAATACTTGGCTCCCTGCAGCAAGGAAACTGGCCCTCCATCATGCGACTCCATCTCCCCCCCACTCCCTTCCCCCAAGGTCTATTCTGACTCTGGTCATATTTGCCTTCCCTAGGTGAAGCCGATCAGAGGCCAGGGACTCAAGCAGTGCCACTAGGCAAATGGTACCCAGCTCTACTTATCCTTCCCCCGTGGCTCGGATGAGATCAGCAGGCTCCGGAGGGAGGAGAGGAGGGGGCACACAAGGAAAGCACTTTGAAGCGTTTGCAGCTGTAGCGCAGGCCCTGGTTGAAGCTTCACCCCCACAATTGGTCAATTCAGGAGCCTCCCGGAGACCTCAGCAACACTGAGCTCTCACATAGCTGCATCTGCCAGTGACGCTTGCTGTCGCCACCCGTGGGCTGGGAGGCACTGTCCCATCCTGGTGAACGATGCGCTGGCATTGCGTATACCAGTCTTTCTCCCCACTCAGCTGGACCACAGCAACACCGTATGCGTGGGCAGGAGGCCACCAGCCCTTAGGAAACCCTAACTAAGAACATTGCACCCAGCTGCTCAGCCCGATGTGAGCACATCAAACCCGTCTGCTGCTCGCTACACTGGCTTCTTGGTGCTTTTCATCAAGGCCTGGGCCAAGCACCTTTCTCCCACCTGCCGTCTCCCACAGAAACGGAGCCAGGGCCAGCTCCAGGCACCAGCTTGGGCAGGCGAGAATGGGGCAGCAGTCCGAGTCCCGTGGCGGCAATTCGGCAGCAGGCCCGCTCTTCCCGCCGCCACGCGACTCGGACTGCCGCCCCATTCTCACCTGCTGCAGCAGCAATGGGGCAGCAGGTCCATCGCTCTCCCCTTACTGCTGCGGACTGGGACTGCCTGCGTCGGGGGCGGGGCCGCCGCCCCTGCTCGGGGGTGGCAAAATTGTTAGAGCCGCCCCTGAACAGAGCAACGGGACCATTAAGACAATCCAAAACAAAACCCTACCAAAACAAACCGCTCCACCCACCCTCAAGCCTCCCCCCAGGGATGAGGACAGGCGCAAACAAGACAGATGATGCCCGTCACATTGCTTGATGCTCTAGTGCAGGGGGGTCTCAATCGTGACCCACTTGGGGTCCCCGACCTAGTTTGAGACCCACTGCTCCAGTGGAAGGCATTCGCATACCACAGTGATGGGTGCCCTATGAGAACTTGGAGAATAGGTCCCAGGGTAGTGTGGTAAGGGGGAACCCACAGGGCTAGTCAGAGAGAAGGGGTAGGCAGCCACTCTGGGCTATGAGACTCTTGCTACCCCAGCAAGGTGGTGAACAATTCCTCCAAGGCCATGACGGGTTAATTTCCCTCCCGCTCCAGCAGCTATCTGTACAGGCAGCTTCAACTGCAAAGCCTTCCTCAGACTTGCCTGTGGCAACTACACCCTGCATGAGTCAGCTAGCAGGAGAGCCAGCCCCCTCTCCCCTGCGGGCACCCAGCTGAGCCCTTGGTGCTGCAAGGGGTGGGGAGCAGCCTCAGCTCTCATGGAATTCACGGAGGGGGGGGGGGGGGGGAGTCTGGCACAATGCAGAGGCAGCAAGAGGCCAACACAACAGCCGGCTGCATAAATGTAGGGCCAAGGGAGCAACAAGCCCACTCCACCCAGCCCAGCGAGAGGGAGCACAGCTGTAAGGGGGCTGAGCTGAGGGGCTGGGTTGCTGGAAGAGCTACAGACCAGGGAGGGGAGAGGACGTGCCTGCATCTTACCGAGATGGATACCACAGCAAAGGGTATTTGGGGCAGATCTAGGGTGACCAGATGTCCCGATTTTATAGGGACAGTCCCGATTTTTGGGTCTTTTTCTTATATAGGCTCCTATTGCCCCCCACCCGTCCCGATTTTTCACACTTGCTATCTGGTCACCCTAGGCAGACCAAGGAGTAAATAGACTGGAAATCAGGAGGAACTTCCTGCCCATCAAGCTGTGGGACCCTCTCCCCAGGGAAGGAAAAGCAGCTAGTGATCTCACCTAGTGATCAGGCACTGCCTGGGATCCAGGAGACCTGGCTGCATCACTGAGCTTGGGCAAGTCCCTTTCATTCTTATGCCTCAACACCCATCACCTTTTGTCTGATCCATTTAGATGGTGGGGTCCTTGGGGCTGTCTCGTGTCTGTACAGAACCTAGGACACAGGGATCCTGATCTGGTTTGGGACCTCTGGGTGATACGGTAACAAGTATTTAGAACACTGGCCCTTCCCTTTGCACTGAAACACCAAAGTGGGCATCCCAGCCATCCGACAGGCCAGACGCTCCCTGTCCCACCAGCTCCCAGAATCAGCCACATCCCTGCCGGTGCGATGAAGGGAAGTTGGTACCCAGCGATAGCCGCTTCGCCCCACACTGCTAACTGGACAGAGGCAAGCCCCTCCTAGTGCCGCAGAGCGGCAGGAAACAGAGTGGGAGCAGGGATTGTTCGTGGCCCCCCACCTCAATCCCCCCTACCCCAGAGACAGGCCCAAGCTAGTCCCTCCGCTGGAGATCTGCCCACCTGCAAGGTGAGTGGAAAGCACACCCCGCAGAGACCAGACTGCTGGGAAGCAGAGCACGAGATTCACCGCTTCCTTGATCAGTGCTCTCACCCCAGCAAAGGGCCACATTCTCCTATTCGCCACCAGAAGGGAAGGAAGCGGGTGTCTGACCAGCAGGGGGATTGGAGGCTGGCAAAACAGGACTTCCCTTGCCTCCCAGCAGCCTACAGTTGGGACAGGAAACTAGAGGAAGTGGCTCTGCAGACCAGTGCTCGGGACCTGCTGCAGAACTCCCCCTCCACTTTCCTTGCAGACTGCGGGCCTATTGGGGTGGTGCTTTTCTCCCACGCCTGGATCTCCCATGGGAGCCACTCTAGGTTGTCTGCCCATCCTGCCTGGGGGCACCTGCTTCCCAACTTGCTGCTGGCCTTGGGTGAGAGCCGGTCCTGCCTCTCTTGCCACCTTGCTGTAGCAGCCGGGCCTTCTCCTGACACCATAAGGTAGCTCATCTGGCCCCAGTAGCATGCAAGATTGGGAGGCCCTTACAGATCCCCGACAAGGAGCGTTTGATCCATCACTATTGGGCTGCCACTTCCCCTTCTTCACAGCATGATGGGGCAGGGGGAACAGACTGTTTAAAGCCAGCAATGCCCAACCCAATATACTAGAACCACCCTGCCCCTGTTATGGGGGAGGGAGGAAGACTGAAATCCATCTGGTAAGGTCTTTTCCATCTCAATTTTTAGGATGCTAAACTTCCTTCGCACCCCAAGTGGCCCTGGCAATAGGCTGCAAGGCTGGAGTACAATTCCTCAGACAGGGTTATTAGAAGGGTCCTTGCAAACCAAGACCCCTAAGGCAGGTGAGTGGTCTAGACACCACGCTTGGCCAGTGTCCCTTTAAGCAACTCGGCCATGGCAAAATGCTTCTGCAGGAATTGTGCTGCGGGGCATGTGTGAACGTTACAAAAAAGCCAATCAACCTGATCCCCTTCTATAAACCTGCCTCTTTCTATGGAATTTAAGGGCGTCTGCACAAGCCGTCCAGATTTTAACCACATCTTCCATTCCAGCAAAGAGATAAATGAAGGCTCTATATTCTTATTTCAAGAGTAAAAAGCGGAATATTTCTAAGCCTGAGGTGATCTTTATACATCATGAAGGAGCAATAGCAAGCACACACCTATATTGGCTATTAAAGGTAACCAGAGACAAAGTAGTCATTGGCTTCCCAGAAGAGATCCTGGCAGTTCACCCGAAAAGCTGGCCATAAACTGTGCTTCTAGATTGAGGAGTCCTGGAGTGAAAACCCTGCTCTGAGCAAGAGAGTGAACGATACACTCCCATGTCTCACGCCCAGCGCTGATTTCCCCAAGAAAGGTAAAGTTTCCCAAGGAGCAGTGAACACACCATCCGTTACAATAGGTTTTTAAAAACGGAAGTCTTTATTAAAAGTTTTATCCAAATTTTGTAACAAAAAAGATACAAAAGGGGTGAAGATCCTTATTTCTGGGACTAGTCTGACCAATCAAAACCTGACAGTTACTAGGCTAATATAAAATCCATACAATCTGCTGAAAAAATGCAGGGAAGAAATTAAAAATATCAACTGCTGCTCTGAATTTTTTTTTAAATTCCTTTAGCATTTATAAGTTACTCAGTTTGCATTTTAGAGGAGAAGTTTATCTTTGAATGGTTATAGCTACTGTACAATGCAAGAAACAAGGGCAGGGCTAGAAATCCAGATGTGCTGCAGTACCCAATGCACCTCGGCAAAAACTGCCTTTTATAGGAGGGGTGTGAGATTTTTCTCTTCTTGCTGCAAGAGGAATACGTGCAACTGCTGGGTGCTGACATATTTGCCTGCAGTGGCTGAAGGAGAACCCTGTTAAGTGCCAATGCATCTGCATTAGTATAAAGCCTCAGGGAACACCCCCACAAACCTGGTTAAAAGATAGCTACTCTCCCCGACTCTCACCAACCTATCTGACCAGAGATCACTAGGCACTCAATACTGAAGGCTTAGTTGATGCCATGGAGCTCTCCTTAGAAACTAACAGATGTATCATGTGAACACAGGTCAGAAATCCCATGTTGCACTTGGCAGGATTCCACCCTCCCTGTTCTAAAAAAATGCCTCAAACAGGTCAGAGAAGCAGTGGCTCACTCCTACGGGCTGGGGTGAAGGGGAAGAGAGACAGCTGTCACAGCACATAGTGCATAAACGGGAAAGAGCTGGACTTCTCATCACTCTGAAAAGGAAAAGGAGAGGTGTACATGCACCAGGCTAGCAACTGAGGCCATTGTTGAGAGCTGTTACTGGCTAGCCTGAAGGACCCTGAGAATATTTAGGCTAACACGGTCTCCCGGTGAATGCCGAGTTAGGTGTATCACAGTGATAATGGTTCGAGTGTGTTCTGTACAGTGAAAAATGCAGTTTGGTAGCAGTGCAGTATCCCCTTGCCTGCTGTTTCCTATCCTTCCTTGAAGGTGTAGGTTGGCAGGGGGTGGAGAAAGCCTCCTTATGGCAAGTGAAGACATTCACAGCTGCCAACCAGAATTACTTTGCAGACATCCAGGAACTGAAAGCTACAAAGAAGTGGCTAATGGGTAAAAAAAATTCCAGTTTATAAAAAAAAATAGGAAAGCAAGAGACAAGGCTACTGCAAAGTTCCTCCTAACAGGTCTGAGATGCAGCAAAGAGCAGATTCTCTCAGGGACCCAAGCTCTTTTCCCCCACCCCCAATCACTAGAGTATCTTCAAGCATCTCCAACTATCATGCTGCTATTGTTATTTCAGTTCACCTTGGGTGACTGTTTGCTTTCAGAGTCCACTTACATGAGCATAGTTTGCATCCGCTGCTCAGAATGCTTGCAGCTTCTTCAAATGCTGGGCTGAGGATATGTATGTTGGGGTGGTGAGCGTTCGCCTCTTGTGGTCATGTGGGATGGCAAAGGGTTGCTGGAGCACTCGGGTCCCATGTGGTAAGGCTGATTTCAGACATTAGAGATGCTCTAGGAGAACTTTTTTTGCTGAGCAAACCACAGAACGGAGAAAGCCTTTGGTCATAAAATACT
The DNA here is from genome assembly GCA_033296515.1 of Macrochelys suwanniensis. NCBI lineage: Eukaryota > Metazoa > Chordata > Testudines > Chelydridae > Macrochelys > Macrochelys suwanniensis. The sequence continues at coordinate 6,499,616 of CM065799.1, forward strand.
TGTGAGAAAGTGAGTCTTGTATGGAAAGATTCCCCTGAACGCCTACTGTATTCTACGTCTTAAAAAAATATATTGTGGACACTGCAGCCATACAAAGTGGGGAGGGGCCAGGAGAGGGGGATTTACAGTCTCACATGGACAACGGGGAGGTTAGGACAAGCAGTCATAGTCCGTAAAACTGATTGGCTCGCTAGGATTATCAGTCATCCTCTTCATCCTCTTCATCTTCTGGATCTTCCTCTCCCTCATCCTCTAGATCTCGTTTTCTCTTCTCTCCCTGTGGAAGGTCTGCAGGGAGGGAGTAAGAATTAAATTCTATTCAGTCTTGCAGAACAGCATTTGATCTCATTCTTCACAGGCTATTTAAGCTACACATCTCGCAGGTGAACAAATATGGACTGGAATTACAGCAACTGTTGGATGGAGTCCCAACCACTGTTCCATTTTATATGGCATCCAAGCAAAAGCAAGATTTTCAAGTGACGAGTGATTTTTGGTGATGTCGAGATACTTCAGAGGGCCCAAATTTTAGATACTGTGGGCACCTGAACTCTAATGTCCCCTTTTTCAAAGTGTGAAATTGGGCACCCAAAAACCGAGGCGCCTAAAATCACCAGTCACTTTTGAGACTCTCAGCCAAGCTTATTCTTGGTGATTTGTCATTCAAGGGTTGTGCCAACCTCCATTTTCCAATAAATACCCTTACAGATATTTTAATCAACTATACGTAAGCCCATCCAGATCCAGTCTTCAACTATCTAGGGAATTTACTTCAAAGTTAGAAAGGAGAAGTCCTGTGCTTTGTTGCCTAGAGTGAAGTGAGAGCCCATCTAGAGTCTAAAAGAAACCAGAGTTCCTAGAACAAGCGCTTCTTTATAAAAATGCTAACACATAGCAGAGCTTCCATTAGAGCTTCTCCTCCTTTCAGAGTATTACATTGAATTACACAGAACCTTGCCAATCTACCTGATCAGCTTTTTAGCAATTGACAACCTGTTAATACTGACTGACTGTTTTAAATGTCTTGGGATGGTGGTATAATTTAGTTCTAGTATTAACCAGTTTCTCTTGGGCTGTAGATTCATGCTTGGTCTCAGTCCAAAGCAGTAGTATGTCGGTAAGTGTGCAAAGTTAGGTCAGCCATTTCCCCATAAGTCGCAAAAGAAACAGGGACTCAAGGATCTGAGGCTAGAAGCTACAAAACATGGCTTGTTTTATAGAGCTCACTGAGGAAGGAAAATGGAGTCTACCTGAGACTGATTTAGTCTGAGTTAGCTGCACTGAATGTTCAGTCAGCATGTTTACATGAGCACTCTGGGATCTCACCACCCTCATTCAAGAGTGGTTTAAAACAATGAGCACCTGCAGTTAAAGACGTACCAGGTCTTTTCCCTTAAATGTGCAAATTAAATGCAAAAGTCATTGCAACATTATGACTGGAAAAACTACAAGGTAAGAAAACTCAAAAGTTCGTGTTCCTAATGAACACAGTATGTTCAGTTTGGGACTGATGTTTAGTGCAACTAATACATTCCCATGGAACACACAGGATGCACTGAGTAGCAGAGTGGAAGCCCTAACTTTGAATTTCCTGACTTGTGTGCTTTGTTTCCCAGCCTCAATACTTAACATTTTATTTAGCTCTGGGACAGTGTCCTGGTTCAGTGGTGACGGGAGCAAGACTTCCTTGCCATAAAAGACAGACATGCCTAGTTCTATTGCTCAGCCCCCAGAAGGAGACAGTGACTGTTCGCAACAGAGTAGTGGATGGTTAATGCTAGCTTTGTGAGTGCTGCATCTTAATTAGGAGAATTAGATCTACTTACCCTCCTCACCTTCGTCGTCATCTTCATCCTCCTCATCCTCTTCATCCTTGAGTTAAAAAAAAAAAATAAGAATCTTTGTTTGTACAAGACCAAGATCCAGCGACTAGAGATCTAATTCCTTTTCCACTCCAGTCATATTCATGGTCTCTTCAAGTATGACTTCAAGAGGACACTGCCCTCTGACAGCACAGGAACTCAAAATGGCCAAGTAACAAAATTAACCCCTGATGCCTGCTCCCCTTCCCCATCCTTCACCCCACAGGGACAGGAACTTGTGGGCACAAAGAAGAGAAATTGTAACACCACCTGGAAACACAGCAAGGTGTTTCCCACTCATACCATCCCCACCTACAGCATTAGGAATCCAGGCATCATTTCCCAGAGCAGCTGACTACCTAGGAAGCTCTTTTCTTGAATGAGACTAGCCTCAGGCAAGGATACAGCATACTTGGCTAGATTACAAAGTTTCTCAGAAGGACGATTTTCATCAGCAAGGGCACAGATGAAGTATTTACTAACAGGCAGCCTCAAAGGCTCGCACTGATATCACGCCAACAAAAATAGCCTCACCTCATCATCTACTCCATCTTCTTCCTCTTCACCTTCCAGATCATCTTCATCCTCCTCCTCGTCATCAATGACTTCCTCATCCAACTCATCTTCGTCGTCGTCATCCTCTTCCTCACCTTCTACCACAACAAAGGGAGATGAGTGGGTTCCCCACCAATGTGCTCAAAGCAGCACACCAGGGACAGGGAGCCAGGAAATGCACCCAGACAGCTTTTTGCACAGTTGTGCCAACTCAGAAAAAGCAACTAACCCAGAACAGCCCCTTTGGCATTAGGTAAAGCCCTGTGCCCACAGAACAGACCTATGCACGGGAGGTATGTCAATTGACAAGCCCTGCTGTCTTAAATCAAGTTTGGTTTTCCAGTTCATGCCTGGGGAAGATGGGATTACCAAAGCAAGATCAGACCTTGGTAATGAGTTCACACCACTACTGAGGAGGTCAGTGAAGGATAGCTAGTGAAATAGGTGGGAGGCAATTACAGAAAGCCACTCCATGCCCCCTTTACCTTCTCCGTTCTCATCATATTCATCATCCAGCCCATCACCATCAGCTTCAGGGTCTGAGTCAGGGGCTTCCTGGTCATCGGCATCAAACCCATCCAAGTAAGTGAGCTGGGGCAGAAGGGCAAACATGCTCTCCCGGTAGTTGATCAGCATTGTCACCTCGCAGTTGAAGAGGTCTAGGCTATGTAGATTCGGCAGTTTCTTCTGCAAAGATTAATTTGTTAGGCCATTAGGAGACCGTTCTGGTAAACTTGCTATGAGCAAAGGGATGTGGGAGACATTAGGATGAGCCTGGAGCAGGTGGTTTACTACCTGACCTATAGTAAAGGAACTTTTTCATGCATACTATTTTTTGTAACATGTGCCCCTTAGAAAACCTAGGACTGATGTCAGACACCCCATGAGGGCCAAGCAAGTCATCTCCATGACACCCCCAGGTGCCACCTACCTCAAACAACATCCAACCCCTTAGCAGTCCTTTCCCAGGTGGACACTGAGCACTAGATCCAGTTTTGCTCATCCAGACTAATTTCATGTTCCTTTAGCAACTGGCAGCTGGTTTTCCAGACAGAGGCGCCAATAACTATTAGCCCAGCCACACATTGGGCAACTCATCGGTTCACATTAGAACCACGAAGTGCTGCTGGAACAGTTATCAAGGTGGTTTGACTTCAGCTGCACCCACATGACCCCCAAAGGCAGTGGTCCCCAACGTGGCACCCGTGGGCGCCATGGCACCCGCCGGGGCATTTATGTGCACCCGCCTACTGACAAGGGTGCACTTCCGCCGGACAACCCGCCGCTGAGGAGCGCGGCCTCCAGACAACCAGATGCCAAAATACCGCCGAGAAGCGGAAACGCCAAGAAACATTGCCACCAAAATGCCGCTGCTTCTTGGCGGCATTTCGGCAGTGACACTTCTCAATGACGCTGCTTCTAGGCGGCATTTTGGCAGCGACGCTTCTCGATGACGCCGCTTCTCGGCGGCTGGTCGTTCGGCGCCCGCCACACTCTTCTGGGAACATGAATATGCTATTGCAACAGAAAGATCCGTGCACCGGGCCGTTCACTCACCAGGGGCTCCAGGGTGTTGATGTCCTTGATCTTGTTGCCGCTTAGATTCAAGTGGGTCAGGTTAGGAGTCCTCTCTGCTAGAACTTCAAGGCCACCGGAGATCCGGTTATCGCTCAGCTCCAGCTGCCAGGAAATATTCAGAGGCACGGCTATAGAGGATCTCCATACTTGACAGAGGTGAATAACATTCCCGTTTTACATCTGGGCAGATGGATAAGTCTCTGACTCTCTAACGCCACAAAGTGAGTCAGAGCATGGACCAGAACACAGGAGTCCAGACTCCCAACCCCGTTCTCTAACCACTAGACCTTGCTACTTATAAACTGCAGATTAAGAATCCATTTTAACTTCATTATGTAACCCACAGCAGGCAAACATAAGCCCTTCTCCCCCTGAATATTTGCAGTTCGGAAAGGGAGGGAAAGAGGGAATCTGGCCAGGGGATTGGGCAGTTTTCTAGTACAGCTCTGATACCCCACCCTCCCTAACACAAACAGCAGAATGATCATGTCGGGAGGGAGCTCTATTGAGCACACTCAAGGCCGTGTACGGAACACTAGTAACAATCGCTCAAGTTAAGAAGCAGTGCCAAAAAATCCAAGCTAAAAGCAATAATGTGAGGAACGACAACACTAACACTTCAGCTACAAGAGGCATGTTTACACCAGTCAGAGCACAAGGTCAGTGATATGAAATGGCCAAGGTTCTTTACAACCTTGGTTACACTAATCCTTTCTTCCAAAAGATTTCACACCGCTGCATCTCCACTGGTGGCAGGGCTACTGAAGACAAGACTCCAGGCAGCTGCCTGCATTTCAACCACTGTTTCACAGAAAATATGGTAGTGCTTAAAATGCCAGCAGCCACCCTGGAGCTCAGTCCACCCTACCACATTCAGCCACTCCAGAGGTGTTGGCAATGGTGGAAATTTTCAGAAAGAAGCTAGTGTAGCCAACCATTCACCAGGCAGCTCCCAGCACAAGAGGTAAGCCCCAAAGGCAGGGTTGCTTCTGGGATCAGAGTCACAGGCATCTGCTAAGAGCACAGTGCTTCCCAGCAAATTGGGGTCATCGCCATCAGACATAGCATCTTCAACCTCTACAGGGAGGACAGATTATTAAATGAGACTGTACAGTCATTCTGCTTGGTTACTGCTCCCACATCTATTCAATTAACCCCCATATAAACATTATGTGCAGCAAAGCCGCTCCTGAGAGGCTCGGGCCCCTTCCCCCTACTGCTGAGCGATGTAAGGTAGCACCCACAACAGGTGTCAGCAACAAGTTCCCACCCTGGTTTAGCTGCCGGTGTAGAGAGGGACATGCTGAGGACAGCAAGAGTTGAGAAATCATTGCAAAAGCCTGAGATGAAGAAAACCCCCGGGGCTTCTGAACTGGTGCTGAGCCAGTTATTAGCACCCAGAGACCAGCAACAGAATTTTTCTAGTGTGGTCCATGTATATGGGCTACGGGGAGATTAATTTAGGCCTTCCCTGCTTTTTAATAAATGTTTCATTAACATACTTCAGTCTGGAAAGGGATTTTTGCTCAGCACTTCAAAGTAGTAAGGTAGCTGCAGCACCAAAAAAGGCATGATGATGGGAGAGGCTGAGGGAAGAGGCCAAGAGTGTCAAAAGCGGTCTCTAGTTTTGAGTGCTCAACTCGAGACACTCCGGTGTGCTCAGAATGAGTCATGATGCACATGTGAATGAAAGCAGGAGGCGGGCACTGATACGTCTGATGAAGCAGGACGGCGATACAAGGGGATGGAGTAATCGCTATAAGGGAAGCTGAGCTCTAATGCCAGCCACTACTTCCCCATTTGCCAGAAGACTCATGGTGGGCCTGCACAGCCTCACGTCCGACTGGCACCACCCCTTAGCTTACCTTGCGGAGTTTGTTGAGCTTGGGGAGATTGGAGACAGACAGCAGGTTGACGTTGATCATGCTGAGGAACTCTAGATTTTCAAAGTCCGAGGAAAGGCCGACAATCTTTCCATCGTCCGAACGGCAGTTATCCAGCACCAGCTCCTTCACCTAGAGAAGGAAGGAGAAACACTCAGGAGCTGGCACAAGGAGCCATCATCATCACTTAAAACTGCTGGAGTTTCTCAGCTCTAAAATCAATCGGTATTAACCTACCGAATTAACCCATTAAGATCAAGCTCCTGAATGGGACCGATTTAAGACGGAAGCATCATGCACCAGCCTAAGGCACCAATACCAAATAAACCCCTCTCACCCACCCTGTTAAGGGGGTATGCAAGTACTCCACTATTTGTAAACTAAGTTTACCTTAGTGTGGGTACATGGTGCCAGACTGACAGTCCCTAGATACCACAGTCCTACCCACAGTTAAAGTACAGGCAGTGATAATCTTCACTGCCACTATGCCATGTCACCAAGATATGGTGGGATCACCTCTAAAAAATGTTGTCTCCGTGGCCCAGCTAACTCGTAGCTTCCAAGCGGCGAATGTTAACAAAGGCATCAAAACTGAGCTGAACTGAAATATCTCAACTCATTTCATATACGGTACCAAAGAGCTTTCATATGGCAATTAATTTCACCCAGAGTTGAAACTACAAGGTTTTATCCAGTTACTAATCCCATTTGGGTCCCACCTCTTCATCCATCTGCATTTCCCTCTTATGCTGGAAAATCTTTCAAAGTAGCATTTCCAGCTCTGCCATACTCTCCACCTACTTTATGCACTAGTCCCCAGCCAGCAGAGGAGCACAGCAGCGTGCATGACAATTCCTCTGCCCTGATTTTTTTTAAACAGAGTTTGTAATGTGATCAGCTCACACCCAGACCTCACCTCAATATTTACCACAGTAAAAAAATCCACTCCCTTCAATTGATGCAAATGCACCCCACAGCCATACACGCGGCTTCTGACGACTTGTCAGATAGGCAAACATGCATGGCAAGAACCCCAGAAACAAGTAGGGTTCAGTCCCAGTACTCCAACAGCAGTTGTTATAGGCTCAATTTCCAAAATGCGCTCTTGTCCTACATGTTCTTCAAAGCAGGCCAAAAGTCACAACCTTGGCTAAAAAGCTACTAATGCTCATCCTTTGAATCCCACCTCCTCAGTAGCAACTACAGCTTCTGGGTGGACCAACCAACAATCAGAAATTTGCTTTGAAGGTGTTTTGCTCGGTTCACATTGACCAGAAAAAAAATTTTAGAATGATCACATCAACCCCACATTTAAAGACAGCTTCTTAACAGGCACATTAACCACTACTAAAGAAACTTCCTCCCCTGCCATCCCACCATCTAGAAAGCACTTTGTCTAGCCCTAGTCCGGTCCTATTTAATGCCCACAATTGTCCTTACATTCCTAGCCTTATTTAAAGTTGATCCACACCATTCCTCTGGCCTGCCAGAGTTGTGGGTGAATCAAGAGCAAGACTTTTTCTCCCTACATAAATGTCACCTAGCCTGCAAGGTTGCCCTTAGGTAAGAGGGAGGCCTTTTTATAAGCAAAGCCTGGCACTTGTAGCAAGTCAAGCCAGCACTCATGAACCCAGGCATGAAGGACAAAGCACTTTTGAAGGATGCAGGAGTCCAATACTCAAGATTCAGCTAGTCAGCTGTGTTGTCTAAGCACGCCAGCAACAATGCAGTTGAACTGGCCACACCAGAAGGCGGGGGCAGCATTCCTTGCTTGGCTAAGGAGGTGCTAGCCACCAGTAGCTCTGCAAGGCAAAAGAACAGCCAACCAGCTGGTTGGAAAGAGCAGCCAAGGCAACTGACTAAGATTACAGAAAAGGGAGAAGTTACTGAAAGCAGCACAGATCACTCATCTGATCAACCCCTCTCCCCAGAGATCAGGCATTACCAGAGATCCCCGATTCTTTATGCTGACCCTCCCATATCCTGCTGCACCAGCCATCCCCAAGAGATTTAACTCCTCCCACTGCAGGAGAGCTCAGTTTTGTAGGGCAATTTCAACTTGAGACCAGCAACAAGGATCTCTCCTTCCCCAGCCAGGGCACTCAATGTCCACTTATGCCTCCACATTTCCCTATATTAAGAAACACATGGGAACAGCCCCCTTCTCACCCCCAACATATTCAGTTACATTTGGGGAGACGGGGGAGGAAGGTCAGAGTTCTTTATTCCTTTCCCCGTTAACTCATTTGCAATGGGTAGAGAACAGTAACAGTAGCAAACACTGTTCTGCTAGCTTGACTTTTTCCCAGTTCAAAGTGAGTTTTTTCAGCTGCCCCAATTCCAGAAGGGGAAGAATCACATAGCCTGGAAGTATCTCAAGTGGGGGTGGAGGAGAGGGTCAGCACTTACTCCCTGGGGCTTGGCTATTGGGCTGGACTCCCCCCCCGCAAAAAAACCTTCAATGTGAGAACGTTCATTTCACTATCCTGGGGGCTCAGATGGTAAGCTGAGCAGCGGGAACCCCTGCACTTCTTTCAGTAGCCTGGCAACTCAGCTCCACTCCCATTACTACTGCAAGGTGAAGCCTCTAGGCCAGCACCTGGACAACAGCCAACTAGAATTGGGGTGGCTACAGCAGAGGATCAGAGTAGAGCATCTTCACGAGATGGGGGAAGAGTGATGGGGAAATTATGGTTAAGTGCCCCCAACGAGCCCTGGGGAAACAGCTTAGCAGCCTCTTGCTGCTCTCTAGAGAACTGGGTCTGAGAGACTAGCCCAAAGGGAGCCACAGAGAATCAGACTAGGTTTTAAACAGAAGTCCCTTCCAAATTGCAGGTTACACCACCAGGAATTCCTGCAGATCAACAGGCAGGTCAGGTTGTTCCACTCCTTTTACCAAGGACCAGCTAGAGAATTTCAAATGATTCCTCGCCAGCTGAACTCACCCCCAGTAGTCCACCATCAAGGCAGATTTGTCTAGCTCTTTACTGCACTGTGTCCCAGCGATTTCAATACCCTCCAATGCTTTAAAGGCCATTAACGTTTTCATTCCTCTTTCTCCAGACGCCTACAAACACAGCCCTTCAGCTGCCAGAGTCTTCTTGTTCGCTCTCCAGTTCCTTCCAAGACGCCCTGCGTCTTGGACAGTCACTTGTCCTTTCTTCTGCCCATATGTTAGCCCAATGCTGCAATCCTGACATTGAAATCACTGCACTGAAGGGATAAACCTAGCAAAACACTGGCTCCACTTTATTTCATGAAAATGTTTTTAGTTTAAAAATCGCAAAAAGCCCATGGTATTAACAATAACCAAGTCTGGGGTCTCAGCCGTCACACTGGAGCATGGATCTAACCCCCTTCCTTCACCAGTTCTCGATGGTGAAACAGCTAAGAAAACCCCACAAAAGCCAGGTTTGAGGAGCCACTGATTCACTTACCAGTGACAAGCCAGCTTGGCCCTCCTCTAGACTAGCACAAAGGGTGTCATACCCCCACACCTGAAATGAGTTTGCTCAATAGTGCTAATTTAGCTGTCTTGAAAACCCCACTAAAAATGCAGACAGTTCAACACCATTAGCTCTATTTTAGCAGTTAAAAACTCAATCAAGTGTTAACTGAAACCCCCACTGAACACCAATGTAGACACAATCAAATTGAGCCAACTCCTAGCCTGAAGAAAGGTGTTTTTATTCCTAACCTAGACAAAGTCGCTGGTGACAATAGCCCCAACCTCCAGTAACTCAAAGAAGTGCCTACTTGAACCACATGCAAACAGTTAGGGGAGCGAATGAAAGAAAGAAAAGGGCTGCATTAGACTGGGCAAACTTCAAAGACAAATCCCTGATTCAGAGACCAGGAACTGCCCCTGCCAAGCATCAGTGGAATCCATTTTTGATGTCACAAGACATCTGGTATATTATTTTCACAAGCAGTCTATAAAACCAGCCAACACTCACCACAAACGCCAAACAGGACAGGAGGCCTGAAATAAATACTACAGGGGGGCATCAAAGTGACAGAGAAGCCAGACGCCATGCATGGTGCAGTTAGGAAAGGCCATGAGGGATAACAGGGAGGATGCAAAGCAGTCATGACACACTGAAGTGTGCCAGAGAGACTCAACAGGATTAGAATCATAGAATCATAGAACATCAGGGTTGGAAGGGACCTTAGGAGGTCATCTAGTCCAACCCCCTGCTCAAAGCAGGGCCAATCCCCAATTTTTGCCCCAGATCCCTAAATGTCCCCCTCAAGGATTGAACCCACAACCCTGGGTTTAGCAGACCAATGCTCAAACCACTGAGCTATCCCTCTCCCCATTATTCATGTAGGTGATGTGGAGAAAAGCGGGGAAATCGTTTTTTTGAATAAAGCTCTCAAATAGGTGAAGAGCTCACTGAGTGGGGAAAGGCCAGTCACTGCCCAAGGAATAAATGCCAGTTACATAAAATGGGGGGCTGGGGGGGTGTTAACAAAAGCCCTCGGCTAATTTTTAGCCAGTAGCACCAAATTCCGGGGCAAGAGACATTTGCAGCCTTCTCTGAGGAGAGAGCCAACATGGCTGAGTGCCACATGTGTTTCAGGCGCCCATCCTCACTGGCATGGAAGCTGTTCAGGTAGAGGGAAGAGGCACTCTGCTAACACCGTCCAGGAGAGAACCTGGTTAAACATCGTGTGTCTGGGCCGGGGGCCCAGCAGATGCAAGTTTTCCAAACTATTTAAAAACACCATGCTCTAGAGCAGAGGTACTCCCAGGCCCTCCCTACATCAACTCATCTAGAGAGTTACCTCTTAACAGGCTACGTGGAAAGCACCAGCGAAGTCAGTACAAACACTGACTGGTTTACACAGTCCTGCTCCGTGCACTATACCCCGAGGCGCAAGTACACTGGCTACAGTGCAATCGGTTTGGTACCGACACGGTAAAGAGGAGAAAGGCGGCAATGCTCCAGCACTAGTGTGGCTGCGCCACTTTCGCACGGCTCGGTCGGGTTTCGGTGAAGCCGCACAAGCCCCGCCGGGCTCCCGAAAGGGGGAAGAGACGGTCTGAAAAGGTCCCACGGCTCCAGCGCAGGCCGGGCTGGGGCTTCAGGCAAGTCATGCTGCGGCCATGTTAACCGGCGCTGCGTTTCAATGGCAACTCACCCGCGTGCCCCGCCACCGCGGCTGGGCCCCTGCACACAAGCTGTTCCCTGGGGGGGGGGGGGGGCGGCTCCCCCCCCCCCCCCCGCCGAGGCGGCCCCCCCACCTGGACTGTCCTTTAAAAAAAAACTAGAAAAGCCGCGAGCCCCACGGCAGGGCCCGGCCCCTCCGCACACGTGCGCGGCGCGGCTCCGTCCCCCGGCCCGCCTCGAGCCCGGGCGCTGCCCCCGGCACAGGCCGCGAGCCCCGAGCCGCCGGCGCGCCGCGACTCCCGGCCCGGGGCCGCCGGGTCTCCGAGCCACGAGTCTCCCGGGCCGGCTCCGCCATGGGGGCCCCGGGCACGGCGCCCGCCCCCTCCCCCCCCCGGGCGTCCTCCCGCCACGGGCCCCCTAACCCGGAGCCTTTTCCTGCCCCTCCCCCGCCGCCCCCAACTGCCCCGCCGGGGGGGGGGGGGGGGATCTCCTGCCCCTCCCCCACCCACCTCGCCGGGGGGGGGGGGGGCGCTCCCCCAACTGCCCCCCACCACCCCGGCGGGAGCCCCACAGAAGCAGCTGCCCCCCCCCCCCTCCTCCGGGGCGCCCCTCACGGCAGCGGCCGGGGACACGTGTCGGGGGCGGCCGGGTCCGGCCCCGCTCACCTCCGCCGGCTTCTTGTTCCGCAGCTCCAGCGTGAGCCGCTTCTCCATGTCCATCCTGCGCCGCCGGCCGCGCACCTCAGACCCGCCGCCCCGCGCCGCCGCCGCCCGAGCCAGGAGCGCGCCGCCGCCGCCCGAGCCGCTTAGATAGAGGAAGGCGCCAAAGGCAACAAAGGGGGAACCTACGGGGCAGCGCCCCCTGCCGGCCGGGAGCCGCCACTGCGCCGCCGCCCGATCCGCCTCCGCGGCGCCCCCTGCCGGCCGGGAGCCGCCACTGCGCCGCCGCCCGATCCGCCTCCGCGGCGCCCCCTGCCGGCCGGGAGCCGCCACCGCCCCGCCCGATCCGCCTCCGCGGCGCCCCCTGCCGGCCGGGAGCCGCCACTGCGCCGCCGCCACCGCCCCATCCGCCTCCGCGGCGCCCCCTGCCGGCCGGGAGCCGCCACTGCGCCGCCGCCCGATCCGCCTCCGCGGCGCCCCCTGCCGGCCGGGAGCCGCCACTGCGCCGCCGCCACCGCCCCATCCGCCTCCGCGGCGCCCCCTGCCGGCCGGGAGCCGCCACTGCGCCGCCGCCCCATCCGCCTCCGCGGCGCCCCCTGCCGGCCGGGAGCCGCCACTGCGCCGCCGCCGCCCCATCCGCCTCCGCGGCGCCCCCTGCCGGCCGGGAGCCGCCACTGCGCCGCCGCCCCATCCGCCTCCGCGGCGCCCCCTGCCGGCCGGGAGCCGCCACTGCGCCGCCGCCACTCCGGCCCACGGTGCCCCCTGCCGGCTGGGAGCCGCCACTGCGCCGCTGCCTCCCCGGCCCACCCGCCCCACGGTGCCCCCTCCTGACTCTGACCTACCAGCCTGGCAGGGAACGGAGAGGCTGGAACAGGCCTGGCGTAGCCCCCTGCTCCTCTCCTCTGCCAAGAGTGAACAAGGGCAGTGTTGTCTTGGGAGAGCTGTGCCCCATCAGCCCCATATCCAACCCACTGCCGCGCAAGATCCAGCCATCAGTCCCAGTAACCCTGTATCCAATCTCCCGACACACCGGATCAGACCATCAGTCCCTATAGCCTCGTATCCCTATAGCCACCTCCCATGCTGTATCAGACCATCAATCCCGGTAACCCCATATCTGACTGCCTGTCACGCCAGATCAGACCATCAGCCCCTGTAGCCAAGTCTTCTACCTCTGGCAGGGGCCAGAAACTTATGCTTCAGGCAAAACCCTCCATACTCAGACTGACCTACAGGGAATTTTCCCAGGAGGCCCCAGGACTTGGCCCCTGTATCCCAGACGTCTCCAAGCAGGGAGAAATCAGAGGAGACAAGTGGCTCCCATAAAAATTAATACTCAAGTTATTGTAGCCCAAGAATCCTGGGGAAAGGTGAATACGTTGTGGGGGAAGAGAAGCTTTTTTCCACTGGATAATCTCCTGATTTATGACCTCTTGTACAGCTGCAGCATCACAGTCTTTGGCTTCTCTGTAATGTCTAGCCATTAATGCTACGCTGTGCTCATTGCTGCAATACTCCAGCACCTTACCTGCTCTCAGAGGAAACTCAAGAAGGAGACTCTTTCTTTCTCTCCACTCCCATCTATTTCTTTTATCCTTCTGTGCTGTGCAAGCCGCACCAATGAGCCTGGATCCAGCGTAGCTGGTACAATTATGGCCCAGCCCCTATTATCGGCAGGAACCTGGAAAAAATGTGGTGAGTGGCAATGTTGGCTTGCCCAGCAGGTGTTCAGAGCACAGCCGCTGCCCACCTTGGGAGAGATGGAGGTGGAAGGGTTGATGGTCTTGTCCTGGAGGCAGTGGGCCCTGGACAAGGAAGTAACATCTGATGGCAGAACCTGGAAGGGTCATCGCTTTTGTACCACAGGCCACCCTGCTGCTATTCCTCTTCGCCTTCAGATCCCTCTGTTTAGTTACTGACCCGCAACTGCGGCATCCTTCGCTCCTGCCCTTAGGTCCAAATTTCCCCCCCTTATATCACAATAATTTCCCCTAACTGTAAAGCCGCTGCAATATCTACTAACTAGAGAACCCCCTGGGTCCCCAACTCCAGCACAGCAAGGTCCACATGCTCACTGAATGATTGGCTCCTAGGCTCCGCCCCATCCAGCCTCCTTCACCCCCTGGCCACTACAGCAATTGCCTGCAGGACAAAGTAATATTAGGAGAGTGTTTGTGTGTTTAATGGGAGAAGGGTTTCACCACCCACCTCTTGAGTTGGTGTAGCCCCAGTCTCACCACTTCAGGGTCTAGCCCGCCTGGGCCTGCTTTCCTACCTGCGCCACTGCTTGGGTCAATACTCCCATATCAGACCCCTCCAGCCATGTCAGCAGGAGCCTTGGACACCCTCATTGCACAGGTGTGAGTGACTGATACATGGTCCCCGGCAGGCACCAATCAGGCCCGCTGCCTGCTTTCATTCTTCATTTCATCTCCCGTTCCCAGTTGTTCTGTTCCTCTCTCCCCTGCTGCCCCAGCACCTCATCCTCCTCTCCACCTTCACATGGGCCCCTCCCTATACAGGGCCTCTTTGCTGGCATGTCCTTCCTGCCTTCATCACAGCATGGCTGCCCTTTAGTTGGTACACTACAGAGTTTTAGGTGGGGCCTGAGAGGCAGGTGAAATCAAGCAGCTTATCAGGCTGATGTGTTTTAAGACGTCTCTGTTTCCATCACCAGCAGTACATAAGGAGTGATGTGGCCAGCATCACGTCTACCCGCCTTTGAGGTCCCTATCCCTATGGGTCAGGTACCCATTTTGCAGTGTGTGTGTGGGGGGGAATTGGAGGCAGCTTTTCAGTGAGCTCAAGCAAGACACGAACCCATGACCACCACAACTGTCGTCTAGCCCCTTAACACCCCCGTACCTCAAGGTTGAGAGAGGGGTGGGGGAAGGGAATCAGCTGCAGTCCTTGGCACCGTTCCCTGCAGCTCTGCCCGATTGCTGTGTAAATTTAAAAAATCAGGCCAGGAGACAAACAGCTCGAAACTGTATTAACTCCTTAATCTAGATCCCCTTGGTGGCTCCTCCTGCCCAGCTGCAGCGGAATCCACCCAGCGCTATTGTAGCTCATGCTTACGTGGCGTGGTTCTCTGTCTCCTTCTAGTGGCTAGTCTAAAAAGAGAGATTTTTGAATCTGCTACAGCCTCCAACTGTGGCACTTGGGTTCTTGATCTGAGGGGCAGCAGATGCTCCTGCTTTTCGGTCAAGTCTGAATTGCCTCCCCCTGCAGATGATGAACAATCTATAATCCAGGGGTGTCACCTGTAAAATGGGTATAATGACACTGTGTAACGCACTTCTAGAGCTGTGGCTGAAAAGTACTTTATATAAGAGCTAGGTATTACTGTCTCAATCTAGATATAGAGCAAAGATCTAGGTTTCATAAAACAAGGTCCCATTAATAAAGAAATGCCTGGATCCCAGCTGGCTACTTCCCCTTCCCCTGAGATCTTCACTTGCCAAAGCAGCCTTGCATGGTCCTGATCCATCCCCAGTGGAGCTGCTGGAAGATATGCCCCATAGTTCTGCTCTGCTTCCTAATCTGCAGTTGTTTTAAGGTCCTTTCAACGGTGCTTTTAAGAGTAGTCTCCTGTTCTTTTGTCGAGGACAACACTGCTTTGCCCACTTCCCCTCCCTCTTTCACCACCCATCATCCCAGCCTGGCTTTAGTGCTCAACCATTTGGGATTCCTTAGAATATGTCTACACTACAAGCACTACGGAAGCACAGTAAATCCTGCCCTTGAGAGGCAGTAGTTAGGCTGTGGGAAGAATTCTTCCATTAATTTATGCGCTGTCTATACCAGGGCTTATGTTGGCTTAACTACATCTTTCATGGGTGTGAATTTTTCACACCCCTGAACA
Organism: Macrochelys suwanniensis; assembly: GCA_033296515.1. Taxonomy (NCBI): domain Eukaryota; kingdom Metazoa; phylum Chordata; order Testudines; family Chelydridae; genus Macrochelys; species Macrochelys suwanniensis. The sequence goes on from CM065799.1 coordinate 6,515,132, forward strand.
ACATAGGTAGATCAACCTAAGTTTTAGGTGTAGACCAGTCCTTACACTGGGTTTATTATAAAGTTGAATTTTGGCCTTGTCTATACTAGAAAAATTGCACTGATGTAATTAAATTGATTTAGAATCAATCTAGTTAAACGATACAAGCCCCTACTGGAGAGGCACTTTAAACTTTACTTCCATAGATTTAGCTTACATCGGTAATTTACCAACAGAATTGACACCAATTTAAGGGCTGGGCTATTCAGGATCGTGAACCAAAATAACTATACTGGTGGTAATTCCCATCAGCAGCTGTTTCAGTGCAAGTCTGTGTGTGGACACTTATTTCGGAATAAGAAAGCCATATATTGGTATTACTAACACCATTTTTTTTTATTTATTCATTCTGGTTCCAGTTTCCATGTAGGAAAGCCCTAAAATCAAACTTAACACCATCCAAAACCAATCACCACAAATAATCTGACATAAATGGCTGTCTCTGAATTATGATGGCTTTCTGATCACACAGCCTCAAAATAGGAACATAAGAACTGTCAGACCAGATCAAACCAGTGGTGCATATAGTCCTGTATCCTGTCTCTGACAATGGCCAGTACCAGATGTTTTAGAAGAAGGTCTAAGAAACTCTGAAGTAGGTAATTATAGAACGACCACAGGAAAATCTCTTCTTAACCCCCATTAATTAGAGGCTGGCTTATGTTCTGAAGCAGGAGAGTTAATAACTCTCCTACTTTTCCCCCCTAGCATAACGCTGGATGCTCACATTGCCCATCTAAATATTTTTTGTTAACTCTTCTAAGCTCTTGGCCTCAAGCACACTTGTGGCAGGGAGTTCCACGGGTTAATTATATGTTGCATAAAAAATTTATTTCATTTTATTAGTTTAGAGTTGCTGTCTTTTCATTTCACGGAATGCCCCCTTGTTCTTGTATTATGAGTTAGCATGAAGAGACGTTCCCAATCAATATTTTTCCATACTGGCCATTACTTTGCATAGCCTGTCCTCTTCATTTCCTAGCTATAGAAAACAGCCTCAGTCTTTCCAATTTCTCTTTACAGGGAAGTAATCACCTCCTACCTCTGAACCCCCTCGTCTTCTTCCGTATCTTTTTTTGAGATCTGGTGACCAGAACTGCATTACATTTCAAGGAAAAGAATGACAGCATTCAAAATCCAGAGCAAAGCTTATTTTTAAGGGGCACCCTCCCAGCGTGTTTCATTCCTGGGACAAAACTCTCATTTGTATCACAATGTCTTATCCTTTCTTTATCTGATCAAATGCTTCTCAGTAGCTCCTTACTGGGCAAAGGTACTGAGACATCGAACACGGGGTATCTCTTAAAATACAGGATGAAGGTTCACCTCCTAGCTCAGGGGTGGGCAAACGTTTTGGCCCAAGGGCCACATCTGGGTATGGAAATTGTATGCTGGGCCATGAATGCTCACGAAATTGGGGGTTGGGGTGCGGGAGGGGGTGAGGGCTCCAGCTGTGGGTGCAGGCTCTGGAGTGGGGCCAGAAATGAGTTCAGGATGCAGGAGGGTGCTCCGGGCTGGGACCAAGGGGTTCAGAAGGCAGGAGGGGGATCAGGGCTGGGGCAAGGGGCTGGGGTATGGGGGGAGGAGGGTCAGGGGTGCAGGCTCCAGGCGGCACTTATCTCAAGCAGCTCCCGGAAGCAGCGCCATGTTCCCCCTCTGGCTCCTACGCGAAGGTGCGGCCAGGCAGCTCTGCATGCTGCCCCGTGCACAGGCGCTGCCCCTGCAGCTCCCATTGGCTGCGGTTCCTGGCCAATGGGAGCTGTGGGAGCGGCACTTGGGGCGGGGGCAACGTGCGGAGCCCCCTGGCTACATATAGGAGCCGGAGCGGGGACATGCCTCTGCTTCTGGGAGCCGTGTGGAGCCACGGCACATGTGGAGCAGGGCAAGCCCCGGACCCCACTCCCCAGGAGAAGCTAGAGGGCCGAATTAAAACGTCTGAAGGGCCGGAGGTGGCCCCCCTGGGCCGTAGTTTGCCTACCCCCATCCTAGCTGATCCCACAACCAAAACCTCTGTATAGGGATGCTCTATGAATTATTATTATTATTTATTTATAGTGTGGTAGATCCTGTGAGCCCCAGTCTTAGACCAGGACGCCATTGTGCTGGGCGCTGCACAAACAACATGATGGTCCCCGCCTCAAAGAGCTCGCAGCCTTGCTGCCAGTGTTGCCAACTCTTGCCATTTAATTGCAAGTCTCACAATATTCTGCGTTTTTCCGAAAGCCCCAGCTCCTGGAGGCATGTGATTAGGTGAGAATCTCAGCTTTCACTAAAAAAATATAGATATACATTACTGGGTTTTCTCTGATGGTTGCAAAGAAAAGCACCCAAAATTGATTAGCTAAATTGCTTGGACCCTAACATACTATTATAATGCTTGGGTTTGGCAATACACATAGCTTCATAGACTTCAAGGCCGGATTTGCTGGTCCTTCTGGGTCAGTGTCCTCCCTTCCTTTACTGTCAGAGACACTGAAGACTAGATCTCAGCTGGTGTGATTGGGCTTAGCTCCATTGTGTTAAGAGACAGCTGAGATTCGAGCCCTGAGCTCTTTGCAATGAAACCTTTCGTAGGCTCCATTGTCACTGCAGAGACAGGCTGAGACCAGTAAGGGGAGCCATTTCCAAGCAATGTAAAGGGAGATTATCTTGCAGTGAAGCTCCGTTCAATCCTCTCCTAGATAGAATGACAGAGCCTGGGATCAAAGACACCGGTGTTCCTGGAACAGATCCTGCCAAACAGGCAGGAGGGATGCGGGATGTTGGAAGGGGTCAAGGATTACAAAGGCAGCGTGGTGCCTTGGGCTTCTCACAGAAGTTAATGCCCTTATGAAAAGAGAACTCAGAGAGCTGGTGAAGTCATTTAATTTATTACAGTGATTTCTTAGGGTACGTGTACATTTCTACATCGATTGTAGGGGGTTTTCCATTGATGTAGCTAATCCCTCTCTCAGGAGTTAACCACACAGGGACACTTAGGAAAATTAATTCAAATGAACTAATACTGTGTTAGTTGAACACCATTAAACACCTGTGTGGACACTCTCAGGCCAGGTTTACACTACAGACTTATATCAGTATAACCACGTCACTCAGGGGTGTGAAAGATCCACACCCCTGAGCGACATAGTTATACCAACCTAACCCCCAGTGTAGACAGCGTTAGTTTAATTTAAATTCACTTGTGTGAATGTCCCTCCCTTCCTTCAAAACCTTAGGTGATTTTCACACCCTGCCCACCACCTAGATTATTTGCAGACAACGCCTGATGGCATGTTTGGGAGGTCAGGTACCTGGTTCTTTTCTGGACTCTGCCACTCACTTGCTATGAGAATCTGGGCAAACCACTTAATCTCTCTGTGTTTTAATTTCCCCTCCAGTCAGGGGCAGTCACACCTTCCCAGCTTTACAGAGAGCTTTGGGAGTGTCCGCTGAGAGTTGTTATGCAAGTGCCAAACGTTATAAAGTTTTTACAGTTAAGACCTAAAGCTGCAGGCTCAGGCTGAGTGAAAATCCCACAGGGGTTCTTATCCTTTGCCCCATATGTTTACATGTAATAGCTGCAGCTCAGACGGGAAGAAAAATAATTAGCTATGTCACATCTACATATAAACTTCAGACCTGATTTTATTTAAGGGTGTCTTTCCACTCTTTGGCTTGTGTATTTAGTCAGCAATTGTCTTTTACTATGTGTACATACAGAACCTAGGACTGTGAGGTCTTGATCATAGAATATCAGGGTTGGAAGGGACCTTAGGAGGTCATCTAGTCCAACCCCCTGCTCAAATTAGGACCAATCCCCAATTTTTGCCCCAGATCCCTAAATAGCCCCCTCAGGGATTGAACTCACAACGCTGGGTTTAACAGGCCAACACTCAACCCACTGAGCTATCCCTCCTCCCTGGCAAACTGAGTGGGGTTTCCAGGTGCTTTTGTAATATGATTTCTTCCTTCTGAACTAGATGGTTCATATTTTTAACTATAAATGGGAAGCTTCCATTCTTCTAGAGAGAGACAGATGTTTCTGCTTGGCATCCCATATTCGCATCCAACAGAGCCTCATGGGATACAGAAGTGGAAGTATCCATGATTAGATATTTTCCCACCAAAATGCTATTTTGGCACAAAAAAAACAACCCGCAGGTTTGGCAACACCAAAACATTTTGCAAATTCATATGGACTTCGCCCAATTGTTTCAATTGTGGGGACAGACTTTGAAAAAAAAATCGGAAAGAAATGAAGCTTTTAGATTTGTTTTAATTCAAAACAGCTTTTCGTTTCACAATTTCCCTGAATTAAAAAATAATTTAAAAACAGGAAAAAATAATCAAAATCAAATGTTTTGCCTGATCCACAATTTTTTTTTAACTTTTTGATTCACCAAAAGGTTTGAAAAGTTGCAATTTTGGTTTGACCCAAAATTAATTTTCCCCCCAATTTTTTTGGAGTTGCCAGCTGACTGAAAAATCCACTCTTCGCTCACATCTATCTGTGGTACCTACTTTGTTGTACTAGGCTTGTACCCAACTATAAATGTCCAATGCTACAGATGACATAGCAACGTGAGACCCTGTCCAAAGACATGTTTTTGGTGTGATCACACCAAGTTGGTGCTTTAATTCGGACTTTAATAAACCGGATAATTATTTACTTAATGCGAGCATCTGAATTTAAATCCCTCTTGGGTTGAATGCTCCATGGATTTAAGACACAGGATACATCAGACTGTAGTAGGTTACAGGTTTCACTGGTATAGTACCTTGCCTACAAGGGTGGCTAATAAAGTACCAGATCTATTGTGCAATAATGCTGTATGTAGCTGGAATGGTGGGAAAATTCTGAGACCCCTACAGCAATCAAGTGATGGTCAGCCTAGCTTGAGATCTGATAAGTTGTAATGTGGTTTGCATAACCGCAGATGCAATGATGTTGTAAATGGCAGGAGTTCCAGGCATTCAAGTTATAAAAGCCACACCTTGCACTGAGTGTGATCTGTCTTCTCTCCTTTGCCTCCACTTGTGTCTTTGCATGGTCTGGGGCATGGACCTTTTCCCTAGACAGGACCACAGATACTTACAGTCCTATAAAAGGAATAATAATGGGCCAAATTGTGTGAGACATGCTCGTAACATGGTGATACGGTTGTTTTACCCAGCTTTGGAAAGGGCTTCAAGATCTCTTTATTAATTGTTATTATTATTTCCACTAGGGCCATCATATGCTAGGTGGCTTCCAGAGGAGAAGGCATGGTCCCTGCTCCACGGAGCTCATAATTAAAGAGCATTATATACTGTAAGTGCTAAGTATTATACATAGGATGTAACAACACTACAGGGTCGTATCACCTGCAGCAACTGAACAGGGGGCCTTCTGCAGCTGAAAGCAGAAGCTGCTCCTCATTGAGCTAAAGCAGCATGCCCAGAAGGGAGGAATACATAGCAAACCACTATATGGGACCTATCCCTCTGGGATGTGGGGGGACGCAGAAAAAGACACATTGTGATACCATGACTCATTAGGGTCAACTCAGGATTTCATGGGCTGGAACTTTCCTTGCTAATGCAGTGTACGTAGCTGGACACACTCTGTCTCTGTTATTTAAGGTTGGGTGGGAGGAAAGTTGTTCTTTGGGCAAGGACTGACCAGTGATTCCTTTGGTTTGAATCCAGAGTGCCCCTTTCCCTTCAGGGGGACAAACTTGTTCAATCTGCTGGCTCATGGAACCTACTGGCTTCCTTTCCCCCAGATCAATGCTATCAAAACAAAACAATAACCTACTGGTTTCCTTTCCCCCAGATCAATGCTATCAAAACAAAACAATAACGACCTACAAACACAGTCACAGCCCTCTGCCTTGGAGGGGTGGAGAAAGAAAACAGACTTTGGTTATTCCGGCTATACACATATCTTGACTGTGTGCAATGCTTAGATACTGCAGTGAGGGCTGATACATAGAAACCTTAGAGAGGCAGTCAGCAAAGAGGCAGTGTGGCCTAGTGGCCAGAGTACTGGAGTGGGGCCAGAGTCCTTTTCTGACTCCTGCTAAACACTTGGCCTCAGCGAGATCTCATGGCAGGGAATTCCACAAGCCAACTGTGTGTGGTGTGAAAAAGTAGTTCCTTTGATCGGTTACCAGTCTGCCACCTTTTGAATTCATTGAATGTCCCCTTCTTCTTACAGCAGGAGAAAGGGGGAAGAGATGTTCCCGCTCTACTCTCTCCATGCCATTCATGACAGTGTGTTCTTTTATCATGACACCTGGAGCTAGGTTCAAACCCCCTTATGATTGTTGGCTCACTTATTTTGCAGTGGTGCCCATCGCCCCAGGCAGGACTGGGACCCCATTGTGCTGGGCGCTGTACAAACACAGATGAAGAGACAGTCCTGGCCCCAATGAGCTACCTCTGCTCACCTACTTGCTTGCTTGTGTAACCCACTGGTGAGTGCATAGTGTCCCATCTCTGGCCATTTGAGGTATTTGCTACTCGCAGTCACAGATGGGGCACATGGCATTGTAGTCACTCTTATCACACCATCCTCTCCATGGCATTTGACTCTATTTAAGATCCATATTTTTATTCATAGGAAGGCGCTCTGATGGAGGAGTTGCATAGAAAGTTGCACATGTGGTTGTGTTCAGGGATGAGATGGTTTGGGGAGGAAATTAGTATAGAGTTATCTTATGACAAAATGCCACCTTCCGAAAGATCCCCGACCTCTTTACTCAAGGATCTACATTTAAACAGCATAACAAATTAATGTCCTTTTTATTGGTAATGTGCAATACAAACTCTTGCTGCTATTCTAAAAATGTGACTTCTCCTCCTGTGGAATTGTGGTATAAATATGGACTGTTCTTGTACAGGAAAAGCTTTCAAGCCAAGTCTACACACAAGAGAAGCACCAAAAAGAGGATAGGTGTTGAGAAAAAATTTTAGCGCACTCAGAGGAGGAGGAGGGGGGCTCCCCAGCCAGCAAACCACAATCCTTAGCCAGGTTCTTTGAATAAGTCATGTACAATGTGTAACTTTGCCTTAACAAGAAGTTTGCAGATTTTTATGTTTGGAGCGGACTATGCTCCTTTTTCAAACCCCATGATGATTGTTGAGCACTTATTTTTGAAAAAGGACGGGATAACAAGACCATTCAGAGTGATAACAGTCACTAATAAATAAACAAACAAACAAACAGGAAGTTTATAAAGGGACCCTAAATAACAGAGTCAGGAGGAAACAGGCAGGTTATCCTATACTTGCTTATAACCTTCCCTTGAAGTAGCTAGGAACGGGACACTATACTAGATGGTGTACACCTGTTCTCATCCAATCTGGTAATTTCTGTGCTGCTAAACTGGCAGTTCTACATGCTCCAGTAAGTACAGCTGGTCAACACTGTTCTCACAAAAGAGTTATCATCAGAAAATGCGGTGTTGTTTTTTCGTTGAAACTTTGGCGAAAAATATTGACTTTTGGGGAAGTTTTCGTGTATCGCTTCTTTTTTTGGTGACATTTAAAATCAAAATTGCTTTTAGTTAAAAGCATTCTCAAAAATGTTCTGTTTACCCCAGCCCAAGTTCTTTTCTTTTTTTAATAAGTGGGGGGAAAAGTAGTTTATCTAAAATCACATTTTTGGGGCAAACAAAATATCTGGCAGGTACAAACAAAATTTGAAAAACTGATTATATTTCAAACTGCAAAATGGAAACAACTTCAAAGTTTTTGTTTTGGTGAAAAGTGTCTTTTTAAAAACCAAAAAAACAAAAAAGCAGCTGTACCAGTAAATCCGAATAGGACAGCCCCTATCATATCAATGGAAAATAAAAGATTAGAATGTTTGTGTACATATGCATGCGGGCACAGAGGTTTTGAAATGGTTTCTGATTACAACTGCAGCTACTTTTCCAGCTCATGTTCTCCATCCCTCCCCACACCCTTCCAACTTAGAGATTTAAACCCTCCAGCCAACATGTTCTCTTCGGCAGGCACATTGGAAGGTCTGGACGGAGGGTGCCGCCTTCTCCTCGAGAGGCGTTCCCCAGAGACGGAGCAACAGCAAGTTCATGCTTCCTGGCTGCGGCTCTCAATGACCTCACATAATGGGTGCTCCTTTAGAGCTAGAGGGGCAGGGCAGGTTGCAAGTGATTCCAGAAGCACCTTGGGGCTCTTGATATCTGGCTGCTCAGTGTGGCAGCAGCTTCGGGCGGTGTGAGGGGAAATACAGGTAAGCTAAGAAGCAACCAGCAGGTGAGTAAGCTACCTAGAGCTTCATTCAATAGTGTTGCTTAGATTTTCTTTTCCCTTTCACTTTGTTTTACTTTAAGGATTTCTTCACCTGGACTTTCTCTACATCCCTCAGGCTAATCGTTGACAGAGGCTTATGTTGCTGGGGGACGAGTTATCTACACTACTGGGTGGGAGGGATAGCTCAGGGGTTTGAGCATTGGCCTGCTAAACCCAGGGTTGTGCGTTCAATCCTTAAGGGGGGCCATTTGGGGATCTGGGGCAAAAATTGGGGATTGGTCCTGCTTTGAGCAGGGGGTTGGACTAGATGACCTCCTAAGGTCCCTTCCAACCCTGAGATATTCTATGATACACTGTGGGCCTGATTCTCTCTTACCCGACACCTGGTGCAGTCATTTACACCCGTGCAAAAGTGAGCTCAAACTGCTGCCAGATCAGGATTGAATTAGTTTCCATCCACTTTGCTTTGGCATGAACGGCCGCACAAAAAGCAGGGCCATGGAGAATGAGACCCACTAATAATCTTAATCTGCTCCGCCAATGTTTTGTTTTATTTCTGGAGTTGCGTTCCCACTCTCACTGAGGAACTGCATGAGTTTAATTAAGGGAGAGGTATCTTAAACAGAGTCTGCTAACCTGGAGCAAAATAAGAGACAGACATTTATTCACAGCCCAGTTTGTCTGTTACTATGGTACAGTCGATTATGTGAGAAGCTGTTTGTTTTAATATATTACATTCCTATTTTCTCTCCCTTTGAATTTCCCCATGGAGATGCAAATAAATCAAATTCAAGTCTCACTTACACGAGTATGAATCTGAGAAACTGCATTTACTCAGTGGAGTTACTCTGGATTTCACTGGTATAAGTGGCAGCAGAATTTGGGTCCCTAATTTCAAGGAGCATGATCAAGATACAAATTGTACAATTTCCCCCCAAAAAGCGTTCCCTTCACTCTTCGATTATTAAAACTGAAAAGGCTGGAAAAAAAAAAAGAGAGAGAAATCAAATGTAATGCCTGTTGGGTGTTTAGAAGAACTATGTCACTGCCAAGTTTTATTATTCCACATTTTTGACTTTGCAGAGCTAGGGAAATGTAACTAGACGTGCTAGTTTCTGTTGTGTGTCTAGTCAGTTTCAGTCTGGGAGTCTTATGCCCTAATGTAGATCTATTGAATTTGTGTTTCCAATGGTTACCTTAGGAGAAGGTTTAACTACTGAAAAACATTTACATAACACATCTATGAGGGAATTCTGTTTGCACTGTCTGGGGCTTTCAATGGCATCTAAGGTGCACAACTTATTGATTATTGGGTGCCTGCTTCTCAGCCAATACGTTCTGGGTGTCATTTTCACACGTGCCTACGTGACTTAGGAGCAACGACTAAGGTTTTAAAAAGTGACTAGTCATTTTGGGTATCCCAGGTATCCCATGCTCTGACAAATCAGGCCCCTTTATGGCATCTATAGTTGCATTCTCAAAAATCAGTCACTCCCAGATGCTGGAATTAATGGGTGCTGCCACACCTCCTCACTTGAAGGAGTAATAACTCAAAGACATGGTTTCCACCTTCAGCACCCTCACTGTAAAAATTGTTCCCGCACCACTGCAGTCACTTTTGAGAGTCTTGACCACAAGTCTCAAGCAAGGCAATGGACCATGTGCTCCTAACACTCAGGCACTTTTGAAAATCCCATACTTTGTAACTAATGTTTTACAACACTCAAAATGCTGTGCTTAAACTACCCTGTAGGATGCTTTAAAACAAACAAACAAACAAAATCATAGAATCATAGAATATCAGGGGTGGAAGGGACCTCAGGAGGTCATCTACTCCAACCCCCTGCTCAAAGCAGGACCAACCCCAACTAAATCATCCCAGCCAGGGCTTTGTCAAGCCAGGCCTTAAAAACCTCTCTAAGGAAGGAGATTCCATCACCTCCCTAGGTAACCCATTCCAGTGCTTCACCAGCCTCCTAGTGAAAAAGTTTTTCCTAATATCCAACCTAAACCTCCCACACTGCAACTTGAGACCATTGCTCCTTGTTCTGTCATCTGCTACCACTGAGAACAGTCTAGATTCATCCTCTTTGGAACCCCCTTTCACGTAGTTGAAAGCAGCTGTCAAATCCCCCCTCATTCTTCTCTTCTTCAGATTAAATAATCCCAGTTCCCTCAGCCTCTTCTCATAAATCATGTGCTCCAGGCCCCTAATAATTTTTGTTGCCCTCCGCTGGACTCCAAAATACATGATCGGACCAGTTCCAAGGAAATCTAAGCAGTTGGATGCACAGAATTTCTAACCTGCCAAAGTCTAAATGTGTCCCTGCATCTCAGCTTCTAAGATGTGAGACAAACAAACAAAAAATGCAGAATTGCTTTTAAAAATGAGCAGGAGAGGACTATGAAAGCATTGATGTCCATCTTGGCAGTGGGAGATCCCTTGGCTTTTGGGAAGAGCAGGATAAAAGGGGGTGAATTTTCCACCATCTCCTTTTTCAAAATACAGCATCTGCAGTCATCAGGCTAGTTTGGGGATGCTAGACGTATGAATGGTCAGGTGAAAATCCCTCCTAGACTGCTGAGAGCACAATGTCACTGCCAGGGAAGGTATTTTCCTCAAGATGTACACCAACGCAGAGATTCACCCCTGCGTAGAGGTGTAGCATGATGCCTCTGCTCCACATAAACCAGGACTTAAGTGATGCATCCATCTTCTGCGAGGGGCCTGCGCAGGGGTGAATTTCATCCTTAGTGATGACCATGATCTCCTCTTCAAACTGACCTAGAGCAGTTTGTAGCTTTGCTTAGTAACTGACTGATTTACAAGGACAAACCCAATGAACAGAACTCATCCAACCCTGAAAGGTAACAAACTTTGCACTTTTCTCCAAACAAGACGCTCCTCTGTCAAACAGCAAAAATGATATGAACTTGGAAGGGAGAAGGAACGGAAAAATTATGGGGTTGAAACAAGAACAAGTTAAAACTTACTTTGACAAGTTAGATGTCTTCAAGTCACCAGGGCCTGGTGAAATACATCCTAGACTGCTCAAGGAGCTGACTCAGAAGATATCTGAGCCATTAGCAATTATCTTCTAAAAGTCATGAAAGATGGGAGAGATTCCAGAGGACTGGAAAAGGGCAAATATAGTGCCCATCTATAAAAAGGGGAATAAGGACAACCCAGGGAATTACAGACCAGTCAGCTTAACCTCTGTACCTGGAAAGATAATGGAGCAAATAATCAATTTGCAAACACCTAGAAGATAGTAAGGTGATAAGTAACAGTCAGCATGGATTTGTCAAAAACAAAAAATGTCAAACCAACCTAATAGCTTTCTTTCACAGGGTAACAAGCCTTTTGATACTGTCTTGCATGACCTTCTCATAAACAAATTAGGGAAATACAACCTAGATGGAGCTAATATAAGGTGGGTGCATAACTGGTTGGAAAACCATTCCCAGAGAGTAGTTATCAGTGGTTCAGTCAAGCTGGAAGGGCATAATGAATGGGGTCCCTCAGGGATCAGTTCTGGGTCCGGTTCTGTTCCATATCTTCACCAGTGATTTAGATACTGGCATAGAGACTACACTTAAAATGTTTGCATCTGAAGAAGTGGGTATTCACCCACGAAAGCTTATGCTCCAATACATCTGTTAGTCTATAAGGTGCCACAGGACTCTTTGTCGCTTATAAAGTTTGCGGACGATACCAAGCTGGGAGGGGTTGCAAGTGCCTTGGAGGATAGGATTAAAATTCAAAATGATCTGGACAAACTGGAGAAATGGTCTGAAAGAAACAGGATGAAATTCTATAAGGACAAATGCAAAGTACTTCACTCAGGAAGGAACAATCAGTTGCACACATACAAAATGGGAAATGACCGCCTAGGAAGGAAGACTGCGGAAAGGGATCTGGGGGGTCATAGTGGATCACAAGCTAAATATGAGTGAACAGTGTAACACTGTTGCAAAAAAAGCAAATTTCATTGTGGGATGTATTGACACGAGAAGTAATTCTTCCACTCTACTCCATGCTGATAAGGCCTCAACTGGAGTATAGTGCCATGTTCTGGGCGCCACATTTCAGAAAAGATGTGGACAAATTGGAGAAAATCCAGAGAAAAACCACAAAAATGATTAAAGGTCTAGAAAACATGACCTATGAGGGAAGATTGAAAAAAAAATGGGTTTGTTTAGTCTGGAGAAGAGAAGACTGAGGGGGGACATAACAGTTTTCACATGCATAAAAGGTTGTTACAAGGAGGAGGGAGAACAATTGTTCTCCTTAACCTCTGAGGACAGGACAAGAAGCAATGGGCTTAAATTGCAGCAAGGGCGGTTTAGGTTGGACATTAGGAAAAACTTCCTGTCAGAGTGGTTAAGCCCTGGAATAAATTGTGTACGGGGGGTTGTGGAATCTCCGCCATTGGAGATCTTTAAGAGCAGGTTAGACAAACACCTCTCAGGGATGGTCTAGATAATACTTAGTCCTGCCATGCATGCAGGGGGCTGGACTAGATGACATCTCGAGGTCCCGTCCAGTCCTACGATTCTATGTCTGGTGAGAGAGATGACCAGTAATGCTGGCAGCTGTTTTAGTGCTTATATTTGGGGAGTTTCTAAAATGACATGCAGCTTCCTGAGCTGCAGGGGACAAGGAGGACACATTCTGCAATTTGATGCACGTCAGGAAGAGAAGACTTAGGCAAGGTCTACACTAAAAAGTGAGGTTGACCCAGCTACATCTCTTGGGGCGGGGGGGGAGCCCCCCCACACCACGTGATGTAGTTAAGCCGACCTAATCCCTGGTGTAGACAGTGCTAGGCTGACGGAAGGCTTTTCCTGTCGACCTAGCTACTGCCTCTCGGTGATGGGAGTTGAACCCCTTCTGTTGCTGCCACTGCAGCGTTTCCAGTGAAGCCACAAACAGCCTCGCACTACAAACCGAGAGCTGTTCACTGCTCCACTAGTTCCTCTTATTTCCTCTGAGCCCCCTCCTCCCCTTTTTTTTTAAATGGGCATTTCACATCATGTTAAAGTCAAACACAGACGGCATGCCAGGAGGAATGCCTGCCCAGCTCCACAGAAACCAGACACGGAGGGCCCAGCCACACCCCAGCTCCGCTGAACATAAATTACACCTCTAAAGGGTCCCAACGACTGGAAAACACCATGACAATTTCAATCCCTTTCTGAGGCAGGAGTAATCTGGCTTCTGGGACACTTAACCATGGCGGGTTTTACACTGGTTGCCAAATTTGGGAGCAGGAAGGAATTTCCCCACAGCCTTGGTGTTTTCTTGTCTTTCTTTAGGCTGAGGTGTGCCTGGCTCACATGATCAATTTCCCAGAACTGCAACTGGGGAGCAGGGGCGGTAGTGAAGGGGGGAAAAGGAGCCTAGCCTTTTCTCTCCTCTCTGCTGTAATTAGAGATGGGGCTCAAGCCATAAAGTCTGGATCCAGATTTCAAACCCCATCCCCCCACGTTTGGGGGGGTTTGGATCCAGGACTTTGGTTTGCAGCATAAGGATCACATCCATTTGCAGAATTTGGATCTGGCCCTGCCCTGGGTTTGAATTAAAAACCAAGGGGGCGGGGGAATGGACCAGGGCTTATCTCTAGTTTAACCCAGTGGCACACCCTAGTTTTATAAGGAGTGGGGTTGCCAAGGGCTTGGATGTTGGTTTTTTGCTCAAACTGGCTGGTGCAGTGTGTGCTCATGAACAGAGATGCAGGAGGGCAGGCAGAGCAGGTTTCACCTCTTCCCTGGTGGTGTGCAGTGCGCTTTCCCTCTCCGGGAACAACCTAACCAGCTTCTCTCCCTTGGACAGAGGGAGCCCCAAAATGCCGAGCGTATTCGCCTACCTCACCTCCGAAGTCGACTGGTGTGAAGGCAACTTTGAGCACTCTGAGGTCATCGCGGAGTACTACAACACGGTGAGTGTGAGAGCAGCGGGGGTGGGGTGTGTGTGTGAACTCACTATGGCCTGCTGTGCAGTGACTGTGAAACTCACACACATCCCCGGGGCAGCTGAAACCAGCAACCGTGGGGCAAAGGCTGTGTAAAATCGCGGGAAGAGGAGAGCAGAGATGGGATAGGCCAGGCAGGTCTGAGAAGTGGGGGTGTGCTCTGGCTGCCTCCGGGCACCCCCTTGCTTTGAATGTCAGTGTTTTGGGAGAGTGGGTGTGGAAAGAAGGTGCTAAACGCCTGGTAAATCAAGGGATATTTATGGCTGGTGAAAGGGAGGTGCTGACAACGTCAGCTGGAGTTGGGGATCCAGGAGGTGGGTATGGTGCAGGGTTCCCACTCAGAGAGCTCTGCAAAAATCCTGCTTTTCAGTCCGGCAGGTCTTCTGCCCGTTGCTGCAGACGCCACAGCCAGATTCATGTAATACGGAGAAAAATACACGAGTGGCTGAAACGCACTGCAAGCCAGCTTCTGAACCGGGGACTCCAGAAAGTGGAGTGTTAATGCATTAACAAACCACATCCCCACCACACTTAAGAACGTAGTCATTGCCAGGCTAGATCAGATGAGGGGGCCCATCTAATCCAGGGTCCTCTCTCTGATAGAGGCCAGGACCAGCTATTTCAGGGGAAGGTGCTGCAGTAGGCAGTCCTGGCATAACCTGCCCTGGGAATGTTTCCTCCTGTCCCCATTCCCAATAGTTAAGAGTTGGCTTAAACCCTGAAGCATGTGGATTTGCATCCTTCCCCCGGCTCTTGTTTAATAACTGTTCTAATTCTGGATGTTCCCATCATCCATAGAGAGGGTTCTACCTTTTGTGATGCCTCCCAGGTTTAACAATTCCCTTAACACAGTACTGCAGCTTCCCCCTACTAACCCGCTGCCAGCAGAGTGGATCTTCGGTTCTATCGCTGAACACGGTTCTCTCTGGGTACAGCTACACTGAGGCTGGGAGCGAGCCTCCCAGCCCTGGCAGACAGGCGTGCACTAGCTCTGCTCAAGCCAGTACACTAAAAACAGTAGCACGGGCAGTGGCTCAGGCTAGCCAGCTGCATCGAAACCTGTCTGACCCCCTGGGTCCCAGCTCGGGTGGCTAGCCACTGCCTGTCCCACAATGTCCACACTGCGTTTTATCCCACTAACATGAGCCTGTCTATCCAGGCTGGGAGTAGGGTGACCAGATGTCCTGATTTTATAGGGTCAGTCCCGATTTTGGAGGCTTTTTCTTATATAGGCACCTATTAACCCCCCACCCCCGTCCTGATTTTTCACACTTGCAATCTGGTCACCCTAGCTGGGAGGCAAAGTGCCAGCTGCAGAGTAGACATTACCCTGAAGTTCCCAGGACAAATTCCACCTTAGTGCAAGTGAACACAAAGCCTACAGATTTCAAAGAGGTCTTGCATGGGCTTACACCAGAGCTGAGTTTGGTCTGGATAGAACACCCACTTGGTATCCACTACCCTGGTCTTACACAACCCAGCAAATGTCACCATCAGTGCAAGTATCCCTACATTGCCACTGGCACCCATTGTCTGACTCACTAAGCACATAACTTGCATGGAAAATGGTGGTGTATCGCTGCTCAATGGACCCATATCAGACGGGGGAATAGCAAGCAAGAACTCGAACATTTTTTACACTTGGGTAACTCAAGTCAGACACTTAGGCCAGCATTTTCAGATGTGACTAGCGGTTCTCAGTGCCCCAGCGTGAGATACCCTCAAGGGGCCTGGTTTCAGAAAGCGGTGAGCAATCCGCCCTCTGAAAACAAAGCTCCTTGGAGGTGTCTCAAACCCCAAAAAACCATGTGTCTTGGCCTACGTTTTTTAGCACCTAAATAAGTTCAAAAGTAAAAATGTCAAGAGACATAGGAGCAGAGTCCCGTTTCCAAAAGAGACTTGGGCTCTTCGGGCCAGATTGTTAAAGATACTAAGGTACCTAAATAAGCACCTAATGAGATTATCAAAAGGACCTAAGGCCCTGACCCTCCAAGGCATTTAGGAGGAAATCAATGGGAGTTAGGTGCTGAAATACCTTTGAGAAGGTGGTCCCAAGTCACTTTTGAAAAGGAGACTTAGGCATTGGAATGCTGAGCCAAGCAACGACTGTAAAAATCTGGGACTGTGGCTCTTAAATCCCATAGGTGCTTCTGAAAAGGTCACCTTAAGTGTCTAAATATGGGTTTAGGTGCTTAACTTTCAAACCTGGATGCCTAAAGTTCTGACCCTAACCGGGTTTGTCTTATTTCATTTCCACTAGCCTGGCCTCATACACGAGCTTGTCTCTCATAGGATGGAGAACGAGATAAAAGTATTTGTATACCCAGGTGCCCAACTAGTGAGACCAAGAGCGAATATAGATTCTGCAGACAGTGAAAACCTTACAGGATTTTGTTTTGGTGATTATGTGGCTAGTTGTGTCCCTTCAGTTTCAACACGGAGCAACTGCTGAGAGAGAGAGAGAGAGATTTTTTCGGGTCCTTGGGGACACCTGACCTCACTTACTCCAATTGTACACTTATTTGGCCCAGAACCACAAAGGGATATAGGCTCTTAACCAGTAGCGTAGCTAGGGGGGGAGCAGGGGGAGCGGCCACTCCCCCTGAGCACATTTTCCAAAAGTGGCGCCTTTCCAAAAGTCCCGCCGCTGGCCCCACCAAGAGCCCGCTGCTGGCCTGGGTTCTTTCACCCAGGCCAGCAGCGGGCCGAGAGACCCCAGCTGGCAGGAGCCTGCGGGGGGAAACCCAGAGCGGGGCGGGCTGAGTGGCTCAGCCAGTCACCGCTCTGGGACTCCCCCCCGCGGGCTCCTGCCAGCCGGGGTCCCGCTGCTGGCCTGGGTGAAAGAACCCAGGCCAGCAGCGGGCCGAGAGACCCCAGCTGGCAGGAGCCTTGGTGGGGCCAGCGGTCGGGTGGCGCCTTTTTTTATGTGTTCGTTCCCCCTGGTGTTAGAACCTGGCTACACCACTGCTCTTAACTTCTATTGAAATCAATGGACATTAGGAGCCTAAATACCTTTGTGGATCTGGGCTTTACTTCTTGGACTGCAGTGGAATCGCTCCATTTTGATCCACACTCGGGTTCAGCTCCCGATTCAAGAAAGCATCCCTTAAGTGGGTGTTTTGCTTGAAGCATGCACTTAAATCCCATGGGATGGAAGCAGGTCCTTGGGACTGAAGCATGTTCTGAAGTGCTGTCCTGACTGGGAGTGGGCTTAAGAACATTCATAAGCACTCTCCTGACTAGGGCTCTTGAATTCAGGTGTAAGAGCCCGATCCTGCAAGGTGCTGAGCACCCACAGCTATTCCATTAACGTCAACGGGAATTAAGAGTAGTCAACACACCTCAGACCAGGCCCTCAGCAGGAGGAAAATCAGGATCATCGTCTTCCTCTTTGCATCCACCATCACTGGCGGTATTTCCACCTTTAAAACCCATCCCTTCCTCCATAGCACTGTCCCATTGACCTTGGGCCCATGATAATGCTTTCAGGTTGTGCATTGGCAAACAGACCCACACCCACAAATGCTCTCATGCGGCCTCCACGGAGAATGTGGCACAGCGTTCACTAACGAGATGCAACATTCAACAGATTATCAACTGGCAAACATTGGACTGAGTCGCTGGGGATGACAATGCGGCTGCTAGGCTACAGTCAGCAAACATTGCTTTGACCCGTTGTTGCAGGGCGTGGCTGGGCCACCATAGGCCATGGTGGTTAAAAGATCAATAAGCATCTCAGAAAAAAGAAAGACTCCAGGGTGGGGCTGGCCATAGGATATGGAGCCTTTCACCTATAGATCCAAAAGTCACTGCCACCTGAGGGTGGTTTAGAGGCCCCCTGGGAAAGGAATTGGTGACCTCTGACCAGTTCCGTTTTCCGGTGGCAAGATTCTCTGCTCAATAAGGAGGCTGCTGGATCCTGCAGTGTCTAGGTTGATTCCCCGGTACAGCATGCTGTAGTCATCCAATCCTGAGCCAAGACATGCCTGGATCACAGGAGCAGAGTCTGCAGCCAAAAGAGACAATCGCGTTCACCTGGCCAGGCAAAGAGCTATCACTCTATGTGATCGTCTTACAACAGCTGCGACATGCCCAGAAAGAGAGCTCTAATACCAAAGGGCAGGCACACCTGCTCACTTAAAGGGGCCGTATAAGAGGGTGCCTCATAGAGTTGCCAGGCGTCCGGTTTTCAACCGGACGCCCGGTCGAAAAGGGACCCTGGTTGCTCCCGTGAGCACTGTTGGCTGGGCCGTTAAAAGTCCGGTTGGCGGCGCAGCAGGGCTAAGACAGGCTCCTTGCCTGCCCTGGTGCTGTGCAGCTCCCCAGAAGCGGCTGGCATGTCTGGTCCCTACGTGCAGGGGTGATCAGGGAATTCCGGACGCTGCCCCCATCCCCAGCGCCGGCTCCGCAGCCCCCGACCGCTTCCGGGAGCAGTGCGGAGCCAGGGCAGGCAGGGAGCCTGCGCTGCCGACCAGGAGCCGCCTGAGGTAAGCACCGCCTGGCTGTGGCCCGCACCCCAACACCGTGCCCCGGTCGGAATCCCCTCCCGCACCCTAACTCCCTCCCAGACCCTGCATCCCCTACCCCAGGTCAGAACCCCCTCCCGCACCCTAACTCCCTCGCAGACCCCGCACCCCCTCCTGCACCCCTGCCCCAGCCCTGAGCCCCCTCCCACACCCAAACTCCCTCCTGGAAACCACCCCCTGAACTCCAAACCCCTCGGCCCCAGCCCAGAGCACCTTCATGCACCCCAAACCCCTCATCCCCGGCCCCACCCCAGAGCCCACTTCTTCCAGCAGCATCTTTCTCTTCCTTTCCCTTTATGAGGCCCAGATGCTTTCCCTTAAGACAGGTAATTACTCAGAGGTGCACTGAACCCCCCCCCCCCCCCCGCCCAAAACGACCTGTCACAATCCTCACCGTATCTTCCAATTGCTTTCCGCACTTTACCAGCATGAGCTTATTAGTCATTTCCAGGTGCAGCTTCATCTAGCAAGCTCCCCTCTCTGCCCCAGTCCCTACCAGACACGACGGGCTGGGTTGGCACCTTGCAATGTGCACTGAGGAGCAGAGCAGGGCCAGATTGAAATCCTGCTCCCGGCTTGCTCCATGGGGGAAGTCAGCTATACCAGCTCTTCTTGTGGCACAGCTGACTTCCTCCTCGGTGCCGGCTGGCGCATTGGGGTTGGGATTGGATTCGGGGCTTGATCCACTCTTCCTCCATCTGCAAGGGAGGGACAAGAGCAGCCCCACTGCGGCGGTTTTCCCAGCTGCACGTTGACCTGTGAGTGACCCACCCAGGGGAGAGCAGAGTAGTGTCTTATACACCCTACTCCCCTGAGCAGGTATGTCACAAGTGAGCCTTAGATAAGGTGTTTGACAGCACTGGCTGAGGATCAGATGAGACATTGATCGGCACCTTTGTCCTTCCTCTCCTCCAACCTTCCCCTCCTCAGTCTGTTTATACCCCTTACTGGTATACCCCTTCATGTTGTAGGCAGATTGTATCCTCTTGGAGGCAGACCCTCAGCTGGATCGAACTATGACAATTGGCATGAGAATCTGCCCCGTTGGTTTTCGCCGTGAGGTGCCCGATACAGCTGGAGGTGCTTTAAAATTAATAAATAACACGACTCGCTCTGTATGCATCAGCACTTTATACTAATCTTTTGGGCTTTATCTCTCGTGCATGGCCTGGGGCCAGATCCTTGTTTGGATATTTATCAGTTTTAATTTCAGCAAAGCTATGCCCAGTTATTTACACCAGCTGAGGATACGGCCTTCCCGATCTGTGGCTCCAGCTGCCGCATCAAATCAGCAGGAACTTTCAATGAAGGCTCCTTCTCAAAATGATCCTGGGTGGCATCTAAAAGGTTAAATTCTTACAGGCCATCAGCCATGGTTTGCTGCCACTGAATAACTTCGTGCAAGCCTGTGTTGTTCCATCCAAGTCCTTTTTAAAATGTTATATAAAAATTAGATACACAAGATAAGGATCCATATAAATTAAACAGACCGTTAAATATGTAGTCAATTATTTATAGTTGATGATTGCACTGTAATGCAGTAGCAGAGGTGTAATAATTAATATTGGCTAACTGAAAATTCTCCACCCATTGCTGCCCTATTATTATTTATTTATTGTATTGCCTTGGAGTCCCAATCACGGACCCATAGCCCCAGTGTGCTAGGTGATGTACAAACACAAAGCTAACAAGCTGCCCCAAACAGGTTGCAATCTGTACCAGACAAGACCAATCCACCTGGTGGATACAGACAGATGGCAGAGCACAAGGAAATAATGAGCTTAGAAATAGATAGTGTTAGGGTGTTAACAATCCCGTGTATACTTCCCTTTACTTCCATCTCAACACCTTTTTGCATGTGTCTCCTTGGCTCTGGTTCTCATGGAGCCCACCATCCTCCTTCATGCGCCTCGTGATCCATGAAACCTAGGAGCACAAGTTTCTCCTCAGGCGTTAACAGAAATGGAACCAGCAAGCTACATAAGTTACACCACTCCATCAATTGCCTCCTATCCCCATTCCAGTAGTATCAGCCCTACCTTTACTGGAAAGGATTTAGGCTCAGAGAGATTCCTCCGGGTGAGCTTCTGCCCCGCACGCAAAAGTCTAATCCACCACTGCAGTTACATTGCACTCTGGATAGCTGTTCTGATGGTAGATAGCATGGTCTGGTGGGTACAGCATTGGCCTGGGAATCAAGAAACATGAACGCTATTCCTCGCTCTGCCATGGACCTCATGCAAGTCACTTCCCCTTCTACCTCATGTCCATCTAGGTTGCAAACTGTTTGGGGGCAGAGACTATCTCATGAGGTGTCTGTGCAGTCCCCAGTTTTACTTTTCCATGTGAGCCATTGTTCATTTAGCTCTAGGGATATTATATATCATCATGAATGGGAGGGGTGGTGCCCAGGAGACAGTCTCACTATTAAAAGGTGGCCCAAAAGTCTAAGAACGCCTGTACCTGAAGGAAAATTCTTTGGGGCAACTGGTAATGTCCGTTCAACCTGTTTCTTAAGCTTTTGCCAGAGAAACTGACATCTTCCACACCTGCACCTCTAGTCTGATCTGCAGCATGCCCTGTTACACCAGTACAGGGCCAGGGCCACCTCACACAGCTCTGCTAATGCTCAGTCCTCACCAGGGCCGGCTCCAGGCACCAGACGGCAAAGCACGTGCCTGGGGAGGCGCCTTGTAAGGGGCGGCAGTCCGGAGAGTCTGGGGCAGCCATTTTTTTTTTGCTTCAGCAGTTCGGTGGCGGCCATTTTATTTTACTTTTTTGCTTGGGGCGGCCGAAAAGCTGGAGCCGGCCCTGGTCCTCACTGGAAGCAGCTCTGCTGTTTTCTCCAAAACTAAGATCGAGAATCTTGCCAAATGATGTGACCTGGCCAAATGGGGACATACAACTCTGACTCACTCTCCACAAGACCTAAACCTGTATGTGAACCCAAGAGATGGAAGGTCAATGAGCTGACTCACTCTTATAGACGAATTCCTGTTGCCGTCCCTTTAGCAGCTTGGAGGAGGTCGGCTGCTACTTTCTAATTTTCTGAGGGTTCACGGCTGAGGGTTGTGGGCTGACATTATGGCCAACAATATTATAGTGCCTCCGCATCTAGCTGCCAAGCTTAACTGCCCTGATTTCAGCTAGTCTGATATTTCTTGATTCTCATTTGCACAGTTCCCAGCCTAGCATCCTCCTGTATATTATACCTTTCCACTAATCTCTGCTCTTCTTGTGCTTCACATACCGTATTCTTTGGGAAATCATGTTGAGATCAGATAATTAAGGACACCATCGCAATGCACGATGAGGCAGAGAAACAGCTGTGTGGGTAAACTCAAACATCTACATTTCCGATCTGCTGAGTGTTTGATTGAGCAACCAGCCAACACTAATTCCTACAGCTAACTCCTGTAATTTGCACTCTGCCATCCTTTCTGTGCACACTTTCTCGCCATTTGTCCTTTGCGATCCCTCTTTGTTCTCCAGGGGCCCCTTTTACCTGGTTTTCAGGAATTTTTTTACAGCCTGTTTGTGATTTTTACATCTCTGGTATGTTTTCTCTGCCTTTCTTGAACAGTTGGTCACTGATCTCACCAGTAGGACTAGTATTTCCTCATGTGTCTGTTGTGTCACAACCTGAAGATATGAAGGGTAAGGTTGTGCCAATTCTAGCTTTGGTTAATTGCCCAGTCCAGGGTGGGAATGCTGCAGGAATTGGTGCTAAGTAACAACAGGCAGATCTCCTTGGCCTGAAAATTCCTGTAAATAAAAGCATCAACTAGTTTCATGAAAGACTTGATGCAATTCAAGATTAATCCGTAGAAGTTAAAGAAGTCCCAAGTATGCCAGCCTGTGCACCATACCTCTAACAACTTCATTGTAGCCTGCAGCCATGTTAGCTTGAGCTGAGATCCCTTTGGGTCTCACAAGATAAGCAAAGCCTGATCTTGCAGTCAGGTTCATGAGATGAATGAAAGTCCACTCGGATACGAGGGTCCACCTCTGCAGAACTGACTGCAGGATCAGGGCCCAAGTTCGTACCTAGATGGAAGACAAAAGAAGGACCACCTAGGTGAGGCAGGAAGTCATCTTGATTGTTCATCATCTGGCTTTCTTCCTTCTGGCTCAGGACTTAACAGATCAAGTATCAGGGGGTAGCCGGGTTAGTCTGTATCTGAAGAAGTGAGTTTTTCACCCACGAGAGCTTATGCCCAAATAAATCTGTTAGTCTTTAAGGTGCCACCAGACTCCTTGTTGTTTTTACTTACCGGATGCATCCCAAAGGTGCTACCTTTCAGATGAGACGTGACACCAAGCTTCTGACCCTTGTGGTCTGGAGAGATTTCGGGGCACTTTTCACAGGAATCAGGCTGTTGGCTCTGGTGTCTTTGCTACATTCCACCTCCTTCAATTCCTCTTGTAGTTTCAACTGGATAAAAGATTCCTCTTGCCCAAAACCATTGTCAGACTTTGCTGCACATTGTTAGACAGCTAAACTGTCACACCCCAGAACTGAGCCAGACACGGGCTCTCTCCTTTTATTCCCCCTTCAGGCTTGGCACTGGCTACAGGTATAGCTTGGCCCATAGGCTCCCTGCTGGTGTGGGGCCTCTTTGCCCCATCACACCATCACTGGAGGTTTTTAAAAACAGGTTAAACAACACCTGTCAGGGACGGTGTGAGTATCCTTGATCCCACCTCAGAGCAGGGGGCTGGACTAGATGACCTCGCAAAGTGCCTTCCAACCCTACAGAATTTCTGTGATTCTAAACATATTAAAACATGCTAATTACTGTAATAACATGTCATTGTTACAAAGTGCTTTGAAGATGGGCTGGGAAGAGTCATCTTGTCACGTTAATTTTAAAAGTATGATTAACGGATTTTTATTTCTTCATGTGATCACTGCTGTACTGGATAGCTGCCACCTCTCTCCCTAACCTCCACCCTAGAGCGCTTCCCATGTAACACACCATTACTCTGGCCCCCGTCTAATCCCTACCCCCTCTATCTTCCAGCCCACAACCCCACACCCCTTGCAAATGCTAGTTCTTCCCCATCATGGCTTACTGGCCTCTTTATGCAGAGCTCCTCATTCCCAACCAACACCACCCAGCTCCCCTTGTGTATTCAGGGCTAGCTGGGCAGAGCTGGTGGTACTAGAGGAGTTGGGGGAAGGAGTCAGGGGAGGAGAGAGACACAGAATGGGTGGGTAGCATTGGCATTTCTGTGGATATGCTTGAGTAACGAAGCCAGTTTAATCTCACTGGGCCAGACTCACTCCTGACCCGGGATGGTGCAAGGAAGTTTCGCACCCTAGGCGAAACTTCCTTGCACCAGTCCTACCCACCCCCCCACCCCCCGTGGCAGCCAGTCCCCCTCCCTCGCAGCGGATCCCCCCTCCCCGCCCCCACGGGCCGGCAGCTCAGCCCCCCGCCCGCGGCAGCCTCCCCCCACCTGCGGCACCCCCCCAGCTCCCGGCTCAGCCACAGAGCCGGGAGGGCGGGAGGCCCCCTGGCTCCCGGTGCCCTAGGCGACCGCCTAGGGTCGCCTAGTGGGCGCGCCGGCCCTGCTCCTGACATGTCTCCATTGACTTGCATGGAATTACACCAGGAATCTGGCCCAAGGGCTGCTTGCTGACTTCAGTCAGAAAGAACACAGCACTACCCTCCTCCCCAGGAGTCACTCTCCATCCATGTTCACCCCTGCTTTTTGACTGACACCTTTGCCTCTTGCATCTTTAACAACACCTCACTCTCAGACAGTGCTTTTCACTGGAGGCAGGTATCCACTTTATAGAGGGGGAAACTGAGGTACGGAAAGGTGGAGTGACTTGCCCAAGCGGATACAGGGCCCTGTGCCCTTTAAGCTGAATGTGTGTGTTGCTTGTTGTTTTTCAGATCAGCAATGTGAGTTTCTTCCTCCTTTTCCCCATCTTGCTGTACCTGAATCACCAATATGTCCAGCACCGCCCCCTGTCTGCCTATAGCCTCTCCATCATGATCCTATTAATAGGTATGTTTCAGGGTTATTAAAAGGCCTAACATAACCCCCATTGCCTTCAGCTTTCCAAAGGACCAGACTGTAAGTGACAAGGAGCCACATTCTGTTCTGTGCTACCCCTCCTGAGGGACGCTGCAGAAAGGGCACAGACCGGGAAGGGCCAAAGATAATAGCTTTAGGCCCCTCGGGCATGTCTACACTGCAACAATAAGTCTCAGAGCCTGGGTCGATTGACTCGCCGGGTTTCAGAGCCCAGGCTCCTCCTGCCCGAGCGGGAAAGTCTGCACACCACTGGTTTTAGCTCTGCAGCCCATGCCCCGCAAGCCTGATCCATTGACTGGGCTCTGAGACTTGGCACCAGGGGTTTTCCCCTTGCCGTGTCGACGTACCACCAGGTTCCGGGCTGCCTGCAGGATTTAAAATGGCCCCAGGCATGAGACTTAAATGGGTTGGTTTGCAGCCCTGAATCCTTGTAGTGCTGAATCCTTTGGGTGTGCCAGGGTCTGCGAGGGGGCAGGGGGTGGCATAGGGCTGTGTATGCCAGCCCTACGCTGCATTTCTCCCCAGCCCCTTTATGTCACCAAAGCAGGATCCAGAATACAGCCCAATCATTTTTTCCCCTGTGGGGTACCTATTTGCTCAGGAAAGCCCTGGGGGCCTGCAGGATAATTTAGCCCTTTTCCGCACCTGGTTATGTCCACCCTGCAGCTGGGAGGTGTACACGTGCGAGCTTTTCTCGAGCTCACGCGCCAACATAGCAGCGTGGCCGCCCGAGTACGTACCTAAGAGCTCGGATGGGGTTGTACTTGGGTGGCCAGCCCGAGGTGTCTCCCGGGCCGCTGCAGCCATATTCCTGTTTTTGCCACGCTAGCTTGAGCACCGCTAGTGTGTGTACGTCTGCCCGAGCTGGGAACGACCCCTCCCAGCTGCAGCGTACATACACCCACTGACGCTTGGAGGAGAGTCTCAGGTTCACAATTTTGGACCTACCCCTTGTTCTCTTATTATAGAAAAGGGTGAAAAGGAGAGGGCTCGAGCAGCGCCTCCATCATCTCAGGTCCCCTCTGCCTCACTTCCCTACAGACTAAGCCACTGATTCAGGAAGGCCCATAAGTACATGGTTATGGGATGGGCGCCACCTTAGACAAGTGCTTTGGGACCTTCCTGAATCAGGGCCTCCGTGGGGAGAGAGTCCTTCACAATGTGTAACAGCGACCCAGCCACCGAACTAGCAGCCCTGACCATATTAAAGACATTCACACTGGCACGGGACCAATTCCCTTCATGTAGACTCTGAGCAGAGACCCCCCCACCCCCTCTGCTCTCCGTGGCTGGCAGGGCGGCACCTTGGAGCTCCCGTAGGAAGAAAGGGTGGTGTGTTTATCCAGAAATTGAAAACAGGAGCATATGCTGTCTGCCATGAAAACCTCCCCCGCCCCCCAGTCCCACTGGACGACAAGCCTGATTCTCATTCACACTAAAGCCCGGTCATACTTGAGTTGAAGGCCCTTTTACCTGGCCAGAAGCAGTGTAAAGGGGCCTTAGTATAAACAGGAATCAGGCCCAAAGGGTTCAGATATCCCATTTGCTGACTCCTGGCTGCGCTCTCTTGCTGCCCAGGCTCAGCAGAGGCTTCATGGTCTGTGCCAGGGATACATCAACCCCCCTCAAAGGGGTGCCCAGCATGACCTGCTCTGGTTAAGTCAGGAGTGCTTTTTCCACCTCCCAAGGGAGTCCCCCCCAGTTCTCCACTGGATAGCTAGGGCTGGACCCTCGTCTCCGTTATAAACATCCAACCCTGCCGTGTCCCTTAGGGCTGGACGGGAACAGCAGCTGGGCAGGATTTGGCCTAGTGCAGGCACTGACAGGCCGGGAGGGGTCCTGCAACACAAGCATCAAGGGGCTGGTGGGACGAGCATTGGCCTGCTAAACCCAGGGTTGTGAGTTCAGTCCTTGAGAGGGCCATTTAGGGATCTGAGGCAAAAATTGGGGATTGGTACTGCTTTGAGCAGGGGGTTGGACTAGATGACCTCCTAAGGTCCCTTCCAACCCTGATATTCTATGGATCTATAGAAACTGAACTGCAGGATCCTCTGAAGCAGAGAATCTCCCCCATGAATTGCAGCGGATTGTCTCCTTGAGGGGGGTGCTGAGCTGGGAGGAGGAAGGTTATTAACACAACCAGTCTCCCTCACTGCAGGCATTTTCTCTACCTACTATCACCTGACCCTGAGCTATGTGGGACAGCTGCTGGATGAGCTCTCCATCCTCTGGACACTCGCCTTGACGTACACCTTTTGGATCCCAAAATGTTACTTCCCGGGATTCATCAAGGACAGGTATGACCTGGGCGGGACGCGTGGTGCAGATTCCAGCAGCTGCCTTTGTGGGGGCTGTGACACTGTATCGGACTTGTCGGATCCACAGAATCCCCCATTCATCAGCCAGCCTTGCTGAGAGGAGACACCATCGCTAGTACTGGGAACCAGAAACCTCATCGTTCACAGGTAGAAGATCTGTCAGTGGACCCACGAGGAGATCCTCCATCCCAAGAGCTCACCTCTGCTGGAGCTGGGTCGCTTTGCAAAGCTGACCAGGAGGCCGAGCATGGAGAATTTCACATACATAGATTTGGCAAGATCGTTCTTACAGGGCATGTGGCTGAGTGGAGAAGACTTGGGTTTGCCAAGTTAGGAACCTAAGATCTAGCCCGTTTGTATAACCTCTCAGTGGGTAGCAACCACTATACTGATGTTGCCTAATGCTTCCCATTATACGTATTTTCCCAACCATTTTTATTTGAAGAGCTCTAGTGTCTCCACGTTCTGGCAGGGATGCTGGCTTTTTAATACAGATGAAGAATGATCATCACCAGTTGCTACAAGAAGTGAGTTTAGGACACATGGTCTCCCAGTTCCCAGCCCACCATGCCTCAGTCAAAGCATGAGGATGAAGATGATGTTCCATCTTGTCTGTGTCCTGTCCCGGGGGTGGGGTGTTCAGTGCAGGATTTCTGCTTCCGCATGACGCAGGGAGATTCTGGGGAGCATGCTCAGTGCAGATGGAATATTCAGACATTTTTAGCAACAAAGAAGCAGCTCTACTGAGTACAGGTACATGGGGATTTTCAGCAGTTTATAACTCAGCCAAATCTGGCTGGATGTTCGTGGGGACAGCAAACGGCTGCCCCCAGGACCATCCCCTGCCAAATTTCAAGCTTCTGCTCCAGAACATGGCGATGCAAGAACTCTTAAAATAAAAATGGTTGGAAAAATATTTATAATGGGGCAGCACTGGGCAACAATAATACACTGGTTGCGACCACTCCTTTAGCACCTCCGGTGTTGCCCTCTGATCGCTAAAACCTCGTATTTCCTTGCCCTGGTTCATTTCTGGAAGGCTTTGATCTCCCTGTAACTGTCCCTGCAGTACCATCCATGCCCAGATGGTCACTCTGATAGGCGGAGGGACATTGCTGCAGGTTGGTATGCAAGAGGATGCTCTGCCTATCCCTGGGCCCTGTCCCCAAGAGCAGAGACTAGGGCCAAATCTGCCCCAATCGCAGGCTTTTTGTCTGAGCCTCAGGCTTTGGGGGGCTTTCTTGGGGCTGCCATCAAAATCTCAGGACTGCCGGTTGGAGCTGGGTCACTGCATTAGTGCTCCTGTTGCAGCAAGTGAGAAAGGGTCACCAAATACTACGGTTGCCACCTTTCTAATTCCTGGTAACCGGATCCCTGAGGCCCCATTCCTGCCCCGCCTCTTCCCCCAAGGCCTCACCTCTTAGAATCATAGAATATCAGGGTTGGAAGGGACCTTAGTAGGTCATCTAGTCCAACCCCCTGCTCAAAGCAGGACCAATCCCCAATTTTTGCCCCAGATCCCCAAATGGCCCCCTCAAGGATTGAACTCACAACCCTGGGTTTAGCAGGCCAATGCTCAAACCACTGAGCTATCCCTCCCCCCCTCAGGCCCCGCCCCTTCTCCGCCTCTTCCCCCAAGACCCTGCCCCCCATCGCTTGCTCCTCTCACCCCCTGCCCCCAGTCGCTCACTGGATTGTCTCAAGGAGCCTGCCTGCAGATAGGAGGCGGTAATGACCCGTCACCTCCCCCTGCCCCGCAGTAACCGGGCTTTTGGTTCGGGTGTCATTTAGGGTTGCCAGATCCCCGAAAATCAGGCACCTGACACCCTAAATAGCACCCGGACACAGAAGCCAAAAACCGGACAGGTGGCAAATAGAGCAGGGGGGAGGAAAGTCCAGACCAGCCACAAAGGAGCCCTGCGATTGTCCTTGTTCACTCACAGGGAGCAATTCTTTTTCTCACGGCTTGTTTTATTACTATTTATTCTGTTTTTGCAGCAGCCCCCTCAAGTCCCCAACCAGGACCGGGGCCCCCATTGTGCTGGGCATTTCCTAGTCAGACTAGCACTATTGCTGCTTGTTGGTAATAAACGAATGGCAAACATGTGGCAATAAAATCCATGAGCACGCCCAGAGGGGAGGCTTAGGGCAGCCTCTGGATTTCTCATTGTGGGGCGAGGGCAGGGTTTGGGGGGACAGTCCGTCTTCCCCCTTCCAGCCAGCGAGACAACCCTGACTGTGTTGCTGTAACTGCGCCCCACGCTTTGCTCTCTAAGCTGGGCTTGGTGACACTGGGAGTTTGTCATTCCCAGGTGAAAGAGGAGGTCATCGGGAGTTCACTGCAGAGCCGTGGGCGGGAGCAGCTGGGGAGGGACCTTGCAATGGATTTGCATGTGAATGGCCCCATGCGAGAGCCCTATTGTTGTTCAGCAACGGGCAAAATCTGAATGGGTTTGCAGGAGAAATCAAGGGCTGTCATTAACTCCTGCCACTGGGCTCAATCCTGCAGCCCCCTTGTGCAAGCAAAACTCCCACTGACTTTGCATCCGTCCTGCCCCTCCGGCCCCGCAGTTCCCACAAAGCAGAAGCAGGCCGTGCTTGCAGCTTCTTGTCGTCGTTTCCACTTTCTTTTCCTTTGAGAATCCCCAACTCTTCCCGGCCCACCCCAGGAGCCAGACAACCCAGCCTTAGTCTCAAGGAGCCTTTTGGAAAATCCCCTCACTCTCCCTCAGTCACGTGCCTGTTTTCTGGGAAGCTTCCCTTGGAGAACAGACATTCTGGGGAGACTCTGTTCTTGGTCTTGTTCTCCTGGGCTCTGCTCTGTTGCTGTCTCAGTCCAACTGTTGCTCGGGTGACCCCTGCCCCTCTCAGATTTTGGACGGCACTTCAGATTCTTAAACCTTGGGTCGAGTGCTGTGGCTATCTTTAGAAATCTCACATTGGTATCTTCTTTGCGTTTTGTCAAATCTGCAGTGAAAGTGATCTTAAAATGACCATGTGCTGGGTCATCATGCGAGACTGATATAACATGAAATATATGGCAGAAAGTGGGTAAAACAGAGAAGCAGACATGCAATTCTCCCCCAAGGAGTTCAGTCACAAATTAATTTACGCATTGCTTTTTAATGAGCATCATCAGCATGGAAACATGTCCTCTGGAATGGTGGCTGAAGCATGAAGAGGCATATGAATGTTAGCATATCTGGCATGTAAATACCTTGCAATACCAGCTATAAAAGTGCCATGCAAACACTTGATCTCACTTTCAGGTGACACTGTAAAAAAGAATCAGGTAGCATCATCTCCTGTAAATGTAAACAAACTTGTTTGTCTGAGCGATTGGCTGAACAAGAAGCAGGACTGAGTGGACTTGTAGACTCTAAATTTTTACATTGTTTTGTTTTTGAGTCCAGTTATGTAACAAACAAAAATCTACATTTGGAAGTTGCACTTTCATGACAAAGAGATTGCACTACAGTGCTTGTATGAGGTGAATTGAAAAATAGTATTTCTTTTGTTTATCATTTGTACAGTGCAAATATTTGTAATACAAATAATATAAAGTGAGTGCTGTATACTTTGTATACTGTGTTGTAACTGAAATCAATATATTTGAAAATGTAGAAAAACCTCCAAAATATTTAATACATTACAATTGGTATTCTATTATTAACAGTGCGATTAATCATGATTAATTTTTTTAATCACAATTAATTTTTTTGAGTTAATTGTGTGAGTTAACTGTGATTAATTAGCAGCCCTAATATTAATCCTTTCAGCAACGGACAGGGAACTTTCTCCTCCCTGCATTGCTGTGAAATGTACAACCCATAATACTCACCCCCGTCTGTCTGTCTCCCCTTTCTCATTAGGGCTCAGTTTGTCTGTCTGGTTGGCATCGCCACCGTTGTCTGCACCCTGATGTCATTCATCAAACCGGACTTCAATGCTTATCTGCTCAACAGCATTTCCCTCCACCTCCTCTACTTAATATGTCAGGAGCTGAAAAAGTAAGATGTGGGTTTTCTTTGCAGGAAAGTCTTTTGCATGTTTATTGCATGCTTCTGCAGGGAAGAGTGCAGGGGAAAGCCCCCACACACAGACACACAGAATCACACACACATTTGCGTGCACACAAGCAAAGACGCACATACATGCACACAAATGTACCCACACATGCACATATGCACACACAAACACACACACACAAGTGTACAAGTACATGCACACCCACATGCACTAAAGCACACGCACACAAGCATGCCAGCACACACACAGAAAGGCACCTGTGCATGTACACACATCCTCACACATGTGCGCACCAACAGGCACATACACCCCATCACCAGCTCTGCAGTAAATCGAGATTTCTGAAGAAGCCGCCATAAGA
The DNA here is from genome assembly GCA_033296515.1 of Macrochelys suwanniensis. Classification (NCBI taxonomy): domain Eukaryota; kingdom Metazoa; phylum Chordata; order Testudines; family Chelydridae; genus Macrochelys; species Macrochelys suwanniensis. Next base: position 6,546,672 of record CM065799.1, read on the forward strand.
ATACACAAACACTTTGGACAGACGGACATCTGTCCATTCAGATTTCTTTTGCTTATTTGCCTTGTGCCTCCATCTGACTTTTAATAATCATAGTACCTGTGGACAACAGTGGTGAAATTAAACTAAAAATCAAATTGGGGACCTCTCCTACTGAAATGAATAGAAGTCAAGGTGTACAGGTCTGTACAATGTCTGTGCAAAGGGCTTTGTGCACCTGCCGTTTAGATCTGTTATTTCAACAGACATGAGCAAATATGTAAGAACCTGCCATGCGACAATTTTCTAGTTTAGAGCTGAGTCGGCAGAATTATCAACAACTGAGTCATCAAGTGATTTCAAGTGAAGCAAATGCCTTGAATCAATTACAATTTTTAGAAACTGGTACTAGTTTATTTATCAGGTGAGTGTGGTGGGAAGTCAGCCAAGCATCAAGTTACAGCATGATACTGGGTGCTGAATTGCTGATAAGGTTGCAAAAGGCATTCCATTAACCTCCCCTCTTTTCACATACTCAGAATTGACCACCTTTAGTGTCTGCCCCATTGGGAATTTTTTTAAGCTTGCACTAAACCCCTTCAGCCATTTGGGTGCAAAATAAATCAATTAACAAAGAGCGCTTTCCTCATCTGACAAGTGTAAAGACAAAATGAAACTATACATTGAAACCTACTTTAAATACCTTGCTCAGGAAAACAGTAATGACTGAATCCCACCTGTAGGGGGACATGCGCACAGGCACAGAGGAACCTAGGCGTAACTCAAAGATGCAAATCTTGTTTTGGTTCTGCCCATTAAGACTCTATGAAGAGGAAGGATGGCCCAGTGGTTAGAGTGCTAGCCTGGAACTTGGGAGGTCTGGGAACTCCCTGCTCTGCCACTGTTCCCCTTCTTTAGAAGGGAAACAAATAGCACAGTGTGTTTGTGAGGATAAGTACATTAAAGACTGTAAGATGCTCAGATGGGGTAATGAGGATTGTATAAATAGCTAAGATAACATCCGAGTAAGTCTCTCTCTACTCTAAATGATTGTATCCTAATTCTATTCTCCATGAACCTGATCCAAAACCTGCCGATGTCAATGGAAAGACTGACTCCAAGGGGCTTTGGAACAGGCCATCATTTCTGATTCAGGTGGTCCCTAGAAAGATACAGGGCCAGCGCCTGCATTAAGGCCCCAGTTCAGCAAGGCATTCAGGTACCTGCTTAAGTACGTCCCAATTCAGGGAAGTAATTGAGCATTTACTTGAGCGCTTTGGTGAATAGGGATGGAGAGCTGTGCTGAACTGGGGCTTAAATGACACAAAAACCTTAGCCACAAGGGGGATGAGATAATATATTTTATTGAACCAGCTTCTGTTGGTGAGAGAGACTTGCTTTCGAGCTTACACAGGGCTCTTCTTCAGGTCTGGGAAACCTACTCAGGCTATGTCTACACCAGTGGTTCCCAAACTTTACCAACCCGCGAACCCCTTTCACTAAAATGTCAAGTCTCGCGAACCCCCTCCTAAAAATGAACATTTCCTGGGATTTTCTCCTTTATCTGAGTATAAATTAGAAAAGTGCTCTTGGAAATAGGACATTGATTTTTATGACGTGCTTATTACACACTATGTATTATTAATTATTATTTATCATGACAGTATCATTATTACATTATGAAAACGGCAACACTCTTTCAAGAACTCATTTTCGTCGCTTGTATCACTTTGAATAAGCCTGTTATAAGACAAGGCTCCTAGGTTTCATCAAGGAGTATCAGATGTGAAACAGCATGCAGGGATTTAAAAAGACAACTCAAATCAAGAATTCCTCCTACACAAACATTCAGGTCTTGAGCAGTCCAGGCAAACCACACACGTTACAACAAAGCTTAAACTTGTTCATCATAATTTTAAAAACAATACTAGCTGCCTGTTTCATTTTAAAAACAGCAAAAAATATCCACTTTCCTTTGTATTTCTTATAAGGAGTCTTGAAGTTTAAATCTTCTCAGTGGGATAGATATGCTTGCTTTGATCTGCTTAGCTCTTGGAAGTCCAGGGACTCCAGACTGCTGGCCCCGTGCTGCCTGGGGTCCCTAGAGACAGCTCTGTCCGCCATTAGGGAATTTTTTTCCGAGAACCCCCTGTAACATTTCACAAACCCCCAGGGGTTCACGAACCCCAGTTTGGGAACCACTGGTCTACACTATAGGGTGACCAGATGTCCCGATTTTATAGGGACAGTCCCAATTTTAGGGGCTTTTTCTTATATAGGTACCTATTATCCCCCACCTCCTGTCCCGATTTTTCACACTTGCTATCTGGTCATCTTACTACACTAGCACTTTGGTCAGTATATCTTGGATATTGCTCAGGGGTGTGAAAAAACACCCTGCTGAGCGATGTAAGTTACACCGACAAAAGCGCCGGTGTGGACAGCGTTATGTTGGCAGGGGACGCTCTCCCATCGACATAGCTACCGCCGCTTGTAGGAGGTGGTTTAATTCTGTCCACAGGAGAGTTCTCTCCCACCAGCATAGAGCAGCTACTGGTGAGAACCTACAGTGGTGCAGCTGTATCCGTACGACTATGCTGCTATACGCTTGCTAGACATGACCTTAGGGCTTGTCTACACTGGCAATTTGCAGCACGGCAACTTTTTCGCCCGAGCGCAGCAAGTTTCAGCGCTGTAGAACGCCAGTGTAAACAGTGCACCAGTGCTGGGAGCCGCGCCCCTCGTGGAGGTGGGTTTTTTAGAGCTCTCCCAGCGCTCTGCCGCGACCACACAAGCCATGTTAAAGCGCTGCCGCAGCAGCGCTTTAACATTGCCAGTGTAGACTTGCCCTTAGAGCAGTGGGTCTCAAACTTTTTTACTGGCAACCCCTTTCACACAGCAAGCCTCCGAGTGCGACCCCCCCTAATAAATTAAACACACCTTTTTATATATTTAACACCATTATAAATGCTGGAGGCAAGCGGGGTTTGGGGTGGAGGTTGACAGCTCGCGGCCCCCCCATGTAATAACCTCGCAACCCCGTTTGATGGCTTCTGTGAGGTGGGCTCAGTTCCTAACAGGCTAAATGCCCAAGCACATGAAACGACCAGCACAACTGGTATGAATGCACCCTCCTGTTGACAGTCTAAGGAGTATGTCTACATGGTAATCCGGTGTTGCAACTGCAGCCCGTGTAGACGTACCTGCGCTTTGACCTAGTTAGATCACAGCTAGCTTAAGGAACAATAGCAGTAAAGGCACAGCAGCACAGCACAAGTTAGCCCGGTCCACCCTCCTAAGGTTATCCCAGCTTCACTGCTACCTTTGGTCTAGATAGTTCAAAGGGAGCTTGATAGACCTCCTCCTGCTGCAATCACACCTCCTGACTTCTGTGCAGAAGTTTGTTCTGCCACTCCCCGTGCTGTACTTGTTCTGGGGACCGAGGCTGGTATTTTCAAAAGACCCTAAGGGAGTTAGGTGCTGAAAACAGTCTAATTGCAGTTAGGTGCCTAACCCCCTTAGGCTCTTTTGAAAATCCCACCTGAAGGTTCCCCCGGATTGTCAATGATGCACATTTCATCATTACCAAACCAGTGTTTAATTTGTAATGTAAGAGGTGCTGAGGCTCAAGCAATTTTTTTACTTTCATAACTCACGCGGCAAGCCCAGAGGAGCTGGGCTCTGAACTGCCAAACCTAGAGGCATCGGGGCTCAGCCCTGGCAAAAATTAAACACTGCACACTGTCATTTACATAAATAAATAGCGTATGGAACAGCAGGAAAATGTGGTTTGTTCATTTCCAATGGGAAGCAACCAAGTCTTGCTCTGATATATTGAGGTTGGCAAATTAAATCGAACTGTTGCTTTTCAAAAACGTATTGTACACCGAAAGGACAATTTTCTCCTAACCTCAAGAAACCAATCTTTCCCCCACCACTGTCTCCCAGGTGCAGTAACCCACGTGTTCACCGCATAGCTGCGTTCATGGTCATGTGGTGGGTGCTAGCCATTAGCTGCTGGTTAGGCGACAAGTGGTTCTGTGGATTTTGGCAGAGGATCAACTTTTGTTACCTTCACAGTTTCTGGTAAGAGTGGCGGCTTCTTCTCCAGCGCTGCTTTGACTCAGTGGGGAAGTTGCTATGGGGAGTTATTCCACAACGGTTCAGCTGATCGCCATATTTGGGGTCGGGAAGGAATTTTCCTCCAGGGTAGATTGGCAGAGGCCCTGGAGGTTTTTCGCCTTCCTCTGCAGCATGGGGCACGGGTCACTTACCAGAGGATTCTCTGCATCTTGAAGTCTTTAAACCATGATTTGAGGACTTCAATAGCTGAGACATAGGTGAGGGGATTATTCCAGGAGTGGGTGGGTGAGATTCTGTGGCCTGCATTGTGCAGGAGGTCAGACTAGATGATCATAATGGTCCCTTCTGACCTTAAAGTCTATGAGTCTATGAGTCTAACGGGAAAATCCATCATGCTGGTTTCAGAATGGAATGCCCAGAGACAGCCTGGGGGTTCGGGAGATCAGAAAGCACTGGGGGCGGGGGGGAGGGCATGAGAAGCTCTATGGTGATGTGAAATCAATATTAGGGCTGATAAATGATCCCTTAATGTTATATTCTTCATTTTTTAATTCTTTGAGGCTGGGATTTCCAGAGGAACCTAAGGCAGTCAGGTCCCTAAATCCTATTGGATTTGTGTGCCTAACTCCCTTAGTCTGCTTTGAAAATCCCAGCCTCCATCTTTATTTCTCGAATTGGTTGAAATTGTTCTGAAGGAGCAGTTATCTGTCGGAAAAATGCTGATTCAACAGAATCTGTTGAAACTTTCTATGGAAACCAGAGAGACAAGGTGCGTGAGGCAATATCTTTTATTGGACCCACTTCTGTTGGTGAAAGAGACAAGCTTCTGACCTACACAGAGCTCATCTTCCGGTCTGGGAAAGGTACTCAGGGCTTGTCTACACTTAAAACGCTGCAGCTGCTCCACCAGAGCACTTCAGTAAAGAAACTGTGGACACCAACAGGAAGCGTTCTCCCATTGGCGCAGGTATTCCACCTCCCCGAGAGGCAGTGCGGTAGCGAGGTCAATGGGAGAATTCTCCTGTCCGCCTAGCACTGTCTACACTGGGGGCTAGGCCGGTTTAACTGTGTCACTCAGGGTGTGGGTTTTTCACACCCCTGAGCAACAGTGATACCAACCTCATTTGCTCATGTAGACCAAGCCTCAAAAGTGTCACAGCCAAATACAAGGTGGAACTGATTGTTTAGCGTGTGTATTTAACACATATTGTAAAAGACCATTCAAGGTGAAGTGGCCAGTTAACTCTGCAGGCAGCCTCAATGGCTTTCTGGCAGCTCATCCACCTGCCAGTCTCCCCCATCCGCCATCTTCCTGGGAAGCTGGGTCCCTGGGCTTGGCCCAGAGGGTTTTAAAACCCTCCCTTACAGTTCCTCCAAAAGGGACTTTCTCAACCACTTCCGTTCTGCAGAAACTCTCACACGTCTGGCTTTTGGTTCCAGTTTGTCAGAAGTGTGAAACTTCCCGCAGGATGGAAATTCCTGTTCCTACACAGCTCTATTTATTTGACGCTTTCTGCAATAAGGGCTGCAGCCTGAGGTCCTGATTCCGTTTTTACTCCGGGTCTGTCTACACTGCAGCCTAGGTCGGCATAATCTGTGTCACTCAGGGGTGTGAATATTCCAACCCCTCTGAGCGACATACGTTTACAGTGACATAAGCACTCGTGTGCACTGCGCTATGTTGGCGGGAGAGCTTTTCCTACCGACATCGCTTCTGCCATTCATGGAGGTGCTTTTTGTGCAGACAGGACAGCTCTCTCCTGTTGGCATATAGAGCTTTTTCATCAGACATGCTGCAGCAGTGCTGTGTGTACAGACATGGCCTCAGTCTTAACTTACGCAAAACTCAATGCACGTTTCCCACCACTCAAGATTTGGCCCTAACAATTGATTAAACACCACTTAAGCCCTTGGCACTAGCCAAATGCATTTTTACCAAGCAGACCTTTACTTGCACTGTTCTGATTAAATATCAGTCTATGCCTTTTGCTTTCCATATGCTGGATCTCTTCTCAGGGAACTGTATCAATTGTCATGTTCTCTGGATTCTCTGAATAACCGACAGTGAAGGAGAAGGATAATAATTTGCCCACATAGGATTTATAGCTGCCTGAGTGGGTCAGCCAGTTTGTTCAAAAACTCTATGCTCAGGGAGCATCTTCAAATTCCTTCCCCACAGCTAAATGTTATGATACCTGAGATCCAAATGATCAGGCCCTGAAATCTGGAACATACAAGGTCAGACAGTATATGATTTCTTGATAATTTGGTTTTGATCTAACTATGTAGCTGTAGCCACATTGTGGCTGGAATTGTTTTAACATCCTCCACATTATCAGGGCTCTAGCATAATTTTCCTCAGTGTGGACTGAGTTTTGGTTGAGAATCAGGAGAGGGTAATGACTGGGCCACGACCTCCGATGGTGTTAACTGGCCACTGACATCAATGGAGCCACATGGATTTATACCAGAATCTGGCCTGGTTTGTGTCCAGCAAGGTGGTCTAATGTGTTCTTCATACAAATCCACACCACACTATCCTGGCAACTACCGTGTGGCTGGAATACTTTCCACCATCATATGGACAGGGGCTGTGTCATTGCAGAGAGCAAGATTTACTGGCTTTGGTGTTGCCACTTTCTTCTCACACCCATTCTTTGTTTCTTTGCCAGGCATGTACTGATATCCATCGCTCTCCTCTATTGCTGTCCCTTGTTTATCTACTTCGATTCTCGGTACGAGATACCTTCCTTTGAACCGGAGCTGGAGTACTGGCCTAGTGACTCCTGGCCAATCGCACTGCCCTATCTTGCTCTGAGGACACCTTACAAACGGTGTTAGGGCGAGGTGCTGTCATTCAGATCCCTGGTGTAGGGGGAAGAGTGCCAGAGCACAGCCGTTTTCTGCTAAAATACCAAAATCTCTCTGTGTGTTGCTTCGAATGGCTGTTTGGATGCCACCATAGTGATTGGGGTGCAGCGCCTGATGCTGGAGACTGACTGTGAAGTCTGCACAGTCGGAAGAATCCAATGTTTTCCTGAGTTCACACTTTGCACTGATCCCCAGTGAGCGGGGGTGACCCCTATTGGAGGAATCACACTAATAAAACAGAAGCCAAAGCGCTGGCAACTGGCTATGGGGCTGCTATGATCAACATTATTGTTATTTATTGATGTATATGATACCTCTCATGAGTGTTGTGTATTAAAGCTATAGACACTGATGACTGCTGGAACACATCTCTGTACCTAACTTCACACCCATTGTCTGAGAGTCACTTGGACAAAGATTTCCACCAAAGCATCCGTCTGCCATCTGATCCTGCGAGGGCTAGATTTTCAAAGTGCTAGATGATGACTGGGTGCCCGAAGAGGGGCAAGGCACAAGGAACCATTCCCTCTTACAGACCCTGGGTAAGAGCCAGGTGTAATTGCTCTCCTGAGCACAGGTGCGGCTCCCTTCTAGTGTTACCTGTAGCTCTGCTAACCCTATCGGGGGCATCCTTGGTGAAGCTACTAACATGAAAGGCTTAACTGGACATGCAATTATGCTGTGTTCTCTAAGTGCATTCTCCCAGCATGCCACGTTTCTGCAGGAGGCATGGAGATGCAATCTCTTCTCGAGTCCCTCCTACGGAGGGTGCAGCTGAGCATCACACCCATCACGGGCCCAGATCAATCAGGAACAATGTGGCCCTAAACCAACAGTACAGCCAGCCATAAAGTGCTCTGTACAATTACAAACCATACACACAGAGGAAAAATTCCCTTCACTCGCTGCAGAAATGCAGCCATCTCTGTGGTGGATGCCACAGCAACACTACACAGCAGCTGAGACCAGAAGGAATAATACTGCATTTATGGGCACGATTCTGATCTTGCTCAGTCTAATATTACACTGATGTACCTCCACTGGGATTACTCTGGCTTTACACTGGTGTAACTGAGATCAGAATTTGACCCAATAAGTGGGTTGGGAAGGTGAGTCTATCTTTCTCTCTAAATCCCATGATTCATTGTCTAGGACCAAGTCAGGAATCTGGGAAGGAATGGATCAGAACACAGTATCCACCACCCAGCTATACTTAGAGCACTTTGGGTTTATCCTTCTGCAGATATGTTCACTTGATTTCCCAGACGTAACCTCCCCAGCTCCGTGCCCCCACCCCAGCTAAAAGACCGTCTCAGCTATTTTAAGACCCATTTCTCTGCTCTCCATGGGGGAGACAATTATAACCACACAAAATCTACCCTGAGCTATCACCCCAACTTCCAATCAACCCAACATCCAAGAAGATTCTGTCCACTTTCGTGAGGCGTTCACCGAACAACGAGAAGCTGCTCTAGCAGCAGGTAGGAACCAACCCAAACCAGAGAATCCCAGGTGAGCAAAAGCTCCAAAGATTCCTAAACCAAAGACAATTCTCATAAATTCTGAACTTTGGAATCTCTCCAACTTCCTGCCCCTCACTCCCTCTCCCTGTGTTGCATGCACACCAAAGTTGATGGTTGGTTTTTGATAAGGCACATCAAAGGTATAGGCAACAAAGGGATCAGTCTCTCTGCCCAGCTGGGAGGTTGGACTAAGTAGGACATGGAGCCAGGAATTACTGAGTGACAGTGATTCCATCTATGGCTTTGGGTGAGTTACTTCACCTATGTCCCAGCCTCCGTGTAATGGGGGTAATATTGCTGACTCACCTCCAGGGGACTGTTAAGATTAATTAATGTTTGCACAGGGCTTTGCTCAGGATGGTAACCATGCCTCAGGTGTTTGGAAAGTCAGATTCACAAACCAGGATTTGTTTTGATCTGATGAGACGCGCTATGTAAGTGCTAGGCATCATTATTATTATGAAAGGAAGTGAGTTGGCCCATGCCTGGGAAACTTGGGTGATGACATCATCTTCCTCTCCATGGCCATCCCTAGGGAGATGGGGGAGTCTGAGCTCGACCATAAGCAGCTATGTGGTTTAAAAAGTGTTAAATCCTGTCCACACTAGTGGTCAAGCACATGCTGCCTGACAGGTTTTCAAAAGTGAGCTATTTTCCTAGTCTAGACAGGGACGTAGCTAGCTTGTTGGTGTCCAAATTACTGTGCATGCACAATCCATCTGGTCCACCTCAGCACCCGTTACCACTCATGAGACAGTTGCCCACTTCGACGTAAGGCCTACCCCTCTGACACAAGCTCTCTCTAGCCCCCTCCAATACAAGCCCCTCCAGACACAAGACCCCACCTCTCCCCCAACCCACCTCTGGGTGCCACAAGTACTCCTGTTCTTTTTGCTGACACAGACTAACACGGCTGCTACTCTGAAGCCCCATGACTGTACTGATGCCAAAGGCTTCGCTCGACTGCAGCAAAACAGACACACACTGAGGACTCAGCGGGGTTGCTCAGGCTGAGAAGAGGACACCGTTACTGGCCCCATCTCTCCATGTCCTCTCTGTGGGCTGGGAACTGCCTTGCCTCCCAGGGGCCACACTGCCTGGGGAGTCTGTGTCCCTGCACCAGCAGCAGAAGAGGATCTCTGCAGACAGCGTAAAAGGTGGCTCCGAATGGGGACCAGCCGCTGCAGTGGCTCACTCCCCACAATGTTACATGCCTCCCAGAGTCAGGTAAGCGTGGGTGCACTTGCACTGGGAATGGTCAGTCCTTTGGTCTCCCACAGCTGAAGCAACAGCAGAAACACTACAGTGCTTCAGTGTGTTCACCATGGCAGCATGTCGCCTCAATGTGCTTTGAACGGGGTTAGACAACAAAGCCCTAAGAACACCAGTGCCCTGGTGATGCTAGCTCCAGGAGAGCTGCATCGGTGCCAGAGTCACTGTGCAAAAGTGCCAGGAGAGCTCCCGGGAACACCAGACCTTTCAGCCCAAGCCTGCTGGTTCCCTTTACTACCCACCTCTGCAGCCACTAGATGGCAGCACGGCATGTAAAATTAGGTAAACACTGATGGTTCCAGAGGGAGACAAAGGTGCCAGAAATGAAACAGTGGGCCGGATTCTCCACTGCCCCTGTGCAGACAGACACCAGTACAAAGGGGAATGCTGTGGTGGTATTTTACACCCCCTGTGCACTCACTTTACCCCAGTCCAATGACTGCATAAGCTGGAAAATGGAGAATCAGCTCCCCTGTCTTTGTCTGCCTGGCTCGCTGTTCTCTTTCTCTTCCAGTGTGTCTCTCCCTCACTGTCACCCTCTCTTTGTCTCTCATATTCCATCACTGTCTCTCTCTCCCTCTGTCACACTCTCTCCCTTTCACTTTTCCTCCCCATTTAATTCTCTCTCGCTCACCCGCTCGCTCTGTCTCCCTCCCCCCTCCCCATTGCATTCTTCTGCTGCCTATTAATAACTTCTGGTCAATTTCACAGGTTGCCCGCTGGGCGCCCTCCCCGCCAATGTAGCTATCCGGCCCCAGCCACTCTGCATTCTGGCACCAAGTTCAAAAGTGCAGTGGGGCTTTTATTCCCCGCCCCCCTGCTCAAATAAATGACTCCGTTGCCAGGTAACTTGGCACAGGAAGAGTTGGTCACCTATGCTCCCCCAGCCTGCTCCAGGGGCTGCCTGGAAGAGCTGCGGTGGTGGGCATTTCCCAAGGCCCTTGCAGCGGTGTCCAATAGAAATTCGATGCTAGCCACACTTGTGGTTTTGAATTTTTCTTATTAGCCACATTATAAAAAAACCACATGCATTAGCCACAATTCAATAGCCAATTAGCCACATGTGGCTAGTGGCGAACGTATTGGACACCACTGCCCTAGAGAGTCAGACACACAGATGTCATGCAGGGAAGCAACAATCCCCAGACTCAGCGAGTCACTGTGATGGCAGCTTCCACGGCAAACAAACCCAGAGGCACAAGCCCCCTGCATCCCATCGGAACAACTCAAGGGGTCTGTTCTAAGCGCATCTACATTAAAAATGAGGTTGCTGCACTTGAGTGGGTGCCCCAGGCCTCAGTCACAACTAGGGGTGAGACCGAAACGCCCAGTCAAGTGGATCGATACCCGGAGAGGCCTCGTGGCATCTGAAACCTTCATGGGTTTTTGGATGAAGCCAGACGCTCGTGCTTATGAACACATTATTAGAAAATGGATGGGATCGTCAAAGGGACAGTTCGGGACATCTTTCTCTGAATTTGAATGGATTTGTGTTTTGGATCATGCCTGGGGAGCAGCATGAATGGAGGGGGGGATGTTGGGGTGCCACATCCTGCATGCTGAGTGCAAACAATGCCACAAAGGGCTGTGAATACATCTCTGTGGCCCTAAATGTAAAAGGGGGAACAGTGAGGAGTAGGCAGGATAGGTGCTGCAGACCCCGGTGAGGAGAGGGATTGCATAAAAATAAAAATCAATTCAGAGGTTTGGCCAACTGTTTCTCTTTGGTTCTAATGCTCATAGTCGTCCCCCGCCCCCCGCCCCCCCAATCATCCCTACCAAACATGTTGCTTTCAGGTTCTAATGAACCTCAAAGACTCAAAGGGAAAGTGGACTTCAGCAATCAAGTTTCCCTGGTTTGCTGCTGACATTCAGTAAGCCCAGCAGCTCCCTCCCTCCCTGTTACATGGATGTCAAGTGGGTGACGGAGGTCATACCTGATGAGCCCACCACACCATGAGGTAACAATGGCAGCCAATCCACAGGGTGGAGCAGAAGAAAGGCACTGCAAAGAACCTCTGTGAGAACTGCAGGGACACAAGAAAGCTCTGAACCGTGAGGTTCCAGGGCACCAGACTCAGACATGCCCTGGTGCTAGGAATGCTGCTGCTCACATGTCCACCCTGAAACCATCTTCTCTCCCTTCCTAGCTCTCTCCTGCACCCCTGACCTCCCCTGGAGGGCTGAATTGGCATACAGATCCACCAAAAATTCAGGCTGTTCCTCCAGCCCAAACCATCCCGTCCTATCCCTATCTGCTGAGAGTCTTCCTCCCACTCTGGGATCCTTGATCTCCCCCACTCCCCGCAATCCCCCTACCACATAATTGGTTCCTCCCAGCCCTCACTATGGATATAAATCCATGTTGCCCAATTCCTCACTGCCCTGCACCTGCCGTGCTGCCATTTACATCAGTTTCAAATGAGTGTAAACCACCACTGCTCCGACTCACAAGCATTTTGCACTGAAAAGATCATGTGAGCCAGCATCAAAAGCCTTACTAAAGTCAAGATATATCACATCTACTGCTTCCCCTCTATCGACAAGGCTTGTTACCCTGTCAAATAAGGATATTAGGTTGGTTTGACATGATCTGTTCTTGACAAATCCGTATTAACTGTTACTGATCACCATATTATCTTCCAGGTGGCTTACAAACTGATTATTTGATTATTTCCTCCATTATCTTTCTGGATACCGAAGCTAGGCTGACTGGTCTATTATTCCTCTTTTAATAGATTGGTACTATACTTGCCTTTTTCCAGTCCTCTGGGGTCTCTCCCATCCTCCAAAAGTCCTCAAAGATAATCGTTAATGGCTCAGAGATCTCTTCAGCCAGTTGCTGAGGTATTCGAGGATGTATTGCGTCAGGCCCATGCCAACTTGAAGACATCTAACTTGTCAAAGTAATTCTTAACTTGTTCTTTCCCTACTTTAGCCTCAGATCTTACCCCATTTTCGCAGACGTTCACTACATTAGTTGTCTGATCACTGCTAATCTTTCTGGTGAAAACTGAAACAAAAATATGGGCCCCTGGGTCACTTGGATCCCTCTAACCCTGCCCCTATCTCAGTCCCTCACATGGGATTTCCTTCCCCATGCTCCCTGACTCCTCCTTTTAGGGCTGGGGTCACACTGCAGGAAGATGACAGGCAGGAACATTTGATGGAATCTGGAAGATAATTTCAGACTCCAGAACCCAGCTCCCCAGTGAGGGGCAGGACACAGGGAGAAAAATAATTTAGGAACAAGGGATGATGCAGAGGCAGACAGTTAATTAAAATTCCCCCCATCCACCCTCCACCTGGGGCCCGTTAGAGCAGAAGGGAAGCTCTAGCATCAGATCCGCCCTGGTGAGATGGGGGGGCAGGTTTGCACTCACTGACTTCCCTTTATGGTGCCCAATGTCAGGAAAAGTGGTGCAGTATCATTTCAAATGAACACTGGTGTAAACTAGAGTAAAAACTGGCCCTTAAAATTAATTTTCGCAGATTTTACACAACTAGGAATAAGGGCCTCCTTTTTACATTAGGTTCACTTCTTATGATCAATATTTTATATCGACCCAAAAGCAACATGCCATAAGAAGAATTCTCACCCCTGTCTTTTCTGTTGCTCATTTTCAGGCAGCAATTTGTATGGACCCCAAGACCTGCAGCCTAATGAGGAACCAAAGCAAAAAAAGAGGATAGATCATAATCTGCAAACACTAAATAATCTAGCTGTTGTTAGTTTCTAAAATCACTTTGTTTATTGCTGACCAACAGATGCGGTGGCTTTTCGTGGCCCGATTAATGACATGCACCTTGATTTCCCTATTATGGCATCATTATATTGCAGCATACACACAATGATATGCAAATACTCACCACTTTTGAGCTGTTGACCAGTGATCCAGTGTACTCCCTGTACAGTACAGTAATATATTTTCCACATACGTTAGATGTTTCATGACACATTTCGCACATATATTTAAATGATATGTGACTGCATATAAAAATAAATGGGCAACAGAACGAATCTGGCCAGCATTTGTGATGTTTACAGCATGTATTTTAAAGGCATGAAAAGTGGCCAAATTGACCGTATCCTCCATCTATATAAAATATTTATGATGTATAAGAAATATATACAACCCACGGGTAAGTGTGTTTTACAGTGGACATGGGCATTATAGCTCTAAGTAGGGAGATCTGGCTCAGTAGTTCAAACAATAGCAGCTTATGTTTATAGCTCTAGAGGCCCCTGGTTCAACCCCTGGTATGGCAGCCATCACATATGTCCTACACCAAAACCGAGAGAACTGTGGTTCTATGCTGCTGCACTGGATTCCAAGGCACCAGGGACAGCAGTCGCTGTTAGCCCAGGGCTACACTGGGGGGGGGGGGGGGGTGTCAATCTACGATACGCAGCTTCAGCTACGTGAATAACGTAGCTGAAGTCGGCGTATCGTAATCAACTTACCTGGCCGTGAGGACGGCGGCGAGTCGATCGCTGCCGCTCCCACGTCGACTCCGCTTCCGCCTTTCGATGAGGTGGATTTCCGGAGCCGACGGGGAGCGCTTTCGGGGATCGATTAATCGCTTCTAAACGAGACGTGAAAAATCGATCCCCGATAGATCGATTGCACTAAGATGTCGTATTGGGGTCTGTAACATTGGAAGCACCAGTCACAGTCAGAGCTACCAGCACCAAGCTGCCATATTGGGATTCAGGCACCTCAGAAATTCCAATAATTCTGAGGTCTGTGGTCACTGAAATGCTGCACTGACACCTGGGAACCTCATAAGTTGAGTCCTCTGTGAGGGCTGAGAGAATCCAATTGCCATGTTGAATCTCCAAAGGTATCAGAAATGACAGTCACTATGAGGACTGTGGGCACCGAACTCGGACACTAGGGCTTGGGGCATCAGAGACATCAGCCAGCATGAGGACCACCAACACCAAGCTGTCTGAGACCTTCTGAAACACCAGCAAGCACGTATGCCAGGGCCAGCTATACTCCAGGGTATGGGGAAACACCAGCCACCATAAGTGTAATAGCCATGGAGATGTTATACTCCAGGGCAGTATATTTTTGCATTGGCTGTTTTCAGAGGCTGATTCTCAAGTGGTGAAACAGACCTCCCCTTTTGGACACTGTACCTCTTTGATGCATGTGAGCGGTTCAACATGGGCAGAGTTCTCAGCACCGGTTTGATTCCCCTGCCCTCACCTGCTGGTCACTGCCTTTAGGAGGTAGGGTAATACGCTCTCTAAGGAAAATAATATCCTACTTTTTGTGACCTTGTTTTTCTGTTAGGATGTTTGATTGGCTTGTAAGTTATTAGGGAAATCCTTTCTTAGGTGAATTGTCAGCAGCAAACACAGTGCTTAAAGGTTGCATCAGTCTGATATTGTAATTGAGCAGCTTCCAGTGAGACTGTCGTAGGTGCTAGCCCATGTATCAGCCAGGAGGAGGCACCTGTAGAGCAGATGGTGGTTTCTTCAGTGCGCTGTCACCCTCCCGTTGCATCAGAACTGCATAGGCTGCCAAGTGCAAGTCATGTGCTTAGGCCTTTCCGTGGCAGGATTTGCTGTCCATCATGCAATACTGGCAAGATCTCACATTCAGTATTGGACAGGTACGCCATGTAAAATGTTCATTGTGGAGGATCTAGCTGGCTCAAGGGACCGATACTAGAAGGAGCCTTTCCATCACTAGTTCAAATCCAGCATAAGTCTGTAGAGTGTGACCAAAATGATTCAATAGTCTGCGCAACAGGAGTGGGTGGGTCTCGGTTTAGATCCCAATGGACAAATGGCCACACTGTAAAACCAGCCTCACGTTTGGTGTTAATGGGACCTCTCCCGAGCAGTCTCAAGCAGAGAGGTCAAGGACTGAAAAGAAGTGGAAACGGATGATATGCCTTTCCTACCCATAAAGCTGGTCCCTCTAATTCAGAATTGAAGCACGTTAACAGGGCAGCCTGGGGACACTTGCACTGCCTGTGCTGCATCTGCTAGGGACATGTTGTATTCATGACTGTTCATCTGGTTCTTTTCATCAGCACTAAATACACTGAAAGAAGAAAATAAATTCCATTGTGTTCCTACTTACTAAGAAAAATTTCTCTCATCCTTCTGGCAAGGAGGGTGATTGTGCTTTTAACATCTTTTGCATTTTTCGGTGGATATACACTATAATTTAGATTTTTCTCTACCACAAAAGAACTTAGTTAAGCTAACTATCTGACAGTGTGGTTTTTTTTTCCCTACTGAGTCCCTCACTAATCAGGGGACAAGAAGAATTTTCAAGCTGTCAGTAATTTTTCCCAGATGCAGCTCATAGTTGCTAAGAGTATCTTTCTGGCAATCCAATTTCTTGGCTATTAACAATCTGGGCCTTCACTATCCTGTGTGCTGGAGTTAAATATGTGCTGTGAATAGTGGGGGGTGAAGAAGAGGCACTGCACTTCATTTTAAACAGTAATTCCTGAGAGAACAAAAAATATATTGCTGGGGATAAGCAGCGGATTTGTTTTTAAGAACTAACGTGCTCATAAGATATCATGCATTGTCGGGATCACAATATACACCAACATGCCGGGAGTCCCTGAGTATCAGTACTATAATAGGGGGCATGGATCAGCATTCACATCACACTCTCTGTCAGTACCTGGCCCGGGCCAGGGAAGCTAATGATCAAATCAATGGACCAAATTCAGTGATGAATCCTGGTCACATGCCACCTGAGGCACATTGCACATATTCTTAGGGTAGGTCTACACTACCCGCCTGATTCGGCGGGTAGAGATCGATCTTCTGGGATCGATTTATCGCGTCTCAGCTGGATGCGATAAATCGATCCCAGAAGCGCTCCCCGTCGACTCCGGAACTCCTGCTCGGCGAGAGGAGGAAGCGCTGTCGACGGGGGAGCCTGCCTGCGCTCCATGGACCCGCAGTAAGAAAGATTTATTTCAATCTAGGAAACATCGACTTCAGCTACGCTATTCTCGTAGCTGAAATTGCGTGTCCTAAATCGATCCCCCACCCCAGTGTAGACCAGCCCTAAGAAGAAGTAATAGAACATCAGAAGGATCTATGGCTGCAGAACCAAAATTTCTTCATCCTGCCAGTTGTCTTCTTTCTCTGTTACTACCCTTTGTTCTATCTTCTCTCTGGCAATCAAGATGGACGTGTTCCTTGGAGATAGTGTCCTTCACTGAAGACTGTGGCATGAACCAAAGCAGCACATGGCCCCTCACTCTGCCCACAGTAACGGAATAATTTCGTGACCTCGGGTTCAAAATATTTGCTACGTGTGTAAGTAGGGGGTGTGATATCATTACTAGCAATACCACCCAGCAATTATATGTGCCAAGAGAAGAATGTTGAGTCCTTGTGATGCATCTGAAGAAGTGGGTTTTTCACCCACGAAAGCTTATGCCCAAATAAATCTGTTAGTCTTTAAGGTGTCACCGGACTCATCGCTGTTTTTGAGTCCTTGTTAGTTACTGTGTTTGGGAAATCGATATCTATATCTATAAATATACAAACCAGAGTCTTTCTGTTCAGATGCAGTTCTGCTATTTTTGAAGTTCTTCATCAATAATACCTAGCTCTTATATAGCACTTTCCATCCGTAGATTTCAAAGTGCTGTAAAAAGGAGGTAAGCATCATTATACCCATTTTATACATGGGAAACTGAAGCACAGAGAGGTGAAGTGACTTGCCCAAGGTGAACCATCAGACCAGTGGCAGAGCCAGGAACAAAATGCAGATCTTCTGATCCCCAGATCAGTGCTCTATCCACTAGGCTGCACTGCATAAGGAACAAAAGAGGAACAAAATGGCTTCCCAGTAAATACCAAGTTAGATGCAAGATCAATCTTCAAAGCTCTTGCAGGGGACTGGTTCAAGCTATTAAAGAGTGTCCGCGTCACTACTTTCCTTGTCAGCCACGTTCTGCAGAAACTGCAAACATGTTATCCGACACTCGTGAGTACAGGAGATATAGTTTCTCTTGGAGGCCGCAACGACAGAACTCTCACCCACCAAAGCACAGAATGACCACAAAGTCTGGCACCTTCAGCTCAGAGTGCAAAACACACTCCTCTTAGCTTTTCATGCACGTCCTCAAAGAATCAAAGAAAGTAATAATACGACAGTAATACTGATCGTGATCAATATATCTCCATGGGTGTGACAAAGAGAACAGGGGATTAGACAGATGGCTGGATTTTATAAAGGTTTCAAAATCAATCACGCCAAAGTTTGGAAATACCAGAATTAAGGTTTCCCTTATTGGGGCCTGAAGGTACTATGGTTGGTGGGTGGGTGGGGGGGAGGGTGTGGGTGGGAAGAACCTCCTGGACTCAACTTTGGCATCTGCTCTCCTGTTTCCTCTTTCAAACAGATCCAGTAACATGCTCTCAAAGGGCTCAGGTAAGGAAGCCTTAGAGCTGAGAGAGGGGGTGTCAGACGTGAGGGGTTCAGTGCCTGATCACCAGTTGGCTCCCCAGACGTGTGCCTTGTGGGGTAACTGAACACAGCTTCCACTCTGCTAGCTTGATACTGCCAGACTCTCCACCAACGGATCTGGACTCACCTCCCCCGTTGACACAGAAGACTTAGCTGATGCTATGGGGATATATCTGATCCAGGCTTGTGCACCAGTAGGGGTCAGAGAGGGTTTGTTTGACGTCCCTTTTGCACCCTCCCAGGAAGGGCTGGAGATTAGTCTGTCCTTGGTATCTCTCCACCTGCGTTGAACAAAGTGATCCAGTTGGTCTTCTCCATCCTTGGACTCTATGATTCCCTTTTCCTCTTACCCATGAACATTGAGGCAGTGTTTACATGAGAGATTTTTCCCAAAAATATCCCTCCTGGACTGGTCCTAACGCCAGTTTATCTGATGGTAGCACCAATGAGAGCCATAGTGACCTGCTTGGTACAAATCATCCACCAGTTTGAACCCTGGTGGTAGAACCAGTGGGAATTATTTTGTAAAATTCTCTATTGTGGGCAAGGCCCAAGTGAAGGATTTCAGAAGCAGAGCCTCTGAAAGAAAAAACCTAAACAAGAATAAAGGAGAGCTACCACATTGAATTTGCATATATGAATATGCAAATTAGGCCCGTTTCTTATCCACGGGAACTGGATCTGCTGTAGATGACAGCAAAATAGCAACTCTCTGCCAGACTACAGCCCCCAAAAGAAAGAAGCTAATTGGATTTGCATCACCCACTGCAAAACCCAGAAGTTGCTGGAATGAATATAAAGAAACAGGAGCTTTAGCCCATGGTTGTCTTGGATGCTGAGACATTCAGCTGACAGCTCATTAATGTGGGACATCCCCATACATTTAGAACCATTGAGAGGTCTGATTTGTCTACTAGCTATGCCTTCCCCAATGCTTTGTGCACATTATATTCCTTATGCACTCCCATTTACTCATGCAACCATTCCACCTTTGTGATCTTTTCAAATCTCATAAAGCACGAAGGGATAAGCACATCAATGGAGACCCCCAAAGAACAGGCAGGTATCAGAGGAACTAATGTCGGTAACACTGTTTTCTCTGAGGCTATATCTACCCAGCAGATACTACAACATCCCCTAAGGCAAAGCGATGTAGCTAAGTGAATCTAAGTTTTAGGTATAGTCCCAGCCTGAGTCAGTGCTGATCTAATGCCTTAGGAACAGTGCTAAGGGATATTAAATCGGGGCTTTCAGGTAAAGTACTAAATATATTTTAATCTTTTACAGGTCTTGTCTATATTACAAAAATCATCTGGTTTAATCTCATGAGCAGAGAACAAACAACATTTGGCAGATGTTCGTTGTGTTGCTTAATGCACTGCTGGAAGGCACTCAGGATATGTCTTCACTGCAATAGCTAGCTCGAGTTAGGCCAGGTCTACACTACAGACCTATACTGGTGTCACGACATCACTCGGGGGTGTGAGAAATCCACACCCCTGACCAACGTGGTTATAACAACCGAACCCCTCTTGTAGGCAGCCCTATGTTGACGGGAGAGCGTCTCCCATCGACATAGATATCGCCTCTCAGGGAGGTGCCTTAATTATGCCAACAAAAGAGGCTCTCCCGTTGGTGTAGTAGCACTGTACACGAAGACAAGTCCTTAGTGTTCAAAACAACACTGGATTTACACAGAGTGATTTGATTAGCAGCACAGAGTGATCGAATTAAGCGCTGATAAATTGTTGCCTCCCCATAGCATTACTAGCTTGCTCATTTCAGCTTCGACCCCCTCCCCGACCCCTGCCCTCAACAGGGCACCTAGCTCGAGCTTAAAGCGCCACTTGAGTTAGAATTTTGTGTGTGTAGGTGGGAGCTGAATTAGGGGTAACACTCGAGTTACAACTTGAGCTAACTATGCTGAGAAGACACACCCTCAGATATTATGGAGACAAGTGGGGTATAAATCCTATACAGAATACTTAAATGCTTAAATTCCAATTGAGTGTATTTACATTCTTAGTGATGACTTATGTCTACTCACTGACATAAGTAAACATATGCAGCTTTGTCCTGTATCCACACTAGTACTGGGCTACCCTGATTGTGGTACGTTGCTCTCTGGGTATGTATCCCAGAATTCCTGGCACTGCTCACTAGCATGGTGCTATGCCTTCTAACTTCTGGGCAATTTGTGCTCAGTACTGTGAGATAGAACCAGGGCTACTCAAAGGAACTGTGGGAGGAGGAGTTAAGGAATTTCCATAAATTCTTGTTGCAAAAAACAGCTCTGTATCCAGAAGTTGCTCACTATGATATGGCTCACAAATGAACTTCACACAGTGTCCAGCACTGCTGGTATGGTAGATGACTTCCAGCCAAACTGATCCCTGGACAGTAGAGTGCAGAAAGGTGACCAACCAGACAAGCCATTTTTGCAGTCACTGGTGTACTGTGGGACAGTGGAGGAAGTACTATTTGTATTGTATTGTGTTAGCACAGTAGTGAGATGGGTTCACACAAGCAAACAGTTGATTGAGCTAATTCCAATTAAGGCTAACCCCTACAAGAAATCGAGATAACTTGAACAGACTTGATAACAAGTGAAAAGTCAACTGTAGCAAATTTGTATGTGTGAAGGGCACATCCTACTGAATGAAGAACAATTCAATTGATCTCTCCAGTCTAGACAAGGCCTAAGAGTTCACATTGCTCTATATTATGAATATGTAATGAGTTAGCATATTATGTAGATTAGTTATGGGTTTCAGATGTCATTACATTTAAGTGGTAGAACAAGTTTTGCAATAAGAATTACAATGAATAACAAAAACATTTTGACAGCTCAATTTACTATAAACTTTGGGCTAAATTCTGCCCTCTTCCACCATGTAATTCTGTGATAAGCCTGGGATTAGTCCAGATTTACAACAGTTTAACTGAAGGTAGAATTTGTCCCTTTTCCATACACACATACTTAGTTTGTGTATACTAATTTATAAGTGATGTATATGATAGTGAGCCAACACATACATTCTATAGTACATTTGGTGTACCTGCCTCTATCTACAGTATGGCCACAGTGGAAAGTTCCAAAGTACACCTGATGATCAGCATTAAGGTATCAATTCAACTGATGCCAGTTCAACGCCTTGGTCCTAATATTCAACATGATTCCTGGATCAAGCACCAGATATATTATAGATCGAATTTTGATCTTTGGACTACTGAGACAGTTGCACTCTCCTGGGACAATGGGGATCACAAACACAAGGACAAAGTACATGAGAGCAGGGGACAGTCAAGGGGATAAAGCTGTGGAACAAACTTCCAGAAATCAAGCAAATACAGAGGTTAATCACTGTTAGGAAATGCCATAAAACCTTCCTCTTGAAAAATGCATCTCCACCCTAGCAAAATTGTCACTCACAATGCTGACGTCCCACAATGCCCCCTCCCCAGAAAAACCCTATAACAACCAAACAAAACAAAATAAAACAAAAACACCCATCACAAACCACTTCAAGCAGAGTTTTTACCTCAAAAAGGCAGGAGGAGCTACAGAGTCCATAAAGACCACTAGGGACTTTTCTATTGCTATTGATTTTACTGGAAGGTGCTCAGATACTATGATGATAGGAGGCAGTATAAAACGCTAACATAGATAGATAGATCATTATATTGTCAGTTCATTTGTGTGGCCGTAACTGCAGCATACAATCATTTAGAATCCTGCTTTCTTTCTGTAACTAAATAATGAAGATGTATTCAAAGGATAGCTTCCCTCGTGGTCATTTAACATCCTCAGATATTTTTCACAAGAGTAACGGGGGTTAATCATAGTATCCTGGCCAAATTCTAATTTGGGTAACTGCTTTCAACCTCCTAAATGCCCTCTACAGTTTCAACAAAATGAAGTATTCTCTTTCTCTTCATAAATGAAACTGCTGTACAGTGGTGTATCTCAAGCTGACAGTGAAAGACTCCAGCTGATACAAATACAGTTGCCCACCTCCTTTGCTCCAGTCCTACTATTGGCTCCAAAACAATTAATGGATCAGGTTCAAGCTACATTAGAGACCACGTTTCAATCTATGAATCACCAAGGCAGTTATGCTTCTCTGAGACAATGCAGAACAAAACACTGTGGACTTGAGCTGGTTGGGAATGTCCCGGTGAAATGGTTTTACACCAGAAAATGTCCATTTGTTGGAATCAAAACTATTTACAAGAAAGAGCCAGTGTTGATGAATCTCTCAAACTGAACGGTTTTTGAAGAAGAAAAAAAGTCAAGATTGTTGAAACATCCCATTCTGACATTTTAAGGGGGAGGGGAAATCATGTTTTGATTTTAAATGACTTTTTGTTTTGAAATCTTAATTTATATTTTAAAAGGTACAAACAAAATGTTTCAAAAATTTACCAAAAGAAACGTTTTGATTGATCGGTCCCAACATTTTTCAGCTGATTGGTTTATTAATATTTTTGAGATTTGGACATTTTGTCCTATTTTGAGACAGGAAACATTTCAAAATCTTGAAGACACTCACAAGATGGAAAATTGTTTCCCACCCAACTCTACAAAGTATTTTCGATTAAGGGAATCCAGCTATGGAATGAACTTCCAAAGAAGATCAGATGAAACCAGCGTCTGACCACCTTAAGGAAATGCTGGACAATCTTCCTTTTTGATAAAGTTTTTCCATCATAACCAGAACGGCATTTACATCATTACCCACCCCACTTCCCCCACCAGAAATGTCCACCCTTCCCTCCCCATGCAGACAGATTTCTATAATCCAAAATTGGTGTGCCAGAGACTCCAAGAAGGCCACACTGGATTTTGCTATTGCCAATCTATTTTATGTGAGAGAGGCTCATAAACTACGGTGGTAGGTAGATGTACAGAACCTTAAAACAGATAGATTGATACATTCTCTACTAGTCCTAGCTTCTTGCTTTACCATTAGACTGCAACATAAGGGTGAATGTACCTCAGAAAGGTCGATAATTCCTCCTAATCAGGAGAAATGCCAGCAAAAACTGAGGAAAATCTCTGCAAAATCCCCATAATTTTCTCCATATTTACTATTCTCTCCCACTTCTGCAATGCACTCCTGTCCCTTGTGACAAATCATTGTGCTGCTATAACCATGGGTATATCTACATTGCAACTGAAGGTGTGATTGGCTTGAGTAGGCATACTCATGCTAGCTTTCATCTAGCCAGCACAGCTAAAAATAGCAGTGATGACAGTAGCAACACAGTGTGCAGGCTAGCAATGCAAATATGTATCCAGGGTCCTGGATAGGCTTGT
The DNA here is from genome assembly GCA_033296515.1 of Macrochelys suwanniensis. Classification (NCBI taxonomy): domain Eukaryota; kingdom Metazoa; phylum Chordata; order Testudines; family Chelydridae; genus Macrochelys; species Macrochelys suwanniensis. Next base: position 6,570,182 of record CM065799.1, read on the forward strand.
ATAGCCCATGCTGAAGCCTGAGCTGTTGCATCTTCATGCTAGTTTTAGCAATGCTAGCTAGATTAAAGCTAGCACAGGTATGGCAAGCTGTAGTCGCACTTCTGACTGTAGTGTAAACTTACCCCACGTGTTGCAGGGGAAACATGGCGAACCTCATACTCTGCAGCTTCTGTTGAGGGAGAGGGGAGATTATGCACATTAATTACACTGAAGGAGTTAGATTTTTGCAGGTATATTTTGGAACCTAAACATGTTGACAGTGCTCCTTTAAATAAACATTGAAGGGAAGACGTTGTGTTCCTACTGTCATACTGGGAATATTACTACAGGTAAATAATGAGGATCAATAGTTCCTTTTCTTTCATACTCAGCTATGGTTTTTATTTGTCTTTTCCTGCCCTCTGGTCCATTTTGTCATTCCCACGGCGTGAGCATTATGTGACTGTTACTTGATGTCAGATCATTCTAGCTATCCTCAAACGACGTGTATTTTTCTTCCTCAGCATGCAGGTTTTGGACTTGATCCCACATTAAGGTTTGGCTGGTCTTGCCAAGGATCCTTTCCTCTCTTATGCTTCTCCCAAAGGGCCTGAGCCAAGTTCCATGGAAGTTAAGGGAAAGACTGCCAAATTAATTTCAGTAGGAGTTGGATCAGGACCTAAGTGAGAAGGGGCTCTCATACCTTTCTTAGCGCTATCCTATCAAAATACTCATAATACTCATGCATTTTCCAATCTACAAAGATTCTAGAAAGTGTAATTAATTTGAATTTGTGTAGCAAATTGTTCTGCCCACTTCCCTTGTTCAATGATGTAGAATGTAATTCTAAATGCACCATAAAATTTTCCCAAAGGGAATTTTTAAAGGTTTCCCTTGAAATGTAGTTCTACTTGGAAAAGTTACGCGGAGTATGACTTCATGGGGTTCTGTGACTCCAGATCACAAGAAAGCCAGTTCACAAGAAAGTAGCCATACCTACATGAGGAAAAAAGGTGTATTTTTAATGTGCCGGCTAACACAAGTTAGCCAATTGGTTTTAAATGCCTAGTGTAGACAGGAGAAACAAGGTGGGTAAGGTAATAATATCTTTTATTGGACCAACTGCTGGTGGTGAGAGAGACAAGTTTTCAAGCTTACACAGAGCTCTTCTTCAGGCAAGGGAACTAACTCAGGGGAAGTCTACAGAACAAAATTAAGTCAACCTAAATTACGTTGGCATTCAGCCACCACAGTAATTACATCGCTTTTGCATGTCCACACTATGCTCCTTGTGTCAGTGGTGCATGTCCTCACCAGGGGCGCTTGCACCGATTTAACTGTCAGTGTGGGGCAGCTTCTGAAAGGCAGCAACAGTTGATGTAAGCAACGCAGTGTCTACACTGACCCTGCGTTGACCTAACTACATCAACCTAAGCGCTATGCCTTTCGCAGAGGTGGAGTTACTAAGTTGGCGTAGTGGGCAAGTTACATCAGTGGGAGCTACATTTTTGCGTAGACACAGAGTTAGGTCAATGTAAGCTGCCTTATGTTGACCTAACTCTGTAGCGTAGACCAGGCTTCAGAGTGTCACAGCTAAATATAAGGTAGAACAGATTGTTTAGCGTAAGTAGTTATCATATATTTCAAGGGACCATTCAAGATGAAGTGACCCATGAATACCCCTCCAGTCACAGGGAGGGAAGGAAGGAAGGGAAAAGCAGCAGGTGGGAGCAAGGTTTGGAGTGGGTTATAGATTGTTGTAATAAGCCATAAATTCAGTGTCTTTATTCAGTTCATAATTTTTAGTGTCTAGCAAAGTCATTAATTTTAGCTCACAGGTTCATCTTTTGAAAGTGTGGTGCAAGTTTCCTTTGAGGATGAGGACTGATTGGTCAGATATAGAGTGATCGCTTTGTGAAAAGTGTTCACCCACAGGGGATGCAGAGTTTTTGTCTTTTATCATTTTCCTATGCGAGTTCTTTCTAGAGCATAGTGATTGTCTGGTTTTACCCTATCAAGGCTTTTAGTGCACTGGATGAGGTATACAACATGTTGTGATAGGCATGAGTAGGACCCATGGATCTTCAAAAGTGTGTTGCAGGGGAGCTGATCATTGTAGCAGTAGAGATATGTCTTCAGGAACCTAGAGTTTATCTTGACCATCTAAGACATATTAAAACTACAACTTGTTTGACATACACAAGGATTTTAATGTGTGAGTTAATACATGTTAGCCACTCCACGTTAAAAGAATACAAGATCCTAGCTACCTTGATCTTGTAGGGCTATTCAGAGTAAAAATCAATAAATCCTTATTTTAATCACTAAAGCCACAAATATGAATCAGAAGTACAAGATCTATGGAGTAACACAGTGCCATTTTTACATAGATTAGAACCATTCTTTAAGAAGAAATTTTATTTCTCAAAAGTTGACTCTTATAACCCAACCTGTGCATCTCTCTAACATTAGCTTTCATGTTCTGGTATGAATTTATTTCAAAACACCATCATTTTGCACACAAACTTTACCAAGGAGAAGACCGGATGCAATTTATTACCCCCAGACCTGGCTTTGAAGCATATATATTCTATGACTAGTATGGGAGCAGAGCATCTGAGTAAGTCAAAAATCCAAAATTTCCTGAGAACCACCCCACTCATTAATTTATCACCTCCTTAGAACTCACTTAAGATGAGGGAATGTTCATGTTGTATGTGCTACATACATTTTCACTGCTGAAATCTTCCTCATTCTCCAGTCACTTCAGACGGCAATCGTTTTAGCTATGCTAGCTAGATTGGCTCTGTACTGAGTCTTTGATGCATGTTTTTTTGAAAATTCTAAATGGCCTGGGGCAGAGTACAGAGAGGTCTTTAATAAAATGAGAGCCAGAGAGGTCACGGGCAAAAGGCCAGACGAGAAAATGGCTGAGTTGTAGTGAGCACTGAGTCCAGGAACAACTGAAAGCCAGAAAGGAAACTTCTATTCAAAGCCAATGCAGGTGATCAAAGACAGGAGAGATACAGTCCCACATTCTGAAATGAGAGAATAGTCTGGCTATTGCATTGTGGGCTGTCTGGAGTTTAGAGGGTGGTAATTTAGGAAAAGTGTTAAAGAAAGAATGGTAATATTTGAGATAAAGAAAGATTAAGGAATTAAAATATTTTTGATGGGGGCAGGCTCAAAGAAAAGAAGTATCCTGATAATATTCACATACAGATAAACTGAATACAGAAAAGTATCAGGGGGTAGCCGTGTTAGTCGATATCCACAAAAACAACAAGGAGTCCGGTGGCATTTTAAAGACTAACAGATTTATTTGGGCATAAGCTTTCGTGGGTAAAAACCCACTTCTTCAGATGCATGGAGTGAAAATTACAGATGCAGGCATTATATGCTGACACCTGAAGAGAAGGGAGTTACCTCACAAGTGGAGAACCAGTGTTGACAGGGCCAATTCGATCAGGGTGGATGTAGTCCACTCCCAATAATTGATGAGGAGTGTCAATTCCAGGAGAGGCAAAGCTGCTTTTGTCATGAGTCACCCACTCCCAGTCCCTATTCAAGCCCAAATTGTGGATACAGACTAACAGGGCTACCCCCTGATACCTGACACCATGCAAGCCACTAAATTTAGCCGTATGGAGTGGAAATCCATCAACCTCTACAAAAAACTTGCACAGATACAGACTGACATCATCTTCCTCTCCAAGTGCCAGCAGATGGACATCATACCAAATGGTCTGAAGGTAAAAAATCCATGCAATCGACATACTACACTGACTATGGTGAGAGACTGTGCCACACACTCTCAAAGAAACTGAGGAACCACCTGATCAGCATCCTGTACAGCAGACAGGAGAAGATCAAGAATGAGCTCTCAAAACTGGAGACTCTAATACAAAACCAACCTTCCACACAAACTTCCATGTGGCTGGACTTTACAAAAACGAGACAAGCCACTTACAATGCACACTTCACTTCTCTACAGAGGAAAAAGGACAGTAAACTATCTAAACTGTTTGTCAGAGGGGGGTGATGGAAGGCAGGAGAGAGATCACTTGATCATTACCTGTTAGGTCCACTCACTCCGGGGCACCTGGCATTGGCCACTGTCAGCGGACAGGATACTGGGCTGGATGGACCTTTGGTCTGACCCAGTACGGCCATTCTTATGTTATGTTCTTAAACTCCTACATGCCACAAGGGGCTACAACAGTGGTACCCTCAACTCACCTAACAATATTGTTAATCTATCCAACCACACACTTAGCCCGGCGGAAGAGTCTGTCCTATCTCGGGAACTCTCTTTCTGCCCCACCACCCCCACGAACATGATACAGTTCTGCGGTGATCTGGAAGCCAACTTTCGTCGTCTCCGACTCAAGAAATATTTTCAACATACCACTTGAACAGTGCACTGACCCAGAGGAACCCTCCTACCAACACTCCAAGAAGAAGAATTCTGCGTGGACTCTTCCTGACGGTCAAAATGACAGACTGGACTTCTACAGAGTGCTTCTGCATACGTGCACAGGCTGAAATTGTGCACAAACAGCATCACTTGCCCCATAGCCTCAGCCGTACAGAACGCAACGCCATCCACAGCCTCAGAAACAACTCTGACATTATAATCAAAAGGGCTGACAAAGGAGGTGCTGTAGTCATAATGAACAGGTCGGATTATGAACAGGAGGCTGCCAGACAACTCTTCAACACCACATTCTACAGGCCACTATCCTCTGATCCCACTTCTCCAAAACGGACTTCAGTCCTTGTAGCATGCAGATACTAAGGACCTTATGATGACAGTAGGAACTAACAGTCAGGACAGGAAGCTAGAGGAAAAAGAGAAGCGTAGAGCTGAGTTATCTGCATGGAAGTGATGTTCACAATCAAAGCTATCAATGAGACCTCCCATAAAAAGAAACTCAATGGAGAAGAACAGAGAAACAGTCTTCAGACCCCCTTTCTAGAAGAGGGGACATAGAAAACTAAGAGTAGCAATTAGCAGTGGAATTCAAACCAGGAGACAGTGATGGAGTCATTGCTGTTACTTTGACAACTGAAATTAGACACTTCTAGTCCATTTTGCTCTGCAAACATCTGACATGAGACTAATGAAACTGTTTCTGTGTTTAGAATAATTTAGGATCTTGGTTAATTTTTTGCACATGTCACTAACTTACCCTCATTTTCATCCCTGACTCTTCCCTATGAGTTGGCTATACATACTATGTTAATGGATGACATGTATTTTTGTATGTTCCCCTACAGACTTCGACAAACTTTCAAAATGTGATGATAGTCGGGGGCTCATTTGGAGCCTTACACAACTGAGGACAATAACCTGTCTTCAAGCCTTAAAAAAATTAAAAACGTTTGTTTTGTTGGTTGTAAATGTGACACTCAAACTCACCAGCAGCGCTGAGAACCACATCTGAGGATCTTTTCTCAGTGAATTGCATGCCACAGACAACAGTTCCTTTCAGGTGCCTCAACCACAGCTGGGCTGGTGGCTAGTAACTGCTGCATCTTACAGCACAGCTGGGCCTGTGGCTAATCACCACTCATTTTGCAGGAGTCACGTCATATGATGTTGCATTGCCTAGGCTTCTTGATGTACAACTGAAAACGTGCCATCAACTTTTCTGTGCCATTTTTCTCATGCATGATAATCAGCAGCACATTGCACTTTCCCATACTGGAATCATCGGTCTCCCTGAAACATGAAGGACACTTTGGATCAAGATGCCACACTCCATGCTATGAGACCAGCGTGCACATAGGGAGCTGTACCATTTCTGGTGCACTGTGTTCTGGAGATCCTCTGCCTCCTGCTGGCTGAACTGGAGTGATTCATGTTAGGAGCTCTTGCCCTGCAGTGATGGGACCACGGGCCCTGCAGGGTCGGTGCAGGCAGGGGCGCTGGAACAATTTGTGAAGGGGTGGCGCTGAGAGCCATTATATCAAACTGCAAACCCTGCATATGATGGAAACCAGTTCAAGCCAGGGCGTGCAACAGCACCCCCAGTTCCAGCACCTATGGGGTGATGGGGACCCGCTGGGAGCCAGGGGCCCCGCAGGACTAGTGCGGGTGGCATCACGGGACGCCGGGAGCCCCACAGGGCCGGGGCAGGTGGCGTGACGGGGCCCGCCGGCAGCCAGGGGCCCCGCGGGGCCGGGGCGGGTGGCGTGACGGGGCCCGCCGGCAGCCAGGGGCCCCGCGGGGCCGGGGCGGGTGGCGTGACGGGGCCCGCCGGCAGCCAGGGGCCCCGCGGGGCCGGGGCGGGTGGCGTGACGGGGCCCGCCGGCAGCCAGGGGCCCCGCGGGGCTGGGGCGGGTGGCGTGACGGGGCCCGCCGGCAGCCAGGGGCGTGACGGGGCGCGCCAGCAGCCAGGGGCCCCGCGGGGCCGGTGGCGTGACGGGGCCCGCCGGCAGCCAGGGGCCCTGCGGGGCCGGGGCTGGTAGCGTGATGGGGCCCACCGGGAGCCAGGGGCCCCGGAGGGTGGCGTGATGGGGCCCGCCGGGAGCCAGGGGCCCCGCAGTGCCGGGGCGGGTGGCGTGATGGGGCCCGCCGGGAGCCAGGGGCCCCACAGTGCCGGGGCGGGTGGCGTGATGGGGCCTGCCGGGAGCCAGGGGCCCCGCAGTGCCGGGGCGGGTGGCGTGATGGGGCCCGCCGGGAGCCAGGGGCCCCGCAGTGCCGGGGCTGGTGGCGTGATGGGGCCCGGCGGGAGCCAGGGGCCCCGGAGGGTGGCGTGATGGGGCCCGCCGGGAGCCAGGGGCCCCGCAGTGCCGGGGCGGGTGGCGTGACGGGGCCCGCCGGCAGCCAGGGGCGTGACGGGGCCCGCCGGCAGCCAGGGGCCCTGCGGGGCCGGGGCTGGTGGCGTGATGGGGCCCACCGGGAGCCAGGGGCCCTGCGGGGCCGGGGCTGGTGGCGTGATGGGGCCCGCCGGGAGCCAGGGGCCCCGGAGGGTGGCGTGATGGGGCCCGCCGGGAGCCAGGGGCCCCGGAGGGTGGCGTGACGGGGCCCGCCGGCAGCCAGGGGCCCCGCGGGGCCGGGGCGGGTGGCGTGACGGGGCCCGCCGGCAGCCAGGGGCCCCGCGGGGCCGGGGCGGGTGGCGTGACGGGGCCCGCCGGCAGCCAGGGGCCCCGCGGGGCCGGGGCGGGTGGCGTGACGGGGCCTGCCGGCAGCCAGGGGCCTCGCGGGGCCGGGGCGGGTGGCGTGACGGGGCCCGCCGGCAGCCAGGGGCGTGACGGGGCCCGCCAGCAGCCAGGGGCCCCGCGGGGCCGGTGGCGTGACGGGGCCCGCCGGCAGCCAGGGGCCCTGCGGGGCCGGGGCTGGTAGCGTGATGGGGCCCACCGGGAGCCAGGGGCCCCGGAGGGTGGCGTGATGGGGCCCGCCGGGAGCCAGGGGCCCCGCAGTGCCGGGGCGGGTGGCGTGATGGGGCCCGCCGGGAGCCAGGGGCCCCGCAGTGCCGGGGCGGGTGGCGTGATGGGGCCCGCCGGGAGCCAGGGGCCCCGCAGTGCCGGGGCGGGTGGCGTGATGGGGCCCGCCGGGAGCCAGGGGCCCCGCAGTGCCGGGGCTGGTGGCGTGATGGGGCCCGGCGGGAGCCAGGGGCCCCGCAGTGCCGGGGCGGGTGGCGTGACGGGGCCCGCCGGCAGCCAGGGGCGTGACGGGGCCCGCCGGCAGCCAGGGGCCCTGCGGGGCCGGGGCTGGTGGCGTGATGGGGCCCACCGGGAGCCAGGGGCCCTGCGGGGCCGGGGCTGGTGGCGTGATGGGGCCCGCCGGGAGCCAGGGGCCCCGGAGGGTGGCGTGATGGGGCCCGCCGGGAGCCAGGGGCCCCGGAGGGTGGCGTGATGGGGCTCGCCGGCAGCCAGGGGCCCCGGAGGGTGGCGTGATGGGGCCCGGCGGGAGCCAGGGGCCCCGGAGGGTGGCGTGATGGGGCCCGGCGGGAGCCAGGGGCCCCGCAGTGCCGGGGCGGGTGGCGTGATGGGGCCCGCCGGGAGCCAGGGGCCCCGCAGTGCCGGGGCGGGTGGTGTGATGGGGCCCGCCGGGAGCCAGGGGCCCCGCAGTGCCGGGGCGGGTGGCGTGATGGGGCCCGCCGGGAGCCAGGGGCCCCGCGGTGCCGGGGCTGGTGGCGTGATGGGGCCCGCCGGGAGCCAGGGGCCCCGCAGTGCCGGGGCGGGTGGCGTGACGGGGCCCGCCGGCAGCCAGGGGCGTGACGGGGCCCGCCGGCAGCCAGGGGCGTGACGGGGCCCGCCGGCAGCCAGGGGCCCTGCGGGGCCGGGGCTGGTGGCGTGATGGGGCCCACCGGGAGCCAGGGGCCCTGCGGGGCCGGGGCTGGTGGCGTGATGGGGCCCGGCGGGAGCCAGGGGCCCCGGAGGGTGGCGTGATGGGGCCCGCCGGGAGCCAGGGGCCCCGCAGTGCCGGGGCGGGTGGCGTGACGGGGCCCGCCGGGAGCCAGGGGCGTGACGGGGCCCGCCGGCAGCCAGGGGCGTGACGGGGCCCGCCGGCAGCCAGGGGCCCTGCGGGGCCGGGGCTGGTGGCGTGATGGGGCCCACCGGGAGCCAGGGGCCCTGCGGGGCCGGGGCTGGTGGCGTGATGGGGCCCGCCGGCAGCCAGGGGCCCCGGAGGGTGGCGTGATGGGGCCCGGCGGGAGCCAGGGGCCCCGGAGGGTGGCGTGATGGGGCCCGCCGGCAGCCAGGGGCCCCGGAGGGTGGCGTGATGGGGCCCGCCGGCAGCCAGGGGCCCCGGAGGGTGGCGTGATGGGGCCCGCCGGCAGCCAGGGGCCCCGGAGGGTGGCGTGATGGGGCCCGCCGGCAGCCAGGGGCCCCGGAGGGTGGCGTGATGGGGCCCGCCGGCAGCCAGGGGCCCCGGAGGGTGGCGTGATGGGGCCCGCCGGCAGCCAGGGGCCCCGGAGGGTGGCGTGATGGGGCCCGCCGGCAGCCAGGGGCCCCGGAGGGTGGCGTGATGGGGCCCGCCGGCAGCCAGGGGCCCCGGAGGGTGGCGTGATGGGGCCCGCCGGCAGCCAGGGGCCCCGGAGGGTGGCGTGATGGGGCCCGCCGGCAGCCAGGGGCCCCGGAGGGTGGCGTGATGGGGCCCGCCGGCAGCCAGGGGCCCCGGAGGGTGGCGTGATGGGGCCCGCCGGCAGCCAGGGGCCCCGGAGGGTGGCGTGATGGGGCCCGCCGGCAGCCAGGGGCCCCGGAGGGTGGCGTGATGGGGCCCGCCGGCAGCCAGGGGCCCCGGAGGGTGGCGTGATGGGGCCCGCCGGCAGCCAGGGGCCCCGGAGGGTGGCGTGATGGGGCCCGCCGGCAGCCAGGGGCCCCGGAGGGTGGCGTGATGGGGCCCGCCGGCAGCCAGGGGCCCCGGAGGGTGGCGTGATGGGGCCCGCCGGCAGCCAGGGCCCCCGGAGGGTGCCGTGATGGGGCCCGCCGGCAGCCAGGGCCCCCGGAGGGTGCCGTGATGGGGCCCGCCGGCAGCCAGGGCCCCCGGAGGGTGGCGTGATGGGGCCCGCCGGCAGCCAGGGGCCCCGGAGGGTGGCGTGATGGGGCCCGCCGGCAGCCAGGGGCCCCGGAGGGTGGCGTGATGGGGCCCGCCGGCAGCCAGGGGCCCCGGAGGGTGGCGTGATGGGGCCCGCCGGCAGCCAGGGGCCCCGGAGGGTGGCGTGATGGGGCCCGCCGGCAGCCAGGGGCCCCGGAGGGTGGCGTGATGGGGCCCGCCGGGAGCCAGGGGCCCCGGAGGGTGGCGTGATGGGGCCCGCCGGGAGCCAGGGGCCCCGGAGGGTGGCGTGATGGGGCCCGCCGGGAGCCAGGGGCCCCGGAGGGTGGCGTGATGGGGCCCGCCGGGAGCCAGGGGCCCCGGAGGGTGGCGTGATGGGGCCCGGCGGGAGCCAGGGGCCCCGGAGGGTGGCGTGATGGGGCCCGGCGGGAGCCAGGGGCCCCGGAGGGTGGCGTGATGGGGCCCGGCGGGAGCCAGGGGCCCCGGAGGGTGGCGTGATGGGGCCCGGCGGGAGCCAGGGGCCCCGCAGTGCCGGGGCGGGTGGCGTGATGGGGCCCGCCGGGAGCCAGGGGCCCCGCAGTGCCGGGGCGGGTGGCGTGATGGGGCCCGCCGGCAGCCAGGGGCCCCGCAGTGCCGGGGCGGGTGGCGTGATGGGGCCCGCCGGGAGCCAGGGGCCCCGCAGTGCCGGGGCTGGTGGCGTGATGGGGCCCGGCGGGAGCCAGGGGCCCCGCAGTGCAGGGGCGGGTGGCGTGATGGGGCCCGGCGGGAGCCAGGGGCCCCGGAGGGTGGCGTGATGGGGCCCGGCGGGAGCCAGGGGCCCCGGAGGGTGGCGTGATGGGGCCCGGCGGGAGCCAGGGGCCCCGGAGGGTGGCGTGATGGGGCCCGCCGGCAGCCAGGGGCCCCGGAGGGTGGCGTGATGGGGCCCGGCGGGAGCCAGGGGCCCCGCAGTGCCGGGGCGGGTGGCGTGATGGGGCCCGGCGGGAGCCAGGGGCCCCGGAGGGTGGCGTGACGGGGCCCGCCGGCAGCCAGGGGCCCCGCGGGGCGGGTGGCGTGACGGGGCCCGCCGGCAACCAGGGGCCCCGCGGGGCCGGGGCGGGTGGCGTGACGGGGCCCGCCAGCAGCCAGGGGCCCCGCGGGGCCGGTGGCGTGACGGGGCCCGCCGGCAGCCAGGGGCCCTGCGGGGCCGGGGCTGGTAGCGTGATGGGGCCCACCGGGAGCCAGGGGCCCCGGAGGGTGGCGTGATGGGGCCCGCCGGCAGCCAGGGGCCCCGCAGTGCCGGGGCGGGTGGCGTGATGGGGCCCGCCGGGAGCCAGGGGCCCCGCAGTGCCGGGGCGGGTGGCGTGATGGGGCCCGCCGGGAGCCAGGGGCCCCGCAGTGCCGGGGCTGGTGGCGTGATGGGGCCCGGCGGGAGCCAGGGGCCCCGGAGGGTGGCGTGATGGGGCCCGCCGGGAGCCAGGGGCCCCGCAGTGCCGGGGCGGGTGGCGTGATGGGGCCCGCCGGGAGCCAGGGGCCCCGCAGTGCCGGGGCTGGTGGCGTGATGGGGCCCGGCGGGAGCCAGGGGCCCCGGAGGGTGGCGTGATGGGGCCCGCCGGGAGCCAGGGGCCCCGCAGTGCCGGGGCGGGTGGCGTGATGGGGCCCTCTGGGGTGGGGAAGCCTTTTGCACTGGGAGCAGCGGTCCTAGGGGCCGGAGTGGGGCGTTTCTCGGAGGCGGGGAGGCCCAGGAGCGAGGCTCTCTGTGGGTGGCCCCCGGGGGCAAGGGTTCTGCAGGAGGGTTTTGTGGCGGGGGCGCACGGGGAGCCGTGGGCTGGGCTGGGCTGGGCCTGCCGCGTGGGTCCCCAGTCTCTGCGCCAGGCCCGCCCGGGCCCCACGCGGGGCGGGCTCGGCTCAGCAGCCGCCTGGCGCCCCGACAACGGGCCCAGCCCCCTCAGCTCCACGCTGCCTCCAGTCCCCGGCGGGCCCGCCGCCGCCGCCGCCTGACCCCAGCGAGGCGCCGGCTAGCCACGCCCCTCCCCCCCGCCTCCTATTGGCCGCGGCGCCGGCCAGTCAGCGGGCGGCGGAGGGGGGCTCGCGATCCCCGACGGAAGCCCCGCCTCCTGGACGCGGGCTGAGCTGCCATTGGCGGCGGAGGCTGCCCCTCTGGGCGCGTCTGGTTCCGGTTCCGTGGGGCGGGCTCGGCGGGGAGAGGCAGGGACTCTGCCTGTGAGTGACACACAATGAGGCGAGGGGCCGCGGCGGGGCCGTGAGGGGCCGGGACCGAGCGGGGGGAAGCAGCGGGCCCAGCCATGGACAATCAGGTGAGGAGGAGGAAGTCCGGCCTCCCGGACACGGGGAGAGTGAAGGGGCGATAGGCCCCTCACCCCCTCAGCGGCATGGGGGGAGGGGCAGCAGCGGGGCTGTTGCTCCCCCCGCCCCTCAGAGTCATATGTGGGGGGAGGGGCATCAGTGGGGCTGTTGCTCCCCCTCCCCATAGAGTTATATGTGGGGGGAGGGGCAGCAGCGGGGCTGTTGCTACCCCTCCCCCCCAATATAACTCTGAGGGGAGGGGGAGCAGCGGGGCTGTTGCTCCCCCTCCCCATAGAGTTATATTGGGGGGGAGGGGCAGCAGCGGGGCTGTTGCTCCCCCTCCCCATAGAGTTATATTGGGGGGGAGGGGCAGCAGCGGGGCTGTTGCTCCCCCTCCCCATAGAGTTATATGGGGGGGGAGGGGCAGCAGCGGGGCTGTTGCTCCCCCTCCCCATAGAGTTATATTGGGGGGGAGGGGCAGCAGCGGGGCTGTTGCTCCCCCTCCCCATAGAGTTATATTGGGGGGGAGGGGCAGCAGCGGGGCTGTTGCTACCCCTCCCCCCCAATATAACTCTGAGGGGAGGGGGAGCAGCGGGGCTGTTGCTCCCCCTCCCCATAGAGTTATATTGGGGCGGGAGGGGTAGCAATGGGGCTGTTGCTCTCCCCATCCCCTCAGAGTCATATTTGTGGGGAGGGGCAGCAGCAGAGCTCTTACCCCTCTCATCCAGTGCTTAATTTGTTCTAGGGCTTGTCAGGGCTATTTCTCGGCTTGGCAGTTCATAGCCCTGGCACCTCTGGGCTTTCTGCATCAGTTATGAATGTAAAAAAAATTGCTTTAGGCCTGGCACCTCTCATTACAAATTAAGCACTGCTTGCCCCTTCAGAGGCATAAAGAGAAGGGTGGCAACAGGGTTGTTCTCTTCCCCCCCCCCCCCCCTGCTCTAATGGGGGGGGGGGGGAAAGGTGGCAGCAGGGCTGTTGCCCCCTCTCCCCTGAGAGTTGTATTTGGTGGGGGGAGAGGCAGCAGTGGGACTGTTGCTCCCACCGTCCCCTCAGAATCATATTTGGGGGGAGGGGCAGCAGCAGGGCTCTTACCCCTCTCATCCAGTGCTTAATTTGTTCTAGACTTGGCAGTTCATAGCCCTGGCACCTCTGGGCTTGCTGCATCAGTTATGAATGTAAAAAAATTGCTTGAGGTGTGGCACCTCTTTCATTACAAATTAAGCACTTCCATCTTTAAAAAAGGGAAGAAGGAAGATCCGGGGAACTACAGGCCAGTCAGTCTCACCTCAGTCCCTGGAAAAATCATGGAACAGGTCCTCAAGGAATCAATTCTGAACCACTTAAAGGAGGGGAAAGTGATCAGGAACAGTCAGCATGGATTCACCAAGGGCAAGTCATGCCTGACTAACCTAATTGCCTTCTATGATGAGATAACTGGCTCTGTGGATGAGGGGAAAGCAGTGGATGTGCTATTTCTTGACTTTAGCAAAGCTTTTGATACAGTCTCCCACAGTGTTCTTGCCAGCAAGTTAAGGAAGTATGGGCTGGATGAATGCACGGTAAGGTGGATAGAAAACTGGCTGGATGGTCGTGCTCAACGGGTAGTGATCAATGGCTCCATGTCTAGTTGGCAGCCAGTATCAAATGGAGTGCCCCAAGGGTCGGTGCTGGGGCCGGTTTTGTTCAATATCTTCATCAACGATCTGGAGGATGGTGTGGACTGCACCCTTAGCAAGTTTGCAGATGACACTAAACTGGGAGGAGTGGTTGATACGCTGGAGGGTAGGGACAGGATACAGAGGGACCTAGACAAATTAGAGGATTGGGCCAAAAGAAATCTGATGAGGTTCAACAAGGACAAGTGCAGAGTCCTGCACTTAGGACGGAAGAATCCCATGCACTGCTACAGACTAGGGACCGAATGGCTGGGCAGCAGTTCTGCAGAAAAGGACCTAGGGGTTACGGTGGACGAAAAGCTGAATATGAGTCAACAGTGTGCCCTTGTTGCCAAGAAGGCTAACGGCATTTTGGGCTGTATAAGTAGGGGCATTTCCAGCAGATGGAGGGACGTGATTATTCCCCTCTATTCGGCACTGGTGAGGCCTCATTTGGAGTACTGTGTCCAGTTTTGGGCCCCACGCTACAAGAAGGATGTGGATAAATTGGAAAGAGTCCAACGGAGGGCAACAAAAATGATTAGGGGGCTGGAGCACATGACTTATGAGGAGAGGCTGAGGGAACTGGGATTGTTTAGCCTGCAGAAGAGAAGAATGAGGGGGGATTTGATAGCTGCTTTCAACTACCTGAAAGGGGGTTCCAAAGAGGATGGATCTAGACTGTTCTCAGTGGTAGAAGATGATAGAACAAGGAGTAATGGTCTCAAGTTGCAGAGGGGGAGGTTTAGGTTGGATATTAGGAAAAACTTTTTCACTAGTAGGGTGGTGAAGCACTGGAATGGGTTACCTAGGGAGGTGGTGGAATCTCCTTCCTTAGAGGTTTTTAAGGTCAGGCTTGACAGAGCCCTGGCTGGGATGATCTAATTGGGTTTGGTCCTGCTTTGAGCAGGGGGTTGGACTAGATGACCTCCTGAGGTCCCTTCCAACCCTGAGATTCTATGATTCTGTGCCCCCTCAGAGGCATAAAGGGAAGGGTGGCAGCAGGGCTGTTGCCCCCCACCCCTTCAGGGCCATAATGGGAGGGAGGAGGGGTGGCAGTAGAGCTGTTGCCTGTTCCAGAGGAGTAATGGGGGAAGTAGTAGCGGGGTTGTTGCCACCCCTTTCCCTACCCAGTAACATAATGGAGGGCCAGGAGCGACACAGTGCTCTGGTCTCCTTCTCCTCCCCCCCCCCCCCCCCCCCCCCCCCCCCCCCCCCCCCAGCCCAGTGGCATAATGGGAGTGAGGGTCAGTAGCCCTCCCATCCCCTAAGAGTTATAATGGGGGGGGAAGCAGTGGGGCTGTTGCCCTCCTGCCTCCACAGAAGCATAAGGGGGTGCATACAGTGGGGCTGTCCCCCCCCCCATTTCAAAGGCATAAGGGGGCAGAAAAGGCCAGCGGGGTTATTGTCTCCTCCTGTCCCCTCAGAGGCGTAATGGGTGGGGCAGGGGCAACAGTGGGGCTATCTCCTTCCCCTGCTCTCAGGCATAATTGGGGAGAGGGGAAGCAGTGGGGTTGTTGCCCCTCCACCCTCTTAGAGACATGGCGGGTATGATACAGCTGGCCTGTAGCCAGCTCACAACCTATCCACACACCCAGACATGGGAAGTGGGTACAATGGGTAGCAGCAGGCCTGTTGCTCCCTCACACAGACAAGAAGGACAATATCAGTAGCAGGGCTCTGTATACTGCCCCCTCCCAAAATGAGTGAGCAGAGTGACTGTATCTGCAGGGGCATTGCCTTCTCTAGGCATTAGTTTGGGGGAGGACCAGTGTCAGCATTAAGGTTTTTGCCCTGCAACTCTCCTTCACTCAGGTCTGCTTGAGGGGAAGTCAGTCAGCAGTAGTGCTATTGTCCCTTGTCAGATATGGAGGGGAGAGGTGGAAGACGTAGTGTTATCAACAGAGCTGTTGCTGGCCCTGGACATGGCGGGGAAGGCCCTGCATTCTCAGAACAAGTATTACCCTGCTCAGCCAAATGGGAGGTCAGGGCTAGAAGTTTATTTCAGATCGTCATTTTTCCCTAGTCTTTTTCTGTGTGTCCATATATGTATTTTGACTGGAGTGTAACATATCTCCACAAGTACAGGTTTATGAAGTCATATGGGAGGCTCAGTTAGTGCTTGATTGAAATCCAAGAGGAAGAGGGACTAGGTAGAGTTAGCGATTTGAAAACAATTGGTACATCTGAAGAAAATTAGAGGGGAGGGTTGAAGACTTTCAGTAAAGTATTGTAGAGTGTATTCATCCCCACCATCACCAGTTGAACAGGATTTTTGTTTCCTGGGGGCATGAGAGAAATCTCTTCCTCCATAATTTCAAATGGGGCAAATTCAAATATTTTAGGCGGGAAGGTTTTCTTTGGATTTCCTTTCAGCTATTAACTAGACCTGGACCTGAAGAGAATGTCGAGAATAATTCCCACTTAAAGCAGTTCTTTTCTATATTTAATTTTCCCCTCATCCATGTAGCTTTAGCTGAGAACTGCATGGGACTTATTCGTCACTGAAACTGAGGCACCTCCATAGGGTGATAGCCATTTATACTTCTCTGAAGAGTAGAGCGTGTTGGATGCAGTAGCAAAATTTAAGGTGTAGTTGAAGCTACAGAATAAAATTAATCTGTTGAAAAGAATTCCTGTTTGAACATCATGGGAAATATCCCAGATAAACTTGCTTTCAAGAGGTTTCCCCTATGGATGTCTGAATTTAGATAGACTATGTACACATTGGTGCATCACCATGTACTAGGTTCCTGTGTGTTGATTAAAACTCAGTTTCCCTTTTTCCTTGGACCTTCATGATTTTTAAGCCTAAAGAAAAGGATGCCTTTGTTAGGAAACAGAAGGAACATCTGACAACAGAGCACCTTTATCTTTAATACTGAGGTGCAGCCAATGGATATGACAGGTCCCAATGTGCAGAAGAAGAAAATGACCTAGCAAGATAACTTTAAGAGAAAGGTGACTCAAGAGACAGACTTTGGTAGAATAGATTAAGCAGTTAATTAGAAGAGTTGGTACCTGGGTTTTATGGTTGATGCATGAACTGCTGATCTCTGAAAGTATTTGATGGTGCAGATGGTAGCTTGGAAGAAAAATTTAAAAATCTTTTTGCCTTAGAGAAACAATTTTGAAGGTTGGTTTTGTGGTTGAGGTACTAGACTGGAACTCAGGAGATCAGAGTTAAATTCCTGGCTCTGCTATAGATTTCCTGTGTGATCTTCAGCAAGTAGCTTAGGCCAAGATTTCAGAAAGCAGTCTGATTTTTGACTGCTCTAATTAAGACTCCTTAAAGGGTCTAGATGAGGGGTGGTGAAACTTACTGACCCTCTGAATCGCATATGACAATCTTCAGAAGTTTGAGAGCCGGGGTGCACCTGTCGAGGTTCAGGGCTTCAGCTCCATGGGAGGCGCCTGCCCAGGGCTTCAGCCCAGCTCCTGCTGAAGCCCCGGCAGGTGCACCCTGCAGGGCTGAAGCCCGAGATTTCCCTCCCTTCTGGGCAGAAGTCCTAGCCCCACCACTCCACTGCAAGGCAGAGGTCCCTAGGTGCCCCCCCCCCCCCACCATCTGGTAGGTGGAGAATGGGGGCGGGGGGGAGTATGGGGGGCTCTGCAAGCCTCACTTTAAGATAAAAGAGCTGCATGTGGCTCGCGAGCCACAATTTGGCCACTCCTGGTCTAGATTATCAAAAATTGCTGAATAAAACACCTTCTGAAAACCAAGCCCCTTCAATGTGTCAAGTTTGGACACTCAAAATCACTATTATCATACTCTCAGATCACCATTTCACATATGGAGAAAATACTTTTTTCAACTATTGTCTGTCTAGACTAAGCATTTCAGGGAAGGGACTCTTACTATGTATAGGTCCTACGCCTAACACAGTGGGTATCCTGATCTCATTTGGGCCCCTGCATGCAGCTGTAATACAAATAATAATGTTCTCCTTAAAAATGCCCATCTGAGACTTAACTGATTTCACTTATAAATTGTATGTGTAACCTAAATCCCTTATTCCTCATAAATCTTAGTTGAGTGGGGATCAGAATCAAGCACTGCCAACCTTCATGTGTAGATCTCAAAGCTCTGTAAAACTGTGTAATCTGGCCTATGTTGACTAGTGTCCCACATCTCTCTCCCTTTCCAGTGCACGGTGCAAGTGAAGCTGGAGCTGGGGCACCGAGCCCAACTCCGGAAAAAGCCCACCACCGAAGGGTTTACTCATGACTGGATGGTATTTGTCCGTGGCCCAGAACAATGCGACATCCAGCACTTTGTGGAGAAGGTGATCTTTCGACTACATGAGAGCTTCCCTAAACCCAAACGTGGTGAGTATGTATGTTAACCAGCTTGCAGTCTCCTTTCTCTGGGGGATACTCATGCACTGTGGGTCTGGCATTGCACTGTTGTTTCTGTGGAACATTTTCTTAAGGAGGAACAAAACACACATTGCATAAACTTGAGTCTTGAGCTTTGCCACTTTTGTTTGAGGAAGATTAGAGAGAATGTGACCTTTCCTCTAATGAAAGGGTCAATGAAAGGGTGAAATGCTTCCTCCCTCTTTTTTTGTTACTGAAGCATTAGTATATGTGTGTTTTCAGAGCACTTAGTGCCAAGAGAATGGGGACAAATGTCTATCATGTTACATGGTGGGAAGTGCCACTGGTGGTTATGCTGTCTTAAGAGTATATACTTGTCATGGTTATTTGTGAGACTCTCATGCTGTGAAAAGCAATTTGAAAGGTTGTTGTTCTGTCCTAAACCTGTGCTGGTAATACATATAATGATTATGTCTGCCACAAGTTGGTGGCAATAAAATTGATGTATGATAGGAAACTGGACTGCTGAACTAGAAACAAATGTATAGAAAGACTTGAATAAAAGTTGCAGTTTGCTGTGGTGGGATCCTTTTCAGCCAGGATAATTACCTTATAACAAACATCTTTATCGGTGGCTATACATCTTTGCTAACCAGATTACTGTGTCACCCAGCACTAAAAATGGTAGTTTGTTTCCCCCTTCTTGATTCACACTTACCTTAAGGTTCACCATCATGCCAACCTGCTTTTCACCAAAGGGGTTGGAATAGAGGGATTTTGCAGTCCATCAATTCTATTCCTAGATTGGCCTGAAGGGTTGTTGCAAATGACTCTTTCCCTAACCTGGAGCAAGAGATTGCTGGCAAGGGCTGGACTGCACTGCTGACAGGTTATTTTAACAACTTTAAAATATTGTAGAAACAGTTTAGTAAAATAAAAGTCTGCCTGCCAAATAGTCTAAAAATCTGAAATCATTTCATGGTAGGATTTTAATGTGAAACCAGAATTAAAATCAAGTCAATTGAACCTTATTTCAAAATTGGCTTTTTTATTGGGAATGCAGGGAATTGTTGGGTTACATCTTTTGGCACCCTTACTATGGAGCAAGAGTTTAGAAGTGGGGAAATTAACTTGTGTGGGGTTAGGTTTGAGGAAATTGCCATTTCCTAATATGTATTTCCCTATATGTATTCCATATGTGGGTGCACATGCGTGGCATGCGCCTGAGTTTGGAAGTGTTTGTTAGCAGTGTCCTTTGACCCTCACGTGCGTAGTGTATCCCCTCCTGCTTGCAGCTGAGGGTATAATAGGTTGTGCGGGTTGATGTCTCTCCAGTTCCCTCTTACGGCTGCATGGCCTGAGTCAGAACCCCTGTTCCTTTGTGCTCTTAGGGCTGGTCCACACTAAAGGAGGGGGGTGTGTGTCGATCTAAGATACGCAACTTCAGCTACGTGAATAACGTAGCTGAAGTTGAATATCTTAGATCGATTTTTAAATTACTTACCCCCGGTCCACACGGCAGCAGGCAGGCTCCCCTGTCGACAGCGCTTCCTCCGCTCGCCGAGCTGGAGTTCCGGTGTCGATGGGGAGTGCTTCTGGGATCGATTTATCATGTCTAGACGAGACGCGATAAATCGATCCCAGAACATCGATCACTACCCGCCGAATCAGGCGGGTTGTGTAGACTAGCCCTTAGTTTTTGCAAAAAGAGTTACTTCTGTCCATTTGTTGTAGATAGTTGTATATAGTTGTAGATTGTAGTTTTAGAGTAGATAATTTAGTTAGTGACGTTTTTCCCCTGTTTGGGGAGTGTCCTCCCGCCCAAGGACTATGCCCTGGATTCTGGGTTTTAAAAACTGTCTCTCTTGCCCTCGCCCATATTCTGTGAGCAACAAGCATCAGCGATGCCTTTGTTGCCTTGGCGAGGCTCACATTGTGGCTTGCTGCTCCATTTTTAAGTCCTTCCTGTCCCAAACCTGGGAAGCTCAGCAGCTCCGTCTCCGTAAGTTCCTAATGGAGTAAGCTATGCGACCACATGCACACTCAGATCCAGAACCATCGGACCCCCTGAACAGTGGCTGTCACCAGCAGTGAGTGCTTCTACGAGCACCTCGCAAGCCCCAGGTCCGGTGATACCGAAGACAAACAAGCTCCAACATGAGACACTCTCATGGGCACAAGAGCAGATCCCTGCTGCAGACTGCTCCCAAGCACAGCTTTTCCTACCTGAGCTGGGCCAGGCCGGATGCAATGTCGTGCACGAATCCAGCTGGACCAGCACACAGGCTTCCCTGGATGGAGGGTAAAGCTCAGTGCAAACAGGATTCAGTGTTGACCCTGGCCGCTTGGAGCCTCTCTTGTCAGCAGCAGAGCTGATGCTTCCATACCCGCCATTTCCTCTCCTCTCTGGACGCTCACTTGCCTGAGATGTCCCCACTCCAGAAGACGAACCTCTTCTGCTGTTGCTGGATAGACCCCTGCCACACTGCGGCCCTCCTGTATCACCGGTTCTCCCACTGCCGGAACTATCCTTGGAGTTGGAGGAGTTTTCGGAGCCAGAACCCTCGTTCTCCCTGATGTTGCACTGCAGTCCAGACTTGTATCCCCACCAGCATATGATCCAGCAGTAAGGGTCTGGTACCATTACCTACCGCATCAGCGGGACCCTTCCCCTTAGCCATATTGGGCACCCTCGCACCCCTACCACCAACAGCACGCACCCTCCCAGGCATCCTGTCGTGCCTCCCCTGCTCCTCCACCAGCACCGTTGATCTCTGAGGAAGAGGCAGACATTGAACTGGAACCGTCTGCTCCGCCGGTCCCAATGGCTGCTTGCTCTTTCCCAGATGAGGTGCTTATTTCCCTCTCGCTTTCTCTGCCAGACGACCACTGGCGATATCAGGGTAGCAGCAAACCTGGGGATTCCCTTGGAGGAGATTCAGGACCAACATCATCAGCTCTGGACGTTCTCCAACCTCAGGGGCCCTCTAGCATGGCACTACCTATTGATGAGGCCATCCTTCGACAGTGTGGCAGACCCCTCCCTCCTGTGCTCCCACACCGAAGCTGGCAGAGAGGAGGTATTTTGTACCTGCTAAGGAATTTTCTTTTTTCCCATCCAACCCTGAGCTCTCCTCATCCACACAGCAGCAGAGTACGCATGCCAGCACCCACAGAAGTCAGCCCTTCCAGACCAGGCAGCAAAACACATGGACCTGCTGGGGAGAAGAGTATATTCTTCAGCAGCACTACAGTTCCAGATTGCGAAGTATCAGGCTCTGCTAGCTGCGTACGATTTTAATAACTACGTGAGGCTAGTAGAGTTCTGGGACAAGCTGCCAGCAGACCAACAGCAGCAGTTTCAGTCACGGGTAGACAAAGGTGCCTAGTGACCACGGTGGGCCTATAGGCATCTGTGGATGCAGCTGATAAGTCCACTCGCTCTCTCCCAACTGGGGTCGTCATGCGATGACATTCGGGGTCCAGTCATCCGGCTTGCACAGGGAGGTCCAAAATACAATCGAGGACCTCCCCTTTGAGAACAGATTGTTACATGACAAAATGGATGAATCCCTTCACTCATTGAAGGACTCCGGGGCCACATTACGGTCCCTTGGTGTGTATCTGTATTCTGGCGCCATGATGAAGACAACAGAGGCAGCAGTTCTGTCCGTGCCCTCACACTTCCTACCCAACCTACTACCAGCAGCCTCAGGAGGCCCCACATAGGCAGCACCGCTCTCATAAGAATGGCCGTACTGGGTCAGACCAAAGGTCCATCCAGCCCAGTATCCGGTCTACCGACAGTGGCCAATGCCAGGTGCCTCAGAGGGAGTGAACCTAACAGGTAATGATCAAGTGATCTCTCTCCTGCCATCCATCACCACCCTCTGACAAATAGAGGCTAGGGACACCATTCCTTACCCATCCTGGCTAATAGCCATTAATGGACTTAACCTCCATGAATTTATCCAGTTCTCTTTTAAACCCTGTTATAGTCCTAGCCTTCAAAACCTCCTCAGGCAAGGAGTTCCACTGATTGACTATGTGCTGTGAGAAGAAGAACTTCCTTTTATTTGTTTTAAACCTGCTACCCATTAATTTCATTTGGTGGCCCCTAGTTCTTATATTATGGGAACAAGTAAATAACTTTTCCTTATTCACTTTCTCCACACCACTCATGATTTTATAGACCTCTATCATATCCCCCTTTAGTCTCCTCTTTTCCAAGATGAAAAGTCCTAGCCTCTTTAATCTCTCCTCATATGGGACCCATTCCAAACCCCTAATCATTTTAGTTGCCCTTCTCTGAACCTTTTCTAATGCCAGTATATCTTTTTTGAGATGAGGAGACCACATCTGCAATATTCAAGATGTGGGCATACCATGGATTTATATAAGGGCAATAAAATATTTTCCATCTTATTCTCTATCCCTTTTTTAATGATTCCTAACATCCTGTTTGCTTTTTTGACTGCCGCTGCACACTGCATGGATGTCTTCAGAGAACTATCCATGATTACTCCAAGATCTTTTTCCTGATTAGTTGTAGCTAAATTAGCCCCCATCATATCATATGTTAGTTGGGATTATTTTTTCCAGTGTGTATTACTTTACATTTATTCACATTAAATTTCATTTGCCATTTTGTTGCCCAATCACTTAGTTTTGTGAGATCTTTTTGAAGTTCTTCACAGTCTGCTTTGGTCTTAACTATCTTGAGCAGTTTAGTATCATCTGCAAACTTTGCCACCTCACTGTTTACCCCTTTCTCCAGATCATTTATGAATAAATTGGATAGGATTGGTCCTAGGACTGACTCTTGGGAAACACCACTAGTTACCCCTCTCCATTCTGAAAATTTATCATTTATTCCTACCCTTTGTTCCCTGTCTTTTAAACAGTTCTCAGTCCATGAAAGGATCTTTCCTTTTATCCCATGACAACTTAATTTATGTAAGAGCCTTTGGTGAGGGACCTTCTCAAAGGCTTTCTGGAAATCTACGTACACTATGTCCACTGGATCCCCCTTGTCCACATGTTTGTTAATCCCTTCAAAGAACTCTAATAGATTAGTAAGACTTGATTTCCTTTTACAGAAACCATGTTGACTGTTGCCCAACAATTTATGGTGATCTATGTGTCTGACAATTTTATTCTTTACTATTGTTTCGACTAATTTGCCCGGTACTGACGTTAGACTTACCAGTCTGTAATTGTCAGGATCACTTCTAGAGCCCTTTTAAAATATTGGTGTTACATTAGCTATCTTCCAGTCATTGGGTACAGAAGCTGATTTAAAGGACAGGTTACAAACCATAGTTAATAGTTCCGCAATTTCACATTTTAGTTCAGAATGTGTGGGTGAATGCCATCTGGTCCCGGTGACTTGTTACTGTTAAGTTTATCAATTAATTCCAAAACCTCCTCTAGTGACACTTCAATCTGTGACAATTCCTCAGATTTGTCACCTACAAAAGACAACCTCGCTTCCCCGCCTCTTCCACAACTGCCTCTGCCACAACCACCTCCTTGACCTTCTCCCACCAGCAGTCAAAAGCTCAGTTTTGACATGCCAATCGACACCTGAGAACCTCCCCTGATGCCACCCATGGTGCCCCATGTCATCTTTGGGGGTCGTCTTGCTCTATTTGCCTGCAATTGGGGCAAGATCAGCATGGACATTTAGTTACTGGAGATCATCCACTATGTATACTCTATATAAAATTTCTCATATTCTCCCCCCCCCCCCCCCCCCCCCCCCCCCGGCATCAGTTCACTTCCCCCCTCCAGGGAGCCATAGAGAATGTCCCACCTCGCTACATGGAATGAGGCTTCTACCCACCATACTTCCTCATCCCGAAAAAGGGCAGAGGGCGCCGCCCCATTCTCGATCTTTGAGTGGTGAACACCTTTATCAGAAAGTCCAGACTGTTCACCCAGCCCACTGCAAATTTCTCCGTTTTTGAGGAGGACACAACCACTACCAATTCCAGGTCTTTTCGGCATAGTGACGGCTCCGCGAGTCTTCATGAAGGTCTTCAGAGCAGCACAAATGCACCACCTTGGCTATTTGGTATACCCCTACCTAGACAACTGGCTCCTTGTCATGCTATGCTGATGGGAACGCACCTCTGCCATCCTTGCCCTCTGCACTCTCCTGGGATAGCTCAGTGGTTTGAGCATTGGCCTGCTAAACCCAGAGTTGTGAGTTCAATCCTTAAGGGGGCCACTTAGGGATCTGGGGCAAAAATTGGGGATTGGTCCTGCTTTGAGCAGGGGATTGGACTAGATGACCTCCTAAGGTCCCTTCCAACCCTGATATTCTATGATTCTATGGAGCATGCAAGATTATGCCTCTGCTGTTTTCAGGGCTGGTTTAGGGGGACCTATTCTTCAACCAGACATAGCTTGGACAAACAGGTTACCATTCCCCTCTAGATGAAGAACTCCCTGGGTTGGTGGAAAGATCAATACAGTGTCTGAACAGGCATCCATTTATCCACCCAGCTCCAACAATAACAGTGACAAAAGGTGCATCACTGTTATTGTGGGAAGCACACCTGAACACACACACAACTCAGGGCAGATGGTCACCTCAGGAAACTGGTCTTCATATCAACTTATTAAAACTCAGGGCAGCCAGGAATGCCTGCCTTCAGTTCCTATCCCTCATCAAGGGCAAATCAATCAGAATCATGATGGACAAACATGTAAGAACAAGGTCCATCTCTGTGTGTGCCAAAGTTATGAAGTTATGGAACTGGTGTATTAGCCCATCAGATTGCTGTTTACCTTCCTGGAGTTCAGAATGTCACAGCCGCTACGCTCAGCAAGTGCTGCTTCCAGGACTATGAATGGGAGTTGGACTCTCACATCTTTCATGGGATATTCCAGAGGTGGGGACTTCCTGTTGCTGGATGTGGAGAATAGGTGCACCTGTGGAAGTGCCCCTTATTCAGCTCAAGAGGAGGTCTAGATTGCCTTTCTTTTGGGAGACCCTTTCTCATTCCTTGGACAAATGGGGCTTGTTCTATGCATTTCCCTCCAATACTACTAATTCTAAGAGTGATGAACAAGATCAGGCAGGACAAGGCCAGGGTTATCCTTGTGATACTGACCAGACTGAGGCAAGCGTGATAGCCTTACTTGCTTCACCTGTGTCTCCAACCGGCGCTCAAGCTTCTGACCTTCCCTCATTCCTCTCCCAGGATGCGGGTTGTGTGCTTCACCCTAGCTTAAAGGTCTTCTGTCTCCAAGTATGGCTCTTACATGGTTCCCGGGATTAGAATCCATCTGCTTGATAGGAGTACAAGTATTACTAAATGGTAGAAGGCAGTCAACTTGAATTACTTACCTTCAGAAATGGAAGAGGTTCAACCATTGGTGTCAACCTCATGCGTTGTGCCAGAATCTTGTCTGCTCTCAGTTGTCCGCTGGACTTATTTAATAAACCCAATTTTTTTTAACTGTATTAAGGTTCATCTCGGTGCGATATCAGGATTTTATTCCCCACTAGAAGGGTTTTCTATTTTTACTCGCCCTATGTCATTGAGATTTATTAAGGGCCTGGGGGACCTTTACCCCCAGGTTAAGAATCCTACTCCGACTGGGATCTCAACCTTGTACACAGATATAGAGGTCGCATAAGTTTTGATCTGCTCCTTACTTCACTATCTATGAAGGTGGCCTTTCTAGTAGCTATCACGTCAGCCCACAGGGTTGGAGAAATTGGAGCCTTGATGGCAGCATACCCTTCATTTATGATATTTTTTTCTAGAACAACATGTCCCTATGACTGCACCCAAAGTTCTTATATTAGGTGCTGTCACGTTTCCATTTTAACCACTCTATTTATCCACCATTATTTTTTTCCTAGACCACATACATCTCAGTGGGAGACTTCCCTTCCCGTAGATGTATGACAGGCATTGGTCTTTAATCTGGATAGGACCAAGCAGTTTTGGAAATCACCTGGACTCTTGTCTCTATAGCAGAAAGATCAAAGAGATCCATGGTCTCTTCACAGAGACTGTCAAGCTGGATCTCTGGGTGTATTACTGCTTTCTGTGATGCAGCTGATGTTTTGCCTCCCCAAAGAACTATGGCACACTTTATCAAATCACAGGCAATTTCCATGGCGTTACTCAAAAACATTCCGGTGTCTGAGATATGCAGAGCTCCTACTTGGGCTTCAGTGCCTAACTTTTCTAAATACTATGCCTTAGGCCATGCTGCCAGATCTAGTGAGTCTGTTCTGCTGTACTGTCTTCAGTCTTTTGTACTTAATTCCGAAGCTCACTTCTCCCTGTGAGGATACTGCTCGGGAGTCAACTGAAGTGGAGAAACCCTAGGGACACTACTTGAAGAAGAAGAAGAAGAAGAAGAAGAAAAGGTTACTCACTTTGTACAGTAACTGTGGTTCTTTGAGATGTGTCCTTGTGGGTGGTCCACTACCTGCCCTCTTTCCCCTGTACTTCGGACTGTTCTTATTGGACGCTCAGCTAGAGAAGGAAGTGAGTGTGATTCCCCCATGCAGCCCTATATATCTTCGCAGCGCAGCATGAATTGTATAGGGTGCATGCTCAGGCCGAATAAACACTGATCGAGGGCTCAAGAGACCCACTTGCACCTGAAGTGGAGCACTCGTAGGGTGCACATCTTGAAGAACCACAGTTACTGCACAAGGTGAGTAACCTTTTCTTATTTTGAGGGTAGCGGGTGAGCAGTTTTCCTACCCATAATTAAGCACGTGATCTTATTCTGTGTTGTTATAAATGTTAAAGGTTTGCCCTGAATTGTCAGAGGCTCATTTCTCTTCCTTGTAATTGCTCTGATTTTAGATAGTGCTGCATTATGTCTGAAGCTAATGTTTGTTTTGCTTTTTTCTTAGTGTGCAAGGAGCCTCCTTACAAAGTGGAGGAGTCCGGCTACGCTGGTTTCATTATGCCCATTGAAGTATACTTCAAAAATAAGGTAGAGTCCTATTCACCTAATTGTTTTGATTGCTTTGAACTGCACCAGACAGTTAAACTGCTTGGCAAAAATGTGCTAAATTATGTGACCATTTTATGTGGTTTTTATTACTCTGATAAATAGAAATTGACTGTGATTGTTGGAAGCTATAGCAAGCTTTCTGCCAGACTTTGAAAGGAAACACTTCTGTCTGATAGACAGGTAATATAAGGATAGTGTAGCATGTTATGGCCTTGATTAAACACAGGTTGGTATAGTTGTACAGTTCCCCAAGTGGGGATGCAGTTATATTGATATAAAGGTGTGTATACCAGAATAACTTATTTGTCTTGCCTTACGGGGGTAAGCTATAAGCATCTTTTATATTGGTATGTCTTCCACACTAAGGATTGTACTGCTATTTAAAAAAAATCACACCCTTAACCTAAATAATTATACCAGTATTAATATGGTGTGTACACACAAACCTAAGACTTGTGTGTCTTGGACATAGTAATTCACAATTGATAGATACTATAGATCTGAGTTTATGTTCACCCCAAAAGAAAATGCTAAAGACTTTAAATCTTAAGATTCAACAATAACAATGTGAAAGATAAAATGTAGTATTAGCTGCATACAGTGAAGATAAAGTTTAGTTCTGCCTCAAAAGTCCTATGCCACATGACTTAAAGAAGGTTACGGAGACTATGGATTTGTCAAACCAACTTTGCACTCGCTGGTTGTATATTCAATTTAAAATTAACTCTTTGTTGTGATTGAGTACTGAGTGTTCCCTTCTTTTGTTTACTACACAAAAAATTTGATGTGAACCAGTTGTGTTTGTTATGTATAATATAGCTGACAGAAACCCAGAAAAGCTAGGACCATTAAGCCACCTAACAGTACATAACCTCTACTTCCTCACGCGTGGGCAGATACCTTACCATTACCACAACTACTGTATACCACACACCAATACCGTAACTCTACCTATCTGCCTTCCAGCACCTCCTTTACTGAACACATTAGGCTACCTCTATCCTTGCCTTCTGCACCTCTCTTCACCACACTACCTCCTCCCAACACTATTAGATGTGAATGTTTGGTGTGTTTTTCTGCTTTCCCTTGGTACCTTGGGGAGCTCTGACCTTTATTACTGAAGCAGTAATGGGCTGGTGAGCAAGTCCAATAAATTTCCAATGTTTTGCCACAGAGGGAGCACCTCTGACATACCATTGGAAACTGTTTTTTTGCCCAAGATTGCCACTCTTCTGAGGCTGGGACAAGGTGGGAGCCCAAAGCATGTAAAGAGAAGTGGGGATTGCAGTGCGTGGGGCATGAGGGTGGATGATAGAAGCAGCTTTGCCCAGACCCACAAAAATAATGAGATTTTAAATAGACAAAGTTTGTGACTTCTGATATTTTTTTTAAAAGCTTTTAGGTGAAAGCCACACTTCCCTCTCCCTGCACGCACTCCAGGTTCAGAATTCACCATTAAATACCCAAACAAAAAATGTGCTCCTCTCCCCTTCAGCAGCTGGGAGGGGACTCTCCTAATCCCTGGTGTGGGTGAACAGTCATTCATTTGTTCTTCACTTCTCTCCCCTATCACTGTATTTTCCTTTCTTCCAGTTTCTTCCCATTCTTTTGCCCCACTTGCATTCTCCCTCCATGCTAACTTATAGTCACCTGTCTTTCACAGCCTCCCATCTCCCCACATTCTCTCTCCTGCACCCACGCTCGATTGTCCTTCCTGCCCTCCATAGTCTCTTGCCTTCCCTGTCTCCCTCCCCTATTCACATGCTCGTCAGTGTCCCCTTTGCCACCTAATGGCATATAGGGCTGCCACCTTCCCTGAATATAGCTTGGTTTCACTTTTTGGGGAACAATGGGAGGCCCTCATTGCAAAAGACTGCTTAAATCTCTTCCTTCACAGATATTAGGGACATGGTGTCCATCTTAACTGATAAAAGCAAGGATGCCCTCTTTTTCTCACTGAGAACAATGGGAGATGATAGCCATTTTGAGGGTCTCTGCAGAGAAGGAAATGCGAAGAGGGGAGGAGAAGAGAGGAAAATCCCAAAAATTGTGAAGTGGAGGAGAAACAAAAGAAGACGAGGAAGGGAGAGAGTGGGCAGGATTACTAGAGTCCTGCAAATATGCGGATATCCGCTTTATATCCACGGACCATGTTTGCAGATCGGATGCAGATACAATTTTTTTATCTGCGTAGGGCTCTAAGGATTACTGTTGGCTTAAAGGGGAACATGCTTTCTCACTGAGTGATGAAAGTGACATTAAGGCACTGAATAAACAAATAACTAAAAGTTTATTACCTAAAGGCTATATCCGCCCCATGATCTCAAACCTACTGATGTCAGTGGCAGGTCTGCTATATATTGTGGGCACATATAGTCCTGAATTTATATCACAGTTCATGGATCATAATTAAATATGGAATTTGGCCCTCCCTTCCAAATGAGTTTGATGCCCCTGCTTTAGCTCAGTTAGAAGTTTTGGATTTGATACAGGAATCACTTAGTGAAATGCTCTGTAGCCTGTATCTATGCAGGAGGTCAGACTAGATTGATCACACTGGTCCCTTCTGGTCTTAAAATCTCTGAATTTTGACAGTTTTGGCGGATGGTTGAAATGTGTCTGCTTGGTGACTTAGAGGTCTTTGTCAGTTTTGAACCTCGTATTGTGTTCCTGTAGGTGAATTGAGAATTACAAAGGGTTTAGGCCATGTAACAATACCACTTTTAATAGCCTTTTGAAAGGTGGAAGGGTGGAAACAAACTGGAGAGGCAATGGACTCCTAATCCATGAGGGTAGATCTTTTTCATGGTTTGCTTAAATTAATTTTTAATTCCAAGGTTTTAAGTCTCTCCTCCAACTCTTCCACTTCCCATTTGGTTAGTTTCTGACTTGTTGCTACGATGGGAAGTAGTGGTTGTTGGAGCCAATGTACTCTTTACCTTTTGCGTAATGAAGCATGCTGCCATCTAGCACTGTTGGAGATTCTTGCTTTGAGAGTATCTTCAATGAGCTTCGTCAGGGACTTCTGGGCAGCCTGGTATAAAGCTGCCTGTCAACTCTGACCTCTGCATTTTCTCACTGCCCCGTTGGACTTGGGAGAGTCAGCAGCCCCAGCACCACCAAAGCTGGAGCATGTTTACTTCTGGTACCTCTCTGAGATGGCAGAGTATTGAAGGTGTTGTTAGGAGCTGTTCTTACCCCCACCCCATGTGGCCTTGCCTTGACAGTGTGTGTTCACCTTCCCTATACTGTAATTTGGTTGATCATGGGTGGGTGTATGCTTAAACTGTTGTCCATTTGACTTAGAAAAAGATCCTAATGATCTGAAGGCAAATTATTTGAGTCCTCCACAACATCAGAGTAGCCCCTGTGGGGCATAGGTGCCGACTCCGTGGGTGCTCTGGGGCTGGAGCACCCACGGGGAAAAATTGGTGGGTGCAGAGCACCCCCCGGCAGCTCCCCGCTGGACCCCCCCGCGCAGCTCACCTCCGCTCCGCCTCCCCTGAGCTTGCTGCCGCCGTTCCGCTTCTCCCCCCCACCCTCCCAGGCTTCCCGCCAAACAGCTGACTCCTGTGGCAAGCCTGGGAGGGATGGGGGAGAAGCAGAGTGGCAGCGCGCTCAGTGGAGGCGGAGCGGAGGTGAGCTGGGGCGGGGAGCGGTTCCTCTGTCCCCTGTCCCGTGTCGTCGTCCCCCCCCCCGAGGGTTACATCCTGCGGACCTCCCCACACCCCTCCCCAGCTCACCTCCGCTCTGCCCCGCGGCGAGCCCGGGGGAGGGGGAGAGGATTTAGGGAAGGGGTTGCAATGGGGGCGGAGTTGGGACGGGGGGGGGGGGGGGCAGGGCGTGAGCTCCCACTGGTGCTGGCCAAAGTTGGCGCCTGTGCTGTGGGCAATAGGACTTTCATACCATTAAGTGGGGGGGGGGTCCTTTCATTTGCTAATCTAATGCTGGTGGCCAGCTAGAGCTCCTGCCTCTGGAATCAAGCCTGAAAATAAAATGGAAGGTTCTCAGCAGATTATGTGAAAAGCAGTTTTGTGAAAGTGAAATTGACTAATAGTAACTGCCAATTCATTTAGTACTGTTTGAAAATGTTAGCTTGCCCAGTTCTATTTTTAAACCCTTTCTATTTCTTCCTGTAATTGGATCAGTATGAACTGGTTACAGTAAATGCATTGCAATCTTTCTCCTACTCCTTCCCCAGAAATCTGGTGGTATTGAAATTTCTCACAGCCTACTGCTTGTTTCCAAATACATATATCAGAACAGCACCCGCTTAAATATACAACATTAAAATATAGGTACAGTTTATGGTTTTCAACCACTATTACATTGTGGACGCTGACCAAATGATTATTAACTATCAAAACTAAAGAAACAGTTTCATGTTATACCAAGATCGACAAGATATTAATGTGATAGGTATAAAAAACCATTGCATTAAGACCTAAATAAAGTTTGCCATCTTCATACTACAGTGTTAAAAAGAGAGACTATTTTCAGTATTTATATAATGGAATACATATAGTGAAACTTAATTTACTTTTCATTACTAATAAGGGAGATGGGTGGGGAAGGAGAGATTCAAATTTGGTTCTTATCAAACATTTTGCTTTTATTTAAAAAATGAGTTTTTTTACTTTGTCTAATATTTGTTTTGGAAGGAATGCAAAAGAAGTTTAGCAAGTCTCCTTCAGGGTTTGAGTTAATTGTTTTTGGTGATCCAAAAAAGTGTAACTAGAAGAAAAGGGATGGAATGAGCAAAGGAAAACTTAGGCTAAATAGCAGGAATCTT
Organism: Macrochelys suwanniensis; assembly: GCA_033296515.1. Taxonomy (NCBI): domain Eukaryota; kingdom Metazoa; phylum Chordata; order Testudines; family Chelydridae; genus Macrochelys; species Macrochelys suwanniensis. The sequence goes on from CM065799.1 coordinate 6,601,716, forward strand.
CCTGTCAGTGAGATATATTAATTTGTAGAACTGTCTTCCAGGGAAATTGTGGAGAACCCATTTTACCTGAGACACTTAAAACTTTACTGAAGAAAGCACTTTTAAGGTGCTGTAGGGGAAAATCCTTGCAGCGGTTGGGGGTGAGAATCTGTTGTTTAATCGTAGCATGCTGAAAAAAACGAGTTTAGTTTACTATTTATATTGTTAGTGCTTTATATCAGAACGCATTTTGATCTTGCATTTTTCAATACCATTCCTTATCTGTTTCTCCATCAGCCTGCAACATTTTCTCGTGTGCTGCTGATGAACAGAGCAATATTTGTACTTTTGTATTCATCTTAAATTCATATCTGTAGCTTTATTTTAGCCATTTTCTTTTTGGATGGACTGGAGTTTGTTCAGTATGTTTCCTCAGCCTACGTTTTCTTGTGTGTCTTGCTCCCTTTCATAGGTCCTCCAGTTTGGTGCTCAGGGAGTTATATGGTGCCTCTTTATGTGCAGTTCTGTGCGTTACACATTGCTGTCACTCTGGCTGGCAGAGAAGTGTTGTCAAATGTAGCTGCTTTCCTAAGTGGGGCAGTGTCCCCTTTAGCATTTGTAGGAGCTGACAGCTAATTAAACATATGCTGGGGTTTGAAAACTACCTTACAAAAATTTATTCATTGCTCCAAAAAAGTATTGGCTTAAAATGGAGGGTTTCTATGATACTTCAGTTTTTTATTAATTTTTATACATCACAAAAACAAATGCATACATGGAAAGCACAGTGTATAAAGTATTACTAAACTTGTAAGGTAAACACAACCATAAGAACCTAGATAATAAAATAGTTCTATCTTATGTTCTTTCAGAGGAAAGACAAGAAAAGTTAGAGGAAAAAGGGATTGTAAGCTCCTAACTATGATTCTTGTTTTATTTTCTATCTGTAAAGTGTCATTCATACCTGTGGAGTTACGTAAACAGTGTGTGATGAAGAAAATTAATAACTTTTATATATTAGCCATTGGGAATTTAACCCTTAGCACTCACCAACCTCCCCTTCTGTCAGTGATGCTGTCAATTCCTGAATTTTATCTCATGTCAGCTACTTTTTCTGTAAAGAGATTTTGTGTTCCTAAACTGTACAGGTTGCCCAGACTTTCAAGAAGTCTTATTATACCTGGAGTTTTTAGAGCAAAGGAATAAATGTCTCTTTGAGCAGATTATAACTTATAAAATCAAGACATCTAGTCATATGTTTATCTCTGTATTCGGGGGAAATCTGAATAATCCCATCATGTCTCAGAGGTTAAGTGTCTTGAGGACTTGCCCCCAGAATAGCACCAGCAGCACCTTAGGCTAGTCGCTCTAAAATGGCCTATTACACAGATCTGGGTGAAGAACCAGTCAAACAGGATATACAGCCGTGGATAGAGGGTCTCATCCATACATTGGAAAGTGTTATGTACTGGTTACAGAAAGATGACCGTGGGCCAGCCTAGATCTCTGGCAAAGGTGAAGCACTGTTAGTTGTCATGGTTACTGAGGCTTTGTATACACTAGCACTTCTGTCAGGGTTGTGAAAAAAACCACACCACAACTAAAACACACCCTGACTGACATAAATTTCACGGACAAAAGTGTTGGTGTGGACAGCACTGTCGGTGGGAGAGCGTCTGCTGCCGACATAGCTATTGCTGCTCTTTGGAAGTGGTCTAATTATGCCGGTGGGTGAGCTCTCTCCCACCGGCGTAGAGCAGCTGCTGTAGGGTCCGTAGTGTAGACATAGCCTAAGTAATCGTGGAGATGCTTCCTTAGTGTTTTAAATTTCTCTAGGGCCTTTCATTCTGTAGAATGAATTTACAAACTTTGTGCACATGGCACCAGTGAAATTCTTCACCTCTTGGTTGGAGCATGTGGCCAGGGACAAAACACCTTGCCCAACTGGAGGCATGGGGAAATTTTGACCTTGTGACAGTTTTATATGTCCTCGAACTGTAACCCTTTATTAAAATGTTAAAATGTCAGTAACTAATGAGGAAGTAGGTGGTGGTAATTGACGGGGTACAAATGGATGCTAGAATAGTGAGGAATCGAGCATAAAGTGATCTGATAGGTGACAGGTGGGGGCGGGGAGTAGAGGTGTCCATTGAACGGGACTCAGAGTGATTGCAAATTGGTTATGACATGTCTTAAACTTTGCAGTAGGCTGTTGCTGGTCTACTTCTTTAATGGTATGTCAGGATTAAGGATTGTTGTCCACATGGAGTGGACAGAACCTCAGTTTCCAAGGCCTCTAATTGAAAAGATCCATACAAGATTAACAGCATGAAGGGCTGAGTTAACCCTTGGACTTGAACTTGAGTTCTAGCAAATTTTAGCATGGCAGAGGCACTATTGAAACATCCCCGCTAACTGCCTTCTTGGAGAGGTAGGAGATCTGTCCCTTTAAGAAGGGACTTGGACTTTGCAAAAGTTTTGCTGTTCCCCTTATGCATCTGTTTGTCACTTCTTAGAAATTAATCTTGCCATGTATCTATTTGAGTGTGCCTAGTTGGCTCTTCCTTTCTTGGCATACTTATCAGCATCAGAGGTTGGGCTCTATATAGTGGGATCATTTTTGCCTACAACAGTTACCACCCCTTATCTAAGCAACTCAAGTAAATAACTGCTGAGTCCTCATGCCACATGTAGATGAGGCCTGGGAGAAGAGCAACAGTGCATGCAACTGTGCACCTGAGGCAGTTTCAGACAGGAAGAATGGAAAACCTAGTTTCTTATTTAGAATGGCTTTGAAGTCTGGCCTTGTAGAGGTACCGGGACTTTCCCTTTAGAACTGGAGGGTGAGTAGCCAGTAATAAATCATGTTGTGGAGGTGCTCCTGGGCTTTCCTATGTGTGTGTTTGGAGAGTCCTGGGGAAGAAACTGGATGATCTTAACCTTTTGGGACCCACAGGGTTCTAAGCTGTAGTGGTCAGTGAACACAGCACTGAAGAAACAAATACTTGCTAGCAGCTCTCTGGTTTACGACTGCTTGCAGTCATTTCTCTGGTATGTTACCTTTTTATTTAAAAATGCTTGTTTCTAGAGTTGAAAACCTATGTGAAATGGAGCATATTTAATGTTTCTCTGACTACTAAATGGATTATTTGCCCATACAGGGCTGTTTGCATCTAGAGAAGAGAGGACAGATGATATTATGGTTAAAGCACTTGACTGGGACTCAGGAGACTGGGGTTCGATTCCCAGCTCTGCCACAGTCTGTGACTTTGGGCAAATTACCCAATTCCTCTGCCTCAATTCTCCATCTGTAAAATGTGGAGATTTATCAGAGTTGTTAGAATAAATACCTGGGAAACCCTCAGATATAAGTATCTAGATACATGAGATGAAAAGGAATTGTCTCTTCCACTTCTGTAAATGTAAATCTCCTATTTTGAAAACAGTATAGCTGTGCTTCCTCATTTGCCTGTTATTACAGGATAATGATCTTTGGATAAAGCCTGCTTTTGCTAGTGTTATGTCCTCGAGCCATTGACTCTATGTGGCAAACCTTGAGAAGTCTTTTAGAAACAATTCTGTGTAGGTCACATTTTCTGGGGTTCTCTTCATCTATTTAAGTTACATGAGGCAATTGCATATGTTTGCAATCTTTTGTTCCAGAATTAATTATTTTTCTGCATATTTTGCACCCGAGATTTTTACCGCAGACTTCAGGATACCCTCCACAGCAGCTATGGCTTCCCAACAAGTGGAGAGAAGAAAGTGCAAAGGTGTTTACATTCTCTGTTCATGAAAATGTCCTTTTTGACAAACTGAGAATGAAATTAAACTGTGGCATTCTTACTACATATATTTTTTTCACTTTCCTGTGAGGAACCAGTGGCTCTTTAACATAGCACTGAGAAACTGGATTCTCCAGAACTTATCTTGGAGGGTGAGGGGTGTTGGTCCTTGGATTTAAAAGACCCTGTATTCATCTATGTAATTTGTATGCAGTATGTTCACACTCTGTTTACCTGAGAGCCCCAAAACCTTTGTGCTATAGCCAATCACCTGCACATTAGTTCTCTTCTGGCCTGGGAAGCTAGAGACTAAAAACTTGACTCCCAAGCTCTCTCATAGGTACTACTTCTGATAAAAGGCCAGCTGTGGTCACAGATGTTTGTTTTAAGATTAACAGTGGCTTAGCTCTTAAGGGGAGTGGCTTCCATATATGTACACTAGTATCTCCATGGCAAATTTCCAGAATCTGTGTGGTCTGAGAGTTGGTGCTTCATTAGATCTGCTGAAAATAGGTTGACTTGGGCTAGAAGCCCAGGGCTTCTGTTCTTGTCTAACAGCTGCACTATACTGGGAAATGAAATTGCAGGATGTGATCTGTAGTAAGACTGCTGTGAAGTTGCTGAATGTTATGGACTGAATGCAACATGCATGGAATGCATGCATGCAAGTATGGGATCTTCTGAAAGGCCTCACATAGCTTCAGAAGGGTCCCCTTTGCTATGCTCAGTAGCATTTCTTGAAGCATTGCTTTCTGGGATGATCATTGGAAATGGATCATCACACTTGTACATACAGGGTGATGGACAAGTGTGTACAATGATCTGAAGCACAGGAGGGGAAATGGATTGGTGCTGTCCTGATGTGGACAAGAATGCATCTGAAGATGCTTATGCCCAAATAAATCTGTTAGTCTTTAAGGTGTCAGCGGACTCCTCGTTGTTTTTGAAGAATGCTTTGGTAGCTATAGGGCAATACCTGTGGCATACTCACTAATGAAATCTGGCATAATGGAAATGCAGCTTCCAGCCATACCGAGCCTTATCTTGTGACCAAACAGTTCAGTTACATAGGATAAGATCAAGAAGTTTCCGAAGGTCAGGAACATCAGCGGTTGTTTACTTGGCCTCCAGGAGTGTTGGGTGTGACGCTATAGCTGAATCACTGGCAAATGTCACCTTCTGGCCATGTTCAGCAGCATTCATTTTGAAGGGATCTTTGAAAGGACTTTGAGTGGTAAGAGTTTATCAGGGTGATGACTGTAGTACCTAAACGAAGGGGTAGGGTAAAACAAAAGGACTAGGGAGCCAAAATCTCCCTTCCCTCTCCTTAAAATAGGAACAGAATGTTGGTCTGAAGCAGAATGTTGGTCTGTGCTCCCTGTGTTTGTAAGAAAGAAGGCAATACTGGTTCATCCTGGTCCTTGAGGCTTTTCCCTATTGTAATAAATAGGACACGTCTAATTTCAGTGGTGTCATGGGGACACGTGGGCAGCAAATCCCCAGAGAGGAGAAAGGCACTTGAAATTGTAGCATTAAAAGTGATACATAGCCTTAAATAGGCAAATAGAGGAAGGTTTCTCTTCCTAGAGACCATTATCCATGCAATTTGCCAGCTAAAACAGTTCTTTCACTTATTACCATTGCCTGGGATGCAAATTGGGCTGGATGGGCATTCCATTTTATTTTTCTAGTGAAATCTGTTATTCTTGTACACCTCCCTAATAGTGCTGTGTGCTACTTTAGGGATCATCATCTGAGTTAGGAGAACTTCCTCGCTGCCTCACTCAGGGCTGTGAAACATTTCACGCCCTGTGTGATGTAGTTAGGCCGACCTAACTCCCACTGTAGATGCAGCTATGTTGACAGAAGACGGAGAGGTGCATTAACTGCATTGACAGAAAAACCCTTTGTTACTTTAGTAATGTCTATTGTACGGCGGCATATCTGCAGCACTGCAGCTGTTCCCAGCAGTGATTGTATGGTAGACATACACTTACACTTATCTGTGTGTGTAATGTGATACTCATGCAGCAAGTTGATTCCTTCCATTAGCAGTAGAACTAGACTGCACTGCACTGACATATGCTTAGAGACTGATAAAGCATCACAATGGCTGAGAATTCCCCTCTCACTGATGGCTGCACTTATTGTTGGTAGCAGCCAAAAAACTAGCAGCCAGTGATACATGAAAGGGACACAGTCAGCACAAAACTCATATTTAAAACCCTTATTTCTGTTACTAGCCTCACCTTGGATTACTAACTCAGTTTTAAACACATGGTTTGTTTTACACCACTTATGTTGTTTGTTTTCTCCAAGTGCCTTATGTTTGGATGACAGAAACTAATCAGTTTCACTTTTATGTACATCTTCATTTTCTGGTTCTCCTGACCTAGTGCAAGGAATCAGTTGCAGGAGACTGTGTTTTTTGTTTTGTTTTTTTTCCCCATAGCACTGAAGACAAACAATATTCATATTATCTTTCATAAAACCCTTAACAATATAAACCTGGGAAATAAAACTAGTCAAAGTCTGTCCATTTGCTAACCTAGTATTATTGATTCTCCTAGTTCCTTGATATTACAAGGATGGGTGACTGAGGAGATGTCACGCCTGCTTTTTCTGAAGATGAAGGAATTGTCTACCTATGTGGAAAGAGTTCCAGCAGTGCCCTGCCTCATACTGTCTGTCTGTCTCACACAGCAAATGCATGAGATCTCTCTTGACTGATGCGGCAGGTGGAACCGAATCAGTTGGCCACAAATAGGAAAACAGTCTGACTTGTATACAAATCCCAGACTTCATCAGATAAAAAGATGGCTCATTTACAGTACTTGGAAAGCTGAAAGGACTAGGGCCCATTCATCAGCTTCCACCCAACTCATTCAGTGTTTATTTCAAAAGGGATTTTGCATATCTAGCACTTCTTCCCTCACAGTGGCTAATCTTTCTAGAACCCGCACCCCTTTGGAGTCCAGGAGTTGTCCTTTTCCTAAATAATAAAGCAAAATATGTTTCTAATGGTGGTAACTATAGTTCCATTATTCTCCAGAGAGGCTGAATAGATAGTGTGTTTGTACCAAAAAGTGGAATGGATAAAATTTGCACCTTCTTTCTTGGACCTTGGATGCCTTCCAAAGACCAGCATCCCTGTAAACAATCGGTTCTGGCAGGTGTCAGTCAATATCCTTATTTGTAGATTGTCACTCTAGGAAAAAATAATGTCTGAGTTTTTTGGTGTGAGGTATTGGCAACTGCAATCATTGCAGGCATTTTAGAAAATGAGATATTTGTACCTAGGTTTTGAAAACTATGTAATCCCAAGATGAAAAACTCTGTTATGAATGTGACATTCATTCAAGAGTTTATTCAGCATTCCTAGGACTGACCCTTTGAAACCTCTAACCTAGCACGCTTGCCAAAACCCTTCATGAGTCTTCTGCTTTCTTGGTTTTAGGAGGAACCGAAGAAAGTTTGCTTCACGTATGACCTTTTCCTGAATCTGGAGGGAAACCCACCCGTGAACCATCTTCGCTGCGAGAAACTGACATTCAACAACCCCACCAACGAATTCAGACGCAAACTTATTAGGGCTGGAGGGGTGAGTGCCGGAAGAACCAGGGATGCGAAGAGACTTTTAGTGAAAAGGTGTAGCCTACTAATTCTATTCTGGGGGTTCTCTCTGTACTTGAGACCCAGCTGTTTTCTGATTTAACTTAGCTATTTGGATGCCCTTATTATAAACAATCTCAACTGGACACTTGCTGCATTTGTCTTGGGGACATCCCAGATTCAGGTTCTGGTGACCTAACTGAAATGCTAGCAGCTGCAAGATGTTCTTGTGTGGATCACTGATGCACTTGTATTTTCAATATAAATTTGTCTGCACACTGTGCCAAGGCCATAAACTTGTGGCTGCAGGTACCAGTCTGTGAATGGTGACTCTTTGTCCATCTGGCTGTTTTCAGATTGTATGAGCTCCTTTTGTGAACTGGTTGGTGTCAATAACTTGCTCCAAATGTACCAATATTCAGAAGGAGGCTCAAGAAAAAAGAGATCCTACAGTGTCCCTATTCCTCTTTCCCACAAGCAGGCTTAATAGTTGGCACTTTTGGACAGTAAGTGTCCCCTAATCCTGGCGTCAGCTGCCTGTCACATAGGAAGCAGAACCAGGGAGAAGTTCTGGGTGCCAGATTGTTTAAAGCAGGCTAAGAGGAGAACACGCCTCTGCATGTGAGAAAACATTCTTTCTCTGCACATGCTGGTGGGGGCCACCAGTTGCGGAGGAGAGAGGAACCATTTCATCATGTCTGCTTTTTTAAAGCTGGTATGTCTGCAGAGAGATTAGAAACACAATCTTGGAGAAATAGAGACTGAATTAGAATGAAAGGAAAAGAGAAGAAGGAAATGGAGAGACACTAAATGTCAAGAGAAGCAGAAAATGAAGGAAACTGAGTTAAAGGAGAATAGGAAATATGGGGGATCAAGATTCTGAGATGGAGAATGGAGGAAAATAGTGGTAAAAAGAAGTGAAAGCAGGTGAGAAAGGAAAAAGTGGAAGTAAATAGTAAAAGTAAAGTTATGGAGAAAAGGCTAGATAGATCCTTTGAAAAGCTGCAATAATGAAGACATGGGCAGCCACAGTAGGTACATTACTGGTTCTGTGGAAAATGGTACCGAGGAATCATTCACTGGATATTGCCAAATAGTTGTATAAGGTCTTTGCAAGTTACCTTGACCCACATTCCCTGTGAGATCTGGCAAATTCGCAGTCAGGGTTCTAATATTTTGACAGTAAGTCTTTCCCTTAGTCTTTTTCAGCTGAGGTTGTAATGTGACAGGGTTTTAGGATACACCTGATACATGACTCCAGTCAAGCACCTTACTATTCCAGGTTTTCCTAAATTAATTGCGAAAAGGTTGTCTACCTAAAACCATCTTTCTGGCCTGGGATGGTAGAAATAGTCTCCTTCCATGAAGAAATCTGTAAGCAGAAGATCTCAGAAGTGGAACTATTAATTTACTTGACTAAATTCTAAGTTGGTCTATCCAGAGCTTCCCCTCAAGTCCCCCATCCTCCCGTAATGAGGAGGAAGAGGCTTATTTCAGCCATAGGATGGTGCTGAGCACTATTTGCTTTTTGACACTTGTACCTTTTAGGATTTTAGTCATGCATTTTTCTTGCACATCTCTAGGATTATCAGATATTGGAGTAACGTCATATTTGGGCCGTTATTTAGAAACTGGGTGGATCAACTGTTAGTCACGTCTGATATGACCCATCAAAAATCTTATTGGTCCCATAGCTCATTGGCAAAAAATGTGGAAGAGATTTCTTTCAACCCCAAATTCTCAGGGGAATTACTTTAGCTACATAGAGAGGAGCCTAGAGACATTCTGGCCTCTCATGGCTGTCCACATGTTGTGCTTCTGATCTTGCCAATAAATTGTTTTTCATGGATGTTTTTTGGCTGAAAGAATCCAACTATCTCATATTCTGTGAAATCTTGCTCTCCCTGGCCCCCAGTTTGCCTCCAAACTGTTTAGGGCATAAGAGAGACTGGTGCATTTTACTCTCGGTGTCTCCAGCCTCTTGGCCATAGCCACAGTTGTGCATCCTCCTTGTACACAGTGTGCTGAAGTTCCCTTTGGTGGAACTGAAACTTGTCATTGCATCTTGGCTCCCAAACTCATCTGTTTGAATGTTCTCTATTTAGACATTGTCATTGGAACTGGGAATCTTAACTGGAATTATTCAGGAGATATCTTATACCTTTAAAGGGAAAAAAAGATCTAAATAATAGTAGCTAAAAATGATCAAAAGTCACTTGCTGAAGAGTAATCATGTTTAAATAGTCAACATTTCTCCTTACTTGTATATCATTTCTCTTCTTTATTACTAGGTGATGGTAATGCCAGAAGGAGCAGAAACGGTGTCCAGGCCAAGTCCTGACTACCCTATGTTACCCACAATACCGCTCTCTGCCTTCTCTGATCCCAAGAAGACCAAACCATCCCATGGGTCAAAGGTCAGTGAGGCATGCTGCATTTAATTTGGAGCATTGGAATACAGGGCTCTGTTGCTGGAAATGCACCCAAAAATGAAGTTTCCTCTGTAGTAACTAATTCTGGTTGGTTACTCTGAGCATCTGGGATTTCTTCTTTCTTAGACTCTAGTTAGTGTCCCAGACAATTTGGGTTGTATTTGCTCTGTAGGATTCCCTTCCAAGCAACAGCATTGTGATTTCCTCAGCTTTTAATGGAGGAGGTGCAGCACTCTGTAACCATTGTTGTCATCCTCTGTACCTGACATGTTAAGAACCCTTTAAATGCCTCCTAAGAGCCTAGGTTTCCTTTCTAGTAGCTCACCCACACAGGGTATTATTTAGTCCCTACCTAGCATAGTGACAAGTGCTTTGGAAATTCATAGATGAACATGCCCCTAGTGGAGTCCCATTGAGTCCACTGCTCCTGTTTCTCTCTATCTCAAGTCCAGAAGGCCTTTAGAATTCTTGTGACTTCCTGGCTTCTCTGAAGAGATTTTAAAAAATTAAGCCGACAGGATTTGTGAATATTTGTGAGCTAAACCTACATGCTCAACTGCTAGAGCTGATATCTTTAACTGAGGCTAGTAAAGCTTTCTTTTTATGTCATTTCCAGTTGTTATAACTTGTTTCCATATCACTGGATATAGAGTAATTGAATTCGACTTTTGCCCCCGTCTCGTGTAATAGCTGTGGTCAGAGTCCCTGAGGAATTCAACCTCCGAGCAGGAAGGAGAGGTTGACTAGAGAATCAGAACTTACTCTAGCAGTGTGAATGCTTGGGATGGCCATGTAAAGAGCACAAGATGTGCTGTACCTGATCAAGCCAGTGGTTTGAAGACTGATATCCTGCCTGCAGCAATAGCTAGTTCCAGAGGCTCTAGAAGAAGGTGAAATTCACCTTCAGCCTGCACCAGCCTAATGCAGCTGACCTTGTGTAGGTTTTTGTACATAGCAAGGGCAATTCTCTCATGATCCCCACAGGCAATGTGCTTTGAAGCAGATTACATGTATTCTGTCAGTCTGCATAGCTACAAAAATTAATTGCCAAACAGAATACGCAAATGACCTGAAGAAGAGCTCTGTCTAAGCTCAAAAGCTTCTCTTTCATCAACAGAAGTTGATCCAATAAAAGCTATTACCTCATCCACCTTGTCTCTCTGACCAAAGAGTTCATTCCATGCTGTAATCCAGTCCTACTGTTTTCTCCATTCTTCTAAAGTTATTGTATTTTGGCTGTGTCCTGGTTCTTATGGGTAGCAACAGGGAAAAATGACTTTGAATCATGTGTTGCTTGTCTAATAGTGGCTGATTTGATTTTTGGATAGGTATTAGATAGAAAATGCTGAATCGGGAAGAATGACTATGGCCATGTCTAAATTAGCAAGCTTACAGTGCTGCTGTAAGATTGCTCGTATAGCCACTCTATGCCTACGGAAGAGAGCTCTCCCATCGACATAATAAAACCACCTAAACGAGCAGCGGTAGCTACATCGGCAGGAGAGTGTCTTCCGCCGACATAGTGCTGTGCATGCAAGCACTTGTGCTGGCGAAACTTATGGCGTTCGGGCGGGTGGGGTTTTTTTCACACCCCGAGTGACATAAGTTTTGCTAACATAAGGGGTAATGTAGACGGCCTAAATTAGAGATGCTTTCTCTATTGTCTCATTCCATACAGACCTTCTCTCTTCTGCTTCCGTGATGGCAGAGCAGCATGAGTGCACTAACAGGCCAGTCATCCAAAAGTGGCAAAGGAAAATGACTCCTCATTATGCGTTTCTATCCCCTGAGCTAGGCAGGTGCCTACTGAGTTTTTTTTGTACTGCTTGTTAAGCTAAAGATCTGCAGTGGCAGGAAGCCTTGGCTGTGATACGAGTGTCAGAGACCTCAGTCCTTTTCCTAAGATCCAACATAATATTAGTTTAATGCTTGATAAGCAAGGCATTTTTGGAGGGGGATGGGTATGATCACAGCTTACTCTGGCAGGGTAAAAGATCTAATAAGTCTCTTCCATTGAATTGTTTTGTTCCTAAAATGTCTGTTTGTTTTAAAAGGACAGCTTGGTATAAAAGTTCACCTTATGTTTAACACTTACATGAAGTAATATAGTCTTCACCACAGTCTGTGCAAATTTGGATTATAGTGCTGTACTGAGTTTCAGGTTTTTACGTAGCCTCTGTGTTTCTGTCCCTAAATTTTAGGATGCAAACAGGGACAGTAGTAAAGCATCCAAACCACACAAAGTAACCAAGGAGCATAGAGAGAGGCCAAGGAAAGACTCTGAGAGCAAAAACTCCTCCAAAGACCTCGAACGAGAACAAAGCAAGCCTTTGAAAGATTCCTCCAGAAAACCAGCTGAGAACAAACTGCCTAAGGACGAGAAAGCACCTCCTAAAGCTGCTTTCAAGGAACCAAAACTGGCCCTGAAGGAGACCAAACTGGAGAACACTTCTCCAAAGGGTGGACCACAGCCGGAGCCAAAATCTTCCAGCAAGAGGCCCTCCAATGTGGAGTCACCAAAGCCTAGCGCCAAAAAACAAAAAAAGAGCAGCTCCAAAGGAGTGAAGAACATCCCAGGAACTTCTCCCCGAACTGCATCTTCCTCATATCCAGAGAAGAAACAAACCAAGGAGAAGATGAATGCCAAAGTGGAGAAAGTAAAATCTGAAAGTGAAGCCAAGGAGATCAAAAAACCTGTGGAGATGGAGGAGTCAAATTCAGAGGATGAAACTTCTTTTAAATCAGAGGTGAGAGAAGGTTTTTCTCCTACCTGGTCTGGTGGGCATGTTGCTTGGGTTTCTTCATGAAAAAATGCAGATTAGATATAGTCTTTGATCCAGTCCTGTTTCAAAGAGGACTAGATGAAAGTGCGATAATGAACTGTTAATGCGTGATAGTGGGGCCTCAGGTGGAAGGGGTGGGCCAGGGGCTAGCCTTCCCGAGCCCATGGTTCACCCACCGCCCATGTATCTAAGCTATGGTCTGTCATTCAGATTTAGTTTCTTTGCAGTGACGTTTATGGTACGTGATGCAAAACTGAATATGCCTTCAACTTCTTTGGTGATAACATCATGAGTTTGTGCCCTCATCCCAGTTAAAGAACTGAGTAAATAATTTTTCTTTTGGAAAAGCATCATAAATGTAAAAATAAAATGTAGTGACTTGTCTGAGGCTGATGGCAAGAACAGAAAATATAGTACCATTAGGCAGGCCTCAGAAACACTACCTGATGCTTGCTAGCCTAGCCAGAGGACCAAACTTACTAAGCGAAGGGTTCTTCTACAGATAGGCACCTGCAGTGGCTCCAGGATCATCACAGGGCCTCGTAATAAAATTAATGTATGGGACCAGTCTTGGCTGAGTAGGTTTAGTTCTGTGGTGTAGATGTGTGGTGCTGGGATAAGCTCTACACCAGTGGTCCCAAAACTGTGGGGCACACCCCTCTGGGGGGGCGTGGCAGGGCCTGGGTCAGCCCCCCACTCTGCCCCAGCTCCACTCTGGCCCCCACTCTCGGCTGCCAGCCTACAGCTTCCACTCCCTGGCCCCCTGCCCGGCTGCAACTCCGCTACCGGCCGGTGGTGGTGGGGGGGGTGCAGACACTCCAGCACAAGAGGAAAAGTTTGGGTACCACTGCTCTACTCCCTCTTTTCCTACTGCCTCTCTCTCTGAGCTAGGGTGTGATTCCCAGCTCAGGTAGATATACTCATGCTAGGTCTCATCTGAGCTAGTGTGCTAAAAGTAGTAGCATAGCTGGGGTAGCATGGGCAGCAACGGCACAGGGCTAGCAGTACCGAATACAAACCAGTCTGAATCCCATAGGTACATACTCGGCACAGCTTAGCTCATGCTGCTACTGTCTGTGCCAACTCAGCTAAATTACTATTTTTAGCACGCTAGCACAGATGAGAGGTAGATTGAGTATATCTGTGTGAACTGAGAATCACACCCCCTAGCTCAGGGTAGATGTAGCCTTGGTAAACTGAGAGTTCCATTAATTCGTTCTCTCTCCCCTATCTTTGATGGCTGCTGGGAGAGGCAAAATGCCACTTTCTCCCTCAAGGATGGCGGTTTACTGTTCTGCATTGAATCACAGGAGCTCTCCTCTTTTGCCCTTGGAGTGCTCAAGTGGAGTGCTCCATCGGTGTGTTCTGTGACTTGCCTTTCTGCCTGTGTATTTCAGGCAGAGAGCCATAGAGGACTGGACCATGGACAGGACATCACGTACCCTCTTGCCAATTTGTCTGGCTATGGTAGAGGGCATTTTTTCCAAGCCCTGCCCTTTGCATGTCTTTTCCTCAATGTTTTGATTCAGCATTAAACTCAGGAAGGGCCTTGGATGCCTTGGTGAGAACTGCAAGGCATTTAGAAAACTGAAAAAAGTGTACAAAGAGAGTAGCATTCTGAATGTCCACTCAGTTTCCTGGGAGAATGTCCATGCACCCTGCTGCTCAAGATGAAGCTGGTCTCAAAAGAACTCCCTCCTTCCTGTTTAGAATGGAGTATAAAATGGTTTAGCTTCCCTCACGGTGGCAGGACAGTAGTCTTACCCACAGCAGTACATAATACAATGCTTAGATCTAAATAAGAGTTATGATTTTAAACTCCATTGTTTTTATAACAGCCTCAATGAGAGGTGATACTTAAAAATAAACAGCTGGAGAGGCTTGTTGCTAAGTTAGCATTGGTGTTGACACTGGTCTGTAAAATAATCTGAGCCCAAGTTTTGGTCAGTTTCTGGACATTTGCCAGAAGACTAAGGGCTACAGTCCATATGCACAAAATTGAGACAGGTGTAGCTATTGTTGTTTTAAATATGGGGGTGCAGTTATGAAACATGTTCTTTGAGCAGTGGAAATTGGCAAAAGTAATTCAGCCGGTCACAACTGACTTTATTCATTTATTACTGTGATCATATTTAGTTAAAATGCTCTAAATTTTTTCTCATTCTTTTATCGTGGTTATGTCAGTCATAAAATTTACAATATCCATCTGAGGGAGGATATAGATAGAGAGGGACTTCAGGAGTGAAATGTTGACTTGCCTGCCAAATAGATTTTTGTTTTTAAAAAAATAAAAATAAAAAAAAAAAAGCATTGTTATCCATCATCGCCTATTTGTGCTTCACAAGATCAGAAGCTTGCCTCTCTCTCACCAACAGAAGTTGGTCCAATACAAGTTATTAACCTCACTCACCTTGTCTCTCTAGTATCCTGGGACCAAAGCGGCTACACCACCACTGCATGCTTCACATATAGACATAGGAAATAGGATGTGGTTGTAAGATCATGTGTAATATGATCACCTGATACTCATGGATAATCCCTGCCATCCCAGGAAAAGGCAGAAAAGACTCCAGCTAATTTGTCCTGGAGGAAGTTCTTTCCAGACTACTTCTCCCCATTCCCCCTGTCCTCTCCCCTCCCTTCAATCATCTCAGGACCCATGCCTGAAAATGCTTACTGGTTCTGAAAGCAGTCCTGGCAGGTAGTGTGCTGATGGGCCTTTAGCATGATTTTTATCAACCAAACCACTGGAATTACCTTTTTTAGTCGTCTAAAACATTAATCTCTGAGATTCACAGCATTCAGAAGCTACAACATATTGGTTTCTGACTTCAGCAGTTCTTGAAACAGTGGCCACCAAAAGTGAGGGTTGTGGCAAGAGAAAGCAAGACAAGTAATCATGATAACCTGACTAAGCCTAATAATCTCCAGATCTGGCTGGTCATGACTCACAACTAGAATACTGTTTTTCCAATGGAATCTGACATTGTTTCTAGCCCAAGTTGGAGTAGCTGTCCTCAAATTCTCACTAGCCACTTGAAAGAACAGTACTTTTTTTTGTAACCGGTCTAAGGCTGAACCCCTTGCCAAAGTAACTTTCAATTCCTGGCAAATTAGAATGAATATCAGAGATACAATGTGGGCGAGGTAATATCTTTTATTGGACCAATTTCTGTTGTTGAAAAAGACGAGCTTTTGAGCTACGTGAATGTTGTTATAGCCACTGAAAACACTCTTGGGTGTAATTTTCTTGTGTTGATGTAACTTGTAGAAATATTAATGTGCATGGTGTATATGAAGGGGAGGGAGAGCTCTATATGGGTCTTCCCCTTCCCTAGTACCCTCAGAACGGATCTGTGCAGAGACCATCTCTCCTCCAGGGCACTGGGACCAATCTAGGCAACTCCTTCCCTCAGCCATGTGGGCTCAGGGAAAGGAGACACGCCCAGGATGGAGTCAGTCATCAAACTAAGCCATCGGAAGCAGCAACAGCAGCAGGTACCTATGGACTCTGGTGACATCTGACCATGCTGTCTACAGTTTTCATTCTGGACACACTACCTTCTCTGCTGCTTAGCTCTGTGCTCCATTCCCCCCCTGCCCCCCTTCTGAGTCACTTTGCTGAAGCACTTCCATAATGAAGGAGTCACAGTTGTGACTCTATAATTAAGGTTGTAAGATGGTTTCCATTATCAGCCTCGTATTTATTACCATAAACTGTCTGACGTTTTTCTGATGAGTTGAATGAGAGATTTAAGATATAGGAGTTTTGGAAAGCAATGTGTTTCTCAGTTTTCAAAATGTGTTCCAAAGTTTGTTTGTAAAATAGCATCTTACACATCTTAGTCCAGAAGTTTCAGGTTAGTTTTATTCAGTCAACTTGAATGCAGCTAAATGCATCACATTATATTTACAAAGGCTAGGGGCAAAGTTGAGTTTCTCATTACATAAAATTGAAGCTGAGAGCTCAGTCAGTCCCTGATAGTTTATAAACTCTGGTGGCTAAGCAAAAAAAATAAAATTGTAAGCTTGAAGTCAGTGGCTCTTGTGCAGTGAACCTATACATTCACTGTACATCTTTTAGATCTTGTAAACTGTGAAAGTCAAATTGCTGGTGGTCTTTGTTCTGTTTTGGGCTAAAGAAATTCCAAGCTCCATTAATGGAACTTGTATGTTCTGAGAGTCAAGAAGTCCCTGTTCAAGAAATCTACAAGCTTAATTGAAACAGGTGTAGCTTGCAGATTCAGAAAACCTGTTCAGGTGTCATTGTGCATGTAGAACTACCTATGCAGTATATACAGGTTATGTACAATATGCATGTGTATAGCAGGGAATGACCATTCCATCAATGATTTTTTGAAATATAAACAATCAAATTTTTAGATGGAATAATTTCCCTGGAATTCACTGTAGCCAGTCTTATTCATAATGCGAACTCTGAACTGTTTAAATGTTAAAGCTGCTAAAACATGTACTAATAAACAGATATCTGTTTTAAGAGCATATGTAAAAGTGAAGGAGAGATCACTCCCACAGCCTGGAATGACATGAAGTGGGAATCTCAAAATAGACAAATAAGAGTTGGGTCAGATTGTTCTAAAAGTAAAGATTCTTTTCCTTCCAGTTTTAGTATGACATTCTTCTGTATGGGTGAGGTGTTCCAGTGACTCTCTAGACCAGTGGCTCCCAAAATATTGGGCATGTGATGGGTACTTGGATAGGCTTTCTCATTTGTTCTTGAGTCTGGAGCAGGGGGAGGTTCTAGTGCTCCTGTTAGAGTGTCTGGTTTTCAGAAATTAGAAAGTTGGCAACCCCAAGCACACCTCTTTGTTCATCTGGAATGCTTCGGTTAACTGTCCCAGGGAGGCCGAGGGAAGCAGGGGGCAGTGTGAGTAGTGTGGGGTTTTTTTGCTTGGTTTTTTGTTGTCTCCTTGATTCTTGGGGAAATGTTGTTTGTAATCTAAGCTGTGCAAAGTGTGCCCAGCTACTGCAATGCTGGATGCCTCCCAAGTGTTTGAAATAAATGGATGCTAATGAATGACCCCTCCCCTAAATAGTTAGTTGTTTAAGGGGCCAAGGAGGTGCAGTGTAGGGGAAGAACACCTGTTAGTTGGTCAGAAACCAGAGTTATCACGATGGCTCGCAGATCCAAGTTCAAAAGCAGTACCTTGGTGAGAGTAGCAGCACCTCCTATTCCCAGCAATCCTGAAGGAGCTCCGCTGTAGGTCTTTGGTATCTGCTTCTGTTTAATAGGTTTAATCCTCATGGTCAAATAAGTGTCTTGTGAACTTTCTAACCCTTGCTGCTATATGCCAATGTATCAAATATCCCCAGTGTTAAAATGTTTACTTTGCTATGGAATAAGTTGTAACTGTAGAAAGATCTTATTTAACACTTGTATTTCCCTGGTTTTGGTATGAGATGCATGCATCTCTGGTGCGCTAGATAATAAACATACAGCGTAAAAATATAAAGAGAAAATGCGGTCACTGCCTTCTTTTGTGAATGTTAAAAGCTGACATGCATGTTGCCAAATCCACAACATGCTCCCATATAGTATTAATGTTTACTGGTATATAAAATATATTAACCAATAGAAAAGCAGGACTTTCAGATTCCGTATTCCATTGCATGAAATAATAGCCATTGGCTTGCTAGGAATATGCACAAATTAAAATGTTGTTTCCTGGGAGAACTACCAAGAAATAGCACTGCATTTTGTTACATAGAGTAACTTTAAGTAAATCTAGACCCCAAGGACTCTCTCTTACAATAATCCTTACAATAAATAATTAAAATTATCTTTTTACTGTCTGCTGTTTTGGACTAGAATATTTTATTTAGCCTTGACTGCCACCCTGTGGTCTTTGGTACTAAAGAATGAGTGCTCTGCAAATATCTGATGCTACATGAAACACTGTAAAAAGATTTTAATACTTAATTTCCATTAAGCACCTATTAAAACTCCTATTTACTTGTCACAATTTTATACTGTTTGCATCTTGCATTTCTGCTTGGAGGAGTGGCACTGAAGTTGATTTAACCTGTTTGGTCAGTTTCATTTTCAGGTTCTCAGTGTTGATGTTGCAAACAATGCAAGGGAATATTTAATGGTTTTCATTGGCATTTTTTAAAGATGGAAACATTTTTATTGATCTTGGCTTTTGTTACAATTTCTGTAAAAATCTAAACTGGAGCCAAATCACAGTTGTCTTGTAAAGCAGTCACTGCTAGGAATGCTTATTTTAAAGATGTACTGTCAGTTTAAAATATATAGTTCTAAATAGAAATATTCTTAGCCTAAATTGCTCTGTAAACTATGAGGATTAAAGTAATCTTAAACATTTAATTGATTTTCCATGATTTATGCTGGTTGTTTACGTTTTGCACTTCATCTTTCACAGTGAAAACAGACTTTGTATCCAATTTCACTTCTAGATTGTCTCATACTATTTCATGCCTTTTGAGATGATTTGAGACTCATTAACGAGGTTGGTGTGTATTGGAAGCTTGTGCTGCCGCTGTTTCAGCTGTCCTGGGACTACATAATCCCAAAAACTATCAGCCCAGAATAGGGTGACCAGAGAGCAAGTGTAAAAAATTGGGACACTTTTTTTTTTTTTTTTTTTAGGGCTGTGGGGTATATAGTTGCCTATATAAAACAAATCCCCTAATATTAGGACATCTGGTCACCCTAGCTAGTCCAGAATCTTTCACTAATATTAATGTAAAATTGCATCTTATATATTTTTTTAAAAAATTAGTGAGTAGTGCTGCAGATAAAATTATGTAGAATGGAATGATGTGACGTTCTTGAGCACTGCTAGACCATGTTGCATTTTGGTCATTCTTCTCTGTGGATTGAAAGGTTAAGATTTTTTTCTTTTTTTTTTCTTTTTCTTCTTTTTTTTTTTAACCTTCTATGGGGGGTGAAGTCTGTCCACTCCAGTCCTTCCAACTCCAGTTCCAGCTCAGACTCCAGTTCTGACTCGGATTTTGAACCATCTCAGAACCACAGTCAAGGTGTGTTGCAAGAAGTGATATTCTTCAAAAACCTTCTCGCTTGATTTGTATAAAGTGTTTTTTAGCATATGTTACAGTCCAGGAATTCCTCGGGGATATAATAGAGGCTAAGGGGGGATATGATAAAGGTTTATAAAATCATGAATAATGTGGAGAAAGTGAATAGGGAAGTGTTATTTACCCCTTCATGTAACACACGAACCAGAGGTCACCCAATGAAATTAATAGGCAGCAGGTTTAAAACAGAAGGAAATATATTACTTCACACAATGCACAGTCAATCTGTGGAACTTGTTGCCAGGGATGTTGTGAAGGCCAAAAGTATAACTGAATTAAAAAAAAAAGAATTAAATAAGTTAGATAAGTTTATGGAGGATAAATCCATCAATGGCTATTAGCCAAGATGATCAGGGATGAAGCCCCATGCTCTGGGTGTCCCTAAGCCTTTGATTGCCAGATGCTCGGACTGGATGATGGGATGAATCATTTGATGATTGCCCTGTTCTGTCATTCACTTTGAAGTATCTGGCATTGGCCACTGTTGGAAGACAGGATACAGGGCTAGATGGACCATTGGTTTGACCCAGCATGAACATCTTATGTTATCCTTTTTACACCACCATTCAAAAGGCGGAAGTTAAACCTGCTTCATCAAGACTGTCTAAGGCCAAGGACATAGCTTGGTTTTGCTGAATGGAATTGATGCATGCTGAATTTATTATGTGATTCTATGCAAGGGAAAAAGTAGTACCTTATGTATTTGCCATAAACAAATATTTGTTGCTTCGGTAATTAATCTGTGGGCACTAAATATCTCTGGAATTGGCTTTTTCCTGCACAGCGTGTTGGCTTCTGCTTTTATTGAACCTTTTAAGATTTTTGTGATCTGTTCAGTTTGAGGTTTTAGTTTGTAAATTTGTTCAGTGCTGACTAAAATCTCATGGCATCACCAGATGTATGACTTTCTCCCACAAACTCAGTTTGTCCCAATTAATAGAAATTAGAGATGGAAAAGACCTATTAATTATATCAAGTTCATCCCCTTGCCAATGCAGGCATGTTCCCTTTATTACATTTCCAGTGCTTTGTTCTGTCCAGCTTTAATTACTCAGAGATGGAGCATCCATCACTACTTTTAGCCATCATAACAAGCACTGTGGTGCTGCAAAGGCCACATTTTGGGTGACACTTAAAATGTGCCTGGCACACACACACTGTGAACAGTGGCTGTTTTTATTTTGACACAAGCAGGGGGAGTAGAAAAACCCTTTAAAGTATTAAAAAGGTTTTTAAAAGTTAATGTCAGTTCACTGGAAAAAGATGTTAGAAAACTGAATTTCCAGCACTTCTTCAGTCTTGAGAAACACAAGCTGACATATCCTGGGATAGAACTTAAACATCTGTGACACCTGTCTAATAAATCATGACTCTTCTGGGTTACCTTAGGGATAAACTAAGCCAAGTTTAGTTCATAGCAGTCAAATAGGATTCTGTAGCAATCATGCTGAAGACATATTGCATCTGCGTTAAACTGCTTTTCTCCCTTTTCCTCCCTTACCTCTAATCTCAGGCCCACTGCGCTCCATGGTAGAGGATCTACAGTCGGAGGAATCTGATGATGATGACACCTCTTCTGAGGAAGAGGCAGCAGTCAAAGCTAACCCAGTCAGCCGGGATTCCAGGTGATAAGGGGATGAAAGATGCCTAGCCACCTCTTCATTTTGCTTATGTTTATTTGTCTGTGTAACTTCTATGACCATAACTTTGTAAGGGAAAGGAAACGAGGGCACTGACATGAGTGCTGGGGGAGATGGTTTTCTGAAAGGAACAAATTCATGGAGGTTTAAAGAAGAGGGCCTTGAGGAGTATTATGTGGCTGCTAGACTCAAGGTCAACAAAGTGACTAAGGGGAATTGATCTGGTAGAAAGCCCCTTAGACTTGAAAAGGAAGAAGTCATTAGAGTCTTGTGGGAGCCGTTTCGCTGGAATACGGAGGACAGAAGTTGAGCTGGAAGAATTAGAGGAGAGAGATGAAGGGGAGGAGGTCAAGGTGCTTGGAAATAAAGACATGGGCGATAAGACAATGAGGAATAGTCTGAAGACTTCTGCAGAATCAAGGCTTTTTTAATGAAAGCTGCTAGTCCTCATAGCTGGGAAACCTTTAAACCTTCCACCAGTGCAGTGTTGTCCTACTGAGGTTGCAGGCAGCCTGTGATGATGTTCTTTGCACTGCAGTAGCACATAGGAACTCCAGTCATGGACAATGGCTCTGCAGTGCTAGGCACTGTACAAACCACAAAATAAACTCCACTCTCCCATCTTCCCCTTTAATCTCACTGGAGTGTTGATACCAAGGCCTAATATTTGTGGTGGTGGTGTAGCTGTGTTGGTCCCAGGATATTAGAGAGACAAGGTTGATGAGGTTATATCTTTTATTGGACCAACTTCTGTGGGTGAAAGAGACAAGCTTTCTAACCACACAGAGTTCTCCAAAGCTTAATGATATTTTAAATGTCAGCACTGACAATTTAATTGCTGATGGTTTTAGTGGAGGGGATGCAGTAGAGGTAGAGTGAAGCCTGTGGGCATTGCGGGTGGCATTGGGAATTTGGAGATGCTGCAGAGAAGAAAATGCAGAAGGGATAAGGGGGGGGGGGGCGCGGAGATGAGATGGAGTAGAAATAGTAAGGATCCCAAAGGGAAGAGTAGTTTTCCATGAAGTGATGCTGGATATGACTAAGGTAATGAATAGATTATTAGTAGTAATAGTAGCAATAGTAAATATTTATTTTATGGTAACACACAATCAGGACTGGGGTCCCATTGTGTTGGATGTTGTAGAAACACAGAAAAGAAACAATCTGTGGCCTTTGCAGGACTTACACCCAAAATATACCAGATGATAAACCATCATTCACTAAGGGGGAGCATAAAGGCTTTAGACGCACAAGCCCCGTTGACTTTCAATGGGATTTGTGCTCCTAACTTCCTTAAGTGGTTTTGAAAATCTTCTAAACTTTATTATTTAACATCATATTCTAGCCCGTGACCATGGTGGGGCTCTGCTGTGGACTGGAAGCAGTAATTAATCCTGCCCTCAAACCATGACGCAGGAACCGTAATTGAATAGGAAATTTGTCTCTTTCCACTGAATGAGTTTGATCTGGAGAGAATAGAGAAATGGCGAGGCTGGCTGGCTATGTAATCTCTTCTCCTTACCTCAGGTTACCGATACACAGCACAGAAGTGATTCTAATTCCTGCTGCTGATGCTCGCTGATTAGACTCTGCTCCTGCAGGACTTGGCCAAAAGCAGTTTCCTGCTTTAGTCAAGGGAAATAGTTGGGTTTTGTCTGTCTCCCCTCAGGATATGCTGCTGTAGCCAAGATCTGGAATCTCATGTTGGACATTTGAAATCAAGCATTTAGCCCAGTGGTTGTTAAACTTTTGTACTGGTGACCCCTTTCACATAGCAAGCCTCTGAGTGCGACCCTCCCCCCCCTTTATAAATTAAAAACACTTTTTAATATATTTGCCTCCAGCATTTATAATGGTGTTAAAGTGGGGTTTGGGGTGGAGGCTGACAGCTCGTGACCCCCCCTGTAATAACCTCACGATCCCCTAAAGGATCCCGACCCCCAGTTTGTGAACCCCTTTTAGCCCAAGCAGCAGCAGATTTTTGAATGGGGCCCTCTATCCACCACCAAATATACTTCTTTGATTAGCTTCTGTCTATATCATAGTGACTAAAAAGGAGTGTGGAGCTTTTGAAGGGTCTGTCATTTATAGTGAACCTGTATTTAAATACAGTTGAAGTTGTGGTGCTTTTGCATGTTTATACACTGAGGATGAGCCTTCAGTGGGAATTTCATGGTTTTCCTCCTTATTCATTGTAAATGTTTAGTGCTACTTGTGTACAGTACCAACAGCATTGCAAAACGTTGAGCTTCTGTACGGAAACAAGTGCAATAGCATGTCATCATTTGGACTATATTATTCATTCTGAATTAGGTTGAAATGTGCTGTATTGGAATCGCATGTTGACCAAAACAGAACTGCAACCTAACCTACAAAAAGATGATTTTTGATCCACGTATTTCTCTTACAGCTAAATAGCAGTTTCCTACTAACTGGTGATGTTAATTCTGTGCTGCTTGCTTCTCAGATTGAGTCTTAGCGACAGTGACAGTGACAACAGTGCGGACTCCTGCCTCCCAAGTCGAGAACCCCCTCCCAGTCAGAAACTGCCCCCAACTAATAATAAGGTACTTGCAACGTGGGTATCGACACGATGCTCCTTTATTGGCTTTGGCTTGGATCTGCATCTCCTAAACAGGCAAGACTGAACACCCTGGAAGCTTTGCCTGTGGGAGGAACTGCAGGATTAGGCCCTTGAAGGGCTCATGTTAATTGAGCGGGGGGTGGGGGGAATGACACACTATCAACTTGACATCTAGTCAATTTCAGAGTTCAAAATTCCAGGTGCTATACCTGCTTGTGAGACTCCTTGCAAATTTCCCTGGTTTGACATGCACATTTTCTGACATCTTAATTTTGTGTTCTCCCCACGCCAAACTGACTACATACAAAGTAAGCAAACTGGAAAATCGGAATAACTTTTACTCTAGTATCTTTCAATTACAGTAATCTGAAGTTAATTGTAACAGTAGTTGCTAAAGTATTTTGAGTCAGAAGTGATTTGTTTTACAGTATCTCTTTAACACAGTGAAATATGGTTCCTTGGAACTCAGTGATGCCAAGAGAACTGTGTGGTCATGGGGAGCAAATTAGGAACAACTGTTCATGTGAGTTGCCAGCCAGAGATGTCAGAATTTTGCGTTGCAACCTGTTTCGTTGCAGCAATAAGACAAGACCGTAGCATATTGCATGCAGTTCTTAGCATCTTGCTAGCAAAAGGGCAACAAATCGGGTGGAATTCAGAAAAGAACAGTTTAATTTTTATATTGTAAGCAGATTTCTCCATCCCCTCATTAAACAATTGTTTAATGTTCCCCTCAGGAAACAACTGACCATTTATTCCTACCCTTTATCAGAATGGAGAGAGGTAAATAGTGGAATCCGCCAGGGGTCTGTACTGGGCCCAGTCCTATTTAACATATTCATAAATGATCTGGAAAAAGAGGTAAACAGTGAGTGACAAAATTTGCAGATGATACAAAACTACTCAAGATAGTTAAGACCCAGGCAGACTGCGAAGAGCTACAAAAGGATCTCTCGAAACTGGGTGACTGGGCAACAAAATGGCAGATGAAATTCGATGTTGATAAATGCAAAGTAATTCACATTGGAAAACATAATCCCAACTATACATATAAAATTATGGGGCCTAAATTCGCTGTTACCACTCAAGAAAGAGATCTTAGAGTCATTGTGAATAGTTCTCTGAAAACATCCACTCAATGTGCAGCAGCAAAGAAGCGAACAGAATGTTGGGAATCATTAAGAAAGGGACAGATAATAAGACAGAAAATATCATATCGCCTCTATATAAATCCATGGTACACCCACATCTTGAATACTGTGTGCAGATGTGGTCGTCCCATCTCAAATAAGATTTTTTGTATTATACAGTTCACTTCTTTATCCAGCACTGTGAAAAATAAGAGCTGTCGCTCTAAGTTGCAGAGGTTGTG
Source organism: Macrochelys suwanniensis (assembly GCA_033296515.1). NCBI lineage: Eukaryota > Metazoa > Chordata > Testudines > Chelydridae > Macrochelys > Macrochelys suwanniensis. The sequence goes on from CM065799.1 coordinate 6,626,983, forward strand.
ATCATTCCCTTTGCCCAAGTCGATCAAGGCAGCAAGTGTTTCAAGTCCTTTATCAATATTTAGTGATGGAGAAACTTTTCCCCTCTCTGCCTTCAATCCCTGCATCATGGTTCTGTCCTTAGTGCTGTGGACTGCCGAAGGCAGCTCTCTCCACAGCTCATCTACTTCACTGCCCAGGTCAGCCAGAGGATTTCCTTCCATTGGATGCTATGCCGCCAAACCATTACAGTTCTGCCCTGCCTGAATCATTTTTGGTCACAACCCGCTATTTGTTTTCCTCTCAGGCCTCTGGAAGAAAGAGTCCAGAATCTTGCAACAAGCCAGAAAAGATCCTGAAGAAGGGAACATATGACAAGGTACTTTTGCTTACGGTAGGCATAGCATAGTATTGTGGGATACAGGAGGCCATTTCTGAGGTGATAGAAATGTTTTATAAGTTTTTAAGAAATGAACCCCACGTCCTTTCCATGTGTTGCCTCTTAGAATAGTTCTCTCTCACGTTGGTCTTGTCATTCCCTTTGAGGAGCATTGTGGCCCCAGGTGACCAGGCCGTTTATAGCTGTGTTTGATCTTTGCCAGAATGTTAGAATGGCAGTTCGATTATTGTTTCATACTCTGCTCAGAGCCTTGCACTCCTAACGGAGAGCTTTATTTATCTCAGTGGATGCCCCTTCCTTGCTCCCCTCTGGGGCAACTTAATCAAGTTTTTTGAACCCCCCACACACTATTTAACTTACTGAGATGCTAAACAGTCAACAGTGATTGGCTGATTTCTTCACTGTTCGGAAAGGTCTCAGTGGGAGAACTCTTCCTATGTAGAAATCCTTCAAATGGATATTTAATACTTTCATTTCTGAGCCACGCATCATACTACTAAAAATCACAATATGAGGATTACCTATTGGACTGCAAGCCGGTTTCTTTTCTGCTTTAATATTATTCAGCCAGAAGAAAGGCAATGTTTAAATATTAAGGACAATGTGTGCTTGTGATCTTGCTAGCAGAAGGGTCAGAATACACACTTTCAGTGGTCAGCGTAGTGTTCTGGGTGCGATGCTTGTCCCCAGGTGAAACTTCAGGGGGCTGTGCTAAGGTGTATCTCATGACTGATTTCTTTGCCTTGGTAGGATTGCTTAAATGAGCTCAGTTTTGCTGGTACATGCATGAATAACTCTGGGACAGCTTTACAGGTAAAGAATCTGTCCTCTGATTGAAAGCACTAGAACAGTGGTTCTCAACCTAGTTACCATTGTGGGCCGCATGTGCAGCTCTCTCTCTGTTATGTGGGCCACATCCACACACTATATGAACCTACCTGTACATCTACCAAAAAAAAGAAAGGTTGAGTATTTGTCATATGACCACATAATTCAATACCTTTCATTTCAACTCTGGCAAATGTCTACCAAGAGCATTTTAAATTAGCAAAATAAGACAAAACCTGAACTGTTAAAATGAATGTACTGTACGGGTGGCCTGGCATGGTATATTGCCACCCTCACTTCTGCGCTGCTGCTGATTAGTGTGGCTGCGGAGCCTGCCTGCAAAGATGGGGAGCCCTGCCTGGTGTGGTGTGCCCCCCCCCCCGCCAGGGACTGTCCCCATGCACCCAGGGTCTACCCCCAACCCCTTCCCAGACTGTCCCCCAGCCAGGGAATGCCCCCCCTTATCACCCAACCAGCCTGGGACTGCCCCCCTCCCCTAACACTGGGCTGGCATACATGTCTGCCCTGCAGAGACAGAGTGCCCTGTCCAAGGCAGAATGGCCTCCCCAGGGACTCTGTCCCCTTCTCCATCCAATCCACCACCCAGGGACTGCCCCCCACCAACTGCACCCACCCCCAATGACTGCCCCCCAGCAATCAATCTTCCCATCCAGGGACTATGCCCAAGTATCTAGCCCCCTATCCAGGGACTGCCACCAGTTCCCCCACCTAGAGTCTGTTCCCCATATACCGGCTAAACCCCCGCCCTGTGGCCCTAGTCCCCTGTACCCTCTCCCTGCGGCCCCAGCCCCCTGCACGCCCTGCCCCACGCCCGCTGGTCTCCTATCTTGGCAGCACATAGCTCTGCCCGCCTGCCTCTGCGATCCTAATGCTGGGGAGCCTGCTCCAGCTAGGGTCACTGGACCCACGATCCTGCAGAGTGGAGGTGGGACACTGAGCGCCCTGGCCTCCTGCCAGTGCTGCAAACCGACCCTCCCCTTCCAGTGATCCTGCTCTGCAGGTGCCCCTCCTGCCCCACCCTAGTTATGGTCCTAAGGATATCACATGGGCTGCAGCTGTGTGCTGATTGGGCTGCAGGTTGAGAACCACTGCACTAGAGTGTGCTAACAGAGATTTGCCCTCTTGGCTGGCTTCCCTGAAAGTCTGGTCTAATTCTTGAAAACCTGAAGTGGGTGAGGGTGTAAATGTCCCCGTTCCCCCGATGTGGTCTCAGTGAAACTTCCTGGGGAACAATGATTTCAAAAAGTTTCTTCCTCAGCTTCATCTGAACACAAACTAGTGTCAGCGTATTGCTAGAATCCCATCATAGGTGACGCACCTACTTGGTATTGTATTTTGGGGGCACAGGTGAGCATTTAGCACATAGGGCACTAACATGAAAGTTCACCAAGAGACGCTCAGCCTGAAGTTGGGGTGCTCTAAGTTCAGAGGTTCAGATCACTTCTCACAAGCCATTTGTTTGGAGGGAGACACTTTGTGGTGCACTATGAAACATACCTGACTGGACCCAACGCAGCTGGATTTCAGTCAGTTTAATTTCCAAGCAGATGAGAGTTGATGAATTAGACTACAGACGAGGGACTGAAAGGTTTTTTGGGGGGAAGGGGAGGGGGAAATGGGAACAAAAAGGTGACAGAAGGCCCTCAAACAGCTGCCCAAAATCTTCATTGGGGAAGTAACTGCTTTGCTTCCCTGGCAGTACTGGAAACATGCCAGATGCGTTGTTTTATTCCTTTTTACCCATCTCTTTCACAGGCCTACACTGATGAATTGGTGGAGCTTCACAGACGGCTAATGGCGCTGCGGGAGCGCAATGTACTACAGCAGGTAGAGAGTCTGTCGGTTTTGTGTTCAATTCCAGCCTCTTTCCTTGTAGTGTAGGTAATCTTCTCACATCACTGGTCTAAGTCAGACCCTGTGTGTGTTAAGTGGCACCTGTAATTTGCCGTTGCAATGGATGGTGCACCACAATTGAGTGATCCCTCTTTATGAAAGCAAAAAAAGTGTAGAAAGAAGCCAGCTATGCATGGAGTGCTTGTATTAAAAAGGGGTTGAAATATAGTGCACAGGAGCCTTCCTACCCCCATCTTGTTGGAGCCATACCCAACTTGGGCTCCTTGGAGCATCCAGATAATTAAAATGCCTGGGAGAGTTAAAAGGAAATGGCCTGCGGGTGCCTTTTCTCCGCTTGAGCCAGCAAGACTGCAGGAGAAATGAGGCATGATGCTGCTTTCTTTTGTGGCTGGGCCCCCCTCCCTGCCAGGAGATAGCTTTTAAAGCCCTCTTGTGAGGATGAGGGCAAGGGAGGGGGTTTGATTGGGCCAAACCGACCCTCCCCTTCCAGTGCACTAGGTCTGGCTGAATCTGAGCTCCTAACATACATCCTTGCTCCTTTCTCTTCAGATTGTAAATCTCATTGAGGAAACTGGGCATTTTAACGTTACCAACACAACCTTTGACTTTGACCTTTTCTCCTTGGATGAAACGACCGTCCGTAAGCTGCAGAGTTATTTGGAAGCAGTGGCAACATGACGCTTAGCCTTGGAAGCGGGCTGCTTTTGAAACCAGAAATCCCATCTCTTGGTACCAGGAAATAAACCCGTGGAACTAGGCCTTTTTACTCTCTCAATTCACCCGAAGCACTGCCTTAGAGAACAGCCATGCTCCGTGAATGCACAGCCTGCTGCACTTTTTTCAAACAAGCACCCGAATTGCTGTGTCTGTCCTCCCTCGCTTCGTAAATACACTTGGGCACAGGTACTGAGTAGAGCAAAAGACGTGCTGCTCCCAACTACACAAGAGTGTGACCTTTTTTTGGTTTTACTTCAAGAAGTTGTGTCTTTAAGAATACATTTTCAGGTGTCTCTGAGAGCTGAAGAAATTTGGACATGCTTTCTTCGCTAAATCCAGGGACCAACTTGCCCGCAGAGAGACTCGACCGAGTCAGATTTCTCCCAGCTCGGGGAAGAATTGTTTGTGCTGTGTAAGCAAGATTGGCTTTTACAAAGCTAGCCATGTGACTTGCAACAGAGAATGCTTCCCAATGGGTCCTGTTGGTCTGTTGCAGAGGAAGTGGATAGTTGTCTCTTTTGATCATTTGCAAGTTCTAGAGCGGTTTGGTACAACGTATTGTATGTAACCTGGTCCCTGATCCCTGGAAGGCATCGTTTCATATGCAGAGTGCAGGGCCTTATTCTGTGTTTCAGCTTCTCAGAGAGACAGAGTTTGTGCTCTTTGAAGAGGCCTCCAGAATCTGCTGTCTCCCACTGGGGTTTTGAGACTTCTTGTTGATCCAGGCCCCTAAACAAAGTCTCACTCCTTTCAGTCTGCTTTAACTGTAATAGGACTACAAAACTGTAAGCTGTATATTTTATATATATATATATATATATATTATATATATGTATGTACTGTATGTATAAGAAGGGCCTAGTTGGGTCTTAAAATTTTAAAGGTGTTTTTTCTGTTATGTTTTTTTTAATGGTAATGGCGGGGGGGGTGGTTAATAAGATTTGACTTGTTTGTTAAAATGCCTCTTGTGAACAATTTTTAGTGTATGAAAGCTGAACAGCGATCTTCAAAGCGTTTTGTGCTCTGGAAGGGACTTACCTGTCTCACTTTCATTCTTCAGTGTTTGAATAACTTTGCCAAAATATGTCATTGGTTCTTGTTCTATGTTCTCAAGGATGAATTTTTCCTATAGTGGCCTCTATAGTAGTGGCTATACTCTGGGAAAACCAAAATAAGGGAGTATTTTATCTTGGGACACCCCTAGAAAACGAAAAGATCTTGGAACAAGAGAAGTCGGGTTTTTCTCTCACCTGTTCAAAAGATGGCAGGTAATGGCAAACACTAACCCTAGGTAAACTAGCATTGACTTCCAAATGGAGGTGGGGGAAATACCTGACGTCTTCAGAAATGTATTAAACTCTTGTTTCCTGAAGTCAGTATTTTTAAAGAAACAATTTTCACTTTTCCAGTCAAGTTTTAAGCTTTTGCCAGATGTAAATGGGCTGCTGGCAGAGAGTGGTGGGGAAAGCAACAGTTCAGAATAACCCTTCACAAACCAACAAACCTCTTTAAAAGTTCCACATGGGGGCTGGATGAGGTATAAGAAAATTCTAAGGCTTCCCCCACGTGCTGTCCCACTTTTCAATATGAAATTGTAGTCCCTTGTTTTGGGTGTTCCCTTTCTTTATCATGGAAATGTTGCAACTAATAGATTTAAGTGGCAATATAATGATAAGCTTGTTTGAGTTGGGTCATGTTGACCCGATTCCTGTTAATTTTGTCTGTCTGTACCATCTGTCACATGTCTTTATAGAAACGTCAAGCTCATGCCAGGTCTAGCCCCTGTCACGCTGACGGTGATCTTATCTGTTGTTATTTTTTCCTGATGGACATTTCCAAGCCTGGATAGAAACAGTGTACAAGAACGTGCTATGGCAAGGTTAAGAGGATTACCAGGAAAGGATGAGACTACAGTACTATCTCAAGCTCTGCACCTGGGTATGGCTAAGTGAAGGAAGTCGCACCAGAGACTTAGCTTTTTAATGTTCTGCAGATCCCTTGTGCTATTCAGGGCTTAGTGAGTACATTTAAACTACAAGAGCAGGCAGTGCTTGTTGAGACTATTTCTGATGGAGGGAGTGAATTCTGTCATGTTGCAACATGTCCAAGCCCACTCCAAAACTTTTTGGGTGTATGGCGAATGGCTCCAGGTATTCAAAGCCCCCAAATAACCTCGCTTCAGAGACTCTAGCCAAGGGATGTGTGATGAGTGAGGCCTTCCCCTCCATTAAACAGTAATAGCAACAGTGTTAACTGAGCTGTTTGAGTGGAAAGTCCCTAAGACTTTCACCTCCTCTCTTCCTTCCCTGTTCCCAAATCCCATTTCTAATCAACTTCACCCCTAGCACCCATACTTACTGTATTGGTCTTGGGACTAAGTAGCTTCCAGATCTATAGCACAAAGGACTAGAGAGAGGCACACAAACACTTCCCCATTGTATTAAAAACAGAACCTTCATCGGGATGCTCCCCAGCGGGGCCAAGGAGCAAGAGTCTTAAGGTTGTCCCTGAACATAACTGTGCCATGTGGTAGTGCCTAGGGCTCCCCCCTGTGGCCACTGCACTGTCTCGTCCCGGATTTTTACTTTACTTGTGAATTTTAACAAGTATTACTATTTCATGGGGAATCTTTTTTTTTTATAAAAGGTATTTTACATATGAATTTTTTAGACTGTTTATAATAATCTGGGAAACCTGAAATGGAAACGTTCCCCCAACAATAGTGTTCTCCTTTGTGTGCACCTGCTGGTTTGTTACTAACAGTACTTTGTTTCTCATAGAAACAAGTACTCACAAGTACTTTGCCGGTATTTTACCAAATCATTAGTTTTTTTGGGGTGGTGGTGGTAGGATTGGGGACCACATGAGGAATGACTCTGCAAACAAGGAAAAATTGCTTAAATAGTGGCCCTCCCAACCTTTGTGTCCCCTTTTAGTTACATATAAGAAAAGTTCCACTTGTAGATTCTCTAGTAGGCTGACTGGTATTCTGAACATGCCATGTACAAGTATTTGTGGATAAAGTGTTTGTTCTTGTGTCACTCTTGAGAGCATGGATGGATAATAGTAAAATAGAAAGGAGATTTTGATACTGCTACTGATAGTACCACTACAAATCTGTACGACGATGCATAGTAACTTGCATTGTCTTAAAAAAATGCAATTGTCTGACTGTTTTAGCCATAATGGTTTTTCCAAGGAAAATGGACAAAACTCTAGTTTACTCTAAATGTCCTTCAGCTTGGTATTAAGGGCATGTACAAGTAATGATTAACCTGAAGGCTTTCAGAGTAATTGATTTGAGTAATGTGGATGTGAGATCAGGACACAGCTTTTCCTTTGCCCTTGGTCTTTGTATAAAAGGGCAGAATAGGGGAGTCAAGAACACTGTCCAGTTGTCTTGGTCTGATCTGTATTAAGCCTCGAGGCTTTCATTACTGGCATTTACTGTAGAAATGGACAAAAGGTTGTGACCAGATCACAGAATGCCAGTTAGGAAGAACATTGGACACAATAGTCGTGTAAAACAGGCTTTGATGTAGTCAGCCTGAACATGCGGAAGTGCAATGATTTAGCCACAAGTTCTTATACTGCTCTCCGTGGTGGGAGCATCAGAACTCATAAGGAGCTATGATCCAACAATCTAGGACCAGTTCTTGTCAGAGATCTTTAACTTATTTTGATGGTAAAACATTTAAACTTCCCTTTATGGAGCTTGCCCCATCATATTCTCTGCATGCAGAGACCTGTGTCATTATTGGTTCAGTAAATTTCAAATGTAATGTTGTCCAATGGCCACTGATGGCTTTACATGCACTATAGCACAGTTGATATACTCAAAAGAAGCTTCCTTGATCATTTCAGGTGCCTGGCACTTGCTAGTTGACATTCTGAAGTGTCAAAACTAGACACAACCATTGTGCACCTTGTAATGGTTCTTACTTTTAAAGATAAATTAAAATCAGATGGGTATTGCTTTCATGAGGCATGAAATAGCCATCAAGAACTAAAGAGATGAGTTTGCACTCCTAAAAGTGTGTAAGTACTTCAGCTTCTAGATTTTTAATTGTATTCTCACTGAAACCCAAGGTATTAAATACCTTGTCATTTGAGGACGTGAAAGGTTGTGCTGGGAAATGAGTTCTTCACTCAACTATAAGAAATTCATCTGGCCCCCAAGATTAAAAGAGAGAAGAATAATGTTTGTAATAAGTTACAGGATTGTTTCTGTCCTGAATTTTAAACTTTTTGTTAAATTTGTGGAATTATGGAGGAGTTTTCTAGAAAAACGTGAAATAAAGTAAGATGGAAAAGTAAAAATTAAGGGGTATTTTGTTTCTCTCAACCTCATTCTTCCGACTTGGAAAGGAGCTGCTCTGCTAGAGAACGACCTCTACATTGGGAATCTCTGCTTCAGAAAATATTTTCCCCTAGAGAAATAATATGGAAACCGTGGCCTTAGCTTAAACTGGAAATAATCAACTTAATGTGACTCCTGCAACTCGGTAGTATCAAAACCACCAGGGACAAATATTAACTATTCTAGAGCCTTAGCATCTGCTCCATTAAACACAGAACTGTAACTACTTGACAAATGGAAAAGGGCACAAGTGCTAAATGTTATCACGTTTCTGAGTTAAACTGTTCACATGAAACTAATCTTCACTAGGGTGGTGTGTAGTGCATTCTGATCTGGCCTGTATTGGCCATAAGGAGCACCAACTTGCTGTCTCGCAATAGCTGCCAGTGAGCACTCTACTGTCCAGGCAGCTTCTGCTTTTTCAAAACGCTTTCTGCTGATTTTTATGAGAAATGCAGGTCTTGTCTGCTCTGGGGCACAGGAACTTGTGATTATGACACTAGGTACCAAGGAAGGGAAATCTAAGTGAGAGGGAAGCGAGTTTAAAAGAATTCAAGTTTTAACATTCAAAAATTTCACCCATGTGAAAGAAAAGCGATCTAGGAACCAACCAGTCCCCCCCGCCTCGATCACTGCAATAAGACTACCTCAGACTTAAGAATTTATGCTCATGGGACCCCTAAAGAGGGAAGAATTATCTGTACAGTTGGGAAACTGACTTGTAAAAGCTTGTAATCAAGCCAGGCCTCCTGAGTTTCCCAAGTCAGCATCTTAACCTCAGGACTATATTTGTGCCATGTGTGTTAGAGGCTCAAGCTTCCCTACCCCTTCTCACACCTTCCAGTGTCTTTCAGCAAAACCAATGAAGTCCCAATTTGATATTTAAGGTAGCAAAACAAGCAGGAAAACTCCCCCAGCCTTCAGCTGCCTTTGTACAACACAAACATGAGATGGAATAAAACCCAATTGTCCTTCCTTTCCAGGTCACCATTTAAAGATCTCTCACTACACTTTTACCTTGGAAGTTAGAGTATTTGCATGGATTTGAAACTGTATATTGGCAGGTATGGTAGTAGCATTTTATGGTGAAGGTCCAGTGCTGTTTATTCTACTGTAAAATCTCTTGTAATCAGCCACACTAGGGCCACTATTTTCTGTGGGGTTAGAATGTTTTCTAATGTGTAACGATACTGTTACTACCATTCCCTCAACAGGTGTGTTCAATATCCTATTAAGGTTTATAAATCTTAGACCACACTGCAGGATTAGGCAATGCACATCAGTGTTTATCCCTGCTTCTGCCATACTAACTTTGTCCTCTTTGTTCATGGGGAGTGACATTGAAACAGTGAACAACCCAATCAGCAATGCATAATAAAATAAATTTCAGGAGACAACCTGCTCTGTGACTTGTCCATCAGATTTAACAGCACTGGTATCAGGTTCGCTCATGATCTCAAACAGAATTCTCCCTGATGGCAGAACACCCAGCTTCCTACATGGATTTAAAAACCATTGACTTAAGGTAACACTACAAACATTATGGCTCTCATTAGGCTGGATAGTACATGTGGAAAAGCTTCCCCCTTTTCTGTAGATTCAAGTCTCCTGGGATTTGAGTGCATGACCAGGAAGCCTGCTGTATGATCTTGTAAGTTGAATTTTTCCAACTCTTGCTTAGTGAGTGTTGTCATGGAAGTATTACCATGTGTGCTACCTCATCCCCTTTAACTATTTTTTTTAAAACATCTGTCCGTGTACAGAATTCTCCCTGCTGCCTCATCAGCATTGAGCAACACAGTTTGGGGACATCAGTGGGAGCCTGGCTTTGAGTTAAAGAGCATTCTGCACTTTTACAGGAGAATGGTTTTGCAGCAGAGATTTTTTGGTTCCTATGGCTCTCTTCCCTCTTAATGGAAGAGGAAATAGTGGCTGTAGTAGAATTATCAGCAGGAGAAAGGAGGGTATGATGGGGAAAGAGTCCCACTGTCTTCCTAGATCCATGTAAAAATGTAAGTGAGGTGGGAAAGATAGATCAAGCACTTCTCGAGTAAGGTGACATTTTGTGAATGTGACAGCCCATAGCACTCCAGGATAAGACCACAGGCATATATTTCAAAGAGGTTTTAGATGGATAAGTATCTCTCCAGAGCTAAGGCTTATGTTTCAGAAGAGAAACCCAGCCTCAAACTGGAGATGGCTAGGAAGAAACAACCAGGTTCTCTCCTACCTTCCTCCAAGAGCTGGTGCTGGCCCCTCTATTGGAGTAGATGGATCTGTGTAATGATGCAATTAAATTCTACTCAAAGGAATTAATTGCCTTTCAAAACCCAATCCTCTCAGTGCTCTTTCCTGGAGTTCATAACTGGCTATTTTACATCACTTTCTAATGCTAGTATTTCAAGGTAGCAAGTTGCAGTTCTACAGGTCCCTTGTTGCAACAGCAGGTCCCAGATCCCTTGCTGCACTTCAAGGGAGAAAGGACATTTAGAAGGAGCAGCACAGGCTCTTTAGGATGGTACTTGAATGTGGAGTTTGTTTGCAACATGCATATATCCTATTTCACCCCAAACTTTAGGACATCTAGTGTAGTGGTTATATCACCTTTCTGTATAAGACATTTCTTTTTGATACTGTTAGAGCTAGACACCCCTCCTTCCCCCCCAAGTTCTCTAGAGAGACTTGAGTCCTGAATTATCTTAATAGGAAAAGGCTCAAGTACTGTTTTGTAGGAGTTGTTTCTATTAGCCTTTTACACAAGGTGGCTAACACCCCCCCCCACCCCCCTTTAGGCTGGAACTTGCTTCTATAGACCACATCATGTACGTCTCTACTAGGGTTGTCTAGTTAAATTGTGACTAATTGCACTGTTTAATTCCATTTAAATATTTTTGGGTATTTTCTACATTTTCAAATATTGTATCCTAGGTTGTAATTGAAATTAAAGCAGGGATCTCAAACTCAAATCACCATGAGGGCCACATGAGAACTAATAAATTGGCCTGAGGGCTCTATCACTGAAACCTTTACATACTTTTGTATCATTGTATAGTCAAATGAAAAACATGAAGAGTAATATAGTATTCTATTAAGTCAATGTATTAACTTTTTAAAAACTGTAATGCAAAGAGGGGTTTTAATAAAATATAAACACTCAGTAATGTTTGGAGCTTGGCTGCTAGTGGGGTGGGCTGCAGGAAATAACTCTGTGGGCCATGTGTTTGAGACCCCTGAATTAAAGCATACAGTGCTCACTTTATTTTTGATTAAAAATATTTGCACTGTGAATAGTATATTTCAATTCACCTAATACAAGTGCTGTAGTGCACTCTCCCATGAAAGTTGAACTTACAAATGTAGAATTATGTACAAAAAATAAAAATGTACAACTTTAGAACCTATAAGTCCATTCAGTCCTACTGCTTGGGCAACCAATCACTCAGACAAACAAGGCTGGTTACAATTTGCAGGAGATAATGCTGCCTACGTTTCATTTACAATGTCACCTGAAAGCAAGAACAGGTGTTCTCAATGCTGTTGTAGCCAGTGTCACAAGATTTGTGCCAGATGCACTAAAGATTATGTCCCTTCATGCTTCAACCACCATTCCAGAAGACATGCATCCATGCTGATGACTGGTTCTGCTAGATAGTGATCCAAAGCAGAGCACACTGCTACATGTTCATGCCTCCAACAGAAGGTTGATTTTCTTTTCTTGGGGGTTTGGGTAATGTAGTTTCCACATTGGAGTGTTGCTTTAAGACATCTGAAAGCATGCACCACACCTCATCCCTCTCAGATTTTGGAAGGCACTTCAGATTCTTAAACCTTGGGTTGAGTACTGTATCCTTAGAAATCTCACATTGGTACCTTCTTTGCATTTTTGTCAAATCTGCTGTGACAGTGTTCTTAAAACAAACATGCTGGGTCATCATTCAAGACTGCTATAACATGAAATGAGTGTGGGTAAAACAGAACAGGAGACATACAATTCTCCCCCAGCGAGTTCAGTGAATTGATGCTTGTTTTAAAAAAACAAAACCACACCACACTATCAGCATAGAAGCATGTCCTCTGGAATGGTGGCTGAAGGGCAGGGGTGACCAGATGTCCTGATTTTATAGGGAGTCTCTCAGACAGAGACACCTATTCTCCCCCCCCCTCCCCCCCCCTCCCCCTCCCCCTCCCCCCCTCCTGATTTGACACACACTCTCTGGTCAGCCTACCGAAAGGAGCATATGAATGTTTAGCATGTGGCACAAATACCTTGCAGCACTGGCTACAAAAATGCCATGCAAACACCTGTTCTCATTTTCAGGTGACATTGTAAATAAGCAGTATTGCCTGTAAATGTAAACAGGCTTGTCTTAATTGGCTGAACAAGAAGTAGGATTGAGTACTCTTGTAGACTCTGAAGTTTCACATTTTGGTTACATAACTGCACTCAAAAAAAAGTCTACAGTCCACAATGAGATTGCACTACAGTACTTGTATGAGGTGAATTGAAAGTTTCATTTTTACCATGCAGATATTTGTAATCAATACATTTGAAAATGTAATGAATTTGACAGTTTAACAGTGTGATTAATCATGATTAAAAAAATTAATCAGTTAATTTGAATTTACTTTAACTTATTGACAGCCCTAGTCTCTACACTGCAATTAGACCCACAGTGGACTTGGACTCTGGTTAAGGGACTGTTTAATTGTACTGTAGATGTTCAACCTGTGATCTAGGAGCCTGAGGTAAGAGGGTCCCACAGCTCAGGCTGCAGCTAGAGCCTGATCATCACTACAAAATTAAACAGCCCCTTAGCCCAAGTCACCTTGCACGGGTGGCCCAATGTGGTATTTTAATTGCAGGGCTGATAGGGCTAGATGAGGATGGGTAAGTTCAATGTATTTTCCATTAAACAATATTTTATTCTCCAATGCTTGAGTGTTCTCTGCTTCTACTAGTTAAGAGTTAGCTATAGGATCCACGTATTTGCACTAGGTATTGTCTGCTGCTTGCTTTTAGGCTTCCTCTTCCCTAGAGCAGGGATTGTTAGCTATGCAGGAGAAGCACAGGTCCTTGCATTTAAGTTCTAAAACCTGACAGTTAAGGGCCTCAGTTTCTCTACTTGAGAAATGGAGATTCTCGCCCTACTTTAGAGGCAGTGAAAGTTATGCAAGTCACTATGAAAAAAATCTTGGCAGAATGTCAGCACTATAACCAACAGGTGGTGTTCCTAGAGGGGTTGTCACCTCACTTCTCTGATTTTATGAAAGCTCTCTCTGTACATCTGTTCTACATAATTTACTAGCCCCACTAGTTTGCTGGTCCAAGATAGTTTAAAACACACAAGCTTCATTTAGGGACTTGCCACAAGGTAGGTTTTAGTTAAGTTACTGAAATGGAAGTTCAAAAGACATGAAGTTCAGATGTTTATTAAGCATTCATTAACAACGTTCAGACATTTCACACTTGTCCCATAAAGAACATAGATACAGAAGACCAGTCAATAGTAATAGTGCATAGCACTTGTATCAAATTACAAGCTTATGTACACATGTGGAATCTTCATTGATAATTCCAATTACATATAGCACACACCCCCTACTTGTTACAATCCTCAATTCTTGTATAAGTGCTTTAAATTCCTTCCCTAGCCATCTTACAGATAGCAGTTTGCCATCACTTGAGCTACATCAGGGTGTGTTAAAGTTACACTTGATATACAAATCAGAAGAGCCATTTAATCCTGGTTTCCTGGATTACTCCTCAGCCTTTTGAGATCCCTTACAGTAATTTATTCATATTCACATTCCTCTGCCTGACATCCACTCCAGGCACTTGACAAAAAGATAATGAACTACAGACATTAGTAAGAGTTAAGTTTGAAAGTAGCTAGAATGATTGCACTTTTGTTCGATCCTTCACAATCTCTCACACATGGTTCATACAGTGTTGTTCATGATCACAGCTGAATACAAGTTTCTCAACAAAAAAAATTAGATCTTTAAAACATTTAAGCTCCCTGAAACTTAGTTGGAGTTAGGCCTTCATACAAGGATACAGATTTCTGCATGACTACTGTATCTTAACAGGAAGGGGTAATCAGAGCTAATTTACTCCTCCAGGCATAGAGTAGAAAAAGATGACTGAAGTGCCTGTTCTGCTCAGGGGCACTTCGCCTGATGTGAACAGGTAGTGTACTATAAGCATCCATGAATTCAGTAACAGTTGCTTGCTTCTGTAGAGGGGCCTACAGTGCAGACAGTTTGAAGTTTAGAAATGCTGCACACTGTGTAGATACCTAGTTCCTCTCCCACCCATCACTAGAAGTTTAATCTCCTCTAATAAACAAACCTTTTTGCCAGAAAAGGCAATACCACTCACTGGAGCATTTCCTAGTTTTCTAATGCATGCATTAAATTTCTCTTTTCAAAAGACAAATTAGCCTTTAAAAACAGTTCAGTCCATTACTGTCCTAAAAAGTATACTTGCAATGAGTCATTAAGACCTCTCACCCACCCCAAGTGTACTATGCCATAAAAACCTGGAAGTTCTACCTGTCAGACGTTTAAGACACATTCTAGGACAACTGAGGAACAAGTCAGAAGGGACAGGATTTTGACAGCTCTCTCAGACTCCCTTTGCTGGAATGCTTCTTACAACATATGCAGAATATAGTTTCAACAAGTTTATGGCGCTGTGATATCCCAACCAAAATAGTCTAGTCTAAAAGACAGTGTTAGAGACAATGAACCAAGTAAAGCTGTATTTTGTATGCATACTGTATGTGTATAATTTACTTACAAATATCATTGCTATTAAAAAAGTACCCCAGCCCTCAAGTGTAACACTACAAAGAAACCAAGATTCCTGCTTGTGTTTTACATTCATTTTCAGACAAAAAAAAATCTTTGGTGGAAAAATAAGTTATCATGGTTTTTACAATACAAGACGTGCCATGGTACTATTTGAATATTTTAACTATTTACCTTTTGCTGAGATTCTATTTGCCCATATATGATGCACAACTGATTGAGCTGATCATGGACATTAGAAAAAGTCCGTCCAAAGAGAAATGAGACAATGGTAGTGCAGCATCACCAATAACTAGAGAGTCAGGAATGTATACAAATATTCAGTGATTGCAGGGCTACAATATTAAACCTGGTTTTTCAGAGACCCATTTATTCCTTCATTTGGGAGTCGAAGCAATGAACAGCATGCACACACACACTTACACGGCAGAGGAAGAGTTGGAGAACTGTATGTTGAGACCTGCAGTGTTCCAAGGTTACTTTGAAAGAGGATTTGCTGATGTGGGTTCCACAGTGTAGAAGTGGTCTATTTTGTCTTTATACATCTTTGCTACAACAGGCCTCTTCAGTTTCATCGTTGGACCTGCAAGAAGAGGGAAGTATTTACAGTTATTTATCCTACTAATAAGACCAATTCCAAAGTTTAATCTCTTGAAGCAAGGCTGCTGGCTGATTCTAGAGGAAGGCACAAGAGACAGTTGAGCATCCAACTTGGAAAGTCTCCCTTAGTTACTATGGTTTCCCATCTTGGAAGGAGACATCAAACTGCTGCATGGGGCAGTCTGTACAGGTGGAAGGAAGCAGCAAGGCTGCCAGCCTCAGAGCCAGGGAGAGAAGGCTTAAGCCTTGGCTTCCCACGCCATCGAGCAGCTGAAGTGAACAGAAATGCCTGGTCTTGGGCTCCAGCCTATCCAGCCATCGGTCATTTGGCAGGCCAGGAATTGAACGATGATTCTTGGTGGGTGGGCACCACAGAGGGGAGGTGCGTGACAGCCTGAGGCAGCTTACTGCAATCCTCCAGGAAGGAGTTTAGGCTCTGGCACATTCTTTAAGAGAAGAGGGTTACAGTAGTCACTCAGTACAGAGATTAAACCAGGTCTAAGTGCAACTGAGCAGCCATGCAGATGGCCACCTACTTGTGCCCCTCAGAGTAGTCTACCCTTTTGGACTTTTATAAGTAGGAGCAGGCACCAGAATTTCCATAATGGGGGGGGGAGGGGAGAGAAGATCACCTCAAAGCTAGGACATTAGTGTCCAAATGTTTGATTTGTTCAACTGCTGCATCTGCAGCAACAAGTTGCTACAACAACAGGGTGCAGGAGGTTACCAGCAAGGCTTATTGGAGCTGGGAATGAAACCAGCATTCAACCCATCCCACTCTCCAAGACTAAGGTCACATCCAGTTCCACCCCCAAGACAGACTGCATCTCCTCCCCTCACGCCTGTCAACCAGAAACCTCAACCAATTTCTGGGTACTACATGTCAGACTTGCAGTGCCAAAAGTGGCTATTGTCCAACCTACCCCGCTGACAGGCTCCTGCAGTTTAGTTGCTTGAGTGTCCAGCACAGTGGAGCACGCACACGACACACAGGGCAGTTTAAGACCGCCTTTAGTATCATGCATGCAAGAGATTACATGACACAGGACTTTAGGGCAATGAGATGTGCCACCACCTAATTTGAAATCAGGAGTCCTGCATTTGTTTCAATATGCAGTAGCCCAGATCACTTACCTAGCTCTCCACCAGAGATTGAGAAATCCTTTTCTAGAAGGACCCACTTCTGTACTTTCTGTGCATTTGAGTTTGCTTTCTCATTGACTAAGGCAATTCCCTTCTGGATAGCAGCATCGACAGCTTTGTCTTTGCCACCTACAATGTCTGAGACTTTTGTAGCTTTGCTGCCTAATCTGAGGCAGTAGGCGATGGCTTCTGGAGTAAGGTCATCCTCTGGTTCCCCTGTTTCATCATTTACATTGCACTGTAAAAAGGACAGAACAACATTACTTCACTGGTTCAACAGTTTATATATTAACTACACTGTAGAAAAGAGTAGTTCTTTTCTACAGTCACATTGGTGTTTAACCCAGCAAAGTTATTTTCTATTACCTTGGCTGACCCTAAGCAGACAGCCAGAATCGCATCACCTTGGTGCAATAGTTTACCAATTCACTGAAGCCTGGTAGTTGAAGGAGATTATGTTCAAGTGAAACCCTTCAGATCTCAGCATGCTGGAAAAAAATTGGTTCAGCACCTAGGCTGCTCTAGAAGTAGGTAGAGGATTTCTAGGACTATTTTGTTAGATACAGTTGTGGTTAATGCTCTTTTCCCATTAATTATTGTGGGCATTTCTAGAGTTAGAAAAAGAAATGCATTGAATCTGGGAGAGGCAAGCAGCACAGACAAGAATGCAGCACAGGCTTCCCATACTGCTTTGTCACGGTCTCTTAACAGCGCTTGGTAAAAAGATCAAAACAGGTGTTTTTCAGGATGTTGAGCTTGTTATTACCAACTGGGGAAATTTTAAAACCAATCAGATTTAAACAAAGAAGCTACAGCTGATTACTGCTATGGTGGGAGAGGAAATATGAGAGAGAACCACATTATCCCTCTTGCATCTTTCTGCTTCCATGTCCTCAACTCCCTTCTATTTTGCTAAATATGTATATACAGAGGGATGAACTGCACTTCTTCATAGCCATAGAATCTAAACATGAAGTCAGAGTTGCTCCCACGTGTTTCTTATGGTCAGGTTCTTGTAATTTAAGGTTACAGCAGGACATGCTGTTTGGTGTTGCATAGAGTTGGTAGAAGATTAAGTTTGTGAAATGCTTATTTGCAGGTAAATCTTTGATTTGAAACGGTCAAGCCCTCAACTCGTCTGCTCCCAGAGTACAGCCATTCTGGCTAAAGTGATAGATAGCGCATCTTATTTTCTGGCTATTTATCAGGAGATAATGGAAAGAACCATACCTTCAGAGTTAGAAGCATAGCAAGGAATTTTGCCTTGTCTCCAACTAACATAGCATTACTAATTATAGGAACAGCCTCCTTTACAGCATCTTCAATTGGAACAGGAGGGATATTCTCCCCTCCAGCAGTAATGATGAGCTCTACAAAACAGTAAGGCATAACTATGAAAATGTGATCTTTCACTGCAGTTTGTTGTGTGCTTTCTGTGAAGTGTAGGTTTCAGAGACAAGTTAATGTGTGCGAAGATTACAGCACTTGCACACGTTAGACAGCCAACTTCTGTCTTGTAGCCAGGGCCAGCTCCAGGCACCAGCCAACCAAGCACGTGCTTGGGGCGGCACCTGGAGGGGGCGGTGCTGTTTTTTTAATTATTAAACACTCTTCCCAGCTAGGGCAGCGGAGCCGCGGGCCAGCCCCGCTCCCTGGCCGCACCCAGGCCGGGGCAGCGGGGAAGCGGCATCGCCCCGGCCGGGGCAGCGGGGAAGCGGCATCGCCCCGGCCGGGGCAGCGGGGAAGCGGCATCGCCCCGGCCGGGGCAGCGGGGAAGCGGCATCGCCCCGGCCGGGGCAGCGGGGAAGCGGCATCGCCCCGGCCGGGGGACTGGGTCCGCAGCGCCCTGAGGAAGCCGCCCTCCCCGCCAGCGCACCGGCTGGGGCGGCAGCAGGGATGGTGCCGGCCTCCCGGCCAGGGTGGCAGCAGGGAGCAGCATCGCCCCAGCCGGGGGCCGCGGGGAAGCGGTCCTCCCAGCCGGCGCCCCGGCCGGGGCAGCAGCGGGGATGCCGCGCTCCCCGCCAGCGCCCGTCTGCTGGGGAGTGCAGCATTGCCCCAGCTGGGGGAGCGGGGCAGCGCCCTGGGGAAGCCACCCTCCCAGCCCTCCCTGCCGGGGGAGCGGGACCGCGGGCATGCTGCCCTCCCTGCCAGTGCCCGGCCTGAGGGGGTGGCCGGTGGCTTTTTTGCCTGGGGTGGCAAAAAAGCCAGAGCCGGCCCTGCTTGTAGCTACCAATGTGTGTCCCTAAAAGTCAATTTAATAAAGACACACATGGTCTGCTGTGCTATTAAAATACACAAGTGACCAACAGACTTGAAACTGCTGTAGAGGGGAGTTTTTCCACCAATGCACTGGAGAACCTAGGACTCTGCAGAATTTAGGTACAGTTTGCTATGTAGTATATGGGACCTTGAGTATCAAAGTTATTTTCTTTTAACAGCTTAGTACTCTAAGATTGCCTGAGACACTAGTCATCCTGACTTGGGAAGATTCTCCATCCTAGTTGGATCTGCACATTAGGAAGGCCCAGAGAGGAACCAATTCTCCCCCCCCCCCCCCCCCACCCCACCCCACCCCGCCAAAGAACAAAGAAGAGAGACTAGCTGTTCCTTTGCATGCAAAGAACAAAAAGGTCTTCAGCCCCATCTGCCATTAATTGTTCTCTTCCCCATCTCCTCCCTTGGCCTTATTTGTGCTCAGGTCTTGGGAAGAATCCACCATCTAGGATTATGGAGTTTGAGCTGTTGCTGTAGGGGTCATTTGGAGCCATGAAGCCGTTGGTGCCTGACTGTTTACCACTCTTTCCTTTGAAGAAAGGGTCTTGGGCCATACTTCTACACCCCAGACAGGGAGGGACCCTATTTAACCCAGTCTTTACCAGAACTCTAGTGCTGGTAGCCAGGCATCAGAACTGGAGGGGAACCCAGAGGCAGATTCTTCCCCGTCTGTGCCAATGCAGAGGGGTGCTTATTCGGTACCCAACAGACTCAAGACCATCCATGTATTTGGGTAGGGGTAGACTGCTCTAGGGCACCTCAGACTGATGCTGTGAGGCAGGAGTGGGATATTGCTACAGTGGCTCAGAACTAGGTAGTTTCAGACCCTTTGGGGAAAGGATAAGAGGCCTGGGGTGTGTGTGTGTGGGGGGGGGACGAAGGCTATTTTCCCCTTACAGTACCATGTAGGGGTACAGATAGTACATGCCCAGCTAGCATGGGTATAAATAGCTATATAGATGAGGCCAAAAACAAAACCCACCACACCCTTAGATGAGTGGAGTATGTACACACCAGAACCCTAGGGGAGTTACTCTATACGACTGCTATATGGCCAAGCAGTGCCTCCCATATCTACCCTATTTTTAGCAATATAATGGTCTGCTGCCAGTTTTCCCTCCTATCCCCATGAGGAAAATGCCAATCCTTTCCTGCACTGCCTCCTGACAGCGCAAAGGTGGAAGGATCAACTATGTCTCTCTGAAGAGACACACTAGGTCAGATACAAAAGCAGATCAATGATCTGTCCTATAGTAACTTGATTTAAGTAGGTGTCTTTCATAGCAAGGAGTTTTATGTACAGGCCACTCCCAGGAATGGCTTCCCTTAATAAAACTGTATATCGAAATAGCTGGCTCATCTGACTGCGAAGGTGGATGATGCGGTAAGAACCAATGCTACCACAGCCTGTTGAAACTAAGGAGGGGGGGGGTTACTCTGCCAACCCATTTTCCCTCAAGTCAGACTATAGCTAGCAAGAGTCAGCTTTGGACAACTATCATGTTGCAGAGCAGGGCCACTGGCTCTTTAACCCCCACCTTTTGAAGTCTTGACTTCCACAATTTGTTCTAGTTTTGCAGTGTTTTTACACCACATTTAGAATACTCTAGCACTGTTAGCATATCACCTGATGCCATGCTAGGTCATAAGTACCCCAGGAGGCGTTATGCCACTTATTAGATACCAACCCATAATAGAGGCCTGCTTAGCTTGCAAGATTTAACAGTTCATAGCACAGGATGGTGCAGCCAGACAGCTCAAACCAAGGATGAGGTATTACCTTTAATTCTTCCAGTGATGTAAAGGAATCCATTCTTGTCATGCTTGCCAAGATCACCCGAATGGAGCCAGCCTTCATCGTCAATTGCCTCTTTGGTTTTATCGTCCATGTTCAAATAGCCCATAAAGAGGTGTCTTCCTGAGAAGCAGATCTCTCCACAGCCATCGCTGTCTGGCTTGTAAATCATTGTCTGGCAGCCTGTAATCTCTCTGCCACAGCTAAAACAGGGACACATTCTCCTTAAGATTCAGTATGCTAAAAAGCTATGAAGTGTTAAATTTTAAAAGTGGTACTGATAGGAATCTAAGCATTTGCACAAAGCCATGAGACATGCTCAGGTTGTGGTGTCATCTTTCAACAAGGAATTTGTTTGTTTATAAGCTGCCTGTCAGTGTAGTGTAATGAGACCTACAATGGATCTAATATTAACCAGAGAGATTAGTACCTACCAGACCAGGGGTGGCCACACTTTGAGCCACATACAATAATCTTCAGAAGTTCAGGAGCTGGGTGCATCTGCCAGGACTTGGGGTGTCTGCCCTGTGGCAGTGGGGTGGGGCTAGGGGCTTCAGCTCCACAGAAGGTGCCTGCTAGGGCTCGGGGCTTCAGCAAGTTTGACCACCCCCTACTGGACATTTAGGCCAGGTCTACATTAGGAAATCAAGTCACTATAACTATGTCGCTCAGGGGTATGAAAAATCCAGACCCTTGAGCAACGCAGTTAAACAGACCTAGCTCCCAGTGTTGACAGCACTAGGTTGACAGGAGAATTCTCCAGTTGACCTAGCTACTGCCTCTGGGGGGAGGTGGACTACCTACACTGACAGAAGAAACCCTCCCATTGGCACAGGTAGGGTCTTCACTGAAGTGCCACAGTGGCCAGGCTGCAGTGTTTTAAGCATAGATCTGCCTTTGGTGATTTCAAAATATTGTTTTAGAATACCTGAGGTTTAGAAAATTGTATTACAATTAAGCTATTTATTCCAAACACTAAATACCCTGGCTTGTGATATCAAAGATTGTAATATATTCACATTGATCTTTCTTAAAATTACTGGATGTATTAACTGTACCATGAATGATAGTGCGACAGAGCAGAAGTCCTGAGCAAAGTGACAATTCCTCTTTTATTAGTTTCTCTCTCTCTCTATCCCTCCATGTCTCAGTTGTGCCCCCTAGAGAGCCTGGCTGATTTAGGCTTTAAGACAGCGCTCCTGTTCTATAGGCCACTGGCCAGTTCCACCATTTCTGTACCTCAGCCACACAGTTGAGAAGAGCTTGCTCCCAATCCTCTTACTGGTGGCTAGCTGATGCTGGTACAGGCTGAAGGAGGAGAGCTGCCTGTTGCAGAGGAGGGCAGCAGTGATCCAAGTTGTATAGGAGAGAAACTCTAATGAAGTTCTTCCTTAGGCAACAGTCAGCTATCTAGTTCCTCTCCACCATGAGGAATACATACCTAGTGATCCTGAATGTGTCTGGAAGAGAGATTGTGTGGGGTCCAGAGCTCTCACTCATGCCATACAACTCATACACCGGAATGTCAAGACTCAGGAAATACTCCAGAGTCTCTTTAGTAATGGGGGCAGCTCCAGTGTAGCATTTTGTGCATCGATCCAATCCAAGACCCTTCCGAACTTTTTTATACACCAACTGCCTGGCTAGACGGAAGTTCATTGGGAGTTCAGAAGCCCTTTGAGAGAAGAATTGAAAGAGGCTCCGGTTAGTCTATCAAGAGCTCGGATTGGAATCTTGTCATCCTAGACAGCCAAGCTTTACTGGGGCTGGTCCACACTAACCCCCCGGTTCGAACTAAGATATGCAACTTCAGCTACGTGAATAACTTCGACTTCAGCTACGTATCTTAGTTCGAACTAAAAAGGTACTTACCGCAGGTCCAGACGCAGCAGGCAGGCTCCCCCGTCGACTCCGCATACTCCTCTTGCGGAGCACCGGTGTCGACGGCGAGCACTTCCGGGATCGATTTATCACATCTAGACGAGATGCGATAAATCAATCCCAGAAGATAGATTGCTTCCCGCCGAACCAGGAAGTATAGATGTACCCTTGGTTTCAGAAGATGCTCTTAACATTTACTACAGACCCTTAAAGACAGAATCCTGCATATGACATTTGATATGATCTAATCTGATGGGATGCTAATATGTTATTAGGATCGACAGACTGCACTTAAATTGCTTTTAAAAACATTTACCCATTCATCCGTTTCAGGTTAGTTTGTAATCCTACTTCCTTAGCCCATGCTGCCACTTTTCTTCTGAGAGCAGATGATTTTGCACCCACAGATTTCATTTTTTCTTGTATTTTCTCCCAGACACGAGGCACTCCCAAAAAAGCTGTTGGTCTCACCTCCCGTAAGGTGTCTACCAAGCTGCCCTAAGTGAAGTAGAATTTTAAATGTTTAAAAACCACTTTTTAGAAGATGTTTTGTTTCTAGTTGACACCTAGATTTCCTTCCAAAAGCCACTGATGGATTGAGTCAGCGCTGATTAGGAATGGAGTACTCTACTCATTAGTAGAGTACATTCCCATCGTCAAGGGGCACAAACCCAGAATCAGCGCCCATTTCAGCTTTCAGGAATCCAGCTCACAATATGCCACAGTGCCGCTACACTGTGGACTCCAGATTAGTGTCAAGTGTCACTTCCAAGCAAAAGCGAAGTGCCCCCAGAAACTAGCCTCTTGTGCTCAGCAATTAGTCTAGCCCTGAAACATTCATAATAGCCACTTTGCCTTTTTGTATTGCTAGCAGTGTGCAGAGGAGTTTGCTTTCTGAGTGCTAGTCACAAACTCTGGTTTTCAAAGGCCAGGGCATGTTAATGCCCCTTGCTTTGACTCTAGATGCACATGTACCAACTATGTAGCAAGGGCAAAAACCTTGCTCTTTGCATATCAGGGTAGAGATTTTCTCCTGGGGAGATTTTGGAGTATGGCCAGTAAACCCACGGCACTACCCCTCTATTAGAAAGGAAAGTTGCAGATTATCTTGTCTGAAAGGACATACAAGGACCCAATATATTCATATAGATTCAGAGTGCATGGTCACCTTATCCATCTTTGTACCATACAGAACAGAAAGGTGAATAGATGTCAGTCACTTGCTAGTGTCTCAAGTTCAAGGGTCTGTTTTATGTTACAAAACCAGTGTAATTTACTATTTCTTGGATAAATAATCTGAGCTGCTTGGGATTTTGTCAGCTTTGTTCATGGCCAACTGAGGTTTCCTCTTATGACAACAACTGCTAAAAAAAAATTGAGCTACAGCCCTGTTACTGTCTATAAGCATCTAGATTAAGTAGCGTGGTCTTTACCTTCAGTGCATCTGGTTGAGCAAAGAAAACTTGTGCACCAAAGGTTATTGGCAGCCAAATATCAATCATTTGAGCAGCAATATGACTGAGGGGAAGGTAGCTGATCACTAGCTCCTGTTGGTCAGTAGCTTCTGTCAGTTGTACATAGTGCCCGGCTGATAGTGAAGTCCAAGTTATCTGAAAACAGAAGCACTTTATGGTTACTGTTCACACTAGTGGTTCTGAACAAGTTTCCAAGGCACAACACTGATGTATGTCATTGAATGTTGTGAACTGCAGAATATCTAAAGTATGCTTTGTGTGTTTTAAATCCACTTAACATTTCATTTCACTTTGAGAGTTTCTCCCTTTTCCTGGTCTCTTTGGCTAGTTTGAAACTTGTGTTTAACTTAATGGGGGGGGGGGGGGGGGGAGAAGAGTTAAGGAGTCAGAATGAGCCCTATCAGTTAAGGTTAAGTGGGTAACTGATTTAGATTACTAGATTCCAAGGTTAGAAAGGACCACTGTGATCATCTAATTACCTGCTGTGTAACACAAGCCATAGAACTCCCAAAATAATTCCTTTTGAACTACAGATGTTTTTTTAAAAGATCTGCTGATCTTAAATGTACTAGTTGCCATTGATTAAGAATCTACCATGACCCTTGGTAATTGTTCCAGTGGTTACTTGCCCTCTTAAAAATGTACATCTTATTTCCAGTCGATGTCTCTAGCTTCAATTTCCAGACACTTGATCTTGTTATACCTTTGTCTGCTAGACTGAAGAGAGACAATCAAGTATGTGTTCCCCCTGTAGGTACTTGTAGGCTGACCAAGTCACCCCTTAACCTTCTCTGTAAGGCTAACTAAATAATGGTCCTCGGGTGGGATTCATGAAGGGACTCAGATGTTGCAATGCTGAGCATCATGGTGCCTAACTTTTAGGCATCTAGAAAGTCACAGGAAAAACAGATGGGAAGAGATAGGCACCTAAGAATGCAAGTCACAAAAGCCATGTTAGGTGGGAAGCCCCTAAGGTAGCCTGGTGGGAGATGCTGACCAGAGGATGTGTCCTAAGCCCTGCCCCTCTGCAATAGGCACTTATCTCTGCTTAGCAATCCATGAATGGGAACCTGCTGTCTAGAGTCAGGCAGCTTAGGCACCAAAGTCATTTTTCATGAGAACAAGTTAGACTCTGCTCTACTCCACATAAAATGGCTGGAGGGGGTGATACTGAAATTGTTGCTGGTGGGTGTCCTGATCTGGGTTTTGGGAAGAGTACTGCCCTTGTTGAAGTTAGTCTGTCACTACATGTACAAAATGGTTGTGTCTGTATTCTGAGGACAAGATATGTCTAGTACTTTCTAAAAGCCAATAGTTAGGCAAGAATACTTACATTATCATGACTGAGCATAACGCCCTTTGGCTGTCCAGTTGTTCCTGAGGTATATATTAGTGTACAGCATTGGTTAGGCTTCTGGGAATCAATGATCTTATCAAGCTGGGAATCTGGAACACCACTGCCAACGCCCATAAATTCACTCCACTGCATTCAAAAGTAAAGAGCTTGGTCAGGCTTTACATCATCTTTCACATATGCAGCTAAGCTGTCTGGAAGGGGTAGGTGGAGAGATTTAAATTGGTGAAGACCACTATTGTTTTTCCAGGGAAATTTCATAGCTTTACACATCTAATTATAGCTTCACTTAGTCTATGGAGGTCTTTCCATGAAGAATTCACTTCAATTACAATACAGTGTATAAAGTTGTGGACACGGGGTGGAGGGAGGAATATGGGTGGGGGGAAGGCGGGAGGTTGGCCCCAGCACTGAGATTTTGTTCTACTGACACGTGGAGAAGGAAGACATATTTTGGGAGAGTAGTTTTAAGGGAGCTTCCTGGGCTGGTAGTGATGTTTTCATTGGAGTCTTGCTTGTGTCCTGTTAAAGGGCTTATTTAAAAATAGGACTGGGAACACTTGCAGGAAAGCCATTTTTGTGCTTTATTTGAAAGGGTAACCCTCCAGGAGAGTTTGAGAGATAAAGGACCTGCTTCTCCATAGCTTTTACTTTGTGTAGTCATTACATCCATGCTACACAGCTGTGAAGTTACCACTTGAGAGTGGATAATTCTTATCTTGTAGTATCTCCCCCACCTCCATCCACTGCATACAAGTGTAAGCAGTTTATGAAAGAACATAATAGAAGATCAAGAACTTTCCCCACCCCAAACTGTTCCCCAATGAACAAGAACATCTAGTAGGGACCCTCCATGGGTGAGCCATGAGAGATGGCAATGGGACAGTTTGCCACTATTACTCACTACAGCTGCATGTCAAAGATGTGTACTTGCAGCACCACCACAAAGTGTAGCTAGTTATTCACAGAGGCATTTGTAATATGCAAGCAACACCTCAAATGTTACTTAAGTGTCATTACTTACAGTGTAGAGATTTGGTCTTTTCTCCCTAAGCTCTCCATTGTACTGGATGATTGCTTTCAGAAGAGGGAGCTTGTGCTGAACCTGCAGTGAAGAGGAAGCCAGGTATCAGAATAAACTAGTGTTTCTTGCGCCTTCCTTTCAGCTTGATGTATGCAACAGAACTTTCTGATGTAGTCTAAAGACAATAGCTTCACCCACAATTGAAAACGCAGCCACCTTTGGAGTGGAGAATATTAATGCTATTTAAATGATAGTCCATGAAGCCTGTTGGATTCTATTTGAACTGGGGGAACTTCAGGTAGTTAGAAAGCAATTATCCAGACTGAAGTTTTACAGGAACACCTTGACTTCCCGAAAGCATCATGGGATTTTTAGTGATGCTTAATTTTTGCTTGTGGCATTCTGTGACTGTTTCAGAGCCTTGACTAGGAGTGTAAGCCAAGTGTTTATAACTTCAGCTTCCCTTTCAAAGTTGCTTTGGCTACCAGTCCCCATCCATCCACCTCCGATAGGTAAGAGCACAGGTTGGATTGTTCACATTCAGTTTTAACAAGATTCTAGTCTTCATACTTAACATTGCAATCACCTTTTCACTCTAGTCCCAATTGGTCTTCCCTGCCCACTCACAGGAAGGTTTGTAAGCTTTAGTGAGTGTTTGTACTCCACCTTATCCCTTTAGAGTGCTATGCACACACCAGGTGCAGTTTGAAGTTGCAAGGGGAAAAGCAGGAGTTCTGCCATCTGCTCTACTGTCAAGTCCCCCCATCCCCAGCCCAGAAAGAATGGGCATTTCTTGGTTTGACAGACTAAATGAATAGAAGAGAGGGAACACACCCTAGAGTAGGGTAGAGCTAGGGATGGAATTTAAATACTTGCTTGACTACCTAGCCCAGCCAAATGCTTTCCATATGCCATTGCCACCCCTAAACAACTCTATTAAAAAAAAAAAAAAAAAAAAAAAAAGATATTTACTTCTAGGATTTTCTGCAGCTGTTTATGATTCTCCACAACCAGGATATTAGCGCCACAGTTCTCTGCTACATACTGGCAGGCTTCAGGAGAGTTTGTGGTGTAGATGCCAACGGCAAAACCACTATAAATAAATCAGAGTTAGAGGGTAACTAGTCAAGGATTTCAGTCTCAGAAGTTGGCCTCTACAGAAGAGCCTTCCCACCTGGAAAAGTGCTCCATAATGTAAAGACAGATTACAAAAAAG
The DNA here is from genome assembly GCA_033296515.1 of Macrochelys suwanniensis. Taxonomy (NCBI): domain Eukaryota; kingdom Metazoa; phylum Chordata; order Testudines; family Chelydridae; genus Macrochelys; species Macrochelys suwanniensis. The sequence goes on from CM065799.1 coordinate 6,654,715, forward strand.
GAGTTTAGATTGAGGATACCTCCTTTGTGTTAAATTCTAGAAATTGAGATTCCATTCATGAAGATTTAGAATTGTGTTTTTCAGGGGCCACAATACACTAGACTGTCTTTGCAGAACCTCAGCTCCGTTACAGGCCTAGTAGTCCCCCCGCTCCCCCTAACATGAAGTGCAATCAAACACTTTCAGACTAGCATATTATTGCTTCAGCTCAGTGTTATGGAAGCATGACATCCTCTAATCCAGTGGTTCTCAACCAGGGGTCTGGGGGCCACGAGCAGGTTTCAGGGAGCCTGCCAAGCATTAGACTCGTTGGGGCCCAGGGCAGAAAGCTGAAGTCCAATGGCATAGGGCTGAAGCCCAAGGCCCTGAGCCCCACCACCCAGGGCGGAAGCCAAAGCCTGAGCAACTTAGTTTCATGGGGCTCCCTGTGGTGTGAGGCCCAGGCAGTTGCCCCTGCTTGCTACCCCCCCAACACTAGCCCTGGTTTTTATATGCACAAAGCCAGTTGTGGCACAGGTGGGCAGTGGAATTTTTATAGCATATTGGGCGGGGGGTGTCAAAGGTTGAGAACCCCTGCTCTAATCAAGCTATAATGTATCCCTCTAGACTGTCTTGTTCATTTTTTTAGCGGTATTAATGATAGTTGAAGTATATCTAGCATCTAAACAAATTGTTAGCCACAAATAAAGAGTAGAGCCTTTGACATCAATTGTGCCATCATGTTTTTAGCATCTATTGGCATGTGACAATGTAATAGCTTGCACTGGCACTTTAGTCTTTAAATTGGTTTCTTACCCAGCAAGAATAGCTCCAATGTCAGCAATAAACCACTCTGCAGAATTAAATCCCAAAATGCCCACTCCATGGAAACGCTCCAATCCCAACTGTAAACAAAGATCAGATAGGATAGGACTTATTTCTCTGGGAAAAATAGACGCCTTACAATGAGTTAAGCCATGTATACACTAGCGAGCTTACAGTGGCACAGCTGTGCTGCTGTAAGATCACTTGTGTAGCTGCTCTAGGCCGACAGGAGAGAGCTCTCCTGTTGACATAAAACCACCTCAACAAGCAGCAGTAGCTATGTTGGCGGGAGCAGCTTTCCCATTGACACAGCCCTGTGCACACCACCACTTTTGCCAGTGAAATGTATGTTGCTCAAATGTGTTTTTCCACACTCCTGAACGACCGTTTTGCCAACATAAGTGGTAGTGTAGACATAGAAAAGATGTTCAACAAACTAAGGCTATGTGGCTGCTAGCAGCAGGCATATACTTAGAGCGTAATCATCAAGAAAAACCCCAGCTAGTGTACAAGAGGATTCACATTAAAGAAATTCCCTCAAGGATTCTCACAGAATCAAAACCCAAGTTGTTAAATTTAGTCTCAAGATATTGCTCTGTTTTGTTCAGTGCTGACACAAAGTGCAAATGCAAACTCCCAGCAAATGCAATAAGACCACTTCACTGGCATGAAGTAATACATGATAGTGTAAGGCCAGATCAGGAATCAGAACTCCTGAGTTTAATCCAGACAGATATCAGCTCCCCCTGTGGGCTTGGGCAAAATTAAAAAATGGCAGGAAAAAAAAAAAAATTAGAAGCCATTTGCATTTAGTACCTTACATAATTACTTTGAGGGTTAATCACATTTTAATTGAAAAAATGTGACATCAGTAATATCAAGGGTATTCATCCTGACTCCATTGAGGCCCAGGGCTGATTTGCTATGGACTTCAATTGGACCAGGATTTCACATCAAATCCTCCTGGTTTTGCTGCAGGAACTCCTACTACACAATTGAAAGGGCAGGAGTCTTGGATTTCAAAGCTTCTTTAATTTAGAGCAATAGGTTAACAGAAAGCACATGCAATTTGTAGGTTGACAAATCCTCTCTGGTCATGAGTGAAACCTGGATTAGAGGTCTAATATACTCAGCCATCGAGTTTCTGCAAGAGTGTGGCAGACAAGACTTTCTATGCTAGTGAAAGGCCAAGCAGAATGTTTTGAAGCAACTTTTCACTGTCTTATACAAAGGTCACTTTTCCCAGTTTGACTATTTCCTTAATTGAGATACTTTATAAACAGAAAACATTTCACAGACAGTAGGAGACACTCGCATATAGTAACAGCAGCGTCAAGCAGCAGCCCCTGCCAGGTGCTGAGAAGTCTAAGAACAGCCTGACCTCTTGGAACCAGACTTGAAAGATTGTTCTGGAGAGTAATCACATCCCTGGTTCTCATTAGCTACTGCAGCAGAGAGTATGCAGATAGATTGAGGCTTGGCTAGTAAGTTTGACAGTTCTGTAAGGTTGTGTTGAATTTCTGAATGTGGGCAGGGAGGGAAATTAAACATTTATATAAAATGTGTCCAGAATTAACCCATATTTTGAGTTAAAAAAAGTTACACAACAGAATAAGCCAGGTTTGGAGTTTAAGTTTAAATTCCTTTGAGGAATGTTACATATATCCAAGATGAAAAACAAACCAACTCACATGCCTCCTGAAGAGTCATCCTCTGGCATTAGCACATGAGAAGTTTCAGACAGAACAATTCAGTCAGCAAATGTATCTCATTAAGACTCCATGATACTGAGCCACACTTTCCACTGTGACCCACCCCTCTTCTTGTAAGATTAGGGCACACTTAAGCAATGTTTAAGTTTCAGTGACTGAATGTGGACATTACTGCAATCAGAGTGACAGTGGATGGGTGAATAAAAGAGTTCTACAAGACATACCTTTATAAAGCTTTTTGCTGCCTGCCGACATTCCTCATAGTATTGCTTATAAGTTTGCTTTATCCACTTGTCACCCTTCTTTGATGCAAGGGCAAAATAGTCACCATATTTTCTAACAGATTCCTGGAGTAGTTCATGAACAGTCTTTGGTGTCTCACTACCAATACCATTTTGATCTAGCCTCAGTTTAACTTCTCCATCCCGTCGTGTTGTCCATAGGCCTGAGGCAGGGGATGAAGCTAGTATTAAATAAATAAGTGTTAGTGTAATGTCTTGCATTTAGATTTTTCCTTCTGCCCCTATGAAATAAGATGTGTCAGATCTGAGAGATTATACCTTGGGTATAATGTGAAATGTCACTTATTCTGTACTTTGGGCAAGTTGGCAGATAGTTCAGATTCTATTTTGAGACTGGAGTTTTGCTGAAACCTGAACTATATTCAAACTCTATTCAAGAGAACAAAATGGGTAACTTGAAACCTCTCCCTCCCACCACCACCACTTTAACACACCCCCTAACAAGGAGGGTGCTATTCTGCCACAAGATGCTTGTACAGGAACAGCTTGCACCCTCCTGTGGAGGCCAAATTCATTCAGTGCCTCTGCCCCACCCCCAGCAGGGGCTTGTGAAGCTACACTGTGTGCCAGGGGATATTTACCCTCCTTGAGGACCACCACCACTGCAACCCAAGCTAAATTCAGCATTGTTTCTCAGGAGACGATCCTGCCGTTCACATTTCTTTTGTTTTATAGGATTAAATTGTTGACTTCCAAAATTGTAAGAAGTTTAGAGCAATGTATTTAATAGATAGTCTATATCAGGGGTCTCAAACACACAGCCCATGGAGTTATTTCCTGCGGCCCACCATAGCTCCCCTTACCCCTGCCTCTGTTCCCCCCCACCCCTCCCCAAGCATGCCACATCCTGGCTCCTCCACCTACCTCCCACCACCAAACAGCTGTTTGGTGGTGCTTAGAACCTTCCAGAATGGAGTGGGAGGAGCAGGGACATGGCATGCTCTGGGGAGGAGGTGGAGGCAGGGCCACGGCCAGGATTTGGGGAAGGGGTTGGAATAGGGCAGGGAAGGAGTGGGAAGAGGTGGAGCCGAAGGCAGGGGGGCGCTTTTGTATCTTTGTATGAAAAGGTGTCAGTGATGTGGCCCTCGGGCCAATGTACTAGTCCTCATGTGGCCCTTGTGATTTGAGTTTGAGATCCCTGGTCTATAACAAAAGATCATTGTAACAGATTAGATTCCTTTTTCCTTACCTTTGGATCTAAACATATCTAACTGAGATTCCTCAGTCTTAGTCTCTTCAGTTGTCTCAGCACTATGGTCCTCAACAGTTCTGCAAGCAATAGCAAGCACTAAGTATTGGATGTTATTTTAGTACACTGACCTAAGTGCATAGCATATTATCACAGTTCTCAGATATTCTTTTCACAGTTTCAATCCCTTGATGTCAGGATGGGGATTTTCCTGCTATACTGTTGGTCCCCAATACTCTGGATTTGAGTTTGTTGTTCCTTTTTCTGACAGTCTGTATGGGGCTAACATAGCAAGACAATCGCAGTCTCAAAAAGTTTACAATCTAAATCCAAAAAGTGTTTGTTAACACAAGTTTGAACACAGAACTAATTTTGACCCTAACAAGAATTGATTACTTGCGTTTCCAGGCAAGTGGTCTGAACTCATAAGCTTGACATCCACTGGCAGCTAGGAAGACTGGTACAATTGGAAAAACAAAACAACTTCCCAAGTAGTGGACCTAAAGCAGATGCCAGAAGCAGAGGAGCTCTTCTGCTCCTTCTACAGAACAGGTCTTCCCTGCTCACTACCAGAGAGCCAATCCAGGACAGCTTTCCGAAAGCCTTACCACCACTCAGATTAGTGGTCACCCAGCAATCCCTCAGGAAAGTCCCTAAGAGGCTCCAACTTCCCTCAGAATGATTCAGCAGCCTGAAAGTAGGTAAATTTTCACAACCTCCAATACTGCTTTTGCACAAACTCTAGTATGCTTCAGCCATTGCTAGTCAACAGAAACTACCACATCAGGCCAACACCAGATGCTTCAAAGGAAAGTGAAAGATACCCCCTCTGGTTTGGTTAGTCCATTAAGGGAAGTTTTTTCTAAACGCCTATCAGTTAATAGTTGGCTTTTCTCTTCAAGCATGAAGGTTTATATCCTATTGCTGTTCATCTTATGGAAAAAGTGGATCATCTAAGCCACATAAAAGTCAATTGACTCCTACCAACCTGTTTGCCTCAATAGTATCTTGAGGTCTCTTCCTAGCCCACCATGCATCTCCAGTCCCTTCTTTAGCCCATACACACAGTAGTCCCCACCTCCTTCAAAAAGCCATGGAAGTAGCTTTTCACAAGTCACACAATGTTTGAGATACTTGTGTTGTGGCTGAAATAACCACCTAGTGTTTCACCCTTTTTATGGTCTAGACTCAGTCTTTGATCACTGCCTCAAAAGGTATGTCTGAGCTCGAGTGAGTCATGCAAACTATATAGATAAGGCTGTGAGTTGGTCACTGATTCCATGACTTTCTGTGACTTCTGCAGTGGCCGGTGTGGTTGGCTCCGGGGCTACCCAAGCAGCTCAGGCAGCCCATAGGCCAGTCGCACCAGCTGCTGCTGGGGCAGTCTCAGGCCGTGACCTGTCCATGACTTTTACTTTAAAAAAAAAAGTGACAAAAATGTAGCCTTAACTATAGTTAATTGAGTCATCAACATAAAGGTTAAGGGATCCCATCATGGCGCTGGGCAGCATCTCTCCTCCAGGTTCAACCTTGCTGGAAGACATTTGGTAAGCACTGTCCCTTCACTTCCTCATCATCATCTACAAAAGTTAACTCCACTCTACCCTCTTGGCTGCTGATAAAAATGGAGAGACTTGGTAGTCTTCCTCTCCAAGACGAGTTTATTTATCAGACCTTCATTCTCTGCCCTCATTGGCCAGGTATGTTTGGCAAAATGAAGAATCTGCTACCAGTCACATACCTCACCTTCCAGATAGGTTATCTGGAAGCTCAACTCTGGCCTGGCCTTTGGGGACCCATGCACCACTCACCAGAATGAGATCCCGTGAGCTACAAGTGTAACTGTTCTGCTCTCCTAGCATTCATATGGCTGGTGCTTGCTCCCCTGCACTCTACAACATGCCATTCCTACAGTCACCTTAACTCGTTAGTCTGCCATGACAGCCAAATCTATATAAAGGTTATTTTCCACCACAGAAAAAGGACTGAATATTCCCTTCTATCTTGCCTTCCCAAGTGGCCTTCCTGTTTCTCTAATGTCTGTCACTCTGACATCACCGTGGGTTGATAGGCAGGTGAGCACTTCATGTCAGTGCTGAACCGTCACTCTTCTTCATGAGAACTCAGCTTGGGGGAGAGTCCCACCTTTTGTTCTGTTAAAGTACTGAGCCACACTTTTCAAGTGTGAGGGTATCCTTCAATGTCCACTTCCAGAGAATTTTCTGAGCAAATACCAGTCTTCTAGAAGTCACTAGGTTCTTATGACATCACTGACTTCTGAATTCTAGGCTGTCCCTAGCACTAGGTATCAACTTTGACCCTACATGTGGGCAGGGTCCCTAGGACACTAACTGTTCCTATAGAAATAGCAAATCTTAGCTAGATCATTGTGACATGAGTGTCCTGGCACATGATTGGCTGTAGACAAGTCTAGTTTCAGCTGTTGACTTTGGTATGAGAGAATTTTGGTCCCAGGCATGTTTCTGTTCCTGATTCAGTCAGAATTCTGCCCCCCCCCCCAAAACTTCAACTTCTCTTCCAAAAGGGGGAGAACTAGAACTGTTCTGCTTAAAATGTAGTTTTCTGGAGAAACACATACTGGCATTTGAGGGGCTATGTTTATCTCACTGTAAAAATGAGGAAGCTTGTTCATAAAAGTCACTGCTATACTGCGTAAACTGCCAGTCAAGCAGATTGGGGGGGGGGGGGGGGGGGGGGAAGAGTATTGACATTTTACAGTGTGTCACTGGTTTTGAATGTACTATCAGTAAAATTACATTCTTGTCCCCATCCCTAGAGTTCCAGGGGTGGGTGCACACTTGCTGTATTTGGAGGCTGTTCTCTCAGGATCCACCAAAACAGAAGGATTCAAACAGATTCTAGTCTTTCAAATCACTGCAATTATGTCTGAGGCACCCCACTCAGGCCCTGAAGGGGCTTGAAACAGCCCAGGAGAGGGCAGTAGCAAGCAGCCCCAGGCTGAGTGGGAAGGCAGGCTCAGCTGGGGCCATGCCCCACTTAAGGCTCAGCTGGCCCTTATAAGTTGGCAGTGAGCCACAAGCAAGGAGTCTCCCTCTGCCTGTAGAGGGAGAAGGGCCTGGCTGCAGGGACCTCAGCAGGGTACCTAGAGTGGAGCAGGGCTGAGGAAAGGCCAGAGGAGCTGGGGAGCTCTGGCCTGAGAAAACCCCAGGCTGTGGCCTGATCTTAGGCTAACTGGGTACAGGGGTTGCAGGGGGCAGCCCATGGGTAGGCCGAAGCAGCAGGTCCAAAACCCCTTTGCCTATGATGAATGGCTTACACTGCAGTCTGCCCCAGTGCATGGGGCTAGATGAGGACTGGCAATAGCTATACACTGAGGTGAAGTGGGGGCTAGTGGGTGGAGGTTCCCCTGGGAGGGGGGGAACCCTGCAATTAAGGCTGTGGGGTATTGCCAGGGGGCAACACCCCAGTTAAAGGGGCACTGGGGTCCTGGGAGGGACACAGGGCCAGAGTTGTCAGTCAGATCCCTGGCCTGCAGAGGGTGCTCTGGAGGCTGGTGAGCTAATTCCCTGGATTGACCAGCAGGAGGTGCCACAGGGGTGAGTCTGACCTGCTTACAGGTAGCAATTTTGACACTGCACAATAAAACAAAGCTTGCTTCTCCCACTATGTCTGCAATCCAGAACAGGAGAAAGTAATACTGTCTGTCCCTTAAGCTTAGCTGTGGGGCCAGCATAAAGTGTGCTTCATTTCAATTTGCACTTCTGTTGACAGACTGGCATGAGTAACTGTCACTATTAAGAGTTCATTTTGCAGAAGTGGTTGTGCATTTGAGGGAGTAGTTTAGGAGGCCAAAGCAGGGGGTGGGGGTTAGAGGGAAGACAGACTAAGGACTGCTTTCATCAGGCAGATGGGTACAGAAAACTGAAGGCCAATGAGGTTGCAGAAACTTTTCACTACTTGCTAGGGCATTTGGTAGCTGTAGGCTAGCAGAGGATAAATTAATACTGCTAAATGGATGCAGAACCATTGAAAAGCCAGACTGGCCATTCTTGCTGAATCTTATCAAACAGTAAGACCACATCATTAAGAAAATAGGAGAGGGGCAGTGTTGCAGTATTTGCAAATGGTAAAGTTTACTCTATTAGCAGTACAATGAGATTGCTTATTAATGGAAGGAAGTTTGGGAAATTATCACAGGGCTAAGAGGTACCAGCTTTTTAACATGGTTTGATATTCACTTGCAAGATGTGGGTGGTTTTTCTAGCAGGTTGTGGCCCTGGTGTACACAAACATGTTCACAATCACCACCACTGCACAAGCTTTCCTTTTGATTTAGCCTGAGATTTTCAGGCTATTTTCCTACACCAGGTCAAAAGTAGTTTTCTTTGTGTGCTTCAAATAAAGTGAGACAAGATTTTAGGCTGAGTCTCTGGAGAGTTTGGCACCTAACTCCCACTAGTTTCCTTGGATTTGGGAGCCTATTCTTAGGCTCCTTTAAAAAAAAAAATCAACTTCTCCAGCAGCAGTTGGTTTAACAAGGCACTTATGCTATAATTATGCAGGGGCAAGTGTGAATGAAATATCTCTTGCTTAAATTAGCCTTAATTGAAGATTAAACTCTATCCTTTTCAAGGCACTTCCCCATTGGCTAGGGTTCAAGGCTATACACAAATCTTTGTTCCAGGCCATCTAAATTAGGGAGGGTTTTATGGGCCATGGAGTCATAGCAGACTGTAGCTGGTCAAGTGAACCTATGGAGTTCTCTCCTCACCAAACACTGCAGACAAATGACTGACAGGGAAGCAAAGGGAAGCCACAAGAGTGGTCGTGTGACCCTCCCCAGCAGTATGTTTCAGGTGCCCAGGGCAGCCAGCAGAGATGTAAATCATTCTGGGGCAGGGGACAGACTGGGGAAGAACCAGCTGGTGGCTCCTACTTCCTCTTCCCCTGCATGGCATCCAGGGCAGGGTCAGACCCACCCCAAGATTTCTCACGCAGCTGCAGGAAGCTCTGCAAACTTTCCCTGCTTCCTGTGCTCATCATTCCTCAGCTGCAAGGGGAGGGATCCTTGTACAAGGAAATGCTCCCCCATCTGTCCAATCCCCTTGTATCCAGACCCCCCTCATAACCAGACCCTCCTGCTGAGCCTCACTCCCCCCCCACAGAGCCCCCCTGGTCAGCCCCATTCTCCCTGCACCTGGATCCCCACCCCACTAAGCCCCAACCACCTTCACCTGGACCCCCTGCAGAGTCCCATCATGGTTGCACCCAGACCCCTGCCCCAACAAGCCCATGCACCCAGATCCCCCCCACTCTTGGATCCTGCCTTGCTGAGTCTGTCTGCCCACACCTGGCACAGAGGGGCAGGGCCCTGGGGTGTTTCTGGGGCAGGCCAGGTCCTTGCAGGGTCAGGGCTGGGTGCAGCCTCACCACTGAGTGTGTCCTCAATGGGAGCTACACAGGTAATCTCCCACCTCTGTACAGCCAATCCTTACTTTTAGTTTTCCCACAGGCTTGAATACATGGCTACACATTGTGCCTCATATGAGGGAAGTAAGGGGGATTTTGTCAAAGTAGGCAAACAAGATGTACTTTCCTACATTTGGAGACTTCCCTGCAGACACCCAATATTCTGTTATAGCAACATTCCATAATATAGATGTGCTAAGTATTAGACACAAATGGTCAATGCCTTATACAGACAAATTTAAATTCTGCCAGAGAGTTACATTAAATGCACACTCTTTTATAAGAGAAGTTCAGTCTGCCTGCAGCCTGTACAGAACGCTTTCTGAACAGATGCTATGCATTTGGTTTATTTCAGAAGCTAGTCACTGCACTATGTAAAGCAAGTTCTATTCGGCTCTTTTCCTTCCTCACAGCATTACATTTTATAGTACAAGCCCATGTTAATGTAGATCATGGAAATATCATAGTTAATCAAATGGGAATTAATCTAAGAAGAATTTTTAAAGAAACTGGACAAACCTGGATGAAGAGTTCACCAAGACATCGCTAAGAGACACCTCACATGGCTCTGGAACATCCGAGTTAGGGGCTGAATCTGCCAATACAGTACCCATTTCTGATTCAGACAACATTGTCCCTGCAAAAGATTAAAATGACAAAGTGAGTTTAAAAATGGCTTTAAGGAAACCAGTTCTCATCAACATTTTGTTATCCGAACAAGCCAATTCAAACAACTGTCACTGAAGGCAGCAGTATTTGTATTTGCAAAGATAAAATAAGATTTCATCATCATCTGGTCCAGTACTAGGATGGCACTAGAGATGGAATATATTCTATGAGGTTTGTTAAGCGTTGTCAGATTCCCCCCTCTCCCATTCATTTTTAAAGTCTTTAGTTGAACTGCTTACAATTTTGAACATTAAAAAGGTTCCCATTTATATCCTATACTGTTTAACCAGAAATACTTTATTTAGATCTTAACCCCAAAAAACCCAACCACCAGAGTCATGGTTTAGTCACACTGCATTGTCTGTGCCTTTGTCCAGTCCTTTCCTCCTTTGCAGTCTGTTAGCATGAGCACATGTGTAACATCCTTTATTTTTAAACTAGCGCCCACCAGGAAGAGCTATAGCATCTTATGTCATGTGTTCTCTGCATTGCAATTGGAAGTAGCCCATCACCTCACACTTTTTTCCTTATATGGAAAAGCTGTGATCATGCATTTGTTCCTCCTCCCCCTGCAACACCAGCACATGCAATTACTTTCTTTAGAGGATGCTAGATGGTGGATAGTTTCCTTTTTCCTGCCTGGAACATGTCCACAACAGCTGTGATCTGATCACAGCAACAGGGTTACTGTACTATATGCAGCCAAGAGAGCACTTGCTTGCAAAGCATCTATTACATTTGAACACAGTGTGCACAATTCATTTTTGTAATAATGACTGTTCGGTAGCTTCCTTATTCTTGAGTGGGTTTCATAGTCAGCATTAAGTGAACGTATCATTATTTTGTCTTAAAGGTTGAGTTTGTTCATCTAAATTAAAGTAATATTTCTTCTAGCATTAGGTTTACTTGATCTTTGCATTAGTTGGTACATTGGCCTCAAACTCAGGAGAGTTGGGCCATTTGCTTAGAAGAGAATCATCCTATAAACACATTATGCTACTTTTTTAACATGCAACACACTGCAAGAACTTTAAAGTTATCAATATAAGGCACTACCAATAGCATAAAAATAGCATAACCTAAAATTCAAATAAATTTGTTTTTAAGGGCTGGTTGCTTTCCTCTAGTTAGTCATGAAGCAGAGTCTGCTGAACTGTGGGGCTGAGAGAAGAGGGTAGTAGCAGCAGCTCTGAATAATTTTGCTGCATCTGAACAACTCTTCAAAATATATTGTATGGCTGCTCCACCATGGCCAATCTATAGTATACTAGAGTCTTACCCCATTAGGAAATTAACATAAGGCCACTTGCTTGTTCCTCCACCATTCACAGTACAGTTCAAAAAGAGGAATACTGAGATATCCTGGGTTTACAATTCATTTACATGATAGGATGTTCTTTTGACCTCCAAATTATTAGAGTACAGCAGGGGTAGGCAACCTATGGCATGGTTGTGAGGTGTTGTACCTCAGTTTCCCTTTGTGCACAGCAGTTCAAACTTGTAGTGGTTTTTCTGCTCTGTACACTTCCAAGAGTAGATACAGGCACTAACTGAAATATCAGTATCACCAGGCCTTTTAACATAGTGTGTGTTGTCATGTAATGAAACAGTATAATCATGAAGGCTTTTACAAAATAAGTTCTTATGTATTACTCCCAACATGTTCAAGTGTTTTTAAACAAAAAAACCCTGCACATTGTACATGGTTTGGTATCAGCAACAATTTAGCAATATTAGTTTTAACTAATGATTGTATCACAAGTGTACACTTTGTTATGCCAAACCTTTGGTAGCTTTTTCTTGACCTCAGGGTCTTTAACATAGGCTTTCAATGTAACCACTTCCTTGGGGTTTTGGTATTTTAGGGCTCACCTGTGGCTTTTATTTGCAAGGTTTACTCCTTCCCCTCCTCCCTGTCCAGCAGGGTCAAAATCTGACTTCTTTGGTGTAAGAGAATCCATTGGCTGGCTGGGTGTGCCCTTCTTGCCAACAGTTACAGGCAAGTCTCTCTCCCCAGTCAGTTAGGTAACTTACATCATCAACACAGATGCTAGCCTGTTTACCAGTTTTCAGATCCTCAACCTTTACCAATTTCAAGGCTGGACTCTTGAAGAAATACCATCCATTTTCACTAGCATGTTAGACTCAAGGTTCTTTTGGCCTTCCATTACAAAACCTCTGCTTCCACATGGAATCAGATGTCAAGTCCACTAAAAGACTACAAGTCATATCCAAAATATCTAGAGATGAGAGTTTGCCTGCTCTCCCTGCATCCTTGTGAATTATAAGGCTGTTCTGCTCTGAAAAACCAGTAACCCCATCTTTCCCTAGTACCTGAGTCAGACTGCTTACTTAAAGAATCAACATGGATGGAGACATTCATGTCTCAACAACATTGTCTCCCCAACAAACTGGTTAAGCTTATAGAGTTTAAAACAGGCCTATTTTTATTTCATCTGAAATCTTTTCAAATCTATCCACACTGGGTCTTTCTGAAGCAAGGCCAGTGGCTATATACACACTTGAAAGACTTTGGCCATGAGGCACCAACACTTTCCTCAGAAGGGACTGTTTACTATCAATAGCCCATTAAGAGTCAATGGAAACCAGTTCCTTTTTACAGACTTCAAAGACTTCACTCAGAAATTCCTTTCCTTCTGCAATATCATGTACTGCAACAGGTTGAGCTTTATTTATGTCCAGAACCAACTTTGGCACAACAGTCACCAAACTCCTGTGGAGTTTCAATACATCCAGAATCACCTCTGGCCCATCAGGAGGATTTTCACAAAACCCCCTTTCAGGTAAACTGGTAGACTTCAGAGTCACAAGATTAAAAGCACTCTTTCTTGCTACAAGTTTCCACTGTCAGTAGGTAACAGTCAAATTACCTTCATGCTTTCCTTGTGCCCTGGCTAGGATATCACCCTGATCAGATAAGGTTGTCATATCTTTACTCAGCAACACACTAGCTTAGATAAATCTCTGCATTAAGCATCTTCACGTAACTTTCATATGACTTTGTATTATGCCTCTTAATATAGCCTTGTATTAAGCCTATCCATATATAACCACTATTTTCATCAGGGCTTTGGAGCAGTGGAGCTCCAGGTTTTTGCCTGGAGCAGAGTCAGAGCACAGCTCCAAAGCCCTGATTTTCATACAACTTTGTATCAGATCCTTAATAGAAAACTTTGTATTGAGCCTTGGTATAATGTTAAAAATGTCTTTTTGCTAGGAGTAGAATACGATCTCATCCCCCCACCCCTTTTAATCAATTGCCCTGTTGAATGAATGAGGTGTGAATGAGTAAGACCTGGAAGGCAGCTGCTACAGTTGGAGAGGGGATGGAAGCCAGACCCAAGAACAATAAAACTTGTCAAGTGGGCTCACTAAAGAAGAGTAGACATATTGATGGCCTTGGGGGTTAGAAGCAAGCACCTTCTTTTGAAAACACCCTCTTTGAACAGCATTCGGACAACACCCAGCAGGAAGCAGTACAAAGGACCAACAGACACAGACTTTGAATCTGGGATAGATTTGCATGAGAGGGAAGCAACATCGGCAAAAGCCTGGCACCACCCCTCCCCCATCTAACTCACCTGGCCAATGAAGTTAAAGGGAGCAACTAGTTGGTAACAACAAGACTGAGTATGTTTGTGTGAGCGCATGAGTGTAATATATCATATGCATAGGATATCGTATTGATTGATACATGTATTACCAATAAGTGTGGCGCTTTGCCTTATTCCCCCGAAAAGAACCTGTGCAGTACTTCAAGTGCAACACTAGCAACAGGCAAAATAGAAGCACCAGAATCGCTTGGTCTTTGGGAGCTATTTATGACATCAACTGAATGCAACCTGGTTGCAATATCATCCCCAGCAGACACAAATTTAAAGCCTAGGAAGGACCTGGTCCTACTTGTATCCAGAACCAACTTTGGGTCAACTGATGAAGTCTGCCAGCCTATGGGAGTTGAAACTGTTTCTGTCTGCTCTACAGACAAAAAGAGCTGGAGAAACATTCCCCTTTAACAGACAAACAAACAGTTTGGGATATCCTTTCCCTTGTCCCAGCACACAGCTGATCATGGACAATTGTTTGGAGATGGGGGTAATGACTTGTGTATGAAGTGAGCTACCCCAAACAGACAAACATTTCCTTTACTGTCACAATTCTCCACACTCGTAACAGGTGGAGTATAGGGATACTTATGTTTCACTAACCTTGCCAACAATCCATCACTTATCAAAACTGTACCCTTTCCTTCCTCAGTTAGGGCTTTAACCTTATCACCAACTTTAATCTGCTTTAGAGAACTATTTCCATGAACCTTATCTAATGCCAGATTCACTTCTGAGATACCAGCTAGACACTTAAGAATTTTTTTCCACATATACACTGCTTCTTTGTATAGACAAACAGCCCTCTTCCTCAGACAAACGTTTGGAGAAACCCTCTATAGGCAAATCCTTGCCCCTGACAGACAGACACTGGTTCAGGATTATTTCTTTCCTGTGACTGGTTTGTGTCATCAACTCGACTGAACAAAATTTTATTATCCCCCATCAAAAGATCCTTGGGCAATAACTTCCTTACACCAGCTATAACTTCATGTTTAACATCATTCCATTCAAGATGGATTCTGGTTAAAGGCACACTTATAGTAAAGTCAGAGGATTACAATATTCACACTCTGATTTGGTAAATAATCTTCCTCTTGTTAAAAACAGATTTGTCAAAGAGTGATGTTAGAAGCTGTAATTTGCCCTAAACAGCTTTTACCATTGACTTTTACGTTCTCTGCACAAGTTATGGGGTTACCTTCACCTGAGCTCAGAGTAAAAGCATTTACATAAAAGGTGGTAAGCTTGGGGTAAATTTTGGTACACACAATACCAACAGCATACCAACATTTTCACAAACTGGATAGTTTCTATCCCCACTTTGGTTGTTGAGAGGAACTGGGTTTTGTTGTTTTTTTTGTATGACAGTTCCTGTTGTTCCTTTATTCTCGAGTTGGAGTTTAAGTCTGTCCACTTTTGCCTTAGCTTCTAGTTCCTGCAATCAAATACGCGCCATTTTTTGTTCATGTTCAAAATACAAGTGCTCTTTCAGCAGCTTCTCCTTCCATATCAACCATTTTTTTGCTTTTGTTCAAGTTCTAGCTGCTGGTTTCTCACCGCAAGCATTTTTGCTGGATCTGCTTCCTGATCACTGGCAATTAACCAATTTTTCAGTTCCTGCTCTGGGGCCTTTTGCTTAAAATACAACCCCTCTCTGTAAGCACAATTCTTCCAGGCTTTTTCTGTCACTATCTTGATTATGGGTCACTCACTGTAACTGATATTTAACTACTAAACTCTCCAATATCAATTAAAATTTTGGCAAGTGTGTGGTTCTGATACAAAAACCCAATTAACCTGTGGTAATGTGTATCCAAGCACAACTATGCCACTGTTACTGGGGTCCTAGTGGGAAGCCAGCTGTGGTCACTCAATTATGGTGACCTGCAAAGAATGGGACAGACAGTCCCCAAAAAGCTGGTGGATATTCCAATACTTAAATCCACCAAACCAGCATAGACAGCTTCTTTATTACCTTACTGGTTACTCAGAAGTCCAAACAGTTCGCTTAAAGTGATCCAGCATCAGGCCCCCCCATCCAAGTACCCACGATAAATATGATGAACATGTCTGTAAATCTTATTTCATCATACAGCCATGTCTTAACTAAACTAAAATTTATTAAAAAACAAAAAGCATATGATTAAAAGATCAATATACATACAGACATGAGTTCAATTCATTCAGTTTCAGATTCACAACAGAGATGGTGAGCTTTGTAGTTAGAGTTCCTTTAGAATTCAGTTCATAGGTCACAGTCCCAATGCCCAGGACTGAAGCCGAAGCCAGAGCCCGACCGCCTAGGGCCAAAGCTTGAGGGCTTCAGCCCTGAGAAGGGAGGGGACAGCTAAGGTTACATGCCCCCTGTCCAGGGCAGAAGCACTTAGGCTTCAGCCCCCACCCACTCCCAGGCAGCAGGGCTGGGGTGGGCTCAGGCTTCAGTCCCTGTCCCCCTCCCGCCCCCACAGGGTCATGTAATACTTTGTTGTCGTCAGAAGAGGGACAGGGTCACAGTGCAATGAAGTTTGAGAACAACTTATGTCGCTTGGGGGTGGCTTACCTCACACCCTACCCTGAGCGACATAAGTTATAAGTAAGTAGTAGCATAGATCCGGTCCCAGACCTGGAGAAGAGCTCTGGGTAAGCTTGTGTCTCTCACCAACAGAAGTTGGTCCAATTAAGAGATACTAGGTGGGTGAGGTAGTCTCTCTAATATCCTGGGATTGACACAACTACAACACTGGATGCTGGAGCAGAAAGTCTAACTTTAAGAAGTACCCTGGAAATATTTCTGAAACAATTGAACACACTGAAAATAGTAGCTGCACCAGACAGGATAATTTCAGCAAGTCGGTTCAGTTTTGGCCAAGAGAAGCTAACTGATGTCCCTTAGTCTAAGTATTGGAACTTTAGTACAATTAATATTTCGGTAACATCACTTCAGAGACTGTACTATTTGAACAAGGACTATTTGGTGATTGTATTAAAATTAATTTGGCCTTAATGTTTAGAGCAGACTGTACCTTTACAAAAGGCAGCAAATAGAGGTTTCAGATTACATGGTTACTAGTGCAGGAGTACTTTATATTTATGATTTTAACTCTTGATCTCCTTGTGCAGAAGGCACTGAATTAGAGGAAGTTAAGTAAGCCTTTATTTTCTTGAATGTGATCCTAATGGGTGGAGGAAGGGAAGCATGGATTTCAGATGATTTTTCCTGCAATTTCCGGTCACGTACTGGAGAGTGGCTTACATATGGGAAATAGCGTGATCGTTACTACAGCTTCCTCACTAGGTCTCTCAAAGGTTTTGTTGATTTACAGCAGGGGTGTCAAAGATTATGGTCACAAAATTATAGTTGACATTTCAACATAATTATGCTTGAAAAGCTAAGCTTCAGGTTAAAGAGACAGCATCTACATGGGAAACTTTGCTAAAATTCCTCACCAGCACAGCTTTACCAGTAGGCTATTTTCAGTTTGTGCATTTGACAGCACATTAGACAGGGGAACCTAAGTTTGACTATATAGTCAGTTTCCCTTTTTGTTTGAATGGGGTTTTCCCCACCCTCAGAAGAATTTTTTGAAGCTGTACATTTTAAAACCACATAAGTTGACAGGACCACCACTGTGTTGGTATAGTATTCAAGACTATCCCTTTAACCTGAATTTTTAAACTGACTGAATTTCAAGTCAATGGTACCCCTACTGAGTCTTTAAAGGTAATTTCTCTACTGATCATTTCAGTTTCTACTAAACAGTAATTTACTTCATTATAGCAGATTATGAGATGGGGAAATATAGGTGAACAGCTAGTTGCTGCTTAGGGAAGAGTAATAGATGTAAACCTCTCCTCCCCCCCCCCCCCCCCCAAATGTAATCCTCTTCATTCCTGCCCAAAACAGGAACTGGGAATTTATTTATCCCTTTCTGGGTGCCAGAATTCCCAATTGACTTCTGACCAGATGCTAAAGCCTCAGTTCTCTGCCTACCCTCCCAAAGATTCTGTATAGAAAAATGCATACATTTATTGTACATGCGAACTGTAGATTGAAAAGGACAGAATTTACTGCAGGTATCCAGAACACAAGGGGAACTGGCTAGATATGCAGCCTGAACTCCCCCCCAGTGAAATTTGATGAGCCATCACAGCAAGTGTAGTAGTTTTTGTTCACTAGTTAAGGCTACACTGCAATTATAAATTAATTAGTAGGAGCTGGTTAAGACAAGATTCCTCTCTCATTTAACTTTGTGTTTAGCTTTAGTTTAAAAGTATGATCTCTCATAATCTCGATCAACAGTTGTAGTCCATGGAACACAGGTTTCCAGCTTCCCTTGTACCATCTGCTAAGCCACCTTGCTTACACAGAACAATGTTAGAATAGCAGTTTCTGTATTTGCCACAGGGTTGTTTTATGATAGTTGCTGGCAGAGATGGCAGTCCATGCTACTGCAAAACAGAAGGGGTGGTGTTCCATATGGCACAATTATGATGTGAGCCACATCATGAAAAATTCAGAAACCCTGAGTTAGATACTACTGTGAACATTCTATATAGCGATCCTACTTGACATCTGGATTTAGCTGCCAAATAATAGTTTAGAAAAATGTGGAGTTTGTTACTGAATGCAGAGGACATTTAAAAAATCCTGGAATGAACTATTAATTTTTGAGTATCAGAGGGGTAGCCGTGTTAGTCTGGATTTGTAGAAGCGACAAAGGGTCGCTTCTACAAATCCACTGCTTGCATCCGAAGAAGTGGGTATTCACCCACGAAAGCTTATGCTCCAATACCTCCGTTAGTCTATAAGGTGCCACAGGACCCTTTGTTGCTTCTATTAATTTTTGGTAGCTGCAAAATGTTCTGAAGTCTTGTACCAACATTAGTCATTTCAGCACCGTTTTCCTAACACTGCAGGCTCCCTCTGCAGTATCATGCAAGTGTAACCTGATTATTTCAGCCAATGGACATGTTACAAGTCATCATTTTGTCACACGATAGTCTCCAGACACTGAATGAATAAGCTTAGAGGTTATCAGAGAACATTAACCTGTTGTAGATGTCACAAGTCCACTTCTTCCTGAAGAGGCAGACAGCAGAGGTACCATGAGTTACTCACAGATGGAAACAAACAGTGATAAGAGTTTAATACTGATGAAAGTATGGAGCGCTGTTTACAGTTTATAGCCATCAGCTTTTTCCACAGGAAGTTATGTATGAGGCAGGAAGTCTACTGGTGATTATTGAAACAATATCGATACAGCTGTTTGTCAAAGAGAGGCAGATGGTCTCTTCTCTAGGGACTAACATAGCTCCAAACATTTGCATCCAGAACTGGAAATAGGCAGTTAAACTTAAAAAAAATTTGCACCAGTTTCTGAAGTATAATGGCAACAGTTTTTACAAGACTGCTACAGAAGAAAGGGTATAATATATACAAAGCACAACCCAGATCATTTTTGCAGCAGGAAATTCCTCAGCATTGGTTAGTGCTAACCATTTTAAAAACACTATGAATTTTCCAAATCTGATCAGCTATCGCATTTGATAAGGTCAGCCCCAGTACCAAGTAAGAATATGGGATACATTAAGATTTTGAGAGTTTAGGTCAGCAATCAGAGAAATACATAAACAACTTTGTCACATCTTGAGAGAGACACCTGAGCCTCATAAGGTTAGACCCCGCCCAGCCATCACTTTGTTTTAATATTTGCGTAAGGAAGTGTCAACAAAACAAAGGTCTAGAAAGTAGGTAGAGAAGCTGATAAACAGGTGACAACCACAAACATCCTGGCAGATTTCAAATGCAGGGTCATGGACCACTGTTCTTGTAGCTAGGAGGACTTTTATCTTCGCGGGGGGTGGGGAGGGGAGACACACTTTGAGCAAGTGTATGGCACGCATCAGCAACGCGCTAATACGCAGCCAAACGCACACTGTTTGCGCCATTGGGGGGAGAGGGGAACAAAAGCGAAAACTGAATTCCCAGTTCTCGCATGAGACACACAACACCTCAAGAGTCCCCAGATGAGGTCACACACACACCCCCGCGCCCCCGGAGGGGGAACCGAACACGTGGCACGGTTACAGCGCTTTCCCGTCCGTAAAGCGCCATCCAGCCATGAGCTCATCGAGGAAGTGTCTGTCCCCCACCAACGCCCTGACGCCGCCGTAGGAGGTGAGACACCTGCACTGCCAGCCGCGCCTTTGCTACGGGGCCGTGCTGGGGGGGCAGCGGGGAGCGCCCGCCGCAGCGGAGCTTCCCGCCCGCGGCACGTTGCAGGGACTCGGGCCACCGAGCGAGCGGCTACACCCGGGCGGGGCGGGTCACGGGAGCCCCCGCCGCCAGGCTCCTCACTCAGCCGCACGGAGGGAACAGGGGAGCCCGGGAGCCGCTGCCCCCCCCCCCCCCACGCAGAGTGAGAAGGGGACCCGCCCCCCGTCTCCCCGCCCAGCCCGTCTCCGCGGGGAGAACCAGCCCCTCCATCACCAAGCTATACCTGGGGGGGGGGGGCAAGGGGAGGGGAAGCCCCTTCATCCATCGCCTCCCCACCTGAGCGGCCAGTCACATCCATTCCCAGTACCTGGGGTGAGGGGCCAACCCCCCCCCCTCCAGCGCCCCCCCGAGGGGGAGAGGGGCCAGCCCCCCCCCACTGTCCTGAGGGGGTGAGGGGCCAGCCGCCCCCCCCCCGGCGCTCCCCACTGTCCTGAGGGGGTGAGGGGCCAGCCGCCCCCCCCCCCGGCGCTCCCCACTGTCCTGAGGGGGTGAGGGGCCAGCCCCCCCCCCCCGGCGCTCCCCACTGTCCTGAGGGGGTGAGGGGCCAGCCGCCCCCCCCCCCCCGGCGCTCCCCACTGTCCTGAGGGGGTGAGGGGCCAGCCGCCCCCCCCCCGGCGCTCCCCACTGTCCTGAGGGGGTGAGGGGCCAGCCGCCCCCCCCCCCGGCGCTCCCCACTGTCCTGAGGGGGTGAGGGGCCAGCCGCCCCCCCCCCCCCGGCGCTCCCCACTGTCCTGAGGGGGTGAGGGGCCAGCCCCCCCCCCCACTGTCCTGAGGGGGTGAGGGGCCAGCCGCCCCCCCCCCCCCGGCGCTCCCCACTGTCCTGAGGGGGTGAGGGGCCAGCCCCCCCCCCCCACTGTCCTGAGGGGGTGAGGGGCCAGCGCCCCCCCCGGCGCTCCCCACTGTCCTTGCGGGGGCCAGCCGCCCCCCCCCGGCGCTCCCCACTGTCCTGCGGGGGTGAGGGCCAGCGCTCCCCGTCCCGCGAGAAGGGGCAGCCCCCCGCCATCCCTTTACCTGGCGTGGGGTGGGGTGGGCGCGCGCCGAGCCTCCTCTCCGCGCAGCAGGACTGACTGGCTGCCTGTAGGAGGCATCAGGTGCCTTAAATTGAGAGCGCTCGCGGGAGGGGGAGGGAGGGGCGAATCCCGTCGCTGGCGCGTCACCCCCTTTCCTCGTGCCGCTTGAAAGGCCCGCGCGCGCGCCCCCTCCCTCCCGGCGTGCGCGCCGGATTGGATGAGGCGCCTCTCGTGAGCGGGCGGGGCCAGGCGCGAGTGACGTCGTTTCGGATCGGGCCAGCAGCGGCCAATGCGGTGAGCTCCGCGCTGCCTCAGCCCCGCCCCTTGCTGCAACCCTCGGTCATTGACCTCCGCTAGAGCGCGTGGCGTCTCCAGCCGCCCCCTGGCTGGGAGCGCTGCTCAGGAGAGGCGAGGCATGCAACAGCGGGGGCCGGGTTGGCTCCATTAGCATCGACTGCTTATAAATATGATGGTTGTAACCGGCCGGCGGGTAGCGAGCCTAGGGTGGCCCTGTGCATTATGAATTGCAGTCATGAATCACAGGCAGCGGGTGACAGGTACCGGGACAATGGGCATCGGGGAACAAACAAAGCAGAACAGCAACAAAGCCTGCAGCAATTTATTGCAGGCCAGTCGCAGGTGCGGTGACAGCTCTCGGAGAAGCTGGTGAGTCCCGTGCTAGGGAGTGGTAAGTGGGCGATGGTCATGGCGCTGGGCAAAGTGGGCCATATGCCTGATCCTGATGCCTTCTGGTGAATGTTTGAGCCGGTGGTTTCAGGAGCAGACTAGGTAAAGAGGGTATGGGGTCTTTGGCTCCCTCCCTGCCTTTTGGGGTATAGAGCAGGGGTCTCAAACACATGGCCCGCGGGGTTATTTCCTGCGGCCTGCCATAGGTGCCGACTCCACTGGCAGCCAAGCACCAAACATTACTGAGTGTTTATATTTTATTAAAACCCCTCTTTGCATTACAGTTTTTAAAAAGTTAATACATTGACTTTTAATAGAATACTATATTACTCTTCGTGTTTTTCATTTTTGACTATACTTTTATATCATTGTATGAAAAGGTTTCAGTGATGCGGCCCTCGGACCAATGTACTGGTGGCCCTCGTGGTGATTTCAGTTTGAGATCCCTGGTATGGAGGGTATGGGCTCCCTAGCAACCTCTCGAGAAACTCAAGCTGTGTATAGGGTGCTGTGCAATGAAAAAGCCTTAGATTATGATACCATAAAGGCAGCCATTTTAGATCAGAGGGGTCTGTCAGCAGATCGATACAGCCAGAAGTTTTAGGCAGCAAGGTGGTCACGGGACAAGACCTAGGGGCTTTGCACAAGTTATTAAATTGGACCACTGGGTGGCTGACGCCAGGTGACTGAGGAGTTGGGGGGATCATGGATTTCATTATTTTGGAACAGCTTTTGCAGTGCCTCCCCAAGATCACTAGGTCTTGGGCGTGGAGGCACTAACCCACTATTCTGGAAGCCACTGTTAAATTCACTGAGGAGTTCATGGAAGCTGGTGCCCCTAGTAAACAACATGTTCATTTAAAGAACATAACCTGGGGGGAAAGATGGGGAGCTACTGACTACAAAGTGCTGGAGAAGAAAAGAGAAAGGCGACCTCCACTCACAAACTGCCAAATTGTTTATCAATGTGGGAGCTCAGGACATCTGAAAAGGGACTGCCCCTATGTGGACTACAGTAACTCCGCACTTAATGTCATCCCGGTTAATGTTGTTATGTCGCTGATCAGTTAGGGAACATGCTCGTTTAAAGTTGTGCAATGCTCCCTTATAACATTGTTTGGTAGCTGACTGCTTTGTCCATTGCTTGCAGGAAGAGCAGCCCGTTGGCACGAGCTGGTAGGGGCTTGGAGCCAGGGTGGGCCGGCAGCCCCCCATCAGCTCCCCTAACTTCCCTGTGCGGCTGCCGCCCAGCAGGCTATCAATTGCCGGGCAGTTCACGTGTCCCTCCCCCCACAGCTGTGTGCTGCTCCTGCCCTCTGCCTTAGAGCTGCTCCTGGGAGCCTCCAGCTTGTGCAGGGGGTGGGAGGGATGGAGGGAGCTTGCTGGCAGCAGCTGCTGTCTCAACTTCTTGATCTACTTAAAAAGGCGGTGTACTTAGAGTGGGATCAGTGTACTTAAAGGTGTATTGCATATCTCTCTCACACACACACGCGATGAGTGTATCTGTCTCTCTCTCACACACACACGGTGCATGTCTCTATCACACACACACATGCACCCCCTCACCACCAGCATTTTGGAAAGTGGAGGGAGTGGTGCGCTCTAATGGGTTCATCATCATGTTCAGTTTCCACAGGGAATGTTTGCAGCCACTGCCATGCATCTATTGTGTCTCCTCCCTCCATTCATGCTGCCTTGTAGAGTGTGAGGCTACATTAACAACAATGTGTTAACCCTTGAGGGCTCAGCTGAGTGCTAGTTCATCATTTAGCAGCAAGGTGTTCCCTGGGAAAGAACGCACCCTCTGACTCAACCACCTCAACCAAGCTTCACAGTCATCATTGCTGTGTACAGTATTAAATTGTTTGTTTAAAATTTATACTGTGTGTGTGTGTGTGTATGTATACAGTAACTCCCCACTCAACGTCCTCTCGCTTAACGTTGTTTCGCTCTTACGTCCCTGCTCAATTACAGAACATGCTCCATTTAAAGTTGTGCAATGCTCCACTATTACGTTGTTTGGCTGCTTGCTTTGTCCACAGCTGGCAGCTCCCCTATGCCCCGCCTCCCGCCCGCCGGTGGACCCCGTGATCAGCGCCTTCCTCCCGCCCGCGGCAATCAGCTGGCTTGCAGCATTTAGGGGGGAGGAGCGAGGACGCAGTGTGTGTGTGTGTGTGTATATATATATAATGTCTTTTGTCTGGCAAAAAAGATTTCCCTGGAACCCAACCCCCCATTTACATTAATTCTTATGGGGAAATTGGATTCACTTAACATCATTTTGCTTAAAGTAGCATTTTTCAGGAACATAACTACAACATTAAGTGAGTTACTATGTAATCTTGCCAAGTTGTGGGGGATTGGAAATCTTCAGGAAGCAATTAAAGCAAGCACTCACAGTCTCTCTGAGAGTTGGGTGATGACCAATGTTCCCTCTAATTTTTGACAGGCCGTGTGCGCAAAAAATTTCTTCTATGCAAATTGTTGTGCTTCTGTGTAAATTATGTGTGCGCGGTGTTTCGCCGTGTGCACGGGGTTTAGGATCTGTGTGCGCGCGCACAGCTTAGAGGGAACAGTGGTGGTGACAAGGGACAGGTCTAGTAGATTTTGCTGAGGGATGCTTGTTGCTTAGGAGACTGGGTGCTGGGAGAAAGATTGAGGCTAACATGTATCCACGGGGAAAGAAAAATCTCCTAGTGGCCTGGGTGCCTTTGGAAGTTGGAGGAACATTTCAGTCGAAGCAGGCTGGAGTAGTCAAGGCATTGCCCCAATCTGTGTTAATTATGACAAATCAGAGCCCGTTTCCTTTAAGGAAGGAGAGAAATGCCTGGAGAACCAAACAGCTAGAGAGTGAGGGACCAGGGGAGATGCCAAGAAGCCAAAGTAGGAGCTAGAGAAAGAAGGAACAGGCAGAAACAGATGTTGGGGTTATCCGCACCACTGGAATGCACCTTTTGTAGGCGGAGGATGGAGAAGGCTCCTAAAGGGATTTTAGAGAGCCAGTTTAAAGACATGGTGCTTGTGGTAGGGGACAGTAGCCCCCAGTTAGGAAGGCAGAGCCTGAGGGAGGAGCGGAAAGGCCCTGGTAGGAGATGGGTGGAGGGGGAGGGGAGGTGTGTGACAGCCTATCCAGTAGACCACACTACCTTTTTGCTGCTCAATACTTCCACTGTTGCTCTCGCTGCCAGGGCTGGATAATGTTTGCAGCTACAATGTCTTCTAGTGTAGATGCAGGCTATGAGCTTCGTTTTGCACTGACCTGAAAGCAGCAGTATGCTGCTAGTTAGTTTCTAATTGTATAGGGGAAACATCAACTCTGCTTTCTGTTGCAACATCTGATATGCATATTAGGATTTGAATCATTTTTATTTTTAGAGACACTATATTTTTGGTAGAAACTTGGAAGAGTACTGTGCTGTATACAGGGATAACTACTGCACCTTTAAGAAGAAAGTAAACACTCTAACTTGTATCAGTAGTTCAGTATTGCTGTTACAGAGTGAGACACACACCAAGGCTATGTTGCTATAGCCCTGCTGCTAAAAGGTGCGCTGTGTAGCCGCTCTTCGTTGGCAGGGGAGAGCTCTGCTGCTGACAAAAAGTTAGTGTGGCCTACTAGATAGGACACTGGACTCAACTCTCCTCCTATGTATGACTCCAGAGATGCTAAGTAGGGCTAGATGATCTAGCAATAATGCTTGAGTCTTGTCTACACTATAACTTCCGTCATTGCTGCTATGATAGAGCAGTATGAAGCGGGAATTATGGCTACCAAGTTTGCTACGATAGACAAGACTATGTGCAGCATAAAAGATCTTACTGTCTCCGGTGAAGGAAAATGTGTCCCTACCTGTCTTTTGCTATGATTCTGCAGTCTCTAGAAAGTGGAAGGGTGTGCAGCCGATCTCTCTCTGTCTCACTCCTGCTGCCTACAGAGGAGGGACTCTAACCGACACCAACTTCCTCATTGTAAATGTGGTAACTGTGTAGCAGCCGGGGCCCGCCACCAGAAGCCTCCTCACACAGATCTTATCTACCGAAGAACCTGATGGCATTTGCCTACTCATCTGAATTTTGAACAGATCAGGATACTGCACTTTTCTTCATAACTGCAGTCTGCCTGAGTCACTGTGTTGGAGGCTGACTCCAGTGAGCTGTTAAGTTAGCTTTTACCGCAAATGATCTAAAATGCTCTCGATTACTGATACAGCGGAGCATATAAGCAGTATTTAAGAAATCGGAAACATAAAGCCTGTGGTCCATTTGCTTCTGCAGCTGCCTTTGTCCTTGGCCAATGCCTACTGTTTAGGGGAGGAATATGGAATGCTTGAGAATGGAAGATGATCTGGTGGCACACTCCAGCAGGAGTGCCAGAACCTCCCCTGCCCCACCTCTTCCTCCCCCAAGTGTCCTGCCCCCATCCACTCCTCTTCCGCCTCCCCCCTCTCTCTGCCTTTCACCTCCCACCCCCGCCCTGGATTTAAAAAGGGCTGGGTCATTTTATGACCAATTGGTAATAAATTTTGTCCATGTGCCAATTAAAGCTAATCTCTTTCATTGCAGAGTGTAAATTGATCCCCTGCAGCTGTTGGGAAAGAATCCTCCTCTCCTGGGCACAGTTGCCCTAGTAGCCAGCTGTATTGCAGGGGAGTATGCTTTGCTCTAGTTTGAAGCATTGCTATACACCTTCCAGCCAAGGATCATGGAGAGTTTAACAAACGTGAATTTATCCTCACGGTCCCCCAGTGCAAGATAGACCAGTGTTAGTGTCCATCTGACATATAAGGAAGGCGAGACACAGAGAAGCAACTTGCACAGCACCACACATTGTCAGATTGGGACATGGGCAGTCATGCCTAGTGGTTGGAGCAGGACTTGGTAGCCAAGAATGGGAGCTAAAGGTCAGAGCTGACCCAGCCCTTTTTAAATCCAGCCCCAGTAATTAGCTCTGACCCCTTGGAGCAGTGAATGCCACACGATGGCTATAGCCTTTGTGAAGGATTTCCCTTTATGGGTTCTAAATTGGTGGAGAGTTAACTTCATTGAGTGTCCCAGGGTTCTCATATTATCAGACATCATCCACGGGATGCACTGGTTGATTGTTAATGGAATACAGAATAATTCACCTCTAGGTTATTGTCTCATATCCAGCCTAGGTCAGTGGAGACTAAAAGTTCTTGCCAAGTGCTGACTGTTCAGTGGCCTTTGTGAAACAAGTTTGGGGAAGGGTGGGGGGTTCAGTCTCAGTCCAATTGCAATGTAAACAAAAGTTCACATAGTGAAAGTCACCACCACAACTGGATTAATTAGCTGCCTCAGCAGGGAGGACTGACTGACTGACTGGAAGTGAGGAATGAGGAACCCCTCTCACTTCTGGAATTGGTCAGAGGAAAAGGACATGCATAAAGCTGCCTGAGGTCTTTATTCTGTACAGAGAGGAGTTCGGTTTCCGGGGTTGTAACAGAAATAGGGTCAGGTCCTCAGCTGATGCCACTCAGCATAGTTCCACTGAAGTTACAGTAACAGGTGCTACAACACTGTCCCTGCCCAGGACAATATTCAAATCAAGACTTAACCAGTTACAGCAAAGTCACACTCCGGCAAGTCAGCTTCCTGTCTCAATGTTCCCAACTGCAAATCTTGCCAAATAATAAAAATACTGTGTCCGTACCTGTCCACCCTATATCATTTTAAGGGGTGTTTTTAAAATGAGGTAGCTGACGTGAAATCCCAGCATAAGGCCGTGTAGCTTTTTGGGGCTTTTTAACCTCAATGTAGCTTTGAACCACCACCTCAGCTGTACTCCTCCAAGACAATACAGCTCACAAAGTCCAGGCCAAAGCACTTGAGAGCTGGAGACAGCATTCTCAGTGAAGGGGATCTGGCTGTGGAACAAACTTCTGGAGATCGGGTAAATACAGTTTGACCATAGTGAGGGAATGCTGTAAAACTTTTCTCTTTGCAAAAATCTTTTCCACTATAAGACAGACATTCACAATACTGACACTGCCATCTGTCCCTAACCCCTACCCCAACCAGACAAAAACCAAAACCTAACCCCAAAGATGAAGAAAAGCCAGAGACTCTAGGAAGTCGACTCAAGAATTAGCTTTCGCTATTGATTTGATGTGGAGAAGGTGATGGGTGGCAAGGTAAAACCCTAAGATAGATGTGGCTGGTTGAGGGACACCTCCCCCCACAACTCACCGTCCACATCGACGTAAAACAACTCGTCTACGCCAGAATTTTGCTGTATGTTAGCTATCTCACTGTAAAAAAACCCCACTTTTTCCTGGTGTAAGCACAAGCCATAAACCTGGTTCCCCATGCCCTGCACCTAGTGCAGTCATTTACGGCATTGCAAAATGGGGTGAAATGTCACCAAATCAGGATGGAAGCATTTAACGCCCACCTCGTGCTGGTATAAATGTCTGGACAAGGTGCAGGGCCTGCTGGGTTTGTATCTGTAGATCTCAAAGCACCTGACCCAGTTGAGTATGTTTTACAGATAACACAAGCACCGTAGATGTGAAGCTGTTTATCTAATAAGGGCAGGTCTTCACTACCCGCCGGATCGGCGGGTAGCAATCGATCTATCGGGGATCGATTTTTCGCGTCTCGTTAAGACGCGATTAATCGATCCCCGATCGCGCTCCCCGTCGGCGCCGGCAATCCACCGCATCGAAAGGCGGAAGCGGAGTCGACGGGGGAGCTGCAGCGATCGACTCGCCGCCGTCCTCATCGCCAGGTAAGCCGATTACGATACGCCGACTTCAGCTACGCTATTCCCGTAGCTGAAGTTGCATATCGTAGATCGACCCCTTCCCCTAGTGTAGCCCTGGGCTGAGAGGGGCTGTGGTTCTGTGGATGCAGGTGGGGCCTATTGCCTCAGAGAGTGGTGCTCTCTTCCCAGCTCTGCCACAAACTTCCTGTGTGACCTAGCACAAGTCACTTAGTCTACCTGTAATGAGGGAAGTACTGTTTGCACTATGTTACCTCCCCCGCCCCCCACTTAGAAGCTTCACTAAATACAGGGACTGTGCAGAGAAAAATTAAAGTAAAAATAGCACCTTCTTATTTAGCCAGACTGTTCCCCATGTGGAGTGAGTCACATCTGCTGACTTAAGCATCCAAGCCTGATCTGGGTCGTCTGTTTTCTTATGTTTGTCTTGCAGAGCCACTGCAGAGTGAACTGGAGTCTGTTCTGACTCACACGCCATCCACGGAGTTGTTAACTAACGTTCCTGCTGCAGAATCATTATCACTGGTTGCCAGCGCCCCAGGAAGACCCCAACTGCACTCCCGGCCAATGACACGCAAGATAACTGGAAACATGTAAACCGGAAAGCGGACAGATCCTGAGTTAAGTGCAGCACGAGGGAGCTCACTAACTCAGGAAACAAGACGGTAAACAGCTTAGGAGTCAGGAAGAGGTGATGGGGACAGGATCATCCAATGGTCACAAGATAGTTTCTAAACATAAGCAGGCCTGTCATTCACAATAAGGACTCTACACCACATGTAAAGTAAAAGGAACTTTCAGTCCTAGAATTGGATCAGATTCTCAGCTGCCATAAATCAGCAAAGCTTAAATTAAGTCAGTGGAGCAACCCCTATATACACCAGCTGAGAATCGGACCCTACTGAGTCAAGTTCAGGTCGCTCTGAAATAATTGTCCTTTGATAGTCTGATTTTCACTGCAGTAGAAAGAGAGAGCCTGGAGCACGGCGCCTGGTGCAAGGCCTGAGGCCTGAACCAAACTCAGCAAAAGTTACGCAGTGAGCAAAAGCCAGGCCCTGTCAAAAAGGCAGATGCTTGCCTGCAAGTTCACCATCTGGTACGTGAACTTGGCACGTTGCTAAAACAAACTGAATATGTAGACGCATTCCAGAGTAGCACAACTACACCCCAACCAAGCGCAAGATAAATGGTTTGACGGAAGTGATGAACAGTGATGTTTTGTCTGAAACATAAGGAGTAAAGTGCAAAGACAGGTGGTGAATGGGGGCGTATCTCACCTTAACCCTTTTTCAGCCTAGGGGGCAGCAAAAAGTTCCATTGCTGACTAAGGGCTGGTCTACACTAGCCCCGAAGTTCGAAGTAAGCTACGCGACTTCAGCTGAAGTAAATAACGTAGCTGAAGTCGAAGTATCTTATTTCGAACCTCAAAGTACTCACCCCTGGTCCACACCGCGGCGCGCAGGCTCCCCCGTCGACTCTGCGGAGCAGGATTACCAGCGTCGATGGGGGAGCACTTCCTGGTTCGATTTATCGCGTCTAGACAAGACGCGATAAATCGAACCCAGAAGATCGATCCGACGCGTCCGACAGAGCTGATAAGTGTAGACTAGCCCTTAGCTGAGTCCTTGCCACTGGGTACTCATGTGTCAGTGTAACTGTAGATATTGATCCAGGAAGCTAGTACAGACGCTCCCCGACTTACGCAAGCGTTCCGTTCCGGAACGCCTCGCATCACTCGGAATTTGTGTAAGTCGGAGACGTATCTCCGACCATTGCGCCAAAAAAAACCAACCCCAACCCTCCTATTTTTAGCTTATGGAGCGTTTTCCGTAAGCGTGGATTTCCGTTAATCGTGGAGCGTCTGTACTGTGTCTTGAGGGCAATAAACCTGGCTGAGCACCTTCACCCCTGATCCGAGTCTGTGGTCTTTCTTGGTAATACTGTCAAGGTCTGCTGGGGTAGCTGTCTGCGTAGAGCTGAGACAGCACACAGAGAAAACACGCACACCAACTGACAACTGTCACAGGCACTGTATAACACAAACCCTAAAGCCTACCATGACCAGCTTGATTTTTTTAACTCTTCTTTCACTGTCTTTACAAAATCCTGTTTAAAATCCTGTTAGTTAAAATGTGATGAACACATTCTAACACAACCTGTTTTCCTAGTCTGGATGCAGCCTTTGCATTGTCATTTACACTGTACAAAGTGAGTGCCAAGTGGGTATATGATTTGCAGATGTTTTACACCCATGTTGCAAAGGGGTAAAAGCCTACAAAACGTGCAAGTCAGTGGAGAATTGGGCCCAGAATTTCTAGCCCATGTTATTCACAAGCATATATGCTCTTGAACAAGAATTTTGATGGAAAATTAATTTGATGCAATATTTGATGCAAGCAGTTCCCAAGAGCGGGTCTATTTTCAGAACTCCAGCAAAAACAGTAGGTCTCAGCAGCTTCAGCTGTAGTTATGTTGACCTAGCCTCTGGTTTCAGTGTAGTAGCCATGTTAGTCTGTGTCAGCAAAAAGAAAACAAGAAAAATACCTGTGGCACCTTAGAGACTAACAAATTTATTTCAGCATAAGCTTCCGTGGGTTAAGAACCCACTTCATCGGATGCATGGAATGGAACATACAGTAAGCAGATATTTATACATTCAGAGAAACATGAAAAGGTGGGAGTGTCTATAGCAACGTTAAGAGGCTAATTAATTGAAAGGAACTGTTATCAGTAGAAACTTTTGAAGTGATAATCAACATGGCCCATTACAGACAGTTGACACAAAGGTGTTAAGGGTTTTTAAGGAGGGGAAATAAATTCAATTAACGTAATGACCGAGCCGTCCTCTGGTGTAGATGCAGCTAGATAGATGGAAGAATGCTTCTGTCCTAGGTACTGTTGGTTGGGGCGGTGGTGTTCCTACAGAGACTGATAAAACCCTTCTGTCACTCTAGGCTGCATTTACACTATGAGGTTATGCCAGTATTTTCCCCATAGTAGACATGGCCTGAGTCAGGGGACCCAGTTACTCCACCGTTGGTCCCTGACTCAGCTGCAACAGGGTCAGAATGTTGCAAGGATTGGCCAAAACTTTAGCCCAGGTACAAGAACAAGGTTAAATCCTGTCTGTGCTCAACGTTTGAACTGTGTTGTAACTGGGTCAGAGGACAACCGTGTTGTAATGAGACTAGGGAACAGCAGTGTTTGTAAGCAGGTCTCATTGGGTTAAAGCTGAAGTGTAGATGAGCCCTTTTTGTCTTGGGACAATTTGGACAGAAAGCTGATGACTCAGTTACAAGTATATTGTAGACAAGGGTTAGGCCTCTGAGTTTAACTCAGCCCCAAACACATTAACAGTCACTAGAGCTGGTTGAGAATTTTTTGCCACAATATTTATTTGTTGGAAAACATCAATCTGTCTAAACAGACATTTTCCACAGGAAAGAGTCAGTTTTGATGATTTTTTCAACTTAAAAAAGTTTTGAGATTGTCAAGTTGGCTCCTTTTGACACTTCCAAAATGAAGAATTCCAGTTTTCCACTTCAAAGCAACTTTGTTTTGAAATTTAAGCTAATTTTAGATTTTAAAAAAGTCCAAATTGAAACAAGACTATTGAAATTACAGAAATAAAATGTTTCAATTTATCTGAATTGATTATCTTTTGGTTAATCACATTTTTTGAGATTTCAATTCTTTCTGATTTGGGATGGGAAATTTTTTCAAAATCTTGGTTGTTTTTTGGTTGTTTTTTCGGTGGGACAGGAAAACTGTTTCCAGTGCAGCTCCAAGCCAGTCTTGTCACAAAGCCAGCTTTATTACGAGAACTACTACTTGGCTTTCCCCCCAGAAACAGTTACCTTCCCATGGCCTCAGTCCTTCATTCTGGGTGTTGAGCAAGTGGCTGGCCCAGTTTGTTTAACCTTTGCCAGTATGTCTGTGGTTATCTTGCAAACAAAGAGGAAGTCAGTTCAAGCTATTATATTAGAAAGGACTTCTTGTCTCTTACAGAATAGTGTTGAAATGCTCCATTGAAATCTTAAACACTGGTCATCAGCCCAGTGCCATTCTGATACTGAGGGCTTGTCTATCTTAGTGCTGCCCACACACAAAAGTTACAGTATATTGGTTTAGTTAAATCAACAGACCTATTTCAGCGGAGAGCATTCACACTGTTGAGCTTGCACTGTACAAGTGACATTGCATTTTAAGGCTTGTGTTCACAGGACATCATGCAGCATTGGTTTAACACTCTGAATGGGTAATACAAAGTCTCTTGCACTGCCTCCATGCCCACTGCATTCTGGGAAGCTTGCTGTGGACTGTGGAATGGTGAGGGAATTATGGGAGCAGAGGTCAAATGTCCATTATCACTTTCACTGGATTCCAGAATTCACTGGTGCCTGCACTATTTCCGAATTGATCTCTGCCAGCAAGGATGAGGGCCAAATGAATGCAGTGCGTTCTTGTCCACTATTACAACAGGAAAGCAGATCCAGTCGCCACAGCAGTGAGCTTGCTCGAGGAATCTGCAGGCTGAGCAAGCTGGTAGAAAAGAACCTGTGCTTTGATGTTGCTCAGGCATTCCTGTAAGATCTAGCTTTGGAGTAGTTATACTTGGTGGACCAACACTTTTGGGCTGGCCAATGAACACTGAATGGTGGAACTGGATCACTTTGGGGGCCAACAGTGGCTACAGAAGGCCACGTTCCTGGAATTGTGGGCTGAGCTTGTCCCAGCCCTGAAGCACAAGAACACCAGAATGAGAATATCCCTCTGTGTGAAGAAGCAAGTGGCAATCCCACTACGGAAGCTTGTCACCCCAGATTACTATCAGTACTTGGGAACCAGTTTCAGTGACACAGTTGCGATGGAGGTCTACAAGGCTATTCAGCTCCTCGGGGGTTCATTTTGACCAGCTAACACATGTTCAAATACAACTTGCCCTGTCTGCGTTAGAGTTTTACAACTTGTTTGTTAAAACATTTTGACATGTTTACAAAATATACTTGTTATCCTAGTCTAGACATGCTCCATCTTACACTGGGTATTATTTCCCTCTGTGCAAAGTGGATGTCAAATGCTACCAAATCAGACCCTGTGACATTTTACACCCCATCTGAATGCACTTTGCACAATTATAAATGGTGGCACGTGTGAAAGAACAGGGAAGAATCAGGAACAGAAAGTTCTTAAGTTGTACAGTGCACTCAGTATGGCTCTGTTAGGGCTGGTCTACACTGCGTACTTACATCGGCATAGCTACGTCTCTCAGGCCTGGTCAATGCTACAGATTTAGGTTGACATAAGGCAGCTTACATTGACCTAACTCTTCCTCAGCTCTCGTCCCCTAGCGCCCCTACTCTACTTGCGCTACATTGATGATATCTTCATCATCTGGACCCATGGAACGGAGGCCCTTGAGGAATTCCACCAGAATTTCAACAATTTCCACCCCACCATCAACAGACTGGCAGCGTGGGTGGCAGACGGAACCCCAGACCAGCAGTGGGCCCCTGCCAGCCGGGGTCCCGGCCGCAGCCCTGCTCAGCCCACTGCCGGCCCGGGGTTCCGCCCATCCAAGCTGGCAGCGGGCTGAGCAGGGCCAGCGGCCAGGCCCCCAAGTCAGCAGCATGCTGAGCTGCTCAGCCTGCTGCCAGTCGGGGGTTTCGTCCACCGGCTCCTGCCAGCCAGGGTCCTGGCCGCTGGCCCCGCGCAGCCCGCTGCCGGCCTGGGTGAACAGAATCCTAGGCCGGCAGCGGTCTGAGTGGGGCCGGCGGCTGGGACCCCAGCTGGCAGCAGAGTGCCACTAAAAATTGGCTCGTGTGCTGCCTTTGGCACGCGTGCCACAGGTTGCCAACCCCTGGTGTAGACACAGCGTTACTTACATCACCTGACAGCCCGGAGCCCCACTGCTGGGGCTGAGAAACTCCGAGTGGTGCTGCTGCCTTCCACTGAAGGAATGGAAGGAGAGCCTGAGCGCTCCCCCTGCCCCAATCCCTCACAGGGAGGCAGCTGGGCTCTGGCTCTCATTCCCTCCTCCCAATCCCTCACTGGGAGGCAGCAGTGGGGCTTTGGGCTGGCAGCAGGTGGGGCTCCAGCTCTCAGTGCCCCACACTGTCAGTTACATTGGTGGAAGAGCTCCTAGTGAGGACGCACACCACCGACGGAAGGAGCTAGTGTGGACATGAAAAACTGCAGTAATTACTGCGGTGGCTGTATGTCAGCCTCCTGTATGTCGACTTAATTTTGTTGCATAGACAAGGCCTCAGGCTATGCTGACCTAACTCAACAGTATAGACACTTCTAGGTTAATGGAATAATTCTTCCGTCGACCTAGCTACCATCTACCTGCGGTGACGGGAGAACCCCTCCTGTCGGCATAGATGTGTCTATACTGAAGCCCTACAGTGGCGCAGGAGCAATGGTGCAGCTGAGCCACTGTTGAGGCCTTCAGCACTGGAGCTGGTTGAAGAAAGGTTTTATTTTGAGAAATTTTTTTGAAAGCGATGAACATTTTTTGTTTCATTTTTTAAAACAAAAAATTGAAAATGTTTTCAAAAAGTTTCATTTTAGCCATTCATCACTTTATTTTTTCCTCCATTGGAAAAAAAAGGAGGTGAAAGGAAAAAAGGTGAATGGAAGTGGGGTGCTCCCCCCCCACCCCCACCCACTGATAAAACAATGTTTTAATGTTAGTGAGACAAGGGTGAGTGAGATAATATCTTTTATTGGACCAACATCAGTTGGTGAAAGAGACAAGCTTTTGAGCTACACAGAGCTCTTCTTCAGGTCTTTTAATGCTGAAATTTTTCACAGAAAAACTTGAAATTTCAAAGGACCCAGCATGATTCCACAAAATATTTTCATTTCTTGAAAACACCATTTTCTTTTTGGCAAAAATTTGTTTTAAGTGGAAACATTTCAACCAGTTATATTGAACACACATTATCGAAGGGACTAGATTTTAGTCACAGTACAGGTCACTTTTAGAGAGAAGTGTGCCCTCTTGTGTCTGACTGGTACAACTGTACAACTGCAGTTAACTATCAAGACAGTGTATAGTCCGTTTTATCTACTCCCATAGCAGGAAGATCACTGTGTTATCATTAACAATTTTCTAGAACTAGAAGACTTTCACTAAATAGATGTTGGTCCTGAAGGGGCTGGAATGGACGTAATGAGCTCTGGCTTATGCAACAGATTCAAGAAACAGAAGAATTTATTACAATGACCAGCTTGACACACAATGAAAAGCTTCTAATTAAAAATAATTAACAATCCTATGATTATTACCCAGTTCCTAGCAGGAAATTGGCTAAATATCCCAGGCTTTACTGTAGGGATTTACTAAGGGATTGTGTGCTGGATATAAGGGAACATTTCTGGTTACTACGAAGAAGGATGGGACAGGGCAGGGATTCTCCTCTACCTTCCATCTCGTGCAGGGGGTGCAGAATGCTATTATATCAGGATGGCAGTAAATGTATATATGTCTACACAAGGTACAAAGCATGCTCTGGGACTAAAGTATCATATATCCCTGTTTTACTAGGACAGCCCAGTTTTTCATAGTTTTTCACTTAGGTGCCTGTTCCATTATAAAAATGATAAAGGCACTTAATTCACGTAGGCATTTTACCCATAACAGCCCAGTATCCCAGGAATATCTGGGAACCTGAAATGTCCCACCTGTTCATTTAATCAATCACATCATTTGTGGTTCTTCCTAACCCAAAATACTTATTTAAGATGCATGGCTATAAATATGTAGAACACGTTCTGTGTTTACCAAGAACAAACGGGTTTGGGGCAAAGCGAAAACCTGAACAAGCATGTACACTATCAGAGCTTTTCTCACACCCCCCCCCCCCCGAGTGAATGTTAATGATACTTGTTCAGTGCTTCATGATTAAGACTGCATGTCTGTAACGGAGGTCATGGAAGTCATGGATTATGTGACTTTCCGTGACCTCTGTGACTTCTACAGCGGCTGGTGTGGCTGGCTCCGTGGCTGCTCAACCAGGTCAGGCAGGTCCTGGGCCAGCCACACCGGCTGCTACTGGGGCAGTTTGGCTGTGAGAGGGGGCTCAGGGTTGGGGCAGGGGGTTGGTGTGCGAGCCGGTGCTTACCTTGGGGAGGCGGGAGAGGGCTCCCTGGAAGCGGCCATCATGTCCCTGCAGCTCCTAGGTGAAGGGGCCAGGGGGCGCCAGACGCTGCCCATGCTCACAGGCACTACCCCTGCAGCTCCCATTGGCTGCAGTTCCCGGCCAATGGGAGCTGCGGAGCCAGAGCTCGTGGCAGGGGCAGCTCTGGCCTTCCCTCCCCCAGGAGCTGCAGGGACACACCCCTGGTCTAAACAGTGGGACCCGTTTAACCTTCCCAAGGGTTTAAACCTGCCACCATCATGAAATACAAAGGAGAATGACAAAAAGCAATGTCAGCGTTTCCATCAAAGACCTCATTTCTCAGGGAACAGATACAAAACTGCAGCTCAGGTGAAATAACAGAAAATAAGGATATTTGGCCATTCTTTGTACAAACTCAGAGAATGTTCCCAGAACATTGTTAGGGTCTCTTCCTATGCTGTGCACAAGTGATGCTCTATAAATAGGTTACAGGCTGTTCTTTGCCACTTTGTCACCTGCGTGACTGCAGAATCTAAAGAAATCTGCAAAATGGTCCAGAGGTCCATACTACATTAACAGTTGGGGGTGGGTCTCAGTTCCAGTCCTTTTCTCTCCAAGGCAGCATGAGTTGGGAGTGCTGCAGCTGGTCAATATTAATAGCAATAGGAGTTATTCTTGCTAACTGGAGAGGTCTATGCCTGCTGATTTGTTTTTACAGTGAACAGAATGCTAATTTCTGTCCAATTTAGAGGATGCTGCTAGGGTGGCATGTTCCAAGAAGGAACAGGACTTGTGTCCTGCCTTATTGCATCAATATTTTTTCCCCCAGGAAGAGGGAGTATAGCCTGTTATTATGGGCCAAAATCTTCTAGTCTCCATGCACTCAAAACTCCCACTGGTGTCAATGGAATTTCTGGAGGTGCACTGATTGGAGGACTGGGCCCTAAGGTGTTAGGTTAAGACTTCAAACACCCCTCTTCCCATTTTACCCAACGAAAACCTGTCCAGTCTCCATGGGGGCGAGAGGAGCCCAGAAGATCCTCAGGAGGTAGGGGTAGTGCAGTGTCAGCCACAGACTCCTTTCCTCTGTGGCAGTCCCATCATGGGCATTCCATGGGGATGGGGCATCTGTGCAGTTTTGGGGGTGGGGCAGGGGCAGTCTTTGCCATTCTGCCCTCCCTTGGAAGGGGAAATCCGCACTTCGGCTGTTATTGTTTGAAGCAGTAGTATCTCAGGCTGGACTCACCTTTGAAGGGAGATTTGCACAGGTGAAGGCAGCCTGCCTGGAGAGAGAAGGGGCCAGAGGAGCAGGAATGGGGGATTCCTGGGATCCAAAGAGTAGGCTCTTGTGTGTCCCTGTTTGAGGATGGGATTTCAGGGGAATTCCATGTGATGATGACCTCTGAGTTTCCAACCTCTTCAAGGACAGCACAGGTTAGCCTCTTGTTGGGTAACTTCTACATTTACACTCAGTGCAGAGAAATTTGTTCAATAAAAATAAACAAGATTAAGAACCAAGGTGACTCCAGCTTTTGAGAATCTCTTTGGCCAAAGGTTAGAGATTTAGGTTCTGTCTGTACAGTTTGGTGTTTGTGGGTCTGTTTTTCAGCCCCACAGTGCTAGGCACTGTACAAACATAAATGGTCCCAGTGTGCAAGCCTCATTTTGCAATAGTGCCGTATGTCTACATTAGATGTTTTCATCAGCATCATTATACTGCTGTGAATTTTCCTAACTCTAGACAAGCTCTTTTGGAATGTGCCTTAGAAGTCATTGTGCAATCTCAGCCAGCAGATGTCTCCTTACTACACACTCTAGCTCAATTCACACACACAGCTTAACAGGGAAATGGACTTTCCATTAAAGCCATTCAAATTATATAGTCAGACATTCTGAAGAATACTTCCTGGCTGGCTCATGAAAACCCATAATGCATATTCCACTTAGAAACAATCCTGCCAACAGATCATTTGTATCAAATGATAGTTTACACATTTCATCCAGAAAGAACACCAAACCAAATTACAAACACCATGTGCTGGAAGTGCCACACCCAGTGCTGAAATGCAGCCTTGTCTGGGGTGAGAATGGCAGCTGTTTAACAGTATTTGCTCAAATGTTATTTCTAAGGACATCTGCATTACTATAGGATCTCTGCTTTCTTTTTTACTTTGGCTGCTTGGCCCCAACTCAAACTGTAATCCTCACTTCTTGTTTGTGACTTCACAATTGATTGCTATGGAAACAATTTTGATGTCATGGAGAATAATTAGTTCAGGTAGGGAGAAATAAGCAGCAAGAGCAAATAAATCCTTAAGAAACAAAGAGCCTGTTTACATGCAAATGCCCATGTGTGGTAAAGGGGTGAGGGAACAGAAATGCAGCTAATCTAGAAGCAGACTGTTTCCAAAGAGATTTGGCAGTTTCCCATAATGCAACGGCAGCTCTTTAATATTTAACTGGCAAGAATTTTACTTGTAAAAAATGCAAACAAACTGAAAGGTGAAGATTCAAATATCTAGTCAAATCTATCTATCCAACAAGCTTCTCCATCAATAGCCACTGACCTGCTGGGTGACTTTGGGCAAGTAAGTTTGTTCCACTCTCTAGTCTGTACCTCTCCTTTCCCCCCAACCTGTTACCTGTCTTATCTATTTAGATGGTAAACTCTTCAATACGGAGACCATCTTCCACTGTGTTCACGTTCTGCACCTAGCACAAGATCTTGATTGGAGCCTCTAAATGTTACAAATTGTAACAAAACAGATGAATTTGTAGGGAGAAAGGTGAAAAATCATAGTCAATAAGGGGAAAGTCTAAATATGACCCACGGCTGTAGGCTGGGAACTTTGCAGGTCTGACAAGGTAAGTAGGGATCAGTTCTAGTCAGTGCGTGGATAAAGGAACACCTAGGTGGTGCTGGTTACTTAGAAGGTGATGCTCATCCCTGGGTCAGCACTGAAGCTAATGCCACAGCATGGTGATGGAGGGGTGTGGGATGGGCTGTCTTTTGGATGAGAAGGGAAATTGAAGTCCTCACCACTTATCTTCATTAAACATCTCACAGTTCTCTTCACAAGAATAGGGGCATGAACCCATGTCCTAGAGCAAAACAGGGTTCTGTCTCTATTCCCCAGTCTACTACCATTCAGTGCCTGCCCCAATTTGTGTTTCCCTTTCAGCCCCCACAGCATCCTCTTTCCCAATTAGCCTGTACCCCATTCTACTCCCAGAGTACCAGCCCTGCCTCCCCATTTCCTCTCCACTAATTAGCTCCCACCAGTCCCTGCCCCATTACCCCCACCCCATTATCCCCTCACCATGTCCCAGTCTCTGCTCCATTACCCCCTCACCCTGCCCCATTACCCCCACCAGTCCCCACCCCATTACCCCCCAGCCCCACCAGTCCCTGCCCCATTACCCCCACCAGTCCCCACCTCACTAGCCCCTTACCCCCCACCAGTCCCATTACCCCCTCACCCTGCCCTCCTTACCCCCACTAGTCCCCACCCCATTACCCCCAGCCCCACCAGTCCCCACCCCATTACCCCCTCACCCTGCCCCATTACCCCCACCAGTCCCCACCCCATTACCCCCCAGCCCCACCAGTCCCTGCCCCATTACCTCCACCAGTCCCCACCTCACTAGCCCCTTACCCCCCACCAGTCCCATTACCCCCTCACCCTGCCCTCCTTACCCCCACTAGTCCCCACCCCATTACCCCCAGCCCCACCAGTCCCCACCCCATTACCCCCTCACCCTGCCCCATTACCCCCACCAGTCCCTGCCCCATTACCCCCTCACCCCACCCCATTAACCCCTCACCCCCACCAGTCCCCACCTCACTAGCCCCTTACCCCCCACCAGTCCCCCCATTACCCCCTCACCCTGCCCTCCTTACCCCCACTAGTCCCCACCCCATGACCCCCCCACCCTGCCCTTTACCCCCACCAGCCCCCACCCCATTACCCCCACCAGTCCCTGCCCCATTACCCCCTCACCCCCACCAGTCCCCACCTCACTAGCCCCTTACCCCCCACCAGTCCCCCCATTGCCCCCTCACCCTGCCCCCACCAGCTCCGACCCCCATTAGCCCGTTGCCCTTTCTCCCACAGCAGCCCCACCCATTGGCCCCTCATTCCCGCCAGCCCCTGCCCTCTTACCCTTTTGCCCCCACGCAGCCCCGCCCCATTACTCCCTCCCTCGCCCCCGCCTCTTGGGCCCCGCGGCTGTTGCCCGCTGGGCGGGGCAAGCGGCAGCCGCAGACCGGCTGAGTGAGTTGGCGCCCCAGTTGCCGGGGCTCCGCGCGCCGCCGCCCCCGCGCCGGGCTGACGTGGGGGAGGCTCATGCCCCAGAGTGACGACTGAGGCGACCCCGCCCCCTCCTGGCCTCTCCCGCCCCTGAACGGTCTCTCCTCCCTCCAGTTGAAGCGCCAAAGCGCGCGCCAACTCCCGGCCCCACCCCTACCCCCACTTGATTGGCCGGACCCCGCCCCGCCCTCTACGTGAGCGACAGCCCTAGGGCCAACCAGCCGCCGCGGAACCCAGGCCCCCCCTCCCTTCCTCGGGAAGAGGGCGAGGCCCGCATGTGTCGTAAGACGAGAGGGTAGCAACAGTTGCCTCGAGACCCCGCGCGAGGCGCCATAGTGACCGTAGTCGTGGAGACTGTTACTTGCCAACGGTAGCAACACGCAGCCCCGGCAGCCGGAGCCCAGCGCAGCCCGGGGAGCCCGGCGGGGAGGGCAGGTGAGAGGGCAGGGATGGGATGGGGTCCCTGAGGGGAGGTGCCCCCACCCCCTTCGGGGTGCGACAAGACTGGCCCAGGGGCTGGAGTGAAACTGGTTTGGGGGCGAAGGGCAGGAACGGATTTGGGTTTATGCGGGGCAGGAGTGACTCCGATTCGGGTGAGGGAGGAGGTGGCCGTAGTGGCTCCGGTTTGTGCTGCGGGGCTGGCGTGACTTTGGTTTGGAGTCATGGAGGGGGGCTGGAGTGACTGGACTCGTGTGAATCCAATTCGTGGGAGGGGGCAGGAGTGACTCCAGTTGTGGGGATGGAGGGGGCAGGAGTGGCTGGATTGGTGTAGACTAGTGTGACTCTAGTTCGTGGGAGGGGGCCGGAGTGACTGGTGAGTCGGAGAGGGAGCTGAGGAGCCTATGGAGGGACAAGGAGGCTGGAGAGATTCTGGCTTATGTGGGTGGGGGCTGGACTGACTGATCTGGAGTGAATCTTGTTTGTGTGGAAGTGTGAGGGGACCTGGAGTTGATCTGATTTTAGAGGCAGCGGGACTGGAGTTAATCTGGTTTGTGCCATGGCTTCCTCCCTGGCTCTTGGCTGCATGTTATTTATTATTAATGTAACTTATTTTCCTGCTGCCTCTTTGCAAACTTTTTCCTGTGGGTGTTGGGAGCTGCTGCTCAGAGGTTTCTCTGCCCAGCCCCTGCCTGAGGTATTTTTGGTGGGGGAGGCTTATTAGCAGATGATGTACACACCACACTGGCCTCTTCTCTGTATTGGAGAGAGCCTGCCACAGCACCACTCTCCTCCCAACACTTTCTCCTGCCTTTTCCTTTTAGTGAAATGTTGCCTTTAACCAATTGCATAGCGAAGGTGAATTAAGTGCTCTTACCCGTTCTCATAATACAAGATCAAGGGGACATTCAGTGAAATGGAAAAGCCACAAATATAATACTGATAAATGCTTTTTTTACCCAATGTATATGTAACCTGTGGAACTCACTACCACAAGAGTTTAGCAATATTTTACAGAGGATTCGACATGTATGTAGATACTGAGAGCATCTGCTGTTTTCATTAGATAGGATGAGACTGTATATAGTATTTAAGCCCTTGTGCTTCTGGGCATAAACAAACCTCCACTGATAGAGGTTAAGAAGAAACTTCCCCTGTGGGTAGATTATTCCTTAATTGTACACTACAGAGTTTCTTGCACTTTCCTCTGAAGCATCCAGTTCTGACAAGGATACTGGATACAATGGACACATTCCTCTGAAACATTTTTTTGCATTTTTTTAAGGGTTTGGATTTTACATTTTCTCTAACGTATTTTCTTTCTTTATCTCATTTAATTTTAATCTCTTTACTTTCTTCCCTTTCTTGTCTATCACTCTTATTCTATAACTTTTCCAGTAACCACCATCATGCAAAATGATTTAAGAGGTTTCTTTTAAACTTAGTTACCTTCTCTTTTTTAAAAAACAAACAAACAAAAACCAAATAAAAATCAGCCTTGGGACTCAAGTGTAGCAATGAGTTGTGTTTCTTTACCCTCTGGTTATCTTGGAGGTGGGAGAATTGATACAAATGTTAGGGAGTTCAGTACCTCTAATGATGATAATTTATTTCTTCCTATTTTTGTGCCCCGAATTTCATGTTTTGTTTTGAACAAAAGTATTCCCTGAAAGAACAATTAGTTGGTACATAGCACTGGCCAAAGTAACCCATTCCTTCTTCTTCTTTTCACATTGTAAGTCTCTGGATGCATGGTATGAATGTAAATTAAAAAGAAGGAAAAATGGTAGTTGACTCAAGTAGCTTCTTTTTAAAGGAACTTGCATAAGCTTTGCTCCCTTTTTCCTCCTCCCCTTTTTCTCCTGGGCTTTTACATCTTCACATCTAGCAAAACTAGTTTGGTTTCCACCTGTCATTTATTTGATTCAATTCTCTGGAGCTAGCAAGTCTCACTCTCTGTTTTCCCTGCAGTTATAGTAATATGTGAAAATTTAAATAGGAACTTTGTGAAGCAGGTGCAGGCTATTCTTCACTTGATTGCTTCTGTTTATTTTGAATAACACATGTTGTGATACACCAAATATCAGTGTAAGAGAAGATCCACCTCAAATGTGTCTATTTAAGACCGAATTCCTGTAGACTGACTACATCATTCCAATCTTTAACTTGGATACTAAACATCCTACTTTTTAATCTTTTGTTGTTTTTTGAAAGATGCAAAATCTTGTTTGTTTATAGTACTTGAGGTAGAGCTGAGTGAATACCTCACAACAAATGATATAATTTATTTTTCTGCACTTGGAATATCCACAAGCAGATTACTGACTTCTTCAATTACATTGTTCAAGATTATTTAACATGTT
This sequence comes from Macrochelys suwanniensis, assembly GCA_033296515.1. Classification (NCBI taxonomy): domain Eukaryota; kingdom Metazoa; phylum Chordata; order Testudines; family Chelydridae; genus Macrochelys; species Macrochelys suwanniensis. The sequence continues at coordinate 6,698,424 of CM065799.1, forward strand.
TTTGGTCAGTTTGTTTGAAAATTTATGAATTCTGATTGGACTAAGAATAGTTTCCTGTGAATATACAACAATCGCTACTCAAAATAACTTGATTAGTAGTGATTGGTCAGAAGGAAAGATAATCTTGTGTTTACAGCTTTGGACTTGGACTCCAAAACCTTGCTCTAGTCCCTTAGGGCCAGGTTTTCAGTATCCACAATTGGAGCCAGACTTTTAAAAGTACCTAGCACTAAGTAGCTCCCCCTGTGATACTTATGGCTACATTTTGAAAACCTGGTGCTGAGGTCTTTTTGAAAATCTTGATATTGCCAGCACTGTTCAAAAGTCATGAGATTAATTTAAAAAGAAACCAACATTTCTTGTTTAAAGTCTGCCTTCTGTTTTTAGAGCCTCTAGACTTCATGTTTTCAAGCACCTCTCTGAAACCATGAGGGCTAGAAATGGACTCTTTTTAAAGGAAAGGTAAGAGTCTCATGTAATCATCTGACTGCAGGAACTGGGGCTTTAAGAAAAACAACAAATATAGTGAGAATTGGCAACACTGACATATTTCTCTGTGCCTTGGTTCCCAGTCTGAGAGGATGAATGTTTGTGAGATCTTCCAGTACTACAGTGGACTGAGGGAGGGGCATAGAAGATTGCATGGTATTGTTTCTGTTCTCTGAAAGTCTGCACAAGCTCTTCTGGCTTGGCTATTTATATGCACAAATTAGAAATTCATTTTCGGTATAATCTTGGATATGTGACTTGGAAACTTGTTTTCTGTGAAGTTTTGTGCCGGTTCCGTGTATCTCTTAAATCTCTGCTTTATCACAATAATATAGGACTAGACATGGGGAAGTTCTGAGCACCTACAACTTCCACTGAAATCAAAGGATGTTGTGGGTATTTGGTATCTCTCAGGATCAGACCCTTAAATTGCAAATTTATAACGTCAGTACTAAAGGAAAATACATCACAGTTACTTATATTTAACCCAGACTGTTTCTTTTTATCCTCCACTCATATAATTTCTAAGCCAAACTTGTTCAGGACTGATATCAGTCTGTCTAATCTCAATGGCTAAAAACTGTTTCTTTTCTTGCTGGTTCAAAATTAATAATTGCATAGAAAAACAAAATACTTTGGTAGTTTTTAAATAGCTTGATATTTGTAAAACTCCAGAAGACCGACAAATCTTAACTTTAATAGAGATCTGGTTTCTTTTTTTAAATACAGACTGAAAACAGATGACTGAATTTATATTTTGCCCAATTGTCCAGATTTAGTATTGAAAATGTTCCCTGAATCCAAAAGTATCTTATGGAGCACAAAGACATATAATGACGAGGGCACTGCAGATTTAATAGCTTATCTTAATGCTACACTCTTCAGCAAAAGTTTCTGCTGAAGACTCCTGAGATATATTTAAACCAGTTTTCCCCTCTCTGCTTTTCTAGAAACAAATGCCAGCACAGTTAAAGTCTGGAAGCATGCCAGCTGGAGCAAAGTGCTGTCCTGACCAGCATGCCAGGACTTGAAGTGGGGTGCTGAGCAGACAGTCTAACTTACTGGAGCATTGGTAACTGCAATCCTGTGATTTGAGATTATATTTCTGATATGTGAAACATATGGATTTTTCTTTTGTTCTGTCTGTGCTTTGAGACTAGGTATTTTGTCTTATTTGCACTGGCAATTCGTTATTCCTGTGTTCAAACACTCACAAATCCACCTTATTGTCTGAGAATGTACTGGCTTTCTTCAGTTAAACTGTCCCAGTGTTTGTGTAGCATGTGAACTAATTATGATATGAATCGGTTAATGGGCAACATAATATATCTTTTCAGGCTGAACCATGTACACCTTAATACGTTAGGTAACTGGGAATCCTAATGTACAGGGAACCCACTTACAGATAATTTGTGTTCATAATGAACAATGCAAGGCATTACTAAAAAATTATTTTAGTGCACTGCACTGTGCAAATCATATTTTCAGCTACAGGGAATCCTCAGCTTTGAGGTTTTAAGTTATTCTATGGAAAACAGCTGTACTTTTGTTTCAACTAGCTATTAAAGAACAAATAGAAAATACCAAAATTCTGTAGACACTATTCAGCTGGTTTTTTGGTTTTTTTTTTTTTTTAAAAGTGTGTTGAGTTGTGTTTAGACATGATTTCAACTCTTCAATCCGTGAAGGAATTCTGTTCCTTCCCCTTGTTTAAAGAATGTTCATATTTACTTATGACAGGGAGGTAGTTATTTTTATTCTGTATGAAGTTGAAGAGCGAGGGACACTTTTGAGGTGTGGTGATGAGCATAGAGGGAAACACTTCAGGAGATTTCTGTGCAATGTAAAAGTGGTAGGACTTCTGCCAACCATGACCTTCAAAATTTGTTGATTTGTGTTCTGTTGATTTGGTGCTAGGTAGGGTTTGAAGTTCTGTGCCAATGCCAAATAATGGCATTTATAAAGTAATTTACATATCATAATGGGTCTACATTTTTTTGTTATTGTTTAGAAGAAAGAAAGTTTATTTTCCCGAGCATATCATTGTCTAACGTATATGCAGGAAGACTTCCCAGCATAGTTGACTTCCTACTATACTTGTGTTAATCTCTGCTAGAAATTTAGCCATCTTAATAACTGGGCATTGCAGTTACACTTTCAAAGGGACCACTATCACAAAACACTATGGTGAAGATGAGTGTGTGGAAGACACATGCAAGAAGTGTAATGAATCATCTGTGGATACATAATGTAATCATATGTAGATACATACCCTATGTGGATATTTACAAAGTAACAGCAAACAAAGAAAACTGATGTTTGCACATTCATCTTGTTCTCTTTGGGACATTTGTTAGAAGAATTATTTAAATGAGGAATAGCTTTTGGGGCTGGGGACAGACTGTATAGATGTGATAGCACATAGTGACGGTGAGGACACGTGTGCTATCACTCATGATGAAGATGGACAGACTTGGCCAGATTCATCCCTGTTGTAACTCAGTGATGTCCTTGGAGTTACCCCAAAGGTGAATTCGGCTCATTCTTATTAACAAATACATGGGAGCTAACTTCCAAAATCTTGCCCTATGTGTGGCGAAATGCATATAGATGTATCCTAGGCCAAAATTGAATGTAGTCATGATCTTTGTGTCAGAGTTGGTATGCTATCCATTCAGCTTCAAAGAGTACCACTGATGAGACTGGTTTTTAGTACCATCACAGCTACTTGCATGTTACAACTAAATCTTCTGATGGGCTAATTAGGTCTTTTTCTGATATAAAAAAAACCTGGGAAGCTCTGCTTTTTTAAGGGATGGCTGGTTCCTTTGAAAGGAATGGGTTTATTTTAGGATCTTTTGAAAATGGCTTGTTATGCTGAAATGGGCTTTACACATTTAGTGTGACTCATGTAGCTGATGGAACTTATTTCTGCAGGGGTACTGGAGTTGCTAAAAGAAAGTGTCCTGGGTGACTTTATTATCTGTGTGTCTGACAAGTCTTAATTATTTGTATTATAGTAATGCCTACAGGCCTGAATAAAGGATCAGGTGCCCCATTGTGCATGACACTGTACAGAGACATAACTAAGGCCATGTCTTCTACACTATGAGCACTATGGGGCTGTAGCTATGCTGTTGTAACCCTGTAGCGTAGACACAGACTACAGCAATGGGAAGGAGTTATTCCATCAGTGTAGGAAAGAACATCACCTCACTGAGCAATGATAGCTAGGTTGACAGAAGCATTCTTCCATCAACGTAGCTGCGTTTACACCGGAGGTTAGGTCTGCCATTTTTACAGCACTGAGCACTATACCTACGTTGGCCTAAGTTTTAAGAGTAGACCAGGCATAAGAAAGTTCCCGCCTCAGAGACCTGACAGTCTAGGATTGTGACAAGATACAGCAGATAGAAAAGGACAGGGGACAAGGTGAGGTAATGGTAAAATGAACATGTTAGGCATACTAAGTAGTAGCCTCAGCTCACCACCTGCCTAGGCATTGTCAGACAGCTCTTCAGAGTTAGCTTAAAATCCTATGGCCACCATGACAACCATGGGACTGTCCCAGATAGTTTCTGGCTCAACGTTCAGCTGGCCAAACAGCAGAATTTGGGTTTTGGGTTGGAATTAAAGGGAACAGGGTAACTAATCTGTGGAACTTGATGCTGGATGATTTGTTGAGGCCAAGACTTCTAGTAGGATTCAAAAAAGGATTGGCCATTGATGTGGTTAAGAAGAGCCACATTTATGTTAGATGGGGTGCAAAAAGGGATATAAACCTTCCTGCTTCAGGGCATAAGCCAATTGTTGACTGATGGAGGCTGGGAAAACAAGGATTCCCCTATGGCAAATTATTCCATAGTGTTGAACTTTGGGTGGGGAGGAGGTGGTTGTTTTGGTACTTTTCTCTGGAGCACTTTGTACTGACCAGTGTCAGAGGCAGGTACCAAATTAGATGGGTAACTGGTCTGACCCAGTATAGCAATTCTTAGAGGTCATAGACTGACCACTATCTCTTCAGTTCTGGGACTAGAGTAAAGATCTTCTTTTGATAGCCCATCCTCAGTGACTAATACGAATGTGCTTGGTTTCAGAAGTCTCTGAACCAGAGCATTACCTTATCCACAGGCCACTCAGCCAGTGGATGGTGGGGCATTTTATAATGAACTGTTATCCTAAATTATTGATGCAGTGGCTGTTGAAGTCAGGGAAGTAGCCAGTTAAATTTGCTGGTCTCAATGGTATTTTGATTGTCTGCCGCTGATGAAACAGGAGGAGACAATGATATAGCATTGGTGGCAAAAGTCTTTCTCACTGTGACCAATGGTATCCCAAAAAGATTTTGAAAAGATTATTCCATGGCTTTGAAGAAGAGTAACTTCACCTTCTCTATAGCATAGCATTTGTTGGGCAGAACTGTACAGGGTGGTTAATCTAGCTAACTTGCGTCTGGTGATGGAGTATCTCTCACTGAGGAATTTTCATGTTATTTTGCAGGTAAGGTTTCATAGAGTCTGCTTGAGCTATCTACCACTAACTCAGTAGAGCCCTGGGTGGCTGGCATAAAAGCTGAAGCTTTCTGCTTGGGTTCAGCAGTGCCTCTCACTGAGGTTCTGGAGATGATGGAGGATGTGTAGGCTGAGAGTTAAATTCCTGTCCCTCTTGGCTGGGGTAAGCCAACGTGGAGGTTCTGGGGCTTTACTGGAGCTGGAGTTGATTTTCAATTATTCCTCAACGTGAGGAAAGATGTAGCATCTGCTAATGGAACAATTTTAGATTTTTGTTCAGTTAATTGCTTGAGGTCAGCAACCTCTCCAGTTATCATCTTGTCTCAAATATACCTTCTCTGGTATAGAGTCCTTGGATTTCCTTGGCCCTATTTAATGTGACCGTCATCCTGAGTATGGTACAGAGACAAAGCCTGTTTTCTTTATTATTATTAATTTGTATACTTTAGCACCTAACAGCACTAGTCATGGATCAGGACCTCATTGTGCTTGGCTCTGTACATACACAGAATCTCCTCCTGGTGATAAATAAAGATCAGATATTTGTGCTGTTCTTTTAGGTCTGTCAGATGGTAATACCATGAAGTATGGATGAGTTTGTAGAACCAGCAAGAGAAAATGGAATTGCTTGAGTGCTTTCTCTTCTTTGTGGGAAATCTCAGAGTAGTATTGGGCAACTTTTCTGCCTCTTCTGCTGAGTGTGTATGGAATTTAAGACGGTTAGCAAGAAAGTGTGGGCTGCAGTATTTTCAGTATGCAGATGACACTCAACTCCATATTCTCCGATCTGTCATTTGGGATAGAGAGACTTACCTGCTATCTATTATTAGAGATTAAAAACTAGCTGACTGAGGCTCAATCCAGATAATGCTGGGTAATGCTGATAAGGTGAAGAAAGCACCAGAAGGAACGGGAGAGATTATATCAGTCTCTCCGACTGCAGGAGTTTGTCTTTTGTTATTCTCCAGAGGGTCTTAGTTATGGACAGTCTGGGCCACAACTCACTGAGGGAAGCAGGAAGAAAGATTTAGCAAAATGTGGCAGGTGGGCAAATCATCCTTTTTTTTTTTTTTCCCCTCCCCCTGCTCTACAGTGGCATTCACAAGGAAACTGAGGCAGACAGACAGATTTTATTTTTCTCTTAGGCCAGATGTAATGATCAATGAATCTATCCAGGTTCAGGAGTCTTTGAGGCAGGCAGTAAATTAATAAATTTAATTTATCTAGATTATGTTTTTGCTTGGCTAGAAAATAGAATTCTACACTAGCCTCTGATAAGGTGAAGATCACAAAAAAACACAAAGCAAGGAAATTCTGAGATAAGACAGCACTCCTTATCTTAGCTACATTGTGCTTGGGCATTGCAGTTCTGAAGGTTCTGTGTGAGAATGCCCTTCTCTTTCCAGCTCCCTCCTGAGCTGTTTTGGGATGTACTGACTATAAATTAACAGAACTTGACATCCTCTCTGTGGCCTAAAGACACACACACACATACGCTGATTCTACTCATCTCTTCTTCAATCTCTGCATTTAAACATATTTCCTATTTTGTTTCAAATCAAAATCCACCCAGCACATGAAATGTGGATCTTATCAAATATGCATGACATTCAGGATGAGCAACCATGGGGGGAGGTATTTCTTTAACAAGTGCAGATAATAAGAGGCAATAATGGCTTTTGGTCACCAAGTTAATTCTACAGAGCTGCCTTCTGCCTGACAAATATTTATTCATTTTAATATGATAGACACATTGCATTGTTCTCAAGGTTTGCACCAATGAGGGAAATGAAACTTCCTTGCTTTCACCCAGGTCTTGAAACCTTTACGAAAGTAGAAGCCTGCCTGCTGACTACATAGTTTCCACAAAGGGTAGAAATAAATGGTCAGTTTTCACAATGGAGAGAGGTGAACAGCAAGGTCCCCCAAGGATCTGCACTGGGACAAGTGCTGTCCAACATATTCATTAATGATCTGGAAAAGGGGATGAACAGTGAAGTGACAAAGTTTGCAGATGACATGAAATTATTCAGGACAGGTAAGTCAAAAACTGACTGCGAGGAGTTACAGAGGGCTCCCACAAAACTGGGTGACTGGGCAACAAAATGGCAGATGAAACTCAATATTGATGAGTGCAAAGTAATGTACATTGGAAATAATAATCCCAACTATATCTATACAATGATAAGTTCTAAAATAGCTGTTAGCACCCAAGAAAGAGAACTTGGAGTCACCATGGATAGTTCACTGAAAACTTCTGCTCAATGTTCAGCAATGGTCAAAAAAGGCTAACAGTATGTTAGGAACTATTAAGAAAGGGATAGAAAATAAGACAGAAAATATCATAATGCCATTATATAAATCCAGGGTGCATCCACACTTTGAATCCTGTGTCCAGTTCTGGTTGCCCCATCTCAAAAAGGACATGGTGGAAATCGAAAAGGTTCAGAGAGGGCACCAAAATGATCAGGGGTATGGAATGGCTTCCATATGAAGAAAGACTAAAAAGATGAGGGCTATTCTGCTTAGAAAAGAGATGACTAAGTGGGGGTATGATAGAGGTCTATAAAATCAAGAATGATGTGGGGGAAAACGAATAGAGAGGAGTGAAATTAAAAAGCAGCAGGTTTAATACAAACAAGAGGAAGTACTTTTTCATATAACACCCAAATAACCTGTGGAACTCATTGCCATGGGATGTTGTGATGGCCAAAAGTATAACTGGGTTCAGAAAAGTCACCATGTTCATGGAGGTTATGTCCATGAATCCGTAACCAAGGTGATCAGGGTTGCAACCCCATGCTCGGGCAGCCTTAAGCCTCTGACTTAGAAGTCGTGAGTGGACAACAGGGATGGATCACTCCATAATTGCCCTGTTCTGTACACTGACCCTGAAGCTCCGGTATGGGCCGCTGCCAGAGACACGATATAGGGCAAGCTGGAGCATGGTCTGACCAACTGTGGCAGCTCTTGTGTTCTTATGTATTTAAAGTGGAGGTTTTCCTAGGTTTACTTCCTTTCCCAAACAAATTACAAGTAAAGTTAATCCCTCTTCATGGTCCGGGAACCATCTGTGTCATTTGTTGCCTCCTGAAATTGAGGCTGCACAATCATTATTTATTAAGCACTGAGAATATGGTGGGCACTGTAAAGGTAAAGTCAGCCCCGGCTTTGCAGAACTTACAGCCTAGGGTATTCAGACATTTGCTACCAGGCATAGAATTTACTATTGCAATTTTATTATCTTCTATAAGTTTCCTTCTAACAATACACTTATCAGGTTTTACAGATAGGGCCCTAAAAGACAGAACACTTTGAGAGATCCAGAGCAGGGAGATAACTTGAGTTTTTTGTCGATTATTATAACAAACTCACTTTTTGCTTGAATCGCAGAATTATTTGCGTGTATACTACAGCTATTAGATATTTATATAAGTTACTTGGCTTTAGGAGAATGTTTATATAAGCTACTGGTCTTTGAGGTGTGTTAAAAGTTCATTATTATAATAGAATTGTTATAGCTTTTTAAAAAAAAGTCAGATTTTTGCATTTCCATTCTTTTTAGTCTCTTCTAGATGCTGTTCATATTTGTATGATGCCTGTAACTTTAAGAGAAACCATTTCTACTGGACAAACAAGTAGTCTTCAAAATTTCCCATGGAATCTCCTTGACTCATTAAATGCAAGGGCATTTTTTGTTGTTGTTCAGTATTGACTTGGTTTACTTATTCATAGTACAATTTTAATAAAGTAGAGTAAGTTGTTAATTAAACCATTGTCCTTGGTGTACATTCCTTAAAATGATGAAAGCCAAGTTGTCTATTAACACCTTCTGTAATGAAGGGGGTGAGATTTCAGTGCAGCATGTTATTTAATAATTGTATATAGATAGTGCATTAGGTTTGCCTGGATTCTGGAATTTTGAAAGCAAGTCCAGTGCCTAAGCATCCTGTATTAGAGGGATGTAACAAGCAGGAATAACTTTCTACAGATTCATTCTTTGGTGCTAATTATTAACTCAAATAAATAGCATTATCATTTTGTTATAGTGCTGAGAGGCCCCAGTGGGATTGAGGCCATGTTATACTAAGCGCAGTACAGAAATATAATGACACAGTCCCTGCTTCAAAGAGCTTGCAATTTAAATGGACAAGATAGAGAAAAGAACTTCTCTTTGTCAGAGATGCTGGTTAATTCCCTTGTCCTAGCAGTAGTGTTTTGTTGGTCAAAGAAGCATCCTTATGGGATTGCAAGTCTCCATACAGTGTTCTGCCTCTTCAACTGCCTGTGCTTAATCTTCCCTATTGATGGGGGTAACAGCTATAGACATAGCCTTTTAGTTATAGGGAAAAAGTGGAATGGGTTTTAACACACTGTCCTTTAGAAAGAAAAATGTCTTTAGTGCTCATTAAGATATAATCTAGTTAGAGTGTATAATACAGGTAAACTGACTAATAACAAATAGACCCTCTTTAACCCCAGGAGGGAAGAATATGGAAAGAGCGCTTTTTCTCTTTCTTTTTTTTCTTTTCTTTCTGGAAGTAGGCAAACTGAAAATTAGAAATTCAAATTAAACCAGTAAATTAGATATCTAAGATTCTGGTACTTAATTGTTTATAAGTATACAGCACACTAGAGTGATGGCCAGGCTCATGTCTGTCTATTTGTCCGTAGTTATTGTAAGAGTGGATTGCAGTAGGGGTGAGTAGCAGATTGCTGGTTAATAGTCTCTGTAAATATATACTGTGGAAGAAACTCAGCGCTTTCCTGCATATGATCCAGGAGACGACAGTTGTACTTAAAAATGAGACGTGCCGTATTACAATGTTCAGTTTTATAAGATTGTTACTGATGCCCGATGGACAACTGCAGTTTGGCTCCCTGCTCAGCGATGTCATTTGAGTTCTGTGTGCCTCGATCTGTAAAATTTGGCAAATCATTGGTCCCTCCCTCCCAGTGTATCCTTACAGCACATTCGTTAATATAGATAAAGCTGTGCAGATTCTCTGGTGATCAGTGCCATAGAAAAGCCTATACATATATTTATCTGTCATTATTATTTATTATTTGTATTATTGAAGCACCCAGGTGCCCCAGCTATGGACCAGGACCACATTGATCTAGGTGCTATACGAACAGAGAACAAAAAAGATAGCTCCTGCCCCCAAAAGCCGACAATCTAAGCATGTGTTCCTGGGGATGTACGTCGCTCCAAGGAAAGCAGGCTTCACCATCCTAAAGGATAATGGGGGTTGTGAAAGCTTCCTGAGCTGTGTACCAGGCAGCCTAGAGGCCCAATCCCCACCAGAGTTCACCCTGAAGTCATGCTACTCCTCTCCTGCTTAGGGATGTGCCTTAACGACACAAACTAGCCCTTAACCTTTCTGTGCCTCAATTTATCCATCTATGTACTAGAAAAAAATCAATGCTGCTCTACCTCCTGGGAGTGGGAGGTGGAAAGAGGAGATGGGTTGGTTTGTGAAGGATTAATTAATGTTTCTAAAATACTTTTGAGATCCTTGGGTGCCCAATGCTTTATACATGCAAAGTGTCTGTCATAGCTAGTGCCTTGTAGCACCTAACGACAAAGCCCCAAACTGTTTGAATGACCGATCCCTTTTTTCACACATTTGTAGATTTCTGAAACATTTACATTTTGGGCTGAAACTTTCCAGCTATATAATAGAAGTGTGTGTATAAGTGAGTATAAATACTATAAATGTTTGAGAAGAGTTTATAGCAAAGTTTACAGAACATAATATTGTATGGGCAAGCTTTTTCAAAAGATGAAAACAAAACACTGGTACATGAAACCATTCCAAAAGCAATCTAAATAGAGATAATTATTTCCAATCTAGAATTAGTTTAGATTCCTGCCCTAAAACAGCAATATTTCTTTTTCTAAATGCCATCAAATAACTGTATTCAGATATCATTCATACTGTAATCCTTATTCATGTTCCCTGAAGAATTATCTAATGCTTTGACTTGTGATAAGTCTCCTATTAGTCTATTGTTATGGAATTTGTTATCATAGCTTTCATTTTGGCAGCTGTTTAGTTGAACTTATGTTCTGATCTCAGACATGCAGAACATTGTTCATGTTATACATTCTGTGAATCCCTCTTCAAATTCTCCTCCACCATTATATAAGACTATGGAATGTAATATGTAGTCAATTTCATTCTTACATTTTGTTTATAGCTCCTTTGATTTTGATATCTCAGCTGTTATGGAATATAGACCCATTTTCCACTAAGTCTCTGGTTCAAATCAGTCCTACACTGGCAGTGACCGAAAGTCATTATTACTGACTAATGACTAGTCTGTGTGAAATGAGTTGATGATTTTCTACCAGGTTCCTAAGCGCCACTTATTCACAACACAAAACCGCTTTTATAGCACCATTGTTAGTACCCTCAGCAAAGCATGAATGGGTATGGAGCTTGAGCAACCCTCTTGCCTTTGGAGCTGGTGCTTCCAGGTCAGCACTGAGACATGCTGATGGGTCACAAAGCCCATGACTCACTAAGAGAGGTATGTAAGAAATAATAGGATCAACTAATGTAATAAATATTGTATGTACATTGGAAATTCTTTCCCCAGAAATCTTAGTCTAGTAGGGTACAATGGGTTTAGTGTATTTAAAGCCAACAGTGAGTTGAAAACAAATTTTAGAAGGTAAATAATTCTCTGAATTAATCCTGTTTTATGAGTTTATAAGAATAGTTTATTGATTTTTCTCCTGTAGAAACACAGGGTACACACACAAAGAGGGATTTACAGAACAGGAGATCAAGGCTGTGGGCCAGACTTTTCTGTTCTTCACAAACTGCTTCAAGCATCATTGCTATAATTTTCTTTCAGGAAGAGAGCCAACAAAGACTCTTATAATAAATCACTTAAAATGTTTCCATGCATCTCTTTCTTGAGTAGCACCTTTGAGAAATCTCTCCATAGCTTTCTGAAAACATGTCAAAGGTTGAGACTAGCTGGCTTTGTAGCGCATAATGTACATGAAAAATACATCTTATATTAATACTTTCCCCCAACAATGTGTCTATTCCCACTGGAGTATCCATCGCATGAGCAATTTAACTGAGAGTACAAGGTAAAGAAGACTGGTGGTTTTGTCTCTATTTCTGGTTGAATATATATAGGTGCTTCTAAAGTTCACATCAACACTATATGTGTGATGAATGATTGACATTCCTTAACCTCCATTTCTGTTCCTGTGCTGCAGTTTATATTTAGCTGTGTGGATCTGTGTCTTGGGTGATTTGGGATGTGAGAAATGGTCTGAAGAAAAGAATTCTGGTGACTAAATCCATCCTTGAAATATAGTTATGTCCCTTCGATCTTCAGCATTCTAGAGTAGAATGACTAATTTCTATGCTTCTGTGCCTAGGTCATTATGTCTTTAATTACAGATCAGATCTTTGAGTTCTCATGATTTTATTTTGTCTTCTGCTAGCTAGCAGCTTACACCAAGTGTGCATGCAGTCTAAAGTCATATTAACATATTAAATATTACCTGAGTTATGATCTTTAAAAAACCCCTCTCCTCATTAATAATAAACGAATAGCATAATTTGAGAGTGAACTTTTAGTCTGATTTAATGATCTTTTCATCAAGTGTATATTTTTAATTGACAACTGTCACAGAAGTAAAGAAAGAACATAGTTTCCCACAGGCAAGTATAGAGCAGTTTGTCACATTATTTGACAATAACTTTACCTTTTCTTTAAGGTAACTATCTTGGGACTACTTCATAAGCCATATAAATGTTAAGGTTTGACTACGATATGTGTATGTAGGTAGGCAGGCAGTGTGTGCGCCTACTCTGTACCTAAACTGTACTAGCTTTCATTATTTTATTGTGAAACTCATTATATTTGTTGATTTTCATTATTCCTTAGCTTCTCATACCATGTGATTTATATAAAAATGCAGGATTCTAACTCCTGTGGTTGTAGAGAAAAGCTTGAAAACATGTCCTGAGTATCCTAAAAGGCTCATAAGCCAGAAGGCAAATTTAAAAGACCCCAAAATGTTTAAAAACAAAAAAATTAATCATGATTTTTTTGGATTCTGACTCATGATTTCTGAATGCTTTAGGTTGGCAATAGTAGGTTCCATTCCTGACTGTGACTCTGACTTGCTATTTGAATTTTAGGATATTATTTATTGTCTCTGTGTTTAACTTCCCCAAATAATGGGGATGCCTACCTCATAGGATAGTGTGAGGTTGAATTAATGTTTGTAGATTCCTCACATGTTCCTCATATGAAAAGTGCGAGACTTATTCCTAGATAAATTAGCTTTATGACTTTTTGGTGAATCTGTCTAAAATCAAATACTAAGGCTAGGTCCACACTACCGCCCGATTCAGCGGGTAGAGATAAATTGATCCCCGAAAATCTATCGCGTCTCATCTGGACGTGATAAATCGATCCCAGAAGCTCTCCCTGTCAACTGCGGAACTCCTGCTCGCCAAGAGGAGGAAGCGCTGTCGACGGGGGAGCCTGCCTGCGCCGCGTGGACCCGCAATAAGTAAAATTAGTTCGATCTAGGAAACGTAGACTTCAGCTACGCTATTCTCGTAGCTGAAGTTGCGTTTCCTAGATCGATCCCCCGCCCCAGTGTAGACCAGACCTAACACATTCATATAATGCTACTTCTCATACCACAGCACTCTATATGTGACCTTGTAAATTACTTCTGCATACTGTGCACTTCAACCTAACACAAAAGATACTCTGGCCTTTGATCCTGCACGGTGCATGTGCAAGGTACTGCACATATAAGTGCAACGTAAAAATGCTAAGCAAGACATGGAACACAGGGGGCTCCAGTCCTGCATGAATAGATTGAGAGCAACTGTGTGATGATTGCGAAGTTACTTCTGCTTAGTAGCAGGACAGAAGCCCAACAGGAGTTAAGTCTCCCCACTCCCCATGGCTCCATCATGTAGACGCACAAGAGTCCAGGATGGGCTTGTGTGATCTACTCTCCTTTGTGGTGCTGTTGTTTTGAACGCAGGATAATAGAGAACAATTAACAATCAGATGGATGCCACCATTCTGAGAGGTTGCAGAAGAAGGTTGAAAGATTTGACTTCTCCATTCATGGGCACTGGAAATCAAAACTGTCATGGGTGTTATATGGTAAGTACTGTCATTTAGAGTTGGGGAGTTAGTTTAACAGTATTTTCTTTGTTTAAAAAAAAAGACAACCTACCTTACAGGCCATGCGGCCTAGTGGATAGACCACTAGATTGGGACAGTAGCGTAGCCATGGGGGGAGGAGCGGGAGCGGCCGCTCCCCCTGTGAGGAGAAGCGGCGCTAAGGCACGCCCGAGCCTTGCTGGGGCGGCGCTTTAAAAAGGCCTGCGGCTCCTGCCGCTGCAGGGAGCCACGGGCCTTTTAAAGCGCCGCCGGAGCCCCGCTGCCAGAGCTCCGGCGGCAGCACTTTAAAGGGCCTGGGGCTCCGCAGCGGCTAGAGCCCCGGGCCCTTTAAAGCACTGCAGGATGAGTACAGGAGGAGCGGGGAGGCGCCTTTTTATAGCGCCACTCCCCCTGTGCTCAAGACCTGGCTACGCTACTGGATTGGGAATCAGGAGATCTTGGATTTATTTTAATCTCTGCCACTGTTTTGCTGGGTGACCTTGGGCAAATCACTTCCCCATCCCATGGCTGAGTTTCCCCATTAAACTCATCTCTAAAATGGGGGTAATCCCAATAGGGAGCCCTCCTTTACAAAGCATTTTTAAATACATTGATGAAAAGTACTACATGAGAGCTAGGTAATATTATTATTATTAAGTATCAGAGGGGTAGCCATGTTAGTCTGGATCTGTAGAAGCGACAAAGAGTTCTGTGGCACCTTATAGACTAACAGACGTATTGGAGCATAAGCTTTCGTGGGTGAATCCCCACTTCTTCGGATTATTATTATTATTATTTATTATTACAATGGTGAAAGATTTTAATTTTCAGTGCCTTTAAATGGTAAAACCAGTTCTTTGTGTCCACTCGTATTCTTTTTTTAATTACAATGGATTATTTAATTTAATTAATTTAATTTCTCTGGCTCTTCTGTTTTGGAAAATTGAGCTGGAAAAAGATTAGAAAAATCTACCCATTTGCCTACCAGAAATGGGAAAGGTAGAAAGTTTATTTTGACTGAACTCTGATATCAAGTAGCATCTCAAACAAATATTTAAAGAAGAAATTACCATATTGCTGATTTATAACTCTGTTGTGATACTTCGCTTGAATTAATAATGGTTATAAACTTGTTCTTATTGGCATGAGTTCTATTTTATGTGTTAGTTGTTAACAGCAATTATTTGTGTATAGTATTTTAAGCCAGTTGTTTCCTGCTATCACATTAACGTGAAGCATGTTTTCACATTTCCTCCAGCTCAATGACTAACTCATCTCAGATTTGGAATTGTTTGTAAGTGGCTGTAGAGCACTTTCTTCCCTTCTCCCCACCCCACTGTTTTTCAGTGTGGAATGCCTTGAATCTTTCTCTCATAATCCATAATGGCAGGGGGGATTAACATATAAAAGCAAACTAATACTTTTATTTTAAAAATGATAATGAAGTTGACATAGCCTGCTACTTGCAAAGACAGACAACTGGGCTGAAGGTCTCCAGAGGGATGTGATACTCTTAACATAGTTCAAATATCCTACAATTTTTGAAGCACACTTATTACTCAAATTCACTTGTATTAGATCAGGGCTTCTCAGCCTGTGGGTTGCGACCCAAACTAAATCACTAGAATATGTCAAAGGATTGCAAGGCTGGCTAGGCTCAGGTCCCTTCTGTAGGTGTTGCGACCTGGTGCACAGGATCACAGCCCTTCTTAGATTTGGCCCAGCCGTCCCTCTGTCATGACAAGGGGGCCAGCTGGGCCAAATGTGAGTGAGTACTGCTGCAACCACATGTGCCAGCTCATGACTCCACTCACACATATTTGGCCCAATCGACACTCCATCAAGGGGACTGGACCAAACCTGAGCAGCGCTTCAATCCCAACTGTCACAATGCCTGGAGTGGGGAGTTGAGCCCATCCAGTCCTGTGGCCCAGGGGCCAGGAGAGAGCAGTTTGTGTTGCATACTCCGGTAAATACCAGCCCCTCAATGTACCTCCCACCCTGCAGCTGGGTGACACCCTATCTTCCATACCCCTTGTCCTGTTCCCACACACCCAGCCCCCCAGTGTGCTTCTTCCCCATAGGTAGGCAACTTCCCCTCTGTCGTCCCATGCATCCTAGCCCCCAGCCCCCCAGATCTTCCCCCACTGCACCCCCAACCCCTTCTGTTCTCCAACTCCTTCCCCCAGCACACTCACTTTACCCCTAGAACCCAAATTCTCCCCACCTCTTTACCCTCTGTCCCCCATGGACCATGTGTGGGAGCTGTGTGTTTTTTGGGGGTGTTTTAGCTTGCTACCCTTCCCCCTCAGTTGCCAGTTGGGGGATTCTCCAGCTGTTCACATTTCGCTGGAGCATCTGGAATCTTAGCTCTGAGCCCCTTTCCTTGCTGAAGGATCCCTGCAAGAGAGGGATCTGGGTCTGGGACCATCTCAGGGGGTCGTGACAGGTCATCAAGATTTACAAATGGGTCCTCACCCCAAAATGGTTGAAAAACCACTGTATTAGATTACAGCCCATTAATGACCCGTGAGTCAATGAAAATAAAAAAGGGACAAATATGAAGTTGATAGGAACTGAAGTCTAATATTTTCATAAATGGATTGAATTACATTTTCCTTTGACTGTCCCAAAAAAGATACTCTTAATTCAACACTCCTTTTCTCTCCCTCTTCTTCCTTTCATCTTCTTTGTCTTTCTGGTGCAGAACACAAAGGTCCATGGTTTGACTCCCACCGATCATCCATGTTGACTGGGGGGAATTAATGCTTTCATGTCATAGAATTCCTCTCCCAATTTTCTTTTAAAAAATGGTTTATTTAATGCACCAAATGAGAATACATCCTTAAAATGAAGTTTTGAAGGTAGAGAGGTGTAATAAAAGCTTTCCTCGTAAAGTGCTGTACCAACTGCACAACACAGAGGGAGCAGAGGAACAACAGCTAGTTCATGCAGGCTGGAAAGGAGAGTTAGTCAGGTGACCGGGGTAAACTCTTTTGTAGCAAAAAATGCACTGACCTTTTTAAGGTCCACACTGAAGAGACAGAACCCTGGTTTTTCAAATCTCCTCTGAAAGGACCTCCCTTCTCACACAACAACCAAACTTCATGGTACTCAGTTTATCAATAGCAGAAGAACAGTTGTAAAACAGAAGGAACTGCATCTGGTGGTGCTGAATACAGTTGTGGAAGATGCCTTCAAATCCTGCTTCTGATGCTAACTGTCTCCAGTTGCTACAGCTCAGATGGACATCCTCCTACCTCGTTTCCTCTTCTCAGATTCATCCAGCTTTGATACAAAATTGATGTAGATTTTGTGACTCCTTTTTAAGCCAATGCTGATGTCATTTCTTTGAGTAACACTGACGTTCCTTCTGCACAGAATACAACAAAAATCAGTTTGACTGACCTTTGAACTGTGGAATATGTTTCTGTTGTAAACTTGCAATCCCTTGGCCGGACTTTCAGGAGAGTTCCCCTCCCCTTCAAGCACCTAATTTGTGGCTGCTCCATTTAGCTGCCCAAAAGGGGAGATGAGTTTTTGAAAGAGCTGAACCCTTGTTCCTGTTCACTATATGTATGCAAATGTCACACTTACACAAAGAAGGCTACTATGTAAAGTTGAGTCTCTTGACTACTGGAGTGATCTGAATTTGCCAAGCTATTATGTTTAGGCAGGTGAGATGGGTTCTAGCATAGCACAGGAAAGCCAGCCCAGCCCATGGTGTTCAAAATGTGGGAGACAGTGCCAGAAACTAACAGCTATTGTGACAGGCTGTTGCTGTCTGAAATATGTATTAAAAAAGGAAATAAGACACTGTCCCAACAGTCATGTTTTGAATTATTCAGTGCAATTTTCATTAGACATGTTAATTTTCTGTGATCACCAGGTTGACACACGCTGTTTAAGAACTCACTTCTTACTGAGCCTTCTCCTCCTTCTGTTTCACTCATTAAAATGCACTATCAGTGTTTTTGTTGTTACAGTCTCTGTCATTGAAGGAGTCTTTTTTGCTAATGTTGTGCTCTCCCATTGTTATCAGCTCTGCTGATTAGCTGTTGCAGTAACTTTGCCTTCAGCAGTGTAAGGCTGTTCTTGCTGTGGAATATTAGTTTGCTTTTTCTCCCTGGCAAAATTTAGTTACTTCTTAAAGTCCTCAAAAATGTATTATGGAAGGTAACTATAAGTACTTGTGACAGATTGCACATGACTATCCTCTTCCAATGCCATCTCCACATGCAGTTCACAGAAGTAATTTACTAATTACCTAGTATAGAACTAAGTATTAGATTTTAGTTAACACTGAGTCAACTAATTTTATGAGTGGAGGCTAATAATTAAATCTAGAGGTTTTTCAACAGTGCCATTTCATAAATAAACAAACAAATAAAAATGATAGACTGTTCTGGTTCCAAATATGTCACTATGGCGTGTTTTATTAATGGTTGTCTCTCTTTTCCTATCTATAAAATGGGCATAGCACCACCTAATGCCAATCACTTATCATGAAGCTTGTTTAATTGGTTCTTTGTGATCTTCTGCTGCAAATTGCTATACAGGTGCAAGATACTGTAATTGCTTATTAACTCAGACACATAATCTAGGAAATGTCTCTTTTTATTCGTAAAAGAGACATTTTTTTGGTGTGCCTTTTAAAGGAGTAGTATAGACTGCAAACTTGCATTAAGATTGTGATACCAATAGAACCTAGTATACTTGAAAGTGAAGGCAAATGTTTCATCTTTATCTTACTTTTGTGCCAAGGAAATGTGACATGTATGGTGCTACATAATGGCACCAGTGGGTCCCTGGTGTTTGGGGCACAATTCGGGGAGTTAACAGAATGTTAGGAACCATTAGGAAAGGGATATATAACAAGAGAGAAAATATCATAATGCCACTATATAAACCCATGGTACATCCACACTTTGAATACTGCACGCAGTTGTGGTCACCCTATTTCAAAAAAGATATATTAGAATTGGAGAAAGTACAGAGAAGGGCAACAAAATTGATAAGGGGTATGGAACAGCTTCCATATCAGGAGAAATTAAAAAGACCGGGACTGTTCAGCTTAGAAAAGAGAGAACTAAGTGGTGGTGATGGTGGTGGTGGTGGAGATATGATAGAGGTCTATAAAATCATGAATGGTGTGGAGAAAGTGAATAGGGAAGTGTTATTTATTCTTTCACATAACACAGGAATCAGGGTCACCCAATGAAATTAATAGGCAGCAGGTTTAAAACAAACATAACAAAGTACTTCTTTGAACAATGCACAGTCATCCTGTGGAAATCATTGCCAAAAGTATGACTGGGTTCAAAAAAGAATTAGATAAGTTCATGGAGGATCGGTCCATCCATGACTATTAGCCTAGATGGTCAGGGTGGCGACCCCATGCTCTGGGTGTCCCTAAACCTCTGACTGCCAGAAGCTGGGACTGGACTACGAGGGATGGATCACTTGATAATTGCCCTGTTTTGTTTGTTTAATTGCCTCTGACGGATCTTGGACTTTTGGTCTGATCCATTATGGCCATTCTGATGAGTTAAAGACAGAATTTGAGGATTGTCCTTGGGTAGCTTTTTCTTATTGGTTTGTATTTTGAACATAGTGGGGTTTTGTGTGTGTGTGTTGAGGTGGGAGGGGGGTGGGATATGTGCCTACTAGTAACTGATCTTCAATCTGATTCCTTTTAAATCTCTGTAGAGGTGCATGTGTGTACATTCTTTACAACTCCCAGAACACATGCTTCAGCTTGTGGTCTCTTAATGTTGTTCCTCTACTTGTAAGCAAGGACATTCTTAGCATTCTTTCCAGTTTGTATCGTGGCTACACAACATCTAATTATATTTCTTGACAACAACTAGCCAGGGAAGCTAAGAATTAACATTATAATGGGCCTTAAGATTTTGCAATTATTCAAAAATGATCTGTGTGGGGCCTGTAGAACACTTGGCTAAGTCCTGTCAACATCCTTTCTTTTTGGAGGAGAAGTCTTCATTCAGATTTTTCTGGTCACTCTGCAGTTTTTGAATAGGAAAATTTACTTGCAACTGATCTCCATGTGAATTTATTGCAGTTACTATTGACCTAGTAGTATATAGTTGTATGGTGACTGGGTCTGATCCTGTAATGACTTCACACATGCGAATAGTTCGACTGTAATTTAGGGTTACACCCACCAATGAAGTTTTTCACATATGTAAATCTTGGGGTGTTTACTACAAGAGGGCCCAATCCTGCCCAATTCTGTTTGTTAATATAATTCCTTGCTGTTGCGTAGCATTTGTAAGACCAAACTTCACTCAAATGACAGACTGCTAGATCCTATACAAGGCTCTCTAATTCCATGGCTGTTTCAGCAGACTCCCAGTTATGAAAATATTTAGCACAGAGCCTGTTGCTTAACAGCTGGAAAAATCCATTTCCTTTTTGCTTCGGAGGTAGCAGCTGTTTCAGTTTCCAAAAAGCTGTTTGATTTTGTTGTTAGCTAAAGAGTTGGGGTTAGTTTGTTTGTTTTTTATTCTCCTCTGGGGGGGGGAAAGGAGCCAGGGTAGAGCTGTTGGACTTAATGTGTGATCAACCAAAGTGTGATCTCATAGAAATGAAGCCGTGTAAGTATATTAAAGTGCATAAAGAGCCGGAAAGATACTAGAGAGGGCTGAAGGAAAGGTAAACAATGAAGACAAAAACATTTAAACTAGTATTGTTTTATTTTATAGTTCATATAGTACCACATAAGATCTTTACCATAAATGCTGTACAGTAACACTTATTATTCATTTGTTTCTGGTAGGACACCATTTAATATTTCTGTCTATAATTTGTATCTGAAGCTGCCAAATAATTCCAAGATTGATTACCATGTAAGCTACTGTTCGTAGATGGTACAATACCTAGATATTTCTGTCTTCTAAATCAGTTTAATTCCATAATTACATGATAATGCTTGACTTTGAAATTGCATAGCGAGTACCTAGGAATTTATCTTTGCTCTGTATAAAATGGCACTAGTATTTCCAAACATGGGCAGCCCTAAACCTAGAAGAAGCTTTAGGTCCCAATCCTTTGATCCGTACTCAAGCAAAACTTCCACTGAAGTCAATGGGAGTCTAGCCTGAGCAGGGAGCAGAGTACTGCATGCTACATTTATAATGTAGCTTATTCTTTATAATGCTTATATCCATATTGTTAGATGTACAATTGCTCTCTCTATCCCTCGCCCTCAGTTTGCAAGCTTGAAGGTGTCTCTAAAAAGCATATGCTGACTAGACATGAATGGGCAAATCCAAACTTCCGGAGCCTTGCCTGAGTATCTTGGTTGCGTGCTGAGGCACAATTCATGGGGAGAAGACGGGAAGGAGTCCTCCGCCCAAATCGGCAGACTGGCAGCAGATCTGTTTCACTGAAAGAAGGAAGGATCTGACTCACCAGTTCCCCCTTCACTCTTTATGCAACTCCCCAAATTCTTCCCTTACAAGTCTTTGGGCAGGGGAACTGCACTGATGTGGCCTGGGCCTCCTCTGCATACCAGAGGTAGTACAAAGATAAATGAGGTAGCACAAACATCGGCATTTAGAAACAAAAACAAAACAAAGGTAAAAATCTTTAATGGATGCTTCCATCAAAGGGCTGCTGTATTGTGGCCCTTGGAGGCAATCCACATGGGCAGCACCCACTGGCATCAGTGTGCCAACACCAAAGGCAACATGTGGGCTTGAATGATCAAGATAACTTACCAGATGCATCTGTGGGAATCTCAGCAAACTTTGCGTGGCCTTTAGTTTTGGTCTTTCCAAATTAGCCTAGAACGCCACTCACTTTCAGGAGAGAGCACATTCTGCTGTAAATCGATGTTGTCACCCTTTAAAAAAAAAAATTGGACTGAAATAATAGTTACTACTTAATGCATACGAGCAACAATGCTGTTCTGGTTGCCTAGCAGCTGGATAGACACACTGGAGAATAAAAAAAGCCTGTCTGACTAAGCAATGTGGTTGGAGCTGGTTTTTAGGTTTGCGGGTGGAACCTGACCCAGGGAGCTCATATTTTAAGGAGGGGGAGGAGGTGGGTGGAATTTACCATTAATGGATATTTTAGTTCTAGCAGGATCATCAGTCTTCCCCTTCCCCCGTTTTTCCCCTTCAGTTTTTAATGCTTTAGAAAAGGAATGAGAAAAATCTCCAAATTCAGTGCAAGAAAAAGCCAAGGACTCTCTTCCTTGTGCAGCCTGGAGATTATTAGTGTTTCATATTTTTTCAAGATGCAAGTCAGCATTTGCTGCAAGCTCCATGTGTGCTAGGAAGTGGCTGCTGTCGTCACCTTGGCCTAAACCATCCACCCGCTTGCAGAAAGAAAGAAAAAAATAAAGAAAACTGAGACTCTTTCATTTTTGTCTTTAGAGCATCTTTATCTAAGAGCATTTTTTTCCTCCTTATTTTATATATACAAAAAGTTGGACTGACATGGTACATGCATAGACCTATTTCAGCATTGCCAACCCCAAGCCTTTAAAAATCATGAGTCAGACCCCAACAAATCATGCGACTGGTTTAGAAATCATGAAACTTAAGAAACAATACATTTTTTTGTTTTGTTTATTTGCTCTCTGGTGTTGGAGTCACTAACGGTCAGTTTTTCAAGCCTTTTTTACACAATCCTGAGGGTTTGAAACGGTTGGTTGGTTGGTTGGTTTGTTTTGTTTTTAATAGAAGCTGAGATTCTCTGGTAATAATATGACTCCGGCAACTGGGGCTTTAAGAGAAATGCCAGATATCCCCACACTTACAATAAAATTGCAAGAGTTGACAACACTGCTATTTTAATGTCCTTGGCTTGGCCTCAGGAGCGGTGCCAGCTCTTTTGCCGCCCTATGCGGCAGCGGCGGGAGAAGCTGCCGGCGGCCAAAGAAGCTGCCGCCGAAGTACAGTTGAGGTCTCCGGTGGCTGAAGAAGCTGCTGCCGAGGACCCTGGCGGCCGAAGAAGCTGCCGCCGAAGTGCTGCCGAGGTCCCCGGCGGCCGAAGAAGCTGCCGCCGAGGTCCCCGGCAGCTCAAGAAGCTGCCGCAGAGGACCCGGCAGCCGCCGACGGACCTCAAATGTCACCCCCCAAATCCTGGCACCCTAGGCGACCGCCTAGGGTCACCTAATGGTAGCACTGGCCCTGCTTGGCCTTGTGACTTTTTACTGTTTTTAAAGCTGGAATGGGGCTGGCTGACTTGAAGGACTGATCATGGATTCTTTGATCCAGCCCAGATCAGTAGTGACTACTAGCAGTTATCATTTCACACTGGCATTTGGCAAATGAGTTGGTGGGTTTCAGGTTGGTTTCTAGCAGAGAGTTGTCCATCTCTTGGCACCCATTACCCCGCTCATTGGCAGCCTGGGTTGAATTAGCTGGACATAGAGAGCAAACTCCCTCTATCTCTCTCTGTGAGCTGGCTCTTCCTGGTCAGGGCTAAGACACGTTGGTGAGGGGCAGCATGATGGGAGGTCATGCCACTTTTGCCTTCTCTCCTACAGGGTTAAATAGAGGTCTCTGTTCTTCAGTTTTCAGTCTAGCACCTTTCATAGAATTGTCAGCGGTTCCCTGTTGGATCCCTCGTTTTGACGTTATGACCTACACTTCCATTCCTCTTTGTTCAAGTTTTGACTCCCATACTTAGGTAAGTCCAGGGCCAGCACAACCACTAGGCGACATAGGCGATCGCCTAGAGCGCCAGGATTTCCAGGGGCGGCATTTTGGGTCCCGTGGCAGCATTTCGGGTCCCGCGGCAGCATTTCGGCAGTGATGCTTCGTGGCAGCGGCCGCCCCAGTCTTCGGCAGCATTTCAGCGGCAGGATCTTCGGCCTCCCCGGTCTTTGGCCGCCCTCTCCTGTCCTCTTCTGTCCTTGGCACCGCCTGGGGCGGCAAAAAAGCTGGCGCCAGTGCTGGTTAAGTCATGTTAAGTCACCTGACGGAAAGGGCCTTTCCTTGCATTGGAGTGGGCTCTAACCATTGATCAAATTAATCAAATACGCTGGCACCTTTCACCAAAGTTCAGTTCCCACCTCCTCCCCATCAAAAAATCTGCTATGAAGGCTGGAGACTTTAGCAATAAAGATGCACTGCCCACTCAGAACATTTTTAAATTGTATTTTCTAGGACTTGGCATTTGACTGGTCCAAAAATAATTGGTCAATTAACCAGTCAAATATTGGTCAGATAATGTAAAAAATGGTCAGATATTTTAAACCACTAATTTATTAGAACAGTAACAAAAAAAAGTAAGACTTTATGATCTCCATCAGGCTTAGCCTTACATAGATACGAATGCGTAATTACAACACAACATGTAACTTAGAAAAATGTGAAACACAATGAAATGACGTTCTAAAAAATGAAAGAATGGCACCATGATGCAATCAGAAAAGCAGGCTGCTGCCTACATCAGGGCATTTTTGCTGGAATATTTGATAATATTTGACTGTGGCCAAGTGATAGGTGGTCAGTTGACATTATTTGACCAGTCAATTGAACGGCTTGCCAACCTTAGCATTTTCTTCTTCACACTCCAAGTCAATGTGCTGAAATAACCTGAGCAACATCAGGCCTGGTTACAGCTTCTTTATACATGGCTGAATATTATAATGCTAAAGGATCTTATTCATAGATGACCCTAAGGTTTTAACGTCTTTGTGCTGTCCTGTATTGCTGGATATTCTATTTCAGTACCAAAATTTACCATTAAAGTGAGTGTTAGAGATTAGTTCATGATAATATGTCAGGCCTGATTCTCCATTACCCTGCACCTTGTGTATTCATTTACACCTTTGCAAAGTGAGTGTAAAAAGCATATTAATAACCGGTCCCAACATGTATTTTGTCCCACTGCTGGTTTTATGCTTTTGGGGTATGTCCTCTAGTTTTGTCACCTCTTACTTCTCTCTTGCCATTTCAGTGGCCCTGAGCCCTGCTGACCTCCTGTCTGATTTACAGAGATAGGGTGAAAGTCACTCCAGTTTCTGTTAACGCCACTCGGAGCATCAGCCAGAAAGTGGTCACATGCTCCCTTTACAGTGCCACTAGGCCAGGGGTCTCAAACACGCGGCCCGCAACTCTAAATGACAATACTTACCCCACGCCCTCCCCACTCCCCCCCAATTTTTTTATTTTTTTTTACCCCCAGGCAGTTCCCGCCGCCAGAACAGCTGTCTGGCAGCTTCGTGGTTTCTGGGAGGGAGGGGGGAGGAGCGGGAAGCCATGCGCACAGAGAACGGGCAGGGCCTAATGGAAGGGGTGGAGTGGGGGTGGGGCCGGAGGCAGTGAGGGGGCGGGGTCAGTGATGCGGCCCTCGGGCCAATGCACTAGTCCTCATGCGGCCCTCGTGGTAATTTGAGTTTGAGACCCCTGCACTAGGCCAAGTCATCCTTGGGAGCAAAGGCCTGAACTCGGATTCCCCCTCAGATGGGATTGAACACAACTAGATGGCAGAAGACTGCTGAGCACGTTCATTTGTGTCAGTGATAGTATTAAAAAAAGCCTGTACAGTTCAAGCACAAAATCTTAGTTCAAAGCATTAAAGCACAGGTTTTTCTAGGGAGTTTGATGCAATGATTTACGATCCCACGGACTTCATTTCTGCTACTTCTGACTTCCTGTTGCAGAAGAGAGAATGCCTTCCTGTAATTCTGGCATGTTACATTGGAAGGCTGAGCTATCATTGGATAAGAGTCTGAAAAAAAATCTGTTTCATGACACATTATTTAAAAACTCCTAAAAATCTCAAATATTTAGAATTAGTGACTTTTCCTATAAACTTAGTCTTTAATGAGTGTGAAGATGAGCCAATGTCATGGTGACCTTAAAAGTGAATGAACCTTGGTTTCAAAGTCTGAGCTATGGGACAAATGCTGCACAGACAGCTCCCACTGACTTTGGAGCATCAAAGGGCAGCCTGTGGCTTTAATAATAATTAGCAAGTGCAGCAGAACTTTTATGTTTCAGTTCATGCCATCGTACCTATGATCATGTTCCATTTCTACCAATCTAGCAAAATAAAATGTTAAAAATATGTATCCTGTATTTTTACAACAGCCACCTTAGCTCTTGCCTAAAACACTCTGTAAGACTTTACTAATTATGAGCAATGAATTCCAGTTTCAAATCTCGCTACAATAATGTGGCGTTCAAATTAGTTTCACATGTTCACAGAATTCTGAAAAAAATATTTTCAGTGCATTTCTTCTCCGAAGCATTACAGTTACAGGGCTCAAAAACAGCCTAAAACTTTCTCCTCTAGGGCTTGTTTGGTTTGCGTGGTGATTTTGTTTTTGCAGTACACTTGCTGTGTTGTAGCCTATACGGTATACTTCCTGTAGAAGCTAGAAGAGGAGACAACTGCTTGCATAATGACTAGTTATTATCACCTCAAAGAGAGGTTAATTTGTTGATATTTTTAAAATAAAAGAGGGATTTAAAAGTGCTCCTTTCCTCGACATTTGCTTCTAAGAACACTGTCTGCCTGGACTGTTTTATTATTTCAGAATAAATAGAATAAACATCCCCCCCACCCCACCTCCTTAGTTACTATAGAGAAGAAATTATTTATCAGTCCTCCCAGGGCTTCTGAAAATAATCACTGACATATTAAGTGTGTTTTCGATCTGGTTAATGTGTGATGCGGGGGGGGGGGGGGGGGGGGAATAGGCTGGGGTATAGCATTGTTTGGTTTGGGAAGTATTCTCTCCGTCGCTGAGCAACCAGCCCTTGGAAACGGGAGTGGACTGTGTCACCCATAGCAACCGTTGTTACTCGACAAACAATGTGGGCCAGTGCAAACAGAGCCAAGACTGTAGGCTCCAGTTTTTAATTGAACATCTGCATGTGTTTTTCTCTGATTAAATGGTGTTTCAGTTTGATTTGTCTGTGACAGATATGCTTGGGCCAGTTTTGTGTGGTTATTTACAAGGTACATGATTATCTTGTCCAAATTAATACCTTTTGTTTATTCTTATGTGAAGTTGAGAGTGCATTTCCCCCTCCCATCTCCTGTAATCCATAAAAATAGTCTCAAAATAAGAACCTTTATCTATTTCTACCAAGAAATGTCTCAGTTTTCCTCCTGTCTGGGTATGTATTGCATAATTACTTAAGGTCTCTTAATCAGCTTGATAAATTATAAGTACAATCTTAATATATTAACATTGTGACATATGAAACTTTTATTTCTTTTTTAATCCCAGTTTTATGTTGCCTTTTATTGGATATATAAAATGGAAGGGGTTTTGGTTATCTGAATTCCTCTTCGTCTCAGATTTGGAACCAGAGAGGTGAATGGGTCAAGACTCCTCTCGTAACCCTCAAAACATTGGCTAGAAGAATTTTTTGCCTGGGTAAATGATACAACACAGTATTTACTTCAAACTCGGTGACACAGTTCATCCTTTTTTCTGTAGACGACACAGCTGTTAAGGGAGGTCTGTTAGACCAGTGCACATTTTCACAGGCTTTTATCTTTTCGTGTTCATCTGGAATGTAGTCAGTCTTACTACCATCCTAACCCAAAAGGCTACAATGGCTTCTTCTAACTGAAGAGCATTAGAACGTGCCCTACAGAACTGCATCTCTAGTGTAGCTAAAGCAGCCTTTCCATTCTATCTTCTTTCCACGAAGAATCACATCTCAGTTTATGGCTAATACAATAAATAACCTTGTATTTTTCCTTTTATTTGGGTGGGTTTTGTTTAGCCCTGACTGTTACAGCACATGCCTAGTTACCAAAAGCCTAATGAGCAGCTCCAAGGATCTGAACAGGCTTTAACTTTCCCTCTGCTTGTAGCGGAGCAACAGTCTGGAAAGCGATTTCTCTTGTTGCATTATTTGCATTCAGTCCTGAAACAGATGAAGTAATTAGCAACCAGGACCACAACACGCAACTTGGGACTCTGAGATGAATGCACTTTTAAGTGATAAATTCAGCTGGCGAAAGTATATATTATCGCAGAATTATTATTTGTTAATTTATACATTTTTTTTAAAAAACCCTCTTACAAGAAGTTTCCTCAGCATCCCATTGGTCTGGTCTGATGCCAGCCCCAATTCCCTGGGTGGACTTTACCATGCACTCTGAAATTATTTTAGTTGGTTGGATGTGTTTCTTTGAACTGGCCCAACCCTTCCCAGTTCCACTCCCATAATGGAATGGTCTCTGCTTGGTTTGGGCCACAGCTAACAAATGGGTTCTGAGCTTAGCTCAGGCTTCAAGAGGAAGCACATCTATGTCTTATGAGCAAGTGGGTAGGTTGAGAGAGAAGGGACAGAGAGCTCACCCAGGCAATTTAAATGGACAAAGGAAAGAAACTTGCTCCCAGTGTCAGAAAGTAAACAAGACTGCTTACCCTGGCTGGAAAAGGGGCTTTAGGAACTTTTCTCATAAATAAAGCAGTTCCTTAATTGATTCTATCCTTGCTTAGTCTGCCCTGACTGACTTTTGAAGTTGTCCAGAACAGGCCCAGAGTTTATGTAATAATAATAATACTTCTGCCATTTGCTCATCCTGAATACCATATTTTTCAAACCTTTGCCACCCCTGTGGTAGAATCTCTCCCCAGAGAGCTCCAGTTTGCTGGGCCAGTTGCTATTTTAAAATCTAATTTGAAGATTTCTTTTTATGAATGACCACGATTTATGTTTGAGGTTTGTTCCCCCGAACTCTCTGAGCACTCATGAATGGTGCTATATAAATATATATAACAATTATGTGTTGGCAGGAGATACTTCTGTGTTTGTTGTTCACCAGATAGGCATGACAGGGACAGCTGGTGCTGCCCCACATCTAAATTGAAATACAGAACTGCGCCTTCCGCTTCACACTTAACTTGACCAGGGGCTGGCCAGTTTTTCTGCTCCCTTGAAAAAAAATTGTCTGGCCTAAAGAAGCATAAACCGAGGACTAATGACCAGATAGGTTTAGATCAAGCTGATCTGTTGAAGTCAAAATCAATGGAGTGAAATACTATTTCTCACAATATGAGAATCCTATAGAATTCTCTGCCAATGGAGAACTTAGAACAGCAGGGTTTGAAAAGGGGCTCCGTTTTATAGCCAATGTTTGTAGTTATGCATCCTAAAATGAGGGTAATTAAATGTCATGTTTAAGAAGATAAGTTGACCACCACATGGCTCAGGAAATAACTTTTTCCTCATCTTGCATAATGTATTGCTCAATTGGCTAGGGCCATTTTCCCATCCCCACTTTCCTTTGAAATATCAAGTACTCTTCACTGCCTAAAGCGGGATACTCGACTTGAAGGACCAATGGCCTGATCCTGTGTTCCTGTCCTGTCAGTATCTTCTTGTTACATTTACAGTGCTACTCTTCTTTCCTCTCTTGCCTCATTGTGATGTGATAACAGTTCCTGTGTAGTTTGTATTGAAGTTAAATAAGATTACCAGTATGAGAATCTGAAACCTACTAACTGGCACCTATGTATCCCATGCCCCCTTCCAGAAATAATGTCTATCCAAAAATAAGGTTTCCCTACAGGATTTTAGTAAAAGGAGGAAGGCAAGTCACAACACAGTCTAATTGTCCTTTCCAAAGTGGGAGATGTTTAGAAATATGAGAGGCAAGCCTGTTCAAATTGCTTAGTGTTGGTATTTTGATTCGGGAACGCAGAGGGGCAAATAAGTAAGTGTATGTTTATTTCTTTGGGAGAAACCTTGGAGGCTTGGAAAGGGGAAAGAACAACCCGATCACTTAGGGCTTCATTATTTCTGTAAACTTTCATCCCAATCTATTTAGTTTCAATGCAGTATGTGTGGTTATGGTTTGGGACACTGTTGGGTAGTTGGGTCCAAAGTTCTACAGAAGCTAATCATTATTAGAAATGTCTGAAAGTGTATAATCAATAAATACCATTCGTTTGTATTTAGACATTCCTTTGCAGTATTTTCAACCTAAAATTGTGTTAGTGGAGAAAAAGGTAGAAATTGAGACTGACTAGCTTATTTTTCTTTGTCCAAGATAAGAGAAGCTTAAAGAAAAAGAGCATGAATGATGAAAAGTGAATTAGATCTTTAAAAATCTTCCAGTGTGAATACTTTTCAAATTTGTAACCCAGATGAATAATTTTTAAAGCAACAAGTATACTTTTAACCTGACAATGTGTCTTAAAGATGTATAGAAGTGTATTTGAAGAGTAATATGTTGATTTAGAAACTGCTCTTGATTAGTAGCTGTGTCATTATCATAGATACAGGATAAAGAAACTATACTGAAAAGAAGCTATGTCTTAAATATAAATGTATGGAAACAAAACAAAAAAATAGTTTGAGACTGCAACACTTTATCCATCTGCTGACTTTCTCATTACCAAAAACTACAATTAAAAGGTGAACTGAAAGGCCTAGGCATACAGTAAATCTGAGTGCATGGTTCTGGTTTCCCCAGCTGCAGCTGATAACCCACTGACACCCAGTACAACAGAAGAAGTTGCATTTCTCATGCTACATTAGTTGCCTTCAATTCTAGCAAAAGAAACCTCTCTCTGAAGTCAGGACTTGGCAGGCCTATAGAAAAGGAACAAACTTATTAATGTATTCATTTATCAAGCATGCTCAAGTCTGTGTATGTATTGTATTAACAATTTGGGAACTGTTTCTGTGTCTATCTTTAAAAAAAAATCAATTTTCCTTTAAAATTAGAACCCTTAATTTTCTGTTACTTAAAATATCACTGTAACTTTGTGTGTGTTCCCATAACTTTCTTTTAAGGACACTTTGTTTTAGTCAGCGGAGTACTGTGGTTGGATGAATTGTTGGACAGCACAGTGGTGAGATAGACAATGAGAGTTTGGCACCTGATATATCTTGCAGTATCATTTTTGAGTCTTCGGAGCCCTGGAGTTCAGATAGGTTAGGAGGGCATCGATAGCCTAAGGTTGAAACTCAGCATGGTAGAAAACTGGGTGCTCATTAGCTTCTGTACTTCTAAGAGCCACTGAAGTGGTGTGTTCTGGATATGGCTACTAGAATTCAGGACTGAAGGAGTTAAGTTCTCCTTCTGACATTTTTCAAGTTCTGTTCCTCAAAAATGAAAAGCATGTAAAATGGATCACTTTGTGTATGGGAACTTCCTTGTGGTTTGACTGCAGCTCATGGAGTTACTCTCCTTGCGTTCAGGTTTGAGATACCACACATGTGGGGACTCATCAATGCCAGCAGCATATGCTGTTGCTGCTTCTGCCACACATTCAACTGACTCTTAAGGAAACCCCATTTAAATTATCAACACAAAAAAGTTCCTAGCACTCTTCCACTTCAGTGAAAGGGAAACGTAAAGAAACAATGAAGACCATTACATTTCCCTGGCTCCATGATAATATAATATCTATATTACATGATTCAGTTCCATGAAATCCAATTCAAGACTGAGAGTGTATTTGTAGCATTAACTATTGCTATAAAAAGGCCCTTCCAAGTGTGTATTTTTCCATGAGGACCATGTTCCTGAAATACAGATATCCTGCTTGGTGTCCTTGAAACCTATGTTTTGGGTTCATCTGTGTTTCCATGTAACTAGAGCTCTTACAGAAGCAGTGTTTTTGTCTCTGTTTTAATTTAATTTAATCAGTGGAAGGTTCTGGTGCCTTCTGTCTTTATAACATTCTGAAGCAATTTAATCAATTAAAAAGCAGCGATTCCAGAATCGGCTCATTATTGGGCTCCTTGCCATTTTCACCCTCCACTTACCTCAGGCTACTGGAAGGGTAAACGCCATAACTCATAATTCACAAGAGTCTTTGAATGAGCCTGTTTTGCATGCCAGGATAATTCCACCTAATTTCTGAGTTTGAGTAGCAGAGAGAAGGGAAGATCAGCCACAATTGAGTTGAACTATTTCAAACAACATAACAATGTGCTCGGATACCATAGTGAAGGGCACGTTAAAACCACACAGATACTTATAACTGGCCCCAACCTTCACCCAACTCTTACAGTGAATCAAGGGAAGGATTAAGGAAGAATTGTTGGGACCTGGACCCAGTGGTCAGGGCCGCCTGATGCATCCGTAGGTCTGTAAATAGCTGGTGGCACATGAGTGCTTACTGCTGCTACTGTAGGACTTGTAGACAAGGATTTTGTGTGCCCTCCCACAACACCTCAAGTTGTGAGATTTGATGAAAGTGAAGAAGCACTGGCCCATGACTGTTCGCAGGAGACACTGTTGACTGGGCTGGGGCTGGGGTGGCAGATCTTGGCATGGAGGCCAGGGTTCTGATGGGCCTAGATTTAATATGTTCTTAATGTACTGCTGCATTTCCTGGTTTTATCTGAAAGCAGAAATAGGAGAGGCTATTCTTTCCTGATTTTTTTTTCAGAGCTGCCCATAAATCAGGAAATACCGTAGATCTCGTGAGTGTACCTGATCTTAGGATTTCCAGGCACATTGCATTTTGGAGAAGCACTAAACTCAGATGCTTAGCTGCCAGACTTGCAAATATTTTGAGGTGTGCTTATTACTACCAACCATGCTGGGAGCCTTGTCTCTATAAGCACCCTCTATGTTCTCTTACACTGGAAAGTAACCATACTGATTAGCTTTTATATATTGGACCCATAAGGAACAGAGGCTTGGCTTAGTTCAGCTGTCAGAAAGTAATAAGGGTTTCGTTTCAGGTCAATAAGCTTTTAGAAATGGGTAATCTGGAGCCAAACTTTCCCAAAGTTTTGGGGGGTATTTGGCCCTGGATTCCGGTTCAGAGTCATTTGCTGGCAGTTTGAAAGTGTTTGCTAATGTGCTCCTCCTGCTTTTAAGTTCTATGGACTGTGGAAAAACTTTTTTCCCTTGATCTGAATTTTAGGGAAACTTGCGTTTTTTGAGATTGTGTGCCCTGGAGAAAAAGACAGATTAATGTGTTGGGTTGAGGGTGCAGGGAGGGAATAATCTATTTCTGATGCAGATATTATCTTACATAGTTTTGCCTTAAACTGTCTTAATTACGTGAGTTGATCTTGGTTTCATTCATTGCAAAATCATTTAAGAAGGTTTATCTCGGGTTCTCAAACCGGGGGTCGGGACCCTCAGGGGGTCGCGAGCTGTCAGCCTCCACCCCAAAGCCCGCTTTGCCTCCAGCATTTATAATGGTATTAAATATATTAAAACGTGTTTTTAATTGATAAGGGGGGGGTCGCACTCAGAGGCTTGCTATGTTAAAGGGGTCACCAGTACAGACGTTTGAGAATCACTGGTTTATCTCCTACACTTTATATACTTCAGTTAAAATGCAATTAATTCCATTTCAGGGCAGTTTTTTAAATAGAGGGCAGGCCAAAAGTGGCAAGTGAAGTGGAAAATATTTGACCACATGATACCTTCTTAAATAAGTGTGGCATAGTTGCTGTTGGAGATGCAAAGTAAGCATTTATTGGTGAAGGAATGGAAAAACAGCAACGCTCTGCTTCCTTCTTACTACATATTTTTTATTACTGTGGAGGGTATTGAGAACTAATATCTTCCATGTAGCGTATATATTGCAACTGTTTTAATACTTTTCACTTTTATATATGTACATGGCTACAGACACACACTTCGGAGAAAATACCCTCTAAATGCCTTTTGAGAAAATGATGGCCTGATACATATTTATTCTGATTTCAGCTGTTACTGGTTCCTTCTTTACAGAAAAAAAAAAATGCTCTAAGCAAACTAAACCTGGATAGAAGCTCCAGAAGCTGAATAACTTAGGGTTTGGTTTGGGGTTTTTTTTGGGTTCTTTTTAAAATTTTACTCTTCCTTGAAAGTTCCATGCAAAGCAAACCCTGGTGTTAGTTTAGATTCTAGCAACCAGTGTTAAGGGTGAGACATCATTCAGGTCAAGTAATTCTAAAAGTTAAGGCTGCACTTTACATCCGTCTGCATATACTTTTAAAATATGACCTTTTAACATATTTTTATCGTATTTGTCAAATGATACGGATAATACAGACTCGGTATTGCTGACTCCAAGCATTCAAAATCCATGAGCCAAGCCCGCTGAAAATCATGATATTGGATTAAAAATATTGAGATTAAAAAAACAATAAATGTTGGGGGGTTTTATTTGCTTTCTGGCTTTTTAGCATGCACTTGGATCACATTTTCAAGCTTTTCTTTGCAACCATAAGGGCTAGAAATCTTTAATATTTTTTTTTAAATGAAAACTACTTGTTTCCAAGAACTGGGGCTTTAAGTAAAATGCCAAATATTGTGAGACTCATGATACAACTGGAAATTCTTTATACAACCTTGCATGCAGTGAGCATACTAGACTAGAAGTTTAACTAGACAACTTTAAATTATGCTGGGGCCATTTTGGTCCCTGGATGGCTCAGGATCAATGAAACAGCACGAGCTCCGCACAGCTGAAAATCTGGTGTGTACCTTGCAGTTAGGAAATATTACTTTTAATTAACTAATGTTAATGATAAATACAAAGGTTATGTGCAGCATTGTGATCTTGCATTATTGAATATGGATGCTGCTGAACTGTTATACCTTTTTGTTGCTCTGTCATGTCTACCTGTCCCATTTTCCGTCCTACATATTTTTATTTAACATGGCTTATGTTTTTCCTTGGGATTCCATTATGAACTAAAATTAGAATAGGCAAAGGTCTGTGTCTGAGAGCCTCTGCTGTCAGCTACAGGTGGACTACAGCACTTCATGTGAAAA
Organism: Macrochelys suwanniensis; assembly: GCA_033296515.1. Taxonomy (NCBI): domain Eukaryota; kingdom Metazoa; phylum Chordata; order Testudines; family Chelydridae; genus Macrochelys; species Macrochelys suwanniensis. The sequence goes on from CM065799.1 coordinate 6,733,289, forward strand.
ATTGTAATTAGGCTGTTTTCCACTGTTCTATCCTAATCTGAAATCCTCAGATGAAAGGCATGAAGTGAAGACTTAGTATTTTTTAATATTCTGCCGTTCTAAATATTTAGCTTGGCTACTGACTCACTGTGTTTCATTGGGCAAGTTGCTTAACCAACTGCTTTTTATGCCTTAGTTTACCATCTGGTTGTAATAACTTGTCTTCAAGGAGATATTGTGAAGCTTAATTAATACTTGTGAAGTGCTTTAAAATCCTTAGGAGGAAAGCATGAAATATAAAGTATTCTTTAGTATTCTATAGAAGTCTCAACCCAAATCTGCCCTCACACTACTGAATTGTCCTTTATGTGATGTTCCACTTTACAAACTTTTCTTAAACATTTGCCAAAATGATAATAAAAGGATTAAAAATATCCTAGAAGTTTAAAGAAAATCTGGTGGCCAAATAAACTTTATCATAAAGGTGAACTGAAATTTTCGCCCCACAAAATAATTTAACATAAATTTTGTCTCTCAAAATGCTCAAATAACTTTCTGAAAAACAATATTAATTCTTGTACTTATAATGTGATATATACATTGATTGATTGTTTTGGATTGGGGAAGGGAGACATTCTCTCTACTGCTTGATTATTTTTTCCTTATGTATTTCAGGTTAAAAAATAATAGAGAATAAATTAATACCGTTGCTATGGTGTATGTCAAATCTGCTATTGGTAACCTGGTTTCTATGGGCATCAATGTTCGTGCCACCCAGCATTATATAATCCTTGATCTTTTTGGATATTTATATGTTCAGTACAAATGGCAACACCACAACTTTTTGCATATACTTCTTTGTATAAAAATAGTGTGTAAATAGGCACACCATTAAAGGAGTACCACAACGATTCACTTATGCCCTGGTTGCGAAAGGAGCTTAAGCACATGGGACTACTCTCCTGTTTAAAGTTAGTCATGTGGTTGCATATGTTGCTGAATCAAGACCAGAATACTGGAGTTAAGATCATGAAATATGTTGTTCTCATAGACAGACTCCCTGCCCTGACTCCAATAAGCAGTGATATTATATGTTGGAGGCCTCAGCATGTAGCATAGAAACTTTAGTTTGAGTATTCGGGAGCTGATGCTCTGTTAAAACATTCTGTAGACAGATACTTGCAGTTCTTCTTTAAGGCCCCAATTCTGCAGTTGGGTACCCCCACATAGAGTCCCATTGACGTCAGTGGAGCTCTGCGTGGGTGCTGGAGTGCATCCATAGACAGTCAAGTGCAGGATCAGGGCTAAATTTACCTTTTTGTTTGTTTGTTTTGTTTTGTTTTGTTTTTAAGCCTGGGAATTGGCAGTGAGTGGGATTTCCCTTATTACAAAGTTAAAATAGACATGCCTGGGGAAAGCTATGTAGTATTTACTCCTGAGCAGTCTATTTTTACTTTTATTTTTTCCTCACTGCAACGCTGACTGTGGAAAGTATTTTGAAACACTCATCTTTGTTTTCCCAGCGTTTTAAGGCAGGCCAGATGAGATGGATTAAAATGGACAAGGCCAATCATACTAAGGCAGTGTGGTTTATGAATTAAACAATAAAAATGGGAATGTATGAAATTGCCCTGTGTCAGCAATTTTCAATGTTTTTTATTATTACTAGTCTTTCTCTAATGCCTTTGAGTGTTAACATTCTGAGGTGGATACCTTCGAAACACCTTAGATAGGAAACTGATTATCAGTTTTTTCTTTGCAAATGGGAAAGTTGAGACATAGGAGAGGGGAAATGACTTGCTCAAGGTCAAAAGCAAGTTGGTGGTAGAACCAGAAATAGAACCCAGAAGTTATTAGCTTTTTCTATATTTCCTTTCCTGTCACTGCTGTTTGCTTGGATACCAAAATAGCTGTATGTAAACACAGGGTTTCCAGAGTACAACAGCCTCCTGCATCTGCCTTACTCATTTAATGATGTTGCAATCCAGAGTTTAGACCTTTCCAATCACTTCCATAGTGGTGAACTGTGATGTCACAAGCACTGTATTGTCGCATCACCATGTGAATTGGACAAGCAGAATTGTAAAGCTTGCCTTAATCTGAAAATGAATATTTTTTAAAAGTCCCCTTCTTACTACAGAGCTGTGCCCCATGTGAGTGCTCAGAATCCAGTCTGCTGACTTCACTGACAAAAATAATTGACTTCTTTTTACTCTTCTTAGCCATGCAAGAGCCAACACAGCTGAGAGAGTCAGTTTTGGATTCTATTCCTCCTTATTCACCATCAGCTGACTGGAATTACAGTTAACAAATCATTTTCACCTGTACAAATCTGAGACAAATGGGATTGCACAGGTGTCACTTCATTAGTTGGCTACCAGGGTCCATCGATCACTTTTAATAGTTCTGTTACTCTTTTCTGCTGATAGGTAGCTTCAGTGCCCTCCTGATATCAAAATCATATGGCTAATATGGCTTGGCTGTGTGCATCTTTCTATCCTTTAATCCCAAATCTACTAAGGATAGTAGTAAAATTTGCATCATTGAAATACAGCCGAATTTACATTTGAGCAACTGAGTCTGCGTTAGGAGCAATTGATGTAGAATGCCATGGAGTTGGTGCACCAAGGACAGGTCAGAAACCAGATAGCACGATAAAGTGAGTCCCTTTACAACTTGTAGGAGGCATCAGTTTCATAGATGTGAGCAGAAAGTCCAAAGTGCTATGTGAGAAGTTAGCAGCTGTACTCCTGTTGACATAAATCAGGGTGGTGCATCTAAGACAAGGCTCTTTACTTTTATACTCAGGCTTTGTCTACACTGGGAGATGGTTGGTATAGGCTGCGTCTACACTAAGAGGCTGGGCCAGCAAAGTTATGCCAACAAACCTATGCCAGTAGAGGCTCTGTAGTGTAGACATAGCATTATCTCTAAATGACGGGGGGGGAGAAGGGATTTCAGTGGCATAAATGGCAGTTACGCATCCAGCCTCTATTGACTTTCAGTGGAAATTGGGTGCTTGACTCCTATTTGTGCCTCTGAAAATCTCCTCTTTGGGGCTCGATGCTGTGCTCCTTGCCACTGCCCTGGAACATTCAGTTCCTGAGTGCAAATGTCCTCCCAAGATACAGGGCAACATTGTGTACAGCTCTTCAGAGAGTAGAAGTTGTCACTGAGTGTAGGAGTTCTGCTTTATGTTCTAGGCTTGTCAGCAGCACAAGTGAATCTTAGCAGAAGGCATAAACATATTTGCTTCTTCCGTTTCCAAGAAGCATGGAACAGCTTTGAAGGAAGGTGGAAATTATCCAAGGAGGTTTTCACTTCACTCTATTAAAAAAAATCACTATGTACAATGTACAATGGGGAGGAGGGATAGCTCAGTGGTTTGAGCATTGGCCTGCTAAACCCAGGGTTGTGAGTTCAATCCTTGAGGGGGCCATTTAGGGATCTGGGGCAAAAATTGGGGATTGATCCTCCTTTGAGCAGGGGGTTGGACTAGATGACCTCCTAAGGTCCCTTCCAACCCTGATATTCTATGATTCTATGTCATTCTGGGGCTTCAAATCACATTTGCTCAGTTTACATATCAATGACTTTTCTAATGGCCAGTGCGGCAAACTTCACTTGGGGTCTGAAAATCCAGCTGGGTTCTCTGTGTTTATGGCATCATCCTCAGTAGTAAAGAGTCTGCAGTTGTAACAAATCTGATGATGCAAGTGTGAGAAAATAAGATCCAGCTCCCACCCTCCTTTCTATCCCTTTTGGATGTTCAGGGTCACTGGGAGAGAAAAACTTGTCAGTAAAGGTGAGTACATGTGACTTGAGGGCACAGGGAGTAGCAGACATGGTGCCACTTTCACATGGTTCCTCTTACAACTGTAGCTACACTTTACAAATATCTCTTATAGACCAGGTTCTTCAGGATCTGATGACCCTGCTAAGGTCCTCAGCATCCCTTGCAAGCATCAGGTTCAGAGAGGGCAATTTGATATTGGAGCAACATACTTGTAGTCTCATACAACACTGTGAAAAGTCCTTAGGAAAAAATGGAAATGAGAAAAAGGTGCATTTCTGATCCTACTGCATTATAAAGAAGCTCACCAATGAGATTTTCTTCTCCTTGAGGCAGTTTATTCATTCCCCTGTTTATATTAATGTATACATTTATCTTCTTCACCAAAGGTCTTGTGCTGGCCAGCTGTTTACTTGCAAATAACGTGGGCCCCAGGACTAGTACAGATGTGATGCTATTCCATAACTTCGGGGATAGCATTATTCTTATATATATACATTTGTCACATTGTACTGATGCAACTGGAATCTTTTCATAAATAAAATTTTTAGATACCTTTCAAAAATACATTCAGCCAGTGAGGCAAAGCAGCAGATACTTGATATAATGGAGTTGTATGTAGGGTTGTCAACTTTCTATTGACACAAAACCAAACACCCTAGCCCCGTCCCTTCCCTTGAGGAGCGCCCCCCCCCCCCCACTCACTACATTCCCCCTCCCTCGGTGGCTCGCTCTCCCCCACCCTCACTCACTTTCACTGGGCTGGGGCAGGGGGTTGGGTTGCGGGAAAGGGTGAGGGCTCTAAATGGGGGTGCAGGCTCTGGGGTGTGGCCAGAAATGAGGTGTTCAGGGTGTGAGAGGGGGCTCTGGGCTGGGGCAAGGAGTTGGGGTGCGGGAGGGGTTGAGGGCTCTGGCTGGGGTTGTGGGCTCTGGGGTGCAGGAGGGGGGCTCTGGGTTGGGGGTGCCGGCTCTAGGAAGGGGCCGGGGATGAGGGGTTTGGGGTGCACGAGGGGGTTCTGGGTTTGGAGGTGCTCAGGGCTGGAGCAGGGGGTTGGGACTTGGGGTTGGGGCGCGGGCTTACCTCTGGCGGCTCCTGGTCAGTGGCACAGCGGAGGGGGCTAAAGCAGGCTGCCTGCCTATCCTGGGGCACCACGCTGTGCCCTGGAAGCAGCCTAAGTTCCTAGGCGGAGGGGAGGGGCAGGAGGCTCCGCGGCACATGTGGCTCTCACCCGCAGACACCAGCCCCCACAGCTCCCATTGGCCAGGAACTGGCTAATGGGAGTGCAGAACCGGTGCTCGGGGCAGGGGCAACACACAGAGCCCTGTGGCCCCCCTGCCTAGGAGCCGGACCTGCTGGCTGCTTCCGGGGTGCAGCGCAGGGCCCCAGGATAGGTAGGGACTAGCCTGCCTTGGCTCCGCAGCACCGCCAACCAGACTTTTAACAGCCCAGTCGGTGGTGCTGACCAGAGCCGCCAGGGTCCCTTTTCGACCGGGTGTTCCAGTCGAAAACCGGACACCTGGTCACCCTAGTTGTATGCAAACCTATTCTGCGCACAGTTCCTAAGGAGAATGGAGGGTGTGTGTGACTTGGTGTCTAGGAAGAGGTTATGAACTATGATGAAGAATATGACTTGGCTTTCTCTTGTTTCTGCAGTATTTGGTTCTTGGTCCTTTAGCTGTGTTTTGAGCAGTGAGCTGAGAATATATTATTCCTGTATCTACTGTCTTGTCCTGTCCAGGAGAAACATAAAAGAGAAAATGACTCACAAGCTGTTTGGGGCTGGGTGGAGTTGAGAGAGAAAAAACATGATTGCGCAGGGTTATAGCTGGTTAGAAAAATGGAAAAACAACGGAAAAATATTGAAGTTGTTTCCATTTTGCATGGTCAAAACAGAACAATCTCTTGTTCAGTTCTCCAACCTCCCCAACTTTTCTGTGAAATGTTTGAAATTTTTTTTTCATATTAGATATTTTAAATGTTCAGTCCCCCCCTGCTTTCCTTTTTTCCTCTTTGTCATGGTGTGCAATAAAATGAATAATATCCAGAGTTTGGGTTTTTTCCTCCATTTTCTTTTCTTTCCCTTTTGCCTCAAACTTTTTTTCCCCAAAGTTGAGGAAGTTTTGAAAAGTTAGTGTCAGACAGAAAGATCTAAATAAAGGGAAAGAATGAAAAACAGTGTTTGTGAAGAGACTCTAGAAGTCTTCATTCTGTTGCATTCAGTGACAAAAAGCGAAGAAGAGAGAAAAAACAAAACCTCGAGATTTGGAATTTCTAAATCTTTGGTTTTGATAAGAAACCAGAAAGGGAGTGTGAGTGTGGGGTTTTTTATTTATTTATTTTAAGCTTTAGAAATAAAAGAACACTTTGTATTTTTTTTTAAACAAAATCTTCTCTAGTCAGAGTATCCCCACCATTGCAGGAGCATATTACTGTCAAAGGGGGGCATGGGGGACCTCTGGGGATACTCAGAGGTCTTCCGGGGGTACATCAACTCATCTAGATATTTGCCTAGTTTTACAACAGGCTACATAAAAAGCACTAGCGAAGTCACTGCTAACTAAAATTCCACACAAACAGTGACTTGTTTATACCGCTCTATATACAATAATGTAAGTACAATATTTATATTCCAATTTATTTATTTTATAATACGGTAAAAATGAGAAAGTAAGTAATTTTTCAGTAATAGTGTGCGGTGACACTTTTGTATGTTTGTCTGATTTTGTAAGCAAGTAGTTTTTAAGTGAAGTGAAACTTGGGATATGCAAGACATTAGACTCCTTAGAGGGTACAGTTGTCTGGAAAGGTTGAGAACCAGTGCTCTAACACACTGCGTCGTTGTTACATTGCTGGGAATATAATCAAGTTGTTTGGCACTTGGCTTTGTTTAAACACTTAGAGGTAGCTAAATATGCTAAGACTAGGTAGGAAAGAAATTGTGTTTCTTGATCTTCGAGTATGCTTCTGTCCCAGTGAGGAGTAGCTGCACTTCTGCTATGACACAATAATTTCCCAATGCTATTTGTTGTTGTTATATTTATATTCAGAAATGCATTTTCTGCTCCTTCCCTTTCCTTCTCTTTCTGTGGAACTATTGTGTAAATTTATCTTAATATAATACAGCAGGAATCTTAGAACCAGAACTAAAAAGAATCCTCCAAATAGGGTGGTAGTTACCCTTTCATTGCCAGGTCCTAGATTTTATTCTTTTGGACTCTGATTACATGAGCTCCTTTTCTTTGAGACCTGTAAATTAGTGAAGTTGTCTCTTCTGTATCTGATCTCCTCTGTGCTCTCTCTAGCAGGGAGCATGCAGAATTCAGAGGGTGGATCAGATTCAGCGACTTCTGTGGCACTGCGTACTTCTGCGTCTGCTCAAGCTCCAGTCGTGCAGCCAGTGCCAGCCTCCCAGCAGGTAACGTTGCTACAGCTGCACAGCTTTTAATGCTGTCTCCATGGAAAATAAACCTAATTTTAATGCTGAATATGCTTTAACTCTTGGCTCAAAGGATTTTGTTAAAAAATCAACCTGAAGGGCGCTTGCGTGCATGCATGCGTGTGTGTGTGTGTGTGTGTGTGTGTGTAAGTGGTGATGAAGCCTACCTAGATATTGCCATAGATAAATGCCATAGAAATTTTTGTAATCAAAACATACACTTTGATTTAAGGTACGAGACTTGGATTTTAATGTAGCCATGTTGCCAAGAAAACTCTTTCCTGCCAATTTGGTGTTTGCTCCATTGCAGTGTCCTGATGTCATTATTTGATGTGTCAATAAAAGCAATAAAGATGCAAATTGTACCACATCGTTTAAAAAGGCATATCCTAGAGTTGAAAAGTATATCAGAATCAGCAGAAGTGTGTGTGTGTGTGTGTGTGTGTGTGTGTGAAAATCAGAAAAAAAACTCATAGTGGGGTCATTTGGCAGGGAGGGGGTGATTTTGGAGGTATTTTCTTCACTTTTTGAGTGTGTATTGCTTTGACACATTTACACACATATAACATGTTTGAACGTTTTTGTGATACTAGAAATATTAGATTCACATTTCAATCTGTGAATGAAAATTGTATTTGAAAATATTAAAGGGAAGTGATGATGAGAAAATTGAGAGTCCACTTATGTCTCTTGGGGAACAATGAGAAAATTTTTATATAACTGTTCAGAAAGGATGGGGAACAGGTGGAAGGATGGAGTGATTGATTGGAGAGAGAAGTGTAGCTAGTGGGCAGAGTCAACTATCATTGGATGTTGAAGAGGGGAGTGGATGGAGCTGGAAACTGCTTGGACACTTGGTTTGCTTGAATCTTGAAATTGCACTGCCCAACTTGCAGAATATAATGTGGTCCTGTTATAAAGTTGGCCCATTCATCATATTTTTTGATCTTCAGTGTTGAGTTCACCAGAAGGTTGTTTCTCATTCTAACGATTAAAGGATAGGAATATAATTAATGCCATCAACATGATTTAATGGAAAATAGCTCTTGTCAAGCAAACCAGACTTCATTCTTTGAGATTACAGATTTGGTTGATAAAGGTAACTGCACAGATATAATAAACGTTTGTATGGCATTTGACATAGTGTCACACAAAATTCTGATTTAAAAAATTAGCACGCTAGAATATCAATCAAGCACACATTAAAATGATTAAGAATTGGCTAACTGACAGATCGCGAAAGTAGTTGTCAATATGGAATCATCATCAAAAAGTGAGGTTGTTTTCTAGAGGGGTTCCACATCGGTACTAGACTCAACACTCATCCACATTTTCATCAGTTGTGGAAATAAATATAAAATCGCTGCTGATAAAATGTGTGGATGACACAGAGACTGGGGGAGTAATAAACCATGATGAGGACAGGGCAGTCATACAGAGCCATCTGGATGGCTTGCGGGCCTGTTTGAACAAAATGCATTGTAATACAGCCAAGGCAAAGGAACAAGGAATACGGGCCATACCTACAGAATTGGGAACTGTATCTCAGAAAGCACGGACTCTGAACAGGATTTAGGGGTCATATGGACAAGCAACTGAACATGAGCTCCCAGTGTGATGCTGAGGCAAAAAGGGCTAAGGGTCCTTCATTGAATTAAGAGGAGAATAGTAAGTAGGAGTAGGTAGGTGATTTTACCTCTGTATATGGCATTGGCGAGACCAATACGGTTTACAATTTTGCTGTCCATATTTTAAAAAGGATTTTGAAAAATGGGAGGAGATGGGGAAAAAAGAGCCACAAAAATTATTTGGGGGCTAGAGTGAGAGACAGCAGAGTTCAGTCTCTTTAGTTTCTCAAAAAGAATGAAGTGACAAGATTAGTGTATAAATGCCTTCTCCAGGAGAAAATACTGGGTACTAAAGGGCTTTTTAGTCTAGCAGAGAAAGGCAGAACAAGAACCAATAGCTGAAAGCTGAAGCCAGACAAATTCAAATTATAAATAAGATAGAAATTGATGAGGGTGATTAACCTTTGGAACAAACTACCAAGGGAAGTGGTGGATTCTCCATTTCTTAATGTCTTCAGATTAAGACTGGGTGCCTTTCTGGAAAGTATACTTTAGCCATATGTACGTTATGTCTTAGTCAAACCCAAGGTACTGGGCTCAACACAGGTAACTGGGTGAAATTTAATGGCCTGTGATATACAGCAGGTCAGACTAGATCAGGGATCTCAAACTCAAATCACCACGAGGGCCACATAAGAACTAGTAAATTGGCCCGAGGGCTGCATCACGGAAACCTTTTCATACAATGATACAAAAGTAGAGTCAAAAATGAAGAGTAATATAGTATTCTATTAAAAGTCAATGTATTAACTTTTTAAAAACTGTAATGCAAAGAGGGCTTTTAATAAAATATAAACACTCAATAATGTTTGGAGCTTGGCTGCCAGTGGAGTTGGCACCTATGGTGGGCCGCAGGAAATAACTCCGCGGGCTGCATGTGGCCCCTGTGTTTGAGACCCCTGAACTAGATGATCTACTGATCCCTTTTGTGTGAATCTATGAAACAAGTGTTTGTGTGGAGTGAAGTAATGAAAACAGATGACTTCTTAAGTAAAATGTAAACTTTGTCAAGAGTCCAGCAGCAAGATAGAAAAGAATCATGCTTCTCTCGAAAAAGTCTAGTAAATCAGTTTATTCAGATTAATTTAGTGGCCTATTTGACCTTGAAGAAACATTGCTTATTAAAGAAATAGCCGAATATTTCTCTGGAAGAGCAGAATATTGAGTTTGATCCTGGAACATCGATTTTGGATGCCACCAGATGTCATCGAAAGATACCCACACTAAACATTTAAATTCCTCTTCCAGGCCCTCCAGCAGCTCTTCAACATTAGTTTCTTTGTAAAGCAATCTCTATTCATCGTCAACAGTCCAAATATGTCACAGGTCAATCTGTGCTTATGCCATTAAGAACAACTGAAAGCCAAAGACTTAAAGGTTTCAACTTCTTATCAAGTTCTTTTATGCTAACATCACCTTTAATGTAGCACAAAAAGAGCCGTGTGAAGAAGTGATTGAAGCAATTTGCCCTGGACAATCTCCTCCAGACAGACTTAAACTTGCAGACCCACTACTAGATTCTGCAAGTGAATAACGAGAGAGAAAAAATTAAAGGAAGCAGTAGGAAAATCAACTTTAACATTAGTGTAGGATGGTTGTTCGAACATGGCAAATTATGCAAGAATGGCTTCAAGGATCCAGAATTAAAAATGCATTTCAATGTAATGTTATTGGCTCTACATCTGAAAAGAGAGAACTCAGAAGGAGGTAGTGCTCATCCTGGCACTGAATGGAGATAAATACATGTATTTGCTTTGTTCCTTGTAGGGATTATGGCAGACGTGAACTTTGAAAAAAGGTAGTGGCCTGGGGTAGCAGTTTTTGAAGAGTTTTCCCTGCATAGGAGAAATGCCGGCACGGGGAAAGATGCAGAGATTTTCCATGATAGTTGTGGCTGACCTTTTGTTTTAAGACCTGCTTTTATTAAGCAACCAGTTTCGGGGTGGCTGCTTAAACCAAGTTTCACTTAAAGATGGGCCCAACCAAACCATTTGGATCCACATCTGAGCTCTCCCCAAGTTTAGGGTATTGGGTTTGGGCCCATGTCCAGTTTAACTGTAGTTTAGACTAAGTGGAAAATGTGTGGCGGCTTTAGGAGAGGGAGTGTGTGTGGGTAGCCAGGAAGTATGGTGGGGCTGCTGCCGTTATTTGGGGATTTGGAGCAAATCCTCTAGTAAGTGTATTGCAGGAAATGGCCTAGCCAGAATGGGGTGTTCTGGGTCTAACTGTAACACTGGGTCTAAATGCACATTTCTCTTTTTTATTTTTTCAGAGGGTTTTGGTTCAAACAGCAAGCTCTTCTCCCAAAGGAGCACAGATGCAGCAGATCTCCATTCCCAGAGTTCAGCAGGTCTCACAGCAGGTAATAGCAATGGAGTCGGGGAGCAAATGCTATTGCCATGCAGTCATTTGAAAGCAAACACAACCTGCAGCCCCTCCCTTACCCACATGTCCAGCATGGGCTGCTTGAAACTATATAGGCTCTCTCTTTAATCAATTAAAATATGGATTTTTTTGTAGAGTAGTGTCTGACCAGAGAACTTGAGATGGCAGGGAGAGCCACTGGTTTAAAAAATAATCCTGACTTGTATACACATAGTAGGCCCAAACAAGTAGTTGTGCTGGCGAAGTGTGTGTTTGCATGTCAGAACGGATGGGTGTGAGAACAGCGTGGTTTGTGCAAAGAATTGCCCATGTATATTTTAGTTATGTGAAGTTTGATGTCAAATTTAAAAAAAAAAATACATTCCAAAAATACATTGTCCAAAAGTAGGACAAATATAAAGTTAAAAGTTAATATTCATTCTTAAACAACTTTGAGTGTCCTTTTAAATGCTAATTGCTTGTGTGTGTAGTATCTTCCATGACTGCTTATCAATAATTCATCTATACACCCAGGATTGTCATATTTGTTTCAGGTGCAAACTGTGCAGCATGTATACCCAACCCAGGTCCAGTATGTGGAAGGAGGAGAGGCTGTCTACACCAATGGAACCATGTAAGAGTCTCTGTCATTCACATTACTAGGGCCAATAAATGCCAGCTTGACAGATGTAAAAGTTCATTTTGCTTTCTTTGATAACAGAGCACAATTGTGTCTGCTCTGAAAGGTGGAGAGAGAGTACACAAAAAGCCTTTATTCTCCACTTCATACACCCACCTTGCAGCTGGGTACAGCGTCGGTCCTCACACTCGCCCCTGTAACAAGTTTCAGAGTAGTAGTCGTGTTAGTCTGTATCCGCAAAAAGAACGAGGAGTGGTGTTCTGTTACTTTCTTTGTTAGTACAGGACAGGCTCAACAAAGAAAGTAACAGAATGCTACTAGCCGTCACCTTCAGCCCCCAACTAAAACCTCTCCAGCTCATCATCAAAGATCTACAACCTATCCTGAAGGATGATCCCTCACTCTCACAGATCTTGGGAGACAGACCAGTCCTCGCTTACAGACAGCCCCCCAACCTGAAGTAAATACCAGCAACCACACAACAAAAACACTAACCCAGGAACCTATCCTTGCAACAAAGCCCGGTGCCAACTCTGTCTACATATCTATTCAAGGGACACCACCATAGGACCTAATCACATCAGCCACACTATCAGGGGCTCGTTCACCTGCACATCTACCAATGTGATATATGCTATCATGTGCCAGCAATGCCCCTCTGTGATGTACATTAGCCAAACTGGACAGTCTCTACACAAAAGAATAAATGGACACAAATCTGACATCAGGAATCATAACATTCAAAAACCAGTAGGAGAACACTTCAATCTTTCTGGTCACTCAGTAACAGACTTAAAAGTGGCAATTCTGCAACAAAAAAACTTCAAAAACAGACTCCAACGAGAAACTGCTGAACTGGAATTAATTTGCAAACTGGATACCATTAAATTTGGCTTGAATAAAGACTGGGAGTGGATTGGTCATTACACAAACTACAACTATTTCCCCATGCTAATTTTTCCCCCTACTGTTACTCACACCTTCTTGTCAACTGTTTGAAATGGGCCATCCTGATTATCACTACAAAAGTTTTTTTTTTCTCCTGATAATAGCTCACCTTAATTGATTAGCCACTTAAAGTTGGTATGGCAACCATCTCCTCCTTTTCATGTTCTCTGTGTGTGTGTGTGTGTGTATATACACACACACACACACACACACACACACACACACACACACACACACACACACACACACACACACACACACACACACATATATATATATATCTTCCTACTGTATGTTCCACTCTATGCATCTGATGAAGTGGGTTCTAGCCCACAAAAGCTTATGCCCAAATAAATTTGTTAGTCTCTAAGGTGCCACAAGTACTCCTCATTCTTTTCCCTGTAACAAGGTTTGCTTCATTCTAGTGCTCTTGCAGGCAGTAGCTCCCATAAAGGGGAGAGTGAGCAAGAGGAGAAACAGCACGCACTACCTTGTGTAACGGGTGTGGCAGTGGCCATGCTGCTGCTTTGATGCTGGAGGCATTGTGTGTGTGTGTGTGTGTGTGTGTGTGTGTGTGTGTGTGTGTGTGTGTGTGTGTGTGTGTGAGAGAGACACAATTCCTCAAGGAGATCCCACCCTTAATCACATGGAGCTCACTCTATTGGCTGGTCTACACTACCGCAGTAAATTGATCTAACGTACGCAACTTCAGTTACGTGAATAATGTAACTGAAGTCAACGTAGTTAGATCCACTTACCGTGGTGGCTATACGGCACTGTGTCGACGGGAGAGCATCTCCCGTCAACTTCCCTTACGCTTCTTGGGGAGGTGGAGTACACAAATCGATGGGAGAGTGCTCTCCCATCGATTTAGCGTGTCTTCACCAGACCCGCTAAATTGACACTCGCTGCATCGATTGCAGCAGTGCCTATCTACCGGTAAGTGTAGACATGCCCTATGTAAGTGGATCTTATATTCCTTCTCCAAACTCTTTTGTATCTGTTAGGGAGCTGGGTTTTAAAAATGGAAACTCCACATAAATGAGACACAATTCAAATTGGAAGGAAGGTCCTTTCTAGGGTTTCCTCTTTTCCACTTGAAAGCCTCTTTGTGTCCTTCCCCCTGGGAATTATGGGGTTGCTACGGATTCTGTCTTTCTGTGGTACTCCCAGCTTTGTTGGGATGACCCCATGTCCTGGAAGTCTAGCTGGACCGTAACAAGGGCCAAAACAACTCTCTTAGCCCAGGAAATATCTTCGTGCAGCATCATCATATTGCTTTACCTTGTATTTGTTCCACGTCATGCGAGGGTGCCCTGCTTGACAGACTTGTAAGAGTAGAGACCCTGGGTCTCAATGTTGCTCTGAGTGTAGGTGACATTGGTTCTTACCCATCTTTCCCTTCTCTTGAGCATGATGGCTATTAGTGGGGTAAACTTAAGATTGGATTCTTTGGCACTGGCACTTGCTCTAGACTTCTTGTCCAGTTCCTAAAACTTATCATCAGAGATGGCCCTGCGCCCCCCAAAAAAAGCAATTTTTGTCACGAGAAATTAAAAAAACCAAAACCTTTTCCTGCAATTTTGTGTAAAAGTATTTCAGTTTTTCAACAGAAAATCAAAAGAGAAAAAAATAAATTTCTAATTTTTCAATGAAAAAATGGAACATTTCAACCAAACTGAAAAATGTGGGCAAAAGCTTTTACTTTTGGACAAAAAGCCATATTTATTGAAAAAATATGTTTTGATGAGAAAATTTCAACCAGCTCTATTTACCACAGATTCTTGAGCGATAAAGGTAAAATTTTCAAAAGCATCTAAATGACTTTAAAATGTCAGTCTCATTTTCAATAGGGACTTGGGCACTTCGGAGCTTCAGGCCGGTTCTACAATAGAAATTTTTGCCAGGAAGTAATGTTAGTTAGGGCTGTGAAGTTTTGTTTTTGTGTTTTTTAAAACAACATTTCTATACCAGAAAAAGCCCTGGTATAGATGCAGTTTTTGCCAGTTTAACGTATTTCATTTGGGGAATTAATACCAGAAAACTCCCTCTTTTTGCCTTTATATAAACTGTGTCTGCATTGAGGGTTTGTTGGTAGCCAACGTTTTTCAGTGTTGACTAGGCCTCAGTCTCATTGAGGCATTTTTGAATATTTCCCCTAAGTTCTGAAGACCCAGGCTGTCAGAAGGCTCCTTCTTGGGCCCTGTGCTCTATCGTGCTATGCCCAACATTCCACCTCTGACAAAGGAAATGTTCCAAAGGGCTCTGGCTTGAGGCCTGTTTCAGGGCTGTCATGGGAGAGATTAATGTTGTCAACTGACTTTTGCTGAACTACATTTCAGTAGAGCAAATCCCATCTGCAATGGAGTCGAGGCTTTTTAAAAAACTTACTGAGGATCACAGTGTGAGAGTGAAATTAGAGATTTTAAGCGTCTCTCCGTTCGTGTGTGCGTCGCATCCTAACCGTATTGTTCTTTGACAGCCGAGCCGCCTACTCCTACAACACCGAAGCTCAGATATATGCCCCCAGCAGCGCAGCTTCCTATTTCGAACCGCAGGGAGGTGGAGCACAGGTGACTACAGCGGCATCCTCTCCTACAGCCATTCCCTCTCACAGCATGGTGGGCATCACTATGGACATTGGGGGAAGTCAGATCCTCTCCAGCTCGGGAGCCTATCTCATTCATGGGGGGATGGAAAACACTAGACACTCTCTGTCACTAACTTCACGCTCCTCTCCAGCAACGGTATGTAGCCCTGAAGGTATTGTCACTACAGGGCCAGGAATTGTTCACGGGAAACTGAAAGGACTTCAGAAAATAAATAAGATATGTGTGTGTGAGATATATATAGATATATATATATATAATAACATGAATGAGAGGGAGAGAACACATGCTGGTGTGGTGCAAGTGTTTTATTAGCATGAGCTTGGGATGCATCATTACTCATGAGGTTAAGCGGTAACTTGATTACAGCCTCTAAGTATTGACATGGGGAAGAAATATTTAATAATGGGCCCTTTATTCTGGCAGAGAAAGGTATAACATGATCCAATGGCTGGAAGTTGAAGTTAGACAAATTCCGGCTGGAAATAAGATGTCAATTTTTAAGTGAGGGTAATTAACTGTTGGAACAATTCACCAAAAGTCATGATGGATTCCCCATCACTGATCATTTTTAAATCAAGATTGGCTGTTTTACTAAAATATCTGCTCTAGGAATTATTTTGGGACGGCCTGTGTTGTACAGGAGGTCAGACTAGATGATCACAATGAACCTTCTGGTCTTGGGATATATGAGTCTAGTGGTTTGTTAAGTATATCATCTCAAACACATGCTGATAAAATCTTTATGCTACCCTGTGCCATCATGTAGTCTGTATATGCCACATACCAAATACATTTCAGGATATTAGAGTTTTAAAACATTTTTTATTGGGACTATATTTTTTGTGTTCCTCAACCTGTGAAGTCTCGTGCTGAGTTCCCATAAGCCCAGCTCTACTGGACTCAGTGGGATAAAAAAAGCTTTTTTCTTTCATATTTAAAAATATCAGGGGTATTATGTCAGAACTTTCCAGTCTTAAAAGCAAGTGTTAATTGGGTGCTAATGTCCTGTTAGAACACCGTTCATCTCCCTTTCCAAACGGCTGGTGTGGGGGTGTGTGTATATATATAAATATTGTGACAGACCCAGGCCAGTTGGGTTCAACAAAATAGTAACATGCAGATACACTGGCCACTGGAGTAGCAGTTTTCTGTTCCCTGACTGACCAGAGCAGGGACTGCTCCAGGCTAATGAGAACACCTGACTCCAATTAACCTACAAAGAGTCAGCTGAGGCCATTAAGGTGATGTGAACACCTGTCTCTAATTAAGGGCTTTCTGATACTATTAAAGGGCTCACTCCAGTCAGGCTGAGGAGAGCCAGGGAGCCATAGGAGAGGAAGTGCTGCTGAAGGGCTGAGTAATGAGGACATCCTCAAGCCATTGGTAGGGGAGCCCTAAGGTAATGGTGAAGAAGAGAGAAGCGGGAGAGCTGTGGGGAAGTGGCCCAGGGAAACATAGCAACTCTGGCAGTGAAAGGTCGGCTGCCAACAGCTGCTACCACTAGGGTCCCTGGGCCGGAACCCGGAGTAGCGAGCGGGCCCGGGTTCCCCCCAACCTGTCACTACAGAAACACCTCCGGGGAGGGGAAGACAGGCCATAGGCGCCGACTCCGTGGTGCTCCGGGGCTGGAGCACCCACGGGGAAAAATTGGTGGGTGCAGAGCACCCACCGGCAGCTCCCCGCCATCCCCGGGGCTCGCGGCAAGCTCACCTCAGCACCGGGAGACATTGCGGGGCCCCGCCCCCGACGCTGGGCGACGTTGCGTCGGGGGCGGGGCCCCGCAATGTCACCCGGCGTCGGGGGCGGGGCCCGGCGTCGGGGGCGGGGCCCCGCCACGTCGCCCGACGTCGGGGGCGGGGCCCGGCATTGGGGCAGGGCCCCGCCCCTGACGCCGGGCGTCAGCCCCCACCGGCGCCACTGGAAGTTGGCGCCTATGAGACAGGCCCCTGTCAGGACAGGAGGCTAAACTGTTCTGAGATAAGCCCTATAGGGACAACAGAGACTGTGGGAGTTCTCTCACCAACCTTGTGCTGGCTTATGATGAAAAGTGCTCAGTAGACTTTAACCCTGGCCCTAGAGAGAGAGAAGGGCTACGTGGAGGGTTGGAGTGAGCCTCTGAGGCTAGCATAAACCGCCTAGAAGCGCGGGACCCACGGGGACAAGGTCGGCGCTCTGCCACAATATGTAGACTTTATTGCAGTATATGTAGCTAGTACCCGCTACACTGAGGAAAAATGAGAATTGCTAATTGGAGAACGCTCTTGAAAACGTGGCCAATAAAGTTCTCATTTCTAGCCCTGCAGGGTTTTGAAATAAGAGACTTAAATTTTTTGCATTTGCATGCCTAGAAGAGCTGTTGCTGATCCACAGCTGAATTTTTCCTGTTCTGGACCTTGGGCAGGGGTAATTTTTTTTTTTTTTTTTTTTTTTGGTGGGTATTTCAACATTTCTGGAGAAAGAAGGCAGAAACATTTCTCCTGCAGGTTGTTTTTGAGATGAGGGGGGGAAAGCCATTGTTGGAAGCTGTTAGAGTAAATGCCAGGTGGGACAGGAGTAGTAGGAATTAATTTAGCACATGGATATCACCTCCACCTATGTGGCTTGTATGTGTGTGTAAATGCATAGATTTAATTTCAAATGCACTTGAAAAACAAAATACAGGACCTTCACTTATTTCGATCATGTCTGTTCTTGTCATTTTGAGTCAAATAAGTGCTGATCTTGTCACCTGCGTGGGGATGTATTTTAGTCTGCAGAGCAACATGGGATTACTCATGTGTCAGGTGCTCTGATACTGTGGTGATGGGTACAGTACAAGAACCTTAATAGAATTAAATGTCAATAGCATCATCTCACTAACAGGTCTAATTGCTGTAGCTGTCTTATGGGATTTTTCTTGTCTTTCTCTCTTCTTTGGCTTCATTCAGGATTTAGGCCCCTTACTGTTGAGACAGACCAGCAGGAACAATTCCTGCTCTAAATAGCTCACCGTCTAAGGACAGATAGACAAGAAGACAGGTTAGCGAGAAGAAGAAACAACATATAATTTTTTAAAAAGTGAATATACATGTGAACTAGATTCACTGTAGGTAGCACAGCAGAGGTAGGTCTTCAAAAGGGATGTAAATGTGGCCAGGATAGGAGCCTTGCAGATAGGCCCAGGAAGGGAGCACTGCATATGGAGCAGCAAGGAAGAAAGCGCAGAAATGTCCATGTGGATGGTTGAAGGTAGAAAAAGGAGTGTAGAGGGTAGATGTGAACAACACAAAGTGAGACAAGTGAAAATAAGTGGAGAGGACAGAGTTCCCTAGAAGTTTGAAAGCAATGGCAAGAAGCTTGAATTTCCTGCAATAGAAGGTGAGGAGCCAGCAGAAGGATTCAAAGAAGAGAGTGACTTGATCAAATTGATGATCAAGGAAAACTACTTTAGTTGCAACATTTTGTATAGACTGAAGAGAGGGCAGCATGGATGTTAAGGAGGCCAAAGAGGACTAAGATATCCTGTCTTCAAGATAGGATATGATGAGGCCCTGCATAAGAGATTCAGCTGTGGGGATGGAAAGAAAAAGGCAGCTCATGGTGATACTGAAGAGGAGGAAGCAGCAGAATTTGGATGTGGCCTGGGTGAATGGGAGAAGACCAAGAGGGTAGTGGTGCTGTCAACAGTGACAGAATGGGGAAAGATGAGGGTTTGGGAGGGGAGATGAATGAAGCCAACAGCGAGACATTCAAAAGGAGAGGACGAATTATCTTCATATGTGAGATCTGTGGTCAAGAGCCAGCAGTCCCAAACTGGTGATAGCATAAGGAATGTTTCTGGTTTTAACTTGATCTTTGCTGGTAAAGCCTACTGAAATCCTGGCAAAGGGTTTACTGGTAAAGATTTGTGTGAACCTAAAAAAGAAATAAGCATCTTAGCCCACCCCCCCATAAGAGTGGCCATACTGGGTCAGACTAATGGTCCATCTAGCCCAGTATCCTGCCTTCTGGTGGTGTCCAATGCCAGGTGCTTCAGAGGGAATGAACAGAACCAGTAATCATCAAGTGATCCATCCCCGTCGCCCATTCCCAGCTTCTGGCAAACAGAGGCTAGGGACACCATCCCTGCCCATCCTGGCTAATAGCCATTGATGGACCTATCCTCCATGAACTTATCTAGTTCTTTTTTGAACCTTGTTATAGTCTTGGCCTTCACAATATCCTCTGGCAAAGAGTTCCATGGGTTGACTGTACATTGTGTGAAGAAATACTTCCTTTTGTTTGTTTTAAACCTGCTGCCTATTAATTTCATTTGGTGACCCCCTACTTCTTGTGTTATGAGGAGTAAATAACACTTCCTTATTTACTTTCTCCATACTAGTCATGATTTTATAGACCTCTATCATATCCCCCCTTAGTCATTTCTTTTCCAGAATGAAAAGTCCCAGTCTTATTAATAAAACGAAAATAAGAAAGAAAAACTTGTAGCACCTTAGAGACTAACAAATTTATTTCAGCATAAGCTTTCGTGGGTTAGAACCCACTTCATCGGATGCATGGAATGAAACATACAGTAGACAGATATTTATACAGTTTCATTCCATGCATCCGATGAAATGGGTTCTAACCCACAAAAGCTTATGCTGAAATAAATTTCTTAGTCTCTAAGGTGCTACAAGTTTTTCTTTCTTATTTTCGTTTTGCTGACACAGACTAACACGGCTACTACACTGAAACCTAGTCTTATTAATCTCTCCTCATATGGAAGCTGTTCCATACTCCTATCATTTTTGTTGCCATTTTCTGTACCTTTTCCAATGCCAAGATATCTTTTTTGAGATGGGGCAACCAGATCTGCATGCAGTATTCAAGATATGGGTGTACCAATGATTTATATAGAGGCACCATGATATTTTCTGTCTTATTATCTATCCCTTTCTTAATGATTCCCAACATTCTGTTCGCTTCTTTGACTGCCGCCGCACATTGAGTGAACATTTTCAGAGAACTATCCACAATGACTCCAAGATCTCTTTCTTGATTGGTAACAACTAATTTGCATTTATCAACCTCTCTGCATGACTGTGATTATGGCTGGAATAGTGATCTTCTCCATGGTCTATAGCTAGCAGCTCTACCAGATGGGCTGAAAAATAGAAATCATATGAAGTCATATGATGATGCCTATTCTAGGAGATAAGTGTTTGTGATGTCTATGCTAGGAAAGGGTGTGTGTGTAATCAGATGTCCAGAGGCAGGACAGCCTGACATTTTCATATCTGTAGCTCCCCAGAACCCTTCTCTTCCTCTGGTCCTTTCTGAGCCCTAGTAATATAGATGATTTTAGTTCTTTGCTCAGGAAATGGGTTTGTACCCATTTTCACTCTCCACCAATTAGTGAGTAGCAGTTAATAGAGAACTGTCATCACCTTGTACACCAGTGTTCATGAAGTGAACCAGCAAAATCTTAAATAATGCATGTCTCTGGCCTGCCGGTTGACCTTTCTTGTTAGATAACAAAGATCTAGTTCCTCTTTGTCCTGGGCTAAAGCTGGGATGGAGGGAGGGAAAGATACAGCAGCTGATTTTCTTAAGGCGCTCTGCTGAACCACATTACCTTACACAACATATTTTTGGTGGCCCCAGCGTGCGGCCACCAACTCTTGCTGGTGGCCGCTCTGAGAATTTTTCCTAAAATACTTAATTAACTTTAGGAGAAACAAATAGATATGCACATATATGTGTCCAGATCATTGTAATTTATTCATGTAGGTTTTTTTTCAGACTCAATAATAAAAGTAATGTGCAGTTGTCTCTGCTCTTTAC
This sequence comes from Macrochelys suwanniensis, assembly GCA_033296515.1. Lineage (NCBI taxonomy): Eukaryota > Metazoa > Chordata > Testudines > Chelydridae > Macrochelys > Macrochelys suwanniensis. The sequence continues at coordinate 6,754,495 of CM065799.1, forward strand.
TGGACCTAAACAGAATAGAAACAAAAATAAAGTGCTTTGCATGTTTTGATTTTTTTTAGATTGCTAGTTAATAATTCTGCTACTGGAAAAGTGATATTTGTTAATATCACTTTTCACAGCAGACTTGCTCAGCCCTGGCATGTTGGGGCACAAATTAAGCCCTGGATGAAGAGGTGGGTAAGGCATCAGGGGCAATGGGGGTCTGGAGGAGGCAGCGGGGGTTGAGGTGATGGCGGGGGGTGAGTCCAGGGATGGCGCCCAAAACCCTGTGGCTGGGGGACAGAGCCACGACGCATGGCCAGACTCTGCCGCCCACCACCCAGGACGGAAGCCTGAAGCCTGAGCCGCACCACCCCTGGGAAGGTGGGGAGCTCTCACTGGTTGCCTGTTCCTACAGCGTTTGTGGCTCCGGAAGGGGATAGGGACCAACTCTTGCAGGCAGCCCCAGAGAAGGAGGCAGTACTTTACTGCCCCCGCCCCTCACAGCCCAGGAGGCTGCGGCCGCAGGAAAAGCTCCTGGTGGCCTCATGCAGCCACGGTGGCATTTGAGAAACGTGCTTTAGGCCACAAAAGCCCTGTGTCAGCCCAAAGCAACTGATATTTCATGTTACCCGAACTTCAGTGTCCCTTCCACTAAAGTAGCAAATCATGGCATGGGCTGCTGTTGCCATTCTGATTAAAAACACACACCTTAATGCGGGGCTGTAAATATATCTAGGCACTTCGTACCAGCCTCTTCTTTTATTTTATTTTTTGAAAATGTAAAACGTAGCATGCACACTTCTTTAGGGCTGTGTTTATCACTGCACACCTATGATAGAGACTTGTTGCTGTTCTCTGCATTATGTGGGGAAGGAAACGGTGTCTCCCTATGACATTTTGACTCATTTCCTCAAGGCTACATCAGCAATCTGCCTGTGCTGATGAGTTTTGGTTCTTCCCAGTTATCACAGGATGCTGGAGATGTTTCTTTTAGAAACCACTAAAGCCTACCGAGTCCTTGAAACTGGCCCTTTTTTGAGCTAGATAGTATCTTGTTAAGCTAAGGAGCACCATAGTCTGCATACTTTGTACTATGTCACTGACTATTTTCTGAGTGGAAACAAAGGAATTTATTCTGCAGCGTAGTGTACAGGAGGGAGGGGACAACACCTAGGCACAGACATTGTGGAAACCACTTCTTTGGCTACTGAAGTAACCAGATCCATTCCACTCATTTAGGGCTCTGGCAGAGCCCTCCCTGAACTGGGCTTGTGAGCAGTTGTCTTCATTGTTTATTTGTTTAAACGCCTTTTCTGTTCCCTTTAAGAAAAGGCCCTTAAAGCAGCTCCAGCCCCGCCCCATGAGGAAAAATCCTAAAGGGAAATAAAAAACAAGCTGAAAAGTATTTTCATCTGACACAGAATGAGAACGGTGAGATCTCTGATGGAGGATGTATACAGGAGCAGCAGCGTTGGCCTGACCCGTCCCTATAGGATTGTCTCACAAGGCACTCTAACCATTTGGGATAGTCTGGGCAGATACCCTTAACCCTGGCTGCATTTCAATTCCTGCTTACACGGTGTTCCCTGCTAATGGCATCCCTCGCTGTTAGGGAGCGCATGGTGGGTTATTGAAAATGTGGGTCCCAATTCTCCATTGTGTAGTCACTGACACCAGCGCAGCGGTGCTATGAGATACCAGATCAGAACAGCCGCATTGTACACCCACTTTGCACTGGTGTAAATGACTGCACAAGGTGCAAGGTAATGGAGACTCAGACCCAAGATGGTCTAGATCCCTGGTTCTCAAACTTTTCAGATTGACGATTTCCTCTACCTCCCCCTTCACATTTACTATGAAAGTGAGAGTAAAAAAATGTATCCGTGAAATAAGCTCATATAATTTGTATGTATTTTGAGAGACTGACAGATAGTTCTTGGCCTTGGAGGGCAAGGGAGAGGAGGGAACAAGGTTTTATTTGCTTTAGATTGTAACAAAATTTTCAGTGCCTCGTGACTCCCCTCCCCACATGTGCCTTTTATAACCCCTCTGGGTGTTGCAACCCACCGGTCGGGAAATACTGATCAAAGTGGCTGTTTTCCTTCCCCAAATCCTGAAGAATTTTGCCACCTGGTTGGGGTCCCCCCCTTGCAGGTATCCTCAGAAAAATGTTCTAGGAGATTTGGGCTCCTCTGCTGCCTGTGGTGGGAAAAGCAAAACACACCTTTAAGTGACAAAATGAAAACGGCAGAGCCGGTACAGGCAGTGAACCTGAGTATTCCGGTCTGTTGCTAAATAGATTGCCGCCCCCAAAAGGAGCAGCTGTGACAATGAAAGGTGAATTGGCCTCTACGTCAACTGTTGAGGGTCTGCCTGTTCTTGAGTTTAATAATAGTTCCCTATAATTACATAGCAGCTTTCATGCTGAATGCTTTACTACAGACTGTCTAAAGGGGCTCCCCCGCCATTGGTTTGAAGCCAGCAACACGACACAGCGGTGTATTAAATGAGGAAATGAAGGATAACTTCTTTAATTGAATGTGCATAGACGTCAAGGAAGGCAGAATGTAAATACTCAAGGTGGAATATGGTCAGGATAACAGTGCTAATGTGCCTGCTGTTGGGTAGAGTGCCATGGATGGATGAGACATTGGTTTAAACTCTCATCCAAGGGCTGACACCATTTTGCAACTCTGATTCAAAGGGGAGAGTGCCCCGTAGTGAAAGATTTTCTGCACACGGAGGTCTTGCATCCAGCCGCTGACAAGGCCCACTTCTGATTAGCTAGTAAGATACAATATGGCATACCACAAGGCTGCATGATTTTAGAGTGACACCGTATGCCCATTAGTGCATTATCTGTAGTAGCTCTGCTGGATTCAGTATTTTGATCAACTACTATTAGTTTGTTTGTTGTTTCTGTTAGTAATTTAGGAAATGCTAATAACCAAAGCTATTAATTTGGGTTTCACAGAGATGGGTCTGATGATAAAATGCACCATCTTTATGTGGGTCTCTATTTAGACATACAATAGCCCATTGCTACCAATGAGAATTTTTGGAAGAGTGATTCACTATATTTGTGGAGGGAAAAGGGAAAGAAATAGACATCTCTTTAATAACAGGGAATTTAAAATGCAAGTTCTGAAATGATCCTTGCTCTGTTCTTTCATCCTTAATATGTGTCCTGGCTGCACAGTTAGTTTGCATGTGTTACAATAACATTTCTCTGCTGCACCTTCAACCCGTAAGGACTGTACCTCATCTACCTTGCATCTTTGTCATGAGCCTGTTTATAGAAAGCATTAATCATTATTCAGATTATTAATAAAGACAAATCTTGGCTGTTGCTAACTATCTGATTTCCTTTCTTTTCTTTTTTCTCATGCACATTTTCTTTAGCTTGAAATGGCGATTGAAAACCTACAAAAAAATGAAGGGATTACATCACACAAAAGCAGTTTGCTCAACAGCCATGTAAGTTACTATTGGACTTTACAACCTCTTCCCTGCTTTGTTAGGAGCATTATTTATAGACGTTTTGTACACCAGCTAATCTGGGTAAATCAAAGCAGCCTAAGGTGTGGTCGGCTGCACTCCCCATAACAGCCTTGTCCATAGAAACAATAGTGTGCAAAAGCCTGCAACGATTTTTATGGTTGTTTGTCAAGATGCTCTGGATTCTGTTATCAGTCTCTGCCCCATATTGGTTTATTTAATCTACCTTGAAATAGAAACTACAGGCACTTAGGTAAATGCATTGAGAGGTTTGTCTCCCTTCACTGGAGGTTTGCTGGAAAACAGTTTTGTAAGGCGTTGCAGCAATGCTCTGTAGTGAATCATAACAGATGTCCCCTACACCTGTGTAACAAAAGTATAGTGTGTGTGTGTATGTGTCTTGGAGTGCGTGAACCTGTATTTCTTCTTTCTATAGCCAGGAAAGGCCTTGACTGTTGCAAAGCTATGCTCAACTCACTTGCTGGACCTTTCTATTTCATGCTGATAGCAACCATTGCTTTGGGTGAAATTCACCCTGGTCTTCTGGGCCTATACAAGGCCTTCTGTGTTATGTCTTCAGGCCTTGATCCAGCAAAGCTTAATTTTAAGCACATGAGTATGTGGGGCTAAAAGGCTCTGATCCAAACCATGCTGAAGTCAATAGGAAGGTTCCCATTGAATTCAGTGGGCTTTGGGATCAGGTCCCAAGTGTGGTTCTACACTGAAAAGTCATGGTATAAAAATGGCACCTTTTCCCACAGTCCTGGTCTCTCTGCATTTCAAGTCAGATCCGTTGACCCTGTTGGGGAACAAAAGGATAACTACCCCCCACCAGCCCTGGAGCAGTGGTGTAGCCAAGATGGGACCTTTGGGTGGGCCCCAACTTCGGGTGGGTGGGCAGTGATGGGGGGAAGGAGGGATTGGGGCCTACCTCCTACGACCACCTCCTGGCAGCTTTGTGGGGGGGGGGACAGGGGGGTGATGGATGCTCTGGCGAGGGAACCTCTGGTGCCCCAGGCGCACACCCAGCTCTGGCTCCCCAAGCGGCAGGATTCCTCTGTCACCGTGGGGTCGCTTGAAGCTCAACCTCCTCCCACTGGCAGATTAGCCACTGGGCCAAAGGGGCACGCCGGGGGCCCCCAGAAAGATGGGTGCCCACACCCGGTGCTCCTGCTGGAGAGTGGGGTTGGGGCGCAGGGCGGGCAGAGCGGGGCAAGCGCCCAACCCTGCTCCCCAGCTGGAGCGCTGGGCAGGCGGAGCAGGGCAAGCCCCCAACCATGCTCCCCCACTGTCCAAAGGACCACCGAGGGGGGCAGAGTGGGGCAAGCCCCCATGCCCCAACCCCGCTGTGCGGCTGGAGCACCGGGTGGGCAGAGTGGGGCAAGCTGGAGCCAGATCAGAGTTGGTGCTGGGGCGTGGGCCTGGATGCTAAGTGGGTGGGCTGCGGCCCACCTGTGGCTACGCCCCTGCCGTGGAGAACTGGCACAGCTCTGCTGTAGTGAACTGGACTTCTTTTTGGTTCACAAGTCAACAAAACTGTTAATTTAATGGTCCAATCCCTCAAGGTGCTGAACTCCACCCTTTCGGCCCTGAGCACCCTCAACTCTCATTTGAGTCAGTGGGAATTGAGATCACTTAGCGCCTTGCAGGATCAGGCCTTCAAATTCCTGTGTCATCAGATTATATTCATGGTCAAATCCATGCAACTCCACCGAAGAGCAGCACAGATGAGACTATGGGAACATTTGCTGTACAGAGTCAGCCTTATTGATGATGGTGCATAAGCCGGAAATAACCCAGCTATTAGAGCACAGGGTGGTTTAGATGACCTGGCAGTAGGAAAAATACACACTTGTCAACTTGAGAACATTTTGATGTGGAAAAATATTGCAATAAATGTGGAATCCCACTCTGACCAATTTTTAAAATAGTCATGTCTCTGAGTAAAGCAGCATTCATTATGGAGCCTGGGGCCAGGCCTGGCTATTCTGCACTAGGGTGAATTTCACCAAAAAATAACAAAAAGAAAATAACTCTACCAGTTTTTTTCAAGTATATCAACTTTATTTTTGTGTTATTGTAGTTAGTGTTCTGGTTGATCAGATACTAGAAGTGTTCCGTTTGATCAGATTTTAGAAGAAATCTCCAGTATTGCCTTCCCTAAGTGTTCAAAAATTATGCGATTGTTTTAAACAATCATTAGATTTTTTTTTAATTGATTCTTTTTGTTGGATTTTTCGGTTTGAACCTTTAGGAGTCACATTTTGAAGCTTATTTTTGCAACCATAGGATTAGAAACTTTAAAAAAATGAATACTGAGATTCTCCTGTAATCACATAATTCCAGGAACTTTAAGATAAACACTAAAAATCGTGAGACCTGCAGTAAAATCATGGGAGTTGGCAACACTGAATCTTTTCTAGTATTTCTGGGAATTTCTAAAGAGCACTGCTGATCTCATAATTTTGACTCTATGAAGTGCTGTAGGAGGACAGAAGGCCGAAGGGTCAGAAACTCAGCCTACCCAGCTATGTCTGGTAATGATTTAAATGTCCATTACAACAGGCATGCCCCTCTTTTTTTTCTGTGTGGAGGCAAAAATGCTTCTGACTTCCAACATTAAAAATAAAATAAAATAAATCTCTGAATCAGGAATCCTTTGTTAACGTCTTTGCAAGCATGTCCTGCTGCAAGCATGTCTTTTTGAAATCCCTGGTAGAGTAGATAAAGTAACTGGCTGGTTTGAGTTTCCTTTTTCCTTCTCATGAACAAACAGTTGCTGTTTCTGCAGAGACTATGTTAAATGGAATTACTTTACAGTGTAGAAGTAAAGAACAAGAACAAAGATTTCTTTAAATTGTCTGTAGTTTTATTTAGGTTCTGTTATAAATAAGTTTTTACAAAGCCTAATATGTATAAGTGTTTTCATGAAAACGTGTATACATATTAGTGTTTGCATAGGGTGACCAGACAGCAACTGTGAAAAAACGGGATGGGGGATGGGGGGTAATAGGCACCTATATAAGAAAAAGTCCCCAAAAACGGGACTGTCCCTATAAAAACAGGACATCTGGCCACCCTATATTTGCATTACCCTGCTGTTAGAAACCCAAATACAACAGCATTGGGCTTGTGCATGAGAATCAGAAAGTGAAAGGCAAAAGGAGGCAGCGGTCTGTCCAAGCTGAATGGATTGGGAAAAAATTAACTTGGCATAAATCATGCAAATAAAAATAGATTTTTAAAACTCTTTGTTTTGATTATTCCAAGCACTGTTAGTATCATGAGCAAGGATAGTAAACAGAATTGGATTTTTCTCTTGGCAGTTTGCCTTGGGCCCCCTATTTTAGAGGGTCCCCAAACCAAATGGTATTGCAACCTGGTGCACAGAGTCACAGCACCACTCACATTTGGCCTGGCCACCCCTCCATCACAGAGGGAGCTCACTCTCCACCCTGCCCTCCCTGGGGGCCTCCCCTCAGTGGTAATTTTTTTGGAAGGGCTGGGGGGCCTCATTTTCAGATTTTGCCCTGGGCTCCCAAAATCTCTGTGTGGCCCTGAGTGTCTCTGTACTCCCCAGGGAAGTTGTTAGCGAGTGACAATTACAGTATTAGCTAGGGCTTAGTTGCTTTCTTTGTTTCTTGTGCAAAGTTTCATTAAGGTCATAGAAAACTTTGCAGAGGTTTTCATTAAGTTCATTAAGTATGCTGTTGAGGTTTGTTTTACTTCTTCATCCTTCATGTTACACAAATCTGTAAATTCCTAGGATAAAGATTCCTATATTACCAGCAGCAACTGTATCATGTCAAGATTTCAAAAACCAGTAAGTTTTATTTATCGGGCAATGATTTTATCTACTCCCTGAGACCCATTCCTGTTAAAAACCCTTCACACAATTTATGCTATTGAAGTCAAGGACACTGTTCACATGAGTAAGAGCTACTTTTGGTAGCAAGTCTTTGTGGGATCAGATCCTAGCCCTCCAAAAAGTTCTTGTTGCATATGTTTATGTGTACTTGATGGATCTGAAAGTTAGAAACTGAGGCTAAAGTTATAGCTGCGGTGACACATGAAATTCTTTATGAAATGATGTTTCATATAACTGTATAAGCTATAACTATTGCTGAGGCTGCACTAATCAGATGCGTAGCATCAGACAATTAGGTCAGAGGGAACACTCTGTGGATGTCAGTTATATGAATTTTCAGATGATGGGAAGCGACTTAAATAAGGCTACAATTTTCAAGCATGTGTGTCTGAAGTTAAGCACCTAAATCCATATTTAGGCACAAAGTGGCCTGCTTTGCAGAGGTTCTGAGCAGCTACAAGTTCTGAACACCCACAATTTTCAGGGGAGTCAACAGGGGCTGTTAGTTCTCTGCATCTCTGAAAACCAGGCCATTTCTTTAGGCACCCAAATATGGATTTGCTTGCTTAGCGGCAGCCAACCATATTTGAAAATCTCCTGCTGAAATCTTTAAGGAGAGGAATCATGTAGGGTTCTATAACTGGGGATAACTAATGATGGGATAAAGCTGAGCAATGGAAAATATGCAGTGAATATCAGGAAATGTTTCCTGGCCGTGAAATTAATCTCCTGTGGGAAGTGGTAAAAACTGAAATGTTGCCATTGACTTCAGTGGGGCCAGGATTTTACCCCAAATTCCTTTTAAAATCAGACTGGACAAAGCACTAGTAAAACTACTTCAGGGAATAATTCTCCATCGACAGTCTAGGAGGAATGCAGTGAGCTAAAGAAGAATGAACCTTCACTTCTGTGACAAAAAAGTCAGTAGATCAAGTCCTTGAGACAACGTCTCAGCAAACAGTGGTGTAATTGTAGGTGACGCCCCCTATTTTTGGTTACTTCAGACACATTAAATTAATGCTAGGACTTTTCAGGGGCTAAAAAAGAGAAACGCACAAAAATCTTCGTAACATCTGCTTCCTGAGGCAAGTCCTTAGAAGTTATTAGCAACTAACTTCCTGAGTGAGTTCCTTGGAACTGAAACATGTTTAGAAGGTCAAACCTAGTTGTGACTGATCAGCACCTAGTTGGGTCCACAGGACAAATGGAATTAATGAAGAAAAAGGTTAACTTATGGCCAACAAAACTTCTAAATACATGGAATGGGCTAAAATGAACATGGATACAGGCTAATTTAAAACAGCACTACTTATCTGTGTGCTAGGAGCGCTTGGCTCATCTCTTGTTATAGATGGCTTAATCAGTAACTTAATGGTTACAGAATGGCTCATTGTAAGAATTTAGTGTGCCATTCTCGTTTCAGGGATCCATGGAGATATGGTTCCCTCTGCAAATAAGGGTGTGAAGTGATGTAGGTCACCATACTCTCAATACCCTTTTAAAACAGAGCTTGAGACTGAAGGTTTAGATTTTGAAAATTCTTTATCCATGAGATGTGTATAAAAGAGCAGAGAAGATGTTAATGGGAACGATGCTCCAAGCAGCCCTCCAAAATACAGGGTTCAGAGCAAATGACCCAAGAAGTCTCTGCTGGCCGTGGTATCTAGTGATCTGATCGAACGCTCATTGAAATCAGTGGAAACAGTTTGTTGAATTTCAATGGCATTTGGGTCAGGCCCTAAGATTTCCTGTTAATATAAAGAAATAAAGCCTAAAATGTAGCTTTTAAATTTGTCTTGTATGCAGTAGCCCATAATAGGCTGACGTTTCAAATTTTAGGCACTCAACTTTCAACTACAAAACATGTGCATAAATGCAATTAGCTCATTCTGTGCATAAAAGGAATATGGTGCATACTTCAGGTCTGATTCTACTCTGACAGAAGCATACGTTGAAAATACCACCGTTGAAATAAATGGGCCTGATTCACCACTGCACACCTGAGTTGTGATTGCAGTGGAGTTACTGCTGTAAAACTTGAGGAACAAGTAGTGAATTAGGATGCTAGAGGTGCACTGCTATAAACCTGCTGTCAAGAAGATACAGGCCTTTTTGTGTGTGAGCAGGTATGTGTTTGCTGAACAGAGACCTGCATGCACAAGTGTACAAAGCACTTGGCATGTGCTTTAATACCATTGACTTCAGGGACAAAGCATCTGCTTAAGGTTAAGCACATACTTGAATGCTTTGTTCTATCAGGATCATCTTTTGCAGCTAAGATTTTGGCACACAAGGCTTGATTCTGCTCTCCTGTTAGCTTTACATCAGTGTAACTCCATCTGCGTCAATTGAGTTACTCCTGATTTACACCAGTGTAAAGGGAGATCCGAATCAGGCCCTATTTTTGAAAAGGTTGGCCCAACATATCATCAGGATTCTCCTCATTTTTATTAAAGGAAGTACCTTATCAATATTTACTCCTGGTTGGATATCTAGCTTTTCTCTTGCTTTTTTTATTTTATTTGTCAATATTTGCTTTAAAAATGTACTCTTTTTATTTTTCTGAACCTGGCATTTAGCCAATTAGAGAGGCTTTACATTCTAATTCATGAACTGCAGTTGTGTGACTGACCTGCCCTTTCAAACTGGCTGAACATAAATAATTTATATCTAATTGCAAACTCTGATCAACATAAATGTCAAGAGAAGTAAAGTTCAGAGAATACATTTGGAAAAATAGCTGGTAACGTGTCAGATTTTAAGGTAGGATTTGGCAGCCATTTAATTTTGTTGTTAAGGGGATAGCTGTAAACATTTCAAGCTTGAAATTAAGACGCATTAACTCAAACAAGCTTTCCTGCTGCACTAACAGTTGACAATTGCTAATAGACAGAGAAGCAATGTATTCAGATTCCTCTGAGATCTTTCTTTCCTAGTAAATAGCATCAGGTATCGTAGCCTTTGTTCTCCTTAACAGGAAGCTCATGAGACTTTTTTTGGCTTTCCATGATTCGTATTCCCCTTGCATTTGTGTAATTGAATGAAGGGAAGACACCAGCATAAGTGGCAATGTATACTTGGGTTTTGATTTCACACTGTTTCTACATCATGAAGGACATAAATATCAGATTGAAACACACAAGAGTTAGTTGCAGTTATGTACTAACTACCAACCACTAAGTCCTCTTGAACTCTGATCACATCAAGAAGGTTCTCCTCCCTTTTAAATGTTGTCCTCTTTTTAAGCAGGCCATTTTAAACATCTTTAGTCTTTCAAGTGTGTGGGTTTTTAAAAAATTACATTTTTCTATGTAAAGCTCCAGTGGCTGTTGGACAACTATGAGACTGCTGAAGGTGTGAGTCTTCCCAGGAGCTCGCTGTATAACCATTACCTGCGGCACTGCCAAGAGCACAAACTGGATCCGGTGAATGCTGCTTCCTTTGGAAAACTGATTCGTTCTGTGTTCATGGGGCTGAAAACTCGGCGCTTGGGAACAAGGTTGGTATAATGGGGTTTGAGATTAGGGCTCAGTGGTAGCAGAAGCACATTCCCACCTTTCTTGGGCCCCTACCTGTTTCACTTTACCACTGTTTCTGAAAGGTCACGGAAAGGCCAATGAGCTGAAATGCCACTTCATTAAATTAAATGCTAAATACTATTGCACCGGACACTCGCTGCATTCAGTGACGTTGCAATGAGTAATGGATGAACGGGCAACGACTTGCCATCTTTTTTATAGTTATCATCATTTTAATAATGTGGTGTGGATTACTTGAGAGGCTTTGTTGTTTAGTGATCTGAGTATTAGGCGTCATGGATAATTCCCAGCTCTGCCATAGACTTGCTATTGGGGATTTGGACAAGTTCCTTCACCTGCCTATATATCATTTTATCCATGTGTAAAATTGGTTTAATACCTCCTTCAGAGGAGTGTGTGAGGCTTAACTAATGTTTGTAATGCCTCTGAGAGCCTCATAAAAGATGTTAAAATAATGCAAATATTAGTCGTACTAATAACTGTTTTCAGTGGTTGCAGATTGTCCTTAAGAACAGTGGCTCTTGACTTTACATTTTGCAGGAGGGAGAACTACTGCCCTGTTCTGCCGCAATCTATACCACAAAATGCTCCTCCCCTCCTATCCCTGGTGCTGCAGACCCACCCAACATTATTCACCGGTAACGGCCGTTTATTCCTAGGTCTATATAGTAACAACCAAACAATATCTCAAATGGAAAATTGCCATTTTAAGCAATATAAGTAATCTTAACAGGTCGTAAGGTAAGAGTCCTCTCTCTGAAGGAATCAGCCGTGTCATGTATTTGAGGACAAAGTTTAATTACAGTGGTGTTCCTGAATCAGCTCTGGGTTGGAGAGGCAGCCATTTTGCTGAAGAGATCTCACTTGGGATGCCTGACCATGTGGGGGGTGAACAGAGCTTGCAGTTTCTTAAGCAGTCTTTATTCTGTTTTGAATTTTGGCTTAACAATAATAAACCCCATTGTTTTAAAAGCTAAACAGTCAAGTTCAACTTTGGTTTCATGATTCAGTGTTACAGCAGATGGGAAAACTAGTTTCCAATCTCACACTCTGTTCCACTCATCCCAATCAGTGTCACAAATGAGGTCCCTTTTAATCAAGATTGCTACCAGGAGTTGGAGACTTAGAGAATCATATTGCAATTAAACAGTTAGATTTTGATCTCACCAAAAGATTACACCAAAAGAATTCTGTTGACTTCAGTAGCGTTACTCCAGGTTTTTACTCCAGTGTAACTGAGATCAGAATCTGACCCCAAACCTTTAGATACAGACATGCTGCTCAGAGTTTTCTAATGCAGAAGTAAGCGTCTTACCTATAAAACTTCCAGGGTGCTGGGCTGGGTCCCATGAGCGGAGTGTTCTTTTTAAAAGGTGGGAGGACCCTAACTAAAACAGAATAGGTTAACTTGAATATTTATGTTTAAAAGATAGTTAAAACCCCAAATATGCTGCTGCACATATATTTTTGAAGGAGTGTATTGCTCTTTTATTATTAAAAGACATGTCAACATCTCTTTATAAGAGAAAGTAAAATACATTGACATTTTTTGATAAGGTAATGAATGGTCAAAGTTTTGTGCACACGCGTGCATATAAAGGTATACATATTGGGGTGAAAAATATTTTTATACAAATTTGACTCTCAGTCAAGGTTCTGTCAAATTTCTGTGAAACAATGCTTTCCTGCAGAATGTTTCCATTTAGTTGAAACAGCATTTTCTGAGGGAAATATGTTCAGTTGGAAAAACGTCAACCAGCTGTACCTGAAGAGAATTTGTGCTCTTGGGGTTATGCTTTCAAAAAATGCTCAGCACCCACAATGTGAGCCAGACTTCAAAAAGTTTGGTGCCTAAATGGGAGATGAAAGAAGGAGCCAGATTTTCATAAGAGCTCAGCACATTGGGTGCATGCTAGATGCTGAGCTGTTATGAAAATTGTGCCCTTCCATAGGTGCCTAAATAAGAGCTGAGCTGTTCTGAAATTTGGTCTTGATTGTGGGTTCTGAGCCCTTTGAAACCTTGGCCCTTAATAAAAATATTTTAAATGAAAGATGTGTGGATTCTGAAAAGTGCAGCCAAACAAATGCAGAAATACCAAACTCTTACTACATAAACGTAGTTAAATGAGTCACAAGTTTAGGTCCACTGAAATGACTCAAATACCTTCTTAATGGGTTAACACAATAGCTATGTAAAATATATTACAATAGCTAGGCAGATAACACAAAGCTTGCAAAATCCTTCATTGCAGCAACAGAGAGGGCTAAGCATGCCAAAATCTTTCCTTTATAAACCTGAAGAGAATAATTCCTACCTCCATGTAGAAAAACAGTTGTCAGACAACTGTTCCCTTCTCTAAATTCTGTCTATGGTTGGGCTGTGAAAGTATCATTAAATTCAAGGTGTGTTCAGACTCTTCAATACAGTGCAAATCATAACAGTTCTAAAGAGCACCAACGCGGGTGTCTCTGAGGCTGTAATGAGTGCTTTCCCAGCCGTTTATCCTGTCCCAGTGAGGACCTGCTTGGCCATCATTAGTTACAAATTGACAACTCTTGCTGCAGTCTGATTGAGCAGAACTACTATCTTCAGACATCCAGGCTGTGTAATTATCATCCTCATTTCTATAGCCAAGCACTGGGTAGATCTAAAAAGAACTCCTAGCTTAATGGGGATACTTTAATTGAGTCATCCATGTGGAATGCTGAAAGCTTAGGAGACCCTACAGAGCTGCACTGATCAGCCAGAGAAGAACTCCCAGCCGTTCCTGCTGTTTCGAAATCTTGTGTAGGCTTAATTCAGCCTTGCAAAACTACCATGAAAATGAACTAGCCCAGGTATAAAATCCACCTTCTGCCATGGTGACGTGAAGATAATTTGGGGGCATGGGGTAAGAGTTGGGGGAACCAGATTCCCCCCCCCCCCCGCCCCCAGTGAGGGGTCAATTAGGATGGTTTTATCCAATTTTATGTGCAGAAATCTAACCCCTACAGTGAAGTTCTGTTGCTGTATAAAGCCAATTCAGACTGAAGGGTAGAATGACTCCAAGGTCTTTGTGGCATTCTATATAAATAACAGTTTGCATTCTGACACTTACCTCTTATTCTCCAGTTGCCATTGATCATTTACAGGATAGGTCTCACCAGAAACCACCCTGTAATTAAAATGAAAGAGTCTGTGACCTGAAACATCAATTGCAATTTTAAAAAAGTAGTTCAATTGATATCAAATGTGACACTTTCAGTTCCCGGTTGAGTCAGGAGCTGAGAAGATCAGAACAGCTCCCTTTTGAGTGACGAGGTACATTTCAGCATCTCTGTGGCTCCAGAGTGCAGGCTGAAAGCCACAGGTGAGGGATCATGGAGGACCACCAGCCAAGAGCATTTCTCACTACAACATTCAACTCCTGGAGTGATATCCTGGCCCCATTGAAGTCAATTGGAGTTTTGCCATTGACTTAGGGCTGGGATTTCCCTCCTTGGTGTTTTAAAGCACAGTATATTTCTGGATACCACAGTGACGAGCCTGTTATAAATTCTTAGACAGAAAGAAACCTTCACTCCGTCACAACAAAGGGTCAGGTTTGGCTACCACTGAAGTCAATGGTAATATTTCCATTGGTTTCCATTATTAAACGTAGATTTGGCTCAAAGTAATTTGACTTGGATAATCCGTTATCTGCCTGTGAATAAGGTTTTATGACTAGATTGAAAGCAAGGCTGAAATGGGTCTAGGCTGCCCGATTTTTAATGTAGAGGTCACTGAACTGTGTTTTGAGACACATGGTACCATATTTTCCCAGAGATAAGTGCCATGTTCAAACAAATCTTGTAAAAGGGGTCCTGGACTCTGATTGCTTTCAAAGTTTGGGGTATAAACCCTCAACTCCAGGATCTTAGTTACAGCAAGACTTGAAAATAACACATACGCCTCTGAATGTGAAATTAGGTTCTTAATATGCTTATTCAGCAAAGTAAATCCATGCTAAATTGGCATCTGGAATTAGACAGACGTTATAACGCACATTTATGATCCACAAACCATTAGCACTGTCCGATGTTTCACTGAAGCCTAGAAGTAAATTGCAGTGCTCGTGTGTCATCTCAATTAAATATCTGACATCTACAGATTTTAATATTATGCTTGCAGGGGAAACTCCAAGTATCATTATTATGGGATCCGTCTAAAGCCAGAATCTCCACTGAATCACTTACAGGAAGACACCCAGTATATGGCGATGAGGCAACAGCCCATACATCAGAAACAAAGGTAGGTGCCCACTGCTTCTCAGACCTGCCAGTTGTGGCAATGGAAGCTGCAAGGAGTGGTTTCCTCAAAAGAGCAAAAGACTGGGCCCCACCTCAAACAGCAGCAGTAGGAGCTTGAGACTTTTAGTGTTGGTTATTTGCAAAGGGACCGTACGCTGAGGGATAGCGCATGGCATAAATTAAACACCTGGTGTAACTCAGTAATAAGGTAAAGTACATGCTACAGGGCGAGAGGAAGGCACTGTACTTAACAGAGCTTGAAGTTGCTGATACTGAACAAGGATAAAGGAGGGTCAAGGAGAAATTCTGATTCCACAAACTATTCCTCTTTGCCTTTTTTGTGCAGCAAAGGCATGGACTTGGGATGCCTGATGCTATGATGAACACGACAGAATATCCTTTTCACTGTATCCCCTTGACTCAACATTTTTAAGACCTCAGCTGTACAGTTATTTGTGTTTAACCAGTAGAAGGGATCTTGTTTTTCTTTTCATAGAACAGCTTGTGCAAGAGGTTCAGATGGGGCCCAATCAGACTCACATCTGGTAATTTTGGGTAAAATTAAATGAAGGTCATGGTGCAAAGCAACTCTTGAATTGCGTCTTGGGAGCTTCAGCACTCTTGCTTCTGGTTGGAGTGGAGGCATGGAAAAATCTCAACTTTTTTAGTTCCCAAACAGCAAAAAAATAGTTTATTCGCTGTCTGACCTTGAGCAAATCACATAACCTTTCTCTCAGCCCCAGTTTCCCTGTCTATAAAATGGGGAGGATGATATTTATCTTGGATGATGTGAGGTTTCATGAATATATGTATATAAAGCATTTGGCGAAGGTGCTACAGAGACATGAAATATTTATTGTTGTTTCCATCCTATTTTTCCCTGAAGCTTCCATAGTATTTTTGAGATTACCTGGTATCAGGCCTCATCTGCAGTGAAATCTTGCTGCTATTCGAGAACAGTGTTCTTACTTGGTTTAAAAAAAACGGTGTGTAAAACAGTGTTATTTATCTAGAACACTTTTAAAAAACATTAACCTACCAGTGTTTGGCTCTTTGTTAGAAACAGGCTTGTGAAACCATGCTTAAACACTGTTTAAAACACAATTATAAATAAGTGGTAAAGCACTAATGCAGGCAGACATTAAACTTTTACTGGTACTGCCTCACTTCTTTAAAGGATCATCCTAACGTTTATTGCATGTCTGATATGTTAGGAGCCGTGGGGAGGGCCAGCTATCAGTTTACACAGCCCATTTGTGATATAAAGGAGAAGTTCATGTGCTTCATATTCTGTCTTGTAAATGGCATCCCAGGCACTTAAGACACATTCCTGATTGTTGACCCTGAGAGGTACAGTAAAAGCAACTAGTGCAATAAAAAAAAATACATATCAAAGCCCCACTCCCTTCACTGGAGCCAAATGGTTTTATTCATTTTAGCATTTCTCCCCCTCAATAAAGGTAGGCAAACCATGAATGCACATGACACAAACTGGGACATCCGTTTCACGTCAGCAAAGTGTAGCAATAAAACGTTAGGCCACCAAACAAGATTGGCTTCCCCACTCCAATGGGAAATTGATTGGTCCGTAGGCCATTCCTAGTGGGAGCTGTCATCGTCACAAAACCCACGACCACAACTTTCTTTGATTGCACCACTCCTTCACTAGCAATATCAGCAGACAAGCCAAGAATCAAATAGAGCATAGGGACTGAATTATCCACAGAGCCCTGGGGGCTGTTTCGCTGGGTCAAGGCTGAGTGGGGGGAGCATCTACTCTTCTGCTTCTACTCCACGGATAAGAAGACTTCAGGCCCCAGGGCAGTCAAACGAGCCACCCACCTGCTCTAAATTCTCTTCAACATCTGTCAATTAAAATAAGCAGATACAATGCTTATCTGAGATTGGTCAGGAAATGGCCACTACTGTTATTTATTACTTGTGTTGGAGTAGCACCTAGGCACCCCAGTCATGGGCCGGGGCCCCACTGTGCTAGGCACCATACTAGTGTGTGTCCTTTTATTATAAATGCAGAGCAATATAAATGCCGCTGCCGCCTTCCTGTTATTAACTCTGTAGAAACAAGCTGCATTTGATGCTACTTACACAATATATTTATATCTGTGGGATTATTTGAGATGGATAATTTGGCCACATTTTATATTAAGAATACATTTATAAAGGCTTAAATGATGAATAGCTGCTATAAGCATATCACAGATGTGAATAATATGTGTTATAGTTACAAGCACATCAGCAGAAGGTTTGCAAACTCCATGGTTATAAACCACCTGTTGATCTAACAATTGATTAACCATTTATTAAAACAATTATTTATAATTTATTAACCCTTTATAAGTTATTTATAAATGTACGCTGACATATTAAGCGACTTGTTTGTTTAATGCAGAAGTGTTATACTGGTAGATGACTTTGCTAGATACCTCTTTCACTCTGTGTGTGTGTTTGCACATTTTAAATGTACATACTACCAAGCTGTACGTTGAGGGGTTTTTATATTCCTAGGTATAGACCTGCACAGAAGATGGATGGCATAAGGGAGAGTGGATCCAACAGTAGCCTGCACACTACTCCAGAACAGTCAGTTGCAGCTCAAAGTCAACACCATCAGCAGTTTATAGGTGAGGAAATTCAACTCAAGTTCCATGCTTCCTTTCAGTTTTCTCATTTCTAGGACATGCTACTGATTTCTACCTGGAAAAGGCTTAGCAGGCCCAATCTATTGCCGTTTTAGGTGTCTGTTTATTTTCAACATTTGCCAAAGATATCCCAATAAGTGCTTATATCTTTTATTTTTACATTTGCAACTTCCCTCACTAACCCTATTACACCCACAATCTGTACAGCTTTCCTCAGTCATGCTGCAAAGATGTCATGTGTTGCATGCTTTGGTTCTTAAAGATTGCATTTATTTATATATATTACTTAGAAATAGCCATCTTTTCTTTAAAATTCTCCCCGCAATCTTAAGATTCTACCTCTGCTGACTTCTGTGGGGCTTCTCAGGCTGGAAAGCACTACAACCAGAAGAATGGAGCCCTTAACTAGTAATTTTTTTAAATTATATTTGCTTGCACATAGGTTTCCCATTCATTGAACTTTGCTGAGCCTCAGAAAGGGTCTGGTTTAAGATGAGTTGGGTGGCAAAGGTTAAGATTAATTTTCATGTTATTAGAAGTCTTTTTCCTGTCCTTAGTGTTGATGTTATGGCATTCAAATCAATAAGCTCCATGTTCTCTTTTGGATCTGCTTCCATTCCTCTTGATGATAATGGAAAAAATAGCAGCCCTGCAGAACAAGGGTAACAAAAGTCTTAGTCCTAGCTCTTTCTGTGGGGATGACTCAAATGAGAGAGCCTCCAAAATGGTAGATTTGTTGTGATTGCAATGCATACACACATGATAGAAGCATGCACTTTGCACTGTCCCTCCCAAGGTTTGCATTCAAGTCTTGGGGAAGTTAATCTTTCCGACGACAAAGGCATACCATTCAAGTCCAACTACTCTAGGTGAGGTTCATGTCCAGCAGTGTATGCATCTAAAATACTTCGAAACCTTAAGTAACCATTAAAGAAATCAATAAATATTTACTGTTTAATGCGGATGGCCTTCTAATAATGGTGAATCCAAACTGTACTCTGTATACGTTACGTTAATTGAATCTATTTCCCCTAGCTATCTTCACTCACACCTTTGTGTCAACTGTCCGAAATGGGCCATCTTGATTATCACTTCAAAAGTTTTTTCCCCCTGCTGATATAGTTCCTCTTAATTAATTAGCCTCTTAAAGTTGGTATAGGTACTTCCACCTTTTCATGTTTCTCTGAATGTATAAATATCTGCTTACTGTGTGTTCCATTCCATGCGTCTGATGAAGTGAGCTGTAGCTCACAAAAGCTTATGCTGAAATAAATTTGTTAGTCTCTAAGGTGCTGCCACAAGTAATCCTGTTCTTTTTGTATACTTTGGGCAATCTTTTAAGAGGGGAAATTGCCTAATAAGGCTGGCCTCCTATATAGATTTTCGCATATGTGGGAGGAGAACTGGAGGCAAGACACTGCCTAATAGTTGCCACAGTTCACCGCCTTTTATCTATTGGGAAAACTTTGTTAAGAACTTGCTGGATCCCAGCTCCTCCTTCAAAGAAACCTAAGAGGAACGAAAGTGGGTACAAACAAGTGGGACCAACAGTTTACCCAATTACTTCCCAGTCCAAACTGCAGGTGTGGGGTTGAGGTTTTTTCCCCCCAGTGTTTCTGAGTAATGACACACAAGAACATGGCCATCTCTGAGCAGTCTCTAAAATGCAGTTGTACCTGTTATGTCTGCCATCCAATTAAATTTTCCATTGTACTCTCAAAATACCGAAAGGATGTAATTCAGACTTCAGAGAAAATTTAATGGGAACGTACATTATAGTGGTACAAAGCATTCATGTTTCTTTCCTCCTAGTTGCAATAAAAACATTCTCTTTTCTACAATGAATAATTGGACAGTGGTGTTCTCTTTTTGGAAGTGACATGTTGAAGTATTGGACAATCGGTCTCAATTCACTAATCTCATTGTTAGTTATCTGAAATATGAAATGTAGCAACCGGCTGCTGCAAAATTGCATCCTAATTCATAGTCTTATAAAACTATGAATGCCTGTTAAAGTTTGCCATCTTTCCCAACTTTTCTCCTAGATGTAACCCATGTCTTTCCTGATTTCCCGGCACCTGATCTAGGAAATGTCCTCTTACAAGAGGGGATCACCATGAATGATGTCAAGACTCTACAGCTTCTTTACAGACGACACTGTGAGGTAACTATATAGGCTCTGTTTGCTTGATCTAGGACCCGACTCTATAGTGTGCTCCTCCCACCCCAGTCCTGCTCTCGTGAGGAGTGGGTTCTGAACAGGAATGTTTCTGATAACTTGAACTATGCTAGCAAGCCAATTTCCTCCTGGTGTGATCTGCTTGTATTCTCTGTGTTAAAACTACACATTGTAGATTGTTCTACTTTGTATCTAATCTAATCCAGATGTCAGGGTATTCCACTTACGAAGAAGCTGTGTGACTGGCTGTTATCAGAGCATCTGATGAGCTGTCATCTTTTATTCTTAGGCAACTTTGGATGTTGTAATGAACCTTCAGTTTCATTACATCGAGAAGCTGTGGCAGTCCTTCTGGAGTTCTAAAACACCATCTAGCGATGGTCCTACCACCATGCCTTCCAGGTAAATGGTTACACACTTACCCTTGCTAACCTTTCGATGACCTACATTTTTTACTAGTGTTTTACCTTAGAGATCATGAGTCATACAGGTTTCAGCTTCATGATTGTATTGATCTGTGAGAGTGAAGGATGTTAACTACCTACCAGGAGAGGACCCTATCTTAGGAACAGAGTTAGAAGTATACTAGTGTAATTAGATACCAGATACAGAGGATTTTACTATCTGTTTATTGGATGTGCTGCTATCTTTGATTACAGGCACTAATCTAAAACGTGTTATTTTGACTAACAGGAATGGGTCCCTGCTTTTATAGAAGCCCCGTTTAAGCAGACATTTAGAACTGCAGGCCATTGAATGTTGTTACAGAATGACATCAGAGGAAGCCAATAAGAATGTAATGACATTCGGATAAACTGGGACTCGTTCTTAATCAGGTTGCCAGGACATTTTTTTTAAAAAGCCCGGTGTTCTGGGGCAGATAATGACAAAATGTGCTGCTTTGATCTTTTAATTGTATTCTTGCCTGGTTCTCTGTTATTTCCTATTCTTCCCTGTTTATGAGTTAGTAACCTGCCTCCAAGGGACAGAGAAACAGACAGTGAGTGAAAATAGAGGAAACTGAACTAGTTGGAATGGTAATGAAAGTCTAAATAGTATCCACTTTCACTGACTGTATATAAGGATTTCAGGTCCTAATGTTTTATACTCAGAGCAAGGACTGTAAACATTTGGGAAATGGGGAAATCTCCCCTCATTCTCCTAATAATCTTAAAATTCTAACCCGATCATCCTCCTCAGAGAGTGCCTGATGGATGGATCGCTGCAAAGAAACACTGAAACTGCAGGTTTCTTTTCAGATGTTTAGTTTAGAGAGTCACATACAGGAAAAATAAAATAGGGGGTGCATAGTAATTGGGATACAGTCATGGAACATTGAGGTATTGTTAAAAATCTTACAACACTGAGAAAATTATTACAGGCGGGCTGCACAATCAGGGAAGACACAAACATCAGTTTCATGCATTGCGGCTACAGTCTCACAAGATTTTACTCCTCAGGAAATTCCACACCAAAAAATTAAAAATTCTGCACACAGTATGTTAAAATTCTGCATATTTTATTTGTCAATAAATAAATGTGGAGACTCCAGCATGGCAGTGGGGCCAGGCCACTGGCTGTGGACACTGACTCGGCGGTGAGGCTGTTTCTGACCCTAACACCGGGCAGGGGCCGAGCCTGTCCCAGAAACCCCCTGAGGTCCTGCCCCTCCACACCAGATGCACCAAGATCTAAGAATCATAAACTCATAGAAGATTAGAATTGGAAGAGACCTCAGGAGGTCATCTAGTCCAACCCCCTGCTCAAAGCAGGACCAACCCCAACTAAATCATCCCAGCCAGGACTTTGTCAAGCTGGGCCTTAAAAACCTCTAAGGAAGGAGATTCCACCACCTCCCTAGGGAACCCATTCCAGTGTTTCACCACCCTCCTAGTGAAATAGTTTTTCCTAATAGCCAACCTAGACCTCCCTCACTGCAACTTGAGACTATTGCTCCTTGTTCTGTCATCTGCCACCACTGAGAACAGCTCAGGGGTGGGCAAACTTTTTGGCCCAAGGGCCACATCTGGGTGGTGAAATTGCATGCAGGGCATGAATGTAGGGCTGGGGTAGGGGGTGGGAGGGGGTGCGGTGTGCAGGAAGGGGCTCAGGGCAAGGGGTTGGGGCAGACGAGGGGTGCAGGGTGTATGAGGAAGCTCAGAGAAGGGGGTTGAGGTGCAAGAGGAGGTGCACAGTGTGGGAGGGGGCTCAGGGCAGTGGTGTAGGGAGGGGTGCGGTGTGCAGGAAGAGGCTCAGGGCAAGGGGTTGGGGCAGACGAGGGGTGTGAGATGCAGCAGGGGGCTCAGGGCAAGGGGTCGAGGTGCAGGGTGCAGCAGGGGGTTGGGGTGCAAGCAGGGGGATTAGGGGCTGGGAGTTGGGGTTTAGAGGAGGTGTTTGGGGTGCGGGCTCCTGCCTGGTGCTGCTTACTTAGAGCAGCTCCGGGGTGGCAGTGGTGCACTCTGGGGCCAGGGCAGGCTCCCTCAGCCTCTCCTCATAAGTCATTTGCCGCAGCCCCTAATAATTTTCGTTGCCATCCGCTGGACTCTCTCCAATTTCTCCACATCCCTTCTGTAGTTGTGGGGGCGGGGGGTGTGTGTGCAAAAACTGGACGCAATACTTCCGATGTGGCCTCACCAGTACCAAATAGAGGAGAATAATCACGTCCCTCGATCTGCTGGCAATGCTCCTACTAATGCAGCCCAATATCCCGTTAGCCTTCTTGTCAAGAAGGGCACACTGTTGACTCATATCCAGCTTCCTGTCCACTGTAATCCCCAGGTCCTTTTCTGCAGAACTGCTGCTTAGCCAGTCGGTCCCCAGCCTGTAGCGGTGCATGGGATTCTTCCATCCTAAGTGCAGGACTCTGCACTTGTCCTTGTTGAACCTCATCAGATTTCTTTTGACTTAGTCCTCCAATTTGTCTAGGTCCCTCTGGACCCTATCCCTACCCTCCAGCGTATCTACCTCTCCCCACAGCTTAGTGTCATCCGGTTAATAAATGATGCAGCACTCACCGTAGCTCCTCTCCCACTAGCAGGCGAGTGGGACAGAATCTTGAACGCATGCCCAGCCCTGGCCCCCGATCCAGGTGTGGGGCAGGCAGGCTCAGCCCAGCAGAATCCAAGTGTGGAGGGCTTAGTGTGGGGGGATCCAGGTGTGGAGTGAGAGGGTTCTGTGTGGGGCAATCTGGTTGCAGACAGCTGGGGGGGGATCTGAATGCACAGGGGTTCATTGGGGGTTCTGGGTGCTCTGCGGGGGGTCCAGGTGAAGGTGGTTGGGGCTCAGCAGGAGGGGTCTTAGTGTGGGAGGATGGGGCTTGGCAGGGTGGGGGTCTCCATGTGGGTGACTCTTGCAGGGGGGTCTGGGTGCTTGGGGAGTGGGGCTTAGTTGGGTTCGGGGGGTCTCGGCAGGGTGGTCCAGATGCAGGGGGGGGGGGCTTGCAGGGGAAGAGGAAGTCCTGTCCTCCCCAGCCCAGCCCAGCCCCAGCTGGGGCTAGCAGCTAAGCCCAGGGTAGGGGCCTCCGTCCAGGGAATCCTCAGCCCCCCCGCCCTGTGATTTCCTCTCCACCTGCTGCTCCAGGCACCTGAAATGATGTGCCCACGTCACTGGGGCGGGGCACGTGACCACTCTTGCAGCTTCCCTTTGCTTCCCCATCAGAAAGTCACTTTTCTAACTCTATTCCTAAGATAGGGTCTTGTATTTATGAGCAAGATAATGTACGGTTTCCAGGGTACATCTCAGGAGAAATAAAGTTACTTAAAAATACTAAAAAGAAGAGTAAAGACCTTTCTGCCCATGTATAAAGAGATATTGAGGCAGGTTAAATTGACCTCATTCACTTGAAGACAATGCTGTGTCCTTGTCACAGCATGGGACTTGGCTTTTCCTCCATGAAAATGTTTTCAGTATTTGTTTTCCGGGCAAATTTGGCACTGATCGTATGCAATACCTGGCAATACAACTTAATCTGGCAATGCAACGTGTCACAGCAGTCTGCTCCGTGGCAATGTGATAGTCAAAAGGAGTAGGTTGGACAGTAGAAAGGAGAGGTGTGGATGTCTGGGAATGGCAAGCCTCACTGTGAGGAACCGGATGAGCCCTTGTTGAAAGGAGTGGAAAAAAAATTGGGTTTTGAGCTGCATTTGTTTTAGAAAGAGGAGAATGGTGAATCACTGAGCCAGAAGGAGGCAGGCAACTGTTGTGGATGGCTGAGCTGGTGGCAATAAAGGACCAACCTCTGAGAGAGGACGGAGAGGAGCTCCAGACGAGCCAAATGGTGTGTGTGGATAGGAGGTGAGATCCTGGCCAGAACTGGCAGAGACATGATACAGAGAGCCAGGTTAAGACCCTGCAAATGATCAAGCACCACTTCCTCAGAGAGACTCCAGAGGTCGTCGCCCACTAAAAGCCCAAGCTGTGTGATTCTAATGAGAAATATGGAACAACTGGACATGCATAAAGTGGAACGTGCTTTTAACACTACATTACTCCTTGCCATGCAGTGAAGAAGACCACGAAGGGGTCATCCCAAAGGACAAGCTGATCGGCCTGTGTAAATACGATCCTATCCTGAAATGGATGAGAAGCTGCGATCACATCCTGTATCAGGCCCTGGTGGAGATCCTCATCCCTGACGTGCTGAGGCCGGTGCCTGGTGAGTATGTTGTGAAGTGATCAGATCGGCATGCGGAGCCCGGACTCCTGCCCAACTTCCTTCTTGCATATTTTTTTTTTTACTGTTTCACTCCATATGGTGCAATAGAAATAGATGGTTCACTGAGGCTGGCTACCACTTGCCATAAAGGCTTCCATTCTAAAGGCTGGTGTGGAAGGGTTTTGTTTTGTATTAGAGCTTGTAAGTTATGGCAACAGCCGTCTCCTCTACATGGAATGATTCTCACTTGGGCATCGTATCATGGCTCTTGGGTGTATTTTTCTGTCTTTTAAAAATTCAGTTAATCACGTTATCACAGCCTCAGGCTTTGGCCAGGAACCAAGGTGGAAAATGTAGGCTTAATACACATAGAAGGTATTTAAGCATATTCATTAATCCATGTTGAATGCTTCCTTAGAGATGCGTGTCTTTCTGTTATGTCACATCATTCCGGCCCCTACTGCACTTTATGGATTTTCTCTCTCTGTATATATTGATACTGGTTTGGAAGATTAGCATGGGATGCAGAGACTTTTACCCCCGAGGCCCTGATTCAGCAATCACTGAAGTCTCACTGAAAGCAATGAGTGAAGCACATGCTTATGTGCTTTACTGGATCAGTCTCTCATTCACTTCTAGCTCAGACTCTGTCCAGGTCAATGGTGACCAAAAGGTACTGCCAGCTGGTGTCTCCTTGGTGAGCTAATGGTGTCAGTGCAGTCACTAGTGGCAGAAAACCACCACCGTGTGCCCTGTTGGCAGGAGAGGAAGGATGGTCTGGAGGCTTGTGTGCTAAGCTGGGACTCGGGAAACATGAGTTCAGCTCCCAGCTTTGCCTGAGACTTCCTGTGTGACCTTGGGAAAGTCACCTGAGGCCAGCTTTTTAAAGGTATTTAGGTGACTAACTCCCATTGAAATCAGTGTGAGCTAAATACCTTTAAAAAGCTAGGCCTTTTGCCTCTCTTTTGCCTCAGGTATCGAAAAGGGTGTCATAAGGAGTAGGGAGAAAACTTGTTCATCTTAGCATCTGAGGATAGAACAAGAAGCAATGGGCTTAAACTGCAGCAAGGGAGGTTTAGGTTGGACATTAGGAAAAAGTTCCTAACTGTCAGGGTGGTTAAACACTGGAATAAACTGCCCAGGGAGGTTGTGGAATCTCCATCTCTGGAGATATTTAAGACTAGGTTAGATAAATGTCTATCAGGGATGGTCTAGACAGTATTTGGTCCTGCCATGAGGGCAGGGGGCTGGACTCGATGACCTCTCGAGGTCCCTTCCAGCCCTAGAATCTATGAATCTTTGCCTGGGTCCCCCTTCTGTAAAATGGGAATAATAGCACTTCCCTACCTCTGGGGGCGGTGAGGATAAATACACAAATCATTGTGAGATGCTCAAATACTACATAATGGGAGCCAGGTAAGTACTTTAAGTGTTCGGTTTTAATGGAAGAGGCAAGGACCGAGTGGGCTATAAATGGCCCCTGTATAGGTAGGGTTGTATATGTCAGGATGGAAGCAGGATTGTTAGCTAGGCGGCATGGAGAAAACTCTTGCTGTCACTGCCTGGCCTTGTCCGGGAATAAACAAGGTTTGCTTCTTTAGAACTGCTAGGCTCCCCTCCCCTTTCACAACATTACATTTACTGAAAATGAAAACTTGTTTTTTAAATGCCTTTCCCGCCTGTGATTTCTGTTGTTCACCACAAACCCAGCAAAAATATATTAAAAAACATGTTTATTTCCTATGGTGATTTAGTAAACAAAAAGGAACGAGGTAAATTCATTTTGATGCAAAAGCAACCAAAAAGGCACTTTAACAATGTAGCTTTACAATGGAGACGAGGCTCAACATTTGCAAACCTGGGTACATGAAGTTGGGCTCTGAACTCCATATTTAGGCAACTAAATAAAAGCAACCTAGTTTTCGGAGATGCTAAGAATCTGCAGCTTCCATTCACTTCACATCTCTGAACACTGGGCTACTTTGGTTTAGTTGCCTAAATATGGATTTAACAGGCTGCCTTCAGGCACCCAGCTTTGAAAATGTTAGCCAAGGTCCTCAGTAAAAGCCTGACTCCACAAGTACCTATAGTACAGAAGCTTCATTGTCCTTATTGGTCCATACTGGACAGAGAATAGAATCTGATGTTGGGCCTTATCGCTAATTTCTATACTATACATGTGCATATCAAACAAAAGAGATTCACAGATTCCAAGGCCAGAAGGGACCATTGTGATCATCTAGCCTGACCTCCTGTATAAGACAGGCCACAGAATTTACCCCAAATAATTCCTGTTTGAACTAGAGCATATCTTTAAAAAAAATTATCCCATCTTCTTTTAAAAAGTCAATGGATAGCTTCAGTGCTGTGAACTTCTAGTTGTCTTTGATTTTCATACCCTGGCCCACACATGCACTATGCACTGAACATTATTATTATTATTATTATTATTATTATAGATGCCAGTAGTCTTAGGATATGTCTATACTACCTGCCAGATTGACAGGTAGCGATCGATCCAGTGGCAGTCGATTTATCATGTCTAGTCTAGGCACGATAAATCGAGCTCTGAGCGCTCTCCCGTCGACTCCGGTACTCCACCGCCGTGAGAGGTGGAGTTGTTGGGGGAGCAGCAGCAGTCGACTCACCGCAGTGAAGACTCCGCGGTGAGTAGATCTAAGTACGTCGACTTCGGCTATGTTATTCATGTAACTGAAGTTGCGTAACTTAGATCGATCCCCCACCTCCCCCAGTGTAGACCAAGGCTTAGAAAAGTTTCACATATGCCTCAGATAATAAGAGGGAGCTATTTAATTTGTTGGATAAAAATCACAGCCTGATGAATATATTTCAGTCTCCATTTTTTTGCAAGACCCCAATGGACTGCATTCATCTGATTAATCTGTAACTGCACTAGGCTCCCATGGTACAATTTCTGATCCAATAGCTATTATCTTGATTTAGTATCTCCCAGAGTGGCTCTAGGCTGACAGGTCTCATTAAAGCAATTTGGAAAAGCCTCTCTAACTATCCTGACTTCTCTCTTGCAGGCACCTTGACACAAGCCATCCGCAATTTTGCAAAGAGTTTGGAAGGATGGCTGATGAATGCAATGAGCGATTTCCCCCCACAGGTAGTCCAGACAAAGGTAAATAGCGGGAGCTGGTTACAAACAGGGGAAGTATTTTGTTATGGTTTTGTGCAGTGGTTCCAAGCCACTGGTATTTCAGACTTTGGCGACTGGCACTCTGGGCTCACCTTAATGACATGCCTCTGCTGGGCCTTGTTACACCATCACTGCTCACTTGGCCAGTTGGGCATACTCCACGCTCAACTCAGCATAATAAACAGGCAGCGTTGAGCTGGAATAGCAAGATGTGGGGAGAGGTCCACGTCACGTTATCATGGACATCCGGATGTGGCGATATCTCCTCATGGGATATATGGTCACAGCCGCTTCATGTCATGAAGCATGTATGCTGGGGCCTGGATTTGCTGTTTCTAACTCCAGGCTTTAAATGTAGTACTCAACAGCGATGATGAATTGTTCAGACACTGTGTTCATCAAGCACTTACCGCACCCTGTAGTTGCAGATAAAACAGTGTGCAAGAAGGCATCTGCAATGGAATGATGCTCTCCTGGAGAGAGAGCTGGAATGCAGGCAGGGACTGAGGAGCATTGGCAGGCCTTGTTTAACTGCAGTGACTCCTCTACTTGTCAGTTCTGCCAGCCTTTGATTTACATAAGCACTAAATTGTCCAAGCTGATAAACGGGATCAAGCTGCTCACTTTCCCCTCCAGTCACACGTTTCTGTAACACTCACACGTTTCTGTAACACTCACCCCTGCTGCTGACATGAAGCCAAGGGTTCTGCTCTGACAACTCATTTAGATGATTGAAGTGACAGGATTGCCTTGGGAGGATCACAGAAATGTAGGGATGGAAGGGACCTTGAGAGGTCACAAAGTCCAGCTCCTGTGTTGACGCAGTATCGACTAGCTCATGTCTACTACTTCTCTATCCATTAGGCCAGTACCCTTGCAAAGAAGAAAATTATGTTGACACGAGGTAGCAATGAGCTATTAGAGTAAAGAGTGCTAGCAAAGTTTTATAAGTAGGAGCATTGATAGAAAAGTGTTGTGCCTTTATGCAGTAACCAAGAGTGGCTTAGTGCTTATGTCCTAAGTGTTTTGAAAGGTGTGTGTGTGTGTGTGTGTAATCTGTATGGCCCTGTGGGGGGTGTACTTTTTACAGGTTGGAGTAGTGAGTGCCTTTGCACAGACGTTACGGAGATACACTTCCCTGAACCATCTGGCTCAGGCAGCTCGCGCTGTGCTCCAGAACACCTCCCAGATAAACCAGATGCTCAGCGACCTCAATCGAGTGGACTTCGCCAATGTGCAGGTGACTTTTTGATGTTTCAGCTGAGGCCGTGTGACGTAGTGCAGGGATTCTTAAACTACAGTGGCCGGCAGAAATCTGGCTGGTCACATAATGCTAGCTCCTCCTTATTTCCAACTACCAGATTGCACTACAAGACAATGAAGCATACATTAAATGCTTTCCCAGTATTGCTTTTCTAGGAAAGCAGTTGCTATAGGTGCCAAAGGGACATCATACAGTTGTGAGTAGGAAAGGAAGTGTCCACAAGACAATCACTTTATAAAATGGGGCTCACGCTATGGACAAGTTTGAGAAGCCCTGAGTTTAGTGCTTTGGGCAGGGGACTGGGAGTCTCCCGAGTCTCAATCCTGATGTTTAGCAGGTCACAACCTCTCTGAGCTTCCGTTTCCCACCCAGTGAAATGGGGATGCTAGTACTGACCTGCACCATATGGTGGGTTGAGAGGCTTATTAATGTTTAGAAACCACTTTGATATCGGTTGCTGAAAGGGTTAATGGGATTTTCAGAAGTGCCTGTGTGATTTAGGAGCATAGGTCCCTTTGAAAACCTACAGGATTTGTACTCCTAAATCTCATAAATGCTTTTGAAAATCTCACGCAGGACTAAAGAGTTAGGTGCCCAAATCCCATTTAACTCAGTGGCAGTTTAGAACATAAGAACGGCCATACTGGGTCAGACCAAAAGTCCATCTAGCCCAATATTCTGTCTTCTGACAGTGGCCAATGCCAGGTGCTTCAAAGGGAATGAACACAACAGGTAATATTAAGTGATCCATCCTATGTCATCCACTCCCAGCTTCTGGCAAACAGAGGCTAGAGACACCATCTCTTTCCATCCTGGCTAATAGGCATTGATGGACCTGTCCTCCATGAATTTATCTAGTTCTTTTTTTAATCCTGTTATAGTTTTGGCCTTCACAACATCCTCTGGCAGAGTTCCACAGGTTGACTGTGCACTGTGTGAAGAAATACTTCCTTTTGTTTGTTTTAAACCTGCTGCTTATTAGCACCTAATGAGGCATCTTTTGAAAATCCCAGATGTTGCTGCTACATACAGAAGTTCTAGTCATGGAGTACTGTGAGCCAGAATGTTATTCTGCTGACTTGGCGTCTTTTCCTTTGCCAGATCTATGAGTCAGGCTGCACCAAAAGCCATGAGATGGAATGAACAGCAGTTTTGCTCAGGCATGTAAATATTGATTTCTAATTTCCTCTTGTGCCCTTGGCAGGAGCAAGCCTCATGGGTGTGCCAGTGTGAAGAAGGCATGGTGCAGAAGCTGGAGCAGGATTTCAAACTCACACTCCAGCAGCAGAGTTCCCTCGATCAGTGGGCCAGTTGGCTGGATAACGTTGTCACCCAAGTTCTAAAGCACCACGAGGACAGCCCCAGCTTCCCCAAGGCAGCTAGGCAGTTCCTGCTGAAGTGGTCCTTCTATAGGTACAGGTCTTTTTTTTTTTTTTTAATCCTGGAAGCGTATATGCACCTGCTTGGGACATCTAAATACCTTGCTGCTAAATTGTATTTTGTCCAGACTTCAAAAAGAAAAGCCAGCCAAGGTCAATATCCTAAAACCTGGGTGCCTAAAATTAGTTTCCTAAGTCACTCTGCCCCAGCATGAATGACCACACGAGGTTTAGGGCAATGGGAAATCAGGCCCTGACTCTGTCTTAGTTCCCTATCTGTGAATTGGGGATAATAATCCGAATCTCCTTTGCTAGGGGGTTTGTGAGGCTAAATGTTCCTCAAGTGCTTTGAGATTTTGGGTGAAAGGAAGAATTTAACGATAGCGTATTGGGTACTGCACAGTATGACGCAGCATTTCCCATGATTCTCCCCGCTCTAGAATTCACACCAGCCAATCTGTGGTTCTAAAATGTGTCCAAAATGTTTTGTTTCCCAACCGTTCTCTAGCTCTATGGTGATCCGTGACCTCACTTTGCGCAGCGCTGCCAGCTTTGGTTCCTTCCACCTGATTCGCCTGCTCTATGATGAATACATGTTTTATCTGGTAGAGCATCGTGTTGCCCAGGCAACAGGGGAGACACCAATTGCTGTAATGGGAGAGGTGAGCACTATGTATGCCCTAGTAACAGAACCCAAACTGAGCAGTGGTTAAAGGAACACCACCAGAACAAGCTACCCTGTGCTCTGAACATGTTGTACCAGCCACTTTTTCTGGAGGATTTACTAATTTTTGGTGCCTCTGTTTTTGGCACCTAACTTGAGACTGCCTGGGCCTGACCTTTCAGTTTCTTCCAATTGAATTACTAGGAGTTGTGAGCACTTATCACCTCTGAAAATCACACACAAATTGGCTCAAGTTGGGTGCCAGAATATGGAAGCATTCATTTGATGGCACTTTGGGAGTGTGTGTCTAAGACACCCCTGCAAGTTACATACCCAAATCACCTTGACTTTTAATGGGATGGAGCACCCAGCTCCTTAGCCCCTCAAAAACCCCAACCTCTGTGCACAGCCAACCACTTCCCCTCTTTGGGTTTTTGAGGGAAAAGCATTTTTACAAATCACAGCACTTAGTCATAAACCCCCAAAGCTTTGGCAGTGGGCCTCGGACACAGATGCTACACCTAAAGCCACTTCCAAATCACTTTTTAAACTGACTGCATCTCAAATTGATAGTGTCCCCTTAAAGCTTGCTGTCCACATTGAAAATATTTAGTAAGAAAGTTTCCTTGTTAGTATTAACATGCTAGATTAAAACAAACACATTAAAAAATCTAATTTGCTCTTTGGCGTTTATACTGTTTGTTTATTCTTTTCTTTTCCTGCAACTGACACAGTGAAACTAGACAAGTCAAGTTTCACCATCTGTTTAGTTAGTTTCACTTTCTGATTCTCACCTATTAGCCCAGTGCTTAGTTTTGTTAGGTCCTCAGTGCTGCAGCAGATTGTTTAAATACACAAAAGCTTGTTTTAATTTAAAAAGAATGTTTTAAATGGTATGGAATTATTTCTGTTTATACTTCTAACAAGCCCTGATTGTGGGCTTTAACTGTTTGACAGTTTGATTTGCCTTCATTAGACTCATAAATATTTCTATGGGCCATAAACTTCAGAAGGAGAAGGAGTCTTCGTAGCATAAGAGAACTAATCCCATCTTTTCATGTACATCTCCTCAGTATTTTATTTCTCTTATGTTCCTACTACAGCTTTGTTTTTCATGGTCTTACCCAGCAGTTCAGCTGGTGCCTCCATTATTATAAAGTAATAAGGCACTGCAAGAAGTCAGAGAGAAGTATTTATCATTCCAGGTGACTTACCAAAATAACAGAGGCAAGCAAAGTAACTAATGCAGCTGACTAAAAGTTGCTCTTTAAAGGCTGTCGAAGTGGCCAGGGTAAGGTTGAAAGGCCTCGCTGTAGCTCTGCTACATCTTTCAGTTGCTCGATACACACATGCAGTGTGACTGCTATTTATTGCAATCCAATGACTGCTAGTAAGAGCAGAGTAGACAGGCAGCAGAGAGGGAAGGTGCCATGTATGGATGGTCGTGTGTGCCTGTGAGCATAGAGAAACCCAGCATCCTGCCATTTGATGCTGATAGGTTGCTCAGCACAAGTTTGCTCTTGTTTAGTGCTTCAAGCCTAATTACACAAGCTCACAGATTTGCAGGCTGAGTTTAAGGTCCTGTAAGGTAGAAGTTTGGGCCTCACAGCTAGAGACATTCTTTAAAAAGGGGTGCTGCCTTTGACAAGGACCAAGTGGTTATCCAATCCAGGATATTCTATCCTGCTGGAGCAAATTCACTGCGGATAAAAACTAGTCGGGTCTGGTGTCTCCGTGGCCTAGAGGAGTGGCAATAGGAGATGGAGCCTTTCACCTCTGAAGCCACTGCTTTGACTCTAACCTAGGTACGTTAGTCCCTGCCACCTCCCAGCTGTGCAGTGGTGACAATGTTCCTAGCAGACAGATGTCCACCTCGCCAGCACCTCAACTGGCACTAATCTGCCCCCTTAACAGATACATCCGAAGAGAGGCCACGCATTGAATGGGCTGTGGAGACTGAACCCTCCTCTCTGTCTTAGTCAGCTGCTCTCGCTCAGAAGTGAGGCACTCCGAGGACAGCACACGAGGAGTTTTAGAGCTCTCAGCGTGGTGCCTTTGACCAGCACTGACTCTCAGCAGCTCTTTTTGTCCAGTAGGTGGCACTGTGGCCATTCAAACAGAAGAGCATCTTTTAAATGAGCTCTCTGATCTACAGAGGTAGAGTAACAATAAAAACTCAAAAGAGGGAAATATGTTGTGCTTGTTTGTGATAGAGCAGTTTACTGACTGAGATCTACAGATGAAGAGCGCCATAAGAGTGCTGGGGAACTACAATAAAACAAATAATATAATAATGCTCTGGGTATTAAATTCCCTTTGAGTACAGTTCAATACAGTACTGAACACAGTGCATCATAAATCTGAAGCCCCTCGATGGAAGGTTCTGTAAAAGTTAAAGGACGGGTATCCAAAATGGGATGTTTGTTTTGTTTTTCCTACAAATGCGTGGGAATTCGTTCCTTATACATGGGAGGGGCAGTAGCTCTGGCAGGAGCTGGACAGTGTGTGTGCAGGTTCTGTGCAAGCTTCCCCCCCGACCGCTCTGGTACTGCCTCTTCCCCCCGCCGTGCCCTTGCCCTGCCCCCCCCCCCCCCTTCCCCAGGCACTCACCTGTTGTCCAGAAATGGGACCCAGAACACATAAAGGAGGATGGAGACGGGCACTAGGACCCAGGAGCCAGCCTCCTGGAGCTGCCTGCCAGCCTCAGCCCAGGAGAGGGACAGAGGGAGCCTCTTCCCTGCCTGACAGCTAAGCAGAGCTCCGGAGAAATCAGAGGTAGGGGGAGCTGGGGGCAGCGCCTGCTCAAACTACACCCACGGCTGGCACGGGTTCCCATGGTAACCAGATTTTTAGTGTCCGGGCACCAGTGTTAACCAGATCCCTGGCAGTGTGTTCCCACAGCCGTGCCAGCTGAGCTCCTTCCAAGCCCCAGGGGACTGCTTTGCCTTTCCTGCTGGCAGGAGCGCTCCAGCAGGGCTGCATGAGCAAGCTCGCTCCCCCCCGCCATCACCTGGCCCCAGCCGTGCCCCCGGCCTGACCAGTAGAGCCTAAAAATAGTCGGGCCTAAGGCTATAGCCTTATTAGTCTAATGTTAATCTGGCCCTGGAGACAACATCTGGCCTGAATGGTCTTGGGCAGCTCAGGTCCCTGACTGCTCAGCATCACCTTCTGTGCTGCGTGGGAATAAGCTGCCAAGATTTGTAACTTCTGTTAAGTGCTTAGAATCAGCTATTAATTAAAATTGTTTTGAAACAGCTGACAGATGAGCACTGTCTGTACATCCAGGGGACTCTTTAAACCTCACTCATCCAAGTTGTTTTCTCTTTCAGTTCAGTGACCTTGCATCCATATCCTCAACACTGCTGGATAAAGGTATCTTCCACCTCTATTTTTCTCTTTCTCCTCTAGAGCAGGAGTGGACAAACTTTTTGGCCTGAGGGCCACATCGGGGTTCCGAAACTGTACGGAGGACTGGGTAGCGAAGGCTGTGCCTTCCCAAACAGCCTGGCCAACTCCCGACCCATCCAACCCGCACTGCTCCTTGTCCCCTGACTGCCCCGACCCAGGACCCCCCGCCCCCTTACCATGCCACTCAGAGCAGCAGGTCTGGCAGCTGCACTGTCTGACAGGAGCTCGCAGCCCTGCCGCCCAGAGCACTGGCAGCACGGTGAGCTGAGGCTGCTGGGGAGGGGAGACAGCACGGGAGGGGCAGGAGGTAGCCTGCCCGGCCAGGAGCTCAAGGGCCGAGCAGGACGGGTCCGTGGGTCGTAGTTTGTCCACCTCTGCTCTAGAGGTAGCTCCTTTAAGTCAATATTCAGGTTCATTTGTTGGGGAGGGGAAACTTGTGGTTTGGGGACACGGTCAGTTTCCAGGGTGCAATCTCAGGAGAAATAATGTTACTTGAAAATACTGAAAAAAAGAGTAAATGAAAACTTGGCGCAAGCCACCTATGTCCTCTGGTTTAACCGAATTGCACCTTTCTATCCCCTGAAAATGCTGATGCTGGGAATTGTTCTCCACAGATGACATTAGCGACCTTGGAGGTGAGGCAGACGCAGATTCCCGAAGTGACGGCGAGCCACTAGTGAAGCGAGAACGTAGCGACCCGGGCTACTCGCTGCAAGAGATCTAGAACAGGGACTTGAGTTTCCTCCAGCCCGATGAAATGTCTGAAGACTTTTGGACCCGGGTTTGAAAGTCAAGCCTGAGTTTCCTAGTACTCAGCGATATTAGTGCCTCTTAGTTTATCTTAATGTTTACTTCTGTTTGAGAAAGGGTTTAAGGCCGAGTGAGCATGTGTAAAGGATGCAGCGGTTTGTGAAGAGCAGTTTGTCCTTACAGGAAGAGCCGATTGGAAGCCTGCTTTCTCCATCTTTCTACATGTAAAAGGAGCTCAATTGGTAGGTGAAGGGTGATGGTTCAAAAAAAAAAAAAAATTCCGTGAAGGACAATGCCTTCATTGTTGACAATGAATTGAACTCACTGGCCTTGAGATGCTCCCAGGACAGGTTGCTTGTCCTGTTCGACTGATCAGGTTGCTTTGGAGTAGAGGGGGTCAGATTAGGGGCTAAGGGGGCTTCTGTTCCAGGGGGAGGGGTTTGGGTTTCTTCTCCGCTTTTTCAGACTTCACTGTGATATGGAACTTGCACCAGTCAGTGCCCAAGAAGAACCCTCCTATGCCCTTTTGGGATGGGGCATCCAGCCTGGCCCTGCCTTTGCCAAATCGTTCACACTGTGGGATTACAGTACAACCTTCTCTTGTACCAACCCGGAGCGAAGGGCCCTGTGCTGTGTGTCTGTCTGTCCCCGTGCAGGGTGGTGCGTAGTGTGTAGTTTGGGCTTTGCATGACACAACTTTCCTACCCGATCCTCTGTTACGTGCTGTGTATTGCTGCTTTTAGTCCATGGATGATTCTGTGACCGCCCTGTAAATGGTTCGGAACTCTGACTGTCATGAGAGCAGCTGGGACTCTTTCCGTCTGATCTGAGATACCAAAGGACTTGGAGGAAGCAGCAGCTGGTCACGACATTTGTCCTTTGCCCTCCGTGCTCTAACGCGAACAGTAATTGTAGGGAGACAACAAAAGGAATAAGGCATGTACATCCTCACCAGGATATTTCTGCGCAAGGCAGATTTAGGCCAAGAGCCTCAGCACCTGTTATAATTTTTAAGAGTCAGATCTGCCCTGCTGCCAAAATGTTGAATGTAGGGTCTGGGGTGGAGGGTGGGGATGGGGGCAGCTAAGCCAGGGCACAGGCCCGTGGCATGAGCATGGATGTTGGGGTTACATTGCAGTGCCTTAGGGAGGACTGGCGCACCTGCTTTCCTCTGCCGTTCTAGTTTAAACTGATACAGTAGTGCCTGTCGCTCGGAATACGAGGTCTGAAAACAGTAAATTAACAAGTTTCCATGTAGCATTCGTGAGCTCCTTGTGGGGGCACGTTGGCCACGTTCATGCTCCACCCTCCAGTGGCAACTCCCAGCCTTTGCTCATGTACCACTTCAGATCATTCTCAGTGCTGTGACCGAACACTGAACATGTGTGGCTTAGAGAACGCTGTCCCAATGTGTTGATGTACACTGCTATGTCCTGTAGGGCTCATGTTATGTCATTACCTACGCGGTGTGAGAAGGGACAAAATTCTAGCATCAAACCAAACTGCAAAAAAAAAAAGTGCAAATCTTTGTGAATAAATGCAGTGTCATAATTAGCTTTCATTATTATTTCTGATTTATATGAGTATTTGCTGTGAGCTTTTCCCAAGACCCTTGTGTGCAGTTGGAGATCAAAGTATAATCTATCCACCATATAATACTCATTAATTCCAAAAGGAATTGCAGTAGCAATTTTTTTTAAAGTGTGAGAGCTAAGTGAAAGGGAAAGGAGTCTAGTGGCAGATCTTCCTACATTATGCTACAGTCCGGTTGTCCACACGAGGGTGCTGTGTGTCTATAAATATGTCACAAACTCAGGGAGAGACATGGGAAAGTGAGACTTAATTGCTAAACTAAATTTGTAAAGAATGACAATGTCTAGTGTCCTAGCCACTGTCTGAACCTCAGATGCTGAGGCTTAAAAACAACCCACACTGTCTTGTATTCCCTTGCTCCTGAAGAATTCAATGTTAATTGCAGCTGTTCTTCTTTGCATCTTGTAACCACTGAATACATCAAACTTCTGCTTGCCACGAAGGAGACTACAGTTGAGGTATGCCAGCTATTTTGATAGATGCTCAAAATGGACATGCACAAAAATCCCCGTTAAAAAAGAACAGTAATAAACGGGTATTGAGCGCTCCGGCCTATACACGAACAAATTCTTATGGCCCCAGTTCTTTCTTTATCTACCCAAACCCTACTGCAGTTGGCTGCTGTTGTAGCCAGTCAGATGGCAAGTATGGGCACCACAGAGGCTGTCTAGTGTGCGGTCAGCTTAATGCAAACCGGGTCATCTTACTTTTCAGGCTGAGTCTTTTCCATGTGATTTTTGGCATGACACAGCTGCTGATTTGCAGTTGGAGTTATCTGGTTGGGCTATGGGGTTCTGTGCTGTGGTACCTGCCCCGAGAGAAGAGGATAGGACCACACAGTGACTTGGCACCTCAGAGCCTTGAGAATGCCTTACTGTGCCCTCCAGACTGTAATTGTCACGGGCTGGAAGGGAACTGGGGGAGAGACACTGAAGACCTGACAGTCCACCACCCCCTGGAACATATTCTCCTCCAAATACCATATAAACGTGGTTCACAGAGGCAGGTGGTGGAGGGAAGGGAGGGGCCTTTGTACCTGTGTCAAACTATCTTTATATAGCCTCCCATGTGGCATAGCTACAGCTGCAAGGGTTTAGGCCTGTCCAGGGACGTTTCCCTCCACATGGGTCTGAAAAACAACAGAGAGATGCTAAAAAGTTAGTGATTCCGTGCTGGCCCTATGACCAGGGTGCACTGAATGCTCAGGTCCATTTCACACCTGCTGTCCGGCAAACTTATTCCTAATTTGCTGCTGGGCTGGCCACATAATGAACGCTCGTGGTGAAGTGGCCTGTGCATGAGGCTTCCACATCATCTCAGATGCTGAGGGAATAATCTACCTACCCTAGCCCTGCTACTGTAATAATCTACCCGTGGGAGGGATGAGAGCCGGATTTGACTTGGGAACTCCCTTTGATCTTAACCCCATAATCATCTATAGCATATGGAGACAGAGCAGAGAGGAGCAGCTGGCTGGGCCTCACCAACCCTTTCACGTCACCGTCAGTCTGCTCTTTGGCAGGGACACAGCCCCTAGCATGCGGCTGCTGGCGGGGAAGGCTGAGACGTTTTCTGGACCCTGTGTTGTAGGCCCTGTTTCTAAACCCCTTGTGTAACACCCTTGACCGCAGCTGCTGATTTGCTTACTTCCAGTAGTTTCTACAGAATACAGTCTTGGCGGCTGTGACTTAATTCTCTCTCTTTTATTTGGCAGCTGCTGGAATATGTCGATAAGTTATTAACGATTAAAGTGTCAGAAAAGGCCAAATATGGGAGTGTGTAATTTTTTTCCTTCTACAAGGAAAAAGGTGAAAGTTCAAAGCAAAAAGGCTTACAATTTGAATCCTCGAGAAACAAATGAAGCAGCGAGTCTGACGATATGGACAAGTAACTTGAGGAGGGAAGGTCCAGTGAATAGCAGCAGGTTAGCCAGAAAGAGTCACAGCTTCTATTCCTTGCTCTTATTACTCACCAGCTCAGTGCCCAGGATCAAGTTACGTCTTTCTCTCTGCTTCTGTTTGTCTGTTTGCAGTGCAAGCGTTTGTAGTACGGAGGGGCTGTCGCTGCAAACGTTCAGTGCTCAGCACCCATGTACACCACTCCGCACACTGGAGCCACTCTCTTGGTTAGATGCGACTGTCATAATTAGGGCCCTACCAAATTCAGTGTTATGAAAAACATGGCACAGACCGTGAAATCTGCTCTTTTGGGTGCTTTTACCCTATACTATACAGATTTCATGGGGGAGACCAGCGTTGCTCAAGTTAGGGGTCCTGGCCCAAAAGGGAGTTGTAGGGGGGTCAAGTTATTTTAGGGGGGTCATGGTATTGCCACCCTCACTTCTGTGCTGCCTCCAGAGCTGGGCGGCCAGAGCGCGGTGGTTGTTCGCTGGGTGCTCAGCTCTGAAGGCAGCGCCCCACCAGCCGCAGTGCAGAAGTAAGAGTGGCGATACCCTACCGCGCCGCCCTTCCTTCTGCGCTGCTGCCTTCAGAGCTGGGCGGCCGGAGAGAAGTGGCTGCCGCCTGAGGGCCCAGTTCTGTAGGGAGCAGCGCAGAAGTAAGGGTAGCAGTACCCGCCCCCCTCCCCCCCGCTACAATAACCTTGCGACCCCCCCCCCCACGATCCTTTTTGGGTCGGGACCCCTACAATGACAACACTGAAATTTCAGATTTAAAGACTGAAA
This sequence comes from Macrochelys suwanniensis, assembly GCA_033296515.1. Classification (NCBI taxonomy): domain Eukaryota; kingdom Metazoa; phylum Chordata; order Testudines; family Chelydridae; genus Macrochelys; species Macrochelys suwanniensis. The sequence goes on from CM065799.1 coordinate 6,794,051, forward strand.
TCATGAAATTTACCATTTTTAAAATCCTTTGACCGTGAAATTGACCAAAATGGACTCTGAATTTGTTCAAGGGCCCTAGTCATAATGAAGGGTATCTTCAGAGCACCGCTCACCAGCCCCCTCTTCGGGCCACTCAAATGCCATCATCATAATGAAGTCTCAGAAATGCTCTGACTTTAAAAAGCGCCGAAAGTCAGAAGCCGGGTCAGCCCTCCGGCTTGAGCTCACAAGCTTGACCTAGAGAGGAGAAGAGCATCCCCGTCAGAGACCAAACTGCCTCCGACACGCAGCACCTGGGCCCATGAAACGGGTTGGACAAGCTGGGGTTAGGAGAAATGGCTAGAATTTCAAAATTCCACTTCCTTCCTTCCAGGCCCCCCTGCTGGTTCCCATCAGCTAGTTCTCATTCTCGTGCTTCAGGGAAGCCTCGGGGCAGAATAGAATGCAGCTCAATCTTATTTTAGAGAGAAAGGAGCCATGTTGGGTTTTTTAGATAAGCCAAAAGCCTCTTCCAGGGCTGGAGCCTGTAGCTGCCCCTTGTAACCGACGCTCCTCAACCTGTTGGTTAGGAAGTGGCTCCTGAGTGACTCTGGTTTTAACGATCGCTTGGCTGTTCCTGGATCGTTCCCCTGCACAGGGTAGATGGCAGCAGGTCCTTTTCAGCTGGAGCCCCTAGCTGTGAAACGCCGCCCCAGGAAAGACCTCCGTGGCTGTCACACTTCATGCTCGGCTCCAAGGCTTTGACCACAAGGCCTTCCACGCGCTGTGGCTGGATCTCAGTGTCTCAAGAACAACTGAGTCACAGGAGCGGGAGAGGAGACTGTGCCGGCCTTGTGCTGTTACGGCCCCGTTGCTGTTACGGCTCTGAGGAAACGGTCCCCTTCAGGAACCGCAGCTGGCTGGGGGCATGAGACCATTTGCTGCAGATGCTTCCTGCCGCCGAAGAGCTGAATCAGGGTCTTGGGAAAGTCCTTCTTACAAGCATGCAAAGTGCTTTGCAAATCTCCTCCCTGAAGTGTGGCTGGGGAATAGGCCAGGGAGGTAGTTTGTACCACTGACAATCCATTCAGATTTGTCCAGGGTAGCGGCTCGCAAGGCATCAAATCCCAGCTCTATTTGGCTCTCGTCACTTGTTCCTGGTTTGCTGCTGCAACTCGCACAGTGCAACAAGCGGCTTCCAGGCTGGGACTTCCCCACGGTCACACGCTTGATTCTGAAACCTTCGTATTTTTTGAAAATAGCTTGTGCGCGCCCAAGTGGTAAGAAATCTGTGCTGCCGTTCTCAAAGCATTCTGTACACAAACTGCTGTAGCCTCATTCCCCGGTTCTTATACAGATGGGGAAACTGAGTCAGAGAGGGGTAACTTGCTCAAGTCCACGGCAGAGCTGAGACTAGAACCCAGGTCTGATTTAGGGGATAGAGCACTGGCCTGGGACTCACTAGAGCGGAGTTCTGTTCCCAGCGCTGCCACTAACCTTTGGCAAGTCACTTTGCCTCAGTTTTCCCCTCTGTAAAATTGAGATACTGACTTCCTGTGTAAGTCACTTTATCGTTAAGAGCCAGGGATCACTACCACCGTAAAACACACGCAAACCGGGGACACTGATTCCGACAGGACGTAGGGGCAAAGCTAAAGAGATCTGGCTTGGCACTTCCCCGCATTTCCTCCTCCAACACTCCATCTCTTTTTTTATTAGCCTCCTTTTGTCTTCTATTTAGAAAAGAAAAACCAAACCAAAACTCAGCTGTAAAAAGCAGGGGTGGGGAAGGAAAACCAGGTGTACATAAAAGCCTGGATACACTAAGGGACCTTGGGGGTGCAAGACTTAACTTTTAAGCACCTAGCCACCCAGTGGAATCCCCAAATCCTGGGTTAGGCTCCTGGGCTGCCCATTCAATACATGGGGAGAGAGGCCGTACCCCTGGGCTCAGAGTTATCAGGGAGTCGTCCTCCTGCACCGGTCCTTGGGTGCAGAATCAGGAGTGCTCAGAGAACACCACCTGTTCCTGTTCTCCTCTGACACTAGTTTACTCCTGACACCATATCACTTGCATCTTGTACACGCTAGGTTTCAGGGCTGCCTCTAGCAGGTCAGGCTTCTGCACCACATATGGACTGCCAGCAGATCAAGGGATGTGATCATTCACCTCTACTCAGCATTGGTGAGGCCTCATCTGGCAAACTGTGTCCAGTTTTGGGCCCCACACTACAAGAAGGGTGTGGAAACATTGGAAAGGGTCCAGCAGAGGGCAACAAAAATGATCAGGGGACTGGAGCCCAGGACTTACGAGGAGAGGTTGAGGGAACTGGGATTGTTTAGTCTGCAGAAGAGAAGAATGAGGGGGGATTTGATGGCTGCTTTCAACTACCTGAAGGGGGGTTCCAAAAAGAGGATAGATCTAGACTGTTCTCAGTGGTAGCAGATGACAGAACAAGGAGCAATGGTCTCAAGTTGCAGTGGGGGAGGTTTAGGTTGGATATTAGGAAAAACTTTTTCCACTAGGAGGGTGGTGAAGCACTGGAATGGGTTACCTCGGGAGGTGGTGGAATCTCCTTCCTTAGAGGTTTTTAAGGTCAGGCTTGACAAAGCCCTGGCTGGGATGATTTAGTTGGAGATTGGTCCTGCTTTGAGCAGGGGGTTGGACTAGAACCTCCTGAGGTCCCTTCCTACCCTGATCTTCTATGATTCTATGACTGGCTACAGAGCTTCCTTTGCAGGCAGATCACACCAGCCTTGTTCACTACAAGATCGTTGATGGACTGCCAAGAATGGCTGAGGTTAGCTTCAATAAGGGTTACTCACACAGTATCACCAAGTGGCTGAACCATATAACACAGTTTAGCCTTCCATTACACCTACCTACACCTGCTCTGATGCGGCAGCGTGCATGCCCAGAGATAGACAATTTAGGATTCTAGAGGGATTTTTAGAGCAAAAGTTTAGGTGCCAAGTGAATTTAGGTGCCTACAAGGTTAGGCCACAGCTGAGAAGGGGTTTTGTGGATCTCAGTGGTGCCTAGACCTAGGAGCTAAGCACCAAAGTCCCTGTGTGGATCTGGGCAAAAAATACCCTTTGGAAAATGGGACTGGACAGCCTGTGGCTTCTGCCAAGCCAGCTGCAAAGGTGAGTCATCCTCTACTGGGTGTTTGTCCAGCAGGAAATGAACCGGCTCAGGAGGAGCCCAGTGGCATCCTGGGACGCTGCATCATTGGCCACACTGAACAAGATGTTCTGAGTCAGAGGAAGCTTAGATGGTGAGAGTGTCTTCTGCCTTTTCACAGATGTAGGGGAAAGTTTTGCGGCACGGGGCATCGTTCCAGTTAAGCGGCAGGGTTTGTTTGGCTGTCAGAGATGCACAGTCCTCCTCATTCTGATGGTTATCTGGCTGGGGATCGAACCAAAATCTGGACGGAAAAAAACAAACAAAACCATGGAACTGTCAGGATCTACATTTTAGAAACTAACGATGCAGCTCTCCCCCTGCTGCAGCACCCAAGGGAAAGCACAGCCCTGTCCCATCCTACAGCATCGGGGCCGTATTGGCTCAAGACGCCTCTGTACGTTCGCACTCAGACACTGCAGCCTGCCCCACGAGTGGGGATGTGCAGAGGCCATTTCAAACGGCTTCGGTTACAGGGGAGCAATCAGAATTTTCTGGATCCAGATCACACGGATTTAGGGTGGATATCAGGAAAAGCTTTCGAACCACTAGGGGAGCTGGGACTGGAGCAGGTCAGTTAGGAATGTTGTGGAATCCCCACCCCTGGAGGTTTTTAAGAACAGGTTAGACTGGGGTGAGCAAACTATGGCCCGGGGGCCACATCCGGCCCTTCAGACATTTTAATCCAGCCCTTGAGCTCCCACTGGGGAGTGGGGTCTGGGGCTTGCCCTGCTCCACATGTGCCGTGGCTCTGCATGGCTCTTGGAAGCTGAGGCATGTCCCCGCTCTGGCTCCTACACGTAGGGGCAGCCATGGGGCTCCACACGTTGCCCCCGCCCCAAGTGCCGCCGGGAGCTGCAGGGGCAGCACCTGTGCATAGGACAGCATGCAGAGCCGTCTGGCCGTGTCTTCGCATAGGAGCCAGAGGAGGGTCAGGCCGCTGCTTCTGGGAGCTGCTTGAGGTAAGTGCCACCCGGAGCCTGCACCTCTGACCCCCTCCTGCACCCCAACCCCCATCCCTGATCCTCCTTCCACCCTCTGAACCCCTCTGTCCTAGCCTAGAGAACCCTCCTGCACCATTTTTAAAAGCAGGCTTGGAGGTCTTTCTAAAAGATCTGCTCTTATTCAAACAGGAATTGACCTGGGGCAGTTTTCTGGTTATGCAGGAGATCAGACTAGATCGGGGGAGACATTCAGCAAGTGTCCTTCAGCCAGAGGGAGCGCTACGGAGGACCCTGCTGTATTACGCTTACGTCTCCATTTGGCTTATGTCAGTGCCATCCACCCACTTCCAGGAGCCTTCTTGGTCCATATCCGTCAGGCCAATCCAATAATCCGCCTGCCTTTGACGCTTGCTGAGAAAGTCCTGGAGAAGGGTACAGACAGCGTCGCATCAGAGATGCTTCAATGTTTCTACAAAGCAGCTCTGCTCTGCTCTCAACCACAAATCACACCAGGCCGCTGAACTGACAAAACAGGGCCCTTTCCCCAAAGCACCCACTGCAGCTGGGGGAAGGGATCCCAGCTGGCTCTGTTAATCTGGGGGAGGAGGGTCCTTCACTGGGGTACGTGTGCTCCCCGCTTTTCATTCCCAGAGATTTTAGCCCTGCTTTAGTTGTTTGTTATGGGACGCCAGGGATCACGGATGTCAGGAGTGGCTCCTCTATTGCAGTGGTTCTTAACCTGGGGGTCGAGAAGAGGTGTCAGGGGGTCATGACTGCCCTGTCCTTCCCACGTCTGTCAACGAAGGAAAGGGCACGATCTTGGGGCTTCCCGGTAGGGACAAGGTCAAGACTTCCACCTGCAAAGTCCCCCAGCGGCCTCAGTTCTGAGGCCGTTGAGCTGCTCGCGCCTGGCCTGGCTCTCGAACGTGGCGTCCCCCCACCTACCTCCCTGTGGGGCCTGGGCTGGTAGGCATTGTTAGAGGCCACCTCAGGGCGCTCCGATCGGAGGGGGCCCACGGAACAGAGCTGGAGGAGTCCAGCTTGGTCCCTTCCTTCAGTGCTGGGGCCATGTGAAAAATTCAGCTAGAATTTGGGGCCCACAAGAAAAGCTCCTCCCCCCCCCACCCCCCAAACATCAGCCTGGGTCAACAGACCAATGGGGCCTTAGGCTCCTATTCCTCAGGCCCCACCCCTTGGGGCCCATTCATTGCCTTCTGGAGGTGGGTGTGCAGTGGGTTACCTGCTCCTCCCAACCAGTAATGATCACTAGGTCGGCCTTTTCCCTCTGGCAGCTACTCCTGCTGTCATTCCACGATAAAGCATCTGTAGAAAAGTAGTAGCATCTTCCTTTGTTTGAAATCCATTGGCAGGGGCACAAGGCACAGCTGATGTCTGAGGAGGGAGGAGAGGGAAACTCAGCCAAGCTGTGCTCCAAAACGGGGCCGCTTAAGAACAACCAGCACCTGAACTCGGCCGTTGTGCCCCTCCCGCTGGCTGGGTAGCAGCCGTCTCAGCCCCGGACCTTTGCCCAAGACAGTAGGAGAGAGCGGCCTTCGCAGCTGAACTGGGCAACAGCGCATCTGCCCTTTCCTTGAGGCCCATCAAAACAGGTGGGTGTTCAGAGCCGAAACGAGGAACCTGGACTCCTGGGTTCTACTGCCAGCCCCGCCATCTTAAGAGTCACTTCCCTGCTCAGGGCTTTCGTTTCACCCTCTGCGAAACCAGGACAATGGCACCGTACTCACTGTGGGGCTCCGAGGTGTTGGAGGACGGGGACTCCCGGGCGCAGATCTTCGTGTGCAACACCCACTGCAGTAACTGGGAGTATCTCCCTTCCACTTGCTGCATTTTCCTCTTGGCTTGCTCGGATTCCTCTAGAAGCTGCAGGTTGCCAGCTAGGAGCCGGGAATCTAGCAGAGGGCGAAGACACCACAGACACACATTGGAGTGGGGCGGCCCCTTCCCAAAGGCAGTCTACTTCAGCATCCATCTCACCAGTGATATGAAAACTAGGCCTCAATCGGCGGCCTCTCCTGGCCTTTAATCAGGAGGCCGAGCCGGTCTGAAAGGTCTGTGTGAACCGTGGGGGGAGTTTGGCTGTCAGAGTGGACCTTGTGGGAGCTGCATCCGAGCCCCAGCATTCACACCGGCCATATGGTTTTACCGTTGCATTAAACTATTTTCTTTAGGTTGATCTAACTGACCCCTCCAGCCTTGGGGATTTGAGGTGCCCATCACTCTAGGCACAGGTTGGTAGCCCGCCCTAGAAGCCAGTTATATCTGAGGAGAGTCATTATTGGAGGGGAGGGAGAGCAGTTGCTAAGGGAAGAGGATGCCTTTGCTGGAGGGTTAAGATCTCAAATCTAGGGCTTGGGGGCAAAGATCTCCCTAGGAAAGGAGGCTCACCTAGAATAGAGGGACCATACTTCCTAAGTCAAAAAGTGTTGTACAACTATTTCTCCACCGAAAAGTTGTTACCACACGACACATGTTGAGACACCCCTGCCAGCTTTCGACACAACAGCTTCCTGGGCACTGCTCAGAGGCAAGGATGTCCTGCCATCCCCTAGCTGCTGCGGGGAAGGAGTTTATCATGAAATAATGAACCAGAGGACTTAGGAGGAGCGTTTCAGGGAGGCCCAGCGGGCTCAGGATCTCCGAGCACAATTCAGCGGGGGAAAGCATTGTTCTCTCCATTTAACAGAGCGTGGGGGGGGGGGGGGGAAGGGGGGCGGGTCATGGGGGAACAACCACCCTCATCCTTTCCATCAAAAGTACTTACACAGGATACTCAGGGAAATTAGCGCCACCAGGAACAGCACACAGAGAATCACCACTATTGCTATCCACGCCCATGGAGACGTCTTTTGGGCAGGGGGCTTTGATTCTGGGTGTACAGGGAGAAAGGGGGAAAAAACAAACAAACCCGCATTGGTGTGCATTTGGTACAGACCTAGGGTGACCAGATGTTCCGATTTTATAGGGACAGTCCTGATTTTTGGGTCTCTCTTATATTGGCTCCTATTACCCCTCACCCCCTGTCCTGATTTTTCACACTTGCTGTCTGGGCACCCTATACAGACCCCACACAGTATCTCCAATCTAGAGCTTCCAATCTAAATAGCCAAAATAGACAGAGGGTGACAGGGGAAACTGAGGCAGAGAGAGGCAAAGGCATTGCTGAAGATCATCCAGCAGGACAGTGGCAGGGCCGGGAATAGAGCCCAATCTCTTGGGTCCCAATCCAACGATCCATCCACCGGGCCATGCTGTCTCTTTATGTAACATGTAACACACGGGGACGTTGATACTCCAAGCTCCTCACTGGGGCTCGCACCCGAGAAGCACCTGTCAGGGTCTCTCTGTGGCTGACGGTTACCTGCTTTCTTCACATCTGTTTGCTGCGATCTGGGAGGAAATTTCAGATCCGCATAGGTGACCTCAGCTTCCGGATCCATCTTTCCTTTCCCCCACACATCCGGGTTTCAGCTTCCTCCTCCCGATGGACACCTGGCCGTGGCTAATGGAGACCGAGCACCATGTATCCCTCCAGAGCAAACAGGGAACTGGGATCAAGGTAAGAGATGCTGTTAAAGAGCCGGAGTTGGTTACTGAATGATAGGATCAGCCACGTAAGTGACTGCAACCCTCCAGGCCAACAGGAAGGGTTTTCTGAGTCTGGGAGTGATGGGAACAGGCCAGCTGGTGGACACGGGTGACAGGCCCCCAGGAAACGTGTGTGTGTGTGTGAGAGACAACAGGAGAAGCAAAGTTAGCTGACCCCCCTAGTTGCTCATCCTTGCACATCCAGATGACCTCATGAGGTCCCTTCCAGCCCGGCATTTCTAGGATCACGAAATAGGCTGCGTGTGCCAGGGTGGGAGGCAGTTCCGTGACTGAGTTATTCAAGGGAAGGAAGGAAGGAAGGGGAACTTTAACTGTCAGTTTCCCTCAGCGCCGGAAACCCCAGGCCACCCAGGCTCAGCCGAGCGCGGAAGTTGCAGTAACAGTGGGTCACGTTGTAGGTTCGCCTTTCTGCAGCTGTGGAGACGGGGGTGCACGGGGAATTCCTCTGTCAGGAGAGACCCGTCGGGCTGGTTTGTACGGGCCCTTCCCGAGGGGAAGCCATCGCATTTCCGACTCTTGGAAGAGTGAAATCTTCCTTTGCCCAAATCCAACCTCGGAGCTGGCTTGGTTGAAAGGTTTCACCTCAGTTTGGGAACTAAAACGTGGGGCTTCCCCACCCCCACGTGCCCAGTGCAGTCCGGTGGCACGGGAACATCTCAGATGCACCTGCCCTCAATGCCACTCAATCCTGTTCTGCAGTGCCCCACTCTGCTCTTCCAGCCCTGGACCCCCCATGTACATACAGCTCAGCCCAGGTACCTCAGGCCTGCTCTGTAACAGCCCCCGCTCATCCAGCCCCCCATACCGCTCTGCCAATGCACTTCAGACCTGACTTGCAGCTCTCTGCTATTCCAGCATGGATCCCCTCTCCAACAGGACCTATGCCTTGATCCACAATGCCCCCAGCGATCATCCCCTCGACCCACAGAGGTTACATGAAATACAGCCCCAGGCTTGGTCAGTTTTGCTCATGGGAAGCTGTAGAAGTCTGGGTCCCCCTCCTAACATGGTTTGAATGGAGAGGTGCTACCAGGGAAGAGGTTGGGATACCAGGGGCCAGAGCTGCTGAAAGGGTACATGGCTTGTGTGCACATGGCCATGGCATCACACTGATCCTGGGGCCTCCACCAGGGGTCGGGGCGCACACACAGGCCGCGGGGTACTGCTATGTTCATGGCATACTTACAGAGAAGTTCAATACATAACTACTCTTGCTGGACGGTTGCAACATAACACTACTTTATTTCTTAGAACACGGCACCATTACAGACAAGAACCCCAAAACAGAGACACACAAAGCAGGCTACTCCCTAAAACAGAGAGGCATAACTCACCCCACCTTATTAGCCTGGCTGTCTGCAGATTGACTGCTGCTAGCCCAGAACACATGCTTCCCTACAGAGCCCCCTAAGCTGCAAGCTGGACCAGGAAAACCCTCTGAAATGTAAAATGACAGTCTACAATTTTAAAACAGTTTTCAATGCACCGCAGGGACAAATCCCCCTGACAGCTTAAGGTGAGGGAATCTGTGTCTCCACAAGGAGTCCTCTGTCATTGGTTTTTAACACAATCTGGGCCATGGGTTTTTCATCTCAAGCCTTAGTGGCAATGCTGTGGCTCATCACCCCTGGGTCCTGCCCTGAGTCACATGAAAAAACCAGCATGGCCCATCCTTTCCATTATGTTGCCAGGGTGAGCATTAGGCAGGTAGTAAACGGTGCAGGCTGGGCTTTACCTCCCCCCCGCCTCAGATCTAGGGGGAAGTGAAGCGTGCAGAATTAAACACGTCTCTTCTTCGCAGGGTGTTTCTGGGGTTCTTTTTTTCCTGCCCTGAAGCGAAACCCAGCTGGGGATCCTCGTGCCAACAGCCCACTGGGGTCCCATGACCCCGTCTCCACCAAGCAGTCAGTAATATAGTACATCTGCAACCCCGCCCACCGCCCCCCCGCCCCGCAACACAGGGCTTCCTGACAATCGTTACAATGGGAGGAAGCATCTATTCACTCAACAGCATTAGGAGAACGGTTATAAAAATGAACCATTGAATGCCAGGGTATTAGTATTTAGGTCTCATCAACAAGCTGAATTCAGACCCCATATCTGGCCCTCCCACCCACCTTCACCCTATATATATATGGAGATATGCCAATCTCATAGAGCTGGAAAGACCTTGAAAGGTCATCAAGTCCAGTCCCCCACCTTCACTAGCAGGACCAAGTACTGTCCCCTGACAGATTTTTTTTGCCCCAGATCCCTAAATGGGCCCCTCAAGGATTGAACTCATAACCCTGGGTTTAGCAGGCCAATGCTCAAACCACTGAGCTATCCCTCCCTCCCTCAAGCTAGGTAAGGCACACAGCCATCGCCCAGCCTGACTCAGCCATTACCGCTACAGTCCAATCCCCACACCAACCGTGGCCCACAGCCCGCCCTCCCGTTCCAAATGCACAACGTGGGTATCTTTCTTAGCTGCCAGACGCTACCACAGAATCAACTCCGCTTTAAACCTCCCCAGCTGAGCCGAGTAAAGCTACGAAAGGGTTTAAAAGAGGGGACGACTGGGGGGGGAAGGGGGGAGGTGGATGGTTTGGTGGAGGCAGTGTTGTCTAGTGGTTAGAGCAGAGGACTGGGAAGCAGGACTCTCGGGTTCTCTTCCCAGCTCTGGTAGAGAAGTTCTGTCTGGTGCCAGATTGCGTGTGTAAAACAGGACTCCTGGGTTCTATCCCAGCTCCGGGAGGGAGCCCAGCCATGGGTTGGAGCTTGTTATGATCCCTCTCCTTTGGCAGGGCTCGGATCATGACCTACCTGGCTTGGACTCAGCTCTACTTTTTAACCGTGGCTAACATGCAGACAACAGTCAGCACCTCCCAGGGAACAGTCCTTCTCCGTATGCCCAGCGAACCCCAGCACTTACCCGGCAATAGCGTTCTCCCGTCTCCTGCTGTTGTACGAGCCGTGCGGAGCAAGTACTCAGGGGCTGCAGCTGGCTCTTGACAAGGGCAGGCCGGTCACCCCAGCACGTGTCCTCCTGCTCTCTGAGCTGTGTCCAAAGCACCGCAGGGAAGACATTGAAGACAGGAGTTCTTGTTTCTTCAGCAGCGCAGTTCCTCTTTTAGGAGGCAGAAGGTGAATCGCTGATGTGGAAAAGCCCTTGAGTAACAAGCTGTCAGACCGCCCAGCACTCTGGCAAACAAGCGCTGAGTCCCCAGAGACCGAGATGGGAGACCCAGGGTCACGCAGCTGGTCCAGCCACCACCAGTCCCATCAGACCAGCGCGGAGGGTTCCCCTGTGCTCCGTCCCCCGCCCCCCTGTTCCACAGCCCAGCGGAGCCTAGCGCGTGGAACGTTTCCCTGCAGCGTAACCTCCCTGTTCACGGTCCGCATTTCAATTCTTCACCCCTAGTTCTAGCCCCTTCTATTGCTCCAGCTCTGATCTTGTCCCGGCGTCCGGCAGCCAGTTCACACGCCCGGCCCCAGCCCATGGTTACAGCTACTCAGCTCATTGTGTTTTTCTATTAATACACTGTCAAAAGCAAGCTGGAATCCAAGCAGACAAATGAACTCGTGTGGCACGTGGGGACAGCGCTGGCTGGGAATTCCCCTGGTGTAGGGGTGGGGAAGTCCAGTCTGGCATACAGCTAGCCTGGCTGGAATACAGGCAATAGGGTGCCCCTGGCATGGAGGTATTTTAAAGGAAAGAGAGCCTGGTGGAATTTAGAGCAGCCTGGAGGCTGCTCTGACCTGCTAGGAGATCAGCCTGGGGCCGAGGATCCAGGGAGCACATTTGTGCCATGTGATTGGCACAGGTCAGACTGGGCCCACAATCGGGATTGGGGTGGGGGGTTGTGTCTTTAATTCTTCCCCACCCCCTTTCTGTATTGATTCCATCCTGGGGTTTCCCTCCAGCCATCACCCCCCAGCCCTCCCCAGGACAGGAAAAGGCACCTGGTTCCCATATCTTCCCTCCCTGCCCATTAGTTCACACCTTCCCCAGCTGAAGGCCAACCCCTGCCAGGCAGCTGCTACGGAGCGGCTCCTTCTGGTCAAAGCAGGGAATTTCCTGTGACAACAGCATCAGCTCAGCTCTAGGAGCTGCACACAGGCCTGGTTTTGGTAGGTTTGAGCAGAAACCAGCCGCACGCAGGTTTCATTTGGGTGGGAGGAGACTCTGCTGGAGCTACCGGAGCAGGGCCAGCTCTGCTCCCCGGCGAGAGCGCATTGCCTGCAGTTTAATAGCTTGCCTTTCACTGACGGGAGCTGACGAACAGCTGCCTGCCTGCCCCTTTCCAGACGGTTCACGTGCCAGAACTGTGCTGCCATCAGCATCACCCACCAGCCCAGGCGAGGGAAAAGGAAGTAGCCTTGGAACTTGGGGTCCTGCATCTGTGTCTACCCCACCCCTTTCTAGCCTTTCCAAAGGGCAAGAGGCAGCATTTCAGCAACTGACCTAAATTAGAGCTGGGGCTGCAAAAGGGCCCCTCCCCATGAAATTCCCTGTCCCCGCAGTCATGGACGGGGCTCACCAACTTCTCCCTGTCTTGAGCTCAGGGTCCATAACATGCCTACAAAGACAGGGTTAGCTCTGCAATTCACCCTCCCCAAAGCTCTGACACCCCCATAATATACCTGGTGAAATCCAGTAAAAGCCCTAAGCACAGCTCAGCTCCCAGGGCACACCAGCTAGGAAGCTAAAGGCCTCTGAGTAACCAGCCGCTCCTCAGGCAGGAGTTCTGCCCTATTTCCTGTAGGAGTCTCATGCAGAGCAGGTGAAGCTGTTTAGCCTGAGAACACATTTCACCTGGATACTTGTTTGCCTCCTCTTAGCAGCCAGGGCAGCCCCCCAAAGCTCTGCTGGGTGGTTTCCTGTGTGGTTCTGGCTTTTATTATAAGCCAGTGGCCTAGGGGATTCTCTCTCTGTATTGTTAGTAGGGCCAGTTTGTGGGGGGGAGGGAAAGGAACTAACCTAGGGGTCTCCACAATGTAGCAGAAGGAGCTGGTGGGCTTTCAGTGCATTTTCACCCAGTGAAACAGGTAAGCAGCTGGTGTTTGTACCTGCTTTCTCCTGCCCTTGGGCCCAGCCCTTTCCTAGAGTCTATCCTATGTTTCTTGGGGTGTAGTGTTGATCCCTGTGGTGCGGGAGGAAATATGTGCCCTGGGCTCCCAATTACATTCACGTTGTCGTGCTGAATGTGTAATGAAAGAGGGGCCGAGGCTCAAGCAATTGTTTTACATTCATAACTGATGTGCCAAGCCCAGAGGTGCTGGGGCTACGAACTCCCAAGCCTGCTCACTAGTTAAGCACCGTCTCATTCAATAAGAGGCATTGAAGCTGCTTGGGACTGTTCTCTGTATTTCTTCTACCTTGCTAGATGAAGCACCATGTCCTCCCATGGTTCCTTGGTGGCTCTGGGGCTCGGTTCCCAGCCCAGGTGCAGCACACCCATGCAAGTGCAAACAGCTCCCTTTTCTACTCTGCACTTCCTTCCGCACAAGGGCCAGCCTCTCCCCCCGTTCAGCCAGGAAGACTTCTTTGAGAACTTCGATGGGTATGTGTCTACTGTCTATTTGTTGTGGGGCTGCCCCTCCCGGATAACTAGGGCATTCTCTCCACGGACATCTACAGATTCCTAGTAGTGCAGGCAGTGCCCTGCCATATGCTGCATCTCCTAGAGGAACCTGCTCTAGGAGAGAGAAGGGAGTTCAGGGCTCCCTTCAATTCTCTGCCTTTACTGAGACTGCAAATAGAGGGGGCAACTGGTGCCCAATGTGAGCTGCTGGGGGTTAGACCGAGACCCCAACTCACTTTACATGAGCCTCCAAAAAGGCCTTTGATATTATCCGCTTCTGTTGGCCACTGATCTGGAGTCGAGCCAGTGCTCTAGAGTTGAAAGTTCCCCTCTAACCTAGCGCCAATAGGTCAGAGTCGGCTAGTTCCCAGCAGTGTCCTGCCCCTTGGGTAGCCCTTTACCCCAGGGCACAGGGGGTGTATAATGCTCCCATGCTGAGTTATTGCTGGTTTGCATAGCCCTAGCAGCTCCAGACCATTGGGGCCCCCTTGGTGCTGGGTACTGTCCAAACGCAGGGTGAAATGGCCTCCGGCCCAGTGATGGAGCTGGGGAAATGACCCCACTATGGCTTTTAACCTACGGCTAAAACCCATACTCTTCTCTCCTGGCTCTCGCTTGGCTTTCTCACGCCAGCAGGGCGCTACCCGCTCAGTGCGGGCCGGGTATCTCGTGTTAATGGGACCCACGTCCCTGCAATCCGCCCGAGAGAGGCGACTGTGTTTGTAACTTGGAAGCTCTCAGGGGAGCCGATTCTCTGTGGGCTTCTGGTCCCGCTCTATTGTATGTATGCTGGCCAGATGCCTGGGAATGGGGGAGAATCCTGGGCATGGGGAAGGGAGTTGGTGTCAAAGAGGAGAAACGTCTTCCCAGCCTCTCCCTGAAAGAGCCTCGCCCTACCTTCATCTCTGCCGGGGAGTTGGAAGTGGCTGACATAAAAGCAAAGAATTGTGAGACTGGAAGCACCTATTCCAGTCCCCTGCACTTGAGGCAGGACTGAATCTGGGACAACTCCCCCATTGCTAATCCTGTTCCCAAGGGCTCTCTTCCTATTACTACAGCAGAGATTTCCCCCCTCCTCAGGGTTGCAGGCTGAGCACTGTAGCGTGGGACTGAGATCCAGGCCTTAGCTCACTCCCCACTCTTTCAAAGTGACCCAGTTTCAGGAGATGGGGGAGGGGGAGCAGAGCGGTATGGAGGGGGAGTTAATCCTGAAACTAGCTCTTCTAGGATTGTGGGAAGGGAGCCTGACTGACCCAACAGGTTGTCCCTCCCAAATGTACCATACCTGGGCTTCCCTCCTTTATCACTGTAATGTTTTGGCACCACGTGACTATCTTGCTCCCATGGGTATAATTAGTGGGCGGCAACAGAGTCGGGGTGAGAACAGGTCTTATGGGTAATACACGGAGTATTTGCACCACAGCTAGCAATCAGCATTTCCTTCAAGAGCTAAATGCTCAGATGTCTGGTTAAATAAAGCTTAACACTATTTGCAGTAGCCCCATCTGCTTGCATCTGAATGTTGCAGTCATTCCAGAGACTATTCCGTACCCTCTTGAAACAAATCCTGGGTATCTCTTGATCTCCTGTACAGGGTGTTTGAACGGCCTTCCCCCAGGTGAGCACCTTGACAGCCAATCTGCACAAGCAATAATAATCATTGGAACAAAGCCCTTGTCTCCGGTGTCCCAGTTCTGTTCCTCTAGTGGCTGCACCACACTCACTTCCCCAACCTTGTAGCCCAAATAGGTAGGGACACGTGGGTACCTTTCCACACCCATCCAGGAGTTGCACTTCCAATCCAGAGCTGCACTCCTGGTCTCTAACCCAGCCACCCTCCTCTCCATGGCTGAGCAATGCTGACCCAGTCTGCAATGCAGGTCACTTCCAGGAACAGCGTTGAGGGAAGTGCTGTGGTTACCTGCACTGAGGGCTGGAAGCCCTTCTGGGATTTCCTTGTATTAATGACTCCTAAAGGCGTTGCCTCAACTGGCAGCCACACCAGGGTACTTGGGTGTGTGTCTGTAAGTGGGTAACACAGTTAGTGACAGGTGCCCACTGTAAGTGATCCGGGCCTGGTGCAATCTACGAAGGCGTATGCAGACCCAGCTCAAGGCCTGTGTGCTTGTTTATCCCGGCTGCCAGTGCGGTTAACCTTGGGCGGGATCCCGGCTGTCTTGCTTGTAGGAGCTTCTATGACCTGAATGACATTTTTGGGGCGGACTCGTTTGAGTGCGACTCCTCGGTGCCCGACGTGCAGCTGATCCGGAGGATCGTGTCTCAAGTGGAGTTCTACTTGTCGGACGAGAACCTGTCCAAGGACGCCTTCCTCCTGAAGCACGTTCAGAAGAACAAATTGGGCTTTGTCAGCATCAAGCTGCTGACCTCTTTCAAGAAGGTGGGTGGGTCCCTCTTGCTGCTAACATCCTGGTACATGTGACCAGGCTTGACAAAGCCCTGGGTGGGATGATTTAATTGGGGTTGGTCCTACATTGAGCAGGGGGTTGGACTAGATGACCTCCTGAGGTCCCTTCCAGCCCTGAGATTCTATGATGTGACTAGAGGGAAGCTAGGGCTGGGTCTAAGGGCTGTAGCCTTTAAGATAGGGTTACCAGATAGCAACTGTGGGAAAAAATGGGATGGGGGTTGGGAGTAATAGGCGCCTATATAAGAAAAAGTCCCAAAAAACCGGGACTGTCCTTTTAAAAACAGGACGGCTGGTCACCCTACTTTAAGAGGAAGGACCAAGCCAATATCCTGATCATGTGCTAAGTGTAGCTTGACCTCCTCTGGCCCTTACATGGGTTGCATTGCTCAACTTCGACCTGGGTCATGGCCTGTCCCCTGGCCATTTCAAATGGATACAGCATTCCTCATCCTAAACTGCTGTGCAGCCTCGCTTTGTCATCCGTTGTGCTTCACCCCAGAGGTGGCTGCATTTCAGAGGTGGATGAAAGTGGGTGGTTTGGAAAGTCCTTTAGGAGCTTTCAGGATGAAAAGTGCTCGATGTAGATGTTACGATTTAACTGTTTGGCACAGATTTTCAAAAATGGGAGCCTCAAATTAGGTTCTTAAATTGCGTGATCGGCTGTGGAAAAGAGAAGCCGTCTAATTTTCAGAAGTGCTGGGAAAGAAGCCACATTCATTGACTGCTCCAGGGGGTAGTGGTTGCCCAGCACTGGTAGAAATGGGGTCCTTTACTTGGGAGACTAACCTTAGGTTCCTATTTTGAGAAATCTTGGCCTAAACAGACACCTGTCAGCGGCCTTTTATGGAATTCTACCTATTCAAGCTCTGAGTTGTGTTTAGCCGTTCTTGGCTTGCGGGAGAATGTCGTGTGTGCGCTGACTGTACATGATCAGTCTGCTGGAACACACACAGGCCTATCCAAACTGCTTCAAATTTGGTCCAACCATCCTCTGCCGGCCACAGACTGGACACGCTTCACTTGAAGCAGGAAGGACCTCGCTTTTTAAGGGTGGAGTGGTACATCCCGCTGGAAAGCGAGTCTTCACCATAGCCATACCAAGTCTGCTATCCATATTCAAACCAAGCAAAGGCACCTAACCAAGAGCGATTACCCATTGGTGGAGGTGAGAGGCATCTACCAAGGGAAGTACTGGGTTCTTCATAGTCTTCAAATGAAAACAGGGTACATTTCTGGAAGAGGAGGTTTACCCAGCCACGTTACTGGGCTCAGTACGGGTGGAGCTGGATGGAAGTTTCTGAGCTGTGTGATGCAGGCGGTCGGACTCAATGGTCCCTTCCGGCCATACCATCTGTGAAACCTCTGCTCCCTTCCTCCCCTTGAAAATAAGTTAGAACCAAGGTTCCCAAACTGCATGCTGCAGACAGCTGAGCTCTTCTCATTTCCAGCTCCTGGTAGGGGGGAAACCCATGTGCTAGCCTGGACTTCTGTGAAAGCAGCTGAGGGCAAAGAGGAGAAGCTTCTTCCTAGGGGTCACTGTGCCATAATAAGGACAGGAGAGATGAACAGACGGGCTCTGGAGCCTGAGAACAGCAGCGAGAGAAAGGAACAAGGAAAGCAGAGGAACAGAGCAGGTCCAGGGAGGAGGACATACTGTACTAAAAGACCAATTAAAATGCATCAACGCTCTGCATGTCCGCATGCGCTGGCGTTTCCCCAGAGATGTCACCTGATAACTGGTGGGAGGCTGGGGCAATCCTCTCTGGGCAATGTACGCTATGGAAAAGCGACGAGCACACCCAAGACTGAATATTTTGTAGCTGGGAAGTGTTCTTCCCCCCTCAAACGCACCAGTTTCCATGACTGGTGCAGCCGAAGGGATTTACCAGCTTCCCAGTAGGAGTGGCGGCAATCTAGTTTTAAGATGGAGCTTGATAAACCTATGGGATTCTATGATGGGGTTGCCTGCAGTGGCAGGGGACTGGCCTCAGTGACCCAAATCCTTCTGGTAACTCTCTGGGATCTCAGGCCCTGTTCTGACGAGCAGCATGTGCTTGTGGGGCTCTGTCTGAATAACCAAGGGCCAGGTGGCATGCTGGACAGCATCAGTTTGGAGCGGGAGGCTCCCCTCCAGCAGGGAGAGGTGGGGAGTCGCTCTCCGCAGAGCGTTTGGATCTGGGTACTTGCCTCCTGGATCTGTTCCATACGCAACTTCCCCACTGCCTGTCTTCTCAGCACAGAGGCACTGGGGGTGAAATCCTGCCCGGGGCTGGGACGGGGATAAAGGAGGCGGGAACATGATTCTGACTGGCTGCTTGGGGGGGGGGTGAAAGAAACCGAGCGCATGTGGGGGGCCGTGCCCCCTTTCCATAGCTGCACATGGACTGTATCAGAGCTCCCGGTGCTGGGGGGCAGAGGGTTCTGTGCAGGTACATACCAAGCGTAGGGGGAGTCTGAATATCCTCACGGCGGGAGACTATTGTTTCCCTTCTCTCTTGCTAACAGGTAAAATACCTAACCCGAGACTGGAGGATCACGCTCTACGCCCTGCAGTTCTCAGAGCTGCTGGAGGTGAACGAAGAAGGGACTAAGGTGAGAAGGAGAATCCCCATCCCGGAGTCTCTCCTGAGCATCCCGCCGAGCAAGCTGCTCCTGGCCTGGAACCTCCTAGCCCAGGAACAGGGAGTGTCGTCCCCGCTCCAGAAGAGCTTCATCGAGACCATCACTAAAATGTTCAGCCCCTTCGGCGCCATCGCCTCCATCCGCATCCTGAGGCCGGGCAAGAAGCTGCCTTCCGACGTGAAGAAGTATTCGTCCCGCTACCCTGAGCTCCTGACCAAGTGCTGCGCCTTGGTGGAGTATGAAAGCCTGGAGAGCGCTACGAAGGCTTATGAGGAGCTGAACTGTGGCCAGGGCTCCCTCGGCAGGGAGAGCATCAAGGTGGTCCGTCTCTCCGGGAAGGGCTCCAAAAAGAAGAGCGGGGATGACGTGAAGGAGGCGGAGCTGGGGGGCCAGCCGGCCAGGAAGCCGCAGTCGTCGGAGCGGCTGGCCTGTGCCGCGGGAGATTCTTTCTTCTGCAGTTCTTCGGAGTCTGACAGCACACCGGCTTCCCCTCCCATCCTGATGCAGAAGTATCTCTCCACTCCAGCGTGGTCCGCCTGCGGCCTGGGCGTGAGCTTCAAACCCTCCTTCTTCGGCAGC
Organism: Macrochelys suwanniensis; assembly: GCA_033296515.1. Lineage (NCBI taxonomy): Eukaryota > Metazoa > Chordata > Testudines > Chelydridae > Macrochelys > Macrochelys suwanniensis. Next base: position 6,812,981 of record CM065799.1, read on the forward strand.
CCTTACGCCGGCCCCCTTCTCACCAGTAAAAGCCTGGCTCACCCCCACTGCCCTTCGCCCTTGGCTGCCGAGCTGGGCAATGGTGTCTCCTCCAGCCCAGACACGAGTCCCGAGTTCCGAAGATTGTCCGATTCCTGCTGGGACAGCGGGATCGGCTCCGGCAGCTCGTGGGTCCAGCGGCGCTGGGTGGCTGCCCATAGCCAGTCTCTGGAACCCAGAGCTCTACCCTGCAGCTCTCTGGCATTAAGAAAGATGCCGGATCCCTTTGGCCTTCGACCTGGGGTGATGCGCCTGCCTCGTGGGCCCGATGGCACCAAAGGCTTCTACAACAGCATCGGGAGAGGAAAGCTGGTCCTAAGACACTAGTGTGTCTCGCTGTGGTTCTTTTGTTTTTTGTTTGTTCTTCTCTCAAGTAAATTAGCCTCTTTCCAGGGTCACTGGGATCTCTGCTAATGACGCAGCAGGAAGCTGGAGTCTGAAGTATTAGAAACTTAGGGGTTAAGAGGGATGTTCAACTAAGAGTCGGCTTGGGAGGTGAGATGCTGAGGAAGAGGATGTACCAAACAACCGCCATTTCTCTCTCGCTGTAGTGGCTGCTTCTGTCCGTGTGCTGTCTAGTATCTAGATTTTCTAAGCCGGGCCATGCTGCTGGGATTTTATTGTAGCGAAGGGTTTTATTCCACTAACCCCAAGCTATCAGCCACCAAATAGTTGCATGTATATCTCAGCCTGCACCTATCACTAGCAAGACTTAGGGACTCGTTCCTCTTTCTGATCCAGTAATGTAGCCTTCAGTTCTCAGAGCAGTGTCCCCGGGGGGTGAGTTTATACCCTTTCAGAACCAGCCTTTCAGGATGTGGTACTCTGTAACAGCACAGCTTAGCAGCAGATGATGTAAATAGGTTGTTTCTAAATGGAGTGTTATCTGTGTTTGACATGAGAGGTTATGCAGATGGAATGTTAAAATGATCAATAAAGAGAGTTGAAGTATTCCAGGCACCTGCTGTACCATTCGAGCCATTGCTTTCTCCTTGCGTGTCTTTCCTGGGTGCTGTATAGGCTGCAAAAATATCTCCCTCTTTGAAAACTTTCTGCTTTCAAAATGAGTTTCCTAGCAAAGCGATGCTCATTTCATCCTGTACCTAGGCTGTTTCACTGCCTCCTGGCAGGGATTACATTCAAGTCCTCCTACCCTGAAAGAATAGACCCTTATCCCACAGACTCAGAGAATCTTCCCTAGCGGTATGGGTTCTATGACACAATTAGCAGGTCTGCCCTCTACAGGATGGCGTCAGGGCACCGTTTCATTACTGTATCAGCCACTGGCAAGGTAATTTGGGGGTGAGTCCCTTCCCCACCCATATAGACTGTGTCCAAAGCAGCTTGTTTTGTTGGTTCAATACAAAGGTGTCACATTCTCTTCCCTAGAACCTACATGGTTGTAAACACTACTTCAGTGCATACTGCATACTGGTCTTGGTAAAACTTTTAATCTGCAAAGGGGAAAAAAATTGGGGGCTCTATGGTGAGGGGGTTAGGCTCCTTGATGGGGATGGATAAGTACTTACTATAGCCCTGGAAGGTAGATAATTAAGGTTGAAATCACTAGTTTGCAACCAAGGATTCTGCATTGTTTTACAAAGTGCTTTCTATGGCCTGGTCAACACTTAAAACTTAACTTGCCGGAGCTATGTTGCCCAGTGGTGTGACACATTCACACCCCAGAGTACTGTACCCCTGGGGTAGATGTGGGCAGGCCCATGGAAGAATTCTGTCAATCTCGCCACTCAGGGAGGTGGATTACCTCCTGCAATGGAAGAGGTTTTTCTATTGATGAAGGAAGTGTCTAACCTATAGTGCTACGGCAGCATAGTGTAGATAGAACCTATATGCACAGTAGTACTTTGTACATAACAGTGATTCCCCCATGAAATCCTAATGCGGGCGCTTAATGTAATAGCATCCCTGGCTAGGGTCACCAGTGGGGATCGAACCAGGTCGTCTGTATTGTGAGCCTCCACTACTTTAAGCTAAGAGGAAAAGTCCATTAACTCAGTGGTTCTCAATCTTTCCAGACTACTGTACCCATTTCAGGAGCCTGGTTTGTCTTGTGTACCCCAAGTTTTAATTCACTTAAAAATGATAGCAGGGGTGCAGGGACAGTTTGTAGTGTGGGCACGCTGAGAGCCATTGAACCAAACTATAAACCTTCTTTATGATGGAGACCACTTCAAGCCAGGGGGTGGTGATGCACCCCCTCAACCCTAATTCTAGCAGCTATGAATGGTAGTGTCCCCTCCTGGCTCACAGTGAGGACCCCGGCTGCTCAGACAGAGTGAGACACAGTCCCTGCCCTACAGAGTTTACAGTCCAAACAAGGCAGACAAAGGAAAGATTAGCGAAATGTAGCCTCTGCTAGAATACACACAACTGCATTGAATGGAGGCGTTTACAAACCCACCCTCTGAGGGCAGAAGCCAGGGTGGATGACGCGTGCAATTGCTATGGAAATAATTATTGAGGTTTTTTTTGTTTATCAAAAACCTGGTCAATAATAAAAAGGTACATTTGTGGGCGGGAGGGAGAAACAGGACTGCATCTGTTTCAAAGCCTGCAACTTGGAACCAACTTCCCCCTTTCAAAATGGCTTGTGAATTAATGTTGTGAGCAGCCCTACTATAAACATGACAGTAATTGGATTCTATGTATTTGATACACCCCCTACAAAGGTACCTAGTTAAGGGGCAGCTGTAGTAGAGCTGGAGAGGGGTAAAGAAGCAGAGACCATCTGAAATGCAATGTTGGGAACAGGTTTGAAAACAAGTGATTTTTATTGTATTATACAGTTTTTATTTGGCATTATAAAGCACCTCTCCAGGGTCCTAGGTGCTTGTAAAGCAAAGATGTATAACGTACATATGGCTAGATAAATAATTTTCACATAGACGCCCACTGACCCAGTCTTTTGAAATATAAATCACCCAGTTCACGGAACTTCTGCAACTCCATTGGCTCCTCCGTCCAACCGACCCTTATCCCTTAACTCGCCCCTTTGGGGAAAAGCTGGGGCACAAGATGAGTCTTGGGTTTGTTCTGGAGCTCATCCCTTCTGGACTGTTTTGGAACAAAGGAGTAATCATGAGTACCTGTATCTAGGCTCCCTAGACGGAAGATGCTCCCTGCCACCGGCTTAAACTGGGGGGCTGTTGGCTTCTGGGCCCCTGCAAATTGCAACGGTGATGGTGTAGCCTGGAGACATAAGGAGTAGCAAGGTACCAAACCGTTCAGGGCTTTATGGATCAGAACTGACGCGCTCAATCCCACCTAGAAACCGATGGGGAGTCTGCGTTGGCCTCTGAGCGGCGCTGTAACAAGGTGTCTGCGTGAAGCAGGACTCTAGGAAGGAAGGCACGTCAGACGTGTGGTCCATCTAGTCCACTATCCTGCCTCCAACAGGGGCTAGTTCCAGATGCTTCAGAGGAAGGTGCCAGTGAACCCCCTGGAAGTGGCCTGGTTCCTTTAATCTCAGAGGATGGCCCATGGAAACAGGCCCTCTCCTCTCACCAAGTGAAGGAACAGTCTGCCCATGATGAGGATGCAACCTCCACCTGCTCTGTGAGGGCCAGAAAATGGCTGGGTTCACCCCCAGGTTGTCGTGGCAGCCCTGAGATACTGAACTAACCCCCACGGGTCATTGTTTGCGTGGACAGCGAAGTCACCAGGGACAATGATCCTCACTGGCTCCAACACTGCAGCAGAGAGAAGCTGAGTCACCCCTGCCGGGCTGTGCAGTGGGGTGATCTATGCACCAGGCCGGCACAGCGTTCACACCTTAAATGCACAATCGGTTGCACCCCAGAACCAGCTAGCAACAAGCAGGGGGTAAACTCAGGCAGAGGCACCTTCTGCCACCTGCAGACTGCCCCCCCGCCCCCAGCCTCCAGGCAGTAGCAGCAGCAGCTACTTCCTCTTCCTCCTTTTCCCTTGACCCCCATCTTCTCAACTACCTGGGCCGAGAGGGGAAGAAGGGGTATCCCCTCCCCACTGCACACACCAGACGCTGCCGCCTGGCCCAGCACCAAGGATCTGGGGCCTCGTTGTGCGCCCAGGGCCCACGATGTGACCAGTTGCATCCCAATTGCGGGGCACGTGGGTGAAGGGGAGTCACAGAGGAGGAGGTCCTGGGGGTGGGCATAGAGGAGCTGCTGGGAGCTAATTTTCCCTCTGAGCAGAGTGGGATGGAAGTGGGGGGTTACGCCGGCCCTACCCGGCTCCTCTAAACTTTATTCGAAGGGAGCCCTGTAATAGTTACACAGCGTCCAGTCATCACGCGCTCGGAGACCGTGCTACTTTGCCGGGGGCTCCGTTGCCATCACCCCATGGGCCGCTTGCTGGATCCACACGCCCATGGCTAGCTAGGGGTAGAACCCCACAGCTGGCAATCCACTGCCATGCATTCCGGGCTGGGCAGGACTGCGGGGGTTCAGTGCTTTCATTGAGGGTCTCCTTTTCCACTGCCCAGCCCCTTGGATAGTCCAAGGGGGGGGTGTCTGTCTAACCTGACCATCCTGCACTGTACGTGACACTCCCACGTTGCAGGCTCTGCAGGCACCCACTGGCTAATGCTGGGTTTTGTTGAAACCTGCTTTCTTCGAAGAAGGAAAACCATTTCCTTTCCCCTGGGACTTTCTGCACCTCTGGGAATCAGTCCCTAATGCAGTTATGGGAACAGTCTGCATTAGTCATGCACAGAGATATATATATTCTAAGAGACCTGTAACTCATTGACCAACTGTAATATCTGGGGATGATGAAGGACTGATGTTTTAATGGCCCTTACAGACACATGCCCCCTTTTTCATCTCCTTCCCCTCTATTGCAGCATGGGGGACACACTTAGAACCTTCTCGTAAATGCGGGCACAGATTGGGTTTCCGGATAGATCGCTTTTAATAGAAGAATAGGAGGATGGTTCATTATGCTCAGTCATTAACTGCGGCCACCTAGCCCTGCTCCAGCCCAGTTTTGCTTCCGTACAGCTGCTCCAAAAGCGCTAGTCAGACGCCTGTCCCCGGGCATTCCCGCCTGTCCGATGTGCTGCTATCCTGTGCAGAGGCAGGTTTATTTTTGCTGGCTGTCTGCTTTCCTTTCTTTACTGATGCACTGCTGTGCTTCTTTTTTCCTTGGGGCGCTTGCCTGGGGCCCTGCAGCGACCCACTGTCTTGGGGAGGCTGCAGCACCAGCTCCAAATCCCACTTGGGGTCCTCATCGAAAGTTTTGGGGTCATAGAAATAATCCAGGCTTGCCACTGTATTTAGGATCTCGGGCACGCTATAGTCAAAAGACAGCAGCTCATCGGGCAGATTGAGTGACCGTATGTCGCTGGACGAGTCGTCACACGAGAAGCAGCAATCTTTGCCTTCGCTCTCGCTGGGCGTTAGGGGGCGGCTCAGGTTGTCTCTGGAAACCTCCGAGTCCGAGTTAGCTGGAGAGCAATCAAACAGCTTCATGGCATCTTCCAACAAAACCTTCTCCGGCAGCTCGAAGGGCTCCTCCGTGTCCAGCACATCGTTGTCTTCAGCTACGAGGCCGTCCTGCAGAGGACACGACGCTGCCTCCACTATCCCCTGTGCGTTTGCAACACTGGGACTGGAAAGAGGGTTTTGATCTTCGATGCAAATGTCTGGGATCTGTGTATTCACTAGGAGGCTCTGGCTCATGTGATTTGCTTTGAGTTCTCCCCCTTCCACCTGGACACCATCAAACCCTTGAAACTCTGGGTCGTGGGGACTTAGCCTACCCTCAAGGTGGCTGTAGGTGCTTATTTGGAGGCCCTGCTCATCCGGGCTGAGTCCAGGCAGTGATATGAGGAGCTGGGGCAGTTTGTTGTCATTGTTCTGACCTTCTTCCTGGGGCTGAGGCATCTCAATAAACTGAGAGTCGTGGAGTGGGTTAGGGACCAAATTAACGTGTTCTGTTCCATTGGGAGGCCCCTCCTGATTGAAATAAGGCATGATGTATTGGGGGTTGCTCGGGATCGGGTGGTAAGGTGGGTAGGGGACTGTCTGGACAGGACTCTTGCGGTATCTGTGGGTTTCCAGAAGGTAAGCGTTTGGTGAACGTGATCCACCTGTGAGTTTATACACTGACGGCTGCACAAAACTGGTGGTTGCCCATTCTATGCGATATATCCGGGGATCGAAAAAGCAGCCACAGGGTGCCATCTGGAAACCTGGGCAACGGAGATAAAAACATTATTCGTGGTGACCCCAGAGCCAACGAGTAAATAAATCCTCCGGGAGCGTGTGACTCACCCCCCAGCCAAGACCCGCCAGAGGCCAGTTCCTCAGCTGGTGTAAATTGGTGGGGTGGTTCCGTTGACTTCAATGGGGCAGTGTCAGTGTATGCCAGCAAAGGGTCCGGCAGAGAGGCTCAAGTTCTGCTGTGGCCCAGGTAGGAGTGTAAGTTACACACTGGGGACACATCTGGTCCGAAACTGGTGCAAGTGGAAAAATAGTGTAACTTGCACTGATCTGGGATTTGGGGCAACCGCAGTCTGACGTCAGAGGGTGCAGTTCCCGTGGAATCGCTGGGCCCAAGTGAACAGTGTAAGTTACATGTTTGGTGTAAACTGATCACAATGCAGGTGCTGTTGACGTGACAGGGTGTGTCTAGGCTACGAAGATGACATGGGCATAGCTAGGTTGCTGGCCCAACCCCGTAGTGTAGACATAGCCTACACTGATGGAAGGGGTTTTTCCATGGGTGTAGGAACACCCCCACCCTGAATGATGGTGGCGTTCCTCCATCGATGTAGCTGCATCTCCACGGGGGGTTAGGTCGGCACAGCTATGTTCGCCAGGGATGTACTTTTTCACACCTCTGACTGATATAGCTGTCCCGACCTCACTTCTCAGTGTTGACTAAGCCACAGTGTAGCTTGCACTGATTTACCATTCAGATGGCGTGTGTAGGTGTGCAAAATGCAGGGTGCTTATACGCCAGGGAGGGTGTATAAGGAAGAGCAACCAACAGGAGAGTGTAAGGGAAAGCAGACCTTCTGGCCGGATACCAGGTAGCTGACTGCCTAGCACCCTTCGTTATCTTTTACAGACGAGATTTGCAAAAGGTGGTAGGTGCCTGTCATGGGATGTCCACACCAGCCCCTGAAGGGGGTAAGGTGGCTAGATGGGCCAATTAATTGCCTAGGCTGCACCTGGAGGAGGAGCCAGGGAGCGATGAGGACTAATTGAAAGCTGAAGCTCACCTGAGCAGAACAGCCAGGGCTTGTATAAAGTAGGAAGCTGAAGGCAGACTGGGCTGTAGGGAGGAGGTTTGAGTCGCTCTCCCTGAGACTAGGGAGAGAAGGGAGCTAGGCCTGTAGGGAAGGACATGCCTGGAGGAGGGTGGAGAAAGAGACTGATAGAGGCAATATAGTCCAGGGAAACAGCAGTAAGGTGTGGGACTGTACAGATCTTAGCTGCCAGGTGTAGGGTCCCTGGGCTGGAACCCGGAGAAGAGGGCAGGCCCGGGTTTCCCTCTCAGCCAGGGGAGAAGTGGCACCATTGAGGCAGTGAACCAGAAGACTGCCTGGGTCAGAGAGACATTGGTACGCACCCCCAGAAGGGGAGAACCAAGCCACGAGGAGGGAGCAGTCAAGTCCTGAGAGAGAATTGGAGTGAAAGCATCTGCAGGAAGAGGCATCAGCTGGACAGAGCTAATCCTCCTCTGTGGCCACAAGGAGGTGCTCCAGTGGTGAGTAGAGCACCCCTGGACTGTGCCCCAGCTCTGATGAAAATTCCAGTCTTAATTCTTATGTCTTTAAATTTTATGTGTCCTAAACATACCTGCAGGGGGTACTGTGAAAACGTCTTTCTCTTGACTTGGGGGATGGTACAGGTTGGGTGGTCCTGAAATAGTAACACAGAAAAGTCATAAGGCCCCATTATGAAATGATGCTTTATTCGATGAACATTTTGAAAGGGTATAAAATTATTAACTTCAAAGGATTAAAGAAAAGTGGAAGAGAATGAAAAGGAGAGAACCCAGCAGTATATTTCCTGAAGAGAATAGCCAGGACTGATGAATCTGAGGGGGAGAATTTAAAAGAGGAATAGACAGCAGAACAGAGAATTAGTTATTTTACCTACTGATGCAGGGTTGTCTGGAAGGACAAATGTTTGAAGTGGCCGGTTTGACTGGCTCTCTGATTGATCTAAGGGTCTGGGACCATAGGCATCATGTTGCTGGTAGAACAATTTTGGGTGCTGCATAATTGCTGTGTCAGTTTGAAGGACGGTCAGGTTACACCACTGCTCTTTGGATGTATCTAGGATAATTGGCTCCGGTGTTGCCACGGCTGAGAAGTTCTGTTTTTATGGTTACTCAGGAAAGAATTTCAGGTAACAACTGAGGTTCTAAGTCCCCTAAAAGTGCTAAGAGAGGTTACTCCAAAGGTAATGACTATCTGAGTTTTATGGTAGGAATTTTTTTTATTTTTTAAATCAGGCAGTAAAAATTTGATCCTGGGATTGCCTTGTCTGGGGAGAATGGGTGGTGTTGCCATGAGATGTTTCAACAAGGGTTGGCTAAAGTGTGACCTAGGGGACATGGAGTTCTTGGAAGATGAGAACTGGTGTCTCCTGTTTAATGTAGCACATGCAAAGCGCTATCTCTTGCAGCTCAGCATAAAATGAATGTGTTGCTTCTTCATTTACTCCTTCATCTCCTCAGCTAGTTCATCAGGTAAATATCTACTCCATCTTCTCTCCCAGGATCACCTGCATATGCATTCCCACCTGCTTCTCTCTCAGCTGTATCTGGCACAAGCTTGCATTTTCCCATGGAGCTTTCCCCAAGTGCACACGTTCCCTGGGAGTGCAGGACACCAAAGGGTTGGTGGGTGCTAACGATCCTCCATGCTCACCGAGAGCTCCTCTCCAGGGTCGGGATGTAGATCGCCCCTGCCCCACAGTCACTAGGGGTGCATTGGTGGGGGCACAGGGCTTCATGGGGAGCAACTTGAGAGATAATTAAAGGAAGCTGGAGACCTAAATTAAGGTAATTGGATATTCAGTTTAGTTTGGACTACTTTGGTTATCCCAGAAGGGGCAAGACCATGAGTAACCTGGCTGGATCACAAGAAGGGGTAGCTTGCCGTGGGCCTGGAGTTGCTGTGCTTGGCCACAAGGGGATGCACGGGCAATGAGTGCCCCATAACAGTCCCATATTGTTGGTATTTTGGCATGTTGTGTGGTAGGCAGCGGTGATTGGAACACAGCGGTCCTGTCTGGTCAGCTGAGCTCAAAAAAAGATACAGCAGAAATAGAGGCTCCGAGCCAGGAAGTGAAAATGATTTTAATAGCTATCGTTCCATACAATATGAGAGAGAGGAAGGAGTGGGAGTTGGGTTCGAGAGGAGACAAACGAGAAGGAACGTGTTAGGCGTACACAAAATGATGAGTGGTATATTGAGAAGGCAGATTGAGCACCCCTGTTTACCCTTGCTCATAATGCAAGATCAAGGCAACATTCATTCAAATTGAGCAGCAACTCATTTAAAACCAATGAGGAGAAATTCTAGTTTTTTACACTGTGTATTGTTAACCTGCGGAACTAGCTGCGACAAGGTATTGCTAGAGCTTAATGGGATACCCAAAAAGATGAGACATTCAGGTGGATAAATGGGAACATCCAGTTACATTAGAAACAATAGCAACTTTATAAGGGCTAATAATAAACCTTGATCTTAAATCCGAAGTTGGCCTCTAACTGATGAGGGTCAGGAGTATGCAGCGTTTGTTAGGCGGAAACATCCCCTAGGTTCAGGGCATTCCAGGTTGGTCACTACAGGATTTCTTGCACCTTCCTCTGAGGCATCTGATCCTGGCCTTTGTCAGGTTAGATGGACAACTGGGCCAATCTGGAGTGGCATTTCCGATCATCCCACTGCACGTTGGCCTTAAGCAGACCAGTTCACCCAGGCCATCTTCCCAAATTCAGCTAGAACCCTCAACCCAGTATAACGCAGGGAGGGGTCGGGGTCTGCTCCTGCTTCCTACCTGTAAACATCAATCCAAGCCCACACGTTTTACATGGGATCGATGTTGTTCATGCTGTCCATGGCCCCTATTTGCCTCCATCCCATGGCTGCTCTCTCCTCCCAGGGTTCTTGTAATCTGGGGGTGCTGGTTGTGACCCCCTGCACTCTCCCATCTCCACACTGGGGTCTTTAGACACTGATTGCTGGGTGGCCATTCTCCCATCCGGTAGCTTTGAGGGGGCTGTCCGATAAGGGGTGGTGGTGGCAGGCAGTGCCTTGCCGGTCCACCCTCCCCACCACACAAGAAGAGCAGAGAAACCTTGCTGTGCTAAAGAGGAAGGGACAGAAGCCTCTCTGCAGTAGCTAGAGAATGCACCAGCCATATGTGACTTTGGTTATGGGTTGGCTTGCGACTCCTAGTGGGCTTCAGTGGTGGTAAAAGGCACATGTTCCCTGTTTGCCCACTTGATCAACTTGTGCAAAGCGGTGGCTCCCCTTGCCAGCTTCCCACGACGAAAGATTTGGTGATCATCCCCGTTGACGCCTGGGAGGGAGCAGTAGCCAAAATGGGCTTAACAAGCCGCTTCTGAACTAATGCGCCGTAGCTGCCATTAAAGCTCCTTTGCTTTGCCCAAGGCAGCAGGCAAGAGCGTCCTTCCCGGAGGAGGCCACTCGGCGAAGTGGGCAGTGAGATCAGTAATGCCCCTGCCATACCTTCAGAGGCTACCAAACGAGGGGAAGGGAGGGGGCAGGTTGGGAGACCAAACTCCTGAGTTCTGATACTGCCACCCTTGTACAAACTCCGTCCCTTCCCTCTGCCTCCATTTTCCGATCTGTAAAATGGAGAGGCTGGCCCGGACCCTGAATACTGGGGAATATGTAGAAAGTGTTGTGAAGATCAGGGGTCTGGTTCTCTGTTCACTTACTCCAATGCACCTACTGCAGTCCACGGAGTTGCCCTGGTGTTTGTGGACGGAGAATCAGCCTCGCCCCCCCCCCCCCCCCCCCCCCCGCCCCGAGTGCTTAGCATTGCTCTGCCTGAGGTCCAGCAGGCAGGTGGCTCTGCTGTGTTGAGCTGGGAACTTCACCACATCCCAGGCCCTCCGGGAGACCTGGCTCACTCCAACATCTCCCATCTGCTTATTCTATGGCTGGAATTGAACGACTGCGGAGGGGAAGGGGAGTGGAGGATCCTTGCAAGGCTGGGGGATGGTGGCCTGACTGGCCAGGATGAGAGCAGACTTTGGCATAGGAGGAGGATTTAATATTAATTACCTTTGCGTCTTTAGGGAGTTTTTATGGTGATGTCTCACACCCCACACAACGAGACCTTCTAGCAGCTTCCTGTGTATTTCTGTACTCCTACTTTAACCAGCTAGTCTTCAATGCATCAGATAACCTGCCACCAGACAGCATAGAGATCTTAACTGAGGGCAACTTCTGGTCTCCCTCCACTGAGAGCAATGGCTGAAGGTGGCCATTACAAAATAACGTGAGTTTCTCTAAAGGAGACTTTATGTGCCAGTCTCTGCTTAAGGAGAAACTTTCTTTGCTGAAGAATAACCACCGAAAACCCAACTGTTAATCCCAAAGATTTAAAAATAAACAACCAGCTACACAATTGTACCTTCTCGACTCGAGATTCACCTCTCTGATCACTTTTGTGCAGATAGAAAATTGGAAATGACCAGGGACAAAAAGAGATCTGACACAGTGCAACTTTAAAAAATATATATTAATTTTACCTAATTAATGGATGGACTCAGAAAATCCACTCGGTACTTACAAAGTCAATGGTGTAATTTTGGGGAACATACCCTGTACTGTTCAGACTCCACAAAGAAAACAAATCCCTGCTCTAATTGGAAAATAGTTTTTTAGATACATTTTTAGATACGGTTCGTTGGCTGGGAGGAGGAATGAGAGCCCGATGAGCAGGGATGGTGTGTACAGTTCGGAGTGCTTTGATAAAGGGGCAGTGCTTGATACTGGTATATTCAGAGAATAATGGTTGGAGTTTCATTTCTCTGGCACCCTATGGGGGCAAGTCCAAGGAAATCTTGGACTGTGATAAGAGGTTTGGAAAATCAAAGCCTCTATCTGGAGAGTGACATTAGCTAAAAACAAAGGCGTGAAATGAGGGAGGCGAGCATCCGTCAAATCTGCCCATCCTTCCCTAGCAAGAAGGCAGGCCTCTAGCAAAATCAGGGATTCAAAACTTGGAGGGATAGAAATAAAAAACAAATATTCTCACAAGTAATATTTTTTTCCCCAAGGTTTGCAGACCACATAAATGTAACCATCAGCTACCCCTGGTCATAAATGGGCACCAGTCTAGGAGCTTAGCCACTAAAACGTCCTCAGAAACAGTGGGATGATTCAGTATGGTCAGCCAAAGGGCAGATGGTCTCCTACACTTGAACTAAGCAGCAGAGTTTAATACACAATTGGGGCCAGAGGATGGCACTGTGTCCTCACATAAATTCATCTTGCTAACTGACTTTAAACACTGCAAGGGATTTTGCAAATGTGGGTGTTAAGGATAGAGTTACAGGCAGCTGATTTTTTTTAAAAAAGTACTATACACAACACACAGTCAACCTGTGGAACTCCTTGCCAGGGGATGTTGTGGAGGCCAAAAGTATAACTGGGTTCAAAAAAGAATTAGATCAGTTCATGGAGGATCGGTCCATCAATGGCTATTAACTAAGATGGTCAGGGACCATCTGACTGCCAGAACCTCTGACTGCCAGAAGCTGGGAGTGGATGACGGGATGGATCACTTGATAAATTGTGCTGTTTTGTTCATTCCCTCTGAAGCACCTGGCATTGGCCGCTGTCAGAAGACAGGATATTTTTGAATCCCTCTGAGCCTCACCACTTGCTCTCCAGGATGGCTCATTTAAACGAACAAAGCCATCCAATTTGAGGAGTCGACACAAATAGCTGTTGCTATTGCTGCTTGGCATTCCATTAGGCTGGGATGGCTTCCTATGCTGCCTCAGGCAGAAGTGTCATGTGACGAGATGAGGGTTTTACTGCTCTGGTGCCTAGGAATAACTAATTTAGAGCAATTGGCTTGCAGTGATTTTGGTTAGTTTGATGACATTTCTATAAGTAGGGTGACCAGATGTCCCGATTTTATAGGGACAGTCCGGATGTTTGGGTCTCCTATTACTCCCCGCCCCCTGTCCCGATTTTTCACACTTGCTGTCTGGTCACCCTATCTATAAGTTTCACAGGAAGTTTGAAGTTCCCAACTTTCTGGTGTGTTGGAGGAATTGAATTTTGTTAGCATTAGTGGAGGAGACAGGGGTTGAAAGGGTTAAAATCCTGCAGTTTATATGGCTGGAGGGTTTGCTGGGTAAGGATGCGAAGGAGAACTTGCACTATTTGCAAGAGAGCACTATAAGGAACATAAGAACGGCCCTACTGGGTCAGACCAAAGGTCCATCCAGCCCAGTATCCTGTCTACCGACAGTGGCCAATGCCAGGTGCCCCAGAGGGAGTGAACCTAACAGGAAAGGATCAAGTGATCTCTCTCCTGCCATCCATCTCCACCCTCTGACAAACAGAGGCTAGGGACACTATTCCTTACCCATCCTGGCTAATAGCCATTAATGGACTTAACCTCCATGAATTTATCCAGTTCTCTTTTAAATCCTGTTATACTCCTAGCCTTCACAGCCTCCTCAGGCAAGGAGTTCCACAGGTTGACTGTGTGCTGTGTGAAGAACTTCCTTTTCTTTGTTTTAAACCTGCTGCCCATTAATTTCATTTGGTGGCCCCTAGTTCTTGTATCATGGGAACAAGTAAATAACTTTTCCTTATTCACTTTCTCCACACCACTCATAATTTTATAGATCTCTATCATGTCCCCCCTTAGTTTCCTCTTTTCCAAGCTAAAAAGTCCTAGCCTCTTTAATCTCTCCTCATATGGGACCTGTTCCAGGCCTGTGCTTTTTGGGAGTAGGAGGGAGGCAGTTACATGCAGTAGCCACAGTATTTGGCCTAATGGAGCCCTACAGTGGTCATGAATTTGGTCCAGCCTCAGGGTGCTGTGCTTGGCTGTCAATATTCACACCCTCTCGTGAAGCCTCCTAGACTATAACCTGGATTATTTTCTTTTTAAAATGACCCTTTTTGCACAATATTGTCAATTGTCAAGGACTAGACGCCCAGAGCCTGCTTCTCCGTTGCCCTGTGCCTCATGTAGTCCTTTACACCAGTGCAAAATGGTGGTGAAAGGCTGCCGTTCTGATCCGGTAGCCGCTCACACCCCACTTTGCACTGGTGTAAATGACTGCACCCGGTGCAGTGCAGTGGAGAATCCGGTCCACGGTCGCGGTGTGCAGACGCAGACAATGAGATGCTTCTGGGGCAGCCCTAGCTGCCCCAACCGCTGGTCTGCTGGTGTGGGGAGCCTAAGAAACCCTGGTTAAGCATCCCCAGCCCTACTCAGTTGGAACTGGATTGACACACAGTTGGTGCTGGCTGCTTCCAGTCCAGAGGCTTCATTTAGCCGCACCGCACACAGACCCAGTGCCTATCCAAGTATCTGTAACGTGGTCTCAGCTGTGACAGTATTTTAATGCAACCAACCACCAAGTCTCTAATGGGATCCTTTCCTCCCTGTATCATTTCTCTGGACCCTTGTGATTGTATCGTTAACCTGAACACGTGCAAACCATTCGCCCCGCTTGGAGTGGTTCTTGCCGTGCATCCTTCCATGTTGTCCGGCTCCCCCCGTCGGCCTCGAATTGCTGCTGACGTGGCTGGCTGGCTTCACGAAGGTGAATTCTCATGGTGTGACTTCCCCAACTGGCTCGGCATTTCGCGGCTCGAGAGCAGGCACACATCTGCAGGTGGTTTTCCTGGACCCCGTCGCTCTGCGACAGGGAGATAGTGCGGCAGTTTTCCCGCTGACCTGAGGAACGCGCAAAAATGTCCATGGCGGCTGTGCCAGAGAATGATCATTCTGCCATCCACAATGCTACCGGGTTGTCATGCTGGGGAGGGAACACAAATTTCACCCCATCGAAGGCTGCATTGGTGACTTGCTAAGAACCTAAGGGGCTGCACCGAATGTCAACTCTCCTCCAGTACAAAGATCCTTCCACCTTGAAGTAGATTGGTCGCATTGCATGCTGGGATCTACATATGGTCCTGGTTCTGTGTCTGTTTGCACTAGTGCAAAGCAGGAATAACTCCAGAGAAGTCCGTGGGGTTCAGACCAGTGTGAGATCAGAAGCAGGCCAGTCAGGTAGCAGGCTCACTGTCCCTGCAAGCTGCAGCACCATATTCAGGGTGATGGTGCGCATAAGCCACATGGTGGAACTTTATGGACTCTGTTTTGCCAGCTACAGTGGACTTTGCATTTGTAGAACTACTTTCCACCATCGGTCTCAAGGAAGGTAAATGATTCCTGTTGTACTGAGAAACAGCTGGCGGTTCAGGCCTGACAGTGAATTAGTGAGAGTTGGGCACAGAATCCACGAACCCTTGCGCTTTCTCCCCCGGTCTAACCACTAGACCGCGCTGCATGCCTGTATGCATACACTTAGGGCAGGTGTACACCTAACCATCTAACTTACCTCGCTCGGGGGTGTGTGAAAAAGCCCCCATCCCAAGCGACGCACGTTTTGTGCTGTCCACGCTGGCGCTGATGCTCTCCTGCCGACGTAACTTCCGCTGCTTGCCGCGGCGCAGTATTTATGCCAATGGGAGAGCGCTCTCCTGTCAGCACAGCATGTCGTCACCAGATGTGCTACATCGGTGCAGCTGCACCGATGTAGCACTGTAATGTAGACGTACCCTCACTTAAAACATGCATGCAGTGCCTTGCCCGGATTCTAAACTCGAGAACTGCCATCTAAAAAACTATACTGAGTTCATTAATTCTTTTTAAAGTCACCCGGTTGGCATATTCTCCTGCTGCAGGAGATACTGCATCAGGGAAAGACGGGTTTCTTTTTGCCACCTTTTTCATTTTAGAAATAACACCCCCAACCCAATTGACAACCCCCAGCAGTCTGGATCTACCTGACCCCCATCAGGTCCTGCTCTCTCCCACACATCTTTCCAGCTTCCTGTGCAACTTTCTAGCTTCTGGTTCTGTTCAAGCGTCTATGCTGGGAGCTTCCAAAGCTGCTTTCCTGCCAGCAGGGAAGCCAATTGATGCCACTAGGGATGGGAACACCAATGTAATCGGAGCCAGATTGAGATCCAACAACACATCAAGTGGTAACAACTTTCAGTCACCGCTAATCTGGGCCATGTCTGAGTCAGCATCTCCTGAAGATGGAGCTATCCAGTTCCCTGCTGCATGTGTGTGCAGTTTGGCTGCCAGCAAATAGGCTTTTCTGTGGCACAGAACTTGCTAACGAAGATGCTAATGCAGTCCCTTTCCTCCTCCGAGTAGCTGCATTAACCCCTTCATCTCCTCAGAATGCCCAGCGAAGGACTGGGGTGACGGGAAGCTCTCAAGGCCCTTTGGACATACCTTGCATTCCTATAACTTTAGACTGCCATTGACATGTGTCAATGGACTCAACGATCTAGAGAGACCTAGGCATCCCCTCGTATCGGCTCAGGTAGGGCCACCATGCAACTGTTGAACTTGAAGGAGCTCTCCGATTCCCTCTACGTGGCTGGAAAGCTAATTTGCAGCGTAAGCCATTTCACATGCAGGTAGTGCTGAAATGTCTTACCGGTTCCTGTCCACCCGAGTGATTCACAGACCTGGTCGAGGGATGTGTCAAATGGAAACACATGCAACGCAAAGAGCAAATTGCTACCAGATGGAGCGTGCTCCTAAGGGAGGAGACAGGCCAAGTTAAAGGATTCCCAACTAGGAGAGCAGCAATTTCGCCTCTACTCTGAGCATGGGAGGGGAGTGGCTGTAATGATGTCTGGGAGCAAAAGGTCTTGTGGTTGGATGCCAAGCTCAGCTTGCATGAGAGTTGTGTTTTTTTTAAAAAAGGAAGGAACAGAGTTGAGGGTTTCCCCAGAATCTCCATGTGAACTTCACACAGTTTCAGGAGCTGTGAACCTCTTGAGCGATACTTGGCGTCTGTAGGGGATTTCAAATTACCCCTCTGCTGTGTAATAGGGATGGAAGAGGCCTCCAGACCAAACTAGTTTAGCACAAGCGGATGCCCCTATATACACGACAGATGGTGGGCCTGATTCCCCGTTGCCCTGTACCTTGTGCAGTCAGTGCAAAGTTAGCATAAAACTGCCCGGCTGGCATTTTACGCAAGATGCAGGGAAACAGACCATCAAGCCCCATGTGTCTCTCTATTTTCATTCAAAACTCTCATCTCCCCTTCTCTCTGCTCCCTTCCTCATAGATTCCCCTGAATGAAATGTGAACCACGTAACATGTGACTCTAGGTTCCAGACTTGAACGCACATTGGTTAGTAGGTAAAACAATTTTCCTAGCCTGTACCCCATGGCTAAGGCATGTTAGGTAGCGGTGGAGGAGGATGCACTTCTGACTCTAAAGAGGGGGGGATCCCTCTGAAGATGCAGACCCCTCTTCCAGGGGAGCCCCTGAAGTGTCACTTAAGGAGGCAGACTCAGGAGGCTGGTTTTGCAGGAGAAAGCTCCTGCAGGCCTACAACTATCTTAGGAGCCAGCAGTGAGTCAGAAAGAACTTTCTCTTCCGGACAGGCCCAGAGAAATAGACGCTGGGATAAGTGGGATTATCTCATGTTTCCTGAAGGGCTGATCCAGCAAATACCTACTCATCCTTTGAACTCGCACACAATGGGCCTGCACACGTAAGGATTTGCAGGCTCAGTGCTTTTGTAGTGCTGGAAGTGAGCTGGCTCAGAAGGGATGGGATCTGAGCCTCACAACGGGGGCCAGCTGGGCTCTTACAGCAGTACTGTCACAAATGGCCACTGATCTCAAGTGCCTGACTGCACACACCTTAAGGGGTCCCTGGTCGGGACACCCGAAATCAGAGGCACTCACGGGCAGTGGTCACTTTGGAAAACGGTGGCCTTAGTCCCACTTGCTCCCTTTCGCTGCACTTGTTTTCCTGGTAAAATAATCCTCAGAACAGTATTGGAGTAGTGCCTAGAAGCCTGGACTGATATTGGGTCCCATGGGCTGGGCACTGCAGAGAGAGAGAGAGAGTCCCTGCCCCAACGAGTTTACAACTGAGAGAGAAGACAGGCAAAAGGGTGGGGGAAAGGAAGGATTATTATCCCCATATCGCAGATGGGAATCCGAGGCCCAGAGAGGAAGTGACTTGCCTCGCACTGTGGCAGAACCAAGAACTGAACCCAGTTCTGCTGAGGCTCAGTCCACTGCCTTTTTAACAACCACCCAATCGCAGCGTTTGCATCTTGTAAATATTACTACAGAGACCCTGCATCTGTGCCCCACCCAGCCTGAGTTCCTGTCTGGGACGTGCCTTGCTGTAGGACAGCAAAGGAGCAGAGAGCTGGGGTGAGAGGACTGAGTTTGGACTGTCCCTTTCCCATGAAAATGGGCCAAGGTGAACGCAGTTGTTCCATCTGAATCTACTTGGACTCAAATGCCTTTCAGGAGAACCATTCTTTCTGAGCCATAAATGCTCATTTCCCTGCCATTGCAGGGGGCTTCGGGCGTCTCGGTCCTGCCTATTCTCTGCCTGTGGCACAAGTCTGGGCTCCTGTGGGCTGTCATACTTTGGTCACTGGGATAAGTGTGTAGGTGCTGGGTGGCGGAGGTGGCCTGAGAGATGCAGGTCAGGCTAGATGATTTGGTGGCCCCTTGTGGCCTTAGATAGCAGTTACCGGCTCCATGTCATGTCAGGGTGGAGGACTAGCTTAGTTCTGTGGATAGAAATCTATGGCGTCTAGTCTTGTCATGCCAGTCAGCACGTTTCTACAACCCTTTTATTCTGCATTGGCTTCTGCGGACCAGAAAGGTGCATGCAGCCCAACCAGAGCCCATGCGCTTTGGGGAGCGAAAGTCTTGCAAAGGTCAGAGCCTTTTAAGTTGATCATCATCCTTATGCATGGTCACCTGCTGTTGGAGCTGTATTTAAAGGGACTTCGGGGCAGATTTAAAAAGGGATTCAGGCACCTAAAGGTGCAGAAAGATATGCAGTGGGATTTTAAAAAGCACCCAACTGTGTTAGGCACCTCGCTCCTTTTGATTTCAATGGATGTTAAGCACCTAACCGGCAGACTTATGTTTACAAGTGTATTTCTGCATCTGAAGAGACTGCCGCTTTGGTAAGCTTTTACCATTGCGCACTCTCTTTCTTCTGATGTCTAAAAGACAAAAAGCTCCTCTCTGTAGACCAAGGTACCCTTATATCAATTTACCAAGGCATTTCATGGTGAAAAGCTCAAGGGCCTGGCCAGCAGAAAATACCTATACCAGGTTCAACAGTTTAACCTCAGAGCCCCCTGTGTAAAAACCAGCATCTCTAAGAGCCCTTGCAGATGCATTAATGGAGCTGTAACATATCCAAGCTGGCTGCATCTTAACAAACCCGTGCAAAGCTGAGTCTGCCATAGCTCCTCTCCCCTGCCATACGAGCACCAACATTGCTTCGCAGTTTTGCTGTATTATACAATATCTGCACAGGTGCAGTTTCAGCCGCATTTTTATGAACTCACTGCCTTCGAGGCAGTTGAGAGATTGACTTTTAATATTAAACACTAGGAAATTATTAAAAAGGGGAAACCCCCTATTAAATCTCACACCTTTGATTCGTGTCATTAACTTTTCATGCTGCATCATCGCCGCTTCTTGCCCGAGCTGCTTTTATGCAAGATTTATGATGTG
The DNA here is from genome assembly GCA_033296515.1 of Macrochelys suwanniensis. Lineage (NCBI taxonomy): Eukaryota > Metazoa > Chordata > Testudines > Chelydridae > Macrochelys > Macrochelys suwanniensis. The sequence goes on from CM065799.1 coordinate 6,832,816, forward strand.
ACGGTGAAATGTTCCAAGCGTATTGTGTTTTTCCCCTCCCATGAACAACTACAATCTAGTCACCATGCAACAATGATTTACATTTCATTTCCTTGCCTGAAAAGGAGATGGAAATATGCCAGCTCACAAGCAGCTGGAAGACCCTAGAGAACAGGGAAACAGTTTAGACAACTCTACAGGTGAACACAGGGCCATAATTTCAGAAGTGCTAGGTACCCCCAACTCCAGTTTAAGTCACAGGGAGCTGCAAGTGCTCAGTCTCTTTGGAAAAACAGACTCCACTGTTTAACACCTGCATGTGAATACTGTGGGCCAGATTCTCTACTTGCTTGCATGTGTTGTCATTTATGTCTGTGCAAAGTGAATGAGGGACTCTGACTGTATAATGACAAACATTAAACTAGACATTAAAAAAACACATACAATTTTATTTAATTTCCAGCAGCCAGATGCAGATAATCCATGTCTCACCAAATACAGCTCTATTGCCCTCTCTCACTGTGCCTGTTGAAGGACTCTTCCAATCAGTCCTATCTGTAAGAATTTGCCTTGTGTTTAGGCAGGAAGGTAAAGTTTGTAGGTACAGGCCCCAAAAGCATCTCACTGCAACAAAACAGATTTGTATTCAAATACATTCAGATTCTGACAATACATCAGACTGACACCCACCATGCAACATAACACTCTGTGCTAAACTGTGCTCGCTTTGCAGTAGGGATCATGGGGTAGATTTTCAATTTAGGTGCGAAACTCCACTGACTTTCAGGTGCCTTCTTCTCATTAAGTTGAATTTGTATCTTGAATCTCCCCATCCCACCTCTCCTTCTGCTTACGCTGAGCTAGACACACTGTTGGTGCTCATATGTTAATGACCAGATCCCTCAGTTGGTGTAACATGACATAGCTGGTGTAAATCTGTGTAGCCCCATTGATTTCAATGGAGTTGAGGATCTGGCCTATCAATACTACAGAACTACAAATAATATATTTAAGTGCTAAAAGTTCACATTAAGGAATATTATGGTTTGTCATCTTGTATATAAAATGTTTACAACCAAAATTCCTAAGACACCAATGTTTTATTAATGCAGTATCATTGTAATTTTCCACAAGACATGTAGGCAGTGAAATCCAGTAGAGTGAGCAACTATGTACCAACAGACTATAGATCTTCGGCATGAATATAAAGCTACCCGAATGCAGAACAGACATGTTCTACATTATAACCACACTTCTGGAAGCAGGCTAGTACATCATTTTTTATTTTTACCTTGAAGGTGATATGTTTTATTAAAGTGCAAAGAGACTTTACATATTAAGTTTTAAATGTTTTCATACTTCCAGTGAACCGTATAGAACAAAGGAGCTAACTGGATACTGAAGTTGCAAGGTTCTGCTTGGAAAATGGCATTTACAAAACAAGCCTGAAGATGTACAGAAATTCTAGTAACGGTTGTAGGCAGCTGTTTCCCTTACTAACAAAATGGACAAGGATTAGCCCTCCCCCGCCCCCCTCAAAAACGACAAGATTGCAGCCATGCTCCATTTTTGCTTATCTTTTCTGTGTCCACAGGATGGGAAATAGCAGCTGGCTACACTCTCAGAATGCCATTTCAGTTGGGGCTGAAAGTCTGCAGACCTTTTTCAAGCAGTGTCTGTAGACTTTTGGATGCAAGAAAAAAAGTCTCCTGCAGTCTGCAACGTTAATTCTGAAAACCTGCAGTGGAGTGGAGAGGGGAAAGTCCAGCAACTCCCCAAGCTGAGGAATTACTTAGATTGGAAGCTCTTTGGGAAAGGGGTGGTCTTTTTGTTCGGTTTTGTACAGCACCTAGCACAAGGGGTGCTGGCCCATGACTGGGGTTCCCAAGCGCTACTGCAAGACAGATAAATAATATACTGGGTACCACGCAGTCAGTAATCTTGAAAAAAATCACATTCGTTTTCCTCCTTGGTAACAGCCTTCAAATCATGGTCTGAGAAGCACACTGTCAATGCCTCTAGGTTTGTATTAGTATCTTGGATAAGATTTATCACACTAGAGGCCTTTGTGGGCACGTACAAACAAGGAGAGAGCAATATGGCAATACCAGGCTTAACTGAAAACCTACTGAAGTGAGGGTATTGCACCATTCTAGTCGGTCTCTTATTGTCACTGTGTTGGGAAAGTAGACCATGATCCTAACCAACCCTACAGAATTCTCATGTTGGGTTGGGAGGTGGGGAGAGAAGGCAGGATAAACTATAAAATATGAAGTTCCCATGATCCTTCCATGCCCGTATAATTGTGCATCATCTGCTATTTGAATATTAGGTTGCAGGATGAAATCACTCCGACCGTCTATTTTATGACCACTGTTAGCCATTTACCTTATTTTAATCCAGCCGTCCACATTCTGGCTTGCCATTAAGGTCTCCAGATAGTCTCTCCCCATGTAGTAAGGAGGCCGCTCATTGATTTTCTGAGGTAGGTACTCCAATAAGCCAGCTGGAATATACCTCACAATGCAAACACATATATTAAATGTCACTGAATTTTTTTATTCTACAAAATACTACAGTAGAGGCGGAGACCCAGCAAGAAAAAGCTTTCTATCCAAAGATATTTGAGAAAGCAAGTTACCTGCACAAAAATGACAGCCATTCCAGCATGAACTTCCTGGTCTTCTCCACCCCCTGGGTATCCGAACCCCAGTGTTCGAGACCATAATTGGTGAAGTCTTTGAGAATATCAAATCTTTCATTGGAAGAGATGTCCCAGTGTCGCTGTTCTTTAACTTCAGTGAAAATCCAAGGTTTGATCAATGCCCCTCTGCGGTCAGACAAGATCAGATCAGAATGGTTACAACCATTTTCCTAAGACAGAATTTGTCCAGCTATAAAACTGAAGTTTAGCTACAGACTTGTATATGTGAGACATGGGATGACTCCGGCCAGACAGCATTTATGTTACTGAGTTACCTCCTAGTGGGCACAGGAAGAGTGCATTTCATTTTCTAGTTAAAGCCTCCTACAAACACAACTCTGGCAGGAGGATCTGACCACTAACGAGACAATCCAGCCTTTTCAGGGAATCTGCTGGTTTTCACTTTGTCCTACATTTTAGGGCTCAATTCTGTCCTCTTGCATGATCAACTCCCATTGATTTCCCTGAACGCTGCACCCCTATAAGTGAGGGAATAACTAAGCCCCAACTATTGTTTTTCCCCTTTGCCCTATTTATTTATACTCCAGGAGCCTGCCTAGAGCCAAGACAGAACATGAAGTAATCAAGCAAACAAGATGTGAGTTTTTGTATTTTTTTAAATTGACTAATACAAATATTACACGCCTGAGGGATGAAAGGTATTAGGAAGTCTGCTTCTAAATCACTTATGCTTTAGAAAATTCCACCCGAAGAGTTTGTGACTGAGCCAATGTCGCACAGGAAGTAGATGCCAGAGAACTAGGAGATCAAGGTTTTATTCCCTTCTCAGCTCTGTTCTTTAACCACAAGAGCCCATAGAAGTGAGTCAGGGCAGAGTGCACACAAGATTAATCATCATGATTACTCTAAGGCTGGAATCCGAGAAGTGAAATTGGAAGTAGCTTCTGAAGTGGGGACAGGGTCAATTCTCCAACAGATGAGAGAGAGGCCAGTGGGCCAAACGGATCATGGATTAGACAAAAAGGTCCCCAGGCCCCAAAATTACTTGCGCTGTGCTGTCCACTGTCAGAACGAGTTTAATCTGGATTGCTACATCAGAAAGAGAGATGATCAAGGCTGGATCTTTGGATTTAAAGAGACTTGCGTTTTTTCAACCTGCTAGCTGATTAAGAGTAATGCCAACCCTACCAGCAGCAGTTTCTATCCCAAAGATTAAACAGGAGTGGCACCCAAATCATGTGCTCAAGAGCCTGGTTTGGCTGTGAATCATTTGCAATACCATGTGCTTCTGCTCACATCTCCATCGAGTTTGAAACTTTCCAGCTCTCTGTAAGCTGATAGTTCCTCCTTTAAAGGCTATACCAGAAGTAGCAAATAGTGCTGTAGCTTTCAACTCCTATGGGAGTCCTCTCTCTTATACCAGATACACTATAACAAGCCTCCAAGAACAGCCTTGCCAAGGAGGAAACCCTTGTTGTCACTGGCTTTTTTTGGTTTTTATTTCTGTTTCAATCTAGCTCACAAACAAAAAGTAAGTAGGAAAGGCAGCCACTTACCTTGCAATCATAATTCCTGAAACTCCAGTCTGCATGGCTCGATTAGCATCTTCATAGGACAAGATATCTCCATTTCCTGTGTTGGAGAGTGAGAGAACCCAGGAGGGCAGAGTGGCGCACAAGATCAGGTCAAAATGAAATTGCACAGGATGAAACTCAAAAGTGCCCTTATACTCCGAAAAGTGACCCTGTAAAATGGGATTGGGGGCTCCATGTTTATACTCTCACAGGTACTACAGATTACATTTACTCCCTTTACAAAAGGATGATTTTTTCTAACTGCCAGTCTTGAAAATTCAATCTGGAACCTGAGGGTCACGATAGGTTTTTTGCCTTGTGAGTCACTGCCCAACAATTCAGAGATGCCAAGCTTCCTTTGAGACATTTAGAACTTTTATTAAAAAAAAAAAAAATTAGGGAGGTTTCTTGGACCTCTCCCCTGCCTCTGATCTCCCTGAGGAAACCAGGACCTCACCCCCCCCCCCCCCCCCCGGAGAAACCGGGAACTCTTCCTCCTCTCCTTGCTGTCTATGGCCGAGGGGAGGGCAAGGACCCCCTAACCCCCATCCTCAAACAGGGAGAAGGGGAGGATCAACCCTACGAAAGCTGCCCTCCTATGCTTCCTAGGGCCCTTAATTACCTTGGCCAGTGCCGGGCCTGAACCTCCTTCCTGGATGAACCTCCTTCCTGGATGATCCTCCTCCTCTTCTCCTTCCTCTGGTACGTTCCCTCTCTTCTGCCATTGCCTCCTCCTGCCCCTCTGGCTTCTTTCTCCACAGACTGAGCAGTGAGGGTCTGAGAGGAGGCAAGCCGCAGTGATCGTTAGTAGGGCTTGAGGCGCTGGATTCACTGCCCAAGCCGCAGGCTGTGTTGCGCTCTGACTGCCCTGCGTGAATCCTGCTAGCTAGCTCTAGATTCCTAGAGCACGTTAGCATAGTCCAGCAAGGTCCGCATGGGGCAGTAAAAGTGTAGTACACAGCCTGTGGCTTGGGAGGTGAATCCAGCAGTGTCCCAAGCTATGCAAAATCACTATGGCTCACCTCCTATTGGAACCTCACTGCACAGTCTGAGTGTGGGGCGGTGAGGGGCAGGGAAGAACGCCCTTCACAGCTGCAGCGCTATTTGCTGTGATTCTCAGACCCAAATGGTGGTGACTGACATGCACACACCTGTGTGTGTGTGTGTGTGTGTGTGTGTAATATTTTACAGGTCAAGTTCTACCATCAGTAACTTTCAAATTCTGCTCTGTTACACCTGTGCAACTGTATTATCTTGCCCTGGGGTTTCAGAAGCATGAGGACAGAACTGTGTTAGACAATAATTCAACCGACGAGTCACAAACAGGAGTGAACTACAGCTCACTCTGCCCAAGGTCTCGTGGCTCCACAACCCTAACAGAAGTTTAATGGTAGATGAGACTTGGAATACACAAGAGGATTGTGGAGGAGATTCATCTGTCAGTCCTTTGACCTGAATGGAGTTATACCACAGAAGAACTGCTGGGTAAGGTGGTGTAATTTTTCAGACCAGAACTGCACTTTAAGCTAAGTGGCCAACCACAATTGGCGACAGCTGATCTATCACCTCTCTGACATCACTTTAGGGATTTGTCATTAGTTCCCTCTCTCTGCTTCACTCTTCCCCCCCCAAGACTGAATGTGCTCAGGTCTCTTAACTTTCCCTCAAACAAATAATGAAAACAATCTCACTGAAGGAGATGCAAGTTTGGGGAACAGATCTTATATTAATTGGACCAGTAATATTTTAACCATACACAGATCACATTTCAGAAAAACAAACTGTTTTAAAATAACCTAATCATTAAAAAGTTAAAAAATAAAATCAGCAGAGAAACATACCAAACAGAGGCATTGGGCTGGCTAATTTAGCACACTCTGCTATGTACTCCCAGTCTGCAACCTTTGTGTAACGCTGTTCTCTAGATCGGCCATGAAGCTAACAGAAAGAAAAGTTACAATTAGTACCTCACCAAGTATTTAAAGCAGCTACGGCGAGATGCTACAAGAAAGGCAACAAGTTCAAAATGGATAAGAGTGAAATGCACAGATAGCACAGAACCTATGCATTCTGCAGAGGTCAGTGCTGCAGTGAACAGTAGGGGAACTGGTTAGCAGAATTCAAAAAGACATCATGAACAAACATAACATTGTCAGTGCTTGCAAGCTACAGCAAGAAGCCATAGGGATTATCAATGTGGACAGACCCCAAAGTGGTATTAATGATAATGTGTCTCTCACTGTAGTATCTCCTCCCCTCCCAATACAACTTTGCACAGATGGCTGGGTCATGCCTCTATCCTGATGCATCTATCATGTTGCCACTATCAACAGGATTATTGGACTAGATGCACTTAAATGATGAGACAGACAGACAAAGCCTCATGGAACCGGGCCAAATTTCTGACATCAAACACAGAAAGGGGCCCATACCGTGACCATGGAAGCTCCCCACTTCCGGATGTTGGGGATTACTTTATGAGCTAGGTTGACTTTTTCTTGCACACCAGTCCTTATCTTCACTGTCAGAGGAACATCAAGTACCTGCAGAGAGGGCAGAGTAAAGCTAAACCAGACAAAGGAGCTTTGTTTGGAAGCTCGTTCTTCTCAGCCAGGGGATGCCTGGTACTCACCGAATTCATTCCTCTGACTATCTGTTCAAACTTGTTGGAACGGTTCATTAAGGCACATCCACCCCCCTATGGGATAAAACCGGTATAGTCAGAGATCCTTGTATTTTCACCAAGCCCAAGAACCTTGCTGAAACTAACAAGACAGTTGCCTTTCATTTGTATAAACTGGAGAAGATTTGCACTTTCATCTTGAAGTGCAGTCAAGATTGACCGATATTGCAACTGTATGCGGTAGCTTTGGGGGACCATACTGTATGACGTAAACCATTCCTATATGTATTATTGTGGGCCAGGGAGTGTATGCAGCTCCGGGTGGGAGCATTAACAGTGGTGGGAGATTAAGGCTTGTAAAATTTAGGGCTGTGGCTGCTGAGGTCACTGACAAAATAAGCTCTCACTAGTGTGTTAGGCCTGCAGAGCAGGGGCTGCATTCTGGCCTGGCTTGCACACCAGCAACAGAACTAACTAGTGTTAATTGTTAACACAAGTTACTGGGCTCCCTACAAGAGTAACTGGTTGAAATCCCATGGTCTGTGCGGTACAGGAGGGCAGACTAGATGATCTGCCTTCTGGCCTTATTTTCTATGACCTGGGTTCCAGTTGAAGAAGGTTTGTTGCTGAGATGCTGCAGGATTCAGAATAAACCTAAGCTTGACTTTCAGATCCCAGGCTGAGTTTGCAGTGCTGACAGTTAGAAAAGCCATCTTATTATTTGTAAGATGAACACATTTGCTATGAAGTCATTGAAACAAGCCCTGGACTAGAGAAGGTTACTCGGTGTGTAGAAATGATGCTCCTCAGACTGAACAGGCAGTGGTAACATTTAAGTTGTGTTGTGAACAGACCAGGGATTGGAAGGTAAAGCAAAGGAAAGACACCTGCTCAGAGAAAGGATGGAGGATATTGTTAAATGTTACCTTCTTATACACCAGATCTATTGGGCACCCAACGTTGATGTCTACAAAATCCATCTCAATGGTCTGGTTGAGAAGCTCTGCACATCTGGTCATAGTGTCTGGAAATGCTCCCTCCAGCTGAAAGGGAAAACAGGGCAGATTCATTCAAAATGAGCTGACCTCTCCAAAAGAAATGCCCGAGTTTCAGCTCAAAGACACAAGGGCAGTTCACGCAGAAGGAAAGTTACTCCTTGCGGATGCCCAGTGGGCAATGTTTCCCCAAGTAAGAAATACGTGAGTTGTTTCTGGATTCCCTCATTGCTGAAGTGACGATACTGGACCTGCACTCCAAAGAGATCTTCTGTGTAGTGCCGCTTCAAGAGAGCCCATTCAGATGACTGGCCTTGGAGCAAGTTTGTGCACACAGCCATTTCTCCACAGGTGACATCCGCTCCAAAACGCTTGCATATTCTCCGGAAAGGGAGGTTACCACACTGGAACCCAGAGCAACAGGAGAGGGTTAGGATACATATTGGCAAAATTCTTGACCTGCACCACTCATGTGAGGAACTTGTCTCATCAAAGTGGTTTTACAGCCAATTTTCACAAGTGGAAAAAAATACATTCTGTTAGAACTATTCTACCTACCGTTGTTAAGGGAGCCAAGTAGAGTTTGCCTTGGATATCCAACTGGAAAACAGACAGGAAAGGCACATTAGAAAAGAAAGAGAGAAGGAAGCTAGTTTTTCTGAAAAGCAATTATTTTTTTCTTAGTCTGTCAGCCTTTCTGGGTACATTTCCTCTTAAAGATCCGGAGGCATTTGCCAGGTGAGTTCAGGATAGGGATAGCTCAGTGGTTTGAGCACTGGCCTGCTAAACCCAGGGTTGTGAGTTCAATCCTTGAGGGGGCCATTTGGGGATCTGGGGCAAAAATTGGGGATTGGTCCTGCTTTTAGCAGGGGGTTGGACTAGATGACCTCCTAAGGTCCCTTCCAACCCTGATATTCTATGATTCTATGATAACACCACCTACAGCTAGGTGGTTTTCACACGAGGAAGACAAAATGTTTTTCTCAACAACGGACCTTAAAAGCATTTATTACTAAATGACAATTAACATCACAACCTTCAAAGATCCAAATCATTAACTATCTAACCATGTTTGAGAACAAAACTCGGGGGAAGTGGGTAAAGGGGTTTTGGATAAGCAGGAGAGCAAGGAATGATGCACATCACAGCACATGGGAGTGGCAGCTGTTTTCTGACTCATAGGCTGGATAATTGGGGTTACTCTGTTAATAGAGAGAATCATTGACATGTTTTTTACATCAAAGGCTAGGAGTTCTCTAATCACAATAGACAGCATCATTAGACAGCTGAGGCCTCTCCCCTCACTAGGGGTCTGAGATACCAACCTCCGCTGCAGTATGACCCCACAAGTAAAAACCCTTTTCTTGTTTAAATGCAGAACCAGAAAGACTTCTCCTCCACCCAAGGACAGGTACATGAGGAGTGCTTCACCAACACCTCTGGCACCTCAACTTCACTCACCTCAGCCAAGACTGCCAGTCACCCTGGCTGAGGCTTTTCAAATGCAGCTTTAAAACCACCTGATTGTTGCCCAGTACCACATGCACCCACAGAATTGGACCGCATCCTCAGCTTTAGCACTTACTCTTTTTTTCTCACACGGCCGCAGTTTTATAACATCTTCATCTGTCACTGGGCCTATTGTTTTGAGTGTGGAATCATTTGATGCATCCGCCAGGCTAGAACTCTGCAGGGCCATTGATTCAGGAGCTTCTCCCTTCTCTGACACGGCGAGACATTCTGGTGCCTCCTTTCCAGGAGGTTGGACATCCACACCCTCTGCATTCCCTTTGGATGCTGTGCAGTTTGATATCCCTTTCTCCCCCGTTGAGTTGCCTGCTGCCTTGTTTCCCACACTGCCTGCGCTGCTGGGCTTGCCCAAGTGACCAAGGTACTCACTGGATTTGTCAAAGCAAACCTTTTTCTTGCGCAGTCGCTGCTGGAGCTCTTTGCTGAGGCTGTTTCTCACCAGTAGTTTCCCTTCCCACTGCTTTACAAGGTCCTCATTAACGATGTTCCTGTAGTCCTCCCCCAGGTGCGCCCTAGCAAAGCGGCATGTGACTCCATAAATGCACTTTCCGAAGGTCTTGAAGAGCACGCAGCTATCCCCGAGGTCTGAGGGCTTCACAGCCATGTACTCCCCAACATCATGCAGGAAGCGGCACTGTGAGCCAAAGTAGCACTTCTCTGCACATTCCTTAAACAACAAAACACATGTGAAACCACCAAGAACCCTTCTGTGTTAATGGGCTCACTTTTACTGAGTGTGTCAGCTTTGTTTCCAGGAGGAGTTCCATGGACTTCAGTCACACACACACACACACACCCCCCTCCCTCATCACTTGTGTAGTTTAGAGAAAATAGCATCTCCTCCTCTTTTTGGGGAGGGATAGCTCAGTGGTTTGAGCATTGGCCTCCTAAACCCAGGGTTGTGAGTTCAATCCTTGAGGGGGCCATTTGGGGATCTGGGGCAAAAATCTGTCAGGGGACAGTACTTGGTCCTGCTAGTGAAGGCAGGGGACTGGACTCAATGACCTTTCAAGGTCGTTCCAGTTCTAGATTGGCATATCTCCATTTATTTTTAAAAGTGTAAAACATCAATGCAACTTCACCAATGCAAGCACCTAATATAGACACACTGGATCAGTGCAGAATGAGGTGCACTCATACAACATACCCCAGTGACTTATGGGGATAAGTTGCACTAGTGCATATTCCTTATTACCCTCTTGCAGTGCATCTACACTGAGAGGTGCCGGAGTTGTGCCAGCACAAAAACCACCAGACTAGACAGGCCCTAAATAAAGTGCAAACTCTCTGTGGCTTTATAGCTGAATTACCCCCTCCTCAGAATAAGTAACATCCATTCCATAAGTAAGTATATGGCTCATTCATGACATATTATTAGGAATCCAAATGCATGCAAGGTGCTTTACCGCTAAAGATATTCTTATCTAAAGAACCTGAAGTTGCCAACCATAGCAGGCCAGCCACTTACCTGGATTACTGATGGGCACAGCCTGTCCTTTTCATAGTGATTTGGTTTCATACATGGCCGACTCTTATTCTGTCCTCTGGCTCTCTTCCGTTCCTGGGGCTTCTTCTCCTCTTTTACAACTTCCTCTTGGCTTCCTTGCTTCCTAACTTGATCACCACCATCTAGCTTCATCTGTTTTGCTGGAGGCGCTGTCTGGTCATTGCTACTAGAATCTTCCTCCCCATCATCTTGATTGTTTTCCTGATTCCTGGATTCCCTTTCTGCTTTGAGATATGCATGGAACTGTTCTTTTGAGGTGAGATACCTACAGAGCAAGAGAGTGCTCTCATTAAACTTCTGACTGATCATTTGACATGTGCTACGTTAGACAGCAAAGTTTACTGATGAGAAAACAGGCAGACCGAAAGAAGCATATTCTACACAAAGGAAATGAAAACCAGCATTAATTTTTGTGACCACAGGGATGCCACAAAGCACAATGTGAAGTAGGATCATTCTTGAGCTAGTCTTTTCATCTGCTCCACAGACATCGGGCTTACAGGGTCATTGAAAACCAAGTTAGGGCCCCCCAGTTCTTCACTACACTGAAGCTATGACAAGACACGATGGACAGTTAGAGGGGTCACCTGCTGATGCCAGGTGATCTAGCAGAAGGTCAGGTACAACAGAGCTCAGGTCCCCCTTCCACTGTGTTCTTCCCCTTGTACCAGAATAGGAGGATAGCTGGGCAGTTTATAGCTTGCCTCATGTTCAGTATGGACATGGAATCTGTGGACACAACAGCTCCCAAGCCACTTGGACTAAGCCAGTGTGATGTAGGCTGTGGCCTGTAGCACGTGTACTGCTTCTCTGCATTAAAGATGAGGCCTGATGTAGTGTATTCCTCATCTCCATGGGTAGATCTTTGGGGTTGGAAAGAGGTCATTGAAAATCTGAGGAAGCACCATGGGCACCTCTGTAAGTATAACAGACAGCCTTTATTACTAGCATCTTCTACAGAGAGCAGCAACATACAGTGAAACTTGTCATAAGCGACCACTTATGCAAGATGCGCCAACTTTATCGATTCTTCCTCCTCCTCCCACTTCGTCCATTTCTTCCACCTGTTATGTTTTGTCATAATCCTCAATTGTGAGCTTACGGGGGCAGAGACTGTCCCTACAGTGTATAGCACAACAGGACCCCAATCTTTGACTGAGGCCGCTAGGCTACACTGTTAATACAAACATTTACCCACAAGACTGACAAAAGACTGATTGTTTAATGGAGGTGGAGCAGATCGCTCCAGAGGCAGTGGGGGGAAGGTGGATGCTGGAGATGGGGGGTCCTGGGGTAGCACAGGAAATGGGCATTGGGAAGGAGGGCTCCTGGAGAAGCGGGGGGAGGGGCTGGAAATGGGGGGTTCCCCGAGGCGGAGGAAGGGGACCCTGGGGAGGTCTCGGGGGGGTGTTCCCCGAGGAGGCAGAGGAAGGGGACCCTGGGGAGGTCTCGGGGGGGGGGGGGTTCCCGAGGAGGCGGAGGAGGGGGACCCTGGGGAGGTCTTGGGGGGGGGGGTTCCCGAGGAGGCGGAGGAGGGGGACCCTGGGAGGGGTCTCGGGGGGGGGGAGGAAGGGGACCCTGGGAGGGCTCTCGGGGGGGGGGAGGAAGGGGACCCTGGGGAGGTCTCGGGGGGGGGTTCCCCGAGGAGGCGGAGGAGGGGGACCCTGGGAGGGGTCTCGGGGGGGGGGGGGAAGGGGACCCTGGGAGGGCTCTCGGGGGGGGTCCCCGAGGAGGCGGAGGAAGGGGACCCTGGGAGGGGTCTCGGGGGGGGGGGGGAGGAAGGGGACCCTGGGAGGGGTCTCGGGGGGGGGGTTCCCCGAGGAGGCGGAGGAAGGGGACCCTGGGGGGGTCCCTGGGGAAGGGGAGGGCTGAGGCCGCGCCTGGCCGGGTGAAGGGGGGCGGGGGCGGCCCGTACTCACTGGGCTCTGATGGGCGCCACGCCCGCTCCCGCCGCCTCCATGCCGCGCAGAAGGCCCCGGCCCGCTCGCTGGCTCCGCCCACGACGCCGGGCGCGAGCACGAGCACGAGCACGAGCACTTCGCTCCTAGAGCGAGCGCGCCCGCGCGCCCCCCCCACCTAGATCTCGCGCACGCAAGGGAGCAGGACCGTAGCACGTAGTCTAGGATGGCGGTGTGTGAGGGGGGACCCCGGTCATACCATGTGGCCTGGATAGTAGGGGACGATAGAATGGCCTGGCCAGGTGGCTCAGAGTTCCAGGCCCAGGCCTGGGGCGGAGGGTGCAGCAGCCCCTGACTAAGCCAAGGGCTTGGAGCAAGGGGCGAGCCTGGGGCAAAGGGCCTGCCCAGCAGGCAGCGGGAGGGTGACCCTGGGGCATTGCCCCAGCTGCTGGCCACGCAGCACAGCACAACACAGCACAACACAACACAACACCACACACCCTGGGGATTGCTCACGCTCCCTGTTGGGGTTTGCCGTTATGATCCTCGGTTTGGGGCTGCACCCTGGCCATGCTGGCTCTGTAATCTGGCTGGTCCTCTGGGCTCTCAATTCGTCTGGGTCCCCTTCCCCACGGTGCTGCCAGCTGGCGTGAGTCCATCAGGAGGCGGGTGATATTGGGGGTTTCTCTTAAGGCCCCGGTTTCTGGAGTCAGGTGCTCCTGGGAGACTCAGCTTTCATTCCGTTGTTAAAAAGAATAATGGTCTAGCCCTTGTGGTTGTGGGAGAACAGCTTGAAAACATAATGCCTAAGGACTCAAAAACCAGAAAAGGTGTGTGTGTGGGGAAGTCCCAACAGTCTTTTTTTGGGGGGGGGGATCTCTCATGATTTTTTAGGCAATCTGTTGATTTTGGGGGGCCTGGCTCATGACTTGGGATGCCTGGGTTTGGCAAACTGAGCAAGGCATCTCTGCGACATCCTAGCACCTGCTGACATCTTGTCCCAGGAAGGTAGAGGTGAGGAGTTGATGGGGCTAACCTGCTCTTTGTGGGGTTGCGGGGGGCTCAGTAGTTGGATGTGTCCATTCAAGAGGCTACCGTGTGGGTTTGTGAAAACGCTGAAAAGGTTGGTGTCCTAGAAGAGCTGTAGTCCTGTGGAAAGCGCACAGTGGGGCTGTCTTCATCATTAGTATGTCGGCATTACTGATATTTACACAGCCAGGGATGACTGCTGCCTTTGAGTGCTGAGAATAAATTGGTTAAGGCTTAACTCTGAATCTTATCTTCATCCCTGAAATTCATTGTATTCTAACGAGAGCTCTGTGTACCTTGAAAGCTGTTCTCTTTCACAGAGGCCCTGACTTTCCAATGTCCGGGGGGGTGGGGGTGGTGGTGTTCGACCCATGGCTCTGCCCCAGACCCTGCCCCCACTCCACTCCTTCCCCCAAGGCCCCACCTGCCTCTTCCCATCCCTGCTCCACCCCCACGCCGCCTCTTCCCACCCCATTCTGCCCCCCTCCCCCGAATGCGCTGCATCCTCACTCCTCCCCCCATTGCCCCCAGAGCTTCCTGCAAGCTGCGAAACAGCTGATTCCAGCGGGCGGGAGGCACGGAGAGGGAGGGGGAGAGGTGCTGATCTGTGGGGCCCTCAACGGGTGGGAGACGCTGGGGGGTGGGGGAGGTTTTGATAGGGGGCTGTACCCACCATTTTTTCCTGGTGGGTGTTCCAGTCCTGGAGCACCCACGGAGTCAGCACCTATGCACTTTCACCGGCAGAAGTCGGTCCAATAAAAGATATTACCTCACCCGTTTTGTCTCTCTAATATCGAACATGGCTACAACAACACTGCAAAGAATATTTGATTGTTCATTAAAACCACTGGCCCAAGTAGGAGATGGATGATGGGTTGCTGTATTGATACGGGCCAGGAGTTAAATAGTTGCCCATTTTCCAAAAAGTGGAGCAGAATGCAGTCAATCTCATGTTTAATTCAGAAGGGATGCTTGAGAGGTAAGTCCCTGGGTGCAATGTTATTGCCACAGGCTGTTCCTCCTTATTAAATAATAATGACATTTCCCTCCTCTCTAGAATTTACCATCTAAGGATCTCAAAGCACTTGATGCTTTCTAGCACTCGTGTGGAGTAAGGAAGTACAGTATTATTTATCCCCATTTAGATAAGGAGAGGTGGAGTAACTTGCCCCATTTCATACAGTCAGTAAATGGCAGAGCGGGGAATAGAACATAGATCACCTGACTCTCAGTGCTATGTTTGAGCTGCAAGACTCCTTCCTCTCTATCGTTAAAGCCAACTGTAGCTTCAGACTGGATTATGGAGCTCCACAGGCTGCATTTGGTGCACAGGGTGCACCCTAGCTAACCCTGCCCTAAAAGACGCTTTGCTTTTGAAGGTCATTTCCCAAATTTCTATGCATCTAAATGTGCTTAGGGTACATAGGTCATTCTCTTTAAGGGGGCAAATGCAAGACATACTCCAGTTGCTAATCATTTATCTAAGCTGAGGGTATGAACTATCCCACGTTGAGCCAAAAAGTAAATCCAACTCTTGAGAGTTCCCATGGGCAGGATTTCCCTGCCCGTTGATCTGCTAACAGAATTTTCCATATTACCATTGAGAAACATTTTCCATTTCAGCCCAAGCAATAAGTCGGGAAGGTTTCATATTTCTGTCCCTGATGGCCAATGGGAAGAGGTCGTCTGCTCTCCGTATGCTCCTTTCAGTGACCTGTATGGCTTAGTGCTTTCCTCCTAGAGATGGCTCCCAAAGTGCTTAGGTAATAGGATACATTGAGAGGTCACAAGATAATACCCCCAGGCCCTGGGAATCAGGATCGTCTTCTCATGGCGGTTTGAGCCATCATGTACATTGGTTGCAGTTCTGTGGTGCTGCCAGAAATCCTAAGGACTAAGGCTCAGATCCTCAAAGGTATTTAGGTACTGAAATCAATGGGAGTTAGGCACTTAAATATCTTTGAGAATCTGGGCGTAATACATTATACAGCTGCCCAATCAACAGGGCAGGAAGGCACTGAGACTCTTCTCAGACCAGCTCAGGAGTCATTTCTAACATTTTTGGCCTGCTGATGTCAGTTCAGGATGCAAAATGAAAATGATTAATGCTCTCAAATTCTCCCCTGAGCACTGAGTCCCGAGAAAAAGGGCTGGACCTGCTATTGAACTACTGAAATCACATACTGCCCATTGACTTCAGTGAGTTCTGGAAATCAGGCCCAAAACTACAGATTCATCCCTGTGCCAGTACCAGAGTTACAGGGAGCATGTACAGAACAGGGAAGTTTTGGAGTTATCCAGCCCTGTCTTCCACTCCTGGCTTCTGACAGTCAAAGTTTAGTGTTGCCCCAAGCATGGGGTTGCATTCCTGACCATCTTGGCTAATAGCCATCGATGGACCTATCTTCCATGAACGTATCTAGTTCTTTTTTGAACTTTTGGCCTTCACAACATCCCACGGCAATGAGTTCCACAGGTTAGTTGTACATTGTGTGAAAAAATTCTTCCTCTTGTTTGTATTAAACCTGCTGCCTATTACTTTCATGGAGTGACCTCTGGTTTTTGTGTTGTGTAAAAGGGTAAATAATACTTCTCTAGTCACTTTTTTCATCCTGTTCCTTATTTTACAGGCCTCTATCATATCCCCCCTCAGTCATCTCTTTTCTAAGTTGAACAGCCATAATCTTTTTAGTCTTATAAATACCCAAAATATAAGACCGAGTAGTAATGTGGGACTTTAACTACCCAGACGTCTGTTGGAAAAGTAATATGGAAAACACAAAATTTCCAGTAAGTACTTGGAATGTATTGGGGACAAATTTTTGTTTCAAAAAGTGGAGGAAGTAACCAGGGGGAGAGGAATTATAGACTTGATGCTGACCAATAGGGAGGAATTGGTAGTGACACTAAAGGTGGAAGGCAATTTGGGTGAAAGTGATGATAAAATGATAGATTTCACAATCCTAACGAAAGGAAGGAGTGAGAGCAGCAGAATAAGGAAAGGTTTCAGTGTAGTAGCCGTGTTAGTCTGTGTCAGCAAAACGAAAATAAGAAAGAAAAACTTGTAGCACCTTAGAGACTAACAAATTTATTTCAGCATAAGCTTTCGTGGGTTAATACCCACTTCATCGGATGCATGGAATGAAACATACAGTAGACAGATATTTATACAGTCAGAGAGACATGATAAGGTCGAGGTGCATAGACCAACCTTAAGAGGCTAATTAGTTGAGAGGCACCATAACAGCAGGGGAAGAAAAAGGGTTTCTTCCCCTGCTGTTATGGTTCCTCTCAACTAATTAGCCTCTTAAGGTTGGTCTATGCACCTCGACCTTATCATGTCTCTCTGACTGTATAAATATCTGTCTACTGTATGTTTCATTCCATGCATCCGATGAAGTGGGTATTAACCCACGAAAGCTTATGCTGAAATAAATTTGTTAGTCTCTAAGGTAGAATAAGGAAAGTGGACTTCAAAAACGCAGACTTTAACAAACTCCGAGAACTGGTAGGTAAGGTCCCCTGGGAAGAAAATCTAAGGGAAATAGGAGTTCAGGAGAGCTAGCAGTTTCTCAGGGAGACAATATTAAGGCATAACTTCAACCTATCCCAGTGCAAAGGAAAGAGCGGAATAATAGGTAGAGGTCAATATGGCTCCATTAGGAACTCTTTAATGACCTGAAAATTAAAAAGGAATCCTACAAAAAGTGGAAACACAGACAAATTGCTAAGGAGGAGTATAAAAAGAATAGCAAAGGATGTAGGGACAAAATCAGGAAGGCAAAGGCACAAACTGAGTTACACCAAGCAAGGGATGTAAAAGGTAATAAGAGGAGGTTCTTTAAATACCTTAGGATCAAGAGAAAGATGAAGAAAAGTGTAGGTCCTCTACTTAAGGGGGGAAGAGAACTAATAACGGATGATGTCAAGACAGCTGAGGTATTTAATGCCTATTTTGCTTCACTCTTCACTAAAAAGGTTAATGGTAACCAGACACTCAACACAATTAATATTAACAATGAGGGGGAAGAAATGTAAACTAAAACAGGGAAAGAACAGATTAAAGAATATTTAGGTAAGTTAGATGTATTTAAGTTGGCAGGACCAGATGAAATTCATCCTAAGATACTTAAGGAAACTAGCTGATGCAATTTCAGAACTGGTAGCAATTATCTTTGTGAACTCCTGGAGGATGGGTGAGGTCCCAGAGGACTGGAGAAGGGCAAACATAGCACCTATCTTTAAAAAAGGAAACAGAGAGGACCCGGGAAGTTATAGACGAGTCATCCTAACTTTGATATCTGGAAAGATACTGGAACAAATTATTAAACAATTACTTTGTGAGCACCTAGAAGATAACATGGTTATGAGGAAAAGCTAGCATGGATTTGTCAAGAACAAATCATGACAAACCAACCTAATTTCCTTCTTTGACAGGGTTATTGGCCTAGTGGATGGGAGGAGGCAGTACATGTGATATAGCTAGATTTTAGTAAGGCTTCTGACACAGTCTCACATGACAGCCTCATAAGAAAACTAGGGAAATGCGGTCTCAATGAAATTACTATTATGTGGTGTGACGGGGTGTATAAACCCCTCACTGGATGGGTGGGGATTAAGGAACATCTCTGGGCTCAGGAGGCCCCGCCCATCTGTCCATGCTGAGCATGCTCGGGTTGGAGGTGGGGTTTAAAAGGCCACCAGACAGCTCAGTTAGGGGTTGGCAGGCCAGAGAGAAGGATGTGCTCTGGGAGCTCCAGGCCAGGATGTGACCTGGTTTCTCCACTAAACCAGGGGATGGGGGAGCCACAGCTGCTGGAGACTGGGACCAGGGCTGGAAGCCTGGAATGCAGTGCTACCCAGGGATGGATGGTAGCCAGCTGGGATGCAGACTGAGGTAGGAATTGACCTAGGGACGCTGACTTGAGCCTGATGCAAGGTGCTGCTGGGTGAGTGAAGCTGAACCAGCCTCCCAGGGCCCTGGGTCGGAACCTGTGGAGGTGGGTGCACAACCGGTTGAAAGGTCACACTCAAAGAGAAGTTATCAGTGGTTCGCTGTACAACTAGGAGGGTGGATCTAGTGGAATCCCACAGGGGTCAGTCTTGGGTCTGGTGCTATTCAGTACTTTTGTTGATGATTTGGGTAATGGAGTGGAGAATATGCTTATAACATTTGCCCATGACTCTTAGCTGGGAGGGGTTGCAAGCACTTTGTCAAGTTCATTTTGAATTTGAATCCAGTCCTCCAAATTGGAGAATTGATCTGCATTCAACAAGATGAAATTCAATAAAGACAAGTGCAAAGTATTTCACGTAAGGAAGGAAAACTCAAATGTACAACTACAAAATAGGGGAAAAACTGGCTAGGTGGTTGTACTGCTGAAAAGGATCTGGGAGTTATTGTGGATCACAAATTGCATGAGAGTCAACAATGTGATACAGCTGCAAAAAAAAAGGGTAATATCATTCTGGGGTGTATTCACGGAAGTGGTGTATGTAAATCAGAGGCGGTAATTTTCCTGGTGAAGCCTCCACTGGAGTACTGTGTCCAGTTCTGCATGCCACACTGTAGGAAAGATGTAGAACAAATTGGGGAGAGTCCAGAGGAGAGCAAAAAAATAAGAGGTTTTGAAAACCTGACATGATGAAAAGTTGAAAAAACTGGGTATGTTCATTCTTGAGAAATGAAGGTTGAGGAAGGGGACCTGATAACAGTTTTCAAATATGTTAAGGGCTGTTCTAAAGAGGATGGTGATCAACTGTTCTCCACGTCCACTGAAAGCAGGACAAGAAGTAATGGGCTTAATCTGCAGCATGGGAGATTTAAGTTAGCTATCAGGAAAGGCTTTTTAACTATGAGGGTAGTGAAGCTCTGGAATAGGCTTCCAAGGGAGGTTGTGGAGTCCCCATTGTTGGAGGTTTTCAAAAACATGTTGAACAAACACCAGTCAGGGATGGTTTAGGTTTATTTTGTCCTTCCTCAGCACAGAGGACTAGACTTGACTTCTTGAGGTCCTATCCAGCCCTATGTTTCTATGATTGTGGTGTTATATTTTCTGTCTTATTTTTGATCCTTTTCCTACTAGTTCCTAATATTCTTTTAGCCTTTTTAACCACTGTTGTGCATTGAGCTGAAGTTTCCAGGGAACTATCCATGGTGACTCCAAGTTCTCTTTCTTGAGTGGTAACAGCTAATTTAGAATCCATCATGATGTATGTATAGTTGGGATTATTTTTTCCAATTTGCATTACTTGCACTTATCAATGTTGAATTTGCAAGTTGCTTCTCCAATTCCCTCTTGGCCTGCTGTATTATAGTTTTACACTTAACCTGCCAGAGTTCGTGCACCTTCTTATTATCCTCATTAGGATTTGACTTCCAAATGTTAAAGGGTGTCTCTTTGACTCTAACAGCTTCCATTACTCTGCTGTTTAGCCATGGTGGCATTCTTTTGGTCACCTTAGTGCCTTTTCTGATTTGGGGTGTAGGTTTAGTCTGAGCCTCTCTTATGGTGTTTTTAAATAGTCCCCGTGCTGCTTGCAGACTTCTAACCCTTGCTACAGGTCCTTTTTAATTTCCATCTAATAAGCATCGTCATTTTTGTGTAGGCCCCCTTTTTAAAATTAAATGTAACCCTGGTGGGTTTTTTGGAATGATCCCCCCCACCCCCCACCCCAAGGATGTTCAATTTAATTACATTATGGTCACTATTACTGAGCTTTTCAGCTGTAGGTACGTCTTGAACCAGATTCTGGGTTCCAATTAGGACTAAATCAAGAATCACCTCCCCCCTTGGGGGTTCCAGAATTAGCTGCTCCAAGAAGCAACTTGTGCCTCCTGTGTGTTGGTGGGGGTTGACTTTTTTAGGGGGGGAATCCCCTGGGTACTCTGCAGCTCCTGGCCACCATGGGTGGTGGGTGTACCCTGCAACTCCCAGCTGCTGTGGGTTGAAGTCACGGAGTTCTGCAGAAATCCTGGATTCCGCAACCTCTGTGACCAAATCATAGCCTTAATCACGTATTAAAGAGAAGTCGTACATGCACACAGGGGCAGAGTTAAGGTTGCCCCTGCAGTTTTATCCCTGGTATTTCCTGACTGCTGAGGACTCCTCCCTCAATGTTCCATCAGAATTGCATTTTGGATGGAATTTTTGATGTCTTAGAAAAGTTCTTTCCTTCTCTGAGCGGGGGTAGGTCACATGCTCAGGACTGGCTGCCAGGAGAAGAGGTTTTGGCTGATTGGATCTTAATACGTTTTGGAGAGAAATATGAGAAATGCAAACCACTATTTTCAGCTTCACTTTGGCTGAGGGAAGGAAGGAAGGAAATGGGGCCCTGGGGACTAATGAAGTAATTTCACCGGTGTTATTATGGAGCAGTAAGCCCAAAGTCGGAGCAATCCACTCTCGACTCTCTGTGGTTGTCTGAGGTCACAGACCTCCAAGTCTAATCCCCTCCAGTGCAGCACAGGAAACTGAATCTAAAGTGACTTTTCCCAGGGACTCTGGTTTAGGGTCTTTGAGAATGGAATAAGGAGCCTCCACGCGGCCAGTTCAACTCAAGCCCATCTTGGTAGTGCTTGAAATTAATCAATGGCTGCTTAGTGGCATATGGGAAATAAGTCAGTGGGTCTCCATCCATTTCCCATCTTGCTGGCAGTCCCAGAGATGTGCAGAATTGAATGGGTCCCTGAGAGTTAACTCCCCACTCACCCCTACTGCTACCCAGGTCACATTGGGGTCCTGGGGCAGATGGATGGAGCATACGAGTATGAAGTTTCCAGTACTGCTACCCATGCTGTATTGATTCTGTGGATAAACATGGGGCTTGACTCTCCAGGGCTGTCAACCCAACATCATTCATCTGCACTAAAGCCACTTAAAGGGAAAAAACCAAAACCCTCCCCCACCCACTTCATTTGCCTTCAAAGACCAAGTCAGAAATGGGAAAGGTCCGTCCCAGGCAGATGTGATATATGGAAAGGGAACCAAGTTAGAAAGAACTCAGCCGTTTAAATGGCCAAGTTAAACAAGACCTGTTTATTAATGAAAATACACCTTCCACTGAGTCCCATGCAACAGTCAGATGTTAGAGAGACGAGGTGGGTGAGGTAATCTTTTATTGGACCAATTTCTGTAGGCGAGAGAGACAAGCTTTCGAACTCATACAGAGCTCTCCGTCAGGTCTGTGTAAAGTTCGAAAGCTAGTCTCGCTCCCTCACAAGACGTTGGTCCCATAAAAGATATTACCTCACCCACCTGGTAATATCCTGGGACCAACACGGCTACAACATCACTGCAAGCACGAGTCGGATGCGTCACCCCAAGTTCAACCTCCATGCAGACTTGAGCTGAAAAACAGAATCTGTCTGAGCCACTAGGGGGCATCCATACAGCCTATAGAAGTGAAATAGAAACCTGGGTGTGTTACTTTTGTGTTGATGTGTCAGAGTTCAGACAAATGGCATTGCCCGGCGCTTTAAATGTGCGGCATGTCACGGACATTAGATGTCATTTATTCTGCCTAGATACAATTCTGAAAGTTGGGGCATCACGTCTACACAACAGCAGCATGGCCTATGGCAGTACAGCAGGCCTGCTGTGCCGTCATAGGGTAGTTTGTCCTATGGCTATAGTGTGTCTCGGAGCCAAAGAACATCATTTGATTTGTAGAGTTGCATGTGGTTTGGTTTAGTTTGTTAAGAGATGGGGTGGAATGGCTCCCCAGACAGATACGTGGCCTTTCCAGTAATGGGGAACCCAAACCCGCACTTGGGAGCGCTCCAGATGTGTTCTTTTCTGGTCCAGCCATTCTGGATGTTCTCTGGCCACAACTGCAGCCCTGGCAATCCCCTGACCCGCTCAGGGCTAGTGATTTCTCCAGAAAGAATGGGGAGAAAATGAGGTCGTGACCATCTTTCCCTCACCTCCACTCCAGCCAGCTGCAGAGGGGAGCAATTGAAGCACACTCCAAAAGCACCGTTTTCCCCAGTACTCTGCCTGCTTCTAGTTTAACAGAGCTGATAGCTTGTTGTGCCTTAGTGTTTCCATGTACCACCTTTCATCCTAGGGGCATCCAATATGGAGGGTGGGTTTTGCATTGCCAACATGGGCCTGTTCCCACCGCTTCTGTGTGTAACTCGTAGAATCAGGTCCACAATAGCAGCTTGTTTTGAGATCCTGCAAGCCGCCTGCACTGTGTTACATGTAGCATCTCACCCGCCTGCTCCATCTCTCCTATTACACACGATAAAGAAGAGGAACTCGTTAAAACATTAAATCCAGACTTCAGGCCAACTTCATCTCTGGGGTAAGAGTTTAAAAAAACTAATACTAATGAAAAAAATCTAAAATTTTAGTTAGGTTGGGGGAAAAAAATCCTAGAGGTGAGACAAACCCAGACCGTTTATGGAACCACCCTCATCTCTGACTTTGTGGGAACGGCAGATAATTGGAACCCCAGTTGATTTTCTGTCTCCATATTAGATGGAAAAGTGCTGCAGCAGAGACCCAAAGTTACCTGAACCCTGAGCAATGTACGCTACAATCGGGGTCATTACTGTGGCAACCGTCGAGGTTTTGCAAAAATCAAAAACCACCCTCCAGTTTTGCCTCTGTCTTGTCATCTCACGTCCCAAATGTAGTGACCCCCTCTCGCCCTATCTGTGTTCCATAGGACTAAATAGCACAGTAGGCTAGTGCCTAAAAAAAAATAAAATAAAAATCAAACTCCGGCTATGTTTACATTGCAGTGGGGAGGTGTAATTCCCAGCATGGGGCGCCATACAGGCACTAGCTCTGCTTGAGCTAGTACACAAGAAATGGCAGTGGGCGGCACAGGCAGCTGTGTAGACCTTCCATCAGCATGTATTCTGATGAACTGGCAATTTCCTTTACTGCCCTCTCCTGGGAGGAATCGGAACTGTGCTGCTGTGTGTCCTGGGGCCCTTTTTGCTAACGGAGATTCTCCTTTGCCTTGAGGGGCTGTGTGGCAGCCGGAGGGTCTCATTTCTCTGCCTCACTTTGTCATGGGGTTAGGAATGGTTGCTGTGCACAGCAACACCTGCGAAGTCCGCGGCGGGCACAGATTTATCGTAGCATTTGAAATGATTTCTTGTAAAGGGCCCGATTCAGCAAAGCACTTAAGCACGTGCCTAACTGGCTTCAATGGAACTTAATCACATGCTTGAAATTAGGCGCAGGCTAAGTTAATTCCTTTGCTGGATGGGGGGTTTCTGTGGGGCGGGCGATCCTTTCTGGCTTTTTGTTCTTCTCTTAAAGCCGCTGGCAGCGTTGCTCTTGCTACTGGAGGGTGAGGAATTGGCAGCGCTGGGGAACAGCCGCTGGCTTTTTCCAATTAAGCCTTGGCAAGCTGCGGGTTGTAGAAGTCCAGCAGCAAGTAAAAGGGCTTTGGCTGGGGGCTTTGAATCTGAGCATGAGCTGAGTCATGAGAACTCTTCAGGACTGTCCCCCTCGGCTGTGCCGAGCAGAGGATCCATTAGCCACTCGCTTCCCTCCCTCTGCCCCTACTCCCTTCTTGGACAGGGTGCCATTCACTGTTTTTTAGTGTTCAGCCAACGTGAGGCCTCAGTTCAGCAAAGCAGTTAAGCATGTGCTTAACTTTGAGCATCAGAGCAAGTCCCGGAGAATACTCGTGTGTTTTTAAATCATAGAATCTCAGGGTTGGAAGGGACCTCAGGAGGTCATCTAGTCCAACCCCCTGCTCAAAGCAGGACCAAACCCAATTAGATCATCCCAGCCAGGGCTTTGTCAAGCCTGACCTTAAAAACCTCTAAGGAAGGAGATTCCACCACCTCCCTAGGTAACCCATTCCAGTGCTTCACCACCCTACTAGTGAAAGTTTTTCCTAATATCCAACCTAAACCTCCCCCTCTGCAACTTGAGACCATTACTCCTTGTTCTGTCATCTTCTACCACTGAGAACAGTCTAGATCCATCCTCTTTGGAACCCCCTTTCAGGTAGTTGAAAGCAGCTATCAAATCCCCCCTCACTCTTCTCTTCTGCAGGCTAAACAATCCCAGTTCCCTCAGCCTCTCCTCATAAGTCATGTGCTCCAGCCCCCTAATCATTTTTGTTGCCCTCCGTTGGACTCTTTCCAATTTATCCACATCCTTCTTGTAGTGTGGGGCCCAAAACTGGACACAGTACTCCAAATGAGGCCTCACCAGTGCCGAATAGAGGGGAATAATCACGTCCCTCGATCTGCTGGAAATGCCCCTACTTATACAGCCCAAAATGCCGTTAGCCTTCTTGGCAACAAGGGCACACTGTTGACTCATATTCAGCTTTTCGTCCACCGTAACCCCTAGGTCCTTTTCTGCAGAACTGCTGCCCAGCCATTCGGTCCCTAGTCTGTAGCAGTGCATGGGATTCTTCCGTCCTAAGTGCAGGACTCTGCACTTGTCCTTGTTGAACCTCATCAGATTTCTTTTGGCCCAATCCTCTAATTTGTCTAGGTCCCTCTGTATCCTGTCCCTACCCTCCAGCGTAAATGAAGCCTGCCTGGAGAAAAAGGGGCATCGACACGGACCCAACAGAGTCTGTTCATGCTGTGCTCCACCAATAACGCAGTCTGACCAACCCCCAGTGTTCAAAAATCAAGAGTCCAGCTCTGCAAACCATGAGATTGGCTTAAAAAAAACCCCTACGTTTAAAGCTATACACTAGATCCTTTTTGGTTCCAAATGCAGGCTGAGATTTTCAAAGCAACCGGAGGGGAGTTAGATGCACAATTCCCCATTAAAATGGCACCTGCGCTCCCTAGGCGCCTTTGAAAATCTCAGCCGTCTCTCCCTATAATGAGAACCCTTCGAGGGGCACGTTGCACTGGGCAGTGTCTTCTAAACTCCGGCGACAGGGAGTCTGTCTCCCTTCGGCCCCTGCCTCTCTGCAAATCGTCCGTATTAATGCGTTGCCGCGCTCTAAACCGCTCTGGGCTCCGAGAAAGGCCCTGATCCCGCGAGATGCCAAGCTGGACGAGTAGCAGGGTTAAAGGGCTCAGTGAGCAGCAGGTTGTTTGTCGCCACAGGCGGGCACCAAGAGCGTAGTGGAGTCGTAAGGGCAGGGGCATCCGGTCAGGGCTGCAGTGCATTGGCAAAGCACCGTCAAAGCAGCTCATCCCCTGCTCTCGGCAACAATGGAATCTGGCCGAGGCCTCCCCGTCACAGATCGCCTAATTTCACAGCACGCGCTGAAGGGCAGCGAGCAGCTTTCCGGCCCGGTCGCTCGCCTTTTCCCACAAGGCCCCGTTCCATCAGCTGCTGTCACTCAGCGGGGTGCTGAGGAGGGGCTGCCGGCCCCGCCCCTTATCTTGCCGGCCCCGCCCCTTATCTTGCCGGCCCCGCCCCTTATCTTGCCGGCCCCGCCCCTTATCTTGCCCACCCGTGGCTTCATCCCATTTCCCCTGAAAAGGGGGATGACGGCGGATGAGGAAGGGACGTGCCCTGATGTGTGTAGATGGATGGTTACCCGCTGCTGGTGGCAGTGGCGTTTGGCAGGAGTGCAGGCACCTCCCTCGAGGAATGTGATGAGACAGGGGCAGACTGGCAAGGAGGGATTCAGGGGTCCCCTGTTAATTTTCAATGGGGTCTCCTCATAATTGACAATCACCAGGAGTTAAAGGAAGGGGGCTTGACGGGTCACTTAGTCTCCCTGGGCCTCACTTCTCCATTTTTTGTTTTGAAGTGGGGGCTATTAGCACTGCCATGCTGCCTGGTGGGTGCTGTGTTTATAAATCCATTGGAGATTTGGGGGGGTGGGGTGCTCAGATGCTGTGGTAACAGTGGCCAAATAAGTGCCTTGAGTAGGTCAGATCCCAGGGGCATCTGGAAAGATACTTTGGACTGAGCACCCCATCCCACTAGTTTAATGAGGAGGGTGGAAAGGGGAGACACTTGTACTGGGGCTCTGAGCTCAGGGGGGGCCCCAAAAACACATGTGAAAATAAAGTGAAATGGGTAGGTGAGGGGCTGGAGTGAACATGATGTACTGGGGCCCATTTTTCTCTGAGTCCAATGCTGCCTTACCTGGTCACAGTGGGTGATGTGACATGTGGTGCCACACAGGCAGGGGGCATGTGGTCTCCTTGCTACTGAATGGCAAGGAATTGGGCACATCCGCTTATATTCGCTACCCTGTCTTCTGCAGCCCGCTTGTTTGTCTCCTCCACCTTTTAGCCTGTAAGCACTTTGGGGCAGGGACATTTATTGACTAGGTTTGTACAGCACCTAGCACAATGGGACCCAATCGTGCTGTGGCCTTTGGGTGCAACCACAGTATATTAAATAACAATAATAGCAGCTTGAAAATGTCCGTTTTTGTACCTCTGCCTTGGTATAAAAAGCCCTTATTCCCCCACACTGTGTGATATCCTCTGCGATATTTTACAGCCATCCAGTTCAGTATCAGACACTTGCTCCTTTAATTACATGCCCTCTTTCAAAGAGACACAACTTCTGTTCATCAGTGAGTCTGACAGTACTTTTCTGTGCCATCTAGCTGCCTTGTGGGAACATCGGGGAGTGGGAAACCAAATACCTGGCATTAATTGGGTAGTGTTTTTCTTGTTTGGGGGGAAGAAATATGCTATGTATTTAACTTTTGGACTCAATTCTGCAATTCACTTTGATCCAAGGCTCTGATTTGCCATTGCATGTCAAACAGCTCGCATGCAAACCACCCCAGGCAGGAGATATTTCAAGAAGTATTACAATGAGGGGGTGAAACCAATTGCATAAACAAACTGTCATTAGAAGACTCTTCCCACTTCCCGTCAACCTGACAGTTTAGTGTGCATTACATATCAGGGGTTGGAAAAACAAAACCACTGATCTCAGGAGCTAAGATCCTGTACAGTTGTTTGCTTTCATTGGTTTGGGATTAAAGCTCTAAACTGGGAGTCAGGGGACCTGTGTTATATTCCTGGGTTTGCTGCTGACCTGCTAGGCCCTTTGTCGCTGTTCCTCCATTTCCACTGTCCCTCTGTCTTGTCTGCTTAAATTGTTAGTGTTTGAGAGCAGGGATTATCTCTCAGTATGTGTTCCTGTGTTTCTACAGCACCTAGCACGGGGGGGACTCAATCTCTGTTTGAGCCAATAGGCACTAATGTAATACAAATTATTCTTTTAATTATTTAAAAGCATGTCAATTTCCCTTTCCTGCTCCGCCATGACCTTGTGTCCCTTTCTTCAGAGATAGGGCTGGGTTCTCAGGGGGAGATGTGTGGCGTAATTTGAAGTGCAGGAAATGATAAACAGACTTTTCCTAGTCATTCCAATTCGGTGGAAGATTGAATGATTCTGTAGGCAAGAAATGATTTTCACATTTGTACCTGCACCGTATACACTTCTGATTGTTCTAGTCTCTCCATATATAAGCTGAGCTCTGTTTGACATTAGTTCTCTCCATCTGTGGGTCTCTAGTTCTATCCATGCTTAGACGGTGTTGCTTTCTGTCACCTGCTGGCGGATTGCTGGGTAACGTGCACAGCCATAGTACATAGACTCGGAGGTTAATCGGGGTGGGAGCATGCAAAACTTCAGAGCTAGATAACATGAAGCTGAACATAAGGGGCTTGACTCTGATCTTATTTACACTGATGCAAATCAGGAGTAACTCCCCACTGAAAGCCGTGTAAATGAAGTAATGAGGTGTAAAAGCAGTGTGAGGTCAGAATCCCGTATGTCATGTGCAAGAGCAGCTTGAAGTCTTCTGTGAAATATACGTAATGTTCTGTCTCCAGCCCAGGGACAAATAATAGTCCCCAGCACCAATCCATCAAACATAATTAGGTCTTTCCTAACAATCCCTCAGAACTGATCACAAGGGAGTTGACAGGGAGACCAAATTTGTCAATGGAAGGTCCTTCCTGCCGTCTAGGGTGGATGAGGATTAAAAGCTCCTTTCGTTATTGCCTGCTGTTGGCTCCAGAACTGGCTCATAAGTTAGATGCCAAAACCTCTAGAGTTTTCTACTCTCCAAACATCATAAGCACAAGTGTCTCCCCAGAAATTAAAAAAGCCCATGTCCTTCCAGGATCACAGAACCCTTGTGCTCCTGGCTTTACAGAGGATGAGAAACTGGATATGAGTCAACAGTATGCTCTTGTTGCCAAGAAGGCTAATGGCATATTGGGCTGCATTAGTAGGAGCATTGCCAGCAGATCGAGGGAAGTGATTATTCCCCTCTATTCAGCACTGGTGAGGCCACATCTGGAGTATTGTGTCCAGTTTTGGGCCCCCCCACTACAGAAAGAATATGGACAAATTAGAGAGAGTCCAGCAGAGGGCAACAAAAATAATCAGGGCGCTGGGGCACATGACTTATGAGAAGAGGCTGAGGGAACTGGTCTGATTTCTTCTGCAGAAGAGGAGTGAGGGGGGATTTGATATCAGCCTTCAACTACCCAAAGGGGGGTTCCAAAGAGGATGGAGGTCGGCTGTTCTCAGTGGTGGCAGATGACTGAACAAGGAGCAATAGTCTCAAGTTGCAGTGGGGGAGGTCTAGGTTAGCTATTAGGAAAAACTTTTTCACTGGGAGGGTGGTGAAGCACCTGAATGGGTTACCTAGGAAGGCAGTGGAATCTCCCTCCTTAGAGGTTTTTAAGGTCAGGCTTGACAAAGCCCTGGCTGGGATGATTTAGCTGGGGTTGGTCCTGCTTTGAAGCAGGTGGTTGGACTAGATGACCTCCTAAAATCTCTTCCAACCTTAATCGTCTCTGATAATCTAAATTAGACAGGCTTTTTTGTTAAGTTACTGGGACTGATCAGAGGCCACTTACATTCTCTTAGCCAGTGCTCATCATAGAATCATAGAATATCAGGGTTGGAAGGGACCTTAGGAGGTCATCTAGGGTGACCAGATGTCCCAATTTTATAGGGACAGTCCCGATTTTGGGGTCTCTTTCTTATATAGGCTCCTATTACCCCCCCCACCCCCTGTCCCGATTTTTCACACTTGCTGTCTGGTCACCCTAAGGTCATCTAATCCAACCCCCTGCTCAAAGCAGGACCAATCCCCATCCTCCTTGTCTACATGGGAAAATTCCACAGCGACTGCAAAATAAGCTAAACTTGTGGAGTAACGATTCTGGAATAAGGTGACTTTCAAGAACAGTGTCCACATGGGGAGTTATTCCAGCAGAGCTATAGTGGAATAGCTTCTTCTGTAATAGCTATTCGGGACAGTTTCCCTATGTAGAAAGACAAGCCCTCAATCTGGTTCTCTCTTGTTCAAACTCATTTGGCTGCTCTCCTTCAGAGTGGGCTAGAGCCATTAATGCTGCTCACTCTAGCATTGTCCCTTAATGACCCTTAAGGGTAAGCAGTTAGACAACTATTAGAATGGCCTCCTCTCTTTCCCTAGGCTCTCCTACCCAGACAGACTGTTTACACCACAGTTGGCGTTGACACTACAGTCACACCACGCTAGTAACAGATCCAGGTACAGTATTAATCACCAAAGAGCACCCCTAAATTTGACACAGGCATCTAAATAAAAGTGGCCTGATTTTTTCCAAGGTACCAAGCACCCACAGCTCCCAGGGGCTTCAGTGGGAACGGCAAGTGCTTAGCACCCTTGGAAACCAGGACATTTAGCTGTTGACCTTCAGGCCTCTGGCTTTGAAAATGTTGGCCTAATTGAGCTGTCCAAGCCCCTGTGGCAAGTCAGTGGCACACCTGGGAACAGAAACCAGGGGTCCTGACTCCCCAGTCGTAGTTGAACTGCTACATTACATGCCCTTTTCACATAGGAAATTGCTAGCAAGCGTCCCCATTCTTGGCCTTTGGTGTCTCGCCGGGCGAGATAGTTAACAAGGGCAGTGTTTGTCATTCCGAGCACAGAAGCCGCATTAATGGATTTGTGTGATTTCCTTTTATCAGCCTCTCCGGCCTGCTGCTTTGCTCCTGACTTTGGGGAGGGCTGGGACTGGATTAAGGGAATGCAGAGGCCTGATAAATGGAGATAGAAAGCCAAGAGCCAGGGGCTGATCGATACAGGCCCAACATCAGCCCTGGAAGCTTGCTGCGGCTTTTATCTAATTGAATGGACCTTGTCCCCTGGGCGCAAGGCTGCAATGGAATGACATGAGTTGAGTACAATGTTCCCAGCGGCTTGCGGTTGGTGCACTCATGAAACCTGTTGAGCTGGGTGGAAGGGGAATGCTTGTGAAGGCATTAAGCTTTTGGCCTCTTGCAAATCACTTGAGGTTTTTTCCTGACTCAACAGTTTATGTAGGTCTGATTAGTGTCTTGGCTGAGCTAAACGTTCCCATGCTTCCCAGTGGCGCTAAGAGCTGCCGGGGCCTCCTGGGTTTAAAGGAGCTGGGTGTTTTATTGGTATTTCTTTCAGGGAGTTTGAAGAATATCTTCTGAACACATCGATCGCTGCCTAGTAATGCAGCCCATGCAGAGGTGAGCACTTAGGAACGCGAGACGATGGAGGAGTTTGAAGTTTGGCTTTGGATAAATATCCTGACGTCTGGACGTCTCACCAGACCATCCGAGTTTGCATGGGGCAAATATCCCCAATATTCCCCCTCACCATTAGGAAGGCCTGGGGGAATATTGCCCCCAGTTCAAGCATGTCTGGCAGCAGTACAGGAAAGGCTTTTTGGTGCTGACAGGCATATCTCCATATATCTGGAGCCAATCTCATAGAACTGGAAGGACCTTGAAAGGTCATGGAATCCAGTCCCCTGCCTTCACTAGCAGGACCAAGTACTGTCCCCTGACAGACTTTTGCCTCAGATCCCTAAATGGCCCCTTCAAGGATTGAACTCACAACCCTGGGTTTAGCAGGCCAATGCTCAAACCACTGAGCTATCCCTCCTGCCCCCGATGACTGCTCTGTGTTCCAGCTGAATGAACCCCACTGGAAATGAACCCAGCAGCAGGTCAGAGTGAAGACCATTCACCAAGCCATCTTCAGCCGCATCCTCCTAGTCTGCGCTCTGGCAGCAACCGCTGGTTTATGGCTCCTTGGTTCACCCACCCAGCAGGGAAGCGGTTAAGAACCTCTGTGCAGTACTGGCTAGCTCCTTTTCCATGCCAACACATGGGGCCTTCTTTCAGGTGGCTCTGGAGCTCTTCACTCGTTTCCTGGGTTCTCTCTCGTAGGCCCCACGGGCAGTTTTCAGGCCTTTTCTCATTAATCTCTTGTAAACGCATTGGCAGATCTTTCTTTTCACCTGGAATGGTTTGCTGGTCTCTGTTCAGTCCCGCTCCCTCTCACTGTCTCCATTCCCCTGGTTCCCCTTTTTAATTTGCCTTTGCTTATTTTAAATACAAAGCTTCTCCACAGCAGAGTGTTTATCGTTTTAAAAGCCTTCTGCTGATTGCTTATGCTGCTCCTTATGTCCCTACTTAACCGCCTTGGCCTCTGGTGCCCTTTCCTCTTTTCCGAATGATCCAGGATGAATCTCAGCCCCAGTCCCCAGCTGTTTGCTCGATTGTTCCCATATCTCTGGATCCCCTTTTCACAGACACTAAAGGACTCCAGTCAAAATTCCTTCCCTAGGGTGTTTCTCATCTCTTCAAAGTCACCATCCCTGGAGTCAGAAACATACATGCTCCCAAGTCTCCCACATTACCAGATGTTTCCTTCTGCGTTGCAGGCGCCTCTTAATGCCAGAAGCAGGGAAGTACCAGATGCCTGTGGGGTGGCAAGCAGGACCCTTTGGAATTCCCCCTGGGATCTTCCCTGGATGGGGCTCTCTAGCTTTATAGAACTCGCAAAGGGAGTTCCCGTTAGGTTTTATCCTGCCTGTGGAAAGTCCGTATGGACCCTGAGAGGGCTTCTCTTTCATCCAGGCCTCCTCCATGTCGTTTTCACTGCTTCATGCTCACTCTCTCAAAAGCTCCATTTCACACATCCGTGCTGATCCTTTCTTGGCCGGAGGGGTCGCTATTGAGTGATGTGAGATGCTCCACCTCTTCTTGGACTCCCCAAGCCAGCAAGCAAGACCAGAAATGAGATCCAGGTTTTCTGGGCTGCGTAAATAGACCCTATAGTCATCAGCAGGGATGGAACCCCGGACCTTCACTCCTGGAGGGGCTTGTGCTGATGCCTTTAAGTGTGAGTGGAGTTGATCAGGCGTATGCCATCAGATGGACTATGGCCCCCATGATGTCTCTCCTCTGGTTGAATCCAGGTAGTGCATCGCTGAAGTCCATGAGACCCTGGTGTATCATGGGAGATTCAGCCCAGCTGGGGAGCTGCCCAGAGAGGAGAATGGGGGCATGAGGCTCTGGAGCTGTACCTTGCACAAGGCACTCAGGGGACACGGATCAACATCAAGCCCAAACAAAACATTTTTGGTCTGGGGGATGTTGCAGCAAAGTGCTTGGAATAGAAATTTTTCCAGAACTTTCTGAAAGATTTCAACAATTCCACAATTCCAATTCGGGGCAAAAACCAAATTTGGAAATGGCAAAATTTTCAACAGGAGGGAAATTCTGATTCTCCCCCTCCCCCAGCTCTGACCATGAGTGTGTGGTGAACCAGCCACCAGGGGGAGCGATGCTCAATGACACAAATCCAGTGTGCTGCCCGGAGCCCTAGCCAGCCAGAGCCATCCCTCTCTCCATCCCCCAGTGCGTTGCTTTTCTTGGTCGGTTTCGAGGATAAACTAAACAGAGCAACTATCTGTGTTGGCTGCCAGAGCAGGTCCTGGGATTGTTATCGGCGCATTCTGAAGCGCAACGCGCATTTCCCCCATTTCTGCCCCAGGAGCAGAATCCACGGCAGCCTCTCTGCCTGCCTGGGGAGAGCTGGTTTCTGCACTGCAGTGACATTAGTGGCCCAGGAGTGACATCTGGCTGCAGCAACCACCAGTTTCTGGGCCCATCACACTGGCACCTTGTAAATGTCGTCGGCTCTCTCATCCGGCATCCAGCGTATCGGCCTTCATGATGGTTTTGTTTTGTTCCCAAAATAGGCTGTGCTGCTCCGCTGCAGAGATGCCCCGATTTCCATCCACGGAGGAATGTGACAAGTGAGCCCTGGCTAAAATCCCAGCGCCTCGTTTCCCATTGTCGAGAGAGCTTCTAGTGACTCAGCTTAATACTGACCCTTGCCTTCCAAACCTGGATTCCCCTTCCAAACAATCGGAGCAAGGGAATCAGTGTGAATTTCCCTGTAAGGACTGAGGTAAATGCAGCGTGAGTGCAAAGCAGGCAGAAGGGGTGAATGGCTGGGTGAAGGAATTTGCTACTAGGAGGGTGGTGAAGGACTGGAATGGGTTGTCTAGGGGGGTGGTAGAATCTCCTTCCTTGGAGGTTTTTAAGGTCAGGCTTGACAAAGCCCTGGCTGGGATGATTTAATTGGGGATTGGTCCTACGGGGTGTACACAGGGAGGGAGAATGTAGTCTTGAGGTTAAGGCACCACTGTGGGACTCCACTGTCTGAGTTTAGTTCCTGGCTCTGCCACCGTCTAGTCCCAGGTTTTCTCAACCTGGGGGTCGGGACCCAAAATCGGGTCGCCAGAATGTTTCAAAGAGTCACGTGGCAGCTTCTGTCCCACGGAGCTGGCTGGGCTCGCCTCCTTGCTCCAGGCACTGCAACCTCCGGGGTCCCAGCGTCGGTCAGGTTTGGCCCAGCCGTCGTGACAGCAGGAGTCTGGGTAGGCCGAATCTGAGTGAGTGGCACTGCAACCCCATGAGCCAGGTCACGACTCCTCTCACGCAGATTTGGTCCACTGGGCGGGGGGCGGGGGATGGGGCAGGGGGCAAACCTGAGCGGTGCTGCAAACCCAGAGGCTACGACATCCGGAGCAGAGAACCAAGCCCAGCCAGCCCCCAGCACGAGAGCTGCAGCTGCCACCACTGAAGTAAGTGCCAGGCAGGACCCAACACCCCCAGGGGGCAGGATCCAACAGAAACCACCCCAGGGCCTCAACCCCAAACTATTTACTGAGTCGTGACAGGCCATAACCATTTACAAATGGGTTCTGAGCCCCAAAAGGTTGAGACCTGCTGGTCTAGTCTGCATGATCTTGGGCAAGTCTTATCCTACATCATAGAATATCAGGCTTGGGAGGGACCTCAGGAGGTCATCTAGTCCCACCCCCTGCTCAAAGCAGGACCAATCCCCAACTAAATCATCCCAGCCAGGGCCTTGTCAGGCCTGACCTTAAAAACCACCAAGGAAGGAGATTCCACCACCTCCCTAGGGAACCCATTTCAGTGCTTCACCACCCTCCTAGTGAAATAGTGTTTCCTAGTATCCAACCTAAACCTCCCCCTCTGCAACTTGAGATCATTGCTCCTTGTTCTGTCATCTGGTACCACTGAGAACAGTCTAGATCCATCCTCTTTGGAACCTCCTTTCAGATAGTTGAAAGCAGCCATCAAATCCCCCCTCATTCTTCTCTTTTGCAGACTAAATAATCCCAGTTCCCTCAGCCTCTCCTCATAAATCATGTGCTCCAGCCCCCAAATCATTTTTGTTGCCCTCCTCTGCACTCTTTCAAATTTTTCCACATCCTTCCTGTAGTGTGGGGCCCAAAACTGGACACAGTACTCCATCTGGACATCAGTGTCTGTTTTTCTCCCCCCCCCCCCCCCCCCCGCCCTCTAAAAGATACAACTGCCCAGCCTGTGTAAGATCTGGAGTAGCTCGGATTTCAATAGAGGGATGCTGGATTTATGCCTGCGTAACTCAATTTACACGAGTTCAACTGAGAACAGAATGGAGGGCCCGATTCTCCTCTCCCGTCAGTGTGAGTCTTGCAACACCCCCACTGGAGATGGTGGAGTTACTCCAGTGTACAACTGGGGTCAGAGGAGAATCCTGCCCATTGACTCACCTGGGTGAGGATTGCAGGGTCAGTAGCTCATGGCGTCTAAAGAGCTTTGGCTTCTTTTGAGATAAAACAGGCGATGGTAGATATCCGATCCCATTGCTTTAACCTGCGGTCACTGGGCTGCCGTCCTAGCTGGGAAAAGCTCAGTTCCCGTCCCTCTCTCGTCCCCAGAACATAAGATTCTGACCTCAGGCTGGGAATGAGCACGAGGACCAGATGGAACTCTTGAGAGGCCAGGTCCCATTTATCATGCAGTTATCTTCAGTAGGAAGGGGAGGACCGAGAGGAGCCAAATACTCCCTAAATAGAATGTTTTCCATCAGGCAGTAAAGGCTCCTTATCCTCCTCCTCCTGATCTACAGACCCATCTCCGTTCTTACATTGTACAAATTGCAGATGGAACGGCCCTGTCCTGCCAAGTATTTTCAGTAGCCTGGCAGCTTTACATGGCTCGAGCCATGATTAAAGTACAGCTGGGGGGGAGTGAACAGGTGATGTGTGCACCCACAAGCCCGTCTTTAACAGAAGGACTAATTGGATAAAGTCCATATGGGAAGAAGTGATACCTGTTCAGCAAATGGATGGAATGTAGGGATCAAGAAGGTACGGGAGCTTTAGCAGATCTTTGGCATATGGGCTTCTTAAGCGGTTCACAAAATACTTTATTGGCTGGAATTAGAGGGCAGTAATCTCACAGAATGGTTTGCCTCTGCCTCCCATTTGGGATGGGAAGCCATAGGTTTTCCTGACGTGTGAATCCGAGACAAGGGAGTATTTGGGGGAGTTGGGAATTTCTTTGGAAAATATTCCATTCTAGACTATTTTATTCCCTATCCGACGAAGTGGGTATTCACCCACAAAAGCTTATGCTCCAATACGTCTGTTAATCTATAAGGTGCCACAGGACTCTTTGTCGCTTCTACAGATCCAGACTAACACGGCTACCCCTCTGATACTTATTCCCTATAGCTGCTCATAATCTTCCTAATTGCTCTAGTATCTGAGCGCTTGCTGGTAGTGCCTTATGCGACGTGACTAGCATCTGTCATGTGAGGCTTGGTCTTTCTCTCATGCTCTCCCCAGAGAAATAAGAAAATCTTACCTAGGAATCAGACAGAACAATTGGTTCCCTCTTGTTTGACATCCTGATGAGACTATTAGATCCATGGTCTGCCTCCTGGCTTCTCAGCCAGGGGGTCACGATGACCTCTCGGAGTGTTGCAAACAGGTGCCAGGGGGTTGCAATTACCCTGACCTTCCAAAAGAAGCAGCAACAAGGCCTCATTGAGAAGCCTCTGAGTCACAACACAGGCCTAGTTTCCAGGGCGCAGAGACCTCTTTGGCACAGACCATCTTTTTGTTCTGTGGCTGTCCTGCACCTAGCACAGTGAGGCCCTGGTCCATCACCGGGGTACCTAGATGCTACCGCTATACAAATCACCATCGTCGTCCTCCTCCTCAGGGTTTGGTTTGACTTAGCTAATGGCAGCTGGAGAACAGGGTTGGTGGTATTGGCACTGTGGGAGCACCTAGAGCGAGACAGGACTCCCCTGTGCTAGGTGCTGACAGACACACTGTAAATGGCAGACCTTGCCCCAAAGAGCTTATTGTATACAAACTTTGCCCCTAAAACTTTCCCCCTGCTCCAAGCTCCAGCAGTGGGCCCCTTTCATCTACTTGGTGGCTGAAGTTTTGAAGACCGATTGCTGTGAGTCTGGGATCCCCAGTGGCTGCCGTCCGGCTGTTCATCCATCCAGCTGAGCTCAGCAGAGCAGGATTTCCTGCCCTGCGTCTGCAAACCTGCTGGTAAAGCCCTGAATTAAGGTGATGAAATAGCCTGTCAGGGTCCATCAGACCCTTCCTTGCTGGCACACACTGAGGCCTGGCTGTACATCAGCCCCTGACACCTTTCTGCAAGCGGCCATAGCCCCCTTCTCTCCCCCCGCTTTGCAAATCATGAAGATCTTAGGAGCTGGAACCCCATGTTCTTATGTACCTTAGAGATGCTGTCCCAGTGCACAGACCCAAGACCAGGAGCTGAACTAGGTAGATCTACAGAGGGAGGAGACTTCTCTCCAAGGCTCCTGCAGCTCTAACCTGCCCACCTTGCATTCGGGAGAGGGGCCGTAGTAGCAGCTTGCTTCCCCTGCCCTCTCCATCTATGTGGAGGAAGGGGTTGGTCCTGATTCTGCAGCACTTCCCCCACCACTGCAGGATCAGGCCCAGTGCTTGGGCTTTCTCTATCCATTTGGATACTGTGAAGGCAATTATCTGTGAGGGGATTTTGTGATCGGCCGGAGCTGCACAGCACAGGCGGAGAATGAGTGTGAAACCTTCTGGAGCCTCTGGAAGGCGTGATGGAGGGGAAAACGGGGGGAGGGAGGGTTCTAGGGTATCCCCAGTGGCTCACTGAGCCATAGCTGCATTCAGACTTCAGCAGCAGTGTTGGGGCTCATGGAGCAAGGTAGAATTCAAAGGCCTACTCTTCAATCCCTGGTTGGGAGATTATTCACTGAACGTCTGTCCCTCGCAGTGGCCCCCAGGCCTATTTTTTATCTGAAGGCCTCAGTAAGGAAGGAGTTCATGGAAGATTTACCAGTGTCCCCTTGTAGGAACCAAGGCTGTGGTTTTCAGCAGTGACTAGTGATTTTTAGTTGCCCAACTCAAGACACTTTACAGGGCCCAGGTTTCCAGAGGCTCAGCACTTTCTGACAATCAGACCCCTCGCCCCCCCAATCATTTGGTCATCACTTTGACTACACAAGCTGTAAGTCTTGATGAGGGAACCTCCAACAAGGGACCCTTCCACTAAGCAGGTGAATGTTTAAATGCTGCTGTGGGTAAGGGTCTGGGGCAAAAACAAAGGCCAGGGAATCAAAAGATCTGCTTGGCTATCTCTGTGACCTTGAACTAATTGCCGTGTGCTGCCTTCTGCCTAGTAA
Organism: Macrochelys suwanniensis; assembly: GCA_033296515.1. Classification (NCBI taxonomy): domain Eukaryota; kingdom Metazoa; phylum Chordata; order Testudines; family Chelydridae; genus Macrochelys; species Macrochelys suwanniensis. Next base: position 6,871,381 of record CM065799.1, read on the forward strand.
AGGGGGGATAATTTATAATTTGATATTGCATTGGGGTGGGGCTGCATGTAAGCAGACCCAGCCCCTTGGAAAGGACGATTTGATTTATGGAATAGATGTTGATGTCTGTGTGTTTGACATTAACACTCACATGAACACCTTTTAAATATCTCCCTAATTCCTGCAAAACCCAGGGCAAGCTTTGATCCCTTTCAGGAATTCTTGAGGGCGTGACATTTGAACCTCGTCCGGAGATGGGATGAGCTAGAAAAGGGAGATTGATAAAGCCCCAACTCGTGGAAACTCCTTGTTTGATGCAAATCTACCCTAGGATGAGATGTAGTCTGCAGCAATTAAGGGGTGAAATTGGGCCCGTTAGTTTGGTTGAAATTGGAAAAGGCAGCGGTTGAAAACCACAAAAGCCAGTGTCAACTTTAGCTAAGGAAGGCCCAGCACCCCTTTACAACTGGGCCTAAGTCATCCTTCTATATCTCCACTGAATGCAGTAGAGGAATTTGACCCAGACTTTATTGCCTTAGTCCGATAATTGCAGCAGTTGAGTTTGTGTTTTATTACATTTCCTTCACTGCTTGGTTTGCCGCGTTCAGCCTAGCAGCCTGGAGCCGGGCAGGCAGGCGATCTGGCAGTCTGGGGGCTCCGGGCAAAGCATTGCTGATTTTTCCTTCGCTTCTCAGCATTTCCCCTCTTGTTAGGACCTGATTCTCTGCTGTCCTATGCCTCGTGAAGTCACTTACACCAGTGCAAGCCAGGTGTAAAACACCGACAAATCAGAATGGTGGCATTACATGCCTGCTTTGTGCTGGAGAGACTGACTGCCCCAGTGCGAGGCAATGGAGAATCAGGCCTATGGAGTGCAGTCCTGCCGAGATCTGGGAGGGTGGAGTAAGGGGTACCATTGATTTCAAATGGAGCAGGGTCATCATTGGGAACCTGAGATTAAGACTGAGCATGATTTTTTCACCAGAGCTTCCCTACAGTTCTCTGTGGCAAGGGGTTACAAGGATTGTCACAGCGGGATGCAGGAGTCAAACCAGTTTGCTTTTGCTTTACCCAGTGAGGAAAAGCTATCAGAGGCGATGGTGCCTGGCAGTCTGTAAATACCAGAGCCATATTGCCAACCCCAAGCATCCAAAAATGGGGAGTCAGGACCCACTAGGGAGTCATGAGAGTTGCTTAAAAACCAGGAGATTTAAAGAAAATAACAAATTTTGGGTCCTTTTTTGTCTTTTGGTTTTGGGTCCTTCAAGGTCAATTTCCGAACTTTTTTCTGAAATCCCAAGGGCTAGAAACTTTCTTTAAAAAAAGACAAAGGTGGAGATTCTCACAGATTCCCATGACTCCAGGAGGGGGGGCTTTAAGAAAAAACACCAAAAATCACGAGACTTGTGCTGAAATCTTGAGTCTTTCCCTCACTGTCCCAGATCAGATATAACCTGGAAAGAGAGGCTCTTTAACAGGTGTTTAGCAACATCCTTTGGAGTGAGCTGCCAGAGCTTTCTGGCTGAGGCCCTGCCTACATGACAAAAGGGTACCTCGGCATAATGACATCCGTGCCTCCCAGGGGTTGAGCTGAACTAGCACAAGGTGGAGCTCACATTAGGTGCAGGTCACTTTGGGATGTTACTGGATGAGGTTGCAATGGTGTGTGTTCTGCTTTGCGCCCTCACGGGATGCCTGAGGGGCACACACTGTGTGATGCGGTTACAGCTACTGCAAATTTCCTGAATCGGGGATGAGTGAGTGTGTTTGCTACATCTTCCCTCTGCCTGATCCACGGAGGATGTGAGTCTGTTCTATTCCCCCAGCTGTTTAGCCTGGGTCTCTCGCTCAGTTATAATAAGCCCTAGTTCTTATCCAGCATTTTACATCCATATCCCCATTATACAGATGGGGAAACCCAGGCACAGAGAATCAAAGTGACTTGCCTAAGGTCACCTAGCAGGCCAGGAATAGAACCTGGTGTCCCAGTTCAAGGCTCTATCCATTAGGAAATACTGCCTCAAGCTATAGCATCTTAAGCTTTCAAGGCTGGAGGTTCAGTCTCTGGTCTGGTGGTCGCCATATCGGACTGGAAAGTGTCAAAAGAAAAAGCAGCTGTTTAGTCCTCGTTATGCAGAAATGAGCTTTTAATTTTAGGTAGGTTCAGATGATCGGACCATCTAACTAACAGGACAACTGTTGTGCAAATCTATGGAAAACATTTAATGCTTTTAAAATACTTCATGGGGAGGGGATGGAGAAAAGGCTGTTGAACAATTTCACTAGAAATGGCAGCTTTTTATGTTTGGGTGACTTCATTGATTCAGCTGATGTCTTCTGCTGACAGATATTTATCAGCCTGAATTTGCTTTTCCTGGCCTTGGAAAAATAAAAATCTTTGCTCCTGGCTCAGCTGAAAAACCAAACCCAACCCAGCATCCCTGAATGAGTTATGCTGAAGATCAATCCTTCTCCTGACATCACAGCTCTGGGACTCGTAACAGGGAGAAGGGAAGTGGCCCAAACTGCTGCGGCTATATTGTACTGCCTCAGAAGCAAAGCTAACCACAGTTAAAAACAAAAGGGCCTGGGGTTTTTAAATCCAGAAACACCCGGTGTTTAAGGAGCTGGCTAGCTCACCACTGCTCTCTAGTCCCATGGTTCCTAAACTATGTTAGGCCGCGACCTCCTTTGGGCTCACCTCTGTTAACACGACCCCCTGGGGTCTAAGAGCCCTGCAACCTGACCTCAAACCGAGGGGACCCGGCAACAAGTGTGGGGCTTGGGTTGGGTCAGACAACAACCCGACTCCCTCGTGCTCGGTTCGGGTGGGCTCCCCTCCTGCCTATGGGGTCAGCACAGTGGTGATGGCTAAGCTTCACCCTGGCCAGCCATTGCCACCTCGCTGTGCTGTGTGCCCTTGTGCCTTTCACCGCATAGCATGGCAGGGGTGGGCGGGGTACACTGCTGCTTCTCATGGCACCGCGGGCATGTCCCGTGACCTTCCTGGTGCCCTTGGGTCACAACCCACGGCTAGGAAACTGCTGCTCTAGTGGATGGGACCAGAATGCTCAAACTGCCACCGCCCCTGTATAGCTTCTGCTTTAACTGCAGTGGAGAGACCCATACCTCTAGAGCAGGAGGCTCTGGGATACCTTTGTATAAGAATCCAGTTACCTATGTACAGATACCACTGACCCTTAGGAGGGATAGAATCCAGGGTCTTCAGCGTCAAGAGCACTAGGCACTATCACTTGAGCTAAAGGGGATGCCTTCTACTGAATGCTACCAGTAGATTCTTTAAGCTCTCTGTAGGCAGCAGCCACTAATAAGCATGATTATACTCCTGCGTCGTCCTGCCTTGAGTGCCGGGGACTGGACTAGAAGACCTCTCGGGATCCCTTCCAGTCCTATGATTCTATCACCCACAAGGCCAACACACCGCCCGCATACAAAATGCAGCAGATGCAGTATGGCAAGCATAATTTCTGCATGAAAAGATTAAAATAAACAATCAACCGAAGAAGCAACACGCTTTGTCCAGCTTGTCCGCCAACAGCCCCGTCACACCTGGATGTGTTCCTTCCCCTTTGTTGTTAATATTAATTGTGTTAAGTATCTGGTCACGGTTTACCTTTTTAGTGAAGACTATAGCAAATTAGACATTAAACACCTCAGCTTTGTTGATGTTAATCTGTTATTAGCTCTCCTTCCCAGATAAACAGGGGACCTACATGGTCCTTCCTCTTTCTCCTGCTGCTAATGTCTTTATAGAACCTCTTCTTTATTGCCTTTTATGGCCCTTGCTAGCTGTAACTCAAGTTTGTGCCTTTGCCTTTCTGATTTTATCTGTACATGCTCATGCTATTTTTTTTTTGTACTCATCCTTAGCAATTTGTCCATGCCACATTTCCATGTTAGAGAGGATTCCTTTTTGATTTACAGGCCATTCAAGAGCTCCTGATGGAGCAACATTGGTGACTTCTTCCTATATTTCCTTCTCATTGGGATAGTTTCCTGTTGTGCCTTTCATACTGTCTCTCTTATTCAGCTCTCCTGAACTCATTTTCCCCTTGGATTTTCTTCCCATTGGACCGTGCCTACCAATTCTCCGCCTTTGTCAAAGTCTGCATTTTTGAACTCCATTGTCCTTATTCTGCTGCTCTCGCTCCTTCCTTTCCATAGCATCTTGAAATCTGTCACTTCATGGTCACGTTGCCTTCAACCTTCAGATTCGCAACCAATTCCTCCCTCTGAGTCAGAATCAAGTCTTAAAATGGGGCTGTCCCTCTGGTTACTTCCTCTGAAACAAAAGGTTGCCCCCAGCTCCAAGAACTTATTGGACACATTATGTGTTTTGAGGTATTACTTTTCCAGCAGATGCCTGGGTGGTTAAAGTCTCCCATTACTACCAGGTCTTGTGTTTTGGATATTTCTGTTAATTGTTCTTGAAATGCCTTATCCACCACCTCCTCCTGATTTGGTGATCTGTAGTAGACCCCTACCATCATAGGCTCTGACTTACTCAGATCCCGGGGGTGTTCGTCCCAGGCCCCGCCCCCACTCCATCCCTTGCTCCAAGCCCCTACCCCTATGACATTCATAAAGACTAACAGATTTATTTGGGCATAAGCATCAGATGCATCCATGCATCTGAAGAAGTGGGTTTTTTACCCACGAAAGCTTATGCCCAAATAAATCTGTTAGTCTTTATGTATGTCATAGGTCTGATTCGCCTCTATGGGTTTTACATCAGAATTGGAGACAATGGAGTTACTCCTGACATACACCAATGTAGGAAGAGAATCAGGGCCAACGTATCTAGGCTTAGGTATGACTGTTTTACAGACGAGGGGCCATATCGTCAGCTGGGACAAATCAACGGAGCAGTGACAATTTGCACTAGCCAGGACCGCAAAGTAAACTATCTAATACGCACTGTTTCATGACGTTGGATTTATTATCAAGGAAGCAGTCCATAATCTGCAATAGTCTGAGCCCTGTCATAATAAACACGGAGTTCGCCAGTCTTTCCAGGGCTAATGGAATGGAAGATTTGTATGTTCCCCTGTCTCCTTCAGTTATGCCAACGAAACATCAGAGATGTTTTTGAGGGCTCCATGGTGCTAAAATGTACTCAAGTGATATGTTACAATTAGTGCCTGTTGGTTTAAAATTTTCATACATCGATGGAGTCCAAGAAGGTTTTATACACACACACATACCGAAAAGAAATCAGCCCCTGTTCTGCAGGACAATGATCTGCAAGTTCACTTGGTGAGTATTTTGTGCCAGCTATTAACTGTGAATAATACTTGGAATAATTTTTGTAATTAAATTGGCGTTTCTGAGCTGCCGGATTTTGGCCACCATCTAGCAGGGGAAATAAAATGACATCATGTGTGAGAGTTACAGCGTGAAATAAACCAGTTTCCATCCTGCTGGGTGACTAAAGCATCCGCAGAAGAACTCAGTATTTCATAGGGCGTGGTGAAGTTTTCCCTGTTTATCCAGAATGGAAGCTGGGTTCAAGCGACCTGACATCACTTCCCATAACGTCCAGGGCAGAGGGCTGTCTGGGCCTGATATTGAAGCCTGAACCACGCCGAAGCCAAACGGCGCGAGTTGAATTGTTTTCTGACCCGAACCTGAGTCCTCATCGCCTCAGGCAACGGTGCATGCAGTCCCCTGCTGCGCTGTGTTTGTGCCAGGCAGTGAGAGGGGCCGTGACGCCTTTGCGCACTAATTCTGCTGCACACACAACGCAGCGAGGTGTCAGCAGCTGGCAGGAACGGGGTGTGCAGCCCCCACCCCCACCCCATGGGTAGGAGGAGGAGAACTGACCCAAACCAAGCCTGAGAGGGTTGGGTTGTTTTCTGATCCAGCTCAAACCTGACACTTGTCGTTGAGTCCTGTCGGGTTCAGATGAGGTTGCAGGACAGTTAAGATGGACAGTGTTATGTTGTCCAATAGTTAGGGCTCTGGACTGAGACTTGGAAGAGTTGTGTTCTAGTCCTCACCGTGACCTGGGGCACATCACTTTGCCTCTCACAGCCTTTGTCTCTCTTGTCTATTTCAACGATAAGCACTTTGGGGGCAAGGAGCATCTTTCATGATGTAAAAGTACAGGGCCTAGCACTCGGGCTGGCCAGCAAACAAGAATTGGGCTTCATGAAAAACGTCAGAGGCTCTGTTCCACGTCAGGACCAACCCAAGACCTGTGGAAATTTTTAATGAAAAACCAGCAAGAGAAAGATCCCATAGTCTAGGCACTCACCTGGAATGGGGGAGACCCAGATTCAGGTCACGGCACTGAAGCAGGCAGAGCAGGGATTCAATGCTGGTCTTCTCCAGCCCACGTGAGTGCCATAGTCACCAAGCTGTTGGCTGTCCGGAGCTGGGCTGCTCACTCTCTTCCATCCTGGCCCCGAGGAAGTGTCAGTGACACATAAATAGCCATGACAAGTTTCCGTTTGGATGAATAAGCATTTTCCACCGAAACACATTGTGTCAAAAAATTCCCGGCTGGCTCCACCTTGCACAATGGGGCTTTTCCACCAGGGAGGCTCAGAAAATGCCCATCCCAAATGAAAATCTTTATTTCCACATTCACCCAAGAGATGACGAAGGGTGAGAAATGTGCTTTCTCAGCCACTGGGCTGAGTCAATGGGAACACCCCTGTTCCAAGCCATTGAGTGAGGACTTAAGTGCGACTTATATGGTGCATAGCTCTCAGGCTGACCCCGTTCATAGGGGTGAATTTCATTTGTAATGTGTACATTCAAAAAGAAGCTGTAAAGAGGAGGCAGTGTGGGCCCCACACTACAGGACGGATGTGGAAAAATTGGAAAGAGTCTAGTGGAGGGCAACAAAAATGATTAGGGGGCTGGAGCACATGACTTATGAGGAGAGGCTGAGGGAACTGGGATTATTTAGTCTGCAGAAGAGAAGAATGAGGGGGGATTTGATAGTTGCTTTGAACTACCTGAAAGGGGTTCCAAAGAGGATGGATCTAGGCTGTTCTCAGTGGTGGCAGATGACAGAAGAAGGAGTAATGGTCTCAAGTTCCAGTGCGGGAGGTCTAGGTTGAATATTAGGAAAAACTTTTTCACTAGTAGGGTGGTGAAGCACTGGAATGGGTTACCTAGGGAGGTGGTGGAATCTCCTTCCTTAGAGGTTTTTAAGGAGAGGTCAGGCTTGACGAAGCCCTGGCTGGGATGATTTAGTTGGGGATTGGTCCTGCTTTGAGCAGGGGGTTGGACTAGATGACCTCCTGAGGTCCCTTCCAACCCTGAGATTCTAGGATTCTGTGCTCTCTAGTGGAGAGGTCACTGGACTGGGGTACAGGAGCGTTGGGTTCTTTTCCTGGCTCAGGCACTCTTGGGCAAATCACATTTCTTCTCCCCCTACCCCCACCTGCCTTGTCTGTTCAGATTGTGAGATCTGTCTCTCACTAGATGTCTGCGCAGTGCCCGGCACAATGGGGTGCCTTTTTGCAGTGCTAATGCCAACTATCTAGAAACAGGGCTATGTCCTTAGGCAGTATAAACTTTTGATTTACACCAGCTCAGGATCTGGATTTTATCCAGCTGTTCTTAACGTCTAGATTGTCCACCCCAAGCTTCTGCCTCTTATAAACACATCGTTTCCCTTTTAAGCCCACTAGTGTGAAATGTTCTTGTCACCACACAGACCTCAGTGGCTTAGATCCAAGCACAAAGAGCCTATTTTCCAGATGCGTATCCTGACTGGCCCCTGGGTAGCTCTGAAAAGTGTGTGTCTCTCTCACAGGACATGGCAAAGCCGACGGGCGTCGCTCAGAGCGGGCGCACGTGTGCGGCACGTCAGCCCGGAAAAAGAAACCGTCAAGGGGAGTGGAGCTGCAAACGGCCAGGACCAAAATGAGCTAATGCGAGGTGGGGTCAGTTTTCTGGTTATAGACAACCAGGACGAGCCCACAAGTATGGGCAGTGATGCTTTAATCGAGCCAGCGCGGGTAACGTCATAGGGAAGACATGGCGGCGCAGGGGTCAACATGGGCTAGCAACGCGACTTCCTGATGGGCTTGTACTTGGGTGCTAGCCTGTATTGCCACACCTGCACTAGACCTGTGACCTCTGCTAGCTAGATGCAAGCTAGCCATGGGTGTGTCTACCCGGGCTCCAGTGACACCATCACTGAGTAGCATAGACAGGCCCACAGACAATGAATAACTGCTCCCCCTCCTCGGGGAGGATATCGGAGGAGCTCTGCTGAACTCTGCCAGGTGACGCTCGCCGAGGATCTCTCCCATCGTCCCCAGAGATAATATAAACGAGCAGGCCCTGGGTCTCATCCACGCTGCTCTGGCCGTGGAAACTCGCTCTCGTGCCAATGAGCATCGGGCCCAGTTGCGGGTCTAGCACGTTTTTCTTCCGGCACATGAGCTGTTGGGGCCAGATGGCACCTGGCCTGGGTGGGTGCACAAAGGGGGTGGGGGTGGGGTGAAAGGGGCGCAGCTTGCTTGCAAGGCTGGGTAACGACTCTGCCTCTGAGGGGGGGCAGGATTTTGCAGGGAGGTGGCCTCTCTAACATAACGCTCAGCCATTGGCTATACAACCCCTTGAGGCCTGATCCTGTGTGCTGCCCTGCCCCGCTGCCCCCTTCATCTTCCTCACCTTCCATCTGCCACACCTCCTCTCCTTCTCTTCTTGCCCCTTCGGGGGGGGGGGCCTCCGTGTTCCTGTGCCTTTGGGAACAGCCCCGCTCGGCAGGAGAGACCTGTTCTCACCAGCTGCTGGAGCTGTCTCAGGAACTCCCCGGTCAAGGGCCGAGGCCCCTTCCTGGAGTTCAGGGGATCAGAGCCCCCTGTCCTGACGGGGCTTGCAAAGCCACTGATGGGACTTGGACGCCCAAATCTCGTCCATTTTAATGGGAACTGGGCGCCCAAACCCCGTAGGCAGCTTGCGCAATCTCAGCCCCCCCTGCCCAGTGTAACTGCAGCCAGCTTAGTCCAGTGACCCCGAGGATGAATTTGGCCCTCTCCATTCGTTTCCATCCCCACCATAGTGGTCCAGTCTCTCCCAGAATCCCCAGCCGTCCACCGAAAGGACAAGGGTGTTGTGCTTGCGGATGCCTGGGGAGTCACGGCTGTTGTGACTCCCTGGTATTTCTTCTCCCTGCTCTGTCTCTCTTCTGGAGGAGGGAGCATGGACTGGGCTCCCCCCCTGAGCCCCCTCAGCGCTGCTGTGACGTGTGGGGCGCTCCCCGCTCCGGAGGGGCCGAGCCCGCGGCCTCTGCAGCCAGCCCACCCCTGTGGGGCGCCGCAGCGGGGGTGGGGGTGGAGCTTGATGGGGCCAAGTGTCCACACTGGGCCCTTAGGCTGACGCCTCATCTAGCCAAGCCGCAGCCTGGGGCAGAGTCAGGTTCTTAACGGCCTGACTGACACCCCCCAGCAGGGGCACTGTGATTAAACAACCCCTTAGCCCGGGCCCGAACCCGAACCCCACGAGCCACAGTCAGCTGGCGGGTTTTTCATTGCAGTGTAGACGTACCCTCTAAGTTCAAATGAGCACCTGAGACCTTGTAGCCACGTAGCCTGGGACCTTCTACCCCGACGGCCTGCTGAGGTGTCTAATAGTGCACCCCTCCTGTCGTTTGTGCATGCAGCGTGCGAGGAGGGGGTGGGGCATTCAAAGCCAAGATAAATATTCTCGGGCTCTGGCTGGGGCGCTAGGAAAACAGAAAGCGCCGTGAGTAATTTAGTTAATACGGTTAGAAATGCATCATTAGCCCGTCCGCGCTTCCGGTGACTGAAGCGTAGCCAGCCAAAGCTTGGCCTGCAGCAGTGGAGTCCCACCCGACTCGGGGTTTCAAGTGCGAGGCGCTAGGAATGAAGGGCTGCCTCGTCCCCGTGCAGATCAGCCGGCGTGACCGGCTGCACTGCCCCGTGGAGCAGAGCAGGGCGGGAACGGCGACCCATCGGAGTCCTCACCTAGTGCCTGCAGCCCCTTGCGCCGTGCTCTTTCAATGGCACAATTACTTCCCCCGCTGTGCCATTGTCTGGCATCCTGGGGAGGTGGAGCCAAGGGTCTGGCCACACCCTTTCCCTGCCTTCCCGGTTCTTGTCCGTCTGTGCCGGAAAGGGAGGAGCACACGGTTCGGTGATGCAGGTAGCCTCGAAGGGACTGGAGGGACAGGCCCTTTTCCCCACCCCCTGGCGGGTGCACGGTCAGGGTTATCATGGGAGAAGTTTTTCAGACACACAGGTCATCAGCTGAAAAATCCACTTTCGGGTGACTCGGAATCAGTCCCAAATTTGACATGACTTTGCTGACTAGTTTCAAACAATTGTTTTTGTTCCTAAGGCCGCTGCTAGGCAGGGGTAGCCTTTACCGCCGTGGTTAATGCATTCAGCTGGGCTGTAGCAGACCCAAGTTCAATTCCACCCCTCTCTCTCCCATAGAGGAAAAGTTGGCATGTGGGTTTCCCACATTCCAGGAGAGTATCTCACCTCTGGGTCTCCCCCAATCTTTCCTGCTGAGGCTGTTTCACTTTTTGTAAATAATTAAGTAGTCGCTGGCACAGGCACGTGAATCTTCCACATCCTAGGTGAATGCCCCGATCACCAAGCTATAGAATCATTCCCACATGCTTTCGTTGTCACTAGGAGAGACTATGAATTGCCACCATGAGTTGCCCTGAGCAGCCACGCGGAGTGAGATCACTGAATACACGTTAACGACCTGCCGGGGAAACTGCAAATATGACGGTGCCAAGCCGCGGCATACATTGGGGAGAGCAGCAAAGGACAGGCTCCTCACTTCAGCTCTAGCAAGCGAGTTATCAGACACACAGCAGACGCGTGAGCACCTCTCCCTGCTGTCTGATAAGAGGGCACGAGAGGCCTGATGCATGAAGGAAGAGCCCAGCTTAGTGAGTGCTAATCTCTGAAACGCTTCCAAGAAGGGCACTGGCAAGGTTAAAGCGTGTGGCAAGAGAAAGAGAGACAGGAGCTTTCACCAACAAAATAAGGAGGTGCCAGTACATGGTAGCCAGGATACAGCTCTCCCGGGAAAGAAAGAAAACTTTGCAGCAAAGCAGTTAAGATTCCCACACAAGAGTGGTGCAGAGTCACGGCTGTAATTAGTTTCAAGCAAGGGTGTCAAACTCATTTCATGTGGCATAGCCTGCCACTTGGCATAGGCCACGTTCAGCAAAAGTTATTAAAATAGAAATCGATCAAGATAAGCCATGTTGGTCATTACTGACATTTATTTTTGATTTTAGGGACTGCTGCCCCCCGATACTTGGCATATCTTTGCGTGAACCAGTGCATCAGCATTTGGAGCAAACCACTGGGCTGAGGCTATCGTGAGTATCGCCTTCAGGAGTAAGTCAGTTGAGAACATTGTTTAAATGTGTTGATATTTACGATGGAAAATAATGATTTGCACGTATATGCGCTCCCAACCATGGCAAGAATTCTTGATGCAAAGGACTTCGGTTTGAGATCATTGGATCCCAGATATTGATAAAACTTGGGAACGCGAATATGGGAAACTTGCCATTCAACAGTGTGTGGTACTGCAGTTCAATACGTTTTGTGATGTTCTGTACCTCGGAGGAATACCATGCACTCGGAGGAATACCGAGGAATACTCGGAGGAATACCATGCACTCGGAGGAATACCGAGGAATACTCGGAGGAATACCATGCACTCGGAGGAATACCATGCTCCTCCACCTGCTTGGAGGAATACCATGCACTTGTTTCGTTTGAACCTTAGCTCGGATACTGGTAGATGCGAAGCCGCGGCAGCACAGGTTAGCTGCCTGAATAATAACCTGGGGTTCTGGGGGCTCATCCAGCCTACGCTGACGTGTGTGCTGCTGCAGCTTCACCGTTCCAATACCTGGGCGAGCTAGAGCAGAACTAACTCAGTAACGTCGACATGAGTGGCAATCACAGCCCGTGACGGCAGGGTAGACGTACCCTGAGACGGCGTCAGGATTCTAAATCACAGGTTAGACACAGTGGAGGCTGGACTCCTTTCTCTCTGGACAGAGATTCCAGCACCAATCTGGGGAAGGAGCAGGGAGACTGCCGTGCTCAGCACCTGGTGTCAATCCCAGCAGTGTCTTGACTGCAGACACATCCTCTCAGGGCTGGGCTCCATTTGTGCGCACAGCGGTTTTTGCATTGTGTCGTGCAGGGGCTTTCCCTCGCGCTTTGCCCACGGAGCTTGACTGAGGCTGAGACGTGTTTCCAAGTTACAAAGGACAGTAAAACACAGGCCAAGGGTGGCCGTTTCCCAGTTCTTTCCCAGCTGTGCTGAGGGGGCGGTGAGTCCACAGCCCTGTCACGCAGCCACTGCACGGTAGCTCGAGAGAAGAGATCTGCAGATTCTGTTTCCAGGAATTGGCGGGACCTGCTTCTTTGGAACCACAGATTTACCCGCTTCTGAATAAACACAATTATAGCTAGTATGCACTCCGTTACAGCTGATTTCTATCTACACCACGTTTGCATTGCAAATGGCAAGAGCCCTCGGCTGGATTCACTCTCTTTCCATTTCCAGTCCCTGCGGCATACTGTGAAGTTGGAAAGAGAGCATCGGCACTTGGCCTCTGTGAAGTGCTGGCTGCACTGGGTTTCTCCTGCCCGTGCATTAGCTGTGCTCTTCAGTTCAGTTTGTTTTAGAGCCTGGAGGGACCATTGTGGCTTCCTGCTTCTGCTGGGGCTTGACCCCCCCAGGATATTCTGCATGCAAATCCAAGCTGAGAACCACTATGCTCTGGAGCCACCCAACCAAGGGCAACGATCCCCACTTTACAGCTGGGGAACTGCGGCATAATGAAATTAAGTCAGCTATCTAAGGTCACACAGAGCTGGGAACTGACTGAAGATCTTCTGCAGCCCAAGTCAGGACCTTAATGACAAGACCATCTTTAAACTAAGACCATTTGGTTTCCATGCCCTATTGCAGCCTTCCCTTCTCTGCAGTGACTACAACATTTGTGCGAATTATGATGGTGGATACTTGCCTAGTGGGAAATGAACCGAGAGCGACACACACATTTCCGGCAGGCCGGCAAACTGCCATGAGATGCTACCAACCTGGACTGGATTCCAGCGGGTAGCTTGTAGAGGAAACGGCTCTGTGGGGCATTGCCAGCACTTTGAGCCACTCAGTCGCCCCAATAGGAGGGCCGCTATTAGGCTGGAAGGCTGAGAACGTGTGGGACGGGGTGTGAGAGCTAATTGGATCCACCCTCCTCTAAAACGGAAGTTTCTCTTCCCACCAGCAGTAGGAGGCTTGGCCTGTATCCGGCATATCCTGAGCCTCATCACCTCCCAGGGTGCACTTGGTTCACAAAGCGCTTCAGATAAGCCCATTGGCAGAGGCTCTGCTGAGGCATTAAGCACTCAGGGCAGTTTTTTCATTAACCTCTTGAGACCCTCAGAAAACAGAGCCCACATGCAGGCCACGGAGCTGGGACAGCAAATACAGGCCCTGTTCCCTGGAAACATCGGCGTTACAACAGGTAGCTGTCTAGCCCTGGATCCCGTCTGAAGCAATGACCAATCGCAGATGCTGTCAGCCATCTTGGCTGACGAAAGCAGCTCATGAGATGTTAAGCCAAACACAAATCCTAGCCCTGGTTAAACCTCAAGCTAATGAATAACTGGAACCAAGCCCCCTCTCCTTGGCTTATCTCAAGGTGAAAGGGATTTCACAGACCCCTCCTCTCTAGGGCTGGAGGACATTTTCTTTGACTGTGTGTTTTGAGTTTGTGAAACTTCTGGGGAATTGGAGCCATTTTAGGAAGTTTTAAAATGAATCAAAGGGATCTCGTGCCAGATGTTTGCTCCTCTCTGGGTGTGTTTGTTGTTTTTTTAATTTGAAAAGCCCCCTTTGGCCAAAACCCCCTCGCACATCAGCTGTCTGAAAAAGCAGCAGCCACGGCTGGGGCTCCACATAAACATCTCACACAGGGAGCTACCGTAGGATCCTATCACACGTCCTGGAGAGCGACGGGCGCATCCTGATCGCCACGCATGAGATCAACATGGGGCTGTCATGCATGGGTCATGTCACCTATGAGACAGCTATGGAACCATCTCAGGTCCTTATGCTCTTGTCCCTTGATTGGTTGTGGCTGGAATGGAGACGCCGTGAAGCTAAGAAAGCCCAGGATGCAGAGCTGAGGGAACATATCCACTGAAAGAGTGAATCTTCCCCCAGCTGTTTCTTGTCTCTGCCAGGCTCCGTTGTGCTTGATGGCCAAGATTTTAAACAGGGACTTGTGATTATGGATACCCAGCCTGAGATACCTGCAAAGGCCTGATTTCCAGGCAATGCTGCGCACCTGCCTCACTCAAACAAGGCCCCTTTAAAAAGGGCCTGAAAAAACGTGACGTGTATTCATTTCGTGAATCCTTCCTGGCTGGAAGCTGCTCCACCTCCTACCGCTGCTCACCCAGAGCTCATTTGCCTTCCTTACCCCTGTGTTAGCCCGGCATGGCGGCTAAACAAGATGGAATTGGCCAGAGGCTGCTGGCTTCTCCACCCCAGTAGCGTAGCCAGGTGGGGAGCAGGGGGAGCGGCCGCTCCCCCTGTGAGGAGAAGCGGCGCCTTAAAAAGCGCCGCCGAGCCCCGCTGGGGCGGCACTTTAAAAGGCCTGTGGGCAGCTCCCGCCACGGCTCTTAAGCGCCGCCCGAGCCGGGCTCCGGCAGCGGGGCTCGGGGGGCGCTTTAAACGGCCTGCGGCTCCCTTGAGCCCTGCTGCCGGAGCCAGGCTCGGGCGGGGATTTAAAAGGCCCGTGGCTCCCCGCGGCTGCAAGAGCCGCGGGCCTTTTAAATCCTCGCCCGAGCCCTGCTGCCAGAGCCGGGCTGGGGGTGGGGGGCGCTTTAAAAGGCCCGCGGCTCCTGCAGCCACGGGGAGCAGCAGGCCTTTTAACGCGCTGCCCTCTGGTGGTGCTTAAAAAGGCCCGGGGCTCCTGCCACTGCGGGCCCTTTAAAGCACTGCCGTGTGAGTACAGGGGGAGCGGGGAGGCGCCTTTTTATAGCGCCGCTCCCCCTGTGCTCCAGACCTGACTATGCTACTGCTCCACCCGCTAAGAGAGGAAGCTCAGGCTGAAGCACTGAATCTTGCTCTGGTACCTTGACCAAGAGAGACCCTCCTTCTTCGTGATTGTCCAGCCAGCCCCCATGGGCTCATGCGTTTGTTTGTCCACTTCTGATTTTCATGCCTCACTTTGCTTTTCTACTTCTTCCACTAGCACTGAGAAGCCTCGACTGAGATCAAGGCCCCATTCTGTCAGGGGCAGCACAGACACAGTGAGAGACGGGCCCTGTCTCAAAGAGCTTCCAGTCTAAGTGGAAAACAGGTGGGAAAACACACAGAGAGAGGAGGTGACTTGCGCAAGGCAACACGGCCGCTCAGGGGTGGAGCGGGGAGTAGAACCCAAGTCTCGTGTTCTGTGCTGTACCCACTACACCACGCTGCCTTCTAGCTGTATCTCTTTAAGAGCTGATGTTATTTAGCTTGATCTGAGTTTTTAAAAAAAAAAGTGTTGAACAGATGGGCCCCTGGCTGCTGACAACCAGCTGTCACAAACAGGAAAACACATGCGCTGTCCAGTGTGCGCCAGCAGCATTTCTGTTAACAGAAAATGCATTTTTCCTGCTCTGGGAAAGGCTGTTTGATGTAAAATTGTCATGGGGGAAAAAAAAACCCCCCATGCGTTGCAGTTTGTAAGAACGCGGGAGATGCTCGGGGGACAGTGTCATCTCTGACGGCCTTTAAGAGCCAGGCATCATGAAAAAGGGAAGCCCAGACCTGGTAGGAATCCCTGGGTGTCTGCCACAGCCAGCAGCTTCCAGTAGCAAATGGTTGTGCCAGTGCATACCCCGGACCCGAGCAGATGTGCAGCACAGGCTGTGCTTTGTGCGTTGCCTGGGCCAGGCTTGCCTGAGAAGAAGCAACACGTTCAAAGTATGCTGGGGCCTGACATTCCACATTTTGTGTGGGGGGTGGGGGGGCTGGGGCCAGCCTGTTGGAATGGTCCTGGTGAGCCTCTAGCAGGGACGGAGGATTGGTGATGAGCCAGACTAGGGTGCTCCTGTCCCAGGTTGGCTGGCCCCTTTAAGAGGAGATGGGCCCAGCCCCACTGGGGACAAAGCCAACTCTCCTTCTGTGGCGTGGCGTTCTTAAGGAGTCCTGAGCACAAGGGGAAACTGAGGCAGGGCAGCACCATCGCAGGCCACAGGGGGGCACCTGGGAGAAGACTGACCCAGGTACAGTTCCCCTCAGTGAGACTCTGCTGTAGGAGGGGAGGGGTGGTTCTTTGCCTTCCCACTTGGCCATCGCGTGTATCACACATGCACGACGGCAGGGAACCATCACACACACCCGAGAGCACGGAACCCTCTTGAACACGTGAGAACCCGGAACCGTCACACATGCCCGAGAGCACGGAACCCTCTTGAACACGTGAGAACCCGGAACCGTCACACACGCCCGAGAGCACGGAACCCTCTTGAACACGTGAGAACCCGGAACCGTCACACACGCCCGAGAGCACGGAACCCTCTGGAACACATGAGAACCCGGAACCGTCACGCACGCCCGAGAGCACGGAACCCTCTTGAACATGTGAGAACCCGGAACCGTCACACACACCCGAGAGCACGGAACTGCTGTGCACCCCCGAGGGCGTGTCACCATCACAACGTTCACACGGTGGCCAATTACATCATACCCGAGCTGCAGAGTGACCCTTCTGCTAGGCTGGACGAAGCAGAGCACCAAGCCATGTGCATGGGTTAGCGTCTCCCACGCTCCACCTGCGCTGAGGATAAACTGCCTGTTGCTCACTCACGCTAGCCACTGCTCCTGGTGTCAGAGGCTTGCGTGTCTGGCACTGAGGTTCTTGGGTTCTGTCTAATAGTGCACGCCTCCTGTCGTTTGTGCATGCAGCGTGCGAGGAGTGGGGGGTTTCAAAGCCAAGATAAATATTCTCCGGCTCTGGCTGGGGCACTAGGAAAACAGAAAGTGCCGTGAGTTATTTAGCTAAGTTTAGTTAAGGTAACGATCCACGCTAGCTTTTAAAAAGATAGCTGTGACATTCGCCACCCTTCCGTCCCCGGCACTGTAGCTGATTTTAACGAGAGAGTCCGCGTCATTGCTAGCCGCTCGGCCACTTCGTTCTTCGGCGTGGTGTGCGCTTTAAAGGGATATCAGCAAAGATAGATCGAGAATGTGAAAAACCACCCCCCTGGCCCAAGTTACGGTCAACAAAACCCTACTCTGTCGATGGAAAAGGTCTTCTGTCTCCAGAGCTAACATTGTTTGTTTGGGGAGGTGGTATTCCTCCACGGGCAGAAAAACTCCTTCTGTCGCTATTCCCCCTGGATTTCGACCACCCAATCCTGGGGACTTGTTTTGATTTCACTTAGCCCTGTGTTCCAGCTCTGCCTCTTTTGACATCTCTCTCTGACAGCATTTCAGCTGATTGCCTTAAGCTCTGGCAAGTGGGGCCCCAGACCATGGGCTGCATACAGCGCAGGAAGTCGGGAATTATTCTGCAGCGAATGGACTGGCCGGGGTAGGCACAGATTCCGTTAACTAGCGTGTGTGTGTTGGGTGTTTGATGGTTTGGTTCTGGCTCCCTTCCAGGCCACGTGGGGGACGCCTCACAGCTGAAGGACACCTCGCGGTCACAGCGGAGTCACTCGGGGACACTAGCTCCTCTCACACCTGCTTTCCAGGTGATGGGAAGCAAAGGAACCCGAAGCATTTGAGCTGGAAGCCAGGCTCTGTAAACCGTCAAGGAATGAATTCTCCAGAGACGAGATTTCAGCCTGGCTCCAGGCCCGAAGGAAAGGTCGGGGCTAGCGAAAGTGAGAGTCGGAGGGAGCGAGATGAGGGTGAGGGTGGGAGGGAAATGCAGGCTGCTGCACCATGTTACTCTGCTAAAGCTCTCCCAAACCTGAAGCTGCTTCCCCCTGCTCCTCCAGCAGCCCTTTGCCGACGGGTTCCCAAACTTTTTGCCGGCACAACCCCATTTTAATGAGCTATTTGCTCCCGGGACCCCGGACAGCACCAAGGACAGCGTTTTGTGGAGCAAAATGGCATCCATCCTCCATGCATTGTGATCTTACACACACCATACATGCGAGGTGACGCTGGGCGGAGCAAAATGGTGTCTTCTGCACACTAGGGACCGCTGCGACCCCGTCCGCTGATGGTGTGACCCCATTTGGCCCATATGGAATCAGAACTTGAAGAAACCACGGAGACCACAAAAGAGAGGCCTAAAGTCACCAAACCTCTGAAGATGACGCCACACTCCTGGGAGTGGCGCGGGGCCTGGAACAAAAGTGACAGCAGTGAGGCACCACCAGAAGAGGGTGCCTTGGAGAGCAGAGCTAATTCCCACGACAACCCGCAGGAGGTGCCAGAGTGGTGCGTCACAATCTGTCACAGGCACCCTTCTTCTGGAATCAGAGTATCAGCATGGGGAGCTATGCTGATCCATTTCCCCCATGTAAATAAAATAAATAAATTAATGGAGATATGCCAATCTCCTAGAACTGGAACAACCTTGAAAGGTCATCGAGTCCAGTCCCCTGCCTTCACTAGCAGGACCAAGTACTGTCCCCTGACAGATTTTTTTGCCCCAGATCCCTAAATGGCCCCCTCAAGGATTGAACTCACAACCCCGGGTTTAGCAGGCCAATGCTCAAACCACTGAGCTATCCCTCCCCCCAACCCTAACTCCCTTGGGCGTCCTTGAAATTCCCAGCCTAATTGCTTATCCCTTTTTGCAGTGGGAGGAAGAGAGACCAGCATTAGATGGGATATTAATAATCCTGTTAATAATAATAATGAATGCCTAGTTCTGATATAGCGCCTTTCAGCAGCAGATCTCAAAGTGCCTAAATAAAAGCCACATTTTCACCCAGCAGCTCCCGTTGTGACACTTTGAGTCTCCAAAGAGGTCAGCACTACAGCTGGTCAAACGCATTCATTTGAAAAAAACATTTTTTTAAAACTGAAAAATGGCTTTTTTGTCAAAACAGAAATTTCTGTGGGAGATGGCTGCCTTTGACTTTTTGGGCTTTTCATCAACACCCCCTCCTCAAAAAACTAAAGACCCCAAACCTGAACAATTAAAATCCCCCCCCAAACAAATCCTAAAAACCAGTCAAGAAAAATTTGGAGAAAAATGAAAACTTTTTCATCTTTCTTGATTTTGTTTTGTAGGAACAAAATTTCCCTATGAGCTTGTAGTGGGGCGGCCACCCCTCTCCGGTCCTGAAAGGGTGAAGAGCCAGCCCTTGGGGAGGGCTGGGACAGAGAGAGCCAATAAATTGAGGAAGCAGCCACAGCTGGGCCACGCCCCAATCAGGCCACACCTGGCCCTGTTATAAGGGCTCAGGGAGGAGCTGGGTCAGAGACTCTCCCTCTCCAGTTGGGAGGGAGAAGGACCTGGCTGCCTGGGAGAGAGGGTACCTGAGGCAGAGCAGTGCTGAGGAAAGGAAAAAGGAGCTGGGGAGCTCCAGCCTGGCAACTCCCCAGGCTGCAGGCCTTGAGCAAGGCCTAAGACCGGTACTGGGGTTGCAAAGGTGCAGCCTGGGGCTAAGCAGAAGCAGCAGGTCCAAACCCCGCTTGCCAGTGATGAGTGGCCATTACAGACTGCAGTCTGCCCCTGTGGGTGGGGGTTGATGCTGACTGGCAATAGCTACGGAGGCAGGGTGGGGATAGAAGGTTGGGGGTTCCCCTGGGAGGGGAAACCCAGAGTAAGGGGGTACTTCTGGGGGCAGAACCCTGGGGTAAAGAGGCACCGGGGTCTGGGAGGGACATGGGGCCAGCGGCAGGCGAGACACCGGCCTGCAGAGGGCGTGCCGTACGCTGGAGAAGAGCTAATTCCCAGATGACCAGCAGGAGGCGCTGCACTGGTGAGTCTTGCAGTGCTGCAGAGCTGTCTTCAGCACCCCAAGTGCTGAGCTGTTTGAATATCTAGCCCTGGGGGTAGAGACCTTTCCTCCGCGTCGCTTGGCTTGTGTATGCCAAGCCATCATGCTCCATAGTATAGGCTTGTCTTCCCTTGGCTCTTTTGTCTCAAGTTAATGGATTGACTCAAGGTACTTTTCAGATTTTTAAAGACCCCACTCCACGGCCTCACTTTAAAGCCCAACCTGGTCCTGACCCCATCCCAAGAGGGTCAAGTCATTTATGGACCCGATCCATTCTCCCCCAGCCTGAGTCAGTGCCACCATGGCCGCTGCTTCACCCTTGGGGTTCTGCCTGCTGGCCACTTAATGCCCGAGCCCGCCATCACTCTCCAGCTGCCTTCTGCCCATGGGCACAGCGGCAGCTGCATGCGTCGGTGGCCGGCTTGCGGGCAGACCTGCGGCCGAATTGCCGCTGCGGCCGGCTTGAGGGCGGATCTGCCGCCCCTTCAGCATTGCCGCCCCAAGCACCAGCTTGGAACGCTGGTGCCTGGAGCCGGCCCTGGCTCACTCCCATGCCCCACCGCTGCGCCAACCCCACGGGCAGGAGGAGGGGATCAGAGTGACCCAAGCTGAGCTGACCCCAATAGGGTCAGGTTGTTTTCTGACCCATCCCATCCCCCAACACTTGTAGCCAGGTCCCATTGGGTTCAGTTGGGTGTCAAGGGTCTACACCCCACACCTGCGATCCAGCTACCAACATTTGTTCTTTACTGGTCACCTGGATCCAAACACCTGCGGAGCATCCACACTAATCTATACAAACGTGCGAAGTGCCTCCAGCTAATTGGCAATCGGTTAACGTGAAGTAAAAAAGGCCGGTGTGGATGTACATGTTTGCTTGACAGTAGCTATAAAAACTATTGCACTCAGAAGGCTAAACTTCCCAGCCAAGAGTTAGTCAAGAGCAAAAAAGTCAGCAGGGCTGGGCTGGCATGTTGGAAGAGGGGAAAGGAGAAGGGATCTATCCATTTTCCCTCTCTAGCGTTCTGTTAATTTTTGCTCAGAAACAAATATCAAAACCGTTACCGAGTCTCTTAAGGTTGCTTTTGGCAAATGACTTGAGAGAACGGGGCAGATGAGTAAAGCTGGATATTTCTGTATGTAATGAACTCTGGTTAAAATTAATTACTGCTATGCAAATAAACAGTAAAGAGCAGGATTCGCCTGAAGGCATGTGGTCTTATGCAATCTCTGCAAAACTGTCACGGGGCAGATTGCATACACTCAGGGCTGACGAAAGGGGGGCCAGTATGCCCTCCCTGCAAAAGTCTGAAACGTCTGTGTAAATAAAATGAAATGGGGTGGTGGTGAAAATGGCGTACGGGCACGCCGCATTTCTCTCGACAGGCCTGCGTACACTAGACACTGAACCTTTAGAGTTTGGAACATAGTCGGAGCAAATGCTTAATGATGCTGAGTCCCTGATGGAGAAACTTGGGAGACGCAGGAACAATTTAGGTAAATGGGGAATCGGGTAAGCAGGGGAGAGCCTGGCTGAAGGGCAACCAGCCAGCCTGTGGTGAGAAGCATCGAAGTTTGTAAGGGCACAAAGTGTTAAGATCAGCTTAGAATGAGTTTTGTTTTTATTTTATTTGACCAAATCCGACTTGTTATGCTTTGACTCATAATCACTTAAAATCTGTCTTTGTTGTGTGGCAAATTGCCGGCACTACTATGATGGGTCCCGCACTTTCTCTTCTTGTGGGGGGTTTCAGGGTGCCATTTCTTGCCCCTGAACTGGGGTAACAGCTATCCTACTAGTATCTCAGGGAAGGGGAGTGGAGAGGGAGGGACCCGGGCCCACCCTTTACTCTGGGGCCCAGCCCAGGGGCCCTATGATAGCAGGTGAACCACTTGTACCAGTGATTCTTTCCCCTGGGCTACTTCCCTCTCCAGACCTTCAGCTTGTGGGGCTTCCTGCCTTCCCTCTGCACAAGCCAGGTGTCCCTTTACCTAGGATCTTGGTCTTCTTAGCCTGCCTCAGCACTTCTCAAAACTCTCCTCCACTTTCCTTCGAACTGCTCTTTGTTCCACCACATCCACTCTGCTTCACTCCTCCAAACTGCTCTCTGCTCCACCACCAAATCACTCTCCTTTAACTCCTTCTCACTCTGCTCCAACTCCTCCTCTGGCTGATTGAAGCAGGGGGATTTTATCAGGTGACTGGCTTCAGGTGCTCTAACTGGTTTCAGGTGCTTTTAATTAATCTACAGGGAATAAGGCTTCTCCTCATCCTAGATCACTCTCCTGCTGCCTTCTGGCCATGCTGTATCACAGTAGTTAATAAATCTGTTTGTTTATTCTACCTGAAGCAGTGTGTTTGGTTTGAAGCATGTCAGAGACTATCCTTGGGATAACAAGCCTGGTACAAATCAATTTATTTGTTAAATTGACAAACTCATATAAGCTTTCAGCATCCAGTGGGCATAACTGGACACTGCAAGACAGAGGTTCCTAGGGTTGTGTCTGGGACCGGAGATATTGGCTAGTGTCATTCCGTTGCACAATCCAAGGAGCAGCTTACATGGCAGAGGCCGTGTGTGAACCGCTCAGGAGTGGGGATTCTCACAGCACGCAGGGTAAGGCGATCTCCTAGAGTCAAGGATTGGAGTGACCTAGCAGATCACCGGTCCAGATAACACCTGGGGAACATCAGCGGCATGCGGTGTTTGTACCCTGCATGCCCCTATAAGTGAGCAGACAAACCCATCGTGAAGACATGATGAGTGAGAATTTCAGATAATCGAGATTTGGAAGAACGAGGTTTGATGCTAGTCCCAAAATAATGATCCATTAAGACTAGCAGTAAAGGCTGTGGCTGGATTCTACACTGCCCTGCACCTTGAGCCATCACCAGAGCCCTGGGTTTTTTGTAAATGCAAAATAACACTGCAACGCAGAGGCCCACGGGTGGTTTGCTACCCAGCGTCGGCAACTCCTCTAGGCCTGACAGATGCACTACCCCTAACACACTGTCTTCAAAGTGCCTATCCCAAAAGCAGCTTGTAAGGTAGCGAAGAGAGCTGGTGACACACTGGTTTCTAATATCGTTGTGAAATGTATGTGTTAACGCTATTTGTGGATCCCTGCTGATATTATGTTTGAAAGTCTGTCCTCAAACACCGGGAGAACCCGGTTTTCTTTCAGACAGGAGGGAAAGAAGTTATTTCTTTGCCTCCAATGTACATTGAGCATTGGGAAGCCCACACAAAGGAAGCTGCATTTGCATGTAAGTCAACAGGAAAAGCCAGGCCGAGGAGGGGATGTGAAATCCGCATAGGAGGACAGCAGAGACTGAAACTGCAGGGGTTGGCTTGTCTCCGGGGTCAAAACAGAGAGGTTTGGGGAAATATAAGGAGAAGCAAAAGAGACTTTGGTGTCCATTTCATTAGTGAAAAACGCAGGGCTCCAGTAATGGAGAATCAAGTCCTCCATCACCAATGGAGTAACCCCTTTTTAGGCCAGCTCTGTGACCGAAGTAGCCTTACCATTGGGAGTGGCCCCTTCCACTGCAGTAGGGTTATTTGCAGGAGAACAGATTCCTTTTCTGAGCAAAGGTTGCATGATTCGGGGCCGGGCACGATACAGCTCAACTTAAGGTGATAGCAAAACTCTCCCTAATTCCAATAGCTCCCACTGTGCCAAAAGCCAGACCCAGGCCAACTGCTTTCTTAAGACGCGAACACCTTTTCTCCATCCCCGGGCAAGTTCGCTCCAGCGGAGCTGTCCGAAGGCAGAGCAGAAGGGCTTTTAAAAACTCCCTAGCCCCAAAGCAGAATTTAAAAACAAATATCGCATTATTACTTTACATGGAAAACATTAACAAAGACTCCCTCCCCCCGAAACCAACAATGTAGTGAGCAAGACATTGGAATTCATACAATGGTCATTATTAGTGGAGAAAGGAATGCAAACATGCACTTCTGCATGGGGTTTGGGGGGATGGATGGTTTTGTGGCTAAAAGGTATTTCTGGGTCCAGGAGATGTAGGTTCAATTCCCATCATTTTTACAATTTTCTTCTCTTTGGGTGAATCACTTACTCTCTCCGTGCGTCAGTTCCTCATCTGTAAAACAGGGAAAACAACATTTCTCTTGTCTGTCTAGTCCAGGGGTTGGGAACCTTTCAGAAGTGGTGTGCCAAGTCTTCATTTATTCACTCTAATTTAAGGTTTCGCGTGCCAGTGATACATTTTAACGTTTTTAGAAGGTCTCTTTCTATAAGTCTTTAATATAGAACTATATTATTGTTGTATGTAAAGTAAATAAGGTTTTCAAAATGTTTAAGAAGCTTCATTTAAAATTAAATTAAAATGCAGAGCCCCCCGGACCGGTGGCCAGGACCCGGGCAGTGTGAGTGGCACTGAAAATCAGCTCGCGTGCTGCCTTTGGCACCCATGCCATAGGTTGCCTACCCCTGGTCTAGTCGATTGAGCCAGGAACTCCTGTTCTGACGCTGAGGCTGTGTCTACACTTAAAACGCTACAGCACTTCAGCAGAGACACTCACGACAACGACAAGAAGGGTTCTCCCCTCGCTGTAGTTAATCCACCTCCTTGAGAGGGGGTAGCAAGGTTGAAGGAAGAATTCTTCTGTCACCCTCGCACTGGCTACACTTGAGGTCAGGTTGGCATAGCGACTTCTCTCAGGGGTGTGGATTTTTTCACCTCTCTCATTGCCGCAGTAAGTTTTCAGTGTAGCCCAGCCCCGAAAGTACGTCTACATTATGGAGACTATACTGGCGTCGCTACGTTGGTGCAGCCCAGTTGTGTAGATGGAGCCTGCACCAACAGAAAGGGTTTTTCTGTCTCCGTAGCAACACCACCTTCCCGAACAAAGTGAGCTATCTGGACAGAAGTCCTCTTCTCCCAACACGGCTCTGTCTACACTGAGGGTTGTGTCGGCATAACTATATCAGTCAGGGGCATGGGGTTTTTTGCACTCCTGACCGACGTAGCTATGCCGATATAACCTTTCAGCACAGAGCAGGCCTGATTCCCTTTGTAGCCACAGGGAGGTCATTTGACCCCTCTGCCTTAATTTCCCTGTGACTGGGGGGTAATGATACTGACCATGGGCACCGACTTTGTGGGCGCTCTGGGGCTCGAGCACCCACAGGGAAAAAATGGTGGGTGCTGAGCATGCACCAGCATCCCCCCCTATCAGAACCTCCCCTCCCCACAGCACCTTCTGCATGCTGGCGGGCCCTGATCTGCGCCTCCCACTCCCTCCCAGCACCTCCCGGCCACTGCAATCAGCTGTTTTGCGATATGCAGGAGGCTCTGGGGGGAAGAGGGGAGGAGCAAGAACCTGCCACGCTCAGAGGAGGGGCAGAATGGGGTGGGAAGAGGTGGTGTGGGGCTTTGGCGGAAGGGATGGAGTGGGGGTGCGGCCTGGGGCAGAGCTACAGGGATTGAGAACCCCCCGACACATTGGAATGTTGGCGCCTGTGATAATGACCTACCTAACAGGACTGTTGCAAGGATTAATTAGATAACGGGCCAGGTTATGAGTCTGAGTCTAGGTTCTCCTCTCATGGGATCTTTAATGGCCTTCCTTGATTTGGCATCTCCCCCAAAGCATCCCGATCAACATTGCGGCCCCGGCCCCGTGATGGGATAGCAGTTCAGTACAGATCTGAAAGGACCCAAGCCAGCTATTGAATTTCCATGACCGCTTACAGCAGCACTCGGAGGCGGGGAGGGGGTTCTGCTCTGCTCTGAGGGCTTTAGCATACCCAGTCCAAGGCGATCAGATCCCAAGAGTCCCCACCCCTCTCCACTCAGCCTGCCTTGTTCTAAAACCTGGACCTCCCTTTGCCCTCCCAGAAGCGCATCAACAGGAGCGCAACTCAACTTTGCGGGCGTGTCCCTTTGCCTAGAAAATGCTTCACAACGATCCGTACAGATGCTTGGGCCCGGAGGTGTTGGGGAAGTGATGTTGAGAGAACAATATGTCCTCAACATCTGGTTAGCATCACTCCGAGTTTGACATCAAAGGTAACAGCTGAATAGCATCATGTTCCATTGTGCTCAGTTCTTCTGCGTAGCATGAGGCTGCGAGCTTGTGGGACAACTGTTAGCATCTCTTTTTCCCTGAACCCTTTCCAGCTCTCCTTGGCCAGCCAAAGCCCCACGCTTTGGCTGCTGACTCATTTAGAGTCTTCTTTCTTAGCTTCATCCTAGACACGCAGCAAAGAAGAAACAAGCCACCTGGGAGCCCTTAGGTGATCGAACCCCTCCAATGACCACAGATTGAAAGATTGATTTTTTCCTTGCACATTCTCTGAGCTGCGGCTGATAAATCGGCCTGAGGAGGGGGAAAGGTATGAAGCTTCCCGGGGTACCCAGCATTGTGCGGCAACTGCCTTTGGTGTGAGGGTCGGCTCCCTGGCTCCACCGTGTGCAACACAAGCGCGCGCACACACACACACACACACCCCACGCCTATGCAGGCTCTGCTGTCTCTCCAGAGGTAAGCAATAGGCAAACTCTGACCCCTCTGCTCATCAAGTGCCCCCTGGAATGTCCAGCCCCTGGGTCCACTGGGCACTCAGAGATTTCACAGATCTGCTACTCCCAAAGGAGTCGCTTGCCAGCGTCACGGCAGGATCCCCGCTCCGCTTAACACACTGCACTTAGATATGTTTATAGAGAAAACAAGAATACGTTGATGTAACCACGAATAGCGATTCAAGAAGGAGCAAGTAGAATTGATGGCGACGAAAGGTGACATATAAAACTAACATCGTAACACGCATGCTGGAGCCTAGATTTCTCTAACCAGATATTTTCAGGTTTGTAGAGTTCAGCTCACCCCAAAGTCTTTCTCTGAGCATTGTACAGCAGTGACCCTCTGTTCATAAGACACACATGCTGGCGGCTTGTCTCCTAGGTGAAGGAGATTGAGTACCGCCCTGAACCCCTAGATAGTGCAACAATCCATTGGCTTTCATTACAAACAGGCTGCCCCCACCCCCACCCTGGTTGCTTTTTCCTGTAGCCTTCTTTCCTGCAGATTTTGCAAATGTTGATCAGCTGGTGGCTCTGAATACAAATAGACTCATAGAATCAGGGTTGGAAGGGACCTCAGGAGGTTCTAGTCCAACCCCCTGCTCAAAGCAGGACCAACCCCAACTAAATCATCCCAGCCAGGGCTTTGTCAAGCCTGACCTTAAAAACCTCTAAGGAAGGAGATTCCACCACCTCCCTAGGTAACACATTCCAGTGCTTCACCACCCTCCTAGTGAAATAGTGTTTCCTAATATCCAACCTAAACCTCCCCCTCTGCAACTTGAGACCATTGCTCCTTGTTCTGTCATCTTCTACCACTGAGACTCACATTGTAAAACCCACACAATAGTCAGCCAGGTAGATCAGCATTGCAACTGCTTTGGAGGATAGGGTCATAATTCAAAATGATCTAGACAAATTGGAGAAATGGTCAGAGGTAAACAGGATGAAGTTTAATAAGGACAAATGCAAAGTGCTCCACTTAGGTAGGAACAATCAGTTTCACACATACAGAATAGGAGGAGACTGTCTAGGAAGGAGTACGGCAGAAAGGGATCTAGGGGTTATAGTGGACCACAAGCTAAATATGAGTCCACAGTGTGATGCTGTTGCAAAAAAAGCAAACTTGATTCTGGGCTGCATTAACAGGTGTGTTGTGAGCAAGACACGAGAAGTCATTCTTCTGCTCTACTCTGCGCTGGTTAGGCCTCAACTGGAGTATTGTGTCCAGTTCTGGGAACCGCATTTCAAGAAAGATGTGGAGAAATTGGAGAGGGTCCAGAGAAGAGCAACAAGAATGATTAAGGGTCTAGAGAACATGACCTATGAAGGAAGGCTGAAGGAATTGGGTTTGTTTAGTTTGGAAAAGAGAAGACTGAGAGGGGACATGATAGCGGTCTTCAGGTATCGAAAAGGGTGTCATAAGGAGGAGGGAGAAAACTTGTTCATCTTAGCCTCTGAGGATAGAACAAGAAGCAATGGGCTTAAACTGCAGCGAGGGAGGTTTAGGTTGGACATTAGGAAAAAGTTCCTATCAGGGTGGTTAAACACTGGAATAAACTGCCCAGGGAGGTTGTGGAATCTCCATCTCTGGAGATATTTAAGAGTAGGTTAGA
Organism: Macrochelys suwanniensis; assembly: GCA_033296515.1. NCBI lineage: Eukaryota > Metazoa > Chordata > Testudines > Chelydridae > Macrochelys > Macrochelys suwanniensis. The sequence goes on from CM065799.1 coordinate 6,899,493, forward strand.
TAAATGTCTATCAGGGATGGTCTAGACAGTATTTGGTCCTGCCATGAGGGCAGGGGGCTGGACTCGATGACCTCTCGAGGTCCCTTCCAGCCCTTGAATCTATGAATCTCCTCTGCTGCCTGGCCAGATCCTGCTGATCACCTTCTGGTGACCTGTCTTCCATACCGTAAGAAGATAGGTTTCAGAGTGGGAGCCGTGTTAGTCTGTATCAGCAAAAACAACGAGGAATCCTTGTGGCACCTTAGAGACTAGCAAATGTATTTGGGCACAAGCTTTTGTGGGCTAGAACCCACTTCATCAGATGCATGGAGTGGAAAATACGGGAGCAGGTATAAATACATGAAAGGTTGGGAGTTGCTAAGTTCGACCTGGCTGGGAATTCTTTCTCTGCTTACATTAGCCCATCACTCGCGCGTCTCTTGGGGTTTGCCCCGACGAGCTGGCTCAACCAGTGGCCTTCTGACTGAGTTGTGCTGGGCTGCCAGCTGTCCGTCACCATCCCGTCTCATTAGCTGCTTGTCAGAAGGACCCTGGGCTGCAATGTGTCAGATGTTATTGCTCAGGACACTTAGAAAACAACCTTTAAACTAGGAGCAGATGCTGGGAATGTACACCGGAACCAGCCTCAAGGTCTCCAAAATCAATACACTGCTGGCTACCGGCCCCCATCAGCAGCCCGGGTTTAGGCTAAACCCCCACCCTCAGCCAGCATTCGGACTGCATCAACCCCTCTTACTCTCACTGCCCAGCCTCTCTGTCCTGGGGCGGGGTACCCCGGCACTGGCTCAGGTTGTAGAATGAGTTACCACCAGCCCTGCCTCCCGTCTCACTACCAGTCCGAGCACGCTGAGCTGAAAAGAGTTGTGCCCAAGTGGATGTGGCCGGAGAGCAGCACGTGTTTGCAAGCCAACCGCCGTCCCCTAATTCCCCAGCAAAGGTAAGCTGGCGGGGTAAGCTGGCGTCAGAAAACGATGGGTGCTTTCAGAAAAGGGCATATAGTAGCAGGAGCTCTCTCTGCTGACTGAGCTGCAGATAGAAGCTGCATTGGGTACTGTAGCCCCCACCCTAGGCAGCTAGAGGCATTCCTTTCTAGCGGCACAGTTTAGGAAACTTTCTTTAATTGCTCTGTGATTAAGTGACTTTTAATTTCCTCCTGTCAACTATAATCCTATTTGCTTTTTTTTCCTTCTTCTTTCCCCTCCTGGAAATGAAGTTCATGCTCCACCTAATTACCCACCCGCCTCTATAATTGCCGATGGGGATGCAGTTGTTTGTGCTGTTTAGGTCATGAGCCCTGCTCTGTTTAATGCAGGATTGAGCTTCCATGGTGGGATTGTGGAGGCAGAGGTATGTGCGTGTGTGCGTGCGTGCGTGCGGCATAGATTGAGCTGCCGGCTAGCACTCGAAGTCCTACGTGTCTCGGAGGCCAATCATGGCTGTGTCTTTCCAGGTTGCCAGCCTGAATCCAACCCAAGGAGACAGTGGTCCTAAGGGCCTGGCTACGCTGATGTAGACCCACAGGGCAGATGCTCTGTCCTAGTGTAAAATTCAATTAGCACCACACTATCTTAGCCCGGTGCAGCACACGCGTACACTTCTACCCTGATGCCACGAGGCTATGACGGGGAGGAGGAATCCTCATAGGTGCTGTCTAGAGCAGGCCTGGAGGAAAGGTTTTCTCTGCCCAGCTGTAAGCAGACGGCAGCTTCCAGAGCAAAGACATAAAGCCTATTTCATGCTTCTGTTGTGGGAGGAGAAGGTGCTTTGGCCAGATATTCCTGGAGTCCGGCTAGCTTAAGGAAGGGAATAGTGGGGGATGCAAGTTATAAAGCCACAGTAGGTGACTCCTGAACAAAGCCTTGCTAATTCATTCAGAAATCAAGAGCATTCTCAGTGATAGATTTCCGACAGTCAGAGGGCACCAGCAGCCTGACTTGGACTTCCCGTGGCCAGCTGGACAAGGAAGATCAGGCCATGTGTCACTGGAAAGGGAACTTCTCCTACTCATCCAAGAGGTTTTGGGAGTTGACTTTTGACCCCATTTTCAGGAGCTATTCACCATCTCCCCACCCTTGTCTCACACAGGCGGTCGGTGGGCAAACAAAGGGAGATTTTGGGGGGTAAGGTTGTTAGATTTTGACTCCTTCATAAGGATGCACTCCGCTCATAAAACTCCCTCCAGAGTGGCTGAGCTAAAAAACCCAGATCCATCCAAGCAGCATGAACCCCCCTGGAAGCTGGTGGTGCCCAGAGAAGCCACCCTTCTGGCCTGCCCTGCATCCACGGCTAATTCACACTGCTCTCCGACCTGCGAAGAGAGAGCTTGCTTGGGAGATGCAAGACTCAGAGGGGCTAAGTGCACTTATGCTAACCACCATCTTGCCCTACACAGCGGGAATTGAACTCGCGACCTCTAGACCTAAAAGCATCAGCCGTCACACCGCGAGCTAAAGAAACGCCTCCCGCTTCACAGCGCTGGAATAAACTCATATCCACCAAGGGGGACCCGCAATGCGTTGATCAACGGGTTAGACGCTCACCCTTGATCATGTGCCCTGGGCATTGACACCAGGGAGCATTTTGCCTCAAGGCCTGGTGATCCAGCGGATATTTGCACGGAGTGAAAATGCACCAACCCCCGGGGGGCGCTCAGTTGTGCAGGTGCCTGCTTTCACACTGGGGCAAGGCACAGCAGCGTCAGCCCCTTCTCACGCCTGTACGGAGGCACAGCTATATTGACTTGGTTACCAGTATCCCAGGGGCAGACAGTCCCTTGGTAAGGGCTTACGGAGCAGAGTCCAGGGCCTTTATGCCCTGAAGCAGTGGCTCCTGCGGACTGGATTAATTTACAGGCAAACAAGGCACATGCCTAAGACTCAGATTCATGGCAGAGGGGCAAAAATCACAGGCAGTTCTCCTTCTCCTCCACCACCACCACCGCTTCCCCCTCACCTGCCTCGAGAGGGCACCGCCCCCCCTCAGCAGCACCCTCCTCCCCAGCGCCTCGGCCCAGCCCAGTGGGGAGGCCCCGAGAGGGAGGGCTGTTGAGCGAGTCTGGCCTGCCCTCAGCCTACAGCGGTGGCTCCTGTCCCCTGGGATGGGCCTGGCTCCCCCCTCCAAGCATTGCAACCTTGGAGGGCTGCTCAGCTTTGGCCCGCCTGCCTCTCTGTCACGGCTCTCGCTCTCCAACCTGACCCACTGCACACCGGACCCAGGCCCCATCTAGAACCTTCCTGCGACCCACTGGTGGGTCACGACTCACCATTTGGGAAATGCTGCCCTGGGCAGGGAGTTGTTAAAATGGTTCTTCCCCAGCTCTGCCACTGACCGGCTGGTAACCATGGTCAAGTCCCTTTCCCTCTCTGCGCCTGTTTCTCCTCTCACCCTGTGTCTGTTTAGACTGGAGGTTCTGGGAGCAAGGACAGTCGCTCATGGGCTCTGCGTCGGTGCTGCAGATGGGAGGTGTAAATCCCAGCTCGGGCAGACGTACACACGCTAGCTCTGCTTGAGCTAGTGCACTAAAAATAGCCGCGGGCCCGTGGCGCATGGGTGGCAGGACAGGCTAACTGTCCGAGGCCATCGGTACGTCCTCGAGTGACTATCCCATGCTGCTGCAGTTCAATCCGAGCTAGTGCGTGTACATTTACCTGCACTGGGAATTACAGCTCCTAACTGCTGTGGAGATGCACCTATGTATGTGTCCGGTGCTTGGCACAATGGGCCCCCGATCTCAGCTCATGTTTCTAGCTGCCACCACAAATTAATAATAAAAATGAGCCATGTGTTCTTTTAAAACCCCAAAGGGGGCGAGTTGCAGGTGGACTCTGGTTCCCTTGCCGACCCCTTTGGCACCTCTGAATTCCATCCCTCTCGCTCCAGATGGCAGAGCGCGGTCCACGGGGGCACAAACCCCTTTGAGTAAACCCCTTCCTCGCTCGGCTGCTCCCAGGGTTCAGAAACCTGATCATGCAGGCCGCTCCGGCGCAGTTACAGCTGTGAACGCTCAGCCAGCGCCGGGCTCGCGAGGCGGGCCAATAAAACAGGAAGGCAGCACGTTTAAACTGGTTATGCTTTGTTAAAGGGATTATCCGCGGGGTGGAATGTAAACTGGAGGAGTGAGCGCGGCTCATGGCTTGAGAGGATCCTGGCAGGGCCACCCAAAGCGAGAGTGTCAGGTGAGTCTTTCACACGTTGCTCTGTTAGGAGGAATGCAGAGACCCTGCTCCAACATCATTTATCAACGCGAGAGCAAACGCTGAAGACTGGATGGTGCAGTGGGAACAGGCAGGGCTGAGCTGGGCGGGTTTTAAAGAGGCTGCTTTTGTGAGGCTGCTGGCCACCGGCAGACCCTGTGGTTCTCTCTGGGTCTCCAGCTCCCCACCTCTGCTGCCCAATGTCCGCCCTGGGTTTCCCTAGCTCCTGACCTGGAGGAGGCAGACCTGGAAGAGAGTTATCACTTCATACACGCAACAGGGACACGCCCAAGGTACCCTGCAGAGCCAATTAGGGGAGTGGTCTAGCTGCTTCCCTATAGTGATGGGGTGTTGTGCAGACTGAGAAGGGGGCTAATGAACCCATCAGGCCACAGCTGAGGGCAATCAGGTGGTTAAGTGATCCCCTGGCTGAGTGAGGGAGCCCAGCTGAGGAGGAACAAGCTGGGCTGGCCTTATAAAGGCAGGACGTCGGCAGCAGAAGGGGGGCTGCTGGAAAAGGCTGCCGTGATTCTCTGGGAGGAGGGAGGTGTGTTTGGAGCTACAGAGACAGGGTAGCTCACATTTACTCCCAGGGAGGAGGCTGGCAGACCCAGAAATGGGGGAGTGCCAGATGGTAAGGAAAGGGCTCAGGGAAAGGCAGTAAAATCCAAGAGGGAACAGACCTTGGCTGCTCGTTAGATGGTCCCTGAGCTAGGACCCAGAGTAGAGGGCAGGCCCGGGTTCCTCACCAGTACCATGGGGCGGGTAAAGGGAAGACTGCCTGAGGCGGCTGGTGAGACAAGACTTTGATACATCCCCCTGGATGGGGAAAACCAGGTACTGCCCCTGGCCTGAGGGCTGAGTCACAAAGAGGAGGCGGCAGTTCCTGGCACGAGAGCAAGAAAGAGACAGAGTGATGGAGTGCAACCACCAGAAGGGAGGTTGGCCTGGCAGAGCTAATCCCCAGAAGTGCCAGGAGGAGGAGCCGTCCAGTGGTGAGTGGAGCCCCCCCCCCCCCCCCCATCTATATCTGATGTGACACAGGTACTATGCTGCCCCATGCACGGGACTTGTGGCAAAACCACAATCAAGGCCTAATGAAGTGAGGCCAGATGGGGGATACCATTAATCACACTGTCTAGTAACTTCCCCGATGAGTAATTCCCCTGAATTCATGGGGCTACTTGTAAAGTAGGGTACTACTCACAGAGAGTAAGGGTGCCACCATCTAGCCCTTTATTTTTAACTATGGCAGGACTCACCACGGAGACTGGGAACCCCTTCCTCCCACTGCTGTTCAGGGTACCGCTTGTTCCGGTAACGACCCTCCCATGGGAGTAGGCGCTCTGCAATCTTTGGGTGTCTTTCTTAGGGAAACGCCTGGCTTTCAAGGAAGAACCCTGGCAGTATCCAGAATATCCCCTTGTTTATAAAACAGAAATCAGGAGCTGGGAGCAGCCCCCCGGCTTGGCGCTGAGCAAAACCCGCTTGAAGCAACACAAAGTCGCCACTTTATTATGAGATTTATGTCTACGGAGAGAACAATCCTGGAGCCCCCTGCGCGTTTCTGCAACTGGATCCCTCCCCTCATCTGTATCCAAAGGGCAATTAGGACTCTCTGATCAGGACGCGAGTTATTCCTGTACAAATTAGAGGAAACAGGCCCAGGAACAGCTCCTTGCGGGCCGGCTCAGCTGCCGGAGGTGAAGATCAGATTCCAGGTTGCTCCTTTCAATATGTTTCCCATTAGACAGATAAGAGCGGGACTAATGCAATTCTCCTTTTGTGAACACTTGTCATGGAGATTAGGGTGCTGTACTTGACGGCATCAAGGGCTTTAGATAAATCCCCCGAAACAGCAGCCCTCCCACGAGCCATCGCGAAGAGAATCCCATTAAGCTGCTGTTCTCTTGCCAGCAATACCATTGCAGCCGTGTTTCCTGCTACGGAGCTAATGATCCCACAAATGGGGAGGAGCAAACTCCAAAATGGGCAGCTGAACCAATCTCTGCCAGAGTTCAGGTTCTCAGGGAGGAAGGAAATTGGCCTATCTAAGCTACCTAAGGAATTTCTGCGCTGCCCATCCCTTTGGTGTCCAACCACCAGCAATCCAAGACTGTTCCTGGAAATGCCATGGATGCCCCTGTCTTTCCTGTCCCAATCTTGCATGGAGTCTCCATCATTCCCCATGTCAACTGGAGAGGCAACTAACGCCGACTGGGACAGTGGAAAGACCACCATGGTTCTCAGGTGCCCTGTGGTGAAGAGATGGACTTTGTCCATTGCCACAGCAAGCCCAGCAGGATATATTTTTTTTCACTGCCAGATGGTTTATTATCCCAAACTGTCCCCACTCTGTCCCAGACCCAAGCATCTCTAGCTACCAGCAACTTTCGGAGCATTTTGTAGAAAAGAACGGAATAGGAATAGAAACTGTCCCCTAGCTGGCTTTGCAGAGAACCTTGGGTACATCCCTGATGCAGTCCCTGCCATCTCTGCTCGGGCCATGTCTTAGGAAAACCCAGTGTGGCAACAGTAGGCAGCACAGGCTAAGAGCTGGAGAGCCCCAGAAAGCCACAGGGTCTGTCTCCAGACTCAAGGATGCCCTCTGTATCCCAAACGTTACAGGCAGGTCACAGTGCCACGGCTGCGTCTCCTTAGCCCATTTGCTCAATAGGAGGGTGCCCATCCAAACGCTGGCCAAATCATGCACATTACTTGTCGGGCGAGGAATCAAAGAACAAGGTGGTTTGACTCCAGGGCTTACGTTGGGTTTGAAAAGTATTAAGGCCCGAATGCTGCTGAGGTTTGTGACCTTCCCGCCTGATGAGGTGTGACATGGCTGGAGACCCCTGCAGCAAACTGGTTACTGTTTAGTGACTCGTTATCACTTCCCGGTGGCGTCCGGGCAAGGTCCTTGAGAAATACGGTGGCCTGAAGGACTCAGATGGGACTGTCTGATGATCCTGGGAAAATTCAGACCCATGGTTCGTTACTAGCACAAAGGGCTGAATACTGCAGTGTAAACGACGGGCCCATGTCCCAGAACTCACTGGGGGCACCGTTATGGGAGCGCACATGAGGCCTGAACACACGGGGCCCGATTCCCTGTTATCTTGCACCGTGTGTGTTCACATGCACAGCACAATGGCGGATCAGGCCCCTGAACGCCGATGTGATGCGTTGGCGTGAGGAGTCCTAACCCAAATCCTGACTGGGGAAGGTCAGTTTTCGGTGGCTGTCTCCCACGCCTTTCTCTCTGCGGCTGGGCTCCTGCCTCCCTGCCCCAGTCCCCACCGCTTCCATTTGACGGGCAGAGCGAAGAGCGTCTCTCCTGCCTTTCTGCTCCCCGGCATTCCCATACTCAAGGAAGCTCCTGCCGGCGAGTGAATCCCACTGGGACATAAAGATCCTGACGGGGACTGCAAACCTCAGTGAGATGCTCTGTGCCCCCAGGGCACAGACAAGCCCAGGGCAGGGAAGGGAGAGTGGCTTGTTAGGCCAGAGGATGCTGAGTCAGGAGCTGACCCCACACCGCCGCTCCCATCCCCATCAGGCTGCATCCATTGGCACCTGATCGAAAGAAGGGTGCCCATTGACTGATCTGAGGGGCTCATGGGGTGGCAGGAAGCCCAGCAGCTGGGGCCATGTAGGCAGGCAGGGACGAGAGGAGGGAGCCCGAAGGAGGCCACTGGTAGGGGGTGGGGAACCTGGCTACTGACTGTGCCCAGTGTGATGTTCCCCAGGTGTTATCCGGACCGATGATCTGCTAGGTCACCCCAATCCTTGACTCTGGGAGCCAGCCTTACCCTGCTCTGCTGTGAGAGCCCCCACTCCTGGGCTGTTCACGCACAGCCTCTGCCATGTAAGCTGCTCCTTGGATTGTGCGACCGAATGACACTAGCCAATATCGCCGGTCCCAGACGCAACCCTAGGAACCTCCGTCTTGCAGTGTCGTTATGCCCGCTGGACGCTGTAAGCTTATATGAGTTCGTCAATTTAACAAAGAAATTGATATGCCCCAGGCTTGTTATCCCAAGGGGAGTCTCTGGCATGCTTCAAACCAAACACACTGCTTCAGGTAGAATAAACAAACAGATTTATTAAGCACAAAGATAGATGTTAAGTGATTATAAATCAGAACATAACAAATCAGATTAAGACAAATGAAATAAAAACAAAACGCCTTCTATACTGAACTTAACACTTTCAGTGCCCTTACAAACATAGATGCTTCTCACCACAGGCTGGCTGGTTGCCCTTGAGCCAGGCTCTCCCTTTTGATCAGTGCTTCAGTTGCTTGGTGGTGATGTCTGTAGATGGAGATGGAAGAGAGAGGAAGAGCATGGTAAAGTCTCTCCCTTTTATCATGTCCTTTTTCCCCTCTTGGCTTCGCCCCCCAGCCCCCGCCCTTCAGAGTCAGGTGAGCATTACCTCATCGCAGTCCCAAACTGACCAAAGGAAGTGGGGGGGACTCACTCAAGAGTCCAACAGATCCTTTGTTGTTGGCTAGGCCAGTGTCCATTGTTCCTGTGAGGCTGGGCTGGGTTTGTCCCATACATGTGCTTGATGAGGTGTGAACTGTCCCTCTGCTCTTAGAGAGTTTTTTCCTGGGCTTATTTTAAGCCCTGAAGACACATTTTTAGCCTCATAATGATATACATGAAATCACAACCTATAACATTACTAGAACATTGATTACTATAACATCACTATAACAACAATGCTCAGTGCACCATGAGCCTTCCGAAGACACCTGGCATGACAAACTTTGCATTGGCTGCCACACAATCGTTTTACAAGGATGAACATGGGGGTGCTGGGTGTTCCCACGAGGTACAGAACATCACACCCCGTAAGCAAATAGCCCTGCAGACGGTGGGGCTCCTGCAGGGTTGTGATAAAGCGCAGTGGTGGCTAAGGACACCGGGCGCTGCGGTGGTCAGTTACCGAGGCTGGCAAGGACTCTCAGGGCACCACCCCGGATGCTCCCCAACCCCACCACCCTGTTCCCTGGACCGAGGGAAGGGGGTGGAGGAGGGAGCAAAGAGCCACTCCACAGTCCCACTGGAAGCAACTTGGGGATGGGGAGAAGAGCAGCGTGTCCGCATCTCCCTGGACATGCCCAGAGAAGCAGTGGCATGGGGAGGACAGCACTGGTAGATCTTCCTGCCCCCCACCCCCGCTGTCTCCTACCACTGGGCAGTGGGGCCACTTTTACTGCCCATTTCCAACTGGGGGAGCTGCATTATTTGTATTGCAACAGTTCCATTGTGCTGGGCTCTGTCCATACACGGAATCCGAGACGGCCCTTGCCTCAGGGAGCTTACATTCTTAAGAGATGAGACAAATGGGAGGGGATACCCTGGAGAGATGATTTGCCCAACATCCCACAGCAGAGCTAGCAACAGAACCCAGGTGTCCTGGCTCCTACTTTAGTGCCCTAACCACTAGACCTGTTCCCTTGGCTCCCAAATTTTCCCTGGGTAGATGCGCTCAAAATGGCTTATGCATGGAACAGGCACAGAGAAGACTGAAAGAAACGCCTCACTGCAGAGTTTGGTCCCTTTACCTGGGCTTCCCAGCCCTGCCGATGGGTCTGGCTTGCTCTTAGTGAATCAGCTCTTTGCAATTTGCATTGTAACCTGCTAATAATCTGGCCCATTAATCAAAGAAATGCATGTGGAGCAACTCCCTCTCTGTACATCGTATGTCCAGCGCCCAGCCCCGGGTGAAGAGAAAAAGGGTCATAAAAATATGAATAGGTTTATTCTGCCACATTTCAACCCGAGCAGGTTCATAATTCATGGGCTCTGTGTGGGAGTTCGCCCGTCCCTTCCAATAACAGGACTTGCAGTAACTAATTTCAATAGGATGTTCTCATCAGATTCCTGACTTTATGCGTAAGGCCATTTTAAGACTTCATTTCAGCCAGGTCTGCCTTATGCATGTAATCTACCTTCCTCAAACAACACATCCTCTCTCTCTTTCTCTCTCTCTCACACACACCCCATACTTCTCCTTATACAGACTTCTTCCTCCACCCCACCCGCTTGGAAAAGAGGCGACTAAGGGGGGATATGGTAGAGGTCTATGAAATCATGACAGGTGTGGAGAAATAAGGACGTGTTATTTACTCCTTCTCATAACACAAGAACCCGGGGTCACCCAATGAAATTAATAGGCAGCAGGTTTAACACAAACAAAAGGAAGTGTTTCTTCATGCAGACACAGTCAACCTGTGGTACACTTTGCCAGAGAATGTTGTGAAGGCCAAAGACTATAACAGGGTTCAAAAAAGAACTAGATAAGTTCATGGAGGATAGGTCCATCAATGGCTATTAGCCAGGATGGGCAGGGATGGTGTCCCTAGCCTTGGTTTTGCCAGAAGCTGGGAGAGACACTTCCCCCCGTATCCTTCACAGTGACATTAGTATGATCTGATTATGACATAGTTATGATGTATTTTATGCAAGATAAATCATGTGAGATGTCATTGGAAAGGTTATGATTTGCGGAATATGATTATCCCATTTGTATGCATGCATCATTTTTGTATCCAAAGTTATGAATATTGACTGTGGATCTATTTCACTTGTAGCTATTCCTGGGCAGCGCCCACTAGGCAAAAGGCTCCAGTCTAGATCAGCGGGTCTCAAACTTTAGCAACCCAAAGACCCCCATTTTTATTTAAAAATTTTTGCGGACCCCCAAGCCCTGCGCTCAGCCCCAGGCCCTGTCCCCACTTCACCCCTTCCCCCAAGGCCACACCCCTCCTCTTCCCTGCAGGCCCCACCCCTCCTCTTCCCGCCTCATTCCACCCAGGGCCGACGGATCTGGTTCCAGGCCTCTTTTTCCTCCTCCAGACTAAGTGAGATCATCATGGTTTTTGTGAATTCCGATGCTGCTTTGTGTAACCGTGACCATGATGCGCACGCCGCCCGTCTCGCCCGGAAATGAAAAACAGCCAGCACTGCACACTTCAGAGAGGAAATACAAACCCCATGGCTCCCGCCACGAGCCACTCCGGGGGCGGGTACAGCTTATGGGCGGAGCTGGGACCACTGTACACGGAGCCAATCCAAGGGACCTTCATGGCATCTGCAAGGAAGTGGGTGATGGGAATAGTCTCGTGTCTGGGGACTGGGCATCGCTCCCATGAAGACCTGGTTCTGCAATGGACTATTATTTGCATTCCAGTAACCCCTAAGGGCTCCAACTCAAATCCAGGCCTCATGGTGCTGGGCGATATATATACACAGTCCCTGCCCCCAGCAGCTTACATCCCAACAGACAAGACAAAGAGCGGGAAGAGAACGGCCCCAAACAGCAGGACTCGTATCCAGGTCTCCTAGTTCCCAGTCCAGTCCCCTCTGAATTGGTGGATGCTGCTTCTCGGGGCCTTTGCTCATACGTTCGCTAAAATCCCAGTAAGACAAGGCAGTTTGTCATTTTCACGCCTCGCCAGGTCAAGTGAAACACGAGGAGGGGAGGGTATCCCGCCACCAGCTAACACGTGAAAGCTGCTAGCTGCCTTGTTCTCACCTAGGATTTTACTCTGCAAATTGGAAGCTCTTTGGAGCAGGGACCATCTCTTTGTTCTCTGTCTCTACAGTGCTTAGCACCATGGGGTCCTAGCCCATGATGGGGCTTCTAGGAGCTACCGCAGTACAAATAATACAGAATAATCCGTGTTAGTTAACACAGGCTAGCTAACACATGGTGAAAACCTGATGTTGCTTCCTAGTGACGAGAAGGCCTCCATGGAAGCGCTTGGCAAAAGTTCACTAAGGATATCTCTCAGTACCTCCATGAGGCACAGGAGGCAAGTATTATGGACCACTCCATCTCTCAGTTTACCCATCTGTAAAGTGGGTGGAAGGTCTCTGGGCTTGATCCAAGGTCATACAGGAAGTCTGTGATGGAGCAGGGACCTGAACCCAGGCCCCTGGCTAAGGCCCTAATGACTGGACCAGCCTTCCTCTCTGGCATTGACACTGGTCCCCCAAGGAGATGAAGTTGGTGGTGTTCCCGACTCTGCATGTGGAGTCTGCCTGTTGGATTTTCCCTGCTGCTCACATTCAGGCTGCTTCACGTAGGCCTGATGATTTTCCTGACACGTCTGAACCCAAATCCTCGCGAAGGCACTGCCCTATGCTGAGTGCACTCGAATTTTCACAGCGCGTTAGGATAAGAGAACAACCTCTTTATCAACCGGGGTCCCAGCTCAGGTTGCAGAACAGCTGTACTCCAGCGGTGAGTGAGTTATTACCACGCTACACAGCTGGCTTGCAAGCCCCCCCCCCCCCCCCCCCGCGCGCGCAGGGGTTTCTTCAGGAGACGGCAGCAAGCATAAAGAGAACGTAGCTGCTTTGGGAGAGAACAGGTCCCTCGGCTCAGGATGTATGTAGTACACACCTGTTATGCCTGTCTGCCATTTTGTGAGGCAGAGCCAGGGCAGCGTGTTACGGAGAGGGCACACGCTGTGCTCTCTCTCTCACGCACACACACAGCTGGAGTACATCAGCGCAGCTGCTCTGAAATCAGCCGAGGATCTTGGGTCCGTCGTGGCTGATAGTTTCCCTTAATCTAAAATAAAAGCTGTTCACACTGCCAGTCTGCTTGCTCTCTGGGTTTGGTAACACATAATGGCGTAGTATCTGTCTGCCAGCATCTACATATTCTACCCACTGTCTTCCTGTTTATGCTATTCCCATCCTTGTCATGGCCAGATGCCTTTATTCATGTCTCCCTTGCCAAGAGAAGTCAGTCCACTAAAAGACACTGCCTCACCCATCTTGTCTCGCTGTTCATTCATGCAAGACAGAACTGTCTGTCTTCCCCTTTCGCACAGGTTTGGACAGGATGTTCTGCGGAGAAGCACAACACAAGTTGGGATTCCTTGGTTTTGCGCCAATTTGTCGTGTGTCCTTCAACATGTTCCATAGGATCTGATCCAAAAGTTCGCTGAAATCAGTGGAAAGTTTCTCCTTGACGTCAGTGCCCTTTGGATCAAGCCCAGAGACCTTCCACCCACTTTACAGATGGGTAAACTGAGACATGGAGTGGTCCATAATACTTGCCTCCTGTGCCTCATAGAGGTATTGAGAGACTTCCTTAGTGAACTTTTGCCAAGCGCTTAGAGTCTCCCAGATCAAAGGCACCATATAGACGCAAACAACCAGTATTATTTTATTAAGCCATGGCCTCTTCCAATTCTTTTAATGGTGTTTTCTTTGTGGTTTTGGTTTGGAACATCCTCTTTTCATTAAGGAAAGAAAGAAAATCTGTCTTGGATTGAAATGACTTTACTTTATCCATTAATGTCATTATGTCCCCAAGTGCTCCGTTCAAACACCTGGGGCGTGATAGAATGTTAAAACAATAATTACCAGAAACGAGACCCCATGACCCAGAAATCAAGCCAAACAAATAACAAGGGATTTGGACAAACAAAAATGTAACATTCTTACGTGACAATAAAGAATCTCCCGCCCTGGTCTGTTGGGTCTGTTACTGCATGAATGGGTCGGAATCCCAGCTGTGCCCAGTGGAGAATTCTACCTCTATGGCACAGTGTTTTGTTATGTTTCCCTCTTGCACGATTTTGTGTCACACAGCCCTCGGTCTGATCATTTTGGCTCTGTCAGATGGTGTTGCATCCCCGGGCTTTGTGTGGGTGGCTTTGATCGGAGCACCAGGTACTTGCCACCCAGCGGCACAATGGAGCGCACGAAATGGGGACTGTGATGCATATCAAGGCTGAGGCGTGCAAGGTCTGCTTAAGCACGGAGGGCGGATTTCATCCAAGTGCGAGGCTGAAGCCCCATTTAACCCCAACGGCATTACACTGCCCCTCTGCACAGGTGAATTTAATCCTGAGAGACCAAGGCTGGGTCTGCTGTGCAGAGCCAAAGCCGGCCGAGCTCCCTAGGGTAGACCCAGTGCATGCCAACAGAAGGAGGCGCTCGGGTGGTGCAGCTAGTTTGAGAAGCACTGCCCTAACGCCCCTACTCTACTTGCGCTACATTGATGATATCTTCATCATCTGGGCCCATGGGAAGGAGGCCCGTGAGGAATTCCACCAGGATTTCAACAATTTCCACCTCACCATCAACCTCAGCCTGGACCAGTCCACACAAGAGATTCACTTCCTGGACACTACAGTGCTAATAAGCGATGGTCACATAAACACCACCCTATATCAGAAACCTACGGATCACTATACTTACCTACATGCCTCCAGCTTTCATCCAGACCACATCACAAGATCCATTGTTTACAGCCAAGCTCCAAGATCCGACTGCATTTGCTCCAGTCCCTCAGACAGAGACAAACACCTACGTGATCTTTATCAAGCGTTCTTAAAACTACAGTACCCACCTGGGGAAGTGAAGAAACAGACTGACAGAGCGAGACGGGTACCCAGGAGTCACCTACTACAGGACAGGCCCAACAAAGAAAGTACCAGAACGCCAATAGCCATCATCTACAGCCCCCAACTAAAACCTCTCCAGGGCATCATCAAGGATCTACAACTTATCCTGAAGGAGCAGATGGGTCACTACAGAAACTAAATCAATTTGTTAGTCTCTAAGGTGCCACAAATACTCCTCATTGTTTTTACAAAAACTAATTTCCCCTTGCTAAATACTCTCACCTTCTTCTCAACTCTTTGAAATGGGCCACCTTGTTTACGTTGGCCTCATTAACACGACAAAAGTGATGTCCACTCCTTCTTGTCAACTGTTGAGAATTGCCTACTTCCAACTTCCATTGAATGGGCTCGTTAGCACTGACCCCCACCCCCGCTTGGTAAGGCAACTCCCATCTTTTCATGTGCTGTGTATTTATACCTCCCTACTGTATGTTCCACTCCATGCATCTGAAGAAGTGGGTTCTAGCCCACGAAAGCTTGGGCCCAAATCAATGTGTTAGTCTGTAAAGTGCCACAAGGACTCCTCGTTGTGTTGGCTTAGCAATGACAGTGAGTGCACAGGGGCTCCTTGCCTCCCACTGCATTCTGCTGGCTTGCCGTGACCTGGGGTGCAGTTTCGGCTGCTTGGGCCTGGGGCAGGCGCCTCTCAACATGACTGACAGGCTAGACTGCGCACAGCGGACTGGAAAGCGGCAAGCGTTGCCTGGTGTAGCTGAGACGCACAAGCCTCATCCTGTATGATGCTGAAGCCAAAGGGAGTTAGGTGCCTTAATACCTTGGAGGAGCCAGGCCTGAGAACCCTTCCACTCACACTTGGCATTGCACTGACTCAGGAGCGTGCTACCCCTCGCGAGAGGTTCTCGCCAGCTCCCAGGATCAAGTCCTTCACAGACATTGAGGAACTCGACTTCTTTTCTTCACTACATCAAGTTAAGTCAAAATGTGCCTTGACCTGCTTCTTAATGGGCCGTTCAAAGTCAGGTGTGACTGCTGCAGTTGGAGGTTGGTTTCCCCGGGTCATTCACCTTGCGGGAGATACGAGGGGCAGCACCGTCGACTTCCCCCCACCTCTTTCTCCATGTGGTTACGTAGATTCTGTAGGCAGTAACCTAGCCACTGGTTGCGGGTGGGCAGCCATGTCTTTCTGTAGCGCATGGCTCACATGCAGGATAACAGCCTACTACTTACGTGCACCTAACACAGCCTGCGCTCTATTCCTGCTGCCGAGCTTGGGTAGAGCCTTTACAGCGGCATAGCAGATTTTTTTTTTTTTACGAGCAATGGTCTATACCATGCTGTTAAATGCTCCAGAGAAAGAGTCTATCATGCACCCTCCAAAAGTGGGAGTCAGTCCGAGGCGCAGCCCTATACGCAATGCTTCCAACCTCTTCAAGTACAGTTGTATTTCATCGGTGAAGCGCTTCAGGGACTTTGTGTTCCGTCATCATGGAATTTTTATGACTCCTTTGTGTGTATATAATATGATTGCCTGGGAACAGGGAGAGATTAATCATTGTTCCTTTGTTAGTTTTCGGGAATTTTTAATGTCTGTGTTTTTATCCATCCGTCATGTCAGAATGTGGGGTCCATGGGCTAGCTGACATTTCCAATGACTTAATTGCTTAGATTTTTCCCTTTCTGTTTATGGCCACTTGCTCATATTAGATTTTGAGTGAGACATTATGTGCTGAGCACTTTCCGGCTGTCTTCAGGTTTTTCACTCCATTCCAGTGTCTCCTCTTACTGTGTATCATGTATCTAAAACATCCCTTCCCACACGGCTTGATGAATTAACTGGGAGCTGGGAGGTGGACTAGAGAAATAGTGAACATGGAACGTGTATGCCAATGAGTCGGGATGACATCTGAATCGAGGAGGGGCGCTTAGACATCTCCTCTTAAGAAGTCTCTGTATGGAAGAGACTTTCAAGGGTCCTTACCACTGATGCTGCCTGCACTGTGTCACTCTGGTACTTTATCTTCACATCTAGCTACTGGCAGGAGGAAAGGACTCTTGTCACCTGCCACTAATTAAAGTCCTGGCCCTCAGCCAGGTCTATGATCAGCTTCATTGGGGTGCTTCAGTGGTGCTTCTGGTGCCAGCACTTAGCTGCAGTGCTTCATTTGTACCAGGGCTTACCAGGGCTGATGTTAGCTGCAGAGAGAACACCAGCATTGGCGCAACAGTCTTCCCATCTCATACGGAGAATCTTCCTAAGGCAGCGCTGGTGGGCAACGTTCCCTCTAATTTTTGGCAGGCCGTGCGTGCAAAAAATGTCTTCTGGGCAAATTTTTGACAGGCCGTGTGCGCAAAAAATTTCTTCTGTGCAAATGTTTGTGCTTCCGTGCAATTTTTGTGCGCGCGGTGTTTCGCCGTGTGCACGGGGTTTAGGATCTGTGTGCACGCGCGCACGCGCACAGCTTAGAGGGAACAATGGCCCCATCTCGCGTCATTGGATTTCTGCCGGTTTAGAACCAGGGTGAGCGAGACCAGGATGGAGCCCGATATGCCCAAACCCAGACGGTGAGCAACGCTGGTGGGTGTACGAACGACGCCACAGGGGTTTGCGTGGCGGGGCAGCTCCTGTAGCTGTTCTGCCTGCAGGAGGATTTGCTGTGGCAAGATGCCCCCAAGAAGGAACCCTGTTCGATCCTGTATGAAGGTGCCATATGTGTTCCGCCAGCTGGTGCAGAAGGCGGAGAGCAAGGGTTCTCCCACACCCCACTCTCCGTGGTGCTAGTGCTGCTGGCTTCACTTGCATCCTGTTCTTGGAAGGCAAGGTGTGCGTGTTCCTGGATTCTGGCTGCTTCTTGCTTAGCTGTGCCTGGCAGCGAAGGCTTCCCTGCGCCCCTCTCCTCCTCACCCTGTGCGCCCCACGAGAGCAGCAATAACTGTGGCTCCAGGTAGCGCCCCGGGGCCTGCAGATCTGGTTACATGCTTTTTACACGTGCATATTTTGCATGTCCAGGTTCGGCTGCCAGTTTGGCAAATCTAGCCCTTCCCCACCCAAATGATCATTGACAGTTTGTTGGGGAACACCCTGGGGTCCCCGGGGAGTGTGGCCCTGCGCAGACGCCGTAGTGACATGCTCCGTCTCCGTCTCTGCTCAAGTCACTCCTCACTCTGAGTAACGAGAGGAAGGGGGGGAGCTGAAACGGGCGGAGCGCGAGCTTGGCTTGCAAAGATGCAGTGCGAGGCCCTGCTGTGCCTTTATCATGCCTTCTGCCACGCCCCGTGCACTGCTGGCCATTAGCATTTCAGATCCACATTCAGGGAGGCCATTAGGCGTAGGAAAAGCTGAAGTTCATAGGGGGACTTTCGTGCAATTGTTCTAGCAGCGCAATATTGCCTGGAAGGGCTGGGATTTTCCATTTTCAGACAGATTCGCCTTACGCTGGGGTGGGACCGGGTCAGCTGTGTGGATGGGGGCTTTTTGGGTGGGGCCACGTCATGCATGTGCTCAGGGGGCTGGGAACGTGACTCTGAAGCGTTCGCTACGAGGCTGCTGGTACAAGCTAGAGATGGGATAACCTCAGCCGGAGTCTGATCCAGCTCCCATCAAAGTCAGAGGAAAGCCTCCCTCCCAACTGTATTCGGTGAGAGCTGGACTGGACCCAAGGTCTGGAGGCTGAAATGCTCAGAGGCTTATCCTCATCCAAGTGTGTTGGTCCCGGCATCTTGCAAGAACCGGTTTCCTTGTGACGTCTCCTATATGTGGTGCTTGGGGCGAGGTCAGAATGGGCTTCTCTCCCAGCACTTGTACTGCAGCTCCAGGAACCAGGACAGGCCAAGGCTCCTGCAGAAACAACCTCCAGTCATTTAAAAACAAACGCAACCCTGCACTTCCACAAACCTTTGCCAAGGGGCTGAGGCTGGGGGCGCAGGCCCATGTAGATTCTTAGCTTGTCCAAACCAGTTGGCTCAAATTTAGTTCAAATGCAGCCCGTTGATCGGGACCAAACGTCATTCCCAGCAGAGAGTGAATAAACCGCTAGGACTTGGTCTGCCCTTCCCACCCTTGGGAGCTATTCGAACAGTGGGTGGGTGAGATTCTGTGGCCTGCATTGTGCAGGAGGTCAGACGAGATGATCATAATGGTCCCTTCTGACCTTAAAGTCTATGAGTCTATGAGACCAGGGCTAAGCCATGGGGTGGGAGAAGCATGCGGTGCTGCTGTGGATGCTGGGGATTCGGTCTGGAAGCCCAGTCTCCACGGTATTTTTCACAGGCGAAGAGCTTCATTTCCCCTCCTCCCCGTCACTAAGCTTCAAGGTGGAATCCAAGCACAGGCTGAAATCATGGAAGGCGGAACAAACATCCCAGCCTTGCTCAGGGGAGAGGGGAATGCAGTCCGATGGCCCAGCGTCCACGCAGGCTGCGGCCTAGCCCCACCGTAGCCAGTGGCTGCTACCCCATCATGTGGCTTTTGGGCCACCGGTTATAAATACTCAGATCCAGTCGCCCCAATCTGCCCTCAATGGCCCCCTCTATGCTGGCCCATTTAGAGAGCCCCTGATGCCTACAGGGGGTGCATGCAGAGGCCAATGACATAGTTACCCCACCTACACCCTCCCCTTATGTAACTGGGACTTAAATTGCCTGGAATAGTCCATGTCGGGACGGGTTTCAGCCCAGGTGCAAACCTGGTAAAGATTAGCCTGGCTTTCTTCAGGCCGCATTGGACCCTATGACGTGAAGAGTTACCTGATGTTTTAGGAGCCCTTCACTCAGGCCTTGTCTACATGAGGGAAATTCGCAGAGGAAGTAAATTAAACTAAACCGAATTAAGGCCACTTTAATCCTGAATCACAGAATCCCCGCAGGGTTTAATGCAGTTTAACTACGCCACTTCAAATTCATACCTTCAGTGAATGCGGATTAATGGATGTCCCTGTGTAGACAAGTCCTAAATCGCACTGATGTAAACCCCAGTTTGCTCTGGGGCATTGTGTCTACATTAGGTGCTTGTGCTAGGGGGGACAGGATGGCTTTGTGGATAGAGCCCTGACCTGGGACTCAGGAAAGCTGGAGACCATTCCTGGCTCTGCTGTTGGGTGACCTTAGGAAAGACACCTCGCCTGTATGTGCCTCAGTTTCTCCATCTGTGAAATGGGAATAATGGCACTTCCCTCCTTTGATGCACAGCACTATATAACAGTGAGGTATTACTTGTGGTCAGGTAGCTGCCCTGGTGTAAATTTCCCTCATGCAGGCAGGGTCTCAGTCATTTGCGAGCGCCTTCCATTTGACAAGGCAGCATAAATATTTAAACTAGCGGCGTGGACGTGGGGGACGGAGATGTGTGTGAAATGCCCTTTGCAAGGTCTTTAGCTCCTCGGGTTACAGCAGCAGCACATGGAAATCATTACGGCTCTGAAACAGACGCAGAGCCGGGCTTGCAGTTTTATATACTGGTGACAATAGCAGCAGCAAATCCATCAGCTCCTCCAATCCCAATAATTTAATTCCCCCTGTAAAATCAAGTAATTGCAACCACGTGGCTTTGTTCTCAGCTTTCTTCTGCACCGGCATCGACTATTAATTCAGCCATGCGGCGAATCAGCTGTTTCGCGCGCAGCAAGCCTGGGAGGGAGGCAGGAGAAGCGGAGCGGCGGCTCTCTCGGGAGAGGAGGCGGAGTGGAGGTGAGCTGGGCGGGGGAGTGGAGGTGAGCTGGGCGGGGGAGCCGGCGGGGAGTTGAATCCAGGGGGAGCCACATCAGCCTGTGCGGGGATCTGGCGCGTTTTAAGCACATCATGGCTGGTGGCTCAGATTCTCCTCGTGGCTGCTGACCGGGGACAGGAGTCAGGGCGAGCTGACATGGTGAGCGAAGGGACTGTCAGGCCTGCCACCTCTGTCTCAATGCTTCTCCAGAGGTCAGAACAACCTCTCTGCCACAGTGCTCGTGGTCAGGACTGTGGAGGCAGCAAGGGGGGTTCAAGGTTCGAGCAGCAGAGGAGGGACAGAGTGGTACAATGGTGAGCGAGCGGCACCATGGGGAAGGAGACTTGGCGTCTATTCCCAGCACTGCCGCTGAACTGCGGAGCGTCCCTTGGCAAGTCTCTTCCCCTCTCTGGGCACGTCTACAGGGCAAACGGAAACCCGCGGCAGCGAATCTCGGAGCTCAGCTCTGCAGACTCGGGCTTGCGCCGTGGCATTAAAAATGGCCTTGTAGACGTCTGGCCGTGGAACACGGAGCCCGGAGCCCACCCCACTCCCTAGGCTTCAGAGCCCGAGCTCCAGCCTAAGCCCGAACATCTACACAGCTCGGTTTCCCCCTCCCGCCCGCTGTCTGCCTTGTCTTTTTGCACTGTGTGTATGTACAGCACCTAGCACGGGGGGGGGGCCCTCTGATCTCCATCGGGCCCCTAGGCGTAGCATCCTGCTGTGATGGGGGATATCAACGCCACTCTGGCAGTGACAGGGTTAAGGGGAGCCACTGACCCCAATTAGAGGAGGTGGGTCATTAAGGATTAGAACCGGCTGAGGAGATCTAGGCTGGGCAGCTCCTATAAAGGAAGGACCCCAGGTACAAGGTGGGGGAAGGAGACACAGAGACCAGCCCCATCCAGGAGAGAGGTAGGTAGGAGTTTCCTCTCTCTGGGAAAGGAACCAGAAAGGGGCTTGTGGGAAGGAGCCTGTGTCCTGGCTGGGGCTGTCTCTGGAGACTCCTAAAGCAGGCCTGGGAGACTTCGAGGGAGAAGCCCTGTGTCTGTGGCTTTGGAGGAGCTGGGCCTGCGGGGCAAAGCCCTGGGCAGCGCTGTCCACCGGGGCGCGAGCCCGGGGAGGCTGGAGGAGTTTTCATTCCACTGAGCTGTGACCTGGGAGGTGGTTAACCTGGTAGGGCTGGGACTCTCCCTGCGACGTGGCCCCAGATCCCTGGAGGCGGAGGCAGGCAGTGCTGGGTCTCGCCACGAGGAGGCGCTCTGGGGCGGTGAGTCTGGGGTGAATACAGTGCTGCTGGTGGGGACTGAGGTGCGCTGACGCCGCTGCCGGAGCGCAGGTGAGGACGGAGCGTCTCTGGCGGAGGCTTGTCCTGGGGCCAGTGACTTCAACAGGAGCAGGTGGGGGCCCTCTGTCTCCAGCAGTGCGGCAGGTTCAGGGGCTGTGTGTGCTGCCAGCCCAGGAGTGTGCTGGCATGGGCCTGGGGGTGAGCCTGGGATTCACGGCATTAGTGGTGCGGGGTGGGGGGGCTAGAGGAGAAGGGGGGTTGGGGCGATAGCAGTGCTGGGGGGGCTAGAGGGGAGGGGGTTTGAGGTGGGGCACTAGCGGCATTTGGGGAGCTAAAGAGGAGGGGGTTTGAGGCACTAGCAGCATGGGGGGCTAGAGGGGAGGGGGTTTGAGGTGCTAGAGGCACTGGGGGGGCTAGAGGGGAGGGGGTTTGAGGTGGGGCATTAGAGGCACTGGGGGGGCTAGAGGGGAGGGGGTTTGAGGTGGGGCGTTAGAGGCACTGGGGGGGCTAGAGGGGCGGGGGTTTGAGGCGTTAGAGGCACTGGGGGGGCTAGAGGGGAGGGGGTTTGAGGTGGGGCGTTAGAGGCACTGGGGGGGCTAGAGGGGCGGGGGTTTGAGGTGTTAGAGGCACTGGGGGGGCTAGAGGGGAGGGGGTTTGAGGTGGGGTGTTAGAGGCACTGGGGGGGCTAGAGGGGAGGGGGTTTGAGGTGGGGTGTTAGAGGCACTGGGGGGGCTAGAGGGGAGGGGGTTTGAGGTGGGGTGTTAGAGGCACTGGGGGGGCTAGAGGGGAGGGGGTTTGAGGTGCTAGAGGCACTGGGGAGGGGCTAGAGGGGTTTGGGGTGTGAGCAGCGCTGAGGTTGCCTGGAGATGCTATTTTCAAACAACATTCCATGGAAACCTTTACAATTAAATTCATGGCTCCAAACTGGTCTGAATTATCCAGCTCCGCAGGGACGTTCCAGGAGATAAATCATCCCAAATCCTGCGGGGTGAACGCGTCTTCAACCCCCCAACTTGGGAGAGGCTGCCCCTGCTCCTCCAGCAACCTGCTGCTTCTGCTGGCGAGAAGGGGCGCGCCTGGGAACCGGGCCGGATCTGCCCCCTCCTTGCCTGTCGCTGAGAGAGTCTCGTGGGATCTGGTGTCATTTCCATGTGTTTGAGGCGAGCGGGTCTCCATTTCCCACCAGCCGGGCCTTGGACAACGCCACCTGTTTCAACATCCCATTGTTGCAATAGCCGACCCAGCCATTTTCATGCCCTCTGCCCCTGTCCCCATGGCTTTAACCTGCCTGCTCCCCTCACTAACCTGCCCCACTGTACAAATATCTCCAAGGAAGCGTGGAGCGCTTTCAAGTCCCTGTTGCTAGGAGCAACCCTTTTATTAGCAGCCACATGTGGGGCACATGTGTCCAAAGGCTCATGTGTCCCGGAGCGGCACCATCAGGCAGCAGCAGCATCAGGAGAGCTCTTTTCAGCCCAACCCTGTAGCGCGAGTCTCTCTAAAAGCGTGCCCATTCCAGGCTGGGCTATAGGATCCGACGACCCTGAATAAAACCTCCACCACCTCTTGGCACTGGTTAACCAAGAGAACAGAAATGCTAATGGGACGTTTGCAAGGAGGCCAAACCACAGCTGAGGAAGAGACAGCTGCTGCAGTCACAGTATGGCAGATAGGGGGACCAGATGTCCCGATTTTATAGGGACAGTCCCGATTTTGGGGTCTTTTTCTTATATAGGCTCCTATTACCCTTCTCCCTCCCCCTCCCCCCCCCCCCGTCCTGATTTTTCACGTTTGCTGTCTGGTCACCCCAATGGCAGATAAGGTCCAATGAAGCAATCTATTCCTCCTTGTACCCTGTCTGTCCTCCTTATCTAGGCATTCAGGAACCATGGTGATGAGCAAGGGATACCTAGATAGATTATTTATTAGTTGTATTGTCATAGCAACCAGGAGCTCTAGTTATGGGCCGTGCTAGGTGCTGTACAAACACAGAACCCAAAGGACTACAGCTGGTGCTGCTCCCCTCTGGGAGTCTGGCACAGAAGGCTCAGCCCAGGGTGGGAGTGGGCAAAGGTGGCTTTAAACCACCTTTATGCCTCCTAGGGTCGGCCAGGTCTTGGGGCCGGTGTGACCCAGGACGTAAATTAGAGCAGCCCCAGGGGCTCCTCCAACTCGTGACAGTTCTCATTGTCTGCTGGCCCTGGCACTGCAAGAGGGGGCAGTGTAGGATTGTGTATGTCGGTTCTATGTTGCTCCTGCACCGGGGGTAATCTCCCCCTGGCTGTTATAAGTCCTTTCTAGCTCCTAGATGCTGCCAGAGTGGGGCACAAGGGTCAGAATCTGGTTCATACTCTTCATATCTTCTTCCATCTCACTCCCTGTGCTCGGGTGTTTCCTTCTCCTCCTATCCCTAGACAATTACACTCCCCTATTTCAAACCCCACCCCCCCACCCCCACACACACTTCCTCGACATTTCTCCTGTAAAGGCTTTCAAACATACGGCACAAGAGAAGGGAAGGTGGAGGGGGGCTTTAAGGCAGCAGGGCCTAGTAGGCTGGACACTGGCCTGGAAGTCAGAAGGCCGGGTCCTGCCACTGACCCGCTAGACACCCTTGGTCACTCCCCCTCTCTGCATCTGCTTCCCCATCTGTAAAATAGGGATAATAATATTCATCTTCCTTTTCTAAAGGAAATTTACAGTGAAATCTGCAACATAAGAGCCAAGAATTACTGACATTGGTGCATTGTCTGCTTATCTGGGAGCAGTTCCTTAGAGGGCGCATTGTTTCCATGGACTGTCCCTCTGATTAGGATTGTAAATTCCTTGGGGCAGGGTCTGTCTCTGCACCGCCCATCTCTGCTGATGACACTCACTCAACAATAATCTCTGGTGGCCTGAAAGATACACCCCTGACTTATTCAGTGGGCCTCATCCTCTTCTCATGTAAACTGGTGTACATCAGGAGTAACTCCCCCGAGGTCCACACAGAATGACACTAGTTTTATACCTTTGCAGAGCCTTTAACACCTTTGTGCCACAAGAATGATATTCACAACCCCGTGCACCCCTACCAACCAAAAATGAGATCAATAAAATCTAAAAGTCCAAACCTCCCCCAAGCCGGGCTTTGACCCTGAAGAGGGAGAAGACCCAGAGACTCCCTGAAATCCCCTTGGGACTTTGCCTTTCTATTGCCTTTACATAGATGGCACCCAGATACTACGTTGATGGGCGGCTGTATAAATCCCCACGTGAGCTAGCGAACAACTGTTATGCTCACAGCTCTGGGCTGAGCTCTCAAGTCTTCCTATGACGTTTGTCTGCTGGCTTCGTATTCGACCTGTTGTAAATAAAATGCTAATTCTAAAAAGAGATGTGAGGCACCCGATCCTGCCGCTTCTGTCCACTCTTTGCAAAGCCCTCCCTGCTCTGTGTCCTTTTGCTCCAGTGCTGTAATTTCATCTACGTTTCCCCAGGCACGTTTCCCTCCGCTCCGTTTAGGGCTGCTTTGCATTAAGATGTTTGTTCAGCAGCTACCGGTTTTGGCAGGACATTTTTGCCTCGGTGGCATTTGTTTTCTCTCTGCGGCCCCCGGGGGCTGCGTGCGGAACGGCCTTCGTTCACAGGCGGGGGGTTCTGCAGCCCAGCAGAGGTGACTTTTCTTTGAGAGCCTTGCATTGCATCCTGCTGATTGACTGACTGCTGCAACGCTGCCCAGACCCGGGGGCAGTGGAGAGAGGGACCAGGCCAGCCCGTCCTGTGATGCAATCTGCCGCGTGACTGACACAGGCAAATCCCAAAGGGATGGACGGAGCAGATAAAGCACCACCTAGATCGGTCTCCATCTAGGTCCTTTAAGATGGTCTGGCTGGCTATTCAGGCTGTGCGCCTCTCTGGCCATCTTCTCGCTCCATTGAAGCTTTTGGTGCCTGCTTAATCACCGTCGGCGTAGGGGCATTCCTTGGTACACCCTCTTTGTAGCCGCTTCTTTCAAGCATCCTCCGCCACAACCTACGGTGCTCCCCAAGTGTTGGGACAGTTGCCGCCTGTGCAGTGGCCTGTCTGAGCCGGTTGTAATCTGGAGGTGGAGGCTGGTGACGGCCAGGGGACTTCGTTTTAGCCAGATTAATAACCATCCCAATGTGCTTCTTGCCCAACCAGACTGGCCACCTGCTACAGCGAGTCGCCAGACCGAGCCAACAAGACAATGTCTTCGGCATATTTGAGATTTCCAAGCAGCTTCATCCCGCTGACTGGGCCCTCAAGCCCTTTGCATCCTTCAAACCTGTCCTCTATTCAGAACCTCTACTAGAGGGGGCGCGTTCTGCTTTATACCCAAGAAGGGGTTCCCATCATGCCTTGCTCTTAAAGGGGTACTCACTCCTGGCAGCATGCACAGAGAGGTTAAGAGAGTAGCTACTTAAATATGGTCCAGAACAAACCTTAAAGGGATAAGCACCCCACCGCACTCCCCATCCAGCCCTATAGAAGTTCAGATACTACAGAAGATGCCATGTGAAATTGTCAGCTTCCCATGTTCCCTGAAGACCTTTCCAGATTCTCACCCTCTCCCGCTCATCAGTTTTTAATCCTTTATTTATTTTGATTGGAAATTTCCCATAATGAATTTCAGGTGGGTACTCCTCCGGCATCTGGGAATTTCCCCTGCCTGTGACAGATGGAGAGGCTTAGCTGTAACGTCTGCACTGGTGTGGCAGGGGGCGGAGGGAAGGGTATTTCCCTTGTCTTCGCTCCCCTTGGAATGAGGAGGTGACGCAAGGCGAGATATATTCATATGGATCGCCCTTCATGCCATACATGGTACTGAAGCCCCTTGGAGAGACAGCTGTGAGTGTAATAGAAAAGGTTCTAAGGGGAATGTGACTCAGGGCTTGTATTACAAGAGATGGTGCTGTACGGGTGCAATACGAGGCTTGTCCTAGTGCCACTTATCTAGGGTCAAGGCCCCACATATGCTCTGGGCGTCTTTAGCACTCAGGTAGCGATTCTGCAGCAGCATCCACCTGGCAGTGTAGCCTAGTGGATGGAGCACAGGACTGGAACATAGGAGGCTTGAGTTTAATCCCCAGCTCAGGCAATGACCTGCTGCATAGAATCATAGAAGATTAGGGTTGGAAGAGACCTCAGGAGGTCATCTAGTCCCACCCCCTGCTCAAAGCAGGACCAACCCCAACTAAATCATCCCTGCCAGGGCTTTGTCAAGTCAGGCCTTAAAAACCTCTAAGGATAGAGAGTCCACCACCTCCCTAGGGAACCCATTCCAGTTCACCACCCTCCTAGTGACATAGTGTTTCCTAATATCCAACCTAGACCTCCCCCACTGCAACTTGAGACCATTACTCCTTGTTCTGTCATCTGCCACCACTGAGAACAGCCGAGCGCCATCCTCTTTGGAACCCCCCTTCAGGTAGTTGAAGGCTGCTATCAAATCCCCCCTCACTCTTCTCTTCTGCAGACTAAATAAGCCCAGTTCCCTCAGCCTGTCCTCATAGGTCATGTGCCCCAGCCCCCTGATCATTTTCGTTGCCCTCTGCTGGACTCTCTCCAATTTGTCCACGTCCCTTCTGTAGGGGGGCCCCCAAACTGGATGCAACACTCCAGGCGTGGCCTCACCAGTGCCGAATAGAGGGGAATAATCACTTCCCTCGATCTGCTGGCAATGCTCCTACTAATACAGCCCAATATGCCGTTGGCCTTCTTGGCAACAAGGGCACACTGCTGACTCATATCCAGCTTTTCATCCACTGTAATCCCCTGTGCATGACCCTCAGCAAGCCATGTTGGCCCAGATCCTCAGAGGTATTTAGGTGCCTAATTCCCATTGATTTCAAGGGGAGTTAGGTACCTAAATACCTCTGTGGATCTGCATCTTCCTCCCTGTTTTCCTCCCCTGGCCACCTTGCCTATTTAGATTAACTCTTTGTGATAGGCTCTGTGTCTCGATATGTGTCTGGCGCAGCTCCCCGTATGATGGGGCCTCTAGGTGTCATACAAATAATGAGCGCCTCAGCTACAGTTTAAAAAGCAGGCTTTTAATGAATTAATTATGTACATGAATAATACAACCAGTACCAGCCCTAGTGTTGTGTATTTTGATAAGAGATTTATTTTACACAGTCCCCAACTTTTCGGTTTCAAATATGCCTGATTTGTGAATGGAGTTCATTGAAGATTATTACGTCATTTGATTCCACGCTTTCTTTCACATATAGGGCCACTCCCCCACTAGCACGACCTGTTCTGTCCTTCCGATATATTTTGTACCCTGGAATTACTGTGTCCCTTTGATTATCCTCATTCCACCAAGTTTCTGTGATGCCTGTTATATCAATAGCCTCATTTAATATGAGGCACTCTAGTTCACCCATCTTATTAGTTAGACTCCTGGCATTTGTATATACGCACTTTTTAAAAAAGTCACTTTTTATCTGTCTGCCAGTATGAGGTGTAATTGAACGGGCCTCTTTTTCATTTGACTATTTCTCATCAGATCCTACCCGTATTTTATCATCTTCCGTCCTCTCCTCCTTACTAGGACATAGAGAATCTCCATGAATAGATCCTCCCCTAAGGGATGTCTCTGTCCGAACCATGTGCTCCTCTGCACCTGTTGGCTTTCCCCCAGCCCTTAGTTTAAAAACTGCTCTACGACCAGAGACAATTCCTGCCCTGAAGGGTTTACAATTTAAATAGATGAGGCAGACAAACAGTGGGAGGGGACCCAGAAGAGTAAAGTGCCTAGGGCCTAGGCCAAGGTCACAAAGCTGGGAATAGCCTGGAGATCTCCAGATCTCCGTGCCCTATCCACTGGGCCATGCTGTCACTAGAGAGCTCTTTTCCCTCTCAGTTCATCAGTGCGGAAATTTAAAATCCAGGTGTGCTGGGCACATCTGCAGCTCATTTTCCTCTAGCCTGGGACGCCAGAACAAGGTGCATAGGCCAGGGAATTCCAACAGTGTAAATCAAAGGAGGGAAACACAGCCTTTGGAATCCATTTGTCCTGGAAGCATCCCGGCTTCCTCTTTGGAACGCCCCCGGTGTGGAGTGATTGGTGGAACCAGCGCCGTGCAGCTGTATGGCCAGTAAGCCTGGTCCCAGCAGCCCTTTAATTTACTGCTCTGGGAACGGGATGGCTTTCACTGGGCCATAGGAACCGCTATCATTCAAGCAGCCGGACGCGGCTGTTGGTGCCAAAACAAGAGTGTTTTATGGGAGCCTGACGAGCAAACAAGGGGCGTGCCCTGAACGAGCAGCAGCAAAGTGGGGCGGATTTATTTCTTTGGTAAATCCAAGTTCAGGTAGGGTTGCAGATGGTTTCCTAGGCCGCCCGAGGGGAGGGGAATCCTGCTGCTTCTGGGGTGTGGCTGGACAGATTTGGACGCTTTGCGGGGCAGGGACTTTGTCTGTACAGCAGCTAGCACAAGGGGGTCTTGGCTCATCGCTGGGGCTCCTAGCTGCTACCCCAGTGCAAATAATCTAGCCGCAACATGCCAGTGTGGTGCATCTGGGGAGCCCCATGAAGTAGCTATGGGCTTCGGTCCTCTTTGGAAACACACCATTGCCACTCTATTATAGCAGCTACTTTTCTCTCCGACATCTGTCTCCAAGGACATGCTACTTGTCACAGCTGCAGGTGTATTCTCTCCCACTCCATGGTCCGCTCCAGGAATGCCCAATCAGGTCACTGGTCTCCAGCTGCACACCTGTCTCTGGGCCAGGACCTTTGTCCCATTTCCTCCTGACTGGGGGTTTTAAGGCTGCCCAACGCCCTGCCATACCCTTTGATATCCCCAGCAAGCCAATCTGCCCCAAAGGCCAGCACCTGTGGGTTGCTTTCTCTTTGAGGGTTCTGACCATTACCAGTTACCACCCAGCTTTTTCTAAGCAAGTACCTTTAATCGTAAGGTAAAAGCATTGAGGAGAAAACGTATAACAATCAAAGTTCCTATACACATGCTCAGAACTTACCAGCGGTCACCTATCAGTCTTATGGGGCTCTGGTAGGTCAAGGTCTTTCCATGCCTTCCACAGGGGCTGGGCTTCCCTTGGACAGAAGGTACTATCTGTTCAATGACTCAGAAAGAAGGCCCTGAGCCAGTTTAAACCTAGCCTTGTTATATCCAAAGCCCTTTCTTTGGCTGTTGATTTCTGGAAAAACCAGTTTGAATCAGTGTGTGCAACTCTACCCCCCCACCCCGGAGTTAAATACAATCCCTGGCCACCCGTGTAACAGAAACCATGTACACAGTACAATCCCCAAAGATATTGTGTGCGGTTGCAACATCTGTCATGCTACTTTCCGGTGACTCTCACTTGATGGCTGACTTTCTGGAAGATCCGCTTCAGCCAAACTCAAGTTATTGGGCGCAATATAGAGGTAACTGGGTGAAATGTAATGGCCCGTGATACACAGGAGGTCAGACTTCGAAGGTCTAAATGGTCCCTTCTGACCTTAAACTGTACAAATCTATGAATGCTGGCACTGTATTCCCAGTTAGGAACAGTCAGGAGTGGCCCAGTATTGAGAATTCTCTCATCTTTGGCTCCATTTCCCCAGGGAATCGGTACTATTGGTATGATGGTCCAGTGTTTCCAGGCTCCGCTTGTAAGCTCCCATCTCTCGCTGTGCTCTAACTTTATGTACTGAGATTGGTTGCATCATGAGAACAGGTAATTATGAAATTAGGCAGGCTAATTAGATCGGGCGATAAAGCCCTTTGTGGAATAATGTTCTTCCAGATCTGAACACTGGACGCGGCATAAAGGGAGAACAAAGGCAGCTGTTTGTGCAAGCAGGCCTTGATGCTGTAAACACGGTCTAGTGGAGAGGTCACCGCACTGCGACCCAAGACGTTTGTTCATTCCTTAATCCTCCTGCTCATGGAGTGTACAGCGCACACTTCAGGTCACCCATTTCCTGGTCTCCTGCCAATGCTGCAGCCTGTTCTATATTGAGGCAGGCAAGGTTGGAAGCCATGACATGCCTCCAGCATGTATGAGGCCTTCCACAAGGTCTTCTCCATCCAGCTTTTGTTGGCGCTAACCCATGGACTGTATGGACTCCGGCGTACGGAGCAGATGGCCAAAGCCACCTGAATTAGCACTGAGGCTGTTGGGAAGACATTGGAGGCTGATTGGTCAAATACCTGAGCTTCTCATGCATAACGTGACAAACCACCCCAGGCCTTCAAGACACAGGGGTTCCATTCCCAGGGCTGCACCTCACCTACTGGGTAACCGTGGCCTAGTCACTTCAGGTCTTGGTGCCTCTGTTTCCCCTCTGTCTTGTCCGTTTACATTGTAAATTCTTTAGGGCAGAGATGTCTTCTACTCTGTGTATCTATGGTGCCCAGCTCAATGGGTCTCTGAGCTCAGGATGGAGTAGTCTGGAAATTCTGAAATGGTTTCATCCAAATTTTAAAAACCGAGTTTTCTCTTTAATTAAATATGAACACGAATAACGCAGTCCGGACAGTAGCCTCTGATATTTATTTTGACATGCATCAGAAGTATTCTAACACAGCTGATTTCACCCTCTAGCAGTGCCCAAAGCATGGTGAAAAGCAGGCAGGTATATTTAGACATGGAGGATGGCTTTGTGGATAGCCCACTACTATAGCACTGAAGAGTGCCAGGTTCTCATCTGCTCCTGAAAGATTAAGCCCCTCTACTTTTTATGGATGCAAATATAACCTTCAACATTCGAACCAGTTTGGGCTGGTCAACATTTTTCTCTTTATTTTTGTGACAAATTTAAAAAAATACAACAATGTTTCTATTTCAAAGTTC
Source organism: Macrochelys suwanniensis (assembly GCA_033296515.1). Lineage (NCBI taxonomy): Eukaryota > Metazoa > Chordata > Testudines > Chelydridae > Macrochelys > Macrochelys suwanniensis. Next base: position 6,930,887 of record CM065799.1, read on the forward strand.
TTGAAACAAATATATTTTTGGTTTTTTATGATTTTTTTCCCCCATGGTTGCTAATCCCCCCCCCCACACACACACACACACACGCACACAAAAAAAACTTTCCAAACTACAAAGAGACTCCTCTGTGAGACATGGGTGGAGGTGAGTGTATCAAGTATTTTTGTGAACACTCATGAAATCGGGTAAACATCACATGATGACCCTGTACCCAATCAAAAATTACACCATGGCAAACCAAAGGTGAAAATAATTGGGGGGGGGGGAGGAGCACATTTTTTTGGAGGAAAAAGAAAGCCGCAACAGCATCTTGATCATTTTTTACTAGAGTTTTTGTACAACTGCAAAGATTTGTAAAATCAAAGTTTTTTGCGATTTTTTTTTAAAGTGTGTGTGTATATATATGTTTTTCATTTTAATTTAGTTTTTAAAATGTTGCTCAGCTCAAAAACTGTTACAGCAATGTCTCCCCGTATCTACAGACACCTGAAACAGAGGCATGAGCTGCCGTCACAGAAAGACGTGTTAACTCTGAAGCCTAATGTGATATCTGTAAACATTGACAATAACTATTTCACTTCTGCTCAAAGCACGCAATGAAGAAAAATCAGCTATGCTTTCCACTCCTCTTTGGACACAGAATCTCTTTGAACTAGAAAGTTTGCTCCTGTGGCTTGTTCAGCTCTTCTGTCAAGTCCTCCTAGTCCACCCTACCTGCTTCTTTTGAGGAGAGGTAAGGCTTTGACAACAGCATTAGAAAAATGGATCTTCTCATGTGACTCTCTTAATGTTGGAGGGAGGGATAGCTCAGTGGTTTGAGCATTGGCCTGCTAAACCCGGGGTTGGGAGGTCAATCCTTGAGGGGGCCATTTGGGGATCTGGGGCAAAAATTGGGGATTGGTCCTGCTTTGAGCAGGGGGTTGGACTAGATGACCTTCCAACCCTGATATTCTATGATTCTATGTTAAACATTTAGATTGAGGCCAATACCTGCTATTGCAATCAGTTTGAGGCCCCATGATGGGACTTAACCCCCATCCCCTGCAGGGCTGGCAAATGCACCCAATTAGTCATGTTTTCTGCCTGGAGAGGTGAGCAGCTAACTGGCTCCTGGCCAGAGGGGGCAGGGCTATTCTGTAATAAGAAGACTGAAGGAGCTCAGGTGGGGAAGAGACCGCAGGGGAGACAGGTCTCTCTCTGTCAGAGAGGAGCCCAGTGCTAGGGTTTAACAGGAGGACAAAGGGAGGAGTCCACTACTGGGGCAGGGTGGGCTCCTACAGGGGAAGCCTTGAGGTAGGGTTTGCGAGTAGAGAGGGAAGAATTCAGTAGCTGAAGGGGGCAGAAGAATTATTCAGGTTCATTTGGTCTTGTTGGAGATGCCCTGAAAGGGGGTTGAACTTTGCCACCTGCCCAGCAGACTGAGCCACAGAAGGTCTGGAGCCAGAGCCAGACAGCCAGCAGAAGGCACCGATGCTGATACCAGTGACCTTACTCCTGGACGTAGGGGAGTGCTCCAAAGGTGAGTGTGTCCCACCATGGGCCCCACTGTGCTTGGGGCTATCCAAACGTCTTGTAGATGACTGCACTCTCCCCAAAGAGCTCCCAACCTGAGATGAGAGATGGCAGGTGGGTGAGACAGACAGGGTTACAAAAGTAGGATGCTTCAGCGCAAACTAGCTGTGTGCACTGGACTGAGACTTGGGGATCTGGATTCATTTCCCAGCACTGCCCACAACTCCCTGTGACTCAGTTTCCCTGTCTATGCAATGGGGATAATGGTACTTCCCTGCCTCATAGGTGTGTTGTGAGGTGCTTGGACTCTCTGGTGCTGGGATGGGGGCATATAGAATTAGCTGGGTTTTAGCAAAGAGCAATTAAGGGGATTTGCCTGTCCCTAATTGTCTCGGGGGAGGGGGGGTGTGCTCATTTATGGCTCATCTAGTAGCACTGCCATCTAGAACCCACTAAGATCCTGATTTGAGCTGCAGGGTGCACAGGCAGACACAGCAAAGCCGGTCCCTGGAGACAGGAAGTCCCACAAAAGAATTAAATCCCCTCTGGAACCTGGCCACCATTTAGTAAATGCAACTGAAACAACCCACGCCCTTTGCACTGCTCTAAATCATCCGGGTCTGTCAGATTTCAAGGGCCCAGATCTGACTTAAATTAAAAGTTGCTTCTTGTAGGATTTAAATTCCTGGACATCAATCTGTGCAGAGCTGGCCTGGCTGATTTATTATTAAAAATAACTTTCTCCCAGCAGTGTGTCTTTGCCATATTAGAGCATCGTCGCAGTCTTGGTTTGGAGAACAGGAAAAATCTCTCTAGCTGGCATTTTGTACATGTCCGTCACCCTGGTATTTAGCATCACCTGACTTGGTCTTGCCCAAGCTCAGCTGTGGAAAGAGACTGTGAGGAGCTCTTGCTGCTAGAGACATTAATAAAACTGAGAATGCATGGTGCTGCACATCGGGATTGAAAGTGCAAGCGAATTCCTGACCACTTCATCTGTAATAGGCTAGCTCAGTTCATGGATTCATACATAATATAAAAAATTTTAAGGCTAGAAGGGGAATCACTGGATCATTTGTCTGACCTCCTGCTTACCGCGGCCAGCAAACTTTACCCAGTTACTCCTGCACTGAGCCCGGTCACTTGTTTGACAAAAGCTCATCTTCCAGAAAGGCAGCCGGTTTTGAGGGGAAGCCTTCAAGAGATGGCGAATCCACCACTTCGGTTAAGTCACAAGGTTGGGACTTGGGAGGGCTGGGTTCAGTTTCCTGCTCTGTCACAGATTTCTGCTATGACCTTGGGCCCTACCAAATTCAGCATCCATTTTGGTCAATTTCACCATCATAGGATTTTAAAAATAGTCAGTTTCATGGTTTCAGATGTTTACATCTGAAATGTCATGGTGTTCTAATCGTGGGAGTCCTGACCCAAAAGGGAGTTGTTGGGGAGGGGGGGGTTGCAAAGCTGTTGAAGGGGGGGTCATGGGATTGCTACCCTCACTTCTATACTGCCTTCAGGGGTGGGCTCTGAAGGTAGCAGCTGGGGGAGGTTCCCAGACATGGGTCTGATCTCCCACCACCACCAAGAGCGGCCGTGAAGGGGAAGTCCCGTCCCCCCAAGCATATGTTCATCAGCCGCCTATGACTTGGGCCCAGATTCTCAAAAGCACTTAGGCTCTTAACTTCCATTGATTTCAATGGGACTTAGCCTCCTACATACTGTTGAGGATCTTGGCCTTTGTGTCTTATTTCCTGTCTCTACAATGGGTATAAAAGCATCTCCCTACCTGGCGGGGCTGTTGCAAGATACTAAGGGGCCAGATAAGTACCCATGAGAGTGGTTTGTTGTTTTTTTTAAAGTACCACTTTCCTTGGTAGTTTGTTCCAATCGTTAATTGCCCTCTGTTAAAAGTTTGTGCCTTTATTACTCATTGCTGTTTGGCTTTAATTTCCAGAAAACAGGAGACAGCAAGCGCAGTTTTGTGCTGTGCGCGGTCCCCCATGCCAATCATCATTCTGCATTTTTCCCTTCCCTTCAAAGCTGCACACGAAAATATCATGCCAAGAAAGATCACCACAGCCTCTCTCTGAGTCACATGCTAAAGTGGATCGCAGGTTCGGTTCTGTTTGGACAAGTCTGCAAAACTGGGCTGGAAGACCAGGTTCTGCGGGGATGCTTCTGATACGTCCGCCTGGGCCAGTGGTACCCTCTGAGCATCCCACCCCATGGCATTTTGATTGTGCCCAGTGCTAAGGGCTAGGGTGTGACTTGAGCAACACGTCTGCACAAAGGAGAAGAACCCCCACCCATGTAAGGGTAATGGGCTACTTGCCTGCTTAGTGTTTCCTTGAAGAGACAGTGTGTGGGGCAGGGAATGGGTAGGCACGTGTCTGCATCCCTTACTCACCTGCCAGAGTAGCTGAGCCAGCACTGGGGGATAGCAGTAAGCTGATGTAGGCCAGCAGTAATTACTATCCCCTGGGAGCACAGAGGAAGTGTGTGTGTGTGTGGGGGGGTTTGTGACTCAGAGGGGCATCTCTGAGTCATGCTGCTTGCTGAGGTGGAACAGTTCATGCCCCACCCTTTGCTCAGGGCTGCCCCATGGAGGCAAAATGCTAGCAGAGGGGGAGAGCAGATTCAACACATGCTTGAACACTAGGGGGAGCTGCAGGCAGGCGTCGGACAGGAAAGCCAGGAGAAAGCTAGTTGCAGTCAGGTGAGTTTGTTGCATAAAGCATCCATCTCAATCCTACTGCTTGCCTGCTTCCTACAGAGAAAGTACCACCACGTCTGGCACTTCCACTTCAGGTGCTGCTGGCTGCCAGGAAGAGCAGGGGAAGGAGCCCACTGTGAAGTCTAATTTACACAAATGTTATCTACACATTTCTGAACTTCTAAGAGGCTGAAGGTTCTGCTTTGTTTTCAGTTTTGACCCCTGGTTCAGTTCAGTTTTGAGTCTGGCTGTCTGCTTTGCTTTGCACCCAGGGAGCAGTAGGACATCCACCAATGGATGCTTCTCACACTTCCAGTACTCCAGAGAGAAATCACCACCCTTCCCACCTTCTCTCTCCTTTATCCCACTTCCACTGCTTACTTCCTTCACCTTTCAAACCCATCACCTGGGCCTGGTAAGGTACCTATCCCCATCTCCCTCCAATTGAAGCAACGTACACCTAAACACGGATGGCATCTAGGCCGAGTTTGAAATTTCAGCAATTTCTGCTGTTGACCTGTTTTTAAAAAGTGTGGTAAGAATTTTGAAAATAGGAGCGGTGGACATACATGATTCCTAACTTTTATTTAAAACATCATAACCTGTGGGCCGATAAATTAAGACCCCAAACCTGCAAACACTTGTACACATGATTATGCATGTAAGGTAGCCTCATTGAAGTCAATGAGTAGGGACATATGAATTACCAGACTGGATCCGAACCAAGGTCCACCCAGCCTTGTATCCCATCTCTGACATTGGCCAGCATCAGAGGAAGGTGTAAGAACCCGACAGAAGCAGATGTGGGATAAATCTGCCCCCCACATTCTGTCTCATCCTGATTTCTAATAGTTAGAGAGATTGGCTTAAACCCTGAGGCATGACTCTGGATATTCTTAGCATCCGTAAGTGTCCAGTCCCTTTAAAATATTAAGTTTGTGGCCTTAATGACTTCCTGTGGCAGTGAGTTCCACAGTCTAATCACAAAGTGTGTGAAAGGGTATGTCCTTTCATCACTCTTGAATTTCTCTCCTTTGGGTCTTGGGTCATGCGACAGGAAAAACAGAAGCTCCTGGTCTCCCGTCTCTATCTCATCCATTATTTTATACATTTTCATCCTGTCCTCTCTTATTCATCTCCTTTCTAGTGTAATCATCCCAATCTTTTCAATCTCCCTCCATAGGAGATTTTCCAGGCCCTTGATCATCTTCTGAACCACCTTTCATTCCGCAATATCTTACAAGAACGGCCATACTGGGTCAGCCCAATGGTCCAGCTAGCCCAGTATCCTGTCTTCTGACAGTGGCCAATAGCAGTTGCTTCAGAGGGAATCAACAGAAGAGGCAATCACCAAAGATCCATACTCTGTCGTCCACGCCCAGCTTCTTGTATTGGGATGGGGTGGTCAACACTGCACCCGACCAGCCTGATTCTCCACTGCCCTGAACCTTGCAGTCATCACCAGCGCAAAATGGGCATTGAACGCTGCCAAATCACCATGCTCGTGTTCTGCACCCGCTGGCACAAGTGACTGCTCAGAGCAGAGGGCCATGGAGAATCAGGTCAGATTAGACTAATCAGGACAGGTGGGATAGCTCAGTGGTTTGAGCATTAGCCTGCTAAACCCAGGGTTGTGAGTTCAATCCTTGAGGGGGCCATTTAGGGATCTGGGGCTTAAAAATTGGGGATTGGTCCTGCTTTGGGCAGGGGGTTGGACTAGATGACCTCCTGAGGTCCCTTCCAACCCTGAGATTCTATGATTTATGTCCATGCATCAAGTTCGTCACCCTCAGTGTTTGTCAGACAGGGACCCCAAATATGGTAAATTTCAGGCCAATTACACAAAGCCGCCTCCCAGACGCTTCTCCTCCACAATCATCTTTGTGGTTTTCAAACTCTGTGTACTGGTGACCCCTTGCACACAGCAAGCCTCTGTGGGTGACTTCGTCCCCCGCTATAAATTAAAAATGAGGGGCAATTTAATGGAATGGGGGCTCCGGGCTGTCAACCCCAGGGAGCTGACCACTTGTGACCCCCATGTAACCACCGTGCGACCCGCTGAGGGGTCAGTTTGGGAACCCCTTTATTCCCCAAAACTGTTTCCAAGCCTGCATGGCCAGCAGAGAGAGCTTCGGGGACGGGCCTGCGTTTTATTTACGTCGATGAGCGAGTTGAGGGCGTGGGGATTGCATAAGGCCTCTCCCACCTTGGCACTGCCCGGGGGGGGGGGGACCCCTCGCTCCCTTCCCAGCCTTGAGTCATGAGCAGTCAGACCAAGCCCGGCCTGGGAACAGCGGGCAGAAGCGAAACACCCCAGCCTGGCCCGGAAGCGCCCGAGGGGCGTGGGCCGGCTCATCCCCCGTGCTGGGGGATTGCTGCGCCCCGGCTCAACCCTGCGCGTGTTCCGGCAGGACGGGCTCCCCGGGCGGGCAGAGCTCAGACCCAGCTCACCCGCCCGCCGAGCGCTGTCCCGCTGCCCCGGCCCGTGCTGGGAGCTGCCCCCGGGGCTCGGCTGCGCTTTTCGGGGCGACGCGCTCAGCGCGCACGGCGCAGCGGGGGAGAGGCCCGGCCCGGACAGCGGATAATCCCCGTGACTCTCCCCCGGGGGCCGTTCCCCGGCTCGCCTGCGCCGAGCTCCCCGCATCGACCGTCCCTGTCCCTGCCCGGCTCTCCCGCCCCGCAGCCAGGGCTCCGGTAACCCATTTGGCAGACCGGGTAACCCGAGCCTGGGAGGAGCCCGCCCCGGCCCCGCCACCCCGGCGGCCTCCTTCGCGCCGGGCTCCGCCCCAGCCCGGCTCCTCCCTTCGCATCTTCTGGCGAGCCCGGGGCGTAGCTGCACCTTTCCCCGGCGCGCTCCCCCTCCTCCGTGCCCAGCGCCGCCGCCGGACTCGCAGGGTCCTGCCCGGGGCGCAGACGGGCAGGCGACCCCCGCAGCCAGGGACTGAGCCGGGCCAAGAGGATCTGCCCTGCCCCGCAGGAGGAATTTGATCTGCAAGGGGGAGCCCAGGCGGGAGGCGCTCGGGGATCGCCCGCCGCTGTTTGGCTCCTTAGCCGGGCGCAGGGTAGGGCAGGTGCCCCGCTCCCAGGCTGAGAAATCCGGGCAGAGCTGACCAGAGCGTCACCCCCCGCGCATCCCGGGCACGAGGGGTCGGGGCTGCCCCCTGCGCGCTCCTCCCCCGGGGAACCCTTCTGCCAAGCAGCCGGAGAAGGGTGGGTTGGATCCGCAGGGCACCGGGGAGCCGCCTGCCCCCCTCGGGGACTCCGCCGGGCCGGGAGGGAGAAGCAGCCGGCTCCCAGCCACGTGCGCGGCGTTTGGGGGTGCAGGGTTCCGGGGGACCCCGCTCCGCGCTCTCCCAGCCAGCCCGACCCTAGCCCGGGGAGGCGGGCGCTGGTCGCGGCCCCTCGCGGGGCGGCTGCGATGCTCCGGACGCCCGTCGGATACTTGAAGCCCGGCCGGGGCCGCGATGGGACTCCCCGGTGAGGATGCGCCGGACCCGAGCCGGAGGCCAGCCGGAGCCTGCCCGCTGCTCCAGCCCGGCGTGAGGAGTTAAGCGGCCGTGTGGGGACTGGCCCTTGCGCTGCCTGCCTCCCTCCATGGAGGGCGTGGACCCGGGGGACTTGACCCTTCGCTTCATGGCTCGGGAGCGGAGAGATTTCTCTCCCTTGGGACCCCGCAGGAGACGCAACTGAGGAGTCTGGATTGGCCGGGCTTAAAGGTAGGGATAAGCCTCCTTCCAGTCTGCAGGGGCAGCGCGGGGCATTGGAGGGGTACATCCTCCCCCCCCCCCGGGCCCCTCCCCTGGCAAGCACAGGGTGGGTCCAGGCAAGCACCTGGGCAGTCAAGGTTTGATTGACCAAGTCCGTCTGGCTAAGCTACTTCTCATCTCCCCCCGCCCCCGCCCCCTTGAAAGAAGCCAAAGGGATCTTAGCCCTGTTTCCCAGGGGGGTTCGGTTATGGGTGTTCTGGAGAGCAGGCTGGTAAATCAGAAGTTGCTGCCGCTTTTACATATGCATGAAATAAACCCTTCCCCTCTGGTCGCTTGGCTTGGGTGGTTTCCCTGCTGCCTTTTTTTAACATCACATTTCCAGATGGCTGTAAAATGTTTTACGCCTTCGGTTCCTCGAAAGGGAAAAGGGTGGAGTGTCCTGGGATCACTAGCCACTGTAAGGGCAGGTAGTGACCCTGCGGCAGGGCTGGGGGAACTGCTGGCTGCTTTTCACGTTTTGATACCTTTGCGTTGTGTGTGTGTGTGTGGGGGGGGGGATTTATTTTTTTAAATACAAATGGGCATGTGGTGTTGTCCCTGCTCAGATCTTCGCTAGGTCCTAGTAGAGCAGAAGCAAAACCATCACAACTGGTTCCCGTAAGAGCGCTGACCTGGGGCGATGGGCCGGAGCCTGCCCCCTTGACTCAGTTGTCCCTTGCTCCAGAGGAGTCCTGTTATAGTAGAACCTCAGAGTTACAGCCACCTCAGGAATGGAGCTGGTTTGTAGCTCAGAACAAAACATCACGGTGGTTCTTTCAAAAGTTTACGCCTGAACATTGGCTTAATACAGCTTTGAAACTTTACTGGGCAGAAGGAAAAATGCTGCTCTCACTTTATCTTTCGAGCAGCTGACAATTAAAACAACACCGCACTGCACTGTATTTGCTTTATTTTTTTGTCTCCGCTGCTGCCGGAGTGTGTACTTCCGGTTCCCAACGAGGTTGACTGGCCAGTGGGTAACTCTGGTGTTCCTAACGCTGAGTTTCTTCTGTGCCTTCATGGGCTTTGGGTCTGGTCCCTAGCGAGATACTGGTCAATGTGAGCAAAGGCAGCAGAGTGAGGCCTGTGACTTGGGGGCCAAATCGGCACCCTCAGGGGACAGAATGTGCTTGGACTCGGGATCGTGCTCCCGTCTGTCTGCTGGAGCCTGTCCAGAATGAAGGACTTTGATGCAGTGAAGTTGGGTAGAGAACGTTTCAAGTATCCCGATGCGTGGCTGGCGCTGACACCCCCTGATGTCGATGGAGTCGATTCTCCCTCGCCCGGCACCCCGTGCCAAGGGGGTGCCGCGCGTCCCTAAATCGAGATGATCGTGTCATTTCATTAAGTGGGTTTATCCCAAGAAGGTTTTATGGTGAAAGCCAGACCCATGCCTAGCACAGCTTCCCTTCCCACGTGTCCCCAGTACACGCACGTCCCCCGCTTCCCATCCTGCTGGAGGAAAACCACCGTGCGCACGGCTGGGTTGGTGTCAAGAAGTCCTTTCTGTCTCGAGAGGGGAGTTTGTCTCCAAGTATGAAGCAATCCCATTGCACAGAAACACAAACACAGCCAGAGCTGGTCATGGGGGGGTTTGTTCGTGTTCGGGGGGAAAATGTGTCCTGTCTAAATATTATTTTAAGAAACGGAAGAATCTGCATCTGCACTTTGCCTGCCTTCGCAAACCTGTCACCTTCTCGCAAGTTTTATTAGCCGGTTCTAAGCCCCCTCTGAATTCTCCTCATTGTATCCAGAGAGCTTAGCGGGGGCCGTCAGGTCAGTTTTACCTCTGCACAAAGGGAAGGGAAATTCCCAGTCTCGCTGGGGCTGGGTGGAGGTTTAAAAATGTGAACCGTGGACGTTTTTAATGGCATATGGTTGCAGTGATTCCTTACTAATTAATAGGCAGCAGGTTTAAAACAACCAAAAGCAAAGTACTTCTTCAAACGATGCACAGTCAACCTCTGGAACTCGTTGCCAGGGGATGCTGTGAAGGCCGAAAGTATAACAGGGTTCAAAAAAGAACTAGATAAGTTAATGGGGACTAGGTCCTTCAATGGCCATTAGGCTGACCAGATAGGAAGTGTCCAAAATCGGGACAGGGGGTGGGGGGTAATAGGTGCCTATGTGAGAAAAAGACCCCAAAATTTGGACTGTCCCTATAAAACCGGGACATCTGGTCACTCTAATGGCGATTAGCCAAGAGGGTCAGGGACACAACCCCATATTCTGAGAGTCCCTAACCTCTGTTTGCCAGAAGCTGGGAGTGGATGACAGGGGATGGATCACTCAATTGTCTGTTCTGTTCATTCCCTCTGGTGCACCCGGCATTGTTGGAAGACAGGACCCTGGGCTAGATGGACCATTGGTCTGACCCACTATAGCTGTTCTTATGTTCTTACCTATATATGGGAGTTGGTAGCCAAGGTGGGTTTAAATCATATTTTTGCTTCTGGATCCAGAGGGCACCTGGTGGGTTTGACATTCCCAACCCCCTCTACAGAATGATCCCAGCAGAATGAAATGAGCGAGTCACATTCAGACTGGCCCAAAGCATCTGCTTGGCTAACGAAGCGCTTCCGACTGAGGACTGTGTTTGTTGCCCCCTGGTGTGGAAAAGCCAGGGCCTGATTCTATAGTGGCCCGGTGCATTATGCAGCCATTTCCACGAGGGAGCCTAAATTGCTCCCCTTCTGCTCCGACGGCATTTCACACTCACTTTGCACGGGTGTAACTGTCTGCCTGAGGCGTAGGACGGTGAAGAATCAGGCTCGCTATCCTGTGAGCTTTGCTGCACAAAGTCTCTAGGATGGTAATCTTGTCAGAAAGGGTGTTGCGGGGCAGGGAGAAATGAGAGGTTCACACAAACGGTGATTTGTCTCTTCTTCCTCCCTTCCCTTGGGACAGAGACTCAGCCCTGCTGGTTCATCTCCACTGCAGGCAGGTGGATCGGCTGATGGATTGGACTCAACGTGAGTCAGAGGTTTTTTTGACTCTCTGGTTTTATCGTATTTCTTGCAAGTGTCCCTGCCGAAACTGACCGCCCTGTTGAGCAAGGAGTAGGTTCCAGGAGATGGAGCGACGAGCACAGAGAACTGATATCAAGGAGCTGCTTCCTAATTCAGCGCGCTCCGTGCTAGTGCCTGCTCCCACATGTAGTATGCACCACAGATGGTGATTGCAAGTGGCAGGCGTTTTGGTTACTGAGCGTTTACAGTGAGGAAATGCCATAGGCATTAGGCACTGGGGCTGACTCGTAGGGCGAGCGCCAAGACCGATGACTTTACGAGACCTGCAGGGTTTGGCATTTCAGGAGAAAGGTTTAAGGGGACAGTTGATCCAAAACAGGGGGGGTTTGACGTCTAAGAGCCATATGCTCAGCGGGTGTAAATCAGCATCGCTCCATTGACTTCATGTCAACCTTACGCCACCTGAAAATCTGTCCCCAAATCTCTCAGTGCATTGCGATCATAAAGGATCAGACAGACTATTTTCTAGCGGCTTTCCCAGGCTGAGCCAAGGATAGCAATGTCTTTTTATTGCACCTCAGTTGATACTTCACTACCCCTGAGTGATTTGAGTCCCACATAGGGGGGATATGATAGAGGTCTATAAAATTATGAGTGGTGTGGAGGAAGTGAATAAGGAAAAGTTATTTACTTGTTCCCATAATAGAAGAACTAGGGGCCACCCAATGAAATTAGTGGGCAGCGGGTTTAAAACAAATAAAAGGAAGTTCTTCACACAGCACACAGTCAACCTGTGGAACTCCTTGCCTGAGGAGGCTGCGAAGGTTATAGGACTATAACAGGGTTTAAAAGAGAACTGGATAAATTCATGGAGATGAAGTCCATTAATGGCTATTAACCAGGATGGGTAAGGAATGGTGTCCTTAGCCTCTGTTTGTCAGAGGTGGGTGATGGATGGCAGGAGAGAGATCACTTGATCATTACCTGTTAGGTCCACTCACTCCGGGGCACCTGGCATTGGCCACTGTCGGTAGACAGGATACTGGGCTGGATGGACCTTTGGTCTGACCCAGTACGGCCATTCTTATGTTCTTATGTGTAATGGATCGTTTGCGGCCTTGGTCAGGCAATCGGCCGTTCCAAAGCCTCATAAGGTCTTTGGGGTGGGGCGAGTCTTTTTCTTCTGGGTTTGTACAGCACCGAGCACAGTGGGTCCTAGTCCGTAACAGGCTCCTAGATGCTGCAATAAATCATAGCCCACAGTTTCAGCTGTGTCCCCTTCTCTAGCTAGCCAGCTGAACTCTCTGCACAGCGAATCCATCAGGCCACACTTGATAGTTATCTCCAGCAGTGTCCGCAATGTGGAGAGGAAAAACAGAGCGATTCCAGAGAGGAGTGAGCAGGGGAATGCCAGTAACTCACAGCCCGGATCCGAGCTGAGAGCAGGGCAGGAGGGAGTTGGCAAAGCCGGAGAGGGCTGTGCCTTGCAGCATAGGTGTGGTCGGACCTGCTCTCTAAGTGCACTGTGGTCTCAGGGCATCCTGCCTAATTCTCTGACCGGGTTATAGAAGTGGGGAGCGGGCTATGGCTGTTCAGAGGCTTTTCTGTGATGCTCATCCCCCCAGTATTGTGTTTGTTGATGTGTTTAGTCCTGCCACGTCCCCTGCAGGGGTGGGAAACGTTATCCCCATTTCACAGGTGTGGAAACTGAGGCACAGAGAAGTGAAGTGGCTTTTTGTCTAGCAAGTCCATGGGAGAGCCGAGAACAGACCCCCAGTCATGACTTTCTGCCCACGGCCCTAAGCACATGACTAACCTGCTTCCTTTTACCTATATGCTTTGGCTAAGGTTGCTGGGAATGTCTAGCCCAGGGGTGGCCAACCTGAGCCTGAAGAGGAGCCAGAATTTACCAATGTACATTGCCAAAGAGCCAGAGTAATACGTCAGCAGCGCCATCAGCTCCCGCACCTGCTCCCAGCGCTTCCTGCCCACCGGCAGCCCCACTGATCAGCATCTCCCCCTTCCTCCCAATCAGTTGTTTCGTGGCGTGCAGGAGGCTCTGGTGGGGGAGGAGCGAGGGCACGACAGGCTCAGAGGAGGGGGTGGGAAGGGGTGGAGTGGGGGCAGGGCCTGTGGCAGAGCCAGGGATTGAGCAGTGAGCACCCCCCGGCACATTGGAAAGTTGGCACCTGTAGCTCCAGCCCCGGAGTCGATGCCTGTACAAGGAGCCGCATATTAACTTCCGAAGAGCCGCATGTAGGGTGACCAGACAGCAAATGTGAAAAATCGGGACAGGGGGTGGGGGGTAATAGGAGCCTATATAAGACAAAGACCCCAAAATCAGGACTGTCCCTATAAAATCGGGACATCTGGTCACCCTAGCCGCATGTGGCTCCGGAGCCACAGGTTGGCCACCCCTGCGCTAGTGATTTGGGGGTACCCAACCTGAGACCTCTTAAAGAGCCTGATTTTCAGAAAGTGAGCTGCAAGCCCCTCCGAAAATCTGTTCTCTTCAAATGTCTTGGATCAGGCACCCCAAACCACTAGCCACTCCTGAGAATCCCGGCCCCCGTCGGCACTTATAACACAGATGCTGTCAGTGGGCTAAATTAACTTATTTCTGATGTCACCAGCTCCAGCCTCCTGTGCTAAGGAGCATTCTTCCTGCTCTTTTGACCTCCTCGTCTGCCTTTTGCCCACTAATCCACTCCTGCCATGCCTGCCTCTAACCTTCCAGCCCCCTGAGCGATTTTCAAACAGCTGCCGTTGTGAAAGCCTCATTAAAAATGTGTCTTTCTTTCCTCGTAGTACAATCTAGCCGAGAAAGATGTAAGGTGAGCCAATGGCTGGAAGCTGAAGCTAGACAAATTCAGACTGGGAATGAGGTGGACATTTTTAACAGGGAGGGTAATTAACCGTTAGCGCAATTTACCAGGGGTTTTGGTGGAGTCCCCATCGCTGAAAATGTTTAGATCAAGATTGGATGTTTTTTTATAATAGATAGATATGCCTATCCCATAGAACTGGAAGGACCTTAAAAGGTCATTGAGTCCAGTCCCCTGCCTTCACTAGCAGGACCAAGTATTGTCCCTGACAAATTTTTGCCCCAGATCCCTAAATGGCCCCCTCAAGGATTGACCTTGTAACCGAGGGTTTAAGCAGGCCAATGCTCAAACCACTGAGCTATCCCTCCCCCGTTCCAAAACATCTGTTCTGGGAATTATCGTGGGGTGTTAGGCAGGAGGTCTTGAGCATCATGGTGGTTCCTTCTAGTCTTGGCACCTGTGTCTCTACTTCTGGATGGAAACCGTCCTTGTTCCATTCAGTGTTGGGCCTTAATGGATTTGTTTATGTCGCCTCCCCCAGCTAGCTTTGATCTAGGGAGTTTGGGTGCCAACGGCAGTGAAGCTGTGACAGCGGCGGGCTGCACACCCCAAATACAAGCCCAGCAGGGAGCCTGGGTACGTACTAGAGAGAGTCTGGAGGTCTGACTGCTCTGCGCGGTGCCTGTGTCAGGCAGAGAATGGGAGGAATATTCTACCCAGGTGCAGAGATCCTTGCTTGGGAAGCTGAATCCCGCTTTAAGCCCCCTTTGGATTGGGTTTCTCAGTCCACCCCATAAAAGGGAAGGGCCCCTGCATCTCAGTCCCTCTCATGAATACTTCTGGCCTGCCTCAGTGAACAGCTACCCCTGGGTCAGATTGGAAATACAATTCCCGTTTTCCCCTTTCTCTTTGAGCAAAACGCTCCGTTGAAACATACATCCAGGACACAGGTATCCACACCCTCCCCTCCTGACCCTCGGAAGGATTCCGGCACAGCTGGGCACCTACTTAACACTTCATTTCCAGATAGCGCGAGATAGGACCTTAAATCTGCCAGCCCGTGTTGCCTATTGTCATTATCTGGATTCTGGCCGGTGCTTAGGGGCCCCAACTGAGATCAGGGCCCCCTCTGTGCTAGGCGCTGTCCGGAGATGTGTCCTGTTTGGATTTTGCACGCTTTTGGGGCTCTCCTACGTGCCAGGCCCCCGATCTCAGTGGAGACTTCCAGACGCTCCGGCGATATAAATAGTCAATTTGGGCAAAGACACATTTGAGGCCAACCATAGGGAGATTTAGTCTTTCGGTCTCACCCGGCGTATGCTGCAGGTTGAGGCCAGGGCAAGGAGAACAAACGAGGTAAACAGTAGGACTTCACTGTCGACAAAGTCTCCGACACAGGGATTTGGGGCTACTGATGCACAATCCACAACCGTTGTGTATTTTTCCCCCCCTCCAGTGGCTGCAGGCTTTCATTACTTGTCTAACCCAAAGCACATGTGCCGAATCCTGCTGCTGGGAAGCATCCCCTTGCAGCCTGTTCCCATGTGGCCTGGCAGCTCTGAGCCCTCCAATCTGCTTCAAAGCTGCACACGAAAGGGAGGGTGCCAGGGGAGATCTGGCCAAGGGCTTCTCCTCCCTTTGCAGCAATGCTGGGCTCAGCTTGTTCATCTAAATAAACTTACTCCTCGGAGTGCTGCTGTCATTAATCAGGCTCTGTTTTCGAGACGTGGGACCTCCTCGCTTCTCTGCAAGGCGGTGCTGGAGGCTTTGGATATGCTAGTGCCATGCCCAGAGACAGGGAAGAGGGGAGCAGGATTAGCCCTGACATGAAGGAGTCTCATGTTTAGGCTTGTAAGGATTAGATTTGTATCAGGAAATGTCGGTCAACATCAATTTTATCCCCCTCCACTGGCAATCATTGAAATTTACGGCAGGCAAAGGAGGAAAAACGCTGTTTGAGAACTAATTACAGCCAAAATCCCGCCCCGAAGAAGAGCTCTGTGTATCTCTCTCACCGACAGAAGTCGGGGCACCCAACTCATCTCGTTAATATCCTGGTAGCAAACACAGCAACAACAAGACGGCAGGCAGTCAAATTCCAGTGATTTTGAGCTTTGAATTCGGCTCGTTACAAAATGGACTGATGAATGACTAGGAAAAACAGGCATGATTTGTTGATTTAAGGATATTTACTTTGTATAGTTTGACACGGGATGTTAACAGTTTGTGTTTTAACGGCTTATAAAGCTTTAGCTTTTCCAATCTCGGGGGCTACTGCCATTAAATAGTAGTCCTCCCCCGCAACCCTAATTTTGTGCAACTGTGGAAAATTTAAGTAGATAAAAAGACTGAAAAATAAACTTCGATATCTGTTGAAATTTAAAAAATATATATCGAATTCTGCCAAGCCGACCCATGTTGTATTTTCTTGTGGCCACCGTATCCATGAATTTGCGCTTAATTATGATCATTTATTATTTGTGGCAGTACCCAAGAACCCTGTCCTGCTAGGCGCTGTACAATCACAGAGCACAAAGACCGTCCCGGGCCCAAGGAGCTGCCAAGCTTGGAATGATTTCTGGGAGGAGAATTAGCAAAGACGACACCGGTGCGTCTAACTGACGGCCGCCTGTGCAGCTCACGGTGGAGATAATTATTCATGACACCTGCCCGAGAAAACGGTGGGAGCCCAACTATATTTTAAAGTGGATTGATGGCTAGAGAATGGCTCTGGTCTCCCAGCCCTGAATATACCACTGAAGTCAACGGGATACAGAATCATTGTGGCTGGGATCAAGCCGGAGAGTTCCTTGCCCACCACATTCCTCTGTTACATGGGCGAAGGTGCTCATTGTGGCAATGAGGCAGATCCTGGCATGTTGGGAGCTGAAACCTTGGCCTCACCTTTGGGGACTGAGCACCTGAAAAATACGCCCTGAGCTATTTTGAAAATCTATTCCTAGATTATAAGAAGCATCTGTCCTTTTCTATATGCTTGTACAGCACTCAGCCCAGTGGGACCCATCCCGGCTGGTTTCTAGGCACTATAGCAATATATAGATAATAACGTGTCTCAGCCTTGTTTTGGATGACCTCTCATCTCCAAGTGAGAGCGGTAGCTAAGCAAACAGTGCAAAAGACGCTCCTCTTGTGTCTGCTCGAATTTGGAAATTCATTGATGACGGACATTTCACTCCAGGGTGTGGAATCGTGAACAGGGTTTTTAATAGTGGCTTAAAGAGGGCTCTGATTTTGTTTAAAAAAAAGGTCGTCTAGCTATCAGGAACCCTGATTCGTGCAGGGTTGTTTTGTGAGTCTCATGATATTTAGTGGTTTCATTCAAGCCCCAGCTCCTGGAGGCCTCCTGGAGGATCTCTGATTTAATTTGGTAAAAAAGGAAGTTTCTAGCCTTTATGATGCAGGAAAAAGCTTGGGAACATGCCCCTTTAAGACTCAAAAGCCAGAAGGTGAATTAAAAGAATGTAGCAATTATTATTCTTTAAAATCTCATGGGTTTTTTTGTGGTGCAGGGGATATCTAGCTTATGAGTTTTGCACACTTGTGGGTTGGCAGGACTGGGGAAGGGGTAGAAGAATCCCACACAGTCGAGGTTGGCACAAGAAGTATTTATTTTTTCATTAGACATTTTCACTCTCTCAGACTCCTCGTCCTCCCCCCCCCCATTTTTGTTTTTCACTTTGCTGCACTCTAGTCTCTATTTTTCAGTCTATTTTGCCCCCTCTTTCACTTTCTCTGCTCCTCCCACCCCAGCCTCTCTCTCTCTGCAGCATGAATCGAACTATCACATTCAAGTGCGGGTGAAATTCATTCCCGTGCAGAGGAGGCTGGGACAAGAACCAGGCACTACTTGAATTCTAGGCTTCCTAGGGTCTTTTCATTCTGTGTTTGTACAGCACCTGCACAATGGAGCCTTGCTGCATAGCTCCTAGAGACTACAGCAATTTACACAGTAATAATTTTCAAGATTTAATGGGGCCTTGCGATGGCCCGCTGCTCAGGTGTCCATTTCATTTTGTCTGAGAGTTGTCATGAAAATGGATCAAGCCAAGTTCTCCCACCACTGATTTGGAAAGGGAATGGCTCCCCGTTCTCAGCTGGTGTACATCATTGTTATTTTCATGGCCTATGCATAGAGAAGTTAGATGAAAACAATCTGGAAGGTGGCGATGCGACACTATTTTATTTCTTAGAATCCAGAACCCTAACCCACAGGAAACAAAACCAGACAGAGACAAAGCAGGCTGCTCTCTAAGGCAAAAAGGCACAACTCACCCCACCTGGCTCTAGGCTGGCTCTTTGTAGGCTGACTGCAGAAGACCCAGATCACACACTTCTCTACAGAGCCCCTTAGCCTGCCAGAAGGCCCAGAAAAGTCCTAACTCTTAAAGAGAGAGCTTGTCATGTTAGCACATTTTTCCATACACTACCATCATTGAGCGTGAATTCAGTGGAGCTGTACAGAGTTACAACAACCGAGAATCTAGCCCAGGAAATATAACAACATTCAATTAAACAGCTCAGTGGACGAGAGAACGCCAGCCCCTTCCTGCCCAGCTCCGTTTCCCCTGGGCCAATGTGCCTGGCTGTGACATTCCCGCGCCTGCTGAGCTGGGACGCGCACAGCGAGGCTGTCCAGAAAGGGAGCAAGGGCTTGAATCGGAGCTTCTGCGCAGCGTTTGGTGGCTTCTTTGCCTTTAATATTGTTGTTCTTGGCTGCGGCCTCCTCGGGCTTGTTGGGAAGGATATTTATTGCCGGCTGTTGTTGACCTCTAAACCTGCCTTATACAATACGGGAGCTGTTTTACTTGGGCCGGCGCTCCAGTGGCAACGAGCTCTAATGAGGCCTGGAGAACCACCCCTGCTCATTTGTTTTCTCACAGCGTTTTGGGTGCATCTTTTAATCCCGCTGCTCTGCATTCCCAGTAACTTTAGCTCCCCTGGCAACCTGAAGCTAGATCCTAGAGGGGCTGGGTACTGGGGAAATGCAAATGGGAGGATTTCTCCATCTTGGGCCACAGAAAGTAGGTCTACCCTGCAGCTGGGAGGCGGGATTGCAGCATGTGTAGACATACCTCACCTGCCCAGCTAGCTCAAGCAACGCTAGCATGGGAACATCCGCCCATGCTGGGATTCCCACCACCCAGCTGCAATGCGGGCAGACCCTAAGCCCTTTCCTAGCCCTACGGCTTCCTCTTTGCAATGGAAGTTGCATGTTCCAGTGGAGCGGGAGCTCTGCTCTAGTTAAGGCGGAGACCGAGAATTCTTCGGCGCCCACCCTTGGTCAGGGAACTTCCGCGGAGCTGAGTTCCCTCCCAATGCCGCAGAACCATTTCTTCCAGCTGCGTCGACACAGCCCCGGAGGTTGCGAGGGAGGATTTGCCTCTATTACAGGAGTGTTTGGAGGACCCAGCCGAGATCAGAGCACCTGGGTGCCATGTAAACTCACAGTAAGAGATGGGCCCTCGCTAGACAGAGGCTGGGAGGGGAAGCAAAAAGAGGTTGTGGATTTCCACAGCACCCCGATACGTAGAGACAGGTGGTGACGACAGAGGACCCAGCGTTGTCTTGTCTCAGAGCTGGGCTCTCTTCTTGCATTTGCTGCTGCGTTTTCTCTCTCCGCTGTGCATGCTGCTTTTGCAACGTCTCCTGAAGTCACGGCTGAATACACCCTCTATGGCTACGCCATGCTGCAGACTGTGCTGCTCAGGGAGGAATATTTGGGCCTCACTGGATCTTAAATACCCTTTAGAAAAGCATCACAGTTCCTATCCAGCTTCATGTTGCAGGGCCGTAGGAGGGGCACTGCCCTCTCCCAGGGTTCCTTGTGCAATGGGGTGGAAAGGAAGAGGGGATCTTTGATTGACGGGACATGGCAATGGTGTGGGGCTATCTCTCTGGCACATGGGCACCCCTCTCTGAGGGTGCTGCTAGGCTACACTGCCAGCTGTCCTTTGCTTTCCACCTGCCCTGCAGGGTGAGGTCCGTTGATTGACACTGAGTTCCTGTTAAAAAAAAATACCGGGGTGAGGCAGCTGGAAAGACTCAGCTTGTACCCAGCACATACCTTGTCCCATTCACACCCATGTATGCAAAACCAGTGCACAAAGCCAGCCCTGTGCTCATGGGGCCCAATTCTCCATTACCCTGCCTCTCGAGCGGTCGTTTACATCAGTGCAAAGCGAGTGCAGAGCGCTGCCCAGTCGGGGTGGGAGCATTTTATACCCACTTTGCACTTGCTTTGCAATAGTGCGAATGGCTGCACAAGGGGCAGGGCCATGGAGAGTCTGCACTTGCCCATGTGTGTCTGAGGACAGAGCCCTGCTTCTTTGGGCTGAGACGCTCTAGGATTCTTTCTGAATCAGCTGGGGGGAGAACTTACCTCCACTTCAGGGGGTATTGTGGGAAGGGCATTGGAGGACCATCAGCACTCGAATGATTTAGCCTTTTCTCTCACTGCAAGGTCGGGGTGGGAGGGCGGGTTCAGTCTACGTTAAAGCAGAGCCTGGCTTCTAACCCATCCCATATCCAGGTCCGTAAGCATGGGCTTAATGCACCTCCCTCTGGGGAGGGGAGGTTGACACAACACCTGGGTAAGAGCCTGGGTTAAGTGGGCCATGTAGACATACTGTAAAGATCAGTGTTGACCTCTGAGCCAATAGATGATGGCGCCACTGGTAGATAGTGCTGTATCTTTATCTTAGTGTTTGTTGTATGTTGTTGTAACTGATCAGGGTAAGGGGTGCAGAGGAAACTAGTGGAACATGGAAGAGGCTAGGAGGAAGTGAAGTCCTACCTGTGTGTGCTGGAGTTGATACTTGCAGTGTTCCAAGACAGCCTTTGATTTCTATAAGCAAATATTACAATCCCCTTAGAGCAGGCCATGATGGGAGCCCCTTCCAGGGTATAAAGCAGAACATTCCCAGAAGGAGCTCAGTGTGTACACCCTCACCTACACAGCAGGCTCACTGCATCTTGTGTCCGTTCACGCGTTCGGTCTCCCGCCGGCACAATGCACCGTCTCCTACACATGCATGCAACAGGCAGAATGTCTTCAGTAGCTTCCCTGAATGTCAGCCCCAAGTAAGTGCTGGACTCCAGTTTGGTAGGGCAGCTGCTGCCTTAGCTAAGTGGCACTTGCTTATTAAGAGCACATTTTTTTAGGCTTAGCAGCTTTGCAGGGCTGGCTGGAAGGGATGGTGCCAAGAGAGAGGGTACGGCATGTGGCAAAGGAACGCAAGAGGCCATAAACAGCTCGTGCCCAAGCGAGGATGACACCCTCGTGCCAGGGACATTATCCCTGTCGCACGAAGAGAGGTTTCGACAAACCACATCCGTTTGTGGCTGTTCCTCGCTGGGTGAGAGAGGCCTTGTTTGCTGGTGCTGGCAGGCTGCCACCGCCTTTATAAGCTAGGTCAGCTTTGTGGGCGGGGCCTCGGCGAGTAACAGCTTGGGGGCGGGGCTTAAAAAGAATCATTTGCTGGAGAAAGTAGCCTGGGCAAGAACAGATGGGCTTGCTCGTGTCGATTCTGGCAGCAGGCAGGGGGAACATAGGCCTGCCTTGTTGTCGAGAAGGAGCCCGCTGCTCTCGGGAGGATCAAGTTGGATTTCTCTGAGTACTGAACCATCCTCCTGGTTCTCTAACGAGACGTTTTCAGTATCAGGCTGGCAAGAGGGGTACTGGCCCTGCCCTGGTGCGTCACCCTGGTTGCAAACAGGCTCGTGTGGGGTCATGGGAGAACTTTCCTGGGGCAGAAGCGTAGGGCAGGCGTCCGCAGTCTTTGGGACCTGTATTCGGGGGTGCGGTATGGAACTCCAGCCCCAAAGCTCTGGCTTGGTTGACCTCAAGTGGGATCAAGGGAGCGGCAATTCTCCTCTCACCCATGAAACACACACAGTTCACTAAGGACCGTTGCACCAGAGGGACCACGAGTGAGGGTGTCGCACCAGATATTATGTAGTGATGTTCCCAGGGCCAATCCATGGATCTCTGGGGCAGCCCCGTGGGCAGTGCAAGGTAGGGTCACAGCGGGCACCCCTTCGCACGTTGATGGAGAACTTGAGAGCACGGTGTGGGGGGGGTGTTTTTGTCCATCCAGGCGCCAGGCAACTCTGCTTTCGAATATAACGAGTGACAAAAAGAAGAGAGGGTCTTTGCAAGGCTCTGACATTTTGCACAAAGTCCACCCACTTTATGCTCAGGGATTGGCGCTGACCGCACATATGGAATGCCTCTAGCGGCATGTGGAATGCCTGTAAGGGGAGCCAGGTTTATGATACAGGTCGCACACAGGTTTGGGAGATCCCAGTGTGAAGACGTTCTTGCGTCCATACGCCAAACGTGGACGTCCTGCAGAAGGTGGCGAGATCTATTAGTTGAAGAACGCCAGTTTGCTGTGACCATTTGAACTCCGCTTGCAGCCTAGGTAGATGAACGGGTCCATGCTCTCCACGGCACTCGAGCCCACCTGCCCTGGGGGTTCTGATGGCCCAGCTCCAACATTCTGGATCTTGGTCTTCTGCCACGAGATGCTCAATCCCATAGTGTAGGCGGCACGTTGGAGACCTTAAGGGTGGGGCTGAATTCTCATAGGCGCATGCCCCGGTTGAGTGGCACACTGTGACACACCCATATGCAGGTGTTATAACACTCTTCTAACATGTGCCTGAGTGATGCTGATGGGCTTATTTGATAAGACTCACACTATGGGATTGAGTGCAAGTGATGCAAGTCATTTCAACACTGTGCATGGAGGGCCGTATTCAGCAAGCATGGGCCTACCTTCAACCCAGGGTTGCCACCTGGCCGGTTTGCAACCAGCCTGGCCGGTTCTTGTACTGCCTTGCCGACTGCTGGTGCAAAAATGTATTATGCTGGGGTTGTTTTACAGTTGGGACCAATGTTTCCCTGTAAGCTGTGTGTGCACGCGGCCGGGCGGCGATCTGGGAACTACCGCACACGTCGCGTGGCTAGGAAGTGCCCGGCGTCTGGGTCCCACTCTGCGGGCCGGGTCCATGATCTGCCAAAACTACTGCCACTTTTATTGGTGCTGGGGCCCGGTAAGTGGGATAGACCCAAGCCTTGCCAGCAGGGAGGGGTAAGGAGCTGGGTGGGGGAGTCAGAAGCCCCTAGGAGGGGACAGTAGGAGGCTCCCTCGAAGGCCGAGGCTCCTGGATGGGGTCGGTGTAAGGGTTCCTGTGTGTCTAGGTGACTGGCAAGCAGGGAGGGCTGCGGACCCAGGTATGGGGAATAGTTGGCTGCAGTCGGCACTAGGCCCTGCTGTTTCTGTGCCAAGGGCCACTGGGTGGATCAGAGGGGAGTCCAGCCCGTCTCATGCGGCGCGTCAACAGGAGCATTTCTAACAGCTGGGGCGGGCGGGTGTCCAGATGTTGCCGGTTTGCGTGCACAGATCCAGTGGTCAGACAGTGGGTATAAAGATTCTCCTCTGTCCCCAAGTCTCTGCTCCTGCCAGATGCCCCTGGCCAAGGTCTCCTGGCCTCTGCCTCTGTGCCAGCTTTGTGTCCCCCATGCCCTCCGCTCCCTGTCTGGGCCTTTTGCTCACACACCTGAATTCTATTCCTGGCTCTGCCACAGACTCCCTTGGGCAAATCGCCTCTCTCCGTGCCTCAGTTTCCCCTCTGTAACATGGGAAAATATTACCCCCCCTTTGTAAAGTGCTTTGAGAGCCATTACTGAAAAATGCTGTGTAAGTCCTGTGTAGTGGTATTTATTTGTATTTATGGTAGCACCTGAGAGCTCCAGTCATAGACCAGAGAGGATCCCAGTATGCTAGGTGCCGTACAAACCCAGAAGAAAAATACAGTCCCTGCCCCAAAGAGCTGACAAGAATAATGCCTCTAAATGTGTTCTGTTCATTCTCCCCTGTGGGTTTTAACTCTCTGGGCAAAACTTTTGCTTCAGGCTTATATATATAGTTTGTACGTGTAAACTCAAACAGGGCAAAGGAACTGTCTCTCCCTGGATGTCTGTGCAGCGTCTAGCATAATGGGGCTTCCGTTAGAGCTGATGGCCTCTGGGCGCTCCTGTAATACAAATAATAAATTCGGCCGAATGTACTTCAAGTGTTTATAGCATCTGCCTAACGTTAAAGCACCCGAGTCAGCCAACGGGGTGCCAGCGTTGCCAACTTCTATGACGTCTGGTGCTCTTCTAAAGCCCCAGTGCCTGGAGTCATGTGATTAGGTGAGCCACTCCGCTTTCCTTTCCAAACAGAAGTACATTTCTCGCCCTCGTGGTTGCAGGGAAAAGCTTGCAAACGGGCCCCGAGCGTGCCCCAGAGGCTCTGGAACCAGCAGGCAGTTAGAAAACCCAAATGTTGTTGCTTTTTGAAAAAACAGTTTTTTTAAGCCACTTGCATGATGGCGGGGGCCTGACTTGTGATTTTAGGATGCACGCGGACTACTCAGGCGCTGGAAGGTGGCTAAGTACCTTGCTGAACCGGGACCTGGGATCGCAAGATAAAAACAGAGCTAGGTGGGCTTGCTGCAGCCTCTTTTTGTTCTCCCTCTCCGTGGTCAGCAGGCTTCCGCAAGGCCAAGCAGAGAAGCACATTTCTGATGCGTAACCATTATTTCCCCTCGCCCGGGAGATCTTTCTCTATAAGCGCCAACACCTTCCACGGCTGTCTGTGCTCCTGGCGTGCTAGGAAAGCCCCTTTCCCTTGCAGCTTTCACTTGGGTGACCAGATGTCCCGATTTTATAGGGACAGCCCTGATATATGGGGCTTCATCGTATACAGGCGCCTGTTACACCCTCGCCCCCGTCCTGACTTTTCATACTTGCTGTCTGGTCACCCCAGCTTTAATCCTCTGATACGTGTGCGGCTGAAGATAAATCCTGGGTCCATGGCGGGCGTCATAGTCTTGCCATGGGTGTAGTCTTGATTCCCTGCTTTGATTTTTAGCTCTGGTGAAAGGTGCTGGGTGGAAGACTACGTGGGGCGTGGGAAGGTCTCGCTCTAGTTGGATAACAAGTGCAGCACAGCAGTACCGTAGGCAGGTCTGGTGCACAGGGGGAGCGGCGCTATAAAAAGGCACCTCCCCGCTCCCCCTGTACTCACCCGGCGGCGCTTTAAAGGGCCCGGGGCTCCAGCCGCTGCGGAGCCCCAGGCCCTTTAAAGCGCCGCCGGAGCTCCGGCAGCGGGGCTCTGGCGGCGCTTTAAAAGGCCCGCGGCTCCCCGTGGCTCCCCCGCCCCAGCCCAGGCAGCAGGGCTCGGGGCCTTTTCAATCCCCGCCCGAGCCCAGCTCTGGCAGCGGGACTCGGGCGGCGCTTTTTAAGGCGCCGCTTCTCCTCACGGGAGCGGCCGCTCCCCCTGCTCCCCCCCCACCCCGGCTACGCTACTGCAGCACAGGTAGCATCAGTGTAAACTGCACCCTAAGCTTGAGCGGTCGCAGGGGCCGGTGGATAGAGCCCTGCATTGCAGGAAGCATGGGTTCCAGTCCCAGCTCTACCCTAGCCTGCTGCGTGACTTTGAGGAAGTCCCTTTTCTCTGGGTCTCTGCTTTCATCAGCTGTCTCGTGAGCAATTCTGAGCAGGGACGGTCTCTCGCTGTGTGTATGTACAGCACTTAGCGCTGTTGGCCTGGAATCCTAGCTGGAAATTCTAGCTGCTCTCTAGTAATGGAGGGCCCGTGAGAGATCTCCAACAGTCTGACAGGGGTTCAGCTTGCTTGGTCCTTCCGGTTCTGCTGCAGACGCGATCCTGGCGTTCGCTAGGTTGTCAATGAGACCTACCAACTCCTTTCACATTGTGCCTGCAAAGAGCCGCCCGCTGTTGATGTGTTCATTAACGTATTGGGTTCCTGGGGGTTGTGTAATCTTGAAGCAAGGAGAACTGGATCAGGGCACGAAGCTCTGTATACAAGCACAATTATGCCGGGACACACTTCCTCAGCTAGGGGAAGTATGTAACCCACACACCTTCTGGGTGTGGTGCTCTGTCCCATCTAGTGGCACCGAGACTACTTAGAGAGAGAGTTAAATGAGTCTGCTCTATCGCCTTAACTAGGGTGACCAGACAGCAAGTGTGAAAAATCAGGACAGGGGGTGGGGGGTAATAGGGGCCTATAAAGAAAAAGACTCAAAAATCGGGACTGTCCCTATAAAATTGGGACATCTGGTCACCCTAGCCTTAGCTAACAGCCAGTTGGCTTTTAGCTCATGCACTAAGCTCCAGAGGTCTCCGGTTCGATCTCGCCCGCTGATGACCGGGGCAGGGTGGGGTCTGTCGGCATTACACCTACATTAGGTACTCTCTCTGGCACATCGGTGTGTTGCCAAACAGTTAATAGCTCTGTGTTAAAGGCACTGAGGAGGCAGCTTATGAATGATCTGGAAGAGGGAGTAAACAAGCTGATGAGGCTCGCAGATGATAGTAATTTGGGAGGAGCGGGATGGAGAGAGAGAGAGATTAACAACATGGGCAGAAAACAACCAACTCCGATTCAGCTGGGAAAAATGTGGCCAGCACACCCAGTGAAAATTAATCTGTAAGGCACATAGCTGGTGCACGGTAGGAATCTGGGGGATCAGTGTAAAACCCTAAGATACATTTTGGGACCCCTGTTTAGCCGTGCATTCTTGTTCAGCAACGCACTTAACTAAGCACATGCTTCAAGTTAAGCATGTGTTTAAGTGTTTTGCTAATCAGGGACAGACTTAAGCATTGCTGGATTGGGGCCTAGGAGAATATTTACAGGTTACAGGGCTCTGATATGAGCAGTGGGGATGTAATTAAGACGGAGGCCAGCAGCACATACGGAACATGTTTCGGAGCAGATGTGAAGGCACATTTCTCAGTTTGATCCAGCACTTTCAAGTCAAGCTCTGCTCTGAGAAGGGCCTGTATAAAAATAGCCCCTTCTTATTTATCAGATCTCTCTCCTGTGTGCATCCAGGCCCGATCTGCTCTCTTCACGGACCTCAAACACCTCTTCGTTGCTCTCCACTCCTGGTATCGCTGGCGAGCTACCACAGCTAAGAGAGAACCAGCCGGAGGCTATGTCTTCTTGTGCAGCATCTTCAGCGTTGCTTACCGATGCCTTGATTCAGCATGTGCTTAAGTCCCATTGGCCTCAGTACATGCTGAACTGCTTTAATGTCGGGCCAGACTTTTAAAGGTATTTTGGCACCTGCCAAAGTGGGATTTTCAGAAGCACCTAGGTGTCTAACCCCCAGAGGTACTTTGGAAATTCCAAGTAGGCCCCTCTCTGCCCTTTAGGGTTCCTAAGGACCTTTAAACATTTGGCACTTAGGGCCTAAATTCTAGTCAATCAATTGCACCTGTGCAGACGGACTGGTGACTGCACAGGTGTCATGGAGGGCAAAAATTGACCCTCAGACTCTTGATGGCAGGTGACGAATGATATACCGGAAGGAAATCAGATCCCAGGTGGAATTGGCAGCGCTAGCCGTTCGAACACAAACCTCATCCCTTGACCTGGAAGCTGCACATGTTTGATCCGGAGTCCCTGAGAGATAATAAACCTCATGGGAATTGTAATCATAATTAATGTGGATCATCATAATACTTGGCACCTATGCCAGCCCCAGGAGTCCATCGTTACAGGGTCACTTTTCAGAGCGGACGAGCGCTTTAGTTTTGTAATCTAGAAATCGCTGGAGCGAGGCTAACGGTGCTCAGGGATGTAGAAGGAGCCCTGTGGACGGAGACCGCTGTTAACACGTTGAAACCTGCAGTGGTTCGGTTCACCTAGCACTGATCAGGAGGTGACGTATCCTGCCAACTCCTAGCCCGAATAAGCTGACTCTCCAGAACACCGATTCACGCCAGCTGTGCTGTGGCTGGTTTGCCCACCTCCCGTGTGGATCAAAGCCAGGTTGTGCAGATCAGACACACGCGTTGGGAGCGGGATCAGAACTCTGTCATATCAGCAGAGCCCTTTGACTTCTCGGTGGGCTTGGCGCTAAATGGCAGCGACTCACCCAGGATGTTACGTTCTACTGGAAACCGTGCCCGACGGGGGCTGAAGTGACTGTGGCGCCCTCTAGAGGCTGTAAGGCTCTGTCACTCCTTTGCACGGTTGGTGTCGTTGGATGTAAGGCAATGCAAGGCGCATGGCTGAGCCAGACATTCTGGCATCCATGTGTCTTTGTCTCCCTCTTGTGGGTTGTCCGTGTCTAGAAGCATGCGAGTCTGCTAGAGCCTTTGTAGTAAGAAACGTGGGTTCTTTCGCTTCACGCAGTAGCAGCGCCTGCTTTTTGAGACCCAAAGGCCGTGGGTTTGATCCTTGCTACTACTGACCCATATGGAGGGGTTGCATTGTGTTGTTTGTAGTCATGGATCTGTGGGATAGATCTGAGCGTAAAGAGTCCATCTCCAAGGCATCATCAAACTTTAAAAAAAAACAAAACCCACAAGACTTGTAGGCTGAGAACAAGCAGGAAAGACTTCAGCCTGAAGGTCTCTCTTGTAGTCAACTGGACATCCAATAGACAGCTGCCAGCAGTTCCTAGGTCACATGAGAGAGGGAGTGATTGCTCAGAGAAGGGATTTTTGCAAAGCCCCATCCAGGGTGGTTATGGGCAGAGACTCCAGAATGCATCACAGACTGGCCGCAGGTAGGCAGTGCACAGGGGGGTCATGATCCTTTCCTCGGATAACTGCCACCACCTCCTCCCCAAACTTTTCCAACCCTCCACCCTCGTTAGTTATTTCTCGCCTACCTTTCATGATGCCGTGGTCTCTCTTCAAGGCATTGTCCTATTGTGAGGAATTTTGCGTTTGTTTGCTCTCGCATTGCTCTAAGTGGTTCAAGATGTCTCCACTTGCTTCAGGAGCAGGACGGTAAATGATACCATGATATCGGGCTGCGCTCAGGCCAGAATCCACAGGAAGGGTTTAGCACAAATTGGATTTGCAAATCTCCAACGGGTCCCTCTGCCCTGAGCAGAGCCGAACAATTCAATCCTCGGCAGACGCTTTCGTGAGCCAGCAACTTCTGTGCAGAAAGGATTAGGAGGGAAAGGGCAGAACTACAAATTGCTTTCCTTGTGGCATGCAAGCTGTAATCCCCGCAGCATGAAGGATGTCCAATGTACTGCCTTTAACCCTCCACATATATCATCCTATCCACCTGTTTCCTATCTTAGGTCTGGTCTACATTTAAAAGTTAGGTTGATTGTAGCTATGGCATTCAGGGGGTGTGAAAAATACACACCCCTGAGCACACTAGCTATGCTGACCTGACAGTGTAGATACGGTCAGTTGATGGAAGAATTCTTCTGTCAGCTCACCGCTCCGAGAAGTGGATTACCTGCATGTGCCGCTGTTTGATCCCTAGTGTAGACATGATCTTAGATTCCTGGATATACTGGGAGAAAGTGGTTCCCATTGCAACTCCCAGACGTGCTCGCTGCCAGCGTTCCAAACGCCATCCTTAGCCCGGCTTAGAGGGGTGTCATAAGTACCTGCTTTGTTTTGTAACACCAACGTGTTAATACCTGCCCCAGCCATCAACAGCGCTTAGCTCTGGGATTGAACAATGTCCCAGGTCAGGCGTTACGAGGCTGGTGGCAGAGGTGTTAGTTTGGGTTCTGCAGCTCTGCAGAGAGTTAAGGCCCAGATTTTAAAAAAATCAAAAATCAAAGTCACGCCCCTACATCCATTCCATAGCCCCTCAATGGGAGCTATTGAGTTGGTAAATCAGCCGCGTATTTAGGTGTCTAAATGCAAGTTTAGGAGCCCAATTTTAGGCATCCATTTTGGAAAAATTAGGAATTAATCTCTAACCAGAGCTTCTCAGCAGGGGGATTGGGAACGGCTGGCAGGAGGTTGTGATCACCCTCTTTCTGTCCAGGGCTGGATCAGGGAGGAGGGCAGAACGTATGGGAGGAGTGGTCCTGGCACTTTTGTTATGTTGTAATGTGCGGTCCTTGTGGGGAAAAGGCCAAGACACACTTTTGCGAGGCTTTGCAATGATGGGCAACCCGCAAAAGGAAAACTGCTTCTTTCTGACGGATGAAGGCTCGGGAGGGAGCGTGCTCTGGGGTGGCGGAAGCGGGGGGTTATCTGTTTGTTTCACTGGTTAGAAATTCAAGTGTCGTCTGGGCCCAATTCTGCCCTGCCTGACACCCTGGGCCATCACTTATCCCGTGGGGGAAAAACAGCCTGGGATGTTAATGGTTTACTCTCCCCTTGAATCAGTGTCTGAAGAAGCCAGGCAGGGGAGATTGGCCCCAATAGGCTGGGCAGACAGCTGGAGATATTAAGGTAGGCAATTGACCGGTGAGTCCCTAGACTGTCAGGTTGAGACGGGAGAGACCAAGAGGGTGAGGTAATATCTTTTATTGGACCAACTTCTGTTGGTGGAAGGGACAAACTTTTGAGCTACACGGAGCTCGTCTTCAGGACTGGGGAAGGAAGCAGGAGTTGAGACGGGGCAGTCAGAGGATGTTAGAGTGGCAGCAAAGGTGCAAGAATTTTTTTATTATTTTTTTTGCATCAGTTTTTCTCCTGGAAGTCGTGGAGGGTTTTTGCAATTCCTAAGGCTCGGTTGATGGGAAATCTCGGTGCATAGCCGTGCCAGAGAGGGAACTCTCTGTGGTGGGGGCTGCCGAGGAACTTGTGGAACTGAAGCATAAATCATCGGGGCCAGATGTTATTCCGCTGAAAGAAACGAAGTGTGAAGTCCCAGGGGTGGAAATGCTCAGGAGTAACTTCCCACAAGTCAGTGGAGTTCTGACAGTGTGGAACCAGGACGGAGGAGACGAGAACTGGCACACAGCCCATATAATGTGCTTAAAACCAGGAACTTCTTACCTCTTACCTACAAGAAGAGAGTTAATTGACCATCAATGGAATAGAGTGATGGGACTGATTCGGATCTCACCTAACTTCCTTGATCTTACTCCTGATTTACGCCAGTGTAAGAAATGGCTCTGGCCCAGTGGTTTAAATGGTCCCATCAAGATGCACACATACCATAACTCAGTAACCTTGACATATTCCCCTTTAGTGGCTAGTTCATATAAAAGGGTAATGATCTACTACTGCTACTAGCTGTCTGAATTGCTTCTTTAGCTCAAGGGGTAGAGAGGCCTTTGCTGTAGTGCTGAGAGGTCTATGTTCAGTTCCCCAAGGAGAACTGCTTTATCTCTTGCCCCTCTGTCCCTCCCAAACTCCAGTATTGTTGCTCTCACTTGTTGTGTCATGTCTAAAATTAGATTGGACGCTCTTTGCATTTGCCCTGGAAATGCCTAGCGCCATTTTGGTTGCCCTGTCAATCATAGTTAGTAACACCTCCTGAAGATCAGGGAAGTTGCTGGTTGGGGGCCTAGTTTCAAAGAAGGAGCCAAGGAAAATGCCAGGCACAGTTAGATGTGACGAGTCTAATCTTGGCGAGAGCAGAATGGGCAGGACGCCCTAGGACAGAATGCGGATGTGCAACCCGGGGCCAAGTTTGGGCCAAACCACCCTGGCTTTTGTAAAGGGACGCTCGTGCTCTCCGAGCTATTGGCGGAGACGGGAAGAGCTAGTCAAAGAGTCAAAGGCGGCCCAGTGTACTTAGTGCACCTGGAATTGCAACAATTTATAAAAAGGTTATTAAGGAAAATAAATAGCCACGGGGGGCAGGACATAGTCTCCTGGTGGATTTCAAATAACAACACCTCTTTTCATCAAAGCGCTTTCCAAAGGAGAAACAGATCCCATTTTACGGAGGGGGAAATGAGCAGCTAAGTAGTTTGCCCACAGCTACCCAGCAGACCAGAGCTAGGAATAGAACCCAGGTTTCTAGAGTCTCAGTCTAGACCCAGTAGGCCGCACAACCTCAAAGTTGTTTCAGGATCAGGTCTGAACTTAAGTGGATTACAGAATCATAGTGTCTGGCAGCTTTAGTGTGGACAAGAGCAGGGTGGCAGGGAGAGGGGCATATTGGGTGTGGTTTAGAGGGTCAAGAAAGCTTTCTCTGCTCTCCTCTCCCCTGTTCTCTGAGCTATTCCCTGCCTAGTTGCAGAGACTGGGGGGTGGAGTGGCTTTAAAGTGATTCCCCTTGGGGAGCAAGGACTCTTGCTTCTGCAGGTCAGGTATGTGGCTAGCACTTGGTTTTCAAGTTCTCTTTTGGTATGTCAACACAGCATCCCTCTTTGCTGGGTGGACGTTCCCTTTTGGAAGACTGCAGCTGGCATTTCCTCCTCTCTGAAACGTCCTTTCCGAGTGAAACCTGCTGGTGCAGGTGTTTAGGAAGCAGAACGTTGCGGATCATCTCTGGACCAGGGGCTGGACAACTGAAGGTAGTGAGAATGCCAGAGCAGGGCTGGACACAAGACAATCAGATGGAGGATTCTAAGCTCCTGTTCCCACTCTCTAGTACCCGCTGCTCCCAATGGTCAGGTTATACACTGGAGTTATCCTTTTATTTCTTGGAGTATTTCAAAGCAGAGTTCCAACAAGTGAAGGAGTGACTGGAAATTCTTCCTTTGGGTTCGGCACAGAGGCATTTCTAGCACTTATAAATCCCCTGGTTGATGGGGCCATTAAAATAAGTTTGGGACATCTAATGGCCTGTGACTTTTGCCATTGTTTTGTTCCATGAAAAATGACACTTTCCATGGAAAAAATGGTCCACCCGCCCCATCGGGCACAGCTAAAATCGAGCTGGATGGCTTGTTTCTACTGGGCCGGAGTCAGGAACACGTTGTAATATGTAGAATGTTTGAGACGATGGAAAAGAGTATGAAATGTAATAATCTGACAGTCTTTGGCCTGGAGGGACAGGGAAGGGCAACAAAGCGACCGGCGCTGTGGATGGGATGTGGCATCTAGGGTCTGATACCGGGGCCCCATTGTGTTCGGGGCTGTACAAATACAAAGGTTGCGTCTAGACGAGGAAAGTAGGTTATGCTTGAAAACGTTGGCTAATACGATTTTGCACACGGCTTTGCACCTAATGTAGACAAGTCTGACACCTTTAATAGCATGTCGGCCGGTCATGGTTGACTCTACTCTCCAACTATGGCCGGTGAACACTTGTTAAAATGCTGTATCTAAAATTATGGTCCCTAACGTGTTTTCAAACGCAGCTGATTTCCCTAGTCTAGACAGGCCTCTGACTCTGATTTGAATCCAAGCCTTCCTTCTGTCCACACGCACAAATCGGTCTGACTCAGGCCAGCAAGCCCTCAGGACCCAGGTCCTAGGACCTTGCTGGGGTGGATGGTTAGGGCAGGTCTACACCGCAAGGAAAAAACCCAGCGGGAGCCCGTCTTTCAGACAACAAGAGTCAGTTGTCCCAGGATCATGGCACGTTCTGAGCCCCTCTCTGATCAGGCTTCAGAGCCAGAGCCGGAACATCTATATGGCTTTTTTTAGCGCCCTAGCATTAGCCCAAGTCAGCTGACCTGGGCTCAAAGGTTCACTGCCATAGGCATTTTTTGTTCCTCAGAGTAGTCGTGCTTTCAGACCCCAGGTCATGCTGTGTCTCAAGGCCAGGCCCTGTCATTTTGCAATGTGGACACAGGTAAAGCTGCTAAACCCCCTCCCATTAGAAGGTCCACATAGCATGAATGTGAGACCCAGCCCCAGTGATGGTCAACCCAACAAAGCAGCCCCAAAGGTGTTTCTAAGCCTGGGCAAGTCACAACCTTAGCGGGCAGTAGAGACATCCCCTAACAGGTCAGTTGCAGAGCTGGGATTAGAACTCAGCTGTCATGAATCCCAGGCGAGCACCCTGCCCACTAGACCATGCTGCCTCTCCAGCAAGCTCATTTCTCCTTCCACGTGTGCCAGCACAGAGCCTGCATCTTAACCTGGGTTTCCCACTTAGCTTTCGTAGGCGCCCCTGTGCAGATCCACGATAGCATGGTGACATGCTCTTTCATAGAATATCAGGGTTGGAAGGGACCTTAGGAGGTCATCTAGTCCAACCCCCTGCTCAAAGCAGGACCAATCCCCAATTTTTGCCCCAGATCCCTAAATGGCCCCCTCAAGGATTGAACTCACGACCCTGGGTTTAGCAGGCCAATGCTCAAACCACTGAGCTATCCCTCCCCCCATGGAGGAAGGGGACGCTCCACCGGATGCACCCTTACACACACGGTACCAGGAGAACGCTGGCGCATCAGTGTCATCTTTAGCACGTCACGGACACCTGCGCTCTGTTGAAATGATGCTAACCCGCTCTCGCTCGGCTTAGTGGAAGCCTGTTTCTACCAGCCTGCACGAAAGCAGGCCTGTGATCTAGGCACCAGGTCTCTGCCAAATATCAGGCTTCTAACCCCAGCCTCTTCAGGTGCGGGAACTGTTCTACCAAGTCACAACCATTGTTTCTTTTAATGCCAGAAATGGTTGGTTGGTTGGTTGTCATCTTCAAAAAATGGGCTAAAGCTTTTGTGCTCCAATTTTCCATCTGAATGCGACTCTCTGGAATGGAAACATTTAGGATTGAACGGCAGTGTGGCCCAGGTGCTGGGCTGGAATTCAGAAGACATGGGTCCCGTTCCTGGCTTGGCCACTGATCTGCTGGGTGACAGCGGGCAAGTCACTTCCCACCCTGAGTCTGACTTGTCCATTTAGATTGTGGACGTACAGCTCCCAGTACAATGGCTCTGTGATCTTAGTTGTGACCTCTCGGCGCTACTGCCATGAAAATGATAATTGGGTCACCTTAACTGTAGCCCGGTGACTTTAACACTTGGTTCACCTCACCTGTAGGTTCCTAGTTCAACCTACAAGCACTCAGATGTGCATGGTCTTCCTCTTGCCGCTGACCCTCTGCCTGTCAACAGGGCAACCAGACATCAGGAAGGGGGTTGTGCATGCTGGTTCCACCTCTTGGAACCCACTGGGCTAGTGGATTTCTCTGAGCCTCCCAGAATCATTTGGAGAACAAGGTGGTTCCATGCTACTCGCTCAGTTGACTGTTCCAGCTGCTCAAGCCTCTTGCCCCATCTCTCCAGACCCCTAGGATCCAGCATCCAGGGTGGTGTCTCCTCCCGCTTCAGCTGTGCCTGCCCAGGGTTCCTCAACCCTGCAGGATGCAGAACCTTGAACCCTCCGATCTGGTGATAACATTCCAGCACCCAAGGGCACTCAACAGGCTTTTGTGGCTTTTTATCTGGCAACCGAATAAAATCTTGCACAGCTAATTTGCTAAGTTCCTTTGTAAATAACACCATGCCAAAGCAACCAGCCATTGTCTAACATCTACTGGCACCGGATCTGATCTGTGTTTAAAGAATGCAGATGCCTGAGGGGAGAGCATTCTCTCTAGCAACCTTCTTGGTGTTGGGCCATGCCCAGAGATTTCTCTTCTCTCCTCCCTCATACTTTACTGCTGCTGACGTGTGAATGGCAGCAGGATCTATATTGCCTTGGCCTTTCTATTACTTATTCCGACACGGGGCGGGCATGATCCTCAGGGTGTGATGTTACGGTCGTTGCCACAGCAACCAGGTGGTGTGTGGTTAGGAAAGATGCTGTCGAGCAACTGTGAACCAGTGGGGTGGGAAAGCAAAATGAGACGTTTCCCATGGCTGTGATGGAGTCTTCATCAGTCATGGTTGGCCAAGCCCTCAGTTGACATGAGAGAGTTTAACTTCAAAGGCGGGGAGCTTGGTTTTTTTGCTTCCAGCCTTGAAATTTGTAAGACAAATGCCAGCATTTCTCACCCTTTCCTGGCTGATCACCCTCGTTACCTGCAGGGTTGGCCTTGCCCATCTATGCACCAGGGGCTGGACAGCCAAAGGTAGTGAGGGTAACACCAGCAGGGCTGGACGAAATATGGAGGCAAAGGGAGGGCTATGGAAAGAAGACGGCATCACGTCTGTTTGTTATTTTTATGACAGTAGTGCCTACGGGTCACCGGCCAAGATCAGCCCATAGTGCTAGGCACTATACAGCTATAGAGACCCTGCCCCAAAGACCAGACAGACCAAGGGTGCAAGGGGAAACAGGCTCCGAGAGGGGAAGTGCACAAGGTCACATAGCAGATCAGTGGGGATTAGAACCAGCATCGGCTGATTCCCAGCCTAGCACACCTCCCTATTGGGCCATACTGCATCCTTCCACACACGGTACCAGGGGAACACTGGCACATCAGTATCATCTTTAGCATGGCGTGGACACCTGCGCTCTGTCAAAATGATGCTAACCCGCTCTTGCTCGGCTTAGTGAAAGCCTGTTTCCACCAGCCTGCACAAAAGCAGGCCTGTGACCTAGGCACCGGGTCTCTGCCAAATATCAGGCTTCTAACCCCAGCCTCTTTAAGTGTGGGAACTGTTCTACCAAGTCACAACCATTGGTTCTTTTAATGCCAGAAATGGTTGGTTGGTTGTTGTTGTCTTCAAAAAATGGGCTAAAGCTTTTGTGCTCCAATTTTCCATCTGAATGCGACTCTCTGGAATGGAAACATTTAGGGTTGAACGGCCATACTGCCAGCATCCAAGCCTAGATTCATCTTCTCCTCTTGTGCACCATGCACAGGGATGTTTCTCTTTGGCCATCAGGGCATGGCAGTCTGATGATGGCGCAAGGCAGCCATGCGAGGAAATGGCCAAATAAAATGTGCCATCTGCGTGGGTCCTTAGCGACACGAAGGCGCGTTCAGCCCGGGGCCCTTCCCCTTTACGGCTCTGCCCTCCTGCCAGAGCCATTAGTTTCTTAAACTTTGTAAAGAAGGGCGGATATCACTTCCTGAACTGGGCTTCACAGAGGAAATCTAGCAGCATCGGGGGCGAGGACCTAGACAACGGAGTCTGCAAAGAGATTCCCTCCCTCACTCTGTCTGCTGCATATTTTGCCTGATTAGCAAAATAAGAACCAGGACTGGACCTCCTGGGAAGGAATGCAAAGGCGAACCGGCTGCCTCCCAGATACACAGAGGCCCAGCCTCGCTAACAACCCCTTCTTCACGGTTAAGAGCTTGTCTGCTTTGCCAGGGGAACCGCACACGGTCAAAGGATGTAAAATAGGAGCTTAGCACCCCCACCCCCCCGCTCCCCCGCTCCCCGCCCCCATGTCACAGATCCCGCTTTGGGGGAAATGGAGAAACGTTCCCACCAGCTGGCTCCTCCCCAACATCTGGCACGCGATTGTGAATTTAATATGATCCGAAATGGATCCAATTTCTGCCACCTTCTCCCACGTGAACATCAGGACATTGCCTGTGTCTCTTATTCCCATGGGGCTTACATTCACCCCAAAGCAGAGGGGCCTGTGTACCGCTAGAGTTCCACTTTGAAGGCTTAAGTGCAACTTGCAAGAAGCGGCGCCTAGGTCTTCTGCTGGTCCCCTCTGCCCAGGGGTACATTTAACCCCAGTGGGGAGGAGAGTTGTACAGTGGAGGAACTGGAAGATCAAATCACCAGAGGAGGGTGATGGATGGCTGGAGAGAGATCACTTGATCATTACCTGTTAGGTTCACTCACTCCGGGGCACCTGGCATTGGCCACTGTCGGTAGACAGGATACTGGGCTGGATGGACCTTTGGTCTGACCCAGTACGGCCATTCTTATGTTCTTATGTAAATTGCCGATAAAATTTGCAGATGAGATGATTGGCGGGGTGGTGAATTGTGACAAGGACAAGTCAGTTGGGCAGGACAATACGGATTGCTTGGGAAACAGTCCAATATTGTGTATATACAGTCACATGTACATCTATCTTAATATACGTCTTACGAACGCTCACTGGGATGCTGTGGCAAAAAGGCCTAATGTGATCCTCGGATGTATGGACACTGGAATATGGAGTCGGAGTAGCAGTGATATTGTCTCTTTATATGGCATCTGAGAGGCCATTGCTGGAATACTGTGTCCATTTTTGTTTGGTGCCTGTAGTTTGAAACAGATGTTGCAAAATTGGAGAGGATTCAGAAAAGAAATGCAAAAATGATCAGAGGTGTAGGAAACGCACCTGGCACTGAGATTTAAGGGACTCCGTCTGCTTAGTTTCTTGAAAAGGAGGTAAAAAGAAACGCAAAACCAGGCCACAAAAACTGGGGGGTAAGGGGTGGCGGCTGAGGGGAGCTTGGGGCCGCAGGAAATAACTCGGGGGGGGGGGGGGGGGGAGGGCGTGCAGGGAGCTTGGCGGGCCTCAGCAAATAACCCCGCGGGCGGCCGCGTGTTTGAGACCCCTGGTCTATAACTAGTTACGCAGGGAGAAGAGATCTGATACTAGAGGCTTTTGTAATCTAGCAGACAATGGCATAACAAAATCTGGGGCTACATGTAAAACCAGCCATTGGTTGGTAAAGAACCGGATTAGCTCAATTGATATAAACCAGATTTAAATCAAATTAAGAGTTTTCACACTCTATTCTGCATCAGTGTAACTAAATCATTTTTTTAGGCCAATTTGAGGTTAAAACAATGCGACTTTGGCTATAGACAAGGCCTGATTTAGGAGATGAAGGGGTTGTGACTATATCAGGCTGGGATCTGCAGATCAGGGTGTGAATTTTCTGTGAAGGAATCACAATTTTCTTGCTTTATGCTTTATCCTGCATTATTTGCCAAACTGTTTTTTGCGTTTCTTGACCCATCGCTCATGATATCATGCATTCAAATGAGCGTCCTTTTGATTGGACACGTGGGTCACGTGATATGTTTCTGTTCCATGATTGGACAAGTCTGCTTCTCCATCCACTGCACCCTGTATATTCATTTACCCTGTTGCAAAAATGTAACCACTGCCTATCACGCTGCTCAGTGTCGTCTGCTTGGGCTCCCCACTTGGTCTGTATCCACCTGTTGTCTCTTGTCTTAGGTTGGAAACTCTTTGGGGCAGGGACTGTCTTTTTGTTCTGTGTTTGTACAGCGCCTAGCACAGGGGGGCTTCTAGGTGCAATACAAATAATAAATGAAGATGATACTTGTAACAGGGTGGCTTGACCCTTGAGGGCTGGGGCTAGGCAGCTCTGATTACGTTGCAGAATGAGTCCCACCTGAGAGTAGGGTGACCAGATGTCCTGATTTTATAGGGACAGTCCCGATTTTTGAGGCTTTTTCTTATATAGGCTCCTATTATCCCCCCACCCCCTGTCCCGATTTTTCACACTTGCTGTCTGGACACCCTACCTGAGAACGAGATGGGTGATTGCCCTATAAAGAGCATCAGGAGGCTGCCATGAAGGGAGGGAACGTTTAGAAAATGGTAGAGACACTGCAGAGAGGGTGAGGGCTCCCGCGGTGTGACAGAGGAACCCAAGGAGGGAGAGGCTCCACTGAGGAAACCCGGATGAAGTTTGCACCTAGAGGCCAGTGTCAGGAAGTTGGGCTCCAGCCAGGAAGAGCTGGGAGAACAGAGTGGGCCAGAAGGAGAGCTCTGGCAGCGAGAGAAGACCCCAGAGCTGTTGTTTTGCCATGAACTTCATTTTGGGGTGCTGAGGATTAAGAACTGTTGTGTTATTAAGCTAGCCCCGGGGTGTGTGTGTGTGGGGGGGGGGGGGTGTTACCCATGTGAAAGCCTGTGTGCAGTTCTTAAGGGGCCCGCAAGAGAGGGCCAAAAGGGGCGGGGCGCTTGCAAGGTGACCCCTGGCCACAAGGGGGTGCTCAGTAAATGGCTACCCTACTCCAATACCAAATCAGAACAGCAGCATTTCAAACCCCTTTCCACTCTCTTCGTATCGGTGCAAATGACCGCACCAGGTGCAAGGTGGCCTTTGAGCCAGTTTCCCAGGCCATGCTTGCGATTACAAATTCGAGACTTACTTTTTGGCAAAATTGGCTTAAAATGCCCCGCTTCTGCCAAAGCTCCCGCTCACAAACTCACTCGCGAGATGCTAACGCCGGCGGGGCAAGAACGGAGTCGCGGCACATCCATTTCAACATCCAGACAGACGTTTGCGGGGGGCGACGGGTACTAGGTGGATGCTGCAAACCGTGGCGATATTGACCCGGGTGCTTCCGGAGCCACCTTCTCCTGTGTCGCAGGGACCTTGTTGCATTTGCACAGCTGTTCCGAGATGTAAAACAATCCCAACTGTAATTCACGACGAATGTAAATTTCATGTCAGGGTAGGAACGGCACAGCTTGCTGCTGGTTAGCATGTCCTGCTGATGGTGTTTCCATCCTGCCTGGAATGCTAGAAATCCCTTCAAATAGTTGCGGTCTTCTTCTTGTCTGTGATCCTGCAAATCTGGGATGCGTTTAGCTGCTGTGGTTTCGTGCCTTCACTAGATACAAGGAGGCGGAATATCCACTGGGGCTTTGCAGAAAGGCTTTTATTGTCATCCAAAAGGCTTCCCCAGAGAAGGGGTGGGGGATGGAGGGAAAAGGGGTCAGTCTTGGGGAGGCTGGCCTCCAAGGAGGGGCACCAGGGAAAAGTGGGGGCTGGGAGGAAAAGGCTTTTGTGTTTTCTTTCGCATTGGCTGGTTTTCACTTACGACGGGAGGGAAAGCGGAACCATCTGTGGTGCACCGAAGCTCTGGTTTTGCTTAGGCTCGGGCGGAGATGGCCCGGGAAGAACGAGAAAAAAACAATAACAAGTCGCCATGTGCGTGTGTCTAAAATATTCTTTCCAAGAACGTGTAGCAGTATGGCCAACCCCAAGTGATCAAACGTCACGGGTTGGGCCCCTCCATGATCCTGAGATGGCCTTAAAAATCATGCAGTTTAAAGAATAGTACATTTGGGGTTCTTTTTGTATCTGATTCATAAACCTTTCGGTTAAGGGGGTCACACTCTGGTCTCGTTTTCAAGCGAGTCCTCCAAGGGCTAGAAACTTACTTTTTGTTTTTCAATGGGAGCGGAGATGGATGTGTAATCCTGGGACTCCAGCAGCTGGAGCTTCAAGAAAAAATACCAACGGTGGTGCATCTTGCGATAAAAAAGAGATGGTACCACTGGGGTAGCCTTGGTTCCCTCTGGCCGCCTCCTCCCAGCCTGCAAACAGCGCTGCTGTTGTGTCGGCGACCTCTCCTTGCTAGGACTGGGTAGGGTCATGTGTGGAGATGGTGGCCACTCCCTGACGTTCATCCTGGAGGCTCCAGGCCAGAGGATGCGGGGAGAGGCTGCTGTCGGGGCTTCTAGGAAGAGGAGCCATCTCTGCACTGGCATGACTAGGCCTCACTGACTCCTGCCTGGCTGCTGCTACCTCCTGGGCTGGGAGATCAGGGGTGTGTGTGGGAAATCTTGCTGTGTGCCTCTGGGTTGGAGGAGACGTCTGGGGTTGGGGCAGGGAGTGGGAAGCGTGTCCCTATGGATCGTGTATCTCGGAAGGTTTCTCTGTGTGCATCTGGGGAAGCTTTGGGGGGAAATCTGGGCTGGTTCGGCAGGTGGGGAAAACGGCTTTGCCCCGGGCAGATCTGGGCTGGTGGAACAGGCTTGATATCAGGGTTGAGGGGGGAGAGAATTAATTGCTGGGCTGGGGGGTGGGCAGATGTGGGGGGCAGGGGAGAGCTCCAGTTGTGGAAGGGCCAAAATCACCATCCTCAATAAACAGGGTTTTCCAGTGGAAAGTCAGGTCGAGAAGGGGACCTGGCAGTGTCCATTCAGAAGCGCTGACCGGACACCAAAAGTCCGGTTACACAGGTGAGGGGGGGAGTGGAAGCCTGTCGCCCGGCCCTGAAGCGGCGGCTCCTGCGGCAACACGCATACACCGGCCCCGGAGGTCCCTTTGCAGGGCGTTGGCAGAGGACCGAGTGCAGGGGTGGGGGCCATGGCGAGCAGGGTAAAGGGCTCCCAGCGGG
Organism: Macrochelys suwanniensis; assembly: GCA_033296515.1. Classification (NCBI taxonomy): domain Eukaryota; kingdom Metazoa; phylum Chordata; order Testudines; family Chelydridae; genus Macrochelys; species Macrochelys suwanniensis. The sequence goes on from CM065799.1 coordinate 6,972,336, forward strand.
CATGGAACGTCCCCCAGGATGGAAGGAACGGGAGCTGCCCCGCCAGCCAGCGCTTCCCCGGGCCACGCTCCGGGGCAGGGAGGGCTGGAGCGGGCGGGGATGGGCGCTGGCTGGGCAGGCAGCTCAGAGGGAGGTGGGAGACCGCCAGGCAGGAAGGGCCGCGTCCTGGCTCACCAGCGGGGCTGCCTGGTTGCTCCTGCGCGGCCGCGGCACTCTTCTGGCCTGCGCTCCCAGGTGGCCTGCTGGAGCTGGGGTTTGCCGTTCATGCCGGAGTGGAGGGGGGGAGAGCAGCAAGTGAGGGGCAGAGGAGCGAGTAGGGGGAGTCTTGAGGGAGGGGCAGGGTGGGGCCTCGGGAGAAGGGGCGGGGGGGTGGACACACACACACACACACACACACACCCCCCAAACCCCTACTATAACGTTATTAAAAAAACCTCATGCTTTTGGGGGGGCGGGCGGGGGGGGCTCGTGATTTTTGAACATCTGAGTTTGGCTTTACGCTCTCGCTCGCTGTGCGGGTCGTGTTTCACTCTGTGCCGCTTTTGCCTCATTCTGGGATTTGCTCCGTTCCCCTTTCCATTCAGGGGGTTTTATAAGCAATTAATTTCCCAGAAGTGGGTCAGTAACTTGAGATTTTAGTTTCTTTCGCGCGCCTTCCCCCCCCCCCCCTTCTTCCTTTCTCTCCTCCCCCAGTCCTCCCGAAGGAACTTTTTTCCCCTCATTCCTAGTAATATATTTCTTTGAACTGCATGCAGCCCCCATCTGGGAGGCCAGGCCATCCACCCGAACGTTGGCACTTCGCTGCGTTTGGATTACGGGCTGACAGACTTTCTCTTGGTATTGTCTTTGCGAGCTGTTCATTCAGGCGGCTTTTTGGACCGGGTCGTCGCTGCGTCACGCCACTCATCCTCAATTGCTAGGCCAGGAGTCGGGTTTTGTTGTCGGGGCTGCAGCTCCGAGGAGCCACCTCGCAGCCAATGCTGGAGTTATTTTACTAGTATGTTGATCCTGAGTGGAAATTGTTTAATGCCTCTCGAGTGAGTCACTAAGGGCCAGGATTTCAAAGCAGCTCAGCTCCCATTTAAGGCACTAAAATAAATAGGGTGGCAGGTGGAAATTTTCTTTGATGTTCCAGCAAGGCCTTGATCTTGAGAGAGGCTGTTGGCACCGCGAGCGTGATAACTTTTTGTCCTTATGAATGATTACAGTATGGTGTTCAAAAATCATGCCAAGCCCCAAAATTATGAGCTTGGCTTAAAAATCGGGAGATATTAAAAATACAATACATGTTGGGTTTCTATTTGCCTTTGGTTTTGTAAGCCTTTAGGATTCATGTTCCCATGCTGTTTTCCCCCTATTGTTGAGGCCTAGGAACTTAACTTTTCCCCCCTTTAATTAGAAGTTGAGAAACTCACATAATCAGACTCCATTAGCTGGGGATTTAAGAAAAAAATTCAATATCACAAGACTTTCAATAAACATCAGTTGGAAAATGGGTTGGAAAATAAGTACAAGGATGATCTGAGGTCTGGAAAGCTTGCCTCAACATGAGAGAGATGCTCAATTTGTTTAGTTTATCCAAGAGAAGGTAAAGAGCTGATTTGATCATGGTTTATTAGTGTCTACCAGGGCCCTGGCTCTGGCTTTTTTGCCGCCTCAAGCAAAAAAAAACAAAAACGGCCAGAGCACCGCCAAAGCAAAAAAGAAAAACCGGCCGGAGCGCAATGTGCCGCCCTAAGATTGGCCTGAATGCCGCCCCTTACAATGTGCCGCCCCAAGCATGTGCTTCCTAGGCTGGTGTAGAGCCAACCCTGTTGCCTACACAGGGAAGAGAATTCTGATAGTAGCTATCTTTTTAGTATTGCAGAAAAAGGCATAACAAGATCCAGTGGTTAGAAGCTGAAAGTAGACAAATTCAGACTAGAAATAAGGCATAATTTTTTGAACAGTGAGGATAATTAACCATTGGAACAATTTACCAAGGAATATGGGTGGATTTTATGTCACCTGAGGTCTTTAAAACAGGGCTGGACGTCTTTTTAAAAGATTTCTATCCTGTAGAAATGTTTCTTTTTGACTCTTTGGTTTGAAACAGTGGTTTGATTTTAAATTTGGTCAGTTTTTAAAAAACCCACACGCAAGAAGGGGTGAAAAACACCTGAAACATCTGAATGAAAACGAAAACCAGGCGGGGGCAGGATGGGGGGGAGGGAATAGTTTAATTTGACTTGAAATGATTAAAAAAACAAAACAAAATATTTGTTTCGGGTCTATTCAAAATGTTGGTCATTTCAAAATTAATTTTTTTTGATAAACACATTTTTTCAAATTTATTTTTGTCCTGAGTGCAAATCAAACTGGATTTTCTTTTGAATATTTCGGTTTGGCCCCATAACCATAAATAACATTCACTCAGCTCTAGTACTTATTAGAGCTGGGCAAAATATCTTCAGCAAAGAGTACATTTGCTGGAAAATCCGTTTGTGGGCACTGAACTTTTCATTTATTCAGTTTGAATTTGGTGAATGTTTCCTCCAAAAAACAAACAAACAAACAAGCCCCCTGAAAACAAACACTTTGGGAACGTCAAAATGGTTTGTTTGGAAAATGTCATTTTGAATTAACATTCTAAACATTTTGTTTGACCGGAACATTTTTTTTTCGGTTTCTTGTTTCATCAGGAAAAACTGAAAAAACTCCAGTTTTGGTTTGAAACTGATTTTTCATCCTGAAAAATCAATTATTAGCTTAGCTCTAGATCTAATTTGAAAAAGCAACTTGGAGCAATCACATTGCGAGGGTCCATATTCATGAAAGTGAATGTGTAGTTGAAATAATTGGTTAGAAAATATTCCCCATGTTGGCCCTTCCGATTTGTCCCCATTCCTGGCTGTCATGTTTACCGGACTAGCTGCAACTCTGACCCTCTCTCTGTTCTCCCTGTGTGCACCCCATCAGGTCCGAGGCTTTGTGCTTTTACCTCCCTTGGATGGAATGAAGTGATCCTTCCATTTACACTCAGGGTGCTGTATTCCGGGACCTGGTATCAACCATGTTTAGCCCCAACAGATCTGGTTGCGTTTGCGTACCATGGGTCTTCCCTTCAGGAACTTACGATGAGTTTTTAATGCAAGTGACCAGGCAGCTTTCTCTTACTAAAGTATTGTTTAATCTGAACAGCAGGAACAAAGATAAAAGGATGTTTAAAACAATTAACAGTCCCTATGCAGGTCTCTTACCTTTGGGTCACCATCCCCCTGGAAAGCTGAGGAAGGTGTGACTTCAGAGTCACACGCAGCTGTCTGTGTCAGTCTGTTCCCCACAAACAGCTATGGAACAACTGGTCTCACCTCAGACCGGAGAGTTTTTAGCTGTTTGTCCTTTCGATGTGTTCATTCTCGGCCTTGGCAAAATGAGGTTTGTAACGTGGCTGGGGCCTGGAAGGAATATCTTCCCTTTTAATGGCCCAGGCATTGTCTCTTTATGACCCCAGATGCGTTTCCCGGAAGGTTGCTTATCTGGAACCATGGTGTGGCCTTCCTGCTTGTTTCCCGAAAGCTCTGCCGTTAAACCGAACCAGCGTGTTCATACAGTAATTACCGCAGTGACCCACTCACATACAGTAATCTGACAGTATTACACAGCAGTCCCACATCCGTCACACTTGCATCATTCTGTCCAATTTTAACTAGGCCAAAGCCACTCAGTTTACACGCAGAAAGGTGATTTTTCTCTAAAGGCCAGTGCTGAAAATTCCCCCTGGGATCAGAGAGTCAATGTGGGTGCTTTCTGGATTGCATATTGCACTTGACAATGTTGAGGCACCTGGTGTGCTCAGACCACTGCCTATACTACTGACCAGCAGTGTGTCCTTATGCTCTGCCATCTGTATCCACCTGTTGTCTTGTGTCTTATATTTCAATTGTAAGCTCTCTGGGGCAGAGACTGGCTTTTGTTCTGTGTTTGTGCAGCACCTAGCACAGTGCTGGCCTATGACGGGAGTGTGTAGGTGCTATTACCACAATACACATGATGATAATACCCTCACCATTCATTCTGATTTTGCAGTCAGTATGTGGCTCATTATCTTTTTGCTGGTACCTGAGCCAGGATGGAAGCTAGCTTGCTCCCCCATGGCTGCAGATTCACCAGGATTATTTGTTGTATTACAGCAGTGCCTAGAAGTCTATGGGGCTAGGCCCTACGCAAACATCTGCTGCAATCTAGACAAGACCGGCGGTAGAAACAGAGGCATGCTTGTGGTTACACCGCAGAGTCGGGACTAGAACCCTAGTCTGTCAGGGCCCTGGTTAGTGCTGCTAGCCAATAGATCACACAGCTTCTCTATAGAAGCAAAGCAGTCTTTCCCTGTGTAGTAAAGTTACAGCTCTTTCCCTGATGTAAATGACTGCCTAAAGTCAAGGGCAATGGAAAAGCAGGCTCATGGCATCGTTAGAACAATATTTTTAGCATTTTTTTACAGCTATTACACATACTATAAGACAATTCATCTCCTAGACACGTTCCAAACATTCTGCATTCCTCATGCTATTTTTTGAAACAGATATAAAGTATACGTGACTATTCTGGCCCTATAACAGATAAGCCAAAGTCACTCTGTTCTGTTAGAACTGAGCTCTCTTCCTATTTTGGCAGTCAGGCTCTGCTTTGAAGACTCTTGTGTAATTAGGCTTGGAAAGATTAGATTATTATCAGTAAATGTTGATTTCACCGGACCCTCATAAACTGATGGAAAAACATTTTCCACTGATATTAATTGAAATGTACAGATAGGTGAAGTAAGAGAAATGCGGCTTGAGATCTTACTAGGGTTTAAGGATATTTACCTTGTTTACTGTGACATGTGATGCCGGCCTGTTGTGTTTTAACAGTAATAAAGCTTTAACTTTTTGACCATCCTTAGAGCTTTTTAAGGCCCACCTTGACAAAGCCCTGGCTGGGATGATTTAGTGAGTGCTGGTCCTGCTTTGAGCAGGGGGTTGGACTAGATGACCTCCTGAGGTCTCGTCCAACCCTAATCTTCTATGATTCTATGATAAGCTAAAGTCATACCGCCATTAAAAAAAACTGTTTCCCATAACTGTGAAAACTTACACCGATAGCAATAAAAAAAGAATGCACTACACCCATCACTTTGCGCAACGGTGAACATTTAAATAGAAAAAAGTGCTTCAAAATAAACATGGATATTATCTGTCGAAATGATTTTAAGGAATCGAATTCTGCTCTTTTAATTACACACATTTTAAGGTGTGTAATTCAGGAAACTGGATCGGGATGGGGGTTGTCTTCTGATATATGTATTTCTACAGCATTGCTCTGCTCCCTGGCAGGGTGGCGTGGTACAGTTGGTAAGGTGGCTTAGCAACAGGAGAGCTGTGTTCTAATCCCCAAGGTGTCTCTGATCAGAACTCCTGGGCAAGTCACGTTCCCCACTCTGTGCGTTGGTTCCCACACTGGTATGATGGGGCTAATGATCAGCCCATAGTGCCAGCCTCCATAACCCAGTTGTCAAATCTGCAAACAAGCGCCCTTCGTGCTTGGGAGGCGCTCCCACAAAGCTATTTTGCTGTGCTTCGAATCTCTCCTTTGCTGCGATGCGTTCAAAGGTCTTGCCATTGGTTAGCGTGCTGCTGTGCTAAGACCATGTCCCATCACATGTAAATGTGCTGTCTCATAGTTTCCTTGTACTCCCCTGTCTGTCTATATCCACCTGCTGTGTCTTGTCTTAAACTTGGCTTGGAAGCTTTTTGGAGGAGGGAATGTCTTTTGTTCTGTTTGTACAACTCCTAGAACAGTGGGGGCCTGGTCCGTGACTAGGGCTCATAGAGGCTATGGTAATACAAATAATTAATAATAATTAATCAATTGCTTTGAGATCTAGGCATATATGTGCTAATGGTGGTTTTTAAGGAATCCCTAGAGCAGACTGTTAGGTTCCGGCAGGATACTAGATACAAACTTTCAAAGCAACCCCGGAACCGATTGTCTGGTAGCACACACAGCATCTTTCATGTAAAGCAGCTAGTGGCCAAGTTCAAGCACGTGTCTAAAGGACAGGGTGAAGGGCTGGCTGGTCGCTTGACATTTCCTCACCAGCAGGTGTGCCTGTGCCAGGAGGATGGAGACTTCACATTAGCTTTTGTCACTATTTTATGATGTGAAGCCAAGAAGCCTGGTTCAGCCCGTCAGGCTAATGCTGAGGGCTTTCCGAGCTTGGCCCCTGGGGTGGTTTTTTCCCCCTTTTGATGCTAGCTCTGTATCCGCTTGAGTGAGACATTGCTGGTGGCAGCCAGCCCGCGGTGGCTTGGTTCTGGAGCGAGGAAAGCGGAGGAGGCAGAGTGGGAGAGAGACTAACCCACGCAGTCCCCCAGTGAATTCGGAGAGCAGAAGTGTGCCGTGAGCCTGGTATGATGGCTGGATCAGTTTGGCAGCGGGGCTCCGCATTCTCCATACTGAAGCGCCGTTCGCCAGAACTCTTGGCTCCGGAAGGACCCACACAAAGTAAATTGGTGGGTCTCTGAGTGGGAGCAAAGGGATAAAGCATCACCTGCACTAGCTGGCTGTCTTGTTGGCAGTCTCCACAAGAAGGCCAAGGAGCCTACAGGAGCCTCCTCTCTTGACCTTACAGCTCAGCTATAGATTCCGGGCAACATGGCGGGGCCCTCTCCTGTAGGACACCAGACAGCTCAGTTCCGCCACTCCTCGGATTCAGCACCTGTGGGGACATATGAAGGCTGAGGGTCTTGGGGTGGCCGTCTGTGCAGTGCTCCAGATTTCCGAAAGGGTCCAACAACTAGTAGCCCCCATGAACCACGAGGGCGATGGGGATGCCAGCCCTCCAGGATTGCCCTGGACTCTCCAGGAATTTAAAGATGAATCTTTCATTAGAGATTATGCCATGGGAGGAAACCTCCAAGAACACGTCCCACCAAAATTGGCAACCCTGGCTGGGGGATTCTCCATTGTTAACGGCACTTAATTTTGGTGCCTAAACGGGAGCCTAGTTCTTTGGCAGATCTGGGCCAATGCCTTCCATTTTTATCAGCTGCCAGTTAACCACAAGGCCTGGCTGAGATTGGGGCTCGGATTAACAGAGAGGTGGCTGAGACTCAGTCCATAGGAAATGAAGACCGGTCGTTGGGCTGCAGGAGTCAATGAGGAGAAGAAGCAGCTCCGCAGAGCTCTGTCAGCTCCAAGTGTGAGATTGGCCGTGGGCAGGGGTGAGTTCGGGCTGTTTGGAGATAAACAATCAGCTTTGTTGGCACCCGTCATCTTTGTGATCTTTCTGGATTCTCTTGGCAACGGCACCTCCCAACCAGACCGGGGCTTTGTTCGTTAAGTCACCGAGGCCCTGCCATGCTTATTCTTTATTATCGAAAACGGTTTTGCAAGTTGTAAATGGCAATGAAAAGCCCGAGAGCACAGTTCAAACAAAGGCCGGGTGAGTCATGGGCTGCAATTTGTTGTTCTGCGAATTTCAGATCTCCCGTTGGCTGGCACGCGCTTTGTGGTTTGCCCAGTGCAAGAGAATCCAAAAGAAAGGAACAGGATCATTATGTAATTTAGTCGTCCTGCGCACTTGTAGCAGGGAGCGGGTTTTTAAAGGGTCACGGGCAAGCGCTTTAGGCCAATGATTCCGGCTTCATAAGGAGAAAGCTTTTTTTTTTTTTCTTTTTTAACAGAACCCGGTATTGATAGATGATTGATTTGCACAGTGGAGATTAGGGGCCATGGCTGCACTGCAGTAGATCTTTTACTTCTGGACTAGTACTGACCTCTTGGGAGTGGGCTCAGGAAGCTACTGATGTGGACATGGAGGTGCTTAACATCTCCGGGGCAGGCCTACGCCAGCACTCTCAGCGCTGCGTCCGGAACCAGGCCCGGGTGGCGGTTGTTATCGGTATTGCAAGATAACCGAGTCGCCCCAGCGGGGATGGGGCTGCACATGGTGCTAACACATGGCGAGAGATTGCGAACTCACAGTCTCAGTAGACAAAGGGTGGGAGGGGAACCAGATGCAAAGAAGCGACTCCCACCAGGCCATGCTGCCGGGCAGTGGCGCAGCCAGGAATAGAACCCAGCTGTCCTGTCTCCCAGGCCAGCACTATCCATTAGACCATGCTGCCTCACCGTGGGCGCAAGTTGATCCGACAGCCTTTCAAGCCCACCACTGGGTAATGTTCCTTTCAGCTGTTTGGTATCTGTCAGGACGAGGAATGAGCCATCCAAAATAATTTGGAAGGGTGGCATGAAAACACCTCTGCAATGGGACAACCTCCCGCTGCCCCAGATGGGAGGAAGACCAAGGGCCCGGATTCTGCAGCATTTGTGCAAACCATCCTCTTGACCCGGCCGCGAGGAAGGCTTGCAGAATTGGGAGCTAAGTGGTTACTACTGTGCCCTGCGTATATCCTGGCTTCAAGGGACATTGACAATATAAAAAGAAACTCTCCCCTGTCCTGTGATGCTGCTGCCCGTTTTGAAAGCAAGGAGATTTCAGAATCTAATTGACTTTTTCCCACACAGGCGCTGACTTTTATTTTTCCAGGTGGATGCTCCAAACCTGCTTCGTCCTGAGGCCCTGCCCCCATTCCGCCTCTTCCCTGTAGGCCCCACCCTCACCCCATCTCTGTCCGCCCTTGCTCCGCCTCCTCCCCCGAGCGCCTCCCAAGTCCCACCCGCTGCAAAACAGCTGATCGGCAGGTGGGTGGTGAAAACCCACTATGTCTTTCCATGGATGTTCCAGCCCCTGAGCATCCCCGGTGTTGATGCCTATGTTCTCCCATTGTTCTTGCCCGTTGCTCAGCTTGGAGAATGAATTTCAGATGTGATCTTGTAACCCACACAGCTCCTGGGCGTGGTGCTCTGTCCCATCCTGTCACACTGAGACCACTTAGAGATTAATGAGTCTGCTCTAGAGCCTTTGCTAAGCACCATATGCAGTAGAGGCTCATGCAGATAGCTCCAGATGTCCCAGGTTCGATCCTGCCCACCGTCTGTTGACATTAGACTCTCCTAGTGGTCCTGAAAGTTTGGTCGATGGAAACCCAGGAATATCCAGAGGTCTTCCTGAATATCCAATTGTCACAGTCATTGCTTTAAAAAAAACCCCACAGGGTTGGAAGGGTGTAAGCCAACCTCTAACAGTCAAGGGTCAGGACGAGACTTCCATGGGGGTGGTTTAATCCTCCAACCCTGCAAGGTGTCTTACATCTTCTTCTGGAGAGTCTGGCACCGGCCACTGTCAGAGACACATTACTGGTCTAGATGGACCTCAGGTCTGCTCCAGTCTGCTAGTTCCTGTGACCCACAGAAATAGGGGTTTTGCAGAGAAGCAGGATCCATGAGAAGTATCTGCTTTCTGAAATGCTCCAGAGCAGTGTCTCTCAATGGCTGAGACCTCACTGACACAGTTTAGGAAGGCAGCAAGCCTGTCCCTGGTATCATAGACTCATAGACTTTAAGGTCAGAAGGGACCATTATGATCATCTAGTCTGACCTCCTGCACAAAAAGGTTGAGAAACACTGGTCTGGAGGATGAGAGTCGGAGGCACGTTGCACTAGCCTGGCATTCCTGGGGACCTCGCGGGGATGTCTCCACCCCTCAAACAACTGTTTTCCCTTAAATATTAAGACATACAGTAATGAAAACAATTCCTTTGATATTAGGCTTTTCAAAACTGTTTAAACCCTATATTCTGGGTCACCCCTAAACATCTTGACAAGCTCGCCTTTATAGACAGATTGAACACAGAAGAGCATGAGGAACAAAGCAAAAAAAAAAAACAGATCCTTCCCCGCGGCACTGCTGTTTGGCAGCAATATTTCTCCTAAACTTTTATGGATGTGAAATAAAACAGGGGCCTTTACCTTCCGGCTTCCCAAATGGGCAGATCAAGGGGACGTCCACACTGCAAAAAGAAAAAAGACCCGGGGCAGTGAGTCTCAGAGCCGGGTCAGCTGACTCGTGCTCACAGGACTCACGCTATGGGGCTAAAAACACAGCAGTGTGGGCTTTTGGGTTCAGGCTGGATCCCGGGCTCTGAGGTCTTCCCCCCTCTCTGGATTTCAGAATCCAGGCTCCTGAACGTCTACACTGCTTTTTTTAGCCCGGTAGCGCGAGACCTGCAAGCGCAAGTCAGTCGACCCAGGCTCTGAGATGGGCCATTGTGGCTCTTTTCTTTTTCTTGCAGCGTCTCCTGCATGTTTTGCTTCTGTCTGGCCGTGCATCTCAAAAAAATAAGGAATTATTTTGCGTTTGCCATGTGCCGCTCGCGCGGCGGGCGAGGTCAGGGATGGAGCCAAAGTTCTGACAGCGCGGAGGTTGCGAGTCGGGGGAAGAGCGCTCAAGCTCTCCTCTGCTTTCAGTGGCCCGAGGTCAGACCGGAGCGCGAAGGGTTCTGGAGACCCACGGATGGAGGTTTACAACAGCTGCCTTGGCACAACTTCTTTAGGGAACTTCAAAGGGACGGCAGTGGTCTGGTTAGTGTCGCTGCCTCCCGCTTTCCCCAGCGCCACCTGGGCTGTTTATACTGTCTGCACTCCAGAATCACATCGCTCTTGCCTTACACTGCAGCCCGGTGCCCAGTTCTCTTTTAACACGCTGCCGCAGGCTGAGCCATTCCCGGATTCCTTTCCCAGCTAGGAAGCCCTTTTTTATAGACGAACAGTTTGGAATCAAAGCGCCCCCGTGGCCCTGCTGCTCCTTTCACGGTGGGGTTTTTAATGAGGAGTCCCCGTCATCCACACAGAGCTGCTTCCACGCCAGACTCTCCGCCCTTTGCCCCCGCAAGCAGTGTCTGGATTGACTTTGGATGAGCGGAACAGACCTGCCCTTAAGAACATAAGAACGGCCCTACTGGGTCAGACCAAACGTCCATCTAGCCCAGTCTCCTGTCTTATGACAGTGGCCAATGCCAGGTGCCCCAGAGGGAATGAACAGAACAGGGAATCATCAAGTGATCCATCCCCTCTCTCCCATTCCCAGCTTCTGGCAAACAGAGGCTGGGGACACCATTCCTGCCCATCCTGGTTAATAGCCATTGATGGACCTATCCTCCGTGAATTTATCTAGTTCTTTTTTTAACCCTATTATAGTCTTGGCCTTCACAACATCCTCTGGCAAGGAGTTCCACAGGTGAACTGTGCGTTGTGTGAAGAAATACTTCCTTTTATTTGTTTTAAACCTGCTGCCTATTAATTTCATTTGGTGACCCCTGGTTCTTGTGTTATGAGAAGTAGTAAACAACACTTCCTTATCTACTTTCTCTACACCAGTCATGATTTTATAGACCTTTATCATATCTCCCCTTAGCTGTCTCTTTTCCAGGCTGAAAAGTCCCAGTCTTATTAATCTCTCCTCATACGGAAGCCGTTCCATACCCCTAATCATTTTTGTTGCCCTTTTCTGAACCTTTTCCAATTCCAATATATCTTTTTTGAGATGGGGCACCCACATCTGCACGCAGTATTCAAGATGTGGGCGTACCATGGATTTCACGCCCTCACTTCCCAGCCTCACAGCCGTCTCCCGAAAGTATGGTTAGTTCCCCAGCTTGATGACTTCTCCTCCCCTAAAGAGATAGCCAGGTCCATCAGAGGAACAAGGAGTTGAACTGGGGTCTCCCTCTTGGCAGCCGAGTGCCCTTGCCACCAGGCCATAGGCGATTCTGCTCTCAAGCGCTCCTGCTGTTCAGCTTTTCATAACCACTTACCTATTCATTGGGCCAATGAACGAAAGAAGGACTCTGTAGCCCGGCGATGGAGGTGCTCACCTGGGAGGTAGGCGCGGTGGGTTCCAATCTTCTCTCTGTCTGATTCAGAGGAGGGATGTGACCACAGTGCCTACTTCCCAGGCGAATGCTTTAATCACCAGGTTACAGAGTGGTGCCAGCTGGCCCCATGTCTATTTAAGGACGTATTCACAGTGGAACAGCTTTGACAAGAGAGTGAGAGCACCTTCCCCCCGAACAGCCCGTGGTCTGGGGTTTAGAGCCCTCACATGGCAGGGGAATGACCTCACGTTCCAGCCCTTGCTCCTGCCTACTTGGCTGAAGGTCACATGGGGGATGTCTACACTACAATAGAAAATCTGCGGCTGGCCTGACTCAGCTGGCTCAGGCTGCAGGACTAAAACTTGCAAGGGAGACGTTTGGGCTCAGCCTGGGCTCTAAAACCTTGGGAGGGGAGCGGGTCTCCGAACCCAGGCTCCAGCCGAAGCCCCAATTTTTAGTCCTGCATGCCCGAGTAGATTGACCCGGGTTCTGCGCCGCAGGTGTTTTATTGCAGGGCAGACATAGCCAAGATATTTGCTGGCTTGACGTGGACTTTTCCAGTTTGCTGACATGCACCCAACCTTTCTGGACCCAAACCGAATAGTCAGTTGGCTGGCCAAACTGAAAAAATCAGTAACTCACCCATCTCTGCTTAGGTACCCCAACCCATTAGAATTCAGTGAACGTTCAGCACCTAACTCCCTTAGGCACCTTTGAAATCCCAGCCTGTGTGCCTGATGCCCTTCTGCCTCCAGACCTTTCTGAGATATACTGGGGTTTTCCCCACAGTGGCCATCCCTGACTGCCTGCGATGCAGATTGGATGGAAGGCAGGTCCCGAGATGGAAAGGAGACTTGATGCCTGACGAGGAGAGGCTGAGGGAACTGGGCTTGTTTAGTCTGCAGAAGAGAAGAGTGAGGGGGGATTTGATAGCAGCCTTCAACTACCTGAAGGGGGGTTCCAAAGAGGATGGAGCTCGGCTGTTCTCAGTGGTAACAGATGATAGAACAAGGAGCAATGGTCTCAAGTTGCATTGTGGAAGGTCTAGGTTGGATATTAGGAAACACTATTTCACTAGGAGGGTGGTGAAGCACTGGAATGGGTTCCCTAGGGACGTGGTGGAATCTCCATCCTTAGAGGTTTTTAAGGTCAGGCTTGACAAAGCCTTGGCTGGGATGATTTAGTTGCGGTAGGTCCTGCTTTGAACAGGGGGTTGGACTAGATGACCTCCTGAGGTCTCTTCCAACCCTAATCTTCCATGATTTGTGGTGTCAGAACTGTATTAATGTAATTATAGAGATCTCAACTCCTTGATGCAAAAGGTAAAACATACGAGAATGTTCAGCTAGTGGGATCTGGACTAAACTGACAGGACATTCTGACTAGTGATGGACAAGCCACATGGAACATGGCTACACTGAAGATCAGTTGCTTACTCAAGGACTTTCAGAAGCTCTCTCATCTTGAAATTGGCCTGAAAATCTCCTGAGTACTTTGGTTTCTCTTGGCCAGGAATAACCAGAAATTACTGTGCAGACAGTGGTGCCTTTTCCCTTGTTCCAGATTTGCTTCATAAATTCTTGGTGGCCTTGCTTTGTGTGAAATCAGACTGAAAGAAGGGCTTGTCTACACGGGGACACTTCAGAGAGTTAATCCAAATAAACTGAAGGAGTGAATTCAAAGCAGATTAGTAACTAATCTGCTTTGAATTCACACCTTCCATTAATCTGGATTAATTTTCCTAAAGCCACTTTAATTCCAAATGAGAGTATCCAGACAGGGGTTTGAGGTTTAATTAACCCACTTTGAAAATTAATCTGAATTAATTTTTACTGAGTGTCCCCATGTAGACAAGGCTGAAGGGTCTTTTTAGGAACCAGACGTGCTTTGCTCTATGCAGAGATGGTGAGGCTGCAGGCCAAAGTGCTGTGTCCTTGGAACTTACCTGCTTTGTAATGAAGAACCACCAGAGAGAGAGAGAGAGACACAGATACTCATCTCAGAGACTCCTATGTAAACCCAGAGCGAATCCTTTTTGACTTCAGTGCAGTTGCCCCAGATTACATTGGCATAAGCCACAGCAAACTCCAGCCCAGAGGGAGTTCTCCGTTTGCCTGTGCTGTGGAGGAATGAAGATGACGCCGTGTCACGGCTGCTCTGGTGGTGCAGGGACATTGGGTTGGGGGAGAGAGAGCCGTTGGCCAGCTTCGTCCACTTAGAGTCGAAGCATGAGGCGCTGGGACGCCGTCATAATGTTCCTGGAGCGTGCTGGAGAGAAGAGTGTGTGATGCAGTTGCATGGGGTCCAGCATTGCTAGCAGTATCACATGCTCATATCCCATGGGACAAGAACCTTACACTGTAAGCTCTACGGTGCAGGGGTTGCCTGGTTTGTTCTGCGTTTGTACAGCACCGAGCGCAATGGGGTCTTGGGCCATGACTGGCACTACTAGGCGCTACTGCCATACTCCTCCTCTTACTAACCTGAGTAGGAAGGCTAGACTGGAACGCCTGCCTCTAGTGTCTGTAAAGCTACCCGAGCGCATTGCCGCTGTGTGGGGATGCTGGCTGGTTTCCTGAAGCAAGGGTGCTCGGGTTACCTCTACAAAGGCTTTCCGTTCCCCGGAGCCCTGGCTTGTTACAGAGGGGGAAATTAGCTGCCTTTCTGCAGAGCAGCCTCTGCAAATAGCTGCCTCTTTCATCTCTCTTCCTTCTGTTCTTGCTGAACGCTCCGACCCTTTGATGGTGACCCCCCGGGGGCTCATCCGCGCCTGCCAGCATTCCGATTCCCGGTGCGAATCCCACCGCAAGCCTTTAAACAAGCAGCTTCTCCTTGCCCGAAAGGGACACTTGCCTCCCTTTGTCTATTTCTGGGCCTCTGAGTCGCTGGCAGTTTACTAGTTCCTGTTCTGGAAAAAGTATTTTGAGATCGTCTCTTCGCAGACATTCACGTGGCCCGCAGCCATGCCCCCTTGTGCTGTAACCGGGCCAGCTCTCCCAAGCTAAAAGCTGCCGGGCAGGGCCTAGAAGCAGCATGGGAGACCTCCACGGAACAAGGCGGCGGCACAGGGAGCAATTCTGGGGATCCAGCAGGTGGCGCTCTTCATCGGCATCAATCCCAACCCACTGCGCTAGGCCAAAAAGGGGACCTGAAAGTGTCCGATCACATCTACTGACTGGACACCATAGTCCGGTAACTGCAGGCAGGGGAGGTGGGGAGGCGCCAAGTCATCACCCACGCCAGCCCCTACTCAGCCAGGGCCACCTCCTACCTGCACCGGGCAGCTGCCGCTCCCAGCCCCGGCTCCACAGGCGAGATCCTCCTGTCCCGGGCAGAGGCGGGGCCGAGAGGGGAAAAGCTGCCAGCAATGAGGGGAGGGGGAAAGAGGAGCCAATGCGGGGGTGGGAGGGGGAGCCTTGGGGAAGAGGCAGGGAGGGAAAGGGCAGAGGTGGGGCTTTGGGGGAAGGGGCGGGGTCTTGGGGGAGAGGCAGGGTGGGGCCTCAGAGGCAGGGTGTCCGGTTTTAAAATATTACAAAGTTGGCCACCTTAAGCCCTACTCATTTGTAGTCTTTATAGATCCCGTCTCGCTTATCCCAAGCAGGGGGCTGTTAATTTATGCTGCATTTACCAAATTCCAAATCAGCCAACTATCTGTCTAAAATCTGCTCACAATTGACCACAATTCACAGGCCCACCTCTGATTTTCACTCAGTCCCTCAAAAAGCAAATTCCCCTCCCCTTCCATGGGCATGCGTCTGAGTAGCAGCCTCCGTTCGAATGCAATAATCTTCTTGGCATCTTGTTCTAAACCTTTAGCTCACGTTGCTCTGTCCTGGTAGCTGGCTGCCTGTGTTTCCCTGCAGTGATGGAAGACCCAGATCCGTGTCTATCAGTTTATAAAGTACAAGCAAGACGCCATGATTAGTATGACGCGGTCTCCAACAATGTTTGCAATTGTACGGTGCAGTTTGATTTAAAGCGTGCAGTGGGCGCGTGACCTCTACAGAACCCAGGGCCGTCTCTCTGGAGGGCCGTAGACTAGCTGATGCCAGAAATGTACGGCCTGCATTTAGCTCATTCCGCCTCTGCATTGAGTCTGAAACCGATGTACCGATCCCCCGCGGCTTTGTGCTCCTAAAGCACCTTTCATCGAAAGGCTCCAGGCCCAATTCGCCACACTTACACCAATTTAACCCTTGTGTAATGCCATGAACTTCAGGGAAGTCGCTCCTGGTTCGGACAGAGAGGAGAGCCAAGCCTTCAAACACTAATAAAGCTTTAAAATATCCCAGTGAGCTAAAGACTATTCTTATGGATTTTATAGATGCAATTAGGCCAGCAAAACTGCACTTTTGCCAGTATAACATATTTCACTCAGGGGGTGTGGTGATGCGGGGAGGCTGGAACAAGCTATACCAGCAAAAGTGCAGGTTTTTGCCAGTATAAGCTGCATCTGCAGTAGAAGTGATTTGTCAAAAAGGCATCCTTTAAAATCTGGAAGTCAGATCCCAGCGAGGAAAAGAGAACGGAGCATAAACTCTGGCAAGTCAAATGTAAAAATATAATGAGGCGGGCCAAGAAAAGAATTTGAAAGCAGCTAGTTAAAGCCACAAAAACTAACAGCAAATATTTTTTTAAGTACATCAGAACCAGGAAGCCTGCCCAGGAGTCAGTGGGGCTAATGGATGATTGAGGTGCTAAAGGAGCACTCAAGGAAGACAAGGCAGTTGCAGAGAATCATAGAATATCAGGGTTGAAAGGGACCTTAGGAGGTCATCTAGTCCAACCCCCTGCTCAAAGCAGGACCAATCCCCAATTTTTGCCCCAGATCCCCAAATGGCCCCCTCAAGGATTGAACTCATAACCCTGGGTTTAGCATTCTTGGCTTTGGTCTTTACTGCAGAGGATGTGGGGAGATGCCCACACCTGAGCCGTTCTTTTTCAGTGACAAATCGGAGGAACTGTCCCAGATTGATGGGTCAGTGGAGAGGTTTTGGGACAAACACGTAAATTAAACAGTAAGATGTTACCAGGATCAGATGGTTTTTACCCAAGAGTTCTGAAGGAACTCAAATATGAAATTCCAGAACTACTCACTGTGGTATGTAACCTATCACTTAAATCATCCTCTGTACTAGATGACTGGAGGATGGCCAATGTAATACAGATTTTTTTTTAAAAAGGCTCCAGAGGGGGGTCTGGCAATTACAGGCTGGTAAGCCTAACTTCAGTACCAGGCAGTTGGTTGAAACAATGCATAGCTGAACACGATATGTTGGGGGAGAGTCAACGTGGCTTCTGTAAACGGAAATCATGCCTCACCAATCTATTAGAATTCTTTGAGGGTGTCAAACATGTGGACAAGGGGGATCCGGTAGAGATAGTGTATGAACTTTTCAGAAAGCTTTTGACAAGGTCTCTCCCTATAGGTGCTGACTTTTACTTTTCCCTTGGGGTGCTCCACCCCCGCTCCACCCCGTCCCCCAAAGCCATGCCCTCAATCCGCCTCTTCCCACTCCGCCCCTTCCCCAAGTCCTCCACCCGCCACTCTCCACCCTCCTCCAAGCTGCCAAACAGCTGTTTGCCGGCGCACCCACGGAATCACCAAAGGCTCTTAAACAAAGTAGGTAATCATGGGATAAGAGGGAAGGTCCTCTCTTGGATCAGTAAGTGGTTAAAAGATAGGTAACAAAGGGAAGGAATAAATGGTCAGTTTTCACCATGGAGAGAGGCTAAGTTCCCTGTAAGCTGCGCGGCCGCGCAGCCGTCTATTTAGCACTGTGCAGGCACTTAGGGAACCCGCCAGGGGATTTGCTGCGGCAGGGGGAGGGGCGCCCCTCCCCCAGCCCCAACTCTCACCCTGTGGCCTGGACCTGCCGCCGCCAAAGCAGCCCAGACCCACCCTCTGGAATGGTGGTTGAAGCATGAAGGGACATATGAATCTTTAGTGCTTCTGGCATGTAAATACCTTGCAATGCCAGCTACAAAAAGGCCACGGAAATGCTTGTTCTTGCTTTCTGGTGACATTGTAAATAAGAAGAGGGCAGAATTATATATATGTGTATATGTGTGTGTGTGTGTGTGTGTGTATATATATATATATACTATATATATATATAATGTAAATGTAAACAAGCTTGTTTGTCTTAGCGATTGGCTAAACAAGAAGTAGGACTGAGTGGACTTGTAGGGTCTGAAGTTTTACATTGTGTTGTTTTTGAGTGCAGTTATGTAACTAAAAAAATCTACATTTGTAACTTGCACTTTCATGACAAAGAGATTGCACTATAGGACTTACATGAGGTGAATTGAAAACTACTATTTTTTATCATTTTTACAGAGCAAATATTTATAATAAAAAATAATATACACTGATTTCAATTACAACCCATACTACAATATATATGAAAATGTAGAAAAACATCCAAAATATTTAATACAGTTCAATTGGTATTCTATTGTTTAACAGTGTGATTAAAACTGCGATTAATTTTTTTGAGTTAATCACGTGAGTTAACGGTGATTAATCGACAGCCCTAATCCAAAATCATGCACATTGGAAAAAATAATCTCAACTAAACATACAAAATGATGGGGTCTAAATTAGAAAGAGATCTTGGCGTCATTGTGGACAGTTCCCTGGAAACATCCGCTCAATCTGCAACGGCAGTCAAAAAATCGAACAGAATCTTAGGGACCATTCAGAAAGGGATAGATAAGAAGACAGAAAATATCATAATGCCACTATATAAACCCATGGTGCATGCACACTTTGAATACTGCATGCAGTTGTGGTCACCCCATTTTAAAAAAGATGTATTAGAATTGGAGAAAGTACAGAGAAGGGCAACAAGATTGTTTCGGGGTATGGAACAGCTTCCATATCAGGAGAAATTCAAAAGACTGGGACTGTTCTGCTTAGAAAAGAGACGACTAATGGGGGATATGACAAGGGTCTATAAAATCATGAATGATGTGGAGAAAGTGACTAGGGAAGAGTTATTTACCCCTTCATATAACACAAGAACCAGGGGTCACCCAATGAAATGAATAGGCAGCAGGTTTAAAAAAAACAAAAGGAAGTATTTCTTCACACAACACACAGTCAGCCTGTGGAACTCGTTACCAGGGGATGTTGTGAAGGCCAAAACTACAACTGGGTTCAAAAAAGAACTAGATAAGTTCGTGGAGGATAGGTCAGTCAATGGCTATCTGCCAAGATGATCAGGGATGCAACCTCATGCTCTGGGTGTCCCATATGTTCTGACAGCCAGCAGCTGGGACTAGAAACAGCAGATGGATCACTCGATAATTTCTCTGTTCTGTTCATTCCCTCTGGGGCACCTGGCACTGGCCACTGTCAGAAGACAGGATACTGGGCTAGATAGACCATTTGGCTGACCTAGTATGGCCGTACTTATGTTCTTATGTGAGCCCCTCATAATCTTTAATATATTTACCCCTGTGTGGTAGGGCAGTGCTGTCATCCCCACCATACAGCAGGAGAAATGAGACATTTCTCGCTCTCAGCCCAAAGCAACTTGCCCCACATCTAGTCCGGGGTAGGGCAGGGAATGGACCCCAGGTCTCCTGAGGGGCCTTTCCCAAGACCAGGCAGTAAAACACCTGGGAGCAGAACATGCGTCTCCTGACGCAGAGGCCCCGCTCTAACCAGTACCCCCTACTGCCACTCTGTGTTGACTCTCTCAGACATAGGCATCGCCTCGGTGTCAGGGGAAGTCCAGCATCCCTTCCCCTGAACGCTGTGCTGAAGCTACGTTTCATTTCTCTACTGCCAAGGTTTGGGTTATTTAGTCTGGCTCTAGACGCCAAGAGGCGATTGTGTGATGGACTAGCTTTGTGTGAATGAGTGGTTGCCACGCTGCCCTCTAGTGGCTGCAGCTTAGCCCTACAGCAAAAGTGAGCTGAAGGAGCTCTCCATTGCCTCAAGGGCAGAGGCCTGTGTTTTGATTCGAAGGACCGGGGGTTCGAGGCTGGGTTCCCCACTTTGGTGCCCGATTTACCTAGTAATTTTGTATTTTCCCTGCCACAGGTGGGTTTGTTGCCATTGCTCGGTCGCAAGCTGTTTTGTTCCAGTTGGCGCATCCACAGGGACTGGTAACTAGACAGCTGAGCAACCATCTTGTCACTGACATCCCACCGCTGCCATTCAAATGTACTAGGCGCTTTTCAGTGCTAAGAACTGAGCGTTTAGTCGTTGGCAGCGGTGCCGGTCCCACACAACAATGGGGACCCAGACCCGTAACCTACAAGCCCAGGCTGTCTGCCACTTGAGGTACAGATGACGGTGAGTCTGCACTGCAGCCACTAGAGGGCAATGTTGAAATTGAAGTCCCTCATCTTGGAAACTCCATTCCCCAGGCCAGTCTGGGGTCTCTACCGATGGGAGAGGAAAGATGTTCCTATAGTGACAGCACAGGCCTAAAAGGCAGGAGAACTGGATTCTGCGCCGGAATGTGCCATGTACTCCCTTGTGATCTCGGAGAAAGTCATGCGTCCCTCTAGGCCTCAGTTTACCCCATCTGTAGAGTGGAGTTAATAATGCCTCTCTGCCTCACAGGGAGTGTTGTGATGCTTTATTAGTTGTCAAAGTGCTTTGAGGGCCTCGGATGAAAGTGGAGCAAGTGAGGCAGCGGGGTGGGGGTAGTGGTTAGGGGCCCTGGACTATGAATCAGGAGACCTGGGTAAAGGTCCCAGCTCTACCCCTGACCTAATTGGCATGGGGCAAGTGGTTTCCTCTTCCCATCCTTTGTCCATTTAAATTGTGGGCTCTGTCTCTTACGAGATGTACGTACAGGGCCTAGTGTCTTGGGTTCTGATCTTGCTTGGGGCCTCTAGTTTCTACTGTAATGCTACTTACAGTAAGGAGTGAAAAGCCCTCTTGAGCGTGGCTTGTGGTATGTGCTGAATTTCCCCCCTTTCTCTTTTTGGGGGGAGAGGGGAGGTGGTGAATTGTCCAAGAATAGACAGCGAGTTGCTCCATCTTTTGTTCTTCCAGGCTATTAGCCGAATCCTTCCCGTGAACCTTTCTTAGCCCTCGGGCAATTCGTCGCATGATGGATTCCTCATTCCAGCTGTTTTGACTGGACGCGCAGGTCTGCTCCCTCCCTCGAGGGGCGCGCTGCTCGAAATCAGGTGTGACCGCTCACCAGTCATGCTGGGTGAAATTTGCCTCTCTGTAAAATGGGGAGAATTTTACAGAGGCTGTGCTCTGCCTTGTCTAGTTCGATTGTCGGCTCTTGGGGACACGGACTGTCTCTTACAGTGTATGTACAGCATGTAGCACGGTGGGGCCTGAATCTCAGCTGGGGACTACGTCTGCTGCTCTAATACAAACTCTGTGCAGAGAACCAACACAAGCTGTATACACCAGTTACTTACTAAGATCTCGAAATAGGACTTAAGTGGGTCCTATGTAGAATCCTTGTGCTATCCCTGTGCGAATTTCACCATTGGTACCGGCAGGATCAGGTCCATACACAGCTAACCCTTTGGTCCCATGGCTGTCTTTAACAATCTCGCCTCCTTATATGGCTAAACTATTTTTTTTTCTAACTTGGCTTTGTTTACAGTCCATTTAAAATATTTAGACTCTGGCTGGGTTAGACAATTATCCTGTAACCTGCAGGGCATATCATTACTGTGTTAGTTAACATGTAATTATTTACATCCTGTAAAATAAAGTGGTATTGGCAATATAGCAGTTTCCTAGCTCCATTTTTCTTATTTACTGTGGTAACATGAAAGGAGAATCTGTCAAGTTCCGTTTTACAATAAACATTTCTTTCCCCAGTTAAACTCACTTTCTGCCCACTTGGCAAATGTTCCTTTTTTGTTGCTGTGGCTCTAGATTGGAGAATTTGTTTAAAATTGAGTCGTCTTTGGACTTTGCAAAGAGCTGAAAGGAACAGGGAGGAAATCACAAGCCAGTTCCGCTTTATGAAAACCTGCCTTTACAGGGAATTCAATGGTACATAAGAATGGCCAAGCTAAGTCAGACCGCTGGGCCATCTAGCCCAGTGTTCTGCCTTTGCAAGGGGCCAGTGCCAGGTGCTTCAGAAGGAATGAACAGAAGAGGGCAATTTATTGAGTGATCCGTTCCCTGTCATCCACTCCCAGCTCCTGGCAGTCAGAGGTTTAGGGACACCCAGAGCATGGGGTTGCAGCCCTGACTATTTTGGCTAATAGCCATTGATGGATCCTCCAGGCAGGGCCGGTGCAAGGAAGTTTCGCTCCCTAGGCGAAACTACCTTGCAACAGCCCTGCAGCCCCCCCAGCTAATGCTGCCCCACCCCCGTGGCAGGCGGCTCCCCATCCCCTCCGCGGCAGCTCCCCACCATGCCTCCCACGGCGGCTTAAGCCACCGCCCGCGGGCCGCAGCAGCTCAGCACCCCCCGCCCCACACGGCAGCGGGCTCCCCACCCCCCACGGCGGCTAACCCCCCCACTCGCGGCAGCTCAGCCCCCCACCCGTGGGCCGCGGCAGCCTCCCCACCCCCACCTGCGGTGAGCCGCCCCCTGCCTCCCGGCTCCCCACTCAGCCGCTGAGCGGAGAGACAGGAGACAGCTGCCCGCCACCCCCCAAATCCTGGCTCCCGCCTAGGGTCACCTAGTGAAAACGCTGACCCTGCCTCCAGGAACGTATCTAGTTCTTTTTTGAACCCAGTCATACTTTTGGCCTCCACAACATCTCCTGGCAACGAGTCCCACAGGATGACTGGGCGCTGTGTGAAGAAATACTTCCTTCTGTATGTTTGAAACCTGCTGCCTGTTCGTTTCATTGGGTGACCCCTGGTTCTTGTGTTATGTGGAGGAGTAAATAACGCTTCCTTATTCAGTTTCCCCTTGTGATGTTCTAGACCACGATCAGATCCGCCTCCATCTCATTTCTAAGCTGAACGGTCCCAGTCTTTCTAATCTCGCCTCATATCGAAGCTGTTCCATCCCCCTAATGATACAGGATCCACAGAACGTACGGCCGTGGGTCGGAGGGATAGCAGGAGGAGCAAGGGGAGCTGGAGACCGGAGGAGGGCGGAGCCAGCTCCAGGCTGGGAAGGGGGTTCCCGGTAGTTCCTCCTGCCATTCCTATGGCAGTGCCTCGGTGGCTGATGCCCTGCGTGCTGATGCCTACCTGACCCCCTGCCCAGCTGCCAGTGCCCTGTCCTGTCCCCTACTCCACTCAAGCAGCTGATGCACATGGTCCTGCCCCTCTCCTGGGCTGGGTGTCTGCGCTAGGCCCTGGAAATCAGGACCGGGCTAGTCAGGGGAGTCCCCAGTGGCTGCTCCAGCCTTCCTCCAGGTCCATCTCTTGCCTCGGCTCACCCCCGCCCCCAGCACATGTTCAGGACATAGTTCTCTGCTCTCACCTCCGTAAGATGTTGTGGGGAGTCAGAAATCTAGATTGGTCTCTCCAATATTTCTAGTGTAGGGGCGTTAGGTGTGTCCCCCTCCCCCCGCCCGGTTCTGCTGCCCCTCCTTAAGGACTAATTCTCAGTTGCCCTACACCTTGGGCGCTCCTTTGCATCCATGCAAGCAGATGGTAGCGCGGGCGTGAAATATGCCACCAAATCGAACCAGCCTTGCAGCTGTATAAACTGTCTGTTGAATCTGACCCAAATTCATAAGTAGTTTTGGAGCCTCCCAAAAAGGCATTTTTTCAGCCAAATGCCTGTTCGCTGCGAAAAAAAAGTCACCTGGCTCCACTGATCACTTTGCACGGCTGATTCTCCCGCCGAGCCAGCAGAGGGCGCACGGGGCACTTTGTGTTCTGAATCCGACCTAAAAGGGAGGATGGGCCCTTTGAGTTCAGATAACGTTTATAACCCACCGACTCCGGCCTCCAGAGCAGGGATAATCACGTTCCTTGGTTTTATTGGGTCCGGCTGGAGACGGAGAGAACAAGGCAAGCGGGAGAGAAGTTAGCAATTTGCCAGGTGCCCCAGGGCCTGGCGGTTGAAGGGCGGAGGTGCGAATAGCTGCTGCAATTAACGTGAAATCCCACGGTTTGGGGAGACGCGCTAGAGACCCACAAGAAGTCGTCCCAGGGCCAGATGCTGTGAAACAATCCCCCGGGGGTGCGCGTGAGCGGTGGGAGAAGCGGCTCGCTTAGCAAGAGCCAGCTGGACATTAACATTAGCACAAGGAGTGTCTTCAAAAGCGCCTAAGTCCCTGCATCCCTACACTGAAAAACCCGCACCCTTGGGCGACACAGTTATGCTGACCTAACCCCCGGCGTGGACAGCGCTAGGTTGACTGAAGCATTCTCCTGTTGACCGAGCTGCCGCCTCCCAAGGGCGGCGAATGAACTTCAGCACTGGGAGAGCCCGTCCCGTCATGGTAGCGAACGTCTACGCTGGAGTGTAGCTGCAGCGATTCTAGCCAAGACAAAGCCTTCGCGCCAACGGCTCCAAATCGCTTTTGAAAACGTCGCCTTTCCTCACGTAGGAGTCGACGTCGCGTTGAATGGCCATGGGCCAGAGGCGCCTGAATGTTTGTCCCTTTTGAAAACGGGGCGGAGGTTCCTAAACCACCGAGGCACGTGCGCAAATGTTGCCCTGCTCCAGCACAGGACACAGGACGCCGCATAAAGTCAACGGCTTTGTTGGACGGGGGCTAATGCAGGGTGGAAATGACCAGGTTGGCCACTGATCAGCACTTGGGTACAGCACCGCAGATCGGCCAACCCCTTCACTGAGGAAAGAAAGGAGTGATATGGGGGGGAGGGATAGCTCAGTGGTTTGAGCATTGGCCTGCTAAACCCCAGGGTTGTGAGTTCAATCCTTGAGGGGGCCATTTGGGGATCTGGGGCAAAAATTGGGGATTGGTCCTGCTTTGAGCAGGGGGTTGGCCTAGATGACCTCCTAAGGTCCCTTCCAACCCTGATATTCTATGATTCTATGATCCTTACAATCTACCCCGGTCCCCATGGTGCTGGGGAAGACAAGAAGCAGGGAGGCTGGAGACATGCCTGGAGAGTGGGTGTGGGAGGCAGAAACAGTGAGCAGTTTATTAGTCCCTAGTTGTTAGCTTTGTTTTGTTTTATGTGAGCTTTGGAAAGATGTGTAAGGGGAATGCCCGGCAGGGTCGCTATCTAAGGGGTGGCGGGGCAAGATGGGGTTTTCAAAAGAAGGAGGGGTGGGAAGTGGCGTGGTGTACTGAGCAAGGAAGATATTTCCAGGGGTAGGGAGCAGCACAGAACTCGCCCCCTTCACACTCTTAGGGCGTGTCAACACTGCGATGAGACACCCGCGGCTGGCCCGGGCCGGCTGACTCAGGCTTGGCAGGGCTGTTTAATTGTGATGTCGATATCTGGGCTCGGGCTCCAACCTGAGCTCTGGGATGCGCCAGAACATCTCCCCCTCAGTAAAACAGCCCCCAAATCCCTTAGCCTGAGTCAGCTGGCATGGGCCAGCCACGGGCTTTACATTGCAGTGTAGACGCCCCCTTAGAGTACTCCTGGAGGGCCAGTGTTCGGAACAGAGGATACTACAGCATGTGCCTAGATACCAGGGTGAGAGGCAGTATATAGCCATCAACAGATAGAGCATCAGACTCTGTTCCTGCTTCTGCCACTGGCTCGTTGTGGGCCCTGGAGGTGCTGGCTGAAGAAGGGGCGTGGACGGGAGCGGGGTGGAACTGGCAGAGTGACCAAGGTGCAGTACCTGGGCAGGGCTCGGGGGGAGGTGGCAGCAGTGATGAGGTGATGTGATTAGAGCGACAGCGAAGACGATGGGGATTCTGGAGGCTGCAGCTGAGTTGCAGCAGTTTAACTAGCTCACGGTCAGAGCGGGAGGGAAATGTAGCCTTGTAGAACCGCAGGGCTGGAAGGGACCGCGCGAGGTCAGCTAGTCCAGTGCCCTGCACGGAGGCAGGACGACGTAAACCTAGACCATCCCCGACAAGTGTTATCAGGTCTCTCCTCACGCTTCTCTTCTCTAGGCTAAGCATGCGGGACATGACACCGGGGAGGCCAGGGAGAAGGCAGCGTCTGTGGTAATCCTAGTGATGGGTCCTCGCTCCTGGGGATCTGAGATGGACTTGGCAGCCTCCAGAGTATGCCCTTGGCCTAGATCATTGGCACTAGCACGAGATCAGACGGTGACATTGCTTCGGTCCCATCATATCCACTCCTCAGTGCTGTGGCTGGACTGCACCTCCGCAGAGGAATTGGTTCACCACTCCAGCATGAATACCATTTTCCTGCCATCCCGGTTAGTCCTAGCCCACCTGCCCCACTGAACTGCCGGTGTTTTCTGCGCAGCTTTAAGTAGCAAGTTGTACGACGTGACCTGGCCCGGCTGGAGCCAGGAAGTTGGTAGGATCCCCAAGCTCGGCTCACAGCTGGGGCGGTCTCCCCAGGGCAGGTGGGGGATTCCAGCTGTGAGCCCGGCTGCCGCCCAGCCCCTCAGTTCCCTGGTCCCTTCCGGGAGCGCCAGGGGACAGTCAGGTTCCTAGCAGGGAGCTCCACACAGAGCTGAGAGTCCAGGTGGCAGCCAGTCTCCCAGCAGGCTTTCTGCCCCCCACACTGCCCCTCTTAACTCAATGGAAGCACCCCTGGTGAGCATGCCCAGCCCCGACAGAAGGAGGTTAGTGTGGACATGACCTAACACAGGTCGACTTAATTTCGTCGTGTAGACGTGGCCTTTAAGACTTCACTTGGCACGTCAGCCAAACCTCTCCGGGCGTGTCCGCTGAGCCTGCTGGGCTCTGGGATCGCTGGGAGACGATCAACACAGAGCCGCCTTGACAGTCGCTTTTCCGAACGCTAAATGCGCTGCCCCACGGAGCTCTGCCAGGAGCTCGCGGCCAGAACAGCCTGGTGGGGAGAGCGCCGCTGGGGGCAACCTGGAGGGCTTCTCCTCCTCTCTCTCCAGCTCGGCTCCCTGTCCCTGTATAGACAGGTCAGTCCAAGGGCGGAGGAGGGAGCCTTCTTGGTTTCACCCAGGCGGTTCTTGCTGTGAGCACCGGGCTGACCTTTAAAGGGGTAGTACGTCCCTTCCCAGTCCTGCTCTGTGCCCCAGAATGGCAGATATGATCAGACGGGGTGGAGCTGATGAGTGCCCGGGAGACCATGGGCCCATGACCCCCGCCAGTTACTGTCTCCCTCTCGGCATATGCCCAGACCCCAGAGCCCACCTCCTTCCAGAGCCAGGCTGAAGAGATGCCTGGTTTGGCGCTAGCTTGCCATTGCTGTGGGGGAGGGTTGGCTCTGGGCGGTGGCTGCGTGTGTGGCGGGGCGCGGGCAGAGGGCAGGGGGCCAGCGCAAGGGAGCGGCGTTCGTTTCTGCTCCCTCGTTTGTTTATTGGCTCTGTGGCTTTTTAATGAGGCCTATTACTCCATGTTGGGTGCTTGGAGACCTTGTGGGTTGGCACGGGGTGCCCAGTATGTAATTTATTGGTATTATTGGGCCAACTTCCTGTGGTTTGTTTAGACATTGTTTAGGCAACACTCCTATTAAAGTCAGTGGATCTGATTCTCATTGATGCAAAGGCCCGTAGCCATATAGGAAGGCCTTGCTTTGGATCTGTTACATTTACACTCACTATTAAGGCGTAAAGGGGAGTTAGGGTGAATGAAAATCAGACCCATGTGAGGACTGTACGATTTGGTCCATAATTATGACTTGGTTATTAAGAATTGTTGGTAACGAACGCAGGAATCTCCACTAGCTGGAGAACAGGGCATTTGCCAACTGGAATGTGGCACATCTGGAAACATCTCATTTTCCCTTCTCAATTAATGCATTCAATTGTGGAACGGCTGTGAAAAGGACTGTGAAAAACGATATCGTAGGGCTGGGTGGTGTCTCTCCAAGACTTCTGTGACTTTTCCTCTGTTCCTTGTCAATTACCGCACTGCAAAGAGAGGGTAAGAGGCTACCAGATCAAAATTAGAGCTGGACGAATAATAGATTTTGTGGTTAATTGGATGTTCCAAAAAATGGCGGAGGAGGGGAATTCATTTTGGATCAGGCCAAAAAATGAAAACGTTTGCAAGTTTTCAGCAACTTGAAAAAGTCTAACATAAAAAACCGTCTCGGGTTGAACGAAATGTTTCATTTTGACAAAATCAGAACGTGTTTATTGTGACCGCTTTGAAACACTTTTGCATTTTAAAACAAATATACAGTATAATTAAAGGACATTTTGCGATGAAGTCATTTCACACCAGAAAATCTAAGCACTTCATTTAGAGAAAGTTGAAACGTCTTTGGAACTATTTTTTTGTCTGTTGTTTTAACTGATCCATGAAAGGTTTCGATGTCACCGCAGCTGCATTTTCCCCCACAAAAAGTTTCCTCCAAAATGTCTCCCAGTTCTAATCAGAACGAGTCCTCTTGCACCCACTCTGCACTGGGCTAAGGGTCCCTAACGCGGGCTGCAGCCTGAATGTCTGCATCACAATTTAACAGCCTCTTAGCTTGAGCCAGAGTCAGCTGACATGGGCCGGCCGGCCGCAGGTTTTTAATTGCAATGTAGACACCCTGAGGTTCTTTCCTTCTCATGCATCAACACCACTAACAAAGGGTTGATGTGTCAAATTAGCCCTTCTGTTACCCATGGGCTTCCCCTGCTTTGAAACATAGGCCCTCGATGACTCTGCAGGACCCGAATGTCCTCAAGGAGTTTGCACAGGTGTAACTGCTTGGAACTTTGTAAACCATTCTATTGACAGCTCCCAAGGAAGAATAGATTATATCCGACTCTCCCTGAGCTGAGCTGTTTTTGCCGGGCAAACAATAAAGAGCCGTGAAACTTGTGTACGGGCAGGTCTGCACTTAAAACTCTGCACCCGCGCCGCTGCAGTACTTCAGTGAAGACGCTCTACGCCGACGGGAGAGAGCTCTCCCATTGGCGAAGTTAATCCACCTCTGCAAGAGGCAGTAGCTACGCTGGTAGGAGAAGTTCTCCTGCCAACCTAGTGCTGTCCATACTGGTGCTTAAGTCGGTGTAACTACGTCGGTCAGGGGGGTGGATTATTCACCCCCCTGAGCGACGTAGTTATACCAGAGTAATTCTCTGTCGTGTAGACCAGGGCTAAGTCTCTAACAGGGCTGGTCAGGAATTTTTCAACAAGCTGTGTTTGGCTGAAAAATGTCAATTCGTTGAGACCGAAACCGTTGGCGAAACGGGCTGATTTTGCCGAATCTCCTGACCTGAGAAATTATTGGGAAAAAGTGTTTTGAAATGGTCAAAATGTCCCACGTCCACATCTGTGACATGGAACGTTCAGGTTGCTTGAGTTGAAGCCGTTTTTCATCCTGAAATCTGAGGACATTCAGACTAGCGAGAGGTTTGAAAAAAAGGTTGAAAACAAAATGTTTCAAAACTATCGAAACGAAATGTTTTGAAATTACGGAAATAAAAAGTTTTCATTCACTTAAACCAGTTTTTTTTTTTTAATTATTTTTGATTTTCGGTTCTCCAACATTTTCGAGATTTTTGACTTTTCTTCCCAATTCGGGCGGGGGAATTTTTTTGGTATCTCAAAAACTCTCCCTCTAGGGGAAAATCATTTCCTGCCTCAGCTCTAGTCACTGCTGTAAAGGGGCCCGGAAGACTTTCTCTCCTCATTAGACTCCAGGGGCACCTTGTGTCACCAGGGCAAAGCGGGCGTGGAGTGCTACCGGCTCAGAATGGCATTTGCTTTGCCTTGGAGGAAGTGACTCCTCGAGGCACAGAGCAAAGGAAGGATCAGGCAAAAGGTCTTTGGAAAAGCAGCGAAGTGCAAATTGCTTCCGTGGGTGGTTGTTGGCAGCAGCTTCTAGACCCATCTTGTTCCGGAGGTAGTGATCAGATTTAGCAGTCCTCCTCAGCACTCACATCCTTGCTGCTCTGGCGGGGCTGGGGGTTTTTTGGTGCTGAATTATGGATATTTATCTGGAGGAGAAACATGCTGGCCCCTGGTTCTATTTTTTTGTTTAACGGATTTAAACCGATCAGGCTAGACTGTGCATTGCCCGCAATGGGAAATGATCCATCAGCTGCAATCCCAGGTAGAATCCTTCTCCCCTCATCCAGAATTCCTCTGGGGTGGGCACCCGGGAGATCTCCTGCCTTTCAAAAGGTGCAGCTGAGATTCCTCCTGCATCCAGGCTGCTCTGCTGACTGGGGTGAGGAGGGGTCACCTGGCACGCGGAAAGCGTGTGCATTCCACCACCTCTGCACAACCTTCTCGCACCGGGCAGCTGAGCAGCGCCCGTGGCCCGCTCCCACACGTGTGTGCCTGGGCCCTCCTTCCCCCGTCCGCCCTGGCTAGCGCCTGGTACGATCTGCTCCGCAGAGCGGCTTCTCTGTAAACGTCCTCCGTCCCACACGCGGAGTAGCCTGCTACCGGGATGGGAAAGTGATGGCACGGGTGAGGGCCGTGGTTGAGCGCGTGGGGCTGCGAATCGGGTTCTGACTCGCGGCCGGGCTCTGGGCGAGTCATTTCCCCTCTTTGTGCCTCAGTTTCCCATTATAAAATAGGGGTGAGGATAATACTGACCCAAGGGAGGGGGTGAGTCCGACTGCAGGAATGCGTGTGATTGCTCTGAGATCCCCAGGGAAGGTTGCTCAGCAAGCCACGGCATGACCATTATTACTGGGGACCTGTCCGCGGGGAGGTGCGGGGGGCCGGGGGCAGAGGCTTTGTAATAAGGATATTTGTTTTGCCTGTTTTGCAGAGTTTCAATGTTCTGACTTGCTCTAAGATGAAGGTATGGAAGTTTGCAGCCATTGCCTCGATGCTCCTCAGTTCCATGTTGTCCATTTTAGTTTGTAGAGACATGCTCAACGGAAGCCGGAAATACAGCCCCTTCCCTTCCTCGCCGTCAAGGTCAGCCTCCTCTTCTGCCTTGCCTGTAGGTCAGCGGAGATCCCCGCGAGCCCTGGAGCGCCGTGACCCGCTGATCTCTCAATGTAAGCTATAGCATGCTTTGCCTTGACTCCATCCGCTCAGAGCCATCTCCGCTGGCACTGCTTCCTTCCCCAGGCGCTGGTACACATGGAACGGGCGGGATAACGGTGAGCTACAGCTATGCCATGGGTTTTTATTGCTGCGTCGATGTACCCTGGAGGGTCTGAGCCTGAGTCGAGCCGAGACCCAGGGTTCAAGCCCTGCTGCTTTGCAGGGTAGACGCAGCCCCACTGGACTTATCCTCCGAAAGTAGAGTCGAACCTCAGAGTTACGAACGCCGCGGGAATGGAAGCGGTTCGTCACTCGGAGCAAAACGTTAGGATGGTTCTTTCAAAAGTTTTCAACTGAACCTTGACTTAATTCAGCGTTGAAACTTTACTACGCAGGAGAAAAATGCTGCTTTCCCTTTATTTTTTTAGTAGTTTACTTTTAACACAGCGCTGTACTGTATTTGCTTTTTGGGGGTGCGGGGGGGGGGTGTCTGCTGCTGTCTGATTGTGTACCTCTGGTTCCAAATGAGAGGTGTGGTTGGCTGGTGTTCGGAACTCTGAGGTTCTGCTGTATTCCACAGTCCCACTGGCTGACTTTGTCCTTTCTTTCTCACACTGCATCACGGACATCAGGTTCGAACGGGCACATTTTGGGAGGGCGCTAGGAAGTCTGGGATACGGCTGGTTGGATTCAGACCTGCTGCATAATGCCCCAACTTGGGACCCAGGGTTCAACAATTCCTAACCTGGGGTTACAAAGGAGTGTAGACGCTCAAGTCCTAGGTTAACAAACCCAGGGTCTGTTAACGCATGTTCTACTAACCCAGGGCTTCCATTGCAGTGTAGACAGACAAGTGTCTTAGCTGGGCCACCACTCGGTTCTCAAGCCAATTAAGCTTCAGGGATCATTGTGTTCTCTGCTCATCCAAGACTGACCCCGCCGGACTAGGGGTTTTGTTCCTCTTCTGCTTTACCCAAAGCCTCTTTATCCATGGTGTGACAGCATGTGGTTTTGCGTATTCTGCATACGATGGACAGCATGTGATTAAAAACAAGATCAAAACCAGCCCGCTTTCTTTAGACCCAGGGCTGTGGGCCTGCAGCTGAAGCCAGCTGTGCTCTGCTTCCTAAAGCATAGTCAGAGTTGGTGGGTACAGGGCCATCCTTAGGCATATGCAGAATACTCGGCTGCGTAGGGCTCCTGAAAAGTTGGGGCACCACAGGGTCTTAGTGTCCACCCTCTCGGCTTCCCTATCCCTGTTCTGACCCTTCCTGCATGCTCCCACAGTTAACTGCTGCTCTGGAGGGGATCGAGTAACTTAAAAGCAAAAAAGCCTTCCAGACCTATCAGCACAACATTGAACCTGTTAAAGAGCCATTCAAGGGGTAATGAAGCCATTTAACAGGCATTCGCCAACCCCCAGGTCTATACTGTCGGTTTCTGAATTTACTGACAAAAACAGGTGTGCATTACTGGCATATTTACTCAGAACATGTCAATCTACAGGACCTTCGTTTAAAATGTGCTTTAAAAATATTTCATTAGTGAGTTGGTGACGATTATAAAATCACCGCTAAAAAAATCCTTGCATAGATTTTTAGATGCACAATCATCTTTAGCCTTAAATGCTTGGATCTTCAGACATATTTTTTTTTTAAAAGAAATCCTTCAAAAGACCACCCTTATCTAAAATACACATTTTAATTTTAATTACTATAGTAAAAAAAACTTGCTTCCAAAGCCTTCCTGTCCTTTCTGTCCATCCCTTTCTCCCTTCACACACACACACACACACGCACACACACACACACACACACACACACACCGCCCCGTTGAAGAGAGCCCTTAAAGGGACAACACCCCTTTCCTTTCAGATAGCTGGACAAAGAGTTTCCCTTTCTTTACTTCTGACTATCTGATGAACTATTTTTAAGAGAACACTCCAGCAAAATCAGTACCTTTGGCCTGGTCTACACTGGGGCGGGGATCGATGTAAGGTACACAACTTCAGCTACGTGAATAACGTAGCCGTACTCGACGTACCTCTATCGACTTACCGTGCGGACTCCCCAGAGTCGACTGCCGCCGCTCCCTTGTCGACTCCGCTTCCGCCTCTCGCCAGGGTGGAATACTGGAGTCAACAGCAGAGCGATCGGGGATCGATTTATCACATCTACACTAGACGCGAAAAATCGATCCCCGAAAGATCGATCGCTGCCCACCGATTCGGCGGGTAGTGTAGACGTGGCCTTAGTAAGATATAAAATCCTTTGTTATGCCTAAAATCTTTGGAAACATATCTTTTAAAGTTGGTGAAATTTCATAAGCATGTCTATTGTTATGGCGATCACACAAAGTAAATTAGTGTTTCCTTTTTCTAAAAGCAATGAACATTGTTATGAACACACGAAACCTCTGTGACTGATTAATTTAAAATAATGTCTTTGTTTCAGTGAGTTAAATATGTAGTAATCTGGAACGATTACTTTATGAAGGCTTAAGAGTACATTTAAAATATAAAATCAGCTTAGAAATACTGATTAAGAAAATGTAAAACAAAGAGCTGCATCATGTATTCCATACTATTTAACGTTGTATTCAGCCAGACAGCTGACTCACCCTTACTACAAAGGTTTTGCAAATAAATCTCTGACAAACTTCAGGGCATATAAAAAAACCTATGACGGACATTTTTTATTCCCAAGTTTAGTGTATTTAATTAGGTGCCTTCTGCACGTCCATTCTACGTGAGGAAGAGGGTACGGGGGTCTCTGCGGGGAACTGTGACTCTCTGCCACCATGAGGCGGACCGGGCATCTCGCTACCCTCTGCTGCCTCGTCCCTCCCGTCGCGCTGCCGTCGGGCATAGGGGCACCAGTTTAATAATACGGTGTAGGGCCCCATAAATCCTAAGGATGGCCCTGGGTGGGTACTTAGAGAGATGGTCTTTCCAGGAGCACTGAAGTGCTGGCAGGGCATTCCGCAGGAGGTGCTGAGCCAGTGCCCCGGGATGGTGTTTGTGAGGTGGCTGCTGCCCTCTGGAGGAGCAATGACATTCTGGTCCCGACCTCTGGCGTTTACCACTTTTTGTTCAGGCTGAGGTTGCTAGGGCCTCGTTGAATTTTAGGTGGGTTAATGATGCCTGTGCCTCATTGAGAGAGAGTACGGTCTGGTGGTGAGAGCAGGGGATTGCGAGTCAGGAGGTCCGGGTCAGCTCCAGTTGTATTACTGTAACACCCAGAGGAGCCCTAATCACGCCCCACAATCCCATTGCGCCAGGCGCTGCACAGACACAGGACAAAAAGACCCTCTGTGCCCCAGAGAGTCTAACACAAGAGACAACAGGGGGATACAGACAGATGGGGTAGCACAAGGAACCAATGAGACAGGATTGGTCACGATGGGCAGTGTCTCAGCACGTCCACAGCCTGGCCGTTGTAAAGTTTTTTTGTAGGCATCGCAGTTAAGGAGAGATTTAAGGAGGGATTTAGAACCATAGAATCATAGAATCTCAGGGTTGGAAGGGACCTCAGGAGGGTCTAGTCCAACCCCCTGCTCAAAGAAGGACCAACCCCAACTAAATCATCCCAGCCAGGGCTTTGTCAAGCCTGACCTTAAAAACCTCTAAGGATGGAGATTCCATCACCTCCCGAGGTAACCCATTCCAGTGCTTCACCACCCTCCTAGTGAAATAGTGTTTCCTAATATCCAACCTTGAAGTGAGGTGTGAGTGTCTACAGCAAGTTTGGCCCAGATGTGAGGGGCAGCCTGGCTGTGTTCTCTGCGTGTGTCTCTCGCAGGGGGTCTGTGCGGGCCCACAAATGGTTGAGAGCCTGGCTGAAAGTGCTAGAGGAAACAAAAGTAAAAATAGTGGCATTGCTGAGAGTCAAGGGTGGCCTCGTACATCCCGTTATCAGGCGGCCCCTGTTTTCCGCTTGTTCTAACTTTGCCAGATTTTAACTGTTGTGGCTGAAATATTCCATTCTTGCTCTCTGCCGCCGGCTTTGGTTTGGTTAGTTTCATTGAAAATGATTCGGCCCTTTCCAAACAGGAGGCGAAGGGAACATCAAATTGTGTTGGTAACATTAAAGAGACTTTTCAGCTGTTTCTTTGCAGAGATCTGGCATGTCCATGCTTTGGAGCAGGGTCATGAAGCTTGCTGGGGCGATAACCTTTGGGTCACAGATACACCTTTTGCTGCCCTTTGTGCCTTCTTCCTGCTTCTTACACCCCAGCTCTGAATTGAGGTCTGTGGCTGGAAGGGTTAGATGCCATCTGCTCTGAGGAATAGGTTGTGATCTTACTGAAGTAAGATGAGAGTCAGGCCCTGAGAGTTCACACTGAGGACTGTATAGTTGGATCCAGAGTGCAGGGCCAGCGCGCCCACTAGGTGACCCTAGGCGGTCGCCTAGGGCGCCACGATTTGGGGGGCGGCTGGCTGCGGCTCCGCGGCTAAGCCGGGAGCTGGGGGGGCAGCTGGCCACAGCTGCCTCCTGCTTCCTGGCTCCACGGGGCATGGGGAGCCACTGCGGGGAGGGGAGGACTGGCTGCCACAGGGGCGGTGCGGTGTTATCTGGGCGGGGGGGGAAGGGCACGGGGGGGGCGGTGTTAGCTGGGTGGAGGGAGGGGGGCGCAGGGCTGGTGCAAGGAAGTTTCGCCTTGGGCGCGAAACTTCCTTGCACCGGCCCTGCCAGAGTGACAGCTGACTTTAATGGTGTTAGAGCTTTTGGGGCTGATCAGAACTCACATCAGTTTAACTCCTATGGGCCAGATTTTCCTCCCACTTATAGCTGTACAAATCAGGGGTCGCTCCCATTGAGTTACGCCAGTGTGACATTGGAATCATCTCCTTTGGTTCCAGCAGAGTCATTCCTGCTTTACCGGCGGATCAGAACTGGGCCCTTTATTGCTCCGGTACAGCTACCCAGGACCCAAGCGCTGGGGTCCCCATAGATTGGTGCCGCGTCTCTTTGCTTCCTGCCCTCTTTCCCGTGCTTTGATTGCTTGTGACGCCTGCACTAGGGCTGTGCCCGACCCGTTCGCTGCAGCATAGGCTTGCCCGTTCCCCTCTCGCTGGAGGAAGCCGCGATTCCTCCCAGCGCCTCCGACGTGGCTGTGTGCAAGGCATCTGGAAACCATGAACGCGACGGGAGTTAGTTTTATTTATTCACCAAATGTTTGGTTTTTGTAAGCGTGCCCTTTAAGTGTCATGCAACGAGGGGCGGCCTGAGCTGCTGCGAGCTGTGAAAGCCTGGTAGGAAAATAAACAAGACGAAGTGAGGGGCGTGGCGAGCAGGAGGAGTCCCAGCAGGACTCTGGAGCGGGATTGGAGTTAGCTTGGAAGAGATATTGACCTGATCTTTTCAAACCAAGGAGCTGGAAGGCGGGATGGGGGGGTGAGGGGACAATATTCCTTTAAAGGAGCCTTTTCTTTGTGGTTCAGCAGTGAAAGTGCTTCGTTCAGTAGAACATCCCTGCCCACCCTGGCTACGTCTCAGCCAGGGTGAACAAGGGCACCCAGTGATTTGCTTAGGCGTCGGTCACGGGCTGCTCCCTCAGCTACCTGCTGTGTCGTGGGCCTGGCCCGTTTGTGCCGTCTCTTATTCACAATTTACACACAGTCTGTTTCTTTTCCCCACGGGTATCTGTAATTTTGAGATTCCCAGCGCTGAAGGACATTAGTACAGGCATGTGTCAGGAGGAGGAACCTTCCACCCAGCGTTCTCCTTCATGCCCAGCCCAGTCTCGGAGATCCCCTCTTACTTCCTGCCAATTCTCTCTCTTCCTGTTTCGTGCTAATGAGTTCATTAGCCCAATCCCTGCCCCCGAGTGTCAACAATCTCCACCCTAACAAGTTAATTGCCTCCAATTAAGCCTGTAACCATCTCTGTTACGTAGTTACCTCAGGGCATGTCTACACTGCAAACTTTTGCCAACTCAAGTTAGTATATCGCTTGTGCGCAGGCACACTTGGCTCCTTGTGTTGGTGCTGCGTGTGCTCACCAGGAGTGCTTGTTTCGATGCACAGTGCGGTGCACCAGTGCAACTCACCACCATCCAGTGCACTGTGTTTTGGCAAGGTATGGTGGGGGCAGAAACAGGTCGCGCAGGGGTGACTGGGACCCGCAGCGTCAAGGGCCCATCGTGCAACTGTCTCCACCCCATAATGCTATCTCGATCCTATAATTTTCACATCTATTCAGAAAATCCCACAAACCAGTGAGGGACTTGTCACTGTCCGCCATCTCTGATAGAAGCATGGAGCCTGCACAGCTCTGGACTACTGTCATGAGAGTTAGACGCGTAGACTTTAAGGTTAGAAGGTAGGGTGACCAGACAGCAAATGTGAAAAACTGGGACAGGGGGTGGGGGGTAATAGGAGCCTATATAAGAAAAAGACCCAAAAATCGAGACTGTCCCTATAAAATCGGGACATCTGGTCACCCTATTAGAAGGGGACCATCATGATCATCTAGTCTGACCTCCTGCATATTGCAGGCCAAAGAAACGCACTCACCCACTCCTGTGACAAACCCCTAACCTCTGGCTGAGTTACTGAAGTCCCCAAATCATGATTTAAAGACCTCACGTTACAGAGAATCCACCACTGACACTAGTTTAAACCTACAAGTGACCCGTGACCCATGCTGCAGAGGAAGGTGAAAAACCCCAGGAAAGGCAAAAACCCTCAGGACAAGCACAGGACTGTTGGTCCTCCAGTATTTGAGAGCTACGAGATGAGTCGCGGGGAACATGATGATTCCTGGAGGGCAGATTGCTGTGGAACACCGCGAGAACCAAGTTAAGGTTTTTGGTTTCAGAGTAGTAGCCGTGTTAGTCTGTGTCAGCAAAAAGCAAAGGAATGGAAACTATCTTTGAAAGGATCCAGACGAGATGGGGACCTGGGCAAGTACTGGGTTCACAGCAGTTTCAAACTGTGATCTATCTGTGGCCCACCAGGCATCCCTGAAGTCCCTTCCTAGCAGGGCGCACAACTGGATAATTGTGCAGCAGAGTGTTAGAAGGAGAAGTTGCCCCGTGAAAATTATTTTCTCTTGAAACATGGGTTTCAGGTGGGCAATTTAATGTAAAAACACCCATGTGCATGTATTGTGGAATGGGTCTGACGCTCTGTGGTTTGGGTCTTGCGCTCTGTGGTTTTCCAAAAACGGTTCTGAAGGTCTCCGTTTCGTCCCAATGGGGAAATTGTTTGAAATCTACTTTTTGCAGACCGGGGAAACCATTTCCTGCCCAATTCTCCTGCACATGAACTGAAGTCACCTGGAGCTGAAACAAATAGTTCTGACATTTAAATAACATGGAACTGTGGCATTCTCTGATCAGTAGAATTATTAGAATAATTTACTACCAATAGCAACAGCGGGCCAAACCCCGATGGCCTTACTAAGTTTTTACTCCTGCTGAAATCAAAGCGAGTAAAGACTGAGTAAAACCAGGATCTAGCCCCACGAGAATGCTTGGTACTTCTAAGGTGTCTTTCACCTGACGATCACAGGTTGCCGGCATTCATTCATTAACCGACCCGAGATTATGTCACCCACCCTTGAAATGTAGCTGCTCCTGGGATAGGACACAGCAGCTGGTTAAGCCCACCCAGCTACCTCCCCTAGCAGATCAAGACCCAATCCAAACTGTTGTATTCCAGTGAAACTGTAGAGGGAATTTCGCTAAACAGAAAGTAATTGCCTAAACTGGAATTGGATGCCCGGGTTAACTCATCCCTAATTCTTACAGAAACTGCCACGAGTGGTCAGGACTGGAGTTTCACATGCAGGGGTGCCAGAAGAGGGAGGCCAGAGGGTCATGGCGCTCCCACTTATTGAAAGTGGCCCATCCACTTTTTGCCATGGGCCCCACCTCTTCCCCCCAAAGGCCCTGGCCAGGCCGGCAGCTGGAGCCTGGCTGGGGAGCCTGGGCAGCTGTGGGGAGCCACGGACTCTCCACCTGCCCTGGATGGGTGGCCCAGAGGGTGGGGACACGGGCTGGGGGCTTCTCTTGGCCCCACCCCCTACCCCGGGCAGGTGGAGGGGCCCACCCAGGCTTCCTGGTCCCGCTCTTGCTTCTGACTTGGTTGGGGGCGGGGCCTCGTGGGGGGGAAGAGGAGGGGCAGGGGCAGGTCCTCAGAGGGCACAGGGGCCCCTCGCTCCCCCCCACACACACACACACTTTTGGGAGGACTTCACCTATGTCCTATAAAAGCAAACCCCATCCTGGCCAATATTAACTCAAAGGGAAATTGCATGGCCAAAGCATCTGGAGGTCTCCTACCCCAAACACCTGCCCAGCCACATGGTGCTTGGCTTGAGGAAAGCCATGGAAACACAACACAAAGTGAGACCACTTTGGAAATGCCAGGAAGTGTAAGCCGCATCTGCCCTGGGAGTTTGCTGAGGGGGTGGAGCGGAGGGAGGAGGGTGCGTTACTGGTTTAGGTCAACCAGCCAATCCTTTCAAGTGTAGACAAGGCCTAAGGCAGCCTTACCTAAAGCATTCCTGTCTCTTGGGCCCTGGCCACATCCTCCAAGCTAAGAGCATCTGTGCCATCTGGAGCCGGCTTGGCTCCTTGGGCTGAACTGGAAAGCTGTCGTTAAAGCCTCTCGCTCTGAGGTTGGAAGATTTTTTTTTCATCCTGTTTCAATAAGACGCTTGAATCCTGACTCATCCCTGTATTATTCTTTTTTTAACTGTCTCACCCATTTTACACAGAGGGCCCCGGTGGCCATGGAAACGGGGTTCTGCCCCACCCAAACCAGTGGATCAATGAGCTCTTGCTGGCTGCCTGGGGCGCAAATTGGCATACGGGGCATTCGCAGCTGCACTGCCTTCTGGCTGCCTAGCAGTGTGACTCTGGTGATTTTCACGAGGAGGGTGGTGAAGCGCTGGAACGGGTTCCCTAGGGAGGTGGTGAAGCACTGGAACGGGTTCCCTAGGGAGGTGGTGAAGCGCTGGAACGGGTTCCCTAGGGAGGTGGTGAAGCGCTGGAACGGGTTCCCTAGGGAGGTGGTGAAGCGCTGGAACGGGTTCCCTAGGGAGGTGGTGGAATCTCCTTCCTTGGAGGTTTTTAAGGTCAGGCTTGACAAAGCCCTGGCTGGGATGATCTAGTTGGGGATTGGTCCTGCTTTGAGCAGGGGGTGGGACTAGATGACCTCCTGGGGTCCCTTCCAACCCTGAGATTCTATGATTCTATGACTCCCAGAGCTGTAGGACCCTGTCCCTGCAACCAACGCTCGGACTGGGAAGGTGGGGGGAAAAGCCATAGGCGCGACTTCCCCGCTTTCCCCTGGGTGCTTGACCTCCACCTCTGCCCCCTGCCCCACCCCCACTCCACCTCTTCCATGCGGCCCTGCCCCTGCCCTGCCCCCATTCCAACCCCTTCCCCAAAGTCCCTGCCACAGCTCCGCCCCCTGCCTCTGCTGGGAAGAATTCATTGAGCCCTTAGGAAGGACTCCAGTAAGAACAAAGTGGACTGGGGTATTTAGCCGTGCCAGGGCATCGGGATGGTGGCATCTGAAAGTTGTTGCCTTGCAGTGGCTTTTCCATGAAACGGGTTAGCTCTGTCCGCCTGCGGCCCCCTGAAAGGGGCGGACTCCCCCGTCCCGTCCAACCGGGCTACACGCAACGTGGTGTTGCAAACTGGTCAGGCTCTGACTACACTGGACTCGTCAGCACCTTTCTCAAGCGGGCGCCTCGTGCTGAAGGATACGCCCCAGTTCAACGACAGGCCGGGGGGCTCGGTACAGGGCTCGCTGTGGGAGGGTCTCTGGCCTGTGTTGTGCAGGGGACCGGGCTACACCATCAAAACAATCGCTGTGAAGGGCAGGGTTCTGGCTTCCCTGGGTTAAACTACAATAGGCAGGGCCCAAACCCTTCTTGCACAAGGGCTTAAACCACAGTACGTGAATGGGTGATTTGTTCAGCCCTAGTGTAGATAAGGCCTCTGCGCCGCTAAATAAAGCGGGCCCATCTGACCTCTAAGGAGCAATCCGGGTGGGGGGAGAGGGGTGAACGTCAGCCTTTGATGGTGCTGGAGTTTGGCTGGGGCCAGTTTTCCGCAAGGCGGGTTAGCCAGGCAGGAGCACGCCTGCTTCATTGCACGGGCCAATTGATTCCCAAGGGGAAATGCTAGGCAGGTAATTTGGTGTCTTGAAGGGAAGCTTAGATTTGTGTAGAACGTAGTCAGCATGGCAGAGGGGCTTCGCAACTGATTGATTTCCTAACACCCATCGCTTTCTCCTGTCCCTTTTACAGGCTCTTTCCTGCTTGCGCGTGCAGCCTGGGGACATGAAGGAGGGGGGAACCTGTGTGATTTAGGAGCTTAAATCCCATTGTAAATAAATGTGACTTAGGTTTCTAAAAGTTACTTAGGCATTTTTGGAAGGTTTAGCCACAGTCCGTAGAAATATTCGGGGCTGGGATTTTCCAAGGAGTCTAAAGGAGTTAGGTGGCCAGATTCCGTTGAGATCTGGGTGGCTAGCTCCCGGGGCTTGTGCTTGCCATTCCCCGCTGCCTGGCTCGCTAACCCCTGTCCCTGTTCTGTTGCAGACAGTACCTTGTTTGAAAGCTACACGGAGGGTGAAATCCGTCAGCTGATCGCCACGCTGGTCGAGAGGTACAGCCAGTCCATGAACTCCGGGGGGCATGAGCTGCCGCTCTTCCCCAAGCTGGGGAACCGCATGAAGCGCGCCCGGGCCCGTCACAAACCCTGCGCCCTGAAGGAGCTGGAGGTGAGCGTCAGCGAGCTGGGCCTGGGCTACGAGTCAGACGAGACCGTGCTATTCCGCTACTGCAGCGGCACGTGCGAGACGGCTGTCAGGAACTACGACCTCTCCCTCAAGAACATGAGGCTCAAGAAGAAGATCAAAAAGGAGAAGGTCAGAGCCCGGCCTTGCTGCAGGCCTCTCGCGTACGACGACGACGTCTCCTTCCTGGACACTTACAACCGCTACTACACCGTCAACGAGCTGTCGGCCAAGGAATGTGGCTGCGTGTGAAGCGGGGAAAGGGAACCTGGGAAGGTTGATGTCTGTAAGGCAGCGCCCAAAAGCCAAGAGGGTGAGGGCCTAAAGGGATATTGCTGCGCTCCGAGAGTGAAAGGAACTAAGTGGGGACCCAGGCTCAGAGAGTCAAGAAGGCAACTCTTTCCAAGTCTACCTCAGTTCTGTGGTTGGACTCTAGGGGTAACAGGGAAACTCTGGATGCCGGGTTGTGTTTTGAGAGAGATCGAGGAGCCTTTCGACACTTCGACAGGTGCCTCCGCGCTCCCCCCACCGGCCTGGTGCCCCTGAGCGTTGGGATGCTCTAAGAAGGAGGAGCTGGGGAATGGAGAGGTAGGAGGAAACACCTGCTGATTTCCTCAGGGATGCCGGCATCGGTCACGCCAGCCTGGCATCCACCCGGGCTTTTATTTGATTGCTCGCACGAAGGGGTTTAGCAGGAAAGCTTTACTGGCCAAGTATTTTGAGTCCACAAGGTGCCAGTCATCCTTGTCTTTGGATGCGATAGGACGGCCAGCTCCGGAACTGCGATCCAGTCGGAAAGGCGGAGTCAGATTGGCATCCATGTTCCTAGTCCTACGAAAACTGAGGTCTCTTCTCAGAGGCTTCCCTCCAAGACGGATTGCGGCCTACAGAGAATTGCGCCAGGGCATGGAGTTCACGTGGATGGAACCTTTTTGTGTGCGGATAAATGACCGAACGGTCAAGAAATATTCTTTTATAGCCTAAGATCATATCTTACCCTTATTTTATTGTAGACATGCAGTATATTCATGCTCTGTAAATATACAGGAATATATAGAGAGAGATATAGATATAAATATTGGGGGCAATCGCAGACATACAGAATACTATCATTCCTTCACAGCCATGATGCCAGCGTTCTAGTGAGGTCAATGGACAACTATTGGATGCTTCCCTCCCCCCCCCCCCCACCCATTCCATTGATCTGTGCGATAGTGATCTTAACACACCTGCCCAGTTGGTGGTTAAACCAGAGAGAGAGGGGGAGGAAGAGGATTGGCGTAGGGCATGGGGCTGTTGAGAATTTCAAAGCTGCCTTAATTTTAATGGGAACTGGGTGTTCTGATCTCCTAGGCAGCCTTGAAAATCTCACCTTTACGAATCAGTCATATTGACATTCAGGATGCGGCATTGAGATAGTCAGGATTACTCTATTACACAGCAGTGTCCCTGCAAAGCTAGCCCGAGGAGGGGCACGGTGGTTTATTTCAG
Source organism: Macrochelys suwanniensis (assembly GCA_033296515.1). NCBI lineage: Eukaryota > Metazoa > Chordata > Testudines > Chelydridae > Macrochelys > Macrochelys suwanniensis. Next base: position 7,015,293 of record CM065799.1, read on the forward strand.
CAGGATAGAAGGCCTGCCAGATGGAAAGCAAAGGAGGTGCTCAAAGCAGTAGAAACATGGGAAATTCCTTCTCAACGCTAATTTCCCATGTTTCTACTGCTTTGAGCACCTCCTTTGCTTTCCATCTGGCAGGCCTTCTATCCTGCTGAAATAAACCACCGTGCCCCTCCTCGGGCTAGCTTTGCAGGGACACTGCTGTGTAATAGTCATTGGCACCTGTGCTCCAGCAGGGTCTATAGACTTCATTACACACCGAGGGACGGTCTACACTACAAACTTGCAGCTGTAGCGCTTCTGGTGAAGACGCTCTAAGCGGCCGGCAGAGAGCTCTGCCGTCGACTTAATAACTCCACCTCTGCGAGAGGCGGTAGTGATGTCTGTCTGTCTGTCTACACGGGGGGGTTGCCAGTATAACTAGGTTGCTCAGGACTGTGGATTTGTCACATCCCCACATGATGATGTTATACTGAAGTAAGCGTGTAGCGTAGACCTGGCCTACGACTTGGGTTTGCAAAGGAGTCTGAGGCCTTGTCAGCTCTTCAAGGACATATCGCTTTAACGGTACCGGTGTAATTAAAATGGTCCAACTTCCCTAGCGTGGACACGCTTATACTGGTAAAAAGATGCTTATCTTAGTAGAGGGAAGGAGAATAAACTATAAAGCAACTTTTAGATTAGTATAACGGTGTCCACACTAAGAGCTGTACTGGTATAACTATACTGGTCAAGAATCACACGCCTAACCCAAATAGTTATACCAGTAAACAATCTGTGTGTAGGCCACGCCTAAGGGAGTTAGGCACCTAAATTCCATTGCGTTTCGTGCAATGGGGATGATTAGCCAGTAAGGCTGAGCGTGTTGGCGCTGCCTTGGGGCTTCCCGTTCCTTTTGAATGGGGTTTGGGCATCGAACGCCTTTGAAAATACCAGCCTCGGGCTCCGCTTTCCCAAAGACTGGGGTGGCTGCTGAGCCCAGCCTTCCGCTTGGCTGTGCAAAAAGTGTGTGTGTGTGTGGTGGGGGGGGGGGGGGGGGGCTGCTCCAGCCTGGGCCATCCTGTGAAAGGAAAAGGAGTTCCCTGGCATTCGTGCACAACTTTACCTCAAATGGGGCTTTTTAATGGACAAATGTTTGGTGTTTTCCCCCCCTTAAGGCCTGATCCAGTTCCCACTGAGATCAACAGAAAGTCTCCCATCTCACGAGAGCTGGTGTAGGCCTTCAAATCCATTCTAATCCCCTTTTGTTTGCCCGCTCATTGGAACGATCTCTTTCCCATCTTCCTTCTCATCAGCTTCGTGTCTTAAGGCCCATGCCAACCTACAGGAACTGGATCAAGTCTCCATTTCCTCCACCGTTGCTGGTGTCAGGTGACCGGCTCACATGACCAGGTTGTCCTCCGTGCACCTGGTAAAATGGTTTAGAAACACTCTGGAGTAGGACAGAGGGGTGTTTCCATAGGATGGCGTTTTAGTCTGAGGGCTGGGGATGCAGTGGGTTGTGATACAGCGGAAGACCAGAGCGATGAAATTAGGATACATAGCAACAATAACATCCTAGCTGGAGCTGTAATAGAAGGTCGATGGCAGATTAGAAGGGCTGGATCCCAATCCAGCAGCAGCTGAAATCAACAGGTCCATCGGGAGCTGTGTCTAAGGTTGCCAACTTCGTAATACTTAAAAAACGGACGCTCCAGCAGGAGTGCCGGCATCTCCCCTGCTCCGTCTGTTCCCCCCAAGGCCCTGCCCCTAGGGTGACCAGATGTCCCAATTTTATAGGGACAGTCCATATTTTTGGGTCTTTTTCTTATATAGGCTCCTATAACCCCCTCCCCCTTCCCATCCCCCCCAACCCCTGTCCCGATTTTTCACATTTCCTGTCTGGTCACCCTACCCGCCCCTGCCCCGCCTCTTACCCCTCCCCCCTTGTTGCTTGCTGCTTTTCCCCTCCAATCCCCCCACGCATGTCGCCTGCAGAGCCGGGGCTGGGAGCCGCAGCTGCCCAACACAGGTAGGAGGTGGCCCTGGCCGCGTAGGAGCTGGAGCGGGTGATGACTCGGCGCGTCCCCGCCTCCCCCACCCGCAGTAACTGGACTTTGGGTGTCTGGTCAGTAGATCTGACCGAACACTCTCAGGTCCCTTTTTTGACCAGACTTTCCGGTCGCAAACCAGGCACCGGGCCTCCCTAGAGCTTGCACCTCGGCAGGTAAGATGGGGCTGAAATCCACAGGAATCTTCAGACCCCAGCTGACAGCGGCCTTTGAATGCAACAGGAAACCCTCAGCACAATCACCTGAGTCTGAACCCGAGAAGGACTTGGATTTAGGACTTCCCACCCAGTTGGCCGAATGTACCAGCGTGGTGAGCTGTGTGTGCTGGTCTGCTGCTTAGTTAGTTCCTTGTCTCCAAAGACCTCAGGCCCCAGTCTTCCCATGGCACGGACACAAATGACTCCTATTGACTTCAACAGGGCAGAGTAGCTTGTATGATGGGTGAGAGAAGAACCAGGCCCTTTCTGTCTATGGTTAGCGTTTACAGCCGTGTCCGCGTTGTTTACTATGCGGGGAAATAAATGAGATTACAGACTTTTGCAGTCTCTGAACAGGCTATATTTGTCGCGTGGAGTAGCTGGTTTTCTCCTCTTGGCTCCTTTCCCAGCTAATGCAAATGATAAACAGAAGGAGACTATTGGTGTCACGTATTGGGCATTCACCAAGACAATGGAAAGCTAACAGGCCTGGAATTCTTTGATTGTTATTGACTTCCCTCTCTTTTGCCCAACTGTGGGCCAGACTCTAATCCCAGATACAACCGATATAAATTGGAAGGCACTCCACATTGGAGTAGTGGAGATCAGAATCCGGCCCTCTTGTGTCTTTTTCACAGCAGTCAGGGAAAACGTGTTTCTCCCTTCCTCTTCGCGTAGATAATTAGCAGCTCCAGCTGGGATTTGCAAAGGAGCCAAAGGGAGTTAGGCACCCAACTCCCAACAAATGTCGGGGGTGGGGGGGAGTTGGGAGCCTAACTTTGAAAATCCCAGCCCATAACGTGAACGGGAACCCAAACACTTCTTGTGTGGATCTCCTGCAAGACGTGAAAAATGTAACGTGGAGCGTAAATAGCCTAGATTTCTGACCCCTGCCAAAGGTCAGGCTTTTTTGCATTGGATCCAAAAGCTGCTCTTAGCTGAATGGAGCCAAGATGTATCAAAGCAATATAAACATCATCATTCAGCAGGCTTTGACTCACTTGCACCCAGGCTGCTGGGCTCTGGAATCCTAATCTTTACCCTCACCTTTGAAAGAGGAGCCCAGATGTAGAAACTGGCAGGAGGAGAGGGGAATAGAGTCCATCTGTTGGATTTGTACACGCATGCAAAACCGCCGGTCAGTTTGCAAAAGGCAGCTGTTTACCACAATGCTTTGCTTCCACGGGGTTCGCACATACCCAGCTTTACAGCCCATGTCTAATGCCCTAATGGGGAAGCGAACACAGTGCACCGTAAAGTCTCTTCAGCAGCAAACTTGGCTAACCCAAGCTCCCGCTAGTGCACAAGTGGCAAAAGCCGATGTGTATATTTTCTAAAAAATACAGTGAATGTAGCACAGGACGTTCCACCTCCTAATGCAGGCCGGGCACAAGAACTCAGCCTGAGGCTCTATGGTGGAATTCCCCTTTTTGGGCTTGATTCTATGGTCACTTACACCATTTTTCACACCACCACAAGACTGTTGTTTAGTGGGGTTGCTGCTGATTTGCACTGTGGTCCATGAGAGGCGAATGGGTCCCTTTAATCCATTCCACCTGTGTCTTGGGACTTTGCTTTGCATTTTATTTGATGTGCCAAATTCTGTGATGACTTATGCCAGCCCCCCCAAACAGGGCCGTCTCCATGCACCAGCTTTCCAAGCTGGTGCTTCAGGCGGCATCCGGAATGGGGCGGCAGTCTGTGTCCCGCGGCGGCAATTCAGCGGCAGCTCCACCATTTTCTCACCGCCGCGGCAATTTGGCGGCGACTGCTTGGGGCGGCCAAATTGGTAGAGCCACCCCTGCCCCCAAACCCTTATGCAACTCCAGGGAGCTAAGATTCTCCACTCACAGGAGCAACTGTATTGAAGTCAGAGGAATTGCGTCAGTGTGAAATTGGCATTACTGGCTGCAGAATCCAGTTTCCTGGCTTCATGGAGATTGCCCGAGGTATAAATTAGGTCAGAATGTCACCCAGGTGATAGAAAAATCAAAGGCATGTGTGATTTTTATGACCATTCACTGTAGACAAGTGTGACGAAGATTAGCACTTTGCCAGAATCAGTGTAGGGTGATATTTACATCCGGGGGAAATCTGATATGCTAGCATCGGTCAAGAGATTCCATGTGTATGTAAGCTGAATGTCACTTTTGGAGACAAGAAAACAGATGGGGTGGACCACTGGAACGTAGCACTTTGGTAATCCCTGTGGTCCATAGCAGAGCCCTAGGGAAGATCAGTGCTAATTTCTTCATGGTTTTCATTTCCTTTAGGCATGCAGAAAAATAAGCCGTTATGAAAGATGTCATGGATGGAAGAATTGATGCAATATGAGAGGTGGCTGTAGTGTCTGGGTGCAGAACCCAAATAGCTCTTTGTTTTCCTTTGCACTTATCCCCCTGCTGTTACATCTGCTAGTCCTGGCTATTGGTAGGAACAAGGGTTTGGTTGGGGAATGTCTCTTCTTCATGCACCACCCTGCATTCGCTTGTGAACAATGGGAGTTTTCCCATGGATTCAGTGGGGAGGCGGGGGGAGCTAAGGCTGACAAATCTTCAATGGATTTATTCCCAGCAAACAGTCTGACCAGCACTGCCTCCACAATTGCTATTTAAATTATTGTTTCCGAGCATGGCTTGTGTCACAGCCACAGTTCTGAATGAAAAAATCACCTCATACAGCCTCAGGCCGTGAGCCTGGCTAGCAGATGCAATAGCATTGAACTTGGGAGCTGGGATCACGGCATGTTCTATTTTCAGGAGATAAGAGCTCTTCTGACTTCTAAAAAAACTGAAGACGAGTAAATGGCCTCTTGAGCATTTGGTTCCCATCCCACTCCACTCTGCAAGTGAACCTGGTTTTGTTTGCAGAGTCTCCGGTTTAAAAAGAAAAGCTGATCTATGGCTGGGGCCAGAATGCAGCAGATGGGGAACAGGGGTTCTGTGGGTTGGTATACTGGGGTAGGTCTTCATTGCAGAGTTCACTCGGGTGGGAAATGGTTTTCCCATCCTGGCAACATTTTTGAGATTTCAAAGTGTTCCCTGTTCCGCAGTGTGATGAAATTGAGACCTTTTCATGGAAAACAAGAGAGAGAAACACCCAGAATAGCCAATAGCCCACTCATGGAACATGGGGAGAGCCACTGGCCTGGAAATGGGTCTCCCCCATCCACCCCAGGACTCTGCCCTGGTCACTGGGCGGTTGGCTACTCTGAGGGATAGGGGGAGTAGGTGTCTCTCTTATTTTCTTGTGAGAAACCTTCCAGAAACTAGCCCTTTCCTGGGGAAAAATTCAGTTTCGATGAATCAGCTCCACTTGAATTATCTCCCCTCCAGTTGGCTCCTCTCATGCCAGCCAAGCTTGAGTGAGAGCGGCCACACCACAAGGCAACACTCGAGCGGCCGTGTCCCCACTGGCGCTGCACTCACACGTGCGTGGCACAAAGACTTCTGGGGATATTTATCCCATAATGCCTTGAGCCTGCAGTAAGCAGAGCTGCTCTGACACTGATTTCCTAGCGAATTCTGGGAGAACTTCCTGTCTGGCCATACGTGGGGAATTGTGGGAAGGCTCTGGAGGAGCAGAGGCACGGGAGTGGCGGTAGCCTGCGTCCACGCTATGGAGTGTCTGTGTTAGCAACTGAGGAGTAGTGCTCACTCGAGATGTAACCTATAACCGCGGACAGGCCAGCAGACTGCAGCTAAATACACCGTCATACTCCAGCGAAGGCTGTCTGTGTGTGTGGCTGGGACTCGGGTTAGGGGCAACACTCAAATTATCTTTGCAGGGACGACAAACTTTGAAGGTCTGATCCTGTGTAAATTATTCACACCGGGCTCCCATTGAAATCAGTGGGAATTGAGGAGAAGAGTTTGGTTTACACTGATGTCAATGGAGTCACACCTGTTTTAAGTGATGTCAAAATCAGGCCCAAAGGCCAAGATTTTCAGAAGTGTCTAGTAATTTCGGGTGCCCGACCCGAGTTACCTTAAACAGGCCTGATTTTCAGCAAGAACTGAGCTACCCTCTTCCCACCCCGAAATCAGGCCCCCTTAAGGTGTCTCCAGCTGGGCACTGAGGATTGCTAGTCACTACGGAAAATCTTGGCCTTTTGAGCTGGATTCTGAAATCACTTACGCTGGTGTAACACAGAGTTGCCGGTTTTGGTTGGACGTATTCCTGGAGGAACATCATCTTTAATGAAAGCGTCCTCGTTCGTTCCTGGAGACTCCAGGACAGTCCTGGAGGAGGGCTGGCAACCCTTGTGTAAAACAGAAATGGGTCCAGTTGAGCCAGCGTTATAACCTGGGTGAGTCAGAATCGGGCCCTTTGAATTTATTCGTGGAGTATGACTTTGTTTCCTATATAGCGATCCAGCTCTTCTCCCTGTCATTCCTGGAACCCAGGCTGGCATTAATGTAGAGGTATTAATTCGCCGGCCAGTGAGAGCTACAGGTCCCACTCTGGGCCTGATCCACAGAGGATATGTCTGTTACAGTCCCAGCTAGGGAGTTTTAGCTCCAGTGGTTCCCCGCTTCAGTCCCCAGGGTGCCAGCCAAGGTGGCAGCTAGCACATAACTCTAGAAGAGGATGTGATGAATAGAAATGTGTGAGACTTGCAGTTGTAGTGAGCGGGGGGGAAACAGGAGCGAGAAAGGGAGCGAGATGGCTCCCGTTGGTTGGACCTTGGCGCTGTTGTTGGAAAGGTGCCACGGAAGGAGGGACCGTGGAGTGACTTCTCCTGAGCCGATCTCAGTTTCTTCAGGATGGGAGCTGTCGCCATTTCCTGTCTGGGGTGTTGCTAAACAGCTGGTGTGTTTCACCCCAGAGGCGGCTGCATTTTTGGAGGTGGAGTGGGAGTGAATCCTTGTATACACCAGACCAAGTCCCACCCTCAGATACCTGCATGTCCCTTGTATGTGTCCAAGGACAGAATTTGGCCACTGTTTGTACAATGGATTAGTGAAGTGCTTTGAGATCTCTCTGGATGGCCGGCACTGAATCATTGTGACAGGAGGGGTTGCCAAGGGACAGTGAAGTTTGATTATATGGAGTGTTGAGGCCATTAACTCGGAGCTACAGCTGTTCGCCTCGGTTTTCCAGCCGATGGTTGAGGCTGCTTTTTCTCATCTTGAAGCTGATGAAAATGTTCTGATATATCCGAATGCCCAATAAAGCCTTTGAAAGCCTCGCGACTGCCGTGTCATTCTGGCTACCAACCTGCTCCAGCCCAAGGCGATTCCTGCCTGGCATTTGCAGGCAGGGCAGTCTGTTAGTAAAACCCCTTTCCAAAAATCACAGCCCCATTGTTAGCGAAGAACCAAGAAAATGATTCAGTAGCACAGCAGAGGGCACTCGAATGCCTGATCTCTGCGACGCCGTACCACAAGTGTGGCCTGCTGAATTGGTTTGGTTTGATTTCTTGTTTGAATGTGAGTGTTAAAGTTTGGGTTTCTGAATGCAAGCTCCCTCCCTTTGTTTATCGATTGATCCTCTCGGCAAAGGATTTTAATGTGTGTGTCCTGTTCAGTGCTGTATTTGGGGCCATCACACAGAGGGACTGTAAGTCCCTCTGTTTCTGTTGAGCAACATTATTATGCAATCAGACACATTCTGGGTGCTCCTCCGTTACTTATTCACTGAAATCTGTTTTTAATAGGCTCTCTCTCTATTATTTGACAAATGCTTCTGCATCTCCTTCTCAACTGCAATAAGAGATTTAGGCCTCCCAACGAATGTCTAAAATGCAGACAGGGCAAAAGGATGGAAAATTCTCGACATGAAAGCGACATCCAAATCTGTCGCCTGGCTCTTTTCTCGCCACTCCATGAATTATTTATTGTTAATAACAATAAACGGCATGTAACATCTGTTATGGGTTTTTTTTCCTGCAACTTGCATATCTGTATGCTGCAGATCGGCCATTAGCTTTAAATATTACCCACCAATAAAGGGCGGCAAAGATATTTCATAGCGTTTGAAAAATGACAAGCTTTCCAGACATGACACATTAAAAACAAAAAAAATTCTGGCAGTTGTGATCAAGCCATGAGAGTTGGTGGATCATTTTACCCTCTTCTGTCTGATAATGAGCTACAGAACAATTCACTGTGTTTTTACTATATATCCATAGCATTGGCCAGTGCAAGAAGGATTGTGAAGTACAGAGGTGGTTAGGAGACTAGTCCTTCTGTCATTTAGACCAGTTGCAACTCCACTGGTTGAATTGGCGTCACTTCTGATTTGCATTGGTGTATGTGTGAGAAGCAGCCCAATTTCATTGTTTTCATTTGAGTGAAACCATTGGCAAATGGGCCGTTCCTAAATCGGTTTGCCTAATTTATGAAGACAAATTATTTTTAGGGAGGAAAAAAATCTGTTTTCTTAATAAACAGGGTTACTGAATACTTTCCCTTTCGGTTGAGCAAGGAATACAGTTATGGCATAGTCCTGATTTCAAAGAGGAGAGTAGTTTCAAATTAATTGAAAGAAACACAATGGGAATGGGAAACAGTATTTCATTTCTCTTTGTAAATGACACAGGATCCAGTTATTTTACTGGGTTCTTCCATGGTCCATTCTTCAGCACTGGTCAATTTCATCTGTTCAACCACTTCCATTCCCGCATTGTTGGGCTTGAATGACCAACTGCAAGAAGTTGATGCAATGCATCTGTATTTGAGATGATCTCTATTTATTCAAAGTAACTTATGTTATTTATTTAGATACTGTAGTGTGCAGTCTACATAAAGCATTCTTTCTTTCTTTTTTTTTTTTATTTATTGAGCAAAAATGGTGCCAGTGCAGTTTACATTTATTACATTTTACCATTTATTCTGAACATTGAGTAAAATGCAGTATGATTTTTTTTAAACCAACCTAAAGCCAGGTGTGATGCTGTTACATACTTAAGATAAGGTGAAAATAAAATGAGGATTGTATTGATTTCTGTCCAGTTATTTTCTTTCACGTCTGTCTCTGTCTAATCAATGGCGATGGGATGCTGCCTTTATTTTTTGCTATTAACTTTACAACTTCTAGAGCTGGGTAAAAAGCCAAACAAAGCTGCCCTTATGGTAGCCCTCCCTGTAGGTACTTGTAGGCTTTATTCACATGGACCTTTATTTATATGGGAGGAGGGATAGCTCAGTGGTTTGAGCATTGGCCTGCTAAACCCAGGGTTGTGAGTTCAATCCTTGAGGGGGCCATTTGGGGATATGGGGCAAAAATTGGGGATTGGTCCTGCTTTGAGCAGGGGGTTGGACTAGATGACCTCCTAAGGTCCCTTCCAACCCTGATATTCTATGACCTCACTTGGCCCATTGGGCAAAGGTTTCAGAGCGGGAGAGAACCTGGTCCTAATTTGTAATAGTGTTTAAGAAGTTCTTCCATTTGTTCAGTCTCAGTGCGACAAACCATTCCCTCTGTTATCATGGCAATTGGGGGAGATCCCGGATGACTGGAAAAAAGCTAATGTAGTGCCCATCTTTAAAAAAGGGAAGAAGGAAGATCCGGGGAACTACAGGCCAGTCAGTCTCACCTCAGTCCCTGGAAAAATCATGGAACAGGTCCTCAAGGAATCAATTCTGAACCACTTAAAGGAGGGGAAAGTGATCAGGAACAGTCAGCATGGATTCACCAAGGGCAAGTCATGCCTGACTAACCTAATTGCCTTCTATGATGAGATAACTGGCTCTGTGGATGAGGGGAAAGCAGTGGATGTGCTATTTCTTGACTTTAGCAAAGCTTTTGATACAGTCTCCCACAGTGTTCTTGCCAGCAAGTTAAGGAAGTATGGGCTGGATGAATGCACGGTAAGGTGGATAGAAAACTGGCTGGATGGTCGTGCTCAACGGGTAGTGATCAATGGCTCCATGTCTAGTTGGCAGCCGGTATCAAGTGGAGTGCCCCAAGGGTCGGTGCTGGGGCCGGTTTTGTTCAATATCTTCATCAACGATCTGGAGGATGGTGTGGACTGCACCCTTAGCAAGTTTGCAGATGACACTAAACTGGGAGGAGTGGTTGATACGCTGGAGGGTAGGGACAGGATACAGAGGGACCTAGGCAAATTAGAGGATTGGGCCAAAAGAAATCTGATGAGGTTCAACAAGGACAAGTGCAGAGTCCTGCATGTAGGACGGAAGAATCCCATGCACTGCTACAGACTAGGGACCGAATGGCTGGGCAGCAGTTCTGCAGAAAAGGACCTAGGGGTTACGGTGGACGAAAAGCTGAATATGAGTCAACAGTGTGCCCTTGTTGCCAAGAAGGCTAACGGCATTTTGGGCTGTATAAGTAGGGGCATTTCCAGCAGATCGAGGGACGTGATTATTCCCCTCTATTCGGCACTGGTGAGGCCTCATTTGGAGTACTGTGTCCAGTTTTGGGCCCCACGCTACAAGAAGGATGTGGATAAATTGGAAAGAGTCCAACGGAGGGCAACAAAAATGATTAGGGGGCTGGAACACGTGACTTATGAGGAGAGGCTGAGGGAACTGGGATTGTTTAGCCTGCAGAAGAGAAGAATGAGGGGGGATTTGATAGCTGCTTTCAACTACCTAAAAGGGGGTTCCAAAGAGGATGGATCTAGACTGTTCTCAGTGGTAGAAGATGACAGAACAAGGAGTAATGGTCTCAAGTTGCAGAGGGGGAGGTTTAGGTTGGATATTAGGAAAAACTTTTTCACTAGTAGGGTGGTGAAGCACTGGAACGGGTTACCTAGGGAGGTGGTGGAATCTCCTTCCTTAGAGGTTTTTAAGGTCAGGCTTGACAAAGCCCTGGCTGGGATGATCTAATTGGGGTTGGTCCTGCTTTGAGCAGGGGGTTGGACTAGATGACCTCCTGAGGTCCCTTCCAACCCTGAGATTCCATGATTCTATGATTCTATGATCTCTCTGGCTGTATCTTCCAGTGGATAGCACACAAAACTAAGGCCTGGTCCGCACTTAAAAATCATATAGACTTAGGCCAGGTCTACGCTGGGGGCGGGGGTCGATGTAAGGTACGCAACTTCAGCTATGTGAATAACGTAGCTGAAGTCGACGTACCTCGCTCGACTTACCTCACCGTGAGGACGCCGCAATGTCGACTGCCGCCGCTCCCCCGTCGACTCCGCTTCCACCTCTCGTCGGGCTGGATTACCGAAGTCAAAAGGAGAGCGAATAGCCAAATGGCCAGTGCTTAGGCCACCCTCTTGTGAGGGGGTAGACCTGCACTCCTGCTCCAGAATGGGGACTTAAACCTGGGTCTCTGACGTCTCAGTGGCATGCCCGAATCACTGGGCTAGTGGTAAAGAGAGCACCACCTCTGGTGCTTTGGTGAATGGCACCTAAGTCCCCTTCTGACTCTTCCCCCCCCCCCCCCCCCCCCCCCCACACACACACACACATTTTTTTGGCTGAAACTATTCTGTAAATTTGACCTGAATTCGCAAATCGTTTCAGCCAACCCCCAAACTGCATTTTTGGTGACTAATCTATTCGTCCAGAATATTTCACCCAGCTCTACTCGTCAGCTACATGCCAGGGCCAAGCTCTCCAGATTTCAGAGAGCGCTAACTAGGCTCCCGAATCCACACTTAGGTACCTAAATAGAAGTGTTGTGGTTTGCCAAGGTGCTGAGCAGCTGCGGGTCTCACTGAAGGCAAGGGGATGCGTGAGTGCTCAGCATTTAGGAAAAAAATCTCTGGTTTGAATGTGATTCATCACACAAGCTGAAGCTGTCAAACTGAAATTAGCAAGCGTTTGAGAACTGACCTCCTGGCAGCTTCAGGGAGAGAGGCGTATTTTCAAGCCTTTCGCCCCTGGCAAATGTCACCAAACTCCTGTTTGCATGTGAGTTGTTCTTGTTGGAGATGTTCAAGATGGGAAAAAAACCTTTTTAATGTTCTGATGGAGTTGCTACACTAGTGTTTCTGCTACACTGGAGTTTTCTTTTGCTGATGGACTCTCTTCTAAGCCAAACAAGTCACTCTCCAAAGATCATGCTCTACCGGCTGTGTTTGGCACGAAGATCAACGAAACTACCAGCGGGAAACAAAACAGGAAACCTTTAGTTCCATAAGACTTAGGCCTGGTCCACACTGGGGCGGGGGGGATCAATCTAAGATACGCAACTTCAGCTACGAGAATAGCGTAGCTGAAGTCGACGTATCTTAGATCGAATTAAAATTACTTACTTCGGGTCCACGCGGCGCAGGCTCGCTCCCCCGTCGAGTCCGCTTACTCCTCGCACTGAGCTGGAGTTCCGGAGTCGACGGGGAGCACTTCTGGGATCGATTGATCGCGTCTACATGAGACGCGATCAATCGATCCCAGAAGATCGATCTCTACCCGCCAAATCGGGCGGGTAGTGTAGACGTACCCTTAGTCCTGCAGGAGCAGAACTGAGGGAAGCCAGCTCTGAAGCCTCAAGGTGGCCGCTGAGAGCATTATGTGTTCTGTTACTCTATTATTTATATCAAGGTGTCTTGACCTGGGGAGCAAGCACAGCTCTGAGTCTCTGTCGCCGTTCACCCTGTGCAGTCATTGACACCTCTGCAAAGCAAGTGCAAGGAGGGCTGTAAAATGCTCCCACATCAGTAGTATTTTGCATTGGTGCCAACAACTGCACACGGTGCAGTGGAGCTGAGGCTGGATACGCCTGAACAAATCTTCGAGGCTGTTTACTCACCCTAACGTTTCCCTTCCCATTTCACCGTTAAGTGTTTGGGCCCTGACAAGGTCCTGTTTCCACCCCTGCCTGACAAGTCCATGTCCCCCTTATAACCCGCACTATGTTAAGAGCAGGCATCCAGAGTTATTCATGTCGCTGCACTGCTGGGTGTGATTTACCAGTGTTTAGGGACAGCACAGTTCCTGCGCACCACTTCATCCCTACTGAGAAGGTTCCAATGGGCTTGAAATGGTACCTTGGCCTTGCTTTGGGGTGAATTCCCCCCCTAGTGCATGGAAACCTCCCTGCAAAGCCGAGCGCTCAGAACTAATGCTTTGACTCTGCACCTCTTTCGCCAGCAACCAGCAAGCCCTTGTCTGCCGCAGGAGGCTTCAACCAGAGCATGGACTTCAGCCGCTGCCTGGAACTGGTCTTCTCCAAAACAGGCTTGCGGTGGGGTGTGGGCAAATGCTTTTGTTTTCCCTGCCCTGGAACGAAACCCCGGGTGGGTCGTCTCTGGGGATTGAACCTGAGATGGCTGGATCTAAAGCATGAGCCTCTGCTAAAAATCTAGGGTCATGTCTATGTTACAGAGTCTGTGCCATCTTAGCATCCTAGCGTAGGCGCTGCATATGGCACCACAAGGAGTTCTTCTGCCGACATGGTAACACCTCCTCTCCGAATGACATTAACTAAGGGTAGGTCTACACTACCTGCCGGATCGGAGGGTAGCGATCGATCTATCGGGGGTCGATTTATCGGGTCTAGTCTAGACGCACTAAATGAATCCCCGAGCGCTCTCCCGTCGACTCCGGTACTCCGCCGCTGTGAGAGGCGCAAGCGGAGTCGACGGGGGAGTGGCAGCAGTCGACTCAGTGCCGTGAAGTACGTCGACTTCAGCTACACTATTCTCGAAGCTGAAGTTGTGTATCTTAGATCAATCCCATCCCCTAGTGTAGACCAAGGCTACGCCAGCAGAAGTCCTCTTCTTTCAGCCTAGTTGCATCCAGAAGAGCTTTGTCGCCTAACGGGTGGTGACGTAGCGATGTTGGCAGAACTTGGTAGCGGAGACCAGGCCTAAGCCCTATTAAAAGTCAATGGTACTTAGGCTCCTAAGGCCTTATCTGCACACAAAAGTTGGATCATTTTAACTACACCAGTATTGTTAATGTGGTACAACACCCCCTCGTGTGGATGCACTTATACCTGTATAAGAGAGTTTAGCCCAGTATAGCTTATGGTATGGGAAGAGGAATATGCTACATTGGTATAAGGCACCTTTATACCTCTATAACTAGTCTACACTAGAGGTTGTCCCATTATGTCAGTAAAAATCACCCCCCTAACTATATTCATTATTTTTACCAGTACAATATTTGTGTATAGCCCAGACCTAATTCATTTAGGTGCATTTGAAAATGTCACCTTTTGTCTATTACCTTGCAATACTCAACAATCCCATCTTAGGCCTGGCCTACTCTTAAAACTTAAACCAGCGTATCTGTGCTGGCTTGGGGTGTGATTGTTTTACTGAGCCCTGGTTTGCACTACAGCGTTAGGTCGACGCAAGGCAGCATGCGTCGCTCTAACCAGGGAAGTGTCTACACGAAAATTTCGCTCCCGCCGACATAACTCGCCCGCTACCCCGACTTAATAACTCCGCCTCCACGAGAGGCGTAGAGTGGATGTAGCTAGCTCAATGCCCTGTCTGTGTAGACACTGCGCCGCTGACGTCGACGGTTGCTGGTTTTCAGAAGCCATCCCACAGTGCCCCACAGTTCAATCGGTGCTGTGACCCAGGTGAGGACGTGCACCGCCGACCCAAGGAGAAAAGTGTAGACATGCACAAGCAGCTGACGTAAGTTAGGTCGACTTACTTATGTAGTGTAGCCATGCCCCGCCATAGCTGTGCTGGTATAAGCCTAGTGCAGATGCAGTTACACTGGTATATACCGTGTGCATGGGCGGCCGGTGACCCAGCCGCCCAGGGAGGCTAATCCCCGGCCCTTGTGCCCGAGGCCCCACCCATCCCCTTTGTCCCCCCTCCCTCCCCTTCTACCTTCCCTTCCCCCGCAGGAGCCCAAAGCACCCCCCACCATGGCCCAAGCACCAGATGGCTGGGGGCGAGGGGGGTGGCGAGGCCCCAGCCCCAGTGCACTGCAGCCTCAGCGCCCACAGCCCCTGGGTGGCACGGCCACAGCGCCCCCAGCCCCAGTGCTGCGGGTGGCTGGGCAGCGCGGTCGCCGTACCCCCAGCCCCGGGGGGTCAGACGGCTGGGAAGCGTGGTCACCGCACCTCCGGCCGTGGGGCTCCAGGTGGCCCCCAGTCCCAGTGCTCGGGCAGCCAGCGCCAGGTAGGCAGCACAGCACCGGCCGCCCCGGCAGCCCCGAGTCGCTGCAGGAAGCACGCTGGCCTGAGGACGGGGCCCCGGTGGGTTGTTTGGGGAGGCACAGCCTCCCCTGGCCTATGATACCTGCCGCCCATGACCGTGCGTCTGCTGTTACGGCATGAGGGCTGGTCTACACCAGGACATTAGATTGACCCAACTCTGTCGCTCGGGGCTGTGAAAAACCCACCCCCCTGAGCGCCGTAGATAAGAAGTCCCCGTGTTGCTCGTGCTAGGTTGACGGACGAATTCTTCCATCAGCCTAGTTCCCGCCTCTTGGGGAGGTGGATGTACAACAGTGCGGAAGCTGTGCCACTGGAGCATTTGAAGTGTAGCCATAACCTATGTCTCTTGGGGAACTGGTGTAAACTAGGGCTGGCAGAAGTACTTTTATGCTGGTATAAACTGCATCTACACTAGGAGGGGTCGCCAGTATAGCTTTGCTAGCAAAACATTTTCTAGCATAGACAAGGCCTAACGCTTTCCTGCGAAGGTGATTTAATTTACTGCTGCTCTAAAAATACCCAGCACCTCATGGGCAAGGGCGGATAAGAATCTTGGGGCCTGTTTGCCGGACGCCCAATCTAAACGAAAGAGACTAATCTGGGCTCTTTGGCCGGGAGGTGGGTGAGGTGAGGGAATGGATTTTAGATGAAGAAAAGGAAAAGCGGTAGGACCAGAAGATTTATAGCATTTGGGGGAATGGAAAAAGGTCTGTTTACATTTCCCCACTCGCCACCCAGATTCCTGACAGCGGCGGCCGGCTTGTGGGGGGGATTCCATCACTCCCATTCGAAGCTACGCTCTGTAAATATTTTAGGAACCATCTTCAGAGACTCATAAATCTCTTTGTGTGTGTATGTGTGTGTGTGTGCGTGCCTGAAGCAGAAAAAGTCTGCACTCTCACTGCCAGCCTGTGTCAAAAACCAGGGGGGAGATTTGATTTGATCAAATTGGAAAAGGCTGCTTGGAAAATCTGACGCGCGCGACTGTTTAAAGAAATGACAGTTGATGTGAGAGGCTCAGGCGGTAGTTCCCAGCCTGCAGCCCCCTTGATAGGCAGCGAGGGCCACCCTGGAGGGCGGAGGCCTCCACACCACGGCCATATCTGTGCTGTCAGGGCTCATGGAGCTAAATGCCTGAGGGGCAAGAGGCTGGCTGCCAGATCTGCCCCTTTTCAAGGTAAGGAAGGGGGTGGAGCTGAGATCTGGATGCTTCCCCACAGACGCACCCCCCTTACTCATCTCCTTCCAATTAGGAGCCAGAAGAAGCAAAGCTGGGGGTTGGCCTTCCTCACCACTACATAAGGCACTGTCAGCAGCTGTGACCCCATGGTCCTGGGCCTGCACTGAGCTCTGCCAGGGGAGTTGAACCGGTGAGGGAAAATGGAGGAAGGGGATGTTTTGCACAACATTTTGATTTTTTTCAGTGAAAATTTGATTACCACATGTATTTTGCTTTGGAAGTGCTGCCGCGGTGCCTCATGGGAGTTGTAGTTTGGGTGCCCCATGCTCCCATTCTTTTCTATGGGCTGGGTTCACTGGTTGGACTACATTTCTCATGATGCATCACTGAAGCAAGGAGGCAGTGCATCATGGGAGATGTAGTCCAGGTGAGGAACCCGGCCCATCAAGGAGAATGAGGTTATGAGGCAACCAGACTATCTCTCTCATGAGGCACCGCAGCATCATTTTCCAATACAAATATTTCCGTTTTTTGGCATTCAGTTTTTTGATGAAAAATCAAAATGTTCCTTTCTGTGAAAAATTTCATTAAGTTGCAAAAAAACCCAATTTTCCATCCAAAAGCTGTTTCGATGGGGACGTGTCAGCCACCCTCCTGGGGAGCACTATCTGTGCAATGGGAAAGAAGGGAGCCATGCACTCATAATTTCTACTGTATGCCCAAGGCACATGAGTGGCTGCACATCCCCCTCCACTCATCCAAGGTAAGTGCTAACAACCAATGCTGTTCTTGCTCAGTAACTCCAAGACCATCTTGTTTCAGGGATCTCAGCTACAGAACCCTGCCCAAAGACGTCAGCTGGAGTCCCTCTGGGGCAGGCCCCACCCAGCCTTTTAATCACGTATTGAGAGTTTTGATCACAGGGGCCTCCCTTTCTTCAAGAGGTTTTTCCTTTCAGGGACATTTTTCTTTCTGACAGGTTTATTGGCCAGTGACGTTAACTTGTCCTTGGGCCTCGTTTTTCAGCAGGTACTGAGCTTCCAAAACGCCCACTGAACTCACCTCTGAAAATCAGCCTATCCGTGCCGTGTTGCTCCCGTGCCGCTCTCCCCGCTGATCCATAAAAACAAGGATGCTAAAAAATAGCTGACGCTAGAAGGTGCTATAAGCTAACAGGCAAAGAGCCAATGGTCAGAAGTTGAAGGCAGGAAAATTCAAATGATGTGCAAAGTGAGGGTAATTAGCCATTGGATGTGATAGATCCACAGAGGGATGTGGCGCATTCACCGTCACATTAAGGCTTTACATTCAGATTGGGCGGCTCTTTCTGTGTTTCAGCTCAGCCACAAATTGTCGGGTTTCATGTAGGAACCCCTGGGTGAAATTGTCTGGCCTGCATTATGCAGGAGGTTGGACTGCGGTATTGCCAGCGCTTGCAATGTTATCGCGCGTCTCTTGACATTTTCCTAAAGCCCCAGCTCCTGACAGCATGATTAGCTGAGACTCTCAGCTGTCATTTAAAGACAAAGTAAGTTTTTACCCCTCACGGTTGCAGAGAAAAGCTTGACAACTCGAACTCCATAAGCGATGACGCCGGGCGATAAATAAAAAGCCCCCCCGGAGTTTATGGTGAAAAATGTTGCGATTTTTTCAAGCCAATCTCCCGATTTTTCCCGGCCTCATGGTTTTTAAACACTCGGGGTTCATAGCACCGAGACCGGACGATCGTGGTGGTCCTTCTGGCCTTAAACATTGAGGCAAATGAAATCAAATGAGCCCCACCCCAAAGAGGTGTCAGTAAAAAGTTCGAAAGCACAACCGAGCCCAGAGTTGCTGTCTCCATGAGGCCAGGGACACCTCATTTTTCTTTTGAGTGTGATGGTTTGCTGGATTCTCCTCCCCTCTTGCACCATATAGATTCTGTTCGCAGCACTGGAGGCTCATCCTCATCCTGGCGTTTAACCAACTGCAAAAGCCTTTTATTGCCTCAGACGCTGCTCAGCCAGAAACGCTGATGCTATTGAAGGGCTGGTGTCTCATTGAAAAGCTGCTGTTGTCTCTTTCACAGAGTTGGCGTTCGATTCCTGGGATTAATCGAACTGCAGTGGGTCTTGGACACCTCTTGGTTTGGTTTGCTCCCAGTGGTGCTCAGCACGCCAGGTTTATGTGGATTACGCTTGCACCGTGGGGCTTCATCCTAGATCAGGGCCCCAGTGCGCTAGACCCTGAGCAGATACAGATGAGAGCGTCCCTGCACCGCAGATCTTACAATCTAAATAGGCAAGACAGACAAAGGCTGGGGGAGGAAACAGCGACAGACAGAAACACCTCACCCGAGATCACGCAGCGGGTCACTGGCAGAGTCTCCCATAGAACCCAGGTGTCTGGGCTGTCTGCGGGGTATCTGGCACATCCCAAGGGACAGGAGCTGAGCTATTGCTGAGAAGCTATGTAACAGGGTAGCTGGCCCCGTAAACAAAATCGGGCCCGGCTAGTTCCAGTTCAGGTGCACCCTAGTTTGGTGTAATGAGCGGGCGGGGCTGCACCCGGGAGTTATAAATGGGAGACGGCCCAAAGGCAAGTGGAGAGTCCGGAGCGAAGAGCTGAGGGGGCCTCGAGAGAGCCCAGGAGAGCTGGTCTGAGCGCTTCAAGGAGGGGACGCTGTTGGAGGAGGGAGTGGTCAGAGTGGAGTCGGTGAAAGCAGCAGGCAGTCAGGGGTGGGGTTGCCTACAGACTTCCCCAGGCCAGACAGCTGAAGGCTGGCAGCTGCAGAGGGAGATGCCTGCTGGCGCTCTGAGTGCTAAAGCCGGAGGGCCCGGGAGAGCTGCAGGCTGGGGAATGATAGAGGAGTGACCCCGCTGGTGTCTCACGGCAAGCGCTAGAGCCTAACTTGAGCGTGAGCAGGGCAGAGAAGCATCCCAGGGAGAGGGGCTGTGGGGGAGGCGCAGTGAGAGACTCCAGATCCATACCTGAGAGGTGAGCGTGGTGAGAGATGCCGGCGCTGGACTCGGGGGCGTTGGTGGACTGCTGGGACTTGAAGATGGACTGTACTGTCTGGACTGTGCTGGGGAAATCTCAGTTGTGGCTGTGGGACTTCTGTAATAAGTTAACCCCTCAAAGGGCTATTTATACTGCAAAAACTGGCTGCGTGGAGTTACTGGGGCTTCTGCAAGAGGGAAACTGAGGCAGGGGGCTGCTTGCAGGCCTACCCTGAGGCCAGGAGGGGGCCTTCTGGAGGCGACCAGCCTATAGCCAGAGGACTACACCTACCAGCCAAAAGCTGACCCAAGAGATATGGGCAGGGTTATCAGATAGGTCCGGGGACAAGAGTTACCAAGCGGCTCAGAGACTTCCCAAGCAGTGATGCTGGATAGCAGCAGTTTGTTAGCACTGTTTGGCAAAGCTACGAGCAGCAAACTCCGGCAGACCGCACTGTATTGGTCTGCACAGGGATCCCGTGTGGAAGGTTTTCGTCCTATCGAGGAAGGCTAGAAACTTAATTTGTTTATAAAAAGACATGGTAAATTCTGCAGAAATTGGGACCATCTCTGGGTTCTGTGTTTGTACCGGATGGAGCACAATGGGGCCTTGGTCCTTATGGTGGCTTGGTTTGGGCACCTTCTCTCACCATGGGGAGCTTCCCACTTGCCACTGATGATGATAATTCGTTATTTATACTGCAGTAGCCCCTAGGAGCCCCCCTTACAGACCGGGCCCCCATTGCGCTAGGCACTGTCCGAACACAGAACATAAAGCTGGTTCCTGCCCCAAAGCCCCTACAGTTGTAGCTGTGATGCTGGCAGACCAGGTCCCAGCTCATGCCAAGGTGCCCCAGTCCTTACTGGGACACTGACAAATGCGTATCTGGAATCAGTCTGGCTCACCTGTGTGTTAGTATGGTTGAAACAGGTATTAAAATGATAAAAATGCGCTTAGGGATTAGACCTTATTGAACGCTTGGAAGTTGCTGCCTGCATTAATCTCGCTTATAACATCTGTATCCCATAGCGTAAGGTCATGTCAATGGATATATTCTAAGCCTCTGTGACAGCGTAAGTCACCAGACAGGAGAAAGACGTTAAGTAGGGCAGAGTGCTGATCTCCAACAGACGGTCTTATGTTCTGGCCAACTAGGAAGGCCCATTGGTGCTAGACCAGTGGTTCTCAAACTTTTGTACTGGTAACCCCTTTTACATAGCTAGCCTCTGAGTGCGACCCCCCCTTATAAATTAAAAACACTTTTTTATATATTTATCACCATTATAAATGCTGGATGCAAAGCAGGGTTTGAGGTGGAGGCTGACAGCTCGCGACCCCCACATGTAATAGCCTTGTGACCCCCTCCCGACCCCCAGTTTGAGAACCCCTGTGCTAGACAAACTGTTGTGGAACATTAAAGAAGACAAAAGACTTTGC
This sequence comes from Macrochelys suwanniensis, assembly GCA_033296515.1. Taxonomy (NCBI): domain Eukaryota; kingdom Metazoa; phylum Chordata; order Testudines; family Chelydridae; genus Macrochelys; species Macrochelys suwanniensis. The sequence continues at coordinate 7,036,175 of CM065799.1, forward strand.
TGATTGCTCTTCCTTCCCCTCCCCGCACAAGATGAGTCATGCAAGTGAATTCCTCCCATCAGCTGAGTTTGCAGCTCAAAGTGACAGCGGGAAGAGAATAAAAACCCCTAACAAGAAGAAACTATCTCTATGCTGCTGGGACTCCGAAGGTCAAAATTTTCTAGGCATAAGCAAGAGGTCCCCAGCTGTTTATCCTGGGTTAGCCCTAAAGGACGTATTGAGTAGACTTATTATAGAAGCTTCTATTACCTTTTGAACTTAAGATTGTAACTCATTTGTGAATGTATCCATGGCCACCTGCTTTAACCCTGTAAACAACTCTTGTATCCTTTTCCTATTAATAAATCTGTAGATAGTTTATTATAGGATTGGCTACAAGCATTGTCTTTGGTGTGAGATCTAAGTAGGGTGACCAGATGTCCCGATTTTATAGGGACAGTCCCGATTTTGGGGTCTTTTTCTTATATAGGCTCCTATTATACCCCACCCCCTGTCCCGATTTTTCACACTTGCTGTCTGGTCACCCTAGATCTAAGGTGCAATTGACCTGCGGTAAGTGACTGATCCTTTGGGACTGGGAGTAACCTGAATATTGCTGTGTACGGGACCATTTATCACAAAGGCAGGCTTACCTGGGTGGCGAGACAGATCGGAGTACGCCAGGGGACTGTCTATGACTCCGTGTTAAGGCTGTCAGAGCGCCTGAGACTGAAATCTAAGTACATCACTCACAACCAATTTGGGGTTTGTGCCCTGGTTCTTACCAGGCTGCCCTGCGGCTGGCGCTCATGCTATTAAGTCGCTGCAGGGCAGTTTGACAGAAGTAATCGACGTCGAGTAGAAAACTGGATTTTCTCCGCATTCCAGCGCCATTCAGAATGTGCTGCTGCAATGGGTGGCCATGTAGTAACTGTATCGGCGCCGTTCCTATTGCTTTGGCATCTTTACTTTTGCGCCTGTTGAAATCAATGGGGGTTTGCTTTTGATTCCAACAGGAACAGGACTGGGCCTTCATCGTCAAATGGCAAATTCCTGACTGGTCTTTCCACTTGATGGCATGTGACAATGGACAAAAATCACAAAAACAGGCCGTGGGCCCAGATCCTTAGCACATTGGCCTAGCACCATTGAAGTCCATGATAACTGGCTGCTGAGTGTCCGGCTCACTTTCTCCTAACGCCAAACAAGGGATGTTATCACAATAAGGAAATTCCTGATGCTACCGTCCCTTTCTGCTTCACTGCCTAGATCCCTTCCCGGTCCCCTTCTGATTCTCTTAGGGCCAGTCTACACTAGAAGGGCTATAGCTGCACTGATGCGGAGGCGCGTCCGGCGAAGACCCTCTATACTCCCGGGGGATCGCGAGGAAAAACGTGTCAAAGCTTCTGAGGGGCTCAGACATTGCGGCGACGGAGGCCAGAGAAGTACCTTGGATAGAATGTTACCAGATCCCAATGGTAGCACTTTGCACTGGTGCAAATGACGGCACAGCGTGCCGGGCGACCGAGCATCAGGCCCGCAGCAGAAAGCCTGGTCTGCACTAGGGCAGCTTCCTCCAGCCTGCTCCCTCGTGGCAGATCTGCAAGCAGCCTCGGTTTCCCTGCCTCAGTTTCCCTCTTCCAGAATTCCTGCGCAGCAAGCAATAAATGCCCTTTGCGGGGTTAATTTATTCAATTTCCTGACTGCTGGAAGGAGCCCTCCTTATCTCTCCAGTCAGTTTGCTGGGGAAACAGGTGGCCTGGGTTACTTTCTCTCTCTGTTACCTGACTCCCACCAGTGCAGTATCTGAGGGATCCTGCAGCGTGGCCCGTCAAAGGAGGCAAGTGCAAGGATGGTCCTCCTTCCCCCACAATGTCCATTCCGTGTTTCCCTTTCTATGGGAAGGCCGGTACCCTCAGGGCCGGTGCAAGGCTGTTTCGTGCCCTAGGCGAAACTTCCTTGCACCAGCCCTCCGCCCCGCCCCCCAGCTAACACTGCCCCGCCCCCCACGGCGGCTCCCCACCCCCACCCCCCCGCGGGCCGGCAGCTCAGCCCCCCGCCTGTGGCAGCCTCCCCCCACCTGCGGCACCCCCCCAGCTCCCATCTCAGCCACGGAGCCGGGAGGGCAGGAGGCAGCCGCAGCCACAGCCAGCTGCCTCCCCAGCGCCCTAGGCAACCGCCTAGGGTCGCCTAGTGGTAGTGGTCGTGCCGGCCCTGGGTACCCTCCTTCCTGCGCGCATGTGAGTGCTCCCCATGTGCTCCAGGGCCATGCAGAGACAATGAGGACTGGGGCGACTGATACAGATGAACCATCTATTCTGGTTGCTTGAAGCAAGGCTATTGAGTCAGTAACATGCGCTCCAGAATGTCTGACTCCCAGCCCCATGCTGCAACCACTAGCCCATATGCCCTAGCCTCATATACCACCAATCCCCTCACACACGGGGCGAGTCCCACCGGACACGGCCCCACCATCCAATCTATGTAACAGCAAGTCTCAAAACGACAGTCCCCGCCCCAGGGGCTGCGAAACTGCACGTCCCTGCATGTTGCAATTCGGATGATACCGTTCGGCCTAGTTCCATATGTTTGAAGGTGTCTTTTTTTCAACACCCACCAAAACAACCCTTGATTAAAAATCTCGTGCACCCTCCAGGAGATCTATGCAAGGAACCAAATTTGGGAAGAGAATTTTCTCTCAAGCTCATGGCATTGTTTGCATCCACCCTGTGATGGCACTTGGGTGTATTTTGCATTTTGCTTCCCTGGACCACTGTTTTGTAAAACAAGGCCTGTTTGAAAGGAGGCAGGGGGCTAAGCCCCTGGAGAAATTGGGCACTTAGAAAGAGGAAGCAAGCATGCTGCTTCCTAGCAGTGCTCTCCTGATCCTGCGTTCTTGTTTAATAAATGGGTCTGTCATTTACAGAGTAATTCTCCACTCCCTGGCAGCCAGTCCTCTGAAGTACAGGAATCCAGATGTTTCACGTGATCGAATTTCTTCATTACATCGCTTTTGGGCTGCGGTGTGGATTTTCCCTTCCAATAATGAACTCAAACTCTGTGGCTCAGTGTTGCAAGTGCACTTCTCTTTCCTTTGAGTCAATAAATGGGGAGCTGCCAGTTCTGGGTTAATCGAAGCTTGTTTTGCTGTTCGAAAGCACACGGCCCATGTTTGTTTGTGCATGGGGCATTCGTTACACCCTGCTTTATTCTCAGACTCTGCTGCTTCTAGTGTCATTAAAATAAGAGGGTTCAGTTGATCCCTTGAAGGCCGCATTGCAATTTTGGGCATCGGCGCCGGGAGCTGTATTGCTGTTGGATCAGCTAAGTCAATATTCATAAATCGCAACCTAGGGTATTTATTTTGCCTGGGCTCCTAAAGCCTTGGCAGCCAATGGAAAACCCGATCCAAAGGGCCAAATGATTCACTGTGCAGGTTCCTGAAAACTTCCAAAAATAGCCGGAGATGTTTCTAGCTGCTCCAATCGAACCCCCGCCCCCGATCCTGGTGAAAATCTCCTCCTGTGTCGCAACTTTCAGGGAAAGGGAATAGCCTCGCACTTAGCAGGACAACAGTAATAAATAATAACACAAACTATGCCTCCTTAAACCTCCCTCTGTTGTGACAGCTCCAAAAAACTCAATCATGGCTAAGCAGCTGAGGATGACCTGTGTCTGCTGCTTATCACGCTGCTCACTGTTACCCGTGCTCCCTCCCCTGCCTGTCAGATCCAGTCTCTTGCATTACTAAGACGATAATAATCACAATCATTTATATTGCAGTAGCATCCAGAGGCCCCAACCCAGATGAGGGTCCCATTCCTATGGGAAATAGAGCTAAACTTGCCTCCTGGAAGTAGTCCAATTGGACTCTTAATTTCTGTTAAGCAAGTCTTTGGGGCCTGAATATTTGAGAGGCCAGGGCCGCACTGTATATTCATACACCCTAATCCAGGGTTCTCAAACTCAAATCACCATGAGGGCCATCTGAGGACTAGCACATTGGACAGAGGGCCACACCACTGACCACTTTTCATATAAAGACACAAAAGCCCCCGCCTCTGCCCCCGGCCCTGCCCCCACTCCACCCCTTCCATGAGACCCCGCCCCAACTCTGCCCCCCCGCCCCTGTTCCAACCCCTTCCCCAAAGCCCCACCTCTTCTCCGTCTGCTCCCCTGAGCGCGCAGCTCCCCGCTCCTCCCCCCCCCCCTCCTGGAAAGCGCTAAGCGCCGCCAAACAGCTGTTTGGCAGCGGGAAGCGCCTGGAGGTAGGCAGAGGAACGGGGCGGTGGGGGCGGTGGGTGAAGGGAACTTGGTGGCCACAGGAAATAACTCCGTGGGGGGCGGGGAGCTTGGCGGGCCGCAGCAAATAATTCCGTGGGGGTGGAGATCTTGGCGGGCCGCAGCAAATAACGCCTATGCAGTGCTCGGTGCTGTACAAACATGGACAAAGACATGGCCCCTATTCTCAAGCACTTGCCTTTTGCACCGTGTCGTCCACACTGCGTACCTGACTAGGGCTGTGGAGCCTCCAGCCACTACTCCAGCATAAATATCGGCTTAATGCCCCGTGACAATCGTAAGTGCCTTGGAAATGGGGCTGCTTTCGAGAATGAACTTGGAGAGGCCTGTGGTGCACTGAAAGTGTTGAAAGCAAGCACTTACAGGCGGTTTTGAGTTATCCCATTAATTCCTTGGCAAGTTTGTTTTTATTGTTTCAGGGTATTTTTTTTATATATGTAGGCTTGGCAGGATTCGATTTTTATCAGTAAATGTCAATAAACATTCATTTCCCTGTACACACACAAACTGATGGGGTGGGGGGAAATATTTCCATCGATAATAATAGCAATGTACAGCTAGGCAAAGTAAGAAAAATGCTGCTTGAGAATTTATTAGCATTTGATTTATGACTAAAATTTTGATAGATGAGGTTGACTGTTTGTTTTTAAACAGTTATAAAGCTTTAATTTTTCAAACATCAAGGTCTGCTGTCATTAAATAATTGGCTGACCCTTCCCTCATTGTTTCCTGCAACTGTGAAAATGTAACGTGATTAAAAAGTTTGAAAAATGCTTAAGAAGCCTCATGATTCTGCACAAGTGTGAACATGTAACTAGCTAAAAAAAGTGTTTTAAAAAGGCTTAAAAATAAACATTGATGTTATCCGCTGAAATTCTAAAAAGTGAACATTGAATTCTGCCAAGCCTATTTATACAGTTGCTGTTGAAATGATCATAGCACAGAGCTGGATTTATGAGAGAACAAAGTGAATTTCACTTGGGAAAATAGACTGTCTTTTGCATCTACATTTTGCCGTTGATTGACATGGGGGTTTGGCTTTGTGTCTGGTCTGGCCGCTTCAGACTCCATGGTCAGATACACCCTAGAGTCTTGGCCAGATACCCACTGGAAGGGCTTGCTGAATGCATCTCGGCTCAGGGTCTCATTGCCTGAATTGGCTGGATGTAAGTGAAGCTGTTAAAAACCTGCTGGCTGGTGCCTACGCAGAAGCAGATCTGGAGGGTGCAGCCAGGAGAATCACAGTTCCACTTCTGCATATAGAGCCTGTCTCACCATTTAAAAATAACCCGAGTCCAAGAGCGAAACGAGCCATCATTGGCGGGAGTCTCCATCGCGCTGCACCTTGTGCCACAGTTTACATTGGACCCAAGTGGGTGTGAAATGCCACTAGAGCGGAATGGCAGGATCGTACGCGCACTTTGCAGAGGTGTTAAATGACTCCATGAGCTGCAGGCAACAGGGAATCGGGCCACAGTGTTTGCAGCAGGGCTCGACGCGGGAAATGAACTACGTTTTTTTTCTCACGTCAGCACCATGTTGCAGACTAGACAGCTCCTGTAACGCTCGCCGAGTGCTTTGAAGTAGCCCCAGAACAGTGGTGGTTTGTACCCGTTTTGCAATGGTGTAAACAACTCAGTGGGCTAGATCAGCTCGTGTAGTTCCACTGAACTCAGGTCCCTGGGGATCTGGCCCAGCAATGTGGAACAACAGAGAAACAGGTCCCTCTGTGCATTGAAGTCTGAGAGACCTTTGCACTGCTCCTTGCTGTGCCCTCCTAAGGAGTATTATCACCATTACCACAGAAGCAGACCATTGGCCAAACCCTAGCAACGGACGCCCCGTTCACTTGGACGTTTTCTTGCTTAGCTGAAGGCGTCACCTTCTAGGAGGTGGCTTCACATCCCTTTTGGGGAGCTCCCTTCTAAGCGGCACAGGTGAAACACGTCAGGAAAAAACACTGGGGGAAAAAACACCCCACCGTGGCAGCGAATCGCAGAGCCCGGGCCTACAGACTCCGGCTTGTGCTGTGGCGTTAGAACCACCCGCGTAGACCTTCCGGCTCGGGCTCTGAAACCCACCCCCCATCACTGGGCATTACAGCCTGAGCTCCAGTCCAAGCTGGAGTGTCTTCCTGGCTATTTTTCGACCTTGCTTCTGAGCTCTAAACACAGAACAACAGGTGTATGTGCACACCAGGCCATGGAGTGCTTTGAAGAGAAGGACTGTGACGTTGAACTTGATTCAATAGGGCAAAGGTCCAACCCCCAGCAGGGTGCTTGCAGGCTGGAGGAAAAACCAAGGTCCCGTTTGTTGTTGTTGTTTTGTTTTTCCAAGACCCGGCCACGTTCCAATCGGTATGTGTTACATTCAGCCGGCCTGAAATCCACTAGCACGGCAGTGAGATGCATTCTGCCCTGGACCGTTTTCAAGCTCTGCCCTGTACAGTTCAAACGCTGGCACTTTACACCCTCGAGGCGGCTGCATTTCACTGCCGGGCGAGGTGGTCCCTCTGTGCTGAATGCAGCTTCTTATCACTTAATAAAGTGTGTTGGTGTTAGAGTTGGAAACTTTGGCATTAAAGGGGTAATTTGGACGTTACCCCTGCATGGCTCTTGAGGCTGTTATGTCCCATCTGGGCTCCCATCCCTATTAGCCCTAACCTTAGGGTCACCTGCTGCAAAAGATGAACGCCAAGTGAGGTCGTAGATGAGCCAAAATGATCTATCAATCTAATCATCTCAGGCTCTGTGCAACCAGGTGGGCAAAGAGGACATTCCCTGCCCCCCCACCCCCACCCAACGAACTTCAAGGGGGCCCAAATTATTGTCAGGAAGGCCAAAATATGTAAAGTTATCAAGCATTGGACAGTGGAACAGCCGCGGATTGGAGAGTCTTTGTTCCTTCGTTAAATTATAAATCACAGCAAAATATTGACACACTTGCCTGATGTTTTTCTTTATTAAACAGTTAAAATCCAAGCGTTCCCAAGAATCTAACTAGCCCCTGGACTTCTGATTGGTTTATTTTTTAACTGCAATATCCAGGGGACCCCAAAATACCCACTTGCCTCCTGCCCCACCATCACGGGACCCTAGAACTGGCCTTGATCTAGGTATCTATCATCCTATCTGCCCCTTAATAGTTCAACCAGGCCTAAAAATTGCTCAGCTTGGCATGTGAAAGCCACAATACCCCATGTGCCCCTCATCCTTCTATTCACTACCCCATTATCTCCCCCTCCAGGTAGTCTACAAAGGGTTCTTTGTTCCTGGCCCTCATCAGCTCATTTGCCTGCCCTCTGGTTCTTACAATACCTTTGTGTGTTGTCAGAGTCTCCCAGGGTGAAGCAGATCTTTCCTGACTGTTTCAAACTAAGACTGAGTTCCTGCCAGCATCCTAGACTGGCCAGAACCAGAGCTCCCCCAAACTGGTCCCCTCCCCTCACTCCCAGAAGCTGCCTTTTGTTCACCGAGGACCGGCGGGGGGGGAGGAGAGGGGCAGAACAGCCAATTCCTGGCGCAAAGTCTACCCAGCTTGTAACAAATGCAGGCATGTCTCTGTACAAAGGAAAGTACAGAATTAGCAGTCTTGGCTAATTGCAACTGAACCAGCAGGAAATGATCTGCGCTAAACACAGCAAACTGAGCATGTAACTCCTAGCGGAACCATTTGGCCAAACCGGTCTTGGTCTGGTAGGTCTCTGTCATTTGCAAGGCCCGGCAGGCTTTGCAGAAGTGGATGGTCCAGGAACCTCGCTCGGACGGTTTTAGCCACGTTCGCCACTGGAAGTAGCGCTGGTAGCGCTCTGGGTCCCTCTCCAGCTCCTGGAGGTACTGGGCCAGCCCTTGAGCATTGGGAAAGTCGTCAATGTGAATAAAAGCATCAGGGGGCAGAAAGCGCTCATAGTTTTCTCGGGGTGGGCCGCAGACAACGGGCACAGCCCCTGAGCCCAGGGCATTGTGCCAGAGCTTCTCGGTGATGTAGTCCTCATGAAGCGAGTTCTCAAAGGCCAGGTAGAACTTGTACTGGGACAGGGTGGAGAAGTGCTTGTCCCGGGGCAGAGGCATGTGATGGCTGCCGTATATATCCACGTGGAGGTATTTCTTCAGCTCCTGATAGTACTGCACCCGGCGGGAGGCTGGGTTCCAGTTACTCACCGCCCAGGCTACCAGCTTGGACTTGGCTGGGATGCTGAAGTTCTGGGGCTGGCTGCGGACCTCCAGCCACCCGTAGGGGGTGAAGATATCAGAGTCCCTCCGGTAAGACATGGTCAGGTTGAAGAGGTTATCCATGAAGCCCAGGTTAGGGCTGTGGCTGGGGGACTCCAAGTTGAACCAGATCCAGTGCTGGGAAGGGGGCCGTGGGCCCTGGGGCAGTTTCTTTGGGCTGGAGCACACATCCCTGTGATGCACAATCACGGCCTTGGCCTTTTGGTACCAGCTACGGTTGGCCGTGATATGACAGTCCCGGATGCCAAAGAGCGTGGAGCATTTTTGCAGGGGAGCAGGGTGCCCAAAGGGCCAGGTCCATAGCAGGATGGTCAGCTCCGAACCAGCCGGTGGAGCTGTGGGGTTGTTTCCAGGCTGGGCTGTGAGTGCAGAGGGATTGCCAGCCGGGGGCTCTGGGCCTGGGTCCCTGGAGGGCCGAAGGTAAGCAAACAAACAGCAGGCGGTTATGAACTGAAAGAGAATAAAGAGGAGCAGTTGCTTGCAGCCTGGGCTTCTCGTCTGCTCGCCGAGCGGCATCGCTGGCCTGGGAAGGCAGGAGACACCAATGACGGAGGGATTAGTGATTAGCGATAACTCAACGTGGCGGGGACAAGGGGAATGGAACAATGCCAGGAACTGGCAACGCTTGTTAGAAACTACAGATCTGAAGCCCCAAAGGAGGGAACACGAAGCAGAATCACTCGCAGACTCACACCCAAGAGCAGACAAGTTATTTGGTGGCCTCACCCCTGAAGAGGAATAATTTTGGAACAGTGTTTGTGGCCTACATACTGCTAGCATTTTATCCTAAACCTGTTTTCCTAGGCCTCAAACTTTGACCGAGTTTGTTATTGTGCATCTTTTACAACAGACTAAACCAGACATAGGAGGGGGGTGGAAGGTCCCAGACAGAGCAATTTGCAATAGCAGAAGCTTAAGAAATCATAGAATCATAGAATCTCAGGGTTGGAAGGGCCCTCAGGAGGTCATCTAGTCCAACCCCCTGCTCAAAGCAGGACCAAACCCAACTAGATCATCCCAGCCAGGGCTTTGTCAAGCCTGACCTTAAAAACCTCTAAGGAAGGAGATTCCACCACCTCCCTAGGTAACCCATTCCAGTGCTTCACCACCCTACTAGTGAAAAAGTTTTTCCTAATATCCAACCTAAACCTCCCCCTCTGCAACTTGAGACCATTACTCCTTGTTCTGTCATCTTCTACCACTGAGAACAGTCTAGATCCATCCTCTTTGGAACCCCCTTTTAGGTAGTTGAAAGCAGCTATCAAATCCCCCCTCATTCTTCTCTTCTGCAGGCTAAACAATCCCAGTTCCCTCAGCCTCTCCTCATAAGTCATGTGCTCCAGCCCCCTAATCATTTTTGTTGCCCTCCGTTGGACTCTTTCCAATTTATCCACATCCTTCTTGTAGTGTGGGGCCCAAAACTGGACACAGTACTCCAAATGAGGCCTCACCAGTGCCGAATAGGTAACCGCTGTTGGGCAAAAGAATAGACAGTGAACAACAGGAAAAGCCTAATATGGAAAATGCTCGTTTTGCTGGCTTTGCTTTGACCTTTATTAATTTTGCAATGTATTCCAAATAAGGTAACTGATTTGGAAGTATGTGTAATTTGTCTGCGGTTTTAAGCTTTAAAAACCTGTGTGTTCCTTGCTTCGGGGGGACAGTTCTGTAACCTGCCTTTCCCCCAACGCGTTGGTATCTTTAATAAAGGAGTCTCAGACGATGTCTGATCTAAACACAAGGTGTGGTTAATTTTTCCACAACACCCCAAACCTGCCCCTGCTGAAATAACCTCATTTAGGTATGATGCTGCCTTTGTGGCTGGAAATCACCCAGAGCAAACGGGGTTGCCCAGAGAAAACTGAGATGGCTGGTCCTTTCCAACCACTTAGACCTCGTCTACACTACAGGTTACTTTGGTAGAAATTCCGTCTCTCAGGGATGTGTATAAACCACACCCCTGAGTCACGTAAATTACCCCGACCTAAATGCCGGTGTCGACAAAGCTTCCACCTTTCGTGGAGGTGGAGTTATTAAGCTCTCTCCCATCGGCTTAGGGTGTTGCCCCCACAAGAACTACAATGACGCAGCTCTGGGCTGTGTAAATAGAGCTGCAGCCTCAGGACAGAAAATGGAGAACTATCTCCAGCTGGCAGGACAGATTTATGGAGGCATCAGGTAATCCCAGGTTGCCGTTTCACCAGGGTCCTGGTTCAAAGTACAGTGGGAGCACCCACCGATTTTGATGTGACTACCACCCTTTTGGCTGACACACCAGGAACTCCCAGAGCTACAAGCGTGAGCTGAGATGCACAGGCTCCATAGCTGTCTGCTAGAACACGCACTCGCCGGTGGGTTACATAGGATCTTCCAAAGGTCTCGGTGTTTCCTTCACCACCGCCCACCTCACTTTCTTCCTCAGCCTTTTACTCCACTTTTCACCCATCCCTTTTTTAGAAGTTCATTTGCAGAACAGTACAGCAGCGACGAGCCCAGGATTCGTGGGGCTACCTACTCAGCACTGCCATAGTCCTGTTCCTGACGAGCTCACGCCAAGACAGACGCAGCGAGAGAGGGGAAACAGCTTGCCCAAGGTCATAGACCAGGTGGCTGGCAGAAGTGGGACTAGAACCCAGTGCCCCTAGCCCCTGGACCAGACTGCCTATGATTGGAGAACTTGCCACCCAGACAGCAGTCCAGACAGCAGCGAAGAAAGCGACTCACCTCCGGCTTCCGTCCTGACAAATTCCTGAGATGAGGACAAGTGCTCTGGTGAGGTGAGTTGAAGCGGCAGGTAGGATAAGAGAAAGCAAGTGACGTGAAACAGAACGAGGAGGGCAAAGTTACAGGGAGTGGATTTCATGTATCTCTGGGCCAATTGTTTATTCTATGAGGATCAGCTGCAGCCGGAACAATGTCCCCACGAAATAAAAGTCCCGCCCTCCTTGAACATCCCCACCCCAAGCCCTTTCGTAACAATTGTGCCCAAGACTGATTTGTTTGAAGTTAATTGAGCGCTGACGCCAAAGATGAGGAAAGCAATTGGACTGGAACCAGCATTCAAAGAGGGGCGATCCAAGACTGAAACACACCAGAGCTGCCTTCCTGGTTGGATGTGACGCTGCACCTTTCCTGGTGACTGGGACGGGCAGAGCAATGCGTGTGTGCTGGGATTCCAGATCTTCTTGAGCTCCCGAGGGCTCTTTGCAGAGCAAGCAAGCAGGGGACGGATGGAGCAGTCCTCGGAGCTCTGCCCGGTACGGACATCAGCTCCAGAGTTGGCCCACCTGCCCTGCAGAGCACGGGAGTGTATTCGTAGCCGCCACTTTCCACCCTCCACTTCTCCTTTGCCATGGAGGGGTTGCCTCGGCTGACAAGGACTTTATCAATCACCATGAGTTCCAAAGCTAAAGAGCAAAATTAGCTGATTCCAATGCGGTGCCAAACCCCCTTTGAAAACCTCAGCCGGGGTCTCAGGCCTGGGTGTGTCACCAAGGCCTTCAAGCTTTTGCCTTCTGACTCCTTCACCCCCTCGTGACTCACAGCGCTCTAGAGATGAGCTGGACAGGGACACGGAGCAATACCGGCTCTGCTTGGGGAAGCCCAGCGATGGGCCCTGTCCTGCTACAAAGCTCGCCAGGCCCTGCCTTGGACTCCCCCTCAGCCCAGGTGAGTTGGTCTCGGGTATCTTATCATAGTCACTGGGGTTGTGGTGAATTGTTTCTTTGTGCACCTGCCTGGCTGCAAGTGACTGGCATGAAAAGGCCGTTCATGCATTAAATCAGACTTCACTTTTCTTTTTTCTTGTTTGCTGGTGCCCCTTCATGTATAATATATGTTGCTGGTGCCAAGGAGTCATGAAGTCAGTGGACCCGGCTACTTGGGAATTTCCCTGGTATTGGGCGACTCCCCAGGGGGGCGTAGAAGTCTTGTAGCAGCTCTGCAGAATTCCACCTCCTCCAGCAGCCCTCAGTTTAGGGGGATGCGGAGGGGGCGTAGCTAAGGAAAAAGGGGGCATCCCCATAACTCTGCTGTGCTCTGCCTATTCCCGGTTGCTGGAACAACCCCTCGACTGCACAGGGAGCTGGGTGCAAACTAGAGAGGCCTTCAGGCTGCTCTAAACTTGCACTGGCCCCAGAATACAGGGCACCTACATGTGGGACAAAACCACCTTCTCCCTCACCTCCCTCTCCTCCTGCCCCAAAGCCTCTGGGTGCTCTTTGGGCATCGCAAAATGTAAGAATTCCTTCTGTCACGGGTGGCAGGTGAACCCCCTGTAACGATGCTGGTTCTGGCAAGACCCAACTGAGAGTGCCAGTTCAGGACAAATTGCTTCAAACAGGGCAACTACAGCCCAAGGCTGGGGTTTTTCCACCTCTAAGGCAAACCAAACCAGCCAGACAGAGGAGACTTTGGTTTTACCCCACTGGCTAACCACAAGTCACACAAGCAATCCCCTTAGACACTCCAGTTTCCCAGTCTCACCACCAGTGCCACTCGTTATGGGGACAAATGGTCATGAAAACCAATGCCCCAGTAAAAGAAAAAGGTCCTCCCGATCCCAATGGACCAAGCCCCCAGATCCAGGTCAATATACAAATCAGATCTTACCCACAAATCACGCTGTTGCCAGTCCTTTAGAATCTAAAATCTAAAGGTTTATTCATAAAAGGAAAAAGGTATAGGTGAGAGCTAGAATTGGTTAAAAGGAATCAATTACATACAGTAATGGCAAAGTTCTTGCTTCAGGCTTGCAGTAAAGATGAAATAAGCTGCAGGTTCAAATCAAGTCTCTGGATTACATCCACAGCATGGATGGGTCCTTCAGTCCTTTGTTCAGCGCTTCCATTTGTAGAAAGGTTCCTCCAGAGGTAAGAAGCAGGAATGAAGACAAAATGGAGATGAGGCAGCTGCCTTTTATAGTATCAGAGGGGTAGCCGTGTTAGTCTGGATCTGTAGAAGCGACAAAGGGTCCTGTGGCACCTTATAGACTAACAGAGGTATTGAAGCATAAGCCTTTTATAGTTTCTTCCAGGTGTAAAGACACCTCTTTCCTTACTGTGGAAAATCACAGCAAAATGGAGTCTGGAGTCACATGGGCAAGTCTCTGCCTACCTTACTGAATCATAAGTTGTGTCTGCCTCCTCTCAATGGGAGAATTGTATAGTCGATGGTCCTTAATGGGCCATCAGCAGGCCTGGGCAGAGCTGATAGCTTGTCCTGGGTCCCAGAAGCCCAGCCCCAGTTTGAGATACAGACATACAGTATAAAGCCATTGAACTACAGACAGTATAAAGCCAATATTCATAACTTCAACTACAACACTGATACAGGCATATAAATGGCATAATCATAACCAGCCAAGCATAACCCGGTCCTAGACACCTCATTTGACCCCCTTTATACAAGATTTGGTGCCACTACAGGACCTTGGTTGTAACAATGATCTATATGGTCCCAGTTATTGTCAATAACGTCACACCCCCACTTTGGGGAGGCTAGCATTGGCCTGCTAAACCCAGGGTTGTGAGTTCAATCCTTGAGGGGGATATTGGGAATTGGTCCTGCTTTTGAGCAGGACTAGATGATCTCCTAAGGTCCCTTCCAACCCTGATATTCTATGATTCTATCCCTGGGCTGGAATCCGGAGAAGAGGGTGGGCCCAGGTTCGCCTACCAGCCACGGGGCATGTGGCACGGAGGCTGTGAGCGGGAAGACAGCCTAGGACTGCTGAGGAGCTAAACCTCCCCTGGAAGGGGGGAACACACAGGCATTGACACGGCCGGTGGGCTGAGCCACGAAGAGGACGCTGTGGTTCCTGAGGCTGTGAGAGGAGCTGCAGGTGGACGGAGCAACGGTGTGAAAACGGCGGCTGGGGTGGGGGCGTTGGGCTCGAGCTAATCCCTAGGGTACCAGAAGGAGGCGCCGAGTGGTGCGCCCCATGACACAGCCGCCACAGACTTTCAGAACCATACGCAGCGTAGTGGTAGCTGTGTCGGTCCCAGGATATTGGAGAGACAAGGTGGGTCAATAAAACATCTTCCCTCACCCTTGTCTCTTTCATAACTGTGCCAGTTGAGGACAGCTTCCACGCTTGCACACCAGCTGGCTGCAAACGGAGGAGTGAGACGTGAGGAATAAAGAAGACGCTGGAAATGAAGTCGGGAATCACATATAATTTAACAGCTTTGCCCTACCTCTTCAGGCCTGCCCAGTGGCGTATTTGGTGTGTAGACAGTAGCCGATTACGAGCCCTTTATAGCTCATTTTTATGTTTCTGCCCTTTGTATGGCCTTCCTGGCTGATGTGACGCGACACCTTTCTCTTTGAACAGGAAGGGCAGAGCTCGGGCCGTAACACTCCGAGTGGCGGTTGATGCCTCCAAGATCTGCATCCTTAAGTCAACAATTCAGCCTCTGTGGAGTCAAAATGCACCGAGAAGGAGGTGTTCTTTGGAAAAGGGATCGAATTCAAGAGGGAGGAGCTGGGATAGTCCCTGGATTTAAGAGTTAGGCGTGGAGAAGTGTGACACGGTGCTGGGGGTAGACTGGTGAGTCACAGGGTCATGAGTCCATCTCAACGTTCGGTTGCCAGGCCATTGACGGACGGAGGGGGTGTCAGTGGATCTGACTTTTCCCAGGGTTGTTCATAAGGTACTGAGGATCCACAGCTTCCCTTGGGACAGATCCTGTGAGGCAATAGCCCCCCCTGAGACTTGCAGGGGCCCAATCCTGCACGGCGCTGAGTGTCCCCAGGCCAAGGAAGATGATAACGTCTCTCCCTGGCAGCCAAAGTAAAATGTCTCGAGGCTGGAATCTGCTGAGGGGAATTGAGGGAAGAAGCTGTGGGCTGTCAAACCGGGCTCTACCCCTCCCCCCAGGCACCCAGGCAAATTCCTAGGGTGAAATCCTGGCCCCCACTGAAGTCAAGGAACATTTTGCCTGGGGTCAAGATTTCACCTCAGCCTTATCACAAGTTTTCTAAAATGGGTATAACAGGGGAGGGGTGGGTGGGTGTGAGGGGTGGTTCTGTCCACACAGGCAGCTTGGGCTCCAACCATGTTGTAAAGTAGACTGGTCCTAAGAGACTGAAAAGTTACACAGGGCCCGATCCAAAGCCCTTTGATATCAGTGGCCAGCTGCCCGTTCAATGACCTTTGCATCTGGCTCTTCATGGACAGATGACACCAGTGGTTCAAACGCCAGCCCTTAATACCAGTGACCCATCGGAAGAGCCTCCACATCCCATCTCCTCCACCTGCCTGCGGTGAGTAAAATCAAGGCCCCTTTTGTGTAGGTTCCCTTTGCATTCTCCTGTATTGCCCTGCCAGACTGGTCAGCATTGGTGGCATGGGCCTTTCCAGGAAGAGACTCCTTGCCGAGATTAAACACAGCCTTTTAATCTGTTGCCAGTTCAGGCTATTGGTAACAGAAGAGGAGCCTGGCATGAGCCCCCGCAGGCTCAGCCATACTTCCTGGGAGTCGGGGAGAGTGTGAAATGTTTATTGTGATGGGAATATGTTGATTCTGTGATTTCCCACTGGAAAGAGAAACAAACGTCTGTGTTGTTGTAGTCAAAGCATGCCGCTGCTTGATTCCCATAAAGAGTCTTAGTAAAGCGGATTCCCTGGGCCAAATTCATATGTGGGTTATGGGGTGGAGTTCCGCCTGCGAAGAAACGGGTCTTTGCTTCTATACCAGGTATCTTCACTTATTGGACCCTTCATGTTGCACACCTCTGATGGTGATGCTGTGTGTGTCAGGGTACATCTGCACTGGAGCTGGAGGTAAAATTTCCAGCTCGGGGACACAGACGTGCACTAGCCAGCGTGCTAAAAATAGCAGTGTGGTGGTAGTGTGGGGGTTGGAGCACAGCCCAGCCACCTGACTGCAATCCCATCCGAGACCATCAGCACATACTTGGGTGGGTGGCCCATACACTGCTGGCCAACCAAAGCTAGCGTGAATGTGTCTCCCCGAGATGGGAATTCCACCTCCAGCTGCAGTGTGGATGTACTCTCAGGGGCCCACAGGTGCAGGACACACATCCCAAGGGGGTGGACTTCATATCTCAAAGGGAAGAGAGGAAGGAGGTGTTTGATGAAGAACCCCAGGGAGCTCGCTTCTGCTTCTCGCCTCACTTACAATGGAGTGAATCAAGCACAGATCAGCTGGTGGAGTGACTTCAGTGTGAAACCCCAGCCAGTGAAATGAGAATCAGACCCAGGCAGATGTCCACTCCTGCTTCTAGTTGGCTACAAGCCAGATCTTCTGCTGCTGTAAATCTACATGACTCCACTGAGTTTAATAGAGCCGTGTCAATTTATACTCACTGAGGTTCTGGCCCTATAAAGCTGGGTAATTCTTGGAAATTAGGCATCTTGCAAGGTCTGTCCATTTCCCTGACTTTGTGCCCAGTCTGACTCCCACTGGCTTTAATGTCACCATAACACATCACCATTTCACCCCTACTGCTGGCTCTGCCCACTGCTTGCAATCTCCAGGTGTGTTCTGGGGATTAGCGACAGTGAGGAGTGGAATGAGCTGACGCTATCCAGCCGCTGCTCTGAGCTGGTAACGTTTCACGCCAACTGTGCCCTGGTGTAAACGGCTGCATGAAGTGCAAAGAGATGGAAAAATCACTTCCCCACCCGCCCCGGGACTTTCATCCCCTTGGCCCATCCCCATAGCGGCACTCCTCTCTCCACTTCTGTGCCAGATAGGGCCAAGTCAACTTGAAGCATTATCTCAATTCTCGCCTGGTAAATGTCTCAAAGGCAGAAAGTATCAGAGGGGTAGCCGTGTTAGTCTGGATCTGTAGAAGCGACAACGAGTCCTGGGGCACCTTATAGACTAACAGACGTTTTCGAGCATAAGCTTTCGTGGGTGAATGCCCATGCATCCGACAAAGTGGGGATTCACCCACGAAAGTTTATGCTCCAATACGTCTGTTAGTCTATAAGGTGCCACAGGACTCCGTTGCTTTCAAAGGCAGAAGTCCTTCTGCTGGTTGGGATCAGCCTCCTCGATCTGGGTTTCACCTTTGTCTTCTACACAGACCTTCCTTTGGTTTCCATAGCACGTCATTGTTGGTCAGAGATTCACTGCTCAGTAGGTGGGGCCAACAAATCTTTAAGGCAAACCACTAGCAACCAATAATCAGTGCACTCACAAGTGGGAAGCTCAGGATGATCTCCTCACAACTGCTTCCGGCACTGGACAATCCAGCTTCTGTTTGCCTTTGTTTGACTATTTTTAACTTTTGTTGACTTTATTCATACATCTGTCTTAGTTTCCTGTTACAGTACTCTGTTAAGTTCCCTGCCCTGTCAGTACAGGTCTGGGTTAGCTCAAACAAGTTTCTTCCAGTTTCATGGCTACTTTATCTTTGGTTTTTCCAATAACCTGATCACTCTACAATTACACATGCAGAGTTCTAATAAAACTTGAACTGTTAAACATTACCAAACCAGACTCTTAAACAGGCCTAAAATATGCCTTTGCTCCTAACAGTCATGATCTTGGGATCATCCCTGATCCTGACCACTCTCGCGTGTCTCAAATCCCCGATAGGTGACCTTTCAGTGGGTGCCTACCTGCTCTTTGTGCCTTTAGATACATTAAGAGAAACAGTTTGATACTTTGACCCAAAAATGGCATTTTTCATCCAAAAAAATTGACAAAAAATTTCCAACCAGCTCTAACATAAACCTTCTCTTGGTTTCTAACTCTGCCTTTGAGTCTGTGTAGCCGGGCTCTCATTTTATTAGGATACAGAACATACAATATGTTTCACTTTTGTAAAGCTTTGGGTCTGATTCTCTCTTGCCTGCACCTTGGTCCTCATTGTCATTTGGGGCCCCTTGAAGATTGCTTGGGAGGGAAAATGTCTCCCTTCAGTCCCCTGCCCCCAGGATTCCCCCATGCCAAAGAAATTCCCAACTAGATGGTTACCCTCTTATGGTCTCTTTGTGCCAGTGGAGCAGTGCAAAGCAACTGTGTCACAACAGAGAACCAGGCCTTCTGTGTCTGATAACTTCCACTCTAGGTTAAAGGGAGCAACAAAGAACAAAAGTAAAGTTCTAGAAGAGCAGAGTGTGTATCTCCTCTGGCATAGGCTGCATCTGCTCTGTCTGACAAAATGGCAGCAAGATGGGCTCCTTAGCCATTTAAAGGTGTCAGACCCAGAAAACAAAAGGAAAGGGTGTGATACCCTTGACAAGTAGCACCCTGAACCATGAGGTGACTCGATGGGGCCACACAGGAGCAGGGTGAGTCAGAGTAATTGCTCCCCACAACATATGAGTTCAACCAGGGAG
This sequence comes from Macrochelys suwanniensis, assembly GCA_033296515.1. NCBI lineage: Eukaryota > Metazoa > Chordata > Testudines > Chelydridae > Macrochelys > Macrochelys suwanniensis. The sequence goes on from CM065799.1 coordinate 7,055,006, forward strand.
ATTTTTAAAAGGAAAGTTCAGAAATTCTGCTCTGTGATACCCCCTGCTGTTGGGAAGCCCAAAGGCTCGACTCAAGGTGCTCAGTATCTGGAAACTCAACCAATGACTGGGCTTCACTTCATGAAGAGCGGAGAACCACGTCCCTTCTTGACTGCAGTTCCTGGCAGCTGCTTAATGCAACTATTCTTGAACCCTCCGTGTCGCCCCTGGAGCATCCTGTCCCTGGTCCACTGGAGACTCACAGTATTCACACATCCGCTGCTCCCAACACCTACCAGCTACACCTGAGCACTGCTCTGCTTAACACAGCACTTAGGTAAGTTTAGAGTAAACGCAAGCAAAAGTTTGTTTAACAAAGTATAGAGTCAAGTGATAGCAAGTAGAAATATTGGAAACAAAAGGCTACATATAAAATAAAAGCAGGCATTAATTCACAAGGTACATCTTTAATACAGTGTTTCTCATTGGTGCTTGTCAACCAGACAGCCCGTGATCCCTTTTCCAGGAGATCAGCCATGCTATCAGCTTGTCCCCTAGGTGAAGGATGCCACGCGTCCCCTTGCTCTCTCCTGATATATCAGACAAATCCTTTGATCGTAATCCTTAGTGGGACATGTTCCTGCTGTGTCTTGCTTCCTGTCGATTTTGTGATCGCTTGTCAATTTCACAGTCTTGGTCAGCTGGTGGCTCCATATCCAAATAGACTTACGTTGGGTGCCTCTCAATGCACAATGACCAGACAGAAAGCTAAGCATCTCCTGCCCGCTGCCTGAACAAAGCCTGTGTTATGACCCACAGGTCTGCAGGGTCTCTAGCAGCAGCCACACTCCAGTCTGCTGATGCTTGTATACCTGGGACCCACCAAACCCAGCTCCACCCCTGAAGACCTATTGGCAGAGTCCCAGCACAGTTGACTGGCCAGCTGGCCCTACTTAAGCCATCAGCAGGAACCAGAAGCTGTCTGAACAACTGGGCTCCACCCTGTTTTGGGCTGTCTGCTTCTGACCTCCAGTTTGTCTCCTGACTCTGACTTCCCAATAGCCTGACCCAGCTGACTCCTAAACTCCTGCCGTGTGACTGTGGAGTCTTGCTCTGACCTCTAGAGATGGCTGCCCATGACCCAGCTGTCACAACCTGGCTGAGGTATGTCACCTCCTGGTGATTCTGACTTTAACTTCAAGGCTTTAAGCATATCATTCCACTATAGATACATAACTTCTTAACTGTTATCTGTACATACCTTTTGCAATGATTATGACCAGCGGGCTACTGGATCTCAGTAGAGATTTTACAGGCCATCCTTTGGTGAATTATTGCACATACAGTAGAATCTCAGAGTTACGAACACCTCGGGAATGGAGGTGGTTCGTAATGCTGAACAAAGGTTCTGATTGTTCTTTCAAAAGTTTGTGACTGAACACTGATGTAATACAGTTTTGAAACTTTACTATGCAGAAGAAGAATGCTGCTTTCCCTTTATTTTTTTTAGTAGTTTACGTTTAACCCAGTACGGGATTGTATTTGCCTTTGTGCGGTGGGTGGGGTCTCTGCTTCTGCCTGATTGTGTACTTCCAGTCCAAAGGAGGTGTGTGATTGACCGGTCCGTTCATAACTCTGGTGTTCGTAACTCTGAGGTTCTACTGTACACTGGACCCAGGGGATCCCTGTCAAACTCTGTGCCCTCTGTTTCCGGGTCACAGATTCATACCCTTACGCTGTTCCAGTGCTGCAGGTTGGGCCTGAGGACAGATCAGCAGTCGGAAGGGACCTCTAATTCTGACCCATGTGCCAGGGACGTTGACGCTGAAGGGCTGTCATTCCAATGGAAATGGCTTTTACATTGTTCTAACCCCAAATTCCTGAACATCCCAGCCTGAGCCCCCACCCGGTGCAGCCTCCATTCCGAAACAATAATTCAAGGCAAACAATCCGTGCATCTATTTAAACAAATTCCATCCTGATTTCACGGGTAGGTGCCTTTTTGCAGCAGCCCATTGCAGCCAGGCAAGTAAATTGTAAAGAACAACTCTCTCCAATTGCAGCAAACAAAGAGCATGGCTCTCCCCAGTGACTGAGATGCAAGACCCACTCAACGAAGCAGCCGGTCTCTCCCAAGCAGACCCCGTATTCATGTCCCTGTCCAACTCAGCTCTTGCAGGCTGCAGGAGTCATGCAGGTGTGCCATTTAAGAGGGACAGGGGCGGGGGCTCTAGCCCCCCCCCCCCCCGAGTTTTGTACCTGAGGTCTGCTCACAGTGCACACCCTAGATCCAGACAGAGCTCTTAACTGCAACACAGCTTGAGTGTGGAATGTGATGAGTTCTGCTCTGCTCCCAGCTTCTGCCCTTGGGGCAGGGAGTTTGTTTCTAAACAGAGGCAGGGTAATTAAGATAACAAAAGACTTGTCATTAAATTAAAGTAAGGGTCTTTAGATGATCTTGAAAGCATTGCCAGGCATTCCAGGTAAAAGATAGGAAATAAAAAGGGGGAATAAACAGTCACTTTTCAGAATGGAGAGAGGGGTAAATAGTGGTGTCCCCCAGGGGACAGTGGTGTCCTGGGGCCAGTGCTGTTCAACATATTCATCAAGGATCTGGAAAAAGGGGTAAACAGTGAAATGGCAAAATTTGCAAATGGGTCATTACACAAATTGAATCTATTTCCCCATGTTAAGTATCCTTACACCTTCTTGTTAGCTGTCTGAAATGGGCGATCTTGATTATCACTACAAACATTTTTTCCTCCTGCTGATAATAGCTCATCTTAATTAATTAACCTCTTAGAGTTGGTATGACAACTTCCACCTGTTGTAATAAAAAAAGCACGCAGAACCACCTCTGGCCTAAACCCCTGATTTTCTTTAGATGATACAAAATTACTCAAGATAGTTAAATCCAAACCTGACTGCGAAGAGTTACAAAGGGATCTCACAAAACTGGGTGACTGAGCTACACAATGGCAGATGAAATTCAATGGTGATAAATGCAAAGTAAGGCACACTGGAAAACATTATCCCAACTATACAAACAAAATGATGGGGTCTAAATTAGCTGTTACCTGTCAAGAAAGAGGTCTTGGAGTCATTGTGAATAGTTTTCTGAAAACATCTGCTCAATGTGCAGTGGCAATGAAAAAAGCGAACAGAATATTGGGAATCATTAGGAAAGGGATAGATAATAAGACAGAAAATATCATATTGCTTCGATACAAATCCATAGTACTCCCATATATCAAATACTGTGTGAAGATTTGGTCACCCTATCTCAGAAAAGATATATTGGATTTGGAAAAGCTACAGAGAAGGGCAACAGAAATCATTAGGGGTATGGAACGGCTTCCGTATGAGGAGAGATTAAAAAGACTGGGACTTTTCAGCTTGAAAAAGAGATGACTAAGGGCAGATATGATAAAGGTCCATACAATCATGAATGGTGTGGAAAACTTGAATAAGGAGTTATTTACTTTTTCACATAACACAAGAACTTGGTTGTCACCCAATCAAATTAATAGGCAGTAGATTTAAAACAAACAAAAGAAAGTATTTCTTCACAGTCAACCTAGGTGAGGTAATATCAGGAAGGATGTGAGAAAGTCAGGTTTAAACTCCAACAAAACATTATGGTTTACAGATTTTTAAGGCCAAAAGGAACCATGAGATAATGGAGTCTGACCTTCTGTATAACACAGGCCAGAGAATTTCTTCCAGTTATGTCTGCTTTGACACCCAAAACTTGGGCATGGCTAAAGGTCGTCTTCCAGAAGCATCCAGTCTCGATCCGAAGATTTCAGGAGATCGAGAATCTACCACGTCTCTTTGCAGTTTGTTCCAATGATTAATCAACATCACTGTTAACATGTTTTGCCTTATGTCTAATCTGAATTTAAATTCCAGCCTTTGGTTCTTGTTATACCTTTCTATGCTACATTAAAGAGCCTTTTAATGCCCAGCATTTTCTCCCCAAGAAGGCACTTACATACAGGTTTAAAAGGCTTAGACAATTATTGGTAAATGTCAACTTCACTGTACGCACACAATCCGACAAAAACATTTCCATCCATGATAACCAAAAGCAACAGCTTGGCAAGGTAAGAAAACTGCTGCTTGAGAGCTCAGAAGACTTTGATTTAAGCACATTTCCTTTGTAGAGTTTGCACGGGATGTTGACAATTTGTGTTTTAATGGTTATGAAGCTTTAACGTTTTGAAGCTCTACATCTACTGTCATTAAATAATTTTTGTCTGACACACACACACGTAATCTGATGCCCCCCCCAAAAAAAAAATTTCCGGCAACTGTAAACATTTAAATAAATAAAAATTAGGGAAAAAAATCTTGAAACTAAACAGCAATATTAGCCAGCACATATTTTTAAAATCAAATTCTGCCAAGCCTACGTATACACTGTAATCAAGTCACACGCTGAGATGGCCATCGAAAAAGGACTAAGTCATTCTGTTTCTGAGGCAACAACCTATCCATAGGACCGAAAGCCATAGTCTCCCCCATCCATTCCAACAGCAGGGAGCTAAGACATGGCTGCTAATGGCCTGCCATATAAATATTCGAACCATCCCACTCAGCCGGCTTACAATGTATATTAACCCCCTCTCTGGGGTCACGGGGAATGGGAGACTGTGTGAGGTCCTGGCGTTTTATAAATGAGAGGGTTTCCCCAAGTATACACGGACTCTGAGGCATCCAGGAGCCAACGCTGTTGATTAATGGTACCAAGAAGAGTCGTTTCAGCTGAACAACGCAGGAGGGCAGCGTGTGTTTTGGGGGGGAGGGATTACTGAGAGATTTAGCAGCTCAGGCGGATTAAGGGTTATTTTTCATTGGTCTGCCACAGGTCTCCAGAAAAAAGACCAAGAGCTGGAAGTCATTTAATGTGTGAGAGGAGAAACATTGCGATTGTCCTGCGTGGCCGTTACTCTATTAAATGCAAAGGTCCGGTCCAGGTGCGTGCACGTTCAGTGACCTAATTCAGGCTGAAATGTAAACGTCCCATTAGTCCGAGAAGTGTACAAGAGCTGGGCTGTCTCCAGCAAGATAGTCAGCAATTAACTAACAACCCCGTCCATTGCAACCCAGCCAGCCATGGATTTTCTTGGGATTCCCGCTTCTCTGTGACTGTTGTTATTTGTAGGAAAGTAGCACCTAGAGGCTGAGATTGGAGCCCTATTGGGCTAGGTGCTAAACATATACACCTTGAGAGACAGTCCCTGCCCCCAAAGAGTTTGCAATCTAAATAAATGACAATAGGCAAAAGGTGGGAGGGGAAACTGAGGCACAGAGAGGGGAAGTGACTTGCCCACGGTCACCCAGCAAGTCAGTTGAAGAGCTGGGAATAGACACCTGGTCTCCTGCATCTTGGGGTCAGCCGCGTAGCCAGGTAGTGTACTCAGCTGGCCTGAAACCCCTCCACCAATCTCTTTTCAGAGTGGTAGCCGTGTTAGTCGGTATCCGCAAAAAGAACGAGGAGTATCTGTGGCACCTTAGAGACTAACACGTTTAGTTGGACATAAGCTTTCATGGGCTAAAACCCACTTCATCAGATGCATAGAGTGGAACATACAGTAGGAAGATATAGATATAGATATAGATACACACACAGAGAACATGAAAAGAGGGGGGTTTAACTGGTGTGCAGTTAAACCAATGACCTAGAGTGAAAGGCCCGGAAGCTATCCAGCATCATCTCCCGAGCCATCTAGTGTCTATGGCTGGCTGGTGTGTGTTCCAGCCTCTACTATATTCTTCTAGTTGACCCCTTCCCTAGCTAACATCAGCCGCACCCAGTGATAAGCGGACTATTCTCAGCAGGTAGCAACTGGTCGTGGCAGCTCCGATCACCGAGTGGCACGTTGCCAAGTTCAAAGTGGCTCTTGCTTGCTTGGTCATTAGAAAGGCCGAGCGTCGGGATCAAATCTAGGACTCACGATTTGGAGGCCCTCTCTGGGGGCCCAGACCATTGCGTCTCTGAGCCGAGGGGCCGCCTCCAGCCTGCTGCTGATTAGAAGTTCTGAACTCTTGTGTCTCCCCAAGTCATTACTGGCTGACGTGCCCCGCTGCTGTTTGCCAAGGGGCATGTGAATTGCTGGAAGTCACTGCCATGCGGGCAGTTTTATACGGTGTGTTTCATCTGATGGTGCGTGTTTGCACGTTCCAGACTGGTCTCCAGCTGCCGAGCCGTGCACATCAGATACAGTGGCCTTAGCAACCGACACCTCGTAAATACACAGATTTGTGCGGCTCTCCCCGTACTCACTGGTTTCCTGGCACAATCACTCCCGGAGAATAAAGCTACCAGCTATGGGTTATGCCTTTAAATGAACACTGAGTGCTCGCCAGTCCTTGCCATTTGACTCCCAGCCCTGGCTCTCCCTCCACGGCAGAAGAGAAGCTGGCAGTGTTAGGAGAGCAGTGAGTTCAGCTCCAGGGATGAAGTGGGGAGAATAAGCTGTTGGAACAGCTCCTCCAGGGATGAGGTAGAGTCTCCATCACGTGGAGTCATTAAATCAGGATTTGATGTCCAAGAGGCGCTCTAGCTCAACCACGAAATATGGGTGTGGCACTCTGTACCTCAAAGTAGCACCCAAGAGTTCCAGTATTCACCGCTGTCCTATAATTATATGTTTTGTACAAAGCCTGCTTTGTGAGGTATCATTTTTAAAGTTTTGATCTGATGAACATTAATAGCCTGTTGGATTCTATGCGCTGTCATTGTATGGGAAAGTGATGAAATTTTGCTCTGTGCGTGTTACTGAAATATGTTGTGAGGTTGGGAACACCCACAACCAGCCTTTCCGGTACAACAATGGAGGAGCCAAACGCGCCGATGGCCCATTAAAGGGGATCCGCTCTCCCAGTGCCCATCCCAGAAGGCTTCTCAGAGATAGCACGTAGACAATGAAGACTGCTTGACCAATGGGGCCTGCCTGGTCCCCACATCAAAGGATCTTTCCAGCAAGCTGGAGGAAAGTATAAAAGAGGGGAAGCAACATCATCACTTGGCCTCGCTCCCCTCCACAACTCAACACCTGGAAACACGTCTGGAGGACAAAGACTTTCAGCCCACTGCCTTCTGGGACCACACATTCCGGGAAGCCCTTGAATTCCCTGGAAATATCCTGGTGTGAACGAGCCATGAAAAGGGGCATCATTTTCCCTTGTTTAGATGGCAAGTGGAGAGATGATTCCCTGAGGTCTGGGAAGAGCCACTTAAGCAGAGAAGTGCAAGATAAACAAGATGAACATTCAGATTTTAAAAGAACTTGTCTAGATTTTTAAAAATAGCTCCGTTTGGCACAGAAATATACAGACGTGTAAACAGGTCGGTGACACGCTGAGAGTGAGTCAGGGATGTTAGCCCTGGGATGAAAGTTGTTTTGTTCTTAAACACATTCCCCTTCTGTGGCACTCTATCTCAAAGCAGTACTTGAGAACCCCCATATTCACCACTGTCATATAATTATATGTTTCATACAAAGTATTCCTTGGGAGGTATCATTTTAAAAGACTTGATCTGTTGAACATTAATGTCCTGTTGGATTGTATATGCTATCATTGTATGTGAAGTTCTGAAGTTTTGCTATGTGTGTGTGTTACTGAAATGTGTTGTGAAGTTGGGAACACCCACAACCAGCCTTTCTGGTTCAACAATGGAGGAGCCAGATGTGCTGATGGCCCATTGAAAGGAATCCGCTCTCCCAACAACCATCTCAGAGAAAGCATATATACAATGGAGACCGCTTGGCTCATGTTATAGCAAAAGATCTTTCCAGCAAGCTGGAAGTATAAAAGAGGGGAAGTGACATCATGACTTGGCCTCACTCCCCCCACAACTTAACACCTGGAAACACGTCTGGCGGACAAAGACTTTGAACTGGGGGAGGGTGGTCCAGGGCTGGAAGGCAGTTCCAGCCTGTGTGTTGAGTATCTGTGACCTGTTTGGGCCATCTGTCAGGGTGAGACACGGCTCGATTCAAATCCTGTTTAGTTTGTAGAACTCAGACTGTGACTTTGTGTTTATTTCTTAGGTAACCAACTTTGATCTCTACTCTCGCTGCTCATAATCACTTAAAATCTCTCTTTCTGTAGTTAATAAATCTGTTTATATTTTACCTAAAACAGTGTTTGGGTTGAAGTGCTTGGGAAATCTCAGCTTAGGTTGCAAAGGCTGGTGCGTGGCCTCTCCACATCGAGGGAGGGGCGAACTGGGTAATGACCTTACACGGGCCAGGCTTCTGATCAGGGCGGTACAATTCTGGGGTGCAAGGCTGCGGAGCTGGGTGGGAATTGGGTGGAGCCCCTCTATTGTTGGTTCATGAGTGGCTGGCAAAGCATTCGTGTAACTCAGTTGGGCGTGTCCCTGCCTGTGGATGGCTGTGTAAGTGCAGCACCTGCCAGAGGTTTGTGGCTTGACACAGCATCACAGAGTGAGAGGGACACCCCAGGTTGGTGGGACGGAGGGCTCAGGGGTCCCACAGTCCAGGCTGCACCCCGGGGACCCCGTCACAATGGCCTTGATGCACGAATGCCTGGTTGGAATTCACTGGCCTGTGCTATGCAGGAGGTCTGAATGGATGATCTGATGATTTCTTCTGGCCTTAAGGACCACAGAGATATGAGTGACCCATCATTCCTTTGCCCTTCCAGGTTCCTTGAGGATGCCTACCTGTAACCACCAAGCAGCGGCCTTTAATAGTAAAAGCAGTGGGTAGATGCAGACCTGCTCTGGTATATTCCAGATTCTGAATCTCCACAGACATAACCCAAGTGTCTCTCAGGAATTCAGGAAGAAAAAGAGAAGGTGGTAGAAGGCAAAGAGGAAGAAAACCAAGCTGAGGAGGTGGCGCCGCCTGAGGGGAGCAGTGAATGGGAAAGTGAAACAAAGGAGAAGTGTGACTGAAATGTGTGGATTAAGGGAAAGGACAAAGCAGCATCTTGAAAGGAGAAAGCTCCTGACTCCAGACTAAAGCCCCTGGTGTTCTCCAGAGGAGGGGATGGCCTTCCAAAGGGGAATCCGGGACGGGACGGAAAAGGGAGAGAGAAACAGGTGGGCCAGCGAGAGAGAACAGGAAAATGGAGGGAATGGATGAGTGTGAAAGAGAGGAGCGGTGCAAGTGAGAGGATTGGTGCGGAGAGGGATGTGGAAGGGACAGAGGCATGTGAGAGGATAGAAAGATTGGAGGAGGAGAAAGCGACCAGGCAGGGTGGGTGAAGGAGAAAGAGGTGGTGGCGCTGTCTCAGGAGAGGAAAGACACCACTGGAGCAGGGTCAGGAGAGGCTCAAGCCCCATCCCCAGGCTGAAATCTTAGCAGGAGTTTGTGTTGGCTTGAATCTACTTTAAAAGCATTAAAACGGCGCTCAGAGGCTGCTGCCTTTGGGGCTGGTCCATCTCCCTCTCCACAACCTTCGCCCTTCCCTCCCCGCTAATCTCAGCTCTAGTCTTGCTGATGTTCTTCCTTCTTCCCGATCCCCAGGCAGGGTCGCCCATGCAGGGGGAAACGGGGCAAAAGGGGCAGTTTGCCCCAGGACTTCCCTTTGAGAGGGTCCCCAAACCCATGGACTTTGAGTGAGGGGCAGCTGGGCCAAACCTGAGTGGCACTGTACACCCCCGTGAGCTGGGTCCCGACCCCACTCACTCAAATTTGACCCAGCCACCCCTCTGTCGATGGAGGGGCAGCTGGGCCAAACCTGAGGAGCGCTGAGACCCCGTGAGCCAGGTTGTAATGCTCAGAGAAGGGACCCAGCCCCAGTCCCATGGGACAGGAGCTGCCATTGAGTGCGGGAAGACTCACTCTTCAACTTCCCCCCATCTTGGCGCCTCAGTTTCGGGTGGGGAGTGTGGGCAGCCTCAGTTTCAGATTTTGCCCTAGACCCTCCAAAACCTCTAGGTGACTCTGTCCCCGTGGCAATCACCAATGGGCCTCAGCCCTGCTCTAGAGGAGAGAGAGCGCCGTTAAGCCTCCCTGGCCCATTCCGTCCTTGGCCTAAATCAGCCAACGAACACAGCCTAAAACTGTAGTCGATGAAGCTGTTACGTCTTACGCCAAGTCTGAATTTGGCCCACATGCGTGTCTCTTACACTCTAGTCAAAGCCTTCAGTTCTAACCCCAAACATTTTGGTTTCCAGTTGCCAAAATCTTGGAGCTGGAGCAACGGTTCTCAAACTGTGGGTCGGGACCCCAAAGTGGGTCACGACCCTGTTTCAATGTTAGACTTCCTGGGGCTCAGAGCTGAAGCCGACCCCCAAAGCCTACCACCAGGGTGTTGGGGCTCGGGCGGGCTCAGGCTTTGGTCCCCCCTCCTGGGGTCACGTAGCACTTTTTCTTGTCATAAGAGGGGTCGCGTTTGAGAACCATGGAAATGGAAGATTTCACTGAAAACCTGAAATTTTTCTTTGAGGGGGAAAAAATTGACTTCCTAACCACCTGTTGTTACTATGATACTTAGATCATCAAGGAAGAAAACATCCTTGCTCATCACCAGAAAATGACAGGGACACCGTCCGTCTATGCACAGCAACTGTTTGCAAAGGGCGGGCCTGGAGGGGGGAAAATGATCACAGTCAGGTAGCTGAAAAAGTAGATAATTAAATTAGAATTGAGACCGCGCTAGAAATGCAGCCCTGGTTTCAGAAGAAAAACCTAGCTAAATCATAGAATCATAGAATCATAGAATCTCAGGGTTGGAAGGGACCTCAGGAGGTCATCTAGTCCAACCCCCTGCTCAAAGCAGGACCAAACCCAATTAGATCATCCCAGCCAGGGCTTTGTCAAGCCTGACCTTAAAAACATCTAAGGAAGGAGATTCCACCACCTCCCTAGGTAACCCATTCCAGTGCTTCACCACCCTACTAGTGAAAAAGTTTTTCCTAATATCCAACCTAAACCTCCCCCTCTGCAACTTGAGACCATTACTCCTTGTTCTGTCATCTTCTACCACTGAGAACAGTCTAGATCCATCCTCTTTGGAACCCCCTTTCAGGTAGTTGAAAGCAGCTATCAAATCCCCCCTCATTCTTCTCTTCTGCAGGCTAAACAATCCCAGTTCCCTCAGCCTCTCCTCATAAGTCATGTGCTCCAGCCCCCTAATCATTTTTGTTGCCCTCCGTTGGACTCTTTCCAATTTATCCACATCCTTCTTGTAGCGTGGGGCCCAAAACTGGACACAGTACTCCAAATGAGGCCTCACCAGTGCCGAATAGAGGGGAATAATCACGTCCCTCCATCTGCTGGAAATGCCCCTACTTATACAGCCCAAAATGCCGTTAGCTTTCTTGGCAACAAGGGCACACTGTTGACTCATATTCAGCTTTTCGTCCACCGTAACCCCTAGGTCCTTTTCTGCAGAACTGCTGCCCAGCCATTCGGTCCCTAGTCTGTAGCAGTGCATGGGATTCTTCCGTCCTAAGTGCAGGACTCTGCACTTGTCCTTGTTGAACCTCATCAGATTTCTTTTGGCCCAATCCTCTAATTTGTCTAGGTCCCTCTGTATCCTGTCCCTACCCTCCAGCGTATCAACCACTCCTCCCAGTTTAGTGTCATCTGCAAACTTGCTAAGGGTGCAGTCCACACCATCCTCCAGATCGTTGATGAAGATATTGAACAAAACCGGCCCCAGCACCGACCCTTGGGGCACTCCACTTGATACCGGCTGCCAACTAGACATGGAGCCATTGATCACTACCCGTTGAGCACGACCATCCAGCCAGTTTTCTATCCACCTTACCGTCCATTCATCCAGCCCATACTTCCTTAACTTGCTGGCAAGAACACTGTGGGAGACTGTATCAAAAGCTTTGCTAAAGTCAAGAAATAGCACATCCACTGCTTTCCCCTCATCCACAGAGCCAGTTATCTCATCATAGAAGGCAATTAGGTTAGTCAGGCATGACTTGCCCTTGGTGAATCCATGCTGACTGTTCCTGATCACTTTCCCCTCCTTTAAGTGGTTCAGAATTGATTCCTTGAGGACCTGTTCCATGATTTTTCCAGGGACTGAGGTGAGACTGACTGGCCTGTAGTTCCCCGGATCTTCCTTCTTCCCTTTTTTAAAGATGGGCACTACATTAGCTTTTTTCCAGTCATCCGGGACCTCCCCCGATTGCCATGATTTGTCAAAGATAATGGCCAATGGCTCTGCAATCACATCGGCCAACTCCTTTAGCACCCTCGGATGCAGTGCATCCGGCCCCATGGACTTGTGTTCGTCCAGCTTTTCTAAATAGTCCCGAACTATTTAGAAAATGCTCAAAGGCGTCCTTTGATGGCCGCAAATGTCACATTGCCATGAGTAGGCCAGGAAACCCCAGCTCCGTATCTGGTTTGTAGCGGAGGGGCGTGTTTATGAGCCGACACATTGACTTTGTTTGTGTTGCAGTAACACCCTGGAAGAAAATCATTCACCTAGGACTTCTGCAGCCACAGGGAGACGAAACGTGGAAGAGAAAATAAGCCAGACATCAACACTGCAAAACAGCCTTGGGTCAAAGTCCTGTGAAGCAAATACCAATGCAAAGGAACAGACGGAAGTTGCTGCTAGCACTTCCCAGAATCCTGGCCTTGATCAGATAATCCCAGCTCATCTACAGGACACAGACCCTTGTGTACCTATATGACCTCCGGCCGCATGGGTTGTCCACAGGGTTGAAAGCAGGGTCTTAATTAATTAAGAGGAACGATTATCATCAGGGGGGAAAAACTTGAAGTGATATAATCCCCTGATGATAATAGTTCCTCTTAATTAATAAGCCTCTTACAGTTGGTATAGGCACTTCCACCTTTTCATGTTTCTCTGTATGTATAAATATCTGCTTACTGTATGTTCCATTCTATGCATCCGATGAAGTCGGACTGTAGCCCACGAAAGCTTATGCTGAAATAAATTTGTTAGTCTCTAAGGTGCCACATGTACTCCTGTTCTTTTTGCTGACATAGACTAACATGGCTGCTACTCTGAAACCTGTCATAGACTTTATAGACTCTACAGCCTGGTCTACACTGGTGGGGGGGTTGATCTAAGTTACGCAACTCACGTAGCTGAAGTCGACGTACTTAGATCTACTCACCGCGGTGTCTTCACTGCGGTGAGTCGACAGCTGCTGCTCCCCCTATCTCATAGAACTGGAAGGACCTTGAAAGGTCATCAAGTCCAGTCCCCTGCCTTCACTAGCAGGACCAAGTACTGTCCCTGACAGATTTTTGCCCCAGATCCCTAAATGGCCCCCTCAAGGATTGAACTCACAGCCCTGGGTTTAGCAGGCCAATACTCAAACCACTGAGCCATCCCCCCCTGCGCCTCTCGCCGCAGTGGAGTACAGGAGTCGACGGGAGAGCGCTCGGAGGTCGATTTATCACGTTTAGACTAGACGCAATAAATCGCCCCCTGCTGGATTGATTGCTGCCCGCCGATCCGGCGGGTAGTATAGACATACCCATAGACTTTAAGGCCAGAAGGGACCATCATGATCATCTAGTCTGACCTCCTGCACATTTCAGGCCACAGAACCTTCCCCAAATAGACCCCATATCTCTGGCTGAGTTACTTAAGTCGAGAAATTAATCAAAACCAACCCGTTCCTGCAAAAAGTTTCAGTTTCAATTAATGTGTTGCTTTGATTTAAAAAAATATATATTTCTTAAAAAAAACTCCTGACCAGCTCTGCTCCTGCGGGGCATCTGCAAGCACTCTGGATGTCAAACGCCACCATTCAGCTTTGGTGCTGTTTTCCTCCCACTTTATACTAGTGTCAATGATTGTTCAAGGCTAAGGGCAATGGAGAATCAGGCCTCAAGAGAACAAACTTGCTGAAGTGGGGAGGGATAGCTCAATGGTTTGAGCATTGGCCTGCTAAACCCAGGGTTGTGAATTCAATCCTTGAGGGGGCCATTTAGGGATCTGGGGCAAAAATTGGGGATTGGTCCTGCTTTGAGCAGAGGGTTGGACTAGATGACCTCCTAAGGTCCCTTCCAACCCTGATATTCTATGAACTAAAGCTGTAAGTTAATACAGGCTGCTACAGCCACTAGAGGGAGACATAATCACCCCCACGTAATACGTGCATTGCACTTTTGTTTCCAGTTCTGGGTGGAGCCAGCAAAGGGGTGGGGGGATGATCAAAATGCTAACCTACTATCCCCTGCCCTTAAGAGAGGCTCCCACGGCTGGGACGTGCGAAGCCTCGGACTGGTTGGTCTGTACCTGACCCAAAGCTGGTCCCCCTCATCCCTACTTTGGATCGGTCTGCACGTGCTCTCCCATTAGGACATCATGGCTGCTCAGATCTGCCTGGCATGTGAAAAACGCCCTGCACCGTGGAGACAAAAATCAGATGGTTTCCACTAGTCCTCTCAAAGCAGCTGCGCACAATGAGATCCAGATGCCCTGCCTGAGAGTACGTGTTGGGAATCGGGTGGAGAAAGGGGGGAACATATAGGGGGGGGGTCTCCTTTTATCTCCTTCGCTTTGTTTATGAAAAGAGAATTAGCCAGAGGTTGTTAATGATTCATCCTGGCATTGGCCTCACAATTAACAGAGAAGACTGGATTGGCTTGGTTTCATTCCTGGGGTTTTTCTGGTTCCGTTCCCCTCTCACAAGATGCTGGGAGCTTCCCGAAGGCCGATAGTAACTGTCCAAGGCTGTTTCCTAACGACGGACTAGTATGACACACTCTTCCCGGCCCAGCTGCAGAGCACAGCTTTGCGTCTGCACTTGGCTGATGACCAGAGTGCATTCCTAGGACGCCTTGCATGGCATCGGCTGTCTTTCGTACCTGAGCTGGAATTTCAGGGCAGGCCTGAAGAACAGCCAGGCGAGATGGTGGAAGAGGTAGGAGTGGCTTGGACAACACAAGTTCTGGGCGTGATTCAGAAATTACTGGCTTGAGGGTCCCTGGCCTGTTTTATACAGGAGGTCAGGGGCGGTGAAGGGGATGAGCCATTCTGCCCTTAAAAAGCTAAGAATAATAAAGGGTAGCTCAAGTGGTCTCCATCAGAATCATCCTCCGGTGATCATCTTAGCCTCATTCTAAGAGCTGACCATGGAATTCTGAGAGTAGAGATGCTTAGAGCAGTGTGGGGATGGACTTGTGTCTACACTACCGGCCAGATCGACAGACAGTGATCGATCCAGCGGGGGTCGATGTATCGTGTCTAGTCTAGACGCACTAAATCAACTGCCGATCGCTCTAGTGTCGACTCCAGTACGAGAAGCTCAAGAGCAACTTCCATCGACACACCGCAGTGAAGACACCGTGGTAAGTAGACCTAAGTACGCTGACTTCAGCTACGTTATCCACGTAGCTGAAGTTGCGTAACTTAACTCAATCCCCTCCCCATAGTGTAAGCCAGCCCTAAAGCTCTGACCTGTGTCTCCAGAGTTCTTGCTTCAATTCCTGCTCTGCTATAAGTGTCTTGTGAAAGTCACTTAGGCTATGTCTACACTGCACAGTTAGCCCAGGGTGTGAGCGTCCCCGTTGCGAAGCCCTACCCAAGTAGGTCCTCACTATTTCTGAACTCTTCTGCGGGGCACATCCTACAGCTCCTTGTGCTGAGACGCTCTATCAATAACGGGAGCACTTGTCTGCCTTTTGGGGGCCATTGTGGGAAGGCATCGGAAGGCTGTCAGCATGCGTGTGTTGCAAAGTGGAAGGGCTCCAGGCAAAGTTAAAGCAGAACTCAGGATCTAACCCACCCCACCAGCTGGGCCAGCTAGCCTGGGCTTAAGGCCCCTCCAAATCTGAGCCAGAGGTTTTCTGTGTGGATAGTAGCAGGGTTAACTGTGCAGTGTGGCCATACCCACAGGGCTTGTCTTCACTGCCGTGTTTGCTCAAGGCATAGCTCAAGTGTTGCCCCTAACCCAACTCCTGTCCATACACAGACATCTCCAGCTTGAGTTAACTGGCGCTTTAAACTCCAGCTAGCTGGCCCGGCGGAGGCGTGGGTTGGCACTTGCGATAGTAATGCAGTGGCAACGCAGCTACAGGCTACAGCACAAGTTAGCACAACTCACCAGCTGCTAATCCCACCAAGATACGGCTAAATTGCAATCCATAGCCTGGGCAGACATACTCACATTAGCTTTACCCGTGTGAGCATGGCTAAACATAGCAGGGTAGATGCAGCTGTACGGGCTTCAGTGACACAAGGACGTACCCAGGGTCCCTGGCAGGCTTGGACAGCCCACACCACGGCCTCGGCCCGCAATGCAGACGTAGCCTCCCTCTGCTAACCCAGTCGCTCTGCACCACTTGGGTGGGGGTTCACATGGTGCGGCCATTCGCTCTCTGCAGCTGGAATGCAGTAACGCGAGGTAACGGTTGCAATGAAGACGAGCTCAGGCCACCAGCTGTAAAACCGGGAGACCGGCCCTTTGCAGGATGCTGAGATGACAAATGCATTCAGATGGTGATGTGTTTCGGGTCAGCAGCGGTGAGGGCTGCAAAAGTTCAGAGGTAGATCATATTTATACTGTACTTCCGCAGAAAGCTTGCGCATACAAGCCTTTTCTCTCCCTTCAATTGCTATAATTACCCATCACAGGCATGGGGGGCGGAATTCCTATTTTTCCTGTTGACACCTTTATTCCACGTTATTGGCACAGGCAACACGCCTCCCCAGCACGGTGCCAGGTGGAATACATGCAAAAGCAGCTTGCATAACCCAGGGGAAATATTCCACAGTTGAGTGCATGGACTGACTGTCGGAAGAGTTGCCCCGTTAGCATTACGTGTTACTAAAGCGTCCACACAAAAGCATCTGCCGCAAGGGAAGAGCTTCGATAAGTGGCAGTGAGAACATGATACCAACAAAAACACTTGGGTTTTTTTAGGTGCCACCATTCCCACTGAAACCAAATGGGACTTAGGTGCCTAAATTCCTTGGAGGATCTGGAGGACTGATTCACAAGGCACTAAGAACGCTTTACACTGTTCTGGGCGTGTAGCAGGATGTAAATCAGTATCCAGGGGCCCTTACACTGCCGGAGACGCATAAAGGAGCCCTCGTGTAAATGAGAGTCAGGTCTTCAGTGCTTGAGTCTCCATTGCCACGCACGGGTGTAGGCATTTATACCATGCAGGGCAAAGTGGCTACAGTTTCTCGCTGAAGTCTGTATTTTTTTTCATGCTTCAACACAAAACCTTCAAAACCAGCCTTCAGCGAGGAACTGCAGAACTGGAATTAATTTGCAAACTGGACACCATCAAATTAGGCCTGAATAAAGACTGGGAGTGGCTGGGTCACTACAAAAAGTAATTTTCCCTCTGTTGATACTCACCCCTTCTTGTCAACTGTTGGGAACGGGCCACATCCACCCTGATTGAATTGGCCTCGTTAGCACTGACTCCCCGCCCCACTTGGTAAGGTGGCAAAGTGTGTGGGGGGTAAACTGACCCCCCCCACACTTGGTCTCATCTTTTCATATGCTGCGTATTTATACCTCCCTACTGTATGTTCCACTCCATGCATCTGATGAAGTGGGTTCTAGCCCACGAAAGCTTATGCCCAAATACATTTGTTAGCCTCTAAGGTGCCACAAGGACTCCTCGTTGTTGTTGTTGTTGTTGTTATATAATCATTGTGTAACCCTTCTGACAGGTGGAGCCAGCAGCAACAAGGGCCAGGTTCAGTATCCAGGGGTTCCTTTTCAACAATACAACACAAAACCGGCTCGAGCCCCCATCCAGTGACCTGGGACAATTACACACCACCCCCTGGGCGCCTCTAAGAGGCGATACTTCCCCCTCTCACAAGCACAGAGTCTGAGTGTAGCAAAAACTTTTAATAAAAGGAGGGATGGTAACTCAGCATTCATTTGGGAAAACACCGCAACTAGGGTTCATAAACACAAACCATGAGCAAAAGACCCACCCTCAAGTAAGTTGGGCAGTGTCCTTTTCCCCTCAGGGTCTTAAGTCCAGCAACCCAAACGTCCCTTTAACATGCCCGTCCCTTCTCTGTACCCCACTCACAGGTGCTGTCCTTGGCCAGTGCAGCCCCGGAGTTCAGAGGTTCATCCACAGAGTTCACCTCCCATCTTGTGTGGAGGGGGTGGGGGGTAAGGAGGCACCTTACACGCTCCACTGCTCAGGCACTTGCTCATCGCCCCAATGGCCAATTGCCGCACCTCTCTGTGGGGCTCTGCTCTGGCCCTCTCCGCCAGCCACCCTGCTGACCACACCTCTCTGCCAGCTGCCCTGCTGGCCACTCACCAAGATATCTTTAGGGCCTCCCCACTTAACACAGCTCTCAGTGATTTCAGCTGTTAGTGGGGGAGCCTCACACTGGGCAGTCTCTTACAATACAGACACTGTCCCAAAGTAGATCTAATACTTATACCTAGATATTTGTGATTTCAGTTCTGCAGCATGTAACACCTTGAATCCAAAGTAGCTCTTTTATTATACCATGGAGAAAGGAGGAACCAATTTGCACCTAGGACCCTTAAACAAGACCAATACCACCAAGTACCTGCCCCCCCTCTCTCAACTCATTAGACGTTGGAACCTATGTCCCCTGCCTAGCGGGTGCCATTCCGTTGAGGGTGAGGTATGCCAAATGCAGTTCTGCTGCCCTCAGTTCACACAAACAGGATAACAGCCCTTTATTACTCCTGCCCCAATAACAAGGAGACTGGGGATCCAACACCATCCACAAGTGATCCTTTGGACAAGCAATCCCATCTTGCTGAGCACCTAGGCAGAGTAGGTGTGTCCATGCAAATGAGAGCAGCTTCTGAAGTCTTTTTCCACAGCTCACCACTAGATGTCAGGGGAGAGCTCATTCAGACTCTGCTTACAGGTACAATCAGTGTGAGCCCCCAAGGTTAGCTTCACTAGTGTAATCACGGGGAATATGTCAATTACACCCTTAGTGCCTGCCACACCACTGCCCGGCCTGCCACACCCCAAAAATTAATTTACCCACTTCCATTTTTTTTAACCACTGCACTACTGGTTCTCTCAGTCCCGCCCAGGCCTCTGCTACACCAGGCGCGGAGAGGAGCTGACACATTCCATTAATTGCATTTAGAAACCCAGGCACTGGCTTGGAAACCATTTGTAACACGCTTTAAATCTGTCTCGGGCTCCCATCGCCCGTCATCAGTCAATAACTTCATTTCCCCCCCACCTCAGGCCATAACTACCTCTTTGTTGGTCTCTTCCCAGCCTCTTGGACAGACAAGCATCTGCCTGGCTCTGTCGCTGGAGCGAGGTGGAATTCTTATGCCATTCTCAGCGTGTTTTACATAGCAGATCACTTAGTAGTTTGGTCTAGCAGATGCTTAGGACTGGGATTCTGTCCTTAGCTCTGCCGGCAACCTTGGCCAAGTCACTTCCCCTCTCTGTATCTGTTTCCCCTCACCTCCTCTGTCTGTCTGGAGTCGATTGCAAATCCTTCAGGACAGAGACTGTCTCTAGCTACATGTATGTGCACGCTGGGATCTCTAGGCATTACCATACTGTCCTTTTTTTAATGGCAAAGAAACGACGTGCAGTATTGGCTGCATCATATTAGTCAAAGACATTAACGAGCTGGTGCCTTGACAGCAGGCACATGGGGGTGCGCAGGGCCCATCCAGACAAACACATTGGTCCCGCATGGATTAGCAGCTGTCAGATACCGCTGGAACGGGTCTTTGGTTGCATAGGCGCTGACTTCTGCTCAAGCCAGTGGGTGCTTGACCCACCCCCCCTTTGCCCCTGTCCCCTCCTCGACTCCACCCATCCCCGCCCCTTCCCCGTCCTCATTCCAACCCCTTCCCCAAAGTTCCAACCCCTTCCCCTTCCGCCCCCTCCCTGCCCCTATTCCGACTCCTTCCCCAAATTCCCACCCCGGTCCCACCTCTTCCCCGCCTCCTCCCCTGAGCGCGCCACAGCTCTTTGGCAGTGGCAAACTCTGGGAGGTAGGCAGCGGAGCGGGGACGCAGCACGCTCAGGGGAGGAGGCGGAGGTGAGGTGGGGGGCGGGGAGGGGAGCTTGGCGACCAGTGGGTGCAGAGCACCCACTAATTTTTCCCCATGGATGCAGAGCTGGAAACTTACAGTCAAAGATTCTGACCTAGATCGCTGTCCTTTGGAGCAATGTTAAGGTGGGAGGTACCTATCTATTGGGCTATCAGCACCATGCATACCCCAGCCTGCCTGCCTGCCTGCCTATCTATCTGTCTGCTGGTGAAAGGGGCCAAGGTGAAAGCCCTGGAGAATAGAACCAGCCAGTGCCCAGCATGGCAGTGGCTTTTCTGAGGTGGACACTGGGAACTGGACCGAGACCCATTTCTCACGGGAGCCCCTATGACCGCAGGATGGCCCTGACTTTCAGTCATGGCAGGGCCTGAGTTCTAGACAGAAAACAGGCCTGCACTGGCAAGCTGCTGAGGACTCTCAACAGCCACAGGCTGACATGGGGCTGGAGGACTCTTGGACCCAGATGCACCAAGGTGCGGAGGCTCCTAACTCCCCTTGATTTCAGGATTTCCACAGAGTCAGGACTCAGTTTCCCGCAGCTTTGTGGCCTTGGTTCTTTCCAGGATTCCACAGTAGGTGATTGTACCCACCCAACCTGAGCAAGCCTTACAGGCTGGGTTCAGATGGACCACTAGAACCAGAACCGGCATGGTCCATTCACTGCAGGACTAAGCCCAGGAGGTTCCATTGAAGGTCTGGGTTCAACAGAACATGAGCCTCCAAGGACTCATACCCCATCTTGCACTCCTAGGGCACCTCTCCCTTCTCCTCCGGGGCCACGCATTCCCCCACGGCTCAGAAACTCCCCACCTTCGCATGGACGCTCACAGGAGAAGACCCAATGACCTTCCATCCCGGCTACCACCACATGTCCTGAGAGAGGGCGCTCCTGCCTCAGAGCATCCAGCCGGGCCACTGGCGGTGTGAAAGGGTGACCTGCTCAGGGCCACTTCGTCCAGATATTAAAGTGTCTCTAGCTTCAAACCCCTTTACTGAAAGGTTCAGGTTAGGAGGCAGAACCCGAACTCAAACCCCTTCAGTAGAGGTGGGGGCGGACCCTTTGGCCCACCCTTGGTGGCTGCTCCCAGGAGCTGAGAAAGGCGAGCCAGGTGGATAGATGGTGGGGGACGATTACGAACCAAAGCCACCGAAGCCCCAGGGCCTGGGTTGCTAGCTCAGAAGCCAGGCCCTGGCCCCCAGAACGAAAGAGGAGGATAGCGTAGCCGTTGTTGTAGCGCCATCTAATGGGGGCTTGGTGTAACTGAGCCATCAACTTGGAGAGAAACGCTGGAGAGATTATGGCCTGCCTTATAGCAACCCGCTTGCAGTGGTTATGTCTTATCACAAGATAGTTTCATGAAGCCGCTTTTCAAGACTTTAAGTGGCTTAGTCTTGGCGCGTGAAACAGACAAAAATAGAAGGGGACCGGCCAAAGGCAATGACAAGGGCTAGAAATAAGGACATCATTCGCCGGTTTTGATTGTAATACTTCGTAGGGATTTTTTTTATTAGCTCGGCACATAATGTACTTCATCCAGTATACTTTGCACAGCCTTCGCACCATGGGGCCATAGCTGAGTCGGGCCATTGGCGTTAGTGTAATAATTAATAACAACACATATGTTCAAACCCAGCATAGGCCTTACCTGATTCATCTCCATAGCACCCCGGACAGGTAGGGGCATAAGAATTCTTATCCCCACTTGGCAGCTGGGGAAACTGAGCCAGAAAGGGTCCAAGGCCAATCTGTGTGTCTGTGGCAGAGCCCAGATTAGAACTAGATTTGCATTTACACTGACGCCCCTTTCCCCTCTTCTAGCAGTGTAAGGGAGAGGATTGTGACGAAGAATCAGGCCCCTAGACTAACACGGCTACCCCTCTGATTCTTGTCTTGATATTGTTACTTCTAAAAGGGAAAACTGATGAGCACCACCTTTCGGGCGATCCAGATGTGCACTTCAGGGGCCAGATGTGCCCGCCTTCATCCCTCCCGCCTGCTGCAGCTCGAACAGGATACATTGCACCTCCCAGCTATGCCTGATTCTGCCGGGCAGCTGATTTTGAATCAGAGTCTGTTCTCCCCTGTGCCGGTGTAAATCTGGAATAAATGCGCCGACGCCCGTGGATTTACACCAGTGTAAGAGAGAGCAGGAGCTGGCCCTCCGAATTGGCTGAGAACATCTTGAGGCAATTTTGATCTGGAATAAACTCCCTGCGTGGCTGCCAAATGGGCGGGGCTCTGCCTCGGGGTGGGAAGGAGTGATCCCAGACACCTCACCAGGAGCTTTGCTTGCTAATCGCCCCTCTTGGGCAGGGGGAGAGGAGGGGGAGAATTGCATGGTAATAACATGGCTGGGTCATTGTTGCTTCTCTTTCTTCCCCAGCCAAGTAGGGTGGCTTCCAACCAGCTGAGCGGCATCCAGGTGGGTAGAGGGCTCTGGAATCCAGGCAGGGCTGACGTAAAAATGTAATCAAGATGTGCAGGCAACCCCAAGGGCTAAATTCAGACCTTCCCTAAACCAGGGGTGACTCCGCCTATGTCACCCACTGACATCACCCGAGAGCGGCCCAGCAACCCCGAGGTCATTGCTTCAGACTCCCTCATCAGCACCTGATCTCCCAGCACGGGCCCTGGGGTTTGCCAGTGATAACAAGAGCTCCGCCCATCTCTCCCTCACCCCACCCCCAGCCCCCCAAAAAGTGTCAATAGATTCTTGAATGGGACCCAGCTTTTGATTCATACCACCCGGGTTTCCCCTCATGCCTTCCGGCCCTTCTTACACATTAAAATCCAGATGTTCAGCGGCACCCGACTTGAAGGGTCCCAGCCAGAGCCTACCACCACAAATTCTTCAGGAGAAGGGGGTGAAAGGCCATTGTCTTTTGAAACGGGTGGATCAGAGATGGGCTGAAGGTTTGGCTGGAATCAACTCCCCCAAAAGTTAGGACCTTCTAGGGCCCCTGCTCACTCACCTCCATCTTTCTGCCAGGAAAACCATCTGAGTGCAGTATAGCAGGACCTGGCAGCGCCAGCCAAGATCAGAGCCCTGTTGCGCCGGGAGCTGTGCAAACGTAAGAGACAGACCGTGCCCTGAAGAATTTACCCTCTGAATAGACAAGCGGGCATGAGAAGAAACCGAGGTGTCAGCTCCATGTTCTTCTCTCAGTCCAGGAGACTCCCGGTGGGAGCTCAATGGGCCGCCATACAGAAAGAGGGGAGGCGACCCCAACCATCCGCCATCGAGCGTGGTCGGCAGGCGTGGGGTTAGCTTTTGTACAGACTTGGCAGGCGCCATTGTGCTGAGTCAGCCAACGACAACGGCGATTTCCAACAGCTAAAGAACCCTGCAGGAAAAAGGAGTCCTTCACCCAGGGCTTGGCTTGAGCAGCAGAGGCATTTGCAAGTTCGGTGCCCAACTCCCATGGGACACCTCCCTCAGGCCTCTTTGAAAATCACCGCTTTGTGCTTTGCCCCGCTCCAGTCTGCACTGGCAACTTTCTGGGCGGCGACGTTTAAACCGAGTCCAGCACCTCCACCACCGCTAGAATCAGGAGGAGAACCCCCAGGGGTTTGATACCCAGGCACAGGCAAGCTCCGTCTTGCTGACCCCAGATGGAGCACCGCTCTTCGTGTCGCCAGGCATCCATAATGAGCCCGGAGGCTCTGTCAGCAGCGGAGAAAGGCCTGGACCATTTCATGAGATGCTGATTGCAACATCTTGCTTGAAATCCTGGCCCCTGTGAAGTCGCTGGCAAAGCATCCGTTGACTTCAAAGGGGCCAGGATATTTTCACCCCCCTCAAGCACAAATAGAACCTCCATGCCTGGAAACCAACTGGAAAAGCCCCCAGCTTTCTCCTCTCTCACTGAGGTTCCCACCGGACTGGCCCAACCTCCTCTGCACTCATTCCTCCCAATGAGAAACCCCTGACAGCACTGCCCCAGGAAAGCACCACAGGCCGCCTCGCTCATGTGCGGGTGCAACAGACGTGAGCAGGATCTATCGGTTCCTGAGGCGGCCAGGCAGCATGAACTGGCGTTCTGACACGGGGAAGAGTGAGCCGTCTCTCTCGCTAAGGTTAATCAGGGTAGCCCTCTCTGGGGCCGCCAGCTGGTGTTCTGCTGTTCCTCCTTTCTCCGTACCGCCAGAGGATTTCTAGGCAAGAAATTCTTCCCCACTCATGCGGCCATTCTTTTGATATATTAGACGCCGTTTGGCATCCGCCGGAGCCTTCGTCGCCGCTTTATGGGCTCCGTCAGAGGGACGACACAGCAGCTGCTTCTGCTCAGAATAAAAATAAAGAGCAGCTGGGCCCCAAACAAATGACAGGCGGTTCCAGGGGGTGGGGAATGTCCCACTGGGCATTAGTCTATTCTTCTGAAGAAGCTTGGTTGGTTGGTGAGTGCTTTAAATTGAGTTACCGTCTATGAGCGGAACCCCAGGGAGGATGTTTGTGTACCACCGACAGACTCCTGGTTGTCGGCGGGCAGGATCGAACCTGGGACCTCTGGAGTAAATGCAGGAGTCTCTACCGCACGAGCGAAAAACTACATGGCCCTTAGCCGAGGTTGTTTCAGACTCAATCTCTAAGTGGTCTCAGTGCCACTAGAGGGGACAGAACACCACACCCGGGGGAGGGGGGGTAGGCTACATTTGCCTGGGTGGAGAAGATGGTTCTGGTGGGGAATAGATCCAGAATTCCTCTACGAATACCCAGGTTGCCGCTTACAAGCACTCAAGGAGCCCTGCGGCTGCATCTGTACGGGGAGGAATCGTGAACCTGGATGGAAGCGGAGGACGTCTGACAGCGGAAAGGTGAACCTGACACACCCAGGTGCTGCTCAGAGCCGGCTGGTAGCAGCTGATAACCGTCACCTTGTGGCTGATTCAGAACAGAGCAGGGGAGGCTCCAGGAAGTGCAGAGTGCACATGGTGTCCCCGGCCTTGGGGGATCCCCTGGGAGATGTATGGATTTGGAGGGATCGGCCGATTTGGGGACTCACCCCACTGTGTGTGTGCGGGGAACAAACTTCTGCCGGCATGGGATGATGCCAGGGAAAGAGCATGAGGGAGAATCTCATGGCGTTCCCAGCCTCCTTGCACAGGCAATTCCCGTGTAGGGGACAAGCCAGCCCCATGGGTCAGTTTCACTAGGGCTCGTTAAAGAATGAAAGGGCATGTTATGCCCGTCCTGTGCCTCCCAGATTCCCGAGAGGACCATACTCAGGGACCCCTTTGCCAGAGCAATAAATACTTTTGAGCTCTGATCAAAGGCTGGTTCTCGGCTGGTGAAATTAGAAGCCAGATGAGCTGGTGAGGGGGCTGTCAGCTCCAGCAGTTTTATAGAGAATTTCCTCTCCGAGGCCCCGTGTTTGTAATAGGTGAGTCATTCTCAGCTCAGCTCGGCTCTCTTTCGCAGCTGGGTAGGCCCCGTTCTTGTGAATTGCAGCGTCCTCTTCACACCGGCTAACTTCCCTGGGCAAGAGACGTTACCAGTCCCTGCTGCCCCGCACCAGACTTGCTGCCTTGCAGGGTGGACACCAATGATGAGCAACGAGTCGGGCTACGAGAGACTCCCACCAGCTGGACTTGTCACTGACGTGTGCTGCTCTCATGCCCTTCAATCCCTGAACACACTGCAGTAAGTCCTGACCGGGCTGTGTGGGAAGGAAGTTCCTGTATTGCCAATGGGAGCAGAGCAGCTACATCCCCTAGTTTTAGGTACATACATGGCAAGATAGAGGGGTTACTTCCAGGACAGGGGAGTGACAAGCTAGTTGGGCCATTCCATGTTCCATAGGTTCTAAGGTCAAGCTTTTCCCTCTGTTTCCAAGCAGCGCGCCGCATTAAAACCAACAACGCCCTCAGTGTTTTGACACCTCTTTCCAGTGCTCATTCTTGCTGTTCAAGCGGGAGCCAAGCAAGGAAGCCCCTGCAGCTGGACTGGGCGGCCAGCCCCGCCGTGTATTAAAGGACCGTTACAATTCTATTTGCATTGGATCCCGACGAGACATCCTGGAGGGGGAAGAATTTCATCGCCATGACCAGATCTGTCCCAACGGTCGTAAAACGCAGGATTGAGCCATTACCATTGTTGGAGGGGAGCCACGCTCCAGGCAGGCGGAGCTTCAGCCTGCTCTCAAGTCAAGAGGCTTGCAGAAACAACAGCGAAGACAAGACAGAGAAAGAAAATGTCTCTTCTGGAGCACACGCCCTTTCGAAATCCAAAGAGCCAGGAGTACAGTGTTTCCCATCAACCGTCTGGATGGCACCATGGTTCGGAAAGGCCACCGGATGGAAAGGTACCAGGGATTTTTTTCCCTGAGCCTGAATGCAGCAGTATTTCCAGTACCAGCTGTTATCCTCCCATTGGCATTTTGGAGTGGGCCTCTCCCCCCTAGCTGAATTCTCCTTTCTGGGAGCTGCTAATCCCCAGTGGTCAATGAAAGGTCATCACGGATGATTCGATTATCCAGCGTTCCTGTCCCTGCATCTGTGCCCACTCCAACTAAATTAAAACCAACCCCGCTAGACCCTAAACAGCTGAAAGGACAAGCCCTCCTGATTGTTCTGTGGTGGCTGGACCCCAGCTTCCTCCTGGCTCATGCCTTTTCTGAGCGGATGTTTAGCCTGGAACGTGAAGAATGCTGAATGCGTTTTGGTGGGAATCGCATGCCCCACGCCAGATCCCCTCTTCTCATTCTCTGCTATGGGCATGCCCTGGGACTTACAGTTCCCATGGTGGGTGTGTGCCCACGTGTATTTCCTGGTGCTTGACATCTGAAATAACCATTTGTGATCTCTCTGGTTTATCCCCACTTGGCTTCCAACCAAGCCAGAAATGATACGCTTCGGATGTTTTCCTCCTTCATTAATCCGAGTTGCCTTTGACTCCACCCTGGCGGATGTCCTGAGTTCACCGAAGTAACCTTTAGCCTTCCACATGGCAGCCAGAATCCATGCACCGTTCCGTTTGCTTTTCCCGGTCAGTGTTACAGCTTTTGTGGGGCATGCTTTGGTTTCATGGCACAGGTGTCTCTTGGGCTGTCTCCATTCCTGGCTTTAACAGAAATTCTTGGGGATCCTGTCATATTTAATAAAACCATTATTGCATACCCCCCAATGTGCTGCAGAGGCCAAGATGATGCACTATAAAATGCCCACTGTGACCCCAAGAGCTCCCCAATGCCAGATGGCACACTGGTGTCATGATATTTACAGGGGATGATGACCTGTTCTGTTCATGTCCTCTGAAGCAGCTGGCATTGACCACTGTTGGAAGACAAGATACTGGACGAGATGGACCTTTGGTCTGAGCCAGGATGGCCATTCTTATGTTCTTACCCAAAAGGTGGCAGCTCTCCAGCCTAATGCTTACAGGTAGCAGCTCCCCTGGCTGAGCCACAAGGGGGAATTACCCGGCTGCTTGAGCTCGTCTCATTAGGAAGCTACTGTGGGCGCCATTCAAAAGCCCATAACTACCCTGCATGGGTATTTGCACTCTAGAGAAGCAGCTACAGTGTGGAACTTTTGGCTTCTGATCAAAGCTTTCTTGGGATATTAGCTAACGGCAGATCAACGATCTAAATAGCGGGCAGTTTCCTTCTCCTGTGACGTAGCTACTACAGTGAAAGGCACATTAGAAAAACCTTAGAGAGACTAGATGGGGTTCATCCTTAGGAAGGCTCCATGGAACTGCCTACAGGTCTCTTGCTCCTGGGAGGAGTCCCATAGAGAACAGGAGGAGGATGGACGGGACTGATCGGGAGCGTTCGTTAGCACCTGCAATTCCCTTTGAGGTCAACGGCAAAACTGCCAGCGTCTTGCCTACAAGACTGTCCCTCTTCTGGAGGGATTTGCCCGTCTTGTGTTCATAAAGCTAAAGCTCTTTTATGGATCTCCTGGCCGAAGCCCCATGGGAGCTGTGACACAGTGTCCCCCATAGACCGTACAGATTAAATTGCTCACATGGGCATCTTAATTAACCCAGGATTGGCCTCGCCTGCATCTTCTATTTAATCCAGCCATCTCACTATGCACAATTTAATTCGGTTTAGTATTGTTTCTTTGTAATGCAGAAGAGTGTAGGCACCCCTAATCATAGACCATGACTGTTGAGTGAGGTGCAACATGCTATGGGTAGAAACCCTCAGGGTTATTTACTCAACCCTTTATTTGAACCAAAATCAGACCTGGGGACTACAATTACTATTATAGCAATGAATGACAGATAGATAGAAAACGATAATGCTCACTTACCTTCTCGTGTGTAGGCCGGTCACGATGGATTGCTCCTACAATGCTCCAGCATCTATACACACATCCATGATGTATAACCATCCAATTAGGGTGATGTAGCGAGGCGGTCTGGTCCCCAGCCGCCCCAGAGAAAGACCAGGAACCTTCCTGGACGCCTAAGTGGGCGGAGCCAGAGAATCCTGTCCCCGCCCCTCAAGGACCAGGGGGCGGCACAGGAAGTAGAAAAGCCGGCCCTCAGACCGCAGTTGGGCGGCAGCCACTGGAGAGGCCGGATGCCCGAGGTCCAGCTCCCCGCCGGGAGGCCCCGGCGCCCAGCCGCTACCCCGAGGAGCTGCCAGGCCTGCCGCCGGCCCGCTACCCCGAGGAGCTGCCAGGCCTGCCGCCGGCCCGCCACCCCGAGGAGCTGCCAGGCCTGCCGCCGGCCCGCTACCCCGACGAGCTGCCAGGCCTGCCGCCGGCCTGCTACCCCGAGGAGCTGCCAGGCCTGCCGCCGGCCCGCTACCCCGAGGAGCTGCCAGGACTGCCGTTGGCCCGCTACCCCGAGGAGCTGCCAGGACTGCCGTTGGCCCGCTACCCCGAGGAGCTGCCAGGACTGCCGTTGGCCCGCTACCCCGAGGAGCCGACGAGCCTGCCGCCCGCAGACGACGCCGAGGTGCCGATGGTCTGCGACCTCCTGGAGGACGCCCCCCTGGTCCAGGTACCTGGAGAGGGGGAAGGTGGAAGTAGCCCGGGGGCAGCCGACTCTAGTCTGGCTGCAGCACTGCCAGAGCCCAGGTCAGTGTGTTGCGGCCAGGATCCCCACTGACTCAGCAGCGGGCTTTTCTGCCGCTGCTAGGGCCCCGGGCTGGGACGCAGTGGAGTGGGTGGGCCTGCGTCCCCCCTGCCACCCAACGTGTGGGTGGCAGTCTCCCCCTCTCCCAGGTTCGCCAGAGCCAGGACCTGGGCTACTGCTCCTTGCCCCGCCCTGACCAAGGGCCCGGGGCCTATTGACTTCCTAATTGCTCAGCCCCTGCTTAAGGGCCTGAGCTGGAAACTGCTCCTTGCCCCGCCCTGACCAAGGGCCCGGGCCTATTAACTATTGATTGCTCAGCCCCTGCTTAAGGGCCTGAGCAGTGAACTGCGCTTATTCCCCAAACTCCAATAGAGTAGCGGGCGGTCTGGTCCCCAGCCGCCCCAGAAAGGGGCAAGAAACCCCTACAGGTGACCAGACAGCAAATGTGAAAAATCGGGACATGAGGTGGGAGGTAATAGGCACCTATATAAGACAAAGCGCCAAATATCAGGACTGTCCCTATAAAATCGGGACATCTGGTCACCCTACATCCAATCAGCACTAAGCATTGTGTCTTGTATAATCGACATCCGTTTACATACATATTGCTCTCCACACTGTGTTTGTGTTACATGGGTTTTCCGGTTGGGTTATTTCCATTGCTCGCGGACTGATCGCGCATGCTGACCAGGCCAGATACCACTTACTCAATGTAGGGACTTGCTTGTTTTTCTTTACTTGTCTCCTGGCAGTACGCTCGGTGCATCGGTTGTACGGATAACTTCCTCCGACCAGTGTAACCTCCTCCAACTTGGATACGTTCTGTGGTCAAAACGTCCTCGTTATCCTACACGGCCGTGGAAAGGGCTGCACTCACCCCAGGTGCGCCTCCTTGTGGCTAGGCCTGGGAATTAGCATTTGCCCCATTGGGCACCTCCTGTCATTGGCAGCTTTGCAGCAGTTCCCCTCTCTCTCTTCATGACTCGGCCCTCTGACCAGGTCGCTATACAGCCCCCACTTCCGGAGTACCAGAGTCCCACCACACAAGCGGTCTGGGTGCTGCCTCAGACCATTTTCTGTTCCACCTCTAGGTCCCGGGCCACTTCCCAGAGAGCAGTGGGAGAACCCGGACTGCCCATGGCTCTGGGTTCCAGCCCAGGGACCCTACAACTAGCAATCCAGATCTGCTCAGTCCCTCTTGCTGGTTCCCTGGGCTCCTTTCCACTCCATCTCCTGGTCTGTCCTCTTCTCCCCATGGCTACTTCACCCCCTTGGCCTCTTGCCAGACTCCCTAATCCAGGGCAGGAGGCCAGGGCTCACTCTGCCCCTGGACTCCTTCTTTGTCCCTGACCAACTCCCTTTCCCTCTAGAGAGTGAAGTCCCCTTCCCTGCAACCTCCTCCTGGTCTCACTTCCTGGCTCTCTATTCCCAGCCCACCTCCTCCCCCTGCGGGGCTTCATCTGAAATTAGGCCTCACCAAACCCTGGCTCCCCTCCAGGTGCCCCACATAAGGTTAAGAGGCCTCTTCCAGCCCCCATTCATGCCCCCAGAGCTGGTGTGGGGCAAACACCCCATCATAAGCAGCTGTGCGTACCGCTGAATACGTTTACATAAGGACAGGTCAGCAAGGCAACCCCGATGCCAGCCAGCTTAGCAGCAGTCTGACCCTGGCCTGTCCAAACTTCTTCGCTGGACTTGCCCCTGGCTTGTGATATTCCAGTAGGACCCCCTTGCGCTAGGTGCTGTACAAACACTGAAAGAAAGATGCTCCCTGCCCCAAAGGGCTTCCACTCTAAGTAACTGGATAAGGGGCCCAATTCTCCATGGCCCTGCCCGTGGTGCAGTCAATTGACACCAGGACAACGCAGGGGTAAAATGCCAACAAATTGGAATGAAGGTGTAGAGGGTGAATCGGCAGTGAAGGGGTTAACTACGAACCAGCACGGTTTCGGATGCCCGACAGTCCATCAGACCTTTTTAGTTAATGCAGCTAGAGCAGATCCTGCAAATTCAGGCCTAACGTGGCAGCCGCATGGCCCGTGCCCAACCCCTGGGATTTTTGTCCTCCAGACTCTGGGACATCCTTCTGGTGACTCATCCCCCACCCCAGCGAACGCCTGATTTAGACAGGCCCCCTGTTTACACAGAGCAGCCGTAAGGCACTCGGGGGGTGTTCACGTTCCTTTGTCTGTCCGCACATTCTGAAGGCATGAGCTGTCTCTTCCTTTCCATGCTGCCAGGCGACGTTTCTTTTCTCTGCCATCTGCCTCGTGGCTCTTCGCCCTCCTTGCAGACACCACACGCAGTGAAAGGAAAACAAACTGCAGCATCGGGTGGGGAAACCCTCGTTCCTTCTGCTGGGTCTCCTCTGCGGGAACTCTAGTCTGTGCTACATAGGTTCGCATACGGCGCTCATTCCCCCTAGCATATGACCCCTGCCCAACCCAACGGGAAAGACCCTAGCTAGATCTAGCTTCTACAGCAGCTACAAATCATCATCCAAACCTGGCAGAGAAACCCAGTACCGCGCGGCATCACTGCAGACTGCTCGGAGCGGGCAATCCACTCAGCCTGCAAGGGCTCCGCCGTGAGCCACCTATGAGAGACTAACGGGGCATGACTCCCCTCTGCTCTGCTGCAGCGGCTACCTACATTGGTGGGCTGTGAACATAGGAGGCCACTGCTCACTCACCTGAGCAGGTGGGGAGCAGCCATGGCACCAGCCAGAACAGCTGGCCTTGCTCAGAGGGGGAAGGTAGCTTCGCCAGGCAGAGGACGGGCACAGCATCCACACCCCTACGGAGCAAGGGGGAAGTGACTCTCTGGATCGCGGGTTTGGTCCTGGTTCCGCTCATGAGGCGGGCAGAGCTGCAGGCTGGCTCACAGGGGCTCCAGGATCCAGCGCCGGGAAACGAAGGCAGGCTGCAGTGGGGGAGAGAGGAAGATGAAAGAACTGCCCTGGACAAAACAAACGGGTTCCTTCCCCCTGAGAACTGGAGTCACCGGCGGCGTCTCCTCTTGCAAAAGGCAGCTCCCGGGGCTTGCTCATCCGCAAGTCCCTGGCTCATCCCTGACTCCTTTGGTTGGAGCAGAAGGCTAAACGTGCTGCACGCTCCCCTTAGCAGCATCAGTGGCCTTTGAGGGTGGCAGGGGCAGGGGGTGGAGCTGGGAGAGTTGTCTCTGCAGTTAAGGCCTGGGGAGGAGCCCGAGGCAGGGCCTGGAAATAGGGGACAATAGTGCTCTCAATGCACCCCCTACTCTTCCCTCCACTAAGCCTGGGTCTAGACCCGCTCTGTGTGCTCAGAATCCAGACTGGCTCCCAACCTGCATGGAGCGGCCCAGAGCGAGTACCTGAAATCCAAGCACTCCCAAAATGCAGCGGGAGGCCCTCTCCATCAAGGATGTCCCTGTTTTCCTAGGACAGGCCCCGTATTTCATACGATGTCCCTGCTCCTTCCGCAGCAGCCAAACTGTCCTGGTTTTTCATTTCCCCAGCCGCAGTGCCTGAGTTTGGCTTTTTTAAATAATCACAAAACGTGCATTCCAGGGGGGTGGCTGCACCGAGGAGCATCCGCTCTGTGCTTGCTAGGGACAAAGAGCCTGGCGGAGCGAGCGTCTGGCCTGGGTTTGGGGGGGGAAGCAAGGTGCAGAATGAGCCCAGAAATGATCGGTGCCATTCCTCTGCTCAGCGTGAACGTTCATGCCACTTTCCCTGTGTTTCGTGATAAAAATCACACAGACCTGCATGGCCTTGGCTACGTGGGGGAAATTGGCCAGAATAGCTATTGTGGAACACCACCCCCATGTGGACTCTCATTCCTTGTTCTGATTTAGCTTGATCCAGTTTGGAAGTGGATTAACTGGGAAAAGCCACTCTGACTCTGGATTAAGTGTGTCCGTAGAGGCAGTTATCTGAGCTAGTTTATCGTGCTTTACATTCACACCATACCTTGTTCCAGAGTAACTTCCCCATGTAGCCAACCCCGCCGTTCCAGGGGAAGAACCCTCCCCTCGCAGAAATACATCCACGTTGTCCTTGAGTCCGAAGCTAGCAGTAGCTACTCCAACACGTGGGGGAGTTTCAAGTGTATTTTCATAGGATTACGTCACAACCCTGAAAAATGCCACCAGAAAAACATCCCGGTGTGTGAGTTTGAAAACTCACAAGTTCCCCCCCAAAATCCAAAGTCTCCTGATTACCGCAGACATTCCCCATTTCTGGACTAAGGGAAGGGCAGAAGTGCGGTGGGGGGAAGCTGAATTGGCTTCAGACATTGCCATATGGTGATTGCATTGGAATTCCTCTCCTAGCAAATCCGGGGCCAGGCTCTGTTTGCTGTTACTCTTGGCTAGGATTTGCAAATAGGCCAAAGGGATTTAGGTGCATGGCTCTCATTGGAATTCACTAGGAGTTCGGAGTCACACCCCCTGAAGTTTCTTTGAAAATCCAAGTCTGTGATTTTTTGGGGCGAGGGGAGGTCTAACTAACTGAGAACTGAGTTTGGTTTCCCAGCGTTATCGGGACTTAGTTCCAGCTACCTGTAGCGATGTGTGACTAAGAACAACCCTCATGTTGCTGGGGTGAGGATTACAGACGTGTCACTTGCTTCTTTGCAATGTAATCCTTCTCTTGTATGGGCTGGGTTTCAATCCTGCCTAGGGCTGGTAGGGAAACCATTCCTTTACCAGCTCTAATGATGACAGCAGCCCACAGTCAATGAAGCTGGGTAGATCCACGGTCAGGGGAGTGGTGATAGAACTGTCTGTGCCTGTGGAACTCCTTGCTGGAAGAGATCAGGCGGAGTCCAAGAGTGGTGGTGTTCAGATTAAGACACATATTTGATACAGTCGTCCCCTGGGAGCAATGCTATAATTTCCCCCAAAACACACACACACACACACACACACACACACACACACACACACACACACACACACACACACACACACACACACACACACACACACACACACACACACACACACACACACACACACACACACACACACACACACACAGCTCTGCTGTCTTGGAGGAACACTACTAGGAAAACACCTTGTTGTTCTGGGCTTTTGTGCACCTGAATGTAGGTGTTATTGTACTAGATGCTCACTGACACCCCACCCCCCCCACATCCCCAAAAAAATCAGGCTGGGATTTAAATAAATAAATGGAGATATGCCTATCTCATAGAACTGGAAGGAACCTGAAAGGTCATTGAGTCCAGTCCCCTGCCTTCACTAGCAGGACTAAGTACTGTCCCCTGACAGATTTTTGCTCCAGATCCCTAAATGGCCCCCTCAAGGATTGAACTCACAACCCTGGGTTTAGCAGGCCAATGCTCAAACCACTGAGCTATCCATCCCCCCTCCGAGAGTTAAAGGCCTGGCTCTCATTTACACTGAGGCCACTTTACACCGCCCTGGCAGTCAATTCCATGCACCCGTTTTAAGGTCCCTTTGCATTGCCAGAGCAGTGTAAAGAGCCGGAGGATCTGCCTACACGGGGAAAGCCGTGCACAAGCCAGCTGACTTGCGCTAGCCTGAATCCAAGTAGCTGGGTAACACTAGCAGTGAAGACAGCACAGCGGGGCTAGCGAGACAAGGACATAGCCAGTATACGACTCGCCCCGAAGCCCCGTGCTGCACTGTCTTGTCTGCTAGTGTTACCCGAGCTAGCTGGATTCACACTCACCCGGGAGGGGGAGCCCGTGCATGACTTTTGCTGTGTAAACGGACTCCCCAGTGTGAATGGGAATCAGCCCCATCAACTCTTAGGACCAGATCTTCCAAAGAGCTCAGCTCCCATTGAGCTGACTGGAAGATGCTGGGAGCTGGTGTCTTTCAGAACCTCGCCCTTTCATTTAGGTACTTAAATGGAAGCTGCGGAGTTCTGAGATCTCTTCATTCCAGCTCCTGCTCCCTAGGCTAATGTTCAGCAGAAGCAGTTTAGAGTTTCCATTTAGTCCAGAAGCGTTTCTGCTGAGGCTAGTCCTGGATAGACCCCACTCAGGGAATTTCACAAAGACTTCTCCAGACGCATATTAATCTCTGCAAAATAAAAAAAATAATATCGCTAATGCTGGAAAATGCAGGTCACCGCCAGCGGAGACAGAAGGAACTCAAAGAAACTTGCAGCGGAAAAGCAGTGTCTTTCCTTAAATAAGTATCCATAATTTATAGCCACTGGGTCTGCTCTGGGTAGCTACTGGCAGCAAACCTACG
This sequence comes from Macrochelys suwanniensis, assembly GCA_033296515.1. Classification (NCBI taxonomy): domain Eukaryota; kingdom Metazoa; phylum Chordata; order Testudines; family Chelydridae; genus Macrochelys; species Macrochelys suwanniensis. Next base: position 7,090,235 of record CM065799.1, read on the forward strand.
TCAGTGCCAGAAGATCATCTATGTAGACGTCTGAGATATTTGAATAACACAGACATCCGGATCTGAAAGCGTAAAAACACGTCTAAGGTTAAACTGTAGTTTCGGATTGTCAGCTGCAGTCAATCAAAACCAGGTCTAGCTACGCTTTGTATGTGTGGTTTTTTTTCCATGAATTCTCTACCCAGATAGGGACCGGATTCGAATGTAATTGACGCCAGTGAAAGAAGCTAGTCCTGCCGCTCTGAAGTCTGTGGGAGTTTTGCCAATGTCCACAGCGGGAGCGGAATCGGGCTCTAAATCAGCTGATGTCAATCAAAGTGACATGAGTTTGACACTAACGTGATGCCTCTGGGCCCAATTACCCATCGTCCTGCAGCTTGTGTAGTCATTTCCACCCGTGCAAAGTGAGTGTGAAAGGCTACCAAATCGGAATACATTTTACCCTGTTGTAAATAATTGTGCAAGGGGCAGGACAACGGAGAACTGGCCCCACTGGAGTTACATTAGCGTAAAACTTGTATAACTTTGATCAGCATCAACTCCAGGGGCTTTTCGGTCTTCTGTGAAAATTTCTAATAAAAAAAGCGAATCTCATTCTGGGCTGTATTAGCAGGAGTGTTGTAAGCAAGACACGAGAAGTAATTCTTCCGCTCCACTCCGCGCTGATTAGGCCTCAACTGGAGTATTGGGGCCGGTTCTGGGCGCCACATTTCAGGAAAGATGTGGACTAATTGGAGAAAGTCCAGAGAAGAGCAACAAAAATGATGAAAGGTCTAGAAAACATGACCTATGAGGGAAGCTTTTAAAAATTGGGTTTGTTTAGTCTGGAGAAGAGAAGATGGAGTGGGGATGTGATAACAGTTTTCAAGTACATAAAAGGTTGTTACAAGGAGGAGGGAGAAAAATTGTTCTTCTTAACCTCTGAGGATAGGACAAGAAGCAATGGGCTTAAATTGCAGCAAGGGAGGTTTAGGTTGGACATTAGGAAAAACTTCCTGACTGTCAGGGTGGTTAAGCACTGGAATAAATTGCCTAGGGAGGTGGTGGAATCTCCATCATTGGAGATTTTTAAGAGCAGGTTAGACAAACACCTGTCAGGGATGGTCTAGATAATACTTAGCCCTGCCATGAGTGCAGGGGACTGGACTAGATGACCTCTCGAGGTTCCTTCCAGTCCTATGATTCTATAAATAAAACCGTCCGTTCATTCCTTGCAACGTGAAGTTTGCATGGTACATTCTTTAGGATGTTTCTCCCATACTTTTTGGCCACTGAAGAGGATTTGGTTACTTTGTGAAATATACAGAGAGCTCAGCGGTAGGAGATATCATTTTACCTTTTTTAAATGATTTATTGTTTAGGGGCCATAACCTCAGCTGTGAACGCCCCTGACTGCAAATTGGGGTGTGCCAAGTGAACGCCTGTGAACGCCCCTGACTGCAAAAGAGCTATGCCAAGTGACATCAGCCGAGGACATGGCTTTACGGTTTGTTAAAATACACCCTGGTCCTTGCTTCAACGCAGTCTTCAGAAATAGAGCAACTCCTTCAAAGAATCAGCCTTTTTGCTGAATTCATTGTTCAGTTCCTCCCATAAAACACTCACCAACATGTCTGCAAGAGCTCTGGGAGTTCCCCATTCCCCATTACAGTCAGTCCTGGACAGAAAAATCCTTCCTGGTTTCATTTCTTTGACTCTCATAACTCCCATGCCCATGACTCCACAGGCCTCCAACAGACTTTACTGCCTATTCATGCCCATGCCAATAAATCAAAATAGCCTTCTTCTTTTTTTGTTATTTTGTTTCTTGGGTCCCCTAAGCGACCATGAGCTCTCACTTCAGTTTCGTCTTTGGGAACTTGATCTGGGCAATTGCTCAAAAAAGTCTAAACAGATACCTGAGTAACGCAAGAACATTCAAACATTACCTGCTCCTTTCACGATATGAGGACGGTTTCCCAAGATGTAATTTACCCCAGACGTCGTTTTTTAGAGACCGCTCAAAGGAGAAGTAAGTCAGGGGGAGTGAGGCAAAGTCAGGATGTCACTTCCCCTCTTTTCCAGCTTGCTGGAAAGATCTTTTGCTATGACATGAGCCAAGCAGTCTCCATTGTATACGTGCTTTCTCTGAGATGCTTGTTGGGAGAGTGGATTCCTTTCAATGGGACATCAGCACATCTGGCTCCTCCATTGTTGTACCGGAAAGGCTGGTTGTGGGTGTTCCCAACCTCACAACATATTTCAGTCACACACACACATAGCAAAACTCAAGATCTTCACATACAATGATAGCACATACAATCCAACAGGACATTAATGTTCAACAGATCAAGTCTTTTAAAATTATACCTCCCAAGGAATACTTTGTATGAAACATATCATAATTATATGACAGTGGTGAATATGGGGGTTCCCGGGTGCTGCTTTGAGATACAGAGTGCCATGGAAGGGGAATGTGTTTAAGAACAAAACAACTTTCATCCCAGGGCTAACATGCCTGACTCACCCTCAGCATGTCACAGACCTGTTTACACGTCTGTATATTTCTGTGCCAAACGGAGCCATTTTTTAAAATCTAGACAAATTCTTTTTTAATCTGAATGTTGATCTTGTTTATCTTGCAGTTCTCTGCTTAAGTGGCTCTTCCCAGACGTCAGGGAATCATCTCTCCACTTGCCATCTAAACAAGGGGAAATGATGCCCCTTCTCACGGCTCATTCACACCAGGATATTTCCAGGGAATTCAAGGGCTTCGCGAACTGTGGTCACAGGAGGCAGTGGGCTGAAATGGAGCGTCATGCATTCTAAACAATCAATGCTGCAATAACATTTTCCCCTCAGCCCACCGTGTCGAGGAATTCAGAGTAGCCAAATTAGCAGAAGGCTGTCGGTCTTAGGTATTTAGGTGACCCCCATTATTGCAGTACCTATGCACCTGAGAGTCTCTCCCAACACACCTTTGAGGCTGGGATTATCCCCATTTTACAGAAGGGGGACTGAGGCATAAAAAAACTAAGCAACTCGGCCAACGTCATGCCGGAAGCTCATAGCAAGGCAAGGTCTTGAACCCAAGTCTCCTGCTAGCAATCTAACCACTGGGCCATTCTTCCACTCTGCAGAAGGAATTAAGTCATAGACTTTAAGGCCAGATGGGAGCATTATGGTCATCTGTTCTTACAACAGGCGTTGCGGGATCTTTAATGACCACAACCTGTCAGGACCGTTGGTGTTCTGTCTCATCGGGAAGACATGACACGGTCACCGTACTCATTCCCCTTCAGTGACAACCCCCCGCCTCAGCTGCTTAACTCTTCCCAATACTATGCTACAACCTACACCCGCTAGCCTCCACCAGTGTAACCCACAAACCAGCGAAACCCGCGCAAACTGGTGTGAGGCTCTGTCTCCCTCTAGTGGCTGGAAGATTATGTGTCTGCTATCGCCTCCAAGCTAACAGACCTGATCCTTTAGCTCCACCAGTAGAAGCTCATGTTCCCAGGTGATCTGGGTTCACCCTGCAGGTGATCAGATGAGGGGTATCTCAACACTAGCATCAGTGAAGCAACATCTTTGTTGTTATTACACAACACCTACCAATTTAAGGCATCCAAATTGGCTTCGACGTTTCAGAATCAAGTCGGTAGTGCTCATCTTATCCTGAGGAATGAGGTTTGACTCGGACGCACCGGAGGACAGAGACATGACTCCCATGATGCAGCTGACCAAATACACAATGTTCTACAAGGAGGGTGATGGAGGATTCCTTTCCATAGGTTATTGCACATTAGAGCAGGTGCATTCTGGCTGGTGTGTCTCTTACTTCTGCCACAACAACATTGGTCATTGCGAGAGGCCAGATACCAGAGTCGATAGACTGATGGTAAACGGTAGCAAAACGCTATGTCCTAAATTCACCTGTTTGAATGACAGCACCACATGCGTCTGCTCTAGCCGTCTGACCTGACCTCCTTGTTCTTCAGTTGCTCCTGAACTGTGGCCCACCCGGAGCAATTTCCTTCAGTTCTGGATTCAGCGCAGCAGGGAATTCCTCCAGGAGGCTATTTCACATGGTCCTACTGTTTTGGATTAGAACCCAACTGCCTGGTAAGCTATTTAAATGCACAGGCCTGAGAAATGAACTTTCCACTCAACCAGGCGTGATTTAACCACCGCAGAGCATGACAGGGGCTTGGTTGGCTCAGGAATGATAAACAGCAAGTGTCAGGAGTGACACCCCATCATAAACATCCCAGAAGCCGGCATCGGATCCAATTCCATTTCGGGCTAATTAGAAAATTACCTTCTAATTATAAGGTGACTTGAAGTTTCCCCAGCTCTGCACCCTGGCTGAGAAATAACACATCAGGAGAAGCAGGCGCTGTAACCAAATCTTGCTTACATATGGTGCCCTGTGAAACAAATGCCTGCCTGTGGAAAAATAAACTCCAATCCAATGCTCATTCATTCGGCTTTAGGCTCCCCTTTAAACTGTGAATTCGAGCCGGGAGCCCTTTGCAACTAATTTGATGTGCTGGGGTTTCATTTAAGATTTTCTGCCTACCAGCAGGGAAATCCATTAGGCACTACTATGCAACCATGAAAACTTATTAGTGTCAGATAAATCCATGCAACCTTCCTTCTCTCTCCCTCCTTCCACCTTGAATATTTAGCTCAGGGCTGCACGGGCCTGAAACAGAAATCTCCAATAATGTGCGAAACACGGAGGTTTTTAATCCTCGGGTACTTTCCACCAGCGAGCTAGGAGCAAGCAAGGTTGTTGTTTTTTACTGAGGGGCACAGAGGATTAGTGGCAGTAGACTCTTTTTGCGAGAAATGACGGGGCTGCAAAGAAGACCAGCCAGCATCTCTTTACCGGCAGATGGATCAGACATCCAAACAACCAGGTGCGCTCACGATCACTGACTGGGAATGTAAACTAAGATCTGGCCGTGAAATGGGAGAGGTCGAATGTGATTATGTCTGCATGGCCGTTCTAAGTGCTCTGCTGTCATCTTTCAAGCACCACATCAGGTGCCTGGGGAATCTCACTCAGGGGCTGACAACACCCAGGTGTGAGGTCCCTTCGCCGAATGATTAGTAGTCATGATTTAAAGCAAATGTAGTGCTGTTGATTGGTGCCCTGGCATCACCCCCCACAAAGGCGGTCTGAACGTATACAGTATGGGCAGCAGCTGGGAGAGCTTCCCCCTGTCACCAGCCAACCTCTCACATACCTTGCTAATATGCCTTTAACCCTGAGTGCAGAGACCGCCTCTAGGGAGTTTATTCCTCCTGGCCCAGCCATTCCTTGGCCTCGCTGCTGAGACTGCCCGTAAAAAGGGGCCAGTTGTGTTTGAATATCCATTTTCTATTTGACGTACAAAATACCAGTGTGATTATAGAAGTGCTTGGGCCTCCTGGATACTGCCAGGTGTACATATTGCAAAGAGGAAGCTAGTTAGTAGAGGTGTAGGACAGCTGCCATTTTGGGTGATTCAGGGATTGCACTGGGACCTGCAGAGTGTTATGTTCACAACACACACCTAGAGAAATTAGATAAAAGCATAAACACTCTCGCTGGAAGACTGCAACATAACACAACTTCATTTCTTAGAACTCAGAATGAAAACACCCAAGAACCCCAAAACAGAGAGAGAGAAAACAGGCTGCTCCTTAAGGCAGTGAAGCACAACTCAACTCACCTTACTTTAAGCTGACTCTTACCAGACTGACTCTGCTCACAAGCTTTGCTACAGAGCCCCCTAACCTGCAAGCAGGAACAGGAAACAGACACGCACATATCCCTCTCTTAAAGTGATAGCTTGCAATTCCAACCCAGTTCTCAATACACCACGAGGAGCTAAAAGCATAAGCTGCTACAGCTTGAGCTAAACCCCTCTACTGGATGGAATCAGAACTGCTTGACTGTGTGTCATAGTCTCTGCACTGCTGTCAGAGGTTTTCCATTAGTTCATGTGGCAGGGAGATGATGCCATTTTGCAGACAGATGATCAGAGTTCTACCCCTGCTGCCGAGGTGAAGTTACGAGAGGCTGCAGCTAGCAGCAGTGACACCCGGAAATCCTAGGTTGCCATGCCTCTCCTACAGCCTCTTTAAACTAAGGCCCTTGAGATCTTTGTGTAGGTTATTTACAGGCATGCAGCCCAATGACCTGAGACAGAGAAACTGGTTCTCAGGCAGGATGAGGCAAGGCCAAGAAAACAGCACGATTCCATGCCAGAATGGCCATGTCTGTGGCTATCGGGGATATCCAGAGTTAGCACAGTTAGGGGTTACAACAATTAAACCTCATGCTTCCGGGCTTAAGCCAATTGCTAATTATTAGGGACCAGGAGGGAGAGCCAAAGTGAGGGCCAGATTATCCCCGATCCGATAGTTAAGGATTTTTATATCTTCCTCTATAGCACCTGGTGCTAGCTACAGTCAGATGCAGGATACTAGCCTCAGTGGACCAGGGGGTCTGATCCTTTCTCATAATTCACATGTTGCTAAGGTGCAGAGTGGAGGTACAAATCCAATGGAGCCCCCCCCCCCCGTTCCATGCACGCTGGAGAGCTCAACAGGGGTGAGGGTTGTAGGAGTGGCGGGGGGCTATGGAGCTTGGTGGGAGCTGCGAAAGCCTGCCGGGGTAGTGGCCGGCTACAACAGCCAGCTGGGGAGAAGCAGGGAGTGCTGGAAGCCTGCCATTGTGGAACGAGTGAGCAGGGAGGGTTCTGGACAGGAGTCAGGCAGTGGGGGAGCAGGTGCTTAGGGGACCCTGTGCCTACAGATTTGTGTGCACGTTTTGTGTGCACTATGAATTTTCACCCTGTCACTGGTGTGCAGTAGGGTCAAAAACCAGGAGCCAGGCCCCCGCAAAAAAACTTTTCTAATCTGGTGATTTTTAGGCCACGCTCATGATTTTTGCTACAACTCGCGCTTGCCAAACTTTTGGGGGTTGGCACTATCAGATTTCATAGCTGTCATGAGTTTGCCAGCCTCGCTTGGCTTCTGCGCTGGGAAAGACCAGCCAGAACGTGCTGCCCCATAAGCCTCTCTCCCAATCCAGTGTCAGTTCCATGTGACAGAATGGAGATCACGCCATTCTCAGCAACTAAGAGCTAGCAGTCGGATCTCTAACTACTTCCAGATTGGAGGAGTACGATCGGTTGCTCTTTGTTATTCATAGCCCCTTTGAGGGGGGAAAAAGGGAGTAAATTCCTCCCGATTCTAGGGCGAGCCCATGGCAGGGATCCCTGGGGAGATATTGCAAGCTTTGATTACCCAATTCAAAACTTGTTTGGGTGGATTTTATTTCCAGGTTTGAAGTAAGGAAGAAAGTCAGCTAGGGCCTTCCAAAGGATGCTGGCAATGGTGTTGATTTACAAGCTGGAGAGTTTGCTTAGGGACTGTCTGCCAGAGCGTGAAATTTACCAAGAGAATGAATAACCACAAAGATGGTGTCTAAATTCAGGGGTTGGGGCTTGAAACTGACGTGTTTGCCGATTGCCCCTGATCCCCACCGCTGGCCCTCCCCAGACGTTCTGGAAAGTTGGAGAGGAAGCTGAGCTCATGATGGAATGCTTTGCCCCATTCGCAGGGAGATAGATGCATTCATCAGGCTATGACCCAAGGAGGAGAAAGAAATTCAGCACACACCTGCAGGTGCAAGAAGGATGGGCTAGAGACTAGAGCTTACGCTGGGACTCAGGAGACCTGTGTTTTGTTCCCACTTTAGCTACAGCTTCTCTGTATAGATGGCAAGGCCAGAAGGGACCACTGTGATCATCTAGTCTGACCTCCTGTAGAACACAGGCTAGGGACCGTCCTCAAAATAATTCCCAGAGCAGATCTTTTAGAAGAACATCCGATCGTGATATTAAAAATGGTCAGTGATGGAGAATCCTTCCTTGGTAAATCGTTAATTACCCTCATCACTAACATGTGTCTGAATTTGTCCAGCTTCAACTTCCAGCCATTGGAAAGTGCTAGGCCTTTCTCTGCTAGATTGACGAGCGCATTAGTAAATATTTGTTCTCCGTGCAGATACTTATAGAATGTAACCAGGTCACCCCTTAACCTTCTCTTTGTTAAGCTAAATAGATGGAGCTCTTGGAGTCTATCACTATAAGGCGGGTTTTCGAATCCTTTAATCAGCCTCGTGGCTCTTCTCTGAACCATCTCCAATTTATCAACATCTTTCTTGAGTTGTGGGCACCAGAACTGGACATAATATTCTGGTAGCAGTCACAGCAGGGCCAATGTAGAGGTTAAATAACCTCTCTGCTCCTACTCAAGACTCCCCTGTTTATGCATTCAAGGACCACATTAGTTATTTTGGCTACAGTGTTGCCCTAGAAGCTCACGTTCAGCTACCCTGCTTCCCAGGATAGAGTCCCCATCCTGAAAGTACGGCCCTCGTTCTTTGTTCCTAGATGTGTACATTTACATTTACATTTAACCATATTGAAATGCATATTGTTTGCTTGCATCCAGTTTACCAACCAATTTGGATCGCTCTGAATCAGTGATCTGTCGTCTTCGCTATTTACCACTCCCCCAAGTTTTGTGCCATCTGCAAACTTTAGCAGTGATGATTTTGTATTTTCTCCCAGGTCATTGATAAGAATGTTAAACAGGGGAAAGCCAAGAACCGATCCCTGCGGGACCCCACTGGAAACACACCCACTCAGTGATGATTTCCCATTTGCAGTTACATTTTGAGACCTATCAGTTAGCCAGTTTGTACTCCATTTAATGTGAGCCGTGTTTGTGGTATACCGTTCTCGTTTTTTAATCAAAATATGACTTTGGGCAAGTCACTTATGTAGCCGGGGCCTCAGGTCTGCATCTGTTTACGGGGTTAATGCTCCCCTTGCCTCCTAGGGTGTTGCAAGGATAAAATCCATTAACGATGGTAAGGTGAGAGATAGAAAACTGGGATTGTTAGTGCAGGTGCCACAGTGACGTTTACAAGATATGCACTATCAATCAATATGAGTAATAAATATCCTTTGACCTAAAGGTCTCCTTTGACCCAAAGGTCTCCTTTGATAAAGGTTCATGTGTCCTTTCCCTTGGTTCCTTGGCGTTCAGCTGCTTTCAAGAAGTGACTGACAAACTCGAACTTACATTAATAGCTTTTGGAAATGTAGACTGGCTTCCTGTCTATTGGCTCACGGCCAAATTCTACCCTCACTCACGCTGGTGTTAATACAAGCTGGTTTTGCTGATGTTGCGGGAGTTACCCTGGATTTACCCAGAATCTGTGCCCGTCTTTTTTCCCCCTATGCAATGGTTTTCTTAGCCTGTAATGTAACCCCCCTGTAAATCTGGATCACTGTTCATTGCATAACCCCCTTTGTGTTCCAGCCAGTGCTGTAAAAGCATCACCCAGGTGAGGAAACAAGGGAAGACAAATATCACAGGCAGATGCCTTATTACAGCGTGTGAACAGCTTCCAGAAATGACTCTGGACAAGGTGATTACTACTGAGATATTAGGGGCCATGTGTTTTTATCACCACAGTGATGGAGAAGAGATCTCTGGCCACAAAACTCTGGCATTAACTCAACGGAAACCAAAGTTTGGCTGGACGGATGAATGTGAAAGGAACTGCTCTGGGGAGTGGGCTGGACCACATTCTCAAATAGCAACGACCCCTGCGCCCCCCTACTCCGACACCCTGCCTAACACCCCCTTCCTTTCAACTTCCTCTTCACAACTACCTTCCTTGTTTTCAAAACCTACCAGGGATTTGCTCCAACCTACTGTAGGGGCCATGGATCCTGTCTCTCCCTGTCTCTTGTGCATCCATAAAATCCTCCCCTTCAGACCTGATAGCGTGTGATACTCCCTTTGGACTGTTGTCAGTGCTTACATTTGTGCCAGGATTTGCCAGTCCTGAGCCCCGGCACCTCCAGGCCTGGCGGTTCAGTTAGGAATGTAAAAAAATTGCTTGAGCCCCCCACACCAAATCGCTTGAGCCCTGCGACCTCTTTCCTTACAAATGAAGCACTGACGGCTGTAAAGGATCGCGCATAGTGCAGGGCAACAGAGAATCAAGCCCCTTCTCGTTCTCTCTCGCACCTTCCCTCGCCTCTTTCCACACCCGCCTCTGTTCACACCATCCTGCCACTCTCAGGAAAGGCCCCTCTGTTCCATCACTCCTGCCACTGGGGACTGCAGGCCTGGATCTCACCACCTCCCTTGCTCTGGAGGAGCAGTCGTTCATGTCAGGACTGCGTTTGTTCCACAGTGTTTCATAGAATCACAGAATATCAGGGTTGGAAGAGACCTCAGGAGGTTCTAGTCCAACCCCCTGCTCAAAGCAGGACCAACCCCAACTAGATCATCCCAGCCAGGGCTTTGTCAAGCCTGACCTTAAAAACCTCTAAGGAAGGAGATTCCACCACCTCCCTAGGTAACCCATTCCACTGCTTCACCACCCTCCTAGTGAAATAGTGTTTCCTAATATCCAACCTAAACCTTCCCCACTGCAACTTGAGACCATTACTCCTTGTTCTCTCATCTGCTGCCACTGAGAACAGCCGAGCTCCATCCTCTTTGGAACCCCCTTTCAGGTAGTTGAAAGCAGCTATCAAATCCCCCCTCATTCTTCTCTTCTGCAGACTAAATAATCCCAGTTCCCTCAGCCTCTTAAATCATGTGCTCCAGCCCCCTAATCATTTTTGTTGCCCTCCGCTGGACTCTCTCCAATTTTTCCACGTCCTTCTTGTAGCGGGGGCCCCAAAACTGGACACAGAACTCCAGATGAGGCCTCACCAATGCCGAATAGAGGGGAATGATCACATCCCTCAATCTGCTGGCAATGCTCCTACTTATACAGCCAAAAATGCTGTTAGCCTTCTTGGCAACGAGGGCACACTGTTGACTCATATCCGAAGTATCAAGAGTGTGCACCATTAGTTTGGTACAATTATGAGATGTTTTTTGCTCTCCTCTTAAATAACAGGGGTTGGCCCCTGCCAGAGACTGGACACCAGGCTAGATGGACGTGACCATCCCAGCCGAGAAGCATTTCGCCCCCCACCGAGGTATATGGCAACACAGCACACAGGACTATGGAGAATGCATTTGGCAACTTGCACCTCCCCGCGAGGTATATCTTCCCACCCTCTGCCTTCAGGCATCAACCAAAGAGTTGGCGTCTCCCTTTAAGGCGGCTTAATTAGTTTCTTTTGTTTTCAAGGGAGCTATTTCTCCAAAAAGGATTGACCCCTGTTTACATCCCAAAACACTAAACGTTCCTTTTATTAGGCATGCAAAATAATCCATAAAGCGTCTCCGCAATCCAATTCTTCTGAATTTACAGCTCTCCCTGTGCTATTAATCCTTCCCAGGTTTGGAGGGTTTTTTTCCATGTAGAGTAATTCATAAATGCCTCACTTTGAGTGCGTTTTATGGGCAGTATTAGGATCACTTGACTCTGGAAATGCCTGTGTGAAGTTATTACAATGGCTTTAATATACCACAGACTCCCTTCTAGCAACTGGGATAGCAGGGCATAACGTAACATTGTCAGCTGCTGGATGGAACAGCTCTCGCGGGATCCCTTGGACTGGGCCAAAAGAATAATAAAAAGGCCCGCCGCCGCCGAACGCCTCTGTGAATTGAGTCATCGGGAAAGGGTTGCTCGGGGGGATTAGTTTTAATTTGCTCATGCTGTAGCAATGTCAGGCCGCATGTGTTGTCAGGCAGCCCGGTGAGCCAGAATTGGGGGCACAGAGCCGGTGACAGGGAGCCAACTTCAGAACACAGAGCTAGCAGCTGGGCCCCACAAAACGGAAAAGGAAGCAGCATTGCTTAGGGCAGGGGGTATTAGGCGATTTTCCAAAGAGCTCCCCCTGAGAACAATGTAATAATCATGACACCAACCCCTCGCTTTTACCTAGCACTTTTCATCGGGAGATCGCGAGGCCCTTTACCAGGGAGGTCAGCAGCATTAGCCCCATTTTACAGATGGGGAAACTGAGGCACCTAAACTGAGGCTTTAGGTCAGGAAGTGAAGAATACTAGTGCTAGTTGAAATGCCGGGGCGGTTTAGAAGGGAGAACTGAACGCATCTAATGATCATACCCCATAGTAAGGCGGGCGCAGAATGAACATTTTCCCTTTGGATTCTTTCCAATGCATTTCTCCCCCACCTCTGGTTTAGAAGCGCAAGGCAAGTGTGCTCAAGGATGGGCCTGGAATTCATGTGTAAAGCCCTGACAGCTAGAGCTTTATTCACAGGAAGAAAGCAGGAAAAGGCAGCTATTAAAACATAAATGACAATGGAAACAGTAATAAATCCTAATACCAGGACTTGGGGTACAAGGGCTCCATCCCCTCCTCTGCTACAGACTTCCTGTGGGACCCTAGGCCAGTCACTTAGCCTGTCTGGGCACCAGTATTCCCCTCTGTACGATGGGGATAGCAACCCTGCCCTGCCCCACAGAGTGTTGTGAGAATAGGTACATTAAAGATCTGAAGGCACTTAAGGTTTATTGACGGAAAGCAAAGTACAAAAGCCAGGGGTTGCTAGTACTTAGTGATATAGGGCCTTTCAGCAGAGGGTCTCCAGGAGGGCACTTCGCATGCTTAGCGGATTTCGCCTCCGCTCCCTCCCATGTGAGGCAAGTGGTTGTTGTTACCCTATTTTACAGCTGGGGAAACTGAGGCACAGAGCATTTAAAGCCAAAAGTCAATGGGAGCTGGGAGCTCCATCCAACTGGACTCCAAACCATGGAGGCTCCCAAAGTCAGTGAGCAGGATGTGCCTGCATGTGACTTCCCCAAGACCACCCAGGGAGTCTGCAGCCCAGCTGGGAAGAGAACCCAGGAGTCCTATCACCCAGGCCCCTCCTCTGTAAACCCCATCACGCCCCAGGACCTCAATCTTTTTGTCTTGTCAAGAACTCCTAAAGTAGCCACCTTCCCTCTCAAAGGTGTCTTACAGCCACGGAGGTGCAAATATTTATCCATACTTGGAATTGCAAAGTGAAGGCTCACTAAGTGTTCCCAGACACTTGAAGGCGGTTGTTGTTTCAAAGACCCGGCCTGCGGACACCTGGCTGGAATAAATCAGCAGATGCAAACGCTGAGGGTGATTGAAGCCCTTATTAGCCCTTCACCCGTGAATGTCAAGGTCACTGCACTATTTCACTGAGGCACCTTTTTAAAAGGTTTCTGTTATCAGTGGCTGGGAATCCCTGCGAGAGGAATATGTCCCATGGATAAGGACATCAGCGGGTGGGAGATATTACACGCTGCTTCTCTGACGGATGGAAGACTTGCTGTGCCATGATTATTCATCACGACAAATCGTAGCAACGATCATAACATAAAACACTGTGGCCCCGATCCAGGAAAGCCCTTATGCACGTGCTCAGAGCTACGCGTTAGAAGAGACCGCGAGGCTTCCTCCCCCCCCGCCCCGAGAAGTCGTGTGTTACATAAGCCCTGACCCAGCAGTTTTCCTGGGTTGACGTCCAGAGGCAATAATCACAGACCCAAAGCACAAATTTTCCTGTGCGACTCGAAGAGTGAAGCATCGAACTGAACTAACACCCTAACCATAGGATCCTCTTTTCCCTCAGATCACTCCTCTTCCCTCTTTTCCTCCCGCAGGGCTAAGCCTGCTACCTGCACAGTAATACCTGGGCCAGGGACTGGAGACCAAGGCAGGAGACGGGGTAGAAGGCAGCCTATGGAGAAGGGAAGGGAAGAGAGTAGAGGAAATGGAAAGGGATGGAGAACTGGAAGGGGCCTAGGTGAAGGGCTGGGGTGACATGCACTGTTTGGAGTCTGATCTCCTGTGCCTGGGTGTTGTTACTGCCAGGCCCTGAGGCTGTGGCAGGTTGCTATGGAGACATCTGCCCTCTGCCACTTTTCTCCCAGGATCCGGCATGGTCACACCTACCTTCCCTCTCAGCTAGGGAGATCTGCGAGGAGCTGTCCTGCTAACTAACCCTCTGGGTCTTTCCCTCCAGCTCCACTCCTCAGCCAGATGCTAAGCCAAAGGCAAAGACAGAGGAAACCCCACTAGATTGGAGGAGGGTAAAAATCCTAGGACTCTCCCCTTACTGCAACAAGCAGCAGCAGCCAGCCAGTCAGGTACAGACCAGGCCAAACCCCATGATGCTTTGCGGCACACGGCCCCTTCTGCCCAAAACCTACGATCCCCGCTCGGCCAAGGCCAGGGGAGAAATCGACAAGGTCTGCGCTTTGGAAAGAAACGGCCAATGCAGCCCCTTCCCTCGTGCTGCTGCAGCATATTTTCTTACTCGGGGAAAAACAAACAGGCAGCAATCAGGGGACGGACAGGGGGCTGCCGCTAATCACCCGACCGGAGGGAGCGGCTGGGGCTAGCCCCGTTGTTTATGAGACATAACCAGCCATGTGACGCAGGTTGGGCCATGCAGGGTCATGAGCGATTTAGCTTGGTATAAACAACAGAGCCCGGGCCAGGGCTGTAATCTCTCCCAGGTGCCTTTGCTCCTTTGCCATGTGCCGAGCGGCAGGATCCGAAGCTTATCAGGGGAATATCCTTCTCCGCCCAATGTCCTTCCCTGGAATGTCTGCACCCACCAGGGCTGACTCGCCTAACAGCTCGGATGGGGAGGGACGCAGAGCCCCTTCGATGGAGGCATCGGGCTCCCCATTGCCCTGCACCCTTGTGTCATTATTTACACCAGTGCACAATAAGTGAAAGAGGCATAAGTCACGGCCATCGGGCTCCGGTAGCACTTTAAACCCTGTTTGCATGGGTGCAATTGACAACACAAAGTGCAGGGCAACAGGGAACTGGGACTCAGAGGGCGGGACAGTGGGTAAGCAGGGCCCGGGCCCGGGGGGCAGGACCGTGGGCAAAGGGGCCCTAGCAGTGAGGTTTCATCCTGTTGCTTGTTTACTCCATCCCATCAAGCGGGTTCCTCCCCCCAGCTCTGGGCATTCCAGACTGACACTCTGGTCTGTGGAAGGCAGACGCTGCGCGGGGAGTGTTTACACTGGATTCAGCAGCATCTCGGTCCTGGAGAGCAGGGACTCCCCTCAGGCTGCCTCCTACGAGTCAGAGCAAGGAGGGGAATTAGATCTAGAGCCAGAGACAGACTCCAGGTTTCTGCTGAGCTAGGCTTGGCACAGTGCTGATCCCGCAAGCGGGGTGGGAGCTACCCCGTGGGCTTCCGCGGGGGCAGGATTGGCCCATGAACCATTCGGAAGCAGTTTCCTTTAGCGATCAACCCAGCCCGGCCCACCCGCACCATGCGGAGATCCAGCTTCACTGCTTCCCCCCCGTTTCAATGGTTTTCCTGGGTCGGACCCGCCCCCCCAGATGCACTCACCCAGCTCCAGTAGATTGGGGGTCTCACACAGAGATTTCTCCACCTGCAGCGATGGTGAAGATGAAACTCTTGGCCCCATCACCAGGGCATCAAACTGGAGCGATGCCACCATCAAAAATCCTCAGCCTCCTGCTTTAAAGTGGTCCATGTGGCAACAGGCACAGGGCAAGGTCTTTGGGGGAATCGTTTGGGGGGCCCAGCTGCACCCCGACCCCAGGAAGAATTCAGGATCAGCACATTTTGGGTGCATCTCCACTAGAGAGTCACCTCAGATGCCAAGGCCCGAAGGGACCTAGTGGGACCTGCTGCCTAGCACAGGGCAAAGAACTGCTCCACAATGATCCTCTCTGGCTTCGGCCTAGGACAAGACTGTGCGGTCACTCAGCAAACGTGCCGTGGGCTGCCTCTTCCACCGGGTCAGATGGGCAGAGGGCGCATCCCACGATTCACAGCGCCACTGCGAAGGGGAAAGCTTTTGCTGGCCCGTGGGGGAGAGCTTGCCAGCCTCTTCCAAAGACTGGGAGCAGGAATCCAGGAACGCCCCCAGCCCACCGCGCTCCAGAAAGCCGCATGCCTCATTTCAGGCTGTGGCCTGTCATGACGGCAGTCACTGCACACATCCCGCACAGAGCCAGGGGTTAGAGCAGATTCTCTGAGAGGAAGGAACAAAGGCCTTGTAGGCCGGTCCATCCAACTCCCACAGATGCCTTCCTCCAGCACCCCCCCATGGGGAAGCCCATTCAAATTCCCCTGGGGTGGCACACAGATTCCAAGGCCCCCCGTGTCTTAGACCCCTTGGGGAGGTCCCTGCACATCAATCCCCCAGGGCTGTCTCCAGCCAGAGCGTCGAGCGATTCGTTTCCAGTTTGAACCTCAGCTTTACCATGGAAGGGTGTCCCCGTACTGGGGAAAGGCCCCGTTTGCTAGGTTCGTCGGCCTTTAAAAGAACCATCAGGATTTCAGGAGAAAAACACTGGCCTCTCCCTCGGGCCTTTGTTTATCCTACAGTATAAATATCTCGTGCGACTCTCTCCAACTTTCCACTACTCGGCCTTCCCAAGAAGCTGTTGAGTGGGAGGCTTCGGAGAATGGCCTGGGATCAGGAGGGCCGGGTTGTGGGGGGCATGATGCGAGTGTTGAGAAACCCTAGGCTTTTCACAAGGGAAAGAGAGAGACAGACAGAGACAGCGTCAGGGCTGCGGTGTACCCCTGGCCTCCGAGCTCGTTCGCTCCCTCATCCCACACGCATTCCGCGTGGTTCCGCTGCATTTATCGCCCTAAGCCTCTGTGGAGAGGTTTTTAATATCCATGAGAGGTGAGGGGGCCCATCAGAAAGCTACTGGGTCTAGGCCATGCATTCCTCAGAAGACGCTCCTGCCTACCCGACAACTCCCTCCAGCTCTTTCCCCGGGGGCCTCGCAGGGTGCCATTGATTAGACCTGGAGCGACTTCGGCCCAGGGCAGACCCAGCCTGATTGCTTGTTGTTTCTAATCAGGAAACCCGAGGCTACAGGAAATGCTCTGGAAAGAACCCACACACCACCCCTTCTTTGTTTGGAGCTGGCTGATGTAGGTATCGGTGTAGCCCATGCGTTACAGCTCCCCCGCACGGAGGGGAAGATTTGGACAGTCCCCAGCCAGGGAGCCTTTGCTCAGTTAGCTCCGTGCATTTAGCACCGGAGTTCCCCAGCTCAGTCCATGGGAGGGCGGCCGCCCCGTGGAGGTAGAAGGAGGATAGGGGTGCAGAGATAGGGAGGGGAAAGAAGTGGATGGGGCTCACAGATGCCTCCTCATGGGCAGGCCGAGGGGGAGTGGCAGGATGTCGAGTGGAACAGAGGAACAGAGTGTAAAGGCAGGGACTGGCTCCATTCCCACACCCACAGCCAGCACCCACCCCATGCCAACTCAGGGGCCTTTGAAGATCCCAGCCCCTATGAACAAACGAGCACCCCTGTGCCACGGCAGCTGAGAGCGCCCGAGGCTCCCAGAAATAGGGAACCGGGCCACTATCCAGGATAAAGACCCCTGAGCACGAGGAACAGCTTGGAGGCGCACCGACGCCCAACCAGGCTGCAGCTGGTAACGGCTTTCAGTTCCACCCCCCCCCCCTCCACCCCCACCCCCAGGCTGGTAACAGCAGCGCTGTCCACTTAAAAACCTCACCCAACCCCACAGGAAAGAAACCTCCCAAGACGAAGGGGAAGGCGCTGCCTGGAGAAGGGTACAGGGCTTCCCACATGTTTATTCTGTGGTTTCAGGGGCTGCCAAGGGCAAACGGGGATGTGTGGAGGCAGGCATATATTAATTACACGCCCAGCAGCACGGCCCCTGTTTGTTTATTGGCATCCAACATCATAACACATCCCAGACGCTACTTTGTCAGCGTCGATCTCCTACCCTACCAGCCCCTTATTAGTCAGCGCCAACAACTGCTTGGGGCTAGTGACATTGCATTACTAACACGGAGCTACACTGTTTGTCCCTCTCGAGTTTATGTCTGGCCGCGGCTGCGCACTGCTGGGGATCTGTGAACAAACTCACGTTCCCCAGCCACGCACGCGCGTCACCCATGTGCTCTTGGGTAAAACGTGCTCGGATCGTTTTTTTACTAGGGTATTTCACCCTGCTCCTTATTATCATAGAATATTAGGGTTGGAAGAGACCTCAGGAGGTCATCTAGTCCAATCCCCTGCTCAAAGCAGGACCATCCCTAACTAAATCATCCCAGCCAGGGCTTTGTCAAGCCGGCCTTAAAAACCTCTAAGGAAGGAGATTCCACCACCTCCCTAGGGAACCCATTCCAGTGCTTCACCACCCTCCTAGGGAAATAGTGTTTCCTAACATCCAACCTAAACCTCCCCCACTGCAACTTGAGACCATTGCTCCTTGTTCTCTCAACTCCATCATACGCAATCTCGGTTCGGAAAACAATATCCCCAAGCCAGCTTCCTAAACAAGGGCGTGTTAGAAAGGGGGGAGGGGGGCGGGGGGGGAAAAAAAAAAAATCGCTAAACATGGGCCAAATTTTCCCAGATTCAACACCACACAGTCACAATTTACATACAAGTAGCTTCATGAGGGGAATTCAGAGCCACGACAAATCCATCTTCTACCAGCAGCATTCAACTTGGGCCCATCCCTTCCGAGAAGGTTGCTGTGTTCGGGAGATCCGCTCCAGCCCCTGGTGTGAGAATGAGGAGGGAAGTGGTTTTCCCAGCCCATGAAAATTTGAGATTGAGATTTGTCTTCAACCAAAAATCAAGCCCAAAAAATGAAATCTTGAAAATTTTCATGAACCGGAGGTGGGGGCCGGGTGGAAATCAAAAAAAGATTTCAGTTGAGGTTAATTGGAATTATCCAAATGGAATGTTTCAAAGTGTTTCATTTTGATCTTTTTTTAAATCTTTCAGTTGCTTTCTATGCTTTTTTTTAAAACTATAATTATCTTAAATTACAAGGCAAAAAAGCCATTGCCAACCAGAAAACTGGAATTGTTTTAAAAATGTCAAAAGATGGGCTATTTTGAACATTTGTTTTCATATCAAATAACTTGTCAAAACCAGCTCTTCTCCTCCAGCCCCCATGCTGTTTTGGTTTCGGTATGTCTGCAGTTCCCGACAAAGAAAAACTCGTATTGAAAAGTACTCAGCTAGTTCTACTCAGGGTAATTCTCCCATCTCCCTTTTCTAGCAGCTACCACACTCAGTCCAGCAATGCAGGGACAGACAACGGGGAAGCGATGGAAAAAAGCGGTTTCTTCTACAGCCGCTTTCATCAAGCCATCAGTCAGGCTACGGGGGTGTAAATGCAGTGTTGCTCACTCATAAGACTTGTGATAATATCGCAAGGGGGTGGGGGATAGATTAGGTTCCGGTTAAGTTTTTTTTGCCTACCAGGTTAAAAACATAGCATCTCCTATTTTGGAATGCATGGAACTGGTAAGGTTCTTCGCAGTGTTGCCAGTCACTGTGATGTTTACCATGAGTCTCATGATAGCTGGTAAAAAGAACAGGATACAGACGAACACGGCTGCTACTCTGAAACAGGACAGCTGGTGTTTTTAACACCCCAGCTCCTGGAGTCATGTGAATATGCAAGAATCTCAGCTTGCCATTTGAATGAAATTTCTATCCCTCGTAGTCACAGAGAAGGGCTTGGAAACATGACCAGAGTGCACCTTCCAGGCTCAGATGCCAGAATGGAGCCTGGCTCTTGATTTTTTGGCACGTTTGTCTTCCTCTCCTCATTGGTCTGATTAGCACAGAGTAGGCAAAGGCCCCTGTTGAGCTGGTTGAAAAAAAAAATGCCCAGTGTTTTTTGGTGGGAAATTTTAAAAAATATTTGAGGCTTTTTTGGGGGGTGGGGGAGGGAGGTTCCCCAAATTTTCCTGTGATTTGATTTGGAGGGTGTCCAGTTGCCAGGCCACCTTCCCCACAAAGGCCGCTAGGAAGGGGAGCTGTTTGGGCACAGAGGATAGACATGCACCCCTTACATTCAGAACAGTCCCCGTCCCCAAACTTCAGGATGCTGTTCCAAACCCCATTTGTTTGGGGGCCCCCCAATTGTTAGAAGAGCCATTTAAAATAACCTGAAAGTCACCAGGACTCACCACCCAATGGGCCAGGCCATAAAGGGGATGTCTACACTGCAGCCAAACACTTGCTGCTGGCCCGTGTCAGCTGATGGAGGTTCATGGGGCTGGTGTAGATGTTTGGGCTCAGGCTGGGATCCTCCCCCATTCCCAGGACTCAGAGCCCATGCCCCAGACATCTACACTGCAACTGTATAGCCCCGCAGCTGAAGCCTGAATCAGCTGATAGGTGTTTAATTGCAGTGTAGGGATGATGTTTGCAACATTGGCAGCTGTGATCTCCTGGTGCAGCGTGACCCCTTCAGGCCGATTCATGGATAAGCACTTTTGGCCAAAAGAGTCCTTTTCCAAAATGGATTTGAATGAGGGCACACTGACCTCTGTTGACTCAATGCAAAACCTTGCGAGACTCCATGGATTTGTCAGCATTCCAGAATCATATTGCTAGTCCACCACTGAGTCCAGGACAAAGGGAATTGCTTTAAAAAACATGCAAAAATTCAAATAGCTTGTATTGTTATATCTCCACCATAAGGACTAAATGTTGCATCTCTGTCCAGGACAGAACAGAGGCAGCATCTTTAAAAGAGTCATTGAGAACACGGAGTATTCAGGATTGCTCCTCGGAATAGCCAGCTGCTCACACAGAACAGAAATTCTGGCCTCTCTTAAAAGCAATTGAAGGAGACTAAATAAACTAGCCCTTAATCGGACATGGAGAGAACCCGTTAGAGAGATCAGTTTTAGTTGTCTGTGGGAAAAAACAACAACAAATCTATGCACTCCATTACCAGGGTATCTAAGCACCGCACAATGTCACAACCTCCCTGTGAGACGGGCAGTGCCACAGAGGGGAAACTGAGGCACAGATACTGGGGACCAGATTTTTTTTTTAAAGGTATTGCTTCTTTCAGTGACAAGCCCAATGCAGAGGTTGCTGACCATCATCTTTCACAGTCATGACAGAGTAGTAAAACTTCCACGCTCCTTTAGAGACCGCTCTATCGGATCATATTTCCGACATAACTGGCTCTCTGTCTTCCTCTGCCTGGTTCACGTGCGATCTTGCCGGATAGTAGGAGCGCTGGGAGCAAGTTGATCTGCCATCAGTGGGCTTTGCATCCCCAAAAAGATGCTATTTTGGCACCTAAATAATAATAATTCCTATAAGTAGTGTTATCCTATTCAGTGCTTTTTACCAGCCGATTGCAACATGCCCCACAACATCCCTTTGTAGCAGGGAAGCACCAATAGCTCCATTTTACTAAGGCACAGGTAGGCTAAGTGACTTGCCCAGGATCCTACAGGAAGTCTGTGGCAGAGCAGGAAATGGTACCCAGGGAATGGTCTTCCAGGTCCCAGCTAGCACCTGAACCAGGGCTTTTTGTTTGGTGATCAAAATGGGGTGTGTGTGGAGCTCTCTGAAATGCAGGATTGTGTGTGTGTGTGTGTGTGTGTTTCCATTTTGTGGGAAATTTTGCTCTTTCAAAGTTTCCTGCAAAGTGGAAAATCCTCCCCACCAAACTTTGCTTCAGAACCAGCGATGTGTCCAAAACAAGCTAGGCTGAGTGAATGGCAGGGTGCTTGGAAGCCAGGAGAGCCCCAGTTTGAGCCAGTGTTCAAGGCTTCGAGACTCCCTGCTGCAGAACCAGGAGTGGAGCCCCACTTAATAGCCAGCACTCCCAGGTTTCTCAGACTCCAGGCTCAGTGCCCAGAAGCCCCTGGCATAACTGCCTGACCTTGGGCATGTGACGGAGGCCTGTCTACACACAAGAGTTATACTGCTTTAACTAAAGCAGTACAATCCCCCAGTGTAGACAGTTATACCGGTATAAAGGTGCTTACGCCAGTTGTGAACTGATGGGTTCTCACCAGCCCCACGGAGTTCGGCAGACGATCGCTAATTAGGTATCTTGGCCCTGGGGCTAAACCCTAGATCCCACCACACCGAGCTGAGCTGTTCACCTCAGAAGAAATACGGAAGCTGGTGAGAAGGTGGGAGTACTTACAAAAGGGATGTATCAGTGTTACAGGGTGAGACTGGCCCTTTTAAAGGAGTGAAGCCAGAGAGCCTGGGACTCACCAGCTCACTCCAACTGGGCTGCAGAGGGGACACAGTCCTAGAGAGGGAGAATTCAGACAGGGAGCCAGTCCAGAGGCCCAAGAGCAGAAGAGCTGGGCTGAGAGCATCAGGGAGGGGACGCCCTCAGAGGAGGAAATGGTCAGAGTAGTGGAGCCACATCAGGCTGGTGAAAGTGGCAGGCAGTCGGGGACAGGGTCACCTACGGACTTCCCCAGGCCAGAGAGAGCCGAAGGCTAGCAGCTGCAGAGCTTGAGGCCTGCTGGCTCTCTGGGCCAGATAGCTGATGCCAGAGAGGGCTGAAGTCTGGGAAAAAGATGGAGGGGTGAGTGCTAGAGCCACACCTGGGAAGGAAACAGGGTAGAGAAGTACCCCAGCTGGAAGAGCAGGAGGAAAGCACCAGAGCCATACCTGAGAGCCAGAGGTATAGGGAGAAATGCTGGAGCCTTACTTGGTGGTAGGCCTTGAAAGATTGACTGTGCTGGGGAAATCTGGACTACAGTTGTGGGGACTTATAGGATAACCCCACAAAGAGCTAGTTATGCTTGGAAACTTGCTGGAGATACTGGGGACTCCAGAACAAGAGGGGAAACTGAGGTAGGCCCATGGTAGAGAAGGCATGCAGGTGCCCAGGAGAGGGAAATCAAGGCAGAGGGCCATTTGCAGGGCCACCTGAGGCCACCCTTATGATCAAACAATCTTACAATCAAGCAGCATCCACACCCAAAGCCTTTAGTCCCATTTCCACATACGTTCTCTTACTTCTCAGGCAAGTCCAAAACTTCCCAGAGAGGCTGCACCCAGCCTGTGCCCAACTTTCCCCAGTACCTTTCCTCCCAGGTGATCGCCTGGCCTCCTGCCCCTTTCTGGAGCTGTTGTCCTCCAGCCTTCTTGGTTATTAGTCTCACTACCGCCTCCCTAGCTGGGACATCAGGATCTGGCTTATATAGACCCCAGACCCCTCCCACTCTGAGCAGCCTCTGAGCGGATTGGTTAATGGGAGTCAGCTGCTTGGGTGTTTTTTTTCTCTCTCCCCATGTGACAGTTCATGCTGTCACACCAGTATAACTTCATCCTCTACAGGAAGGGGAACAAGCTATACCTGTATAAAGCACTTTTTATACCAGTAAAACTGCATCCACACTAGTGGTTGTAGTGATATATCAGGGAGGGGAAATCACAGCCTTAATTGACATCATTATACCAATATAAAATTAGTGCTTCTGTAGAATGAGAAGAATAGTGCCGCCCTACCTCACAGGGGTGTTGTGAGGCTAAAGATTGTGAGGTGGCAGGTGCTTAGGTATTATGGTGATGGAGGCCAGATAAGTATTTGAGACAGAAAGACTGAAATTAACAAAACCTGGGTTGTTAATTCTCAGCTATACTAAAGCCCTGATCCTGCAAACACAGGTGCATGTATGGAACATTACTCACAGGAGTAGTCTCATCAAGGTCAATGGGGCTAGTCATGTGAGTAAAGGTAAGCACTTGGCTAAGCTATGCAGAATCAGGGCCTGAAATAAAGACCAGATGAAATGAAAATGCTTAAAAGAAAATGGCTCAATTTATTTTTTAATGTGCAACACTATGAAAAGAGAATGAATCTGTCGTCTCAGCAAAGAAGGGATTTAAAATCTTTTGGCACCGCAAACAAGGTGGGCGTGATTACATCCAGGATCACATATTTTTAGCAAATGACGACTGATAAGAAGCACAAAAGAGCCAAGAGTTAAGTGGGCAAGCGCCAGGAGGGGGCATTCATAAGCTTTGCACGAGGCTTCCATTGCCACAAAACTGCAAAAGAGGAAAATGTTTCTTGTGCCAAAACAAAACAGAAGAAAACACCGAAATGTTCCTCTCCGCTGGATAGTCCCACACCCACTTTGATCAACAATATTGGAGCTGTCACGCTCACGTTCTAAAGTGGCCCTTCGTCTCATTGTCCCAGTTTGGTCTTGGGAAAGTGTAGTACCTAGGAACTGGGTCGTTTGCCTTTAAATAGTGTGTGAGCTTCCTTGTCCTCTCCTGCAGAAACCACCAAAACCTAACAGGGCAAGGGCGCGTATGTGTAACTGGGGCTCGTATGTTTGTATATACTGCAGTTAGTGTTTGCATTTGGAACCCAGCTCTGCCGCAGTTAAGGTTTATGCTTAAGGTTGTGTAACAAGCAAAGACACATCAGATGGACTCCTGCTTCTCAAGTGAGCAACCACCCGCTCCTGCTCCTCCCTCGCTTTGCTCTTCAAGACACGCCTCCTGCAAAGCCTTTCAGTCATGATCACTGGCAAGATTCCTGCCCCAAAGCCTCCAACTCATCCTGGCAACTCTCCCATCAGCAGGTGACATGCAACCATCAGCAGAAGGGCAGCTGGAAGCCCTCAATCCAACAGAACCAACGTGGACTATTTCCCCTAGTTAAGTATCCTCACACCTTTGTGCCAACTGTCCGTAATGGGCCATCTTGATTATCACTTCAAAAGTTTTTTTCCCCTGCTGATAATTAGGGTGACCAGATGTCCTGATTTTATAGGGACGGTCCCAATTTTTGGGTCTTTTTCTTATATAGGCTCCTATTACCCCCACCCACTGTCCCGATTTTTCACACTTGCTGTCTGGTCACCCTACTGATAATAGTTCCTCTCAATTAATTAGCCTCTTACAGTTGGTATGGTTACTTCCACCTTTTCATGTTTCTCTGAATGTATAAATATCCTCCTACTGTATGTTCCATTCTATGCATCCGAAGAAGTGGACTGTAGTCCACGAAAGCTCATGTTGAAATAAATTTGTTAGTCTCTAAGGTGCCGCAAGTACTCCTTTTCCTTTTGACTCCAGGGCTGTGCAAGATGGGGTTGGCACCAAACCAGTGCAAAGAAAAGGAGGGGCTAAGGTGTAGCCATAGGTGTGGCTAAGAAATGTGGAGCCCTGCCCAACCCGTCTTTGGCATGCCACCCCGACAACACCTCCTAATGGAACCATGATAATTCGGCTGCTCCTCGGACCTTGCATGCATGTGCAAGGATGGGGCTGGGGACCAGATTTGCTCACTACTTCCATCAGTGTATTATACCATCTAGCTAGAGGATTCAGTAAGGAAAGAGAGGCAGGGTGGATGATCTCAGAGACTATAAAGCTTTACTTGATGTGCTGGATGCAAGCAGCTGGGAACCAGTCCGTTAGCTGTGGGGCAGAGACCATCTTCTTATCATGTATCTTTACCAGCCCCTGAAACAAGGGGCCCTGGTCCATGACTGGGGCTCGTAGGCCCTACAGTGATGCAAATCATCAATAATAATAATAATTAATCAGTGGACATGTGGACCTCAGCAGTAACACCTGGCATTCAAATAAGCATTTTCCTGGAAGCCCGAGAAAAGTTTCCAAAACATGGCTGAAACAGAAGCAGGGATTTGCATAGGTGCCTAAGGGAATCAGGCACCTGCTTCCCATTGACAGTGGGGTTTGGACACCCTAAACCCCTTTGTAAACCCCCCCCCCCAAGCCTAAACCTTCAGCTGGTGCCATTTCCACTTGCCATCTGCTCTGGGCTGCATCGGCACTGACCTGCCTTCCATCCACCCCCCTTCCTCAGCACCAATTCTTTTCAGCTCCCCCAAAGCCCTCTGGGGGTCTGCGCTTCCCCCCTGGCCCCTCCTAGCCACCCCCACTCCAGCTCCCAGCAGCAAGGAGAGCCCCTCTGTTCCACGTGCAGAGAGATGCTGGGGAGAAGAGGGCAGCACTGTTAGCCTGGGAACAGAGAACCTGCCTTGGACCACTCCGCCTTTGCCTTTCCTTAGCCAATGATGCTCTATATTAAACAGCTTTTCCCCCGCCCCCTCTTCCTGGGCCGGATCCTGCCAGGGGCCGAGGATGCTCAGGATGCCAAGGGAGAGGCTGTGGAGACATTTGCTGTCCCCTACCCAATCAGAGGAGCCGTGGCACTGGAAAGGGGGTGCTTTATGCTGCTAGCTCTCCACCCACCCACACCCCTCCCTCCCTCCCTCCCTTCCTCCCTTCCCAGCACACAAAAGCAGTGCAATTAGCTGTCTTAAGGGAGCTGGGGCTTAGCCAGCTGCGAGCTGCAAATAATCATATACCTCCGAAGCAGCCCCCGGGCAGAGCAAGCCGCGGTGGCCGCGGCCGCGTTAAGAGAATACAAATCGCTGCCATCCATTTCCAAAGCGAAAGGCCAGCTCCTGCACTGAAGGCCAGCACTGATGCAGCTCCTTGTTCCCCAGCTGCAACAGCCTTGCCCAGCGGTATTTTTATTCCAATCCTGGACGTCCTAAGGAGCCCCCGGCTACAGAAGGAGGAATGCCCAGCTGGAATACAGGGGAGAGCTCCTTTGTTCCTCAGTAGCAAGAAGAGACCCTCAGAGGGTAAGTACAAGACGCCCTCCGTGCTTCCATTCTGCTGGGGAAAGGGTTGATGATGGAGACCCTGGGTCCGGCTCTTGGGGTGTTTTTTTCCTCCGCCATGCTCCGCAGGGATTGTGGCAGGGGGATTACAGCTCCGGGATCTGCATGGGCGCCGGGGCATGGCTGGTTCCTACAGGCGAGGAAATCATCCGTTAGCACAAATACGCTCCTTTCCCGGGCAGCGCATCCGGCAATGCACCAGGGTAAAGACAAATCTGTAATGCAGGAAGCGCCGCACAGACAGAGGGAGGGTGGGGAGGAGACCGCAGCAACCCTTCGCCACACAGCGCTCCGCCAGCCTCCTCCAGGGCTGGCTCCCACCTCTGACAAGGGCCACAGTAAATGGGAATACCGGGTTTCCTTAGGGATCCATAGAGCTTCAGCCCCCTTAAAGCAGCGTGCAGACAGAGCCGCGTCTCCTCCTCATCCATCATCATGGAGGCCCTCTTTAGAGAGGCCATCAAAACCACACTGGCTCTCACAAACAGCATCGAGAGGGCCGGAGAAGCAATGTTGCCTATAGTGAGGTGACTCAGGCTTTACGCTGATGTAACTGAGACTGGGATCTGGCCTGTCGTATTAAAAATACGTTACTATCTGGCCAACCCCTAAACACACAGACACCTCGTGTATATTGGACCCATTGGATTCAGCCTGAGCATTCCTGTACCTTTCATGCTGACCGCGCTTGTGTACAGGTGTGTCACGTCGGTTCTTCAGCTCTGACGATGGGCCTGATCCTGCCCCCTTTAAATTCAGCTGCTATTGAGATCAATGGGAATGGAATCCGGTCAACAGGGGAGTATATGGGGCCTTGCTAAAGGATCTGGCAACATACAGTCCTGATCCCGAATCCTTGCACGCTCTAAATTCCGACTGACTTCATTTCAAGCTTTAGGTGTGCAAGGAATATAGGGTCAGGCCCTAGATAGGATGGGCATGATTCTCATTGACCGGCAGTGTAACGGGGTCACAAAGCAGGAGTCCGCTACAGTCACAGTCACTCTGAGACCCCTTAGCACTGCCAGAGGCCTGATTGCAAATGAGAACTAGGCCCGCTGGTCCTGATTCTGCCTTCCCTTGCACTAGCGTGGATCAGGAGTGACTGCGCTGAAGTGAATGGAGTCACATCCGTATAAATCACATGGAAGCGGGTGCAGAGCCGAGGCCCCTATGCAGACATGTCCCTATAGGGTTTGACATACGTTTTTATAAAAATGGGACCCAGGTAGGGTGACCAGATTTAAGAAACAAAAAGTCGGGACACATGGGGGAAGCAAAAAAAAACCCGTCCAGAGCAGAGTTCTCCGAGCAAAAAAAAAAAACAGCAGAAGCCCCGATATTGGGATAAATGGCGTCCCACCCGTCCATCAGTCGGGACACAGGACATGGAGCCAAAAATCAAGACAGTCCCGATTTTATCGGGACGTCTGGTCACCCTAGACCCAGGACAAGTGATGAATGCACA
Source organism: Macrochelys suwanniensis (assembly GCA_033296515.1). Taxonomy (NCBI): domain Eukaryota; kingdom Metazoa; phylum Chordata; order Testudines; family Chelydridae; genus Macrochelys; species Macrochelys suwanniensis. The sequence goes on from CM065799.1 coordinate 7,118,141, forward strand.
AGGCTAACACGTGTATCTCCTGAGTGAAGGAGAGCCAGTGTCTTCCTCACAGCAGGCCTTCCTCATACACCCCTCTCTTCCTCTCTCAGTGCAGGGGGCTTAGCTGGGTCCCACCACAGAAATTTCTCTGGGCCACAGAAGAGAGTAACATCCACAGGGGACAGCAAAATGGAAACAGGTGTCGCTGCCACATGCCCTGAAACTGATCTTGTATCGTTATCCTTTAAACCCGTATTGACTTTCCGTTGGCGCTCGTGTTGGTTAACGTCAATATTAGTAGCACGGCAGAATAAAATCTGAAAGGTGAGCCTGCACGCCGCAGAACGGAGCGTGCTGGGTCCCTTGCGGATCACTGCAATGGCTCTGCTCAGAACTAGCATCTCAGACGGTGATTGATAAGCAGTTTGCTGCGGTCACATTTTATACGGAGCCTATGCTCCAGGACCAGCTGATTTGATCTATCCAGGGGTGTCAGTGGCCCCAAAACATCATGCCCAGGAGCTCACTGGCTCATGCTTTTATAAAGCCGCTGTGTTTTATGTAGAAAGTCTATAGAGTCACGCCAGATCTGAACACTCCCCCCACCCCGGACCCATGTCTGGAGCTAAATTATGCAAATGGCTGCTGATGTTGGAACAGACCATCATCAAAACCCCGGACTCCCACGCCCCTGGACTATCAGGGGGCTGAGAGTGGGCTGCAGATCCTAATGACTGTCGCTTTATGCTCAGCCTTCAGCTGCTGTGTCTCCTGTTCCAGACCGAGCCCCTCGGCGGGTGAAACCCAGTGCGGCCAGAGTCTCTCCCCGAGCGCGATGGGCACCACCGAAGCCACGCTGCGGATGGAGAATGTGGAGGTGAAGGAGGAGTGGCAAGACGAGGACTTCCCCAGGTCTGTTCTGGCAAAGCGGCAGCTAAAGGCCAGGGAGAATTGTACCAGAGGAGCAATAGGGCACCCGGGTCTGACAAGCAGGTCCTTGCAAAGCTTAGGCAAATTGTCATTCAGAGAGCAGGGATTTTGTGACTCCGTGGGTGCTCCGGAGCTGGCGCACCCACGGGGGGAAATTAGTGGGTGCTCTGCACCCACCGGCTGCCACGCTCCCCTCCCCACCCCACTCCACCTCACCTCCTCCCCTGAGCGCGCCGCATCCCCACTCCTCCGCCTACCTCCCAGCGTTTGCCACCGCCAAACAGCTGTGGCGCGGCTCAGGGGAGGAGGCGGGACCGGAGCGAGGATTTGGGGAAGGAGTCAGAATACAGGCAGGGAGGGGGCGGAGTTGGGGCGGGAACTTTGGGGAAGGGGTTGGAATGGGGGCAGGGGCGGGAGGGGTCAGGGCAGGGGTGGAGTTGGGGCAGGGCCAGGGGCAAAGAGGGGGGTCGAGCACCCACCGGCCGAGCAGAATGGGACTTCTGTGAGTCACTGCTACACGACGCTATTATAGGGTGACCAGACAGCAAGTGTGAAAAATCGGGACGGGGGTGGGGGGTAATAGGAGCCTATATAAGAAAAAGACCCCAAAATCGGGACTGTCCGTATAAAAACAGAACATCTGGTCACCCTATGCTATTATGAGTTGCAGAATCAGGTCCTAACTGCTCCCCCACCAGGGCTGTCAGACAGCCACGTAGAGAAAGACGGAGTTGCAGCCGCTCGCCCCCCCCAATCTGAATTTTTGCCCCTGGCCCCTAGCACAGAACCCGTCTCTCCCGGTTCCCGTCGTCAGCCTGTACCCAGCCCCTGGCTACACCCGTGCGTATCGCTCGGGAGGGTCCGGACACTGCCATGCAGCTGGAGCCGTTGAATGGGGTGGAGCGGTGCGGCCTGAATGCTGCGAGGACGCCTTTCTTCAAGGAGCGATTCTCTCTTCCCAGCTGCAACGGAATTGCTACCGCCGGGGCTACAGCCACCCTGTGTTCCCAGGACAGTGGGCCCGCTGTGTAACTCGGCCTGCTAAGTGCGGTCCCCTGGCAAGGCCGACCACGGTAGTCAGAGGTCTCCTGTCCTCCTTGTTGGCTGATCAGCTTAGCGCTGTTCATGGAAGTCCCAGCTGCAGGGCTAATCTAAGCACCTCTGTCTGCAGCCCACGGTCCCCCACTCGTGTTCGTTCACTCGTCCTCCCCACGCACAAGAATGAGACTCAGCCAGGCATTTGTGTTGCTAGAAGATGGGAACAGCCCTCACTTATTTCAGGGAGGGCAGGCAGTAGTGTAGCCGGGGGAGGGGGAGCAGGGGGAGCGGCCGCTCCCCGACTAAGCAGAAGCGGTGCCTTTTTTGTTCTCCGACACCTTTTGCTCCTACGCTGCAGCCAGAGCGGAGCATTTTTTTTTGCTCCCGGCGCCTTTTTTTAGCTCCGCTCCCCCGTGCTCTAAACCTGGCTACGCCACTGAGGGCAGGGGCCCCAAAATGGCAAAGAGCTCACGAGAAAGCAAGCTAGCCCTGAGCCAGAGATCTGCCGCAAGACTAGACAGCAGTCGTGACTCCCCCAAATGTTGTCGTTATTTCTATTACAGAAGCATCTAGCGGAACTAGGATCCCAGCTGAGCTCAGACTCCCCCCCCCCCCATAGTGCAAGGTGCTGTACAAACGCAGTGGCCAACAGGCCCACGTCTCCTGAGTCCCGGTCCAGTGCACTGACCACTAGGTCACGCTGCTATGACTATGCAGGAGCCACCAAGCTCCACTTTTTTTCAGTTGCAGCAAAGTCGCGACCTTATCATCATAACGTAGCACTTCTCGTAGGTTTCACCCCTCGGTCTCAGGGTGGGGCGATAGCCTGTATTCCCATTTTGCAGACCAGGAAACCGAAGCACAAAGAGCTCAGGTGACGTACCCAAGGCCACGCAGCAAATCAGTGGCGGCATTGTGAACGGAGCCCAGGTGTCTTGAATACCAGGCCCCCTGGCCTAGCCGCTAGACCACACTCCCGCTTACTGCATAGGGATTGAACAGGGAAAGAGGTTAACCTTTAATGTAAATAAAACCTAACCCAGCCTGTCGCTTGACCCATGAGCCCCTGCTGGACTGGCAGGATTTTGCTGGCGTTGGAGAATTTATTTTAAGATATTTTCACACTCCGATCACATAGACTGACCCGTCCGGCTTGCCTTTGAGCCCGTATCTCTCTGCCGGGTGATGTGCCGAGCAACTGTATTTGCTTAGCTGCCATTAGCCCCTCTGGCTACGAAGGCGCAGGCCGGGTGACGTGAATTCAGCGCCCGGCAACGGGCAGAATGTGAACATTGGGGGAGAGGAGGGGAAGGGATAGCTCAGTGGTTTGAGCATTGGCCTGCTAAACCCAAGGTTGTGAGCTCAATCGTTGAGGGGGCATTTAGGGATCTGGGGCAAAAATTGGGGATTGGTCCTGCTTTGAGCAGGGAGTTGGACTAGATGACCTCCTAAGGTCCCTTCCAACCCTGATATTCTATGATTCTATGATTCCCCATAGGCAGCCGGTTCTTGGGGTGAATTTCCTGTCCCCTGGCAGCAAAGGGGTGGTACCCACTGCTGCACAACTGGGCTGAGCGCTCTCACCCAGGCTGAGAATGACCTAAGCGGCACCAGCAAGAAGAGACTCCTCCCCGCCTTCCCTAGAGCTCCCTGAAGGTTTAATCTCCTGGCTACAGCACGTCTCGGCTGTTTGTGTGACTCCAGTCCCGCAGTGATGCTGTAGTGATGCTAGAGGGTGGATGCAGGAGCATGCTCACTGTGGCGCTAGCATCCATCTAATCACAGCAGAGGCGCAGGCCATTCGCCGCCTGAGAGCAGGTGCCTTATATGGTGAAACTGGCCATCAGATGATCGGGCCAGAGCAAAATGGTGGCCCGTGACCCTTAGAAAAGCTGCTTTAGTCAGGAAACTCTGGAAAAGGGAAAGATTAAGCTAGCTGTGTGGGAAGGAAAATTCAAGGGCAGATTTGCCCTAGGAAGGGGGATACAGCAGTCTAAGCATCCTTTGGAAAGGTAAGGAAGACCCCGCACCTGTGACTTTTAGACAGATTCTGTTGCTAAATGAAAAGGATGTGAAATCCCGCATCAGCATCATAAATCCCTGAGCCTCACGGCAGCGGGTATTTTGATACACCCAAGCCAGATGGCTGGGTTTTTTGACAGTGCATCACTCGATTGTGTCAGGCATCAGAGGGTCAGATCACAGTCACAGAACCAACCAGGGAAACAGAGAGAGAAAGAAAGGCAGACTCGTGTGTGTGTGTGTGTGTGTGTGTGTGTGTGTGTGTGTGTGTGTGTGTGTGTGTGTGTGTGTGTGTGTGTGTGTGTCTGTCCCCGAGCACACGTGTGTGTGTGTGTGTGTGTCCGTCCCCCGTGGATCTTTTGCACTGATCTAGGAATATTCTTATTTCTTACCAGTTTAGGGTACTGCTGTTTGCTGGGCTGGACCTTAGAGGCAGGGCCAATGTGCCTTGCATCAGAACTTGTACACTCATTAATATACAACAACCTCCCTTCATTTGAATATTTATACAGTTTAATTTGATGGCTCAGGGCTCCTCCGGCCGAGGGGGGCCACTCAGGGCTCCTCTGGGGGGTGGGGGAGCAGGGGGTACGGGGCTCTGGCTGAAGGGGGGCAGGCAGAAGGGGCAGAGCCCGGGATAGCCTCCCCGAAGGGGGGCTCCAGCCACCACCCCTGTGCCTTGGAGAGAAGGAGTGCATGGCAGTCTCCAGGGTATGTTGCAGATTAGGGCAGCTCGCAGAGTTGGGGGTAGAAAAATTGCAACGTGCCGCCTATGCCACGGGCCAGATTTCCCCCCCACCTTCCTTGGGCAGAAGGATGAGGTCAGGCCCCAGCTAACCGGCCCAGGATGGGTGCTGACGTGCCCAGAGTGTCTGGTCACCCTAACTCCAAGGCTCCCTTCTTGGCAGGACGCACACAGTTTGGGGGCTCCTTCAGGGAAGGCCAGGGCGGGGGCTATGGCCCAGTGAATGCAGCAGCCAAATCCACCTGCTCTGAGTAGCCAGCACAGCCCATCGCGCGGCTGAGCTCCAAGGCTTCTGCGTGGCCTTGTCTTTAGTCCGTTTCCCCTTCCGGCTGTCCAGGGGCCCACACAAGGCCATGCTGTCTGGGCTGCAGACACAGCCGGGGAAGGGTTAAATCCAAACCAGGAACTTTAAATGAGAACCCAGGAGAACATTTCAATGCGTAAAACTTGACAACAGCCCGGCTGCGGCTGTGCTAAGGCCACAACCTATCATGCTGGTCTCATTGTTTCCTTGTGCGCCTCCATTGGACGGGCTCCGTCTGCTGTGTCTTGTCTTATACTTCGATTGGAAGCTCCTTGGGGCATGGACCATCTGTGTGTTTTCTCTTTGCCTAGCACAACGGGGCCCTGGCCCATGACTGGGTCTCCTATGTGAATACTTTATTATTGTTATTAGATTCGGAGAGGAGCCTCATTGGGTAAGGAAGCAACGGTGTAAGGCCCCGTGTAATAGTGAGAATGACTAAACAATCCCTCCCTACAAGAATCCACCAAGCAGGGGAGTGAACAGGTCTTCCGGGTTCAGCAGCTCTGCTAGACTCACCTGTCTGTCAACATCCCCCCTTTAAGGCTGGCAAAGGGGAGTTTTCGGAGGAGGGTTAACACAACAGCCATCAAAGACTCCTTCTGCAGAAGCTAAGCGTTCCTCAGACCTTAGTTCCTGAAGGAGCCTCCTCCATTAATAGATATGACACAGATGGACACTGTAGATGATGAATGAGGGTTTCCTACTGGGTATGTTCCTCACGTGCATCACAGGGTTAATTCACACTGCTGGGGGCAGTAATTTAGTACCTTGAATTTGATAAATACGACGGGCCTAATATACTTATAGACAGTCGTTACGAAGCCCAGGGAACTGGGATGAACGGACTTTAATAGCGGCATCTCCTGCTAATTGTGCTCTTTTTTTGCCTCTGGACCCTTTGCTTTGGCTGGTTTGCAGACCCCTCCCAGAAGAGACAGGAATGGACACCTTGGGCAGCCCCGCAGATGAGAACACATCCTGTAAGTATCAGCCATGCCTCGTTGGGCTTCGAAGAGAGTATTTTGCTGAGCCCAGTGGGCAGCAGGCCGTGGTTAGAGAAGATTCCCTTCAAGTCTCGGCAAAAAATCTTGCATGGGGGACGAAACCAAGAACCATTTGAGTGTGTTGCAGAGTCACAACAAGCGGGGGGAACAGGTATTTTCACAGTGATGAGAATTTCCAAGGACTCCTATTTGAATTGTGGGTGCTCAGCCCCTCCGAATTATGTCCCACCCCCCCTCAACATCCTTGAGTGGGATGCCCCATGGCCTCCACTCAGCTGGGACACAGCTGTGCCCGCAGCCTCAGTGAGCTGCTGCAAAGCAGCAGGAAGAGTTTGAAAAGCCAGATGCTCATTGATAAACTGAGCAATTGCTACCATAATTCACTTTGCTCAGAACAGAGTTCAGCCCGGAACGCTCATCGCAATTACTTGATCGAGCTTCAGAATAGAGCAGATATAACGGCTCCACGCGCTCCACGAACGGAGCCAGAATATTATTTAGCACTTGTTTAATAGGGGGAGGATAGGCACCCTAAGGATCGATCCTTATTAATATCTATTATTTGCATTGCTGTGGCAGCCATGGGCCGAGACTGGCTGCTATAGACTCATAGACTTTAAGGTCAGAAGGGACCATTCTGATCATCTAGTCTGACCTCCTGCACATTGTGCTAGGCGCTGCACAAACACAGCACAAAAAGACGGTTGCATTAGTGGCCCCAAACATGTTTATCTGGTTAGTTTATCCTTTAAGTAAAAGTTGTTCTGTTCATCCCTGTGCTTTCAGCTCTGCCGCTTTCGTTGTGGTTGGCTATTGATGGTAGACGTCTCCTAAGATCAGAGAAGCATGTTTAGCATCATAGACAGGACTTGAGAGAACAAGTGACTGGGCTAAGGCCCTACCTGGAAGTCAGTGGCAGAGCCAGAATGAGAACTCAGGAATTCTTTCGTCGCAACCATATATTTAGTTCACTGTACCATGCTGCCTCCTCTGTGAGGAAGGGGGTCAGCAAACCACCATTGCCAATCAGCCATAGCAAGGGTTCCAGAGATCAAACCATGAAAACAATCATCAGGCTCTTAATTAGGCTCAAATATGGGTTCTGGCATCAATAGGCCCCAAATTGGTCTATTCTTATGGCTATTTTAATAGAGTTTTCAGCCACAGTTTCCTGCTTGGTGTAGATAGGGCCTCAGTGCCTCAGTTTCCCCATCTGTAAGATGGCAATAATGATTCTGAACTGTCTCGTGGGGGCTTGTGAAGATCAATTAGTTAGCACTATGTTAATGCTAAGTGTTATTAACTGAACCGAGACCTCATTAGAACAGATAGCTCAGGACACCTGCCTTCTACTCCTGACTCTTGCCACTGACTCACTCTCTTGGCTTGGACACGTGGTTAATATTTCTGTGCCTCAGTTTAACCCCTCTTTAAAATGGGGATAAAATGACTCCCTGCACAGGGGCGACAGGCTGCTGCGCAGATACAAGGATCTGGCAAGGCAAAGTCTTGCTGCAAGGGTGGATGATCAGGACAAGCTGTCGCTTACTTTCCTCTTTCCTTGCAGCTCCCCCCAACACGCTGAACTTTAACGGGACTCATCGGAAGCGCAAGACGCTCATAGCCCCTGAAATCAACATTTCCCTGGACCAAAGTGAGGGTTCCGTCCTGTCTGATGACTTCCTGGACACGCCCGACGACCTGGACATTAACGTGGATGACATCGAAACCCCGGATGAGACCGACTCCCTGGAGTTCCTGGGCAATGGGAATGAACTGGAATGGGAAGGTAAAAGGCCAACGTGGGGTGGATTTCACTAGGACTTGGTGCTTGTCTTGGATTAACTTCAACCCTCTTTCTTTTGACTCTGCTGTGCTGTTCCCCCGCTGTGACACAGCTCTGTTGTGTACCGTTTGTCCTCAGTACGTTCATGGCTGATGGTAGGGCACAGCCTCGGCTGCTGTCAATTGCCATAGCGCTGGTGAAGTCAATGGAGCTATGAGAATTGAGACTAGCTGAAGATTGTAGAATCAGAATCATAGACCCTTAGGACTGGAAGGGACCTCAAGAGGTCATCTAGTCCAGCCCCCTGCAAAGATCTGCTCTCATAGCCCCAGGAAGGGGTTCGGGGGGGGGAGGACGGTGATTCAGAAGTTCTCTTCCCTCCGAGTCAGTCCTGTGCTAATGCCCCAGCATGTTGTTCCACAGCAGAGGCTCCATCTCTCAGATGACCGAGGAACGGACTATTTGAGCTCAATAAAGAGTCTGTGCCACTTCTCACAAGCGCCAGGGCACTGACCTCAGGCCAGATTCCAACACAGATCATTACCTTCTGCCTCCCTCGAGTCCCCCTCCAAATGTGAGAACAGGACCATCAGAAAGACCACACTGGGTCAGACCGACGGTCCATCGAGCCCAGTATCCTGTCTTCTGACAGTGGCTGGTGCCAGACCGTTCAGAGGCAATGAGCAGAACAGGGCAACTATCGAGTGACCCATCCGCTGTCATCCATTCCCAGCTTTAGGGACACAGAGAACATCCCTGACCATCTTGGCTAATAGTCACTGATGGACTTATCCTCCATGAACTGATCTATTTCTTTTTTGAACCCAGTTATACTTCTGGCCTTCACAACCATCCCCTGGCAACGAGTTCCACAGGTTGACTGAGCATTGTTTGAAGAAGTGCTTCCTTAGGTTTATTTTAAACCAGCTGCCTATTAATTTCATTGGGTGACCCCTAATACTTGAAGGAGTAAATATGAAAGGGTAAATAACACTTCCTTATTCATTTTCTCCACACCATTCATGATTTCATAGACCTCTATCATATGCCCCACTTAGTTGTCTCTTTTCTAAACTGAACGGGCCTAGTCTTTTAATCTCCCCTCATATGGAAGCTGTTCCATAACCTTAATCATTTTTGTTGCCCTTCTCTGGACTTTTTGCAACTCCAATATATCTTTTTTGAGATGAGGCAACCAGAACTGCACTCAGTATTCAAGGTGTGGGCATACCATGGATTTATAGAGTGGCATTATGATATTTTATATCTTATTATCTATCCCTTTTCTAATGGTGCCTAACATTCTGTTCGCTTTTTTGACGGCCACTGCACATTGAGGGGATGTTTTCAGAGAACTATCCACAGTGACTCCAAGATCTCTTTCTTGAGTGGAAACAACTAGTTTAGACCCCATCATTTTGTATGTATAGTTGGGACTATGTTTTCTGATGTGCGTTACTTTGTATTTGTCAACACTGAATTTCACCTCCCATTTTGTTGCCCAGTCACCTAGTTTTTGTGAGATCCTTTTATAACTTCATAGTCAGCTTTGGACTTAACTATCTTGAGTAGCTTTGTATAGTCTGCAAACTTTGCCACCTCACTCTTTACCCCTTTTTCGAGATCATTTATTAATAAGATGAACAACATTGGTCCCAGTACAGGTCCTTTGGGACCCCCCTATTTACCTCTCTTCATGGTGAAAACTGACCATTTATTCCGACCCTTTGTTTCCTTCTTTTAACCAGTTACTGATCCATGAGAGGACCTTCCCTCTTACCCCATGCCAGCTTACTTTGCTTAAGAGCCATTGATAAGGGACCTTGTCAAAGGGTTTCTGGAAGTCCAAGTACACCATATCCACTGGATCATCCTTGTTCACACATTTGTTGACCCCCTCAAAGAATTCTAATAGATTGGTGAGGCATGATTTCCCTTTACAAAAGGGACTCTTTTCCCTTAAGTGTTGACTCTTCCTCGACATATCATGTTCATCTATGTGTCTGTGATGGGCTTCACTCACCTCACTAGCGCTGCCTGCTGGCTGTCTCTGGGATTACCTCTGCTAGCCAGTGTGCCTTCTTCTGGTGATGTCTTGCCGCTGTCACTTCTGCTCCTGGACCCATGTCGTTCCAAGGACCACAGCGTCCTCTTCAGGACACAGCCCGCCGGCTGTGCCACACTCTGTTCTCCCCACCCCTTGCGGGGGGAGGTACCACAGTCCAATTGTCCAGCCATTTCCTCAGTGGTGAATGGTGGTGAGGGGGGGACCCAGGCCTGCCCACTACTGTGGGTCCCGGCTCAGGGACCCTGTAGACAGCAGCCACGCGCTGTGTCCCCTCCAACCTCTCAGTCTACTTTCCTGGGCCGCTTCCCCGCAGCCCCAGCCCCTTCTCCGCTCTTATCTCAGGGCCTCAGCATGCCAGTTTTAGCAGTCAGCTAGGAGCTCGCTCTCAGTCCCCTGATCCTGCCCAGCACTGCTCTGTCCAAGGTGCTAGCTTTCTTCCTCCTGCAAGGCAGCCAGTCCTCCCTCCTCCAGCTCCAGGGAGTAACTGAATTCGCTCTGCCCTGCAACTCTTCTTATATGGGCCTGGCCAGCCCTGATTGGCTGCTCCTTGCAGCCCCTCTCCTATTGGATGCTTTCTGCACAGCCTCCCCAGGGCTCAATTAACCCCTTACCAGCCAGTGTGGGGCAGGTGCCCCAACACAGTGTCTGATAATTTTGTTCTTTACTATAATTGGAACCAATTTGTCTGTTGCAGAAGTTAGGCTTACCAGTCTAATTGCCAGGATCGCCTCTGGAGCCTTTTTTTAAAAGTTGGCATTACATTAGCTATCTGCCAGTCATCTGGTACAGAGGCTGATTTAAGTGATAGGTTACGTACCATAGTTCATAGCTCTGCAATTTCATATTTGAGTTCCTTCAGAACTCTTGGGTGAATTCCATCTCGTCCTGGTCACTTACTGTTTAATTTATCAATTTGTTCTAAAACCTCCTCTAATGACACCTCAAACTGGGGCAGTTCCTCAGATTTGTCACCTAAAAAGAAAGGCTCAGGTGTGGGAATCTCCCTCGCATCCTCTGTAGTGAAGACTGATGCAACAAATTCCTTTAGCTTCTCTGCAATGGCCTTGTCTTCCTTGAGTGCTCCTTTAGCACCTCGATTGTCCAGTGGTCCCACTGCTTGCTTGACAGGCTTTCTGCTTCTGATGTACATAAAAAAAAGTTTTTTGCTTTCAGTTTTTGTATATTTTGCCTGTTGTTCTTCACATTTTTTTTGGCCTGCCTTATTAACTTTTACACTCGGCTTGCCAGAGTTTATGTTTCTTTCTCTTTTCCTCAGTAGAATTTGACTTCCCATTTTTAAAAGATCTCTTTTTGTCACTAACTGCCTCTTCTACTGTGTGGTTTAGCCACGGTGGCACTTTTTGGTCCTCTTGCTGTTTTTTTAAATTTTGGGGTAGACATATAATTTGAGCCTCTGTTATGATGTCCATTAAACGAGCCTCATTTTTGTGTAGTTCCCCATTTTGAAGTTAAATGCTACTGTGGTGGGTTTCTTTGGTCTTTCCCCCCCCTACAAGGGTGCTAAATTTAATTACATTGCCATCGCTATTACCAAGCGGTTCAGCTATATTCACCTCTTGGACCAGATCCTGTGCACCACTTCGGACTAAAGCAAGAATTGCCTCTCCCGTTGTGGGTTCCAGGATGAGCTGCTTCAATTGGCAGTCATTAATGGTGTCTAGAAATTTTATCTCTGCATCCCACCCTGAGGTGACGGGTTCTCAGTCTGTGGTTGTTACAGTCTCTTATTGCCCTGCATGGAGAGCACTCTGAGACTCCAGCTTGTATTCTTAGTGCATGCGTTCTGCATCTTAGGGTGTGTCTACACTTAAAACGCTACAGCAGCACGTGCACTCACTGTAATGCATCAGTGTATCAAAGAATATCAGAGTTGGAAGGGACCTTAGAAGGTCATCTAGGCCAACCCCCTGCTCAAAGCAGGACCAATCCCCAATTTTTGCCCCAGATCCCTAAATGGCCCCCTCAAGGATTGAACTCACAACCCTGGGTTTAGCAGGCCAATGCTCAAACCACTGAGCTATCCCACTCACTACACTCTTGCGTTGACCTAGCACTGTCTGCACCATGGGTTAGGTCATCTGAACAGTGTTGCTATGGGGAGGAGGGGATTTTTCACACCTGGAGAGACATCGCCATGCCAACATACATTTTCAGTGTAGACCAGCCCTTCATTACAGCGATGCCTGGATAAGCACCGTAGACCTCTGTCCAGTCACAAGGAGAAGCTCACCAGCGTCTTCACTTTCCCTCTTCCAGATGACACACCTGTGGCCACAGCCAAGAACATGCCCGGGAACAGCGCGGACCTCTTTGGGGACGGGGTGGTGGAAGACGGCAGCGCTACCAACGGGCGACTGTGGAGGACGGTTATCATTGGGGAGCAGGAACACCGCATTGATCTGCAGATGATCAAACCTTACATGAAAGTGGTGACACATGGAGGTGAGGTTTAGGAAGACCATGGTGCCTCCGAAATGCACAGGCCTGCTGGCCCTTCTTACAAAATGTTGCTTCTTGGGATGGTGGGGCTGGAAGAGATGTAGCAACTGCATGGGCGGCAGGTGAACCACAGGCTCAGGGAGGCTAGCTCCAGCCCGGTCCGCCCCTTGTGGCCGAGGCCCCACCCCTCCTCCCCCCCAGAGCCCCCAGCACCGGGCTAGCGGCGCGTCCCCCAGCGCCCTCAGCCCCCAAGTGCCGGGCGGGCGACACGTGCACCAGCTCCAGCCACCCGGAGTCCCTGGCCACAGGCCAGGCCCCACTAGCCCCAGCCTGGGGCCCAGGCCATGGGGGGAGAACTGCAGAGTGCTGGGAAGCAGGAGGGGGTCTGGGGGAAGAGCATGGGCAGGGCCACGCAAGGCTGTTTGGCAAGATCTCAGCCTCCCCCGGCCTTTGATACCCACCACCCATGAGCAACTGGTTGTCTTGGCCACCAGTAAGGAGAGCCGGTTCTCCATATTGTACAAGGTAGCTCTCCCACTCAGCACAGCACCATTCACATCACTAAAGCCGGTTGGGATTATTTTGACTCAACTTTTTTCTGACGATACTTTGCAGGACAGCGCCCCCTCCCCACCCGCGGGACCTCAGTGCCCCCTCTCCGCCCGTGGGCCGTGGGCATCTGGCTCCCAGCTCCCAGCTCAGCCACTGAGCAGGGAGGCATGGGGGTGGCTCCCCCCAGCCGCCTGCCACCCCCCAAATCCTGGCGCTCTAGGCGACCGCCTAGGGTCGCCTAGTGAGAGCGCCGGCCCTGACTGGATCATAAGTTGGGCTCTCTCAGTCGATGGCCTCTACCTCTGGAATCCAGTTTCCTTGGGAATTGGCCAAAATCCTCATCCGCACAGCTTCATGGCACACTGCAAGCCGTAGTTATTTACAAATGAGCCCGGAGCTGCGGCAGCAACCAGCGCTTTATAAACGAATACAGCAAAGCAAACGTCGCGTTGCATCGCTCCCGGGCCGTGATCCTGCATCGTTCCTCCGACCTGGAGGTCAATGGGAGTTCTGAATAGGGTCAGGACGCCTCTCGGTGGATGGGGTGGTGTCCCACAACACGGCCTGGCTGCAGAAGCACTTTGTTGTTTTCCGTTTTGACCTCCTGCCTCTGTCTCACGCGAGTGGCCATGCTGTCCATCTCTTTCTCTATTAGGCTACTACGGAGAAGGTCTCAACGCTATCATTGTCTTTGCTGCCTGCTATCTCCCAGACAGTAATCTAGCTGATTACCATTACATCATGGAGAACCTCTTCTTGTAAGTGACTCCTCCAGGTTGCATGATGGAGGGGAGGCAAGAAGTGTCCCGGGTCCCCGGGTAACCTCAGTGTCTGTGCCACTCACTGGGACTTTACATGGAGCACCTCCACTGGGAGACTAGGCGAGGTGGAATCCATGCCAGCTGTACAGGGTGCAGTTGTGTATCTGGCTGAATACTACTGGATGACCTGTTGTCCACAGTGTCCTCCTATCTGCCCAATGGTCCAAATTCTGACCCAATACAGATACCTCAAAGCAGCCTCACATATAGCATTAATGTGTGCCCATGTACTGGCCAGCAATAAATGCATGCCCAGAGTAGGAATTATCCATCAGTGGCGTAGCCAGGTTTAGAGCACAGGGGGAGCGGAGCTAAAAAAAGGCGCCGGGAGCAAAAAGCGTCAGGAGCAAAAAAAGGCGCCGGGAGCAAAAAAAAATGCTCCGCTCTGGCTGCAGCGTAGGAGCAAAAGGAGCTGGGAGCAAAAAAAGGCGCCGGGAGCAAAAAAAAATGCTCCGCTCTGGCTGCAGCGTAGTCGCAAAAGGAGCCAGGAGCAAAAAAAAATGCTCCGCTCTGGCTGCAGCATAGGAGCAAAAGGCGTCGGGAGCAAAAAAAGGCACCGCTTCTGCTCAGTGGGGGAGCGGCCGCTCCCCCTGCTTCCCCCCGGCTACGCGACTGTTATCCATCTGAGGCTACCGCTGTGCAAAGGAACTTATGGCCATAAACGTATGGACCACCCTTCCCAATCTCTAGGCCCCACCAAAGCACACCCTTCCATGGCTCCTGAAAAGGTGCCTCGCGGTGGATTTGAAACATCTTCTCCAAATCCCACAACCCACAAAGACAGACAGGTCAGATTTTCAGTGACAATGTTCCTTTGAACCTTCTCGTGGCCAAATACAGCGACCCGAGTCACCATAGAAAGTCAGAACAGATTGGAGAATGATCCGCCTGGTGGGGCTGGGAGAGAGGGTGTATACAGATGAATACAGAAACCCCACTGTACGTATTGAAGCATCAGTCCCTGCAACCCCCACTCCACTGCTGCTCTAGGTACGTGATCAGTAGCTTGGAGCTGCTGGTGGCCGAGGACTACATGATCGTGTACCTGAATGGAGCCACACCGCGTCGGAGGATGCCGGGCCTAGGCTGGCTGAAGAAATGCTACCAGATGATAGACAGAAGGTGAGGCCCGCCCTCTGTGGGCAGGTTATTTCCCTGATCGCCCACGGCACCATACGCCCAGCTCAAGGCACCGCCAAAATAATGCAAAGGAGCCTTAGTGGAAATGTGACTCAGCCCCACCGCGGTAAAGCTGATTTTGGCTCTTATGCACCCCCGTAAGGTGCCGTATGTTAGGCCTGGATGCATTCAGAGGACTGGGACCCCACCTACAGGGGGTGGGACTTAAAGCGCAGATCAAGCAGCAGCAGATGAACTGCTGAGCACTACGGGTCCCGTGGGCCTGGATCCAGCCCTCCTAGCAACAAGGGGGCAAAGGCGGCAGAATTGTTTCTCACCTGGTATCATTCCACATCTCCCATGAGGCACCAGGGACTCTTGCAAAGCGGTGCACAGGGAAAGCCAGCCTGCAGTACTGAATGGGCACCAGCAGGAGGAACTGTTGGGCCTGCTTCCTCCTTACACTCATGGGTCGTTCATTCCTGATTACACTGAGCACCCTGCCCCAAGTTGTTAGATATAAAGACAAAGATGCAGCATAGACAGACCAGGGGGTCCATAAACGAGAAAACACAGGATCGTTTTCACATTAGACTTTGATGCTGTGTCATCCTTTCTATTGGTTATATTTCACAGGAGTATTAAATACAAGGATGAATAACTATAGTAACAGAGAGAGAGCGAGAGATACAGACCTGGGTCAACACCAATTTTATGCATAAAACTAGTAAAGGAACTAAAGAGTATTGTACTAATGCTCTATACTATAACCAGTATTGTTTCCTCGTCCTCCCCCCTCTCTCTTTGTTTGTATCCCCCTGATGTCGGTTGTCTCATACTTAGATTGTAAACTCTGGGGCAGGGACTCTCTTTGTGTTCTGTGTTTGCACAGCGCCTAGCACAAAGGGGATACTAATAATCGGTATCTCCTTGGTAGAAGTAAGTAAAAACAATTTCTTAGTCACGCTATTTTAATCTATATTGTAGAAGCCAGCTCCTCTGCTGGTGTAGATCGGCATAGCTCTGTTGAGCTCAGGTTTGGGGATGCTGCAGAGAGCCGATCATTTGGGGTGTCTCCGTTTTTGGGTGTCGGCAGTGTATAAATAATGAAAGAACCATTGAGCCAGAGAGAACGAGCAGGCATGAGAATGACGCTGTAGCCTAGTGGTTAGCACACTCCCCTAGGGGGTAGACGATTCAGGCCCCCTGCACCAATGACGTTTTTTAATTTAGTCACAGTGGAACAGCTTCAATAGGAGGGATTCCCTCCATAACCCAGTGGTTAGAGTGCTCACCTGCAAGGGGGGGCAAGGAAGGGCGTTTCCTCCCCAAACTACAAGCCTCAAGCTGATGCAATGAGTTCTGCAGAGGAGATGGGAGAGGTGCTGCTCCCAGTTTGCACCCCTGAGGCAGGGAGTCAGAATTTTGTTTATAAACAGAGTGATTAACAGGTGATTCAGATAAGAAAGGGCGGTTCGGGTGTTTCCTAAAGTTAAATGATCTTTCCAAGCTTGGTGAACTGCCAGTAGCCTAAGGGCTTGGCTACACTTGCAAGTTAGAGAGCACTAAAGCCGCCCAGTGCGCTTTGAATCACTCCCCGTCCACACTGGCAAGGCACCCAGAGCGCTCTGACTCTGTGGCTAGAGCGCTCCTGGTAATCCACCTCGGCAAGAGGAATAACGTCTGCTGCGTCTTGGCTGAGATTCCCCAGCGTCAGTGTGAACAAGGTGTTGCATTACTGTGCTCTGATTGACCTCTGGAAACGTCCCATAATCCCCTTACGTCAAGTGGCCACTCTTGTTGTTGTTTTGGAGTGGCTGTAGGAATGCGGATATGCCCTTTCAAAGCTCCGTTTCTGACAGCCGGCTGCTTATCTGCTCCGGGGCAAAGCGACCATTACTGAGTGAGTGAGAGAGAGGCGGGAGGGAAGGGGGGGTCTGAACTTACAAGACTGCGTGCTGACACACTCTCAGCACCCCAAAAACCCACTCTTTCACCCCCCACATACACACAACACACTCCCTGCCACGCTCCACCCCACATTTGACAAGCACGTTGCAGCCACTTGAACGCTGGGATAGCTGCCCATAATGCACCGCTCCCAATGCCGCTGCAAATGTGGCCACGCCAGTGCGCTTGCCGCTGTCAGTGTGGACAGACTGCAGCACGTTCCCTACGGCGCTCTCCGAAGGCTGGTTTAACTCACAGCGCTCTACATCTGCAAGTGTAGCCAGGCCCTAAATGATAGAAAGTAATTGTAGATTTTTCGACAATTGTTTCAATGGTTGTATTCAAGCGGTGGCAGCAAAGTTACTATTATCTTTCTTTGAGAAGATAAGTGATTTTTTAGACAAAGGAAATGCAGTAGATCTAATCTACCTGGATGTCAGTGAGGCATTTGATACAGTTCCACATGAGAAATTATTAGTTAAATTGGAGAAGATGGGGATTAATATGAGAACTGAAAGATGGATAAGGAACTGGATAAAGGGAAGACAACAACAGCACTGAAAGATGCTGAAAGGTGAACTCTCAGGCTGGAGGGAGGTTACTAGTAGAATTATTCCTCAGGGACTGGTCTTGGGACCAACCTTATTTAACATTTTAATTACTGACCTTGTCACAAAGAGGGGGAGTGCGCTAATAAAATTTGCAGATGACACAAAGTTGGGAGGTATTGCCAATACGGAGGAGGACCGGAATATCGTACAAGAAGATCTGGGTGACCTTGTAAACTGGAGTAATAGAAATGGAATGATATTTAATAGTGCAAAGTGCAAGGTCATGCATTTAGGGACTAACAACAAGAATTTTTGCTATAAACTGGGGTCTTATCAGTTGGAAGTGACAGTGGAGGAGAAAGAGCTGGGGGTATTGGTTGATCCCAGGATGACTATGAGTCATCAATGAGATGCAGCTGTGAAAAGGGCAAATGCAGTCCTAGGATGCATCGGGTGAGGTATTTCCAGTAGAGCTTGGCTTGTTTAGTCTAACCAATAGAAGGCTGAGGGGAGATGTGATTACTCTGTATAAATACATCAGAGGGAAAAATACCAGGGAGGGAGTGGAATTATTTAAGTTAAGCATCAATGTGGACCCCAGAACAAATACATATAAACTGGCCATCAACAAGTTGAGGCTCTAAATTAGGCGAAGGTTTCTAACCATCAGAGGAGTGAAGTTCTGGAGCAGCCTCCCAAGGGGAGCAGTGAAGGCAGAAAACCTGACTGGCTTTAAGACTGAGCTTGATAAGTGTATAGCAGGGATGGGATGGCAGGATGGCCTACAACAGTGTGTGGCCCATTGGCGCCTGCCTGTAGCAAATATCCCGAAGAGCCAGAGACAGGACACTAGATGGGGAGGCTCTGAGTTATTGCAGCGAATTCTTTCCCAGCTATCTGCCTGGCGCGTCTTGCCCACATGCTCAGGGTCTAACCGATCACCATATTTGGGGTTGGGAAGGAATTTCCACCCAGGTCAGATTGGCAGAGATTCTGGGCAGTTTTCACTTTCCTCTGCAGCATGAGGCACGGATCACTTGCAGGTTTAAACTAGCGTCAGTGGTGAATTCTCTGTACCTTGAAGTCTTTAAACCGTGATTTGAGGACTTCAGTAACTCAGCCAGAGGTTGGGGTCTATTACAGGAGTGGGTGGGGGAGGTCTGTGGCCTGCGTGGTGCAGGAAGTCAGACTAGATGACTATGATGATTCCTTCTGACCTTAGTAAGAGTAGCTGAGTAAGAACATACGTTACCATTTTCAACCTAACCAGTGTCCCACAAGTGACTTGCCACAAGATGTCAGACCATGTTAGTATTAGAGCTGAGTGGGTCTAATATTTATTTAATTTTCTTTCTTGATATAGGAATTAAATACAATGCTCCTGTCAGATACTGTTAAGTTAGCTGCAAAAACACTAGAGTTCTCAGTTGCCTAAGTAGCTCCTAGAATCACGGTTAAAGTTGTGTCCCCTCCCCACCATCTAAAATGGCACCCCTGGGGGCAGGCATGAATTTGTGTGTCATCGTCCCCCACCACACGCGGCCCTGTTGGCCTGACTGGAGCCGCCCCCACAAATATAGAAATCAAACTTTGCCTATGCTCACCAGGTCCCTTCTCCTCCTCCAGCGAAGGGGCACTTGAACCAGGGGTCTCCCGCATCCCAGCTGAGTATGCAAACCACTGGGTTCAAAGTTATAAGGGAGCCCCCCTGGCTTGTGACTGAGAATCCCAGGCAGAAGGAGGCACCTATCTCCATGAGAGAGGAGGGCAGGGCACCTCCCTTTAGCTAGCTTGGGCAAGGAGCCGCCTAGAGCGCTGGCTTTTGTGATTCCCGTTCTGAGGCTCCCATCTCTCCCCATTTATTGTATAGCGAGCCCAGGCCCCAAACTCAGGCTCTATGAACCCCAGCGATTTTCTAAACGTTAGAGGACACTGAGCGCTGCCCGCCAAAGACCCTTTGTGTGACTAGCCCGTTGCTGCTTTAGGACTAGAACAGATTTTCTCTTTCCTCTTCCAACGGACGTGATGGAGGCCCTGTTACCATCTGAGGGGGTAAAACAAGGCCTGGGTGAGGTGCTGAAGAATATACTGTAGGAACATTCCAACAACAGCGAAAGGCGGCAGGACTCTGCCCTAGCAGGTCTTCTCCTTCTCTAACTTATGTGATCCTGTGGGCCCAATTCTGCCCCGACACCAGCGTAAATCCCTGAAACCCACAGAGTCCCACGGGGGGGCCTCCGGGAGTTCTGAAGCAAGTCCTTTGCGTCTAACCTCTCACCTCTGGCCTTCCCGCAGGCTACGGAAAAACCTGAAAGCTTTGATAATCGTGCACCCTTCGTGGTTCATCCGGACCGTGCTGGCTATATCCAGACCCTTCATCAGGTGAGCAAAGAACTCTCCCGCATCCCAGTGGGTTTTGGAGAGGCTATTAAACCTCGTGCCAATCTCTACGTGTTAGAGAGTGGGGTGAGGGCTACCCGAGGGGCAGATGATCCCATCTGGGTCTAGTGCAGGGTTCTCACCCCTTCCTCCGAAGCACCTGGCACTGGCCACAGTCAGAGAGAGCTCGATGGACCTTCGCTCTGATTGAGCCTGGCAAGCCCTGTGTTCCTGTGTGTTACCCTACTGAGGCAGCCAGACAGGGAGGCTGGATTTTTGTGGCAGGGAATTGACTCACTGGGAGAGGGGAAATGCGTCCCAATGTTGCTGGAGGAGGGGTTGTTTTTTGTTTGTTTTTATCAAGGTCTTATAACAACTAAAGGAACGACTGGGCCACCTCCTGACTTGGCCTGGGTGGGGGCTCTGGCATGGAGGACTCTAGGCCAAATTCTCTCCCCACAGGAGTTCGTGTAAGACCCGGGGCAAGAGCTCTGGTTCTTTGAGAAGTCCCAGATACCTTAGCCTCAGCCTCTCCCGGGAGGGGTCACTGTAGAGACTGGTGTAAAAACTCATCGGAGAGGCGCTCACAGCTCACCCCCCCAGCCATCCTCTCCCAGCAAAAGG
The DNA here is from genome assembly GCA_033296515.1 of Macrochelys suwanniensis. Taxonomy (NCBI): domain Eukaryota; kingdom Metazoa; phylum Chordata; order Testudines; family Chelydridae; genus Macrochelys; species Macrochelys suwanniensis. The sequence continues at coordinate 7,138,476 of CM065799.1, forward strand.
GTGGAATGAAGATGGGAGCAGGAGAACCCCACTCTAGCTGTCTGAACTGTTTGCAGCCTCTGGCTAAAGAGAAGCCTTTGTTTGGGTCACAACCCAGTTGCACTGAAATCAACAGCAAAACGCCCATAGAGTCCAATAAGATCTGGATGTATGTCCCACAGCGAAGTCAGATTAAGCTCTGAAAGGTGCATGTTCTCTTCCTCTGCCAGTGTGAAGTTTATCAATAAGATCCAGTACGTTCACAGCCTGGAAGAACTGGAGCAGACTATCCCCATGGAGCACGTCCAGATTCCTGACTGCCTCCTACAGTAAGTAGCACAGGGACCTCTCACTTGAAAACCTGGCAACTGTGGGGGCCACAGCCCGTTAGTGCCTCGCCATGTGCACCTTTTCCCCGTGCTTCAGAGAGGGAAGGATGGTCCGGTGATCAAGGCTTGGCAGTCAGGAGGCCTGGCTGTGGTCTAGTCCCAGCTCTGCCACAGACTCATTGCTTGGCCGTGGGCAAGTCCTACCCTCTCTGTGCCTCAAGCTTCCCCAAGAAATGCAAGAGAGAGAACACATTAACTCTTTGTATCCTGGAGCCATTGCTTGCCCCAGGCTCTTCCGCCTTCGGAGTGAATGTTGTGCTTTCCTGGCGGCGACATTTAAGGAAATCAATCTTGTTCGTTGCAGGTACGAAGAAGAGAGAACCAAAGCCAGGAAAGAAAGGTAAAAATCAGCTTTGGGGGGAAAGGGGGCTCATATTGTCCTAAATCTTTCTCCTATGGGAGTTAGAGCCAGTAAATTCTGTGTTCCTCATAACCCAGGCAACCCGTTTGGTCTGTATTTGACTTTTACGGATATTCATTCAGAACAGACACACGATGCAAAGGGAGTAGCTGCATAAACCCCAGGCTTCCCCATAGGTTTTAACTCAACTTGCTGACTTGTGTGAAATCTGCCAATTTCCTAGTCTCCACTAGGATTTGACCTCTGGTTAGCTAACTTGAGTTAACAATGTACCGTTATGGTCATGCTTAGGTTGTCTCTGGCCTCCTTTCGTGTTTGCTTTCAGCAGATATATTTACAGTACTTGAAGAAATGTTTCTCGGAATCAGAACATTTGTGGATGGAGGAAGCAGGATATGTGATCTATCTCAACTTTAGTAAGGCTTTTGATACTGTCTCACATGATCCTCTCATAAACAAACACGAGAAATATAACCTAGACAAACCTATGATAGGGTTGATGCACAACTGATTGGAAAACTCTACTCAGAGAGAGGTTGTCAATGGTTCACAGTCTAGCTGGAAGGGCATATCGAGTGGGGTCCCGCATGGATCTGTACTGGGTCCAGTTCTGTTCAATATCTTCATAAATTATTTGGATTATTGCACAGAGAGGACACGTATAATATTTGGGATGATACCAAACAGGGAGGGGTTGCTAGCACTTTGAAGGACAGGATTCGAATTCAAAACGATCTTGATACATTGGATAGTGCTCTAACCCTGGCTTCCTCTCCCTGTTGGCCACGCACTGCTGCTTGGGGAGAACAGGCGGGGCCTCAGGGAGAAGGGATGGCCCACGGGGCAGGACCATGGTTCAGGTGCTGGTGGGGCCACCCCACACTTTTAGGAGGGGCCACTCACAGCCCTCCAGCCCTTTAAGGCCACCCAGTTCCATGGACCCTTCACAGTTAAGGAGCTATTGGAAAACTGACCCGTGTTTGAAAATGCATGTGACTACCTACTTAAATAAAAGCCTATTTACCTCTCTGGGGGCTTCCCTGCCCCCCAAAATCGTATCACTTTCCCTGTACTGCTAGAGTTCAAATCTAGTGTGGACACAGTTAGACTGGTATGAAAGGTGCTTATACCAGTCTAGCTTATTCCTGTACAGGAAGGGGAATAAACTACACCGGTACAAAACACCTTTATAACCAGTGTAACTGCGTCCACACTACAAATGTAACTATTCTGGTTAAAAAAAAATCACCCCCTAATCAAAAGAGTTATACCAGTGTAAAACCTGTGTGTAACCCAAGCCTAAAGGTCAGATTCTTCCAGGCCTGGATTTCCCTGCATTGATTCCTGGGGTGAAGTCCTAGCTCCCCTGAAGTCAATGGCAAAATTCCCATTAGGGTCACAGTTTCCCCCATGGAGTAAGAGGCAACTCCACAGAAATAAAGTGGCCAGACTCAAGCCCCAAGTTATTAGAAGTGATCAGTGTGGTATTCCTTTAAATCGCTTGAGCTGATGAAACAAAAAACCCCACAAGATCCTCTAAAGCTCAAAAACAGCCACGAACGTAAAAGTAGAGCAGCCAGCAGTCTCAAAGGGCTAGTCACAGGAGAAAAGATGACTCACTCGAGTAACGGCTGCAAGATCAGGACCATAATGAGCAATATAGGTACGTAGCGCTTTATATCTTCAGAACACTATACGAGTCTCACATAAAGGCGAGATTGATCTGTAATAAGCGAGGAGAAATGGAAAGGTCTGGGTCTTGGTATTTTAATAGAATCATAGATTTAAGGCCAGAAGGAACCATTATGATCATCTAGGTTGACCGCCTGCATAACACTGGTCAAAGAACCCCTCCTATTAACTTCTGCATCGAGGCAAATCACATTGGGTAAAGCGACAGCATCTCGTTCGGAAAGATGTCCAGTCTTGATTTAAACGCTGCATGTGCTGGAGAATCCAGCGCGTCAATTTCACGTTGGCTGCTCCCACTCGGTAGATTTCAAATACGTTTTATCGTTACAGGGCAGAGGAGAAACAAGACCTGGCAGAGAAAGACAGGTAAATACCCTGCACTTGTCGGTGAGCTGTATGCGGTGACGCTGCAGCTCAGCTCCTGCCTTGTTCGTTGTTATCGATTCTGTTCCATTGAAAACATGGTGTGATGTTGCCAATAGCGATTGAAAATATCGTGATAAAAGCTACCGGGGAAAACCTAGCTAGCAAATCAGCAAGATCTTCAGCAAGAAAAAGAAGGGAAGACACTCGGCCATGTAACTTAGGTGGTGCATGCTTCAAGAAGATTCTAACCCTACTAAAGACCAGTCCACTCTTAGTATAACCCACAATCCTATTGTGTAGCAGCTCACACAGTTAATTGCTGCCATCAAACCCCACGCCGCCGTGCATGTGATGGCTCAACTGGGTGTTCATGGACCACAGTGAAAAGACAGCATGTTAAAATGCAAATCCCTCCTGAGTCATTGAAGCAAGGGAGCTCTGCCCTAGATAATCCTGGGACTCGCCTATCAAAGGATGTGAAACCAGGGGCAGAGAGGGTTGTTCTCGGGAACCAAGAGAAGATTTAGGGTTGCCAACTTTCTAATTTCTGAAAACCGGACCCTAAAGCAGGAGCACCAGAAACTTTCTTCTGCCACCACCCCCAGCCTCGCCTATCCCCCTGAGGCCCCACCCCTGCTCCGCCTCTTCCCCCAAAGTCCCGCCCCTGCTTGCTCCTCTCCACCCCTCCGCTGTCACTCACTGATCTCCCCTCTCCTCCCCTTCCTCATCACTTGATCCTCTCCACCTCCCTCCCCCGGCCAGCTGGCCTCCCTCTGCTCTGGGGCTGGGTCGGGAGCTGCAGCCCCTGACACAGATCCTGCCTGCCCACGAGATGCAGGTAGGAGGCGGTCTTGGCTGAGCAGGGGCTAGCAGGGGTTAATGACCTGGTGCCTCCCCCCACCATGCGGTAACCGAACTTTTAGTGTCCGGTCAGTACATCTGACCGGACACTGCACAGGCTCCCTTGCGATTGGCCCTAGCAATCCTAAGAAGATTTAGTGAGAAAGGAAACGAGAGACTTTTGGAATCCATCCTGTCCCCGCAGGGAAATTTGCATGAGGTGCAGGGTTTTGTTTAAAGCCAGCGATCATTTTGATATTGAACGTGCAGTGCTAAGTGAAAGGAAGCAGGGTCCATGCCCTGGCAAGCCCTGAGCGGGGATCGGAAATTGATTCTACCTTGCTCTTAGCCCAAAGGCAATGAATAAAGGGAAGAGAACTTTACAAAGCTTTATTCCGTCACAGCCGTTCAGCCCCCGTTTGGGGTAAGATTTAATTCCTTACGTCATGGTTTTCATCTGTCTGAATGGATTCCTGGCAGTGCTCTTCGACTTCACAGAGCTGAGCCACCCTGTGGTCAGGGAATGGAGCCAGAGAACCACGATGTCACAGCGGAGTGGTCTCCTGACGCTGGGTAGCAGCGTTTGTCTCTGATGTTGTGTCACTGCAAAGGAAAGGGCCAAATTCTGCTGCCAGGTAAAGCTGGGCAACTCCTGGGTGCAGCTCGAAGCAGAATATGACCCTCCAGCATCATCGCATCTGAATGCAAAGCAATGACAAATGTCAGGCTGCAGTGTCAAGACCGGATTATCTGACTGCTTTGGCTCCAACTCTATTTAACACAGTCTCTCCTGAAAGGGAAGGTGGGTCTTCCTGCTACGCCCTCCCCAGGGTAAGATCCAACCTGGGAGACTCCACTGGAGCTGCCTGGAGCTTCACTCCAAAGAACCACTTGAGACTCTGGGGCTATTAGTTGAGGGTGACTGGTGTGTAATACAGATTTGCTTATTCACTGCGATGTTTGTCTCCCAAGCAGGCCTGTGCTGCCGAGGGAGGATCAGGAAACCAGGTTGGAATGAAACCTATTTCTAATTCAGAATTTAAAATGTGTTTTCATTCTTTTTGCCATGCAGTGACACTTCTGTACATTCCTACCAACAAATGCTGTCACTATATTACTTATAGCGACATAGGGATTGCCAGATTGGATCCGATCCAAGGGCCATGGAGCCCAATGTCCTGTCTCTGATGGTGGCCACTGCCAAATGCTTTCCAGGAAGGTGAAAGAGCCCTGCAGTAGACACCGTGGGTTAATTTGCCCTCTGCATAAGCCTCACCCGGAGCTGTAATGGTTAGCGATTGGCTTAATCCCTGAAGGACAAGGTTTAAAATCCCTTCCAAAATGTTTGTTGCCCTTCATTATGCCCTTAGTTGGAATACAAAGATCTTGGCTCTGGTCTGGGTCTAGCCGAATTAGCAGAGCAGTCCTCTTGGGATTAAGCCGATGTTCCTCAAGCATTACTGGGGCCCGGTCTGCACTCAAAAGTTGACCCAGCTAAGTCACCCGGGGATTTCTATGTGAGAAATCCACGCCCCGAGCGATGTAGTTAAGCTGACCTAACCCTCAGTGTAGACAGCGCTAGGTTGATGGGGGAATTCTTCTGTCAGCCTAGCAACTGCCTCGGGGGCAGGTGGATTCACGACGGCAATGGGAGAACCCCTCCCGTCGCTGAAACAAGCGTTTACACTGAAGTGCTACAGTGTAGACACGCCCTGACTGGCATCCCTTCATGCTCCCGTGCTCCTCAAGCACCGAAACACCTGCTGGAGACACAAGCATCTTGTTGATGGAGTTTAATAGCAGAGAAACGTGTGGCCCATTAGGAAGGGTTGGGCTGGTTTTAGCGTTAGCGAGTCCTTGAGCGGCTGGATGGAGACATTGGGCTTTGAATGATCTCTCGCTGCAGAAAAGTATGTATTATGAGATGCGAAGAGCGATGAGCCAGGGACCTTTTTAATCCTCTCCTGCCCTGCTACCAGAGACCAAGGCTGGGCCAATCAGCGTGGGGCCCCAAGTAGTGGCCTGCATTGATTATGCTTAAGGACTGGCCATCAGAAGTTACTGTAACCAGTTAGAAATGCCCATAGGATAATACAGCTGGTTGAAGGAAACAAACATCAACCCCTAAAGGTCTACTGGACAACAGGCATAATGTTTAAAAAGTGGAACAGCTGTAATGTACAGGCATAAGGGAATGTATAGATCACAGCCTAGGAAATACCTAGCGTTCTTAAGGGCCACATTAAAGGTGACTCTGCCACCCCTACTCATATGAGTCGACCATAGACATCAATGCATGATACAATACATGCAGGAATAAGCACTGCTTTGAGCAAATAAAAGTTTGCAGTTTTGGACCCTCGGTCCTTATTCAAAATGCCCATTGAAGTGAATAGGAGTTTTGGAAAAGGAATGCCTTCATGAGGTGGCCCGACACATGTTTGGCTGGCAGAATTTTATGGAGGATTAAACTCACAGGTATCCATATTCTTTGGGATGCTTAGCTATTTGGCTTTCAGGGCATAAGATTTATTACAATTTGCCCTCTACAAATGTCCCTGTCTTTCTCTCCCCTCCTAGCATGTCATGAATAGAAATAACGAGGAACGAATGGAGCCGGAGAATGACGCAGCCTGGCAGTCACCCGTTGTAAATGCCCTTCCTGGTACAAGATCTTGTCATCTTCTCTCATTCCAATTCCTGTAAGATCAAGGAACCTGCCTCCCCCGACTCAGAGATGCAAAGTCCTTTAAAGCTTCTGGAAACATTTTATTTCAAGAAAGAATAATCCAACCATAGCACTTTCTAGGACAGGCTCCTGTTTCTACACTGGTGTGTGGCGAGAGATAAGCAGTGCAAACGTATACAATATTTCCTCTTAGCGCGTAAACATCACCCCATCATCCATTACAGCCACCAGCTCAAAAGAAGAGGTCTATTTTTTTTTAACGTATAAACCCCGTCCCTAACTTGCTGCTGGCCAGCACCATACGATTTTGCTTTCAACTGCACGTCAGTTTCCTCCACGTAGTGATTCCGATGGCCGTGGGCCTACGTTAGCTAACGCAGGAACTGGGAAGAGCGAGTTTTCCTCCCTTACAGATATGAGGTATGTTTCTTCCAGTAGATGTTGCGTGTCCACCAAGCCTTTGGCTGACACATTTCCCCCATCCCTGGCTCCCACACCTCGGGATATCCTTGCTGGTTCAGCTCGCTAGCTAACTCATGGTGAAACTTATCTATGAGTGAATGCGATGACGTTTAATTTGTCCTGTCCCTCTTCATAAGGCTCCCACAGATAAAAGACTATACTCTGAAAGAAGGATCCTCTATCTCAGATGCCACCTTAGCCGGAATCCTTCTATAAGCACTTTCTCACAGCATGGCACAAAGAAAGACCTATTCTTATGAAGGAACCTTATGGACTGGGAAGTTTTTCACACTTCTTCTTTATATAGATGATGACACTGGACAATCATCCACTCTTTATACCTCCTATTACAAAAACAAGCTGCTAAATGTTCCTACATTCTCTTCCTGGGTGGTGAGTGTCTTGCCTGAGCAAAGGGTGGATTGCAGCGTGACCAGCACAAACCCAGGTTGGGAAATCTTGCCAATATGAAGACGGGGAATTGTATGGACATGCAGGCGTTCAGCTCTGGAGCGATGCGGACATGGTATCAGGACTTTAACACGTGGTTTGGGGGCTCATGAGGCTTTTTGAGCAGAGGAGAGAAGAATTTGAACGAGCATAAATTGGGCAATGTGATTTGTAAACCCCTGTCTTAACCCAGGGTCAGCCTATGCAAACAATCTCACACGTGCACAAAGTAAAACCCCTTATGGATGAGTTCTGCAGCTGAAGAATTATCTGAGAACCTCAGTGGTCAAGAGACATTTTATAACTGGTGTCCCTGGTGGATTTTGTGTACAGAGCCCCAACAGTCCAGCTATTCATTACCATTTGAAATTAATACCACTTCGCTTGGCTGTAAAACCCCACAGGAGGACAAGCCTGGTCAAGCAAGATTTTCTGAACAGAGGAATCAGCTTTCTGTAAAATGCAGAGCGGCGCTTTTTATTCTTTCCTATCATTAACAATGGCAGGAGCAGAGAGTATGCTAGGTAACCATCTACTTGCCAATGTTCTTATCTTCTCGTGTTCTGCATGTTTCTCCTATATTGTGGGCAGAAGGTTTTCAGTGGGATGCATGACTCTTCAATCATGGATTTATTTACTGATCAGACATATGCATGGAAGGAGAGGAGAACTGCACTGATATCATGAACCACAGAAGCAGAAGATCTTGATGCTCTCTCTTGCAGGCATGTTAAAAAGAAGTAACAATTCATTTGCCAAGCATTCATGAAGCCACCTGACTTCCTGGAAATTTCACTCTCAGCCAATTGCTGGCTGTGGAGGTAGGATTTCTGTGCTACAAGCAAAAGAAAGCAGCACTTCAGGTTTTTTTGGAGTTTGAGTTTTACACTAAATAAGACAAAAAAAGAACATTTTGCACTAACAATTCCAAAAACTCGGCAGTCACTTAGTTTCAAGGCAAGAAGCAGGAGTCAGAATACGTGAGGGTTAACCTGGTCCACAAAGCGGTGTGCACTCTCACAAGGAGACTGATCCAAACCCCATTGGAGCGCATAGAAAAACTCCCCGTGACATCAACGAACTTTGGAACAGACTCAGAATAAATCATTACAGATCTTGTTGTAGTACAGAACATGTGAATTCCCCATTCTCATCGGAAATTCACGGGCCTAGACTTTCATTTTCATTCTGAGAACACTTTCCTGCATTTCAATGGAAATCAAGAATGCAATAAACTGTATGATATTGAAGGATGGAAGGGAGTTGTAAGGTCATATCATGGGCAGTTTGGTAGGACATTAAAGAGATGTTTGAAATCCAACCCCAGAAACCTCTACCACATCCGTAGTAACTCAACACATCAGCAAAAAAGTTCACAACATCCCAGTCAGTGAAGTAACACTGTTCTGGCACATGTGCTTCTGTGGGGGAAAAAAAAACAGATTTATCTTCAATCCTGAGACCTTGAGAACTAAAACGTTGATCGCGAATAGTAACTACAATAGATGAACTTTTTTAAACACCATCATTTGCAGCGTTAGCAGAGAAACCACAGAAAGGATGGACCTGGAGATTGAAGTATTAGTACCTTCTGAGGTAGGTCCTCCAGAATGAGGTTGAGGTTTCAGGATATTAAAATGTACATCATCTATTTCATCTGCACATACAGGGAAGGTAATTCATTGAAATGGAGAACGTTAACTTGAATTTCGTAAAATGAGCTAATTTAAAAAAAAATACACTTTCTGGTAGAGCACGCTTTAAACAGGATATCCTAGATTTTTTTTTTTAAATGTGTCAAGAGATTTTCTGCTTCCCAGCTGATGTCTGTATAAGGATCTTTTCAATATGAAAGAAACTGACTATACAGGAGAAAAAGTGAAACAGATGATACACACAGTGGTGTCAAATGCACAAAGTAAATTTTTTAAAAAGAGACAAAAAAGTATCCATCACTTCTTTCAGTTGTGGTGATTTTAGGTATTACTTGTAACCATAGTAGCTACAAAAGTTTGAGATGGAAATGTGCCATTCAAGTTGGCAGTATCCCTTTAACAAGATATGCAGACTGGTTTTGACTGCCTTGTGCGATTTTAAAATGTTTTTATACATCAATATAATATAAGATCCCTAGACGGTAAAAATACTTGACACAAAATGGCTGCGTTTGTTTTAAAAAGAGCATTAGGGGCTGGATTCGACTCTCGACGAAGACAATAGAAAGACTCAGTGAATTTCAAGGAGGGTTGGATTTGGCCGGCCAAGAGAGAGAATGGGAATGGCGGACAAAGTTTCAGAGAATGCAGGGATCCGGTATAACCACATAAACAACTGGTTGAGGACTCCAGGCCTAACAAAATATGCTTTATGACAGTAATAACACTTCACAGAGTGCCGTCATACTGGACAGCCATACTTCTTAGGTAGTTGAAGGCATTTAACATAGCTGGGCCTCACAGCAGAACTAAGATGTGCAGGTATCTGCTATAAGGGCACAAATTGTCACATGGTGTCACGTAATGCCATGTCAGAAATCTGGTGGCATCGCTCGAGCGCCACTGTTGATGTTCATGATGTCATTAGAAGCCTTTGGTGGATTTATTTCCATGCATCTCCACTATTACTCTATGAGAACTATATCGATGTTAATAACAATATTACTTTCCAAGGCAAAATGGATCTGCCACTCATTCAAGGTTACGCCTGGATGTGATGCTGCTCTACAGAATACCAACTGAAAAGAGTATTGGAGGTAGGGCAAGAGATTTCCTTGCCATTGACTTAAAGAGACCTGTCAGGGATGACTTTAATGCCTTGTCTATACTAGAAAGGGTTTAATGGGATAGCTACGCTCGTACAGTTATACTGGCAAAAAACTCTAGTGTTGCTGCAGTTTTTATCATCAGTTCCCCAAACAAAATCAGCTAGACCAGCAGAAGCACCAACTGGCGGTAAAACTGCATCTACTTTAGGACTTTTGCTGGAATAAAAATATAAAAATATCACAATTACTATACCAGAAAAGTTTCTAGTGTAGACCTGGTCTTATTCCTGCCTTGGAAAGAACCACTGAAGAGTAGCTATTTTGACTTATGAATGCTCTGTATGATATCAAATAAGAGGTGTTATCAGACACATTTTCCTGGGTGAGGCAACTCCTGGACTCCACCCCTTATGTGAATTAGTTCAAATATTGAGTCCATCCAGAACAACATTTCTGACAGAGGGAAAGTGCATCTTACATCTGTGACACCAGCTCCAAGAATAACAACAAGGTATTGCACTCACAGCTACTAGTGGTTGAATTCTACCATCCATGTCATAGAAAACCATAAACTAAAAAAAACAGATTCTGGTCTTTATATCGAGATAGTTAAAGGGTGGAATTTAAAACATCCTAATTCAATTTTTAATGTATTCATGCATACTCCCTAAGGGCCTCCTCCAAAGTCCATCCAAGTCAATGGGAATCTTTCCTTTGACTTCAGTAAACTTTGGATATCGACCAAAGTGAAGGAAACTTTTTTGTTTGTTCATTTAACAGCTTCAGTGATTTCTCTCCAACCTACTTCTTGTTCCACTGTATTTTACTGGCAGCCCAACGAAATCAGTAGAATGAAGTAGACATGATCAATCCTTCTGAACTGCAGATATTTTTTCCAGGGTTAAGCAGCAATCGACAGGTTTATGCAATCAAACTACTGTGTCCTGGCATTGTTAGAATGTGTCCAAATTCAGGACTGACCAATAGTTTTTGTTTTGGTCCACACGACACAGGAAACAAAATGGACAGTCTGATCTAATCAAGTTAGAAAATGAATTCAATTTCTTCTCTACAGTCCTGTGTAAATCTGAGTGTCTGTTTAGAGCATGCCTCATGGCAATTTTTTCCATCTACTTTTTCCAAAGACTCTTTGCTTACAGATGTGTCTACATGTTGGTAGAGAAAAACAATATTCCTAAGTGTTAAACGTTCTTAAAAGCAACACTCGTCTATTTCACCGTCCCGGCTAGGAAAAAAGAACAGAGTTAATACAAGAATGGTTGCTTTAAACTGATATAGGCTTGACAGTGGGAGAAATATACAGACAAGATTGCTTTAAAAATGCAGACACACTTTTTCTTCTGTATTTCCATACTAACTGGCAATCAAAAATAGAGCATGCTACTGTTAAAGTGAATTTTGAAGCCACCATAAGAGGGGGTTATAATCAATCTCCGTTTTCTTCCTTTGCAGTGGGCCCTCCAAAACATACCTACATGTAAAAATGTGTGAACTGTCCTTTTTCTAAAGTGTTTGTTTTTAGGTGGTTTATGCTAGAAGACCTAGATGATTGTTAACTATGTATTATTATTATTTTTGCTTTGTATTCTGCAATACAAATCTGTGGATATTTAATTAAAATCAGAATGACCCGTAAAGGAAAATGCCTCTCCTACATTTTGTGTGCATCTAATTTCACTGTTACATATTTTGTTTATAATGTGGCCTTAAATGTAAAACCAGGAGAAAAATCTCAGTTTCTTTGGATTAAGGACCATTTCCTCCTATAAAACAAGCTACAAAGTGCCAGATTTCTAATGCTGAGGCTGCAAGGTGAATCTCTCAAAATGCTCTTACTAAAAGTATAGTACCTTTCCTTACTATATCAATATGATTTTTACAAGTGTCTCTCTACACTTTGCTTCAGAAGAGACTCATGGAAAAACTGTCCTATTAGCTTAGGAGTCACCCACTCTGTGCAAAACCATACTCTGCCACGAAAACTAAAATTTGAGAAGACCGGTTCTTTGTAGATTTCATTTGCAGTCTAATTGACATAAATGCTTCACCATTCAATCACAAGAGAGTCTGTTATAAACCAACATATATCTAAGATGTCAAGATCCTAACTTGAATGCTAAAAACATTTTTAAATTAGATATTTGCATGAACATAAAATATAAATTAATATAATTGTAAACCGAACATGGTTGGATGTACGTTGTGAAAAATTGACCATGAAATCCATAACATTTAATATGCATATAAACTATTAGGGCTATGTTTGGGTTACACGGGAGCAGAATTTGAGCAGAATTGGATCCATTATTTTTTAATATTGATTTACAGAGTATCTATCACTATAACCGCTATATACAACAACTAACATTCTTCTGGTAATTTGTCTGATCCCGTCTCTAATTTTAAATTATATTTCTATCAAAAGAAGTGGTACAAGCAGATGAAATACTGTGCTTAGAGAGTGGTATTTTAAAGCTTACTGCAAGTTGGAGATGGAAGTAATAGCATACGAACTTCTTGTTTGGTCTATTTCCAGAGACTTAACAACAGTATGGTGATTGAAGTAATGATGTGTAACATGCTGTCTGAGACAAAAACACTGCCTCAGTGGCAGGGTCACATCAAGGATATGAATTACTTCTAAAATATTTCAAGTGGCCCTTCACCAGATTGTTACTAACCTCACTGTTTTGCCATCAGAAGAATTTGGGTCAGTGGTGACAAAAAAAAGGAGGCCGGGAATCCTGGCTAAGGTATGCTAATCACACCTCCTGACAGCTAGGAATGTGACCAGCGCAACAGATAAAGTTCGAAAGCTCCCCCCATTGTGACTGCGCCGTGCAACTGAAATAGGATTAACTGCTACTCTACTGAAGGAACAAAGTGTTGCAGTCAGAAGGCAAAATGTCCTTTCTCGGAAAAAACACACATCGTTTGCACAGCCTTTGCTGTATTTTTCCATAAACGACTCTGATTTCTTCTATGCAGCAGATTGCTTTAGCAAGTTTATATTCTGATTTAGTATTTGTTAAGCACTGACAGTATTCTCTGCACCAGAAATAAAAAGCAGACCGGCTCTGGGACAAAAAATGTAGTCTGAAAACTGGCGCACAGAAGAGGAGATTCACTGGAAAGCTCAGAAACCCTGTGGGGATATTGAATTGTACTGGGATTTAGGGGGGAATTAGGTTGCTCATTTCACTTAACCTGGGAATTCTTCCATCGACCTCGCTACCATCACTTGGGAAGATGCATGACCTGAACCAACATAAAAACTTCTTCCATTGCTGTATGAAGTGTCTATGCTATGGAACTACAGCAGCATAACTGCAGTGCTGTACCTATGTCATAGTAGTGCCCGTAATGTAGACGTGGCCTCAGTTACTGTAAAAGACCAAATCTCAATGAGAAGGCCACTAATGGAAACTAAGTCCAAGTCATTAAGCTCCTTCCGGTCACGTGTCCATCTTGACCCCGGAAGTAATACCCTACCGGGGAGGGGGGTGGGAATAGGGTGACAGGTGGGTGGGAACTGACAGGTCATTGACAGGGCCAATGTTTGATTGATGGTAGGCCCCTTATACTACTAAGCTCTGCCACAATCAGCACTTGGCAAAGCACTGTAGGAAACAATCCTGCCAGGCTCTGGGATCAACTAGATGACTTAAAAGTAATCTTAGAAGGATTCGATTTTTACGGGTAAATGTTGGTAAATGTTAATTTCACCGTATACACACAAACCGACAAAAAATATTTCCATTGATGATGACTGAAATGTAGAGACAGGCAAGATAAAAAAAATGCTAAGGATATTTACTTAGTATATTTTGACATCTCATGTTGACTCCCCCTCCCCCTCCCCAATTTCATGCAACCATGAAAATTTAAATTGATAAAAATTGAAAAAAAATGCTTACAAATAAACATATTATCCATCAAAATTATAACAAAATAAAAATCAAATTCTGCCAATCCTACCTAAAAGATTGCGTCTGACGCTAAGGTCTATGAACCGGCCCACATGGGGTAGATGAAAGGTTTGAGTCCCCCCTCTCCTTCTCAATCAAAAGTCACCTATTGTGGTTCTGCCTTCTGCCTGTTTAGAGAGAGCATCTAGTTGGACACATAAAATGGGCTTCTCTGGTGGAGGCATTAATGAGACATGTACAAGAATGGCATGTCCTATTATAGCTCAAATCCAAATCTGCCACTTTAACCCAAAATTACTCTGTGTGGCAAATCTTGCTCAGTTTAGTTTCATGAAAAGGCAAGTCCACAGACTTCTATGATTTTAAGCAAGAAAAATACCCTGCTAGACCATCGGAAAATTCATAAGGCATGATAAAAAACAAAGCTTTGCCCCCAAAAACGTATAATTAACTACTATATAAATCATTTCAATTCTCAAGCCTTAAAGCGACACTTCAACATTTCCCATAATCTTCCAGGAGTTTAGAAACCCTTTCTTCCCAAATTCCCACAACAAAAGGGCTAAGTTTCACCCCCAACCACCACCACCGAAAATTCACCTTTCCCTCACCCCTGTTTTATGTCAATATTGTTTATTTTAGCCCGTAAATGAAGCAACATGTTTGATGATGTATATTATTATCAGATATACAGTACGTCATGATAGATGTGCATGGGGCATTAGGCTGAAAACAAGACAAGATCCCTACCCCAAAGAGCTTACAATTATGCACTGTTAATACTATGAGTAAAGAAAATTTCTGAGTGTGTTTGTATTGCCTGAGTGTATTTGTATTGCCTGGTGTTTGTATTGCCCGGTGTTTGTATTGCCCGGTACTGTATTGTATTGCCCGGTATTGTATTTTGTTTGTATTGCCCAGTGATTCTCTGGAAGATGCAGTACACAAAATACTACGCAACCAGATGCTACAATGATTAGTGCCATGTAAAAGCCCAGCAAGAATCTTTCTCTTCCCTCTTCTCCAAGCTGCAGTGTTAATTACAGCCCTGCCAAATTCTTGGGGAAGGCACACACCCAGTTGGATTTTAGGGCATTGTTTATTAGGTAGCCATCTTGGTCTGGATAAGGTGACCTCCATGTTGTGACAGTTTCTTGTTCCTCTATTCTGGGCAAAAGGCGGGAAAGTGAAAAGAGCGGAAATCAGTTGTTGCTAAGTAACCGGTTTTTATATAAACAAACAAAGCGGGGGGCTCTTGAGTGCTGGAATCTTTGGGGCTCAGGTGTCTAAAAGCTCTCTCTCTATGGGGTGGGACACCTCCCATATTGGTTACTGGCCTGCAGTAACCACTCACCGAACAGAGTTGTCACCTTGGGGTTTATTAGTAATTTTCTTTCGGGAAGCAGACATGCCCTCTCGGACTAGATCCGGTTCGTTAGTTCTGACGCTCACCCATAGATGACGCAAAGAGGGACAGGGTGGGTCTGAGATAGGGTTACTTACCTGTCTTGGCCCATTGGGGTCCATCGCTGATCTCACCAGTCCGGATTCTGCAGCCTCGCCCCTGGCCGTACCTGAAGGAGGTAGAAAAACATCTGTGCTTTATTGAGTGTCTGTGCGCACGTGTTTGCTTATATTCCAAATCTCCAGGGTCCTTAATCCACCCCCCTTCCTTCTCCTTTAGCAAATAAAGTGTTCTGAGTTCATCTCCGTGTGGTGGGTTCTTTTATTCCAGCTCTGATAGATGGGCTGAAGGGGGGACCCAATGGGAGGTATACTGTAAGGTTCCCCGAAGTCTTCTGGTCAGATAGGCTCCCTAAAAATCCTTACAGCATGTCACGGAGTGTGGAGGAGTCCACGCCTGCACCCCTCTTCCTGGGATTCAATGTGACTCTCAGCCAGCCAGTAGAACAGAAGGTTTATTAGAGATGCCAGGAATGCAGAGCTTGTAAGTACAAACAGGACCCCTCAGTCGGGCCCTTCCGGGGGCCAGGGAGCTTAGACTCCAGCCTGGGGGCTCCCTGCATTCCACCCCACAGCTCCAAAAGGGGGCAGGGAAGCCAGACTGTCTGTGCCTCCCTCCATGCCCCCAGCCGGCTGCAAACTGACTCCTCTCTAGCCCCTCCTTTGCCTTTGTCTCCTTCCCGGGCCAGGAGGTCACCTGATCACTTTGTTCTAACACCTTCAGCTCGCACCTTTGCAGAGAAGGGGCCTGTGCTATTAGTTACCAGGAGACAGGGTGTCGGCCATTCTCCCATCACACTGGCCCTCTCCAGCTCTGCAACAATCACTCCTTATTCCCATTTCCCACCACCTAGAGACTTAACACATGCATCAGGGAAACTGAGGCATAGGAACATTAAGAACAGTCCCATTCCGTCACACAGCAGGGCACCTGTGAACCCTTTCCATGACCATTAATGCAACCTCAGGGTTGTGGTAGTGTCTGAGCCCACTGCGTTCTCCTTCAGCTCGGCTTTCAGCCCATCAGTGCACTGGCTAAGCCCCCACTTCAGAACTACCCACAAGATATTACCCACGTGAACAGTAACACCAAGAGCGCAGTGCAAAAAATTGGCTCTGTGGGACTGCAAAAGAGTGAAGAAGAAAGGGACAGAACTTGCACACTGCGTCGTTGAAATAAAAATCAACGGCACACAGGTTGACAATTGTGTGCACGAAGCGTTGCAAAGTAAGGAATCTTTCGGTAAGCTTTTTCAGTTTGTTCATCCGCTGATTCTATAAAAGGTACGACAAAAGGGATACATTGTGGTTGGGGAATTCAAACCCAGAAGTTTCATCTCTGTTCAAAACAGAGGAGGTTTAAGTGTATTTTATGCACTGTTAGCATCATATTGACCTGAAAAAAGATCATTCAAAATTATCTCCAGGTTAACACCAGCTTTTTTTAGCCTTCACTTCAAAAGGTCCCCAGTTCCTCATACCTGCAAAAGCATTTGAGTCTCAGTATTTCATTCTAGAACTAAGAAAGCGGGGCCTTTGGAAAGAAAAACGGTTTCGGGGCAGGTTCTTCAATCTTTGCTTACACTGAGTAGTACGTATTCAAGTGTGTAGTCCAACTCAAGTCAACTCCCATGAGTAAGCGCTACTTAATAGGAGTCAATTTTGCAGAAGCAGGCGCTTAGGAAGGCAGCACATATCATTTTTCATGCGTTTGTGTCGACGTGGAAGAAATAAGCCCAAATCGTGGTCGGTTAAGCCAACGTGCCCGTCCCAAAAAAGTAGCCCAATATGATTTCATGGCGTTCCCCTGCATTCGTCTTTGAAATGTTCCTCTAAAAATCATAGGAGGAATCCCGAGTTCTCCTGCTTTTGCTGAGAGACACTTTTAGAAAGGGAAGGGAAGGCAGAGAAGTTGTGTGTGTGACTTCAAGGAAAAGGCGAGGCTTTTCATTTTGCCATTACAAACCTCCCTCCCCTACCCCAGAAGTGCCCGTGGCAATGTAAACAGGGGTCACATTCTCACCTCGCCCATTACTAATTTAGGCAAAGGAAAGGTTTGCCAAGAAGGTATTTATAACACAGCTAGCAAGGGATAGTAACGGGTCTGGGAGGGTTGGAAAACAGGTGCCGCTGCACTGTGTATGACCCAGCTACCGAGATCAGGACCGGCTAAGACCAGCCTCTAAAGTATTGCATCTCGTGGTAGTCGTGGTGCTTTTCCGTCACCCCGTGGGGCACGGAAAGGCTGAGGGAGGGGGGAGGTCATTGCAGTGGCGGGGTATAAATTAAAGGCACCCACGTCTTTTTTCCTCAATGAAATAGTGAAGCAACTTGCAAGGCAGAGCTGAGAGCGAGGGGCTGGATACAGGCACTAGTTTAGGGAGAGAAAGGCTCAGGCATAGCTTTGCTCCACTTTAATTTACATCCTTTCTGCTTGTGGATCCAAGCTTTTTCCCTCTCCATTCCTGCTGAGGACGCAACTCCAGGAAGATGAAATACATCATAGGTATAGGGGGGTAAGTAGCTAGGTGATACTGCATTTATTTCCTGCTTTTTACTTTTGTTGCCCGCAGCATGCCCTGAGGAGTGAAGATTATACGTACTTTTATGTGGTAATAAGTCAGGGATTTAAATAAGGCAGAATTTAGCACTAACATCTCCTAACTCTAGATCATGTTTGTTTTATTGCACACAGAGAGCTCTGCAGGTTGGGATTTATATAATAATAAAGGGAGGGAGCTGAAGCCAGAAAACCTTTATTGGTGATTTCTAAAGTAGGTTTAAACAGCTAAGAAAATGAAAGAGGCTTTCAATGCAGAGTGAGATTTTAAGTGTTCCTCTGCAAAACACAGGGCCGGGGGGAAGTTGGATGGAAAAGCTTCCTAAAACGGATCCAAAAAGGAGGGTCTTTTTTTCCCTTCCCCTCCAAATGCATGAGACCGGAAAGCAGATCTGCATAAACCTCCAGAACTGGGTGACTGCAGAGGACAGATCCTCCGTGGGTGCCGGTTGTCATGGGCCCTTCAACTGACACCAGCGGAGGGTCTAATTTATATGGTATGAAAAAGAATGCGAGGGTGAAAGCTTTGGAATGAAATGTTCGATGTTGGCACATTCAGCCCTGATGACTCCCGCTCTCCTCTGGGGAGGAAAATCCCTCTGCTGGAGGATGCAGTTGTGGGGGGAGTTTGAATCCAGATCTGCCCCAAGACTCAGTCACAGGACAGCAAAGGTAGCCTCTCTGTGATGGGGTTATTTTTAAGGCAGCTGTTTAAAGCATTTCCCTCTTGTGGCATATTTTTTTTAAAGTCTCAAGGATCTTGGCTGTATCAACTGATACATCCTAAATCCCACAGACAGCAGGGTAATGGGGCTGACGCAATGCCAAGAAGAAGACATTTGGAATCTATTTTTAAAATGGCTTGTTCATAGAAAGGGTGCCTGCGTGGGCCAATCCCCATTCAGTGAATCCCTGGGAGACGTCTGCTCAGGTTCCTTGGTCATAGTCCCAGGATTTAAAAACCTGAGTGATATTTTAAGTGAGCAACTTTGCCCCTTCAGGGCTGAAGCCACATGGGACTCAGAGAGATTTCAGGGCTCTCATTGAAACACACATAGCACAGATCCTGGGCCCCCAACAGGGAGACATTTACTCAGCTCCCGCAAGTCGTTTGCCAGAGGCTAGCCTACACAAGGCCCCTGCTGCAGGAGTGTTTTATTTATTTATTTTTAGACTAGATTTTAAATCTCAACGTTGGCATTTAGTTTTCTTGGGAGTTCATTATATCCACGGAGTCGGGTGAGTTAGTTTATCTTGGAAGGTCAGGAGGGGTTCATTGAATCGGATGAGATCATACTGCTTAACCAAGGCTACACATCAAATCCTGCTGGGGGCGAGAGATATTGAAGCGAAAGTGATGGGATTAATGTAAGAAACATCCCTTCCTTCCATCAGGGCAAACAGCGTGGAGCCTGCTGGCCTTCAACACATGCCACAAATCAGAACTCTTGATTAAAGATTCTTTTTAATTCATATAGCGCAGAAGCAGATAGACCTGGTTGCAATGGAAGTAGTCTCTGAAGAAGTGCTGTTAGTCGGCAGTAATCACACATTGTACTAATGCGTCTTCCACAATGCTGCTTCACATTTTCTATTTAGTGTGACCAACGGTGGCAAAACCACTTTGACCAACCGGCTTATCAAAGCACTTCCCAACTGTTGTGTTGTCCATCAGGATGATTTTTACAAGGTAAGTATAACGACGCTGCCTATTGAACGTGTTTGTAAGTCGTTATATATTTCATGTATTGATATATTTAGCACAATGTCAGGTATGTACCACAGGGAAGTTCAGTGTGTGTTTGTGAGGTTAAGGTGTTTAGGAAGAACAGATTTCATTTTTGAATTGTTTTGGACAGACTGAAATATAATTGCCTTTTACTAAACGCTAGTGTGTTAGTTTCAACACAGTATGTTACACGCTATGTTCCAGCCTGTTACACCAACCAGGTTGGAACATAGCGAATGATCATTTCCACAGCCTCTCTCCTTGAGTTCTAATTTCAAAGCGGGTGCATCTAACCTTAGATCAGCCCATGGTTTTAAAGGAACTTTTTTTTTTGCTTTTATTTCAATTATTTTCCTAGCTTGTCCCCACCTTGACCCTTTCTTGCTCTCATTCTCTTTCCGGTGCTTTCAAATGATCTTTTACGACAAAGCTGCAAGCAGGTCGGCATTTATAATTTAAAACAAAGCCAAACCAATCTATCGTCCTTTAGGCACATCCTCAAATATATTCAGGCTCCTAACTGTCACTGATTTCAATGGAAGTTAGGGTCAAAATACCTTTCAGGAGGTGGGCCGGGAAGAGTATTATGTCAGGGGAGTAGTCAGACTGTCTAACACCATTAGCTCTGTTTTACCTCTATAGGACCCCGAGCCAAAGTCTATGGAAGTCAGTGGAAAGACTCCCACTAAAGGTTGTGGGTGTGTTGGATCAAGCCCAGATGATGTCAAAGACCAAGCCACATTAGAATATGTTCCCGAATTGTGTTTCAGGCTCTAACAATTTTCATAATGGTTATACCATAGTTTGATCCCACTGATATGTAGGCACGACCAAGCCATGTTATGATGATACCGTTGGAGCATTCCTATTTTAATAACACGATACCCCCAGCCTTGTAGGTTTTCCTGTGCTGACAGTAGGGTGACCAGTTAGCAAGTGTAAAAAATCAGGACGGGGTGGAGGGTAATAGGTGCCAATATAAGAAAAATCCCCCAAAATCGGGACTGTCCCTATAAAATCGGGACATCTGGTCACCCTAGCTGACAGACCTATACGCCCTGTTTGTCTGACCTTCATAAGCATACACATCCTACTGAATAGAACTAAATACATTCTATATATTGCTAAATTGGGAGCGTTTCTTCACCCTAACCCACAAAGTGCAGCTAGATTAATGCTAATAGGAGTTTAGAGGAAAGGGCGGTGAGTTCTCGCTAACTTTTTCTGTAAAATATATCATTTCACTCTGGCATGTTTAATTTATAAATGGTGTTTGAAAGCGGAGCTAAGATGAAGCAAGATTTACTATGCTGACTCACAGCTTTTATTGGAAGGGTTCGTTACACTCATTCCTATTATGCTGAACATGTGATCTAGCAATTGTCACTTAACACTACCTGTGTTTATGTCCGAAGATTCTATTTCTTCATGTAAAACCATGGTCCTATATCTAATCAGATCTGGCATTATTAGACTATGTTAAACTTAGAATCCTTTGTCAGAAGCAGCCCCCTGGGGACAAGAGAGCAAATGGACTTTCTGAAGCTCTCAGGCTGCGTGGAAGATGGGACTGTAAAAATGCCACTCCCACGTTCCCCCACCAGCAGGAGGCTGCAGCCGTTTTGTTAAGTGAACACTTGCTCCGTTGTGTCGTGCAGCCGTGCCCAGGTTGTGATCGCATCTTAGCTAACTGATCACCCTGCATTTGCAGCCATGTTTTATTGCTCACTATATTTCAGCCACAAGATCAGATAGAAGTCGGGGAAGACGGCTTTAAACAATGGGATGGTAAGAGCGGTGGTCGCTGTAGGAAGCAGTAATGTATATTTTTCCTAAGTATTTCTTTGAACTCTAATATTAAGATTTAATGGTAAATTTCCATAATTCTATATTACAAGTTTATATTTACACACTTTCATGCCCCTGTGGTTTGTGGCTTTTGACTTCCTCCCCCGCGTACTTTCTTCTAACTAGCGCTGGAATCGTTGGATATGGATGCGATGGTGAGCACGGTGCATGCGTGGATTGAGAAGCCACGGAAGTTTGCCCGCTCCCATGGGGTGAACGTTAGGCCGAACTCTAAAGAGCCCGTCCCAGAGGAGATCCACATCCTGGTCATCGAAGGCTTCCTGCTTTACAATTACAAGTAAGATGTCTTTTTATTTACAGACAAATGTGTGGCAATGAAAAGAGCTAGATTTCTAGCTCTGGGCACCGAAGCCTCCTTGCAATTAATTGACTGATCCTTGCAGTGCTGCTGTGAGGTGCCTTAGGTAAGAATTTCCCCCACGTTACTGATGGGGAAACAGACACATGGAGATGGACTTGTTCAAGGCAAGTTTTTAATCAAGAGCCAGAATTTGAATTTGGGAGTGACAGGCACCCAGACTTCTGCTTAGACCAGAGCTCCTTACCCACGGATCCTGCAGTGGTCATTAAAACTTCCCTCCTATGTTCTCCTGCCAGCGTGTCTCAGCCTAGACCAACAATGATCACTGACGGGGTCAAGAAGATACTTTATTCTCCAAGCCCATTCAGTCCTTGGCCTCTGTTAGTACATAGGTTTGTTTGGTAGCCTGGGATAGACTTTTGGGTTTGACTTTTTGATACTCTTACACTAATATGTGTAAACGAAGGACAAAAGACACTGTGTTTGGTGCTTCCAGATGGGTTTGTAAGTACAATGGGAACAGCTAAGAGCAGTTAAAGTGTTACTGGAGAGCACACTTTAAGACTGCCTCAAGGCAAGGTCAAGCAACCAGTCAGGAGGGGCTAAGAGGGATTTAGGAGGGAAGGTAGCAAACACTGAAAGACTAAAGAAATGCCCGTCTCTGACTGTAGCACAACCGCACTCCAGGTACAAAAGTGGTGGGATGAAGACCCCAGACCCAAAACAGAACATGACTCTAAATTGTAAGGGGTGGGACGGTGGACGTGCATTTCAGGTATAATTATACCTGCTGAGGAAGGGGAGAAGGGACACTGGGAAACAAGGCTCTGCGGCGTCAGAGCTATGGGACACATGCTTGCTGGAAACTAATCCCAATAAACATCACATTGCCTGCACTTTGAACTTCTGGCCCTCTGCTTTCTGTCTGCGTGACAAGAACCAGGGGAGAGGGTGACGGGAAAGCCCTCGAATAGCCTCCTGTGAGACAAATACTCAGTTAGGAACTGGACTGAGCTCAGCAATTAATTTCACATTTGAGCAAAAACTACATTTGTCTGCACTCTTCTTGCAGAGAAAAATTAGTTTTGGAGGTGGAGAGTAGGGGACTAGGTTGGAGAAGGAGGGGGCGCGGAAGTCTCCAAGACGTATATATCCACACATATAACCTTAATGTAACTTTAGTGAAATATCGTTTACAACTTGGACTTCCAAGAAGCATTACAGTTGCCTTGCATCAGAATCTTAGCTCTCAACAACTGGTTTATTTACCGGGTAAGAGGTGACTTGGTTTCCATCGAACAGTACCTTCATGGGGAACAAATATTGAATAACGGGCTCTTCAGTCTAGCAGAGAAGGCATAACACGGTCCAATGGCTGGAAGTTAGACAAATTCAGACTGGAAATAAGGCATAAATGTTTAACAGTGAGAGTAATTAACTGAAGGTCATCGTGGGTTCTCCCTCACTGGCAATTTTTAAATCAAGTTTGAAAGTCCTTCTAAAAGTTCTGCGCTAGGAATTATTGTGGGGAAGTTCTCTAGCCTCTGTTAGCAGGAGATCAGACGGGATGATCACAATGGTCCCTTCTGGCCTTACCCTCAGCGAGTGGTTTTGTGGGGACAGCACGTACAATGACACCTGCTCGACGTTTAAACGCTGAGTCTATCGAGCTTCACAAGTAGCGGCAACCTGCTTTCTGAAGCTGAACGTCCAATGTAAATGGGTTGTCTCCGGAGACTACAGATTAGGAGAGCCTCATTGAAGACTACATCGGTAACTTGCCTGGGGCCCAAGGCCTGTACAGTGCCTGAATAGAGCGGAGCAGTGTTGCCCAAATGAAACTTTAGGTCCCATTATGAAATGCTCCATCTTGAAGTGAACAGTCTATATTTAGGTCAAGATAGAATGCTGCATTCTGGGAGCCTTCGTGGGAGGTATCAGAAGTCTGTCAGTCAAATGTTGCACAACCCTGCTGTACAAATCTGATTGGCCGTGCAGTGATCCTCTGGTCTGATCTGATCTCTCCAATGAGTGGTTTTTCAGCCTAGTAGGAGCATAATTCAAGTCAAATGTGAAAGAATTAACAGCCTACATTGTTTTTTCCCCATAGGATCATGGACTGACTAGTTTTCTTGTGCCAAATCTGGCTGTTCAGGCCCCATGAGACACCTTACTTCTGTGTAGTACACAAGAGTATTTGTAAATTTCAGGCTGATTGAAACATTGTCTGCTGCAGAATTTGAAGCAGTGGCAGGCCAAGTCCTAGAAGAAATGTAGAAAGATTTTATTTGTCGCAGCGTGGCCACTAGCATTTGTCTCTCTGGCTGAGGAAATAAGTCGTAGTGATCTAGTGTTACCTTTTTTCCCCTGCTTCCCCAGACCACTGATTGACTTGTTCAACAAACGCTACTATCTGACAGTTCCCTACGACGAATGCAAGAGGAGGAGGAGGTAAGCTAGTCGCTTGGGCTAAGTTTAATACTTGGCTTTGGTATAGGTTCTGTGCATGTATGCAAGACCGCATATTAGTCATGTGACTGTGGAGAGTCAATATATGTATTGACATCACTTTCCAACTGAAGTTCCAATTCCAAACTTCCAAGCCAGTCAGAGGACGAGGGCAGCTAATGGGGCATTTTTTTTGTACCTTTAGAAAATAGCTATCTTGGCCGGGTGGCTTTTCTTGGGAGTCACAGATCTGAAAGCTGACATCCTGGAGTGACCTTAACATAGGTACAGATCCTGTCCCTTAGGAAACAGGCTGTACTCAGCAGCTCATTACACATATACTATCGAATAACCATTAGATACCTGCCTTCGGTCTTTAGCATTGGCCAGACACAATGAAACACGGTAATCTAACAGATTCCTTTCCATTTTAACACCCACAGTACACGACATTATCCTATACCTGACCCACCTGGCCTTTTCGATGGACACGTGTGGCCCATGTACTTAAAATACAGGAAGGAAATGGAGACCCACGAGGTGGACGTTGGTAAGTTACTCTCGGTGCAAACGATGGGATTGTGCTGCTGATTTAAGGCTTCGTTCAAGGAGTTATTTCCTGTCATTCTCTTGGCTGCTATTGTGCATGTGATGAAGCCAAGAACACGGGCCTGGATTCTGCTCAGTTGAACTTTTGCAGCCTCATTAACATTAATGAAATTGTTCAGGTGTCACTAACAGCTAGGGTGACCAGACAGCATGTATGAAAAATCAGGACAGGGTGTGGGGGGTAATAGGTGCCCATATAAGAAAAAGCCCTGAATATCGGGACTGTCCCTATAAAATCGGGACATCTGGTCACCCTACTAACAGCAGGATTTGGCCCAGTGTTGTAAGTGGACATATCAGCATGAACACCATGCAGGCTGCACTAGACAGCAAGCTGTGAAGTCTTTTTGCATTTTTAAGTAATTTGGGAGACATAGTATCAGAGGGGTAGCCGTGTTAGTCTGGATCTGTAGAAGCGACAAAGGGTCCTGTGGCACCTTATAGACTAACAGAGGTATTGGAGCATAAGCTTTCGTGGGTGAATACCCACTTCGTCGGATGCAAGCAGTGGAAATGTCCAGGGGCAGAACATAGGAGACATAGGGACCCCGTTCTGACTTCCTTTCCCCTATGCCTATCTACCTTAGAAGTAAGAAGAGTGATGTGGCTAAACACAGGATTGAGGCAGGTGGCCTAAATTCTACTCCCATCTTTGCCATAGATTTGCTCTGTGCCTCTAAATTAGTAATTTAACCTCCATTTCCCCTCTCATGCTACGGGGACAATATTGATCTACCGCATCGGACTGTTGGGGTGATCAGTGTCTCTAAAACAAATCTTTGCTTCGAAAACACCATTCAAAGGCAAAGTGCTATTTATAACCATGCAGCCATAGGAGCAGGTTTTTCCTGGAAGTCTGAACCAAGCTGAGAGACTCCGCGGAAAGAGTTATTTTGGTCGAAAATGCAGGTGTTTTGGGGCCGAGGGTTATTTTGTGCTGGCCACCTGCAAGACATGGTCCAAGTGCCTTTTGAAATTTGACCTTCACAAATGCCATTCTGACTGCAAACTAATCATTGATTTTTTTTTCCCCTTTCAGTTTATCTGGATGGATTGAAGTCCAGAGATGCCCTGTACAATCAGGTCTTCGAAGAGATTCAGAACATGCTTTTAAATTATTCATAGGGAAATATGTATCCGCTTCTACCCCACTGAAACAGCACACTCCTTCCATGCTCGGGTAGTATTTTCTTCTTGCTTTTCAGGATCTGAGGAGAGCTGAAAGAGCCAGGCACAGATTTGATGTAAATAGTACTTTAGACATTAAAAGATAGAATTATGTAGGGTTTATTTGTGTAAACCAGTCACTGTCCTTTGGGAACGATCTTGTGTATATAATTGAAAAAGTTAAGAGAAGTTATTTACAACTCAGCCACAGGCAGTTTTTCATACGCCACTGGTTTAAATATGTAATGTTTTAAGATGCATTTTTATAACTAAACACAAAATATTCAGAAAACCACCATCTTGTCTGCCTGTATTTTTGAGCCGATGTTAAACCTTTGTTTTATTGCTTGTCATGCCCCCTTTTAAGTTCAAGTTTTTTTAAATGTGCTGATAGGAAGGAAATTAGCTGCATGTCAGCCAAACCTCCACATATTATTTTATGCTTGAACCAAATTTGCACTTACCCTAAAATATTGTGGTTTTCACAGGGCTAGTTCCTCTCCCAAGCTGGAGTTGTCCACAGATAGATGCCTCTTAATTATCAACACCTCTGTGAGTTTATTGATGTTACCACCACCATTCCCATACAGTAGATCTACCTATAGTCTCTTTCAAGCCTCAGCCCTATCGCCAGGAAGCAGCAGCAGGCCTCTCCGGCCAGAAACCTATGTCCCCTGCACTCTGCTAGCCTCCCCTTTATACCTTGTGCCTGTGCTTTTTAACTATGTCTCAGCTGATGGGATAATTAACCCCTTAGCTCATCAGCCCACAGTCTGATTAAATGGTTAAGTCTTCCTCCCCCCAATCAGGGCTTCTCTGGGGGAACTAGTAAGTGACTGGAATGCTGGGTCAGCTGCTGGCTGTCAGCTCTCTGGTCTGTTTCACTCTCTATAGCCAACTGCCTTTTGTAAGATAAAGAATTTTGAGTGGGAGCTCATGTCGCCTCTTCATCTTGTAATCTGAGCATGAAAGTTATTCAGTCTTGAATTCCCCAGTTACTAGGACTGGGTCAACAGCAGAAACAGCCATGCTATGGCGTGTGAAAGTCAGAGGGCAGAATCTGGACCCCAGTTGCACTTCAGCACTGCCCGTGACGTCGCTGGCACTGCACAGATATGAGTGAGGGGAGAATCGGCCCAGACTTTAATATTAAACGAAGACTGATCTGAACTGGGAAACTGAACCACTCCTGAAAAGGTTTTTCAGGTATTTGTCCTGAAAACTCTTCAAGTTCTAATATAGATCCTGATCCCACAAATGTTTGAACATCTACTTCAAGCATGTGAGCCATTTGATTGAATTGGGGGCGGGGGGACAAAAAGGAAGAACACTCAGGGACAACAAACGGAGGCTAATGGAGGAGCGTCACCAACATGGCTGCCATCCCCACCGTCTCCTGGGACCTTCTTCGTTCTAATGCTGAGGGATGTCCTGACCCGAGCGGGCCAGAGGGGTGGCAACATCGTCTGGATCCTCCTCTATCAGCTCCAGCTGACTCCCAGCTACCAGCTCGGGGGAAAGGACTTGAACAGCAGCACCAATCGCCGCTCCAGCTCATCTCAACTGACTTCTTTTCCCCCAAGGGGGCAGTTATTACCGTCTGACACCATCGACGAGACGGTCGCACAAGGAGGGTTTTTCCTTCTAAAACTCTCGCCGGCTAACGGGACGAAGAACAAGGGATGTTGTTACAATGACAGCCTGACTTATCACTTTGCATTTCAGAGGCTTTCCCGGTGTTTCCTTCTTTTCTGTATCTTTAATAAAAGGTTTAAAGGATTTTTAAGGGGGTGTTTGCCATGGTATTAAGCAGGCTGAGGTCTCTGTAGAGCAGCGGTCCCCAAACTTTTGAGGGTTGCTCCCCCCCCTTACCCCTATCCGTGCCCCCTGCCTCTCCCTGGAGCTGGGTCCGGGAGCAGGGCCACAGCTTTGGAGGGGGATGTGGACAGGGGTAAGGGGGCTGACTATGGGGACACAGCGGGGGGTGGGGCTGGGGGTGGGACCAAGGCTGGGGGCAGGGGCGGAGCCAGAGCTCCAGCCGGGCTGTGGTGGGGGCCAGCCGCCGGGCCCCTGGCCAGGTGCAGAGCCGCACCGAGGCTGGGGACGGAGCTAGGCAGGGGCCGGGAGCTGGGGACATGTCTGGGGGCTGGACCGGAGCAGAGCTGGGGCGGGGAGGGGCTGGGGGGGCACTCCTTTCCCACCCCCCCACCCCGGGAGCGGGCCTGGGCCCATTGCGCCCCCTGGACATTCCTCCACACACCCCCTAGGGAGACGCACCCCACCGTTTAGGGACCTCTGCTGCAGACCAATCCCGGACCTTGTTCACAGAGTCTAATGTTGGCTAGTGACTGGGTTATGTTAGCCCCATTCGCCCATATCCTCCATCCAAATTCATACAGCAGGTCACCCCATGAAATAACTACTCCGGAGACACAGTAAATCAACGGGTAACTTCCAAGAACCTGTTTCCTCCAAGGGCCCAGAATAAGAACCGTGGGCACGAGAAACATCCCGCGAGCGTTAGCACTATGTGAGTCTTCCAGGGCCCCGAGACAACTGTTGCTATCGGATTGCCGCGCATCCACTCCTGTGGTGACAAATAGCCACAAAGACGTGCGGCACGAGGGAGTGAGACAAATTCAGCCCTGGTGCCACTGCGGGGAAGTCGACAGAGCTGAGGAGACCAGGCACCGGCTGGGGCCATTGGAGCCAGGTTATTCTGGGACCTCTTTCCTGCTGATGAATGCCTTTGGCTGATCAAGGCAGCGCCAGGTCTCAGTTTTCACTGAGCCTGGAAGATGGGAGGGGAAAGGTCTTGTGGGCTGCCAGCCTGCCACTCTCCCATATGCGGCTTCTCCTCGAGCTAGTTCCCCACGCACACACCCACGGGCCCCAGGAGTCCTGCCACGTAAACACAAGAGGGCAGCGAGTACAGGGTTTGAGGCCATCGCGGTCAGACACGGCTTCACAGCCTGCTCCGGGCTCATGTCAAGGAGAAAGGAGCCCCAGCTGGAAAAGGGACCTTTAAACGGAGAGGGATTTCACTTTTAAACCCAGCGGGATTTAACTTCGACTCCTAAGATCCATAGCATAAAGGCGGGAGGGGCAACACTTTCACCGCCTCCTGACTGGAACAGGCCTGTCGCACCTTCACCCTACTGCTGCCACCATCTGGAAGTTAACCCAGGTTAGCCACCCGAGGCCTTCCAAGAAATACGTAGTCAGCTGAAAGGGACCAGGCCAGATTCCATCCAAGTGTAAAACACACATGGCTCAACGGAAAAAAGAGGAAGGAGGGGCTTGTGGTTAAAGTGCTGGACAGGGCCGTGGGAGACCTAGCTTCCGTTTCTGCCTCTGCCACAGTCTCCCTGCGAGACCTTGGGCAAGTCACGCGACTTCTCGCACCCTCTTTTATCGATGGGGGGGCTGAGGCAAAGAACCCTTCCTTGCCTAGTTACATTGTCAGCTCTGTGGGACAGAGGCTGCCTCCCACCTGGGTTTGTGCAGCGCCCGGCACAGTGGAGCCCTGATCTTGGCTGGGAACAGTGAGCGTCCCCACATGTGCTAAATTGACAAGTCAATTGATTAAGCACCAGGCGATTAACCCATTAACAAGGCGATTCCGCGCTTCAGCTGAGGAGAGTCAGGCTACGTCTGCACTGGCACTGTTGGTAAAACATATGGCGCTCGGGAGTGTGAAAAAACCACCCCCACGACCAACGTACGTTCCACCGCCAGACGCGCCGGTGTGGACAGCGCTGCGTCGGCGGGCGACACTCTCGCACCCGTGGGGAACAAGCACTCGTACGGCGCGCTGTAAATCACGGTGAACTTGCTGCAGCCGGGCGCGAGGGCTGTTTGCGACGCGGCGCGCACAGGGTGAGGGGACCCTGCCCTGTTACAGGCCGCGGGGACCCTGCCCTGTTACAGGCCGCCAGCTGCTCCTGTAAGACAAAGACCTGCCAACTATGAAGGTATGGCCCTAGAGCCAGGGCACTCAAATCTCACGCATCAGGACGTAGAGCGGGTTCCTGGCAAGGGCGGGAAGGAGTTCGTCCCCTCCCCAGGTGCATTATGGGGCCCCTCTTTTTCTGAGGCATAGGAGGCTGCTGAAGGGAGGCCGTGACCAATGGTCTGATCGGGGCTGGTAAATCCTATGCCGGAACCTGCCTGCTCCCTCCTGCAAGGTGCGGGCACCGGGTTCGCCCCTGGGTGCTCCTGCCAGCCCAGCCATGCACACGGCTGCCCTCGTTGCACTTGGGGGGTGGGCCGGTTCTCAGAGACGCAGCTGGAGCGGGGGGGAGTTGGCCTGGGGGGGCTATAATTATCCCCAGGCCTGCGTGCTCCATGTGTCAGGATGAAACCGACACCCCCTGTTCGCGTAAGCAAGCGATCCGGTGTCTGGCAGTCACACCGGGACCATCTGGCTGCCTTGGGAGGGGGATTGGCAGCCGGCCTTCCCCTCCATCAGCACCCTCCACTGGGAACAGGGCCTGACTTACCTGGGCTCAGCATGACTCCTGGGGCTCTTTCCACGAGCTCCGATCCCTGACACCGCCGGCTGAGAGCCAAGCGCCGTGTGACAAAGCCGCCGGCACAGCCGCCTCCCCCCCTCCCCAGCAAGGAGCAGGGTCAGGGTCACGGCCCATCAAATCCAGCCCTTCCCCTGCCAGAGTCTGCTTCGCAAGGGCACCGAAAGTTTGGCTTCTTCTGGGGTTCAAGGAGGCGGGGTGGCCTAGTGGGTAATGCACTAGACTGGGGTTTAGGAGACCCGGGCTCTAATCCGAGCCCTGCTGTTTGCCTGTGGGGTGACCTTGGGCAAGTCACTTTCCCTGCTCTGTGCCTCAGTTTCCCCTTCTGGAAAAAATGATACTGGCCTCCTTTGAAAAGCACTGAGAGATCTAGGGGTGAAAAGTGCTACAGCAGAGCTAGGCATTAGTAGCAGGGGGCTGCACCCAGAGTCTATTCGAAGGGGGCTCAGGATTTCAGCCCAGGTGCCGCTGCCTGTGAATTGATCTGATGGGGTGTCCTCTCCCCCATACGAGACTATTGCAGTGGTGCAGCATGGGACAGTGGTTCATGAATGGCAGACTGCCCTGAGCTTCCCATCCAGAGTGGGTTATGGGGGAGTAACCACCCCCCTGCACCCTACTCAGGAACAGCCGGCAGGTTGCAGGTTTCTTAAGGAGATCGGGAAGCAGCTGTGGACAATTCTGCACCCAGAGCAGCGAGCTGCCCCCTGCTGCCTCCCTACTGAATCATAGAATCATAGAATATCAGGGTTGGAAGGGACCTCAGGAGGTCATCTAGTCCAACCCCCTGCTCAAAGCAGGACCAATCCCCAATTTTTGCCCCAGATCCCTAAATAGCCCCCTCAAGGATTGAACTCACAACCCTGGGTTTAGCAGGCCAATGCTCAAACCACTGAGCTATCCCTCCCTCCCGCGTCCCTTGCGGCTGTAGGTGGTGGGATGGGGCGCACTGGCCTGGGCATGTCTTGGAGCGGAGTCAGTTCGACACACATGGGACTCAAATCGCCTCTTTTCCATGCAGACCGTGCCAAGGCCGGAAGCTACGTCCCGTCCCGCAACAACCCATCAGCCTCGTTAGCAACGCCGGCCCGCTGTACAAAGTGACACAGGCGGGGCAGAGCGCAGGGTACCCCGGCCGAGCAGAGAGAGAAAAGGACACCAAGGGCCAAGCCATGTGCC
Source organism: Macrochelys suwanniensis (assembly GCA_033296515.1). Classification (NCBI taxonomy): domain Eukaryota; kingdom Metazoa; phylum Chordata; order Testudines; family Chelydridae; genus Macrochelys; species Macrochelys suwanniensis. The sequence continues at coordinate 7,170,276 of CM065799.1, forward strand.
ACCGCGTAACCGAGAATCTTCTGCTGTAAGTGAGCTGAAAACGACATGGACTCAGGCAGCCGGCCCGCCGGGGTCTGCCGCGTTCCCACGGCAGGGCACCACGGCGGGAGCTGGCTTGCCGAAGGCACTACAGCATCTCCGTTCCTGACGCCGAGGCTGTGAACGTGTTGGGAGGGAGAGGGGGCTGCCCACAAACCAAGCTCCAGCCATTTCCAGAGTCACCGGGTGCGGCCGTTCAAGACACGATCCCGCACGCGAGGCTGGGCTCTGCTTGGCTCCCCTGCGGTGAGTTTCAGAGGGTCCCAGGGCGGATTAAGACGTAGGTGCAGTAGAGCCGTGCCGGGTGGGTCCTGCCCGCCTGAGTCTTGTGATTTCAGAGTCTCAGCTTTGAGGAAGTGTCTCTTGGGCTGTGTTTGGACAGCGCCTGGCCCTGATCCGTGAAGGGGCCCCCTAGGCGCTGCCGTAACACAGCTAATCTAACTAATGAAAAGAGAAGCAGCAGCCACAGGGGCCGGGGGGACGCTGCCTGGCCCAACCCCTTCCACCAGAGAGGGTCCCCGACTGGTGCCAACCTTCTTCTGAGCATAGGTGTGAGCGTTCCCTGCCACTGATCAGAACTTCCCCCCCTGCCGTGTTGTCACCCCAGACCCCAAGCCCCACCGGGTGGCAGGCAACTGCCCGGACCCTGAGCCCTTCCCGGCGGGATCAAGTGGCAGGTGGCTGCCCAGAGCCCACAGGCTGCTGGGAGCCCGCTGTTGTATCCTTGGGGCAGCAGGTTTAGGAAGAAATCACTTGAGACACAGATAGCTGTGAAAGCAGCCATTTATTTTCACACACTGAACTAATCAGACCAGCCAAAACTGGCGGGACTATCCCCTAATCATCTAACTCGGTTGCCATAGCAACAACAAGGTGCTATTACCACGACAACCAAATACAAAACACCCACGGCCTTTAGCACCCAGCTGAGCGGGGCGACAGGTTGAGAGCCGCTGAGTTCTATTGCAATGATCGCTGTTACCGCCGGGAGGAAGTGTCTTCCTGACCCGCAGCCCGTCACAACTCCATGCCCTGAAGCATGGCAACCAATATCGGTAATTCGATCCCAGCTGGTGAAACAGCCGATGGGATTCTGCCTCCCACAAGGGCAATGGGGTTACCGAGAGGGGGGCCAGGTTTGTCTATTTTAACTAGCTACGGGCCCGAACCAGAGTGTGGGCTCAGGACACCCCCGCACTGTGACTTCGGCTCCTGATCTGAGCGGCACCGCTCGGGCCCAGCCCTAGCAGTAAGTCATGCCCTCGTCCTGGCCAGCATTCAGAATCTCTGCGATGCAAACCCCTCGCCCAGTGAGTTATCTGGGGCACGTCGCCTTTATCGCCACCGTCACGCTCACATCAGATGCCAGCCCTGCCTAGTGGAGGGACAAAGTAGCAGGAGGAGAGAAAGAAACAGAGGCCGAGCAGCTGCCGGCGTGCTGACAAACACAAGTGACGGGGGATCCAAGCACCGCGAGGGCTTATTGCTCTGACCCCACCGGCTCCTCGACCGCTATCTAATCACTGGCTCGCTGCCCTCCCGTCACGCTGAGCCATGTGGCTGACAGGGACAAACAGCCCCGACTCCCTGTGCTCCCCTCTGGGCTCCAGGCCTGTCCTTTTGTTGAGGGCCCAAGTGTCCGGCGTTCCGGGGGCTGAACCCAGGGTTAGCGCCCGTCCGGGTTTGGTTTCTGTGTCCAGGTGCCATTTAGGGCGAGTGTCGTTTACGGGATGGGGTTGGGGCCGGCAGGGTAGGGACACACACACACACACACACACAGGCCGGCTCCGGCTCCCAATGACAGTTTGAGCCTTTGTGGACAAAGTCTCCCAAAGCCCCTGCAGAGCTTCCGGCGCCTGGGCCGCTGGGAGTCAGCACCGGCGGCAGCCGGCTCCGGCAGGGCTCCAGGCAAACAGGGCACTTCCGGGGGACCCAGGGGGCCTTGGCACGACGAAGAGGGCGGGACTTCCCAACACGCCACCGTTGTAGTCAGTGGAAGTTTTATCGTCGACTTCCACGCTTGGCCAGCACTGGGCGGGCTGCAAAACCAGCCCCAGGGGCAGAGCCTAGACGCATCTGCTCCCCGCGAGGACAGGAAATGCCCGGTGGGGACGACGGCTGGGATAGGCCACCTCCTGGAGATCAGAGAGGAAGAAGGAAACGGAGGCAAACCAGAGCTTGCGGCTGGGCGATACCAATGGAGGCCGCCCCTTTGGCCCACCCAGGGGTGCCTCCATGTCACTTGCCCGGGTCTGCCCAAGGAGACGGGCCGAGGGGAACCGGTGACGGCAGCACTGAGGAATTAAGCTGTTCACTTTGCGCCAGCATCTCTCTCTTCCCTCTCGCTGCAGGGGCTGCGAAAGCTAGATGACCGGAAGAATTCTTCCATCCACCTCGCTACCACGCCCTGGGGAGGTGGATTAACTCCAGCGATACGAGGCCCGCTCCCGTCGGCGTGGGTAGTGGGTACGCGAAAGATGGAGAGCGGCTCAGAGACTCGGGCAGCAGCGCTGTGTAAGGATCGTAGCTAGATCAGGGTGCTGGTGCGGATGCCTTGGAAGTTATAAGTTCCTCCAACCAGCTCAGTTCTAGCCGGCCTGGGCATCGCATCTCCCAGTCCGAAAACAAACAAAACATTCATCAAAAGAATTGTAGCACACAAGGAAAAAACTGCAGCGGATAATTACGCCAGAGGCTGAAATCCTGGCCGCTTTCTGCGCTGCCACCTAGTGGCTGAATTCTGAAAGGGCCAAAGTCAGAAGTCTTTCCGCTGATGTTTCTCCAGCTATTTCCAAAGGCTGGCTGGCAGGCAGTTCGGAAAGTGACAAGAGACTGGAATTGCTGAACCTCTCAGCTCCTGTGCAGCTGCCTTGTGCCAAAGCCTGCCCCGGAGCAATGAAATACCTGCTACTAGATTACAGCCCAGAACGACCTGCCGGCCTGGAGGATAAAAGGGAGGAGACTGAGAATGAAAACTCGGCCCTGAACAAAACAGACTTCGAGCCTCGTGATGAGTCAAATCCTGGCCCCGCTGGACAGCACGGGGGCTTGCGGCATGAAGCAGCGAGCTCTAATTCACTAGATGGACGTTCTAAGAGTCACAGGTTAATTCTGGATGAGACTCACCCACCCTGATTCTCCAGCTTTGACACCTGTGTCACTCCCGCAGCGTTACTCCTGATTTACACCACCGTCCCAGACAGCAGAACCGGGCCCATCTCTACCAAACTTGGCTCTAACAAGGTCCCCCAGACCAAACTCCTTGGTGGCTCTGGGGACAAATTCTCAAGGCCCAGGCAGTAACTCAGCACCTGTAACCTACCCCACCTCAGTGTGGTGCTCCGATCCCCTCTAGCGGCGGCTGGGTCACATATTGGGATTGATGAGCCTGCCACAACCTCAGCTAACAGAGGTGGCTCTTTTAGCTCAGGCAGTACTAGAAGATACGCTTTAAAAACCGGAGGTCCCAGGTTCAACCTTTGCTGGCCGCCCCACAGGTGGGATACAGCGCTCGAGCTAGGCCATGAGAGGCATCTGTCGGCGTTCCAAAACTGGAGGCTCTGGGCACTTGGCATGTCCCTGGAAAGGAGAACAAGAGCCCGGGAGCCCAACGTTAGTTTGGCAATGCCAGTCTCTCTGGACCAGCGGGCACCATCCCTGCTGACCCTCTAGGGGAATCCCTGGGTTTTTGGCACCTACCATTGCGATTTTAGACACAAAACATCCGCGATTCCATATTTGTTTTTCTTTGAAATGAACCAACCAACACGCATTTTTCTGGCCCACTTGGTCACTGATTGTCGCAAGAAACAGACGTGGAGGATTTGGACCAAGCCTGGGAGCCCTCAGAGAAGGAGCCTAAATCACCATGTGCCTTTTTTAAAGCATCCCCTGGGAGCAATGGACTCCTCCCCCAGCAGGCTGTTGAGAAGTCTCTGGGTTGTTGTACTAGCTGCCACACGTACAGTCCCCATCATGGGGATGTCCAGGCCCATACCCACCTCCCTTTGCACCCAGTGGCATGCAGGAGGTGTGGGCCCCCCAGATCTTTCCCCCCACCCCCTTCCACGTAGCTGGGCCAGTTGCAGGCGCAGATGATTTGTCCCTTTGACATTTGCATCTTTCCGGTGCTCTCTCATTGCTGCAAGAGACGAGGTTCGGGAAAACACCAGGGAAACCCAGCCCCCAAAGAGCAACGAGGGCCTTAGGTGCTAGATTCAGAGGGTCAGTGGGGCAAGTAGAAAAGTTTGGTGGAACTATTTTTCCACTGGAGAACGCGGTCTGCTGGGAAACATTTCGTGGGAACAGTGTCAATTTCGGGGACGTTTTCGATGGGAAAAGTTTCAAAAAAAGACAAAACTCAAACGCAGGGTTTTGCTTTGAGGAGCTCTTTCCCCCTCATTTCGACTTTCTGATTTCACTTCAGCCTTTACCTCGTTGTGATCAGTGAGCCCCACCCCCACCAATGCCGTCCAGCAACGCCCTGCAGCACAATGGATGCGCTTGCCTCGGTTTCCCCACCATCTTGCTCAATGTCCTTGAGCAAGGATCAGTTTCACTTCCCATCCAAGGAAAGTCCTTAGTCAGTCCCTGCAGCTGCAAGCGGCTGTCAACACAACACAGGTCCTTGAGGAGGGAGAAGAGCATGGGGCTGGATCTTGGGGAATCCCGCTTCTTGTCCTGAACATCACATAGGTGCAGATAGAAACTCCTTCTGTGTGAGAGCCCCTAGTCCCTGGGGCCCCTGACCCACTCCCCGAGCAAGTCTCCACTCTGCCTAGGGGTCCCCAAAGGAAAGGCTGAGAGGTCTCAGGGGAACAGCAGCTCCGCCATTGCTTGGGGCACGGAGTTGAGTGGTTTGTATCAGAAGCTAGGCTTGAAAGGCGCGTGTGTCTAATGCCTTCTCCTCGGGAGCCTGGCCTCTCGGGAAAGAGGGCGAGAGAAAAGGAGGTGGCTGTTTGAATGGACGGCCTCCCTGGCTACAGCAGACAGGTGCATCCGTGCTGTGCCGTCTCTCCATTAGCCCTGCAGAGAGCACCTTTCCCAGGGCCAAGGGAGGTGGGATGGGGGGGAGCTCCTGCTTTCTTGGCTGCACATCCTGGTGAATGAGGAAAGTGCCTGAGTCGGTGAGCGTGAGACCCCCTGACTCCCACTTGGGTCTGGGCTGCCTGGGAGCTGAGCCTGGCTGAGTCCCCTCCTGCACTGCTGGGAACTGAGATCAGGTGCCTGCTAGCAGCATGTGTCCTGATTGGGGGCTGGCCGAATCCCTGGTGCTTCTACCTAAGGGAAAGTGAGCTGGCCTGGGTGCAGGCTGCTGCTGCTGTGTGGCTTGTTGAGGGGGGTGCGGGGGGATGTTCTGGGCCATGGCGCAATCGCCACATCTTAAAGCCTCCTAGGAAAGGCTGGGCCACGAGCCGGGAGAGTTTGAATGGAATCACAGGCCCTGTGGGCTGGATTTTTAAAGGGGCTCTGCTCCCCCCGTTAGCCATGGAGAATCTCCTTTAGACACTACAGGAGCTGCTGGCGGGTGGGGGGGGGGGGTGTCTGCACCGCCCGCTGCATCCGTGCTGAGAAAAGGAGCTTGTCCGTGGTGTGAACAGCCCCTGGGAAGTGCAGTCAGCTGGTAGCACCAATGGTGCCTCCGGCTCCTTGCCGGAAGCATGGCTTGCAGGGAGGGCTGTAGTACAGCTCAGCGGCAACACCTAGCAGCCAGTCAGGGCTCAGCGTTGCCTGAAAGGAGTCGGGGATTGGCCAATCACTGACTCTCCTCTCCCACAACTCCCTGGGGTGTTCCAATCACCCAGGCCTCCCCGCTCTGGGAGCACCCCACCAGGACCACCCCCTGACTCTGGGCTCGACATCCCGCAGCCATCCACTCCGGCCTGATGCCAGGGGGCTCCCATAAAGTGTCCCACTCCCTGGGGCCTCCCTGCTTCTGGGATCCACCCTCCAGCATCGATCCCCTAACCAGACTGGTTCTTCCCCCTTGTTCCTAACGGCCTCTTCACCAGCTCCCCTGACACTTGGCAGGGGTTCCCCAGCCCTGGCCAGTCCTCATCAGCCACTCCACCTCTTGTTCTTCCCTGTGGCTCCGTGTTTCGGCGATCCTCTGCTGCTCCTGTTTTCCCCTAGGTTCCTCCTTTCCCCTGCCCCTTTCTGCATCTTTGTAAGGCCCAGGTGCCTTCTCTTGAAACCCAAGTAGGCAGCTAATGAATCACTACCAGGGTAAGACCCAAAACCAGAGCTTGGGGCCTTGTCTTTAAGAAAGGGAGACCAGTGACCTCTAGCGGCAGCCGGCCTCCATTACACACTGCACGCCCCCAGCTCGCTCCACACCCAGTGCTTCGGCTCACCCCAAGACAGACCTGGGAACTGCTTGGTAACAGCCTCACAAAGCTCTGCCCCGGCCTAGGGCCCAGCCCCCCCTCTCCTATGAATCTAACACCTCGACTGGCCCTGCTGCTCTCACACCAACCTGCACGCCAAGGGTAGAAGAGCATGGACTGAAACTGCAAAGCTACAATTCATTTGCAAACTTAACACCCCTAATTTGGGCTTGAATAGGGGCTGGCTCACTCCAAAAGCAATTTTCCCTCTCTTGGTATTGACGCCTCCTCATCAGTTCTTGGGAGTGGACCACCTCCACCCTGACTGAATTGGCCTTGGCAACACTGGTTCTCCACTTGTGAGGTAACTCCCTTCTCTTCATGGACCAGTATATTTATGCCCGTGTCTGTAATTGTCACGCCATGCATCTGAAGAAGTGGGGTTTTTACCCACGAAAGCTTATGCCCAAATAAATCTGTTTGTCTTTAAGCTGCCACCTCATTGTTTTTGTGGAATAAGCAACTCTCCCACCCCCTTTTTCAAACTGCTCTGCTAGGCAGGGCTTTGACAGCACCCCGGCTGCCTCCTTTCAACAGAGGCCGTCAGGCAAGCAAAGGCAGAGCTGGGTAATACGGTGCCCTGGGTATAAATGGTGACGATCTAGGCGCAGCATAAGCGGGGGACTCGATCTCATGCACAGGTAGGTATGAAGTGGGGTTTCCCCTCTTAGCCCTTCCACGTGAGCATCACTCTTGCCGCAGCCAAAAGTTTTCAGCTGCTGTGGGTCCTGCAGGCTGCCCGCTCCCTGCTGCGGGTCTGGCAAAAGAAACGTCTGCAGGAACTGCTGCCCAGAGAGAGAAACCAGGAGCTTCAGCATCGAGGGCAGAGTTTTCTGACCCTTAAGCTGCATGGGCACATGAGTAGGTTGTTATCCTACAGGATAACAGCTCCTGTAGAGACAGGATCACACATGCTTAGGGCATTTTACGGGCCTAGCTGGAGTAAGTTTGTTTTCCTGTTAGACCAGTGCCAGGGAGGACATAGACACCTTTAACTCAACCGGTAAGTACAGAGCCTGCCTAGGGAACTGCATTGAAGTGCAGTGAGCACCTGCTACAGGGAATCCCACTGAGGCTCATCTGGCTAAGGCAGAGTTTAAAGAGGTATGAATTAGCACACAGAAAAGATAAGCAGGCTCCCAGCCCTGGAGAAGCAAGGCCTGTGTTTAGCCACAAAGCAGTGCCTGGCCACAATGGGACATGGCACGGAGGAAGCGGGGAGGGGGTGGGGTTTGTAATCACAGGGATGTGAGGAAGTGGACTCTATGCAGGGCACCCTCATAGTGATCTACCGTTGAGCAGCTTAGCTAACTCTCTCCTCGGGCTGGATTCGAACCAGCACCTTGGAGGTGGGAAGCACATAGAGTCTCCCGGCTGAGGTTACCTTGTCCCCTCCCCTCAAGACAGGTTCCTCCCACCCACCTCAGAACAAAAGCCAACGCCACGGGCCATGGATACAGAAATCTTTATTCCTTTCAAATAAAGACAGGCTGGTATAACCTCTGGGTACTGGAGTGTGAGTGGCACCGAGCAGAGTGGGACCTGGGTTCACTCGTTCCTAATAACAATGGACCCAGACCAAGGTTAATCCATCTCCCTGCTACAGGCAGTAGGACACGGCCCAGAACAACACGACCCATGAGCCCAAACAGCCGGCGGGTGACCCACCAAAGAGGGCTCAGACCCTGTCTACACTGATAACAGTGAGAGTCAGTGATTGGCTAACCCCCGACTCCTTTCAGGCAACGCTGAGCCCTGATTGGCTGCTAGGTGTTGCCGCTGAGCTGTACTACAGCCCTCCCTCCACCCCATGCTTCCGGCAAGGAGCCGGAGGCACCATGGGTGCTACCAGCTGACTGCACTTCCCAGGGGCTGTTCACACCACGAACAAGCTTCTTTTCCCAGTACGGATGCAGTGGGTGGTACAGACCCCCCTGCCAGCAGCTCCTGTAGTGTCTAAAGGGGATCCCCCACGGCTAGCAGGGGGAGCAGAGCCCCTTTAAACATCCAGCCCACGGGGCCTGTGATTCCATTCAAACTCTCCCGGCTCGTGGCCCAGCCTTTCCTAGGAGGCTTTAAGACGTGGCGATTGCGCCATGGCCCAGAACACCCCCACAGCAACTGCAGCCTGCACCCAGGCCAGCTCACTTTCCCTTGGGTAGAAGCACCAGGGATTCAGCCAGCCCCCAATCAGGACACATGCTGCTAGCAGGCACCTGATCTCAGTTCCCAGCAGAGGAGGGGACTCAGCCAGGCTCAGCCCCAAGTTGGCCCAGACCCAAGTGGGGGTCAGGGGGTCTCACGCTCACCGACTCAGGCACTTTCCTCACTCACCAGGATGTGCAGCCAAGAAAGCAGGAGCTCCCCACCCCTTGGCCCTGGGAAAGGTGCTCTCTGCAGGGCTAATGGAGAGACGGCACAGCACGGATGCATGTGCCTGCTGCAGCCAGGGAGGCAGTCCATTCAAACAGCCACCTCTTCTCTCGCCCTCTTTCCCGAGAGGCCAGGCTCCCGAGAAGGTATTAGACACACGCACCTTTCAAGCCTAGCTTCTGATACAAACCACTCAACTCCGGCCCCCAGCAATGGCAGAGCCTCTGTTTCCCTGAGACCTCTCAGCCTTTCCTTTGGGGACCCCTAGGCAGAGTGGAGACTTGCTCGGGGAGTGGGTCAGGGGCCCCAGGGACTCTCACACAGAAGGAGTTTCTATCTGCACCCATGTGATGCTCAGGACAAGCAGCGGGATTCCCCAAGATCCAGCCCCATGCTCTTTCCCTCCTCAAGGCCCTGTGTTTGTGTTGACAGCCACTTGCAGCTCCAGGGACTGGCTAAGGACTTTCCCTGGATGGGAAGTGAAACAGATCCTTGCTCAAGGACAGCAAAGGATTGCCACGGTGCAATACACTCAGGCACACCAGGGGGCTCCCAACTAATCCAAGCAGTTTGAGACCAGACCGTGGACAAACCTCACAAATCTCACCTGGTAGTTCACACCTGCCCCCCATCTATTTAATGCCGCACCGGCACCTGCTTTCTCCAACACTGGGGGTAAAGGTATTCAAAACCCAGGAACATACAGGAGCGGCTGCAAGGTTCCCTCCGACACCCCTCAGAACACACAGCAGATTAGCACAGAAAGGACACTTGGAATCACACATCACAGGCATGGAAGCAGCTGGGAAAAACACGTTTTCTGCAGATGTGGTACCAGCTTGGCAACCAACATCCCTTGGTTGAGTATCTGGTTTCTCTGATCCACTGCATATCCAATAGAGATGAACCCGCCCGGGTCCAGGCCCCTTCCTCATTTTACACAGACATTTCCATGCCATAAAACAAGTTCACCTCTGGACAGCGTCCACTTCATTACGGAAGTCGGGTGCTGGGTTACGTCACATGCAATGGCGCTTTTGACGCTGATTGGCACAAACGCACGGGTCTACAGTATTTAACTTCGGAGGTGGCACCGTGGGCACTGCAGCTCAGAGTTCGAGAGTTACACGACAGCCCTCAATGCTGCACCTTACGCAGGCACGGGGCTGCCTTTCGAACCCCAGACCTTCGGAGCTATGGCACAGGAGAAAAGGGTAATGCAATCGGAATGGGATAAGTGCATCAAACATTGCCTCTGCGTAGGAACAGACAACAGCAATACTCCCCGCTACACATTTTCTTGCTCTTTCATTTTACAGTATGGAGCCCAAATCAACACGAACGTTTGAGAGATTTCTAGGTGTAGCTGCTGTCATATCTGACCACACCCAGGATACAGCATGGCAGCATCCCAGCCCTGAAACCTGACCGCCGCCTGGCAACAAGTGACATGAGCACAGAGTATAAGTTACGTTCCCTGCACTGGGGAGGGGGTATGTGGGGGGGGGGTGCCCAATCCTGGGAAGTGCCAAGCAATCCTTTATTCCTAGTGAAATCCACAGGACTGGAGTGTATCTGGCAACTGCAAGGATTGGGCCCCTGTGAGCTTCAAAGTCTTTGGTCACACACTGTCTCGTCCTTTAAGCAGAGAGACACGGAAGAAAGGAGGGGTTTAGAGAGACCAGCTGAAAAGGGATTCTCAAGCAACAGTCACTAGCCCTTGGCTTTTCAATGCGGATGCATGAGCTGTAAAGCAACAAATTCCTCGCTGCTTCCTCCCCGGAGGGATCAATGACGAAGAGTTAGCACAAAAGCCAGGAAAATCCAGGGCATTCTTTGCATTCTTCCCCTCCTGCCGCTAGAGTCCACAGACTAGAAGAGACCAAACAAGCTGCACATGCCACGTTTGCAGCCGGATTGTTTTCCAGCCTGAGAGACAGTTCCTTCCCCCACCACTGCCAGTCTACACACAGACTCTTTGTGGCACTGGGTGGTTTTATAGAGCAAACCGCAGGCTGGGACAGACGGGAGGGAAGCCAAGAAAGGAAATTTATTGGACCTGGGGTTGAAGACAGCATGTTGCTGTGAGGGTCAAAGTTAGGGAAACAGAAATTCAAGGTACACTATAGACAAACAGTTGCCTTGAACTATCAAAGCAGCTGTCAGTACAATGCAGCAAGGGGGCGGCCTCTAGGCAGCGAACGTTTAACCGACGGCGAAATACAAAGTTAACTTTGGCTGGGTAACAGGCCACAGAGCAGCCGTAAATGCACATGGGTGGTGGAGGTAGAAATGTGGTTTAGCTCTCAGGCAAGAGGATTGCCTAGTGGCTCGAGATGGGGATGGAAGGCGGGACTCCTGGGTTCTGTTCCCATGGGTCAGTGACTTGACTGTCCAATTCAGCTCACCTCTAAAAACGTACACGGATTCTGCCCACAGGGTCAACTGAGGGTCAATTGGTGTCTGCAAAGCACCCGGAGGTGCCTGGGTGGAAGGCGGTAGGGGAAGAACTACAGGGAAGCGACAAATCAAGCACTACAGACCGTGAGTCCTGATCTGGCGCACGCTGGCAACATGCAGGGAGATAGACGTGCACAGAGGCCAGTCAAGGCCCAAAGGTGGGGCGGGGGTAGGGGAGAAAAGGGACAAGTGGCTTCTGCACGTGACGAATATAAGGAGAGAGCTGGGGAGAAACATGCCAGGGAATTAGGTCCTAGAGGGCCAAACACTGAATCCGGCCACTAGGGCAGGAGAGAAATTGAAGATCTGGTCAGCGACAAGCAGCGGTTAGCAACACGGAGAACGAGGAGCAGGAGTCAGGAGAGACCCCTATGGCCCTGCTGTGGCCAGCAAATCTGGCCTGGAGTACTGGGCACAATGCCAGGGAGCCTGTTCCATGGGTGAAGAGAATCATGGACGAGGCAGAAGAGACAGGAACGGGGACAGCAAGGAAGGATCTGCAGTGCGTTAGCCAACTCCATGTGCCGGCTAGTTGATCTTTCCCATCTCTAGCTTCCATGACGCTGGTATTCCTATTGCGCAAAGAAGAAAGCGGTTGTTAGAAGAGAGTCTGCACTGAACTCCTACGAGGCCTCGGGGCTGAGTGGCACCAAGTTCCAAGCGGAGGGAAAACAGAAGCCACGTGACAGGCAGAGACTGAGTTTGGGAGGTATCCAGCTGCTTTGGGAGCGGGAGACGACGAGCAATTCACGGATGGAAAAGGCTCAATTCTCCAACCCAGCACTGGCTCAGGAGAGCTCAGCCAGTCTCTTCCACAGCCAGGATTGAGGGAGGTGCAAACTAAACCCTGGGAAAGGGCAAGGATCACGGAGAGGAGGCCCTAGCGATAGAGACTTTCCAGAGCATCCGGTGCGGCTGGGAACGGTGCCCAGAAGCCCTAAAGCAAGCCCAAGCCCCACAGGTTATAGCTAGTAACTGCTGGACAGGAGGCAGCTCTAGTCTCAACAGGGTGATCAATTCTCCACCCAGAATGGTAAGAAAACCTATTTCCAACAGCAGAGTGGCTTGGCGAGCTTAAAAAGAAATTAAAGCCCTGCCCCCAAAGCAGCACTTGGGTCGCCGAGTGACAAAGGCAGTTCCTGAGAAGGAAGGAAGGTCACGATACTGAGGCAACGGCTCTCAAGGAGACTGCAAATCAGCGAGAGAGATTCTACCGGCGAGAGTACCGACAGGCCGCCGCTAAGGAGTTCGGCTAAGATGAGTTGCCCAGGAGAGCTTGATTCCAAAGGGTTTGGCTCTTAGCTCTCCAAATGTGTCAGGAGCGATCGAGACAGTCTGTACACTGCACAGATCAAGGGCCCCTCCCTGAGCCGTTCAGCTGTGCCCCATGGAACTAGTTTATCTGGCAACACCTGCTGGGCTCTCTCCCCAGACAGGCAAGAGTCTTATGAACTTGCAAGAGCAGCTCCCGCTGCCAGGATCCTCTAGATGTCCAAGCAGCTGCAGTACCCAGGTCAGGAGAGTCGCAGCCATGGCGGCAGGGAGTCAGAAGACAAGTCACAGCTTCGCTGCTGGTGGTCAGAGTGAGGGAGGAAGAGAGCTGGAACATTAAGAACGATCAGCAAGTGATTTCGTTAATTTCAGAGTAAGAAACAGCCCAAGTCCTTGGACAAGGACTGGACCCACTCGCAAGTAATTAAAAACTGCTGTTGCCAATTTACCCTCAAAACAGGGGGCTGGCCGGAGACCAGCCCATGAATAGTGCAGCCTTCTACTTTAATATGGTGGGGCAATTTGAGGAAGACTACAAGTCCCAGCATGCAGTGGGCTCACCGGTCTACAGTTTGGGTCAGAAGCATTGCATGATGGGAGTTGTAGTGTCCAGGCTGTCACGCCTGCATGCTAAATGCTGCTGCAATCTACTCTGGTTTTATGCCATTAAGGCGGAGCCTCTCGGGCTCCTGGTGAACAGATGAAGCTCGAGTGGGCACAGATTGGGTGTCTCCCCCATACAGGCCATGGCAAAAGTATTCTCCCCGCCACCGTGTCCTCCTTCCCAGCCCCACAAGCTCAGAGGATGAAGGCTAGCGGATGCTACAGTCCCCATTGCCACCCTGCAGCTTCTCCTGCTCCATTGACCACACCAGCTCCTGCACAAATTTAATCTCTGAGGCCACCTGCTTGGCCAGAGCCTCATAGCGGTTCTCCAGCTTCCGGTAGCGCCTTTTAAGCCCATTGGCCACAAGCAGGGTGCTCTTGGTCTCCTCCTGGGTCTGCTTTTTCAGGGCCTCTGTCTTCTGCAGCTCCTGCCGGATCTGGCGCAGGTCCTGGCTGATGCTCTCATTCTCCTCCTTGTACCAGGACTCCTTCTCCTCGTAGATGGAGCGCAAGGCTTCGATGTCCTCCCGGAAGGACTTCTTGTTCCTCTCCATCTCCCGGAGGCTCTCCTCAGCTGCAGCCACCTCCTCCAGGACCTTGGAGAAGCGCTCAAAGTTGATGTAGGTGTTGTTGGGGGGCATGCTGGAGTGGGACTTGATGGTGTACTCCTTGAGCCGGGTGGTCTTGAGACGCCGCCTCTCTGGCTTCTTGCCGTTGTCTTCGTTGCGGACGTTCCTCCTCTTGATCACCTGGCAAGGAGAAGGGAAAACTCAGCTCTCGGTACCGTCCAGGGTCAATGACGCTCCCCTCCCACCCCCAGGCTGTGCATTTAAACAGCCCCACAGCAAGCCCTGCAGCTGCATTCACGCCATACGCTCCCAGTGCATGGTTCACAGCCAGCCCACACGCAGTGCAGTTCCCCTACCTCCATGGGGCAAGCCAATATTGATGGAGACATGGCCACCAGTCCCCCACTTCCCTGCCTGGAGAAAATTCCAGATTGTTTTGCCCCCACCCCTGCTTCCAGGTTGGCCAGGAATCAGCTCCCTCTAGACCAAGTCAGTACAGCTGCTAGAGCTCTCCAGGGTGGTGGAGTGAATGAGAAGCAAATGCCTCTTGCTTAAAGGGTGATGCCAAGTGCAATTTAAAGACACCACGATGAACGGCCTGATTCTCCAGAGGGGGCTGAGCGTATGCTCTTCCTATCCATGGGAGTGGGCTGTTCGGTACCTTTGGGGAACGGAGCCAGGCCACAAGAATTTATGGATTTTTACCTTAATCCAGGGATGCTCCAGGCTCTGGGCAATTGTCATCCGCTTCCTGCAACGACATTAGGTCTGGTCGTTAGGCTACAGCAGCTGGAGTGAGCTTTTGGCCCGCTCGGGTCACTAGTTTTCAGATGAAACCCGCACCCAGAGAGAGCTGGGCCAGTTTTTCTCAGGCTCTGCTTTAATCCCACCGAGCGCCAGCCTCCCAGCCATCAAGTCAGCAGCAGCTTCCCCTACACACGTACTGAAATTATTTGCCTTCCTGCCCTGCGGACCCAACCGCTGCTCAAGGGGAACTAGCTTCTCTGCTAAGTGCGGGATCTCCGGTAGAGGGGAGCTGGCTTTCAGAGGTACTGCAGCGGCCGTCTGGTAACAGACTACCGTCCTGGAGAGACGATCGCCAGTCCAACGGCTCCCATTAAACCCGCACGCTTGGCGCGGCAGATATTTTTGCTTTGAGGATATTGTGTGAGACTGGACTCTGTTGATAGCAGATAAGAAGCAGCTGTCAGAGGCTATGGACGTGAGAAAACAGCACTTCTAGCTGACTAATGGACTAGCTGCCTGCCACTAAGCGTGCTCTGGGGTGACAACAAGCAGCAGGTTAGCCAAGCTCTTCCACTACACAACAGCAGCAAGAGGGAGGCTGGGGCTTTTGGAGGCTGCTGGCAGGGGGCAGTACCAGGCACACAGCAGACCATCCCCATGCCTCGCCCCCCGCGGCTCATTTCAACCGGCCGGTCTCGTACTTGGGATCTTTGACAAGCAGGCGCCGGATGAAGTCCTTGGCCAGCTCGCTGGTATTGCTGAAATACTCCTCGTCGAAGTCGTAGTTCACGGCAGAGATGTTGGTCAGGGTCTCCTGCTTCGTTTCGCCCAAGAACGGAGAGGCACCGCTGAGACTGCAGGGCGAGATCACAGGATCAGACAGTCACCATCAGACACTGCTCTGTGGCAACAGCGCCAAGCCCTGCCGCTCACTCCCAAACACTAGCTCTGCGAGACTCGTGTAGTCCCCACGAGGAACTAACATTACTCTGGTTCCTCTGACCTGGGTCACGGGGGAAAGGACTCGCCCCAGGTCAGGCAGTGACTCAGGGGCAGAGCTGGGAGTAGGACCCAGGAGTCCTGAATCCCAGCCCTTGACAACACTGTCTCCTCAAGCACAGAAGAGCATATTCTTACCCACAGAGGAGAATAATTGTCCTTATACTCACAGAATGTATGTGATGACCCCGATGCTCCTAGGAGAGAGAGAGAGAGGGAGAGAGAGGGAGCGGGGGGGGGGGACATAAGATCACTGCATTGTAGATCAGTTTTTAGTCAGGTCTTTCCTCATTCCAGCTTTACATCTTTTAGGTTTTCCAACAGAGGGCACATGTTAGTGACCGATCGGTCCACCCTGCAGCCAGCTTTCCCCAGGAGTTCACCTTTCCCTTAGCACAGAGGTTTTCAAGGTCTAGGACAAGGTTCCCTTTTCGCGTCCCTGAGCTGACCAAGTTAAGGATCAAAGCTCAGGTCAGGGAATCCGGGGTTGGGTTATTTCATTAGAAACTTCCAGGATGCGTAAATCACCCACAGTCCCACTTCAGCGATGACAGGCCTATCCCGAGCCCTGGCCCACAAGCCCAACACCCACCCCAGGGCTAGATTTAGCAGCATTCAAAGAGACCAGCCTGTTTGAAAGTCGGATGGGTGGGGCCCACCAGGAATTGATGGCCTGCCCTCTTCAGCAAGAGGGATACCACAGGACCAGGTATCGCCCTGGGACAACAGATGAAACACAAGAACAGGAGTGAGGGACAAAAAAAAAAAAAAAAAGATATAAAAGGAGGGAATTAGATGGGGACGCTGAGCAGACAGCAACAAGGTCAGCAGACCCCAGCCAGAACGCTCCCTGGATACGTGAGACAACCAAGGGACAGAAACAAACCCCACAGATGACAGAATTCATAGAATCCTAGAATCTCAGGGTTGAAAGGTCATCTAGTCCAACCCCCTGCTCAAAGCAGGACCAATCCCCAATTTTTGCCCCAGATCCCTAAATGGCCCCATCAAGGATTGAACTCACAACCCTGGGTTTAGCAGGCCAATGCTCAAACCACTGAGCTATCCCTCCCCCAACAATTCTCTCCTCCCGGACTAATTGCCAGCACCAGGCTGACAGCCCTGCAGACTGAAGCAACCTATTTACCTACAAGAACATGCCATATGCATATTAGCACTGCAAGCTAGCCTATGGGCCAAGATAGCATATGGCCCGCTAGCTAGCAGATCAGCTGGTACGGGCCGTTTCCCTCACATTGCCCAACCAGCACCCCTCCACCCTGGCCTAGAGGGACTCCGCTCCAGCAACAAGACAACGGTTCAGTCTCCAGGGGCATTTAATTCTTGGCCTCTGTAAGGAAGCTGCCAGCTGGTGTCTGCCACACAGAGGGTGCAAACACCTGCCCACTAAGAACTGGGCTGAAGTCACCCACATCAGCAGATGTTCCACAACGAGCCTGTGGTTATGATGGAGGGTCATGGCATACTCACCACATGTCAGCCTCCAGCCCCAGGGGCTCATAGTTCACTATTTCAGGGGCTTGAGAAGGACAGAAAGAGAAAGACAGACAAAGTTATGCTGCAGGGAGAATCCATTGCAAGCAGCTTCGGTCATCTCGTGCAGCGACTCAAACCCTCACTCAACTGGACTTAGCAAGAGCTTTGGTGATACTCTGACGTCCCCAGGAGAAAAGAGCTGTAGCAAGGGTACCCAAATCTGGCCCAGTCCAGGGCTGCACTAGCAGCTTCCTCAGACTCAGAGCGGTCCTGGATACACAGCTGATAAAGCCCACAACAGCCTCCCTTCGCTCTGATACACAGGGGCAGCATGCAGGAATACAGCTCCCAACCAGCCACCCTGGCTCTCCTCCACTGCAAAGTCACAGGGCGTCTTTCCCCGATTCAAACAAGCCTCCAGAACACTGAGAGCCGCCACCGCCCCACCTCCCCTCTTACCTACAAACTCTGGGGTCCCAAAGATGTTTTTGAACTCGTTCCCTGCTTCGATTTTGTGAGCAATGCCGAAGTCGATGAGTTTGATGCGGGGGTTTGGCACGTTCTTGTCCAGCAGCATGATGTTCTCAGGCTGGAGAGAAACAAAAGAAGCAGGGCTTTTTCATATTGGCTTCCAGCAACGCTCACTAAGATCCCTGTACCTTTGAGTGCGACTCTATACTGGAAAGAGACATCCTGTGATTCCCTATCCTCCTTTCCCCTCTCAGGCTTGGTCTGACTCTATACTACAGAGTTAGGTCAACGTAAGGCAGCTTACATTGTTGGCAGGGCTGGGGGCTCCGGCTGAAAGCCCCACGTGGTGGTGCCGGGGCTGGGGGCTCTGGCCGAGAGCCCAGGGTGGTGGTGCCAGGGCTGGGGTGGGGCTCCAGCTGTCAGTTCCCCCCACAGTTAAGTCAGTGGAAGTGCTCCTGGTGAGGGTGTGACAGCCAACAGAGGGGGCATCGCATGGACATGAACCACTGCAGCTGTACATCGATCTAGCTTAGGTCAAACTAATCTTTTAGCACAGGGCCCTGGGCACCATAGGCCGAAACTTACCTTCAGGTCAAAGTGCGCGATGCGCTTGGAATGCAAGTAGTGGACCCCATCCAGGATCTGCTTGAGGAACTGGGTGGCCTCTTCCTCCGTCAGGGACTCCTTCTCGGCCAGGAAGTCAAAGAGCTCGCCCCCCGAGACCAGCTCCAGGATCAGCACCACGTCCGTCTTGTTCTCGAAAATGTCGTGGAGCGTGATGATGTTGGGGTGCTGGATCTCCCGCAGGATGTCCACCTCCCTCTCGATCTCCTCCCGGCTCACGCCCCGCCGGCTGGACGACAGGCGCCGCTTCTTGATGAACTTGGCCGCATACTCCAGGCCGCTTTTCTTCTCCCGGCACTTCCGCACGATGGCGAACTGGCCGCTGCCCGGCAGGGGAGGGGACGTGTCAATTAATAAGACATCTCCTCACTGGCTCCCGCCCGGACGAGTCAGTGACTGCAGTGGGGCAGCTACAGCCTGCTATGCTCTAAAGAGACCTCCCATTGGTGCGTTTCCTTACTGAGACGGGTGCAACTCCTTACAAACCCGCTGGGAGCCACAGTACTTCCATGGGCAGCAGGTAAAGCCCTTCCACTCGACTCTAGGTCTAAGCGTCTGCCTTCTCCACGCGCCACTTGGCCAACTCAGGGATTGGGGCATCAAAGCTGAGCCCCAAGGCAGAATAAAAGCCCCTTTCTTGGAGAGCACGCTTCAACCGCCTGTAGCGTACAGACAGACCGAAGTGCTGCCAAGCCAGGACAGGTCAATAGCCCAGCTCACCCGCTGTGGTTGTCAGTATGTGATGCATCAGGGGCAGGATTGGAATAAACTGATACGGCCACCACGTTCCACTGTGCTGGGAAGGCTGAGGGAAGGAAGGGACTTCCCTCCTGGCTGCAGCTAGCATTCAGTTAACATCCTAGAGCATGAGGATTGATGGCCCATGCTGGTTTTATCCTAAGTACACCACTGCAGATGCTACTTTGATTCATACAAATCTCTAGCCCTTCCTTAAAACGTATTATTCTACCCAGGTAGCAGGAAGCGCATCATGGTAACAATGTGATTACGCGGCTTAGGCATTTCTGCAATATCCTGCTGACGCATAACCACAAGTTACAGGGCCCAGTGCCGGAATCAGGCAGGGTTCCCGTGGTCGGATGATCACAATGGTCCCTTCCGATCTATGAATCCAGTGGCTCAAGAGTGGCCCAACCACCATTCCAGAGCACCCCGAGATGTCAATTTCACCGTGAGGAGCGTTTGGGGAGAAGCATGCCTGTGAAACTGACCCAGACTGTAACACTCGCTCGGCGCTTACAGAGCTCTTTAAATTTGTAAGTGCTTTGTGAATATTAATTTAACATGTGCTCCCCCCCCCGTGGTATACATCAGTGACACCCCCATTTTACAAGCAGGAAAAGCAAGGCTCTGAGAGGTTATGTTACTGACACAGGGGGTCGGCGACAGAGGCAAAAAACAAAAACCAGGGAATCCTGACCCCCCCAGTCCCTTGATCTACCCACTAAACCTCTGGAAGTTACATGCCCCGATTTAGGTGCATTTCTTCCTCTTCCTGGGAAGATCAAAATTAACTGCCCCTGCATTAGGGTGACCAGATAGCAAGTGTGAAAAATCAGGACTGGCCGTGGGTGGGGCAGGGGGGGTAATAGGCGCCTATAAAAGACAAAGCCCCAAATATCAGGACTGTCCCTACAAGATAGGGACATCTGGTCACCCTACCCTGCATCCGCCTCCTCATTACACTGCCAGCATTTCCGCCTCCAATGGGGTTATTTACATTTTTAAACAGTGACATCAAGGCTCGCTTCATTGGTTGGCAGCCGCTGGGCCTGAACTTTCCATATACGGCTTGTGCTTGGAAAGGAAACAGTCAGAGCTGATCAAATGCTAAAGGCTTCCCAGACCAACAGCTTCCTAACTCCCACCAGCAAAATCCAGCAGCTTGGCTGGATTAGAGAGCGCTGCGCAGGTGAGGAAGAAGCGGGCTATGAAACGGGAAGTGTCCAACAAACCAATGTCTTCTAGGAAATGCAGAAATAAGGAGGTCACCTTGTCCTTAACTCACCCTGTTGGAACAGAGAAGTAATGAAATATTCACACCAAAGCACAAAGCACAGAGGAAGGGGGGAACCACTTGCCTCCTTTAAAAATCTTGTGTGTGTCCCCTTGCACTCATCTCTCTTCACTGCCACAGTCATCAACCTTCCAGCTGCCTGAACAGGCGGGAGCAAGAGGAATCCATGCTGCTCCTTGCTCAGCTGAAGGGGTTGGTGACCGAAAACTCCTTCCCCAAGGGGTTGGGGAGCCCAGGGATTAGAGGAACCCATGAAACAAACCTTTGTCCGCTCCCCAAGGAGGCAGAACTACAGCAGCAGCAGGTTGGTCCAGCAGACTTGAAAAGAGAATTCAACTAAAGGTCAACAGGCCTAGGAATGTAACCTTAACAGTCACCTGAAAACCTGGC
Organism: Macrochelys suwanniensis; assembly: GCA_033296515.1. Taxonomy (NCBI): domain Eukaryota; kingdom Metazoa; phylum Chordata; order Testudines; family Chelydridae; genus Macrochelys; species Macrochelys suwanniensis. Next base: position 7,190,747 of record CM065799.1, read on the forward strand.
AGTTCTTATGCCCGCACACCTTCTTGGCAATGGAGAAGACCGATTACCATCTCAAGGTAAACAGAAGGACGCACCTATGCGCCGCAGCATGGGCCAGACCCACAAAGCCCCACACAATACTCCTGCCCAGGTAGCACTCCCGGCCTGTCCACCTTACAGCAGCGGAGGGAGGATTGCTTGGAAAACGCTTTGAGTCGGTGCAGGGTTCTAATGAGCGCCTTTCCTATTTAAACACCAACAGGGCCACCTGTGCAGTTACAGCACTCAAAAGGAAAACACTGTCCCTGTCCCGAAGGAACTCCCGAGCTATATTCCGATACACAATACATCTTAGCTAGCAGCGGAGGACACTGAAGGCAGTCCACAAAACATCTAACATTGCACGTTATTTAAACCAGAGACACCATGGCAGTCACCAACTAGGTTTAGATGCCGAAGTCTAATGCCAAACTTAAACGCCATTCACACACACGGATCAGAATTTTCTGGGCTTGCTACACCTGAACCACTTTAACTCTGGTTCTACAGTTCAGACTTGGAATGTAGACTTCAAGGGACACCAGCAACTTCAATTTGATTCAGAACTTTAATTGGGTGGGGAAAGGTTTTCTAAGAAGCTTAAGATCATCAGGAATGTTTCCAACAAAGGATTTTTCCACTTTTAGTGTAATGTTTACAAGCAAGCATTCCCCTACAGAGTCAAACTCCAACACTGCAGTACTCCAGTGATACTCAGACCTCAGCGGTTCAGGAGCCAAATTAGCCATCAGCGTTACCCAAAAGAGCCACAGTCGTATGAATTCATTGTTTCATTTCCTAGTTGTATAGATTATTCTCACAGCAAAATGACTGACCAAGTATTATCTTATCAACTACGACTGGTTAATAACATAGTAAAAGCATCCTGATTGAGTTATTAACCAATCGCACAGTGTTTTAATATCATGTGCCGCAGGAGACAGATGAAAGAGCCACTTGCAGCTTGCGAGCCTCTGTCCAAATATCACTGTGTTAGACCATAAGCCCTTTAGAACAGGGGCCGCACCTTCCTATGGATTTGTATAGTATTGGCCAAAGGCCTCCATCGAGTGGGACCTTTAGGCACTGCTGCAATAAATAGTAGCTCAATCCTCAACACCAGAAACTTGGGGGAGTTTCTTTTTACACGAAGGCAGGGAGCACAGCTAAGATACACACAGGTTTTGCATCCAATGTGAATAAGTCCAGTTTGTATGCAACACAACAGCCTCCTCTTCCGGTGTTCTAAAGACGGCCTAGCTTCTGCCGAAAGGCAAAGATGATTCAGACCAGAAACGTGCCCCAAACATGCAGAGCGACTGAGACACCGGTGAAGAATGCTAAGCAAGCCACAGTCATCTCTGCGAGGCAGGGCAGAGCCAGCCAAACAGGGACATGATATGAGCTTATGGGGAAAAGAGCCATAGCGCCACTAAAAAAGGAGTGAATTGTGAATAAACATGCTTGGCCCTTGCATAAGGGCCTGTCACCGTATGGTCTCTCTGATTGGCCCAATGAATATTTAATTTATACAACCTGGAACAACTCCAGCAAGAGAGACTGAGTCTTCCATCCAACTCCCACCCCCATTGGGCTGGCTGGCGCGCTGTTGAAACTCCACCCTGAACCCGAGAAACCTTCCCCCTACTAAAATATAATCGAAACCGGCCCATTCCCATAAAAAATTTGTTTAGATGAATCAACACTGTCTGGCCAAGAAAAAGTAGTGTTAAAAAATTCTCAACCAGCTCAAGTTTTAAATATTCATTAAGCCTCACGCGACTCACCCCTGGGAGGTAGAGAAGGGATATAAACAGATCCCTTAACCCACCACTGCAATAGAGCTGGCTCTGGAGAAAGACACAGCAGCACTGTCCAACACTTTAAAACGACAGGTGGTAGAGAATCCCATACCTGATTGAACACGCAGGGTGGGACCATGGAGACAGGGTGTAGTGACCAGAAATGGAATTTGACTAACATAGCAAAAGAAATGCCATGGGTTTATTTAACAACTATAAGTAATCAGGCTCTTGGCTTCATGGCCAGGAAACAGCACCACCCACAACAGAACATGCCCCCTAGTTAGCACACTCACCTGCCCAGCTCTTCTCCCATCTCGTAATGGTCCTCCACATTCTCCTGCCTGAAGGTGGACATGGCTGCCAGACCAAAAAGAGCCCAGCCCACCCTTCGGAGAGCCAAAGTTTTCCCTGCTCCACGTGCAGAGCCGGGCACCCAGCAGCTCGGTTCAACTCTGGAAGGAGACAAGGGAAATGGGAGAGAACGGTCATGTCCCAGTCAGCCAGAGACATTCCAGCGTTGTGTGATGAGCAACAGAACCTCTGCATGACACAGCAGCACCTGCTCTAACTGGCACGCTAATGGATACAAGAGATGGATGAGCCCTGCTCTTACGCTGCATCTATTTCTAGTTCATTCGCACCCAGCCAAGGCAGGACTGATCCCTGCAGTCTGCTCTCCAGGGTTATGATTCAATGCCCCCCCACTGCGCGTGGGAAGATATTTGAGTCTAGCAGATTATTACAGTAGCCCCTAGAAGCTACTAGCAGAGCCCCATTGTGCTTGGCGCTGTACAGAGACACAGCAAGAGACTGTCCCTACCCAGTCTCTTTGTCCCTCAGCCACCCTCCTTCCCACATTTTTGTTCAGCTTCCCCAACATCCTCTGCTAAGGGAGAGGAAAGCTCACCCTCCCCTACTCAGCCCCATGACACAGCGCTGGGTAAGACCCCGGGCCCTGGATGGAGGCGACGAGTGGCTCGATCAGCAGGTTGATTTTATAAATCTGAAAGAGGAGGAAGCAAACCCGAGCTTGTTACGATGTCTCCACCCCGCCCACTGGGGTGCACTGGAGGAGAGAGGGATCTACACAAAGGAACTTCAGCCTCCTCCTTAGTCCCCCCCAACACACACACACGAGCAGGCCTCACCCTCTCGCCATGCTCCAACTACAATACAAGAACCACTGTCCCCAGGGATGCAGGAACAATTTGTACAGTGGGGATGCTGAGAGCCATCGAACCAAACTGTAAAGCCTGTATGTGATGGAAACCACTTCAGGCCAGGGGGGCAGCAGTAACCCCAATTCCAGCACCTATGACTGTGCCCAAGTTACACCTGCCTGGAGCGCCATACAACCCTCCATGCCTAACCCCTCACCCCCTCGGCCCAACACAGCCCTCTGCCCTGACTCCCAACCAGCCCCCTGCCCCACTCCCTACTCCCAACCCACACACAGCCCCCCACTCCCTACGGCCTGCCACCACACAACCCCCACCCTGCCCCCTAACCCCCACACAGCCCCCTGCCCCCTAACCCACACACAGCCCCCCACTCCCTACGGCCCGCCACCACACAACCCCCACCCTGCCCCCTAACCCACACACAGCCCCCTGCCCCCTAACCCACACACAGCCCCCCACTCCCTACGGCCCGCCACCACACAACCCCCACCCTGCCCCCTAACCCACACACAGCCCCCTGCCCCCTAACCCACACACAGCCCCCCACTCCCTACGGCCCGCCACCACACAACCCCCACCCTGCCCCCTAACCCACACACAGCCCCCCACTCCCTACGGCCCGCCACCACACAACCCCCACCCTGCCCCCTAACCCACACACAGCCCCCTGCCCCACTCCCAACCCAAACACAGCCCCCCACTCCCTACGGCCCGCCACCACACAACCCCCACCCTGCCCCTAACCCACACACAGCCCCCCACTCCCTACGGCCCGCCACCACACAACCCCCACCCTGCCCCCTAACCCACACACAGCCCCCTGCCCCCTAACCCACACACAGCCCCCCACTCCCTACGGCCTGCCACCACACAACCCCCACCCTGCCCCCTAACCCACACACAGCCCCCTGCCCCCTAACCCACACACAGCCCCCCACTCCCTATGGCCCGCCACCACACAACCCCCACCCTGCCCCCTAACCCACACACAGCCCCACACTCCCTACGGCCCGCCACCACACAACCCCCACCCTGCCCCCTAACCCACACACAGCCCCCTGCCCCCTAACCCACACACAGCCCCCCACTCCCTATGGCCCGCCACCACACAACCCCCACCCTGCCCCCTAACCCCCACACAGCCCCCTGCCCCCTAACCCACACACAGCCCCCTGCCCCCTAACCCACACACAGCCCCCCACTCCCTATGGCCCGCCACCACACAACCCCCACCCTGCCCCCTAACCCCCACACAGCTCCCTGCCCCCTAACCCACACACAGCCCCCTGCCCCCTAACCCCCACACAGCCCCCTGCCCCCTAACCCACACACAGCCCCCCACTCCCTATGGCCCGCCACCACACAACCCCCACCCTGCCCCCTAACCCCCACACAGCCCCCTGCCCCCTAACCCACACACAGCCCCCTGCCCCCTAACCCACACACAGCCCCCCACTCCCTATGGCCCGCCACCACACAACCCCCACCCTGCCCCCTAACCCACACACAGCCCCCTGCCCCACTCCCCACCCACACACAGCCCCCACCGCACAACCCCCTACTTCCAACCCCCCCCGCCTGACTCCCCAGCCCCACACCGCCCCCCTAACTCCCAGCCGCAGCCCCCCCGGCCCCGCTCCGGGCCCCGTACCTGGGCCCGCGGCCGCCGCATTCCGACACTCCCGAGTCCCGGCTCGCTCCCAGCGCCCCCGCGCCCACCATTGGCTGGGCCGCCGCGGCTACGTCACGGCAGCAAGCCCGGCCCCGTGCGCGCCATTGGCCGAGCCGGCAGCGCGTCGCAGGGTAAAGCCTGGCTGGGGGGGGGGAGGGGGATGCTGCAGCTCCGAACCAAGCCGGGATTCCCAGCAACGAACACCCCCCCCCCCGCGGAGAGCGCCCCCGGCCCTATCCCCGGCGGCAGAGCTCCCCCATAACGCCCCCCCACTCTACCGCCCCCCCACTCTGCCGCCCCCCCACGCCCAGGGTTCTTACTGCCCCCGCGTGGCCCGGCTGCTGCCCCATCTCCAGAGTTTCCTCTGCCCACCCCACCCCCCAGTTCCACTGCCACTCACATCCCTCCCTTCGGCCCAGCCCTAGAGATCCCCCCACCCCTGTACCACACACCCCCCTTCTCCAGGGGAGCTTCCCCCACCCCTGTACCACACCCCCCCCTTCTCCAGGGGAGCTTCCCCCACCCCTGTACCACACCCCCCCTTCTCCAGGGGAGCTTCCCCCCACCCCTGTACCACACCCCCCTTCTCCAGGGGAGCTTCCCCCACCCCTGTACCACACCCCCCCCTTCTCCAGGGGAGCTTCCCCCACCCCTGTACCACACCCCCCCCTTCTCCAGGGGAGCTTCCCCCCACCCCTGTACCACACCCCCCTTCTCCAGGGGAGCTTCCCCCCACCCCTCTACCACACCCCCCTTCTCCAGGGGAGCTTCCCCCCACCCCTCTACCACACCCCCCCTTCTCCAGGGGAGCTTCCCCCACCCCTCTACCACACCCCCCTTCTCCAGGGGAGCTTCCCCCACCCCTCTACCACACCCCCCTTCTCCAGGGGAGCTTCCCCCCACCCCTGTACCACACCCCCCCTTCTCCAGGGGAGCTTCCCCCCACCCCTGTACCACACCCCCCCTTCTCCAGGGGAGCTTCCCCCACCCCTGTACCACACCCCCCCTTCTCCAGGGGAGCTTCCCCCACCCCTGTACCACACCCCCCCCTTCTCCAGGGGAGCTTCCCCCCACCCCTGTACCACACCCCCCCCTTCTCCAGGGGAGCTTCCCCCCACCCCTGTACCACACCCCCCCCTTCTCCAGGGGAGCTTCCCCCACCCCTGTACCACACCCCCCCCTTCTCCAGGGGAGCTTCCCCCCACCCCTGTACCACACCCCCCTTCTCCAGGGGAGCTTCCCCCCACCCCTGTACCACACCCCCCTTCTCCAGGGGAGCTTCCCCCCACCCCTCTACCACACCCCCCTTCTCCAGGGGAGCTTCCCCCACCCCTCTACCACACCCCCCTTCTCCAGGGGAGCTTCCCCCACCCCTCTACCACACCCCCCCTTCTCCAGGGGAGCTTCCCCCCACCCCTGTACCACACCCCCCCTTCTCCAGGGGAGCTTCCCCCCACCCCTGTACCACACCCCCCTTCTCCAGGGGAGCTTCCCCCCACCCCTCTACCACACCCCCCTTCTCCAGGGAGCTTCCCCCCACCCCTCTACCACACCCCCCTTCTCCAGGGGAGCTTCCCCCCACCCCTCTACCACACCCCCCCTTCTCCAGGGGAGCTTCCCCCCACCCCTCTACCACACCCCCCTTCTCCAGGGAGCTTCCCCCCACCCCTCTACCACACCCCCCTTCTCCAGGGGAGCTTCCCCCCACCCCTCTACCACACCCCCCTTCTCCAGGGGAGCTTCCCCCCACCCCTCTACCACACCCCCCCTTCTCCAGGGGAGCTTCCCCCCACCCCTCTACCACACCCCCCCCTTCTCCAGGGGAGCTTCCCCCACCCCTGTACCACACCCCCCCCTTCTCCAGGGGAGCTTCCCCCCACCCCTGTACCACACCCCCCTTCTCCAGGGGAGCTTCCCCCCACCCCTCTACCACACCCCCCTTCTCCAGGGGAGCTTCCCCCCACCCCTCTACCACACCCCCCTTCTCCAGGGGAGCTTCCCCCACCCCTCTACCACACCCCCCTTCTCCAGGGGAGCTTCCCCCCACCCCTGTACCACACCCCCCCTTCTCCAGGGGAGCTTCCCCCCACCCCTGTACCACACCCCCCCTTCTCCAGGGGAGCTTCCCCCCACCCCTGTACCACACCCCCCCTTCTCCAGGGGAGCTTCCCCCCACCCCTGTACCACACCCCCCCTTCTCCAGGGGAGCTTCCCCCCACCCCTGTACCACACCCCCCCTTCTCCAGGGGAGCTCCCCCCCACCCCTGTACCACACCCCCCCTTCTCCAGGGGAGCTCCCCCCACCCCTGTACCACACCCCCCCTTCTCCAGGGGAGCTCCCCCCACCCCTGTACCACACCCCCCCTTCTCCAGGGGAGCTTCCCCCACCCCTGTACCACACCCCCCCCTTCTCCAGGGGAGCTTCCCCCCACCCCTGTACCACACCCCCCCCTTCTCCAGGGGAGCTTCCCCCCACCCCTGTACCACACCCCCCCCTTCTCCAGGGGAGCTTCCCCCACCCCTGTACCACACCCCCCCCTTCTCCAGGGGAGCTTCCCCCACCCCTGTACCACACCCCCCCCTTCTCCAGGGGAGCTTCCCCCCACCCCTGTACCACACCCCCCTTCTCCAGGGGAGCTTCCCCCACCCCTGTACCACACCCCCCTTCTCCAGGGGAGCTTCCCCCCACCCCTCTACCACACCCCCCCTTCTCCAGGGGAGCTTCCCCCCACCCCTGTACCACACCCCCCCTTCTCCAGGGGAGCTTCCCCCACCCCTGTACCACACCCCCCTTCTCCAGGGGAGCTTCCCCCCACCCCTCTACCACACCCCCCTTCTCCAGGGGAGCTTCCCCCCACCCCTCTACCACACCCCCCTTCTCCAGGGGAGCTTCCCCCACCCCTCTACCACACCCCCCTTCTCCAGGGGAGCTTCCCCCACCCCTGTACCACACCCCCCCTTCTCCAGGGGAGCTTCCCCCACCCCTGTACCACACCCCCCCTTCTCCAGGGGAGCTTCCCCCACCCCTGTACCACACCCCCCCTTCTCCAGGGGAGCTTCCCCCACCCCTTACCACACCCCCCTTCTCCAGGGGAGCTTCCCCCACCCCTCTACCACACCCCCCCTTCTCCAGGGGAGCTTCCCCCCACCCCTCTACCACACCCCCCTTCTCCAGGGGAGCTTCCCCCCACCCCTCTACCACACCCCCCTTCTCCAGGGGAGCTTCCCCCACCCCTCTACCACACCCCCCTTCTCCAGGGGAGCTTCCCCCACCCCTGTACCACACCCCCCCTTCTCCAGGGGAGCTTCCCCCACCCCTGTACCACACCCCCCCTTCTCCAGGGGAGCTTCCCCCACCCCTCTACCACACCCCCCCTTCTCCAGGGGAGCTTCCCCCACCCCTCTACCACACCCCCCTTCTCCAGGGGAGCTTCCCCCACCCCTGTACCACACCCCCCCTTCTCCAGGGGAGCTTCCCCCACCCCTGTACCACACCCCCCTTCTCCAGGGGAGCTTCCCCCACCCCTGTACCACACCCCCCCTTCTCCAGGGGAGCTTCCCCCACCCCTGTACCACACCCCCCCTTCTCCAGGGAGCTTCCCCCACCCCTGTACCACACCCCCCCTTCTCCAGGGGGAGCTTCCCCCCACCCCTGTACCACACCCCCCCCTTCTCCAGGGGGGAGCTTCCCCCCACCCCTGTACCACACCCCCCCTTCTCCAGGGGAGGGGGGAGCTTCCCCCCACCCCTGTACCACACCCCCCTTCTCCAGGGGAGGGGATGGGGGGAGCTTCCCCCCACCCCTGTACCACACACCCCCCCTTCTCCAGGGGAGGGGATGGGGGGAGCTTCCCCCCACCCCTGTACCACACCCCCCCTTCTCCAGGGGAGGGGATGGGGGGAGCTTCCCCCCACCCCTGTACCACACCCCCCCCTTCTCCAGGGGAGCTTCCCCCACCCCTGTACCACACCCCCCCCTTCTCCAGGGGAGCTTCCCCCACCCCTGTACCACACCCCCCTTCTCCAGGGGAGCTTCCCCCACCCCTCTACCACACCCCCCTTCTCCAGGGGAGCTTCCCCCACCCCTGTACCACACCCCCCCTTCTCCAGGGGAGCTTCCCCCCACCCCTGTACCACACCCCCCCTTCTCCAGGGGAGCTTCCCCCACCCCTCTACCACACCCCCCCTTCTCCAGGGGAGCTTCCCCCCACCCCTCTACCACACCCCCCTTCTCCAGGGGAGCTTCCCCCACCCCTCTACCACACCCCCCTTCTCCAGGGGAGCTTCCCCCACCCCTGTACCACACCCCCCTTCTCCAGGGGAGCTTCCCCCACCCCTGTACCACACCCCCCTTCTCCAGGGGAGCTTCCCCCACCCCTGTACCACACCCCCCCTTCTCCAGGGGAGCTTCCCCCCACCCCTGTACCACACCCCCCCTTCTCCAGGGGAGCTTCCCCCACCCCTGTACCACACCCCCCCTTCTCCAGGGGAGCTTCCCCCACCCCTGTACCACACCCCCCCTTCTCCAGGGGAGCTTCCCCCACCCCTGTACCACACCCCCCCCCTTCTCCAGGGGAGCTTCCCCCCACCCCTCTACCACACCCCCCTTCTCCAGGGGAGCTTCCCCCCACCCCTCTACCACACCCCCCTTCTCCAGGGGAGCTTCCCCCCACCCCTCTACCACACCCCCCTTCTCCAGGGGAGCTTCCCCCACCCCTGTACCACACCCCCCCTTCTCCAGGGGAGCTTCCCCACCCCTGTACCACACCCCCCCCTTCTCCAGGGGAGCTTCCCCCCACCCCTCTACCACACCCCCCTTCTCCAGGGGAGCTTCCCCCCACCCCTCTACCACACCCCCCTTCTCCAGGGGAGCTTCCCCCCACCCCTGTACCACACCCCCCTTCTCCAGGGGAGCTTCCCCCACCCCTGTACCACACCCCCCTTCTCCAGGGGAGCTTCCCCCACCCCTGTACCACACCCCCCCTTCTCCAGGGAGCTTCCCCCACCCCTGTACCACACCCCCCCCTTCTCCAGGGGAGCTTCCCCCACCCCTGTACCACACCCCCCCTTCTCCAGGGGAGCTTCCCCCACCCCTGTACCACACCCCCCCCTTCTCCAGGGGAGCTTCCCCCCACCCCTGTACCACACCCCCCCTTCTCCAGGGGAGGGGAGAGCTTCCCCCCACCCCTGTACCACACCCCCCTTCTCCAGGGGAGGGGATGGGGGGAGCTTCCCCCCACCCCTGTACCACACCCCCCCTTCTCCAGGGGAGGGGATGGGGGGAGCTTCCCCCCACCCCTGTACCACACCCCCCCTTCTCCAGGGGAGGGGAGAGCTTCCCCCCACCCCTGTACCACACCCCCCTTCTCCAGGGGAGGGGAGAGCTTCCCCCCACCCCTGTACCACACCCCCCCTTCTCCAGGGGAGCGGATGGGGGGAGCATCCCCCCACCCCTGTACCACACCCCCCCTTCTCCAGGGGAGGGGAGAGCTTCCCGCCACCCCTGTACCACACCCCCCCTTCTCCAGGGGAGGGGATGGGGGGAGCATCCCCCCACCCCTGTACCACACCCCCCCTTCTCCAGGGGAGGGGATGGGGGGAGCTTCCTCCCACCCCTGTACCACACACCCCCTTCTCCAGGGGAGGGGATGGGGGGAGCATCCCGCCACCCCTGTACCACACCCCCCCTTCTCCAGGGGAGGGGAGAGCTTCCCTCCACCCCTGTACCATACCCCCCCTTCTCCAGGGGAGGGGATGGGGGGAGCTTCCCCCCACCCCTGTACCACACCCCCCCTTCTCCAGGGGAGGGGAGAGCTTCCCCCCACCCCTGTACCACACCCCCCCTTCTCCAGGGGAGGGGAGAGCTTCCCCCCACCCCTGTACTACACCCCCCCTTCTCCAGGGGAGGGGATGGGGCGAGCTTCCCCCCACCCCTGTACCACACCCCCCCTTCTCCAGGGGAGGGGATGGGGGGAGCATCCCGCCACCCCTGTACCACCCCCCCCTTCTCCAGGGGAGGGGAGAGCTTCCCCCCACCCCTGTACCACACCCCCCCTTCTCCAGGGGAGCGGATGGGGGGAGCATCCCGCCACCCCTGTACCACACCCCCCCTTCTCCAGGGGAGGGGAGAGCTTCCCCCCACCCCTGTACCACACCCCCCCTTCTCCAGGGGAGGGGAGAGCTTCCCCCCACCCCTGTACTACACCCCCCCTTCTCCAGGGGAGGGGATGGGGGGAGCATCCCCCCACCCCTGTACCACACACCCCCTTCTCCAGGGGAGGGGAGAGCTTCCCCCCACCCCTGTACCACACCCCCCCTTCTCCAGGGGAGGGGATGGGGGGAGCATCCCGCCACCCCTGTACCACACCCCCCCTTCTCCAGGGGAGCGGATGGGGGGAGCATCCCCCCACCCCTGTACCACACCCCCCCTTCTCCAGGGGAGCGGATGGGGGGAGCATCCCCCCACCCCTGTACCACACCCCCCCTTCTCCAGGGGAGGGGAGAGCTTCCCGCCACCCCTGTACCACACCCCCCCTTCTCCAGGGGAGGGGATGGGGGGAGCATCCCGCCACCCCTGTACCACACCCCCCCTTCTCCAGGGGAGGGGAGAGCTTCCCGCCACCCCTGTACCACACCCCCCCTTCTCCAGGGGAGGGGATGGGGGGAGCATCCCGCCACCCCTGTACCACACCCCCCCTTCTCCAGGGGAGGGGAGAGCTTCCCCCCACCCCTGTACCACACCCCCCTTCTCCAGGCGAGGGGATGGGGCGAGCATCCCGCCACCCCTGTACCACACCCCCCTTCTCCAGGGGAGCGGATGGGGGGAGCATCCTGCCACCCCTGTACCACACACCCCCTTCTCCAGGGGAGGCGACGGGGGGAGCTTCCCCCCACCCCTGTACCAGACACCCCTTCTCCAGGGGAGGGGAAGTGGGCTCCCTTCCACCCCAGGCCCCAGCCGCAGAAAACACGCAGGAGCCAGACGCGCTTCTGTTGGTTTTAACCCTTGCAAACAGACCCGCTCCTCTGTGCACCAGGCCGCAGTGGGGCTGGACTCCCAGTCTCCACTGGGCGTTTTAGGCACAGTTCAAGGAGTGCTGTGTATCAGTGTCTAACAGCCGCTGCGCTGGGACTGGGAGATCAGAGCAGTACCTCCCTGCCTTTCCACACCCACAATGTCCCAGGGCGGCTGGAGCCAGCGACATGTAGGATGTTAGTCACATGGGTGTGGATTTTTAACCCATTATTTTTAACTATACAGTTTAAGAACAGAGGCCTTGTCTGCACTGAACCCATGGCACTTACTGTATGGGAAAGTTTGCCCCAGGGTCCTTCCCTCTCCCTGTCCCACATTTGGGTGTAGCCTTTTATGTCCTATCCTCCATGGAAGGCTGCACTGGCTTGGAAGCTGTTTGGGGCAGGGACCATCTTGAAAGGTACATGTAATTTTAACACTATTTCACATTTTGGTGCTTTTCATCCATAGATTTCCAAGTCCTTTCCACTGGTATTGTACTGGCAAGTGTCCTTAACTGCTGCAGGTGTGGCAGTTTATTGTGAGTCTTTGGGTTCAACATGAGGGCCCCGGACTCTTCATTCCCCAAGTTTAATATTAAGCTCCCAAGGTGGGCAGAAAAGACCACTCACACTTGCCCTGCACTTCGTGCAGAATGCAGCAGAGTTGTTGCTGTTCTTTCTTCAAACACCGCTCTGTGCGAGGATGACACACAACAATGTTTGAACATAACATTTCTCAAATGCCTAAAAAACCCGATACCTCCTGAAATTTCTGAGCCAAATCCCCCATTTTATTTAACAGTGCAGAAGCCGTTTTCTTGAACGTAACTGCCCACCTCCTTTCTTGCAGAATTGTGCTAAGAGTCAGCTGGATAACAGCTCTCAGGAGCACAACAGGGAGCCCAAACATCTACACTAGTTTTATAGCCTCCCCCAGCCCAAGTCAGCTGACACAGGCCAGCTCTTAATAATAATAATAGGAGATATGCCAATGTCCTAGAACTGGAACAACTTTGAAAGGTCATCAAGTCCACTCCCCCGCCCTCACTAGCAGGACCAAGTCCTGTCCCCTGACAGATTTTTGCCCCAGATCCCTAAATGGCCCCCTCAAGGATTGAACTCACAACCCTGGGTTTAGTAGGCCAATGCTCAAACCACTGAGCTATCCCTCCTCCCAGCTCTGTTTTATTGCAATGTAGACATGCTCCGAACAATCCAACTTAAGAGTGAGAACTGCTCCTTTGCCTTTGAACGTGGGACTTGGCTTCACTCCACCAGTGGGCCACACTGCAAAACACTGATTGGATGGGTAGCAGGAAGTTGTAACTCAAGCTACTGCACCCACACCATGGAACTAGCTGGACCACCGGCAGTTGAACTTAACCCACGCTGATGGGCCAGTTAGCTGGAGCTTAAGGCATCCTTAATTTGTGCTAGAGGTGAGCATGGAAGGCGGTCATGTTACAGACAAAACTCTAGTTACCGTTCATGCTAACAGTCCAAGGAAGATAAGCCCAGGGAGAGGCTGGAGTGAGCTCAGTACACCCACCTACAGCTAGCAGTAGGAGTTGACACAGTAGGGATGAAGTAGGTAATATTGAACCAGCGCTTGGTAAGAGAGATACAAGCTTTCAGAGCTCTTCTTCAGGTCTGGAAAAGATCTTCTATTCAAGGCAGAGTGGCCCGTTAACACCACTGCAGTCATAGGACCAAAAAAAAAAAAAAAAAAAAAAAAAAGGGGGGGGGGGGGGGGGGCTTTTTACAGATCGTTGTAATAAGCAATAAATTAAGCTCCCAGGCTTGTCTTTTGAAAACATGGTAGCCTATGACCTGTGTGACTTTTACTAAAAATACCCAGCAGATGGATGGACACAGCACTGCTAGGGCTTGCAGCTGCTCCATCCCCACCCCTGCTCCAGCCCTAGGGGCTGCCTGCTGCTGCACTAACCCCAGCCGCGGCTCTGGCAGGCGCGTGGACTCGACTGGCTGCCGGTCAGTCAGCTCTTTAGCAGCCCCAGGCTTGGCCCCTCCTCTGTGGCTGACTGCTGCTCCAGGCCTGCACAAAACGATGACAGAGGTCCCAAAGTCACCAAATCTGTTTCAGAGTCATGCTTAACCATAGGTGATAGGGTGTTTGTCTTATTTCCTATGGGAGTTCACTCAAGAGCATACCAATTGTCTGGTTTCCCCCACCTAGCATTATTGGGGTATTTGGTGCACTTAATGAGGTATACCACTTAGTGTGACAGGAAGGTGTAGGATCCATGGATCTTGAAAGGTTTGTTGATCATTGTAGCAGTGGAGACGGCTGCAGATTTTACATCTGTACTTCTGGCAGAGTCCTGTGCTACTTTGGTGGGTCCTGGTCAGTGGGGAGCTTGCTTCTGATGAGTTTGAAGAGTTGGGGGATTATGCCTGAAGTGGTGGGTTCAGGAAAGATTTTTCAGAATGGTTAGCGGCCACTTCATTTTGAATGGTCCCTTCTGTGTGCTAACTACTTCTAATTGATCTGTTCCACCTTGCATTTTGCTGCAAAAGTGGGAGTACATTTCCCAGAAGAGCTCTGTATGGCTCAAGAGCTTAATCAGAAAGCAGTCCAATAAATGACATTGCCTTATTCATTTTGTTTAATACCCTGGGACTGATGTGGCAATCACTACACACTGTATACCAACATAGGCAAGGCAAGGCAGACAGGTCGGTGCGCTCACTACATCAGTTTCACCACCCCTCCTCCATTCAGCACACTTCACTAAGGACTTGTCTACAAGAAAAGTTGCAGCAGTTTCAATTTTGAACTAGCACAGCTTTAAGAGTCCTAAACCCTGTAGGACAGGATTAAATAGCTGTAAAATGCTAGCAGACACTCCATGAGTTGTATACAGCATGAGGGGAATGCACCTTTTGGACAACCATAGCAGAAACAAACCGTTCAGGTTGGGGGACACAGTACTACCTTACTGGATCCATGTAACCATTGCCATACAGAGCTCCTGCTAACCATGAATTACAGTCCTAGGTTTAATGAGCTTTTAAGTGAGCCATTGAACTGTGCTTAGAGACTTTCCTGCCTGGAGAAAGTAGCACACAGAACAAGCTGGAGTGACATTCTTGTACTTGAAGTTAAGATTAAGATGGTTTAGTCCTATAACTAGAGATGTGTCTGGTCTTTAAGTGCTTTCCTGATGGGAGGCCTGTTTAGAGCAGAGACCAGATAAAGATAAGGCCCAAGCAGATCTGTAGTGCAATAATTATACTGATTTCTCTACTACCGCTAGTCTCTTTTTCCAAAGTCCATTCTGTACAAGCCCTTGGCTGAGCCTGGCAGTTATGACAGGGACATCTCTGCCTTAGAAGTCAGACAGGGACTATGCTATTTGCCTTAAGACACCCCAGCTGCTTTGGATCACTGATGAAAGGGGGCTAGAGCTTGAAGCTTTCCTCTCTGCTGGACTATGTCTGAAATGAAGTGAAACTGATCGAGAATCCAGCTGAATATTTATCACCATATCCAATTTATTATTCCAGTGGCACTAATACATTTGTTGATGTTCATGATGACAATCACACTGCACAAGATCTTCCTGCCTTTGAGTTTCTGCCCAACTAGAAGTCCCCTTACACATCCCCCCTCCCCTGGGGGGCATGGGGGAAAAACCTAAAGCATATTAGAGGCCATTAACTCAAGCAAACCCTTTTACTGTACTGCTTTGCAAGCTGTTAGGCATTATGAATTTCCCCCTTTGAAGAGTCAGGTGCCCTCTTACCCCCACCCCACCCCACCCCTTTTGCCCAATCCCTGCAGAGAGGAAAGCATCTTTCCCATGTGTCAAATAAATATGGAACCAGGCAACTTGAGTTGCATCAAGTGGAAATGTTAAGTTACAATGGCACCAAGTAGGGCCCCAATGAGTCATGTGCAACACAGAAACCTATAAGGCTGAATATCAATGTGTTTTTTCTGAAAGTCTCAAATTGCTATGAAACTGATTAAGTATAATGCAAAGAGATGGTCACTGCAGTCTACAGTTGCCTGCTGCATTTCATGTTATGCTAGTTAGTTTATTCAGAGTCCGACAGTAATTTTAAACTGGTGTTGGGGTAGTTTTTACAATTTGTCCAGGAAGTTGTCTAGTGCCGGGATGCCTTCCTTCAGCCCTTTGCGTTTGCGGGTCTCAGCAACGACCTGGCAAGGACGGCTAGTGGTGTCAAAGGGGTCCCCAGGCAGGATCTGCCAGTGGTCGAACACACACTGGGGAAAGGCCTGGCCACCTGTGTTGGATCTCAAGTCAGCTGTAAAACCTATGGAGGAAAAAAAATCCATTGGGATAAGAGTTTAGAGAGAAGCATGTTTCGTTCTACCTCATAATCAAAAAATAGGAACAGTCACCAAGAGCAAGCCCAATACTTCAAGAGAAATTAGAGTGCATGGTATGTAAGTCCCAAGAAACCCCTGTTGTGTTTCAGTCACTTGAGGGAGGAGAGAGTTCGGACTCAAAAGAAGAGGTTGAGGGAAGAAGGCAACTACTTCCTTCACAGGGTCATGGTGCATGAGCCTAGTAATCAGCTAGGAGGCCCCATCTCTAACGCTCTAGAGGTCAGTACACACACAGTGGAACTCTAGCAGAAGAGCCTAGGCTTGTAGAAGGAATCAGATGACCAAGAACATGAAGGTCACTTACCAAAAGACTCGTTGACAGGCAAGTAGGCCTTAACAACAAACATGGGAGTGCCTGCCACCTGGGACTCCTCGAAGACATGGCCACGCTTCCTGTTCAGGACACCATAGATACCACCAACTACTTGCTCTGGACACTGGCACACAGAAAGTTTGTATTATAGGCATTGCTTTTCATCTTAGCTTAAAATATCAGTCCTTTAATTGTAGGATTGTTTGCAGCTTGAAATGCTGTGAATGTTAGATCTGAAGCTAAGCAAAGTGTAAGTACCTGAATCTCTACAAGGTAGATAGGCTCCATAAGCCTTGGCTGAGCAGTGAGCACACAGGCATACAGGCACCTCCTGGCAGTGGGGATGATCTGCCCACCACCACGGTGAATGGCATCAGCGTGTAGGGTCACGTCATGCACATCAAAGCGGACTCCACGCATGTTCTCCTCACACAGAGCTCCCTGAAAGAGAACACAAAGCCCAGATATCACTGGCCGGCTGAGAGATTCTCCAGGCCCCTCACTAGGTACCACCTTTTGTTGGGGACAGGTTCCAAATGCAGGACCATGCCAACCAAGCTTTGCAAACAATTCTCTAGCAAGGGCATGCTAGGTGACAAACGAACAGCAACGAGCTAGAAACAGACGCCAGTATGAGACACTGATTGAGCGAGGAGTGGCCAGACATTTGCCTATGGAACGTTCTATATATTCAGAGGCCAAGGCAAGGTACTGCCAAGAATTACCGTGGGCCTGGCCTATCAGAATCCTTGTTAAATGGAGAGTCTCCCCTATTTTATGGGATGAAACTAAAGGCAATTTTAGCAGCTGCATCGAGATATGCCAGCGCAACATACGGCAGTCCTCCTATGGGCAACTGCCATATTCGTGATCCACCAGGACCAGGAGGGAGGAGAGGGCAAGAGGCAGGAAGGCAACAAATTCCTGTTTTTGATCAATAGCCCTTTAGTGCACCTACCTCCTTAGTAGCCCACTGGAAGCCAGCCACAACACTGTCCTTGATTTCATTCAGGTACTGCACTCCCTTGGTGATATCGGTCAGGATGTTGGGGCCAGTGCCATCTGGACCAAAGCACCAGATTTTACGGGCTTCAGTGACATCCCACTCGTACTTCTCAGCTAGGTAGCGCGCACGCTGCTTCAGCTCCTGACGGGAAGAGACGTCGCCTTTGTCGATGTCCTCTGCTAATCCCTCCGGGAAAGGTCGGGCCTTCATGTACAGCCGGTTGTGCTTGTTGGGGGACTTGGAAAGGCACAGCACGCTGGATTCCTCACTGACTGTCTCACGGTAAGACACGACAGGGTCAGATTTCTGCAGACAAGCCAGTCACCAGTTAGTTCCAGAGGATTTGGAAAGAGTAAAGCAATACACCGTCACTTAACTGAGCTGTGAGGCCTACTCTACACCCACAAACCATATGAAAGGCCTTTGAAGTGTAACATTGTATCCAGCACAGAAAGTTTATCAGCATTATTAATATGCCAGAAACATAAGACAACTGTGACTATTCTGAAGTGTCCGCTGCACTAGACATCAGCTACCCTTTTTGTAGGAGACTCACTCATTTTAGGCATCCATCCTCATTTTATAGATTGTATACCCCTAATGAAAGCAGAATTAGGAGAAGTCAGTGGCACAGCTGGGTTAGAAACACCTGACTCTCAGCCCTATGGTCAGTCCACTAACCACAGCTCCTCTACATTGTGGAGGCAGGGTATTTCGCACCCTGCTGCAGCCTCATGGATTTGCTACCTACAGAGCGACTGCGCTTCCCATCATGAAAAATAACAGCTTCCCAGTAATCCAGGAGTTCAGACTGACTAGATCTGCAGCCATTTCATCCACTCAGACTAAGCCCAGAAGAACTCAACTGAAGGCTAAGAGGGAAGATGTGACAGATTTACCTTAATTGGAATGCATGCATGGTCCTCTTCCAGATCCTTCAGGCAGATCTCCAAATGCAGCTCTCCTGCACCAGCAATGATGTGCTCTCCAGACTCTTCAATGATGCACTGAAACAGAAAGACCAGTCATGCAAGAGGAGAGAGACTCCTTACTAGGACTCCATTAAAGCACCTGTGTGTACTGGTCTAGATTGTTAAAGGTCTCTTGAGATGTTGGATTTTACAGAACTGATTTACAGCTTGCGGGGGGGAGGGAGGAGGAGGAAAGAAGAGGGAGATTGTTGGGCCACCACCAAGATAAGTAAATCTTTTCATTGAAGATATTTCCCAGGGCAAGAGTTTTCTGCCTATGAACCAAAGCAGAGATGCTGTGCTGCCTAGTGGCTTTCAAGCCCCTTCCTCTTCTGACTGGAAGAGGAACCACCATAAACACCCATTGCAATGGTTAAGTTACAGGAGACCCTCAAGGTGTTTTCCACGTTCAATTAAGAACTTAGATGGAAGCTGTATGTAGCATTAGGTGGCAAAAAAATATAGTTATGCACACCACGTGCTTTGTTCCAGCAGCGACTCAGCCCTTCAATGTGCAGCGTCTCCTCAATATGTATACAGGGGATAGTGAAATCATGCTGTTGGATCTTGAATAAGCTCCAGAGTAGCAACCTTTGTGTACAGCAGTGGCCTCTAAGACTGAAGATTACCAATGGTCCCCAGACGGACCTTTATGTGGTGGAGCATTCAGGGAGATAACTTCACTCCAGCTGGGATCAACTGGATCTCCAACCCAGGGGTAGTCAATAGGCAGACCACGGGCCAAATCCAACTGCAAATTTGTTATTTTTGTATTTCCTCTAGAGCAGGGTGGACAAATGTTGGCCCACGGACCAGATCTGGCCCACCAGCCATTTTAATCCAGCCCTGAGCTCCCACTGGGGAGTGGGGGCTGGAGCAGGGTCAGGGGCCACTCCATGTGGCTCTGGAAGCAGTGGCATGACCCCCCTCCGGCTCCTATGTGTAGGGGCAGCTGGGGGCTCTGCTCACTGCCCCCACAGCTCCCATTGGACAGGAACTAAGGCCAGTGGGGGCTGCAGGGGTAGTGCCTGCAGACGGGGCAGTGTGCAGAACTGCCTGGCTGCACCTCCACATAGGAGCCAGAGAAGGGACATGCTGCTGCTTCTGGGAGCCACTGAGGTAAGCGCCGCCTGGAGCCTGCATCCCTGAACCACCCTGTGTCCCAACCCCCTGCCCCAGCCCTGATCCCCCTCCCATACTCCAAACCCCTTGGTCCCAGCCTGGAGCACCCTCCTGCACCCCAATCCCCTCATCCCCAGCCCCACCCCCAGAGTCCACACCCCCAGCCAGAGCATGCACCCCTTCCCACTCCCCTGCCCCAGCCCACAGCCCACTCCTGCACTCTAACCCCAATTTTGTGAGCATGTATGGCCCGCCATACAATTTCTATTCCCAGATGTGGCCCTCTGGCCACAAAGTTTGCCCATCCCTGCTCTAGAGAGTCTGAACCTTGACCAAAAAAAACCACCACCATCCCTGTCCCATGCTTCCATGGCATGCTACAGATTTCAACCAAGGGAAGGCTCTGTCAGTATTCCCTCAATCTCTTCTACACAAATATTGCAGCATTCCTCTATGGTACTGGCCTGTGTCATTCATTACATGTATAATCAGTGGACAATACTCTGACAGATCTCCTAGATCTCCAAGCAACTGTTACTGAAGTGTTTCCTCAGAGGACCCTTACCTGCACCATAGGGTCAGACTTAGCCAAACGCTTCAGTCCTTCTACTAGCTTGGGCAGGTCAGCTGGGTTCTTTGCTTCGACAGCCACACGCACCACAGGGCTGACGCTGAACTTCATCACTCTCATGTTGTGAGCATGCTCAAAGGTGGTGATTGTTCCGGTCTTGACCAGGTACTGGTCAACACCGACCAGCCCAACGATGTTACCACAAGGCACGTCCTCAATGGGTTCAACATAACGGCCCATCATAAGAATGGTCCTGGGGTAAGAAAAACTTGAGTCAATCTGGATGGTTCCTTAGAAAGGATTTCTGTGGTGGAAAAGGGAGAGTGGATCCCAGCCTAGAAGTGACAGGTTTGCATAGGAAAACTAGATGCCTGGTCTACTCAGTCAAGAGACCAGTGAGGGGCAGAAAAAGCCACTGAAAACATCAGGAAGCTACTAAACTGTCACTCCAAGTGCTGGGAATGTAGAAGTAAATATGGAATCTGCATCATAAGAGGCATTAAATCTAATCTCAACATGGGATCAGTCCCTGCCTTTACTGACCTTTGGATTGGTTTCAGGTACAGATCTTCCTTCTTGCCAGGAGTGTAATTTGGTCCCATGATTCTGACTTTCAAGCCAGTGGAGACGAGACCAGAGAAGACACGTCCAAAAGCATAGAAACGACCTTTGTCTGTGGTTGGCACCATTTTAGAGATGTACATCATCAGGGGCCCTTTGGGGTCACAGTTTTTAATACCTGGGAAAGAAGTGGCAATCAGTGCTGACCTGTGGTCCTTCCTTCCACTATTAGTGCTCTCTGCTTTGGAGCAAGGTAATCACTCAGACAGAATGCAGCAGTTGTGACACTGAGCTGGCTACCATCCAGGTAGTTGGCTAGCCCAACTGGCAAGAAAAAGCCATGTGCCAATAGATCATTGTAATTAACAGACTGAGCCTTTAGTATACACTCTGGCTACTATCCAGGTACTTGGCTAGCCCAGCTATCCACAGGAAAGCTGCTCACTAATAATAAGCTTGTCTGATCCACACTAGAAAGGCTGCAGGTGCAGGAATTACAACTTCAGCCCAGCTGTATACTTGCTGAAAAGCAAACAAGCAGCTCTGGGCATTTGAGAGCCTTAATGTAGTTGTAGTGTGCAGGAGCAGAACTGCAAGTGCTTCATACCCATGGCAGCTTCGTCGTCAGGGGGGCCCTCGTACAGCAGCTCACAGCGGTATTTCTGAGCTGTGACAGGGGAAGGCAGGTGGATGGTGATCATCTGCAGCAGAGCTTCTCCGGCAGGCAGCCAGCGCCTCATCACAGCCTGGGAAAAAAAAAACACCACAGATTGGAGGCATGAGGCGCAGGCAAACCCATCTTTGCTCATGCTACTGAGTATCCCCCCCCCCGCATTAAGTTTCTCACTCAAGTTACAGATTTAGGGATCTACCAACAGCCCCGTGTTGAAAGAGTATCTTTGCATCCCACTCAGATGCAGACAAAGCTAGCGTCAAGTCTCTTCCCAAGGCAATGCTGGTCAGTTCTTACCTTCAGTAGGGGTTTGCCCTCCTTGTCTTTATCCTCACTGTCAAGTTTGATGTCTAGTTTCTCGATCAGTTTAGCAGTCTCCTCTTTCTTGAAGTTCATGATTGCATCGAAGACCTAGAGCAAGAGTGCCAAGTTAGGGGAGAAAGCATCAAGCGACCCAGTTCACAGAGAATGCAACTCAGGCTCATTCTCCAGGGAGAGCAAGTAAATGGCAGTTTAACAGCAACCTTTTTATTTGCCAATTAGTAGATCAGCTGATCAGGTACATGAAGGTTTATAAACAGCTTCTTGTCTAGAGAGCAGTAACTCTCCCAGCTTCCCTTACCCCACAGCTCAGCTATGCTTGTGTCAGATATTTAAATTTCTTCAAACAGTCAAGTCAGGTCAAAGTGAAGAAATTTTTCCATCATCATGCACACACAAAGTGGGCACAGACCACTGCCAGTTAGGAGAAGACAGAGTACCATGGTAGTTTTACCTTGAAGATGGGGTCCAGGATCAGCTGGCAGAAAGTCCTGGGCAGTTTCTTTCCCTCAGGGCTGATAGCAGATTTGCTGAACTTGCCAGAAGCAGGATCAAAATATCTAGAAAAATCAGATCAGAGGGCATTGTGGTGCAGTTTCTCCATCCTGTTTAATTAGCACTGCTTTCTGCTGGCCTTTCAAGATGGAGGGAAGAGTTATCAAGTCAAAGACCTGTTCTGAGAGGAGCTTACCTCTACTTCCTGAGAGTTGCTGCACTTTCAGTCACTTGCTTTCAAAGCGAAATGGAGATACATCTGCCTGTATGGTGTAGTCCTGTTCCCATCCCCTACCATTTGTCTGCTTGACTCTAGATTGCAAATCCTTCATGTGCTGACTGCTTTAAAGTCCTCCCAATAAGCCAACCTAGAATACGGTTGCTTCCTTACTCCCAGCCCAGGAAAGTTCAAGTCTGTCTCCTTTCTGGAGATCTACACAGCTGATCTATACAGGTATTCCCCACCCCTGCCTGGTCTGAGTTTACAGACCACCTCTGTGCTCTACCAATTCTAGTTATGGGGTCACTGCTCCAGCTAGCTGTTTCAAGGTGTAGCTCAGGTAATACTAGATAGGGCAAGACCAAGCTCAGAAATCAGCAACACTAGTAGAGCTATGAGCTCAGGTCCCTTACCTGTCTCCCCACAGCTTCTTCATCATGTCCTCTACCTTCTTGGCACGCTCAACAGCACTCAGTTGCCCATCACCCTTTGCAGCAAACTTCGCAACATACATCTCAGCAAACTGTTTCAGGGTGAAAGCCCAGCCGTGCAGGCCAGAACCAAAGCCAACAGTACCAAGCACAGGATCAATCTGAAAAGAAGTCAGAAGAGTGGTGTTCAGGTGAAGTTTGTATTGCCATTTCCCCCCCTAACTGTGCCTCCACCGATAAGCAAATCCTGCCTTCCATAGTGCTGCAGCAGTTAGCTAATCACCTCCTCTGAAGTGAGGGTTTAGCTGCACATTGATTATTCAGGAAGGGGGCAGGGGAAGTTGCTATTGATGCTAGGTGGTAGTCCTGCAGCTCTGCCTCAAAAAAAAAAAAACTACAACATAATATACAGGAGCCGAACTTAGTTCATGCCTCAATTTCAGCTTTAGCACTGAGAATCAGACAGCAAAAACCATAAGTGGTTAACTGAATGCCTTCAGTTCTTCAACATCTACCTGCACTGATTAGTGATCCAGACAGATTGTCTGACTAGAGGTATGCCTATGCTGAGTGATTTGATTAGGGTACCCTTCCCCTTACTAATGGATGAAAAGCAGGCATCCCAGCTCCACTACACACTTCCAAGTATGGTTTCATTAAGCATCAGGAAGGTGAAGTGCTTTGGGTGCAAGAGCGAGACTTGGCCAAACAAAAGCTACTGGCTATTAACTGGTTGAAAGGCCTCGTGACTGACTGCTGAGTAGAATACTTGAGACCCAGATCGGAAAGACATCTTAGCAAACTGATGAAAAAGCTGCTATATATGACTGCGTGCTAGTCCATTCAAAGGAGATGCAATTCCTATAATTGTGTATGAATCCATATCACCACCCTCCAAGGCACAGTTGAGGAGCCCGAGTGACTAGAACATTCTACTTGAAAGTGGAGAGTCTTCCTATACCGGCATAAGCAGAAGTGTGAGATATAAGACCTGATCAAGTGGAAGAGGGTAGCCGGTGCGAGTCTCCGTTTGATCAGGAATTTGAGGGATGGTTTGAGACTAAGGGTACGTCTATACTTACGCATCCTGTCGGAGGAGTCCAATCGATCTTCTGGGTTCGATTTATCGTGTCTTGTCTAGACGCAATAAATCGAACCAGGAAGTGCTCTCCCCCGTCGACGCTTGTAATCCTGCTCCACGAACGGAGTAGGCGGAGTCGACGGGGGAGCCTGCGCGCCGCCCCCAGGTAAGTACCTTTTCATTCGAACTATCTTAGTTCGACTTCAGCTACGTTATTCATGTAGCTGAAGTTGCGTATCTTAGTTCGAATTGGGGGGTTAGTGTAGACCAGCCCTAAGTAGGTCAGATAGCAGTCCGATTAAACCTGCAATTCAGTGCATCCAAACTGAAGCATGACTATCATAAGTCAAGTGTATTTCAAGCCAACTACCCATACTGTGTTATAGTAAACATTCTTCTGGGTCAACAATGTCAGTTTACAATGGATGTAACCTCCAGAGGAATACAAGACAACTGCTCCTTGCTTCAAAGAGGAAGGACGCCTTTCAAAACCAAGGGCAAGCTTTGGACAGTTGTTCACTTGGAATACATTCCCTTGATTCTTCTCCTTACCATGATGTTCCCCATAGGGCCACTCTCTCCTTCCCCATAGGTGGAGATGATGACGTTGACATTCTCCACAATACGCTGGAAGGTCTGGTACAGCTCTTCTGGCTCCAACTGCAGCTCCAGCAGTGCTCTGTCCATCTTGTTCATCATCAGGACAGGCTTGATCCTCTCAGCAATGGCCTGTCGCAGCACAGTTTCTGTCTGCACGCACACACCTGGAGGAGGCAGAATCTTAGTGATTAGTGCTGCAGGACTAGCATGCTATTTCTATACAACATGCATCTAAATGTGGCTGCCAGTTCTCACCGGAGACACAGTCTACGACGACCAGGGCACCATCAGTGACACGGAGAGCAGCTGTGACTTCAGAAGAGAAGTCTACGTGTCCAGGAGAGTCAATCAAGTTGATCAGGAAACCAGAACCATCCTTGCTCTGCTTAATAAAGGCCAAGTCATTTTCAGACAGCTCGTAGAATAGAGAGATAGCTCTGAAAAAGAAAGATACACCAGAAGTTCTACATGACAGTACTCATCTTTAATGCAGTCTATTTTTGGCAATGTGTTTATAGCACATTTAGCTCAGGTAGCTTTTAGGCATACTCCAGATAAAAGTTGTTGTTAGAGACCATTAAGTTGCTGGCTAAAGAAATGCATTAAACAAACCAGCTCCAGGGATTCCAATTAGTACTGGATCCACTTCTGTTAACTAATGTTAACAGGAAACATTTTAACTTATATTGTGTAAGAGTTTTAATTTACTGTTTTGACTACCAAGATAGCGGTAGTAATTGATGCACTATGTACAAGCCAATATTTAGTACTCCTACCGCATTTAAACACTCAACGCCCTAGGTTGCAGGGAAGTAAGCCTCTGGTGGCAACCAAAGCACTTTAAGTTGTTTCTTCTTCCCCCAACTTAGTATCAGAAACAGAATTAGTACCCAGGAATTCTTGGGTCCTAGTCCTGCGATCAGACCATGACTCAAGGGAGAGAAGCAACTGAACACCAGGATGCTTGAAGGGAAGGAACTTACGTTGACTTGATAGTGATGCATCTTTCCTGCTCATCTTTTCTCGTGTCAGTGAAACGAGTCTCACCAGCACGGGCAGAAGCAATGATACCAGCTTTGCACACCAGGGAGTCAGTCAAGGTGGATTTGCCATGGTCTACATGGGCAATCACAGACATGTTCCGGATATTGGCCTTTTTGTCCATAATGGCCCGAATCTGGTCTACTGTGAAGTTCACCTTGAAGAGAAGGTTATATGATCAGGGGCAAGTTCTTCCAGGAATCCAAACATAGCAGTGCCAAGCTTAGTCACGCTGAAATAGCTTGCTCGGCAGACATTACAGGGCAACTCAGAGAAAGCACCGTTTTCCAGTGCATTCCCATCTAGCTGAATGCCCCAACCAGTGGCTTTTACTAATTGCCTCGGGGAGACAATATCCCTGGAAGCCTAATAGGATCTTAGTCAATAAATTCCCCTGTAACCCAGTCTTAAGATCACCGTCACTCACATTTCCCTCCTACCCATACCCCACACAGCGATCCTGTTTTCACAGGATAAGCCACTCAGAGAACACCTTCCGCAGCAGCTCCCTCTTTCACAACCCCAGCATCCAAGCTAGGATTTTACTCCAGACTGCAGCAGTTACATAAGCTCCCGGCTACCTCACTGCAGGAAATATTCCCCTCTCCTCCCCGCAGGCTGCAGTACCTCCCTTTGACCAGAGAGGAGAGACCAGAAACATCATCCTGGCACTTGCCTTCCCCCACCCCGCCACATCACTCCTAGCCGCACCACGGCTTCAGGGCTCCACCAAGCCAACCCCTTGACAGTGGAGCGGGGCTGGGGAGAGCCGGCCCGCCCGTCTCTTCGGGGAGGAGGCCGATCAGCGCTGAGCAACCTGCCCAGCCACCGCTCAGCAAGGAGGCTGGGTAGGGCTGGCAGGCCCCAAAGCCGCCTACCCCCACCCCAATGGCGCATCCACACCCCGCATTAGAGGGGGGAGGTCTCAGTTCGCTTTGCCAGGGCACAGATCACCTCCCCCCGAAGGGGGAGGCTAGGCGACCCCCGCTGAGCAACCGCCCCACGGCGAGAGGGGTACAGACCTCCCCTGGGGAAGGGGCTTCCTCTAACGGGGGGGCGGGGGGCAGACCGCTCCCACCGAGGCCAGGGGCAGATCTCCTATAGAGAAGAGGCACCCCCGACCCCCTTCCCCCCATTAACCCTCCATTCCCCGCTTCCCATTAGGGAGCATAGCCCTGGTTGGCACAAGCCACACCCAGGAAAGGGGAAGACACCCTCCCCCCCCCCGCCCCCGGCTCCGGGCCCCGCAGTTCCCAGGTGCGGGGGCAAGTATTTAGGGGGTCTCGCTACTCCCCCCCCCACCCCGTACAGGCCGCCCCCGCTTCCCAGGCCGCCCCGTCGATCGACACCGGCCAGGGGGCGGCCATATCCAGCGGCCGGCCTGGGTCCGGGCCCCCCGCGTCCCCCCAGCCGCCCCCGGGGCGCGGATGGCTCACCATGGTTGCGGATGGCGGCGGATTCTCCGGGAGCGGAGGAAAGGAGGGGACCGGTAATGGCGGCGGCTGCGGCCCTGTCTCGCTGGCGGGGACAGAGCGGGCGGAAGAGAAAGCTGACGTCAACGACCAGCCCTCTTATAGGCCGGAGCCGGCGTGGAGGCGGGGACAGCGGGCTGCTCAAGGCGCATGCGCCAGAGCCTCTCTATTTCCCCCCTGCCCTTAAGGGATCTCTATGGTCCAAAGGGCCTTTAACTCGGTAAGAAGGGACATGCTGCAACCACGTGGCTGTACATAGGAGGAGCCCCAGTCGCCAGTCCACTCAAGTATCCCACAGGGCAAAGCCCTGGGGCTGCGACAAACGCTACACAGGCGGAGACGGGCTGTTTAATCTTTAACACAAGTTATATAGTTCCATTTATGATTCAAAGCCATACAACAGGGAATAACCAGCTCTCCCCTTTTAAAATTAAAGTAAACGCAGAATAAAACGTGGGTAAGACTTAAGAAGGATGGTATTAGATTGGATGTGTTACTTATGTATATGCATCAAACCCGCAATATCTAATACCATCCTTCTTAAGTCTTAGACTAGAATATCAATATTCTATGATATTCTATTCTAAGACTTAAGAAGGATGGTGTTAGATATTACGGGTTTGATGCATATACATAAGTAACGCATTTCATATTTGCAAGCTCTTTGGGGAGCTGGGAGTCCCTTAATACTTGCCCCTAAAGTGCCCTACTCTGTGGGCGAAATCAACTTCATTTTTAGTGCAGGGTGGTATGGGGAGTTCTGAGTGACATTCACAATCTAGGGCTAAGGTGCAGGGTTGGAACACAGATCCTCTGCAGCTGACCCTCTAGTTATGGGTCACAGATATATGATCCCTCAAAGGGCCCTGCCTGGTGTTCTATTGAAATCAGTGGGATTCCAGCAAGGCATGAGGATCTGTCCACTCAAATCGCTTTTCAGGACTGGGGCCACATTTCATAGGATACATGTAAAATATGTTAGTAAAACCACTACATAGTGAATGAAAGTGCGTTCTGCGTAAAATATTTATCAAGAATACAAGCTAGTCCTGCATGTTGGTTCTGGTTGACACACCATGATTAAATGGAATTAAGCAAATGAATATAATCCTCTAAACATAATGAAAACAAAATTAATTACTGATGATGTTATCTCTATATGACTCACTTCACCATGATGATTAGATAGGACTGTAATAGTTTGGCTTCTTATACATCAGTTCATTTTTGTTCAGACTTTAATAAATTATAACCAAGGGTAAGATACAGCTCTCGTTAAAGTCAATGGGAATTTTGCCATTTTTTAAAACTGGAAGAAGAATGGGGTTCTAAGGGAATTCCCAGTATACTTTGGTGAAAACAAGTATAGACTAGGGCTTGTCTACACTGGCAATTAACAGCGCTGTAACTTTCTCACTCAGGGGTGTGAAAAAACATCCCCCTGAGCACAGCAAGTTACAGCGCTGTAAAGCGCCAGCGTAGACGGTGCCCCAGTGCTGGTAGCTATGCCCCTTGTGGAGGTGGTTTTTTAGGGCACTGGAAGAGCTCTCTCCCAGCGCTGAGCCGTGACCACACAAGGCACGTTAAAGCGTTAAACGTTAAAGTTGTAGAGCTGTCTATGTATCTTGAGTCCTACAAAGTACATAACTAAAATGTATACGGTAAATAAAACAATATAATAAGGAATAAGCAGATTAAAATATCTGCTTTTGCAATCTTTCAGCAGTTCACTTCCTTTCATTAAAGATGTAGATAATAATACCTTCCTTTCCCTAAAGGAAACTGGGATTCTCTGCTCAGTTTCATCAATTTTACCATTGACTTGAGTTACCCCAGCATAAAGCAGATGAGAATCAGGACCTCTGATTTAATTTGCAAATTGCAGTGCAGCCGGAGATGATTCATAACAGCTCTGGACTATGGACAGTATATATTATTTCTTGCTTTGGCCCTGATCCTGCAGTTAGGGTGACCAGACAGCAAATGTGAAAAATCGGGACGGGGGTGGGGGGTAATAGGAGCCTATATAAGAAAAAGACCCCAAAATTGGGACTGTCCCTATAAAATTGGGACATCTGGTCACCCTACCTGCAATGAGCTTTGCATGGGCAGACTCCATGTGGAGCCCTGATTAAGTCCCAGGGTCTCTGCAGAACCACAGGCTTGCACCTGTGCTTTGCTCAGTGGAGGCTCTCTAGTCTTGTTCTTAAAAGCACGATGCCAATAACGGTGTTTTTTAAAAAGCGCCACCGTTTCTTGAAGCACTAACCTTTGGCTCGCTGTGTTAACGTTTGGTCGGCTGGAAACCCAGGCCTGATCTTGCAATTCCCTAGGCAAGCGAGTAATCCTGCCTGAGCTGTCCCATTGAAGCCTAAGGAAACAGCTGCGTGAGCGAAGGTTTTCCGGATTGGGCCCCAGCTTGGGCCATTCCTTCGCTGTAAATCAAAGGAAGAGCCTTTAATGTATCACCCTACATATGCATCTAAAGAGTTCGTGAAAATACAGCACGGCCGATTGCTGGGGGTTGCTTTTATTTTGCGGACTGACTCTTAAGAACCCTTATTCTCCTTGACTCTATTGCCCCCTATAGTGCTGCTGTCAGAGCTTTCAAATGCAGCTGCGGCCAGATGCTTACAATTACACAGAAGCTGGAATAATTCAGCACTGTGTGTTTCTTTCGGATATTAACCTCCCTGGATTTTTTTTGGCCTCTGTGTTTTGTTTTTTTGTAGCTTTACTGCTGCATTAGCTCCATTATTTCTGTGCTTATGAGCAAAATACCAAGGTGGTGGTAGTGGGGGGGGGGGAGGGGGGGGGAGGGAGAGGCCTCAGAGGCCTGCATTAAATCAATATTGAAGGACGGGGCGGGGAAGGGAAATGAAAACCTCTGCAGGGAGCCTGTGCTGCGCATGTCCTGCCTGCAAGAGGCGGGGGAAGCAGCTACACCTACAGGAAGGGAGGTTCTACTGCACGCCAGAGCTCCCAGAGGTGCTGCTTTAGCTGGTTCCTGTGTTTGCTGGCATGCCAAGAGGGGAGAGCAGGGCAGAGAATTATTTTTAGAGCCTCCACTGAAACCTGGCTCTTGGGTGCCTGTGTATATTGCTCTGTCGTGCACTTCGATTCTCGCAGGTGTCACCTTTGCAAAGATCTTCGTGGGGGGGAGATTTCTGCCCGTGCCCGGCAGCGAGGGAGGCTTTTAAAATGTCGCCAGGGAACGCCCGCTGCAGGACTCCCCCCGCTTTGGCAGAATGGTCAGCTCATTGCAGGTGGAGGAATGGGTGGCCCATAGCTGTCTAGTTAGGCGCTTTCAACAGGCTCATCGCTGGGGTATCTAAACACCGATAAAATGAAACATAGCATCTAATGATCTCCCTTAAGTGATCTGGCTTTTTCTCCAGGAGCACCAGTGCCGGCCTATCTATTCCTTACTAGCATGGATTAGAGGATTGTGCAAACAAATGCGTCTTGCACTGGGCCCTGACGGATGCAAGCTCATCCTGCCTCCTGGCAGGGTGGGGCCCTGGCTCTGTTCCCTCCACAGACAGAGACTAACTGCAGAAACCTTAAAAAGGCAGGCTCCCCTTAAAGTGCATTCACCACTGGCAGAGGGACAGGTGGCAGGAGCTGCAGAGGGGAAGGCTCTCACAATCACAGTGAAATGGCATGAAGGCACAGAGAGGAGGTTCTTGCTAGATAAAGGGAGGAGCTGAGAGGGGGGTAGAGCGAGGCCAAACCAGTGAAGTCGGCTGGATCAAATCGGGATCCTAAAGTGCACCGGGGCGTGGTCAGTGCTTTGAGGGTGGGGCAGTCTAGCTTGGCTCAGGCTGCATGGTAATTTTTTTGCAATCAGGATGCATCCCTTTAAAAGACACACAGCAACACTGCACGGAGCCCAGTTGTATGAGGGGATAGTCTGGGGATTCACCCTCCAGGTGAGACATTCACTCCTAATCCAGAACCTTTCAGAAGTTGCACCTTGCTCAGTATTTAACCATTCTGCAATTAGCTTACGCTGGATGTTTTGTTTCCTAATGCATATACACCCTTATGACCCCTAAGGCCTGGTCTATACTTAAAAGTTAGGTACTCAGGGATATGAAAAATTAAGACAACCTAACCCCGAGTGTAGACATGGCTAGTCTGATGGTAGCGTTGTCTACACTACGGCACGTAGACATGGCCTAAACATCAGCTATCTACCCTGCTCCACCTCATACTTTACTCTGCCCCATGAGCAGCTTTCTTCACAGGATCTCAGAGTGCTTCAAAAACATCTTCAGATTCTTCTCTCACACTGGTACAAGTCAGGAGTAACTTCATTGAAGGCAGTGGAGTTACAACCGTGTCGACCTGGTGTGAGAGGAAAAACAGTCATGTTGATTCACGAAGATTCCCCAAGCCCCTGTGCGGTAGGGAAGTCGCCTTGTCCCAATTTCACAGATGGGGAAACTGAGGCAGAGAGCAATTAAGTAACTTGCCCAAGGTCACACAGCAAGTTAGTGGCAGGATAGAATCCAGTAACTTGACTCTCGCTCTCTCTTTCTTCCCTCTCTTTTATTTATTTTCAGTCAGGATAAACAGCATTATGGGATAAGAACTGTATTCCTCTTTTTCTCAAACTTCAATAAACTACAATAATAAAAGTTAGAGCACAACAAAGTCACTTTGTTTCATAACTGCCATGCCAGTCAGCAGTCTCCTGCTGAATTCCTCACACCTCCTCCCCCAGCTTACTTAAGAATGATCACAGACAGCGGTTGGCAGCACATATGGGCGAGAACGGGCCAAATTCACCCCTAGTGTAACTCTGGAGGCTTCAGTGGCGTTACACCAGGGATTGCTTTGCCCCACCGAGTCTGTCTGGGGGTGTGCTTTCTCCCTGTGACATGAGGCGCTACCAGCTGTTGCAGTTGCTACGGTAACTGTTTGCATTTTTAGCACAGACCCTGGATTTTGCCAGAATTTATGTTGGGCACCATTGGCCTGATTAACACACTGGCCCGTCAGGGAAATTGTCTAATTGTCTTCAGTGAATATTTGTAGCTGTTGCCAATGTGTGAAAGTCACTTGGAAATCTCTCTGTTCCCCAGCAGCACTGGTTACGTGTACTCCCTTTGCATGTCTGGGAGCTTATTCTCCTCTAGGTGTGTCTACACTGCAGCTGGGAGGTGTAACTCCTGGGTAGATGTAGGCCTGGTCTATGCTAAAAAGTTCGGTTGACCCAGCTACGTTGCTCAGAGGCATGAAAAATTGACACCCCTGAGTGGCATAGTTAAGCTGACCTCTCCCCCCATGTAGACAGCCCAAGGTGGAGGGAAGAATTCCTACGTTGATGGGAGAGCAGCACTAGCCGCTGAGTACACCCCCGTCCAAGATCCTAGGTGCACACGCAGGCCGCAGGTTTTGAAGTCAATGGCAATTTTGTTTGCCTGAGGACTGAAGAATTGGACTTTTATGGGCAAATCCCATCCCCATGGCCCCTCTCCCTGCAAGTGCATTCCCACCGTGCCCGGAGCCAGGCTGCCTGGAACCTGTACATAAGGTACATAACCCCTGGGTGGCCCAGAGATCAGCTCCCCGGGGGCTCCTTGCGCAGCAGGTGGAAGGGGGATGGGGAGGAGTGGTGCAGGGCGGGTGGATCAGTGACTATTCCTGTAGGTGGCACATCAGCTACCTCGGCTTTGCAGTGCCAAGCTGCAGAGGCAGCTATGGAGTGGCTCCACGGCTCGGGCTGATGGTGGGGATTCTTCTGTGGGCTCCCTATGGTGACCCCAGTTATTCAGGCAGTGTGCTGAGTTCCAGGATTTGCCACTTCCTGAGTAACCAACGTGGCAGACTTTATTGGGGGAGAGCTATCTCGGTATAACTACATCGCTCAGGGGTGTGAAAAATCCACACCCCTGAGCGATTCACAGTTATACACACACACACTGACACACACACACACTGTAGACAGGGCTATGTCAATGGGAGAGTTTCTCCCGCCAACATAGCTACCGCCTCTAAGGGAGGTGGATTAACTATGTCACTAGGAGAAGCACTCCTGTCGTGTAGGGCTGTCTTCACTTAACAGCTGCGCTGATGCAACATAATGTGTAAACCTGCCCTGAGTCCAGAAGCTATTAGCATTAAATGGATTCTACTAGACTTAGACCCCAAATGTAGAGCTGGAACAAAAGTGGCAGAGCGTATAAGCCTTAAAGGGAACAGAAATATTTCCAGGGTGTTTGCAAGCCAGACTTTGCAGCCTGATGCTAATGCATAAGAGGCGGAAAATGAAAAGATTAGAGAAGAGTGGCACTTATCACTCTGTCATCAGTTTCCCATCCACGAAAGGCTCTCGGGCCAGCTTCTCAAGTAGTCAGCAGGACCCAACCTGCATTTGAAAAATCTGGCCACTTCTTTTGGTGT
This sequence comes from Macrochelys suwanniensis, assembly GCA_033296515.1. Taxonomy (NCBI): domain Eukaryota; kingdom Metazoa; phylum Chordata; order Testudines; family Chelydridae; genus Macrochelys; species Macrochelys suwanniensis. The sequence continues at coordinate 7,224,107 of CM065799.1, forward strand.
GTAAATGGGAGCTAAGCTCCTTTGAAAATCTGTCTGATGTAAACAGGGAAGGTAAATGGTGAAGAGCTAATGAGAGGTTTAAAATCCTTTGTGTTTCCATAATAGTTGCCGCACTACTAAATAATAATAGAATACCATTTATTTAAATAGTTTTGGCTATTTTCTACATATTCAAATATATTGATTTCAATTACAACACAGAATACAAACTGGACAGTGCTCACTTTATATTTATTTTTATTACAAATATTTGCACTGTAAAAAACAAAATAAATAGTATTTTTCAATTCACCTAATACAAATACTGTAGTGCAATCTCTTTATCATGAAAATTGAACTTACAAATGTAGAATTATGTACAAATAAATAACTGCACCCAAAAATAAAACAATGTAAAACTTTGAAGCCTACAAGTCCACTCAGTCCTACTTCTTGTTCAGCCAATGGCTCAAATAAGTTTGTTTACATTTGCAGGAGATAATGCTGCCCGCTTCTTGTTTAAAGTGTCACCTGAAAGTGAGAACAGGCGTTCACATGGCACTGTTGTAGCTGTGTCGCAAGATATTTATGTGCCAGATGCGCTAAAGATTCGTATGTCCCTTCATGCTTCAACCACCATTCCAGAGGACATGCATCCATGCTGATGACGGGTTCTGCTCGATAACGATCCAAAGCAGTGCAGACCGATGCATGTTCATTTTCATGATCCAAGTCAGATGCCACCAGCAGAAGGTTGAATTATTTTTTTGTGTGGTTCAGGTTCTGTAGCTTCCACATCAGAGTGTTGCTCTTTTAACTCTTCTGAAAGCATGTTCCGAAAGCATGGATGGCACTTCAGATTCTTAAACCTTGGGTCGAGTGCTGTAGCCATCTTTAGAAATCTCACATTGGTATCATCTTTGTGTTTTGTCAAATCTACAGTGAAAGTGTTCTTAAAATGAACGTGTGATGGGTCATCATCCGAGACTAATATAACATGAAATATATGGCAGAATATGGGTAAAACAGAGCAGGAGACATGCAATTCTCCCCCAGGGAGTTCAGTCATACATTTAATTAACACATTTTTTTTAACGAGCATCATCAGCATGGAAGCATGTCCTCTGGAATGGTGGCTGAAGCATGAAGGGGCATACGAATGTTTAGCATATCGGTCACATAAATACCTTGCAATGCCCGCTACAAAAGTGCCATGCAAACGCCTGTTCTCACTTTCAGGTGACATTGTAAATAATAAGCAGGCAGCATTATCTCCCGTAAATTTAAACAAACTTGTTTGTCTGAGCCATTGGTTGAACAAGAAGTAGGACTGAGTGGACTTGTAGGCTCTAAAGTTTTACATTGTTTTGAGTGCAGTTATGTAACAGACAAACAAAAAATTTACTTTTGTAAGTTGCACTTTCACCATAAAGAGATTGCACTACGGTACTTCTATAAGGTGAATTGAAAAATACTATTTCTTTTGTCATTTTTACAGTGCAAACATTTGTAATCAAAAATAATAATATAAAGTGAGCACTGTCCACTTTGTATTCTGTGTTATAGAAAGGTTAGAAACCAGAAGAGAAATTAAAAGAACCGCAAATATATTATCTTTTAAAATCCCATGATTTTTAAGCCACTCTTGTGATAATTTGACTTATGATTGTTGAACGCCTAGGGCTAGCACAACAAAGTTTGAATCAAAAGTGGCTGGAACGAATATACAAGTTTGAAAACTGCTCACTGTACAGTAGACAGTTTGGTGACTTGTAAAGGAAAACAAATTTGAGCTTGTGTCCTTTTATGTTTCTCTGTGATGGGTCAAGGAAGCCTGAAAGGTTGGTTTGTTTTGGAGAGTGTTTTTCTGGTTTCGCAGAGGTTTTTCTATTTTAATTTGCTAGGATGGATATGTGTGTCTGGTGGGGAAGGCTGTTTGTTTGTTTATTTGTTTTCAAAAACAGGCCAGAAAGAACATTTCAGATGCACTCAAAAGGGATTCCTTTATCCGGCAATATATAATCCAGTTCTGCAGTAAACTTTAGCCTGATCTCCACATAAAACGTAGCTATAGTGCTCAAAGGTATGAAAAATCCACACTCCTAAGCACTGCAGTTATGTCGACCTAACCGCTGATGCAGACACAACTAGGTTGACGGAAGAATGGTTCCAACAACCTAGCAACCGTTGCTCAAGGAGGTGGATTACCTACATCGACAGAAAAACACCTTCTGTCACTGTAGTCTGCGTTTACACTGCAGGGCTACCGGGCGCGGCCTAGCTACGGCACCATAGCGGTGCCTCTGTCGTGCCTGTAGGTGTAGACATGGCCTCTCTCCAGCCAAACAGGATTAACAAACGTGGGAGTTGCCAAGCCCTAGCCTAGTCACAGAAATGAGGTATGTCCTCTGTTCCCCACCACCCCAGCCTCCTTAATGAAATAGGAGATTTACTCCCTGGGGCCCCATTCCTCAGAACTGCTCGACTCTTCTTCACTGTGGGTGAGGTGGGTTCTGGCTCATGGGACTTGCGTGGCGACTCGGGCCTTGGGACCGAAATAGAATGAGCAGCAATGGGTTTTTCCACAACCCAAACTAGACTATTTCCTCCCCCGGAGTGACTTTGTCTTTGGTTTCACAAGCATTGTTCCATCCTGTAACAGGGTAGCACTGGCCTGGGGGATCCTTATAAAGCTAGTACATTCCATTACAGGCTGTCCCACCTAAAGCGGGTGTCTTATTATTGATATACTCTAACATATCCTCTAATAGTGAGTTGGATCAAACCCCTCTGATACATGTGCAAAGGAGATGCTCCATGTACAAATATCCCTCTTCCCTATAGGAGACGGGATATCAGCTACCTCTGTAGCACTTCCCCTTCCCTCCATCCAGACCCAGCAGAACTCACCCCACAAGTCTGGGGTCCATGCAGTGGTAGGAGCCAGAAGATACTGGATAGGTAGGTGTGAAGTGGGTGAGCCTGCATGGAAGTTCCTCATCTTCCCACCAGCACCGTTGCGTAAGGCAGCTCCAGGACTGTACTAGTCTAGCCATGTCCGATTCCACTGGCAGGCTGATTCCTGAGTACAGGGGTTCTCAAACAGGGGGTCGGGACGCCCCAGGGGCATAGGCGCCAACTTCTGCTGGCGCCAGTGGGTGCTCGACCCCTCTGCCCCCAGCCCCACCCTGACTCCACTCCTACCCCGCTCCCATTCCAACCCCTTTCCCAAAATCCCCACCCCAACTCCGCCCCCTCCCTGCCCCTATTCCAACCCCTTTCCCAAAGTCCTCACCCCAACTCCGCCCCCTCACTGCCCCTATTCCAACCCCTTCCCCAAATCCCCACCCCAGCCCCGCCTCCTCCCCTGAGCCGCCGCGTTCCCGCTCCTCCCCCTCCCTCCCGGAGCTTGTTACGCCACGAAACAGCTGTTTTGCAGCAGCAAGCACTGGGAGGAGAAGCGGGGACTCGGCGCGCTCAGGGGAAGAGGTGGAGGTGAGGTGGGGAGGGGGAGCAGGGAGGGGAGCTTGGCTGCCGGTGGGTGTTTTTCCCCGTGGGTGCTCCAGCCCCGGAGCACCCATGGAGTTGGCACCTATGCTCAGGGGGTTGTGAGGTTATTACATGGGGGGGGGGCATCAGCTGTCAGCCTACACCTCAAACCCCGCTTTGCCTCCAGCATTTATAAAGGTGTTCAATATATACAAATGTGTGTTTAATTTATAAGGGGGGGTCGCACTCAGAGGCTTGCTGTGTGAAAGGGGTCACCAGTACAAAAGTTTGAGAACCACCTGAGGAGCCATTCTATCATGGAACTGGTACTGGGAGCACAGTGGGAATACATAATTGCTCCTTGAGGATGACTCTGGCCTCCCTAGGCATTTGCCACGCGTGAGGAATTATCCCCCAGCCTTTTCGACGGGAAGGGGCAAACCTCAAGCCCTGATAGGAGCAGGTGAAATCTCCCTGAAGGGAGATCTGGCCCCTTGTTCTAAGCAATGAGCCTGATCCTGCACCCATAGGTGCTGGAACTAAGGGGGAAGCAGCACCCCCTGGCTTAGAGCAGGGGTCTCAAACACACGGCCCACCCGTGGAGCTCTTCCCTGCGGCCCGCCGAGCTCCCCGCGCCCCCCTTTTTAAAAAAAATAATTAAAAAAAAATTGTTTTTAACCCCCAGGCAGTTCCCGCCGCCAGACAGTTGTTCTGGCGGCGGGAACTGCCTGGGGGTAAACACAAAATAAAAATGGGGGAGCGAGGGTGGGGCACGAGGAGCCCAGCAGGCCGCAGGGAAGAGCTCCGCAGGCTGCATGGGAAGAGCTTCGTGGTTTCTGGGAGGGAGGGGGGAGGAGCAGGCAGCCCTGCACACAGGGGAGGAGGTGGAGAAGGGGCGGGGCCTGACGGCAGGGGTGGAGTGGGGGCGGGGCCGGGGGCAGCGAGGGGGCGGGGTCAGTGATGCAGCCCTCGGGCCAATGCACTAGTCCTCATGCGGCCCTCGTGGCAATTTGCGTTTGAGACCCCCTGGCTTAGGGTGACCAGATGTCCCAATTTTATAGGGACAGTCCCGATTTTGGGGTCTTTTTCTTATATAGGCTCCTATTACCCCCCCACCCCCGTCCCGGTTTTTCACCCTGGCTTTCCGGTCACCCTACGTGCCTGGTTTGAAGTGGTTTCCATCACATCCAGGGTTTAGTTTGGTCGATGGCTCTCAGCACCCCCACTGTACACACTGTCCCAGCGCCCCCTGCCTGCGTCCCTTACTCACCCGAGCTCCTTGGAGTCCCGGGGACAACTCGCCTGCGCAACCCCTAGAGGTGCCCGGGGAGTCAATGCAAACCATCCCTTGCATGCATCACTAATTACGGCGTTAGTCATTAGCCGCCATCCCGTCCTACCACCCCGCCCCCCCCCGAAGCTGCGCTGAGTTATTCGGCGATCAAGGGACCGGGCGTCAGCCGCCGCGATTGATTTACTGTCTGCAGGGCAGGGCATCGCCGTGCAATGAACGGCCATTGTCACACCGCTGTCTCTGCCTAATGATGAATTCATTAATTAAGCCCCATTGCATTGCATTGCATTGCATCCCCCCCTCCCCGCATCCTGAGGGGGCCTCGCCCACGGGGGCCCTGCGCCTGGTGGGGGCCCCGGGACGAGCGGCGATTGGCAGCGCCCCCGGCTCCGTCGCTTCACGAGCCCACAGGCGGCTGGAACGGGGGCAGGGGCGGGGCGGGAGCGGCGGGGCAGTGCGCTCGCGCCGGCTGGCTGGCTGGCTGGCTGGGCGGGGCCGGGAGGGCGGAGCGCGATTCGATTGGCTCCCCGGTCCTCCCTCGCGCCTCCCCACCTAGATGGTCACGTGACTCGGCGGCGGCTCCCGGCGCGCCGGTGGACGCTGGAAGTCAAGATGGCGGCGGAGCTGGTGGAGGCGAAAGTGAGTGAGCGGCCTCCCCGCGGCGGGGGGAGGGGCGCGAGGTGGGGGGCGGCCCCGTTACCCCCGGGCCGCGGGGGCCCCTGGAACCTCCCTGCGGGAGCCGCCCCCGGCTCCTGCCTCCTCCGCCGGCCCCCCGCGGGGACTGGCCCCGGCCTGCTCGCCGCTTCCCCGCTAGCTCCTTGGGGGCCTGGCCTGGGCTCCGACCAGCCCCGCCCGTGCCGGTCTGAGCCCTCGCTCGCCTCCCCATCCCCCGGCGTCAGCGCCGTCCCGTCCCGATCTCACCCCCTCCCCCCGCGTCAGCGCCGTCCCGTCCCGATCTCACCCCCTCCCCCCGCGTCAGCGCCGTCCCGATCTCACCCCCTCCCCCCGCGTCAGCGCCGTCCCGATCCCGGAGAGATGCCCCCCCCCCCCCCGGCATTGGCGCAGTCCCATCCCTGCCGTCCTGTCCCTGGAGACCCCCTCCCCCCCCATCTCCTTGTGACAGTGCCGTCCTGCTCTCCCCCACCCCCCATAACCTTCCCTGGAGGCTTCTCCGTAATCCCCCTCCCTGGCATCGGTGCCATCCTGCCATTCTATAGCCGACCCCGGAGACCCCACCGTCCGCCCCTTCCTGACTCTGGAGACCCTGCCCCACCCCCTGTGTCAGCGCCTTCCTGCCCCCATGACCCCCGGAGAGCCTCCATCCCACTGGTGTCACCACCTTTCCTCTCGTCTGGAGACCTCTCCCCAATCCCACCAGCATCAGGGTCTTCCTGTCCCCGCCAATTTCAGAGACCACTTTGCTCAGCCCACTGCCTCAGCCCCTTCTCATCCCCATGCTGATTCCTGAGATTCCCTCAGGGCCTTCTCGTCACCCGCATTGACCCCTGAGATTGCCCACCACCAATGCATCCCCGTACTTTCACTCCTTGCGACTGATGCTTAAGAGTTCCCACCTACTGCTGTCTCCACCTCTTCTCACCCCAACACTGAACCCGAAGATCCCCAGCTTACTCTCCCATTTCAGCACATCATCTTTTATAACTGTCCTGAAAAAATCATTACAACAGGCATGCTGCTCCCCGCATACCTTGGCTTCCCTCCCCACCTGCTGCTTCATCTTCTCTCACTATTGCCTCCCACATGTAGTCATTGCCTCAGGTCCCTCCTGCAGTTCTCCCATCCTCACTTCTTCTCTTCTCATTTTCTCCTTCCTCTGTGACTCCCTCATGCTGCCCCCTTTCCTGTTCCAATCTCCACTCAGAGTGAAGAGTTTGCAAGTGCAGTTGGGGGAGTGAGTGTGAAGTGATGACATGCAGGTTTCCTCCACTGACATTTTAGGAAATAGTTTTGGAGTGAGGGGTGAATGAACTGTCCAAATGTCTCCTGTGAGTCAGATTGTTTGCAAACTTTACCCGCTCTCCCCCCAATGAAAGTATAAATGGCTTATTTTATGATCTAAATTGAAGGTATGGAGAGGCTTTCAGAGAAGTGAATATGGAGGTGGATAATGAATGGGATCTAATGCTTTAAAAGTTCTGGAGAAAACCTTTATATGTCTATACATCTGCATAGACTAGAGGATTCTGTGATGTCTGATGTATTTGGAGGTTGTTTAGTGATATGCTGTTTAAAAAAAAAAATGTGAAGTTGTATTATACTTACAAAATACCTTGTGCATAACGAGCCCCTTTGGGGAGAGGAAGACTTGCAGAACAGATTCCAAGCCTCTCTTTTTATTGAGTCCAGTTCTGCTATGTGATACTGCTCTCTGCATGAGTGGGGCTCTTCAGTTCCTGCCTGCCAGTGAGTGGAATCACAGGTGTACTGTCTGTGAAGCAGAACTGTAATCTCTCAGTGCACACAACAGGGCTTTCATGGTAAAGTTCCCATTCTTGCCAGCTGCTGAACACCTCTGAGTGCTCAGCATCTGGCAGGATTAGGCATTAAGTGATGGAATGACAGGGCAGACCCAGTGAATGCTGTGAATCCTAAAACTGTCTGATGTAGGGCAGAAGTAAAATGTGGAGAACCCTGTTTTTAAATGTAGGCATAACGATGGCTGACCCTTTCTCCCTGTGTTAGGCCTTCCTCATTGATTATTGTGGGCAGAAGCCCACCACTCTTCTGAAAGGAAGCATCTTGAAGACTTCTGTTATCTGTTGCCTGGCTGTAGTGAGAATTCGTTATCTTCCATGCTCCTTGAACACACAATTTCCTGTCTTTTGTTGCTGCCCAAAGCCTACATCTATATTCATTTTAAAATGAATAATCTCACTAGCTAATGAGAACTGCATATTCATACCACTCACTCTGAGTTACAGGCGTGAGGTTCTAGACATGTATTTCTCTGTGCCAAAATAGCCTGTTTTGCTTTTTATTGTTCAAATCTGATAACATCTTTAGACCTGAAATCTGGGTAAATGTAAACTGCAAAAAGTAATTGAGTTAAGCGCTGGTTTATATGCCTAATACACCAAGAGAACAGGAAATTAGGAACAATGAGTACAGGGATAACTCCCTTGTCTAGGGTGCGTATGCAGCCCGTTTTGCTGTAGTATCTAGGCACACATCAGTAATGTACTTGTCCATACCCCAGAGGGGCATTGTGAGGATAAGTTCTATTACCCCCATTTTACAAATGGATAAGTGATGCACAGAGACTGAATGACTTGCTCAGGGTCACACCAGAAGCATGTAGTGGAGTAGGGAATTGAGGATCTGGGTCTCCAAGTCCTAGATTAGATCCCTAACCACTGAGCGTCTTTCCTTGGTTTGTCAAAGCTCTTTTTCCCTCCCGCCCCTTTCTTCTTTTTCTCACTGAAGAGATTCCAGAACACATCACACTACTAAATGTCGCCTTGCACCCAGAAGCATTTGGGATGCATTCTAGCACAGCTTCAGTGAAATAGGAAGTCCAAGGGGATTTCACAGGAAAGGGGAAGAATAAAATGTAAGAGGTTAATTCTTTCTGTGGCTTGGTCTACACTTAAAATTTAAGTTGACATAGCTGTGGCACTCGGGTGAAAAACCAACACCCATGAACACCATACTTATGCCCACCTAACCCCCAATGTAGACACAGCTGAGTCAAGGGAAGAATGCTTCCGTCAACCTAGCTGCCATCGGTCAGGAATGTCGAGTTCCTGCAGTGACCAAAACAACCCCTTCTGTCACTGTAGGCTGTGTCTACATTACAGGGTTATGCCGGCAGAGGTAGAGTGCCATAGCTATGCTGCTATAGTCCCCATAATGTAGATGTGCCTGTGTTGAATTTCACGCCCCACAAATAGTGTTAATGAACATTTCTGGATTTAAATCAGTTGCCATTTTCCTTTAAAAGTAGGCTTGTCATTTTTTTCAGTGAACAGTAAATATTTTCAACCTATTTTGGTAAATTAATCTGATTTCTGTATGTCTTTTCCATATAATCAGAAAATAAATATGGAAAACACCTAGTGGGTGTCTGATTCCATCCTCTGCACCTGGACATGTAGGAGTGTTTTCTGGAAAATTTCTCCTGTATTTTTCACAAACCAGTGAGCAAACTGCAAGAATAAATGCAAATGTTCAAACATATTTTCAGGGCTTGAAAAACACTTTCTTTACCCTGGGTATATGTGAAGCTTTTTTTGGCAATGAGGAAGGCCTTAACAATCAATCTCTGCAGAACATGAGCATTAATTTTAATTAATATTTTCTCGCTCTTATCCTTACGAAGACAATCTTCCAAGTGTAGATCAATCCTGTGTTGCCTTTGAGTCTACAGACAGCTCCAGTTCCCCCTGAGCTTCCCCAGGCAGAAGAAGAGTGAAGTTGAGAAGACTGGTCAGTTTCAGTGTTGTTCAAAACCTTAGGATTAACAACCTGATGCAAGATATGTAGTGTCCCTGTGATTGCCATTGTTTCCAGTTGTTACCATGAGATTCCTTTGTATTTATCCAAAAAAAAAAAGTGATAGTAATTCAGTGACTAGCTTGTGTCACTGCTTTCGGATCTATGTATATTGGCTGATGTTCAGTAGGTCTACTGTGTATCCCCATTGCACAAACAAGTGTCTAATGCATGGCACATTAATCAGTTGAAAAGCAGGTGATCCAAACAGAAGGTTTGGTGTCACTCTTGCAAGTGAATTTTAATCTTTTGCATTCCAGGGTACAGACTTTGGAGAGAATTGTCACTTGATCTATTTATAGCTCTAAGAAGCTTTTACTTGAATTTTTTACCTTTATTTCCTAGAACATGGTGATGAGTTTCAGAGTCTCAGATCTTCAGATGTTACTGGGTTTTGTTGGCCGGAGTAAGAGTGGACTTAAACACGAGCTGGTCACTAGAGCATTGCAGCTGGTCCAGTTTGATTGTAGCCCTGAAGTTTTCAAGAAAATTAAAGAGCTCTATGAGACTCGCTATGCCAAGAAGAGCTCTGAACCAGGGCAGCCACAGCAGCACCGACCTCCAGAGGCACTCTCCATACATTCTTCCTATGACCGTGGGAGCACTGTTGCTAGGACTTCTCTTTCCACGCCTAACATTGACTATCCTGCACTCTATGGGAAATACCTTAACGGACTGGGGAGGTTACCACCCAAAGTTGTAAAGCCTGAAGTTCGGCTGGTGAAACTTCCCTTCTATACCACCTTGGATGAACTGCTGAAGCCAACAGAGCTAGGTGAGTCTCTCATATATGCAGATACAATAGTAATGCCCAGGACTCCGTCTGGGAAGGGACGGTGAAAAAGCATGCAAGTTTTGAAATGATGGTAGCATTTTTGGTGAGCAGTGAGGCCACATAGTCGAGAGAAAAAGAAAACCAGCGAGTTCTCTTCTAGTTGGTGTCTATTTATTCAGAATATTCCTAGATTAATTTTTGTTGCTTTTATTTTTTACCGTTCTTAAAGCAGGAGCTGCAGTCACTTTGATAAGTGACTTGAAAGCCTGTCTTGTTTTGCTGTAGCTTTTGTATCCTTCACTGAAAGTGCTGCCTTTTAACATATTTCATCCTTGTGTACTGAATCATAATCTGTCCTTGCTCTAGGTAATGTAGCAGTATATTAGGGGAGCAGCTGTTTTCTCCATCATTGTCACAACTATGCTAAACTGGAACAGTGGCCCTTTCTATGCTGATACCAGTTAGTTCTATACTTAATCATGGCAGACTTAAAGCTTCCCACAAATAAAGAAAGGCGACTTACTATTCTCTCCCAGACACACACACACACACACACACACACACACACACACACACACACACACACACACACACACACACACACACACACACCTCTCTTTGTACTTTCATAAACCTGCCATGCAGTTCTTTTATGCACCATATCTTATGTTTTGAGGATCAGCTACAGGAGCTTGGAAGACGAAAGAAGCAGCTCCTTCCACCTTACCAGAGTCTGGGTTACCGTTGTTATGGTTCTAGGTAGTGATGAGCATAGCCATAACTGGCTGTAATGTGTTTTTTTGGTGTACGGAGTAGGCAAAATGGGCCTTTTTGCTATGGTTGTGGCTCCCTTTGCTTTGTGATCCATCAAACTACATTCATCTTCAATGGCCCATGGTAGCCTCAGGCCTCGTTACAAAATGGACCTTGTTCTGAGCAAAATAAAGACGGAACTTGAGGATCTCCCATTACTGGAAAGGCTTGATTCTAATGTGCACAGAGATGAAAGCAGTGTTGACAAAGGAAGGTAGTGATATCTTACCAATATGCAGCTAGATGAACTGCTGCCATGTCTGAACATGGACTGGAAATTTGAAGGCATGTAGGAAGCAGCCATTGCTGAAAAATCCACACTTCTGCCTAGTGAGGGTAGTTTCTCTAATGTGGACATAAAAGGCGCTTTCTTTAATCTTGTTACGTGGCTCTGAGAAACCTGCCAGAACACAAATCAGATAATACTTAAACTGTCCTCTTTAATTCAAGAGAACGTAAATTTTAGGAACAGGAAACAGCCATCTGGCCCCGTGTGCCTGCACTTTCATAATTTCTTAATCCCATCTTCCTGCTTTTTTCATCATAACCCTTCACTCCCTTCCGCCTTCACAAACTAGGCTGGGTATCCCTTGAGGTTATTTATATCCTCTGTTTCAGTTGCCTTCCCTGTTAACTTATTCCATATGTTTATTACTCCTTGTGGAGTTTCCCTGTTTACTCTTATTTTCCATATTTCTTAGCTTCTGGACTACTTACCAGTATAAAAGGAAAACTGTATTGACTATATTATACAGGCTTCAGATGTACGTGATTTGTCTGCATAAGAAGGCAGTACAGACTAAGTCATCACAGCCAAACAGAGTTATAGAAATTGGTTAATTCAGTCTTGAACACTGTGTGCCACAAATGAAAAGTAATCTAATATTTTGAAAGGGGAGAAAAAATTCATTTTTTTCAGCTACAACCCCATCTCCTATTTATAGCTCCAAGAAAAAGGAGTGGAAGCATCTAGAGATGAGAAATATATTTAGCCTGATTACCAGAGGGTACTGAAGTTTGACAATACATAGAAGTTCTGTGTCAGATCAGATCTTTGGTTTGGCTAGATTGGCATCCTACTCCGTATGAAAGCTACAACCTCCTAGAAGTCCTCTTGTTCCCTGGGCATGTTTGACACATTTTCTCTTTTGATAGGTGTAATTTGTGCTTCATCTGTGGGACTTGGTGTAGCGCAGCTAGGTGTGGAACAGATGCTCTTTTTAATCCTGATTTATCACTCCGAATCCACACTAAAATATAGATTATTTACGTTTCTACTTCATTGTACCAACTCTGGAGGTCCGGCATTGGTGGTGACAGGGAGTACAATTGCTGAGTATCATTAATGGGGAGCAAGCTGAGTGTATGATCCCTGGCTAATTCAGCATGGCAGAATGTCTGTGATGTACTCCTTCATTTTGGTAACTGGAAATGAGACTAGTAGGCATTTCTACTGAGATCTGGTTCTGGACTCTTGCTCTCCTAGCATTAACATTATCAGGGGTGATAGATATCTGAGGGGCTAATTTTTGTACTTGGCTCAGTAAGATTCCTGTTATCTTACCCCAAGAACAGTGCTCATCAGTGTTCTAGTGAACTATACTCACAAATACACACTAATAGTTTGTGTTTTGGAAACTGACATGTTGACAATTTAACTCCAAGAGTATTAAGTTAAGAATACCAAAGTTAAATGTCTATGGAGTTCTACCTGATGAGACCGAAAGAAGAATAAAGGCTTATCAGTTGCTTTGGTTTACTATATCTTCTTAACTTTACATCTTTTGTTAAAGCAGTGCAACTTCTGTGTGGAGACTAATCCTGAGAGCTATTCTGTAGAAAATTCAGATGTTACTGGTGGTATGCCATCGAAATACCCGAGACAGATCTGAGATCAAAGACCTATTTCACATGGACATCATAATGTGACCTGGGTAAATGTCCTGCTACAGGAGACATTTTAAGCATATGTACTGTGTGATGAGGGAAACCAGGGAACTGTAACTTGTGTATTAAAGAAGGATCTTTGTTAATCAAAAGCTAATACGTGCTGAGAAACAACAGAGGATTTCTTGCCTCCTTGAAATTATCGCATTGAGATGAAAAGGTGGGCTATATTTAACTTGATTTATACCGTTGTTGTATGCAGTGGTGTTGTAGCCGTGTGGGTCCCAGGGTATTAGAGAGACAAGGTGGGTGAGGTATTATCTTTTATTGAGCCAACTTCTGTTGCTTAGGGAGACAAGCTTTTGCTTACACAGAGCTCTTTTGACCTGAAGAAGAGCTCTGTGTAAGCTCTAAAGCTTGTCTCTCGTGAACAGAAGTTACAAGATATTACATCACCCACCTTGTGTCTCTAGGCAGACATGCTTTTCTCTGCAGGAGAGTGTCAGATTACCGTGCTTGCAGACAAAGATACAGCTTCAGGTGTTAGGGTGAGAAGACTTGACGTGTTTTGTGAACCAGGTAACATTCCATATTTGTTAAGTTCATAAACACACACGTTATACCAATTCAGTTTAGTAATGGATTTAATTAAATCATCACAACTTCTTTGTGTGGCCACTTCTAAATTGGTTTAAGATTGTCCACGCAAGGTAGTTGTGCTGGTTCAGTTGAATCGGTACAGTGTTTGTGTGTAGACAAGGCCTAAAACTTAATATTTGCTGACAGGGTGTTTTTATAGACTTTCCTAGCCATACTGTGGCTCTCAATAAATGCCTTGGGTTTTATCAACGATGATCATGGTTAGGTAATAGTGAAATGTGGTGTGGTAGGGAATTTTGGCTGGTTCTCCTGAAGGGAGAGAAGGTGTGACAGCCTGGATGCTTGTTGTGGATGCAGAGTGCTGTGGTCTTTGCTTGGAGGCAGTGCCTGAGGAGGATCTGCCAGTATCGTTGTGGGAACAGAGGGCTACATAAACTGCATGTTCCAGCCACTGTCAGAGTAGACTGTATCTCAGTTTGCTTGATATCTTTTGATGGTATCTACGTGGCAATGTGTGTACTGCTTTTTATCTAGCTGTGAGTAATAAAATTGACAGTATATTTCCTCCCTTGTTGAAGATCACGCTCCGTTCCGGTGTATATTCAGTCTGTCTTGGGATATGTCTACACTGCAATTAAAAACCTGCGTCTCAAGCTGGCGTGGCTCAGTCTAATGGGCTGTTTAATTGCAGTATATATGTTTGAGCTCAGGCTGGAGCCTGGGCTCTATCACCCTGAGCTCTGACTCTACCCCGTGCCTGAACCTCTACACCGAAATTAAACAAACCCCGTAGCCAGAGCTCTGCGAGCCCGAGTCCGCTGGCACAGGCCAGCCACTGGTGTCTAATTGCAGTGTAGACATACCTGTGATGGCTGAGGCAACTGCATTCTCTTGATTGCAAAACACACATCCCTGCATTGGACATCCTCTGAGAAATCCTCCCAAGAGCATATTTTCAATCTGTTGGTTCTGTTCTCTCTCTGGACTGGCTCTGGGCTAATTCTCAGAGGTGAACAGATTGGCAGATTTATTGATTCACTTTGAGTTAGGATAAAAACTGCCCATCCATATTCCCTGAGAACCCTGCCAGTTAGTTAAAATTATAAAAACAAAATGCAATGGGCTCTCACCCAAGTCCCAGTATGAACTCCACTAGCCAATATGTATTTTCAAAGGTCGGGGAAATGAATGGGCACTCCACTATACTGTGAAAGTCATCAAATCTGGGCTACTTTGGACTGTGGGGTGGAAGGACACTTCAAAGCTCTGGAGCCCTTACAGAGAATCCCATGCCAGCAGCCCCTTCTCTCCTATATCAAGGGGGAGAAGCTAGCATTGCCTCCACTGACCACAACTATGGTAATATGTCGCAGAAAGAGAGGTGGTGACTTAGGTATCAGGCTCCCGGCTATTAAATATAAGGCACTGATACAACATACAGCTTGGTGTAGGGAAACCCTAAAACTAACGATCCTACTGACATCAAAGAGCTTGAAGTGATCATGCACAGCTGTTCTCAAACTGGCTTGTGGGTTGGCTTCTCAGAATAAGAATCCATTATAAATATATTGGACTAAAATCCTAAAGGGCTCTGCCAAGTACTTGTGAGTGTTAGAGGTTGTATGTCTTGTCTTAAAGTCTGAGATTTGCTGATCTAGCTCAAACTTCATAATTAATTGACTTCCTTATATCTTGCTATCCTGCGGTTTTAACAGAAATTCATCCCAGCAAGTCACAAAAGCCACGGATCAGAAAAGCTGTAACTCACTTTCAGAAAAGGCTTTTGGCTGAAACTCACTTTTGATTAAAAGTGCCCAGCTTCAAGTATTGAATAGTTTTACATGATTTGGTGTGTTTTGTTTTGTTTTTTGTTTTGTTTTGCTGTTGGCCAAGGATGTGCTTAGTCATTTTGCTAAGGCACAACCATGTGGAATTCATCTTTGAGTTATTTAATACTTACAGTAAGATTTTTGAAAGGGACTACAGTCTCATGCTTCAAGTCATAAACCAACTGTTAGTCGAGATCAGGTAGAAATTGTCCCTTGGGACAGATTGTCCCATAACAAATTAATGAACAGTTTCTCCCTCCCTACCACTCCTCCCCTCACTTCCCCTTGAAGTATCTGGTACTGGCCACTCTTGGTGGAAGGATGCTGGAGTAGAAGGACCACTGGGCTGATCCAGTATGCTGCTTTTCTAGCTTCTTGTGGATCAGGAATATCTAAGAGTTCTTCAGTCACGTCAGTCTCTAGCAGCTTCCTCTGGTCCACCCAGTAGAGGTATTAACAGGCTATGGGTGAGAGGAACCTAACTCTCTGCCTGGAAAGATGAGTTGCCCAGCTCCTTCATGGAGAGGAATAAAGAAAGATCAAAGGGACCCATGTGCTCAGGTCTCTTAATTCTGTTTCCTTTCCTCTTTCAAGGATAGCCTACTAGCTGCAGAAGGAGAGGGAGGGTTTTGGTTTGGCTGATATTGCTTTTGATATGGAGCTGGTTGCACGGTCATATTGACTAGGGCTGCTGTTGCGTCAGTCTCTGTTTTGTGGTCTGAGGAAAGCTTCAGTCTCTGTTTTGTGGTCTGCAATGCTGCCTCATAGTCATACTTGTTTTCTTCCCCAGCCTCTGGCAGGACTTGTAGCCCAATTACATTTGAGTGACAAGGGAAAGAGCTAATCTTGGAGTGACACCGCACTGGTGGTGCCTGCCAGATGCCATTTGGCATGTTGTAGAAGTAGGCCTTTCATGTATTTTTGAGGTAGGAGGTATGCTAGATATCTTGCTGCTGGGAGATACTTTGATGAAGAGTGCTGATCGTAACCTCAGATGAAAACCGAATCCTACAGTGATGATGGGATAAGTGGGGAGACTGCTCGGGTCATGGCTTTGCTGCTGATGCGGAGGTTTGTACTCTCAGGGTATAGGCATTGCTTTTGGAAAAGGTGTCTGCTTTGGAAAAGAGAAGGGATGGATTTTTTTTTTTTTTTAAATCAACGTAATTAAATCACCAAGCAGGAAACCTTGATTTGATGCATTGATTTTAATTGTTTTGTATTTGTACTTTTTAGTTAATTTCTGAAGAGGTTGATTCTCTCTGGTGTAATTTTGAAACTCTTTTTGCTAACCGGGAGGGTACCCCGTACACATTTAAGCAATTGTGTGAACTTCATATTTTATTCAGCTTTGTAATTTTGACTTTTTATTACATTAGAAAATGGTGAATGAAATATTTATTGACTAGATTCACTTTTACTTGTGATTTGTGTCGAGCTACATTTGCATGGAAATTGGAATTCAACTAAAAATGTACCAAGGAAGCTTTTAAAAATTGTTTTGTTTAGTTATTTGCATTTAAAACTAATTTATTAAAGGAAGTAGTATTTGTAGTTGATGAATTGGTCTCTGGTCACCATGTCGTTCAAGATTTTAGAACTAGTAGATCTCGTCTTCACACCTAGTTTTTATCCATAGATCAAAAGAGGTAAGTGGAAAAAGCAGGAAAGCTTGTTTACTTAACTCCCAATCTGTTTTTCAAATTTGAATGAACTAGTCTTTGAACTGATCTAGTCTAATAAACTGAAATGAAGAAAATATTCTCTCTGTACCTGCAGAAGAGGCTACTGCTGCTTAGCACTTTAGGTAATGAGTGCTTAGCCAGTGAGATTTGCTGCCTCTAAACTGGTCAGCAACTGGGGATAGGAGGAATAGCCCCTCCCCCTTCATACCCCTCATGATGTGGTGCATAATACACAGTAGGTCAGCCTAGATGATCTGATGGTCCCTTCTGGCCTTAAACTCATACTTCCACCAGTGCAGTGGTTTGGCTTTCTTTAAAACTTCATCCGCAAACATGTACTGCTTGAATATTGTTCAGCGTGAAATATTTTAATACCTTGGAGTAAGGTTAGGCCTTAACATAGCTGCCATAATTTCTATTTTAATTTTAAATAAGCTTGTTTTAAAAAAGAAAAATGTATTTAATTTGAATTTTTTATTAAAATTAAACTGACTCTTTTTAATCCAGTTTTTGTCCACTCTGGGTTGTGGCTAACAGTATCTCTTTATCTGTCTACAAATCATTACATTACCATACCTAAAACTGCACCATTAACTTAATGTATTTGTTGACACCTCTTTTCTCTGCCCTTTGGGGCCAGCATTCTGATGCTATCTTATCACCTGATGTTGATGTTAGATTGCTTTTTTCCCTTTCCACAGCCAGTGTAATGGTCCCATCTATAAATACTTTCATGTTATGCATTGACACGTCCTTACATTTCCCCCCTGAGTTCTAGTCTTCATGCTGTGATTCCACGCATAATGTGCTCTTATTTTAAGGTATGCACCTGTTACCTGATTGGGAAATTGAAGGAACACATTAAAAAATGGGTGGGACAAATTCCACAGCATATTAGTTGCCCAGGTAACAAAACAGGCAGGCAAGGAGTGAGCAGTGCATTTTGATCAATGGTGCAAAGACATTTGTCTCACAAATCTCTCCCTTCATTATCCCGCCATGACAAGGTGCCCTTTTTGGACTATTCATGCATCTCTTTGGCTTTATAGGAGCCATCCTGTAAGCCCAGCAGATGACTTCTTCTCCAGTGCCAATTTAAAGAAACAAATATAGCTCTAAACAAACTGTGGGTGTATTGCTAAACAGGAAGTGAAATGAGGGATAGAACACTACTCATTTCAGTAGCACTTGGATGTACATTGGAGTGTAAAGTCTCCTCTTTTTCTTCTCCTTCTCTTCAGTCCCACAGAATAACGAGAAGCTTCAGGAGAGTCCGTGCATTTTTGCACTGACGCCAAGACAAGTGGAGCTGATCAGAAATTCCAGGTACTCTGTGCTGTGTATTTTTAAAACACTGTTAAATGCATAACTTCCCTGACAGTCTTCCCTCCATATTGGGTCTCTGTTCTCTGCCTGGTAACACTGCTCACTTGAGAACACCAGCAGACAGGCTTTTCCCCAATATGAGGCCCATAACCATTTTGGCACCGTCCAATCTGTCGTAGTCTCTATAGGCTTTCCTTCTGGCTAGTGCGATAAATCCCAGCTAGAATAGTAAGTTTAGGCAGGGCAAACAGTGTGCAATTATTGAGGTCTTGAAACTTCTCTTTTAAGCCTGCAGTGTGAATTTGTTTGCAGAATCTTTTTTGAATCACAGGTTAAAAGCTATACACTTAATGCCATTACACAAGGATTCTTATAATCGCTACCTGAGCAACTATCTTGCACTCTGCCGCTAGGACTTCCCATGACAACTACGTTCTTCTTCAGGGACATAACTTTCAACCCCAGGAGTGAAATACACCAGTGCGAGAGGTAAAGCTTACTCTCCAGCTGGCCTGTGATTCTGGAACTTGCTGCCATGAGAGATCAGAATGATGACAAACCTTTTGGGCTTCTGAGTGAAATGTAAAACTCTGACACAACTTTCCCACCGTAAACAACCGAATAATAATGACGTCACAAAATCGGGGAGAGCGTCCCTCTTGAATATTTATTTTTAAGTTAAGTGCTCAAACAGTATGGCGATCCACTTAGATCGCCAGTAGTGCAAGGAAATGCCATTCAAAGACCAGCAGAGAGAAAACAATATTCCAAGACTTGGGCAGACCTTTTGGGATGATCTAACAAAAGACTACTTGAATGTGGAGAAAGGAAAAGCCAGGAATATTTGGATCTGTGAGGGGATTCTCATCACCTGTAGTCTGATTAGAATGTAGCATGTACTCCCTTTACGGGTTCTAGTGAACACCTGACATCAGATGCTCATTCAGGGTAGGGCCTGCCTTCTCTGACACCAGTGAGAAGCATCTAAATATGGTCCCTGCTGATGGACTCTTTAAAGCTGTCAGAGTAATTCCCTTTCCTGTAAGCTACGGGCTGAACTCAACCTCTTGAAAACTTTAAACAGTTTAAAAGTAGGATTGTGACACTTTCACTGGCAAATCCAGGCTAAATTCTGAGTTTAATCTGTGCAGAAGTTAGACACAGGCACAAGATGTACTCTAAAACTTTCTAGTAAGAACCCCGTATTCTGCTATGCAGCTTTTCTAAAGCCAGTTAATATGCCGTTTGATAAAGCTAATAGTGTCAACAGGAATATTCTGTTGGTACCATAATGCTCAGTTTCCTTGATTTGAAGGAGCAGTTTTAGGGATTGTCTATACTACCCGCCGGATTGATGGGCAGCGATCAATCCATGGGGGTCGATTTATCGTGTCTAGTCTAGACACGATAAATCGACCGCCGAGCACTCTCCCGTCGACTCCAGTACTCCACCGGAGCGAGATGTGCAGGCGGAGTCGATGGGGGAGCAGCAGCTGTCGACTCACCGCAGTGAAGACACCTCAATGAGTAGATCTAAGTACGTCGACTTCAGCTACGTTATTTATGTAGCTGAAGTTGTGTAACTTAGATCGATCTTCTTTCCTCCCCCTCAGGGTAGACCAGGCCTTAGTTTACTAATTGAATGAAGAGGGTTTTGTAGGGACATTGTCAGCCTAAGCATAGTGGGGGTAGAGGGTGGGAATGTTTTACAAAATCTCATCTGCCTAGAAATGTTTCCATGGTCACTTCATATTTTGATGAAGACAGATATTTTTCTTTAAAAATTTCTCTGCAATTTTCAAAACCCAAACACCACAACCTTGGTCTAGTGCATGAGAGCTGGAAAATGAAACTAACCATACTGTTCCTATTTTCCAAAACAAGTGAAATCTTAAAAGTAAACGGCACAAACCCTGACAAGTGATTTAAAAAAAAAAAAGATCAGTTGTAATAGCTTTAGGTTATTTGTTAATTGGATAAAGTAGAAAAGTGAGGTTTTGGTAAATGAAAGTCTGTTTGTGTTTTGTTTTACCAGGGAGTTGCAAGCCGGTGTGAAATCTGTTCAGGTCGTGCTAAGGTAAGTCTAAATACCATGAAATTAATTAAACCCATGAGGCAGCAAACTAGGGGAGGGAGATCACTAGTACAACATGGTAACCGTTTCAATGCTCTGTGTTCAGTAGCTACTAAAATAACTGATCACTTTAAGCAAGTCCCTTGTTTGCAAGGATAGCACAAGCATCTACAACGTAACTTTCTGCTGCTTTGACCCTCTTTGTTCTCTGCAGACGATTGGAGTTATTGCTTTAATAGAAACTGCTGGTTACATCAAATTTGGCTTCACAGCAGAATGCTAAGTCTATATCATGTCCTCAGTAGAGATTCCTGGGTGTAATGTTCTTGGTTTGACCAGATGACAAGCATAGTTTAGTTTGGGTGGTACTCATAGCTGGCTGCTGTTGAAGTCAATGGTATTTATTAGGATAGAGATCTCTTAAATCGCATATGGGATGTAGACATTTAAAGGTCACCATTGCTTTCCAGAATCTGCTACACGGACACTAGTTCCCCTCAGGAGGATCAGTACCCTCCAAACATCGCAGTCAAAGTGAATCATAGTTACTGCTCCGTGCCGGTAAGTCACCCCAGCCACGAAGTGTCCCTTGACAGCACAGGGAGAACGGGTGCGATTTTCAATGATTCTGTTTTACTCTGGAAATTGTTATCTGGCGAATACAGAAGGGGAGCTGCTGTGCTAAAAGTAGATTGTTTTGACTTTGAAGCTCATTGTGTAATGGATTTGTTTTGTAGAGTTCATTAACAGTATTCTTGCAAAACTGCCGTGAAAGTGCAGCGTCAACTTCCCTGCTCTTTACTATGACTTGATAATCTCATCCAGAAAAGTTATTCTGTGCATGAGTAGAATTTTGCAAGGCTGATGTCCTTGTAGCTGAAAAGGAAAAAAATCCACGCAGTGTCTGGTGAGAAAAATGTCTGTCTTTGCTATAGGGCTACTATCCATCCAACAAGCCCGGAGTGGAGCCTAAAAGGCCTTGTCGTCCCATTAACCTCACGCATCTCATGTACCTGTCTGCAGCAACCAATCGTATCACGGTTACATGGGGGAATTATGGAAAGGTAAATGACTGTGTCACTTGGGAAATAAACGAGCGTGTGTGTAGTGTGCCCTTTCTCCTCATCCTGTCTCTTTCCTTTCTCTTTAGAGTTATTCAGTGGGCCTGTACTTAGTGCGGCAAATGACCTCGGCAGAATTGCTGCAGAGGTTGAAAACCATTGGAATCAAACATCCAGAGCTCTGCAAGGCACTCGGTAAGTCCATGTCATTGTTAAAGTTTATGCAGTCTTCATCAGACTGGAAAGGCCGAGAAGTAAGGCTGCTATAAATTTGTGCAGAAACAATTGTCAAATTCTATGGAATTTTTCTCTGCAATTCTATACAAACATTTGTCAAATGTGAGTGACTTTGCTAAGCTGTGTATTAGCCACATTATTGAATTGCCCCAGATCTGTGCAGAGATTTTTGCAGCATTTTTTCTTGTGGCTATGCAGATTAAATCGTGACATCATGTAGTCGATTTTAGAATTCATTCCCAGGTCATGTCATATGGTGAGTGCTGCTGAGGGTCAATGTCATTCTGATGAGTGGTTTCCTGCCTTCCGCTGAATAATTTATGCACGTTGCCAGAGCACCTGCAGGATCTCCAGAGGACATTTCTGGAGCAAAAAAAACTCTTCCGTGCCAATCCCCCTGTGTTCACTTCTTAGGACTGAGAGCAGGAGTTCACAGCACCTCTTTCAAATGCGATGATAGAGCTTTAGCAAAGAAGTGAATCTTGGTCGAGCCCATTCAGATAGATCATGGTATTGGGTAAATGCAGAACCTTATTGGAAATCTAGGGAAATTCTCTTTCAAAGGCTAGGCCAGACCGTCAGTTCCTAATAGTCCGAGGAACTTACTTCCAGTCATTCAGTGTTTCCAAATTATATTATGACATAATGGCTGTAGCACTTAATTCTGTAGAAGAGGACAATAAAAAAAATCATGCCGTGGTATTCTACACCAACCACAGACTGCACTTACCGGGCTTAGGGGGCCAATCTGAAAAAGAGTCTATTTAATGTATAGGGGGAAAAAACGCATGTTCAGATGTATCAGGTCCTTGTAGCCTGATCACTAGCTACAGATGACGGATTATATTGAAAAGAGGAAACTCAACATGCCTTTAGGAAGCGCAGTGTGGTCTCGTTGATAGAACACTGTATTTGGAATCAAAAGACCTGGGTTCTATTCCCGGTTCTGTCACTGGCCTGCTGGGTGAACTTGGGTCACTTCCTGCTCCGTGCCTCCGTTTCCTCATCGATAAAATGGAGCTAAAGATTCTAACTTCCTTTAAGTGCTTTGAGATCTACTGATGAAAAGTGCTAGATAAGACTTATTACATTGCAACAGTTCAGCCAAACTCTAGCATCCATTTGTACAATTTTGGGGATTCTCTGTGGGCCCCAATATACCTTTGTACCTTGCCCCTTGCTCCCATTCCAGCCCAGCTGTGGTGCAGATGGCCATGCTGATCTCTTGACTAACGGTCCCATGTGATTGATTGACCTCTGCAGAACTGTTGCATCTTTGCTCAGATTGCTGTAAGCATAAGGGGAAGCAAAATGGCAACCAGCTAAGTGTTTGGCAGTCACTGGTTGTTGTGAGGCTTATGTATCTAGCATATCTGAAGCAGCGGTTGTGTGGACTGCACTCCCATTTCCCCTAGCCGTTAATGCTTTAAATAAAACCAGATCCCATCATTCCTCTTTGAGCCCAGCACTTTCCTTTTTCTTGAAACAGGACTGTGGGTAATCAGAGTAGAATGGCTCTTCCTTTCAGAACTAGTGCTTACAATATATCCCTCAAAGTCTGGAAGCATCGTGCAAATATTCTATGAACAGGATTTCCTGCCTTCACTGTTCGCAAGCTTGATTTTTGTCATCACCTCAAACCCCAGTGAGATCGTTTAATAAAAACCTTGGCTTCATTTGGCTGGCAGAGGTGGATTACTTTTGTTAAATTCTTAACCCTGGAGTCATCTTTCTTTTGTTTAGTTTCCCTGGTCATGTTATGAGCTAATGAGAAACATCGTCACTTTGGCTTTACACACACACATTTTTTGTGGGCATCTGAATCTGCCAGATCTAAGTATCTTGTAAACCCTGCTACGATAGCTCACCAGTGCATTCGACAGATAGTTTCGGATTCTGATCACCTCTATATTTCATTAACCACTAACACTGCCCTTAACTCCACTTGCTTCCCAGGGCTGGTTTATCTTCCTCTGCATATGTTTCTGTTGACTTCTATAAGAGCACTTGCTGAAATCAGGTACTTAGATGCCTAACTGTGGAGTTGAAAGCCAAAGTTTCGTCACCCATGTTAAAAAAAAAAAAAAAAAAAAAAAAAAAAAATCTTGATGCTGTTAACAGCTCCTAGGATATAGTTGTTCTCATTTCCCATAATCTGTTGGCCTGGATGGAAAATGAATGTAACTATTTTCAGAATTTAATGCTTGGCTTTCTCATAAAACAATACTATACAACCCACAAGCCGTTATGTTTTAGTTGTAAAGCAACATCTCCACATAGAGCTGTTTTTGTTTCAAAATTGCATAAAGATTCTATATCGAGTTGTATTTTATTATGGTCTGAAACAGCCAAGGTAATGCACACTTACCCAAAGAGAGCTGATGATGGAAATGCAATAAACCTGTATGAACAGCAGCGCTAGTAGCAGCTTTTGTAATTTTTACGGAGTGATTTGTTTAGGGGCAGCATCCAATGTTCATTCAGCACCTGTTTGATTAAAAAGATGTCCCTCCAAAAGATGTAAACATTTGTCTCCCTGTGGCCTCTGCAGTCACATAGGCCCCCACATCTCACCTGCCAGCTAGAGCATCATCCTTGATTCTCTCTGCTGTCCCACCAGATTTTTACACCAGGGAGTTCAGCAGAGCCTGAACTCCCTACCTCCTGTCCTAATGTGTCGATTCCTTCCAACTATGCCTAATTCCCTCCTTGGAAAATGGCATTTTGGCCAGGCCTCCTGCCTTGCTTGCTCTCTGGCTTGGCACATGTTAATCTCCCAGACGTGACAAAGGCTGCCGCAGTGTAGAAACTGGCTAGTATGCCTGCAGCCCAGCTCATTGATCAGCTCCGGAGTTGCCTCCCATTGGTCTGTTCAGCTTAGATGAGACTAGGAGGGTCAGTTGGACTAGGAGTCCCACTGCCTCGCTATCTCTTGTGCTTGCCCCATTATTGCCGTGCGTTACTCTGCATTTTACTATGATGATTTTGGGGGTGGGGGGGAGTTGGTGAGCCCCTAGCTTGACTGCCAGATACTTGTGCAGTACCTGCCCTGATGTTGCAGTGAAGTGACCTATTACCACCTCCCACCCTGTTGTCCCTGCTCTCCATGGTTGACTGAGTTGCTTGCATATTGCAGAGAATTTACCACATCCTCCCCTGGCATCTGCAGTTTTTTCCCCACGTGACAATCACAGAAGCTTGCCTCTTGCACTACATGTTATTCCCAGGTTTAAAATGGGCTGCTTTAATTTTATCCCCTCTTGTCTTCCTGAATACAGTAAAAGAGAAATTGCGTTTGGATCCAGACAGTGAAATTGCTACTACAGGTGTCCGAGTCTCTCTCATCTGCCCGGTAAGTTTTTGCACAGCAATCCAGGCTGTTGACATTAGCTCTCCTATTCATCTGTCCAAACCATCTTTACAGGATAATCATCTTTTTCACCAAAAACATCTAGAAGCAGTTCCTTGTGTATTTGCACTTGGCACCAGTATCCAGTTTTTTGGAAGGGGAAGCATCTAGTGATACAATGGTGGGATGGGTCACTGGTCTGTCTGCTCTTGGTCCCGTAGCTGGTGAAGATGCGTCTGTCTGTCCCATGCCGGGCTGAGACCTGTGCACATCTACAGTGCTTCGATGCAGTCTTCTACCTCCAGATGAATGAGAAGAAGCCCACTTGGATGTGCCCTGTGTGTGACAAACCAGCACCCTATGACCAGCTAATAATTGATGGGTGAGTTCACACCCTCATTCCTCTTCTGCCCCTTTGGTTATTCCTCCCCACCCTCTTCCACGTTGGGCTCATGCTCTGGTTTTTAAGGCCTTCTAGCCGATCCACCTCCATTTCAAAGTTGTTTTTACGTTGTAAAAATATTTAATTGCTCCATGGGCATGTAAGAGACTAACCTCCCCGTTACTGGTGGTAGTGGGTTTGCGTGAGACTCGGTCATTAGTCTTTGCTGCTTGATTCTGTAGTTTCTCATCGGCGCGCTCTGAAACTCATACAAGCGTATTTCATTTTTCATCTTGGTGACCGCAAACGCTAGGATGCTTTGCTCTTTTCCATGCAGTGATTGTTGATTGTCATTTACACTCCCTAGAGTAAAACTACTTTACACACTCCTGACAAGACAGGCTGCCTTCGGCATGCACTCTTCTCCCACTCCTTCGTTAAAGGCCTGATCCTGCAAGATGCTGAAGGTGCTCAGTACCTCACAAGCAGTTCTCAGCACGTCATAAGTATGTGCCAACCATTAATCCAGGTGTCATTAGATGCAGAGCTAGCACATCTAAGATGGAGGTACGAATGCAGTTATAAACCAGTGCTCTGTGGGTACATTATTTGGATGCTGCACCTGCAAACTGTGCAAATCGTGTCTGTAGCGGTAGGCTGCAAACTCCTTAAAGTCCTTAGAAAAATCTTTGCTGGCAATTTTTGTATTATGAGTTCCTATAAAAGGAACAAGATACGGGGTTGGAATTTCTGTAGGGGCATATTTAAGGTATTTTGGGCACCTTATTTATGAATATCCACACTTTCAAAGCTTTGGGGTTCTTGTAAGCTTAGTTCGGAATTTTCCTGGCTTTTTAGACATTGTCTTTACGAATATGTTCTTGAAATGATTTTATTTTTACTTTTGATTCTTTTGGTCTGGGTTCATCAAAGCAGCTTAGGCTTGTAGTCTTGCATCGTTCAGCACTAATCCAGGCTCTTCCCTGCCAGTAGATGGAGACAGTACAACAAAGACGCTTTTATAATGTTCTTCCATGAATAAAAGGAGCTTGTTGGTTCATGGTTCTAGTAGTATCTGCCTCCAATAACCTTAATTTGGTAGGTTCAAAGAACCTCAAGCTGTTTAAATTTAATCATCTTTGTTATAACATCACACTAGTTTGTGCTACTTTCTGAGAGGAGCTTTTTGTGAGTAAGCTTTAGGCTTTCAGATGTGAGATCCTGTGTATCGTACCTCTAACAACATTACGAGGTCTGGCAGCACTCCCCAGCAGTTACTGTGTCTACCATGCTGTTTGTAAGTGTGCCAGTAGGATTCCAAAAAAGTATCTAATAGGTTTGTAGATGGCCCTGCTGGGCTCTGATGCAGCCAGTCGAGTTTGGGTCACTTGGTTACAACAGCATATGAAGGAGGCAGACCAGAGAACCAAGAGCATTATGGTCCCTGAGAGGCAGGAGGCCTGCATTTTGTCACCCCCAAGCTGGGGCAAGGGTCTGAAGCCACAAATTTTAGGGAAGGTCCTTAAAGACTGGCCAACCCCAAACCATCCTCCACTTTTAGCTCCTTGTGGAGACTGTGTGTTGTTTAATATATCTGGAGGAGAGTTCTTTCATTCTGTCTTATTGTGCTGCCCAGTGTGTTCTTGTGGGTCCCAAACATTAGGGTGGCAACTCTAAAAGCCCATGCATGCCTTTAGATTGTGAACCTTAGGGGGTTTCTATGCCCTTTGAAAAAACGTGATGAGAGAACAACTGGCCTGTCGGGGTGCATGTCCTACAGATGCAAAATTCAGTGTTGGGGTCCACATACCAGTACCAAGCTTTCTCCTTTGGACTAGCAACAGCACCACAGACATTCTCAAACATGGTGGCCATTTATACATCAGCCTGGAAGAGAGAGGGCTTCACAGTCTATCCGTACATGGGCAACTGGCTGAGTCAAAGAAAGTCCTTAACCGTTAGCCTTGAAGACATTTAAGAATGTCAGCTGCTCAAAGATTAATGCTTGATAATAGACCAGCACCTTGAAGGTGATATGTTTCCATTGTGCATCTCAGAACAAGGTTTGATACAGTGATATTGGAAGATCATATAAAGAAACATGGAGAGATGGAATTGAGTCTTATCAAGAGAATAGTCCTATCTAAGGAATTGTCTGCCTCTTATCGTTGAGGTATGGTCTCCATATGCAGAACCTGGACAAGAGTCCTCTACAAGAACCACTGAACTAGCTAGTCCTGGCAACAGATGCCACCCTAAACAAGTTACAGACCTGACTAAGATCCCCGATAGCTCCAGGAACATGGGTTTAGACGCTGATCACCTTAAAGGAGAGCTCAGTAAACTTGTCTGCCTACTCTGCCAAGAGCAAAGTAAGGAACAAAGTGATGAATGCCATGGTTTCCTATGTGAACAAGGCCGCACAGGAGTCAGGAAGTGGCTAGGCAGCCTGACTATTCACTGAGCTCCAGTGTGGAAATTGCTGACAATTATACAAATGTGATGGCAACAAGGTGCAGAGCTCCTGGTTTCTGAGGGGGGAGTTCACTTCCCAGATATCTCCGACCTCCTAATGGGGATTCCCTCAAATATACTGATGGACCCAATCACAAGAGCTCAGATGAATTCTACCAAGGGCAGATGAGTGAGTATATGTGAACTTCAGCCTAGGTTATATAGTTCCATGGATTTAGTCATGCAGACAGTACTCAGGGCATCAATAAATTCATAGTTATTGATCTTCTCTGGCTATTGTGACCTCCTCAGTCAGTCTGAAGCAACCCAGGCGTAGATTACCTGTTCACTTTGCCCTGTGGCCAATACATAGGCTTGGAAGAATTAGATTTTTCTTGGTAAACGTTAAAAATTCAAAGTTACTGATATGCAAAGTAAGAAAAATGCTGCTTGAGAACTTTAGAGTTGGATTTAAAGATATTTACTTTGTATATTTTGACGCGTGTTTGTTTGAACCGTCATAAAGCTTTAACTGTTTGAATCTCAACGTCTACTGTCATTAAATAATTGTTTGACCCCACCTAATTTCCTGAAACTGTGGAAAACTTAAACAGATGAAAACAGAAGAAGGTGCTTAAATAGGCTTTGAGATTATCCATCAAAATTATTAAATACATTATGCCAAGCCTACCAATACATACCCAGAGCAGCCAGGAGGCGTAAATCACCGCCAGGATGGGGGAGCTGGGCACTTGTACAAGTGAAAGAGGGAGACACTCTGCCCCTCTCGCTCGCTATTGCAGCACGCTTGGCGTGGAGCGGCAGAGCTTCAGGGTGTTTCTACGGAGGTAGGCGCATGGGGCAGGCTCTGTCCCCTCAGGCAGAGCAGAATGTAGCAGCCTGCCTGCTTAATGAATTGTTCCCATTGTCTTTGAATTCCCCCTACGTGTATAAAACAGGTGTAAAAGTTTTAAGGCTCCTTCACGTTGCCAGAAGGGTGTAAAGGCCCATAAGGCCTTATAAATGCTTATTGTGCTTTTGTGATTAGAACTGGTCTAAATTTTTGGACTGAAAAAAATTCCTATCAGAATGTGCTCCATGAACTGTTTGCTACTGACCTTTCTGGAGATGGTCAGTAGCCAATGTAAACTCTGAGTTTGATTTCCCCAGCCCTCACTTGCTCTTCAGTTGCCTATGATGTAACACTGAGTATGTGGCTGCATATATTTGTTGACTAATAACTAGAAATAAAGGGTCAAACCTAACTACATTACTGTTAGGCAAGGGGGCTTGGGGACTTCCTCCAATGCTTCCCACTCCCATTCTCCATCCATTGTATTGTTGTTTAAATAAATTGCCAAAATAATTGAAACCAGAGTGATTCTATTGCATTATTTTGACACACAAAATATGCAGAATTTTGCAGAACTTTAAAATATTGTGCGCAGAATTCCCCCAGGAGTAAATACAACAGGAATATCCATTTCCCTTTCTCATTTATAGCCTGGCTACGGAGGACTAGCTTATGGAAGAAAGGGTGTTCTGATAGTGCTACCTCCACTGGCAAAGCTTCCTCTGATTTATTTTAGAGCAGAAAACACTGATGTAGAGAAGATGAACTCAATCCAATCTATGCCTTTGTCATTAATCTGGCATTTCTCTAGACAGCTGATTTGGTACCTGTTCAATTTTTGTAAAATTGGTAGTAATAGTCTTTAGGAGTAAACTAGAATGGACCATGTTGGAGTCTCATCTGGATGTTGTCCGTTTCAGCAAGCAAAGGAACACAACTCATCCAGTAAAGATCCAAAGAAGCTACTGAAGACCAAGCTAGTTGAGGGATCTCATGTAAGCCTCCCTGAACCGTTTTACATCCTTAAAGTTCTATTTCTAGTATCCATTTTGCTAGGCTAGGAGACTAGAGCTGTCCAGATCCTGTCGTGAATCAAATAGCAGATCCTACTCAATCAGGACAAAGCAATGCTCAGAATGGCATCGCACTTCAAGGAAACTTCATGAATGGCCTTTTACAAATCAAGTGCTGATTCACCCTCATACTGATAAAGGAAAAACTCCACAGCCTAGGCGTGAGTGATGCTTTCTACAGTCGGAATTCTAGATGGTCTGTTCCGATAACTATTAAACAAGCACCCTCGTGAGGCCAGTGATGAGAAACACTTCAGCAGTAGTAAAGCAAATGCCCAACCTCTAAGGCACGATGAACCAGAGCGTAGTCTCAATCTGGTTAGAAGTCTGTTTCCTTGTGATTAGAGATGGGTAAGGTGGCCATCTGGATCTATGCCATCATTTTTGTATTTTCAACACAGTGGGCACAGAAGCTTTTTCTGATGCAGCCTCTAGCAGGAGGACATTGCATGCATTATACTTTCCCCAGAGATTTTAGCAGTATCTTGGGAAGTCCAGCATCTGGGCTGATAAAGAGTAAGAAGAGAGGAAGGCAACACTTCCTACCTGACTTTCTTAATCTGGTGGATTACTCTGTCCTTTCATAATGTAATAAACTGAATGTGTTTACGAGTCACCCAGTGTACTATAGATGTGGCATCCTAAGAATATTGTCTGGGGAGCAGCACAAGAGACTTGCCTATTGGTCTAACTGACCACTTGCAGCGGGGGTGGGAATGTGTTCTACTGTAATTCAAATTTCAGCCTTTGGGATCTGATGGGCTACAGGATGGGGTGTGAGGAGCGGAGTCTTTTGCATCATGTTCAGTGGTCTAATAACTGAGCTGCTATCTCAGCCCACTTCCTAGTGGAAAGTCTTCATCACAAAACTACCACCTGTCATAAGTCACAGTAGTTGTCCTCTCCCACACCATGGGCAGCGTCAACAGAGACCAAGGACTGAATTGAGCATGGAGGCTGCTCTCTGATTCATGGTTTAAGCCATGTCAGGATGGATTGGGGATGTTGGCACTGCCAGTACCTGTTGTGTGTGGGGGAAATAGGACTTGGGCGTAGCTTTTCACTACCAGATTCCCTTCAAACATAAATTTTGGGCTATTTAAGGTGAGGATCCATCTTAGCATTCTGTCGTCAAAGGTGCTCTGCTGATTGCCTCAAGGCTAATAGATGCCATCTTCTTTCCTCTCCAGGCTGCTATCAAAAATATTGACAGAATGTGAGGATGCAGACGAAATAGAATACCTGGTGGATGGATCCTGGTGTCCAATCAAAGCTGAGAAAGAGAGAAGCTGCAGCCCTCAGTGTCCAATATTGGTACTAGGTGGGTGTGGAGTGAGTGAGGCTAATGATTTTAAATGCACTGAAAGATGAACTGTAAAGAACATAACACCAATCACCCGATACAAAATCGGGAAGCTGGGTCAGTGTTGGAGAGCTGTCGAACACCTTCTGTGCTCTGCTCAGAATACCACTCTAAGTCAGCTAATAAGGTTCCCCCGTCTTTCTACACAAAGGAGTAAGTAGTATCAGAGAGGTAGTAACTGCACAGTAAGGAGGGGATCATTCTGGTTGGGGTCCTCAAGCCTTTGAATAGATCCCTAATGGTTTAGTTAACATTCAAATCTGTTTAGCAAAACTGGGTTATGCCTTCAAAGTGGCATGGAGCTAACCTCTTTTATATATTCACTTATGGAATAACCCTGAAATGTTCTGCCTCCGCTCATGGACTTTTCATTAGTGGTGTTTTTACCAACAAATCAGTCTGCGTTGTTCTGTAACGTCTCTTACCGAAGCGGTCCCTTACTTTTGTGCAAATATTTCCCGAGCAAACACTAAGTTTGAGTGGCTGCAGATGTGTGTTCCATTCACGTGTGCACTTGTCCAAAGCACTGAAGCCAAAGAACTCTGCTTGGCAGTACCTGTTGGGGTGACACTTGTGCCTGCTGGCTGCCATAGCCCCTCCCATGGCTATATAAGGGAGGCAGCACTCTGACCCTGCCCCCCCTCCAGTTCCTTCTCACTCGCCCGCGGCTTGAGTTGGAGCGTTCAGTGTGGTGTCTCACCTCATGTTCTCTATCACAGTGTTTCTTGAGGGGAAAAAAACAAGAAATAGTTAGTTTAGTAGTACCTTAGGGTTTAGTGCAGCGTAGTTAGAGTTTTTAGCCAGGTGTGACACCTTCCCTGAGTTTTAAGCATTGTCCACCATGTGAAGTAGCTATCCATACCAGTGACCCCCACACTCGATGTTTATTGTGCCTTGGGGATGGGCACATTAAGGAAAGATGCTCCATCTGTAAGCTCAAGAAGAGAATGCAGGTGGTTAGAGCCTTGCACTTAAATTAGCACCTACTAGAGCAGAACGTGAGGCCTGCTTCAGCATAGGGGACCGCCACAGATCATCAGGCCCCTCCGAAAGCACCTGAGCTGGTATGGGCCGCGACTCCACAGTCCTACTTGGATTCCTCGCCCAGGAGGAACAGCGCTTATTCTCCTTCCTTTGGTAATCTAAGGAAAAGCTCTCACAAAATGGACTGGAGCCGCTCCAGAGCTTGGAGAGATTCTTCCTCCCCTTCTAAGAAGAGTGTAGACTGACACCGTGAGTCTTTCAGTATGTGGGATAGAGGTGGACTGTCAACCCATTCTGCAGTACCAATGTGAAACCAGTTAAAGACCGTACAGTCAACTCTGGTACCGCCTGTGGGGCATCCATTGAGTCCAGTACCAACAGTGGTGTCGTCATGGATGGTTTCCATATTGGCGGTGTATTGAGCAGCAGTGGATTATTTGCTGTGCCTTTCTGTTCCTGTTCTTACCACTTGTTCAGGAGCATTTTACAGCGGTGGCTTAGTATTCGGTGTCCTTGGCACCACTGGGACTGGCTGCAGACTGTTGTTGACTCTGTCGTCTGCAGCACCTCATACCCATGGGGCAGGGTTGCAGTTGGCTTCCTGGTCTGTACCGAGGGGTTTGCCAGTGTAGATACTACCTTCGGTACCAACAACGATTGCAGCGCAGTCTAACTCTGGGTCTGGGATTAACTTTGGTTTTGGTACCAATGCCGGCTTCGATACCGAGTGGGATACTGTAAGTGCCATCTCTTGCAGATGATGCAAGGCGTTTACTGGCTTCATCTGGAGTGGCTCCTCCATTACAGTCCGACTACGTGGAAGGGTCTTCAGGATCTAGTTAGGCGACCTTTCCATCTCCTTCACCTTCACAGTACCACTCCGAGGTCACTTAAACTTCTGGGCGCTTGCCATTGGTATGGGGATCGGTACCACTCATGCAGTAGAGATAACTGCATCTGGCCTAGCTTCTACTGGTCACTAATGTCATACCCTCTCCAAAGTGGCTTACTTGGAATCCTTGGGCGGTTCCTTATTCGGCAGGTCCCGATCTTCCACTAAAGTCCAGGGCAAGATCACCTCCTCTCTTCCCTTCTGAGCTGCCTGTGCTTCATGCATCTTAATCTGTGCATCCTGGAACCTTTGTTATAGTCCTGTATTTCCACTGCTTCCCTTTTCTTTCTTGTCACCAGATGATGCTATAGTGCTGGATTCTTCATCTCTGGTACCTGAGGATTTAAAATCCTATCATGGTCTCCTGAAATGAATGGCCTTGATCTTGGCTATTCAAGCTGAGGTTTTTAAGGAGAACAAACATACGTTCCTGGATATCCTTCAGTTCTTAGCTCCTAGGAGAGTGGCTCTCATTATAAATGAAGTGATATTAGAGCCTCCCAAATCTGTGAAATACCCCCAATGTCTCTAACACCCACAGCAAAATGTGCTGATAAGAGAGATTATGTTCCCAGGCAAGTGTGTTTTCTCACATCCAGCTCCTAATTCCCTGGTTGTGATGGTGAAAAATGAGAAGTTACAGCAGGGGAGATTAGACTCTGACTTGAGGAGTGGATTTATAAGAGGTTGGACTTGACAGGGAGGAAAGTTTATTCAATCTCTTCATTACAAATGTGCGTTGCCAACCAGCAGAAAATGTCATCTAAATATGACTTTGTGAATTGGGACGCTGTGTCCATGTCTACAGATTAGTTATCAGAATCCTCCAGGGAGAGTTTTAAGGCATTTATTACATAAGGTCGTTCGGTGGCCAAAACCTCTTTGCAGTCAACATTGAATGTGGCAAATGCTTCCTCCAGATTTATGGCCTCGGCTGTAACATTGAGAAGGGCCTCGAGGTTACGGAATTCTGGCATAGCTCCTGAGGTCCAAAAGAGCATAGAGGACTTACCTTTTATGGTCAGCTTTTGTTCTCTAAGAAACTGATGATACATTGCCTTCTTTTGAGGACTTGTGCTACTTTCCAGTCATTGGGAATTTTATACCCAGGCCACAAAGAGTCATCATTTTGCAGGGTCAGCAACAGCCCAGCAATATCGTCTGCAGTGATACTTCTAGCTGTTATCCTACCATGGTAGGCCGCAAGTCTTCAGAAAAGGGCATAAATCACAGAGGAGACTTGGTTCTAATTTTAACCAACCAGCCCATCCTCCTCCTCCATCTTTGGGCAGGCAGCGTCTTTGCTTGCATATCGAGAGCAGCTTACCAGTTGTGACCATCTCAACGACATCTCAGTTTGGGGACGGGCTGTCTCACTTCTGCAGTGCGTGGGAAGCAATAACTACAGACAGATGGGTCCGAAGCACTGTGGGGTCAGGTTATGCCATCCAACTTCTGTCCATTTCCCCTTTCCACACCCTTACCCCCATCCCTTTTCAGGGACTCATCTCATGACCTGCTGCTTCAGCAGCTCCAGACTCTGTGCTCTAGGAGCTGTAGAGAAGGTGGTTCCTCTCCACCAGGGAAAGGGATTCTACTCCTGGTACTTCCTGATCCCCATGTCCAAGGGAGGGTTGAGACCTATCCTCAGTCTCCATGGTCTCAATTACATCAAATGCATAAAATTCCACATGGTTACCCTGACCACTTTTCTCCCCACATTGGATCACGCCCGTCTGGTTTGCTGCTCTCAATCTTCAGGATGCCTGTTTCCATGTGGTGATTTTCCCAGACCACAGGAAGTTTCCTAGTCATCAATCAACCTTATCAATACACTAGTCTCCACTTTGGCCTGTCATCAACGCCATGCGTCTTTAGTGAATGCATGATCATGGTTGTAGTGGCTTATCTCCAACGGAGGGGAATTCATGTCTTTCTGTACCTAGACAGTTGGCTAGTGAGAGGCAGATCCAAAGAATAAGTCCTCAGTCCTCTCCAGTTCACACTGTACCTCTTTGATCAACTGGGGGTTGATTTTGTACACAGCAAAGTAGACATTGATTTTTATGGGGACCCTACTAGACTCTCTGAATTTGAGGGCTTTTCTCCCACGTCAACGATTCCGAACAATGATGCCTGTGTGCCTCTGGACCACTAATTTCAGCCTTCGACCATGGTCCACGTATACCTGAAGTGACTAGACCATATAGCCCCATGCACTTATGTGGTCCAGCACAAGATTGCATCTTTGTCCTCTTCAGTCGTGGTTGAAGTTGGCCTATCACCCGAGTTGCCAGTTATTGGAGAAACTGGTCTGAGTGCTTCTAGAAATACTGGGCTCGCTACAGTGGTGGACTAAACAGAACAATGCATGTCAGGTTCCCTTTGCCTGTCCTCTACTGACCAGGACTCCAGTCTACGATACCTCCATAATAGCGCATCCAGGGACATTAAAGGTTCATGATTTGTGGTCAGAGACTGAAGCGTCTTTTCATATCAACATACTGGAGCTTCAAGCCACTTACAATGCTTGTCCTGCCTTTGGGGATCAGGTCAGGGAAGCATACAAATTGACAATACCACCACAATGGTTCATGTGAACAACCAGAGAGGAGCCCGCTCCAACCACCTTTGCCAGGAAGCAATAGAGTTCTGGTACTTTTGCATCAAAGACATCATGCTTACAGCCTCTCGCGTACTGGCCTTGCAAAACCAATTGGCCAGCCATCTCAGCAGGACTTTCTCAGAGAACCACAGGTGGTCTCTGAAAAGCAGCTTGGTGAGGTCCATCCTTGGGGCATCCCTTCAGTAAACCTGTTTGGAACAAAGGACAGTAAAAGTGCCGTCAGTTTTGTCCTTGAGCAAGACTCAGTCCAGGATCTTTAACCAATGCTTTCCATTTGAATTGGGGATCAGCCGTGATGTACGTCTTTTCCCCCATTCCTCATCTTTCAGGTTATCCTCAAACTCTGAAGTTGGACCTTGCCAAACTGATTCTTATTGTGCCAGCTTGGTCAAGACAAGGTTGGATTTCTAGCCTTCTCGATCTGTCTGTCCAACCTCCCAGATCTCGCCATCTCCTTCCTGTCATCTCGTCATCTCCTCCATCTCCTATCCTACGTTGAGCAATCTATACTTCACGACATGGATGGTTAGATGAAGGGGAAAGGCAGTATTTGGAAGCAGTTTGGAGGGTCTGCTTAATAGTAGAAAATCTACTAGGACCACCAATTTAGCCAAGCAAAAGTGTTTTTCCATTTGGTCAATATCTAGGGGAATTCAGCTGATGTTCACTCATGCTCAGGATGCTTTGGGATTACTTGTTACATCTGAAGACCTCCTGTCTGCCTCTTAGCTGCCAAC
Organism: Macrochelys suwanniensis; assembly: GCA_033296515.1. Taxonomy (NCBI): domain Eukaryota; kingdom Metazoa; phylum Chordata; order Testudines; family Chelydridae; genus Macrochelys; species Macrochelys suwanniensis. Next base: position 7,260,381 of record CM065799.1, read on the forward strand.
TGAACTCTCAACAAGCTATCTCGGCATTCCATTCTCCAATCCAGGGGAAGTCAGTGAGATTTCTGAAAGGTATTGTCTGTCTGTGTGCACTTGTGAAGGAAATGGTCCCGTTGTGAGACCTTAATGCTGTACAGGCCGCTCTCATGTGTCCTCCGTTTGAGCCGCTACCAGCTTGCTCTGTCTCTCCTTTTCTTTCCCAGAAAACTGCCTTTCTTATTGCTATAACATCCACAAGAAGAGTTCGAACTGCAGGCCCCAATAGCAGGGCTTCCTCCTACACAGTTCTTCAAAGACAAAGTGTCCTTCGGGCCACATCTGAAGTTTTTTATCCAAAGTGATTTCACAGTTTCACCATAAGCCGGTTATTTACTTACCCTGTATCCTTTACTAAGCCACGCTCAGATGATCCGTGTCTTCATACGTTGGATGTGAGGCGATGCTTGGCATTTTATGTGGAAAGGACTGAACCACTTCAATCATTGCATCGGCTTTTTGTCTTTTATGTGGATCGGATGAAAGGATACCTGGTCTCAACACGCACAATTTCCAGGTGGGAGAACTTCCAGCATTATGACAGCTTATGAAGTAGCCCAAGTGACATTTATCCTTTCTCAACAATGTTGCGATATGGGACACCTGCAGGGCTGCTGCATGGTCTTCCACACGAACTTTTACTAAACATAATGTTGTTGCGGTGGCATCTAGGTCAGGTGCAAACTTAAGGAAAGCAGTTCTGCAGTTATTGTAGGAGTAGATTCAAGCAGTACCAGTAGGAGGTAGGGCTTGAAGAGTCATCTGAATGAAATATACATCTGCAGCTACTCAAAGAAGGTTACTTACCTGTAACTGTTCTTGGAGATGTGGTTGCAGACCTATATTCTGCAACCCGCCCTCTATGTCTGCGTCAGAGTCTCCAGTCTTGGATTCTGGTTTCAAAGAACTGAAGGGGGTCAGGGAGGAGTGGCCCATATGTAGCTATGGGGAGAAGCTTTGAGGGCCAGATGGCATGAGCGCTGCCCCGATGGGTACTGCTAAGCAAAGTTCTCTGGGTACGTGCACACGTGAGTGGAATACACATCTGCACCCACGTTTCAAAGAGCAACAGTTACAGTACAGGTAGGTAACCATCTTCCTTCCAGGGTGTATGGGCCTTCCAGGTCATCTCAGGAAGTATTCACGTACCCCACTGGTCTTTTAAGTAGATGGATTTCCGTACGCAGCCTCCCTAGAAAGAATGTTTTATCTGCCCTTTCTCCAAATACTGTTCAGATATGCATGGAGGCTGCATCCCTCTGGGATTTGCTGTGATGATGATGGTGAAAGAGCTGCCGAGGAGTGTTAGCCGGAAAGTTTTGTAGATGTTCTAATGAAGCCTTTCTTCCCAGGTTCTTCCGATGTAAACGGGCTGTTGCCCACGCCCAACGGTAACGGAGAGAACGGCAAGATCGCCGCTGACGTTGTGGATTTAACACTGGACAGTTCATCATCCGAGGAAGAGGAGGAGGAAGATGAAGAAGAAGACGACGATGATGATGGACCCCAACCAAAACGACGCTGCTCTTATGAGAAAGGTTTAGTTTCTGCCTGCTGACTGCGGAAGTAGCTCTGAATCTCAGAATGGACAGACTTGAATACTCTGGTGCTTACTAAACTGGAGGGGAGGGGAATTTCTCCTTCACCTCACTTCCCTTCCTCCCTGGTCTCCTTTTGACGTTCCTATTCCAAGTTAACCATTAAAACGAGAAATAAAACCATTGAGCTGCTTCTTGGTTGGAAAACTGCCCCAGTAAACAGCCTGACCCGATCTCTGCCAGCTCAACCTGACCCGGAGTCTGAAGTAAGGAAAGTGTCTTAAGACAGGCAGCCAGGATCCAGAGCTAACTGACCTCGGCTGCCATTCAGCATTACAGTGCGAATCGCTGGCGTTCCCCTGAAAACCTACAGGATGGCTAACTCCAGTGCATCTCCAAAGCTGTGTGCATTTTTATTGTCTTGTTAAATAACCATTCCTGATTATCTAAAGTTTTGCTGGACATGTGAATGGGTGGGTTAGGGTGGGAAAGAGAGGGATTGGGGTGGGGGGAAGGTTTATATATCCCAGCAAGGTTAGAGGGCTTTTTTTAGGGGTGGGGGAAGGAATGAAAGGAAAGAGACTTAAGATTGGAATCGCACTGTTCTAGTTAGGAGCTCCAGCAGCTCTGCACCTCATGTAAAGAGACACATTTTGAATCCTTTTAATCTAATCTGAAGATAATGTAGAAATTGTGCGTAGTGAATCATTTTAGTTGAGCAGAAGCCATGGGGAGGGTGGGGAAGGGCTTGAACCACAAATCTGTTGTATTTTTGAAGTGCAATAACTTGGTGTTTTTGAAGACGAAAGGGCTGTGCATTCCCTTTTGTAAAGAAGGCTTTGTCTCGGGGAATCGGTGCCAGGGGCCTGCCGGACAGCGGACGCCCATCAACTGGACATGTGGCATTGTGTAGGCGTGAGGTGGGGCGGAGGGGGATGTATGGCCTTCAAGAAAATGCCAGGTGGGGAAATCTCAGTTTCTAGCCAACTACCTCGGTAACTCCAATTCAGGTTTATTTCAGTCATGAAACAGTGCAAAGCCCATCACTGGTACTGCTGACCACATTAATGCCATGGTGTTTGGAGACTTAGCCAAGGGCTAAGTGGAGCATGGCAACCACGTATTAATGGCCTCTGGACTTTTCCACTTCTGTTAAGACTTTTGGTCCCAGACCCAAAGCTACTGCTAAGCTGTTAATGGCAAAGCATTGTTGCTGTTGAGTTTCCAAATGGTAACCTTTTCCTTTGTCTTGTAAAGATTTTTTTGGTAACTAAATTGCATACGCAGCTCCGCCTGTTCCTAGTTAAAAGCCTCTGAAGTCTGCATTGCTTTGAACCTTGGCGACTTTCTCGTCTGTGGATGAGAATAAACTTTAGCAGGAAGTTGGCATGTTGACTTTGCCCCTTGAGCACATACAAGGGAAGGGTGGAACTCAAAGGAACTGCCCTTAGTAATGCACTGGACCACCCCACTAGCTGAGCAGAAATGCTGCAACCAAGGCCGTGCGAGTAGCTTCCAGTCGTGCTGTGTATAGACTTCCCAGCTACTGGCAAAGGACACTCTCATTTCCAGCCCCACCACCCCTTCTGCTCACACTGTACTCTCTAACTATCGAGCCCAGCTGCGGTGAAAGTACAGACGCATGGGGAGCATGGACCCTATCTCATCTCCTATAATTACCTCTTCCCCTAAAGCTTGGGCCTGGAGGAAAGGAGGCAGCTACGTTAAACCACAGAACCAAAGTGATGGTGCTTTCCAAAGCACTTCTGATGCATTTAAGAAAGTGATGCATTTAAAAGACCCCATCAACTTAAAAGCCATCAAGTTCCACTAGAACTCTTTTTACATACCCTTTTAAGGACCTACTCTAACGCATGTAGGAAGGGAGCAAAATATTATCCCCTAGATGCTATTGAGCAGAAAGCTAGACCCTGGCTTTTGGAGCCTTCCCTCTCCAAATTCTCGCTGAGGCTCGTTGCATGATGTACGAATAGAGCTTTCTCCAGTGAGGCATGCTGTCCCTCCGACTAAGCTGCTTCAAGAAATCCCGTGCCCTGCAGTGATGGGTTATCGTGCTCTCCATCCTCTGATCAGAGGGTGGCATAGCCAGAGCTGATCACTGTGGACCGCGTGGGCGTTTGTAGGGAAAGGTCCTTCCTGCAAATCTGTATTCAGCCCAGCAAACGGAAGTGGAGGCAGGTGGAAAATGTTTCTGCCTTTTCTCCCCTCCCTCCCCCCTAAACGAACAAAGCTGACTGTGGCAGGGGCACATCAGGCTGGGTAGGGGGTAGTGGGGATTGTCAAGAAGCCCCCCTCGCGTTTCCTCAGCAGCACCAGCCTGTGAAAACGATGATGAAGGAATTGCCCAGGTCCCCCCCCCCCTCCTTCCCCCCAGAGCAATTAAGGGGATGAGGGACGGGAAGGAAAGAGGCAACCCTGGACTCTCGTTCACTCTTCCGCCATTTTAGTTCCTCTCCCACAGAAAAACCTTTATTTGTATGGAAGATTTTTTTTCTTTTCTTTTATTTTTGCAAATAAGCAATATGTTTTCAGGTTTAAACAAATAAATAAATAAAAACTTGGTAGAGCTCAAATTGTTTTACTGTATAAAGTTTTGCGGCTTGCATCCCCAGCCGCCCGGTAGTGTTAGTCCGTTTTTTTCTAATATTTGTATCCTAATTTAATTGTTTTTAAATTTTCCAGGCCAAGCCACTGTTTGGAGACATCATGCTTCTGTTACTGCTTTCTGTTGAGTTGGCCAGCTCCTCCTGTACATATGTTTTTTCTTATATCCTGTTTTTTTTTCTTTTTTGTAAAGAAGACGAAAAAAACAGAAAATTATTTTTCTTTCCCTCAGTACACATTCTTCAACGTTCAGAATTATAGTGTTTGTTAAATAAAAAGAAAGATTTACATTTAATTCCCAGCTTGTCCTTTTCCATTGCATGCTTTGGGGTCTCCCTCTTCTGACTGAAGGCATGTCTACCTTACAGCCACTTCAGAGGTCTACACCACAGCTGTGCCATTGGAGGGCCATTATGTGGACACTGCCTACGCTGTCGGAAGAGGTTTTTCCGTTGACGTTGTTAATCCACCTCTTCGAGAGTGAAAGAATTCTGCTGCTGACCTAACTGCGCCTCCACCACGGGTGAGGTCGACCTTCTGATGTCGCACCGAGCGAGACGTTTCTCCCAGCACTGAGCAACATAGCTAGGTCGATCTAATGTTTAAGTGTAGCGCAAGCGTGCGAGACGGTGGATTCTCCATTGTGTGGAGTCAAGATTGGGAGCTCGATGCCTTGTTACCCAGCGTTGTCAATTACACCACAGGGAAGTGGGTGTGAATGTTACCATGGTGACTTACTAGCACTTTTTAAAACTCAATGAGAAGTTGAGGGGGGTGAGGGATAGCTCAGTGGTTTGAGCATTGGCCTGCTCAACCCAGGGTTCTGAGTTGAATCCTTGAGGGGGCCATTTAGGGATCTGGGGCTTAAAAATTGGGGATTGGTCCTACTTTGAGCAGGGGGTTGGACTAGATGACCTCCTAAGGTCCCTTCCAACCCTGATATTCTATGATAAGTCCAGGGCAAGGGAGAAGCTGGTGCTCCAGACGTCTAAAAGAGATGGGCTGGGTCCACTGTACGTTGAACTTCATGCAAGAGTCATGGGATGGGATTCTCTGGCCAGTGTTATGTAGGTGGCCAGGCTAGATGATCATAATGGTCATCCTCCCCCTTAATCTGTGACTCTCCAGGGGAAGATGGCAGAGCCAGGCAGGCTGAATGGGGAAGATGTAACATTGCAGCTCCTATGCTGTAACTTTGAGTTAGTAACTCGTTAGTGACCTGGCTGACTCCAGATATAGTTTGCGGCAACACATGGTTAATATGCGTAACTGTAGTAGCTTACCACATGCAGCCTAAGCCGGCACATGGGTGTCAAAGTGGTCACAGCCTCCTTTTTGGCTGTATGGAGAAGACTCCCTTTAACCAGTTTGCCTGCTTCTCCCTCCTAGTTCTCAGTGCGGCAGGCAGGGCATCCCAGAGTGCGCTGGTGGACTGCCACTCTGTGGGCACGTGTCCCCAGCTACTCTGTTCCCGGCAGAGGCACTGGGCGAAAACTGCCTAGATTTTCCCAGAAGCATGGCATTAAAAGTCAGCTGTTCAGAAGCGCTAGGGTGGACGAACCTAGTGGCTGTATGGCTGCCATGGAATAAGTTGCTGTGTGGACACAACTCCATGCATGGACCAGAAGAGTCACAGACTGGTTACTAAGACATTAGCTGTAATCTCAATTTATATGGGGTCTTGGTCTGTGGAAGCGTGTGCATCTCCTGACCATAGATGAGGTGTGTGTACATCTGTTAAATTACAGCAGTGATCCCCCCGCATGTCCCCCACCATAACTCCTGAATTCATGGGGGGGGGGGGAGAATAGCTCAGTGGTTTGAGTATTGGCCTACTAAACCCAGGGTTGTGAGTTCAATCCTTGAGGGGGCCATTTAAGGATCTGGGGCAAAAATCTGTCTGGGGACGATACTTGGTCCTGCTAGTGAAGGCAGGGGACTGGACTTGATGACCTTTCAAGGTCCTTCCAGTTCTAGGAGATAGGCATATCTCCAGTTATTTATTTTTATTGTATTCATTAGGAATAAAGTGGCTGCCTTGTCCTGTATTTTGCATTAACGGGGCTTCTGAGTGGGAAAGGCAGCTCTGAGCTTGCGTGGATCCTTTTACCAGTTAAATCCGGGACCAGCCCTTGTTCCTCTCTCCTATTCAAGTTGGGTGGTTTTTATTCACACTGAGCTCTGGCTCCGTTCGCTGCGGATACGATCAAATCACCACTTAAAATAGGACGCTGAACTAAACTAGGATTTATACAAAGACACGTTTATTTCATATAAATGTCTGGAACTTTAGAGCAGCGCCAGACCAGAAGCTCCAGCCTCTTAGCATGGATAAGAAACAAAATGGTGTAACCAGCAACAGCCTACTCTTGGGCACAGCCTCAACCAAAAAGCATGTGGCAGCAGAATTGTGGAAGGATTACAGAACCCAGGGAGGGAGCGAGGTTGGAGGTTTCCAAACTTTAAGCAGCATGATCCACTGAACTGGGACTTAGGAGAGCGGGGTTCTTTTCCTAGCTCTGCCACTGAACGTCTGACACACCTTGGTCAAGTCACTTATCTTCCTCTTTTCCCTCCCACCCTTCGTTTGACTTGTCTACTTAGATTGTGAGCTCTTTGGAGCAGGGAGCCATTGTGTACGTACAAGGCCCGAGGGCTTTGGGATCTTTAGGTGTTACTGTAATTTAAATAACTCTCTTTTGTCCTGGAAGAGTTTTGCTACTTAATCTTCAAAAAGTGACTGAGGATCAGTGAGAGCTGGGCCGCTGAGATCCACTAACAGGCAACCCAGCATGAGAACAACAGCGCAGAGGTCTAAAGCAAAATACGCCAAGGCCCGGACTTCCTGGAAGATGCGGCACCGTTGAATCCTACTGCGGGTCTTGAATCCTGGCTTTGAAATGTCTGAGAGATTCCAACAAACTGATGGGCTGGAAATTGGCAAAGCGTTTGGAGCGCTGGCCCGTCCACCCCCAGACGGGGAGAGACCGCAGCCTCTGTCGGGCTGGTTCCCTGCGGATAACGCAAGCTGTCGTAGCTGCTGCAAATAAGGGAGCCGTCCCACGTAAGAGTCAAATTCTGGTTTCTCCAAGCTCTCTCTGTCGCGTTGGAGAGAGCATTCAGCCTTTCACTTGGCGAGGAACACAGTCACAGCACCATCTATCAAGCCACTTTAAAAACCTTCCCTAGAAAGGGCATGAAACCTTCCCACACCAGTAGCCAAAGCCCTGGTGCAAGCTCGAAAGTGCAAATTAGCACAAAGAAACCTGGTACTTTGCACAGGTTTTAACATACCCGTGCCTGGCTGTATCGCCGTCAGAGCACATGGATGCTGGGTAAGGGTGGCCCTGAGATCATGAGGTTTGGAGAGAATCTTCAAAAGCACCTCCGTGGCTTACGAGCACACGTCCCACTGGCTTTGGGTGGGGCGTGTGCTCCTAAGTCACAATGAGTCTGTCTACACTGCGATGAAACACGTGCCGCCGGCCCTTGCCAACTGACGCGAGCTTGGGCTGTGGGGCGGTAAAAGTGGGGTGCAGACATGCGGACTGGAGGCTGAGCTCTGGGCCCCTCCCTCCTTGCGGGGTCCCAGAGCTTCTGCTCCAGCCCGAACGTCTACACTGAAATTTGACAGCCCTGCAGCCTGAGCCCAGTCAGCTGACACGGGCCACCAACAGGCATCTCATTGCAGTGTAGACACATCCCCTAGGCTACGTCTACCCTAGGCTACGTCTACACCACGGCCGGGAAGGCACTAGCTTTGCTCAAGCTACCCAGCTAAAAATAGCCGTGTTCCCACCGCTGCTTAGGTCACCCCTCTGAAATCTTATGGACATGCTTAGGGGGCTAGCCCGCCCCGCCACGGCCACCCCGCTATTTCAGCACGCTGGCTTGAGGAGCGCTAGCAGGTGTCCGTCTGCCTGAGCTGGGGATGACACCTCCCATCTGCAGTATAGATGTACCCTAAGGGACGGCTGCAAATCCCCTCTAACCGGAAAGGCCTGCTTCTCATTTACATGAAGGTCCCCTTACATCGTTCTGGTGGTGCAAAGGGGTCTCCCTCTGGGCGTAAACGGTTTCTAGTTTAAGTCCAGCAGAACCTTGCGTCTAAATGTGAATCGGGCCCGAAGTTCTGAGCTGGTTCATACAGTGGAGGAAGGTGAGTTAATTTCTCATGCACAAGGCTGACGAGACAGGCCAAGTGGGAACCTGGCCGGCTGGTTCTCTTAATCTGTGTATTAAAGTACGTTGGGATTTTAAATTGGTTTAATTTTTATGGGCACTTTGAAAAATTGGGTAAAATGCCCTGCTTCTGTCAGCCCACGGCCTCTTCTCTGTTCTGAAGGGAACGTGTCTTGTTGATCATGGTGGAGCGAGGTGATCTTTCAGTTCTATTCTTAAACAGGTGGGCCACTCGCACCAACGGGAACGTGGGGAGGGCAAGGGTAAAATTGTCCTTTTGCAGGACAGGCCTAGAAGAACATGAGAACACAGTAAGTGGGAGGCTGGCTGAGATCTGAGTCCTACACATCGTTCAATTGTATAAGAGGCCCAAGCCATCTTAGATGCACAAATACACACATTGGAGTGGACAGATCTTCTAATGCCGAAAGTCCGTATGGTTTTGTATTGGCGTTCTTGTGGCCACAGGAAGGTTTTAAGAATTGGCAGCTGCTATAACCTCAGTGGTTTAGAGCAATTTTGCTTTTAGTTATTGAGCATCTCGCCCCCTCTTCCTATCCTCAGGGTCAAAGATTAAAGGTGAAAGGGCAGTGAGGTACCCAACTTCCATTGATTTGCCAGGCCAGTTGGGCACTGAGCTCCCATTTGCACCTCTGAAAATCTGGCCCTAACAGCAGCGAGCACTTGATGCTGCAACACGAGCGGGTTGTTACGTAGTCAAGTAACTACTTGTTACGTCTTTGCTGGTTTGCCCGGCTAGCACCTCATTCTTAAGTTGCTGGCTGAGGATGTGAAAATTTCTTCAAAAGCTTTCAATCCATCCTATGATTCTTTGTGATCAATTATCCTGTGACCAGTGTGAGAAATGTAATTCTTCAGAGAGAGCCTGACCGCGGGATTCCCAGGCTTGTGCTCCTCGTTCCTGGCTAAAAAACACCCATTTGCTCCCGGATTCTTTGACCTCAGAAGTAGCAGCCTGGATCCCAAGACCTCTCATGCGCACTCAAGCCACGACGGTACCTTGGCTTCTTTTATGGACTTCCCTAGTCGGCTTTCTTCTAACCCTGCTCAGCAGTGGAGCTCTACAACTGGTCCTCCACCCGCAACTCAACTCTCCTTTGACACCTTTCCACCCGAAGGAGAACGCTGATCTTGGATCCCTTGCTTATGGATCTGCAGCCCCTCTGCAGTAACAGAGCCAGCGAATGAGCGTGCGGATAGCTTTTGGGTTTTGTTTTTCAGGAAGGTCCCTCAGAAGATCCACCCTCCTTAAATATTTCCCAGCCCGCTTCGTCGCTCTAGCAGCTCTCTTCTCTTGGTGAACCCTGGCCTTGCTGGAGAGATTGGCTCAGAATTCCTCCACCTCCAGCGGATTAATCATTTTATTTATTAGGCTTACGGGCCAAATCCCGCTAAACCCAGGGCTTTGCCAGATAAACAGGCTGCTTTGCAAAGGCAGCCCGTTTGTGAAAACACAATTAGCAAACCCTGTAATCTGCACTAATTATCAGGCAGCACTCAGGAGGTTCATTCCCCTCGGCTCCCGCAGGGTTTCCCTGGCCCCACTGGAAGCCGCTCCTTGTGCTGGAGGAGGAGAGGCGGGTGAGCTCAGGTGAAACCCCCAGAATTGCCCAGACCATGGAGGAGGCAGGAGCTGGGAGCAGACGCCAACCTGGAGCCTCCTTCACAATTGATTATCTGCTCTTCGCTAAGGGGAAGCCGGCCAGCGGGGAGCGGGAGCCCGGGAGCTGCCGGCCACAGGACACCCCTGGCTGCTCCGAAAGGAAATCAGGGGAGGAGGAGATTCCGGGGAACCCGCCGGTCCCCGAGTCTCTGGATCCGCTGGACAAACCCAACCAGTCTTACATCGCCCTCATTTCCACAGCCATCCTCTCCTCCCCGGAAAAGAAGCTGCTGCTCTCGGATATTTACCAGTGGATCATGGATAACTACCCTTACTTCAAAAACAAGGTGAGTTCCCCTCTTGAGGTGGTAGGTGTGCTGGGCCGGTGTGAGGGCTGGAGCAGGTCCAGAAGTCCCCAATTCATTCGCACCCTGGGCTTCAGGCTCTCCAAACCTCTCTAGCTCCAGAGTCCCTCCTTTGGGGCTGCATTTTGGTTCCTGGCACATTCCCAAGGGGAGCAGAGCGATTCTGTAGAACTCGGTTACACTTTCTTTCGTAAAAACCCACCGGCCCCGTCTGAGTCTCTCGGCGTGGGGGCTTGCACAGCTGAGGCTGAATCTCAAAGCATTGCTTCTCTCTCTGATGTTTTCCCTGGGATTTTGTGGGGGGCCATGTGAGGGTGGATTTAATTGTCCAATACAAACTTCCCCCTCTCCGGTGAGGAATAGACACTCGATTGCCTGGCCTCTGAAATTAGACCAGCAGAGACGAAGGGCGGTGGGACAGAACTAGGGAAAACCTCTTTGAGGGAGAGTGGAAAGTTCTCAGCTGTTCGCCCCTTTGCACCCCGAACTAGCTCAGTCCCCAAGGGTGCTGTATCCTGTTCGTTGCTGTTGTGTCCCCTCTTCCTGATTTTCAAACTTGCTCGTTGTGATATGCCGTGTGCATGCGGGGTGGGGCGGGGTCAGGGTGACGGTAACGCTCCCCCTCTTGCCTTCCAGCTGCTCTGGGTATAATGGATGGAAAAGGTCAGGAAACGTTTGAATGGAACGTCTGCTCTAAACCTCTGTTGCTTGGGCCGCTGAGCCGGCAAGGTGGAATGTAAAGGCCCTTTTTCAGCCTGGCAGGAGAAGGCAGCGGTTAGAGGTGCAGAGAGTCCGTAGCTTTCGGACCTTGAGTGGTGTTGGGTTGTGGTTGGGTGTTTTCAGGTCAGACTCCTCTTTGAAAACAATCTGACACTGGCTGTGCTAGGAAAGTGTCCCCGGCCCTGGGTCATCCGTGCGATTGAGCAGACACAATGAGAATTGTGACGCCGCTGTCTGGAGTCCATGGGGCTGTTCCTGTGCAGGGGAGAGGGGTCAGAGGTTCCCGAGATGGTATTGCTTAGGGCTTGGAGTAGAGGGCGGGGAACTAAAGATGTGGGGCCAACTCATGACTTGGAGCAGGAGTCATTGAAGTGACCCGCAAAGGAGGCAGACAAATATTGTGCATCTGCCTGTTTTTTTTCCCTTTTGTTTTTTTCCTAAGTTACAACAAAAATCTGCTTGTCCACATTGCAAAGTGAGGGCTGGTCGTCCCTGGAAGAGTCTCTGATGGCAGGGGGAGAGAGGGGATTTAGCAAAAGCAACAGATGAGCTGAGCGGCTGCGAGCTGCAGCAACTGAGAGGGAAGCGGATTGTTCCGACCGTTAAAACGCGGGTCATTCGACACTTTAATTCCAGTGTTGAATGAACCGTTTGGAGCAGAGAAGTCTCTGTTAAAGATTCACCCAGCAATCGGAAGCACCTCCACAACCCTGTTCCAGCAACACCGGAGAAGAGTGGACTGGATATTTCTAAAGTGGGGGGAAAACACCAGGGGAGGGGAAAACTTCCTTTATCCGTCAGAAAGATGCCAGAAGGGCGTACGGCTCAAGTCCAGAGACGGTGGGCTTTATTTTTGTAAGTCCTTTGCAGGGCCCCCTCTAACTCGGTTTATTCATCTGTAGAGCTTGTGGACATGATAGGACGGTTGAGGGATCCACCGACGAGCTGAGATCCTAGCATGACAGTAGGTCTGGGATCTGGAGGATTTGCTGCTCGTGTAGCCACTGCCTTGCACTGTTGGTTTTGGCCTTGGAGGTTTCATTGCCTGCGTCGTTGCCTTATCTCAATTTCCCCCCCCCCCCACCCGCCGCCTCCCCCACTCATTGACTTTGCAGGAGAAGAGCTGGCGTAACAGCGTCCGGCATAACTTGTCCCTGAACGAATGCTTCATCAAGGCCGGGCGAAGCGACAATGGCAAAGGGCACTTCTGGGCCATCCACCCGGCCAACCTGGAGGACTTCTCCAAGGGCGACTACCACCGGCGCCGAGCCCGGAGGCGCATCCGCAGGTGAGAGGTGGCTCAGGGTTGGGGGAACGGCTAGCGGGACCAGGCGCTCCAATCCTCCGTTTATCCCTAAGCCATCTGCATGGTAACCCCCTCTCTAATGGACTAATGGACTCTTAACCTCTAGCCTCTGACCAGCAGGCACTACTCCCCCTTCAGGGCTAAGACCATTATTCCTTCACGCTGACCTGGCCAGACCCAAAATGTTACCCGCGTTGGCCTTTCACTGGAGCCTGGTCCTGCAGGTCACCTCGTCTCCGCCCTTGCTCTAACATCCCCCTTCTACTCTTCGAAGGAGGAAAAACTGTCGCGTCTCTGCTCAGCCAGCTGGGGAGACTCGGCCTGGTGGTGGTTTGCGGTGAGGCATGAATAGGTCTCGGGGGGGCCCAGCACACCAGGGCTCCCGGCCTCCCGTGTTTACCAAACGCTCCCTAGTGCATGAGACCAAGGACCGCTGCACGTCTCAGTGATTTAAAGAAATGCAGCCTCCTTCGTTTCTGGCTTCTGGGGCTCCAGCTCTCCTGTGGGCAGGAGACCGGCACTGGGGAGCTAGGACTCCTGGGTTCAGCTGTGCAGCTTCTAAACAAGTCAGCATGTGGGGCGCAGTTTCATCTGTACAATGGGCATAATGCCCACCTCCCTTCCCGGCTGCTGAGGGGGCTGATGTTGGGTAAGCACGTACGGAGAGGCACTCGGGTGAAAGATACTAGGGAATGGAGAATAAAGGTCCCATGGGACGAGATGGGGACTATGGAAAATCAGGGCATGTCGGGGAGAGACCCACTTCCAGTCAACCTGTGGAACTCTTTGTCAGAAGATGTTGTGAAGGCCAAGACTATACTAGGGTTCAAAAAAGAACTAGGGTTCAAAAAAGAACTAGATAAGTTCATGGAGGATAGGTCCATCAATGGCTATTAGCCAGGATGGGCAGGGATGGTGTCTCTAGCCTCTGTTTTCCAGAAGCTGGGAATGGGCGACAGGGGATGGATCACTTGATGATTCCCTGGTCTCTTCATTCCCTCTGGGGCACCTGGCATTGGTCACTGTTGGAAGACGGCAGACCGGGCTTGATGGACCTTTGGTCGGACCCAGTCTGGCCCCTCTTCTGTTCCCTCCTGGGGGCCAATATGAACTCTTGGCCCCAAACCGAAGCTGCCCTGCCGTGGCGGGGGCTGGGGGCGATCTTATCTTACCTTCCTTCCATCAGGGCCAACCCGCCTGGTGCGCTGGACAGCAGGCTGCCGGGGGGCGGGGAGGCGCGATCTTCCCCTGCCGGAGCCAGCTCGGGTGGATCTGCCCCAGGCTGGGAGCAGGGGGCTGTGTCTGACTGTCCTCTCCTTGCCCCACGCAGGATGGCGGTGAACCTGAGCTATTACCACCCGTACGCCTTCTACGGCTTGAGCTGCTGCCCGGGACGTCACTGCCTCTGCTGCCGTCCCTACCCGCACCCTGCTGGCCCCGGCCCTTCTGCGCAGTGCCAGCCTGGCTTCCCCCTTCTCCCCCTCTACCCGCCCGCCTCCCAGCGCCACCCTCACCTTCCCGCGGGCGCCCACAAGGGCCTGCAGGAGAAGCAGCTCAACTGGCCTTGGCACAGACCCCACTTCCATCGCCCCCTGCAGGCTCATCCGTACCTGTAGCCTCCACTTCTCCAGCGAACCTCGTGCCACCAGCCAGGAGATCGCTGGGTGCTTCTCCTCCTCCTCCTGCTTTGGAGCAGCCCCCGAACAGCTCGGCATGATCTGCCGTTGGTGCCTGGCGACCCTCCCCCTTTGAAGAGGGCGGAGGTGGGGAAGTGACCCGGGACTCATGCGACTCCACCCCCTGAGTAGCCCCGCTCCATCTGACTCCCCCCAGACAGCCGTGGGGGAGCTGCACTGGCGGTCCCTGCCCCTGGCCGTACCTGCCCAGCGTCCTTAGCGTTTGAATGCTGCCTGGCTGCCCTTCGTCACGGGTTGGATCGTTTCCTGGGGGCCGCTCCCTTCTGTGTCCCTCCGGGGCTTTGATCTCAAAAGACAAGAGGCCTACGCAAGACTGGAGGGGCCCTAACGCTCCGCAGCACCCCACGGCTGGTAAACCATCACTGGGACAAGAACTCACCCTACCAGCCACCTCCAGGACATCTGTCCACCTCTGGGTTGCTCCAGCGGCGTGCAAGCAATCCTCTCCAACCCTCCCCTCCCCTGTCCCGTAGGTCTTCTGCAACGCGCCCAGAAGCTCTGCAACGTCTGGTCTACAAGCTCCTCGGCCTTGGCCACTCCCGCTCTGGAGTCGGTAAAGGGATGCACGGAGCCTTTCACATCTCGCTCCCCAGCTCAAGCGTGCCTCAGCTCAGTAGCTGATGCATCGTGGGTGACTGTAAAGTGCTGGATTGGAGGGAAGAGATTGGACCCAGCTGCTCACTGGGCTGGGCATGTAACCTGATAGCAGCCAATTGTCTGCATCACACACCACTCTTAGAAGATCAAGGTTGGAAGGGACCTCAGGAGGTCATCAAGTCCCACCCCCTGCTTAAAGCAGGACCAATCCCCAATTTTTTGCCCCCAGATCCCTAAATGGCCTCCTCAAGGATTGAACTCACAACCCTGGGTTTAGCAGGCCAATGCTCAAACCCCTGAGCTATTCCTCCCCCCCACCACTCTTGGGGGGCTGCCCCTGGAGCCAGGACAAGGACTGAATGGGGTGTGGTGTCTCCATTCTCCTGCTGCGGCTGGGCCAGATGCAGGGCAGTCCCGTGCCAGGGATTAGCACCATGCTGATGCCGAAGATAAGACAATGAAACCTGTATCCCTTGAGTGCGGTGCTCTGTTCTCCCCCCCCCCCCCCAGGGACGTCTGGGTCCCAGATAGGTATTGATGATCCAGCTGCAGCCGTGGCAAACGGACATGGCTGTGTCAGCTCAGGCAGCAGAGGGGCCTGCGTGTAGAGCCGGAGGTCCCACGTTCAAGCCCTGTTGCTAATGCCCCTCCCTGATGTTCACAAGCAAAACCATTGTCCGGTTGGGCAACTGATCCGCTCAACGTTTCCTTGTAGACTAAGCCGCTGCGTCCAGGGTTAGCCTGGCCCACACTCCTGGGAAGCTGGCGCAGAATTTACACCCTAGCCGGTACAAACCCACTCTGGCGGTGGAGCCAGACGGTATTTCTAGAGAGGAGGAGGCAGGCGGTTTAATATACAGAAGTGTGTTCATTCTACTGAGGTAAGATGGGATGGAAGCACAGCTACCCTTGATGTGCAAAGAACTTCACGTAGGAAGGAAAAAGCCAATGCACCGCTACAACCTGGAGGCTAACGGGCTAGGTGGCCGTGCTGCTGAAAAGGTTACAGCGGATCACAAATTGAATGTGAGTCACCAGTGTGCGAACAGCTGCGAAAAAGACCCGTTTCATCCTGGGATGTATTAATGGGAATGTCGTAGAGACAGGGGAGGTAATTGTCCTACTCTCCTCGGCACTGGTGAGAGGAGCACAGGGGCCAGTTCTGGGCACCACCCTGTAATAAAATGTGAACAAATTGGAGTCTGGAGGAGAGTGAGAAAAGCGAGAGAAGGTTTAGAAAACCTGATTGCTGAGGAAAGATTAAAAAAACTGGGCATGATGGGGAGCGGGGGGGTCTTCAAATCTGTTCAGGAATGTTCTAAAGAGGACGGTGATCAAACGTCCTCCATGACCATTGAAGGTAGGAGAAGCAGCGCTGGACTTAATCTGCAGCCAGGAGAGTTAGGTTAGATACTAGGGAAAACTTTCCAACTCTCAAGGGAGTTAAGCTCTGGCCCAGGGTGTGGAATCCCCATCACTGGAGGTTTTGAAGAGCAGGTTGGACAAACCCCTGTCAGAGCTGGTCAAGGTTGACTTGGTCCTGCTTCAGGGTAGGAGGCTGGAGTTGTTGACCTCCCGTGACTAGGGTGCCCAGACCGCAAGTGTGAAAAATCGGGACAGGGGCTGGGGGGTAATAGGAGCCAATGTAAGAAAAAGACCCAAAAATTGGGACTGTCCCTATAAAATCGGGACATCTGGTCACCCTACTCGTTTCTACAACTCTCCCCGTGCCATACACAACCAGGCCGGGCCCGGCACTCGTTAATGTGCTGCAGAGAACAATCACCCGTGGACTAGCGGGGACCTAGCAGGCTCTTAATTCCCATGAGACTTTGATGTGGCATTTTGGTTTGCACCAGGTAGTCACGTTCTACTTCTGCCTTGCGCTCCGTCTTCTTGGGTTTGGGTGACCCCTTCCCTGCGGACGCCCAGCCAGAGACCCCCACCCTCCTCTTGTGTTAACGACTGTGACTCCAGCTGGCTTGTAAAGTCATTTGGGCGGGTTTCTTGGAGGGGGGACGGTCTCATGCAGCACGAACATTTCGCAGACATAGCCCCACGTTACGCTGGCGTGAAAGAGAGCGACACCCCCCCCTCCGCCCCCATGCGTGGAAATACACCACCACACTGCCTTGTATTAAAGCGCTGTCCAACCATCACCGCGTCCGTGTGAAAGTCTGTTCCTGGGACAGTGCAATGAATCCTCAGGGAGCGTCCGCTTCCTTTTCTCGCCCGCCTTCTCGGAGTGTGCACAGGTTGGTTCCTCCCCCCTGAAGCTGCTTACACATATGGGGCTTCAAATCTCCTTCTTGCAGGGGGGGTGGGGTACTGCGGCGCTTTGATTGGAAATTCATTTGCCCGATTGGATAAGCCTCCATTTTTATTTAAGAAAGACCCTGCCCCAATTTCCCCCTGCTAATTGTTCCTGATGCCCTTAATGAAAATCGCCGATCCCAGGCCCTAAGTGGCATTAGCAGCCTTGCTAAGCAAGACGACTTTGCTGTTTTAATCCCAGCAGCTAAGCCCCCAGAATCTTATAGCGGCCTCGAAAAATAGGAAGCTTATGACACAAACTAATCTTTTAACATGGTGCGTGGCCTTTGAATTGAGGCTGCTGGGGCAAAGGGTTTCAACCCCCGGGTCAAATGTAAATGGGGTAGGTGCCGGCCTGAGATCTGCGCGGGGGCTGGTGAGTTGAAATTCTCTTTTAAAATGTCCTGCCACTTCGGCTGCGCGTTACCTGCCCCTTCCCTGAGCAGATTTTCTGTTGCACCTCCCGCACGCCCTCATCCTCTTTTTCCCCAGCAAGCGCGAGGGGTAGCCACTGTCTCGGTCCTCTCCGACCATCCTGTGCCCCTCCTGTGAACAAAGAAGGGCCCTGTCCTAGCTCAAGTCCCTCCCCTCCTGCCTCGAGGGGCCCTGGCTTGAATGTGGAACCTCTAGTAGAGTAAACGCGGCCCGTGCCAGGATGCGCGCAGGTAGGGCGGTAAGGCGAGGGCGAACCTGGCTGCACTGTGCTAAGAGGGGAGAGGCGATTGATTTTTATTTAACTAGGGGCTAATGCCTGGATCCCACCCCCCGATGGTCCTGATGCTGTAGAGCCTGTACTAGCGAGCTCAGTAAGTGGCCAGACATCCCGAGCATCTTGGGCTCATCCCGATATTCGAGGCTTTGTCTCGTAGATGCAACTACACCTGCTTCCCTTCCCCCGGAAAAGGAAAGCGTCCCGATGTCTCACCCGGGGCCCCCTCGCTCTGCAGGCTTGGGGCTAGATTTGTTCTCAGCCCTTTAATGCCAAAGCGGGGCTTGTACACAGTGGTCACCCTGCCCTTCCCAGCCGGCCCCATGGGAGGAGGGTCCTGGCTTCACAACACGGGGTGGGGGGGCTGGTCATGGCAGAGGCTGAGAATTGCCACGTTTACCTCAGTATCCAGGCAGGGGCCTTTTGGGGACTGCTTTGGGTCTCAAACCAGTCGTGTCCCCCCCCTCGCCGCTTTGTGCACCAGCCTCTGCCAGGGGGTATTTGGAATTGCACCCTGGGGAGGGTCCCAGGTCTTGGGTTGAGCTGTCCCTGCTTCCCCCAGGTGGTGAGACCTGTAAGCAAAGCCCCTCCCCTGCTACCACACTAGCCCTGGTTAACCCTGACGGCCGGCTGTGATTGCCACCGGTCAAGCGCTCGAAGGCACAGCCTGGCCCGTGGGCCTGGGATCCAGTCAGAACAAGGTTATAACCCCTTGGTAACCAAGGCGCCGGGCAGGGCCAAACCACTGTCCCCCCGCATGGGCAGGAGCAATGGTCGAACGGGGCCGGGTGCCCCACTCTGTGTCCGGGGGGCAGCCGGGGCCTGTCTCACCCCTGTGGGACGAGCGCATGGTCACGTAACTGCCTTCACGCCAGCGTCGGCGGGATCGTTGGCTCTTGCCAGCTGCTGCCCCTGCTACACCGTGCCAGGCTGGGGTGGGAACCAGAGCAGCTGTGATGCTGTGTGGGGGTTGCAGCATCACCCCACACAGTGGTGCCTTTGGCTGCAGAGGGTGGGGCGGATGCTTACAGGTGTCTGCCTGTCTCCCTCCAACACCCAGCATGGGCTGGACTTCCTGAGGCCTGGCACTACAAGGCAGCACCTTCCCCTCCAACCCTCCTGGGGCCGTAGCATTGTCCCAGGGTACTGGGGGGAAACTGAGGCAGCGAACAGGGCAGTGACTTTCCTAAGGCCAGCGGCAGAGCCAGCCTCTGCCATTGGCCGCCGCAGGGGAGGGGGCCAGCCGTGCTGTTCAAAGGCCAAAGGGGCTGGCACGCAGGCCGTGTTACCCAATCCCAGGCGTTCCACTGGGCCTTTGTTCCTGATCTTGCGGCTACCGTTATGTAAGCATGACACAGCTGCGTCGGTCCCACTCTCCCCTGCTCCCCCCCCCCTCTCCCGGCACTGGTGCCAGCTGTCCCAGGGCGAACCCCCACCCGCCCAGTTTTTCCTGTTCTCAGCCAGGCCGCCCCCTCGGGCCGGGAGTGAGCCCACGTGGCCAGGGCACGGCCGGTGCCATAGCTCCAGTGCCAGCAAAATGCAACCAACTCTGGGGTGGGGTATAGCCGCTGGCCTCGGCCGCCCAGGCAAACCTGCTGGTGCAGGAACGTGCTTTGGGGGCCTTCACGCCCATGCAGGCACTTTAGTTTTCGGGGGGCCTCATCCCAACACCCCAAACTGCAGGCAGCCCAGTTGAGCTAGCGGAGGCTGGGTTGCGCCTGCAGGCATGCCCCCCGCCCCCGCTGCTGCTCTGAAGTAGCTGGGGGGGGGGGGGTGAGGGGAGGGGGGGCTGAGATGCTGATGGGCAAGGTGTGAACGCCCCCAGCAGCAGCAGGTAGGATGGCACAAGCGGCTGCAGGGAAGCTGGGGCCAGGCCCAAGCTGAACCCTCCCATTTTAATCAGCACAGCCATGCCTGGTGCACACGCCCTGCGCCCCGCTGCAGCTGGCCGGACTGCGCCCCAGGGGAGTCAGCGGAACGCAAGCCCCCAGCAGTGAGGGGGAAGGGGCGTGTGACTGGCCCGACCCCTGCCAGGAGCAGCACACAACTGAGGGGGGGGATTGGTGGGAGTGGGTCCCACAGGCTGAGCGGCAGGGCAAATCCAGCCGTGGGGGGGAACATGACGCTGGGCAGAGGCAGGGAGAGGCCTGACGCTGCTGAGAAAACGGCACTTGCGTTGCTGACATATAGCGGGTGGGTGGGAAAGGGGTTTTTGGGGGCGGGGGCGTGGGCAGCAGAACTCCTGGGTTCTGCCCCAGGCTGCGTGAGGGGTGGGGGGCAGTGGACTGCAAGGCAGGCCTCAGGGTCTCGGCTTGGCTGTGGGCTCAGTTTCATGTTTGCTCATGGCCGTGTCCCTTCCCCCATCCTCTGCAGCAGGACAAGGCTTCTTGAGCCTTTATGGCCCGTGGGCCTTCTATAAGCACCGCGGCTGACTGCACTGGGCCTCGTGCTCCGTCCAGCCCCACTGTTTTAATGGCTGCCTTAATGCACAGCCCCCTCTTGTGAAGGGCCGGCAGCCCGGGCCCACAGCTGGGCCCCCGGGGGCTCGTTAAGCCCGTGCCATATGCTGCCGCGTTCCCGCTGGGCGACAGGTTGGCCCGTGCTAAGCAGCGGGTCCGGCCCAGCTCCTTACCAGGCTGCGCTGGGGAGGGGGGAGCATTAGCAGCCGCTCAGGCAGTAATCTGAGCAGAATGAGGATTACACGCATGCTTTGTGTTTCTATCCCGGCATCAGCAGCATCACCTCGCACTTCTTGCCAGCGCCCGCAAGCGGCTTAGCGCGCTGAGAGCTGGGAAAGCTCCTTTAAGACAATAAGCAAAGATGGGCCACATTGTGTCACCCAATAAATAAGCAAGAGGCAGGGGAAGAGGAGGACACCTCCTCCCCGCCCCATGTTCCACCCAGCGGGGTCCATCAGCGGCACAGTGCCAGGTACCGGCTGCTGGCTGGGTTTATGCCACCTCCCGCCACAAGGAGTCACTGCAGAGCGGGGGGGGGGGGGGGGGGGCTTCAGCCACAGAACAGCCGGCATCTCCCAGGGGTATTTATATTGCCCCGATCCACCTTCTCCTGCAGCCCAGCACCCCTCTGAGGCAGGGCCCCAGGGCTCAGTGGGGAATCAGGGCCTACGTTACTGGCCCCAGGCCACACCACAGACAGGCCGTGGCGGCGCTGGCCTTGCACGGAGACCTCCTGAGCCCCCCCGACTCACGCCCTGGTCACGGCCCCATCCAGTGGGGTGCGTCCCCTCCCCGCACGGGCTGCTGAGGGGTGGGGGGGCAGGAGATGAGCCCCTGCCCCTGCTGCTTTGGAGCCCCCTAGTGGAGGGTGAGTGTTAGCGGCGCCCCAGTCTTGCTCCTTCAGGGCCGGGGTGGCTGGGGGGGGAGTTGGAAGCTGTTACGCTTCTGGATCTGGGCTGGCAGGACATGGGGGTCTATGGCATTTGATTTCCCCTGCCCATCCCAGGCCAGAAGCTCTCAGGAGTGGGGTTGCAAAGCTGATTGCTAGGGGAGACGTGGGAGGAGAGGGGGGACGTTCAGAGCTGCTCCCGTCCAGCCTCCCCCAGCAGTTGCTAGGGTGGGAGCAACGTCTGTGAAGAAGCTTCCAGCAGGAGGCGCTGCAGGAGACCGGGCTGCAGGGCCAGTTCCCAGCAGGGGGGCGCTGGGAAAGCTCTGGTTATACAGGGAGCTCTCAGGTCGCCTCGCGCTCACATAGGGACAGCAGCAAGAATGCTGACTGCAGGAGCCGGCCGCAAGGGCGCGAGCCACGACTCCCCGTGCAAGCGGAGCCACGTGCGAGTAGTGAACGCAAATGGGCACGAGGAAGCGGCCACAGGAATGAGAGTCAGACACAAGTAAATGGAGCAGATGCCGGAAGTCAGAGAGAAAACAATCTATTAGTGCAAAAATGACCATTTCTCTATTACAGTACAATAGATGGAAAGGAACGTACAACTGAGTTCATTTTAGTCAGCAACCAATCCTGAACGCGAGTAGAAAAGAATCAAATGCAGCGTTTCAACTGGCATCTCCTTACAGAGCGAAAATCCAGGGGACGGGAACGCGGCCTGCGCAGACCTGAAATTAGTGGTGGTTGCCCCAGCCTGGACATCAATTAATAATAATAATTAAAAAAAATTATACCCAGGTCTCCCAGCAAACCAGCCAGGCCTTCTCCAGCCCGCTTCCCTTTGGGTGCTAGCAGCCGCCCTGACCATCTAGCACTAGTCGAATCAGAAATGAAACACGACGACTCCAGAGCAAGGTGGGGGAGCCCGCGGCGACACCGGCATCGGCCTGAGCCCCGCGTCTCAGGGCTAGGGTGACCAGATAGCCAGTGTGAAATCGGGATGGGGGTGGGGTAATAGGAGCCTATATAAGACAAAGCCCTGAATATCGGGACTGTCCCTATAAAATTAGGACATCTGGTCACCCTACTCAGGGCAGCCCAGAGAGCGTCCCCGTTACCTGCCAGCGCTTAGCGCAGACGAGCTCAGAGGGTCACGGGATTGTAAAGATGGTTCAAGGCCAGCGGAGAGGCCTCTTCCTCCTCTGCAGTTTGGAGCAGGGACAGCAGAGGAGTCTGGCACTACTACAATCATCCATTTACAGGAGAGAGTTACTTTATGGGGCGGGGGGGAGCGTCACTGCTTGAGCATCCCCGGGGTCGCTGTCAGTTTCGGCCGGAGATGGGCAGGGCGGGGAAGACACCTGACTTGATTTTAAAATTGCTGGTTGCAGCGGTGTCAGGCCCCATCTATTGGGGCCACCCGGTGGGTGGGGGTCATATCTTCTATTGGACCAGGGGCTGGTGGGGAGCAAGCCGAGCGTTCGAGCCCCACAGCTGTGTGGGGCCGCTTGAATTTTTTCCGCCATCAGAACTCAGGCCCACACAAAATATGACCTCACTCACCTGGTCGCTTGGGTTGGAAAAGGGTGTTTGCTAGGAAGAGGCATTTTTGCCGCTAGATCCTAGGCAAAATTAGCCGGGTTCTTCCATTATTCTGGGGCTGGGGTGGAGTCATTGGTTGGTTTCTTTCTTCTAGGGCAGGCGGGGAGGGTAATTCAGGCCCTGCTTCCAAACGGAGTCAGTTTAAAACAAGTGGATCCACCCCAGGAAAACATTCCCATCCTCGGCAGCCCAGCCAGCATATTACTTTCTAGGGGGGAGAAAACCCAACTGAGTGAGTGGTGAGGCAAGCCCACCCTGTCCTTTAGCCAGGAAGTCAAATGCCTGATTTCCAACCTAAGTGTCACCCCTGGCCCCGTCCCAGGCTCGCTGCTGCTGGCCTCTTCTACTCTCCATCCTGACTCCCATGTTAATTTTTTCCTGCAGAAGGACTTTGGGGTTCATCTTGGGGCCTGGATAGAAACAAGCTGGTGGGCTCCTTAGGGATCTCCGTCGTTTCAAATTGTGGCAGGTTAGCCGGTCCCAAACCAAACAGGAACAATTAAAATCACCCCAGGTGGTTAGCTCCTGGGGCGGTGACTCGCACCCTAGTACAGGGCAGACCAGATGGGCATTTGCCCCAGGTGTGGGGGGCAGAAGGATGAATAATCCCAAACTTCGGCGAATCTATTGGCTCAGACGGGGCCCTGAGCTCGCTAAGGCCGTGTCTATGCTGGCGAAAGCCGGTCCATCGCCCGCTGTTAGACTCTGCCCAGCCAGGACGGGCATAAACCCCTCGAGATTTCCCTGCCCGGGCTGGGGGCTGGTTTGGGGGAACTGGCCAGGCCTGGCACATGCTGCGTGCATGAGAACCCAGCAGACTTCAAGCAGAACCGCAGATGGGACCTAATGTTTCAGGCAAAGTGCTCAGCGTTATTCTGTTGCTAGCCCAGGTCACTTGGGAGAAACGTGCCTCTCTCCAATACCAGGACTACCAAAGGGCCAGATTCTGATTCTATGCCTGGCCAGTCAGGAGGCCAGCCACTGACCTGGTACCACTCGGTAGAGTTTGGCCCCCAAAACTTTACCAGCCCCTCCTGTTCTCCCTCCAGATGGGATGGGGCTGTCTGACCGGGCCACTCTGCCCCAACGGGCACCGGCCAGGACATCCACAGCGCTGTTCAGACACTGGTCGTTTTCACAGCGTAGACCCAGGGCTGGATCCACAGCTGGCATAAACCAGCATCACCCCATCAGCTTCAACTGAGGGATGGTGGATTTACGTCCGCTGAGAATTCTGCCCCACCATCTTGGGGGCTCATTTTCAGTGGTCTCGGGCACCCTCTGGGGTTGCGGGCGCTCAGCGCGTCTGCTAAGCAGACCTGCCTCCGCCCCCACCTACGCTCGGCTTCCTCGGCACTGGGATTTGACTCGCTGGACCCACGGCCGGGGCGAATGGGATCAGCTCCCTCGTATAAATGGCGCCGGGCAGAAAGGATGTGGCCGGCCGCTGTGAGACAAGTCCCAAGTCCAGCCGCGAGGCGCCCAGCAAACAGGACCCGGGTGAGACAGGCAGTTTTCAGAAAGAGCCGTTCGCCAAAGCGCAGCGGGCTAGAGGAGTGGGACGCAGGCAAATGACCCAGCAATGGCCCCATCCAAAGACTCCCCTGCCCTCCTTCAGCCAACATCCAGCCAAGGGCGCAGCTATGAACCCCAACCCCCCCACCAGCACTCCAAGCTCAGTGCCGGGGGCGGGGGGGGGGGGGGGGGGGGGGGGGGGGGGGGGGGGGAGGAGTAGAAAGACTCCCAGAGCGGCAACCTAGCTAACAAAGCGCCAAACCTCCTTCGGCCGGGCTCGAGCCACATCCAAAGAAAAGCGAAAGCAACAAAAAGGGAAATCAGCTCCTGTGGAAATGCTCGTCAGAACAACTGCCCCAGACCCGCTGCAGCCAGCCCCTCAGCTGGGGTAAATCGGCTTCGCTCCATTCAGTCCAGACAGCCCCGGGGGATTTACGCCAGCTGACGACCAGGATGGGGGGTGGGGCGGTTGTAACACCTGGAAGGCATAAGAGGGTTGTTCTCCCCGATCCGATCCACTATCTCACGGCAGCGGCTAGCACCACATTCCCTGTGGATCCGCTAGGTCTGTGCATCAGCTCAGTTCAATGCCACAGTCTGGGGTCATTGCCCGTCCTCAGAGCCCAGGGTGACCTTCACCCTGGTGCAAAGGAGTCCGTACAAGGCCTCCGTGCCACAGAGGAGCTAGCTTCTCTGCTCTGGGGTGATCAGCTGCAATGGAGCCTAAACTCCCCCCTGAGGAAAGCAGGGGAAAGTATCGGGGCAGAGTGAGGGAATGGGGCTGAGAGCACAACAGGATTGGAAATGCCATGCATTTGGTGACATGCCAGGAGTGCGCGTGTTAGCCGCTGCCTCTCGTCCCACCCGGATCCTAGCTCGCCTCGAGTTTTAGCCCATAGCTATGTTTTTCCTTTTCCTCATTTTGATTTTAAACAAGTTTTAAAACCCCCAAAACTACCCCCAAGTTCGGAACAGGCAGATCGTTACTTTACTGTTTGTTGGGTTTTAGTGGTTCCTTATATACAAGAAGAAAAAACTGTTGCATTTTTATATTTTTAATATATATCTTTTATTTTTTTTAACGCCCCCAAAAAGTGCATTTTTTTTATTATTTTTTTTTTCTCGTCTCCCACACTTTATAAAGAACTACCAAAGTTACAATCTATGGAATGTCTTTTCTGTGCTTTTCTCGCCTCGCTCATTACCCAGATACCACACAAAGTAGTTTACACATAAAACTGATGAAACTTGCGAGTGCTTTATATATAGAATTATTTTTTGTTTGTTTATATATAAAGACGCAGGAAATGTGGCCCTACCCTTAATAGTCTTTCTTCCTCCTGGTATCAAATCAGTTGATTTCTGGGGAGGTGATGGGAAAGTTTAAAATCTACCCACCTCAGATTAAAGATTAATCTCTCTGTGTGTATACACACACACACATATATATATATATATATATATATATATATATATATTTAGAAAACATAACTTCAATACAGCATCTCGTTACTTGTCCCAGGCAGTACAAACGCTACCCACACAGGTTCCCGACTAGGAAGCTAAATCTGCTACCTGCTCTTTAAAAAGTGTTCCTCTTTATTTAAATAAAACTTTCATAATAAATCAAAAATATAAATATATATATATTTTTTTTAAATAGTCGAATCGGGCCTCCTGAACGCTCCTCACGCCGGCGATTTGAGAATACAGACCAAGCTTTTGGTTTGCTAACCTGACAGCTGGGCTCAAGATGGGGTTATTTCAAGCATCCCAAATGTTCTGGGATGATTGAGGGCCTTACGTCGGTGTGTCGATGTCAAGGGACCGTTACGGTCGCTCAGGCTGACCCGTTCCCGCTTCCAGCCGGCACCTTGTGGCTGAACGAGGCTGAAATAGCCCATCTCAACTTAAAGATACCACCTGACGGAGAATCCACCCACCCCGTGAGGAGCTGTCCCAGTGGCTTAATACCTGCACTGCTCAGAAACCGCCCTGCCGCCCACAGCTCAACTCTCCCTCCAGGTTTCCAACCTATCCCCCTCTTCCCTTGGAGCTCCCCAGGCTCGGAGGGTAGCTGGGGCTGGCGAGAGCTTTGGAGGGGAGAAAATTCCCTCGCAGCATTAAACAGCAGATGCTAAAGGAGCCCTTGGCGTGCAGAGATCCCCCCCACAAGAAATGAGGGGAATCGCCAGGAACGCCCGCTCTCCCGTCCTGGCCCTTTTCCCCAACAGCCTGGGCTCGCCTAGGAACAGCCGCTAGCCTCATGCCTGTGTGCAACAGAACAACTTCCCGCTGAGTCAAATGGGTCCCGTTAGTGCAAAGAAACCTCCTGCCCTCCAAGATGCTGCATCCCTCTTTCGTGGTTAAGGCCTGGGGGGCAGGAAAAGAGGGTCTGTGCCCCGTACTCAGCCCCTCACGCAGGAGGCGCCGCCAGGCCTGGGTTGGAAGGGCGGGCAGCGTCCTTGGCTGCAACCGCACCAGGGAAGAGGGGACGGGTGATGCTCCCCCATGACAGCGATGGGTGGGGGCCGCTGTGCAGCCCCCACAGCGTGGTTTAGCTCCGCGCTGCGCCTCCTTCCTCTCCTCCCCCCCAAAAAAATTCAGAACTGGG
Organism: Macrochelys suwanniensis; assembly: GCA_033296515.1. Taxonomy (NCBI): domain Eukaryota; kingdom Metazoa; phylum Chordata; order Testudines; family Chelydridae; genus Macrochelys; species Macrochelys suwanniensis. Next base: position 7,287,169 of record CM065799.1, read on the forward strand.
GGCCGCCCCCCGCCCAGCCAAAGCTCTACCTGGGCTTAGCTGGTTTTCCGCCTCCGCGGGCAAAGCTTCCGACTCCCGCGTGGGTCCAGCGGAGACCGGGGGGAGGGTTGAAGCAAGAAGATGCAGCATCTTGAAAAGGAGCTCAGAGGAGGGGAAGGGCGGGGGGGGGGGGGACAAAAATGAAACGGACACACACGGCAAGGCTACAGCATGACAACGGAGAGGAAAATACACCCCACGCTCACGCCAGATGCCTACCGCAGCACTAGGAGCTCGGCCCCCCGACACCCGCTGGTTATCACCCCCAGGGCTGGGTCAGTGGCCAGTCGAAGAACGAATGGGTCCCATCAGAAATCCCCCCCCCCCGAGAGCTCTGCAGTGAGGGTGGAGTCTACTTTGGTATTGACTGAACAAGTCGCTGGAACTCACGGTTCTGATCTCGCCACCGTTCGGCCCGGACGCAAACAGGATCTTTGACAACACAGCTCTGCCCGCACCTCGCCTTCCTTAACCCTGCGCCACGTTCCCGGTTTTACATTCACTGGTTTCATACGGGGGGTGCGGGGAGAGGAGAAGGGAAAGGAGGGGAGGAGATAACTTAAAACAATGACAATAGCATTCCCTCTGAAAGCCTGGGGCACAGCCCAAACTCATGGCTTCCTAGAGCAGAGGTGGCTTCTCTCTATCCCACCATGGCTGGGAGACACGGGACAGTATGCGCGTCTCAGCCAGTTTCCTTCTAGACTGGGGGGCGGGTCGCGGGTCAGATGCATTGGGCAATCTGTGCTTTCCTCCCACAAGACTAGAGGGGGAGGGGACCACACAGATGTTTGTCTTTAGTGTCAAAAACCCCAGGCCTGTTTGGGAGCCCCACTCACACTGCTGCCTTCGAAGGGCGTGCTTCCTGATTGGCAATTAGGATCCTCGACTAGCCCCAAAAGCAGGAGAGCTCTCCAATGGCCCCCTGTGGAAGCCCCACTCCCAATCAGCAGGGGGATAAAGCCCCATCTAGGGTGGCTGGACAACCCAGGCGCTCCCCCAGTCTAGGGGAACCCACTGTCTGAGATGCGCATACCCATACACACAGTGATACCACAACTGAAATTACATGTTTGTTTTGTACCAAGAAACGAAGAGAGGCAGTACTAAACAGTCCGCCGTGTCGTCTGTTTGTTTCGTAGGAGTTATGGGTCGGGGTCGGGTTGTTGTTTTTTTCCTGAAACGTCGTGATTCAGCAGTATCTTTGGCAACACTTTATCACAACCTGAATTTCAAACGAATAATCATCATCTTAACAACAAGAAGAATCAATGCTTATATACAGTATATGATTGGGGAGGTTTCGCATGCACTAGTCTGTCCATCCTCGGTTGGTACATAGAGTAAGACAGGGCAGAAAGTTAAGGCAGGATGTACTTGGAGGCAACGCCCCCCTACACGGAGAAGATTGGTTGGTTGGTTTTTAGTGCAAACTTATCAAGGCTTGTGCTAAAGTGTTGCCGGCACTCATGTATCAATCAAAGCTCGCCCGGCGGCTCCCCGGATCTCTAATAAAGGTAAAAGCATCTCATATCACAAAGAAGGTGCGGTATCTCTGTTCAGAAACCATTGCTGACCTGCCTCCAAACCCACCTCTGCCAAGGGGCCCCAAGGGGACAGGGAGAGGAGGCTCACTCTGGAGAGAGGACACCAGCAGGGTGTGCAGCAGGGTGTGAGTCGGGGGGGGGGGGGGGGGGGGCGGAGGGCGGCTGTAGTGCCATTCTACATCATGTGGAAGCGGCTCTCTGTTCCTCCGGGGGTGGAAGGACACCCCCTGGCTTGCAGCAGAGAGGGATCCCAACCCAAACCACAGACCAGAACGCCAGGTCCCCACGGTTAACCGGCTGACGGGGGAGTTTTCTGCTCCAGCTCCCCGGGGGATCTTTCCCAAAGTGTGGGATTGTTCTGGTTTGGGTGGGGGCCCTGGGCTCTTAATTCAGGCCCCAGCTCTGCTGTGCAGATGTCACAGAGGAGGGGACAGGACTTGCGCTTAAGAACAGCCCTGTCCCTGTTTGCTCATTCTCAGAGGCAGGGAGCAACTCCAAAGTGGCTCACCCAGGGATCTCCAAGATGGGGAGGCTGGGATTGTCAAGCCCCCAGGGCTGCATTCATTTCTTACAAGGAATCTAGGGGGCTGACTCGCTCTCTCCAACAAGAATCCTGAGACTTTTTTTTCTTTTTTCCTGTCCATTTTGGAAGGGGGTGGGGTGGGGGGATTTTCTTTTTTCCCCGAAATGGCAGAAGGAGGTTTGGAGAGAAACACAAGCTTTAAAAGGTGGTGGGGGCAGAGAAGGGGTAACACAAATGAGAAAAAGAGATACCACAACTTTTGATTACAATAAAGAACCTCAAGTAACTGTCTATTTACAAGTCCACACTAGTTTTTGCATATGCAATAGGTAGCCAGTGCTAAGCAGAGGTTCATCCCTGAAAGAGGTGGCTTGCCACATCCAGCTAGTGCCCGGGCCATGGGATACTCCACCCCGCTCTCTTTGGGATGGGAAGGCAGGGGCCAGGATGAAGATGTTTTACAGCACGGAGGAAGGACCCAACAATCGGCGCGGTTGCCAACACTACGGAGAAACTGGGATTGGATTTGGGGCCGCAAGATATTCTCAGACTCACCCTTAGTTGGCTGCTACGTGGGGACTGATACGGTCCCTCCTTTGGATGTACATTTCCGCTGACAGACACCCTCCAGCCCCTGCAGTTTAATAGATGGGAGACCTGCTTCCAGCACTAAATGCAACTGACTATTGAGCCAGCTTATTAAAATGTATCTCAACTGTCATGGGATCAGAGGAGTCAAAGGTGAAGAGACCTCCTAGGTCGCCAATTCCATCCCCGAGGGCAGGGCACATTCTTCCAACAGTTTATCTCCTCGGCCCTGACCCGAGCCCAGCCTCGCACTCTGCAAACGGGAACTAGAGCCTGAAAGCAAAGGCACCAGCCCAGAGTTTTCCGTGTCTCCTGGAGCGAGCCCACATTCAGACACTAAGGCTGGGCCTAGGCCCCGGGGGAAACGCTGAGTCAGAAGTGCTGGGTTCTGTGCCCTTTTTATTCTCTTCACCCCTGGGGAAAAAAAAAAAATCCTCGCCGTGACATTTTTTTTGGGTTTTTACGTTACGCCAGATGGAGGGCGCCCCTGTGAGGCAAAGATCTGGCTACCAGCCGATCGGCTGGCAAAGAAAAGCAATGGGGGGGAGGGGGGGGATATTATTTTTGATACACATTAAATACAGAGAAAATAAAGTAAGTTGGGTTCCCCCCCCCACTCCCCTGAGCATCTGATTCTGGAATAGCCACTGGGCTCACTGCAATTGGGGGGTGGGGGTGGGGGGTTACGTGCACCATCACGCCACAAAAGTCTCCATCCTGAATTAGCCATCAACAAATTGACTTCAAACCTGAATCCCTGCTTCATGCTAGAAGAACGTCTCCTGCTGTCCAAACGGTGGGGTGGCAGAGCTGGGAAACGCTAGATTAACTTCAAAGATCAAGTATGCTTTTGGCTTTGAGCTCTATAGCCAGGAGACGTATCTCATCATCTACTCACGCATGGCTGAGTAACCCTCGGAGAAGAAATGCAACAAGGAAGAACACAGGGGCTGCCCCGTCCCATGGTCCTTTTCCCCTGATCAACTACATCACCCAGCAGTTTAGACACACTCTCTCCTCCTTGCTACACAAGCTAAGATACTCCTGGGGGCGGGAGGGGCACGGGGGAAGGTGGGAGAGACATCTGGGCTAGCACTGGCTATAAGACATTTAAGAAACAAACAAACAAACAAATAAAAAAAAAAAAAAAAGAAATAGAAGGAAAAAAAATACAAAAACACCCATGATTCCTGCCTAATATTCAAGCTTCCGTTTTGTGAAGTGCAATCACTTCTGAGGGGTTTGTTTTCAGGTCATGTCACAGAACCTAATTAGCATCCTTCCTCTCATTGGATATCTTTTTGTTTTATTATTCCATGAAATAGACGTTGGATTCTGCCTAGGTTGGGTGGTTGTTGTTGTTTAATATATATACACATTTTTTTTCTTACAAAAATAAATTTAGGAATTTTTTTTTTAATAATAATTTTTTTTCCATAGAAGTTGGTTTCAACTTGTAAACATGTTTCGCTTTTGCTTTTTAAATTAAGATAAAGTGATTTCGAAGTACCCGTTCCATCGCAAAGTGCTAAGACTTCTTTGTTGTTTTTTTTATGTTTTTTTTTTAATAATGGTTTCTTAAATTTTTATTGCTTTTTCTGCATTAAATAAACATCCATCTTTCTCTCCCCGACACCCCCCCACCCACCCCCAGTTCACACACTCCCCTCTCACTCCCTCTCCAGTTTACATTCGGCCAAACCTGCTCTCACTTTAAAATTAAAATAAAATCTAAAAAGTGCTTTCAAAATAAAAGGACTAGAATCTCTTTTCATTTTGAACTGTGCATTTAAAAAACAGGAGAATGGCTGAACGGTGCCCTTTCTAGGCTTTGCTAAGGTGGAGTTGCTGGGTAGTACATACCAATATTTACTTTATATCCGTATACTTGACTCTATACAGCTGGGGAATAGGGATTGATTGAGACTGACCCATGCAAGATGTTTCAGATCACAAGGCTGGGACTGGCTAGGAACAACCCTCAGTGTCCACATTAGATATTGGACCCCTTTACCTGTCCCGGAATAGTTAAAGGGGTACCAATCCTCTAGTGTGGATGCAGGTTTACTGGTAGAAAGGTGCTTATACCAGCCCTGCTTATTTCCCTCCTCCCATCTTTAGATTGGTATCACTGTATCCACGGTAGGCATTGTACTGGTATAACTACATCAGTCAAAAGTCACACCCCTGCCTGATACAGTTATACTGGTACAAAACCCTGATCCTCTGTTTCGAGGAGCCAGTGGCCCGTTTTGGAGCAGGTTAGCTTGCAATTCTGATCCTCTCACACACGGGTCGCGCCCGCATCTTTTGGGGACTGAAGCCGGGCGCTGGGTGACGCTTCGGGCGCTCCCCAAGTAACCGCCACAAGGACGACGGGGCTTGAGGTGCGGTCAGCCCCGGCGCCCGTCTCCTCCACCCCACCCTGTTCACTCTGTGCACGTCCCCCGGGCCAGTCTGTCAAATAAATACAGTTGGCTTTGTCTCTGCAGGACAGTAAATACATTGGTGCCAGTCTGCTGGAGAACTACCCGTCCCAGAAGCCTGTGCATATCATGACCCAGCCTGAGGTCCCCAGAGGAGAGAAATTCCAAACCCCAACTCCAAAGCCTTAAAGGAGCAGCAGTCCCCGAGTGCTTTTATTTCTACCCCAACAGCTTCCATCTCACCTTTCAGGGAGACCTTAAATAACCCTTAAAAAAAACAACCCTCAGTTTTAACTGCTCATCCGATTCCTAAAATCTTGGGGGTTACCCTGCTCCGAGAGAGTCTTTTACTTAATAGAACCATCTAATCAAGTGCTTTGAGATCCTGGGATGAAAGCTGCTATCACAAGCTCGGTCACACAGGCGCTGTCCGTTCCATGTCAGGGTGGCAAAAGACGAAAGGCCCCACCTTATCAGTTACTGATCCTTAACTCCCGGCAGGCCCAAAGACACAGAAGAATCCTGCCCCATCCCAGAGGTGGCTGCGGTGGAGGGGAGCATTAGAGAGTCTGACTCAACAGGGTGGATTGAATAACTGCTGCATCTTGAAAGGCAGGGTTAGGATTCAGGATGCAACCATCTGATCTAGCAAAATGTAGCCTACAGGACCAGGCGATAAGTACAGAACCAGCCCATTCCTGTATGCGAGGTTGCCTGGAATTTTATTCGATTGCTCAGATTTCGGCCCAATTCAGGGTTTTCAGTGTGCTAAGGAGAGAGAAGTTTGGTAGCCACAAGGCTCTTACTAAAACAGGGCTTTTAATGCTACAACACATTACAAACTATATACATGCAGCACTCATGGAAATGCAGCCACCTCTGGGGTGGAGAAGAGTGAGGCATAAAAATGTGCTGCCCAATGGGTGGGTGAGGGGGAATTTTGGCCAAGGGCTCTGCAAACATCCTCAGGAAAAGTGCCCCAAAGATCTCTGCACCGAGCAGAGAAGGCTGCCATTTTTGTCCAAGAGACCCTCACGCAGTAACCCCTAAACGGACCGGTTTATCTGCCGAGGAAGGAGTTCACACCCATCGCAACGTGCAGTCCCTAGATCTCAAAGCACTTCCCAAACCTCACACAAAACAGCGTTCGCCTCATTTCACAGCCGAGGAAGCTGCGCCCTGGAGAGGGGAAAATGACTTGGCCCAAAGTCACCCAGCAATTCTGTGGCAGAGCCAGGACTGAACGCAGGAGCCCTGCCTCCCCAGTGGGAAGGAAGCGCCGATCTAAACCCCTCCGGGGAGAGTCACCGTTTCACCCGGCATCTAGGCATTTCAAAGCCAATGCTCGGAGCAGCCTTGCAAAATTCTGTTTGCCCACCCACGGGGCAGGAGCAAGCATTCTTAAAAAAATCAATATGTAAAATATCATCCGTTTCCCCCCCGCACCCAATTATCATTATAAAAATTGTGCACCAGGTGATTTCCCCCAGCTTTGCTCAGCATCAGGCCAGAAAGGATCTGAACTCCCTACGGCAGAATCAAATCCCCGATCAACCAAGGACCATCTCAGGCATCAGGTGCTTTCGCTTTCCAATGGAGAGGAAGCGGCACTCAATTCTTTCCCATCCAGTCAGACGGAGGCACGGAATGTAGTGACTGCCCCGGAAGAACCCATCCGCCTCTTGGAATTTTTCTGGTGTTTTTTTTTAAATAGATGCATCGCTGACGTTTTTTAAACTGTGTCTGGACACAAAATAAAGCTTTGGATTTGCATGGAAGCTTCTTTCCATGTTACAGACCAATCTTTCAGCCCTCCCGATCTCACACTTCCTAAGCATCTGCCTTCCAACGAAAGGTCCTTCGCTAGTAGAGGTGTCCCCACGGGACTGGTTATGGTGGGAAGATTGGAAACATATATATATATATCTATATCTTTTAAAAAGGGAGAGAAATATTTTAAAGAGAAATCGGAGGAAAGTACTAACTAGATTTTGTGACACTTTTTTTTTTTTTTTTTTTTTGGTTTAGGAGAGTCCTTGTGTGTTACCCTCTGACGACCCCTCCGCTACATTCAATCTTCCTGATGCTTCATTGTTAGAACTATCTTCAAAGTGCTGCTCCTGGCCATTTTTCTGCTCGGTGTCCTCCTGTGATTCTTGTCTCTCGCCACCAGCTTCGAAGCTCCCGTCTTCGGGGTTCCCTGCGGGGGTGGGCAGGCCGCTCACATCTCTGACCCGGGGCTTGCGCCCCCTTCTGGATGGGATGCCGTTGCACCCATCCTTTTTAAGGTGCCTGTGCAAGTGGTCGGAGCGGACGAAAGTCTTGAAGCAGCTGTCACACTGGTACGGCCGCAAGCCAGTGTGTACGCGCATGTGGTTCTTCAAGTCGTAGTTGTGAGCGAAGGCGGCCCCGCACTGCTGGCACAGGTAAGGCTTTTCACCTGTGTGCTTCCTCATGTGAACTTTCAGCTTGTCCTGCCTGCACGGGAGAGAGAGACGGAGTCAGGGGGCGGGGCGTCTGCGCCGGAACGCGGGGTTGCCACAGGGTGGGCGGAGCCTTCACCTTTATGCCACCATGAGGTGACCGGGGGGAGGAGCCTTCACCCCCACCCCACAGCAACCCTCCCACACCCAGCCACACGGTGACCGGAGAGGGCCCGTCACTCCCACGCTGCCACATGGTGTCTCTCCCTCACCCAGCCACACGGTGACCGGAGAGGGCCCGTCACTCCCACGCCGCCACATGGCGTCTCTCCCTCACCCAGCCACACGGTGGCCGGAGGGGGCCCTTCACTCCCACACCGCCACATGGCGTCTCTCCCTCACCCAGACACACGGTGACCAGAGAGGGCCCGTCACTCCCACGCCGCCACATGGCGTCTCTCCCTCACCCAGACACACGGTGACCGGAGGGGGCCCTTCACTCCCACACCGCCACATGGCGTCTCTCCCTCACCCAGACACACGGTGACCGGAGGGGGCTCTTCACTCCCACGCCGCCACATGGCGTCTCTCCCTCACCCAGACACACGGTGACCGGAGGGGGCTCTTCACTCCCACGCCGCCACATGGCGTCTCTCCCTCACCCAGACACACGGTGACCGGAGAGGGCCCGTCACTCCCACGCTGCCACATGGTGTCTCTCCCTCACCCAGCCACACGGTGACCGGAGAGGGCCCGTCACTCCCACGCCGCCACATGGCGTCTCTCCCTCACCCAGCCACACGGTGACCGGAGGGGGCCCTTCACTCCCACACCGCCACATGGCGTCTCTCCCTCACCCAGACACACGGTGACCGGAGGGGGCCCTTCACTCCCACACCGCCACATGGCGTCTCTCCCTCACCCAGACACACGGTGACCGGAGGGGGCTCTTCACTCCCACGCCGCCACATGGCGTCTCTCCCTCACCCAGACACACGGTGACCAGAGAGGGCCCGTCACTCCCACGCCGCCACATGGCGTCTCTCCCTCACCCAGACACACGGTGACCGGAGGGGGCCCTTCACTCCCACACCGCCACATGGCGTCTCTCCCTCACCCAGACACACGGTGACCGGAGGGGGCTCTTCACTCCCACGCCGCCACATGGCGTCTCTCCCTCACCCAGACACACGGTGACCGGAGAGGGCCCGTCACTCCCACGCCGCCACATGGCGTCTCTCCCTCACCCAGACACACGGTGACCGGAGGGGGCCCTTCACTCCCACGCCGCCACATGGCGTCTCTCCCTCACCCAGACACACGGTGACCGGAGGGGGCCCTTCACTCCCACGCCGCCACATGGCGTCTCTCCCTCACCCAGACACATGGTGACCGGAGGGGGCCCTTCACTCCCACGCCGCCACATGGCGTCTCTCCCTCACCCAGACACACGGTGACTGGAGGGGGCCCTTCACTCCCACGCCGCCACATGGCGTCTCTCCCTCACCCAGACACACGGTGACCGGAGGGGGCCCTTCACTCCCACGCCGCCACATGGCGTCTCTCCCTCACCCAGACACACGGTGACCGGAGGGGGCCCTTCACTCCCACACTGCCACATGGCGTCTCTCCCTCACCCAGACACACGGTGACCGGAGTGGGGGGACCCTCCCACCCCCGGCAACTGGGGGAGCCCTGTACGTTCAGCACCATGATCCCTCGGGGCTGGCTGCGCTAAGGACTGGGAGATTTCCCAGAGGGGACGAGCTGGCTCAGCCCCGCGAGAAGGGGCTCTGGAGACTTCCCCTAGCAGAGGGGGCCGCCGCCCGGTGGCCTGGCGTGATGGGAGCTGGGGGCCGAGCGTCCACGTCCCCAAACTCCCCACGAGAGTTTGCGAACCGTGTGGTGGCAGTTTCTGCAGCAAGGCCGTGGAGACGGCCCCACTACTGGGCCGGGAGTGCAGGACTCCGGAATTACGTGTCCCTGTTTGGAACACCGGAGCAGAGCACCGGTCCATCCAGCCCGACAGCCTGTCACCTACTGCGGCCAACATCAGCTGCTCTCATGAATGGTTCCACAACTCCCCCTCAAGAGCTATGGGATACCCGGCCCCTGGGAAATTTCCTCCCAACCCCCAGTAGTTAAGAGGCCTGGCTCATGCTCTGACACGGGAGGATTTAGATCCCTTTCAAAACGTTTCACGTGTCCGTATAACTCCGGCGAGCCCCGTTCCCCTGGTAAGCGTGAGCGTCGGTCAGTGACGGAGGCCGCCGCTCACCAGCGCAGACACAAAGCGCACACAGACCTTCCTGGGGCAGCCTGTTTATACTGTGGGGGCTTCGGGGCAAGCACGGGCTTTTTGTGCGGTGGTGTACAGCCACCTAGCACTATGGGGCCCTATCCCACGCCGATACTAAATAAGGAGAATACACACTGGCGACAATTCTGCTGCGGACTGGAACGAGCCAGCGCAACCTCCGAGCTTTGCCGAACATTTTTCGGAAGAACGGAGGTGCCCGGGATGAGCCAACAGCTGGTCTTTGAACGGGCCCCAAAAGGGGAAGAAATCTGCACAGGTTTCAAAGAGGCCACCCCATAGGTTAGCAATGGGTTAAGCGGTTAGTGCCTTGGCCCCAGTTAAAGGAACATTGTTTAAGCCCAAAACGTAACCATCCTTTGAAAAATAAAAGGGTTTCTTAAAAACCGAATATCAATCGAATTTTTTTAATGATTTTCTTTTCTTTTTTCCCCCAACACTGGGCTAGTGCAGGAAACCCAGGAAGTGAAATGGACTAGAAACTAACGTCAGACTGACTCGCCCCGTGCAATTCTCCAAGCTGAGAGAAGGTCCAAAGGGAAACAAACAGCATAAATGGTGATGAGCAAACTAGATTATTTCCAAGGGCCCGTTTTATTAGTCTAGGGTGTTCTCAAAGAGGCAGTCGGTAGGGCACTGGGCTGGCACTCGGGGGATCAGGGTTGTATCCCCAGCTCTGCTGCTGACCCCAGACATTTCTCCTCTCTGGCCGCCTTGTCGATTTAAACTGTGAGCTCCTTAAGGACTGTCTCTCACTCTGTGTATAGAGGGCCCAGCATAACCGGATCCCTGATCTGTTAGCAGCTGTCATAGTACGGACAATTATTATTGGTAGCACAGATAAGGACCTTCATTTTTAACCGATGAGCTTTAACCTGCCCGGGTCTCTTTAACGAAGGGAGTGGCGGGGCGGAGCGCAGGGGAAGCTGCAGGAGACATGCACGAGAAAGCGCATGGTGACTCAGCACCCAGAGGGGTTCATGGGAAATCCAGGCTGCAGCCCTAGAGGTGGCACCACTCAGGAGGTCAAAGGGAAGGCAGCAGAACCCAGCTGCTCCCACCACCTTCATTTGAAAGGATCGGAACTACAGTAAAAAGCAAGTATCAGAGGGGTAGCCGTGTTAGTCTGGATCTGCAGAAGCGACAAAGGGTCCTGTGGCACCTTATAGACTAACAGAGGTATTGAAGCATAAGCTTTCGTGGGTCAATACCCACTTCTTCGGATGCAAGCAGTGGAAATGTCCAGAGGCAGATATAGATGTGCAGGGAAGATTCAGGCTAGAGATAACGAGTAAAAAGCAAGAGACACAAGAGTTCCTGGGCTGACTGGACCAACACCCAGACTTCGGGACCCCAAAGGCGTTACACTGAGCAGGAGGGGAGCGGGACCCCAGGACCCCAAAGGCCTTACGCCAAGCAGGAGGGGAGCGGGACCCCAGCACTCCAAAGGCCTTACGCCGAGCAGGAGGGGAGCGGGACCCCAGGACCCCAAAGGCCTTACGCTGAGCAGGAGGGGGGCGGGACCCCGGCACCCCAAAGGCCTTACGCTGAGCAGGAGGGGAGCGGGACCCCAAAGGCCTTACACTGAGCAGGAGGGGAGCGGGACCCCGGGACCCCAAAGGCCTTATGCCGAGCAGGAGGGGAGCGGGACCCCGGGACCCCAAAGGCCTTACGCCGAGCAGGAGGGGAGCGGGACCCCGGCACCCCAAAGGCCTTACGCCGAGCAGGAGGGGAGCGGGGCACCAGTCAGGATTTCTGTCTAGAACCCAAAAAAATATTTCCCAGAACCCCGGTGCTCGCCTGACTCAGCATTACTGAGGTCAACAAACTGCAGTCGTAAACAGGGGGCGGAACAGCGGTGACATTGGGTCTGCAATTAAAGGGTATCCTTGCTAACGGGGTGGTGGGGGCCGAGAGGACAGGGCGGGAGACAACCCAGGATAAGCTGGCACCCTCACCCTGCATTCTCTGCACGCCACAGCTAACACACGCGGGGCCCTCCTGCAGGGTAATTGTCCCGCTGCATTGCCGGGGGGGCGGGGGGGTCACCGCACCACCTCTGCTCACACGCCAGCAGGGGCGGCTCCCTTTGCTTTCAGCGGGACCCAGGCCCTATCCTGCCAGGGGCTCAGCACCAACTCCTCCAGCTCCTGCTTCAATCGAGGGGACCGAGCCTTAGGCGAGTGGAGAGCTGGGTGTGATGCGCCGTCCCCTCGCCCGCTTACCCCTCTCACCCCTGCGGCTGCGGCCCCACCTTCTCCAGTCACTTCTGATTTACACCAGCAGGGGGCAGATCAGAATCAGGCCCGTGAACTCAGCGTTTAACTTGGTTCGATCCCCCCCCCCGCCCGCCAGGCTCCACACAGGAATCGAACCCCGTTGGCACGCCTGAGTCCGGGACTCTTTACGTCAGCAGAAAGCAGGCTCAGCGGGCGAGGCTGTTTGGCTCCTTTGTCAGCCAGCCCACACAATCGCTTGGCACCGCGCGGAGAGATCTGGGCGGCACCCCCCGGCCTCCCACTGCAGCCAGACGGGAGGACTGAAAACGGGGAGGCCTCTTTGGAGCATGTGGACGAAAGGGAACCAGAGGAACTGGAACAATATCCCCTTTCTTCGGCACGCCCGGGGCAGAGGGAAGCGCAGACGGGACCCGGATTAGGAATGGGGCTGAAACAACCCATGCCCCTAAGGGGGCCACAAAAAGTTGATTTTTTTTAAATGGGGGGGTTGGAGGAGGGAGAGACAGTCCCGATCTCTTCGTCTCGGATCCAGCATCACCAGATGGCTGCCGCAGCAGCTCTGCTCGGGGCAATTTGCAGAGAGAGAAAGTTTGCAGAGGACAGGCCGAATTCTGCCTCCAATTACCAGGCTCTGGAGGCTTCAGTCTTTAGATGGGGCCATTTCTAAAGGGTCATCTACATTAAACAGCCCCCGCCGGCCAAAGAAATCTACTCACCCAAGGATGGAAATGATACAGGGTGGGAAACTGCAAGGGAATCCAAGCTCCCCAAGATGCCCAGCCCCCATTGGCCCCCTTTGCAAATCCCAGATTTCCATCAGTGACTATAGAGATTCGGGGCGTTTTGACACCATCGAAGGCCCCCAGTTTCCAGAAGGGTGGCTAGCTCAGCACTTTTTAAGCCAGGGTTTCTCAAACCGGGCACCCAAAAAAATCACTCGTCACTTGCCCATCAAAAAGGAAATGACTCACCGCAGGCAGCGGGGCGGGGGGATTGTGCAAGGCTGATCCGTCCCACGCCCACCCATGCCCGTAAGCAGCCAGCCGGCTTGCGCAATACCCCTCCTCCGCCCTTGTGGCCCCCTTCTGCCCCTCACCTGGTGAATCGGACTTTGCAGATGTTGCACTCGTAGGGTTTCTCGCCCGTGTGGGTCCGGATGTGGCGGGGCAGCTTGCCAGCCCCTTGGATCACCTTGTCACAGATGGGGCACTTCTGGAATGCTTTCGCCCTGATCTTCTTCTCCACCTTCTGGGACCAGGACGGATACACGTCGCTCTCGTGAGAGCTGCTGAAGTATTTCAAGTAATAATCCATCACCCCGTCGTCGTCCTTCTGGTCGTCCTCACCCAGCTGCTGCCTCCCCACGGAGCTGATCATCTGCTGCAACAGAGCACTGGCGGCCAGACCGTCCACCTCTCTAGCCTCTGCCTCCTCAGCCTCCGCTGCCCCCGGAACGAAGCTGGGAGAGTTGCTGGCTTCCTGCTGGTCCAGGTGACCCCCCGGAGCCGCCTCCTCTTCTCCTTGTGCCGTCAGGCTGTGTCCACTGTAATGTCCATTCTGGGAAGGTGGGAATACGCTTCCCGGGGCCTCCTCTTCGTCTCTTTCCAGCCACATGGCATGGTTGCTGTCGGGGTCACCGTCGTTCACCTTTGGTCTTTCGTTTGGGGGGGGTTGGGAGTAGAAGTCCATGCCATTGCAATCCGGCTCCTCCTCGTCCTCTTGCCCTTGGAAGTTCAGTCTCTGAAGGTCTCTCAAGTCTTGGTTGGTCCATGGAAAGTTGCCTTGGTGGCCATTGATGGGGTTGCTCTGGAAGAACTCCAGGTACTCTTTTGCTCTGAGATGGTTCCTTTGATCAATTTGATCTACTAAATCCATCTGGTCATTTTTGGCCAGAATCTTCCTGTCGAGGAGATCCGTGCAAACCTCCGTTACCGCCTGGATCTCCAGCAGTTTGGCGGCATTGAGGATCTCGTTGACGTTCGAAGTGCTGACGGTCAGGGTCGCGGTGTAGGCGAAATCGAGCAGCGCCGACAGGGCGTCCACGCTCACAAAGTCTATCTCGTAGACGTTTTGCTGGTCCACCACTAACCCTGAGGTGAAGAGCTTCTTGAAGTATTGGCTGCAGGCTGCCAGGACAGAGCGGTGGGTGGGGAACTCCTGACTGTCCACCAAGATGACCACGTCACACAGCAGCCCGTTGTTCCTCTGCTCGTTCAGGCTGCTGAGGATGTCACTGCTGTGATCGGGGAACGGGATCCCGATGGGGCCGTCCACGCCACCAGCCATTTTCAACACCAAGGGCTGGGGAGAGACGAGAAAAAAAGCAGGATCAGTTCTAGAGCCCTTGGTTGCTAAAAGGCGTTTGGACTGTAGAAAGCATCTCCCACCACGGGTCTTATTTATTGTCTGTTGGCCTTGACAGGAGGCCATTTATGTGCCAGACAAGCATGCAGCCTTCATACTAGAGACCCAATGCACCCGCCCCGGCCCCCAGGTCCTCTCTGCACTGAACATTTCTACTGTCACAGACTTGGCTGTTCTCCTGCTCCTCCCACCCTGCCATCTCCTTCGGAGAGACCCCCTGCTAAGTCGACCTAGGTCTGAGAAGCAATTGGAAAAAAGAAAGATCAACTCATGGCTTGATCCACAAAGGACTTGCTGGGGAAGGAGTGAGACAGCGTTAGCGGGTTTCTGGAGCAATGCCTGGCTCAGGGCGCGCGCGGAGACCCAGGCCCCAACTTGTCCCGCCCTGTGGGAAGGGCACTGGCCCGTAGGGACGGGGAAATAACGAAACCTGCTGCCAAAGGCCCTGCCGTAGGATAACGAGCCCAGATCAGAGACTTGAGGACAGTGGAGGTTTAAATGCTTGTGGGATTAGGAGGATTCCCTGTGGGAGAAGAGACAGGACTTGGGCTTGCTGGATAGGAAGGGGTTTCATTATTGAGGCTGCTGGGCACAGACAGACCCTGTTGTTCTCTGGGCCTCCCCCATCACCACACGGCATCCCTCCCGGAGCTGTGGAAGCAGCAGACCCGAGGGCGCCGGGCCTCTGTAACCCGCCTGAAATGAGCGCACTGACCTAGCCGCAAGAGCAGCTGGCAAGGGGAGCAGAGAGGCCACCGACCGAACGGGGAGTGGAAGCTGAATCCCTCTTGCCCCTCTGAATTGTCCCTCGCTCTGCTCCAGCTGGGGACTCATGCGGCCACCGCGCCGGCCGGATTTACCCTCCGCCCCGCTCTGGGAGGCAGGCATCAGCCCGGCTGACGGGCGGGGAAGCGAGGTGCAGCAGAGATTAACGGACTTGCCCGAGGTCACGCGGGAAGCGTTTGGCGGTACCAGGAACTGAACCCAAGCCTCCCACGTCCCCAGCCCAGTGCGCTACCCACTGGGCCATCCCTCCTATCCCCGGGGGCCACCGTACGCGTCAGGCGGCTGAGTGGCGGGCCCCATTTCTTTAGCTGCGTTGCCACGCGTAGCGCCCACGGGCCACACCACTTCGTTCCTTCTCCGCCCACATCCCCCGCCCCGCTGCCCGTGCTCCTGACATGCCAGCTGGACACCCCGGCAGCCTTCCCACCGGCTTGGCAGACTGAGTGGAGGGGCCGGGAGTTGCCTGGGATCCCCGCCCATCTTAGCTCACACAGGACCCTATAACCCCTCAGGCTGTACCTGTGCCGCCCCATCCCCTTTCCCCAACGAGCCCCACTCTGCCAGTTCCTCAGCTGCACCCCCACGCATGGAAGGAAAGAGCCTTGCGACAAAGCCGCCCCTGAAACGTTCAGGAAGCGCGGACCGCATGCACGGCGCTGTACAAAGGCCACGGTTCACCGGGCGCGCCAGCCTCACACACCTTATTCTCCAAGCAAAATGCCTATTTCTAACATTATTAACGAGCCCTAGCAGGCTAGCTAGACAAAGCGGCTCGGCTTCACTTTAAACGCCTTCCCGTCCAAGGCTAAAAACCAGAGACGGCAGACGGTCCGCCGGTGAATATTCCGACCTTTCCTACTTTCGCAAGCGATCTGCCAGCCAGGAGCACGGCAGCGTTTTGGTCTTGTGGTTAAGGCACTCGGCTGGGAATCAGGAGAGCCACGTTCAATTCCAACCTCCACCACAGAGTCCCTGGGCAACCTTGAGCAAGTCACTTCATCTCCCTGGGCCTCAGTTTCCCATCTGTAAAAGAGGGAGAGGAATTATTCCTTTCGCCCGCCCTGTCTGTCTTGCCTGTTAAGGCTGTAAGCTTTTTGGGGCAGGAGTCGGCTCTCACGACGTATGTACAGCACCTGCTACAACAGAGCTCACATCTCAGTTGGGGTCTCTAGGTGCTACAATAATACAAACAATCAGAACTAAGGCTAAGATTTAGTCACAGGCAGTTTTTGTAAAAGTCGTGGACAGGACACGGGCAATAGATGAACATTCACAACCTGTCCATGACTTTTACAAAAAATACCCAACTAAATCTCTCCTTCGGGGGCCCTGCTCCAGTCCTGGGGGTTGACTGCCCTCCGGCTGTTGCTCCCAGGGACCGCTCTCCGGATGGCCTCCGGGCATCCCTAGGGCCGCCGCTCCAGCCATCCCGGGACTGCTGCTGTTCGGGTGCCGAGCCACACCGGCCGCTGTTCCAGAGCTCCCTGGAGCCAGCTGCCCGGGGGCCACGTGAGCAGCGGCTGGAGTAGTTAGCCCCAGGACAGCCACCGGGGCCGCCCCCAAGATAACTGCTTGGGCGGTCCCTGGGACCAGCCCGACTGGCCGCTGCTCGCGCAGTCCTCGGAGCCAGCTGCCCCAGGGACCGCCAGAGCCGCCGGCCCCACGGCACAGCTGGCCGTGGGGCACCCCAGCAGCGGGAACTAAGGCACAGAGAAGGGATGTGACCTGTGCAACGTGAAGTAATGAATCAGTGGCAGAGTCCGGCACAGAACTCACTACACAGGGAAGCAATTGATCGCGCTATGTTATAGCAGTGGCAGGCAGCAACCCGGTCACAATAGCTAAGGCTGCAAAACAGTGATCATTACAGACAGGCCCACGCCTACTTTTCGTAACTTTCCCAGCAGCACTTTCAAGTTGAAACTTTCCATGAGTGATCTCGGCCCAAGGAGGGGATTTTGCTACTTTCCCCTGTTAAAAAAAATCCTGCCACCTTTTTTGCTCATTCAAATAGCTCAAAGACCAGCTCAGACCTCACCCTGAGTTCCTGCCTAACACCCACATGGGCCAGTCGGGGATGAACTAAAACTGGTTCTGAATGGAAGTTGTTGGCGTTTGAGTGCGCTCGCCGCTGCCGCCGTTCACTAAGGGCTCAGCCCTAACGAAACGTAGCAATTTGAACAGCAGCAAGGCAGGAACCGGCTCTAAAATCCGAGCGTTGCATGGTGCAAGGGCAGCCATCCAAGGAAGTAACTGAGAGTCCCTCCATTCTCTCTGACGGGAGCTGCTGGAGTAGGGCCTTAAGCACATCCATTAGAGGGTGGCCACTAACACGGATCAGCTGGGCTGTGGTGTCTCACGGCATGTAAAATGCAGACACTTTACAGGGTTTGAAATGGTCCTGGCCTGGAAGGGACGGACACCAGCTGCAAGGGCTGAAATATGGTTTGCACGGGTTAAAACGAAGCACAAAATTTGACCTAGCTTCTGGGCTCATGGGTCTTGGAGATGAAGTGCAGCGATAAGGGAGGAGGAAAGATGGTTTTGTGGTTAGAGCCCTGGATGGGGACTCAGGAGATGTAGGTTCAGTTCCTGGCTCTGCCACAGACTCCCTGGGTGACCTTGGGCAAGTCACTTCATGGCTCAGTGCCTCATTCTGTAAAACAGGGGTAAATAATTCCTTCCCTTCCTCACAGGCTGCTGTGCAAGGATATGTTTATTAGCAATGGGAAGGTGTTCAAATACTACCGAGTACCTAAACAGATGGCATTGGCCTAATTTACATTCATGCAACCCTGCTGACCCCCGGGGGCTCACAAGTGGGTGACTATGGGCAGAATTGTGTGTTTGAAAAAAGGAAGTGCCAAACATGCAAGACAGACTGCTATCCCGCAGAGCGAGTGTGTGTTGGCCTGGTCCTAAAAATGAAATGTAGAGATTTCCCCAGATTAGATGCTGGAGGGAGGTCCCGTTCCCTCGCTTTTAGAGAGAATTTGAGCTGGGTAAAGCATTCAGAAGCTTTGGGCGATAATCTTTTGGCCAGTCAGCCTTCTGCACCCACACAGCTGGGGTTTGTCATGCCCAGCCATCGGCAACCATCCAAGCAAGGGTTAATCCCACACAACTTGGGAGCCGGGACAATCAGTCAACAGTGTGCCCTTGTTGCCAAGAAGGCTAATGGCATTTTGGGCTGTATAAGTAGGGGCATTTCCAGCAGATCGAGGGACGTGATTATTCCCCTCTATTCGGCACTGGTGAGGCCTCATTTGGAGTACTGTGTCCAGTTTTGGGCCCCACGCTACAAGAAGGATGTGGATAAATTGGAAAGAGTCCAACAGAGGGCAACAAAAATGATTAGGGGGCTGGAGCACATGACTTATGAGGAGAGGCTGAGGGAACTGGGATTGTTTAGCCTGCAGAAGAGAAGAATGAGGGGGGATTTGATAGCTGCTTTCAACTACCTGAAAGGGGGTTCCAAAGAGGATGGATCTAGACTGTTCTCTAGATGTTCTCAGTGGTAGAAGATGACAGAACAAGGAGTAATGGTCTCAAGTTGCAGAGGGGGAGGTTTAGGTTGGATATTAGGAAAAACTTTTTCACTAGTAGGGTGGTGAAGCACTGGAATGGGTTCCCTAGGGAGGTGGTGGAATCTCCTTCCTTAGATGTTTTTAAGGTCAGGCTTGACAAAGCCCTGGCTGGGATGATCTAATTGGGTTTGGTCCTGCTTTGAGCAGGGGGTTGGACTAGATGACCTCCTGAGGTCCCTGAGATTCTATGATTCTATGAATCCACAGCGGAGTGTGGGAATGGCGGCTGGGTCATGAGACTTTGCAGCCTTGGCATGGCAAGTGGTACACTTCACAACTGATTCGAGCTGGACAAAATGCCTTTTGCGTTGAGCTGCGGTTCAAATTTACAGCCACTGAGAATGTAAAGGAGTTTTAAAAAAATATATACACACTTCCTAGCACATCTTCCCCAGCCTCCCAACGAGCATCCTCAGTTACCCTTGAGCGAACAGCTTCTGTACCACAGCAGCGCTGGTTATAAAACTTCGGCCAACAGCACAAAGGCTTTTTACCCTGCATACAGCTTGCTAAGTTCTTCTGAGCAGCTGGCAGAAATCACACACAGTTCCCTTAGTCAGGGACTCGGAATGGAAAGGTTATTAAAGCATGCAGAGGATTAGTAATGGGATAGGGAGACTTGTACCTTTACAGGTTGCAAAGCATCCCATGTCAGTAGTGATGGTAAGGCATCATGGAGCAATGGGGTTTTCGGTGATTTGTATGATGGGTCTCAGTGCAGTCCTAATGGACAGATGTGCTGGGGGCTTTGGGGCTGAAAGAGCCACAGAGCAGCAACTGACCTAAATCTCCCATGCAGTTTTTTCTCCAATTGAATACAACATTCTCCGCTCGCTGTCCTAGACTGCATTGCTACGTGCTGTTATAAAGAGGCTACGTTTCACCCCAGAAGTGGCTGCATTTCAGAGGTTCCAAAATTATATCCATGTGCATAATTTGTAGCACCTGTATCAAGGTACGGCATCAACTTTAAATATAGTCAATTTGAAAAAAGTGCCACACAGTACCCCTTCCCTCAAAAAAGAGCCATACAAGGGAAACTAACTGAAACCTGGTCTACACTAAAAAATCCTCCTGACATAGCAGTTAGGCGGGGTGGGTTTTTTGGGTTTTTTTTTTAAATCAATATAGCTATGCTGGTAAAAGCCTTAATGTAGACACAGTTATATTAGTATAATTGTGTTTATATCTGTACAGTTTATGCTATTTCACCCAAACCAGCATTAGCTATACTGGTATAAGCATTTTTATACCAACCTAACTGCATCCACACTAAAGGTTTTTGCCGGGATAGCTGTACCGGCCAAACTGTTCTTAATGTAGACAGGCCCGGATTCTGCAGGGGAAAACAGTGAATGTGACAATACACAAAGGGATATGAAATGTACAAAGGGGAAGAGAAATATTCCCCACTACTCCCATCTCTTCCTATTTCAATCATCGGAGCTGTTACTTGTAACAGCAGGGAAGTTATCTGCACACAGAAAGGCGATTTTAACTCCTTTTGGGGCTTGCAGACAAATTACTTGCAGTCTGCAATTACAAAAGCAGAAACGTGACTTGACAACTCACACATTTTACTTGGTTTATTTAAAACAGATTCCAAAAGGGTTGCCATTGGAGTCAGCAGTTGATGGGAATTCTGAAAGGTGAGGTTCTGAATCCAAGTGACGTGCCCATGTCATGCCAGGGTCAACGTTAACACGGTTGACATCATGCTGTTTAATGACCAGGTTTGCCTGAGGAAAGAGCTGGTTTAATTTTTCTCCTACTGCCCTGCACTTATTTAAAGTTGAGCTGGATGAAAGGAAGAATCTGATTGGCTAATGAGGGCTCTGAACCATATGGGCATATGGTATAGGCAGATAAGTCACCGGTGGTTGGTTAGCCAGTAAAAGCACCGCATCCTGAAGATCCCAAAGCACTTTATAAATGAAGTACAGGGCTCCTTCCCCACTCCCAAAATGCCACCAGCTCTGGCAACACATCAGCTGTTTAATAACGTTACACAACAGTTCAGGGCTAAATCACCTCGCTCATCGATGAGAGGGACGGACGGCTTCGGGGCCCCATTGTTACTTGGTTTTAAGGAGCTTCATGGGGGGAGGGATAGCTCAGTGGTTTGAGCATTAGCCTGCTAAACCCAGGGTTGTGAGTTCAATCCTTGAGGGGGCCATTTAGGGATCTGGGGCAAAAATTGGGGATTGGTCCTGCTTTGAGCAGGGGGTTGGACTAGATACCGCCTAAAGTCCCTTCCAACCCTGAGATTCTATGAAATAACTGCATGGAAGAGCTGAAGGGGCTTCCCATTTGACCCCAGATGTCTTAACACGCTCAAGGAGGCACACAAGGCCACCGCTTATGTCCTATTGCTCAGGGTACAGCCACACGTACTATCAGCAGCAGGAGCGCTGCTGAGGATTATTAAAATAGCGTTGCTATTTTTAAAAGAAGTCACCAGTTTGCTGCCCAAAGCCCAAACATTATTGCACCCCTCACTCACCACCAGCTGAAGAAATGGGAATTCCCCCACTATGAATAGCTCACCCCCGTTATAGGTCACCCAACGCAAGTCCTTGTCAGCTCAATTTATATTTAAGGAACAGTCATCCTAGTTCCCCCTTCCCACTCCATGTCTGCAGCCCTCGTTCTCTTGAGAGAAACGCAGCTCTCAGTCCATTCGGGGCATGAGCCATCTCTGCTGACACCAGTTTCTGCAGCATCACAGGGCAAGCCTGAGCAGGTCTCTCTCTGCCTAGGATCCTCCCTGAACGCTGCAGAGGCCTCAAGAAGCACAGCACTGAGCCAATGGTGGGAAGATGGCAGTCAGGAGGAAATGAAGCATTCCTAGGGTAGGGTGTCTGCCTACTTAGTAGCAGCCCGTTTCACCTCTGCCATGCCTCCATGTCGCTATTAAAATGCAACCACTTCCCAAAAGGAATGTGCTGTTGGCAATGTAGTGCCATCAAAGTATCTGAATTATGTGGACCTGCAAAACAAAAGCATGTTCTTGAGATGAAGATCCTGGATGTCAATAGAAACCAATGACATGGTTTAGAATATTAAAAGGCAATTTAGAGCTGGGGAAAAGCACTGGATTGAC
This sequence comes from Macrochelys suwanniensis, assembly GCA_033296515.1. NCBI lineage: Eukaryota > Metazoa > Chordata > Testudines > Chelydridae > Macrochelys > Macrochelys suwanniensis. The sequence goes on from CM065799.1 coordinate 7,309,112, forward strand.
AGTGTAGGAGGATGTAATGCTCTGTATTTAACAGATAAATGGTACCTCCTTAGCAATGAGAGAGCTTTTACATCCATTGATCTCAATGGGGGGTATGCGTCATTTTCATTTCACAGCTGGGGTAACAGACACAGAGAGAGGGTAAGCGACTTGGCCAAAGTCAATGAGCCAGGAACAGACCCATGTCTCCTGACTCCCTATGCTACGGTCACCTGATTACACGACCTCCCTTTTTATCATGGGTACCCCAGAATGCCCCCCCCAACCCTGTTCTGGAGGAACCACCCCTAGGAAAGGCACTAGCGCAGCGGTGGCTTTTGTGACGTGAACGCTTCTCTACTAGGAATCAAAACTGACCACCATGTGCGTCTCAAGCCAGCTGCTGCACAGCTGTCCGATGGTCATGACTTTCAGCCACCCCCTCCTCCCCCCCGACCGACTTGCAAATCTAAAGGCAAAATGCCACACGGGCTATTACTGAACCCAAAAAGGTGCATTTTGTGGTTTCTTCTCCTTACAAACCATTGCCATGTTTGGATCTATAGGACTGAGGCTCTAGGGCAACAAACCCCAGATTTGTTAAGTATGGACTGAGGCTGAGATGGACGAGATGCTGGAGAAGGCACCAGCGGACCTAGATTATGGCAAAAACCAGACCAATTGCAATCAAATCATTGGACCCTAGGACAAGTGCAGGTCTTCTATCACATAATCTGCCCCCACTCGCCTGCCAGACCCAGGTTTGACCTGCCAGAGATTTGCCTCTTACTGCTGCGTAGACAAGCACGTCAGGGTAGAAGCAGCAGGATACCAGATCCCCATTTTATGGCTCTGCTTTTTATACCAGCTACCCGCTCAAGGGTAAAAGTAAAAAAGAACCATTTTGGATTTTTCTACCACCAATTCTCCAACCCATACTATATAGTAATGACTCAATCTGACGTTTGCACAGAAGTTGAATGAATGCCCATTGCTCTTCCAGCGAGTGTCGTGGGACGCTTGACCACAAGCGATAAAGAACCGTGGTTTTACTTCACATTAAAAAAATACACCACCTCCAACAGCGCAGTACCGTGCAGCAGTTCCAGTGATGGCAAGTGACAAGGTAGGTTTTCTTCGGAGCTCTCCTCTCCGAGCATTGACCAAAAACGGGGCAAGGGCAACACGGAAAAGCCTCCTTAAATCGTCAACCGTTTCCTAGATCAGAAACGGCTGCATCTGCATGTGCCTACAGAGAAGCCAGTCTGGGGCTGATATATTGGGCAGAGCATCTGAATTGGTCAGGGACATTTGCATCTAAAATCGGCACACGCACAAAAACTCCAGTCTGTTGCTTTGGCATCTGAATTAGATCTTAGACTCGGGAGGCAGACAGGTCTCATACAATTCCCAGCACTAGGTAAAAACCATCACAAGAACCTCTAGCATTAGGCAAATACCAAGCATCACCCGGTTTCGTGGAACTCCTGGAAACACATGGCATTAGGAGATAATTCAGCAGTGCCCCGTCAGCCGGGTAAGTTATGGAGAGCTGACAGAAGGCACCCCCAAGATACTGATTTGAAATTTACAAGCCGGCCTGGCCTGTTTACAACAATTTTAGCATTCACATGTTTTCCTTTTATTGCTGTGTCAAAGATGGAAACAGCTGAAGGATGACTTAGCAAAGATCCAGCAGAATGGGGATCATTTACCGCCTTGCTCTGGGACATGCTGACCAGCCATTTGTGCAGGAGAGGCAGTGCAATGGAGCGGTTAAAGCAGAGAATTGGGAGTCAGGACATCCAAGTCCTACTCCCAGCTCTGCCACGCAGGGTGTCTGCAACAAGGAAATTAAACACCCATGGCTCGCCCACCTCAGCTGACTCCGGCTTGCAGGGGTCCCAGGGCTCGAGCTCCAGTCCAAGACCAAATATCTCCACCCACACTTTTACACCCCCACAGCGCGAGCCCACGAGTTGATAGAGGCCAGCCACGGGGCTGAACTGCAGTGTAGACATACCCCAAGTCACTTCTTCCCTCTGTACCTGATCTATCAGACAGGCACCCCACCACTCAGCTACCTCTGAACTGTTCTGACACACAATTTCGTGCAAAGCTCTGAGATACTCAGGTCAAAGGCTCTATTAAGTACAAAGCATTAGGGCCAACCCTCCTCCAGCCACGCCCTCCCCCAAATCACAGACTTCTGCAAGAAAGAATGTCTATCTTCTCCTCCTCTCTCTGACTAAACAGCGACCCAGATCCGTACCTCCCCCTGCAAAGAGCTGTGATGAAGCAGGGAGATAATTGCTACCCAATTTGAACTGACTCCCTGGTATCAATGGTTCGGTTGGAATGTAACAAGATGTTAAAGGGCTGGGATTCCTCGTTGTAAGAGAGAAGATTATTAGGGACACTGTACCCCACCAGCAAAGAGATTCATTACTTGTCCTTCAGTTTCTGGCACTGTTAAAATGTAAATGCATTTCACATGACAACCCAATAGAGAAAGCCTCTATAAAAGGGGGTAATTTCTTCAGCCACATGTAGGGCCCTACCAAAAAACACATCACAGACCGTGAAATCTGATCTTCCCCGTGAAATCTGGTCCCAAAAGAGGGTCATGGGTGGGGGTTGCAAGGTTATTGTACTGGGGGCGCAGTATTGCCATCCTTACTTCTGCGCTGCCTTCAGAGCTGGGGGGCTGGAGAGCGGCAGCTGCTGGCCAGGGGCCCAGCTCCAAACGCAGCACCCGGCCAGCAGCAGCACAGAAGTAAGGGTGGAAATACCATACCAGGCCACCCTTACTTCTGTGCCGCTGCCTTTAGAGTGGGGTCAGGACCCCTACAGTTACACCACCATGAAATTTCAGATTCCAATAGCTGAAATCATGACATTTACTATTTTTAAAATCCTAGCACCGTGAAATTGACCAAAATGGACTGTGAATTTGGTGGGGCCCTCGTCATATGGATGTAGAAGATGAGCGAGGTAGTCGGAGACTCCAAGGCCAGAAGGGATCATTGTGATCATTCAGTCTGACCTCCTGAATAAAACAGGCCTGGGAACTCCTCCAAAATAATGCCTAGAGCATACTTTTAGAAAGGCATCCAATCTTGACTGACAAATTGTCAGTGAGGAGAATTCACCACGACCCTTGGTAAATTGTTCCAATGGTTAATTACTCTCACCATTAAATATGTCTGCCTTATTTCTAGTCTGAATTTGTCTAGCTTCAGCTTCCAGCCACAGGGTCATGTTAGACCTTTCTCTGCTAGACGGAATGGAATAGCTCATTATTAAATATTTGTTCCCCACATTGGTACTTACAGACTATGATCAAGTCACCCCGTAACATTCTCTGTTACGCTAAATAGACTGGATTCATCATCTGATGAGAGGGACAAAAATCACTAGAATTTAGGTTAGAGACTAGAAAAATCAGAGGCCGTGTGATGTAACTGGTAGAGGCCCTGGACTGGGAGTTCGGAGACTTGGGATCTATTCCCAGCTCTGTTACTGACTCTTGTGTGACCTTGGGCAAGTCACCTCACTTCTTTGCGCCTCTGTTGTCCTCCCTTTGTCTGCCTTCTCTATTTAGATTGAGTTCTTTGGGGGGGGGGGGGCAGGGACTATCTCTTGCTGCGTGTTTGCGCAGTGCCCAGCCCCTCAGGCGTCTAGGCATTACCAGAATACAAATAATAAACAACAAGAGAAGGGATGAGTGTGAGAATTACGATGGTGGAGGGTAAAGTGAAAGCTGATCCACTCCTTTTTCTGGCTGTGCCACAAGGCCAGGGCCAAGGAGACACCGGACCATGACAACAAGTAAAGTCAGAATAAGCAGCAATATCACTCTATGTAGGACCTCACCCGAGATGTTCTGAACTCTTCAAGAGGAGTTGCAGCTGCTCCATGTTTCTCAGGGCATGGTTAGAATGTTTTGCCATAGGAAAGAGGAAAAATACTAGAGTTGATTATTAAAGGACTGGCTATTATAGTCAGCATCTGTGGCCATGCAAACTAACATGGGGTAATCAAATCCTCCGGCTTTATGGCACATACTGATTACTGCAGGGGTCAGGAAGTACCCACATGTGTTGCATCACACCACTTGCAGTGTGTATTGGGGCAGTTCACTTTCTCTTGAGGCATCAGGTATCGGTTAACATGGGAAGTGGGACAGCGATTAGATACCAATGGTCTGACCCAGTATGGCACATCATACATGAAGACAAGAAAACCCTTCAGTTAAGGCATAGCAGAAGGAGCAAGCCCTACAAACTGCTAAATACAACCCAGCCCAGCCAGCTAACCTATAGAAGGGCAGCACAGGAGACACCGGGGGATGATTCTACGCCAAGTCAACACACGGCCGTGTTAACCACGGACATTAAAAACTAGGGCAAACTTCTGTGTTGCAAGGTTTGTCTTAACTGGTTATTCCACCCAGACCTCCTTGCCAATTTTCTTCTGTGTCATCAGGGACCACATTTAATCTCGCAGGAATGTGTCTTGATACATGTATATGTGTAGCAACTCAGTCAAGACTTGTGTGCGTACCGAACCTGGGGGTGTTATGTTTGCTTGTACACTACAATAGTGTACTATTCAAACAGTCAGACATCAATGATTTCTCCCCCCATAAACAAGTTTAATGGAAGGTCTTTTTTTCACTGCTGGATCAAACTATCAAGGCCAAGAGCAAATTTATCTGCACACCTATCACAGTCCAATGGACTTTCTCCTCCCCCTAAGTTGCTCTGGTATTGCCATAAAGAAACAGATTGTGGTGATTTTAAGATCATTACTTATTTTTAAGAGGGAAATATTTAAAGTGACCAGAATGCATCACTACAAAGCCACATTTAGGATGGGATTTTCAAAGACAGCTTTACTTCCTGAAACGTCCAACTCTTATTGTCTCTGGGCACTTAACTCCCTTAGAAAACCTCCGACTTCACCATTTTTGCAAAAGGGGGCAAGGGAGAAGGTCTGGAATTGAATTAGCGCCGATGTGAGGGCTTCTGCTTTTAAGAGCAGAGTTGAAGTGTTGTGTCTTGATGGCTCTGTAAACCTGAAGGCAACCAACCACAAAAAGAGCCAACAAAATTTCAAAGGGCAACACGCGATCCTGTCACCACATAGTCTTGGCAGCAGCCTAAAGAATCGCCATTAAAAAAAGACTCCAGTGCTAACCCACTCCTCAGCACACCATCTAGGAAGGAATCTCTGACCTCACCTGGCAGGAGGCCATGGAGGGACTCTGGCACATGGTGGGGGAGAGGGGGCATTAGTCCATAAATTTCCACCTGGACTTGAAGCCAGGGTGAGGATACGGGCCTCCGATAGGCCATGTTTCTGTTCTAGCTGCTTGCAAGACAGGGCACGAATGGACACCAGGCATTTGAGGCCAAATCCTGCATTCCTTACTCAAGCAGGACTCCCATTGTGTAACCAGAGCGTCAACCTTGGGCAACCTGCAGAACTGGGCACCTCAGGACTAGTCCCCTTCACTCCCGAATCACCTCTTTGCAGTCCCTTCCTTTATTGTTTTGCCTACAAATTAATCCCCTCCCATGACTTCTCGCCCCCGTGTGATCTCATGCACATCTACTATTCTGTCTTGCAAACAGATGTATTAAGGCTAGCTTTGGATGTGCTTTGATACCTAGTTTCCCCACTGCCCTCGGGTTGCGAGGCCCAATCAATCAATCATCTTCAAAACTGCAACCATTTTACAGCTTCCCTTTTGAGTCTCTACTCCCCTCCACTCGGACCAAAACCCTCCCTCAAATACGTTTCTTTTCCTCTTCCCTCTGGCTTTAGAGTTTAAAGGTCTCATGTTATTCTGATTGCCTCAAAGGCCAATAATCTTTTCCACACCAGGAAGGAAAAAATAAAAAGACAAAGGTGTAGGTTGACTGACAAAGCGAAGCATACAAGGCAGGACCGGCATTTATGTAATGCCTGGTTTGTGGCTAAGCAGATAGTTCTTGTCTTGTTGCTTATTACTTGAAATGCAAAAACGAATCCCAAGGGTAAGCATGCCATAAAATAAATTCCTAGGAACTCTGTCCTGCCATTAACTTTTTTTTTCCTCCAGCGTAATACTTGATTGTACAGCTACGAAGGAAGGGAATGAACAGCACCTCCTGTCCTCTCTACCTGTTGGGGCAGGAGACTTTGGGTAAGGAGAGAACACCTACCTGTAGCTACAAGCCCAAGCACCAGTGACTGGCACTCCACTGTACTGGATCTGCATTCCAAAACAGGAAGGGGAGGGGGGGGGGGGAGAAATTGCCTGCTTCCTGGTTTCCAGTATGGAATAGCTGGGTATGTCAATCAGGACTTTAAGAGCGCAATCAGAACAATAGATGGTGTTAAAATACGTTGGGTGGCACTGCTCCACATGCATGACCTGCTGTGAAAGGAGTGTTACGTGCCCTTCCAGAGACGGAGGGATAACTTTGTGGAATTTCAGACCATGACTCTGATGGGCTTTAAAGAACAGTAGGGATGGAAAGAAAAAATGAAAAAGAAAAGAAGTAATGGACGTGCTAAACACCTACAGCGAACTCTGGGGCCTTGTGTCATTATGGAATGAGGATTGACTAGTCCTGTCTGCCACCTGCACCTATGCTAGAGCACATCATGAGTCCAACTCCCACTCCTTGCTATACAAGAGCAGACCACTAGCTCCCCAAATCTACTCTGGTCTCCTACCTAAAGCCAAACCAGAGCAGTCCCTTTAGTACAGTGTTCCACTCCCTATCATATCAGAGCAGAACCCACTTATGGTCCTGTCTCCCAAATAGAACAGAGGCCAAAGTCTAATGCTTCAGAGGAAAGTGAAAAATCACATCATGCACTGGGTCTTGGGGGGGGGGGGGGTTGTCTTTGACTCCACAAGCGATCACCCTACGCCCTGCTCCACAAGAACAGATTATTGCCATTTGGACAGCTAAGAACATGCTTCGTCCTTTCTCCAGAATCCAGCTGCAACATTTGGGCTTTCAACAATGTGATGCAAGACTAAGGGCAGCATCAAGATACTGTATGGGAGTCTGAGGAGAAACAAAAACAATTGTCTCAGGTATGTGTATACAATCCCAATGCCTGTGTGACCTCATTTACTCCTGTTCTGACACCTTGCTGGAGCTGTTCCAGGATTAGCGGGATGCTCCGAGTTCAGGTACTGAAGGCATGGACACACTAGTGATTGGCTGGCGATGTGACCAATCAGAAGAGAGTTCTGAACAGAAAAAAAAATCCCATTTTGGATCAAAGGGTCATGGGATTTGGCACAAATACTTCTCACCATCCAAGCTGCTAATTTTCTCTCTCTCTCAAATACTGCTCATCAAAAGGCTTTTAATTACCAAGACATGCTGGTCTCTCCAAAGTTGAGGATGTCTGTTTATTGCTTTGATTAGCAAGATAACAAGTGGAAGTCTAATTGTCTGTCACAGATGACTTTGCATTCAATACACGTAGCATCCTAAGACTGTCACTCTTAATCAAGCTTCAACTGCAAGTCTCAAATGTTTGGGTTTGATTTTCAAGTTTGGGGGCCTAAATTTCAAAAACACGGGCACTTATGTTCAGATGTTCAATTCTACAACTGGGTTCTAAAATGCAGACTTTGGCACCCAAATAACCACTTAGGTAAACAAAATGCTAATGTAACAGCTCAATGGTAACACTTTAAAGGTACTTAGGGTCCTAACTTCTATTGAAATCAGTGGGAGTTAGGAGCCTAAATACCTTTGAGGATCTGGGCCAGGGTGCCTCAACTTTAGATTTTCTAACTTATTAATGAGCTTTGACAAAATGCAGTTACTTATGGTTGCAAAAGCGTAGCCATGAGAAAAATAAATTCAGTCTTCAATTCACTTTCATACAGATTAGTACAGTACTGGAGTTGTAAAGCACTATGGGCCTGACATTCAGAGGTTATGGGTAGCCCCAAGTCCAACCGAAGTCAACGGGATCTCCCAGTGCTCAGCACCCCTGAAAACCATGCCTTTAAGAAAATAAGTATAGAGTATGGCTAAGTATTATCAGATCCCAGTACCACAATGCAACAGGGGGCATTTCTGAGCTCAAAAGAGGCAACACGAAGAGCCACAGATCAGCATAAAGCACAGAACTACTTTTATCCACCATCTCATTTACTAGAACTCCATCACTGCAAAACTCTCCCTATGCACAATTAAGGCATGGTGGAAAAATCCCACCACCTTATCCACATTTGGGTTGTGCCGCTGCACTCCCTCTTTTCCCAGAACAAGCCTGAACAACGGCCAGCGTGAATATTAAACAGCAATGGCTCCTCGCCAATAACCCATTCATAGACTTTAAAAAAAAAAATTAAGTTTAAAAACAACACCCGTAAGCAAACTGCTGGAATTTGTAAACCTGCTGCTTTCTCCAAATCAACCCTCAGTCCAAGACAAACTGTAATATTCTGTCACATCTCCTCAACCAAAGGACTAACAAAAAATCATGGAATTAACCACTTCTCTGCTGTTGCACTACACACAACCTCCAATCCTCATCCTTCCACCTGCTTAGACTGTAAACCCTTCAGGGCAGGCATCTTCGCTAACTATTTGTCCATAAAGTGCCTAATACACTTTGGGAACGATATAAATAATACATTTAATAGCAGAAAATCAGCAGAGAGGTGGGTAATCTTGTTAGTTTAACTCAGGAACCAGCTGTAAATCCTGCCAAGGGGCCATTACAGGAGTCGGGGCCATTCACTGTCCAGGCTGCTGCTGCTGCTTTGGAAATAATGGACCCTCCGGGGAACCACTGGGAAGTCTGCTAAAAATGCCATAGTAAGTAGATGATGCAGGTAGCCATATTAGTCCTCAATGTGATGCATTTTATTAGACCAAGCAGTAGCTCATGCACAAACTTTGGGAGCATAAAGATCTCTGAGAAGAATGACAGAAAGGTCTGACACCTTGTGAACTGTACGCTCCATACAGGTTCAACAAAGTCACATTTAACATTTTTCCATGGTCTCAGTATAATCCTTTACCTACAGAGAACAGACAGCAGCACCCAGCTAGGAACCAGCCTCCAGCTCCAACCCATGGTCACCACAACTCACCCACCTGTTATCTAACGGATCAGCCCCGCAAGAGCTGTGGCTCACGATGGGAAGTGTGCAATGACCTTCAGCTATATTCCCTGGCCTCTACGGGGGAGCTTTTTATACTGGCTCGGGGCCCACAGCCCGGGCTTGATTTACAGCTCTCTGATCCCCAACTCAAGGATTAGCGGTGGTTTCAGAGGAGGAGGGCCAAGGAAGGCCCTAAACACTGGCCGAGGAAGAGCAGCCCCTCGGCCCGACTAGCCTGAGCTAGTGATGCTGAAGCCTTCACAACGCTGGCTTGGGCTCCACATTCCAGCCTGTGCAGAGACTTGCCAGCGCAGGGACTCGAGGGCCCCACCGCTCCAAGGGGGCTGGCCGAGCGGTTTGCCATGGACGGCCTGGATCTGTGCACAGCCAGGCTGACGGGGCTGGGGTTTTGTTTTGTTTTTCCCTGGGCTCCCCGCTTTCAACAGGCCAGGGGTGGATTAGCCAGGGGCAAGTTGCTTCCTGCAGCCACTGTCCGGGTGGGTGAGGCTGGGGGGGGGGGGGGAGCTGCCCCCCCCCCGCCGCCTCGGCTCTGGCTGCAAAGGAGAGCAGGCTCCCCTCCCCCCACTGGGGAGGCCTCGGATCCCCCCCCGCCCGCCCGCCTCGCAAGGCCCCCACCCAGCTCCCTGCCCTGGGCTGGGCGGAGAGGCCCGGCCCCGCCCCTCCCCCCCTCAGCAGGGCGCCAAGCCCCACCGCAATCCGGCCCCCTCCCCGCGGGAGCCTGGCCGCGCGCCACACCCCACCCCTCCCCGGGCTGCCAGCGACCAATGGAGGCCCGAGCTGGGGGTGGGGGCAGGAGGCCGGGCCTGAGCCCTGCGGACACCACCCAGGCTCGGGCCTACACTAGGCCCCGCAGCCGCGGCCTTTCCTGAGCGCGGGGGGCGGGGACCCCCCCCCCCCCGGGCTGGGCTGCCCGTGCAGGGGGCGAGGGGGCAGCGAGGAGGGAGCGGCCCGGAAGTGCCGGGGAGGGAGGGCGCTGCCCCGCTGGCCGAGCTCCTCGCGGCGGCGCCTCCGCATCCCGCCCCCCACTCTCGCAGCACCCTCGGTCCGCCATTGGCCAGGCGGAGCCGGGCGGGAAGGAGGGGCGGAGGTCCGCTTCCCATTGGCTCGGCCGCCTGCCCCTCAACACACCTCCCGGCCGGGGTTGGTTCTGAGGCGGCCGGCCCTGCGCGGGGCAGCCTGGGAATTGTAGTCCACGGCCCCATTGCACCTGCAAGGCCGAGCGGGGCGGGGAAACTACAACTCCCAAGAGCCTCCTTTTCCCACCCCTCTTTGCGAGTCTCCCCCTCATTTGCTTGCAAGCCCCCCCTCAAAAAACTCCCCCCCCCAGGAAGCACCAGCCCGGCCAAGTACAACGTATGCACGCAGCAGAGAATAGAGGAGGGGGGGGGGACTGCATTAACTGCATGGCCGCAAAGTTATTTGCAACCCCCCCCCAAACTGCCCCCCACCATATTGCAACTACCCCCCCACCCCTTATGGCAACCCCGGACTAGCCTTGCAACTGCCAAACGCAAAGCGACAGGCAGGCGGATTAAAAACACCCTCCGCGGAACATGGAGAAGAAAATGAATCCCCCCCAACCACCCCGCGCGCGGCTCACGCTCTGCCCCCTCCTTTTGCACCCCCCCCCCTCCCATGGCTGCTATAAATTCCCGGACAACCCCCCCCCCCCCTTTAAAAAAAATCCCAAGGTTTATAAAGTTGGGGAGGGGGGTAAAGTCAAGCACAAGCGGGGGGGGGGGGGGGTGAAAGGGACTTTCCTCCTTCCAAGGCAGCCTCCCTGTTCAAAGGGGGGGGGGGGATGTCCCCTTGATTCAGCACCTCCCCCCGCAAACGCCCCCCCCCCCCCAGCCCGATCCCGCCTGTCTTACCTTGCTGGGGCTGGGGGCGGGGGGGGGGGGGGTCTGCCTGGAGTTTGGAGTCAGTTCCCGGCCAGCTCTCCCTCTCTCGCTGGTGTTACTGCCCCTACTGTAACTGTATATGCAAAGCCCCGTATGATGCTGAACTCCCTTCCTGGTTTCTCTAAGGGCAAAGGGGTCCTCCCTCCTCTTAAAGGTGCAGCGGCCTCCCCTCGCCCTCCCCCGGCGGCGAGCCTCCGCGCGAGGGCAGCCGAAACAGGCTCGGCAAGTCCCAGCCGGGAGAGGGAGGGCAGGACGCCCTCCTGCCACGGCCCGCCCTTGGCTTCTTCTGCACCGGCTCCCCAAGAGACCCAGCCGGGAGAGGGGAGCGGCACCATCCCTCTGCCTCCCTCCCTGGCTGCGATCCATGTTATCTAACTGGGGGGGGGGGGGGAGGGAGCTGTTGTGTTCCTGGACACACACGCACGTGCTCACACGTGGAAGCAGTTTGTCTGTTCTCAGCTGCGACAGCCACCCCCCCCCCCCCTTGGGACGTTGGGTCATTTTCACTTGAAACAGGCAACGCGGTCCCCATGGCTAGAGGCACGGGGAGAGGTGGGCTCCGGTTCCCCATCTCTGCCTCGTGCTTCCCCGGGCCGCCTTCGCCACAGTGGCCACTCTGTGCCTCAGTTTCCCCCTGGGCACAACAGGGGTGGCGATATCTGTAAAGAGCCTTGTTAGTCTCTAAGCTGCCACAAGTAGGTCTGTTCTTTTTGCAGATACTACTCTGAAACCTACCATTGGACTGTTACGACTATTTCCCCTTTGGTGGCTAGAGTGGAGGGCTGGGAATCGGGACACCTGGGTTCTCCTCCGGGCTCAGCCGCTGTGTGACCTTGGATAAGTCACGTCCCTGCTCGGTGCCTCAGTTTCCCCACCCACCCTTTGTCTGTCTTGTCTATTTCTACGGTAAAGTCTTTGGGGCGGGGACTCTCTTACTAGGTGTCATTTTGGGGGTTGACACAGTGAGTGGTCCACAGAAAATCAGTCACACCCATGTGGTAGCCTCAAGCAAACAGTCCAGCTCCTAAAAACGAGAGATGGGAAAGTCCCGTTATGCTACCTAGCCCTGGTCCCTGCCCAATTACATTTTATTTACTCGCAGGGTTTTCTATAGTGCTCAGTGCCATCAGATCTGAGCGGCTGCCAAACATTAACCAGTTAACCTTAGAAGAGCTCTTTGGTATTAGCACCCTGAGAACAGAGACTGAGTTACCCACACAGGAAGTCGGTGGCAGAGTGAGGATGTAGGTTCTGACAGATGTTCCTCCTGTCGCTTAATGCACTGCAGGAAGATGCTCAGATACTACAGTGATGGGCACGGTATAAGAACCTAGTGAACAGAATAGAGCCAAGATCACCTGTCTCTCAGCCCAGTTAATTGACCTCAATATATTCTTCCCCTGTTAGGAGGTTCCCATATAAATGTTCAGTCTGCATCCAAGAAACTGTAGGCTACCTCACCTCCCTTCCATGAAATCAGAACAACCCACCCTGTATAATCTGTACCCAAAGCTCAGACTGGAAAAAGTAACCAGTGGCACCCACTTGATGCCAAAGTGAGATGCCTCACACAGCAGCTTGTGCGGATGTTCACACTATGATCACCCCCTCTTGCTTGTGATTTTGAGAAAACACGTAGCACTCGCCCCTCTGAAAATCAGGCCCACGCAAGGCATCGCTAATTGGGTGCCCCAAAAATTCAGGGGCTCAAAATCATGCAACATTACGAAAAATCTTGGCCTTGGGGGAGTAGTTGATGGATTCTAAGGCCAGAAGGGGCCATTGCAATCATCTTGGCCCATCTCTTGCATGCCATAAGCCATTGAATTTGCCCCCAAATATTTCCGGTTTGAGCTTCAGCAGATCTTTGCGGAAAAACACCCAATCCTGATTGATTTTAAAATGGCCAGTGATGAAGAAACCACCACAAGCCTTTATAAGCTGGAAAATGGTATGAAATCTGGCATATGAACTATTTGATGCCTATGCCTGAATGGTTGCCCCAACTCTGTACACGGGGGGGCATAGGCGCCGACTTCTGCTAGCGCCAGTGGATGCTTGATCCCCCCTCTGCCCCTGGCCCCAGCTGACTCCACCCCTGCCCTACCCCTATTCCAACCCCTTCCCCAAATCCCTGCCCTGGCCCCGCCTCTTCCCCACCTCCTCCCCTGAGCGCGCCGTGTTCCTGCTCCTCCCTTCGGGAGCTTGTTACGCTGTGAAACAGCTGTTTTGCAGCGGCAAGCGCTGGGAGGAGAAGCAGGGACGCGGCACACTCGGGCAGAGGTGAGGTGAGGGGGAGGAGGGGAGTTTGGCGGCCGGTGGGTGCAGAGCAATCCCCAGGGGTGCTCCAGCCCCGGAGCACCCACGAAGTCACCGCCTATGTGTGTGTGGGGGGGAGGGAATATAAATCAAATCCTTAGAATAGTGGTTTTCAACCTGTGGTCTGCAGACCCCTGCAGACTATGTCTAAGATTTCCAAAGGGCTTGACATTTTTTAGCGGCCCACAAATGAAAGAAGGTTGAAAACCACTGCCTTGGAAAAAAAGCACAACATGCGTCAAATTCATTATTCAATCACCTTTCACTGGGGCCGCCAAAAGGTCTTTTCGAGAGAGCCTGCTTGTGCGGCTGGCTCGGCGTCCAGTTTGGTAACGGAGGAGGAGATCTGTGGGTGCGAGTCCTCACACTCACTTAACGCCCCAGCTCCCAGAGTCATGTGATTTGGGGAGAATCTCAGCTTTCATTTTAAAGTACGTTTCTAGCTCCGGTGGTTGCAGGAAAAAGCTTGATAACATGACTCCCCTTTACCCCCCCTCCCCCACCAAAAAATAGAAGCTCAAATATCTTATTGTTGTCTCATGTTTGTGGGGGGGAGGGGAGAGAGATTTTTGAATGCTTGGTGTTGGCAGTGTTACAAGGATAGAAATGCTCATCAGTGTTGATCAAGTGGAAGTGGGTAGGAACAGATGAGCCCACGGATGGCTTTTGGCCTTGCTTGGGTACAGTAAAGAATAGCATGATAATCTGCTCAGGACAGGGACATAACGAGCTGGTATGTAAACTTATTGCTTGTCTCCATAGTCTGATCACCCCTGGCCTTCTAGGGATTCCACCAAAGCACTTTAGGGCGAAGAGCCCTTTAAGACTAAGGTGACTTTCTACCGTGAAAGCCCTAAAAAGTGGGATTCTGCCTTTTTGGAGAATGCAGCTCAGCACAGACCTCCCTAGCTGTTACAAGTGGGTCTGGAAGGATTAGATGTTTATCAGTAAATGTCAATAAACGTCAATTTCACCACACACTTAATGTTTCCATCAATAACAATAGAAATGTACAGATAGGCCAAGTTAGGACAAAGCTGCCTGCAAACTTCTTAAGAGTTTGATTTCAGGCTATTTATTTGGTATGTTTTGCCACGTGATGTTGACCGTTTGTGCTTGAACATTTATAAGGCTTTCACTTTTTGAATCACAACATCGATTGTTATTAAATCATTAGTGTCCGATTTCCCAACTGAAAATTTCAATAGACAAAAATCGTGAAAAACAAGATGCTTAAACCCCTTAATTTTATGCAACTGTGAAAATTTAAATAGATAAAAATAAATGTTTAAAAACGAACATCAATGTTATGTGTTGAAATTGGAAAAAATAAAATAAAAATCAATTCCTGCCACGCCTGGTTACAAGCAATACCCCTTTAACTATGTTACGTTTCTATAGCATGTTTCCTACATAGCTCCCCATAGCACTGCTGCACATCACCCCATACAAGTAGGGTGACCAGATGTCCTGATTTTATAGGGACAGTCCCGGTTTTTGGGTCTTTCACTTATATAGGCTCCTATTACCCCTCACCCCGTCCCAATTTTTCACGTTTGCTGTCTGGTCACCCTACATACAAGAGAGCATGGGCGGGCGGGGCGGGGGGGGTGGATTTTGGCCAAGGACCCTGGTGATGATCTTTGCTTCTATAAACAGTATCCTGGGTACTTTAATGTCACCACAGTATATATGGGGGGGGGGGGGGAACCTTTGCTTTCCAGATCTCACCTGAAAGATATGAGTGATTTTTAAAGTCTGCCCTGCATGGGCCTCAACATTTTTGATGGTAATGTTGGGTTTCATAGGAGGGGAAAGTGGGCATGTTTAAAATTGTGCACGCGTGTGTACACACACACACACATTAATGCTGACTGGCAGAGGGCACAGGGGATGCACAGAGTTGTACAGGGATCCCCATGTCCAGATATAGGCATATTAGTTCACCAAAGGATGGCATGTAAGGTCTCTATCGGGCTAGTAACCTGCTGACCATCAGAACCATTGCAAAATGTATGTACGGATAATATTTAAGGAGTTATGGGTCTGTACTGAAAATTATGTAATTATGTTCTTTGGCGGGAGGGATAGCTCAGTGGTTTGAGCATTGGCCTGCTAAACCCAGGGTTGTGAGTTCAATCCTTGAGGGGCCATTTAGGGATCTGGGGCAAAAATTGGGGATTGGCCCTGCTTTGAGCAGGGGGTTGGACTAGATGACCTCCTAAGGTCCCTTCCAACCCTGAGATTCTATGCTTCTATGATTCTAAGGCAGGCAATTAGGAGGTGGCATGTGTCGCACATGTTCCTTTCAGGCAGGAGGTAACAGATGCTTATCTATCTGTCTGGTCATATCTGCATTGGCGGCTTCACAATGGACACTAATTTGCAACTGAGCCACAAGCTCATTAAGATTGTGAAATCGACAAGAGATTGCAAAATCGACAGAAAGGAATAATCAGCAGGAGGGTGTCTGGTTTATGAATAAAGACGGAAGGACTGTTTTGATATATCTGGGATTGCTGAAAGAGACACCCAGGATTCCTTCACTGAGCAGACAGGCTGGCAGCATGTTTCATCTCATGAACAAGGGATCTCAGCCAGGCCCAGCTGTAAATCGCTGTCAGGCCTTTGGGGTGAGCTCGGTTCTGTAAGACGTGGAAGTATCCAGTTGAATAAGTCTAGGTTCTAGAATGCGTGTGATGAGTTTTCTTTGTGGGTAACCCTTTGTTTCCACTACTTCGACTTGACTCGCTATAGCTTGAATCGCTTCTCTTCGTTAAACAAACGTGTACTTCTTTCACTAGAAACATGTCTAAGTGCTGTGTGTTAAGCAGAGGTGATGGGAGGTGAAACTGGCAAGCGTCTTCGGAAGCAGCGCATCTGCAAACGGGGCGAGCATCCAGTGGATCCGGGGCTGGGCCCACCAGGGAGACGCTTGACGGGTTGGAGCGGGCCTGTCGCTAACCTGCAGAGGCCTAAAGGGGAGTGCTTGTGTTGCCAGTGGCCACCGGAGTCAGGGAGCTGACATGCGGCAAGGCTTCCTTGCATTCACACAGCCCCACCGCCTGAGCAAGTACAATCATGCACCCACCCACTCACCCAATAATCCCTAGCACTTTACAAAGGCGGTCAGTATCATCATCCCCATTTTGCAGGCAGGGCACCTGAGGCTAGTAGCTGAGTTGGAAATAGAATCCAGGTCTCCTGAGACCCACCGTGCAGTACTCTAGCCGCGAGGCTACACAGCAAGCATGCAAACGTGCACACGAGCGTGTATGCACCCACACGCACATCCTCACACGCTTGTCTAGACTGTTGCAGCTTAAACATCTGGCAACCGATTGGGGAGAAGCAAAGAGGGAGCTGGGCGGGGGGGTTGTTTGCTTTGAAAGTGTCACGGATTTTTTTCAGTGTATAAACTCACAAAGGGAAGAAATCAAAACCTCGAAAATGTATAGAGAGAAACGAAACCCAAAGGGATCAAATATAAACAGCTCCCCCACCATCCCAGTGAGGACGAATCAACAGATCTGCAGACTTATTGGGACACTCGAGATAAAAACCGCTTGCCTGTTTATCATTCAGTACCTGGATTGCTACTAATAATACCCTGCCTTTATTTCATTGCTTTTCACATGAGGATCTCAAAGCACTTTACAAATGGGTCGGTATCATCACCCCCATTTTATACACTGGCAGAGCAAAGCCCAGAAGCCCTGATCCAATGCCTGTTGAAAGACTTTGGATCTGGCCCGGAGAGAGGAAGTGACTGGTGTGAAGTTACACATTGAGCCGGGGACAGCGTTGGAAATGGAACCCAGGTGTCCTGCTTCGTACCCCACCTGCCTTATACACTACTAGGCCAAGACCACTTCAGATGATTATAAAGAATCGTAATCACTTCACCTCAGTGACACCATTTGTTTCTTGGCCGCTCACTCAGCAAAGACTTTGAAATACACTAGCCAGGTCAGTTTCACTTTCCATTACTGGTCAGTTTTGTTCTCCAGCACCAGGCTGTTTGCTTTGAGTTTCCATAGCAGCAGGTGAAAGGTTAAAATCATGGAAATCCATAGAAGCCTTTTTGCTAGAATTAAGGAAGCAAACAAAGAAAATTACCAAAATATCCCTATTATTGGGCATTAACTCTTTTCAAAACACAAAAGTCCATTTGGGGCCTAAATGGAGGGGCCAGGGCAGTTTTGCCAACACTCCCTATCATGTTTTTTGTCTTAAAGCCCCAGTTTCTGGAATTAAGTGATTCTCATCTTCCACTTTCTCAACAAAGTAAATTTCTGGCCCTCCTGCCTGCAAAGAAAGGGATGAAAATGTGAGCCCCCCGAAGGTTCAAAGACCAGAAGGCGAATAAAAAGAACCCAACATTTATTATTAGAAAAAACCCGCATGAACGTTAAGGCGATCGGGTGATTTTTGAATGCTTGGAGTTGGCAAAACCATAATGTGTCTTCAATCAGAACTCTCCGAAGGTGTGTTCACAGGTAAAACAACATGCTGTGTTTGTACAGCACCTGTTAGCACAATGGGCCGGGACCCGGGCTCCTACCTGTTGCCATAATACAAATAATAAAGCAATAATGGCAATGGGCTATACCCTCTCAGACAGAGGATAGATGGTTGTACAGCGTAACATAGGCAGGCCAAACTGGGGGAGGGATAGCTCAGTGGTTTGAGCATTGGCCTGCTAAACCCAGGGTTGTGAGTTCAATCCTTGAGGGGGCCATTTAGGGATCTGGGGCAAAAATCTGTCAGGGGACAGTACTTGGTCCTGCTAGTGAAGGCAGGGGACTGGACTCAATGACCTTGAAAGGTCCTTCGAGTTCTAGGAGATTGGCATATCTCCATTAATATTAACTCTGCTGTGCCCAGAGATCTTCTAACTTTAACGAGGCATGTTTAGGGATTCTTCCTAAGGCACAGAAGCTGGGATCACATTTCAAAGCGTGCTGGTAACCTAGCTCATTTGGCACGTGGACATATAGCCTAGTGGTTAGAGCACAGTCAGGCTTCGCTGCCCCACTCCCGCCCAGTTTATGAAACTGCACTCGCAGGCTTAGAACAATGCATGTCCCCCTTGCTGCTTAGGCTGGCAGAGCTTGGAAGTTGTGCAGAGGTTCCCTGCACTAGGTGCATCCCTAGCACGGATCCCAAAGCACTTTACAAACATTACTGAGCTAACCATCACACCTTGGCATGGCAGGCATTCGAATCTATGGGCGGGGAAACCGAGGCACAGAGTGGGCATGTGACTTGCCCAAGGTGACATGGGAAGTTATTTTGGGCTATCGAGATTTAAATCTCAGCCCCAAACCCGAGACTTTTCACAGACAGAGCAACGGAAACACCCAGCCTCTTACCCGGACTCGCCCCGGGAGAACGGCAGGAATATTGTGCGTATTGTGGTTCGCCAGGTGGCCCCCAGCTGAGCTCAGGGCCCCATTGTGTTGGGCGCTGCACAGACACGCAGTACGAGACAGTGCTTTGAGTGCCTCAGCCTGCAGGGCCACAGCACACGGGTTAGGTATGGAGTCCTTTGCTGAAGAGGGAAAAGCACCTGCCCCAATGGGTTTTTCTGAGGGCAGCACCTGCGCCAATGGAGCTCTCTGTGACTGGCGACCGTGCTCAGCCTGGGCCCGACCCCTTTCCGGCTGCATTGCCAGACCCACGTGTGAGCCTGTGCAGAGGCGCACACAGCATGCACACAGCACACTAGCAGGTCACCGCCTGGCTCTCCCATCCTCGCTGGTCCGAGTGAGGAAGGGGAGGAGAGAGAGCGGCTTCCTCTCGGCTTTTACGGCTCCCCTCAGCTCTCTGCTTTCTCCAAGCACAGACTCCCAGCAAGGGCAGGGCGGATTCTGCTGCTCCACTAAGGCAAGAGAGGAAGTTAAACACGCTGCCCAGAAGCCAGCAGGACTGACTCCATTTAATCTCTGACTCAGATGCAAGTGCCACCCACTACTAGGTATCCCCTGGTCTCCATCAGCCAAAGGGTCCCTGCTGCATCAGGGCACAGACAGACAGGCTAGCAGGGCTCCAGCCATTACGGAGATGGTCATGTCTCTATGCAGTACACCGCCAGCTAGCACAGGGACAGAGAGCTGGGAATGAAGGCGGCATTGTGCTCCATGGCCCGCCTTGAACGTGAACGCATTCGCCTCACACTTGTCAGACTTTGCAATTAGCTGATTCCACGTGGCAAGCAGGGCCAGGCAGAAAGAGGACGGACGCATCCGCGAGATGCCTTGGAAGCTGTCTGTTAAACTTACTCTAGACTCTTCAGAGGAAGAGCCGGTCCAGGTAAATCCTTCTGGAGACGGAAAGCACCGATCTCTAAAGAAATGCATTTAGGCGGAGTTGCTGTACACTCAATTCCCACCTCCACCAGAGATTTCCCGGGTGACTTGATTATTTGTATTCCTGTAGCATGTAGGAGCAGAGTTTGGGCAAGTCGCACTATCTGCACCTCTGCAAAATGGGGACGATCTTTCCTTTCATCTCAAGCCCCCAGTCCTGCGCCCGGATCTACACAGGGCGACCTCTGCACCTTCCCAGAGCCCCACTGACATCCCCATGGAGGAAATGGCAGAATTAGGGCCTCTTTGGTACATGACTGTCTTGCTATCCTTGTGTACAGCACCTAACACACTACAATGCCAGTCTCCCCAGTAAATAACGGAGCGCTGTCTACTGAAAACATTGAGATCAAGCATTTCAGGGCAGCATCCTGCCCTGTGTTCTGCAAAACCCCGTGTGAATTTCATCAAACACGCATAGTCTATTAAGGACCACTGCGCCAGCCAGAGGTTGATGGCGTCGCACCAGACGTGATATAGTGTCGCTCCCAGAGCTGGCTCAATCCTGCAGATCCACACATCTCTGGGGCAGCCCTGCAGGCAGCACCAGGTAGGGTCAGGGGGCGCACCCCTTCACGCACTGATGGAGAGTGAGTTTTTGCATCCCTAAGTGAGACACGGATTTCACACAGGAAGTGTGTGAGAACGTTCAATCAGCCATCGGTCAGAGAACGTTCAATTTCCTGCGACCATCTGAACTCTGCTTGCAGCCTAGGTAGACAATTCGTCAACGCTCTCTACGGTACTCGATTGCATCTGCATCGGGGGTTCTGGCAGCCCAGCTCCAAGGGGATGTTAAGTCAGCGTTCTACGAAAGCTTTATAAACAACTACTTTTCCTTACCTGCACTACCACTGTCCCCGCCCATTGCTAAAGATGGAGAGAATTTTTAAAAAGCAATTCCCTCTGCAGTCCTGACCGGTTTCCACTTCTGAGCTCGGGCAATGAAAATCCAGTCAGCTAGTTTTACTGGTGGCTGGCGAGCGTTGGGTTCAAGACGCTTCCATTGCCCCTGCCCATCACCCCAACACATCTCCGCTTATGAAGATGTTTCCAGTGATACTGGGTTTTGGGAAACATATTAAAAAAAAAAATCTAAATTTTGGTCCAGACTCGTGTCTGAAAGAAGCACGTAGGAACGTTCTAACCTGCCACTGTCGGGCTCCTTAAGAAGAATGATGTCAAACGCCTAAACCAGCACAGCTTCTCGTTCTGCTCTTAGTGCCAATGGTGGAATCTGAACCTCAGAAACCCAGATGCCTAAGGGAGTTGCGTGCCTGTGTTTGACTCCCAAAGCTGCATGGCAGTGGACACTGTTGTGTTAATGCCTTTGATTTATCTGTACATCTATCCAGCTACTGATCTGGGATCTTAAACAAGGGCTTCCCAAGGGACCTGGTAGCATCTAACCAAATAGTGCTTTGAATACTGAGAAGTGTATTATAACCATAGCCAGCCCTTGCAAGGATCATGGCTGGAAGATGACTAACAGGGAGGCCAAAGACTGGGTCCGTGGCCCTGATATCAGTGGACCATAGAGACACCAATCTGCATGACAGTCAGGCGTGAAATCATGAGTTTTGGAAGAAGGCTATTAAAGTCACCGACCCTAACAGGGAAGTGGCAAGAAAAAAAGAAGTAGTGCTATAACCGTAGCCAATTCCTGACCGGCCGCCACACAACGGAGCAGGCCAAACTAGCATCTGTACAACAGAGCTGGGCTGAGAAAGGAAATTCTGTTCACAGAGAATTTCGCTATTTTGTTTCATTCCAATTCAGAGAGAAACCCAAACAGTTCACATTTTTTAGTGGAAGGGGATGGGAACCAGGAATCCTGGAAGCTCTGGGGTCTAGTGGAGCTATAAAATAGCAGTGTAGACATTTGGGCTTAGGCTGAAGGCCGCTCGTGGGCCAGCTGTGGGTATTTCCTTGCAGTGTAGACATACCCAAGCCGGCAGGAACAGCGCTGCGTTCCCACCAAATCATCATCAAAATCAAACTGTCACTGCAGAACTTTTCACCTTTGCCCAGGCAAATTCTGACCGAAAAAGGTTTCATCTGAATTTTTCCCCGAGTAGCTCATTACAGTAGCACCCAGGAGCTGATTCTCCTGCTCACGTTCATGTCAACAGCAAAACTCTGGTTGACTTGAATGGGGCCAGGATTTCACCTTCCGTTTCTAACACACAACTGTCCAGAGCGAGGGATAGCTTTTTCTTTACGTAGCTTCTTGCTGCTTGAGTGCCATTATTCTAAGTGTTTCCGGCTGCCAGGCGCATAGGCCGAGTTGGCTTCACTGCTAATTGATGTGCCATGCTGCCCATTCCTTTCATCGGCGGGTAGGACATCTTTGTGCCATTTTGTCCAGCGTTTGCTCTGTCCAGATGAACAAAAATGAATGCAAGACTCTGTGTATTTTGCTAACAGCAACTGATCATTCATATCTGCTTTCCAAGCATCTGCGCTGTTTGGGTCAGTTTCACTTTACAACTCAGGGAAACTATTTTTTTAGTCATATGATTCTTTTTTTTTTTTTTTTTTGGAACACCTACATTTGGGTCCTAAACTAGGCTGATTTCTCTTTGGAAGAAGAGTGATGTCAAATGTGTCCTCTCTGTGTGAAGGCAGGGGAACCGTGTCCCAATTTTCACTCAGCGCCCATCCCCCTTTTAAATTGTGGATTTCTCCAAAACAATGTTGTAGAGGCAAACTCTATGCTCCTTCACTACAGCTAGGGAGACAGAGGCTATTCTTTCCCCACTAGCATCTAGGATCCCCAGCACACCCACACAATGTTCTGGGGCAGAATTCAGCATAATGAGAAATGCAAGGAGAAGTGCCTCTTTCTTTGACATACTATTAATTGCTTACAAACTGAAAACTCTTTCCCCATGCTAAGTTTTCCCCCTACTGTTACTCACACCTTCTTGTCAACTGTTTGAAATGGGCCATCCTGATTATCACTACAAAAGTTTTTTCTCCTGCTAATAGCCCACCTTAATTGGTCTCTTTCTTTCAATGTTCTCTGTGTATATCTATCTATCTTCCTACTGTATGTTCCTCTCTAGTCACCTGATGAAGTGGGTTTTAGCCCACGAAAGCTTATGCCCAAATACATTTGTTAGTCTCTAAGGTGCCACAAGTACTCCTCGTTCTTTTTAGTGCTGAAATAACTCTTCATCCTCTACCTTCCACTGGAGGCAGCCAGGGTTGAATAGGACTGTGGGCAGCTCAGTGAACCCGAGCAGCTCGGAGCTTTAAGATACAAGAATGGATCTCACCGCAGCTTCCTTGCAGGGCCTGCCAGACCACGGATGCATCTCATTCAGAATCCAACAGCAGCAGTATTAATTATTATTATTATTAACAGGTGCAAGCAGCACTATTCCATAAGTATCTATTAGAGGAATCACTTGCCAATGGAAGTTTCTTGCTGACGGCCGTTGTTAACATGCCTTGAAGCACAAGAACGGCCAGACTGGGTCAGACCAATGGTCCGTCTAGCCCAGGATCCTGTCTTCTGACAGTGGCCAGAGCCAGATGCTTCAGAGGGAATGAACAGAACAGGGCAATTATCGGGTGATCCATCCCCCAGTGTCCAGTCCGAGCTTCCGGTAGTCACAGGTTTAGGGACACCCAGGGCATGGGGCTGTGTCCTTGACCATCTTGGCTAATAGCCATGGATGGACCTATCCCTCCAGGAACTGATCTAATTATTTTTTGAACCCAGTTATACTTTCGGCCTCCACAACATCTCTTGGCAATGAGTTCCACAGGTTGGCTGTGCATTGTGTGACATACTTCCTGGTTTGTTTTAAACCTGCCGCTTATTAATTTCATTGGGTGACCCCTGGTTCTTGTGTTATGTGAAGGGGTAAACGCTTCCCTATTCACTTTCTCCACCCCATTCATTTGATTTTATAAACCTCGATCATATTCCCCCCTCAACACACACACATACACACAGTCATCTCTTATCTACGATGAACAAGCCTAGTTTAAATCTCTTGGTCTAGAAGCTGTTCCTCACCCTTATATAATTTTTGTTAGCCTTCTTTATACCTTTTCCAATTCGAATGCATCTTTTCTGTGATGGGGCGACCACATCTGCACACAGCATTCAAGATGTGGGTGTACCATGGATTTATAGAGTGGCATTATGATATTTTCAGTCTTATCCCCTTTCCTAATGGTTCATAACATTGTTAGCGTTTTTGACTGCCGCTGCACATTGAGTGGATATTTTCAGAGACCTCCCCATAATGCCTCCAAGATCTCTTTCTTGAGTGGAAATAGATCATTTAGACCCCGTCATTTTTTATGAAGGTTAAAATTCATGTTTCAGTTCAACAGGGGGTTAAAAACCACCTGTGATGAAATTAACGCGGAAAAAGGCCTTTTCATGTAAAGTGCCATTTATTTTTTTTTCCATGATGAAAATAGTTAAAAAAAATTGCACCAACAAAATGCTCAATACACTTTCTCCTTCACCTCCAAAACCAAGCGCAAAAGCAAAACAAAAATATCCTAAAGCTTTCGAATCTTAGAACTCCCTACCATTTTCGATTTAAATAAGAGGCAAAAAAGATACACCCCCCACCCCAGAGCCTCATGGTTCATATACATGACCAAAAAACAGTACATAGTCATTCAGAGCACATGATCTCACCAGTTCAATTAGAATTGTTTTTTTTTTTAATTAACCCAAACACTTTGTATAATACATTCAATCCTCAAGAGTTACCAGATTTGATGGAATATAAGTGCACTCTAGGAAAAAAAATAATGAATGGGTTGTTGGAAAACATCAAAACAGGCATGCACTCAGTGATGAGGCTTCAGATTCTAGCTCTCAAATCTTTGCTAGCTCTAAGACATGTCTTCCCTTGGGCTATTAAACTGTACCTCTTTTCTTCCTGCTTACTAAATATTATGGGACACTCTGGCAAATGGACAGAGAGAGGCATACTAGAGTGAAATCTGAAACCTGCAGCATAAGCTTCGGTTTGGAGCAGCAGCGGAACCTGTCTCCCCTTCTTCTGGACGTCAGGAGATGGTAAAAGCTTTGCAGACGTTCCCCCGAACAGAGTAAGAGATCGGCCTTCTTCCAGCCCTCTCAGCTGCATTAGTGTCCTATTGGTCTGATTAACCAGAACCCAGGTACGAGAGCACCTGATAATCTGATCAAATAAGGTAACTCCGGGGTAAAAATATAGGCCTTCAAAAAAGTAAAAATGACATCAGTGCTTGAGCCACTGGTACTATTTGAAAAAATAAGCACAACCCACTACATTTGTGTGTGTGTGTGTGTTTTTTAAACACCCAGCATATCTGAACCACAATCAGCAGCATGAAATGCATCTATGGGCGGGGAGGGAATCCCCCACCCCTCATTACATTATTACACTGTCAACGTGCTAGTTGAAAGACTTTACTCAACACTGGCTGGCACCTTGCCCTTCATCAAGGGGGTGAAACCGACACCATACAGACATGGCAGGTGCTTCATGAGTGATCAGGTTCCGCCCGACATCCTTTCCTTGTCCGGTAGATTCGATACATTCCCAAGTGGAACGCGGTCACAGGAAAAGAATGTATGCGTTTTGGGGGAGCGGCAGGGGTGTGTGGGGAGGGGCACGGATATATCTGCTGCCTACCCACTAACGGGACTGTCCATTAGAAAGCAGCTATGGCCAAGCTTTCCAAGCCTCACAAATCATGCTCCCGCCCCCGTTCCCCGAATTTACAAGTTCACAATTGACCTTTGCAGCCGCCACAGGCTGGCTCAGGTTGTTCCTTTAACAGCAGCACAGGAATGCGAGGGCTGAGGACGCAGACAGCGTCTGCCCATTAAGCCAAGACACCGCGCTTCAGGAGACCTGACAAAGATGAGATTTCTAGACGCTAGCCAAAGGGAACTCGCTCCTCACAGAGACCCTCTCCCCCCAAAGCTGCGAGGGCAAGGGCATGAGTCATTCCTATGGCTTGTATTTCTACGGCAGGCAGGAAAAGAAAGGGTTTTGTTTTTTTTTTTAAAAAAAGGCTCTTTGAACAGCCCCTGTCCATGTGATCCATGCAGGTTATCTTCCCACCTCATGAGACTCAACCGTTACAGCAGAACAAGGCCCTTCCTTGCTCCCGTAACTGCAAGGTACGTACCGATCATCCCCTAAACTAGAGAGGTAGCTTGAGAGAAGCAAGATTCCACCAAAGGTGGGCAGGCCCTTCCGGTTAACTATTGTTTAACCTCTTATTCCTTTCCCTCAAGGAAATGAAGA
Source organism: Macrochelys suwanniensis (assembly GCA_033296515.1). Lineage (NCBI taxonomy): Eukaryota > Metazoa > Chordata > Testudines > Chelydridae > Macrochelys > Macrochelys suwanniensis. The sequence continues at coordinate 7,335,120 of CM065799.1, forward strand.
ACCGAATCCACCCTAAGAAAGAGATAAATACACGCGGCGAATTCCATACATACTCCTGCTAGTCACAACAGGACAAGCGAGGCCTAGTACAGTCTCACAAGAGTGTCTGGATCAGCTCGCACACTCATCGAATGGCAGTCAGTCACTTGCACTTCGCCATCCGGGTCTCCTTGCCCAGTCTACAGGAAAACGTTTCCGAGAACCAGGCGGCTCACATGGAAAGGTAGAAAGCAAGATCTGCTTGCCCAAGGCAGTGGGGTCAGGGCAAGACTCTACTCCCAGCTCGGCAGCAGAAAAGAGAGCATGCGACTGGTGTCCCCCTTCTAGGGAGCATTATGGAGCTTTTCATGGTTCAGAGGTTGCCAGCAGGATTGTCGCTAGATGAAGCACATCTGGAGTTACCACTCCACCTATCACAATTATGGAACGACGCTGCACGGGGATTTGTACTGGCCTTCGGCGGGGAACGCCGAGCAACGGGGAAAGCAGTCCTAACTCGAAGTAGCAGCGCTTCCGCCATGGAAGAGGCTAAAACTGGACAGGACTCCTAACTACTGGAGCTGAAGATGGAGGGGGCCCGGGAGAGGTGCTGCAATGGGGCAGGCAGCTCTGTGCAACAGTTCAGCCACCGCCCGGTGGCATCCTGACCTATCAGAAGAGTGAAGAGCCGTGCACCGTGTCTGGGTGGCTTTAAGAGGTCTTTCCCCTACCCAAGGAGCATGTGCCATCACACTGGCGGAGGGGGAAATTCTGCCCAGGCAAAGAGGACAGTTTAAGACACCCAGCTCTCGTTAACGCCAATAGGAGTTCGGCACCTAATGGTCCTTGGGGAAGTCTACCCCAGAACTTGATTGCTTTGGGCTAGTTACATCACAAAACTAGTTCCAACGTGTGGTTTCATTCCTCCAGTGGCCTTGTACAGCATCACGCCAGCTGGTCATAAGATAGCTGGAGTCACAGCTACCTCGCCCTGGTCTTCTGCCTTACCGTGGTTGTCTGAAGGCTGCTGGTTGAATGTACAATTATACAGGTAAAAACCAGCCATGCTAACACAGTGGGACCAAGCAGGGGAGGGGAGGGAAGAGAATGAACTTCCAGACTAGGTATAATCCGGGGGAGATCACAGGTTTGAAACCCTCTGGTGGGAGCTGCGGGGAAAAGATCAGTGCTGGAGGAAAAAAACAAAACAAAGCCCAACAATCCTGACCACTAGCAGACAGCTTGGAGACCTTTTCAAACAGGTAAAGAATCCTGGGTGGAAATCTGCTGTTTGGCTTCCTGTAGGATTTGAGGCATCTCACCCACCCCTCCCTGCCTCTCCAAAGAAAGTTTCTAAGAACACCTGCATCTGCCACAGTCCTCGTGGGAGATGGTTCTCACTGGACTGTGGAGCAGCAAAGAAAATGTGCAAAGGATCAGCTGCACCCCAAGAGCCTTTGGAGTTTGCATCACACTCCTGGGTTGCTGCTAGATCAGCCTGGTCAGTGCCGTGAGTAGAGCCGAAGGAAGATCAGGACTTTTCTTCCCTGGGCCAGTAGCTAAGGATTCAATTCCCAGCACAGTATCTCTGCACTGGCTGCAGAGCATGCTGGAGCTGCCGAGAAACGCACGCTTTCCCTTTGTATCGCCAACTGTCGGGTGCAAGACGCAGTCTTCCTTTCAGAGCGTGGAAGGGCAGGTGGGCAATAATGCTGCTGCAGTCGCTGGAGGGTGCTGTCTCCATCACAATTCGGGCAGGCCCAAGCTCCTGAGCTTCACATTGATCGGAAGAGTAGCCAGTATTGCCCTGCGGTCTGTTATTAATTGGCTCAGACTCATTTCCCTTTCTTAGCAGGCTAACTGCCAAATGTGGCAATGTAGTAGCCCAAGATGATCACTGAACACACAGTGTGTGTCTGGAATATCCTCGAAAACCCCACATTTTAAAAGCAGAAACTTTTCCTCGCTACACATGGAAGAAGATCAGCAGGGAAGAAAGTTGGGCTACTAGAAATCAACTTTCCAATGCACAGTAATGCAAAAGGACCTCAAAGCTACATGAAGAAAAACAGGATTCCCAAGTCAGTCTTTTCTCCACCCTCTGGTTAGGACAGAGCTCTGTCTGGACACAAAGAGGAACAGGACGAGGGGAGCTGAAGAAAGGCTTCCCTGTTAAGGAGCTGAATGTCAAACAGACAAAAGGAAGGTGGGAGAGAATTCAGTGCTACTCTTCTTTTCCCAGCTAGGCTAAAAATATTACCCATGAACCATCTCTTTGTTCTTGCAGCGCCCTTGCTAATTTCCCCAAGCAAGCTCAAGGAATCGACTAGTCTCAACATCTTCACTTCCCCTTCTCTGCCAAGACACATGCAACAGCTGTCCCCTCTGGCAACTGTGCCTGCCCTCACCCCAGCCATTCTGCATTGATCGGTTTCTCGGCGTCCAGTGCTCGAGCTTTCTACACAAGGCATTTCCAAGCCCACGCCAAAAAGGAAGAGTACAAAGCACGTGATCTCTCCCCGCCCCTGCAGACACACCATATTTTTGAATAGGTTTCAAAAGGGACAACATAAGCAGCAGCACACTTCCCAAATGTCAGAAACTTCAAAGACTGAGCCACGCTTGAACGCAGGCATGAAAAAAAAACAAACCAACAAAGCAAGCCCGTTTCTGCTCGTTTGCTGGAGGACGGGCATTTCCCAAAGGATGGGGCTTTGCCGTGTTGGGAAGGGGATGGGGGAGGGCGGTTCTGTCTTCTACTGAAGGGCAGGAAATGGTGACAGACGGGCAGATGGATGGACACAAGGCAGCTGGCTTTGCCGTCACATGGCGGTGCGGGTGGGGGTGCTGGGCTGGTTTAACCGCAGCGTTTTACACAGCCAGCCTGCAAAATCCACCTCTTCCACTTCAGAGCGTTTGATAAAGGCGTGATTCTGAAAGGGGAAAAGAGAGAGTAAAGCACATGCATCTCTTTGGTCTAGCACAGCTCACGAGACACGCCGTACTCCCTACCACAAAGTCCTCGCTCTTGGACTTGGTCTACATACTTACTTCGGTAGAACGACATTGCTCAGGGGTGTGAAAAATCCACACCCCCGAGTGACAGTTATACCAACCATAACCCCCCCGTGTAGACAGCGCTATGTCCTGCTGACACAGTACCGCCTCTTGGAGGGGGAGTTATTAATGTGACGGGAGAGCTCTCTCCTGCTGGTTTAGGGCTTATCTCCACTTCCCGGGGGATCCGCACGTGGCGATCGATCTACCGAGGGTCGATTGAGCAGGTCTAGTCAAGTCCCACTAAATCGACTGCCGCTCTCTCTCCCGTCACGAGAGGCATAAGGTAAGTTTCCCGTCGACCCAGCGCGGTGTAGACACCGCAAAAGTCAACCTGAGCCGCGCCGACTCCAGCTACGCTATTCCAGTTCTTCACGGAGCTGGAGTTGCGTAACGTAGGTCGACTTAGCCCCCTAGTGTGGACCTGCCCTTAGAGCAGGGTGGCCAGCCTGTGGCTCCGGAGCCGCATGTGGCTATTCAGAAGTTAACACGCGGCTCCTTGTCTAGGCACCGACTCCGGGGCTGGAGCTACAGGCGCCAACTTTCCAATGTGCCGGGGGTGGCTCACTGCTCAACCCCCTGGCTCTGCCACAGGCCCTGCCCCCACTCCACCCCTTCCCACCCTCCTCTGAGCCTGTCGTGCCCTTGCTCCTCCCCCTCCAAGTCTCTTGCATGCCATGAAACAGCTGATCGGGAGGTGTGGGGAGGGAGGGGGAAACACTGATCGGTGGGGCTGCCGGTGGGTGGGAGGCACTGGGAGCGGCGGCAGCGGGGGGGGGGGGGGGGGGGAGCTGATGTGGGGGGCTGCTGACGTATTACTATGGCTCTTTGGCAATATCCATTGGTAAATTCTGGCTCCTTCTCAGGCTCAGGCTGGCCACCCCTGCTGTACAGCGTCTTCTCCAGATGCATTAAAGCGGTGCAGCTACGCTAATGTACATTTGTAGTGCAGCCTTGCCCCCCGAAGTCCGTGTAGGAGGGTCACTGAGACCAGACAAGGGACGGCAGCGCCCAGCGGCAGGATGCTGGAGCAATTACATAATCCGAGACGGCGGCTGCACTCGGCTAGCTTCATCAAGCCCCTCTCAGGTCTAATGCGGCCATCTGATAGCCAGCGCTGGCGTAACGAGGGCTTCCCAGGCAATGTTTTACGGGGCACGAATGGGAGGATGAAGGGTTGCCACAGGGTGATGGTCTCTGCTATACTAGCTAAAGCCAGGAGATCGGTCTCCCCAAAGCAGTTCTAACCCAACAGCGGGGTCTAGATCACCCAATGACTCATCATGTTGCTAATGGTTTGGGCTGACAGATGCTTGTGCGGCAGTGACAGCTTCTTGCTGGAGTCACGCTGTACTGCCAGCACTGTTCTGATGGAGTTAGAGGACCGGCTTGTTCTGTTCTCCAGCCAACAAAACCAGCTTTTTCGATAGATGTCCAACTAGCTGTTGTTTTCAAGCGTGGGGCTGGGTTTTTTGGTTTTACGATAGTTTATCAGTAGGGGAGGGGCTGACAGCCACACTGCTATCTAATTGGCTGATGCGCTGCATATGATGGAATGAACAGACAGTGGAGACAGAGCCCCACTGAACAACAAAATACATGCGGCCCAACTGGCAGCCTTGTGGGAGGACACCTAGCATGGGGAGGCGAGGGGGAGGGACGCAGCTCCAGGTGCACAGGCAGAGCGGTGTGTGGCCTCAGAACTGGCTTAGCAAAGCTCCGGAGCTGCAAATCTTGTACTCCACCCCCACGGGCAGAGAGGGTTAGATGCAGAACTGACCCAGAGCGGGCAGGATCTGAGGAGCCTGCACCCCAGACTTGTGGGAAGCACAGGTCATAGAAGCTCCCTGTGTGCTGTCACGCTGGGAGATGGCAAGTACAGGATCTGCCACTCTACAGAACCGCCAGCCATTGCACCGGGAGAGGGGAGGCAGGTGATGCAGCCCAGAGCAGCAGCTCCAAGAGGTATGGGGGCAGGGGGGCAGTCTCCCCCTCCCAGTACACAGCTGCTGAGGAAACCAGTGCGCAGCTGGGGAGAGGATCTGGAGCTTAACAGAGAAAACTGATCTCCCAAACCGCCTGGGAAGACATGGAGATTTCTCTGACCGAAACTACTCCTGTTTTCCTTCCCCAAGACTTTTCTGAGGAATCATGTTAGGAAGGCCTGGTGCCTGCTCTGGGCTTGGTTAGAAGGATGGGCTGCAGGACCTACGTGTATTGGGCCCGGTTCTGGATGACTGTAAATGCCATAAATCTGACTGGTATTTTCCTGTAGCTTTTCCCTCACCTCCCACTCAGTTCATCCTTAATGTCGCTTTGGAGCTCCCAGTGTCTCAAGAGGAGGAAACCAAATGCAACAGCAGCTGCTTCTGGTAAAAGAACGGAGGGGAACCCCGCCCACAATGCAAGCCCGAGCTGTCCACACCACAAAACAACTTGCAGCTCCCCACTTACCATCAGCATCTTCAGATCTGCCCGTTCTGCTGGATTTTTAATTAAGCTGAGAACAGAAGAAAAGGCAGGAAAGATCTGTCAGACCCCTCTTGTGACAAGCTGCTTATCTGGCCAGGCAGGTGTCTGGTTTATTTGGAAGCCAGAGAATGCGGCCTTCAGCAGACCTAGACCTGGTCACTTCTATCACTACTCTAAAAGTGGCTTTATGCACCCACTGCTGAGGGACACCCTCCAGGCCTATCCTAGCAGATTCCTGGAGAGCAGGATTCCCTTGAACAGCCAGACCTTTACGTCAGATCTATCCAGGTTCTCATGCCACACCACAGTATCCATGCACTTACCAAACCCGGCAGTAGGCTTAGGCTCATAGAAAAACTTCAGGGAACCTGGTTATGAAGGTCCAGGTCCTGTTGGGAACGTTACTCAGAGAGTCTAGCAGAGGTTGCTGCTAAATGGCTCCCACCCTCATTTGAAAATAAAGATGAGAACGTACGTTTCCAGCAGTGACCAGCCATTTTAGGTGCCCAGCTTGAAACACCAGAGAGACGCCTTATTTTGAGATGGAGCTGCTGTTCTCCCTTTCTGAAAATCAGGCTCCTTCAAGGAGTTTCAAGTTGGGCACCCAAAAATTGAGGATCTCCAAGTCATTAGTCACGGTGGGAAAATTTAGGCCTAGAAAGCTGCAAAAGATCAACCCATGTCTGAGACCGAAGTGCATCCATGAACCAAAGCAAAGCTGCCGGGTCTCAGTTCAGGCCCACAAGTCATGATGTTGCCTCATTAGGCATATCTAATATGGGGGCTGACAGCATCCCTTAATGTTGAAAATTAGCACTGTAACGTCTAAATACAACCAAGCCCGCCTTCCCAAGTACACAGTCTACATTAATTACAGGTTCTTCTGAACACGAGTCTTAACCAAAGGTAGCTGAACTGGCAGTGTCATCAGAGCATGAAGCCCCAAACAAGGCAAGTCCAACTGAAGAAAAACAATCCCTTCTACGTGAGGAGAAGGCAAGAGATTGAGAGAGAAGATCACATGCTCCTAGAAACATTCTAGGCAAGCTTCCTCCGGGTCAGTGTTTGGAAGGATACCACATCATGGAGAAGGCGGTCAATAAACCAGCATCGGTTGCAGAGTTTATCTGGGCATCTACCAAAAGTTTGATCATAAATACAGACTGGGGGAACTGGATGACTCAAGCAACCAACCCACACTGGTAGCAATTCCAAGCCATTACCCAACAGCCATTTTTGTAGCCTGTATGAAATGGGCTGGTGGTCTTAGTTCATGTCTTAGTAAAACACGCGCCCACATAAGAGCTCACAGGGATCACAGATGGAACGGATCAAAAGGACTGACTGAGGGTGGTCCCTCCAGGCACATCGGCAGGGGCCCATGGGAAAACGTGTGCTGCTACTGCCAGCCTTATTATGGGATGGAAAGTTTCAATCCCTGGGGCTGCCAAACCAGCCCCGGGCACAGCCTCAATGTTCACTGGTAGAAAAAGATCCTTACCATTTATTTACAAACTCCTGGAAGTCTTGTGTGAAAACTCCATTCGGCAGCTTCGGAGGAGGCTGGGAAAAGAAGCAGAAGGGTTTTCTGCATGAATGGGTCAGGAAGAAGCACAGTCACTGAAAGGCTGCAGCCTGAAGACCTGACTGCTCATACGTGTTTCCCTTCAAACCTCAGAACCAAGCAACTATTGCTTCCCTTTACAGCCACTAGCCTCCCATCAGTGCATATCTTCTGCCAGTTCTACCATTCAAGGCCTCCGAAGGAAAACCTTGCCCCCCACCCTAGGTAAAGCCCTTTTAGCTAGGTGCACAGGGGAAGCAGAGCTGCCTGCTTTTGAAGCATTAGCTATTAGCCGCTGTCAAAAGGTTGGAGTTCAACATCCCAGATCAGTGTTCTGACCAGACACAGCAAATCCCACATACCTGAAACCCTACCGCAGATGGAACTAACTCAACAGGTACAACTACAGTTAGGTAACAACTCATCACGTCACCTTGCAGGGAAAGCTGCTCCTCCCACAGACTAGTCACGCCTCCTTACTGGGACACACTCACTTTAAGACCCCAGATTGTAATTTACCTTAAGGTTTTTCAAAAAGAGACCAGGCGTTCGCCCCATGCTGAGAACACTGGGGTGATCTGGCTCCTAGCAGAGGGATTGTTTATCCTTCACAGGTCTATGGAGGAGTTTGTTCTAAATGGCTGATTACTGAACAAAATAGTTCATTAACCGCCAAGGCTCCCCCTTTCTACTCTTCTCACCGTTCCTTCAAACATATTATAAGCCCTTGTCTGCAAGGTCTTATTCCAGAGCTAAAGGCAGTTTAGTGTTGTAGACTTTAATACCAAGAGACAGGAAGAGCAAATGGGAGAGACAGGATGGGATCCAATACAAATAGAGTGAGTAGGAGAGAAGGAGATTTTATTGAAGCTTTCAGTTCTTGTTACCCCTTTAACTGATAAGGATTTTCAATCTATTCTGAGTCAAGAGACTCCGAAAAACTCCAACAGAGGGAAAGGAGATGAAAGGTGATTTCAAATACCAACCTCATTAACAATATAGTCCAGCAGTTCGAAGATGGCCATTGCAGGCCGACTGTCCATTCCATGGCCTGTATAGTTAAGAGGACAAAGGCAGGGTAAGAAACTGCACATGGACGAAGGTAACAGAACCTGCACAGCGGAGTTTAGACTCTGATGGAAGCAAAAGCAAGACGATGGGGACGGATTTTTTTAAAAGCCCGTTTTGAGCTTTATGGTTTCAACCTCTGCTACCAAAGCACTGATCCATTTAATAGCTGGGAGCATTTGGGAAGCACAAGATCATATAGCTTGGAGGGCTGGAAGTGGACCAAGAAGCCTTTTGCCTTTAGATCAGCAGTTCAAACCCAGCCACTCAATAATTACCATCTAATGGCTGTTCAGAGATGAATTTGGTGGCCTCAGTCCAGCTCCCCGATATGTTCAGATCTCAAATACACCACAACTGGCACATATTTGGCCCCTTTGGGATCAGTCTAACCAGAGACCAAGGAGCAAATGGGCTGCTGAAACTGAACTTGCCCTTCCCCCTAGGCCAGGATTCAGGTACGTTAGCAGGAAGCTTGCTCTGCCAATACAAAGGCTGTCCCTGACCTGTGGGTAACAGCAAAGCAATAGCACATTGCCAGAGATACAAATTTCCAACTCAAAGTTCTGCACAGTTTGGCCAAGATTTTCTAATGATTTTGTAGGCCCAACTTGACACTCCTTACAGGGACCTGATTTTCAAAGGGCTGAACACCAGACCTCGGAAAATCAAGCTCCTTTCGAAGTGTATGAAGTTGAACACATCAAATCACTTTGGAACATCTTGGCCCTCATGTGTATGCTGCCTTTATGGGAGACTGATTTTACCCACGTATTTTGTAAAAACCAGAGAAGCAAGAATTAGTGCTGGGTTCTGTTTCCAGTGTTTAGGTATAGGCCAGTCTTCCGCAGAACAAATTCCCATAGAACCCTTACGTATTTGCCTTGCTTCAATTCCACGTCCAAACGCAGAGAAATGATGAAAGCCCATTAATGGCCCTGGATTGTTTCATAGTTCTAACCCAGCCCCATAAACCAAAAAATCATCCCAGCAGACAAGTGTCAATTTCAGCCCCTACCACTGACAGGGCGCCCTGGGGGTCTGGGCCGCGGTGAGATGCTGTGAGGTTCTCCCTCTGCCCCATCGACCATGGGACGGCCAAATATCGCTTCCAGTTCCTTGGAGTCTGGTGGGGGGATTGGGTACCTTCCGATAGACAGCTCCACCAGGGAGAGACCCATGCTCCAGATGTCGGACTGAACTGAGTAATGAGTGCCCTGCAACCGCTCAGGCTGTAATGAAAAGTCACAGATGTGCCTCAGTAATACTGTACTTCCCAACAGAAGAGAGGTCACTACACGCAAGAGACTCCACTGACTGGAAGTCATTTGTGGCTACGGCACATTACTGCAGAGAAACTCTGCCTCACATGGAAGGATACAAAACACTCCCCACTAATTATACATTTAAATGAAATAGACACAGACTCTCTCTCTCCCCTCTCCTCGCCCCCCACACCTTCAGGCTAAAGTGGCTCTTGCAAACTGCAGTTTTTCTGTTTCGAGGCTGGATTGCTGCGAGGACAGGCTGTTTGAAAACTCACTCAGTCTTCTTTATAAACTAGAATCCTCGGAGGGCCTGCAACTCTTGACACCAGCAGGAAACATTAATATGCTCAGAGGAAATATAGGGGGTGGGGGGGGATTTCTGCTACCTAGAAAGGTCATGTCCACAGAACGTATAGTGCAGGTTTTATATACTTAAATGCTACTCGAGTGCAGCTCTTCTTTTATGTTCTGCTATGGCCAGAAGAGTGACTGACACCATGGGGTTATTTTCTCAGTGTATCCAGATTTAGTTTACTCAGTATACAAGTAAAAAAAAAAAAAAAAGATGATTTTCTTAACTGCCCCATACGACAAACTCCCAGATAGAGTCTGAAAACCTAGCTGGGTTTTCTGCTCCTTGCATCACTGCAGAACGAACAGAAGTCACAGCTGCCAGTAGAGAGATGACTCAAAATCACAGAGAGCTGATGGACTGAGAAAGAAGGGGACTTTTTTTTTTCTTCAGCCTGTCTTAACCATAACTGCATTTGAAGAGGAACAGTGCCCAAAATACAAAGACGTTCAGAGGGAAGGATACAAGTGCAGGCTGACAGCACCCCTAAGAACCCACATCTTTGTTTGGGGAGATGCACACTATACGCCAACCCACTGAGGCGAACGAGCTAAGGATCGAGTGCCAGTACAGGTTTGGAGTTTTGTAATGATACTGGTCAGTAAATCCCTTGCTGATGAAAGCAAAGGAAACTGGCTAGAATGGGAGTTGTGCACGTTTTCACAGACATACAAGAGTCAATATGCACCAATTCCATTGCAGATAGAGAAGTTACATTGCACCAGACTGCGTGGATAGAAAGAGAAAGCCCAACAGCATCTAATGATTAAAGAAACTTCAACTTAAACATCTCACCTCTGTCTGAAATTCTTCTACCTATTGCTACAAGTAACACCTGGGGTCACTGTCACTTCTCGTTTTCCAGTTCATGAGGGGCACTCGACGCCACTTTGGACCCGATTCCCCATTGCCCCACACCCTGTGGAATATCTGCACTAGTGCAAAGCAAATGGAACCCGCTACCATTCTGGCTTTCACTTTGCAACTGGTGTGAATGACCGCACAAGGCGCAGGGCAATGGAGAATGAAGTGTTTTATGGAGTCCATTTCAGAGTTTTCCCCTGAAGAAGCCAATATCCCGTAGGTGACTTGGTTCTTTCCACATAGAAACAAGAGCGAGGGGAGAGCATTTTTTAGAAGTTGCAAGTGCAACTGTAAGCCCCAAATATTGGCAGGGGGACTCAGGAGCACATGTAGGCCTTCAAACTACTTTTAACTCTTTTTTGAAACGGACTCGTTTTAAGGTTGATGGCATCCCTTTAAAAGAAGCAGATTTATGTAAGTACACAAAGGTGTTCTTCGTACATCTAAAAAAAATAAATCAAGCTGGAGACAGAAGTGAAGTGAGGTCTTTATCTAGCCCCCAGTGATGTGTCCATATATTACAACTACCTCTCTGGTGGGCCAGGCTGCTAGTTTTGGCATAGAAGGGTGTAACAGCAGGACACTACAGGCCAGGCTGAGTGCTGGTGGAGTTGTGAGTGATCCTGGACACTATGCTAACGCTCTGTCTGGCTCCTGAGAGTGGTAAATCCCTCTCCCTTGTAGGATACATCCAAAGGTTGACATAAGAATAAAGGGGCTTACAGACATGTAGGATCGAGTCCCCACAAAGGAGTTTGCCATGGAGTCAATGAGCTGACCGCTAACCCCAAAGTCACATAGCTTTATCTCTCCCCGGGAATTGACCAGGATGTTAGAAGGTTTCACATCTGAGAATAGAAGAGAGAGATAAAAAATGTATGCGCAATGCTAGGTAAGAACAATCCAGGTCTCTGGTTGCCAGGAGAAGCTATTTTTAGGTTCTCCCCTCTCACCTCTGTGCATGATCTGATGCTTCTCTCTTAGATATGCCAAACCTCGCAGAACCTAGAAGGAAACCAAAGGACAGAAAGAGCTAAAAGCTGGAAAGGAAACATCTTTCCCTTTGGAGAGAGATATCTTGTACAGACTTAAGATGCTGTAATACTGCAACATCACCATTAAAGCCTCCCTGTAGCAACTAAGGGTTTCAGCTTTAGGGAGTAACTGACACACAGCGGAGCCAATGTTGGTTGCACTTTAGATTCACTCTGTTTAAGGAGATAAAACTTTCAGACCATTGAAAATCCCACAGTGTTAGATATGAAATCACTGGTTCATTGGCGCAATGGAAGCTTTCCTACCAGCTGGGGCTGCAGTAAATGGTCTGAAATATACTAACTTCCCAGCTCATACGGTGATTCTTTTGACTCCTAGTTGATGATACAATAACGACATATGGGGTGGAGGGAAAACCTGGGTTTGCAACTTGAATTAGTAGATGTATCTACCAACAGGAAAGTATGCTCTGGCTCCAAGGAAATAAGAGACTCTCGGGGTACCGAATGGATTTCAGGAAGGGTTGGGAAACAGACCGACAAAGGGTCAAGACTGAGACAGTATTTTCTCCCAGTATATCGTGAGAGACAGTAAGTTCGGAAGAGGAAGACCAGATAGCAAGGGTGAAAAATCGGGACGGGGGTGGTAGGTAATAGGCGCCTGTATAAGACAAAGTCCCGAATACCGGGACTGTCCCTATAAAATCGGAACATCTGGTCACCCTAGTTCTGAAAGCCTGAAGCCTCTCCTCTTCCTTTTGGGTTTTGAGTGAGCTCTGGGAGAGAGATACTCACCGCTATGCTGACTTTCCCCAAGATCTCCTCAGGAATCCTTTTGGCTTCTTTCAACACTTGATCTAGAGAGCCTCCATCCTAAATTCAGAGCAGAGAAGTTAACTGAGCACTGGCAGGAAAACAAAATAAAATAAATGGCTTGAAAAGTGTTTTCCAGCTCTAGGCTCTACATTTACCTACCTATGAGGACTGAGCAGTGTAAACAGCATAACACATTTGGGTTCACTAGTCAGACTGTCCACAAACTAAGGAAGATCTCTCTGGTAATCACCACAGGTGGGTGTTCTGAGGACTACGCCCATCTCCTGCTAAGCACTTCATGATTAAACTTTGCTATCATAGGAAATGCCATTTTAATGGCATCGTCTAACATATTAATGTCACAGGCTTTTTGCACTGTTTCCCCTACACACTACTGTCAATGCAAAGGCAGTGCTAATTGCACCAGTGTGGAGGGGATACACACACCCTCCCCGCCAGATACAGCGGAAGACGCACATTGCAGTTCAGTGAATTCTGTTCAGTGGAGGGTTTGCAACATTTCCTCTTGGCTGGACCCCAAAACCACCACTTCCGCTTTCCAGAAAGTCAATTTCTCTGTATTTTAGCCGCCCAAGTAGGGCTGTGCAGCTCCTAGACAGAGTCTGATGTCCCAGCTCCACCACCCACGCCCTGAGCAACAAGCCTTTTGCTGTCAGAAAAAACTCTAGCATCACTTACTCCTTTGCATCTACACCCCAGAGGGATCTGCCCAGTATACAGCACCGGAGAGCAGCAGCAGCTTAAAAGGAGGGAGTTTAGGCTCACCATGTGCTCCATGCAGATGCTGATCTCCCCGTCGCTGTAGAAAGCTCCATAGAAACCCACAATGTACGGAGAGTTACACTCGTGCAGCACCTGCAGCTCTCGGATAATTTGATTACGAATGGCAGGTTTAATTTCTAAATGAATCAGCTGCAAAGAGAGAAAAATCAAACAATCAAGGAGCAGCTACAAGAACATACAGATATAGCCTGGAAGTAAGGAAAGGGAGAAACAGAAGCGGGTTTGAAGGAGCCTGACTTTGACCTGTGCTGGTGAGAGCTGCCCGCCCTGTGGTTACCAATCTAAGCGGTGAGGCTTGCTGGACAACTATTCTTGCTTTCTGCATGCTGCACAGAATGCAACTGAGCACACTAGTCACCCCCGTGCTGATAATACAGGATACAGTGCAGAAAACCAATGTAGCAGGCTGGGTGCAGAGACGACACCCAGCATAGTAAATGTGTATCACAAGAAAAGCCAGCTCTACAGGTACTATAAAGGGTGTTTGAATACCAAAGAAACCAGAGAAGAACTAAAACATGGTCACTCAGAGGGAGTTGTTTGAAAGTTAAGGAGCAGATGAATTATTCCTTGGGCTCCATGTAGGGCCAGTTTATCAATGTGCAATACCTCACAGGAAGGGAAGCTGTAGCTGCTAGAAAAATCAAGTCATTCTCAAACAATAGCCATCACCATTACACGCTTTAGAGTCTCCTGGGACTTCTATCATTCTACATGGGGAGACGGGGAAGGTTTGGACCGACAACTTACAGCCCTACGCGTGACAATGCTCAAAACCTCAAACCAGGCTCTGAATACAGGTTTCCATCAGTTTTCACATACACAGCATCCTGACAGCCTTCCAGCTCCAGTACTCCCAAGCTAGATGCTACCGTGGAAGGCTATACAGATACTGCTTTCCAGGGGAAGCCAGTCAGTGGGACATATTTGCTCATCAGACCCATAGAATTTTACCTATTGCTTCTAAAATTCATCCCTATAAGACAAGAGACCAGAGTTTCAAGTTAAGTCACACTGTGGATTTGAATAACCGTCAGAAATCTTACTTGTTCTCTTACTGAAGGTTAGCCGTTTTTTTTGACAGGCGGGTAAACTATTTATTTCCATTATTAGGCATCATTAGGTGGATGAACAAATTGTGTGTCTGGGACAGTAAGTTCTCATGCCAAACTCACAAGGCTCCTCACAGAACTATTCTAGCATTAACAAAGATATTAAGTTGGAGGTTGAGAAAGGACGTCTCAAGGCACAAGGATCTCTGGGACTTTGTTGCTGGTATGATCTAATTCACAGCAGGTAGCAAACAGTCCCAGAACCACTTTAACTGACCTGTTCTCTGCTAGCAAAGTACACTTCTTTCTGCAGGTTCTGCCACACATTTTCTCTCATTGTTAGCTACACCTTGCCCCTGAAAACTGTACAACTTTCCCACAAACCTCATCCAATTCAATCGAGTTGATTAGGCGCTGCTGTAATGGAAAAATAAAGCATGAACGTGCTCTAAACAGTACATAGGATTTGAGAAAGTGCAACTCATGTCCCATGGGCTAATGCTGAAGAAGGAGACAGAAGACAGGATTGGTCAGAGGATTAATAATGGAAGAAACTCATCTTTGTGCCATTGTGTCAAATCCAGCTCAGGTCAACAGTGGCAGAAAGTCAGTATCAACTGATTGGTGGCTCATGCGTAATGAGTTTGAGGAACTTCAACCCATTTGCTAGTGTCCACGTCACAAGAGTCACCGTTGCTGGTAGGTTCAGCAGAAAGGACAAGGAGACTAAACTCTCCTCTCACCCCAAGGGGGGATGCTCCAGGTCAGGGTTGAAGCACAGAGAAAAGAACAGTGCTGCTGCGATACCTGTTCTAAGGACACCTAGGAGACTTGGTCTGCAGGGCTCATAATCAGGCACCCCTTACCAGTATGGAATTCATTTAAGGAAGCAGAAGCGTTAGGGTAGGCAAAATCCTGCTTTTCTAACAGGGTGATCTGCTATTACAACCTCTCTTCTGCATGGCATGATAGGCCAACACGAGCACAAGAAGGACAGTTCACTTGCCACCTCCACCTCTCTTTTACCTTTCGTGCCATAATGAGTCCTGAGGGTTTGTGCTGTACTTTGGTGACCACCCCACCGTTGCCAGCTCCCAGCTCGGAGATCCTCTCAAAGTCATCATCCTTCAGCTCCCCAACCTTGGCTTTCTGGGTGAGGAAAGCCTCTAGCCTCTTCTTTTGCTGCTCATCCAATTCCAATTCCTCCAGCTTCTTCTGAAGATCTACCAGGTTTGCCCTGAAGAGAAACAGGAAGGAGGAGGACAAACTGTTAGCTGTCTGCTAAAGACAGAGAATTTGACGTCCCTTCCTCCAGAGGAGATGGCAAAACTGGAACTGTGACTGTTTGCTAGCTACACAAAGAGCCAGAAGGCCCAGCGTAATGCAAGTCCCATATATAGTTTATGTTGGACCCCTTCAGCACTGCCGGTAGGGAGAAGGAAGCGAAGAGGAAAGCCTTCTCCAAAGCTATGTGTACTCAGATTCAAATCTTGATATGGCAGTAAGATAAACAAATGACACCGAACCCCGGAATGTTACTGATTGGGACAGAAGAATTGCCATACTGGAGATAAATGATGCAACATCTTCCCAGAAGCCCAGATCCCTTACAGAGATGCTTTTTTTTTTTTTTTTTACACACAATCAGCCATTTAAGCAAAACCATGAAACCGGGGGGGAATCATTAAAACCTTCAAGGCGCTCCAGCAGCAGCAGCGCTGCTCACAGCAGCCGCTCCCCTTTCTGAATCCAGGGATACAGCTAGGCAGTCCACTAAGTAACACGAGAGGGACTTTCTATGAAGTCATGCAAATCCCCCAGCTTAAAACCCTACACCCCTCACCATCCTGCCCAACCTCGATGCCTATCTATTATCCAAGCACAGTGGGGGTATTTATGTTCCGATGCCACCTGCCTTTTGGAGCTCCTGTTGCGATATCGTGGGTCAGCAGAAGACTGGACTGTCAGTGTGGTAGGCCCAACCAATGATGTGCAGCTATTTCCCCTTCGAAATCCATCCCAGCCCTTCAACCCACAATTTTAACCACCACCCTAAAACATTTTTTCCCCCCGAGGGTGCTTTTTACAATCACCCTGACAACCCTCACTCATAGAGCCCACCCCCTCTTCCCTGGCAATAGCACCCCCATCTCCCCAGCTGTGTCTCCTAACTTGACATTCACAGGTGAATGTTTATGGTGAAGAATTGGGCACAGCTCCAAGCACTTAGGACAGGTGACTCTTTACAGGTACTCCTCATAACCCCCTTGCAAACTATAAAGCCCCAATCATCTCTGAGCCCCCTTTCTCTTTCCAGTCCACCCACCCCATCTACAACCCCCCCCCCAGCATAACTGCCCCAACATCCCGTGTAACCCCAGAATCACCTGTCTCACCCCACTCCCATGTCCCCAGCCAGTGTGAGAGGCCCAGATAGGCTCCTTTGTCTCGGGCCCTGGGGCCTCCCGTCCTAACCCTGGCCACCTCCCTGCCCTTCCCTTGGCCCGCTGGGGGCAATCCCTCTCATCGCCCCATTATCACTTGAGTTCAAGCCCCCACCCCCGCCGTTCCCTCCGAGGGGGGCACCTCCTGCCCCAGATCCTCCCATGCTCTCAGCCCCCCTGCCCCCCCTCGCAGTTCCCATCCTCCCACCAGGCTCCCCCTCCCTTTCCCCAGCCCCCCACTTTGGCCTCCCCCTCCAGCCCAGCTCCCCTACCCGCCCCCGGTATCCCTTCGCCCCACCAGCCTGGGTCCCCTCCGGCACCTCTTCACCCACCCGAACCCCCTTCACCCCCCAGGCCTGGATCCCCTCCTCCGAACCCCCTTCGTCCCCCGACCCCCCAGGTCGGGCCTCCCCCCCGAACCCCCTTCGCCCCGGCCTGGGTCCCGCCCCCAGCATCCCTTCACCCCTCCAGGCCCGGCCCCCTTAGCCCCTGACCTGGGTCCCGGCCCCGAACCCCCTTCGCCCCCGACCTGGATGCCCTCCTCCGAACCCCCTTCGTCCCCCAACCCCCCAGGTCGGGCCTCCCCCCCCCAAACCCTCTTCACCCCCCCCCCCCGGCCTGGGTCCCGCCCCCAGCATCCCTTCACCCCTCCAGGCCCAGCCCCCTTAGCCCCCGACCTGGGTCCCCTCCTCCGAACCCCCTTCGCCCCCCCCGGCCCCCCAGGTCGGGCCTCCCCCCCGAACCCCCTTCGCCCCGGCCTGGGTCCCGCCCCCAGCATCCCTTCACCCCTCCAGACCCGGCCCCCTTAGCCCCTGACCTGGGTCCCGGCCCCGAACCCCCTTCGCCCCCGACCTGGATGCCCTCCTCCGAACCCCCTTCACCCCCCGGCCCCCCAGGTCGGGCCTCCCCCCCCAAACCCTCTTCACCCCCCCCCCCCCCGGCCTGGGTCCCGCCCCCAGCATCCCTTCACCCCTCCAGACCCGGCCCCCCCTTCGCCCCCGACCTGGGCCCCGGCCCCAAACCCCCTTCGCCCCCGGCCCGGGTCCCCTCCTCCGAACCCCCTTCGTCCCCCAACCCCCCAGGTCGGGCCTCCCCCCCGAACCCCCTTCGCCCCCCCCCCGGCCTAGGTCCCGCCCCCAGCATCCCTTCACCCCTCCAGGCCCAGCCCCCTTAGCCCCCGACCTGGGTCCCCTCCTCCGAACCCCCTTCGCCCCCCCCCGGCCCCCCAGGTCGGGCCTCCCCCCCCAACCCTCTTCACCCCCCCCCCCCCCGGCCTGGGTCCCGCCCCCAGCATCCCTTCACCCCTCCAGGCCCAGCCCCCTTAGCCCCCGACCTGGGTCCCCTCCTCCGAACCCCCTTCGCCCCCCCCGACCCCCCAGGTCGGGCCTCCCCCCCCAAACCCTCTTCACCCCCCCCCCCGGCCTGGGTCCCGCCCCCAGCATCCCTTCACCCCTCCAGACCCGGCCCCCCCTTCGCCCCCGACCTGGGCCCCGGCCCCAAACCCCCTTCGCCCCCGGCCTGGGTCCCCTCCTCCGAACCCCCTTCGTCCCCCGGCCCCCCAGGTCGGGCCTCCCCCCCGAACCCCCTTCGCCCCCCCCCCCGGCCTAGGTCCCGCCCCCAGCATCCCTTCACCCCTCCAGGCCCAGCCCCCTTCGCCCCCGACCTGGGCCCCCTCCTCCGAACCCCCTTCGCCCCCCCCCGGCCCCCCAGGTCGGGCCTCCCCCCCCCGGCCTGGGTCCCACCCCAGCATCCCTTCACCCCTCCAGACCCGGCCCCCCCTTCGCCCCCGACCTGGGCCCCGGCCCCAAACCCCCTTCGCCCCCGGCCCGGGTCCCCTCCTCCGAACCCCCTTCGCCCCCCCCCCCGGCCCCCCAGGTCGGGCCTCCCCCCCGAACCCCCTTCGCCCCCCCCCCGGCCTGGGTCCCGCCCCCAGCATCCCTTCACCCCTCCAGACCCGGCCCCCCCTTCGCCCCCGGCCCGGGTCCCCTCCTCCGAACCCCCTTCGCCCCCCCCCGGCCCCCCAGGTCGGGCCTCCCCCCCGAACCCCCTTCGCCCCCCCCCGGCCCCCCAGGTCGGGCCTCCCCCCCCAAACCCTCTTCACACCCCCCCGGCCTGGGTCCCGCCCCCAGCATCCCTTCACCCCTCCAGACCCGGCCCCCCCTTCGCCCCCGACCTGGGCCCCGGCCCCAAACCCCCTTCGCCCCCGGCCCGGGTCCCCTCCTCCGAACCCCCTTCGCCCCCCCCCCCGGCCCCCCAGGTCGGGCCTCCCCCCCGAACCCCCTTCGCCCCCCCCCCGGCCTGGGTCCCGCCCCCAGCATCCCTTCACCCCTCCAGACCCGGCCCCCCCTTCGCCCCCGGCCCGGGTCCCCTCCTCCGAACCCCCTTCGCCCCCCCCCGGCCCCCCAGGTCGGGCCTCCCCCCCGAACCCCCTTCGCCCCCCCCCGGCCCCCCAGGTCGGGCCTCCCCCCCCAAACCCTCTTCACACCCCCCCGGCCTGGGTCCCGCCCCCAGCATCCCTTCACCCCTCCAGGCCCCCCCATCGCCCCCCCGCACCCCCATCGCCCCCCCCCGCACTCACTCGGAGGAGCCGTCCGGGCTCGGGCCCTCGGCGATGGTCGGGGTGATCGTCAGGGCCGGCAGCACCGGCTTCCGCTTGGCCGGCATGGCCGGGCCGGGGCCTCCCTCCTGTCCCGCGGAGCCTAGCGGGGGCCCCGCCGCATGGCCCGGCCCGGGGCCGCCCTACCCCCCGCGGGGCTCGGCGAGCCGCACTACGCGAGGCCGGGGCTTTGCGGCCTGGCCGGGGAGGGGGCAGCGGAGGCCGGAGGGAGTCAGTGCGCGGGGCCGGGCTGCATCGCAGGCGGGGCCGCACCGGAGCGAGCCAGGCTGGGAGGGGCGGGACCTCCCGGCAGGGGAGGGGCGGCCGCGGGAGTCTCGCGAGAGCGCGCTCCCGGCGGCGAGGCGCGGTCCCGGGCAAGGCTGCTCTCGCCGGGTGCGCGCCAGCGGGGACGCGCAGAGAGAGAGAGAGAGAGAGAGAGAGAGAGGGGGTGGAAAGCGGGAGAGAGCGGGGGTGGGGCGGAGGATGGGATGGAGGGATGAGGAGTAAGGAGGAGGGATGGGATGGGGGTCAAGGGATGAGGTGGTGAGGGATGGGGTAGAGAGATGGGGTAGGGAGGGGGATGGAGGGATGGGTGGGGTAGGGTGGGGTGAAGGGATGAGATGGGGTGGAGGGATAAGGGGATGGGGTAGGGTGGGAGGGATGGTTGGGTCAAGGGATGAGGTGGTGAGGGATGGGGTGGAGGGATAAGGGGATGGGGTAGGGTGGGAGGGATGGTTGGGTCAAGGGATGAGGTGGTGAGGGATGGGGTGGAGGGATAAGGGGATGGGGTAGGGTGGGAGGGATGGTTGGGTCAAGGGATGAGGTGGTGAGGGATGGGGTGGAGGGATAAGGGGATGGGGTAGGGTGGGAGGGATGGTTGGGTCAAGGGATGAGGTGGTGAGGGATGGGGTGGAGGGATAAGGGGATGGGGTAGGGTGGGAGGGATGGTTGGGTCAAGGGATGAGGTGGTGAGGGATGGGGTGGAGGGATAAGGGGATGGGGTAGGGTGGGAGGGATGGTTGGGTCAAGGGATGAGGTGGTGAGGGATGGGGTGGAGGGATAAGGGGATGGGGTAGGGTGGGAGGGATGGTTGGGTCAAGGGATGAGGTGGTGAGGGATGGGGTGGAGGGATAAGGGGATGGGGTAGAGGTACGGGGTGGGGGTAGGGAGGGAATGGAGGGATGGGGTGGAGGTAGGGTGGGGGGTGGAGGGATGGGATGGGGTAGGGAGGGGATGGAGGGATGGGGTAAGGGTAGGGTGGTGGATGAAGGGTTGAGATAGGGTGGAGGGATAAGGGATGGAGTAGGGCAGGGATAGAGGGTTGAGGGGAGGGTTGGTGATGGGTGGGGTAGGGATGGAGGGATGAGGGGGTGGGGAATGGAGGGATGGGGTTGGGGAGCTGGGGATGAGTGGGTAGGACTGGGTCGACAGAAGGATGGTGGGAGTGGAAGATCTGGGGGGTTGCGGAGTTATTAGCTGGGAATAAGGATTTCTGTAACTTTAGTTTTCATCAATAATTTCCAGGTGTTATCATCAATAATAAAGCTTAGACTTTTTGGAGAAGTTGGAAGGATGCAGTCAGACCCACCTTTCTGTTTGTCTGTCATCCATCTGTCTGCCTAGCTACTCAGATGGCTCCCTGCCTCCAGAGCATCTGAGCACCTCCTACGGGTTTTAAAACAGAAAGAACAACATTCTCTCTCTCTCTTCCTCCCCAGCCCATAGAACTAACTGGATTCGTTTATAAATTCATGAGAGAGTGAGGTCAAAGAGATGATACTGCCTTTAGTTCTGACTCTGAGCATCGTGAGGACTGAGGAATCATGCTCCTTGGAGATCAGTATTCTGCTACTGATCTTGGCTGGTCCCAGACGCTGCAGAAGACGGGTAACTCTCCCGTCCCAGGTGTGTGATTTTATCCCAGTAGGGTACAGATACCAGGGTGTTGGCTGAATTAGAAATCTAGGTAATAAATACACGATAGATACAAAAACTAATCATTATCAATGAATCATAACCTAGAATAGATTCCCTCATGACACACTCTCTAGTGATCAGCTCATGCCTCAAATCACAGCCTTGTGTCACCAAGTTGTTCTTCCTCCCCTCTTCCCAGTTCACCCCCCTGGTTGCCACCCAGGCCTGGGCTAACCAATTGGAAACCCCCCGTCTGATGAGATAGCATTGCTTCATTGATCAAAGGGCAATGTTCAGTTGCATAATTACGTGCAAGCAATTCAAATTAAGTGCACTCCTGATCCCGGCAAACCCTGATAACTGTACGTTGGTACCAGCGCCAAGTGGGTGAATTGCCAGCGTCAGTTTTGACAGACAGGTTGTGATAAAAAAAAAACCCCAAAAACCCTAGCCCAAGCCACTTCCATGTTTCTCCTCTTCCAGTTAATGCTCTAACTCTTCCAGTTAATGCTCTGTGAGCTTCTGATTCCCACAAAATAGCAGATGAAATTCAATGGTGATAAATGCAAAGTAAGGCACATAGGAAAACATAATCCCAACTTGTGACGAACTAGGACTGTTGTTAAGGTTTCCCTGAGTACTGTGTGGGTGCCTCGGTTTCCCCTATGCAGTGCTTGAGTATCTAGGTGGTGGGACAACGGTGCATGATTGTTACAAAGCCCTAGAAGGCAGGGGTGGGCAGAGGCCTGGACACAGAGAATGGCCCTGTCTCCTGGCAACAGATGGCCCGGCCCCTCCCCTGCAAAGGTGAGAGATGAAGGTGTTGGAACAAAGGGATCAGGTGACCTCCTGGCCCCGGAAGGAGACAAAGGGGGAGGAGGGGCTGGAGAGTTTCAGTTTGGAACTGGCTGGAGAGGAGGGGAGAGGGGCAGACAGGGTCTGGCCTCCCTGCCTCCGTTTGGAGCTGTGGGGTGAAATGCAGGGAGCCCCGAGCTGGGGTCTAAGCTCCCTGCCCCCCGGAAGGGCCCGGCTGAGGGGTCCTGGTTGTACTGACAAGCTCTGTTTGGACTGTGTTCCTGGCATCTCTAATAAACCTTCTGTTCTACTGGCTGGCTGAGACTCCCAGTGAATCCGGGGAAGAGGGGTGCAGGGCCGGACTCCCCCACACTCCGTGACACAACTATTCATACAAAACGATGGGGTCAAAATTAGCTGTTACCACTCAAGAAAGAGATCTTGGAGTCATTGTGGATCATTCTCTGAAAATATCTGTTCAATGTGCAGCAGCAGTCAAAGAATGTTAGGAACCATTAGGAAAGGGATAGATAATAAGACAGAACATATCATAATGCCATGATATAAATCCATGGTACAGCCGCACCTTGAATACTGCCTGCAGTTCTGGTTTCCCCATCTCAAAAAAGATATATTAGAATTGGAAATAGTCCAGAGAAGGGCAACAAAAATGATTTGGGGTATGGAACAGCTTCCATATGAGGAGAGATTAAAAAGACTGGCACTGTTCAGTTTAGAAAAGAGATGATTAAGTGGGGAGGGATATGATAGAGGTCTATAAGATCATGAATGGTGCAGAGCAAGTGAATAAGGAAATGTTATTTACCCCTTCACATAACACAAGAACCAGGGGTCACTCAATGAAATCAATAGGCAGTAGGTTTAAAACAAACATAAGGAAGTGCTACTTCGCACAACACACGGTCAACCTGTGGGACTCGTTGCCAGGGGATGTTGTGAAGGCCAAAAGTATGACTGGGTTCAAAAAAGAATTACATAAGTTCATGGAGGATCGGTCCATCAATGGCTCTTAGCCAAGATGGTCAGGCCGGCGACCCCATGCTCTGGGTATCTCTAAACCTCTGACTGCCAGAAGCTGGGACTGGACGACCAGGGATGAACCACTCAATACATTGCCCTGTTCTGTTCATTCCCTCTGAAGCATCTGGCTCTGGCCACTGTTGGCAGACAGGATACTGGGCTAGATGGACCATTGGTCTGACCCAGTCTGGCCGTTCTTATGTTCTCGTGCCTTCTGAGATCTGAACCCAGGAACCAGGAACACGGAGGAGCTAGAGAAGTACTAACTTTGGCCTTGGTTCTCCACTGTCTTACATCAGTTTTATCTGCATTGACATCAGTGGAGTGACTTCTTACGCTGGTGAAAATGAGGGGCGAATCAAGCCCCTTATCTTTGCTTTTGGAACCTCAGCTCTCTGGAGCTTTCTCCCTTTTGGTTCCAGAAGTCCCAGGGTGTCAGCCCCTTTTGATGAAAAACTTTACTTCAGGCCTTTGGCACAGTCCCTTGGGTTTACATCACAGCCCCTTGGCTTCCCATCTGGTTTGATACAGATGTTTGTTTTGCCTTTAGGTCTCTTTACTACAAAGCACCTTGGATACTTTTGTAGCTGTGGGGGGGCTGCCAAAATTAAAATGTGTTACAACAGAGCCCTTTTTATTTGTTGGGGGAATGACACAAATCTTTGGGTAATCAGGAGCTTGGTGAATTGAGGAAGCGTAATACAGCTGCATCTGTCTGAATTTGATCAGTTTTTCAGCCTACTGGGTAGTTAAATGGCCTTTCCACTGTGCTCAGGAACTCAGGGTATTGTGCAAACTACTGAAAACCCACTGAAATGC
This sequence comes from Macrochelys suwanniensis, assembly GCA_033296515.1. Taxonomy (NCBI): domain Eukaryota; kingdom Metazoa; phylum Chordata; order Testudines; family Chelydridae; genus Macrochelys; species Macrochelys suwanniensis. The sequence continues at coordinate 7,359,023 of CM065799.1, forward strand.
AGCCACCTCTGGGGTGGGACGCAGCTGCTGCATAACAGCACACAGCAACGCTACATAACAGCTCAGGACAGGAAGCGAAGGCGAATACAGTATCCACTTCACGGGGTGTGTAGGGAGACAGAATAGAATTGCCTGTGGCTCCGAGGCTGCATTTAACAGTACAAATCTTGCAAAAAGTGTCACGGGCTCTTTAATCACAAAGCCTGTAGGCCTTGGGTTTTGCATTTCAGCTGAAAGACCTTTCCACTTCCAGTGACTTCAGGCATGAACTTTAAGGCGGATGGGAGTTGGAGGCCATACATTCTAAATGCCCCGAGCCTTTTTCTTTCTTCCTTCTCCCAGATTCTCTGCTATGGGCGAAGAAGAAGGGACGCTATCGGGCGCTCTTTACATCAAAGCACGGAGGTTCTCTAGTGAGAGGTATAACGGAGCTTTAATCAACACTGACTGCTCCGCATGGGCATCCCCACGGCACAGGCTATGCGCCCGACGTCCTGGCCCAGCATCAAACCCAGGGTGGGAGGGGAAGGCAGCCTCTTTGTTGGCTTTTCCACCGGCCTGGTTGGAGGTCTTTGGGAGGATGCTCCCAGCAGCCTGGAGTTAGCTGCTCTCTGCTGCCCTTGTGCTCCAGCTTCCAGGCTCTGCTAATAATTGTCAGTTATCCCCCAAGCTGCCCCCTGCAGAATGTGAAGCTGAAACACGCAACCTTTGCACCAAGCGCCACGGGCCACCTGGCTCCAGTAACCGAGCAATAAAATCACACACCTGAGGACGTTGCTCAATGGAGGCTCCTGCCCCATGCTATTGCATCACCAAGGGAGCTGACAGCACCTGGGGAACAGGATTAAAAAAATCACAACTTCCTCGGGGGGGGGTGTGTGGTATGAACCTGTATGCTCCCGCTAAGCAGCATGAGAGCTCTGTCTCTCTTTGGCAGCGGGGGAGCTCTGTGTCCCCCCACACACACCGGACTGTTGCCCAAGAGAGCAGCCCCACGTTCCCTCTTGGGAGCGATCTAACGGGCCCTGAATTTTGATCGACTTTGTTTAGTCTTACGCCTTCCCTGCAGATTTTGACGGGAACCTGCTTTTGAGCAGAGGCAGACTGGAGCGTACCTCTGAGATGGGGGTCAGTGGGCTTTGGGGGGGAGGCGATCTGCTAAACTCACCCTCCAGATCTGCCAAGCAGGTGCCTAGGGGGCAACCCCCGCTGTCTTCACCTGAGCTTGGCCACTGGGCTTCAATCCCTAATGGCGCCCTGCTCCCGTAAGGCCCGATCCTGTGCACCGCTCCGCATCTCCCGTGAGGTGCTGGGCGTCTGCAGCTCCCCAGGACATCGACAGACGCTGAGGGGCCCTCAACTCCTCCTAGGATCAGGCCACGGGTTGCTAATCAGAAGATGTTGTGCAACGAGATAACAGCGCTAGACGCCAACCTTGCATCTCACTCATGGCCTTGCCCCCCGGCCCCTTGCGCCACGCCCCAGTCATACGGTTTCTTACTCATCTGGGCTTCAGGATCCTTCTGCCAGGGGGGAAAATCAGCCCAGGCCTCCCGTTGCTGGAGGGGACTGCTGGGACCCAGCCAGAGGGGATGCTGGTATATTTCCCACCTTACTCCCTTCCCAGCACCGTTCCCCCACCCCCCCGCCTGAGGCACAATCAGGATTAATTGCCAAGCCCTGCGACAGCATGGAGCTGGGCCCTTCTCTGACTTTCCCCATGTGACTGAGAGCAGGATGGATCAGGCCTAGCGCCGGACGGGAAGCACCGTAGCCACAGCCCAAAGCTCTCTGAATCCTAGATCCTCCGGAATCCAAGACCACAAGCCCCGCCTTCCTCCCAACAGGCAGGTGCGCTCGTCCCAGTCAGCGCCTCACACCTCATCGGCTACCATCTTTGCTATCTGTTTATCCGCCAGCCTCCACACCCTTTTTGTCTCCATGGAATTATAGAAGGTCAGGGTTGGAAGGGACCTCAGGAGGTCATCCAGTCCAACCCCCTGCTCAAAGTAGGACCAACCCCAACTAAATCATCCCAGCCAGGGCTTTGTCAAGCCGGGCCTTAAAAACCTGTAAGGAAGGAGATTCCACCACCTCCCTAGGTAACCCATTCCAGTGCTTCACCACCCTCCTAGTACAATAGTGTTTACTAATATCCAACCTAGGTCTCCCCTACTGCAACTTGAGACCATTGCTTCTTCTTCTGTCATCTGCTCTTCAGGTAGTTGAAGGCTGCTATCAAATCCCCCCCTCACTCTTCTCTTCTGCAGACCAGATAACCCCAGTTCCCTCAGCCTCTCCTCATAAGTCATGTGCCCCAGCCCCCTAATCATTTTCGTTGCCCTCCGCTGGACTCTCTCCAATTTGTCCACATCCCTTCTGTAGTGAGGGGACCAAAACTGGACACAATACTCCAGGTGTGGCCTCACCAGTGCCGAATAGAGGGGAATAATCACTTCCCTCGAATGCTCCTACTAATACAGCCCAATATGCTGTTAGCCTTCTTGGCAACAAGGGCACACTGCTGACTCACATCCAGCTTCTCATTCACTGTAATCCCCAGGTCCTTTTCTGCAGAACTGCTGCTAGCCAAGACTCCCCAGCCTGTAGCAGTGCAGGGGAATCTTCCGTCCTAAGTGCAGGACTCTGCACTTGTCCTTGTTGAACCTCATCAGATTTCTTTTGTCCCAATCCTCCAATTTGTCTAGGTCACTCTGGACCTTATCCCTACCCTCCAGCGTATCTACCTCTCCCCCCGCGAACTTGCTGAGGGTGCAATCCATCCCATCATTCAGATCATTAATGAAGATGTTGAACAAAACCGGCCCCAGGACAGACATGGATCAAACCCATCAAAACCGGACTGCTCTATGAAGTTCAGGACGTGTGGCCTGTCTCCTCTGATTTCCAATGTGCCTATCACCTTAGTATCTGGGCAACAGGGTAAGCTCAGCCACTGCACTATTGGGGAGAACAGCTCACATGCTAGAAGAAGCCATGGTGGATCTGCTCCGGAAGTGCTATCTCCCCATAGGCACCTGGCAGGCCAGAGTGAAGAGGCCTGATTGTGCTGTTACTGATGCTGGCGTAAATCTGGAGTGACTCCATTAAAGTCAATGTCCAGGCGGTACAAGTGAGAGCTGGGTCAGACCCCAGGACGTTATTTCCACCCATTCCATCACCTGGTACCATATGGGAATTTTTGCCGACTGAGGGAGGAAGAAGACAGAGCAGGATAATAACCTTCTACTCCTTATAGATTTACATCCATCGATCGCAAAGTGCTTAAGAAGGTAAGTACCATTATCCCCATTTCACAGGTGGGGAAACCAAGGCACGGAGGTTAGGTGACTGGGACCAATGTCACACAGCAAGTCAGGGCCAGAGCTGGGGATAGAACCTAGGAATCCAGTTGCCCTGGCCTCAGAAGGCCGGAAAGGCAGCTCAGTGTGTTTATGACACGGGATAAGAGAAGGGCAAGAGGCCAAGGCAACATCTTCCGAATGCCCTGGGATTATTTCTGACACCCAGAAAATGTGATTAATGCTGATGCGTTGGTCTCGCAAAAGGGAAATCGTGCCTGAAAGTGGGTGAGAGTTCACAGAGAGGCGGAGCGGGCCGGGACTTTGCACCACCGGGCCCAGTGCCCACCCTGGATTGGAGAACAACAAAAACATCTCGGTAATAGTTACTCAGCTCCCCACCCCCAGCCATTACCGCTCCCCTCTAGCCGTCAATCAGTATAGAGCCCTTCGGCTCACTGTCCAATCAGAACTGGAGACGGTTTCACAATCCTTGACGCTATTTCTGCTTGGTTGGAGTTTAAACTTTGTCACTGAGTGAAAAAATTTTTGGGGAGAAGCACAGAGAGAGAGAGAGAAGACTTATCCCAGCCACCAGTGCTTCCCGGGGTTCGCCGGGAACCCCCAGTCCGCATCAGCAGAGGCCCTTGGAGTGGGACTTGGCTATAGACAAAGGTGAGTCCATGGGCTAATTCCTCCAGAAATCTGTCCTTTTGGTGTCTTTTCCTAGCCGCCCTGCGTCTGGCTATCAGAGCAGCACAAACAACGGGACAAAGGTCGGGACAGGGGGACAGAGAGGTCCACTGGCCAAAGAGTGATTTAATAACAACCGATTGCTGTTAATAGCGTATTCATTAGCAACTTCCCACCCAGACTCAAGCAGCTACCTTAGAAGGTCTCCCTCGGGTTGGGGTGGGTTTTTTTTCCCCAGTATATTTTTCAAACTTGCCATCAAACATTGGTATTTGGCATCTTCATTATAAGCACTGAGTCCAGATCTGGTCACTGAATATTCATCTGACACCTATAAAATGTGATTAATGCTGGTATCTGTTTGTTTCTTAGGGCCAGAATTTTCACAAGAAATGGGTCCTAGGTGGGATGATACAAATGAATCATCACCACTCCCCATTTGGGCCCCCAAATAAGTAACCAGATTTTCACAACAGTTCCGCTGGCCCTTTGTAGCACAACAGGGGCAGCTGGGGGTTAAGATCTGGAATATCTGTCCTGTATTTAAGTACCTAGACGGGAGCTGAGCTCTTTTGAAAATCTGGCCTCATAGCTACAGAACGCGCCTAGCTGGGAACTGATTTCTTGGGTACCTGTAAAAGAGTTCGATGAAAACAAAACAAGGTTTTGTCAAGTTTTGCCGTCTGATGTTTTCGCCAAACTGAGGCATTTTGGCCAGCCAAAAACGCGGGGTTTGTGGCCAAGCAAAATGATTCAGTGGCTGAAGAGGGAAAAGCTTTCAGGGTTTTCAACAAAGGCCCCCAGATTTCTTCAGAATTGGCCCTTTCCCGAGGAGAAGCTGTTTGTCGTCAAAAAAAACGTTTGGAACGAAAAACATCATCGCCGTTACTACAGAGCCCAAGGGTGTGTTTGCAGAAAGAAAGAATTCACGGGCCATGGTTCGCTTTAGGCTGGCGTAGCCTGGGAGGAGCTCAACTGGAATCAGTGGGCCAGCTCCTAGGGTGACCAGACAGCAAGTGTGAAAAATCGGGATGGGGGTGGGGGTAATAGGAGCCTATATAAGAAAAAGACCCAAAAATCGGGACTGTCCCTATAAAATCGGGACATCCGGTCACCCTACCTGCTCCTCCTTGGCCTTGTGCGACACAAGCGAACCTCCTTAGCTCTGGATTTACACCAGAGCCCAAGTTAGGGGCAGATTTGGCTAAAATCAAGGGTATGATCAGTTTCACATCTGCTGTCCCCTCCCGCAGGTCAGCCAGCTCCTGCCCCCGGAGTGGGAAGGACCCAAAGCCAAGTAGCTGTTTTCTGGCTCTCTGTGGAGTCAGCGGACAGGCACTCAACTCGATCCCGCCTCCCATGCACCCTGGGGGCACCCTAAGGGAGGCTACGCTATGGGGCAGGAGAAAATGTACAGCCATGAAATCACCCCAGCTCTGTAGCTGTGGAGTGGGTCCCAGGCAGGGGGCAGCTCAGAGGTTCCGGGTTGCCAGGAAACAATTAGTGGCACATTATTTCAGATGGGCACCGAGTGAGCCCATCACCCAGTCACCTCCCCTCTTAACCTCCCAAAGCCAGCCGCTAACACCTCCCGCTCCCAGTCCTCTATGCGCCTCCATGTGCCCTGGCAGCCGCAGGGGCCACCAGAAAGGGCTCTGCAAGCCAAGGACTGTCCTACGGGTGCAAGCCGCCTCCTGGGATGTAGCAAGGATGCTCCAGGTTTCTGGGCCTCTTGCTTTGCCTCTCTGAGCCCAGCCCTACGTGAGACAAGAGGGCGGGATATTTGGGTGCTTTGGACACTTCTCTCCAGCCAAGGGCCCTCTCCCCGCAGCTGGGACGGCCACCCCCTCTAAGTTGGCGGTGCCTCCTGACAACCGGCCTTTGGGGGTTTGCCAGCACCATCTCCTCATCTCCCGGGGCTCAGCAAGGAGGGAGTCTGGGCATCTGCCCATTTCCAGAGAGCTGTATGGAGGAAAACAGCTGATCTCCGGGGATCCAACGGGGTAAAGCCCCCCTTGCTTGGAGCAGTTTGGAGGGACCTTTATTAGTCACCAGCTTGGCCCAGGGGCCTCCCTCCTGCATAGCAGAGATGGGAGGAGCGGGGAGGCTCAGAGCTATCAAAATGCCAACCCCTGCCCAATAGAGCAGTGCAGAACAATAGAACAGATCATAGCCACTTAGGACTTATTGGGTGTCCCTGCTCTGCTCCCCACAACCCCTGGGAACTCCAGCATAGCAACCAGGAGAGAACTTGGCTGTGCAATGACATTTCCTGTCTCTTAAGCTAATGGAGAATCTCCCTTAGGTGCTAGCAGTATAGGGACTATGAAACACAGGGCAGGTGTTTAGATTCCCTCCATTAGAAGGTATTGGTGCACACATATGCACGCACGCAGACAAAGACAAAGACAAAGACACCCCTCTCCCACTTCTTTTTGTCTACATAACAGCCAAGATTTTCAGCAGTGACTAGCAATTTTGGGTGCCCAACCCAAGACACTCTAAAGGGCCTGACAGTCAGAGGGACGGGTGAAAAGCAGCCCCCTTTAAGGTGACTGAAGTCAGCCCCCCTCCCCCAGAATCACTCCTCCCCTCGGGAAATAGTGGCCTGTCTTTCCCTAAGCGTGGGCCTCGAGGGAGCGGCCCAGGGCCAGCCTCTGCCTGCGCTAGGCTGGGGAAACGCTGTAATGTTGTTCGCTCCCAGCTGGAGGTGCTGCTGGAGACAGCCAGGGCAGCCGCCGAGATTCAGACGGGGAGAAAAGCTGGAGGTTCAGAGTCCAGCAGTAAATGTGGCTCCGGTCAGACTGGGCGGGGGCAGGATTCTCGGAAGAGGCAATAAACCCAGCCGCAGAGGCCTGGTTCTGGTTAGGTTCCATGGCCAATGCTGTGGGGAGGGAAAGGGACCTGAATGCTCCCCACTCCCCTGGGACTCCGCCCCCCACTTCCAGGCCTGGGGGCAGGGCCGGCGGGGGAGGGGATCCCCATCCCAATGCTGGGGGGACACGGCACAGGGCAGGCAACGCGCTGATGAAACAGAGAGAAGAGGAGCTGGTGGGGAGAGGATTCCCCAGGGGAGGCAGGGCAGGAGGGATTCCCCCGCCCGTCCCAGCTCTCACTATATCCCTGAGCCCCCCGCTGATGCCTCCCCACCAGCTCTGCACCCCAAGCTCTCCACTGAGACCATCCCCAGCTCTGCACCTCGGGGTGCCCCGGGAGCTGGCCTGGCCTTAGGGTGCTGTCTCTCCCCCAGCAGACATGGCCTCCAGCTGCCAAATGGGCAGCATTGACAGCCTGGAGCTGCTGGACCTGCTCTTTGACCGACAGGACGGGATCCTTCGGAACGTGGAGTTCGGGAGCCGCGCGGCCGGCTGGCCCGGGCCAGAGCAGAGTGTGAGTTCCCCTCCCGCGGAGCCAGGGCCAGCGGGGGAGGCAGGGGCATGGGGCTCCCAGTGGTAACGAGGGAAGCACTGGCCCTGTCCCCCGACCAGGGGTTCCCCAGGGACCCCTCTGCCAGGGAGGCTAACAAGTCACTGACCTATCAGACCAGTGCAGTGCACTAGTGCCCGGAGGGAGGCCCACCCAACCCCCTCCCCTGGGTGCACTGGGATCCCCACCCCATGCACTAGTGCCAGGAGCCCCATCCCACCTCTGGGTGCACTAGGATCACCACCCCATGCACTAGTGCCAGGAGTCCCACCCCTCCCCTGGGTGCACTGGGATCCCCACCCCATGCACTAGTGCCAGGAGCCCCACCCCTCCCCTGGGTGCACAGGGATCCCCACCCCATGAACTAGTGCCGGGATCCTCAGTCCCAGCCCCACCCCGAAGCCGTGCCCATGGGCAGGCCGATGGCCTCCATCCATGCCATGCTTCCCCCTCCCGTGGGTAACTCGTCCCCTGGTCTCGTTCCGTCTCTTCTCCAGCAGCTGCCTGGCGCCCAGGAGAATGAGGATTTCCTCAGCTCCATCCTGGGCTCGGGGGACTCCGGCTCTGACTCCCCGATCTGGTCCCCTGCGGCCAGCGACAGCGGCATCTCTGAGGACCCGACCTCAGACCAGCTGGACAGCCCCCAGCACTACGTGCCCACAGGCAGCCCGGGGTGCTACTCGGATGGGGGGCCCGGGGAGCCGGCCTACCCCTACCAGGAGTCCTCCCAGGCCCGGCCCGCTCCCAGCCTGCCTGGGGCTGACCTGCGGGAGACTGAAGTCTCCATAGACCTCGGTGAGTTCAGGTGTGGAGCTGGGGGCGGGGGGGGGAGCTCAGTGGGGAGCCCGGGGTGCAGAGCTGGGGGGCTCAGCGGGAAGCCTGGGGTGAAGGGAGTTGGGGGGGTCAGTGGGAAGCTCGGGGTGCAGAACGGGGGAGGGTCAGTGGGGAGCTCGGGGTGCAGAGCTGGGGGAGCTCAGTGGGGAGCTCGAGGTGCAGAGCTGGGTGGGGTCAGTGGGGAGCCCGGGGTGCAGAACTGGGGGGTCAGTGGGAATCTTGGGGTGCAGAGCTGGGGGGGGCTCAGTGGGAAGCTCGGGGTGCAGAACGGGGGAGGGTCAGTGGGGAACTCGGGGTGCAGAGCTGGGGGGGCTCAGTGGGGAGCTCGGGGTGCAGAACTGGGGGGGTCAGTGGGAAGCTCGGGGTGCAGAGCTGGGGGGGCTCAGTGGGGAGCTCGGGGTGCAGAACTGGGGGGGTCAGTGGGAAGCTCGGGGTGCAGAGCTGGGGGGGCTCAGTGGGGAGCTCGGGGTGCAGAACTGGGGGGGTCAGTGGGAAGCTCGGGGTGCAGAGCTGGGGGGGCTCAGTGGGGAGCTCGGGGTGCAGAACTGGGGGGGTCAGTGGGAAGCTCGGGGTGCATAGCTGTGTGGGGTCAGCAGGGAGCCCAGGGTGCAGAACTGGGGGGGGTCAGTGGGAAGCTCGGGGGGTCAGCAGGGAGCCTGGGGTGCAGAACTGGGGGGGGCGGAGGTTGGGGGGCCCAGACGGGTGCGCACGCAGCCCGGGCGCGGGGGCCGAGCTGTCCTTCCCGGGCGCACAAGCCCGTCCCGCGTGGAACTGCCGCGCGGGTGGATCGTGCCGGTAAAACCCCGAGTCACCAGCAGATGGCGGTAAATCCCGCGGGTTGCAGCCATGCCCGGCACCGCGGGGAGCCTGCAGCCAGAGCCGGTTGGGGGGAGCTGGGGGGGAGGCGGGGGGTCTGGCAGCTGGAGCCCCAAGTCCCAGGCTCAGCTCCACCCTCGGGGCCTGATGCTCCGTCACCCCCCGCCCCGTGTCCTCTGGTGACTCGCTCCCTTGGGGTGCAGGGGGCACCCGGGGGCCAGGCAGGTGGCGTCAGGCCCAGTGACGGGGGGACAGAGGGGGGGGGTCTTGCAGGGGACTCGGGGAGGGGGAGTGAATGGGCGTCCGGACACCAGGGCTGACGCCCCGACCAGGAAGCCGGTCCGCTGGCCCAAGGCATTGATCACTCTGACCCCGCGTCTCCCCGGGTCCTGCGTCCAGACATGTGGAATCCTGGATTTTTCTCGGAGAAGAGTCGCGACCTCCCTGCTCCCGCTCAGATCGCAGCCTCCTGCACCCTGACGGTGAAGGACTTGCTGCTGTCCAGCAGCTGTGAGATGGTGAGGGCCTCGCATTCCACCTGCCCGTCCCCATCCACTGTCCATCCATCCACCTGTCCCTCTGTCCCCCATCCATCCATCCCCATCCACTGTCCATCCATCCATCCACTCTCCATCTATCCCCCCCGTCCATCCACCCGTCCCCACCATCCATCCCCCCATCCATCCACCTGTCCCTCTGTCCCCCGTCCATCCATCTGCATCCACTGTCCATCCATCCATCCACTCTCCATTGATCCCCCCGTCCATCCCCCATCCATCCACCCGTCCCCACCCACTATCCATCCCCCCATCCATCCACCTGTCCTCCCGTCCATCTATCCCCATCCACTGTCCATCGATCCCCTCGTCCATCCATCCATCCATCCATCCATCCATCCATCCACCTGTCCACCCATCCCCACTATCCATTCCCCCATCCATCCACCTGTCCACCTGTCCACCCGTCCCCACTATCCATTCCCCCATCCATCCATCTGTCCCTCCATCCGTCCGTCCATCCATCCATCCATCCCCATCCAGTCTCCATCCATCCCCCCCGTCTATCCATCCATCCACCTGTCCACCCATCCCCACCCACCATCCATCCACCTGTCCCCCTGTCCATCCCTCCATCCATCCACCATCCATCCACCTCTCTATATCCTCCATCCATCCCCACCCAGTTTCCATCCATCCTCTCCAATCTCTCTGTATCCATCCACCTGTCTCCATCCGTCCTTCCCCATTTGCTCGGTAATTACTGGATTGCAGGAGGTCAGGCCCAAAGCGCCCCATTCTCTCTTGCCCTGCACCTTGCGCAGTCATTTGCACCTGTGCAAAGGGATGTAAAATGTCCCCAGAGCAGAGCGGGGCATTTTATAGCCCCTGTGGCCGGTGGGACAAGACAGCAGGAGCTGCAGGGCAGTGGCAAACTGGGCCAATGGTGTTAATTAAGGGTTGAGAGTTGGGCCTAGATAACCCTGGTGGGGGCTGGCAGAGGCCAGCAGGGGCTGTGAGAAGCTTCCTCCACCAGGGGCAGTGCCCGAGGACCTGAGTCCATCCAGTCATATATCTGCTATTCCAGGCCTGCCCCCGCCCCCAGTTCTACAAGTGCCCCTCAATCCTGACCCTGTCCCCAGCTATTCCAGGCCTGCCCCCGCCCCCAGTTCTACAAGTGCCCCTCAATCCTGACCCTGTCCCCAGCTATTCCAGGCCTGCCCCCGCCCCCAGTTCTACAAGTGCCCCTCAATCCTGACTCCGCAGCCCTGTCCCCAGCCATTCCAGGCCTGCCCCCCGCCCCCCGAGCCCTGCCAGTGCCCCTCAATCCTGACCCTGCAGCCTTGGACTTTTCTGACCCTCCCAAAATCTCTGGTTCACTTTGGGGGCTGCAGAGGGATCGGGGGGGCTCACCCTGCCCCCTGGGATGGTCCCCCCAGCTGGGGGATGGCCGTGTGGCCAGGCTCTCAGAGCAGAACTGGGGGGGGCGGGCAGGGGGCAAGGGCAAGGCGCTTCCAGGGGTAACCCATCGGTGCCGTTGCCGCAGCAGCAGCTGATGACCCCAGCGCTGCTGAGACCAAGTCACGGGCACTGCCAGGAGCTGGTGCTGACGGAGGACGAGAAGAAGCTGCTGGCCAAGGAGGGGGTCACGCTGCCCGCCCAGCTGCCCCTCACCAAGGTAAGGAGAGGCCAAGGGACGGGATCCCCCCGGGTCGCCTTTACAGCTGAGCCTCGTCCTCCATGGACCAAATCCAGGCCAGGTGTCGGCCACGGCAGTGCCCCCGACTCCAGTGGTGTGCTGGTCCCCGCTTCCCCCAGGGTTGAATTGGACCCCAACGGAGGGCCCGGAGGGAGGGCAGGAGCCTGGGTGGGGGTGAGGGACAGGGAATGGGCCATGGGGGTGGCTTGTAGGACGGGTCTTGGTGGAGGCCTAGGCCCTGGGGGAAGGGGGTTGTTCACACAGGAGAGATCAGCCCCGGGGGGCTAGGGGAGGGAGAGTGGCAGGGCCGGCTTGTTCGCAAACCCCAGAACCTGTGCTCCCCGCTGGCCCATCTCAGCCTGGGGGGGGTTGGTTAGAGCCCAGTGCGAGGAGTCAGAACTCCTGGGTCCTAGTCACAGGGGGGCCTTGAGCAAGTCCCGTCCCCTCCTGGTGCCTCAGTTTCCCATCTTGGGGCGGGGGCGGGTCAGGGAACTGCTCCCTGCAGAGCATCCCAGCCCCCTCAGTGAGAGGCGCCCAGCAGTATCTGTTCTCTAGGGCCACCGGGTGATGGGCAGTGGGGCTGGGAAGGACCCCAGGCAGGGAGTCCCACCCCCAGCGCCACGGTCCGGGCTCTGCCCTTCTCTCTGGCAGTACGAGGAGCGGGTGCTGAAGAAGATCCGCAGGAAGATCCGCAACAAGCAGTCGGCTCAGGAAAGCCGGAAGAAGAAGAAGGAATATATCGACGGGCTGGAGAGCCGGTGAGACCCCGGCCGCTCTCCCCACACACCCGAGCAGGGGCTGCCTGCCTCAGGCTGGAGCCGGCTCGCTCCGGGCCCCAATCTCTGGTGCCCTCCACCTCGCGCAGCCGTTTACCGCTGGGCCATGGGGGCAAAATGCCCCTGGGCTGGGATGTCGGCGGGGCAGGCTCGGGCCTCTCGAGAGAGAGAGACGGGAACCCGCTTCGTGCCCCTACGTCGTTCCCACCCAGCCCTGCCCTGCGCCGTGCCCGCTCTGCCCCCACCCCAGCTCCTATCTCAGCCCTGCCTCCCCCCCCCCCGTTCCCGTCCCAGCCCCCACGCTGGCTCACGCCTCCTCCCGCTTCTCCCCCCAGGATGTCGGCCTGCACGGCTCAGAACCAGGAACTGCAGAGAAAAGTGCTGCACTTGGAGAAGCAGAACTCGTGAGTCCAGCTCCCAGCTCCCTGCTGCCTGGGGGGTGGGGGCACCGGCTGTCTCCCCCTTAACCGGGGGGATCCGGCTGCAAAACAGACCCTGCGAGCCATGGGGATGCCCCCCTGGAAGTGAAAGCTACCCAGAGCCCCCCTGGAGACAGCCCTGCTAGCACCCGCCTCGGCCGTCAGGGCAGCCTGGCTCCCTACACTCGGCCCTGGGGTTGCGAACAGAGGTGGGCCCAAGTCGCCCACTTCAGCCCTGCCGCCCCCGGTGCCCGCATGGGGCAGGGGGCTTTGATCCAGGCCGCTCTCTTTGATCCAGGGTCTGCCCCTGGGGGGTCCATGCTGCGCCCCACTGGTGGGGGGGGCAGTGCTCCCCCATTCAGCGCCTGCCTCTGACCGAGTCTTTTCCGCGTCCAGGTCCCTCCTGGTGCAGCTGAGGAAGCTCCAGACCCTGGTGGTGCAGTCGACGAACAAAGCCGCCCAGACGGGGACCTGCATCGCGGTGCATGGAGATCTCTTGCCCTTTGCGCCCTTCTCCGCTGATGCCCCCAAGGGGGGCTGGGCCTAGCTTTTGGGGAGCGGGGGCTCTCCCGGGCCCCATCCATCTCCCTTCCCCCCACTCCCGTCACTGCCTCCATGTAGCCACGAGACCCTATTCCTGTGGAGGGGGCCGGCTCCGCAGCAGCTGGGGGCTGCACCGGCCCCCCCCCCCCCGGGCTCTGCCATTGCCTCCACGTTGGGGATGGGCTCTGTCATGGTCCTGCTCTGTGGAGCTTTGCTCCCCCGCATGGCTGCTGACCACAGGATGGCGCTCCGTTACCACGGGAACGGGCACAGGCAAGGAAGGGTAGATGGACAGGCGGACAGACAAACATCAGCGAGCGTATGGGGCCCGATGGAGAGTCAGACGGACATGGGATGAATGGGGATAGAAAGAGAGAGAGAGAGGAGTATGAATGGGGATGGATGGACAGACAGACAGAGGGGTATGCATGGGGATGGATGGACAAACAGACAGAGGGGTATGGATAGACAGACAGACATTGTGGTATGAATGGGGATGGATGGACGAACAGACAAAGGGATATGGATGGAGATGGATGGATAGACAGACAGACAGAGGATGGGGATGGATGGATGGACAGACAGACAGACATTGCGGTATGAATGGGGACGAACAGACAGACAAAGGGGTATGCATGGGGATGGATAGACAGACAGACATTGCGGTATGAATGGGGATGGATGGACAAACAGACAGACAAAGGGGTATGGATGGGGATGGATAGACAGACAGACATTGCGGTATGGATGGAGATGGATGGATAAACAGACAGACTGAGGGGTATGGATGGAGATGAATGGACAGACAGACAGACAGAGGATGGGGATGGATGGACGAACAGACAGGCAGAGGGGGATGGATAGACAGACAGACATTGGGGTACAAATGGGGATGGAAACGGACAGACACAGACTCATGACCTGCTCCCAGTGTCCCTAGGGAAGTTGAAGTAGGTTCTCTGGCTGGTACCCAAGTTCCCCTCCTCTTGCCCCCCCCCAAACTCACAGACGGGGGGCCCAGGAGACCATGGCTATCAGGGGGGCCAGCTGACATCTGACAAGAATGAGGGGGGATTTGATAGCTGCTTTCAACTACCTGAAAGGGGGTTCCAAAGAGGATGGATCTAGACTGTTCTCAGTGGTAGAAGATGACAGAACAAGGAGTAATGGTCTCAAGTTGCAGAGGGGGAGGTTTAGGTTGGATATTAGGAAAAACTTTTTCACTAGTAGGGTGGTGAAGCACTGGAATGGGTTCCCTAGGGAGGTGGTGGAATCTCCTTCCTTAGATGTTTTTAAGGTCAGGCTTGACAAAGCCCTGGCTGGGATGATCTAATTGGGTTTGGTCCTGCTTTGAGCAGGCGGTTGGACTAGATGACCTCCTGAGGTCTCTTCCAACCCTGAGATTCTATGATTCTATGATCTCTCTCTCTCCGGCTCACAGGTGCTGCTCCTCTCCTTCGCCCTGATCGTCTTCCCCTCCATCAGCCCCTTCGCCTCCAATAAAGCAGAGCCGGAAGGTGACTTCGGGCCGGTGAGAGGTACGTGCTGGTATGTGCACAATGCAGTGGGAGTCCAGGGGTCCCCACCATGCCGGCTGCTCCCTGGGAGCTGAGGGGTCTTCCACAGACCTCCTTGCAATGGATGGTGTTGTGGTGAAGGTCTAGGAGACAGGACAGCCGGCTTTCAAGCCCAGCTCTGCCGTGACTCGCTGGGTGACCAAGGCACTGTCCCCAGGTCCGTGCCTCAGTTTCCCAGTATGTAACACCAGGAGGATACTGATGTGAGACGACATCGGTGGAGGGCTGAAGCTAAGCCCTTGTCCACAGACAGTACCCCTACCTCCGCCATTCAGGGGCTGGGCTGGGAAGCTGCCGTCTTCCCAATCAACGTCAAACCCAGGGGCTTTATATTCAAATTGGTTTTAATTAAAATTCCCCAGGCATTTTTTTTTTGTGCAGTGTCCAGTCTGAATGCCAGCCTGGGTAATCCGGCCTTCCTAAATGCCCCATGGAGCTTTGACTAGACATTGGTTCTTTTTCATTCCTGGTGCCGCAGAGTTGCTGCGAGCGGTTAAACAGTCGCCGCATCCCACCCCAGAGGTGGCTGCATTTCAGTCCTGGGGGTACGCGATCCTGGGGCAGTATCGCCGTACACTATTACACAGCTGTCAGGTTCCACCCCCGAGGTGGCTGCATTTCAGCACTGGGGGTACGCAATCCCGGGGCAGTATTGCCGTACACTATTACACAGCTGTCAGGTTCCACCCTAGAGGTGGCTGCATTTCAGTCCTGGGGGTACGTGATCCCGGGGCAGTATTGCCGTACACTATTACGCAGCTGTCAGGTTCCACCCCAGAGGTGGCTGCATTTCAGCACTGGGGGTACGCGATCCCGGGGCAGTATTGCCATACACTGTTATGCAGCTGTCAGGTTCCACCCCAGAGGTGGCTGCATTTCAGCACCGGGGGAATGTGACCCCAGGGCAGCATTGCCATCTGCTATTACGCAGCTGTCAGGTTCCACCCCAGAGGTGGCTGCATTTCAGCAGCGGGGGAACGTGATCCCCGGGTAGCATTACCATCCACTATTACGCAGCTGTCAGGTTCCACCCCAGAGGCAGCTGCATGGTAGTGCTGGGTGAAGCAATTTCCGTTCCCTGTAAAGAAAGTGCGAAATGATTCTCACAGCTTGCGGGGGAAGGGCGGGGGGAGGGGCACTGCTGAATGGGGCTGGGCGGCTGGCGCTGGGAGACGCCCCACTGACTGGGCTCGTGTCCCCTCCGCCACCCCTTGGCAGTGTTCTCCAGGTCTCTCCATAACGCTGCCTCCTCCCGGGTGATCTATGCCCTCATGAAGGATGGTGCCGAGAGCCCCAAGGAGCCGGAGAAGCCCGTGTGGACGGAGTACTCCGGTGAGGCCCAGGGCGAGCCCCAGGGCGTCCTCCGCAAATTCCTCAGCAGCCACGTACTCGCCAGGCCCCAGGCAGAGGCTCCGCCGGCCAACGGGACGGGGGCCCTGCTGGCGGACGGACACTCGGACTTGGAGGGGCTGAGTCACGACGGCCCCATCGCGGCCTCGCTGGCCTGGACGGAGCCCAGCCAGCCCAGCCAGGTGTGGCTGGAGCCGGCCGAGGAGCTGTGAACGCCCCCTGCCCCGTCCCTGCCGCGCCTGGCCAGTGCCGGAGCGAGGGCCTGAGGGCCGGGAGCCGCTGGCCAGGAGCCCGGCCGGGGGGCACTGAGGGGAGTGCTGCCCTCGGGGGCCTGCCTGGGGTGGGAGTGGGACAGAGCGTGTGTGGTGACAGAGTGAGAGAGAAGTGGGGGCGGGGGGGGGTAAAAGGAGGGGGAGTATCTGGCTCCTCAGAGCGTCCCGGAGCTGCAGGGCGGACGGGGGAACAAAACTATCCGGCCCCATCCAGCCTTCCACCCCCCCGGGCTGGGGCACGGTCGCTGCCTACGAGCCCGGGGCTCCCGCCAGGTCCCCTGTAGATCCCATGGGCTGGCAGGGTTTCCTGCTAATTGTCTGACATCCCCCCTTTCTTTACCACCACCCCCCTTGGTGATGCCTGTCTGGGATGGCACATTTATCCCAGCTCGCCCATCCCCGGCTCCATATTGTGACTCTTCTCTGCTCCCTCGGCTTGGGGAGGGAAAGTGGGGCCCTGAACAGGCTGCTCCATGGAAAGGGATGGATCGGTCCCCTCCTGGCCCCACGGCACGTGGCCTCTGGGTGCGGAGCCCCCAATCACCTCAAAGGCCCTGGGAGGTGGGCAGAAACCAGGCCTCCCTGCGGCTCCATTTTGCAGGCATGGGGGTGATCCAGAGGCGGCGGGGAAGGGGACCGTGCGGGTTCCCAATGGGGTTCGAGCCTGCCCGAGAGAGGCGCCAGGGGGAGCCGGGGCCCCTTGTGGAAAGGGCAGGGGAAGGGCTGGAAAAACTCACCCCGGCGTGTGCGGGGAGAGCGGCACCCGGTCGCAAGCGGGTTAATATTCAAGAAAGGCCCCCAGGGACGCTGGCTAGGGGCTGGGACGCGAGCAAGCCAGGCCCGAGCGTTGCCTGCTCCTGGGGCGCACGGAGGGGGTGGGGAGTTGAAACGGCTGGGGGGGGCACAACCTCTCAGGAGCTCACACTCCGGGCGTGTGTGTGTAAGTGTGTGTGTAAGACTGCCTAAGTGCATGTGCACAGGGTCCCCGACAACCCCAGCCGCGCAGTTCAATGTGACGCCAGGGCTAAGACACTGGAACTGAACCCCCTAAGCAGGGCAGCGTGAGCCCCGCCTGGGTGTCTCCCCCACTTCCCCTGGGGAGCCTATTCCCCAGGCTAATATCGGGTGAGGAAGGCATAGGGAGAACCCCTGAGGTGGTGGCGACTGACCCCAGCTGGGGTCTCAGAGCCCTTCCCCAGAGGGACGCCGTCGAAATCCAGCTGGTGCCAGGGCAGCCTGTGTCCCTGGCTAGAGTGGGGCTAGGGGGGCCCCCACATGGTCGGGGGGGGGGCCGGCAGGGGAGCTGGGATATTTGGTGTTTCTCTGTGTTTGGGGGGTGGATTTTTTTTTTGTTAAGCCTGAGTTTTCGTCTCCTAATAAACTATTTTGGAAGAAACGGCTGCGGAGTTTGGCCCGGGTGGAACTGGGAAGGGGTGCGGGGTTGGCCAACACTGGGGCGGCCGAACGCAAGCACCCGACTGCCCCACACACCCCCGAGGACACGTCCCCTGCACGCTCCCTAGGACCGGGTTTTCAGACGCGCTGAGCACCAAGTTAACGGGAGCTGCAAAGGCTCTGAAAATCAACCCCCGTGGGGGGCAGGCAGGGCACCGTGGGGAGGGGGCCCCTCCTCCTGCGGGTTCTCTTGTAGCAAGGAGGAAACCCTGGCCTGGCTTCCTGCTGCACCTGTGCCCGCACAGCTTTCTGCTGTCCCCTTTGGCACTCAGGCATGGATGGGGGAGCAGCAGGAGACAGCTAGCACAGAACTGGGGGGCAGGGCCAGGGGTAAGACTGATGCCAGGGAGGGGCGAGCAGCAGGGGGAGGCATACCCGGGCAGGAGCTGCCTTTGAAGGGAAAGCTTACGGCTCTGAGGGTAGGTTAACACTACAAACGCAAGTCGACCTATAGTAGATTGACTTGCAGCCACCGCAGTAATCGCTGCCGGTGCATGTCCTTGGGTCGGTGGTGCGTGTCCTCACCTAGAGCGCTTCCACCGACCTAAGAGGGACAGTGTGGGGAGCAGAGAGCCTTGTCTCTCAGCTCCACTGACAGCTCCCTGCTGGGACCCTGGCTGCCCCACAGTGTCCCGGATTCCCGGCAGGTTGCTCCCCCACACCTGCTCCGTTCCCTGCCGGGAGTGGGGGGGGAAGCCACCCGGGGCTTCTTGACCCCGCCTGCTCTCTGCCAGAAGCAGGTGGGGGGTGAGCTGCTGGGGCTTCTCGCCCCGGCTCCCAGCCAGGAGCAGGGTCCAGCCCCCCAGCTCTCCAGGGGACCCGAGGCAGCTGGGCTCTAGCTGCCCCGCTTACTTGTCAATTTCGTGGTTCCTGCCCTGAAATTGACAAGACAAGGTAAGGGCACAGACAGGGCTTGGCCCTAGTAACTACACTGACATGAGCCTTGTGCCTCTCCTGGAGGGGGAGTGATTCGGTCGGTGCAGCAGGGCACTTACCTGGGTGGGAGGACGGCTGTAGCGTAGACACTGACATAATTAGGTGGACATAAGCTGCCTCGACCTAACTGTATAGTCTAGACCAACACAGGCCATCTCGGTGACATCCTACCGGGCGCGTGAACGGCGCCCTCGGCGGGAGCGTGGGGGAAGCGAAGACTCTAGGGCTCAGCAGCGTTTCCTTCGTAGCCGATCCACCGGGATCTCCGTGCTCTCATCACCGCTCCTGCTCTGGGGCAGCGGCCGGGGCAGGCGCACGGTAACTGTCACTCCTGGCTTCGGAAGATGCCCAGATGCCTTTGGCGGCAGCAAAGCAAAGCAAAGCGGTCCAGCGAGGGTCGATTTATCGCGTCTAGTCTAGACGCGATAAATCAACCGCTGAGCGCCCTCCCGTCGACTCCGGTACTCCACCAGAACGAGACGCGCAAGTGGAGTCGACGGGAGAGCGTCAGCGGCCGACTTACCGCAGTGAAGACACCGCGGGGAGTAGATCTAAGTACGTGGACGTCAGCTACGCTATTCACGTCGCTGAAGTTGCGTATCTTAGCTCGACCCCGCGCGGTAGTGTAGACAAGCTCCCAGTGTTAATTCATGCAATCCAAGAACAGAACCCGTCCCACGTGACTTACTTCTATGTCCCTAACCCATCACAGCCCCACTGTGCATTCGAATGCAGCCCCGTGCAGAAGGCTAGCACATGGCCAGTGTGTCACTGCCGTCCTCTCTAGGCCCTGATTTGAAGACTTAAGGATTTGCTTGACCTTCGCCTCCTGGACCGGCTGAATTTCCCCCACTGTGCTCTGTGATGGCTGCTTATTTAAGTGGCAGGAGATTACTTCTGTTCCCTGACTGAATGGCTTTATGGAACCGACCACCAGCCAATATTGCAAATTGCAATCCGACAAGTGACTATCATAGTAATACAGACCCCCAGCTTTCATCTAGTGCTTTTCATCTGCGGGACGCAAAGCTCTTTACGAAGGAGGTCAGGGGCATTAGCCCCGTTTTATAGCTTGGGAAACTGAGGCACAGAGCATGGCCGTGACTTGCCCAGCAGATCAGTGGCAGCGGTGGGAGCAGACTCCAGGTCTCCTAGCGCCCTGTCCAGTAGGTCACACTGCCTCCACGACTCAACTGCTAGGGACATCAAACATAAACGTGTCACAATCAAATCCACTCACATCGAAACTCACTTTCAGATCAGAGCAGCTCTTTTGCAGACAATTTTCTCCCCCGGCTTCTCAGCTCCACGCACTCCCAGGACACCCTGATCCTCCCGGGTTCCTATTTGCAGACGCGATCTCCCTAACAGACCCTTTCAATCGCTCCGTTTTGTGGAGCGCAGCAGCTGGACTGTCTACAATAGAAGCTGCCAGTTTGTGTCTCATGGGCACCACGAATTAAATATTCGTGGCAGTTTTCCTGAAGCAGACAGGCACCATCCATGGGAGCTCGTCCCCCAGTTTGAATCTAACTCGTTTGCAAACCTGTTCTGGGCCTGATTCGGAGAGGTGCTGAGTACTTGCAACTCAGGATTGGGCCCTAAGTGTTTTATGGGACGGCTGTAATTTAAGGGTAATGTCTGGGTGTAGCTCAGAGAATCATAGCAATGCAGGACTGGGAGGGACTTCCTGAGGTCACCGAGTCCAGCCCTCTGCGCTGAGGCAGGACCAAGTCAACCTAAACCATCCCCGACAGGGGTTTGTCCCACCTGTTCTTAAAAACCTCCAGTGACGGGGATTCCACCACCTCCCTTGGGAGCCTGGTCCAGAGCTTAACTATCCTGAGAGTTGGAAAGTTTTCCCTAATATCAAACCTAACCCTCCCTGGCTGCAAATTAAGTCAATTTACATCATCCTACTTCCCGTGGTCATGGAGAACAATTGATCACCGACCTCTTTAGAACAGCCCAGTTCACTGTCATGTTGGCTAGGGACCAAACCCAGGCGAGCGGCTTGGGGGCCCGCGCCAGTCACCTCTATGCTAGCGACATGCCGCTCATGCTTAGGTGCTTTTGACAAAGGTGTAATTTAAGATTCAATAGCAAGCAGTCAGCCGGAAGCTGGCCGGTGGAATTAGGAGGGCAAGAGGGGACATTGAATGCAGTTTTCAATCTGATTGGCAGAGGATTTAAAGTGCGGGGAGAGCAGTGGTTATCTGCTAAGTGGGTCTCTCCTCTGGAGAAGGTGTGTTTGTTCAGAGGATTAAATTGGGTCACCCTGTACCCCATTCTGACTCCTAATGCCACCACCAGGGAACACTGGAAATGAAGATCTGGACCCCCTTGAAATTCAGCCCAGAGAACTGAAATGCCTCCCCTGACGCTCGCTTCCCCGGGTTGTCTGAAGATGACACTGGCTGATCGGTAGGGTAGAAGAGATCACGCTGCAGGGCCCGATTCTTCCCGCACTGGTGTAAATCAGGAATAAGTCGAGTGAGCATGGAAGGAACACCAGGCCGGATTCTGCGCTGCCCTGCCACTTGAGTTACTACCTGTGCAAAGTGGGTGTGAAACGGGGACCTGCCTGTCCTACACGACTGTGTAGATTTGCTGTACTCTGGTAATCAGCTGCCAACACTTCACACCAGAGGGGGCTGCATTGCAATGATATCCCACAAGCTTTGGGATACGGTAGCGGGAACAGGTAAAAACTGGAGTGGGATGGAAGGCTTCTCTTACGTAGACTGTAGGGACCACCTTTGTGTTCTGTGTTTGTACAGCGCCTAGCGCAACCGAGTGCTGGGCCCTGACCGGGGCTCCTACGTGCGATGACAATACAAACGACTCACAGTGGAGGCATGTCTGAGGCGCTGGCAAACCTGTGTTACAAGAGTAATAGACGGAGGCAGCTGAAGGGCTCGTCTGCACTGAAACAGGCTCCTGCTGCTGAGGCCGCCCCCTCTCCCGTCCCCCACCCTGCCCTCTGTTTGTCTCTCTCACCCCCCGTATCGCACCTTGCCATTGCCCTCGGAATCCAGGCCCTTTGTGAGACGAGCCAGTGGCCAGGGCTGAGCTAGCCTAGTGCTCGGGAGACACAAGTTCAAGTCCCTGCTTTGCCACAGATGTCCTGTGTGTCCTTGGGTGCATCCCCTAATCGCCCAGTCCCCCCGCTGTACAATAGGGATCACAGCACTGCCCTTGGGGGGATAAATGCATTGATGAATGGGAGGAGCTCGGATATGGTGGTGATGGGGGGGCCAGATACCTACCACAGCTAGTCAGATTTATTAGCAGGTATATTCCAGTAACACCTAGAGGTGGCATGGACCCTGGGGCACCAGGCGCTGCCCAGACACACAGTGCGAGACCGTCTCTGCCCCAAGGAACTCACAGTCTAAATAAACAAAGGGTGGGAGGGGAAGCCCTTTGTCCAACGTCACCCAGCGGCTCAGTTCTCGGCTCCGTGCCTCAGTTTCCCCTGTTTCGAGCAAGGCGTGTCGGTTGACGACATGTCTGGACGGCGTCGAACGCAATGAGACGCCGACACCAAGTTGCGGGGATCTGGGTGCTGCTGTAGTGCAAAGAAGAAATAATAATCCTACGAGGGACGCTGGTAAAAGTCACCTTAATAGCGCTCCTGTTCCCACTGTGATTCCTCTCCCCTCCCACCCCTTTCCTCGTCTGAGCCGCTCCGGCGCACCGTCCGCTCCTGCTGTTTCCATGCCCAGGGAGCGCGGGCGGCAGTGCAGGAGAGGAAAGGGTTAGCTGGGGGGGAGCAGGCAGCCGTTCTGCTGCGTGGCAGGGATCAAAACGGAGCGGTGCCGAGAGAGGGGATCAGAAACTCGGTGGAAGCAGCGCAAAGCAGAGCCCGGCGCGAGCCGCGGCTTTGAAAGCGAAGGTGAGGAGAGGCCAGGAGCAAGCACCAGCATGTCTGAGCACAACTGCTGCAGCACAGATGAGAAACTCCCGGCAGGAGGCAACAGGAGTATCTCCAATCACAGCCTGGTGGACCCGGTCTCCTTCCTGCCTTCGGACGGCACCCAAGCCACCCGGATTGCTATCGCTATTGTCTACTCCGCCGTCTGCACCCTGGGGGTGCTGGGCAACCTGCTGGTGTTCTTCCTCTTGGGCTCCAGGCCCCGCCGGAGAATGTCCAGCGTGATGTTCTTTGTGCTCAACCTGGCGGTGACCGACTTCCAGTTTGTCCTGACCTTGCCCTTCTGGGCGGTGGACACGGCCCTGGATTTCAGCTGGCCCTTCGGCAAGGTCATGTGCAAGCTGATCGCCTCGGTCTCGGCCATGAACATGTACGCCAGCGTCTTCTTCCTCACTGCCATGAGCGTGGCCCGCTACTGCTCGGTGGTGTCGTCCCTGAAGGCCAACCAGGGCTCCTCCTCCAGGCGCCTGGCCAAGGTGGCCAGTGCCATCATCTGGCTCTTTGCCGCCATAGCCACCTTGCCACACGCCATCTTCTCCACCACCCACAGGGTCTCCGGGGACGAGCTCTGCCTGGTCAAGTTCCCGGAGCTGAAAGACGTCGACCCCCAGTTCCTGCTGGGCTTGTACCAGACCCAGAAGGTCCTGCTGGGCTTTGTCATCCCCTTGGCCATCATCTCGGCATGCTACACCCTCCTCCTCCGGTTCCTGAGCCGGACGAGGATGAGCAGCAGCAGCAACCCCAAGAGGAGGTCCCGAGTCACCAAGTCGGTCACCATCGTGGTGCTCACCTTCTTCATCTGCTGGCTCCCCAACCAAGCCCTGACGGCCTGGGGCATCTTCATCAAATTCAACCTGGTGCCCTTCACCGAAGCCTTCTACAACACCCAGGCGTACCTCTTCCCCGTCACCGTGTGCCTGGCTCATGCCAACAGCTGCCTCAACCCCGTCCTCTACTGCCTGCTGAGAAGGGAGTTCCGAGAGGCGCTGAAGGGACTCTTGCTCAAGGTAACCCCTTCCTCCAGCAAACGTGCCAGCAAAGCCCACCCCAGGCAGGGCTCGGCCCTGCTAGCGGAGAGGGAACTGCCGGAGCCTCTGTGCTGTGGGTGAAGCTCCACTCATCTCGATTTAGCGGTGTCACAGCTGAGGCGCCAGATTAGGACCCAGGACAATGCGGGGTCTCTCCCTGATGCTGTGCCTCCGTCTCCCACCTGTCGTCTGTCTTGCCTAGTTACACTGCAGGCTCGCCGGGGCAGGGACCATCTCCTGCTTTCTGTGTGTACAGCGCCTAGCGCAAAGGGGTTGCAATCTCAATGGGGGTCACTAGGTTACATTTGGGGCAGAGTGTCTGTTCATTCAGCTCCCTGCACTATGGGGAGCTGACTGGAGTCTTTGGGGGCCCCTGGAGCACAAATAATGACACTAACGGGGGAGCTGTGGGTGTGGAAGGGGGGAATCTAGTCATCCTTTAAAATGTATATGGGATCCAAGTGTTTAGGGGACAAAATCCCCAGACAGCAGCTCTAGGCGGAGATTTTCCAAGCTGCCTAAGGGCTTTGGACTCCCGCTTCCCATTCGAATGACTGGGAATTGAGCGTCTCAATCCCCTCTGGCACCCTGCAAGTCACAGACTTACAGGGTAAAGGGAAGAGTTGCTGAGGCAGGGTGCAGGGCTGGGGGGGGAAGAGGGGAGTGCCTCTGTACTGTTCTTCCTTTGAAGTCTTGCTTCCACGCCCCATGCGAAGAAGGATTTCAGCACTCCGGACAGCTCCTCAAGGAGCCTTGGGAAACTCCCAGCTGAGGCAAGAAACCCAAGCCAGAATGATTCTCCGGCCATGAATTTGTGTTTTGATGAGGGCTGCTCTGTCCGATTCTCCCCTGCCTGGGGGAACGAGGCCAGGGCAGCTCCCAAGAGCAGAGCTGGAGCTGGGAACCCAGATGTCCCCGTTCCGGATAGTGACACAAGGGCTCCGGGAGGTGGCGGTTCTGGGGGCAAAGGAGGGGAAGTGCCGTTGGGGGCGATCTGTGCCCGTGTTTCAACGGCAGCCACTGCGACAAAACCCAAGTGGCGTGTGAAAGTCTAACGGGAAAGTCATTAAAGAGGCCGGGCGTCTCGGCACACAGCTGGGGAAAGCAACACTGCGCCTATACTGCTGCTTGCCTGCGCGAGAGAGCGAGCGTGTGTGTTGGTGCATGACAACAAGTCACTGTGTGTGAGTACGCACACACTGATCCTACAAACTGCCTGGCAGAGAAGACAAGTCCTGTTCCCACGAGCCCTAAGCCCCTTTTCTCCCTTCCCCACACAGAGATTACCTTAAACTAAACAGTAGGCCTCTGGCTTAGCGCAGTGCGGGAGCAGGGGGTTGAAATCTGGATCTTTGATCAGCCCCCGGGGGCTGGCAGGGCTTCTGAACGGTGGGGTTATGTCTCCAGCCCTGTCTTAGTAATCACAAACACAGCGGGGCAGGGGATGGTGGAGCCTTGATTGCACATTTCAAGTCAGGTTTAATTGCAAGTGTGTGCATTAGCAGAGGAGGGAAACGGAACAAAATGGCTGTTGTGGGGGGCTGGCTTTGGCCTGTAGGGATTCCTGCATGCCTGTGACCATATGCCCTGTAAGCAGGTATGCAGGGAAGGCAGTTGTGTAAAAGGCCCTCGTGGGCATGAACGAAAACAGGCTCGCACGCCAGAGGTCTGTTGCACAAGCAGGCATTGGGCAGCGCGCCCTGCGTGAGTGGCTCTGGCACACGCCCTGTTTGGGAACGTCCTAAATCTTCATTTCTTCCAGATACCATGAGCAGGCAGGCAGGATCATGTGTGTTAAGGGTCAGGAGTGAGCCGCACCTGGGATCTCTCTCGCTATGGGCACTTCGGCCCAGTTGATAGGCCTACACCTGCACTCCTCTCTGAGTGGAACCCCCGCCCCCTACACTCCACATTTGACCGGACCAGCAGGTTGTCACAGAGTGTGGGGGAGTCAGCGCCTGCACCCCTCTTCCCCGGATTCACTGGGAGACTCAGCCAGCCAGTAGAACAGAAGGTTTATTAGAGATGCCAGGAACACAATCCAAACAGAGCTTGTCAGTACAACCAGGACCCCTCAGTCAGGCCCTTCCAGGAGGCAGGGAGCTTAGACCCCAGCCCGGGGGCTCCCTGCATTTCACCCCACAGCTCCAAACGGGGCAGGGAGGCCAGACTCTGTCTGCGCCTCCCTCCATGTTCCCCAGCTATCTCCAAACTCAAACTGTCCAGCCCCTCCTCTCTCCTTTGTCCCCTTCCCGGGCCAACAGGTCACCTGATCCCTTTGTTCGAACACCTTTAGCTCACACCTTTGCAGAGAAGGGGCTCAGGCTATTAGTTGCTAGGAGACAGAGTGTCGGCCATTCTCTGTGTCCAGGCCCCTGCCCTAGGGCTCTGTAACAATCATGCACCCTTGTCCCACCGCCTAGATACTCAAGCACTGCATAGGGGGAAACCGAGGCACCCACACAGTATTCAGGGAAAACATTAACAACCGTCCTATTCCGTCACACAGGTTACAGCATCCCCCTGCTTCCCAACTGTATTCCCTCCAGCACGGCCAGCTGAGTTTGACCCCTGCTCTAAAATCCTCTCTGGGAGCCGTGACAGCTGCTAAACACAGCCCCAGAGAACAGCTGTTGCAAGCAGAGCTGGGCTTATCTATCCATAGGGACATCACACCCAGAGAGAACAGGCCTAAAATAACAAGACCCCAAATGCATCTTATCTCACCCCATTTTTGTACTCTCCTTGCCCACTTATGTGGGTGCCACTTGTCCCAGCCACCCTTTCCGAGGCTCAGCCAGCATCTCTCTCTCAGTCAGTGTCAGACTCTGAGTTCACAGGCTGTCCTCGATCCAATTCAAAGTTCCTTGATCTTCCTGAGACCCCAAACCTGCTCCAAACTGGAGCAGGGGAAGGGGAGGTCAGGTTAGACTTCAAAGCAGCAGGCTGTCTGCTTTGTCCTTTAATTACTGGTGAGTGGTTAGCTATTGGAAGTATTGGTCTACTCCTCCTGTCTACAGCCACTGGCCTGGGTTACTACAGGATTACCCAGCAATACAATACCCACCAAACCTGCAGCGGAATTTATATAACTTTCATAAAAACGAATCTGGACACTTCCCACGTTCTACGCACCATGTTATACACTCCTAGGAGTCTCTTACTCCCCTAGCAGCGAGATCAATTGGGTTGGAGGCAAAGCTGAGCTACACACAGCTGGGGTCCTTGGGAGGAGCCCCTAAGAGCCCCCAAATCATTGCAACGCAAAGTCTACACTGTGTTGCCGACCGCAGGGATTTTATCACCATCTCTAGTGTTTACCTTAAAGCCCCAGCTGCTGGAATGATGCGATTGCAGGAGAATCTCCGCTTCCAGGGGGAAAGTAGGTTTCAGGCCCTCATGGCTGCAGAGAAAAGCTTGACAACGTGAAGCAGGGGTACCCGAAAGGCTCACAAGCCAGAAGGGACGTAAAAAGAACCCAGCAGTTATTATTCTAAATCCATCACTCAATAATCTCATGGAGTTTTGATGGTCTGGGCTCGGCCCCACTGTCCTTGCGTTACGCTGTTTTGCACCATGACACGGCCACGTCTCCAGAGAGCCGCAGCACGGGGTGACACCCTGTGGCAAGCGCCGCTCGCGCCGTCACAAGAACATCAGCCTTACTGGACCGATCAGATCTGAGAGCCGTGACCAGCACCACATGCTTCAGAGGAAGGGGCAAGAAAAGCCAGATGTGGGATAACCTGCCCCTGGGAACCCTTCCCCACCCCACGATTGCTCTTTGTGGCCCTATTCAGCACAATGGGTGGAATCCAGGCCTGGGGATTTCAATGGAGTTTCAGGAGCTTCACCCAGATCTCCCTGGCATGTTCTACCTCCTCCCGGCTTCTTGGAGCTGTCTCAGTCTCTCTTGCTCCAATCTCCCTTACACACACCAAGCAGTGTGAGGAGGAGCCCTGTGTCTGATGCGAGCCCGTTGTCCCCGTGCCCGTCGCGCTGGCATAGCTGAGTGTCAGGCCCCCCCGGCTATGTCCAATTCCAGCCTGGACAGAGTCGACATTTCTGCCGGCAGAGCTCAGCACACGTTGTTTGCGGGGGCAGCTGCCAGGCGCTGAGCGCTTTGGAAAGCCGACCATTTCATCTAGGTGCCTAAGGGGAAGCTGGGAGGTTTGGAAAAATCCATCTCTTGGGCCCCTGGCGTAACCCCCAAGAAAAACCTGGGCCCACATCCGTAGCTGGTGTCATTCGCCGTAGCAAAACCAATGAGCTGCAGAGGTCGGCACCAGCTGAGAATCTGGCTCAGGGTTTGGAATGGGAACGGTGACAGAAGCATGGTCCAGCAGTGAACGCCCAGGACAGGGGGTCAGGAGAGCTTGACTCTCTTCCTGACTCTACCACGGTCTCGCTGGGCAGCCTTGGGCAAGTCCTGTCCCCGCTCTGTGCCTCAGTTTCCCCTCTGTAAAAGGGGGATAATGAGACTGACCCAGTGCGTGGGGAAGGCTTAATTGCTGTTGCAAAGCTCTGTGACTCTGAGCCTGTGGGGGGGTCTCAGACTCCACTCCATCCCCTTTTATCTCTCGTCAGACATACTGTGTCAAGCATGGCAAGCCCTGAGCTGCTGGAGGCTGTGCTGTACAGTGCAACTCCCTTATCAATGACAGGAAGCCGCTAGGCGCTCGCATGGGAGGGCAGGTGTACTGGAGAGGCTGGCGTCTGTGAATTAATGAACCCACGGCACAGAAATCACAAGCGGCTTGGACAGCAGAAGCCCTTGTCTGCTTGTGGATCAGGGGAGCCGCAACCTTTTGGAGAAATGTAAAACCCAAATGTCAGCGCCCTGATTCTAATTAAATATTTTATTGCTCGTCTTCGATCCCACCTGTGAACTTTACGTGTCACCCTTTGATGCGCTCCCCGCACGGCTGTAGAAACATCTTCCTCGCCTCCCTTTTGCTGCGGCCACAAACGGAGCAGATGGGGATCTCTGCACGTACATGCTGCTTTGCTCTGCTCAGTTCACAAGGCTGCGGCAGGCAGCTGGGAAAACACCATCAAAGCCCTGGGTGGTTAAAGCGAGACTAATAAACAGCATCGGCCATCAGCCAAAGCGCCTGGAACGTGACACTTCCCTGCAGCTCCGGGAAATCCGAAGCTGGAGACTGAAGTGATTGATTTGCTGTCTCCTTTGCTCCAGGGGTCAGAACTCTCTGCCCCAGGCAGTAGCTGCTGCAAGGGGGGGGCCTGAAGGGCTGGGCTGGGGGCAAAGAATGGAGAAGAGGTTAAGGACCGAGCTGCAGCCTCAAACTCTCAGAGCCTGGCTCTCGTCTCAGTCCCCGAGGTGTAAATTGGGAGCCGTGCTGGACTTGCACCAAGTAAGTGCAGAGGAGAACCAGACCCTTTGCTTTGCTGTCACTGGCCAGTTTAAGGGCCTAATTCTGCCAAGTGTTGAGTGCAGCTGGTGGGGGTGGGGGGCAGCAGACTGGCCCTGCCTGGGAGTGAGCCCTCAAATGCTTGATCCTGCCAACATGCTGAGCATTCTGGTCCCAGTCTAGCAAAGGGCTGAAGTATGGGCTCCCCTTCCAGCCGTGTGTGGTACATTCCTGCCCATGTGTGGTACGAAGGACTGAGAGGGCTTTACACGTGCTTGAAGTTAAACACATGCTGGGTCACAGAGCCATAGGGTCAGCAGGGACCGCAGGGGTCAGCCAGTCTAACCCCTTGCCAAGATGTTGGGTCTAAACCATCCAAGCCAGATGGCTCCAGCCACCTTTTGAAACCTCCAGCGAAGGAGCTTCCAAAACCTCCCTCAGCAGCCTGGTCCACTGTCCTACTGCTTTTACAGAGAGGAAGTTTTTCCTGGTCAGGGCCAAGGCGCTCAGCACCCGTAGGATTGGGCCCTAAATCAGACTCATAATAGAATTTT
Source organism: Macrochelys suwanniensis (assembly GCA_033296515.1). Classification (NCBI taxonomy): domain Eukaryota; kingdom Metazoa; phylum Chordata; order Testudines; family Chelydridae; genus Macrochelys; species Macrochelys suwanniensis. The sequence continues at coordinate 7,388,509 of CM065799.1, forward strand.
AAATTCAATTGAGATTTTTTTTTGGTCTCCTTGCTTAAAAAAACATTTTTATCAGCTTTTCTGAACTAACAATCAATTCCTTTTCCTATAGATTTTTCAATGGTCTTAGCAAAACAGATTTGCGGGGGGGGGGGGGGGGGGGGGAGGGTGAGTGGAGGGGGGGGGGGGGCGGGGAACCAGCCCCCACTCCCAACCAGCCACACACATGGAACACAACTCTACAACAGCAACTCTGCTACCTCAAGGGCAGAAAGCGGTCACCTCCTGGCTCTGGGGAAGCATCAGCATCAAACCAGAGTCACTTCCTGGCAGTCAGTGGGGTTTACCAGCATCACTGAGATCAGAATTCCACCCTGCGAGCGAGGACAGATCTCAAGAAGAGACCCATCATCGGGCCAAATTCAAAGGCGGATCTAAGGGAGTCTGAGCTGTGTAACTTACACTGACTTCCAGCCTCAACAGCTTGGTTCACGCCGGAGTTGGCCCGTGTGGCTCTGGTTCTGGGGCGCCCCACTGGTACATAAGGCAGTAATGAGTGAGGCTATGAGGCTCCCTTGGATACAGCCATCTCACTCCTGACTCCCACTGCCACATGCCTTGAGTTGTCATTTACGGGCATGCACAGGTGTAAATGGCCATGCACAGCGGGGAGGAATCAACTCCCCGTACAGTCAGTTACAGTCGAGACTCGAGTGTCTTTACCCCCAGTTACCCCTCACACATCACCTCCCGCTTAGCCCGTAATAATTTGCACCTTGCATCTGAGGATCATAGAATCACAGAATCTCAGGGTTGGAAGGGACCTCAGGAGGTCATCTAGTCCAACCCCCTGCTCAAAGCAGGACCAATCCCCATTTTTTGCCCCATATCCCCAAATGGCCCCCTCAAGGATTGAACTCACAACCCTGGGTTTAGCAGGCCAATTGCTCAAACCACTGAGCTATCCCTCCCCCCCAACCATAAAGCACTTTACAGACATTCGTTGATTAAGCCTTTACGACCCCACCTACGAAGCAGGTCAGAGTCATTATCCCCGTTTTGCAGACGGGGAAACAATTCACCCAAGTTCCCACAGTAGGTCTAGCCAGGAATAGAACCAGGAGTCCTTGACTGCCAGGTCCGGGCCCTACCCACTGGACCACACTGCCTCCTCGGAGCAAATCCATGGTACGGGAAGAACTGGCTGAGTCAGCTGGGTGTGCTGTACTGACCCGCACTGGTGTGGGATCATACGTTCGCCCTCCCTGGGACCTGCATGCAGATCAGAGAGGGACCTTGGAAAACTATTCAGTCGCATAAACAGACAAGCCCAGATGCCTTGTCTGGTGGAGACAGCAACGCGCAGCCCGGAGAGTTATTTCCAAATCACCGTCTTCTCCATTCAGCTCTGCCAAGGGAGCGGAGATCAAAGGGAAGAGGCAGCGGCAGGAGACCACGGCCGAAAACACGCAAACCAAACAGGGCTGGTTTGATGTTGCACGAGACAGAGAACAACCCTACAATGAGACCTTATCTACACTGCAGCAGCCGGCAGGGTAGGTGTAGCCCCATTGCAGTGAAGGGCGGGCTGCATCCATGTTCTGGGGTGTAGCTACGCACGGCAGTGAAAGGCTCTGGCAAGGGGGAGGCAGTGGGGAAAGGCTCGGGCAGTGGGGTTTCCAAAGGATCCCCACAGGGCTTTACAAACCATGTGAGTGAGGTCACGGTCCACCACTACAATGCAGCCTGCTCTGAGGTGGGCCGCAGCAGCTGTTGAATAGCCTACAGCAACAGCAATATATAACGGCCCCAGCAATAACAATAATGCCCAGCAAAGTGCTTGGCCTCCCCTGGGAATGCCAAGGATCCAGAAGCCCCTGCAGCAGGGCCTCGCGCGGTGTGTTTGCTGAAGGGGGGCGGGGGCATGCGGCGTGCCTGGGAGAGAAACAGAACCAGAGAAGGCAGCAGCAAGGAAGCGCTAGGCAGAGCCTGAACAAGTGCTGGAGGCACGAGCCTTGGACAAGCCTAGGGAGCACTTTTTGGGCAGAGGGCTGGCTGAAAGAGGCTTGGAGCTGCAAGCAAAGAAACTCTCTCCTGCTGTTTGGTTCCTTGTGCGCTCAGGGAAACAAGACATTTCTATGTTCCTTGTAAGGAAACAGGCTCCCATCAAAAGATACCTGACTCCAGCACGGACTTCTAGCAGAAACAACCTTCAGGGCCCCCGACTTTGGCCTATCGCTTGGGTCAAGAGGGGTAACAGCATCATTGTGGGTCTCTCTAGCCAGCTCTCTGGCTGCTGGCCTGATGCACGCCCCAATGGGGGTGGTGGGGGGCAAAGGGAGAGCCCGCAGGGAAATGACAGAGCTAATCCCTCCAGGAGATGACACGGTCCCAGGGGAAGTTGCCTGCAATTTCAGTTTGATGGACGCTATCAGTGACAAACACTGCTCTGCCTTTGACGGGTGGCTGCTGGCAGGGGGGGGGGGGGGGATGTCCCCTCTTTGTTTACTTAGTGCTCAGCATTAATCAAACCTTCCCTCCCCCTTGGATCCAGTGTTTGGTGGATGGTGCCCATACGGGGGGGGGGGGGGGGGAAGTGATCAATGGGAGAGGGCTCCTCACGAAGGGGTGGGGGTAACGATCAATGGCAGGGGGAGGGTCCCTCGCTTTCTCCCAAGTGCCTGGCCCCATGGTGGCATGGGATGGGAGCAATCGCTGAAGGCCCGCAGCTGCTCTCCCGCAGAGCGGCTCTAATTGCATTTTCTCCAGCCCACCACTTAATCTGACAACAAATGGTAACGAGTCCCCTGCAATGCTCAGAAAGCAGCTGAATGGCGGGGAAGCCAGGGCAGTGTGAAACCCCACAAACCGCGTCACCCCCACTCTGGGGGGGAGGGATAGCTGAGTGGTTTGAGCATTGGCCTGCTAAACCCAGGGTTGTGAGTTCGATCCTTGAGGGAGCCATTTAGGGATCTGGGGCAAAAATTGGGGATTGGTCCTGCTTTGAGCAGGGGGTTGGACTAGATACCTCCTGAGGTCCCTTCCAACCCTGAGATTCTATGACTCTTCACCTGCCGTGCAGGGGGCAAACATTTTCTCTCTGGGTCGGGGGCTGGCATGTCCCACTTCAGTGGAAACCTGGGGGGGAGGGCAAACAGCTCTCTGGCTCAGGGTTTCCCATAGCGTCCAGCGCTGCAATACTGAAGTTCCTCTCCCAGGAGATCCACGGGGGAATTGCACTTGAGGACTCCAGGGAAGGCTTCTGTTCGCTCCCCCTCCTCCGGAGAAACGTCTCTGCCAGGGGAACAGAGAGGTCTGTATAGGTTGCCAGCGCTGGTGAAAACACCGGGGCAAGAGGAGGGTTGTGTAGCGTGCCCTGCTAGTGACCAGATCCCGGAGTCGGGTCCAAAGGCCGATCCCCGCTTTACATCCAGCCGGTACGTGCTCCATAACACCCGGCTTTCTCGGTGCCCCTTCGCTAACTGGAATCCGCTCAGTTACCGAGTCCTGAGCCAGTCCCTGCAGCTGTGCTGAGGCCTGAATCCCCCCACACAAACACCTCCCATTCGTTCTGCCTCTCCCCACCTTCGAGGCGGAGGGCTGCTAACTCTGCAGCTAGAACTCTTCCAGCAGCCCGGCAAATTGGGGGCTGGCCGTTCCCTGGCGCTTGCAGCCGCGTATGCCCATTTCAGGGAGGCGGATCTCAGCGTGCCATCTGAGTAAAACAAACAGTTCACGCTCAAGTGGAGGTCGCTGTATTGGAAACCACGGCAGGGGGCCCTGCAAAACGAAGCCAGAGAAAGCTCTGAAGGGTGGCCGTGCCGGGAGGATGGATTGAACCAGGCCCGAGGGGCAGAAATGGCTCAGAGCAACAGTCAGGAACCTGGGATTTCGGACCGTTCACGGGTTAGGAGTCACCCCCGTTGCATTAGCTGTTTAAGGCTGAGCCGCCGAAGGAAGCATGCAGAGATGAGCAGGGGGAGTAAACACAATCGTGTGCAAGAAACGCAGAAACCCCGGCAACGCAGCAGGAAGTTTGCAAATGTTGACAAAAATGTCATGCAACTCACCAGCCAGGATCTGATTCTCATTTCCACTACAGCCCCGGGACAATGCTCTAGCAGCATGTTTGCCAGAAGCTGGGAACGGGCGACAGGGGATGGATCACTTGATGATTCCCTGTTCTGATCATTCCCTCTGGGGCACCTGGCAATGGCCACTGTTGGAAGACAGGACACTGGGCTAGATGGGCCTTTGGTCTGACCCAGTCTGGCCGTTCTTACGTCACTTTCCGCAGTCCGAGGGAGGCCCCTTTACACTGATATAAACGCCATCAGTGTGAATGAGAAAACAGCCCTCGGGGAAATCGACCCTGTGAAACGACCCCTCTTAGGCGACGGGCCTGCCCTGCCCTGCCCTGCCCGGGCTGCCAGTGGGAGCGGCTCCACTGAGTGAGAGACCTGCCTGCTGCAGGGAGCAGCTTTGATTTCTCCCTCTCATGCATTGTCGGTGGGACTGTTCGGCCGGCGGCCCCGCTCTCTGTTCCATCGGGAGCCAGCAAAAGCTAATTCCACCCTCCCCTGCAATGGGAGACGGTTACAGAGGGAGGGGACGCCCCTCAAGGCTCGGGTTTAGCTGCATCTTTTTCGAGTTTTTGCCACGCAGGCCAACATTCTGCTCTGCTTAGTGCTGCCCCCAGGTCAGCGGACACTGATCTTCACGCCGTTTGCCACCTGACGTGCAGAGCTCAGTCCATTTCCAGGCTGCATGGAGCCACTTCTCCCCTGCAGGGCCGGCGCATCCACTAGGCAACCCTAGGCGGTCGCCTAGTGCGCCAGGGCGCCAGGATTTGGGGGGCGGCATTTCGCCACCCTCTTCCGCCAGCGGCCACTCCCGGCGGCGATTCGGCAGCAATAAAAGCGGCCGCCGAAACGCCGCCGAGAACGCAGCTTCCGAGGAGCTGCTGGTGCCGGTGGAGGTGAGCTGCTGCCGGGCGGGGATGGGGAGCTGCTGGGGATGGGGGTGTTAGCTGCTGCGGGGGATGGGGGTTGGGAACCGGCCGCCGCGGGCAGGGAGGGGAGGCTGCGGCGGCCGCGGGGGAATTAGCTGCCGTGGGCGGGGGGCTGGCTGCCGTGGTGGGGTGGGGGGGAGGCTGCCCGCCGCAGCCAGGGGGGTTAGCTGCCATGGACGGGGGGGCTGGCCGACATGGGGTGTGTGTGTGGGGAGCTGCCGTGGGCGGGGGGAGCTGGCTGCAGCGGGGGGTGGGTGCAGGGTTGGCGCAAGGAAGTTTCACCTAGGGCACGAAACTTCCTTGCACCGGCCCTGCTCCCCTGCCTGCCTGACCTCCCCACCACACCCAATAGCAGCAGGTGGGGATGCATCTGTAACGAGGCTGCCTGTTGCCACCTTCTACCCACTTAGCCCTCTCCTGTTCTTCACACGGCTCCTCCTTCATGCCTTCCTCTGCCCCTAGAGATGGCGGTTGGCAACGGTCTAAGGTAGCTTAACTCTTTCTCAGCTGTTCCAGGGACACCAACCGGCTCCTACTGTCCCAGGGCGATAGGTGAAGAAAACGGATTTCTGGATCTTGGGCTGCACAGTTGGGTGTTAGGGATCTGGCCAAGTCTTGCTCGGACCAGTGGATCCGATGCGTGGCCAAGAGTACAGGTTAGACGCTTGGGACTGAATTCCAGACACAGCCCCTGCTCTAGAGAAGCCAGAGTAGCAGCTACAATTCACAGCAATGGGGCTCCTCTCGCCGTTTCTTCCATTCCAGGCATTTTAGGTACTTATTTGGCCCCCGTTACCATAGTCCGAGCGCGTCGCAATCCGTACTGTATTTATCCATCCAACACCCTGTGGGTAATTCACTCCCCCCCCAAACCTGCAGGGTAGGGCTCTTATCCATCTCCCTCTGTTTGTACAGCACCTAGCACAGTGGCGTTCCAACCCTGGCCAGGCCTCCCAGATGCTACCGTAATACAAATAAGTAATAATAATAGCAGTGAGCCCTGCTCGAGTTTGCAGCTTGTTGCTTAGACAGCTTGTGTTTCTATTCCACCCTCTGGATCATTCCCACTGAGAGAAGTCAATTGAGATTCCAGATGATGAGATGCAAGCTGTGGGAGTGGGGCCATCCTCCATCGGTTCTGCTTAACAGCCAAGGAACAAGATGTTGACACAGTAAGACAGGCAGGAGCCCCCATGGAATACGCCAATATTCCACACGGCGCCGGAACGCTCATTTCAAGAGAACTCGGCACCCTTGGGATAATCCCCCAGCGCTGTCAGCAACACGAGCTCCACACCAAGGAGACGGCACCGGCCCAAGGTCATTTACCAACCCTCTTCAAACAAGTGCTCTCAGATGTCACGCTGGGAAAGATTAATAACGCACGAAACCCGCCCCCCGAGACCACCTCCGGGAAGGATGCAATCCACAGCCCAACCTCAGCCAGCACGAAGAGCAGCCCAAGTCAGAGAACTGTGGAATTTAACTGGATTTCACGGGAACTTGGCAAGACCTCAAGGGGCAGTTTGATGGACACATGCCAGAGAAGGTTTCATACACGGGCCAGCTGCCAATGAAAACGGCAGGGTGCATCTTCTAGACATCTCTTTCCCCCCAGGAAAAGGACAAAAGAATTTGGGGGGAGCCTTTGTGGGAGAAGGGCGTGAAGCCCCAGACTCATCTGGTGAGCAGAAGAAAGAGCTAGGTCAGGGGTCTCCAAACTTTTGAGGGTGGTGCCCCTCCTTACCCTTCCGTGCCCCCTCTCCACCCCAGAGCCGGGGCTGCAGCTCGGGGGGTGGTGGTGGTGTGTGGACAGGATGAAGGGGGCTGCAGCTGGGGGTGGGTCTTGGGCTGGGAGTGAAGCCGGAGCCACAGCCAGGGGCAGAGGGTGGGAGCGGAGCTGCAGCCAGGCTGCGGCAGGAGCCGGCAGCCGGGGTCCCAGCCAGGTGCGGCTCCACCCCCGGCCTTCCCCCAGCCTTGGCCCCAGGCCAGGAATGGAGCCGTGTCGAGGCTGGGGGCGTGGCCAGGTCAGGGAGGTGGGATCAAAGCAGAGCACTGGAGGAGGGGGCTGGGTGGCGTTCCCTCCCCAACCCCAAGGGAGTGGCGCAGGTCCTGCCACCTCCCCCAAAGGTTCCTCTGTGCCCCCCCAGGGGGGTGCACCCCACAGTTTGGGAACCTCTGACCTAGGTAGAGAGAAAGGATGGTCCAAGGTTAGGGTGTAACATGGGAGCCTGGGTACAATTCCCTGCTCTGTCACAGACTTCCTGGGTGACCTCAGGATTATCACTTAGCCCCAGATGCTCAAAGGAGTTAGATGCCTAAACTCCTTTAAGGATCTGGGCCTTTTTCATTGTGGGCCTCCACTCCCATCTGTGAAATGGGATGATAGCCCTTCCTCGCTGCACAGCGCATTAAAGACTGTGAGGTGCTCCAGCGATAGGGGGCCATGTTCTGTGGGGAGAGCACTTAGCTTTTCCCAGGGCTTTGAAAAGGAAACACGTAGAAAATTAAACCACTGCACGGTATTCAAGGCCAGTATCTTACTTGATACATCTTCTGTATGCACACCCAGACCTAGTCCTTCATGCTGCCCACACACAATAAAAAAAAAAGAATAAATTCTGATCATTTGGAGTATATCATTATACGATCCTTCCTCTCCTTTCTAACATACTTTAATGAGTGAAATAAAAAAATTGTCATTAAAGGTTTCATCACCAGCCCCCACTGATATTCACAGGGTCCGCTCTTGTTTCAGGCTCTCTGCAAACTCAGGCAGACACTACTGCAGGAGTCAGACTTGCTTCACATTTTCTTTGCAACAGTCAGAGATTCACCAGGCACAGCCTGTCGTAACGGCTACGTTTTCCCTCTCAGGGAATCAACAGGCTACTGAAACAAAGCAATAAAAACTTCCACAGACAGACTGGGGAGCAAAACTCAGCTTCTGGTTTTAGTTCAGGCACAGTTTTCATTTATAATGATAAATACATTTCAATATCCCTATACATCACACGGACATGCGGGCGAGTTTTTATAGCACGCTCTTCCTATTCTTTCAACTCAAATCCTATTTCTTTACTATTTTTGTATCTAGTCTGTTACACTGGTACTCAACCTTAAACACGTGGGGTCCTTTTCTCTGGTTCCCTCTCCATGGTGAACGTTGCACTATTTAAAGTGCCATTTCAAAAATAAAGAGGGTAAAAAGGTCAATTGGGCAACTCACTTCCCCTCTCTGTGCCTGTTTCTCCTCCCACCCCTTTGCCTCCTCTATTTAGATTTCAGTAGCTCAGGGTAGGAACTCACTTCCCCTGCGTGTATGTACAGTGCCCGGCCCAATAGGATACTGATCTTCGCTGGCGATCCTGCCCCGTATTATAGTGAGAACCCATGAAGGCAGCCCTCAACACTCACAGAAGGGTAGTGTCATGGCAGCCAAATCGAATGGTTTACCCTCCCTTGGACCAGTCCCCGCCCCCGATTGTATTGTGCAGCCAGCTGATCGGCTAGAGAGGAGACGTCACTGCTGCTGACCTGTCTGGAGACTGAACACCACAGACCTTTCAGCCCTAGTGAGCACTCACACCCACAGCAGGACACAGACTCGCTGGCCCCATGCCACGCGGCCCTTAACACAAAGCATGGCGGCAGATTACCTATGTGGCCGGTGCCTTGCCGCTCATGCGGAAAAGGGAATCGCAGCGAGGGGACCGGGACCGCGAGTTAGCCTGTCACTTTGAATGAGGCTCCCTGGGACATTTGGCCTCTGTGCCCCAACACAAGGACACTCCAAAGGGGAGCTCTGCTGGACAACACGGGTGTAAAGCACTCAGAGCCACTGGTGCCCAGAACGAGCAGCGCCTCAATCCAGCACCGCACGAGGCTTTCAATTAACGCAGGACCCAAGCCTGAGGCACGCTGGGCTTCCCCAGTTCTCATGGGCGGCAGCAGCAGTCAAACATGTTCAACATCCTCCCTTCTCCAAACCATTCTTCCAGAACCCCCTTGTGACGTTATTGACAATAACTGGGACCATATAGATCATTGTTACAACCAAGGTCCTGTAGTGGCACCAAATCTTATATAAAGGGGGTCAAATGAGGTGTCTAAGACCAGGTTATGCTTGGCTGGTTATGATTATGCCATTTATATGTATGTATCAGTTTTGTAGTTTGAAGTTATGAATATTGGCTTTATACTGTCTGTAGTTCAATGGCTTTATACTGTATGTCTGTATCTCAAACTGGGGCTGGGCTTCTGGGATCCAGGACAAGCTATCAGCTCTGCCCAGGCCTGCTGGATGGCCCATTAAGGGCCATTAGTGATACAATGGACCCATTGAGAGAGGGCAGACACGCCTGTGACTTAACAAGATATGCAGGGACTTTGCCCATGTGACTCCAGACTCCATTTTGCTGTGATTTTCCACAGTAAGGACAAAGAGGTGTCTTTACACCTGGAAGAAACTATAAAAGGCAGCTGCCTCATCTCCATTTGGTCTTCATTCCTGCTTCTTATCTCTGGAGGAACCTTTCTACAAATGGAAGCGCTGAACAAAGGACTGAAGGACCCATCCATGCTGTGGATGTAATCCAGAGACTTGATTTGAACCTGCAGCTTATGTCATCTTTACTGCAAGCCTGAAGCAAGAACTTTGCCATTACTGTATGTAATTGATTCCTTTTAACCAATTCTAGCTCTCACCTATACCTTTTTCCTTTTATGAATAAACCTTTAGATTTTAGATTCTAAAGGATTGGCAACAGCGTGATTTGTGGGTAAGATCTGATTTGTATATTGACCTGGATCTGGGGGCTTGGTCCATTGGGATCGGGAGGACCTTTTTCTTTTACTGGGGCATTGCTTTTCATGACCATTTGTCCCCATAACGAGTGGCACTGGTGGTGAGACTGGGAAACTGGAGTGTCTAAGGGAATTGCTTGTGTGACTTGTGGTTAGCCAGTGGGGTAAAACCAAAGTCTCCTCTGTCTGGCTGGTTTGGTTTGCCTTAGAGGTGGAAAAACCCCAGCCTTGGGCTGTAGTTGCCCTGTTTGAAGCAATTTGTCCTGAACTGGCACTCTCAGTTGGGTCTTGCCAGAACCAGCATCGTTACACCCCTAGTAACTGCTAACTCTGGCTGCCTGCTTTTCGAGCCCAATTCAATCCCCAGGCAGACGGCCCTTGCAGGGGTGTTGGAACAAGGCCATATGCAACAGCTTGAAAATCCAATGGAAAAAAAATTCGGGATTGGGAACGGGGCAGGCTTCAAGCTTCCGGGTAGCCTATGCAACTCCATCCCCTAAAAAATCAGCAAGGGAGGGAACTCTCAGCTGCAACGCCCGTTGAAGGGTGGTGCCCGATGCCACCAGCTAAGAGCGCCCATGATGCACGGGTGCCCAAACTTTGGCCATACAGGGGGACATGGGTAACTTGCCAGGGTGCCAAGAACTGCACCTAGTTTGCATGTATATTTACATATTATTAAAATAAATGAGCCCAGCTCTAACGTTCATTGTAACTCCCTTAACAGCAGTTTAAGATGGACTGAGTGCACCAGGACTACAGCTGCCCTGCTACGGCCCCACCTGTCGCTGCAAGGCAAAGGGGTGACCATGAGCTGTGTTTTAATACTGCGGGGCCCCACGTAGATTGCACACCAGACTGTCCCACAGCCATCCCTGTCTAGCTGCGGGCTAATGGCCTGCTTCCTTGCTGTCGCTAATAATTTGCATCTCAGAGGACCTCCAATTGCTCTACAAACTTCAGTGTAGGGTCACGTCATCCCTGGTAGGAAGGAAAGGGCTATGCAAGTATAGGGATTACTGAAATGCAGCCACCTCTGGGGTGGATCCCAGCAGCAGTTTAACAGAGCACAGTAACGCCCCCAGCAGTTTAGGATAGGAAGTGAAGAATACAACATCCAGTAGAAACCACAGGAGAAATAGGGTAGGGAGAATAACTACCAGAGAGGAGTGTCAGGTCACTGGGGTTAACCCCAACTCTTACACCAAGTACCATGAGATCTTAGTGACAAATGGCCAGGGCCTGAAGTGTACGTCTTGGCCAACAGACAGAGTCTTTGTCAAGTTGTATTTTTATACAGCACCTCGAGGCAACACCTACAGTACCCCCTGCTGTGTTTTAGCCATTGGGATATATTGGAGGTTGTGGATACAGCATGTTCTAAGGCATTTCAAATTCTGACCAGGAGACAGAGACTGGCTCCTAGGAAAGTTTCTAAATCCCAACCCGGACTCACCCAAGTGGCTCAGAAGACCCGCAGCTGGGCTGTTTAACATCCAGACTGCACTGGAAAACTGGCAGGATTAGAAATACTGAGAATTTAGCCTCAGCCAGTCACCTGCACCCCCAACCTTTTCCATTTCTCTTTACCACTAAGGGCAGGTCTTCACTACCCGCCGGATCGGCAGGTAGCAATCGATCTATCGGGGATCGATTTTTCACGTCTCGTTAAGACGCGATTAATCGATCCCCGATCGCGCTCCCCGTCGGCGCCGGCAATCCACCGCATCGAAAGGCGGAAGCGGAGTCGACGGGGGAGCTGCAGCGATCGACTCGCCGCCGTCCTCATCCCCAGGTAAGCCGACTACGATACGCCGACTTCAGCTACGCTATTCCCGTAGCTGAAGTTGCGTATCGTAGATCGACCCCCTCCCCTAGTGTAGCCCTGGGCTCAGACACAGATGGCTGAAAGTAAACTCAGCTACAGTGGAGTGAGCCAGTCCCCAGAGGCAGGCTTGAGTAGGGGAATGGAGTCAGCTGGGACCACACAGCTTGCGTTCCCTACAGCCCACCTTCAATCGGAAAAATGATCACACCATATGTAAGGAGGAGGAGGCCGATTCCAACCACAAAGCAAATCTCTTATCAGCCAGTTGCAATTACCATCTGTTTACCTTAGCAGAGGCCAGGCTGCATTAAAAGGGCAATCGCTGCATCTCATTATGTCAACAAAGGCGTCTGCCCCTATTACGCTCTGGTGACTGCATTCCACTACCAGGCTGTACTCAAAGAAGAGACATCCCTGCTTGTAGCACATATTAAGGATCACACAGAGCCACGCCAAATGGAGTCTGGCTGATCCCCTCTTGCTGCTGGACAGCAGCTCCCCTTTCGCTGCTAGGAACCTCAGCCAGTAAGTCTGCAAGGCATGAAGAGAACCATGCAGCCAGACTGCAAGTGTCTCCAGGGGCCCAGAGAGCAGACCTGGGAGGGCCTTCAGCCCGCGAGAACGCAGACAAAAGAAACGGATGCAAATCAGACTCTTCAATTGACCTGATCTGACCTGACCTACCGAACTGACGCCAGTGATTGGATTTAATGCCATGCAGCAGAGAGGGAGAGTTAGTAGGGAAAGGACAATGAGGGAGATAAGCCAGGCTCTGCTACTGGCATGGAGGAACCCCGGGCAAGTCTCATAGGGTAACATTTTCAAAAAGTGCCCATTGACTTAAAAGCCTGTGTCCCGTTTTCTAAAGCAGCGCCTGAGTCCCGCCGACTTTCAATGGGACGTCTTCAAAATTTTACCCTCGCTTCTCTACATCTCCGTTTGCCCACCTGCAAAATGGGAAATAAGCATCGCCCCTTCCGCAAGATGTGTGCACCCGTAAACGTAAGATCTTCCGGTGACCGGCTCACGAGACGTGCCACAGACATGTACCCGCTTCCCGATTCCGGCATGGCTGCGGTTCTCATGCCGTGGGCAGCGCAGGATTTGGGGGGTCGTGAACCCATCCAGAGTTCAGCTCACCGGTGCCGCCGCCTGGCTAGGCGCTGCTGCCCTTACTCAAGGACGACTCCTTTAGCTTCCCTGGGAGTTTTCACTCCTGCTGCCCTCTCCCACAATGATGAGCCAGACCTTGTAGCACTTAGGCCAGATCTGCCAGAGAAGTGGAGGGAATTCTGCAGTCCTTCCCCAAGCAAGGCAGACGGCAGGGTGTGGGGCAGCAGTCAGAGACCCTCACTATGGACGGGGCAGCAGCAACTCACCCCTACTCCATAAGCACTGCTGGGGAGCTGGAAACCAGCCCCCCGCGACTGCTGATGCAGCTGCACAGACACACACCATACAAGGATATTTAATACTTACAAAAAGGGGGGGGATATTTCAAGGTATAAAAAGGACAGTAGGAAAAGCGGCCCGGGCTAGCTGTTAAGACGAACGACCAACCACAAAGACGTGGGTACGTCAGGTGAGCAGCGACTCCACTCTCACTCTCTTGGCTGCTACGGGGCCGCGGCCTGAGCCAGGACATTCCTGTTTCAGACTGTCACAGAGCTCCGTGTGGGCAGTGGCGAGCCCCGGGCCTATCCCGTCAGCCCCCTCTGCCGTGCCGTTGTGTTGGGCGCAGGGCTCTTCCTTGGCTGGGCGCTGAGCGTCCGGGTCGGGTTTTAGGGCTGGTTCGGGCTTCACAAGCTCAGAACTCTCCACCACCGCCGGCCCCGTCCACTCGGGGATCTCCAGACCAAGCTGCTTCATCAGCTTTGCCATGACGTCGTCCACGTAGCCGTGGATGCGCAGGTCGGCTTGCCGGTCCTAGGGCCAAGAGACAGCAAACCAGCTCAGGCAGCGACCGTCTCTCCAGCCTTAGCACTTACATGGGCAGGAGCCTTTCAGCTCCACAACACAGGCCAAAATCCAGCCCAGCTCTGGATCACCATCCAACAGCTTTCTGGTCGCCCAGATGGCAGGAGCTGGTGACCTCCTTTTACTAGAGAAGCCCCAAATGCAGTCTGGGGGCCACCGGCCCCTAATATGCAGCTTCTCTCGCCCTGTTACGACAGGCAGAGGACAAAGCTGACCCACCTCAGGGGAATTCCAAACACCAAGCAATTTGAGGACTCTCTCAAGGGAGATCTGACCCCAATGATTTCACTCTCAAGGCCTCTGCATGTGCACATGAATTGTGGCCCTGCAACTCGCATCACACCTTGGACTGACTCTCGGCTCTGCACCGACCAGGCGACGTTTGGGCCAGATTTCCAAACCGTCCCTACAAAGATCTCGATGCGGAAATGAGGGGTGAGTTGGCGGTGGAAGGAGGCAGGATTATCCCTCCGGGGGTTTAAGCGACAGGACATCTGTGGGGATTTCAGGAACAATCCCTCCACCCCCGTGAAGTGCTCAGTGAGTGTCTCCCTCAAGACAGCTAGAAATGTGGCCTTTTGGCCAGGATGTGAAAAGGTCCAGAAGCTACACAGCCCAGAATAACCCCATGAACACACAGTGGTCTTCAGGCCGGCCATTGTCACAAACATCCTCATGTCTCTGGTCAGGAGGGAAGTAAACAGCAGTATTATGGTGGTGGTGGTGGGGGGGGGGGACAGGGGGCTCTGAGGTGGGAAACACGTCGAAATAGAAGGGTTGAATCACTACAGAAAAAGTTCTGTAGAGAAGACTCCTGCCCTGCCTGGGACAGGGACTAGGTGACCCGAGTGGTTTCTTCCACCTCTAACCTTGATACACTTTGATGGTCTTGGAAACAAACTGCCTCGATTGTGTAACGGGATTCTAGTGATTAGGGTATTCGAGGGAGGTCGGAACATAAATAAAACTGGTCCAATTCTATCGTCTCGCAGCAAGGACTTAACTCGGAGGGTTAAGTGACACTCAGGATTCCAGTTCACCTGGGGATACGTGAGGGGTTTGGAGCCCACCGGAAGGTTTATTTGTAATCACAGATCTAAGGTCTTTAGCGACGGGGACTCAGCGTGTTTACTTACTAAACTAGGTGGATTTCTTCTAGCTGGTACTGTAAGTGGGCCGCCTGGCTCCTGGACGGACCCACTTTTGCACGAGTGCTGGGTGCTATGGCTGGAATAAAACCAAGGCCTGTCAGACGGTAGCCGGGCAGCTCTGAGTGCAAGGCGCCGGTCCAAGCATTTTAACTCACGTGCTTCGTTGCTTGCAGATTTACTATGACCAGCTTCCCGCCTTTCCTCTTAGTGAGCAGGGGGAGATTGCCGCTGGGTTTGATCTGAAGCGAGGTCCCCAGAGTGACTGACAGGTCAGCTTTCCTGCAGGCGGAAAATAAAACAGCGAACCCTTGAAAGGGAGCAGAGCCAGTCTCGGTGACTGAAGTCGCCTTCTCTAAGAAGGCAGAAGGCCAGACGCCTGCCAGGTCTTACTGCCCCTCTGATGAGCCATATGTTACAAGTGTTACAATAAACTGCATCTCAACTTAGGTTCAGAATTGGAACCTGTGACATCAGGGAACAAAACCCCATTTCAAGTGATGGGCAACAGACTTTACTTCAGACTGGCAGCTCCTGGGGGCAGGGACTCTCTCTCTTCTGTGTTTGTACAGCATTCAGCACAATGGGATCCTGGTCGCTACGCCAGTATAAATAATTATAACGAACCAGGCCTTGGAAAGTCTTGTAAATATCCACCCCGCCCCAGCAGCAACAATTAGACGTCCTTTCATTTCCTCCCACGCACTGTCCCTTTATACTGTGAGGCAGGGACTTATTTACTTGGCACCAATCACTTAATGTACATTGCTACGCCCTCTTAAGATGCATGATCAATAATAAGGAACGAGACCCAGGAAATATCCTTCCCTCTTGGGGAATACCACAAGTACCTGGGATCAGCCAAACACCACGTCACTGGCAAAAGCTGTTGGTTTCTGAATGTGGCATTTACCCCACTACCTGCCAAGTCTTTTGGTGATAGGCCAGGTACAATCTCTGTCTCAAGAGGAAAAGGGGATCTGCTTAGGGGATGCTCAATACACTTTATTCTCCTTTGACCCCTGAAATCCAATAGCAACACGCTTCCATTGCAATTTATAATTCTGGCCAGCTACAGTCATTCTTAAGGATTAGACAGGGTTAAAATCCTGGAACAAAAGGTCAGTGAACTGGGAATGGCAGGTCAGATTCCAAGTATCTTGCCATCCCAGCTGATGGCAAGAAGCTTGGAGAGGTCTCATAGCAACAGTTTTCATGCCGAACCAGTTATCAGGTGGTTTTATTGAAGTACCAGGTTTTAAACAAAAGGGTGTCAGAACACAGGGCAGTGGAAAGCAATACCTGCAGGCGTCGTCTGCTAGACTGAGGTCCCGATCAGGCAGAGAATCTTCCCAGTCTAAAATAGTGTCTATTAACTTTCCTCTGGAAAAAAAAAATCCAACAGGAAACAGGGTTAGCTTTGCTCTCAGACAAGGAAAACCCAGCTGCAGAGCTGCCGAGGAGAGGCTCATCAAACAACATTGGGTCATTTCATATTTATTGGCTCTTGATTTCCATATCCAATTAGCTCCATTTGTAAGATGGCTTTTCTAACTCCCGCCTGCATAAGTTCAGCAGGGGATCTGAGAGTCAAGCTGGGTTCAGCAAACAAGATTCTGTGGGGCAGATTCTCTCCTCAGTTACACCCGTGAAGCCCTTGGCACTGAGGGAACAGAGGCCAGAATGCGGCTCTGCCACTGGATCTTTGTTAACAATTCTGTGATGATGGGTGAGCTGGAATGGAGTCCATGAGATTGACTTTCTGGTGCTCTGGACCAGGGGTCTCAAACACGCGGCCCGCGGAGCTCTTCCCTGGGGCCCGCCAGGCTCCCTGCGCCCCCCCCCCCATTTTATTTTATTTTTACCCCCAAGGCAGTTCCTGCCGCCAGACAGCTGTTCTGGCGGCGGGAACTGCCTGGGGGTTTAAAAAAATAATAAAAAAATTTAAAAATGGGGGGGCACGGGGAGCCCGGCGGGCCGTAGGGAAGAGCTTCGCGGGCCGCATGGGAAGAGCTTCGCGGTTTCTGGGAGGGAGGGGAGAGGAGCAGGAAGCCGTGCGCACAGGGGAGGAGGCGGAGAAGGGGCAGAGAAGGGGCGGGGCCTAATGGAAGGGGTGGGGTGGGGGCAGGGCCGGGGGCAGCAAGGGGGCGGGGTCATTGATGCGGCCCTCGGGCCAATGCACTTGTCCTCATGCGGCCATCGTGGTAATTTGTGTTTGGGACCCCTGCTCTGGACAATGTGCAGTCACCGAAACCAGGCCATACAGGGTGCAAAGAGCTACTACGTCAGAACAGTGGTATCCTACACCCAGTTTGCCCAGGTATAAATGACCCTCGGAGGCGCAGAGGCGTGGAGAATCAGCCCCATTCTCTCTTGCCCAGACCTACGGTCCGTTAACAGGAATGAGCAGCAGTAAGAAGCGTGTCACTGAAGATGGCGAGTGAGCCGTTGGCCCTTCCTGGAGGACCTAGAGGAGCCCTCCATGTATGCTTGGACTGCCCCATGTGGGAAAAACCAAAAACACACATCCAGGAAATGGTGGAGTCCGGGAGTTTCATAATTGGTACGTTTCTGCAGGAGGCGATTCTGCCTTTCCCTTCCCCCGAGGCTGTCATTACAGGATACGTACCGGCAGGCCCGAAGCCCTCTTGCTTTGGAGACGTCGCACAGCCTGCCTGTCGGCTTGAGGCCCATGCTGCCCACGACAGCGTCCCGCACGTACTGCCTTCATATGCAATGAGAAAGGGGGCGATTCAGGGGGCGAGACAAAAAACAAATCTGTTCACAGCAATGAGCATGCAAGTGTGTAGATAAGAAAGATGCTAGAACGCACCAGCCGGGAACGGGGAACCACGGCCAATGGGAGCTTCGGGGGAGGTACCCGCAGGCGAGGGTAGTGCGTGGAGCCCTCTGCCCCGCCCCTGGGACATGGTGCCGGCCACTTCCGGGAGTGGTGCGGGGCCAGGGCAGGCAGGGAGCCTGCCTTAGCCTCACTGCGTGCCACTGCCACCCCGGAGCCACTCAAGGTAAGAGGCGCCGGGCCAGAGCCCACACCCAGAACCCCTCCTGCACCCCACACCCCAACCCCCTGCCCTGAGCCCCCTCCAGCACCCTGCACCCCAACCCCCTTCCCTGAGCCCCCTCCAGCTCCCTGCACCCCCTGCCCTGAGCCCCCTCCTGCACACTGCACCCCCTCCCACACCTCACACTCCCTACCATACCCCAATCCCTGCCCTGAGCCCCCTCCCGCACTCCACACCCCCTCCCACACCCTGCACTCCCTCCCACACCCCAACCCCCTGCCCCAGCCCTACATTCATGGCCCTGCATGCAATTTCCCCACCCCGATGTGGCCCTCGGGCCAAAAAGTTTGCCCACCCCTGTTCTAGCCCATGCGACTGAGTAACGGGAAGGAATATATAAAGGCAGAAAAACACTGAGAATCATGCCCCTTTGGTGCAAAGAGAATGTGGAGATGGACATTATTGGCCAAATCCATCCCCAGTGTAACTAGTGAAGTGAACAGTTACACCAGGAATCAATTTGTCCCTACACCATGGTTCTAGCCGTGGCAATCTCCCTTTCAAGGAGTTTAGAGCAATAACTTCAGAATTTAGGATTTGTATTTCCTAGAATGAAAAGGGAAAATCCAGACTGCTGTGACCTCTTATTCCTATTTGGCAAACATGTACAAGACCTGCTACCTGGAGAGACCACTGATAATTAAACTGGGCATGACCAATATGAAGAACAGATTACAGGAGCTGTGAGGATCTTCTGTGGGGGCCCGAGTTAATGTTCTCACACTACGTGGCAAGATTTAAGTATTTACTCAGCATTTGTATGGAACGGATTTGCTCATATAGCACGCCCTGTGCTCTCTGCCTCATGGGCTTATCTGCCAGAAGCTCACGTAGTGATCAAACTCGACTCATGCTAGAGCAAACAGTTATATAACGGAATCCAGAACGGCAGCGACCATCTGTCCCCCAGAGACACACCCAAGGGGTACGATGCCTCTCAGCAGCATGGCAGTGGAGTGGTTCGCTCACGCTGCCTTTTTACACACGAGTGTGTCTCGACCGGCAGGGATGACATACTTGCCGCATTTCACACATTCCTCCACAAACATGTTCCCGTGCAGCTCGGCCAGCTTGTCCCTGCAGAAGAAACAGCAAAGATTAGCGGAAACCCGGGGGCAACGCTGCCCCTCGGTGACTCAGGCTGCTCAAGAGACTCTTACTGACAGCTGTCGCGGACGCATCAGGCCCACACGGTCTCTAGTTAAGGTTTTGACAATGTCTGGCTCTGATGAACGGGGTTGTTCTGGATGAAACACTCCTGTGCTGGCAGGGATCGGGCCACGCGGCCCAAAGGTTTCTGTGATGGCAACGCCACAGGCTGAGTCACCCTAAAGGTGAGCCGTGTTATTTTCTTGCGAGCCATCTCCTATTGGCACCCTCAGCGTTGCTGCCAGTTTCCCACAGCTCCCCAAAACCAAATAAACCCACAAGCCTAGTCCAATGCATCTGATGGGATTCCCTTTGTTAGTATATTGACTCCTGATAAAGAATAATGTGGTTTTTTATGTATGTTTTTGTACTGTGGTAGCTGTCCTAGATCAGCCCCCCACTGTGCTAGGTGCTGCACAAACGGAACAGAGAGAGACTGTCCTTGCCCTAAGAAGCTCACAATCTAAGTAGGTTCAAATGAAAAGCCAGGAGTTCCGTAAGTTAAACACCACAACAGAGTTCGGCCACTCTAGCTGCTACCGTAATACAACGAATAGCAGCCCCAACCAAAATCAGGGTGCTCTGTGCATGCATATAGTGAGAGAGCCCGTGCCCCAAGCATTTACCATCCAAATAGACAAGACAAAGGATGAGAGGGGGAATCAGGCAACGAGAGAGGAAGTGACTTCCCCAATGTCACAGCAGGCAACTAGCAGAGCCAGTAATACAATCCTGGTTTCCTGCCTTCCAGCCCAGTGTCCTATACACTAGGCAGGGGCTCCCAAGCGGTGGTACATGTACCACTCATGGTACCGGCGCTTGACATTCCAGCCATTCACGTCACCGTTCTTTGAGAAGGTGGCACATGAACCAGTGAAGCCAGGGAGCCACTGCACTAGACCATCCTGCCTCTAACTAGTAAGGCCTCCTGCCCTTTGGGACATGGCCTCCAATATAGATGATGCACGTTTACCAACCTGCTTGTTCTTTCAGCACCTAGCCCAGTATGACATTTCACCCAAACCAACCCAAATGCACCAAGACATGCTTGACTAATGCCTTAAAAAAAAAAAAAAGAAAAAAAAAAAAAGACAACATTTGGAATTGAACGGTACTGTTGTCCCATGATTATACTGCCACTGTTTAGCTGTAATGGCCTGTGGCACAGCATCACACCCCACACTAGATGTACAATTTTCACGGTGAAACGCTAGAGGAGAAGGAAGCAGGAGTTTCAGATTACATACACCAACCACGGTTCTGATTTCTTCCCCCTGTTCTGGACCTGACCTGAGATTTTTATTTGAGATCACTAATGAAATGGGTCCAGAGCTTCTCTGATTTTTTTTTTTTTAAATTATTATTATTATTTTGCCCTTGTGTGATTCCACTTTTTTGCTGTTAATTACATCAAGAGATTTGCACCGAGACTGCGACAGTGGCGTCAACCTGATCTGTCAAGTACCTCGGAAACCACCTTCAACTGCTTCTGTAAAATCAGTGCCGCTTTGTAAAGTCCTTTGTTGTGGAAAGTGCACGATTTGTTTTGATCAAAGTTCCCCTTGTGCTCACTACAACTTTCATCATCTACTTGCCGGATGCAGATGTAAAGACACAGTCTCCCTGAGTTCGGCAGTCAGCAGCTGGAAGCTGGGACAGCAACCACAAGGCTGACTGTAGAATTGCAATAATTCTTCTGCAAGCACAATGGATGCAGTTAGGCTCCGGTTCAACAAAGCACTTAAGTGTATGCTTAAGTCACATTGGCCTGTTCTTTGCTGAATCAGGGCCTTAGTGAGGTTTACATGAGCTTGTAACAGCGGGACAGTCCCCTTAAGGGTAGTAGGGACAAGGAGGTTAGTCAACACCTGTTTTGTGATGCGTCCCTTTAAGGTTCCTGGGATTTTTAGAGTGGACAAAGTGCAGGAGAGGGGAAAGAGGAGCATGATCCCAGGGGAATAGTTAACACTTGGGAAAAACCCAGGCTACTGTTTCTTTAAGGGCCTACTCTTCTTCCACTCTAGAAGTCCCAGAAAACAGGTATTGACTGACTCCTAGTTTCTATTACCCTGAGGGGGTATAGTCAAGCTGTTATAACACTCAACCCCCATACAGAAGTAGTTTAGGATGACTTCTCCAGAGATCTCACCTTTCTCCCACTTAATTATCATTGTCTGGACAAACGGCAAAGGCCTCTGTCATACTTTTCTCTGTACTCTTGGACAGTATCTTCAGCAACTTGGAAACAATATTCTTTTGAGGAGGAGGAGTGGTTCCCATATGAAAGGCAGTACTATTAAGTAGACTATATGGATGCATCTAGCTACGTTCAGGTCACAACCATCTTGCCTTAAACGGCAACGTTAATTCTTTTGGTTCTTCCTGTAATTTTTCTTGGTTCTTCGCTTACGATTTCTAACTGTGGGCCTGGGCATTTAAGTCTGGCTGGAAAAGAATGTCCAGGGCAAACTGCGTCAATACTTTCTTCAAATTGCTCGGTTTTTGCTACATGGTGAAATTAGAAGAAGAGAAGGCTGCCGCTCTTGTCAAGTCTTTGCCTTTCAGTTGTTTTCATGGCATAGCTACTGTTTGATCTTTGCCATTTTTGGTGTTAATGATGAACAGCGATTGCTCCTGAATGAAACTGATGTTGAGCTGCTGGAAAGCCCAGCACTGGGACAAGAAAAGCATCTCATGTGCAGGCTCCAACTCAACGTTTTGCTTTTCCGCTTCAATGAGCAAAATTTCATTCAAAGACCTTTGATCTTGAAGAGAAAACAGATTTCCTGCACTCCAAGATGAGTGCGGATGCTTGTACTTATCAACGCTAGGCTGTGTGAATACTGTCAGTTAGACAGAACTGTGTATTTTCACTACTCCAGACACTTGTTTTCTACCACTTCCTTCAATCTAGCCATTTTCGGTCAGAAATTCACACACTGATATTTAGCAATTAGTGAGCATTTGCCATATTGATCAGTAGCTTTGACATTTACTTTCGCTACGATGAGAAACTGCCACCTACCGAATTCAATACTGAAGCCTAAAAATAAGTTGAGCCAACCAGCTTTGTACAGTATCAGCTGAAGCCCGAGCCTCACCACCCGGGGCCGAAACTGAAGCCAGAGGGCTTCAGCCCTGGGTGGTGGGACTCAGGTTACAGGCCGCTTGCCTGGGGCTGAAGTCCTTGGGCTTTGGCCCGCCCTGCCTGGGGTAGTGGGGATCGGGCTTGGACTTTGGCTTTGTCCCCCTCCCCCCGCCCGTCTGGGGCAGCGGGCCTCGAATGGACTCAGGCTTCGGCCCCCACTCCTGGGGTCATGTAGTAATTTTTGTTGTCAGAAGGGGATCACGGTGCAATGACGTTCGATAGCCCATAGTCACAGCTCTCACTAGAACGTTCTTGAGGTGTGAAGTTGGCTCCCCCACATTCAGAAGAAAACGAATCAGATTTGTAGAGAGCAGGGTTTTTTCTAATCATGCTGGTCTGACTTTGTCAAAGGGCCATTTGTATTGCTAAGAAAAAGAATTAAGCTCTGAGCTTCCTCGTGGGACAAGAACACAAGCAAATATCTCCTCGAGCCAGACAGCTACTAGATTCGCTGCTTAGCTAACACCATGGCGTGCTGTTTGTAAGATGCACCTTCGCTAAGGGAGCAAGTTCCCATTCACACACCCTCCTCACCACCTCTTCCTTTGTATTTTCTTCCTTGAATTAAAATTGCATTCTCATCTACCGGCCTGATTCATGCACTCAGCACACAAGGCAAATAACCCATTTGTTTGAAGTGCTGGAAATGTTCTGTCTGGGGTATTTTTATTGTAGATTAAAGTTTCTGTCGAAGGAAGAAGCTGCCTTTTCAGACAGAGCTAATGGAAAGGCGGGTTCCTTTGAGGAGGTCTTTGAAGTTATCTTTACCTGACTAAGTGCAGCTCGCCATACACGTGGGGATTGGAGAGCCTGCATCTACATGTCAATCAGCTTGCAGCTGGGGACACAGTGCCGTGCTGTTTTGGACTTTATTATAACGAGGATGCAGGAAGAGAAGCAAACAAATCAAGTAAACCACAGCGCTGCTAAAACGAAGATTAACTTGAAACCCAGGACTATCTCCCCCTTGTGCCTTTTCTGAAGTGTTCCAAATCTATGCGGCAAAGCATAATTTAAAGGCACTCCATACCCAGTCAGGCGCCAGTAAAGGTTTTCTCACTGAAGAGATGGGGTAGGGATGGAGTTTATTAACCTTACCGGGCGAAACCCAGTTTACCTAAAACAAAAACTCCTGCAAAATGCACTACTTGGAGGTGAATCACATGAGAAGCTGTACTTGCACAGAGCAGTGAAAGGGTTAAGACAGCCAAGTTAGCCTTTTTTGAAATGAGCTTGATGTTCTTAGTCCAGTTCCAGGGGACAGGTGTCCACAACAGGCCACAAAACGCACCTTTGTTGGCAGTTTTCATAAAGAAGCCAAGGCCTGAATAGGTTACAGAGACCAAATCCCCCTTTCTCCAATGGGTCCCTCAAGATTAGCACTGAGGTTCATGGACAGGATGGCCTGGGGAAAGGTTGCTGGATCTGATCTGCAAGAGGGGACTTCAGTCTCCAAGACAAACAATCCAGCACTTGTCACAAGCATTACATTATCTGTGTTAGCATCGTACCAGTAAAGGGAAGCTGACCTTGCTCTAATCAGAAGCACAGACATGCCAACGTAAGAGGTGTGGTAGCCAATATGCGGTCTAAGGAATGTTACAACGCAACCCTCAGTTATCTTCCTTTTGAACAGAGATGCAGCCCATAGAAACTACAAATCCCAGCACGCAGTGTTCCATCCTGAACACCACAGGCTGGGATCTGTAGACTTGGCAGGCCACACCTGCCTCTAAGGGGTGGTTGCACTTTGTTCCTATGTGCATGCAAATTCGGCTCTTGTAAGGCAGCCTATGCAGCCATCAGTTGAACAGACTTTCATTCCCTCTCTATCCCGAGACACCTCCTTACAGACACAATGCAATTCTGTACAGCACCTTGCACGCTAACAGTGCTCTGTAAATATTAGTACCGTTTAGAACAGCTTGGGACCAAAGGGAAGTTTTCCCATTTTCACTTGAAAGGGTCCTACAGACACACACAGAGTAGATCTAGCAGGCTAAGATGACAGTCCCCCATAAGCCCACAAGAGGAAGGCGATGGCAGAGTGGATTGATGTAACCTGTCCACAAATTCAGTCCTTAGAGACACAGTCAATCATGATGCTTCCAATGGCAATCAATACTGGCTGCTTTATATAAACCAACGTCTGCCCTTTAATACAGAGAGCGGGTGCTAGATCTTGTAGGGCAGTTCAAATTCATTTGTAGCATAGCTTTGGGAAGCAGTCCTGGAACTATATGGGTCATTGCCCTTAAACAAACTAAGGCCCCACCTTTAGAAATAGCAACACAGGAAGAACTGGGTTTAGCTTGGTCCATGGTACCGCCACAAGAGCATTAGATAGTGCTGATGCTGTTATATCTGCCTCTGTCCTAGTCCCACAGCCTCTCCCTCTTTAGATCCAATTCAGCTTATTTTCCCCAAATGCATCCCGTAGTTCCCCCCAACCACACACTTACTACAGCAGTGGGACTAACAGCTGTTTTAGGACAAGCGTGATTAAGAAGCCATGTTGCTTCTAAAGCTGAAGGGGTTTGGGCCCCAGGCATTGCTTTCATCTCAGGAGAGCACTGAAGCGTTAATGCCTATTTTGTTACAAGCATTAGCAGAGATTTGTGCAGCATCCACACGCACCATCCTGCAAAGCTGCACTTGATATAAAGCAACAACATGGCAGGCTTTGGACCGTGCTAGGTAGAGAGACGGATAAGGGAGTTTGCAGTACCTTGGGAATCCAGAACGCACATGCAGGCCGTCCACGTTTTGGCTGACCAGGAACTTCAAGATGCCGACTCTCTGCAGCTCCAGCAGCGCCATGTGGGTCTTGGAAGGCCTCGCATTCTCAAAGGTAGTGTCAAACTTGGGGGGCAATCCCCTCTCCTCCATAGTCCATACGCCATTGGGCCCCCTGTTGGGGGAAGTGGGGAGGGAAAGAAGTCAAGTTATAACTGGAGGTAGCAGGTGTTAAGCAGCAGTCAGCAGACACCATGCTAGCTCTAATTAAGGGGGAGAGAGCAAAGTGAGTTGCTAAATGAAGGTGACCTGCTACCATGGCACTTCTGTCCTTGATGTGCTGAGAACATGTCTGGGCCCTACAGCTGTAACCTTGGTGCTCAATTCAATGCTGCTGTGGGCAACATTTTAACATTATAAAGTAACTAGCAAGATGGAAATGAGAATGACAACTTCTGCACTGACCCAAATCAAATTCGATACTGAAGAGTGGGCAGTACTGGAAGGAGGGCATTCAACGGAGGGCAAGGCCCAATGGGAGTGGAGCGCTCAAAGCTGCCTGCGGACCACAGGGCATGATAGAGGTGCAATGGCATTAGGCTTAATTAGGAGCAGCTGGGGGAGGAATCACTGCCTGACATATCAGTAAGAGCACAATCTCTACAAATGAGAAAAGAGGGATGCCTAGATGGGAAGGGAAGCCAATGGCATAGTCCACAGCAGTCTCATTTCGATCAAATCCAGAGGCTTGCTCAGTGGTGGCATGAGGCACACCACATGGAGTTAACATGCAACTTGCATGCTGAGGAGACTGTCAATTGTAGCCAGAGGTTCAGCCAACAAGAGGCTGTAAGAAAGAAAGATGCACTTCATCTTCCCTCCACTTGCTCATTTTCCTGCTAGGACTCTGCCTGTGCACAAATTGCCCCTCATTTACCACTGCGTAACATATACTTATCCTTTAAGTGGCCTCTAGATTCAACCTCAAGAGTATGTTAGATTCACTGATTGGGGAACGTGTGTGTTGGGGGCTGGGAGCACCGTGTGGTTAGCGGGACACAAATCAGAAATCAAGAGACTGAAAAGACCTATTAGGTCAGCTCCGGGGCAGGATTATACTGTAGGGAATATTCTCCAGTGTTTTGCCCAATCTTAAATGAATTGAGCAATGGCACTTCCATTACTTCCCCTGAGAGACGAGTCCACAGTCTGAGATCTTTCCATTATCAAATGCTTCCTAATGCTGAGCCCACTTGTATCCCATTACTCCTGGCTACATCCCCTTAAAACACTCTTCCCCCTCCCTCTTCAACCTTTACACCCTTCAAATGGAACGCAGGTCAATGTGTGTTCTAGACTGCTACCTACCATGTGACCTTGGGCAGGTCAATTCACTTCTGTGCCTCAGTTTCCCCATATTTGACCATAGATGATAATACTCTCCACCTCCTAGTAAGAGCACAAGTCTGCAGTCCAGAGGAGCCACCAAGGAGATTCTGGGCACCATTATATTACCACTTAGTAGGATGTTCCAGAAGAACCCCATTCAGTTTGGACACAGAATCCCCTCACTAACAAGACAGGCTGAGGGTAGCCGCAGCTACTGAAAGTGAAAGTTACCAGCCAGTAACAAGCACGATGGGACATTTTACTGTGCCAAAAACAAAGTTTGCAGCCAAAAGCATAACAGGAATTGTACTGCCGAGACAGCCAATGTGCATAGCCACCCCAGAAGCAGGGTCAGACAGGTCTGCAGAGAAACAGCGCCACCTGCTGTTTCAAAGGAACAGATGGGCCTAGAAAACAGAAGGACTCAAGAGTTCTAAATGTAACCGACTCAAAGCCCTGACTTATAGATGGTCCATCTAGTCCAGTATACGGTGTCTGACAGGGATCAGCGTTAGGTATGTCAACACACACAACAGGGCAATTTCAAGTGATCCAGCCCATGTCGTCCACTCCCAGCTTCTGGCACTTGGACGTATAGGTATTCCTGGAGCATGGAGTTGCATCTCTGACCACCTTTGGCTAATAGCCATTGACTGACCTATCCTCTATGAACGTATCTAATTCTTTTTTGAACCCAGTTATACTTGTGGCCTTCACAACATCCCCGGCAAGGAGTTCCACAGGTTGACTGTGTGTGGTGTAAAGAAGTGCTTCCTTTTGTTTGTTTTAAACCCGCTGCCTAGTCATTTCACTGGGTGACCCCTGGTTCTTGTGTTATGTGAAGGGGTAACTAACACTTCCCTATTCACTTTCTCCACACCAGTCATGATTTTATAGACCCCAGCCAAGTATCCGCGATGGAGCCATAAGACAACTATTCATTCCTCATTAATGAAATATTTTCACTATAAATACCACAAATACCATCACTAACCCAGTAAAATAACACTTGCACGTCTACAGCATCTGTCCTCCAAGCACTTTTATAAACACTAACCTTTTGCCAAACTCCCGTGAGCCAGACACATTTTCACAGGTGGGGAAACTGAGGCACAGAATGGCAAAGTGACTTGCCTATGATGAGTCAGTGGCAGAGCCAGGAATAGAGCCCCCAAGTTCTAACCCAGCACGTCGCTCTGACCACTAGCCCACACTGCTTCAGTGATGAAAGATATTTCTTCGGCCGGTGCCCTTACCTGAAGTCAGGGATTCCGGAAGCCGTACTGATCCCGGCTCCTGTGTGAAACACTATATTGGAAGAACCCCTTATCAGGTCTGCTAAGGCACGCACTTTCCTCTCCAGCTCCTCTGGCGGGTCAAAAATCTGAGGGGAAAGAAAAAGGGAAATGGAGAGCCAGAGAGACGCGTCCCCACCACGCCAGCACACAGAAAGGTGGATAAGCCACGCACCCAGGCCACCACGCTAAACTGCACGGCACGCAGAGTACAAGATTACAAGATGACCGAAGGAAAAAAAGGTGTATTAGCACGGCGTGGAGATAAACCAGCGCTGGCTGCCAAACTTCATGGCCTGGCATTGGGAGCCGGCAGCTAAGTGGCCTCAGGATGTTCAGATTTAAACCTCAAATCTGCTTCAGCGAGGTGAGGAGTCAGTGAGGTGAGGGAAAGCACCCCTGTTGGGGAGGGGGGAGGGAAGCACAGGGCCCCATTGGGGGGCGGGATTGGAAGCACCCCCAGGTGGGGAGGGGAGCCCAGGGCCCCGTTGGAAGGAGGAAGGGGAAGCACCCCCGTGGGGGGAGGAAGGAGGGAAGCGCAGGGCCCCGATGGGGGGAGGGAGGGGAGCCCAAGGCTTCGTTGGGGGGAGGGGGAGGAAAGAGAGCGGGGAGGGGAGCCCAGGGCAGGGAGCCCAGGGCCTCTTGGGGGGAGGGAGGGGAGCCCAGGGAGGGGAGTCTGGGTGGGGGGAAGCGCCCCAAGGGGGGAGGGGAGCCCAGGGCCCCGTGGGGGGGGGGGTTGAAGGGGTGGGGGGAAGCACCGGCCCCGGTGGGGGGGGAGGGGAGCCCAGGGCCCCGTTGGGAGCGTGAGGGAGGGGAGCCCGGGGGGGGGGGGGAAGCGCCCCAAGGGGGGGAGGGGAGCCCAGGGCCCCGTTGGGGGGGTGAGGGAGGGGAGCCCGGGGGGGGGGGAAGCGCCCCAAGGGGGGGAGGGGAGCCCAGGGCCCCGTTGGGAGCGTGAGGGAGGGGAGCCCGGGGGGGGGGGGGAAGCGCCCCAAGGGGGGGAGGGGAGCCCAGGGCCCCGTTGGGAGCGTGAGGGAGGGGAGCCCGGGGGGGGGGGGGAAGCGCCCCAAGGGGGGGAGGGGAGCCCAGGGCCCCGTTGGGAGCGTGAGGGAGGGGAGCCCGGGGGGGGGGGGAAGCGCCCCAAGGGGGGGAGGGGAGCCCAGGGCCCCGTTGGGAGCGTGAGGGAGGGGAGCCCGGGGGGGGGGGAAGCGCCCCAAGGGGGGGAGGGGAGCCCAGGGCCCCGTTGGGGGGGGGGAGCGTCGGCCCAGTGGGGGGGGAGCGCAGGGCCCCCGTTTCGGGGAGGCCCCCGACGCTGGGCGAGGGGGTCCCGGGGGGCAGTGGGAGGCCCGGGGAGTGAAGGGCCGGCGGCTCCTTCGCTCTCACCTCGGGGAGGCCGCACTTGCCCTTGTCTGAGTAGGGGGAGAGCCCGGCCGCGTAATTCACCGACATCGTCCCGCCGGCCGCGGCCCAGCTACCAATAAAGTTTTCCTTGTTGTCAATTCCTCTAGGGGAGGGGGGAGGGCGGAAGCGGCCGGGCAGGGCAGACTGAAGCCACCGCCTGTCAAGCCGCATGCGCACAGCTCGGAGGACAGCGCCGCCCGGCGCCATGTTAGCTCCTGGCAAGAACTGTCACCCCCAGGAGCTGGGCAGAGCTCGGGCATGGAGCCGGAGGGATCTGTGCACCTGGCTCTGTGGGAGGGGGGGAGCTATTGATAAAGGGCCGGCCCTAGGCAACAGACCCCGCCCTGAGCACCACCGCCATCCCCCAGGGCTCAAAAATCACAGACGCTGAGGTTGGCTGAAAAATTGGGGGTTTGAGGGTTTTTAAGGAATAGATTTTGGATTATTTTGCTTTGCACGCTGTTCTTTGAACCCGGGGTGGGGGGCGGGTTGTAGGGTTGCCAGGTGTCCGGTTTTCGACTGGGACGCCCGGTCGACAGGGACCCTGGGGGCTCCGGTCAGCACTGCCGACCGAGCCGTTAAAAGTCCGGTTGGCAGCGCAGCGGGGCTAAGGCTGGCTCCCTGCAGCTCCCAGAAGCAGCCGCATGTCCCCCCTCCGGATCCTACGCGTAGGGGCAGCCAGGGGACTCCGCACGCTACCCCCACCCCAAGCGCTGGCTCCGGGAACCATGGCCAACGGGAGCTGCGGGGGCAGGGCCTGCAGACAGGGCAGCGCGCAGAGCCGCCTGGCCGCTCCTCCACGTAGGAGCCCAAGGGAGGACGTGCCGCTGCTTCTGGGAGCTGCTTGAGGGAAGTGCCGCCCGAAGTCTGCACCCCAACCCCTTGCCCCAGCCCTGATTTCCCTCCCACACACCGAACCCTTTGGTCCCAGCCCGGAACACCCTCCTGTAACCCAAGCCCCTTATCCCTGGCCCCACACCAGAGCCCGCACCCCCAGCCGGAGCCCTCGCCACCTCCCGCACTCCAACCCCCTGAGCCAGCCCGGTGAAAATGAGCGAGTGAGTGAGGGTGGGGAGAGGGAGCAGGAGATGGATTGAATGGGGGTGGAACCTTGGAGAATGGGTAGGGCAGGGCAGGGGGCAGGGCAAGGATCTTAAGTTGGCAGCCGTAGGGTTTTAACATATTTTCTAGTTTTCCTCCATAACCGGGAGGGGTAGAACTTTTTCTAAAACACACATGCAATCAAAGATTCTCACATAAACTTGCCTTTGGGTGCTGGGGCTTTAAGAAATACCCCAAATATCACAAGATTTGCAATAAATTCACCAGTATTGGCTTTGCTGCCTAAGGGACACATGAGATGACTGGAATGCCCGGAATGTAGCTACAGAGTCCTAAAATGTATCTCCTGGGATCCTAAAATGTGGTCCTCATGCTCTCTCCCATTAACCATATGCTGAGGACAAAGGCGTTTTTTAGTGTTGGCCTTCTCAAGCTATTTCTAGACATCTCCCAAGGACAATGCAAGCACACATGCAGGTCCCTCACTATAATAAAGTCTAAGCTCTTGTGTGTTTTTCCTATCGTATTTTCCAAGAGACATTTTTACTGTACCTTTAGCAGGGAATGTACCTCCTTGTCCATCTACAACATGCCCACCATGCTATGGTTGTTATAGGAAAATAAATCAATGATTAGAAAACACAGGCCCCGATCCTGCAAGAAACTCTGTGTTGAGCATAGGGGGTCCATCTGCACAGTGATCAGTACAGAAGCAGGGCCATAGCGTTGTCTAGTGATTAGAGCCTAGTGATTATGGGACTGGGCAGAGGGATCAGGATACTTGGTTTTTATTCCTGACTCTGCTACTGCTTCATGCAGTGATCCTGGGTAAGTCACTTACTGCTCTGTGCCTCCGTTTCTCCATCTGTAAATTTGGGGAAATAATATCCACCTCACAGTGGGGTTGTGTGAGGCAGACTCAGCCCTTGGAGAGCCTGAGTTGAAAGGCGCTATGAAAAAGGAAACGCATCTTTTAATAAAATGGTTAAACATTTTGGCCCAGAGTCACAAAGGTATTTAGGTTCCGAATATCCATTGAAAGCCATCGAAGTTATGACCCTAAATACCTTTGTGGATCCGGGCCTTTGGAACTAATGCTGAAGGGGAACATTTCACGCAACAAACTAAGGCCGTGATCCACCAAGCTGCTCCACACGGATGGGCGTCTGTGACCGCACAGAACCTGGCCGATGGATTTCAGTGGGGCTCCGTGTAAGTGCTGGGATCCGCCCGCAGGAAGCCGCTTGCAGCATCACAGTCTAAAGAAATAAGGCCCAGATCCTCAAAGGTACGTAGGCTCCTACCTTCTGAGTTGGGCCTAAAATGAACAAGATCCTGGTGCAGGTGAATCATTTCCTTTTGCTGCCACCTTGCGGGTCCTTAAAGGTACAGAGAATATCGAGCCTGGTTTTTGGGAGCTAGCAGAAAGTGAAAACAGGCAGCCAGGCAGATGTGTGAGGCCTGCTCACAAGTCGAGAGCTGCCGAGCACCCAGAGCTCCTGATGAAGTAACTGGGCTAGGCAGCCCCTCTGCACAGAAAGGTGTTCAGTCATGTGCTGTCGCCACCATCCAGTACTGAGCAGCAGCCTGCTTTGGACAGGTAACTGTACCTGTAGCAGGTGAGTAACTTAATTCCCACTGCAGCTAAGTCCCACCCCTTGCCTTTCCCCATTGGTGGGCCATCTCTGGTAGCGTGAGATTCCTTCAGTGAGGCTGAAGTAAGGAGACACTTCTCAGTTTCTTCTGCCCGGGGCACAGGACAGAGTGTGAGCGAGAAGGAGCCCACCCGGCTGCGCTCAGCACTATCAGCAAGGTAGGGAAGGGGTGATGGAAAGGCCCCGGGGCTGAGAGAATAGCCACCCGGTTCTGGTGAGCGCTTCCAATGTAGGTTTCACATATTTAAGATCAGAAATGAGGGAATCTCTGCTGCTGGAGCTCAGTAAGCGTTGGGTTGAATATATTAAGCCATATAAATCACTCTGCAGAGAGGCACGTTCCCATGGCATTAGATGTGTCCTGAAGGGGACCCTCCAAAGCTGCTGAGAGTAGCGAGTTTAGCAAGGAGGCACGTTCCCCTACGAAAGAGAGTGATCTTGATGTTTACAAGGCAATGCCAATATGCCATGCTGCATTGAGTCAGCTCCTCTCCCGGCAGGTTGCCTCGGTGCAGTAGAGGGCACGGCCCAGGCAAATTTAACAATGATGAGGAGGAGGGAGAGAGTGCTATCTAGTGGTTAGAGCAGAGGACTCAGAATCAGGACTCAGGGTTTCTGTTCCCAGCTCTGCCACCAATTTGCCAGTCAATCTTGGGCAACTCTTAGCTTCGTCTCTGATTTTCCCCGGCGGTAAAATGGAAATAAGAATGTCCAACTATAACGAGTGTTCTGAGGCTTCATTTATTGGCTCTAAAATGCCTTGAGAGCCTCAGGTGAAAGGTGCTATAGAAGTCCACGTAATATAGTGGGCAGTGAACTAGGCAGAGGCTAGGGTAACAGGACACAGTGTGGCGTGCATCCCGACATGACATGCCAAGAGGACAAGACACCCCATTTCTAACACAGCGTGCAGGCTAATGGTACCTTGATGGAAAGATCACACGACTCATGATGCATCTCGGTGGCAGAGCACAGAGCGACAGGCTGGCAGGTTCCTATGCCGGCCAAGTACAGGCCTCCTGTGAGAAATCAAACGGCAAGTGTTTCGAGGCAGTTGATGCTGGTGGGAGCAAACAAATGAAAAAGAAGAGACGTGTGCATTTGGAATCAGCAACCGGCAACCCCTAAGCCAGTGGTTCTCAACCCACGGCCTGCGGCCACATCCTCAGGGCCATACAGGTAGTATCTATATTGTGTGGATGTGGCCCACGTAACACAGAGAGCTGCATATACGCATATTTACATATATTACATATACGCATATTTACGTATATTGCATATTTACAATGGTAAATAGGTGGAGAACCACTGCCCTAAAGTTTGGCTCATTTTGGTGACAAGTCAGTAAAGAAAGGTAGCATGAGTCTGAATTTTTGCATAGGGCCGAGCACCGTTCTGTGCTGTACAGAGCCTCCATGAAGACTACACTATGTCTTCCCATTGTTCGTACACAGCAATCTATTGAGTGGCTCAGTCTGGTGTCATGTGTCATGACGGGAGGCATCTCCACCTTTAAACACTGAAAGGGTTTTGGTTGCCTCCCTGTCTGGGATGTGGGGAGAGGTGGGGATTTTGGAATTTACACCCGACGTTTAGCTTCTGAGAGAGAGACCAGGCTTCACTGGTATCTTAAAACATCGTTATGTTCCTTGTTCAGAGATTTCCCCTGAAACAGAGCCAGAGCGTGAGGACTCAAGCCAGAATGAAAAGCCTGAAGGCCAAGTTTAAGAAGACCGAAGTGAGTATTGCTGAAGTGTGTGTGTGTGGGGGGGGGGGTGATCCAGTAGGGGGCGCTCTCATTTGTGGCACTGACAGACTGATGCCCCAGCATGATGCTAGATACTGTGCTGCTGGAGGTTCTGTTTCTCCAATGAGAAATGAACAAAAAACCTGAGTGCTTGTGATCATTCAAGACCCCATGGCATTTTTGCAAGAGTGAGGGTGTTGCCACCCACAGCCAAATGACAGCTCGGATCATTTACATTCTAGTAACCTAAGTTCCCCCCCTGCAGTTTCAACTGGATGCAGCATTATCCACTCCTGGTCCATCACCTAGGAGTCACAAAGAGTGTGCTTCATACAGTCAGCTTGGGAAGAGCTCTGGGTCCCATCTGTAGGAAGGAGTTGCTGAAGTCTTTATCTTTCCAGTCAGGGGTTCACCAGAACTAAAAATGAACATCCCCCGGCATTGACTACTGGTTCAAAGTGTCCTGGCCAGGCTAGAATGATGGCCTCTTCCCCCACTCTTGTGCTGTCATTAGTCCACTGTTGTTCCCTCTTTTCACCTGTGTGTGTTACTCTAGTTCTGGCGGTCCATCTTCTGGGGGACAGCCAGCATCCATGCTGCCTCACGCGGCTAGGGAACTGTTCGCTAAATTGCAAATGCACTGCCTAACCCTGCCCTCTTGTACATCTCTGCACTCCGCCGAGTACAATGGGGTTGCCCAGGGGTAGCTGGACTTCTCTGGACAGTGGTGAGTCTCCTGGTCTTCACAGCTGCACCGCTTCAGTGTAGATACTCCAGCGACGGGAGCGTGACAGGAAACAGAGAAAGGCAGACGACTAACAAGGCTTGTTTGTGGCCTTTATGTATGTCATGTGAGCAAGTTTCTTTCCCATCTGCGCTACAAAGGTACCAGCCTGCTCCCTGAGATTTGGCTTTATTAGTAAAACACTAACAGCAGCACCACAAAGCTCAGATCGTGCCTTTTGTCCAGGCTTGGCTGGTCCTAGCGTTCCTCCTTCCAGAGTGCTCAGCCCACTCTCTAGATCCTCTCTTGAAAGATCCCCTCCCACCTCCTTGACTCAGTGAGCCAGTAGAACCCCCTTGATCCTGCTGGGAAAGGGTTAACAGCTGCAAACAGGGTGGGACGCTTCAGGCAAAGGCTGCCAACCTGGGACAGCTAGTAATCCCATTGAAGTCAGTTGGCCCAGCTGTGCTCCCATTGAAGTCACTAAGATGACAGCAGACAGGATGCCAGGATGCAAGTCAGGGGAACCTAGCTCTGTTCCCAATTAGCTCCCTGACTCCCTGTTTGACCTTGGGCAAGTCACTGCCCCTCTATGCCTCAGTTTCCCCATCTGTAAAATGGGGATAATACTGCTCACTCACCTCTGCCAAGTGTTTTGAGACCAATGGATGCAAAATGCTCTAAAAGTGTGAAATATTCTCATCACTCCTGGGAGTAGGGTGAGCAGGATTTGGTTCATTGGGCTTCATGCCAATGGCCTGAAGAAGCTGTTTCTTCCCACTCTCTGTGGAGTGCAGCAGATAGACTGGTTTTCCCTGGCACAGGGGCATTCTCTATAATATCGCAGTGCGACAGGGTGAGTCAGTGAGTCAGCTGTCAGAAGCGGCTGCTTCTGTGCGATAGGTCAAATGCCAAGTGGAAACAGGCTCGTTCCAGAGAAAGGCACCGAAGGAAGGGAAAGAAGTGAAGAGGGGAGAAAAGAAAGACAAAGCAGAGTAAAGGAGAGGGAGCGTGGGGAGCGTAGGTGGAATTTTAGGCCACAATTCTACAGCCGACATTGCAAGGACAGATCCTCGTGCCTGGCAGAGCCAGCTGCAGGTGTGGGCATTTTGTACGGCATTCACACAAGGATACCAATGCACCCTCACTGATCAGCCAGCCATGCAGGTAGGTCTGCTCTCCACCTGGCACAGAGAGCTCTCCAGCTGCTGCTGGGTGGACCAGTCCAACAGAACAGGGTCGCCGGCTTGCCATGGTCTAGGAGAGGCACTACCTACGAGTTCTCTCGCTCAGGTTTCCAGATCTGTAGAACCAAGCGAGTCAGGTTTCCACTGGGGCGGAATTAAGCCTAGGAGACAGAAAATCGACACTCTTCAATTATTTAGCACCAAAGAGGAGGAATCCAGAGGGCCAGCTTTAGCTTCGTGCATGTGGTGTGGATAAAACGGAGCTTCTCCTCCCCGCTGTACGATGAAGGCTGAGGCTGAGCTGATGGGAGGCCCTGGAGGAGACTGTCTGTGGATCCCCTATATGTGCAGAGAAATGGAGCCCAGAACAAAACCACAACCTCAAATTAGAAGGCAGAGAGAGCGAGCTCTAACCTTGGCGTCTGGGTGCCAGGGCTGCAGATTTCATACCCAGCGGACACACAGCTCTCATCGGAGGAACTGAATACTGGGTCCGCATGCCACATAAATAGGTTTGCGTTGGTACTATCTGTTTTTAACGTAAAGTTTCCAAGCGGAGTAGCATAGTGGAAGCAGTAGGCACGTGCCTGGGATGTTAGTCTCAGCCCTCTCCGCAACTCACTGTCTGCCTCTGGAAAAGTCACGTAGCAATTCCGTGCCTCAGTTTCCCCAAGTCTATGTAAGGGGAATAAAGATACTTCCCCCATTTGGAGCTCTATGGATTGCAAGCGTACACGGTGCTAGGTGTGGCAGCATTTAAAGGCACATAACGTTAATTTAAAACATTGCTCTTTAACCCTATTCACCGGTGGGATGGCTCAGCGGGAAGCAAGAGGTAATCAGCCAGGTCCTCTCCTCCAAGGGTCACATTCATGACAGGCCCTGTTGCCTCTGGCCAGTCTTCCCCTTCCCCACAGACATTCTCCCCCCAACTCCTTCCTAGCAACTAATGGACGGTCCTTCCCCTGGGCATCTGTGCAAGGCCAAGCTGAGCTGAGTGTAACCCTTTGCTCACCAGTGTCCTGGAAGTCCCAGGGCATCCTGTCACGCCCTGATTTTGGAGGATTTTTTCCAGCCTCAGCCCGTGATTCCTGGCCCCGTGACTCGGATCGCTCCAGAGTAGGCATCCAAACTGCTTCAGCCACATGGAAACAGGGACCCCAGGGTCCTCAACAGGGGAACAGGCCGATGTTGTTAATAAAACAATAGTTCATATTTGGGGGGTGCAGCCCTAGGGCCTGGGGTCACTGTCCCCTTGATTTGGGGTGGGAATCCTTGGGGGAGGGGTGCCTCTGCTCCCCTGGCTTTGGTTAGGGGGGGTCCTTATGTCCTGGAGTCCCTGATCCCCCGGCTTGGGGGATGTCTCTGCTCCCCTGGCTTTGGGGGAGGTCCCTGATGCCCAGTGTCCCCATTCCCCTGGCTTAGGGGTGGGGAGAGGAGGACAGAATCTCTGCTCCCCGGAGTGGGCTGGGTGGGTTCTCCGTCCCCTGGCCCGGGGGGGGGGGGCGATCAGTCTGGGGGGTGTCCCCCCCGTGGCGGCTCTGCTCGGCGCCCGGCTCTCTCCGCAGGCAGGGGGCAGGCGCCGCCCGGGCTCCCCAGCCGCCGGCCGAGGGAGGGAGGCGGATCCTCCGCTGTGAGGGGCGGCGGCGCCGGGATCCGGCAGCGGCGGAGGGTCCCCGACGGGCGCCCGGCTCCTCCGGCACCCGGGGGCCGGGCGGGTGGATGGCGGCGCGCCCGCTCCTGGGCACCATGAAGCAGATCTGCCTCTGCGCGGCCGCCTCCTTCGCGGTACGTCCTGCCCGGGCCGACCTTCCCCTGCCCGGCCCGGCCGCCTCCTGCTCCCGCGGGGCATCTGCAGCGCGGGGGGCCGGCCCCAGATCCCCCCGGCCTGCCCATGCACCCCCCGGCTCCCCGGCCTGCCCATGCACCCCCGCCCCCCAGCTCCCCGGCCAGGCTGCCCATGCACCCCCGCCCCCCAGCTCCCCGGGCTGTTCATGCACCCCCCCGCCCCCAACTCCCTGGCCAGGCTGCCCGTGCACCCCCCAGCTCCCTGGCCAGGCTTCCCATGCACCCCCTGCCCCCCAGCTCCCCGGGCTTCCCATGCACCCCCGCCCCCCAGCTCCCCGGGCTGTTCATGCACCCCCCCGCCCCCAACTCCCTGGCCAGGCTGCCCGTGCACCCCCCAGCTCCCTGGCCAGGCTTCCCATGCACCCCCTGCCCCCCAGCTCCCCGGGCTTCCCATGCACCCCCGCCCCCCAGCTCCCCGGGCTGTTCATGCACCCCCCCGCCCCCAACTCCCTGGCCAGGCTGCCCGTGCACCCCCCAGCTCCCTGGCCAGGCTTCCCATGCACCCCCTGCCCCCCAGCTCCCCGGGCTTCCCATGCACCCCCGCCCCCCAGCTCCCTGGGCTGTTCATGCACCCCCCCGCCCCCAACTCCCTGGCCAGGCTACCCGTGCACCCCCCAGCTCCCTGGCCAGGCTGCCCGTGCACCGCCCAGCTCCCTGGCCAGGCTGCCCGTGCACCCCCTGCCCCCAGCTCCCCGGGCTGTCCATGCACCCGCTGCCCCCAGCTCCCCGGCCTGCCAGTGCACCCCCCAGCTCCCCGGCCAGGCTGCCCATGCACCCCCCGGCTCCCCGGCCAGGCTGCCCATGCACCCCCTGCCCCCCAGCTCCCCGGGCTGCCCATGCACCCCCTGCCCCCCAGCTCCCCGGGCTGCCCATGCACCCCCTGCCCCCCAGCTCCCCGGGCTGCCCATGCACCCCCTGCCCCCCAGCTCCCCGGGCTGCCCATGCACCCCCTGCCCCCCAGCTCCCCGGGCTGCCCATGCACCCCCTGCCCCCGGCTCCCCGGCCTGCCAGTGCACCCCCCAGCTCCCCGGCCAGGCTGCCCATGCCCCCCCTGCCCCCCAGCTCCCCGGCCTGCCCGTGCACCCCCCAGCTCCCCGGCCTGGCTGCCCATGCACCCCCCAGCTCCTCGGCCAGACTGCCCATGCACCCCCTGCCCCCCAGCTCCCCTGCCTGCCCATGCACCCCCCCGGCCTGCCCATGCACCCCTGCCCCCCAGCTCCCTGGCCAGGCTGCCCATGCACCCCCCCAGATCCCCGGCCAGACTGCCCATGCACCCCCTGCCCCCCAGCTCCCCTGCCTGCCCATGCACCCCCCCGGCCTGCCCATGCACCCCTGCCCCCCAGCTCCCCAGCCAGGCTGCCCATGCACCCCCTGTCCCCCAGCTCCCTGGATTGCACATGCACCCCTTGACCTCACCCCCTACATCCGCAGGGAGCACATACCCCTGTCCCCCCAGTTCTGGGGTGCACTTGCCTTCCCTGACACTTGGAACCAGCCAAAGGGCAGGGCGTTCGGAGAAGAGCAGCAAAGCCCCGGAGAGGCTGGAGGGACTGGCTTGTGAGCACTGCGGCCATTTTTCAAAAGCGCTCACTGATTTTGAGTGCCTCCGTTATCGGCTGCCCTCTGATTTCCAGAGGGGTTTGGTGACGGGCGCTGCGCAGCTCTGGAAATCTGGCCCCAGGTGTCTGAAATCGGGCAACGAAAGATCAATGGCATGTCTATGCTACGAAGGGGGCTTGTCTGTTGATGTAGGTAATCCCCCTCTCTGAGTGGCAGCAGCGAGGTGGGTGGAAGAATTCTTCCATCCACCCAGCTACGTCTACACCCAGGGCTAGGTCAGCTTAACTCTACGGCTCTCAGGGGTGGGAATTTTTCCCACCCCTGAGCGACATATTTGGGGTTCTCCTGTTGGCATAGGAAATCCACCTCTCCGAGAGGCGGCAGCTAGGCCGGTGGGAGAATTCTGTCTGCACGGGGAGCGGGGTTAGGTTCGTTTAATCGCGTCGCTCAGGGACGTGGATATTTCACACACGTGAGCGATGTAGTTGTGCCACCTCGTTTCCGAGTGTAGGCCAGACCTAGGCTGATCTAAATGTTCAGTGTGGAGCTGGGCTGCTGCACCCAAAGTCAGTCGACCCGTCTGACAGCGTTGGCCCAAATTGGTCTAGTTTGGCTAAGTGGCTCTGAGCCTGACCCTGAACTCAAGGGAAGTTTTGCCCCTGTGCTGTTCTGTTTATTGGGGTTCTTACCCATTGCCCGTCACCATGGTATCAGGGCAGTCAGTGAAAGAAACCCAAGGTAGTGAAGGGCGTAAATGCCAAGGAAAGAGCAGAATTATTTCGACTGGCGGAAGGTGGCTAGAAAGGACTAAGGGGAATTGGATGAAATGAAGAAAATGTAGGGTAAATATCTAAGCTAGTGGAATGGTCTCACTCAGGGAAAGGAGCCCTGTCAAACTAGATGGGACGAAGCCTGAGAAAATATAGGGGACAGCCCTGCCTTGGTTGAGGGTCTGCAGCTGATGAGTCTTTTTCATTTCTAATGTCCGTGCGTTGCGGAGACCATGGTATGCGCGGAGCGTGGGGTCTCTGTTGTGGCGCCGAGGGGAATCCTTCGTGCCGGGGGTATGTCGGTTCCCTCTTAAGATCCGAATATGGCTAAGGTAGCGCAGCAGAACGGCCTGCCTGTGGTACTCATCGGCCCCATTCCTGCAGTACGCGAGCGCCCCTCCGGGGTTAATGCATTTATCCTCCCAGCACCCCTCTGTGGTAGGGCAGTGCTATTACTTCACTGCACCGATGGGGAGCTGAGGCACGGAGCGGCTAAAGCCCAGATCCTCCGAGGTATTTAGGTGCCTAACAGCAGGATCTAGGCCTAAGTGACTTGCCCAAGGTCACCCAGGGAATCTGTGGCGGAGCAGGGAATTGAACCCAGAGCTCCTAGGTCCCAGGCTAGCATCCCAACTTCCTCTGTTGGATGTGTCCCTTCCCTCTCCCCCTCCAGCGGGCTGCGGTAGGGCCCCGAAGTCCCTGATTTTGCCCCTGTTTGGGTTTCAGAGCCACGACTGGGGTAAGAATGATGAGAAGCTCCTACAGGCCGTGGACTACAACGACCCCGAGAAGGTGACGTCTCTGCTCCTCCGCAAGGGCCTGGTCCCCACCAAACTGGACTCCGAGGGCAAATCCGCGTGAGTCACTCCCCCTGTTAAAGAGACGGGGCCGGAGTCGCTGTTCCCACCGTGCCTGGTTTTGGGGTGATAGCTTTGAGGCACGGTTGTATTTCCCATAGTGTGGGGCCTTGCCTGGGCTGTGGCGGATGTGAGAGCAACCCCAAGGCTGCTCTCTCACACGCTTTGCTTCTCACAGCCCTGCTATTCAAAAGCGTCCCTATGGTAACAAACCAGTGGGTGTGGCCAAGAGTTGATCAGCAACCCTACACAAACAAACCAGAGGGGAAGAGATTGGCAAGGGAACAGATTAGTAATGAATTGTGTTTTTTAAGGATTTTTTTTGTAAATACGGAAACTTTTAAGCAGAGCCAGTGTGTGGGTGGTGGCGGGAGGGGTCTCTGGAGTATGAATGGTGACGGGAGCTCCCCGGTTGTGCCACAGGTTCCACCTGGCTGCAATGAGAGGGAACGTGGCCTGCCTGGAAGTGATGCTCGCTCATGGAGCGGACGCCATGACCACAGACAGCTCGGGTAGGCAGCACGGTCTGACTCTGCCGTGACGTGACAGTGGGGATGTTGATTTGGGCCATTTCTACTGCTTTGTCCAGTTCGAAAATGTTCTGTTGGGACTGCTCCTGTACTGTCCAAGGGGGGTAGGAGTTAAACTGGACCTTATGGATCTCTGCCCTGTCTAATTTCTGTGTTTCCCGGCCATAGGATCAAACCTGTTCCTGTGGAGCTGCCAATCTTCCCCTTTCTGAGGGGTGGCACGCTCCTCTGGGATCCTTTAGTCCAATCTTCATTGTTCTCCTGGTCGTTCGCCAACCCTCCCCTGGGATAAAAGGGACGGATCTCTCCAAATCCCTGTAATCTCTGACTTAGCCGCTGAGTAAGCTTGGCGATCCTTGGAAAGAAGGTGTCAAAGCCGCTCAGCATTCTTACTTTAAAAACTCCCCTGCAGGCTTGAGCTGAGCAGGGGCGAAAGGGGCGGTGAGAAAGTTTGTGTCCGTCAGAGCCTGGCTGCATGTTGGGACCCTGCATTCCATAACCGGAATGGTTAGAGCAGCGGACTGTGTCCCAGGCAGATAAGAATCATCACGCGCTTGCTAATTGCTGGCACTGGTTCTGGTAGTGTGTGTAAAAGGCATGTCCGGCACCGACTGAGTTTTCTACTGTGCTCTTAGGAGGGGTATGGGCGTCT
Organism: Macrochelys suwanniensis; assembly: GCA_033296515.1. NCBI lineage: Eukaryota > Metazoa > Chordata > Testudines > Chelydridae > Macrochelys > Macrochelys suwanniensis. The sequence goes on from CM065799.1 coordinate 7,430,048, forward strand.
CCTCTGCATGCTTTAGACCAGGGGTCTCAAACACGCGGCCCGCGGGCCACATGCGGCCCGCGGAGTTATTTCCTGCGGCCCGCCATAGGCGCCGACTCCACTGGCAGCCACGCTCCAAACATTACTGAGTGTTTATATTTTATTAAAACCCCTCTTTGCATTACAGTTTTTAAAAAGTTAATACATTGATTTTTAGTAGAATACTATATTACTCTGCATTTTTTTCAGGTTTGACTATACTTTTGTATCGTTGTCTGAAAAGGTTGGCCCTCGGGCCAATGTACTAGTTCTCATGTGGCCCTCCTGGTGATCTGAGTTTGAGATCCCTGCTTTAGACTCAAAAGAAAAAGGGTCTTGATATTTTAAAATGTACACCATAGGCGTAGCTTTAATGAGATCCTGCAGCCTGCTTTGTGCTGGGCTTTTGTTGCATCTCATGAGCTAAGCAAGGTCTGGCCAGTTTGCTCTTTGGATGGGAGACCTACGTGGGCCACTGAGGTGTTTCAGGAAAGGGGTGTTGGTGAGTCAGTGAGTGGTGGTCTTTTTCTCCCAAGCTAATAACAAAGCAGTGCCACAGCTAGGGGGCGCCGGGCTGCCGGATTTGGCTCCTGACCACTCACAGTGATTCCATGGTGCTTTTCGTCACACTAGGAGGGTTAACCCTGGATTCCTAGTCAGATTCCAGCCTGGCAAATTACACTGTCTCTCTGCTTTTCTCGTGCAGTTCTTATTGGCTAGAGGAGTCCCCATTTCTTAAGCCACCCCGTGGTGCTGCTGTGAGCTATTAACCGGCTGTTGCGTCCTGCCCCAGAGGTGGCTGCAATTTGGCGGTGGGCGACACGATCCATGGATGTCGGTTACCTGCCTCGGGGTGGGGGGCAGGGGTTGAGAAGAAGTTGTTTCATGCTGACGATTTGTTTTGATCTCCCTGGGTGCACGTATAAAGAATCTCCATCGTTATGATTGCCTCTTGACCGGCCGGTCTGTCTCTTTCCAGGGTACAATGCGCTCCACCTGGCCGCGAAACATGGCCACCCGCAGTGCGTGAGCAAACTGCTGCAGGTAAGGCAGCCGAGCAGGAGCAGTGAGAACATGGAGTTCGACAGGGAGGGATGTGTCCATTGTTGGTGTTGAAGCACCGAGGGCTGGAGATCAGGGTACAGGGAGCTTGTGGGGAATATAGCAGCCCTCATAGGATTCACCTCCTGCGGGAGCTCCTGGCCATGCAGGGAAATTGTCCGTGCAACCTTTCAGGCTAGGGAACAATCTAGGCCTGGTTGGAATTGCCATCTGGAAGTGAAATCTCCATACTAGGGCTGGCCAAATGTTTTTCATCTAAACTGTTTTTCAATGGAAAATTGGGATGTTGACCATGTGTTTTGTGAAAAGTATCTGCTTTCCGGGGAAAAACTTGTTTGGTTGGGTTTTTTTGGTGTGTAAAAAAACAGAATCCCTCAAAAACCAAAATATTTTGATTGGAATATGCTGCCACAGTGCCTCATGGGAGTTGTAGTTCAGTTGCCATGTCCCTATTTTCCTCTCTAGGCTGAGCTCCTTGGCCAGACTATGTCTCCCTTGATGCACTATGGCCGGGGCCTCCCACGATGGACCTGCCTCCCCTCGCCAAGAAGGGAGACTATGGTGCATCATGGGAGGTGTAGTCCGACCAGGGAGCCGTGCCTATAGAAGAGAATGCGAGCATGGGGCACCCAAACTACAACTCATGCCTTTATCTAAGGCAGACTGGTCTTATGGAGTGCTTGCCCAACCCATTTTAGGCACATCATTCTGGTACATATAACCCTTTGTGCACACCCCGTACATACATCAGCCAAGAATATTAATGATCAGTGAGTTGTTAGTTTTCCATTGATGTATTCCAGGCAACCTTTTGGGTGTATATCATGACAACGGTGTGTTAGGTGTAGTGAATATGTCAGCAACCGAACATACTCAGTTGTCAGGCCTGACAAGAATTGCTGACACATAGTACCTACCCATGGGTCGCTCTGACAAATTACCCACGTCTTTTTTTTTTTTTTAACTCCTACACCACTGGGAAGGTAGTCCCCTGTTCTTCACTCACCATCTTCTCTGCCCATTAGGCATCTTGCCCGGTTGATGGAGCCGACAGCAACGGTCGGACAGCGCTCCACCATGCAGGTCAGCAGAGGACCCTCCGTCCGACTTGCATCCTCCCCCCACCCCATCTTAAACGCCGGTGTCAGATCAGCTGGGTAAACTGCCAGCCGGTAACTTGACTTATAGTGAGGATTTCAAAGGCAGGTGGCTGTGCAGGACGGGTGAATGCACAGGGGAGTGAGGGGCAGGAATGTGCCCAGATTCCATGGTGATGAGGCCATGTGGATCCAGTCTGCCTAGACAGAAGAGTACACTCTCTCCAGGGTGGTACCTTGGGATTTGCCATTCTGGGCCAGATCCTGGCATGGGGGAGGAGTATGGAGGGGCAGTGAGCAGGGGTTCACAGTCCCTCTCTTCTTCTCTAGCTGTCAGCGGCTGCATCTCGTGCTCAGAGATTCTCTGCGATTTCAAGGCCTCCTTGAATACCAAGGATAAGGTGAGGCAGTTCTTTCCATCAGGTTGATGCTTTGTTGACCTTCAGGGGGTTGATTTTCCCTGCACAGAGAGTCCACACAAGCCTAGGTGCCCCTTACTCTCCATTGGAAAGGTGGCATAATGTAGCAGAGAACCAGATGTGCAGAGATCACCTCACCCACCACTGAAATGCAGCCACCTCTTGGGTGGAATGCAGCAGCTGTTTAACAGAACACAACAATAACAGATATACCTATTTTACCTTCAGCTCCTAATGGATGTTTCTGTGTATGTACCTGAGATAGACAGAATAATGCCCGGTGTTAAAGGACATGAAGCGAAGAGAAATCTTGCATCTAAGGCTATATCTACACTAAGGCTTTGGCAAAATTTATGTCGCTCCGGGTGTGAATATTCCACCCCCCGAGTGACATATGTTATACCGCCATAAGTGTTCATGTGCACAGTGATATGTTGGCGGAAGAACTTCTCCCGCTGACATAGCTTATGCCGCTTGCGGAGAGGGTTTTTTATGCATCCCGTCAGCATAGAGCGTCCTGACCAGATGCGCTGCAGCAGGACCTGGGTTTTACATCTCTGTTTAGTTTGCTTTCTTTGCACATGGTGTCCACCTTACAAAATAATATCTCGTCCCGCATCAGGAAGGACAGCCCAGTGGTTAGGGCACTCGCCTAGGAGTTGGGAGACCTGGGTTCAGTGACCCTGCTCTGCCACAGACCTCCCGTGTGACCTTGGGCAAGTCATTTAGCCTTCCTGTGCCTCCCTCTCTGGACACCTGCCTCCCGGGTGGGGTGGTTAAAGCTTGTGAAATGCTTTGAGTTCCCCTGCTGGAAAGCGCTGTAGAAGAGCCAGGTGTCATTGTGATTAAGGGAAGGGTTGGTGTCCATCTCTGACCGCCTGCCTGGTGGTGGGACAGTGCGTGCTCCGTGGGCTCCTTGTCCGTCTGCAGCGGGGTCTGGCTCTGGACGGACGGGAGGACGCTCCCAGGAGGCGGGTGCCAGACAGCGAAGAGGGATGTACTAGCCTATATCAGAGCCAGGCTACCCGCTGCTGCTCATTTACCCTCTCCCCATATTGACCTTCTGTTGCCTTGCCCCGACTTTAGGATGGCTCCACCCCTCTGATCCTGGCAGCTAAGATGAGCCACTCGGAGCTGTGCCGGTACCTGCTGCATCGCGGAGCTGCTGTGAACAGCAGAGACCAGCAAGGCAGGTGAGCCCTGGAAGGAACGGGGGCTGGAGAGGGGAGGGTTAAAGTACAGGGGAGAGAAGTGGGTCCTACCAGGCGCTGATTGGGCAGCACCTGAGAACCTGGGTTTGAGTAGGGGCCAGAGGGCTCCAGCTGGCTGGGTGAGCTGCTCAGGGCCTGGCTGGGGGGGTCTGGATCCGGAGGCGGGGGCAGGTCTGGATGAGTCAGGCAGGCACTGGCTGAGGATCTGCGAGGAAACGTCTTACAACGCCGTAACCCAAACGGCCTGCGCAGATCCTGCCTCTGCCGCGTGTGGGCAGGGTGGTGGTGCAGGTGAGCCCCCCGGGCAGCGTCTGCTGGAGTCTGGCCGGGGTTCTCGCTCCCGGCCTGTCGCTGGGCGATCTGCCGGCTGGCGGTTACGTGGCCTGATTGCAAACCTGGGCAGTCCTGTCCTCAGGGCAGAGAGGGGAGAGTGGCCAGGAGCAGCGGGAGAGGAGGAGAGTTGGCCCCAGCAGAGAAGAGGGCTCCCATCCAGTTCACCAGCCTCGTGCCGCTGGCTCTGGAGGGTGAGCGGGGCCGTCTCTCTCCCCCCCACCCACCCCCGCTGTAGAACAGCCCTGATGCTGGCCTGCGAGAACGGCAGCGTGGAGACGGTGGAAGTCCTCATTCACGCCGGGGCGCGGGTCGGCATGGTGGACGCCAGGGGCCAGGACGCAGCCCGCTATGGCCTGGCCACGGGGAACGCCTTGCTACAGCACTACCTGCAGGATGCCCCCCGGCGCCACTCCTGGGCCAGCGGTAAGGTGCCCGGGCCAAACCCCGTCTTTCCCGAGGCCTCAGAGCACCTCGCGGTCGCCTGCGCAGCAGCGTCTCGCCCTGCCCAGGGGGAGGCGGTAACAGCCCTGCTTTGCAGGTGGGGTGACTGGCCCGACTCTGCTGGGTGGGGTCAGGGAGCGCGTGTGTTTCCATGGTTTTGGGGGGGGGTGTCTCTGGGGCGTTTTTACTCACCCTGCTGCTCAAACTCTGGATGGGAAGTGCCTCTCTCTGGACTGGCCAAAGCGGGGTGCTGGAGAGTGACAGGCGTCTGCCTGCTGAGGGCGGGAGCTGGGTCCCAGGCTTGGATCCGCCACATGGCGGCGTGGAGCCCGAAGCCCCAGGGAGGTGTCTGTCTGTCTGCCCCCCCTCGAGCTGAGGGGACCAGGCCACGGGTGGCTTATTGCCCCCGGCCCCTCTAACCTGCTGCTGGTTTCTGTTTCCTCCCCTCTGCTTCTCACAGAAGAGGAGTCGGCTGAGCGGACGTCGCAGGTAAAGATGCGGGGGGACCTGGCCCAGCAGAGAGCCCTGCGTTCCAGCCGCTCGGGCTTCGACAGAACTGGGCCGCCCTGACCTGGTGTGGCCCCGTCCCAGGGCAGGGGAAGGGCTCTCCGGGCTCGGGCTGCTGCCCTCGTTGGGCTCGCGGGAGAACAGAGGCCCCGAGAAGCGCCCCCTGGAATGTGAGGCTTTTCAGGGGCCTGGGGGCGGGATTAGGAGCCCCCGGGGGTGCTCCTCTGAACTTGCTGCCGTCCTTGCTGCCCCGTCCCCAGTCGGGTTTTGCTGGGAGAGCTTCCGGAGCCCTCTCCCGTTGGTGTCTCCTCAGGCAGCGTCACCGAGCCAGCCCAACGAGAGGAACGGCAGCCCGAGAAAGAGGAAAGCCCCTCTGCCGCCCCCCGGCACTTCCAGCCAGGTGAGGTGGCCATCGGCCCGGCCTCCCCCGCCTCTCGCCACACCCCAGCAGGCATGTGGGCGCCTCACAATCCTTAAAGGGTTTATCCTCACGACACCCCCATGCTGGGGGCCCCGTTTTACAGATGGGGAGACTGAGGCCCGGGTCCCTGAAGGTCAAATAGTTGATTTCCGTGGGAATCGGTCACCAACATGCCTTTGAGGATCTGGGCCTGGGTGACTTGCCCTGGGTCACCCAGGAAGTGTGTGGCAGAGAAGGGAATTGAAGCTGGCCTGTCCAACCCTTAGACTAGTGCCCTGATCATTGTGCCATCCTTCCCCTATGCAGCCCTAAGGCCCCCTGGGACCTTGCTAATGCAGCAGCGAGCTCTTCCCCCTGCCCAGGCCTTTCCTAAGGGTGTGATCGACTTGTGTCCCTCTGCAGCTGAGAGAGACAGGCAGCCTGTGCCCCTGGCTCTGACAAATGGGCATGGTCCAGCAGCACACTGACCCTGGGTAGATCTCAGCTGGGCAGGGGGGTTTCTAGTTCATTTCTCTTGCCCTGGTCCGGTCGCTTGTCTGCAAAGAGGGTTTCCCCATATGCTGTTCACTGGGTAAATGCCCCTTCCCGGCGGTGTCAGCAGGCCAGGGCTGGATACACCACTCAGTGTGTTTCTGATGACGGGGTTCTGGTGGAGAACAAGAACGCCAGCCCCCGCCCCGCCTCTGGATTTCCCAGCCCTGTCTTAGCCCCCCTGTGGCTCCAGCTGCCTGGCCACTGAGTGTTGGGACCCTGCCGTGTCTCTGAAGCTAAGCAGGGGCAGGCCTGGTCAGTGGCTGGATGGGGGATAGTGAGTCAGTAAGAGGGGCTCTTCTCTGAGTCTGTGTCTCATTAGGAGGCCCCATGCTGCTGGAAGTGCTGTCTGTCAAAACTTAGGTGTAGCTCTCCAAGGGAGGTTAGCAGCATCGTGGTCCCATTTTAGGGGCGGGGGGAAACTGAGGCACAAGTTGCCCAAGGTCACCCAGCAGATCGGGGCAGAGCGCAGGGCTCTGCTTACGGGGCAGTAGTCCCAGTGTCACGGCCAGACTCCAGCTGGCAGGGCCAGCCCGCTCCCTGAAATCCCCCTGCTGGTTGCAGCTGGGTCCGAGGCTCTGCTTTTATTTCCATAGCCAACCTGCCGTGTGAAACAGCTGCCCTGCTGCCCCCTAGAGGTGGCTGCAACAGGGTAGCGGGTGGAACGATCCCTGCACGTGTGGGTAAAGCCATTCTGCCCATTTGGGGCGGGAGGTGGAAGGCATAACGGGACTTCTATGGGAACAGAGCTGGGGGCTTATTGGCTAAGCCGTCCGTCCGTCTGGCGGCTCCTCGTTCTCTCTGTGTGACGACTGCTACTGTTTCCAAGTGTGCCCCAGGCTCTCCGGAGCACAGCTCCCCTTCCACCGAGCGGAGCAGCCGGATCATCACCGCCAAGCCTGCCAGGGCTCGCCCCGCCCCAGCCGACACGGTGAGGATCGCCGGGTGGGGATACCAGGCTGGGGCGGGCTGGGTGCCCACCGCTCTACCCTGACTGCCCGGTCTCTGGGATTCCCCACAGGAGGACAGGGAGGCCTACGAGGAGATCGTCCGGCTGAGGCAGGAACGGGCTCGGTTCCTGCAGAAGATCAAGGGCTTGGAGCAGCAGCAGGAGAAGCAGAAGCAGGAGGTACTGATGGGATTCCCCCGCCCCGCGAGGGCCAGGCTCAGCCAAGCCGGGAGGAGCCGGGTTTCGGGGCGGGTTGGTGGAAGGAGGATGGGAAGGAAGGGAGATGCTTCCAGCACCACCTTCCAGAGGGTCTTGCATGGGCAAGGTGGGTGGGGAGGCAACTGAGAGGGGGCGTCTCATGGCTGGGAATGCCTGGCAGCCCGTTCTGCGGCGCTGAGCCCGCGATCAGACCTGCTGACGCGTGACCATGGGGAGGACCAGGCTGCACAGCGCGTTAACCGTCCTGGGCTCTCCTTGTGTTTCCACCAGCGGCTGGAGTTGGAGGAGGGCTCCCTACGCTCCATGGAGAAGCAGGTAGGCCAGGGGTTATGTCTCCGGAGACTGGACTCGGATTGCTCTGGATGGTCTCTCGGACGGGAAGGGAAAGTGGCTTCATGCAGATGCTTCAGGGCGTAAACTGGTCATCAGCTGGGGGTCAGGAGGAAATTTTGGGATGCCAGTGCCAGGTTAGGGATATAACGGGAAGGGGGGGTTACCCCATCCTCCAAAGCATCTGGGATCTGCCACCATTGGAATAAGATACTAGACTAGATGGAGCCGTACTGCGCTCTGTTCTGGCTCTTCGGCCTTGTAAAAGATCCACCCCACCTGGTTTGGAAGGTACGGCCGTGGATCGGCGCGAGTGTCCGGATCTAATGATGTGTCTCTGATCCAGATAAAGGACCTCCAGCAGCAACTGGCGGACAGTGAGGGGGAAAAGGAGCATTTGGGGAAGGAGGTGGAAGTGCTCCGGAGCCACCTGTCCTTGCTGGAGGTAGGAGAGCAGGAGACACGGAGCTCTGGGTCTTCCTGAGTCATGCTGGAGGCCAGTGAATTGTGGGACTTTCCCTGAGGCTGGCTCCTTGTCTCGGCGCTTTCATGGTTACCATCAGCTGCTGCATGTATCGGTGACTGGCGCCGTGGGAGAGTGCAGGGAATGGGGGTGGGGGAGCTGTGATCTCGGGGGGGGGGGGGTGTGTGGTCCCTGACCCTCTGCCTGTCTGTGCCCCAGAACGAGAAGGAGAACACCAGCTACGACGTCGACACGCTGCAGGACGAAGAGGGGGACCTACTGGAGTTCCCAGGTGGGTCATCGCGCCCTGCCGGTGCCCGCCAGGCTGCTGGTGCCACTCTGCACCGAGGGCACGGCCCTGCGCGGGGCTGAGCGCGTCCTGCAGAGCGGGGATTGACCCCGAGCTCCTGCTGCCTGGGCTGAAAGACGCGGCTGTATTCGCCGAGCACGTAGCAGCCCCCCCGGGGTGGGGGTGCGGTCAGTCCATGAGCAGCTCCCATGGGAGAGGAGGGCCCTTGGCACATTGCGGGATTAGGCCTGGGCTGGAAAATGCCTGGGAAGGTTTTGCAGGAAGCAGGTGACGGAGGGGGAAGTGCCCTGGCGTGGCAGGGGTGGGGGTGGGGCTATTCAGGCCAAGGACCGGGGGTAGTTAGTGATGGGTCTCTGTGGGGGCGGGGCGGGGGTTCTGCTGCTCTTTCAGGAGCGGAGCTGCTGCTGTCCAAGAAGACCCTGAGTCTGTCCACGGAGGAGCTGCTGGCCACGCTGCAAGGCCAGGTGCAGTCCCTCACCATGCAAAACCAGGAGCTGCTGGAGAAGATCCAGGTACCGGCCCGTCCCCCCTTCAGCCCAGGTTTCCCCTGCTGGCATCCCCCGGAGGCCCTCTCTGGTCCCCCACTCCCAGAGCCAGCATCTCCTTAGTGTGCCGGTTCAGGGCTGGGACCCAACGGGCCTGGGGGCTGGGTGTTTTCTCACCCCTCGCAAGCGGCCAAGACCTCAGCCTCCCCCTGTCTCTGTCTGTGACCTTGGCAGCGTCCTTCATACTGAGTTCTCCTCCCCGTTCCCCGCCCGCATTCCTGCTGTCACCCCCGCCCCGCTGCCCCTGCTCCATCTCGGTGGGAGCCTGCCAGACCCTCTGGTGCCCTGACAACACCGATGGCTCTTCCCTTCTCCGTGATCTCTCCAGACTCGGAGGTGCAGGAAACCGCCACCTGCCTTACTGTGGGTGCAGAGACACCAGACCATGCAGCCGCCCCCGCTCCCCCCCGGCCTCAAATGGCCCTGCAGGCTCCCTGCTTCACTGTAGGACCCGGCTCGAATTGGCTGGGAATGCCTTCTGAAGTCATGTTCCAGCCTCTTCTCTTCTCTCCCGTCTGCCCCCGACCTTGGTAATGTCACTGTGCAAGAGCCTTCTCCCACGCAGCTCCTGGCCTCTGGTGCAGGCTTCCTGGGTGGCTTCCCTTTGCCAACTCCTACCGGTCGTATCAAAGCCTGATCTTTGCTCCTTTGCCACTCGGCTCCAAGGCCCTGCTGTTTAACTCTGTCTCTCTATCATAGCCCTCTGTACAGTTAAACTACAGGGCCTGATTCTCCTCCCACGCTGGTATAAATCCGGGGTAACACCACCCACATCGGTGGATCTGGACTGGTGTTATTGATGGAAGGAGAGATCAGGTCCTAGGAAGCATCTCTGGGTACAGGAGCTCTGGGCCAGGGGGGCTGAGCCGCTCCGCACGGCAGGCACTGTTGTGTTGTGCTGCTGTAATACCCCTGCGTAGTGGGGGCTCAGGGTCCCTGTGAGGGAGTCTCATGGTTTTATCCCCCCCGCCCTTGGCAGATCCTGGAGAATTACGAGAAAGACGAGAGTGACGTGGGCCCGTCTGAAGACTTCGTCCCCATCGTCCTCTACGACGCCCTCAAGTCGGAGTTCGACCGGCTCGGGGAGCAGCACGCCGAGGCCCAGGCTGCCCTGCAGGCTCTGGAAGGCAGCGGGCCCCACGGGGCCTCCTGCGAGCTAGTCCCGGTGGAGACTTACAAGCAGCTGAAGGCTGAATACGAGGCGCAGATCCAGGCCCTGGAGGAGGCGCTGCACGGGAGCAGCGCCCCCGCTGAGCCCGAGGGGGAAGGCCAGGAGCCGGGCCGGGCCGGGGTGCAGGCAGAAGGAAGCAGCAGTGAAGGAGGGGCTGGAGCTGCGGCTGTGGAGGAGCTGACCAAAACGCTGGCTGAGACGCGGCAGAAGCATGAGGCGGCCGCGGCCGAGGTGCAGCTCCTGCGGGAGCAGATCCAGCTGGGCATCCTGTCGGTGGAGGAGGTGGCTGAGAGCTCTGGGAGCGAGCTGGAGACGGTGAGGGCGGCGCTGCGGGAAGCCCAGGAGGCCCTGCTGGAGAGAGACCAGAGAGTGAAGGACCTGGAGGGGCGCCTGGATGCCCAGGGAGAAGCAGCCGGCCGAGGCCGCCCCGCCGAGGAGTCAGGAGAAGCCGCGGCGGAGCCGGGGGCGGCCGTCGGTGTCTCCTTGGGAGACGCCGCGGCGGAGAAGGCCGCACTGCTGGAGAGGTGCCGCCACGCGGAGGCAGAAGCAGAGCGGCTGCGGAGGCGCGTGGAGGAGGGAGCCGGGGAGCTGCAGCGAGCGGCGGGCCGCCTCTCGGAGCGCATGGGGCTGGAAGAGGAGAGCCGGCGGCTCCGTGAGGAGCTGGCGGCGCTGAGGGGGCAGCACGAGGAGCTCCGAGAGGATCAGGGCCAGCGGGAGGAGGAGCTGCGTGCCCTGAAGGAGCAGCTGGCCTCCGAGAGCCTCGCCAGGCGGGAGCAGGAGGAGAGGGCCGGGGCGCTGGCCGAGTCCAGCAGGAAGCTGTGGGAGCTGGAGGAGGCGGTGGAGCGGTACAGGCGGGAGTGGGTCCCGCCGGCCGAGCACGCCCGAGCGAAGGAGGCCCTGGAGGGCAGCGTCCGGGGGCTGGAGGCCCGAGCCTGGGAGCTGGAGCAGGCGCTGGCCGCCAAAGCCCAGGAGGCCTCGCGGCTGCAGGGCGAGCTGGTGGGCGCGCGGGAGGAGCACGAGCAGCTGACGGGCGGCCTGCGGGCGGAGGCGAGCGCGCTGGGCCACCAGCTGAGCGACCTGGAGCGCAAGCACGCCAAGACCTGCACCGAGGTGTTCCGGGTGCAGCGCGAGGCCCTCTTCATGAAGAGCGAGAAGCACGCGGCCGAGGCCCAGCTGGCCGCGGCCGAGAAGCAGCTGCAGGGCCTGCGGGCCGAGTCGGGCAGGATCCAGGAGCTGCATGGCCACATCGAGGACTCGGCCCGGCTGGTCAAGGAGAAGGACAGGAAGGTGGGTCCGGGCGTCCCCGTCGCCCCGGCCAGGCTGGAGCCAGATTCGATGTGGGACTGGGGACCCCATCACCCTGCCCACAAGGGAGCCATGGGATGGGGGGGAAATTTGGGTCTGGCAACTCCATCGCCCAGGCCGAGATAGAGCCACAGGACGGGGGTGAGAGGTGGGTCTGGGGATCCCAGATCCCAACCCGCGATAGAGCCACAGGGGAGGGGTGAGAGGTGGGTCTGGGGATCCCAGCCCATGATAGAGCCACAGGAGGGGGGTGAGAGGTGGGTCTGGGGATCCCAGATCCCAGCCCGTTATAGAGCCACAGGAGGGGGGTGAGAGGTGGGTCTGGGGATCCCAGATCCCAGCCCCCGATAGAGCCACAGGAGGGGGGTGAGAGGTGGGTCTGGGGATCCCAGATCCCAGCCCACGATAGAGCCACAGGAGGGGGGTGAGAGGTGGGTCTGGGGATCCCAGATCCCAGCCCACAATAGAGCCACAGGAGGGGGGTGAGAGGTGGGTCTGGGGATCCCAGATCCCAGCCCATGATAGAGCCATAGGAGGGGGGGTGAGAGGTGGATCTGGGGATCCCAGATCCCAGCCCCCGATAGAGCCACAGGAGGGGGGTGAGAGGTGGCTCTGGAGACATGCGGCGTTCCCAGAATGCACGTTTGTTTTGAAGGGGGGACGCTGCTCCCTGGCACTTCTTCCCGCTAGGCAAAGGGTGGGAACGAGGTTCCGAACGGGGGAGAAAGCGAGAGAGGGGGGAGGTTCCCCCAGGGAAACGAAACGGAATTTTTCCCCGTCTTCGGTCGCAGAGCGAAAACCCTCAAAGAAAACCCATCGTTTGTCACCATGTGTGGCAAAAGAGAGCAACCCCCTCCCCCCCCCACCGGCTCTAGTAGGGACAGGAGCTGGCCGGCCAGCAACAGACGTTTGCTCTGCCAGCTCTTTAGCGGTTTAGCTGCCTGCCGCCCAGAGCAGATCATGCCCTGCTGCCGCCAAAGGGCCGACGCCCCAGGGGCATGCGGGTGCTCCCAAAGGAGGAAGCAGCAGCAACCAAAGGGTTAACGAGCAGCCCGGGTGAGACTGAAGATGCAGGTCGGAGAGCCGGCCTCGCTGTGGAGTGGGCGGGGGGGTTGTCTGCAGAGGGCTGGCTGCGGGGGTGATGCTGGGGAGCTGGGCTTTGGAATCCCTTGTGCTGCGTGTCCTATCACCAGGCGAGACGTTGCCCTAGACTCGAACCCGCCCTGGTGTACTCAGCCAGCCCTTCGTGACTTCGCCCTTTGCAGATCACCGAGCTGTCCAAGGAAGTCTTCAAGCTGAAGGAGGCCTTGAACAGCCCGTCCGAGCTCTCTGGCCAGGTGGGGGCCCTGCCCAAGAAGCAGCAGCACCCGCAGGAGCTGGCGAAGCTGCAGAACACGATCAAGGCCTTGGAGCAGCAGCTGGCTGTGGGTATCCGGGACCAGCTGGATCTGGGAGAGGGGAGGAGCAGAACCTGCCGGAGAGCGGGTCCCCCGGGCTTTGCGGTGTTAGACCCCCGTTGGGCTCGGGGACAGCGGGGACTAAGGGCTGACCTCGGCTGAGTCTGGAAACTGACGTGCTGCTCGGGACCTGGGGGCACCGTCCGGGCAGGTGGAAGCAGCAGAGTCGCTGGGACGGCAGCTCTGAGGTCTGCGTGGACCATGCTAGTTCGGGGGCCCAGCCCCGCAAAGGTATAATAGGCTCCTAACTCCCATGGGAGCTAGGCTCCTAAATACCATTAAGGATCTCAGCCAGTGTGTTTTGGCCCGATGCCTTCTGCCCTTCCGTCCCTGGTCACAGCAGAGGTCCAGCAGTAACCCCTGTGCTAAAACAGCCGCGTCTTTAGACTGCCCTGAGGGAGTTGTTTTAGCTGGGTGCCAGAAGGGGAGTGACCCCGGTTCCCCCGGCTGCATCCGGTGTGAGAGCCAGAGCAGGATCCGATTCCTCCAGCTCTGTGCTGTGTCTGGCTGGGGGCGGGCCATGAGTGGAGAATGGCCTGGTCCCATTGGGACTGTCGTGTGACCCCCCGCTCTCGCCTTGGTTCCAGGAGGCGGAGACTCACCACAGCAAGGTTGTCTCGCTCTATCGGAGCCACCTGCTCTGTGCGATTCAGGTCAGTGCGCGGGGGGCAGGGCGGGGCGGGGGGGGCAGTATCTCACCGTGATTGGGAATGTGCGTTCGCTATTCTCTGTGTGTCCATCCGGGTGTCTGTGTGTGTGTGTATGAATCAGTGTGTGTGTGTGTGTGGCGGGGGGGTGTTTGCACATGTGTGTGTCAGTATACGTGGGTGGGTGTTTGCATGTGGGTGTGTGTCAATGTAAGTGGGTTTGCTTGCGCATATGTGTAAGTATATGGGGGTGGGTGTTTGCACATGTGTGTGTGTCAATGTACGTGGGTTTGTGTTTGTACATGTGTGTAAGTATATGGGGGTGGGTGTTTGCACGTGTGTGTGTCAATGTACGTGGGTTTGTGTTTGTACATGTGTGTAAGTATATGGGGGTGGGTGTTTGCACGTGTGTGTGTCAATGTACGTGGGTTTGTGTTTGTACATGTGTGTAAGTATATGGGGGTGGGTGTTTGCACGTGTGTGTGTCAATGTACGTGGGTTTGTGTTTGTACATGTGTGTAAGTATATGGGGGTGGGTGTTTGCACGTGTGTGTGTCAATGTACGTGGGTTTGTGTTTGTACATGTGTGTAAGTATATGGGGGTGGGTGTTTGCACATGTGTGTGTGTCAATGGTACGTGGGTTTGTGTTTGCACATGTGTGTAAGTGTATGTGGGTGGATGTTTGCACGTGTGCGTGTGTCAGTGGAAGTGGGTGTGTGTTTGTACACGTGTCAGTATAAGTGGGTGTGTGTTTGCACACATCAGTATGTGTGTGTTTTCACACATGTGTTAGTATAAGTGGGTGGGTGTTTGCAAGTGTGTGTGTCAGTGGAAGTGGGGGTGTGTTTGTACACGTGTCAGTGTAAGTGGGTGTGTGTTTGCATGTGTGTGTGTCAGTGGAAGTGGGGGGGGTGTTTGCATGTGGGTGTGTCAATATAAGTGGGTGGGTGTTTGCACGTGGGTGTGTCAATATAAGTGGGTGTGTATTGGGTGATTGTCTGAATTCCGAGCATTTCTGACAGCAGTTACCAGGCCTGTTTGGACCTACAAAAACGACATCCTGGTCTCCCCCGATTCCCGTCCCTGCCCCCGAGCTTCCCAGCACGTGAAGGGCGTGACCTGGGAAGCGCCATGCTCCTTGGGGATGGGGAATCCTGGCCTTGTCCCTTGGAGCTCAAGCAGGAGTTTGGAGGAAGGGCGGAGGGTCTCAGCTCACATTGGACAGGAGCTGGTGGGTCATGCTGGGTGGAGGGACACTTGTGTGGAAGGCAGGAGCCTGTGAGCATGTGCATGTCGAGTGCACGCTCCTTGCCACAGTGTGTCTCCGTGCCGGGACGTGCAGCTTGTCCAAGGCGTGCGGTGCACACGTGGCGATGTCTGCGTCTCCGTGCCCGGGACGTGCAGCGTGCCCAAGGCGTGCGGCGCACACGTGGCGATGTCTGCGTCTCCGTGCCCGGGACGTGCAGCGTGCCCAAGGCGTGCGGCGCACACGTGGCGATGTCTGCGTCTCCGTGCCCGGGACGTGCAGCGTGCCCAAGGCGTGCGGCGCACACGTGGCGATGTCTGCGTCTCCGTGCCGGGACGTGCATTGTGTCCAAGGTGTGTGTGCCTGTGACCATGGATGTGAAAAGCAGGGAAACCAACATTGGAACAGCCTTTTTCTCCTGCATCTGAGCTCCCGAAATGTAGCGCTGGGCCAGAACCAGCCCCCCAGCTCTGGGCCCCCCTGGCCTCTGGGGCAGCTGGGATCGGGAGCCAAACTTTGCACCCTGAGCCCATCCGGCAATGGCCACATGCTCCTGTCTACGGGGTGGGCAGGAGCATGGCAGCCTCCGTGGCTTAGGCGCAGGGGTCTGGGCTCTGCTCCACTGCCAGGCGCCTGCTGAGATGGCTGCCTCTGGAGTCGGCACAGACCTGCCCTGCCTTAGCCAGTGGGGCCGGCGTAGGGTGTAAGCGGGGCACCCGCTGTCGGGGCGACCGGTGTGATTTCCCCGCCTCCGTCTCCCTTGCAGGGCCACATGGACGAAGACGTCCAGAGCCTCTTGTACCAGATCCTGATGATGCAGAGGCTGCAGGAGCAAGGCAGATGAGCGCCCCGGGGCGAGGGAGCCCGGCCCGGTTCCTGGTTCCGAGCGGGGGGAGTCTTCCCCACGGGGGAGAGGAGTGGGCTCTGTAACGGAGTGTGGGGGAGCCCCCCACCACTTCCTGCGTTTCACTGTGACTCTCAGCCAGCCAGTAAAACAGGAGGTTTATTAGACAACAGAAACATGGACTAAAACAGAGCTTGTAGGTACAGAAAACAGGACCCCTTAGCCGGGTCCATCTTGGGGGTGGGGGGGTGGGGAGCCCAGACCCAGGTTCTGGGCCTCCCCCGGTCTCCCCAGCCAGCTCCAAACTGAAACTCCCTCAGGCCCCTCCTCTGGCCTTTGTCTCTTTCCCAGGCCAGGAGGCCACCTGATCTCTTTGTTCTCCAACCCCTTCAGTTGGCACCTTGCAGGGAGGGGCCCAGGCCATCAGCTGCCAGGAGACAGGGCGTCGGCCATTCTCTGTGCAGACGGCATCACACCTGCCCTCTAGGGCTCTGCAACAATCCCACACCCCATATCCCCCCACCTAGAGACTTAAGAAACGCACAGGGGAAACTGAGGCACCCACCCAGAATTCAGAGAAACCATTAAGAACATTCCCACTTGGTCACAGACTCGCACGCAGAACCAGCTGGACTCCAGTGTCAAGCGGCCTGGCGAGGCCCTGCGCACACACCGCCTCACCAAGGTCAAGGCCACACGTGTGGTGGGTGACCACTGGGGCGGCACCTTTGCTCCCTGGTCCTGGGCAGCCTGTCCTGGGAGGTGCCCGTGGGCGGGTGTAGGCCTAGCTCACGCTGCCCTTTCCATTGGTGCTTTCACCACGGCAGCCTCCGAGCCGGGATGGGGGAGGCAGGCTCCTGCCCGGGCGACGCCACCGGGCGAGGGGCCCATCCGCGCTCCGTAGGCAGCAGGGGGGCGGCGGGGGAGGCTGCCGTAACTCACCAGCTTTCCCGCCTGCGTCTCTCAGCAGAGCATCCACAGCAATAAACTGTTTGTACTCACTCAGCAGAGGCTTGCTGGCGTTCCTGCGTGGGGAAGGGATGCGGGCGGGGGGCAGAGGGGGGGGGGGTCGTGCATGCGGGAGCTGGTGCCAGGGTAATGTCTGAATGTCCCACTGCTGCTCTCCTCCTGCCTCGCTGGGGCCCCTCGTGACATGGGCCTGTCCGGACCTCCGCGGGGGGCTGCAGGCCAGGGCGGAGCTCTCCTGACCATGTTAGGGTTGGAGCTGACCATTGGAAAACCAGGGGGGCTGCAGGTCAGGGGTGAGGGGCGCTGGCAGAGCTCTGGGGGAGTCCGGGACTGGAATAGCACAGGCCTGGGAGAGGCAAGTGAGGAGCAGCGGCCGAGCTCGGGGGGCTGCAGGTCAGGAGTGAGGGGTGCTGGCAGAGCTGGGTGTGTGGGGAGCCTAGGGCTGGAATAGCAGGGGGGCTGCAGTTCGGGGCTATTCCAGTCCAGGGCTCTTCCCCCTAACTCAGCCCACGCACCTCACTCCTGGACTGCAGCTCCCACCCCACCTGTTACTCCAGTCCTGGCCTCCTGCGTAGCCTTCCCACGCCACTACCTGCCACCGCACATCAGCCCTGCAGCCCCCCCTCCCCGGCACCCCAGCTCTGTCAGTGCCCCTCAATCCCGAGCCTCCTCTGCCGCTCTCTGGGCCCCAACTGAGCAGATCTGCCGGTGCCGCTGGACTGTTAACCATCGCTCGCTGGCTCCTTTCACGGGGACTAGGCTGAGACCCTGCCAAACTCATTTCATTTGTGGCCGAGGTCAGCTCCATAGCCCGGCTTTCCAGAGGCAAAATGCTCCTTTTCCACTCGGCCAGCTGGGAAACGTCATTAACAGCAGCACCCCACGAAATGGCAACATTTGGGAGACTTTTGGATTGGTCCCGGTGACATCATCCCAGGGGATGCGCTCCCAGCTGGGGATTGGGCCCCATTCTCCCCCAAGGGAGGTGGGGGAGCCTAGTGCCAGCAGGCAGAGAAGCAAGTCCGGGGAGACTCCGGGAACAGGCTCTGATGAAGGAGAGCTGGTCGGGCGAGCGCTCGGGAGCAAAAGGGGATTTTTGTGGCTCATGGGTTCCGCCAGGACTAGCCATTTTGGGGGGGGGGCACCTGGGAAGGGGGTTCCCCCAAACATGCTGTCCCGAGACACACCCAGGCCCCAGAGTTGCTTGGGGGTGGTGGCCAGTGCAGACACAGACCAAGACACACTCGGTCTGTGTCTGCCCCGAGTACAGCTGCGTCCCAGGTGCTTTGCACTTGCCAGGGGGCTGGACCCCCGAACCCCACGTTTAGGTGCATACTAGGAGCCCGACCCCACTCCCGCTGGTGTCAGAGCAATAATTCCCACTGGCTTCCGAGGGGCAGGACTCAGAGCAAACCTGGCCAAGCACCAGGCCTCTGAATAATCCAGTCACGGCCTTTTTCTTAAACCCTTGTTTAAAAAGCGCTTTGCTCCGCTGCAGCTGGGCCCGGACCAGCTAAACACCCCCCCGGCGGCCCCCTCATCTCCGAGAGAGCCCTGGGCACATGCAGCCCAGTCGCCAATGCCCTCTGTGTTTCGCGGTCCCTCCGGGCGCCATGCCAGGGACCCCGCCTTGCCCGGGGCGGGGACTTGTGGGCTTTGTGGTTTGTTCCGAGTTGTCTCCGGGAACCTTGGTGGGAAAGGCTCGTGAATTTCCTGAGCGCTTTGTGTGCGAGGAAGTGAGCAGCGGCCGTGCTGAGGTCAGACGGGGATTTTGCTTCCCGAGCCGAGGCTACTGCAGTTGCCTCCGGTTCGGAGCGGCATCAGGACCCCGAGCTGTGCGCGGCAGGTGAGTCTCTGGTGTCCTCTGGGCTTTGGTGGCGGGTGGGGCTGTTTGTTCCTCGGGCTGTCGGCGTGGAGCATCGTGGGGCTAAGCCGTGACATTCGCTGCCTTCCACGCCCTCCTCTGCACCCGGGTAACTCACCATCCTGGCATCTAGCCCTGCTGAGAGCCCGCCGACTGTCCAGGTAAGAATCTAGGTCACCAGCTGTTAGGGTGACCAGACAGCAAATGTGAAAAATCGGGACGGGGGGCAGGGGGTAATAGGAGCCTATATAAGAAAAAGACCCCAAAATCGGGACTGTCCCTATAAAATCGGGACATCTGGTCACCCAGATCTGGTCATCTGGTCACCAGCTGTTTGGATCTGGCAGTGACCAAAAACCGCTGCAATCTCATGGCTGCGGGCTGGGTCCTCAGCTCAGTGCCAGGCAGAACAAAATTCCCCTCCTGATGGGGGTAGGAAGCATGGTCTAGTGGCCAGGGCATGGGACTGGGTCTTGGGAAGATCTGGGTTTAATTCCTAGCTCTACTACAGACCCTTTATGTGTCCCTTCATATACCTGGTGCCTCGGGCCCCCTGTCTGTAACGCTACCTGCTGGGGGCGCTATAATCCCTGACTGGGGGGGAGGCTCTCAGACAGGTGGGCACCCCGCGTGGGTAAGTGCCTTGGAAGAGCTGTCCAGGAGCCAAGGGGCTGTGGAGGCTGAACGAGAGAAGAGAACAGAACAGCTGCCCCGGGAGCTGTCGTCCATGCGAGACTTGCCTAGCAGAGAGACAGGATTGTCCACCAGAGCCCCTAGCTCTGAATTCACCCTGCTAAAAGACAGAGCTCTGGGGCCATGGGGGGAACATTAATGCTAAGCCCTAGCTCCTATCTAGCATTTCCCAGCAGTATAGCTCAGTGGTCATTGTCATCACCCTTATTGTACCAATGGGGAAACCGAGGCACGGAGCGGGGACGTGACTTGCCCTGCAGGCCACAGTCAGAGCTAGGAATAGAACCCAGGTCTCCCGGGGCCAGTGCTCTCCCCAGAGGGTGGTTTCGCCATGAGAAGACGGTGTCAGCCAAAAAAATCCCCTTTTCTGTCCCTGCCTCGCTGGGCTGCTGGTAAAACAATCCGACCTCGCCGTGGCTGTCAGGCCCCACGTGCTGCCCTGGTGTGTCCTGAGCCTGGCCCCTAGCAGAGAGCGGCAGGGTCTTCACGCGTCTGCCAAACAGCAGCGTTCACTGGAGGGGCACCGCTCGGCCACCGAGCCACAATCACTCACCCAGCCTGGGAGACCCCGGCACGCATGACTAGCTCCCGCGTGGTGCTGTTCCCGTCTTGCCAGCACCACACTCTCTCCTGGGACCCGTTAACCCCTTGAGCACTGGTCGAGGTAGTCTGGAATGAGCCGAAGCCTGGCAGTGCCGTGGCCTCCCGTAGGGAAGGGGTTAAATTGCAGGTCAAGGGCTCAGTTCCCCTCTGACCTCAGGCTGGGTTAAGCCAGGGGTAGGGGCACGCGGGCCGAAGTCCCCTCTGCGACTGGGGTCTCCACGCCCCAGTGGAAGGAGACGCCGGGTAGTTTCCTCCATGCCTAGCCGGTCTCTCTTCTTCCCCCGGAGACGCCGCAGGGCCCTCGGGTAGGGGCCAGCCCGGCTGGATGTGGCGCAGGATTCGAGAGGGGGCCTCGGCCCCAGCATCGGCTCTGCCGCACTTGGCTGGCAGGGTGCGTTTCCTCGCCACAGGATGGTTGTTCAGCCGCACGCCGGTAGCAAGCAGAAGGCCCAACCCAGAGCAGGGCCCTGCACAGACACCCAGTGAGAGAGAGGGGCCCTGCCCCGAAGAGTTCACAGCCTAAATAGACAAAATGGGGAGGGGAAACTGAGGCACGGAAGGGGGACGGGACATAGAACCCAGGTCCCAGGCCTTTTTTTTCTAACCACTAGACGATGCTGCCTTCATGCAGCCCAAACCCCCTCCATAAATGACGCCAATCTCTTGCACCGACCCCCCAGGGTCGAGCGCCTCTCGGGAAGGCGTTGTCCGTTCCCAGCCACACCCGCGTTCAGAGCCTGATTTTGCTCCGCTCCTGATGGCTTTTTCTCCAGGCGCCCGTCCTGCCGGCCGAGATGAAGTGGATGGTGATGGTCGCCTTGGTCCTGCCGGCCTGGTCCGCCCCCTGCAGCGGCACGGCTGGGAGCGATGAAGAGGAGGGTACGAGGAGGAGGAAGGGCCGTTTCCCAGTGGCCCCCGGGCAGGGCTTTGTGTATTTCTCCTGCCCCTTGGCGGTGGTGTTGGTTCCGTGGCGCCAGCATCTGCCGAGCAGATGGTCCCTTGCCCGCCGATGCACCACGGCGCCCAGTATCCTGACTCGGACCCAGCCAATGACGCATGCAGCCGAGGCAGCGGCAAACCCCCTTCCCCCGAGGGCCTGGCTGGGTGGTGCTAGATCATTGGGCCGGGGGGCGGGTGGGGCGGAATTTCTCGGCTTGATGCTGATGGGTGGGCAGCCCCGGCAGTTTGATCCGAGCAAGGGGATAACCCCACGCGTGGAACTGATGCTGGGCACCTTAGGTTAACAATGAGAAGGGCGGTGAGGAGGGAAGGCTGCCTCCTTTGGGGGGGCGGGTGTCACATTGCTTTGCAAGCTAGTGAGTCGCGGCCCCATTTAGCCAGGATCACACCCAGCAGAACCACTTGCTTTTGGAATTTCCCCCTGCTGGGAACGTCCCACTCCCGGGCCAGTCATTTCCTATGAGGTCAGAGTCAAGAAGAGAACCCAGGAGTCCTGGCTCCCCAGTTTGGTGTCCTGGCCCCTGACGGAGTTAGGCAAGTTAACCTAGCGGCAAAAAGCAGGACAAGACCCAGGGGCTGGGAGCGGATGCGAGCCACGTTCCAATAGGGTGACCAGACAGCAAGTGTGAAAAATCGGGACAGGGGGTAGGGGGTAATAGGAGCCTATATAAGAAAAAGACCCCAAAATCGGGACTGTCCCTATAAAATCGGGACATCTGGTCACCCTACGTTCCAATGAGAACTAGGGCCCCGGCTGTAACAGGGAGGCTGATTAACCAATGGGAGGCGGTGGATTCTGCATCTCTAGATGTCTTCTGATCAACTTCCTTTCTGGAAGAGACGCTTTGTCCAAACAAGTTACCGGGCTCACGATGGGGGTAACTGGGTTAAATTCTCCCGCCCGTGATACTCAGCAGATCAGCCCAGATGATCTCCTGCTCCCGTCTGAATTCCCCGACGTTTTAATGGGATTTGAGCGCCTCCCTCCTCTGTGGGCTTCTAACCCCCCACTCCAAAGCAGCACCCACTGCCTGCCCGAGCAACATGCCGGGCACCTGGTGACCGCGCCTCCCTGTGTTCTAGGCCTCTGCCGCGTCCAACACGGCGCGCTCGGCACTGAACTTCTTCTACGCTGCGACGCTCCCGCCGGGGCCGCCCGGGTGGAATGGAGAGTGAATGGCACCACGGTGGCCGCGGCCGAGGACGCAGTGGGCGGCGACCAGGCCCAGCTCTGGCTGCGGAACACCAGCCTGGCCCAGGAGGGGGAATACAGCTGCCACCACCCCGGCACCGGGAAGACCCTGCGCAGGATTCGGTTGCGGGTGGGCTGTGAGTGCCCTGTTCCTTTCCATGGGGGGGTTCGCTCATTCTGCCCCCAGCTGCCGTGTCACGGGCTGTCAGGAGTGCGGGGATCGAACCTGGGACCTCGGGCGCTGAATGCACCCACCTCTGCTGCCTGAGCTAAAAGAGCCGCTTCTGTGAGCGAAGGCTGGGGCAGGCTGATGGGTGGGGCCCCGCCAGGGACAGAGGGCCAGGCTGAGTGGGGCGGGTGACGGGCGCTGCTCCAGGATCGAGCTGCCCCGGGTGACTGTCCGTCCCTCCCCCTCCTGCAGCGCCCCCCGAGAAGCCTGCCATTGAATGCTGGGCTGTCAGTTACCCCCAGACCGTCAACTGTACTTGGAAGCTGGAGTCTGAACCACGCCTGGAGACTTATTTCATCAGCACGTACAGGTACAATCCAGCTGGGGACAAGGGGGTGAGGGAGGGAGAAAGGACCTTACCTCTAGGGGGACCCCAAGTTCAGTCCCCAGGTGCAATCGGCCGAGGGAGGGAGGGATAGCTCAGTGGTTTGAGCATTGGCCTGCTAAACCCGGGTTGTGAGTTCAATCCTTGAGGGGGCCATTTGGGGATCTGGGGCAAAAATTGGGGATTGGTCCTGCTTTGAGCAGGGGGTTGGACTAGATGACCTCCTAAGGTCCCTTCCAACCCTGATATTCTATGATTCTATGACTCTGGTCTGCTGGGGCGAGAGGCGAGCTCACACTCCCAGCTCGCCCTGGTAGCACAAAGCCCACGGGGCATGTCTGTGGGCAGAGGATTGGGACCCTCTATGAGCAACAGGAGCCCCCTGGACAGACAGCCGCGGCAGGGCGCTGAACTGCGTCCTCCCGCACTGCAGGCATGGCATGGGGGCCAAGGAGAACGAGTGTGTCCAGCCGGGGGCCGGGGCCAGCAGCTGCTCCATCAGCGACATCCAGATGTTTTCCATCACCCCCTACGTGTTGAACGTGACGGCTGTGAACCCGCTGGGCGCGACGATGAACCTCTTCCCCTTCGTTGTGGAGCAGATCAGTAAGAGTTCCCAGACCCTCGGGATACGCCGCCATGGGTGGGGTAGGGCTGGGATCCCCGGGGGGTGGGCGGACGCACAGGGGCAGGGCATAAGGGTGCATGGCACCATGGTTAGAGCAGGGCACTGTCAGGACTCCTGGGTTCTATTCTCAGAGCTACCAGTGATTCGCTGCCTGACCTTGAGCATGTCACTTAACCTCTCTGGGTTAGAGCAGCGGAAGAGGGAGTCAGGACTCCTGGGTTCTATGCCGACTCCACCGTTGTGCTTTCCCTGCACTTGGCGACCCAGGTAATGGGGCTGGGGAGGAGGGTTACCTAGTGGAGTGTGGGGCACCAGAGAAAGAGAAGATATTTCAGCGAATCTGACCATCGCGTTTCCGATACCAGCGGGACTGGCTGGATTGGGGACGGAGGCTGGGAATCTTCGGAGACCTGCCGGGACAGCCCCCTCCCCCCGCTTGGGCTCCGTGGGGAATCCCAGCAGAAACGGGCCGGGTCCTTGCTGGTTCATGCAGCTCATCTGGGATGGAAAGTCCCCCGGGTCTGCCGGCTGCTTGGAGGCCTTTCTGCTATGAGCTGGTGGGTCTCAGTCCGTTGTGCGATGGGCAAGCGCCACTTCCCAAAGTCACGACAGAGGGCTTCAGTCACCGGTACTGGCTGGCTGGACCTAACCATGAGGACTTTGGTGTCTCATGGGCCCCAGCAGGGCCCCTGGTAGATATCGAAGAACACAGCCCTGGGGCACTCATTGTATTGGGCTCCCCAGTTGGCACTGCTGGGCAAAGCCATGAGGCTGCAACCGCCGCTGGCGTGGAAGGACTCGGGCTGCCGGCCGGGCCAGGCGCTCCGGGGTGTGATTGTTCCGTGTGTCTTGTTAGTCAGGCCGGATCCCCCGGAAGACCTGAGGGTCTCCCCCATCCCCGGGGCGAGCAAGAAGCTGCTGCTGGAGTGGCAGCCACCCAGTTCCTGGCCCTTCCCGCAGTACTTCCCGCTCAAGTACCTCATCCGCTATGCGAGGGAGGGAGCCAACGGCAACCGAACGGTGAGTGCCCACGACACCCCGGTGCTCTCGGCTCCAGCAGCTTGCGGGTCGCTGTTGGTTCGCGGCTAGGGGGACCAGACAGCAAGTGTAAAAAATCAGGACAGGGGGTGGGAGGTAATAGGCGCCTATATAAGAAAAAGCCCCCAAAATCGGGACTGTCCCTATAAAATCTGGACATCTGGTCACCCTATTCATGGGTGGCGTTGAGGGCAGCCGGTGCACTCAGCCCACTGGGAAAGGCCCTCTTTGCTCTCCCAGGGCCCCCGGTCCAGGCAGGACCCGTCCGGGTCAAGGCCGTTATCTGCTCTGGCATAGAAATGGCTCCGATCACAGCCCGCCCGCTGCCCACTGCAGGGTCTGAGCGAGGGCAGAGAGTCGCCGCTTTGCTTTTCTGAGCACGCTGAAGAGCCTTAGAGCTGATTAATGGGGAGGTGGGGGATCCCCATCCCCCCAATTCTCCATCCCTTGGCTCTGCTCCTCCTGGGGGCCGATTATCCCGCGGCTGCGGGATTCTTACACCTGCTTCTGAAGCAGCGAGAGCTGGCCCCTGTCAGAGGCAGGAGGCTGGGCTAGAGGGGCCCCGGATCTGATCCACTCAGGCAATTCCTCTGGTGCTCTAAATATCCAGCAGCTGTTGCTCCTCTGTCTTTCTGCGCAGCGTCTCGTACAGCGCCCAGCACGGTGCCTCCTCATATGTACCTTCACTTTGCCAGGATTCCTCCACCCCCACCTCTAACAGGTCCCCCTCTAACTGCCCCTACAAGCAGTAGGGGGCTGGGGACCCCCAGAACGTCACGTCAGCGATAACCTGGAACTCTGATACAGCCCTTTCCCAAAACAGATCTCAGAGCCCTTCCCAAAGGCAGCTGGAATCATCCCCTCAGGCTCGGGGAGGGGGCACGGCTTGCCCGAGATCACGGGGCGAGTGCATGGCAGAGCCGGGTACAGGAGCTCTGTTTCCTGCCTCCCAGTCCGCTAGGCAGCCTCCCCTCGCGTGTGGCCCTGCAGGGTTCCTGAGGGGCATGTTCCCGGCCTAACCCCACCGCCGCGGTGTGTTGCCTCCCAGATCGGGCCGTACGAGCAGACCTCCTTCACCCTGACCGGGATCCGCCCCAGAGCCATCCACCACGTACAAGTGGCAGCCAAGGACTTCATGGACTACGGCGACTACAGCGCCTGGAGCCCGCTGGTCTCTGGCACCCCCTGGACGCAGCCGTGAGCGGAGCAGGTGTCTGGCGTGGCCGAAAGCTCTCACACCTGCCTCCCGGCGGGGTCAAGATTTGACTTGCTTTTGCCTTCACCTTCCACTCAGGCGGCTGTAATTCACCTGACAGAAAACACAGGCGCTGGGTTGGGATGGGAGAGGGTCCCCTATGCTGTGATACTCCTTTCTGCTGCTGAGCTCTCCAAACCCCTCTGTCCGCCACGCCCCAAACCCTCTGCGGGTTCCAACGCCCAGTTCTTGCTTTGTTGTTGTTGCCTTGTGTAACCCAGTAAGGGCTCCTGCAGGATTCAACCTGCTGTGGGCCTCAGACACTGGGGACAAGTTTCCGTGGGGCAGAGGAAGTACGTGTCCCGCTGGCAGGTGCGTGGGACAAGGCCCCCTCTGGGCCGATTCACCGAGGACGTGAGTCTGGTACAGACCAGTCTCCAGAGCAGCGTTTGTGCTTTCGGCTCGGGGGGGTCCCCAGGGTGGCTGTCACGAGGTCCCCAGGGTGGCTGACACGGCTGCACTGTGTTTCAGTTAACCCTCCCCTGCTAGCAGGGCCAACTCAGAACATGGCTTCCGAGGGAGACGGGGCTAAATTCCAGCCCCAATCCTGCTCTTTGGACAAAGCACGGTTCAGCTACTGATTCAAAGCCACACTGACAGCAGGAGGTGCCACCCCTTCCCAGGCCCCTGCCTCAAGGCTGGCTTTGGCCAGTTCACTTCAAACGCCCCTTTCGTCAATGTCGGATCCTCCTCCCGAGCCTGGTTCCCCACCCGGGCCGGCTGACCCTCTTCCCAGTGCCCAGTGTCTTCTGGTTTCCTGCCCCTTCTCTGGCCAGATCCCTTCCTGTCATCCTCCCCCGTGATGGATGCCCTCCTCTCCCTGCATCCCTGTCCTCTGTGCCAGACCCACCATCCTACTCCTAAAGAGGAGACAGCACGGGAGGCCCTGTGGGACCAAATCATGGTGTTGTGCCACCAGCTTCTCATAGCCCATCTGTCAGTGCCTTGGAACCGTGCAAGTATTTTCTGGCTTTGCAGCGAATTTATAATGAGCAGCAGCTGACCTTGTAACCGACTGACGTGTGTTGATGTCACAGGGATAGGAATATCTCGTGTCCACAGGCATAGCTTATATGTTGGATTTTCCTTTAGATAAGGCATCTTGTAATCAGGTTAAACAGATTTAGAATAACCAAAATACTCACTTTTTAGCCAAAGACGTCCGAATGCTCCAGCATTGTCTCCGAGACCGTGCTCTTTAATGCAGAAGGCGTACGGTAGAAAAATCAAAAAGCGAATGGATACAAGAAATAAATGGCCTTTATATTAAGCGGTAGTCTGGCTGATGTACTTTTCGGCTTTGGGGATTTAGGTTTATCGCATTTCTATTCATCATCTATTTGATTAGATTTTGCCAAGAGACGGAGGCTGTTCAAACTAGTCAAGAAGATAAAAAACGTCTTACTTTTAAATAGCGCCTTTCGTTGCCAAGTGTCCACTCCTTAAAGCGTTTTACAGTCTAAGCCCCTAACCCTGCAAAGACTCACCCACCTACTTAGTAAGACACCAGAGGGGCTACCCGTGCATATAAAGGTAAGTACATGAGTACTGTACTCTACAGCATCTCAGCTTATGGGCCGGATACTGCCAATACTTTTGCTGCTGGGCCTAGGATTGCTTACTGTTATGAATGATCCTATTAAGTAAATTCCTCACATTGGAAAGCGCTGTGCCTGGCAGGGAACATTTGCAGGATTGGGCCTTCAAATACTCTACTTGAGGATTGCTGAATGCAGCCACCTCTGTGGGGGAGCCTGGTCGTTGTTTGACACCAGAGTGTCGGACAGGGAGAAGTAAGAATACCAGATCCATTTGAAACTATAGCTTACTGTGAGGGCAGCGTTTTGGCGTGGGGCTCTAGTATATTTTATAAGGACTTTCTTATGCCCTAGTAAGGTTACATTTGATTTTTAAATCTAGATTGGACATTTGCACTAACAGATATGTTTCAGTTCAAACAGGAATTAATTCAGGGGTGCCCTATGGCCTGTGTTATACACAAGTTTGGCAGCATTCGATTCTTATTTTGTTATGATTTGGATGGAGAATATTGCTGCTTATTTTTAAGCATTTTTTCCAGTTTTTATCTATTTAAATGTCCGCTGTTATGGGGAAACAATAATTATTTAATGACAATAGACGTTGAGATTCAAAAAGTTAAAGCTTTATAACCATGAGAGCACAAATTGTCAACATCAGGTGTAAATATACAAAGTAAATATCCTTACTAGGGTTGCCAACTTTCCGATTGCAGAAAACCAAACACCCCTGCCCATCCCCTTGCCCCTCCTCTCCCCTGCCCCTTCTCTGAGGTCCCACCCCTGCTTACTCCATCCCCCTTCCCTCCGTCTCCACCCTCGCTCATTTTCAGCAGGCTGGGGCAAGGGGTTGGGGCACAGGAGGGGGTGAGGGCTCCAGGGTGGAGCCAGAAATGAGGGGTTTGGAGTGTGGGAGGGGGCTCTGGGTTGGGGCAGGGGGATAGGGTGTGGGAGGGAGTACGGGCTTTGGGCTGGGGCCAGAAATGAGGGGTTCAGAGTGCGGAGGGGGGCTCCTGGCTGGAGCATGAGGGGCTCTGGCTGGGGGTGCAGGCTCTGGTGTGGGGCTGGGGCTGCGGGGTTCAGAGTGCGGGAGGGGATGTGGGCTCTGGGAGGGAGTTTGGGTGTGGGATGGGTCTCAGGGCTGGGGCAGAGGGTTGGGATGCAGGAGGGGGTGAGGGGTGCGGGCTCCGGGTGGCGCTCACCTCAGGCAGCTCCGGGAAGCGGCCGGCATGTCCGGCTCCGAGGAGGAGGCACGGCCAGGCGGCTCTGCATGCTGCCCCCGTCCCAGGTGCCGCCCCCACAGCTCTCATTGGCTACGGTTCCTGGCCCATGAGAGCTTCAGAGCTGGTGCTAGGGGCGGGGGCAGTGCGCGGAGTCCCTGTGTCCACGCCTCTCTGCCTTGGAGCTGAAGGGAAATGCTGGCTGTTTCCGGGAGCTGCGTGGAGCCAGGGCAGGCAAGGAGCCTGCCTTAGCCCCACTCCGCCGCCAACTGGACTTTTAATAGGCCAGTCGGCAGTGCTGACCGGAGCTGCCAGGATCCTTTTTCGACTGGGCGTTACGGTAAAAAACCAGGTGCCTGGCAACCCTAATGCTTACATCAAACTCTAAGTTCTCAAGTAGCATTTTCCTTACTTTGCTTAGCTGTACATTTTGATTATTATTGATAGAAATATGTTTCGTCTGGGTGGGTATGGTGAAATCAACATTTATTGACATTTACCAATACAAATCTAATCCTTGCAAGGCTAGCTAGACAGGAGTCAGACTAGACTAGAGGATCACAGCGGTCCCTTCTGGCTTTATACGATATGTTTGAGGCCAGGCCTTCATTTTGGTGTATGCTCAGCTGTGTTGCCAACTTTTGCAATTTTATCACAAATCTTGCTTTAATGGCATTTGTTTGCTTGTTTGTTTGTTTTTTAAAGCCCCAGCAGCTCTAGCGATGTGAATACATAATAATCTTGGCTTTAATTTTTTTTTTTAAAGAAAATAAACTGTAGAGAAAAGCATGAAAATGTGATCCAAGTACATCCTAAATTCTCAAAAACCGTAAGGCAAATGAAAAGGTCCCCAAATGTTTGTTTTTTTAAAAAAAATCTCATGATTTTCAGAACCCACCTCATGATTTTGGAAGGTTTGGGATTGGCAACATTCGATCAAACATGCTAATAGACCCAACTGTCTAATCACACAAACCCAAATACCCTTGCCCCACCCCTTCCCTGCCCCACCCCTTCTCCAAAGCTCCGCCCCACTCACTCCATTTCCCCCCCCCCCCACTTGCTCTCCCTCACCCTCACTCACTTTCACCAGGCTGGGCCAGACGGTTGGGATGCAGACTCTGGGCTGGGGCCAAGGGGTTTGGAGTGTGGGAGGGGGCTCTGGGCTGAGCCTGGAGCACGGGGTGTGGGGTGCAAGCTCTGGGAGAGAGTTTGGGTGCAGGAGGGGACTCAGGGCTGGGGTAGAGGATTGGGGTGCAGGAGGTGGTAAGGGATACTGGCTCCCCAAAGGGGCTCAGGGCTGTGGTGGGGGATTGGGGTGCAGGAGGGGGTGAGGGGTGCGGGCTCCAGCCGGGCAGCGGCGCAGTGGGGCTAAGGCAGGCTCCCTGCCGGCCTTGGCCCTGTGCCGCTCCTGGAAGCGGCCAGCACATCCCTGCGGCCCCTGGGAGGGGTTGGGGGCTCCACACTGTCCATGCCCTCAGGCACCCCCACAGCTTCCATTGGCCACAGTTCTTGGCCAATGGGAGCTGTGGATTCGGTGCTGGGGGCAACACACAGAGACCCCCTGACCTCCCCTTTAGGGGCTGTGGGGACACCGGCCGCTTCCGGGAGCCTGCCTTAGCCCCACTGCGCCACCAGACGTTTAGTGGCCTAAAATCTCCCGGTTTGGCTTCCGTAGCCGATTCTGGGAGACTCCCGGCGAAACCGGGAGGGTTGCCAAGCCTTCCCGCTAACGGCGGAGGAGTGTGCGTATAAAACTGCAAAAAGAAAATAAGAAAGAAATACTTGTGGCACCTTAGAGACTAACAGATTTATTTCAGCATCAGCTTTCGTGGGTTAGAACCCACTTCATCAGACGCATGGAATGGAACATACAGTGAACAGATATTTATACAGTCAGAGAAACATGATAAGGTGGGAGTGTGTATAGCAATTGCTGTGCCGTGCTCTTTTAAGGGGCAGTGGGACGCGTTTCTGGGCCCTCTCGGCCCCACCCTGCCGAATGCGAGAGCAGCCTGGCATTGCACTATAAACCCTGCAGAGTCCCCACCTCTCCTTGCAATGGGCAAACTCATGAGTGGGCGGCTTGCTGCCACACAGCAGGGTTTGAAATGTCCTGGGAAAGCGGCCCCTAGGCGCGGCCAACGCACTGAACCCCACAGGGCCTCCAATGCTGATCCAGCCCTGGAGCAGCCAAGACTCAGCGCCACCCCGGAACCTTTCTCGCCGGGGCTTTACGCGTAGACGGGCCTCTTTAGCTGCAGCACACGAGCCAGTGGGCGGGGTGTGATCGTGATGGGCGGCAGTACGAGCCAATAGAAAACATGTCTGCTCGGCGACTCCTTTGTTTAAGACCAATGGGCGGCGGCGGGGGCTGGCTCCAGGAAGTGCCGGTGGAGCTGTGCGGGGGCGGAGACTTAGCGCGGGGCGGACGCGGGCTGGGCACAGACAAGGGGCAAAATGTCGGAGCGGAAGGTTTTGAATGTGAGTCGGAGGCAGCCTGCGGCGCGGCCCGGAGACGGGGGAGAGCCGGGGGCCCGGTAGTGGGGGAGGGGGAGAGCCGGGGGCCCGGTAGTGGGGGAGGGGAGAGCCGGGGGCCCGGTAGTGGGGGAGGGGGAGAGCCGGGGGCCCGGTAGTGGGGGAGGGGAGAGCCGGGGGCCCCGGGGCGGGGAGGGAGGAGGGGAGAGCCGGGGGCCCGGTAGTGGGGGAGGGGGGAGGGGAGAGCCGGGGGCCCGGTAGTGGGGGAGGGGGGAGGGGAGAGCCGGGGGCCCGGTAGTGGGGGAGGGAGGAGGGGAGAGCCGGGGGCCCGGTAGTGGGGGAGGGAGGAGGGGAGAGCCGGGGGCCCGGTAGTGGGGGAGGGAGGAGGGGAGAGCCGGGGGCCCGGTAGTGGGGGCGGGGGGAGGGGAGAGCCGGGGGCCCCGGTAGTGGGGGAGGGAGGAGGGGAGAGCCGGGGGCCCGGTAGTGGGGGCGGGGGGAGGGGAGAGCCGGGGGCCCGGTAGTGGGGGCGGGGGGAGGGGAGAGCCGGGGGCCCCGGGGCGGGGAGGGAGGAGGGGAGAGCCGGGGGCCCCGCCCCGGGGCGGGGAGGGAGGAGGGGAGAGCCGGGGGCCCCGCCCCAGGGCGGGGAGGGAGGAGGGGAGAGCCGGGGGCCCTGGGGCGGGGAGGGAGGAGGGGAGAGCCGGGGGCCCTGGTGCGGGGAGGGAGGAGGGGAGCCGGGGGCCCCATAGCGGGGGTTGGGAGAGGTGGCATCTGTCTGTTCTGCTCACAGGCCCTATAAGCTTTGCGTGTGGGTAGGTTCTGATGTGAGCGTGGGGAGCTCTGATGTTGAGGCCCTGATCTCCTGATCTGATCCTCAGTGGATCCCAAAGCAATGGGTGATACCCTCTCCTGCCCCCATTTCACCCTCTCACCCCAACGCCTCCCTGCTGATGCCTTTCTGCTTTGTTCTTGTAGAAATACTACCCGCCGGACTTTGATCCGTCTAAAATCCCAAAGCTCAAGCTCCCAAAGGACCGGCAATATGTTGTGCGGTTGATGGCCCCGTTCAACATGAGGTGAGAGAGGTGGTGCTGGCAGGACATGTACCGGAGAACCTATGGGAATGCTGTTCTGTCAAAAGAGTTTGGCAGGTTTCGTAGGGTAGCCTTCCCCTGGGTTCTTACTGTGTTTCCATCGACCTGACCGTATATTGGG
Organism: Macrochelys suwanniensis; assembly: GCA_033296515.1. Taxonomy (NCBI): domain Eukaryota; kingdom Metazoa; phylum Chordata; order Testudines; family Chelydridae; genus Macrochelys; species Macrochelys suwanniensis. The sequence continues at coordinate 7,461,779 of CM065799.1, forward strand.
ATGGAGGGTGAATCCAGCTATTTGCTGAATGTACTGACTGGATTTTGGTAATAAGGAATGCTTGTGAGGGTTTGGCTGCCCTTTTTTTTTTTTTAACCTATTGTGTGCACCACAATATTTACAACTGACTTAACCCTTTTGGGGGGCAGGTCGATCTTGTATAGCTATAAACTAAATAGCAGAATCTCCTCTAGAATGGCTTAATCTAGACACTTCCAAACTACTGTGTATGCTTATAGCCTGATGCTTAAATGCTAGGGCTGACCAAATGTTCCCCTGCTGAATTCATAAGGGTCTTTCAGGCAGGCCTGAGGACAGCATGACCAAACTCAAGTCCACCCAGTGTTTTGCTTGTGATGGACACACCTGCCTCTTTAGATTCAGCTTCTTTTGTTGCTGTAAAACACCTCACAGAAACCAGGTGGGTGGAAAGGATGGTCTAGTGGATAAAACACTGGACTATGTGACTCAGGAGACCTGGTTCAATTCCTGGCTTGGCTACAGACTTGTGGTGTGAGCTTGGGCAAGTTACCCAGTTAACCCTGTGCCTCAATTCCCTGTCTGTTTTTTAACTAATGGGGGACAATACCTGTCCACTAATAATAATAATAATTATATAATAATATCCATTAATGATGGTGAGGTCCTCAGATACTACTGCAATGAAGGCCCTATCATACCTAAATGTCCGGAATGTGCAGGCGAACGCCCCACTCCGGAGCAGTATGTGAGAGGGAGGCAACTGTCAATCAACAGAAGTGACACTGATCAAAGATTTAAATGGAAAAAATAGCAATGCATCTAATGTCTTTCTAGTGTGGTCATCTTAGAGGTTATGTATAACAATAGGTACCAAATGTTCAGATGGGAATGTGATTCCCAAGTTACAATGCCCATTAAAACTAGGCTCAGCCCCCTTGTATGTCAGTTAGACTCCTGTCTTTCTCTAGTCTTTTATTACATTGTGGACCTAATTCACTTTCTCTGCTTCATGTAGGTGTAAGACATGTGGTGAGTACATCTATAAAGGCAAGAAGTTTAATGCTCGCAAGGAGACTGTTCAGACTGAAATGTACCTGGGGCTTCCCATATTTCGCTTCTACATCAAGTGCACCCGCTGCCTGGCAGAAATCACATTCAAGGTGAAGATTTTGAGAGTTTTGCAGCTGGGCTTTTGATGTCTGAGGAGGCAGCCTGTTGTAGATCAAGGCAGTGAGTGTCAGGAGATCTCCGTTCTAGTCCTAGACGGTTCCCAACAAATGCTACCATTTTAAGACAACCAGAGGTCAGATTTTGCATCTGGACTACTTGATCTCTAGTCCCTTTTTAACAAACAGTGACGGGTCTCATCCACAGTCTGAGTAGGGCACTAGTATGGCTCAAATGTCTGAGTACAATGAGTGTTTCTAGGGCATAAATAATCATTCTTTTGGCAGGTGATGTGAATAAAACAAGGTTGAAGTGCTTTGTGTAGTTTTATGTGTTGCTTTGAAAATCATACTGGCAGTTCGTTACCAGCACTGAATAGATGAACGACGACTGGAGCAATAGCAGCCTGTCGTGTGTGTGGCACGTTCACAATAATTCCCTTATGTTGCCCCTCTCTTCCTCAGACGGATCCTGAGAACACAGACTACACCATGGAACATGGCGCCACTCGGAACTTCCAAGCTGAGAAGCTGTTGGAGGAAGAGGAGAAGAGGGTGCAGAAGGAGAGAGAGGAGGAGGAGCTGAACAATCCCATGAAGGTATTTGAATGCACCCTTCCCTTTCCCCCTAAGTCCTAAATATTGGACTGAGATTTGCAGGCCTCAGGCCACTTGTGTTTCAGTGCATTGAAGGAGGCTACTGCCCCAGTTTTGCAACTTTGGAATTGGCCTAGGCAGAGATGGTAACTGAGGTCTCTGTAGGTTCTGTTTTATCCTGGAATGAGTAAAGGGAGTTTACCACACTCTTTAATTGTGCTTGTTAAGATCTGAAAACCAGGCTCCCCATACTCATGCTGTTGCATGCCTAGTACTCATGCTAAACTTTGGCACTTGGGTACCATGGCAGCAGGCACTTTAGAATTGCCGTACTAGTAATGGAAGCTACAGTTCATGAGTTGTCGGTGTGGCTTACCCAGTACTTCAAGGGATTTCCTGCTTTCCCGGCTAGGTTTTGGAGAACCGAACCAAGGACTCCAAGCTGGAGATGGAGGTTCTGGAGAACCTGCAAGAGCTGAAGGAGCTGAACCAGCGTCAGGCAAATGTGGACTTTGAATCCATGCTGAAGCAGTATAAGGACTATGAGGAGGAGCGGAAACGAAGGGAGCTAGAGGAGGATGAGACGGAGATGAAGTGAGTCAGCTGGAAACATTGCTCATGTTTGAGTTCTGGTCACACCTGGATATATGAAACTTTCCAGGCTGCCACCTGTGGGCTGGGCAGTGGTCTTAACCACCCCCCTCCCACCCTGCAGTATTTTAATGAGAGGGACAGTGCTAGAGATCCAAAGGAGGGTAACACTTGTGATCTGAGGTTGTGGGACTTGTGCATGGTAGGGCTGTGTGGATTGGGATGTGAGGAGGTCTAGTAGGATGGCTGATATCCAACCTATCTAGCTATACAGGTAAAGCACACACATGAGGTGTGGTGGCCCTAATATTGAAATAGGTAAGGGAAATAGACGTGACATGTTCCTCCATGGGGAGGTGTCTGCACGCCAAAAATCGCAGTCCCAGTTGGCATCTTTGGCAAAGGGGGCTTCGCGCGCTGCCCTTGCCTGTGGGTACCTCCCCCAAAGCTCCATTGGCCGCGGTTTCCCATTCCCAGCCAATCGGAACTGCGGGGAATGGTGACTGCAGGCGAGGGCAGCGCACGGAGCCCTCTGCCCCCTCCCCTCTCCCAGGGGTCGCAGGGATGTGGTGCTGGCCGCTTCCAGGAGGGGCACAGGGTCAGGGCAGGCAGGGAGCCTGCCTTAACCCCGCTGCGCCACGGGGCTGGCAATCCCTTGGGCCAGATCCAAAGTCTTGATGGGCTGTAGTTTGCCCACCCCTGCCCTAGTCTGATCTTCTGTATAATACAGGCCAGAGAACTGCTCCAGAATAGTTCCTGGAGTAGATCTTTTAGAAAAATCATCCAGTTTTCATTTAAAAGTTACCAGTGATGGAGAATTCACCACTGACCCTTGGTAAATAGTTCCAATGATTAATTATTCTCTCAATTAAAAATGTAACACTTTACTTCCAGTCTGAATTTTAGTTTCAAGTTCCAGCCATTGGATTGTGTTCTACCTTCGTCTGCTAGATTGAAGAGCCCATTATCAGCTATTTGTTGCCCATGTGGGCACATATAGACTGTAATCAAGTCACTCTGTCACACCTCTCTGGGGGATCCCTTTGCTTTGCAGAGCTATGCTGGAACAAGCCCAGAGCAGGCGATTCCTGGAAGACTCTGACTCTGATGAGGAAGCTGCCCAAGTGCCCTCAAGATCAGTACCGAAAATGAAACCTACAGACATCTTGCAGGAGGTAAATCCTGGGGGTAGGGGCTTTTCCAGCCATGTGGCTCTCCGAGATGGGAGATTTTTCCACAAGGGGACAAACTAAAACCCAGCAAACCACATTGCATGTGAAGTCCCCTGTTTTGGAGACTTTGAGGCATGCAATGAGCCACATTTTCTAAACTGGGCATGCAAAAGAGGCAATTCTGTTAGACTGAAAGGAAGAAATTAGAGGTTTTGGTCAAAGTAAACTAACAAGGGCTCATCTCCGTGGGGGTGCGCTGCCGCTGAGAGCCCCCACCCCTACTGTCATGCCTGATGTTGGTTCAGTGGTCAGCACATTGCTGCTGGCTTTGCTCCCTGTTCTCGGCTTGTACCTGAAAGGATCGTAATGGTTTAATCATTGTACAAACTTAAGTCACATCAATACAAGATTAGCAGTGGTGGAAGATGCCAGCTGGACAGCCCTGAAGACTGAAGCCCTATGTTTATCCACAGCTGGGCAAGCTCCCCTGCATGATCCCAGCCTATTGTTCTGATGCTAGCTCTGGGGCGGAGGGAGCTCAATCCTTGGTATAATCTCCCCAGAGGATCCAGCAAACAGGCCAGTTAGTGCCAATGGCAGATGTCTCTTTTTGAGGTCAATCCCTGTCCACTGAGACGGTCAAACAGTGCAGGCTGGTGAAAGCTTTCAAGTGACTCCCAAGCCAGGCTGGAGTTGAACTGTGACATGGTCCCTGTCCCAGTGCTAATCCTTCTGAGCCATCTAGTCACTAGTGTGTTCAACCCAGTGGTTGGTCCCGCAGCCAGATGTGAGGTCACAGAAGCTGGATACTGGAACGTCTTGTTGTGCACATCTGGATCACCCCTCTGCCAATGGACAGCTATGCCTGCTGACCAGTCTCTTCCAGGCTAGCTGTGGGTGCCCCATTGCCAAGCAATGGGGCATCGGCCCTCGGGGAGGCTCCTCCACAGCCGCCTTGATCTCTGTGACAGCAAGCTCCCTGGTATTCAGCCTGAATCTTCCTGTGCTGATTTCGTTCCTCTGCACCTAACAATGCTCTATCCCATCCTAGCCACACCCTTTAGATATCCAGAGAGGGGCTTTCTCCTTGCTGCTCTGTGACATGATACCGCTGTGTATGCAGCTTCAAACCGCCCTTGACTTTGATGTAGCATTTTGCATAGTCTCTCTTCCCCCGCTAGCGGCTCCAAGGATAGAGAACGTTAATATCTGTGCTCCCTTCTGTAGGATACTGAGCCCCAGAGTAAGAAGCTAAAGACTGAAAGCTGGGAGAGGAGTGTGGGCAAACTGAACAGCAAATCCCAGCTTGCAGGCCTAGTCACTGTGAAGAAACAGGCTCCGGGATCCACCATGGCTAACGGTGTGGGGAAGCAAACTACACTACAAAGCTCAGGTAACTTTGGTTCAGTCTCACCTGCATGGCAATGCAGGATCTGATTAGCCACTTAACTCCAGGCCACCAAGGTGGGTTCTAACAGGATGGTTGCATCAAGCAGCTTAATCATGTGTCTGTGTGGTCTTCAATCATATGTTGCAGTTCAGTAATTCATGACCCAACAGAACTTTCTGTCAGAATGGCATCAAGTCTGGTGTTGGGATTTCCAGTAGGGACCAATGCCCAGTGTTTCAGAGGAAGCCATCTCCTCTCTCCTGCCTCCCGTATAGTGCATTGTTATGGGGAAGTAAAATTCCTTCCTAACCACTCTGGCAAAGAGCTTGTGCCCTGAAGCATGAGAGCTGATTGTCAGTGTCTCAACTTCTGTATTGACATTTTGGTGCTCAGATACAATGATGGTGCCAGTCTATAGAAGTACCATGATAAATATATTGATATTATTGAGCTCCTCTCTTTGTTCTGTGTCTGTACAATGGCTAACCCAAAGGAGTCCTGGCCCATAACTCGGGCTCCTACATGCTACAGTAATACAGATGGTAATGCGAGACCAGGCATGGGGTTTGAATGTACTGTGCCGTTCCAAAACGTTCTTTCCACAATGAGGTTGGGGCAGTTGGCACAGCTGTCTGCTACAGTAACATAAACCGCCTGCAGCTGATCAGAAGCCCTCTTCCGTCTTCATTTTAAGTTGGTTAAATCTCCTTTTACTGTACAGGGAGGTTACGTTGTATGTTGTGATATTTGGGCAATGCTGTTCTGCCTTCCCCAAACTCCCCTGCACTTTGTTGCACATAGTATTCTTTACTTCCTGTCCTAAACTGTTGTGTGGGATTGCTTTGTTCCACTGAACAGTGGCTGTGTTCCATCGCAGAGGTGGCTGCATGTTGATGGTGGGCGACATGATCCCAGCCCTCTGGGTAGTTTGTTCGTCTTTTTGAATGACCGGTGCTGTGTAAGATTACATTGGCTGCTGATCCAAACCTGGTGTTTCATGAATGGCCCAGTTGAATGATGTTTTCCCTATGTGATCCACACACCAGTCCCTCCACCCCCCTTTCCAGCTTGAGAGCTTGTACAGAAAAGACAGTTTCACACGCTGGAGGCCATCTCACAGAAAGCATCTGTGTTAGACTGAGGTTTGACTCACCTCACTCTCTTCTAGTTAGGTGGAAGCCTCATATGCTTAAACTCACAACCCTGGGTTTAGCAGGCCAATGCTCAAACCACAGATGCTTCCATTCTCTTATGTCACCACGAGGGGGCAGGAGGAGAGCCTCCATAGAAATGCGACCGTCTCTTCTCCCAGCAACGTCCAACCTTTTCATCCTCATTGACATTCAGACAGGTTGCCGAGGGAACTGTTTTACTCCAGGTCCTAATGCCTGGTGTTGCAGTGGGTGCCCAGAACATGGCAGTGCTGGGGCCCGTCGGGGTGGTAGAAGCCCATCCATGCAGCAGCAGGAGTGCTCCGACTCCTGATTTCATCGGGCGTCCATAAGGTGCCGCTCTCTGTTCTCCAGCAGTGGGTGTGGGGTGTGAATGATTGAACCTGCTCTGTTTGGCTTCTAGATGCTGGAAGTTGGAGCTCCTCGTTACCTGCTGTGACCCAGCCCCCCCCAGCAGTCCAGGGCTCTTCCCTCAGCCTGTTGGGGGCGTATTCTGACAGTGAAGACAGTACCAGTGACTGAGTCTGTGAGTCTCTGCTGAGAGCGCTCACTCCGCTTCCTTGCCCAGCTGGAGGAGAGCGAGGCCAGGGGTTGGCAATGGGATGCAGCGAGGGCAGAGTTTCCTCTCTTCACAGCTGCTGTCCTAACAACCGAATCCTGCCAAAGAGCTGGCATCCTTGTGCATGGAAGATCCCAGTGGGATTCCCAGGCAGTCTGCACACATGGCCAGCCATGTGTAATCGGAGCTGCTCTCCCTTCCTGGAAACACCTAATATACCGTCCTATTTCAGCATTCCTTCAAACTGGGATACAGGAGTACTGCTTCCAATGCAACCAGACTGCCTCCAGGCATCTCTTCCTATTACACATCCGTCAATCCGGGCTCCTGTCAGCCTGTCGTGAGTGATGGTGGCACCAGCAAACCAGAGCTGCCCAGGGGAAGTCTTTATTAGATGAGACAAGCTTCCTCTTTTCAGGCATGTTTCCAGCATCTTCGGCGAAAGGTTCCTGACCATGTATTTGGGGAGATCGGGAAGTAGAAAGTGGCTGCCTAGCCTGATAGCGGGAGGAAAGCCCCAAAGCTTGTCGGAAGGAGCTGAGAGCAGCAGGTCACCTACTGTGGCAGGAATCCATCATGCTGTGTTTATCGAAAGCCTTGTCATCAGCAGCTGAGTGGAGGGTAATGAAGTGTGTGGTTCTATATACCAGCATCTCCCTCACCACACAAGTCTCCTGGAATTCCTGTAAAGCCCAGTCTGTCTCCAGGCCCCTCTGTTAACTCTTACGGTGTCTGAAATCTTGGCGTGGGGCCGTGGTTTAATGTGTAACTTGTTTTTGCTCTTCTCTTGTATCCTCCCCAACATTGCTACATTTAGCCCGTACGCCCCGATACAAGTTAAAGGCAGCGCTAGTGCCTCTTATTTCCCGTGAGGATCATGCCATTTTTAACAGTTTAACTTCAGATGTAATAAAGGATTCTGAAGAGCATTTCTCCCTTCCCCTGTCATTCTTTGTAAAAGGTCTTCAGATGGTGTTGCATAGTGGTTAGGGTAGGCGATTGGGAGTCGGGACTCCTGGGTTCTCTTGCTGGCTCAGTGGGTGACCTTTTTAGTTGTGAAGCAGGGAGTCACTAAACCACCTGCCCAAGAGGTCTACAGGAATATTTTGTGGGTGGATTAGTTAAGGTCATAAGGGACCATCCTGGTCATCTAGTCTGATCTCCTGCACATTGCAGGCCGAAGAACCTCACCCATCCACTCCTGTAATAGACTCCTGACATCTGGCTGAGTTACTGAAGTCCTCAGATCACGATGTAAAGACTTCACGTTACAGAGAATCCACCATTTATACTAGTTTAAACCTGCCAGTTACCCTTGCCTGATGCTGCAGAGGAAGGTAAACCCCCCCTTCCCCCTTGCGCCCCCCCCCCCCCCCCCCCCCCGAGTCCTGAAGCCCCTTAAGGTCTCTCAGCAGAGTCAGGGAAAAAAAACCCCAAAACCTCCCTGTGGTCTCTGTTCCCCCGCCAGGTCCTTCCCTAGCTCTGTGTAATGTACTTTCCCTGGGTTCTCCAGTTTCCTGGGACATGCTGTGCTTCTTGCTTTGAGTATTAGTGAGGGGTTTCTAGACCTCTTTCCCTGCCCCATTCTGTCTCCCTGTGGCCTCCTAACTGGGTGAGTCAGACAAGACGAGGTCAAACAGCTGGCCGATACTCAGGCAATACCCTTTGTCTCAAGTCATTCCTAACTATGGCCTGGGCCCCCACACCCATCAGGGCAGTCCTGGCTCCATCAGCTTTTTACCCGAACGCTCAGGAGCAGGCAGCGGAGAGTGACCACACGGGGGGTGTCTGCTCAGTTACGACTCCTGCAAGTGTGAGGGTCTGCCAGAGGCTTTGATTTGGGGGGGGTGCCGAGCCAGAGACTGCCCTTGCAAAGGCTGGAAGCCCTGCTCAGGGGGATGGTCCCCCGCAGAGCCTTGGCTGATCACTGGCAGGCTTAAGGAGGGGCACGCTGGACACTGGAGCAGTGCTCTGAACTCCTGCCAGGCTTACAAAGGTTAAAGCAACAGCCGCAGGGAGAGGAATCAAGCAGGGGGCTGACATCTAGTGCTGCTGCTTGGTCTCACTCTCCCCCGCCTCCTTTCTGGGAGGGGGGCTGGCAGGGGAAGGGGGGGGCTGGCCTCCTTTAAAACAGAGCGCCCCTTTGGAAAGGCAAGGGCCAGGCTGCTCGTGCTGTGCTGTGCCTGTGTGTGATCTGCATGGTGCGTTTGGGGATGCACCCAGCAAGGAGCCAGCAGCCAGGAGACGCTAACTCCGCTGAGAGACATTAATGGGCTTCAGAACTCACGTAATTAGATTAATCTAAAAAGGGTGAGCAAATGCCCCCGGGGGAGCCGAGGAAGGGGCAGCCGGCCTTGCTGGCGTAGCAGTGCCAGGCTGCGTCCGCCAGACCTGCTGGCTCCATGCGTGTAGCAGCCCTGCGGCTCTGGTTTACCCACGGCGATCAATGGAATTACTCTCTCGTTGGAATCCCATTTCTCTTGGGCCGCTGTCTCTTTTCCTTTGTGATGACAACGGGGAGGACTCCGCGCTCTCCCTTGCCAGAGGCACATACTGCATTGCCGCTGCTGGAGGAGCACCGTGGCCTTTGGCAGGGACGGCTCGCTTTCGTCATCGTGTTACCCGCATTTCTGTGATCGGGGTCCCTCTCGGCGGCCGGTTAGAACTGAGCCGTGGCATTAGCTGCCGGGTGACACTTTGAAAAGATTGGAGTAACCTCTCGTTTCCCCTGTGCCAGGCTCCTCCCCCACCCAAAATCCCACGGCTTGCCCCTGCAACTCCCCTTTATTTGTATCACAATAGCACCCAGAGGCCCCAAGCGAGATCGGGGACCCATTGTGCCAGGCGCTGTACATACCCCTACAGCAGGACTGTCCCTGCCCCAAGGGGGGGAGAAGGCTGCTATTGCCTCTTTCACAGGTGTGCGTGCGGGTAAGCCCAGGCCTCACACAACTTTCTTCTTGAGGTCACCTGGGCAGTCTGTGGGGCTTGAACCCAGTTCTCCAGAGTCCCACGGTGATGCTGTCCCGGCAAGCCCATCCATCTTGCTGCCACGCACTAGAGAGAGATGGCTCCTTATTTCTTCAGCTTCTAGTGTAACCTGGATGCTTCGTGTGCCTGCCTGGAGTTGAGACACTTCAGTTCATTCCAGGTAAACAGAAGATCCTGTTAGCCCGTTTTCAATGGGGCACCTCGGAGCCCTTCCTCCAGTGAGCCTTCCTGCCTGCTACGGATTTTTTTCTTCAGTCAATCTTTCCTACATGCCTTCACCCCTCCTTGCTCCACGGGGTCATCCACTCTGCCATGGCCACTTACACCCCACCCCCCTCAGCTGATCGCGTGATCCTAGGGGCTTTCCATTCCTTCCCAGCCCTCTCTGCCTCGTTGCCTCCCCAATCGTTCCATTCTTCACCGTCTCTCCTCGATCGTTATCGTCCTCTTCAGGCAGCGCTTGTCAAACCTTAGCGGAGCTGGCTTCCGTCAGGCTTGCGTTTCCCCGGGTCTCCCAGCTGCGTAGCACTGTTGGAAGAGTCTCCCATCCGTTTGACAAGAGGGAGACTATGACAAAGGATGGCCGGGAGGATGGTTTGTGGTCCGGGCCTGGGAGCAGTGGGTTCTATCCCTGGCTCTGCCACTGGCCGGAGGCTTGCCTGCCTTGTGCCTCAGTTTCCCTGTCTCTTAAAGGCTACTCTGTCCTGCCAGGCAGATTGCTTGTGACGCTCGGTTAAGGTGTGTTCGTAGAGCCGGCTGGATGGAAGGAGGTAGGGAAAGGCAAACTGGTATTAAGAGACTGGAAATGTCAGTGTAACAGCATTAGGCTACTAACAAGTGTTTATTGTAACGAATGGGAGACCCAGTGCAAGTTACTTATGGCCATCCTCAAAGGGACTGAAATCCATGGAAGGTAGGAGTCTTGCATATCTCTGCGGATCTGGACCTTTGGGCTCTTCTGCACGGTGCCGCAGCGCGGGCGACGGGGCTATGAACTGTCGAGTGCTCTAACGGCCCCTGCTGGCGCGAGCGAACCAGTACCTACTGCCTGTTAACGTAGCGCTGTTCGAAACAGCTGCATCAACGCGAGCAAGGTATCCATGCGTTCGCGCCAGCAGGGTCTACGCGGGGCTCTTAGCGCGCATGCAGGACATTCGAGCGCCCCTCAATTCACACCCGCCGTAGTCTGCGCTGTACAGCTAGCCCTTAACATTGCCGTTTACTCCTCTGCAGGATCGGTCACCCAGTCATTGGAGTGGGGGGAGGGCGGTTCTGGGATTCACACACGGGCAGGGCAAGGAGCGGTTAAATGATTTAGTTCAGCCCTTGGCCAATGCAGGATTGGCCCAGCTCCTGTAGTCTCAGGGTTCTGGCTGGTAAGCTGGAGGATGGCCCTTTAACCGGGTTCCTGAAGGTCTTTGGCACACGACTCTTGGTGCCTGCGTGTTAGGCAGGGACTCACCCTACATGCTCATGATTAAGGTGACCAGATATCTCGATTGTTATAGGGACAGTCCTGATATTCAGGGCTTTTTCTTATATAGGCGCCTATTTCCCCCACCCCTGTCCCGATTTTTCACACTTGCTATCTGGTCACCCTACTCACGATGGTCTCTTCTGGCCCGCAAATCTATGCCGTGAAATGTGGCGCTTTCCCTGCCTGGGGATAGCTTTATAGAGATACAAAGCAGGCCCCAGTGGTTACTGTCCACATGCACGACATGCAAGTGAGCAGCTCGCAGGGTTATCGCTGCCTGGATCTGAAAAGCGGGGTCAAAACTCCCCCCTCCCGCCCGCCCCCCTCCGCTTCTCCGCCTTCAGAGCTGCCATTCACCGCCAGGGGAGGCGGGCGTGCAGCAGGACCAGCGTTCCCCCTGCGTTCTCCATCTCCGCCAGTTGCTCACGAAGAGTCTCTAGCTGAGCTGATCCTATGTGCATGGTGGTGGCATCCCTCTTCCCCCCCCCCCCCCCCCACCTCTCACCCCCTCCCGAGGCACTCTTCATTACTGCTGTGCCTGGGGGAACCTTGCTCCATCCTATTACTTTCCCAGCCCCGCTCAGCCTCCACCAGGTTAGTAGCTTAGCGCGCTGTGTAATAAACCCATCTGGAGGCTTTTGATTTTGCCAGCACAATTGCATTACTCCCTGTTAAAAATGGCTGGGCCTGGCGTAATAAATTGGAGGTGTCAGAGCTGTTTGCTTCTTCATCTCCTTTCGTTACCCAGAGCAGCAATTGATCTCCTCTGTCGCTGTCCTCCAGCAGCACTGGGGAAAGCACATGAGAATTGCGAGTACCGGTGATGCTTTTGGAGGGGGGGGGGGGTCTGTTTGCGGGGCACTGTCCCACTCTTCCCCCCTTCCCTCTTCGGGGGGAGCATTTTCACAGCAGTCTAGCAATTGGAGAAAGATGAAAGATCCCCATTAGCCTGTGTCTGATCCGTCCCTCACTGCAGCCGGGTTGTTCCCTTGAGTGCCATCTCCAGCACTTTGTCCAGTTTAGATTGACTCAATCGATGCTGCATCCGCTGTAGCCTGGGGGAGGCCATTCCACCGTCTCCATTTTCCTCCCCACCCCCACGGCAGTGATGGGGTTCTCTGGGGGTGTTTCAGGTAATAAAGGCTGGGGGCGAATTCACCAGTGTGGAGAAGTTAGTTCCAGATCAGACTCCTTCCAGATCCAGCCTGGTATCGGGCAGCATGTGCCAGACTCAATCAGTTCATCCCTGAGGGAGTTCACTTCTCTTTCTTCGTGGAGGATACCAAGGCAGATGTGGGCTGACAGAGCAGTTGCTTTTTCACCACTTGGGCCCTGCTTAAAAGGTCCAGCGGAGCTGGCGTGTCTAGCTGGATTTCCAGGCGCTGATCCTGGATTTTCAGCCTATTGCCAGATTGCAAGTTTCAAAGCCCAGTGCTTCAGCATCCCAGCTGCTTTGGGGGAGGTCTGTACTGCAGACATGGGGTGTGATTGGAGCTTGTGTAGACGTACCCCAGCTAGCTGGGGTACTGGAGCAGTGAAGCCAGGACAGCACACACTTCAATGCAGGCTCTACAAGCCCCCCATGAACCCTGGGTAATTACTCACAGGACTAGCCTGTGCTGAAGCTTCTGACATATCCTGGTGCCAAGCAGGGGTGAGCCCCAGCTTGCCAGTAGCAACTTTGCCTGACTGCACTATAGGGGGGTTTGCAGTGGTTGGCTGGCCTATGGGCCTGATCTAAAGCTCCCTCAACGCAATGGCTGGCTGGCTGCTGACTTGCCCAGATGTGGGATCAGGCCCTGTATTCCCAGTTCAAGGCACCCAGCCCTAATTAGTGAGCAGGATTTCACTAATTAACCCTCCTTTAAAACCTGCAACCAGGGACCTATTTCAGCGTGGATTTAACACACCCAGATTATTTTGGGTGCGTGCACTCGCTTGGAGGAATGAGACAGAAGAAATGTTAACCCCCTGCATTTAAAGGAAACAAAGAAAAAAAAGGCTAAATCCGATTTTCCTCTCGATTCTTCTGTTACTAGAACAATTAACATTCCTGGCACATGAATTATAATTAGCAGCCTCTTCAAACATTAATACTTCAGATGCTGGATATTTATATAGGGCTCGAGTATTTATATTTGATGAGATGTGTCAACAACTGTTCTGCTAGACAGAATATTTTTCAGCCGAGCACATTAAACAGGACAATTAGCTGGCTCTTACGCTTATTCCCCCTAGAAACACATTTAGGCTACTTCTCAATTGCTGATTGGGGAGCGGGTGTCGGGGGGCGGTTCTTTGTTCTGAAACAGAGGAATAGATTAGTGTCCCAGGAGGTGGCAAAGAACAGTACCGTTTTTATGAATACTAAGTACAAAAAGCTACATTGAGGTCAGGACTACAATGTGCCAAAGGCAGAACATTCAAAGGGAAGCAGCAGCAGAGTTCAGGGCTCAGGTTGAAAGGACGTAGTCACTGCTTTAAAGGGAAAACAATGAGCCTGTGCCCTTTTTGGCTGCTTGATGGTGAATGAAGAAGACGTGAAAGGTTTTCTTTTTTTGGAGAAGGAAATGAAAAGTGAGGGGTTTTTTTTAACCTTAGAAAAATCAGAAAGATTAAGTGTGGTCTTCCCTGGGTGTCTCCTTGAAAGACAAGAGAACTGGAAAGGGAAGGGTCTCAGCCCTTAATTGAAGTGGAGAGGAATCTTTAAAGACCGCTTTTCTCCTGAGTGTTTGTCAGACCTTTGAGTTAAATCCATGTGAACAAAAACAAACAAGCCCAGATCTTTGAACAGTCTGACTAAAAAAACCCTCTCTCGATGGCTCAAGTTTCACTTCCTTGGTTGCTATGTGGTGGTGTAATCCTACTAGTTTTCCAGTTGTACATAGAGTCCTCCAGGAAAAACAGTAGACGAAATTTGAATGTATAGTGTGAGGTCTTTACGCATCATAAAGAAACAAAGCAACCACAGAGCACTAACCACCACTGGGAGTTAGGCACCTAAATAACTTTGAGGCTCTAGCAGTAGGGCCCTGCTCCTGCTCTGGGTAGATGGACTCTCGTTTCCATACAAAGCCACCTTGCTTTGAGCAGGGACTTCAGGACCATGGTTCCAGGAACCGTGCCTAGCTGCCACGCAGCACATTGAGTGCTAGTAACTCTTGAGGGCTCTTGTGCACTTGCCCTCTTAATCTCAAAGGATACCAGGTAAGGCCCCCCAATCCTGCAAGTAGATCGATGTCTGTCGAACCCCACTGGTATCAGTCCCGCATGGAAGAACTTGCAGGCCTGAGCCTTAATTAGGAGCAGAGCAAAGTAGTCCAGCTTTCTTCAACATTTTCCAACCAGCTCGAAGGAAGAGCCTGTTTCTCTTCCCTGTTGTTATGTTTCGTAACATACAAAGAGAGAATTGAGATGAAAACATAAAATAGTCTCGCTGGAAGTTTGCAACGGAGCACTGGTTTGGTTCATAGAGTTCAGAATGATAAAAGCAGAGAGAGACAAAGCAGGCTGCTCCCAGAGGTATGACTCACCCCACCTTGTAGTCTAGGCTCCCTGGCTGCAAACTGTAGGGAAGTGTGAACACAGTAGTCAGAGGCCCCTGCCTGCAGGACCAGGAAACCCCCGAGCATTTAAATTGATAGCTCTACAATGTTAATAGTTTTCCATACACCACACCTGTGAGCCCAGTTTTCCAGGGCTTGCGGTAGTCAGACACACACACATCCATGTAGCCCCAAGGATATTTTTAAAGCTATATACAGTACGTTCTTATGAATGTATTTTTATTACAGTAGCACCTAAAAGTCCCAGCTGAGGGTATCTCTGCACTCCAACTGAACTGCAGTTCGGGAGAGGGAATTGAGCTTGGGTAGGCAAACCCACTTTAGCTTTCATCTAGCTAGCGTGGCTGAAAATAGCGGTGAGGATGTGGTGGCATGGACTTCTTCGGCATCAGCCGTATGAACCTCCCCATGCTACGTATGTGTTTGCTAGCCCGGGCTGACGCCCAGGCCACCGCGTCTTCACTGCTATTCATAGCCTTGCTAACTAGATTAAAGCTAATTTGGGTATGCGTGTGTGGCACACCTTCCATTGCCGTGTAGGCCTGCTCTGAAATCCTGGCTTCATTGTGCTCGGAGCTGTACAGAGACAGGCCCTGCCCAAGAGACCTCATAGTCTAAACAGACAGCAGAAGGGGAAACGACGTGCCCAGGAACACACAGTAGGTCAGTGACAGAGGCAGGATTAGAACCCAGCACTCCTGGCTCCCCAGCTGGGCCAGTGCTCTAGCCACCCAGCCTCGATTTCCCCCTGCTGCTGTGACTAGTGCTAATACACACCCAGTAAGAAAATTTAAGGTGCCCCCCCCAAGGTGAAATTTGTCTTGCGCGGTATTTCATCTCCCCACCCAAAATAACCCTGGCCACTCAGAGCTGCAGATGCTCGTCCCCTCCCCACCCACCAGGGAGCAGCCAGATGCCACTTTAACAGACTTGATCGCATCTCCTTCCAATCCCTCCACCCAGCCTCATTGTTGTGTTTGTTTTTCCTTCATTCCTATCGGCTCAATGTCTCTCTCTCCACCTCCAGCTGCCCTCGCCTTTAATTCCCCCCTCCCTCCACTTTCCCTCTCTCCCTGATCTCTCTGTTCTTTATTTACAGCCACCTTCTCTCTGGCGAGGAGAGCCAGGCTGCAATTTCACACCTCAGGTTGGGCTGGGCGCCATGGAGCAGCCGGCATGTCTAGCCGGGGACAACCAGGGAAGATGGGATGGAGCAGGCTAAAAAAGGAAGAGATTTAAACCTCCCCTGCATGCATACATGCAACTTTTTTTTGCCTGCTCAATTTCAGCTTCTTTTATCCCTCCCTCCCGTTCCCCGGTCAGTTTCACTAGGCTCTGTCTGTCCTCTGGGGGGAATTGAATCTATTGATGCTTCCCTAGGCGATGCTCCATAAGCAGCAGGGATTTGGAGAAGGGGCATTTTCCCTCCCTTCCTCCCTTTTCGTGTTGCAGGGGAATGACACTTCTTTGGGAGCCTGGCATGGTGGGTGCTCGGTATCTGTCCCTCCAGCTGCTGCCTTGCTTCTTGCTGAAGGTCTCTGTAACCTTTGCAAACTAGAGGGAGCTGTGCACGCGAAAACCTTAGGGCCAGGAGGAGGAGGCGAAAAACCCTTTGACGTAGCAGGAGCAACGACTGCAAAGAGGCTTCTAGACCTTCCAGCCACCGATTATTTTTTTTTATCTCCCGCCTTTCCCCAAATCATCCCCAACAACCGCATCAAAACTATGACCGGCTTCCTGAAGCGGCAGCTCCTTCCATCCTTCCTCCCCAAAGTAGCCCGCAGGTCCCTGAAAACAGGAAAGAACTGATGGATGCAAAAGGCTGAAAAGTCTCTTCCCACCCCCGCCCCCTTTTCTTTGTGCAGTCGCCTTGCAAAAAAAGCTACTGGTGGTGTTTGGAGATCACTGTTGCAGTTGTTTGGGCTGTGTTGTGTTTGCAGCTGCTTTCCTGGATCCTGTAAAGGAGAGGAGCTCTCAAGGAAAGCATCATAACAACCCTCGCAAAATCTAACAAAGGAGAAGAAAGCTGTAACTGGACTCTTCCAAGCTAGACTTTTGCTAAAGTTTTCCAGCCCTGCTTTTGTGAATGTCTCTTAAGAGGGAGGAGGTTTGATTGATTTTTTTTTTGTAAGATCCCTGTTTATTTGGGCTTTGGAATAAATCACTGTCTTCCCCCCACCAGAAATAAAAACCGAATGATGGATGTGTGCCAATGTGTACTGGAGATTGTCTTGTTTTTCCAGGAATTGCGTGTGTGAGGGTTTGACACTTCAGCAACCTTAACTGTAAGCCAAGGAAGTTTCTGGTGGTGATGGGAAATAAATATATACACAGCTTCGTATCTGACAAGAAAATGTAGCTGGGATGCGATTCCGTTCCCTGGATCTCTTAAAGGATTCTAACTGGATAGACAAAGACTTAAGAGAACCGCTGGTTATATATTTATGTATTTAAGAGGAACTTTGTAAAGGCAGTTTTAAAATGGACATTAATGTGCCTGGCTGGTGTGTGAACGGGTGAGGTGTTCATTGTCTAGGGTTGTTTTGGGTTTTTTAAAATGTTTCTTTCCAGACCATAGAAAATTGTCTTTTCGGGATGCTCTATTGTGGCTTAGATCTGATCATTCCATAATGAACTGGTAAATTTCTTTTCTCTCTCTTTCTTTCTCCTTGAAAAGCGCTAATGCTTTGTAAATGCTCGGTATCGCAAATCCGTTTTAGGGATTAAAACCGATCTCTTGGAAAGACACGCCGGAGCTTTCATTTGAGACAGGTTTTTGGCTGTGTGTGTCTATTTTTTGAAGCTTAGTGCAGGGGAGGTGAATTTTTTTTTTAAAAAAAGACTTTTTCCTCCCCTCAATTTTCCATTGCATCTGAACTGGTAATAGATTGTGAAAACCTTCCGTGATCCAACCCCCACAGAGAGATCTGGTTTGATGTAAGTATTTTATTTCATAGGGTCTATAGGATCTCCAGACAGGAGTGTGTTGCTTTTCATTTTGCGTTAAACACCTTTGAAACCCTCTTCTATTAAAGGGAGAGAGGAAATTTCATTTCCAACTCCTGGAGCAGCTCACTCTGGGATAAGACATCAGGCTGAGACATAAACATTGGAGACCTCTCCATGCTCAGGGTCTCCTGAAAGGAAGATGAATGATGCCCAATTTGGATTATAAATCATGGGGACCCGCTAAGGCTTATCTGATGGCAGCTTGAGAATTCTTCCCAACCCACTTGTTCTGCCCGGAGAGGTCGGGGTTTTGCTGTCAGCCTGGAACAAATGGCCAAGTGGCTGAAAGATTACTTGAGTTTTGGGAGCAGGAGGTCTCCTCCACAGCCCCCCAAGCCCGACTACACGGAGAGTGAGATTTTAAAGGCTTACAGAGCACAGAAGAGCCTGGACTTTGAGGATCCCTATGAAGACAGCGACAATAAACTGGAGCCGGATCCTGGGGGGCCGGGCTCCCCAAACACGGCAGCTGCTGGTGGCTGTGCGGAAGGGAAATACGCCTCCCCAAAACACAGGCTTATCAAAGTGGAGTCCACCGACCTGAACAGGAGCAAAGCTCTGTTGGCGACGGCGGCTGAGGAACTCAAAGGCAGGCAAGAGCAGGTAGGCGCTGGGAGCAAAGGGATTTACTGAGCAGGTGTCCTCCAGGGGTCTGATCACACTCAGGCCTGGCCCTCTCGGCCTGTGGTCACATCAGATCTCTCATGCTGAGCAGGGATGGGTCAGGTTGCGGCTTGGCTGGGGATTTCCGAGGTGCTGCATGCATTGGGCTGGGTGATTCAATAACTGGTACTCTCTTTGCTCTGAGTCAATGCCGTTCTGGCGGTGGTAGGGGGCACGGCGCAGCGGATGACGTCCAGCTGATCCTGACCGCTTTCCGTGAGAGCTGGCATGTTCGGCCCAGCAGCCTGTCCCGAGGCCCACCCTGGCGAGGACGCTGGGCTTCCCTGAATTCACCCTGGCGTTGCAGTTAGATGAAGCATTGTTCACGTCCCGTCCTGCAGCGCTTTGGGGTGAGCTGTCATGAGGAAACGGCTGCTGGTTGCGCCCCAGAGGTGGCTGCATTTTGGCGGTGTGTGAAATTACTCCCAAGGGGAGAGTTTGCTCAGTATTGTGGGATATACCCGGGAAATGGAGAAAGGAAGGAGGGAGGGGAGGAGAGGGAGCCATGGGCAGGGAAAGATTTCAAGCTGTGGCCACGCTTTTCGGTTTGTTTCACCTTCGGGCGAGGAACGTGCAATGAATGATCCTTCCTGACGGCATCAGGGAAAGAGCCGACACTGGTCTCATAGCTCCGGAGAGGAGGACTGGGGCCCAGCAGACCTGGAGTTGATTCCCAGCTCTGCAACCAACGCCCAGCGGGACCTTGTGCGAGTCCCTTCCCCTCTTTCGGGCCACGGTTTTCCATCTGTAACATGGGGCTAGAACGCCTTCCTTCGCCGCACCCTGGGTCTGCCTCGTCTGGTTAGACTGTGAGCTTTTCAGGGCTCACTGCGCGGAGGTACGATGCCTAGTGCCATGAGGCCTGGTCTCATCTGGGGCGTCTCGGTCCTCCTGGAATACCGGTCATTATTAACACTTTCCCAATGGCATTTTCTGTATTGTCCCTCTGACAGGCACTGAGCCTCATCTCTGCAGCCCAGCTCCATCCATGCTAGGTCTCCAGAGCTGCCCATGCAGAGAGCACGCTGAGCAGCACGGGGGTGGGCGGAGTGGGGGGGGAAGCTTTGAAGCATTGTTCAGTGTATGCCTGGAGTTGTCCAGCACTCACTCATCTGTGGCCCGTTCTGGGCATGTCAGTGATGCAGGAGCAGCGATGGGCTGAGTCTGTAACAGGGCCTGGATCAATAGGGTGGCAACCTGCTGCACTCCGTGGTGCAGCGAATCCATGGATGTATTAGTCTGCTGCTGCGTAGGGGTAGCTGTGCCAATAGCTGCCCATTCAGGTCGTGCCCATGGGCACTGATGCGGGGACACCTCTGCCCGGTCCACTAGACTCTGGACGCATCCTTTCCGTTATCCATTGAACCGTGGGCTCTAATGTAACAGGAAGGAGACGGGGAGGCTATGGGTACTGTCAGGAGGTGTGATGGGAGCATGCGTAGCATACCCCAGCGGGCATAGCAGTGAAGCCGCAGCAGCCCAGGTTAGCTGGTCGAGCGCGTTCCTAAGGACCCGGGCGAGCTTGTACCCAGGAGTCTATATTTAGCGAGCGCGTGTGGACAAAACCAGCTTGCGCATGTCTCCTGATTGCTGGGTAGACATAGGGTACAGAGGGGGGATTGCCAGTGGGTGGCGCAGGGGAGTGGAGAGGCAGGACTCCTGGGATCTCAACAGGCTGGGAGTGCTGCCAAAGGAGAGATCAGCGCTGACCCCTCCGTGCGGGTCACAGTAGGTTGGGCCGGCTGGTGCAGGAGGCAAGGGGATCATAACCCAGCAGCGAGCTCACAGAGGAGCGTGTGAAACCCAGACCCAAGCGCGAGGCTGTTGGCAGACTCGTCTCCATGCGACTGCTGCTGGGATCGCAGGTTCCCGCCCTCCTTAGCACCCCGGCTCTCAGCCTTATTAGCAGTGACGGGAGGCAGGCAGAGGTGCCACTGGCCCAGAGGGATTTTTCACGCCTCTCCCCACATGCACCCTCTGGTGTGTGGCAGCGCGTGACACCGTAGCCCCATCCCAGCATGCCCAGCGATCACTAATGAAACCCGCTGCGGGAGAGGTCAGTGTCGCTCCCCTCCCCCCGCCCCGGGGGAAGTGAGGCCCAGGAAGACGGGTTAGAGCTGGGATTAGAACCCCCGTCTCCCCACTCCCCCGCTCTGCCTACTCGGCATAATTAAAGCATCAGTCATGAATTCCCATCTTCAGCCTCTGCCTTTGATGGTTAATTCATTGGCAACGATAAGTGGGCGCCATTTAATACCGGGAGCGACTGTGCTTTGGGTGCCACACGCCAGCCACCCCGTGCGAGAGGCCAGAGGATTTCTGAGCGGGATCAGGTGGAGGGGTGAGCTGGGAGGACGCTGTACCCGGCTTATGAATTCAGGCCGTCAACAACAGACTGCCAGCTCACCTAACCCACACCCGAATCGTCCCTGTGACCTGGCTATTCTGCAGGAGGGATTGGGCTTGATGGCAGCTGCAGGTTATGTCACAAGCCATGAGGAAGGTGAGCGACTCTACAGGCAGAAAGAACCTAGATCTGACCTTGACTGCAGGAGATTCTAACCAGCCTGGGTAACATGCAGCCAAAGGCTGGCGGGGGGAGGAGGGCTTAGGACTGTGTTCCTTTAGTGGGTTACAGGCAGGAAGAAAGCCCCCGCTTGTTTTAGAGAGGTAGCTAATCTGCCGTAAGCTCAGCAGCAGCGTGGTCTAGTGGCGAGAGCAGTGAGCTAGGGCACCTGGGGTCTATTCCTGGCTCTGCCACGGCCCTGTTACGTGTCCTCGGGCAAATCCCCTCTGGTGCCGTCCTGTCTCTTTAGAGCATCGGCTTTTCTGGGCAGGGGGTGCCTCTCACTATAGGAACATGCAGTGCCCCGGGCAAGGGGCCCTGATCTCGGTTGGGATCGCTAGGCACTACTGGAATAATATAATGTTTACATGATAGTGCCTCGGTAAGCCTGACACCCCCTAAAGCGGGTCCATATTGGCACCCCCACTTTGCTGACGCAGACGCCGGCGCTGTCTGTGCTGCAGCTGGGCTGGGGGGGTGTGATTGCACCACGTGTGGACATACCTGAGCTGGCTTTGATCCAGCTAGCTCGGGTGCTAATAGCAGTGAAGCTGCGGCAGCATGGACTTCAGCAGCGGCTCATCGCCCCAGTGCGTACCCAGGTCCTGGCAGGCACGTATAGACCCCCCCCCGAAGCTCACGCTGCCACACTTTCTTTGCTCTTGGTGTCTGGCCTGGCTAGATCCAAGCTAGCTTTGGCACGTCCATGCCTGCTGCGATCACGCTCCCCGCCTGCGGCGTAGACCTGCCCTGAGACTTGCCCACCATCAGTGCCTGAGCTAGGAAGAGGAGCCAAGAGTCGTAGCTCCCTGTGCTTTGATCACTAGCCCATGCCCCCTCTCGAAGAGCCCGGTCCTCCTCTCCTCATTTACACCAGCTTTTACTCTGGAGTGACTCTGGTTGCTGCTGATTTACGCCAGAGTACATGAAAGGGGAAGTCAGGCCCTGTGTCCTTACCGTGATAGTCTCAAGCACATTTCTGCTCCCCCCGAAGCTATTCCTTGACCTTGTTTGCGGTGTCCTTGGGGGTGTTTTGATTCCCTTTTGAACAGGGCCACGTGGTCCTCTCTGCTACCGATCACCTTGAGTTCAGAGACCGTCCCTGCTGGATGCTGGCCGTTGCGGGCCATACTTCTCATTGGGGGGGGTTATTTTCCTTTAAGTCTGTCAGTGAAGTTGTTGCATGCACACACCTTACATTCATGCAGCGCCTTTCATCCCAAAGCATGTTACATACGCAGGGAACGCTCACCCAGCGCTGAAATGCAGCCACCTCTGGGGTGGAACGCGGCCACCATTTTAACGGTGCACAGCAACACTGCACAGGGATCACTCATCCACTGCTGAAATGCAGCCACCTCTCAGGTGAACGGTGACAGCCGTTTAACAGTGCCTCTGCATAGGGCTCACTCACCCAGCACTGAAATGCAGCCATCTCTGGGCTGGAACATGGCAGCTCTAAGAGCACACAGCGACACGGCGCAATAGTTCAGGACAGGGGGTGAAAAAGAAGCCAAATGGTGTGGAATCTGAGCAGGACACCGGGGCTAACGCCCTCCCCCTGGCAGAGAGCTCCCTGGGGTTTGTAATGAGCGCAGGTTTGATAACTTGTCTGAAACACAGCTCCTCAGTGCCCCATGGGCACTAGTTCAGTGCTGATTCAGTAGGAAGTGCATGCACCTCTCCTGGTACATTCATCAGCACCCCTGCCTGTTTTTTCACCCAGATCCTGCCCTGGCCTCATGCTGCTGGTGTGATCAGCTTCTGCCTGCACCCTGGAAATGCCGGCGTCCCCGTGCCGGTTGGAGAGCTCCCCCATCTCCGATCCTCTGCCCGCGCCCTGCGAAGGGGCAGGTTTCCCCGTGCCAATCGGACGGCTCCCCTTGTCTCTGATCCCTGGCTGTCAGGCCTGGTCCCCCTGCTCGCTGCCCCCGACAGCATGTTAGACACGCTCAAACAGCCCGCAGAGGAAATGTTTTGAGAGCTGCAGGCAAATGAGACAGGCGCCTGGAAATCGCCTCTCAGCCGCTCTCGAAGCAATTACCCTATTTCTCCCCTTTTGTGTCTGTGAACTGAGCGCTGGAAAATGAGGCGGATTGACAGCGCTGCGGGCCGATGTTTTCTTTATCCACAGAACGGGTGCGCTCTGGGCTGTCACAGGACAAGACACGCGTGCGTACACACACACACAAACACAAACACACACACACCCTCTCTCTGTCCAGCCTACGTGCCTATACCCTCTGACCGAGGGGAGAGCGGTCCCCATCCTGCTGAGGCTGGCAGTGAAGGCAGCGCTAAATGTGTTCTGCCCGCTCCGAGATTGCCCTGAGCCCAAATAACGCCCTGCCCTGAGCAGCCACCGGACGGCAGCTTCTCTCAGGCCTCCCTGCCCCAGCTTGGATTCAGACCAGAACCCCAGAGGTGAAAGGCTCCAAAGCCACATGGCTCGGCTGTGACAAAGCTTAGGGCAGATCCTCAGTGGTATTTAGGTGCCTAACTCCCAGTGGGAGGATCTGTGTCTTAACGTCGTCCTCCACCACACTCTGCAAAGATCCCCCAGCAAACCCACGGGAAGCATGTGAAAGGCAGGCAGGTGTCACTAGCCCCATGTCACCCATGGGGAAACTGAGGCAGGGGCTTGCCCGAGATCATGCCGAGAGCTGGTGTCAAAGCTGGAGGTAGGACTCAGGGTGTTCCAGGCTCACATCTCCTCTCCTTCTCGCTGCACTTTTCACCTGGCCTCTGATGAGATGAGCTTGCTGGGGGCGTCGTGGGCTCTGACGGGATTCCTAGCTTCACTCCCATGTCCACAGAGAAATCGTAGAATCAAAGGGCTGGAAGTGACCTCGTGAGGTCACCGAGTCCAGCTCCCTGCACTCAGGCAGGACCAAATAACCCTAGACCATCCCCGACAGGGGTTTGTCCAACCTGTTCTTTAAAACCCCACATGAAGGGGATTCCATCACCTCCCTTGGGAGCCTGGTCCAGAGCTTGACTCCCCTGAGAGTTAGAAAGTTTTCCCCACTATCTAACCTAACTCTCCCTGGCTGCAGATTAAGCCCAGTGCTTCTTCTCCTGCCTTCAGTGGACATGGAGAACAATTGGTCACCATCGTCTTTATAATGAGACCTTTATAAAGACTGTTCTCCAATCCCCCCTCAGGCTTCTTTGCTCAGGACTAAGCACGCCCAGTTTTACCCTTTCCTCACCCGTGTGGGCACAGTGACGTCCCCTTATCTCTTATTTTCATTCCCACCGATCTGTGTGCTGGGGGAGAGGGACTCCTGCTGGCGTGGCCGATCAGTGCCCCGGGCTGATTCCCCGGGCAGTTTGGGTGCCGCTGGGCCTGGCCCTGCCTTTTCTGCGCTGAGTGTCGCCCCTCCTGCCCGCAGGGCGCTGGCGACAGCGAGTACTCCGACCCCTTCGATGCCCGTCGGGAGCAGCCAGGGGACGCCGAGGAGACGGTGCCGGAGAACAACGGCTACATGGAGCCCTACGACGCCCAGTGGGTGGTGGCAGGTGAGAGACCCCGGGGCAGGAGCAGTCTCCAGGGGGACTCTGTGCTGCGTGGAGCCAGGCACGGAGCGGCTCCTAGCGGCGACTGCACACGGGGGCCAGGGCAGGGCTCTGGGACGCTGCTTCTCACTCTCACTGAGCGACCTGTGCCCAAGGGACAGGACAAGGCTGTTATCAACTCCCCTGCCTGGCTAGCTAGCCCCTCGGGGGAGTGGGAGGGCACCCAGTGTACTCCCCAGACATGTGGGCACCTGGCATCCAGTGTACTCCCCAGGCATGTGGGCACCTGGCACCCAGTGTACCCCCCCATGCATGTGGGCACTGGGCACCCAATCTCCTCCCATGCATGTGGGCACCAGGCACCCAGTGTACCCCCCATGCATGTGGGCACCAGGCACCCACTGTAACCCCCATGCACATGGGCACCAGTCACCCAGTGTACCCCCCCATGCACATGGGCACCTGCTGCCTGGCACCCAATGTACCCCCCCCCATGCATGTGGGCACTGGGCACCCAGTGTACCCCCCCATGCACGTGGGCACCAGGCACCCAGTGTACCCCCCATGCACGTGGGCACCAGGCACCCAGTGTACCCCCCCATGCACGTGGGCACCAGTCACCCAGTGTACCCCCCCATGCACATGGGCACCTGCTGCCTGGCACCCAGTGTACCCCCCCATGCACATGGGCACCTGCTGCCTGGCACCCAATGTACCCCCCATGCACGTGGGCACCAGGCACCCAGTGTACCCCTGCTGCCTGGCACCCAATCCCACCATGTATATGAGCATCTACTGCCACCCTCCCCACCCCCTTGTCTGCACCTGGCCTCCTGCTGTCTGCCCTCCATGCCCCGACACACGTCTATCCATGGGCCCCTCGGCCCAGCCTGGGCCCTGCCCAACTAACCCCCTTTGGCTGGACTCCCAGATCTCCAGGGCAAAGGCGACCGGGAGGGCCGGCGGGGGAAGAAGTGCCAGCAGGGGCTGCGGCTTTATGACACCCCCTATGAGGAGCAGGAGCAGGAGCGAGACCCTGCGGGCGCCCCGGCCAGCCCGGCCCGCGAGAGCCGCCTGCCCCAAGACGACGAGCGGCCGGCGGACGAGTACGATCAGCCCTGGGAGTGGAAGAAAGACCACATCTCCCGGGCCTTCGCAGGTGTGTCCCGCCCCGTTCTGCTGGGTGGGCAGAGCCCCAGGGAAGGGCCAGTCTCTGTGGGGAGGGGAGCAGGGGCGGTGCCAGAGACATGGGGCTCTGCTGGAGGTCAGGGTCTGGTGGGTTGCGTGTCACTGGGGTTGCAGCTTCCTGGTGCTTTGGAATCTCGAGGGTGAAAGGTGCCGTCGGGATGTAATCGATTAACAAGGGCCAGTCATGGGAAGCGGCCCTGACGGTGCCAGAAAAGGGAGGGAGATGGGGTGCGGGGTCCCCCCCAGGCTGAGGGGTGCTGGGATCAGGCACAGAGAGGGGGGCCGAGGGCAGAGTTTGGCTCTGGAGCTGCGGTGTCTGCCGTTGTTTGCGTGGGTGCCGAAGGAGCAGGGTTCCCCAGCTCGACGGGTGCGTGGGCAGACGGGCCCCGGGGGACGCGGGCTGAAGCTAAGAGGAATCTGAGAAAGGGTCGGGCCTGACTGAGGCGCTGCCCACCAGGCTGGGTACGGGGCGGGGGTGGCATTTGTGGGGCAGGAGGTCACCCTCCTTTGGCCTCAGACGAATGATACTGGCTGGAGATGGGAGCCGTGTCCTCCAGGTACCCAGCTGTGGGGCCCGGCTACTGCTGGCAGCAGAGGGTGGAACCAGCAAGGGAGCCTCCGAGCTCAGCTGAGCCGTGTGGGGAAGGGGGAGACTGCGGCCCAACCAGGAGTAACGTGGGGGGTACATTGGGTGCCCCCCTCCCTCCCCCTGTAACGCATTTCCCCCCCCCCCCCAAGCAGTGCAGTTCGAGAACCCCGACTGGGAGCGCCCCTCCTCCCTGAACCAAGAGCGCCGGCGGCCGCCGAAGCACCTGACGGCAGGCCCCAAGCACGGCCGATCACAGAGCCCGGAGCGCAGCCCCCGCCTGGCTGAGCGCGTGGACCCCTCGCTGCCACTGGAGAAGCAGGCGTAAGTCCCAGGGGCGGGCAAGCCGGGCAGCTGGGTGGGCACCCGCGTCCTTTAGATCCATGGTTCCCTGCCTGCTCCGGATGCCCTGACGGCAGGCCACACAGGGCGGGAGCTGAGGCTGTACCACCCGCCCGCCCCACCCCACCCAAGCCAGCCATGCTGGGTGCAGCCGTGGCCAGAGCTCTGAGCCCATAATGCATTCGTCCCAAGGTGCACTGGGGCCAGGCGTGCGTACGGGTCATTGGTCAGAACACGGCGCTGAGCTCGGGAGCTGTGAGCCACTAGCACCGTCCCATGCCATGGAAACTGCTACAGACATCGGGACCCCGGGGGAATTCTGGGAGTCTGACCTCTCTCCTCCCAGAGGACGGTTTGCAATCACCCCACAATGCATCACAGATCGGAGCACTGCGGGGCATTCTGGGATACGTGCCCAGAAGGCACTGCTGCTACCACACCTGAGCACAGGGCCGGGGCCGGGGGTAGGTATTTAAGTCATTCCAGAGTGCCCCGAGTGGACAGGCCTGGCTTGCGTGTCCTGCAGCCCAGCCGATGGCAGTAAAAGGCCCCGCTGTCAGTCGCCCTGTCTTGGGTGGTCACTCGCTCCAGGGCAAAGGTTGTCGTAGCGTGTTGCTCCCGCTCTCCAGTGGGGTAAAACACATCCTGAGGTCCAGGGGGATGGAAAAGAAGCTTGAAGGGTGGGACGGGGACAGGGGGTTGTGCGCTTGCCATGATAACACAGACCTTGCCCGCAGCGTGGCCAACCCCAAGCATTCAAAATTCCTGAGTCAGGCCCCCAAAACCCATGAGATGGCCTTGAACGATCCTGGGATTAAAAACATTGTGGAGATGAGGTTCTTTCAATTTACCTTCTTGGTTCTGAGCTTTCAAGGTGCTCTTGGGTTGCATTTTCAGGCTTTTCTCTGCAGCTAGGAGAGCTAGAAGCTCACGTAATCTTTTAAAGGAAAGCTGAGATTCTCTGGTATTCACGTGACTCCGGTAGCTGGGGATTTGAGAAAAGGCAGCAATTAAAAGAAGATTTGTGAGGAGGGAGGTTCTGGAGCAGCCTCCCAATAGGAGGAAAGGGGGAAACCAACCTAGCTAGTTTGAAGATGGAGCTTGCTAGGTTTATGGCCGGGATGATACGATGGGGTTGCCTGGGATAGCAGGGGACTGGCCCAAAGACCCAGGAGCGCCCGTCTAGCCCTGTGTTCTACATTCCCAAAAGCAGCAGGTGTCGCGAGGCCGATGGTGAAATCGTGAGCATTGGCAGCTCTGTGTCTGTCGCTGAGTGACCCTCTCCCCCCACCCCAGGTGGTACCATGGCTCCATCAGCAGAGCGGACGCCGAGACCCTGCTGACTCTCTGCAAAGAAGGCAGCTACCTGGTGCGGAACAGTGAAACCAGCCACCACGACTACTCCCTGTCGCTCAGGTGAGACGCCCGCTCGCTCTCTGCCCACCCAGCCACTGCGGAGAGCTGCTGTGCCAGA
Organism: Macrochelys suwanniensis; assembly: GCA_033296515.1. NCBI lineage: Eukaryota > Metazoa > Chordata > Testudines > Chelydridae > Macrochelys > Macrochelys suwanniensis. The sequence goes on from CM065799.1 coordinate 7,489,789, forward strand.
GGATTGTCTGCAGCGGGGGCACTCACGCATTGCCCCTCTGTGACCCAGCCACCTGGAGCTTCCCAGGTGGGCAGTTCCCAGCTTTGAGGCAGGGAGCGGGCCGTCGCCGCCATCCCCGCGCTGCTCCTGGCTTCAGCGCTGGGGCTCGGGGCTCGGGGCACCAGGTTTCAGCCGCGGGGCTCCACGGACCCCCTGAAAGGGCTCGCGGACCCCCAGTTGAGAACGGCTGTTCTATCGTATCCCTTCTTGGTCATCTCTTTTCCAAGCTGAACAGAGCCAGTCTTTTTAATCTCTCCTCATACAGAAGCTGTTCCATCCCCCTCATCATTTCTGCTGCCCGTCTCTGTACCTTTTCCAATTCCAATAGATCTTTTTTGAGATGGGGCGACCACATCTGCACACAGTATTCAAGGTGCGGATGTACCATGAATGTATATAGCGGCATTATGACATGTTCTGTCTTCTTAGCTATCCCTTTCCGAATAGTCCAAATATGCACGTTGAGCAGATGTTTTCAGAGAACTACCTACAGTGACTCCAAGATCACATTCTTGATGGGCAACAGCTAATTTAGATCCCGTCGTTTTGTATGAAGAGTGTGCATTACTTTGCATTTAGCACCATTGAATTTCACCTGCCATTTTGTTGCCCAGTCACCCAGGTTTGTGAGATCCCTTTGTAGCAATTCGTACTCTGCTTTGGTCTTAACTACCTGGGGTAGTTTTGTATCATCTGCAAATTTTGCCACCTCACTGTTTACCCCTTTTTCCAGATTATTTATGAATATATTGACTAGTACTTGTCCCAGGACAGACCCCTGGAGGACACCGCTATTTACCTCTCTCCGTTCTGAAAATGGACCGTTTGTTCCTACCCTGCGTTTCCTGCCTTTAAACCAGTTACTGATCCCTGAGAGGACCTTCCTTCTTACCCCATGACTGCTTAAGGATGGGCAAGTGGGTTTGTGCAGGAGGATGAGAGTCCAGACTCTTGTTCCCAGCTCCTGGGTGAATGTGTGGTCTGCTGGGTTAGCATCGGGGAGGGCTGGGCTCCAGAGTCCCCCTCTTGTCCTGGGAAAAGGCTCCTGTTCCCAGCTCCGGGAGGGGAGTGGGGCCTAGTGGTCAGAGCAGGGGACTGGGAATCAGCATCTTGTAAGCTTAGGCCCTTAAGCTTCCCTCCTGGGGCGGGTAAGTTTTTAAGTCATTCCTGGCTGCAAAGGGCTTGGAGAGCCTTGGATGAGGGAGGGGCAAGAGGCCCGTTCTCCTCTCCCCAGGATCCTCCAGGCCCGGCACACGGGCGCAATCCCCCCGACGAGTAGCTCCTGGTGAACTCTCTGCCTGGAACATCTGCTTCTTATTAGCGGCCGGCAAGCACATCAAAGGGCCGGGCCGGCAGGCGCTTTGTCGGCTGTCTGTGCACAGAATGAGCCGCGCGGCCTGGGGAGCAGCCGGCATGAATATTTCATCAGGTTAATCGCAGCAGCATGTGCTGATCCCCGGCAGGAGCCCAGGGCCCCGCTCCCCCGCCGCGCGCTTTGAACTATTTATCCCCGCCCAGGGATGGGGCTGGGGTCGGCTCTATCTCTGCACAGTGTTCCTGAGGTAGCCCCCAGCCTGGCTCCGAATCGCAGACTTGGATCACGCACCCTGCCAGGGTGCTCAGGGATTCCACAGCCAGCAACATTCCTGCGCCGGGATCCGCTGGCCGGGAGATATCGCAGCGCCCTGCTCCGATCCCCGGACCAAGCGGCCAGGCCTCACTCCTGGGTTCTGTTGCTGGGGCTGATTTGCTGTGACCGTGAGCGAGCGGCTTCCCCGTCTCTGGGGCCTCAGATTCAACCACCATGCGAGGAGGAGGAAGCCATTGTGGCAGATCGCATGGCCACCGGTGACTGCATGGCTGTCGCAATGCTGAGCAGCAGCTGGGCTAGACCTCAGAGCCTCCTGCTCCAAAAACCACAGACTGTCGCTGCTTCAGATAAGGGAGAATCCCCAGCAAGCGCTAGCAGTATAGGCCCCATGACACACAGCTGAGCAGCTTTGCTTAGCACGACTCTATCTCCCTCTTGTGGCTGGCCGCAGCAAAGACAGGAGCCCACTATCTGCTCGGGGCCAATGGGGTTACCCCTGTGGTTCCAATGTGAGGGGATGCCCCTGGCTAATGATCTTTCCCCTTTGCCTCCATCCCCAGGAGCAGCCAGGGCTTCATGCACATGAAGTTCACCAGGACCAGGGAGAGCAAATATGTGCTGGGCCAGAACAGCGCCCCCTTCGAGAGCATCCCCGAGGTCATCCACTACTACACGGCGCGGGAGCTGCCCGTCAAAGGGGCCGAGCAACTCTCGCTGCTGTACCCCGTCGCCGTGCAGACCCTCTGACGCGGGGGGGGGGCCCCCGCTGGATGCTGGCTGACCGCGCAGGGCGGGGGGCCGCTCCCACGCTACCCGCCCCCAGAGGCACTGGCTCGATGACTGGGCTGAAGGAGGAAGGGCTGGTCCGGAGCCTGCAGCTGGGGAGGCCCCAGCCCAGCCCCCGGGGGCGAATGGGGCTGCACTTCGCGGGACCTGTCGCAGCAATAGCAAGTCGCTCTGGTTGCAATGCTGCATCCAACGCCCTCCTGCTGTCCCGATCCCTGTGTCCTGCTCTGGGCTTTGTCCTGGGAGGTCCCACACAGGGAAGGGGGTAGCCTGGGGTCCTCCCTTCTAGCCACATCTGGGAGCTCCAGCTTCGGGGCTGATTGTCCTGCTGTCCTTTCCCCTTCCCTTTCCCCTCCGCCCCCACCTTGGTCTCTCCTCCTCCTGGATGCTGCTGTGCCCTGCCCCATAAAATCTCCTCTGCCCTGCTCTGGGGGGGCTGTGTCCCAGAGCCCCCCCAGCCCATCCTGCTCTGAAAGACACTCCCAAGTTACTTTCCGCCCCCCCTCGCCTCCAGGCAGGTTTGATCCCAGGGCTCCCCCTTCCTTTGTGCAGCCCTGGGAGCTGCCACGGTGGGAGAGGGGGAGTAATAGCTCAGTGGTTTGAGCATTGGCCTGCTAAACCCAGAGTTGTGAGTTCAATCCTTGAGGGGGCCATTTAGGGATCTGGGGCAAAAATTGGCGATTGGCCCTGCTTTGAGCAAGGGGTTGGACTAGATGACCTCCTAAGGGCCCTTCCAACCCTGAGATTCTATGATTCTATGAGAGAGGTTTCTAGCATGGCCTGTCCTGGACAGTCCCCACCGTCCTGCCCTGAGAGGGACACGCCCGCCGCCCCCGGGAAGGCTCTGAGCACAATAACGTGTAGAGACAGTAGGTTCATGTAACTCCCCCGGTGTCATCTCGCCTGAGCCAGCTCCCCCCCACAACCTCCCCGGCCCCCTGAGCTGGGTGGGCCCCCTCCCCCCTGCGTGTGTGTGCAGGTCCGTCGCGCCGTGTGTGCTCTGTGCCGCTGTGCTCATGCTGCCTTGGCAAATAGGTTTCCATTAAACGCCGTAGTCCAGACTCGGCCCCCGCCCGTCCGTCTGTCTGCCCGGCTGGGCAGGGGTCCCACCGGGGCCCCAGGGCTCCGTGCATTACTCACCAGGGGACGATGTGGCGAGAGCAGATCTGGTCCCAAGGCTACAGTCTCCTGTCTACACATGGGTGAGGGGCTGCCTCCTAGCTCCAAGCCTGGAGAGAGCAGGTGACTTGCCAAAGCACCTCATGATTCAGGAGCGAAAGCCCCATTTGCACCTAACTCCCGTAGGTGCCCTGGGGAGCTGGGCTCAGTTTGGAGGCGGTGGGTTCCCCTCCCCAGACCCCATTGTTGGGTCACCCCACCCCCTCAATCCAGTGGACACAGCTCTTCCTAGAGAGCGGGGGTCCTCCCAGCCTCATTTTCCCCCAGGGCAGCTCCCCTGCTGGGACGCTGCATCTCCTCCCTCCGGCCTGGGCCCGGTAGCTGGGCGAGTTTCCTGGCCTCACTTCACTAACCAAGCGCGAGCTAAATTAGCAGCTGCAGGTGCAATGCCACCTTCTGGGACATAGTCACCCCCCCACAGTACGGGATGGGGGCAGCTCTCCCCCTCCTCAGCTCCTTCAGCACCTGTCTCCTTCCTGCCCTGGGGTGGGGGAAATGGCGGCCCATTCAGCCCTGGGCCTCTGCCCGCAACGCCAGTTCGTGCCCAGGGTGGCGCTGGCTCTTCTGATCTGGGCTGGTCCCCCCCCCAGCTCTCCCAAGCAGCCCTCCATGGGGAACGGCCAAGCTAGGCTGGATGGGGGCTGGGGGCCTAGTGAGGAAGATGGCCGGGCCTCCCGCTGCCTGTTTTAGCCTTGCCCCACTCCCAGCCCCCTGGCCCACTCCCCTCAGCCAGTGGAGGGGTTAGAGCCCTCGCTGGGCCCGGGCAACAGAGCAGGCGGTGTCAGGGCAGAGGCGATTACCGGCTCAGGGGGAGGTGGTGTCTTAGCTGGTGGAGAGACCCCCGTCCCCAGGGCTCTGGGGCTGCCGTTCCTGACGGAGCAGGGGTGGGGGAAGCCTCCAGGCCACAGACAGAGCGAGAGAGACGCCGATGGCTCTGTTCAGCCCTTCCCGCCGCGCCAGTCGGGGTGACTGCGCCTTGCGGACCCTCACCAATCGCCAGGCCCGGGCAGCCCCCTTTCTCCCCCACCGGGACAGGTGGACACACGGCCGGGTGGACACAGGGGCACTCACCCACAGTCGGGCCAATGCACGGCGCTGTATGAGCAGGTGACCGGCTGACCCCAGGACACACGCACCCACATGGCTAAGGATGCATCAGCGTGGGCTAACATGGGATGCATGTAAGTCCCCCTGCCCAGCCGTGGGGCTCCTAACCCAGGGGACTGGCCCCTGCCTAATGCCCTCCAGCCGCATGCCTGGCGGGGGGAGCGTTCTGCTTTGAATCCAGCGCTGCACATGGGGGGGGGGGATTTCTGATTAATTCACAGACCCTTTGGGCATCCGAAGGGGGGGTGCGGCCAGCACCCTTCCCATCAGCAGTGGGGGGGGGGGATAAGCTGTTGTCTCCCCTTTTCTCAGCGTCTGTCTTTCTATCTCTCTCCCTGTCCGTCCGCCTGCCTCTCTGCCGGGTTCTCATTTCTCATCCTCGTCAGTTCCAGCCCCTCAAATTCCTGGCGCCATCCCAGCCCCGGCTCCTGGAGGACACCCGTCTCCATAGAAACCGGGGCAGCCCGCCAATCCCAGCTCCTGTCACTTCAAGGTGAAAGATGTCTGGCGCAGAACAATGGCAGCCGGGCGGCCTGGCTCCCGCCGCTGCGACCTGAAAGCGGCTGGTTTCTGTCCAGGCTTCCGCCCACCCCGTCCACCTCCCCCCTGGGGAGCGCGGAATTAGCCGGCTCGGTCCGGCACGGGAGCGATGCGTCGGCTGCTCTCGTTCCCCCCAAACAAGGTGCCAGTGCCCGCGCTGCCCAGACCGGCTCTGGGCACAGCAGGGCACAGGGGGCCGGGCCACGAACGGAGACGCCAGCAGCCTCGATCGACCCGCCAGCCACATGGAACCTTCCTCCCAAGCCGACAGCGGGGCAGGGATTGGCAGGCCCCCGGCCAGCACCCTGGGCTACCATGCTGAGAGCTTTGGCTAGTCTTAGTAACGCTGTGGCCTCAGTCCTGGACCAAAGAGCCTCTAATTTAAGAAGCATGGGCTGGGGGGGAGTGTGGGGGGCATCAGAGCATTAAGTGTGGGAGGGTAGCTGCGCTGTAGGATGAGACGTAGCCCGGGGAGGCAGGACACCTGGGCTCTAGTCCCATCTGGCCCCCGCTGAATCACTCTGTGGGCCATGGCGGCCTGTCTGTGCCTCAGTTTCCTGGCTGGTAGCACGGGCTGCTGACGAGTCAGATCTAAGGGTAGAAAGCGCTCGAGACTGGAGCCGGTTGATGTTTAGTTCGTGAAGAAAAATGGCTTTTGGCCCGACGCCGACGTTTTGAACCAGAAATCGACGCAGTTTAAAAACCGCCGTCGTCGCTATGAAAACGTCCTGTCCAGCAAAACAAGAACCGTTTATTTCTAGCTGACCACAAACGTCGTATTTTCATTGTTGTGGGTCACGTCCCTCCCTTGCTCGCCCAAACCAGCGCGGTCCAGTGGGTGGGCTCTGGGCTAGGACTTGGGGTCTGGCCCTTGTTCTGCTGCAGGCTTCCTTGGGCAAATCCCTGAGCCTGCCTAGTCCCCCAGTGGTGAAACGGGAACCTTCCCTGCCTGACAGGGGCCGCGATTGGGAGACGCTCGGGGATTGAAATCAATGGACGTTGGGACCCTAAATCCTTTGAACAGCTGGGCCTCAGATACTGTGGGGCTGGTAGCTGGAGACGTAGCTACCGCAGCCACCCAGGTGGCCCGAGATAAAAACAACTCGGCCATTTGTTTCCTTTTCACAGAAAAGGAACATTTCTGGGAGGAAAATATCTTTTAAACACCCCCACCCCGCCGCCCTGAGAAAATGGCGGTTTCTTTTGAATGCTTGCCATGGGGTGGACCCAGAGCCGTGTACAGAGCTGCTGTCAGTGCGAGAGAGACAAGCATCCAGCCCGGGAAGGTGCGGGGGTGTCAGCCGCACCAGGGATGGGGGTGGGGGGGTGCAGAGTTTGAGTCCCTGCCGTGTAGAGTGTTTCCCATCACCACAGATTGCCGACTCAGCGTTTCCTGCCCTGAGCGTTTGCCGAACGAAAGCAGACCGGGAAGGTGGCGGAGGGGCCGAGACACACTGGGGGGTCGGGATCCTGGTGCATTCGGGGTCAGGAGAGAGGAGGAAGAAGGAAAAAGGGGTGGGGGTGTCAATACTCACACTGCAGCTGCCTCCCCTGCCTGCCAGTCTGTCTGCAGAGCGAGGGGTGGGGTGCGTAGGGGTGTCTCAGCGGATGCTGTATCCGGTGCGTCCCAGAGCTGTCCCAGGTGTGTGTGGCAGAGGGCGGGCAGCAGCCCCTGCAGACCGCCTGGGAGCTGGGGTTGCATCTCAGCCGGGGTTCTGCCAGGGCTTGGAATTGATCGTGCCAATCTCTGCTGCCCCTCTCCAGAGCACCTCTCTCCTTCCGCGAGCGAGACTGGGGGTCCCTGCGGCCTGCGATGGGGCAGTGGTAGCCCCTCGAGGCCGTCCGAGTCCTGGCACTCCAGAGCCGGCAGCCTGCAAGGCTGGGTCAGAGCGGCCGGGCGCACGGGAGTCTGGGTCCAAGGGGTGACTCTGGGATCCGGGCTTGGCCCTGGTTCTGGGACTCTGGGAGCAGGGCTGTGGGTGGGTGCCAGGCATGTGGCGCTGCGATCTGGGATGTGGTGTCATGGCTCTGGGATCCGCACAGCAGCATCATGAGTCCAGGCCACAGGGCCATGGTTCTGGCTCAGTATCTCGGGGTCCAGTGCACCGTACCCCACAGGGGGAGACTCCCAAGTGATCTCACCCCAGGTTTGTTTGAGCTGGCACCGCTTGCAGCTCCCCACATGCCCCAGGAAGGGCAAGAGATGGGGGGCTCGCTGCCCTTGCAGACAGGGGGGTCCGGGGGGCCCTGCTTTCAGCAGCAGGCCCCAGAGGGCTCATCCCCTGGAGTGACAGGTCAGAGGGGTCAGTTAAGCCCAGTTTGGGGGCAATTGAATGGAATCAGATCAGCCTCCCCGTCCTCAGCTGCCCCCCTCCCCTTGCGATTGCAGGGCAGCCAGGCACCCCTGCCCCGCCAGGCCCTGTTCCCCTTTATTACCTCCACCAAGCCCCGCGATGCCCCGCGCCCAGCCCGTGGACCCCGCTGGGGGAGCCGTTTGCCGGCTAATTGGAGCTGAAAGGCAGTCAGCAGGTATCAGCGCGAGCGCTGGGTATTTTTAGTCAGTGCCCCACTTGTGGGGCGGCGGGAGCCCTGCCGGCTGAGTCATTATTAAGCCGACATGCTCTGGCACTTCCCGGGGCTGAATTATTGATGGCGCTCGGGGCCTCGGCTGTCTGTAACAATTAGCCGTCCCTGGCTAGGGGCGCACGCGTCTGAAAGCTCTGGCCTCTGCGTGCCCCGCCTCCCTATCCTCCACCCCCCTCGCTCCATCATCCCCCCTCCCTGAGAAGGTCTCCCCCGAGGATCTCAAAGCGCTCAGAGGACTCTGGCTCTGCACACGAGTTGCATTGGGGTGATCAGCCTCGTTTTAGAGAAGGGGAAAGTGAGGCACGCAGAGGTCAACTGATTTGCCCATGGTCGCATGGCTGAGCAGGGAACAGAACCCAGGAGTCCTGATTCCCCATCATAGAATCATAGAATCTCAGGGTTGGAAGGGACCTCAGGAGGTCATCTAGTCCAACCCCCTGCTCAAAGCAGGACCAACCCCAACTAGATCATCCCAGCCAGGGCTTTGTCAAGCCTGACCTTAAAAACATCTAAGGAAGGAGATTCCACCACCTCCCTAGGTAACCCATTCCAGTGCTTCACCACCCTACTAGTGAAAAAGTTTTTCCTAATATCCAACCTAAACCTCCCCCTCTGCAACTTGAGACCATTACTCCTTGTTCTGTCATCTTCTACCACTGAGAACAGTCTAGATCCATCCTCTTTGGAACCCCCTTTTAGGTAGTTGAAAGCAGCTATCAAATCCCCCCTCACTCTTCTCTTCTGCAGGCTAAACAATCCCAGTTCCCTCAGCCTCTCCTCATAAGTCATGTGCTCCAGCCTCCTAATCATTTTTGTTGCCCTCCGTTGGACTCTTTCCAATTTATCCACATCCTTCTTGTAGCGTGGGGCACAAAACTGGACACAGTACTCCAAATGAGGCCTCACCAGTGCCGAATAGAGGGGAATAATCACGTCCCTCGATCTGCTGGAAATGCCCCTACTTATACAGCCCAAAATGCCGTTAGCCTTCTTGGCAACAAGGGCACACTGTTGACTCATATTCAGCTTTTCGTCCACCGTAACCCCTAGGTCCTTTTCTGCAGAACTGCTGCCCAGCCATTCGGTCCCTAGTCTGTAGCAGTGCATGGGATTCTTCCGTCCTAAGTGCAGGACTCTGCACTTGTCCTTGTTGAACCTCATCAGATTTCTTTTGGCCCATCCAGCTGCTCTAAATGGCCTTTCCCCTCGAGAGTGGGGACAGAGCCTCGTCTCCCAGCGGGATTCGGGGTCAGCGGCGTCTGGCTTGACATGATGAGCTAGACGGTCCCTGAGCCGTGAAAGCCAAGCAGCAGTGCAGGGGCCGGCCCAGAGGCGGCGCTCACGTCTGGAGCTCATGCGCACGATTGCTAGCTAGCTCACACCAGCCCGCGGCGCTGGGACTAGAACTTGCCTCCCTTCCCAGCCTGGAAACACAGGCCTCCCGCTTTGAGTGCGAGGAGGATCTCCCTTTGCGCCTAGCAGTAGTAGTAGTAGGGCCCTTACCCTTGCTGTGGTCTGTGCCGCCACTAGGGGCGAAATAAATATTTGCCCAAAGCTTGCATGGGCAGAATGGAGCTGGAAGAGCAGCCACCAGGCTCAGCCAAGCCAGGCACAGGATAATTAGCTGGAGGCTGACAGCTGGCACGGGGGGCGGGAGTGAGGCCTGGAATGCAGCAGCCTGGGGCGGATCCCCATCGGCCCCAGTTCACAGCAGCTCATTAGCTGGATGTACGTGGGGGTGACGATCTCATTTGTAACCTGCTGGGGGGGGGGGAAGAGTCCCCCTTCTCCCCCCCCCCCAACACCGCTCCCCCCCGTCCCTGGTGCCATCCCACGTGCCAGCAGCCATGGGGGGGGGGCTGTGCCCGGGGAAGCTGGCTGTGCCCTGATCGGTAACAAAGAGATGCAGCCCCCCTTGGCAGAGGAGAAACGACAGGAGCTTGTGCCCCGTTGCACAAAGGGATTGTCCCCCCCCCAGGGGATTAAAGCCGCTAACGAGCAGCTGGGCTAATCAAAGTTGTCAGGGAAGGCATTGGGGCAGCAGACTGAAAAACTACCCAGCTCCTGCTATTGATCCCATCTCCCAGGTGCTGGGGAGGGGGCCGACGCCACTGGAGACTGAGTCTTGGAGGGGTTCGATGCAAGGGGGCGGGGGATGCCCAGAGGCCCCTTCCCCCGCCCTTGGGACTGGTGTAGATTCTGCTCCTGGGGCATGGAGGAGATTCGGGGACCATTGTCACTGGATAGCTGGGGCCTGGTCTGTCCCCTCCCAACGCTGGATCGCCCCCACCCACCCGCCCCCAGCTGCCAGGCTCTGCGCACCCCGCCAGCCCCATCTCCCCAGTGCTGGTTGCTGAGCTGGGAGGCCTGCCTGGCTAAGATGCTTGATCTTGCTTGGGGGCGAGTTGACTCCATCCACTCCAGTTCCTTCTCCCCCCCCCCCCCCCCGGGCATGATGGAGCCCCATGGAGTGAGCCCGTCTGTCTCCCCCGCCCCCCACTCGGATCCGCCAGCCCTGCGCTCAGGGAGCCGCGGGCAGCCTGGGAATGGCCCAGTGGGATCGAGGAGGCAACTCTGCCCACTGCGCTGGTTTACGGTCCAGGGCCCCGCCCTGCCTGCATCCAGAGCCCCTCGAGGGCCGCGGGAGCCTTTCTGCGGGCAACACATCAGGCCGTGGGCAGTGGGCACTCCTCTCCCTGCATGGCCCATGGCCAGCCCCGGGAGACCGGACTCCTGGGTTCCAGTCCTTGCCAGAGGCGGGAGTGCAGACTAGCGGCCTGAGCAGGGAACTAGCCGCCCGGACTCCTGGGTTCCAGTCCTTGCCAGAGGCGGGAGTGCGGACTAGCGGCCTGAGCAGGGAACTAGCCGCCCGGACTCCTGGGTTCCAGTCCTTGCCAGAGGCGGGAGTGCGGACTAGCGGCCTGAGCAGGGAACTAGCCGCCCGGACTCCTGGGTTCCAGTCCTTGCCAGAGGCGGGAGTGCGGACTAGCGGCCTGAGCAGGGAACTAGCCGCCCGGACTCCTGGGTTCTAGTCCCACCGCTGAGAGGGCGTGTGGCCTAGACCCACCTGTGGATTGTGACCCATAATTGGATCACCAGAATGTGCCAAAGGGCCACTGGGCTCAGCTCCCTGCTCTGGGGGTTGTGACCCGCTGCTCAGGTTTGGTCCGGTTGCCCTCCCTCTGAGAGGGTTCTGCCTGGGAGGGTGCTGTTGGTATCACGTTCTGTAGGTAATTGTCCCTGCAACCAGGTTCCACCCTGTCCTGCCCCCGCTGTACCCCTCCCCCAGAGCCAGGCAACTCCCCCTCGGTCATACCCCTCATCCTGGACCCCAGATTTTCTTCCATTGCATCCCCAGGACCCCAAATCCCCCCACCCCTTCACTTTCTCCCCTATCATCTGTGTGCTTTCGGGGAGCTACCGGCTTGCTGCCCCTCTGTCACGGACTCACAGGTCTCTTGGCCCCGTGCGGTCCGTGGGGGGTGCCCCTTTCAGTGAGACAGCCCTTCTCGGGGGTCCACTTTCTCTTGGGGTTCAGCCCCTCCACCTCCGGGAGCTGCACCTCTCTGAGCCTGAGCACACCTGTCTCTCGCCGTGGGCCCCACTCTGGACCCCTGGGCCTCCACCCCCGAAGGGGACGATGCAACCCTGTTCTCTAGCCCAGAGTGACTCTCAGCCAGCGGAAAACAGGAGGGTTTATTGAGCGTTGAACCCAGCACAGGAACTCTCAGGGCCTCAGGCCTGGCCTCCCCCCAGCCCAGCACATCCAGCTCTCTCCTGCATCCAGGGGGGCCCTGCCAGCTTCCTCTCTCCAGCCCAGAGCCCCCCTGCTTCCCAGCTGGGCTGTGGATATCACTGGCCCCAAGCCCCGCCTCTGTCCATTGTCCCCTCTCCAGGTAAACAGCCCTGCAAACAGGGTTGTCTGGGCCTCTTCTCTGTCTCTGGCCCCCTGTGGCTGGAACTGGTTGCCCCCCCCCCCTCCCCCGGGCTCCTCTTTTCGCAGCCTATTGTTCTCCTACTGGCCAGAACCGGCCCTGTCGCCGGGGTCTCCATTCTCCACGTCCGTGGCTGGGGTCCCCAGTTCCCTCACCAGTCCCCTGTAACAACAAACTCCCTCTCCCATCACCTCGTTAAACCCGTAACACCCAGGGAAACTGAGTCCCACCCCCTTTGCCTGCAACCCTAGAAAACCAAGAAAAACCCCCATAGGAAACAAGGAAAACAAGAAACCCCCCCCCATATCCTTCCCCTAGCCCCTGCACTGCCTACGCACACCCATCTGCCCCCCAATTCTTTCCCCAGTCCCCCCAAATTCTTCTTTGCTACACCCCCAAGCCCCCAATATCCCCACTTCACCTCCAAGCCCCCAAATCCCCCCACCCCTTACCCTCTGCCCCCATAGGCCATGTGAGGGGGCTGTGTTTTGCGGGGGTTGTCTTGGTCACCCAGTTGCCAGGGTGGGTTCCCCAGCTGCTCACATCTGGCCCAAGCATCTGGAATCTTAGCTCCGAGCAGCTCCTGCTGCTCCCGATAGACCCCTGTGGGGAAGCATCGGGTCTGGGGGTGTTTTGGGGGGGGTCCCCCCAGGCCATCGGTGTTTAAAAATGAGTCCTGAGCCCCGAAAGGTTGCAAACCCCGTGCGAGAGGGGTGGAAGCCAGGACTTCTCTGTGGCTTCAGCCAAATCACGCCGGCCTAAAGCGGCCACTGATTTGGGATGCTTGAATGTGGCTGCCTGGCCTGCGAACCCCAGGGCTCTGGTCTCCAGCGGTGCCGGACTCCCCCGGCTGACTCCAGCTCAAGCCCAGCGGATGGCCCCGAGCTCGGCGGGTGGCTCTTTGCGACAGCTGGAACCGCTCGAGGGCAAGCGCCCTGCCCTGGACGCCGCCCTGGGGAACACGCTGGCTGGGACAGCCCCGCGCCGGGCCCCGTGGCTGCAGGGGGCCTCCCCCATCCGCGCGGCTCTGAAAGAAACAACCCGGCGACAGGCTTGGCGGCGGGGGGACGCTCTGTCTCCGGGGCGCGACCTGCCGTGTAACGAACGCCCGTTATCAGCGGCGAGCGGCTCCGGAGCCTGGGAGAGCGGCGTGGCGGCCGATAACTGACCCAGCAGCTGCATTGTCTCGCCTATCTTCATCTGTGCCCCTTATTCACCCGCCGCCTCCCTCCGCTCCCCGCAGCTACCTGGCGCACAAGCCTGTAATGACGTTCCCCAATTAATTACTGCCATTAGGAAGCCAATTAGTGTCTCAGAATCGCTGGCAGGCCTGGGGAGCCAGGGCTTGGCACAATGCAGAAAACCGGCGTGGAATTGCTGCCGCCCGCTGCTCATCCCCTGCCTGCACCCCCGGCACGGTCGGCAGGGGCCAGGCCTGGATACTGCTCCGCAAACACGGGGGCAGCACCCAGAGGAGAAGGGGGTGGGGGAGAACATATCTGTGTGGCTCCTGTGGGTCAGATCACACTGGGTCAGATCACACACTCGTGTGGGTCAGATCACACTGGTCAGATCACACACTCGTGTGGGTCAGATCACACTGGGTCAGATCACACACGCATGGATCAGATCACACTGGTCAGATCACACACTCGTGTGGGTCAGATCACACTGGTCAGATCACACACTCGTGTGGGTCAGATCACACTGGGTCAGAGCACACACTCATGTGGGTCAGATCACATTGAGTCAGATCACACACTCATGTGGGTCAGATCACACACTCGTGTGGGTCAGATCACACTGGGTCAGATCACACACTCGTGTGGGTCAGATCACACACGCATGGGTCAGATCACACACTCGTGTGGGTCAGAGCACACTGTGTCAGATCACACACTCGTGTGGGTCAGAGCACACTGGTCAGATCACACACTCGTGTGGGTCAGATCACACTGGGTCAGATCACACACGCATGGATCAGATCACACTGGTCAGATCACACACTCGTGTGGGTCAGATCACACTGGGTCAGAGCACACACTCGTGTGGGTCAGATCACACTGGGTCAGAGCACACACTCATGTGGGTCAGATCACATTGGGTCAGATCACACACTCATGTGGGTCAGATCACACACTTGTGTGGGTCAGAGCACACTGTGTCAGAGCACACACTCGTGTGGGTCAGAGCACACTGTGTCAGATCACACACTCGTGTGGGTCAGATCACACTGGTCAGATCACACACTCGTGTGGGTCAGATCACACACTCATGTGGGTCAGATCACACTGGGTCAGATCACACACTCGTGTGGGTCAGATCACACTGGGTCAGATCACACACACGTGGCTCAGATCACACTGGTCAGATCACACACTCACGTGGGTCAGATCACACACTTGCGTGGGTCAGATCATGTCCGCCTGAGTGAGGCTGCGGTCGCATGCCCTGTGCTCCCTGGCATGCGGCGTCTGCAATCAGGACCATGCGCGGCTGCGGCCTCGCCCGGTACCCTTCTCAGCAGATCCAGGCAGCCTACGATCACTCCCAACAGCCACCCCCACAGGCTCGCGCTCACAGGTCCGGGCGCCTCCAGGAGCACACCCTGCACGCAATCACAGCTAGAACTATAGCCGGGCGTGCACCCAAGGTTCAGTCACACCTCGAATCACAGCCCTGTGCACACATAACATCCATTCACACCTGGACTCACCCACGTACGCACACGACAGTCAGTCACAGCCAAAATCGCCCCTGCACGTACATACAATAGTCATTCCTGGCTAGAATCACACCCCTATGGACACCCCGAGGTTGTTCACACCCAGGATCACACCCATGGGTGCGCAAGCCAGTTAACCCCTACGATCACACCCTTGTGCACACACCACACTCGGTCACACCCAGAGTCACTGGACTGTCCAGTCACACCGGCACTGCTGTAAGCACACCCAGGTGCCTGCATCCCCCTTCAGGGGTGTGTGTGTGTGTGTGTGTGTGTGTACACACGCATCCACACAACAAACACCCCCCCCGTACCCCAAAAACCTCCTCGCCAGCCACGGCGGCAGCTGCTCTGTGTCCCCGCTCCCTCCCTGAGCCATTAGCAGACGCAGCGCCCAGCCCCAGTTGCTCAGCGCGGATTGAAAAATGAGCCGCAAAGCGCTCTGCTAATCAAGATAAATCAGGCCTGTGGGCTCCTGCTGCCTGGCCCAGGGCTGGGAACGCGGCACAGCGCAGGGACCAGCACCCGGGGAGCTCCAGGGAGCCCCCCACACACACCTCACACGCAGGCCGGCCTTGGGCCGCGAGTTAGTGTCACAGGCTTTCCTTGAAGATGGATCATCCTCAGGGCCCGTGGCTGGGGCAGAGCCTGCCCGCGCAGGGACTGTGCCGGTCCCTGCCAACTCAATGGGGCGCCCGGGGTGAGTCACTCAGAGCACGAGCTAGTCCAAAGCCCCTCTCAGTCATAACACACAGCCAGGCTGCTGTGCCCGCTGCCCGCGGGGCTGAGGTTGGCGCTCTGGGGGCAGGCGGGGAGGCTGCTGGGGGCTCAGTGACAAGCTGCTCTCTGGAGCCCCGTTCACCAAGGGCTCACCAGCCTCCTGACAGCTCAAGCTAGGGGCCCGGCAGTAAAATGGGGAAACTGAGGCACAGAGCGGGGCATTGAACCCAGCCGTCCTGAATCACAGTCCCCGGCTCTAAGCGCTAACAGCCCCCTGTCCCCACCCACCCCCGAAGAAGTGATTCTAGGATGCCCCCCCATGCACGTCCAAAGAGACTCACATACACACACTCCCAGACTGGCGTCTAGATGTCTCTCCCGACGTGCATTGTCACCGCACGCTCCCGGCTAAGATGTCCCCTGGCTCACGCCGCACTTATCATCAGTAG
The DNA here is from genome assembly GCA_033296515.1 of Macrochelys suwanniensis. Taxonomy (NCBI): domain Eukaryota; kingdom Metazoa; phylum Chordata; order Testudines; family Chelydridae; genus Macrochelys; species Macrochelys suwanniensis. Next base: position 7,505,449 of record CM065799.1, read on the forward strand.
GTCACAAAGCGCTGCAAGTCTTTGACCCCCTGTCGCCTCCCACCACCCCGGGAGGCTGGGCAAGCGCTATGATCCCCACGGGGGGGCAATCACCCCAGAACAGCCTAGCACATCCCTGATCCCCTCTGCACTGAGTCCATCCGCTCTGGGGCTGGGCCCCGGGCGGCAGAAGGGAAACGGAGCCCTGCAGCCCCCCAGCCCTGGGATCCTGCCCCCCAGCGCCCTCTTCTACCAGCAGCTCCTGGAGCTGTGGGAGCTTGCGAGGCATCGGGGGGTGCAGGGGTGACTGGGGCAGGCCAAGAAGCTGGGACTGACACGGCTGGGCTGGCAGCGCCCTCGTCCCCTGGAGAAGAGGAGGGAAGAAAGGCCAGAGAGGAGGGAGGGAGAGGAGGAGAAGGAGAAAGAGAGAGTGCCAGGGACTGAGCACAGCCCCGCCCAGCAGGGCATCTCGCACCACAGCTGCCACCCAGCGCTGGAGCTGGTCTGTGGGCTCAGAGCGCCCTCGCCGGGCAAAGCCGGGCACTGCACCATCAGCACCCCCCATGTGATGCAGCTGCCAGGCTCTGCGGCCAGAGGCCCATCAGGGCAGGGTCTCCAGACAGGGCCTGTCCCGGACCACTCTTCGTAGCTATCGGCGTCTGTGCCAACGCTGGGCAGAGCAGGGGATCCCCAAGGGACGGGCGATGGAGAGCAACCGGAGTGACTGAGGAGAGAATCAGGCCCAGGATCGCCCCCCTCTGTGACCCAGTTACACCCTGGGGACGCTGCTGGCCACCCGGCCACTTGGGCTGAGGATGGCGTGCCGTGGGATGGAGCCTGGAGATGGGGGAGCAGGGATCGCCCAGGGATGGCGGGACAGGGGAGCAGGGATCGCCCAGGGATGGCGGGACAGGGGAGCAGGGATCACCCAGGGATGGCGGGACGGGGGAGCAGGGATCGCCAGGCCTCGGTGCCATGCAGTCTTGAGCTGGAATACGTGGTCTGCCCCGGCCTCGTTTACCCTGGGCGTGTAGGAGTGCAAATCCCCCATGCTGACGTGATTCCCATGGCCCGGATGCAGCCTGCCCCTCCTGCAGGGCCCCCAGGCCATCGGGGACCCGCGGCACATTGACAGCACGGGGGTGGCGTGAAAGAAATGGACGGTTCAGAGCTCCGGGGCTGAGCTGCTCGTGCCATCGTTGGCTTCCGCCCTGCATGCTGCTAAACCTCGATTGCAGCCACGTGCTCCCGAATCCGGCCCCTGGTGCGGGGGTTAGGCCCCGCTGGCCAGATGAAAACACGGGCGGGGGGGGGGGGGGGGGCTCCGTCTCGTTACCGTCTCTCGCAGCACAGAGACGCCTCAGGGCCACGTCCTCCGGTCCAGCCAAGCTGTGCTCCAGGCAGGGCCAGAGAGAGCCACCCAGATCATGGACATTACTGCTGGGCTGACGGGAAACTGATTGGATCCAAGCCCAGGGGAGCAGGGGGAGGGGGCTGTCAGGAATACGGGGCGGCAATTCGGCGTGCAGGGCCGGCTCTAACTTTTTTGCCGCCCCAAGCAATAAAAAAACAACAACAAAACCCCGAGTGTCGCCCTGCCGAAACAACCCCCCGAGCGCCGCCCCACCAAAACAAAACAAAAACCGACCCCGAGCGCCACCCTGTCGAAGTTAAAAACAAACAAACAAACAAACCCCGAGCACTGCCCCGCCGCCCCAAGATTAGCCGCCCCTAAGAAGGTGCCACCCCAAGCACGTGCTTGGTCGGCTGGTGCCTGGAGCCGGCCCTGTCGGCGTGCTGCTTTGGGCGGCAGAAATGGTAGCGCTGCCCTGGGTCCTCTTTATACATCAGAAGAGGCAGAAAAGCACCTTAAACCCACTCCCTACCTTCTAAAACCATACACAGCTTTGCTTGTTTGATCAACAAAACACCTGCTTTTATTTTAATGGTACAAACGTCAGACGCACACTCGAGAAGGCCATCAAAGCCGGCTTGGGTCTGGACAAGCGTGCCGAGAGTTAATCAAGACGTGACATATTCCAAAGGGCAGTGGTGCATTCGGACAGCTTTTCTTTACAGTCCATTTTACAGAATCCATTGAGAAGAAAAAAATATAAATAATTTAGACAATAATTATAACAGTAATAAAAAACATCGCATTTACAAAAGCATTTCATCCAAGGCTCTCAAAGTGCTTTAGAAAAGTGCATAGGAATTATACCCACATCACAGAGAGGGACACTGAGGCACAAACAGGGACGGTGATGTCTCCGATTGCACAGTGAGTTAGTGGCAGAGCCAGGATTTCGAGCCAAGTCCAGTACTCTAACCACTAGACAAGGTTGCCTTGCTACATGCTTATTACACACAGTGTGTGACGGATATTGCAACTGCATGCACGATCTTTGGAGACCATATTGTGTTACAAGTATGAATGGTTTGATGGGATAACATGATCTTAGTCAAAGGTCAATTAATCGCCATCAGTGGTAAATAGGACCAATGGTCAATGATGGGATGTTAGAAGTTACTACAGAGAACTTTTTCCTGGGTGTCTGGCTGGTGAGTCTTGCCCACATGCTCAGGGTTCAGCTGATCGCCATATTTGGGGTCGGGAAGGAATTTTCCTCCAGGGTAGATCAGCAGAGGCCCTGGAGGTTTTTCGCCTTCCTCTGCAGCATGGGGCACGGGTCACTTGCTGGAGGATTCTCTGCATCTTGAAGTCTTTAAACCATGATTTGAGGACTTCAATAGCTGAGACACAGGTGAGAGGATTATTCCAGGAGTGGGTGGGTGAGATTTTGTGGCCTGCATTGTGCAGGAAGTCAGACTAGATGATCATAATGGTCCCTTCTGACCTTAAAGTCTATGAGACTATGAGCCTATGGTGCATGTGCCACGTGTGGGCCAGGGCACGTAATTAGGGTTGCCAGGCCTCCAGGATTCGAGATTAATCTTTAATTAAAGATGATGTCACATGACAAAACCTCCAGGAATAGGTCCAACCAAATTTAGCAACCTAGCATGGCTATAATTGCTGGGGGCGGTGTCCAGGAAGGCAAAGCAGTGGAGGATGATTAAGGTGAATCACTTATAAACACCTCCAGAGACTACTTAACACCTCCCCAACTACAGGCTGGAATTCCAACTGATTCCAACTGGTTTTTCCAGACATCAGCAAACAAAGAAAGGGCTTTTGGTATAACGAGGCTGGGTTAAACTGCCTCAGGGCGTCTTTCTGAGCCAGCTGGCGGATGACAGTGTCTGGCCCCAACCCTTCCGGAAAGACCTTAGCCTACCTGGGCCCCATAAGACTGATGGATGACCGCTGGGCAGCAATTAGCATGAGCCTGGCAACTTGTCTTTCTAGGTTTACTCTGTCATGGTTTTGCCCAAAAGAGGCAACCGCTAGGAGCTGGAAACCTTAAGTGGGTGCCCTGGAGGGAGCACCGAGAGGGAATAAAGGTGCAGTTACCCCGAAACTGCGATGCCGTTTACACATGAACAGTCCGGAGAAGAGTTTGCTACATTTTCTTGCCATTTTCTTCATCGATCGCCATGGACAAGTCGTCTGGCAGCCCGTCCGCCTAAGCATTGTAATCCCAGCCAGTCCGGTGGGCATCCCAGCTAGTCCATCTCGAGAGGGCTCCCCTACCAAGCCAAAGGGCTGAATGAGAAGCCATCCATCAGCCCAGCTGGGCAACGCTAGCGGGCGGCTGTTGAATCATGTCTGGGGTGGAGAATGTAAATCAGGAAGTGTTATTTACTCCTTCTCATAACACAAGAACTAGGGGTCACTCGATGAAATGAATAGGCAGCAGGCTTAACACAAATGAAAGAAAATATTTTTTCACACAACACACAGTCCACCTGTGGAACTCCTTGCTAGAGGATGTTGTGAAGGCCAAGACAGTAACACGGTTCAAAAAAGAACTAGATAAGTTCATGGAGGATAGGTCCATCAATGGCTCTTAGCCAGGATGGGCAGGGATGGTGTCTCTAGCCTCTGTTTGCCAGAAGCTGGGAATGAGCGACAGGGGATGGATCACTTGATGATTCCCTGGTCTCTTCATTCCCTCTGGGGCACCTGGCACTGGCCACTGTCAGAAGACAGGATACTGGGCTAGATGGACCTTTGGTTGACCCAGTCTGGCCGTTCTTATAGAGTACCAAATGTCAGCAGGACGCAGGGGCGGTGCTGAGAGTCACCTCTGGGCAGTTCCGGAGCATAGTGCCACCGGACACCGACATGGAGACCTTCCCGTCGCGTCTGGCACCTCACTCGCTAAAGGGCACAGACAGACTTGGTCCTGGCCCTGTTCAACTCACTGGGAACGTTGCCATTGACTGCCAGAGAGGCAGGATTGCATCCTGGAGCACGGATTTCCTCCTGGCCAGTAGGGTTTTTCCTCCCTTTCAGGGTGACTCCCATCCAATAGCCCAGAGATCATGGGGGAAAAGGCCCTGTGCTCCCTTCATGGAGGATTTTAAGGCTCCAAGGACCAGAGCCGCCTAAGGTATTTAGGTGCCTAACTCCCATTGAAACCAAGTGAGGGGAGGTGAAGCACCTGATATCTTTGAGAAGAGGATTCAAATTCGACGCTGTCCACATCCTGGCCTCTCTCCCCATTCTGCACTTGCCTCTTCCCCCTGGCCATAGCAAACAAACCAAACACTCTCCCCTTTGCAATTCCTCCCTCTGGGCACCCCAGTGCTTCCCAATCCCCCCACTTCGGTCTCTCTGATCATAAGCAGAGCAGGGCAGGGTCCCGCTTCATGCTGCGCCGTGCGCAGCCCCGAGCAGATGGGCAGCACTTAACCCCAGCGAGAGGCAGCCCCGGGGTCCATTTGGAGAGGGGCAGGGTTAGAACCGTAGAAGCAGAGTGGGCAGGGCTCCGATTGGGGGCATCCCGAGCGCTGAGTGGATCTTCACGGCCTTTCCGTTGCCCTCTGCTTGAAGGAGGAGGCCTTTTTGAAAGCTTTCGTGGGGCCATGGCTCCGTTCTGCAACTGGAGGCTTCCAGTTGTGCCCCCTTCTCTGGAACTCCTGAATGTAGAGGCTGCTCTTCTTCGTCTCGCTACTGGCTTGGGTGCCGTCTTTCTTTCCCTCTTGCTTTTGGCGGAACAGAACGTTCACGTAGATTGCCTGCCCTGGATTTCAAACAGATGTTATGCCGGAAAGCATTAATGGCTGCCATCAAGCACAGACACTCACAGACCTTAGCGCTGAGTGCGCTAAGCATACTTCTTTCAGCCTAAAAGGAAGGAGCAAGTAAGCCCTTTTGTGGCGTGAGATAGTGGGAGACAACAGAAGCCACTCCCCAAGGCAATCGACCACATGGCAATACCCATGCAGAGCTAAGCCATGTGGCCTGAGGGGTTTCCCTTGGACTAGTTGCAAACGCATGGGCGAGGGGATTGCTTGGCAAGCTGTGTATGTGAGCGAGGCAGAAAACCAGCAGATATCAAGAGAAGTCGTTATGAGCATGGCGCTGAGAGGGTGAGAGAGCTCCGTGGGGTACCGGAAAAGCAGGGTTGGCCTTTATGAGCAAGAAAACTGCCTGTTGTTGTTTGTTCCTACTGTGTTCAGGGAAACCGGACTTTGTGGACATTGTTTGTAAATAAACAGGCTTGCCCCAAAGAAATACCTGACTCATACCATCAGTCTCTTCTCCAGCTATCTGCCTCTGGACATTTCCACTGCTTGTATCCGATGAAGTGGGTATTCACCCACGAAAGCTTATGCTTCAATACCTCTGTTAGTCTATAAGGTGCCACAGGACCCTTTGTCGCTTCTCCAACTGGAAACTCCGCAGCCAGGCCAAAGGGGCAACACACACAGCAGAGATGACCTTCTATTACCCCACGGCTTTTCCTCCTGGAGGAGCTTCAGAGTTATTTACAAAGCCTATACCCAGGAACTGCATTCCCCTGCCCCCTGGAATGCAACCCATTCTGGGGCAGGACAGGGCGGCTGTTTAACAGCCACACAGCAACACTGCGATGTCCGCTTAGGACAGGAAATGAAAAAGGGTCCCGCGTCTGGATGAGACGGCGGCGGGAGGGAAGCAGAACGGAATCCGTACAAGATACCCAGGGCGAACGGCTTCCACTGTTGGTAAATACCCGCTGCGGCCTTTAATAACCAGGGGCGGTCGGGAGGGGCCTCACCTCTAGCAGTGGGACGCCCCCCTGGTGTCACACTGGGGTACTGCCGCGTGGAAGAGCAGCATCCCCTCTGCCATCAGCACCACTTTGGAAGTCTGCCGGCCCAGCGCAGACCCCAGCTCAGCCCTGCTTGGTTTGCACCAGCGGAGCAACTCAGAGAAGTGGGAATGCAGGAAGCTTGTGTAGCAAGCAAGCGCTAGTGGATAGGGGCCAGCTGGTGGTTCTGCAACTCCCCTGCCGTGCCTGAGGATAAGGGGCGATTTTAACCACACGCCCTCTTGTATGTAGACACAGCTTCTCTAAAAGTCCCTGCAGTCTGCAGCCGCCGGAGGGCAGCATTGCTCAGCCAGCCCCCCCACCCCTTATAGGAAGAACAGCTGGGATCTCTGCCCAGGTGACTCCCACAGGCAGGGGTCGCTCAGTGAGGTGGCCCTGGGGCATCCTCACCACCCCTCCCCCAGGCCGGCGGCCTCTCAGCCAGCTAGCCACTGCTAAGGGCAGGGCCCCTGCTCCATCCCTGGGGACGTGGGTTGCAGCGGGAGTCCCCTGGGGGGGTGGGCGGGGGCTCTCTTACCTGGATCTCGGCGCCTGCGTTTGTAGCAGCAGATCACGGCAGGCAGCAAGAGCAGCAGGGTGACGGCCAGTGCTCCAGCCAGGCCCAGCCACAGCACGAGATCTGAAACAGCAGGACAGAGCCATCAGCCTCTCCAGGTGCCCCACCCTGTCCCGTCCCCAGCACCCTCCTCCTGGAGACAGACAGCCCCGTCCGTCCGAGGGGAAGTGCTGGCCTGGCCCCATGCTGCGACTCACCCCCGAGTCCCGGGCAGTGACTTCTGCTCCAGGCTCCTTGCTGGAGCACCATGTCCTGTGATGGGGCCAGAGCTCGCTGCCATGGGAAATGCCCGGGGCTGGCCAGGCATGGGCAGTGGCGGCTAGGCAGGGGCTGCCTGGCTTTGGAGGCCAAAGTGATGTTCCTGAATCAATTTCAAGGGCTCATTAGCTGCAGTAAGGGCCTGGTCCAGGCGCTCTGACCTGGGGTCCAAGTGTAGCAATGAGAGATCTGGAGGCCACAGGAGAGGTTTGGGTGGGTGGGACCCCGGTCTCCCGGAGGGGCAACGTGGGGGAGGGCTGGATGGGTGTGACTGGGCCCACTTGGGTGTAATCTTGCAGGTTTAACGCCTCTCACCTCTGCTGTGATTCCTCAGCCAACCTCCTCCTGCTGCTGCTGTCGAGAGAAATAAACACCTGTCACTGGGCAACTTCCCCAGCTCCCTTGCTCTGCATCCTGGGGGAAGGGGGCTGCCTTGGCCAGGGCTTACTGCACTCCCAAAGACGGCCCCATTTCATTCGCGATCCTGCGGCCACCCCAGATCTCGCCATCTGAGGCTCCCCCCACCCCACCCCTTTGGATTTGAATTCGCTTTCTTTGCAGACCTTTCGAGTGTGCCGTTAGCACGGCACAAACACACAACACCTGTCACGTGTGAAAGGCGACGACAACGGGACTCCATGTCTACAGCGGTTGTGTTACGACTTTCAGTCTTCTGAGTTTTATATTGTGAGGTCTGGCTGTCAAAGACATCCGCAGGCCTCACATAAGACTCGAGTGTTTATATCACTCCTGGACATTTTTCTTAAAGGAATAGGTCTACTCTGGCGTCTCCAAGTTTTATTAATAAAGGCCCATGATTACTTTTCCGTGATTTTCCACGTCCTGTCTGCAACTTGCCCTCAATTATTTGAAGACGATCCCACCTTACTTCTGAACCACGCCCAGGGCTGCTGGATGCCACGGTGATGGGCAGGTGAGTTAGATCAGCCAGACTGGCGTTGGATGGGAACGCGCCACGACATCAGCTATTTCCATGGCAACGACGTGATGCAAGAGGGAAATTCGTCACAACCGCTGAGGTCACCTCCGTTACCATGGCGAATGCCTATGGCAGCAGCATTTGCCAGTGCCGCGAGAGCCCAGCATGGGCAGGGCTGAGGCCAATCCCCTGGCTGGAGCTGGCTGAGTGTGGGGCACAGACTCTATGGCCTGGCTTCCCCTCCCGCCCCCTGGGGATGCTGACAGGGCTGGGGACCGAGCGAGCCAGCTGCAGGGAGCTCGTTGGGGACCACCCAGCAATGAGCACACAGGCCGGAGGGCGCCCGGCTGGGGAATTCTGCTGGCAGGGTTCCAGCCGGCCCCGAACTGCGAGCCGCTCCCAGCAGGGGCCCAGGGCCTGTTTGCTCAGGGACCCCTGGCTGCGAAACGGGGGTGGGGAGAGAGCCCTGTTAAATCTAACGCGTCTAGAGGAGATGAACCTGGATGCCGCAGGAGACAGAGGCCTCGGACTTGGGGCGAAACCCGAACCACAGCAGCGAGAGTACCCAAGGGGCAGGGGCAAGGGGGCAGAGCACAGGGTGGGCAGGGCAGGCAAGGGGAAGAGTGCACAGGGCACCAGGCATCCCAGGGTATGGGGTATGGGCACAGGAGATGCAGGGGGCATAAGATGAGGTGCGGGGTGCTCAGAGGGTGGGGTTATTGGGTGAAGTGGGGGGCGCTCGGGGGGCCTGCCGGAGACACATGCATAGAGCCACAAAGCAGAGAAGCGGGTGGAGGAGGCTGGCAGAAGACAGGGTGCCGAGCCCACGGGGGAGAGGGGCCCACAGGGGGCAGGCGGGGCCCAGGGCCCGTAAGGTGGACACACAGCCTGCCATGGGGAGGAGAGAGGCAGCCGAGGAGGATGCAGGGCCCCGGGCGGTTCGCGCTGTGGTTTTAGCAGCTCGCGCCGTGGGTGGCACATGAGAACGGAAGCGCAGCCCTGATGGGAAGCGAGAAACCCGCCATCCGACTGGGGAGGGGGATGGAGAGACCCCCACACCCAGCACCACGCTCTGGGGTGCAGCCAGGGGGAGGGGAGGGGCTCACCCAGTAAGTGGGGCTGTAGAGAATAGCCCCCCCCCTTCTCCTAGGGAGTAGGCAGTGCTCTCAGATGCCGCCCCATCCATCTGGAGCCAGATCACACACCCCTCACCTAGGGGCTGATCCTGTTTGGTGCTGATCCCTGGAGCAGGCCCACTGGCCCCACTGGGAGTGTGTTGCAGGTGCCCCCCCTCTGCCCTGGCAGCGCCCCTACCTGAGGTATTCAGCAGCGTCCCGTTGCCGGTGGCCTGCAGATACACCGGGATCTCCACGGTGGCTTTGCACTCATACTGCCCCGCGTCACCTTTGCTGACGTTGCCCATCCTCAGGGTGAACGTAGGGGGCTGCCAGGTGAAGCCGAGGCGGGCGTCCTCGCAGCTCTCCATGCCCCGGCAGCAGTTGGAGACGCTGGCGTTGGTCAGCACGACCTGGCAGAGAGGCCTCGGGGCGCTGTCCCTCTGCCACTCCACACGGAGCCGCTCCCAGCGCTGGGCAGTGTCGATCTGGCAGCTCAGCTCCACCGAGCCCCCCAGCGGGGCCAGGACCCAGGCAGGATCTTGCCTCACTTGCAGGGTCCCTCCTTCCTCGCTGGCTGAGGGGAGGAAGTGGGGGGTGATACAGGAGACAGAAACTCCACCAAGAGCAACTGCATAGAGATGCTTCCACCATGGATCTCAGAGCACCTCCCAAAGACGGGTTTTACCACCCTCATTTTACAGATAGGGAAACCTAGGTACGGAGACAGGCAGCAACTTCCATAAGCAGACACAGCTGGTATCGAACCCAGGACTTCTGTCGCCCAGCCCTCCCCTAACCACTAGACCACACTCACTCCCAGAACCAGGCACAGTCCCGACCCCTCGCCTCCTGCTCTAACCACCAGACGACACGGCCTTGGGACCAAACTCCTTCTCTCAAAGGCACCGGTTCTGAGATCCCACGGGCAGCCTTTGGGACCCCATCAGAACAGCTTTGCGCCGGACTGAACCCCAGACCAGCCCTCATGGGTCACAGATCCCAGGTCCCCTTCCTTGTCAGAACATCCTTCCCCCTGCCAGTGCGTCTGCCCAGGCACCAGTGGTTTGAAAGCTCAATCCTGTCTCCGCAGCTCAAACCAGCTCCTGTGTTTCTCTCGCCCAGAAGCAGAGCAGGGACGACTTTCGGGCTCGGCTGGGTGCGTGACGCTAGCCCGCAGCGGGCAGCACCGAGGGCAGAATCCAGTCCTGGATTGGCTGCTTAGCCCAGAGTTGGGGTTAGTTGGAAATGAATTTGTTGAGAGGGGAGGTTTAAATGATATTAAACCCAAAACCCTAAAAAAGGGGAGCAGAGGTTTTGCAACCCCCCTAAAGCCCCCTGCCCTCGCTGGGGAGGCTGAGAAAGGCCCCGAGCCTGCAAAGACGGTGTTCACACCCTACTTTTCATTCGGTGTTTGTGCTGCGCCAGGCACAAAGGGGTTCTAGTCTATGGCTCCGAGGATCCACATCATAATGATTCTAATTAACTCTCTGCAGGAGAGCAGCCCCGCTGAACTCCCTGGGACTGTTCGAACACATAGTTCCTGGATGACTGATCAGGGCCAGCGCGTGGCCCCTATCCTGTGATCGACAGCGCTTGGACATTCATTCCAGCCGGGTGCTCTGCCCGCTGTCATTTACAGGATCGGGGCCACCATGGGCCAAGCAGGCCAAGAGTGCAATTTTCATGGCACATTTTAGATCTCGTAGGTTGGGAGGGGGCAAAGAAGCGGACGGGGAAAATCGTGGAAATGCCTTTCCCCCCCCCCGAATCGAGGGCAGAAATGTTCCCAAATTGCCCCCCCCCCCCAAAAAAAAGTGTTGGAACTCCCCCAAATTTTCAGAAGGTGCCAAAATGTCTGAAATTCCCCGGCAGTTTCACGTGGAAACCCAAAGGAAGGCGAATGCTCCCCCACCCTGGGACCATCCTGCCTAGCTCGTGAGCTCTTTGGGACAGGAACTGTCTAATCCCGTGTTTGTTCACCCCCAGCCCAGTGGGCCCCGATCTTGGCTGGCCCCTAGGCCCTGCCGTAATAGACATCATTAATAATAACGCGCTGGCAACACTGGAGGTGTGGAATAAGCAGGGGAGATTGGCAGCGCTGCAGTATTGGACAGCCCAGAGATTTCATGGAAGTTTAGACCTATAGGTTTTGCACAAGTCTTAGAACAAATGAAGGGGGGGTCTTTTAGAACACCCCCAAAGTATCCAGCTTCAATTAACAGAGGGAGGGAAGGGACAAGACCCCTTCCCTCTTCCGGAGGGGCGGGTGGGGGTGTTTACTCCGACAGCTGGAGAATCCTGGGGGCGATGGATTGTAGCCGGAGCAGAGTAGTGGGAACAAAGGGGGCGGTGGGACAAAGGTTGCTATGCAGGCTGGGGGAGGGGCGGGAGATAGGGGTGCAGTAAATTATCCCCAGGGAGAAGCCGAGACAAAAACGGATGCTGCTAGGGAGGGAAAGGAGGGAGGCTGCAACAGCAGAGCCCACGCCCCCCTCCCCCCGGCCCCTCGCATTCTCTGATGGAGCATGGATGGGGAGGGGGAGTACACGCCCCTCTCCCTTGCCGATCTCCTGGCCTGCCCTTCGCTCTGGAGGATTGGGGAGTTACCAATGTTTGGTGCGATAGGGCCCCGGTTGTATGAGGCTAGAGAGTCCAGGGTGGGCAGTGCCCGGACCTGGTTAGAGAGCGCCTAGCTGGTACCCTAACAAGGCCAGGCCAGTACCACTGCCCGACAGGTACCAAGCGAAGCTGTGATGAATCCCTGAATCCATGGACACTCCCCAGCACAGAGGGCTTCCTGCCTCCTGCTTCCCTGGAGCTTGGCCTCGGGAGCCCTTCGAAACCAATTAGGATGGAGCTGGCTGGGGCCGGGTAGGCAGGGCCTGGAGTTGGCCTGGCCCTGCAGAGCAGGTGGGGATTTGGGACCCAGCTGGCCGGGTGGATTGGAAAATCATGCAACGCTGAGCCCTAAATGCCAGGGGTTTGATAGCGCCATGCACTCACCTGCTAAGAGCAACAGGAGGAGACACCCCCCCAGCCTCTGCATTGCAGCTTGGGCGGGGGCCTGGCTCTGCTCAGACAGCTCTCAGGGTGTCTCCAGCATCGGTTGCTAAGCCTCTGACTGACCCTCTGGCTGAGATCTAGACAGCACGTCTTCTAACCTCCGTCCCCACCTCTGTGCTGTGCAGAGACTGAGCTTCCTGCCACAGGCTACGCCAGCACCAGCATGACCTACTCAGCAGGGGAGCAAAGAGTCAGAGCGGCTCCAGCCAGGCCCCTGATCTCCAGTAATGACAGCCTGCAGCTCAGGGCACATTAATGGGTTAATCCCCTTTTTACAGAAAGGGAAACTGAGGCACGGAGAAGCAATCAACTCAAGGTTACCCAGTGACTCAGCAGCAGAGTCAAGAACGGAGCCCTGGAGTCCTGACTCCCAACCCAGTGCTCTGACCATAAGAACAGCCACACTGGGTCAGACCAAAGGTCCATCCAGCTGGTGTCCATCCCCCGGTATCCTGTCTTCTGACAATGGCCCAATGCCAGCTGCTTCAGAGGAAATGAACCGAACAGGGCAATTTATCAAGTGATCCCTCTTCTGTCAGCCAGTCCCAGCTTCTGGCAGTCAGAGGTTTAGGGACACCCAGAGCATAGGGTTGCATCACTGACCATCTCGGCTAATAGCCATTGATGGACCGATCCTCCATGAATTTATCTAATTCATTTTTGAACCCAGTTACAGTTTTAGCCTTCACAACATCCCCTGGCAATGAGTTCCACAGGTTGATTGTGCATTGGGTGAAGAAGTACTTCCTTCTGTTTGTTGTAAACCTGCTGCCTATTCATTTCATTGGGTGACCCCTGGTTCCTGTGTTAGGTGAATGGGAAAATAACACTTCCTTATTCCACACCATTCATGATTTTATAGACCTCAATCATATCCCCCCTCCCCATCTCTTTTCCAAGATGAACAGTCCCACTCGTTTTAATCTCTCCTCCTATGCAAGCTGTTCCAGACTCCTAATCATTTTTGATGCCCATATCTCTACTTTTCCCCCCAATTTATCTTCTTTGAAATGAAGCACCAGAACTGCAGGCAGTATTCAAGGTGTGGAAATACCATGGATTTATACAGTGGCATCAAGATATTTTCTGTCTTAATATATATCTCTTTCCTAATGGTTTCCTAATATTCTGGTAGCTTTTTTGACTTCTGCTGCACGTTGATCAGCAGACCACCCACTGTCTCAGAGCTGGAACAGAACCCAGGCGTCCTGGCTCCTTGGCCCATTCCTGAACCACACAGCCCATCTCCCTTTCTCCTCACCCTACCCCACAGTCTCAAGTCTGGGGAGGAGGAGAGATCAACGAACATTGGGATTTCAGCACGCCTATTCCCCTGACCCCGCAAGGTCCCTACAGCCCCCCTTGCTGGAGTAAGCTGGGACTGGAGTCGCTGTACAGCTAATGTTCCTAAACGGAGCCCGATACCAAGTGCCACTGGGAACACGGCCCACACAGCCAGGGCGCCATCCCATTCCCTAGAGCCACCCTGCTGGGAGACGCTGGGACTGGGAAAGCCCTGGGCTCCCCTTATAGCTAATGCCCTCATAACATCCCCTTAGAGCGCCCCCTGCTGGGAGAGGTGGGCATTGGCCGGGCCCTGAGTTTCCCCACCACCCCACCAGCTGACTTCTCAGTTTACTCTCAGCTGAGAGGCAAAGTCTGGGAGCAGCCCTCCCCGGAGGCGAGCGATGGGGCCGGGGCGAGTGCACGTTCTTCAGAGAAGAAAGCAAGACACCGAAACACCCCCACATCCCGCCATGAGCATCAGCCCTCGCGCTCCCGCTCGCAGGCGCAGCCTTTGAGGCAGACCACAGAGCCTGGTCTCATTTAGCGACATGCGGTTCAGTGACCAAAGAGAGCACGTAGAACTAGGGCACCTGGAAATGTCGTTTTAGCTGTGCAATGAGCAGCCCCCCCTCTGCTACACGGGGTCACCGGAGGCAATCACGCCTCTGCATTGACTCATGCTGCCCGTGCACAGCGATAGCCAGGCTGTTGCACCAGATCACGTCCACCCTTCACAGGGGCAGAGACACCCGTGCACAGAATTACCCCCCTGCCGTGCTGCTGCGCTCAGTCACACACACCCCCTCCAAGGGTACAGGCACTGAATCACCCCCACTAGGTACACAGAATCCCCCACTCCTTGCACACAGCTACAGCTTCACTACCACCCGCCTGGCTACGCACAGTGATGCACCGGGGCAGACACCACAGACACGGTGATGGCCGGCCTGATGCACACGGGCCCCACCCTGCAGAACCCCCAGCCGGCGAGGAACAGGCTGCAAAAGTAACACCCAACCTGCAGAGCGATACCCACACTTGAGCAAGGTGTCAGCCACACTGGTGCACGGAATCACACCCGCCAGGCGCACACGGGGCCCCAGGCACACACGGGGCCGCAGGCACGGACACCCTCAAGAGCGCGTCCTTTGCTTGTCCCGCTAACGTGGGCAGGGCCTAGCCGGCTCCCTTCACCCGCCACCGCCCAAACTCCAGCCCCCACCTCCCTGCTCCATGGGCCGCTCTCTGCTCCCCGGGGGACCTCCCCACCCCACTGCAATCCTAGCCCCCTTCCAGCGCCAGAGACAGCCAAAGCAGGGCTGCCCCTGAGGCCTCCTGCCCCCCCCCCCCTACAGGGGTCAGAGCTGGGGGCAGCCTCCAGGCAGGACCAGAGCCCTGGCTGCTCTGTGCAGCCCCCACCCCTCCTCGGGCAGGGACTACACTTCCCAGCATGCCCGCGCGCCTGCGCGCTGAGGGGGCCGTGCAAGTTCCCAGGCTGGAGCGGGGCGGGGGGGGAGCTTGGCGGCTGCTCTCCCACCCGCTTTGTGGATGCCGGAGGGGAAGGGCCGGGCCGTCCAGCACCCGGGCCAAGCGCCCTGCAGCCCCCGGGCGGCCGCGCTCTCCAGGCCCTGGGGGGCGGCTGCCCTGCACCCCTCGCCAAGGGCCGAGCGGGGCACGGAGCTCGGAAGATGGGGGACCAAAAGGTGAGGGGGGGGGGGGGAGGATGCAGGATCGGGAGAGCGGCACCAGGTGATGCTGCAGCATCTGAGCCAAGGGCTCGGCGATGCAGCGAGCTGGGCCGGGCGAGCGGCTAATCCCCGGGCCGGGCCGGCCCCCGCGCTGCAGGGAGCGGAGATTGCCCCCCCCCGGCAGCGCCTCGCTTGGCCCCAGCCCCGGGCTTGGCAGGGTCTGCAGATCAGGGAGGTTTCCCCCCTCCCTGGAGAGGCGGCGGGGCTGTGGAGCCCGAGGGAGGGGCCTGGATTTGGTAATGGGGGGAGGAATGTAATTCAGGGAACGTGCAACAAAGGAAGGGGTGTAACGCCCCTCAGCAGCTTCCTCCCTCCGGGGGGACGGGTTTGGGGAAATACCCCCCCTCGTGTGGGGCCGCTCCCTGAGTTTGGGATCGGCCCTGCACAGTGGGGTTCGGGAATGAAAACCAAGGTGGCTGGACAGAACTAGAGACCGCCCCCCCCCCCCCCCCCAGCCTATTCCCACAGCTGGACTGAACTACAGACCCCCCCCACACACACACACAGCTGGATGGAAGCACAGACTCCCTTCCCCCCCCCCGCCTATTCCCACAGCTGGACTGAACTACAGACCCCCCCCACACACGCACACAGCTGGATGGAAGCACAGACTCCCTTCCCCCCCCCCCGCCTATTCCCACAGCTGGACTGAACTACAGACCCTCTCCCCCCCCTCCCCCCCCAGCTGGATGGAACTACAGACTCTCCTCCCCCCCCCCACCCCCCGCCTATTCCCACAGCTGGACTGAACTACAGACCCCCCACCACACACACAGCTGGATGGAACTACAGACCCCCCCCCGCCTATTCCCACAGCTGGACTGAACTACAGACCCTCCCCCCCACAACTGGATGGAACTACATACTACCCAGCCCCAGCCTATTCCCACAGCTGGATGGAACTACAGACCCACCCCACCACAGCAGGATGGGATTACAGACCCCCCACCCCAGCTGGATGGAACCACAGACACCCTACACACACACACATCTGCATGGAACTACAGACTCCCTCCCCCCACAGCTGGATGGAACTACAGACCCCACCCCAGCCTATTCCCACAGCTGGATGGAACCACAGATACACACACACGCATATCCCACACACAGCTGGATGGAACTACAGACCCCTGCTCCCCCAGCCTATTACAACAACTGAACAGAACTACAGACCATCCTGGCGTATTCCCCCAGCCTCTGGCAGGACAGGACTTGCCCCAGGTCACCCAGCAGGCCAGCGGCCGAGCTGGGAATGGAGCTGGGTGCCCTCTCCATAAGACCCCACAGCCTATAGTCTAGGGAAAATAAACACATTTGCCAATCTGATGGTAACTAATAAAATATAATGTCTGTGTGTAAGCAGAGTAGGGCAGGGTCATACCTGGGATAAGAGAGAGGGTGGAGGAGAGAGACTAGGCGTCCAGACTCCTGGGTTCCATTCCTAGCCCCTCCATTGAGTCCCCCGTGTGACCGTAGGCAAGTAAATGCACCCATCTGTGCCTCAGGTTCCCCAGCTGTTTATAATATAGTGTTACTCCCCAAAGGTGCTGTCAGCCTAGGCACCTCATGTCTGGGACGCGTGTTGAGATGCTTACATGGAAGGCACGAAGGGCAGCGTGGCACAGTGTGACATGTTTGTGTCCCTGTCCCAGGCGAGAGGCCCCCCCGTGGAGATCTGAGCTGGGTCCTGGGGCAGGGTGAATTGCCCCCGGCTCAGGGGTGGGGGTGGGAGCCCAGGGGTGCCGCTGATAGCCGGCGTTGGTGTTTTGGCCCAGGACGCCCTACGGAAGATCATCACCACGCTAGCCGTGAAGAATGAGGAGATCCAGAACTTCATCTACGCCCTCAAGCAGATGCTGCAGAATGTGGAGGTAATGCGGGGGGGGGGGGGTCCCCCCTGGCTCTGTAGGGCTCCCCCTGGCGCCCCTGCTCTGTGGGGTTGGCATCACAGCACCCCATCATCCTCCTGCATGACACTTCTTCCCATTATCTCCCTTGCATTGTGTTGGCATGACAGAGCCCCTCCCCCCACCAATCCCCCAACACTGGCAGTGCTCCTCCCCCACCAACCCCCTAGCATTGGCATGACAGCGCCCCTCCCCCCACCAATTCCCCAGCATTGGCATGACAGCGCCCCTCCCCCCACCAACCCCCCAGCATTGGCATGACAGCGCCCCTCCCCCCACCAATTCCCCAGCATTGGCATGACAGCGCCCCTCCCCCCACCAACCCCCCAGCATTGGCATGACAGCGCCCCTCCCCCCACCAACCCCCCAGCATTGGCATGACAGCGCCCCTCCCCCCACCAATTCCCCAGCATTGGCATGGCAGCGCCCCTCCCCCCACCAATTCCCCAGCATTGGCATGGCAGCGCCCCTCCCCCCACCAATTCCCCAGCATTGGCATGACAGCGCCCCTCCCCCCACCAACCCCACATGGCATGACAGCGCCCCTCCCCCCACCAACCCCCCCAGCATTGGCATGACAGCGCCCCTCCCCCCACCAACCCCCAGCATTGGCATGACAGCGCCCCTCCCCCCACCAACCCCCCAGCATTGGCATGACAGCGCCCCTCCCCCCACCAACCCCCCAGCATTGGCATGACAGCGCCCCTCCCCCCACCAACCCCCCAGCATTGGCATGACAGCGCCCCTCCCCCCACCAATTCCCCAGCATTGGCATGACAGCGCCCCTCCCCCCACCAATTCCCCAGCATTGGCATGACAGCGCCCCTCCCCCCACCAATTCCCCAGCATTGGCATGACAGCGCCCCTCCCCCCACCAATTCCCCAGCATTGGCATGACAGCGCCCCTCCCCCCACCAACCCCCCAGCATTGGCATGGCAGCGCCCCTCCCCCCACCAATTCCCCAGCATTGGCATGGCAGCGCCCCTCCCCCCACCAATTCCCCAGCAATGGCATGGCAGCGCCCCTCCCCCCACCAATTCCCCAGCATTGGCATGACAGCGCCCCTCCCCCCACCAACCCCCCAGCATTGGCATGACAGCGCCCCTCCCCCCACCAACCCCCCAGCATTGGCATGACAGCGCCCCTCCCCCCACCAACCCCCAGCATTGGCATGACAGCGCCCCTCCCCCCACCAACCCCCCAGCATTGGCATGGCAGCGCCCCTCCCCCCACCAATTCCCCAGCATTGGCATGGCAGCGCCCCTCCCCCCACCAATTCCCCAGCATTGGCATGGCAGCGCCCCTCCCCCCACCAATTCCCCAGCATTGGCATGGCAGCGCCCCTCCCCCCACCAACCCCCCAGCATTGGCATGACAGTGCCCCTCCCCCCACTAATCCCCCCGCATTGGCATGGCAGCGCCCCTCCCCCACTAATCCCCCCGCATTGGCATGGCAGCGCCCCTCCTCCCACCAACCCCCCAGCATTGGCATGGCAGCGCCCCCCCCATCACACCCATGCCCCCCCGCACTGGCGCTGGCATGGTGTTTCCTTGGGGATGGAATTCACTGCTCAGAAAGAGCCACTTTTACGAGCGCCGTGAAGCGCCGCACGTGGCGAGGGCGAAGCCGAGGGGCCTGTCCTGGGTCGTCTGGATGGGGTGGGGGCCGGCCGGGGGGAACGGGGGCCAGGAAGTGGGTAGGTCAGCAAGCCGCAGCCGGGGTGGCCGTCCTGAGCTGGGGCCTGCGCTGCTCTCCCCCCGGCCCATCTCCCCCCAGGCAAACTCCACCAAGGTGCAGGAGGACCTGGAGGGGGAGTTCCAGTCCCTCTCCTCCCTGCTGGACGAGCTGAAGGAGGGCATGCTCATGAAGATCAAGCAGGACCGGGCCAGCCGCACCTACGAGCTGCAGGTGAGACACCCCCTCCGCCCCTGCTCCAGCCGGGCCCCTGGCCGCCCCCTGCCCCTTACTGGGTCGGGCTCTGTCTGTTCCGCTGCAGAACCAGCTGGCGGCCTGCACCAAGGCACTGGAGAGCTCCGAGGAGCTGCTGGAGGCGGCCAACCAGACGCTGGAAGGAGCCGAGAACCACGACTTCAACCAGGTGTGCCCCCGCTCCCTCCCCCCACCTTGGCACCCCGTGGTGGGACGGAGGGCGAGCTGGGGGGGGCGGGGCGGCGCACGAACCCCTGTGGTGCAGCCGTCGGGGCACTTCGCGGGACGCCCCTTCTTGGTGTGGGGAGCAGCCTCCATCGGAGGTGGGGGGGCTGATCATTCGGGGAGGGGGAAGGCCAGATCCTAAGTGGGTGTCTGACACCCCCATGTCTCCCCCAGCTCCCCGCCCCAGCCGCAGTTGAATGCATTGAGCTGCTGGTGCAGGTTCTCCAGGGGCTGCAATGGACGTGGGGCTCGGCCTCAGACTGTACCAACAGCCCAGCCGTGTTCAGCCACAGAGGCCCAGGCTATGGGAAGGGTGTGGGGGGGGTGGGGGTGCAGCTGAGCATGGGAGGGCCCAGTGCAGAGGGTTATTAAATCTGTGCCATGCATTGCACTGGGGGGCGGAACCAGGGTGGGTCCATGGTGCAGGGTCGTCCACCGCCACCATAGATCTACCTGCTACAGTCCTCCTTGGGCGACGGTCAAGAGTTCCGGCTCCTTAACTCTTCCTGTCCTGGACCCCTGGCTCTGCCCCTTCCCTTTATATCATGAGCATTGCCACACTGGATCCTATACCGATGGCCCCACCAGTCTGGCCCCACCAGTTGATGCTTCAGATGAAGACTAACCCCTCCTCTTTCCCACCCCGTAATGTCGTGGATTCTGCAATGTCACGCTATGGGGAGCAGACACCTTCCTGACCCCCGCCTCCCCGCAACCCAGAAGCATGAAGGTCGCTATACCTTGTAACTGTGGAGGCTGCGCTTTTTCCTGGGAATTCCTACTCCTTTCTTGAATTTTACTAAGCTATTTGCCTCTGTAATCTCCAGCGGCAGTGAGGTCCGCAGGTTAACTCTGCGTTGGAGTATATGATGATGTAGACTGAGATCACCCGCTCCTGTGAAGGTAACTTAGGCCAGCCTCTACAGAGAAACGGGCCAGACTGGAGTCCTGGGATGTAGCTTAAAACAGAGAGAGAATTGCTGATTTCAGGAAGACTTTAAGGTGCTACCTAGTGGGTAGAGCAGGAACCAAGAGTCGGGATTCTGAGGTTCTAGTCCTGGCTCTAGGATAGTGTTACCTAGTGGGTAGAGCAGAGGACCCGGGTTCTAGTCCTGGCTCTGGGATGGCAATGTTGTCTAGTGGCTAGATGAAGGTGGTTGGGAGTCAGGACTCCTGGGTTTGCTTCCTGTCTCTGCTGCTGACTTGCTCACCTGGGGAAAGCCACCTTCCTGCTCTGTGCCTCAGTTTCCCCATCTAAAATGCTGACCTCACAACTTTGTGGATTTGTGTCCCTGAAGGGCTCTGAGACCTTCCGCTACGGGGGCGCTACAGCAGCACAGAGTATGGTAATGATTATTTATAACGCACCTGGCTGCCCTCTCTGATCTTCTCCTCCTCTCTTTTTTTTGTTCCCTCCTTTCTGTCTCTCTTTTCCTCTCTGCTTCGAAGGCTGCCAAGCAGATCAAGGATAGGTACGGTACCTGCTGCCCCCATCTCTCACCCCACCCCGTGCTATCGCTCGCTCCTCGCCGCACGGCGTGCAAAGCCTTCTTACTAACATAGCGTAGGCTAGCCTGGTAGCACCGTCCTCCCCCTGTTGCCCTGAGCCCTGGGGAGGAGCCCCCAAGGCTGGAGAGGAGACGGGGGCAGGATGTCCGGTCATGGAAGACTGAAGACGACCCCAGCACTCCTGGGGGCGGGGTGGGGGAGGGAGAGAGAGACAAGGGACAACTTGGGTCCTGGCTGAGTATGAACACAGATCGTGGATGGTCTCTGATGAATTTGGGTGCTTCCCAGTGCCCCCTAGTCTGCAGGGAATTGGGGGGGGGGCGGGGGGTGGCTCAGCTGTGGGGGTGCATTCTGGGACGGGGCCCTTCTGACTCTTGTCCCCCCCCCCGCCCCAACCCAGCGTGACAATGGCCCCGGCATTCCGGCTCTCACTCAAGGCCAAGGTGAGCGACAACATGAGCCACCTGATGGTGGATTTCACCCAGGAGCGCCGCATGCTGCAGTCCCTGAAATTCCTCCCAGGTAACTGGGGCGGGGAGGGGGAGGGGAGCCTCGCGGCCTCACCTGGGGTTGGTGCAGCCACCCTGGGCTGTCGTCGGTGCCAGAGGGTTTCCCGCAGCCACGCCAGGCTGTGCTGGCAAGAGGCGGGGGGTTTAGGAGGGGCCACGCCAGGCCGTGCTGGCAAGATGGGGGCGTTTAGGAGGGACCAGGCCAGATCGTGGCTGATGGGTTGGGGGTGATGGGGTTTGGGAGGGGCCAGGCCAGGCCGTGGCTGGTGGTGGGTGATGGGGTTTGGGAGGGAACACAAGGACCGTGGCTGCCATCCCTTTGCTCTCACCCTCTCGCCTAGTGCCCAGCGCCCCGGAGATCGACATGGCCGAGTCGCTGGTGGCCGATAACTGCGTGACGCTGGTCTGGAGGATGCCCGACGAGGACAGCAAGATCGACCACTATGTCCTGGAGAACCGCAAGACCAACTTCGAGGGGCCCCCGCGGGTGAAGGAGGACCAGCCCTGGATGGTGATTGAGGGCATCAAGCAGACCGAGTACACCCTAACCGGTGAGGGGAATGGGGGCGCCTGCTCACTGCAGCCCCAAAGTGGGTGCTTACAGCGAATGGGATAAGAGCATTGGCTGTGGGGGGAGCTCTGGCTACTCCCATACCAGCCTGTCCCAGCAGGGGGTGCTGTAGGGAGTGGGGCAGGAGCACTGGATGTGGGGCCAGTTCCCGGCTACTCCAGTACCCCGGCCTCTCCCAGAAGGGGCCGCTGTAGGGAGCGGGGCAGGAGCAGGGGGCAGGAGCACTGGCTGTGGGGGAAGATCCCAGCGACTCCGGTTCTAGTAGGAAGTGCTGAAGGGTGCTGGGCGGAGGGCCGGCTGGTGAGGGGCGGGGCTTGCTGGCCCTTCTGAGAGCCGGCATGGGCCCCCTGCTCCCGTCTTACCCTGGCGACTCCCCTCAGGGCTCAAGTTCGACATGAAGTACATGAATTTCCGTGTCAAAGCCTGTAACAAGGCGGTGGCGGGCGAGTTCTCCGAGCCGGTCACCTTGGAAACCAGAGGTGCGTTGGGGTGGGGAGGGGGGCACGGAAATAGGGGGCACAGCCTGCATCAGTAACACCCCCTGCCACTCCCATCCCACTCTCCTGGGCGGAGGCGGACCCCACTGGACACCCCCCAACGCCCCCACACCCGCCTGCGAGTGACACCCATGTAGCTGGGGACATGGGGCAGGGCTGGGGGTGCCCTGCAGTATCCCTGGCACCACGGGGCTCCCAGCCCACAGGGGAGCCTCTGCCTTGCCCCTCTGTCCTCCCCCTGTGCCAGTCAGGGTAAAGCACCCAGTGTGGGGACCCAGGGATCCTTAGCAGCACCTGAGAATCCCCCCCGTCCCCCTCCCCGTCCCCCAACTGGGTCACCTCACTGACCTCACTGATCCCATGCATGGGTTGGGGTAGGGACTGGGTGGTGATGGGGTACAAAGCTGGGGGAGGGGTCCTCCCTGAAATGTTTGGGGGGGGGGGGGGCTGGAGAGAAGGTGGGGCTATGGGGGGCCTTGTCCCTGGGGTGGGGGTGATATGGGATGGTGAGGAGGGGCGTTCTCCATAAGTTGGGGATGAGATGGGGGGGGTCAGAGAGCTGATGGAGTTCAAGAGGATGTGAGAGGGGTTCCTGCCCAGGGTGGGGTGAGATGGGGTGGGGGGGAGGGGAGTTCTTCACAAGTTGGGGATGAGATGGGGGGGGCAGAGGGCTGGTGGAGTTCAAGGGGATGTGAGAGGGGTTCCTGCCCAGGGTGGGGTGAGATGGGGTGGGGGGAGTGGGGCTCACTGTGATGGGGGTGTGGTGCTGGGGAGGGGGCTCCCCCCAGGAGCAGGGGGCTCAGTCCAGGTCTGACCGTGCCCGGGGCTCCATCCCCAGCGTTCATGTTCCGCTTGGACGCCAGCACCTGTCACCAGAACCTGAAGGTGGAGGAGCTGAGCGTGGAGTGGGACGCCATGGGGGGCAAGGTGCAGGACATCAAGGCCCGGGAGAAGGACGGGAAGGGCAGGACGGCATCCCCGGTGAACTCCCCCGCCAGGTAAAGCCCCAGCCCTCTGCACAGAGGGGACAGACGAGCTGAGGACAGCCGGAGACTCGGGACCAGACATGTCCTGTCCCAAAGCTTCAGCCCCAGAGAGCCAAGGGGGAGCGACAGGCCCTGGTTCAAACCCAGCCATGCAGCCAGGGGCGGGAGGCTGGAGTACGGGCCCCGTCATGGACCAATCCTATGGGACGGATCCAAGGGGGTCATGGAGGAAGCTGGGGTGCCGGACCCACCCTCTAAGCCGTTCTCAGGGGACAGGGACCTGGGGAGCCTGGACTATGGGCCCAGCCCTTGGACGGAGCCAGGGGGTTGGGCCCTGGCCTGTCACTGAGAGATGGCAGAGTGAGGGCAGAGGCCGGGAAGGAGCCTCCAGGTGAGGGCAAGGGGACCCTGTCCCTGGGGCAGGAAGCGCGGCTGCAGCTTGTCTGCCTGTACCGCCTGCTGCAGGTGCCTGCAGTCTCCGAAGAGGATGCCCTCGGCCCGCGGGGGCAGGGACCGCTTCACGGCCGAGTCCTACACCGTGCTGGGTAAGAGGGCAGGGGGCGGGAGCCAGGCAGTCTCGGTGTGCGGGCGTGGGGCAGGTTACACCGTCATAGGGGGGGACGGGGGACACAGTGTCGCCTGCTGGCGAGCGGGGCCCCTGGGGGGGGGGTGCAAGACTCAGTCACGTGCACCAGGTGCTGGCAAAGCACTGGGATCCTGATCCGATTTAAAACCAGACTGTGCTGGGGGCGATCGGGGGCTGGGGGGGGCGGGGCAGCCAGGCTCTGTGGTCCTGATCCGATTTAAAGCCAGACTGTGCTGGGGGCGATCGGGGGCTGGGGGGGCGGGGCAGCCAGGCTCTGTGGTCCTGATCCGATTTAAAGCCAGACTGTGCTAGGGGCGATTGGGAGCTGGGGGGGCGGGGCAGCCAGGCGCTGGGATCCTGATCCGATTTAAAGCCAGACTGTGCTGTGGGGGCGATCGGGGGCTGGGGGGGCGGGGCAGCCAGGCGCTGGGATCCTGATCCGATTTAAAGCCAGACTGTGCTGGGGGGGCGATCGGGGGCTGTGGGGGCGGGGCAGCCAAGCGCTGGGATCCTGATCCGATTTAAAGCCAGACTGTGCTGGGGGGGCGATCAGGGGCTGGGGGGGCGGGGCAGCCAAGTGCTGGGATCCTGATCCGATTTAAAGCTAGACTGTGCTGGGGGGGCCGATTGGGGGGTAAGAGGGCGGAGCAGTTTGGGATCCAGGATAATCCAAGCCTGGGACTCCTGCTCCCAATGCCCCAGCTCCCTGCGCCCATACCCTGTGTGTGGGCGGGTGGGCGCTGGGATCCCCGTGGCCCCCCCGACCCGCATCCCTCCGCAGGCGACACGCTGATCGACGGAGGAGACCACTACTGGGAGGTGAGGTACGACCGGGACAGCAAGGCCTTCGGCGTGGGCGCAGCCTACAGGACCCTGGGCAAGTTCGACCAGCTGGGCAAGACCTCGTCCTCCTGGTGCGTCCACCTCAACAACTGGCTGCAGGTCAGCTTCACCGCCAAGCATAACAACAAGGCCAAGGTCCTGGACGTGCCCGTGCCCGACTGCATCGGCGTCTACTGCAGCTTCCACGAAGGTGACGCCGTGTGTGTCTGTCTGTCCTGCTGCCCCATGCCGGAGGGGGTGAGCCCCCTGATTGCCCTCCCAAGGCAGCGGCAGGGCAGGGCGAACTCCCCGCCCGGCGAGCCCCGGCCCTGTCCCAGCAGAGGCCCGAGGAGCTACCGGGGAATCATAGAATATCAGGGCTGGAAGGGACCTTAGGAGGTCATCTAGTCCAACCCCCTGCTCAAAGCAGGACCAATCCCCAATTTTTGCCCCAGATCCCTAAATGGCCCCCTCAAGGATTGAACTCACAACCCTGGGTTTAGCAGGCCAATGCTCAAACCACTGAGCTATCCCTCCCCCAAGTCTGCCCCAGAGCTATCCCTCCCCCAGTCTGTCCCAGACTGCCCCAGAGCCCCTGCTCGTCTGGGCTGCCACCAGCAGCCCCGGTCGATTGCAGCTGGTGACCGGGGGCTGGGCTGCCCAGCGGGTTCCCGGCACAGCGCCGTGGGCGGGCGCAAAGAGCAGCTTGCGCGGATGCTGCCTCCAGCCCTGCGGTGGTTGCGTCAGGGGTCGAAATTCCCCGAACTGGGCAGCCCCTCTGGGCCTAAGGTTCCCCCCCAACGCGCTTCCCAGGCCGCTGGGGCTGAAACAGCAGCCCGGGAAGGGGGTCGCGGTCTCTCAGGCTGGGCTGGGTCCGACCCAAGGGCTGAAGGGGAGGCCAGGGGTGGGAAATCTCCCCCGTGCACCTTGGCTGGGCTGCTCGGCCCCCCTCTTCTGACTCTTCCTGTGTCTGTCCGCAGGTTTCCTGTCCTTCTACAATGCTCGAACCAAGCAGCTGCTCCATACGTTCAAGGCCAAATTCACCCAGCCAGTGCTTCCGGCCTTCATGGTAAGCGGGGGAGGGGACGCTATGGTTGGGGCTCTGGGAGGGGAGGCTGGGGTCCAAACTCCCCCCACTGCCCGCACCCACTTCGGTCAGGGCGGGGACCTGCATAAGCCCAGCCCAGAGGGGCCCACGATGCTGGAGCCTGTGGCTGATCACGTTCCTGCTTATGACAGGCAGCATCACCTCTGAGGTGGGAACTCACCTCTCTGCAAGCCAAAGGCCCAGCTTCCCCCCCCCCTTGGGGTGGGGGTGGGAAAGGAGGAGGGGGGACCCCACTGATTCAGCTGCAGCCCCTCCCCCAAGAGGGCTCTCTCTGCCTTGTTTCTGTCTCATTTTCTGGGACGTGGTCAGACCCAGGGCCCAGCAAAGCCCTCGGATGCTAGAATCATAGAATCTCAGGGTTGGAAGGGACCTCAGGAGGTCATCTAGTCCAACCCCCTGCTCAAAGCAGGACCAATCCCCAATTTTTGCCCCAGATCCCTAAATGGCCCCCTCAAGGATTGAACTCTCAACCCTGGGCTTAGCAGGCCAATGCTCAAACCATTGAGCTATCCCTCCCCCCTGAGAATAGAGCCACAGTATAGCCTGGTTGCCTCTGCTGGGACACTGCTGTGGGGGGAAGCTCGCAGCACCAGCAGGTCCAGCTGTCTTAGAATGGGCATAGCTCACCTGACAGGCTGCTTGCTTGGCGGCTAACAAACCGTGGTTTGCATGGGACAGCGCATGGGTTTCTATGGGACGGTCTCTCACTGGTAGTAATAATTAGTTCAATAGAGTGCTTTTCCTCAGACCACCTCCCTGCGCTTCTCAATCTTTAACGTGTGCAAGGTGGAGTGGGCTTCAGGAGACCTGCGTTCACGTCCTGGCGCTGCCACTGGGTGGACCCTGGGCAAGTCACTTTGCTGTTGCGTGCCTCAGTTTGCCTATCTGTAACATGGGGATAATCGTGCTCTGCCTCCCAGGGCCGTGGAGAGGATAAAAGCCCTGTCTGGGAGCGAGGCACTCAGAGTGACGAGAGTGAGATAAACACCTGGCCACTTTGATGCACCCAGACCCCTTTTTCCCTGGCTGGGGCATCCCCCGCCCTCCATGCCTATTGGGGATGGCGCACGCGGCAGTAACGGCGTCCTTGTCCTGCCTAGGTTTGGTGCGGCAGCTTCCACGTCTACTCTGGACTGCAGGTGCCCAGCACTGTCAAATGCCTCCAGAAGCGAAACAGCGCCACCAGCAGCTCCAACGCCAGCCTGACTTAGACGCACGTGGCCCCCCACTGGCGCGGTGGGACCGGGCCCAGCGTTGCTGTGGGATGGGGCCACCTCCTGGCTCCCTGGAACCAGGGAAAGACGCTCTGTGGGGCCTGGTCGGTTTTCTTTCCTCCCAGTTCCTGGAAGGCTGCTCGAGGCGGAGAGGCTGGTGCTGCAGCGACTCGAATGCTCTGAATGTACTGAGACCTACCTGCGATTGTAAACCCGCCTCCCCGTCCCTGCGCATCCCTTCCCGCCTCCTCACACTTGCCTTTAAGAGACGGGGGGGAGACCACGAGCCACACTGGTGCCAAAAGCCGGCCGTGCAGATGGCCGCCTTTAAGTGCACCGGGATCTCGAGTCCAGGGGGTGGGGCCTCCTCCGGCGGGAAGCGTTTGGTTTTTTTATTTTTGTCCTGGCAGGCATAACACCCGACGCTTAAAGGTGGCACTCGTCTGCTTTTAGGGCCCGTTAGCCTCTCGGATGACAAACGCTGCTTCTGGCCTTAATAATAAACCTAGCTCTAGGCAAAGCCTTCCCCTCTGCGGTCTGGTGTCAGCCTGTGCTAGGGCAGGGGTCTCACGCTCAAATCACCACGAGGGCCACGTGAGGACTAGTGCATTGGCCCGAGGGCTGCCTCACTGGCGCTTTTTCATATAAAGGTACAAAAGCCCCGCCCCTGGCCCCACCCCACCCCTTCCATGAGGCCCTGCCCCGCCTCTTCCTACCCCTTCCCCAAAGCCCCGCCTCTTCTCCACCTCCTCCCCTGAGCGCCCAGCTCCTCCCCCCTCCCTCCTGGAAAGCGCTAAGCGCCGCCAAACAGCTGTTTGGCAGCCGGAAGCACCTGGAGGTAGGCAGAGGAACGGGGACGTGGTGCGCTGGGGGAGGGCGGCAGGGGAGGGGGCTTGGCGGCTGCAGGAAATAACTCCGGAGGGGCGGGGGGAGTATGGCAAAGCAGGCTGCATGTTTGAGACCCCTGTCCTAGGGCGAGCCAGTGGTGGTAGGGGGCCAGAAGCAGGGAAGGGACGATGGCATCTTTGCCCCTTGCTGCTCCCGCCGCGAGCACCATTAAAATCGGGTGCTGTGCTGCCCATGCCAGGCGGCTGCCTCACGTTGAGTCTGTCCTCTCGGGGGGGGGGTCGGGGGGGAAGCCCCCAGGCGAATCCCTGGCTTCTCCCGAAATTCCCAGGGTGGGTCATTGCCATCCATGGCAACGCTCAGCAGCCTCCCAAGCTGCTGGCCCCCACCAAGGACAGGGGAAAGGCCTGATGCAGGGGGAAAGGGGGGTCACCCCAGGGGCTGACTGCTGAAGGAGGTTTTACATCTAACGCCTCTGTGCACCACCCCCTGTAACGGAGAAGAGATCAAAGCAACCCCCCCCCGCCCTGCTTGGCCTTGTATAGGCTGGAGTGCAGCCGGGCCGTAGCTTCCCCCAAAGGGGCAACAGCCTCTCGCTGCATTAGCCACAGTCCCGCCCCGGCTGCGGGGTCCGTGGAATAACGTTTATTCCATTTCAGGGCCGTGGATGAACGGCGCGGGGATGGGTACTGGGGGGGGCTGGCGGCTGGCTGGGCTCCGCTCCCACCCCAGTGGCCCTTTGGGGTAAAGTTTCAGCATGGGCAGGCGGCGCAGGAGGGTGGGCAGAGGGGTTCCAGGCCCGGCTCAGTCCCGCTCTGGTGTGGGTAACCCCTGCGAGGGAGCTGCAGCCCAGAGGGCCCGGAAAAGCCCTTTCGGTGCAAACCCAGCCCTGCCGCCCCTCTGAGCGGAGGGTAAATTGTGCTGTGGGTCCCACAGCGCTGCCAAGCAGGAGGCCTTCCCGTGGCTCCAGGCTGGAATTGCACAAGGGCCCACCTGGCTGCATGCCCGTGTTGACACATGCCGGTCATGACCCCCTGGTGCCCGGGTAAACAGGCCAGTTCAGGGGTGCAGCCACACTTACCGTCCTGTGGACTAACGTAGTCCCCACAGGCGTGAAGCCGCTTCCAGAACGAGATGCCAGATACTGCATGGGAAATAAACCCGTTGGTGTGCGGACGCAAGGCCCCCCCAAACCCCAGTTAATCCGAATTACCCTTCCAGTATAGACGAGCCATGAGAATGCAATCCAGGCCTTTGTTACTCAGCCAAAGGACTGGGCCCGTTGGCTATGGGCACAGGGCTTTGGAAATAAACAAGCTCGCCATTTACGACGCAGCCAGAGCCTGCTGGCCTGGGACGCTGCTCAATCAGTGCATGACAGTGCAGACCCCCCTCCGGAGCAGCTGCCATGGCTAGCAGAGGGAACTGCAACCAGGTGCCAATCCCAGCTGCTGTTTGCCATCACCCTGCAGAGATCTGGTCTCTCCCACAGACGCTACCAGCCCCCTGGCCGGCCAGGCTGAGCACCTGCCCTGCCGACCGAAGTCACGGGGAGGGCTGGCGCTGGATACTGCTGTGTATCACTGCTGGCTGCCGTAGTCAGGGGGTAAGGGCTTGGGGGAACCTCCCCCTGGAGGGTGGCAGTCGGCGATGGCCTCCAAGGGGCGGGATGGTGCAAGTGGAGCCCAATCAAGGATGTTTTATACACTAAACCCCTCATGCCATCTCATGAAAAACACCCATCAAGGAGAAGAGATCAAAGCAACTCCCTGGCTGGTTTGCATTGCCCCTTGGGAATCCAGCATGGTAAACCCACTGCCCCCATGGTAAACCCCCCAGCCCCCCCCCCAATTTCACAGTGACAGGCAAACCCCACCTTTCCTGAAGCACCTTCTCAATTAGCTCTTGCATTAATTAAGTCCCAGCATACAGCCCGGCTTTGGGCCTGAAGGGGGAAGGCCAAAAATTCTCCAGCAGGCCCCGCGATGTTGGGTACCCAACCTGAGGCAGATGGCACCTGCTGTTTAAAAGGGCTGAGCCTCCCGCCACTCCCACTGACTTCCACAGGAATTTGGGGCTCTCGGACCCTCTGAAAACCAGGCCCAAGCTGGACACCCCAAAATCACGAGCAACTCACCCAAGGTCACACAGCATAGCAGTGGCATAGCCAGGCCTCAAAGTCAGGAGTCCCGCCGCCTACCCCTCCTGCTCTAGCCCCTGCACCCAATCCCCTCTCCCCAGCCGACGTGCAGTTAGGATGTGACTGCTACTGCGGGAGCTAGCACCGCTTAGCACCGGTGAGTCGAGGGAAAACAGTCGATTTTATTAGCAGTGTATGCAAAGTGGGTAACAATCATCCTGTACAAATCCCTTCAAAAGCACAGGCCTCCATCCAGCCAGAGAGCCAATGAGCCAGTCCTCGGCTGGCGTACAGCCGCCCAGCACCGCCGCTTTCAAGGCACTACAAGTGCAACATCCAGGATAGACAGAGAGGGGCCGTGCAGCGCACCATGGCACGTGCCAAAGACAAGCTGCCCAGGTCACTGCTTAGAAAAGTCTGGTGCACAGGCCAGGCCAGGCTCTCTGGCCCCTGCTTGCAGGGGTTAGCAGGAAGGGAAGGGAGGCAGCCCGCACAGATCAGAGGGTTGGGGGCTAGGCCCTTGCCTAGGAGAGGGAATGATTCATGGCTGAGGCTTTAAAGGGAATTTGACACTTGGAAAAATACTGATTCACGCTGCCAGGAATGAAGGATCGTTTCCTGCCCCAGGGAATTAGGAGAATTAAGGATCTAAATTAGCTGTTACCACTGGAGAAAGCGACCTTGGAGCCAATGTGGATCATTGTCTGAAAACATCCGCTCAATGTGCAGCGGCAGTCAAAAAAGCTAAACCGTGTTAGGAACTATTAGGAAAGGGATCGATAAAACAGAAAATATCATCATGTCACCATATAAATCCATGGTACGCCCACACCTTGAATACAGCCTGCAGTTCTGGTCGCCCCCATCTCAAAAAAGATATATTGGAGTTGGAAAAGGTACAGAGAAGAGCAACAAAAATGATTAGGAGGATGGAATGGCTTCCGTAGGACGAGAGAGTGAAAAGACTTTTCAACTTGGAAAAGAGACAACGAAGGAGGGATATGATAGAACGAAGTGTTATTTACCCCCTCACACAACATTAATAGGCGCTGGTTTAAAGCAAACAAAAGGAAGTATTTCTTCGCCCAATGCACAGTCAACCTGTGGAACTCCTTGCCAGGGGATGTTGTGGAGGCCAAAAGTATAACCGGGTTCAAAAAGGAATTAGTTCATGGGGAGTCGGCCCATCAATGGTGATTAGCCAAGACGGTCAGGGATGCAACCCTATGCTCTGGGTGTCTGTAGCCTCTGACTGCCAGAAGCTGGGACTGGATCACTCAATAACGGCCCTGTTCTGTTCATTCCCTCCGAAGCACCGGGCACTGGGCTAGATGGACCATTGGTCTGACACAGTCTGGCTATTCTGACCTTCTAATTGATTAGTGCTGATGTGGGGGAGGGGCTGAGGAGCTCCCTGGAGTCCTGGGTAGTGTTGGCAGGGGCCACGGGACCTTCCCGCGCACCACCCTGCCAACACACCCAGTTCCAAACTGGAGCTCCCTGCTGTACCAGCCCCGGGCCCCACTCACAGCTCGGCCAGTGCCCTCAGCTGCAGCGCTTCCCTGAGGCTCACCTCTGTCAATGCACCCCACTTCCACACTCAAGGACCGCCCTGGGCTCCCCCTACATACAGCTTTGCTGATGCCCCCCCCCCCCGCCAAACCCAACCTGCCGCCCCCCCTGCTATTCTAGCCCTGGGATGCCCCCTGGCCAGCCACTGCCCCTCAATTCTAGCTTCCAGCCCCCCTGGCACGCCAGCCACAGGTGTGTCACTCCTTCCCCCTAGCTCTGCCTTTGGTTTACCCTGCCCGTGAAACACCCCGAAGCAAACGGGGCATAGGAAGGCGTCACATCCCCCCCGCCGCCCATGCCTTTTAACCCTGATCCGCAGCATGCAAAGGGCCTGGTTTAGGCAAATGAGTCCGAGCGCAGCACACAACCCCCCTGATCCGGGGGCGGGATTTGCCCCTCGCCCACAGCCCTCCATGGCTATGAAAGGTGCTCTGGCATTACCCGCAGAGACCCCCTTGCTCTACAGCAGGGCCAGTCGCAGCCCGCCGGGATCCGGATTAGCTTCCTCCCTGGTGGCAAAGGCACACGGCTGCGCCCAGATCCACCCACGTGGCATCTTTCCCTCCCTTTGGCACTTGCTGCTTGTGCAGGCAGCTGGCACCCACAGACCACACCCTAGCAGGCGAAGGGGCAGCCGCTCTGAGCCATGGAAGGGGGACAGCCAGGGCCCAGTGCAAGGTCGCAGCCTTGCCCCTAGACAAATCACTGCAAAGGGCCCAGAGCTAAGGCTCTCTCGGGGGGGGCTGCACGGGATCAGGCAGCAGTCGGGCAGAGGGTGCAGACAGCCCTACAGACCCATGCCTCACGGTGCTGGGAAAGGGCCAGAGAAGCAGGGCCAGGCCCTGGGTGCGTGATCAAGGCTGCACAAGAGCCGGGAGCGGTTTGGGGCCAAGGTTTGGTTCCCCGAGAGGACTGGAACCCTGCGTCCTCAGCAGAAGCCTCCTCGCCCGCCAGGCCGCCCGTGCAGGGCGGCGGGTCAGTTCTCCAGGTTGGCTCTTCGCTCCTGCAGCTTCCGCGCCAGCTCCTCGGATATGTCTATGGGGAGAGAGAAGGTGGGTGCAGAACCCCGCCGGAGCCGGGACTAGAACCCAGGGGTCCTGACGTTCCGTCATCAGCTCTAGCCACCAGACACCACCACCTGCCAAAGCTGGGACCGCCACCCGAGAGTCCTGGCTCCCAGACCCCTGCTCTGGCCACACAGGAACCAGCAGTGCTACCGTCAACTGAAAAGCCAAGGGCAATGGGCCACATGCCCCCTTACCTGCGGAGAGGTCTCCGACCCACGACGTGGCCTGGCGGGAGGAGCTGCTACCGTGTTTCCGTAGGTGGAGGGCGCTGCTGGGGCTGCTGGGTGTCCTCGTACACGGGCCTTTAGCGACTGGGCACGGAGAGCACAGAGCTGGTCAGCAGAGCCCGGGAGCCTGCGTCCTTGCCTCCTGCCCCATCCCGCCCCACCCCCCAGGCTGGAGATCCGTCCCATGACTCGGCCCAGGGGGGGATCTGCTTGCACAGGTAGCCCTTGGGGAATCCTGCACTGCATTGTGGGGGATGAGAGAGGGGGGCAAACCTGGGCGCTACGCCTGATGCCCTGGGCAAGTCCCTTCCCTTTTCCGTGCCTCAGTTTCCCCCTCTGTACCACGTGGCTGGTGATACCGAGGGTCTCTGTTTGTGGAGATCTACAGCCAGGAAGTGCCGGAGAAGCATTCAGACAGCACCGCCCGACCTGCAGCTGTATGGGGCTCCCAACCCAACAGGGTCAAGTGAAAACACCCCTAGGGACTCGGGACAGCTCCCCTTTTATCTCCACTCTGCCAGGGGCACGTCCCCCCACTGGAGCCACACACACCAGCTCCGGGCACACCCCCTACTGCGTCCACCCTGCTCCCTACAGGGCTGAGCTCCCCCCAGCCCCACTGGCCTGGCTAAGTGGGGCAGAGGGAGATGGTGGCAGAATGGGCTTTGCAATGGGGCCAGCCAAACACGAGGGGAAAGGGGGGCGGTTAGAGCACAGAGGGTGGGGGGATGGAGAGCAGAGAGCCGGAGGCGGGGTGGGGGAAACGGAGGTGGGCACCAAATCAGCTGGCAATGGCCGTACCTGGCTTGGTGCTTGGTACAGGCAGCACCTTGGTCTGGCCGCCCCTTTCCCAGATCACCTTCACGGCGCCCACTGTGGCTGAGAAAAGGGAAGACACTCAGTCCCCTGGCTCCTCCTCCCACCCTAACCCCCCCAGCGCTTGTCCCTGCAGCCGGATGGGGAACCCAGGTCTGCCCCGGAGAGAGGAGGCCAAGGAACCCCCGGATCTAAGTCACTTCTGAGCTCTGGGAGTGTTTGGAGCCGGAGTCAAACTCGGGGGTGGCCCCGGGCCGCTCCAAGCTGGGCTACGGGGTCAGCATCCTTGGCAGGGTGGGGGCCACCCACCCAGCTCCTCTCCCACCCATCTCCCCTCATCTGCCCATCCCAACCCAGGCACCCTCTGTCTGGGGCCGGGCCCTCCCACCATGACATCCACCGAACTCCCAGGCCAGCAAGTGATTTCAGTGGGAGCCAGGCACCTAAAGACCTTTGAGGCTCTGGGCCTGGGCAGCTAGGATGCGGTTTCCAGCAGTCCTGGGTCATGTAGCGTCACGGCTCCCGTCCAGTCCCCAGCCAGGCTGCCCTGCGTCGCCCTGGGGGGGATCCTCTGGGGATCCACCGGCTGAGCTGCTACCCAAGGCTGAGTTGCATCCACGCACTCTGAACCCTAGGGGACTGAGCACCCTGCCCAGGGAAGACCCGATTGGCAGCCCCCCCACCCCCCGAACCTCAGATTGGCCTAGGCACGCTAGTTCAGCAGGGAGGGAATTCCAGGAAGCGGCTTGTGCCAGCCGGCAGCACCCGGCCTGTCGCCGCCCCCAACCCCGCTCTCGTTCCCTGCTTCAGGTGCTGACTCGGATTCCTGGCTTCCCCCCGGCTCCACCCTGAGGCCTGACTCCCGCACCAACCACCAGGCCCTGCTTCTGCGCCAACCACTAGGCCTGACTCCTGGTCCTTCCAGCTAGGCCAAACCACCCACGCCCTGGTCGTGGCCAGGCTGCCCCTGCCGGTCCTTTCACCCCTCCCCTCGCGTCATGCAGATTTCCCTCCGCCCTTTTCACTGGGATTCCTCCCCCTTCGCCAATCACCATGGAAAAAACGGCTCCTTCTCCTACAGGAGCAGCCCGCCCAGGGACCAGTCTCCCAGGGGAAGTGATGGAGCGCTAGACCTGACCCATCCCACCTTGGCTGCCATGGGGGGTCCAATAGCCTTTTCTCTCCCTGACCTCTGAGAGGCCACTTAGACCCACTGCTCTGCCCCAACAGCCCATTCACCCTCCTCTGGGCTCCCAGGGGAGCTGCATCTCCCAGTTGTATCGCCGGTCTGGGGCGGCAGATTCTGCATGTGGCTGGAGCATTTTCCTGCCCCACGGGCTGCAGTGGGGAAAAGGGGAGTGCAGAGCCCAGGTGTGGGGGGCGGGGCAGGGGACAGGGCCATGGGTAGCAACGTAACCTCTTGTGTTCCACACAATAGCTCCATTCTAAACGGTCGCTCACAATAGCCTGTTTACTCACGGCAGGCTGGCTTTGGCTTTGTTCCCGTGATGGCTGCCACATCTGGAAAACATAATCGCAGGGAGAGAAGGGGAGGGAGCCTGAGCTGGGATCGGCGACTGGGGTTTCCCCCGGAGACTTTTCTCCAGTACAAGGTCCCGTTCCCGCTCCCCCGGCACCAGCCTGTCCCTCCTCGGGAGGGATCGTGCCCTTCCACGCGGCCTCAGAGATTCCTCTGAATAACCCATACCAGCAGACTCAGTGATGAGGCCAGTGTTATTTGATGCACCTGCCAGCAGGGGCAGCACGTTTTTACCCAGCTGTGCCAGCCCGCACAAAGCTAGGACCCAATGGCTCCAGATTTGGGGGCCCCCGAGGCAGGGCAGACTCCAGCTCACCTTCGTCATTCATGTAGGTCTGTTCTTCATCCTCCTCCTCAAAGCCTGGGGGAGGGGCAGGGGGCTTCGCCAGAGGGTTTTTTCGGAAGCTGGGAGGAATCATGGCATCCACTTTGGCACCGGCTGGGGAACCAGACGGGCACAGGGTTAGGAAACGGGGCACTGGCACGCGGTGGGGGAAATACAGATCCTAAAAATCCGGGCTCTGGGTGAGCCGCCCGTCCAGGTCAGAGCACTCTGACTCAGCCTGTGGGGGTGCGGGGGGGGGGAATTGTGTGTGTGTGGGGGGGAGCGATAGTGTGTGATGGGCACAGCGGACATGTCAAATGCAACATCAAAATGGTGCCAGTAGACTTCAGGGCACTGCTGTGGGGGGGAAGCTCGCAGCGTTGGAGTCCCAGCTGGCAGGGGCAGGGCACTGCTGTGGGGGGAAGCTCGCAGCTGCCCTGTGCCAGCTCTCCAGAGCGGTGTTGGGGCCAGGCCCTGGGAGGTCTGTGGGGCCCGGCATACACATTCTTCACAACCCAACAGCCCCGAGCCCTGGAGGAACAAGCCAGGTCCCCTGAGCTGCAGCCAGGAACAGGCGCCAGGAGCAGGCTGGGCACATTCACCTTTGGGGGGCTTTGGGCAGGGGGGCATGGACGCTTCCCAGACGCTCTCTCCGTTCTCCTTATCGGTCTCCACAAACTCTGCAAAACACACCGGAAAGAGAGGGGCCTGAGAGCTGGGGGGGGGGGGGGGGGGGGGCGACTGGCAGGGGGAGCATGGGGCAGGCGGGGGATGCTGGGCAGCCCTGTAAGGGCAGGGGGCAGAAGGGACCGGGTGGAGAGGTGGCTGGGGAGAGAATCCCCAGCTCTGGGAGGGGGACCCAGTGTGTGTGTGTGTGTGGGGGGGTCAGCTCTGGGAAGGAAGGGGGCTGGCTGGGGAGGGCTGACTGGGCTTGGGGGCTTGGAAAAAGACAGCTGAGGAGACGGGACCAAGGTCACCCTTCCCCCGCAGCGCACGCCTGTCCCCCACCCACGCACCCTCCAGCACTTACACCCCCACCCAGCGGTCATGTCCTCCCCCCCCACCCCATGTGCCCTCTCCCCCCCATCCAGGCATCCGCTCCCAGACACACACTGCCAATGCATGTGCCCCCCTGGGCCCACCCTGCCCTCCCCCTTCACCCAGGCCCCATTGCCCACCCCCACTTAGCCATCCAATGTTCACGCATCCTCCACCGTGTGTGCCCTGCCCACCCCCACTCCCCACACAGGTGCCCCTCCCTCGAGGTATCTGCCACACACCCGTACCGGTGCCACCCGGCATGCACTGACGCCCGGCTCACCCACCCATGCAAACCCAGCCCCTGTGCCCAGAATTTGCACCCGGAGCCCTCGAGAAGGGGGGAACCCACCTAACTTCTCCGCGTAATCCTCATCCAGGCTCAAGGGCATCAGGGTCTTCTTGGTGTTGGAGACGAAGTACTCCACCACATCGGCCAGGGAGAAGCAGTGATGCTGGGGGGGAGGGGGGGTAGAGATCCTGTCAACTTCAGCTCTTGGCCACTCTCAGGTCCCTGCCACTGAGGGGCTGACCAGGCTTTGCACAACCCCTCTCGGGGCTCCTGCTCCCAGCCTAGCAGCCTGCGGGTGGCGCTCCCGGCCTGCAGGGCTCTCCGCTCCTAGCTGACATCCCTAGTCACTCCCGGGAGGCGGCAAAGGCCCCAGAAGAACCCGGGAGCTGCAGACAGTCACGCCCTGCCTCAGAGAGAACCTGGCCCGTTGGAGCGGATCACGCCTCCAAGCCAGAACACCGCCTCTGCCGGTGACCAGCGCAAGCCCACCATAATGCACTTACCTGTGACTATCCCCCTGGGGAGATATTCCTTCCTGACCCCCTGGTGGCAGGCAGCGTGTGCCCTGCAGCATGAGGGTTGCTAACCCCTGGTACTGTTATCCTAGCTGCTGTAACGGTCAAGGTTATTCTTATTTCTACACCGGTGGCTTTTTGGTTCATGATATAGGGATGAATGGGGGAGCACAGCTGGGTACTGCTGCCCAGAACGGCTTAGCTGTGTGTGTCCTAGGCCCTATAGAGCTTACAGAGATTCTCCTGTAGCGTAAGTGATCAAGGCCTGGATTCTATGCCTGCTATCGCCACAACGCTTCTTGGTGGCTGTGCTCCCAGGAGCCGCTTGATCCCCCTGGGGCCCAGACCCAAGAACCGGCCCCCTCACCGGCTGCTCGACATCGATGACATATTGCTGTCCCACGCGGCTCACTCTGTAGTGCTTCACCACCGGGGCGCTGCAAGAGAAGGGTGGGGAGATTGCACAACCTAACCCTCACACCGCTTGTGATCACAGCCCGTGTGCACTGGGATTCCCCCCTCAACACTAGTGCCAGGGTTCACCCTCCCAGCCCTGTGTGCACTGGGGTCACCCCCTCACACACACTAGTGCCAAAGTTCACCCTCCCAGCCCTGTGTGCACTGGGGTCACCCCCTCACATACACTAGTGCCAGGATTCACACTCCCAGTCCCATGTGCACTGCAGTCCCCCCTCCCACACACACACTAGCGCCAGGATTCACACTCCCAGCCCCATGTACACCCCCGCATACACTAGTGTCAGGCCTGCCCCCTTCCAGCCCTGGGGCCACCCCACCCCCCCATCAGGCAGCCCCCACCCATCCCCCGCCTTCTCACCCGTTCAGCATCTGACGCGTGGTCACCGAGATGCTCTTCCCGTCGCCCCCTGGGCGCAGCAGCATGTTGCCGCAGTCCGGGTTCCTCTCCAGCAGCACCTGGGCCTCTGTCCTGGAGACCTTGAAATAGCAGCTGGGACATGCAGGAGAAAGGACAGGACCCAGTTCACGTGCCAGGCCCTCCCTGTGCGACCCGGGACTCTCAACCCCCCTCGAGCCGCTGGCCCGTGGCCCAGAGCCTCTGGCCTATTGCAGCTCTGAGACCATCAGGATGGGTGAGACCAAGCCAGCCAAGCCCCCCTGCTGCTCAATCCCCCCCCCCGCCCCCCCATTGGGCTGGCGCTAGCATGGACAGCCTAGGTACCAGGGGCCAGTCGGCTCTCCTGCCCCAGAGCACAGCCAGAGGGCGGGAGACAACGGGACAACGAGGCCGTCGGATGGCCTGGGATCACTGCTGGGGGGAGTGCCAGGGGGCGGGTTACCGGTACTGTGGGTCAGTGGTGCAGCAGGAGCGGGGACGCCAGACAGGCTGGACCGGTGGCCTGGCACGACATGGCAGGATGGAGGATGCCAGACAAGCCGGACTACTGAGCGGCGCCAGTACAGCCGCTCCCCTGCGCCCCACCAGGCGCCTGCCCACCGGGGCACTGGGCTCTCTCTCCGGCCCGGGCATCACTCACTCCGGCATCTCCTCCTCCATCAGCTCATAGTCAAGGGCGCTCGCTGGGCAGCGCTGACTCAGCTGGGCCCGTCGCTCCTGCTCTTTGGAGAGGGCTTCGGACATCATGTAGATGTGGCCGGGAAGCAAAGTCAGGTTGGAGGGGACTTTCATCTGCAGGGACAAGGACGGCACACTGAGTCCCCCCCCCCACTCCGCGATGGCCTACAGACCCGACAGGGGCTTCCACCGACTCCTCCCTCTCGGGACCTCGGCACTGCTCCCATCCCTGGCCTGGGGGGGCCTCACACCCGCTCCCTGCCCACAAATCAGCCAGCAGGAGGTGCCAGTGCTGCTCCCACCTCCTTGCCCCCATCCGCCCCGCCACGGCTCCAGAGCCCTGGTGTGACGGCGCCGTGGACTCTGACCAGCAGGGGGCAGGCTCCCCGCGAAGGGCCTCCAGGGGCCGAATCCAACATGGGGGCTGGGAACCGCTGGGAGGGGAGCCCAGGGTGGGCTCAGAGCACCCGAGGGAGACCTGCCCTGACAAGGCTGTCGAGAAACACAGACTTGAGGCTGGACAAGGGCTCTAGGGTCCTTCAAGGACGAGCTCTCGCCGCGCGGGATACCTGGGGGGTGAGAGACGGGGGGGCAGGAGAGGGGCAGGGCTGTGTCTGCACGGGCAGGGTTGGGGGGGAAGGCGGGCACAGGTGAGTATCTAGGGCGGGCAGGGGCTGAGTGGCGAGGGGTGGGGAGGACAGGATCAAGCGTGTGGGGAGGGCGTACACGGTGTGTGTAGGCTGGGTGGGGTGGGGGTGGGTTGTGCAAGGCGGGGGTGAGCACATGGGGGTGCGAGGGCTGGGTTGGGCGGGGGTGGGGTGGGGTGACGGATTTCTCATTCTAACATCAGCCGGGCGCGTTACCTCCACCACGGTGAGGATGAAACCCTTCCACATCTCCCGAGCCTCCAGGCTCTCGGCCTGCAGGGGAAACACACGTTACTGGGGTAAAACACAGAGCGCAGGGAGGGGGGGAAAGCCGGGGCCGCGCAGGGCGAACGTACCTTTAACTTAACTTCCTGCCCCCTTAGCTTCAGGCTGAGCCCCACCCCGTCCTCGCTGGCCCGGGGGCCGCTCCGGAGGTAGCTGTCAGTCAGGGACACGAAGGTGTCCAGGTCGATCTTCTCCATGTACTGCGGCGGGCGAAGCACAGATCAGTGCGGGTGGGCAGGGGGGTGGGGGTCGGCCAGCCCCACTCCTGCAACCCAAAGCAGGGCCCTCGGTGCCCGCTAGGGAGCCCCGGCTGGCTGGCTGCCCCCCACCTCTTCTCTGGGATGGGGGGTGGGTGGGTGAACACGTCTGGGTTGCGGGTTCAAATCCAGCCCTGCTCAGAAGCACGGCTGACAGGAGCCGGCTGGGTCTCAGTGGGTGGGTGCCCACGTCACCAAACCCGCCCCGGCCATGGGCACCAATTGGCTCCCCAGGCCCGTGGCCGCGCAGGCTGAGCGAGCCTCTCGCCCTTACCAGCAGCTCTAGGGAACGGCCGTGCCCATGGGGAATGGGGGAGAGGGGACTCTTTCCCAGGGCACAGGGATCAAGGCCCTCGCCACCCCACAGCATGGCTGACCCCAGCAAGCCAAGCGGCCCCAGGAGGGACGTCCCCCAGCCAGGGCGAGCTGAGCTAGGAGGGCTGATCCACAGAGGTGCCGAGCACCCTCAGCTCCCAGTGGCTGGGCACCTGCCAGGATCAGGCCTTGAGGAGACAGAGCCCACCCGAGGCTTTCCCAGGTCTGGCCGGGGAGCGCCACGCAGCGGCTCCTCCGGGGGGCGGGGGGGGGGGGGGGGGGCTCCTGCGTACCTGCACGTCTCGGCTGGCGTTGTAGAAATACAGCGTGAGCCCACGCAGGCCTGTCCAGTACTTCTTATACCCCTGCAGGGACGGAGCAAAGGGGCATTGGAGGCTGGGACCGGAGGGGGCGCGAACGCCCCCCCGGCCTCCGCAGAGAGGGAGGCAAGAATGGCCTATTGAGCATGGGCTGGGTGGATACCCGCCCCCCACCAATGCCCTGGCGCTGTGCTAAACCTGGCCTGGCCAGGAACCTGCAGAGAAATGGTCCCAGGATGTTACGTCAGGGAGGGGTGGGAGGTTGGAAGGCGAAGCAGCTCTTTGTGGGAAGGGGAGGGAGACAGTGCCCACCCCCTCTCCCTGCAGGCTGGTTCCATCTCTGCATGGTGGACCCTGCCATGCCAGGGCAGCTAGTCCAGCCAGGCCAGCATCCCCGTGCCTGCCACGCCGGGGCAGAGGATTGGTCTCAGAGGGGGGGCTGCTTTGGTTTCCCTCGGCCGCTGAGTGATGCGTTGTGTGTTTTCTCCAGCCGTGTGGGAGCCCCGGAAGAGGGGCAGCCTGGTGGGGTCCCGTCGCCGCCACTGGGGGCAGAGCCTAGGAGAAAGGGCCGATTCTCGGCACAGGCAGATGCTGGCCTGGCCTGACGTGGCAGCCCCCCCCAGCCCCACATCGGAATCAGCTGCCGAAGGCCCGTGGGGGAGGGCAGAGCCCAGACACCGTCGTGCATGGGCTGAGGAATCAAAGGCTCCGTTGTTCGCGGTTTGCCATCAACAGCGGAGTGTTGTGACCCAAAATAAAGATTCTGCTGCCTCTGCCCCCGCTGCCCGCACCTGCCAACACCTCTGCACCGGCCCCTGGGCCAGCCGGGCCCCACGGCGCCAAATTCACCCATGGCTGTGGGCACACTGAGGGCACGCCCACCCCAAGATCATGACCCTTTGGGCCGTCAGAGGCACAGAAGGGTGCCGAGATCTCACGCTCGCCAGGGACAGCAGCCCCGCGCGTAGGTGGGTACGTGTCAAGGCCACGCGTACGTCAGATGTCAGCATCACACGATGGCAGCCACGTCACGGGCACACGCACCAGGGACGTCACACTCAGGCGTGGCTGTGCACAAGTGGAAGTTGTGCTTGACGGCCCGGGCTTAACGGCTAGAGGACAGGCCTGGGAGTCGGGAGATCTGGGTTCTGATCCCGGCTCTGCCACTGACTCAGTGGGTGACCTTGGGCAAGTCGGTGCCCCGCTCCGTGCCTCAGTTTCCCCATCTCTAATATGGAGCTAATGCTCCTCACCCACCTTTGTAAACCACCCTGAGATGCAGGGCTGGAAAGGAGCCAAGCAAGTGCAGTGCACAGTTTGAAGGTTATTCCTACGGGACACATATAGGGTCACTGCCCATCCCCATACTAATGGGACAATGCCGCTCTTTGCATCTCAGTCCCACACTCTGGGGGCCTAGAATTCTCCAGGCTTCTAAAGAGACCCCAGGTCGTCTCGGCCATCCCGAGAGGATGACACTGCCTGCCGAGATGTCCTTATCCAAAGCCAGCAAGCTGGTGAAAGATGCCTGCATCTCACATGGCGTTGTGTCTGTCCCCTGACTGGAGGAGCGCCTCCCTTCCCATTAGGTTCACGGCGTGAACGTGACAGCGTCTTATCTGCATGCCAGAAAGAGCTGCACTCAGCAATCCAGACGGCAGGAACGTTTAGGGGCCATAAATGCAACCAGGTGAACGAATGCAGCCCGGGCCAACGCGCGTCAATGTCCAAGTCTGTTTCAGCGGTGGATTGTTTGCAGCATTCGGAAAGAGAATTGCCACCTCTCAGGCTGTCAGGCTGGCACCCAGCACCAAGCGCCCGATCCGGGGCCTGGCTAGGTCAATCAGGGTCTCTAGGCTCAGGCTCACACTTTGTCCAACGACCATCAGAAAGAAGGACCCAGGTAAACCACGTGGTTGAAAGTGACAGGGAGCTCAGCTCTGGCAAGAGGAGGGTTTGCGATGGAACAGATGCCCGAGAGCACAGGGAGCCTTCACCAAGCAGACTAGACAAAGCACTTCACAGATCTGGGGGAAGTATCATCGGTCCGACATCCCCCCCAAGATTGCTCTTGCCACTGGGCCCTGCGCTCCCTTGGACACCCATACTCCAGGATTTCCCAGCCCTTGCCGCTTGGATTACCCCAACACTGGGGCTAGCTGTTCCTCTCAGGGGCTGCTGTTTCTAAGAGCTGGTCTCGGTGAGAAAGTTGCACGGGTTTAATTAACTCAAAGGGTGAATTTAAACCGGGGCCAGAGGCCGTGTGGATGCCCCGAGTCCCGGTTAAACCAAGCCAATTTTGGTTTAGCGGACATCGACTAGAAACAGGCTTGAGCGCAACTGAAATGAGTGGGTTCATACCACCCGGTGCACTGGTTGAAATCCACACCTCAGGTTAAGGCAGCGCAACGTTCTTGTCTAGACAAGCCCTTAGAAACAGGCTCAAGCCAGAAAAACCCTATCGGGATTTCAAGTACCCCAAAGCCTGCGGTTGTGACTTAGCCTGTTAGGCAAATAGGGGCTGCCAGTAACACCGGGTGTTGCGAGTTTGCATGTGGCTTCTGCAGGTCTCTCGGTCTACACATGACAGTTAATTCAGATTAAGGCAGGAAGTGGATTTAAAGGGATTACCCTAACACTGGGGCTAGCTGCACCGCTTAACGGCTGCTGTTTCTAACAGCCGGTCTTGGTGACAGAGTTGGATTGGTTTAATTAGCTCAAAGGGTGAATTTAAACCGGGGCCAGAGGCCGTGTGGACGCCCCGAGTCCTGGTTATTTCGGAACAACTGCAAGCCCAACCCGGCGCCGGCAGGTGTGTCTAGGAGGCCTGTCCCCACGGTACCGAGCCCCCAGCGCTCAGAGGGGAGGCGCCCGGCAGATCCTGTCCGGCGGCAAAGTCCAGAGTCTGACTCGCTGCAAAGTCCTGGAGAGCCTGGCCCTGGGCTTCGGGATCGGGGCCGCTTCTGGGGGGTGGGGGGGACTCTAGCTTCTGTCGCCCCTGAGCCGGCTCCCTGCCCGGCTCTCTCCGTGCCAGGGCACTGGGGTGACAGAGCCCGAGCCCTGGGGGGTGGGGGGGGGGGATGGCACCAGAGGGTTCAAGGCCATGGCTCAGCCCTTGGCAACTCAGAGCCTGCCCCAGCCCCGACAGAGCAGGGCCCCGGTCCCAGCCCGGGGGTGGGGGGCCCTACCTTGTCCTGGGGCCCCCTCTTCTCCAGGAAGCCCTCGTAGTAGTGGGGGGGCTGGCTGGGCTTGGGCTTGGCGCCCCGCGGCGGGGGCAGCAGGGCCATGCCGGGCCGGGCCGAGGGCGCAGGGGAGGCTCCGTCCCGGAGTCCCGGAGCAGGAAGCGCAGGCGGAAAATAAAGCAGGCGTCGTGGGGGTTTTGCAGCCCGGGCCGGGCCCTCCCATGCGCGCACCTGATTGGGCCGCCCGGCTCCCTGCAGGTGAAGGGGCCGGGGAGCGCCGGCGAGTCCCAGCCTCGGCCGCGGGAGGAGGCGCCACCGTGCCTCGCCTCGCCCCTGCCCGGGGCTAGTACGGGGGGGGGCACTGCTCCCCACTCGGCCTGGCCTGGGAAAGCAGAGCCCCCCCCACTGCTCCCCCGGCCTGGGAAAGCAGAGCCCCCCCCCTGCTCCCCCCGACCTGGGAAAGCAGAGCCCCCCCCCACTGCTCCCCCAGCCTGGGAAAGCAGAGCCCCCCCCCACTGCTCCCCCAGCCTGGGAAAGCAGAGCCCCCCCCCACTGCTCCGCTTGGCCTGGGAAAGCAGAGCCCCCACCCCCCGCTCCCCTTGGCCTGGGA
Organism: Macrochelys suwanniensis; assembly: GCA_033296515.1. Classification (NCBI taxonomy): domain Eukaryota; kingdom Metazoa; phylum Chordata; order Testudines; family Chelydridae; genus Macrochelys; species Macrochelys suwanniensis. The sequence goes on from CM065799.1 coordinate 7,550,036, forward strand.
AAGCAGAGCCCCCCCCTGCTCCGCTTGGCCTGGGAAAGCAGAGCCCCCCCACTGCTCCCCCAGCCTGGGAAAGCAGAGCCCCCCCACTGCTCCCCCAGCCTGGGAAAGCAGAGCCCCCCGCCACTGCTCCGCTTGGCCTGGGAAAGCAGAGCCCCCCCCCCCCCCACTGCTCCGCTTGGCCTGGGAAAGCAGAGCCCCCCCCCTCCCTGCTCCCCTTGGCCTGGGAAAGCAGAGCCCCCCCAGTGCTCCCCCCGACCTGGGAAAGCAGAGCCCCCCCCCACTGCTCCCCCGGCCTGGGAAAGCAGAGCCCCGCCCCCTGCTCCCCTTGGCCTGGGAAAGCAGAGCCCCTCCCACTGCTCCCCCCGGCCTGGGAAAGCAGAGCCCCCCCCTGCTCCCCCCGGCCTGGGAAAGCAGAGCCCCCCCCCACTGCTCCCCTTGGCCTGGGAAAGCAGAGCCCCCCCCACTGCTCCCCCCGACCTGGGAAAGCAGAGCCCCCCCCCCACTGCTCCCCTTGGCCTGGGAAAGCAGAGCCCCCCCCACTGCTCCCCCCGACCTGGGAAAGCAGAGCCCCCCCCCACTGCTCCCCCACCTCCCTTTGGCCTGGGAAAGCTGAACCCCACCCAGCTCCCTCGTCCTTGAACTGGTTTGGCAGGAGACTCCCCTCCTTCAGCCTGCTTCACCCAGCTGCCCAGCACAGCTGCCCGCTGCTCAGTGCGCCGCTCCGGTCTCGCGGGAATCCGGCCCCCCCCACACAAAGCCCGGGGAGCTGGAGTCAGGCCCCCTGCCCCCAGGGGGTGATATGCTCTGATCTGCTGATTTCGGTTTTCACGCGAGAGCCGCCAAGCCGGCATTGGAATGAGCGGGGTTATGATTTGTACTGCGGCCGCCTAGGCCCCCCCCCCCCGCCCGCACAAACACTGAACAGAGAGAGTCCCTGCCCCAAAGAGCTCCCAGCTTCCACGTAAGATCAGAGCACACGGGGACAGCGCCCAACACTGAGCCCAGGCCAGTGACTTTAGCACCAGCCTGCGGTTGAGGAGGGCGGGCGGACGGCCGCTGAACCCAGCCCTCTCTCCTGCACTGAACAAGGGCCTGTTTCGACCTGTGGTCACGCTGCGGTTGGCTGCCAAGGTTCCTGTTCCCAACTACTGCCTGGGCCTGGAGGTTGCAGTTCGTCTGTACAGCGGGGCCCGGTTCTGCCCCGGTCGGTTTCACAGCTGCTATTCTGAAGAAGGGGGCAGCAGTCACGTTAAGATCCCATTCACTGGAGAGGACCCCACCCCACAAATAAAGGGGGCTGGGGGAGGGGGAGAGCGGCAGTATAGTCCCCCCTCCCCCAGAAGCTGTAGCGCTAGGAGCTGACCCCAACCATCAGGAGGCTGGTGGGACGGGCAGAGAGCGTGGGGCCCTTTCTCCCCGCTAGAAACTGCAGCCGGAGGGGTGCAGAGAGCTTCCCATAGTAGCCAGAGCCTGAGGCGATAGCATCACTCGGCTACGGCCCTGCTCAGCCCTGGGGGCTGTGAGATTCCCTGAACAGGGTCTGGACTCACACAGCCCCAGCGACCTGGCCCTTGGCTGGGGATTGTGAAAGTGCGGGTATTTGAGGATGCTCCCTGGACTCCTGACACTTCCCATCTCCCTGGCCCCATGCCACAGAGCCTGCACTTTCCCCCCACCCTGCAGCCTCTCCTCTTGCACAGAAGCTGCCAGCTCCCCCCAGCACTAGAGCCAGGGGCTCCCTAAGACAGGCCGCTGGCTTGTGAGTCCCCCCACCATCTAACCCTGCTCAGAGCAGAGCGCTGGTTAAAAGGCCAGCGGGCGGCCTGTCCCCACCAGGGCCCAACGGGGAGAGATTTTAGAGGGGAATGTCGGCGTAAGCAAAGCCCGTGGGCCTGCACCCAGGGAGTTAACAGCGCAGTTTCGAGCCCTGCAGGAGTAACCAAGTAACCAAAGGAAATCCCCGGAAAAACACAGGCCAAACTCTTCTGTACCTTGCAGCGGAATGAGGAACTTGGCAGAGCTGAAAACAGGAATTGTTGAATCCCCACCCATGAGAAGGTCAAAATTCAGATCCTCCCCAGCCTGTGTTGCCTGGGGCTATGCCGTTAAGGGCTGAGCTTCCCAGAAGGAGAGGCTGGGCGGGGCATTTTGCTTGTCTTGTTCTGCACAGGCCCTTGGACAGACACCCGCAAAGCGATCTCTTGCAAGCACCGAGTGATGACCAAACACCACACTCACCAGGAGAACCCCGGTTCATAATAATGATCATAAATAGGCCAGGGAGGATTAGATTGTTTCATTTTTAATTAACTCTTACACATAATTCACTCTCATTTCCAACTCTTTGTATATCTTATGGACTCCAATTGCAATGTAGTCATTTATTTTTGCACCGGCAGGATCATTTATTTTTTTTAAAAGCCTCAGATCCTATTTTTAATTTTCTCAGAAGAAAGGTCAGATTGGGGCCATAAGGCCTGTAAAAGGGGAGAGCCGGAAATAGAATAAAATACGCTCATTGCATTTCCAATTAGTTTTTCAAATGACTGACAGAGCCTAAACTGGCATCAAAACGGGGCATTTGACATCTGAAAATTGTACACAGCCTGGGCCCAATCCTGCAGTCGGATCCAGGCAGGTGCCAGGGTCTGCCTGGCCTAATCCAGTTGTAGGCTCAGATCCCATATGATTCTAACTTTGTGTCTTGCAAGTTTGTTTCCAGTGGCTTTTGGCTGCAAAAAGAAAAAGAGGATAATGGACTATTACTGCTTACAATAAAGCCCTTCCAGCCTTAACTCCATATATCGACCCCTGGAATTCCTCCCAAACCTTTAAGGAAAACAAATCTTAGCAGAGAATGGTTTAAAGGGTACTGGATTTAATAAACCAAAAGATGAACGCTGAAGTCAATGGGAGTGTTATCAATTTATCCTGCTTGTAGTACCCACAGGGCTTCAGCCTGTTTGATGTGCCCCTGGTGCTAGGTGCTGTACAAACATATAATAAGTCTCTGCCCCAAAGCCCTTGCAATAAGGTCCGGATATAATCCAAGATCAGTTAATTCTTGAGTCTCCTGCTTGTATTGGTTGTGTCCCTTGCCCCACATTTCATGCACCAGTGGGGTCAAAAATTGATTGGCTGCATAATTGGCATGGGCCACTGGTCAGAGCTTCTTGTACTTCTTGGAACCGATGCTGGCTTGTGCCAATGAGATTCATAGTGCCAAAGATTAGAACGATTAAAACTACAGCGGGGGCAATGTCCACTTAAAAAAATCAACCTTGTGCATCTGCTCACCTGTTTGTTACCTCCTGGTGTGACTAGCAACCACCTGCTTTTGACAGGGCGCTGCCTGCAGCCAGTGTCGCTGCCTGCCCCGTTGTCTGGGTGGGTCTTTCACACAGACACAGGAGAGAGGAAAGACAATTAAAACCACAAAAAAACCTGGCAGCTGCAGGCGCCTGTTATGAAACCGAAGCAATTTCAAGGTGGCGCTGGCCCTTTAAGAACCTGGCTCCTGGAGATTGAATTGTCCGTGTTATCTGTGGCTGGATTTTGCCCCCTTGAGCCCTGCGTGCACCTGACAGGAAGACAGTGCATCTGGATCCTGGTGGCTGCTAGAGCCATATTTATTGAATGTCTTCTGCCCTTCTGAGTAACAATGCCCAAGACACAAAGAGCAGGCGCCCTCTGGCGGCAGAATGGCGGCGTCACGCTGTCAGCAGCCGAAATTTCCATCGCAGCCCCCACCGCACAGGGTCAGCGGCTGTTGGGGGCCGCCTCTGGCTTCGAATCGGAAGGGACCTTAGGAGGTCATCTAGTCCAACCCCCTGCTCAAAGTAGGACCAATCCCCAATTTTTGCCCCAGATCCCTAAATGGCCCCCTCAAGGATTGAACTCACAACCCTGGGGTTTAGCAGGCCAAGGCTCAAACCCCTGAGCTATCCCTCCCCCCTCCCCCATTTGTAATTGGGGTTACAAATAAATATAGCCCCCTTCGCCTATCCTCACAGCGCGCTGGTGGGAGAGGGCCATATTCTCCCCCACCCTGATGTACAAATGTGGGGGAAACTGAGGCACGGGGTGAGTGAGCCAGAGTCAGGGACAGCGCTGGGAATAGAACCCGGGACCCTGCACGTAGTAACTGCTGGACAAACGAGTTGATTCTAAATGAATAAGGGGGGGGGGGTCTAATGGTTACAGCAGGGGGGCGGGGGAGTCAGGACTCCTGGGTTCTATTCCCAGCTCTGCAAAGGGAGTGTGAGCTAGCGGTGAGCGTAGGTCCAATGGGAGCTAGGGACCTGCAGCTGATTGGATCTGGTGTTTGCAAAGTGGGGGGCTCTATGCACCGCCCACACCCCCAGGGACTCCGTGCACCCCCCACCACCCCCCATCTCTCCCTCCAGGCTCCATGTACCCCCCACCCCAGGGGCTCCATAGACCCCCCACCACGCCCGATCTTCCCTCCATGCCCCCTCCCCACCTCCACCCCCCCCCCTGCACCCTCCATTCCCGGCCAGGGGCCCCTCCACCCCCCGCGGGGCTCCCCGGGGCGGGGTGTCCCCGGCCGGCTGGGGAGCGGGAGGCGGGGACAAGCCGGGCCGCATCATCACGTGCTGGGAAGCAGCCGCCGCCGCCGGAGCCCCAGTGTCTGATTCATCCTGCGCCGAGGGGAGGAACAACAGGAACCGGGGCTGAGCGGAGCCATGGCAGGTACCGGCCCGTGGGGGGGGCGGGATCTCCCCTCCTGCTGCCCCCCCCCCCCCACGCGGCAGGGCCCTGTCCCCTGTAGCCCCCGCACCCCACCACCTGCGCTCCCCCCCTGCACCCCTCCCTATCCGGGCTGGTCCCCCCCCCCAGCTACCGGGCCCCTTCCCCCTCGCCACCCGCCTTTGCTGCAGACCCCCGCACGCGGCCGCCCCCCACTCCCCCAGGCTTCAAGCTCCCCACTCCCCTCTACCTGCACCCCCTCCTTCCCCTGCATCCCTCGAGCTGCAGGTCCCTTTCCAAGGTCCTGTTCCTGCTTGGAAAGATCCCCCTGGCTTCATCCACCCGCCTCGGGTATCCCCTCGCTCCGTTGGGGAGCGGGGGTGGTAGGGGGGTTGCCCCCCCCATCTGACACAGAGAGGCAGGCCTGGACTGGCCCTTCCTGAGCCATGGGGGATCCCTGGCTTGTAGTGCGGCACTAGAGCCCCCAGTCCTGCAGGGGGTGGGTGCACAAAGCCCCCAGTCCTGGGTGGGGGGGGGGGAGACGGATGCGGGGGGACTTGGATCTCCCAGCCCCAGTAATCACCGCTTCTGTTTGAGAGTGGGGCAGCCAGCCACCTGCTTATCAAGATGAGTGAGAGCAACATGAACCCCCCCAACCCCCCCACATTTCATGTGCCTCACAGCAAGGGAGCTATAGAATAATGGGGACCCCCTCCCCCGGTCAGAGTTTAGGGCAGTGGCCTCTTCCCCCCGCCCCGGTGTGGAACAGGGCTGGGAGTTAAGGCCCAGCTCAGATTGTTACAAAGCTTTCCTCCTGCGCTGGCCAAACTTGCCACCTGGGGGTAGCATTGGCCCAGCAGGGACTAGTGACAGGTTTGTCCCTGTGGCCGCAGCTGGGAGGGGGGAGCCGCAGGCACTGGGCGGGAGCAGGGACGGACACAGAGCGCAGCAGGCAGCGTGTGGGCCGAAGACCCTTCGGTTTTGAATTGACACTGACCCCCCCCGGGGCTTTCCACCTGACGGGTTGGGCATCTGCCCCATTGCTGGGGGGCGCTGCCTCCCCAGCTCCCTCCCGTCCCTCGCCCTGCAGCCCCAGGGGCAGCTGCGGCCCCATCCCTGCCTCAGCAGCTCGGTAGCGCCCCCCCAGCAAGGACGCTTGGGACGGGGCAGACGCCCAACCCGTCAGGTGGAAATGTTCTTCTCCAATGGGCCGTTGAGAATTGGGTTGTGGTGAATATTCAGGCTCCAAACTGGCTTTTGGAGGGGTTTGCCCTGGGGACGCTCCGGCGCTTGGCGGGAAAGGGACCGAAGGCGGCTGCATCGGAACTCGCCTTCGAATTCAAACCGGGATTCTCAGGCGGTTTGAACTCGGCTCTGAGACGGGGGCTGGGCTGTTGGGACCGGCAAACCCGGCTGGCGAGGGCCCTGCACGGCCAGGAGCGGCGATGGTGTCTGTGCCCATCCCTGCTTTGCGTGAGTCGTACGACCAGCACCCACCTGGCTGGCAGGGCCACGCCCACGCACGCACGCACACCTGCTCTCTGGGCTCAGGCATCTCTGGCTGGGAGCCAGGGGCCACGTAGCCAACTCCCTGGGGGGTGGGGGAGGATTCTCCCTAGCTAACCCACACAACACACCTGCTAGCCGTTCAGAAAAGCGGGTGGTGGGTGCCTTTGGCTGGTGGGTCAGCCAGCTCCGTCTCCTGCCCACGGGGTCCGAGCAGGGACGCTTTGGCAGGGTGTGGGAGGGTGGCAAGGGTTGGATCGGCATAACTAGGACCCTGGGGTGTGGGTGCCCGAACAGCGGGTACCTGGTTTTCTTTTTTTCCTTCTAAAAGAGGCTTGTCCTGGTACTAGTGAAACCGTCCCAGGAAGTTTGGGAAGTTGCTGCTACCTGCAGCTAAAGTGCTGTATATTCCACAGCTGGCCTGTTGCCTCATTTCTTTTTTTTTAAGCCTGGCTTTCAATTTCCTTGGGCTAGAAGCACCCGGAGAACGAAACTATAGGGGGCCAGCTCCGCGGGGAGGAAAATCAGCAGCGCTCCATCCCAGTCAGGGGAGGGTAGGAGCTAGCGTGGAGCACTGGGCTGGGTCTTAGAAACCTGCGTTCAATTCTTGGCCCGCCCACAAACTCCTTGAGCGAGACACTTAAGGTGGCACTAAAATAGCCTTTTGGTTTTATGATAAAGATAATAATTATCATCCCTAGCTCCTCTATGGGCCTTTCTGTTGACCTTAAAAGCAATTCACAAAGGAGGGAAGCAGCATTATCCCTATTGTACAGATGGGGAAACTGAGGCACAGGGGGGCAGTGACTTGCCCAGGGTCCCCCAGCAGGCGTTTGCAGAGCCAGGGGGCTGCCCAACCCCCTCCTCCTCTTTTTTGGGACTTAATAGTGAAGAGCAGTTTTAGGGGCCAAATTTTCAAAGGTGATTGACAAGGGATTTTTGGGGTCCAATTTGAGACCCTTCAGAGGGGGCTGATTTCCAGGAGTTGCTGCGTGCCTGCCCCTCTGCCCCTCAGCTGAGATGAGCGTGCAGAATCACTAGTTCCTGCTGAAAATTTAGGACTTAAAATTTCTTTTTTTGTTTTAAAAATTGCTCGGGTTGTTAAGATCTCGGGTAAAGCCATCATAAGTTTGGGGGTTTTAACAGCGACTCTTTAATAGACTCATTAGTTTATTCTCATGAGCTATTCATTATACTGCTCCTGCATCCTTCCATACCCCACCTATCTGAGGATCTCAAAGCACTTTGCAAGTTTGAGTGAGTTCAGACGCCCCGGCCCCTTGTTAAGTAGATCAGCATGATCATCCTCAGTTTAGATGGGGAAACCGAGGCACAGAGCGGGGCAACGGCTCATCCGACATTGCACAGGGAGTTGGTGGTGGATTCTGGAGTCAGACTAGGGCTCTGTGGCCCTCAGGTCCTTGCTCTAGCCACTAGCTATGACACTTAGCTAGAGATGGGGTGTTAGTGGATAGATCTCACTCCTTTCTCCTTTTCCACAGTCCCCTGCCCTAACCACTAGGCATCACTCCCCTTCCAAGCAGGAACTAGAACTCAGGACTCCGGACTCCTAGTCACCAGCTCCGACCCATTGACCAGGCTCTTTTCTGGAGCTGGGGATGGAACCCAGGAGTCCTGACTCCCACTTCCCCGGGTCAGGCTGCGGTGTTTGTTCCCCAGCTCTGGATGCCGATTCCCCCGGAGCGGAGGAGTGTCTGGAAGAGGACGAGGAGGAGCTGGAGATGAGCTTGGAAGACCATGAGAACGAAAGCGCTGGGAAGCCGGCCCCGGGGGGGCGCAGCTGCATCCTCACCCGGCGCGGAATCACGCTGCGCGTGCTGCTCAAGGACGGCCTGATCGAGCCGGGGGAGGGCGTGCTCTCCATCTACTACCTGGTGAGGGCAGAGTGCTCCCTCGCTGCTGGCGGGTGCGGGCCTGGTGCCCCCCGGGGCACTGGGGGTGCCCATGGCACCAGAACGGCTGCCCTTTGCTCCCACAGCCTCTGTAATGGTGACTGAGGTGCTGTGGGAGGCTGGGTCCCAGCCTGCTGCCATAGGGTTGAGCAGAGGTGGACTAGCCCCAAACAGGAAGCACCACAGCCTGGGGGGGGCTCGCTGATCTTCCTCCTGCTTCTCGGACGGACTCCTCCTTGCCTCGCCATCCCATCCCTGCCCCCTTGATTCCAGCGTCTTCCCCATAGGCCAGCTCCGGGTTCCCCACCACTGCCCTGTGCCCCCTTCACACCCCCAGGCCTGGGTCTTGCCTTGATCCGCTTCGGGGGCCAGAGCGGGTTTTTGGTGCTGGTGAATTGCTCCTGTAGCAAGCCTGGGGAGGGGAGCGCAAGCTGCTCGCTGGGTCGTGTCTGAGAGTCAGTGGAGAGCAGGGCTCTGGGTAGGTGCCTGCACCCCCTCTCAAGGGGCAAAGCTCAGGGCACCTCCGAGGACAGGTGAATCCCCCCTCCTTCTCCTCGCTGGGCCTTCCCCCCATGCCATTGTGGTAATGCAGCCCACTGCTCTCCCAGGGGAAGAAGTTCCTGGGGGACTTGCTGCCCGACGGGAAGATCACCTGGCAGGAGACGGGGCAGGTCTTCAATTCGCCCAGCGCCTGGGCCACGTACTGCAAGAAGCTGGTGAACCCGGCCAAGAAATCGGGCTGCGGCTGGGCCTCGGTGCGATACAAGGGGCAGAAGCTGGACCAGTGCAAGGCGGCCTGGCTGAAGAAGCACCAGCCCAATGCCCCCGCGGCCGAGGAGGTGAGCCGGGCGCCCCCCGCCCCCTTGTTTGCCTCCTGGGCCCCAGGGAGCTCAGTCGGCAGGAACGCCCCGAACATGCGGAACCCCCCTGCGGGGCTGTTCTACCCCGTTGCTGCAAAGGGGGGCACTCACCCCTAAGCTTTTCAAGTGTGTGGGCCCCAGGATATTCGGGACAAGGTGGGGGAGGTAATATCTGTTGTCGCCCTCGTGGCGAAAGAGACGCGCGTCCGCATTGACACACAGCCAGGCCTGGAGGAGAGCTCAGTGCGGCTCGAAAGCGAGTCTCTTTCACCCGCAGAAGTTGGGCCAATAAAAGATGTGACCTCCCCCCACCTTGTCTCTCTAGGTTTTTAAAGGGGCTTCGGCACGGCAGTGCTCAGCGTCACGATGCCTAACGGAGTTAGTACCTGTGGGAACCTACCCGGGGAACGAATAGTTAATAACGGGCTCGTCAGTCTAGCTGACCCAGAGTTGAAAGTTGAAGCGAGACACATTCAAACTGGCAATAAGGGGTCAGTTTTTGCCAGGGAGTGGGATTCACCCGGGGAAGGATTTTCAGGATTTTTGTGAGAGCAGCTGAGCTCTGAACCCCAGGAGAGCAGGAGGGAGGCTGGGAGTCTCCCGGCTGGACCTGATTCGCCCGAGACAGGCCCTAGACTGGCAGGCATTCGGATGTCTGAGTGAATGGGCAGCGGCGCGGCCTTGGGGCACGGCCGGCTGGGATCAGACCCCATGGGGGTGCTGGGGGGAGTTACTTCTTGGTGGTGTTGTGCCAGCGGAGGGTGTCCGGGAGGCTCTGCCCCTGTAAAATGGCCGTTTGCAGGGGCAGAGAGCTGGACCCAGGGGCACAGGTGTCCTTGGGGGTCTGGGATGGGCGGTGAGTGAGAAGCACCAATTCCGTGCTGAGTCCTGCGGGGGGGCCTGTTTGTCCTGCCACGTCCCCTCCTCTCCCCCCCTGCAGAGTTTGGTGAGCGAAGGGGAGGAGGAGGAACTGGCCGAGGAGGAGGAGGACGAGTCCAGGGAAGGGAAAATCGCCAGCTCGGAGCCTGCGCTTGGCAAGAAAGTGGAGGAGAAAAGCAGGAAGCACCAAAGCAAGAGCCTGGTGGAGCCACACACTGCTGGTAAGGTAACGCTGGGTGAAAGGCTCGGCCCAGCCTGCTCCAGCCCCACCGGCCAGCCCTGCCCGCCTAGGACCCTGGTTCCGTACTGGGGTGGCCCCTGTCTGTGCGGCTGCTGTTGTGACGTGAGCTAGCTCGGGTCTAGCCAACGCAAAGCGAGCGGAGTACATCTCCACGCCCCTCCCGATTGCCGTGTAGACGTACCCGTAGATCCAGTTAGCTGGATAAACACACCTCCCCCCGCAAACGAAGACGTAGCCATAGACTCTCCATTGCCCTGCGCCTCCTAGGGGCCCCATCTTCATGGGAGCGGCGGGGGCGGCGCTTGGGGCGGTGGCAGTGTGCGGAGCAGAGCCTCCTGGCTGCCCCTACGTGTAGGAGCTGGAGAGGGGCCATGCCGCTGCTTCCGGGAACCGCGTGGAGCGGCCCCCAACCCTCTGCCCTGGCTGATGTGCCGGAGCGGGGCAAGCCCCAGACCCTGCTCCCCAGCGGGCTGGCTTAAAACGGCTGGCGGGCCAGATCCAGCCATAGTTCGCCCACCCCTGCTCTAGGCGGAGAGAACCGCCGAAGATAAACAATCAGCACCAATAGCGAGGAGCCAACTGGATTTTTAAAGCTTCTTCAGGAGCGTAGGAATTGCTAGCCTGGGTCGGACTGGTGACTCTAACAAATCCAGTGTCCTGCCTCTTCAACTGAATTGTTTTTTATGGCAGTGCTTCAGGACTAACCAAGACCAGGGCCCCGCTGTGCTAAGCACTGAACAGACAGAGCAATAGACAGTCCCTGCCTTGGCCAGCTTACCGTGTGAACAGGCAGAGCAGACAAAGGGTACAGGGGATAGGGAAACACATATGTTTGTACAGCACCTAGCACAGTGGTCCATGGTTGGGGCATCTAGGCGCTACCACAATACAAATCATAAATAACACCGCACAAGCAGAGTGAACGTGCTGGCAGCAAATGGGACAGTGGCAGCACCAGATGCTTCAGAGGAAGAGGTGAGGAATGTTGCAAAGGGCAGGTATGGGGGAACCTGCCCTTAGGGGAGGTTTCTTCCTGACCCCAGGCAGGCAGTGGTTCGCTTATGCCCTGAAGCATGAAAGTTATATATAATTTTATCCTGTCTAATGGGCTGTTTGTCCTGTTGTAGTGATCTCAGGTGGTCACAGAGAGGAGGAAATGGGTAATTTGTTGTTGTTAATAATCCCTAGTTCTTATCTATCATTTCTCATCGGTCAATCTCAAAGCACTTTAAAAAGGAGATCAGCATGATGATGCCCATTTTATAGATGGAGAAACTGAGGCACAGAGAGGGGACGTGACATGCCCAAGGTCCGGCACAGGCTAGTGGCAGAACCAGAATTAGACCCCACGTCCCCCGAGTCCCAGTCCACTGCTCTGTCTACTAGGCCACACTGCCTCCCTGGTTTGATTTTTAACCTGCCAGCATCCCCTTCAGCTGGAGATCAGCAAATCAGGACAGCAGATGTAAACGAACGGTTCATTCTGTCTGGAGGAAGTGAGGTGAATCCCTGGGAACTTGTCTCCACACACGCTCCCTTCCCTGTGCGTGTCCTAGAGGGGCCAGGGTGCGAATCGGACCAAGTGGGGACTGGGCTCTTTGTCTTCGCAGATAACGGGCCCCATGGGAAGAGACTGGAGAGCAAGAACCGCCCCCCCGTCCGTTACTGCACGCTGGGAAGCCGGGACTCTGCCAGGTAGCGCCCCACTGCTGCCCCCTCCCCAGCATCCTCTGCCCAGCTATTACTCGGTCACGCCCCTCCCATCCTGACCTGCAGCGCCCCCTGCTGCTCCGCTCCTACAGCTCTGCCCTGCCATGGTATCGCCACCAGCCATTCTATGTCTGAGGCCGCTTCGCAGACCTGCGGGCTTCCCTCCATCCTGTCCCGCAGCTAGTCCAGTCCTGGGCTTGCCCCCCAGCACACAGCTCTGTCAGTGCTCCCTGGGGGCAGAACAGGACTATCTGCCCGAATCCAACCTGGTCCCCACCTGTCGCTCCCCTGACAATTCAGTTCCGGCATCGTCCCCTTCTCCCGGTCAGTCCCGGTGAGCCCAGCCCCGGGGAGAGAGCCTGACTCCCCCCCCAACTCCCCTGGGTCCTCGGCCCAGTGTGCTGGGGTTCAGAAGAGACAAACCCCCGGCGGGATTTGGGGACACGTGTTGGAGATTGGGGCTCCTCTGTTCCAGGAACCCGCACACGCTGGTGGAAGTCACCTCCTTCGCCGCCATCAACAAGTTCCAGCCGTTCAACGTGGCCATCTCCAGTAACGTGCTGCTGCTGCTGGTACGTACCGGCCTCCCTTTGCCCCCCATCCCTGGAACGCTCCCTCCAGCGTGGAGCTGTTCGGCTAGGCTGCCTGCTGCATCCCTGTGTCTGGGGCCCCCCCAGCTGATTGAACCCCCCATTGGCCCCTGCCTCGAGCACCCCCGCTGGTGCCCAGGGTGGAACAGCGGCCGCACACAGTCCGATCGCTCACCGGAGTAGGGGCAGCTTGAGGGAGGCGGCGGATGACGGGTGAATAACGGGCCCCGATGAAGGATTTGCTGGTTGCCAGGAGAAAGGTGGCACAAAAGCCGAGCCGGTGCGGTGAAGGCAGGCAGCCGCATGCCGGGCGTGTGACCGAGAGACCTCGCAGGCTGGGACCTTCGTCAGAGACTACAGAAAACGATCTCCCCCCACAAGGGGGGCCAGGCTTCGTGCACCCCATCTTCGGCAGGCCACATCAACGTGTAGACCATTAGCAGAGGCCTGAGGGTCCTTCTGGATCAAAGCAAGACCCTGGGACTGCACCATGTTGTATTAATGTTGCCTCGGCCGGAAGGGCAGCTCCCAAGGAATGTGTGTGTGTGGGGTGGGGGGGAGGGGGGGAAGGGATCACAGAGCTGATTGGCACAGGGAGACCTGTTAAACCGCGGGTGCCACCCCCAGAATGCAGAAGACTCAGGGCCGGGATGTCAACCAGACACCTCTTGGTGGAGACTCACGGGGAAGGGGTGTGCAATGCCTTGGATGCAGGGTGGTGGGAACTGAGGGGAGGGGTGCAGGGTGATAGGAGGGGAGGGGAGGGTGTGGGGAGAGGGATGCAGAGGGGTGGGACGGGAGGGAAGGCGGGTGGGAACCGCCCTTGTTTTAAACTCTCCCCCCTGTTCCCTCTTTAGGATTTTCACAGCCACCTAACGAGGAGCGAGGTGGTCGGCTACCTGGGAGGCAGGTGGGACACCAGCAGCCAGGGTAGGTACAGGCCGAGATTTGGAGTTCGTTTCACTGGGGCTGTCCCGGCCATGCCAGGCTCGTCCTAGGCTGCCTCAGGCCCAAGGTGCGAGGCCCCGGTCTGGGCCCAGGGCTCAGCCCCCAAGGGCTCCCAGGCTGAGGGGCATTAGCTTGAAGCAGCTTTTCCCGGCTGAGTGGAATCAGTGTCCGGCTGGGCCGAGCTGACGCTTGGCATTTCTTGCAGTGCTGACAGTGCTGCGAGCGTTCCCCTGCCGGACGCGCCTCAGAGACGCCGATTCGGCAGCCACCGTCGAGGAGGAGGTAACGGATGGGGCGGGGGGAGCATTAGCTGGCCACAATCCAACGCCCTTGTCCCCTGGCTGCGTAGTGTCCCCGCCCCTCGCCGAGCGCGGCTTGCCCGGCCCAGCCGATCCCCGGCGACCTCTAACAGCTCCTCTCCTCTCCTCTCCGCCCCTGCCGCAGATCTGCCAGAACCTCTTCCTGCGGGGGCTGGCGCTGGTGGGCTGGTACCACAGCCACCCCTTCAGCCACGCCCTCCCCTCGCTGCAGGACATCGACGCCCAGATGGATTACCAGCTCAAGCTGCAGGGGAGCAACAACAGCTTCCAGCCCTGCCTGGCTCTCATCTGCGGTAAGGGCAGGGCCGGGCCGGGGGAGCCGGGGAACCTGCCCTGGGGCACCATCCGGCAGCTTGAGACCTGCTGGGGCTCCACGCACCTCAGCCTGGCGCCCCGTGGTGCAGGGCGTCAGGATGCTCCCCGGTAACGTGCTGCGAACCCAGTGGGGTGGGGGAGGGACTGCGAGCCGATGCCCCTCGGTCTAATTCAAAGCACCTCCCGGCGCTCCGGGGAGCTGCTGTTCAGGCCCCGGGCAGGCAGGCTGGGCGGCGGAGGGTGGTAACCCTGCTGTCAGTCCAACTCCTGGCGCTCTCTCCCCACAGCACCGTACTACCACGGCAACCAAGGCGCGGAGTCCAAAATCTCGCCCTTCTGGGTCATGCCACCGCCTGAGGTGAGTTCCACACGGTGCCATGGCCGGGCCTGGAGCCTCCGCCCCTGCTCCTGCCGGCTCTCCGTGCCCTCTGCTGGTTCCCATGGCACGGGGGTGTTCGCCGAAGGAGCAGACCCTGGGCTGCGGGGGGCTATTGGATCGGGGCCCCTGCTGGGGCATCGGGGAGGGGACACACTCTCCAGCTGGGGAAGCGGTCAGACCCCTCTCTGCCTTGGATAAACATCCCGGGCGCCTCGGAGCCATGGCCAGGAAAAGGCCTTTTCCTGACACTTGGGCCGCGACTCTGCCCATCACGCGTGTGCCTTGCCTGAGGCCGGGCGGCGTTAACGCCCCCGGCTCGTCCTGCGGTAACCCAAGGCCGTGCCCGGCTGGAAACCACTCTGCTTCCTTTCCGCTCGCAGCAAAGGCCCAACGATTACGGCATCCCCATGGAAGTGGAGGTCACCTATGTGCAGGACGGGTTTCTCACCAATGACGTCCTCCACGAGATGGTGAGATCCCTACTTGGCGGGAGGGGAACCCGAGCAGGGGCTGTGTGGAAGACTCGCCCCCCCCCCCCCTCCGCCCCCCTAGCCTGGGAGTATTTAACAGCACCGTACACATCTCCTTGCAGTCCTGGGCTGGTCTCAGTAACTTCTTGCTACGGGTGTATAGCACCTTTCCCCCGTAGGACCTTCATGTCTCCTTCCCCATCCTACCAAATGCAGCCACCCCGGGCTTGAGAGTCGCCTCGGGTGGTGAACGAAGCCTCATCTCCACAGCCAGGCGGGCGGGTGAGCGTGTCTCGGGAAAAGGGCTGAGATCATTAGTGTCAGTGTGACACACTCATACCCATGGTGCTCTGTCTGTTGGCTTTAGCCAGACGAAGCAGCTCCACCAGGCTCTCCCCAGCCCTCCAGCGCGTCCTCTCAAACCTTTTGTTCAGCGCCCTTTCAGAGAACGGAAATCCCACGGCTGGGAGCAGGGCGAAACATGCAGACAAAGAACCTGTACGGAGGAGCGGGGTGTTGCTTACCCACAGGGTGGCTATGAGAATCAGAGCCATTACCTGTCAACAGTCCCGAGCAGCAGCCTGGGCACCAGCCCAAACCAACTCCTCCTGTTAGTAAGGAAGAGAGCTAGAGATGGGGATAAGCAGAGACCATCACTAGAACCAGATAGTCAGAGGCCTAACACCCCTCCAAGTCTCTCTAGCTTCCAATCCTCGTCTTGACCAATCCACCAACCTTCCTTCTGCATGGGACAAGAAAGCTCGGGGTTTCTTGGGGCCGACAGGCCAATCCTCTCCCCTCGGAGCTCTTCCCCCACTGCTGCCAAACTGCAGGGCACAGGACCTGCTTTCTGTGGGACTTGAGCCATCGTTCGACTTCCACTGACTCCCCCTTTCCCTTTGCGGCTCCAGATGCTGCTGGTTGAGTTTTACAAAGGGGCTCCGGACCTGGTGAAGTTTCAAGATCTATGGAACCAGGAGCAGACCTACTTAGATAAACTAAAGGTGAGAAAATGGGGTGGAAATGAGGAAAAAAGCAGACCTGTAATATGCCACCTTCAGCGAAGATGGCTGAGAGGATGCGGGGGTGGCTTTTTCTGCCATGTTTTCTAGGCTTGCGCTGAGCTAGGTGAGGGGTTTTTACCACCTCTACATTAGCACTTCCATGGCTGGGGAAGGTTGGATCAGTTGTAGCCGTACGCCCTGTGACTTGCACTGACGTATGAAGCTGTACCGAAACAACCCATGCAATGTGAATGGAGCATGTGGGGGTCTAATCGCTTATACCCGCCCCACTGCTGCAGTCCTTACTCGAGCAAAGTCATCGGAGAACAAGTCTAATGGCCAGGGGGCAGGTAACTGAGCTAGTCTGTCCATGGTGAAGATCTGCTGCCTTGGGTAGAACTCTTTCCTTACCTTTTAGGGGTAGGCCGCGTGCTTGGCCTATGGGGATGGGTAGTTCTAGAATCATAGAATCTCAGGGTTGGAAGGGACCTCAGGAGGTCATCTAGTCCAACCCCCTGCTCAAAGCAGGACCAACCCCACCTAGATCATCCCAGCCAGGGCTTTGTCAAGCCTGACCTTAAAAACCTCTAAGGAAGGAGATTCCACCACCTCCCTAGGGAACCCATTCCAGTGCTTCACCACCCTACTAGTGAAAAAGTTTTTCCTAATATCCAACCTAAACCTTCCCCTCTGTAGGGCTAGGCCCCTCCCTGAGCTGGAAGATGAACTAAGCTGTTTCCATTTCAGGGCTCCCTCGCCTCCAGGACTCCCAAAGATCAGGGCTTCGCCCACGTCCTGGAACAGATCTACAGCCTCCTCAAGCACAGCAGCTGAGGCAAGGCCGGAGCCTGAATGACAATGAACTCATACCCGGGTGCCTTTACACCAGGTGGGGCTCAGCCTGGCAGCCCCACGCTTGGGGAGACCGGCGCCTGAGCCCCGTTCGGAGTGGGCCTGTGAATGTTAGCAGGGACGTTGGATCGACCAGCCTCGAGCAGCTGCTATCCAGCACTGAAGGCCTGCGAGCTCGAGGCATCACGCAGACGACACCAGCGCTGGAGCTCGGGTTCGGTTGCCGCTGGCGGGTACGAGGACGGGCTAGGCGAGTGCTGCTCCTCTAATCCGACGTTGTGGGGTAGCGGGTAGGGCCGACGGAGAGGGGACGGGGGCAGCCTCGCTCCAGGTGGAAGTTATTTGTGGACCGGGTAGTTCTGATTAAAAAAGTTGCTGATTTGTGTTGTGAAACGGCAGCTCTGGGTTACCGCGCCCCACCCATGAAAGGGGAGAAATAGGCTTGGGGAACACAACACCTCCCCCCCCCACCACCACCCTCCCCATGTGTGTTGGGAGACTCCAGAAGGGAATGTGTGTGTAGAACACTCCTACTGGGATTGAGTGATGATGAATCTCCCCCCAGGGGAAAAGGAGCAGCTGGCCTCAAAGCCCAGAGACTTGACTGCTCTTTCCTGGAACAAGCCATCCCAGGAGGATTTAAAGGCACAGCCTGCTGCTAGAGTGACTTCCTGTCCCTGGGAGAGGTTCTCTGGAACAGAAGAGTGAAGTCAGTGCTGGAAGCAGCAGCAGCAGCAGCCTTGTTGAGCCGCAGATGGCAAGTGCAAGCTTTCCCTCCCCCACCCCCCTTAAGGGGGTAGGTGGAAGGGTCAGCCTGGCTGGTCCACTCACGCTGTGGCTCCTTTGGGGTATCTTCACCCCAGGGCCCAAGCAGGGCCACCCGCACTAGGAAATGGTGAGACACACTCACGAGCCGATAACGTGGTTGTTAGCCACGGGGGTTTGCCCGAGTGACGGAGAGGTTCTATTTCCATATTCCATTCCCCCACCCCTGCTGCAGCTTCCTACTTCTGCAGGGGAAGGAGCCCCCGCCCTACCCCCCCAAAGAGAAGGCACACGCTTTAGAAAGAAAAAACATTTAATACTTTTATTTAGAGATTACAAGTCAAGATTTGTGGGCGTGTCCCCCCTAAAACCAGGAGGAACCATAACAAAAAAATCTATAAGATTGTCCCAATTTAAGACTTATTTCAATCCAACCGAGCGGTCGCTGGACCATACCAAAGACACAGGTTTGAAAGGAGAAGGTTAGAAGCCACAACCCCCCAAAATACCAACCTGCTCTTACGGCAGGTCCGCCATCACCGATAGGGGAACTGAGTCTGCCCGGCAGCTCCAAACCTGAGGCTGGTCCCTACTCCTGTTGGCTTAGTGGAAGCAGGATTGGGCCCCTGCAGGCTACCAGCTGCACCAACAGGGGGCCTGGAGCCAGCTCTGAATAAAGCACCCACCAGTCTTGGCCTCTGCTGGGAGTCGGGTCAGTGACAATAGTGACGAGAGTAATAAACGTACATCAACATGCATGGTTAAAAACGTTAAAAAGGTTCTGTTTGTATACGTAACAGGACACCCAATCCGGCTAGCAAAAAAGGTAGAGGAAAGCACTGCGTCATGAGACGATTACATAGCGACAGGCCGAAACCCCTCCCCCCCCACCCGCCAGCAGAGGTGTTTGCTATTAAAAAAAATACAGACACTGAAGCAATGCTGGGGCTAATGTCAGAAGAGCCCAAGGGCCAGTGTTACAGGTGTGTTGAGCCGGGCCTTGCTACGGGCAGGGAGACACCAAGCCCTGGTTGGAGGGGGACGTGGTGGGCTGGGGGCATAGCATGCCCCGGCTGCAACACGCAGGCTGTAACAGTGGCACTGCGGGAGCACCCGTCACCAGCTTCAGTCCCTTGTGCTTCAGCTCCCTCTCAGCAAAGGCGGGGCTAAGAAAAGCAGAGTGGGTACGTTCTGCAAGATGGGGCTTTAGACGCCCCCTGCGGGTTGCCCTTGGAAGCAGCATCTCCCTTGTGCTGCGGTTCAGAGAAAGTGCAGTAAACCTCAAAGCAGCTCCACGGGTGAGAGGGGTTCTCTCGAGGCCGAGCTTCTCTTGGCTTCCAGCCCATCTATGCTGGACACACCTGGGAGAAGTGGGGCAGATACAGGAGCCACTGATGCCCCTCAGGGGTTGTGCTTTGTCCCATTGCCAGCAACAGGATGGGTGCTGAGATGGAAGCATATTTACATACTGAGGGGCAGAAGAGTGTTCCCCCGTGATTCCACCTAAACAGATGCCAGGCCCCGGTAGATACCACCTCACATTCTGCCTAAAGACCAGGTCCCCCCTGCCAAGCGGCTGCTTCTCGCCACCCCGACACTGCTCAGGGAACGGATCGTCACCCCCCGCTGGAACAGAGCTGCTGGGCATGAGGCAGGAGTCATAGAGTCATAGTCATAGATCATCAGAGTTGGAAGGGACCTAAGGAGGTCATCTAGTCCAACCCCCTGCTCAAAGCAGGACCAATCCCCAATTTTTGCCCCATATCCCCAAATGGCCCCCTCAAGGATTGAACTCACAACCCTGGGTTTAGCAGGCCAATGCTCAAACCACTGAGCTATGATTATGTATGATTAAGTAAGGAGAGAAGTATGGCAAGGACCGGTCCTAATAAAGGGCATGAATAGAGGAGCGCCCACAGCTTCCCACTGGACCTCCTTTCCGGGTAATAAAACAACAGGCCCCGAGTTAGGTCTATGAACACAGCAAGGCCTTCTCCCATCACACCAAGACAAGCAGCTCCTAAGGTTTGAAAGAGCCAGGGGCGAAGGGAACTGGGGAAGGCACAAAGATTAGACTAGATCAAGCCAAGCAGTTTCACCTTGGCCTCAGCCTTACCGGGATTTCTAGAGCTTTCATGGGATGGGGAAAAAACACTTGAACATGGAGCAGGAGGGGAGATACGGGCATATTGGTTTGTGCCCATGCCCTATGGGCTAAGTAGCTGCCTTCCCATGACCTCTCATCTACTGGCAATAGTGCCTTAGCCATAATTTGACTATGGCATTATCCCATGCTCAACGCCATACAAGAGCTGCTGGTACAGTCCTTCCTGGCCAAACCAGCCTCTTCCAAGGGGAAGCAGCCGAACCAATTCATCTCTCCCAGTTCAAACCACTCTTCTGTGGTCAGAGGGAGCGGTCGCAGCAGGTGGAGTCTCGAGGCCTGTGGCCATGGGACAGTGCAGAGGCCAGAGACACTATGGGCGGACACAGGCCCTGGACTACACGAGGCGGCAAACAATCCAGCACGGAGCTGAGTGCACAGAAAGCAAGAGGTGGACGCTAGGGGTGACGACAAGGGGGCTATTTAGTGTTTTCAAGCTGCGTAGTAGTGTTACTCTCACTCTCATCTAAGCCCTGTCCTTATAAGGAGCAGGATGAGTGAGTGGGAGAGGCCCATGAAGGCAGCAGGCCCTGAAGCAGCCATGCTTTGCCTCCCGCAGCAGCATAGAGAAATTTGATCCATCACAGCCTCCCCTGCCCCTGTAGCACCCAGCTTCAGTGTTCAGATGGGTGCGAAATGTGGGCAAACAGGAAGGATGGGTCAGTATCTGACTTTCACCCCTCACCCATTTGCCCGTCTCCTACAAGGAGAGGGAGGTTGCTGGTAGTGTTCAGTAGAAGCCAACCCCACCTAAGCGTAAGGTATTTTCCTTGCACAGTTTGATGCCTAGAACCCCTCCTAGAACAGGCCGCATGTCCCATTTCTCTTCCCCTCCCAACACACACAGGTGGTTCTCACTGGACTTGCCCAGTGCTTGGCCCTGAGCTTGCCCGCAAGTAGGGCACATGCACCCTGCTGCACCCACACTCCCAGGCTCTCCAGTATAGCTGACCCGCTTCACATGCTCTCCCCAAAAAAGACAAATGACAAACCAGGAGATGCTCGACTTGGCTTATTGTACAAAGTGGGAGGAGCCTGGCGGGGCTGAACGTACCTAGTTCAAGGCCCAGAAGGAAAGACTTGAATGGGGCTGCCCAGCCCTTGTGGCTTGTTTCCTGCTGCCACCCTTACGCCGATCCAGCGCACGTGCAGAGTGCACACCGTCACGGTCTCACAGCCCCGCCCCGCCGAAGCCTAGTGTTGAGTTACAAAATGGAATGCAGGAGAAGAACAGGGCTCGCCCCTCCGTGAGTTTGTATCAGGTGGGGGAGGAGGAAGGGGAAGGGCCGGGAGTGGGAGGGGGAGATGCAGTTTCACTGAGGTAGCGGGACCAGCACTTCCACGTAGTTGAGTGGGAAGAACCCAGACTGGCCGTTGATCATGCCCTCGTACCAGTTTTCGTCAATCTGATTGGTCAGCGTGATGATGTCGCCCTCCCTAAAGCCCAGCTCGCCGTCGTTTTCGGGTTCGAAGTCATAGAGCGCCTTGCAGCAGGGCTGGTCCAGGTGAGCTGGAAAGAGATGGGCAGAGCCGAGGTGAGCCCGGCCCGCAGGCCAAGGGAGCTCAGACAAATCAGGCCTCACTGAGCAGCCTCAACCCCTGGGACGCCCTTCCCCCAGGGCAATCTTTTCCCTCCTGCACATTTTTAGTTATAAGAATGCCAAGCAATAGGGCTCCCACCTGCCCCCCCGGCGGCTATTCCACAGCATAGCAGGGAATTTCCAGCCCGAGTTTTCCTGTTCCTCCTGCTATCCCATGCTCCCTGCTAAGTTACTTCTCCCTCCTTGAAGGGAGTTAACACCAATCACGAACCTCCCTTAGCCTGTCTTCTTCTCTGCCTTCCTAATCTATCCATTCTTAGTCAGTCCCTCCAGCCCCGAGCCTGCTTGCTGCTCTTCTCAACTATCTCGTTAGTCAATGAAGACTGTTAAACTCCAGCCAGAACGATCCCCACTGGGAAAGTGAGAGAAGTCAGGCAGTTTTCCTTAAAGTCAGAAGTAAGTGTTACTACTTTAATGATCACCGTGGGGAAACCAACGGTCAGTTAATCGGTTAGTTGGTGACTGGGTTAGACTCAATACTGGATGGTAACGGAGAGAACATGGAGCCTATGGCCCAGACTGCCAGGATGGACTAGAGATTTTGGGTGCCTCTGTTATTC
This sequence comes from Macrochelys suwanniensis, assembly GCA_033296515.1. NCBI lineage: Eukaryota > Metazoa > Chordata > Testudines > Chelydridae > Macrochelys > Macrochelys suwanniensis. The sequence goes on from CM065799.1 coordinate 7,571,823, forward strand.
AGGGCTCACCTGGAAACACTGTCAAGGGACCTGATTTGCAGAAAGGGCCGAGCACTTGCCCCTCTGAAAATCAGTCTCCTTTAAAGGGGTGTCAAGTTGGGCACCCAAACATCACGAGTGATTCTTCAAATCTTGGCCTGTGTGAGAAACTCACCCCCTCCCCTTGTCCCACAGACCAATTTTCCACCCCTAATTTTAAGGGGAATTTTAGTGCCCTGGTGGACAGCCCTGGAGAGCACAATCCTCCGTTTAGTCGAACAGATCCAGCATGGATGACAGTAGTTAAAGTGTCCCCTATACCCTGCTCCACCCCATCGATATGTGTCAACTCCGAGGCAGAGGCCCTTCTCTGGGGGAGAGGGGAGTTTCGTTTCTGCAGCCCAGTCAGTCCTTGGTGTCTGTGCTGAGGCTCCCGCCAGACAAGCGGAGGCAGGGGAAGTTGCAGTTTCAAATACAAGTGAAATGTGTCCCCACTACCATCCTATTCAGGTCCCAGAGCCTTTTCCTGCCCACGCTTCTGCTATAGTAAATACACATTCGAGGGCAGTTTGGGTTGGATGGACAAACCCCTCTGCTCCCCCCAGAGGAGCAGACTCTCCGAGGGGCCTCACATTTGTGCAGCACTTTTTATTGGCTCTTCAAAAGCAGCAGATGGGGAGATTGAGGCACAAGGGACTTGCCCAAGGCCACAAAAGTTTCTTTGGCAGAGCTGGGAGCAGAGCCCAGATCCCCTGATTTTCAGTCGTGTGTTTCAGCCACAAGGCCAGCCTTCCCCATACGCAGGAAACAGGAATCTGGGGCATTTGGCAAAGGGGATTTTGTCCAAACTCGCTAAAGTCAGGAGGAAAAATGAGGCGGCTTTCAGAATCCGTGTCTCAAGCGCATTTGCCTCGTCACCACCTGGAGTCCAGCGTTTACCCTCGGGACCCTTTCCAGGAGCGGGCTGTGTGAGATGCGTTGTTGTAGGGTCCCATACACTAGCCCAGACTCCTGACTGCACTACAAGGGGCCAAGTGGAATCCGAGAGAGGAGAACACAACATCTCCGTAGCTCCACTTCCCACTCAATACTTGGGAACTTCCAGCTGTTCAATGCATTTTCTAAACAGATGGGGGTGACTGGCGCCACCCCAGGTAGTTGGATATTAAAAGGCAGGAACAACCCGACATTGGGAGAGGAGGCAGGAAACACCACAAGCAGCAGCCGGTTGATTTTTCAGAAGAGACTTTCCAAATTAACTCTGCATTTCCCAGCTGCAAAGGTTTCCCACAGGCAAAACACAGGGGCAACACAGCTCAGCCCCACACACTGAAGCAAACAGCATGGGTCAGGCCACACAACACAATCCCTTCCTGAGTGCTCAGTACCCGGTCCTCTCCTCCCAACACAGGGTTCTGAACGGACAACCCTCATGCCCCATCAGCATTTTGATGCTGGGCCACTCATTTTTTCCCCAGTAACCCGGACCACCCCTTCCAAAAGCAGACGCACTCCATCCCCCCCTCTCCTGCCTGTCTGAACGGTGCGCCCGAGTTCAAGACCCACTCCAGCACCTCCCCAAAGGGAAATGCAAGACCCGATCTTCTCCACGTTCTGTCTCTTGCTCAATATCACCACTTTCTGCCTGGACCTCCCCCAACCTGGGAAAGTAACTGCAGAAACCCCGCAACAGAGCCACACTGAATCCCCCATCCCCCCCAGTTCTCCCACTTCTCCCTTATCCTACAAAACTTCCACGGCATGCCCAAGTGCTCTTCGCTTTCTAACTGGTCTCTGGCTGTGTTGGCGTGACTGCAACAGCTCCAGGAGGAGTGAAAGGAGACAGCATAGTTGCTGGATGGGCCATATGGAACAGCAACTTGTTTGTAAGATTTCCTTTATGGCCTGAAAAATTTCTATGGACAAAATGGGGTAGGCGCGCTGGCGGAGGAAGAGGGGCAAGAAAGGCAACAAAATAAATGTTTCCTTCCAATGCATCCCGGTGGGGGGAAACTCCAGGCATTTTGTCCATAAAAATGAAATAGACAAGGGCCCAAATCTTCCCTTCAGTTACAACTAGGGTGACCAGACAGCAAATGTGAAAAATCAGGACGGGGCGGGGGGTAATAGGAGCCTATATAAGAAAAAGACCCAAAAATCAGGACTCTCCCTATAAAATCGGGACATCTGGTCACCCTAGTTACAACCCAAGTCAATTGGGTGTGCAGGAGTCGGCAAGGGCAGAATTAGAGCAAAGATTTTTAGCGGACAGACTCAAACCAGAATGAGTTATTTGGTGGACAAAGTGTTAGTGGCTCCAAATGGCAGCTGATGTGAGAGCAGGAGTGAAGAGAGAGAAAGAGAGAGGGAGGTCACACTGCATGCAGCGTGTGGGGGGGAAACTCACAAATACTCCTGCTGGGGGTCCGGGATGGCTTGTCGGATCGAAAAGAGGAGGAAGCTGCTTCCAAATAAAAAGAGACATGCTTAAAACCAATATATAAAAAAGAATCCCTTGGAACAGCCCAAAAAGGAGGGGTCAGTTAGTGGGGAGGGATATGGGATCCTACATCCTGTTAGGTCAATTACAGGGGCTGGAGTGTGCAGGGGGCAGGAGGGAAGGACGACACACAATTTCTCCTATCCACCACTCAGAGACCACGATTAGATGACACCACAGGTCACTAAGTGAGGTGGGCCACTCCAGAGTCCGAACGAAGCGAGGCAGCCAGCCAGCACCGGCTGAAAATGGTCCCACTCGCACCAGTGCCAAAGCCAAGAATAGGGCGGATGTGTGGGCCATGATAGCAAAGGGCCCCTGCTTCTAAACATTTCTGCCACCTCCTGGGCCGTCTGCGGCACATCCGGCACAGGAACATTCTCGTCTCCTCCGAGAGAGTGAATCCCCTCCATTCCCAATGCTGCTTGCTATGTCAGTGCCCACAAAGCACCTGTAACGGCGTGGACAGCGCACCTGTGACGTCTTTACCTGAGACTTTGGGGGTGGGGTTGCAAGAAAAGCCTCCGTTGGACTGGTCGGCATCTCCGAAGTCGTATGTCTCTCTGGGCTTAGGTTTGTACTCCCGCTTGGGGCGTGACGAGGCCTCCTTCATTCTGAAGAGGCAACAGAGACATGGTGAGGTCAGAGCAAAGCTGCGTCTGCGTACAGCGAGACTCGAGCGGCAGCAGCCAGCTCATCCCGCTCCCCTGGCCGTGTTTCCACTGGTCAGTGGGAACTGGCTCAGGCCCCAACTACAGTAAGGGGCCTGGCCAGAGACTGGGATGCCCTCACCCTGATTTCAAAGGACATACCACCTTAGGACCCTGTCACGGAGTGAGGGGGAGTCAGGCCTTGCACCCCTCTGCCTGGGATTCACTGTGACGCTCAGCCCGCCAGTAGAACAGAAGTTTTATTAGGGATGCCAGGAACACAGTCCAAACAGAGCTTGTCAGTACAAACAGGACCCCTCAGTCGGGCCCTTCTGGGGGGCAGGGAGCTTAGACCCCAGCCTGGGGCTCCCTGCATTTCACCCCCCAGCTCCAAACTGAAACCAACCAGACAAACCCTCCAGCAGGCTCTTCCCCTCCCCCGGGGCTCCTCCCCTAGCCTTTGTCCATTCTCCCAGCCAAAGGTGTCACCTCCCAACCCCCGTCCTGGCTCATGTTACAGCCTCAGGTAAAGTCTCACATTCCCAATGCGGCAGGTCCCAGGGAACCTCCCCCGCAACCCTCCCAGGTCAAATCCATCTCGCTCCCTACTCCGTCACAGACCCCACCTTCTATGCTAAACTTTTCAGAGCAGGGACCTTATCTCACCTAGCACATTAAAACACACAACCCTCTCTCCTGCCCCATTCGCACATCACCCCCTGGACAGGTGGGATGAAAGCTGAATATCCCCTACCACAGTTGTGCCCACGCAGATGGAAGAGTCAGACTGTGACTAGCACCATTTCAGACCCAGATCTGTCTACATCCTACACGGATCCTGGGAGGTTACACACCATTCGCTCACTCCACAGAAATTAACACATGAAGCTCTGAACGTTCTTCTTGCGTCACCCACACCTTAGCCATGGCAGGTCAAGGGGTACAGCAGTAGCTCAGAAAACAAGGCATTAGGAATCAACCCTACAGACACAGATACCCCAAGCACCTGATTCAGCAGTTCCATAAGGAATAAAGGGTTTGAACTATGCTATGGAATTTCATACGGAGAAGGAAAAGGTCCCATCCTGGGAGAGATTTATTGGAAGAGACGGGGTAGAAGAAGGCATCAGTCATTTTGCAGTAGGGATGAATGTTAAACTCACGAGTCTCCATGTCCCACCCCACTTTTGGAGGCTGTGCCATGTGTGGATCACTGTCCGAGAAAGAGGGGTCCTTTCCTTTGGGAAGGGGTTACAGAGCTATCTTCTCCACCCAAGCGGACACAGCGAAGGGTTCTGAGAGGCTGAGGTTTGTGTGCAGGTCTCTACTAACCACAAAGAGTCTGTACTGGTTGGTGGAAAGAGAGGGGTTATATCTTACACAACAAGGCCTTGCAACCCCCGTCGTGTCTAGAGGAGTTGCACGTAATTCAGTTCTCTCCCATCTGCCTTGCTCCTACCTCAGCCTCACCTGGGCAGACCAGATTGGTTATGGAATCCAGTTCCCCAGAGTGACTGGCATTGATATCTGTCAATTGAGTCCCACAGCATGACTGACTGGTTTTATTTTCACCATTCCCCCCCAAGCAGAGGTCTGCTTTTGCCCTGGTGAAGGCTCCCCTGTTACCTCTCTCAGGCAGCGAGGGCAAATTCCCACCACTCTTGGAACCTCCTTTCAGAGCATTATCACTCTTTGGCCAGCAGAGGCCACTGTTGCAGTAGTTTGCATTCCCTAACTTTCCAGGATATTCCCAACTTCTGCCCATATTAATTTAAACCAGAGGCTACTTGGCGCGCTGAAGGCGGAACGCAAACACAAGGTAGTATTTCCTTTTCTAGGAGGGGTTTGGCAATGCAACCCCTCCACTGTTCAAACAGCAGAACGGCTGCCATTCACAATGGTTAGTCCACCTGCTATTTAAGATGGTAGGATTGGGTTCAAACTACTTCCCTAGGATGGGAGCTGGGAATGGGGTTTCATCCAGGTGAGACAGAGCAGCTGGGAGAGAGACCACGCAAGTCAGTGCGGTTACATAACAATTTCAAGAGCGGTTCCATGTGGCTTGCTGTCTCGGTGAAGCAACTTACCCAGAGAGAGCACCTGAGGAGCCAGTGGAATTCAGGCATAATAGATGGAGAATAGTCACACTACTTTGCAGGATTTCTGGGGAACATGGCTAGGGTGAGATTCCCTAGCAGGCAGTTCAACACAAGCCCCCAGCTCTTATCTAGCACGTTCCATCAGCAGATCTCCAAGTGCTTTACAATGGAGGTCAGTATTATTACCTCCTTTTACAGATGGGGAAACTGAGGCACGGGGGCAGGGAGGAGAAAGCGACTTGCCCAAGATAATGCAGCATGGTGGCGGCAGAACCAGGAATAGAACCCAGGTCTCCTGAGTCTTTGCCCAGGGGCTCTAACCACTAGACCATGGTGCCCCCCCCAGTGTGGCAGAGCAACACATATTTAATTCTTTCAGGCTCTCTTCGTGACGCAGTCCCTCCCGCAGAGCAGCCTAGCAAGTATGCCTGGAAAGCCACACACATCTGAACACCACACAGGACAGAATCTTTAACACCTCGTTTGAAGAGAAGGTGCATGTGACTGGAGTGTGAATAAAGTTACATGGGGGTTAAGGGAAAAAACTGGTAACAGCAGGTGGCTTGCAAAATTAGCTCCCTGTACGAAGATCCTTATGGCTGGCCGATATTAATCCTAGAGCCTCTTGCTTCTAACAGCCATAGTAAAGATTCCGCAGCCCAGGCCAGGATTCCTCTGAGCCCCAGTGCAGAGCCACTTGGGGAATGCATTTCCTCCTGCTCCTCCGCACCAGACACTAATCTGTATTCCATTTACAAGAGTGTGCTCCAGGGTTCCATCAGCAACATTCCAGGGGACATATGGAAGTCATATGTTTGCCGCACAGTTTACTGAGATACACTAACGTATAGGGAGGACAGAGCAAGAGTTTGCTGAAAAACAAGGAACCACCGAGATCCATCATCTCTGCTTTGCGGAATTGTGCTTTATTTTAGTGGCTGTCACCACCCTGTTACTACTGTTACCCTCCTTCTCACCACCTTTCTGCCCCCTGCCTGTGTCACCTCTTTAAATAGATCACAAGATCTTTAGGGCAGAGACCTTGCCCAACCATGTGGGCCAGCACTTAGGACAATGGGGCCCTGATCCAGATTAGGGCCTTTGGATGCTACTGTAATAAATCAGACACAGAGCCAGACATTCAGATGGCAAGGGAAGCAAGAGGGGGCTAAATGAAAGGTATTTAGCATAATGCTAGTTCATCTTCTTGATAGTGGAGGAGGGTCTGTGTCAAAACAGAATCAAATCAGAAATGCTAACAGCATTCTGGCCACAACTCTTGCATCCAACACCAGTGGCCTGTTAAGAAGCTGCAATTGTTGACATGAACACAGGATTCGGTGTGCGCTCCGCTCTGCTCCCCAGCCTTCCTCCCTACCCCCACCCCAGCTCAAGAAGGAATCAACTTGCATCTTCCAGTTCATTGGGAGCATTTATGTTTTGATCCAGAGATGGCCAAAAGCAGCAAGAAACTCTTTAACCCAGGGAGTATGCAGAGAGGTTTCACAGCAGATGCCAGAAAGTACCTTTTGTAGAAAACTGATCATGCAGACACAGTCACTCACCATGAGTCTAAGAGATGCGGTGATAAAGTTACCCTCAAAGGCTCCTACAGCTTCTAATGCCAGGGAATAAACTGCGGAGGAAGGAGCCAGATATTTTCTGGCCTCAAACTCCCAGGTTACAGTTTCCACCACGCTTCTCTCCTCCCACAGGATCCGCAGCGGCCCTAGGAAGCCTCACCTGCGTTTGAGTTTCTCTGCGAGCTCATCCAGGATCTGCACTGCTTGTCTGTGGTAATCTACCTGGGCATCCACCAGGGCTGAGAGTTGGCTCACTTGCTCAATCTGCAAGGGTCATAAACTGCAATGAGTGGATTTCACACACTACTACAGGAGACTTCTCTTGCTCCCCTGGGGGCTTAAGCACACTGGGAAACGTGCAAAAAGCAGCTTTAAATTTATACGCAGTGAGAAGTCTTAGAATTACGGCCCCTAAAGTTCAGTCATTCGCTAAGGCTCAGCGAGACAGTGGCCGATAGCTTGGCACCTTGGAGGACATGGGTTTAGCTGACATTTTGCATCACGACTGAATGAGTTGTGTCAGCCACGTCCTGACCAAACATGTACACAGAAGAGTCTCCACACTGCCTCATTCATATAATTATCAGTCTCAGCCCTGGGCTGCATCATCAGGGAGGGGTCTACGGAGTCAGGACTGATGGGCATTTGCAAAGCTGTTGGGGGGAAAGAGGGGGCCAGAATGGAAATATCCGGGGGATGGTGCAGGATCACAGCAGGGGCCCATTGGCAGAGGCATGACAGGAGATTCGGTGTCAGTTTTTAGGAGCATTAGGGCACCAGACACTCTGCCTCACCCCCCAATAAAAGCACACAGCCCCCTGCTGCCCCAGATGCACGTACAGGAGTGCTGCAGTTCAAGCGGCACCCAGCAGTGCGCAGACGAGCGAAGAGGGGAGAGAGCAGGGATCTCGAGGGGACACTCACGTCAGTCTCCAGAAGGTTGTGCATACTGGTCTCAGCTATTTCCTTGGACTCTTCAAATTTCTCCAGGGCCTGGCGGAGCTCCTCGTCCGGGATCTTCCCCTGCCGTTTCTTCTTGTAGTCGAAGTCCAGGCGCCTGCCCTCCAGCTTCTTAAGATGGTGCTTGGGAGAGAAGGGTTATGAGCGGTTAAACTAAAAACACGGGCCGGGGCACCCAAACTTTTCCCAATGAACACTGCAAAAAACCAAACCACCCAGCCTCCCACCATCCAGAATAGGCAATCGCTGGCATCACCTTCAGACAGGCTCCCCCGTGGACTACAAGTCCCAGGGTGCAATGCTCCCCAGGGGACGCTGCAGGTCAGGAATGAAGAGCAAGGCGGGGGATGAGGGAACTGCTTGAATCCCGTTCAGCAGAGGATTTATGATTGCCGTGACTATGGTTTCTTTTCCGTTGTTTGGAAACGGCCATAAAGAAGTTGGCAAGAAGGCACATTTCCCCCCCCTTCTGTTCGTAAACTGGAGGGGAACCAACTGCTGCAGTTCAGCATGGGCCTGCTTGCCAAAAATCACTTTTAAAGGAGAATTGCACAGCTGGCCCCTCGCCTTCGGTGCTCTGCTGGGCAGTCAAAAGTCTTTAGACGCAACACTTCGGTTATAAGCCCTGGGCTCGTCACATCTCTTCTGAGACTGAAAGCAGACGGGGATCACGTCTGTCTTAATGTGTCTGTACGGCACTTAACAAGTCTGCGGGCGCTCAGTAAATCTCTGTTATACAGCTAGTTCGGGAGTCAGTTCATGTAGGTCACATTGTAAGCGAGAACCTGTTCTCAGTAGATTTTGACTGGTTTGATATACGTTTCAATGGTTCCCACTGCAAAACCTTGTGATGTTCAAGAGCCTTGTCTCTTGTGAATGCGAGGAAGGGGCTGGCTAGCTGTGAGCAGACCTCCTCAGCGGGCACGGCTGCTGTGATAAAGTATCCTTGTGGGGTTGTTTCTGGGCTTCTCATGATATGTAGGTGAGCAAGAAAGAGACACATGCAGCCCTAGATCTACATTAGTGGGGAGGGATCGCTCAGTGGTTTGAGCATTGGCCTGCTAAACCCAGGGTTGTGAGTTCAATCCTTGAGGGGGCCATTTAGGGATCTGGGGCAAAAATTGGGGATTGGTCTTGCTTTGAGCAGGGGGTTGGACTAGATGACCTCCTGAGGTCCCTTCCAACCCTGATATTCTATGATTCTATGATTTCAGGCTATTGGGACACTGGAACTGAAAGCTGATCAATGGCTTATAAAATGCACGTAAGGCAATGTTCCCATTTGTCAGTCTCAGGAATCCACAATGCAAACAGTCCAAGTACCTGCAGCTACGCAAAGTAAGTCGGGAGATCTAAAGTACATTATGAAGGTAGCTTAGAGTGTGAGTGAATAAATCTGGAGACTGTTGCAAGAAACATCCCCCATCACGGGCTGGTCAAGGAACAGCAGCGGCGGTGGCAGGGGATGTTAAACACACCAGAAGAAAATGCTAGTGGATCCAAGGAAAACAAGGAGAAAGCATGCAAAACACAGGGTAACAAAACCAGTCTACTTCGGCTCCTGCAGCGATACTGGACATTATAGCAGGTGCTAAACACCTGAAGAGGCCAGAGTCTGAAAGAGGAAGGGGGGGGGGAAGAGAAAATCTTCTAAGTTACCTGGATCTCTTTCAGGTCTTTGTCGCACAGGTTCTGGAGAGGATCGATAAAGTTCTGTTTGACTTCAATATCCAGCGAGTCCTTCACTTCAGCCAATCGTTTCATAGCTTCCCCAGCATCAAGAAGTGCATCACCTTCACATGAGAGAAGAAAGGAAAAAGAGTGGGTGATCGAGAAAACAAGCCAGCCAGTTAAAGCCGGAGTTTGCGGTAGCTGCTCTGCGGATAAACTCAGCATGCACAAGCCCCCGCCATATATCAAACACCCACAAGTTCTCATTTGGATCAACTGCAGTAGCATGGCAGGGAGGGCGCATAACCTAGTGGTTAGAACAGGTGGTGTGGAATTGGGACTCCTAGCTTCTAGTTCCAGTTCTGACACAGAGGTGATCTCTGGCAACTCATTTCAGAAAACGCCTACCTTTTCCCCAGGGGTCTGAGACATCCTGAAGGAGTGTCTATATAAAATGGTTGGAACTCTCTGATGCAAGGTGCTACAGAAAGGGAAAATGCTATAGTGGACACAGTTAAGACTTAGGATTAGTCTCAGGGCATTTTGATCCATTTTTAAAAGAAAAATTTCCCCAATGTTGGCAGCAACCCAAGATATTTTTCATTCATGCTTAGTTAACTCAAATCTATTACTGTTAGGTTCAGTTTACACCCAAAATCAAAGATCTTATCAAATATGTTTGTACAAAACCCTTCTATTTTCAGTTTTTCCTATGGCCCTTCCCCTGCCAGGGTGTCTAAAGTCTGACAAGCTAATAATGGAAGATGAACAGAAATGCTTCTGTGATTTATTTTTTTAAATTCCAATGGAAACAATTATGAATTAATAAACTATCTCCTGCAGTGTTTGCAACCCAAGCATTTCAGCACCGGGCTAGGGCAAGAGAATGTGAAAGTGAAATTTACTGTAAATAAAGTGAATCTATTTTCATCGCCTCAGCTAAAACAAAAATGTGCAAAAAGTTATTAAAAACACATTTTTAAACCTGATGGTGTCCCTATAAAGGAGAGGCTGTTTAAAGTAGCCATGTTTTATAGGGTCCTCTTAAAACTTACTCCCCCTTACTACTTTTCAGATCCTATATTGCAGCAATGTTTCCTCCAGCCAAGGAGAAAGCTAGCCAGGGGAATCACTGGAGTACAGCCACTCCCCTAAATATCCTAACTGTTTAATCTTCCAGGTCAGGGAACGTTCTGCCCCACACTATGAAGTGATCACACAGCTGTGAGCTGTCCTGAATCCAGCCACATGGGAAGGCTGCAAAGTTTTGGTGGATTAATACTGCTGTCATCAAATGGCTTCATTCCTCCGCCCCCACATGCCCACAAGTCACGCATGGTTTGCAGTTAAAATTGCATTGTAGGGCTCTGGATCTCTTCCCTTGCTACTTTCCATGTCAAATTTGCTCAGTCAGAAGGTGGTTTCTCCTAGATGCAGAGTTCTCCCAGAGGTTTTAAAAACCAAAGATGGTTCAGCAGATGAGGGAGTTGACTGGGACTTCGAAGTTCTGGGTTCTAGTCCCTGCTCTGCCAGACTCCCTGCCTGACCTTGGGTAACTCAGTTAAATGCTCTGTGCCCCTCTTGTAAAATGGGGATGGCGCTTATAGGGGTGTGAAGAGGATTGTGATTAAATGCCAGGCACTCATTGCAATGGTGTGAGCTGCAGAAGTGGCTACAGTGAGTTATATCAGTACTTTTAATAAGGATTCTACTCTCATTTCTGAGACACCCACTGCACCAGGGAGCCATAGAAATACAAACGTGGTCTGATCCTGCAGGGTGCTGAGCACTTCCCATGAGGTATTGGGAGCAGAGGGCGCTCAACGTTCCTAGAAGGTGCTCAACTCTGTGCAAGGTCAGGGCCAAACCTCCGATCATCCATAGACCTGTCAGCTGCGAGACAGTCTAGACTCCAGCTCACTTTCCTGTAGATGCACCCACTCCACAGGCTTAGACCAAGGGCTTGTTTGGGTCACTAGAGGCAGTGGCTTGGACTTTAAAAGACACTTGAAAAAAAAAAACCGATTAAAGCAGCAGAAAGATGGCTGGGGGCAGGGTGAAGGGTCTAACAAGGCATATCAGGAGCTCGGTTTGCATACACCACTTCTTTAAGAGGCGCTTTTGCCATCTGCTAATCCCACTCCTGACCCCAGTGAAATGTCATTTCCCAATCTGCATATTAACTGGGCAGTTTCCTTTTTTCCTCCACGTGACTCATGTGACCAGGTCAGTGATTTACAGTAAGATGTAAGGAAACCCAGTAACAGGAATTTACTTCCTATCAGCCCACTTAGGCGCTGGCCGGCCCAACGGAGCACTTCAGGGAGCACTCACCAAAATTGGATTCGTCGCCCAACTCCTTCCCATACCGGATCATGCTCTCCCCCAGGAGCCCTTCCGACTGTGGATAGCCAGGGTTTTTCACCTGCCCTCGGATCTTCGACATCGTGTTGAGCATTGTCAGCTTGGCTCTGGAAGCTGGCACAAAGAGACAGCCACATCTGTGTTTGCAATTAGCAGACTTGCCAGCAAGCAGTGACTGTTTGCCAGCTTTTTTTTTTTTTTTTTTTTTAAAGTTACTCCACTAGCCAAGGAAACTTATTGTCTTAGTCTCCCAGAAATATCGCTGGCTCTAAAAAATGGCCCCTTCCAAGACAGCAAGGCAGAAAATAGTTCAGCGCTGGCCAACGAGGTCTAAAGAGAAGTTCACCGGCCCTCCGGTAGTTCTAGTTAATCCCTAGTGTGCTGGAATCACTGAGACTGACTGGACTCTGACAGGAAGGCAGTCAGGCTCCAGGAACGACCCTGACATACTCACCTCCCACCTCACAGGAGACAACTCCATCCCTAAGCACCCCAGAGTCAGCAGCCCGTCGGCTGCATCTCCAACCCAAAGGACATGGGTGACTATTGGACAGGGAATCTGATTTTCTGAACTCTGGGAGGGAGGGATAGCTCAGTGGTTTGAGTATTGACCTGCTAAACCCAGGGTTGTGAGTTCAATCCTTGAGGGGGCCATTTAGGGATCTGGAGCAAAAAATTGGGGATTGGTCCTGCTTTGAGCAGGGGTTTGGACTAGATGACCTCCTGTGGTCCCTTCCAACCCTGAGATTCTATGAGTCTATGAAAACGTCACAAGGACGGAAGCTGCCCTTGAATGAGTGAAACATACCTGGAGAGTGGACAGGGGCGTAATTGCCAAGCACCGGCTGTAAGTCTAGAGAGGTTACACAGGGTGGCATCAAAATTTAAGTTCAGGTTCGCATGGGCCCGAATGAGCTCTGCTAGAAGCAGAAACGCCACTTGCTCAGGGAAGGGGAGGACATGGCTGTCACACAAGCTGCGCCAGCATATTTCCAGTAGAGGGCAGCAATGCTTATAACCCAGTAGCCCGCTGGGAAGGGGCCACCCCAAAGCCAAATAGGCTGGCATTTCTGAGCTCTCCCCACTCTCTGCGTGATAACAGCCTCTCTCCCCTTGTGCAACGGGAGGGGCACCTGAAGGATGCCGGCAGAGCAGGGCTGGCTGTGGGCGCTTACCTGGGTTGGGTTGCAGGTATTCTGTAGTTCTGGTTAATACTTCTGTGACCGCCTTGCTGGTAACGTCCACTTTCTGCAGGGAGAAGATGACCCAACAGCAGTGCAATCCAGTCAGTTCCCACCTCGGAAACGGGCGGAGAGGCACACAGAGCCATCTGTTCCCCTACTCACCTTCTCCATTTCTTTGAAGTCATCGTCGAGCTTGGTCCCTTCGGCTCCACCGACCTTCTCGCTGACCAGCTGTAGAGACACAGTGAACAAGGGAGGGACGTGTCAGTCATGCTAGCGGCCGTTCCATTATGGCTCGGACTGTGCTCTTCCACTCCAGAATGAGGCAGACCCCAAACGCAGCCTACCCCAACTTTACGAGGTTTAGGGTGTTGTAACCCTTATAGGTCTGATCCTGCACCCCTTATATGCACTGAACCTCTCAGTGGCAGTTAGGGGCCCGAGCAGCTGTAAGGGAAACACCACAAAGAGCATGTGGTTCCTTGAAGCCGTGAAAGCTGGTGGTTAGGGTCAGTGCTTCCATGAGACTCTCTCATGGGTTTATTTTTCTTTTCTTCTTTTTTTGAGGGGGAGCCTCAGCTCGTATGCAAGGTGATAGCTTTCGAACACTCCCTGAAAGTCAGAATTGATTGGCTGCAATGTTCCTGGCAATGGTCACAACCCCATTCATTTTGGGGAGCAAGCATCTGGTTAGCTGAGCCACAGCTTCAAGCCCCAACAGTCTTTAGATTAAGGAACTGGCTGGTGGCATCTGCTAACACTTTCCAGTTAATACCTCTAATTCATCTCTGCCCCTTCACCCAACAGAATGTAACCTGTCAACAATGCAAATACCTTCTCTCCCTGACGGAAGAGAAACAATCAGGGTGGGGGAAGGAAGTAATGGGGCACAAGATTCTGGAGCGAAGGGAAGAGAAGCACATAAACCCCTGGCACACGTGTGCATCGTTCCTGGCATAGTGGGAGAACGAGGGGCACACAGAGCCCCTGAAATGAGGGAGTGGGTAGCACTGAGCCCCTGAAATAGAAGGGAGCTCGTAGGGTAAGAATGGAGGGATGCACAGAACACCTGGTGTGTAATGAGGTTGGCCTAAATGAACAGTGTTGCCACCCCCTAGTAATGCTGCTTCAAGGTTCCATTACAGAGTGCATGACAGAGCCTCAAGAAAGACAGCTGCTAATGTGCCAGCAGCATCTTCAAATGCACCTTCAAAACCGCAGCCACCCAAGAAAATGTACAGGTTTCAGAGTAGCAGCCGTGTTAGTCTGTACCCGCAAAGAGAACGAGGAGTACTGTGGCACCTTAGAGACTAACACATTTATTTGAGCATAAAGCTTTTGTGGGCTACAGCTCACTTCATCAGATGCATAGAATGGAACATACATACAATGGAACATGAAGATATATCATCATACTGTTTGTTCCATTCTATGCATCTGATGAAGTGAGCTGTAGCCCGTGAACGCTTATGCCCAAATACATTTGTTAGTCTCTAAGGTGCCACAAGTACTCCTCGTTCTCTTTACAGGAACGTTTAGTCATTCAGATCACCAGACAAACTGCATTTTCCTAGCCTTGGAGAAGCCACAATGCAGCTTCCGAAATTACAACAATCAACTGTTTCAAGTCAGCTGTTTGGGAAGGGCGGGTGCAAGATTTAATCAAGTTTTGTTTAAGTATTAAGCAGGATTCAATGCTGCTTCCACCTCGCTTTGGAACATCGGTTCTCCTGATTACAGCGAAGAGGAACCTCAGCAGCAAACAGATCGTAAGGGAGAAGTAGAGAAGGATTCTCTCCTGGTGGTTAGGTGTAGGTTGCAGTTTATCCCTTCTCATGTTTAGATAAAGGGTGTAGGACATTTCATGTCACACCTGCAAAGGAGTTACATACAGAGAAGAGCTACAGCTGTGCAGTCACTTGCACAGCCTAGTACAGAGGATTTTAACAGTATTATTTTGTGACAGTGAAATCTGTGCTAATGGTCACTAATAGTCAGTAAAATTCCAGTCCCTCTACATTAAGCAGCACAGTATGGTAACAGGAGGTTGCATAATAGAAAAAAAATAAATAGTAGCCCTTTGATGGCCTCCAACAGGTTTCGCTTTAATAAATATTTAGAGCTGTGTAAGCATGCAGGGCACTGTACAAACACAGATGCTCCTTGGGGCAGGATCCTCTGAGACGCACAGCACACAAAGAATTAGTAAAATATAAAGGGTCACTGGCGATCAGAGTGTTTTGAGCGTCAGAAACAAAACAAAAACATTTTCAAAAGACCTGCAAACAAACGGGAGAGGGTGAGAAATTGAGCTTGTGCCTCTTTTTGTGCATGTTTCTAACGTAATGGGGGGCTGGAAGGTTTGCGTTTTTTAAAAACTTTTCTTTTGAATTTCGTATGGGGAAAAAAAGCAAGTCTTCGCAGGGCTCTGGCGTACCAACACCGTTAGGAGTGAAGCCTGATTGAGAGGGAAGTGGTTTTGATTCACATAATAAAAACAAGCAGCTTTTAAAACAAACGCCCATGTAAAACTTAAACACTGGCGGAAGGTGGAGGGACAGGAACTTAGTCCCCTTCTTTCCTCAATGCAGGGCACTGGGAGCGCTCCCAGTCCAGGTCATAGATCTCCAGTGAGTCCTCCAGCAAAATAAGGGGAAGACCAGACCTTGCATACAGATTTTTCGAGGCCTTCTTTACACATCAGAAAGCAGAGAAAAAGGTGCACAACGCCATGGCAGTTCTGTAAAGTGCTATGTTCATTGAGGGTTCCACCATGTCAGATTTGCAATTAAAATGAAAAACCTTCTGCATTCAGGTTAGAAACACCCCGTGCTTGTGTACTGTTCTTTCACTTCCTCAGAGGGGGAAAAATAATACCCCTTGAAGGTTTTCCTAGCATATTTTTGCCTTAGAAGACACAGCAATAATATTTTGTGCTTCTATCAGTCTTTCATTCAAGAATCTGAGAGTTCTTAACAAGCTGCACAGCCCTGTTTTGAGGCAGGTATTATCCCCATCTTACAGATGGGAAACTGAGGCACAGAGGAATATGTAAATTACTAATTTAAGACTACACAGCAAGTCAGAACAACTGGGCATAGAACAGAGGCCTCTTGATAGAGCCCTACTCTAATCCCTAGACCACAATCCCTTGCCACACTAATTGGGGGATTCACCAACAAGCATTGCTCAAGGGAGTTAAAAACAAAAACAAAACAAAAAACCAACCCTAGTTTCTAAGCAAAAGACACCAAGATCTGTAAGAAGGTACAGCAAAACCTAAATCCATCTATCAAGGTGTCTGCAGAGCCCATGTCAAGATGGGTGAAAAGGGGAGGTGTTTAAGTAAAAGAGAAAGCTCCTGTTTCCTTGTCCAGACTAGGGTGACAGATGCCCTGATTTTATAGAGGCATGCATCCCTGATATTCGGGGCTGTGTCTTATATAGATGCCAATTCTCCCCTCCCCACCCCCCCGCCATACACCCACACTCCCTGTCCTGATTTGTCACACTTGCTATCTGCTCAACAGAAAGACCTTGCAAAAAGTGCATTAAATCCACCTAAAACAACATTCTTCCCTGCCCATCCAAATATAAAGAAACACTTTCCTCCCAATGCCATTCTGATTCTATGAGCGGATGGCCGTGGAAAACACTGAGGAGACAATACACATTGCCTTAGTGGCAAAGGGAGTCAAGTGATTTTTTTTAGATTTGGTTCTCAAACTATGGGGCAGGCCTCCCAAGGGGGGCGCAAGCTGTGATTTGTTTGTCTGGTGGCTGGGGCTCCTGCTCTCCTCCTCTGTCCCTAATCCCTCACCGGGAGGCAGTGCAACTCTAGCTGTCAGCCCCGGGGCGGCAGAGACAGCACAGAAGTAGGTGGCAATGGGGAGCTAAGTCGGCTGTGAAAAGTGATATTGGCGAGTATCACTTTTCAC
Organism: Macrochelys suwanniensis; assembly: GCA_033296515.1. NCBI lineage: Eukaryota > Metazoa > Chordata > Testudines > Chelydridae > Macrochelys > Macrochelys suwanniensis. The sequence continues at coordinate 7,588,751 of CM065799.1, forward strand.
ATTGCCACCCTTACTTCTGATCTGTGCTGGCACCGCGCCACCTTCAGAGCTGGGCACCCAGCCAGCAGCTGCTGCTCTCCACTCTGCCTTCAGACACAAAAAAGGGGGCCCGATCAAATAATTTTGAGAACTGCTGCTTTAGATGATGGAGCAATGCTAGGCTCCAGAGGGAATCATGCCCTGGGGTGCGTAGCAAAAAGAGATAGGGGCTGTCCTGCAAGACTTGTAGGAGGAATGATTGTTACAGTAGGAGGGGAAAGGACCTTCAGAGTTCCAAAGCACCCCCAGACCTGAGAACCTGGGCTAGCAGGAAAGAGAAAGGAAACTGGATACTGCACAGTTCAAATGGTTCTTAGGATCAGCCTGCAGGGGTATAGATCAGAAACCTGGGTACTAAAGGTTTGTGATCAGAGGACAACCAGGATCAACAGCAGCAAAGTACTAGAAGCAAGAGATGCAGCTCCTTCTTTCCTTGACATTTGCAATTTTGGAAGCGTCATCAGGCCATTCATAGCTGCAGAGGGCAGCACAGATCTCTTCGGGGAAGAAATGCTTGGAGAGCAAACAGCACCTCTGTACCAAAAGGATACCGTGCTGATCAACAGCAGCAGGATAAATCCTTACAAGGGAAAAAAATACAACCGTTCAGTGAAACCGACAAACAAGGGAACCACACTTGAGCCTGGCTTCGGTAACTGGAAGCTAGGTTCATTTTTGAGGAAGGGAAGCTGCGGTTCAGAAGAAGGCTGCAGACTAGTCAGACAAGAGTTGCTGTATTTAACCCATAAACATTCCAAACAGTGGGGGAGTGGCTCAGGTTTCTGCTGTCCAGTCCACCCAGCATGACTCTCGACTGGAAATTACACTTGCCAGGCGAGATTCCTGTGTACCTGTAAATCATGTTGGTCCAGATCACGAAGGGAAATCTCACCAGACTGTCCAGCCTCACAAAGTGTGTACAGGCTACTCTGAGCAATTGTCATCTAATGCAATCAAGCTTTTCCCTATTGCTTCCACTCTCAGAGAAAAGGCAAAAATAGTTAGCGAAGATGATGGAATCAACTTGCCTGGGATGCCACAGGTGGTGAGAACGTACACCTAGGAAGGAGCTCTGACCAAGCCCATCATGCTCCAAACAGAGCCAAGTCACTTCCCTGAAAAACATTCTACCTGCCACCAACCCAGACTGGGGTGTCTATATGGTGGTGTCCTCCCTGATCTACTTGCTGGCAGCAAAAAAGGGAGCTTAGATTTCTGCTGCCTTTTGAGGGGGGCTTTTTGCACAGCCATAGCTCAGAACCCCAGCACACACTTCCACAGGGCAACTACTAAACTAGAAAGAAAGATGAAGACATTCCTTACTAGCGAAACTAAAGGTTTATCTCCAAAGCAGGGAAAACAAGAATCTCTGCCTTCCATTCCCCCACCACAATGGGCAACTTAGGATGGGTCTCTGGACTGGTGGAGCCAAGATGTACATTTCCAGCAGCCAGGCTGCCTTTCCTGCACCTCTCACACTCGCCAAATCGGAACGGATAAGATAATTGTATTGCAATCATTACAGACAAAGAGCCCTCATAAGAAACCCGTAACAATGCACATGCAGGCTGCACCTGTAGCTGTAGAAACACCTCCTTTATTATTATTAAATTCATTTGAGAAGGGTGTGTCTAGCTCTATGCAATTCCATTCCCGAGTCTCCTCCCTACTCATCCACCCATTCAGACTTTCTGCCCAAGAAGCTGCAATAGCCCCAATGAGGTAAGTGCCTATTGTATTCAGGAAGGCATTGCATGCAGTATAAAATACACAGTTCACCACAGTGATTCTGGAGGTTTTAAAACCCTCCAAGACCATAGAGTTTTCCTCACTCGCAGATTAAATGAATCCTCCTTTTAACATTCAAGAAATCCTACTGGTGTTCCTGCAGGGTGGGAAGAATAAGACAGATGCTGCCTCCCTGATGACTCTAATTAAACTGGGAGGCTTCCTTAAGGGAGGGATGAGGGAACATACTGTAAAGAGCTACTCCTTCCCAAGGAAGGAAACAAGTCAGGCTGCATGCAGGGAACGGAGACACTAACTCCCATCCCCCCAAATCGAGCTGCGATAGACTCAAGAAGAAAACCAGCTTCTGAATCTGCAACAGCCTTAACTCAGATTTTGAAACCAAATTTATAGGCACCACATTGTCTTTCCAGCCAGACTACCTGGAGGGACTCTGCAAAGTCAAGCAAGGAGAAGGTTTTTCCCCCCTCGGAAGTGACAGGGAGGAGAGTAGCACAATCTTGGCCAAAGTGTTGTCTCTTTGCTTGTGGGGGAGACAGAGGAAAGTGTCCACACATGAGCCCTTTACACTCTGGTTTGGCTCAGTTGAACTGCAAGGATGGTGGTCACGGATGCTTGGAGGCATCTACATCAGATCAACCCAATGTCTGATACGGAATGGGCAGGACAGCAATCCCTGTTGAGAAAGAGAAGTCAAAGCTGGAACAGGGAACTGCTGAGTCTCTTAAGATACTGACCAAAGATGTAGTGGATGTTGGCTCTCGTATATCCTCTATGCCAGTGGTTCTCAACCTATTTACCATTGTGTACCAATGTGTTACCTGGGCCTCAGGTCGAGAGCCACAGCGTGTGCCCCGACTCCTCCCCACAGATCCCTATGCCCAGCGCCTCCCGCCCAGAGACCCCTCCACAAAGTGGGGCCAGGAGTGGAGCATTGGGTGGGGGCTTGGCTGCAGGGCCCAGCAGCAACCCCTCCACAAAGCGGGGCCGGGTGGCAGGGCAGCAGACCAGACCCCGACCCCGGGGCAGGCTGGCATCCCCGATGCCGACCCCACCACGTGGGGCTAACCAGGCCGGCAGCCCCAGACTTCGCCACGTGAGGCCAGCCCATGACCCTGACCCTGCCTCACCCTGCAGCCCAGACCCCATGACGCTGGACAGTCAGGCAGCTGGTAACCCGGACCTGCACAGCCCGTGGCCTTTAGCACACAGCTGGGCCACAGCTGTGTGCTAACTGGGTCACATGCGGCCCGCGGGTTGAGGGCCGCTGCTCTATGCAATATGGGAGAGAGGCCAAATGAAATGCAGTACCCAAGACTTTAGGCCTTCTCTGATGCCCAGAGATCTAGCTGAACCAAGCAGATCCCTCGAGGGCTGGCTGAACAGAAGCCTTACAATCGTCGCATTTTCTGCCCTTCCTATTTTCTTCATATAATTTTGAAATGGAACAGCAGCAGCAAAACAGAGGTCATAGACTGAGATTCTGAGCAGCAGAGAGAGAAGCCAACAGCGGTCGGAAGGTCCTGAAATTGCCCATTCTTTGTCAGTTGCTGGAACCTGATAGACACCATCATGAGGCAGGTGAACCCTTCAGTCTGGGAAGCGGTAGACTCAAGAGAACAGACACAGAAATCATCAGCATTGCTCAGAGCAGATGGGACAGAGGAGTGAGCAAGACTGTAAAATTCACACTCATTGGCTGCTTTTCTTTACCCCATCCCAGCAGGGCTTGAACACCTGCTAAAATATTCCCCTGCTCCCAGGTCCCTGAAGCAAGTGCTGTAATATTACAGATAGCAAGATCAAGGCAGGGCAGAAACACAAAGCCAAACCCTTCATCTGCCACCCAGCCTTCTTGTAGCAGCAGAGGTGGAATGTTTCTTACAGCAAGTATTTACACAAGGCTATACGCGCCTTGAACCAGCACGAGAGAGGTGATTTCCCTGAAGGACTGTGAAACTCACATCAGAAGGGCAAATTAAAAGGAGGGAGAAAAGAGACCCAGACATGCTCGATTATAAAAGGTGGGGAATAAACCTCACATAGCGTATCCTTTTAGATAAAGATTTAACCATTAAAAATATGCCCAAGATAGCTACGAGCTTCGATTACAAATGACAGGTGGGTGTAGTGTAACACCCTGCCTAGCTCCTGCAGCTCCTCAACTCCAGAGAGGGACATGAGCACCACTGTTCAAAACCCATTTTCACCCCTGGCCCCTACAATCAGAGATGGAAGAGACTCGTTTGGTCACATCTAGTCCATCCCCTGCCAGTGATGGGCTGTTCCCGGCAGTATGTTTCCTATTGCTTTGTCCAGCCTTCTTTTAAACGCACCAAGTCATGGGGTCTTCCACAACTTTCCTTATGGAGCAGGGTGGGAATCAGAACAGTCAAGGTCTTCTCCTGCCATTTGAAAGGAAGGGAAGGGCTGTGCGTGGAGGAAGATGTTCAGAAATGGCCAGTCTACACCTTACATGGATTACTGCAATAGGATCTTGGAGTAAGTCAAAGGAGTAAGAGGGGGTGGGTATGCAGGTATGAGACCAAAGCATCATGGGAACATCTCCAAATAGATCTATGTGGGCAAGACATTTTAAAGAATTCAGATCATGCACAACCCACCACTCACCAACCAGTCTATGCAACTGCTATTCAAGTGGAGGGCAACCAACTTGTAAGAGAAAGGATCAAAAGGGAAATACTTGGTACATTGTGCTGGATACATCCAATAATTACAAACTGGAGAAATGAGGAAGCTTGTTAACTCTATAAAGCAGATGACGACACTTTGTCCTGCCCACTGGTGCCATGAGAGTTTCTATAAACAACAACAACGTATTGAAACATACACACACACCCTCCAAAATTCCCTGGATTATATTTAGTCTGTCTCTGCTGCACTCATTAATCATCCAATCACACTGCAGTGACTAGAAAGGTGGGTTAGGACATGTTCCACAGCCTGGCACGTGTGTTCTCCTAAGACATGCTCAAATACATCCAGCAGCAGCAGCAGCAAACATTAGAAGAGATCATAGAACCACTAGTTTGTGAGTACATCCCCCAAAAGTGGAAGATATAGTCACCCCTCAGATAGCAACAGGATTTTCCTTACAGGACTAGGTCATTAGTAAGAGCATCCAAGTACTGGCTGCCACCAGAGGAAGGATGCCAGAGCAGATGGACTAAAGACCGTACAAACAGTTGTTTGAGTGTGATTTTTATATTAAATCATTGGCCGAAATTTTCAAAACTGCTTGGTGATTTTGGGGGTGTCTGTTTTTGGTACCCAACTTGAGACACTGTAAAGGGGGCCAGTCTCACAAAGAGCTGTGCACCTTCTATCTGAAGTTAGAGGCCTTTAGATGTGTGTACGGTTTTTTGGGTGCCCAACTGTAGACACCCAAAAAATTGCTAGTCAGTTCTAAAATTTAGGCCATTCTGATCTGCCTCTACTGTACAACTTTTCCATGGAGATGTATATATTTGATTCTTCTGATATTTTGCTCTCTTTTAAAACTATTAATGGCAGTGATTTAACACTTTTATAATTGAAAACTAACTTAAGATGTTGCGGGCCATCACTCTGCCTTCCCGCCCCTCCCAACCCCACCCAAAAGCCCCCTCCAATAATTATTTCTTTTGTATTCTTTTGCTGGGACAAAACACATGCAACCACTGAATTCAAAACAATGTCCCCACTATAGTGGAAACTTATCCTTCTGGATCCTGGCATATCAAAGCCTTCCTGGTCCCTACAGCAGCCTTCTGTGAATACGGATTCCCAACAGGAAAATTAAAACAAAAAACAGCCCCACACCACCACCCCTAACCTGCCCAATAGAAAGGGAGGAAGTGCTGTGGGAAAAGCCAGCCCACGAGGTGCTACGAAGTTTTGCATCCAAGATCAATATGCTTAGAACAACAGGAAAGCCCAGTAGACAGAGACACAGCAAGTGGTTAAGAAAATAAATTCTCCTCCAACACACACGCTTTTCTGAGGGCTGTTCATATGAATGCTCAAGAAAGCCACCCTTACTAGCGTAGTTCAGCAAGGGAAAACTCCTTAGAACTAAGCGTAATTCAGGTCATCTTCCCTGGAGGCCGCACCATCATGATTTTCAATAATGGCAGACTAGACAGTTTTAAGTGTCACTGATCCAAGCAACCATTTACTCTGGTGCTACGAGTGGATTTGGACGGTCACTCACGACCCCAATCTTAATGTACCCTTTATTATGGTATTGGACAGCGGGAGCATTGGTGATCACCCCATAGGGTTACCAACTGACCCTGCAGTGCGTTATATTTCTATAGCATGCTCTGAATGAGCCTTGCAGGGCACGGTTGGAGTCAATTCCACACTGCAGCACCGGTGTGGCTCTTGGAAAACATGTGTGTTCCCAGACTGGCAAAGTTTCTGCCTCTTTAGTCTTTGTGCAGTGGAACCATGGATCGCAAGGCTTCTAGCAAAACAAGCTCCCGAAGGGCGGTGTTCTGTGTAAGTACGCGGTGATAACCTTATGGGTGTTTACACAGAGAGCAAGTCTGCTATTCAAATTCCGGGGCCTTGTCTTGGCACAGACCATCTTGTGAAAGGTCAGTTGCCACCTTCCAACCCAGTGCAACTAGAAATAAAGCAAGAATCAAAAGGCATTCATCTAGGCTAGTCTAAATCCACTAGAACATTAGGATGTGCTCAGAGCTGAAGATGCAGAGAAGCTTGAAAAATGAAAGTGTAACCCTATACCTTGGGGAAGGGCCCTGTAACCCCCATATGTATGTAACTGAGATACTTCATATTAAGCATGTCATGCAAGGTATCATGGGAAAGAACAATGGCTTTCAGCAGATCATAACCTATCTAAATATGTATATTATTAGTACATATGAAGTTATGTGTATAGTTGTCACTAAAATATGCCGTGAGCTGGGGTATCGCCCAGTTATTAGATCCCCAGAGACAACAACAAGGGAAGTAATCAATGCTCGGGCGGGTGTGAAACCAGCATCAACAGCCATTGCCCAGCAAGAGAGTTGTAATTCAGTGACTCACTTGGACAAGGCCATACCAGGGGAATTGCTCAACATTGCTTAGTGACTCAGCAATGCCCACCCAATACGCCGGAACTTATGTTCTGCCCAGTCTATAAGTTGAGAATTTCGATTGCATGCTTATCTTTTATTTTGCTAGCTACTCTGACTTTTTGCCTCTCTTTTGTAATCAATAAACGTATTCTAGTGTTTATCCTTACCAGTGAGTTTGACTGAAGTGTTTAGTAAATCTGCTCAGGTTACAAAAGCTGGTGTATGTCCACTTTCCATTGAGGAAGTGGTGAACCAATTAATAAACTTGTATTGCTCAAGAAAGGGTCTTGAGCAGTGCAAGACAGTGTATTCCAGTGGTTCAAGGCTGGGAGCTGGGGGGATTTGGCTGGTGCCTCTCTGTGTGTGATTCGTCAATGGCTCCGGAAGCATTCATGCAATCTAGCCGGGTATGGGGCTCCACATGCGTTTGTACGGAGTGGTAACAGCACCTGGAGGGGTTTGCTGCTTGCCACCAGTAAGGCGTTGAGAGAGACAACCCAGAATGGTGATTAAAGGGGGTGCAGCAATCCCACAGTCCCGGGGTGCACCCCGGGGAGCCTGTCACAGTAAGTCTTTCAGGGGTAAATCACCAAGAGAACATAGAACTGAAGGAAGTTATTGGGTGGCACCGAGTGAATTGGTCTGATGAAAGATCAGCATCTGTATGACAAAATTTCTACCAATCATGACCCCGCTTTTTTAAAGGAGCACAAAGTTATGAGCATTATTTGTGCACAATAAGACGAGTAACTCCTCTCCACTTACTCATAAGCTGTGTAGTAAAGACGAAAAAGATCATTCTTAGACTGGTTTTAGTGAGGAATTGTCCATGGGATCCCCAGTGCTTGGGGGCTTTGCACAACTAGAGCATCTTAGACCTGTCTGCAATTCAGAGATCCAAACATTAATTTGTATAGCAGTAATGCCTAGAGCTGTCATTGTGCTGGCCATTGTACACAGACCTCATACGAGAGTGCTCTTGCCCGGAAGTGCTTTCAATCTAAACAGACAAATGGTTGAAGGAGAAACACCTTGCCTACGGTCACACAACAGGCTGGTGGTAAAGCTAAAAACAGAACTCTAGTCTCCTGATGTCCAGTTTATGACAAACACTAAATCAGGGTTCCCAACCTCTACCACCAGTAGTGCACATACCACATGATCCTGATGGTCCATCCAGTCACTTCCCACCAATTTTTTGAAGAGGTGGTATGAAAACCAGTAAAATTTGGGCATCACTGTACTAGATCTCTCTGCCTCTCAGACCTCATTTCAGAAGGAAGGGAACAATGAAGAGGAATTGAGGAGATAGATAATAGTGCTAGAAAATCTAGCCTGATCTCCGCACAGTGTATTTGCAGCTTATTCATTACATCATTCCTGTTACCATCTTATTTAACCTGCCATTGAGTATCTATGGACCCTGCAACTTCACCAGTTACCTTGGTTGTCTATTCATTCCACTGCCAAACTGCTCATATTAGGAATTCTGCCCTATTTATCTAGCCTAAACTTTTCCTTCCTTAGCTTCACACAATTGCTTTTTACACTGCCTCTGTCTGAGAGTAGGAATAATTCCATTCATTTATATCTATCTGACCACTGGTAATATTCTTGTGCAAGCTCATGTGGAGACTAATATCATCAGTACCTTTGGACAAATGAGTTACAGAAATAATACTCTATTCCACACACTCTCTTCATATTTCAAACACATCTATGGCAGTTCTTAAATGACCCTCCTAACACTGGTTCACCAGAACTGGTGCTTTGGTTTACAGGATTTACAGACTGTTTAAAGACTGGTTTACAGACTGTTTAAAACAGTCAAACTATGAAAGCCGGGTTTTGACCCCTTCTTATGTAGCCGATATCCCCCTAGGAGATAACTGCCGAAGGCCTTGCTTCTGCAGAGATGTGGCATTCAGCAAAAGCAATCTGAACTGATTAATTATGGATGTGCTATTATATTACAGAAATAAATAGACACTCCATTATAAAATCCACTGAACAAATCAGAAGAGCTATCCCTGCCTCTCCCAAAACACACACAACCCTCTTCCTCCTCACTGGCTACCACTCTATGCACAAGGAGCCCTTCCAAGAATGTTTCATGCTTGTCAACGTATCAATGTTTTCCAAGCTAACCTTTCAACAAGTGAAAAACAGTCCCCCTCTCTTTAGGAAAGGGAAAAAACCTGACAATTTGGCCTGGTCTTGGCTAAAGTCTAGTTAGGAATAAGTGCATTGTACTGTGTTAGGGGAAAAGTGCATCTGTGCTTTAAAAATTGACTCATACCGGAGGAAAAAATAATTTCAACATCCATTTTCATTTCAAGTCTCTACCCATATTTTCTCTTGACATTAAGCCTCAGTTAGCAACAAGGATTTGCACCATACATATTTTTTCCTATTGATCATCTCCCATGTGCTCCATAGAATACAAGACAGCTCTTGCCTCAAATTTCTTATCTAATGTATAAAAATTAGGGCTGTCAAGTGATTAAAAAAATTAATTGCGATTAATCGTGCTGTTAAACAACAATAAAATACCATTTATTTTGAATATTTTTGGATGTTTTCTACATTTTCATATATATTATTTCAATTACAACAGAATACAAAGTGTACAGTGCTCACTTTATATTTATTTTTTATTACAAATATTTGCACTGTAAAAAACAAATTGTATTTTTCAACTCACCTAATATAAGTACTGTAGTGCAATCTCTTTATCATGAAAGCTGAACTTACAAATATAGAATTATGTGCAAAACTGCATTCAAAAATAAAACAATGTAAAAGATTAGAGCCTGCAAGTCCTATTTCTTGGTCAGCCAATCACTGAGACAAGCAAGTTACAATTTGCAGGAGATAATGCTGCCTTCTTCTTGTTTACAATGTCACCTGAAAGTGAGAACAGGCGTGTGACGGTGTACCCCATAAAGCTTTATGGGGAGAGGCTTATAAATGTATACATGATGTAACTGGAATATGTTTTATGCTACATGTGCCATGTAACATATCTCTGTGAAAGTTATGACCTACTGAATCTATTCCTCCTGTTTGTATGCACGTATCGTTGTAGTTGAAGTTATGAATATTTGTTTTATATTTGCTGGTTTTATGCATAGCCTTTGTAAGAGCATGGGACCAGGTCTGGAGGAAAGAATGTGCAAGTTAAGTACAAGCACTTAACAGACAAAAGAAGTTGCAGACCCCCATCCACATCGGGGCCTGGTCAGGAATGCAACTGGTTGGGCTGGTTACCGAGGGGTGCATGGACATGTGACTTGCCCATGTGATCCCAAAACTCCATGGTAACATGATGTTACACAGAGAAGGGAAAAAGACTATAAAAGCCCGGGGGAGACCCTTCCATTTTGTCTTCAGCTGGCTAAAGAGAGAGACTCTCCACCCCCCAAGGACACACCTGAAAGAGACTGAACAAAGGACAAAGACAATAGGGGGGTGAGTGATTGCTGGACCCAGGCTAAGAGGAAGATAACAACCTCACTAGGTCCAGTAAACAGGCTATCTGTACACAGGGTGATTAGACATAGAACTGCATGTTCTATTTTATTTTATTTAGTAATTCATTTTGTTCTGTCTGTCACTACTTGGAATCACTTAAATCCTACTTTCTGTACTTATTAAAATCACTTTTTACTTATTAAGTTGCCTGGAGTACGAGTTGTTACCTGGGGAAGGCAAACAGCTGTGCATATCTTTCTATCTTTGAAACAGAAGGCAAACTATTTATGAGTTTGCCCTGTATAAGCTTTATACAGGGTAAAACGGATTTATTAAGGGTCTGAACCTCTTTGGGAGTTGGGCACCTGGGTGTCAAAGGCAAGAGCGCTTCCAGGAGCCTTACAGTTGTTAGTGGACTTGGTTCGGACCTGGGTCTGTGTTTGCAGCAGATCAGTGGAATCTGGCTCAAAACAGACAGGATTCGGGAGTCCCAAGCTGGAAAAGGCCTGGAAGCAGGGGCAGAAGTAGCCTTGGCACACCAGGTGGCAGCACCAAGCAGGTCTCTGTGATCCCAACCCGTCACAAGGCGTTCACATGGCACTGTTGTAGCTGGCGTTGCAAGATATTTACATGCCAGATGCGTTAAAGATTCATATGTTCCTTCATGCTTCAACCACCATTCCAGAGGACAATGCTTCCATGCTGGTGATGGGCTCTGCTTGATAACAATCCAAAGCAGTGCGGACTGACGCATGTTCATTTTCATTATCTGAGTCAGATGCCACCAGCAGAAGGTTGATTTTCTTTTTTGGTGGTTTGGGTAATGTAGTTTCCGCATCAGAGTGCTGCTCTTTTAAGACTTCTAAAAGCGTGCTCCAAACCACGTCCATCTCACATTTTGGACGACACTTCAGATTCTTAAACCTTGGGTCGAGTGCTGTAGCTATTTTTAGAAATCTCACATTGGTACCTTCTTTGCGTTTTGTCAAATCTGCTGTTAAAATGTTCTTAAAACGAACATGTGCCGGGTTGTCGTCCAAGACTGCTATAACATGAAATATTTATAGAATGCGGATAAAACAGAGCAAGAGAGGAAAACATTTCCCCCCCACCCCCCAAGGAGTTCAGTCACAAATGTAATTTATGCATTTTTTTAAAAAACGAGCATCATCAGTGTGGAAGCGTGTCCTCTGGAATGGTGGCTGAAGCATGAAGGAACATATGAATCTTTAGCGCAGCTGGCATATCTTGCAATGCCAGCTACAACAGTGCCATGCGAATGCCTGTTCTCACTTTCAGGGGCATACAAATGTTTAGCATATCTGGCAGTAAATACCTTGCAACACTGGCTACAAAAGTGCCATGCGAACAGGTGAATAATTGTCAATAAGAAGCAGGCAGCAGTATCCCGTCAATGTAAACAAACCTGTTTGTCTTCGAGATTGGCAGAATAAGAAGTAGGACTGAGTGCAGTTATGTAACCAAAAAATAAAATAAAAATCTGCATTTGTAAGTTATACTTTCACAATAAAGAGACTGTACTTCAGTACTTGTATGAGGTGAATTGAAAAATACTATTTCTTTTGTTTATCATTTTTACAGTGCATATTTTTGTAATAAAAATATAAAATTAGCACTGTGCACTTTGTATTCTGTGTTGTAGTTGAAATCAGTATTGAAAATGTAGAAAAACATCCAAAAATATTTAATAAATTTCAATTGGTATCCTATTGTTGTAAGTGTGATTAATAGCGATTAATTTTTTTAATCACAATTTTTTTTTAGTTAATTGCATGAGTTAACGGCGATTAATCGACAGCCCTAATAAAAATTATTGGTGAAGATAAGTGCATAAGAAAAGAGAGAAGTAACAGGTCTCCCCTCCCCACCCAACACAAACACTAGAACTTAAGTTATTGGGGCCCATCAACTTACGGTAAAAAATGTATTTAATGCCACTAACGTCAACTAAGTCACACCTACTTACACTAGGGAAGTTTGACCCCAATGCTGAATTCTTTGCATCCCATATATTAAAGGCAAGAGGCTGTGGAGTGGCAAACATGACAACTGCAGCATGAAGTGGAAGAAGCAGCTGGACTCTGGGAGCCATGGAGGACTCACATGAGCAACTGTGGTAAGAGCCAAGGGAACAGACAGAACTTCTGGCAAATATCAATTCTATTGTATGTACACACACACACACCTCAGAGGCACATGTTAAACACTAGAGATCGAAGAGCACTAAGGGCTTGTCTTCACTACCCGCCGGATCGGCGGGTAGCAATCGATCTATCGGGGATCGATTTTTCGCGTCTCGTTAAGACGCGATTAATCGATCCCCGATCGCGCTCCCCGTCGGCTCCGGAAATCCACCTCATCGAAAGGCGGAAGCGGAGTCGACGGGGGAGCGGCAGCGATCGACTCGCCGCCGTCCTCATGGCCAGGTAAGTCGATTACGATACGCCGACTTCAGCTACGCTATTCACGTAGCTGAAGTTGCGTATCGTAGATCGACCCCCTCCCCTAGTGTAGCCCTGGGCTAAGACTAAGAAGAAGAAAAAAGCAAAAATGTCGTTACAGTTGCCACAACACCCAGCCGTGCACAAGTGCTGAGTTCAACACACATGAATTCATGGGCTACAGAGATGGGCAGAAAAAGTTATTTAGAACCTAGAAAGATTTCCCTCTGAAGAGAAATTGAGGCTTGGTCCACACCAGGAGCACTGTGCAAGAGAAGCAAGTGCCCACTTTTCCTTTGCCATACTCCAATGCCTTCCGCAAGGCAGATGTACTTAGTCAGATATGGCAAGTGAGACAGCCACACAGCTGAAGATTCTTATATGGATCAGCAGGAGCAGAGCCTATATACCATTTGCTATAATGGCAGTACCCCATGTAAAGCAAATATTCCAAACTGAGGAAAATGCCTTCATATATACCAGCGCTCATGAGAAGATTTACCCTCCTTACAAGGAAGAGTTGGGGCATACTCAACTATGGCCTGATTTTTCAACGATGCTGAGTATTCACAATTCCCAGCAATTTTGATAGGAGTTATAGGTGCTCAGCACTACTAAACAAAAATCTGACCCCTAACATTTGTACAGCAATGGTGTATTTCATCCAAGGACTTCAAAGTGTCACTCCAATTCTCGAAGTGCTACATACTAATTATGAGCACGACTTTTCTCTTGCCCCTCGTGGCAGATACTAATGAGATTTTAAATGACTGACTGAGTACAGTGGTAGTTTCCAGAGGTCCACTAATTTCTGCGGCATAAGCAACATTAGGAATTCCTTACCGTGAAATGTAATAAATACTGAGGTACAAGCTACGTACAGAGCATATTTGGCCAATACCGAAGAAATAAATACTTCTAGATAAATACTTCTAGAGCATGACACTTCAACCAATGTTATGGGGTGAGAGAACCTGGAAAGCAGGAATGCCAAGAGAAATTTAGAGCTGATAAGTAGGCAGGAGATTAAGCATGGATTTGCAACACTATATAGCCAGCTCATGTTTGGGCTGTATATACAGAGGCTTCATGTCATACAACAGGTAGGTTATAGATCCACTCTATATAGCTCTAATGCAACTAACTGAAATACTGCATTCAGTTCTGGACATCAACAGAAAAAACAAAAACAGTGGGGAGAGCTCATGGAAGAGAAAAAAAAGATATAACCTAAACAAAGTCTCTTCCTTCGCTAGTTTCTATTCTTCTAGGAGCATTCCAACATGCGACAGCATCGGGATACAGCATGTTTTGTCACACCTCTAGCCTTCACAGCGGGGCGTCCTTACACTCATCCCAATGTTGTTTTGCCTCGGTAATGCTCATCTTTGCTAACCATCAAGATAACTTTGCTAACGTTATTTTCATAATGGTTTAAATGCGAACAAATGCTGCAGATGCTTGGTAGATCATTGTTATTCTTAAGGGGACACTATCAAGATTTGTATGTACGCTCAAATGCAGTTCAATTACCTTGCTGCTACAGTCACAGGTACATTCCAAATCCTGAGTCCAACAGATAACAGTTGCATTTAAGTACCAATGGCCTGCAGGCACAAACAGGAGTCATCCCTTAGCATTTTACTTTTCTCTGATACACAGAGGAGCTTTGTAAGTGAGAATAATCCCAATATATGGTTCTCCAGGTTTGTGCCAGACCAATCTCTCAAATCCCCAAGAACACATGCGCACAAGTGTGTGTCTGGGACAAAAGAGGTTGTGGGTGTTTTGTTTTTAAATGCTTCTCCTGTATAGCAGTTTCAATGTGGTTAAGATCAGAAACTGGTTTGGGGGGGGGGGGCACTTTCTTACTCAAGAGATCTGCTCTGTGGGTGTATATTCAGAGTGATATCTGCACACACTGATAAAGGTAACTTTATCAACAGAACTTGGGAGGAGGAGCTGGACTCTATTCTGACGGCATCAATTGAATGCTTAATAAGTTTTCATTGCTGGGGATGATGCCTGAGCTAGCAAGAAGCCCGCTTGACTTTCAGATCCTAGCGTGAATTCTGAAGGGTTGTCAGAGTTAGAAAAAGCACCTTTAAAACTTGTTAACGGAGCAAACTTGACCTTGTAGCCACTGAACGATAAGACTGCATCCTGGGGTGGGGGTGTCCATGTTTAAGTCACTTTTCAGAACAGCACACCAAATACTAGTGACACTATCAGGTGTTATTATCTGGTAGTTAGTATGCAATAAGAGGATTCTGAAATACCCAGTGGCTCCAAGTGACAAGTTTTATTAATAAGATAGCAGCAGCAAAGCTAATTAAACAAGTCACAATAAAAGGCCTTCTTTGGAAGAGACAGTAGCATGGTTCTTAATGACCTTCTTGATTGTCTTGCAGTATTACTGCAACAGGGTTGAATCCCAGGAGCCCAGATGTCTCATAACAGACTGAATCAACATGGGCCTTGCTACAGCTGGCTGCTGAGTTCCAAACCTGGGCATATCAGCCTCAGAGGTGTAGAACTGTCTGTGCGCCCTCACTCTCTCTGGCAGGACGGTTACCATTTCTACAACCTGAGACACAAAGATCAGTTAACACAATACTGAGATAAACACACACCGTTGCTGGACTGGATCCAGGAACAACTTGTTTATCCTCTCTCTAGCTTAGGGATCCGCCACTGCTCTGGCCCTGCCCGCAGAGCACGTCCATTTCCTGTCAACAGCAATCCCTTTCTGAAAGTGATGGGGTTGCAGTTTAACAGGATGGGAGAAGGAAATCAGACACGGAGAAAGGATGCTTTTCTAACCACAAAGAGAGGCCATGACAGGGTCAAACCCCGAAGAAGTTACAGGCATGTCACACACAAGCCTGCCGAGAGAGAAGCTGGAGGTGCCTACAGGGAATTGCTAGGGCTTCCCAAGAGCCTACATCCTTCTCTCTCTGTCACAACTGAGCACAGATCTACTCATGCCTTCCCAGGCGGAGCAGCCTGACTCATGATTTTGAGACAGGATTTCTGCATATATGCAGTGAGAAATGCGATGTGGCAGATAGCAGCCATGGGGGATAATATATTAAATTACCCACATTCACAGGGTAAAGGTGGAATCACTCATCATATGTTAGGCTCCGATCCCAGGACTTGCCTATGGCCCCACGTTAATGATTTACAGCAGATAGCAGGACAGACCACGTCAGAGCTAGAACGCAGAAAGGCTGCTTGTGAAACAACTCAGCAGGGCCCCAAAGCACCGCTGAACTTCTGCGCAAGCAAACCTCCGCAGATGCTGTTAACCCTGGGGCTCATCAGCTGCAGGTTGGTTTGGGGGGTGTCCGTTCTTTGCCAAAAATTTGGAAGCACATTTGGGACAGGTAAGGAACCAGGAGAAGTGTCTGTGAGAGGCAGCAGCACACTTCACCAAGTTGGGCTGCAGCAGATTCTCACACTGGATGGCACCCTCTCCTGTCCTGTTTCATAGCAAATCCCCAATGAGAGTTTCATGGAGGTACAGTTATATTGGCTTGGCAACTCCACGTATCAGAGCAGTGCACTGCTTTCATCTGTGCATGGCGCTTCATGGGCCCCTAACCTTTGCAGAGTAGTGCAGGATACATGGCTTCCAGATCACTGGAAAAGCTGGGGAGGGTGTTCGTTAAGGAGCAGACTCCCCCACACAAAACATACCTGCAATATGGCTACAGCCCAGAACTCAAAGCCCCACATCTCTGCTACTTTGACACCAGAGTGGGATTGATGAGGAACATTTCCTTGGCATAACGTGCACTTTCCCTCAAAAGAGCCTGCAGCCTCCTCAGGAAGGACCTCAAGAAACAGCAAGCTGGTGAAATCCACAATTGTGCTTTGAATCTATACAAGAGTTACAGCGATTCCTCAGAGAGGGTTACCTAGTTGGCTCCAACCACTGCAGAAAGGCAGAAGACCTTCTGCTATGAGGCTGGCAGCTCCTCCAGAATTGCTACTTGTTTGATGGAGGTGCGATGGGACAGCAAGCCCACACAAAGGCATTAATGTATGCAGAATAAGGGAGAGAAATGAGGACGTGCTATAGAAATGAATCTGTTTTTACAACCCTGCCTGCCTGATCTCATCCTTATTTTGCTCCCTCCCTGGGGGGAAGTGTTGGTAGGGAGAGATGGGAGGAAGTATTTCCTTTCTCTGAATACAGGAACTTATCCCCCAGCACCTTCCTGTTTCCTGACACTTTCGATAGTTCACTGACACTCACCCACGACCTACTGATCTTTTATAAAACAAGAACAGTTCCCAACTCTAACACATTTAAATAGATACAAATAGGGGAGAATGGTGTGGCCCAGTCAGTGAAATGAGAACAGGACTAGGAGCTAGAACTCCTAAGTTCTAGGCTTGGATCTGCCACTTTGGCTTTGAACAAGCTGGGTATCCTTCCTGTGTCCTGGATTCCCTCATCTGGCCCTACCAAATTCACGGCCGTGAAAAATGCATCACGGACCATGAAATCTGGCCTTCCCTGTGAAATCTGGCTACTGTAGGGGGTCTCAGTACTGCCACCCTTACTTCTGCGCTGCCTTCAGAGATGGGCGGCTGTTGGGGGGTGCCCAGCTCTGAAGGCAGCGCCGCCGCCGGCAGCAGTGCAGAACTAAGGATGGCAATACCACAACCCCCCTACAATAGCCTTGCAACCCTTCCCTTTTGGATCAAGACCCCCACGGTTACAACACCCTGACATTTCTGATTTAAATACCTGAAACCATCACATTTAAGATTTGTAAAATCCTAGGACCATGAAATTTACCCAAAATGGACCATGAATTTGGTAGGGCCCTCCTCATCTGTAAAATGGGGATAATACTTTTCTCACTCATAGATGAGGGTGTTGAACTGGGCTGTGGGTACTGAGCTTGTACTTCTCTCAACTGCCACCTTTGTGATCAAGAATCTCAGCTTTCATTCAAAAGAAATCTACCAAGCCTTTATGGTTGCAAAGGAAACCTTTAAAACATGCAGGGATTGCAACCAATGCAGCAGCATCTGCCTGAGTTTGCAGACAGGCTGAAAGCATAGCTCAGAGAGATGGGGCTGTTAATGCTGATCTATGACGATAATAGAAACAGTGTTATCATTTTAACTACTTCATTGCAGACAAAGGATGCAAGAAAGGAGAGGGCCAATTGTATGGGCAATAATAGTACGATATACTGTGAGCAATGTCTCTTTTTAGGTGGCTGCAATGGCAAATGTTTGTGTAAGTATTATTACCTAGGACAGAATGGTAAATTCACTGCCAACCAAGTTCACTGTAGAAGAAGTGGGTGTAACAGAACTGAATGCTCCTATGCTTCCCAACTCTCCCACCTCCACAGATGCACACAGCTCGGCAAACACATGAATCGTTTACTTCAGCGATAGCAACTGGCACCTCCCAGGTGCTCTGTGCCTCCCTGCGTCAGACTAGGATGACAGGACTGAAGTATAATGAAGGCTGATTAGCTGAATAGGGGAGTCCCTCTCCAACGTCCTCTCAACAACATACCAGATTTCACGCTGCGTAATACATGCTTGTCATGCTGTACATAGGACACCATGCTGACCCATGTTTAAGCTGTGCTTAAACAAGTCAGGTTTTCCCCAGGCTCTGTCCCTCAAGAGCACATTAATGCTGAAAGCCAGACCTGGAGGACTGCAGGGGATTCCTGGCTGGGTTAATATTAATAGAACATATGCCACATGAGTCATGTTCATCGCTGCCAGCATAACACAATGCTTAACTTCATCAATTCAAGCTCTCCACACCTTTGGATGGGGCAACTGGGGCCCAATCCTGCATGGTGCTGAGCACTCCTGACTCCAATGGGAGTTGGGGTGTTCAGTGCATCACAAATTTGGGCCCCTATTCTGCTTTCAGAATACCATCAGAACACACAAACTCACACAGCCCTACTGATGTCAGACCGTACCCTGGGTTGTCTTGAAGTGACTTCTCCCAAGAACTGTTTGGAAGTAAAATTGAAGCATTTGAACTGATGATTTCAAAACTGGAAACTACCACGACAGAAAAGTTCACAGATGGTTATAAGGGCAGCGAAGTTAGAACTGAGTGTTGTTTCTAGAAACCCTTCTGCTGTGATGATTACAGAGAACGCCTTTTCCATGCAAGGTCGGACATAATGGAATGCTATATCGGAACTAAGCACATAGGAGAAAGAGTATACTCTCATTCAGTGGCTTTCTAACCTTGCCATTTAATATCATCTTCCCCCTTTCTGTTGCAGGTCCCAGTCTGCTTCGCGAACTATTTTCATGTTTCCAACTTAGCCCGTACACTGATTTTTGTTCATAACCATTTACTCTAGAGCAGGGGTAGGCAACCTATGGCACGGGTGCCAAAGGCGGCACGCGAGCTGATTTTCAGTGGCACTCACACTACCTGGGTCCTGGCCACCAGTCTGGGGGGCTTTCCATTTTAATTTAATTTTAAGTGAAGCTTCTTAAAATTTTTAAAAACCTTATTTACTTGACATACAACAATAGTTTAGTTCTATATTAAAGACTTCTAGAAAGAGACCTTCTAAAAACGTTAAAATGTATTACTGGCACGCGAAACCTTAAATTGGAGTGAATAAATGAAGACTCAGCACAGCACTTCTGAAAGGCTGCCGACCCCTGCTGTAAGGTAACGGAGAGCTGCTTTGTTTTGTTTAACGTAAAGATTATCCTGCACATTGCACAGCTAACAACCGGTTTCCCTTCTACAAGGGGATCATATGCTATGCAGCTAGTCCTGAAGTGACACATGTTTCACCCGCAGACATTCCAGAGGAACCCACCACCTGGCCTCTGTATGCAGAATGAAGGAAGTGAGTAGAAAGACAGATATTACTCTGACAGAAGTGCTAAGGGACAATGTAAGGAACTGACTTGATGCAGCTCTGCAGATGTATTTGTTTTAATACTTCTTATAAAGCAGCAACGAAGAAAAATCATAGAATCATAGAATATCAGGGCTGGAAGGGACCTCAGGAGGTCATCTAGTCCAACCCCCTGCTCAAAGCAGGACCAATCCCCAATTTCTGTCCCAAATCCCTAATGGCCCCCTCAAGAATTGAACTCACAACCCTGGGTTTAGCAGGCCAATGCTCAAACCACTGAGCTATCCCTTCCCCATGATCCAATGCATGAAGATGCAAGTGTAAAGCCACAAGAGGAAGAACATGCCTCACGTATATAGATCAAGGAAATGCCAGCCCAGCCTGCGTGAGAATGGGAGAAATTCTATCCACCTCCTATCAGCCGCACTCTCCCCCCCAGCCACAAAGCGATCCTTGTACTGCATGCCTGGGACCAGACATCATCTCCCAGGCATCTCAGTGCATACCACCACAGTGCTGAGCTGGTGTTGCCAAATTAAGTGGAAGGAACTTCTTGGGGCTCATTAGCAACTGGCTGGAGAGGGTGCACGCATGAAAATTGATCCTAGAGATCTCTTGACCCTTCCAGCTATAACAACCATCATCAGGTTTCAGAGAATTGTTCTGGCTCTTGGACTGCACTGAAGGAAAAGCTCTTGCTATCAAAGGAAGAGATCATGAAAGCAGCCATCAACCTCATGAATGAGCACCTGTATGAGAGAGAGAGAGAGAGAGAGCGGAGCTACTGACACCTGCCACTTTTCAGGATTGCCAACATCTGCCATAGGGTTGTTAGACCTACCTACTGCTCCCCATCCTTCCCTTGGGCGATGGCCATGGGGGAGGAGATTGCTGGGCTTTGCATATCAGACCAGGGAAGGGGTCCACAAATCCTGCCGGGGGAAGAGGATGTGTCTTTATTTCACAGATCAAGCAGCACTGCTTCCTTACTATACAGTTCATCTTTTGATTCAACTGTTAGCTGCTGCAGCAAGGACCTTTGTGGCGTTTGGAAGTCAGAAGCGCCCAAGGATGGGATGGGCGAGAAGCACTGCTCTAGCCCATCCCAACGACCGGTCTGCGGACCAGCGCCAGTCCCTGAGATCCCCAGGGCACAGTTTAAGAAGGCAGTAAGCCGGTCCCTGGTATCAAAAAGGTTGAGAAACACTGGACTAGAGGATGGAGAAGCAAGGTCCAGTGGCACTAGAAAAATCATCCATTATTTGCTGAGCCAGTTTATAAAGAAGGACAGGTTCAGCAAGGTTTGTGGGGTCAGCTTGATCAAGGCCAAAACATGTCAGACCTGTTTTAGAAAGACATTTTGGTCTAGTCTCCAGCCTGTTTTAGAAACATGAAGACTTGGTTAGGGTGACCAGATGTCCCGATTTTATGGGGACAGTCCCGATTTTGGGGTCTTTTTCTTATATAGGCTCCTATTAACCCCCACCCCCCCGTCCTGATTATTCACACTTGCTGTCTGGTCACCCTAGACTCGGTCCAGGTAGATGTTAAGCTTTTGTTAGACCGAGTCCATTATAAAAGTGATGTCAGCTGACAGACCTCTTGTTGTGTAGATGGGCCCACAGAAGGAGTCCCAATGCAGTAGGGATGAGCTAGAGAAAGGCCCCCAGTATATCAGTCCTGGCAGGATTGAGCATGTGCAAGGACACAGCTTCAGTCAGTGCAGACTTCTCATTTCAACAGAAGTGACCCAATTACAGCCCTGCCCACACTATGACTGAAATCAAGAAAGAAGCAAACAGCTATTGCTAGCAAGATCTAGTACTGCTACCCCCAAACAGCAGGGATGAGGAGTTTCCCTAACCGAATCAAGTCTGCTATCACCACCACGGCCATGTCTACAAAAGAAAATTTTAATGAAAACAAATAATAAAATACGAGCCCTCACGTTCACCTGAATCAGCATTAGCAGAAACAGGAGCTCTAGTATAGACAAGACTGGCAGTTTACATCACTCTGTATGGCTGTGTTAGGCCTTGTCCATACTAGAAAGTTGTACTGCTTTAACAATACCACCCTCCGTCCCACAATTCAGTGCTATCAGTGTAAAGGTGATTATACCAGTACAGCTATTATCATACAGGAAGGGGGATAACTGTATCACTATAAGAAGATAATACCTAGCTCCTATACAGTAGATCTGAAAGTAATTTACAAAAGGTCGTCACAGTATCCTTATCGCCATTTTTACATGTGGGGGAAACTGAGGCAGAGGGCAGTGAAATTACTTGCCCATGGTCACCCAGCAGGCCAGTGACAGAGCTGGGAATAAAACCAGGTCTTCTAAGTCCAATTCCAGTGTTCTAGACACTAGGCCACTTTATACCAATATAACTACATCCATCCTATAACCATACCAATTTAAAAAACACACACACACACAAAGGGAGGGAGAAATCACACTCCTATCTGACATAGTTATACCAGTACAACTTTTAAGGGTAGACTAGGCCTCAGTTAAACCTGCTATGGGACAGGTCTGATTTAACTTAAGATCAATAAGGATTAGATATTTATATGGATATCAAGAGTTATCCTAATTAATGACACCAGAAGTTTTGGTATGGATATTAAACTTTGGCTTAAACTGTAAAGCACAATCTCTGTTAGAGAGCAGGATGAGAACTATCTGGGAGGCGGATTATCCCTCCATCTGCCTACTGCAGGGCTCTTACACCTGCCTGTGAAACATCTGGTACCTAGCCACTGTCAGAGACAGGATACTGGCCTAGGAAGACCTTAGAAATTGCCAGACTGGATCAGACCCATGATCGACACAGTGGTAAGAGTGCTACAATCATTTTTCCAAGCTTGCTCCCAAATTAAGATGCTGAAACTCAAACCAAACAGAAATCTCAAGGCTGTTTCTTCTCCTCGCTCTAGGGAGAAATCTGCAGCTTTTTCAAAAAGAGGGACATTTAACTATGAAGCAGCAGGACTTGTTCTGCATGCACACAGGATACTATTCACCACCTTCAGCACTTTGCCAGTACGGGTTGTTTTGAATTGGGGGTTTTTTGCTACAAGCTCCATTGCTTTCTGCTGCGTGGGAGCCTGGCAGCTTCACCCAGGAAAAGTGCAAACCGCTGACGTAGACGCCAAAGGCCTCTCTAAGGAACACAATGGGGCAGGATCTAGTCCTCTTCATGGCCACCAGCACCGCCTTGCTCAGCTGGAGGAGGATTTGGCAGCCTGTTGTTGTTGGGAGGGAGGACCCCAAGCTCACAGGCACAACAATGCAGTTTTTTTTGAAGGGAGGGAGGATTGCTAGATTCCTTTGTAGGCTTAAATTCTTCATACATCTTGCCCTGTTTAACAGCAGAAATGGAATTAAATACAGCTCTTTAAGAAAGCCACCGCCAAATCCACATGTGTGGAAGATCCAATTCCTTCATGAGAGCCAAAAAATAAGTAATCAGCCTGAGGAGTATTCTACTCTCGCCCCTTCACCCCAGGAGCACAGCAGAAGTGGGTGGGACACTGCAAGGGCATGCCTGGGGGAGAGACAAGGGAAACAGAATGGGTGTGACTGGTCCCAACCTCCCAGAGAGAGAGAGAGACTGTAGCTTGAGCCATTGTCAAAGCAACTCAAACACCTGAGAGCAGTTAGCCATGTCCATACTCAGAAAGAATTGCAGCAGGACAGATTCCTTTCCTCCCACCTCATTGTGAAACATGCAGTTCACTTCTGCAACCATGCCATGAACATTGGCAGCAAGCCTCAAATTAAACTAGGTTTTGCCAGAATTAGATCAGTTTCTGAATCTTGGCAGCAGCAGCAGGGAGATGTGAGAAAGGACTCCAGATGCAATTGTGCATACTCCTTATCTCCTGGTTTTTAAAATGCCCTTGGACACAGACCAAATATTTGAATAAAGCGAAAAGAGAGGGACAGGCCACCAACACATTTCTGCACTGTGGCTATTGCTCACTTCAATTATGTGAGGCTTTTACATTCACACAAGTGCACAGAACCTGGGATCAGTGCTTGTTTTACAAAATGAACTGAAAATATTAGAAACAAAAAAACCCACCACCAACCAAAGAGAAGTGGGAATTCAATTCATTTTAGATCTGTCCCACCTGCAGAAAGCTTTCGTCTCATGTTCCAGAGTGATGTATTTAGTCTTGAGAAACACATTGCTTTTGACTCAGATGAACTTTCACATCTACTTGCTCTGCTTAAAACACCACAGTGATCTATGACAGTGAAATCCTCCAACAAGGGATTCCCAGCCGACCTTTCCCCTTGGATTATCTTAAAGCACATGATCCAGGA
Organism: Macrochelys suwanniensis; assembly: GCA_033296515.1. Lineage (NCBI taxonomy): Eukaryota > Metazoa > Chordata > Testudines > Chelydridae > Macrochelys > Macrochelys suwanniensis. Next base: position 7,612,791 of record CM065799.1, read on the forward strand.
GTTTCAGAAGGAGTGAAGTCTTCAGCAATCTAATTCCTTTGTTTTTCCTTTGAAGCAAAGTTCTTTTTCATAAAGGTAACCAAGAAAGGAGGCAAAACCACTTAGCAAACATACTTGGATTAAGCTGCACTTCACTGGAACTGCTTGTTTACACTTTGTGCCTGGAAATGTAACAAGTCTATTGGTAGGGAAGCAGAGTGTTCAACTATCATTTTAAATGGGGGAGAATGCATACTGTTTAGGGATATCTGAGGGGTGCTCTCCCCACAGAAAATTTTGTTGATACTTGGTGCATTCCAGTGATGATCTGAAAAAAGGGTTCACTTCAGAAGTATTAATAAATTACAGGGATAAATCCTCTCTCACCGGGATGGTTAGCAGAAGCCAAGAGAACAAGGGAGAACTAGTGTGTGAATTCCATGAGAAGCTGGAAAGTCATCCCAAGCCTCACTTTAGCTTATTTGGAGAATTTTGGATCCCTTCACTAATTTGTGGGTACGATCCCTTTGTAATGGAAGCGTGAACACACTTTTGAACTCAGTACCATGGTTTTTACCGGTCCTATCGAGGGAGTTTTTAAAATAACTATTTGGCTAAGTCCTTAAAAATTTGCACACTGGACAGGTTTTCTCCCAGAATCTTACGGTCGCCATTTCCTGTAAAAAACACACACCGAAAACCCAGATTTCATCGCATTCACATACCACAAAGTCTTTTCCAGTTCCTGAGGCCAGCTACTATCAAGGAAGAGGGAATTTCCTGAGGTTATGCTGCAGCTTGTTGCTGCCCTTTACTAGACCCCAGGTACAACGTGGGCCTGTTATTCCTAGTTACAACCCCACCTTCTGGTCCAGAATTTCACGCCACTTGGTACCTTTCACAGTCTTCACAACTTCCTCCAACTTTTTTTTTTCTTCCCATCTTTTCAGATTTGTGACTTATTTTTTTTAATTTTTAACTCAATGCTCAGAGAGCTGCAGCACATCTTATAGTTAGGCCATTTCGAGTTTTCTACTCCAATAATCTTAAATTGTACTTGTGCCTGCTGACCAGAGAACTACTGCCATTCACTCACAATAAACTGCCCATGACAAAACAAGTTCAAGATGTAAGAAAATTCTCACTCACTACTTGCAATGCACCTTTGAAAGGTGCACTTATAGCAATGAAATATACAGAAGCGCTAGTAGACAATCACCCTGGAACACGCACCTCTCCGCTTACTGGCCCAAGTGGAAGACTCATTTCTCTGAGCTAGCATTTCCACTAAGCAACACATGGCATATTTGAGGTTTAGAAGTGTTTATATATGGGAGGAATTAAGATGACACCTCAGGTGACAGGACATAGTTTCCTGATCACCTTCCTTAGTTCAGAATAAACAAGTAGTCATGGTGGTGGCATAAAAGTCTAAAGTGCACGGAACAGCCTAAGAAATAGATAACTTTGGCATCTTATTGTTTCACTTGTGGATTTGACATGCAATTTAAAGAGGACCTATATGCCACATCCAATACTTGGCAGTAAAAGAACTACAAACATACAAATTTAGGAAGATGGAGTATTTCTCTTCTCTCTTTGCTGAGGGGGGAAACCCAAGAACACCAATATTGGAGATAGCTCTTATCCACCATTCTTTCCCCTTCAAAACAAGGAAACACTACAGTATTCCTGCCACAATCATGTCACAAACAAATGAGTCCTTATTTCCACACACAGATCTCTGCTACAATTTCAAAACAATAGGATCACTGAGTCACTAATTTGATTGAGCTCATCATTTTTTACACCGGAAACATTTAACTTCTGAATTAGACTTCTGCATCCCATGGTGATTGATTCCACCCCTTCTCTGCACTTCAAGAACAAATTCATTCCCAGTGAAGAGACAAGACAGATGGAAGTCACGAGGAATGGTGGATATAAAGCAAGTAGGAATTGAGGGGGAAGAAGAAATGGATGCAAGAATAATAAGCAGCCATCTGTTTTACCTGCTGCCACCCTGTGCACATCTTTGTTTATATCAGAGAGAACATTACAGTGAGCCTGCATCATTTTCAGCAAAATGCAAAACAAATCTCATTAACGAAAGGTAACTCAGTATGCGCTAGAAAGGCTAAATCTGTTGTGAGAAAAGGTGGAGACACTCAGCACAGGCAAACTTAAGATATTAACCTAGATATTTTCCTGGAAGATGAAGCCATGTGTAGTCAGTTGGCAGTGCCTCAGCCAACCTGAAGCTTTTAATTCAGAAATCTCTCCCTTTGCTGTCACAAAACCCCTCCTCCACAGCTGCAATTTCGAGCCATCTCCCTTTCCACATCAGCCCATTCTTGCCAGCCTCAAAAATAAACCGAGGTAAAACAATGCCATGTCAAACCATTTAAAGACTGGGTCAACACTCAAGAAGGGTCTATTTTCAGGTAGGGATCAACACTTGTACTGGACACACACACGGACAACAGCAGAGAAATCTGAACGGGGGGCAAACGGTGATGCCGGGAATGAAAGGGCACCATGTTAGCTGAACCCTGAAGCTCCAGAATCAGTGTGAGTGGAAGTGTCCGAAGCTGCAATGGGGGAAGACTTTCTGAGGGTGCAAGTGTCTGATAATGGAGCCAGGGCAGCACCTCTGAGTGTCAATACAATTCTGAGAACACAGGTCCCTAAGGCTCCGTGCACAAGACTTCCCAAACTTGGCCAACGTTTGCCAAGCTTGCCATGCCAGCGAAGCGTATCTCAACGGGGGACATGCAAGAGAGGTGAGGGCAACCTGCTGTAGATGTGCGAGCGAGGGGATCTGTAATGATGAGTGTGCAGGTGGCGGTGGGGGGGGGGTGGTGTCAGTCTCTGGGTCTCTCACCTGGCTCGCTTTGTAGAACTGCTTCTTCAGCCCAGCCACAGACATGCTGCCTCCTCTCCCAGCCTCGGGCGGGGGGGGCCCAGGCACTGATCAGCCCTGCACCGACCAGCACCCAAGACACACGGACAGCCTGAGACCCCGGACGGACAGACAGACCAACCAGAGCCTGGACAGGGACAGCTTGACACGGGGACAGACAGACAGATAGACAAGAGCCTGGACAAGGAGAGCCTGAGACCCACGACAGACAGACAGACAGACCAGAGCCTGAGAGGACAGACAGACCGAGCAGAGCCTGGACAGAGCAGAGCCTGAGACCCAGGACAGACAGGGGAGAGCCTGAGACCCAGGACAGACAGGGGAGAGCCTGAGAGGACGGACAGACAGACAGAGCCTGAGACCCAGGACAGACAGGGGAGAGCCTGAGAGGACGGACAGACAGACAGAGCCTGAGACCCAGGACAGACGGCCAGACCCGAGCCCGAGGGGAACACGAAGACGGACGGACAGACAGCGCCTGACGGATGCCCCAGCAGCCCTGGTGGAGCGCCACAGACGGACAGACAAACAGACGGACACGGCCCGGCTCCCCGCGCGGCGCCGCCTCCTCCCCCTCCCGCTCCTCGCCGGAAGTTACATGGCACCCCGCCGCACACTTCCGTCTCTGGCCAGGCCGGAAGCGGGCCAGTCCCGCGGAAGGACACACGCCCCCTGTCCTAGCGCGTCACGCCAGGAATCACTCCGCCCCCTGCCGGCCCGGAGGAGCGAGATCCGCCCTTTGGCTAAGCCACTACCATAGATATGGGCGTGTGACAGAATGTCCCTACCGCAGCACCATAGAAAGTGAGGTCGTGGTTAGAGAGTCACCCTGCAGGCGCTGTGCCGCTACAACGCCCCCTGCAGGCAGGAGCGCCATAGAGACCGTGAGACCCACAAACAAACGCAGGCCAGGCTCGGACAGCAGGTGTAGTGCGTACACTTGTGATTAATAGCTATCACTATTATTATCACTATTGAGCAACAGCATTATTATCATTTCCATTGCCAATAACTCTACTTTTGATCACTGTTATCACCATTATCACGATTATCGTTGTCACCATGACCAAGATGGCTATTGTTTTCACTACTGTCATGATTCCAATGGTTTCATCACCGTTAATTTTCTGATCACCATTATTGCAATTATTTACTATCAAGAATGAGAAGCATTATTAATTATTCTTATTTATCATTTATATAGTGCCAACAGTGCCCTAAACAGATTATAGATGGTATGAAGTTACAGTCCTTGAACAGAAGACTTTTCACTCTCAGAGCTCAGTCCTGCAAACATAGTTCCCCCACCATCCTGCAAAAACTTATGGAATTGCCTAACTTTATGCACTGTAAGTAGTCCCACTGACTTCATAGTCATCGCCATTGATGGGACTAGTCAGACTAGTAAAGTTAAGCATGTGTATGTATTTCTAGGATTGCAACTACTTAAAGTGATCAGTTTTACCAGCACAATCCCATTATTCCATATGATTTCTTGTTCCAGGAAATTCTTTTGGAACACCTGTTATGTTCTGGTTTTTCATTTCATAAATCAAGACTTGTTATACTGGGTAGAACTAATTCTAACATTAGAACCAATCCAGAATCTGAAACAAACAGTCCAATAGAACAAGCAGTCAGTGTAATTAACAGTGTTTGGAGTGAAAAATCCAAGCTAGTCTTTTGATTACAATGAATGTTGATGATACATGTTCAGTGTTTCACAATAAATGCAATCCTAACACTGAGTTCCGGGAAAAATCTTCCACTCCAAGAAATATGCCCACTGTTGAAAAAGAAGCTAGCAATAATGATAGCAACAGTTTCTTAAGTGTATGTTTGTCTCATTTGAATATTTCGCAACCCTAAGAAAGGTTACTACAAAATTGTCCCTATTAGGCACAATCACTTTTTCACCCCAAACTCTGTTTCTTCTCCCTGGAGATGTGTTCTTACAACTCTACCTGTTCTATACCTGGAGAAACAAATATTAAAAGGTTTCCTCCTGTTCCCTTTCTCATGTGTTGGGGGGTGGGGGCTTTGTTTTTTGGTGTTTTTTTTTTTCTATGCATTTTTTAAATTTACTTTGGTGTAAATCTGAGATTAAATCCATTGACTACAGTGGGATTATTCCAGATTTATACCAATGTCATGGAAAACAGAATTTGACCTCGTAGCTTTTGCTTTGTCTCGGTTTAATGTGACTGCCTGAAATCATAAATTGGACAAGATTCAGCCAGTGACACCTCACTACCTTCCGCTCCAAATATAAAATTAACTTTCAACATAGCTTTCCCGTTAAGCAACACAAGGCAGATAGACCAGCAGAGCATTCCATCTGCAGCTATGTTACTACTTCACCTGCATCCTTAACTGCTCACTAACAATACTAGCTTTTGATACATCAACCCTGAAGCACCAGAGACAGCATATCATATATCATAGGAGTGGAAGGGACCTCGAGAAGTCTTCTAGTCAAGTCTCCTGCACTCAAGGCACTACCAAGCATTAACTAGACCACCCCTGACAGTGTCTGTCCAATCTACTCTTCAAAATCTCCAATGAGGGAGATTCCACAACCTCCCTAGGCAATTTATTCCAGTGCTTAACTATCCTGACAGTTAGGAAGTTTTGTGCAAGTGTCTCAGCGCAAGGACAGGGACACCCCTCTGAGTGTAAAAGCCTGGGCACGTGTGTCCTATTTCTGTGCATGAGACTTTCCATACGTGGTCAACATGTGCTAAGCTTGTCATACCAATGAAATGTAACTGAACTGGAATGAGACCGGGCACGCAAGGAGTGTATGCGGCGACTGAGAGTGAGTCTGTAATCTGCTTCTTCCACCCAGCCACAGACAGGCTTCCACCTCTTCCAGCCTCTGGAGCTGAGCACCAACTAGCCCAGCACAGATAGGCCAGAGCCAGGGAGACACAAGAATAGACAGAGCAGACTGCGAGACACAGGGACAGACGGATGGACACACCAAATCGAGAATCAGACACAAGGCAACGGACAGACAGACCCCCAAATTGCCTGGGGCGGAGCTTCCCAGACAGACAGACAGCACCCACTCCTGAATGTTACAGACCTAATACAAAATCCTGGCCTCCACCAGCACAGCCAGGCATCCTTCCATGAGTCTGCCCTGTCATCATCTCACTCCAGAAGTTTCTACCCTTGGGGTTATGCCTCCTCAGAGGTCTGGGGCTTCTGGGATGCCTAATATGAATTGAGCCAACCTGACAGGGTGCACTGTGAGGCCTCTGAGGACCCCTGGTGGGCACAAGCCCGTGGGCAACATAGGGCCCTGCCAGGCACCGTTCCCGCTAGAGCCAGCCCTCACCCTGTATGCCCTAATGGTTTTACCCCATGGCAGAGCAATAAAAATGGGCAGGTCCCCTTAGGTTTGCCTCACGTGGGGCCACCTGCCATCAGCAAGGAGGGACCATGCCGCCCCGCTTCACACCTATGGCTATTGGATCTCTGTGTTTTCTCCCACTTCCAGTTTATTGGGGCTGACGTCTCTGCAATAGGGGGGAAGACTCTGTCGCCAGCACCCCAACATGTTGGGTGAAAAGAGAGGTTATAACTGGTTAATGCTATGATGTGGATTCCTGGATTGAAGCCATAATTCTGACTGGATTCCAGCTTTACGTGCAAAATTCATGTCACGTTGTAACTTTTTCAGACTTCTGGTTGTGGCAGAAATTTCGCAAATAAATAAATAAAATTATCAGCCTGAGGCAGATACCCAGTATGGAAAATTTCAGCAGAAATGGTTAAAGTTTGGTAAACTTATAAGCAAAACAACAAGGTCTTATCATGGGAAGTGTGTGGCAAATGTAATAGGCTTGCCCACCAAACAGCCCTGCCTATAATATCAAAAATGGCCAATTTTCAAATATTTATTTTTTCAAATTAGGTATTTTTTCAAAGAATAAACGTCCTAGAAAGTCTGTTTCTACCCATGACTACTGCTATTCACACACTGAGGCAAAAACAGAAATTACACAAACTCCTGCCTCAAATCCTAATCTCCATGGAACCTCAACCGTGAAGCATTCTTCCTACTTGGCTCTCTGAATGCAGGCTTCAGGATTCTCTGTATATTGCTTCAGAAGTCCCATTAACAGGGATCTTTGCCTTCCGTTTGCACACTGGTGCATGTTTAAAAAGCATGCATTGCTTGTTAGTGGGCACTAAAGGGCAGACTGCATTTGGACCACAATCTGTCCTTACCTGGGAATTGAAGGCACTTGCTCTGCTCTTCAAAAACCTTCCCAAACTCAGAGGAGTTCAAAATAAGCTCTAAATTGTTGTGAGTTCTTTACTGTATTTAAATGCACTTTTCTCTGTGATTCTTGCTGCGTTTGCGTTATGCTAGAATTTTGGCTAAACTCTTTGTATGAATTCTTAAACAAATGCTCATTAAAGTCTGACTAGATGCCTTGATAGTTTGTTTCTGACTCTAGTTTCCCACTTTTTGATCATATGAGGCCTATAGGACAACATAGGCAGCCTGGATTGGCAGAACTGACCTGAGAAATCAATAGCTCTTTCCTATGGGCAATAAACTTATGGTATAACAAGTCCTTTTCAGTGACTTCCAGATAAAGGGGTATGTGAATACTTAGTAACACTCAGAATTAAATAATTAAATTGATGTCAATAGGTCCAAACATTGCACCTACAAAATTTGCCCTGGTGTGTGAGCAATCAGATAATTTCACATTCATACATGTAGAGTTACACACACCAGCCATTGCATGTTTTCCCCACACTAAATCATTTGTGTACATGCATGCTCACTTACACTGCAGAGCCCCTCTACATAACTGCTCAGGAACCTGGGGATGGTGCCACAGGATTTTTTGGGTTTGTGCCTGTAGAAAACCAAGTCCCCTTATGTTCTTCACTGGCCCTGTGCTCATATACTGGCAGGAAGCGCTATCCAGTAAATCAGAGCAGGGGCTAGGAGTCAGGACTACTGGACAGACAGAGCTGTCAGAAACTCAACAAGTTTAGGTCACATTTCTCCAGCTTCTTTGTTTTGGTTCATATGGGTACACCCTGCATGGCCAAATTATTCTATTGTGCCAGTGTAAACTTGGGATCAATTCACTGATTTAATTGGATCATTCAAGATTTACACCCGCATGACTGAAAGCAGAATTTGGCTTTATGACTCCTGCTTTCAGAGGCAAATTACAGTTTGGTGGGGCCCTGGGCCAGAGCAAGTGGGGGGCCCTCCTCCCTCCTTCTAGTGCTCCTGCCCGAGAACTGGGTCAGTGCATGGGGGTTTGCCTCGCTTTGCCCACCTGGCACTCCTGCCGGGGAGCAGAGTCAGGGCGCGAGGACTTCCATTTTTCAGGGGGCCCCCAATTGGCTGGGTCCCCTGGACATGGACTCTGTTGGCCCAGTGGCTAATCCGCCACTGCCTGCTTTGAATAAATCCACTGCACACCCAGGCAGGGCAGGGCCGGGCCGATTGTACACTTGGGCATCCCACTCAGGCAGAGCAGAAGTCCTTGCACACTTCTTGCGCGCTCAGGAACATAGGTGATTGCATACACCATAATTGCATGCTAGGGGGTCACACTTTAGGGAGTAGTCCCTCTTGCACAGTAAGAAGGGCACACTGTGGGAGGAAAGCCCCTTGCACACTCAGGGGAAGTAGGGCTGATTGCACACTCAGAGTCATTGCACTGGGAGTCACATTCAGGGGGAGCAGGGTCCCTGGCAAGGGCACACACAGGGGAAGCAGGGCCTCACGCAGTCACAGTCACACGCTAGCTAGGGCCCATTGCACAAGAAGGGAGCAGCAGAGCAGCCCCCTGCCCGCACCTGCACAGCACGAGACGCTCACCTGTCCAACCCCACAGCCATAACCCAACTGTGGGTGCTACAGCCAATCATTACCCGGGCATGACATGGTGACAGCTGTTTGCACCAATGGCACGCAGTCTCCTTCGGCCAATAGGCGGCAGCCCTGGGCCTCACCCTCCTCCTCCTCCTCCTGGAGCCGGCTGCGGGGGTGCCGTCTCGCGAGGCTTCGCGGGGCCGAGGTCACATGGGGCTCTCTGGGCCTATCAGCGTGGCGAAGCGTGGAGCCGCCGAGGCTCCCGCCAAATACGAGCGGGAGAAGCTGGCGCGCCCCGGTGCTTGCGGCCGCCGGGGGGAGGAGCCAGGGCCGCGCTCCGCGGCCGGGATATGGCAGGTACTGGCCGGGCCGGGCTGAGGGGCTCGGGGCTGTGGCGGGAAGGAGCCCGGGGCTGAGGGGACAGCCCCCCCCCCCCCCCCCCGCGGTGTAGAGGAAGCGGGGTCCCCGGGGTTTCCGTCCCCTTTGCCTGGGGGCTGCCGTACAGCGTCTCCTGCCTCCCTCCGGGGAGGAGGCGGCGCCCCCGGGGGTGGCGCCCAGGTCCCCTCACAAGGCCGGGGGGTGGGTCGGGAGCGGCCCGAGCCCGGGGTTCCGTTCCTGGCTCCCGGGCCCCCGCCCCCCCCCCCTCCCCCTGCCGTGCCCCTGCCCCCACTGCAAAGCGCCTCCGGTGCAAGGGGCATGATGCGCCCACCCTGGCGCCGGCTGGGGGTTGGGGGGTCAATACGTCGAGCTAATCGCCCTGCCTGGGGAAGGGAGGCGGCGGTTCCCCTCTGCCGGGCTACAGGCCCTGATCGAGGGTAGTCCGCCCACCCCACTTGCCCCTTTGCCGGAGGCCGCCTGCCCCATCTTGCTCACCTTCGCCCGCATCTGGGGCGAAGGTTGAATTTCCAATTGTTCAACAGCCGGCAGGGGCTGGCCCTGTACAACCTGCACTCTCCAGTCGGCATCCTTTTTATTCTGGCCTGCTTGCTCTTCTCCACTTGTGATTAGGACAAGGAGATCTTATTCCTCTCTCCAGCAGAGAATTCTTCTCTCTAATGACGTAGCTGACGATGGACTGACATCCGAACACTAATATTTCCTGAATCTGTAAGAAGCGTGAGCTACGCGTAAACGCGTGTTTGTTTTCTACTTGCAGCCATGGAGTGCAGAGACAAACCAGTTATTCCCACAAGGAAACTAGTACAAGGTAACTTTCTGGAAGAGGGTTGGAGACTTGTTCCTGACCCAGCTTGCTTTCTAAAATATTATACATCAAATGTTGCATAGACTTGTTAAACCAATCATGTTCAGTATATGTAGTAACTTCACTTATGAGCCAATAAAGGATTTCTTGTACTTTTAAGAAGCCATTCACTTTCTTAATATGTTTAGTTTCTCCCCTGCTGATTTGTATGATTTTACTAAAGTAATGAAATCTTACTGTTTCAGCACGGTTGCCTTTCAAGCGTTTGAATCCTGTGCCAAAGGAGAAATATGACACAGGCATGGAAGTCAAGAAAGCAAAGAGCCCACAAAATGTTCCTGGTCAAAATAAAGATTCCAATCTAGATACATCACATGCATCCTTGGACAATATGGAGAATGACTGCCAGTTGGATTCTGAAATGCAGTTCATTCCCAAACTTGTTAACGGAAAGGGTCCGTTAGATAACTTTGTACAGAAAAACATGAAAAATAACATGAGAGAAACTGTACTCATATTTGACTTGACAGAGGACTCTAACCACACACTAAGTGATGGCATAGACCACAGTAAATTAAATTCAGAAGCATCTTCATCTATAGAGACAACTAATGGTATGATAGAAGATACAAGCCAGTCGAGTCCATTAAAGCCCGTTCAGAATGCCCAAGTGGATGTTTCAATGGATACCAATCCACCTTATGAAGCTACTGCAAATAAGGATGAAGACTCAATAGATGTAACCAAATCCTGTTCTAAATTATCAAATACCCAGTGTAATAATCTGGAGAATGAGAGTGAACTCAAGGGTGTTATATTTGAGGGGAAGATGCCTGTAGTAGTTCTGGAGGATATTATGACTGCGAGATCTCCCCAGGTTGTGTCTTTGGAAGAAAGCATGACCTCCGAAAGTGAGACAATGGAATCTTCTCCTGAAGGAGACTCTATACTTACTAATTCCTCATTAAGCTCTCCCTCTTCTACCAGCTCACCTGAGGCACAGCCTGACCCACAGAACAGGAGTGATACTAGTCCTTTAGCTGCTTCAATATCTGTTCGGAAGGTTGGTTTTTTTATTTTTTTTAAATCTGTTTCATTTGCATGTAGCTAGCATGGTCTCCCACCACAAAATCTATCCTAGGATTTTTGAATCACTTTGTTCTGCCATTTCAAGTTGTTTAATGGTCATGGAAAGAGTTCTGAAAAGTATTGTAAGTTGATATACTTTTGCAAAAACTCATCACTCTTATGGTGAGCAAGATTCTCAAATGTTGACTCTTAAGGTAAAGAGCTGGATTCTTAGCTATTTCTAAAATGACTAGTTAAAATAATGTGTGTAATCAGTACATTTTAAGCTGTATATTTTAATGTTATCATAGGTATATTTTCATAACTTAGTCATGAAGCCCTGTGACTTTACACCTGGGTATAATATGGGGGTAAACAGCAGTGTCCAAAAATAATTGTCTTTGTCGGACATTTTAAAATCTTACCTTTTATGAAGCTGTTGGAATTGCAAGTCCTCTTATATACAAGACTGAGTTTTTAGGTCTGTGGAAGAAGCTGTTCAAGTGTGCAAGATACTGCTTTTTTTTTAAAAAAAGTAATATTTATGTAAAATTGCTTAAAGGATAGAAAATGCTCAAACTGCAAGCCTTATTTCAGAACAATATAACTACAAATCCCTGTGCTGGGGTGGGGGGGGAGAGGGCAACTCAAACTACTTTAATGCATCTCTTAAAACTGGTGTGCAAATCTTGTGCTGTCAGCCATCTTGTTAAAGTATACACCATCTGATCATGTGCAGTTATCCATTGCTTGACTTTTCCTAAAGCATTAGTACAAAACTATTTGAGGCACATGGTGCTGACTGACCAACAGTATCAAGAGTGGAATTTAATAGTAAATACACATCTACACTAAGCTACATGGTAGCTTAGTGTGTTAATTTTATGCACTTATTGAATTAGTTTCAACTAAGGCTTCTTGTTCTAGTGATTGTTAGAACCTTTATAGCACTATGATTTTTGGCAGTGCACTGAGAGGGAAGCTTGGGTTTTTGAAACTGCAATCTGTGCGAATAGTGCTCAAACAATTAATCAAATGGCTTGAACAAAGTTGAGAAGTGAATAGGCTTTTCTGGAATCTATCAACTGAGATGTAAAGTGGGAGTTTCTCTTGCATGAAACACAAAGACCTGATGCTTAATATTGTTGAACCAGAGCAGACCTTGTAACTATGCTTTGGGCACTGCAATCTCCTTCAGTGCAAAAGTGGAGTAGACTGTCTGGTCTGTGTACTTGTTTAGTTCTAGCTACCGCTTAATTTTGTAATTGTTTTTCTAATAGAGGTTCAGGGCTAGGGTGTGGGTACTGCTCTATGAAGAAAGATTGAGAGCAAAATGTGTAGCTTGGCCAAATGATTGAGGGAGTGGGGGGGAGGGACACATGCAACTGAAAGGTGTAAACACTGAGAATGGAGATAAATTATTTAGGGCGATACAAAGGAGTAGTAGGATACAATTAAAGGGCTCATAGCCTAATACCAGAAACTTACTGATGAATTAGATTGTGGAATAGCTTCCCAAGTGAGGTAGTGGAAGCTCATTTACTGGGGATATCATGACTGGAAAAAACACTAAAGTGTACTGCAGAGTACTATGCATTGGCTGGGATTTGGCCTTCATGATTACATCTCTTCCATTTCTAATTTCTGTTACATCAGAGGCTGCTGTTTTTAGCAAGAAAAAAAACACTTATTGAGTTAAGTTACAAGTAGGCTTGGCAGAATTAAATTTTTTTTTTTTTATATAATTTTGATGATATTGGTTGCTTTTTAAGAACTTTTTGTTTTTTATCCATTTACATTTTCACAGTTGTAGGAAATTATGGGAGGATCTGACTAGACTTTAAGGTTCAAAAAGTTAAAACTTTATAACCATAAAACACAAATGGGCAACATTACATGTCAAAATATACAATGTAAATATCCTTACATTTCAGAGGTCGTCAATAGGTGGACCATGTGCCAAATCTGGACCACCAGATGCTTTTGAACGGATCCTGAAATCTTTTTATTTACTTTCTTTAAATTTTCTCTGGAATCTGGACCTTAACTATACCTTGACCAAGAAATTTGGACCTTGACAAAAAATAACTGACTACCGCCTAAGTTCTCAAGCAGCATTTCTTTCTTTGCCTAACTGTAAATTTTGATTATAAATGGAAATATTTTATGTACAGTGACACTTGCCAATAAAAATGTAATCCTTCCAAGCCTCGTTACAACTTATGACCTTGATCCCTGAATTGACAGTATGCTCCTATCTAGTACTATAAGCTTGTCTATTACCATACTTATAACAAGCATGAAGTACTGCAGTACATCATTATAGGGTAAATGTGCCTGGCTTTTGGCATAATATGGTGATAAACCACTGTTTTTAAACTAAAGCTCCACTTGGAAATCTTGCCACAAAACTGCCAGTGTAATGAAATGAAGGATTTTGGGAGCGGGGTAACATGCATTCCACGCACTTTAAAATAATGTAAAATGTCATATCCGTGGTATTTGAATTTAATGGAGCTTTTGCCAAAAATGGAAAAAACAGCACATACTAAAGTGTCTGTTCTTTGTGTCCTGGTATTGGCTTCTTTACAAAGTTACATTAAATAAAAAAAAATGTAAATATGGCTTTATTGACCCAAAGGACCTTGTGGCAAGCACTTTCTTATACAAGTATCAGAGGGGTAGCCATGTTAGTCTGGATCTGTAGAAGCGACAAAGGGTCCTGTGGCACCTTATAGACTAACAATACCTCTGTCAGTCTATAAGTTGCCACAGGACCCTTTGTCCTTTCTTATACAAGGCTGAGTGCAGGACCATTGCTTGGTTATACTGCATAAGCATGCATCTTTCAGAATAGGAAACTGGGTATTGAATGATCTCAGATGAGTAAAACATTGTACTACCTGATCTGTATTGAGAAGCCTAGAAAAGGAGAGAATGGAGGGATTTAGCAAAGCTAACGAAACTACATAAAATACTACAGACACACTTAATCCATTTAATCATCATATGAATTGAATTGTTTGGTATTCCAGTTGCCTATACAGAAATGTATACATACATAAAACAAGCATAGATGTACTGTTTGGTGGAAGGGGAAGAACAAGAGGGGCCTTTCTTCTCTCTTGACAACTTCTTGTCTCATGGTTATTAAGGCCACTCATTTTATTGGGTAATGAGCCTCCAACATCATGGCACAAATCAGTGGCATGCTAGAGCAAAATATTGGCAGTCAGTAGGATCGAACCTTGCTACAGTTTTGGCTCCCCTTGTTATGTTTTAGTGATTTATAGTGGCTTTGTGATTTCTGCTCTTGTATATGTTCAAAAATAAAAACATATTTTGGTTTTCTAAATATACCATGGTGATCGTACATTAGAGAAGAATATGCTAATGCTAAAGTATGCAGCGTAGTAGTGTAGCATAAGCCTCAGTTTGCAATAAATTCTTGGTAAATCAGTCAGATTGGCTAGGAATAAAGAGCTGAAACCTGCTTCCTAATCTGTAGGAATATTTAACCTATCAAATATGCTGTAATTTTAGACATCCAACAGCAAGTTTTGGTTGAGCTCTTCTGGAGAAAGTGCTCTAGCAATTGAGGTACTGAGAATGATGTAGATAGTATGAATCTAAAAACATCTGTACCTTCTAATTTCAGGTGCATCAGAAATTCCTCAAAAGTTCTGCAGAGAAGGAGAAGCTGAGATTTCAAAGAGTAAGGCATTTTCACTGACATAGAAAGTTTACCTGCTGTGCTTTTTGCATTGAATAGTAAGCAAAGCCTTTTGCGTTTCCTTTTGATCCACTTTAACACCTCTCTTCCTGCTTCTCCAGTTCTTCTAACTGAGGCATGTGGAATCTTTATGCATGCAGTTAAAAGTTCTTGGCTTGTCCGGAAATTGCCTAATGCATGAGTAGTAGCTTTGCTTATCTCACGTGTGATGTGCACTATGATATGAATTAAAGAAAAATATAGGTATGTTTCCCACTGACTTCAGAAATGCTGAGAAGGATTCTTTATTTTCTCAAACTTTTTAACTGACTATATCGTTACCCTCTTGCCATGCATTTCTGCCAAACAGGTTGGAAATTCTGAAGAATCTTTGCTCTAGGGCCGCCTCCTTCAACTTTCTTCCTCTTTTCTTGACAGCTACAACTATGGTGTCCAGTTTCCATTTAAAAAACAAAACAAAACTGACAATGGCCTGCTTGCCTATGTGACTTGCTGGATGAGCTGGCAGGTGCTGCTCCAGGTAGCATTTGTGAACTGCATTCTATATCCACTAGAAAGCTGCTGGTCAGCCATGGTGATATCTTGTAATGTCGCTTCCATGGGGTGTTACACTCTCTTCATTCTTTCCTGTAATGAAGTGCTAATATAAAGCCTCTGATTAAATAGAATTTTATGCATAATCTGCAACAAAGATTTACTTTGTTGCATGATGGAACTAGACCTGCATTTTGCACGAAGCTACTAAAACAAGCATCACTTATAAGCACCTATCATGTTCTCTCAGTAACTTGGTTACAAGATTTAATTATTGCCTGACATGTTTCATATAAGCTACATTAACATTGTAGTTTAGATGGAGTTTTGGACAGACTTAAAAATCTTTGCTTTTTATATGTGACATACTTTGTGCCAACAATCTGTTGTACTCTCCCATTCCATATATACATACTCCTACTTTCAGACATTTGAGTGGGCTGAGTGGAAGCCTCTTTAGTGCACCACTCCTGCTATTTATTTATATATAAAGGTTTGCTGTTATCTAGACAACTTCCAAAGCCACATCGGCCAATAAATCTTAATTGACTGCTAGAAAGACTCAATGTTCTGAAGTTCTTACTAACACGTTCTTTATAGGATTGCTGCCAGACATAATTTTGTATCAATTTGTCAGATTTCTGTTGCAGATATCTGTGCAGCTCAAGTTTTGCTTGGTAAATACAGGCATCTGCTGGAGGCTTGAAATGTGAACTCAGTAGACAGAAGCTAGAAACTGACAGTATGGGGCATTTGAATGTCTGAGTACAGATTTCCTTAGCTCTCAGGTATAGTGTGTGCATGTAG
Organism: Macrochelys suwanniensis; assembly: GCA_033296515.1. Taxonomy (NCBI): domain Eukaryota; kingdom Metazoa; phylum Chordata; order Testudines; family Chelydridae; genus Macrochelys; species Macrochelys suwanniensis. The sequence goes on from CM065799.1 coordinate 7,628,899, forward strand.
TGTCATCAAAACAGGGGCTATCTTGGGATCTATTGCTGTACTAAACATAACACAACACAACCTTAGAATATTTCAGTAGACGCTGCAACTGAGAAAAATACCTCAGGATATTATAATGCAAGTTCTAACATCGCTTGTGTTTGCCTTCCCTACTCCTCCCATAATACTACTAAAATTATATCAACCCAAGATGTCAAATTACCTGAAATGAATTGATGCACCAGTAAAACTGTGTCCTTGCTTTTAGAGTTGAATAGGAAATAAAATAGCTGCATAATGCAAATGGTGGTGTTCATCATGTTTTTAGGAAGTAAAGTGGGTCTCCTTCAGAAACTCCATCTGGATATGAAAGTGATTTCTAATTGGGTTTTCACATTAGGAATCTCTAACAGTAGGTAGCCATAAATGAAAATAAGAGCGTGAAAATGCAGTACATAATAGGGTATGTATTTTCCCAAATATCTTTTAAAAACTACCATAATCAAATCTAGAAAAGTCTTTCTCCTGTATACTTAAATTTCCATAAACAAATATGTATTCTCAGACTTAATTAAAACATACAGCAAAATAGAACACAAACTTCCTTCAGTATGCAGAACATGATTAAAACACTATACAACTGACAAGGCCCATAGAGGAGGAGGAGAGAGGGAGCCAAACCCATTCATCAACAGGTGTTTGAGGACCAGCTTCACAGGATGGCTTAGCTTGCCCAGGCAACTAATGACAGTTTGTAAATCCTCTGACTGTCTCTTACTCCTCTCTGGTAACCTGAAACAAAACCAGGCCACAGGCTAAACACTCAGTGCAAGAACTTATACCAGTAGCCCAACAGCACAAACAGTTGTGCTAATCTATTCTTTAGATACATAGCTGCATAACATACATGACAGGCCATTTATTGAACTGTTTGTTTGGTAACTAGGATCAAGAACGTGCAGATAAGCTGCAGAAGTTGCAAGCAGAAAAGGAGGAAAAAGGGAGGCTGAAAGAAGAGGCAAAAGCTGCAAAAGAGCGGGCCAAGGAAGAGGCAAAGAAGAAAAAGGAGGAAGAGAAAGAACTGAAAGAGAAGGAAAGGAGAGAGAAAAAGGAAAAAGATGAAAAGGAAAAGGCCGAGAAGTTACGAGTGAAGGAGGAAAAACGCAAGGAGAGACAGGAAGCTTTAGAGTAAGTGATTTGTGTCTGTAACTTACATTGGCATAGCTTATTTCTATAAACACCTTTAAATCAGTATAACTGTATCAACATTAAGGGGTTGCGTTGATTTAACTATCTGTCTCTAAATAGTTTTTAGTACTAGTTTTAACTATGTGGACCTGCTTTTAGTCTTAAGAATTTTCTATTTGAATGCAGATGATAAACTGAGCTCCTACTTTGAAATGGCTGAAAAGTGGTTTCTTGCTCCACCTGAGGTTTTTCCTCTTCATGTCATGGCTGAGGAACTTCTTCTTCTTTTTTTTTTTTTTTTTTAAATGTGTTTTTATGTTACAACCACAAATCCTTCTTATGCGTGTTGGAAGGCGTTGAAAATGGATAACTAGTAATGTAGACATGGTTGAACATATAAACCTCCAGTGCACAAGACATGAATATTCTCTTTTGTTCCACATTCTTGCTGGTGTTGATCAAATAAATGGACTGCCCTTTTGTTCCATTTGTACAATGGGTCTTGGTACATGACTGGAGCTCCTAGGCTTTACCATCAATACACACAAATACTGTCACCTTAAAGATTTATGTGGTAACTCCTTAAATTAACTTTATATTTTAAAGGGCAAAACTTGAAGAGAAAAGGAAGAAGGAGGAGGAGAAACGGTTAAAAGAGGAGGAAAAGGTAAAAATTTCTTGCTTAATTTTGGAGTCTTGCCGTCACTCTGACGCTTTCTAAGTTCTTGTACTGGAATTGGAGACTGCCAGTGTTCTTGATCGCCCTGACACCCACATTACCCCTTGCTAGATCATCCAGAACATGGCTTCTAATATCCCCTTTTATCCCCCTCTTTGAATCTCTCCATTTGCTCCCCCTTCTCCATTGCATCAAATTTAAACTTCTTGTGTTCTTATTCAAGGTGCTCCGTATTCAATCTAGTCTTATGGCACTACTCCACCAGTGATGCCTTGGTACCTCTCTGTCCATTCCTCCCATGAGTGCTGTTGCCTGTGTTCATACTTGTCCATCTCCACCTTCCTCTCCCCAAAAAATATAAAAGCTTTCTCTGTTCTGGTCTGTCAAGCTGCTGCCCTGTCCATAGTTCCTTGCTGAACTTGCCTCTTTCGACAATGCTCACAAATCATGCTGCAGCATGGAGTTATTGGCCTTCTCGTTCTTGTTTGTGAAGGAGTATCTGGGTCAGTATGGAAATTCTCGCCTTTCAGGACTCCGGGCTAGAAATGGGGAACAGTCGCAATATGGAAATCCTTCCAAAAGTCATTGGGGAGCAACTCAAGTACTTGCTCAGAGAGGATATTGTGATGGGCTTTTGACAGGTCTTCCATCAAAAGCGATCATAACCCATCCTCTGAGCAGGATAACAGTACAAGCCCTCCACCAAAGCACCATTCTTCCCTCTCAAATTCTAACACAGGCACTCAAGTGATTAATTTAAAGCAGGAGAAAACAGAACCTGGAGCAACCCCTTATCTGAACACCTACCCTCTTTAGCCTGCCCACTTGTTTTGTTGTGTTCAGTTATAGGATTCCAATACAGGACAAGGCAGCAGCAGTACATTCATTTGTTGTTGATCGCTATTGGTGTCCAAATTTCACAGAAAGCAACAACCTTTTTGTTAATGTTTCATTGTATTACAGGAGCTGAGCAAAAAGACCAAACCCCTCACTCCATACCTCATCTTGGACTTCAGTGAGCTAAAGAGTGTAACCCTGGTTAAAGACTGGGCCATATTAATGTTTATTTAACAAGTTGATAACATGTATTTCAACCCTCTAATTCCAGCGCATTAATGCACAGAAGGCAGAAATCACCAGGTTCTTTCAGAAACCAAAGACTCCACAAGCCCCCAAGGTGGGTTATTGCTAATCTTCTTTATTTTTCTGCTTCATTTACTATCTTCCTAAACCAACACACTAGTTATAGAATCATAGATCATCAGAGTTGGAAGGGACCTTAGCAGGTCATCTAGTCCAACCCCCTGCTCAAAGCAGGACCAATCCCCAATTTTTGCCCCAGATCCCTAAATGGCCCCCTCAAGGATTGAACTCACAACCCTGGGTTTAGCAGGCCAATGCTCAAACCACAGTTCTGTTAATGATGTGCATCCGCACCTTTTTCTTTTCAAGTGAACAAACTGGAGGACTGACTTCTAATTTATTTTTAAAAGTGATGGCTGTGCATCTGTGGTTAGACAATTGAAAACTTTGTGGCTGATGCTGTGAGGGACAGAATTATAATCTCTTGTGGTAGAGATCTTACTTCTTGCCAGTTATACTGAAAATCCATGACTTGATTAATAGCTGTGCCAGGAATGATTACAAGACTTTAATTCCCCTCAAGGGGATCTGCTGAACTCACAAATAGGAAGTATGTAATCCAGGGCTAGTCAATAGGCAGACCGTGGGCCAAATACTGACCACCAGATACTTTTGAACGGACCCCAAAATATTTTTATTTATTTATTTATGATGTTTTTAATTTTCTTTGGAGTCTGGACCTTGACTATGCCTTGGCCAAGAAAGTTGGACCTTGACCAAAAAATAAACTACCCCTGATCCTAGCACCTCTTGAAGTAAGAGGACTTTAGATTTAACTCAAATGGGCTGGTGGTGCTGTTTTTCGGATGCTGATGGATTCAGACTTTAACATTTCTAAACGTACTTTCAATTTCAGACCCTTGCTGGCTCCTGTGGGAAATTTGCTCCCTTTGAAATTAAAGAGAACATGGTCCTGGCTCCACTCTGTCGTGTTGCCTTTGATCAGGACCTCTCAGATCAGTTAGATCAGCTCCTACAAGCACAGAATAATGACATTTCTTTCTTGGAAGAACTGAAGTGCCGCAAGCCACATAAATCTGGACCTACCATTGTCTGTTACCGCAGTGCGGACATAATCAACAGGTTAGTCTGGGGCTTGGGGTTGCTGTTCACTTACATACCAACTGTGAAACCAGTGTTGGAAAATGGTTTGCACCAACAGCAGTGATCACAAAAAAGTGGGGTTTTCCTTTTAAAATAGTCCTGCCTGAGCTTCGTCACCACAGGAAGCAGTGTATTGTGATGCAGATTTCCTTGATTCCATACACAAGCTCCCAAATCCTTCTCCGCAGGGAGTCTTGCACTTTAACAGTGTCCAATGCAGAAAGGGAGCTCTCTGTTTGCTTCATCTAGGACTTTGTCTACACTGGCACTTTCATCAAAACTTTTGTCGCTCAGGGGTATGAAGAAACACCCCCCTGAATGACAAAAAACGCCAGTGTGGAGAGCGAAGCTACCGCCCCTCGTTGGAGGTGGTTTTTATTTTTGTCACTGGAAAAGCTCTCTCCCGGCGATAAAGAATGGCTACACCACAAACCTTACAACGGTGCGGTCGCAGTGTAGACTGGCTTTAAAAAAAAAAAAAGACACTGTCAGTTAAAACAGAGCTGCTATCACACACAGGTTGGTGTAGTTATTTAGGGAGGGACTCGGGCCTGGATAGAAGCTTTGTCCTCGCAAGAAGATGATGGTGATGTGTAGTTGATTCAAATACTCTAGAATTGTTTGAGACTGCTGAACTAAAGAGGGTCTCTCAGGCCTTTAAGTGATGTCTGTAGGCTCTATCTGAGCAGCAGTGGAGTATGAAACCACTGAGGGCTGTGTTTGTTTCAACAGTGATGTGGTGATAGTGGATAGCTGCAAAATGGACAATGTTCCTGAGAGGAAGAAATTTGGCAGGATGAAACTCCTACAGTTTTCTGAGAATCATCGACCTGCATACTGGGGCACATGGAATAAGAAAACCACTGTTATTCATCCCAGGAATCCCTGGTCAAAGGACAATGTAAGCATTTCACAATTAGTATGGTATTACTACCCATGCCTTACTGACTGCTTCAGAATTGAAAGAAAGCAGACCTTATGTCCCAATACCCATGCGTTCTTCTCTTGCATTTCACAGACCAGTTGTCATTTATTCCCTCTTGCTGCTGTTTGAATTGTTGCATGAACTCTTGCATTGCTCTCTGAGCTCACTGACTGCATGGTGACATGTGGACATTTCTCATTACAGAAACTGCTCGACTATGAGATAGATAGTGATGAAGAGTGGGAAGAGGAAGAACCAGGAGAGTCTCTCTCTCACAGTGAAGGGGTGAGGATTTCCTGTGCTAGCTAGCCTTAAAATTATGGAGATGATTTAAAAGAAACAGCTGTCATAGTGGACTGAGGGCTTTATTAGTCTCAAACCAGACAGATGACACTCTTTTCTGAGACTGTTCATGTCTGGATTCTTGTTGCTTTTTGAAACTCTTGTTAGGTGACTTATAAAGTACAGTTTATTATAAAGTTAACTTTATCTTCAGGATGATGATGAGGAGGGAGGAGAAGATGAAGATGATGATGATGGCTTTTTTGTACCCCATGGGTACCTATCTGAGGATGAAGGCGTGACAGAAGTAAGTGAATTGAGTGACTGTGGGGCCCTAATTTCCTCATTTCCCCAATGTACTGTGTAATAAGTTGCATACCTTTCAGGAGGGCGCTGCTGTGTTGGCTCAAACTTCTAAAGACTTGGGCACTGTTCTCATTGGTGCAAACTGCATGCTTTGCTAGTTGGTAGAAGAGAGGCAGCCTACTTGGAATAGGACGGGTCTGCTTATCTGTTTAACAAATAAATGAAATGTATACTTCAGCCTTTAATACTAGCACACTCTACAGTCAGTTAGCATATCAATATCTTTGCACTTCCAGGTAGGTATATACTGCAGCATTTTGATCCAAGCAGGGGAGAACAACATTTGACAGAGGCAGTTTTATTCACTTGCATCCCTGTTGGTAACAGGTTGTATCAGAGTTTAATATGTTTGGTCATGTGAAAATCCAAGAAAGCTCTTCTATGGTGAGTGGAGTAGAGGAAGATTGAGCTAGGAGAAGGAGCTACCGATAGCCTATAATGATTTCTCCCTAACCTCTCTAATAGCACATTTATATAGCGAGTGGTAATTAGAGGAGCATTTGAAATGCATGTAACACTGTAGTGAGACAATGCTGATTGTAAGAACTAGTCTACGCTGGCAAGGCTATAGCGCTGCCATGGCTTGTGTGGTCGTGGCAGAGAGCTCTCCCAGCGCTCTGAAAAAACCATCTCCACAAGAGGCACAGCTCTGTGCTGGTGCACTGTTTCCACTGGCGCTGTACAGCACTGCAGCTTGTGCTCAGGGGGGTGTTTTTCACACCCCTTGAGCGAGAAAGTTGCAGCGCTGTAAATTGCCAGTGTAGATAAGCCCTAAGCTTATGCCCAGGATGAAGAGGGTGTGTTAGAAATTCCACCAGACCCAAAGGATGACAAACTTTGCTGTATGGGCAACTTAAAACAGAATGGGGGTTTTCACTCTGAGGAGAGGACATCCTCACATCTAGGAATATTCCAACCAAAAGAGGAAATAAGCAGCTGATAATGGCCATGTTAGTGCTTTAGCCTGCTGGTCTCAGGGAAAATGAGTGTAACATCCTGGGAAAGCTTCTACAACAGGGTGACCCTGCACTTGAGAGCTGCACTTCTAAACAGCTTATAAAGAGGTATTCATCAGGTATGGGCTGAAATCTCCTTCTTGAGAGTAAGGATGACAGGGCTTCCCATCTAGTGTTTGAAATCTACACACACACACACTCACACACTTTTAAGAGTTGCACTTTTGACAACTTTATGTTGAGGCAGTGTTTCTTAGTGTTCTAGTCTCAGCTCTGCCACTGGCCTACTGTGTAACTTTGATTTACATTACCTCCCTGTGCCTCAGTTCTCCATCTGTAAATGGGGATATTTCCAGCCTATGAGATTTATGGATGACAAGCACAGACAGCGAGATATTTAGTGAATCACCACCTGTACATCAGAGAATGATAATAGGGGTTTTTCTGGCACACTTTTACTGTAAAACTGTGACAATACTATTTCTAAGCACTGTATGGGTCCATTAATTTGATCGCTTTCTTCCCGAAGTATTTCCTTCAAACATTGTACCTCATACTTTTGATTTCTCATAGCTCTGAACACACTATGAAGCAGAAGTGAGAATTTCAATTTTTTTGGACTTAGTGAGTCAGAGGCTATTCTTGACTTTCAGGAGCATGATCCAGAGAATCAAAAAGTTCGTCAGAAGCTGAAAGCAAAGGAGTGGGATGAACTGATAGCCAAGGGGAAGAGGTTCCATGTTCTTCAGGCTGTGAAGATTGGCTGTATCTGGGAAACAGAAGAAAGCAACAGCAATGCAGATGCAAACCTAAAGGTGCTTCAGCAGTTTGCAGTTTGTATTCTGGATTCATCTGTTGCCGAGGAAGAGCAGATGCAGAAAACTAGCAAAAAAAGGACAAAAGACCAGCAAAGTAAGACTGGGAAGGGCCAAACCTTTGTGCTTTCTTCTGCGTAGCATTAAATCAGATGCTGCCTGTGAGGAAACCCCTCATGTATCCAATCTAAGTTTGTTTAAAATTCAAAATAATGTATAGTGTTAAATGACTAGTGTGAAGTCAGAAATATTTGCAGGTGAACTTGGTGGAAACTTTTCCATGCTGGGTAGTTCTAACAATGTTCCATCTGAAATCTGTTGCTTGCTATAAACGGTGGAGCCTTTTGCTGTGAAAAAGATTAGAAAATAAGACAATTTTGTGTTCAATGATATCCCTATATACTATTCATTGACACTCTATTGATGATTAATGCTAAAGAGGCAGAACTAGTTAACAGAGAGGATGCTAATACCATGAAAATAGAGGGAGGGCTAGAGCAGGAGATGGAGTTGGACTCCTGGGTTCTATTCCCAATTGATACTGATTTATCTGAGTTTAACAGTACTTTTCCTCTCTGTAAAATGGTGGGGTTAATACCATACTGGCCTGTTGCACTGCTTGCATTCCAAAATTCTTTTAAGCAAAGTGCTCTCCTCATGTACTTTGACCACAACTCCTGTGTGTGGGTTTTTTGGTAACACCTGCTTAGTTTATATCAGTGAGTCCAATGACTTATCCTGAGCACTAGGCATATAACAGCTTGCCTTCAAAAACATACATGTAATTGTCTGTCTTTCTCTCTCCAGTCCTGGGACAATTGCTTCCGCTGCTCCATGGGAATGTAAATGGGAGTAAAGTGATCATCCATGAATTCCAGGAGTGTTGCCGCCAAGGACTGTTCAGTGAATCAGCCCTAGCCCCAGATATTAGTGATGCTAGTCCTACAAGTCCCAACACTTCCCGCCCGCAGACTCCAGTCAATGAGGACTCTGCTATCCCTTCCAAAGCCAGACTAAAGCGAATTATTTCAGAGAACTCTGTGTATGAGAAGAGACCTGAATATAGGATGTGTTGGTACGTCCACTCAGAGGTGCTGAAAAGCTTTGACCAAGAGCACCTTCCTGTTCCTTGTCATTGGAACTACATCACGCCAGTCCTTTCTGCAGCCAAGGAGGACAATAGCAGTGTTCCAGGAGTGACCGTGATACAAACCACTCCAGTTTCAGTAAAGAGGAAGTCCACAGGAAGCATGTCTATCACCAAGTTCATGAAAAAACCTAGGGATGCAGAACGGGTGAGTTCCTTTAAGAACATTCTAACTTTATGTACTCAGAAGGGGATGATCTAACTAGGCAAGCCTGGATCTCCCTATAGATGGCAAAATGTTGGTTTTGCAGAGGGAATATGGTCTTGAATTTCATTGCAATGAATCCCTTGTGGTATGGGGTGGTGAGAGAGGGGAAGCTGATAATTTGAATTAATTTGAATAGGTAAGATGCTTCTCTGGAGTTCCTATTCAACTTGAAAACTAGAAGTCTGATTTAAAATATTGGCAGCTTTTCTTTGTCCCTCCACTTTCCCCCATGGGGGTAATGATCACCTCCAAACCACAAACACCTAGCTAACCCTGCTCATACTGCAGTGCTCATCCTATATGCATGCGAAACAATGCATTCTATCACTGTCAGATATCCTCCTTGCAGCCAGCTTTGACTCACTACTCTCACCTCTTTCTCTCTGTTGCTCGTATGTATTGAACATAAGCTGTAAGTACCTGTGGACTAAATCCTTAACTGTTGCTTGTAAGGTCTCATAGCACTGTAGATCGGCAAAATATACACACCAAGGTAACTGTCAAGACAACCTAGTAAGCTTAGGCAGTCCTAGAGTACAACATGCCACATGAGGCAAAACTGAGTGTTTATAGTGTGCTCTAGTTTTAGGCTACATTTCCTTCTGCTCTCTTCCCTGCTTCTCAGTATAATTGCAGATTTTAATAAGAATTTCAGCTGTCATATAGCTCTTAAATTTCACTTTCAAGAGCCATGGATCTTAAACATGCCCAGCATAACACGTAGTGTACCTCATCTAGTGTAGTAAATGCCGCAATAGCAACTATCTGGGCGAAACTAGACACACACTATGCAAACTAGACAAACTCTCATAGGAAAATGATAAAAGACAAATACCATATAACCTGTGGGTGATCACTATATCTGACCTCTTAGTCCTCAAAGGAAACCGGCACAATACTTTCAACAAACAAGCCTCAAATCTTAGATTAATATGTACTAGATACTAAAAATCATGGACTGAAAAGACACTGGATTTATGGCTTATTATAATAATCTATAACCCACTAAGAACCCCCTTTCCTTTCCTCTCTATGACTGGATGAGTATTAATGGACCACTTCACTTTGGTCCCTTGAAATGTGGTAGCTACTTAGGCTAAACTTAGGCTGTTCTATCTTGTGTTTAGCTGTGACACTGAGTAAGTTTCCCAGACCTGAAGAAGAGCCCTGTGTAAGTTTGAAAGCTTGTCTCTCTCCAACAGAAGTTGGTCTAATACAAGATATTACCCACCTTTGTCCTTCTCATATCCTAGGACCCATAGGACTACACCAACACTGCATACTTTTATTAGTTATTTCAAGAGATATCTGTTTGTAAGTCCAGTTAAAAGCTAGAAAAGATTGTGCTCATTAAAGCCACAACCAGGGCTTTAACGTCTTTGTATTTTAATTATTTTCCCAGGTGCCAAAGTGTCTGCTCTGAGTCTGGGGCAATAAAGAGGGAGCTAAAGGTTGTTTTCCAATTCAGTGCTGTCAGGGGCTTGCCTACTAATGCAGAGTGGAACAGAGGTAGAACTTTGCTCAGCAGACTGCGTGCATTTCTTGTCACAGCTGTGACTCACGCCCCTTCCTCTATTACTTACTTCCTTTTTCTTTTCCCCTGCACGTGAAGCTGCTCTGAGTAACATCATTTTGGTGGCTTGCACTGAAGCTGTTCCTGCCCAGAGAGTTCCATCTGGCTATTGATTGGCCTACACACTGAGTAAGGCCGAACCTAAAACCTCTGCTTGGTATTCACTCAAGCAGTTAACAATGGGCCATGATTCTCCTGCAAGAGGAAGGGAAGAAGGGAGAGACCGAGGGTACTGGTAAACAGCATTATTATACAGACACTCTAAAGCTCTGGATGCTGCTAAAGGCAACTTCTTAAAGTAGAACTCAATGCTGGGGACACAGTGCAGTTTTGAACAATGTGCAGAAAGCTTTCAGAAAGAATATTTGCATTAGTTGCCTTCCTGTCAATTGTGGCTGCTGCTATCTGTCGTCTTGTTCCTCCTCTCAAATAGGGTGGGTGCTTGTAGGAAAAATCAAAATTAGATTGTTTGGGTCCATGCAGGCAGGTCTCAGTGAAAATACCTTTCAATAAGCTGTTTTATTTTCCCTCTTCTTACATAGTAGGATGACTATCTTGATATTCCATCATGCTTTCTGGATCTGTCTTCCAAATTCTGGTGCTCTTAAGTTGAAGACCAAAAGAAAGTCACTACTATAACTGAGAACCAGTGCACATGTGAACAAACTGAATCTTGATTAATGCATAGTTTTAAATTAAAACCTGAAGGATATTATCAGACATCTTAAAACTAACTCTTTTAAGGTCAGGTATATTTTAATCTGAGTGGTGTTGGAGAACCTAGCTGGGAATCTAGGTTTTTCTCTCTAATTCCAGGGAAAAGAATAGAAGCAATTCACTGGGGAGTAAGCGAAATGTCCCTCAATTCCTTTAATTCCACTCTTGTGCTCCCTTTGGCTCAAAAGCAGCAGTCACCACTGTTCCCATTACTGTTCCATAAAAAAGGAAAAATTAGTTCTTTTAAACACCGAAAAAAAAATCCTGAAGGGGAAATTTTGGTAGGAAAATTTATAATTTTCCAAGTGTGATTCCCTATTGAAAGCAATAAAGAAACTTTTAAAATGTTTTAATTTAAAAAAAAAAAAAAAAAGAAGAAACTTCCCTTTCGAAACAAAGCTTGGTCATGTTTCAGCTCCGGGTGAACAGTTTGTACCTTACACAAAGGGCAATTAATAATAGCCCCTATGTTTTAGCAAGCAGTTTTTTGATACAGCAACTTGTGTAGCAGGAAATCTGACACAGTAATATAGATGCTGACTTTTGACAAGGGGCCCCGGCTGTGTGTGAAGTCAGATTAGTTTATCCCTGGGGAACACTATGCCTAACTTTGTTCAGGATATTCTGAAAGCACATACTGTAAGAAATGCTCACTATAGAAAGGCTTGAATTCCTTTGTGTGCTGCCTAATCCACTGGAGAACTTGATCTGATCATTTTGCATGTTAAACAGTCACTGCCAGACTTAGTTGCTATTATCTCTGATGCAGCTTTTTGATTTATTTAAAGGCTGAAGCTATGGAAACGGATGGGTTCCAGGCTGACACTGAAGAAGAGGAGGAAGATGACTGCATGATTGTGGACATACAACCAGGGAAAGGTGAGAAATGATCTCTGACAAATGGCTCTTGACAGATCTGCTCCCGGGAGCCATGCAGTGAAACACTGCTTAAATGGCTAGTAAATTCAGCAGAATGTGAACAGGACATACAGCTAACACCATTGCAGTTATTCCTATCATTTCCACCTGAGCTAGTTCATTCTGCATAACACCTACTATTGACACCTCATCTGTTAGTGCTGCGGTCACCCTCCCCAGTCCACATTTGCTCTTCACTCCCAGATGCCAAGTTGTCCTAACTTTGGCTGAGTGGCTTGCTGCCTGCTCTTCTGAAACCTCCCCACTCCATCTAAATAGGTCCCAGACCAGCATACCTTACTAGTACTCATCCGCCTCTCTCCTTTACTCCTGCCATTTCAGAGACAAGGTGGGTGAGGTAATATCTCGTATTGGCCCAACTTCTGTTGATGAAAGAGAAGCTTTCGAGCTACCCAGAGCTGTTGTCTGAAGAAGAGTTCTGTATAGCTCGAAAGTTTGTCTTTTTCCTCAACAAAGTTGGTCCAATAAAAGATATTTCCTAACTCACCTTGTGTCTCTAATATCCTGTGATCAACATTGCTGCAATACTGCAGATCTCCCATTCCAGTCAGTGCTAAAATGGACCTCCTCTTTCCTACCCTGCTCAGCACTTTGGTCGGTCAGTCTGGATTATAATCAGACTCCTCGTGCCTGGAGGAAAAGGTGATCTCTGCACACCAAAAAAAAAAGTCAGTTGGGTGAGAATACGACAAGAAAATTCTGGAAACACACTTTGCATTTATGCAAATTGCTTGAGTTGTTTTTGGCTGCCAGACTAATTATCACTGATTTATACTGGTAGCTAAAACACACCGTTCTCCCCTCCTTTGGGAGAAGTAATCTTCAACAGACCAAATGAAACCCTGACAACACACCACATGCAGAAGGTGCTATGCTTGCTGAGAAATGTAAATCCCTAGCCTCCTGCATGTTCAGAAGTGTCAACTGTTAATACAAGAATCTCTGTAAGGTTGAGTATGCTTTTGCTGCAGGACCCTTACCTACCTGGTTTTGTAAAGCATTATATATACACCCTCTGTGGTGTTTCTCCTAAGGAAATGGGGCTAGGTAATAAGCAGGGCTCCTGTTTAGCAGATGAGGAATCCAATCCTTGCTGCAGAACTCTGTTCCAGAATCTAAGTAATCATTTACAAGCTTCTTTTTTTAGATCTTGTTGTGAAAAGGACCTTAAGAATGAGTCAATGCATTATTTGCAACCTGAGACAGTATCTGAGGGGTGGAACTACTTCTTTCCTCTTGCTGGGGTTTTACCTGAACTCTGAAGTTCATTTTATTAAGTATTTCTCTGCTGGAAACTTTAGTACAAAACAATACTACAGTTGTCAGAGCCTTGAGTTCCCCTAACGACTTCTGCAATAGAGCTCATCTGCAGAGCCCCACTGTAGAAGTTACCTGGCACAGATATGGGGTGAAGTGTTCCTTGATCCTACATTCCATAGACAGGGATGATATAAAATGTCCCACCCCTTTGAGCCATCTCTGTTCTCTGCACCAGCTGGAACTGTCATGGTACCATCCTCCCCTTTTTTCTTTGCTTAATAAATGATATTTTTAAACATTAGGTATCTTAAGATAAAATTGTGTGCATTGTTTGTAATGCACAGCAGGATTCTTTGCAGTCTCAAAAAAGCAGAGCAACTTAAAGGCCCTAACCACTTGTGCTGAGAAATAGGGCTCTTTCTGTTCAGGTTTTCCTCTAAGGACTTATCTAAACACAAACTGGTTTGACAAAGTGATTTTTTTAAAAGTAATGAAATCAGTGCAAAAGGCTGTGGATGACCATTTTGGGTGTAAACAGAATTTATTTTGGCTAAGTTTGTCCTTTGATGTAACTGTCTAATCTAAAATCACTCACTGAAGAAAGTGTCCACACAGGGGCTTGTCCCAGTAATGCATACTTTGAGTAGACAACCCCCAAGACTTGGACAGAGCCTCTAATTCTAACTCTGCTTTTTAATGAGGATAAATTTCAGTGCAACTCAGCAGCTGCAAGTGTAAAACATTTTTCTACTTCACAGATTCTACATCTGCAGTTACTGAAATTACTTCAGAATCAGATGGTGCAGTGGAGATTGTCCCCATGCAGAAGGCCCGTCTAACGCAGTTTGATACTTAATACCTACTAACTCCTCTGTATGTATGTAGAATTTTAGGATTTTTTAAAAACTTGTGTATCTTTGTACAAGATACTTGAAAGTATTCCATATTTCTTGTAAAGAGAAGACAGCACTTTGGTCTAAAGCAGAACAGATGAAAGCTTGAAAATTTTAGTTTTAATATTTTTAGCTAAAAATATTGCATATTAATCTGTCTTTAATAAAGCATTATTGAAATTGATATTTTGTATGAAAGTATCTAACTTGTGCTCTCTAAGCAAAGTTAATGTGTGATCTTGCGAATGTAAGCTTACTGCAATGCCCCTGGGCAAGTCTTCTGTTCATAATTCTGTATAGCATGGCTTTTGGGGCATAAATGGTGACATGTACAATTATATTTGAATTTGCTACCATTATTTTGTCCAGTTTCTGGTCTGCCTTTCTATAGGGACACTACCAGGGATGAGTGTTCTGTGTGGGGAGGGGGAGAATGTATGTGAGGTGGTATAGGCTAGTGTTTCCTCAACAACTGGTCTGTGGGCTGGCACTGGTCCCTGAGATCCCCCTGACACAGTGTAGGAAGGCAGCAAGCTGGCCCCGGTATCAAAAAGGTTGAGAAACACTAGTATAGGCCAAAACCAATTGAATCTGGGTGAAAAGATTCAAGTGTCTGACATAGACTTTTTGTTTTTAAAACCCTGATTATATAAATGAGCTTGGCAGAATTTGATTTTATCATTTTGATGTTTATTTTTAAGCTTTATTAGTTTAAATCTTCAGTTGTGCAAAAGTGTGGGTTTTAAGCATTTTTTTCACTATTTATCAATTTAAGTGTTCACAATTGTGGGAAACTATTTAAGGACATTAACATTTTGAATCTCAAAGCTTTAATTGTTAACACGTCAAAATATACAAAGTAAATATTCTTAAATCAAACTCAAGTTCTCAAACAGCATTTTTCTTTATCTATAAATTATCAATGGAAATTTCTCTGGTTTGTGTGTGTAGTGACAGATTGTTTACTGATGATCGAATCCTTCCAAGCCTATACATAATCAGTGATGTGTGCATTTTTTTGCATATACAACTTCAGTGGGAGCTGAGTGCAGATCTAATGCCCAAGTTAAGAGGCCCTGCTAGCACTTACCTTATCTAAACTTTCAGGCTTTATGCATCTCATGATCTGATTGCAATTTGAAAGACAGTGCTGTAATGTGTTGACTGTAGGTAGGTGGGTAAACTTATACTGACAATCTCCAAGGCGTATGAGGATTAATCTGACTCTGCACACAGCTTTTTTTGCTTGATTTCTGCCAGACTGTATGT
This sequence comes from Macrochelys suwanniensis, assembly GCA_033296515.1. Lineage (NCBI taxonomy): Eukaryota > Metazoa > Chordata > Testudines > Chelydridae > Macrochelys > Macrochelys suwanniensis. The sequence continues at coordinate 7,644,342 of CM065799.1, forward strand.
ACTTGTCAGTGACTAGACAGGCTTCGTAGGTTTTTTTAATAACTAAAAGGGACCATTAGATCCTCCTAGTCTAAGCTCCTCCAAAACACACTAGAATTACTTCCAGTAATTCCTGCATTGATTCCCAGTAACCTGAAGTTGAACTACAGCAGATCTGTATAAAAGACACTTAAGTAATGGAGAATGTTAAATGTGTATTTTATTTTCTATTTGAATTTGTCTACTTGATAAGCCCTTCTAGCACTGGTTATCTTTGCCCTGTGTATGTATTTATAGACAGATCATTTTGCCTCTTTCATAAGGAACCAACTCTTACTGGAAAGCATGGTCCAGCATTCAGACAATCGTGTAGCTCTTTTCTGATTGGACTTCCAGTTACACTGCCTGTTTCCTAGAGAGATGGGGCAGAGATCCTGTTGCCATCAGCTATACCCGTGATGGCTTCTAGTTACATTTTTAAAACTTAGCTTCCTGGAGACCTCCAGGCCATCCCTATGCAGGGTATGATCTTGAACTCAAGGGCCAACCTCATCTCTATCCACTTAAGAGCCACTTCTGCCTAGTGGATCAGTTAACTTGTACTCTCATTTGAAGGTTAAAGTGAGAGGGGGAAGAGAAATACCTTAACTTTTTTTCCCCTTTTCTTACCCTTTTATTCCTAACTTTGCAGTTGGGATGGGACTATCAAACTCTAGTGGAGGGAAAGTGAATGAACCCTTTAAGAAATATACTACAACTAAGGACACAGAGTGGGTTATATCTATACTAAGGAAAAAGTATATAACAGGGATGGGCAACCTTTCAGAAGTGGTGTGCCAAGTCTTCATGTATTCACTCTAATGTAAGGTTGTGTCAATACATTAACGTTTTCCAAAGGTCTTTCTATGTGTCTAATATCTTAACCTTATTTACTTTACAAACAACAATAGTTTTTAAAATGTTTAAGAAGTTTCACTTAAATTTGAATTAAAATGGAAAGTCCCCCCCCAGGACCCAGATAGTGAGTGCCACTGAAAATCAGCTTGTGTGCCACCTTTGGTACCCATGCCATAGGTTGCCTACCCTTTCTTTGAAGCCATGGCCACTGACACCAGTTCTTATGCAAAACAACTTAAGCATGACAGTGTCAAGACTAGCTAAATGACTAAGTTCTTAAACTCTGCCCCATGTGTAGGTTTAGGCTTCTCCATTTTTTAATAGGCTTAGTGAAATTAATTGGGTACTCATGGCTCACTCAGCTTCTGCTGGATGCATTACTTAAGCAGCAGGTTAAATCATATTTCCCTCCTGCATTTTGGGTTAGAACTTACTCCTATGCTAGAAGCATGCAAATTCCCTTGCTTTGGTTAGGAAAGTAGCAGACTTTTTCTTCTCTAATTTGTGGGGAGAGAGGCATTGAACAGGCTGTACACCATGCTTCTGCAACATGTTATTTCCCCACTTACAGCAGTATGATCAAGCTGTCTCTTAAAATAGGGGCTTTAAGTTAGAGGTGCATTATTTTCTCTCTAGTTGGTGCTAGGGTAGACCCCTCCTTTCAGTTGTATTGTGGCAGTTTTTCTAGGCCACTATTGGCCGCTTTGCACCTCTTTCTCCATGCCAGGTTCACTAGCTTGTGTGAAATTCCTCACCTGACCACTACTTCAATCTGCAACTGGAGGCAGCAGTGTAGGAAGACTTATGTAGCATTAGCCTGATATTAGATCTTTCATAGACATGCAGGCATGGTATCTTCCTTCCCCCTCATTTAGAAATCAAGCCTGGAAACTGTCAGGCTACATTAAGGAAAAGTCATGGCCTGTGACCATAACTTTTATTAAAAATACCCACTGTGACTAAGACTTGGGCAGGTTGCTGAGGGAGGTGGCCTAGGACTCTGCTAGGCAGAGGGAGAGAGAAACTGCCTCTATGTCCCTGCAGCTCCTAGGCAGTAGAGGGGCCAGGGCTGGAAACTATAGTCTATTGGCCCTTCCACTACCTAGGAGCTGCAAGGCCATGCTAGTGGGAGCCAGGAATCCCTGAGCCCCCTCCCACACTGCTGGTGCTGCCCCTTAGTTGTAGTATGTTTCTTAAAGTATTCATTCAACCAGCACCAGCTCCTACAGAAAGTCACAGAATCCGTGACCTTTGAGACAGACTCACAGCCTTAACTATAAGGCAAGTTAACTCAATAACCTGACTCAAGGAAACTGCATTTCCAAATATTCCATTTAATCAAGCTAACAATTTAACTAGTTGCTGTTGACATAATTAGTGTTTTAAACAAAAGTCTCATTCAGCAGCAATGTTTGTACAATAGAAGCGTAAGGAAAAGCTGAACACTAGCCCTGCCCAGTATCAAAACTCAAGGAGGGGATAGTCTTGCAGACATCCTTTGTTTGCTACAGTTCAATATGGTGGATCTTTTTATCTTCGATAGCTGATCTAGAAAAGAGATTAAACAGTAATCAAAAACTTTATAATTTATATATCAGCAGCACATTTGAAGTTTTTCTGGGCAAGATTGTCTTCAGACTATTCAATCTTACCACAGTCCACATGTCCCATATATAGCCCCTCCTCTGAACTGGAGGCGATAATGCATTATGCATTAGCATACTGAAACCTGGCCTCCTAATGCTCTAGCTAAAATTGAAGTCTTCCCCTCAAGTTTGTGACAGCTAAGGCAGCTTCCATTTTCATGCTTGAGTGCAGGGGGAGGAGGCAACAGCACATAATAGAACCAACCGCACTGAATCCAATCCTGTTTATTTCATGACAATATCTGGACAGCAGAAAGGAGTTCTGGTTTCAAGGGGCTTCCTTTCTGCTCTTCTCCTGAAGCTTTTATGTCTGCCATGACAGCTGCATCCCATGTGAATGTCAGGAGAGCAGAGGGCACCTAGGACAAGCAGAAAATGTACTGGATGTTAACAGGAACTACACTGAAGCTGGTCAATGAGTATTTTATGCATCTTTAACCCATTGAAAATGGTCTTCCAGCTGTATGTTTGTTTTGGAAGAACTCTGGCAGGCAGGGAGACAGGACAGACAGCTCAGACTTGGGCAGAGTTCCTAGCCCTGTGCCAAAAGCTTTCCCTAACCTCTTAGGGAGGGGGGTGGTACATCTAGTGACCAGGCTGAAGTTTAACTGCACTGAGCTAAGGACAAAGATGTTCAATATCACAAGAGATTAGACCACCAATGGGACCAGAATTATTTTATTTTATTACAATCCCATTCCCTTTCACTGAACAGGTTTGTATCGGCTGTAAGTGGCTTCAACTCTATCACTTTACTCACCAGCCCACACTCATTGAATGCCAAGTTCTCGTCAGTCAGTTTGACACCTCCAGGTGCAAGTAGCTCAAAGGGCATCCAATCATCCCTCAGTGCTTCTCTCACAAACCAGTAGAGCACAGATACTGGCTCCCGGGCATAGAATGTCCCTATCGTGAAAAAACACCACAGTGTTAAGGTCACATTTTTCCACTTATCAAGATATTCAAACTGGTTTATAGGCGGACTCCCCTTTGCCTGCTCTCACCAAGACCCGTAGTTGCATATTTGGATAACGTTAAGCTAGTTCATTAGGGAAGGAACCAAGTTTTATGTGATTTATTCAACAGGGAAACAATTCATAGAAACATAGTGGTCATCCCCAGAGTATCACAACAGGGTCATAAAACTAATAAAATACTATTGCACCTCTAATCTAAAAATAAAATCCACTGGAAAGCTTAGTCTAGTAACCTCACTGCAAGATTCCAAAGCGTCTCCTATTGCAGAATGCAACTCGTGTTCCTCAGGCTACAGAACCACTTTCAGCCTGTTGCCCACAATGGCAACACACCCATTACTGTTTTAATGAACCGCTCAGTGGAATCTGAGCCAGTAAATTGCTTGTTAACTTTAAGCAATATGGAAACTCTTGTATAGCTTTAGTGTAGATCAAGGCATGCTGCTGACCAAGGATGTCCCAGCTCTTTATACTCACCCTTGGTTTAGAGAGAAATTTCTACAGAAGCTGCAAAAATATAGTTACCCCATTGTCTCAGTCCCACGTGGTGGCTAGAAGAGTCCCAGCTGGTTGAGTTATTCTATGCCCATGTTGCCAAGCAGATTCGGGCCAGGTTCTTTCCCCCTGGTCCTGACAGGTTTATGATTCTTGCTCTCAAGCTACAAAGCTGAATTTCCAGAAGTTCTCTGGGGCGTGTATGTGAGAGTAAGTTGCAAGACGGGGCCATCCTTTACCTTGCAGAATGTATCCATCTGGGAAACGGACTCGGAGCAGCGTGTAGTTATATTTCCGCATTTCCCTTTGTTCTTCTCTCTCCCGCATAGCCTTTGTCCTCAGCATAGAGGCCTTCTCCACTGCTTCCGTCCTTTATAAACAAGACAGTTTTAACATGAAATAAAGCAAAGCGGGGAGGGAGTGGTGAGATTTTCTTAAACCAGAGTAACACACCGCACTGGTACAGTCAGCCCATCCTCCTCCCCAATTACACAGCTCCCTCCTTTTACATGCAGCGCTTTGTGCTACAGGCCACTCACCGGAGCCGCTGTTCTCGCTTTAGCTCCTCTGCCGTGAGGTTGTAGAAGTCATGGGGCAGCTCAAACTGGGCAGCTTGAGGGGAGGGCTTGAATACGCAGAGCTGGCGATCCAGCTGGGCCTTCACTGGCTCACAGCTCAACAGCTGCTCCTTATAGTCCTTGAGGTCCTCCAGCTTAGTCAACACTTCCTCCTTCAGCACATAGTACTCTTCCGTGGTCTCTACAAACAAACGCACTGGGCTTCAGTGCCTTGTTTTCCCTTCAATCCTAATTGCACTCCCCACTGCTACCTGTGACCTAATGGAAAGCAGTTCTGAGAGCAAATCACCCTGAGGCAACGGGCAAGCTGCAGGTTTGGGGGTGTGGGTAAAATGGTGATGTTACAACATACAGCAGACTTTAAAGCACTGCTCTCAACCTTTCCAGACTACTGTCCCCCTTTCAGGAGTCTGATTTGTCTCATGTACCCCCAATTACACCTCATTTAAAAACTACTTGCTTACAAAATCAGACATAAGAATACAAATGTCACAGCAGGCTATTACTGAAAAATTGCCAACTTTCTCATTTTTACCATATAGTTATAAAATAAATCAACTGGAATATAAATATTGTACTTACATTTCAGGGTATAGTATACAGAGCAGTATAAAGTCATTGTCTGCATGAAATTTTCATTTGTACTGACTTTTTATACAGCCTGTTGTAAAACTAGGCAAATATGTAGATGAGTTGATGTACCCCCAGGAGATCTCTGCGTACCCTGGTTGAGAACCACTGCTTCAGAGGGCTCCAACGGTAACCAAAGCTGCCTCCCAGAGGCACACTGCTACTCCTCACAAGTAGCTGACCCCAGTCTCAAGTTTAATACAGTTCAATTTCTTGCCTTGTCCTGGAACAGGCAGCATTTCCTTCTCAAACCCAATGGCCTGGAAAAACTCGTGTGTCCCTTCTAGACAGTTTATCCTTTCCTAGAAGATAAGGAGAGGGTTAGATTTAATCTGCTACAGAGTGGGAATTCCTCCATATGGCAACTGCAAGCGTCTGAACCTTACCTGAAACACTTTATTCTGCAGTTTGATTTTCTGGTACTTCTCCTCCTCTGGATGGAGGTGGATGTTATCCAGGTATCTGCAGAAGATAGGACCATCACACACTTCATTCACAACAGGCATGGATGCTCAGATCACTGGTGAATCTTGGGTCCCATTTGGTGCCAAGATCAAAGTTTGAAAACACATCACTCGGGTCCAAAAAGCTCTCCAAGTGTCTCCTCTCCACTAGCACTTCCAGGCTTCTTTATCCCAAGAGAAATCGATTTCTGAACACTCACGCAGGATACCCCACTACTTTACTACTGGGTCACGTGCACTGCACTAATTGCCTCAACCACCTTTCTCCAGATAGAAGTCTTTAGGAATCCCCATTGGACACAACTAGGAAACACAAACGCCCTGTGACTATGATGAGATGGCTGGAGACTACTGGGTTCATTTGCATTCCAGCATCCAGACTGCTCTTCAGGCACACTGCTATGCTGCTGCCAGTTTGAAACAAGCTGCAATTGGTGTGTTCCCCTCTACAGTCTGCTTTGCAGCCAAAGTCTGACACCAAAGCCTCACTCTTCGGAGGCTAACCTGGCACCAGAGGGCACTCTCACTTCACTCAGAGGGACGATCCATGCCTAGTTCTAGGAGTGCAGACACCACCTTTATGATCTAGTTAATCTCCCACTCACAAGTTGTGTTTCCTGCACATTGTACAGTCTAACAGATCTCACCATTAGGAAATATTTCCAAAGCTTCACCTTCAGTTTTCCTTTGGGCACCACCCAGAACACAAGAAAATCCCCTCCCCATTAACCTTATGGGAAAGGGGCAATTGCTTTCACCCACGCCTTCTCATCTGGAGAGGTGACAAATTCCATGCATCTGTGAGCTGAGGGCTGCACAAGGCATTCAGACCACTTACTTGGCAATGGTCTCAACGCCAAGTTTCACTTTCTCTCGGTCCCTGTTGAAGGTGTGAATCTCCATGATCGAGGCAGCCACTGGGTCTCTAGAGGAATGCTGAGAGAAGGACAGAAGCCAGTCACAGAAGAGTCAGCCGACTGTCAACGCCAATTTCAGAACCAGAGGGGCAGACTGAACAGAGTTCTAGAGACAAGTGCTCCTGCCAAACTCAGAGGAAGGAGTCAGGGCAGGCATTTGCCAACAACTGTCCACATCTGGATTTACAGTCCTTGAAGAGACGGAAGCTTTGGGAGAGAAAGTGGAGACAGCAGAGGGCTGTAATTTTGTGCATTGATGGTAGAGGAAAGAGCATGTTGTTCTACCTAAAGTACCAAGCCCAGGGATACCTGAGAGTCTGGCTGAGCCCACCCCCACCAGAGGGCATTTCCAATGGGTTACACTGCACTTGGGAACAATGCCGAGGATTTAGGAAGCAGGAAATGGCGAAAAGTCTGGTCAGCAGAGGACCTCACTTACCAAGAGGATGGCCTCTTTTATGTGTGCTTCCTTCTGGTCTTTCCTTACAGTGGCCCCAGTTAGTGGGCAAATGAAATAGACCCCCGACACGGACAGTCCAGCCGTTTCTTCCTCAACCGCAGACACGGGACCCTGAAGGAAGAGCTGAAATCAAACACTGGCTCAAAGGTGGAGAATGTTTGACTCGCATCTCCCTCATGCACAGCTTTTTTGCTAGTGCAACTCAGGGAACATACGAGACTGGCATCTCCCCCCTGAATATCTCAGCGTGCCTCATGGACTGTCTGGGTTATTCAGCCACATAGCAGCATGGAGCAATGCTACCCAAAGCTTGAATAAGATCCCTTCTAATATAATGGAAGGTACCTTCCAAGAAGCTACCTAAAGGCATTCTGAAGCGATACCAGTAACAACCCCTCCACGTAACAGCAGAGAAATGGAACGCTACCAGTCAAGTCACCCGAGGTTTGCAAAGCACTCGTAACTAAAAGAGTAAACGCTTGGCAGCCATGGAGTTCAGGAACTGTCAGCACTTCTGTTATACCCCTAGTCTCTAGTTATGGTAAAAAGACTCACCTGTAGGAGATGCAACTTATTTTCATCATGTGACTTTGAGAATAATACCACAACAGAGGGCCAGATTCCAATATCCTCGCTCACACCAAGGCAGCACCTTAATCCAGGTGTAGTCCTGCTGATTTCAACAGACTGAGGTACTACTCGTTATGGGTATGCAAATTTGGCCCAGGGCCAATCAATAGGACTAACTCTCCTACACACACAGAAACTCGCAGGCTCAGCCCAGAGAAGTTTGTCTTGCTCACTCCCCACCAAATCAGCAGATTTCAGAAGAGATGCCATAGTACAAACTAAAGGGTTTTTAAGCTCTCCAAACCATAAGCAGCTATTTCTCCACTCATTTTGAAAGTCAGACTCAAATCCACAGTCCCACAGCACAGGGGCGGGTATCCACTTCCCTAGGAGATGCTCGAGCTGCATAACTCAGGGTCTCTCAATTGCCCAGAGATCATATGCCCTTGAATAGTAGCATCTCCTCATACCTTGTGATCTGTGGAGAGTCCTCTCTCACTTGCTGCTGCTTCAGCCATAAGCTCCTTTTTCACTAGGAGACACAAATCCAGGTAACAGCGTCAGACGTGGCACAACCCGATGAACTATACAGAATTGGGGCAGGGTAGCAGCACTGTGGATTTACAATCCTGAATCAGGCAGTTGGTTCATCGCGTTTGGTACCTTGCCTCTGGCAGTGGGTCAGAACACGATGCTTCAGAAGAATGCAACCCCCACTTCCAAGAGTGCACCTAGCTGGTTGTGCAATACTGGCCGGGGGGATGTGAAACTACAGGAGACGGGCGCCTCAACCCCCCATTCTGAGAGACAGAAATGCCATTGAGATGAGTGTAGGCTTTGCGGGGCCAATAAACAGACTGGTGAAAATACTCCCTGTAAATGGGCACTTTGTGGACTGACAAATCTGCCTGTCCTGCACCTGGACAAGAAATGGGTGTTGGCTGTTCTTACCCTGACTCTTGATGGCATCTTGGGATGAAGGGAGCCAAGGCTTGGGCTTCTGCTCCAGCCGGGCCAAGGCTGCAGCGGCTGCCATCTGGGCCTCATCTGTGGGCCCTTGGCGAGACTTTGGGGTTGCCGCTTTTGGCTTTTCTTTGGGGGCCCTTTCCCTGGTGGATAAAAGAAAGGCACAAATAAACAAACAATCCTAGCAGGAGAGCCAGCACCCTAGAAGAGGTTGGCTGAGAGCAGATGAACCAGTGATTAGAGTGAGATTATAGTTATGTTCGCCTCAGTCAAAGGAGCAAGTTAGGATTTGTACACTTCCCCTTACCTTAGGCACTCAAACTAGAGATTATTAAAACTGGAAGGTTTATAAAAATCCAGTTTATTTTTTCCAGCTGATGTTTACTTAGTGAAACTGCCTCTATTTGATCAATAAAAGCCAGACTGATCAGTTTCATATTCTGGCTATCGTGCTGTAGCACTGGCATACTGTATTTGGGTTACAGACACAACAGGAGACCATTTAAGTTCAAGCAACTCCTCCTTAAGGTTAATAAAATTATTTAATGCAATTTAAAGATCTGGGATCTGAATTTCAGAGTCACAAGCACCTACAACTCCAACTGAAGGGGAGCTGCAGGTACTCAGTGCCTCTGAAAATCAGGCTATGAAATGGTAGGTTAACTCTGACGGTGTCCTTTAAGTACACCGTGAGCTAGTCTACCCTGGGAACTTACATCAGCGCAGCTTCATCTCGCAGGGATGTGAAAAAGCCACACTCCTGAGAGATGCAGCTATGCTGACCTAACCCACGGTGGAGACCGTGCTAAGTCGATGGAAGAATTCCATCCGTGTAATTAGTGTCTACACTGAAACACTACAGTGGTGCAGTGCAGCTGTCCCACTGTCGTGTTCGAGAAAGATCTTGAGTCACCGTGGCTAGTTCTCTGAAAAACATCCACTCAATGGGCAGCGACAGTCAAAAACGCGAACAGAATGTTGGGCATCATTAAGAAAGGGATAGATAATAAAACAGAAAATATCATAGTGCCTCTATATAAATCCATGGTATGGCCACATCTTGAATACGGTGTGCAGATGTGGTCGCCCCATCTCAAAAAAGATATACTGGAATTGGAAAAGGTTCAGAAAATGGCAACAAAAATGATTAGGGTATGGAACGGTTGCCATATGAAGAGAGATTAATAAGACTTTCAGCGTGTAAAAGAGACGACTAAGGAGGGATATGATAGAGGTTTATAAAATTATGACTGGTGTGGAGAAATTAAATAAGGAAGTGTTATTTACTCCTCATAATACAAGAACTAGGGGGTCACCAAATGAAATTAATAGGCAGCAGATTTAAAACTGAAAAAATACTTCCTTTTGTTTAACAACCACACAGTGAACCTGTGGAACTCCTTGCCAGAGGATGTTGTGAAGGCCAAGACTATAATAGGGTTCAAAAAAGAACTAGGTAAATTCACGGAGGATAGGTCCATCAATGGCTATTAAGCAGGATGGACAGGGATCGTGTCCCTAGCCTCTGTTTGCCAGAAGCTAGGAATGGGTGATGGGATGGATCACTTGATGATTACCTGTTCTGTTCATTCCCTCTGGGGCACCTGGCATTGGCCCCATCAGAAGACAGGATACTGGGCTAGTTGGACCATTGGTCTGACCCAGTATGGCCATTCTTATATAGACAAGCCCTAAGCCTTTGGTTACAGGTGATCTGCAGAGAGGCGAAAGAGGGGAAGGAATACCACGCTTTTGTTATATAGAAAAGAAGCTCTTCAAGGTGATGGAGGTGGGGTTTAAAAAGACTTTTACATTAGAATTTCAGCTCTTGTTTACCCTGAAGACTATGGACACCTAGAAGGATGCCATTTGGATGCTATGAAAGGAATCCAACTGCTAGAGAATGAGATTTTTTTCAAACTTAAATTATTAACCCCTATTTCACTCGGACACTTTAGAGAACAGCTCTTTGTAAAGCATTCAAACCCTAGCTGCTTTAATAAGTACTCATAAACATGTCAGAGTCATCTAAGACATCCTCCATCAAAACCAAGGAAGACAGACGACAAGCGGGATTTTAAAAAAATAAGTAAAAGATTCAAGCCTTTATAAGGCAGTAAAAAGACACCTTCCCCTTTAAAGAAGATGGACCCATTTTTTCTGAGATACTCCCCCCTCCCCCACAAAAACATGGGGAGAGGGTTGCTGGGTATCAAAGACTTGTACACAATATTTAATGCAGGAAAGCCCTGAAGACTGCACCCACTACAAAGCATGGATACCGTTCGAAACGGAGAATGTTTGTTGCTAGCAGGAAATAGAATGTAACACTTTCTGCTGCTCTGCTAAACTTCCACCCTCACCTGTGTATAATCCCAAACAGCACTAATCTGGGTAGCTCCAAGAACAGGCTTGAACTGGAAGCAACTGCAGATGCTCAACAGTGACATAACAGTTTATAAGGTCACAAAGGAACCCAATGGCCTTGCTAGGTAGCACTGTAACTCAGCTGCTATAGGGCAGTTTGTCAAGCCTACATGACCCAAGTTTTGAGCAGTAAATAATACTGGACTAGTCCTCCCTGAAGGCCACAGGAAATTGGATTTAATCTATGATTTTACAACTACAAATATCTTGCAACTTTTAAGAAATATTGTTACTGAAAGGTTGTTATTAAACTAACTTATTAGTAAGGTTCCTTCAGGATTTAGGATGGAACTGGGGACTCTAGCCCTCTCTGTGTGTCTATTTGAACAGTGCAGCAGGGCTGAGATCAAGCATGTGAAAGTCACATGGAAACTAAACAAATGACACAGAATTGCAAGAACAATACATAGTGCAGCACTGACTAGGTCAGGTCACTGAGAAGTTAGATTCCATTCTAGTGGCACTTTCACCATCACTGATCTGTGTATTGGCCTAATGTTTTAAACCTGCTTCGAAACATTTACTGATCCTGAAGAGATGTGAACTAGTCCATCAATACTGTTTGCAGCCCAGATAGATCTTGGGACAGCAAGCCTACGGAGTGCTTCATTCTGATTGTACCCTGGCTTTCTGCAGGCAGGCTTGTATTCCAAGGCAATTGTATCGGCCACTGTCTCCTGAACCTGTGGAGTTTGGGATTCCAGCATTTATATGGCATAAAGCAATAATTTTAGTCTTTGATTGTTCTCAAGACATTAGCCTTACAAAACTGTCAATGGCCTATTCACCACACACTGGTCTGGGAGCGGATACTTGCCTCATCTGACCAGGGTGATTTTAGTTCCCAGTATGGTTATGCCACATGCACCCAGCTGGCATATTTCATAAACAGCTGAAGTACAATGATATTCAGAAAAGTGACTAACCATAACATGGTGAGGTTCTGTACTTGTCTCAACTGCCTCTAGATCAATCCTGCTCCTTTACAAGTCAAATGATTTTTCTATCATCATTGCCGCAAACTTAACTTGGGATCTGAAAATCAGCACCAAGAATAGCAATTCTTGACTTGAACAGCGGTCAAGACTTGAACGAATGTGTTCCCTGAAGCAGTACTGGGTCCAGTCAGTTCTTTCTTTGCTGTACCAGCTGCTGCCGGGCTAACAGGAGTAAGAGCCTGTTTGTGTCAGACGAGTCAGCAGCTCTGACTCAGACACATGTGAACCAGGTAAACAAGATCACTTCTTTTGAGCTATAGTACATTTTTTTCCCACCTGTTGGAATTGTCTTTTAGATTCTAAAGCCAAAAGTCCCACAAGGAAGATAAAAGTTGCTCCTGTAGTGATGGGTCCTGCATCCCACTGCGAGAATCCCCAACCCCACATGTGGTCTGGCCTGCAGCACCCAGCTCAGGGGCTCGAATACTATTCCCAGAGCTTGGCACCTTTTGGAGAAGTAGAGCAAAAGGGAACCACGGTAGCTCTTGCTGCATCAGAAACAGGGAGCTCCATAGCGTCTCACACAGGAATTGATTAGTGACAGCGGGTTTGTTCTCCAGGAGCTGAGTAGCATCAGGGACCCCAGGAGGAGAAGGAGTCCGGGGCTGGCTACCTCCTGCCACCAATAGCATTTGGCTTTCAATGCATCACCCTGACCAACTCATACCCCACTAACTGCGCCCCCCCCCCCAGCCGCCCCCAGTCCTTCCTTCCTCCCTCCTCCAACCCCCCCCAGTCCTTCCTCCCTCTCAGTCCCCTCTCTCCCCCCAGCTACTCCCAGTCCTCCCCCCAGCCACCTCCAGTCCTCCCTCCCGCCCCAGTTCCCCCTCTCCTCCCAGTCACCTCCAGTCCCCACCATTCCTTCCTCCCCCCCAGCCACCTCCAGTCCTTCCGACCCCCCTCAGTCCCCTCTCTCCCCCCCGATACTCCCAGTCCCCCCCGCCACCTCCAGTCCCCCCCATTCCTTCCTTCTCCCCAGTCCTTCCTCCCTCTCTCCCCCCAGCCACCTCCAGTCCTCCCTCCCGCCCCAGTCCCCCCTCTCCTCCGTCACCCCACTCCTTCCTTCTCCCCAGTCCTCCCTCCCGCCCCAGTCCCCCCTCTCCTCCGTCACCCCACTCCTTCCTTCTCCCCAGTCCTCCCTCCCGCCCCAGTCCCCCCTCTCCTCCCAGTCCCCACCATTCCTTCCTCCCCCCCCAGCCACCTCCAGTCCTTCCGACCCCCCTCAGTCCCCTCTCTCCCCCCCGATACTCCCAGTCCCCCCCGCCACCTCCAGTCCCCCCCATTCCTTCCTTCTCCCCAGTCCTTCCTTCCTCCCTCCTCCAACCCCCCCCAGTCCTTCCTCCCTCTCAGTCCCCTCTCTCCCCCCAGCCACCTCCAGTCCTCCCTCCCGCCCCAGTCCCCCCTCTCCTCCCAGTCCCCACCATTCCTTCCTCCCCCCCCGCCACCTCCAGTCCTTCCGACCCCCCTCAGTCCCCTCTCTCCCCCCCCCCGATACTCCCAGTCCCCCCCGCCACCTCCAGTCCCCCCCATTCCTTCCTTCTCCCCAGTCCTCCCCTCTCCTCCATCAGCCGCCTCCAGCCCCCGGTACCTGGGCGGCTCCGCCAGCTTCTGGCCCGGCCCCGCTGTTTTGAATTTCATATCCGCTTTGATGTCTTGGAAGAATTTCCGCATGGCGGCGCCGGGGGGGTGCGGGGAGGGGGGGGAGGGTGCGGGGCAGGAGGCGGCGAGACACCGGCGGCTCCCAGGTACCAAAACACCAGCGGAGCCACCTTCCCCTCAGCCACCGGAAACAGGAAGTCCCGCCTCTCGCTCCGGGCACGTGACTTACCGAGCCGCCATCGGCACTTCGAACGGGCGGGAAGCTGCGGGGGCGGGGTCTGCGCCCTTCTGTCACCTCGCGCCGCCAGTGTGACGCGACCCGGTAAGGGCGCTCTAGGCCTCCCTTCGCCTCTCTATGGTGCGAGAGGTCCGCCAAGCGCTGGCGGCAGGGCGGGGGGGCAGTCCGGCCTCTCCGTAGCCGAGTACTGGGCCCTGCGCGGCCCGCCCCTTCCCTAACTCCCGCCCCTCCCCCACTCACCGCCCCCACCTCAGTTCCACACACCGCTCCCGTCCCTTCCCCCACCCCCATAAACCACCCCACATCCCTTCCTCTCTCCCCTCCCCCACCCCGTCCTTTCTCCCACCCCCACACATCACCCCCATCCCTTCCCCTGCTCCACTCGCCGTCCCTCCCCTCCCCCCCCCCCGGGTGACCAGAAGTCCCGATTTTATAGGGACAGTTAAGATTTTTGGGTCTTTTTCTTATATAGGCTCCTATTACCCCCCCACCTCCGTCCCGATGTTTCACACTTGCTGTCTGGTCACCCTAAACCCCCCCTCCCCCCCACACACCACCCCTATACCTTCCCCACCCCCACATACCACCCCATCCCTTCCCCCACCCCCCCACACCACCCCATCCCTTCCCCCACCCCCCCACACCACCCCCATCCCTTCCCCCACCCCCACATACCACCCCATCCCTTCCCCCACCCCCCCACACCACCCCATCCCTTCCCCCACCCCCCCACACCACCCCCATCCCTTCCCCCACCCCCACATACCACCCCATCCCTTCCCCCACCCCCCCACACCACCCCCATCCCTTCCCCCACCCCCACATACCACCCCATCCCTTCCCCCACCCCCACACACCACCCCCCCATCCCTTCCCCTGCCCGACTCCCCATCCTTTCCCCCACCCAACGCTACTTTCCCTTCCCCCCCATGCCCACACACTGCCCCCTCCCTTGCTTTTAGGTTCTATTCTACCCTACATAGGTTCTTAATTCTCCCTCATCACAGTCAGTATTTGAATGCCTTCCAGTCATGCATTAAGCAACATGATTAACATCTGTCATATGAGATTCTTTCTTTCACTCATCCTCTCCCCAGGGGGAGAATTGCTATGTAAATATTATTTAAATAAAGGGTGTGGATGTTTTGATTGTGTAAATCTGTGCTCCTCACTGGCACATCCAGCTAGTTTAGACAAGTTGTCACTAAGGCCATGTCTACACCTATGATACAGCCGTGCTGCTGTCAGAGCACTGGTGTAGATGGGAGAGAGCTCTCCCATCAACATCATAAAACCAGCAAAATGAGCAGCGGTGCGTCTCCCACCGACATAGCGTTGTGCACACGACTGCTTATGCCAGCAAAACGTATGTCACTCAGGACGGGGGTTTTTTCACACCCCTGAGCGACAAAAGTTTCGCCGACATAAACGCTAGTTTAGACATGGCCTAAGTCATACACACGCATGCTTATTTTTGTTGACACCTCATGTCAACTTTCAACAGCTTTCATATAGTTGCTGGATTTGGTGGATTGTTTCTAAGAGCCTCACATAGAAATTACACCAGTTTAACTAAAATGAGTTTTACCATCAATTTAAATTAGTGCAAACTTCTGTGTGGATTGTCTTGAAGCCACTTAATCCTGACCTTCAGGTGCATCTGAAGAAGTGTTTTTTTACCCACGAAAGCTTATGCCCAAATAAATCTGTTAGTCTTTAAGGTGCCACCGGACTCCTTGTTGTTTTTGTGGATACAGACTAACACAGCTACCCCTCTGATACTTAATCCTGACCTGTATCAATTTAGCTTAAATCGACTTGGAATCAACTTTAGCTAAAGCAGTAGGGTTTAAAAATTTTGCACTGGTTTAACTAAATAGACTTCAAAGTATACCTTTAAATAAACCAGTGCAACTTTGTGTGTAGACCATGCCCAGTTCCTTTCAGTGCTATCTATTCCTTTCTTGGCATTACACAGTAAAGGACACATTTACAAAGATATGTTCCATTGTACTTTGTAATTAAAGGGATGCAGTCAAGTATAAAATACATGGGACTTGATTCTACTATTGGTCACATTAGTATAAACTTAACTGGCTTCAGTGGAGTTACCCTGGGTTTATATCAGTATAACTGTGCAGAATCTAGCCTCATATATAAAAGAAGGAAATTCCCTTACTAGCATTTTTACTCCCTTACCTGGGATTATTAAAACTGGAAAGGACAAATTCACTCTTAGTTACACTGTTGCAACTTCCTTTTGAACGCCGTGTTGTCACTAAGGCCAGATCTATATTACAGACCTATATCAGTATAATTACATTGCTCGGGGATATGAAAAAGCCTAACCCCCTACGTAGACAATGCTATGCTGGCAGTATGTATTTAGCATTGTCAGTGTAATGAAATGTGGCCAGATGCATACAGAGACTACACTTGTCAAGAGGGGTCAAACTCGGCACTTTCATCATTCAGGCCCTGAAGAGATGCTTTCTTGAATCGGGATCTGTGGGCTTAATCTTGCACCTATTGAAGTTGTTGCTGGATTTCAGTTGACTTCAGTGGATGTAGCATAAGGGTCTGAACACACAAGCTGCTTCTGCTGCCACTTTTTTCTAGTGCTCATTCAAGAATCCCACTAGCTTGAATGGGTATTGGAGTCAGACCTAACCTGTTTAGTTATCAGTAGAGCTCTTATGCTTGCTAGAGCCAGCCACTAGAGGGAGACATGATTACCTGCACAAAGCCAGTGTGTTACACACAGCACCATAACAAGACAGGGGAAGACACGGTCCTTGCTCCTAGTCTAGAGGCTTATCATTTAAATAGGACAAAGAAAACAATTCAGTTCCATAACACCTCTGGTGACAGGGATTGGAAGGTCCCTTCTCCCACTACTGCAGGTGTCTGGATATATGTAGGTGTATATATATAGGCATCGTTAATTATACATTAATAGTTTTCAGGCCAGAAGGGACCTCCTAATTATTAGTGTTTAATTTTGAGGGTCTTTGTGCAATTAATGTCAAACACGATCAGCAAAGGTGAAGGATGCAATACTAACTCTGCCCCATTGTCACCTACAACCCCCTTATCCTGTAATAAGAGCTACGTATTATTATCCCCTGGCAACCAGCCTGCGAAATGCCCCAGAATACAGTGATCTGTCTGTACGTGTTCTTATACCGCACCCATCACACTGCGGATCAGCCTCCCAACAGAATCAGTGCTTCAGGGCAGACCAGGAAGCCTGGGGAAGGTAATGCCCAGCTGATCTAAAAACAATACCAGGAAGTGGAGGGAATAAAATGGAGCAAAGCAGTAAGAAGGGGCATTAAAGGGATACAGCAATGATGAATACATATGCTCTCTTATCTCCCTAGATAGCTCAGTCCTGCACTGTAAAACTCTCCATACTATCATACGATCCCTTTTCCCTATAGCCCATCCTTCTATTCTATCATCTCCCTCCTTCCCCAATACACCTATGTATCACCCTCTTCATTCCTTTGTCGCCTCTTCATTCCTGTCAACCTATACTCCTTACCCCATCTATACCCCCTCATGCCTCCATACCCCTTACCCCATCTATACCCCTCATGCCTCCATACCCCATCTATGCCACCATACCCCTTACCCCATCTATACCCCTCATGCCGCCATACCCCTTACCCCATCTATACCCCATACCCCTTACCCCATCTATACCCCTCATGCCGCCATACCCCTTACCCCATCTATACCCCTCATGCCTCCATACCCCATCTATGCCGCCATACCCCTTACCCCATCTATACCCCTCATGCCGCCATACCCCTTACCCCATCTATACCCCTCATGCCTCCATACTCCTTCACTTTATAGTCCCTGTAATCACCTCTGCCGCTCTATAGCCACCATTCAATACCCCATAGTCCCCTCTTCACCCCAGAATTCCCTTCTATAACCCATGCCCTATAGTCCCTCACCATATCCCCCTGTTCTCTATTGCCCCATCACTCCTCTTAGATCCCTTCCATGTCCACTATACTCCCCTCCCTACCTCAGGCTCCCTAGACCCCTCCCTCCCCCCGTGGTCCCTCTGCTCCTCCCCCCATATACCTACATCCTCCCCCCCCCGCTTCCATACTCCCCTGCATGACCCGTATAGCCCCTGGCCCCACCCCACCCCATGTACCTACGCTCCCCCAGGGCCCCTCCCCACACACATATCCCCAGGGTCACACCCCTCCAATGCCCCCCCCTCTCCGCCCCGCGTGCCCAGACAGCGGCCCAATCCCGTTACTTCCCAGGCCCCACCCCGAGCCCCGATTGGAGGGAAGAGGTGAGTGGCAGGCCCGGGAGCCAGTGCTCTGCGGGATTGCCGAGAGGCGGGGCGGGACATCCTGCGGGCCGAGGGCCAGTCTCCTGCCGCCCCCCCCCACCCCCCGTTTCCCTGGCGGTGCCAGCGGCCTAGGCCTCTGCTGCGGCCTGTCGCCCCTCCCCCCGCCCCCGGAGCCCCGGCCCGGCCCGGCCCGGCTCGGCTCGGCACCGCCATGCCGCACAGCTTCAAGCCCGGAGACCTGGTCTTCGCCAAGATGAAGGGGTACCCGCACTGGCCGGCCAGGGTGAGACCCCAGCCCCGGGGGGGAGCCCCCTATCCCCAGCCCCGGGGGGGACCCCCCCAGTCCCAGCCACGGGGGGAGCCCTAAGTGCCTCTCATGAGGGCTCCCCCACCCCCAGGGGACCCCCCCTTCCCTTCCCTATGGAAGACCTTTAGCTCAGCCCATCCCTTTATGGGGAGATCCTTGGGGGGGGGGGGAACCCCTAGTCCGGCCTGTGGTCTGGGCCTACTCTGCATTGGGGAGTGGGGTGCGGGTGATGGAGTGTGGGATGGGGATTGTGGGGAGCAGGGCATGTGGAGGTAGAGGCGCTGGGGCTCAGGGGTAGCGGGGCAATGTGCCTTGGGGTGCAGAGACGGAGAGACAGAGAGGAGGTGATTATGGTGTGGTCATTGAGGAGGGGGAGTGCCAGGGGGCAAGGTGGCAGATTGTGGGGTGCAGGAGTGGGTACTGGGGAGATGGGGGTGCAGGGGGTAATGGATCATGGGATGCAGGGGTGGGTGTTAAGGGGAGGTGGGGGTATAAGGAAAGATGCCGGGGGGGTGGGTGTTGGGGGAGATAGTGCAGAGGGGCAAGGTGATGGATTGTGGGGTGCAGGGGGTTGTGAAGAGATGGGGTGAGGAGAGGGATATGGAGTGGGATAAGTGGATATGGAGTGGGGATCAAGGATGGCAGTCTCAGGGGCAGTCAGTTTTTTTTGTCACGGTCCAGATTTCTTGGTCAAGGTCCTGACTCCAGGGAAAATAATAAAAAAACAACAATAATAATGCTAATAAGTAAATAAAAAGATTTCGGGGTCTGGTCAAAAGCGTCTGGCAGTCTGGATTTGGTCTGCAGTCTGCCTGTTGACTGCTCCTGGTCTGCAGCAGGAGCGGGGAGCTTCTTAGAGACACGG
Organism: Macrochelys suwanniensis; assembly: GCA_033296515.1. Taxonomy (NCBI): domain Eukaryota; kingdom Metazoa; phylum Chordata; order Testudines; family Chelydridae; genus Macrochelys; species Macrochelys suwanniensis. The sequence continues at coordinate 7,663,679 of CM065799.1, forward strand.
GACCCAGGGAGGGGGTGCTGGATCACAGGATGTGGGGGTTACTGGTCTGTTATTGAGTGTCAGGTGATGGTATTAAGAGCTGCAGTGTGATGAGGTTGTAGGGTGACAGTGTTGTGTGGCAACAATGCTTGGAAGGGGTGTGGATGAGACACACAGGGTGATGGCATCTGGTGGGATGGAGTCAAGTGACGGTTCTTGGAGGGGATGGGGGTATATTGGGTGTTGATGATCAGGAAGGGTCATCGTGTGTGGGGAACACCATGGGGATGAGAGTGCCTTGGGTAGTGGTCCTGAAAAGTAAAGATGATTGGAAGCTGAGGGTGGGGCAGGCTCACCGCAGTATGAGGGGGCGTAGTGGCAAGAGGCAACAGGCTGCAGATGCGTGGGAATGGGATGTGGTGGATACCTGGGGAAGGTTGTGGATGTTGGAGCTGGGAAGGCAATGCATGACCTACAATGCACCACAGGATCTTCTAGTCGATCTTTCCTAATTCGCCTGTGCACTGTGTGTACTTTGCTGGTGCTAGAATGTGGGGCTCTAGTAGAACTTGGGCAGAATCAGGAGGATGGTCGCATTGCTGGAGTCCCTCCCCTGGGGGGCCCTTTCCTGTGAAGAATTTCCCAGTGTGCGAGGTCCCCCACTTGCATGTAGGCTCCCACTTTTCTGTAATCACAGATCCCATAACGTTTCTGGGCTCCCGCCTAGAAGCTGTGCCCCTGGCTATGTCATGTGCAATTGACTGACTGGAGCCAGTGGGACAGGCGGGAGGGCAGGGTTTCCAGTGCCTTAAGGACCAATCGCCTCAGGCCTGATTGCCTCCCAGCAGCCTGTGCTTTTCCTCTAGCCCCTCTCCAGCCAGGAAGGACCGTTCGGGGCCCCCTGCTGGAGCAATCTCCCTCCTTCTAAGTAGGGCTGGATGGGATTCTCCTGGGAGTCCTTCCATGTGCTCTTACTGGTAGCCCAAGCCAGGCACTTGTGTCCCCACTCCAACCCCCGTGTGCAGAACCTATAGCCTGTGCAGCATTCCCGGCCCTAAAGAGATTGAACCCAAGGCTTTGGATAGAGCTCTTGCAACACTGCAGCTGGAGTTGGTTCCCTGCTGTTACTTGCCTAGAGATCCTGCTTGGCCATAAAAACTACCTTAGAGTTCAGTGTGCAGAAGGCTCCCCTCCTCAGTGTGTCATTTCAGTGCGTGTGTGAAACAGGCAACCTCGGCTTTGTATCAGTTAGCTGCCTCCTGATGCTGCACCCCAATCTGCCATCTCTGACCACCTCCTGCTTTGTGCTTTGTTTCAGATTGATGACATAGCGGACGGCGCTGTGAAACCCCCGCCGAACAAGTACCCCATCTTCTTCTTTGGGACGCACGAGACGTAAGCGCCGCTGTCTGCGTGATTTCCTTGCCGTTGCCCACTTCCCGGCAGCTTGGGACTGACCTCTGCTTTGTTTCCCCCCCAGAGCCTTCTTGGGACCCAAGGACCTGTTCCCTTACGACAAGTACAAGGACAAATACGGGAAGCCAAACAAGCGAAAAGGCTTCAATGAGGGATTGTGGGAAATCCAGAACAACCCCCATGCCAGTTACAGTGCCCCTCCGGTGAGTGTGAGAACATCGCTCATGTGTGGTCAGCTGTGACTAAGGGCTCTGCGCACCTCTGTGCTTTGTGCCTTCAAATAGCCTTTCCTTCTTTTCCTGTTGCCTGTCACTGTGGTATTGGAAAGCTTCCATGTCAAAAAATCTCCTTTCCTGGGAGCAAAATAACTAACTCTCCTCACACCTGCTTTACGGCTGCTTAATCTGAGGCACAGAGTTGAAGTGACTTGTCCAAAGCCACAGAGGAAATCTGTGTCAGAGCAAGAATTAGAACTGCAGAGTTCCTGACTCCCAATCATGTGCTCAGGCTGTCAGATTATGTCAGTCTCTTCATTGGCATCAGAGCATCTGAACCAAAGGCCACTGAAGTCACTAACATGGTTCCCATTGACTTCTATGAGCTTTGGATCAGACTCGGAGAAAGCTGTTTACAGTCCAGTGTTTCAGTGTATGAGGGACACTATATGTAATCATAATTGAATGATACAATTTATTACATAGAGATCTTCCTAAAGGTATCCAGAGCTGCTTCGTAGATACTTGGTCTGAGGAGACAGAGTAAGGCTTTAAGGTGAGATGTAGAGGAAGATAGTTTCAGACCGAAAGGGTACCCCAAATGAATGAGCAACAACTCCCCCACCCAAAGTGTGGCAGAGTTCGAGAGAGAGGCTATAGATTGCTGTGAACAGGCAGAAGAGATGGCTGGATACAAGGGCATAGATATAGGGTGAGATGATTCCGTGGGGGTTTTGAGAGCAACTTAACATTGGTTACGGAGATGAGTGGGAAATCATTGAATGTAAGAGAAGCTGGGGTGTCTGGAGCTAGAGGCTGTTCTGAACCTTCCTGAAGTTCCCAGAGCAGGGTTTTAAGAAGCCATTAAAGAGAGACCTGCAGTAGTCAAGGCAGCAATTGATTAAGGCAAAGGTAAGGATTTCAGCAGAGATGGGCTCAAGGAAAAGAACTTTGGCTTGTAAAGGCGGAAAGAAAAATTTGGAGTTAAGAGTGACTTCAAGATTTTTGGTCTTGGGAGCAAAGTTAAAGAGAATGCCAGGAGCATCAAGGACATGGGGCAAAGAGGGGTTCATCAGCCCCCCTAAGAGGAGTCACTCACTTTTATGAAGGGATCAAAAGCCAGAGTGAAACCGGTCGAGAATGGTACTTTCAAGGTGGTGAGAGCAGGTCACCACCTTCGGTACCCTGTGGAGAAAAGGAAAGCTGGGGTTTGGCTCACCGGTGAGGAAGAGTCAAGTGGGCTTGTCAGAGGGGCCATATGATAGCAGCACCTTCAGCACAGCCTGGTGAAGGTGGGATCATGAGGGCAGAGTGCAGCACTAGTTGACCCCAGAGATGGAAAGGGAGTTGTCTTTGTTCATAAATGATCTAGATGGGGATGGCGTAGAAACGGGTTATGGAGGGGATTTTGGGGGGTTTGGCTGAGGGGAGCTTAGAGGGGCTGTAGAACAGTGGTTCTCAACCAGAGGTACGTGTGTCCTTAGGTGTACTCAGAGCTCTTCCAGGGGGTACATCAACTCATCTAGATACTTGCCTAGTTTTACAACAGGCTACATAAAAAGCACTTGTGAAGTCAGTGCAAACTAAACTTTCATAGACAAGGATTTGTCCGTATTGCTCTGTATACCATACACTGAAATGTAAGTACAATATTTGTATTCCAATTGATTTATTTTATAATTATATGGTAACAATATGAGAAAGTCAGCCATTGTTCAGTGATAGTGGCAGTGACACTTTTGTGTATTTTTGTGTCTGATTTTGTAAGCAAGTTGTTTTGAAGTGAGGTGAAATTTGAGGGTATGCAAGACAAATCAGACTCCTGAAAGGGGTACAGTAGTCTGGAAAGGTTGAGAGCCACTGCCGTAGAATCAGTTGCATTAAAAGGTCAACATGACACTGTCCCTTATCACGGATATCACCCTTAAGTGGGGGTTCTAGCTTGCTGTCAGCAGGGGAGTTATTACAGCACACCGATGGCAGCTGTTCATGTGGCAATGTAAGGCTCAATCCCCCTGTCTCAGCTGTTGTGCTTAGCTCTCTTATTCCCTGCTTCCTTGCTGTGCTGACGTGTATCGTGAGACAGTAACCACCTAACCTTTCCATGTCTTTGCCCCTTCAGCCAGCGAGCTCCTCGGACAGCGAGGTTCCCGACAACGACCCGGTGGCAGGAAGTGATGGAGGAGAGGAGGAGGAAGAATCGGCTGCCATAGCAGTTGCTGCTGTTGCTGCAGCAGCCATGGAGAAGCTAGACACCGATGAGGAGTCCGACAAGGGGAGCGACCACAGTGGGCTGAAACGAAAAGCGCTAGCTATGAAAGTAAGTTTACCCCATTGCGATCTGTGGGGGGAATCACCTGGCTAGGAATAGGAGGTTGATTACATTTATAGAACGGGCTTACACTTGGCTCATGAAGCACTCTAGAAATTGTACATAGGGCGGTCACATCACCCACCACTTAGCTGCTGCGATCCACCCCAGAGGTAGCTGCATTTATCTTGGGGCAGCCACACTGCACAGCAGGGTGTTTTTAGGAAGGACATGAAAACAAATTCTCCTGTTGATACTCTAGAGGGAAATTAGAGAGAATCCCAAATTCAAAGGTATCCAAGACACTAGGATTAACCCACGACTGACATAACCGGCTCCGTTTACACACACATGCACTGGTATCGATCAGAAGACCCTGTCTTAGTGTGTAGACCGTGCAGGGGGATCAGGCATGAGTTCTGTGTACCTGTAGGCTGCATGCTGGCTGCTGTTCTGAGTTTATTGTAGAAAGCAGTAAGGAGAGTGGTGGGTAAATCCCTGCTCCATTAGGTTTTGTTTGATCTTGTGGTAGAGAGGGCAGCAGTGAGGAATATACCAGCTTGCGGCAGCTGTTACGTTGATGTTTCTCTGATTTCAGATGCCAGTGGCTAAACGACCCCGGAAATCCTCCAGCGACCTCGACCAGGGCAGCGCGTCTCCCTCGGAAGAGGAGAACTCGGAAAGTTCTTCTGAGTCGGAGAAAAATAGCGACCAGGTGAGCAAGTGGTTTACAGATCCACCCGTGCTGCGGTGGTTTGGATGGGGTGGGCAGGTTCTGATTAACTAACCGGATCCTGGAGAGAATATAGGACAAGGTGCCTTCTCTCTTGCACTGTGCAGGACCACAGTTGCCAGCTAAATGGGCCACAGAAGCCCAGGGGATAGAATTTGGAATAGTCTGCTATATACATATACACACACACAGGCCTTTGCCTCCCCTGCTGGCTTAGTGCAGTCGCCAATTCCTTCTGTGAGCTCTGAGTCCAGGCCAGGGCTTGGGCATCTCTGGGTGGTGACAGCAGGCAACACAGGTTGGCATGGTGTGTGGAACGCCACCCTAATCTTCAAAGCCTGCCTTCATGCCGCTTGGCGCTGACTGGATGGGCACCCGTGTGCCATTCTTTCTCCCACTGTTCTCCAGCATTGTGGGAAGTCATGTCTTTCTGGGTCTCTGCTCTTTCTAAGGTGCCCAACGCATCTTTTCCAGGACATTATAAATATCTGTTCCTTGTCCCAATTAAGACTGGACAGCTTGTTTGTTCTTGGGTTGCCAAGCCCCTGTGCTTTGGGGCAGCGCCTGTAGTCTGCAGAGATCAAAGTCAAGGGCTGTGGGATAATGAGGAGGGGAAGGAGTTTGAGTTGGAAGGGCTGACCTAGGGCCATTCTTTACCTCCCCGATGCCACCCAAGGGTATATCCGGAAGGTGCCCTCACTTCTCACTGTCAGGGTCTGGGGCATGGGGCTTACTGCTGAGAGTGGTGGGGTGAAGCTCCTGCCACCAAAGTGAGGCCTTTCCTAATTCGAATATGTCCATCCCTTCCCAGGACTTTACTCCAGAGAAGAAGCCGGTGGCCAGAGCTCCCAGGAGGGTGTCTGCAGGCGGAAGGAAGAAAAAGGTAAGGGGCCCTTGAAGCGAGCAGCACTGCCCCATTGCTAGTCCATTCTCCATGGGCTGCAGCAGCTGGTTAGCCCCTTGGCACTGAGACCTTGGCTTTGCCAGTCGGCGTCCGGCACAGATTGTGGCTAGCCAGTCAGACAGACCCCTCCTACCCGGACGGAGGTGGAAAGGAAATACAAACACACAGAGCAGCTGAGAGGAATGGAAGAGACTAAATGTCTGATTCCCTGTTGCCCGCAGTGTAGGAATGAAAGGGAGAGGTGAGGCAGAAGGATTCGGAGGGGTGAGCGGGAATAACAGGCTTCCTGCACATGGATTTGATGAGTTGGATGAGCAGCAAGAAGGGATCGTCGTTGATTTTAGTGGTGTCTTCTGGCCATGTGATCATCTTGTCTGACCTCCTGCGTGATGGTCTCAAGTTGCAGAGGGGGAGGTTTAAGTTGGATAGTAGGAAAAACTTTTTCACTAGGAGGGTGGTGAAGCACTGGAATGGGTTACCTAGGGAGGTGGTGGAATCTCCTTCCTTAGAAGTTTTTAAGGTCAGGCTTGACAAAGCCCTGGCTGGGATGATTTAGTTGGGGATTGGCCCTGCTTTGAGCAGGGGGTTGGACTAGATGACCTCCTGAGGTCCCTTCCACCCGTGATATTCTATGATTCTGTGATAACAAAGGCCTCGGTGACTAAACCGACCATTTCACTATGTGACGTGTGCTGATAACAGAACTGTGTGTGTGAGGATTTGCCAGGGCATCCCCCCCGCTTGCTTCCCCTAGACACTGATCCATTACCTATGGGATTTGGAGGTAGATTTCCCCTTTCATCCCACTTACGGTTCCCATGGGAAGGTGGTGCAGCTCTCCTCCTCTCGGACCCATGCACAGATCCCCCTCAACGCTCTCTCCTTTGCTCACAGAAGGTGGATTCAGGGTCCGACTCGGACTCCAAAGTGGATTCGGAAGAGGAAAACGAGACTGTGGACGTGACTAAGTCGGACTCCGACTCGGACTCCGACTCGGATGTGTCTGTGAAGAAGGTTCCGCGGGGCAGGAAGCCAGGTAGGGCTGAAGGGGAGCTATCCAGGCTTCTTCCATCCCTTCCCATGCAGTTCTGGAAGGGAGCTGGGCTGGCTGGGTGGGCTCAGTAACCCACCTTTGTGTGGGAGCCTTCGTTAATCCAGGCTCCAATAGATGGACTGAAACCCAGGGCCTCCTGACCCCTGGGCTGGGTTACCCTTCCTTCGCTGTCGGAGGGGGTGGGAAGGAGACTATGTTTTGCTGTGCTGAACTCCTGATCCCTTGTGTCTTGTAGCTGAGAAGCCGCCCCCAAAGCCTCGCGGCAGAAAACCAAAGCCTGAGAGAGCTCCGACCAGCTCCAGCAGCGACAGGTGAGAGCCGAGGCCCTGGCAAGGGGCACCAGGGCCTGGCTGGGATGCCTGCTCTGGTATTCAGATGCTTTCATCTCCTTTGGCCCGGAAGCAGAGGAGTGCTGCCCGGGGCTTGGGTCGCTGACCCCAGGCTCTGCGTGGGATCATCTTCTTACGGGAGCTAGCCAGGGCATCACACTGGTGTCCAGTCTCAGCTGTCGACTGGGGCGGGTGATCTTTCGTGTTGGCGCAGGGGAGTCCTGACTTGATGAGCAGAGTTTGGCCAGGGAGTACGATTCTCGACTCTGCCACAGACTTCCTAGTCGCCTGGTCTCTCTCTGCCTCAGTTTCCCCATCTGTGAAAACGGGGATAAAATTACAAACCTCAGTCCCGGGGATGTTCCGAGGACAAATGCATGAATAAATGGGAGGCACCCGGGCACCACGGAGAGGGAGAGCCCTCGCCTGAGCTCTTTAGTGCAGGGACTGTCGGGTATAAAACATTTGTCCAGCCCCCTGCACGCCGGGGCCTCGAGGCGCTGCCGCAGTTTAAATGTTTAATAATAATGGGGCCCATGTCAGTGCCTAGGTAGCTAGCAAGGAGGGGCAGTAGCCTTGGTTGCCACCAGAGGGGATGCCTCATGTGAGTTGCGTGGCAATCGCTGCCAGACATTCTCCACTCTGTGCGGCCCGTCTGGCTATGGGCTAGTCTGTGCTAGAAAAGGTTTCCCGGGGTAACTCTAGGAGCATCGCTACGCTGGCAAAGCCTCTTCGTGCAGACTCAGCGTATACCGCAAAGGAGAGCTTTTGGTGGTGTAGCTTGTACTGGTTCCCCAAGCAAAATCAGCTGTCCAGGCAGAAGCTGGTTTAAGTGCAGCTACCCCAGGGCTTTAGGAAATCATGCCCCTAACTGACATTGCAAACCAGCCAACGCTTCCAGTGTAGACCTGGCCTATCGGCGAGGGGGAAGTGAAGGGGCTGGAACTGACAAGTCTCCAGACAGGCTTAGTTATTCAGAAGGGCCCCGTGTGGAGTGTGGGGAGGAGAACGCAGGGTCCAGAGGGATTTGACCCATACGTACCAATTGCAGCCCAAACCAAGGCTGGAAGTGTGGATCTCGGCTGGCTTGCAATTCCGTGGGACAGGAATCCCACCCCTGCAGCTGGCACTAATTGGGCTCCCATTGGCAACCTGGGCAGAGGGACCAGGGATTGCATAGGCCCTGGAGACTGAACTCCTAATGCAGAGATCCCCCCAGATCGGGGCTGAGGCACTGGTGGGGCACCGAGCGGGAAGTGTGCACCGCTGGGGGTAACCAGAGGCCTTCAGTCTCCAGGGCTGTCAGGCTGGCCTCTCTTACCAGCGCTCCTTTCGTTCAGAAAAGGGGCACGTCCCGGGGGCAGGTGAGGACAGTGAGTGATGGTAACTGTGTGCAGCTGCTTGGTGGCCTCAGACCTCTGCAGGGCAAGGGCCATGTCCAGTGGCCCATGCCCCATGGTCCATTGAAAATCTGACGCTGCAAAAAGTTGATGTACCAGGAAGCAAGGCTGGTGCTTCTCCCCAGTGTACGGGAGGCACAGAGCTACAGGACTCTGTGGAAGCAGGGCTCAGAGTGGGGGTGGAGGGTGCACGGGCCCCGTCTCCACAGGGGGTTTCCTGTTCCCCGTGATCCATTTCACTCTGTCCCCTACAGTGACAGCGACAGCGACGTGGACCGCATCAGCGAATGGAAGAGGCGTGATGAGGAGCGCCGCCGGGAGCTGGAGGAGAAGAGGAAGAGGGAGCAGGAGGAAGAGATCCGCAGGCTACGGGAGCAGGAGAAGGAGGAGAAGGAGAAGAAGAAGGAGAAGGCCGAGAAGGGGGAGGAAGCGCGCTCAGACAGTGACAGCAGCATGGATGATGAGGTGGCCAAGAAAGGCAAGAAGAGCCGAGGCAAGGACCAGCTGACATCGGACTCTGACTTGGAGCTGGAGAAAGAGGTGAGCACATGGGACCGGGGGGATCCAGGCCTCCAGGCCGCCCCTTCGCAGCCTGTGATCGCATGGGAAGTGAGTTTGGGGGCATCGCCGAACCCCTCCTGTGATTGGCACTAAAGCTTTGTTGGTCTCAGAGAGGCCGAGGAGGCGGAGTGCCCCTCTCGCCCCTGAGATGGTTCTCTCCTGGATCGAGGGGTGTTCGGAAGGGTTGGGGTCAGGAAAGCTCACCCTGTCGCTGCTTGTGTGAAGTCATTCCTGCTCTGCTCATGAAACTCTGAGGCCAGACCCAGGAGGAACCTGTCCTGCTGACGGTCCCAGGCGTGCCGCCCGCTGGGGCCTTGCCCAGGTTAGCTGAGGGCTGTCACGGCGGCTCCAGTCAGCATGGCTCACTTGGATGAGCAGCTTAGCCAGGGAAGGAGCTGCCAGAGTCGTGAGAGGTGGGCGGGACAGAGCGACCTTGATTTAGTTTTGGTAACAAACTCCTCCGCAGAGGCTCGCAGTTGAGATGCTGAGCCAGGCTCTAGCAGCTTGCTGTCAAGGATCCCATGGCACACGTCGTGGGAGAAGCCGTTAGGTCAGCCCTGAATTCTGGCTTCATTCTAACGCGGGCGCAGATATTCTGTCTCGCTAAACTTTGTCGGGTGTTTCGACTGGGTGCTGGATACTTCTTCACTTCCTGTCCTAACCTGTTGTGTAGCATTGCTGGAAGCTGTGTAACAGCTTTCACGTTCCACCCCAGAGCTGGCTGCATTTCATGGGTCGACGTGATCTCTGCGCATCAGTTTGTGGAAGGCTTCAGGAATTTGGATGGGAAAACTCTCTAGAAGCGATTCCTTTGCTGTATTTGGACCGGCCAGAGCAGCTCCTATAGCCAGCGCGGGGCCCAGGCATGGCAGGAAATGGAGCAGGGCTTTGTAGCAGTAGTTACACGGGCACTCAGCTGGAATTTCTGCCAGAACTGGGCTCGTGAGGGCAGGGGGGTGCCCTAAGCTGCCAGTGGCTTTGCCGTTGCAGTTCATGCCAGCCTAGGGTGGATGCTCTTGCATCTATGACTTCAGTTAAAGAGCCAGGCAAGGTCCCGGAGAGAGGCCACTCCCCGTAAGACAGCAGTGACCTCCTCTGGGACCAGCTTGATAGCCCTGGAGCCCTGTCCCTTGACTATGCATACATTACCCCTCCACCCCACCAGAGTGCCTTGTCTCCAACCTTGGGGCAAAAGGGGATCGCAGTCTGCACGGCCCATTCAGTCCTTGGTCTCTGCGCTGAGGCTAGTTTGTGCTGTTGTAGGGGTGAGGGGGTGTATGTGACATGGACCTTTGGTTGCTGAGAGGGGACAGAGACCTATCAAACTCATTTCACACAAGACAGCCGCTGTATGGGTCACTAAACTTCTGGTCTGAGCTCGAGGTGGAAATCTCCCTAAGCCAGTTTTATGAGCTGTCCAGGGGATATAGGAGAGTCTGAAATGAGCAAATCTCCTTTCTCCTCTCCACTGCCAGAGAGAGAAGTCGTAAAATCAGTGTCGTCTCATGGCCGGAGCTGGGGATGTCGTGGTTCCCAGCTCTGCCGCTGACTCACTGAGTAGCCTTGGGGACAGTCACATCACATCTCCTGCCTCAGTTTCTCCAGCTGGAAAATGAGTATCTCGGGAGCTGTGATGTCTAATGTTAGCAAAGAGCTGAGAGATCCTCTGGTAAAAGGCACTACAGTATATGTGTGCAAAGGGCGGTGCTTGGATACCATGCCAGTGGAGCCTGTACCTCTGGGTATCAGCCGTATTCTTGGCAGGGGGACAGGGTTCCGATGGGTCAGAACCCGGTTCTAGGTGGTGCTGCAGAAGGCTTCACTTGACTTCAGTTGTCAGCTCTTTGGGGCAGAAACTTCCATACAATTGTGCTAGGTGCCGCACACGCCAGCGGGCACTCGCTCCTGGCATCCCCGCAACACAACGCGCGCCGGAGGGGCTGGAATAGGACCCCACCATCCTCTCCCCGCCTGCGGCGAGGAGGGGCCTGCCGCAGCTCTCAGCGTCTGCATTGTTCTCTTGTTGAAGGTAAAGAAGCCGCTGAAGAAGCAGCAGCCCTCAGAGTTGTCAAGGAAACCGAATCTAAAGGAGAAGAGGGGCCGATCGGAGGAGAAACCTCGCAACAAGTCAGCATCTTTCTGCTGCGCTCTCGATTCCTTCTTGTGCTTGGCCCCTTCCCCCTGGAGGCGCAGTTGCTGAGGGGGTGGGGGATTCTCGTGCCTCCTAGCTGACAACGTCCCCCGGTGGGTGGGGGGGAAGGTTCCCCTCCTGGAGCCCATGACAGAGCTGCGCTGTGATTCTGGGCAGAAGCAGCTTTCCAAGGAGGTGGCGAGGTTCTTCTCCCCTCCTGGGTTTCTAACGGCGTTAAGAAGGGAAGGGAGGTGATGCTGGAGCAAATCTTTAAGGCACCTCTGATCCCTCTCTAACATCATGTGCCTTTAACCGAGCCCGCCTCAGCTGGATGGTCCAAGCAGCCTGCGGGGCCGGTACCGAGTAGGCGAGTGAGAGGGTCACAGGCCTCTCTAAGCAAGGGAACATCTCTTGAGGCCTGCTGTCAATCCTGGGACTGCTCCCTTCTCCTCCACTCCCAGGGAGAGGGGGCTGCAAGGAGTCAAGAACCACAGAGAGAGCCCTTAGGAGCCTGTTCCCCAGGAGAGGGGGAGGCTGTAATTTTCAGGCCTGAAATCGAAATCACTCTGGTCCAGCATATAAGGCATGGGAGTGGGAGTCAAGACCCTGGGTTCTACTCCTTCCTCTCACCCGCTGTGTGACTTGGGCAAAGCACTTTGGGACACACCAGAAGTGTCCTGTAAGCGTTCGATCCCTGGAGCCTGATTCTCCAGGTACCTCCAGCTCCCACTGACTTCCGCAGGAGCCAAGGGCACTCGGCCCCTCGGCAAACCAAGCCCGAGATGTCACCGGCTGGGCTTTAAACACCGGGAGGTGTCTGGGAACGTGGGCCATAGTCCCTCCAGGGTCTCAGGGTTCCTGTTTGTAAAACGAGGATAACAACTCGCCCGCCTTGGTGACGTGCTTTGAGATCCAAGGTTGAAGCACTGTGGAAGTGCTCAGCAGCAGCATTATTTGTGCCCAGAGAGCTGGTGCAGCCTTTCCCCTTATTTAATGCACCCGGAGTAAGCCAAGCCCTACAGCCGGTGGTGCCAGGGCCATGTGTGCTGCCATGTAAACCGGGTGGGTAAAACTCTGCCAGGAAGGCAGGGCGTCCCCCTGCCCTCCGCAGTGCAAGGCCGTCGTCCTCCCCTGTAAGCCAGGGCTGTGGGGTGCGACTCCTAACGGGGGTATTTCTAACTCGCAGAGGTGCTGATGAGCAGCTTCTTACTCTTGTTTCCCTGACCCGCTGCAGATCCTTGAGAGTGGAACGAGGCCGGAGAAAGTCTGATGCGATCCCAGAGAGGAGGATGGAGAAGAAGAAGGGTGAGAGAGCAGGTTACTTCGGGGGAGGGACTCTTTTGCTCAGTTATCCCGACCTGGGGCATGGGGTGCGGAGAGCGTCTCCCCGAAAGAGGGCCAGTATGTTGCTCTGAGTTGGATCTTCAGTGCAGAGCTGTTGCGGGGGGGCCCCCCTGGCTGGCTGTAGGAGGCTTCTTTGGAAGGGGGTTCAAGCAACGTGCCCAGCGCAGGATAACCAAGCGACGATGACTCTGATGTTAGCCCATTCCCAACCCTTCCTGCTTCTGGGGAGACTCTATGCCTATTGCCTGTTCCCAGGAGGCCAGGGGTCGTATCAAATCAGAGCTGAAGGCTCTGCGCCAATTCTCTGTGCTTTCAAACACTCGGTGTCCTGCTGGAGTCCAGCAGTCTAAAGATGAGTTAAAACCAACCAAGAGAGGGCTAATGCCTTGGCCTCTCTATTTTACATGATCTTAGAGCCCACAATTGAAGAGAAGCTTCAGAAACTTCACAGCGAGATCAAGTTTGCCCTGAAAGTTGATAATCCGGTGAGTGCCGGCGGGTGGGAGGGGGCTGGGGAGGGGAATCTTGCTCCGGTGTCCCCGGACTATCAGCGACTGGGATCTGTTCCTCCCTGCTCCTTGTGTCACTGACGCCTGTGCAAAGTGAGCATCAAACTTTCCCTGATTCGAACCCTCTGCTCCTGCTGGAGCGCCCTACGGCCACTGCACAGGCATCTGTGACCACGCACGACGCGAGGCCGAGTGGGACCAGACCCGGATGTCTTTGGGCATCTGTCGGCTTTTAATAACTGAATGATCTTGTAGGCTTGAGGCCTCCAGGATCTGCCTCCATTCTTAGTCTGTGCGGTACTCTCTGGCTTTCATGCTATTCGGGGGTGCCCAGCCTTAAATGTTGACATCTGGGGTGGAGGGTTCCCTGGTCCTCCTCTTCCTCCTTATAACCTCCATCTGAGCCAGCTCCAAGATCTGTTAGCACGTTCTTCATGCTGCATATTAACCGTAGTGTCCTATTATTGTCTGAGATATCTGCTGCCTGGGGATGGACTCATTGATCAGATTGGTCTCTTCCATGTCGAACTCCTACAATCCTATGTGATACATTTGATTCCACACTGTTTTAAAGGAGCAATACTCAGCTTTGCCACTAGATGGTGCCAAAGGTGATTTTTATTTCTCCCTGGGCTCTCCTTACCTATCTCTAAGAATTCCCCCGCTTAGCTCTTGCCCTCTGCTGATAGGCAGCTTCGCTACAGTGCCTACCTGATGTGGATCAATGCCCGATTTGGGCGGGGAGGCAGTCGCGGAATAGCTGAAGGTGGGGATGGCTTGCCTAGTGGGCGTCAGCTCCGGGTGAGGCTCGGTTGCCTCGTTTAGGAGAAAGATCAGGGTCTCGGGAGAGGGACAAAGATGAGTCTGTGTGGCAAGTTCCATAGACTTTGGATCTAAGTCTAAGAGGTTCTTCAGCCTCTTTATCGGTGTCTCTGCTCCCCACCCTCCCCAAGGAGAGGGAGAGATCCTGGGCTTGCCCTGCTGCATGAAGCCTGAGAGGGGCTGGAATAATCCACTCAGTAACTTCACAGAGCGCTCCTTGAGTCCCTGCCACCTCCTCTGCCCGGTGGAGATAAATCTCTGATCTCTCCCTACCTGCAGGATATCAAGAGGTGCCTGAGTGCGCTGGAAGAGCTGGGAACCCTGCAGGTCACCTCTCACATCCTCCAGAAACACACTGACGTGGTGGCTACGCTGAAAAAGGTACCAGGGAGGCGGGATAAGGGAGGCATGTGTAGGGATGAGAGCACCTTTCTCTGGGGCAGGGGGCCCGTCCGTGGCCAGCCCCGCCTCACTGTGTGTATGCGACAGATCCGTCGCTACAAAGCGAACAAGGACGTGATGGAGAAGGCTGCCGAGGTTTACACCCGCCTGAAGTCGCGCGTCCTGGGGCCAAAGATCGAGGTGAACCAGAAAGCCAACAAAACTGGGATGGAGAAAGACAAGGGGGACGTGGAGAAGAGCCAGGAGAAGCTGTCGGGAGGGGAGGCCCAGAACGAGAAAGGAGAGGAGGAGACAAATTCCGGTAACTATAATTCAGGCTGCTGGGAGGGTCCCTGGGCACATGGCAAACCCAGGGTGCCCTGCGGAGAGGGCCAGGGCTCCTTGGAGGGCACAGGGGGTGGCAGGATCCTCCCTCGTGACTCTCCAGACTGGGCTCATTGGGGTGGGGGCTGGGCATCGGGCAGGTTTGGTTCAGGGCTGTTGGGGGGTAAGAACACCCAAATGGCCAGGAGAGCGGCAGCATAGTCTGCCTCCAAGACCTGCATGTAAACCTAAGGGAAGTGCCCTTCTGGCTAATTACAGCCTGGCCGTCAGAGCCCAGTAGCCCCCGACTCATGCCTAATGGGGAGGGAGACGAGTGGATGGCTAGTGACGTGTGGATGGGCCGGGAAGAGATTCAAACCAGTGGGGAGCAAATGGGGGCAGCTTCCCCTTTAGGTGGCCGCTTCAAATCTTCCCCACGTGGATAGCGACCAAAATCTGTTGGTGCCTATAGAGACCCCCTCCAAGACCAGGGACCCATTGGGCTGCTCACTGTATAGGCACAAAGCAAGCAGTTCCCTGCCCTGAAGAGCTGACAATCCAATCGTCGTCTGGGGGCTGTGGGTGCCCCGCTGTGGTGGGCCATGGCCATGTTCCAGAATCCACCCCCAATACTGGGGCAGCGGGCTCGGCCGAGGGTAAGGACTGAACAGGCCCCGGAGCCAGATCAATCTCGTCCCCTCTTAGCGGTGGTGGAATGGCGCTGAGCAGGGAGCTTTTCCCTGCTGCCGTCGTGCTGTGGACAAATGGGAGAATTTTAGTCTCTGGGGCTGTGGAGAGAGACTGCCTGGAACTCAGGAGGCAGGATGGCCTAATGATTAGATCAGCAGCCTGCGACTCAGTTCCTTGCTCTGCCTCAGACTTCCCCAGTGACCTTGGGCAAGTCGTGTAGCCCCTTCTCCCTCCATACAATGGGATAATAGCTCTTCCCTGGCTCACAGCTCCCTAAATACATTAAAGACCGCAAGGTGCTCAGATCCTCCCGTGACGGGGGCCAGGTAAGTATCGAAAAGAGCAGGAAAGAAGAAGCGACAGCTGCCGTGGCTTCCAACAGGGAGTCAAGCCTGTGAAGGTGTGCACCCATCTCCTGTCCTCTGCCCCCCCGGCTTTGTTCCCATTCTAGGTCTGTCAGCCCCCATAAACGGCGAATCCATGTCCCAGAAAGGGGAGAACGTGGAGGATAAGGAGCGGGACAAAGCCCCGGGATCTGGCGACGACGAGCAAGAGGCATCCCCGGAAGACACACACGAGTGAGCACCCGCTTCTGGCTTGGGGAGACTCGGTGGTAGGGGACCAGGGCCCTTCCTGGTTCATCTTGTACCTGCTGAGTTGTGGGAGGCTGCAGATCCACGGTGCCCCTGGGGCCGAGGAGGCTGCAGGACGCGGTGATGCGTTGCTGCCTGCCACTGGGCACGGCGCTCCTCCAGAGCGGAAGCCTTTTACAAAGAGGGCCAAGGCCAAAGTTCCTGGGTTTCCTAGCACCGAAGGAGTCAGATGGGAAATCCCAAGTCTTATTTCTAGGCTTCTGCAGGGTTGTTCCCCCTCTGTATGCGATCAGGTATTTCTGCTTCCCCCAGCAACTGAGTATAAACCCTGCCAACCCACGTGGCATGACTTCCTCCAGCCATCCTTGTGGGCAAGTGCATGTTAGCAGAGAGGCACCCGCCTGGGGGCAATTGCTCTCTTCTCAGGTCCATGGGCTGGGGCTAGGAAAGTCAGAGTGACGGGGAGGAGGGGCAGTGTACTCCCTGGGATGTCCCATAACTGTACTGGTGTGTGTGTGGGGGGTGGGGGGGGGGGGGGGGGGGTTTGCTCGGATCCCATGGAGAGGGGTGTGGATGGGTGGGAAGGGAGGGAGGGATAGATGGGTATGTAATGGGGAGGGAGACGAGTGGATGGCTAGTGACGTGTGGATGGGCTGGGAAGGGATACCTAGAAGTGTGTGAATGAGGAGGGAAGGAGGATACAGTAACCCCAAGCACGTGCCTCCCTGCTTCGCCCCCCGTGAGTGCTAGTAGCTTCCCAGCTGGGAGCTGAGGCGACTCGGTGACTTTCCTGTGCTCTTCCTGGCAGTGCGCAAGACTATCCCGAGATCAAAAGGCCCAGTGTGGACAGGGAGAGGGTCCGCCTGGAGTCGGAATCCGTGGACGAGGAGGAGGACAGCTGAGGCCGTGGCTCTCGCGCGGAGGAGAACACTCACAGGGTCTCTGCACTGAAGGCAGTGAAGGGGACCGGCTCTGCCTTGCCCCCGTGTTTCAGAGTTACTTCACTAAGTCGCACCGTAGATGATGCATAGGTCTTGTTCCCCAGCCCCTCCTGCTCCTGTGAAAGGAAAGAACTTCTGGGGAGGCTCTGTGCTGTATGTTTGTATTTGTCTCCTTGGTTTTTGTTTTTTTTCCCCCTCACCTAAATTCTTGTGATTTAAACCAACATGAACTGAATATAAAGGGTTTTTTAATGAAAAATATCACCCCTTTGTCTATTTTCTTGAGCCCCTTGGTGATGGCTGTAACTCTAGGGGGAGAAGGGACGTCCTTTGTGTTTCCTTTTGAAGTGCGGTTAGACGCGGGAATGTGACCGTAAAAATAACACCCAAGGGCTCCCACGTTTCTCGCCCTGCAGCCCCAGATCCAGCCTGGCCCGTTGTACAAGCCAGAGGTGATGGGGTGGTGCTGCACGCTCCAGCGGGGATCAGACAGTCACCTGGATTCTTTCTGCCCTGCCCAGACCTGGAGATCCTGCAGTTGAATTCTGCATGACCCAGCTGACTCCAGCGCATGGTCCCATAGCTGCGCTGGTTCTTCAGGGCCAAAACTTGGTGTGGGTAAAAAGCCAGCAGAACTCTGGCTTGAAAACGTGGTGTGCCAGCACTGAGTACAGATCCTGCTTTATTTCCAGTGACTACCGTGGTGTACCCGCACTTTGCAGGGCATGTTTATCATGACCTTTTAACTCGAAATCTCCAGCCGATTAGCCCTCCCAGTTCCCTACTGCTCTGAAGCCCCAGAATCACGTGGGGACATCCTCTCCTGCAGCCCCCAGATCACTTTAAAGCCAGAGGCTGTATCATTCCACCAGCGAATTGAAGTCTGAGAACGAAGCATTGCATTGTCCCGCTTCTTTGAGGGGTGTCCGTAGTATGCGGGGGCTGCCACTGGCTGCTTTTTATTTAAAATCCACTTGGAAAAGACAGTTGCTTATAGATAACGACAGCCTGAGGGCTTGATCGCGTCAGCAGGAGTAGGAGAAATCTTTCTTTAGGTTTTGATGTGTTTCGGAAGGATCTTAAGCTTTTGTATATGTAAAATAAAGACTTGTCCATCTGAAAAGGAAGAGGAGTGTTCTGACTGTCTCCTTTGCATTGCAGGCAGATGAACTGCAGAACAATGCAGCACTTAACAAGCCACTAGGGTAGCTTGTTCCAAATCAAACTCCCACCCCCTGACCTCCAGAAGTTGCAGCTTCACACTCAGGTTTTATATTCCTCGTTGGCGGTCTGCACTGTAAACTTTTAGAAACAAAATCGAAATAAACCAACGTGACTCTTTGTACCCACTAAATATGTATGCTGGCTGCAGCCAGCGACGGGGGCCTTATTTGCGGGCCCGTTTGCAGAGTGCGTTCTTCACAAACCCAGCATCTCGGGAGCGCGGCTCGAGGGCTTGTAGTATGGGTGTCCCTACGGGCTCCGCCATGCCGGGCGCCGCACAGACTAAGGCTTTGTCTACACCGGCACGTCATCGGCAAAACTTTTGTCGTTCAGGGATGTTAAAAAAACACACACACCCCCCACGAATGACAAAAGTTTTATTGATGAAAAGCGCCGGTGTGAACAGCATTTTGTTGGCAGGACAAAACCACTGCCGCTCGTGTGGGGGTGAAGGTTTTTTGTCGGCAGGAGAGCTCTCTTCTGCTGACCAAACAGCAGCTACCCTGTGCGGCTTTTAGTGGCACGGCTGTAGCGGTGCAGCTAAAAGCCTCGTTGTGTGGCCATAGCCTTAGAGACGGTGCTGTCTGCTCTGGAGAGCTTATAGCCTAGAAACAGACAAGACCAAGGGCAGAAAAGCATCATCCCTTGAGGCCTAGAGAAGTGAAGTGATGTGGCCAAGGGCACAGAAAATCCATGGTCAAGCCAGGAATTGAACCCAGCCTTCCTGAGTCTCAGGCTGGTCCCTCGCCCACACCACCACTTTGTCTTATAAGGCTTGAGATGGCTAATCAGAGGGGATGCCTAGTTCTAAGGCTTACTGCCCCAGTCTTTCCTTAGGGCCCGTTGCAACCTGGCTGGTGCCATCCTGGTAGTGTCAGTGTGGATCAGGGCTAAAGGCTATGCTGGCCTGCCGCCCGTTACGTTGGTGTGAAGCCGCTGCAGTTAGTATATCGCTGGTGAACGTGCTAACCTGGCCCCCCGTGTCAGCGCTGCTCATGCTGACCAGGAGTGAGTGTCAATGTCCTGTGCCGTGGCTGGAGTCATGCTTTGCTAATTCTCTCCCCTTTGGCTTTATAGGTGGGGGAGCCAAGGAGTTATTGGGTAAGGCAGTGGTCCCCAACCTTTCTGCTACAATAGCATATTCATGTTGCCAGAAGAGTGTGGCGGGCGCCAGACAACTAGCCGCGGAAATGCCGCCGACAAGAGCGTCATCGAGAAGCGGCGATGCTTCTTGGCGTTGCCACTTCTCGGAGGCATTTCGGTGGCTGGTTGTCCGGCGGCTGCACTTCTCGGCGGTGGGTTGTCCGGCGGAAGCGCTCCCTTGTCAGTAGGCGGGTGCACATAAATGCCCCAGCGGGTGCCATGGCGCCCATGGGCACCATGTTGGGGACCACTGGTGTAAGGGTTGGTGGCCTTGGGCTGAGCACTAGAGAGCAGCAATCGTGTTTTGCAAAGAATGGGCCAAATTCACTGGTGACCTACATGGGGTGAGTTCCACCCCTAGGGCCTGATTCTTAGTGACTCCGCTCCTATGCTCGGGGTGGGGGTTAAAGGTGAGGTCAAGCCATCTTTGGTACACCCTGTATTCTAGGACCAAGAAGGGGCCTGCCCGGGGCTGGTGTAGTTAGAGCAGCCCTCAGGCTTAGTGATCACCTTAGTGATCATCCACAGCACTTCCTAGGACTGGTGGGACTCCATTGATTCACCCCGCTCCTCCCTGGGAGGTGCTCCCTCAGCCTTCCCCTCCCTACAAACAGCGGCAAAGGTGTCCCCCTTCTAGGGAGGAAGGCTGGCCCAGTGGTTAGGGTGCCAGCCTGTCTTGAGAGACCAGGGTCCAAGTCCCTGATCTGCCCCAGGCTCCTGCGGAGACTGGCTTAGCCTCTCGCTGCTCCGGTTCCCCATCTCCACCATAGGGGTAACAGCACTGCCCTGCCTGACAGATTGCGGGGGGTGGGGGGATTGTGAGGCACTCAGTTACTTTGGTGAGGGGGGCTAGCTATGCACTCGGGACAGTGTGGGGTGTAGGGCAGAATGGGTGTGTGAAGCTGCTTTTGCTCTCCCAGCCCTGCCTTGCCCCCCACTGCCTTGGCTGAAGTGGGGAGAGGCTCCCATTGCTACCCTGTCTCTGCCTTCTGCTGGTGAGCGAGGTGGGGGACTTGCACGAAGGGCTGTGAAGGAGGGAGGGGGATGTAAAATGAAGGGCATCGGTTGGAGGTGGGGAGCGGAAATGAAATTGGCTGGGGGCTGGGAACTCGGTGGGGGAGGGTAGAAATGTTGCCAGGTCCCCTGACGTTTGGGTGGCTTTTAAAGGGTTCTCGTTGGTTTCGGCCTCCCGCTGAAATTTTGCCCTTACCCAAAATGGCTGCCATCGCACCTCCATGACAATGGGCCTGAAGCCAGAGGCTGCCCTCGGCACGACGGCCTCTATAGCCCCTTAACCTTGGCAGGCAGAAGCGAGGCTGCCCCCCGATAACGGTGGCTACCGTCTTCCTGCAGTGTCAATAGTGGGGAAGTCAGGCCGCCCTCAGGAAAGATGGCACCGCCGTCACTGTGCGAGGCTCTGGTAGAGGAAAGGCGGGTGCAGAGACTGGCCCTGCGGGCAGCAGGGAGGGCGCGGGTGTGGAGCAAGGCGGGAAACAGTAATTAGAGGAACACGGGGGGGCACGAAGCAGACTAAGAGGTTTTGGGGGAGAGGGAACATGGGGGATAACAGAGAAAAGGGGGAGGGACTTTGGGGCAGGAGACTGTTGTGGGCCCAGGGAAAATGAGAGTGGGGCAGCTGCCTGCCCTGTGTAGGTGGGCGGGGCAGCTCCCCAGCCTCAAGGAGACAGGAGGGGAGAATCCGAGACCCCCTCATTTTTATGTGTGCATGTCAGGGCGATTAGGCCGTCCGGGAGGTTGAGCTTTGGTCCATCCTTAGCCTGATGAATCTCCTTGACGTTGTGGGAAATCAACCACCCACTGGCTGAGCACTCAGAGCTAAGCAGGAGCGAGCTCGAGGGGAATGTGAAGGGGCCACCTCCACTGGACACCCCTGTGCTGGAGGAAGTGAGGCTGCTGCTAATTCAGTGGGTGACGCTCTTCTCTGTAAGTCACGACCGTGTCAATGCCCCAGGTTCACATCAAGATGTATGTGGGTGGGACTGTCTTCGAGCGAGGACATTGTCCCTCTGAGAGCTCCTGACAGAAGCAGAGGAGGGAGGTCGTTAATCTTGCTGTCCTGGCCAAATTCCAGAACCTTCTAAAAAATAAATGCTCTCCGTGATCTTGCTTAGTTATGCTGTTCGTCACTTCCTGTCCCAAACCGGTGGTGGGGAGTTGCTGGGTTCCAGACCAGTGGTGGCTGCAGGTCTGAGATTGCGGCACATCCACATTTGAAGTCAAGTTTAATGGTAAGAGGAGGATGCTAGCTCTTAAAAGGCAGAACTGCTCCGGTGAGAGCCAATTACTTACCCTTGTGCCTTCTTCGGTGAAATAACTGACCATAACTCATTCCAGGAGCGTTGCCTTTTAGGAATAGAACTGTACCAAGGGCAAACACGTAAGGTCAGGGCACTGGAGAGAGATTTAATTAGGTGTTCCGTTAATTGCAATGAACAGGAAGCCAGCTAACCAGCACCAACTGTCTTGGCTTGGAAGAGATCTGGGATGTGTGGAAGACAGCCATCCGTTTATTGGATATTGCTATTTAACTTGGGGGGGGGTCACATTTGGGGTGTATCCCACGAGGGCTAGAGTAAAACCGAAGATCCTAGTAGAGGTTTAGGGTTAGGTCTCTGTCTGCTCAAAGGGTTTGGTTGGTCTGAGCGTGGAAACTGACTAACTAGTCGTCTTTGCAGTCCTGTGGCTCGTAATGTTTCAGGACTTTCAAGATATCCTTCTCCTCTGTCTCCAGCAGCTCCCCTTCCAGGGAAACCAAGGATTCCACAAGCCACGTTACGGGAGGGTTCTGCAACAAAAAATCCGTCACTTCGTCCAAGGCCTCCCAAGCTTTGGCCACCTTCTCCCGGCTCTGGCTTAGGATGTTGCCGGGCAAGTCCTGGAAGGAGTTGGCGGAGGAGAAGTACCCGTGGAGCTCCGCCATGTTCTGATGCACTTGCTGCATCTTTTCCTGGAGATGCGTGGGGAGGCCTCTGACGTTGGATAAGAGGTTCAGGTACGTAGCTTGCAGCTGCTGCGTCAGGCTCCGGGACATCGCCAAGGTCTGGGATTCCACCTGCCGGGAGACAGCAAAGGAAGAGTTAGTGATGTGAGGTTTGCCTGCACGCCGCAGTCGCTGGCTTAGACCCGGTTCCTAGTGACAATACTTGTAGCTGTGTGGAGCCGCTGGCCTTGGAGCTGCTGGCTTGGGAGTTGTGATCCGTGCTGTGGCTGGCTGGGGAGCCGTTGTCCTTGCTGGCCTCTGGTTTGCTCTGAAGGCCCCCTTCTTGCTTCTGGCTCCACTGGTCCCACATACTGTGCATCTTCTCCTGGCTGCTGCGAAGCTTCTTCTCCTGCTGGACGTGTTCAATCTGCAGGGCGGAGAAAGCACCGTGGAGTCAGGCGGTGCGCAGTGAGCTGACCAAGAGCAGAGAGGGAGGCTGGACGGGGAGGGGCGAGCGTCCCGAACAGAGCGGGCATCCCCGAGAACAGCGATCTGGCGGAGTTGGAGGCCACGCGGCTCCCGGGCGGGACAGTTTGCCGGCCGAGGAGAGGGCCGGGCGTGGTCTTACCAGGTTGATAGTCTGGTGGAGCTGGGAGAGGTTCTCGTGGGTGTTCTGCCTGGTCTGTCTCAGCTTATTCAGGATCAGCATGAAGGCCCGGTTCCGCAGACTGGTGGACAGGGACCCCAGCCGCACAAAGCAGCCCTTCTTGCGGTGCTCTGCTGCGGAGGCGTCCAGCCCCTGCATTGTGAGCGCAGCTGGAGAGAGAGGTGGACACCACATTAGGGTTACCATATTGGAACATTCAAAAAAGAGGACACTCCGTGGGGTGGGGTGGGGTATTTGCACCGGTATCCCGCCCCCAGCCCTGCCCCAACTCCACCCCTTCCCCGCCCCCATTCCAGCTCCCTCCCTGTCCCATTGGACCCCGCCCCCAAATCCCCGCCCCGGCCCCGCCTCCTTCCCTGAGTGCGCCGCGTCCTCCCTCCTCCCCCCTCCCTCCCAGCCACGCGAAACAGCTGTTTCGCGGAGCAAGCCCTGGGAGCTAGGGGGGAAAACAGGCACTGTCTCCAGTGATCAGCATTCACTTTCTTTCTCCAATGATCAACTCTTCTTTGGGGAAAAATAATAACGGCAAAATCCCGGACGTTTTTAGATATTTAAAAATTCCTCCCGGACGGCGATTTAAGAACCAAAAAGCCGGACATGTCCGGGAAAATACGGACGTATGGTAACCGCATTAAGGAGGAGGCAGGAACTATGGTCTGGAGCCTCACGGGTATTTATGTCCCTAAGTGCCATTGAGCTCAATAGAAGTTCAGAGCCCAAATACTGTACCTTGGAGGATCTGGGTCTACACAACATCCCAGGAGGTAAATAGGAAGCCTCAGGAAACTTGTTTAATGAGTTCCTTGGGGAAGCAGGTCCAGAGACCACCTGCTGCAGGAGTGATAGGTTCAAGGGGTGACGCCTAGTGCAGGTGGGGAGGACGTTGGGAGGGGGGGGTGCTGAGATCTGGGGAACTCGGTCCCTTGCTGGCACCCCCGAGAAGCGCGGTGCTTCGGGCAGCTTCTCACCTAGCTCCTTCTCCGTCAGGGGCAGGTACCGATTCATCAGCTCTTCCGACTTGTCCAGCGCTCTGTCCACGCTGCGGAGGAAGAGCTGCCCCACTCTAGAGCTCATGAGGCTGCGTAGGCTGCTGGTCATGGCGGCTCGGGTGCTACCCCCCATGCGGGGATGGCTCAGATTGTAGGCCCAGGCCGCCTTGGGGCCACTGCTGGTCCCTGCGCCCTTTGCTCCGCCCGCCGCGCTGGCTTCTTCCAGCGTGGCCTCTGTCTCTCTGAAAGAGACCGGCTCTGTTCTCTCTGCCACCACCTGGAAGCAGGAGTAGCTGGGGTCAGGGAGAGAGACCTGGCGGTGACTCAGAGGAGGGAGAGGGCAGCAGGTCAGAAGGGCAAATTCCCCCAGCGAATCCTGGAGAGGCCTTCACACCAAGACACTAACAACCCTCCTGCCTAGGCAAGGGGGGCTCCCGCTGCTGCCTCCATGTCTGAGATCCCCCGACTGACCAGTGTAAGCTTCCTTCCCAGCAGATCCTGGGCCTACGAGGAAGGATGGTCCAGTGGTTAGGGCACCTGCTGGTTGAATTCCCTGCTCTGCCACTGACTCCCTGTGTGACCTTGGGCAAGTCACTTAGCCTGTCCGGGCCTCTGTTCCCCATCCGTACAATGGGGTAACAGCCCTGCCTTGGGGCGGGGGTTGGATAAAGAGTGTGAGGTGCTCAGAGACTTGGGAAAAGGAGGCCACGTAAGTACCAGACGGGCGGCTAGTGAGCAGCTCTTCACAGCAGTCAGTGTTCTAGCGTTACCATGGCAATCGGTGCGTGGCCGTCCCAACGGCGGGTCGCCCTGACGGTCCCCCACGCCTGGGCTGGGCTCGTCTCTCCGAGGGAGATGCCCTTCCCAAGAAGACTGCGGAGGCAGAGAGGGTTACCTGCTTCGGTGGCTGCGGAGGGGCTGGCAGCTTCCCTTTATCCAGCCCGTTGCTCCCGGTCGCCTTGGCTGGCCCAGCTGTTGGGACAGACAGCGGGGGGGTTAATGAGCCGTTGTGGCACACGGGGCAGAGGCCGAGGGTTCGGGCATAGGTTGCGGGGCGGCTGTGTCTGCGGAGATGGAGCGTGTGGCACCTTCTGGCCTTTAAATGACGATCCCCCAGGCTCAGTGTGTCCCCTGCAGATGGGCCAGCGTCACCGTCCCCTTTCTGGTTCCCCTTCTCCGAGGCCCAGAGAGGTGAAGTGAACTGGGGCAAGGCAGGCTGCGTTCCTTCCAGCCCTGCCTCCGACGCCCCAGCTCGTGAGCTCTCTGCTGCAGCACACGGGTGTGTCTAGGGAGTGTGAACACCCTGCAAGCGCTGGAATTTCCGCTCCCCAAACAGCTGTTCCCGGGGGCCGAGCCCCTATCCACGACTGTGTGATAGGCGGGCAGAGAGCGTCCCCATCAGACCCGGGCACAGCTCGGGGAGACGCACGCACGCTGGCTGCCATCGACCCAGCATGCTAATAATAGTGTCACCCTCCGGTTCCCCTCCTCCTCCCCAAGCGCCGGCCGCCGACCCACGACTCACTCCGAGGTCCCCGTTCAGCCGGAGCCAGCTGGGCAGGAGGGATGGCTGCAGCGGCGCCGGGCTCCGCTTCCAGCCTGCAGATGGATTCGGTGGGGGAGCAGCTGTCTTGCACAGAGGCGGCAGGGGCCAGCTCGTAAACAGAGGTGATCAAGGGCATGCTGACCACCCTGTTCACTGTAAACTAAACCAAGGGAAATAGCCCCGGGGGCGGTTAAGGGGAAAAGATTGGCTGGCACCAGCTCCCATTCCAACCCGGGGGAACGGCCCTGGGCTTTCCGACCCTGCGCCGCTGCTGGGAGTCCTGACTTTCGGAGCCAGGGCACTGCAGGGAGAGGGCGAAAGGCCCTTCCTGCTGCACTGTGTCTAGGTGTGTGAGTGGGCTCCCCCTTCTCTAAGCCAGCGGGGGGCCTTGGGCAGCTGCCCATCCCCACGGTAGGCCATGCGTTGGTGAAATCTCCTTTCCAAGATAAAGAGCCTGGAGCCTTGTCTCTTGGGCACCAGGTCCCAGCCGCTGCCCACAGCTAGTGCTAGAACTGTGGGCGCAGTGTTTCTTTAGGTACAAGGGATCTCACCCCTAAATTCCGCCCCCCCCCCAATAGATCTCCATTCACAGGCTCAATGGCACTGGCCCAGGATATACCTACCTGCGGTTCCTTGCTCTCTAATGAAGCCGTCTTCAGTCCCGTGTCCGAGGAAGCTGCCTTCAGTTCATTTTCACCGGCTGGCAAAGTGACGTCCAGACTTGCTGATGGGACAGAATGGGGAAGATAAGGCAGGTCTGGGAAAAAGTTGCCCAGACTAGCTAGAAAGCAGAACAGAGTCCTGTGGAGCATGGGGCTGTATATCCACAGTGAGAGACAGTCCCTGCCCCCAGAGGGTTTACGGTTTAAATAGACCAGACAGGTGAAAGGGGGGGGAGAAAGCAGGAGTATCGTCATCCCCACTTTACAGATGAGCAAACTGAGGCAGGCAGAGAGTTAAGGGCTTGCCCAAGGTTGGGCACCATCTGAGGCAGAGGCAGGAATAGAACCCAGGTCTCTTGAGTCACACTTAACCCTGAGACCAACCTTCCTTTTGTGTGTAACAGCCTCCGCAGGTGTTGCGCAATGAGAAGTGTGCGGTGTGACGGGGCAAGGCCGGATGGCTATAGCAAAGTGGTGAGGAACCAGTATGTTAGCCCCAGGCTAAATGACTCCCCGAGACCTTGGTAACCAAATGGCAGTTGCTCCAGGTTAATCAAGACACCTGGGGGCCAATTAAGAGCCTTCTAGAAAAAGCAGTGGAGATGGCTAGCTTGATTGGGACACCTGAAGCCAATCAAGGGCTGGCTGGAACTAGTTAAAAGCTTCCCAGTTAGTCAGTGAGGTGTGGATGTCAGGAGCTGTGGAAGGAGGTTGTGCTATTGGAGAGACACCATATCAGGCACAAGGAAGGAGGACCTGAGGTAAGGGTGAAGTGGAGTTGAAGGAAGTGGGGGCTGTTGTGGGGGAAGTAGCCCAGGGAATTGTACGTGTCCTATTTCTAAAAGGTCAGATACCATAGGTGATACTATTAGAGCCCTGGAGCACTGTGTCTGGTTCTGGGTGCCGCACTGCGGGAAAGATGTGGCCACATTGGAGAGAGTCCAGAGGAGAGCAACAAAAATGATCAAAGGTTTAGACAAGCCGACAGGTGAGGAAAGATTCAAAAACACTGGGCACATTTAGTCGTGAGAAGAGAAGGCCGAGGGCCTGGGGGGATCTGAAAACAGCCAGCACATCTAAGGGCTGTTGTAAAGAGGACAGCGAACAATTGCTCTGTCCACTGAAAGTAGGACAAGACGCACTGGGCTTAATCTGCAGCAAGGGACAGTTAGAAAGTTTTTCCTAATATCTGACTATAAGAAGAGTGAAGCTCTGGAATAGGTGTTCAAGGGAGGTGGTGGAATCCCCGTCACTGGAGGTTTTTAAGAACAGGTTGGACAAACCCCTGTCAGGGATGGTCCAGGTTTACTTGGTCCTGCCTCTGCGCAGGGGGGCTGGATTTGATGAGCTCTCCAGGGCCCTTTCAGCCCTACGGTTCTGTGGTGGTTAAAGCGTGAGACCGAGAGCGGACTGTACCCTGTTCTCAGAGCTGCTGCTAACTCACCGTGTAACCTTGGGCCGGTCACACCACCGCCCCGTGCCTCAGTTTCTCCACCATGGGGCTTCTTCTTCAAAAGGGAAGAGGGCTCTATGAGGCCATTGCTCGTGCTTCAGGATTTCAGCTGACCACCAGCAGGGCTCAGGCAGGGATTCCCGCCCCCTTACCCCCACACACTCGGACACAATGTAGTCTCCTTCCTCTGAAGCATCAGGAATGGCCATGGCTGGAGGTGGGCCAGAGCTCTGAGGCGGCACGGAGCCGTCTCCCTCTCAGGTGCTTGGCTGGCTAGTGCTTGCTCACATACGCAGGTCTAGCTGGTGGCCGTCTGTGGGGTCAGGAAGGAGTTTTTCCCCAGGTCAGAGTGGCCGGGGCCTTGGATGATTTTCACCTTCCTCTGCCGCGTGTGGGTGCGGGTTATGTGCCAGGATAAGGGCCCAGGGGCCCCTCGGTCTCGCCTGTTCTCTGCCTGCGGCACATCATGGCCTAGGCTGTGCTGGGCCATAATGCTTTGGTCTCATTGTGGCTGTGGGGTTGACGGCCTCTGATCCACAGGAGGGCAGAGGAGCTGTGCGGGTGGCTTTGAACTCTGTCAGACACTAGGAGCTAGAGAAGCGGGCGCTGCAGAGGGCTCCTAGCCGGGCGGCCCCAGGTGCTGATTTTCTGTATAGAAAGGAGTGACCCTTCCCACTGCCCCTGAGAGACGCTCCTCCCCACGGGCAGGCAGCCCAGGGAAAACACCGCTTCCTGGCTGTCGGCTCTTGCTCCCTCCTACTGCTAATGGGCGACTGTCAATTTATGGCAGACAATTCTATTGAACACGTGCATGAAACAGGGATAAGAGGCTGTGTCTGTTCAGTGTCTCCTTCGGACATCGGCAGCAGGTGGCTGAGACCAGCCGGAGCTGAGAAGGGTCGTTAGGGGAAGGAAGTTTTAGCGCCAAGGACATTAACTTGCTCCCTAGAGCGGCGAGAAGGGGGGAAGTCAATGGAGATTCGGCAGCAGAAGTCGCCCAGGAGACCAGCTCATGCCAGACTCTTTGTAATCAGCTTGACTGCGTGTCAGCTTTGCCGTCGATAAATCATGTCTACTCACCCTCAGCCATGGTCTCTGCTCTCTGGCCAGGGGCTGGAAAGGCCGGTTCCAGCCCCGCGCCCAGTGGGGCCGCTGTCCAGCCGGTAGCAGGGCCCTGGTCGGAATCCACCCAGCGCCAAGGCAGCTGCTTGCATCATGCTGCTGAGTCATTGTGACATGTCATGTCTCATCACAATGCCATTGTGCCCCTGCTACAGCCTCTCCTGGCCCTTTCAGGGAAGGGGAGCAAACCACAGGCAGTGCCTTTGCTCCCCTCCCCAGAATGCAGAGGTCAGCACGCTCCTGCTTTGGGCCGGCATACGGTTGATGCACCTCCTGCTACTAAGCACGTGAGCCTCAAATGCCTTGGAAGGGGCGTGAGCCGCATCCTTCTCCTCCAGGAAGCTAGACCGATGCAAACGACCATTCCATTGCCTGAAAACATGGGGCAGGGGTGTTGAAATCCACTGTCAGTCCAGTGCACATCACCACTGAAATGTTTCTGACACTAAATAAATGCATACAAGAACTTCCCCACCCCCCTCCAGAACAGCAGTAGCCCAGTGGCTCGAACTCTCAGCTGGGGGCTAGGAGACCCAGTTTCCAGTCCTTGCTCCAGACTGGACAGAGCAGGGCTTTGAAGCTTGCTATCCCATATTCCCGACTAGAAAAGTCAGGCTCACACTCTGGCCTTATGAACTCTTATTTGTGCGAAGTGAGACAGCTCCACCAGGAGATGCTGCGTGGAAGGCTGCTCCCCCGGCATGTTGGGTTTCCCCCTGCGATCTCTTTCCACTTGGCTTCCCAAGAACTCAGGTATCTTTGGCATACAGCTGTGCTACAGTGAGTTGATCAGACTCAAACCCAGGGGGATGGCTGCTGGGTCCATCAAAACCTCCCTTTATATACAGCTCATTGCATTTACTATACATTGTGTTACACGGTTTTGGCTTGGTTACTTTGGAGGAAGCAATCCCTGCACAGCACGAGCGGTTTGACTTCCTCTTTATCTCCTCTCCACATTCCTAGTTTCCTTTTTTATCTCCTTCATAGTAAATAGTTCGCTTCCCGCTTATCTTAGTTGGCTCAGACATTGTGTCTTCTTAGCCTACTGACCCATTTGCTTCTCTTATTTAGCACAAATGGTCTGTTTTCAACCGGCTGATTCATTTACATCCCTTAATTCTAGCTTCCAAAAAATGTAGGGTGACCAGACAGCAAATGTGAAAAATCGGGACAGGGGATGGGGGGTAATAGGAGCCTATATAAGAAAAAGAGCCAAAAATCGGGACTGTCCCTATAAAATCGGGACATCTGGTCACCCTAAAAAAAACGAGACCTCCCTCGTTGTGATGTGTTGAATAGTGGCTGGTCCCCTGCAGACGTGCGTGTCCAGCTGGAGGAACACAAAGGTAAGTTACATTAGCTGCCTTAACATTGCCGTTCCTTGCTCTTGCAGTAGCTATGCTGTGTGTGCAGCGTGATCTTCACTCACTCACCCTCATGATTTGGGGTATTCCTCTCCCAGGTCTTAAGACAGTATCTTCAACCCAGCCAGGGCTGCTTTCTTGCAGGAGGCAGCTCTTTGTGAAAACATCCAGCTGCTTGGCGGAACAGCTTGTTAAAGCGACAAAGGGTCCTGTGGCACCTTACAGACTAACAGAGGTATTGGAGCATAAGCTTTCATGGGTGAATACCCACTTCTTCGGAGGCAAGCAGTGGAAATGTCCAGAGGCAGATATAAAAAGAGAAACATAAGGTGGAAGTGCCTATACCAGCTGGCCTATAGGAAGTGCCAGTTGGTATAGGCACTTCCACCTTATCATGTTTCTCTGACTGTATAAGTATCTGTTCACTGTATGTTCCATTCCATGCATCCAATGAAGTGGGTTCTTAACCCACGAAAGCTTATGCTGAAATACATTTGTTAGTCTCTAAGGTGCCACAAGTATTTCTTTATTTTCTTTTTACATCAGGCAGGGCTTCTGCTCCCCAACCAACCACTGCTTTGTAGAAGAGCTGAGATACCATAAGCCGCGGTCTCCCTCCGCTAAGCGGGCTGGAAAGCTCTAGTACTGAACAAAAAACAGAACTCAACTGAAATGACATCATGGAGATCAAACTCACTGCAGGCACCATTTGATGTTGTCCAGGTAGTTCTTAAGTCTAATAAGGGGTCTGAGAGATTGAGACTCCATGTGTCTTTGATTAACTACCTCAAAACTGACTTTGAAAACCTTCAGACTATACTCCCATTGTATGGAAAGTTTAGGGGTAGATATGCTCACATATAGGGAACAAGAGTTTGAACTCTTAAATGCAACCTTAAGTGAGGCCCTGCCCTAAAGCCATTACAGACCCCATACATTAAAGTTTCAACAGTAGAGAGAATTTGGTTACCAGTATAACCTTAGTTTGGCCACACATGCATGATGATTTTTTTAAGCGCAGGCTGTTTTTGCACCCGAGAGTGTATAGTCAGGCTCGTGAGAGGAAGAGGAGCGGTGTGGGGGGCTATAAGGAATCTTATTTTAATCCTCCAAGCTCCAGAGCATACAATAATTGTTACTTGTAATACCCATTGAATCTATCAGTGGGTAGAACAGCGGTTGCCAACAATGCCAGCAGTTATGCCAAGTGACAGACCTCAGCAAGCTACGGCTGGCCAGCAGACTGGGCCCATGCCCTGTAACGCCAGGGCAGGCTTTGCTACATCAGCAGTGACCCCTTTGCATCCATATGCCCTGTGGCTTTTTCTGGTGGATGGCCTCCTTCTCTGGAGGTCTTGTCCCAATGCTGCCATGGGCCCACCTCTGGTCAAATGGGTGATTCTGTTAAACCTGAGATTTAAATGCCTCAAGTTCAGTAAAGGTGGGGACTGTAGTGGCACATAAACCACTTGAGGGACTAAGTGAGGCCTAGGCTTTACAGGGGCATCTGCACCCCTAGCTAGACTGCTCCAGAGATGGAGCAAGTCAGGAGAGTGCAGTAGTAAGGACAGAAGGTTGAATTTCAAGTCACTAGATGTGGCCCAAATGCCCTTCCAGAGTTGATTGCAAGGCCTGGTCCTGGAAGGGTGGGTAAAGTTAGACAGCATTACCCCTGCTCAGAGATCCCTGGGGCAAGGGGAACATGCATGCCAGAGGGACCAGTGCTGGCTGCAGATTATGGCCATTTCAAGAATGGCCTCAGGGGTTTACCTCCATGGCTAAAGCTAGGAGTGGCTAGTTAGATGGCCTATGAGAAGCACTGAAAGCAACTCCAAGCCCTAGTTCATCTCAGAAGCACTGAGCAGCTTCCTCATTAGCACCTTGAGGATAGGCTCTTAGTCCCAAGAAGCTGGGGAGGTGATTGTTGGTAGGAGGGGGAGAACCCACACCCCACATCCCTGTAGAGGAAGGCCCTCACATGCCCCAGCAATGCAGATGACAGCTTCCCCCAGCTGCTCCAGAAGAGCTAGGCATGCCAGGGATGGAGAATTGTTGTGGACCTTCATGCCTGAGCATCTCCCCTCAGAACAAAACAAGCAGAGGGCTTTGTTCCAATGCAAATACAGCTTTATTGTGAGCAACATGTTCTTACCAATACAGGAGTCAGGGCCAGGGCACTTAGTACTGGGCAGGAAGAGAATCCTACATGATCTATTCTTTCCGGACTAGTCCTGGGCACCCTCTTAAGAGCACTGGTCTTGAGCAAAGAGTTTCCTGGGTTGAGTGGAGAGAACCCAAACTAGTCAGCTTGACTTGGGTCAGGGGTTTGTTGTGGTGGCACTTAGTGACTTTCTCCTCAAGGCTGGAGCTGCTTGTATAACATTTACCTGGACTACGCCACATTTGCCTGGGATCTGCAGTTCATGACATGTCATGAAATGCCCAGTTGGGTCAAATCCTTGGCATGGGAGCTGCCATCTTAGTTAGCTCTTTACTGTGGTTCTGGAGGATTTGCAGGCCACTAAGACAGATTGAGAATGCAACATGTGCTAGACTGCCCAGTGCTACCCACCTGAATGAAGGGGGTTGAAGGTCAAGGTTGAATCTAGTTGCTAAACAGAAGTAGTTTAGGCTTCAGAGGCTCTGGGCAATCAGATGCCCTGAAGATGCCTAGAGATGGCAAATTAAGCACCCCATCTTGAAAGCTGGGCTTTAGATCCCATTTTGGAGGGGGGGGGGGGGGTCACTTGCCAGAAAAACTGACTCCTTTCGCCTAGTCAAGTGTCTGACCCAGCCCACCAGCAGGTTCAGGAGACTAAGCCACCCCAGTGAGATGCAGAATAATTTCTCCTCCAAGTGTTTAGTGCAATAAGAACAAACCTAAGTGAGGCAAGAGGGATGCCAGGGTTGAGGCACTGGTGTCAGAACACACAGTGCTGCTATCTAGATGTGGAGCCAGGCTAGGTGTGTAACAGGAAGTGACAAGTGGCATAAGTTACTCAACACCCCCCCCCCCCCCAAGCTCATGAAGCTCTATGCTTAGAAGAGACCCATCCCTGATTGAGGCCTCAAAGAGAGGGTGGGGAGGGAGGGAGATCTGCAGGACACTACTCCATCTCCATCTCCTCCTGCTGCTTGCCTGAGGGGGTAAAGGGTCCCACTAGCCAGGAAAGGGGGACATTATGCACCACATGATCCATCAGCTCATCCACCAGCTTGCGGGCCTTGGTCACTCGGTCGCGGCTCTGGGCCAAGACGCTGCCAGTCAAGTCATGGAAGGAGCCGGCAGCAGAGAATGAGGCACGGAGCTCTTCGACGTGGTGACGAACCAGCTGCGCCTTGTCCTGGAGGTCAGCAGGGAGGCCTTGCAGGCTGGACACCAGCGTCAGGCAGGTGGTCTGCAGTTGCTGGGTGAGGCTGCGGGACATGGCCAGGGCCTGCTCCTCGACCTGCTGTGAACAAACAGGAACCATGTCAGAAGTCAGTCAACTTGAGACGCCAGACTCCCCCCATGCCAAGTGGTTACTTGTAGATGGGAGTCACCCTCTCGTGACCTACCTCCAGCTGCACAGAGCCAATCTCCTTACTCTGACTTGGCTGCTTTTGGCGCCACTCCAGCCACATCTGGTGCAGCTTCTCCTGGCCATCACGGAGCTTCTGATCGATGCCCTGCTTGGCGTGTTCAATCTGGAAGGGAAGAGACTCCTGTGAAGGGTGGGACCTTGCCGTGTTGGCCATTTAACCTGGTTTGTGCCAAGCCATTGCATGGGAGTGACAGGAGGAGCTTCAGAGTCTAGGGGTGCGGGCACATGGCCCACAGCGGCATTCCTACCAGTTCTATGGTTTGGTGGAGCTGGGACAGAGCCTCCTGGGTGCTCTGCCGGGCATTCCTCAGCTTGCCCAGGGAGTGCTGGTAGGCTCTGTGGCGAAGCTTGGTCGAGAGGGACCCCAGGCGCACAAAGTAACTCTGCTGCTGCTTCTGCTGCTCCACGGACGCCATTTCGAAGCCTTCCACAGGTGTGGCCAGTTTAGCTGGAAGCAGAGAGTGGTGCCAGGGGGGAGGAGCTGACAGAGCTATGGGAGATGCCCTCACCTCCTCTATAGAGTTGGCAACATGCACTAAGCTGCTGTACCACTTTGTATCTATGGGGGTGGGACACCCTGTTCCCCATGGTCACTTTTCTACAGTGGATGTATTTTGTCCAAAGTGTGCCTGCGACATCATTTGAAGACCTCAATCTGCGGAACAGCAGCCGCCTGTTGAGCTGTGTTGTTTCTACTGTAGGATTGTTCCTGAATAGTTGTAATTCCCGGCAACGCCCATGAACCTGTTTCTCAGACTGACACCAGCGAGGTGTTTAAAACATACAGATGGAGAAAGTGTGAACAAGAGATTTACAGAGTCACTATTTGAGCCTCACATACCCAGGAGGCTTTGCACCCCATGGTGCAGATCCTCAGAGGGGAGAAAGGTAGAATAGGAGACCATGACCTCCAGAGCACCTCCCATCTCTGCTCAGGACCTTCAGAACTTGAAGTCACTGAGCTAAGGGGAGGGGGCCCAGGGCTGGAAGGCATTAGCTGGAGTCCTCCCCCCCATCTTTGTATTTCTTTTGCAATACATTGACTTGTATTTGACCAGGCACAATAGATTTTATCTTAGCCATGGACAGTAGGCTGATCCCCCCCCTTAGGGGAGGTCAGCCCCCCCCCCCCAGCACTGCCCCTTCCACCCATCCCCCCCTGCAGCTTCTTCCCCCCCACCCCTGAGCTCAACTGCAGCTGGCATTAGCCAGCCAGACCCAGCTGGACTCTTCACACCCCCTCCCCCATGCTACCTCCTTCCATAGTGCACAGGATAAGAGCAGCTGCTACTGCCACCTTCTCACCTAGTTCCTCATCCGTCATAGGTAGGTAGTGATCCACCAGTTCTTCCGACTTGCCCAGCACAGCACCCATGCTGCTCGCCACCATCTGGCCCACCGCCGAGCCCATGACGGTGTTCACACCACTGGTCATGGCTGATCTGGTCAGCTCCACGCTCCCCTGGACAGCCCCTTTGGTCATATCCACCATCCCGGCCATGGTGTTGCTCACTGCGTCTTTGGCACCAGTCACCGTGGCCGTCACCAGGTCTTTGGTGTTGGAGATGATCTAGAGAGGTCAGAGCAGACAAGAGCTCAAGCCGGGGTTGGAATATGGCACAGCAGGAGGATGTGGGGGGGTTGGTCTTCCCCTTGAGCAGTGGGGAGGGGAGCCCCAAGTTTCTCTACCCCATCCCAAGTTTAAAAAAAAAAAAAAAAAAAAATCTTCCTTAAGGGCCCATCTAGATTGTGGCCAGCTACCTCAGAGCAAGCATCCAGGGTTCCGTCAGCCCAGCATGACGGCCGTAAGGTTTGCACTAGGGTGTTAGGATCTCTGCATCAGTGTTCAGACCGGCCACGATGCAGCCCATGAGCAAACGGATGGCTTCTGCCCCACACTGAACTGCTGCAGCAGCAGGGACTAGTCAGCAGATCTAAGCTTTCCCCTGCCCCATGTAGCTCCGCTCCTTGTTAAGGCTTCGTGCTCACTGCTAAACCCTCCTGCTTGAGTGGATGAGCTGGAGTCCTTTACAAAGGCTTTGAAGCTGAGAAGTTCTTACCTTGTCCGTTGGCTGTTGAAGGATTGGCAGTGTCTCCTCCAGCTTGTCCAGTCCCCTGCAGGCATACTCATTTGCTGTGGAAACTGTTAAGAAAACCAGTGTAGTTTTTCACGTGAAGAGCCCCCAGCCCTTACAGAACATTCTGGGAAAGCTCGAGTTTGAGGCTAGAGAACTGGATGCATGAGGACTCTGAAGGGGTGGCAGAAATCCGAGGAAACACTCTGCTCAGTAGGCACAAGGGTGAGCCGATTTGCAACAGCTTGGAATGGGTTGAGAACTGGACCAGCGCCATTATTCTACTTGGACGCCATCGCTGCAGAGATCTGGCAGCTGCAGGAATCCTGCCTGTCAGCACAGCTCATGCACTCAGGCAACCTAGACAGTACAAGGTTGCTCCACACTATACTCCCTGGCTTCTGATCGGACCAGCCTGACTCCTCCCTCTGGCAGGGCATGGGGCTCTTTGCCTGGCACCCTGGGAAGGAGGGCAGAGTGTGGCACACTTCACTTGGGGCCATGCCACCCCCACAATTACTCACTTTGCGGCTCAAGTTTGGTCAGGATTGGCTGGGCACCACTGACCGCGGCCGCGGCGATGGTCTTCATGCCTGTCTCTGCTACGTCACAGACGGATTTGACGTACGGGTGATTCTCTTTGGTGGAGGCGTAGGCCGTGGAGACCATGTCGTAGGCAGAGCTGACCAAGGGCAGGTTGGCCACCCGGTTTGCGATGTTCTAGGGGAGAGAAGGCAGCAAGGTAGACAGGGTGAAGGCTACTGTGCAGTCTCCCCTTCCAAGCAGGGTCATGGGCCCTGCCAGTGATAGCTGGGGTCTGTCAGCTGATCTGGCCTAGAGGGAGCCAGTCTCAGAGGGTCATCTACTCCCAGCTTGCCAAGTGCTCCCCTCTCTACTGCCAGGAGCATTCAGACAGATTCAGCATCCTGTTACCAGGATTTGCCATTTGCGAGACCCGGCCTAATAAAGAACAAGCCCAGAAAGGAAAGGAAAACAAACAAAACAAAAACAACTCTTCCCAAGAGCACCAGGGCAGATCTACACTTTAATGCAGTGCTACAGCTGCTCACTACTGTAATTAAGACACTGCTATAGGGACAAGAGCTTCTGCCGTCAGCATCAGTAGCTATGTCAGCAGGAGACGGCAGATGTAGCACTGTCCACACTTAAGTAGTTAGAACAGCATTGCTCAGACCTGTGGATTTTTCCCCACCCCTTTGAGCAACAGTTATAGCAAAGTAAGGCCAGATCTACACTAGACATTCACTGTACCCCTCCCAGCTCCACAAACCCAGGAGAGGGTAGCGCTGCCTAAGTGGGATGCAGACAGGCCCTAGATCAACAGGAGAAAGTGACACCCATAAAACTGAAGTCACCATCATTAAGCCAATGCAAACTGTTGTGTGGGCACATTTTCAGAGAATTCTTTTGGTTTACATTAAGTCAGTAAATAGTTCATATTAGATGTAGGCAACTCCTAGACCAAAGGGAGGGGCCACATGGCTTTGTGCTGGTTTAGCTACATAGGGTGTAAACATAAGCCAGAGTCATACCAGTGCGATACTGTTTGGCAAAGCCCCTCTGCACTGTGACTGCTTATTGCAGCCTCCGTGACTACAAGGCTAAGGGGCCCAGCTCCAGTTTCCCAGCAGAGGCCAGCAGCCCACCACAGAGACTCGACAGCCCAAGCCCCCAGCATGTACCTACCTTCTGCTCCTGTTCCTCATCCTGTGGGGAAGCAGCACTGGGGTCATTAGAAGCCATGGCGGAGGTGGGTGAAACTGACTAGAAGGGATATAGAAACTCACTAGTTAATCTGCTAGCGAAAGATAAGGCTTGAGTAAATGCTAGTGCCATAAAGAGGGCTCAGAGGTCAGCAGCGAGAGCTCATGCCATTGTGTTGGACCCTGGGAGGCTCAGCAGCACAATGCATTGAGTAACCTCACTGCAGATGCCCTAGGCCCGAAGGCAGCAGGCACCGTGAGGACATGTTTGCACTTACACTCCACAGATCTTTCAGGCCAGATTGCAAAACTAGCTGCTGCCAAGGCCCCTGCTGCTCTAAGGAACAGTGGCCTTCGCCCCAGACAGCTCATGGCTGTTTCGACACCTTCTGCTTTGCTAGGATTGTGTCACTGTTTTCATTTTCAGTTGCCAGCCACTAACTGGAGTCAGGGTCACTGCCCAGAGCAGCACCAGGGGTAGATTGTTAGAGGATGAATTCTCAGCTAGCTTCATAACCCTCAGTCCTCCATTGGGGGGGGGGGGGTGGGGGCACGCGGGGAAGCCAGCCTCACCACACCTCAGTCATTTGATTGGGTTAGAACAAGGCTCACAACAGCTGTAACAGCAGCTGGTTAAGGAAGCCCAGCTCTGATTAGAATAGCTGGGCGCCTTCCCCACTCCCATCCCCAGAGCAGAGCTGGAGACAGACCAGTGAAGGGGCTAAATGCAGCCACTGGGGGAAGGCAGCCACAAGGACAGTCATTGTAGTAGCATTACCAGCCTCCAAGCGTTCAAACAAGCCATGAGTCAGACTGAGCGATCACGAGACAGTTTTTCCACGGCTTGCATCCGAAGAAGTGGGTATTCACCCACGAAAGCTTACGCTCCAATACTTCTGTTAGTCTATAAGGTGCCACAGGACCCTTTGTCGCTTCTACAAATCCAGACCAACACGGCTACCCCTCTGATACACGAGGCACAGTTGGCTCCAACCACAGCAGGCAAATGAACAGGAATCCCAAAGGGGTCTAGAGTCAAGTTTCTCCTCTAGCCAGGACTTGGGAGGGTTAAAAGCAAACTGTTCAAAGGGGAAATTCTAAAAGCTGAGACCCCAGAGCTAGTGTGGCTTTTGTGTTCTAACTAGTGAGTGAGCTCACACTACCATGGGGCAGTAGTTTCACTACCATTTGGAGCAGTTTGCTTTGAACCCTTCTGGCAGGACATGCCTGTTACAGGGGTGAAGGTGTTTAAGCCTACAGGGGAGACTTCATATTTTAGTTGAAAGAATCACCCCTTACCCTATAAGGAAAAAGGGGGGGAAAAAAAACCAGCACTTAAAATAAATCTCTTCTGTGCAAGGCCAATCAGTACAAGTCAGCTGCACAACCCAACCAGTTACAGCTGCCTGGGAGCTCACAGACTAGCCAAGCTAGTCCCTGAGCATCACTGCTAGTCAGTTTGCCTGGAACTACAAGCAAAGAAGAAAGCTAAAGCTGTAGGAGTCCATTTGCCAAGCGCTTATCAAGAGGCAAACAAGCCTAGAGTTTGCCACACTCAAATTATATTTAATTATAACTTGGAAAGCCACCCCCATACACAGGCAAAGAACATGACAAGCCCTTACCTGTGTCTCTCCCACAACTCCAGACCAGACACAGCATAATCCTTGCTCCCTGCCCAGCCTTTATATACCAGCGCTGAGCCCCGCCCCTCACAGGAGGGGTAGCTCAGGGAGGCGACCAGACCCTCCCACCCTGATTGAGAAGGGCTGGTGTGGCATGTGGGTGGGGATCTCTAGCAAGTTGCATTAGAAAGGGAGCCTCCTTGGTCACATGGGAGTCCACTCAAAAGCCCAGGTTTGGAGACTTAAAACCTGCCCTCCTTGGTCGCTGGGTGGGGTGAAGAAGAAGGATCAGACCTTGGTCTGTGGTGTAGAAAGTGAGTGACATTACAGCTGGGGGGGAGCTGGTCTATTTTAGAGGGTGATGGCTATCTGGGATTTATGGTAGCCTGCTGCTGTCATAGAAGGAGTAGACAATACACCCCTGTTCCCCACCCCGCAGGCCTCCTGGGGCTGCTGAACAGCTCTAGAAACAATTGTCTACGCTGTGGTAGCCTTGTGGGTCCCACCTTGTCTCTATAGTAATAATCAGTGTGTCTAGTGTCTTTCATCTCAGTGCTTTACAAATACAAATTAACTCTCCAGCCCCCGCTGGGAGATAGGCCACAGTTGCCCTGATCATATTACATGGGGGTGGAAACTGAGGCAGAGAGGGGGAGTGACTTGCCTCGAGGTCAGAGGGGAAGTCCGTGGCAGAGTGTGGAAACTAAGGGAGAAGTCCTGAATCTTTGGGTTCCCTGCTGTAACCACTAGAGCCTAGCGCTTTGATGGCTCCCTAGGCCCGTGTTTCTCAGCGAGCGGTCCGGGGGCCGGCGCTGGTCCCTGGGATCTCCCTGACGCGGTTTAGAAAGGCAGCAAGCCGGGTCCTGGTCTCGAAAAGGTTGAGGAACGCTGCCCAAGGGGACCCTGGTAGTTCGGAAGCGGGAGTGGCCTGTCCAGTACCCCTGGCTTTGAGGACTCTTCAGCACCGTCTGCCTGGGCAGGGTGGCGGCAGGGGGCTGGGCGGGGGGTTTGCTCTACATCTGGCAGCAGCGGTGGGTGCCGCAAACCCACACGGAACTTGTCGAATGGGGGCACCTCTGACTCCTTGGCTGGTTCATGGGCCAGCAGCATTCCTGGCTAGGGGAGATCCTGGATATCTCAGGGGTCAGAACCCGCCAAACCTTCCCAGGTTGCTACTAGGAGGGGGCGTGTCCTGGCTTAGCACTGCAGCTCCAGGCTGGTGGGCAGGGAGCGGGGGCGACTAGGCTGGCAACTGAGGCCAGCAGGGGCTGTTCTGTCTCCCGCTGGGCTGGCTGCAGCCTGGAGCCACAACCCCCTGCCCCAGCACCAGCCTGGCACTGAGGGCTGAGGTGGATGGGGGGAGGGCTGATGGGTGTGTGCAGCCTTGGGGAGAGGAGCTGCGGGGGAACCAAAATCCAGGGGGAGGGGAGCTGGAGGATGTTGGGTGGGAGGAGGAGGAGAATCTGGCAGTGGGGAGGGACGGTCCGGAGAGGGAGGTGTCTAGAGTCTGGGGGTGTGTAGGAGGGAATGATGCTGCCAGGGGTCTCTGGGGGGAGGGAGGGAAGCGGGCTGCTGGTATTATGTGGGTCTAGGTCTCCCCCAGCTTCACTCCAGTGCACGTGAGGCGGACAAATTGTCTGCTCTGTGCCTGGGGGGGGTGTGTTAATCACAGGTCCAGCTCTCCCTCTGCGATCCCTGCCCCAGGGTCTCGTCCAGTCATTTGGGATGGGCCACAGCTGCTGGGGGGGGGGCTGATCCCCCCTGTAGATTCGATTCATACAACAGCAGAAGCTCTGTGAGCGCCCCAGTTCCTCGCTCGGCGGCTCGGCTGCACCGATCCCTTTCATGGGCCCCCCCACCCGAGCCCACGGCCCCCCGGGAGAGGCAGGCTCGGCAGCCGAGAGCTCAGAGCGTGATGAGGGCTGATGGGGGCTGACGGTCGTGTGGCGAGAGGCGACGTCCGCCAGCCGCAGCCGGGAGCGGCCCCCCGGTTTGGCTCGGCTCCGGAGCCTGGCTGCTTCGGGTGGTCTCTTGCCAGGGAAGCATCCTCTGGCTCGGCTGCCGTGTGGCGGGGAGGGCTCTGTGCTGAGGGGGTCACTTACTGTGTGCGCCCCCAGAATGCAGGGAGGGTGGGCCTGAGGCGGGGCTGAGCGTGCCGTGTGGGAGAGCTGCTGTTGATGCCTATCCCATGTCTCGGCCTCCTGCTGCATCGTCCCTTTAAGGGGCGCGGAGGCAGAATCCGAGCAGACACGGCAGTAAGACTGCTGCGGATCAGAGTGACTCCTGCAGAAGTTCCTTGTTCCCTGCAGTCTTGCCCCTGGGCCTGAGGCTCAGGGCCCGATCTGCAAAGGGGCCGAGCACCTTGGACTGCTAATGATCACGCGGTGGTGCCCGGCCCCTCTGCAGATCGGGCCCTGAGCCTCAGGTCCAGGGTGGCGGCGGAGTGCGAGCTGGTGAAGAGTTCAAGGCTGCAGGGGCAGGGCTGAATTAGCCCAGGGCCCGGGGGATTCTCTCCGGCTGCTTCCGGTGGCGGCGTGACTCGGAATCCGTTTAAAGAGTGAGCCGAGCTGAGACCGTTCTCTGTTGCCAGGCGGCTATTTAGACAAAGCCACCCCTCCGGGGCATCCTTCCAGCAACTCTGGCTGTAAAGAATCTCCTCTCGTACGGCCTAGTGGAGAGGGTACCGGGCTGGAACTCAGGAGACGTCCCTGGCCGGGCCACGGGCCTGCTGGCTGACCTGGGGCAAGTCAGTTCCCGGCTCAGGGCCTCAATGTCCCCATCTGTAAAAGGGGAATAATTGCCACTCCACAGGTTAGGCAGCAGCAGCAGGCCTGGGTTTGGAGAGCTGCCTTGAGCCTTGACCGCTGTGGTTTGGAGCTGTGATGTCAGGCCTGGACTGAAGGCGCATCCCCATTCTCTTGTGGGAAACATCTGATCAATCACTTCCCTGCTGGTGGGGACTAGACTGGCTTCTGTGGACACGGGCGGGCATGCTGAGCTTCTAGGGAAGGGAGATACTAAATTAGGTGCCAAAGGGCAAGTCCCGCTGCCCCACTTCCTGATGCTCTCCTTCCCTGTCCTGGGGGAGTGCATTCCGTTTAGCTTATCTCCAAAGCAGCACGCAAGGGACTTGGCTCAGAAAATCAAAGTTCCCCCGAGCCAACGGCTCATCGGGCAGATGCCAGTTTTGCAGCCAGCAGGACACAGGAGAGGGGTGTGGCCAGCCTCATATCCAACCCCCTTTGCCCGCCCACCCTAACCCAATGGATCAGGCACCCATTTTGCAGCTGGGTGAACTGGACGTGGGGAGATCAAGCCAGATGCAAATCCACAAACTCCAGGAGCGTAGCCAGGGGCTTTAACCACTCAGCCACTGCACCTGGCCCTGAAGGAGCTAGGGCTAAATGTGCAAAGATGTGGCTAAACTGGGGTGAGTCCAGAGGCTAAACTGGGGTGAGTCCAGAGGCTAAACTGGGGTGAGTCCAGAGGCAATCAACCAAAAGGAGAAAAGAGTCAGAAAACCTGCCCGATGAGGAAAGGTTAAAAAAAACTGGCCGTTTTTAGTCTTGAGAAAAGAAGACTGAGAGGGGACCTGGTAAGTCTGCACATATGTTAAGGGCTGTTATAAAGAGGATGGGGATCAGTTGTTGTCCATGTTCAGTGAAGGTAGGACAAGAAGTCATGGGCTTAATCTGCAGCAAGGGAGATTTAGGTTAGATGTTAAGAAAAACTTTCTAACTACACTGGAATAGGATCCCAAGGGAGGGTGTGGAATCCCTGTCACCGGGGGTTTTAAAGAACAGGTTGGACAAGCCCCTCTCAGGGATGGTCTTTAGTTTACGTGATCCTGCCTCAGTGCAGGGGGCTGGACAAGAAGACCTCTCGAGGTCCCTTCCAGCCCTACACGTCTATAACATTCCCTGCACTTCCTCAGCCTACATTCGTATCACAAGCTGGGACCGAAGCTGATGTAATGGAACAGACGGAGAAAGTTTAGAAAAAGTTGTATACCCCAACGCATTATCTGCACGTGATGGGGCAGATAAAGGGCTGGGTAAAGTTCAGTGCCACACAGGCCTAGTTCA
Source organism: Macrochelys suwanniensis (assembly GCA_033296515.1). NCBI lineage: Eukaryota > Metazoa > Chordata > Testudines > Chelydridae > Macrochelys > Macrochelys suwanniensis. The sequence goes on from CM065799.1 coordinate 7,706,523, forward strand.
CAGTCCAACAGGCCTAGGAACGCCAGATAGCTTCTTCCTTGAAGTCTCCCCTCCTTTGCTACGGCATCAGCAGAACTTGGAGTATCTTCCACTAGGAGAACGAAAGTAAAACACGTATCACTTCTACGGCACCTTTCACCCTAAGGTGCTTTACAAAGGATCACTCCAGGATCACCTTGACCACTAATGCAATGCAGCCATCTCTGAGGTGGAACACAGCAGCTGTTTAACAGCTCGCAGCAACACTATGAGGACAGCGAAGTCCAGAGCTTCATAGGTATTGAGGTATTGAAATCAATGGGAGCTAGGTGACGAAGTACCTTTGAGGGTTTGGGTCTAAGGGGATATTCTAGCTAGTGGAGCTGACAGCAGCCAGTAGAAATGGGAACCGCAGTTGTAAAAACGATGCAGGCTCTAAAGAGGAATCCAACTGGCCTTTAGCTACAGAGCCCTGGAATGAGCTTGGAACTCCAGCGAACGTGGAGTGGAGATAGGGTGACCAGATGTCCCCATTTTATAGGGACAGTCCCGATTTTGGGAGCTTTTTCTTATATAGGCTCCTATTACCCCCCCCCCCCATCCCCTTCCCGATTTTTTACACTTGCTGCCTGGTCGCCCTAAGTGGAGATAAATTCAGTGCAAGCTAAAGCAGGGTTAGTTCCCCAGTACTAGAGTGATGCCGCTGCAGCTCCAAACACCCATCCCAGATGACAAATCGGCAAACTTTGATTCTATTGTTTTCTTTGACGGATCAGAACAATCCCCTTGGCGAAAACGACACCCAGTTCAGCAGACGGGACCCTGGCTTTTAGGGACTGAAAGAATCTTCCCCTCTCTGTGGCTACTTTCAATCCTGAGTCACGGGAAGGCTGCTTGAGGCAGCGATCCTCTCATGCTGTCAAGCGCCGGGCGGGGGCGAGGGGGGGGACTGTGTTTGGAGCAGAAGTACAACTGGTCTATTTTTACCCATGATCATAGAACGAATCATAGAATCTCAGGGTTGGAAGGCGTGACGAACTAGGACTGTTGTTAATGTTTTCCCTGAGTACTGTGTGGGTGCCTCGGTTTCCCTATGCAGTGCTTGAGTATCTAGGTGGTGGGACAAGGGTGCATGATTGTTACAGAGCCCTAGGGCAGGGGCCTGGACACAGAGAAGGGCCGACACTCGGTCTCTTAGCAACTGATGGCCCCGGCCCCTCCCCTGCAAAGGTGGGAGCTGAAGGTGTTCGAACAAAGGGATCAGGTGACCTGTTGGCCCGGGAAGGAGACAAAGGGGAAGGCGGGGCTGGACAGTTTCAGTTTGGGCTGGCTGGGAAACATGGAGGGAGGCGCAGACAGGGTCTGGCCAACCTGCCCCCCCTTTTGGAGCTGTGGGGTAAAACGCAGGGAGCCCCAGGCTGGGGTCTAAGCTCCCTGCCCCCCGGAAGGGCCCGACTAAGGGGTCGTGGTGGTACTACAAGCTCTGTTTGGACTGTGTTCCTGGCATCTCTAATAAACCTTCTGTTCTACTGGCTGGCTGAGACTCCCAGTGAATCCGGGGAAGAGGGGTGCAGGCGCTGACTCCCCCACACTCCGTGACAGAAGGGACCTCAGGAGGTAGCTAGTCCAACCTCCTGCTCAAAGCAGGACCAACCCCAATTATATCTATTGCTGTGTTGCTAAGGCCCATTCTAGCTCTGGGGAGAAGAAAGGGCTCTGACAGCCCTTGAATGCTCCTCTCTGTTCTCCCACGTGTGTGCGGTGTTAGGCTACCATTGTTGAGGTGCACTGCCCCCGTGGTGGGATCTGGGAGGCTGTAACTCACACTATTGGGGGGGGGGGTGTTAACCAGTCGCTGTCTGGGTGGTAGAAGATTGTTAGCGTTTGAGGCAGTAGTAATGGGAATGTGTATGTTGTATGTTACCGAGCTCCGTTTTTACAGGCGCGTTAAACCTTTGTTTTGTAAAAATCTCCTGGACATGGCAAAAAACCCAAATCACCAAAAGCACAGATGCACTCTGAGCGCGATCAGTGCTTCATGGTGCTTTGATGAACGATGAAGTGGTACAGAGGCAGCGTGGCCCGCTGGCTATAGGCCCAGACTGGGACTTGAGTTCTCATCCTCACTCTGCTGCTTGGATGACCTTAGGCAAGTCCCTGCCCTGCTCTGTGCCTTGGTTTCCCCATCTGTAAAACGGGGATAATGACGCTGAGCGCCTTTGTCAAGCGCTTTGAGATCTACTGATGAAAAGTGTTAGGTTACTATGATTACAGAGAGAACAACATTTTTAAATCACCCCTTTTAGCAATGTTTTCTGCTGGCTTGTCTTCCTTTTTCTTTGTCCCCATTTTGCAAGAAATGTGCAACTCTCTGGGCCCTGTGGCTTGGCCACTCCTTGCCTGCTGATTCCTGGAATATCAGTTAGACGCCAAGAGGGTTTGTCTATACAGCGTTTCATAACATCTACAGCTGTAACGGAAAATACGTGCACCAAACTGAGCCTGCTGAATTTTAATGTGATGATGAAGCTGGAAGAGCTGGGTGATCTTTGGGAACGGGTGTGGCGGTTCTTTTATGATGTTTAATAGGTTTTCTCTGGAACGTTTCCCCATAAGAACACATGTGCTTGCTTAGCAAGGGCTGGGGGGTAACACTGATGGGTGGGCGATCACCCTCGTTGTAGCCTCGGAGAGGAAAGCAAAGCACAGACATGGTCCTGCTCAGGCAGTCTGGCTTGCTGGGGCGCCCACGGTGGCAGCAGGGAATAAACCCTGGTCGGGAGGGAGAGAGATGGGGGTCTCTGCCCAAGCGTGGTGACGGCTGGGAGCCCAGAAGTGGGTGCCCTTGCTAGACCATGGAGGGGGAATACAGGTGCAGTTGCTCTGAACTGTGACAAAGGCCATGCATCTAACCTAGAAACCAGTCAGGGAAGAGCTGCTGAGCCCCCCGCCCCCAACACACACTTTTTAGCTTATGCAAGTGTGATGAAGTGGGACTTTTCTGTAATATTTTTATGATGCTGATGTGTGCCTCAGTTTCCCCTATATGCTGCATGGTTACCCAGTGGGTGGAAAGGGACAGTTTACTCTCGGGGCAGGCTAAGATGCGTAGGCATGAGTATCGCCTGGCTTGCAGAGCTTGTATGGGTCATTAAGAAAGGATTGGCCGAGGCTGACCCCATCTCAAAGGGCTGCGGCAAATCCAATCACCAGGACATTGATACCGAGCAGCTGACACCCCTGAGGGAGACGGATTTCCCCACCTCTCCCTAGGGGACATCCCCCAGCTCAAAACCAAAGGACTGGCAGGTATGAGGTGGGGGGATAAGCATTGGCTGCTGGAAGGAGTGGGGGCTCTCACCTGGAGTAGACTGAGGAACAGCTAGAGCCCAAACAGGGAGGAGAGAGAGAGCCCTTAGGGGTCTGGCATACTAAAGGGGGTTCCTTTAAGTGACTGTCCCAAAACTGGGGGTACAGCATGGCTCTGTGACAGCAAGGTGCCTGCAGGCCCAAAACCTGGGTCACTACCATGACAAACCCCCATCTTAGCCCCTGCATGCTGCCTTTCAGTGACTAACCCAGTGTGGGTTAGCCTAACTCGAACCCAGAGCCAGAAATAGCCACTAGGACTCCCCATCAGCACTGTTCTTCTGCTGCCTCATCACTAGTGGTGGGACAGAGTCAGTCACGTCTTCTTCACTCTAATGCAAAAACCTTACCCAGGATCTCAGTGGGGTTAAAGCTAGAGAATGGCTCAGAGGGATAGAATGTGACAGCCAGCTGTGTGGACCCAGACAGCTGAGGGGGTCACAGTCAAGGGTTTGTATCAGAGTACAAGTCTGATGCTGGTTGGCTACACATGTTTTGGTACCAGTTGGGGATGGCAGGAAAAGCCTTAGGAAGCATGGGACGAGCAACGGGATGGTGGAAAGAGCTATGCAAAGTCTTGGGTGTGCCCTGCTGTTAAATATGGTTTTTCCTTTGATAATATGAGCGACAGACCTGCCTGCTTCTCCCTTTCCCTGCATCCAGGGGTCTTTTGCTCAGGCCGGTTTAGATCCAGATTGCATGTATAGTGTAGCCTGAGCTGCGTGGTAAGGGGTAGTGGGGAGAATAAAAACCCTACAAAGCTGCTTAAAAGGCCAAGCAGGAAACACTTGGAGTTGCTGCTACAGAGCAGCCCCCGCCCCCAAAAAAAACCAAAACCAAAACAAAACAAAAAATCAGATCTTAGCATGTGGCTCCCTCTGCCTTTGAGCCCTGGAAACACGGAGAGCATTGAAACCACCTTGCTTGGAGAAGCCAGCCCCCAGCAAGGGTGGGATTCAGCACAGCTCACTGAGAGCTCAGGCTGGGCACCCTCAAAGTAGTAGCTCCATATTAGCCTCAGAGGTGCAAAATGTTTCCCCCAAAGTCACAACCTAGGACAGAAGCATGAATACAACCTGAGTACCAGTGACTTCTTGTGTGCATGGGTCCAGTCCACTCAGTTGCCTGCCCCTGAGCGGGGTGGGGCAACAGCATCTGAGTCAAGTTAGCAGGGTGGTTTTTTGCTGGAGCATGAGAACACTGTTTAGGGAGTTTCAGTGTTTGAGGATGGGAAAGAGAACCTACTCCTCAGGAATTTCTACAGGCCAGAGCCTGCAGACTCCACCAGGATCCAGCTGCACATACTGCAATAAGGAGAGGTGATCCCTGCCAAAGAACCATGGCCATGAGGAGACTGCAGTATCTGGCCATGAACTGGGGGTGTGAAGAACATCTGTCAGATCACTTCTGGTTCCAGCTTGCATTAGGGGGCTACTGCAGAAAGGCACAGCACAGGAGATAGAAGATAGCTGGAGTATCAAAGCAGCAACAAATAAGTATTTGAGTAACTAGAGGGAGAAAGATGGGCATGAACAGGTGAACACAGTCTGTCTAGAAATGCCACACAGCCTTCAAAAGGCCATTTTCCTTTCAAAAGACAGCAGGTCAGATACTTCTACCCAACCTGCCCCCAAAACAGTAAATTAAAAACCCTACTCCCAGAGTTTGGCCCCAAATAGGAAGAGCCACAGCCTCTGTGAAGATCACTGCACCATTGCTAGCAGTTTTATGCAGTAGGCATTTAGATCCTCCATTTGCTTGTGCTACTTAATCCCACATGGCACATTAAAGACTAAAAAAAAATTTAGTGCTGGCCAGAGATGCAGTAAGGGATTTCTAGCAAGCCCTAGGAGAGGACTTGAAAGGCAGGCTGGAATTTGAGGGGCTGAAGGTGGCCATGCATCTTACTGCAACGTTCTGGGTTCTGATATCTCTGCCCCAGGAGAGACAGAAAGGCAGAGTTACTTGAAGAGCAGTGTTTGCTATAGGAGTCCTGAATGCAGCATTAAGGGGAGACCTGGGCCAGAGGTGGCATTAAGGAGGCCACTACACATGCTCCAGAGGAAGTGACAAGTTTCTGGCCTTTAGGAGAAAGATGGAGGCAGATCAGAACAGTTATGTACTGGCAGGGGGGTGGGGTGGCTTTGTGGTGGTGGTGTAGTTTGGAGGGATTCCTCAAGGAGACCTGCAGCTCTTTGGGCAGGGACCATCTAGCCTAGCACAGTGGGGTCTTGGGTTATGGCTCCTAGGAATGCTGGGCAGAGCCAAAACTCCCATTAGAAGGCACAATTACAAGTAGGATTTGAGTGAGAACTATTGCCTTGGGAATGGCTTAGACTCCTCTCCTGGGGGGGTAGGAGAAGTCGTGTGTCACCAACCCTGGTCATTTAAAAAGTCATGGGTTGGACTCTGGAAAGGTAGGAGTTAGCTTAAGGCAGGAGATTTTAAACACACATTGTAGGGATTGGGGGGGGGGGGAAGAGAAGAAAAGGGAGTGGTGACCTCCTCTCTAGTGAATGATGGTGAGAAGAGTGAAAGTGCTTACAGAGACACCAGAGCATCAGGTGAATGCTAATAAATTTTATTATGGAAAAAAGTTCTACGAGATACAAACCGTTAGTGGCACTTACAGGAGGGAAAATTAGCCCAAGATTTTTCTCTATCGATTCAGTTACAAAATCAAGCCCCTTAGCACTGGGATAGCCCAGCACCACTCACGCCTTCTTTGCGGGGGCAGAGTCATTACTGCTTTTTGGCTAGAACAGTTATTTCAGGCAGTCAGGGTTTGAATGGCTTCAAAGCACTTTGGACCAGGAGAGGAGGAGGCCTGGACATTTCAAATAGGGGGAAATTAAAAAAACAAAAACAAAAGCCACCCACCTAATGATCCCTTTTGATTGCATTGTAAGGATACAGCTGCCCTGGGAATGCTGAAGGAAATGGGCCCCAACAGGGACAGGTTCAGCAACAAGGCCTACAGCTAATCCTGGCTTTGCATGCCCTCCTCTTTGTGGTGCTCAGGGGTGTTCTGTAGTCAAGAGCCTGGACAACTGAAATCCTCACCCTGCTCTGTTCTGAGCAAGCGCCTAGTTAAGGACACTTTACAGCCTCCAGATAGAGTTCCCCTGAGACACCCTGGCTTTGCTTTGAGGCGACACTTCTGCCATGGACTTGAGTTAGCCTGCGGAAGGAGCCACCCAGAGGAGCTAGAGAAGGCACAAAACATTGGCAAGGAAGAGAGCAGAGTCTCAGAAGCAAGGCCAACAGTGAGCTCCAGGTACAGCCAGCTTATCTACATTAACACCCCACCACCTTCCCCAGACGCAGGTGACCATGGAGTTTACATTATTCCAACCCTCTCGTCAACGCATGCAAGCCTCCCCATGTCCACACTAGTGAACTGCATACAAAGTTCTTTCCCTCAAGAAGCCAACTGCAGGTATCTGGAGCCTTCTAAGGGTTCTCCTTTGGCACAGAGGCTGGCTGAGCTGTGCTGTCCATCTTCTCATCTTCTCCTTGCTGGGTCTTGCAGCCAGCAGCTGCCTCCTCCCCATCCTTTCCAGCATCTGGAATTTCTGGTAGCTCTACCAGCCTGGGAGCAAAAGGTCCCACAAGCCAAGGCAGGGGAGCATTCTGCACCACGTAGTCCAGCAGCTCGTCCATAGACTCCCGGGCCTTGGCCACCCTCTCCCGGCTCTGGGTCAGGACGGCGCTGGACAGGTCTTGGAAGGAATGGGCGGCGGAGAAGGAGGCGTGGAGCTCTTCGACGTTGTGACGGAGCTGCCGCACCTTGTCCTGGACGCTGGTGGGGAGGCCTTGGACATTGGGCATTAGGTTCAGGCAGGTGGTTTGCAGCTGTTGGGTGATGCCACGGAACATGACCAGTGTCCGAGATTCCACCTGCCAGGGAAGCAAGTACACTCATTAAGGCTCACCCCTATCTAAGAGGTCACTTTGCAGTAGCCTAGGACTCCTCCCCCTGTGGCGAGATACCTCTGGCTGTACAGCGTCAGAGTCCTCTTTCCCCTCCGCCTGCCTCCTGCTCCACTCCAGCCACATCTGGTGCAGCTTCTCTTGGCCATCATGGAGCTTCTGGTCAACACCCTGCTTGACGTATTCAATCTGGCAAGGGACAGAGGGAACAGAGAACCAGAAGTCAAGGTACTTGTGGTCAGCAGCAAAAGAGGAGTCCCCAGGCCAGATCCTCAGCTGGAAGAAGTCAGAGGCACTGCACTGACCTACACCAGCTGAGGACAGTCCTCTGTCACCTGTTCCCAGGCCATGGATTGTGAATAAAGACATCTGACCAGGAAGTATGAACCCATTAGGATTTGCCTTAAGCTCCAGGACAAAGCGACCCGGGAGGTGGCATGGGGAGATCTGCATTCCTACCAGGTCTATGGTTTGGTGGAGCTGGGACAGAGCCTCCTGGGTGCTCTGCCGGGCATTCCTCAGCTTGCCCAGGGAGTGCTGGTAGGCTCGGTGGCGGAGCTTGGTCGAGAGGGACCCCAGGCGCACAAAGTAACTCTGCTGCTGCTTCTGCTGCTCCACGGACGCCATTTCGAAGCCTTCCACTGAGGTGGCCAGTTTAGCTGGAGAGAACAAGAGAAGAAGGGTCAAACCAGCCTGCTGGGCAAAGTGCCATCAGCAGAGCGGGAGATTTCTGCCCAGGGTCTACTCTGCCTTCAGCAGCAAGGGAGGCTGCTCCTCTAGTCACTGACTGGACTCAGGCCAGCATCGTCCCCAGCTCCAACAGTTAATGGGACTTGCCAGAGACCCATGGTCACCAGCCCTGGGTCTCTGTTGCAGTGAGTTTGATTGTCAGTGGGCTCCATGTGACAGAGGAGTCTGAGGCCACCCTCCTGCCCCATCCCTCTGGGCGGCTACAGCAAGTGCTCTTGCTTTCAGCTCTTCAGTGCTACCGAGCAGCTGACTGTGCCACCAGGAAGCTCTGGGCCAATACTGATCAGTTGGCCACAGGGATCAAGAACCTCGGTGGTACCGAGACCCAAAAGCAGCCAAGAAGGGTGGTATTCACATTGACCCTTCTGGTCTCCACCTGTTAGGTAGGACAGAGATCATGGCCAGCAGTGAATGGGTGAGCTATGTTCACCCATGGTATCCCTTAGTCCTCGGGCACTGCAGGTTAACCCATCTCTTCCCAAACAGCTGACACTCCAACACTTCCAGTTAGAGGCTGAGAAAGCGCAAGCCACACCCAAGACCTCCAGCAGGGCAGAGGGACTGGACCTGGGACCCCTGGATCTAAAAGCCAAGCCTCCATTGCCCAGGCTGCAAGACCCAGAGGTCTGTTAGGCCAAAGGTTGTTGCAGGCTCAGGTCTATCCCGTTCTAGTGGCTGGGACACAGAAGCCACCCTGGGCCTGGGTGACAGAAGGTCAGAGCTGAACCCGACGGTGCTGCTCTTGCAGACTGTTTACAAGCAGCAGACACTTACTCCCACCCTCTTTGCAAGTCACCTTGAAGATGGGCATTCAGCTAGGCCCGGTTGTCCGCCATGCAGGAGGGAGTCCCTGAGCAGAGGCTTCCAGGCCTGCAGCAGGGCTCCATCCCCGCGAATGGCTGTTCCCTGCTGGCCAGACTAGCTTGTGGCCCAAACACCACGGAAGGCTAAGGGTTCTTGTCACAGCACCAGCATCCTTTACAATCCCTACCTCCAGCCAACCCCAGGCGCCCTTCATTTCCCAGGGAGCACAGGGTGCGCTCAAGTCCAGAGTTCCACAGCAAGGTCTCTCCAAATGGCTCCTTGTCAGCTGTTCTGCCACTCAGGTCCAGGCTGGGCACAGCTCTGGCACCTGTTGGGCACAGCTAGTGCCCAGGGGCACAACACTCCATAGCTTTTTAGCAATCTGACCAGGCATGGCATTCAATGCTGTATTTGCTACTGCCCTCGGATCTGCTTTCCAGCTGAGTTTAGACCCCTGCTATTAAGAGCAAGTCTGTTTCCTTCCAGTGCAGCTCCACTTGGAGAAGCAACCTCAGCTTACTCAGCACGTGTATCCAAGTCAGAAAACTGGAGACAGGTGTTCTCCAGGCCTCTGGCTCATGCTTCAAATCTCATCCAGCTCTGTAGCAAGGAACTGGATTCTCTTCCATGCCAGGCATCAGAATTATTAAGTCCCAATGCAGACAGTGAGTGATGCATGAACCAGAAAGATCCCTGCTGGACTTTTGATCCCAGGTGGAGTCTGCAGGGCCAGCAGTTTGGCTAGAGGAAGCCTCTTATGCGAGTGGAGAGATTGGATCTGGAGTCAGTGAGTGATGCATAGAACTGCACTCACTTTGCAGAGCAGACCCAGGAAGTCTTGCCTGGCTGTAGCCAGGCCTCAAACGGATACACAGTTCCAAAAGGCACAACGTCTGGGCTCCAGTTTTCTACCCATCCCCTGGCTGGCTTGGTTGAGGGCACTACAAATAAGATGTTATGCTGAGCACTTGCAGATTTTCAGGGGGTAGGGAAAGGAGTTGAGGGCTCAGGAACCCTGGAAGGAGTGTAGTATGTTCTCAGGTATGTGATCAAACTACTGTGTTCACAACAGCCATGACAAACCCTCCCCTGGGCACATGTTCATCATTCCATGCCAGGGGCAGAGCGTCAGACGTTAGGTTTGGTTACAGTGAGGATAATGGCCTTGTTCCCATCAAGTCATGCTGGGCTAGTGGTCTGCACAAGAGGCAGGCCCGTTTACTAGCCCTCTCCCCCAAGGTCACAGGAAGAAAAAGAAGCTGCCAAAATGGGCCCCACCTAGACCAGCAAAAGGCCAACAGCCACCTTAGTTTATGGCACCCTCTTGGCATCTCACTGCTGAAGCCACAGAGCCAGTGTAAGAATTAAGGCCACCTACTCCTAGAGGAGGGATACATGTGGCAATGATAGGAGTACAGAGTCAGCTGGGGTTGTGTTTTTCTGATCGAGCTGGTAAGTTACTGGTTTTTGCTGGGTTCATGGCAGTTCTGAACAATGGAACTGTCTTGTTGGGCCAAACCAAATCTGAAATTTTCAGTGACTCAAGAAAGTTGGAGTGGGGACTTGAACTCTGGATTGCCACATACCAAACAAGTGCTGCCCCCTTAGCCTGGTGGGCAGGGCACCAAAGTCACATCCTCCAGCCATTTTGTGACTGGCCAAAATTACTCACATCACATCCACAGCTAGTTTTGAGTTGACCAAAATGGCATTTTTGGTCAAACCATTAGGCTGAAAGTTTTCAGCCAGCTCTATCCAGCATGCACTGACCTAGTTCTTGATCCGTCATGGGGAGGTAATGATCCACCAGCTCTTCGGATTTCCCCAGCATGGCATCCACTCCGGTCACCACCATCTGGCCCATTCTGGACCCCATGACTGTGTTCATGCTGCTGGTCACCACTGATCTGGTCATCTCCATGCTACCCTGGACAGCTCCTTTGGCCATGTCCACCACTCCTGTCATAGCGCCCTTTGCGCCATTGACTGTGCTGGAGACGGCGTCTCTAGCGCCGGTCACGGTGGAAGATACCAGCTCCTTAGTGTCAGCCACAACCTAGGATTGAGAGAAGCGTTTGGTGGCACAGGTTAGTATTAAGCCAGCAAAGAAGAGGCAGCACTGGTTATCTTATGACTACTTTGCCTTCCCCATATAAACAGGCACCATTCACCCAGATAAGAGACTGGACCCTATGGAGGTATCTCCACCTCCGTGGGACGAATTTTGCTGGTTATTGGCTAGCTCACTGCACAGCCAACTGGCCTGCCCAAAGAAGCTCCTAGATCCAGGGAGAAGTCAAGTCTTTCCCTGGCCCCCACCCCTTATCCCCCAGCTCTGGACTGGTCTTCCAGGGAGCAGACCCCTTGTTTCACATCCCTTGTTCTCCAAGTAGAGGTGCTCACCTTTTCGGTTGGCTGTTGAAGAATTGGCAGCTTCTCCTCCAGTTTATCCAGCCCCTTGCATGCATACTCGTTCACTGTTGCAACTAGACAGAGAGGGAGAGATTGGTTGCCTTATCCCCTCAGTTGCTTGGAGCAGCAGAGTAGGTTGCTAAGGGAGTCAGGTTTCAAGGGGCACTGCTTGGCAGTGCCAGGTTTGAGGAGGGGAGCGAGGTCAGGCCACAGGGCTGCCAAGGAGTGCACTGGCTAGTCCAAGTTTGGGAAGAGTTTTAGAGCACAGCCACTCAGAACAGGCCAAGATCAGAGCTGGGTCAGCTGTAGCTCTGCTGAGGGGTGACATCTTACCAGCTGTACTCTTGAGGCAGCCATGAGGAGTGTATTAGGACACTCCATTTCTCAGGGTACCCAAAACCTGACAGTTACCCCAAAGGCCAAGAGATGTGATCAGCCTCTGGTAGGAAGCCAACACTGCTGCCATGGCCCTAGCTCACAAGTATTCCTTTGTCCTCTCCCCCAGGAGAATTCAGCATGTGGGACTAGGGATATCACAGTCTTCACAGAGATGGCCCCAGCCACAGCTGACCTATTGTGGTCAGGGCACCCACAACAGCTCCTAAGAGCTACTGCTGGAGGAGAGCAGGGGTGGAGCCCCTTTGCTGAGCTTAGCAGCAGCAAGCGGATATGGATTGGACACTGGTGTGTTGCATGGATCATTAGCAGCGGCTGTTGTAGCTGGTACATGAGGGACCAGCCTACAGCTGACCTGATCAGCACCATGAGCCCCTGGCTTTGGTATGGTATCACCAAGTAACAATTGCTGTCTTGGAACACAAGAATGGCCATATTGGGTCAGACCAAAGAGCCATCTAGCCCAGTATCCTGTCTTCCGACAGTGGCCAATGTCAGGTGCCCCAGAGGGAATGAATAGAACAGGTAATCATGAACTGATTCAGCCCAGCTTCTGGCAAACAGAGGCTAGGGCCACCATCCCTGCCCATCCTGGCTAATAGCCATTGATGGACCTATCCTCCATGAACTTATCTAGTTCTTTTTTGAACCCTGTTATAGTCTTGGTCTTCACAACATCTTTTGGCAAGGAGTTCCACAGGCTGACTGTTTGTGAAGAAATATTCTTGTGTTTTAAACATGCTGCCTATTAATTTCATTTGGTGACCCCTAGTTCTTGTGTTATGAGAAGGAGTAAACACTTTCTTATTCACTCCCTCCACACCAGTCATGGTTTTATAGACCTCTATCATATCCCCCCCCTTAGTCATCTTTCCTAAGCTGACAAGTCCCAGTCTTATTAATCTCTTCTCATATTTAACTGAGGCGTTAGTTTGCTGCAGCAGCCGCTCAGCACTGCCCAGTCTCTTGAGTTGGCTGGAGTCCCAGCACGCTAGCTTAGTTACGTTGGATACAGTTTGAAAGCAGAAACCCAGCCAGGTGGAACGCTTCACAGCAACTCTGACAGTAGCATTTAAGCGATAGCCAGTAAGTCCAGCCCTCTCCCCTGTAGCCAGAAGAGCAACACAGGAGGAAGAGGGACACCCCCACCCCCAGGAAGTGAGTGTGGGTTATCAACAGCCCCCTTTCAGTTACTTAGTAGCTGGGGGAAGGCTTGACTTCCTTCAGGTGGAAATCTAAGCCATGCAATGCCCCAGGGAGTTAGGCAAGAGTTGACTGACATGCACCAGTACACAGCATGTCAGGCCAAGCTCGGAACGAACAAACCCAGGAGTGACTCCCAGGGACCTGTTCCCTCTCCCTACACTCCCCAGGCTGAGCCAATCTCCTCTAATGGGCTCCAGCCACCCCCTCCCCTGGAGGAACAAAGCCTTCCTTGGCCTGGTCTCCCAAGGAAAAAACAAACAAAAATTCCCTCCCCCACCACCCCACGATTGCTCAGAGCCAGCATCAATACCAGCTCTTTGCAAGATCTGGGCTGAAGGCCACGGGTGCCGGTTGCCAGAGCTACTCAAGGTCACATGGAGATTTTAACACCGCTATGAACATGGTGCAGGGGGAGGGTACATGCTCCGGCTTTGGGAAGCTTTTACTCCTTCCAGAGCCTTGGCTCTCTGCAAGAGCATCCGATAAGGAACCCTGCACCTGGCCAGCACAGCTTGGCTGCAGGAGCCACTGAAAAAGCTTGACTAGTTTCTGGTTGCCACACTGGCCAGTCGGTTCTGGGCTGCCTCCGCCCCACACATCCATAATTAGTAAAGGAGGTGGCAACAAGGCCGGTTTAAAACTCAGGTTACCCTCAACAAAGGGCACCAGCTGTATACCAGGGTATTTGACTGAACAGCAGCACCAACTGTGTGTTCCATGGTTAGACAGGCGGCTACAGCCTAGTGCCTTGTCAGGAAGTGCTTCAGACTGTAGCGTCTCTAGGGTCAAGCTAGCACCAGCTGTCACATGGGTCTCACAGTACATGTTGCCTAGAACTCTGCGGCAGAACATCTATGGCTTCTTTGGAAAGGTGCCTCCTTGCTACAGAGAGAGGCTGGGCCCCTCACCTGCTTGGTAGGACTGGAAGAGACCTTCTGAGAGGAATTTGGGTAGATAAGCCCCATCTACCACAGGTGAGATGTTTCATATGCATCTCAAACACTCCCTCAGCTACCAGGCCCATGAACCAGCATGACTCTCCCACCCAGTTGCAGCTCACTAGCTACTCCAGCTTCCCTGGGTCCCACAGCCTGAACCCACCCGCATGCTGCCATCTCACGGCTCACTCACTCTGTGGCTCCAGTTTGGTCAGGATGGGTTGGGCGCCACCGACAGCCGCAGCGGTGATGGTCTTCACGCCTTTCTCCGCCACGTCGCAGACGGATTTGATGTACGGGTGATTCTCTTTGGTGGAAGCATAGGCCGTGGAAACCATGTCATAGGTGGAGCTGACCAAGGGCAGGTTGGCCACCCTGCTCACGACATTCTAGTAGAGGACAAAAGGAGAGAGAGGAAAAAAAAAAAAAATCAGTAACAGCCAGTTGGAGGGGGCTGGCTCCATGGCTTCCTGGATGCTGAATTCTTATAACTAAGGATGGCTAGACCTCCTAGCAGCACCATGAGTGGAGTAGCCCTATAAGCACTTCTACACTCTAGGCACCAGTGACCTCCTCAGCCCTAGAGCATGGTCTGATTTTCCAAGACCGACAAGCTCCTGTACCTCCCACTGACTTCAGAGGGTGCTGAGGACATCTGAAGACCACAGGTCTCCTAAGCAAAGGCCTGGAGTAAAGCAGCTGAGGTTAGGTTTCACTTAAGAGGTCTTGACTGAAGAGACTAGGGACAGGACACATCCAGACACTGACTTCAAATTAACCCAGATGATATTAGCAAGTGCAGTAGCATCAGATCTGATCTTGCCACCATAGCAAGCTTCTCTAGGTGGCTTGATGGCTAGGGGGACAGCTGGGTGTCTTCACCCGTAAGTTACAGTTCTCCCCTGCACTCCTCCCCCCATTGCATGGATACAGCGGATTCGGTCTTGAACACGCATAAGTATAGCATCATGGCCCAGCAATGGTGCCAATGGCCTGGTTAGCAGGAAGTGGGTCTGAGCATGCCAGGGATATACCCAAAGTTCCCTGCAATCTGGGCATACCTACCTGCTGATGCTGCTCTTGCTCCTCGCTCTGGGGGGAAGTCTGGTTTGCAGCATTTTCCTCCGAAGACATGATGAAATCAGACGTAACTGGAAGATAAAAACGTGGTTGCCACACAGAACTAACTGCTACATCCAAAAAAAAACAAAACAAAAAAAAAAACTTGTGACCCTTTGTCTCCTGCAGTCCCTGTGCACAACTTAATAGTGAATATGCTCAGAAGCACGGCTCAGCACTTACTCCCGCCCGACGCAGTTGTTTTAGCCAGTTTTCCCCACCATTTGCACAGCAATGTTTGTATTGGTGGCCCAGGCTTTCCCAGAATGCACCATCCCATGCAGCCTCAGAAGCGGCTACGAGGAGCTGAGGATTTGCAGGTGTTTCATTTGCACATGACAACGCGAAGGAAACCAGAGTCTTGCTAACTAGTCAGACCCCATCTCCACAGCTGAATAGCAGAGTTAAAACCCAGCTACAGCCAGGCAGTATGTTCTGGCTTTGATCACAAGCAGGGTTGGAACAAACATGGCTTGGGAGCAGCATGTCAAGTGACCCATGTGACAAGCGCGGTAAAAAAAAGCCTACAGGAGCAACAAGCCCTGACATGAACCACATACAAGGATGGCTCATTTGGAGGAGATTCCAATCAGTGAGGTAGCAATGGAGTACAAAGGTTCCCGATTTGAGCACCAGGACTATGGAGGGGGAGATCCATCAGCTGGGAGAGTTTTCCCTTTTGATGTGTCAAGAAGGGGGAAGTTCTAGCTTTGGTGTCATTAGTTTGCACCAAAGCAAGTTGCGCATGGTGCATAAGCAGCCATTCTGCCCTCAGCTACTTCTATGATGGGCTGCCCTATGAGGCCCGAAGCAAGTGGCCCTGTTGCCTGGAGAAGGTTGTTCTGTTTCAACACTGCTCTCCTTACAGACCCACTCAGGCGTCTGCGTGGGTAAGCAGGCAAGTGACTGCATTTGAGCCACAGCAGAGCAAACTGCAGGCTACATCTTAAATAAAGACGACCCAAAACTATAAATTGAAGCAGGGTTTGTCCTTAGTCCTCTGATGGCCCTAAGACACTCCCTAAGCCTAAGCAAATACCCCTTGGAGGCATGAGGCACTTACACACCGTTCAACCAAAGTCTCAGCCACTTTCGGCAATGAAACATCACAACCCATTTCGCTTGCATGTCAAGCCTTTCCAACCTCTCGGAAGTGGTTAGCTTGTGACAAGGCTTTGCCCTCCCCATTACATTCAGTTTAGGTCACAGCATTATGGCCTCCATTTCTCCAGGTCATTTAATGCTGCATAGTATGCACAGCGGTTAGATGTTTCCAACCCCCTCCACGATATAAACAGGAAGAGGCTGTGCTTTGATTTATTGGTTGTCTCAGCCAAATCTGCCCCACTCAGATGTACTGCCCCCTAAAGACATCTAGGGCTCTCAGCTGTTTCTGAAATGCCCCCCAGCTGTTGCTGGCTTCAAAAGTCCAACCCTTTTCATCCAAGCTGATCAATGCACTCTATGAAGCTGGTCATATTGGCTTCATACTTTCCTCTTTCTAAAGTCACATGGCTACTTACTGTCTCTGTATCACTGTCTGGCACAGGGTGCAATACCATGGATGCTCAGACTTGTTAAAGGGACACTGACCATTTAAAAGATCCACTCACCTATTGTTACACTCAAATGTTACTATATCTGGAAGTTTCTAGAACCCATCAGCTCTTTTGCGAGTCTAATCCAGTGGTTCTCAAACTTTTGTACTGCTAACCCCTATCACACAGGGAACCTGAGTGCAACCTCCCTTTATGAATAAAAACATATTTTATATTTAAACACATAAATGCTAGAAGCAAAGTGGGGTTTGGGGTGGAGGCCAACAGCTCACAACCCCCCACGGAATCCCCTTGTGACCCCCTGAGGGGTCATGACCCCCAGTTTGAGAACCCCTGGTCTAGTCTGAATGGCACTATTGGAGGAAACAAGCTGGCTCGGAGTTTCAGTTTATTTTGTGATGTGGACAGTACTTTAGGTCTAGTCAGTTTCATGGATTCTCCCTTGTGTTCTGTCAGTTTCCCCAACAAGGCAGATAGAAATATTGAAAAGTAGGAAAGTGCAACACTATAAAAACTGGCGGGGGGGGAGGGGAAGGGGGCTCAGAAGCAGACAGCCCACTCAGCTACTTAAAAAAACAAAACTAGATTTTGGTTTTCTGTCTCTAAGACCTCCCAGCGGGCTCAGTTCGTTTAAGCCTAAAGTTAAGGCCCTCTTCAGCTGAGGGTTTGGGGTAGCCACAAAGGGTCACCAACTTTTTTTTTTTTTAATGATTCAGCAGAAAGTTGGTTTGGATCCGCTCCCTCCCTGGCTACGTTTGCAACAATGTGCGTCTCCCAAGGAAACAAAGTGAAACGGGTTCATGTCACACGGACACTGACGTTATCGGACAGAGGGGAAAAGAAAGTTAAATGCTGATCCTGAAGCTCCAGTAACCCAGGAGGCGAAGCGGCTTTTTTTAAGGGCCTGGTTTCTAGCCCACTCTTGTGAAGTCAGAAGGAAAAGTAGTTGAACTACAGCATTTAAAAGGAGCTAGAGCGGACGGACCCTGCAGCCTTCACCCCCGCTACTGCCTCACGAGGCTCGCAGCCCAGCCGTGTGATTAGCAGACACAAGCAGAAGGGGGGTTATGCAGACGTTTTGGGGGGCTGAAAGGAAAGATAGTCCGAGGCTAGCTTGGGGGGAGACTGGACTTCTTAGAGCCCAGCAACACGTGGATGCAACAGCCCCCCCCCCCCCCCCATCAGCCAGCTCCATTTTACAGGGATTGCCGCCTACACCCCCAGCCCCCGAAAGCGAAAGTTCCCCGTAGAGCAGCTCCAAGCAAGGAGGGGTGGGGGCCCCTCACTCGAGCTAGCCAGGGCCTGCAGAGCCAGGCCCCCGCCGCTGAAGAATGGGATGGGATGGGGGGGCGGTAGAGCGACCCCCCCCCATCTAGCTCAGACCCCGGGGGGCCCCAGCTCGCCCCCAGCCCTGCCTTAGGGGCAGCACGGCCAGATCCGCCTCTGCAAGTTTGCGGCCAAGCCCCCAGCACCGCCTAGCGGCTGCCCCCAGCTCCAGAACCCCAGAGGACCCCCCACTCACGCCGGCGCCCGCCAAGTCTCCACCTCTGGTCCCGTCCGGTCCCTGCGCGTCCCCCTGGCCTGGGGGCTCAGCTGATATAAAAGGGAGGGGGGACTTGGTGGCTACATGGCAGGGAGCGGGGGCCAATCAGCGAAGGGGAGGTCCCCGCCCCGACCAATCAGGAAGGGCGGAACGCAGAGGACTGGAATGTTGCGGGCTGGTAGCGGGCGTGGGGTCGCACACGTGTGTGGCGATTGCAGGGCGCTTGCAAGCTGCCGGGGGGGGGGGGACCGTGTGGCTCACACTGCCTGGCTCACGGGGGGTTTCTCTGTTGGACAGGCTGGGGGGTGGGTAGCAGCACGCCAGGGACGTTGAGGGGGTGTTGGAGGAGGAGAAAAATGGGGGGGGGGGGAGGAGCACTGGAAGAAAAGGCAGCATGGGGTGGTGGGGGGCAGGAAGGAGGGACTCTACATAAAGGGGCGGGGGGCCCAGTGAGTGAACCATGGAGTGACAGGCTCCCTTGTTTTCCTGATGCAGCTTTCCTAGCTGGAGGCTGGGATCACGCAGCTCATACCAGTGCACAGCAGAGGTAACTGGGGTCACCCTGCTGTAACGGGGAGCAGCATTTGGCCCTGAGACCGCCCCAGGCTGCTGTTTGATTGCCTGCACTCGGATCTGCCTTGGAGTCTGGCCCACCCCAACGCTCGCTCTGGGCATCCCATGCCGGTTGCTGACTCCGGCCTACCTGGTTGAATGGGAGGTGGGCAGCAGTGGGGGCTGGGACAGAGGAGGTACGGAGGTAGAGTGTCGGTCACATACCAGTATAGCTGAGCACCGCCATGGTTGGGAACTGGGGCTAGAGGGGGCCTTTATGCAGCTCTGGCTACATTCGTGGCCCAGTAAAACTAATGCACTGGCTGTGTAGAAATGATCAGAATTTCCAGTTACAAGGGATTTGCCTGACTCCTCCAAGCTCCCAGGAAATAATATCAGGGAGACCAATGACGACTGGCCACCGCCAGTCCTTCCATGAGACAGGGCTGCCTTCCTGCCCAAGCCACCCTGAGATGATGGGGCGCGTGGGTGGGATGAGGAGAGCGCATCTAGCCACCCTGCTTGAGCGGGTCAGCCCCACAAAGACACGTAGGGTGACCAGATGTCCCGATTTTTGGGTCTTTTTCTTATTTAGGCTCCTATTACCCCTCATGCCCGTCCCGATTTTTCACATTTGCTGTCTGGTCACCCTAAAGACACGTGACATGAGGGACCTGATCCGCAGAAGGGCTGAGCACCTGTAGCTCTCATTGACTTCAGCTGCAGCTGGGAGGACTCAGCGCCGTTGAAAATCAGACCCTTAGACATCAGCATGAGCCCCTGAACAGAAGGGAAGCTCAGAACCGTGGGGCTAACGGAATAAGGGGGATGAAAATCTGAAAACCTGGCTGTGCTGGGAACCTCTTCTTAGAGCCCAAGAGGAGGGTGATGTAATGGACACGGCAAATACAGGAGGTTTTTGTACCGCTGTTTCTTCTTATTCAGGGCTAAGTTGCCATAGCAACTCCAAGAGTATGTTGCATCTCAGCCACTCAAATACACACACAATGTCTTCTGGAAAGAGACCAAGGGGTTCCGATCCACGGGCTGAGCACCCTCGACGCGCACTGACTTCAAAGGGGAGGGAGGGCTCTCAGCACCCGGCAGGACCGGGCCAGCGTCTGCTGGCCTGTCTGTGGAGAATGGAACTGCTGGGGTAAACTGACTTGTTGAGCCAAATACAGCCCTGGTGTAAAGCGGGCCCGATCCCTTGACTTCAGGACGTTGTTTCCGCTTATACCAGGCTGAATGGACAAAGTTGAGTAATTTTACCCTCCCTCCCCCCAAATTGGAGTATAACAAAGTGAGGGAACTTCCCTAAAGTTTGAAGGGGTCAGATTCAGGGTGCCTCGTCGTGTGCAAATAAACCCAAGCCATGAGGTTCAGATCTGAGCTCCTCCATAGGAGTGGGATGGTTTGAGTTCAGTGCTTTGCTTTGGGCCCATCTCGCGTATGGAAGTATATTGATGGGTGGGGGGGGAGGGGTTTGTTGGTGACACATCAGAGGAACTGCACGTAGCACATGCAGGGCCTTCCAGCCAGTCATGTGAAAGTGACTACAGGAAAGTGAGGCCTTCCTATTTCACTACTGTGTGTGTGTGTGTGTGTGAGAGAGAGAGAGAGAGAGTATTTATGAATTTGATGAAGTGCCAGTTAGATTTTAAAGCTGGAATCTCACAAACTAGATTTGCCAATTCGGTAAGTGCTATAACCAATACTGGGATGGAATCTACTTTGAATAATCCCTTTTATTGAGTCCAGGGATTGCTAGCATACTGATTTTAAGGCTGGGTTTTTTTCAGATCTTATCTTGGGGACGGTATTTCTCAGATCAGGACCAGTAGCGTAGCCGGGGGGGAGCAGGGGGAGCGGCCGCTCCCCCACTAAGCAGAAGCGGCGCCTTTTTTGTTCTCCGACGCCTTTTGCTCCTACGCTGCAGCCAGAGCGGAGCATTTTTTTTTGCTCCCGGCGCCTTTTTTTAGCTCCGCTCCCCCTGTGCTCTAAACCTGGCTACGCCACTGATCAGGACAGTTAGTTTTTCTTAACCAATCAGGAGTGTATTAATTCACCCAGCACCACATCAGTATATAACCCACGGTTCATTGATCAAGTGCAGGTGCAACAAATGTTCTAGGCATGTACTAAGCATAAACTACACATGAAGTCTATAGCAGTTACTGTAGACCAGTGAGGGGGCCGTGCAGTTATATCAAGGAAGAATGCAAACACCAGGATTTTGTCATCACCAGTTACCAATTCTTTATGTCTTGAGCGGATTTATGACACTTCCAGTAATTCGCTGAGGAGTAACGTTGCACTTTTCCTTTCAATTGCTCCTATGTACGTGTTGTTTGTAGAGTTTGGTTCGAAAGGGACTAGCTTGAAACATCAAAGAAAATTGCTTAAAGTTCGAAGTGCTCTTAGGCCAATGTACCTGGACTGACAAAGGAGAAACATTCACATAATCATAAACATATAGCATGGCTTAGGTCAGCATTTCTCAAAGTGGGGTCCGTGGACCCCGGGGGTCCCTGAGGGTCCCCCTGGGGGTCCGTGGGTCCCGCTGATCAACTCCTCCCCCTCTCTCCCTCAACTCCTCCCAGCGCCTCCTGCACGCTAAAAGTCCGGTGGAGCAGCGGGGCGAAGGCAGGCTTCCTACCTGCCCTGGCTCTGTGCGCTCCTGGAAGTGGCCAGCACGTTCCTGTGGCCCCTGGGGTGAGGCAGGGGGTCTCCGCATGCTTCCTGCACCCTGAGCGCCAACTCCGCAGCTCCCATTGGCCGGGAACCCCAAACCACCCCCCCCCCCCCCCCCCCCGCCTAGGAGCCACTGCCAGAAGGATGTCGGTCACTTTTGGGAGCCACCTGAGGTAAGCGCTGCCTGGCTGGAGCCCGCACCCCCTCCTGTACCCATACTCCCTCCCAGGGCCTGCACCCCCTCCTGCACCCCAACCTCCTGCCCAGCCTGGTGAAAGTGAATGAGGTGGGGGAGAGCGAGCAACAAAGGGAGGGGGGATGGAGTGAGCAGGGGCGGGGCCTCGGAGAAGGGGCGGGGCAGGGGCATGACCTTGGGGAAGGGGTCAGGGCAAGGGCTGAGCAAGGGGATTTGGGGGTCCCTGAAAAATTATAAATCAAAATGGGGGTCCTTGGGTTGCTAAAGTTTGAGAACCTCTGGCTTAGTTCAAAATTGAAATCCAAAATATGGTTACTGGGTCTGTCAGTGGGGACAGTACAGAGTGCAGACTCATGGAGGGAACCGTCAGGTACGGATTTTAAAGAACACAAAGAGAAATACAAGCTCTGAAATGAAATCACACTGCTTCTGTCCTGCTAACCCAGATAGGGGAGAGCTGTCTAGGAGGCAGGCCCAAGTGTCTGATAGCCCTTCTGTGCTCATTTGTGGATTCAGTCAACTCAGGGGCCCCATACGGTGTCCTCTTGGTTTATGTGCTGGTTTCAGAACTGATTTGTGTTAGTCGCTTGCCAAATAGCTCTTAGCTTCTCTGCTGCTTTCGTCGCTAGCCGATAGACGGCGTTGTTGTATAGCACATGACTTTGATCCTTTTCTTTGGAGGGTTCATATGTTCCAGCCATTTGTTTCTCTTTTAGCCCTACTATTAATTGGAATTTCCCCTCTCTTTAAGCAAATTCTTTTAATATTTCAAAGACACACCCTGGTTGTGTCCTTCAGTGTTGTCTTTCCTTCTTGTGCCAGACCATTCATATTGCTTCTACAGTACAACAATCATTTAGAAGGAAAACAAACAAAAATCCTTCTAGTTCCGTTAAATTCTCTAGTCACCGTTTGCCCGTTACAAGAGACGTTACTTTGAAGGATATTCACATATGGAAAGGTTGTGTCTTGGTTTTCGGTCAAAGCAGAGGCATGTACAGCTTCACATTTGGGGTGAAAGCTGGTGGGTTTAGGTTCTTCTGGGGTATCAGGAAGTTTGGCCTCGGGAGCCTTTGGTTTTTCTGGGTCCTGCAGTAAATTATTCCTTAAACAGCTTATGTGATTTATAATGCCTCCACTCCCCTGTGGAACTTAATGTCATTTCCAGGGACACAAGGGCCATTTTGCATAGGAAAATAGGCAGTTTTTCTTGTCTGTCACCCGGTAGCAGTTCTCTTTAGCTAGACCAAGAGCGATGGGCGTTTCGTCCACAGGTGAATTATGGAGTCGTAGCTGGGAAAGACTCCTTGGGCAAGCATTGCAGTTTTCCTTTCAGCTTCCTTCTGCTCCTCAGACAAGCCGTCTCCCATGCTGGGATGGGCGTATGGATCCCATTGGCTGTGGCTGTCAGAGGAAGCTAACAGGTTGGAATATGCATGGGGGTGATTAGTTGCCTGGAGAGGGGACAATCTGCTGATTAAAAGGAGCAGAGAGGCAGCAAGAGTAACTCATAACCAATATATATCCAAGGCATATTTGACATTTGAGCCTGCATCCCAGGGCCCCATCCATGCTGCTGCTGCTGACACTGGTGGGAGCTCGGTCAATGACTTCCGTGGGGCCAGCCCTAAAGGCCCTGAAATGCAGCTTCCCAGATGCAATCGGGAGGGTGCATAGGGCAGATACCAGTGGGGGAAAGAGGGAGGCAGGAGATGGGACATTTGTATGGCAGAGGAGACGAAGGAGGAATTGGACCCACCCCAGGATCGTTTGGAGCTCTGCTGCTGTGGCCTGGGACGTCCCAGCACCCCCCGGAGCAGGGAGCTCTGTGCCGCTGTCTCCCCAACGGGGAGTGATAGACGCCCCCCGCACTTGAGCCACTGAAAACTGGACTGGCCCAAAGCTGGGAAAAGCGGGGTCCGTCCTGCCCTCCTGCCCCACAGGTGGATGATCTAATCGGTCCCGTGTCCACGTCTCATTCCTCATGGTGCTGACGGGCTTGCGGGTGCAACCGACCTGGGACAGCTTCGACGTGGGGCCCAAGGTCCGAGCAGCCCCACGCTCTGGCAGAGATGTGCTGCTCCCGGCGCGGGGGAGCCCGTGATCAGGAGACGGGGCAGTCGCCTGCTGCTATTGCCCCTCCTCTGGGGGACTGACTGAATGGCCTGATGAGAGGCCTGATCCAAAACTCACTGAATCAGCCAGAGTCTTTCCACTGATTTCAGTGGGCTTTGGGTCAGGCCCCCTGGGGCAGAGTCTCCATCCCCTTCAATGCAGCTAGGAGGGTCTGCTCCTGTGTGCTTTGAGCCGTCTCGCTGTAGCTAGGGTGACCAGCCAGCAAGTGTGAAAAATCGGGACGGGAGCAGGGGGTAATAGAAGCCTATATAAGAAAAAGACCCCAAAATCAGGACTGTCCCTATAAAATCGGGACATCTGGTCACCCTAGCTGTAGCCCCGGACCCCCACTCCAGTTCTGAGAGGCTCTGGCGGATGGCTGCTCCATTCCCGTGGAAAGCCAGGCGGCGGGAAGAACAACAGAAGCCAGGCTTACTGTGCGCTCGCCGCTGCCAGACCCTGCAGGCATCACCGGGATGCACTGACGGTCCAGGGACAGGGTAAATCAGCCCCCGGGGCAAGCGGGGGGCGGCTGCCCGGCGCTGGCACTTCAGTTTCTCTGTCGTGCAGTGGAAACGGTGTGGGCGTTTCTGGGCTCGGGGGCATTGCTGGGGACTCTGTGAGCGGATGTTTCACTGGCCGGCTGGGTTAGGGAAAGGGCTGGTTTGCCAGTAATAATAACAATGCTGGGTGCTTCTGGGGCCCAATCCTGCGAGGGACTGAGTGCCCTCGGCTCCCATTAGCTTCCCTGTGACGCTAGGGTGCTCAGCACCAGCATCTCTTTCCATGGACAAGCTCAAGCAGGGATGGGGCTCAGTCCAGCCACTGGCCCGGATTTGCCTTTTGCTGACCCCGGTGTAAATCAGAAGCAACCCCACTGAAGCCAGTGGAGTCACTGGGGTGCAAGGGGCGTAAGTGAGAGAGAATCAGGCCCCACGCTCTCTACCCTACCCCACTCCCCAGTGGCACAGGCGCTCAGCTAAGGGCCCATTGGGATGTGCGGCCCCCGTTGTTCTGTGACTTTCCACCTGCTTTCGAGCCCCTTGTGGGCCGGGTGCTGCCCAGCCGGTGGCCCCTGCATGGCACTGAGAATTGTAGGTGGGCCTGGGCCGACGGCAAACGCTTTCCAGTGTCATTTGCTCCCCCTTTTCCTCTGCCCCAACAGCACCTATGACAGATCTCCAGCTTGTAAAGGGGGCCACGCACTGTGGGACCATGGGAGGAAACCTGCTCCAAAGCCTGTCGCTCGTGGCAATGAGAAGCGATGCTCGGCATTATGCAGCTGTAGATTTCCGAACACTTTTACACGTGCACAGACATTATCACCCCTCAGCTTACAGCAGGCCAGCCGCCGGCCCCGGACACGGAGTCTGGGGCAGACAGAACCCAGGAGTCCTCAGCTTACAGCAGGCCAGCCGCGGGCCCTGGACATGGAGTCTGGGGCAGAGACCCAGGAACAGAACCCAGGAGTCCTGACTCCCTTTTGGCAAGTAAGTGGAGATCTGGAGCTGACCTTGGCCGCTGGGTCCATCTCTTTGGAAAGGGCTAAACGGATCCCCTTGAGTCAAGACCCCTGAACTCTGGGGAAGCTGGGGGTCCAGATGACGGTGCCAGTGCTGAAGTTGCATCTCAGGATCATCTGTAGAACAAACCGTCTCCTAGGAGTAGGGTGACCAGATGTCCCGTTTTCAAAGGGACAATCCCGTTTTTTGGGACTTTTTCTTATATAGGCGCCTATTACCCCCCACCCCCTGTCCCGTTTTTTCACAGTTGCTGTCTGGTCACCTTACCTCGTGGCCCCCAGCCTGAGTTTGCAGACGGTTAAAGTTCCAAGACGGGGCCAAACTTTTGGAGGGTTTTCCAAGGCCACCCGCTGAACTTCCCCCCCTACAGCCCTTGTCCTCCTCCCCCTTCCCCCATCGAATCAGGGACCCCTTAGTGTCCCCCGTGTTCCCCTTGATTACGCCAACTACCAGCAGCCTCTCTTTATCAAACAAAAGCCCAGCCACCCACACTGGGGTCCGGAGGCGCCACTCGCGCCACGGTTTTTATTGGCGTGATAAATCAGGACAAATTGTGCCGCAGCTTTAAACAATTCAGTTTAATTTAAACCTTCCTTAGGACCCTAGTTCCGCCATAAATTTGCCGGCGAGACGTTAACGTGAAACATTCAGTGTTTTGTTTCCAATTAAAAAAACACAATGGCTGCAATCAGCATATCACGAGGGCCAGAACATTCACAGGGACGGGGTGACATTGACCAGAGCGGCTGGATTTAGTCATGGCTTACGTTTCTCTCTCTCTAGAGCCATGCGGTCCTTTCAACGCCAAACTTCCCTGATCTTTGGGGCCAGGATGGGAGGCCCGGTCCTAGGACCTTTTAGGGGATAACAGAGGCCTAGGATGGGGGACTCATGTTCTTGGACCTTATGGGGGGGCATTTATCCAGCCTGCAACAGCCTGCCTTTGCTTCTACAAGGAGATGCATCAAAGGCGTGTGGCTGAGCTGAGCTGACTCCCCTTGACAGCCAGATCAGGTCAGTCCTATTCGATTGTGCTCGGCGGAAAGGATCTCCTGCTGAAGAGGCCAGCCAGGGGAAGGGCTCAGAAGGGAGCTATGCACGCGTGTTGCTGATTGCAGACCGGTGCTCTGTTTGGGATGGGGTGGGGACCTTGCCCAAGGACAGGGACCCTGCTCCAAGCCAACCCCTTGCAGAGCTAAACTCCAGCCTATGCCGTTTCCCATAAAACCAGCTTCCCAGAGCCCACCCAAACCCCGCAATTTAGGCTCCTTGGTGCCTCCAAGGTGACTCGGTGCCAGGCCAGGGATTTGGGTGCCAGGCTCGGAAGCGGAGGCCTGAATAAGGACAAATTTCAGGTGGACGACAGTATCCTAAGAGTTGTCTGGGCTTTTTGCTCGGGAGGGGTTTCCTGGGGGCGGGGGAAGGGGGGGGTCTGTTGGGTGCTTAGTGGAGACCACCCCACATGAGCGTGTGGCTGCGCAAGGGAGCTGGCTGTGAGGGGGGGGGGGGAGGCACTTGGGAGCTCCTGTCTCTGAGGCATTGTAGGGGTGAGGGGCTGAAGGGATCAGGCAGGAGGGCATGGAGGAGTGGGGGGGGGGGGGTGGTGCTACTCCTGGGAAATGCTGTGCAGCCAGGGGTGGCCCCATGCTTCCTGCTGCAGCTGTGCAGGTATTTGATCAGTGGCCTGGGGGGTGAGCTGGTAGCGGCAAATGGGCAAAGGCCAGTCCTATGGGAAGGGTGGTGGGCACTGGTGGGATTCCCTGATAAGGAAGGCACCACCATCATCATCATTGTGCCCCGGGGGCCCGGTGGTGGTGGTGTGGGGAGGGGAAGATGGGAGTGGCCGCAGCAATCCCCGTGTCTGGCTGGCACACTGCCCACCGGAGCTGGGCGTTGCCCCCTGGGTCAGCCAGGCTACGCTTCCGACGCAGGGCCCGGAGGGAGGGTGCAGGGGCTCGGGCACTCCACTGGTGCAGCCGAGCAGGAAGCAAGGAGCTCGCCCTGGGTCGCGGCTGCTACCGTCCGGCCCTTGAGGCTCTCGGGGGTCCTGCAGAGGGTGCGCTGAAGGGCGTACAGACCGACCGAGCGGGCTGTCGCCCACTGCATGAAGGAGAGCATGGCGCAGTCACACGCCCACGGGTTCCCGGACAGATCCATCTCCAGGGTCAGGTTCCGCTCCGGGAAGCAGGGGGCCAGCGCGGTCAGGCTGTTGTTGGAGAGATCCAGCATGGCCAGCCAGCCCAGCTGGCCGAAGAGCTGCGCGGGCAGCGAGCTCAGGTTGTTGTGTTGGAGGAAGAGGTGCTGGAGGCGCGGCACCCGGTCGAAGGCGTGCTCGACGATGGTGTGGAGCTGGTTGCCTTCCAGGTGTAACCTCTCCAGGCTGGGCAGGCCGGCCAGCAGCTCCGGGGCCAGCCTGTCCAGGCGGTTATTGGACAGGTCAAGGCTTTTCAGGCGGCTCAGGTTATGGAAGCAATTTGGAGGCAGGGCCTGCAGCTGGTTATCGGACACATCTAACCACTCCAGCTCCCCCAGCGTCCGGAACCACGCTGGCTCCAAGGCCCCCAGCTGGTTCCCCTTCAGCACCAGGTGCTGCAGGGGGCTATAGGAGTCGATGATCTCTGGGGGCAGGTCTTCCAGGAGGTTGTTGGTGAGATCCAAGACCCGCAGCGCCGGCAGATCCCGGAAGAGGCCGCCGGGGAGGCTCCTCAGCTGATTGCTGGAGAGATGCAGCTCTTGGAGATTGGGGAGCTTCTGCAGGGCATCTGGACCAATGTGGGAGAGGTTGGTGAACTCCACGGAGATCATCAGCGTCTCCTCGGGGAAGCCAGTCGGGAAGCTGCTGAGGGACGGGGAGGTGCAGACAAATTCTGTGATGTTGCTGGGGGTGGGCACGGGTGGGCAGGGGGCTCCCAGCCAGCAGGGAAGGGAGGACATGAATGCCGCCAGCAGGGCGATCCCCCAGTGGCCCATCCTGCAAGGAGAAACGCACACGGGCCATCACAGCGAGTCGGCGGTAAAGGGACCTGCAAAGCGGAGAGGCTGGAGTCAAACTCCCTACTCCCTCTGTCCGCACAGGGCTCCTCAATCCTGCCCCACAGCCCTAGGATTCCCCCCCCCCCCGATCCTCCCAATCCTGCCGATGTCTCTCCACCCCCACCCGCCGCCCCCTGCCGTTCCAGCCCTGAGCTCCCAACCATATTCACATTCTCACCTTCTTAATCTCTGCCCAGCCCGACTGCTGAGGTCCCCCTCCTCCCCCAGCTGGAGGGGCGAGGGTAGATCCTTGCCGGCAGATCCCTCCTGGGGCCAGATTTGGGCCCTGCTCTGGTACGGCAAAGCAGCTGCCAAGCTCCCTTGGTTAGCCCCCTGGGGATTCCCTTAGAGTAAGGGAACCCCTGGGGGACACACAGGCTCTAGGCTACCCCGTCCCAGCCCCAGAACCTGGGGACGTTGCCTAGGGGAAAGGGGGCATGGCCAGGGCACCTCTTCGCTTGGCCTATTCCAGAGTGGCCCCTGGGGGCAGTGGGCAACTGGTCCTAACCTTACACGGGGACCAGATCGGCCCCTAACCCTAACCTAACCCTGATCCCCCCGACCTGTGCTGAGCTCAACTCATTGGCCTCATCGCCGCGGGTGCTGAGCACCCAACGCCCCCACTGAAGGCAGCAGACGCTGTGGGTGCTCAGCACTGCTGGGAATTGGGGGCTCCTGAACACCCCCAGGGATATTATCCTGGCCGGGGTGTGCCCCCACCCCCCCACCCCAGCATGCTGCGTAGCTGGATCGCTCTGCAAGTCAAACTCTCCCAGCCGGAATCAAAAAGTGTTTACTTAGCGCTCTCCTGGGGCCAGGCCTGGGGCGAGCCCCAAGTCCGTATCTACCTTTCCCTGGCTGCGATTCCGCCTCGCCGAGCCTCGTCTCTGGCCGCTCCTCGCCGCCGGGACACGGTCCCGTGTGCGCCAGGGGCTGGCTCTTTATAGCGCTCCCTTTAGCCAGCCCATCGGCCCCGGGGAGAGCAGGGAAGGGGCGGGCGCGGGGCGGCTGTGGGTCTCCTTCTGGGAACTGCCCCCTGGCTCGGCCTTGTTGAGAAATCACCCCGTTGCGAAACCCGCAGGGGCGACGGGCCCGCTCCCGAGCTGCTGGACAACGGCGTCACTGAATTCGACGGTGCTGGGCCGGTTTACACCCGCTGAGGATTGGGCCCCACGCCTGTGATCGCATCCCCCACCGAACTTTGTTCCCTGATGGGCCAGGGCTCCCCAGAGGGGCCAGGGTTTGTGCTGCTCCTTGCGCCAGATCCCTGGGCCCAATTTCGCATGGCCCGGGAGTCACCCACCCCAGTGCAAAGCGGGGGCTGGGCTTGACCATCCTGAGCGGGCCCCGTGTCATGCCCTGGTGCCAATGACTGCACAGGCGAAGGCAGCGACGGAGAGGCCCCTGTCTCCCGAGCCCCCCAGTTCTGTGTGGGGGTGGGGGGGCTCTGCCCCACCCCACCGGGCAATGGCACAGTTAAACCAGGGAGCAAAGTGCACCTTGACAGACACATTCCCCCGCCCCCTGCAGTGTTTACCGTGGCAGGGATTTCTGAATCTGTTTCTCTCTGATTGATGCAATTGCCAGGACAATGACAGCAGCTGTGTGGATTGAAAGGGGCTTTTGTGGTTGATTTCCCTGTGGTTTATTTAGCCAGCTCAGCCCCACGCCTGGCTCTGGGGCTGGATTTGCTCAGGCTGGAACCCAGGGGAAGGGGAGGGGGGGTGTTTTTCTGGGGGTTGCATGATTGTTTGCTCACCTGGATCCCCGTGGTCTGCAAACACAACTCCGGACCCCTTGTCCTCCAGCTCCGGGATCGGGCAGTTAAATCACTGAGCAGAGGGCAGCAAACATCTCCCGATCCCTCCCTCGCTCCCACCCCCCCAATCCTCTGCAGTGTAGCTACCGGCCACGTTTGCCAGGCGGCAGCCACGGACTCTGTGAACTGTGGGCACAGACTGGCATGATTAACCCGCTGCGCGGCTGGTGGTGCAACGCGTCAGGAACAGAACAGCCCTTTGCGAACTCAGTGGCCAGTCACAAGGCGTCAAACGCATTCTTGGCCGCTGAGTTAGTCTCTGCTCTGAGGCTGAGTCATCAGGGCCTCTGTTTCTCTCTCGCTCTTTGCGGACGAGTTTCCTCCCTTCCCCTCTCTCCAGGGGATCATTTCTCAGCTAGTCCCTCCCCTAATGGGATTCCTGGGCCAGTCACTCCTACGCCCCAAACCTGGGCCACTTCCAACCCGGCCACAGGTGACAGAAAGAGACCCACATCCTCAGTAACTTTCTGGCAGGTGCCACCTTTGCCGCGACCAGCCGGTGGCAGCCTTGCCGCTCCTTTAAATCCCGGGTCTCGCCCAGCTACAATAAATACGAAGAACCAGAATTCCTCACCCCGGCGTCTTCTGTTTTCTGGGCCCCGCTGGGTGTCTGTGTTCCAGACCCCTTCCCATATGGCTCGCAGGCAGGGCGGCTAAAGGGACCCCCCCCACACCTCCCCCCCACAAGGGTGCGGGAAAATGCAAGCTGGAAAACAATCCGTCCTGTTCCTCGTTAATATCAATAATTCCCGGCGCTCCCGGAGCCCTGTGCCGACGTGGCCGAACGGATCCAACTCCTCAGTGGGCAGGACGGGTGCCAAGAAGGCGTCACACCCACCCTGTGTGGCTGGCGGGAGGGTATTGTGGGTGACCCCAGCCACAGAGACATACGGGCAGTGCCCCGCCAGCCACTGCCCGTCTGGCCTCAGACAGCGGGGTCTGCGTTGGGCTGGAAAGGGGCAGCCCGCAGAGGGGACCATGGCTGGCAGGCAGGTCCAGGAGAGGGCTGCTGGTCTCTTCTGTAGGCCAAACCCCCTGGAGCCAGAGAGAGTTCGAGGAGCTGCAGAAGGGGGTTGTATGGGGGGGTGGCCTGCGATCGCTGGGGAGTGGACTCGAGCCAGAGAGCCCGTCCCATGTTCCTGTGGGGTGCCTGGGCCTTCTCCCATTGACTGCAGCGGGATTTGCAGTGGGCTGCTGCTCCTCCCAGCGCCAGCCTAGGGCAGGAAATGTCTGGGGAGCCAGGCCCTGCCCGGCCCAGCTCAGCGTGAGAGGGGCATGTACAGCGTCCGCTGCCATCCTGCATTTGCCATCTGTGCCAGCCCTTTGGGACGTGGGCTCCTCTCCAGTGGGCACTAGGCTGAGACCTAGCAAACTCATTTCTCCCAGAGCGCCGGCGGCTGGCTGGAGCCCTTGGTCCCAGCTGGCCCAAGATGGGCTTTGTCCCAGTCACGGGTACAGTTGGCTGGATACCACAGCAACGGTCTCGTTAAAGAAGGAGACTGTCTAGGGCAGGGCCATTGCCAGCAGCTCTTCCCCTCGCCTCCTGATTGCCAGCAGGGCCCCCGCTCTCTCTGCGCGCCAATCTCCCTCTGCCGGCTGGTGCCCCGCTGCCGCTCTCACATTCAGAGAGACGGGCGCTCTCAGGCAAAGCTCGGGCCAGGGCGGACCGGGGAGGAGGGAGAGGAATGAGCCAGCTCTCCAATATCTCCATGCCACAGAGGGGGAAACTGAGGCACGGGGCGGCCTGGGCCTGATTTTCAGCCACCCTGAGCGCCCCTTGCTCCCACTGGCTTCAGTGAGGGTTGTGGATGCCATGTGACTCCGGAAACCAGGCCTCAATGAGACCCGCCCCCGCTCACCCAGAGGGTCAGGGGCACAGCTGGGAAGCGAACTCAGGAGTTCTGCTGCCCAGTCCTGGGCTCTGACCCAGTGGAGCCCACTGCCCGTATCCCTGGAGATCCTTGGGCCTCCGAAATCAGGGCGTTGTGCTGATTTGTGCCCGTTTTCAGCCTCCCTGGCGTGTGAGCGGCACTACAGGGGCACGTGGGCGGCTGGCAAAGGGGGCATCAGTGAGCCCTGGCCAAAGGCAGCATTGGTAGGCAAGGCAGCCCCAGCAAGGCGAGCGGCTCTCCCAGGTCCACCCCCCTCCCCGCAGGCTCTGTGCCGCGCGGCTCCTCCGTGAAGTTTTTCATCGTGTTACCGATATTGTTTTCTCTTTTATTACCTCCTGGGGAGCAATCGGCCTGTGGATTTACAGCAGGGCTAAAATCACCTCCCCGTCTAAGTGAGCCATCCATACTCCCCGCTTGGCGGGGCCCGGCTCAGCCACACGCATTCAATCTCACGCCGGGCGGAGCGAAGGCATTTCATAGAGTCAGGTCTGGGCCCCGAGAGCCCCCCAGCTCTGCCCTGGGGCGGGGGGCCCTGGCTGGCCGCAGGGGGCTTGATTAGCAACAGCACAAGATACTTGGCATCTGTGTAGCACCTTCCGTTCTGTGTTACCCAGGCAGCCGCCCTCCACCCCAACTGCCCGCACCTCCCCAGGGCTCAGTCCCCAATCCTCTGCCTCCCCTCCCAACCCCTGACACCCCCCTCCAAACCCCCCACCTTCCCCCAACCATCGACACCTCCCCTCCCATCCCCACCTACCCCTGACACCTCCCCTCCCACCCCCACCTACGCCCAAGCCCTGACACCTCCCCCACAATCACTGACACCTCCCACCCCCACCCCCACCTACCCCCAACCCCTGACACTTCCCTCCGAACCCCCCACCTACCCCCCAACCATTGACACCTCCCCTCCCACCTCACCTACCCCAACCCGACCCTTCCCTCCGAACCCCCCACCTACCCCCCAACCACCGACACCTCCCCTCCCACCCCCACCTACCCCTGACACCTCCCCTCCCACCCCCACCTACGCCCAACCCCTGACACCTCCCCCACAATCACTGACACCTCCCACCCCCACCCCCACCTACCCCCAACCCCTGACACTTCCCTCCGAACCCCCCACCTACCCCCCAACCATTGACACCTCCCCTCCCACCTCACCTACCCCAACCCCTGACCCTTCCCTCCGAACCCCCCACCAACCCCCCAACCATCGACACCTGCCCTCCCACCCCACCTACCCCAACCCGACCCTTCCCTCCGAACCCCCCACCTACCCCCCAACCACCGACACCTCCCCTCCCACCCCCACCTACCCCTGACACCTCCCCTCCCACCCCCACCTACGCCCAACCCCTGACACCTCCCCCACAATCACTGACACCTCCCACCCCCACCCCCACCGACCCCCAACCCCTGACACTTCCCTCCGAACCCCACACCTACCCCCCAACCACCGACACTTCCCCTCCC
Source organism: Macrochelys suwanniensis (assembly GCA_033296515.1). NCBI lineage: Eukaryota > Metazoa > Chordata > Testudines > Chelydridae > Macrochelys > Macrochelys suwanniensis. The sequence continues at coordinate 7,739,831 of CM065799.1, forward strand.
ACCCCCACCTACCCCCCTAAACCACCGACACCTCTCCTCCCAACCCCCTCCCTATTCCCTAACCCCTGACACATCCCCTCCCACCCCCATCTACCTCCAACTCCTGACACCTCCCCCCCCAACCCCCCACCAACTCTCTCCAGCTCCCCTTCCCATCCTCCAACCTCCCTTATCTTCCAGGCTCCACCATCTCCTCTCCCAGCCCCGCCCCCCGCCAAGATCCCAGTCCCCCACCTTCCTGTGCTCCACCCCCTCTCTCAGCCCCCCACCCCACCCCCATCCTGCTCTCAGTCTGTCCGCATGGGAGCCCTCTGAGCGTATCCGGCCCAGCCGAAGTCCCAGAGCCGCAGCTGGTGGAGTGGCGGCCTGATCTCTCTCGCACTGAATCCCAGAGGCCTGAAATGTCCATTAGCCGAGCTCCTGGAGACCCGGCGATGGCAAAGGGGCGAGAGGCAGGAGACGCCAGCCTGCTCCAGAGAGGAGGCCACAGAACCAGGCAGAGGGGCTCTCCGTAAGCCCACCTGGGCCAGATGCTACTGACTCTGCTGCTGATGGCCTTTAAGCCACCTTGGCAATTCCCAGCTTCTGCGCAGGGGCTCTGGAAAGCAGCAAGTAGCTCAGTGGACTTGGCCACCCCTGGAGACCCCGGGAGAGGCCCCTGGACTCTGGCTGATCTGCAGCTGTGGCTGTTTCACCAGCCCACGCTTCAGCTTCCCTAGTTCAGAGTCATCTTGCGGGTCCATCCCGGGGCTGGCTTCCCGGGGAGCAAGCTCCATTTCCTAGCCAGTGCGTTCTCCTCTGCCCCAGCACCTTGCACCCATCCCCTGCCCACGCGCGCGGGCGTCCCGGGCCGGTTGGAGAACGGCACCCGGCGCCCGTTCGAAAGGTCCACGGGTCGCGCTCGGCATGACTGCCATTAGTGCAAAACCCAGGAGGAAGCAGAGTCACATGACACGCCGGCCCCCGCTGGGTGGCTTTGTTTTCACACGGTGCGCGTGCGAGAATGTGGGTACGTGTGTCTGGCTAGGAGGGTGTGTTTGTGTAGCTCTGCGTGCGGCTGGCCACATGTGTGTGTGAGTGTGAGCATGTCGGTGGGGCTGCTAGTGTAAGCAGGTGCGCACACTAGTGTGGGGCTGTATGTGAATGTTAGTATAAGTCTGGGCCTATGGGTGTGTGTCGATCAGCATACCGATGCATGTGCACAACTGGGCGTGTCAACAAGTGTGTCTATGCGCATAAGTGTGCACGTCGGTGTGTCCGCACGCGCTTGTGCGTGTGATCGAGTAGCTAAGGGAGCAGTTCTGCCTGTTAGCATTTGGGAGTGTGTTTGCACGGGTGGCTGCGTGCGATTGGACGTTAGCGTGTCCGTGGGAGCCTTGGTGCATACTAGTGAGTGGCTGGGTGTGCAATTGTGCGTGGGGCTGTGTGCACGCATGTGTGTGCGCGCAGCCCGGCTCTGCTCACACATCCCCCAAGCTGCTGCCACGCGTTGGGTTTTGAGTCTGGGTTATTTATACTCCCCCACGCCTAAAGAATCCCAAGTAGGTGGGTTGCATTATCCCCACTGCAGCAATGCCGGGAGAGTTATCACTGGTGCAGTGACATGAATGGAGGGCTATTGGCGCAGCAGGGCCGGGGGGGGGGGAGGGGGGGGGTTGCTCTGCTGAAGGGCCATGGGGGAGGAGTCCCAGCCTGGGTTCGCTGCTGTGTCAGCTGAACGGTGCCCCGAGGGGGTGGGCTCAGCCCCTGCTCTGGGACTGGGCTTGCAGCCCGGGCGCTGGCTAAGAGCGTGACATCACCCTGAGCGCCCGTTTGCCCAGAAGGGCCTATGAAAAGGTGGCGGGGGCGGCCCCCGCATGGCTGGCTGGCTCGTTCTGCAAGGCGGGGGCCGCCCAGCTGGGGCCCAGACAATCTGATGGGTGCATGCGGAGATGGCTGGGCTCCTGGAGGGGGCCAAGGCAGCGCCTGGCCGGGAAGTGGTTGGCTGCATGCAGGGAGAGCAGGCCCAGAGAGGGCTTGGGGGGCAGGCCCAAATCCTGACAGGGTGAAAAAGGCCCCTCCCTTTGCTGGGCAGTCGGCTCCCCAGGTAGCGTTGGTTTGCTCCAGTGGCGGCAGGGGGCTTCCGTAAGCCAGCCCAGCTGAGCATCAGCCACCAGGTTCTGCCTCCGGCCTGAGCTGTTCCATCTGGCGTTAGCCCATAGGTGCCAACTCCATGGGTGCTCCGGGGCTGGAGCTCCCATGGGGAAAAGATGGTGGGTGCTGAGCACCCCCTTACAGCTCCTCCCCCTCCCCCCGTGCCTCCTGCTCGTTGCAATCAGCTGTTTCCCGATGTGCAGGAGGCTCCGTGGAGGAGTGAGGACATGTCCGGGGAGGGGGCAGAATGGGGTGGGGCCTGGGGGGTCGAGGACCCACCCAGCACCTTGGAAAGTCGGCGCCTGTGGGTTAGCCCCATCTCTCCCCATGGCCGGGAGACGCCTGAAGGGTGCAACCCAGGCTTGCCTCTTGTTATTGCGGCTAGAGCCTGCAGCCGAGATCAGAGCCAGGAGCTGCACAGACCCATAGCGAGCCGGCCCCCTGCCCCTAAGGGCTTGGCCTCGGAGCAGCCACTGGGCCGGGGGACGAGGAAGCTGTATTATCCCCCGGCACAGAGCGGGTGCTGAGCCCCAGAGATTTGGTGATTTACCCATGGGCGTCTGAGGCAGAGGTGGGAATTGAACTGACATCGCCAGTCAAGAGCTTTGGCCAGCAGACCAAGCTTCTGCTCCATCACTGGCCTCTCGACCGTGTGCCAAACCCTGCTCTGCGGCCCTGTGCGTTCACCCCCCACAGCAGCTGGTGGAAGGCCTCGGGCCTGGCCCCTTTGCCCCGGGCTCGGCTACGGTAGCCGCCCTTTCCCGGAGCAGCGCCCCCTGATGCGCAGCGGGGCGGGCCGGGCCTGCGATAAATGCTAGCCGTGGCGGAACCGGAGTCCATTACACGCGCCTGGCGGCGAGGGTGGCCGAGGTGAGCTGGAGCAACGCAGACGTCAAGTTCTTCCTGCCTCGGCTAACGCGCTCACAGCAAGCCGCTGGGCGATAGGGGCTGTTACTGCCGCTTTGGAGTGGGTCGGTCCGCGGGCGCCCCCATGCCCGCAGCGTGGCCAGCGCCGTGCGGCTGCCAGTGCCAGGCGGGGCTCCCGGGGGGCTTCCCCTGCAGGCCCAGACCCTGTCCACTGCTTCTCTCCGAGGTGCGGAGGAGCCCAGAACCTGGGGGCTCTGGCTGTGTGTGGGGTGGGGGGGTTGGGGGCTGGCTCCAGGGCCGTAGGGGGTCACCGATAGGCCTCATTGGAGGGGGCAGGGTGGCAGGCCTGGGCGGGGGGAGGCGGGGGGGGGGGGTCTTTGAGATGCACTGTCACGGTCAGCGGCTCCCTCGGGGCTAACAGCCCCTGGGGAAGTACTTACAGGCCCTGGGAACAGGCCCACGGTCTACCTGGCCCAGGCCTGCCGGGAAGCTGTCTCAGGCTCACCCAAAATTTATCCCCAGGCGGCTGCCGCTGCAGGCCTGGCTGGAGCCTGGGGTGCCAGGCGTCTTTAGGGTGGAGTCACGCAGGACAGAGGCAATGTGCCTGACTCCCAGAGCCCGGGGCAAAAGAATCTCAGGGGGGGTCCGTCCTTAGCACCCCCCAGCTCCGGAGCCTGCGGCGCGCATTTCTAGGCAGCCCGTACGTGTCACTAACGCCAAGCCTCGCCCTGGCTTGCTTGAGCCCTCGACGCCTCTATGCCCCCCGGCCTGTTTGCCAGCGTCCGGACACAGCCCTCTCCCCGGAAACGATCAGCAGGCGGGGCCAGGGCCAACGGCGCGGCAACCGCCAGCCCCGGGCCCAGGGGCGCATCGGCCCAGCCGAGCCAGGGGCGGGCTGAGCGCCTGCCCGCTCCCGCACGGGTTCCCCGGGCTGCTTCCGAGGCGGCTGTTGCCGGCACCAAAACCCGGGCCAGCGCCTCGGTTTTCTAATGAATCGTGGCAGGCGGCGGCGGCAAATTGGACACTGAAGGAATTTCATTAAGCGAGCGAGAGGCAGATTCCGAGAAGGTTTTTATTAAACCCAAGCCTGCCGCGATGCATATATTAGTTTGTATTATTTCTCACCATCTGCTAGTGCAAGCTCAAAGCTGCCCCACTGGGTCATTTATTGTCCTCCCTCCCCCCCCGCCCCGTTAAAGGAGCACGTGTCTGTGTGCGAAGGGGGATGTATCTGTCTCCTTGTGCCTCGTTCCGTCTGCAACCCGCTAATTTGTTGCCTAAAAAAACTCGAGACGCTCTCGGAGATCAGTTTCTGGCTCGGCAGCGCTGCTAATGCAATCGGATAGGCTCCTGCTCGCTCCTGCGCTTGCCCTCCATCTATCGTCTCCCGCTCTTGCTAGCTGGTTCCCGTTCCCTGTCTCCAGTGTCTGGTGCTCGCTCCTTTCGGCTCGCGCTCAGATCTCTGTCCTATCGGTCTGTCTATCTGGCGCTTTTCTGCAGCGCTCGTTGCCGGTACAAAAATGAAGAGCTGATTACATTTGTCCCTAGAGTACGCTGCTGGCTGCTCCGCCGTTACTCCACCCTCTCTCCCCAACGCCCTAATCTTCTCTTTTCGTCTCCCGCCCAGCATTGTCTGGCCATGGGAAATGGTTACAAGTAATCCTGTCGCCTTCACTGTTGTGGGAAGGGTTTTTCTGGCCCTCCCGTCTGGTCTCCTGCTGTCTCCCAGCCCACCGTGCGTACGACCTCCCCTGTGCGTGGCCCTACGTGCGATGTCACAGGGGCGCGTGCCATCAGCACAGACACTAGCCCAGGTACCCACATGCTCTCCTGGTGCTGCGCTGCCCTACCTTCCCCGGCAAGCACCCAGTAAAACAAACACAACCCTCCACCGTGGGAACAAAGGCAGCCCCACAGCACAAGGCAGGCTCCCTGAGGCGGAGCGCCCCACGCATTAGCATGGCCCTCACGTTGCTCAAGGGCATTAGAAATGCAAAGGAAGCTCAGCTTTCGGTGGCATTCACAAAGGCCAGTGGTTTCCAAATAAGCCTGGAGTCAGGCCCTTTCATCCTGTTTTAGGCACCTAAGTGTGCTCATGAAAGTGCCTAACTATGGAGCCAAATGCCTAGTTTTAAGTCCCCAGGCTTGGAAAGTTTAGTCTAAGTTCCCAGCCCTTTTCCTTGGGTAGATAGCCCTGAAAAATGTAAATTGATCACTAGGAACGCAGGAGTTGTCTGGGCCAACCAGACCATCAGTGCATTGAGAGCTGTGTCTCTGGTGTCAGGTGCCTCAGAGTCCCCACAAGGCATAATTACAGAATAACCTACCCATCAGGGAAGTTCCTTCCTGACCCCTATCAGTGAGGGGCTGGGTTTTGCCCTGAAGCATGAGGGTTTATATCCCTTAATACACCTTTTTAATCTTTCCTGCTATGATTGCGGACACTCTCATTGCCCATATAAAGGTCTAATCCTTGATTGTATCCCGATAAGCTCTTGGCCTCAGTGTGCTCTTGTGGCATGGAGTTCCTCGGGTTATCTATGATTTGTGTAAAATAAATTGCGTTCCCTTCTAGCACTTATAAATGTATTGTGGTTCGGTTTCAGTGTGAATGGATGTGATGCACATGTGCATGCATGTACACACACACACACACACAGCCCAATACAGCCGAACATAGCAAGGTGAGCGACCATAGCAAGGTGAGCATATGCAGGTTTGCAGTATCCTAGTCAATTTCATGTCAATTACATTCAATAAACTTTACTGGAATGTCGGGGGCTGCCAAAGTTCAATCACCTCCGTTTGCAGGCGAGGCCTTGGCGCTTGTAGTGATTTCCAGGCTCTGTCCGTGTGGGCCGATTGTTCGCTTCTAATCCCTTGGCTGGCTGCCCCATCTCGGGAAGCTAATTCTGCCTCCTTTTGCATGTTTCCCAGAACCAGGATGCCTCTGTCTTTCCAACTTCGGCATGGGAGAGCCCTTGGTTTGACAGATCATCCCTTACTGGGTTTCTGGTGGATCTTACATCTCCCAGGCTGGCTTCCCAGCTTGCCTTCGCTGCCTCTGGGCTGGCTTCTGCCTTCCCTAGTTCACGGCAGCAAGCCAATCTGCTAGAGCGAAGTGTTGGTGCAGGGATCTATAGCAATCTAGCCTCTCCATGGGTTTAATCTGCCCTTCCCAGAGGCTGTGTTCTGGTTGCCGTTTTCAGGGCTCGGGCGGGGCGTTTGAACATTCTCCGTTTCTCCCTGGGACTGTTCGGGTCCTAGGGTCAGCGTTATTTAAGACGGGGAGCTTCGTTGCATGCGAGTGAAGTGTGTTTTTCATGAATTTCCGCCTTTGATCTTCTCCTGCTTTGTGGTGGAAGGAGCATGTAGCGCTTATAAGACGAGTCTAGCAGCTCAGTGCCGCTTTGATTATATTGATTAGCAGAGAGAAATGCCCTAGTTCTGCTCTGCAGCCATGGACGAGAAAGTTTCTAGCTACTGTAGGTTTCATGCTGCATTTAGGGCTTTGTCCCATCCGCATTTAGGGCCTTATCCAGAGCCCATTGCAGGAAATAATACTAGTAATGAATACCTACTTTTCCACTTGTGGATCTCAAAGCACTTCACAAAGGAAGTTAGGGGCATTATGCCCATTTTACAGGATGGAGAAACCGAGGCACTAAGCGGGGAAATTACTTACTCACGGTCACCCACAGGCCAGCAACAGAGCCAGGACTAGAACCCAGGCCAGTGCTGTTTCCACTAGGCAACACTGCCAATTGACTTAGCTCAGGGGCCTTTTAATTGGGCCTGAGACTTTGCTCCTGTAAAATAGACTGGCAGAGAGAGAAGGTGGCCACCAGCCTTTGCTCTCGGAGACCAAACTTCAACTCCCTCTGCCCCAGGCTCCTTGGGTGAGTCACTTACCTTTGTGAGGGTCAATACAGATTGTGAGCTGTCCAGATGCTACAATGATGGGCTCCATATAAGTACCCAAGATAGGCAGGTGAGCTTGAAGGAGGAGGCTAATATAGATCCTTACGGGGTCTGGGGAGAGCGACCTAGACCACATTCCCTTTAGTTGGGCCTGATTTTGATCTTGTTTACACCCCTTTCACCCGAGAGTCCATCCTTCGCCTGCCCTTAATTACTCCTGGCTCCCAGCTGGATCAATGGGAGCCCCATCAGACCCATTGGCGCTACACTACCCAGGTGGGCTTGGTGGCTTTGCGGAAAAAGCCCCGGTTTTGTCTTTTCCCTGCTGATCCCCACGCGTGGAAGGAGGCCTCCGGCGTGAGGCTCTTTGCGAGGCTGCCTCGCGTGGCCGATCAGGGCATCACGGAGCCAGCCAGTGACAGAGCTGACATCTGCCCCCGGGAAGGCGCTGGCGACGCTGGAAAGGCTGGGGCTGCGCTCACATCCCTACACGCCCAGGTCTCCATTTGCATGCGGCTGGACTGGCCCGGCTGAACGGGGGCAGATGTTTTCCCACCAGTTCTGGTTTCAGGCTCGCCCTGGCTGCCAGATTGACTCAGACACTTCGCTAAAGCCTCTCACGCAGGCAAATCACTTCCCCTGCTCTGTGCGTTTTACATGTTTGTTCCGACGGCAGGTCTTGCGGGGGAAGATGTGGTCGGAAGGAGGAAGCTAATGCGGCTTGTGGGTTACGTTGGCACCGATCAGGTACAGTCTTGAGTGGGGGGTGAAATTAACCCTGAGGGCCACAAGTACCATCTGCCACGCTGAGCCTTACTGTGTGGGACTGGTGCCTAGGCCTCCTGCCCCGGGGTCACCCTCACGGAGTATGCTACAGACCTGTTTGCTGCTGCTAGTACAGACACAGCCAGGGTTGGACTGAGCCTCGGGGATCTGTACAGAGCCACATAAACGCACATGGATTCACGCACATATGCACACAACCAAACATGCAAGTCACACACAGGCATGCACCCATGTAAACACAGATGTGGACACACACACACAGGCATTCATACCCACAGACACACACCCTCCTACACAAACACGCAGCCTCTTCGTCTAAGCTGAGGCTTCATTCAGGGACTACCGTGCTTACCTTCAAATGAGTCATCACCCCTCCAGCTCCGTGCTCATCCGTCTTTCCCAGATGAAGCAGGGTCAGGCCTGGCCAGCATTTAGCAGGCAGAGCTCCGAGCGTGCTCCAGGAGACGGTCGTGCGGATCTGCTAAGTCGTGCTGTACTCTGCATTAGTGCTGAGCTAACGAGGCCAGGAGACCTCTGCAGCTGGAAATATTATCTCAGGGATGAGGCCTGAAAAACCAAGGTCCTGAACACCTGTGGTCATTAAAGATCCTCCAGCACCTTTTCTAAAAGCAGGCCTGTAAACCCCAATGTCTTGGACCAATTCCAGCATCGGTAATTACATCTTGCCTGCTAGTCCAGTGTGATCTCTCCTACCTAGGCTTGGAAGGCCGAGGGTTGTATCGGCAAATGGGAGTAAACATGGATTTCACAGGACACACACGCGCCGACGAAAAAAGAGCTCCATGGATGATCATTGAAATGAAGAGCTGGGAAAATAGAGCTGACACCTTCCTGGGGTCCCACCTTCATGTGTGTGAACCATGTTGTAATGCTGGCCGTAGGGGCTGCTATTTAGCTAGCTTTAACTGGCCTTAAACAATTATTGCCCGACTCCCTCGCCCTTGAGTTCCCACAACGGTGAACATTTGAAGCGATGAAAAAAAAATGCTTAAAACGCATCATTTTGCACAGCTGTGACCATGTGAATGGCTAAAAACCCGCTTAAAAAGAAACATCAATATTATCTGTCACAATTAGAGAAAACCAAACGCAAATGCTGCCAAGCCGACACAGACCACGGCGCCTCCTGGGCTGCGGCGTTGCTGGGAGCTGCGCGAGGGCTGTTGCGCTCCACCGCAGAGGTGGCCGCATTTGAGGGGCAAGGCAAGCAAGGCCTGTGGGCACGGATGATGAGAAAGCGACAGACAAGGCATTTGTTTTATGTCATGCCTGAGCAAACTCAGGAGGAGGCCCGTAGTAAGCAAGGGCCAGCGAAGGCGTGTCTTCACCAGCCAAGAGCGAGCGAGGGTGAGACACAAACGCACAGAGAGAGGAAGGACCATGCACAGCAGGTCAGTGGCAGAGTCAGGCATAGGTGACAAGGCGCCTAGCCTGGTGCTGTATCCACTAGACCTCACTACCCCCTAGAGGCACTGCGTAAGTGGCCGCACCGCCAGAGCACCTCATTGTGCTTAGAAAATGGGCTGGTTCTTTTTCAAATGGAAGGTTTCGATTGGAAGGGCGAAATAATCAGTCCGCAGCCAGGTCTGCAGGCTAGTTCGGCCCTATAAAAACAGGCTGTCTTTTCATTTGTATGCAGGGCTTGCCTGAAAAGTAACCGGCAAACTGCTCACTAGCCCTCTCCTTCTGCCTGTGGCTTAGCCTGCTTTCCATTAGCAGGTTCTTTGAAAAGGCCGGTTTAAGTGCCCCGCTGGCCAGAAGGGGCGTCCGTGCCAGGCAGGCACACGCTCAGCATCGGAAGCTACAGGAGCATCCCCGTTGTCAAAGCTGCCCGGGTGTCACCAAACCGGCATTCTAACCAACCGACCAAATGTGCTAGCTCAACCCCAAGCTATGGGCTGAAGGCAGGGCTCACCAGGGAAGCTCTGGCCTGTGCGATGCAGGGGATCAGATGGGAGGCTTGTAACGGCTCTGGGCCTAACCGCGCTGGCATTACTTGCAGACTCGGCTCCTTCGCCTTTGGCTTTACCTTCTGCGCTCGTCTCCCGCCGCGCTCACCCACGGCACCAGGCAGGAGCTCACAGGGTCTCAAAGCAGCCAGCTCCATTCACACGGCACCATGATCTGGGCTGAGATTGTCCAGGCAGCCGAAGGGAGTTAGGTGGCACCTTAAAGACGAACAGATTTATTGGGGCATAAGCTTTCGCGGGTAAAAACCCCACTTCTTCAGATGTTGCATCTGAAGAAGTGGGTTTGTTACCCACGAAAGCTTATGCCCCAATAAATCTGTTCGTCTTTAAGGTGCCACTGGACTCCTCCTTGTTTTTGTGGCTACAGACTAACACGGCTCCCCCGATACTTAAGGGAGTTAGGCACCCAACTCCCACTGAGCTCAGTAAAGCAGGAGTCTTTGTGTCTAGACTGGGCAGCCCTCAGGCAGCTGATGAGCAGACACACGCAGACCCTGTTGGCCTCCATGGGGCTGGGAACACTGCAGTGAGCGGGGGTTGCCAGGAGCTAGCCCGTCGCTTTCAAGCTGATATGATCCAGGCCATTCTGCCCCGAGGGGAGAGGATTATGGTCATTCCTACCACTCAGCTCCGACCCTGACACTTCCCAGCCAGCCATCGCCAAGCCCTTGCGAGAGTCTCTATCCCTCTTTCACAGGCTCAGGGACGGGACGGCCCAGATCCCCAAAGGGCTTTCGCTGCCTAGCTTCCTTTGGAGCTCTGGGCACAAGTGACTTGGCCAAGGACCCGCAGCTGGTATGTGGCAGAGGCAGGACTGAACTCCACATCCTTCCCAGGCACGTATCTGGAGCCAGTGCTAAGTGCGCCGGGCTGGGTGGGGCGCTTCACCTCCAGGTTGCTGGCTTGCACCCGCGCTGGGCTAATAGGGAGCAACCAACCATCCAATATTGGTGCCGCTCAGGGGCTTCCAGGGACCGAGCCAGCTGCCCCGAGTCCAGCTGGTCGGGAGAGTGTCCACCAGCATGGCTGGCTGCCCGTGGAGAAGCTGAGGCCTGAAGGAGACCCGCTGCCCCCTAGTGAAGGCAGTAGGGGAAAGTTGGCACTTGCTCTACCCTGTGGGTGGGATCTTCCATATGGATGGGGCACCACAGCTGGGGGGGGGGGAGGGGGAATCTTCCCCTGGCCCTACAGTCGATGCTCTCAGCTACTCCGCTGCAAACTCCCTTTAAGTCACGGCAGATCTCAGCCCCACTGGCCATGGCAAAGTCCACCTGGCAAGGGTGGTAGCCCTGGGTACCAGGGGCATTTCCCACTGGGTTAGTCCCAGAGCTGGATAAGCCGCAGCCTGGTTCTTTGGTGTCGGGGCGGATTCCCCTCCTCCCACCCTCGGGGAACCCCCCGGGGCAAAGGAAAGCAAAGAAAGCGATGCTGGGAGGGTGGAGGGGGGGGTCCAGTCTTGTAAACAGAACTTTATTGGCAGGGGGAACCCCAGAGTTATACAGAGAAGAGTTGACTGCTGTCGCATGCATGGCCTGGACAGGTTAAAAGGAGAAAGGTCACGGGGGGGGGGGGCACAGGTCACAAGAGAACTTGCATTGTACTGGACCACTCGCTTTGCACCGGGGTGGCTCCTTGAGGGCTGCATGCCTCGCACGCCTTATTTACAGAGGTGGGCAGCAGGCGGCGGCTTCCCCTGGGGGCAGGTAGAGACGCCCTCGGTCTTGTCCCCCTCCACAGCGCCACGTTCCCCTCCCCTCTTCCCCCAGGCCTGGCTCTGCTCCCTCCTCAAACTCCCCAGGGGTAGGGATCCAGCCCCCCAGCCTCCCTTGGGAAAGCAGGGGCCTGGCTGGCGGGGCCCAGGCTCGGCAGTGGGCCGGGGCAGAAGTCACCGACTTCCCAGAGCTTTGGCTGCCATTTTAAGCTGGCCTGGGCAGCGTGTGGGCAGGATCCGTCCAGGTGCAGGCTAACCGGGCTGGCAGCCTGTGCACGGTATACGCTGCGCCCACGGGGCTGCACCCTGTGCGCGGTATACGCTGCGCCCACGGGCCAGCACCCTGTGCGTGGTATACGCTGCACCGACGGGCCCGCACCCTGTGCACGGTATATGCTGCACCGACGGGCCCGCACCCTGTGCGTGGTATACGCTGGATTCGCACAAAGTGCCCAGCCCCCTGCCACTCCCATCCGCCTGGCACTCTGGCCCCAAGACGGTGCCAGGTGAGAGCTGGGCTTTGCCATCCCTGCTGGAGAAGGCCAAGGGCAGGGGTGGGGGGGCGGGCTGCAGGCCAGCTCTACCCTCCCCCAGCCCAGCGAGCACATTTTGCTGCCTGCCCCCACTTCCCATCCAGCACCAAGGAGGTCACCCCCTCCCTCAGGTGTCTTTCCTTGCCTTGGCCCCACGCTGCCAGTCCTTCCCCTTTGCTGGGGTGGGCAGAGGGTCCGGCCTCCAGGGCTCTGGGTCTCATGCCCTGCTTGCCCCGGTGGGCAAAGGGGACCAGCAAGGCCGCACCCAGCAGCAGGATCTGACCTTGGACCCAGTGCTCCAGCTAATGGGCCCAGAGAACCTGGCTCCCGCCCCCAGCCCAGCCCCTGTGGCCCCAAGGGGGCTGGGGACCTCGTTTCAGTGGCTTTTGTGCTTGTGGCTGGCCATGCCGAAATGCCGTGGGGGAAGCCGTCCCTTTCAGCGCTGTGGTCTGAGTGGGGTGCAGGGTACCTGGGGAGCAAGTGAATCCCCCCCTCCCGCCCGCCGACTTTGCACCCCCAGAGAGGCTGGGAGAAGCAGCTGAGCATCGGGGCGACCGTCTGAACCAGCCCCATCGCCCGCAATCTCCACTGGTCCCCATAGCCGCCACCAGGAGCGAGTGTAGACGAGAGCTGGTCCCCAACCCTCAGCTCTGAGCCTCCCGCCGAACCCTTGGGGAAGACGAGAGCTGGAGGTGCCCCGGCCATTCGCAGCTCAGGCCCGGAGAGGCTGCCCACGTGCCAGCAGGGGGCAGCGCCAGGCACGCACACAGACACACCAACGCCCGGCCACGTTATCGGGCGCTCCCCGGGCCCACAAGCACCGCGCCGTCTCCAGGATCGGCGCCAGCAGCTGGGCTCCAATCTGTGCTTTAGAGAGATGGGGGCAGGAGCCAGACTTCCCGGAGAGCCCCTTCCCCGCCTGGCTGCGGGTGGGCGGAGGCGAGCCCTGGGAGGGGAACAGCAGGGGATCTGCCGGCAACACCCCGCCTGCTGCCCCGGCACAGCCGGAGATGCTCCCGACCCCTGGCCCGAGAGACGTCTCCGCGCTGGAGGGATTGTGCAATTTGTGACAGAGGAAAGGAAAGAAAAAGAAAGCCCCCCCCCCCATAAAACAAAACGACAAACAGGCCAAGATCCCATCCTGGAAACCCTTACGGAATCTGCGCCAAAGCAGAGCAAGCCACACCCCCGGGGCCCCTTCCCGCCTGGCAGGCGGTAGAAAATCAGCCCCCAAACGGGTTTAAAACAACGACAAAAAAGATTGTGCTTCCTATTGTTCCAGAGACATACGCCCCCGCTTCCCGCCCCCCCCCCCCACTCCCCGGGGGACTTCGCTATCCCTAAGGCTACATTTGTGCCAATCCTCTGCCCCCCCCCCCCCCCCCCCGCCCCTGGCGCAGTCGTCTCCACCAGAGCGAAGGGCTCCTGCCAGAATCGGGCGGTGCGTGACCGACGGCATCATGGCACGGGGGGCGATGTGGGGAGGCAGCCAGGAACCATTTCGCCAGCCAGTTCAGAGGGGCCTCGTTGGGACTGCTTGGCCTTGCCCGGCGGCGTATGCCCCGGCCGAGGGAGTGAGCTGTGCCCCCCGCCCACCAGGGAGCAGTGCCCGCCCTGCACTCAGGAATGAACATCTGGGGTGGGAGGAAACGGGCCGTGGGGAGAACAGCCGAGCGAAGGGGGCAGCATCAGGAAATGCCGCAGGGAAGGAGGATGGAGTTTTTTTGGGGGAGCGTAGCGGTAACTCTGCTGCCGTGTCAGACCAACGCCACCCGCTGGCATCTACCCGGCAGGGTGATACCCGGCTGGCCTGGCTGCAGAGAGGCAGCCGGACGGGCCATCGGGGAGCCAGGGCAGATCGGTCCCAGCCAGGGCAGATCGGTCCCAGCCAGGCGGAATGGGAACACCCCCCACCCCCTACCCCAGCCTCCGCGGTCCCCTCTCTGCTGGCCCACCGGGCTAACTGGGCTGGCAGGGAAGCCAACAGGCCTGATTCACTGGAGGTCCAGTGACCACGCCACAGAAGCCCTGTCCTGGGATAGACAGAGGGGGTCTTGCCCCCTCCCAGCGCAGGGCAGAAGGGGCGCTGCACCCGGTCCCATCCCTGCCAGCATGGGGCAGAAGAGGCGCCGCCCACCGCAAGTGTAGGAACGGGCCCAGCCCTTGCCAGGTGCGGCCAGAAGGGGTACCCAGGCCCTGTGCCCTCCCAGCAAGAGGCAGAGGGGGACTTCAGGCACTGGCAGGGACCGGGCAGTGTCAGATGGGGGGGGCGGGAACAGAGGGGAACTCTGGCTTTGGCCCCTCCCAAAAGGAGAGAGGAGAACTCAGACCCTGGGGAGGCCGCTCTGCGCAGGGGGTGTCAAGGAGCAAGTCACCCACTCATTAAAAGACCTCGCACCCCCACCCTTTACAGTACACATACGAGGAGGTGACGAGCCGGGTGGGGTGGGGGGAGCCCCAGGTTCACCGGGGCCTTTTCCAGCTGCCTTCCACCCCCTCGCGCTGCTTTGTTCTATCTCTGGTGATGACGAAATCCTGCTTGGAGGGGCCCCAATCCTGCCTAGGTCCCGCTGAAAAGGAGCGAGTGGGGCAGGTTGTGGGGAGAAGAGTCCAGTGAGGAAGCACCAGCTGCCAGAGCAAACGCGGAGACCCCCACCCCCCGCTCCCGGCCCCACAACTGGCTCCTCTCCAGCGCCCCCTACAGTCATTTGCCGGAGACACCTGGATCTCGGGCGCGTCTCCCTGGATGGGAGCAAGGCTCCCTATGCTCCGCCCCCTCCACTGAAACCCCGCCCCCAAGAGGAGGCGATACAACCAAACCACACCCCCTCCCCGGCCGGCTCCTATTTGACGGAGGGAGTCCGCTCGATGCCGTACTTGAGGAGGCGGCTGAGGTCCGTGAGGGTGTGCTGGCTGCCCAGCGTGGGGGCCCGCGGGGGCCCGGCGTGCCGGCTGTACCCCCCCGGGTTCTCCGCGCTGTTGAACGTGTGGTTCCGCTTGAGGTGGGCGGCCGCCTTGCTGGCCGCGTTGTTGCTGTTGAAGTTCAGCGTGTCGGGGTTCCAGCGGCCGCCGTCGGCGTAGTCCCCGGCCTCCCCGCTCGGCGCCGACACCACCCGGCGCCGGTCCGGGCTGTCGTGCGGCGTGATGGGGAAGTCGCCACAGGAGCTCCGGCCCACGCCGGGCCGGTGGGAGGGGGGCGGCGGCTGCTGGGCCCTGGGCCCCTCGCCGCGCTCCCGGCCCCCGCTCACCGGCAGGTAGTGCATGTCCAGGGAGGAGTCGCTCGCCTCGTCCTCCAGCTCTTGGTCCATGAGCATGGAGTGGCAGACGGGGAGGACGCGCCCGGCCCGGAGGTGGTGGGGCACCGGGGCGTGGCTGGCGTGCAGCAGGATGACGGAGGAGCCGGCGCAGGGCGGCTCGCGGATGGCGGCGTTGATGAGGTTGTGGCTCTGCTCCCAGCTGCAGTTCTGGAGGCTGCCGGGGCAGCGCTTCTGCTGCAGGGGGGTCTGCTCGGGGGTGGGCAGCACCCCCGAGTCCAGGTCGTGCTGGCTGACCTTGAGGAGCCCCTTGGGCCAGCCGTTCTGCATCAGCGGGGCCAGGAGGTTCTCGGGCGGGCCCCCCCGGGCCCGGCGCTCGCCCAGCCGGCTGACGCTCACCACCGACTCGCCGTGCGACAGCATGGTCTCCTTGTCCTTGCGGCGCGCCAGCTCCTTGCGGTCCCGGTGCCCGATGAACCAGCACACGCTGAAGCCGGAGATCACCGCCCCGATGACGAAGGCGGCCACGGAGGAGATCACCAGCAGGTTCACGGAGACCAGCCCGTCCGGCTCCTCCACGAAGCTCTCGGTCACCAGCCCTAGGGCGGAGGAGGAGCGGGTGAGCGCACGGGGCGCAGGGCACAGCCCGGAGCCAGGCGGCCTGGCGTGGTGGCACCGTGCGCTCGCCCTGCGCTTCCGGCAATCAGAGTCCAAAGGGCACCAGGACCGCGGCGCTAGCCGGGATCTGGCAGCGTGAGCTTCCCCGCAGCAGTGCCCTGCCCAGGCCAGCTATACCGTGAGTTCCCCATGGCAGCCCCGCACTCATGTCAGCTGGGGGGCCAGCCGTGCAGGCTTCCCCACTGCAGCTCCCTCCTCTGCCCCCCAGCCAGCGAGCACGGGAGCGCTTACCCTCACATTCCCCGAGGTGCGAGGTGCTGCCTCCGGCGATGTCCTGTTCGAACACAGCCCTGCAGAGGAAGAGATCAGTCAGAGGGAGGAGACGGGCCCGGCTGGCTCAGCACTCGGGTGGGAGACAGCAAACCCGGAGCGCTAAGGGGCGGGCTCCCTCCCATCTGAGCCAATGCAGGGCCTGGTGTTGGGGTGTGTGTGTGTTGGGAATAGGAGGGGAGCTGGCTGAATAGGGGGCACTTCACCCCTGCAGCCAGTGCAGACCCCAGGGTAGTGCTAGGGGGTGCTAGTCGGCGGTGTTAGGGGCCTGGGGCGGGGCTGCTGGGGGCCCCATGGCTGCTGACACGTGGAACCGAGTCTGGTCGTTACAGATTCCTGCCGAGGGAATTCCATCCGCCGCCCCCACAAACTACCCCAGTGACGCCAAATGGAAATGACACGCCCCTTGGGGGGCAGTGCTCCGCATGGGCTGGGCCGGCGAACACAGCAGCACCAGCAAAAAGGGCTCATGCTCCCAGGGATGGTGGATGGTCCCCCATCCGTGCTCCGGGCCTCAATAGACCCCCCCCCCCCCCAGCAAATCCCTCCCCTCTCCGTAATCTGGGGTTTGGTCCAGCCCTATGTCCGTGGAGCACCCTGGGAGGGGGCTACTCCCCAGAACACCCCAAGGGGCTGCTGGCCTCTGAGCATCTCTCCTTTATCCCTGGATGCCTAGCAAGGGGCAGGGACATGGGGGTCTCCGGACAGGAGAGGGCTGAGATGCTGCACGAGGAAAAAGATCCCAGGATCCTTTCGGCAGCAAAACTCTGGGCAAAACCTCTCCCCTGGGCACCGAATTCTCGCGTGGGGCCCACGTGCCATTACCGTCTGACGGGGCCTGGGTGTGAGATGAGTTTGCTGGTTCTCAGCCCAGCTCTTAGCAGGAGTTGGCTGCGCAGTGGTGCCCCAGGCCAGCAGGCTCAGCAGAGAGGCCAAAGACGCAGGGAGGTGGCCCCTCCAGATCAGGGTGGAGGCAGAGTAGCAGGGCAGAGAGGTGGAGGCTCATCCCGCGGTCTGGGCTGCCCCAGCTCCGCACAGGTCCCCGGTCTCTAGGGCCGGTAACCCGGCACCACCTGCAGCAGCCCACTCCCATCATGGCAGCTCCCTATCCCCAGCCCTGGAGGGGTCCTCGCTGGCCAGCTTTACCTGGTGCTGGTTTCCAGGAAGATGCAGGAGCCCTCGGGGGTCCAGCCGCAGTAGGGGTCCCGGCTCCCGAGGCAGTTCCTGAAAGCCGGCAGGAAAGGGGGCTGGTTAGAGAAGTCCACGTCCCGGCACGGTGGATCGCGGGCGCCTGGTCCGCAGTCGGGGTGGGACAGTTCCCAGGGACTTGGGAGAATGCCGCATCCGGGGCGACAAAGACGCCGCGCGCTGACTATTAATAACGAATGAACTGGCATGTACGTAGACAGCGTGGGCTGGGGGGTCAGGGGCTGGCCGGGCCCTCAGGACGCCTGGGTTCTCGTCCCAGCTCTGCCACGGGGGGATCTAGGGCAAGTCACTTCCTCTGTTTCCCCTCCCACCTTTTGTGCTGTCTGCGAGCCCGTATGAGCAGGGGCCGTCTCGCTCTACGCCCAGCGCCTGGCACCATGGGGCCCCGATCTCTGGTGGGGGGTCTAGGTGCAGCCGCATACAAATAATGACCCCTACAACGCTCCATTACAAGGACACTGGGATTACAAAGCCCAGCACTCCCCAGGTAGGAAGCGGCCGCATTAATGCCCTAGTGTGTCTGCATTGTGGTCCCGTCCTTAAGGATCACAGGCTATTTTGAACCCAGGCTCCCCTGCTTCATGCAGCTCTCGGTTGGCTCTCAGCTCCGGGGGACGGAGGGCGCGTCTGCTCAGGCGGGTGGCGGGCCCTCGTCCGAGCTGCAGCAGATGGCAGGGAAGGGGCCCAGAATACTCGGGAGGCCCCCTCGTGCCCACCCCATGCAGCACAGCCCAGGAGCTGATGGACAAAGGCTCCAGAGGGTGGGAGAAATTCCCCCCCCTTCCCCCCCCACCCATTTGGTTGATCCTTCAGTGGTGGTTGTCCTGGAAAAATCACATGCTGCCCTCGGCTCCCAGAGCTTTAATTCGCCAGGAGCTTCCCTAAGGGGCCGGGTATTAAGCCGAGACGTTCTGAATAATTGTGTCTCGGGCTCTGATAACGAGGCAGGGGAATGTCGCGGGCGAGGACACCGGCTCTCGGGCCCCGCCACGTGTGGCATTACTTGTGGGGCAGCTTGGCTCCTCCAAGGGGAACTCGCCCCCTGCCCCCCAGAACTGCAGTCATGGGACAGCGGGGACGAGAGATGGGGAACAGGCTCTGGGGCAGAGCCAGGGTGATCCCACGTTGCGGGAAAGTGGGTTTGAACCCCTCCTGCCCCCAATGTTATGTTCATGCCCCCACCCCACAGAGAAAGGTAGAGCCAGGCTGAACCCCCAACCAAGTCACGTCGCAACCTTCTCAGGGGTTTCCATGCAAAACCAGGGAGAAGGTTGTGTGTGGCGGGGGAGGGGTGCTCTACAGAAACCCTGCCCACTGCCAGAAACCCCGCCCATAACCAGAAACCCCACCCACTCACAACCCCAGGCCACTGAGCCGTGGGGGCAAGAGCTGAGAATGAGAAACTCACTTCATGCAGCCCGAGTGCTGCTGGCACCGGGCAGTGGGCACCCTCACCACGCACGGCGGGAAGGCCAGCAGTAAGGACCCCGTGGCTTTGTCCAGCTCCATGCCCAAAAGCTTCCTTTCGTCCTCGCTGTCTCGGCCGCACCTGCAGACAGACCCAGGGGAAATCTCAGTCCACCCCATGTCCCAGAGGAGAGCCCGCCCTGACCCTGGGGAGTGGCCAGCGTGTGACTGGGACTGGTCCCCAGGAGGGCACGGGGTGGAGGGACCTTTTGCGTCCTTCCCAACGGGCAGAGAACTGAACCAAAGCCCCACGCTCCTCCCCCCACCTGTGAGAAAGTGCCAAATCAGGCAAGGAAACCGAGGTCCCTTTGTGCTGCAGGAGATGGGGGGGTCCCTCGATGGATCGTGGGGAGGGATTCACTCTCCAGTGCTTTCAGGGAGGCCTAAGAGCCGGGGACTGATCGCACCCTGCGTTGGGTGCACGTGGAGGCAAGGGCACAAAACGTGAACTCAGAGTGCGTGCGGGAGCCACTACAAATCTGGCCCCCTCTCGGAATCCGACTTCTGCACCAGGGCCTGAGAATTACGTGGGAGACCGCGACAGAGACCTGCCCAGGCAGGTCTAGAACCCGCGGCGCACCATCGGCTTGCTCGTTCACCCTGGGGGGGTGGGGGGGTGTTCATGAGGGGTCTCTGCCGAAAGCTAAGTACGAGCCGATCGGCACAGCCAGGGCGAGATGTTTGGAGAGGAAGGCGTTGCAGAGAGACGTAACATGGAGGAGATCAGCTTTGACATGAAGCTTGTCCCCAGAGGCGAGGTGGCCGACTGAATCAGTCGCCCCGAGTTTACTGTCTGGATTTACAAAGACTCAAGTACCCCAAGAAAAGTCTCGGCAGAGGGGACCCCTCGGGGCAAGAGACGAGAGTCTGTAACTGCAGGAGACGAGAGGGCACAAGATTTTATCCGCTACGGAGGAGACACGCTAGCGTCGGGTGGATCCCAGCTTTCTGGGCCGGCAAGTGCTGCACAGACTCACCATTTGGGTGAGAAATACCTTGTTAGCCAGGAAAGCAGCTTGTTAATAAGTATAGGCTGGAGACTGGGTTTTAGGTCTAAAACCCAGTCTCCAGCCTACACTTTTCTCCTTTTTCTTTTACCTGTAACCTTATGTTTCCAAATCCTTGTACTTGCTGCTATTGGAGTGTCTGTCTCAAGCTCTGTGAAATACACTTTGCTTTGGGGTTCCTACAGACACGTCTACATGCCCCGTGCTAAGGAGAGGGCAGAACCAAGAGGAAGCCAGTACCCCGGGGAGCGCTGCGGGTGTCCAGACGCAAGGGACTGGGCACTCCAGTGCCACAAGGGTAGCAGCTGGGGAGCGTAACACCAGATAGTTGGGGAGAGTTTCCCCAGGTGGGCCCAGACAAGGCTCCCTGATGCTGTGAGAAAGCCGCAGTGACTCACCTTAGTATCACAGAGACTCGGATCCATCCGCCCAGGTGCTTACATGGGATTTCCCGTTCTCTGACTGGCATCTCTGTGTCCCCAAACCCCCTCCATCCTGTTTAACTTCATTCCCATCCCCTGGGTGCCACTGTTCCGCGAGCGCTAGCCGCGCCTAGGCCGGGTCCGTGCCTACCTGCCGGGGTGGTAGGTCTCGAACTCCTCCAGAAGCAGGCTCTGGCTCCCGGCGCTGACGGCTGTGGGGCTGGCACTGACGTTGGGCGTGATCAGGAACTTGAGGATGGTGCCGGTGTTGGAGCCCAGGAAGGCCACGGTGCGATTGCCCCAGGGCCCCGCCGCATTATCCACAGCAATTTTACGGAGCTGATACCTGCAGAGCGGGGGGGTGGAAGTGGGGTCGCTCATTATTGTTCATGACAGCTGAGGTTCAGGAGACGTCCCAGAGAAGAGGTGATGCCATCAGGTGAGGGGGAGCAAGGCAGGAGGAAGGGGAGATGGGATAGTGTCCCAGGGTTAACACATCTAGCGTGGATCGGACTCTGCCCTCCTGCTAGTGTGTATGGGAAATCTACGTCCCCACCCAAACCCAACCCACATCCCAACCAGAATCCACCCAGATCCCAAACTGAACTTGATCCAGATCCTAACCAGAACCCAACCCACATCCCAACCAGAATCCACCCAGATCCTCATGAGAACCCAACCCAGATCCCAAACTGAACTTGATCCAGATCCCCATGAGAACCCAGCCCAGATCCCAAACTGAACTTGATCCAGATCCCCATGAGAACCCAACCCAGATCCCAAACTGAACTTGATCCAGATCCTAACTAGAACCCAACCCACATCCAAACCAGAACCCACCCAGATCCCCATGAGAACCCAACCCACATCCCCATGAGAACCCAACCCAGATCCCCATGAGAACCCAGCCCAGATCCCAAACTGAACTTGAGCCAGATCCTAACCAGAACCCAACCCACATCCAAACCAGAATCCACCCAGATCCTCATGAGAACCCAACCCAGATCCCCATCAGAACCCAACCCAGATCCCAAACTGAACCTGAAGAAACAACAGTCCAAGAAGGTGTACACACATCTACACAGCCCCACACACACACCCCAGGCATCCATACACACGCCAGAAGCCCATGCATCATTCACCCAGAGCAGAACTGCCCAGATCCTATATGCATTCCGGACACAATCCCTCTCCACACAGCGGGGACATCCCCGCTTCCACACATTTACACACTCGCACACCACGGGTGGGCACAGACACCCCTGCACCACTCCAACGGCTTCCTTGCTATGCAACATACATCCACCCGGCTCCAGGCACAGACAGACAGACCCCCGAACCCATAGACAGACAGACCCCCGAGAAAGGCCCCCGGAAGCTGAGCTAAGGCCAGGCAGAGGAGAGGAAGAGATTTTGGTGGGTATCACAACCTCTGCAGAAAGCCGCAGCTAAACAAAAGGCTCCTTGTCTCTCTCCCCCCCCCCCCCCCCCAAAAGGGTCAATTAGAATAAAAGTTTTCTGTTGTCTCATTACAGCTGTAATTATCAGCACCAATGAACTCCGGCTGTTTTGCATTTTCGCAGAGCTGGTACCATGGGGTGAGGATTGGGAGGCACTGTGCTCCCCACCCCCTTTCCTGCTCCCTCCCGCCGGCACGCCATCACGGCCCGGCTGGCGACCGCATGCCCCCTGGCATGTGCACTGGTCCCCGTCCCCGTCCTCCCCGCCGCCGGCATACACACCCCCACACGTGCGGTGCAAGCTCCCCGCCACACCCCGCTGCACTTCCCCTTTCAGCGCCTCGAATCCCAGCGCCTGATCCATCTGCCCATCCACACGAGCCCCCAGAGCCTCCGCTTGGGAGCTTCTGGCTTGAGAGCCAGGGAGTGATGCTTGATTAATTCCACATAAAACAGCAATTAAGGCAGATTTAATTAGAATGAGGCAATCTCGGCAGCAAAGTTTAGAAGATTTATCAACCCTCTTGGTACACTCGATCCTCGCGCAGGCACACACACACACACACACACACACAAGTGCACATGTAACACCCACCCACTCACAAATGCACATTTACACACTGCTACATGTGTAAGAGCATGCATACACACACAAGTGCATATGTACACCCATGTGCATACAAATATACATATCCACGTGTTCACACACTCAGGACTGCACTCACGCACACAAGTGGACATGTACACACATACACACACACTAAGTGTGTGTGTACACACACAAGTATATATGTATATGTGTACATACTCTCAAGTGCACATGTACGCACCCAAGTGTAGACCCACACTCACAAGTTCACATGTACGCACACATGTCCACACTCACAAGTGCACACATACACATGCATACACCCACTCACAAGGGCACGTGTACATACAGAAGTGTACATGTACACATGTGCACATACACACTCAGTTGCACGCATTCAGACACATGCACACACTTACACACTCGCAAGTGCACATATTCACACACACATGTACACATACCCTTCGTATCATTTATCTCCCTCTAAGGGAAATCATAGAATCATAGAAGATCAGGGTTGGAAGGGACCTCAGGAGGTATCTAGTCCAACCCCCTGCTCAGAGCAGGACCAACCCCAACTAAATCATCCCAGCCAGGGCTTTGTCAAGCCTGACCTTAAAAACCTCTAAGGAAGGAGATTCCACCACCTCCCTAGGGAACCCATTCCAGTGCTTCACCACCCTCCTAGTGAAATAGTGTTTCCTAATATCCAACCTAGACCTCCCCCACTGCAACTTGAAACCATTGCTCCTTGTTCTGTCTTCTACCACTACTGAGAACAGCCGAGCTCCATCCTCTTTGGAACCCCTCTTCAGGTAGTTGAAGGCTGCTATCAATCCCCCCTTCCCTTCTCTTCTGCATACTAAATAACCCCAGTTCCCTCAGCCTCTTCTCATAAATCATGTGCCCCAGCCCCCTAATCATTTTCGTTGCCCTCCGCTGGACTCTCTCCAATTTGTCCACATCCCTTCTGTAGTGGGGGGACCTAAACTGGACGCAATACTCCAGGTGTGGCCTCACCAGTGCTGAATAGAGGGGACTAATCACTTCCCTTGATCTGCTGGCAATGCTCCTACTAATGCAGTCCAATATGCCGTTGGCCTTCTTGGCAAGGAGTGCACACTGCTGACTCATAGCCAGCTTCTCGTCCACTGTAATCCCCAGGACCTTTTCTGCAGAACTGCTGCTTAGCCAGTCAGTCCCCAGCCTGTAGCGGTGCATGGGATTCTTCCGTCCTAAGGGCAGGACTCTGCACTTGTCCTTGTTGAACCTCATCCGATTTCTTTTGGCCCAATCCTCTAATTTGTCTAGGTCACCCTGGACCCTATCCCTACCCTCCAGCATATCTACCTCTCCCCCCAGCTTAGTGCCATCCGCGAACTTGCTGAGGGTGCAATCCATCCCATCCTCTAGATCATTGATGAAGATGTTGAACAAAACCGGCCCCAGGACTGACCCAGTCCGCCGAGACAGAGGAACGAAGGGGGACTCCAGTCCTGCTTAACACTCAATCCGCCCTCCATAAACACCAGCCCAGCCATGCCCGTTGGCTTTCTGCTCCTGGCTGAGCTCGGTGGCAGCCAATCCAGCTGTGGCCTGGGCCCCCTGGAAGCGTGGCCGAGGGGGCGGGTTTCTCACCGAGTCATGCTGCGGATGATCCACGGGGCCTGGCCCAGGGAGGGCACCGACTCGTCCATCAGGGGATGCGTCTTCACGAAGTTGAGGATCTCGTCCGGGAAGGAGCTGGAGGAGTTGTAGCGCATGCCGGGGGCCGCGCAGCACCCGGGACTGCGGGGGGCAGAGGGGGAGGCAACGGCTGAGCGGCACGTGTCTCCCCACCGCCCGCCCGCAAACCTCAGCCCCTCCCGCCCCTTTGTGTCCCCCCTGGAGGGTGCAGCCGCCAGCCGCGCCCTGGGGGAGCAGGAAGCTGGGGCGGGGGGGTGGGGGTGACCAAGGGATCATGAACTGATCGTTCCCACTGTCGCCCCCTAGGCCCTGTGCGGGGGCAGATCCCAAACCCTCGATCTGACTGCATGGGCCACAGGGGACGCTGGAGGTGGGGGTGGTGAGGGGGACACTCTAAGACTCAGGGCCATGGGGGAGGGGGTGATACTCTAAGACACAGGGCCGGCGGTGCGGGATGGGGGGACAACCCAGGACTTGGGCGGGGAGGGGGGACATCTCAGGACTGAGGATGGACACCCCAGGACATGGGGACCAGAGTGGGGGAAGGACACTCCAGGACAGAGGATGGGGAAGGAGAGGGACCCCCCCAGGACACAGGACCCAGGGTGGGAGAGAGGAAGGACCCCCCAGGGGAGGGGAGGGACCCCCCCCAGGACACAGGGCCCAGGGTGGGAGAGTGGAAGGACCCCCAGGACCCAGGACAGGGGAGGAACCGCCCCAGGACACAGGGCCCAGGGTGGGAGAGGGGAAGGACCCCTCAGGACCCAGGGGAGGGGAAGACCCCCCAGGACACAGGGCTCAGGGTGGGAGAGTGGAAGGACCCCCAGGACAGGGGGGAGGGATAGCTCAGTGGTTTGAGCATTGGCCTGCTAAACCCAGGGTTGTGAGTTCAATCCTTGAGGGGGCCATTTGGGGATCTGCGGCAAAAATTGGGGATTGGTCCTGCTTTGAGCAGGGGGTTGGACTAGATGACCTCCTAAGGTCCCTTCCAACCCTGATATTCTATAATTCTATGACCCAGGACAGGGGAGGAACCCCCCCAGGACACAGGGCCCAGGGTGGGAGAGTGGAAAGACCCCCAGGACACAGGGGAGGGGAGGGACGACACAGGGCCCAGGGTGGGAGAGGGGAAAGACCCCCAGGACAGGGGAGGAACCCCCCCAGGACACAGGGCCCAGGGTGGGAGAGGGGAAGGACCCCCAGGACACAGGGGAGGGGAGGGACCCCCCAGGACACAGGGCCCAGGGTGGGAGAGGGGAAAGACCCCCAGGACCCAGGGAAGGAACCCCCCCAGGACACAGGGCCCAGGGTGGAAGAGGGGAAGGACCCCCCAGGACCCAGGACAGGGAAGGAACCCCCCCAGGACACAGGGCCCAGGGTCCAGCCCACCCAAAGCCCGTGCCCTCCGCCTTGGCAGCCGGCCCCCTGCGGGGTCCTGGCGATACCCATGGGCCGTTGCCCAGGGGGTGTGCCGTCCACTCACCGCGGCTTCGGCACCATCTCCTCCGGCACGGGAGTCCAGACGGACTCGGGGGATTTCTGCTCCCGGAAGCGCCCCTCAAAGACAGACGCTACCTGTGCCATGTCGAAGGCGCAGACCGCTGAGCCGGGGATGCTGCAGAGACGGGGCCATGAGAGCCTTGTCGCTGGCCCAGCACCCCGCCCCCGACTCCTGCCGCACGGCCGGGACTCCCCCGCCAAGGCCACAGAGGACGTCATGGGCCTGGGCTGAGCAGCTCACTAAGGACGTGGGTGAATTTTTGGGGGTGTCCCGACGGTTCTTGTCTGGGGCCGGGGCTGAATTCTGCTTTGACTCTGCGCTGATCCTTTGTTGGGTTCTGTTTGGGATCTAGTCCTGCTTGAGATCTGGTTTGGTGTCTAGGCCCAGCTCTGTTTGGGATCCATTTGGGGTTGGGTTCTGTCTGGGATCCAGTCTGGAGCCTGGGCCGGGTTCTGTCTGGGATCCAGTCTGGGCTGGGTTCTGTCTGGGATCCAGTCTGGAGTCTGGGCTGGGTTCTGTCTGGGATCCAGTCTGGAGCCTGGGCCGGGTTCTGTCTGGGATCCAGTCTGGGCCGGGTTCTGTCTGGGATCCAGTCTGGAGTCTGGGCTGGGTTCTGTCTGGGATTCAGTCTGGGCTGGGTTCTGTCTGGGATCCAGTCTGGAGCCTGGGCTGGGTTCTGTCTGGGATCCAGTCTGGAGCCTGGGCTGGGTTCTGTCTGGGATCCAGCCTGGGCTGGGTTGTGTCTGGGATCCAGTCTGGAGCCTGGGCCGGGTTCTGTCTGGGATCTAGTCTGGGCTGGGTTCTGTCTGGGATTCAGTCTGGGATCCAGTATGGGCTGGGTTTGGTCTGGGATCCAATCTGGAGCCTGGGCCAGGTTATGTCTGGGATCCAGTCTGGGATCCAGTCTGGAGCCTGGGCCGGGTCCTATCTGGAATCCAGTCTGGAGCCTGGGCCGGGTCCTGTCTGGGATCCAGCCTGGGCTGGGTTCTGTCTGGGATCTAGTCTGGGCCAGATTCTGTCTGGGATCCAGTCTGGAGGCTGGGCCAGGTTTGGTCTGGGATCCAGTCTGGGCCAGGTTCTGTCTGGGATCCAGTCTGGAGCCTGGGCTGTGTTCTCTGCCCAGCAATCTGGCCCCCCCGTCACACAAAGCTGTGTCAGACCCACACCGCAGCTTCCTCACACCTCGGGGGACCCCTGGCCTGTCCCCGCCCGTGGCTGGCGCCTCCACCCATGTGGCGGCAGGAGCTGGGGAAGGTCTCTGCAGCCGGCCTGGCTCAGGGTGCTAACGCACCCAGCTGTGCTCCCAGCTGAGCACCGGGGGCTGACAGGCGGGGGCTGCGTTTATGCGGCCGCTTTCCCAGGCTGACGCGGCTGCTGGCGGTACAGGAAGCTGGATCCGGGCAGGGGTGGGGGGCCTGGACTGCATGGCTCAGACAGCAGCAGCAGGGGAGGGAGGCCTTCGGAGCAGCCAAAAGGCAGAGGAAAAAACCCCATTCTCTGCCCACTGCCCACCCTGGGCGGCTCTCGCCGTGGCAGATTTGTTACCAAAGCTACCGCCCGCCCCGAAGAGCTGGGACCCCCCACTGCACAATCAGCCCTCGCCCCCTAGCCCTGGACTCAACGGGCAGTGCATACCAATCGCCCGCAGCAGCCGGCGACGTTCCTGGGCCTGTGATGGGAGATGCCCTGGCCTTCCCGGAGAAGGGCGGGGGGGGGCATGTCTGGCCTTCACAGAGAAGGGGGGGGCACGTCTGGCCTCCCCGGAGAAGGGAGGGGGGGCACGTCTGGATTTTTCTCCCCGCTGCCCCCGCGGATTTGCACATAGTCCCAGCCATGGAATTTATCCCGGGTGGGTGAAACTGACGTCCCCGGGGGTTCCCATGGTGCCACGCGGCAGGAGGATCCCGGGGGCGTGGCAAGGGAGCGGACAGGAGTTCTCTCCAGAAGTGGTAGCCATAGGCGCTGACTCCAGGGCTGGAGCACCATCGGGGAAAAAATGGTGGGTGCTGAACGCCCACCAGCAGCCCCTGGGGGTGAAATGAGCAGCAGGGAGAGACCCCCCACCCCCAGCTGGACACGGTGCCGAGGGCCCCTCCCTTCCCCGTGGCTGAGGAGGACCAACCTGTTGGAGGGCGTGGAGAAGACGGCCAGCACCACGGGCCGCCCGTCCAGGTACAGGATGTCCGTCACCGACTGGATGACGTTGAAGTAGAAGTGCGAGTCCCCCGGCACAGAGCAGTTCAGCCGGGCCTTGAGGAAGGACGTCCACTGCTTCTCCAGCACGCGCTGCGAGCCGCCCAGGTCGTTCTTACACACCCGGGCCACCCGGGACACCACCACCTGCAGCCGGGACGGGGGGGGGGGGGGGGGGGGGGCGTCACGGGGAGGAGGCACCCGCCCCCGCCGCCCTCCCGGCCCAGCCAATGAGCCGCCTTCCAACCCCGTCTGCCCACACCGGAGCTGCTGTGGGTGGATCTTCTGTCCAACCCACCCCCAGGTCCTAGGCCAGGCTGTATGGCCTGGCACGAGGACGGCACTTTCCTTCTCCGGGGGCTCATGGAAGCCAGCACCCAGGATCTGCAGAGCTGCGGGCACACTGGGGAGCTGCCCCTGATCTCAGCTGGGGCAGGGACTGTCTGTCCCTGTGTGTCTGTGCAGCGCCCGGCACGGCGGGGCCCTGATCTCAGCTGGGGCAGGGACTGTCTGTCCCTGTGTGTCTGTGCAGCGCCTGGCATGGCGGGGCCCTGATCTCAGCTGGGGCAGGGACTGTCTCTCCCTGTGTGACTGTGCAGCGCCTGGCATGGCGGGGCCCTGATCTCAGCTGGGGCAGGGACTGTCTGTCCCTGTGTGTCTGTGCAGCGCCCGGCACGGCGGGGCCCTGATCTCAGCTGGGGCAGGGACTGTCTCTCCCTGTGTGTCTGCTTTGAAACTAAGGCAATTCTCCCAGTACTTTGCCCTGTCAATCCAAATCGACTGGTCAGAAGCACCCACTGCCCACAGAACAATCGGTCCTCCATGTGCTCCCTGAGGCCTGTGATCTCCATTCTCCACCCCAGCCTGGGCCCAACGCTTCACCTAGGGAAGCGAAGGAGCAGAGCAGAAGCCGAGCCACGGGAAGGGCACCTCACCTTCTCCAGGTAGTTAAACTCCATGGCGATCTCCCGGAAGAAGAAATAGACGTGGCTCTTCCACTCCACGGCGTGGACAAAGTAGGGCTCTGGTGGGAGATGGGCAAACACAAGGGGGTCAGGGCCTAGCCACAGGGAGCGGGGAGGGAGACGGGGGGAACTTGATGAGAGTCAGCAGGGTGTGTTCCCTGCGGGGGCACCCTCGCCCCGAGACAGGACCTGGGAGCGGCGTAGGGGGCGCGGCCCCAGGAGCCTTCCAAGACGGGCATCTTTCTAAGGCAGCGGGTAACTGAGCCCCCCCATCAGATTCAGCTTGGTCCCCAGCAGAGAATGTTCTCCCCACCACCCCACTGGGATTGGCCTCTGGGCTTCTGTGGGGACGGGAAACCACCTTTGAACCACTTGGAGTCATGCTTGACGGTGCGCAGAGTTGGGCTGTCCCCCAGGCTCCGGTAGATCACCGTGTCAATGGCCAGGAAGTCCGTCACCGTGGCCGTGAACAGCATCCCGCCTGCCAAGGAGAGAGATGGAATGAACAGATAGACAGAGAGATAGAGAGATACAGGGGGTGGATGGGGATACATAGATAGATAGATAGATAGATTTTGGGGTGTGTATGGAGATAGATAAATAGATGGGTGTGTATGGGGATAAATAGATAGATATTGGGGTGACAGATTTTGGAGTGTGTATGGGGATAGACAGATAAATAGATGGGTGTGTATGGAGATAGATAGATAGATTTTGGGGTGTGTATGGGGATAGATAGATAGATAGATAGATAGATAGATAGATAGATAGATAGATATTGGGGTGTGTATGGGGATAGATAGATAGATAGATAATGAGTATGGGGATAGATAGATAGATAGATAGATAGATAGATAGATAGATAATGAGTATGGGGATAGATAGATAGATAGATAGATAGATAGATAGATAGATAGATAGATAGATATTGGGGTGTGTATGGGGATAGATAGATAGATAGATAATGAGTATGGGGATAGATAGATAGATAGATAGATAGATAATGAGTATGGGGATAGATAGATAGATAGATAGATAGATAGATAGATAGATAGATAGATAGATAGATATTGGGGTGTGTATGGGGATAGATAGATAGATAGATAGATAATGAGTATGGGGATAGATAGTTAGATAGATAATGAGCGAGAAAAGGTGGGTGACGTGATATCTTTTATTGGACCAACTTCTGTTGGTGCAAGAAAAGCTTCCGAGCGACAGCGAGCTGAAGGCGAGCTCTGCGTAGCTCAAAGCTCGTCTCTTTCACGAACAGACGTTGGTCCAATAAAAGATATGACCTCACCCACCTTGTCTCTCTCATATCCTGGGACCAACACGGCTACAACAACACTGCAAGACAGACAGACAGACAGATAGATAAATGGGTATTTATTGGAGTAGACGGACAAAATGACATAAGGGAGACAGGTAAAGCGAAAGAAAAAATGAACAAAAGGAAGAAAGGAGGAAAAAACCTCAAAAAGACAACGAACCCCCGAATTTGGCACGTTGTCCCCCGAGCCAGGCGGGCTCACTGCAGACAGCTCAGCACTGAGTCCAAGCAGAGATGCCCCCCTCCGCCCCCCACCCTCCCGAGAGCAGGGAGCAGGCCGGGCGGTACTGACCCGTGAAGAGGGCGACATTGGCGTGTTTGGGGTCGTAGGGGCACCGGGCCATACCGCTGATGCTGTCTCCAATGGGCTCCAGGGTGTCCATCTACGGAGGGGGAGAGAGGTGGTAAGTTTGCACAGGGGCCTGACAGCTCCCAGGCTCCCTGCACTCGCCCATGAACAGCAAACTCAGGGGGGCGGGGCCCCTAAATCCACAACCAGAACCCGTCTCTCCTGAGCCCCGGGCCGGGCCAGGCTGCCTCTCACCTAGCCCCTCTTGGATCCAGGAGGTTCCCCGGGCTCCTGCCCCATCAGCCCGGCGCCGTCAGATCCACGCCTGCTCTCTAGTTTAGGTGCCACCCGCTTAGGAGTCCCACCGCGGACGCCACCTTGGCTTCTCCCTGGAACGTGCTGCTCCCTGGCCCCGCTTGTCCTGCTCTGCTGGGCCAGGGGATGTCAACAGCGTGGGTCAGTGTCATCTGTTCCCATCAATGGTGTATACACTGCGGCCCTTTGCCTTGCTCCCTGCTTCACTGCTCCCTCCCAGACTCTTGGTAGCCTGGCCCCCTTCGCCCTGGGCCGGGACCTTTGCAGAGCGGGCGCTGCTGAGCTCTGCGCTGTCTGTCCCCTGGGGCCTGCTTGGCAACGGCTCGGAGGTGACCGGGGTTCAGCACAGGGAGCTCCCTTGGGGGAATGCAGAGATCCGGGCCTGACGGGGGAATGTCCCCAGTGCCCCATGCCCCTGGCTGCACCTGCTGCCTTGTGCTGCCCCATTGACACCCTCCCGCCCGCTCGGCTCCATCACAGAAGCTTGCCCCAAGCGAAACGGGCAGTTCCCCGGGGCTGGGCTGTTGGGGCTGCCCCTTGCTCCCCAGGGCAAGGGGGATGCACTTTGCCCGGCCCCGCTGCCTTGCTCCCGACACTGCGAGGAGCAGAAGGAAAGCAGCCCTCGGCGTGCCCAGAGGGGAGAGTCCCCAGGCAGGGCAGGGGAGGCAGGGAAAGACACTCGCACCGTCAGCGATCAAAGGACACAGAGACCCACAAATTCTACACTGGGGCCCATGCTACACATATGGGACACATTCCACACGCTACACATGTGAGACCCCACACATGGGAGCATACTATACATACATGTTACACAGCCATACAATGCATACATGCTACACACGGGCAGGCACTACCTACACACCCCACATGAAGGACACCCTCCACCCACCAGAACACGTATACACATGGTACAAACACGCTCCACTCCGTGCTAAACACACGGGCACGTGCCACATACGTACGCTCGCTACACACATGGGACACACCCCACGTACGTGTGCGAGTGCCAAACATGGGCAGATGCTGTGCACGGAGAGGTTTCCCCAGCCCCTGGCCCCCGATACACACCCGTGCGCCCCATCCCGTGGGTAGCTCCCGAAGGCCACGTTCTCTGTCCCCCGCTGGGTGGGGCAGGGGTGACTTACGCTGTAGTTGGCGCAGACGGGGTTGAAGGCGTTGGTCCCACAGACAAAGAGCGTGCTCTCGTTCCGTACCAGCAGCACCTTGACGAAGTTCCGGCACTCTGCCTGGAGAGGGGAGGGGAGGGGGGGTCAGAGCCAGCGGCAGCCACTCAGCGCACTGAGATTACACGGCACGAGAGGGAGCCGGGACACGTTGCTCTGGGCCAGGCTGAGACGACGGGCCCATTCCTGCTCTCAGAACTCATGTTCGGGGGGAGGGGCCTGGGAACAGGGAGCAGCACTGGGCTTGATGCGCCCAGATGGCCCAACTGTGGGCTGGTTCGGCCACCCTGACGCAGGCTGAGCCCAGCACTGCCATGGGGTGAGGACTGCACCATGCGGCCATCTCAGTACGTCAGGGAAAGAGCAACCTTCAGAGGACATGGTCAGGGAGCCTCACCCCACGTATGGCTAAGGTAGGGAAATACATCTCTCTCAGTCACCATGCACCCCCTGTATCCATCCATCCTATCTACCCAGCCACCCATCTCATCTATCCATCCATCCATCCACATTCATCCCTATCCATCCAGCCATCTATCCACACCATGCCTCCCTCTACATCCACCCCCATGCATTCCTACCTAGCTAGCTATCCATGCTCCTCTCTCTACCCATCTCTTTATCTATCTATCCCTCCCTTTACTTGCATCCCTATCTATCCATCTCCAGGCACACCCTCTATAAAATCCACCTATCTCTAAGCAAACCCCTCTATCTATCTAGATATCTAGCTATAAATGTTTCCCTGTTGCTTTTGTTTTTAAATCTAGGTTAGAACAGTTTTCTGTTTCTATTTAAAACGCCCCGGAGGGTTTTGCACTGGGAACACTGCAGCGTGACCGGGCTCGTGCCTGGGAACCCAGACATCCCACTCGTTAAAGGCTTCGTTTAGTTTCACTGTCCAGTTGGAGGGAAATGCCAAAAGGGGACAATATGCAGGGACAGAGGCAACAAAGAGGTGTTAAAACCCATCCAGCCGTAATCATCTTCGATGCCATTGGCTGCCCAGGTGAGGGCATGATTTCGAATGCCGGATCTGTATCCTGACAGCGGCCCTTTTAACCTTGCCCAGTGGCTGGATACAGATGGGCTCCTCCAGCCGGCTCCAGGTGCCGCTCCAGACGGCAGGGTGGACACAAACAGCAGGGCTGCAAGTTTAGGGGCAGATGGCCACCTGCACACCCCACAGCTGGCCCTTGTGAATCAAAGCTCCAGGAACGGGGCCTTCAAAAGTGTGCAGTGCGGGGGGAGGGGGGGGAGAAAGAATCCAACCAAGCACCTTAAAGCTCCATTTTTCCAGGCCTGCTAGGAAACCATGGAAACACACATCCGTGTGCTTTGATTGGGAAACAAAGCGAGGCCGAAACCCTGTGAAGCTGCCTGGCCAGAAAGACAAGACGTGAGCCAGGGCAGGGGTGGATGGAAACGGCTTAAAATGCATTGGCAAAGCTCGGAGGTGCGGGAGAGGCTGGGGGGGGGGGGGGGGGGGTGTCCATGTGAGGCTCAGGGACCTGCCAGAGGTTCGAGGCTACTGTTGATGAGGGTTCCCACACCTGCAAGGAATAAAAACTGGTCCTGGTTTGGGGCTGGGCTGGGGAATGGGGAGGGCAATGGGCCTTCAAAGCCTCACGAGTGCTCCAAGTCAGGCTCAAAAATGTAAAACACCTCCGATCAAGAGAAATAAGAACATAAGATGGTTTATGAACCAAAAAAAAGCAGCAACGGTTCAAAAAATAAAGAAGTAAAATTTCCCCAGCAGCCTGGGAGCCCCAATCCCAGCTGCCTTGTAACCAGGGCTTGGGCAGCTGAAAATGAAACTGACTCGGACGAGCCCTGAAACTGACGAGCCTGTTTTCCTTCTTCCCAGAAGCCCACTTGGCTGTTCAAGCCCTCCCTGTGTTTGGAGCTGGATAAGACAAAGAGGGAGTTTATCAAAGGCCGAAAGGGAAGGTCAGGTGCCCATCCCCCACTTAAAGTCTAGGGGAGTTGGGCGCTTAGCTCCCATTTATGTCTTTTGAAAACCCCTCCTCCAAGACGGGCAAAATGCCCACGCCTGGGTGCCCACGGTCAGGTGCTTGAGGTTGGATTTTCAAACGGGACCCTGAGATAACAGCGCTGGAGTCTCACAGGTGCCCATTGGATTGAGTTGGGGAGGGACGCATGAGTGAAGGGCGATCTAGAGACTGGGAAGGGGGGTTTGACAGAGGACACACTGTAGGGAGAGGAGTGGGAAAGAAGAACGGGAAAAGGGGGTTGGGGGGAAGGGGAGATAGCGCGCTGCTGATCAGCCACAACTTCCTCTGCACGGATGCTGCAGGTATTCCGTACCGCCGAAACGGAGGCCACTTGTCCTGAGGTGTCTAGCTCTGGATTTGCGGCTGCGGGCTAAGGGAACTGGGAACTCAAATGCCACGGGAATTCAGTGGGAAGTGGGTGCCAAATTCCAACCGGTTCTCTTGAAAACCCCACTCTCAGCCCCCCAAGTCTGAAAATGTGGACCTCCGATGTTTTAGAAGATTACACCCGTCCCTTACACTGATGTCGATCTGGAGTAATTCTTTGGGTGTGAACAGGTCCACTCCCAATTCAGACCGGTGTAAGTGAGCTCAGCGCAGGGCCGGCCCTAGCTTTTTGGCCGCCCCAAACAAAAGAAAAAAAACCCACAAGCGCCGCCCCCCCCGCCAACGCCGGCCAAAACACCCCCCCCCAACAACACTGCCCCGCCAAAACGTGGGGGGCGGGGGGCAGCGGGGAGGGCGGCATGCCCGCCGCCCTGCTCCCCCTGCCAGTGAGAGCGCGGAACACCTGCCGCCCTGCTGCTCCACCTGGGACGCCGGCGGGGAGCGGAGCACGCCTGCTGCCCCGCTGCCCC
This sequence comes from Macrochelys suwanniensis, assembly GCA_033296515.1. Lineage (NCBI taxonomy): Eukaryota > Metazoa > Chordata > Testudines > Chelydridae > Macrochelys > Macrochelys suwanniensis. The sequence goes on from CM065799.1 coordinate 7,774,470, forward strand.
AGCAGGGAGCGGAGCACGCCTGCCGCCCCGCTGCCCCGGCCGGGGCACCGGCGGGGAGCAGAGCATGCCGGCCGCCCCGCTGCCCCGGCGGGGAGCAGAGCACGCCGGCCGCCCCGCTGCCCCAGCTTGGGAGCGGAGCACGCCGGCCGCCCCGCTGCCCCGGCCGGGAGCGGAGCACGCCGGCCGCCCCGCTGCCCCGGCGGGGAGCGGAGCACGCCGGCCGCCCCGCTGCCCCGGCCGGGAGCGGAGCACGCCGGCCGCCCCGCTGCCCCGGCCGGGAGCGGAGCACGCCGGCCGCCCCGCTGCCCCGGCGGGGAGCGGAGCACGCCGGCCGCCCCGCTGCCCTGGCCGGGAGCGGAGCACGCCGGCCGCCCCGCTGCCCCGGCCGGGAGCGGAGCACGCCGGCCGCCCCGCTCCCCCGGCCGGGAGCGGAGCACGCCTGCTGCCCCGCTCCCCCGGCGGGGGCGCCGGCCGGGAGCAGAGCACGCCTGCTGCCCCGAGTGCCGCCCCCCTCCAGGTGCCGCCCCAAGCACGTGCTTGGTAGGCTGGTGCCTGGAGCCGGCCCTGGCTCAGCGTCTGGCTCTCAGATGTTTAACGAGATAGCACCCCGTTCAGCTAACGCTGATTTATTCCACTTCCTAGCTGTACTCGTCAGCCAGCGCTCCTGCTGTCCCGGGTTCTGATCCAGTGGGGCACCGGGTCTCCACTCCCTGGGGAGCCCGGTGCTCTGCCGTTTTCAGCCTGAAGAGGCATTAATGGAATCTGGAAATTGGATTTCTCGCCGATTATGAGATGTGTCTGTTCTGATCAACAGACCAGAAATAATTAATTACAAAGCCAATTATACGAGCATCTAATAAATCACATTTGACACAAACGTTTGCAGGGAGTTAAAAGGCTGACACACGCCGCTCACGGTGGGCCCACGCCGATCACCCCACAGCGAGTGAGAAGGCAATGGGAGGAGCCGACCAGAGAGCGAAAGCACCAAACACGGCCAGTGTGCTCAGTGGATAGTTGTGGGAGCGGGTGTATTGGCACTAGTGAGCTGGGGTGCGGATCCCGGTGCCCGCCGAAGCCGGGAGCGTGAATCCTGGCTGGCACCAGTGTGCATAGACTGGTGCAATTTGGAGTCCTAGCCTGAGAGGAGTGGGGGGCAGAGAGCTGGGGCAATGGGCAGGGGAAACACCACTTCCCCCCGGCCCCCGCCCCTGCAGGCCAGGCGGCAGGGCAGGCTTCACCCTTACCTCGTGCTTCCCCTTCATCCGGCAGATGCTGATGTCGTGTGGGTTCGACCCCCACGTCAATTTCTGGGTATAAAACCAACAAGGAACTCAAGTCAGACTCAGGTGAGCGAACGGCCCAGAGTGTCCTGCAGCCGTCACCGCAGTGGCTCCCCCTGCACCGAGTCAGTCCCATCCCGCCGTAGCCCATCAGTGAGATGAGTTGGCTGAGTCTCAGCTCCCTGCATTTGGCGCATTGCTGGGAGCCACATGAGCATCTCTATGCACAGAGGGAAGAGGCCGGCCCAGGCATGTTGCCCCCTGCGGGCCAGTGGTGGCCTGAGGGGCTGGGCTAACATCTGTACCTCGGACCCCTGCTAGGAGCCCCCAGGACAGTGTGACCTGCTCCTGCAGCTGCCTGGAGAGATCCTGCACTCAGGCTCCCCCGCGAAGGCAGCGGCTTTGCTCTGAGCCCATGAACCAGTGAGGCTGGTCCCTGGTGGAGGCAGGGGGAGCCGGCCCCAGGGGTTAGCAGCGCCTGGGAGAGACCCGCAGCACCGCCAAGGCCCGGCACTTACCCGCTGGTAGCGCATCTCGCTGGCCGTGGCAGGCTCCAGGCTCACCCGGTACAGATTATCCCTGCGGGGAGAGAAGGAGGGCAGGCGCCTGAGTGCTAGGCCATGGGGGTGAATGTTCTATACAGTCCAACACAACCCACACAAAACACCCCCCAACCCACATGGCCAGTCCCCCACCACACATCCCCCAAACATCTCCAACCCCTCCCTATGAACCTACCCACTCATAACACACATCCCCGAATCACCCCCCAAAACCTCCCCCGTATGCACCCCCACCCCTGCCATGAAACCTCCCCCGTATGCACCCCAATTCCTTCCCAACCCCTCCCTACCAACCTACCGACTCATAACACATCCCCAAATCACCCCCCCAAACCTCCCCCGTATGCACCCCAATTCATTCCCATCCCCTCCCAACGAACCTACCCACTCATAACACACAAGCAACAAACAAGTCACCAGCAGTCACTCACTCATAACCCACCTCTCAAACACAAATACCCCCCCCAACACATGACAATCTCTAGGATTGTCCTAACGCACACACACACACACACACAAACAACTCCAACTCCCCAAACACCACCCCTTCCTCCCCCACCCGCTGACACCCACCCCCACCCCCACGCATGAGTGTAAGGGCCAGGCCTGGTGGGTGGGGCAGGCTGGTTCCCTGGCGAGCTGTGGACGCTTTTCCCAAGCCCTCCACTGACCGCTCTGCCCCGGGGTGACTGCCGGGCACGGGGTGTCTGTGACGGGAAAGGGGCAGCGGGATCTGGGGGAGCGCAGGGCCCGTTCCGCCCGCCCCAGCGGGCATGTGTCCCCGACTCATCCCAGGGCAGCAGGCTGGGATGCCCACAGCAGCCAGAGTGGGTCGGCCACGTGTCCCACGCAGGCTCCAGGGGGTCGGCACTAGCCCAGGGCTGACGCGGCCGGCAGGGCGCTGCGCACAGATCCCGATCGGTGCCGCGGCCCCGTGGCCGGCGCTGTCCTCGCAGAGGGCAAGGAGAGGCAGGGGGGACCCACGGCTGGGGGCACGAGGCTCGGCGCAGCCAGCAGCGGGCGAGAGGAAGGGTAGCAGAGCAGGGCGGAGGGACGTGGGTGCTACTTCTGCGCCCCCCCACCCCACCCCCGCCCGCCCGTGCGTGCTGACTGACACACATCCACCATCGACTTGGGAGACGCTACACCCCTCTGTCACTGTGACAATCCCCCCCGCTCCCAGCCACCTCCCCCGCAGTCTGTTCTGCCCAGCTGGGGGTGGCTGAACTGCGCCGGGCTCCTTTCCAGGGACAGGAGGGGGGAATCCCCATGGGGAGTGGGGGTCTTCACCAGGGAAGGGAGGAAGGGTCCCAGTGGGGTGGGGAGAGGGGGAGCCCTGTGTCCCAAGCCTCCCTGGGACCTTTCCCCCCAGCTCCCTCCCCCTTTCCACCACTGGCTACTATACACTTCCCAAATGCCCCCATCCCTACCCCCTTTCCTGCCCTCTGGCCCCTCTCCCCGTCCTACATGCCAGCCCCTTCCAGCGCCCAGCCGGTCCCCATGCCCCTTCCACTCCTCCCCATCCCCCCCACAGCTGGTTCATGGTGCCCACCCCTTCCCCCACCTGCCTGGCTCCTGCACCAATTACAAGTGATGGTGCATTAATGAACCTCCGGGAAACTTCCCCCTAATTGCTGCTTCCCGGGGCTCTGGCAAAGGAGCAGAGCCGTGTCCTCATTAGAGGCAGAGGCCTGCGAGCCGCGGGGAGGAGAGATGCCCCCAGGTCACTCTGAAGCTGCATCATCCCCTGCTCGTCCGGCTGCTACCGAACTAACCCTCCCCGCCCCGCAGTGCCAGACAAGGAGCCTACGGAGAGAACAGGGGTGAGTCGCGCACCCCCGCTGGGGGCCCCCTAGGAGATGGGGTCCGGGTGACAAATCAGGGCACGGCCGAGGGGGCAGGTGGGGAAGATGGGAGGGGGGGCTGGGAGGACATGCTGCTCTGTGCTGGCTGAGAGCCCTGGGGTGCTAGCGATTCCAGGCCCCGGGGAGACAGGACGTCCCTGCTGTTACCACAGCCCTGGATGGAGGCTCCTGTCCTCCTGATGCCTCCAGCCCCTAACTCCCTGCCTGGCTTATTGACAGAATCGGTAACCGTCTAGATCATTGGTCTATATTTGCAGCAAATATTGTACAAAGGTTGCACATGCTACACAATCCTTCCCTGCTCTGTGCAAGGTGGGACTGGCCCTGCCCCGTTAAGGCACCTTAGCGCTCACTTCGGGCCACCTACATGTGTCTAGAGACTACAGTCACTGGCTACCTGTTACCTGTCACAGGGAGACAGTGGGGTGGGTGGGTGGGGGGCTATTATAGCACCTATTGAATCACTGGGCATGAGCAGAAGCCCGCCCACAGCTAAAAGCCCCGCCCCCCACAGCCTAAGGGGAGGAGCCACTGGACCCAGTAATCAAATCATTCCGGGGGACATGAAATGAAAAATCAGAGATAGGAGTGAAAGTGACAGGGACAGACGCGGGAGGGGAGGGGTGGTCAGAGGACCCCGGGCTCGAAGGCGGCCAGGGAGCCAGTGGACACAGCCCAGAGGAACTTCACCCGGAGACGTGACTTGAGGAAGGATCGGAAACAGGTTCCTCCCAGTCCAACTTCCTCCTCCTGGTAGGGTGGACGGCCACCTCGACCAGCGCCAGGAGGAGGCTGACGAGGAGGTGGCTGACGAGGAGGTCTCGCGACTTCGTGGGGCTATGGACGGGGTGTGCATAAATCAGGAGGCACAGGGAAAAGCGCGGCTAGCCCAGAGGAGGCGGTGGCTCTGGAGGAGCCGGAAGAGGGACTGCAACCCGGTGCCCTCGATGTAAACGCCCGCCAGGGTCTCCCTCTTGCTGCGGAAGGGGCAGGTGTCAGGGGAGGTGGGGAACCGTGCCAGGTACACACCCGTGCTCACAGCTCTACAAAGGAGCCACCAACCAATATCCCCAGCGGGCCGTGGGACCAGGGTGGAGCACTGGCTGGCCCACTGAGGCCACCCTACATGGGTGGAAGTAGGTCCTGCCACTTGGTGTCAGGGTGAGGAAGTGAAGGGTGTGGAGAGACTTATGAGGAGAGGCTGAGGGAACTGGGCTTATTTAGTCTGCAGAAGAGAAGAGTGAGGAGGGATTTGATAGCTGCCTTCAACTACCTGAAAGGGGGTTCCAAAGAGGATGGATCTAGACTGTTCTCAGTGGTGGCAGATGACAGAACAAGGAGTAATGGTCTCAAGTTGCAGAGGGGGAAGTTTAGGTTGGCTATTAGGAAAAACGTTTTCACTAGTAGGGTGGTGAAGCACTGGAATGGGTTACCTAGGGAGGTGGTGGATTCTCCTTCCTTGGAGGTTTTTAAGGTCAGGTTTGACAAAGCCCTGGCTGGGATGATTTAGTTGGGGATTGGTCCTGCTTTGAGCAGGGGGTTGGACTAGAACCTCCTGAGGTCCCTTCCAACCCATCTATGATCCGATGATGGGATGAAGTGAATTAATATTGGGCCGTGCATCCACAGCGTCCCAAGCGCAGGGCAACGCCATTGCTCCAGCCCTGCATGACCCGGCTCTGGGGGAAATCACACTGCTCTCGCTGGCAATTTGTTTCTCAATCTGGCTTTTTATGCTGATTTATGGGGCTGGTTTCCACCATAATCGGTGCAGTTAAGTGGCAGCCTTGGATGTGAAAAGTTCGCTGCCTAAGTGCTGCTGCCGGCGTGTAAGTGCCGAGGCAAAATTATGATTCATGGAGCCGATCGGGGAGTGGGTAATTTATGCTCTGAGTGGCCAGATCTGTTTTTATTCATCTCAATTAAACGGGGATGGCAAAAACCGATACATTTGGGCTAATGAATGAACAAGTTAAATACGCATTTATATTCATTTGTGTTCTAATGCTCTTGGGCTGGCAGGCCCGGCGCAAAGCCCCCAGACAACAGTGCCAGGAAAACGTTCCGTTCTCAGCACCGGCCAGAAGGGGGGGGCCCAAACGTTGCCCAGCCAGGGGATGTGCTGGGAATATGCTGGGCAGCGCCCCCGGGCTGTCTACTTTAGTGGAGCATGATGTAGTCCTCCTTTTTTAACACAGACGCAGCCTAAAGAAACTACAGTTCCCAGCATACATTGCTCAATTGGAGCAGAAAGCCGCTCAGATCTAGATGGAGCACTGCATGCTGGGACCTGTAGTCTTCTACAGCCCACATCTGCTCCACAAGGCGAGGCAGAGTATTGCATGCTGGGACCTGCAATTCTGGAGCTCACACCCCCTGCTCAGGTTTAGGCGGAGCATTGCATGCTGGGACCTGTCGTCACTGGGGCTCACACGGCCTATTCAGGTCTAGGCGGAGTATTGCATGCTGGGACCTGTCATCGCTGGGGCTCACATGGCCTATTCAGGTCTAGGCGGAGCATTGCATGCTGGGACCACAGGCTGCATTCTAGACCTCCGTGTGTTGCATTTGCTGCAATGGCTGAGTGCCCCAGAGACTAGATCTCTGTTTATCCAGATCGGGTGCAGCCTGGGCAGCAGCAAGGCAAGATTCACCCTCAACTAACCGCCTGGCCAACGTGCCACAACCCTGCCCTGGAGACATCAGCCTCCAGGGCCCAGTCAGTCCCAGACCCCACGGCCGACCAAGCTGACGGCTGCAGCGGGAGTTATACGAGGCAGCCTCCCGATCAGGGCTCAGACCGGGCTGGGCTAGAAATCGCACTGGCTGCCATGGCTCTGAAGGCTGAGCCTGGCTAGCAAAGGCCAGCCTTGAAACCAGGGCGGTGGGTCAATGGCAGTCCGTGGATCTGGTCTCTCTTTACACGGAGACATGTGGCAGGGCATCTGGGTGCTACCATCACTAATGCAGTAATCACGGTGCTCTGCTCTCTCCCATCGGGGTGGCTCAGGTGAAGCAGGGACGCTGTGTTTCTACCATAAGAATGGCCAGACTGGGTCAGACTAATGGTCCATCTAGCCCAGTGTCCTATCTTCCGACAGTGGCCAGTGCCAGGTGCCCCAGAGGGAATGAACAGAACAGGGAATCATCAAGTGATCCATCCCCTGTCACCCCTTCCCAGCTTCTGGCAAACAGAGGCTAGGGACACCATCCCTGCCCATCCTGGTTAATAGCCATAGATGGACCTAACCTCCAGGAATTTATCTAGTTCTTTTTTGAACCCTGTTATAGTCTTGGCCTTCACAACATCCTCTGGCAAATAGTTCCACAGGTTGACTGCACGTTGTGTGATGAAATACTTCCTTTTGTTTGTTTTAAACCTGCTGCCTATTAATTTCATTGGGTGGCCCCTAGTTCTTGTGTTATGAGAAGTAGTAAATAACACTTCCTGATTTACTTTCTCCACACCAGACATGATTTTATAGACCTCCATCATATCCCCCTTTAGTCATCTCTTTTCCAAGCTGAAAAATCCCAGTCTTATTAATCTCTCCTCATACGGAAGCTGTTCCATACCCCTAATCATTGTTGTTGCCCTTTTCTTTACCTTTTCCAACTCCTATATATCTTTTTGAGATGGGGTGACCAGATCTGTACAGTATTCAAGGTGTGGGCATACCATGGATTTATATAGAGGCAAATGATATGTTCTGTCTTATTATCTATCCCTTTCCTAATGATTCCCAACTTTCTGTTAGCTTTTTTGGCTGCCACTGCACGTTGAGTGGATGTTTTCAGAGAATAACTCCAAGATCTCTTTCTTGAGTGGTAACAGCTAATTTAGACCCCATCATTTTATCTGTATAGTTGGGATTATATTTTGCCATGTGAATTACTTTGCATTTATCAACATTGAATTTCATCTGCGATTTTGTTGCCCAGTCACCCAGTTTTGTGAGATCCCTTTGTAGCTCTTTGCACTCAACTTTGGACTTAACTATCTTGAGTAGTTTTGTATCATCTGCAAATTTTGCCACCTCACTGTTTACCCCTTTTTCCAGATCATTGATGAATATGTTGAACAGCACTGGTCCCAGGACAGACCCCTGGGGGACACCATTATTTACCTCTCTCCATTCTGAAACTGACCATTTATTCCTACCCTTTGTTTCCTATCTTTTAAACAGTTACTGATCCACGAGAGGATCTTCCCTGTTATCCCACGACAGCTTACTCTGCTTAAGAGCCGTTGGTGAGGGACCCTGTCAAAGGCTTTCTGAAGATCTAAGTACACTCTATCCACTGCATCGCTCTTGTTGACCCCCTCAAAGAATTCTAGTAGATTGGTGAGGCGTGATTTCCCTTTACAAAAAACCATGTTGATTCTTTCCCAACAAATCGTGTTCATCTAGCCAACACACAAAGCCCAGAATTTCAGATCCGCCGCTGTGTTTACAAACGATAGTTGTGTGTTTCATTAACCAGCCACCGAGATGGAAAGCCCTGTTCAAAGTCACGATCCAGCCATAACAGCTAAAGTTGTACACTCAGAACTGGCTTTCAGCCTTTACAAGGGAGGGGTCACAGAACAGTGGGCCACATATTGGGGTCTCCCTGTGAGGGGAGGGGTCACAGAGCTGTAAGACACATATGGGGGTCCCCGTGTGAAGGGTGGGGTTATGGAGCTGGGAGACTCATATGGGGGCCCCTATGCGAGGGGAGGGGAGTCACATGATGGGGTGCGTGAGATGCAGGTTTTGGGGTCCTCTCTGTGAGGGGAGAAGACAGAGGACAGCAGGTCAGAACCAACAATCAGGGTGCCCCTTGTTGGAGGGCCAGACAGCAGAGGCACATTAATGACTCATGGGGGGGGGCATTGGCATCAATGGAGCACTGCACCCGCATCTCCATTACCACATGGGGGGCTGGACCCCATCTCTGGGGGACCTCAGCCCATTCTCCGCTCTCACCAGCATCCTCTCTCCCCCTCCCTTCCTGTAGGCTGCAGGTTGCTATGGCGATATGGCAGGGCGCAACCTCTCCGGGTTCTGCCTGTCTGGGACTCAGGCTGCGGAGTGCACCCCCCCCACACCTGTCCCATCCCCTCCCCCTTGCCCTGGCCTCCTGGTCCTCTGGGTCTCCCCCTGCCCCTCCACCACGTCAGCCGGCAGGAAAGGAGGAGGAGGAAGCAGAAAGGACAGTTGGGAGCACAGAGATCTGCTCCTGCCCCCACTTCTCCCCCCCAGCCCCCTAATCCCATCTGCATCCCAAGCCCCCTCTGCTTCTCCAAGTCCCCCACCACACATCTGCCCTGTCCCTGCATCTCCCCATGCCCCCATCCCTCTTCACCCCAATCTCCTCCTGCTCCCCTGAGCCCCCCAATCCCCTTTCACACACCCCCAGATCCCTCTCCTCCTTCCTGCGCTGATCCCCGTTTCTTGCCCTGGCTCCCCAGAACTCTTCTCTTCACTGCACCCTGTGTCTCGTATCTTGGGGCAGGGGGTGCCCAGAGATCTCCGGGGTGTGGGGACCCGTCCGAGGGGGGTGCCCAGCCCGGAGTGGGGTGCATTACCTGTCGCCAATGTACAGCGTCCGGTTGACCTTCAACATGCGCTGGATGTTGAGTCGCTCGGCCCCGCTGCCGTCCGGGCTGGAGAAACGGCTCAGCCCGCTGCCCACGAACACCGAGTAGTGCTTCACATCTGCCAGGGGACAGCAGCACCCGCTAGCTCCCCTCTTCAACAGCGCCCCCGCTCCGCCCTCCCTCCCCCATGCCCCCGGACCCACTGCTCCAATCCCGCCCAGATCGCGGGCAGATCTGAGTCTTGCAGCCCCAGCTGAGCCAGGGGTTCTCTCCCATCAAATCGGTTTGGGCTTCTCTCCTGACCTGCAGACACCCCCATCTTTGGCTTGGAATAGCCTCCCACCGCCCCGAGCTCTGCCAATGACCTGCAAAGCAACCCCCATTCGCGTGCCAATGTATCTGCGTCCCAAAGCAGCTGTCACCTGCACCCCGATGCAGCCCCCTGTACTCCCCTGCATCTGCCCCGGGGGCGGGGGACGGGGGGACTGGTGAGCGAACGCCCCCCTTTCGTCCCCTCAGGAACCCGCACTGTAAAGTGACACAGGGTTGGCCGAGGGCCCAGCTTGGCACCAGACTGTGCCCCCCGCCCCCCAACTCTTCCTTGCCTGGCGCCCCTCGCTTCCACCGTCCCTCACTTACAGTCTCCGGGGGCCACGCTAATGGGCCCGGGCTCCTCCGGGAACACGGCGTCGGCCGCCCCCTCCAGCAGCAGCAGCAGGATGAGCAGAGCGTAGGGCGGAGTCATGGTCTCCGGGAGGGACAGGTGCCCTTCACACCTGGGGGGGCACAAGGAGAGAGACGGGCGTGTGAGAGGCAGGGGGCGCAGGGGTGGTCAGCAGCCTGCAGGGGGCAGGCAAAGAAAACCAACCCCTCCCGCCCCATACCCCTGCCCCCAAAAGGCGAGAAGGGGACGGGGAGGGGAGGGAATGTCCGGCCGGCCGTTCCAGTTTCAAAGGCGCTAATGAGAGCAGCTGTTTGGCACCATCACGGCCCGCAGCGGGGGGTGGGGTGGGGAGGGGGCGCGGCTCGGGTTTCCCCCTGCCCAGGGGGCCAGTGAGGCGGGGGCTAGGGGGAGTCAGACAGACGCTCCCCACCCCCACTTGGCTCCATTACTGTTGGAGGGCCCCTTCCGCGCCAAGCTCTCGGCTCCTGCCTGGGTCGCCAGGAGAGGGGAAGGCTGCGTGGGGCCGGGGACCCTGGGGAGGGGAGTGAGATCGTGGTTAGGGCAAGAGGCCTTGGGAGCCAGGACGCCTGGGTTCTATTCCCGGTTCTGCCACTGACTCGCGGTGCGACCCCGGGCAAGTCCCACCCCCTCCGGGCCTCAGTTTCCCCCTCTGTGCCAAAATGGTGGTGACTGGGAACTGCCCCGTTGTCCATGGCTGTTCCCAGAGGCAGCAGGGAAAGAACCCAGACTCCAGTGCTCCCAAAGCACCGGCCCCACTGCCGGGCACCCCTCGTGGCAGCAGCCGGGCAGCGTCCCATCCCTGGGGGAGCCCAGCACTGCCTGAGGCCGGCTGCCAACCCTCCTCACTGAGGGTGGGGCACGGGGAGGCCTGGCTGGGAAACTCACTGCTCTTCCCGGGGGCCCCTGATCCCAGACCAGAGCACTGGCTCCCTGGCACACTGCTTTGTCTGGGGAGGAGGCTTGGGGCAGAGGCTACCCGGCGGGGAGCCAAGAACTGCTGTCTCCTGCCTACGGAGGAGGCCCTGGGTGGGAGGGGATTGTTTCTTTGAAGGGTGAAGGAAAGTGGGTCATTCCCAGGCGAAAGAATCCCAGATATGCTGGGAAAAGCTGTTCTTTCCATGTCCCGCTCAGCCCCCTCCATCCATCCCTCGCTCTCCTTCCCTCTCCTCCACTTCCCCCTTCCCTCTCTCCCCAGCTCCTCTGTCATCCAACCCCCTGCTCTGCCCCCAGCCCTCTCCTCCGCTCTCCCCAGCCCTCTCTCTCAGGACTGATGGGCTCAGAGGAGGGCCATAGAAAAGAGGAGAAACTGATTTTGCAGAGACAGCATGGACCGGACTGCCCTGGGGGCCTTCCCCGCTGCCCCCCCGCATCCCTGATCCCTAGCTCCTCCAGGTCCTCCTCCCCTGAGCACCATGCACCCCCATGTGCATGAGTGCCCCCCCCACCCCCCACCCCCGGGACGGGCTCAGAACTGAGCACAAGGAGTCCGGAGCCACTGGTCAGCCGGCACCAGGGAATGCAAACCCCGGGCAGGTGGCTCGAAAGAGCTGCCCCTGCTTCCCCCTCCCTGTGCTCCCCAGTGTCACGGGAGGGTCTCTCTGGGTTTGGGGGCTCAGGGGGAAGCTCTGGCTGGGTTGCCAAGGCCCCAGTGTCTTCCCAGCCAGGTACTGAGCAGGGGTCATTTTAGATTTTGCCCAACACTTCAGTGGCATAAATCGACACGTAGGTGAGTGACAGACAGGGAGCGCACGGGGAGCGCACGGGGACAGCCCCGCAACCCCTCCCCCCAACACAACCCTCTGCCCAGACCCCAGCACAACACCCCCCCAGCACAACCCACTGCCCAGACCCCAACACAACCCCATTGGACACAACCCACTGCCCAGACCCCAGCACAACACCCTCCCCCGACACAACCTCTGCCCAGACCCCAGCACAACCCCCCGTGACACAACCCACTGCCCAGACCCCAGCACAACACACACACCCCCGACACAACCTCTGCCCAGACCCCAGCACAACACCCCCCCGACACAACCCACTGCCCAGACCCCAGCACAACACCCCTCCCCCCGACACAACCTCTGCCCAGACCCCAGCACAACCCCACTGGACACAACACACTGCCCATACCCCAGCACAACCCCCCCAGACACAACCCACTGCCCAGACCACAGCACAACACCCCCCCGACACAACCTCTGCCCATACCCCAACACAACCCCCCTAGACACAACCCACTGCCCAGACCCCAGCACAACACCCCCCCCGACACAACCTCTGCCCATACCCCAGCACAACCCCCCCAGATACAACCCACTGCCCAGACCACAGCACAACCCCACTGGACGCAACACACTGCCCAAACTCCAGCACAACCCACCCGACAACTCACTGCCCAAACTCCAGCACAACCCACCCGACAACTCACTGGACAGACCCCAGCAAGACACCCCAACATAACCCACTGCATAGAGCCCAGCACAACACCCCCAACACAACCCACTGCCCAGACCACAGCACAACATGAACACTACACTACACTACAGACACAACCCACTGCAGAGACACAACACCTTGCACCGACAGCACCGCACACCACACAAGACACCCCAAACACACCCTGCTGTGTAGACACACAAGCCCTCCCCCCATCTCCTTTCTCAGTCACTGTGGCCCACACTGCCATCCTGCCGGTCACTCAGGCCCGTAACCGGCGTGTCATCTTGGATCCAGACTTCCCTCTGGGGCCTCCCACCCAGGCTGGGGCTAATGGGGAAGGTTCGTTCCGCGGACCATCTCCGAGATCCGGCCTTTCTCATCCATCCACCCACGGCTCTTCACCACCTGGCCCCACTGACCCATCAGCCCTGTCGAGATGTCGACTCCTGCTTCTGATCGGCCCACTCATTACATCTCCAGACAAGCCCCTTTGTGCCCCTCGCGCTGGGCAGGCGCTTCCCGTAAACATCCGCAAAATCCTTTCAATCCCGCCGCCAAACCTTCCTTTGCCCCGAGGCCTCCCCAAAACTAGACAGCGGTTCGGCGGCTGGGACAACCGTCCATCTTGCTGACCCGTATCATACCATTGTTTCCTTGCATTTGCCCATCTGTCTGTTTGTACCTATTGTCTCTTGTCTTAGATTGGGGCAGGAGCTGGCTTTTTGTTCCGTGTTTGTACAGCACCGAGCGCAGTGGGATAATAAATAATAACGCGCATCATTCAAAGGAAGATAGCGATGCGCCCTCTTCACCCCCAACATAAAACGACAGGCATTGCATAGACAGAACAACACAAGCCCCATCCCATCACAAAGGTACACACTGACACTGCCCACACACAGCCACACCAACCCAAGAGACGTGCACTGCACAAACACAACCCCTGCATGCTCCTCTCCCGTACACACACCACAGACCACAGGCCAGATAGGTATGTAAGGGCACACAAGTCAGGGATGGACACACACACACACACACCAAGCCGAGGACCCACATGTTATGAAACCCCTCTGGCCCCTAGGAAACACCGCCCCTGCCTGAACACCTGCTTCTGACACTGATCGCCCGACCCATTGGAATTGCTCATTGCCTTCACCGCAGCACCCAGTTCCATTGCTCACTCTTACGGCATCATTTAGTAACTAATGCAACTCAGAAACCAAGAGCTAATGTAGAGGGTTAATAAACGTATTTATGGAGGGTTAAAAATAGGAGAGAAAAATACAGGGAGGGATGAAGAGAGACAGACACAGCAGGTAAAGAAGCAAGAATGAAGCCCCCACTTCCCATCACTGTGGCAGGGGCCCATCCCCTGAGGCTGGGTTGATTACAGGGCAAGCATGGCCCATGGAGGCGCTCACCATGATGGCTTCCACTCCCCTCTCCCCAGTTCATTCCAGCACAATCTCGCCGTCCCAGATTAATCGCCAGCTGGTTCTGAGCTGCGGCTTAATGCCCACTGCAGGTGAAACTCATGCTGCTCAATTTAGACGGACAAGAACCATTAGCCTTTATGGGGGGACCTCGGACTGCTTTCCACAGAGAGGGCTTGGGTCATGTGGCCCCTGAACCAAGCATCTGATGGGTGGGGGGGATGAGCTCCCAACATAGCCCCAGCGGGGCCCCAAGTTCCTAACGAGCCCAGCCCAAAACCTGGCACAACTGAGTGTCACAACGAAGAGTGCTATGGAGAATCTGGCCCTATGAAAAGGAGGTAGGAAGGGACACAGAGAAGCCAAGTCGTGTGTATCGGAGAAACATCGGCTTGGATTTCACAAACAAAATCTTTTATTAAACCTAGACGAGAAGTCCCAAGGTGGCAAAGATAAAAGCAGCTTCCAAAAGCCGCTGCTCTCTTTTCTCACTCAAGGTGATTAAATACAGGTGAAGGTTACACTACTGGGTGCAACCTTGTGCTTATTATCTTTTATCTTTTCCAGGGCCTTTTCAGCCAATGGGAAGACAGCAACTCACACAGGTACTCCACAACTGCGTGTGCTAAAGAGGAAAGGTTAAAAACACTGGGCGTGTTTAGTCTTGAGAACAGAAGACCGAGGAGGGACCTGATAACAGTTTTCAAATATGTTAAGGGCTGTTCTAAAGAGGACAGTGATCAATTGTTCTCCATGGCCACTGAAGGCAGGATAAGAAGCACTGGGCTTAATCTGCAGCCAGGGAGATTTAGGTTAGATATTAGGAAAAACTTTCTAACTCTCAGGGGAGTTAAGCTCTGGACCAGGCTCCCAAGGGAGGTGGTGGAATCCCCATCACTGGAGGTTTTGAAGAACAGGTTGGACAAACCCCTGTCAGGGATGGTCTGAGTTTACTTGGTTCTGCCTCAGCGCAGGGGGGCTGGACTAGACGACCCCTTAAGGGCCGTTTCAGACCCTACACTTCTAAGAGTCGATGAATTAACTCTTCCCTAGCTGGTGCAATGGAAAACCTCAAAAGTTCCTGATACATTTGGACACACGTTGGCTGAGCTTCTCCACTGGGAATCGCTTGAAGATTCCCCCACAGCCCTCTCTGATTTTCTTTATCGAAGGTACTTCTCTGGCCCCATTCCAGTCGTATCTGAGCACCTCGCAATCTTTAATGCTTTTATCCTTACAGCACCCCTAGCCCTTTGTTACAGATGGGCAACGGACGCACAGAGAGGCTAAGTGACTTGCCCAAAGTCACAGAGGAAGGCTGTGGCAGAGTAGGGATTTGAAGCCGTGTCTCCAAATCCCAGGCTAGTGTGCCAACCACTGGATCATCCTGCCTTCCTCGCACAGTAGTCCTGCCGCCTTTCGGATCAGCGGGAGCAAGGAAGCCAGTGAGTGATATTTTCTCATTATAACCCAAAGATAGCGCAGCACTCAGCTGCTTTGTGCTTGTTTCTTGTCTGAAATGCAATCAGATCGGGATGTACCGAGTGTTGGAAAATCAATTGAAATACACTGGAGCCTGCAACAGGCGGCTTAACTCCCCCCCCCCGCTTCATTCCCCTCCGCAAGAGCCGAACCTCCTGGGGGCGAAAGGCTCCCTCGGTGTCCCGTCGGAGCCATTCAGCCAACCGGCTGCAGCTCTCTGGAAGCAAGGGCGATTTCACCAGGCAAGTCTGGGGGTGCCCCGAACTCAGGGCTCGGGGGAAGTGGAAGGAACTGAACCCAGGGCCCTTGGCTGCTGTCCAGTTGCTGTAATTAACAAGTAAGCAACAGTTTAATTGATTAGTCAATTTCATGTAACCAGCGAGCTGAGACTCCGGTTAAATCAAAACGCCTTCTCCCCCCTGTGTCCTATGCAGAAGAAGCCATCAAGGGTGAAATTGCACAACAGTCCCTGAAATACCATGCTGTGACACGCACCCCCCATCCCCAGCCCTTCCCTGGGGGGAGAAAGAGGATGCTGGGCGTGGGGGGGGGGGCGGGTGGGACGCACCTAGAAAGTTATTGCAGCTCAAACTGCAATGGGGCATTGGGCAGAGGAATTTTAGGGGTGGACAGATGCCCCCCCCCCCGTCTTTGGGGCTCCTCTAACACAGCAGAAGGCACTTGTTTAGACACAGGCTGCATTCACGCCACGCACTTCCCGCAGTGAGTCCGCCCGGGCACCCCAACTCCGAAGTGAGACGTGCACCCCAACTCCGCAGTCAGACGTGACGCTCAGCCAGCTGGTAAACCAGAAGGGTTATTGTGCACAGCATAGAACAGAACTTGTCAGCACAGAAATCAGACACTTTCAGCCAAGTCCATCTTGGGGAGTCCTGGGCTGGGGCTGAGATCTGACGACTCCAGCAGGAGGAAAGGGGCAGATTTTGATGGGGGAAACCAAAATGACACAGACACTAGGAGGAAAGGGAGCAGGAACCAGTTTACCAGCCCGCCCCAAGCACTCCTATCAGCGACGTCCGCGGGAGCCCACAGATCCAGCCTAGTCAGCACAGGGGCAAGACCCGGCTGGGCTCAGTTAGAGGGGGGGAACGTTCCCCCAGCTGCGGTGTGAAACCCAAGAGCCGTGAAGAGCAGCTACGAGCACAGATCCTGTAACACGGAGACTTCACCGCTTCACAGCACCTGGGATGGGATCCTCCAGCGATTGGGTGCACCCCCTTTGCTCCATCCCAGCGCCTGGGAGTCTCCAGCCAGGAGAGACGTGTGCGTCCCGGGATCTCTGCTATACCCCAGTCCTTGCAACCTCCAGCACCAAGAGCTAATTCTGGCACCTTTGTTACTGCCCGGCGCCAGCGTCGAGATCTGCATGCAGGCCGCCTTGCGCTGTGCCCTGTCACCCGTACACCTCCTCTGCTGTTAACAGCCGCCCTTTCCTTCACTCCCACCTCCCTGCCTTCCCGTCCCCCTCCATTGTCTTCCCGACTGTACGACGCGCTGCCCCGAGCCCTCCTCCCCTGCCACGCGGGGACGTTAATGATATGGGCGCCTATGACAGGCAGCGAGAAGGAACCGGCGTAATTAGAAATTAAAAGCTGCCTCTTCTCACAAAGGGGTCTCTAATATAGGACTCCGGGCAATCAGCCAGCTGAACGCCAAGTCAATATTTCATCCCCCTCGTGAGGCAGGCGGCTTCCCAGCTGGGATGTGCTAAGCAAAGCCAGACCTGGCCGCTCCCCTCCCGAAAAGAGCTTGCTGGCTCCCAACCCCGCCGCCCCCAGGCACCGGGAATGACCCGAAAAGGGAGGGACCGATGGACTGGTTACGAATATGATTGATGAGAGAATTATGATGAATAGAACATTTAGATTTCCTAATCCCCTGCCCGTCAATTAGTCTGGTGTCATTTGGGACAGTCGCTGTATGGAATGATATCACAGAGACACACGCAACCATGCTAGCCAGGGCAGGACGGCTGCCTATAGTCTGTGCTTATGGAACTGCCAGATTGGGTCAGCCCCAGAGACCTTCTATTCCTGTATCCTGTGTCCAATATGATCAGGAGAAGCTGTTTCAGGGAAGGTGTGAGAACCCCATAGCAGGCAGTTAGGGGATAATCTAGGAAAAATTCTCCTTATCCCATTAGTTAGAGGTTGGCATATGTCCGGGAGCAGAAAGGTTTATATCTTTTCAAATACTCTTATTTAGTCATTTTTTTATGCTTTACTCTCCTAACTCTGGATGTTCTCACCACCTATATAAATGTTCAGCCCCTTGTTGGAATGCTGCTCAGCTCCTGGCCGGGATGGGATCTTGTGGCAATGAGTTCCGCAGGCCAACGGTGTGTTGTGTTAAAAATATACTTGCTTTGATCACTCTAGGCCCAGCTTTTCCAACGCGGCTCGTCCAAGGTCAGACACTTCAAAGGAGGCTTTTAGAAAGTGCCGAGCATCTGCCCCTCTGAAAATCAGGCCCCTTTATGGGCTCTGAAGCTGGGCAGCCAAAATCGCTAGTCGCTTTCGAAAATCCTGAGCCCTTCCTTTTACTCTCCTGTGCAACGGGGTTCCCAGCCCTTCCCTTGGGGAGATGAGCCTAGAGCCTCCTTCTGCTCAGCATCAGGATGTTGTTCCTGTAATACTCACGGGAAGGGAAGGTGGTCCAGGGGTCAGGGCAGATCCCAGAACTAGGGAGACCTGGGTTCAAGTCTCTGCTCTGCCACAGACTGTCTCTGTGACTTTGGGCAAGTCACTCATGGCATGTTTAGGCTGCTGGCTTGCTGTGGGGTTTTAAACACCCCCCCTGCCCATCCTCCACACTTGAAGCCCTTACGGCTGCATTGATTCAGAGTCTGCTCCTCTGGGAATGGGTATGTTGAACTGTGACCTGTTCCCCTACTCAACTACTCTGCAGTGTGGAAGCAGCAAAGGCACTGGGGCCTGTCTTAAAGTTGATAGTCCGCCACTGTGCCTCAGTTTCCCTTGCGTAAAATGGGGATAACAACACTGCCCTATGTCACATGATGAATCCATTGTGAGGTGCTCAGATACTTGTCACAGGGGCCATCTGAGTCCATAAGCGCTCTAGAGCATCAGCTTCATTTCCACCAGCCATTCTCAGGCTGTTAGGTATTCGTTTCGGATTGCAGATCCTCTTAATGTTTTACAAAGGGGGAATTACGAGCCGTCAGATGGAGGGTGACACGGTGCAGTATATTTTTAAAGACCATTTTGATGAACCCAGGGCTGTAAAAGAAACTGAATTATTCTCCAAAGCGTCCAGGGTTGACTTTAAACATAAAAACACGTGAATGAATCCCCGGTGGAATTCACAACGCGGCTCGCAGAGAAATAGAAAAGATGGCGCTTCATTTGCATGCCAATTATTTCCCCCCTTTGTTATCACGACCGCATCTCAAAGTTTAAGTAACAACTTAAAAAGAGATTGCCTGGCACCAGGTCTGACCTGCCTTGTTTTCATCTTCTGCCTCTTTGCAAATTCCGTGCAATTCAGGACGTGATTTTTTCCCCCCCCTCAAAGAAACAGCCTCAGCTGCTTTTTTTAAAAAAAATTTCCCATTAAAAAAAATAACTGACAGGTGCCTGGACATCATAAGCAATTCTGCAATAACAAAGGAGAGCCCATCTGCTCTGTGCAGCCTGACAATGGTAAACTAGGACTCAGAACACAGATCTTCCAAGCAACAGGATGCGGAGTGCTGCTTTCCTTGAGCTACCCTAGAACAATAAACCAGAATGCAGGGACCAGAATTTAGGAGCAACCCTACCATAACAAACCAGCAAAGTGAAAGAAGAAACAAAATGAGAATCGGGGACTGTAAAGAGATTTCAGACTGATGTTTCCCAGGGGTTATTATTCAGATGATGATAAAAAATGAGTGAACACGTGTAAGCTTTTTAATAGCGCGAGATGCTCCAATGGCATCTGTTGAAATACAAAAGCTGCCCCAGAAATAACTCCGTGCCAAACCGTTGAGCTCTTGCCAGCTCATGATTGTTTCCACGGGATGCTCAAATAGCAAACATCTGGCTCTGGGAAAATTTCAGCCTTTTCCCACTGCTTCTGCGGGCTATGGAGCCTTTTGTCTCTGGGTCACCAGTTCAAACCCACCTTGGGCATGAATGCCAGTTCTATCTGGTGGCTGCTTGGAGTGTGTAGCTGTTCTCAGCCTGGTATCTAGCAGGCCCCATCAGCTTTTAATAGGATCATAGGACTGGAAGGGACCTCGAGAGGTCATCTAGTCCAGGCCCCTGCACTCAAGGCAGGACTACGAATTATCTAGACCATCCCTGACACGTGTTTGTCCAACCTGCTCTTCAAAATTTCCAAGGACGGAGATTCCACAACCTCTCCAGGCAATTTGTTCCAGTGCTTAACCACCCTGACAGGAAGTTTTTCCTAATGTCCAACCTAAACCTCCCTTGCTGCAATTTAAGCCCATTACTTCTTGTCCTATCTTCAGAGGTTAAGAACAACAATTTTTCTCCCTCCTCCTTGTAACAACTTTTTATGTACTTGAAAACTGTTATCACATCCCCACTCCGTCTTCTCTTCTCCAGACTAAACAAACCCAGTTTTTTCAATCTTCCCTCATAGGTCATTTTTTCTAGACCTTTCATCATTTTTGTTGCTCTTCTCTGGACTTTCTCCAATTTGTCCACGTCTTTCCTGAAATATGGCGCCCGGAACCGGACACAATACTCCAGCTGAGGCCTAATCAGCGCAGAGTAGAGCAGAGGAATGACTTCCTGTGTCTTGCTTACAACACTCCTGTTAATACAGCCCAGAACGATGGCTGCTTTTGTTACACTGTTGACTCATATTAGCTTGTGGTCCGCTATGTTCTCTGTTTCTGTACAGTACCCCGCAGCCTGTCGTAGGGAGAGCTGTTCATGCAGCCTGTGAGCAGGGAGGCCAAGATGCAAATGAGCTGGAGAGGCTGAATTCCCCTCTCACGCCCAGAATGGGGAATTTCAGGGTTTAGAACTCAGGACCGCCTGGCTCCCAGCCCTCTGCTCCGATCACTGCCCCACCTGTGTCTGGTTCTGTCCAGCCTAAGGAGCGTGGGCACCGGCTCCCTGATGGGGGATACTCTGGGAGGCGGGGCAGCACCAGCGGCAGTCACAAGAACAGAGCTGAGCAAGTGGGCGCACTGCCCTGCCGAAGCACCAGTGGCAGGAGCTCGGGACAGGGGAAGGCACCTGCCGGCTCAGAGTGAGGTGGAGCAGAGCTGCTGCTGTTTGAAAGATGCTCTGAATCATTAAAGCAGCCACGGAAGCAGCGCGGATGTCAGCTGCCCTGGATCGGGAGCTGCAAACCCCGGGCAGCCGGCTCACACTCAGCCACTCACACTCGTGCACATTCACTTTTCACACGCATGCACATAAACTCTCGCTCACACACACTGGCACCCACCACGCATATTCTCTCCCACACTCGCCCACACATACCGGCACTGACGTGCATGTTCATGCACAAGCACTGTCTCCCATGCACACATTTGCACAAATGCACACACCGTCACAGATGGGTACACACCCACGTGCACCTACAATTATGCACATTTCACAATCGCGTGCACACACCTATATGCACCGCCATACTGCTACGCCTACACGCACACGCGTAAACTCACACATTCTCATGCACACTCGCACACCCGCTCACAGGGGCACACAGCATGTGCACGCCTGCTCACACTCGCACACGGACCCCCTCCCCCCACACACGTACAGTGTTTCACACACTCCTGGGAAAGACGCTCGGCACAACGGCCTCGCCCCTTTGAGCAGCCGAAGGGGGCAGGGAGGTCCCTGAAAGCACTGGGTCTCCACACTCGTGGCTGGCGGCATCTCTTCCCCGTGTCTTTACCGGGCTCCTTTCCCTGCGTTGCCCCTTTGAAATCAGCTTGGCAAACAGGCTGCGCGGCTCATTAGCGGCTGCGGTTCGGGAGGGAGGGAAGCGGCTGGATTTCGAAGCACCGGGGGAAGAAAGACGCTGAGGAGATGAAGGGAGCGTTGGCCCCCGGGGCCCCGCTCCTGTGTTCTCACAAATACACCTCCCCGTGCGATGGGGGAGGGGGCCCGGTTCAGGCACAGCCAGCCCCTCCCCTGGCCGACGTGCACCCAGGGGTGCATCAGCACCCAGAGAGGGGTCTCGCCGGGGCAAACAGCCTTCTAGGGAACACACCCCACACCCCAGGCCAACACACACAACGCAACACCCACCCCCTACCCACCTCAGCTCAACATGTACACCCCACAACACCCCACCCGAGTACACACAACCTCCCCACCCCCAGCCCAACATACACACAACCCCCGCTCCACAACCCAATATGCACAGCCCCCTAGAATCCCACTCCAGCCCAATAACACAACCTCCTCCCAAAATACATCCCCCAGCCCAACACTCACAGCCCCCACCCCAGCCCAATACACACTCAACTCTCACAACCCTCCCACAAGACACCCACCCTGCCGTGCAAACACGCCCCACTCGATACACCCACAAAAACATAACACAAAGCCCATGCCTCATTTAGCCTCATGCAACACACACACTCAGTTCAAATGGACACAAACACCCTTCATGCCTCATATAACACATCACACACAAAACACCCCGCACCTTCCACACAGCCCCTGCTGCCCCCTCACATAACACAAACCACTAGCAATGAGTCACTCCTTCTCCGGTTCCCTCTTCCCTCTCACGTCTGATCCACCCCCTTTAGTACCTGACAGGTAGTGCAACCCTTTACACACACACACACGCACACACACACACTCACGCACACTCAGTACAGCCTGCTCACATTCCAGACTAGAGAGTGTGTGTGTGTGAAACTGACATTGCAATGAAAGGTGCCTGCAATGGAGGGGGGCCCCTGGGGAGCCCTGCATAGAGAGGGGGCAGGTTCCTGTCCAAACCTGCCCTCCCAAGGAGATACACACATGGATCTCTCTCGGCTGGGGCAATTGCTCTCGGCTCACCACGGCTTGGCCATCCCTGGAGACCCAGAGCCTGATCTGCCCAGGCCGGGCACATCTATAGGTGCAGGGGGCAGGATGGCCCACCCTGCTTAGAGCCTCCTCTCGTCTCCTCCGCCATGGGATCCAGACCGGCACTCCCACGGCATCTACCCTCACCCCAGACATTATCATGGGGGGTGGGTTACGGTTGCTCCAACACACCCTAGCCAAAATCAGGGCCCCACTGCGAACTGCTTTGCACACACATAGAGAGAGAGAAGAGCTGAGTCTGAGCAGACAAAGGAAGGATGGCTGAGACCACGTTACAGATGGGAACTGAGGTACAAGGAGGGTTAAGTGACTTGCCCAGGGTGACCCAGCAAATAGGTGGCGGAGCTAGGAATCAAACCCAGGTCTCCTTAACCCCAAACCCCTCCTTCCTCCCTAGAGAGACGGAGCTGTAACTCATGTGTGTGTGTCTGTGTGTGTAGTCTTATTGCACAATGACTCCACCCCACTGCCTGCAGCACAGCGCCCCCCGGCACTGCACTAGGACACTGGGGTCAGCACTGACTCACAGGGCAAAGCGCCCCCTACTGAGCCAGCCACACCACTGCCTGCAGCAGGGTGCCCTCCCGAGCACGGAGATCAGCACGGACTCCCAGGGGAGAGGTTTTGCTCAGACCCAAAGCCTGACACCGTCGCCGCCCTGCTTAGCGCATGAGATCCAACCAGGAGACAGCCCGGCTTGGCACATGCCCCGCTGAGCGACGCTGGGACGCGTGGAGCCAGGGAGGGTAAACACGGGGTAGGCGTGTGAATAAACAGAACCAGCGCAGAGCGGAGGGTGTTGCAATTGCGAGGCGCCAGGGAAAGAACGTAGCCACGAGCATGAAGGGCTGGGGGACAGAGCCGCCTCGAAACAGACGCCTTGGCTTGAAAGTCACCCAAGCATCGGTCTCTTAGCTCGCCACCCCCTTCTCTTTTGGAAAGCCCGACAGGAACGCCACACTCGGCTGCCTGCCGAATCAGGGACTGGCAGCTTGGTTAATTTCTAAATCAGAGGGACGGGGGATCTGAGAGGTGGAGGAAGGGGGGGGGTGCGTGTGTGTGTGTGTGAGGGGGGGTTCTGTTGACAGGGAAATCAGCCTTTAATTAATGAGCTTGTTAGAAGGGTCTGAGATGGCAGACAGATACCTCGCTGCTATTCAGCGATCTGTCAGGGAGTCCCATCAGCCATGAGGCAGCCAGTTCCTCCTCCGGCTGATTAGATCTGCGGAGCGGAGGAGAAACTGATCAGGGGCAGGAGGAGATGGATGAAAGAGACTCTGCCTGGGTCTGCAGCATCGATCCCACACAAGCTTAGCTGAGCTGCTGAGAACAGGCCGCCCTCCGACTACACTCACGGATTCTGATCTCACCCTAGTTGAAAACTGGACTAACCTAGACGTTATTAACGGAGGGCTTGTCTACACGGATCGTTATGGTGTGGCAAGGCAGGGTAGGAATCTACAGCGCACTAGCTTGCCATGCACCGACGCCCCGTGTGGACACTGCTCCAGTGCACCGAAAGTCCCAGCGTGCACTGTGGTTAAAGCCATGTGTCAAGTACCGGGAGTCACTCCGGATTTACACCAGCACAACTGAGATCAGCCCCACACGGCCTTGCGGTGTCTCTTGCATGTGTGGGCCTGTGATTTGTGGTGCTCGCGCTCATTTACACATACATAGGCTCTGTGAGTGTGCAAGGGGTGGGTGTCCGCCAATGTGTTTGTGCACACTCTGACATTTGGGGGGGGGGCACATGTGTGCGTTCTGTGGGTGCAGCTTGAAAGCGCACGCGGGGAACGTGTGGGTGTGCTCCGTGCACGCTTGTGAGCTCAGTTAGTATATCTGGCGGGTGCGCGGTGTGGTGTACTTTGGTGGGTGCACTCCGGGCACGGGGGCGTATTTGGGGGGGGGGCAGTGATTGTATTCCACACACACATGCATATTTGGGAGGGCAATGGAAGGTGTACTCTCCCTGGACACATCCATTTCTGTGGCCCGCTCTATCACCTGGCCAAGTTGTTCCCATCCCCAGTGATTTCCAGGAGCACTGGAACCCTGCGTGTCAGCGCCACGTCTGGGTAATGACCCAGCAAAGGAGAGAAACAGACAGGGCCGAGTTAACCCAGCATTGAGCCCTGGGCAAACCCACACTTTGGGCCCCTGCCTTCTAATACGGAGGAGGAGAGATGGAAGGAAAGAGACAGAAAGAAGGGAAAAAATACACGTCAGTGACGTTCCCTTGCCGACACGTCCCTGCAGTAAATTCCCATCCCGGGCAGCAGGCCCTGCTCTCTCCTCGGCTCTGTCAGGGATGGCAAAGCGAGCTGATCTGCCCACGATCCGAGAGAACGTCCCTCACCGAACGAGTGGCCTCGTGAGTCCGTGGGCCAGGTCGCGAGGCCGCTCAAATCCGGCCCGGCCGCCCCTCTGCCACGACAGGCACGAAACCCCCAGGGGCGGGCAGGGGCTGAGAAGCCCCCCGTTGGCCCGTCCATCCACTGCCCTCCCTCCCGTTTTCACTGGCGTTCTCCGACTGTCCGGCGCACAGTTCACAGGGCACCCGCAGGGACCAGGGCAAGAGGGAGCCGCCCCCTCCACCAGTTCAGAGTGGGGCCCAGCCGTCTGGGAAAGACGCCAAACCTTTCGGAGCTGATAGAGATTCGACAACAGCAGGTGTGCTAAGCGTTAATGCCTCTTCCGCACCCAGCTCCTGCCTCTTCCACACCCGGCTACTTGCAGCCCCTGCCCCCCTCTCACACAAACACCAAACACACCCACGGGTGCGTAATCAAAACAACCACACACCTCCATTCTCTCATACACACACCCTACACACTCACACCCCTTTATACACACACACACACACACACCAGGCACACCCTTTCTCTCACACTCAGACCCCTTTATATGCAAGGTCTTCACACGGACAACCTGGCCAGTCTCAAATCAGCCCCGCAGGCAGTATATTAATCTACATCTTTCCGCCTGCACAGCTGGTGGTGACGTCACCTGTCTTACAGTCACACCAAGGGACCCTTGCCCAGACACCCAGCAGAATCACCAACAAGCTCAAGTGTAGCTTGACTGAGCTCTGTAGTGGGGAACAGAGGCTAAGTGACATGACCAAGGTCACTCAGGGAGCTGGGAACTGAGCCCAGGTCTCCTGACTCCTAGCCCAGGGCCGTAACCACAAGGTGACCCTTCGCTGTTGGGTGGCCAATGCAGGGTGGGGTTAGGACCATGTTGCTGGCTTGCTACCCCTTCAGGGTCCCTGTCTGTCCCGCTCTCCTGAGTGCTTGGTTGCTGGGTGGCATCTCTGGCTGTCCCCTGCTCAGCGGGTCCCTCCTGGCTATGGGTGGGAAAGAATTGGAGCTCCGGGCTGGTTCCCCGCAGCTGCCGTGGCGAACTGCTCCGCCATGCCCGAGCCGGAGAGCCACCCGCTCCCCCAGGACCCCAGCGCTGAGACCAGTCCTTTGCCTGGGCCGGTTTTTAAAAAAGCCATTATCAACTTAATTGCAATAATTAAAGGCTCAGTGTCTCCCCCCAGGGCGGCCATTCCCGGCTTTCGCCACCTGTGCTGAATGATTGGCCCCTCTCAATGGGCCCCCCAGGAGAAATTGCCGTCGTCTTTTCATTTACCTGCAGCCTTTTACTAGCTGCCTGAGACTCCTCGTTACCCAAACGAGAGCTCCTGCTCGGAATTAGTGCGCACTTACATCTTCTCCTCTCTCGCCTCCCCCCTCCACGCTCCTTCCTGCCCAGCATCACTTCTCCCCCCATCCTTCCTTCCGTCTCTGGCCCCACTCTTCCGCTCTTCTTCATTTCCCGCCTGGCTTAAGGCCGCCTGGCAAGGTGCCGGGGGAGTGTTTTGCACACGGAAAGGGCCGTGCCGCGCGTGTGCAGGAACGTGCACACCACAGACCCGCACCACGCCTGCAAAACACAGGAGCGTGTGCAGGACACACCCGCGAAGCGGGACCCGCGGGCACAGGCACCCACTGAGCGGACACGTGCGCCCTCACAGAGCGCTGCCCAAATGCACAAGAGCGCAGAGTTCCCGGGTGCACGCCAAGCGCACCCAGGATCGGCACGAGCGTGCATGCACAACACACCCACCCGGCGCCGGCCAAAGATGCGGGAATGGTGGGGGGACAGGCCAGAAGAGCTCACCAATGTGTACGACGTACAGATCGTGCGCTGCACACGCCGGCCAAGCGGGAGCTGGACCAGCTGCCCCCCTTCGTCCCGGGAGGCTCCCTGGGGGTACGCAGGGTCGGGAGTAGGGTGACCAGACAGCAAATGTGAAAAATCAGGACAGGGGGTGGGGGGTAATAGGAGCCAATATAAGAAAAAGACCCAAAAATCGGGACTGTCCCTATAAAATCGGGACATCTGGTCACCCTAGTCGGGAGGCACCTTGCGCCCTTAGCGTGAGGACGTCTTGTCCGTGCCTGCTGCGGATCATTCCCCCGACTCCACCAGCCTCTGGCGGCACACGCCCGGCCCCCCGGCCTGCCTCTCTCTGTACAGATGCACCCCAACCCCCGAGCCCTCCGAGCGTCCCGGCCCTCACATCCACCGCTCCCAAAGACCAGGACACGCCAGCTGACCCGGGATCACCACTCCGCTTCACACCCAGCCCACTTCTCTTTAGAGTGAAAACAAGAGTCCATTGCTTATCAGCGATCAGAGCTTCCAAGGGGGGAAAGTCACAATAGTGGGAACAAATGGTTACATAGAAAACAAAACCACAACACCCACCTTGGAGCCTGCGTTTAACTCACAAGCCCTTCCCCAGGTCCCTACAGGACAGCTCCCCAAGTCCTTCTCCCAGAGTTTTCAGCCAGGATGGCTGAGATCCCCCGTCATAAGATCAAGCCCCCGGGCAGCCTGTCTTCACAGACGGAAGGAAACGGGGGTGGTCATATGCCCTCTCGATATACCAGATCTCAACCTGAAAACCAGGGGTCCCCCTCACCACAGTTTACCTCTTCCTGTTCATTTCCTTCCTTGGCCTCTTCGCTTAAAGCACTAGGCAACGCTGCCTTTTGGAACACAGACGCCTCCACACTGTCTCAGCCCATGTGTCCAGCATCCCATCTCCAGCACTATCCCCCGCTAATGCTTCAGAGGGAGATAGGCTCTTCCCTCCTCTCCATATAGCCCCCTGGCAATGGTGGGCGGGGGCCAAGACGGGAGAGCAGATTCCTTCCTGACCACTCCCCCACAGCGGCCTGCCTGAGCTCTGAAGCATGCGGTTTGATTACCCTTAGCATTACCTTGGCTCACACAGCCACAAAACGTTATTAACAGTCATAAAAATTACCCAGCCGGGTTTTAAAGCCCAACCGCCCATCACCACCCTCCTTCCTCATGCAGCTTCCAATGGCTGGCCAACCCCCACCCCACCGCCTCCTCCTCCATGTTCAAGCCTGCTCTTTACCCACTCACATGCCTCCCACCCTCCTGCACCGCAGCGATCCGGTGACCTTGCAAATGAGCCTTTTGCGTGCGTCTGTGTCGGTAGCTTCCTCCAGTCCAAGTAAATCACGTCCCCCTCCAACAACCCTGCGTGTGCCCAGTGCTCCATGGGGCTCTGCTTAATTAGATCGCTCCTATCCCCCCCGGTCGGAGCTGCCTGCCCAGCAAACCCCTGGGATTTTCTCCCAGCCCTTTATTAACCAGGGAACAGCGATGTCTAGGAGATTCAGTATCAGCCCTAACACGCTTTCTTTTGATCTGGCTGCGAAGTCTGTGCAGTTGGTTTTTTTTGCTTCTCTCTTTCAGCAAGCGCAACCGCAAACCCTGGCTTGTCTCCACCAGCAAAACGCTGCACATCAAACAAAGGGCGACCCCAGCGTAGTCACAGAGCGGCCTGCGGGGGCTAGCCCTTAGGAACAACCCTACCATAACAAACCGACGTGGGGTATCCCCCCCCTCCCGTAACCCTATATCATCAATCAGGTTGCAGACCAAAGCTTTCCTGAGCAACCTTACCCATAACAGGCCGGCGTGGGGTGCCCTGCCCTGCGGAGCAAACCCATCACAATAGCTCAGGTTGCAAGGCAAAGATCTTACCAGCAGTGCGCGCCGCTTTACCCTCGCGGGGAGTCCTACAATGTCAGACCAGAGCAGACCTGGACGCAAAGGCCTCCACGCAAACCGCCCAGAACTCAGCATCCTTAGCTCAGGAGAACCCAGGCCACAGCTGGGACGGGAACATGCAACCCCCCTGGGGAGCACGGGCGCTGCTAATGCGCTGCCGCCTTGAAGGCCCAGTCCGCCGTCTCGTCTAGCGCCCCCTAGCCGTGCTCTGGGGAAGGACGTGTGGTCTCATGTCCGTCCCTGGGAGCCACAGCCAATTTCAAGCCGGACGACGGCCCAGAGCCTGGCGGGAGAGGCGGTAACGCCGTCCGGGCCCGGAACAGCCCCCACTGTCCCCCAGGGGGTGTCCCGTGAAGCGCCGGCAATGGCTGGGCTGGGAATAAGGGCCCCACTTTACTGCAGGAGACTGGGAGGGCGAGGGGGTAACGTGAGCCTCCAGCAACGCCGTTAAGGCCTCGGATTGTCTAGGCAAAGAAAGGAGAGAACGTGAAAAGGGGCCAGAGGGGAGGGGAAGGGAGAAGAGAAAGAGAGAGAGAAAAAAGGAGAAGCGCTGAGAAGAAACAGCCTGTGAATGGCCGAACCCATCTGGCAAGTGGGACCTGTTCCCGGCTCGGCTGGGTCCCAAAGACAGCTAGGGGGAGATGGGCCGGGGTGGGGCTCTCCCTGCTCCTTGGGGGTGCATTCTGCAGGTCGCCCCATGCACTAGGGAGGCAGGCAGGGAATGGACGTGCTCCTCTAGCCCCCTCCATCCGAGGATCTCAAAGCACCTGGCAGGGAGCCACCAGTGAAGGGCCCGGATCCCACAAGGATAATGGGAGCGGGGGGTGCACAGCACCCCACGGGATTGGCCCGAGAAGTGTCATGATCCCCCACGCAAGGCAGGCAAGTATCATTAGCCCCATGGTACGGGTGGGTAAACTGAGGCACGGCATGGGGAAATGACTTATCCGAGGTCAGCCAGTGAGTCAGCGACAGAGCAGGGAGCAGTGCTCTCTCCACTAGACCACGCCGTCTCTGCAGCCACCACGAGCCTCTCTGCCAGGGTTGGTGTTTCCTGGAGGGGCAACATATACGCGGGGGGAAGCCTGCATTGGAAAGAGCACCAGGTGTCAGATACAGCCCCACGGACTCCCAGGGTGATCCCCCGGGGAGGATCTAACCTGGAGTCTCACATCACCTGTCCCTCCAGGGCAGGCCCAGCCTCTGTCCATCTAGGTCTTCTACCACACCCATCCCCATCGGAGCGGAGCGCCCACCCATGGGTGCAGTGCAAAGACAATATGTGCTATAGGACAGTGTGGTCTAGTGGACAGGGCACCAGGTGGAGTGCATGTGTGTACCGCAGTGTGCTTGGGGTACTTTTGAGGGAGATGTGCCGTATAAGCAGACGCTCCATAATCTGGCCCTGTGAAGCCTTGTGGCCACTCCCTTCGGCTCCTGCCATTTTCTGGCTGCCCAGCAAGAGACCCGGGGCCTGACGTTCCCAAGGAGTCGGCACCCAAAGCTGGGGGTGACGTCGGCGGGGCCGCACCCGGCCCCTTTCGGGTGTCTCCGGTCAGGCGCCCAACAACCAAAGCCCCCCAGATCAGTGGCCACTTGTGTCAAATGGGCCCCCCCCACAGTAAGGTCTCCACCACCAGGAGAGACATTGGCACCCACATTTCAGCAGCTCCGATTCCACCCCGCCAAGGTCGCTGTGGCACACACACCAGCAGGGGGGCCACCTCGGGGTGGCAGGGGCAGAGAACCCCCCCCATCAGCCCCGCTCAGCGCCGTGATCCGCCCCCAGCTGGGAAGCAGCCTCCGGAGCGGAAGGGGCTCTTTAAGGCCGGGCCGGCTTTGCGGAGGTTAGCTAGGCCGGCACCACGTATCCATTAGCTGACACGGTGTTTACCAGTGACACTAATTAACTGCGGGGGCCGCTTGGCTCGCCCGCTACTTATTGAGTTCCCATTGAATTCCAATCGGGAGCCACGCCTCTTCTCCCCGTTAGCTGGCCATGGGCGGAGAGAACTGGCAGCCTCGTTACCACAAGGCCCCCCCACCCTCCCGGGGCGCACACCCCTCCACGGGCCCTAGCAGGGAGGCGTGGGGAGGGACGGGGGCGGGCGAGAGGGGGCGAGCGACGGAGCCCTGGGAGAGGGGTCATGGGGCTGGCCCCAGAGCAGAGGGACCCGTCACTCTGCCCCATAGGCCACATCTGCCTCACTGTAACCGGAGCCCGGCACACCCGGTCTAAATGGGTCAGTGACAGGAGCCCTCGGCGCCTGAACGCCTTTCTTGGCAAACCCCCTCGCGAGGCGGGACGGGGGCTGTGCTGAGATCCCGGCTCGGGGCTGGGTCCCCGGGAACTCCCTCCGTCCCTGGCCTCCCTCACTCTAGAGTTCGGCTCTCGATCCCAACGGGATCCAGAGACAGGATAGTACCAGCCACGTAGCGATTCCAGGGCCAACATCGCCTCTCCCTGGAAATGCACTTTTCACCCACAAGAGCCCCGAAATGCCTTACAAACAGTGTACCCGAAGGAATCACTTCACCTCCGTCAGTGGAATGCAGCCACCTCTGGGGTGGAGTAGTGCAACTGCTTAACAGTGGCACAGCAACAGTGTGCAGGGCTAATTCTCCCAATTACATACCCGGGGGCCTGGGCCAGGCTCGTTCTACCAGGCCAGCAGGGCACCGTCCTCACTGCTATTGTTACCCGCACTAGCTGGATTCAAGCTAACTCGGGCGGGCTAGCCTACGCATAGCATTTGCTGCACAGACATAGCCTGACTCAACATGCAACCTTGGGCAAGTCACGGCCCTATTCTGTGCCTCGATTTCCCCCTCTGTGAAATGGGGATGGCAACCCTTCCTCCTGGGCAAAGCCAGAAGCCTTCATCCATCCCTGTCCGTAAAGTGCTTTGAGACCAGATCCTCACACAGAAACTGCTACCAGAGAAGGAAGTAGTATTCCTTATTCGTACAATGGATCTGGGTCTAGGATTAGGGCCCCAGGCACGACTGGAAACTTTCTGGGCCAGATCCTCCGGTGGTGTAAATCAGGGCCAGCACTGTGCTAATTTGCATCATCTGAGAATCTGGCCCTGCTTCCAGACCTGCTGTAACATCCGTGTGCTAGGAAGAAGAAATAAAAACAGAGTAAATTGAGCTTCCAAAACTGGGTCTATTTAATGCCGTTTATCAGAGGATTCCCTCCCCCCACCCATCCCAGACTCATTTATTTTTAACCGTCGCCTTTCACAAGGGGAGCGGCCCATGTCCCTCCTTCACCCTTAAGCCATTAGGCCGCCAGAGTCCCTCTCCCCGGCCTGGGCCATGTTCCATCTCTGTCAAAACCTATTGAAAATCGATACCTAAGAAATCACCCCCCTTCCAGTTCAGTGCCATGTCAGCAGCGTGGCCGGCTCTGTGCATGCGTCAGCGGGTGCTGCAGCAGCTGGGCCCAGCAGACCGGGGCTCCAGAAGCTGGGCCCACTCCTGGCTCTGACACTAACTTGGCACTTGCCCTTGGTCAAGTCATTTTCCCGCTCCCTGTGTCTCAATTTCTCCTATAGGGGATAATGATCTTTATCTCCTTTGTAAAGCGCTTGGAGATCTCTGGAGGAAAGGAGCTAGGGGTGATTGATGGGGGACTATCAGTGGAACAGGCCCTGCTTTTAGGAGGTGCCCAGGCCAGCGTGTGATGCAGGGGCAACGCCCCCTCCCCTCCCGGGTGCCGTGTCCAGGGGGCAGGCGCTTCCATTAAGAGGCCGATTCACACATGGAAATGTCTTTGTCGCCGGAGTCAAATGCGCCGGCCCCTTTAGCAACTAGCCCCTCCTTTGCCCCTGTTGGACCCAGGGTAGACACTACCCATGCCGACGGGAGGGGGGTCTCCCCTCGCTGTAGTTAATCCACCTCCCCGAGAGGCGGGAGCTAGGTGGATGGACGAATTCTTCCATCGACCCAGTGCTGCCTAGCCGGGGACTTGAGTTGGCTTGACTATGTCGCTCGGGGGCATGGATTGTACACATCCCTGAGCGCTGTAGCTGGGCTGACCTAATCTCCTGGTGTGGACCAGCCCTGAGTCATAATTTCTGAAGAGCGTGTTGAAATGTCACGTGCCAGCTAGTGCCCAGATCATGGCTAGCTGGACCCAGTAGCAGCACCAGGGTTTTTGCCGCCCTAGGTGGCAGCGTTTGGCGCTTCAGTGGCAGCTCCTGTGAAGCTGCGTTCTCGGCGGCGTTTTGGCGGCCGCTTTTCTTGATGCCGAATCGCCGCCGGGGAGTCGCCGCCGAAATGCTGCTGAGGGCGGCAAAATGCTGCCCCCCAAATCCTGCCGCCCTAGGCGACTGCCTAGGGTCGTCTAGTGGAAGCGCTGGCCCTGGCTGGACCCTGGACAAGGGATAGGGCACAGACCAATCCAGAACCTATCACGCTTCTTGTCTCCTCTTTGAACAAGAGCAGGAGCTGTGAAAAACCCTCCTCTCCCCTCTAGATACGGGGGCACTCAAACTCCACCCCAGACACAGGCGCAGCAGGGTTTCTTCTAGCTCTGGAAAGGTGTCCTTGGCCTTTCTCAGGAACCCCATGGCCTAGCTTCTAAGTCTCCTGGCTGGGCCAGCCTGTCGGCCCGACCCTGGCAGCTTCCAAAGGCCCTGCCACCGGCTGCTGATCCTGTCTAGACCAGGGAATGTGTTTAGATTTAATATCGGGGCTAAGTGAGCGCCAGCCAGGAGACTTGATTCACGACTCCTTAAATCAACAAGCCGGCGCACTGCTCTCCCCACCTGAGCTCAGCGGGCGGCTCACGAGCGCCGTGTGGGCTGCCTTTATTGAGCAAGTTATTACTCTTCCCTGCAACGCCAGCTCTGGGAGGGGAGTTAGAGCTGGAGTCAGGACTCCTGGGTTCTATCCTTGGGATGTAGGAGGGGAGTGTGGTCTAGTGGGTTAGAGACAGGAGGGGGAAGAGTCAGGACTCCTGGGTTCTATCCTTGGGATGTAGGAGGGGAGTGTGGTCTAGTGGGTTAGAGACAGGAGGGGGAAGAGTCAGGACTCCTGGGTTCTATCCTTGGGATGTAGGAGGGGAGTGTGGTCTAGTGGGTTAGAGACAGGACGGGGAAGAGTCAGGACTCCTGGGTTCTATTCTTCCGAAGTAGGAGGAGTGTGGCCTTATGGGTAGAACAGGAGGTGGCAACGTCCTGGATTTCATTGGAAGTGCTGCAGGGCAGCGGTGGGAGGGGCATGCTGTTGAATGGTTAGAGCAAGGGGGATGGGTATCAGAACTCCTGGGTCCCCTTCCCAGGCCTGGGGTAGCATTGTCTAGTGGTTAGAGCAGGGGGGGGGAGGAGGAGTCAGGTGAGGTGCCCTCCTGCCTCCTAGTATGGCCCCCCCCTTCTGTTTCCCAAGTGCTCAGAGGAGGCGGGTCTTTCCCACGAAAGGCCAAGCTGCTTGCATGCCCAAAGAGGCAAGCGAGGGCTGCGGGGGGGGGAAGACCCCTGGGGGAGGCCCCAGCTGATCAGCTGTCACTCGGCTCCTGCTGGAAAGGGAGCCAGGAGATGCGCCCGGGCCCCTCGCACCACGGCAGGTGGCAAGGTAGCGCTGATGTCACCGCGTAACCGGACCCGGCGCTAATGGCAGCTGTCAGCATTGCACAGAAATGGGTTTGATTTTTATTCCCGCGGTGACATCGGAGGAATTTGCCTTCCATTGAGGAATAAGGTTACCGCGGACCCCTGTCCCACAGAGGCCCCTGGCCTGGGAGGGTCTAACAATGGGGGATTGAGAAAGCCGCCACCTTCGAACGGAGCCTCCAGACAGGGACAGTCCCTGGGGGCAGGCGACAGCAGGGAGCAGGCAGAAAATTATATCCACCCCTACACCCGCTTGGAGTGAGCTCCCTGATTAAAAAAATATAACATTATGGGAGTGACCCCAGATCCCTGGGCTAGTGGATAGACCAAAGAGCTCTGAATCAGGACTCCTGGTGTTTATTCCCAGTTCGGGGTGGAGAGTAGGGTTTCATGGTTAGAATGGGGGAGAGGGGGGTGGAGTTAGGACTCCTGAGTTTTATTCCTAGCTCTGGACAGGGGATGATGCCTAGTGGTTACAGCAGGTGGGGCTTGGGAGTCAGGACTCCTGGGTTCTATTCCCAGCTCTGGATGGGGAGTGCTGTCTAGTGGTTAGAATCAGGACTCCTGAGTTCTATTCTGATCTTTGGATGCTGCTTCTTCTAAAGCTCCCCCCCACCCACCCTGCACATTCCTTATCACCCTTGCATCAGTAAAATCTCCCCTTCTGCACCCACCCCAGGCTGAAGTGCCCTCGCAGAGAGCGGCCTGCCTGCCACCCATTTCAAACATGCCTCCCCGCGGCACTGCCAGCCATGTGGAAAACCCTGCGCCGCCACGTTCTCCGTCTCCCCGCGGAGGCAGCTTGCACGGCAGTGGGGGGAACGCAGGCAGCAGCGAGGAAGCCCTCAATATTATTATAGACGCGTGCCCCTGCCAACCTCCTCTCGCTCCTTTTAGAAGCTAAGACTCTCCCAGGGGCCTGGCTCGGGAGAAACGGGACCACAGCCCAGGAGGGTAAACGATCCGGAGGGAGAAGGGAGCAGCTCCGTTGCGGAGCTGGAGATTTAGACGGCGATATGACCCACGGGCCAATTTGCAGCCGAGAGCGGATTTTAAAAGCTTGGCTTTGCCGATAACGGCTCCTCACCCGTAACCCTTTTTAGCCATAGGCGCGTTGCGACCAGCAGTAACTTACCGCTGCTATTCGGCGGCGAACCAGCCGACGTGTCTATTTCCCTCCTGAGCTACAGCCGCGATTAGAAGCCGGGCCTGAAGATGACTAAGCCTTGGCTAATTTTCGCTCAGTTCTAGGGAGCTGACATTTTTATCCACTCTGCCTCAGAATAGAAAAACCATGAAAAAAAAGAGAGAAAAACACACGCAGGCGCACCTGAAAAGCGTTTCGTTCCTTAAAACCCAACTTGCTCTGTAATAATGGGAAATCTTGCAGCTGCACCAAGAACAGACTTCAAAGCAATCCGCCAAAGAGAAACTGGTTAGTTAGGAGCCTTCTGACAGCAGACACGCTATTCAAAACCATCTACGGGGGCTCGGACGTATTATCTAAATATCTAAATTACTTCTCTTTTAACACGGATTTTATTTGAGGTTTAGGGTAATTTGCTTATTGGCATTAGTTACCTGGTAAAGGAATCAGCACACATCACTACAGAGAGGCAGCAATTATGTATGCAAATGAGTCCCTTATAAGCACCAAAAGTAAATGTTCACATAACGAGTGCACACTTACAGTAGCTGAAAGAGACACTGTACAGAAAAAGCGCGAGAGTGGGTATGCACACAGCCAGCCAGGTTTCTGACAATAGCGTAACTTCTGCAGCGTTGCTGTGCTCTGTTAAACAGCCGCTGCGTTTCACCCCAGCAGCGGCTGCATTTCCACAGTGGTGAAATGATTTCTACACAATACAATCCGCCCTATGCAGCGCAAACCTCGGTTAATATTTATCGCACATGTAAAGACGCAGGAACGTTACCACAGATTTGTCAGGCAACGCTCAGCGTCGTTTCCGGGTTGTGAAGATGGACGGGTGGTCGAATGAAGGGGAGAGACAGGATGCCTGGGTTCTAGTCCTGGCTGCGCCATTGTTTCATTCTGTGACCTTGAGCAAGTCCCGTTAGCCTCCTGGTTTCCCCATTTGCATGACAGGCCTAATGACGGACGGAGGCTTAATTAAATAACGGCCATGCAGTGCTTTGAGATCCCTGGATGAAGGGGGCTAGACATGAGCAATGGGTGGTATGTTATTATAACAGTCCCCCAATTGATCAGGGTTTGTTTAGGGATGGAGCCGGGGAGGGGGGGAGTCCAATAGCCCCCAATTTCCCTCAAGGAGGTAAATCTCCCCAGGGAAGAACCAGGGAGATTCTCTATGAGGGGAGCCTCACGGAGTCTCTATCTATCATGGGGGCTTTCCGGTGGGGAGGGGGCAACCAGCCCCCCCCACTTAGACAAGGGAGCCGGCCATGGGGCCTGCATCCTGCCAGCCCCCCACGAGGTGCTGACCCTAAAGCCCGGCTCCGAGGGGAGCCTGGGCCCCAGCTGCCGCTGTCATGCCCTGGGCGCCCCAGGAACTAGGTGCCCGGTTCAAGGCTCCGGCAGCAAAGGGAGGGAGGGTCGGGCTCAGAGGTTTCCGTTTCGCCCGGGCTCGGCCCTGCCGTCAAGGGACGGGTCAGATGGCAAGGCCAGGAAGCAGCTGCTCTCCTGCTGGGAGGGTGGGAATGTCACCCCAGCCAGCTGGCAGGGTGAGCCGTGCGACCCCCACCCCCCCCAGCGGAGAGCTATGAACCCCGGGACGGCCGGCAGGCCAGGGCCCTAAGCAACGCAGAGCACCCCGCTGCCAGGCAGGCTGGGGAACCCCCTTCCCTAAACCGAGGGGGTCACGGCGGGCTCTGGGATCAGGCCTGGAGTGACGCGGCTCAGTGGCTCAGAGGCGCGTCCCCCCAAAAGCAGGGAGACGGGGGTGGGGGGCCCTGGATTAGCTGCTCCGTGACTCAGACAGCAGTGTCCCCCCACTCAGGCAGGGGGCTGGGAAGTGGGGCTCCCTGGAGCCACCTCGCCGGGCTCCTGCCCCCCACCCGCGGCGGCCCATGGCACGGGCGGCACATTAACACCGCGGGCTGTGCCCCAAAGGGGGCCGGCTCGCGCGGAGCCCAGTTCTCCTTGGACACTTCCCGGACGGATCGAATGACCCGGCGCCCCGGGCCAGACAGCTCCAGGAGCCAGGGACCCACGCATCCGATTACAGGATCCGCTTACCGCGGCTGTTTATAGGACACCCCTCTCCAGTCCCCCCCCCCCTCCACTTGTCAGGCCTGGTATAAAACATTAATCACATTCCGCTGCCTGCCTTCCTCCATCAAGAACGAAGCTGGGATGGGGGGAAGGGGGGAACCCAGGTGTCCTGTCCAGCTCAGGTGATTCCCTTCTAGGCTCCCCTTGCCACTGTGTCAATTGGATATAGCCTTCTTCCTCACTTTCTGCCCTCCTCTGCCAGGCACCACCCCAGAGGTGGCTGCATTCCAGTGGTACGTGGACACCCCCTACCCTCTCTAAACTCAGGGACAGCCAGGGTCCCAGTCCCACCTCCCCAACTGGCGCCTCTCACCCGACCACAACCCACCGCCCTTGGGGACACTTGGGATTCAGGTCGGGGGTTGCTAGCGTTCCTCCGTAGGGGCCCAGTGGGTTCGAAATGGCTCCCGGGTGCTCTCTGGAATAGGGGGGCAAGGTGCCCCGCCCCTTTCCAACAGAGCCCCACCCCCATTTCACTGCCACTGCTGTAATACGAGAGTACTAGACAGTAACAGCCCCGTACGCTGCAGTAACGTTGCGACCAGGGTGCAGGGGGCATGAACAGAGAGGGGCCCCCTGACATGCCAATCTGCTGCCCAGAGACCCCTGTAGCCCAGGGTTATCCCGCCAGGGCCAGATCTGCCCCCGTAGGCCCTCAGAGCAGCAGAAAGAAGCCAGGGCCTGCCCCAGGCCAGGGTTCAGGGTCCCTGGTTACTAGGCAGGAGGCTGGCATAGTAGTTGGTTTGCTCTCCGTGCCAGGGGTTGCCCAGTCCTCGCGGTGCAGAGGGAGGCCGTGGCGGCCTGCCAGATCCGCAGGCCAATTTGCATATTAAATCCACATCCATCTGCATATTAAGGATCAATTTGCATGGAGGCAGCATCTTGAACTCGCACCGAAGATCAACACGAAGCGGCCGGACGAGAGGCCCGTTCCCAGGCGGGTCTCGGCGGGTCCATTACTGCGGGCGGGGTTTGGATCCCCGGCGCCATGGTGGCCCTCCCACAGAGCAAAGCACTGTGGGAAGTGGAGTCCCCTGCCCACACCGCCAGCCGCCCACCGGGCCATGCTGCAGGGGACCCTGGCCCACAGCTGGTCCTGAGAAGAGGGGGTGTCAAGGGGGGCACCCAGTCCTCGCTATCAGCCCAGCAGATCCCAGGTGCTGCCCCCACCCCCGGCCTGACGCTCCCTCGCTCTAGTGCCAGGCTGCCCCTCGCCCAGAGGACTGGCCGCTCATCACACTGACGACGCCCTGTGTGTCTCTCCTGCATGCTGCTGGGCAGGGACGGGGGGGGCTGGGCTGCCAACCTCCCGCCCCGGGCACGCTGCTCCCCCCGCCCCCGAACACCGCTCCTTCCTGCCCCACCGCAAGAACCCTCCCCTCCAGGGGACGCCGCTCTCTCTGCCCCATCCCCGGGACATACCGCTCCCCCTCCCCATCGCCCCTGGGCACCCTGCCCCCCCCCAACCCTGGGACATACCGCTCCCCCTCCCCATCGCCCCTGGGCACCCCACCCCCCCCAACCCCGGGACATACCGCTCCCCCTCCCCATCGCCCCTGGGCACCCCGCCCCCCCAACCCTGGGACATACCGCTCCCCCTCCCCATCGCCCCTGGGCACCCCACCCCCCAACCCCGGGACATACCGCTCCCCCTCCCCATCGCCCCTGGGCACCCCGCCGCCCCCCAACCCTGGGACATACCGCTCCCCCTCCCCATCGCCCCTGGGCACCCCGCTCCCCCGCCAACCCCCCAGCCCTGGTGCTGCCCCGCTCGGCGGTGTATAATTCATGAGACCGAGGCCGCAGTTCTAGCCCAGGCGGCAACAGGTCCTCAATAAGCTCGTGGCAGGGCCCGTAAATAATTCAGGAGGCCGCTCGATCTCCCCGCCTAGCAGCTCGCTGGATGCAGCCGGCTCCGTGGCTAATTAATTTTAATTACCGTCTTTCACTGTTTGGAAATTGGGCAGGTTTGCGGGGGGAGGAGGGTGGGGCGGGGGGAGAAATCCAACCACAGTGAGTTGCAATTAGGGGGAACAAAAAATCCTTGCAGCGCTCGGCGAATGATTTCAAGGAAATTAAAGTGTCATTTAAACCGAGCGTATAATTAACAGGGCTGAGCGGGGGAAGGGGGCCCGTGCGGCTGGCTCGGGGAGGTGAGGGGTGGACACATGGCGGGAGCGGATGGCTTAGAAACGCAGCCGGGCTTCCTTTCACGTGAATGACAGAGACACCTGTAATGATGGCCTCAGCTGTCCATTTCTCCCAGGGAGCATATTCTAGGCCTACTGGTTAGAGCAGGGGACTGGGAGCCAGGACTCCCATGGCTCCGGGAGGGGAATGTGAGCTAGTGGTTAGAGCAGGGGACTGGGAGCCAGGACTCCCATGGCTCTGGGAGGGGAATGTGAGCTAGTGGTTAGAGCAGGGGCCTGGGAGCCAGGATTCCTGGGTTCTCTTCCTGGCTCCAGGAGGGGAATGTGAGCTGGTGGTTAGAGCAAAGGACTGGGAGCCAGGACTCCTGGGTTCTATTTCTAGCTCTGTCACTATAGGCATGAGCAGGTTGCTTCACTTCTCCCTGCCTTACATTTCCCCCTCTGTAAAAGCCCCGGCCCAGATTCCTTGTCACGATGCACCTTGTAGAGTCATCGCCCCCAGGCATGGGGGACAGGACACTCCCAGGATGCTGTGGGAGCATTTCACACTGGCACCTCCACCTGCCCAGCGAGAACTCCCGGTGTCAATCACAGCTCGGCCGCCCACTCCCTGGTGACATCACTCCACCGCTCCGTGCCTCAGTTTCCCCTTCCCTGAAACGGGGAGGATGGTTCTGATTCACTTCCTGGGGTGGGAGGCTGACCTGGGGAGTGTCTGCAAGTCCTGGCACCTGGCCCTTCCCCACCCCACCCCTTCCTGAGGGGTCGGTTCTGAGGATCAAGCCAGGTTCGGTCCAGTTCTTATTGTCCCCGTCCCATGGGGTGGGCGATGAGATGGAAGGGGCTGGCTGAAGGTCAGAGCTGGCACAGGGAGCAGAGGGCCGGGCTCTGAAGAGGAGCTGGCCACTGAACAATGAATTAACAGGTCCCCAGGAAGGGGAGAGGAACAAGGCAGCTGCTGCGGAGAAGGCAAGTGCACCGGGAAAGGGCCCGCGTAATGGGGTCGGGCTCCCCTCCCCAATGGGGAGCTGCTCCAGGAGTCCTGCCGTCCAGCATCTCCCCCGCTTCAAATCCCCAGGCCATACTCCCACGTGGGAGCAGAACCCAGGAGTCCGGACTCTCCAGCCGCTCCGCTTTAACCACTAGGCTACGCTCCTCTGCTGAGGCTGGAAAGAGGACCCAGGAGTCCTGATTCCCAGTCTCCCTTGCTCTGACCACTAGACTATGCTCCTCCGCTAGGGACGGAACTCGAACCCAGGAGTCCTGAATCCCAGGCCCCCCCCGCTCTGACCACTAGGACATGCTGCTCCTCCTCTGAGGCCGAGGAGAGAACCCAGGGCTGGGCCGCATCCCCCAATATTTCTCTCCCTTAAGTACTCATCTGGCTCCTCTGCGGAAGCATTTCCGTGTCTGCCGCCTCGGGCGAATCTGGCCTATGTGTTAATAAATCTCCTGCGTGGAAAGAAGTCCCATTCAAATTCCTGAGGCACCAGCCCTTCCTTTGCTTAATTTCAACCCCGGATCCTTCTGGATCCTGCATTTTCCATTACACAAGTGGGAGCGAGCGGCTGGGAAAGCCACAGATGGGGGGCGGGGGGGAAGGTGGGGCTGTATGAGAACTCGCCTCTGATTTATTTTCTTGTCGTCCCCTGAGAAACCCGACAATAACAGAGCAACATGAGGGACCCCACAGCGGAGTGCAGCACGAAGATAACAAGCAACGTTGTGCTCGCAAACAATTCCACTCTAGAATCCAGCTCCTAGGGAACCCTACGATAACAAACCAGCGTGACAGCCCCAATGCTGATGACCGACCCTACAATAACAAAACCGAGCCCACGGCCCTAAGTGCTCAGCGGCAACCCTACAATAGCAAACCAGTGTACGCAAATACAGAGCCAACAGGAAACTTTACAAGATCAAACAAGCAACCGGAAACTTTAAGAAACCAATCCAAGGATGAGAGTGGTGGGGGAAAAGCAGGCCGGGGGAGAGAACCAGAGATAATACGCTGTTCATCATCCTTTTCACTATTTTAAGCCCTAATAACAGTCTCCCCTGCACCAGGTCCCGGGCTCTGGGTAGGAAAACGTTCCCTTTAATTCGACACTTCCAGGAACGTATTTGTAGTGAAGTATCCACCGGAGCTCTTGAAAACAGCCCGGGGCTGGGTGCAAGGCTGGAGACCCAAATGGGGGGGGCGGGGGGTCGAGGATCAAGCTGCTGTCGGCT
Source organism: Macrochelys suwanniensis (assembly GCA_033296515.1). Lineage (NCBI taxonomy): Eukaryota > Metazoa > Chordata > Testudines > Chelydridae > Macrochelys > Macrochelys suwanniensis. Next base: position 7,816,226 of record CM065799.1, read on the forward strand.
TTGCTGGAGAAGCTCTAGAGAACCGCCCATCCCCTGTGCCAGGCCCCGAGCGCCGAGTCACCCGATCCATCACCCTGACTGAGCAGCTGCAAGAATATTAAGCAGCAGCAAAGCCCCCCGTGCAGCCCCTGCTTGGCGGGACGAGCGAGGCGGCTGGATCAGCGCACACAGGGTTAAGGAGGGAGGCAAGCAGCTTTGTGCTGGCACCGGCAGGGCACTGTCCACCTATGGCCCCATCGCTGCACCTCTGGGTGCCTCACAGTCTTCACTGGATTCCCCTTTGGGAGCTGGACAGGGCTACTGTACCCATTATACAGGTGGGGAAGCGAGGCACAGAGAGACAAGGGCACGCCTGCACTGCGAGCCACAGGTGGAAATGCTAGCTCCCGGGGACATACCCGTGCTAGCTCGCTTCGAGTCAGCGTGCCAAAAATAAGCGTCGCCGCAGTGGCCGGCTGCCTGATTCGGATTCTGCGTGAGACCCAAGGCATGGACTCAGGGTGCCTAGCACAGTGTGTGTGTGTGTGTGCGCGCACACGCACGTGCAAACCTGTCCCTTACGTGAAGCAGGCAGCATTCGGCACACAGCAGCATCGCCCGGCCCAAGGCCATCGCTCTAAACTGACTGGAAACCCGAAACAACACAGATAACCAAGCAACTCACCAGCCAAGACTGGAATTGGGCTTCCCCCCCAATCCCATCCCCCTCCCCAGCTTTGTCCCAAACTGGCATCAAGAGACTGGCACGTACCTGGCACCAGGGCACAGTCAGCCGAGCGCTTGGCTACCCAATCCCAGCTCCAAGTGCTGCCCCAGTTCAGCCCCATCTCTAGTGGGTCAGGGCGACCGGAAGCAGCACACAAGTGGGCCCGGGAAAAGCAACAGCTTAATGCCAGGTGGGCAGGTGACCACAGACTCCATCAGCCCAGCTCCTCTCTGAGCTACCGGGACAACAAAAACCCCATGGCAACAGCAGCAGGCTTGCCCAAAGCACTGTCCACCCTGGGCCGCCCGGCAGTTCCTGCCCCACGCCCGAGACGGTTGCATTCCGGCAGCGTCATCCGTGCATGCATTGCTTGCAAAACCCTGATACCATCTGATGCAAAGGTATTGTGCAAAAGTAAGACATGCTTGTTAACTAGGTGGGGAGACGGTGGTTGTTATTACGATTAGCTGGGGTGTGTTATTAACGAGGAGTTCTCCGCACCGTCATGCGCCGCCGGTCCTTCCCACGCGGCAGCCCCGCCAGGCCAGGCCAGCCTCCTCCAGGAACCAATGCGCCGAGGTCTCCGTTTCAGGCCACCACACAGATCTAGGTCTGTATTTCGCCGCCGCCGCTTCAAAGGCTTTGAACTTGGCGTCTGCCCCGGGAGCTGTCAGATCCCGTTCCATTGCCGACTGGGGGAGCTCACGGCAGGGGCGGCAGGGAAATCAAAGCCCCAGACGGGGACATCAGCCAGCGAGGCACGCGGCGCCCGGCTTTGTAATAACTGTGAACGACACTGAGACGATGGAATCTCGAGAGCCAAGGTGGGAACGGGGAACCTGCAAATGATCTCCTGTGTCTGGGAGGCAAAATGGACCCCCGAGTCTTGCTCCTTAGCCATGGCAAGTCCCGTGCCGCGCCTGCTAGACAGGAGAGCAGCTGGCGTTAATAAATAGTCTCGTAAGGATCCCGAAGTGCTCACAGAATTCTGTCCACGGTAACGTCATGCGCTGGCTACTGTGCCACCCTCCCGTAGGGTCTAGCACACTGCCCTCTGCTGGGTGCAATCTGAACTGCTCCACCGTGTGTCATACACCTTATATGGAGAATCTTCTTGAGTGCAAGTGGCTGCGTGAAGATCTCAAAGCAGCTGGGGATGTTCAAGGACACACAGAAATCACGTCGCCCATCGCTGCAATGCAGCCACCTCTAGGGTGTAAGGCAGCATGTAACAGTGAGAGGAAGGGACAAAAGAACTGGGGACACTTCCTCTAACCGTGCCAGGGGCTCCTCAGGCCCGCAGAGAGTACAAGCTTGGGACAAGATATTCAAAGGCACAAATAAAAGGCGCGAGGAACCAGACTGTAAAATCTCCCGCTTGGCTTTTGAAGTCTTCTATGCAAATCACCTATTGCAGGGAACTGCCTCTAATGCAATGCATTGACCCAGGGGATGACACTGACCCTGCTGGGCCTTGAACCTGCAGCCCCAGGTGATTAGGTATTTCCAGCCGGATGCGAGAAGGCGGACGTGCTCAGATGGCCGGGACAGGCCCGGTTGCTGGCTGCCAATGCTACACAGGAACAAAGGGATATTGTGCTAAGAGTCCAAGTGCACGAAGCTGCGTCCTGCCTACAGCTTTGCTCCTGTGCTGGGAGGTGAATTGTTTCCTTGCAGGCCTAGAAATAGTTCATTGTTCTCTGCCTGGAGCTGGGAATCCAGCCTGGAAGGAGCTGTCACCGACGGCCGTCATTCCCCAGCCCTGCTGGTACAGACCCCACCCGTGGCTTTCAATAACAACCTCCCATTAGGAACGCCATGCAACAGAGATGGCCACAGTCCCACAGACAGCAGGGACCAAACCACACCAAAAGCCACCAGCCTTGACCCCTAAGATAAAGGAGCAACTCAACCAGCAGGGAGAAAATAGAGGGTTGTTCTAGTGGCGGGGGCCAGCCACTAGAGGGAGACATGGTCACACTCACTAAGCCAGCGTGCGAAGCTTTGCCCTCGGAGAGCGCCTTTCCCAAGGTGCTTTGCAGAGAGGCGCACCAGGCGAGGGTCATGTTGCACAGCAAATTCACCGCAGCCCGTCTGTGCTGCGTTGCACGACTATTCGTGCCACCGAGTCACATGCGGGAGTTTCCCAGAAGCACTTGCCTACTCCTCCAATCAGAGAACAAAACTAATACCCTGTGACTCATCCAACCAATCCCATCACTCAAGCCCTTGTTTGACCAATCCCAATATCTCAAATCTGAATATCAAGCCACAGTGTGGAGGAGAGATCTCAGCCCAATACAGGCATAACTATAAAACTCAGGGAAATCACACGCTCTGAAAGGCTAAATCAAGATGGAAATGGTAGAATTATCAATAACAAGGCAAAAAAGGCAGAGGAGTGCGACAAATATTGCTGTTCTGTATTTGGGGAAAAAAACACGGTACAGTCTCATCATGTGGTGAGGATAGCACTCTTTCCATTCCACTAGTATCTCTAGAGGATGTTAAACAGAAGCTACTAAACTCAGATATTTTTAAATCAGCAGGTCCAACTAACTTGCATCCAAGAGTTATAAAAGAGCTGGCTGAGGAAGTCACTGGACCATTCAATAAGTCTTGGAGCACTTGGGAAGTTCCAGAAGACTGGAAGAAAGCTAATGTTGGGCCAGTTTTTAAAAAGGGTAAAAGGGATGACCGGGGTAATTATAAACCTTTCAGTCTGATATTGATCCCAGGCAAGATAATGGAGTGGCTAATACGGGACTTGATTAATAACAAATTAAAGGAGGGTAATGTGACTTATGTAAATCAACATGGGTTTACAGAAAATAGATCCTATCAAACTAACTTGTTATCTTTTTTGGATGACATTACAACTTTGGTTAATAAAGATAATAGTGTTGCGGTAACATATTTAGACTTCTCTCAGGCGTTTGATTTGGTACCTCGTGACATTTTGATAGAGTGACAGAAAATTAACAGGGCAAACATTAAATGGATTAAAAACTGGCTAAATGATAGGTCTCAAAATGTAATTATAAATGGGGGACTGTCATCGAGTGGGCGTGTTTCCAGTGGGGTCCTGCAGGGATTGGTTCTTGGCCCGACGGTATTTAACATTTGTATCAATGAGCTGGAAGAAGCCATAAGATCTTCACTGATAAAGTTTGCGGATGACACAAAAATGGGGGCAGTGGCAAATACTGAAGAGGACCGGTCACTAATTCAGAGTGATCTGGATCACTTGGAAAACTGAGCGCAAGCCAACAATAAGTGTATTCATACAGCTAAATGTAAATGTATCCATCTGGGAACAAAGAACGCAGGCCACACTTACACGACCGGGGACTCCATCCTGGGAAGCAGCGACTCTGAGAAAGATTTGGTGGTCGTGGTGGAGAATCAGCTGAACATGAGCTTCCAGGGTGACGCCGTAGCCAAAAGAGCTAACGTGATCCTGGAGGCATAAACGGGGAATCTCGAGTTGGAGCAGAGAGGTGATTTTACCTCTGTATTTGGCACTGGTGTGACTGCTGCTGGAATCCTGTGCTCAGTTCTGGTGCCCACAATTCAAGAAGGATGTTGATAAATTGGAGAGGGTTCAGAGAAGAGTCACGAGGCTGATTAAAGGATTAGAAAACCCGCCTTATAGTGATAGACTCCAAGAGCCGAATCTCGCTTAACAAAGAGGAGCTTACAGGGTGACTTGATCACTGTCTATAAGCAACTTCACGGGGAACAAATATTTAATCATGAGCTCTTCCGTTTAGCAGAGAAAGGTCTGACACCATCAATTGGATGGAAGTAGAAACTAGACTGTTTCAGACTGGAAACAAGGTGTAAGTTTTTAATGGTGGGGATATTTAACCATGGGAACAAGCACCCAGGGTTTTGGTGGATTTGCCACCACTGACCATTTTGAAATCAAGATTGGATGAGTCCTCTAAAAGATCCGCTCTGGGAAATCTCAGTTCTCTGGCCTGTGTTCTACAGGTCAGACTAGACGATCACCGTGCAATTTATGAAATCCTTTCCCAGAAATGATCCATTGGAATTTGCTCAGCCCTCTAGCAGCTAATCCCGTCACATCCGTACAGCGTCCTGAGAACAGAAACCACAGCCCGAGGGTGCTCAGGCATTGCTGCAGAAGGGGAAGCAGACGCACCCAGCGGAGAGGTGACTTGCCCAAGGCCATGCGCTGAGTCAGTGGCAGAGTTTGGGAATCGAACCCAGGAGTCCTGGCTTCTATCCTCCGGTTCTAACCACTCCTCTCTGCTGCCCCCCCATCGCAATTTTTGTGGAGGGGCAATTCCTGTTTTAATTAGCCCTTTGAACTCTCTTTCTCATGCTGGCTTTGAAGCAGCAGTAGGTTGGGGATGGGCATTAAGCCCCTGGGCAGAGAGGGCTGGGCATGAATTTGGGAGGGAGTGGAGGGGAGATAGGGAGGGTGAAAGGCAGTGAGTGGGCGGGGGGTCCACCAGGAGCCCTTGGCTGCCCTGCGAATTAACCCTTTAGTGCCCCAGGAACCAAGTGCTATTGTGTGCCAAGAGAGAGGCTTGCTGGGATGGTCTCCCTCTGCCCCAACTGCCTCTTCTGCTTTTACCTGAGGTCCAGCCGTAAGTGGGGTACAGTGGGGGGGGCACTGGAGGGACATCCATGAGCTCCCCACTCTTCCCAGCACATGGGGGTAGGGACAGCAGGGCTGGCGAGACCTCAAAGGAACCCAGCCGGGGGCAGGCTGGAGGGTTGCAAATCAGTTATAGCATCACCCCCCCCATACACACACCAAGGCTGGCTCTGGCTTTTTTGCCACTCCAGGCAAAAAAAAAAAAAATGGCCGGAGGGGGGGGGGAAAAAAAAAGAGTGGAATTTGCTGCCCTAAGATTGGCCTGAATGCCACCCCTTACAATGTGCCGCCCCAAGCATGTGCTTCCTAGGCTGGCCCTGCACACACAAACGCCATCCTCCCTTTGCACACTGATTCCCCCACCACCACCTTTTCAGCTGCATGGACCATTCCCTGAGAATGCTTCAGAGGCAGAGAGTGATCGCAGATGCTAAGCTACCAGGTTAAAACAAAATAAAAATTCAAAGGCTTCAAAGCCTTGCCTCTCCCACCACTTGCCCCACCCTATGTTCTTATCTCTGTGGCAGGGGTCTCCCCCTGCCGCCCCACCTTGGCCTGGCTTTGCGGAGGGTGGGGTGGCGAAGCAGAGGGGCAGGGCTGGCCAAGCCTGTTGATCCAGGCCCAAGAAATGAGGGCAAAAAAAAATAAAAATATTATTGATTCAGGCTTCCGGGGGGGAGGAACGGTTCAAAGCGAGTGCGCCTTTGAGGAGGATTTCAAAGGGATTGGGGAAGTGCAGAGCGGAGATCTGTGTGTGTGCTTCATTATCGGTGCGTACGCACGTCCCCAGAGGTCTTTGCGGGTCTGCGGTGTGAATGTGATCCGCGGGGCGGGGAGGGGGGTGGTGGCGGGGGTGGACATGCTTTGTTTTGTCATCTACGTGTGGCTGTGACTACCCGTGAGTCTTTGTGGGTGCATGAGCCGCCGGGGAGCTGTGCACGCAAATACGTATGTTTTGCAGGTGCATCATTGTGTGTGCATTTGTGTGACTTGCAAGGATATGTACCTGTGTCCTGTATATCGGTGTCCGGGTGCACGCTTAGCCATGGGGCTTTAGAATCATAGAATATCAGGGTTGGAAGGGACCTTAGGAGGTCATCTACTCCAACCCTCTGCTCAAAGCAGGACCAATCCCCAATTTTTGCCCCAGATCCCTAAATGGCCCCCTCAAGGATTGAACTCACAAACCTGGGTTTAGCAGGCCAATGCTCAAACCACTGAGCTATTCCCCCCCCTTTGAGCACGGGTAGCACGTACGTCTGTGATTTACAGGGGTGTGGAGCGTCTCTGTGTAGCCAGCAGCTGTGTGGATTGCACATGGATGCATACGGGAGAGGCGGGTCATTCAGAATCAAGGCTTTATTCCACGCGTTTCACCTCCGGCTCTGCCTGCAAACCTATCACCACGCTCCCGGATTTATTGGTCAGTCAAAACTCATCACACACTCATTGCGGGGCCAATCGGATCCGCCACGCAGGCCGCGCGGCGTCGCCTTTCTGCCCCCGACGGGAGGAGCAAAGCGCTTCGAATTCGGAGGCAGGCGCAATCCGCTCGGGCTCCACCAACAATGACCTGCCTGCTAATAAAAGGCACTCGTGCCACAACGGCGCCGGCCCATTGCTAGAAGGCGAACGCAGGGCTTTGGGGGCAGGGGACGGGGAGAGGGAGTTGGTTACAAAACCGAGGGCCAATTTCGGCTGCATTCACTGGGCTGCTGTGTGTGACGCGTGTGTGTACTGTGGGTGTGTGGTGTACGCGAGCGCGTCTCTGGGGGTGTAGGGGGTTGTGCGTTGTTTGCGGGAGTCCGGTAAGTGGGGCGGGCCTTGGCGTCACTGTGTGCGGGATCCCCGTGTTTGCGGGGTGGCGCCGGGCGTGTCTGCAGAAGCACGGCTGCGTGTGGGCAGGACTGGGGCTGCATGTGTGTCACGGGCGCGTGTGTGCCTGTGTGTGCATACATGGTGTACATGTGTCTCTGTGGGGGTGTGTGTGTGCAGTCTGAGGGCGTGGCTCTCTCTTTGGGGGTGGGCGGGTGGACAGACAGGGCAGAAAAACGAGCCCATTGCAGCAAAGGAGAAGTGAGGGGTGGGAGACAGCCAGGGGAACAGAGCATTCTGGGATAGCTCCTCATCTCCATGCACAGGGATTAACGAGCAGCTCCCAGTGCATGGAGATGAGAACACCCCCCCACCCCCAGGTCTAAGCAGGCCTTTGGGAATGGGAATGCTGGGGATTGTCTATGGACTGGCTGGTAGCGGTGCTGGGGGACTGGGAGGTGGATGGAAAGATGGAGGTTTGGCCGGGGGGCGTGGACAGTGTTGGGGGGTGAGAGGGCAGATGGGGGGCTGGTTTGGCTGGGGGGAGCGGACAGTGTTGGAGGTGAGAGGGCAGATGGGGGGCTGGTTTGGCTGGGGGGCATGGACAGTGTTGGGGGTGAGAGGGCAGAAGGGGGGCTGGTTTGACTGGGGGGCGTGGACAGTGTTGGGGGGCTGGATGGCTCTGAGGTTGAAGCACAGGCAGGTGGGTGGATGGTGGTTTGAGGGGAGTGGATGGATGGGGCTGGTTTAGGGGGTGAGTTCTGAGGTGGGATCTGGGGAGTTGGGGGCGGGACTGAGGACGGTGCAGCTTTTGGGCTTCCATTGGCCAGGCCGGCCCTCTCGGGCCTGGGGAGGACGCCCGGGGTGACCGTTGCTGGGGGGGGCTGGGTCGTTCGGTGCCGACGGGGCACACGGGGGATGCTCCCTTGGCAGACTGGGACTGGCGGGGCCCCGGGCGGTTACGTGTCTATTACGCAGCGCTGCAGCGGGCTCTCCCAAGCAGCAGGATGGGGGCCCGCCGGCCTGCCCGGTTCGGAGCTCACCCCTTCTGAACCACCTGCTGCCTCTTCGGCCCTGCCCCCCCCGCCCGCCTCTGGGTAGAGCTGAGCCAATTTGCACCAGTTGCGGATCTGGCCCCGGACCAAAAAACAGTCAAAAGAGCTGGGCCCCTGGGGCAAAGGTGCTTGCAACGAGCAGACTCCCGGGGCTGAGCGCAGAGGGGACTGGAGGCGAGGTGCCCATGGAAGGGGGTCTCAGGGAGTCAGTTACCCCTGCCGAGAGCCCCTCTGAATTCGGCCTGTGGAGCAAAGCGTGTGGTACCCAGATTGGACGACACCACTTGGCCCAAATTCACAGGTCGGGGAGGCTCTTTCCAGCATTGGCTACAGAGTTAGCTGGTATTAGCAGCCTTGTGCTTTGAGCTCCCGTACCAGGGAGGTGCCGGCTCCATCGGAGCGCCGGAGAACGTCCTGGAGGAAGGACTCCTGCCCTGGTAGGGAGATGGAAAGGGAGAGCTAGCAGGGCTCCCCCATCACTGACCCCAGCTCCCAGCCTCCCACTCCAATCCACCAGGAAGAGAGACCAACCCATTCCCAACCAACCAGCTTCTCCATCAATGAGCCTCAGTCGTGGCCCGCAGCGACCACCCCGGCAGAGAGAGGCGCCTTTGCCCGTTCGCTCCTCGGCCGCTCTGCCGGGGGTGTATGCGCATGCCTGTGTGTGCCGGCTTTATGGTGCATCATGGGAAATGTAGTCTTTTTTTAGGTTACGCCTACTCCCTGAACTGGAGAGGATCCCATTCCCCATTGTGCCTCACGACGCCATCCTCCGCCCTAAGGCAACCAGCATCGGACGTAAAACACCTGTCAGGGATGGTCTAGATAATACTTAGTCCTGCCTTGAGTGCAGGGGACTGGACTTGATGACCTCTCAAGGTCCCTTCCCGTCTATGATGCTATGATCAATGCTGAGTGGACGCCCTCCTGGCTATAAGAACAGAGGGTTCCAGGCCTGTGAGCAGCTACCAAAGGCACAGGCAGCGCCATGGCTTGGGAGCTGGGCACGGGGACCTAGCGGCTATTCTGAGGGTCCAGGCATTTTGGTGGCTTGGTGGCCACGGGCCGGCCGGCCACGTCCTTGTTCCCGGGCCAGCTTTGCGGGAAGAAGGATTTCTAATCACCCCAGGCTCACAGCCTCCCAAATCGCCTTCTTAACACTTTCTAATTTACTGGCACTTTATCTCGACGTCCCCCGGCAGAGAGATGATGAATGGGGCCGATAATAAAACAGAGTTATGTTCCCACCGCTTGACACCGGAGCGGGATTTGCTGCTTCCTCCGATGCAGCCAGGCTGCTGGGGCTACACCGCCAATCCCCCTCCCCTGGAGCGGGCGAGTCCTGCCTCCCTGACCTCTGACAGTATCCACCTCATCCTCACCCTGCCCTGGGAGACCATCCCGGCGAGCTAGGAGATGCTGAAGAGGAGCCAGCAGGGGGCGCCTCTGGGTGCCGGGGGCGCCCTGCTCAAATGCAAAGGTCTCTGTCGCATTTGGATCCCTCACTCCAATCCCAGCGTGGGATTCCCCTGCTACTGCCCATAAGCCGAGGGCATGTCACTCCGTCCTCGGCACTCGGAGGGAGAGGACCAGGGGCTGCTCGTGGCAAGCAGAGACCCGACACGGAGATTTTAATGGAACTTTCCAAAACAATTTCCCCTCCCTACCCCCCCATCCCCAATTTCAGCATCGTCTTCTGGTCAGGGCAGGAGAGCGGGTGTCAGGAGACCTGGGTTCTATCCCCAGCCCTGCTTCTGAGCGACTTTGGGCCATGCGGCTTCGCCGCTTCAGGCCTCGGTTTCCCCATCTGTCACATGGGGTTAATGAGACCCCGCCCACCTTTGTAAAACACTCTGATGATGCCTGATCGTGTCCCACTCAGTCCCCGTTTCCAGACTAAAGAGGCCGAGCTCATTCAAATGCAGCCATCTGAGCCGGGCCATGCTGATTGTACTAAAGCGAGCGTTAGGTGCCCAATTCCCCTTGGAAAATCAGTGGGATTTGGGCACTTAACTCCTTTATACCCTTGTAAAATCCCAGTCTAAATCCCCTAGAGATGGGGGCCCCACTCTCCAACCCCCAGATGCCAACGCTGCTGAATAGAGGCAGAGAGGGAGCAATGTTTGGAGGACCCATCTGAATTCTTCGGAGACCACCTCTAGTTTCCTGCCAGGCTAGCGCGTCTGGGCAGTGCTGGGTAAATCCCCTTCCTTGGTTCCCAGGTGTCTGGGAAGGAGGCCTGGATACAGCCCCGCCCTCAGTCCCATCACCCAAAATGAGTTTCCCCACCCCGGCCCCAAAGGCGAAACTTATTTTCCAGCGGAGTTATAAACCCAGCGGAAGGACAAAGGAACAAGGAAAGTAGAGGGAGGGAAATAGACATCAAAGCCCGACAAAATCCGAGCTCCTCGGGAGCCTGGCCACGGAACAGCAGCCCGCGGATTGCCACGCATCTGGCCTGCCAGGGCGAGCGATCCCCTTTGCCGGCTAGGAGCCCTCCGCCTTCCCCCTGATCGCACAGCTGTGCCCGGCGTCACCTCACGGAAAACGCAACGTCCGTGCTGCGGCCTGGCCAAGGTCACAGCCTGGCCTGAGATTATCCGCGTGGGTGCATTACAAACGCAGAAGCGTCGGCGTCGCCACTGCGCATCAAAACACCGGTCCAGCGGCTTCCATCGAAGCCCGGGGCTCAAGGCTGCAGAGTGAGCATGACCCGCCCACGAAGGCTCCCAGGCCACCTGGCTGGAATGGCCTCCTGACCCGGGTCTGCCTGTGAGAACACGGCCCGAGCTGCAGGCAGAGAGCAGGACAGACGCGGCAGAGCTGAAGCAGCGCTCGGGCTGGCCTGCCAAAGAAGCAGCTAAACCAGTCTGGCGGCAGCACCGCGGAGACGCTAGCTCAGCCGCTGGGGAGAGAAACGCCAGACCCAGGTCTGCGGAGCCTGTGCGGGAGAAGGCGGCAGGAGGCAGTTGGGAAACACTTCGCACTCGCAGGCCCAAGAAAACACCCTGAAAGCTGAGACGCGCCAGGGGAGAGGGAGCAGCTGGAGGGGTGATAGTACGGTGGGCATCTCTGCCACTGGGGCTGCATCACACCCCCTACCCCAGCCCCAACCTGCGTCTACTGCTTAAGAGACGCCTGATCCGCCACGGCAACCAAGTTCCCGCCCCCCGAAAAGGAGCCTGTCCGGCCTCCTTGGGCTTCTGGGACATGTGGCCTGGGTGCCGCGCTCCACCGGGAACCCTTGCCAGCTCCCACTGCTACCACCAGCTCTCTGAGCAATGTGGGGGGGGGGTCTCGTCAGCATCCACCTCCCTTCAGCGGGCGAAGGCTCCGCCAAGCTCCCTGGGGCCGGCAGAGACATGCAGAAAGAGACCAGGGGGCTTTGTTTTGCTTTTTTAATTTTACAAAATGGTAATTAAATAGGGAATGAAATCCTGTTAGCTCAATCCAGCCCTGCTGGGAGTTCACTCTACTTCAGACAAGCTTCTTTCTCCCCCTCCCTTTGCTAAGAGAATCGACATTGGCTTAACAATTTGCTCTGGTGCTGGCATGCACAGTGTCTGCAAAGTTAGGGCTTGACCCAAAGCCCACTAAAGTCATTAGCAGGAGCAGCATGGCCTAGTGGAATGAGCACGGAGCTAAGACCTGGATTCTATCCCTGTCTCTACCATAGAGCTGCTGGGTGACCATGGCCAAGTCATTTCCCTGCTCTGTGCCTCAGCTTCCCCCGCTCACACGGTGTGCTCTGTGGGGCAGAGACTGGCTCTTGCTGTGTGCGTACAGAGCCTAGCACTCTGGGGCCCGGATCTCAGATGAGCCGCCTTGACACCACATACTATAATTAAGTCAATGGAAAGATTCCCAGGCAGGGCTGGGATCAGTCCCTGCGGTAGAACGCACGCACGCAGTGGGGCAGGGTGAGCCGGGAGATGGCTGTTTTCTTTCCCGGCTCTGCTACTGACTGAGCTGATCCCTGGGAAGCGGCTTCCCCGTGCTGGGCCTCTGGGTCCCCGTCTGAGGAATGAAGATAACGATACTCAGAAGCACCTGGAGCTCTAGGTCACCCGCCTATTAGCACTAATTCATGCTACCGCGTGTTTCGGAAGCGATATCGGGCGTCAGGCTTTAAGCTGCTCTCTAGCTATTGGGGATCGACATGGGGCCTAATATGTGTGTGTGTGGGTGGGGAGGATGTCAGATTATCTCACTTCCACTCCTCGGGGGTTTCCTCTGAAGTCTCAGCCGCTGGCCACTGTCAGAGCCCGGATAATGGGCTGGATGGATCAGGGGCCTGATCCAGTCTGCCAATGCCTAGGAATGAGAAGCTCCGCCCCCACCCGAAGAGCACCCAACTCCACAGATAGTCCCACCAAGATCTATCGGGTGATAGGTGGAGTAAAGGGCTCCTCCCTGAGAGGAAGGCTGGGAAAATCTATTAAACACATAGGCCAGATTCTGCCCCCTCATTCATGCCCAGTGGCACCTGATTTCAGTGGCACTGCTTCTGGGATAAGTTACTACTACTACAGTCTAGCCCTCTCTCTGTCTCATCATACGTCTTCCTTTCCTTCCTCTGTTTCTTTAAAAAAAACAACCCCAAAACACTAGGGAAATTAAATGACAAAAACTCCGTCAAATACTCTCCAGGCAGGAAATGAACGAGTTAAATATCCTCGCTCAGCAATGCAGCGTATCTGTAGTCTTTTTGATTCCTGCCTTTCTTTACTAGTGTTTATGTTGATGAATGCATGCCGTATGCTATGGAAGAGGCAGGAGCCGCAGTGTGACTAAACTGAGACTCCCGGGAGGAGAGTTACTTTTGCCTTGCCAGACTCCAGGGAGCTGCCATTATTAGCAGCACGTGCAGAGCTCAAGGCCCCACCATGCTAGGAGCTGCACGTGCCCAGAACGAGAGCCAGCCCCTGCCCTGAAGAGCTTACAGAGGGTGGGAGAAAGGAAGTCGGGGTAAAATTCCCATTGCCTTCAATGAGTACAGAATTCCACCTTCAGTGACTGGCCTGACGTCACATGGGGGGGCCAGCGACTGAACCAGGAATCCCAGTCTCCGAGTACAGCCCAATGCCTCATCCATTAGTCCATCCTTCCTCTCTCAGCAGTAATTACGTGAGCATAAGTTTGTGGGCTGTTTGTACCGCCCTCCCTCCTCCCTGGTCCATGCTCCTTTAGAAACATAAGCCTAGAACCTCAGAGGCATTTAGGCTCCTACTTCTTACAGGATCTGGGCCTGAAGATACATTTTCGCCCTGGTTTCTCACATGCACATGATGGTCCTAGATGCACAGGTGCGCCATCAGGTTGCACAGACACCCACTTGGGAGCACGGTGCTGTGTTCGTGCAGATCACTGCGTGCGTAAAGTGCCCGTGCAAACAGCAGAGGTTGGTTTCAAACTTGGCCTCTTAAACTAGACTCATAAAACTGACTAGAAGATAGACTGCGGGAGCAAAATCCTGCCCCAGCGTGGAGGAGGCACTACCTGACCTAGTTCCGTCCCTATCTACTGCCTTGATATAGGCATCCGTCTCCAGCGATCGCTAAACCAAATTTTATATCCACCGGTATTAATTACACAAACCGCAAGGCCATCTGATAACACTAAGCCAAGTAGCGTCAGAGAATTTAGCACCAAGACAGCAATTCTTTATTCACTCTTCGGCAGCCTAGGCAAAGCCGGCCCCCCCCGTAACCGTAGCTTCCACAAGTCTCCGAGGGGCAGCACCTCGGCTGGGGGAACTGGACATAGCTGCAGTAACCTCAACGGGGCCTCGTGGACCGGGAGTTTTCTTTCAGGCTCCGATCCGGGGCAGCCCTTAAGCAGGAGCGTAACTGTAGGGATGCAGCCGATTCTCCGGTGCTTGTAGCCGTTCGATCTGGCCCTGCCTGGCTTTCCAAAAGACAAGCTCTCGCTCAGCCTGAAGTTATGGGCATTGACTGACGCAGGAACCGCCAGGGGATTTCTCTGGCCTGTGTGAACGCAGGAGGCTCGGGCTAGATCCACACGATGGTCCCTTTTGGCCTGAAAAATCAATGTTCTCCCATTGATTGCAGTCCCCTGGGAATTCCGGGTGTGTGTAAGCGCTGTCCTGACCAGGGGCTTTAGATTGTGCATGACCCTCCCCAAGGCAGGGATTGTCTCTTTGGTGTCTGTACGGCACCTGGCACAACCGGGGGATTTGGTCATGCCCGTCAGATAAACATTCACAACTAGGCATAAAATTGCCCCTCACCACCTTAAACTGGATTGCAGTGGGAGCAGCCTTCCCCACCACCCCGGCCAGGAAAGCATTCGCCTTGGGTTACGTGCGGATCCTGCCCCAAGAGAAATGCACCACGCAGCCCCTTCCCTGCATCCCAGCGGAGCACACAAGCATGGAGTCGTTCAACCCTGCTTCTGAATTGCCTGCCTGCGGGAGGTGTGAGGCTCCGGGCTGGGGTTTGAATTCGTTAATTTCCCATTGTTTATCTGAACGGCAGGGCGGAACGAAAACCTATTTACAAGCGGCTCCCTGGCTGACATGGGATCCGGGCTCCAGGCAGCGTGGGTGTAGGAGAAAAGACTAGTCCTCTCTCCAGCGTCTGGGACGCGGCTCCTGTGGGCTCCGGGCAAGGCAACCGGGCCCCACGGCAGCTCCCGCCCGGATCCCAAGCCGGAGGAGCTGCAGCACCAGGGCAATAAACCGCTTCTTGGAGTTTAACAGCCAGGCCTTGAAAATACCTGCAGCAAATGAGAGCCTCCCCCGGCCAGGCCTGGCTCATGGGAGCAGCCCTTCCTCCCCCAAAATTGACCCAGTCGCTTCAGGGAGGCCCTGGCTTGCAGGATCAGGACCTGCGACCCCGCAGAGCGCTTGTACAACACTCCCATGGGCACTCAGAGGGTGCCCGACGAGCAGCAGAGCCGGCTGGCCTTTTAAAAACACGGTCCCCTTGGTTCTCCACCCACTGCCCTAAGCAAAGGGGAGTGAAGCTAGGAACCGCTCCAGGCCAGTGAGTGCTGGGAGCAGCAACAGCAGGTCTCCCCACTGTGTGCTCCCCAGCCAGATTACAGCCACCTCCTGAGCAGGTGCCCTGGGGACAAAGGGGCTCCACGCCCCCCCCTTTGCCTCCCAAGGAGATGTGATCATTGCTGTAGTAGCTGAACGCCGCCTCCCCCTCCAGCTCATCCATGCAGCTGGCAATCGATAGAGGAGACAGACACATGCTAGATTAGACCAGGGGGGCAGGTGTGGGGATGCAAGAGTGACAGAGTCAGAGGGGTACGTGGGGGAGGACAGAGACAGAGCAGAGGGGCACGTGCCGGGAGGGTGGACGTGAGCAACAAAATTCAACAGCCTCCGCGCGGGAACGCTGGGAAGTTTCTCGGGTTTCTCTGAGAAACCACCCCCCCTCCCCTCGGCGTCAGATCCCCAAGCTCCCTGTCCAAGTCGATCCCGTTTGGCCGAGAAGCCTGCCAACTCTTGCAACGTCGCGTGTTAAAGACACACACCTACCCCGGCCCCCATTCTGCGCCCCACTCAACGGCCGGAGCCACGGAAGGAACAAAGGTGGGGAGATTTCATTCATAAAAATATTCCCCCTGCTAGCTGCAGGGGCCGGCCCCTCCAAGCAAGGTCTGCTCGTTTTCAGTGACCTCCACTCCCACGGCCCCCCCAGGGCAATCCTGGCAACTCTGGATTGTCTGAGCCACCTCTAGAGGGCGACAGAGTCTTACTGGATGTTTGCTGATGGCAGCCGGTTTCAGCGTCAGTAATAAAGGGCCCCGAGCTGCCCAGGTACAAGGCCACACGCTCGCCCTCCTTGAACCCTCCCTTCCCCGCCTTCCCAAAGGACCGACAGCCTCAGGGTGAAGGTGGAAGCTGGAGGCATGTGCTGATCACTGGTGACCCCCAGGGGAGTTCAATCCTCCCGCCCAACTGTAGGAAACGGAGTTCGAGACCGAGCCAGGTCAGCAGCCTGCTCAGAGGCGGGAGTCCCCGGTTAGTCTGGCTCAGAAGCAGCATCCATAAGCCAGCGGGGTCGGGTCTAGGTAAGAATGGCGCCTGCGAGGCTGGGTTCCCGCAAAGTAGCCAGCTTCTTTGTGGCCAAAGTGGGTGAAAAATGTGTCTGAAAGCACCATAAAACACTCCCGCGTATGGGGACCTTTCCAAAGGGCCGGGAAAGCGGCAGGGAGCAAACAACCCGGGTGGCCGGGCCGCAAACATTGCCGTTAAGGGTCGGCAGCAGGCTAGAAACTCTGCAACGCCCAGCTCTCCACGAGCCACTGACCCCGAACCCGGGCGAGGTCCTGGTCACAGAACTGCCCCAAGCCGAGCAGCTCCATCCGAGGCAGGCTCTGCGGTGCCTGTGTGGTCACAGCATCCAAGCTCGAAACCATCTGCTCAGCTGGGAGCCGGTACCCTCAGTGCGCCGAACCGGCGCAAAGTCTCCCAGCTGCCTCCAGTAAAGTGCTGCCTTGGCAGGGGCGTGGCAGGGAAGGGGAGTCCATCCCCCAACCTTTTCCCAGCCCCGAACCTCTATAAACCCCCCCCAATTCTCCCCCTCTCCATAGCGACCCAATGATGCCCCCCGAAATAGTCCCCTCTATTTCCTCCTTTCCATAATCTCCCGCCCCCCCATTTCTCTCTCACGTTCCCTCATTCGGTGGTCCCAGAGGCAACCTTCCCCACGGCGCTGCTACCCCACGGCACAGCCCTCCCGCCTTCCAGCGCGACTCGCCACCGCCCAGACGCCACCTGCATGCGGCAAAAGAATCCGGATCGGCAGCTATGACAACTTGGGAGCCCGCTGGCTCTGACCCCTTGATCCATCAACCACTGGCAGATGGTGATGACAGAACCCTGGGTTTGGCTGTTCCAGGGGGATGGCTGCCCTCCAATCAGAACGGGTCAAAATTCGAGGGCAGGTCGTGGGCCAGCATCCCTCTACACAGGGGGACAACCGCATCCACCTTCCATCCCCACGGCTCTGCATCACTCAGCAAAGGAGCAGCCTGCCTCCCCCCACAGTACACGCTCCATAGGAAGGGCCCGATCCGGCGGGCACCTGAGCACCCTCGCCGACTTCCATGGGGACAGAGGGTGCTCCGCACCTGGCAGGACCGGGCCCCTCATTCACAAACCCGGCCCTGCCCGATTTCAAATTAAAAGCACAAAGGGAAAAAACAAAACACCCGATGTTCTCAAGACCCCCCCCCCCGCCCCCGCAACTGCCCCAGCTGCAGGTGAAGGGCCCATGTTTATAATTTAAAGGGATAGCGCCATCATCATAGCAGCTGTGGGTACTAAGCGGTTGAAAATCTAGCATCATATAGTCCAGGCCCTAAATTTAGGTTAAAAATACTAGGCGATGGGGCCGAGAGGTGTGTGAAAGAGATTTAGATGGCACCTATTTTATTAGCATTAACAATATTTAGTCCTATGATCATTCCAGTGAAAACTGGGTCTTGGGAGTACTGTATTCCCCTTACACCCTGGGCAACTCCCAAAGCCACAGGATAGGAACCAGAGGTGAAATGGACAACGGGTTTAAGATTATTCATTATTCTTCATGGGGCAGGCTACAGTGTGAGCTCTCAACAGCCAGCGGGTCTGGCCCAGAAAGTGAAACTAAGTGAAGGGGGGAAAGCCTAGCACCGAAAGTCAGGCCTGCATTTGTTGGTCTGATAGCCTCTCCCGATCTCTCTGAGGAACTCTTACCAGGGATGCCGATCAGAAAAGTTTTGTTCCGATGGAATTTCCCCCTGGCCGGTGTCCGTACCCAGCGCTGTTATTCATCACCTGTTAATAACACTTTGCTAGACGAAAAGCACCTCTGGAAAGGCAACCTCGAGGGGCTTTGGTATCATTAACAGCTGGGTAAAGTGAGGCAGTGTGAGCTAGTGGACAGCCCATGGGGCGATGTCTCAGGAGACCTGGGCTCTCTGCTCTGTGACCTTGGGCAGTCTCCCTGTGCCTCAGTTTCCCCTCCTGCCTTTGTCCATTTAGACTGTACACTCACAGGCGGAGGGACTGTATCTGTACAGAACCTAGCACAAGAAGGGCCTGATCTCAGCAGAGACCACTAGGCACTACCATTATACCAACAGCCCCATTCTACAGACAAGCAGACTGAGGTGCAGAGACGGGACGGGACATGGCCACAGACAGTCATGCAGAGAGAACAATGACAGAGCTGGGAACAGAACCTAGGTCCCCCCGCTTCTCCATCCCGAGGGCCACACTGACCCACCGGGCCCTGCTGCCTCCCAGCATGCTCAGGGCTGTACAGGACTCTGGAGATCCTAAGTGCTTAACGAACCTGCACAGAGATGAGCAATCGCCTCCTTGCTCCAGGCCAGACTCCGCTTCCCACTGCTACGACGCTGCTTCAGCAGGCTCAGGGCACTGGCAGGGCCCACACTTTCCCATCCCCAAGCCAACCGCTCCTGCTCCCCGGGCGACTGAAAGGGTCACTGCGAGCCCCAGACGGGTGGGTGGAAGCCCTGACAGGCCCGGCCGCTTCGATGCCACGGGGGCTCCAGATCCCACGGCTGCGTCTCTATCGATCCCCCATTACGGCAGAGGCTGGGTGCGCGTTTAGGGAAGGGGGGGCAGGCAGTCTCTGCACGGGAGGCGGGGGTACTACCCTAGCGGCTTAGCAGGTGAAGCCCTGTCCTCAGCCACGTGCCAGGCGGCACTCGGGTCCCTGCCCCTGTCCCCCACCCCTGGCGGGTGCTGTCCCCAAAGCTGCCCCCGACAGCAGTAAGCAGGATGGGGCTCAGCATTAGCACAGACGTCAGGCCCACGGCAAACCAGCCAGGACCTCAGGGGGCCCGATCCTGCGCTGAGCACCGTAGCCTCTCAGAGTCCTTACCCAGCACTCTGCAGGATGGGGCCGGCCGCTCGGAGCGGGAACGCAGGTGGGCTCTCTTTAGCACGCCCAGCGTCGGGGGTTTCACGGGACCAGGCGAGGGTGGCTGATGCCCAGCACCGAACCACGAAGTGCCTCGTGGACCGACGTCTAGCGGGGCTCTCCCTCGAGCCAGGCTCCCCCTGCTGAACCCCCACCCCTGTAAATCGCAGGGCCCAACCCCCCCCCCCGTTTAAAAGCATTAAACTCCCCCAGCGCCCTGCTCTTTGCTCCTTTCATGCCAATAATCCTGTTCCTCAACAGGAAGGTCCTAAACCAGGACCCACAGCCAGGCAGCTGCAGGGGCCAGGGGCCACTCGGAGGCAGAGGGACCCCACATGGCTGGGGGACGGAGCCTCCCCCCCACCCCGCTCACCCCTCATCCGAGGGCACCAACCTTTCCGGTGGTGGCCAACCTCACATCGGGACCGCCCTGCTCCCCGGGGTGGGGGCAGTGTCAGCCTTTCTGCCCCACCCCGTCTCTATGCCAGGGCCCCCGGCAGCCCTCCCCAGCTCACCCGGGTGCTGGATTCTGGCCGGTTCCCCACCGGGGTCTGCGCCCTGCTCCACCCCAGACAGGTTCTGCCCGACAGCCTGGGGGCTGACCCCCAAGTGAAGGGCGGGTCCCCCCCGGGTCCCCCCCCAACAGTTACTAAGGGGCTTGTGGCAGCACAAAACAAACCCAGACAGTGGCTGCCCCCTCGTCCCCCAACCAGCCCCCTGCAGAACAGCTCCAGCTGGGGGGGGGGGGTCCCTCGCCGCTCCTGCCCCTCCCCCTTTGTAACAGACCTCCCCCCGCGGTCCCCACCAGCTGCTGGGAAATGCCAGCCCCCCCCCACGAGGGGGGTGCAGAGCCAGTGACCCTTCAAGGTTCCCTTCTGCATTGGAGCCCATAACAAAAGCTCGCTGCAGCCGCCGCGAGCTCTTCTGCCCCCCCCCCCCCCCAGCTCGGATGGGGAGGGCGGGGGCTGTTCACTGACTACACAAAGGCACGTTGCTGCCCGGCCAGGGGATAACCGCCCCCCCCCCCCCGGCACCACCACCACGGCCGCCCCCCCCCACGCGCCCCCAGAAACGGACCCGGGGGGCGGCGATCGGCCGAGATCCGCAAAGTTTGAAGGGCTCCCGGGGGGGGGGGGAGGCCCCCCCGGGTAGAGGCAATGCCCCCCCTCCCCAAGCCGCCCCCCCCGGGTAGAGGCAATGCCCCCCCTCCCCAAGCCGCCCCCCCCGGGTAGAGGCAATGCCCCCCCTCCCCAAGCCGCCCCCCCCGGGTAGAGGCAATGCCCCCCCCAAGCCGCCCCCCCCGGGTAGAGGCAATGCCCCCCTCCCCAAGCCGCCCCCCCCGGGTAGAGGCAATGCCCCCCCCAAGCCGCCCCCCCGGGTAGAGGCAATGCCCCCCTCCCCAAGCCGCCCCCCCCGGGTAGAGGCAATGCCCCCCTCCCCAAGCCGCCCCCCCCGGGTAGAGGCAATGCCCCCCCTCCCCAAGCCGCCCCCCCGGGTAGAGGCAATGCCCCCCCCAAGCCGCCCCCCCGGGTAGAGGCAATGCCCCCCTCCCCAAGCCGCCCCCCCCCGGGTAGAGGCAATGCCCCCCCCAAGCCGCCCCCCCGGGTAGAGGCAATGCCCCCCCCAAGCCGCCCCCCCGGGTAGAGGCAATGCCCCCCCCCAAGCCGCCGCCCCCCCGCGTAGAGGCAATGCCCCCCCCCCAAGCCGCCGCCCCCCCGCAGCGCCCGGCGCCCTCACCTACCGTGCCGGCGGCTCCCGGGAGCCAGGCTGGGGCTGTCTGCGGCGTGCGAGCCCGGGCGGCTCTTTCCTTTAAGGGGAGGCGCTTCCCCGGCTCCCCCTCACACCTGTCCCTGCCGCGCACCCGCCTGGCATCCTGGCGACGCATCAGCAGCTCCAGCGCCCGGCAGCCAGGGCGCAGGGACACACACCAGGCAGGCGGGGAGGGGAGGGGACGGGGGGGGGGTCCCCCTGACAGATCCCCCCCCCCACGCGTGCAATGCAGCTGTGGGCACGCGATCGCCGGCACCTTCTCCTCCAGCCGGCCCCCCCCCCCCCCCGCCACGGGGAGCAGCGCTGGGGGGCTGGGAACAGCTGCTGGGGGGGGGGGGGGGCTGGCTCGCTGGACGGAGCAGAGCTCCTGCTACCTCCCCCCCACACCCCTCCCCACCGCCTTTGTCAGCCTGCTGGGGGGGGGGGAGGGCTAGCGGGGGGTGGAGAGCGGGTCTCGTCCCCCCTTTCTCCCGGCGCTGGCTCTAGCTGCTGGCTCCGTCTCCGGCGTTATCAGGAGCGCACACATTGCGGGCTGCATCTCCCCTCCGCCGCGGCTCCAGGCAAGAGCAGGGCTGGATTCCGGCGCTGCTGACAGGAGCCGGATCGCGACGGGGGTTACCCGCTAGGCGTGGGGCGGGCAGAGAGGCTCCGAGCGGGCGGGGGAGGATTTGAAGGCCGGCGCGGGGAGGGGGGCTCGTTCCTTGCCGG
Source organism: Macrochelys suwanniensis (assembly GCA_033296515.1). Taxonomy (NCBI): domain Eukaryota; kingdom Metazoa; phylum Chordata; order Testudines; family Chelydridae; genus Macrochelys; species Macrochelys suwanniensis. The sequence goes on from CM065799.1 coordinate 7,837,820, forward strand.
CCCAGCAAAGGGGTGGGTTGTTTTTAAGCCAGAGAGGCGAGGTCTCCAGTTCCCAGACCACCGCGCGGCCCCGCGCCGTGCCTCAGTTTCCCCCCATCTGCAGCAGCAGGAGAACTCTTCCTTTGCCCACCCCGTCCCCATGGGCTGTCAGCTCTTCGGGGCAGGGGCTGCCTCTGACTCCATATGCAACAATGGGGACACAGTCGGTCTTTGTAGTATCCGGACACGGGCACTGTGTCTACATTGGAGCTAGTTAGGAGATGATACTATCTGATTTATGATTGGTACTGGAGTAGCGCCAAGAGGTCCTGACCAAGGCAACGCTAGGCGCTGTACAAACACACAGCCCGAGCCATTTCTTGCCCCAAAGAGTTCACAGTCTCAGACAAGACAGACAAACCTGCTGTTCCCCTATGTAGGGGTGGGGCCATGATCTTTAAGTAGGGCTCTGGGGATGCCCATGTACCCAGGGCCCCAGTCTGCCTTCATACAGCCCTGCTCACCCGGCACAGCTGGGAGCTGACCCCAGGTTGGCAATCCAGGTATTATTATTGTTTGTATTGCCGCAGCGCTGAACAGCGCCAGTTATGCACCACGTCTCCATTGTGCTAGGCGCTGCACAAACACAGAACAGCTGATCCCTTATGGCCCATCTTTATGATTTACCGCACATGACTATTCCATACAGCAAACCACATGCAAAGGATGTTAAGGTTGCAAAATCAAGCACTCAGATGTTAGGAAGTGCCAGAATCAAGGCAGCGTTTGCATCCTTGATTCAGCTGTCTCAGGCACATGCATTGTGACCCCCTCTTTAATGACACCGACTATTTATTTTCCCCCAGACCCCTGCCTTGTTCAGTGCTCAGGATGGACGGTGCTCACTGAATGGGTCTCTCTTCAATATTCTTTTTTATCCTCATGCTTCCGTGTGTGGCCCCAGGCATTAGTCACTGCCCAGCAGCCAAACCCTGCACTGAATACAGAATTATTAATTTCCCCGTGGACTCTTCCATGCTGCTCTCATTGGAGGATCTTAGTCCGTTACAGACATGAATGAATTGATCGTTGTGACACCCTGGGGTGGTGAGGTCATAGTATGGTCCCCATTTCACACCTGGGAAACTGAGCCATTAAAGCCCCAAAATGCCCAGGAATGTTGGAGGCCCAGTTTGACAAGTGTAGGATCTTTTGCAAAGCATTTTGCAGCTCTTCGTTATTCAGAGCACGGGTTCCCATTGACCTCAATGGCCGTTGTGAGCGCTCAGCACTTCTGCAAGGCAGACCCAAGGTGTCTCAGGTTGGGTACCCAGAAAATGAGGAACACACAGTGGCCACTGTGAAAAGTTTGCTTTAAGTGACTTGCCCAGCACCCTCCAGGAAGTCTGTGGCAGAGGCAGGGATGGAACCCAGTTGTCCAGGACGGCATTCCACTGCCTCCTTAGCTAGGAATCCTTTCCCGTCCCGCAGTCCCCTGCCTCATTCACTGCATACCTTCCAACTTCTGCAAAAATGACTCAGGGCTCCAGGAGACAGCTTCAGTACACAGCCCTGAGTCATCCCCAGAGCAGGACCAGCCCATGCACTGGCTGAGGCAGGGGGCCTGTGGAAAAAATCGCCTGTGAGCGTGTAATTAAAGCCTGTATCATAACGGCCCGGCATAGGCACAAGAGGGCGGAATTAAGGTTGCACGGACAACCCGAATACTGGTATTTCCTAACTTCTGAGTGCTCGATTCTGTGCAGAGGAGAGAGACGACACACTTTGCCAGTGGGTTTCACCGCTATTTGCTGACAGCCGAGGAATGTTGACACTCAGGATTCCTGGGTTCGTTCCATGTTCTACAGCGAAGTGTACTACAGCGAAGTGTACTTTAGTGCTTACAGACCCTTCTGTCCCATTTCCTCCAAATCCCCTTCTGCTCTTATCCACCCCTTCCCCTGCTCCTGTCCCCTCCTGCTGCTATTCCTCCCCCGACACCTGCCCCCCCCACCCCGCTTCTGTTCCCACCCATGTTCCCTCCTCGGTTCAGACCCTTCTCCTATCATGACTATCCCTAGCCCCTTCTTGTGACTATTCCCACTTTGGGTCTTCTGGCCCCCTCTGCTCCTGTTCCCTGCTTCCACCCCATCCCTCTGCCCTGCATCTCTTCCCCAGCCCCTGGGTCCTCACCCCTCTGCCTTTGAGTCAGGCAGATTCCTCCACTCCTCCCTCCACCACTGCCTGGGTTCCATGTGCCAGCATGGAGCTGGGCCACCGAGCACCCAGGAGAGCCAGCGTCCCCACTGTCCGTGCCTGAATGCGATGCCGCGGCCTCTGGAAGTCGGCACAATTGCAGGAAGAGTCTGGCTCAGCTCCTGCCACACACAGCCACTCTGCAGGGATGGCACACGCCTGGAGCAGCTGGGTGGGAACGGAGCGTGCTCGTTGTAGACGGACTCCTTGGAGAATTTAGCTGCCTGACTCTAACTCTCTGAGCATGTGCAAACAGAGACTTTTCTAAACTGGGCCAGGTCTGGGTGGATTTTCATGGGGATGGCAAAAGGTGAGCTTCCCGCCCAATTTCAAGTCCCAAGTTGCTCCAAAGCATAGAGGTGCTAGAGCGTCTCATGGAATAATTGGAAGAATTTTTTTTACTATGGGAAAAACAAGGCATTTTCCCCCTCAGCTTAGAAATAGCTGGCCTTGCTTTAGCTGAAGCTTTCCAAAAATCAATCAATCAATCAGCCTAAGGCAGACATTGGCATGGAAAATTTCAGCCTGAACAGTTAACGTGTAGCAAAGCTGTAAGCAACTAAAAACAGGATCTTATTGTGGCAAATGGTGGGCAACCTTAACTCTAGGTGTCATTACCTGCACTGCCTATAATACTACCTATTGGTCCTGGATCTAGTCCATCTATTTATTCATCTGCTTGCAGACCCCGCGTATGGAGCCCGCACTAGCTGAAAGCACACGACCCAATGTAAATGTTAGTGCTGATTTGCAAACTCAGAAACAGTTTGTATAGTCAGCCAGTGACTGGTAGGTGAGTCACGGCCAATTCCAGGGAGAGCTCTGGGCTTCCCCACAGTCTGTAGGCGGCTTGGAGTAACCAGAGCGGAACAATATCTACTCAATGGGCCCAGGTCATGCAGCCAATGGGATGTGACCCCATATATTTGAGGACACCTTTACACCATGTCCAATAGCTCATCAAATAGTTGATGATCACGCTTCCCAGCCCCAGGGGCGTTGGGTGGATTAATTAGTTAATATCTGTACAGTGCTTTGAACATATAAAGCATTAGAAGAATGCTAAGTTTTATTAGTATCAAGTAGTCTAATCTGTCTCCAGCTGGTGGCCAATGGACTGAGCTCCCTACCTCTGCAGAACATAAGGGGGGGAGGGGAGCTTTATTCATGCGGCCGCCCAAGCTTAAGATGTGGGATTTCTCCGCAAGGACGGTCCGTCAGGGCCAAACCCCCAGATGAATTCTAGCCCTCTCTCTTGTGCCAAATTGCATCCCGCTCGGGGTCAGGACAGGCGAGCAGCACAGGAATGAGTGAGGCAGAATGGTTGGCTTTGGCTCAGTCCCCCAGGGCGACCCACCCTGACTCTCCCGGAAAGAGCCCCGGGATTCACAGTGGCCATCGGTGGGCCGGGCCCGGGTTTCACAGCGGGCTTGGAAAACGACGCTTCTGGCAGCACAGTGCCCCCTGGCACTGCTATGGGGCATGAGATCAGCACTGGCTATTGGAGAGGGTATTTCTGGAAGGCCCCCCAGGCCAACGTCGGCCAGCGCGGGGGCTCGTATATCACCCACATTCGGGCCCTGGAACGTGAGGATCTAGCCCTGTCAGACTCCGCCAGTGTCAAACCCCTAAAAACCACCGGGCAGAAAATTAACTTTTATATTATCTGTTTCAAGAATGACCTTTAATTCCTCCCCCCACCGAGCCACCTTGAGCCGCTTGTATCAGCGCAGCCGCCCCTACCACGCAGGGAGATGTTAAAAGGGTCCTGTCACGTACTCACTTCATAGCGCATCTCCTTTGCTTCTCCCTCCGGACAGGGCACTGTGCTGGGACTTGGGAGACCTAGGTTCTATTCCCAGCTCTGCCACCGACCTGCTGGATGACCTTGGGCAAGTCACTTCCCTGCTCTGCCTCAGTTTCCCTTCACACCCTTTGTCCGGCCTGTCCATTTACACTGCAAGCTCTCTCTGTGTGTATGTGCGCAAGGGGGCCCTGATCTCAGGGGCTGGTACTGCTGTGGTATTGGGGTGCCTTTAAGGGCTGAGCTTCCCAGACACAGAGTATGGGCAGAGCACTGTAAAGCTCATATAATGCACGGCCAATTGGAATGGAAGATGGAATAAACCAGGTCTCTAGCAAGCAGCTCAAGCGCTAAAGCGATCACTGAATGCCACAACTGCAATATAAAGAGATATTCTCTGCTGCTCTTAAATCCTCCTCTGGTGCCTGGAAATAAAACGTATTCCCACCCCGCTTCCTGGCTAACGCCGATTCTCCTCTGCCACCCGCACCCGCCCGTATCTGTAAGAGCAGAGACACCAACACGGGCATGGCTCCCCGCTGCTCACTTCTCTGTCTATGCCCTGAGCGCGAGCAGGTGTGGGCAGGCAGGGAGGATGCACGGCAGGGGAACGCTGCAGGGGGTGCTCACACACACTCTCTTTGGTGTCTCTCTCCCTAAAATGATGACCTCCTGTGCTTCTTCCATATCCCAGCAACAGCAAGGGGCTCTCCCGGCCTGGATGCTGAGAGACCTCTCAAACCTGAGCAGCGGGGAACCGGGCAATGTCTGTCTGAGGGTGAAATCTGCTCCTGTGCAGAGGGCCAGCTCCAGCTCTCAGTCAGTAATAAGCCAATGCCCCAGCGTGGTGCTAGGGGGCGCTGGAAGTGCCGTATCTGGGACCAGCCCCCGAGAGTCCTAGGGGCTTCTCATTTGGTCTGCCGTCTGGGCTGAATTCCCACTCAGGTGATGCCATCCTGCCTCCCCCAGATCCCCGTCTCAATGACAGCTGGCTAGGCGCGTTCTGCACTTCCCGCTCCTGTCGCGCTCCGGCCCAGAGGTGGCTGCATCGCCGCGGTGTGTCAAGACGTGTGGTAGCAGGGCCGTCGTGAGGCCGGGCTAACAAATGCTGGCAAAGCAAAGCGTGACGCTCCTTGGCCGGGAGGGGTGACAGAAACGCAGAGCGGTCACATGAAACAGGGAGCTCTGAAGGAAACCGTGGGCTAGACTGGAGCCGTTTTTAGGGTCCGTTTCTTACCTACCTTCCAGGCAAACAGCTTGGCCGGGTCCCTCTCAGGCAGCCAGACCAGGCACCAAGCCAGCTCCGGGTAGGAAGCGCCTCACAGTCTTTACAACGCGGCGTTTCCGCCCCGCGGCTTCCAGGCATGCTGGGCCCAAAATAGGGCCTTGCGGGAAGTGCCCACGCATCCCCTTCCTTCCGCCGTTTCCTCCCTGTCCTCGGGGGCTGGGTGAAACCAGCTGGAATGGCCCCGTCCCTGCTGGGTTCGCTCAGCCCCTTGGTCGCGGTGTGGGTAGGCCCCAGCAGGCCAGGCGCCATCTCACACCAGGGGCCAGCCCCACTCCCCACATCGGAGAGCCCACGGGCCAGTGGGAAGGTGACCCCGTCCAGACCTCGCTGGGAGCAGGACGGGGCTGGGGAAGGGATCCAGGCAGGAGTTTCCCCACTGCCTCCTTCTCTGGCTGGCTTCCTTTGCCGTCCTTTCCTCCCCGAGCCTGGGCCCCCGCCTGCATCTCCCCTCAGCCATAAGGGAGCAGCGTGAGGCCTCCGGCCGAGGAGGAAGAAAGCGATCAGCCCCCACCTCGCTCTGCCCGAGCAGGGAACCTGGATGAGTCTCCACTGTCATTCAGATTGAGGTGCTGGGGCAGGATGGTTGGAATGCACACAGTGCCCCCTCCAGGCCACGGGCCGGCACTGCCGCCTGGGGCCAGTCTCAACAGGTCGCTAGGGACCGGCCTCGCAGCCTGAAGAAATTAACCCCTAGGAAACCGTGGGCATATCTGTCAGCCCAAGGGATGGCCCTGCCAGTGGGTTGGAGGGCTAGGCCTGGTCAGGGCTTGAATGGGAGACGCCCAAGGAAAACCCAGCTGCAGCAGGGAACTGTGCTGGTCCGTGTGCTGAACTCTTCATTGCTGAACCGAAACTGCAGTGTGGTGCTAGAGGGCGCTACAGAGCCCACGGGCCTTTTTTGCATGGGTAGGGTGGCTCATAGCGTCCTGGCCCAATTCCAATCAGGTTAATTACATTCCGCTGACCTAAATTCCCCATTATTTCAACTGAATGAACTGTCCTCTGCTCCCTGTCCTAAAACTGCAGCACATTGCAGCTAGGCGGCTGGTAAACAGCTGCCATGTTCCACCCCAGAGGTGGCTGCATTAACAGTGGGTGAGTGGCCCCTATGCAGAGCTGCTTGGTGGCTGTTAAACAGCTGCCACGTTGCACCCCAGAGGTGGCTGCATTTCAGTACTGAGGCCAGGTCGACACTACCCACTTACTTTGGTATAACTACGTCGCCCAAGGGTGTGAAATCCATCCTCCTGAGCGACGTAGTTATGCTGACCGTAACCCTCTGCATATGTCGGCGGGAGATAGGTACCACCTCTCATGAAGTAACTAAGCTGATGGGAGAGCTCTCTCCCACTGCCTGAGAGCGTCTTCACCAGAAGTACTACAGCGGCATAGCTGCAGGCAGCCGATGCAAGTTTGTACATTAGACCAGCCCTGAGTGAGCGACCCTTCTGCTGCATTGCTGTGTGGCTTTCAAACAGCAGCTGCGCCCTTCCCCAGAGGTGGCTGCATTTCTTGGCTGAACGGCCCCTCTAAGACGCAGCGGTGTGGCTGTTTAACAGCGTCCATGTTCTACCCCAGAAGTGGCTGCATTCCAGCGGTGGGTGAGAGAGATGGTTACAAGCTGCCTCCTGCCTGAAGAGCCTTGGCCGAAAGGCGTTATATAAATGCAAAGTGGAATTGTGATGGTTATATAAATCTGCCCAAGTCTGAGTTTGGCTGGCAGTCTGGAAACTGCAGCATCGGGAGGGCTATTATTGTACACAGCCTGCACGGAGAGATTTATTCATGGCCTGTGGATTTTATTTGACCTTTTGGAAATATATATAGTGGGAGAGGAACTAATTGGTTTGCTCTAAATTTTCCCTTGGTGGCAGGGTAAACGGGTCTGAACTCGCAGCCTCTTCCAATGACTCGTCAACTCCCTCCGTACCTGAGCTACGGGCAGTGACAAGTTCTCTGCCGGCCTGGCCTGGTCCCTCCGGTTCTTGAGCTCTCAGTGTTAGCCCTGCTTGGAGGCCTGACGCGTGAATTCCACCGCGGGGACCCCACAGCTCCTACCCCGCCACTGAGTGCAGCCCCGAAAGGGAAACTTTCCAGTCGAGATCCATTGCTTCCAAAGCTTCCAGTCCAGGGGATGTTTGGCCGCGGCTGTCGGACGAGCGCTTTGCATAGGTTGGTTGGTCGCTGGCTGGCTGGAGCAAGGCAAGGGCGGGATGCTTAGAGGAGGGAGTGTGGTCTAATGGGTGGAACTCTGGAGTGCAAAGGAGGAAGGTGCAGGTTGGAATCGAGGGGCATCAGCAGAGCTGGGGCAGGGGAAGCCCCCAACTGAAACAGCAGGGGAGCTGGCAGCAGGGATGGATGGGCATTTGCAGTTGTGCATGGGGGAAGCCCTGGGCTGACATAGCAGATAGCGCTATGGTTCGGGATGGAGGGGCACTAGCGGGGGGGACAGACCCTGGATTGATATGTCAGGGGGACTGTGGGTCAGGATGGAAGAGCAGCAGTAAAAGCTGTATGTGTGGGGAGCCCAGGACTGGGGCAGCGGGGGCTGCAGGCCGGGATTGAGGAGCACTGGCAGAACTCTAGGGGCAGGGGTAGCCCCAGACTCAAATAACAGGGGATTCAAAGATTGATGTTGACGGGCCGGGCGGGGGGAGTTTGAACAGCACCTGTGCACCCTTTGGTGTTACTAGACAGTGCTGTCGTGCCCCCCCCTTTCCCTAGCACCGACTCGCAGCACCAGTGATCTGGAAGGTGGCTGGGTCTTGACCAAGCCCCCCCCCACCCCCACCCCCAAAGGCAGGTGGGGAAACAGGACGCTGGTCAGCAGCTCCTGTTGCATTGTCCGGCCAGGAACTTGGTCGGCGCTGTCCTGCGGATTGATCGCCCTGTTTACAGTTAAAGCCGGCGCGGGAGGGGGCCCCCGCTCCTCTCTGCCTTTATGAGGCAGGCGTTATTTATGAGGAAAAGATAACCAGAGGTGTAAATGGAAATTATATTTCAAAGCTGTAATAAGCGGCATCCATCAGGCACCCTGGAGCCCACCCCGGCCCTGCTGCTATCTCAGCTGCCTGGCTTAAGTTCCCTCCAGCTGGCCTGTACATTGATGGACAGATGATTTGAACGGGAGGCCCGGGAAGCAGCAGTGGGGCCGGCGTGGTGTCGGGCGGGCGGGGTGGGGGGGATCCCCTCTCGCCAAGCTGGGAGTGCCCAGATCATTGCTTTGCTTATTATGGGGGTGCCTGGGGCACGGAGCAGGCCTCAAAGTCCATGGGAGCATTGGCATTCTGGGGTGAACCTCCCCACACTAAAGGGGCAGCTGCTGGTTTGGAAAGATGGCGGCGAGATTAGATAGCGTCCAATCTTTGCTATGGGCTTCCTTGGCTGCTCAGAACAGGGAAGGGGCAGCCTGCGGGCTAAGGCAGGAAGTGGCTTATTAGGACTGGGAGCCCCTCGGCGCCTGGTAGTGGCTGGTACCACCGGTGCTAGGCTGTACCCCCCAATTGGGGTGGCATAGACAGGACCACACCCACGAAAGCTTATGCTCCAATAAGTCTGTTAGTCTATAAGGTGCCACGGGACTCTCTGTTGCTTCTACAGATCCAGACTAATACGGCTACCCCTCTGATACTTTAATCCCTTTGGTCATGTCAATTTCCTCCTGCAGGTAACTCACCAGCGATTTTCAAAGGGGCTTTAGTGAAACCAGGATGCTTTCCGAGCAGAGAAGTGGCAAAGGGCGACTGGGAGTCACGGGGTTCACCCAAGGGGGTGTGTGGCAGAACCGGGAATTATACCCAGGGCACCCGAGGCCTGACCCTCAAGGCAGCCAGGAGGACCGCGGGTTGGGGGGAGGGTGTGAGCGGTGCGTTTAACCCTCACAAAGCCCTTCAGGAAAGGAGTGCTTTGATTCTCGATGGGTTGGGTGAATGGGGCAGCCTGGGGCTGCCTGTTTGATGGGGTTATGGACACATGTTATGGGGTTATGGACACATTGTTACCCCCTTTGACCCGAGCAACTAGACAAAAATCCAGGGTCCTGTGAGTGGTTCCAGCTGGGAGAAATCGAGGATGGAGCCAGGTGCCTGTGATGCAAGCCTGTTTATCTACAAAGCCTGTGCAAAGTCCTGTTTCCCTGAACACAGGGGGAAACCAAACACCGGGAGATGGTGTCTGTGCTCACCGCCCAAAAAGCCTCTTCCAGACAGCACACCGGGTGCGTCTGCACCTTCCTTCTCCAGTTCTCTCTGCTTCTGTCCTGCGTCCATCCCTGCCTCCAGAGCTTCTGCTGAGTCTCTTCCTGGGTGTGCAGCCCCTACACACACCCCTTTCCCCAGCCAGGCCCTTTCCCCACGTTGTTTTCATTCTTGGGCTGACTCACACGTGCCTTTGTTTTAGGTGGGGGCTGCTGTAAAGGAGCTCAATTGTTTTGACAGCTGTCTTAAATGAAGGGCAGTGCGACACCCCGCAGCGCCAAGGCAGCGGAAGCAAATCTAGAACAGGAGATATTCACTAAGCAAAGAGCTTTGCAGCACACTGAGGCAGTGTGGGCTAGAGGATAGTGCACTGGGTGGGGATTCAGGAGACTTAGAAGCTAGTCCTAGTTCTGAGCTGGGGGGTGACTTTAGGGAGGTCACTTCCCCTCCCACCCTCGGTTTGTGTTGTCCATTTAACCTGGATTCTCTTCGAGGAAGGGACTGTCTCTCGCTTGCAGCGCCTGGCACAAACAGGACCTCTCCTTGTTCCCATAATATTCACGCCAACAGCCCGCACTGCTCAGAGGCTCTGCATGCTCTTTATTTTTCCTTTTTTTTTAAAGCTTGCATCTGAGAAAATAAATGACACACAATTGCCAGCTAGGATTATAGGCAGCAGATGAGCCCATTGACTCATAAATTACCTTGTAAATTACCTCATTTCTGTGCTTTCACATTACAGGCGAGACAGACAGGGAGCAGAAAGAGATGAGAGAGAGAGAGAGACAGGAGATGGTGACAGAGCAAAACTGACCAGCCCCAGGGACCTGGACTCTGCAAACCCAGGGAGGTGGAGTGGATGACAGGGGCGTGTGTGGGGAGGGAACCTTTGGTCTCGGTGTTAGAAGAGAGGCGAGTTAACCCCTTCGCCGGAGATAGTTTGTTACAGTCCCACTGAATTTCTTTCTGGCCAAGGGCACGGATGAAAGGCAGGGACAGAGCAGATCTGGCGAGGGATCCTGGAAAGCAAAAGGAAATCAATGGATCAAAGCAAGGCAGGAACTGTGGGTTGTGGACAAATCAGTGCTGACGAGCAGGAGAGAATACGGCAGCTGTGCGTGTCACCCCTCTCCCGCTAAGCCACGGGGGGGCCTGCAGGATGGGCATCCCCCAGCGCAGGGGGAAGATGTGCCGTGTGTTTCAAAGGTCGGGCCTTATCTGCAGTCTAATATCCGGTGACCTGCAGCCAATAAAGAGCCACTGAAGAGCATTCCCTAGGATTGAAAAGAAAAGTGTCCCCAAGCCCTAATCGGGAAAGGATCAGCCTGTGACTCGCAGGGAGGGATTGGTCCCGTGAATAAAACGGGGCGGGGGGGGGAGTTATCCCTGGGAGAGCAGCGCCGGCCTGGACTGTTCAGACACTCGCTGGTATTTCCTGGGACCTGTCCCCAGACGGGGCTCCGTCCGCACGTTCCTTCCACCCCGGCCTTCCCGGGGCTCCAGCAACGAACCCCTGAACCAGCCCGCGAGGGATCCCCCGCCCCCACTCCCTTCGGCTATTACCTGATCTGCAGACGCTCCCCTCTCCTGGGCCATTTGGAGCTGAGGAAATGAAATGCAAATGGCAGCCGCATGCCAATGCCAAATCCGCCTCTGCCCAGCTTAGCCCATCTCTGGGCCAGGCTGAAAAGCGGGACTGGGCTATTTAGGACCCTGTTAGAGAAGGGTTCAGCACCCGGCACAGGGGAGAATCCCCCGCCCCCAACAGCCCCACAGAGAACAACAAAGACCCCTCCTCACCCCGCATTGCAAATGAGGGCCAACCCCCCCCCCCCCACACCCATCACCGAGATGGGTGGCAGCTGCTGGGTGCTGACAATCTGGCCTCATGCTCCCACCTGGACCCCAGCAGCGACTCTCCGCCTGGCTCAGCCTCGGGACCCACAGACCCCCATGGGAGGGGATGCAAAGACACGGAGCCTGCAGGAGGCAACTGAGCATGGATGCAGAATGAGACGCCCACCCCCCCTCCTCTGCCACGGACTCACCAAGGGGAACTCGGTCAGAGCCTGCCGGTCCTCGCTGGGGTGGATTCCAGGGGGTTCCTGCTGCTCCCAGCTGGCCACTAGGTTTCGGAGAATAGCAAGAGGCCAACAGGTTTGCAGGGTGACTGGTCTGCCAGCTGCCAGCGGAAACCAGCTGTTGGAATCTGCCTGTGGGTAACAAGGGCACCGTGCCCTTGCAGACACAGAGGGTCAAATGAGAGAATCCTGCCCCCCAATTCGGGAGGGGAGCTGAATCCTGAACCCCTTGGGTCTGCAAAGCTGGTCTGGCAGTGCCGTGAGAGGGGACTCAGGGAGCACTGCTGCAGGACTGCAGTCTGTCCCAGCCGGGCCCCGGCAGCCTGGCGGAACGGGTGGGTCAGGTTCTCCCCAGCTCCCGGTGGGGTGGGGGGGCTCAGGCCGGCGTGCGGGCCCCGCACAGCTGGGCTGGGAGGCAGCAGTGAGATGCAGTTTGGAGGAAGGGAATCGATCGCATTGATTGGCAATCTGCATGCAGTAATTGGAGAGGGACGGAGCAGGGCCTGGGGCAATCACCTGGGGGGCCTGGCTGGCTCTTGGGTCACCAACCCGCAGCAGCTTTCGATGCTCATAAGCTCCCATTCGGATGGGCAGGGCCTTGTCCTGCAGGCGCATGCAACCGGCTCCGTACCCGTGTCCCTACGCACACGCTGCACGCATCCAGTCACATGTACATTCACACACGTGTGACCTGCTCTGCACACTTACATGGGGGAAGACCCTTGCTGTGTGCATATCCCTACATCCTGTACAATAATGTGGTACACGCTTTGCACGCCTACATCCCCATAGATTCACCCCTGCACGTATGAACTCTCTCTCACACACACACACACCCCTGTACCTGCATTACACATATGTACATCCCCACAGACGTGACACACGCGTGGTCACACTCACATCGCCTACGTTGCGTGTCTTCTAACACAGGCCCCACCGCACAGGCCATGGCCATACACCCACATGTATGGAGAAGCGTGTAAAGCCCGTGTTCTTTGTCATCTATTGCTCACTATCCCATGGGAACACGGACCTCCCTGCTCACCCCTGCTACTCCTGCACCAGCAGAGGCTCCCGGGGGGCGGGGGAAGGACCCATAGGTCTTTCCCAGCTCAGATTTCCAGCCTCGTGTGAGTCTCATGCTGGTGGATCCAGAGCCGGGAGCCCTCAGGGTGCTAGCTGCATGGAGCGAAGCCACAGGGAACGGTCGCCTTGTGGATAGGTATTTTTTTCACCCTCTCCATCAGTCTGAGTAGAGAACGCAACTCCTTCTGCCCCCCCCCCCCCGCCCTTCCCCGCCGAGGAGGCTTCCTTCAGAACACGGCCGGTGCCCCGGGAATCTCTGCCCCGGGAAGCGTCACCTTCCCCGCAACACGGGCTTGCCAGGGGGGCCTGGCGGTGTTGATCTAGGGGCAGCAAGAGGCTTGGGGCACAGGTGCTCTGTCCTTGGGAGACAGAGGTTGATGGCCCAGCCCCGGGAAGTTCAGTAGCGAACTTATCCCCGGCCTGGGCTCCATGCACAGCGAGGCCAACACTGACCCACAGCCCCCTCTGCCCTTCCTGGGGTCCCCACGGCTCTGCCGCTGCCTGACCTGCGGCTCTCTTCTGAGACTAGATCTGTCCTGCCCACTCACCCAGCACAGCCCAAACCTGCAGCCGCCAGCCCACCTACCCACCTGAGCAGAGAGGAACACCCCGTCTCCTGCTGAGCTCCGCCTTGGGCAGCGGGAGCCTCCTCGCCGAGACACGGATCCATTTCCCTGACGTGGGCATGCAGCCTGGCTGCCCGGCAGACCCCCCTCCAGCACTGCCCAGAGCAGAGGGAGAGCCCGCCGTGAGTGCTGAGGGCAGCTCCAGCTGGGCCTGGCTGTCCCCCCGCCAGGCCACGCCAGGGTGGGGGCCCCTAGTCGCCCTTGTCACTCTTAGTTGCCCTATGAGGCCCCGTGGGATCCTACTGAGCCCAGGCCAGGGACACAGCGTCTCTCCTGGGACAGGGGGAAGCCACTATGCCTTGGTTCACCCAGCCACAGAGGGCAAAGCCTGCGGTACGGGTGGCTTGCCTAGGTTCCCACTGCCTGGTGGCACAGTCACCCTAGGCTGGGTGGATGAGAGGCAGCCTTCGCCCTGGGCGAGGTTCCCCCTCCGGCTCTATTCAGGCAGGAAGGCGCAGGCTGAGCCAGAGGCGGGGGGGGGGGGGGGGGGGGGGGGGAGGAGGAGAAGGATCTGGGCCAGCCTGGGAACTGGGCATGGGGCAGGGCCCCCCCCCCCCCGCTCCCTGTCTGCCTCTGCCCCAGCTGTGCACTTAACACCCTGCTGGAGAACACCTCCCCCCCCTCCCCCCGCCCCACTAATTGCTTCCTTCCTAAGTAGCTGCTGATGGCTCCCTCCCTGCACTCCCTGGGAGCAGATGTCTGCCAGTGGATCCTGCACACCCAATTAAGCATCGGCTGGGGAGGGCTGAGCCAGCTTCTGCTGGGGATGCCACCAGCGCTGTCCTCGAGCCCCATCCCAATGCCTCCTGCTGTCCCTGTCCCCACCCAGCCAGGGGCCAGTGGACGCCCTCTTAAGGGGCAGGTCGCTTCTCTCGAGAGGCACTTTTACCGCTTTTCTGCAGCAGTTGCTCCTGCCCTGCTCCCTACTGCGCCTCCTGCTGGGAGAGGCCGGGACTGGAGAAGCCAGGAGCTGCCCCACACATCCAGCGCTGCTGCCCCACAGCGCCCCCTGCTGGGACAGGCTAGGACCTAGCTCCCTCCAGCGCCAGTGTTCCCTGCAGCACACCCTGCGTGGGAAGGCTAGAACTGGAGTAGCCAGGACCTCCTCCGCCAGCAAGGGCTCCTGCCCTGCTCCTGACCAGCGCCCCCTGCTGGCACTGGCTAGACTCAAGCAGGCAGGGGCTCCCGCCCAGCCAGCCCTCCCACACCGCTCCCGGCAGCGCCCCCTGCTGGGCCAGGCTGCAGCCTTTCAATCCCTCCACCCACTCCACCAGTCCGGGAGGTGGCTTTGCACTGGGAAAGGGAGACGGCGCTTGCTGGCCAGGTGAGCGGGGCAGATGCATTTCCTTGGGAGCTGGCGCCTTCCCGCAAAGGGCTCCGAGGCGCTTGAGGACCTGGGAGGGAAGGGGAAATAAATAAACCCTTGAGTGAAAATAGGAGAGAGAACTGGAAAAAACAAGATAATGCCAAACAAGTTGTTCCATTATCTGGCCCCCTCCTGAGGGAGCGGGGAGGCAGAGGCTGCAGCTAATTAGGATCTGATCCCAGCCAGGATCGCCTACCGCTGGCCTTCACTCTCTTTGCATCTGGACAGCGAGCTCGGGAGCAGGGCAGGGATTCCGCGAGCCCAGGGAGAGGGGCCTTGGCCCAGTCGCAGCTCTGTTAATGCCCCACCTGGAAAACGCAGCAGCATCCCTTCCATCTTCCAGCCCGGCAGGCCCATGCACCCAGCCATGACCCAGGCACGGGGGCCAGTGCACCCCCGTTAGATTAATTAATGGTACCATAGTTGGGCCTAGAGGGCTCTGGCTGAGATCAGGGCTTCATTGTGCTAGGTGCTGTACATACACAGAGCAAGACACTCCCTGCCTCAAACCTAAATAGCCAAGGAAGGCGAAGGGTGCGGGGAGGAAGGATTATTAGCCCTGTTTTGTAGGTGGGGAAACCAAGGCACGGAGCAACCACGTGGCGTTCCCAAGGGCACACAGGGAGTCTGTGGACTGGGATCTCTTGGGTCCCTCACCCACAAGGCCAGCCTTTCTCTGGACTCCTTGGCCTGCTGGATAAAGCCAGCCTGTCTCCCAGCATTGGACACTGGTGTTCCTGTGTGACGAGCTGCGGTATTAACCAGCAGCATGGTCCCTCCAATATGGGCCAGCCTGTGATAGGTCCCCTCCAGTCCTATATGTAGTGTCAATGGGACGCTGCCCTGGCACCATATCGTGCCCCGGGGGGATGCTGCCGTACCCCATTGCATCCCTCTGCATTGTCACCATGTTGCATCTTGACAGGACGCAGCATCACCGCGTGTCATCACGCCATCACCCTGTCGCGGCGTCTGATTTCACCGTGTCACTTGTCGCGACACGGACGCCCCACCACGTTGCCCTGGGGAGGGGGTCCCAATACTGTCGCTTGGTGGCCCTGGACTCCCCTCCGCTCTAATGCAGCCAGCAAACGGGGCTGGCGGGCCGTGCCTGTTCTTGCTGCTTAGCAGGGCAATAAACTCTCCCACTCCAGGGCTTACGCCAGCCCCTAGCTAGCGTGGGCCAGGAGGCTGCACTCTGTGGTTCGCCCCCCAGCTGCCTCCTGCAGGGCTTCTTGGCCCTTCCTCTGGCCGAGACTGGACGGGCTGATTGCTATTGCGTTGCGCTATTACAGTCCGGCCGGGCCAGCCCCTGCCCCGAGGAGCTTACAATGTACACCCACCTAGGGTAGAAAAGAGAGGGGAAGTGACTTGCCCAAGGTCACCCGGCAGGTCAGTGGCAAAGCCGCGGATAGAACCCCCGGCTGCAGCACCCCAGTGCATGAGACTGGATGGACCATGGAGCTGATTTAAGGAGATCTAGAGGAGATGTTAGGGCAAGTTTTTAAACTCTCAGGGTAATTAAGCTCTGGAACAGGGTCAGTAAAGATCTCATCACGCTTCCTGCCAGATAGGAGGGCCGAGATCCTGAGTTTCAGCTTGGGGAGGGAGGAGGCGCCTGCGGGTGTCCGAGCTGTTCTGGGTGGGGGGCGATACGGGACAGGGAGGGGGACGGAATCCATCGAGGCATCACACCTCATGTCCTGGGCACATTCTAACTCCACTCTGCCTCCCCTAGGGTGTCATTGGGACAAAGCATTCCCTGCAGATTGTCTGGTGCTGAATAGACAGAGGAGTATGCGAGGAGATGGACAGAAAAAGTCTCTGGATCTACTGCTCTCCCGCAGTATATCAGCGTATTTATTCTACTCCCTGGCTGCTGGATGGGAGCCCATTCCCCTCTCCTGCCTGCCCGGCATTTTTCTGTGCATCCTTCCAGAGAAACCCAACATGCGGCGCTTCTGCTGAGGTCAGGATTTCTCTCCACCTCCTCCCCGCTTGCGAGGACGGGAGGGCTAATGTCCCGTGCTGCGCTACGGGGGGGGACAGCCAGGCATTGGCCGGGAGGCCAATGCGCCGGTTCAGCTTTCAGTCACGCTGCGAGGCAACGCTGGTGTGGAGAGCAGCCAGGAGGCAGAACCTCTCAAACCGAGTAGCCTCCAAGTCCCAGTCTCCAGGGCCGGACAGGCAGCGCCTGCCTGTCCTCCGCAGCTCCCTATCCTCCGGCTTCTTAAAGATCCCCTGCCAAAAGGCCTCCCCCTCTGGGGGTGCCATCCTCTCTGGTTTGGTCACTAGAGGCTCGCCAGCCTTATCCGCCCCTTGGCAGAGGAAGGCAGTGGGCAGTTTAATGGGCTCCCTCCTTACCGCCGCAGAGGTATCGGAGCAGACCCGGCATTAGAAGCGCCGCAAGCTGGCCAGGCAAACTGGGCCTGACTGCAGCCAAGAACGCCCCTGCTAAGGCTGGGCTCCCGAGGCCAACAGGCCAGGCTCTCTGCTCAGGCCAGACAAACCTTCCTTAGCTGCATCCCCCCCTTCTTCCTGCCTGGCGTGGGGGGAGCAGGTGCTCGGGTGCAGGCATGTGGATTACGGAGGAGCCCGGCGCGAAAGGCCCTGGATCCAAGCAGCCCTCGATTTGGGGGAGCTGGAAATCCACATCTCAATGCTGGGGCGTGAGCCTGCCCAGCTGCCTGCGTGGGTGCTCCCCTCGGGGTGATTTGGGATAGTACACGTGAAACACATGCATGTCATTTGCATGCAGTTCGTGGTGCGTGCCCAGACAGCCAGGGCAGGGGCTGGCTCCGGCTCACACAGCGCACATCAGAGATTCGTGTCTGCGGGTGCGTTGTTATTAGCACTAGGATTTCTGCTCCAGCAGCCCCTATAGGCTCCAAGGTGCTACAGAGACACATGGTGAGAGACAGCCCCACCCCCACCAAGAACTGGCAGTCTAGGGGTGGGACAGAGGCACAGCAAAGGGGAGAAGGGACTTGCCCAAAGTCACCCAGGAGGCCAATGGCAGATTTGGGACAGGCTCAGACCCGCAAAGGGATCTCAGCACCTAACTCCCCTGGATTTCCCTGGGAGGCCACAGCAGAGCGCAGCAGCTAACCCTGCAGGAGGGACCCAGCACAGAGGGGTTTAGGGGGAAAAAAAACTTTCATAACCCACAAATGAAAGAATAACAAAGGATATTGCTCCATAACATAAAACATAACATAACATCAGTCCATTCACTCATCCGCCGTGCTCCAGCTGCCTCACACCAGGTCCCGGCAACCTGCCTCAGCAGCCTCATGACTGCAACTCCCTAACACAAGCTAGCAGCCAAGGATTTTATAGAGAGCTTCCCTACCCAGAACCCTTTGCAGAGACGGAAAGCCCCGCCCTTGTCTTTCTGGATGATTGACAGTTTGTCTAGCCAACCAGCTCTTTTTCCATCACTCCTGGTTCCATAAGGGCTTTGCCCCATTGACATAGATCTGGGACAGATGCTAGGGTCCCTTAGGTGCCCAAGTCCCGTGGATTTCATTTGGAGTTAGGAGCCTCCATACCTCTGAGGATCTCAACCTCCAGAATCCCAACCCAGTGCCCTGCCCTAGGAACCGCAGTGTTGAGGAGGACCATGGGCTGCTTCCGTGGCGTGAGGGACAGCGGGAGTGGGCTCCGTGTTTGGACAAGGGATGAGTGGCCCTGCGGGGGTTTTGTGACCCGCGCCAGTTCTCAGAGCCAATGTGAATTCATCAGCCTTTCCTCAATACCGCAGTACAAATACTACACGCCAATGATAATACAGGGCAAAGGCTGGGATACAGCAGTGGGGCCGGGATTTCAGGGGCTGGTAGACGGGGACGCCGGGAAGGAGCGTCGTCTAATGGTTAGAGCCGGGAGCGAGCCATTTCGGGTCCTGTGACTCGCTCGCCTCCCGGCTCCGTTGCCTCAGTTTCCCCCACTATTGCCAGGTCGCCGCATCCATAGCTGCTTGTGAAGTGCTTTGAGATCCTTGGATGGCAGGGGCGAGAGGAGGGCGAAGGAGCCCGTGGTGCAGGGCTGGGACGCCGGCCCATTCGTGGGGATTTCTCATCCCCGCTATGGCTCTGCGCTGATTAGTGTTCACGCCGAGCATCCCTCGCGCCTCCCCAGAGGCTGCCAGCGCCGCTCTCCTTTCTAGTCCCCCCAGCTCCAAAGCCCGGCTGTCAGGGAAGCCTCCCTAATGAAATGGCAGAGCCTGGCTCAGCTGAAGAGAGAAGCGGCTACCTTTAATCTCCACGGTGAAGCGCAGCAGGGTGACAGGGTCTGTAAAGGAGCGTGGGGGGCGGGCGGGAAGAGGGGGGGGAGCCGCTAATATCAATGGTGGCTGCTACTGCAGCTGGGAACCGGGAAGAGAAGCTGGGAAAAAGCGACGTTCCCCTGGCACCGTCGTGGGAAATGCAGCTTGGCCCTGGCAGGCAGCCCCTTTGCCCGTCGCTGGTGGCACTCCGCTGCCCGCATCCAAGGCAGATCTGCCAGAGGGGGCCGGGCTGGCATCTGCGAGGGTGAATTTCTGTGTGTGTGAGTCAGGCCGGCCTTTCATCGCAGCCTCCCCGGGCTCGGCGCCTTTCATCCCGTGGGGGCGGCCGTGCCAGCGCCACCCACCTGGGGCTTGGAACTGGGCAGGGAACCAGCCCGCTCGCTTCAAACGCCGGGGCAGGCCGGGCGGCACGAAGGGGCCCTGCCGGCACACATGGCACCCGGGGGCTGCTCTGGAGTGGGGTGGGGCGGTGAACGGCAGGTGTATGTTGGGGAGGACGTGTGTGTGTGCGCGCGCACACCTGGGAGGGTGTGGGATTGTGTGTGTGTGTGCCTGGAAGTGCATGTGTGTGTGTGTGTGTGCGCGCTTGGGAATGTGTGTGTGGGGTGGAGTGTGTGCATACGTGTGCACCTGAAAGTGTGTGCGTATGCATGTGGGAATTGTGTGTGTGTGTGTGTGTGTGTGTGTGCGCGCGCGCGCGCGGGGTGGAGTGTGTGTGTGTGTGTGTGTGCGTGCACGCCGGGGAGTGTATGTGTGTGCCGGGGAGCGCATGTGTGTGTGTGGGGCGTGTGTGCATGCATGTGCACCTGAAAGTGTGTGCGTGTGCACCTGAGAATTGTGTGTGCATGTGTGGGGTGGAGTGTGTGTGTGTGAGCACACATGCCTGGGAGTGTGTGTATGCACTTGGGAGAGCATGTGTGTGCAGAGTGGAGTGTGTGCATGCATGCATGCGTGGGAGTGCATGTGTGTGCATGCATGCACAAAATGGGGTTCCTGTGTGCGTCCATTTGGGGTTGTGTACAGGTGCAGGTTTTCAGTCTGTGGCAGTGTGTGTCTGGGGGGCACAGCAGGAGTGTTTGGCTGGCGGCTGTGTACGTCAGGGGGATGGCGGTGTGTGATATGGGAGTGGGTGGACCTCTGTGTGCAGGCGTGAGGCTGAAGGTGCCGGCGGGTTAGCACACCTGGGTGGGTGGGTGTGTTCTCAGGAAGCCATGGATTCAGAGGCCAGAAGGGATCATTAGCTCATCGGGTCGGACCCCATGTGCACCGTGGTGTCTGAGCGGGGGCCTGCGTGTGTCTGATTGGGTGGGGAGAGCCCGGCCCGGAGAGGAGGACGGTGTCACTCCAGCAGGCAGATAAAGGTACCATCAGCTCTGGCCCCACAATTCGAACTAGGGGAGGGAGCAGAGCCCAGCCGGGGTAAGGTGAGGCTGGGACAAAGTGTCTATAGGGGGAGGTGTGGGGCAGGGGAGAGAGAGCCTGGGGCATGCTGGGGATATCTAGGGGGAGCTCACAAGGTGCCCCTCCCCAGCTCCACTCTTCCACCACATGGCTGCCAAAATTGTGCATTACAACTGAGAGGCTGGAGGCAGGAGGGGAACCGGGCTTCACGCTGGATCTAGAGGCTGTGCCAGCCGGGGGGCAGCAGGGGGTGTCAGCTGGGGGTGGGAGGAGGTTGGGTGCAGACCTTGGTCCCCAGCCTCTCCCCCTGCCCCCGAGTGCATCAGCCTGGTGACTCACCATCTAATGCCAAGCCCGGGGGTGGATGGACACGAAACGGGGCCGGGATCTGTCCAAGTGCAGGGAGCGGTGCTAGCAAGAGGCTCACACGCTCCCCCCTCACCATCTCCCAGCTTCACTCCTAATTAGTTCCTGTGGCTGAACCCAGGCGGTGACGGGCGAGATCTCCGTGGTGCAAGGCCCGGGGTGGGGGCATGCCGTGGGCTCAGCTGCCACGCAGCGCAGAGGGGAGATGGCCAGGATTCATAGATTCTAGGGCTGGAAGGGACCTCGAGAGGTCATCGAGTCCAGCCCCCTGCCCTCATGGCAGGACCAATTACTGTCTAGACCATCCCTGATCCGACATTTATCTAACCTACTCTTAAATATCTCCAGAGATGGAGATTCCACAACCTCCCTGGGCAGTTTATTCCAGTGTTTAACCACCCTGACAGTTAGGAACTTTTTCCTAATGTCCAACCTAAACCTCCCTTGCTGCAGTTTAAGCCCATTGCTTCTTGTTCTATCCTCAGATGCTAAGATGAACAAGTTTTCTCCCTCCTCCTTATGACACCCTTTTAGATACCTGAAGACCGCTATCATGTCCCCTCTCAGTCTTCTCTTTTCCAAAGAGGATTCACCAGGCTGGGGCGGGCAGGGCCCTGGCGGGTTTGTGAATGAGGAGGGGAGGACAGTATCGCCAACCCCAAATGTTCAAAAATCACGAGATTGGCTTTAAAATACTAGTCTGGGTGTTCTTTTTACTGGCCTTCTGCTTTTGGGACCTTTAGGGGTCACAGTTTGAAGCTTTCTCCACAGCCAGGAGGGCTAGAAACTTACTTTTTCTTTAAGAATAAAGGCTGAAAGCAGCACAGATCCACCTGACTCCTGGAGCTGGGGCTTTAAGGAAGCAGTAATTATCATGAGAGTTGGCAACGTTGTGATGGGCAAGTTAGCAGAGTAAATGAGTTTGAACCCCTATTCGGTGGGTGGGGGAAACACGGGAAAGGAGCCTGTCCCACTCCTTGTCGGGGTTCCTGATGTTATACAGGGCTCAGCTCTGGTGCCATAAAAATGGGGGGAGTGTGGGCTAGTGGCCAGAGCATGGGAGTGGCAATCAGAGCTCCTGAGTTCCATCCCCAGTACTGGGTGGGCGTGTGGTCTAGTAATCAGAGCATGGAGCTAGGAGTCAGGACTCTTGGGTTCTGTTCCCAACTCTGCCACCGAGTCTCTGTAGACCCTCGGTCGTTGCCTTGCTCTGTGCCTCAGTTTCCCCATCTGTAAAATGGGGATAATAATCAGAGTGACCCACCACGCCAAGGCCTTAGTTTTCAGAAGGCCCCTTACCCTTAATACCAATGATCATAAGGGCTGGACAAATCCAGCCTTCAAATCTCTTCCCCTTTCTGCGTCTGAAATGCGTGGAATAGCTTTGGAAGGAGCTGGGCCATCTCCAGAGCATCAGGTGTCATCATCTGCCCTACCAGGGCATCTCCCGCTCTGCCCCACCCACCTTCTCCTTCTGAGCCGGCCCCCAGGCTCCGCGGCGGCCCTAGACTCTACTCACCCCTGCTCCTCTTCTAACTGGAAACCACTCAGTGAGGGCAGGGCTGGGCTGCTTCCTTTCCAGAGCACCTGGCCCTGCCAGGTACCTCCACCCCCATGCGCCCCTTGGAGCCTTGACCTAGCTGATTGCAAAGGCTCATGGGAGGCACCTGTGCCTGGGAGAGGGAGATTTTTAAATGCCATGAGGGAATTTCTTCTCCGGGGCCCGATCCTTGGTCACCCCGGCCCTGCACTTGCATGGGGGCCGGGGATGCAGTGAGGTGGCTTGAAGGCTGCTCCCCGTATCCTGGGGTGGCACAGGGGCTACCCAGCTCCTGCTGCACAAGCCGCCTCTCTGGTGCCCACGGTCCCCCACGGAGCCTGGGGGTGTAGCAAATAGCCCCAGCACAGTGCAATCGGGGGACACCCACCCCCGCCCTCAGGCTCACAACACTGGGCTGGGAGCAGGGGCAGAGGAGACCCTTGCATCAGGGATTCTCGGGGGAGAGTTTCTCCCACTGCCAGAGCTCAGCATAGCTGGATTACACCGTGGCTGCTCGCTACCCTACTCCAGGGGGCTATTCCCTGCCCCAAGCCACCTTTCTTCTTCCCTGCCATCATGCGCTGGTCCTCCCAGTAGGTGCAGTCCAGATTCTCCCTCTCACGTGCCAAATGCACAGGCTCCAACCAGCTGAGGTGCAGGAGAATCACCATCCCGGCTTAGCGGTACAGGGGCTGAGACACATGTGCCTTCAGTTCCCGTTCCATGCAGCAGAGGGCGAGCTAGCTGTTTGTTGCAATGGATTAATAACATTAAAGGCGACACCTGCCAGCTAGAGATGCTGTGGGGAGCCCCTTTCCATAGCCGCGCCTTGGAGGGCTGGGAGAAATGGTGGTAATTAAGTTAATTTGCGCATGCAAATCAGGCTCAGTTTGAATCTGTTAATTTTTTAATTGGCTGTTTAATGTACATATCTGCTGTGTTTTCCTAGACATCAGGCCTATGGTTCCCCGGCAGTAATGAATGGGAAAGGCATTCACGGGCGTATGCAAAGGACCCGGCATTTGCATAGACACACTCATTTCATTCGCACCGAATGATTAACTGATTAATAGGCCACTAATAAACGGTGCCGTTCCTCTACAGCTGTCACCCCGTGCCGCCGTCAGGCGAAGGAATCTGCCCAGGCAAACTGCAACCGCAAAGCCAGTCCCTCCTGCAATTTCCAGGCGGTTGGATTCAAAGCTGCGCCCTCTACCATTATGGGGTCTGGATTAGAGCGGACATGCTTTCCTGAGCCATGCAATGAGATATACAAGGGTGGGGCAATACATGGGCTGCCGGTAGATTGCTAGATAGATAGACAGAAAGATAGATACCCGGGTCCGTATGGGCATAGACAGGTAGATAACATATATCTCTCGAGCTTGTGAGAACAGAGGTTCTCCTGTGATTTTGCCCCAACATGCTTCACGGTGCAAGATTTTCAGGATGATTATTCCTTGGTGGAAATCGGGTTGTGCTGGGTGCTGAGCAAATCCATGGGAACCCTCCCTGAAAAACTGCTGTGTGTCTCGGTCGCTCCCACAATGGGCTAAGGAGGCACAGCAGTCTTGCAAGAGCTTGCCCGTTAGGCCGGGTTGAGTCTCTGCCATTCGGTGTCTCATACTGTGCCCATCATTGTGGTTTCTGAACCGAACCCGGGTCTGGCAGTGCCCGCGGCATAGCTCCCGGTTCCAGCCCAAATGAGGCAGGGCAGGAAAGGCGCTGAGCTGTGCTGCAGTCTATGCAAACGAGCCTCATTTGCAATAGGAGATGTAAAAAGATTAATACCCCAAGGGAAAAGGAGACGCAGGTTTTGATGTCGGGCCTGGCTCCGTGGAGCTGCCTCCCTGTGCCAGGCTGCGATGGTGTTTTTAACATTCACAGATCTCCGCCGCAGGAACGGTCCCCTGTTAATTATGCTCATCATTAGGCCTTGGTAAATATTGCAAATAGGTTCCAAGGCGGTTGGGTTTGGGGCTCCCTGAGGCGGAAAGTAGGTCAGGGCTTGGGAGCTGAACCCGCTGGGGAATCTAGACACGCAGCCCCGGGCTTCCCATGGGCGTTCAGGACCCGATTCGGCCAAAGCGCTCGCCCACATGCTGAAGTCCCACGGACTTCAATGGAGTTTAAGCCGGTGCTTGGTGCTTCGCTGAAGCGGGCTCCTCCTGCTGCCTTTATTCTGGCCACTGGGCAAGGATCCCAGACCCAGATCCTCAAAGGGATTTAGGTGCCTAACTCCCTTGGACCTTGGGAAGGATCTGGGCTCCTGAAATCCTGCTCCATCCTGCACTGTGTAAAGCCTGCAAAGGTTCTTAGGGGACCAGCCTCTTCTTCACACAACGTGTGCTTAGACTGCGGAACTCATTGCCACTGGACATCACCGAGGCCACAAAGGTCCAAAGTGGGATGGATAACAAGAGTAGCCAGAGGGCTCAGAGTGCTGG
Organism: Macrochelys suwanniensis; assembly: GCA_033296515.1. NCBI lineage: Eukaryota > Metazoa > Chordata > Testudines > Chelydridae > Macrochelys > Macrochelys suwanniensis. The sequence goes on from CM065799.1 coordinate 7,862,544, forward strand.
AAGGGCGCGTAAATGTTGTACTTCGGGGTTTAAGCTGAACTCGACCCGTCAGAGATTTGGATGAGCCATACGTGCGGGAGTGGGGGTGGAGGTAGGTTATTCTACCTCTGCAGGGTTCCTTACGCCTGCCTCTGAAGCAACTACCGCTAGCCACTGCGGGGAGGGATGTTCTCAGTTCCTGTGTTCTTGGTTGGTCTGAAATCCTAGCCAGGCGCCTGGAGAGGGTCACGCCTGGCAGGACTCCTGGGTTCTATCCCCAGCTCAGCCGCCTGAAGTGAGTCATTTCGCTTGGCAGTTCCCCGCGCTGCGAAATTGGGTGAGTTAACACTTAGCCGCTTCCCGGGGCGGCTGGGCTAATCGGTGTGGGAAGTGCTTGGGGATCCTTTGATGGAGAGCAATTATCATTATCTCTGCAGCGAGAGGCGGCGAGTGACAGGGCACAGCAGGGAGGTGAGGACTCGCCAAGGCCCAGGCGCCTGACTCCAGCCTGGAATAGCCGCGACATCAGCCTCCTGTGATGGACAAACGGGGGTGGGGCTTGAAGGGGCGAGGTCCAGTTTGCAGCAGCGGGACGGGGTGTTGCCACTCAGCAGAATTAAAAGGACACGATGCACCAGGAACGATGCACCAGGCCCCGTTTCCCTCCCTGGGCTCCAGACAGATCTGCTCTCCAAAGGGACACTCCTGGCCCCACGGTGACATAAATGATCCTTGCCACAAAACGCCTCCCAGCAACCAAAGGCGTGAGGGACCTGGGCAGCGGCAGTGCAGAGAGGACAGCGAAGTGCTCACATGTGGCTCGTCGGATCCAGTGCGGTAACGAACCCCGGAGCGGACCAGCACACAGACCGGCTCGTCAGGCCAGCACTGTAACGGACAGGGAGAGGATAACGAAGCATAACATACAGCACGAGCTCAGAGCAACTCAGCAACGAACCTCATTAGTAGTGGTAGGGTAAACCGAACGGTCCCAGCTGAGCTCACGGGCCTCGAAGGGCTAAGCAAACAGTCCCTGCCCTGACAAGCTTACAGTCTACACTGACGGGACAGAGAGGGGGGAGGATTATCCTTTCCAATGTACTGATGGGAAACTGAGGCACCAGAGGTGATGTGCTTCCCCTGAGGCCTCCCAGGGAGTCTGGGGCAGAACCAGGATTTGAAGCCAGGTCTCCTGAGTCTCAGCCTACTGCCTTAACCCCAGTGCGCTGGATTAAGATGGTGGGAGACGACAGGTAGGTATGATGGGATCTCGCCAGACAGCCCAAAAGCCGCTGGCTGGCCCGGTGTGACGATGAGAGGCGTTTGCGAAGGGGCTTAGAGCTGCGCAGGATTGGGTTGCTTTGGGAGCCTTGGATTTCGAGGTCTGAAATAAACTGTCCGATGGGATGGGGGGGGGGGTTAGGCCCCCATTCCGATGTGTCTGCTCTCTCTCCAGCAGCAGAAAGCAGTCCCTCTGCGTGCGTCACCGCCGCCAGGCAGTGCATTAAGGCAGCGTGGCAAACCTACAATTTGAGGGTTTTTTAATATTTACAAATCACTACCTGTCTGCGGGCTGATTTCTGCGGGGAAGCGCGTGAGGAATGTGACAAGGCGCGGGGAACAGCTGCTTCTGGCCGCATCCTGAGTGCGGCTCAGCGAGGCAGCTCCGGGAGTGCTGCCAACGTGGCCCGGCGGACCCACCCCTCCACTCACGGACCCACGGCCTGCCCAGCCTGGGCCCCCTGCTGAGATCTAGCCGCAGCTGTAGAGGGCAGTTTGGTACACGGATGCCTGTTTGCTAGAACTGAGCTGAGGCTTGTCAACTCATCTCACATACGCCCCCGACCAAGCAGCAGTCAGAGAGAATCGGCTGTCGGTCCCTGCCAGTCTGGGCTGGATCTGAACAGGGACCTAGCTGTGAAAGGGCCTGTGTCCCATGCCCTGTCCCTTCTGAAAGCTTTTGGGGTTGGATTCCACCCCACACCATGGGGCAGCCATTTTCGCCAGGTGGAACAAGTGTGTAAAATGCTACTGATCTGATCTTGCACACTCCCTTTGCACTAGTGCAAACGACTGCACCAGGATCGGGCGGCTTCTCGTGCATGTGCAAAGGGAACTCGAGCCCACGTGGGAGCCCTTTTGTGCACTAGTCTGATCGGAGAGCCAGGCCCTGCGCAACCACAGTCATTAATACCAGACGTTACCATGGCACCGGGAAGGAGAGGTGGCCATTTTGCTGTTTTTCCCTCCCTTGCCATGTCAAGTACCTTGATGTTTCTAACGATCCCACATGGCAGCGGACCTTGACGGCTCTCAAAGGGTTTGTTAATTAGCGAAGGCTCCACACTCAGTGGTTATGCCCGAGGTAGGCCGGGAAAAGATTTACCCACAGCACATCAGTGGCAAAGGCAGGACTAGAACCCTAGTCTACTGATCTAGGCAAGTCCCCGCCCCACTGAGCTACACTGCCTCTCAGCTGGGTTCCCCCAAGCTTCCTTTACGGTCATGGGGCTGGCTTGCCCTCAACATAAGACCATAAGAACAGTCATACTGGGTCAGACCAAAGGTCCATCTAGCCCAGTGTCCTGTCTTCTGACAGTGGCCAATGCCAGGTGCCCCAGAGGGAATGAACAGAACAGGTAATCATCAAGTGATCCATCCCTTGTCCTCCATTCCTAGCTCCTGGCAAACAGAGGGTAGGGACACCACCCCTGCCCATCCTGGCTAATAGCCGTTGATAGACCTATCTTCCTTGTATTTATCTAGTCTTTTTTTGAACCCTGTTAGAGTCTTGGCCTTCACCACATCCTCTGGCAAGGAGTTCCATAGGTTGACTGCGCGTTGTGTGACAAAATACTTCCTTTTGTTTGTTTTAAACCTGCTGCCTATTAATTTCATTTGGTGACCCCTAATTCTTGTGTTATGAGAAGGAGTAAATAACACTTCCTTATCTACTTTCTCCACACCAGACATGATTTTATAGACCTCCATCATATCCCCCCTTAGTCGTCTCTTTTCCAAGCTGAAAAGTCCCAGCCTTATTCATCTCTCCTCATACGGAAGCCGTTCCATACCCCTAATCATTTTAGTTGCCCTTTTCTGAACCGTTTCCAATTCCAACAGATCTTTTTTGAGATGGGGCGCCCACATCTGCACGCGGTATTCAAGATGTGGCCGTACCATGGATTTATATAGAGGCGAGATGATACTTTCTGTCTTATTATCGATCCCTGTCTTAATGATGCCCAGCACACCCGCTCGCCCACCCCGGTCACATCCCGGCCCTCCCGCCCGCATGCTAGGCCCTCTCGCTGAAGCCATGCAGCGTGAGAAGAATGAAGATAGCCTTGCTAGCAATTAGGATAATATGGCGTTTCTTCGTGGCGAGCTGCTTTGACGAGATAGGACAAACTGCATCAATACAGATCTATAGGCTCGGAAGGTGGGAAACACTTAGGGGGAGCCAAACAAACGACATCTCCCCATTTATTATTATTATTTGGGCCCTATGCCGTGTTTATAGATTCCCTTTGAAGTTCCGGCTGCTGCTGGCCCCTGGGCCCTAGCTCAGCAGAGATAAGTTGTTTCTCTGCAGCCATTTTATCGGGAAGGGAGATATATATACACATATATTTGTCTCCCTATATTGGATGCAGACGTATCCCCTTCAAGCCTGGTAGCGGGGAGGGGGGGAATGCAGCCTTTCACTCCATCTCCGTGCAAATTAATTTGTAGTGCTTTGGCCTAGACCAGATCATATGCTTCGAGCCCCCCGCCCCCCAACTCATCCCCAATTTATCGCCGCCCCGACGCTTAATGGGAAGAGACGGATTCCAGGCGGGTGTTTCGCTGGGGCAAATCGCACATTGGCAGCTGCGCCTTGCAGAGAGGATTAGAGGGAGAGAGAGGCAGCCGCAAAGGCGGTGGCTTTTCCCTGCACTCCCATGCCTCTTTAAATCATCTGCTGGGGGGGGGGGGGGGGGAGTGGAAGGAAAGGCAGGCGGGTCCCGGGGCCAGTGTACACCGGGAGTCACTCTGCCAGGGTGTCAGCAGAGGAAACGGGCAGAGGATCCGGCCCAGGCAGTCGGCCTCCTGCGGTAGTGGTGCACAGGAGGCGAGGAGAGATGAGTGGGGTGCGGGTCAGCTTGTCAAAGCACCAGCGAATATCCAGGAGGGACAGAGAAGGCCGAGCCAAAGCCTGACATGCAGCCCACCCCCCACCCCCGCCCCCAGTTTGGTGGCATATGGCAGCCTAGAAAGCTGCGCCGCTGGCGTTGGAAGCTAGAGGTGGAAAAGTCCCATTCGATCGTAGAGTTCCCCCCAGCCCATCTGGGGCCGGGGGTACAGCGAACAGGCTGGGCTGTAGGAGCTGGAACTAAGGGGGCTGCCGCATGCCCTGGCTTGAAGCGGTTTCCATCACAGACAGGGTTTACAGTTTGGTTCAATGGCTCTCAGCACCCCCACTACACAAACTGTTAGACCCCCCCGGGGCTGGGCTGTAGGTGGCATCGCTCGGTGGAGTCAGAGGTCGGTGGAACTGATCAGCAATCGCTCGACACACGTTGGGCAGCCAAGCCCCAGATCCAGCACGGAGGTGGATGCTGGGTTTTTGGGGCCGCGCGCAAAGGTGTTTGGAGACAGCGGGCAGGCTCCCCTTGACTTCGGTGGCTCCCGTCTCTAGGGAGGGCTGCTTCTCCCCATTGAAGTGCACCATTCACACTCAGCACTGAGGTGGGTCTTGTCACCCAGTTGGGGGCACTATCCGAGAGTGGCTGCGCTGGGTTCTTGGGGAAGGGCAGATGGGGGGTTGGGGGCACTATCCGAGAGTGGCTGCGCTGGGTTCTTGCGGGAGGGCATATGGGGGGTTGGGGGCACTATCCGAGAGTGGCTGGGTTCTGGGGGAAGGGCAGAAACGTCACAGACTTTGGAAAGCAGCAGTGGGCGGCAGAGGGAGACTGCCCTCCAGGCTTGTATTAAACCCTCAAGGTTACAGCTTCTCTCTGACCTTGGTAAACGCTGCCACCACCCAAGTGCAAAACTGCCTCTTGCAAATCCTGGAAAACTCACTTGGGAAGTTTTCCCTGAGGCCCCTCAGCTTTTCCACCCCTCCCTCGGGGAAGCCGAGAAAGAAAACAAACAAAAGGGAGACCCAGCTGTTGCCGCCAGCTAATTGAAAGACATATGCACAGACCTTTTAAGACACAAACCTCTTAAAAAAGGTAAAATGTATTCAAACCAAAAAGAAAGAAAATATATCTGGAACTCAGGCTTTGGCTAGATTTTAAAAGAGCAATTCCAAAAATTAAGCACTCAAAATAGCTTTCTTGGGGTTTCGGCTTAAAGATTACAAGCAAACAAAAGCATCTGGGGTTAGCACAGAGGAGTCCACAAGCCTTACAGAAAATAAAAGAAATAAACCTGATCGCGTCTATCTAAACATTCCCTGTCCCAATGAATCCTTCTAGGGATAGTCAATGAATTTTCATACCTGGTTCAAACTTGACACAGCATTCCAGCTGACCTCGCTGCCCCTTCAGCCCAGAGAGACAAAGGGAAAACTTTCCCCCCATTTTAAAAAAGTTCTAGCCTTCCCATTGGCTCTTTTGGTCAGCTGCCTACTCCCTTTTATTTACCTGGGGGACTTTTTAACCCTTTACAGGTTAAGCAAGCAGCCACCAAGAGGGACTTTTTAGCTAACTGGCTGGCTGGGTGTCCATAAAAGGGAGCTCCCCTCCCTTCATTTATCACACAGGCTGTGGGGCTCACTCCCAGCCACACTGTAGACAGACCCTAAGTGACTTAGGAGCCTAAAGGAGATGCTTTTGGAAGACACCCATGTCATATAGGCACCTAACTCCTATGGGAAGTTAGTAGAAGTTAGGCATCTACATGCTATTTGTGACTTTGAAAATCCCCGCCTAAGCCTCATTGAAAGTCAATGGGAATTAGGCTCCTAAGCCACTTAGACTCTTTTGAAAGTGATCCCCTGCCTGTGTCTGGCGGCTTGGCTGCTTGTGCTCTATTCCCTCCGCTGCTGGCTGTTAGATGAACTTTGGCCATGGTAGCGGAACCAGCGCCTATTTCTACTGACACCGCCAGGGCATGTTCCTGCTCTGGTCTAGTTCCTTTCCCCCTCCCCTAGCCCAGTCTGCCACCCCTTGGTCACCCGGTCGCCGACTCAACTCATCCTCTGTCAGCAGCGAAGGGGGAGCGCTCGGCAAGACGTAAACGGGCAGGGAGAGGTGACGGCGCTGTTCTAATGAAAACTAATTGCGAATAATTCACTCTCATTGTTTACTCAGGAATGAGTTAAGCACATTTCAGGGTAGACTGAGCATTTGAACATTTCTAATGTATTTTTCTTTCTGCTTTAATGATCTCGTTTCCGTCGCCCAGGCCCTGACTCCCTGCTCCGCGTGAGGAAGCAGGGGAGAGGAATGTTAACTTAATAGAGTTCATCCATAAAGACGAAAATCTATGTGATTGCTTCAGAGATTGCGAAGGAGGAAATGAGCCCCTTAAAAGCTGCTATCGCTCGTTAGGATCCTTCTCAGAGGCATCTATATATCTAGTGGGCCCCACCAGGAGCCAAACATGGAGCTTGCAAGTCCGTACACTTTCGGTCAGGCTGATGGGCAGCCGAGAAGGGGACCCTCGGCCATGCTGCTCTGCTGTCAGCACCACTAGGGCATCCGCTGCTTGGTTTGCGCTGCTGGTCGGGAGCCAACGGGGCAGGGAGTCCAGCCAGAACTCACATTCCTGCTGTAAGAAGCCAGGCAATGACTTATCGACATGCTCAGGGACAGCTGCTGAACGGGCTGGAGAGGGTGCTAAAAAGGGCTCTGACAGCACCGGCTCCTCGGAGATGTCAGCCCAGCAGAACGCTGACAGCACAGGCTCCATAGAGATGACGTCACATCAGAATGCTGACATATTGGCTCCGTAGAGATGACATCACATCAGAATGCTGATCTATTGGCTCAACAGAGATGACATCACGTCAGAACGCTGACAGCATTGGCTCAATAGAGATGACATCACATCAGAATGCTGATCTATTGGCTCAATAGAGATGACATCACACCAGAATGCTGACAGCATTGTTCCATAGAGATGACATCACATCAGAACACTGACAGCACTGGCTCCATAGAGATGACATCACATCAGAATGCTGATCTATTGGCTCCATAGAGATGACATCACATCAGGACGCTGACAGCACGGGCTCCATAGAGATGACCTCACAGCAGAACGCTGACACACAGGCTCCACAGTAAGCAGCATGTTGGGTTTGATCCTGTTCTCTCACACTAGGGCTGTGCTCGCTCCTTCCAGGCACATACCTGTGAAAAGGCAGAGCGGTGACCTGCTGCTGGCACCCTGTGCCCCTTTAGCACCCTGCCCCCCAAATCCAGAGGGTGGGGCACATTGAACCTCACCACGAAATCACTCCCACCCAACCCTGGGCCACTAAACCAAGCCCAGCTGGGCTGATGAGCAGCTCAGGGCCCGGCACGGCCATCCCTGACACCTCAGCCTACTTCCTACTCCCCATCCTGAGAATCCTGCGAAGCTGGTGAGCCCAGGCCGTGGTCCGGGGATGGACTCCATGCACCATTTGCCCCCCACAAAAGCTAGGTCCTCGTGCTCGGGATTAGCAGAGGGGCTGCTTCTTCTGCGCATCCTCCAGTGGAGGTGGAGAGGGGTGAGGCGCAGGCGTCAGCCTGGCCCATAGCGAAGGGAACAGGCTGCACCATGCAATGGGACAGTGATGCCAGGGAAGCATTGTGCTCCCTGAGATGCCATTGCTCCTGGAGCTCCCTGCTCCCTGCAGAGGCCAGGCATCTCTGCCCACCCCATGCTCGGGGCTGGGGCTGCCCGGCTCAGTCTAGCCACGCACGTGCATTGCAGAAGCTGGGGTGATTACGTTTCTTTGCTGCAGGCACTTCCCAGCTGCTGGGATTTCTCCTGCTCCCTGCAATGAAAGGGAGCAGGCAGGAGAGCGAGATGTACAGAGCGAGCCCGAGTGCCCTGTGGAGCCAGCACCAGGCAATGCTTGTGCCTGGGCAGGCTGCTGAGGCTGGTAGAATCCAGGCCATTGACTGCTGCTGCTGGCGCTGCTCTTTCAGACCAGACAATGGAGTGTTTTCTGCCCAGGGTCCATTCATCGTGTGCTTTCTATCTATCTATCCATCTCTCTCTCTCTCTCTCTCTCTATCTATCCCCATACACCCCCCCCCCTCTATCTATCTCTCTATTCCCATACACCCCATCTATCTATCTATCTATCTATCTATCTATCTATCTATCTATCCCCATACACCCCCTCTATCTATCTATCCATCTCTCTCTCTCTCTCTCTCTATCCCCATACACCCCCCCTCTATCTATCTATTCCCATACACCCCCTCTATCTATCCATCTCTCTCTCTCTCTCTCTATCTCCATACACCCCCTCTATCTATCTATCTATCTATCTATCTATCTATCTATCTATCTATCTATTCCCATACACCCCTTCTATCTATCTATCTATCTATCTATCTATCTATCTATCTATCTATCTATCTATCTATCTACCTACCTATCTATCTATCTATTCCCATACACCCCTTCTATCTCTCTATCTCTCTATATATCTAGCTATTCCCATACACCCCCTCTATCTATCTATCTATCTATCTATCTATCTATCTATCTATCTATCTACATAAATGTCCCTCTCATCCATTTTCTTTCTCTTATTCAGTCCTTTCTACTGTCCAGCTTCCTCTCCCTGCCTTCCCTCTTTCTCTTCTTCCAGTTTAAAATGGACTCTCCATGGAGTTGAAACCCCTCTGCTCTCCCAGCTGGGAAGCAGTTACCCTGGGACGCTCCCTCAGTCTGTCTCCCCCGGCCGAGTTGGGGCTCTCCTCCCCATCCCCCTCGGCCCTGCTTCTTTTCTCTTTTAATTTCTCTCTCGCTCTTTCTCTCTCTGTTAAGGGCTGCCCCATGGTAGGGAGATGAAAATTGCTGCTGCTCTCGCCATCGATTGCCATGTGACACTCAATCCAATCAAGGCGCCGGCTGGAGCAGAGCACAGGCCGCTATTAATTTCTGACACCCGCGTCAAACCGGCTTTGCTAAAATGGCTGATTAAGTCTCCCACGGCACGGTCCTGAGACGTGAAAAGAAACCGGGATGCTGGGCGCATCTGGGAGGGCGGGGGAGATCCTGTGAGATGTTGTCTTGCCTTTCGGGGCCTGACGGATTTCGGGAGTGGGAGAGAATTTGCGGGGTGAGGGGAAGAGCTCTGGGGAACTGGGACATGAGAATTAAATCCCATCCGTGCCAGGGTGGGATGAGGTATCTCGGGTGGAGGGGAAGGTGCCGACCCGTTGAGAGGCATGAGCTTAATGGGGTGTTTGCCTCCCTAGGCCGCTGTCGGGGCTGGATGGGACCAGGGCCTTGTGCAGAGCTGAGCAGGGACTCAGTGTTCTTAGAAAGCACCGGGCCGGCCTGACCCCCACGCTCCCCCCCCCCCCCCCCCCCGGACATAGGGACGCCAACTGTGTATTTCGAAAGTAAGGGACTGTTTTCTCCCGCCCCACCTCTCCTCCCGATACCATCACCATCATGATTATTAATAATCATACTAAGCAGGGCTCACATACATTCACCAGGGGGATTTTGTGCTGATTTTTGCAGCACTCAGCAACTCCTGATCTTGTACAGAGAAATAAGAAGGGACATCCTTTGTAATAAGGGACTGTTGGCAACGCTACCCCAGAGCCCCTCTCTCTGTGTCCCATCGCCTGCTCCCTCCCCAGCCCCATGACTCCTACTTTCCTGGTGGACATGGGGGGAACCTACATAGTGTGGGGGAGGCTGTGTGGATCTAGACTCCCCACAGCCCGGATAGTAGAGCTGAAGGAATGGTGGAATTTCCAGATCTCGGGGAGAGGGGGGATGAGAGTTTCTAGATTTTGGGGGGAGGCGTGAGAGTTTCTAGATTTTGGGGAGAGGGGATGGAAGTTTCTAGATTTTGGAGGGGAGGAGGGATGAGAGTTTCTAGAATTTGGGGGGATGAATGTCTAGATTTTGGAGGGGAGGGGACTAGAGTCTAGATTTTGGAGGGGAGGGGATGAGAGTTTCTAGATTTGGAGGGGAGGGGTCAGGGGATGAGAGTTTCTAGATTTTGGAAGGCGGGGAGAGGAATTTCCAGATCTGAAGGAGCGAGGGCTCGCTTCAGTCCTTTATGAAATTCTGGGACATTTGCAAACCGGGGCTCCAACCCCTCCTAATACCCAGGGCGTTTGGCTCCTGACACCCGATTCTCCATCACCCTGCACCTTGAGCAATGGTATTTTCACAGGGGCAAGGGGAGGGTAAAATGCCGATGGACCCGGCTGGCAATGCCTGACCTCTCATGTTGCCCGGGGGGTAAACGCTTGCCCTGGGAGCTGGGCCACGTGGTGCCGGATTCAAGGGGGGAGCCCCAGCTTCCTGGATGTGAGTGAGTCCCTTGCGTGGAGAGACAGTGCCCCCGCTGGGCACCGCAGGTTTAGATCAGTGGCCAAAGCCGCATTCTGCTGCCCTGTCCCGGGACATATGGCTCCAGTCCCATTAAAGCCCAGAGCCACCTTGAAAGAGTTAACTCGGGCCTCCCGCCCTGGAGAAAGTTCCATTACTCAGAGGTGCAGAATGCAGGCAGCGGCCTGGAAGGGGGACGAATCTCACCCCACCCCCCACTTCGATCCCCTCCCAGTCAGCTCCCAGTCCCCTTCCCCCACCTGACTGAGTCATTCTATCCTGAATGAAGGCAGGTGACTGGCAGCGTGGGAGGGAGAGCGTGGTGCATGGGGGGCTGGCTCAGAGCTGCAGGGAGCCACAGCCCCCTCGGCGGGCGAGGGATTGATACGGCTTTGAGCTAAGCTCAAAGGCATCTCTGTATAGGAGGCAGATGTGGGCTGGGGGACAACGATCGCTTTCAGAGATCCAGTGGGAATCAACCCCCCCCCCCCCCCCCCAGCAGCAGAGCAGGTCACCTGGATGTGTTACACCTGGGCTGGATGCTGGCATAACAGAATCCTATCACCTGGCGCAGAACAGCAGGTGCAATTCTTGGCTGTGTCGTACCTAGGACCTTCCTCGGCACAACACACCTGGAGCACTGAATGACCCAGCAGACGCGTCTCCTTAGGACACTCCTGGACCTGACTGTAGCACAGAGGGACGTTCAGAGGGAGAGCGATTGTCTCCGGAGTGAAGGCTAGAATGCTGGTTAAGCTCCTGTCTTGGGAATCAGGACTCCAGCTCTTCCTCCGACTCAATCTGCGACCTCGGGCCAGTCACTTTGCCGCCCTGTGCCTCAGTTTCCCCATTGTGGGGATAACGCTCTTTCCCTGCTTTCATACGATGGTTTGAGATCTCGGGGTGAAAATCCCCAACAGACATATAAAGTTGTTATAGAGTCAGTCTCTCCTGGCCCCGTTGTCCAGGGAGTGCCAGAGCGGTCCCCAATTCCAGTGTCTGATTGAGAGCTGGCGCTGATGGAAAGCTGCAATCATTGCCCGTCTCTGATCGATCGTCTAACATGAACGTTGCTCTCTGCTAGTGTGATAGCTCCCCTTTCCCTGGGGATCCCAGCAGGCCGGCACCTCAGCTTCCGGAGCCAGGGGAGGAGATGGGTCATAGAATCATAGAATCTCAGGGTTGGAAGGGACCTTAGGAGGTCATCTAGTCCAACCCGCTGCTCAAAGTAGGACCAATCCCCAATATTTGCCCCAGATCCCTAAATGGCCCCCTCAAGGATTGAACTCACAACCCTGGGTTTAGCAGGCCAATGCTCAAACCACTGAGCTATCCCTCCCCCCAGCCTCCTGCTTTCTCTTCCCCTGCCACAGGTAGAGATCTGAGAAGCTGGGGAAAAGGGCCCAGACTCACAGCCAGACACGTGGGCTGCATTGAACATGACCCAGGGTTATAATAATTGTACGGGTGCTGGGATTTGTGCTCCTGCTCCCCCGGGGGCAAAGCTGAAGACAGCGGCTGGCATTTAATCACCAAAGAAAGCTGATTTCGTGTTCTTTTGCCAGTGTTTGGGGATGGGGGGCAAAGGGGGGAGGCGGGGTGCTACTGCCAGGGGCTGATAATACATGAGCCCTTTAGTCTGGCTTCGGTCTTGAGTGAAATGAGATCAGTGTCTCTGTCTGGCTACCAGAGGCTGATAGATCCAGCATCATTCCTTGGCACACCTGGCAGGCTGAGGAGAAGCCCAGGGCAGGGATGTCAGGAGGCACTGATGGAGCTGGCAGTGCCAGGCGGAAGAGGTTTCTGAAGACTTTCAGCCAGGATCGGTGGGGAGTGCGGGATCTGCAGGACAGGGTTGAGGGGCATCGGCAGGGGAGGGGACACTGAGGTGTATTGGTTGAGTTGGGTATTAAGGGGTCCCTGGCAAAGTGCAGGGGGCTGCAGGTTGGGACTGAGCTGCGTGTACATGGCACCGGGTGAATACTGCAATAGGCCTTTCTCCACCTGTTCCTCGAGTCACAACAGTGAATTTCCTCTGGCTGCATTGGAGCCTCGCTCATGGTCGGGTTCCTAGAACCCGCTGGCGCCCGAGTCCCCAGGAAGGACTATTCACCGCGAACAAGCGTTCTCACCGGACCAAGAGTTACGCTCATCCAATCAGAGGAGATAAGCAATACCATGTGACCTACGCATCCAATCAGAAACTAGCCAACGCGGCTGGCATGCTGAGCGCCAAACAGGGCGGGAAGGATTATCCCCATTGTATAGCCTCTGTGGCTCAGAGACGTCAGCGAGGACAAATGCAAAACAGCTCCGGGCCAGATTTCCACGGGCCCAGTGCCCACAGTCGGGAGGGGCTTTTCCAAAGGGATCTGGTTCCCGAAGAGGGGCCAGGCTCTCTGACGAGCTCGGAACCATTTGGGCCACCAGGGCACTTCTTGCGGTGCACAAATGGGAACCGAGCCCGTTGGAAAAGCCCAGTTCAAGTGATTTCCCCAAGGCCGCGCACGGAGTCTGTGCCCGGATCTCCTGGGTCCCCCCACTCCCATTAGAAAAGCTAGAGTCTCTTCTAACAGTCCCTGCATGGCTCTACCGGCGCCATCCAGAGGCAGCATGGTGTTTCAGGGTTCCGGTGACAAAGGGCTTGAGAGTTAGGTGCCGAAGGGGATCCGGGGTCTAGCCCACAGCCCCAGGGCTCTACCAGATCGTTGGCTTTCAGGGGGTGTCTGTGATCTCCATAGTGATTCTGTGACTCTCCGGGGGGGGGACGATGTGCGGCATGGTGTGGAGCCGGCTCGCTCCCAGTCATTTGTAACGTCACTGGCCAGCCTGGCAGCTCCGGTTCCGTGGGGAAAAACGGCGCTGGAGAGCGACGGCGAATGATGCAAGTTTGAATTTCTCAACGCTGGAAGCTTTTAGTCAGCCCCAGATTGTCTCCCCGTGTCCCTAGGGTGGTGGGGGGATCCCCGTCCAGCTGTTCTCGCCGTGTTCCGTGGGTAGGGGGATCCCCATCCAGCTGTTCTCGCCGTGTTCCGTGGGTAGGGGGGATCCCCGTCCAGCTGTTCTCGCCGTGTTCCGTGGGTAGGGGGATCCCCATCCAGCTGTTCTCGCCGTGTTCCGTGGGTAGGGGGGATCCTTCTCCCCATCCGCCGAGGGTCCATCCCAGCTCCCACCTTCTCCCCATCCCCCGAGGGTCCATCCCAGCTCCCAGCATCCTCCGAGGGTCCATCCCAGCACACCCCTTTTCTCCCTCTCCCCAGCCCAGCTTGCCTGGCTCGGGCCCATCTGTCTAATACCAGCCGAGGCTATATTTACTCTCACGGACCATTTCCTGCCCTCTGCCCGTCCATGCAAAGTTTGAGGCTTTAGAGACAATTTTTTTTTTCCTGGAGACTTTCTTTTCTCCTCCTGTTCCTCTGTGCGATGAAAGGAGGCCGGGGGCTCTGTGATGCCGTGCTGTGAAGGAGGTGGACGTTTAGCTAGGTGCCCGCTGGCACGCTTGCTACAGTTACCTTTCCTTGGAAGTCCGTATGTCCCCTTTCTCTCGTGCGCACGGCTGTGGCCTTTCCCCTTTTCTGCAGGAGGACAGAAAGTCCCTCGGATTTATTTATACCGCAAAGGAACATGAATCCCTGCCTGGAGGGCTTTAGATCCTCTTTAAGGTCAGGCACTGCAGGTCGAATAGGCCAGGTGGCCAAGCCAGAGGCTCTTCTGCTGCGTTTGAAAGCCCAGGCCGGGTGGAAGGAGCCTGGCCTGCCGCCCCTACCTTCCTGCTCCCTTGTTTTCTGCAGTTACAGTCTCACCGCTCGATCATTTCCGACTGGAGATCTTGGTGATTGCAGTGAGACCAAGGGAGATGGAATCTTGGCTAGGAATGCTGAGGGATTCCTCTCCAAAGGCAGTGGCCCCGTAAAGCCAGAGACTGCGAGGCCTCGCTCCTGAGCTTTGGCATGGGGGGGAAGAGGAGGCGGCTGGAGAGGGAGAGGATTAGGGGGATTTGGGGGGAGTGGAGAATAAGCAAACGTCGGCCTGCGCTCGGGATCCCTCCCCAGCCCCGCGTGCCACCTGCACCTCAGAGCTCCCACCCTCTGCTGGCCTCCGCGGTGGAGGGGGTGGGGAGGGGAGGAGAAACTATAGGAAGCAACACAGCCGTGTGAATTGGGCCCCAGTCTTGGTATCAGGAGATCTCCCCTCTGTTCCTGCCACCGACTAGCATGGGAAAGCCATGTCGCCGCCCCGTGCCTCAGTTTCCCCAGAAAGAGCGAACGCGACTGCCCTTCCTCTGCCCCGTGATTTGAGAGCTGCCTGTTATTACGGGGCCTCGACCAGATTCTCCCCGGGGGTAACCAAGTTTACACCAGCGAGCAAATGTGGCCCACTGGAGTTGGCACACCGATCTCCGGCAGGGTGCTCCCCGGAGGCAGCGCCGTCTCTGCTCCTGTTTGTCACCCGCGCGGTTTCCCTGGAAAGAGCCGCCGGTTCCCAGGCTCCGAGCAACGCCTGCTCGCGAGTCAGGGCGGAGGCCCTGTGAGCCTGCCCGCGACGGGAACATCGATTGTGGTTTTCTCGTCAAGCGTGGCTAACGCCCGAGGTTTATTGGAAAGGGGAGCGGGGAGAGCGCATTGTTCCCCCCGATGTATCTCGGGCAACACCGGCCAGAGGGAAAAGATTGGCCAGGGCTTCCGAGCTGGCACAGAGCGCGCTGGTCTCCAGCCGGTGGGTGCGGTGGGGACCCACGTCTCTCCCGATGGATTAGGGAACGGGCCACGGGGGCTTTGTTCGGTGGAAGGGAAACCAGCAGAGTCGCTAATGAGAGGAGGAAAAGCACTGAGATGGGGGGTGGGGAGAGAAATGAATGTGAAGCTTCCTGTGGGTTGCGGGGGGGGGGGGGGGGCTGGGCAGGAAGCGGGGCTATGCTAGGTGGGAAGACGGGGATGCTGGGAATTGGGGCGCCGTGCCCGTGGGGAAATAAAGAGATCTGCCAAAGGCCAGGCAGGGCTAAGCCCACCGCCACTGAATGGGAAGGACAGTGGCCTAGATCTTCAAAGGTATTTAGGCGCCTAACTCCCATGGGGAAGCCCCTTCCTGGATCAGGCCCTGGGGATCTAGCCCAGGGTCCCCGTCCCACAGCTGGGCTCTCAGGGTGCCTGACGGGTTGGGAGCCAGCGTGGGCCGAGCTGCTTCCCTGGAACAGCTGTGGTTCTGTCTGGGCCCCAGCCCCCCGCGTGGTTTCCCCCCGGCCCAGCCCGGTGACTACGCTGGGCAAAGGGGTCGGCCCCCTGTAGTTTCACACGGGACAGCAGCCTAGAGCGCGGACCCCTCACCAGCTCCACCGGCTAAGCCGACGCAGGTGGGGTGGGGGGCCCCTTTCTCACACTGGGGTGGGGGGTGGGGGTTTCCGCTCTTTTTCCACACAAGTGGGGTGCCAGGCTGGCAGCCCTAGAGACCTCCAGGTGGGAGAAGGGTAGTTTAGCCTCCGTTGCCCATTCAGATCTTGGCGCCTCTGCTGTGATGGGGGCATCTGCCCCTCAGGGACTGGACAGAGACCCGCCTGCCACCAGCAGCCCAGGACAGCCCCAGCCAGCCGCTCTGGGGCACCGGCTCACCCTGGGGGGGCTCTCTCTCGAGGGCCTTGCTATGTCACGAGTGGGGAAAGTTTCCTCGGCTTTAGCGGCTGAGACAGCTGCAGCTGGAGCTGCTTGCGTGGGGTAATAAGCTCAACCTCATGCCTGTCACTGACCATACAGGACCCCGTGGCTGCGGGGTGCGTATGTGCGCACAGCTGCCCTCTGGTAGCTGGACGCAGATCTGTTCGCCCTGCGTGTCATAGGACCTATACCGCTAGCAGCTGATGGAGATTCTCCGCTAGTTCAAACGGCAGATGGTCTGTGTTTCTGAAGCAAGAGGATCTGGATTCTAGTCTTACTGTGATGTTCCAAGTGGCCCTGGTGCACGGCCTAGTGATACCCGTGAAGTCCCTCATTACAGTAACATCATTCAATTTGCTCCCCCTCTTCAAAGCCCCCCGTGCGGTTGCTGCTCGTGTGTTCCTGTTCCAAGGCAGCATGAGCCTCTAAACTGGAATGCGGGAGCCCTGGGTTCTATTCCTGACTCTGCAGGTGCGCTTGGGCAAGTCCCGGCCCTGCTCTGTGCCTCAGTTTCCCCTCCTGCCCTTTGTCTATTTCATTTACCGGCTCTTTGGGCCAGGGCCTGGCTCTGGGTGTCTGTGCAGTGCCTGGCACAGTGGGGGTGCTCCGGTGATATAAATAATAATAACGAATGCTGTTATTGCGGGGCATGAGGTGCTCAGCACCGTGCAGGATTAGTCCCCAGGAGATGCTAACGAGCCAGCCAGTGACAACGAACGTGCCTGGTTTTTATTATTTGCGCCCTCCTAGCGGCCCACGCTCCCCCCTTCCATCAGGGCTGGAGGGTGCCCGCGACCCCCTGAACGCCGCTGATGATGGGTATTCTTCAGCGAGGGATAATTAGAGCTGCCTGCCGGTACGGCTGCACCAGGGAGCCGGGCCCCCTTCTTTGGGGGATGAGAAAACGAAAATAGCAGCCTGTTAATAACATGCTTGGCAGGGGGATTCCCCCCCACCCTTTCTTTCCCTCTCCAGAAGCCAACGCGATGAGATGCATTGCTCCCGGCTGGCTCTCTTCAGCTGTTTCAAATCAGACCAGCTGGGATGATTTGCACCTGAAAGGGGGAGGGAAAAGGATGCCTGGTTACTTGCAAATATCCCCCCCTCTGGGCAGGGAGAAATAGCTCAGCCGAGGCTGGCCCCAACTCTAGGCCCTGCCAACCCTTCTCAGCCTCCTTAGCCCACGGCCCGATTAGCGCCGCGTCCCCCCTGAGCTGAAAGCACGTCCCTTGCGGTGACCGGGGGCCCCCCCACCAGCCGAGGGAGCAGGGCTGAGGGCGGCGCCGCTCAGCTTTGGGGCCCGGCGGCTTCGCGGCCACCACGTCGTGCCTCTGCAATGCCGCGGGATTAACACGCGGCTGTGGTGTGGCCATGGCAGGCTCCGGAGTGCACGAGGCCCGGCTCCCACAGGTCCCGGCCTGATCAAAGGGTACCTGGCCCAGATTCACCCCCGTACGGGCCCCTTTCCGACCTCAGCCAGGTGCCTTCCAGCCAAGCCTCCAACTTCCTTGAGATACCAGGGGTGATACGGCATTTATGATGAGATAACTGGCTATGATGAGATAACCGGCTCTGTGGATGAGGGGAAAGCAGTGGATGTGCTATTTCTTGACTTTAGCAAAGCTTTTGATACGGTCTCCCACAGTGTTCTTGCCAGCAAGTTGAAGAAGTATGGGCTGGATGAATGGACGGTAAGGTGGATAGAAAACTGGCTGGATGGTCGTGCTCAACGGGTAGTGATCAATGGCTCCATGTCTAGTTGGCAGCCGGTATCAAGTGGAGTGCCCCAAGGGTCGGTGCTGGGGCCGGTTTTGTTCAATATCTTCATCAACGATCTGGAGGATGGTGTGGACTGCACCCTTAGCAAGTTTGCAGATGACACTAAACTGGGAGGAGTGCTTGATACGCTGGAGGGTAGGGACAGGATACAGAGGGACCTAGACAAATTAGAGGATTGGGCCAAAAGAAATCTGATGAGGTTCAACAAGGACAAGTGCAGAGTCCTGCACTTAGGACGGAAGAATCCCATGCACCGCTACAGGCTGGGGACCGAATGGCTGGGCAGCAGTTCTGCAGAAAAGGACCTGGGGTTACAGTGGACGAAAAGCTGAATATGAGTCAACAGTGTGCCCTTGTTGCCAAGAAGGCTAACGGCATATTGGGCTGTATAAGTAGGGGCATTTCCAGCAGATCGAGGGACGTGATTATTCCCCTCTATTCGGGTTACCTAGGGAGGTGGTGGAATCTCCTTCCTTAGAGGTTTTTAAGGTCAGGCTTGACAAAGCCCTGGCTGGGATGATTTAGTTGGGGTTGGTCCTGCTTTGGGCAGGGGGTTGGACTAGATGACCTCCTGAGGTCCCTTCCAACCCTGAGATTCTATGATTCTATGATTCGAGGTGACAGTGCAGCCTAGTGGACGGAGCAGGGGGTCAGGTACCCAGAATGGCTGGATTCTGTTTCAGGCGCTGGGAAGGGGAGGGGTTAGAGCAAGGCAGAGTAGGAGTCAGGACGCCTGGGTTCTATTCTTGGCTCAGGGAGGAAAGTGAGGCCTAGTGGGATAGAAAGGGGCGGAGATGGGAGGCAGGACTCCTGGGTTCGATTCCTTTATCTGCAAGGGTGTGGGTGCTAGTCGTTGCAGCAGGGGAAGGGGGCGCCAGGGTTCCCGGGGCCCATCCCTAGCTCTGCACTGATTTGCCGTGTGAGCTTGGAGGCGTTTCAATAGCCCCCACGTCTAAGTGCGATTATGATTCTGGGGAGCGTCCTGGGCTGGCTTCCCACAGCCAGGTGATCCGTTGCCCCTCAGTGGCCGTGATCCTGGGGGGTCGGGGCCTTGCCCAGCCAGCATTCCCGGCACTCCGCCTGCTCTGACACCCCTGCGCACCTGGAAAGTCACACTTGGGTGGAGGCTGCTCCAAACCTAACCCGTGACACCCCTGCCCCACCCCAGTCAGGGATCCTCCTAAGCAATAACCCCCCAGCGTCCAGCCCCCCAGTCCAACCCAGCCCCCACCTCCTTAGCCTCCAGCACCCTGCTCCGCCATTCCTAGCCGATCAAACCCTTCCCTCCGTGGGGCAAGCGTCTCCAACAGGGCCATGCTTCTCTGGCTACCAACCTCTGCCTTTGCCCCCTTCCTTCCCTGCTGGTCCGGTAGCCTCCCCAGTGACCAGCTCCGTCCTCAGAGCTCTGCAGACTTGGCCGCGCCTCCCCCCTGCTCTGACTTTCCCCAAGGACAAGGGCAAGTGACACCTGAAGATTTCTCAGCCCCCCCGCTCCCCCTGAAAAATCACAGCCAACCCCCTGGGGTGGTGAATAATTAATTTCTCATCAGAACAGGAGCTCTTTAAACACCTGCCAGCATCAGTCACGCACCGGAGCCTCCTCCCGCCCCGTGAATCTTTTAGAACATTTTTAGTGCGTGTGTGAAGGGGACAGGGGATGAGGTGCCATAAACAGTCATGACCCAGGGCCTCTCGGTGGCTCCTGGCTGCGCCACGCCGTGTGCAGGTGCCCGATGGGGGATACCGGGAGGGAGGTTGGAGCCAGCGCCCACGGGAACGGCAAGAGAGCCTAGTACTGAGGCCCGGCACAGACAGACCAGGGATGCGACACGGTGAATTTAACCTCGCCTGCTTTCTCTGGGTCTCTATTACAGCATCATGTTGGCCGCTACTAGGGGTTGAACCTGGGACCTTCAGAGCATGAGCCTCCCTGGGTGTTACAGTGACATCTCAAGGCCCTAAATGAGATAAGGCCCCACCCTGCTGCGCTCGGCGCTGTACATACAGCCAGAGAGAGGCCCTGTCTGAAAGGGAAGAGTCAGACAAAGGGTCACGGGCGGGGGAGAACAGAGGGAAAGTAACTTGCCCAAGGTCATACAGGCCGGTCAGTGGGTGCTGGGTGGATGCAGTGCCCTGGCGCAAACGGCCAAGCGTGGCGGCACTCCGCTGGCCCCGATTAACGAGTGGCACGGAGCTAGCGTCAGCCGGCCCTGAATGCCAGTCGTGGCCCCGAAGGGCCGGGCCGCCTCTCGACAGGCACACCTTTAAACCCACGCTAGCTCCCCAGCCCGGCTCGACCAGGGCCAGCTCACGCACGTCGAAAGGGGTAAAACCTGTCCACGCGCGTTGCTAACCTGGCCCGAAGCAGCGCTGAATTCAAACCTGTCCGCTAACAGGTCTGGTTTTTTAAAACACACCTTGTTTCTCTAGCGTCGCTGAATGGTTGTGTTTATACAGCCCCACGACGGGGCCCCTGATAGCGGGCAGGGTTTGGGCGCCGCACTCACACAACTTATTAGTTATCATTAGAGCTGGCAGAAAAATGGGACAATCTGTCACGCAAAATGTGTCCCATTTTCCCACTCAAAATTCTGAATCTTTCCAACCTTCTGGTGGGGGCATTGGGGGCTGGGCCTTTAAGGGCTGAGCTCCCGAGGGGGAACCGGTCTGTACCCAGCATTCGTGCTCCCGTCACTTCATTTACACCCCTGGGGCTGATTCTGCCTTGCCCTTGCCCCTTGCGCAGCCGCTAACATCGGTGCAAAGTGAGTGCAAAGCCGGATTAGCCTTTTAGCGCTGGTGTTACTGGCGGCACAAGGGGGTGAGGGCAACAAGAGAAACGACACCAGGGGGCAGCACATGCAGTAGCACGTCACGGATGCCGGGCAAAGATCACAGATTTCAGGGGCGGCGTGAGTCCAGAGTTTGGCTGCCTTGCTGAATCTCTGGGGCCTTCCAGATTAGGCCGGGCGTTGGGCTGCCATAGGGGAGATTAACCATCGGCGCCCCTCCGGCCAGAGCACAGCCTTGCAGGGATTCTTCCCACGCTAGCGCCCCCTTTTGGTGGCCAATTCCCTAGGAGCGGGGAGGGATAGCTCAGTGGTTTGAGCATTGGCCTGCTAAACCCAGGGTTGTGAGTTCAATCCTTGAGGGGGCCATTTAGGGATCTGGGGCAAAAATTGGGGATTGGTCCTACTTTGAGCAGGGGGTTGGACTAGATGACCTCCTGAGGTCCCTTCCAACCCTGATATTCTATGATCTATGAAAGTCCAGCCGTAACCGATCGGTTCCCTAGCTGGCTTCACCAAGCAGCCCTCCGGCCCGGCAGCCACGTCCTTCCAAACCGAACGGGACTTACCAGAATCACACTCATCTTTTGCACGGCAGCAGGTCTCCGGGCTTCTCCCTGGGCCCCGCCACCCAACGCCAAACTCCAGGCCACAATGCATGCTGGCGCTGCCAAAGCGCCTTCTCCTGGCTCGGGACAAGCATCCCCCCGGGGCTCCCTTCAGGGGCCTGTTCCTATCTTGGAACGCCAGCCCCAGGCCTGCCTCCCCGGAGCCTGGCCCTTCTGACCCAGGAGATAAGATAGCTCCACTCCTGTGGCTCTAACCACAGCTCAACTTAGCTGGTCTCCATCTCCTCCCCGGCCAGCCCCTGACTGTGTTCTCTTAAGCCTTTGCCATGCTAACACTGGACTCATTAAGTCCCAGCCCCCTCAGGCCAGGATGCCGTTAATTATGGCACACGTGTGTAGGCGTGTGCACACGCAGGGTGAGCACACGTGTGTGCTCGTGCAAGCGGGGTGAGTGGGCACACAGGATGAGTGTGTTTGTGCATGTGTGTGCATGCATGTGAATATGCGGGGTGAGTGTGTGTGCACTCAGGGTGGGTGCACGTGGGTGCATATGCAGGGTGTGTGTGTGTGCACACAGAGCATGTGTGCATATGCAGGATGTGTGCACGTGTGTGTGCACATATGTATATGTGGGGTGAGTGTGTGTGCACACAGGGTGTGTGCGCATATGCAGGGTGTGTGCACATGTGTGTGCACATATGTATATGCGGGGCGATGCAGGGGGACTGTGTGAACATGTATGCACCTATGCAGGATGAGTGTGTGTGTACGCACAGGGGGTGTGTGCATATGTGGGTGAGTGGGTGTGTACGCAGAATGTGTGCATATGCAGGGTGAGTGTGTGTGCACGCACAGGGTATATGTGCATATGCAGCGGTGTGTGCACGTGTGTGTTCACACTTGTGCGTGTGCACACACAGGGTGATTTAGACACGACTCTGCCCCGCCCCACAGAGACAGCCCTTTTGCTCTGCTCCGGAGCCAAAACCTCCGGCAGAATCCAGCACAACTTGCTCCCCTCCAGCCCCCGGAGCAGACCAGCATTTGGCTCCATGTCCCACTCCCCGCCTGGCCCCTTTCCCAGCCGGCTGAGCTCCGCGCTCGGGTCAGGCTCTTTCTATTGAAGCTCAGAGGCGAGCAGCTTGGCTCCCACTTGAAACGACGCGATGCCCGCTTCCCACACCAGCCTCTGCCACCTCGGCCTGCCGCGGGGGGTGGGGGGGGGGGGGGGCGGGCGAGCCGCGGATGCCGGGGCCGGGGGGACAAAAGTGAGCGGCATGAAAAGCCCCTTTCTAAACCCGGGGAACGGCGCCAAGGCCTCACGCGCTCTCCTGCACTCAAACGCGCGGTGGCATTTGCCGCCCCACCCTGATCTGCCGGCGAATGCCGCCTGAATTTCAACCGCAGCGACGCTCCCCTGCTGCTGTCCCGACCCCCCCGTGGGATTGTCTGGGGAAAAACCCCTTCAGAGACTCTATTCCAATATTTATTGTTGTGGGGGGTAAGGGGGGGGTCGTGACACAACGATATTGAAATATGAAAGCCGGGGCACTTTGAATCTCTTTTTAACCTAAGCGATAAATAGCACGGCTTCCCCTCGCTACAGATCCTGCAGCGTCTCCATTATACCTCTGCTGGTGTCAGAGAGAGCTCAGCGGTTTACAATACAGGGAGAGGGAGAGGGAGAGGTGTGTGTGTTGTGTTGTGCTGTGCTGTGCTGGAACTTGGCAGGAAGGGCCTATTTTTCAAACCACTAATCAATGGATTTCGGGGGCAGTGGATCATTACCGGACGTGGCCGCTTTCTGCAGGCCAGGAGCCCGGCCCCAACACACGCCCGCCGCTGGCTTCCTGCACCGTTTGGCTGCCCTGTCCCACAAAAGCGCCCCGCGGTTTAGCGCAGTGGGTCTGTTCTGTTCAGAAGAGGGGCCCAGGGGCAGCGGCAGAGGCGCGGGGTGGGAGACTGGACTAGCGGAGCGGGGGTGCCGATCAGAACTGAGCCGCGTTGGTGGGGGGCAGAGGCCGGAAGAGCAGGGCAAGACTGAAGGGCTTTGAGTCATCTCTGCGGGGGGGCCCCCTGGGTGATACATTGTGAGTCGAGATTGAAGGGCAGCCGCAGAGCTGTGGGGCAGGGAGCCCGGGACTGGACTAGCGGGGTGGGGGAGGCTGCGGGTTGGGATTGAGGGGCAGCCGCAGAGCTGCGGGGGGCGCCCAAGGTGAACCAGCAAGCTGGGCATCGGCAGAGGTGCACGGGAGAGAGAGACTCGCACAGCACTTGCCTGCAATGAAGCTTGGCTCCAAGTCAGAGGCATTAAAAATAAATCAATCGGAGCCCATTTGAAACGACGCGAATGAAAGCAGAATTCGCACTCGCTCCCCTGGGACGCTTCCCTCCCGCCTCCCCGCCCTCCTGCAACAGCCCCAGAACTATTCCTGTGTGGCCAGGGCCCAGCCGACCCAGCGGGTGTAAGACACCACCAGATCGCTGGTTTAAACGACTGCCCAAGGGCCGCGGTGACAGAGAACGGAGCCACCCCAGCTCCGGAACGACTTCGAAAAGATGCTGCCTCGTGGGTACTCACGCGCGTTTCCCGGGGAATTGGGGGAGCTTGGCCTCTTCTCCCACGCTCCCCTGGGCTCCCCAAAGGCTTTTCAAAACCTCCCCCAGCCCAGTGCATCAGAGAGCTGGGCTGGGAGCTCCAGGCCCGGTACCCAGAAGGCCGTGGAGAGTGGGAGGATGGCGCAAGTGAAGACAATGGGTAAAACTGCATCTAAAAGGGTCTGCCTTGTTTGGGCCCATGGCGCTGTTAGTGCGAACGAGGGCGCAGGTTAATTACGCTGGGCTGTGCAGGGTGCCGTGCGTAACGCACACGGAAGATTCGAATGCAAGTCCGAGGAAGCCACCGGGGTCGGTGTTGAAAGCTCCGTCAGCATGTGTAGACGTGCCTGAGCTAGCTCGAGGAACGACCGCAGCGAAGCCGAAGCGGCGGGGGCTAGCCGCTCAGGTACAGACCCAGCACCCCAGGCAGGCTCGCCTGTTCTGTCTCCACATGCTGCAATCACGCCTCTGACCCCAGCACGGAACCCCAGGACTCCAGCAGCTGGGGCTTTAAGAAATGCCCTCAAGAAACAGTAAAAAGCGGATCAAGGCCGAATGAAATGCACAAAGTAAACAAATAAGCAGAAATGGTTCAAAACACATTAGAGTTTAAAAATACTCGAAGATGCTGAATTCAGGAACAATTCCTTCCCCCTCCCGTGACTATATAGTTTTTAACCTTGGTGTCCCTTTAGCTCTGGCTGTCAGGCTGGTTCGAAATGGACTGTTTTGTCTTTAACCCTCCTCTTTCTTTTCTTCATGTCGGGAAATGTCATCCCCTTTACTGGCTTGTTGTTTGTAACAAACACTGGGAGTAGTGAAGTGACGCAGTAAAGGGAGAGTGGGCTTCTGTGTAGTCTGATGGCGCGTCACGGGGAATACGATACACAAGGCGCATTTTATGCCTGGCAATAAAGCAGGTCATTAGTTATGAGAACCAGCAGGAGTCAATCACAGAATTTTAGGTATCATAAAATCAAAGTGAGGAAGCAGGAGACGCATAAAGGGGCTTGATCCCGCCCTGGTGCGCCATCGGTGTCTGATCCTGGGGGGCTTGAGTAACTTTAAGCACAAGAGTAACGTTAAGGATTTGTGCGTTTGCAGGATTTTCGAAGGGACCTAAAGGAGTTAGGCTCCCAGCACCCAACTCCCATTGACCAGCCCAGTTAGTTCCCACTGGCCCCAGTATCCTGGAGCCCTCTGTGACTGGAAATAAGCAACTATCTTAACAGATGTCATTACGGGTTCTGATTCCTTCTCTTTTTCTGCTGAGTTCCTCTTGGCTTCCCCTTTTCGGACATCCCCAGGAGACACCAGCTAAGACACAGGCAGAGGCTCGGTTGGGACCGACCCAGCTTTCAGTTTACCGCAAGGCGGGGTGAAAATAAATCCGCTCCGAGACAGTTTAACGCCGTCTGTTTGGGAAACATCTCCTCAGCCCGTAGGCTCTGCGCGCACTAACACCGGCGGCTCCAGTTGGAATGGCATTGCTGGTTGGAGAGACGCGTCCACCCTGGTGTGCCGGCTCTGCGGTGAGAACATGGCAAGCCCAGTCCTCAGACCTACGCGGCGTCACTAGGGCGAATGGGAGGAGAGCGCTGGGGAGAGCTGGGAGCGACCTCAGCCTTTTCCTCCGGGAGTAACACAGTAGCACTGACAGGCCCCAACTGAGCTAAGGGCCCCATTGTGCTAGGTGCTGGACATACACAGAGCAAGAGACAGTCCCTGTCCCAAACCACTTACTGTCTAAATCAGAGGCCCCCAAACTTTTGAGGGTCGTGCCCCACCCCCGGGAGCGGGGGCCACAGACAGGTGTAAGGGGGCTGAGGCTGGAAGTGGGTCTGGGGCCAAGAGCGGTGCTGGGGACGGAGAGGGGCTGAGGCTGGGGGGTGGGTCCAGTAGCGGAGCTGCACCAAGGCTGGGGCCAGGGCCAGGAGCGCGGCTGTGGGCAGGACTGGAACAGAGCTGGGGATGCGGAGGGTGTCACGGAGTATAGGGGAGTCCGGCCGTGCACCCCTCTTCCCCGGATTCACTGGGAGTTTCAGCCAGCCAGTAGAACAGAAGGTTTATTAGAGATGCCAGGAACACAGTCCAAACAGAGCTTGTCAGTACATCCAGGACCCCTCAGCCGGGCCCTTCCGGGGGGCAGGGAGCTTAGACCCCAGCTCGGGGCTCCCTGCATTTCACCCCACAGCTCCAAACGGGGGCAGGGAGGCCAGACTCTGTCTGCCCCTCTCTGCTCCTCTCTGGCCAGCCCCAAACTGAAACTGTCCAGCCCCTCCTCTCTCCTTTGTCTCCTTCCCGGGCCAGGAGGTCACCTGATCCCTTTGTTCCAACACCTTTAGCTCTCACCTTTGCAGGGGAGGGGCCGGGGCCATCAGTTGCTAGGATACAGAGTGTTGGCCCTTCTCTGTGTCCAGGCCCCTCTGTAACAATCATGCACCCTTGTTCCACCACCTAAATACTTAAGCACTGCATAGGGAAACCGAGGCACCCACACAGTACTCAGGGAAAACATTAACAACAGTCCTAGTTCGTCACAGAGGGCTGGGGGGCACTCCCTCCCTGCTGTGCCCTGCCCCACCATGCTCCCATAAGGTGCATCTGTGCACGCCCCACAGTTTGGGGATCTCTGGTCTAAATACAGGCAAGGTGACTTGCCCAGCATCATGCAGTAGGTCACTGGCAGAGCCAGGAGTAGGACGCGGGTCTCCCAAGTCCTAGCGCGATGCTCTATCCACTGAGCGGTGCAGCCCCCGCCCCGCAACACCTATGGAAACAGCCAGCAATTCGGACCGCCCTGACAGCTAGGTTTCTTGCCCGCTGCATTTTCTACAGGGGCATCAATTGGGTGCCGCCAACACCAGCCTATCCGTGTGCACCCTCTTAGCAACTGCGGCATGGAGCACATGGGGCAAAACGCTTGTTGTGCTGACAACAGCCAGTGGTGCAGGGAGTCTGATGGCGGATCGCAGGGAACGCCCGCGGGCCTGCCCCTTTTCCCACCTAGGCCAGCTTTCCACCGGTGTAACCCCACTGACTTCCATACAGATACGCCTGCTGTACGGGGGTGTAAATCGGAAGGGAAGCGGGCCTCCGAGTGCTCCAGTCCTGGCCCCCGCCCGGCCTCTCACCCCTGGAGGGAGGCCGCAGGATGCGTCATCTCAGAGCTGGCTTCCTTTGGCTGCCAAGCCTCAGCGGCCGGTGGATTTATACCCGGAGCGATGCAGCACTTGTCTCGCTGCCTTCAGGAAATGCCTGGCCAGGACATGCACCTATATCTGTGCAGAAAGTCGCAGCGGCCGCCTGCCCTCCCACCCACCCGTGCATTGGAAATTCTGGCTTATTTAGCCAGAGCTCGCTCTTTGCAACGCCAGTCCTGTCGCAGCCGGAGAAACCAGCGGATCCTCGCGGCTTGTTTGCCACTGTCTCATTGGCCCTCTCCGTCCCTTCAGCCGCTTGACTCATCTCCTGGCTTTGCTGATGAACCGCCTGACTTTCCCCTGAACAGATGCCAACGAAACTAGAGTCATCTAATGTTCTCCAGTGCCACCGGGGCGTCTCTCTAACCCTTCTTCTCGTCATTATTAAAGGTGACCCCTGCCCTTGATTGCTTTGGTTTCCTGCTGGATAAAGACAGCCTGGGGCAGACAGCGGTTTCTCTCCTGCTTGTTTAGTACAGCGGAAACAAAGCCAAATCTCATCTACGCTGGAACGCTCTGCAGCTGACGAGAGAGGAAAGATGGTTTCCTGGCAATGGGCTAGACCTGGGTTGAGTTCCCCTGCCTGCAGAAGACACCCTGGGCGGCCCTGATCTCCTTTCATGTCTCTGGACCTTGCTTGTAAAGCGGGAATAATGATTCTGGTTAGACCGTAAACGTTTTGGGCTGTTGCTCCCTATGGGCATGTACAGCGCCTGGCACAGCGGGCCCCGCTCTCGGCTGGCTCTATCCTTATACGAGTCAAGGTAGGTAAATGTCAGCGTTGCAAGGAGAGAAGAAGCTGAAGCAATGGTCAGAGGAAGGGTCGAGCTCGGTTTTGTTTTTCACAGCTCCGCTGGCTAATCATGAGAGAAGGAGGCTTTGCTACAGATCCAAAATCCTCCACCTCCCCGCCGCTCATTTCAGGTGAGCGCGCTCACCCTAGACTTCCCTGAGACCTCCTACAACGTCTCCAGCAAAAGCAGACGTGCTATTTTTAAGGGAAGAAATAAGCAAGGGGGGCTGGGGGGGGGGGGAACATCTTGAAGAGCAAAAAATAAAAAGACAAGCTGAGCTTTTAGATCCCTGCCAGCCCGCCTCCCTGAAGGCTGCCATGGGAGACGCGCAGACATCGGTGCGGAGGATTTGCGGAGGCTGCGAGGGACGAGAAGAAATCTACATGACAATACAAGCTGGCTTTGCAGCTTGCAGCGCCCGGGAAGGAGGCTGCAGAAAACGCTGGCTGCTTCCTGCCAGCCGAGGCCACCTAGGCAGGTTGGGGTGACGGAAAAGCCCTTCTTGTGGGGATTAGAGAGCAGCCGGGAGGAGAGGCTGGATTCGGGAGGAGACCCAGAATCCTAATATCCCTTCCGAGGTCCTTAGAATCTAGAACCGTATGGATCTTGGAAGGTTCTAAGCTAGGCCCGGCCCCCCGTGCATCTGTTATCGAAACAGCTGACCTATGGCTGGCTGTGTGCAGATGTGCTAGTAAGGGGAGGGGAGAAATGGGGGTGCAGGGAGCCCTTCCCGCACTAGGGAGTCCGTGCAGGGGCAGCACGGGGGGGGGGGGGGGGGGCGCTAGCTACAGCAGCAATTCTTATCATCCAGAGGGGTGCCAGCTGGATGGACACATGGTCCTGGCCAGGTTGTTCTTTTTAAAACGTGCAGCTAGTGGCACGGCCGTATTTCGGCCCCTCTCATTTCCGGACCCTCAGATCATGCTGGTGGGGACAAGGGGGCCCAGGGAGGTGAAGGGACTGGCCGGGAGGGCTGGGGCTAAAACCCAGGAGTCGCCCTCTGTCAGCCCTGTGCTCGGAGCCCCGGAACGCGGCGGTGACGGACGTCAGCCGGAAGAGGGGAGCGACAGGCGCCCGTTCCCCGAGTCCTGCAGGGAGGGAAGCACCGCTAAGGAGGCTGGCCGGAGAGGGAGCATGGGAGTCCCCAAAACAGGGATGCTCGCTGCTGGGTTTGTGCAAAGTCAAAGAGGAGATGAAGGACGTGGAACTCCTGACGGAGCTCTCCCTGCAAGGCACTGATGATCACCTTGCCACCTCCAGCCTCACTTGTCCTCCTGGAGCAGGGAGCGAGAGAGAGAAATAACGCAGCTAGGGTAGTTTCAAGGCAGCTGGGGGTTTTCCTCGACTTTTTGGATGTGCCTGTAGGAAACCTTGGAGCCCAGGGTATGTAGAGCACACCCAGAACTCCCCGGGAAACGAACAGTCAGAGACGCTACCCACCAGGGAGCTGGGTCTCCTCTCTCAGCCCTGCTGCGCTCTCAGCCCTCGGGGAGATCCAGCGGCCGGAGAAAAGGGTTGGACATTTCCGTGGCGATCAGGAGCCTCCAGGGCTAGAGGAGTAAAGACTAAAGACCAAACAAGAGCTGGAGAAAGGGTGTGTGCCAGCCTGGACAACGGGGGGTCGGGGCAAACTTGCCCAGTGGACAGGCTACCCCATAGCTGCCGCCGGCAGGAGTCCCTGCATTTTCCCCTGAAATCAACAGTGCTGGAGACAAGATACTGGGCCACATAGACCTTGCGCCTGGTCCAGGCTGGCTACCCAGTTCCTATCCTTCGTGAAGAGGAGATGCCACGCATTCCTGGGATAGGAAGGCAGACCCGGGTTTTCCAAAGATTCACAGATGGTAATTTCCCGCTGGCTGGCTGCCCATCCTCCGGTACAAATGGGACACTTAGGCAAGGCTGCGTGTGACCTTAAAGCAGATTTTGCCGGCGACTTACCGCGCCGGCTCCCCATGAACGTGGGAGCGGAGCCTCATTCGCATGCAGCCAGCTCCCACCGCGCTTTGCTGCCCGGCTGCGAGTGTTTCCTTCCCCCGCGAAGATTGCGGAGGGATTGATTCCTTTCCACCGCTTTTAACACAGCAGCAGCGGCTCGGCTGAAGTCGATAGACAAGGCTGGGAATTGAATGGACTAAAGGGAATTTGCTTCCTATGGCTAACCTGCATAATCCACCATCGCTGCGAATCATGTTTCCTGCCCCAAACATCCTCTGTTAACCCTCTCCATGCTGGAAGCTCATTGAGTGGGACCCCTCAATCTCAGCTCTTCCAGGAGATCCCAGCTGTGAAGGCACATTTTCCCACCAGCCGTCCAAGGAGCTCTGCATCTGGCTCCCATCTCCGTAGCAACCCAGGACCTCATGGGCAAGGCGCATGCACTCATGTCGGGGAGCATGGTCCCTGTTCTTTTCTGAGGCAAAGAGTCAATTAAATGGCTCGCCGGATGTCACACAAAACACCGGAGCTGGGATTCGAACCCAGGTCTCCTGCAGCCAGTGCCTGCTCCTGATGGCTGGTTGATTGACCAGGAGAACGTTCTTCTCACGTATCAACAGCTGCAGGAGCTAAGCCAGGGTTCCCCAAGGCTGAGCTGCTACCAGTTCAAGAAGAACCCCTGATACCTGACCCATCTGACCAAGTGAAACCAGACCAGGGGAAGGCGTGTGGTCTGTCGTCAGGCCACTGGTGACTTAAATCAAGGCACTGAGTCACTAGAGGGAGGCACAGAAGAGCTTTATTGGTCACAACGGCACTGCCGGGCCACGGACACAGTGCTGGCCATACTCCCGAAGTCCTGCCCTGCATGCCTGGGGGTGGATTCCCAGGCCATGGCTTTGATTGCTTCCCAGGCCCGCGCGTCTCTGCACACTCGTCTTTTCAGACGCAGTGTTCGCTCGAAGGAGGCAGCGTGGGGTGCCCATCATCAAGTAATTAGATGCTAATGGAATCCTTGCTTGGCCCAGCTGTGGCGCTCTCCCTGAGAGTGGGGGCCGCACCTGGGAGGGGGGAGCTGCATGCTGAAGCAATCAGACTGGCTGGAAAAGGCTGCTCCAGTTGCCACTTCCTGCAAGTGCCGGTGGAAGAGTTGGCCAGGAGGCCACTGGGAGTCTGGACTCTTAGGTTCTACTCCTGGCTCCCGGACAAGTCACTCCCCATGGTCTAATCACACCCCTGCCTGGAGAATCCAGACCAGCAAGGCTCTCTCCAACCCTCCTTAGCTCTGTCCACACTAGGAACACCCCGTCTCACCAAGCCCTGTGCGGGGCAGGCCTCACTGCCGTGCCCCTTCATGGTTGGAATTCCAGTTGGTTCCTACTGGTCCCAGTTGGCAACAAACCTGGTCTGCCAGCTGCCCGTAGAAACCAATGGAGACCAGAGAGGAATCTCCCTGTGGGCAGCAGAGGCAAGAAGGCTTCATAGAGAGAGCTCAGCCCCTCAGCTGGGATTTCCATAGGGACCCATCAGATTTCAAGAGTTGAGTGCCTAACTCCCTTAGGCCCCTTTGCAAATCCCAGCTTCAAACAGTTGTGGCAGCCCCCAGAGAACCCTAGTGCAGACAAGGCTATTGGGTGTTAGAGACGGCGGCATTTCTGCCCTGGTGGCCTCCCTCTGCCCTGCCACAGGAAAGCATCGAAACCCCAGGGCATGATGGGATCTTGGCATCCCAAGGCGCCCGGAGGCAAACGTCCTGCGCTGAGCATCCTCGTCTCTCATTCAGTTCAAGCACTGGGCGCTCTGCGCAGGCCCCCTTGGCTAGAGAGCCGAATAAATATTTACTAGCTATGCAGATACACATCAAAACGGCATCTCCATTCAAAGGGGGGCTGGTGTCTCTCTCTCTCACGAGAGGGTTGCCAGTTTAATGACAGGGCATTGTACTTCCCTGCGGGGAGCCCCCGGGGCTGGTGACACACAGAGCTGCAGCGCCTGGTGAATTTCTTCGCACGGAGCCCATCAAGGTGATACTTCCCCTGGGTGATTGTTAATTAGAAAAAGAAGAGCAACGCCCCGTGTTTGATCACGAGAGGGAGTGATTGAAATGACTCTTCTGCTGAAGCTGGGGAGATGGATGGGAACGAGGGGGAAAAAAAAAAAAGATGCCAGCCCCCACCCCCCGCCCCGCCCCGAGGACAGATCTGAAACTCTCAGAAACATCTCGGAGGATCAAGGGGGCTGGGGAGACAGGTTTGACAACCCCGACTCTCTTGCTTCTCTCCGAGGAGCTCAGAGGCTTGGAGCCGGAGCCTTTCTGCTGGCCGCTGGGTGTCGGACCAAGCCCAAGAAACACGGGTTGATCTTCAAAGATGCAGCTGCCACTCTCGGCCCTGTCAAAGAACACTGGTGACTGCCTCGTCTTCCCAAGAGGCTGGCAGGGCCAGGCCGGTGACTGAGCAAACGTCTTTATCCCCCGGGGACATGGATCCAGGTTTGCTTGTTGCAACCACTGCTCCATGGGCAGTGTGATCCTTCCAGACCATCACTGGAACCACTGGAGCTACCTCCCACGGCATTGATCAGTTACTAAGGCTCCCATCCAGCAAAGCACATCCACCTGGGCTTAGCTTTAGCCACAGGAAACTGGTCAAGTGCTTAAACTTAAGCATGTGCTGACGTGCTTTGCTGGATCACAGCCTTGGTGCTATTCCCAGAAGGACGGGCTCAGAGGAGAGAGGGACCCGGATTCCCAGGTCTGCTCTCATTTGGGAGAGTTTGGCTCCTGATCTGAACTTTGCAGCATGGGCCAATCATGGGTCGATATACAATTCCTTAGGGAAATATGGCCCAATCCCAGGAGACTCTTACCATCGATGACTTCGGTTATATTTATACCGCTCCCATTACTGAGGCATCAGAACATCGACTAGGTCAGGGGTGGCCAGCCTGTGGCTCCGGAGCCGCATGCAGCTCTTCGGAGGTTAATATGCGGCTCCTTGTATCGGCACCGACGCCGGGGCTGGAGCTACAGGAGCCAACTTTCCAATGTGCCGGGGGGTTCTCACTGCTCAGCCCCCGGCTCTGCCCTCGCTCCTCCCCTTCCCCCTCCGAGCCTCCTGCCCGCCACCAAACAGCTGAGCGGGAGGTGCGGGGAGGGAGGGGGAGGCGCTGATCGGCGGGGCTGCCGATGGGCGGGAGGCGCTGGGGCGTGGAGCTGATGGGGGGCTGCTGATGTATCACTGCGGCTCTTTGGCAATGTACATTGGTCAATTCTGGCTCCTTCTCAGGCTCAGGTGGGCCCCCCCTGGACTAGGTCAGCTTTTCTCTCCCACTAGCCCCCCAGCTTGTCATCATCCCTGGATGGACTGTGCATGGAGCCCTCTGGGGTCACCCACTACCCCTGCTCCACCCTGCAGCCACGTACAAAAGACCAGGAAGCCCCCGAATGCACAAACATCACAGCCCCACAGCTGTACCTCTGTGACGGTCCAGGGATTGTGACTCACTCACTCAGTCAATGCCTCACAGCAAGGCCGTGGCAGAGAGAATCCAGCATTCCTGATTCCCAGGCTGTTCCAATCCACTAGGCCACGCTGCCTCTGTCTCTAGTCTGTCTCTCCTTCTCTCTGCCACATTCTTGTTCCTCCTTTCTGTTTTCTCCCTCCTTCCTCTAGAATGTCTCTCGCTCTTTTCCCCGATTATCAGCCTGCTTTTCTTCTGTCCTCCACTCCAGCCCGTTCTCCCCTCCTTTAACTAGATTTTCAGTCTTTTAATTAATAATAAATGGCAGGAGGCAACCGGGGGATTCACAAGTCAGAAGGGAATCGGGCGGATGAATAGACCGAACTGAGCCGAACGGGATCAAAAAAAATAAAAAAAAATAAATAACTAAAACGCAGCGCTACAAAAATTCACTCCCACGTAAACGATCAATTTCATATATCGCTGAGCTCACATAAACCCGGGAAGAGCCGGGGAAGGTAAATTTAGTTACATGTGCAGGGCTGAATGCGGCTGTGAGTGTGAATAGACACCGTGTTTCCATTCCGAAGGCTGGCGCTTTGAATAAAGGGGCCGTTTGGAAGCACACGGCTTTAGAGTGGAGGCCGCGGGAAGGGGCTCGGAACATGATGTTCTACCTGCTGGGTCTGTCGGGGCCTCGCTGCTGTTTGAGAAGCCAGCAGGGCTCTGAAGCTCGGTTCTCCTGCAAAGGGGAGCAGGCAGAAGGCACAGGAAACATAGCCCACCAGTCAGGCTCTCGGGCTAAAATCCTGTCTCCGCTGAAGTCAGGGGCAAACTCCCATTGACGTCAGTGGAGCCATTGTTCATTTGTGTGACG
Source organism: Macrochelys suwanniensis (assembly GCA_033296515.1). Classification (NCBI taxonomy): domain Eukaryota; kingdom Metazoa; phylum Chordata; order Testudines; family Chelydridae; genus Macrochelys; species Macrochelys suwanniensis. The sequence goes on from CM065799.1 coordinate 7,896,695, forward strand.
GCAGCACATCGGGGAAATGACTGACAGAAGAGCCGATCCCTGGAGTGTGAGGGTCCCTCGTCCCTTATCTAAGCAGGCTAGAGGGAGGCCACTAGGATGCATTGTTATCCCCATAGTACAGGTGAGAGGATTATTGCAGGAGTGGGTGGGTGAGATTCTGTGGCCTGCATTGTGCCGGAGGTCAGACTAGATGATCATAATGGTCCCTTCTGACCGTAAAGTCTGAGTCTAGGGCAGGGCTGGGATTGAACAGAGCTCTCCTGCAGCCTGATCCACAGGACCAGCCTTCCTCTTACGTTGTTGCGTGTGTCAGAGGCACACAGAGCAGCTGGGGGCCCAGCCCCCCTTTGCCTGTCTCCCCCTCAGACCCTGAGATCTGGCGCGTCTCTTTGAAACCGGTCTGTAGAGATTCTTCCGCAATGTCCGCCGCCTATCGTCTCCAAGTCCGCCCGGAAGACAAGCTGCGTCTCGGACGTTTCACTCCCTAGCAGCCTGCGTGAGCTTTGGGGGATAAAATCTTCCTCGCTTTAATTTCGTTTTGACTTTCCCCTTCACTCCTGCTCCACTTCATCAGCCTCTAATTAGAACGAGGCCATTTAAGACTTGATCACCGAAAGGCCAGTTGGCGTCTTGAAAGTGTGTTTTCGAAGCCTGGCTAAGCCCGGTGGCACACGGCTCTCTGACCCTTCCATGCAAAAAGATGACCCCGCTATGGTGCAGTCTGCAGAACATCACCGTCAGACCGGGAGGTTTCTTGGCCGGAGGAGGGGAGACGGAGAGCAACGTGGAAAACCAGAAGGATCAACACGATGAGCTGGCGGAGACACCTGAGCAAGGCGACCCTATTGCAGAGGAGGGCATGCCTGTAAGAAGGCAGCTAACTGTTTGGGGGATGCCTGGCCATGGCCCTTCAGGATTATCCAAGGCTCTGGGGCACTTTTCTCAAGAGCAGGGATGTTAGCCCTGGCGTCCCGGCCAGATTCCAAGGCCCCAATTCAGCAAAGTACTAAAGCCTTAATAAGACTAATTAATGATGAATAATCCTCTCCCCAGCTGACATAGTGCCTGGGAATATCAGATGCTCTTAAGAGAGAGAAATCACGAGCCATGGGACCCGTGCACCCAGTCAAATGCTGTTGCCACCTCTGTCGCTATAATTTTAGTCTCCTTAGATTTCAGGCCAATAATAAATTTAACTGGGTAGTCTGTGGACACCATTCGTGGGAGCTGCAATCCCTCATAAATCCAGACTGAAGAATTAACGAGAAAGGCCTCGCTCAGCTAAGGGGCATGGCGAACTGCAGCCAGGGGTTTGCGCTCTACATTCATCAAGGAAACAAGCCGCAGATGGACAGGAGAGGTTGGATTTTCTCTTGTGAATCAAAACCTCACCGTATCTATGCATGATCCCCGGCACTGCACATGCAAATTAGGGGTGCAATCATGTACACTGACCAATTAGGATTCACCTTGACAGCCCCTTTCTTTTCAACGAGGGTTGTGTCTACATGGCTCAGAACGACTCCTGTATGGAAGTCTCTCGGGAATCCCTGGTTTAGATCATTAGGGAAGGACACATTTGTTCCTTGGCCATCACTATAGTAACTGTATGACAGTAACCCCCATTGACTGTCGGGGCCCCATTGTGCTAGGTTCTGTACATACACATAGTGGGAGACAGTCCCTGTCAGGAAAGAGCCTACAGACGGCATGGATCAGACAGACAAAGGCAGGAAGGGTAAGCAGAAGCATAGAGAGCTACCTCCCCTTTCCCGCTGCCGGTTCAAGAGCAAATCTGGCTCTCAGCATCCATGCGCTGCCTCGCTCTCCTATTGCACCTCTCACCCCTAGATCTCAAAGCACGTCACAAAGGGGGCCAGCCCATCAACCCTATTTTGGGGCAAAGGAATAAAGTTGACATAAAGCCACCTTTCACCTTCCCCACCTACGGGCCGGCCTCTGCACCCAGGCGCTGGACCCCTGCCGCTCGCTGAGGATGAGAGCCAGGGAATCCCATGTGCAAAGCACAAGCCTCGCACGCGTGCAGAGAGCAGCAAACTGTGGGTGCTAGTGAGCAGAGCGAGCCATTTGCCATGGCTGCAGTTAGCCGGTCAACCCTAACTCGCCATTTCCATGCATGATCCCGGACACTGCACATGCAAATTAGGGATGCAATCATGACACTAAGTACATGTATTTATATTAAACCAGACCCCTAATATCCCAAAGACCGGAACGGGCAGGGCAAATGACAGCAGCAGCAGCAAGCTGCTTTAATTGATCCCATGCTGCTGGCCAAGGCTAAGCTTTGCAGTACCCCTTTACTTTCTTAAGTCACATCCACGCTCCAGCCCGGGTGGCCTGCTGTGATCTAGCCAGTGTGCGGGGAAATGTAACATCGCAGCCGGGCTCAGAGCAGAGCGGCCAGTCGGCACTACCAGCAGCCTCTCAGGCGAATGTTAACAAGTAAAGCGTTTGGTAAACCTGCAGTATAATTACACACAAGATGAAGTGGGAAATATACCTTACATTTAATTAATAACTCGGTGCAGTTAAAAGCACCCTGCATGCTCTTTCTCTGATGGCGAGAACACCGTGTGCTGTACCTTCAGTTTAATTACTGGCTGTCTCCCGTAGGGCAGAACAATAAGGGACAAGACATTTTCCTTCCCAGCGAACCCGGCTCGCCTCTGTAAGTCAGCCTGCAAACAGGGCTCGTCCATCCACTAGTACCCCAGACCACCAGCCTCCTTGCCCTCCCCCTGATCACCAGCCTCCCTGTTCTCCCAGGCACCACTATCCCTACCCGCCACTGGTGTTCAGCAGCGATGCCTTCCACTAGTGCATTTGTTCACCAGTACTTCCTTGTGCAAAACACCTTTGTTCCATGGTGACTTCTTCTTGCTGGTACACCTAGTCACCAGTACTTCTCTATGTGTGTAACACTATTGTGATCTTTTTCACTAGTGCACCTGTTCACCAGTACTTCCTCGTTTCCTTGAGCATGTAACACCAGAGTGATCCTTTTGTACTTGCGCATCTATTCACCAGTACTTCCCTGCTTCCTTGAGTGTGTAACACTGGTGTGATCTCTTTGCATTAGTGCATCTATTCACCAGTACTCAGCTGAGTGTGCAACACTGGTGTGATCCCTTTGCACAAGTGCAGCTATGCACCAGTATTTCTTCATTGACCATCCTGAATGACGACACATCCTCAGAGCTGAAAGCATTAGGAGATAAGTTATGGACTAAAACTAGAATCAGAATGCAAACAGCTCCAAATGAAAAAAAATAAAGCGTGCTCTTTTTCTTTTTTTGGTCAGCAGCAGCAAGAATAGACAACGTGTCTCATATCTATGGATGGATAATTAGATCTAGGCTGAAATGATGAAAAGATATTTGGAAGCTTTGAGGCAGAACTCTTTGAAGCTGTAAATCCTGTGAAGATAGCATCACTGCAAGGGCCTACTGCGAGATATTTACTTAGGACCTGCCTTCTGTCACACACAGCGAGCGAGGCCTATAAATAAACAGGTTACCCAGCACCAAAGATTAAAGTTTCACTGCAGAGAAGTCAAGCCCTGTGCTTATGGGGCTGGGGCGGGCACATCACTTTGGTGATTTTGTTTTCTGGTTGGCTTCCGCGATTGTGTGTGCAGGGGGGATGGGGGAAGGAAGGAGAGAATGTGTGTGTGTGTTTCGAGTGTGAGCTGTGTGGGTGGTTTCTGGAAGGGCAGGCTTTGTGTTAGTGTGACTTGTATGTGTATGTGCAGGCAGTGATGTGTTTCTTTGTGTATTGTGTATGTGCTATGTGCTTCTGTTGGGGGGGAGAGCACAGGAAGGGCATGCTTGTGTGTGGTATGTGTGCATTTCTTTGTGTGCAGGTGTGTGCTCTGTGCATGTATGCAGGTGTGGGAAATGCATGTTGATTTGTGTTGTGTGTGAGTTGGTTGTATGCTGTGTGTGTGTGTGTGTGGTACATTCATTGACTTGCATGTGATAATGTGTGTGAGTTCAGCTGTATAGTGTGTGTGTGTGTGTGCACGTGTGTGTGTGTGTGTGTGAGAGAGAGAGAGAGTTACACATGCATTGAGTGGTGTACATTTGATTATGTGTGAGTTCAGCTGTATGGTGTGTGAGAGTGTGTGTGGTGCCCGTGCATTGACTGGTGTAAGTATGATTATGTGTGTGTGTGTGATGCCTGTGCATTAACTTGCGTTTGATGATGTGTGTGAGTTCAGCTGTATGCTCTGTGTGGGGTACGCATGCATTGACTTGTGTAAGTGCGGTTATGCGGGTAAGTTCAGCCGTGTGTGTGGTACATGTGCATTGATTTGTGTAACTGTGATTAGGTGTGCGAGTACAGGTGTGAGCTCTGCAGGTGTTGGTGTCAGAGAGTGCGTGGTTTGGGCGTTGGGTTGTATCAGGGGTCGTTGTGCGGGCATGCTCTCCAATACCAACAATGACAATCGTTACTAATTATCCGTCGGGCCCGCGCCATATTCACCTGCTGGGTTACACACAAAGGAGCCCACAGACAACTTCAGCCCCAAACCCCAAGTCAGCAGCGACATCTCTCCCGTGCTCGGTCTTCCCCTCGCTTTTCTGTCTCCCTTCTCCCTCCGCCGCTTTCCCGCCTCCCCCCGGATTGCTATGATCTCTGTACTGAGCAGCAGATTCACAAGCGAGCTGGAAACTGCCCTGAGGACAGACCAGAGAGGTTCAGGCTGAACCATAATAACCTGAGTGAGCCGAGAGAGGGGAGAAGTCGCAGCCTGTGGCTGGCGCTAAGGCAGCAGCTGGGGGCTTCTCACCCCCACCGCCCCAGCCCACTTAAAGCACCAACAGGCCACACGTCCCTTAATGGGGGCAGGACTCTGGTTTCCCTCCCTGGTGTGAGCTCTCGCGTTCTCTCTGCATCTCAGGATTGCGACACCCCGGCCCCCTTCACCACCACACCCTGCCCCCTTCACCCCTTCCCAAGGCCGACCCTATCCTTTGCCCTCCGGTCCTACTCCAGCCCTTCCCTGGTCCACCAGTCCTGCCCTTTCTTGGTCCATGCTCTCTCTCTCCCCCATTATTCTGTCCCTTGTCTCCTCCCACCCTCTTCCCTGCACCCGGCCCCTCCTACCCCGACGGGTCGCGGGTCACGCGCCACCCAGAGCGTCGCCTGCGTAAACTTGGGATCCTGCTTTCTCCTCATCTTCCTCTTCGCTCCTTAGGGACCTGGCTGCTGCAGACCCTGCCCAGCCCAACCCCTGATGGCCCCTGCAGCCCAGCACAGGACAGCCACTGGAAACCCGCCGTCGGGGTCGATGGTATTGACTGATTGGTGCGGGAAGATCCGAGGGCGAATTACCCTCCCGCGTCCTTCTAGCAGCCCGGGGCTTCTGCCCTGCACCCGGGCCCGTCCTACTGCCCTGGCACTTGGCCGAGGGGCCCTCCTTCAGGGCTGCACCGGGAATGCCCTGCCTCCGGCACGTGCGATCATCCCGCCTCCTAGCGGCGGGAGCCAAGAGAGGATAAAAGCCCTGCTACTGCTGAGGGAGAATGGAGACGCCTCTTTAACTCCCTGGAGGTGCGTGCTGGGCGTTTAGCCAGGGGCATGCTAAGGCCTGGTTCTGTCCCCGGGGGAGAGGGTGATATTAGGGCGCAACGAAGCGAGGACTCACCAGCGTGTCATCTCCCACAGGTCGTCTCAGGAATTGGCTCTTTTCAGCTCCAAGTGCCTCCTGGTGGCCGGTGTCTCGCCTGCCTTAGGGCCCCCGTGTCCCTCCCAAATCCTGGTGCCCTTTTACCTTAGGGTGCTGCCCCCTGGAGTACCCCCACACGCTGGGTCTCCCCTCCCAGGGGAACCCCCAACCCTCTAAACCCACCTTGCCTCAGTGGCTACCTCCAGTCATCATCTAGCCCCCGCTCACTGGGGCAGGCTGCAGTCTGTAATGGCCACTCAGCATTGGCAAGGGGTTAGGACCTGCTGCCTTTGCCTATCCCTAGGCTACATCTCTGCAGCCCCAGTACCTTTTTGGGTCTTTAAGAAGTCCTGCAGCCTGGGGGTTTACCTAGCTGAAGCTCCCCAGTTCCCTTGCCCTATTCTGCTTCAGGTACCTTGCTCACAGACAGCTAAGTCCTTCTCTCCCCAGAGCTAGAGTGAGACTCTTTTAGTGCCTGGCCCCCAGCCCTCTTATAAAGCCAGCTGTGGCCTGATTGGGGCGTGGCCCCAGCTGTGGCTGACTTCCCCAATCAGCCTTTCCCAGCCTAAGCCCTCTCCAGGGCTGCTTTTAGTCCTTTGCTCCAGGAATGGGGCAGCTGCCCCACATAGGGATAAACCCTTCCCTCCCTGGGATGATCTGGCCCGAGGCCCAGGGGGCTGCGCCCACCTCTGGGACATGCCCACAGTCTCTGATCAAATCCTGAGCCCAGAGCTCCCCTGCCACCTGCCTCCTTTCCGCCCCGCCCGGGCGCCGTCCACTCAGGTTGGGCCTAACAACAGGCACACAATGAGGCGAAGGTTTCTAACCATCAGGGGAGCGAAGTTCTGGAGCAGCCTCCCAAGGGGAGCAAAAAAAGCAAAGTGGCTTCGAGACTGAGCCTGATACGTTGAGGGAGGGGAGGGGATGGTGGGGCGGCCTACGGTGGCATGGATATCTTCAATGGCCGGTGATGGGACACTAGATGGGGAGGCTCTGAGTTACTGCAGAGAATCCTTTCCCCGGGTGGTGGATCTTGCCCACATGCTCAGGGGCTAACTCGTCACCATATTTGGGGTCGGGAAGGAATTTTCCCCGGGGTCAGATTGGCAGAGACCCTGGGGGGTTTTCAGCTTCCTTTGCAGCACGGGGCACGGGTCACTTGCAGGTTTAAACTAGTGTCAATGGTGGAGTGTCTGTACCTTGAAGTCTTCAAATCATGATTTGAGGACATCAGTCACTCAGCCGCTAGGGGTCTGTTACAGGAGACCTGTGCTAGGGCAACTGGCCCCTTTAAGGGGCAACTCCTTAGGCATCTTAATGAGACAGATCCCCCAGCTGCTCTCAGCCCCCTCTCGAACCAAAGGGACCCTGCTGTGGAGGTTCCATTCCCCAGCCATGATGGCTGGAAATGACCCTCCTTCGTGAGCACTTTTCATCTACGGATCTCAACATGCTCTGCCAAGGAGGTCAGTAGCACTAGCCCCATTCTACAGATGGGGAAACTGTGGCACAGCCAGGGGACATGACTTCCCCAGGGCACCTAGCAGCATAGTCGGGAATAGAACCCACAACTGTGTCCAAGGCTGTTGTGTGGACCACTAGGACACGCTGCCTCCTCTGTTCAACTGCCCCAGCTGATGGGCACTTTAGATAGGTGCATACAATAATCAGGGCCCCTTTACGATCCAGCCACTCTGTCAGAAAGCAAGCGGGCAGGGAGCAGGGGAACAAGAAAAGCAGCCTTTGTTGGGCGACTGGAGCCAGAGAAACAGCCTGGACCCTCCTGGCCCCAATCTAGCAACACCCCCTACACCGACCCCAACCATCAGCCTCGTCTCCTGGGCACTGAGCGGCTGTTCCTCCCCGAGCGGCTGGGGACGTTTGATGTTTGCAGTGTCAGCGACCGCGGCATTGAATTCCCTGGGCCACCTGAAGGGCCCGGAGCAGCAGCAGCCCGGAATGCGGGTACCCCGCGGGATTGTGGGAAGAGACATTCTTTTATTCTGGGCCACTGGCAGGGGCATATAGGGGAAGCGTGGGGGTGGGGGGCATTCAACCAACCAACCGGGTTTCTTTACGTTAACCCTTCCGGTGCCGAGACCACACTTGTGCTGTGCGTGGCACTGGGCTCCCTTGGGGCTGTCGGTGCCCGGCGAAGTGGCTAGAGCTCTCAGTGCCCCTGCAACGAGCTGAAGCTGGTGAATTAAGTAACGTCACTGCCGTCCTTCTGTGCCTCAGTTTCCCCCACTTGTAAAAGTCACCATCCTTCCTCACTGTGTGTAGGTTGTGGGTACCTCCAGCGCTGGCCAAGCGAGCGTGCTAAGAATAGCCGTGCACTGAGGTGGAGTGGGCAGCGTCTCAGCCTGGGGTCTTGGATGGGATTGTACTGGCTAGCAACCCCACTGCTACTTATAGCATGCTAGTTTGCCTGGGTATATCGACCGGAACTGGAAATGACCCCTCCAGCGCTGGGGTAGCCGTACCCCCGTGAGCTCCTCAGGCCAGGGGCTGCCCTGCCCTGCAGGGGGTCTGTGCTGCTGTATAGATCATAGCAACAGTTCCCCTCAAGCCGTGTTCTCCAGGGCAGAGGCTCACGCAGGTGAATTCACCCCTCACTTCTACTTAAGCCCCAGAGTAGCTGCCAGCCACCAACATGACGTGTACTAAAGCATCGGCGAAGGCTCAGCGGAACCCTGCGTTTAGCACGGTCTCTGCCTCAGTTTCCCATCTGTAAAATGGCAACAGTAATCCTGCCTCTGTCCGGCTGGCCTCCTTAGTGTGTGAGCAATTGGGGGCAGAAGGTGCCTCTGGCTGTGCACTTGGGAGGCTGTGTGGCCTTGCGGATTGAGCAGCAGCCGGGGATTTAGGGGGCTTAAGCTGTGTTCCTGATTCTGCCACTCGCGTGACCTGGGGTCAGTCATTTCAGCCTCGACCCACAGACAGGCTTAGGCCTAAGCTGGAGTTTAGGCGCCAAAGTCTCTTTGTGCACGGAGGTCTTCCCCCCTCTCTTTGCCTCAGTTTCCCTCATCTGCAAAACGGAGATAATGGTGCTGACTTCTTTCGTAAAGCGCTTTGCGATCTACTGATGAAGCGCTGCGGATTATTATTGTACAGCGCCGGGCACAGCGGGGCCCTGGTCTCCAGTGACGCTAACACGGTGGGAGTTCTGCGCTAGGCCAGGACAGACCGGTGACCCCTATGTATCTGTGTCACTGAGCCCACTTCCAACACACCTGACTGTTATTTTGCTGACGCCTCACATTTCTACTCCCCGTTTTCATTCTCACCTCAGTGGGGATTTTCCCTTTTATAATCTAAATATTTGGCCGTGGTTGCAACTAGGGTGACCAAGTGTGAAAAATCGGGATGGGGGTGGGGGGTAATAGGAGCCTATATAAGAAAAAGACCCCAAAATCAGGACTGTCCCTATAAAATCGGGACATCTGGTCACCCTAGTTGTAACTTTAAATAAATAATAAACACAGCCAGGCCTCCCCTGGCCCCCAGATTCAGCCATCAGCCACCATTCTTACCACGCGCTCCTTTGCCATCCTACTCGATAACGCCCCATAACTACCCCTAATGAGCCAGCCACGCCAGGTTAGAATGGGGTTTTGATGCAGAAGAAAACTCTCCATTCCCACTGCTGTTAACAGCTCGGATTTATTTGGCAGTTGAATTCTAGTGATTTTCATCAAGCCAGCCAGGGTGTTTCACTCCCCCCCTCTTGTCTAAGCTCTCTGTGTTTGACAAAGCTTTTCTGATCAGCTGTGGGTGTATGTTTCATTTCAGCCCATAACCACATTGAATCTCAGGGCTTTCAAAATCAGCGCAGAGACACAGCTGAGGCAACGATTGCTCTTTTCCACCAGACTTTCCTCCCCCCCCCGCATCCAATTTCTAAGATACGGCTCCAAGATAGGAACTTTCTCCAGATTCCCCCCCGCCCTCCGCTTACGTAGATTGATCTCTAGCCGGTTTCATCAGTGTCTCCGCTGGGAGAGTTTGCACGGATGCCCCGTCTGGTTGGATTGACAGCCAATCAGTTCATAATTGCCTCCTGCTTCATTCTGAAAGGAGGCAGCTGGAAAACTGGCCGTAGGGAATGAGCCCCTGTTTGCAGAGCCGGCAACTAACCAGGTAATATGGTCTGGTTGGTTTAGTTCAGCCAAAGGTTAATCCTGTACCTAGCGCTCAGCCTCCTTCTGGGGTCGCTGGTAACAGACACAGTTCTTACACATCGCCCGTCCAGCTGTGAACATCTGGAACTTGAGTCCTCCAGGGACTGAAAGAAAATCAATTAGTATTGGCAGTTCTTGGATTAACTAAAAGGCCCTATTTAAAAGGAGGTGATAAATGACTGGCGAGGAATGTGAAAAGCTGGTCTGGGGACCGTCTCTGTAGGGCTGTAAAGTTACACACACACACACACACGCGCGCGCACACACACACACACACACACAGAGCAGGGAAGCGTCTTTAAATTGCTCCCCGCGACGTGCGCCTGTGCGCACACCCGATTACATAGACTCACTGCACACACAGACACCCGTACGCAAACACAGTGCGCACACTTGCACGGACACACACACACGCTCACTCTTTTGTTCACGATGCCCTGCCATTAGGCGCTCAATCCCTGGGTACTGCCCAGTCCCCGGACACAGCAGGGCAGTAGGTTTTGCATGTCTGGCGGCTGCTGTTAAAAATGCAGCATTTGCCAACCCTACCCACAGGGGAGACTCTGGGACCCACCAGTTTCTCCCAGCGCCGTCCGTAGAATGGGAACTGGGGGGTAGCTGTTGGGAAACGCCACCTTTTCCTGGTGACCGACTACTGCTCAATGGACCCTTATCGATGCCAGGGGCTAAATTCTGCTCTGTTACAATGGTGTCAAGCTGGAGTGACTCCACGAAGGCCTCTGAGATTCGGGCCAGTCTTATTTACATGCCTAAAGACGGGCTTGGCCTCACTTCAGGCTCCAAGGTGTTGACTTAAGTGACTTGCCCAAGGTCACACAAGCAAGTCAGTTTCAGAGCCGGGAACAGACCCCAGATTTCCTGACTCCCGTCCACTGGGAGATGAGGGGGAGACACGTTCCCTGCCCTGGGGAGGGTACCGGCTAAACAACATGGGCAATGCCAGAGGGGCGGCTGTAACTCCCAGCCCTAGATCCCAACCACCGCAGAGCCGTGGGGCGCAGTTGGGATGTGGCTTTTTGCACCAGCCCCATCTCTCCGGACGATATAGTGGAGGCCTGTAAAGCCTCAGCTAGCAAGAGGCAGGGTGGATCTCCAGAGGCATTTCCTTTTCATTCCCTCTCCCCACCTCCTCGGCTAGGATCGTTTGTGCTATTCTCCCAATATAACCTAATGGGCTCCCCCGCTCCAGCGCCCGGGCTGGGAAGGGCTGGCCAGCGCTGGGGCGGTAAACAGAGGAAGAGCCTCCCGCCCGGTTCTGAAATCCATCCCTTTCTCGCCTCTCGAGAAGGAGGTCAGGGCCACATTCAGGAGCGGGTGCTGGCAAGGCGGGCGGCTCCCGTGGGCGTTTGGGAAGGGGCGGGGGGATGGGGTTCTGTTGTCTCTTTTCGATGCAAGAATGAAGGGAGACCGGGCTGGATCAGGGTGGGCAGGGGGAAGTGGGGAGGGAGGGAGCGGGGTGGGTGGGAATCTTCTCCAAGCTGGACAATGGGGTTGGAGAAGCAGCAGCTCAAGAGGGGCGTAATTAAGTTCTTCCTGATTAAAGATACTCAATAAGGTGCAATTAGTCGCTAAGTAACACATGGATATTTACACTGGAGCCACCAGTCCAGGACTCCTGTGCTCCCCGGTGGCTATCCCAGCTCCTTGGAGTAGCCTCACTGGCTACGTGGGGTGGAGGAAGGGGTCAGGGTCCTGCCCAGTTGGTGCCTCAAGCCGCCCCCATCGGGGATTGGGTTATGCCAGGGGATCGCCTCAGGTTTGTTCCCCTCTTGAGCATCCTCTCGCTGGGCTTTGCCGATGCGGGGAAGGGGGCTTTGTGGGGGGGAAGTGCTGCCCTACAGGTCCTGCCCAACAGTGGGGGCACTGCCCCAGTCAGAGGGTGTGGGGGTGCTGTTTAGCCAGGAGGCAGCAGGGAATATGGGGGCACTGCACACCCATGCTTAGCCGGGGATATGGGGGTGCTGCCTAGGAATGAGGTGGGGGTTGCTGCCTCGCCACGGGATAGGGCCTGCCTGTTCTGTGATTCGCCGCCCTTTGGCAGGATAAGAGTTTGCTGGCATTCGACAGGCCGGGGCGCTGCCCGTTACCGGGCGTGACGGGGTGGGGGATGCCAACGAGGACGGGACCCGGCCCGTTAACGGGAGCTAGCGCCGACCCCGATCCCAGCAGAACATTGCTGGGCAGCGGCTGCTCTGGGGCCAGCAGCTCGCTCCGCACCGGCTGTGCTGGCCCAGATCCCGAGCTCTTGGGCCAAGGCGGGGCGGGCCGACCCCGGCTGACCTGAGCTGCGGCCTCCCGTCCTGATGAGACATTTCAGAGGCTGCTTTGAAGCAGGGCGTTGAGTGGGAGCCACTGGCTTTCCTCAGTGGCGTGTGAAGTGGGCTGGCGCAGAGCTGAGAGCCCCGTGAAGGACCATGGCTGGATGGGAGGGAGCTTGAGATCCAATTACCCCCCCACCAGCTCTGGAGAAACCCCCCCCTCCCCCACTTGTGTCAGGCAAGGTGCTGATGTGCCCCTCTGACTCCCCAGACCTCCCCCCACTGGATCAAAGGCTGATCTGGCCCATTCCCCGGGGACCTCGCTGGCTGTTCACTCCAGCCCCAGAGGGAGAGACCCCCCCCTTTCCCCTCCCCCAAGCTCGCACACACTCATTTGCACACACACACACTCGTGCACGCACTCACACGTGCGCACACACATATGTGCACTCACACCTGCACGCACGCGCACACGCTCACACACTCACCCAGCCCGCCCTCCCCGGGGCTGCACCCCCCCCCCCGCCCGTCTCACAGAATCGGGTCCCTCGGGCTTGGGAGGAAGAGGAGGGGAAACCCTCCCCCTCCCCACCGCCCATAGTGCACTGGTGGGGAGGGGGGCAGGAGAACTTCTAAGGAGCCCGCATGCCCTTGAAGCCTGGCACCAGGGGAACAGCACAATGGAGAGAACTCCCCTCCTCCCTCTCTCCATCCTCAGCGGTTCCTTCATCTTCTCCCGGAGGGCAGCAGCCAGGCAAGTACCCGCCTGTGGGAGCCGCAGGGGAAGGGGGCGACATGGGGGGGAGCCAGACTTCTGACGGAACAAGCTAACGGGTCCCCAGCGGGACATGAAAGGCCCTGCCACACTCGCTGTGCCGCTGCGCTAGGCCAGGGGCCCTCCAGAGACCATGGCGAGTCCCGCTTAGCCGCAGTTACGGGGGAGAGGGACGGCGGAACAAAAGGAATGGCGGATTAGCAGCGCGCCGGCAGAGTGGCCCACCAGGGAGCACATCAGCACCAGCGCCACGTCTCTGATTGGTCGTTGGCAGGGGCGCTGGTCCGAGAGAGCTCAGGCTGCGGGGAGTTGCAGCTGGGATCATCCAGGGCGCTAACAGGGCATCCTGAGTTAGTTAGGGTGCTGCTGCAGGGTGCGCGGTCACGGCCAGGGCACTGCTGCGGGGAAGCTCACTGCTGCAGTGTGCGCTGTCACGGCCAGGGCACTGCTGCGGGGAAGCTCACTGCTGCAGTGTGCGCTGTCACGGCCAGGGCACTGCTGCGGGGAAGCTCACTGCTGCAGTGTGCGCTGTCACAGCCAGGGCACTGCTGCGGGGAAGCTCACTGCTGCGGGGAAGCTCACTGCTGCAGTCTGCGCTGTCCCGGCCAGGGCACTGCTGCAGGGAAGCTCACTGCGTCTGTTGTTGCGGATGGAATTAGCACTGTTTAAAACAGAAGTTGCCCCTGTTGGGGTTTTCAGCTGTAACAGCCAGTCCTGGAGGGAAGCGTTTTATCTTCCCTCTCACCCCACCCTAATGAATTGTTTTAATTAAGGAAATGCCACTTCCACTCCAGACAGCCATTTGCCTGCAGAAACGCTGCTAATTACAGTGAAGGAAACACACCGCAGCTTGTGAGATTTGTGAAACTCATTCCCAGGCAGCAAGGGGGGAGGGGGAAAATGTGGATTTTTATCTTTAAAAAATACATGAAAAGGGAAAGAAAAACAGGTCGCTCCGCGCGGAGTGAAGATCCCAGTGCTGGCTCCGCGCCCAGCAGGGGGCAGGACGCTGAGCACGTGGGACGGGCCGGAGGCAGCCGATTCCTAGATTCGGGGCGTCCGGGGCACCATTCAGCCACTGGGATGGGAGCCGAGAGCAGCGAACACCCTGTGCTTCTGCGCAGAACGGCCTCGGCCCTGGCTGTCGTTATTCACAGCCCCTGACCTGACCTCCAGGCCCCGTTGTGCCAGGTGCCGCACACCCAGCCCCCGCCCCAAACGACTGGCCCACCCAGAACACGGCCCCCGGCTTCTGACCCCCACCCCGGGCAGTCCCTGCCGGCTCTTGTGCCCTAGCTCCGTGCTGAAGCACGGGGCGCCCATCTCTCTGCCGCTCTGCCAGCAGCCCACTAGTCCTCCAGTCCCGATCCCACTGCTAAGGCACCTGCGAGCTCAATCAACTTTGGGTCCCAAGATGCATGGAAAGGAGCCCAGGGCCTGAGGACCCAGCAGGTGGCTTCACACAGGGCACAGGGAGCATAGGTGAGGCACTGACCCCCCCACCCCACACACCCGGATCCCGTTTCTTCTTCGGGACGTGGACCATGAGAGCCGGGGGGAAGGGGCGGGCGTGGCAGGGGGAGGTCAGAGTTGGGGGGCTGCCCTAGCGATTCTCTCTCTAGCGCCTGAATTCCCGCTGGTGCAGGCAGGGACAGAGCAGACGTGGCTTGCACCGCCTCTCTCCGGGGAGCTGAGGGGGGTGGCTCTGCCCCAGCCCAGGTAGATCGGAGGCCCCATGGGGCAGGGACTGTCTGTTCTATGTCTGTACAGCACCTAGCACAACATGGGGCCCTGCCCCATGACGACTTCCTAGGCGCGCCTGCAATACAAATAAGACACTGACACCAGCTTCCTTGCAGCAGATGACCCCAGGTACACACCCTTTGGAATGCCCTGAACCGGGGCCCGGCAGTGACCCCAGGGGCCCTTTGAGCCATAGGCTGCCTGGCTGGTTTGCAGCAGCTGTGCAACAGCTAATGTGGCCGTTAGGCCCGCTGACGCTCACTGCTAGATTGCCCGTGACACCAAGGAGAGCTGGTTCTGCCCTTAGCCACCCACAGAACGGATCCTCCTGGATCCGACTGCCAGGCTCCTCCATTCCCCATCAGAGCCGCTGCAGAGCGACCACCCGTCACGGCCAACCCCCTCCTTCCTGTCCGTGGCCCGGCGGTCCAGCCTGGCGGGAGTTAACCACGAGCCCTTCCTTACCACGTCACCCCGCTGGTGCATCGGGCCGATAATGGGGATTTAAACCCGAAGTTTGCACATGTACTGAGCTATAATGAATACCTAATGCCACCGCTCCGTCACCAGGAGCGCCGCGTTACTTTCTGTTTTCTGGTAACAGAGGGGGGAGGGATAGCTCAATAAGGGGGGAGGGATAGCTCAGTGGTTTCAGCATTGGCCTGCTAAACCCAGGGTTGTGAGTTCAATCCTTGAGGGGGCCATTTAGGGATCTGGGGCAAAAATTGGGAATTAGTCCTGCTTTGAGCAGGGGGTTGGACTAGATGACCTCCTAAGGTCCCTTCCAACCCTGATATTCTATGGTTCTATGGTAACGGGTTTCATGAATTTTAATGGCCAATTGCTTTTTTCCGTCAACAGAATTAAGTTCTTCACCATGGTGGTGTCCGGCTGCCGAATGAAATTCACCCAGATCCGACCGCCAGGACTAGCTCCCCCCACCTTGAATCCCCCTGAAGCTGACTCAGGGGACTAAGCCTGCGTGCTGGCTGACTGCAGAGGGAGGAGTTTCCTCTACAGACCAGAAGAGCTTCCCCCGCTGCTGTTAAAACCATCCCCTCGGACCTATAGTGGCTGGGTGCGCTAATGCACAGGCAGTGTGGCCCAGGAGGTGGGAGACTGGGGTTCTAACCCTGGCTGGGCTGTGTGATTTCAGACAAGTCCCTTCCCTTCTCCTTGGGCCTCTGAGCGTATGTCTGCACTGCAGTTCAAAACCCACGGCTGGGCGTAGACATCTGGGCGCAGGCTGCAGCCTCTGGGAAGGGTCCCAGATCTCAGGCTGCCTGAGGCGGAACAGTTATGCTGCCATTAAACAGCTCTGCAAACTGAGTCAACTGGCATGGGCCAGCCACTGCAGTGTAGACACCCCCTCCGCTCCCTTTCTGCGCTGTGGGGCTGGCGCCTACTTTGAGAGGTCCGGAGTGAAAGCCCCTATGGAAGTGTTATGATCAGTAGGTCTAGCTGGTAATCCCGCTCCTATAGAAGTCAAGGGGAACGCAGCTATTGCAGTGATGGGACACTAGGTGGGGAGAGCTCTGGGTTACTACAGAGGATTCTTGCCCTTGGTGGGCTGTTCCAATGGTTAATTACCCTTCATGTAAAAATGTGCCCCCTATTTCTATTCTGCATTTGTCTAGTTTCAACTTCCAGCCACGGGACCTTGTTGTCTGCGAGATTAAAGAGGCTTTTCTTACCGAATTTTTCTTCCCCATGTAGGTATTTATAGACTGATCAAGTCACCCCTTAATCTTTTCAATGTAAAGCTAAATGGATTGAGCTCCTCCAGTCTCTCACTATTAGGCCTGCTTTCTAATCCCTTAATCATTCTCGTGGCTCTTCTCTGAACCTTCTCCAAAACTGCAACATCCTTGCTGAAGTGTGGACACCAGAACTGGATGCAGTATTCAAGCACTGCTTGCACCCCCCCCACCCACCAAGCTAAAATAACCTCTCAGCTCCTACTTGAGATTCCCCTGTTTATGCATCCAAGGATCACATGAGTTTTTAGCCACAGCGTCACACTGGGAGCACATTATCCACCAAGACCCCCCCAATCTTTTTCAGAGTCCCTGCTTCCCAGGATAGCATCCCCAATTCTGTAAGTATGGCCCGTATTCTTTGTTCCTAGATGTATGACCTTACATTTAGCCATTGACATTTACGAGGAGAGGCTGAGGGAACTGGGGTTATTTAGTCTGCAGAAGAGAAAAGTGAGGGGGGATTTGATAGCAGCCTTCAACTACCTGAAGCAGGGTTCCAAAGAGGATGGAGCTCGGCTGTTCTCAGTGGTGGCAGATGACCGAACAAGGAGCAATGGTCTCAAGTTGCAGCGGGGGAGGTCTAGGTTGGATATTAGGAAACACTATTTCACTAGGAGGGTGGTGAAGCACTGGAATGGGTTCCCTAGGGAGGTGGTGGAATCTCCATCCTTAGAGGTTTTTAAGGTCAGGCTTGACAAAGCCCTGTCTGGGATGATTTAGTTGGTGTTGGTCCTGCTTTGAGCAGGGGGTTGGACTAGATGACCTCCTGAGGTCTCTTCCAACCCTAATATTCTATGATTCTATATTGAAACGCTTATCATTTGCTTGCACCCAGCTTAGCAAGCGATCCAAATCGCTCTGTATCAGTGACTTGTCCTCGTCATTATTCACCCTCAATCTTTCTGTCAGCTGCAGACTTGATCAGTGATGCTTTTATATTTTCTTCCAGGTCATTGATGCAAATATTAAACAGCGAAGGGTCAAGAAGAGATCCCCGCGGAACCCCACCTGTTCCATGAGCATTCCGTGTTTATAATTACATTGTGTGATCTATCAGTTAGCCAGTTTGTAAGCCATTTAACGTGTGCAATTTTGATTTTGTATCCTTCTAGTTTCTTAATCAAAATGCCATGCGGTACCAAGCCATATGCCTCACACGCGTCTAAGTGTACCACACTATGCCCTGTGTTAAGCAAACTTCTTTCTCACCAAAAAATATCAAGTTAGTTTGACAGGCTCTGTTTTCCATAAACCTGTGCTGACTGGCATTAATTACATTACCCTCCTTTAATTCTTTATTAATCAAGTCAGGTATCAGCCACTCCATTATCTTTCCTGGGATCAATGTCATTTGCCCTTTTAAAATATTAGCACAACATTAGCTTTCCTCTGGAACTTCCCCAGTGTGCCAGAAGTGATTTCTGACTGTCCAGAGAGTTAAATAGGTTACTGGGAGGTGTAGAACCTTCACTCCATCACGGGAGGGTTTTAAGAACAGGTTGGACAAACTCCTGTCAGGGATGGTCTAGGTTTACTCGGTCCTGCCTCAGTGCATAGGGCCGGACTAGATGACCTCTGTATTTCTATGATTCTGTGATTACAAATCAGCAGCCAACAGTCTGGAGCGCTCTTTAGCCGGTTCTTTCAGTACTCTTGGAGGCAAGTCGTCCAGACTTGCTGATTGAAAAATGTCGGATGTTAGTAGCTGCTGCGGAACATTTTCCTGAGTCATTGTAAAGAAGGGAAGCGACGTGTCCAGAGTCACACAGCAGAGCTGGGAATAAAAATCAGATCTCCTGGCTCCCAGTCCGGAGCTCTTCCCATTGGGCCACGCTACCTGTCTACTGGAGTCGTGGCAGACTGGGTAGCTGTGCACCTTCCCAGCACATCCCAGCCCTGGGGAGAGAGGGGAGCTCGCTCTCCGGGTCCCTGAGCTTTCCTCGTCTGCATGGCAGTGAGTTCAAAGAGCCCAGATCCTCTGCTTCTCCAGCGGGAGGAGTTTGATCCCAGCTCTCTCCCCGTTCAGGGTCTTCTCCTCAACCCCAGCCAGCTGGATTCCTGCTGTTTTCCTTCCACTGCTGAGTCCCTGGTCTCCCTTCTGGCTATGTAAAAGACCAGCCCCTCTTTCCCGGTCTCTGGGCATAGCACGCGGGCCCACTTCCGCCTCACTCCACCTGCTGGCTCAGGCAAACTGCCACAGCAGAACCGAACCAGCTCAACCCGCCACGCGGTGCCTCCCCCCCGACCCCGCGAACTGTCCCCAGCAGCCAAACCCTGCCTCCATTTTCTGGGAGGCTTTTCATTACTACGGAGGAACAAAGTCCTGGGGGATCCCCCTTTAAGTTAATAATCATTCAGGCTGGCCGGGCGAGATAAAATACAATTCCAGCCGCGGCTTGTCGGCTGGCGCTTGTTCTGATGTTATTTAATCCATTTGAAGCCCGCTCTTCTGCAACCGCTTCCGTGTTAACGATAATAAATCATCGTACGCTGCAGCCAAATCGCATTGTTTTCTTCAGACTATTAAAGGCCCCTTTTGAAGGCTTCCTCCTATTAAAGAAGACAGATGGGGTAGGAGGGAGAGGCGCTGTCTCCGACAGGGGTGGGCAGCGGCCGGCGCTGAGCGCTCGCCCAGCAGAAGCCGGTAAGAGCGGCACGGCGCCGGCAATTGTCTTGGCGAGCCAGGGATGGGTTGGCAGGGGGCTGTCCCAGTGTTTCAAACTGCCCCCAAGTCAATGGACGAAGGCAGCGTGATTCCCTGCTTTTAGCGGAGAGGCTGGGGCATGAAGGGATCTGGCGGCCAAGGGTGCTGCGGAGGCCCCAGCTAGGAGAGTAGGGGCAGGACCTTGGATGGAAAGGCTGGAGCCGGGGGGCTAGCCTCCCCAAACAGGGGGGGTTCACGTGCCGCCCAAGTGGACATCCTGGTTATCTGCCTTCCATGCGCAGTTCCACTTCCCTGGCTGCCAGGACAGGCCCTGGCAGTCTCCAGGCGCTGGCTGCAAGCGGCACGCATCTCAGCCGATGGCGTCGTTCATTTCCCGCCCTGGTTTCTAGCGGGGTTTGTTGGCAGGGCCGCGGGGGCCGGGCTCCCAGCTGCTGCATGGGGGCATAAGGGGAGGCCTGGCTGAGAGGGAAACGTTCCAAACCTTCCCTGCCAGGCAGGTCTGGGACCCTTTGCAAGGAGCAATCAGCCCATCTCCATCCTGCAGCCCGTGTCGCAGTGCTGAGAACATCGGCCCCGACCCGCACGTGAACACACCCACACATACTAACATATTCCACATCCTCAGTGTGATGGTGCGGGACTCACCCCTGAGGCACCTCCTGCTCGTCTTTCCGGGGAATCAGCTCGCCAGCCGTTGGAGGGCCCTCTGCAAGCCAGTGTCTCACTTGCCGCCAGGCCCCCCCCTCGTGTCCCTCCTGGACCCCGGTGCCCTTCTTTCTGGGATGCTGCCCCCCTGGCAGTACCCCCCATAGTCTGGCTCTCCCCTCCCAGGGACCCCCACCCACTATCCCCACCTTGCCTCAGCCTATGGGCTACTGCCAGTCACTATCAAGCCCCCATTCCCTGGGGCAGACTGCAGTCTGTATTAGCCAGTCATCACAGGCAAGGGGGGTTTGGACCTGCTGCCTCTGCAACCTCAGTACCCCATTTGGCCTTAGTCTAGCCCTGCAGCCTGGGGGTTTCCAGGCCAGAGCTCCCCAGCTCCTCTGGCCTTCCCCAAGCCCTACTCCACTCCAGGTACCTTCTGCAGCCAGGTTCATCCCTCTCTGCATTCAGAGAGAGACTGTCTGCTTCAGGCCCAATGCCCTCTTATAAGGGCCAGCTGGGCCCTGATTAAACTGGCCACAGCTGTGGCTACTTTGCCAATCAGCCTAGATTTCCCAGTTGCCGCCCTCTCCCAGGGCTGTTTCAAGCCCCTCAGGGCAGGAGCGGGGTAGCTACCCCGCTACACTCAGCCTTGCACACCCTCGCATGCACCCAGGCTCTTCTGCGCACACGCAAGGAAAGAGCCATCAAGACGCTAAACCCTCACTGCTCCTCCAGCTTTTCCAGACCTAGGCCCCCACACCTCAGTCTGGCTCTGCAGCCTCCCCCTTCCCCAACAGCTTGGCCGACGCCCCTCCATCCTGCCCTGCAAAACTTCCAGTTATTCCAGTCCTGCCCCCACAGCTCTGCCAATATCCCTGCACCACGGCCCTTCTGCTCCCCCCGGCCTTTCCCCCCTTCCAGCCCAATTCTGAGCCTCGCCTGAGCAGACCATAAATCACGGCCCGCTGGCTGGTGGTTTGCATCGTGACACGGACTCACTGGGCCTTGCGACCGTATTTGTTTGCCGGTCTGCAGAGGAGACCGGCCAGCAGGCTGCTAACTAGTCATCAGTCCCGTAGTGAGATGAATAGCATGGGAAGAGGAAGCTGTTTGGGAAGCATGCAGGAGACAAGCTGAGCAGCAGGAACTAAGGCAAGGAGAGTGTTTCCCAGCCCAGAGATAAGGGGATCTTGCTCAGATAGGGGCACCACCAGAGTGGTAGAAAGAGTGATCGAGGCAGCACCATTGATCCCAAAGCACTTTATTTTCGGGGGAAGCTCTCCGGCCCATGTTAAATGGGAGGCCAGACGAGACGAACACAACGGTCCCGTCTGGCCTCGGAATCCACGAATCTACTCTCTGCATTCACGTGGCGCCAGAGAAATGCAGCCTCCTCTGGGGCGAAGCACAACATCCAACAAGGGAGGACATTTTGCGTCCTATTCTGCTGGGATGCCCACGCAGAGCCGAGGAGGCTGCCTTTACAAGACCCACGGGGCAGCAAACCGCCCAGAGCTCAGTTTATCTGTCCTGGACAGACGAAAGGCCGATGAGACCTGGGGGGGTGGCAAGGGGATTTAAATCTGGGTTTGCGGGGCGGCTGCCTAGCTCCACGCCGATGCTCAGACTGCTGAGCCAGCCCGGGAAGGAAGAGATAGAAGGAATAAAAGAGAAGGCATCTCCTTATCTGAGCCGCACGCTGGGGCCCTGCCTTCCACACCAGCGGCTGGAGGAAGCAGAGGCTGGAAACATGAAGAGCCGGATCTCCTGAGCCATGGAGCTCATCAGATAAAGGCCTGTCAAATCCCTGACGAACAAGACTGGAGCACAAGGCAGTTTATTTCTGCCTGAGATAAGGCGCTGGGGCAGGCGAAGGGGCGGCGGGGCCGAAGGAGGGCGTGGAGGCGGTTTCATCCAGCAGTTAATTAATTTGCCTCCCGCGTTTGCGTAATGAACTTTGATAATTGCCGGTGGTAATTACCCTTTCAGTCATATTGTTTGCTTGTAAGACATGGGCCCTGTGATAGCAAACGAGCTGGGGGAGGGACCCGGGGTTGGATGCCATCGAAGGGCAGCGAAGAGCCTGGCTCACGCCCCCACCTGTCGCCCGAAGCGCCTGGCTGGGGGGGAAGGCAGGAGGGAAAGAGAGACAGAGAGAGGAGGCGGCACCTCACGCCCAATATACACCCACAGCCAGTCCACACACCCACAGATGCATTCCCAGAGCACCCCCCATTCTGAACCCCAATAGCCCGAGCCCTCGTACATCTCACCCCTCTACCCCCACCAGCCCTTCCTCCCTGCTCCCCACAATTATAATAACACCCGGCTCTCCCCCCGCCCAGTGCCCCACTCCACCCGGACCCACACAGCCTACGCATCTCCCATGCCGTGACTGCCGCCTCCCCGTCACCCCGGATGTCCTGTGCCCAGAGCGCCCCGGCTGTAAATCTGCTGAAGTCAGTGGAGTTTCCCCGGGGATGACTTTGGCTCCCGGAGGGTTTGTTGGCTCCAGTGCCGGCCAGTCTGTATGTCAGACTGGCCCCATATGGAAAGAAGGGATATCGAGGCAGCTAAGAGCGGCCCCCGGGCAGTCACCGGTGGATCTGCCGTATGCCACCCCATGCTGGCAGAACCGAATCTCCGTCGCAGGGAGGCCGAGGTGCTCCCACCCAGCATGGGAAGCGGGGAGGCGACCCAGCCCGCCGGACCTGCTGTCCAGTGCGTGGGACCCGTTCCGCCCCCCACCCCACCCCCGATGCTGGCTCTGCGGGCCGGAGACTTGACGCCATGTTCCCTCCAGGGAGTGACTGCCGTTTGCATGGCCAGGCCTAGCTACAGACAGCCAGGCCCTGCACCCGCCGGGGAGCAGGAGAAATGGCGAGCCAGGGCCAGCTTCCAGGAGAGACCTCGTTTGGCCCAGGACATTAGTGGAGCAGGACACCAGGAACGCAGGCTGGGGCCAGGCTCCGAGCGCACAAACTGCTCTCTCCGCACGCTCAGGAGAGATCTCAGCTCCGTCCACCCGCCGCCTGGCTTCTTGCTAATGCAGCGCGCTCCTCTCAGCCTCGCCCGGCGCGCCAAGCCCAGCCGGTGGGGAGAGCTAAATAATAAACCGGCGCAGAGGGAGCGGGGAACGGAGCGGCGGAGGCGAGAGGTGATTCCAGATGAGATCCGGTTCGGCGCTTTTAGAGGCATAGGGTCAGAAGCAGAGCAGCCAACGAGGAAGCAGGAGTCCCTGCCCTGCGCGGGGTGGGAGGATGGAGTCCACGAGATGGCTTTTATCCCGATTAATTCAGGGGCCTTCACCTCTCAGGAGGGCCAGACTGACACTGATCAGTGGTGTGTGACGTGGCCCCCAGCCTCCCATCACGTCCCCCCCCACCCCCAGGTACAAGCTTTGATTTCAGCCTCGGCTCCTTCCGCCACGCTCCGCTGCCTCCCACCACGCTCCACAAACTCTGTCCTAGCTTCCTGCCCCGTCCCATTTCCAGCTGTCCTGCCCTCAGCGTCAGCGCCCGGAGCCTGTCCAATCAATCACTGTCACCCGAACACGTCGGGGTCCTTGACGGGCACCCGGTGTGGGGGAAGGATATTCTGCCGCAGCAGAGACAAGGTAGCTCCTAAACGCACAGCAGCTGGGTCTTACCCCGACAGCTACACAAGCCCACAACAGATGCTGGCCAGCCAGTGTCTCCTGCTGGGAGGGGCCCCAGGTCTGTAAGGGTGGGGCTGTTTTTCAGCACCTTAGAAAACACACAACACACACACGCACCTCAGCCCATTCCAGACACACACATCACAGCTAATCCTAGACACACACAGCAACAAACACACTGCTCTGGACACACATCATAGCTAATCCCAGACACAGACAGCAATAAACACACTGCTCTGGCCACACACATCACAGCTAATCCCAGACAGACACAGCAACAAACACACTGCAGCTCATCGCAGCCGCACACAGCTGCACCCATATCACAGGCTAATCCCACACACACACACACACACCACAGCTAATTCTGGACACACACATCACAGCTCATCCCAGACACACACAGCAACAAACACATCGCAACTCATCCCAGATACACACACAGAGCAACACACGCCTTGCAGCTCATCATGCACACAGCCGCACCCAATTCGCAGCGCGCGCACACACACACACACACACACCCCTAATCCCAGACGACTCATGAGTCAGTACAACCACCACAGTTGGCTCTATTCCACCCAAGACACAGGAGAACATCCAACAACGCACCTCTCAGGGCGGGGTCTGAGCTCCACCTAGTTGCAAGGTGTGAAAATAGATTTGGAAAACGAGGAAAACGAGCCATGCCCGTTGGCGGTGAAA
This sequence comes from Macrochelys suwanniensis, assembly GCA_033296515.1. Classification (NCBI taxonomy): domain Eukaryota; kingdom Metazoa; phylum Chordata; order Testudines; family Chelydridae; genus Macrochelys; species Macrochelys suwanniensis. Next base: position 7,920,804 of record CM065799.1, read on the forward strand.
ACTCAGAGAGGCCCGGGCGAAAACCCTGGACCCCTCAGGTGCTTAATACCCGAACTCACCTTCAGCTCGAACCCCCATCTTTGCAAGAGGCGGTGCCTGCCCCCTGGAACGGAACCCCCGCAGAGGGTCAGTTCTGCAAAGGGCCCCCTGTTTTCGGACTAAACCAAAACACCAAAGTTTGGGGATGTGGAAAGGTGAATCTGGTTCCCAGCTTCATGGCGGGAGCCCACCTCGCTCCCTCAAGTGTTGCCCTCCCCCTGACATTTCAATCAAGGTCTTTCCCCGGCCCCCACAGTCCCAGCGGGACGCCGGCCACTAGGGAAGCAGGAACAGTGTTGACGATTTTCAGCGTCGGCAATCGGTGTTTCTGGAGGCTTGGGGGGCCGCAGAGCCGTTCACCTGGAGATCAGCAGCTCAAAGCCAGTGCCTGCCGATGGCTGGGTGGCTCAGACACTGGATTCCAGCTAGTCCCCAGTGGGTTGGTCTTCAGCAGTCCCAGAAAGGAGCCCAGGGATCGAATGGGTCGTGGCTGGGCCCTGGACATCTCATGAGAGGATCCACGGAAGGTAGGGCAAGAAGCAATGGGCGTAATCTGCAGCCAGGGCGATGTTAGGAAAAACTTTCTAACTCTCAGGGGAGTCAAGCTCTGGACCAGGCTCCCAAGGGAGGTGGTGGAATCCCCATCACTGGAGGGTTTTAAGAACAGGTTGGACAAACCCCTGACAGGGCTGGTCGAGGTTTACTGGTCCTGCCTCCACGCAAGGGGCTGGACTAGGTGACCCCCTTAAGATCCCATCCAGCCCTACGGTTCTATGGTTCTATGAGTAGGGTGACCAGATGTCCCGATTTTATAGGGACAGTCCCGATTTTTGGGTCTTTTGCTTATACGGGCTCCTATTACCCCCCACCCCCTGTCCCAATTTTTCACACTTGCTGTCTGGTCACCCTATCTATGAGTCTGTGATCCACCCAGCTCAGAGGAGGGGCAGGCAAAGCAGAGGAAGCTTCTTCCGCTGGCGGTGCCCGTGGCTGTATCCCTACTAGAGAGACGCTCCCCAGAACCGTGAAGGAGGTGGAGAGCCAGGGCCGCCCCCCAGCTCCGAAATCCAACCTCTTTCTCGTGTCTGGGCAGCTGGCTCCCTCCATTTTCAGTGCGCTCCCCGTGACATTTTTCAGGGCGGATGATACAGATTGGCCAGCTGCTTGCGGGTCTGAAAGGTCAGCGTATTGCCTCACTCGTCGCCTTCGGTGGGTATAAATCCACATCAGGCTGTCACCGAGAGTCGCTCAGTCGGAAAATACCTGCTTGGAATTGGTGACGCTCCAGCCGGGACGGTGAATATTCTGAATCTTAATTGCAGGCAGGGGAGCAGATGCAAAGGGGCAGGGGGGACGGATATGGGGGCTGCAGAGTAAGGGGGGTTCTCCTAAGAAGCAGCTGAATGACGGCTCTGGCATGTCAAGATTTCTTCACCGATGTAAACACCTCCCACGCTGCTTGGGTGAGACCTTTTCACCCTGCGCTGGATCATCTGCTGACCCATCTCGATGGCCGTCATCACCGTAGGAGCCCCGTGCTGAGCCAAGGGGAGTTAGGCACCAAAATACCTTTGAGGATCGTGGCCGCCCAGTCCCTCACCAAAGTGAGGCCTGTTCATTGCTACAACCTGCTGGTGGTGCCCAGCTGCTTCTAGCCCCAGCGGGCTCCTGTGGTTCCGATTAGTCCCCGTGCCACAGACACCCAGGCCATTAACCTTTTCATTGCTGGATAAATATAGCCCTAGGGGAGCGAGCCAGGCTGGAGCTCTTGAGAAAAAGCCTGTTCTCTCCCCCGTGTGTATATGGGCAGGGGGCAGGATTTTGAAGACTCACGGGGGTTCGGGCTTAAGGTTCTAAGAGGGCGCCCCAACTTTGGGGGGGCTTCTCTGAATGGAGCCCCTGAACCCTCTGGCTGACCCCCTCCCTGTTCTCCCGTCACATGCTCATTTGCCTGGTGATTTTGGAGCTGACGCAGACTGCGAAGGGAGTGGAAGAGCTGGGTGTGTGTGTGTGTGCGCGTGTGTGTGTGCGTGCAGACAGGTGCATAGATACATGCATGTTTGCATGTAAGTGATGTGTATACGTCTGTACGTGCATGGGAGTGTGCTTACGTGTGTATGTCCATCTGTGTGTACGGGGGGTGTGTGTGTACACGTGTGTGTATGCAGCTATGCACGCGCATGGGTGTGTGTGCCTATGTGTATGCATCTGGGGGGCACAGTGCTGAAGCCAGGGAGCAGCAGTGCCGTACGTGGGCATCACCACCAGCCTGTTACCGGCTGGGCCAAGGAACCAGGGCTGTCATGGCTGAGGCTGCCGTTAAACCCATAAAATTCAAAGGATCCTGGATTCTTGTTTCGCCTTCTTCTCCCCCCCCCCCCTCCGGAAGCTGGACTAAAAATAGCAGCGAGCGTTTGTGAAGCGTGCTCTTTGCCCCCGGCCCGCGGGGAGCGGATCTGCTCTGGGAACCGCTCGGGAGAGAAAAGACCGAGGGGAAAGTCTCTTAATGAAGTGAACACTTCACGCTGCCGGAGCCCCACCTGCTCCAGCTTCCCAGTGCAGGCCTCAGCCCCAGTCTCTGTCTGTGCTGCAGTCACACGCAGCGCCTCTGACAGCAGCCGGCTCGGGGTCTGATCTGGGGCTCACGGGCACCCAGGGCTTCATTCACCCAGGGTCTGAGCCTCAGAGCATAACACGGGCTAGAACTGAACCCAGCTCTTGCTTTACGCCCCCTTTTCGGCAAAGCTGGCCGTGTACAGAGCTAGGCTCCAGGACTCGGAGGTTCTATTCCCAGCTGTGCCACTGGCTGGCCGTGCCTCAGTTTCCCCATCCATACCCTGGGGATAACCATACTGCTCTGCCCCACCAGGGGTGCTTGAAGGAAAATTATTATGCATAGAGATTTTGGGGGGTTGAGAGGGGCAAAATATGGGTGCCCAGATACAGCAGTGACGGGCGCATTATAGCACCGGGGCGGGGCTGTGATTAGAAGCGGGAGAATACCTGGCCTGCTACCTCCACCCCAGCTGCAGCTGGAACAGGCAGCCAAGTGTGGCCTGGATTTCTTGCCGCTTGGCCACTGCCCACACTTCGACTACCGCTCGCCTAGCAACACGCCTAGCAACCTCACAGCTGGTTCAGGATCAGGCCTGGGGCGGGGGTGGCGGGGGGGATGCGAGATCTGCATCACGCCCCCTAACGGGAGCCCGGCTTGCCGTTTTCCTCGTGCATCAAAGCAGGCTGGGCCCAGCTTCTGAGAGGGAGAAATGGCCCAGGCCGGGGGGAGGGGGGCAGGAGTCGAACCAAAGCTACAGCCTACTGGGAAGGGATCACTATATGGAGCTAGGGATGAGGGCCCAATCCTGTGATGTCTTTGTGGGTACCAGGGACCAGGCTCCTGGCAGGATTGGGTCCTTGCAGATGCAGAAGGGAGAGGAGCAGCTCTCATGTTCTCTTCGCAGTTGATCAAGGTGGGTTGATCGTTTCCCCAGGGAAGAAAAGGAAACACACAAGCCCCCATCCTGAGAGTTCCAGTCAATGTCTTTGTTGGTGGGGGGGGGGGGTACTCAGCAGCTCCCAGGATCGGGCCCCCGGGTGGGCCAGGCCTGTGCAGACAGGAGACAAGGGGGAAGCAGCTGCCACGCTTGTCCCTGCAACTGATCAAGGTCATTCAATAATTTTCCGCCGTGGTGTGTGTTCCTTGGGGAGCGTACGTGGGCACAGCCCCACCGCAGGCAATGAATGGCTGGATCAGGCCAGCCGAAATGAGCATGTGTGGGCGCAGGGTACTTTCCACTTCTCTCTCCCCAGAGCGTCTTTCAAACAGAGCCGGCCGGGAAATGAGGTTCCTGTCCAGTGAAAACTTACGAGAAAGCTAAAAACGTTTCCCGTCCCAAATGTGATGACCAGGTGACATCTCAAAAATGTTCACCCACTGAAAATTGAAAAAGAAACATTGGGGGGTTTTTTTTTGCGTAAGATCAATTAAAATGTTGTATTTGGATCGTTTCAAAATGTTTCGTTTTGCTGGCAACCATTTTTGATTTTAAAAGACTTTTGTGTCGCTGAAATTTTGAACTGACCGGTCGTTCCGAAGGGGGAAACTTGGAATTTTTCGTTTTGAAAATGGCGCTATGAAACGCTTCGCCAATTTTGAAACTGTTTTTTCCCCCCCGAAAATTTTCCAAGTTGAAAAATGTATCGAAACCCGCCCTTTCCCATAGACCTTTTCGGTTTCGACGCACTGGTACTTCCCAATGAAAAACCTTTTGTCAAAACATTCCCACCTAGCTCAATTTTCAGACAAGACGGGGCTAAAAGGTTAACGAAGTACATTCATTAATGACACTGATGAGTGAATACAGCAATAATGGATTCATCCACCCCACTCAGTGCAAGGTCTCAGCAGTCCCATGTCACAGCGAGAGGGGGAAGGAAACTGAGTCGCGTTGGTCATTATGGGATGGCTAAGGCTATCCTGCACACCTGTGTGTCTGTGAGGGTGCCGGAGCACATTTGTGTGAGGGTGTGGGGCTGTGTGTGTGCAGGAGGGTGTCGGAAGATGGGTGGGTGTGTTTGTGTAAGAGGTGAAGGAGTCAGTGTGTGTGGCAGAGTACAGGCACTGGAGTGTGTGTGCAAAGTGTGTGTGTGTGCATGAAAGTGTATAGAACAGCCGGGACGGTGCAGGAATGTGTGTGAGGGAACAGAAGCCATCGTACGTGTGTGCGAATGATGGTGTGTGAGGGGCAGCGGGTGTGGGGGGACGGGGGGTGCGTGCGGTGAGGCAGTGGGAGCATGCTGCGCGTGTGAGGGGCAGAGCATGAGTGTGTGCGTGTGGGGGCAGTGTGTGCGTGTGTGGGTGTGTTTGTGAGGGGCAGATTGTGCGTATGTGTGTGTGAGGTGCTGTGTGTGTGGGGAGGGCAGTGTGTGTGTGTTTGTTGGGGCAGCCTGTCTCTGCCCCACTCCTTTCCCAACCCCCCCACAACCCACACTTAGCGCCCAGCCCTGGGAGCATCTGGAGCCGGCAGCAACACCAGATTCTTGGCAAGGGAGACGGGAAGAGGGAAGCGATGGAGCAAAAACAATAACAGAAGAATCCCGGGGAGCCGGGCCAAGGCTCTGCGCTCGCTGCCTTGGGGGGGGAGGGGCCCGGGTGGGGGGGAGGGGAAGGGGGGGTCCGACTGAGGCTTTGACAGGGGCCTGCACAGACACTCCGCCCAGCACCCCCCGTGCCCGTCGGGAGCCCTCCAGAGGGGCTGGAGCTCCCTTGGCTGGTCTCCAAAGGGGGAGGGGTGCAGAGCCGTGTCCAGCGGAGACCGGGGTGCAGCTGCTGGGTAGGGCCCCCGCCTGCGCCCGCACCCGGGGATCCCATAGAACGTCTGTCCGGGTCCACGGAGGAGCCAGGGCTGGGCCTGGAGCGAGGAGAAGAGAGGCTGGGCGCTGTGGGGGGAACCAGGGGGGTCATTCCCCTCCATCCCGGCACCTGGGACGGCCGGGGAGGGGAGTCACAGAGACGGGGTGGGACACGGGGTCCCCAAAGAGCATCCGCGTGGGGGATGGATCATGGAAATGACAGCAGGACGGCTGCGCTTTTGCCATGGCACGCAGAGACACGCACTCATACGCACGCGTGCGCACTCACGGACACTTGTGCGCACTCACGGACACGCATGCCCATGCTCAGTCACAGGCACTCACCCTCACCAAGTCACCCCCGGATACGCAGCCACGCACTCACACTTGCTCACGATGCTGGTGGGGAGGGGCCGGGGGCGATGGTGAAACACTGGCCGAATTCAGAAAACACCCTGGGGAACTAGCTGCTTCCCGCACCCTCGCAGTTCTGGCCCTGGGGAGGGAGACGTGAGGCCAAGGGGTCACCGTAGGAGGTGGGCAGGACCTGGGTGGGGAGACAAAGGAACCCAGCCAGTGCTCTGGAATCAGCAGCAGCAGCAGGAATTATTTGACTGTTGTTACGGGGGTTGGCCGGTGAATGGCTCATGGCTCGTGAATGGCTCATGGCGGGGCCAGAGCCCAAGGCTCTTACCCGGCTTGTGCCCAGCCCCGACACAAGCAAAATGCCCGTTGCCATCAGTGCTGGGACCGGCCGGCGCCCGGCCTCCCGGAGACCCAGGCCAGGCCTAGCTCAGACCCCCCGGCCCTGGGCGACTTGCCCGCGGGCAGCGCCATGCGAAGGGGGTGGCGGGTGGAGATCGATGCTCAGAGGCGGGGAAGGGATGTGGGGGGAACCGACAGCGGACGTGAAAATAAGGAGCAGCTGGAGGGTGGGATTTTCAAACGCGCCTCACTAGTGACTCAGGAGCTGAGACACCGGGAGACGCGCGTGACTTAGGTGCTGTGACAGATTCCCCGCCTCTCCCCGGGCACCTACGGGGCTGCTCCTGCAGCCGATCACGGCTGAGGGAGACTCCCCCAGGTTTCAGTGGGTCAGGCCCTGGATTGGGTCATTGCCGGGCCCCTGAGCCAGCCAAGCCGGCCCTCTGTCCCCACGGCCCTCCGGACCCGCTGCTGGAAAAACACACACATATTCACACACACACGCGTGCGAGGGAGAAATAACCGGGCGGGACGGGGCGCGGGAGGAGGCAGGTTGATAATTGGCCTTTGCAGCCTGCTCCCCAGTTTTGGCAGCCCCCTGCCCCAGCGGAGGGGACCCGTCAGTGCGTTTTCTCCAGGCAGCGGGTGGCCGATCTCCATGTTCAGACACCGCCAGGCATGACACGGCCCCCGGTCCCGCGTGCCCTGCTCCAGCTGCAGGACAGGCGCCTGGCGCTAAGTGCGGCAGGCCTGGGGGAAGAAGCTTCCTTCCCGGGCAGGGCATTCCCCGGTCATCCGCTCTGGGGATTCGTGCGCTTTCCTAGGGTCACTGCTGGAGACAGGACCCTGGGCGGCACGGAGCATGGCGCTGGGCCAGTCTGGCAGCGTTCCCACGGAGCAGGCCCCCAGGTCACTGACGTCCATTGTCACTAGCTCTTCCCACACCACTTGCACATGCAGACATGACATTGGCACGCACGCTGGCCGGTCCGTCGCCCCCGCGTCACGGGCTGCCAAGCCAGGTAGGCCACTGCCCAAAATGATCGTCAGCCCGGCAGGGGCATCGAACCGGGTCTGAATAACCGGTGTGTGTGGGAGCCAGAGCATGGCAGCCTCCATCAGAGACCCTGCCCCTGGGAATCAGAAACCGGCAGCTGGAGATTATACATGATATGTGGGCTGCGGACAAACCCCATCCACGTTTCACATCTATATTGTGACCTGAGCGTACTTGCGCAGACAACACCTGCACCCCAAAGAGCACAAATGCACATGCAGGCAATACACACTTACACTACACATTCACACCATGCACACGCAACACACACTCACACTGTGCCATGCAATCTACACATCCATACAACAAATACACCCTGTGCAACACACACTGATACTGTACCATGCAACCTATACAATCACATAACAAATACACCCCATGCAACCCATACTGTGCCATGCCATGTATTGAACCACACAATACATCCTGTGTAACACACCCCCATACTGTACCATGCAACCTACACCACCATATAACAAATACACCCTGTGTAACACACACCCATACTGTACCATGCAACCTATACAATCACATAACAAATACACCCCGTGCAACCCATACTGTAGCATGCAACCTACAGAACCATACAACAAATACACCCTGTGTAACGCACACTCAAGCGACACATGTGCATATCCATGCCGCACCCGGGCATCCAGCCCTCCAACACTCATGCTGAGTTAAGGCTCGTTTGGTTGGCAAGGAGCCGTGGCAGCAGCTTCAGGTGCCCGCGTGCCAGGGAAGTCAGGGTCCATGGAGCCCCATCCACTCGCAGGGGGCTGGGGGAAGCAGTGACACAGACAAAGGCTGCATCCATTCCCTGCAGCGGGAGGAAGGCAGGCGCCCTCGGCCCAACTCTCCCCCCCGCCCGCCCACTTCCCTCACCTTCTCCTCTAAATGCTTCTTAAATGCGGAGGAAAGGGATCGATCAGGCTGTCCCATTCACAGCCGCTAAGCAGTAATTCCAGGTGGTGGGCTGCCCTCGCTGGGCAGACGGCGTCCACCGTGCTGGGATCGATTGCCCCAGCCCTGCGTCTGTCCGTAGCCCTGGGCCCTGCCCGGGAGCCCACCCGACCAGCCACTGGGGAGGAGGAGGCTGGTGCCCGCAGGATCAAGGGGCCCAGGGGCTTTGCAGGAGTTTGGGGTGACTAAGGAGCGGGGACTAATCCGAGGTGTAGGCCAAAGACAGCTGCAAAGATTTCAGGGAGGGGAGGCCTGCACCTGTGGGGAGCTTGGCCCAGTTTGAACAGTGCAGAACCCTTGCCCCAAAAGTATGGGGTTATTAGGGGGGTTGGGGTCTGAGTTCAGCCATGTCACCCACTGGCAAGAGGCAGAGGAGACCAGCATGTCCCCCCTCCAGTTCCTACGCTTAGGGGCAGCCCGGGGGCTCTGTACGCTGCCCCCGCCCCAAGCGTCGGCTCTGCAGCTCCCATTGGCCAGAAACCGCGGCCAATGGGAGCTGCGGGGTGGTGCCTGTGGACGGGGCAGCGTGCAGAGCTGCCTGGCCGCGCCTCTGCAAAGGAGCCAGAAGGGGGACATGCTGCTGCTTCTATGAGCTGCTTGAGGTAAGTGCTGCCTGGAGCCTGCACCCCTGACCCTCTTCCCTCCGTGCCCCAGCCCCCCGCCCCAGCCCTGATTCCTTTCCCGCCCTCCGAACCCTCTCGACAAGAACATTTGCGTACCTTGCTCTACGCAGCAGAGGAGCAAGTGTCTGCATGCTGCAAAGGGGCTGGTTGGAGAACTGAGAAGTGGGTCCATGAGGAGCCGGAGTCCATGGGGAAGACCCTATAACTCAGTGACAGCAGATTGGTGGCAGGGGATTGCCCTGCAGTTTACAGATGTGTTAGCATGAGCATTTGACCAAAGGATTTGATACCCCCCACCCCGCCCCTGGGAGAAATGGAAGCAGTCTGGGATTTAGTGCTGACGTATTTAGACTAATGTCAAGAATGGTACCTGGAGTTTTTGATTTGTGTGTGTGTGTGAGAGAGAGAGAGCATGTGGGTGATTGTGTGTGGGCGTGTGTCTAAGATTCTGCGTGTGTGTGTGTGACTGAGCATGTGTGAGAATGTGTGTCATGTGATTGTATGTGGCTGAGCTTCCGCAGGTCTATTCGGGGTTGTGTGTGATGTGCACGCGTGGTCCTAGGCGCAGAGCCGTTTGCGTTGGCATGTGTGATTGTGCAGGAGTGTGTCTGACGCAGCGCCATGTAGGCAGGGGACCGTGATTTCGTGTGTGTCGGAGCCAGCCTGCGCTTGATTGTGGGTGTGCTGCCCCTGTGCTTGTGAATGTGGGCGTGAGTTGGTGCGGGGGTGTCAATGGGTGTGATCTGGCATGTGCGCGTGATGGCGACTGACTATGGGTGTGATTTTGTGGCTGCGTTCAGGGGTGACTCTGTGTGTGTGTAACACTTAGACCAAAACCAACACATCCACCGCCGACAAGAAGAGCCCTGTTTCCAGCCACACTTAACCCGGAGGCAACTGTTTAGAAGAGGCTACAAACTGTGACCGCGTCACCGCTCATGCAAAGAGCCAGCAGATTGAACGGGAGCAGCGGCATTGGTCATTAATACCCTGACAGCCCTCAGTCCCTTGGAATTGGATGCAGCTCCTGCCGCTGGCGGACCAATATCAATAATGCTGGTTTATTGAACAGCTCCGGGCGGCGATTTCTCTCCCCACGCCCGGCCCTGTTCAAAAGACTTGTGATTCTCCGGCGTTCGGTGTGGCAAATTGTTCCACCCATGCCGCGCCAGCCGCTTCCAGCTGCTCCCGAACCTGTCTCTTAAATCACAGCTCACCGGGCAGCCCCAGCTCTGCTGGAGTTCAATTTTGCTGCGGTGATTACAATTTAAAAAGCAGCTCCCCTGACCATTCAATCAAAATGAAATTGACGGGGGTGGGGGGAAGGAATTTTCTCCTCCGGATGCCGCTTCTCTTTTTTTTAAATGTTTGTTTAATTATGCTAAAGGCGGCCGCGGATCCCACCGCGAGGGGCTGAGAGGGACTGTCAGGGTGGGGGAGGGAGATAAATAAATGCTTCTCAGAGGCCATCGGGGATCCCAGGGTGTGAGGAATGACTGGTGAGATGCTGGGCCGGCGGCACGCACCTGTCTTAGCAACCCCATGGAGGCCTGTCTTTTTAGAGAGGCGGGATTTTCTCTAGGGCTACAGTGAAGAACATTGCTCTCTATAGCCCGCATGGAGGACTAGATGGTTACATGGAAGACAGTAAAAGTGGTTATCCGCAGTGCAGCACGGGCATAAAAGTTCCAGGGCAGGCTTGTTCCTGCCCACCCCACATAGGGGCTGGATCAGAAGCATATCGAGTGGGGTGGTCAGAGCACATAGAGGGTAGCCCTCCACTGAGCACATAGAGGCTTGGAGCACCAGCCCCACTGCTGCTGTGAAGGTCTAGGTGACCAGGTAATGTGGTGTAAGGACAAGTATGCAGCGTCTATAGGTTTGTCATCCCCCTGCAACTGGGGCAGGGCTGTTTGGCTCCGGATTCATTCCCAGCTGTGGGTTTGGGTGCCAGTCGGTTTCCAATGCAGCAGCACCAAAATCTTGCTGCTGTTCCCAGGAGACTGCTCCTGACCTGGCATTTCACGCTGCTGCAGTAATCTCGCCCGGCACTTAGGGTGACCAGATGTCCCCAGTTTATAGGGACAGTCCCAATATTCGGGGCTTTGTCTTATATAGGTGCCTATTACCCCCCTACCCCAGTCCCGACTTTTCACACTTGCCATCTGGTCACCCTGCCTGCACTCCTAACCTCCCCCCATCCCTTGAACGTGCCCCAAGGGGCAGAGGCAGTGCAGATATTCCTCCTGCACAAAGTTAGCTGGGCTCCAGCACAGACCGTACTCACGGCTCAGGCTGGGGATGTCGGGGAGTCTCTATGTCCAAACTGGCTGGCAGCCGCCGGCCCTTCCCCAGTGGAGGCTGCGGCCATGGGCAAGCAGGTGGGTGAAACTGACACACAAAGGCGCTGCCCAGAGCAGCGAGTAACAATCAGACGTTCTGATTCCCAGGCCTCTTTATGCCATGAATGGGGGAAAATGGCCCCCTGAAAATACCCAAACAGACCATACTGGGCATGCACGGGCCCTTCTTCCAACTCGTGGTGCAGGGGGCAGATTGGGCGTGTGGCCAGAGCTCATAGGGGGCCACGGGAAGCAGAGCATAATTTAGAGCCGCCCCGAGGCTGCTCTAACTTACATCTGAGGTGGTACATGGCCCTGAACAACTGGTGCACAAAGCGGTCTTTAAGCCACCCCCCTCCCCCCTTTCCATGCCCCAAGTGCAGGGGTGGAGTGACTGCGAATCAGACCCATAGTGTATCTCCCCCCTGCCTATTTGTGATAGATGGGATGGTGTCAGATTAGTGCAGACGGGGTTACACAGCTCTAAGGGCTCACAGCTCGAGGTTTCCCCAGCTGTTCCCTTCTCCTTTCCCAGAAGTAGCAAATTCCTGTGCCCATGCTCCCTGCGCAATGGTGTAGTCAACACAGTGAGGCTTTCCGATAGTCACAGACAGCACATGGTCTTTGGCAACATAAAAGGGCAGAAAATTTCAGGGCCGTTACCCAGCGGTAATTAATGACACTGTAAGAGCGGCGAAAGGGAAGAGACCCACACAGCTAAATGAGCTCACCAAGTAACTCCAGGGCTAATATTATTACTTACTTCACTGAACTAAGTAATATTCTAGAATTACACATTAGGGCCTTATATTTCTGGGCTCAATAGGAATCCATGCGCAATTAGACACCTCAGATCTCTAACATCAGTCAACTTCCTGCAGGAGCACATGTTCTACCACACTGTAAAAGCAGCACATGGCAATCAACAGTGGCAGCGAGGGAAGGACTGCGGAAACGCCAGCCTTAGAACTGAGAACGTTTTAGAACCCTGCAGGTGGCTGGGCTGGCAGAATCTAGAACCTTGGAGAACTAGATGTTTTCTGGAATTTAAAACCTTGTAGCAGCCCATGTGTTCTCTGATTTAGAATCAATTTTTTTTCTAGAACGTAGAACCCTCTGGGATTTAGAATCCATTTTTTTCCAGAGTGTAGAACCCTCTGGGTTCTAGAATTCAGATCCTTTTAGGGGCTGTGTGTTCTGGAATTTAGAACCCACTTTGTACTAGTCTTTAGAACCCGATGCTTTCTAGACATCAGAACCTGGTGTGCGGTGTAATTCAGAACCCTTTTAGATCCCCACATGCTCTTGAATTGAGAACCTTTTAGAACTGAATTGAGAACCTGTTAGAATCCTGTGTGCTTAGAATCTAGAACCTTTTAGAACCCACCCACCCCCGGCTTTGGGGTCAGCTTTCTGAAGTTGGTGTGTTCTGGAATATGGAAAAAGCCTGCTCTAGGTAGGGATTGTTGGAGGCATTGAATGGTTCCTTGAGCTTCTAGCTGCATCTGGTTCAGTGGCTGTTGGGCAAAGGGCAGCTGCAGAATATTCACTCTCATCCCCCGGAAAGTGCTCTCGGGATTGGCAGGGGAGCATGTGCTCTCTGCGATGCGCATCTCTCCTCCTGTTTGTGTTAATCGAACAGCGGCCGGTTGTGCCCGAAAAGCCGCAGACGAGTAAGTGGCTTGTAAAGAGCGAGACTTTTACCCTCGGCGCACAGGACGAAAAGTGCCATAAACAGAGCGAGAGCACGATGCGCCGACTGTTGCTTCCCCTTTCCCGGGGGTGAGCAGCAGTGCAACCGGAAACCAGGCGGCTGTTTAGCGTTCCTGGGCTGACGGCCGGGTAAGCACCTCTGGCTCCTGTACGGGGGCAGATCCAGGAGGAGAGGAGCATTGAGGGGCCTGCCAAGATCAGAGGCCCAATGCGCTGGGCTCAGCACGGACACGTAGCCAGAGGCAGGCCCTGTTCCAAAGAGTTTACAATTGACACAGCCAGAGACAGCCAAAGGAGGCGAGGGAAACTGAGGCACAGAGGGGGCGGGGGAGTGAGTCGCCTGACGTCACCGGCAGAGCCAGAAATAGAGCCCAGCTCCCCTGAGTCGCACAGCGCCCTCGCCCCGTCCCCGGAGCCTTTCAGGAGGAGTCATTTTAACGGGCAGGGTTTTCCTGGGAAAGACACTTGCTCTTTCCCTTCCGAGCTGCCTTCGGGCAGGCGAACGCTGAGCAGGGCCAGCAACGCTCCCCGGAAAACCCCTAAATCGCTGCATGTGCCAGCGGCAGCCCAGGGCACCAGGGAGGACGTTCTGGGGAGGCCCAGACAAGGGTGGGATTGCTCGTGCTGGGGGGACCGGCACAGATTTCCCACGCCCAGCTCTGCCGAGGCCGCTCAGTCCTGACCCGAGCCACTATCCCCACTGCTGTTCCAGGCCTGGGGGGGGGGGGGGGGGGGGGCCCACAGAGCTCTGCTAATGAGCCTGCAGCAGCTGCTGCTCTCCCCGCCGTTACCCCACTACGCTCCCAAAATCCTGACCTGCCGTTCCAACTGCCCCCCTCCAGCTGTGCTAAAGCACCCAGCCCAGCAGCACCCCCCCAGCCCCATGGCACACCGGCCCGTCACGGCTCTCTGCCGAGCCTCTCCCGAGCGCCAGGGCCGATGCTCTCGGTCACCCCGTCACCCTCACGTAGGGTGAGCAGATGTCCCGATGTTATAGGGACAGTCCCAATTTTGGGGTCTTTTTCTTATATAGGCTCCTATTACCCCCCCATCCCCTGTCCCGATTTTTCACACTTGCTGTCTGGTCACCCTACCCGCACGCCCGCTCCCTGGCACGGAGCCATGGCGCCGCCAAGAGATGGGGAAACTTCGCCGTGTGAAGATCAAGATCAAAGTGATCCCAGAAGGTGTGTGGGTGAGAGCTGGCAGCCCAGTCCCCCTGGAGACGGGAAGCAAATATTTGGGCTAATCGCGCTCCCGCCGGGGTGGGCCAGGTGCTCGCCATTGGGGGATGACAACAGCGAGCTCCGGCTGATCGCCTGCATCCCCGGGCTTCATTAGCGACGCCCATTATCACGACAACGTCGGGCATGAGCGGGCTCATTAAGGGAATCTGCCGTCAGCGCAGGCTGACTTGAGTAGGGGACGCTCTCTGTAATGGAGCTCACAGCCCTGGGCTCCTCGCCGCTGGCGGGGGCGGGACGCACCGGCGAGATGCCGTGTCTCCCGGCACCGGGGTCTGCTCTGCAAGCCGCACTTGCTGCCTTGGTTGGAGCACAGGGGGAGGGAGGGGTCAGCGTTGCCGTAGCACCTGGAGGCCCCAACCGAGATCAGGGCCCCGTTACGCTAGGTGCTGTACGTGCCCCTAGTGAGAGACAGCCTGGAAGGGGAAGCAGAGACAGGAAGGGGCATGCCCAAGTTCAAACAGCAGCCCAGTGGTCGCGCCAGGAGTAGAACCCAGGCCCCTGTGCACTAGACCCACTCACCGCCATGACCTATGGCTCACTCAGCCCTCCACACCCCCAGAATCCCCCCTTCCCTCCCTGCTCTCCCCACCAGCTCTGTCTCTCCCCCGCTCACACGCTGTCTCTCCCCAGAGCCCAGTGCTCCCCCTCAGCCCATGCTCTCAGCCCCGGTTCCTCCCTGGCAAATGGCCCCTCAGGGGAATTCATGACAGGTTATAAGGCATGTTAATAAACTACGGGAGAGAGAATGCAGCAGGAGACCACACCGAGAGGGGGGAACTCCGTTTTCCTCCCCCACTGTACTCTGTCTATCCATCTCTTTCTTGCTCTTGTCCATTCCATCTCTCCCTCTGCAGCTCCTTTTCTCTGCTTGCCCCAGCTGGGTAGAAAGATGGAAAACAAGAGAGGAAAAAATGGCCCGGGGGTGGGGGTGGGGGGGGAGAGGAAGAAGGAAGTGTTAAAACAAGAGGATTTAGTTGTCATTTAATAGCAGCGCTCTGATCAGTCAGTCCCCCACAGGTGACTTTGCACAGGTCTCTTCTACTATTACACAGAGAAGACTTTGCCCAAGACTCTTGCAGCTTCACACGCAGGAGATTTTGCACAGGTCTCTTGCATGATTGCACGTGGGTGTGTCTGCACAGGTCTCTTGCACTGCCTACACTGCAGTGTCTCAAAGCCCAGGCCCTTTGACTTGGGCTCACGAGGCACTGGCTGCGGGGCTAACAACAGTAGTGTAGACTTGCTCGGGCTGGGGCCTGGCCTCGGGAACCCAGGGAGGGGTGGGGGAGCATCTCGGAGCCCGGATTCCAGCCTGAGCCGGAACATCTACACTGCTATTTTTAGCCCCGCAGCCCGAGTCAACTGATCTGGGCTCTAAGACTTGACTCCTTCTCCTCTAAGTGCCTGTAGGACGTCATTTGCATCCAGTGTAGCCAGTCTGGCCTGGGGCTTGGTCACCCCATGTCTACAAAAAAATAGTCTACATCCAAATTACATTCTCCCCGCCCCCGAGGACTGGGAGGCCACACGACTCTTGGGTTCTCTCCCTGACGCTGCTGTTGGCCTCCGGTGAAGTCATTTCACCTCTCAGGGCCTGGTTGTGAAGTGCTTTAAGATCCCCAGGCAGCTAGAAGAGGAGAGTGTGGCAGTAGCACCTAGAAGTCCCAGGGGAGAGCGGGGTCTCACGGCGCCGGGTGCTGCACATACAAGGAGTGAGAGGCGGGCAGGCCCTGCCCTGAAGCCTTTACAGTCTTCCTAGGCAATGGAAGGATGATGACTGTTTTACCATTAGGGAAAATGAGGCCCAATTGTGGGAGCTGAGCTCTTGAACACCTGGGAACAAACACCCCAAACATTACCCCGAGCAGAATTTTGCCCTTGAAACGGAGAAGAATTGCCCGAGACTCCTCTCTGGGAGAGAGCTGGCAAGAATGTACGCAACTTGAGTCCAGGGAAATCGATTCCCGTGCACACCTTTCAGCTCCAGGGCTGGAGGATCTCCATGGTCTGAGAGAAAGGGAGACACGGGGGTCTAAGTGTGCCCATGTGGGGATGGGGTAGAGGGACTGGGAAGGGTATAGACAGGGACCTCTCCAGCTGCAGCTGTGTTGGGAGCCGCACAGGACTCCACGGTTGCTATTGATTTTATGTGGAAGGGGCCTGCGTGGTGTGGAGGTGGGCAGCAGGATAAAACCCTACAGGAGATCGATGATTTTGACCCTACTGGGAGTAGATGCAGTGCCCGCGTGATGTGTTACAGGTGTTAAAAACATTCCGCTACCGCCCCCTCAAATTCCTTCTCTCTGTTCCGCCCACCTTCCATCCACTAACCCACGATGTTTTCCAGCCGGTTCTTGCTGGGCTGTGAGGGGAAGCCGAGAAAGAGCAGCCCCCGTGGTGCCTGCCAGCGATTTTACAGGGCGCACCTCGTAAACGTAAGTGGTTTTTAGACAGCTGTTCGTAAACATTGCAAATTATTCTGTCTCATACAAGTGCAGATCGCACTTACTCTGTCTGGGGAGAGGCCTGGAAACACGGCGTGTGTTTTCATCCAGGGGAAAGCGATTTCTCGTCACACCCTTTCAGCCCAGGGCTGCAATGGAGGTTGCGGGAGGGGGAGGGAATCTCCATGCATCTGAGAGAAGGGGAAACACAGGGGCCTAAGCGTACCAGGCTAGTGAGACAGGTAAGGGGATAGGCACAGAGTCCTGGCCAACCATAGCTATGCTGGGGCGGGGGGGGGGAGCATGGATGAGAAGACCTGCCGCCTCTCTGAATTGCACCTGGAACAAACTTGGCCATTTCATTTCCCAGGGGAGAGGTCTCCTGCCGTCTGCTTATGGGAATCCATCAGTTTCAGGTCACCCAGAGCCAGGAAATGCAGCAGCAGGATTCTGGCGCCGGCATTAGACGGGAGATCTTGGTTTGATTCCCAGCCCTGCCCTGGACTCCCTGCATACTGGGGGCAAGTGTCACGCTTCCCCGCAGAACTCAGCACCCACCAATGGCGCCAGATTTTTCAAACCTGCTCTGCTCCCCTTGAGACACTTGAAACAAGAGATGGATTTTCCAGCAGTTCCTGGTGTGACCCTCGCGGCCCAATTGCCACTAGAGCAATGCACCCAAAGTGCTGAGCTCTTGGGAAAACCTAGCCACTTCTTCAGGGACCTCACTGGGGGCTGAGCTCTTCTGGAGAGCCAGCCCTGATGGCAGGGGCCGTGGAGCTATTTTTAAAATCCTGGCCTTATCCTCTTGGTGCGTCAGTTCCCATCTGTAAAGCAGGGCTAACGATCCTTCCCTGCCTGCTGCGCAGGGAGGGGTGCGTTCACCGATGGCTGTGAGGAGAGCGGATGTGAGGGTGATCAGTACCTAGAACAAAGGTTCTCAAACAGGGGGGCATGAGGTTATTACATGGGGGTTGCAAGTACATGCCTCCCAGCTAGCTAAGTCTGCTGTGAAGTCTTCACCAGCTGTGAAAAGTGATATTAACAAACATACAAATACCGCTTTTCACAGCAGAGTTAACACCCCATTGCCACCCTTTCTTCTGCACTGCTGCTGGCAGAGTTGCCCAGCACTGAAGGCAGGGTGGCTGCCAGCAGCAGCACAGAAGTGAGGGAGTCAATGGGATGCTAACTCTGCTATGAAAAGGGATACTACCAAACCTACAAATACCACTTTTCACAGCCTCCCGGCGCTAGCAAGTCTGCTGGGGAAAGTGATATTAAACATACAAATATCACTTTAAAATAGTGTTAAATATAAATGGTTTTTTTATTTATAAGGGAGCGTGGGAGGGTCACACTCAGGGGGTTGCTGGGTGAGAGGGCTCGCCAGTACAAAAAGTTCGAGAACTGCTGACCTAGAAGGATAGTTTGGGTTTCACTTTGAGTTTCTGATGCAGATTAACCCAAAAAGTCCAGGCAAAATTCAGCCCAAAACACCAGACTTTGGGCCAAAACACAGACTCAGAGAAGGGGCCTGACCTCCTGCACACGGCAGGCCGCAGGACCTCACCACGGGCTCAGTTACTGAAGTTACAGAGAATCCACCATTTACTCTAGCTCGGTCATCTGACTGGGACACGGGCAGTGCAGCCCAGGGGTCAGAGTGGGCATCAGGAAACAAGGACTAGGGTCAGACTCAGCCGTGAGAAGCTGAAGCCAAGGGTCAAACCGGAGGGCAGTAACCAGAGCAAGCAGGGGAGCAGGCAAGGAGGGGTTCAAGGCAGGGGCAGCAGGAACAAGGGAGCACAGGAGTGGGCATCACCACTGAGCAGCAGCCCGCAAGCTGCTGTTGGCTTAAGAGCCGGCCTGCTGGCCCCTGCAGCCCATCCAGTGGCCTGGCCCGTCAGTACCGATGAGGCTGCCTGGAGACTAGCTGGGCTGCCGGCCCTGATTCCTGACAGGTTCAAACCAGCAAGTGACCCAGGCCCCACGCTGCAGAGGAAGGCAGAAAACCCCCAGGGTCTCTGCCAATCGGACTTTGGGGGGAAAATTCCTTCCTGGCCCTAAATATGGTGAGTTAGACCCTGAGCATGTGGGTGAGACCCACCAGGGAGACGCTTGGGAAAGAATTCCCTGCAGTAACTCCGAGCCCTCCCCATCTAGGGTCTCATCACCAGCGTTTGGAGATATGTGCTAATCGCAGTTGCAGGTGGGCCAAATGCCATTGCAGGCAACCTCCTCATACCATCCCCCGAGCCTCAGAGTGTTGATGGCCACTTTAAAACATGCCATGCCACCGAGGCTTGCATGGTTGTCATCCAAGCAGCATAAATCAGCCGCCGGTTCAAAGCATGGCCCCAGCCTTGGTGTGCCCTAGGTAACCCCACATTCATTCCCTTCAGCAACCCCAGCTTGTGGCGTGGCTTTGCCATGAGACCCAAAACTGCACGCAGCCATCTTGGGACCTGGTGGACCCATTCCTGGCTCCCAGTGCAACCCGGGCCAAGTTCTTAAGGCTAAACCTTCCAAAAGGACACATCTTTTTGGGTGGCTCTGGTTTGCAGAGGGGGGATGTTCGGCACATTCTGAAGCTCAGGACCCTTTGCGGTGTCTCAAGATGAGCCCCCGAAAATTGGGCAACCCAAAGCCACTAGGCTCTTCTGACAATCGCGGTCTGTTAATACCTCTGCAGTCATAGACCAAAAAGGGGCGTGGGGGGGTTACAGATTGTTGCAATAAGCCATAAATAAACCCAGGGTGTCAGTTCAGGCCATGATTTTAAGTGTCTAGCAGAGTAATGAATTTAAGCTCCCAGGTTCGTTTTGAAAGTGTCATGCAGGTTTCCTTTGAGGCTGAGGAGTGAGAGGTCATCTACAGAGTGATCGCCTTGTGAACAGGGTCACCCACCGGGTGTGTTTGTCTTTTATTGTTTTCCTAGATCAGATTTCATAACAGTCAAACACACTTCAACCTCTCTGGTCAATTGATAACAGATTTAAAGGTGGCAATTTTGCAACAGAAAAACTTCAAAAACAGACTCCAACGAGAAGCTGCTGAACTGGAATTAATTTGCAAAGTAGATACTATGACAGGGCGGACTCACCCCTGCGTTGCCTCCTGCTGGTAGTCATCGGGAATTAGCTCACCAGCCTCCAGAGCACCCTCTTCAGGCTGCTGATCCGCCTGACTGCTGGCCCCATGTCCCTCCCAGACCCCAGTGCCCCTTTAACTGGGGTGCTGCCCCCCTGACAGTGCCCCCCAGATCTGGGTCTCCCCTCCCTGGGGAACCCCCAACCCACTATCCCCACCTCGCCTCAGTCATAGGCTACTGCCAGTCACCAGCTAGCCCCTGCACCCTGGGGCAAACTGCAGTATGAGCCACTCATCACAGGCAAGGCTGGGTTTGGACCTCCTGCCTCGGCCTACCCGTGGGCTGCCCCCTGTACCCAGTTGGCCTAAGACCAGGCCACAGCCTGGGGTTTTCTCAGGCCGGAGCTCCCCAGGTCCTCTAGCCTTTCCCCAGCCCTGTTCCACTCTAGGTGCCTGCTCAGGTCCCTGCAACCAGGCCCTTCCCTCTCTGAAAGCAGAGAGAGACTCTCTGCTGCAGGCCCACTGCCCTCTTATAAGGGCCAGCTGGGCCCTGATTAAACTGGCCACAGCTTTGGCTGCTTTGCCAATCAGCCTGCTCCCAGTCTCAGCCCTTTCCCAGGACTGTTTCAAGCCCCTCAGGGCACCCCGCTACAGATACCATCAACTTAGGTTTGAACAGAGACTGGGAGTGGCTGGGTCATTACACAAATCGAATCTATTTCCCCATGTTAAGTGTCCTCACACCTTCTTGTCAACTGTCTGATATGGAAAAGGAATACTTTTAGTATTCCTTTTCTTATTTTCTTTTTGCTGACACAGACTAACACGGCTACTACACTGAAACCTGTCTGATATGGGCCATCTTAATTATCACCACAAAAGTTTTTTTCTCCTACTGATAATAGCACATCTTAATTAATTCGCCTCTTAGAGTTGGTATGGCAACTTCCACCTTTTCACATTTTCTCTGCATGTATATATATATCTTCCTACTATATGTTCCATTCCATGCATCTGATGAAGTGGGCTGTAGCTCATGAAAGCTTATGCTTAAATAAAGGTGTTAGGAGGACTCCTGTTCTTTTTCCTATGTCAGTTCATTCAAGAGCATCGTGATTATCTGGTTTCACTGAGCCAAGTCCTGGGTTGGATGAGGTACATACTGCAGAGGTGTTAATGGGCCACTCTACCTGGACTGGCTTATTACAATTTGGGCTAATTAGTTATGCTAAACAATCCATTCCACCTTTGCTGGGAGTTCCTTTTCCAGACCTGAAGAAGAGCGCTGTGTGTCTGGAAAGTGTGTGTCTCTCTCTCACCAACAGAAGTTGGTCCAATAAAAGATATGACCTCACCCACCTTGTCTCTCTAATATCCTGGGATAGACACAGCTACACCACTGCACATAAATCTGTTACTACCAGAGAAGTAGCTTCATTGGCTGAGCCAAGGTCTCTCCCAGTCACAACGGCCCACCTGACCCCGTGTGTATGTGATTGCGTCACTGTGTGACAGTAGGCGGAAGTGCAGCTGTGTTTCAGTGTGTTATTGTGCCAGTGTGTGTGTGTGTATGTGTGTGTGTATGTGTATAAATGTATGTGACAGTATGTGATTGTGTCTGTGTGTGTGCTTGATTTTGAGTGTGTGTGTGTGTGTGTCTGAATAAAGGTATGTGTCATTGTGTGTGAGCGTATGTGATTGTGGAGCGACAAGGAAGGTGAGGCAATATCTTGAGTCTCACGCACCTTGTCTCGCTAATATCCTGGGACTGACATGGCTACACATACACAGCATGCTGCACGTATGTGATTGTGTCAGCGTGTGTCTGTGTGAAGGTGTGTGGCAGAGTAGATGTGTGACTATCACCGTGTGTGTGAACATACGTGTCTGTGTCCGTGTATAATTGTGTTTGCGTGTCAATGTCTGTGTGTGGCTGTATAAAGTGTGTGTGTGATTGTCAATGAGTGTGTTTGTATCAATGTGTGTGTGCGATAGTGCAGGTGTATCAGTGTGTGTGTGTTTGTTTAAGAGTGTCAGTCTGTGTGAACTCTCTCTGGCTCCAGGACAGCTAATTAAATAATGCAAAAAGAACATGAACAAATTCTTAAGCCCTGCAAAAGTCTGGTTAATGATTTAGCGAGCGGAGCAAAGCACCCGTCCCTGCGCCGCGGCGTCTAATCCTCAAAAGTGCCAAGTGAGCTGAAGTAACGATAACTAACTTACTGTCTAGCCTCCTGCTAAAGGAACACAATATAATTGGAGTGACACCCAGGAAAATCAATCTGAATGAATGAGGTCACCTGTTTTATAAATAATTCATCAAAACATGCGTGTAAATACATATTTCCCCCACGTGCCTGGCGGTGGGAGACAAAGTGAGCGGCAGAGAGACAGGGATAGGAGTGAGGGCGTGTGCTGAGGCCCTGCCTGACCGGGAGGGTACTGGGTGGAGTGCTCCGAATTTCTGTCCGGAACAGAGCGGTCTCCTGGAGCGTTGCAACGTATGGGTCATGCACAACGGCAGCCCCCCTCTCCGCCAGCAGGAGGCGCTGGAGGGCCCAGAGGGGGGTTTGATTTGACAGAGCGTTGCGGGGAATTCGGAGGAGCTGAGTAACAGCCCTGGAGACTGATTGTCCCTAGACCAGAGACGGGGCAAGCTGCAGCACCCTGATCCCATCTAAGGTGAGAGCTCGGGCTTCACGGCCCAGCAGCCCTTGGGCTCCATGCTGAGCATGCCAGCCAGGTATCATAGAATCTCAGGGTTAGACGGGACCTCAGGAGGTCATCGAGTCCAACCCTCTGCTCAAAGCAGGACCAATCCCCAATTTTTGCCCCAGATCCCTAAACGGCCCTCTCAAGGATTGAACTCACAACCTTGGCCAACGCAATTAGCAGGCCAATGCTCAAACCACTGAGCTATTCCTCCCTGCCCTGCTAAGTAAGGGAGTTACTTAGTGCCATTCATGCTGGGGGCGTGTGTGTGTGTGTGTGTGTGTGTGTGTGTGTGTGTGAACGTGCTCTCTGGGTTCAGAGAATGGCCTCTCGTCCCTAGCGAGCCCTGGGGATGTGCACTGGGGCGACGCGAGAGGGGTACGGCTCCATCTCCCACTCCCCTGGCTGGGCTAACTCTGGACAGGACGGCTGCATTCTGGTGAGGTCTCGGGGAACCGGCTGCCTTCGCAGCTGCAATTATCTTTGGAAAATAACTCCTCTGGCTTGATTTCTGGGGCCTTCCTGCAGGCAGGTGCGCCGAGGAGCCCTGACCTGCCTCTGCCCAGCTGCTGGAGGAGATAATAAAGTCTCTTAACAATGCCCGCTGGGAGGGGACCCAGGCCTGACCCTCCCAGATGCCTCCTGCAACAAACCCTCCCCTCCAAGAGCCCCTCGTCCCACAGCATTCTGCCCTCTGCTTCCGTCCTCCCACCCTACCCCGGCTGTGCCGCAGAGGCCGCGGTGCCTAGTTCTTTGGGCCAGGATCGCGAGGCCGTGGGGCGGCGCCCGGGGGCGGGGAGATGCGGGGCCGATGCTCGAGGGAAAGAGCCCCTCCCTGCAAGCTGCCCCGACGCAGGCAAAGGGAGATGGCGGTGCAACAACGTGTGCCAACGTCCGCTTTGTGAGCAGCTTCTGGCTGGGATGCTGCTGCTGTCTCTGGACTGAAACGGCGTGGGGGGTGGGGGGCAGAGGAAAAGAAAGAAAGAAAGAAAGAAAGAAAGAAAGAAAGACGAGTTCTTGGCACATTATCTGCTGCCCGTGTTGCATACACTATTAATAATCTCCTAACAATGTGTATAGCAGCAGCACCTGGGAGCCCCAGGCGTGGAGCAGGGTCCCGTGTGCTAGGCGCTGCACAAACACAAAGAACAAAAAGACGGCGCCTGCCCCCAAAGAGCTTCCAGTCAGACCCCTGAGTCTGGGGAAAGATCTCAGTGTTTGAGCGATGCTAAAATCACAGGCCAGTCCGTGCCCCCCTACCCAGCTTCGAGTGAAACCCCCTCATGTTTCCCCGGGTGCTTCCAGAAGCAACCAACACCTTCCCCCTCTCCCAGTCAGACTCTGCAGTGGGCTCTGGGCAGATCCACTCAATAGGTTTGCTCCAGCCTTGGGGCCTCCACGCTCTACCGATCCCAGAGGACTCTCCCCTGAGGCCTGAGAAGTGAGGGGGAGGGGAGCGTTGGGTCAAGAACCCGTCCAGGCGTCCCGTGGCAGCGCGGGCAGCGCGGCATGACCCAGACTAGAGCCTCTCAGGAGAGTGAGGCACCGAGGAAGAGAAACCCACCAGGCCAGCGTGCAAAGAGGAAAGGGGCCCTCAGGGGGCAGCCAGCTCCCGTGACTGCCCCCAGAACGCTGGCCCCGGGGGGTGTTCCCGGCTGCTCCCCTTGCCTTGGCTGGGATCTCCTCGCAGCCCATAGCACGAGAGAGGGGCTGCTGAGCCATGCGCCGGGCTCAGCCGAAGTGGCCGCTGGCTCGGATTCAGGGGTCCAGGCCAGGCTGCCCATGTGAGTCTGGGTCTGACCTTGCCACGGTTTGGAGCCTGTGTTCTGCTCCGGGCGTATCCCCAATATAAAGTAAGCAGGACTGGCCTGTACTTGGATGGCAGTCCTCCAGCGGGAGGAGTCGTTTGCGGAGTGGCACGAGTGACTCAGTAGGGGGCGCTCTCCCCTCTGAGTCAGAGCTGACCCCAGTGCCCCAGTGCAATGCTAGGGGGCGCCGGGCTGCTGGGAATGGGACGGGGGGCTCAATAGGGGGGCGATATCCCCTCTGGGTCCATGCTGACCCCAATGCCCAAGTGTAGCGCTAAAGGGGGCATTGCACAACTAGCGATGTCGCCTTTTTGGATGCCACATAAACCCCAGGCCTTGCCCCCTTGCAATCGGTCACGAAAGATCCCCGTCACCTTTCATAAAGAATCAGGCATCTCCGGCAGGCGAAGCCCAGTGCAGGATAATTCCTTTCTGCTTTCTAAATCCCGCTTCTACTGGAGAAGTCACGCTTCACGCTGCCTGCTGCAAATGGCTGAGCGGGGCCCACCCCAGAGGTGGCTGCATTTCATCAAGAGGCGCATCATCCCCCTACGCAGGGAGTGCTGGGAAGTGCTTTGAGGTTCTCCAGACTCTGTATCTAATTGAAGAGATCAGTAGCATTTCTTATTAAGTGTGAGGCCCCCGGGTTGACAATAAAGGGATTCTAAACGGGTGTGAATCGAAGCCAGCAGCACACAAACCTCGTTTAAAGCAAAGGAGCTGACCCAGGAAAGTCTCCAATGGCTGCGGTCCAGACGTACCTTATTACACGCACAGCCTTCCCCAGACAAATAGGCCCCGGGGATCTATTAACACGGTAGCGCCCGGGAGGGGGAAGCGAGCACAATATGCAGGAAGCGCGCGGCCTCGTCACCCCGTGCTGCCGCAGAGTAACGGCCCAGCGTGAGCAAGAGGCATGCCCCCCCAAAAAGAGCGTTGGAGGACACAGGCCCAAAGGAGGGATTTGTTGTCATGATCACGCTGCAATGTAGCCAGCTGGTGCGATTTTATGGAAAGATATTTGGTCTTTTTTCTTAAAGCACCAGCTCCTGGAGTCCAGTGATTCCATGAGAATCTCACCTTTTGTTTAACCCCCTTGTGATTAAGAAAAGCCGGAAAATGTGACCCTACAGCGACCTACAGGCTCAGAAACCAGAGGCAAATTAAAATATGTTTATCTCTTTTTAAAAAAAGATCCCATGATTTTTAAGCAAATCTCATGACCAGAGTGGGGGAGGGGCTGGCTCCTGGTGTTTTTAGCACCTGGGGTCAGTGTTACTCTGGTGGGATAGGAACTGACTCAAGGAGCCTGGCGATTTCAGTCTATTAAGCACATTGCTTCACAGACTTAGAGGTGGATTCACCAGATGGGCACCAGACACAGATACTGCCCCAGGCACGGGCATCAACACTGCCCCAGGATGGGCACCGGACACAGATCCTGCCCCAGGATGGGCACCGGACATGGACACTGCCCCAGGACGGGCTCCAGACAGAGACTGCCCGGCTGGATGTGAACTTGGCAGCCTGGCTCCATCTCTACCTGTCTCTGCAATAGAGACAATCAGGTCCAACCCGTGTCCCCACAGGCTGTGCCAGATGCCCCCTGCCATCCCCTTCCCCCCCCCCCCCCACGGACCCTACCACCAGTTGCTAGCCACACGTGTTAACCAGTGTCGGGTTCTCCCTTCAATGGGCAGTTTTGTTCCTTTGCGCGCCTGGGGCCTGAGAATCAAATGCAACAGCAGCCGGGGGCAGGACCCAGGCGCACAGGCCGGCCGGCCAGCAGCTGGGCAGCAGGATGGGGCTTAGAGGGGGAAGAAAGGGCTCCAGTGTTGAGGCTGGGGAGGGCCGGCAAATGTTTTAATTCCCCAGCTGGGTAAGCTTGCGGCTGATGGGCCGCACAGCTGCAGGGGGCTTGCCCACAGGCAGCCAGAGCCGGGGCCTCTCTGCAGCCGCTGGGTCGCTCGCCTCCTGCCCGATCGGACTGGGCATTTCAAGCCAGGGAGCTGGTGAGCTGATGGCTCAGAGCGGCTGGGTGGCTGCTCCTTCCTCCCTGATTTGCAGCAGCGCCCCCCGGGGAAGAAGAGGAATCGGGGCAAGCGCTGGCTCCCCAGTATCACGTACAATCAGATCCCGCACGTGTGCCTGCCCCGCGCTCTGGCTACGCTGCAATGTAGCCAGCTGGTGCGATTTTATGGAAAGATATTTGGTCTTTTTTCTTAAAGCGCCAGCTCCTGGAGTCCAGTGATTCCATGAGAATCTCACCTTTTGTTTAACCCCCTTGTGATTAAGCTAGCGACTGGGAACCAGCTGCCATCTGTTTGTCTCTGCCGATGGCCTGGCCCTCACCCCGTCCTTGTACGGGTGACACAACCAGCTGCTGCCCTGTGGCAGAGGCTGGCGCTACGTTCCTGCTCAGAGCTGCCGGCTGCTTTCCGCTTCTCAGCCTTGTCCGGGCTGTAGGATGGATTTCGGTCCCACTACAGCCCTCCTGGATACTGGGGAGCAGCGATCTTGTGTCCTGGCTCAAATGCCTGGATATTATGGTGATGAGCCCGTGAGAAATGCCATAGACGGATGGATGGATGGATGGATGGATGGGTATTTATGGAGATAGATAGATAGATAGATAGATAGATAGATAGATAGATAGATAGATAGATAGATAGATAGATAGAGTATGGGGATAGATAGATAGCTCCCCGCCCGCACGAAGCAGTTCACACTCGCCATTCCTTGCACTCCCGCAGGATGGGGCTCCGGGGAGGGAGCGATCAGACAGACTCTCAGCAAGGAGGAACTCACGTCATTTCCATCTCGTCCCCTCTGTGGGAAAACACCCACTGGGGGAAAGATCTGACCCTGACCGCTCACACCAGCCCCGCCGGAGACGAAAGGGAGATCAGCAGCAGCGGACGTGAACCAGGCCCCAGCCAAAACGATCAGGACCAAGACTCCACCGTGGCAGACTTGGCTTCCTTTCTGGAGCCCGGTCTGGCCCTCGCGGGAGCCCTGAGCCAGCCCGGGTCACCACCCCGCCCCGCTGCCTTGAACGGGGCCATTGTGATGCACAAGCGCTAATAGGCCTGGCAGTGAAAGCAGAGCCCCAATAACCGGTGGGGAATATCAGGGCTCCGAGGCAGCTGCCGCCCGCCAGAGCAATTCAGTTTCCATGAGCACGAGGCAAACATGTATAGAAACATTCGGCTCTGGCTGCTGAGTTCACACAGACGCTCAGCGGGGGCGTGCACCCAGGAACCCGAATCCTGATGCTCCTTCCACCAGGGAATCCTCACTGGAGCGGCACAGATGTGACCGAGGCCGTGTGGTCGCTGCTGGGAAAGGCCGCAGGAGCCGACCCAAGGGGAAAGCACAGAGAAGAACCAGGCATTGGAGTTTCTCTGCGAGGGAAACTAGGCCGGGGCATCCCCTATCCCCTTGCCGGGGGGCGGGGGAGAGGGGGCAGTCACTCCAGTAACGGGGTCCAGATAGCTAGCAGCTGTGTGTGAAGACAGAGAGCGAGAGCAGCATACTAGGATCCAGGGATGATGGCCAGAGCGAGATGAATTATCACTGTGCTTTGCCACCGCTCCCCATCCAACTGCAATGGCTGGTGGCCCGGAGGCTGGACATTGCCCGTGCTCAGGAGAGGCCAAGGACTGCGATGATGGTCCAGCCCTCCTGCTGGAGACACAGGTCAAAGGAGCCCTGCAAGGTCCAAACTGAGCCTCTCTCTCTCTTAGCCTTCCTCCACCCGCGGCCAATTTCAGACTGGAATGGGGGGTTGGGAGAAGCAGGCATCCAGAGGTGGAGGACTCCAAGCCAGCTCCCTGCCAGCTCCGGGTGCTGCCGTTGTAACCCTGGCACGGGGAGGGAGGGAATTTATTCAAAAAGATGCCAGGAAAAGGGCCAGCTAGTGAGAATCCTGGGAAAGCTGAATGCCGGCCCGGTGGCGGAAGTGACGGGGGCACGGGCATGCCCTGCGGCAGCGCAGAACCACGAGAAAGGGGGGATGGGAGAGAGGAACAGGGGCGTGGGTGGCAGCAATAACCTCTGAGCTGCCTAGCTAGACATGCTGATAAAGCTGGTGCAGGGACTGGGTTTTTTTAACATGCGCTGGACCAAGATCTTACCAGCAGGAAGCGCACGCCTGGCAGCGCTGTGGCGGGCACGGCCGCTCTTTCAATTTGTGTATGATGGGAACATCTTAACACATCAGGTCTCTCGGCGCCCTAGGGGGCTAGCACGAAGCCTATTTGTCACAGAGAGCAGGCCAGATCGGTAACTTGACCTTTGTGGCTGCTCAGAGCTTCCCAGCAGGAGCAGGGCTAGGACTCCGATCCTCCTGAGCTCCCGGCGAATCTCCTTTCCCCTGTTGCAGAATAGGGCCCGGGACATACAGGTGAGCAGTTCTGATTCTGTCCAGCAGGGAGCAGTGACACCACCCACCCGGAACAGCACTCACAAGGCCTGAGACTCAGGCCCCCGGCCAAACAACTCCGGGAGGGGAACGCCAGTAAATCCTGACTCCCAGCCCCGTGCTCTAACCGCTAGACTAGACCGTAATCGATGAAAAGATTCCTGCTTTCTGCTGAGTATTGAAAGTCTCCCCCGGGGAAGGAGCACACGCAGGATCTGATGCGGGATTTAAACCGAACCACGTCATGCAGGCTACTGTACAACACAGGCGAGGGAACATACGGATATACACACACATGCATACACCTCCCCAGATCATTCCCGGTCCCTCCCTCCCGCTCCAAGAGAGCACCAGCAGCCCAGGCGGCGATAAGCAAGGAAGGAAGTGGGCGGGGGGGATAATGTATTCCACTTGGGGCAGCATTCAGACGCCTCGGCTGGATTTACATTCAGCGACATTAACCGAGCACCTCGGAGCCAAGGATTCCAGTCGCCCCGGGGCATTTAATAATCCTGACACAGCTATCTCCCGCCAGCCCTGCCTGCCAATCCCAGCTGCGGTTTTCTTTCTTAACCCTGCCTCCTCCCCGGCCCCCTACCACTTCCTCCTAATTCCTTTTACACTTTATTAAGTTGTTCTGCGAAAGAGAAAACGAGGGAGCTCAAGCGAGGGAGAGGGCCCAGTAGCACCTAAATGTTTCCAAAAGAGCATCTTGAAGCCATTTCACCATCTGTTGTGTTTCATGGGTAATTAAACAGGCAGCATCTAGGCAAGATATCTTCCTCCCCCAGCTAAGATCACAGCCCCACCCTTAACCCCAGATCTCTGGATGGCGTCAGCCCCAGGAGACACTTTGCTGAGCACTGTCTTAAGGAGGGGACGGGAGCCTGGTTCCTTGGGCTAGGCTTCACTCTGGCTAGTTTTTTGCCTGCAAACCTTCCCGTCAAGTGGCCGATCATAAGCTGGTAACCAGCAGCGGGGAGAATTGAACTGCAGGCAGCAGGGCCAAGCGCTTGGCTTTCTGCAGGCTGGGCTGCCTTCCCCGCGTGCCCTGCAGCTCCTCGCCTTTCCTTATCCCTTCGCCGGCCTGCGCAGACACAGATTAACTACACGGCTTCCCATCGGCCTCTCCGCCGCAGCGTGTGTCCATCACCCCGCCGCTCCCGCTGGGCCGGTCGATAGATGGCTGACAAGTGACTGCTTCATTAGGGCACTGGGCGGCAGGGGAGCCTGGCTGCAGGAGTGGCTCCTTGGCGCTGGGAGGATGGAGGGGAACGTCTTGCCCTCCGGGGGCGGGAGGGTGAGGAAACGGGCCCCTTCCTGTCCACCTGCTGCCAAGAAGGTGGATCAGAGCAGGCAGCAAGAGGGAGGGAAGAGTAGCTGGACCTCACGTCTCCAGGGGATTGCTGTTAGCGAAAGCCCTTTTGTTCCCCACGGCAGCTTTCCCCTGTACCTCCCACCCCCGGGGGCAGGCGGCATCGCCTCTAGGGGGCAGTGGGGCGTCCCCATGCTCCATTCAGCTTCTCAGCCAGGCCTGCCACCCGGGGAGGGGGTTTTGAGGAGCCGGCCCCTTGGAACTGGGCTGAGACCTGCCCAGCTCACGGCACGTCCCTGCTGAAGGGCGGATGCCGGTGATGTCTGATTTCAATTGGCCACCTAGAGGCGAAGAGCCCTGTCCCCTTGCTCCGCCCTGTCCCGGCACTAGCCAGCCCTTCTCCCAGGAGATGCTCCTCTTCCCGTGCTGCCTTTCCCTTGCTGCCGAATCTCACCCTAGTGACTCGCCCGGCACCGTCGCTCGCCAGCAGCTTCCCCCCGAGGGGTTCAAAATCTGCCTCGCCCGCAGGCAGGCCCGGCCCCACCCAACTGGGCCTGCCCTATAATATCCCATCTCCCCTCCAGCTCACCCACCACACCGGCTCTGCTCTGTGCTCGCTCTGGGGAAACTGACCACTGACGTCAGTGGAATGAGCCCGGGGGAGGTCAGGCAGAAGAGGAAAATCACGCCCACTCCCCTTATCCCCCAACGGCTGCTTCAGTCAAAGCCCAGGGGCCTGCCTCTCCTTTTGCATTTACACGGGTTCAAAATCCGATTAACTCCACCAATGGCAGCGTGAAATCAGGACGAGGCCGCCTGCTCTTGTGCCGGATGATGAATTATTCATGTGCCAACAGCGCCAGCCCCGGCCAGCTCCCCACCGCACGAGGCACTGGACACACAGAGCCTGCAACCTAACCAGAGAACGGGGACCCGAGGCGGGAAGGTACCGGATAGCTGAAGTGACTCACACAAGGTCATGGAGCAGGGCGGTGGCAGAGCCTAAAGTAGGATGCCCAGGGTCACGCTCATCCCCCTGGGCCACGCTGCCTGTCATTCACCCACAAAAGCTTATGCTTCAATACCTCTGTTAGTCTATAAGGTGCCACAGGACCCTTTGTCGCTTCTACAGATCCAAACTAACACGGCTACCCCTCTGATACTTGAGCTTCCTGTCTGTAAATCCCGTGCATGTACGCACCCCCCCTACGCAAGAGGACCTTCCTCCACATGGTGCCGCATTGCCCCGGGGAGGGGAGCTGGGGTGTGGGCCCTGACAAGGACTCGTGCAGTTGGCAGGTAGATTTCCTTCTGGAGATGAAACGGCTGCCAATTCCGGGCTCGTCAGGCTTTTCCTTTGTTGCTGTTGTTGTTAACTCTAACTGTAACATTGTTTTATCCTCTTGATCTTGACAGGAAGTAGGAAGCCAAGGGATGTCTCCGGGGAATCAACACTGCATGCGCTAAGCTTTAATTAGGCATGTGAAATTTCCTCCGACAACAGTGATGCTAAGCGAACCCAACGCTGGAAATGATTAGGACAAAAATTAAATTGCTGGCTCCCTGCTCCAAACTGGAGCAAAATGCCTAGAGCAGTCAGGCAATTGAAACTTACCAAGATCCCAGACAGGGACCTGGGTGACACACACGACTCGCTGAGTGAGATTCCCTGGCCGGTGCGATGCAGCAGCACGAGATGATCATAATGGGCCCTTTCGGCTTTAAAATCTAAGGGCCAGATCCTCAGCTGGTGTAAATCGGCATCATGTCAGCGAAGCCAACAGGGTTGCTGATTTACAGCAGCTCAGAATCCGGCCTTATTACTCCATCATGGAAGAAGGGGAGGTTAGAGCCTCCAGTCCTCCACCCAACCGAGAGGGGAGCCTGGATCCTCATCTCCAGCCTGCCCCAGAGAGTGGATCTGCACCCCAGAAAGCCAGAACTAGCTCTTAGGGAGTCAGACTCAAAACAGGTGAGATTTGAAAACAGATGGCGAGCCGATGAGGCAGGGAGATACACAGAGGTGGTACCAGGCTGCAACAGCTGCAGAGGAGAAGGTTCTTGCACCAACAGCACTGAAACTGTGCAAAAGGAGAGAGAAGAATCCAGGGCTGGATGAGCAGAGAGAGTCCATCCATCCATCCCCCCATCCATCCCATGATATCTGAGAGCCTGAGTCTGCTTCTAACTTACACTGGATTTGTACTGCTCTAGTCGGATTGCTTTCAGTGGCGCTACTCCAGATTTACACCAATATAAGCGAGCGAAGAATCAGGCCCTGAGTGGACTTCAAACAGCGCAGCTGAGACCTGCAGCATGTGCCGTCCCCTCCCCCTGCTCCTCCTCACAGCACCGAGATACGGTGAACATGACCTATGTTACCCAGATCTGCCTCTAAAAAATGCGCTGCTGTGGAATTATGTGCAATATTAATAATCCGTGGCCTGGGAAGAGGCCTCAGTCAGCAGAAAAAAGTGCTGTAGCCAGGCAGGTCAGCGGGGAAGCAGAGTCTCACATGCCTATGTTTCTAAGGTGCAAGGAGACGTCTCCAGGCCCGTGAACGGAAGGGCAGCTTTCCCAGCCAGGCCTGCCCCCGGCAGGAGGTTTGCTCTGGCGGCATCTCCTGGAGTTTTATACGGACAGCGCCGCTAACGAATAGGAAGGTGGCTTTCCATCTCTCTGAGCACTTTGCCAGCCCAATGAACCACAGCAACCCCCATCCTGTATTGTTACCCACGGGGGGAAACTGAGGCACAAAGGGGCAGTGATCTGCCCAAGCAACTCAGCAGTAGAGCAGCCAGCTCTAGAAGCATGTTGCTTTATACTCTAGAAAACACTCCCTCCCAGGGCTGGGATTAGAAGCCAGGGTCCTGACTCCCAGCCCTGTGCTCGCACCACACAGCTGAGCTTAGAAACCAGGAGTCTTGGCTCCCAGAGCTTTGCTCTAACTGCTAGACCGCTCTCCCCTTCCAGAGCTGCAACTAGAACCCAAGAGTCCTGGTCCCCAGCCTGGCACAGGCCACACTCCTTACCACATGCTCCAGGCACTGGTTTCACCGCCTGCTGTCCCAATGAAACAGGGGCACAAAAGCCGGCGGGCTCGTCCCTGGCTGGGTCCCGCTGCCGTATCTCACGCCCACGGCAGGCTGGCCGCACTGGGAAGCTGCCGGGGCAAGGGAAAGCAGTGGCCTTGGTGCCTAGTGGGTAGAGCACCTGCATTCAAACCACCCGCTCCCCAGCCAGCAGAAGAACCAGGTGCAGCTCCGGGTTGGCTCCTGCGAATGATGGAAAACCTGGAGGCGGAACCCACTTGGCTCAGGATTTTTTAAACCTAGATTGGACAAAGCCCTTAGAAAGGGACCGCAGGGATCGATCCTGCCCTGGCAGGCAGCTAGGCTGAGAGGTCTAATCTCTCCGAGCCTGTCACATCAGCCAGGGGCCTCGGGACAATCCCTATGCACCCAGCTGGACAATTAAATACAACTCCACCCATTCGATAGGACTGAGTAGCAAGCAAGGAGCCTGGGTGTGATCTCTGGGCTGGGGGAGCCCTTGATTTCCAAGGCAGAGATCAGGTTCAATCTCCCTAGCAAGTAACTAGGGAATCTGCAGTCTGAAGAATCAATCACTCCCGGGAAGGTGGGAGAGTGTGAATTTTAGTGGCGACTTTAATTATCATCATAATTTAAAAGAGCCCTGGTGCGAATGACTAAGGAACAGAATCGTCCTTAAAAGAGCCATCCGGGGAGCCGGCGCGGCACCATTTATAACGAGGTGTCGCTGGAAAAAGCTGACCTTTCTGATCTGCGCCGGGGGGGGGGAAGGGGAGCTGTTATGAACACCATTTCTTGTCCCCTGCTGTGAGCTAAAACAGCACTGAGCCTGTGATGCTGGACTCCCTCTGCTGGGAGAAAGGAGCACCCCCACCACCCCCACCCCGCACACGCACACGCACACTCACTCACTGCCCCAAGGAGACCAAGAGCCAGGGCTGGAGCTGCACACCAAGGAGGGCGTGACCCCAATCCCAGAGATTCCCGGGCTTTGGAGCCAAACTTTGCTCCAGCTGGGGGCAAGCAGGTCTCCTGTCCTCCTGCTGCTGGTGGAGAAACACTCCCCGAATGCAATGAGAGTCCGGGGCTGAGCACATGTGCCCACCCACGGCAGGGATGGGATCCAGTCTGTTGCCAGCCTCCAGCAGGCATTTATAGGGCACTGCTCGCTGGCACTGCAGGGCACCACCGGGATAGTAGCTGGCACTCAGAGGGCACCGCTGCCAGGCAGCTGACAGCCCGCTCAGCTGGGTGACTTCAGCAATGCTGGGGCAGTGCGCTCCCCGGGCCACGATGAACAAAGAGCCGCTCGGCAGGAACAGCCTGGGAGCCCTGGAAAGAATTTCAGCCAGCAGCCGGGTTGGTCCGAAGCACCAGAGCGGAGGACAGTGGCCTGGCTAGCCCTGGAGCTGGCCCGTCGCTTTATTGTTCCCAGCATGAAATCGGGGGCAAGGGGCCAAGAGGGCAGGGAGCCCCTGGCACCGAGCAGCAGGGGTGCTGGGAGTCAGGGCTTGCCCAGCGGAAGCAGAGGGTCTCCGTGACTCAGCCCTCCGCAATAGCAGGGGGTGGGGAATGGCACAGAGAGGGCATTGGGGGGCGGGGGGGGCACACGTGACTCACTTAGCTCCATCGGGCACCGGGGACGAGGGGTGATTCCCCAGGAGGTGCCATGACTCACCTCCACCCGCTCTATTCCCACAGGGGCAGAGCCTCCATGCTTTCCGGGGAGGCAGCCCTCCCTCCGCTGGGAAAGGAGCAGCGGGTTCATCGAAGCCTGGCTCCTTGCCGCAGAGCTGAAGCCTGCTTGTCCCTCCCCACCCTGCACCCTGGAGTCCCATCCGGGTAACGAGCCGGCCCAAGAAATGCGCAGAGAACCCAGTGCCCCTTCTCTGTGCCTGCGCAAGGCTCCCACCG
The DNA here is from genome assembly GCA_033296515.1 of Macrochelys suwanniensis. Classification (NCBI taxonomy): domain Eukaryota; kingdom Metazoa; phylum Chordata; order Testudines; family Chelydridae; genus Macrochelys; species Macrochelys suwanniensis. The sequence goes on from CM065799.1 coordinate 7,955,607, forward strand.
ACAGTGTGCGGCTCGCTCTTGTCCGCAGTGCTGGGTCAGCAGCTTCCATCCCAGGCCAATGCACCCAGCCTGGTCGATATTTAACACCGGCCAGTCGGCGGTGGAACGCTCCCCTTGTATTTACACCTCCGTCTCCTCTTAATAGTGGGGCCGCAGGGCCCTGTGGGAGAGCCGCTGTGTTTTGCACACAAATGCGCGATCATCTTAAACAAACATTACCATCTGATTACATTTGCAATTACATATCTCATCGCCGGGGCTTTCTCTTGTCATCCCCGGCCACAGATAGCGACGTGAGTGTGCTAACAAGCCCCATTAGCAGAAAGTACCATCTCTGAACCCGGCCAAGGATACGGAGACTCACAGAGCCAGCTTTCTCCGCTAATTAATAATCCACTTGATTAAGAATTGCTAGTCAATACGTTACCAGCTAGGGAGCGGGGACGCCTTCGCTAAGAGCCAGGCTTACAGGCAAGGCCATGCCAACGTGCAGTGAGCGTAGCCCCGGTCAGGATTCCCCATCATCAGCTGTGTAAGGAGCCTCAGCCGGCAACCCCACCCTCTCCTGTAAGGTCTGAGGCTTTTTTCTGCAGCCACATTAGGACAGCAGCAGCCATGAGCTAAGAATCAGAAAGTCACATCCTCACGTTCCATCGCAATTGCATCAAAACAATAAAATATCCGGCGGTTGAGAAGGCTCCTGTCCTAACAGTACCTGCCATCACCAGCGAAAGAAACAGAGCTTAAGATCTTTAAAGAAAACTTTGTTTGGCTGCATTCTGTCTGGCAAGAAACCACTTATCAACAGCGGTGATTGTGACATCTATATGTTTAGTGTTTTGCCTTTATGGTCCCCACTTCCCTATTGTTTATCTGTAGGGTCTCTCAATTGTTTCTGTCTGTTGCATAACTAATTTTGCAAGATTTAAATCAACTGAGGCGGTGACATATGATTGGTTAAATCATTTTTTGTAATGGGCTAGGATTGGTTTTGTAGGACTTTCGTTTAAAACGATGGGTTAAGGTAGAGCTACAAGTTGAACTGTATAAACTGGAGTCCAAACGGAAGTTCTTTGGAACCTAACTCCGGGGCACAGCCCAAGATCAGAGCGGCCAGATCTCAACGCTCTGCCCGCCATATTGTGCAGAAGCTGACCTGACCCTGACTGGCCACCAGGAAAAATGGGTCTGCCTTATTGGGAGTGGTGAGCATTGGATGCTTAGTGTTTGTATTCTGGTTTGGGAACTGTTAATAAATAGAGGTTAAGGATATTGCTGTGTATGGCTCTTTCACCAGTAAAAGGCCCTGCAAAACCGCATAAGATTTCGCCCTGAGCCGTAGGAACTGGGTAAGAGTAGGTGCCTTTCACCCGGAGCCCTAGGAACTGGGGGCCTAAATTAACCGGAAGGGTAAAGGTGGGGTGGCCCTAGACTGTGCGGGTAACACCACCCCCACCTACCTGGGGCTGAAAGATGTGATGGACAAGAATCAACGGCACATCCCACCATATGGGAGAGATCACAGAGTGTCGGCTGTTCCCCCTGATCCTGATGGGAGCTGGAAGGGTGCAGGGGGCGGGGGGGGGGGGGGGGGGCAGCATGGGTGATGTTGCAACCAAAGACAGGCCCGGAAATGGCAAGCTTTTAGCTGCTCCTTTCCTGGCTCGGGCTGTTGAGAGACAAAAGAGCCAGCTCAAGGTTTGGGGCTAGCAAAGCCAACAGAGTCAAACCCAGGGCCTCCTTGGAGCATCTCTGGGTCTAGCCTGATCATTCCAGCCAGCGATGGAGGCATGCCGGAGCGCCAAGGGGGCGTGAAAAGGCATCCAAGGCTCTGGGGGCTTCGAAGGAGGTTCAGAGAATCACCCCCGTCATTATGGAGAATGTCACTTTCCATGAAGCCTGCAGCGGCCCCTGTCCTTGGGCCCAGCCCTTTGCCCGTCTCTGAAGGGCGCTAGTGCAGGCTGGGATCTTCCCGGGCTGGCACAACAGCTGTGATCCCAGGTGAAGCTTAGAGATGACTGATAGGGGAGCAGCCCAGGGGCTGCTGCCGCTGTCATCCTCTAGGCCGGCTCCGCTCACAGACACAGACCCATTGACTTCAGTGCAGCTGCATCGGCTTAACTGAGAGAAGAAACCACCCGGGAGTGTTGCCGGGAAACCACATGGGGCACAGGGATCCAGTTCTGTTTCCCAGGCCCAGCGGTGACATCACAGCGCATCAGCCACTCCCTCTGCCTGCAGCGCTGACATCACAGCGCATCAGCCACTCCCTCTGCCTGCAGCGCTGACATCACAGCGCATCAGCCACTCCCTCTGCCTGCAGCGCTGACATCACAGCGCATCAGCCACTCCCCCTGCATCCAGGGCTGATGTCACAGCCAGCGCATCGGCAAGTTTCGCAGCTCAGAGCACAGGGTGTCCCTCTCCCGGCTCGCAGTGATGATGTCACAGCACATAAGCCACGCTCACCGGTCAGCCTGATGATGTCATCAGTACCATAGGCACTCTTCCCACGCACGCCAGCGAGGTCACAACACAGCAGTCACGGCAACCAGCCATGCTTCCTGCTCCCAGTGATGATCTCACAGGGCACCAGTGTCTCTGATGACATCACTCACCGCTAATGACTCTAGAGCTCCCACGGCGATGATGGCACAGCACTCGGCCTCATTTCGTCCTGTTGCCAAATCCAGCGTTTCTCTCGCGAGGCACCACAGCCGTTGTCATTAATTGGTTCATTTTCTCTGGCCCCCGCTCTCTGCTGTCCCCCCGCCCCACCCCCAGATCTCCAGCCCCTGGATGAGGAAGAGTAGCCCAGCCCCGAAACTGACGTTGAAGCCTGCCGTGTCTCTGCAGATTAAAACCAAGGCCATCAATTTGCTGCACATGACAGGCCTGGTTTATCAAAGCGCAGAGAAGAATTAGAGCTTACTTCTTAATTACGTTTTGTCTTTGTTTGGCAGCGGCGCCCTTGCCTCAAGGTCACAACCTCCGCGGTGCAGGGACCTCTCTGATCCGGCTCCAGGGTGGGCCACTGCCCCATAAACAGCTGGTGTCTCCTTTCAGGTGCAGCCACCCCGTGCCCTCGGCAGGCAGGAGGTGGCTGGGGGCAGCGAGTGCCATGGGAGGAGATGGGGGATGCAAATCTGGTGGTGAATATGGAGGGAGCTGGATGGGGGGGCAGCCTAGCACCCCTCCATCCACCATCCAGGCTACAAATCGCCCCCACCCGCTTTTCCTCCCCAGCCCACAGCCAGGCTCGCACCCACCGGCCCATCTGCCCCGGCCTTCGCAGCCGCAGGACCGGGGCGCCAAGGCACACTTGTCCCATGGCCCGTCCCCCCGGGCTAGCGGCGCTCAGCAGGAGATGGGGGGATGCCACCCGTCTTGGGAGTCGGTGATTTGTGCTAGGAAAGTGCAGGGCTTTGGGCGTGGCAGACACCCTCCTCCTCCCCAACGGCTCCTGAGAGCTCAGCACGTCGACAGCCAGCAAGGAGCATGTCCCTGCAGCTGTGCCCCCATGGACAGAGAGAGCTGTGGGCATCTACTGCTGTGAGCTTCCTCAGAGCAGTGCCCCCCGTGAGCCTGGGCTGTCTAGTGTTGGGAACGTCTTCACCGCCGTGCCACCTGTTTGTTCGTTCCAGTCAGGATCCCAGCAGCGTCACCTTCCTCACCGCAGCCGGCGGCCAGGGCTGTGAGCTTCAGCACAGCAGTGCCGTGTTAGGCCCAGCTAGGATTCCACCTGCGTCCCCCATGCAGGTATGACATGGCTTCTTGGCGTTGCAAACTTCCTCTTGGCAGTGCCCTGCCCCTCCCCCGTTTGTTCCTCCGTAGGCTGTCGGAGAACGCCAGCCCCTGGCTGCTGACGGGGATCCCACGGCAAGGCCGGATTGTGGGAAGGAGGTTTGTGGCGGGCGGGGGCCGGGGAGGATGGGGGGGGGGGTTTAGTCCAGCGAGCTGACAGCAGCAGGTATCCATCATGTGACTGGACTAAGAAAACAGCTCCCCGTTTCCAGGGACACCAGCGCAAACACGGAGTGAGACACAGCCTTGAGGTGGTGGAGGCGGGGAGGGAGAGACAGAAAGACGGACAGACGCATTTGCCCTTTCCTTCTAGGAACTCCCGGGCCAGATCCACCCCGGGGGTAGCCATGGGGGCCTGCTTCCTACCAGCACCAATCCACTGGCGGCAGTGGGGTCACTCCGGATTGACACCAGTCTGAGCGAGGGGGGAATGGCCCCTCCCCCACCTCCCACTGAGCGCTCGGATTTTCCAGATCATCTGCAGTTCCTCGTTCAACAGAGGCCGGGTGGGGCAGGACGCACCGGGCCACGCAAGGTGCCAGTCACCACGGCTGCTGCCCCCCCGCAGCGCCCATGCATGGGCGAACAACCCCACACTCGCCCCACTGTGTCCCCTGCAGGGATCGTGGGCAATGTTCCCTCTAATTTTTGACAGGCCGTGTGCGCAAAAAATGTCTTCTGTGCAAATTGTTGTGCTTCTGTGCAAATGTTTGTGCGCGCGGTGTTTCGCCGTGTGCGCGGGGTTTAGGATCTGTGCGCGCGCGCGCACGCGCACAGCTTAGTGGGAACAGTGATTGTGGGACCCGGGGGAGGTGAGAAGCAGGGCGGGGTCTGGCCTGATCTTTCATGGGGCTTTAACGTGGCTCCTCTCCTCACACCCTCCCGGGAGGGAGGCCTGGTTCCGCCGGGAGAGCGGAGCGCACGCTTGCCCCGCTGCCCAAGCGCATCTTACCCCGCCGCAGGCGAGGGACGGAGCCAGCAGCTGCTACAAGACGGAGAAAAACCCCAGCCGTGTCCCAAGCAGGGCCCGGCGTCCCTCAGCGAGTGAAACGGGTGCTTGTGCAAAGAAGGAAAAATCAGACTAGAAGGAGAGAGAAATAAATCGGGTAGAGGCTCATTCCTCACCTGGGAGAAGGGATTTTCCAGCCCCCCAGCCCTGGCCATACAGATAGGAGGTAATTTAGAGGAGCTGAGGCTTTTCCCAAGGGCCAAGGAACTAGAGCAGCAGTAGGGACGCAAGTGAGACAGAAAGGAGGGACCGGGAGCCAGGACTCCTGGCTTCTATTCCTAGCTCCTTGCCGACGGCCTGGCCTCTCTGCCCTGGTTTCCCCACCTGTACGAAGGGGGCGCTGTTCCCCTCAGCCCACCAGAGCGTGAGCTGTGAGGAATCAGCTGCCCCATTTGCAAAGCCCTGGCTCCCTTCTGTGGCTGCCCAGCCCCGGGCTGAGTCCAGCAGCTGCGGTGAAGACTCCCGTTCTCTGCACCACCCATGTGCTGTCTCCTCCCTCCAGAGAGAGGCACTGCAGCGTGGCGCTCGGGGCCCGGGAGGCCAAACACACTAGCCTGGAGCGCCAGCGATGTTGCCCATCGGTGGAGAGGCTGGAAGGGTCTGCTACTGCAGTGCCCCCTGGGAGAGGCGTGGATTTTGGAGACAAGGGCAAGGGGGTCTAGTCCCGGTCTGCCACCTGCCCGCTGCCTCTAGAAGTGGCTTTGTAACAGATTAGTACCCGTGGGCACTGGAACAGCGTAAGATGTCAGGGACCTGTAGTGAGAGCTAATAGTTCCCTCTCCCCTATCAGCCCTTCCCCGGCGGCTCTCGGCTCCTGCACACACCCAGAGAGACACACACAATTATCTCATTGCAGCAGGAGGTCGCTGCCGGGATCAGACCCCAGGCTGCAGGTTTCCTAGTCAAGAGCTCAACTCGCCGAGCTTCCAGAGCCGCGGGGGTGCCCGGAGGCTGGGGCCGGACGGCTGGTGTTTAACCTAGATTCCCTTTTGTCCTTCCCCTGTTCCGCCGGAGAGCGCCCCGGGGCCCCCCTTTCACAGCTGAGGACCCATGCTGGGCACACAGGCAAGGACATTGCAGGGGGGTGTCCTCTGCCTCCGGCGGGGCCTGAACGAATCCACCGGAGGTGGGGGCTGGAAGAAGCAAAGAGCAGAAGCTGAGGCAGCAAAGTGAGGGATGGGCAGGATGGAGCAGCCAGCGTGGCATCCTGCTTCCCATCAGCTGCCGGATTTTGGAACCAAGAGGATGGATGCTCCAGTACTTAATGTTGTCTAGTGGTTAGAACGGGGCAGGTGGTCTGGACTCCTGGGTTCTATTCCCAGCTCTGGGTGGAGAGTGGGGTCTAGTGGTTAGAGCAGGTGGATTGGGCGTCAGGACTCCTGAGTTCTAGTCCGAGCTCTGCGGGAGGGGAGTGTTGTCTAATGGTTTCAGCAGGGGGGCTGGGAGCCAGGACTTGAGTTCTAGTCTCACCTCAGGGAGGGGAGTGTTCTCTAGTGGTTAGAGCTGAGTATTGTGAGTCAGGACTCCTGAGCCCTAGGTCTGACTGCCTCTGACCCGCTCTTATCAACAAGTCTGCACTCTGCGGAGGCGTAGTGAGGCTGCTGGTCTGTCCGCACACCCAGTGAGACGTGGCTCTGCCCAAGTTACCTGTGGCAGCCACCCCAGGCAGGGCTGGCAAAGGGCCCGCAGGGCGCGGAGGGATGCCGCGTGACAACAGAGGGAACGTTGCAGACGCGCTCAGGTTATTTCACGCCGTCCAAAACAAACTGGGCCGGGTTGGGAGAGGCGCAGCGCCCCAGCCATGGTGCTGGGATTTAAAGGCTGGATCTTTCATTAAGAATGGGCCTGGGGAAGCAGGTCACATTGAGGTTGTCCTCAGCCAGAGTTTCCTTCCTTGTTCTACCTCTCGTTGGAGCCGTGTTGGCCCTGAGCTACCTGCCTCGCTGTATGAGATGCTGTACGGCCGCCTGGCCCAGCCGCAGGGAAGGAAGCACTCGGGATGGGGGCAGGGCAGCGGGTCACACACGCTGCCCCTCGGTTTCTACTGTATTACACCTGCTTGGCTGGCTTGCCCGGAGTCCGGCTTGCGCAGCGCTGGGAAGAGAATGGCTTTTTTCCACCAGGTGCGTGGAGGCAGCCTGGCCCTTTGAATAGTCCATGGGACTAGAAATCCAGACTCCTGGCTCCGCAGCGGAACTGAATAGCTCATGGGACCAAGGGTCAGGACTCCTGGGTCCAGTCCCTCGCTCTGCTGCTGAACTTGGGCCCCTCGGTGCTTCATTTCCCTAGCTGCAAAAGGCTTCCTCCATGCATCACAGGGGTGGGGCTTCAGAGGTCAAGAGTCTTCATTAATATTTGTAATTAGAGTGCTTGAAGATGCTTGGATGGAAGGGGGTACAGAATAACACCACTTGGCATGGCTAGAAGGTGTTTTTCACCTATAGATCTCAAAGCACTTTACATGGGAAGTCAAGTATCATTATCCCCAATGTTACAGATGGGGAAACTGAGGCACGGGGAGGGGAAGTCATTTGGCCACGCGCACCCAGCCGGCCAGTGGCAGAACCGGAATAGAAGCCAGGTCTGCTGATCCCTAGCTACTGGGCCATGCTGCCTCTCCTAGCGCATTCATCATGAATTATCTATTACTCATTTCCTGTTTGGACTCACCTGCTAGCAGCTGACAGAGTTGTTATCTCTTGCTAAACCCCATCGGTGAATCATTCTTGGCCCACAGCTTGCTCCTGGGTGGTTCAGGGCCAGGAAAACAGCTGTTCAAAACTCCAAGCTCTGTGGGTCACATGAGATTATTTCTGCCCCCTGATTGGACGAGTGAGCTCTTTGAATCAGGTGTCTGTTGCAAATACTCCTGGATACAAGTTCAAAATTGGAGCTACTATTTGGGGAAGAGGTTCTCAGGTGTTTGGCTAGCTCTAATTTCCAGGAACTCAAAAAGAGCAAGATTAGATGCCTCAAATAGAAAATCGATTGATCGATAGATACATGCCTCTTCCCCTTCCACACGCACCCGCCCCTCTCCATTTACACAGCTTGGCATGCTGAGTACTGAGCTCTTTGGAAAATCTGGTCCTTTGCCTCTCTGGGCCACAGCTCCCCGGCTAGGAAATGACATTGATCCTTCTTTCTCCCTCTGTGTGCCGGGCCTCTTTGGGGCCAGGACTGTCTCTCACCATATGTCTGTGCAGTGCCTGGCATAATCTCCTTTGGAACGCTAGTAGCTACTCTAGTACAAACAATAGTGGGTGAGGGTGGAAGAAAGAGGCAGAAGGAGAGATGGGGAACAAGGCAAAGGGACAAGGACCCAGGGAGCACTGGGAAACAAAAGTTAGCAGGGTGCAGAGTGAGCAGGGAGCCGGGGAGGGGGGCTTAGACCAAAGAGAATGTGATCGTCAGAGGGGGACTGAGAAGATAAACAAGGCCAGGAAGTGAAATTGACAGGGAGTGTAAGTCGGGAAAGAGCAAATAAACAGCATGCTCTGGTGTGTCCCACGTCCCCTGACACTCACGGGCTGCCAAGGACACCGCCGTCCTCCCGGCTCCTCTCTTTTCCTTTGATAAATGAACTCTGACGATGGGGTTATAGATCAGCCCGATCTACGGGGGCTCAGGTATGCAAGTCCGCGAAGAACAGGATTGATCAAGGACGGTGCTGGAGCCACTCTCGCCATCTCTCTTTTGAGGGGTTTCTTGCTTTTACTGATTGCTCTGGCTTTTTCCAAGGGTTATGGAAACTAAATTCCATAGAAATGGATCTAACCGAGACGGCTCCAGTCTCACTCTGCTTCATGGGGAACTCCACAGGCAGAGACACAGATCTGTGATGGCAGCATGTGTAGACATACCTGCAATAGCTTTGATCTAGCTAGCTTGAGTAACAACAGCAGGGAAGCCACAACAGCATGGGTGTTGTTGGCATGGGCTAGCCCCTTGAGTGTATACCCAGGATCCTGGGGCTAGGGTGTGTCACCTCCTGCAGCTTTGTGGCTATTGCTACTCAAGCTAGCTTGGATCTAGCTAGTTGCTAACAGTAGAGGGTTTATGACACATGGATAAGCAGTTCTGATTCCATCCATAAAGGACACAGAATCATAGATGCTGGGGTCAAAGAAAACTTGTGCAGTGGTCCAAATACTGTGGTTGAGTGAAGATACAAAACAAATTGACCTGAACCTTCACCCAAAATATGAACCAGACCCAAATGGAACATTTTCCATCCAGGAATGATGTCCTGCACTTCTTAGGTGTGTCTGGTGCCTCATGTACCACATGCTGGGTGATAATATGAGAGGACCCCAGGTTTCTAAATGTAAACTGGCTCTTTGTTAAGAGAACGATTTACAAAGATGATGCAACTGCAGCTGGCATTCCAGTCCTGTGCACACAGACTGACTTTCTGGTGCCTGCTCCAAACTCTTCCCTCCTGCAACCTGGGCTCCTTCCTCCAAGTTCCACACAGCTTGCTACATCTGGGACTAGAAAAAGAATGACTACGTTGATTGATGGTGTTTCCAACCCAAGTAGTTGTGACAAAGCTCTGAATTCCTGAGTGGGCCTTCAAAGCGAGCCAAACTTCGACCAGGTTGAGGTTTTTCCATCACTTGCAAATATCTGAGATGGGGATCCTGATGCTCAGATCCACAATTCGATCCAAGCTTTTCTGGATCTGGCCCAAAAACTTTCATCAAGTTTAATGTGTTTGGATCGGGCATCTCCGTTGGGGCCCATTACAGAGGAAGGCCCAAGCCTCAAAGTTCTGATCCAGAATCAGATCGGATCCTAAACTTCCCTAAAGGCAGGGCAGCATTCCGAACTGGGGCTCTGGGGTGGCCTATCTCTTACATTTATACAGCGCTTTCCATCCAAGTCATGGCAAAAAGCTCACTCCATCCACTGTGATGGAACATGACATATGCTCTGTACTGGCGACACTCTGGTGTTCCTAGAAGGGGAAGTAAAGAATAACTTCTCTGATTGAAACTGCAGATGGAGTTGTAGGTAGCTGGAGTGTAATTATCCCTGTTGGAATTTGGCCAGGATACTATCACTTCTACTCCTCTGAAAAGTGCCAGGGGACATTTAATGATTGCAAGCAGGCAGGGCTTCAGTTTTACACCTCACCCCAAAGAGGGCCATTGCTACCCCTTGGCACCATGCTGATTAAGTATTGACCTTGGGACTTGGGAAGGACAGAGCGCCACCTACTGAGCTACAAACACTGCATCTGAGTTTTCTTTTGAGGTCTCCCCGCCAAGCCCTGATCAGACCCAACCATGTTTCCTTTCTTAGAGCTGACCAACACGATAAGCCAAGATGCTGTGATTTACGCAGCTGGGCTCCCGGCTTCCTCTTGGATGTATGCCCCACTGAGCTGCCTTGGCATTCATTCTGCTGTTGAATACATCTTCTTGCCATTAGAAAGTTTCTCCATATACCTCATCTAAATGTGCCCTTTGACTCTTAGACTCATATTCCCCCAGCCTCCCCGGCCAGCAAGGGATTGGAGACCTGGAGAATTTACAACGGACTGGGAGAAAACCAAGTTTTCATTTGTCAGGAGAGGCCGCAGCTGAATTACGTCCCCCTCCCCAGTCATCTCGGCCGGGTGGAAGTTGAGGGCTCTGGATTTGAAAATGAGCAGGAAGCAGGGCTCTGAGAATGAGGGGAGAATCCCTCTGGGAAGGCAGGCAGCCAAACTGATTCATACCCATGCGAAGGGTCTGCTCCGTAAGCGCTCAGAAGGGGACCCTAGACATCCTGCATGTTTCCTTGCGGGGGCTTCTGTCTCTTGCATTCTTCCTAGGTTGCTTGTGTGTCCATCCAAAATCCTCTGTTCACCACCGACGAAGGGGCCGAGAGGTTCCTCGCACATCTGTGTCTCCAGCGCACGAGTGAGCAGGACAGGTGGCTTTTGCAGAAAGGCTCCTTTGTAACAGTCTTGTTTCTCTGGGGGGGAGCACGTGTGGGGCAGGGGGGCCGCGGGGAGCTGCTTGGGCACAGGGACTGAAGTCTGGCAAGAGAGGGTGCCCCCTACAGGGCACAGCGGATGTCCATTGGGAGAGCACAGGCCCCCCCTAGGGGAGTCTGACTCTCCAGGGCAAGAATCCATTGATGGGAAAAACCCAGGACTAGGGGAACATGGAGACCTGAGACCCTGCTCCATGCAGAGCTGGGTGGCTGCCAGGACAGGGTTGAGATGGATGGGGAGAAGCCCAGGACTGAGTGCACCTGGAGGCCAGTCCAGGAAAGCGTGACCCTCCCAGGGCAGGGGCCCGTTACTGGATCAGCCGGGGGGGATGGGGGGCGGCGGGGGGCAAAGCCCAGGGAGACCCATTCCCCTGTGCATCCACACGGACCTCGTCCTGCAAAGGAGCTTTGCCACTGGGAGCAGGATGCGAGCGGGGGGAGGGAGGGGATGTCGTATCCTGGAGGGGGAGGAAGGGCGTGTAGACGAGCCCAGGGAATGCAGGTCAGCCATCTAGAGCCCACGTTTCCCCGTGATCCAGAGGACAAATCTGGTTTCCTGCTGCATCTTTGTAGGTGGCTCGGGAGGGTGCTCCGAGGCAGCTGCTCCTGGCAGGAACTCATCAGTCCCCGGCCTCCCAGTGCTGCCACGCCCGGCCCCGGGTCCTGCTCCACCCGTGACTCAGGGCGCACCTGGCTTTGACTCAAGCGCTGCCGGAGGGGCCGGGGAGGAGCGGAGAGACCCACGCAGCCGGGGTGAGAGATGCTGGAGTGACATCCGCCCCCTCGGAATGCAGGCCGGGTCAGAGCTGGGAGGGCAGCAGCTGCCAGGCGGATACCCCCCCACACCCCAATAGTGTTACAGCCATTTCCCCTACCGCACGCGGCAAATGGGGGTCTCCAGGGTGCAGAGATGAGCTGCCGCAGCAAGCGCAAGAGAGAACAGCGAGGTCATCGCCCCTCCAAGCACTCCCCTGTCAGTCCACGCAGGCTCCGCTCCAACCCTTGAGCCCCCCGGGCATCCCCCAGCAGAGGCCAGCCCCCGGTCCACTGAACGGGCCCAGAATTCCCGGTTCCTCCACTCCCAGAGAGTGCGTCTCTGCTGACCAGGGACCGCTTAGCCTGCAGCTCAGCTTAGCACGCAGCCCCTGGATTTGGGTCGAGCGAAAACAAGCGGAAAGAGAAATTCAAGTGAGCGCACGTAGGGAGGAGCATTGCAAGGTGTTGGCTACGTGTAAAAGGAAAGCGTATCACCCTTTCTAGAGCCTAGACTTAACTAACCAGACGTTTTCCTGTCTCACCCCAGGGCTTTCTCCCAGCATTTAACAGCCAGGCTGGCTGTGACCCCTCTGTTCATAAGCCATGCATGCTGGCCGCTTGTCTCTTAGGTGAAGGAGACCAGGCACCCCTGTGTTCCTGTAGATGTATTCCAACAATCCATCGTCTTCACTTGTAAATGGGACGCCCCTCCTGCCCCCAGCCGGTTGTCTTTCCCTATCGGCTTCTTGTTGATGTTGCAAATGTTGATTAGCTGGCAGCTCTGAATGCAAATAGACTCACCTCGCCAGAGACACGAAAACAAGGGTCTCCTACCCCCTATTTATCACCGTCTGGTGACCTGTTGTAACGTACATCTCTTAAGGACACAGCAACCAGTATAGATCCATAACTATAATAATATATGGAGATATACCTATCTCATAGAACTGGAAGGACCTTGAAAGGTCATCGAGTCTAGTCCCCTGCTTTCATTAGCAGGACCAAGTACTGTCCCCTGACAGATTTTTGCCCCAGACCCCTAAATGTCCCCCTCAAGGATTGAACTCACAACCCTGGGTTTAGCAGGCCAATGCTCAAACCACTGAGCTATCCCTCCCCACGTTAACACCTTAAATGTCGTCACACCTACATCACGCGGTGATTAGGACAACCAGTGTTGGTAGAGACTTTGCATGCCACCCTTTGGCACACTGTTACAGGGGATCCCTGTAAACCCCTATGCACCCCTTAGGCCCTCTGCCTCTGTGGATCACCCCCCACCTCCCCACCCCCTCCATATCCCTTAAGCACATGTACACACCCTCTTAGCACACATACATGTGTCCTGATACACACACAAAACCTTCTTCATACACAGGCACATGGGCCGTGCCTAATCTAGACTTGGGGCCTTGTCTTCACTAGGACACCGGTGCCTGCTAAACTCCGGTTCGCTACCACGTGGTGACTAACATGAGGTCGAATCTGAGTGAAGAAAAAGGCCGTTTGGAGCTAGCCGGTTGAGGGAAAGACTACCAGGGAGCGTAGGGTTTGCCGTGACCTGCTAACTTGGGTGAAAGCTACAAACAGCCTTGTCTTCAGTAGGGTTTTAGCTCATGCTAGTTACCCCGAGGTGAGACCCCTCTATCCCCCGCCTTTGTCCTAGTCAGGACGCACCCTCAAAGGTGGGATGTGTGATCGGGTTTCCTACCTGCATCCAGCTGACTCCTAAAACTCCAGCCAAGCCGAAGCAATGGTGCTTGAGAACATGCCGAGCTGCCATGAGCCATAGAGCACCGGTGTGGACACAGGCTGCTCTCCCTAACGTCAGGGATGTGGGTGGAGGAGAGGTCATTTGGAGTTAACACTGGAGAGAAGACACCCCCTCCCTTTCCTCTGGGATTTCTCTTCCCTTCAATCTGCCTTTTCTGCCCCGATTCCTATGAGTTTGGGCATCTGTGATGGCTGCCGGGTGAACCAACGGCCTGCCACGAGAAGCGGAGCCTCTGGGGTGAATGATTTACTCGCCCTTGGCTGGCGTAAAAGCCCCTCCGTGCTCAGGTGACGCAGACCCTAATGGTCCCCCGTGGCCTCCCGTAACAGCGCAGTGCCGCCTCTCTGCAGAAAGCACGGGAACCTGATCGTGGGGATATGACGTGCTCTGCCGCTAGTGACCGTTGGCAAACTTCAGAAGAGGGTTTTGGGGAACGGGCCTGAGTCATTTGGCATTTGTTCCGAGGAGGGCGGCCGAATCCCAGCAGCAGCTGCCTCTAAAGTGGGGCAGCGGTCGGAGCCCGCTCTGGAAAACGTGCTTCCAGGCAAAACCCACCACTCCCCGCAATGGGCAGTGTGGAGAGCTCCCTGAAGCAAAATGGGGATGGGGCCGTGACGGCACCCATGGGGGACGTGAGATTCACACACAGAGGGTCCCCTCTGGGCATCAGAGAAGGATGAGCTGGGCTTAAATTCCAACGACGGGGCCTCTCGCTTACCCCGCTGCCCTTTGGGGGCTGCTCAGGGGTCATGAGGGCAGACGCCTGGGGATGATGCGTGGAAAGACCCCCGCTCGACTCCCAGGGTCCGTCTCCACTGCAATCACTGTGGGGGGGTGTTTGGTAAGCTAGCTCGCTCGGGTTCCGGAGCAGTGAGGCTGTACAAAGCCGCCCAGAACCCTGGGTAATGATTTGTGGGCTAGCCCGCACTGAAGTGTCGCTGCTCCCGGACTCGCGCTAGCGAGATTAACGCTAGCTCAGCGAAATCATCTCGAGCCATAATCACCCGCTGTGATGGCAGCATAGACATGCCTGCGGATGCCAGGCGGAGTTTGCATCTTGGGGCGGAGTTTGCCTTCGCCCTGCCCCTGGTGCCACCGTTTGCACCAGTGTGACTTGGGTGTAAGCTGCTACCGGATCAGAACGGCGGTGTTTCATGCTCCCTTTGCACTTGGGTAAAGGGCTGTAGGAGGGGCAACCCGATGGGGCACCAGGCCCTTTCTGACTTGTAATCGGCGCCACCAAAGTGACCTTCCCGCGGCCACCTTTCCAGAGCGACTTTCCTGGGATCTGTGCTGTAGAGGAGTGGACGCTGGACAGCTATCCCTGCCCTATCCCCTGGCAATCACCCCCCTTCCCCCCTCCCAAGCAGGCAGGAGACCCGCTCGCAGCATCTCAGAGGCTCTCGAGGAGCGGCACTTACCGACGACTGCCTCGACAGAGCTTTAATTGCCTAATGATTCCCAACATTTGAAACCGCTGTAGTGTGAACAAACAAACAAAGACAGAAGGAGCGGGAGCCAGATGTGTCGGAGGATGGGGCGGGGAGCCAGATGTGTGTGTGGGGAGGGGGGGAGCCACGGGGAAGAAGAAGGAAGAACGAAAGCAATGTGAAGCCACTGAGAGCTTTGCCGTAGTAAACAAATCCGGTCTGAAATTGAGTCCGCATGGCAGGGTGTCTCAAAGCACCCAGTGCACCAGGGCTCGGGGGACTCTACTCTGCAGGGGCCGCTCTCAGCAGAAAGGGAGCACCAGAGCTTTCCATTGCTAACAGATGGGAATCTCAGCCACATGCCCCATGGGGCGGCTTTACGGTGGTCTTGGGTCTGGATAGCTGGGAGGTACATGGGCCAATCCTCGAGGTGGAGGACATACGGAGCATATTGCAGACCCTGTTTAAGGGCTGGTGTCTGGAGAATTGATCCCAGGGTGGATGTGCAACGTGTTAGCAGAGAGGGGGCCGCGTCCTGCTCTAGTGGCTGGGCTACTGGAGGATAACAGCCTACTACTGCTAGCAGCTAAGGGAGCTGCTTCTTTCGCTTAAGGGGTAGAGATGTAGCGATGCCATGCTGAAGGTCAGGGCGTCTCGATCCCTGTTAATAAGTCACGTGGTGGGGGGTCCGGTAGAGATGCCTTTCTACTGCTGGATTCCTCCCAGGTCTTTCCTCCCACTGCTTCATCCTCCTCCTGCCACTCTCTGTCGCCCAGCTGCCAACCCCCAGAGCTGTTTCTCTCCTCCTTTCAAGTCCATCCTTCCTACACTGGCCTCCTCGCCCATCCTCTCTCCGTCTCACTGGGCTGTCACCCTGGGCGGTGTCCGGTCTCTGTTATATTCTACGATGATTCTCTGGGGCTTCCTAGGGGAGTTATTGCACTCTGGGGCTTCCTAGGGGAGTTAGGCATCCAGATCCTTATTAGCATTCAACAGGAGTTGGGCACCTAATTCCACCTCACTTATACATTCATGGATATTTCCTACTCAAAGGCGGCAGGGTAGCTCAATCTGAAAGGGGCCGTCCCAAGGGAATTGCAAAGCTCTACCCCAGTCCATGGTGTCTACTCAAAGGGAGCACAGGGGGTGGGTCAGGCTCACCTCAGGGCTGATAATCCCTGGATCCCCAGCTCAGCGCGCTCTTTGGGGCGGGAACACTGAGCTCTGGGTGGCTGGAGTGGCGGCTTCTTCCTCACACAGCCGCCTTCCCCAGGGCGCTGCAGCCCAATGGCCACAGCCTCAGCCCAGTGCAAGGGAAGGACCTAGTTTTGTTTCCCCGCTGACAAACTTTGCTGGTCCGCGTCCGTCCCCGGGGGAGGGATAGCTCAGTGGTTTGAGCATTGGCCTGCTAAACCCAGGGTTGTGAGTTCAATCCTTGAAGGGGCCATTTAGGGATCTGGGGCAAAAATTGGGGATTGGTCCTGCTTTGAGACAGATGACCTCCTAAGGTCCCTTCCAACCCTGATATTCTATGATTCTATGATCGCCACGACGGACTAAGAGCCGCGAGCTTTCCTTCCGGGGGGCTACGCTGGGGGGGCCCTGGCTGTGTGCTGCACACAGAGCCCTGCCGCAGACCGGTGTGTCGCGAGGCATCAGGGAAAGAGCCAGCGAGCCAAAACTGCCTCCTAAATCTCCACCAGCGGCTGCAGGGATTAAGGGGCTGGGGGGCACAACGAGGCTCTCAGTCACTCCCAGAGGGAGAAGGCTTTGATGTGCCCCTGGTGGCTCTTGATGGCCACCTAATCCTCACCACCAGATGACATGCCCAGAGCAACCGCCCCCCCAAACCCACTCAAAGATGCCAGCGCACGTTCAGTGCACCGCGTATGAGGGGTCTTGGCCAGGCCACGTTATGATCTCGGAGGGGTGCGGGGGGTTGCATCGGCTGTGACACTCTCCAAACCGCCCAGTCCCGGTCACAGCCTTTGCAATGCAAGGCTGGGCTAGCAGATGTTCCCGCCGGGCACTCCCTCCTTCCCCTTCGCCTCTGCCTGACACCTGCTCCAAGCGGCACCCGTGGAAAAGTTGCGATGCCCACTAGAAACAGCCTTGTTCTCACTCGGTGCCTGGCGGCTCATGGCTGCATGGGGCCCCTCTGAAGGCCAGCGGGGTTAGACACGGGTGAACCTGGCACAAGGGAGCTCGGAATCAGCTCCGTTTGCTGGGTGTCCCACACCTGGTGGGCACAGTTGTCACCTCTTCCGCACGGACTGGACACTCCATCTCTGCCGCTGGTGGTGTGCACCCCACAGCCAGCGAGATAAAGCTGCTTCTCCGGCTGAGTCTCCCTCCTGTAACCCCAGTTCCGTGTCCTGTTTTGGAGCCAGACGACTGGGGTAATGGAATGAAGATGCAGGCGCGCTAGGTTTGCTGCCTGTTAGATGCTGTCAGTCCATAGCTGGCTAGAGTACGGGGAAGGATGGATTGGGACTGCAGAGAATTGAGTGGAGTTCCCTGTTTTTCCACGGACAGCCGGCAGGCCATGTCACCTCCCCGGGCCTCAGTCTGTCATCTGTAATATGGGACTAATGATCGTTCCTTTCTCCCACGCTTGGCCTGGCTTGGCCTCAGAGCAGGAACTCAGTGTATGTACCATGCCTAGGATGGTGGGGGTGGGGAGGTGGGGTCCAGTCTGGCTGGGGCCCTCTCATAGTAATCGGATGGCTGTTGGGTCCAGCTATCCCGTATCTGGCCCCCACTGGCTACAGTTAGTTCGCATCTGACACTGGCTGGAATGAGTTATTCCACAGCTGACACCTGGGAAGTGATTCCATACTTGCTGGACGCCTAGTGAGTACAGGGTCTTCTGGGTCTGATCCCCGCTTTCTAACGTCTATCGGCTCCAGCCGGTGGGATGGAGTAATTCCAGTACTGACTGCTACTGGACGCCTGTTATTTGGATGCCTGTTGTTTTCCAGAGCTGACGGCTTCCTGAAGCGGTCACAAGAATGAATTTTCCTGCCAGCTCTCCGGCCGGGGAAGGGCGGGGGCCTTCCAAGGCCTGGCGAAAACGAACGGGGAAAGCAGTCGCTGGGGGAATTCGGTGACCTCCCCCTGCCGATATTCATAACTCCGGCAAGAAAGCCCCATTGTGAGGCCGCCTCGCAGCTGCGCGATGGGTTGGGGGAAGAAGCTTTTGTTTGTTTTGCTTGGTGAGGGAAAGCGCTGGGAAGGCCCGGAAAAATGTGAAACAAAATCCCGACAAAACCCAAGCGAAAGCACAAACAATCCCCCCAAGGGCATGGGTATTAATACCTCCCAGCGAGCATCCCAGCCACACGCTCCATATGGTTACAATAGGGAGATTGTGAGATGAGTCAGGCGGCTTTCTCTGAGGGAGGGAGGCTCTGGCTGTGTCCAGCCCCCACGCTGGAGGGATTCACTAGCCAACTGGACGGAAAACATTTGGCCTCAGCTGGCAGTTGTTCAGTGGAGTCAATGCAGGACTGAGGGTGGGGGCCTGTGGGCAAAGATGGTGCAGCGTCCTTCTCTAGTGGCTGGGCTACTGGAGGATAACAGCCCTACTACTGCTAGCAGTGAAGGGAGTTGCTTCTTTAGCTTAAGTGGTAGAGCCGTAGGGCTGCTAGGGAGGTGAAGGCACCTGTCCATCCACTCTGGATGTATGCGTGACAAGTGCAGCCACATGCCCGAGTCACCTTGAAGGAGCCCAAAGAGCTTTCCTAAGTCACGCTCCAGAATCCCTTTACCCCCCCACTGAAATGCAGCCACCTCTGCGGTGGGCTGGCAGCTGGCCCAGACTCACCTTCCCGACAATGAGGGGATGAGACACCCCTGCCCTTAGGGAACATGTCATGGGAATCGTCAGCGCCCACGGTCCCGGAGAGACGACAAGAGCCCGGTTCTGTTTCTCTGCCTCCAGGGGGTGAAGGGCTGAATCAAGATGCCCAGGCTTTGATGCTCTGGTTCCACCGGGGAGGGAGGCTAGCTGTGGTTCCCCTGAGGCCTACAGCTCCAAGCCATCCTGGCCTGGTGGTGGCCAGTGTCTCCTGAATCCCTGCTATTGGCCATGGGCCTCCCTGCATCAGCAAAGAGAAGGCAACCGGGTGGACTGCACTATGCCCTTCTGCAGGCCGTTCCAGAGACGGGGAAACCCAGGCAGAGAGGTTAAGGGACTTGCCTGAGGCCTGGAGACAAGCTGGTGGCAGAGACAAGATGAGAGCTCAGAAGTGCCTGGCACCAGGCCCGGTGTTCACACCGCTGGCCCACACTGCTCTCTGGAGGGTAACAAGCAGCCGGCAGAGAAACGAGCATGTGGGCTTAAAAGGGCGTCCGGTGGCTTTCTTTAGCAAAGACAATATTATCTATCTCTCTATCGCTAATGCTCATGAAGAACCACACACATCCCGTGCCAGTCTCCTGACTCGGCATTTCAGGTGTCTGTGACCAAAGGGGAAAGTGCATCAGGTCAGCCTGACCCGGATGCAAACTGGGTTAACCCCAGGGGCTGTCACTTGTAGCCCAGGGCAGCAGGGAAGCAGGTTCTGTCCTCCATCACCGGCGACAGGAGGTGTCGAGGCAGAGGATTCTGCTCAGGTTTGCAAAGTGCGTAGGCCAGCTGCTGGTGAAGGAGTTTCAGGAACCTGGGAGCACTGGCCCGGGAGTGTTACTGAGAATAAACCCAAGAGCCTTGCGCTCCGAGTCCATCCCGTCCCCCCCGTTCTCCTGGCCCGGCCTTTCCCTCGCTCGAAACTATCTGGCTGGCCCATGGTGTCTCATCATTTCCTTGCCCTTAGCAAGAAGCGTTGCAAGCCCTGAGCTGTGCATTAATGGGCCTCGGTGCTAGCAGAGCCTAGTTAATCAGGGACCGAGCCCCGGCCTTCAGAGGCAGGGAAGGAATTTTTTAGAGATTAAAAATAACAGCGTTCAAACAAACTGTGAGAGATGGCAAGACAGGCTCCGAACCCTGACCTACTTCCAGGGGGGACTGGAGTGCTGGGAAATCGCACCAGGCACCAAACATTAGCTAGTCCAAAGGGGCTGCTAAAGAAAGAAAGAAAGAAAGAAAGAAAGAAAGAAAGAAAGAAAGAAAGAAAGAAAGAAAGAAAGAAAGAAAGAAAGAAAGAAAGAAAGAAAGAAAGGAAGGGACAGTCTGTTTGGCCCAGATGCCATTTGTCTTTTCTTTTCTCTCCTTTCATGCGGCACAGGCTTTCATTTAATATTGACTGGCAGTGTCTCTGAGGCAGGCTTCCTCCTCAAAGCCAAGGCGCGCTTGCTTCCGAGGGGATTCAATTTCCTTTACACAGAGGGGGCCGTGGGACGCTCTCCCCCATCCTCGAAGTTGTGGGGAGGGGAAGAGGGCCCTCCTGCTGGTGTGTGGGCCAACCACTGATCTGGGTGACACCCTCCTTGGTGTCAGACCGGGGTCATGACAGCAGGATCTGGCCCGGCAAGACTGGGTGTGTATGGAGATGCGGATGTGCTGCTGATGGAGGGCAAAAGGTACCGGGGAGAGGGCAGAGAGAAGGGCCCCTGCTCAGAGCCCACAGGTCTGGCTACTACCTGGATTTGATGTCTGGATCCTGCTGCACTCACGGGAGCTTAATGTGTGCTCAGCTTCTGGCTGCGCTGGGTGTGGGGCTGGGTGGATATCCTGCCCTGAGCATGCTGGCTGCACTGGCTGGCAGTGGGAACACTGCCCCACATGCTGGCTGCACTGGGTGCTAGTGGGAACACTGCCCCACATGCTGGTTGCACTGGGTGTGACTGGGAACACTGCCCCACATGCTGGCTGC
Organism: Macrochelys suwanniensis; assembly: GCA_033296515.1. Classification (NCBI taxonomy): domain Eukaryota; kingdom Metazoa; phylum Chordata; order Testudines; family Chelydridae; genus Macrochelys; species Macrochelys suwanniensis. The sequence goes on from CM065799.1 coordinate 7,976,181, forward strand.
ACTGGGGTGAGTGGGAACTCTGCCCCACATGCTGGCTGCACTGGGGTGAGTGGGAACACTGCCCCACATGCTGGCTGCACTGGGGTGAGTGGGAACTCTGCCCCACATGCTGGCTGCACTGGGGTGAGTGGGAACACTGCCCCACATGCTGGCTGCACTGGGGTGAGTGGGAACCCTGCCCCACATGCTGGCTGCACTGGGGTGAGTGGGAACTCTGCCCCACATGCTGGTTGCACTGGGTGTGACTGGGAACACTGCCCCACATGCTGGCTGCACTGGGTGCGAGTGGGAACACTGCCCCACATGCTGGCTGCACTGGGGTGACTGGGAACACTGCCCCACATGCTGGCTGCACTGGGGTGAGTGGGAACCCTGCCCCACATGCTGGCTGCACTGGGGTGAGTGGGAACACTGCCCCACATGCTGGCTGCACTGGGGTGAGTGGGAACACTGCCCCACATGCTGGCTGCACTGGGGTGAGTGGGAACCCTGCCCCACATGCTGGCTGCACTGGGGTGAGTGGGAACCCTGCCCCACATGCTGGTTGCACTGGGTGTGACTGGGAACACTGCCCCACATGCTGGTTGCACTGGTTGCGAGTGGGAACACTGCCCCACATGCTGGCTGCACTGGGGTGAGTGGGAACCCTGCCCCACATGCTGGCTGCACTGGGGTGAGTGGGAACCCTGCCCCACATGCTGGCTGCACTGGGGTGAGTGGGAACCCTGCCCCACATGCTGGTTGCACTGGGTGTGACTGGGAACACTGCCCCACATGCTGGTTGCACTGGTTGCGAGTGGGAACACTGCCCCACATGCTGGCTGCACTGGGGTGAGTGGGAACCCTGCCCCACATGCTGGCTGCACTGGGGTGAGTGGGAACACTGCCCCACATGCTGGCTGCACTGGGGTGAGTGGGAACTCTGCCCCACATGCTGGCTGCACTGGGTGTGACTGGGAACACTGCCCCACATGCTGGCTGCACTGGGGTGAGTGGGAACACTGCCCCACATGCTGGCTGCACTGGGTGCGAGTAGGAACACTGCCCCACATGCTGGCTGCACTGGGGTGAGTGGGAACACTGCCCCACATGCTGGCTGCACTGGGGTGAGTGGCTGCACTGGGTGCTAGTGGGAACACTGCCCCACATGCTGGCTGCACTGGGGTGAGTGGGAACACTGCCCCACATGCTGGCTGCACTGGGTGCGAGTAGGAACACTGCCCCACATGCTGGCTGCACTGGGGTGAGTGGGAACACTGCCCCACATGCTGGCTGCACTGGGTGCGAGTAGGAACACTGCCCCACATGCTGGCTGCACTGGGGTGAGTGGGAACACTGCCCCACATGCTGGCTGCACTGGGTGCGAGTGGGAACACTGCCCCACATGCTGGCTGCACTGGGTGCGAGTGGGAACACTGCCCCACATGCTGGCTGCACTGGGTGCGAGTGGGAACACTGCCCCACATGCTGGCTGCACTGGGTGTGACTGGGAACACTGCCCCACATGCTGGCTGCACTGGGGTGACTGGGAACACTGCCCCACATGCTGGCTGCACTGGGTGTGACTGGGAACACTGCCCCACATGCTGGCTGCACTGGGGTGACTGGGAACACTGCCCCACATGCTGGCTGCACTGGGTGCTAGTGGGAACACTGCCCCACATGCTGGCTGCACTGGGGTGAGTGGGAACACTGCCCCACATGCTGGCTGCACTGGGGTGAGTGGGAACCCTGCCCCACATGCTGGCTGCACTGGGGTGAGTGGGAACACTGCCCCACATGCTGGCTGCACTGGGGTGACTGGGAACACTGCCCCACATGCTGGCTGCACTGGGTGCGAGTGGGAACACTGCCCCACATGCTGGCTGCACTGGGGTGAGTGGGAACACTGCCCCACATGCTGGCTGCACTGGGGTGAGTGGGAACACTGCCCCACATGCTGGCTGCACTGGGTGCGAGTGGGAACACTGCCCCACATGCTGGCTGCACTGGGTGCGAGTGGGAACACTGCCCCACATGCTGGCTGCACTGGGTGCGAGTGGGAACACTGCCCCACATGCTGGCTGCACTGGGTGTGACTGGGAACACTGCCCCACATGCTGGCTGCACTGGGGTGAGTGGGAACACTGCCCCACATGCTTGCTGCACTGGGTGTGACTGGGAACACTGCCCCACATGCTGGCTGCACTGGGGTGACTGGGAACACTGCCCCACATGCTGGCTGCACTGGGTGCTAGTGGGAACACTGCCCCACATGCTGGCTGCACTGGGGTGAGTGGGAACACTGCCCCACATGCTGGCTGCACTGGGGTGAGTGGGAACCCTGCCCCACATGCTGGCTGCACTGGGGTGAGTGGGAACACTGCCCCACATGCTGGCTGCACTGGGGTGACTGGGAACACTGCCCCACATGCTGGCTGCACTGGGTGCGAGTGGGAACACTGCCCCACATGCTGGCTGCACTGGGGTGAGTGGGAACACTGCCCCACATGCTGGCTGCACTGGGGTGACTGGGAACACTGCCCCACATGCTGGCTGCACTGGGTGCGAGTGGGAACACTGCCCCACATGCTGGCTGCACTGGGTGTGACTGGGAACACTGCCCCACATGCTGGCTGCACTGGGGTGACTGGGAACCCTGCCCCACATGCTGGCTGCACTGGTTGGCCGCGGCAATGCTGCTCCCATGCACTGATAGGCTGGGCGTCATTACCACGCTGTCCCTACATCACAAGAAACCCCGTAACCTCCACAGCAACCCGCAGAGAATAACAGGGAGGTGAAGCCGCGCTAACAATGCAGCTGGGCCGCAGGCAGAGCCCAGACAAATGCCGCCTTTGTTGGAGGGAAGAAGCTGCATTTCGCTGGCACTACCTGGGCCCCGTTATCGGCTCTAATGCCATCTAGCACCCTCTCTTTGGGCTCCCCGTTTGGGCCGGTCTGTCTCACGCTCAGGTGTCGTTTCTGATCGCTGCAAGGGGCCAAAAGCAACAGATGAGCCCGCGATGGTGATTTATGCTGCGCAGGTTGGTGCCGCAACTGTTCAGGAGCCAGGTGGCAGCTGTTTCTCCTGTTACCATGCAGCGTGTTTGGTGGAAGCAAATTCCTCGATCGGACCAGCCCCATCAGGCTCCGTGGGGCTGGTCAGGGTTTCTGATCTGGGCTCAGAGCAGTGGGAGGGCTGAGGGGAGCTCGGGGGCGGGGTGGGGGGAAGGGAGCTCGTAAATTGCAGGGGCTGGGAGGTGAGAACCTCGTGGGGCTGGGAAGGGCTGCAGGCAGCCCGCTCTCCTTGCTGGGCAGGACAAGGGATGGGACGCCCCCAGGGATTCCGGCCCCCACTCCCCAGCCCCTCCCTGCTCTCTTCTCGCTCCTAACGCCCCTCCACTGGCGCTGCCTAGGGGCACAACCTTCCCCTGAGACGCTGGGCACCTGGCCTCCTCGTCTACACCAGAATGTTTCTTCTGCACCCCCCATACAGTTCGGGTGCAGCATCCCCTAGTGGTCACACTATGTAGACCAGCTTCTGGTCATTTTAGCAGCCCTGGGTTAAGACACCGGGGATCCGTCTACACTAGGGCTCTCGACTCTGCTACCAGTGGAGTTGCACTGATGCTAATGCAACGGTGTGAGCTTGGGAGAAAAATGCCAGTGTAGATAAAGCCAGGGGGAACTGCCTCCCCACTCCCTGGAAGAGGAGAGACGTGTCCCAGTTATAATCCCCGGAGCGCCTCACTCTCCACCTCCGTCAGCACAAAGAGCGGGGATAACTGGAGATCTGAGAGCGCCCGAGGTCTGCGCTAACTCCCATTTCAATAGAGCCCTCTGTTCCGAAGGAGGGAAAAAGCACGTTGCAAGCACAACACCGACACCCTCCGCATGAAGAGCGCCGCATCCGCCGGAGGAACGCATCTGTCCCTGGGGTGCAGAGCAGCACACAGCAACGACACCCAGTCAGTCAGGACAGGAGCTGGGCCTGACTCGCCGTGCCCTGCACCTTGGGCAGTCACCGACGGTTGTGCAAAGTGAGCGTCAAACACTACCAGATGGGAATGGCAGCGTACAGCACTGGCGTAAATGAATACCCGGGGCGCAGGGCGGCCACGGGTCATGCTGAGCGTGTCCACGTGCAGGAGCACATGGGGAGGGCGAGGGCAGAACATAATTAACCATTGCAACAAACTCCCGGGAGGAGGTGGGTTCTCCAGCTCTGGATGTCCTCTGATCAGGACTGGGGGCCCATGCCTTAGCCAAAGCCGAGTTACTGGGCTCCATAAAGGTGTAACTGGAGAAACCGAATGGCCTGGGGTCTCCAAGAGGTCACTAGCTGATCAAAGGGGACTGGTCTCTGGCCTTAAACTCTGTGAACCGAAACCCTCAATAGCGTCCAGTCCAAGTACTGCAGCTCATATCCTGACTTCCAAGACCACCGGGAAGTGGAAGTGACTGCAAGGGCCCTGGTTCTCCGGCCCGCATCCCAAGCAGCAGCTCCCGAGGCTGGAGCGCTGGTGCGGTGCTGACTCAGAGGGAACACAGCACCCTCCTATCCAAGTGCTAGCCCAGCACAACCTGGGGAACGGCACCTGCAGTACAGCTGTAGGGCTGCCGGAGCAGGTGTACCACCTCCCCCCGACTTGGGTTGGTTGTTTTTATCCTCCTCACCAAGCCGCCGCTCTGATTTGTGCCTCTTTCCCTGCCACCCCCGAATCATAGCCACGTTTGCAGATGTAATGTGAGCTAGAAGAGACAGGCAGGCAAGCGGAGGGCACACAGGCGAGGGAAATGCCTGTATTAAACTGACAGCAAAGAGACAGCAACACCGGAGCAAAGGGAGATGCTGGGGTGGTTTTTTTCAGCCGCGCAAATACATGGAATGATCATCTTCTCTCCAGAACTTGCCTCTGTCCCTGCAGCTTTGGGCCTAACCACAGGGGAAGGATGCCCTCTGCTGGAGACAAAGCACGAATGCAAATCACCCAGCAGAGACAAGGCAGTGGGGTGATGCCCGCTGTCCCCGTGCCCGGGGTTGGTCACTGCCTCCGCGGCACAGAAAGGAAAGCTGCAGAGACAACTCACGCGAGGCGCCTGCCTGCTCCCCAGAGACAGCGTGACGCTGAGGTTCCATTCAAGGGTCCATTTAATCCGGGCTTTAATCCGCTCTAAAACCCGACGGTAAGCTGGTTAATGCCACCCTTCAGAATTAGGCTCCTGCAGGCTGGCGACCGGGAAGGCTTCTGTGTTCTGAGCTGTGGGGCTCCTTGGGCAATCGCCGTGTGCGAGCGAAACGGATTCATGCCCGTAAAAGGTTGTTACAAGGAGGAGGGAGAAAAATTGTCCTTAACCTCCAAGAGGACAAGAAGCAATGGGCTTAAATTGCAGGCAGGGCGGTTTAGGTTGGACATTAGGAAAAACTTCCTGTCAGAGTGGAACGAATTGTCGACGGAGGTGGTGGACTCTCCATCATTGGGATTTTTAAGAGCAGGTCGGACAAACACCTGTCAGGGATGGTCTAGATAATACTTAGTCCCGCTTTGAGTGCCGGGGACTGGACTAGATGAGCTCTCGAGGTCCTACGAGTCGATGACGGTGCAATGAGCTTGCTGGGGCACAGTGGTTTGGTCTCCACATCACAAAACCACCATCGCCGCTGGCCAGCATGCCCAGCCGAGGGGCCAAGGACAGAAAGGGCTGCAGAGACTGGCCCCGCGGGGTCACGTGGGAAACGCACTGGCTCCAGGCAGTGAGGGGGAAGATTACCTGGCCCCTGTCCATGTTCTGGCTCTGGCCCCACATTCCCACCCACAAACAAACAGCTTGCAGGGAAACGGCAGGGGGAGCGTCGGGCGTCACGGCTCTCGCAGCCTCGTGGGTGGAAGGAGCGTGGGCGAGATTTCCCCTGGCTAACAGGTCCCACAGCAGCCCGGTGGAGGGCCGAGCAGGCCAGAGCCAGTGTTACCTCTGGAGCTGCCATGCGACTCCTGTCCCTTCCATCTGCCCGGCCACATCCCACCCTTCGCTACCCAGAAGAGGTAGCGGCTTTCAAAGGTCCGTCAGCCTAGCTTCAGGGAAGCTGCAACGTGGCCCCACGGTGGAGCGGTGCCATGACGAGAAATGGGCCAGACGGCAAAGCTGAGCTGTGGCTCAAGGGGATGGGGAGCCCAGGACACTGCGTTGCACCTCGGCTGCGCCTGTGTCATGATGCCAGAAACTCTGCACCTGGCTGAAGAGGAGTCCCCAGGGGGGCTTTAACGCCTCCCCTTTCCCACCCTCGGGCCAGTCCCGGAGAACAAAACAGTGGGCGTGAGACAGCCCAGCCGCGTTCAGGGGCGAGGCCGGCCCGGCACCGTCCCCCAGGCCAGCCGGAACGGATGGAGCGGATCTGCGCTAGTACATGCTTTCCCGGTTCGGTGAGGAGCAGCAGAGCCAGTGCCCGGCGCTGTGTCCTGGCTGGGGGGTCGTAAGGCAGCACCCGCATCCTTCCATTGAAAGGACTCAACCATGGCGGGTGGCCCTGTGCAGACGCCAATGTCGTGGGCAGACAGATATCAGGGGAGACCATTCATCACCCTGTGCACCCCGGCCAGCCCTCCCTTATCAAGTCACAGGCAGGCTCTTCCCTGCTGGCGTCAGCGTCTGGAGACCCCGAGGTTCCCTGCTGCCATTGTCTAAGGCTGGATGCGCACTAGACGCACTGGGCTGCTCCAGTCTAGCAATGCCTGGGTTTGTACAGCACCTAGCACAGCGGGGCTCTGATCTCATGACTCATTCTTTTGTTTGACTGGGAGGATACATCTGCAACTCAGGGCCCCTCTGAACTGGTATAAAATAACAATCCAACCAAATCAACCCCCTGTCCCAGCAAAACTCCACCCCCAGTCCCCATCTAATAGGCAGGAGTCTCCCCACCAACCCCCTGGCTCTCACAAACAATGCCCCACCCCCTGCCCCCATCTGGTGCCACTCTCTTGAGGTGCCAGGGAAAAAAGAGAAGCCTTGGAAGGGGAAAAGGTGCTTTGCAAGTGGTGGGTTAATGCACCAGGGCTGAGGTCAAGCGTAACAGCTCTCGGCGTTGTTCCCTAGAGGTTGCGCAGCCGGCAGTACATTGCAATAAATAGCAACACAGACAAGGTGCTTCCGAGGAGCGAGCCAGGGCATGGAAGTCAGGTGAGTGGGGTTCAGTTCCCATCTCTGCTACTACCTCCCTAGGTGACCTTGGGCAAATCACTTTCCTGCTGCGTGACTCAGTTTCCCCAGCTGTATAATGATACCCACCCTCCACTGAACTCTCTGGAAGAACTTGGGTGCTATGGGTTATTGTATTCAAGGATAACTTTTCTGGATTCATAGGTCCAGAGCCTTAGTTGGCTTAGATCAATGAAATTCACCGGGCGATGCTGATGTCTGCCCGTTGAGGATCTGACCCATTGATTGGACCACACTGATCATCTAATCTCAGCCAATTTCACCCAATAAGAAGCTCTGTGGCTTTCCTGGAGGCTGGATCCTCCATGCACATTCCCAGGCTTTGGATGCAAACCCCAGGTAGTATGGCCAGAGCCTAAAGCGACCCTGTGTGGTGCCCGGCAATGCCCTGGTTGTTACGTTCCGGACAGGAAGCCCTGCTGCTCACAAGCAGCGGCTGCAAAGTTGTTCCTCTTCCGCATTACCTGGAACGCAGAAGCCTTTGAGGGAAGGCCCAGCAGAGAAAAGACAGCTACTGAACCACCCATGGCGGGAGCTGAGAAGACACCAGACAACAATCCATTACCCTGGAATAGACCCCCGATGGGTATTGATGGAAACACGGGGCCAGGAGCGTTCTTCCAGGCCCAGCTGCTGGCAGGCCTGGCTCACCTCCCGCTTTGTAAAGGTGTTTCCTCCCAGCAACAAATGATGGAGAAAAACTTCTTGCAGGGCGGCTGAGGCCCTACCGCAGGGCCATGTGACGAAGGCACAAAAACTCCCGCATCAGGGCCACGAGACGATTGTGAGTGAGTGTCTCTGTGGGAGGGGTTGAGGTTGATCTGGGCCGGGGGCGGGGCGGGGCTGGATGCTCTCCTTGGGATTATTCCCCCTCCAAACCCCAGGAGATTCTGACATGGATTTGAGCCGACTTTCCAGCTGCTCCGTGTGTTTTTCCGGGGCCACCCGCTCTCCTTCCTGGCTCAGCAAAGGGGGGGCCGTTACAGCCCAGCAACCAGCAGCAGGGGGGTCAAGACAGTAGCACAGAGCCGCCACACTTGCAGCTTCGATGCCCTGGGATCCTAACGTACCTGAATGGCTCCAGCAGCACACCCCAGCCCCAACCGCAGCAGGGAGGATCTCTTAGGAACTCCACCAGCATCTCCCCGTGCCAGGTGAGGGCATCTCCCAGGCCTACAGGTTTATATTCTCAGCAGTGAGTGGAGGAAGCTGGGTTGGGAGAAGATGGACCAGATCCACAATCAGTTGGAGCCCCTGGTCTCTCCTACCTCCCCCTGGCAGCCCTGCTTGTCTCTTTCCAGACTAGCATGACCGAGGTGCTCACCCATACATCCTTCTCCTGGCTTTACCCATCTCTTCTTTCCTGCCTGCACCAAGCTGGGACACCGAGCCCCACCGGTGGGCTGGGCGGTGGGAAGAGAGGGGGGAAACATTCCCTTCCCCACCCAAAGAACCTGCTTTAAAAATCTCCCAGGCAGATGAGTCAAGGAGGTTACAACCGGGCTTGGGTTCACCTCCTCTTAGGACCTTGATGAGCCGCTGCTGGGCCTCTTGGGCCCTGCCATAGCTCTGTAAACCTCACTGCAGACAGACAGACAGCTGGGGAGGAAAGAGGCGGTTTAAGCTGACCGGGAGCAGGGGCTGTGTGGCAATGCCGCCGCCCAGCAGTTCAGCTCAGCGGCTGGTGAGCAATCAGCATTCAACAAAGCACCAGGAACTGCCGGGGCTCCGTCATTTGAGAATCAGCAAAATCACACAGACCCATTGCAGGGCGATTGGATTGGGTTAAACGGCTTTCTAGCGGCTGTATTCCCAGCGGCAATCTTGAATAACCATGCACAGCACAGGCACGGCCCAGAGAGACGCCCGGCCCCAGGAAACCGGGCTCACTAGCGCGGGCAAAGGCAGAACCTGTGACTCGATGCCGGGGGGGAGCTGCAGTGCCGGCAGGACTCAGGCATTTCATCCAAGTCGCATGAGCCCTGTGGACCACGGAGCTTCCGCTGCTGCTGTTACATGGATGGGGGAGCCCCACTTTTCTCAACCTCGGAGCACAGGAACGGCCGAACTGGATCAGACCGGCGGTCCCTCTCGCGCAGTGTCTCCTCAACAGGGGCCCCATACAGAAGCTACAGGAAAGAACAGGGCTCTTCTTAAACCAAGGCCCACTAGCTGATGCGCCTAAAGATGGGTGTGAACGCTGGCAGCGGCACGGGGCTCTTACAGGAGACACATCCGATAAGGGTCGAATTCTGCTGTCGGTCCCATCCGCTGGCTCCACCAGAGCCCCTCCGGGGTCCCCGCGGAAGAGCATAGCCCAGTCCGGTCTTTAGGAATGAAGGTTTACCAGCCTGAGGAGCAAAAGCCTCCTATTCATGGAGGGGACAGGCCAGCCAGCTGTGCAGGGCACAATCCAGGGCTCTCTCTCCTGGCAGCGGAGGAGGCTGATAACCTGACATGTCCGAGACTTGCCAGCCTCATGAAACCTCCTGGAAAGATGTCTTCTCTTCTTTTGGCCTTGCCAACCAGAGCTGAGAACACGGCCTCAGCTGAGCACTGGACCAGGCCCTTCCCTGCTCCACAGCCGCTGATGGAAACTGAGCAGCATAGCGCCTGTTGTCTCCCCCAAGACTGGCTCACCTCCACCTCGGCTAACGGTGTCCCCGGGGCAGGCTTGAGACGGACTGTGCCTGGTGCTCCAGGACCGTGACTGGGAGAGGAGGGCCGTGGCGACCGTCTGCTGGAATGCGGAAGCGCCGCACGGGGGGATGTTGAAGGCGACTCCGGGTAGGGCGGGAGGGCGCAGCTAAGAAAAGGGGAAATGTGGGTGAAACAGCAGGAACGTGTCTCCTGCTGCTGAGACCGGTTAGGCCCCGGGATAGTCTCCCCGGGCGAGGGATGGGGCCCCACAGATGGAAAACCGCAGTGTGACAAAGCACTGGGGAGTGCATGGCAGGGGACAATCCTGCCTTGGAGAGAATCAACTAGAGGAGCCCTAACAGGTCTTTTCGGTCTCTGATTCTGCTCCACTGTAATGAAACTAGGGGACAGCAGCATTCTCCCTCCCCATCAGGAGAGGAACACTTGGGGGCCACGGAGCACCACAAATGGAACTCACCTGCCAGGGCTAGAGGTATGCACTTCTTGTCCAGTCCAACGTCCGCTGGAGGAGATACAGGCTCCTTCTTGATCTGCCAGGCCTTAGGCCTTGCATGTATGGTAGGATAAGCATTTTCTTGTACTTGAGAGGGGACAGCTCCTCAGCGGGCATTAATCAGCCCAGCTCCAGCAGTATTGCCTAGCGGTTAGAGCCCTAGGCTGGGACTCAAGATACCTGGCTTCTATTCCTGGCCCTCCCACTAGCCAGCTGGGTGATCTTGGGCAAGTCACTTCCCCGCCTTCTGACTCAGTTTCCGCAACTGTAAAATGGAGATAATGATGCTGACTTAATTTGCAAAGTGCTTTGAGATCTACCGATGTAAAGAGCGAGGTGGCGTTATTATTAAGCTCAGTGGACTTAGCTAGATTTACATCTGCTGAGTGTCTGATGTCAGGGTGTTTGTGTTTATCATGTGAGCAGCGTGAGGCTTATGATGTCTTCGGTGATTCATTTATTTGCTCGAGTTTTGTAAGTGATATGAAGGGTAAGTACATTGGCAGTCGCCTAGCAACTGGGTCGGGTTTTTTAATGAAATGTTTTGATGTCTTGTCTTTGGAACAGATAGATGGATAGATCTGCAGGACAGGAACTCCGAGTGGCAAATAAGAACACAAGGAACTTGGAATTGGCTGTAAGCAGACCGGGGCGGGGGGGGGGGGGGCAGGGCGGGGGGGAGAGGGTGTCTCTGTTGAGCTCAGCTCAAGAAGACAGTGATGTGCTGCTATTGGCCTCTTTCCTCTGAAGTTAGGTGAAGTCGTAAAACCATCCTTTAAGATATTCCATCTAAACTCTCTCCTGTCTCTGACACCATGTGGAGTTCCGAGATCTAATCTTGCTTAGGGCACCAGAGTCTCGGAGGCCACTGCTGAGGTTTCAAGACAGTGTTGTAATGCAAGATCATCTAGCTTTTATCACTTGCCACTGAGCAGGAGACATGAACCGGGGCTGGTCTGAGTACTGCGCCCTTTGCGGCCACGACATATACGTCTTTGTTATACCTACCTTTGAGACCAGGTTATCTGCACCCTGGAGAGATGCTGCCAGGTTATCTGCACCCTGGAGAGTTGTCCTCTGTGTGCCTCTGACATTCCTACAAAGGCAGAGGAGCTGGGCAAAGCTGACCCCGGGTCCCAGCATGCCGTTCCTCACGGTGCTGACTGACTGAATGGACCTCTGTGTGCAGTGTGTATGAGCCGGCCGGAAAGGGGCCCCAATCAGGGAGGGGGCCCAGGTTACTCTGACAGCCGGCAGACTCCTAGTGCCATCCTGGGAAAAGCAGGCCAACAGGCGCACCAGTCCACGGCCATCGTCCCCACTCCAGACGCCGCTATACACACGCACCACATGCATATCAATACACACACAGCCCTCTACGCACACATACATTCACACATGTAAACACACACATGCTCACACCCCTATACACACACACACTTATACATATAAATACACACACACACACCCCTCAACACACACGTACATTCACACATGTAAACACCCCCCCAACACATGCACACACTCATATATGAACACACACACACACTCCAGTGCACACATAGGGTACGTCTACTCTGCATCTGGGAGCAAGCATCGTAAAAATAGCAGTGTCGCTCAGGGTAGCACTGGTGACAACTCCAGCTGGCTGGCCAGGGTCCCACTCGAGCTAACTGCTGGAGTCCGACCCACAGGGTCCGGGGTGGGTTTGTTCTCCGGCGGCTAGCCCAAGCCACCCCAGGGCTACTTCTGACTACACTGCTAGCTTGCTGGCTCGAGCTGAGCTAGCCTATGTCCATTGACTTGAGCTAGGAAGTTTGCTCCCAGCTGCAGTGTAGACATTCCCATACACTCATGCATGTAAACACACACACACACAGGCCCCTATTCACACACACACACACACACACATATAAACACACACACATATGCATAAACATACATCCCCTTAAGCACACGTACATCTAAATGTATGCACATTTCACACATAATCATACCCCTCTACTCACCAATCAAACCCCCCATCTCACGTAGACATAAATATATGTGTATACATAATATGTCTACACTGTCCTATCCACACAAACATATTTATACCTACACCGACCCCTAAAAACACACACTGACACACACCATTTTAGACATATCTAAATGCCCTTTCCACATACATGCACACACACACAAACGTATCTATCCATCTGCACACGTGTAAATACCTCCGTACATACACACCCCTCCTGCACACACCCCTAAACATAATCACATGACTACACACACCCCATGGACACATATCAACACGTACTCACGCCTACATTGGTTCCTACACACCTACACCCATATAAATATATACCCTTTTACACACACCCCTCCACATGCACACACATAAATAAAGTCACACACATATGTAAATATACACACATATACATACAAGCACACACCTACACATATATAAATACATGCGCATATAAGATACCCTCAAACACACGCATTCATTGTGCACTAAAGTCAATGGAAATTCTCTTGCTCTATGGGGTAACTTGTCCAGTACTGGATGTACATGGCCTGGCCAGGGAATACAGTTATTCCTCTAGGTACCAGGAGCGGACAGAACATTGTCAACAGCTGTGATTCTAAATATTCCAGCTGCATCCTGCTCTCTGGCCAAACTACCACCAAGTAACAAAGCTCTCTTCTCTGGCTTCAGCCTTAGCTTCCAGGGAGCGGCCGCTTTGATGATGTTAATCTGAGCAGTTGAAATAAAAGATGAAAGTTGAATAAACATTTGAACTTACCAGCAGAGAAAGAGGCAATTCAGCTTCAGGCATGGAATGGTTAATGCAGGGAAGGTCCGTTCAGGAGATCTGGCTGATGCAGAAAAGAGCTGGAATCAAAATCTAGGGTAGGGCAAAACTGTTACTACAGAGAATTCTCTCCCAGGTGTCTGGCTGCTGGGTCTTGCCCACCACATCCTCAGGGTCTAACCGATCCCCATATTTGGGGCTGGGAAGGAATTTTCCCCGGGGTCAGATTGGCAGAGACCCTAGGGGTTTTTCGCCTTCCTCTGCAGCATGGGGCACCTCTGCAGGTTTAAACTAGTGTCAATGGTGGATTGTCTGTAACTTGAAGTCTTTAAATCATGATTTGAGGGTGTCAGTAACTCAACCAGAGGTTAGGGGTCTCTTACAGGAGTGGGCAGGTGAGGGTCTGTGGCCTGCAATAGGCAGGAGGTCAGACTAGAGGATCATGATGGTCCCTTCTGACCTTAAAGTCTCTGAGTCCATGTCTGAGGCAACACACTGGGGTGATACAAGGGCATGATTGCATTAGGGCTATGAGGTGACACGAGAAAGGCTGCTCCCCGATACAAGGCAGGTATGTTGCAAGGAGATGATGTGCCGGACGGGGGATCAGGGAACGTTAGGTCCCGGTTTTCAGAGGTGCTGGTGGACCTCCTGCCAGAATGTGGGTGTTTGTCTCCCTGTAGTGGCTGCTGCTTCACCCAGCTGAGGGTCTGATTGTACTGCCGCTCGAGCTGACATACCCGAGCTAGCTTTCAAATCCAACTACCGCCAGAGCAAGTCCCCAGGGCTCTCGGTGGGCCCGTCCAGCCTTTGCCATGCGGCTGCATTTTCGCAGCCCCAGGACCCACGCTAGCTTGGATATGTCTGCTTGAAATGCAAGCACGCCCCCTAACAGGGGTGCTGTGAGCCATTGGCATAGTGGGGGTGCTGTGAGCCATTGAACCCAAGTCTAGTCTGTGAAAGAAGCTTATTGGAACATCTCTGAGGTGAGATTTTATTTGTATTCAGTCTCTTAACGTATTAGGCTTAGACCTGCGTGTTTTCTTTTCTTTTGCTTGGTAACGTACTTTGTTCTGTCTGCTGTTACTTGGAACCACTTAAACCCTACTTTTTACACTTAATAAAATCACTTTTGTTTATTAATTGACCCAGAGTAAGTGATTAATACCTGGGGAGCAAACAGCTGTGCATATCTCTCTATCAGTGTTATAGAGGGTGGACAATTTATGAGTTTACCCTGAATAAGCTTTATACAGAGTCAAACGGATTTATTTGGGGTTTGGATCCCATTGGGAGCTGCGTATCTGGATGCTGGAGACAGGAGTACTCACTGTGCTGTTTTCAGTTAAGTCTGCAGCCTTGGGGGCGTGGTTCAGACCCTGGGTCTGTGTTGCAGCCGGGCTGGTGTGTCTGGCTCAACAAGGCAGGGTTCTGGAGTCCCAAACTGGCAGAGAAAACAGGCCCAGGGGTAATCTCAGCACATCAGGTGACAGTCCCAAGGGGGTCTCTGTGACTGAACCCGTCCCAATGTAATCTAGTGGTTGGAGAGGGCGAGTAACAACTAGGACTCCTGGGTGTGACTCGTGCCACTGACTCACGGCAAGGCGGGTGACTTTCTGTCTCTTGGTTTCCCCATCTGTGAAACGGGGATAATGACCCTTCTCTCTCCAGCGAATGGCTGCTGCCGGGGCCCCATTGAGCCACGGTGTGGCTGAGGGCTGAGCAGGCTCACGGCTGGTAATTACTATCATTATTATTATTATTGCAGCCTGCACCACTTCCCGGGGAGGGTGGGAAGCGGGATGGGCCGGGGGAGCTGCCAAGCGCCTTCGGAGTTGCTGGCGGAAGCAAAACAGGGCAATAAAGCCGGAGGAAAGAGCACGGGAAAGCCGGGGCCAGGGAAGCCTGGGAGACAAAAGAGGCCAAGCCCTGACCCCCAGCTCTCTGGCTGCATCTGCAGCCAGGGGAGCAGGAACCAGTTGCATAGTGGGGGGGCTCAGAGCCATTGCACCCTATGATGGAAACCGCTGCAAGCCAGGGGGGGCGGCTGCCCCCACCCCAGCTCCAGCACTGGTCTGCAGAGCGGATCCAGCCAGGGCAGGGGCCTTTCTTGGTGCCAGCGCCCGGCCAGAGGCGCCCCAGCCTGGAGCCTGTTCTGGGGCGGCGGCTGCCCCCCCCCCCCCGCCTGGGCGCCATTGGCTACTTTGTAGCGAGCCCTGCGCTGCCATTGGCTGGCGGCTCCGTCACCCGCCCCCCTCCCCCGACTTCTCCTTGAATTTGAAACTTTGGGCAGCGCTGGGCTCGGGTTTCACCGCGGGGGGGGGGGGCCGGGGAGCGGGACCCGGGAGCGCTGCGTGGGGCTCGCCGAGCAGCCGCTGGCCCCGCCGCCCGGGGGGCAGAGAGAGCCCGGGGGGGCCGCGGCGGACCGGACCCCGCTGCCGGCAGAGGGACGCGCATCCCCGCCGGGGCCCGCAGCAGGCCGGTAAGTGCGGGGCTGCCGCGGGCCGGGGCCGGGCTGGAGAACCGAGCCCTGGTTAAAGAGCCACCCCGGGAACCGACAGACGCAGCCCCGGGCCAGGCGGCGGGAGTCTGGGACATCCCCCCTCCCACGGGCCAGGGCCTGCCCCCCCCACCCCCCCCCCGCAGCTGGGCATCACCTTCCCCTCTGCCCCCCTCCGCCCCGCCGGGCATCGCCCCGTCCTTTCCAAGGCTTGCCCCCGCCAGGGCCTGCCCACCCCCCCTCGGGCATCACCCTCCCGTTTGTCCCCCTCCCTACCAGGGGCTGCCCCACCGGGCATCGCCCCCCTTCCCCTGCCAGGGCCTAACCAGCCGGGCATCACCCCCTTTTCTTCCCCTACGGCCTGCCCCATCCCCCAACGCCAGGCATCGGCCCCCTCCATCCACCCCCCCACCAGGGCCTGGCCTGCCGGGTATCATCCCATCCCACCCACCGGGCATCGCCCCTGCCAGGGCCTGCCCCGCTGGGCATCACCCCATTTCCCCTCGCCAGGCATCACCCTCCCGTCTATCCTGTCCCGTCCCCCCGCCAGGGCCTGCCCCGCCGGGCATCACCTCCCTTTCTTCCCCCAGGGCCTGCCCCAACACCTGCCCCATCCCCCAACGCCAGGCATTGCCCCAACAGGGTCTGCCCCGCTGTGCATCGCCCTTTCATCTGTCCCCTGCCACCAGGGCCTGCCCCCCAGCTCCACTTTCTTTCTCTCTCCCCCCATGGCACAAGACCCTAATGGGCATCTCTTCATTTCTGCCGGTCCTGATATCTCTCCCTCTCTGCTCAGTGCCAGTGGGCATCTCTCCTCGTGCCGGGGCTCTCTATTCTCTCCGGGGATCCATCGACACCTCTCTGCTCTCCTTAATGCCGGCAGATCTCTGGGGCGGGCAATGGGGATTTCTCCCCCTATCCCCATGCCAGCGGGTTCTACGAAGGCCCATCTCTCACCTCGTAGGAATCCGAGAGGGGAAAGCCCGGGTGCACAGTGCCCTGCAGCATGCTCCCCAGTGTAGTGTCTGAATACCGGCAGTAATGGTTAGGTGCCCACTCCGAATGCCACAGACTGTATGGATCAGGGAGGATGTTGTGGGATGCTGCCTTGTTCCCCTGATTTATGCCCCAATCTACTAATAGTTCCCTGGCCCCGGGGTAACTAAAGGGGTAGGAGGGATGTTGATGCCACTTCAGGGCCCAGTGTTCCTGCAGAGCTTTCCCCCCTTTCAACCTGGCACCCACCAACTCCATTCTCCTGCCCAGATTTTTCAAGGGCTCAGCACCCATCCACCGGGGGCAGGATTTGCCAAAGGCTTCAGCACTCGGCAGCTCCCCTTGGGGCCAGGTTTCCACCCAGGTGCTGCCCTCTTCTGAGCACCTGGCTGCTTACATGGCCATCCGAATGGGAGCGGAGCTCTGTTGAAGATCTGGTTCCAGGGGAGTAAACTGTGCTGATGCCAAGCAAGAGCACTGAAGTGCGACTCCAATCCCAGGGGCAACCTGCCTGTCGCTGGGATTTGAGGAGGCCGTGATTGTTCAGAATCCGTTTAACTTATTGCCCCATGCCCTGAATGGCTTGATAGGATCGAAGAACAGAGAACAAAGCTTGTTCCTTGTTCAAAGATTGTTCCTTGTGGTCTGTTGCCACTCAAGGAAGCAATCTTGGCGTCATTGTGGAGAGTTCTCTGAAAACATCCACTCAAGGGGCAGCGGCCGTCAAAAAAGCGAACGGCATGTTGGGAATCGTTAGGAAAGGGATCGATAATAAGACAGAAAATATGATATTGCCTCTATATAAATCCAGGGGACGCCCACATCTTGAATACTGCGGGCAGATGTGGTCACCCTATCTCAGAAAAGATATGTTGGAATTGGAAAAGGTTCAGAAAAGGGGCAACAAAAATGATTAGGGGTATGGAACGCCTGCCCTATGAGGAGAGATTAATAAGACTGGGACTTTTCAGCTTGGAAAAGAGACGACTAAGGGGGGATATGATGGAGGTCTATAAAATCATGACTGGTGTGGAGAAAGTAACAAGGAAGTGTTATTTACTCCTTCTCATAACACAAGAACTAGGGGCCACCAAATGAAATTAATAGGCAGCAGGTTCAAAACAAACAAAAGGAAGTATTTCTTCACGCAACACACAGTCAACCTGTGGAACTCCCTGCCAGAGGATGTTGTGAAGGCTAAGACTATAACAGGGTTAAAAAAAGAACTAGATAAATTCATGGAGGATAGGTCCATCAATGGTTATTAGCCAGGATGGACAGGGATGGTGTCCCTAGCCTCTGTTTGCCAGAAGCTGGGAATGGGCGACGGGGAATGGATCACTTGATGATTCCCTGTTCTGTTCATTCCCTCTGGGGCATCTGGCATTGGCCAGTGTCAGAAGACAGGATACTGGGTTAGATGGACCTTTGGTCTGACCCAGTATGGCCGTTCTTATGTAAAATCAGTGGTGTTTTCTGCTGGAACAGGTGACAGTGTGGCATGATTTGACTTCTAATGCCCCATCCACCAGTTTAAAACAGCTCAGTAGGGGAGGGAAAGGAGCCATTTAACGCCTCTCTAAAAGGATATTGCAGATTTAGAAGGGGCTCAGAGAAGGGCAACATGAATGATCAATGGCCTAGAAAGTTTCTCCTATGAAGAGTGATTTAAAAGATTGGGACTGTTTGGTTGAGAGAGCACTGGACTGGGACTGAGAAGACCTGGGCTGTATTCCCAGGCCTGCCACTGGCCTGCGAGGTGACCTTAGGATACTACTTCCCCCTCTCTGTGCCTCCGTTTCCCCATCTGTAAAATGGGGATAATGATGCTGACCTCCTTTGTAAAGCACTTGGAGATCTACCACTGTATAAAGCTCTATAAGAGCTGAGGATTATTATTACGACCACCTTAGAGAGGAGGCAAATAAGAGGGGATGTTATAAGATTCTATAGTATAATGAATGGTCTAGAAACGATAAATTAGGAACATCTGTTCTCCCGGTCTTTGTAACACAAGACTTAGGGAAATTAAAAGGTGGTAAATTCAAAACAGGTGGACGGAACTACTTTTTCACACCATGCATAATTAGACTGTGGAACTCGTTGCCACAAGAAGTCACTGAGACCAAGAACTTTGCAAGATTCAGAAAGACAAATGTGAATTATCGTAGTTATTGCCAATAATTTTGGAAGGGATATTAAATTTCAGGGTTTAAGCCAATCTCTAACTATTAGAGACCAGGGTAAGATCTATAGTGAGAGGCGGATGACCCGATAGCTGCTACGGTGGGTTCTTGCACCTTTCACACTATGAGAGACAGGATACTGGGTGAGATGGACTTTAAGTCTTATCCTGTCTGTCAGTTTCTATGTTCCTGATCTCGTGAGTAACATCGTATACGTCTCTAGCGCCTTCCATTCAAGGACCTTAAAGCTCTTTACAAAGAACTAACCCTCTTAGTCCCTCTGAGCAGCATCACCCCATTTTACAGATAGGGAAACTGAGGCACAGAGAGGGGCAGTGACTTGCCTGAGGTCACCCACCAGGTCAGTGGCAGAGCTGGAAATAGACCCCAGGGCTCCAGAGTCCCATTCCCTAATAACCACTAGACTATCAATTGGTTTAAAAGCAAACTTACAAATGCAGCAAGTCTAGAACACAACCTGTAAATGTTGTTGTTGTTCACTGTTTGCAATACAGTCACACCTAGAGCAGGCATCCAGGACCCATGGCCCTTGGCACAGTCCAGCAGTAAGTTACGCAGTCCTGGCTTGTGCAATCTTATGTCAAAAAATGAGATGGGGAATGAGACCAACAGAACAGCGTGGACAACGGGGTAACAGTGAAACCGGCAAGAGTAGCACCATGATTGCTTGCCACCTGCCCTGCCAGCCCCCCCATTAGACCCGACTTGGGGTGCACCTACCACAAGCCTCCCCCACTGCCTCATGAGAATCTTTCTTTGCTTCTAAAGTGGCTTAATATTCGCGATGATCCTTTCAAAGGCGCAGACCCCTTCAGCTGGGAGTGTTCCATGTGCCAGTCAGCTGAGACTTCTCCGCATGGGGTGTGGGGGCTTGAAAGCTCCTTCTTCCTAATGAGCCTCCTTAATCACCATCCTCCTGAGCAAGGGAGGGAGGAAGTTGCCCCAGAAGAGAGATCTGATCTGAGCTCGACAAGGAAGGGAGGGAGCCGAAAGCAAGAGAGTGGCCTCAAAATAACTCACCCCTCCTTATCCTTGCTCCATTCTGGGATAGAGCATGATCCATCCGGTCCTGCTTCCTGCCTCTCCCAGGGGATTCTGCCCAAAGCTGGAAGGATGCTGCTGTGATGGGAGCAAGCGCACTCAGGGCCCGTGGAAAGGGACCTTAAGGTGGATGAAAGCACCCCTTCTCTCCAAGAATCTCTGCTCCCTGGCCCTGATGTAGGGGCAGGTTGGGGGCACAGCCAAGTGCCCTGTATCACAGCTAGTTTCTATTCTCAGGGCCCGCAGAGGGCTGTGGGAAGGGGAGTGTAAGTCAGAGCAGCCCCAGGGCTCCTCTACTGGGACTGGGCAGGATCCTGTATGTTTCAGAATACAGGGAGTGCAATAGTGACATAAAGCATCCCTATCTCCAGTGCGGGAATGGAGTGACTGAGGCTCAAGCTATAACAGGGCACGTTCTGTCCCTGTCCTCAGATGCCCCGAGAACCTCTCAGATTCCCTCTGTTGAGTGGCAACGTCGTGTGATCCGTTCCCAATCCCAGGCATCATTGCCATAATATTCCAGAACGGGGGAAGGGGCGGTCTCCGCATGCAGCAGGCTCAGCTAGCTCAGATCACCATTACTGCCACCTCCAGGATTTCCTTCTTGTGTCCTCCTTATATCCCTCAGCTGATGGACTCATTGGTTCTTCCAGTCGGCCAGCTGGATCAGCTAATTAGTGTGTGCCTCCCCCAGCCTTTCCTGGGGGGAGCTGATTGGAGCCCCAGTGATCAGAGTGCTGGCTCACCAGGCAGGTCCCAGCACTCTGTCACCCGGGCGCTACGTGAATAGCTGAGATCTGTCGAGAGTTCTTATCCCATGTCATCACAAGTATCTGAGTGACTCAGGTGGACTGTCTCCTTATGGGGATACATTTGAGCTGTGAGCCCAGAGCCGGATCCAGGGTTCTGGTTTAGGCCCATCTCTGGTTTTTGGCTATTTACCAGTCGGGGAAGAGTTATTAGTGACTGTGGCCTGTTACAAAGAAGAAACCCGAAGAACTATTTCAGAGGGCTTCTGGTTTCTGCCCTGCTGTGTCTGTTGGCTTCCTGCCACTCCTAATCAGTTCCACGCTTGGGAGCAGTGTGGGACCGACAGGGCGGGGCTGGAGTGCCAATAGCAGGAGTGGAGTGAGTACTGAGAAATGCTGTGTGGGGGATTCTGTGAAATGAGTTGGCGAGTTCTCAGTCCGGCTCTGAACAGCCAGGCGTCCAGCTTACAACGGTCACCGCTGCATTGACCGGTCCCTTGCTGATGGGCCTCAGCAAGAGAAACTCCAAAACATCCTAGCCGTCTGAAATCCCGGAGTATGCCCCGAGCCATGCTGGTGGCAGGAGGACCTTCCATTGCCACTGCTCGGTGGCTAATTAAAGGTGCTCAGGGCTCTCTGTACCGCAAAGGGTCAGGAACCCCAAGGGCCTTTTACAATAACTCATTAGCGCTTCCCTTTACGCTGCATAACCACCTGTCCTCTAATCAACTCCCTGCTGCCTGGCTGGGGCCTGCACGTGGGACCTTTGGGGGCAGAGCAATGGCAGGGGTGAGCAGCAGGAGGCCTGGCCAAGGCAGCCCTGAGTCAGGCCAGTTTCCTGCTGTCGTAGCCCTGGACTGAGGCCTCGCCAACTCGGTTCACAGCATCCACTGCCCAGTGTTTCTCAGCCCCTGTGGGCCTTGCAGCAGTGAGGAGCCCAGCTTAGGCTAGGTCTAGCTTGCACCAAGCGGCAAAACCGCCTGTGTTCCCGGAATAGAGGAGTCCCACGTCTTCTCCCGCCCCGGTCCTGGCCCAACAACGACCCTTTCCCTGTATGCTCCTTGGGGAAGGGGCCGTCTCTTTGTTCCTTGTTTGAACAATGCCGAGCACCACTGGGGGCCTGGCCGACTACTCCGGCGCCTCTGCGCCCCCACAACACAGCCGGTAATAATTGACGCTGGGCAATCATTAGGCCGTCGCTGTGTGTACACATGGCTGGGTCTGGGTGGCTCGCCGGATTCCTGCTTCCTTCGTCAGGGAGAGGGGCTTTCCGCGGTAGCTTCCGTCTCCTTCTCCTCCTCGGACCCGCCCGCTGTGTACACAGTCTGCCTCCCCAGACGGAGGTTGCTTGGCTACTGATCAACTCATACCTGTGGCCACTTCAGGAGAACGCCTGCAAAGGGCCCGACTTGTTTCTCCAGCAGCTGGTAGATGTTAGCGAAGGGGCTGCTGGGGAAGGTGTAGCTAGCCAGGCTGTTTGCGCCCATGGCAACGGGTAACAACAGCGGCTGCAGGAGATGAGGTACCTCTTTAATTATTTATTCCCCCACCCTCGAACGCCACTAAAAGTCAGGCCTGGGAGGGAGAGAGCCTGACGCCTGTCATAACAGTGCTGCCAAGGGCATCTGGAGTTGGCTGATGTAGGGAGTGTTAGCTAATGGTTAGAGCTAGTGACTCCATGGGCTTGCTCTGGTTACCTCACTTCATTCTTCTCTTTCCTGTTCTTCAATGGTCGTATTAATGCTTCCCTGGGGTGGCTGTGAAGCTTAATTCAATTAGCATCCGTTAGTGGCTCTGAGAACCGTTGGGAGGTACTGCAGAGCCATACAAAGAGAAGCGAAAGAGACGGACAGTTGTTGAAATTCCTTCACCCCTTTACAGAGCCCGGCTGGCTTGCCCCAAACACGGGCCGAAGTTGAAATGTGTGGATCAGGGGATAGCCCTCGTGCAGCTCTGCACCCCTTTGGGATGCCCTCTGCACAGGGGATTTTCCGCTTACTTCAAGGCCCCTTTGTACTGCCAGGGTGGCATAAAGGAGCCTCCGTGTAACTGAGAACCAGAGCCAAGCAGGGTGCCTTGCCCCAGTATAGACAAGATAATGGCACAGTGAAGCACTGCGCACCGGATTGCTCCGCTCCTGTCCGGCTCTGGCGTGAAAGGCTGCTCTCCAGCAGACCCAGGCTAGGCCCTCGGGCGGCAAGGGGTTCTTGCCATGCTTGCTTTCCACCGTGCTGGCAGGGACATGGTGGAACAGCTGAGTTCCAGGGCAGCCGGGGAGCATCTCGACCCACTCAGCATTCATCTCTGCTTTCCCAGCCAGCTGGACAGATGCCGCTCCCGCTGTTTAACGCGCCCTCTGAGCGGAGAACTTCTGCGCCGGAGGAAACTTTTGACGGCAAGTTATAAATCCAGGCAAAACAGGGGGGTTGGGGGGAGGTTTCGACAGGTATGTGAACGCGGCACTAACAAGCACCCGGAGGAGGAGTTGGCTGCCTGCTCTCAGCTCCTCTTTCCACATGCTGTACGCTCTCTCTCCACGCTGACCCATAAATTATTCAAGCACCTTTGTGCTGCTCTATGAAATATTCATCCCACCATCAAGGGAGCGGTGGGTGGGTGTTCGGCGGGAGAAGGGGAACGGCTGACAGTTGCTCCGGTAATTGAGACCGGCATCGTCACGCTTGGAAGCGGTGCAGGTGTGCAGCGTCTGGAAGAAACTGGGGGGGGAGAGAAGTGAGGGGCAGAGTGGGAAATAATAGATCATCACCCCCGCTCCCTTCCCAGCTTGTGGAAGGGGAGAGGGCTGGGCTCAGGCTCCCCGCGGAACCATGCCGATAGCAGAGGCCCCTGGGAGGACAGCGTGGCTGGAGTTGGATGCAACGCTGCAGATTGGCTCCCTGCACACACCTATGTGTGTCAGTTTTGCCTAGTCCCTTTCAAATGTCACCAGCCTCTGCTGGGTGCTGGCAGGACGACCGTGTTTTCAGATGCACGAAGCGCCCGTTTTCTGATTTGTCACAGAACGATGGGGCCTGATTCAGCCCTCGCTTCCGCTGGTTGCTGCAGGAGTGATTCCTGACGTACGCCACTCGTGGGTCGGGTGGGGCAGGGGGAGATCAGGCTTTGTCTCTGTTACACGTACCCACGGAGGAAGGCTTGCGTCAGCCTCTCTGGAGCAGGCGGGGCCGAGGGAACCGGGAAGCCGTCGCCGGATGCGCAGAGGTTACCATGCGCCTCCGGCAGCATGGCTCTGCATTGAAGCATGGCTTTGGCTTTGAGTCAGTGGGTTTTTACTGCCAGACGTTAGCGCTGAGGGACCTAGCGACAGGAGGGATTGGAACGAGGAAGGGCCAGGGTGAAATGCTCGTATGCTAGTGCAGTCCTGTGGTATGCGTCCTCCCCAGTGGAAGGGTTAAAACTCAGACCTGGTCTAAGTGGCTGCAAGGGAGGCTCTTCCTCCAGAGCTGAGTTTGTCCCTACGCCAGGCCCTCCATGTTTGATCAGCTGGGGAAAGCGGATTCCGATGCTGTGCAGTTTCTAGCTTAATGTTCCACAGGTCGGGTCGCTGCTGCCACTTGATACCTGGGGGTGGCAATTGGTGATGCTCTCTCTGCTGCATGCCCTTCAATTAAGCTCTTACTAAAATGCGGTTGGTTTGTTTTTTCCTCCCTGCGCGTGCAAAGCTCGCTCTGCGCTGGGTGCCAATGTCGCATTTGCAAAGGAACGCGTTTGGAACGGCCTTGTGTTCCGAGCCCCTTGGCGATAGCTGGGAAAGGACGATCAGTGGTTTGGGGCCGAGAGGAACAGGTACAGAAAGGGTCCCGTGGATGAACGGTGTTCGCTGGATTTATCTTTGCCCACAGCGGGGTGTATCCACTGGCTGCCCCCCACTCCCCATGTCTAGTGTGTCCCTTTAAGGCTTTGCGTGAAGCTGCTTCTGCTTATATCTCTGCTGTGGTCTCTTGCTACTCCCCGTGGCTCTGGTGATGAATCCGCCTTCTCCCACCCTGGTCTTTGTGCCTCTTTCCATGCCCACGCGGGAGGCATGAATTGCTCTTCCTTCTCCTAGCACTCCAGGTGCCTGGCCCTTCCTCGTTCCAATCCCTCCTATCGCCAGGTCCATCAGCGCTAACGGCTGGCAGTAAAACCCACTGACTCAAAGCCAAAGCCATGCTTCAATGCAGAGCCATGCTGCTGGATCAACATCCGTGAACAGATAACATGGCTCATGCCAGCCAGCGAGGCAAGGAAAGCCGCTCACTGCTCTGCTGTAGGTAGCAGTGCCTGCATCCTCGATGGGGAGAGAAATCTGAGCATGGCAGATTAAAACATGCACCCATCTTGCCTTGGAAGATCTGTCTGTATATTCAGATACTTACCTGGTCCTCAGCACCATAGTACCTCACAATCTTTATTTATCCTCCCAACACCCCTGCGAGGTAGGGAATTGCTATTTCCCATTGTGCATATGGAGAAACTGAGGCACAGCGTGACTAAGGGGATGCGATTGTAGCCTGGGCAGGCCATTGAGCTCGCTGGATAAAGATAGCGGTGTAGCTTCCCAAGTACAGTCCCACACAGGACCCTAGGGATTGTCCCATGGGGATAGGGCTGGCTCCCTGCTCTGTGCATTGCGACCTGGCTACAACCCCTCTGCACCAGGCCTGTGACCCATCTACAACCTTCCTGCGACCCCTTGGAGAGTCGTGACCCACTGTTTGGGAAGCAACCCTGCCCAAAGTGACTTGGCCGCAGACTTTCTGCGTGATCTTGGGCGAGCAGAGAATTGAACTTCAGGCTTCTGCATCCTAGGAGGGCAACCAAGCCACTGAGCCATCCTTCCTTGTGGTCACGGTGGGGTGTCACGGCTCCCAGTTGCAGGAGAGAGGTCTGAGAGAACTTCAGGTGCCTGGAAGAGAAGGGAAAGCCGAGGCTGCATCCTCAGCCCCCTTGACCATCGCCCCAACTTTCCTCGACAGAAGCCGAGCCTTGCTCCGGTTCCCACAGTCGTGTCACAGACCGAACTGCACTTTCAGAGGCTGTTGTGGGTTGGTTTTTTTTTTTTTTTTTTAAGAGGTGTTTTCAAACTCCAGCAGAGCTGGAAGCGTGAGTGACAGGAAGGAAATCTGCTGGTTTCTTTCCGTCTCTAGCTTGTGCTGGGGCAAAACTGCCTCTTCCTCTGTCGGCTGATAAAGCAGCGCCGCGGCGAACAATGGAACGAGTAGGAGGCGCTGCCTGACGGGCTCTTCTGAGCAGGAAAATGTCTCATTCAGGGGAAATCTCCAGTCACTCGTTAAACGGTAGCATCTGCCCAACGGGATGTGAGCCATGTTGCGGGGGGCGGGGGAGCATGTTGAGGGGATAGTAACAGATTAGCAGGAGAGAGGGGTTTGGCACGGAGCGAAGGAGTATGAATTAATTCATTCATTCCCCAAGTCCGGGGTGATGCTTCCGAGTCCCGTTTGGAGCCCCCTGGCGTGGCGTGATCCATAGAACTGGATGAACCAGGAGCAGCACGGCTCTCTGGAGAGGAGATTAGACTGGCACTGGAGAGACCGGAGCTCCTGGCTCTGCAACCGGCCGGCGGGGTGACCTGAGGCAGATTGCTCCCCGAGACGCAAGGGGAATGAGCAACAGAAATGAGAAGAGGTTTGGAAAACGTGACCTGTGAGGAAAGGTTGAAAAAGTGGGCCTGTACAGTCTCGGGAAGAGAAGGCCAAGCGGGGTGTGTGGGGAGGGAACAGTTGCTAGAGAGAGGACGGTGACCAATTGTTCTCTGTATCCACCGAGGGTAGGACAAGAGGGTGTCACCTTAGCTTGCAGCAGGAGAGACTGAGGTTGGATATTAAGGTAAACTTTCTAACTCAGAGCGTATTAGTGGTCGTGGAATCCCCCTCACTGGAGGTGTTTAAGAAGAGGCTGGGCTAACCCCGGTCAGGGGTTACTTGGTCCTGGCTCCGTGCGGAGGGGCTGGACTAAATGACTTCTCCAGGGCCCTTCCAGCCCTCCATTGCAACGATTCCATTTCTCCCCATCTCAGTGATACTTGCCTTCTGAAGTGCTTTGAGATCTGTGGCTGAAGAGTGCTATGTAAGAGCCAAGCATTGTTAAATGAATAGTGTGAGGGAGCGTTTTGTTGGTGCCTGTACAGGGGTGTATGGGTGTTGTGGGCTCTTGAGAGAAAGTTCCCTTTGCTAGGCATTTCCTTGTTTTTACAGGATTGTGTGGGTGGAGGTTGTACTTAGCCAACCTCAGCTGACACAGGTTTTGGTTGTGGGAATTTTCTATTTATATGGGTGCCTTTCATGATCCCAAGGCGCTTTGCAAATTGCAGGCACACAGCAGCACTGAAATGCAGCCACCTCTGGGGTGAAGCCACCGGCAGGATGGATAAGGCATCAACAGGTTGGAAAGAGCAGAAATGTTGGGCAAGGACAGGGAGGCAACCCCTTACTCTCCCAGAAAAGACCCTGGGATGTGTAATGTCTGTGCGGAGCAGAGAGGATCACAGCTGGTAAGGTCACATGCTCAAAAATGTGCAAGATTCGTTTTCTCGTCTGGCTTGTGTTCAGTTCTGCAGCCTGTGCTCTGCAGGAAGTTAAGATAGATTATCAAAATGGTCCCTTTAAGAGCTCAGCGTCCGTTTGCTCTGAAAGGACAAATGGATGAGTCAGCCCCACGTCTCTTAGGCCAAGGCTTTGAGCTGTGACCTTTGGCAGCCCCAGCTTTTTGGGGAGTGCTCGGTTTGAGACACTGTAAAGGGGCCTGATTTTTCCAAAGTTCTGAGCGCTTCCAGCTCCAGAGAAAGTCAGTGGGAGCTGGGGATGCCCAGCGGGCCTCAAATTATTCCTCTCCGAAACCGGAGAAAATTAGGGCTGTATGGTTTCTGGGTCTCAGTTCTGCAGTCTGTGAAATGGGGATCAGGCCAGTGTAAGAAGGTTCCACCATAGAGAAATAGCCGCCTAGCCAACCTTCTCCCCACCGCCATCTCACAGCTGTCACCGTCACTACGCTTGCTCACCCGACTTGGGTCGTCGGTCTTTGGAAAGATCCCTGGGCGAAAAGGCACCGGCAGACAGCAAAGCTGCCCTACCAGTGCCACAGCAAAGCTAACGGCAGCCTCCCACGAGCAGGGGAAGTTAACGTTCTGAAATGCGGGTGCTAAATCATAGCCCCTGTACTGCCACCCCCGCCCCTGATTGAGTGGCTCTGTTTCTCTCCCCCTTACTCTCTCTCTCCCCTCTCTCGCAAGCGGCCTCTCTCGGTACCAACTTATCTCTCGTATGCCTGTCGGGTGGAAAACGAGCCTGTCCTGCGAGGAGGATGCCTGCAGCTCCAGCATTGCAGGCTGTATTTTTTCCATTTCTTTATTAGTAAAGAGCGAGCCCTCCAGCTCCAGCCTCACGCTGTTAAAATCAATGTTTTCACATAAAAGGAAATACTTGCAAACCTTTGTGTTTCCAAAGGGCTGTAAATAACGCTGCGTGGAACATCTTGCAGCCGAATGGTTTTTGACTGCTCTATTGCTGCTCGCTTAATTTATACCCTCCTTAAGCCTGGGCCAGCCTTTCCATGAATGCCCCCTATTTGCAGCGGTTTAGAACTTGCAATGGAAAATTCCCGGCAGGCTGGGGCTCGGTGTGCTGGCTTCCACTGGCACCTTTGTCATCTGATCTGGGGCAGCTCTCCTTCTTGGCTGTATTGCTACCAGCTGAGGGACTGATTCAGAGTCACCACTTCTACTAGCTAGACCGTTGTTCCCATGTAAACCCTACCTAGGATGACCATGATCTTGTGCAATGGTCTAAAGCACCTTCCACTGGATGATCTCAAAGTGCTTTATAAACCTGAGCTCACTATCTTCCCCCCCCCATGTCAAGTAGGTAAGTATTATTAGTCCCAATTTACAGATGAAGAAACCGAGGCACGTTGAAGTGAAGTGACTGGCCCCTGGTCACCCAAGGAATGTACGGCAGAGCTAGGAATGGAATCAAGGTCCCCCGTAACTCCAAATTCAGTGCTTTAACCACTAGACTATGCTCCCTCCTTTAATTGCAATCTCTGTTGTTTTGCTACAAACAGCAGCATGCCCTAGTGGAGAAGACACCGGACTAGGATGCAGGAGACCCGGTTTCAATTCCTGCCACGCTCCTTGTGCCACTCTGTGCCTCGGTTTCCCCATCTGTAAAATTGGGATAATGATACTGCCCTCCTTTTGTAAAGTGTTTGGCGGTCCACAGCTAAGAGTTAGGAATTATAATCCATAGCACCTGTCCTCATTCCCTGCCCGTTTGAATGACTCCATTTCCGCTGACCAGTAAAGCCATCTCAACCCCAGTTTTGTGTTACTCAAAACCTTTTGAGATGTGCATTTTCAGCCAGGGCTAGTGATTCCGGGGGCCACCTGGAGACACCATAGAGGGGCCTGACTTTCAGAGAGCAAGTGCCGAAAGCTTAAAGTACAGATATTAGAGCATGATTCCGGAGGGTAAACGTTTGAAACTGGATTATTTGGGAAAGGGAGACACTGAAAATGCTTCAAAGCAATCGACTTACGAATGGCTTCACCCCAGTGGCCTGGATTGCCTCCCTATACCAGATTATCTGTATTATCGTAGCGCCTGAGGAGCGCTTGTCGTTGACCAGGTCCCATTTGTGCTAGGTGCTGTACAAACATATACAGCCTTTTGTGTGTTGTTCCTCATATACATGCAATGGCTGAGCCCGCAGCCCCAGAATGACTTCCCTCTAAGCCGAGCTTCCCCGAAGCCAGCGCTGTAATTTTTGCCCATCAGGTCAATGCGTTGAAACACACACTTTTATTTATTGTATCACAACAGCAGCTAGACCCTCCAGCCAACATCAAGGCCCCATTGTTCTAGATGCTGTAGTGGCAGTCTCTGCGCTGAAGTACTTACAACCTAAACAGACATGACAGAAAGCCAAGGGGTGGGCAAAAGGAAGGATTGTTACCCGTATTTTACCAATGGGGAAACTGAGGCACAGAGCGAGTCAGTGACTTGCCCATGGCCACATAGGGAGCCTGTGGCAGAGCCGGGACTTAAACGCCGATGTCTTGCGCCAATGAAAGCGCCAAACCAAATTTGTTCAAATTCAGCGTAAACGGGTCCCACTGCATGCAAACAGCTGCATCACCGCCCTGCTTCTCTTTCCCATCTGTCCCAACACGAGAGCTTGTCGTTATCATGGTCTGTAGTGTGTTGCTGTTCCAGGCAGGATGAATCCCAGCACCTGTGTTGCTTCATTCGCTTGTTTCGGTCTGTAACACAATCACTGGCTAAGTGGCCCGGTTTGTGTTCGTGAGTCCTAGGCAGGTCTTGTAACCCGTCTCTAGGTCTTTTTCTTGCCTGAATTGCTGCACTCATCTGGGTGCAGCCTTCAGCTAAGCTGATAACCTTGCTTATGAGCTCCCCACTTCTTTCTTTCTTCGTTGGCGGGTTTGCAGGAATCAAATTCCCTCACGCAGCGCCGGTGCGGCGCGGCAGGAGAATCGGTCCCCAAGTAATGGTGAGCGCGGGTTATCATCCGGCTAGGAAACTGAATCGGTTCCAGAATCCAAACTCGGGCATAGCAGGGAGCTGGAGAAATAGAGCGCTTTGATGTACTTTGACAAACACAAAAGGAAAGCAGCAGGAGTGCTGCTCTCTGGCAGGTTGCAGGGACTGAACAAAATTATATCCGCAAATGTGGCTTATAATGTTATCTGCTCTCGGGGAGTGAGCTCTGCTGTGCTAAAGGGCCGCTCAGCAGCCACACGTTGACCTCGTGGGTCTCCCCCCATCAAGGAAATGAGCCCGATTTTAAGGAGGGCACGTTACTGGGTGATGAGTCCTATTCTGCATAGGTAGCAATACAGATCCCAGGTGGAAAGAGAGCAGTATAGGTCTAATGGGCCTTTCCAATGTATGGCGTGCATCGACCTTCCTTTGATGTTTAGGGGATTTTATCCCACTGTAGTGCCTAACCACTAGATTACACCTGTTCCCAGAAAGGGGGAAAGAACCCAGGGGTCTTGCCTCCTAGTCTCCCACTCTGTAAACCATGCGCACTCCTAAAGCTACAGACCCCAGACGTCCTGATGCTCAGTCCCTCCCTGTTCTGACCACTAGACCATCCTCCTATCCCAAAGCTGGGAATAGAATCCAGGAGGCCAGACTCCCAGCTCCCTCTGCTCTATTAGACCAAGATGCTTTGGTGTGCGTGCACCTGGGCTGGGAGGAGAGGGCTCATTACTCCAGGGCAAGGGCTGAATCACATGGTTGTGTTCTCTTTTTCCCCCTTCCAGAGAAGATGGACACCTTCAGCACCAAGAACTTGGTTCTGCAGGCTCAGAAAAAGCTCCTGAGCAAGATGGCCTCCAAGACCATGGCGAACATCTTCATTGATGACACCAGCAGCGAGGTTCTGGATGAGCTGTACCGGGTCACCAAGGAGTTCACCCACAACCGCAAGGAGGCCCAGAAGATCATCAAGAACCTGATCAAGATCGTCATGAAGCTGGGGGTGCTGTACCGCAACCGGCAATTCAGCGCTGACGAGCTGCGGCTGATGGAGCGCTTCCGCAAGAAAGTGCACACCCTGGCCATGACCGCCGTCAGCTTCTACCAGATAGACTTCACCTTCGACCGCAGGGTCATGTCCGGTGTGCTGAACGAGTGTCGTGACCTGCTCCACCAGGCCGTCAACACCCACCTGACAGCCAAGTCCCACTCCAGGATCAATCACGTCTTCAACCACTTTGCGGACTATGAGTTCCTGTCGGCGCTGTATGGACCTTCCGAACCCTACCGCACCCACCTGCAGAGGATCTGTGACGGGGTCAACAAAATGCTGGATGAGGACAACATATGAACCAGCAAAGACAAGGCCTGAGAGCAACTGTTTGCCTGGCTCTCTTCCACCTGGACTCTCCAGGCTGCATTCGGGTAGCCGTGAATTCAACGGCAAGACGTCTGTTGTTTTCAGTGGGGTCAGGCCTTCTCGCTCGCTTTCTCCACGGTGCTAAACGTCTTGCTCTTTCCTTTTTCTCTCATAAAGACCAAGGACCCTTCACTTTCTGTCTAAATGAGGTTGCAATCTGCTGCTTGTCTTGGTAGCCGGAATCTCTTCACCTCACTTTAGCTCCCTAATGAAATTAAAATGAGACAAAGCAGCTTCCATCTCTACCCTGCTGGGGCACAACCACACCAAAGGTGGGGTTGTTTGTTTGAGTGAGACTGGAGACAATGCTCTTCTTTGCACTGGCTTGATATCTCCGCTTTGGAACCCAATCCAGTGTCTGTAACCCATCAGAGGCCAAACCCCCCAGCCCCTACCCACATGAGCTCTCTGTTTAAAGGTCCTTGGTCTCACTGTATATATGTTTATCCACTAAGTGCTCTTAAACCCACAATTCAGAGTCCAAGGAGTCCTGCTGTAGCAAAATCTCTCTCACTTCTAAATCTATTTTCATTCTGGTGAGGGGGGGAAACCCACTACGTCTTTGTGTGTCTCTTTTTTTCCCCCCTTGGTTAAGATTAATTCAAGCAGAGAGCATGGAGGAGTGGTTCAGATGCCCTGTCTCTGCCAAGATGCAAGGCTGTCTGTCCTGGAGTTCAAACCATGCTGGCTGAGTTTAAACCCTGTTTCCCTGGCCAGTGTAGAAAAGGAAGAGCCATATTCTAAGGTGCTTTACAAATCCATGCTCTGGACTAGCACCCCTAGGCCAGGGAAAGTGTATTAGCACCTTGCAAGCAAGAATGGGGTGGTGGTGTTTACCTCACTATTGTCGCCTGGGGGGCCAAGATATGGATAGTGGGAGGAGCTCACATAGGGAGGGACCCTGCTTGGATGGATCATCCCACAAGTAGAGCCCTGCACGGATACAAAATTGATATCTGCATCCGCAAATATGGTCTGCGGCTATAAAGCGGATATCTGCAGCTTTGCAGGGCTCTACCCACAGGGTCCCAGGGGAGGGACCTTTGACTGGGGGAGAGGCTGCAGTGAGGGTGGTCAGGTTTAGACACTGTTGTGGTTCGAAGCTTAACACAGGTCAGGCCTAAACTAGGGGCTGGAGCAAAAAGTGGTCATGCTCCAGATACCGCTTGTAGCCCAATGGGTACTTTGGGCCAGTTACAAAGGCAGCCTCTCCCTTCTAACTGAGACTGGTGGAGCATTATTTTCTGTCCATGTTCCTTTCCCATAGGGGAAGAGAGACTCTATTTTCAAACCAAATAGCAAATGTGCACTTTCCTCCTCCTCTGAAATCCAAGCTGAATTTCTCTGTTGTCAGCCCCTCCGGCTGATTATATCAATGTAATTGTTTAGATTTGGTCCTCAGGGGCTTTCCCTAGTATGTCGTAGGTTGGAAACTTCTTAGATTCCAATAAATTTAAAACAAAAACAAAACCCAACCATGTAGTCCTGGTGAGTTACTGAAATAAAGTTGCACCTTCCACCTGAGCGCAGTACGGGGTTTGGTTACAAAGTCTGTAAGTAACCAGGGTGCATTGCTGGCAGATCCTCACAGAGCTTTTGCTTTTTAAGCAGAATTACTCGCCTAAGACCTCTCCTTTGCCTTTTTTGCACCAGGGTTCTGCCTAGGAAAGCGGAGATGCAGAACTGTGCTGCTGCGCCTAGGGGTACAAAACCTGAGGGGCCCTGGGACACCCAGGAATCCTACCCAGGTTCATGTAAGTGGAGGACATTTAACCCCCTGCAGGGCGGGGCCTCTGGGGAGCAGGAGCTCAGATTGGGCACTTTTTGTGTCACCTCTGACAGCCCCCGCTCTTTAGAATGTGTGTGACTCTGAACCACAGCCCTGCTTACTAATCGCCATCTTCTACCTAGCGCGTTTCATCTGTGGATCTCAAAGTGCTTTACAAAGGACAGCAGTAGCATTCTCTCTATTTTATGGATAGGGAAACTGAGGCACAGAACCAGAAGGTGAATTGCCCAAGGTCACCAACAGAGCTGAAAATAGAACCCAGCTCTCCTGCGTCCCAGGCAAGTGCTCTGTTCACTAAGCCACACTGTCTCCAGTTAAGGACTATGTGTGCTCCAGTCTTTAACTATCCACTTTTGTCCACAGAGCAGGTACCAGGTGGGCAGTGGCTGGGCAAGCTTCCCTCTCCCCTCCCCTGCCCCAACCCTGATGGGGAGGGGCTGTTTCTAGAGGGTGAGAAGGTAGTTGGGTCTTCATCCCCTGCTAACTTGGTGCCAGGAAGGGTCAATTGTGGTGGTCACCTATTCAGTGGGAATTAGCCCTGAGACCAGTTGCACCACCGTCAATTAGGTGATGCCATAATCCCCTTGCCAGCCGTTCAAGTCATCCAGCCACCCTTCTTTTAAATCAAGTTTGACGACTTTACTGCCACCGTTCAACCAGGGGCCAGACTTCAAATGTGAACACCTGAGCCGGGGGGGATGGGGGGCTGCGGGGTGTTTGTTCCCCTTTGGCACACAAACCCCAGTGCTGTGTTCTGCAGCGGCGTCACCAGCGTTCCGTTGCCACGCTATAGAAGAGATAAAGTGCAGCCCCGGACAAAGCTGCTGTTTAGTTCATTCTTAAAAGAGTGAGAAACCAAAGGCAGGGGGTGAAAGCACCTTTCTCTCCGAGTGTGCGGTCTGAACCGGATGCCACCATCCAGGGCCTGTCTTCGGCTGATCTCTGCATTGTGCTTTGAAAATGGTCCTCTGAGCAGAGCAGCGGCTTCACAAAGGCAGCCTTGCCTTATCTCGGGGACCTTCTTGTGCCTCCTGGTCCGGGGATGTCTCCAGGCGCAGCAGCTCCGGCCTTCAGGAGCTTGCTAATGCTAACCCGGTAGATTTAGAGCAGTGAGCTGCGGTGCCCCTCCGATACACGGCTCCTTTTCTGCTGCTGGTTCAAGGCACTGATAAATTTCAGGCGTTTAAAATTGCAAAGCCCCAGCCTCCTGTGTTTAATTTGGCTTATTCCAAACTATCGCGGCTAATTTAATTGTGCAAAGCAGCTGGGGATGCAGGGGAAAGGAGTGGCTACAGGTGCATGAACATAAGAGCCCAGTGGCATGCTGTGTACAGCAGTTCTTCACCTCTGGGGCTTGCAGTTATAAAAGTTTGCAAGCGGAGGTTTAATCCCTATTACTTTACCATCCTGCACCTGTCAATGTGTGCGGACGAGAGGCCCAGGTCTGGAACGGCCTGTCAATAGCCAGCTGGCGTATTGGCAGATGTGCAGAGAGAAACCGAAGCAGAACCTGTCTGATTGATGTGGCAGCAAAGGGCTGGAACGCTGACAGAAAAACGCTGTACTGCTCTGTTCTCAGCACCATTGATGAGATTATGTGGAACATCTTGTGGTGAAAAGTTCTCTGGACCCAGCAAGAGGCCTCAGTCATGAGTCACTGGTACCACAGTGCATGATGTAGCATACCTCAGAATTCACCAGGAACGTGTCTATATAGCAACGATACAAGGAGGATCCCTGAGACATGGGCCTGGCCTGGAACTTCCCTTTTTCCCCCCACTCAACCCCCCAAAATCTCCCCCTTTCTGTCTTTGAGAGCTACAAGTTCTCAGCATCTCTGGAAATCAGGTAGGCTTCTAAAAACCTCAGTACAAGGAGCAACCGACTTCCGAAGAACATGTGGACTCTACAGAATGTAGGTCAACCAGTCCCTAACTACTGTCCAACAGACAAGTGACCCTGCACCAGCTCCTGGGAGAATGGGACAAACGCCTAGATCTAGTGTTGTCTTTGCACCATGGCTGGGGACTACAATAGATGATGAAACGTCTGATATAGCTTCTGGCAGGAGAATGGATTCAATGTTGCAATAGACCCTTTGCATCCCCAACTTTTAGGTTCCTCAGGCACAGACCATGGGTTATCTCCCTGACCTTCAGTGGCCTCTGTCTTGTAACATGTCAGCCTCCCAACCAAGAAGACCCAGTATGAGGATTTGCAAGTGTCTGCTGATTGGATGTCAAACTGAAGAGCAAAGGCTATTCCACACTCCGGGCTCCCAATCAGAGACAATAAGAAGCTGGAACAGCAAGAGTGACCAATCTAAGCGAACTTGGAGACATGATGCTTTACTTTATTTTATTTTTTTATATACATATGAAGGGAAGTCTGGATTCCTTCACAGTTATTAGACTAAATAAGAAAATCACTTCGGTGTATATACGAAAATAGTCCTGGAATTGTACTGAATAATGGATGCCTCATTGGATGGATTTCTGTGTTGTATCAGAATAAACAAGGACTGCGTGGACCCCACACCTCTGCTTTTCTTATGCCTAGGTACCAAATTCTGATCGGGGCAATAGGGCACAGTTTCCTCCTCAGCTCACCAAATGCTGTTCTTTGGTGATCACCCACCAGATAGGAAAGTGAATGGGTTTGGCCGGTTCTGTACCCCCTCCTATTACCCGTTTAATCTGTTCTTCCTGTCACGCTTCTGGGCAGAAATCCTATTCCCTCTCCAGAGACTAGAGAGTTAACTACTTTCCTTTAGCGAACCCTGCTCCTTATCTTTCTGCATTGCTCTGCTTAGCAAGGAAGATAAGGAGACACAGCTAGAGGAGAGCTTTACCCTATTCAGCTGATCACTGAAGCAGAAAGCAGGCAACAGAATGGCTGGCTACAGATCAAGAATCTCAGAGGAAGTCTCCAGCTGCAAAGGCTTCTAGCACCTCGGGCACATGGTTACGCTGACACAAGACCGAGGGTGTCTGACTTAACACCTCCGAGTCCAGTTCAGAGCAGACCCCGATATACTTCTATGTGGGAAACAGGAAAGAACACCCTAGACAAGCAGCAATTAAGAACAAGTCCCCTTTATCCGCCATGCTTCTCCGGCCGACAGACAAGCCCCTTCCCTAGGTCCCCAGATCACAACTCGTCATGGGGCGTTTTCGCTACAATCACTAGTTTGGACAGTTCGGAACGGAACTTGCCTTCTTTGTGAGACACTAGAATGAGAGAAAACACAACAGGGAGTAAACGGACGATGAAGCATCAACAATTAGAACCCCCGGTTCCTTCCAAGAGACCGAGCGGGCAAATTGAAAACTGAACTGCGCTGATCACCTTCTACAGGTGGAGTGCATTTGCAGTGTTTCTCAAATGCAGCCACCCGTGGCCACATGCAGGCACCAGGGACTTTTCTTGAGGCCACAGTCTCCTGGGCTGTTATTGGGAGTTGGAGGGTAGAAGCCCCTCGCTGTTGCTCCTGGATGTACTGTCTTGGTGTTGGTTGCTGGGGCCACCAGCAGTGGTTAGGCCCTGTGGAGCTACCTAGGGCACAATGCTGGAGGACCAGGCAGCTGGTGAGTTCCCCACCTTCTCAGGGGGGTTGGGGTTCAGGCTTTAGGCTTCAGCCCTGGGGTGGTGGGGCAGCAGGCTCTGGCCACAGGGCTTCGGGCTCCCCGCACTGCCTCCGGCCCTCGCTGCCTCCCTCAACTCCTCCATCCAGGGCTTAATTTGTCCCTAGGCCACCAGGAAGAGTTGGTGGCCGCACGCTGAGGCCACCAAAATACTTGTCCTGAGAACCCCTGCATTAGAAGCTTATTAATAAAGTCATTGTCCCCCCCGCACATACATAGTGTGGTAACACCTATGGGATCCAGGAAGGGGTCAGGGCCTCAATTTCTTACATGCTGTACAGCCAAGCACCAAAAAGACAGTTCCTACCCCAAAGAGCTCACGATCCATTGTTACCCTTAATACACCACCTGTGATTTGGAATCGTAGGGCACAGGTGCCTTTTCCATCAGTCTCCTCTCAGACTGCCAAGCTCTAGCAGTAGATCAAGATATATCACAACCATCCACCGGGGTAGTGTATGTAGTTTTTCCATACTTCTGTTGCCCGTTTGCATCTAGTCTAAATGCCCTTTTCCCCAGAGATCTCTCATATTGGATAAGTGACCTAATCTCCCTCAGGAGTCCCTGCTCTTTAGATAGCTACATACCTGTGGTTTCAGTGATTTCAAATTCCTCCGCCTTTAAGGGGACGTCGCTCTGTCCGCCCGTCGCAGCTTGGGACTGAAATGGGAACGAAGAATTTTTACCATGTGAGCTAACTCAAAAAGCTTCCATGTTAAACAAAACAATCCACTGGCTTCACTGCCAAAGGTCACTTCGGCTCCCGTGGCTTGTAACAACTAGGGTCAAGGGATTAAATCAGCAAAGGAAATTTAAAGGCCAATCTCTGGGAATTTGTCCTAGTTCCTATTAAACTTTATTTCCCTGGGGAGGTGGTGGGAAGGCTCATCATTGGAGACATTTAGAACTGGATAGGGCAAAGCATTGCAGAATAGCGTGCAGGGGGACAATTCTGCCCTGGGGAGGAGTACGGTGTGAGGAATGGACTGGACCATGGGGGTCATAAACAGGTTCCATGGGGTTATATGCACCCTTCCTTTCTTAATGGCTACATAAAACGTGGGGGAGGAGGAGGAAACATTTCTTTTGGAACATGGGGTTCCAGTATAGAAGAAGCTGTGAACCCAGAACTGAAGTCTTTTCTCTCTAATTTCTATGGTTCTCTAGAAACCTTTTGTATCTTTTAACTGGTCCAACAGAGGCTTTACCCACTGCACAGTGAATGATTGGGTGGATTGGGCCACAACTCCCCTTCCCCTCCCCATGCATCCCGTAGCAGCACTGCTTCTGAACTACTGACAAGAGTAGCAACTGGTGTCCATAAAGCCAGCAACCGGTCAAAAACTTCTAGGGAGCAGGTACTGTATGCTGCACGAGGGTCCCTTTGTAGCCACGTTTCTGACCAGAACCACGCTTTAATTCAGTGTGCAGCAGAGCAATGATTTCATTGTACACATTTTATAGTACAGCTGTCTGATCATTATGATTTATAGCCCATCTCCCATATGCCCATTCAAAGTAATCAGCTGGGACTTACATAAGCCATGCCATACTCTATCTTTGCTCCTTTCACTTCAGCTTTAAACTGGGTAAAGAAGAGATAAGACTTTCCCTGGGGTCTGAAAAGGAAGAGCAAAATCTTTGACTTTGAAAGAGGGAAAAGGTTATCCAGAAGGCACAGAACAGTAGCGTGCTGCCGACCCGGTGATTAGAACATCACTGCTACTCAGGGAAATGGGATCTGAATTTCGTCCGTGGCTTCCCCAGCTAGCAGGGGGAAGCATTACTGAGATCATGCTCAGCCGAGGGAGGAGGTGAACTGTCTCTCTCTTACTGGCCAACAGGGGTGAGAAGAAATGCTTTGAAAGGAAGCAGGTCTCTGCTGGGGGCTGGATGTCCCTGCTGTGAATTGGCCCGGCACAAGAAAGGACAGAGGTGCAGTGAGAGCATGTGTAGTGATCACAGAGTGTACTGTTCCTTCAGAAACATACCTCACCTTTCTCCTGTACTTCCGCCTAGTGAGGAAAGGCTGGGAGACGGCAGGGTTTGCAAATTGCTGCCAGGCTAAGGAGACTGCCGGAAGCCTGAAGATTCCCTTGGGGGCAAAAGCCCCCTAATAATGTGCACAAGGATCTAGCCTGAACCCAGCTAGGCTAATCTGTGACCGGAGACTCCACGTATGGTGATTCTGCAAATCAGCTACCACTGTATTCATTTAATTGGGACAGCGCTATCCAGGGGTGCCTCAGCACACTAGGGAGGGAATGCGAAGGGGAAATACCACCTAGCGTGAAAATGTGTGATGGTTTATCTACACCCTGAATCCTGGCTGCCAACTAAGTCTGAGGACTTGTCTACACTGAAGCGTTCAAGTGTAGGCACTACCTATGCCGACGGGAAGGGTTCTCCTAGTGGCGTAGGTAATCCACCCCTCCCAGAGGTGGTAGCTAGGTCAACAAAAGAATTCTGTCGGCCTAGCACTGTCTGCACTGGGCGTTAGGTCAGCATAGCTAAGTTGCGATGGGGTGTAGATTTTTCTCACCCCCGAGCAATGTAGCTAGGTTGACCTAGCTTTTTAGTGGAGACCAGGCCTCAGGGTAGAAGATCCCAGCTGCAGCATGAGGAGGGACACGCCACCGAACGAAGAAAAGGGGCAGCAATTTGGAGTTAAAATGGATCCCTCACAGATCCAAACATGTTACCAAACGACCTCAAAGCCTTAGACCTCTGCAGGAGAGTGCAGAGTGGGAAAGAGTCTATCAAACAGAGAAGCTCTCTGGAGAACTGACTACTGAGAGCAGAGGGGATTCAAGGGACCAGGTACAGAGAACAAGGCACACTCTTAAACGACTCAACACACCTCCACACTGAACAGGAGAAGAGCTTGTCGTCTTCACTGACTCCAATGCTCATCTGCCATTGCTGTGGAGAGAAAAGGTCTGAACAGTAAATCTTGGTAGCATTTTCAATCATGCCCAATGCCATGCTGCTAGCTACGCACATCACAAGCCTCCCCTGATACAACTGACACTCCTGGGGAGGGATCTCATGAGAAAGACCAAGACTGGAAACAAAGTCACATTCTTCATATTGTGGCTTTATTGCATGAGGAGGGAAAGCTTGAGAAGGGCGGAATATGATTCTCAAACGAAGGGCAGTGCTTAATTTGTGCCAGGGTTTGCTTGAGCCCAGGCACCTCTGGGCCCGGCAGGTCGTAGCCCCGGCACCTCTGTGCCCGGCAGTTCGTAGCCCCGGCACCTCTGGGCCCAGCAGTTCGTAGCCCCGGCACCTCTGGGCTTGCCACATCAGTTATGAAAGTAAAAAAATTGCTTGAGCCCCAGCACCTCTTTCATTACAAATTAAGGAGTGACAAAGAGTGATTTGTTAAAACTGCACATGAACAATTAAACACCATTTGCCATTTAACTACCCATGGCTCTTTTTAATAGCTTCACTTCTAGTGGGTGGAACACAGGGAAACCCTTTCCTCTAGCTCCACTTCTTGTCAGGATCAATAAAATGGTGGAGGAGCAGCAGCCGCCCCCTTCCCCACCTTAGAAAAGCCATAACCCCATTCATACTACAGGAAGAGGGTCAGGGGCTGACCCTTCTCCAGAGGAAACTGCCACAAGAATCTAAAGTCATTTTGTTCTGTGTTTGTACAGCACCTAGCCCAACAGGGCTGTGATCCTCGCCTGGGTCTCCTATGTACTATTGCAATACAAGTAATAATAAAGTCTTCAAGCCTCTCTAAGAACAGAAACGCTGCTGTTTGTTTGCACATACATTTCCCCAGCACCAGTAAGGGGTTTGAAAATGCCACGCTCTTCTGGCAGGACACCAACTGTTCCGCCCCCCCAAAAAGCAAAACTAACTACAAAGTTATATAAGCTTTACTGGTATCCAGGACTTGCTAAACACAGCCTTATTGTAGCACACACAGACTTCATCCACAGGTGAGGCTGACACAGGTGAGATTCTCTTTTGCAGACATGCAGTGTTTCCAACTCTCAAGATATTTGATCTTTTAAAGCTCCAGCTCCTTGAGTCAGGAGATTACAAGAGACTATTGGCTTTTTTTAAAAACACCAAATTTCTAGCCCTTGTGGTTGTGGAGAAAAGCTTGAATACACGAATCCTAAAGGCGCAACGATCAGAAGGCAATGGAAAAGACCCAGCGTTTATTAATTTAAGTCAATAATTATTTTTGCAGGGGGCTTCTCCAGATGTTTAAACACTTTGGATTGCTGTGATAGAAACAGAGATCTTTATAAAGTAATTTCTATATCCAGAAAGAGAGATGCAATTGTTCCTTATTCTTACACTGCAAGATCTAGGAATCTAAATACAATAATGTTCTCCAGAGACCCAGAAAAATGGTGAACAAAGTAATTAGCTACAGTCATTCTACATACAGACCTCTTGAGAGGTTTCTTATTCTACTTTGCTGGAGCCTCTGCACCTGTGTTTCTTAAGCGACGTGCTCAAATAACTCACCTCATTGGTCCCTCCCTGAGAAGCGTATGTGAATGTGCAGGTGTAATCCCCCTTGAAAACAGCAGAGAAAAGTCAGTAGTCTTTCTAAAACAGGATATATATATACTATGTTACTAGCTATTTGTTGAGCATAAGCAATTTGCTTGGCATTGTACAGAATACATGTAACCTGGAGAAGCTAGGGGGAATTTAGGTTCTGATTTGCCAAAAGCCCTTAAATTTTCTCTGCAAGCATGAGAAAGTGGTGAAGTACTCACAATTCCCCTAGAACGTGGCTATAATATCTTGTTTCCTATATGCACAGGATCAAGTTTATTTGGTATCAGGGGGTAGTCGTGTTAGTCTGTATCCACAAAAACAAGAAGTCCAGTGGCACCTTAGAGACTAACAGATTTATTTGGGCATGTACCCAAGTGGGGAACTTGCTGCAAGCTGCTTTGAGTAGGGTTGCCAACTTTCTAATCACACAAAAATGAACAAACCTGCCCTGCCCCTTCTCTGAGGCCCTGCCCCCTACTCGCTCCACCCCCCCCCCCATCACTCACTCTTCCCCACCCTCACTCACTTTCACTAGGGTGGGGCAGGGGGTTGGGGTGCGGGAGGGGGGGAGGGCTCTGGCTAGGGGTGCAAGCTCTGGGGTGGGGCCAGGGATTGAGGGGTTTGGGGTGCAGGAAGGGGCTCTGGGCTGGGGCCAAGGGGTTTGGAGTGCAGGAGGGGGTGTGGACTCTAGGCTGGAGATGAGGGGGTTGGGGTGCAGGAGGGGGTGAGGGCTCCAGCTGAGGGGTGTAGGAGGGGGCTCCAGGCTGAGCCAGGGGATTGAGGTGTGGGGTCCCAGCAGCACTTACCACAGCTCTGAGGAAGCAGCCACCAGGTCCCTGTGGCCTCTAGGCGCATGGGCGGCCACTCCAGACAGTTCTGCGCAGTCGCAGTTCCCGGCCAGTGGGAGCTGCGGAGCCAGCCCTGGGGATGAGGGCAGCGTGCAGAGCCGCCCTGGCCGCCCCAGCGCCTAGTGGACGCAGGAACAGGGTGACCGCTTCCGGGAGCAGCGCAGAGCCAGGGCAGGGAGGAAGCCTGCCTGCCTTAGCCCCGGGCCCCCGCTGCGCCGCCCACCGGACTTTTAGCGGAGCCGCCAGGGTCCCTTTTGGACCGGGCGTTCCAGCCGAAAACCAGACACCGGGCAACCCTGGCCTTGAAGGTGCACATGATTGGCGTGCTCCTTCCCTCCTACAGCACCCAGGTCAGCCTGGCGATGCTGCTGCAGGGGGAGTCCTGCGGGTTGGGGGGGGAGCAGTCTCTGCAGGGTT
Organism: Macrochelys suwanniensis; assembly: GCA_033296515.1. Lineage (NCBI taxonomy): Eukaryota > Metazoa > Chordata > Testudines > Chelydridae > Macrochelys > Macrochelys suwanniensis. The sequence continues at coordinate 8,019,004 of CM065799.1, forward strand.
CAGATGCAGGACACTTGTGGGTAGGGGTCATTGGGGGTTGGCAGGGGTCAGACACCACAGCGCCCTCCTAGAGACACACAGGGGAGCAGGGGTGTGGGGTGCGGAGGGACTCACAGGATGCCTCTGTCCTGAAAACCTGGGGGGCCCACAGGACAGGCCTTTGGTGGGCAATGGGTGTGTATTGGGGGGGGGGGGGCGCTACCTCTTCCTATTGAAAGGGATTCAGATTAATAGGGCCCCACCCCCAAAAAAACATTGGGGAGGGGCCCATGGAGCGACCCCGGCCCCCACTGACTTCTATAGCAACTCGGGGGGGGGGGGGGGGGGAGCTCCAGACTGAAGCGCGGGGGCGGGGCTACAGGCCCGATGCCCCTCCCCCCGGCTCAGGACTGCCCCCGCCGGGAGCCACTTGGCCGGAAGCGGCTCGGACCCGGCCACATCGAGACCCACACCATTTCCGCCTCATCACCCCTCCCGCCCTGGCTCTCAGCCAATCACAGTGGCGGGACGTTTGAGCGACGTGCGGCTCAGCCAATCAGGGCGTCGTGCCCATACACCTCCCCCCCTCACCAGGCTCCGGGAGAAGGAATGGACCATCCCGCCGGGCCGCACGTCGAACTCGGCTGTGCTGGGCCCCTCGTCGGCCGCGGCGAACAGGAGGAGAACGGGGACTAGCCCGGCCCAGAGCCACCTGGCGCCTGCTCCGCTGGGCGCCGCCATCTTGGAAGAGAAGCCTCCCTACGGCGAGCCGGAGGGGTCAATTCAGAACGAGGCCGAGCCGGACCACGTGAGGAGCATCCCCGGCGGCCATCTTGGATGTGGGCAGAGGTACCAGGCTGGGAGATTAACCCATTGGGGACATTCCCGTTCTACTCCCTAGAGCCCTCAGGGCAGCAAGGGGGGAGACCGAGCCCCCACCTTGCTACGAGCAAGGGGGTTGGACTAGATACCTCCTGAGGTCCCTTCCAACCTTGAGATTCTATGACGAGTTAGCGTGGTGTGGGGGATAGTGCGTGCACGAGGGCGCTTGCACGAGGGTGGTGGTGTTTGCACAATGGAGGCCCAGGAGGCCCGTTACCATAGGAATGGCATGTGCATCGCCGTTGCCATGGTGCCCTTCTGGCGCAGTAGTACCATGGCAAGGGCCCTGCAGGGTAGTCGAGGACTGAATGGGTGAGATTATATCTTCTACTGGACAAACACCCGTCCAATAAAAGATGTTCCCTCCCCCACCTTGTCTCTCTAATATCCTGGGACCAACACGGCTCCAACAACACTGGATTGAATGGGCCCTTTTCACCCCCTACCGGTCAGTATGTTGTCCGCACACCATAGGAGAAGCTTGCACTAAAGAGAGGATTTCATTCTCCAGGGCTGTCAAATAGGCTAAATTAGCCCCCCAGCCCCAAACCATAAAATAAAAAATCTCCTCTTCCCTCCATCTCTTTCAGGTCAGTGTCCATTGGGTCTGTCTCATCTGCTCATGCAACCCCCTTAACCAGCCTAGGCCCCCTACTAAAAATGAGGGACTGGCTGCTCTGTGACAGAGGTGCTGCGGCGAGCCAGCTCTCCCGCCGGGAAGCGCAGAAATCAATCTAACTGTTCCTGAAGCCGGCTGTGAAACGCTTGATTTATACCGTAAGTGCAGCTTGCCATTTCATAGGGCGCGGGGCAAATAAAGCTGAAGGAGCTGCTAATTCTCTCATAAATCTCAGGAGGCTTAGCATGAAGGACACCAGCTGGGTAGAGCGTTGTGTGCTGCAAAGCAAATTGTCAAACCAGGCTTCCAAGGCACAGGGCAGCGTCGGCGCAGCGTCCCGAGAATAGGCCAGAACAGCTACAGCAGTAACAAGGCTCATTGAGCAGAATTCTGGACACCCCCCCGCCCTTCACACATGCTGATGCTGCTCAGATTGCATGGCTCTTGGAAGCCTGGCGAAGAGACAGGTGGATGTCTGCCATTGGCGTGGGCAGGTGTTCGCTGCCTGAGGTCCAAGGGTGACCTACAGGTCACTCTTTTGGGCTGGTACATTGACAGCTTTGAACAGTCTCAGGCATGAAGCACCAGTCTTGCTGGCTTCTCTGGCAGTCCCTGGGGGGGCCTCCCTCCCAGACTCTAGCTTTCAGCTGAGAGCTTTATCCCTCACACGCAGCCACCTGCTGCCTCAGTAACGAGCAAGGAATACAGCCTAGAATGGCAGGATTGGTGGGAAGGGGATCCAAGCACATGAGACCTCACTGCAACAGTAGGTGAAGCGGCTATCCCCTTTCTCCAGCGGGGCTCAAAGGGCTTTACAAATGGGAAGCCTCCCACCACGGCAGGACATTTGGTCAGTATTATCATCCACCTGACGTGGATGGGGAAACTGAGGCACAGAAATGGGACATGTCCAGCCCCAATAGTGCTCTGTTCTCCTGCTTCCCGGCTCTAGCCACGGGGCCGTACTCCCCTTTTGCTTTACTCAGACATTACCGTTGTTGGGTAATGGTCATTTTAACAGCCCCGTGGTTTTGTTGCAAATACCAAATAAAATGAAAAACAAGGTGTAAAATAAAACAAAAACTCCCCTGCCGTGGCAGCTGCTGAGCCTGGGGACCTAGTACACGGGGTGGCAGCGGCACTTGGGTTTGACCCAGCTGCCCCCTGTCACGATGGTGGGAGATGGGTTGGGCCAAATTTGAGTGAATAGCGTTGCAAGCTGGCGCACAGGGCCAAAAAGTATTGGGATGAGCTTGCATTGCAAACTCCGCCCCCCGCCCCGGCTTCCTATTCCACTGGGGCCAGCACCTGACCCTCCTCCGGCTGGGGAAAATGAAACCACACAACATTCCCCCAAAAAATAAAATGAAAAATGATGGGGTTCTAATCACTTTTCTTTCTCCCTGGTGTCATCATATCCAAATAAAGAGAGCCTGGGGAGCAAATGTAACGGGAGCTATTTATATTGCTTCTTACCTTGTTGTTCCTGTTTGGCTGTTATGTAAATACATATCTTCAGGACAGTAAACTCTGTGCTCTTGGCTAGTGCCTGCACATAGCCAGTGCTTAGATAATACAGACTCAGGTTACAGGCACGTCTACACCTTCCCGTCATCTTCTTCGTGGTTTTGTTGGCAGCCGGTTTGGCACGGGCTTTTGGGCATTAGCTAAAGAGGAAAATGGGATCTAACAGCAAAGGTAACTTGTAAGGTGTATAGAAAGGTCCTCTGGAGAAGCACCTTTAATCATCTTGCACAAGGAGACTGATTTCACACTGAGAGGAAAACATTCTTTATTTTATGACTCTGTTGGACAGGACACTAAGCCTCGTTCAGCGATGATGCGGCGTGACCAGAACATGACGTTCCCAGGCTTGCAAGAGCAATTTGCTGCACGAATTTTAATCACTTCTAAACCCATGTAAATCACAGCTAAGAAACAGCCCAGAAATCACTGCCAGGAGCAAAAAGAATCTCCCCGCTGAAGACGAAGATCAAGTCATTTAGACTGGGGGAAGAAAAAAGACTCATGCAGTATGTGAGGCCTTCTGCCATGGAGGCCCAGGGCAGGAGGAAAACCCGGCACCGGCTACAAGACGGGATAGCTTGCTTGATTGGCCACACCACAGTGATTGTTGACTCCTTTCGCCAGCCGGATGTAACCTTTTTCGCCCCATTGCTCAGACCAGCTGCGGGAAGATAAAGTGAAGAGGGCGTGAGAGACTCTCTGGGGGAACTGAAGTAAGTTTGAACATTGTAATGAGAAAGAAAAGTTGTCCCAATATGCTAGGCCAGTGGTTTTCAAACTGCGGGTATGTAAGACACTGGGTCGTGGCAGCTCTGGTCAGCACCGCCGACCAGGCTGTTAAAAGTCCCATCAGCGGTGCTGCCCGGCTAAGGCAGGTTAGTCCTGACCTGTTCTGACACCACGCTGCGCCCCGGCTCCTAGGCTGGGGGGCCCAGGGGGTTCCATGCGCTGCCCCCGCCCCGAGCGCCGGCTCTGCACTCCCATTGGCTGGGAAGCCTGCCTTTGCACCCCCGCTGCGCTGCTGACTGGGAGCCACCTGAGGTAAGCCGTGCCCCAACCCCCTGCCCCAGCTCTAAGCCTCCCCACAAACCTGGAGCCCTTTCCTGCACCACACCACCCGTCATCCTCGGCCCCGCCCCCAGCCAAGAGCCCTGACCCCCTCCTGCGCCCCAACCCCCTGCCCTAGCCCAGAGCCCCCTCCCAGACCCTGAACCCCTCATTTCCAGCCCCACCCCGCAGCCCAACCCTCTGCTCCAGCCCTGAACCCTTCCCACACCCCAAACCCCTCATCCCCAGCTCCGTTGGGTCACGGGCATCAACAATTTTCTTCAGCTGGGTCGCCAGAAAAAAAAAGTTTGAAAACCACTATGCTAGAGGCCAGCTTCAAGGATGCTTTGAGCATCTGCCTAACGCTGGCTGATCTCAGGTTCTCCAGACCATCCAATGAAGGGACCAAACGCTTGTTCTCTGCAGTGGGGTGCTGTGCATTGGCTCGTCCCCCCTGCCTTAGATCACAAATGGAATAAATCTGGCAGCCTCAGCTAAGCCATTTCTCCAGCAAACCCCTCTGTCAACTAGCAAGTTTGGCCTTCTCATTTCAGGGGCAGCCAGGGAGAGGGTAGGGAAAGTAGCCACATGGCACTGAGGCAGTGTAGGATGGCGGGGGCTTGCGCATCACTCGCTCCACGGATGCCTGGCTCCTGGCAGCTGCTTAGATCTTTCATTTTGAGAAGGCAAGAATCCAAAGACAGGCCCAGAGCGAGGCAGATCTCTGCGGGGGAGGGTGCATGAGTACCCATCCTGAGGCCAGGGCAATGCATATGGTCGGGGAGCAGGGAGAAGGGTTGTGAGTTCACACGTGCGCACCTGCATGCCGGGGGGTAGGATTGAGTTGGCATAGAGAGTGTCCTTCAGGAGGGGTAAGAGGCGGGGTTTACGTGTGTGTGCATGTGCATTTTGAGGGGAGTGTGCACATCTTGGGGGCGGGCGGGGGTTGATGTGTGTACACATACAGTTGGGGGCTGGGGAGGAAGTGGAGGGGTGCATTTTCACAGTGGGCATGGGTCGGAGGCAGCTTTGGGTACAGCCAGAAGGCGATAGATGTGAGCGTGCCAAGGGGAGAGTTCTCTCACCTGGCTACCCACCCCCCCACCCCACTCACCTGTTCTTTAGCAGCCAGTAGGCAGCGCTCGTCCCGTTCTCCTGGGATGTGCCGTAGCCGACGGCCAGCATCGCGTGGTTCACTGTCTGGCTGCACTGGCTGTCGTTGAAGACTCCTGGGGAGAGCAAAGCCGGAGTGAGACGAGCTGTTGGGGTCTCTCCCATTCTGGGCAGAAGCAGACCCTGGAGGCCAGTCCCAGCGGATCGGAAGGAAAAACCACCCCGGGGCATTGGATCGAAGCCCCTGGAGCAGCACGGAGCGGCCCTGCAGGCTCAGCTAGCAGGAGCAGGCTCAGCTGTGGAAGGGGGTAACAAGGGCCCCCTGGGAGGTGAGGTGAAGCTAAGTGACAGACCCAGTCATTCTGGATGGGAGCCCGGACAGCTTGGTGAAAAAGCCCCGAGCCAAAGTGCTGGAATCCCGGGCCCAGTTCTGGTCCGCACAGAAGGACGTCGATAAATTGGAGAGGGCTCGGAGAAGAGCCATCACGACGATAAAAGAATCTGGGCTTGTCTCCGGCTGGGCCACCGTAGCGCTTGGAAAAGACGCTCCCTATGTCTACCTGTCGACATACCTGTCGAGCCCCCCGGCACATTGTAAAGTCAGCACCTCTGTGCTCTAGCAATTAATCCGGGCAAGTCCTACGGCCGGCATTATGCAGGACATCAGACTAGATCGGTAGCTTCCAGCCTGTGGTCGGTGGACTCCGCCGACAATGCCTACAATTTCCAAAGGGGTCCGCCCCTCCATTCAAAGGGTTAGGGGTCCGCACATGAGAAAAGGTTGAAAACCACTGGGTTAGATTATCCCAGTGATCCCTTCTGGCCAGGAAGGGAGACTCTCTGGGATGTTGGGTACCTGACTTGTAGAAGTGGAATTGGAAGGTGCTGGCATCCACGGCAGTGGAGACCGGGCCGACAGTGGCCACCGCCTGCTCCAGCGCGGTCTCGTTGCCCGGCTGGATCTGCATGAGCGAGGTGCAGTTGGCAGCGTTGTCCTGGGGGTTGTAATGGCAGCTGAATTCGTCCTGCAGAGAACGGAGAGGGAGCGGGAGCTTGGGCACCGCTCCTTGGAGAAGCAGCCGCCTGCCCCCCAAAGGCCACGCTCGCCTACGCTACCTTCTCCAAGTAGGGGTAGTTGAGCTCCGAGTTGATGCCCTTGTTGTCCCGCACATACTGGAAGGCCCGGGTGATGAAGCCCCCGTGGCACCCGTTGTTCCCCAGCCTCCGGGAACAGTCCATGAGGTTCTGCTCGCTCAGCGACACCAGTTTGCCCGTCTTCTTGAAGACCAAGCCCTCCAGGGCTCCCGTGGCACTGAAAGCCCAGCAAGACCCGCAGTGGCCCTGCAGAAAGCAAGGCGGATAGGTGAGGGGGTAGGTTCTAGCTCAGACATTCTCAACCTAGTTACCCGTCTGGCCCAGAGGATGTCCCAGGCTGTGGGCTGCAGGCGGTCGGCTTAGATAATCGTCAGGGCCTTGCGAGCTCTTGCTTGCTGGAAAGCGGCCGGAGGGAGTCCCAGCCCCAATGCGGGGCTGGGGAACTGGAGCAGCAGCACCAGCAAAGAGCAGCTGGGGTGCTCTGGCTGCCCATCCGTCCTGTTGCAGAGCTGGGGGTTGGGGATTTGCAACGGGGACCCTCGCCTCTGGGACTTGCTGTTGGACAGACGGGGGGAGAGATTCCCATCACCACCTGCTCTGAGCGATCCCAGCTCCCGCCCCAACCCGGCGGGGCATGTGGCCGAAGTGAACCCAACTCCTGCACAGCAGGCTCTGGATCAAGCTCCAGACAAAAGCAGAGGTAGGGCCCCAGTGGAGCAAAGGCCCATTCCATGGAGCTCCATGAAAACCAGGACGGGCCAATTCCACATGGGTTAGCTACGGCCACCCCCCTGCCAGGCTGTCCTCTAGGGCCCTGGGCTAAGCACACAGACCAGAGGGCAGCCATGGGCGCCCGGTGCCTCCAGCCATCAGCCCAGGAAACCACAGGCAGCAACGCTGTTCTGACAGGCACTCAGGCCCACCTGAGGGTTGCCTTGTCCCAGGCTGTGGAGGCGAGTGACAGGGAGCTCCAGGGCTGGGAGGTTTCCATGGCTGGCTGAGGGGCTAGGTCCCGAGCAGGGAATTCTCTGCTCCACCCACCTGGTTTTTCACGGGGGTGACGTAGCCCTTGGCGCGCCAGTCCACCTCCTTGGGCGTCTCCTGAGCAGCCGATTCCTGGAAGAGAGACACCTTCCCGCCGCGCTGCTCGGCCAGGAAACCGTTCAGAAGCTGGTTAAACTCTTCGTCCGTCTGGAGGGGAAGGAAAATGTTAAATCCGGAGCGCGCGCGGCGGAGAATGCCCGGCCAAGAGAGGAGCTGCATTCTCAGCCTTGCCCCTGGCACCCAACTTCTGAGGGTGCAGACAGAGCAGACAGCCGATGATGTTGAGCGAGGGGGAGGCAGGCCCATAGGGAGGTTGCGTAGGAGGAAGCTCTTGCACCAACAGCAGCTAGGAGGCTGATGAAGAGGCAGGTGCCGAAGGAGGGAAAGTTATAAAACTGCAGGGCCCCGACGTGAGTGGGGGCTGCAGTGGGTGTGGAGGGGGATGGGGCGAGGGGAGCGGAGTCACAGGTGGGCATCCTGGGAAGGAGGAAGGCTGCCGGGCCCAGCGAGACATGGGGAGTCCTGTGAGGTAGGGGGAGAACCAGGGAGGAGGCTTCAGGTTTGGTCCCACGGGTGCCTCGCCCCGCCATTAAGTGCCAGGATCTGCGCCAGGGGGCAGGTTACCAGGTCCCCGAAGTGGTTCATTTCCAGGCGGTAGCTGTGCTTCCCCAGAGACTCCTCCAGGTTGTGGCGCTCGATCCGCCGCAGGTTCTTCTCCCAGACGGCCCTGCGGAAAGCTTCCACCTCCTGCCAGGGGACAGAGCCACCCCTTGGTTACGCTCGGCCGCGGCCCCCGCGCCCTGTAAGCAAACGTCCAGCGGGCAGGCAGGGACGGGAGCCGTTGTTGGCCCCAGCCTGGCCTGGGTTCCATTGCGGGGGGCGGCGCAGGGGAATCCGGGCACCCGCAGGCCGGCCAGGAGCTCGGCTCGCCCAGGCAGGCTCTGTGCAGCCGGTGCGGGCAGGCCGCGGGGCTGGGGAGGGTGCAGCAGGGAAGGTAAGAGAAAGCAGCAACAGGGTAGCTGTCCTCTCCGCTCCCAATCCTCCCTGATTCTCCATGCACCACAGCTGCTTGCAGGGGCTGAAGTATGGGGGGAGAGCACATGTCCCCCTCCTCTCCCAGGCCTGGCTAAAGAGAGCACCCCCTGAGACTACCCCTCCTTTTCCCAGCTCCATTAGCCCCCCGGATCTCCCCATTTCTAGCTGGGCGCAGATGTGCCCAAATCCAGCCTAAGATACTGGACCCACCTGAGCGGCTGAAACCCCACAAGAGCTGGGCGAGCCCTGAGGCTCCCAGAGGGTGGTAGGAGCAGCCAAACCCCTGCAGCCAGCGAGGCTTACCCCATCCTCCACCAGAACCCAGCGAGGAAGGAAGCAAGAACTCCCCGACAGGGGCAAGTGACGTCCAGATCCTACAGCCTCCCGGCCAAGCCACCACGGCTCTCCAGGAAGTCGAGTCTGGCCGTGCCCCGGCCGCTTCGCATGGCCTGGTGGGTGCTGGGGCTGGAAGCGCTGGATCACGAGAAGGCCTTGCTCGCTCCTTCCCTCTCCCCTACCCCCAGATCCCCAAAGCTCAGGCTTTAGCCACTCGGTTTGGTTCAAATGCAGCCGAGCGAGGAAATCCCGCTCCCAGGGGGCGAAGGAGATGGAGCGAGCTGGGGGACAGCCGACGAGAGGATCACAGCGGCCAAGCCACGAAGAGGCACTGGGGCCGCCGTACTTACCTCAGGATACTCCTTAGCGTGGAAGGTCTTCCATCCTCGCCAGCCTTCCTCCAGGGCAGGGTCCAGGGCCCCGGACACAGCCAGCAGGACCGCAAGGGACCCCACCAGCACTGGCAGCTGCATCTTTCAGGCTGGGTGGGTTAAAACGCACCTGTTAGAGTTCAATCCTGGCTGCTCTCGGCATCTCACCGAGTCAGGGTGTGGAGGGGGACAGGAGCCAAGAAGAGCAGCTTGCCTTCAGTTCCCAGTTGTAACTCAGGCTACGGCATCCCCTCCCCATCACTGATGGCAACTTGATGGGAAAACCTCCAAACAGAGACCTAGGAAATTCATGTAAAAGACCCCACTCTGCCTGGCAGCACCAATCCAGGCCAGGGCCGAAATGTGCCGTCAACTGAACAGCTGCCGAGTGGCTACCGGGAATTAGTGGGTGGCTCTCAGTCCAGTTTCTAGCTGGTTACACCCCAGAGATCAGCCACTGCTCGGGATTCCCTCGTTCTCAGTCTCAGCTGGGAGGCCGAGGACGCAGCCCAAGCTCCAGGTCTGGCCGGGGGCTGTGTCAGCGGGTCCTGCTGAGCCCTATATTGCGTATGTGAATCCAGGCTCAGAGCGATCGGCTGGGCCCCTTTTTCCTTACCAGCTGCAAGGTGGCTGGTTGCACACTGGCCCCCGTCCTCTTTCCGCCCACTGTATTTAACAGGGATTTAGAAAAGAAAACACAGCAGCGGTCTGAAGAGCTGGTTTTCCGGCTCCGCTTCCCGGGCCGTGTGTGTCCGTACAGCGTTGGGTGCCGCCCGCACTGTCTGTGTGCCGTTGGCACTCCCAGGGCCCAGGACTGCATTTGCGCCTGGGCTTTCTTCAGGGCTGAGCGCATAGCCGGCTCTCACGGGTCTTATTGTAACTTGGATCAACCTAATGGCTGCATCATCCAGCAGCATCTCTGCGGGAGGACAAAACGCCAACCTTTGCCGCTTGGAAATGACTTAGCCTGTGGCTTCCTCCCTGCCAGCAGTGCAGGGCTATTGCAACATGCTGCCGGCAGCCGTACACCTTGCCCCGCGCCCCAGGGGGTTGTCACCATTTTGCGGCCAAGAATTTAGCAAGGTTCGAAGAGGGCTTGGCCTTCTCTGTGCGTACCCAGAAGAACCAGTGGCTCGAGTTAATGCTAACCAGAAGCGGGAGGGAGAGAAACGCTCAGGCTTCAGGGCTCAAACTGCTCTGTATTAGGGTGGGGCAGATTATTGCCCATCCACCTACAGCGGAGTTTTTTGCACCTTCCCTTGAAGTGTCTGATGCCGGCTACGGTCAGAGCTGGGAGACGGGACCGGCTGGCCCCTGGGTCTGATCCAGTCTGGCGATTCTCCCCCAGGCTAGCCCCATTTGCGCAGCACCAGGACAGCCCACTGATGGGCACCTCCCCAACGCCTGAGATCAACAGGAAATAGGAATCTCCCAGAGGGAGGCACCGGCCAGGCAGGGCTGCTGCTGCTGTAGCCCAGGGGCTGTGGAAGCAGTTGGGCAGAGGGTGAGCATGCCAGCAATGGAAATATCCCGGGGCTCTGCTCCCATGTAAACTTGAGCACAGCTGCGGGGAGGGGGTGCAGAGGCAACAGTGGGACCCAGAGAAGTTGGAGCAGCCGCTGGGGAGCAGGGGCTGAGACCCAGAGGGGCTGGAACAGGCTGGGAGCAGTAGGAACCTCTGGGACCCTCTTTCCCCACTCCCAGGGAGGTTCTGCCCCCCTCTGCTCTTTCCTAACTGCCCCCATAGACTCATAGACTTTAAGGTCTCCCTTAGAGCAGTTAAAGTCTCCCATCATCACACAATTCTCAGCAGTATTTATTTCATTAAAAACATTAAAAAGGTTTCTCTCCATATCCAGATCAGATCCTGGGGGCTGTAGCACACGCCAGCCGCCAGCCCAGGGGAGCCCCCTCGTGTAGCTTTCTTCCCCCAAGTGATTTTGGCCCAGACTCGGTCTTATCCATTCCATCACTTCTCATTTCTGTACAGTCTGCCCCATCATTAATACACATTGCTACTCCCGCGCATCATTCTCATCTTCCCCCCTTCTGTCCAGCAGCCCCTCGGCCTCGGCGATGCCTCCCTCACCACCTTCCACTCCTTCCTGCCCAGGCGGTTTCTGGGAAGCCTTCCAGCAAAGACCTTAGTTCTGCTCCACCTCGGGCTTGGATCGGCCTCCCTGGGTGAACGCTCCGGGTATGTCTACACGGCAGGAGTCCCAGGGCAAGCAGACGGACTCGTGCTCGCTTAGCTGGAGTGAACGGGCGCAGACATTTGGCGTGGGCAGCAGTTCGGGCCAGCCCCCATTTGCCCACTGGGATCCAAGCTCGGGTGGCTAGGCAGAGCCACGACGTCCCCAGTACTGTTCTTAGTGCTAGATCAGCTTGAGCTAGTATGAGTCTCCCCGCTGCAGCGGCTAGACCAGGGGTGGGCAAACTGGGGCATGGGGGCCATATCCAGCCCTTCAGACATTTTAATCTGGCCCTTGAGCTCCCGCCGGGGAGCAGAGTTGAGGGCTTGCCCGGCTCTGTGCATGCCGTGGCTCCTGGAAGCAGCGGCATGTCCCCCCCCTCCGGCTCCTATGCATAGGGGCAGCCAAGGCGCTCTGCCCGCCGCTCCCATTGGCCGGGAACAACAGCCAGTGGGAGCTGCAGGGGCGGCACCTGCTGACAGGGCAGCACGCAGAGCTGCCTGGTCAGAGCCTGAACCTCTTACCCTCTCCTGTGCCCCAACCCCCTGCCCCAGGCCTGATCCCTCCCTCCTGCCCTCCGACCCCCTTGGTCCTAACCCAGAGCACTCTCCGGCACCCCCAACCCTTCATCCACATCCCCAGCCAGAGCCCCCTCCCACACCCTGAACTCCTCATTTCTGGCCCCACCCCAGAGCCTGCACCCCCAGCTGAAGCCCTTGCCCCCTCCCACAGCCCAACCCCCAATTTCGTGAGCGTTCATGGGCCACCATACAATTTCCATACCCAGATGTGGCCCTTGGGCCAAAACGTTTGCCCACCCCTGGGCTAGATGCTCCCTACGCTTCTTGGGGTAGAGACCCTGCTCTCTAGCCCTGCACCTGCAGCTCGGCTGGTTACGAAGAGGGTGGGGTTCAGTACGGGTCCCCGAGGTGTTTAGCCCAAGACTTGATGCTGTGAACTGGCAAAAGTCACAAGGCAAGCGGTACAATTCAATTTGTATTTTTTTATCATTTCAACAGATAAATGGATAAAAAAAGCTTGAAAATTAAGTTTTCAGGGTTGTGCAAAATGATTGGTTTTAAGCATTTGCCCCCTATTTCTAGCTTTTATTTTTCACAGTTGCCGGAAATTGGGGGGTGGGGAAGGGTCAGGCAATATGTATTTAACAACAGGAGGTGCCGACATGCAACAAGTGACAGCTTCATAAAGCGTTAAAACACCCGTTGGCAACATCACCTGTCACGCTACACCAAACGTCAAGAGCCTTAAACCAAACTCTGAGGAGTTATCAAGCTACTTTGTCTGTCAGTTTCAATCATCGTCAGTGGGACCTTTTTGGTCAGTTGGTGCATGTGTGATGAAATCTACCATTACTGACCTTTACCCCTTTGGAAAAAAAAATCTAATTTTTCCAAACCTCCTCATGAGCAAGAGACTAGAAGCATCATGGACAAACATCTCTAGGAAGCTGGTTTTCCTATTGGCCAGAAAGCCGGAGTCCAGCCCAGCCCAAAGCCCAGGTTGAAAATTATTGCTGGGAGAAAATGCGTCTGCAATATTTTTAAACAGTAGAGCGCCTTGCCTCCCCTCCCTTCCTGGGCTGTGGCTGCTGCAAACTATCACACGTCCTCCCGCAGCGCTGATAAGCAGAGCCGATTGTGAGCAGCATGATCAGAGGCAGAAATAGCGTGTGTGATGGATAAGGTCAGAGAAACCGGGGGAGGGAGAGAGAAGGTGTGGGTGAGTCCAGAGCCGTGTGTGATGGATTGAGCCTTGGGTCCTCAGCTCAGGGCCCTACCACCTGGGACTCAGCTCAGGACTGTAGGAAAGACGTGTCTAGGGTTAAGGGGAGGTAGGTCTGACAGTCTCCCCCCTCCAAGCACTTGCGCAGACAAAGGAGCTGCAAAACCATCCTGCATCCAGCTCCCTGACTGGGGCTGCTAGACTTTGTTGCAATATCAGTAAACCCCATTTACAGAGAGGAACCGAGGCATGGGAAGCCCGTGACAGCTAGAATCCAGAACGTAGCGTCTCAGACTCCAGCTGAGACTGTGGCTGGAAGACTGTCCCCAAGAGCCCCTTACTCCTGTGTCAGCTTCACAGGACCAAGTTGATTTCCTCTCCCATTTCCTCCCAGAGAGCATCCAAGGGTGGGCTGGTCAGGGATTCCTTAGAGCGCTCACTTCAGGAAGGTAGCACTTGCTAAATTGTTCCCACCCCCGCGTTCTATGGAAGCATTGCTGGGGGAGGGTGGAAACAGCAGGCACTATTCCTTAGCACACCCTTGGGTACAGTTATAAAGAAGGACCCAGATTCTCCATTTCCCTGCCCCAGGTGCAATCATTTACCCCAAAGCCATGTAGGTGTAAAATGAATGAAGGGTAGTGTTGATACAGTCATTTACCCCAGGGTCAAGTGTGTATGGGGCATATGGTGCTGGCCAATCCAGCCCCATCAATGGAATCCTTGCACCTCCCTCTGACAGATCCTAAACGGTTTCCCCCTGCTGTTGTGGAGCAAGGCCAGTCGTTCCATAGTTAAGGGTGCAAGGGGTGTCCGAAGCCAAGCGTTGGCTGTCCAGCAACTGCACCAGTCAGATCAGCCTTAACGTTAGGTTAGATCTGAGGCCGAGGTAGAACTTCTACAAAACGTTAAGTGTATTGGACAAGGGCCTCCTGCCTAACAGCCTAGAAATAGTTGAAGGGCGACTGCAAAGGAATCCCCTTTTCCACCTCGAAAATGCAGCTAGCTCTGGGGTGGAAAAGAGGGGCTGCTTAAGGCAGTGCAATGCTACAGGGGGTTAATGCTCAACACTGCTTCTGGCACCATTGCGGGAAGGGGGCTCGCGGAAGGTTAGAAGCTGGTAAAGATGGTTTCGGTGAACTCCCTGCAGGAGAATTTGCTGGTGTGTTTTATATTTTATTTTTCCAGCTGCGTAACAAGAATCCTCCCCCTACCAGGCCTGCAGGACCCCACCACCACCCAGCCCTTGGCCCAGGAATGTGTTTGTCTTCCAGCCACCACCCTAGAAACCACTGCAGTGTTGTAAATAATGCAGAGCTGCGGGTCCTGCCTCTCAGAGCAACACAACGCTTCAGCGTGTGGCAATACTGTTTCAACAGGGCTCAGCAGTGGTGAACATGCGATCCAAGGGCTCAAAGCTTCGACCCTGAACACACAGGACCCCCATTAATTTAGCATGGGCTCAAAGATCCATAAACTAAAACATGAGAGGCGCAAGGTAGGGGCTGTAATCTTGCACGATCTTCCGTGACCTCACACACCGTGTCTCGAATATCCTGGGACCCACACATTTGCACCACTACTTGACGCCAAGAACACTGTGCAGCGGTCAAGGGAAATGCAAGACTGTTTTCCCGCAAAACATTTTTTGGAGGACAGAAAGTGGCTTTTGATTCAACTGACATTTTTCTGACCCCCCCGCTGCCCCCCAGGTATTTGTCAAAACCAAACACTAATTTTAAAACCAATGTTCTGGCCCCTCAAACCAGCACATTTCCCACCTTGCAGAAAACCCAGAAAAAATGGACATGTAATTTGGGTTTTCAATTGTTCACAACCAGCTCTGGGGATTAGTCCCACTCTAATGGAGTATCATCAACGCTCGCACCGAATCCCCAAATACCATTCACTTCCAGGTGCAATTCATTTAACATCTGTCAGCTGTACCTCTACAGCTACCTTTTGCAGATACAGATGCAGTAGGATGCATTGAACCTGGCTTCAGCAAGACAGAGGTAAGTATAAGGTATGGGGCAGCTGGAAGGAATAAGGGGGAGGCTCTTTACATAATTTGTCCCCAGTGCCCAATAGGCAGCGCCTGATTGGAGTAGGTTGATTTCCCAGCTCCTGTCTTTCAAGCTTTCAATCCCCTGCACAGAAAAAACAGCCACTCTTCATGGCATGGAATAGTCTCAAATTCAAGGGGTGAGCTTGGATGATTGCAGTAGCAGAGAGATTTGTAAACGCTTGAGGAGAAGGACTTTAAAAAAAAAAAATGTTGCAGAAGCATTAAGTCCACTTACTGCACAATACAACTACAATCGACTGCCTTAGGCTCTTGGGTCATTGCTAGTCACCTACCACATAGTCTAAGGAGTCAGGAGGAAAAAGAAAACACAGCAGGCTGGGAATAGGGGCTCGGGTCTAGCCTACAATCCATCACTCTTTCAGCAGTGAGGAAGCTGTTAGGATTAAGGAAGACAGAACAACAATCCCAGCAACACACAAAGGCTTTGCTGTTGACTGGTGCTTACTTACCTGGATCTCTAAAGGCCAGGAGAAAGCACAAGCAACTCCGATCTCTCTCTTTCTCACTGCAATGTGGGGCCACCAGTACCTTCACTCGGGGAACTGCAGATGTGTGCAACTTCCTCCATCACACCTCCCTCCCCCAGCCCTGCTGCTCAGTGTCTTACCCAACAGGACTTCCTGAAGCAGTTAGAACAAGATTACAACACAGTCAGGCCAAGATAGAAGGGGGGGGGGGGAGGAGGAGGGTCTTCTAGGTTCAGGCTTCCAAGATCAGGTAGATGCCCTGGCTGTGAGATAATACTCTGCACTTGACCGGGACCTCTGGCTCCATCTTTCTCAGGCTTAATTAATGTGTTACTCCCTTACACAGAGGGTCAAATTCAGGCTGATTTTCTCCAAACTTCCCATCCCAATTGTGCCGTGAGATGAGCACAGGGAGGCCTGAGCACCCACGTAGAGGGGCTCTGCCCAGGAGGCCACCAGCCTGCATTTCACTGCAGGGGCAGACCCTTACATGTCAAACGTGGCCTGACGTCCGGAGTTGCGAGCACATCCAACTCCCACAGGGATCAGTGGGAGCTGCTGGTTGTTCAGCTCCTCTTGAGGAGTTCGGCCATTTATTAAGGGACCTAAATACGGACTTAAGGCGAACACGTCCTCCCCCAAGGGCGCACTCAGTCCGTGGCCGGCTTACAATCCAAGAGTCCCAGCTGTCTGCACTTTCAACCACTAGCTCCTGCTTCCCCTGAGGAACGCTGTAGGCGTGTAATACATTCCCAGCGCTCAGCAACAAAACAGCCTTTCGCGCTCACCCCACCAGCAGCTTTGGCCACGGCAGGCGAGGCGCTGCTTCCCTCCCCAGGCGGTTCGAAGACCAGTGAGCACTGCTGGGTCTGCGTCCAATATTTTAATGAGTCGCTACATCGTACACTCATAATTATAAAAGAATAAGAATCCATAAAAATATTTTCTTTTCATAATACGCACTTAAAATACTCGAGGGCAAGTTGATGTGGTTCGTGGGGGTGGGTTTCTTTTTTTCTTTGCCCCTGGCAGAACCCTTGGCTTGGGGGGGGGGGTGCTCCCCTGAGGTGCAATTGCTCAACCACCCCTCCCTGGAACTGCAGTTCCTGTTGAGTAGGAAAATAAAAACCAGAAGAGAGTGTTCACCAAATAGATGCGCGAGGGAAACAGTCACTGACCCGCAGAGAACTGAAGCACAGCCAAATTCAGTGCATGTCTGAAAGCTCAGGGCACGGGTGAGGAGAGAAAGGCAGGGTCGGGACACAGCACAAAGAAGGGTAGAGGGGAGGGAAGGCGAGAGAAGGGGGGTAAGTAGTTGCATAAATATCCATCGTGTGGCAAAAATCCAGATGTTGCTGCTGCGGTTTCTGTATAGGTGAGCGCTGATCTGGCTGGAGCCAGCTGCTGCAGCTGCCATGCTCCCTGTTGGCACAATTCTGCCCGCGAGCGGCGAGCGGAGAAAGGTGCCCGAGGATGCCAACTGTCGCCAACCCCAGCTGCTTCCCCCAATCTGCGCTGCAAAATTAATTAAACAAAAAAAACAGACTAGTGTTGCATGCTTCTACAGAGCTCTTCTCGGATCCCAGGGCTCAGACGCTCGTCACGTACGGGCCAGGAAGCAGCAGCAGTGGATCATCCTCTCCCTCCTGGCTTAAGGCAGCTTGCTGATTCGGCTCGTCCATCTCCAGCACAGGCCCGGAGTTCTTGCAGGTGAGTGGAGGTGCAGTGGAAGGAAAAAGGAGCCTCTGGAGACAGTCCACGGATTTCCCAGCGTAGAGGGAGTAGCAGCAAAAAAAGCATTAACAGCCAGGCCAGAGAGGTGAGCGGCTGAGCAGGGCAGGCTCCAGCTTGGAAAGTGAAGGAAGGTGGCACTGTCCAGAGGAAACAGGAGGGCTGACTTCCACCCTCCCCCTCACTGGAGGCAGCACCCCCGGTTGGGGTGGGCACTCAGTGATTTGTGCACTAGATGAGGCGGCTTTCGGGGGGCAGGGGGGAGCAGCGGCAGGAGGCAGAGCTGAGCTGTCAGTGTCCAACAGTTTGCAGAGGCCTGTGCGCTCAGAGGTATTCTTGTAGAAAGTGCAGCAGTGTGATTTCATAATGCTCCCCGGACTCAGGGCACCGAATACTGTGTCTCTCGTTGGGGTAGATCTGTGCAGAAGCAAGAGGGATGGCCGTTAACTAGGAATAAGTTATCCCCTCCCGTTAGCCGGCCTCTGAGTTCAGAAGGCGGAGTCCATTTTAGGGGAGCAAATGACGGTTTGGAAAGACGGTGACCCCGGTGCTCTATTACGGTGGCACGCTGCCTGGAAGCCAAAGGCCTGAGAAGCCCACTCAGTGGCACTGGCAGTAGTATCCACTGCCAGAGGGGAGAGGCCACTTGGGGAAATGAGATTCCCAGCCGCAGAGTGCAGGGGAAGAACGACAAACCAGCCAAGAGGGTGAGAGTCCAGATTCCAAACTGCTATTCTGTATTGGAACAGGCAGTGGATCAACTAGCAACAGTGCCACCTACTGGCCAGGCCTGTGCAGTCAGCTGCCAACAGGCCAGTCCCTACCACAGGAAGTCATAGGAGAACTCTGCTTCTCCAGGTGTACAAGCATCCACACTCCTCATATTTGGGGGGGAAGGGAGGGGTTTTCCATTGCCTCCAGGCTAAAGAGACCTTCCCACCGCATTCCAGTCCCTCCTACCTGCAGCTGGTAAGGCTTTCCAGCCCGGATTAGCTGGGAGACCAGGAAGTTGGTGTGAAAAAAGTGCACATTTTCATCCAGAAACCCATGGAGGATCAGCAAGCGGTTTGGCCTGGAGATAGGACAGGATGAGAATCAGAGCAAAGCCCTGAGCGGGGAGCTGCCAGCCAGCACCTAGCCCACTTGGCATGGCGCAGTGCCACAGGCTTGGAGCTCTGCCTCTTCCCAGGCAGGAAACGAGGAGGGTGGGCGAGCACAACTCTACTCTGGCTCGCCGCAGAAGGCAGTGATGAGCCCAGCGGAAACAAGGCTAAATGGGGCCTGGAACCACCCAAACAAACCTTCAGGGCCCTCCAGACAGATGTTCTCCAAGCTGACCAGACTCTCCCCCAACCAGCCCCTCTAGCTAGACTCCCTGGTCATCTTCCTCCTGCTGGATACACCGAGTGTATCTTGATCTTCCTTCCAAGTGAGGCAGCTCAGCCCAGCCAGAAGGTGACTTGCAGCAGCCAGATGGGCCCTGCTCTGGCCGGGACTCTTCTCCCCAGGGAACTTGGACCCCACTGGGGCTAACTGGTGGCCAGCAACCTGATATACCGTATACTGGCCAGTGCTGGCGGAGCCGAGTTTCGGAACCAGGGAGGAGAACCCAAGGCACAAACAACAAACCAGGAAGGGTTATTTCCTGTGAGCTTTTTAGTAACGTCAACACCCCATCCCCACACCAGAAAGCGTTACCAATTTTCTACCTCTCCTCACAGTGCCAGTGCCCAGAGGGTGGGTTTCCAATTATAAGCATCCAACCCCACAGTACTCACTCATTGGGGAGTTTTTCTACATGCAGCGCCACAGAGCCGGCCTCATAACCTTGCTGGTTGTTCTCTGGGACATCCATGTACCGCTCGGTGTATCCAGTATCGTACGCCATCCAAACCGTGACAGGGGCACCTGCGATGGCAACCTGCCAGACAGGTACGGGAATGGGGGGGTTAATTTTTCCTTTTCTAGGACAACAACATTTGGTGGGGGTGGGAAGCCCATCTGTTTCTGCAAGTGGTGATTCTCCGCTGCCAACCCTGGTCATTTGCACCGGAGTATCCCACAACCAGGGAGTCAGGGACTTAGAGGTCTGGATGGTTGGTGAATTTCTTCCCCCATTTGTTATTTTCCTTCCCATTCAAGAATTAAAATCACTACTGCAGTGCTGCTGGCAGTAACGGTCTCACGGGAAGCTCTGCTACAGCCAGTCGCTGGGGGATGCACAGTAATTAAACCTCTTTGGGGCAGGGAGTGTATGTATAGCACCTTGCACAATGGGGTTCTGGCCCAGGACTGGGACTCTTAGGCGCTATAATCTGCTGGCTCACAACACTCTAGTGTCTCCCTCTGCACAGTGCCTAAACCCCACCTGCAGAGTCTCCGCACACCATGCCTGGTCTCTAACCCAGAGTGTGAGAGTGAGGCACGCTGGCCTGCCTGATTCTGGGGAGGAGCTCTGGCATGCCAGCAGCAGACTGAGGTGAGGGGACTTTTCACACTTCACTACAGCCTGGGTTCACAAGCCACCAAGGGCAGCAAAGAGTAAAGGCCACTGACAGGAGCAGAGTCCTAGTCCTCCTTGCCCGGTATTATTCCTCCCAGACACAGCAGGGACTTAGAGAAGGACACCCAACCCTAGCCAGACTCACCTTGAATACATGGGGCTTACAGATAAGGCCCATGAGGGAGAGGAAGCCCCCGTAAGACCAGCCATGTATGGCTACCCGACTCAGGTCGATGAACCCGTATTTTTCTGCTACATAATGTAAACCTTCCACCTGGTCCTCTATCTCCACTTGACCCTAGGAGAAGGCAACGGGAAGGCGTAAGTCAGTTCGTGTCCTCCCTCGTAACTGAAGAGACACCGAACAAGGCAGCGAGGGAAGTGCACACAAACAGAGTCAGGCTGGTCTACAAGACGGGAAGAGGGAAGGAAGCGAAAGGAGACCCCGTAAAACAGGATATTACCATCTGGTTTTTAAGGGCCCCTTCAAATTTGAGTCCTCGCTGGCAAGAGCCCCTTCCGTCAATCACCACCACAGCGTAGCCTAGAGACGCTAGCGTGTTGAGCCGTAGGTACTTAATGCCTTTGAAGGAGTTATTCACTAACTGCACCTAGAGCAGGAGAAAGGA
Source organism: Macrochelys suwanniensis (assembly GCA_033296515.1). Taxonomy (NCBI): domain Eukaryota; kingdom Metazoa; phylum Chordata; order Testudines; family Chelydridae; genus Macrochelys; species Macrochelys suwanniensis. The sequence continues at coordinate 8,039,406 of CM065799.1, forward strand.
CAAGTCACATGGAACGTCCCACAGTGAAATCTTTAGCCTTTCAGCCCTACGCACACCACTAGAGGCCACCGACAGGAGCAACTGAGTGTGGCTGGGCTCAGTACTAGCAAAAAGCTAGTCTTGGCCATCCCCAAATTCCATCAGGTTCTGAGCTGGGCAACCAAGCTTGCTGGATGGGCAAAAGCCATTAACTAGGGAAGTTATGCGGTTATGGATTAAATGGGGGAAGCCATCTGCAGTCAAAGGGGGTTTACAATACTCCAGGCAAAGCTGTCCAATTCCAATCATGCAGAGCACTACCCCCCAGGCAGAGCTGAGCTCTGTCCTGGATGGCATCACCAGGCTCAAGGAGGAGAACCAAGGTCAGATGTTGGTCCTGGCCGTGGCTGGGTCGTTACCTGAGGACCTCCATAGACGAACAGCACTGTGGGGTGCTTCTTTCCAGGCTGGACATTATGAGGTTTGTAGACCATCCCGTAGAGCTCTACGTCCGACTGGGTATGGAAGTGAAAGATTTCGGGGGGAATGTAATCCGCAGGACAGCCTGTGGGAAACAGGTCAGACGCTAGCTACTAGGTGAAGGACAACATGTTTCAACACCCTCCCCAGCCCAAGCCAGCTGAGTTCAACCTTGGCCCAACATGCCTCAGACCAGGAGTCCCTTCCCACCTTCCTTTCCAGGCTGAACGGACTGTCCCAGATCTTAGCAAAACCTCCTTTACAAGAGCCCCTGTCCGCCTGCACATGGGAACTGACCACCCACAGTGCAGGGACAACCCATTACAAACCCCGCCAAGTCATGCACCAATCCCCTTGTACCATGCACAGCCCACTAACTCCAGTGTGACCCTGTAAGGGGAGAGGAGGATGGGGTGGAGAGAGAAAGCCTTCCCAGCAGGGTGCAGCAGCTGCTGTGAACTGAAAATAATTCTTTATGGGCACCAAGAGCAGGAGTACAGGAGGAACAAGCAGCTACACGCATTCCTTGTATGAAGCAGTCAGTGGATCGCCACCCATCCCGTCTCTGCAGACCATTGCAGTAAAGAACCCCAACTAAAACCTGCAGCCATTAACCTGGCACCCTGCAAGGAGTGAGACAACTTCTGTAAAGAGTGGGTACCACCAATGTATAGCACTAGGGCCCTCCGGCCCCCAGCAATGCCCAGTCTGTGCCCAGCAATCCACTGAAGACATCCCTCCCCAAGGATTTCACGACTTCACCATGGCAGGGTGGAAATTAGCCAGGTCATTTGCCGTCTGATGGTCTTTGCCTCTCCCCTTCCATCATGTTCGGTTACTGGTATCAGTGATGCTCTCCTGGCTAGATCGCCTAGCACAAAGACTTACTGGCTGCCTCCATCATGCTGGCCCAGAACTTGGGCTGTTTGTGGAGCGGGTCATCATCTGAGCCATTCAGTTTGTAGACGTGCACGCAGGGCGGGGTGCTGACACTGCTGTAGTGGCTGATGAACATGTCAAAGTTCTACAGGCAACAAATAGTTGATGGGGGTTAAGTGAAGATGGTTATTTCCTCAGGCCACGTCAGTGGGGGTCTGTATCCCTATCAGAGCCTTGAGAACTAGCCAACGCTTATTCCCCCCGCCCCAACCCCCCCATGCCTTCATGGTTCAGTCGCCATTCTGCCACATGAGCCGGACAGGACTCCACTCTGGGCCTGTTAACATCACACTACTCCTCCAGAGGAGTAAGTCCATCATGAAGCCTTCCAAATGAGCACAGGCATGGACTTCTACTTTCCATGATAGTCCCATCAGGAGATCATGGTAGGAACTGGATCACTCCCATCAGGGCTCTCAGAGTCCAGCAGAGTAGTCACAAGCAGCCATGGCATCTAAGGGAGCCCTCATGCATCATTACTAGCTGGAAGATAGGGAGCCTACATGGTATCCTATGGATGGGGCAAACAGACCTGGCTCATAGAGCAGCTGTGAGAGAAGCCCAGTGTGGTGAGCCGTACAATCTCGCCTGGGGACTCATAATTGACCACATAGAGGTGGTGCTCCAATGGGGTGTCCTTCGTGCCTTGGAAGTACACCAGCTTCGTCTCCTCATTCACCCAGATCTGCCGAGAGAACAGAGGTCTCAGTGGCAAAGAAAGACAGCTGACTGCTCCCTGACCCACAGCAATGATCTGTTACCAAGCAAAATCAGCTTAAATCAAACACATCACAGCAGTACAGGGTGCTTGTGGTATTAATGGTTAGTGCACAAGGTCTGTTGATCTGGTAAATTACAGAACATACACACTGCTTCTAGAGGACAGGATAAAACCCAGTCCTTTGCACTGTAGGAGACAAGCTATCCAGGGGAAGCCTCCCTGTGCCTACATGCTAAGGATCAAAGCCAGGAAAAAGGATATTCTGGCTCTGTTCATTATGACTGAAACCATGTTTAAGCACAGATGGATCTACCCAGTGTTCCAGCATTGCTTCCCTCACCAGCGCGGACCTCCAACATTTCTGTCTAACCACCATGTTATACATTCATGCTCTACGCTCCTTGCGGGAGGGCGGAATAGCCACCACCCCATGACAGAGTCCCAAACCCAATTCAACTCCATGTCTCTGTTTAATTATAGTTCCCGATCAAGCCGCTTCTAAAACGATCTGGCCGGCCAGCCAGCCTGGATGAGGTCACATTAGCGTTACAACACTAACACTAGACTAGAATATGGCTTTTAAATAGTTCTAGCAAAGCTTCGCTCCATCCACAATAGCCAGCCAGCCTGTTTTAGAAACTTTAGGTGGACCTTAAGGTTTCTGAATCTGGAATGCTATTCCTAGCCCAGCCTAGTTGGGGTCTGCAGCAGAGTTTGGCCAGCATGGCTCTCAGGGTGAAAAAAAAAATCCATCTACATTAGCCAAGACGACAGAGATAGAACCCTGCAGAGCAACAAATACATTGCAATAATTGCTGCCAGTACAACTTCAGCCATCGTGTGCACAGAACGCCGCTGTGGCCAAAACGAACAGCACATCCCACATGGATTCGCTGTGTGAGGGACAGAAGATTAATTCCAGAGTGGCGAAAAGCTGCTGAGTCTAGCTGCATGCCCTCAAGAGTGTGAAGTGAGTGAAAATCCAAGTTAATTGGGGCTGAGCAGCCGGGCTCGCTATTTCAGTTGAAACCGACAGGGGCAGAGCGATTAGGCTGAGGGCCACCTCATTCTTAAAGCAGAAAGGAACGGGGCCTTCCATAAGTCAGTAGCAGGCTAATAAAACACCTATCTGGCTATTCTGTAGATACACTAAATTCCCCAGCCTGTTTCTTGAAAGGCTCTGCAGAGGGATCAGCTAGATGGAAGCAGATAATTCCAAGCACCAGGTAACGTCCCCAATTCCCAAATGTCTTTTGGGGTTAAAATTCTGCAATCCAGCTCCACGATGGGTTTGCACAGAATGTCTTTTTGTGGCTATTGAACCTCCGACTACTCCTTTTTATAGCCTGACCCACGTGGTTTCCCAGAAGGAGCAATAAGAGACCTGATTAAAAGCAATCAGCTTTCAGTGCACCCGGCTACAGTGCTCCTGGGGGAAGCAAAGGCAGCAATAAAAAACAAAACTAGGAACAAAATGAAGCCTAAATGGTTGTAGCTGGTCCCAAGAGCCTGTAGCACAAGGTACATGCCAGGATTGTGGGCAGTGAGTACAGAAGCAGAGCACTGCAAGAGAAAACAAAGATAACCAGTACCTTGGATCCATGCCTCGCCAACACCTCCCATTCCCCACTGGTCAGGGCGACCTCCTCTTTGATAGGACATTTGAAGTCTTCTAGAAGAGAGGGAGTGCAAGGATGAGACAAGGATCCCCACCGACAGAGCATAAGAGCAGAGCACATTCAGAAATGCCCTGAGAAGGGTGAGGCAGAAAGGAGGGAGAATATTCCTCTGAGTGGGGAGGGGATTTGCTCTCACCTTCGCTAAGGACATATGGCTGAGTCCAGTCATAGCTGCTCTGCTTTAGGATGGCTGTGACTCTGTACAAGTGACAGAAGCCAGTCTTGCATTCGTTGGCTCGGATGAAGCAGAGCTCTTCTTCCTCACCCTCCAGTTGGGTGAAAGGATAAAAGATATCGTGAACCTAGCAGACAAGAGATGGACAAAAGCACCATGAGCCAGGCAGCCCCTCTGCAGAGCCCCCGTGCTCATCGATGCTGGAATAACACAGACGACGGACAGCTTAGGGAGCCAACACTAACCCATGCAATTTCATGGGAAATTAAAATGACCGATGGTGGGGAAAGCCCGAGCCTCACTTACCGGTCTCACCAAAGGAAATCCCCATGCTCAAAAAAACATGCACATCAGCTTTTCCAGCTGACCCCAGGACACAAGTGAACCTACAAGGCCTTTCAAATGCCCATATCCGGCAGACACTCTTCTCCCCCCCCCCCCCCCCCGCCAACCCCATCCCACCCCTTCCATGTAATTTTTTAAAACCAAGATGCATCAGACTGACAGCCCCGGGGACTGAAGTCCTGGTTATCCACAGAACAAGGATAGCCCAGATAATACAAACTCTGTCCCCTTGCCCCGTGTCCATCAACTACCTAAACCCTGACAGAGGAACCAATTCTAAGGCTGAGGATAGTTCATTCTTCGAGATCCCTTCACTCCTCGACCCCTGTGCCAGAACCCTCACCAAGAAGTCAGTTAGCACCACAGCTAATGATGTCTGCAAGGTGGACAGCTGTCTAGTAAGAGTCAGACTCACTAACTCATTTCACTCTGGCCACTCAACTGCCATGAACTGTCTTTTCCAGGCTTGAACCAGTAACCCAGAGGTGATGGTTCTTTATTATCCCACTACCAGTCCTTTGAACAATCAGAGTTTGACATGGGCCATGGACATTATCAGTCTCCTAGGACAACCTGCTCCAGCTTAGGCCAGGTCCCACACTCAAGAGAATGGGGAAAAACCCAGAGGCCTGTTTCTAATTTGGGACAGCCCCGGGCCCTTACATTTATCCACACATCTGTGACTTCTTCATAGATCACATATGGCTGGACGTTTTCTGGCACGGCTTTGGCAAATTCGATGCGCTGCTCCTCACTTTCTGGTACTGGGATAAAGAGCGCTGGAGGCAGGAGGACTAGCTGAAGCCGCTGCTGAGGTCTGTCTAGGAACATGGCCCAGGCGCTGGGAAAGAAAGAAGTTAGCGAAGGTGAAATCGACATCATTGCAGAACAGAGATCTCGGATGTCAAGAACACACTAGCCTTTCCTCTGCTGAGGAGGGGATTTAGGTCCCCCTCATTCTGGCCTTTCAAATTTGTATGAGTCTTTCCAATAAATATGTATCCCAAGGCATCCATGATGTTGTACATGGGTAATATACAGGCAGGTTGTTTGGGAGATTTGCTAGAATAGCCATTTACAAAGAAACAATTAGCAGCGCTGCATTTTTAGAATTTAACTTTTCAGTGGGCAGTCCCCCTCCTTGGGTAGCAAGGGCCAGTTGTTTTATCACGAGCCCCTAAAACAAAACGAGAAACTAAAATAACCACTTTGCAGCTTCCTTGCTGCCTGGCTATGCGAGTGGGGAAAGGAACAGACCAAAGATCAGTGCAAACTGAAGAAGTTGCTCCAGTCTTAGCTTCATGTCTCTCAAGGGAGACACCTGATTAATCAGGAGTGATGCTCTATTGCAGTCCTCCTGGCTAGAGGAGGCAGGTGGTCATTGCTTGGTTTGGACACCCCTCAGGCCTGTGTCCACAGCAGAAGAGGTTTATAAAACTGGGAAAGATGAAGCCTTCCTGAAGGAGCAGGTTCCCCCATGAATGATGCCCTGCTGATCATGACCTGATTTCATAAACTCATGAGTGCTGCCTACCTAGATGAGCCCTAGTGCGTGGCAGTTGTATCATGAAGTGGAAGGCTGCCTTGTGGTTCCTAGCTAACGCTGCGTAAACCTCCTGCTAGGGCATGGTGGAATAATCAAGAACAGGCCCCAAGGAAAGTGCAACATCATGCTCCAGTTACTGATCAGCCACAGAAGTTACATCTTCTGAAAATAATTTACAAACAGCCAAAACAAGCATGATCTGGACTGAAGCCTTCCAAAGCCTTAGCAAGCTTTTAAAGCAAAATTAAAGAGATTTTAGTCTGAAAGATTTTTTTTTTCAGATGCTATTTTGGGGTCCTGTAACAATTTTAAAGGAAAAAAAGAGCCATCACAGGTCTGAGAATCATCCAGGTTTGCGTGGGAGAAGGGGAACAATGAACATGACATGGTTCTTTTACTTGGAAAAGCAAATCACTGAGCCGGGACCTTCACCTCCAAGGTCTCTGGACTATTTTTCTGCTGTACTTGGAAACAAAGATATACTGTCAAAGGAAAGCATGTCAGAAACCATGTAGCTAAATCTGCCATGCACCCCTTAGAAAATACATACACCCTAACACAAGAGCCCCTTCCCATCTAGCCAAACAACAAGAAGTTCCCCAATACAGATTCACTCAGTCCTTCAGGGCTGGATGTTATGACCATTAACTTACAAAAGATTAGGTGCACTGTGGGAATTTTTCACCTTCCTCTAATGCATCTGGGATGGCCACAGACAGAGGCAGGACAAATCATTGTTCCATTTAACGACGTGACCCTTTATAAAAAGTCCTCCTTTCCTACCAGGAGTGTTTTGTCCATGTGCCTATGGGTTAACTGTCCTAGTCATGGAATTTTAACTGAATTCCCTGGGGGAAGAGGGGGTCACACTTAATACATCAACGTCATTTACACTTTGTGGCAGTGTTACGGTTCTGGCTTAAAACCCACAAAAGCTAGAAAACGTGAAGCCCTTCACTTTGTTTTCCACTTGGTCAGTTACTACATGCGATATGTAAGGTCATATTATTGCAGGGGTTTAGCCAAATGCAGCCAAGACTTCTGGCTTTTGTGGGTTTAAAACCAGGCCTTTATGGTGAAATGTGAGAGGCAAATTTCTTTATTGAGCGGCTGTAATAGCTCCGTAAACGGGTGAGGGTGGTGTGTGGTAGAAAAACCTACGTACTATTTGCCATCTCTGGTCCATCCAGCCCGTGCGATGTACTCCACCGTAGGGAACAACGTGGTAAAGGGCTGGACCAGCTCCTTGTCCTGAGCGCTCATGATCTGCAATAAGAGATCAAAAGAGTATTAGAAAAACCAGGATGTTCCAACACTGTAGGCTGGTCTACAATGAAAAGTTACATCAGCCTCGCTGTGTCTCTGAGGGGTGTGAAAAACCCACATCCCTGAGAAATGTAGCTAAGTCGAACTAACACCAGGTTTAGACAGTGCTAGGTCAATGGAAGAAGAATTCTGTCGACCTAGGGTCCGCCCGTCAGGGAGGTGGATTACCTATGCTGACGCAAGAACCCTCCTGTTGCAGTCATCACTACTTACCTTTCCCTGGCTGTCCATTTTAAACTCTGCCAGTTTTAATGAGATCTTGGGATTTTTGCTACCTGCAGAGGAAGAAGCAATGAGAGAGAACACCATTATCCAATGGCAAGTGGCCTGAGCATTCCATGCTTGTGGAGAACAAAAATCTGAGCCTGATGCTATCTGGCAGTGTGTGGATATACACCTGCGGAATGGCAATGCTGAGATTGCAGGTGTGGAGATAAGAGATTCAATGTGTGGAAAAGCATGCCTGCCCATGTGAATGAATGCATGGGCAAGCATTCCCAGTATGGAGAAGGTGGGATTCCAAGTGTTTTCAGCAATGTGGTAAAGGGATACACTCCATCTCATAACAGTAATCCCTTTACTTAAGCAGTCCTTCCCGCAAGGACTTTTGTGCTGATAGATTTGGAGAGTGTCCTGAATATTTATGGACCTTCTCCTAAATCCTCCTAGATTAATAATGCAAAGTCTATAGCACAAATGCTGCTGCTTTGGCCCGCATGAGGCAGCAGCTGCATTAGTCACTCCCTTGCACCTCACTGACCTGTCCTGGGGTACCGATAGGAATCCGTTTTTCTCTCCTCCAGGGCAGGAGAAGGAACGTGAATTATCTCCACCTCTGACTCGTCCACTTCCTCATACAAGATCCGCAACGTTTTCCAACCCTCTGAACCTAGGACAAGACAAGGTAGGAATGTTTGCATCACGCAGTTTCCCAACTGTGTCGACTTGTCAGGCCACAACAGCAGCACAAACTGGGCCTGCTGGTTTTCCACATCTCCCTTAGGGTCATGCAGCACCTACGAACTATTCACACAAATATTTACCAGTGCACATCCCCTAATGAATGACTTGGAACTCAGCACCTTAAAGGGGCCCAATAATGATGTTACCAATGCAGCTTGGTCTCTCCAGGGCTAAGCAGAACACTGACCTTCTAGGGTGGCTGTGGGGCACCACCAGTACCCTGTGAACCGATCAAACTCCTCCTGGATGACAAATGTGGCTACACCTGCCGATTTGGGGTCATCTAACACATTGGATAAACCTGCAGAGGAAAGAGCAGAGAGCGGTTGAAGTTAATGGAAAGACTGATCCAGAAAGGGAATGGGACTCAGATGGAAAAAAAAAAAAAAAGTAACAGGAGTAAATCCTTCTGGTCAGACTCTTGCTGTAAGAGGTGATTCTCCTCCAGATGTGGAGGAGCAGTTCTGGTTACCTTTATGGCAATAAGTCATCCGTCTCTCCTCTCCAGTCTCAATATTCGCTACCCACAGGTCATTGTTATTAATGAATGAAAAGACGGATGGGTCAGCAGGGCAGATCTTGGGATCCATTCGAGGTCCCGTGCACTGAGTCTTGATCTCCAGGGGCTTCATTGGAGACACCTGGGGAAATAAGGCACATGATGTGCCTCTATTCTGCTTTCAGCTTCAAAAGGCACAAACTTCTTAATAGATCCAGCCAACCCACAAAGGAACCAAGACCAAGAAAACAAGACTGATGGCAGACCAGAGCCAAGGTCTGACTCAAGAGACATTCACTATGGGTTTCAGTGTAGTAGCCGTGTTAGTCTGTGTCAGCAAAAAGAAAATAAGAAAAATACTTGTGGCACCTTAGAGACTAACAAATTTATTTCAGCATAAGCTTTCGTGGACTACAGTCCGCTTCGTCGGATGCATGGAATGGAACACTCAGTGAGAGGATATTTATACAGTCAGAGAAACATGAAAAGGTGGAAGTAACCATATCAACTGTAAAAGGCTAATTAATTGAAAGGAACTGTGGGAACGCCACTCTGAGCTGCAGAATCCCTCAAACCGCCCACAGAGCCATTAGCAGACCCACCATGAAGCCATTCTGGCCCCCATCTCGACAGTGGAAGAGGCTGTTGCTGGCCTGGAAAAGAAAGAGGCCGCTCTCGCTGTGGAAATCGTAGGAAGTGATTCCAAAGACCCCGAGACGCTTGCGTTCCCTCAGGAGTTCTTCTTCCCTAGAGTACATCCCATGGTGAGGGGTTGCCTGGTTGCGAACGACAGAGAGAGACAATCTGCAGGTCTGAAGGAATGGCAATGCTTTATTAATGAGACCAGCTAATCCAGGAGTAGCCAGAGTGTAACCCACTAGCCAAATGCAGCCAGCAGTCTGACAGCACGGCCACCACCATCTTTAGCATGAAAGCGTGGCCCACGAAGGCTACACCCCCATGGCCTTCCAATGGCAATGTCCCCATCTAGATCCGAGCCAAAGGCTTGGACCTGTAGTCTATGAATGGCACCTCCACCTTAAAACTGAGGAAGAGCTGCCACTTGTTTATGCAAAGTAGGAGCAGCCAATTAACTTAATGACATTATCCATGTCCTCTCATATACAGCTTCCAAGTCAGACACTGCAAACTGCTACTCCAGGAATCTTGAGTTAGTTTCAAGGGAACTCAGAAGATCCAAGTGTAGTTCCAGGCACTTAAAATCCCTCCTTAACAGAAGGCCTGGGAAGCCAAAAGCCAGGCCCATACCTTCCATCCTCTTGTTGCTGAGGCTGGTGAATTATTAATGGTACCAGAGCACCAGGCCCCTGTGAAGATAGGGAGGGGGAATTTGTTTCCCTTCCTAATTCAATCTGGTTTATGTGAGTCTATGTTTAGAATGCAGGCAGAAGATTGAACCTTATTCTACACCTTTGAAAAGCATAAAGTTATCAAAAATAAACATGGTAATCAATGTGCAAATGGAGGGAGGGCAGGTGCAGGGAGTCTGGCCAAGACAGCCAGAGCTCTGATCTATTCTCCCAACAGTTTATTTTACCGGTTTATAACTGGAGGTAGACTGCAGGCAACAGGAGACTTAGGTACAGCGTTAAATCTGTCCTTGCCCTGCTAGCTGTTGTTCCACGCTCTCACCGCCAGCCCCATGCCTGGCACACCAGCCACTCTCCTGTATTACTGGGGAAGACATCTTCCTACACAGCACTCTACCAGTGCCATGCCCACGACACCAACCCCTACCCCTTGTTCCTGCCTTACATGCCACTTCACCGAACTCCAACAGTCCAGCAGAGTGGTACCCAACATACCAGCTACCCCTCCAACATCCTACTGTCAGCCTGGGTCCCCATGCACCACCCCAGCAAAGAATATGTTGCATCTCCTCACCTGAAAGTGATCCAGCATCTGTTTCCATGACAAGAGTAGCAGGGCCTCTTTCCGTACCTTTTTGGGAATCTCTGAGTAAAGAAGGGAATTCTCCCGGCTACCATATGGCATCCCTGTATGGAACAAAAACAAAACAATCATGGCAATTTCAGAGAAGTCAGCCAGGACTAACCCAGGAAAGGCAGATTAAGAAAATGGCCTTGTTTAATATTCAGGAAGACTAGATGGCTCAGGGTTTGTTTGTTTTTTTTAAGAGGCGCCTTTCTCAACCTGCTCTTACACAGTCCACTCACTGCATAGGGTCCAAACAGTTTAGTTTTATTAACATGAACATTTTTCAGCAGGACTAAGTTCTACTCAAACCTTCTCCCAGCTTTGGCTGCTCCTAGGGTTCCTCTCTACAGTCTGCTCAGCCCCCACCCTAGATCCTCACTCTAGAGAACGGACCCCTGTAGCTGTGTGTGTCTGAGTCAGCAGAACCCTCTTAACATTCTTCAGCACCACGAAGATCTGCTAACAGGAAAGTGTGTTCCAACAAACACAGCCAGCCTGTTACAGGGATATAAAGCTTTAGGTCCTAGAGACCAGGTTCAAATGTGGCTTTGTTTAATAGTGGCCAAAAGGCATTGCTATATGATGGCTGTTCAGAGGCCATGGTGAAATGAAGTTATTTGTGCCACTCCAATTTCCAACATCAGAAACCTAACAGCTGGCAACTATGTTGGCAATTTCAGCAGAGGCACCAAAGACAATGAATGTTTCCTTTCACTCTTACTAGTGGGGACGCTCTAGATCAAGGCTGCAGTACACTGACAGGATGCCATGTAGGGGAAACTTGCCATGCTACTGCCCCTGTGGCATCTATTCTGTGCAGGAAAGGAAGCCTTCAGTCTCCAAGCCTGTTAACCGGTCACTAAATTCACTTTACAACATTTAAATATCTTTATAAGTACCCAGGAAGCAAAGCAACTTATAAGCATACAATCTTCAGAGACGCAGAAACACTGAAATGCTGAGCATGTGGTGTTTAATATAAGCAGCATCTGCCATGATACAACTTGAGAGTCTATGGGAATTGCCCAGGAAAGATCTAACCTGTTCAAATAGAGCAGGCTGCAGTCAGGGACACAGATAATACTACAGATGCATTCTCAAGACCATGACTGCAACAACCAGTGAACCTCCAGATCCATCTATGGATATTCTCGTACTGCACTAATATTGTCTATGACGACGCTCTACTATCAGTATCTGCAAAAGAATTGTCCCCCAGTTTTCAACACTTTGTATTTTGGTCCTTAAATGAAGTAGAAAAGATGCTCAACTGTGATATCAAAGTTTTCCAAAGGTCGAATAGAAAAAATTTACTCACTCCTCCCCCTTCCCTCAATGTACATACTCCAATAAGATCCACACTGATGCTTGGACAGCAATACTTATGCTAAACTTGGGAAAATACTGGTATGGTAAGGCACATCTCAACTCAGAACCAGATTCATCACAATACCTACCTAATGCAGTACAGATCGAATAGAATGGGCAACTCAACACCAGCTTAATGAGGCTGTTATAGAGTAGGAAAGTTTTACGCTATATTGTGGGAATGCCTTGAAGATAAGATATTTTGAAATCCATTTCAAAGCAGTGTCTAGTAATTCGTCAGCCAACATCTAATCTGCTCCTGTGTTCAATATATCTTCTTGGGGAGCAATGAAAATTAATCAAACACATGGATACATCACCGAACACTGGGTACTAGAATTGTCATGGTCATTCGACTGTGCAACTTCAGCTAGGAAGATGAATTAGCAACTCCTGACACCACAGAGAAAAATTACTAACATTAAATGAGACTCGTAAGCCAACTACAGCAAAATCTCAGTTACGAACACCTTGGGAACGGAGGTTGTTCATAAGTCTGAACAAAACATGGTGGTTGTTTCAAAAGTTTACAACTGAACATTGACTTAATACAACTTTGAAACGTTACTATGCAGAAAAAAACCCGCTGCTTTTAACCATCTTAATTTAAATGAAACCAGCACAGAAACAGTTTCCTTAATGAGTCAAAACAAATTTAAACTTTCCCTTTATTTTTATTTTTTTTAGTAGTTAACGTTTAACACAGTACTGTGCTGTATTTGCTCTTTTTTTGGTCTCTGCTGCCGCCTGATTATGTACTTCCAGTTCCAAATGAGGTGTGGGGTTGACCGGTCAGTTCATAACTCTTGTGTTCATAACTCTGAGGTCCTACTGTACTTAAATATCTGGCTACCTTTTGTCACTTACACCAAAGAACCAGCACCAAAGGGGTCTAACGTGTCTATTCTGCTTTGACATATGGACAAAAACTTACTTAATGAAGAGCATTATTGTCCACTCTCTCTCACTAAGGAATCCACATGCTTTTTTCCCCTCTTAGCACATCTGTTTAACTTGTTTGCAGGGTGCCTGTTCCACTAATTTCTCTATGGAAATGTACTGGGGACTACAATAAGTAACATCCGCAGGCACACAAGAGTTACCAGAATGGGTCATTCCATTGGTTCATCAAGTCCAGTATCCAAGGCTTCAAAGGAAAATGGGGCCACTGCAGGAAAACATGGTCAGCTGTGTGGAGTGTCACAGATGGGGAAAGTTCTTTACTGAGCCCTGTACTGATCAGTTTTTGCCCTGGAGCATGAAATATTTCCCTTTCACAGCCTGTAAACCTAATTATTATGGACCATAAAATTATCCAGCCCTTTTAAAATCCAGCCACTGTATTTAACTGTTGATTAGTTACATCGTGGTTCTGCCTAGAACTATACACTGGTACAGCACAAAGATCTGCCTTCTCTCAAGTCTCCGGTAAGGAAGAGAATATTTCTCTAGGAAACATCATTAATACCCAACACTTATCCAGTTATTTTTCCTTTTGTCAAAGCATTTACAAGCACAGATTTATCCTCAACACCCGCAGTGAGGTCAGACTCTTTCAGTTTATTGGGGAAAACATCAACAAGGCTGACTGATGGGCTGCCTCTATGCAAAAAAACGGGTATCACCTGGCCAATCAATGAAATGCAATGGGCTTGCAAGGATACAATAACCATAGGGAGAGTCATCAGGTCCCTGGATAGCCAACCTGCTTAAAGAACCAAATTACTCCCCCCCCCCCCCCTTTTTTTTTTTTTGAGGTAATACTCCATAGATAGGAGAACTGACCAAACCAAGTCCACATGAGAAATGAAAAGAGGCAGTGGCACAGAGGTCCCAAGCTGGGGCCCTATTTGTAAACAGTCCTTGCCCTGAAGAGTGTCCAGTCTAAATAAAGGGTAGGAGGGAGGCAGGCTTATCTCCTTTTAACACAGGGGGAACCAAGGCATGGAGGAATTAAGTGACTAGCCCAAGATCATATAAGAAGCCTACACCAGAGCCAGGAACTGAAACCAGATCTTCTGAGTCCGAATCCAATGCTTTAACCACAAGACCATCCTTTCTTTTCCCCTTCCTCTCTGGCACCGGGCTGCCTAGCAATGAATGTAGACATCAGCCAACAAAGCTTACCCTGCTGACACAGACAGGTTTGGCTCTGCCAAGGGACTATCAAGATGACCTACTAAGGAGAGTGGATGGCTGAAGCCAGGCTTACCCAGATAGTAAAGGCGATGAGAATGTGGGCTGGATTCTTCGGTTTTCTGGACAAATTGGAAATCATGGGGCGCCTTGTTCACTATCATGCCCGAATACTTCCTGCTGCTGTGAATGATGTCACGCAGCCCATCCCACGAATGCTTCTCCACCAGGAACTGGGAAGGCACGTCCTCCATCTCGACCACTTCAGTGTTGTCTGACAGCGCATCCACTGCAGTCATCCTCTCTTCCCCCTCGGAACTGGTCAAGAAACTGAGAAAGAAGGTGGGGGGAGATGAATTAATGTGAGGAATCAGATTAGGGACATTCCATCCGCTCACAGGGAGCTCTGAGCATTCAGCTAACTTCTAAGGACAGATCCAAAAGTTACCTACACATTCACAAAGGTTACCAATTAAATATAAACATAAACAATACCAGATGGAAAGGAATACTCCATCTCCCACACCCAACTTGGTAAAGGATGCTAACTGAGCCCAAGACTCATTTGCAGGACTTCTTCCAGAAAAAAAGTCAAATGTTAAATCAGTCAGGGCAGGAAAACATCTGATGTAGCAAGTGCTTAATCATCTGACCTAAGCGAAACATACTCCAAGCATTTAGATGGGATAGGTCCTGATTGGAAGATACCATCAACATATGGGTGAGCACATAGAAAAACTTATGACCTGTGGAAATATAGAAGTAAAGAAGCCCCCTTCCTGTCCTGCAGAGAGATCAGATAAGCATCTCAAATAGGTTTAGCGAAGGCATGACACCTGCCTTACTTGAAGTGCTGCTGTAACCAGGAGCGAAGTGGCACAAATGACAAAATAAGATACCAGTGCAATTGAGTTGGCTAATGGAAAGGGGCACAAGAATAATGCATATCCTGGTCTCTTGCTGCATAATCAGCAGGAATCCCTCATTGATTTCCAAAGTATCACATTATATAAAACCCACAACCCATCTCCCGTAGTCATAAAACCTTTCAGTTCAGCCCCTCCAGCCATTAGTCACTTGTGGGATCTGCACAGTCCAACATATGCATATGAAGCAGGATACACTACCCTTGATCAACCTTATTCCAGATGAGGCAAGGGCCCACAAATCAGAGTAGGGACCTTACTCCCAGTAGAACTGAGGTCCAGGGAGCATAGACCCAGGTAACCCAATACCAAGCTAATTTGCAAGACTCATTTTCTTCTGAAAAAAAGTGAAATTTTTGTAATGGCACCATCAAGTCACTGCAGCACTAGCCCCTTTATTATTTCCTATTCCTACCTATCTTAGGTACTTATATGGCCCCCATTAACATGGTACTGAGCACCTCAATCTTGTACGTATTTATCCTCAACACGTGAGGTAGGTCAATGCTGTTATCAGGTACTACTTTACAAATGGGAATTGACACACTGAGGTAACCTGTGCTGGAGCAGGGAATTGAGCCCATGTCTCAGGCTAACACCCTAACCGCTGGACCATCCTTCTTCATGATCATTTTATGGGGTCAAGGCTCCTACATTTAGCTATTCGTGGGTATCTGAAGATTTCAGTTTGCTGGAAAATAAATGAAACCAGAGCAGTCTCATCACCTTGACAGAATCACCATCTTGGAGGCTGCATCAATATAAAAATGTAGTAAATAAGGTCTATAGGAGTAAAAGAAAGAGACCCCTATTCTAACAGCTCTAAGTTAACCAAGACTTCCATTTTAAAGTCATATTTCTTAAATGAGTGAATGTAGCTTGCCCCCAAAGAGATTTGTCTACATTCCGACAGAACATTCTACCATGTGCCTGTCAGACTTGAGTATTTAATTTGCATGAAATATACACCAAATCTCTGAAAGTGCAGCCTCAGCACCACGCAGGCCCTCTCCCAGTTTGATTCTGGCAGGAGTTGGGGGCAGGTGGTTAATTTATAAACTAGTGTTAGATCATTTAATCTCAATCTCACAAATGATTCTGCCAGGAACTCTCTCAGCACCCCCGGGAACCCTCCCCCCCCCCTAATTTTCAATAGTCTTTTCAGAATAAAGTTTTCTTACCTACGTCTTGATCTCATTTGACTATCAATTAGACAGGTATTCTGTCCTACAGAATTATGCCTTTCAATGTTCAAGCACAATGACAACTCTGTTTCCCTCTTAATGAATAAATACCTCTTGTGATGTCAAACACACAAACCTCTTTTCCTTTAACCAAGAGGGAAAAGGAAAGTCTTTACAGTTCTTCCTCCAATCTGTTACTTTCCTGACTTCATTCCGAGCGACTAACCTGAGATTAGCAAGTAGCAATCCAAACCACACACAGAATCTGCTGCCTGAGACCCAGTGAGTGGAGTGAGCTCTGCATAACCAGCAGACCAGGACACAGTACATGAGGCCAGAAAAACTGAACTGAAATACAGCTTGGCTCCCTTAAATTACAGCTACAGAATATAATGGCAGCTTCCAATTCCTGAGTCTCTCAGTGGTGCAGAGAACAGAAAATACAATGTGGAAGCTACAGAAAGGGCTCTCAAAATAAACCTCTCCCCGCTACTCCCAATATCTATGACCTGAAGCCAAACAACAAAACAAACCACAGCTTGAAAATTAAACAAAGAAAAGTACTTTCCAGTCAGACCACGACAGACAGCACAAGAAAAGCCAAAGTGGCAGAGACAGCGGACAACGTGATGAAACATTGGAACAAGGTTTGAGGAACTTTCTCCCAAGACTTCGCAGAATGTCAATGGTCTTGAGTCTGTCCAGTGTGTATGCAGGACCATGCAGGGGGAATTAAATTCAGTTTAATGTCCTTCCCCTTCAAAGCAACTAATACTGTGTTTCAAGGCAAACTGCTGCCTACCAAAAATACATCACAGAGAACACAAGGACATAAAAAGGGATAGAGCAGTGATTTGGGTACACGCCTCTCTTCCCAAATCCCACTGCAACTTGGATCTTAAAAGTCTGCTCTGCTGGTAAAAAAACAAAATAGCTTTCATGCAACTGAATACATTCCACCCTACAGCTAATTCCCACTCAGTTGGTGAAGCCTCTTCAAAGTTAGTGACGTGATCATTCAAACAACACCGCTCCTCACAAGAAGGGCTTTCAAGGCCAGATCAGATTTCAGTGACTTAAATTCAGGACAGTCCATTCACACCCAGATTATACATACTTGCAACCACCCACTCCATAGTGACTAACCCCACTGCTAACAATTAGATGGTAGAAAAAGGCACTCCAAAAGATCCCGGGGTTATCCCCCCCCCCCATGAATTTTGTCTGTGGAACACACTGTGATTGAGGCCTCATCTACACTTAACATTTAGGTTGACATGGCTACAGAACTCAGGGATGAGGAAAATCCACACTCCTGAACACAGCTACGCTGACCTAACCCCTGGTGTAGATGCAGCTAGGTCAATGGAAGAATGCTTCTGTTGACCTAGCTACAGTCACTCGGGGAGGTGGTTTTCCCCACAGCAAAGGAAAAAACCCTTCCGCCGCCACAGAGTGCATCTACACGATGGGGTTAAACTGGTATAGCTACAGCACCATAGATATACTGCTCTAGACCCTGCAGCATAGACATGGCCCAAGATCCAAGATGATCTCAGTGGAAATGGAGCAGTCAGCCTTTAATCCTACATTCAGTATTCCTCAACTACAACACAAAAGAATCTGAAGATGTCCAAATATATTGTTTTACCATCAAGCTTAGTCTGTCACATCTGACAAGGTTACATGGCTGCAGGTTTTGGGGAGGGGGGAAATTTAATAGTTAGGCTGAAGAGAAACAGCAACAGTAGGGGAGCAAGGAGCATCAGGGCCAGCTCTAGCTTTTTTGCCGCACCAAGCCGCCAAAGCAAAAAACAAACAACAACAAAAAACTGTGGCTGGAGCTGCTGAAGCAAAAAAAAAAAAAAACAAACAAAAAAACAAACACACACCAAAAAAACCCCACCACCCATGAAATGTGCCGCCCCAGGAATGGCCAGAATGCCGCCCCTTCAGATGTGCAGCCCCAAGCACCTGCTTGCTTTGCTGGTGCCGGCCCTGAGGAGCATTAGGGTAGAAAAATGCAGTCAAAGCCTAGAACCTAAATTTTCCTCAAGCATTTCAGGCACTCTGGATACAGTTGGACACAGGATGTCATGGGCAGAATTAACAGGTGGTGGTTTATCACTCATTCAGAATGTTGATTGTAGCCCTCTGACCACTTGGTTCCAAAGGCCACAAGGGTCCTGACAGAGACCAGGAAAGTTACCTTCTCCAACTTCCTGCAGTCTCGTTTTCCAGACGAACCCTCTTTATCTTCTGCATTAACTACTCAGCGAGCCTTGGGCAAGACAGGAAACTAGATGAGGAGAGAGAAAGAACAGATCTCATGTAACCACAGTTCCCCCTGGCATGGGAATGAAACACTATAAAAAGAGTCCTCCATCAATCATGTTGCCGACACAGTCTGGGGCCTACCGAGCAGTTTCCTGGGGATATCTTTGCTTTGCAGTCCAGTTCCATCCCAATTAAAATATCTGGGTGTTAATATCCCATATCGGTTAAGAGGCGGATTTCCTAGCTCCTCAGCTCAGTGCAGGTAGTCAGCAGCTTTTTCTTCTGCCAAATTCCCAGTTAAAGTCTTCTGAGGGATCTCAATCTTTAATGCCCAGATTTCTGTAAGGCCCTACATTAGAGAAAGTACTCAAGTCTGGTGCATATATTTCAGGCAGGTGCCAAACAGAGGGGCACCTCCAGGAGCCAGAGAGAGGGTCAGCAGGCCCACTACTGTCAGCATTACAGCTCCACCAAGAATATAACTCCCACTTGTTTACAGAGCTGGCAATTCTCTGTCTCAGCAACAGCCTGATGACTGCAACAGAATGGCCAGGGTCACTGGTATTTACAAGATGTTATTGCTCCTTAAGACCATAAAGAGGAATGTGTCTTTAATGCATAACTCTTCCCTCACCCAAAATCCTAGCCAAGAAAATCCTGAAAATACAATGGGACCTCTGCCTCATCGCCCATCCCCGAGTAGAGCTTTGGATTGTAGATACACCCCAGATCTGCAACACAAACAGCCTTCACTAACAGACCCGTGGGCCTGTCCAAACAACCTCCACCTCTTATCCGCCCAACAGTACACCAGGGGAGCTAGGTACGGAGGCTATTTCACTTGCCCTCTCCATCAGGGAGAGCTCCAGGCAGCGATGTCCCCGGACTCAGGAAAGCTCAAAGGGAGGCTAGGCAGCAACATCCAGTAGTTTGGGGACAGTTTTCGATGTGCGTATGAACCACATCAGGACCGGGATTGGATAATGACCCAAGGGACACCCTTTACCATGCCTTAGGGGATCAAATTCTATGCAGAAGAGCCCCAGGGATCCCAACTGAAGAGGGCCCAAACTAATGGGACCAACGGAATCAGAAATCCATCAGAGAGGCTGAGGGCATAGGCACGGCTCGTCAGCAAGCCCCTGGACTGCTGCTGTGTCTGCAAGCCCCACGAAGATGCTGTCACCTCCAGGCCCCACAGCCTTAAATGTTTGCCTGGGCTGCCTGGCAGCTCTGGGACCTACCTACCCCGAAATAGGCAAACCGATAAGAACCTGTCCAGAGAGGCATGGGGTTTGGCACGGAGCAGCTGCCAACAGCCACTAGCATTGGCAGAGAAGCCCACCCCAAGCTCCTGTCACAGGCAAGGCCAGAGACGCGGCTATTTCTCTGTAGGAGGGCGCCCGCTGCCAAGGCAATGCCAGGCAGAGAGGGCGGCTGGAATCTGTGTCCCTGTAACCTCCGCCCCAGCTGCCAAAAGGGCGAATTGCCTCCTGCCTGCGAAAAGGAGTGAGCACATTCCTCACCCCCCCCCCTCCACCCGCACCCCCAAGAGGCAGCCAGGGGAGCGGACCCCCCCCCCCCCAAGAGACTCGGGGGCGGGGGGGGGTGACATTCCCCCACCCCCAGGGCAATAGGGGCGAGGCTCCCAATTTCTCCCGGGAAATCTGGGGAGGGGGAGCCAGTGACACCCCTAGGCACGGGGGGGGGGGGGGGCGCCTCCCCATGCTCCTGGGCAATAGGGACAGAGGCCCAGACAGAGCCCCCAGCGCCAAAGGCCCCTGCGGGAGGACGGCAGTGACCCCGCCCCTCATGTGGGGGGCAGTGACCCCGCCCCTCATGTGGGGGGCAGTGACCCCGCCCCTCATGTGGGGGGCAGTCCCCCACTCCCTCAGAAGAGGGAGCCCCCCCGACTCACCCCGGGGCTCGGTGTCCTCCCCCGGCCGGGGCGGCTCCTCAGCGGGGAGGGGGGGGGGGGGCGGTGGCTCCTTCACTCCCGCTCCATGTCCCGGACACTCAGACAGCGGCCCCGGAAACAGGGAGGGGTGGGGGGGGGGGACCTGCTCAGGCGCGACCTTTAACCCGGAGGCGGAAGCGCCCCGGCCTCGGGGTGGAGAGGGGCGGTCCGCGAGGAACCAGCCCGCCCCTGGGAGGGACACCAGGGAGAAGAGCTTGGGAGGAACCACTCTCGAGGATAGGGGAGCTTGGGAGCAACCATTGCACGGTGGGGAGGGGACGCCAACAGAAGGGGGATGGAACCATTCAACCGGGAATTTGGGGGTCCATGGAGGGAATGAAACCTAATGGGAGGAGGACGACACACAGAGAAAGGGGCTTCTGTCCCCCTCCTGGAGCATGGGCGCTCTCTCGCCCAGCCCTCCCTCTTTCCCACACTGGCGTTGGTTTAGTCCTCAGAAAACCTTTCGTAGCCACTACCCCCTTCCAAGGCATAGTGAATGGTACATTCCCAGAATTGTGCTGTTCTCCTGTAGGGCTGTGAGAGGAGTACGGCCAGAAGCGCGTTGGTGGTATAGTGGTTAGCATAGCTGCCTTCCAAGCAGTTGACCCGGGTTCGATTCCCGGCCAACGCAGCTCCGGGGGTTTAAACCTTTTTTAATTCTTTCACAAATTAAATTTAAACGTTAGTTGCTTAGTTTTAAGTAATGATCAACTTTTAGTCTAATAGGCAGTAATAACGCTTAACACTAGGGGGGCCACAAAAATTCTCTGCCGGGTCATGGTACTTAATTTTAAATTGAAATAAAGATTCTTTTTTATTGATTAATAAACCTTGATGTTCAATGAGCATGAAACTGAGAAAATGGAAATAAAAAAAAAACCTGCCCCTGTTTCCGCCCGGGATCGAACCGGGGACCTTTCGCGTGTGAGGCGAACGTGATAACCGCTACACTACGGAAACCGATGGCTGAAGGGTGTGCCATAAGTCTTGGTATGCCTTGATAATCCATGTGTTCTCGGCTTTGCTGAAAACACTGAGTAACCATTAGTGTTAGAAATCCAGAGATGATTTGATATTTATTTTGCAGACACACTCCGGGCAAACACAGACGGGAACAAGCCAAGCAGCACTTTAGGAATGTAAAGTGCAATGTAAGCCCTAATTATTCTTAATGTATTAATTATGGGGTGGTTTATTATTAATTAACAACACAATAATTATGTGTTAACAGTAAGTCAAAGTTCACAAAACAAGCTAAAAATAGGGTGTAATATCAATGCTAAATATTATAGATGTGTGACTGATTCCAAAATACTTGGATTATTACTAATATAAATTATAAATACTGCGAATCTGTGAACATACTAATTAAAAATTCATAAATGTTTCTCTGACTGTATAAATATCTGTCTACTGTATGTTTCATTCCATGCATCCGATGACGTGGGTAACAACCCACGAAAGCTTACGCTGAAATAAATTTGTTAGTCTCTAAGGTGCTACAAGTTTTTCTTTCTTATTTTCATTTTGCTGACACAGACTAACACGGCTACTACACTGAAATAAATCACTTTGGCGATACAAACAGCACTACAACACCTCAACCCTGCAGTGAACTCGCATGGATCCTAAATGTTAAGTACTATTAATTCATTACTGATTAGTGGAATAAATGTTGATTAGTAATAACAGCTAAGCAACACTATTAGCTTGGTTGTAAGTCAGTGTTGGTAAAGCACTTTAAACATATTATAAAGTGAAGTCTAAATGCTATGTATTATTGGAACCAATCAATGTTGCAAAGTACTTAAGCATATGAGTAACTCGTATTAATGCTTACATGCTTTGCTGAAAAGGCCCCTAATCGAGCAAACACTAATGTTTGTGTTTTAACTTCAAAAGCGTGAATAGCCTAAATCAATCAATTAAGCTATGCCCAGACATAATTGTTTTGCAGGATCAGGGCCTGGGATGAATTTAGGCATGGGTTCTCGTCTATACTATTCTATTCCACGGGTGCTTTTATTGTGTTCATTGGGAGTTATGAGCCGCAACACCTTTGAGGATCTGGGCCCAAGGGCCTTCCAGTCGTGCATTAACCCACATGACGGACGTCTGTCACTTGTTTGTCAACCCCAAGCACTGAAAAATTATGAGGTAGGCCCCCAAAATCATGAGATTAAAAAAAAAAGAAAGCCATTTTGGGTTTTGTTATTTGTCTTCTGATTTCAGAACATTAGGGCTGCGCTTGCTTCATGTTTCCAGGTTTTCTTTGCAACCAGAAGAGCTAGAAACATATTTTTTAAATGAAAACTGAGAGTCTCGTGTTGATTTCAGGAGCTGAGGGTTTAAAAATAAGCACCACCAAATACTATGAAATCCCGAGGGTTGGCAACACATCACGTGCTTAAAGTTAAGCGCATGGGCAAGTGTTTGGCTGAATATGGGCCATTGTAATTAATTAGTAGTATAATATATTAATTGTTAGTAATAACTGCAAAGAGCAATATGTGCATGATCCTGTGAAGAGTGGACTCCGCTCCTGTTGACATCAATGGGAAATGAGGGTGCTTGCCGTCTTGCGGGATCCATCCCGTGGTATTGGAATATCGTATATTTACACAGGGGTTTTCAACACCCAGTACCCCTTGATCTGTGTGTAATCTGCAGATCCATGCGCAGATCAAGGGCAGCGTGTCTCCCTCATTGCCCTTCGTGGCAAGCCCCCCTCAGAATGACAGAGGCCAACGATTTTGTGGGCCTCCATATTTGTGGTGTCCAGCCTGAGACCCCCGATTTTCAGAACAGCTGAGAACCCACAAGCGCCAAAGAAAGCAATCGGGCGCTGCACCGTGCTAGGCTCCTCTGAAAATTAGGATAAGGGGCCACTTTGTCTATTTGGCCAGAGTAGGCATCTTCCATGTATATCATCCACTATGCTACCAGCTCCAGCCCATCGCCTTCAGGCCTGTAAGCAGCCCACTGAGCCATTCCAACCCACGTGGAGTAGAGGCAGGGCCGGCGCTACCACTAGGCGACCCTAGGCGGTTGCCTAGGGCGCCAGGATTCGGGGGCAGCATTTGACATCCCTCGGTGGCGACGGTTTTTCTTCGGCCACCGGGGTCCTCGGTGGCATTTCGGCGGCAGCTTTTTCGGCCGCCGGGGAGCTCGGCGGCATTTCGGCAGCAGCTTCTCCCGGAGGAGCCTCCTAGGGCAGCAAAGAAGCTGGCACCGCTACTGAATAGAGGGCATCCACGGAAGAAGTGACTAGCCCAAGCTGGTACGCTCACCACCTCATGTTATTCCAGCAGCTTGATTCATTTGCTTGCCAGCCTGGCAGGGAGTCTCAGCTTTGCATTTTCTTTTGACTGATTTGCAGTCTGTATGGCTCGCCTGTGCTAGCCCTGAGCCGCCGCTAGTGTGGATGCAACTGCCACCAGGTGTCGGCAGAAGCGCAGAAATATAGGACAGGCCTTCCTTCCCCTCCTTGCAGAGCAAGGATCCCGCAGCTCAGGAAAGAGAGTGCCAGGCCACTGACAGCAGCAAGAGGTCTGCCCTTGGCCTTCTGAGCCAGACTCTGGGAGGGGCCCGCAGGGAAGGCAGTCGTGTGGGCTCCTGCAGATGTGGAGGGAACTTGGAGGAGTTCTGGGGGTGGGTTGAAGGAGTGAGGGACCTGCTGCTGGAGGAGGGGGAAGAGAAGTGGAGCTCCGTGTGGGGAGCAGCCGCATCGAAGCTGGGTGCAGTTCTGCTGGTGTCCTGAGGGAGCACTGTTGTGCAACAGCTCTGCAGGGTGGTGTCAGAGGCATGGAGCCAGCCAGCAGGGCGGCGCCAGAGACCTGACTGAGATTCAGAGGGCTCCAGCAGCCCACTCGGGCTTGGACCAACTCCCTCGCCTGATCCAACACTGTTGGGCAAAAGCCCTGCCTGCAAGCAGAGCGGCTCCAGGACACCGGGGGGCCAAATGCTGCTCTCCGTGGTCACCACGCAGCACTACCAGGGTAACCCTGAGCAGGACTGGGCACAATATAATAGCCCCTACTTCTTTTTCAATAGATCTCAAAGGATCCTTTGCTTAGGTCAGCGCCACTAACCCCATTTTACAGATGGGGAAACTGAGGCTCAGAGAGGTGCCCAAGACCACCCAACAGGTTATTTGCACAACCAGGGCTCACCATGCAATGTTGCCAGCTCTACCGGGTTTCATCATAATTGGTGTTTCTTTTAAAGCCCGAGCTGCTGGAATCAAGCAACTGTATAAGAATTTCAGCTTCCATATATTTTTTTAAACAAAATTATGTTCCTAGCCCTCATGGCTGCAAAGAGAAGCATGAATAATAATAACACCAGATTGCCCTTCTGTAGTGCCTTTCATCAGTAGAGCTCAAAGCATTGTACAAAAGAGGTCAGCATCATTATCCACATTTTACAGATGGGGAAACTGAGGCAGAAAGGGGTCGTGAGTTGCCCAAGGTCACCCCACAGGCCAGTGGTAGAACCAAGAAAAGAACTCACATTTCCTGCATCCCAGTCCAGTGTGCGATCCACTTAACCATGAAAACACAACCCTTGTCTAAACTAAAGGTTCAGAAATCTGAAGAGAAATGAAAAGACCCCAAATTTTTATGTTATTTTAGTTTTTTAATCTCATAATTTATTTTCAAGCCAATCTCGTGCTTGTTGGGGGTGTGGGAGAGGCTGACTCAGGATTTTTAAACATGGATCAATGTTGAAAGGGACTGGCAATACTAAGAGTGGAACAAACATGAGTGGCGGTGACTATCAGTGATAAATATGCCCAATGGCCTGTGATGGGATGTTAGATGGGCTGGGATCTGAGTTACTACAGAGAATTCTTTCCTGGGTGTCTGGCTGGTGAGTCTTGCCCACATGCTCAGGGTTTAGCTGATCAGCATATTTGGGGTCGGGAAGGAATTTTCCTCCAGGGCAGATTGGCAGAGGCCCTGGGGGGGTTTCGCCTTCCTCTGCAGCGTGGGGCGCGGGTCACTTGCTGGAGGATTCTCTGCACCTTGAAGTCTTTAAACCAGGATTCGAGGACTTCAATAGCTCAGACATAGGTTAGAGGTTTATTACAGGAATGGGTGGGTGAGATTCTGTGGCCTGCGTTGTGCAGGAGGTCAGACTAGATGGTCATAATGGTCCCTTCTGACCTTAAAGTCTATGAGTCTCCCAAGCTCCGCCCACAACCCACGCTCCGCCCACAGCCCAAGCTCCACCCACAGCCCAACGCAGCCCGCTCAACTTGAGGCCACTCAGTTCTCCATAACACAGTCATCCCTCGTCTTTCTTACATGCTTTGTTCAGCAGTGAACTAGTTAATGCTGACATTAGACTTCAGTGTTAATACCTCCTTGCAAACAGTAGGGATGGTTCACACCTGTTTCAGAGATCTTGTTTCAGGCAGCTGACAGACTCAGGCAGATGTCATGGCATCAGTTTACATTTTGCTACCATAAGGGTTGACAAGTTAATTATAACTATTATTAATTATTAATTATTATTATTATTAATTATCATTATTATTTTATTATTTTAATAAATTTACGCTTGGATTCTGGAGCACAAGTGGAAGCCTCATCCCAGGAAAAGTAATAGCTCTCTGGATTGCTGTGAGCCAGCCCAATCTGTCCTCTGCAGCAAAAGGGACGGACAGCTCTAAGGACCAGCCTCAGTGCTGGGTATAAGTAGATGCAACCCATCAATGTCAGTAAGAGCTGTGCTTCCATGCACCAGTTTGATCCCTGCTGGGCTATAAGTCCTGATGAAGAGCAAAAAGAAACTGCCACTCATCCCAAGAAAAATCCCTCCTGTTGGAAATCAGAGCTTGCACAATATTGTGCATGCAACATGCCCCAGCACCGATCTCCTCCAACCACGTCTTCCCCAGTCGGGACACTGGTGTGGTAGGCAAGAGGAGGAAACCATCTCTTCCCGTAAGACTGGAACGTTTGTGTCTGTGTCTCTGGCTGTGAGTGCAGCTCTTGCTGGGGAGCAGCCACGGGATGAAGGAGGCTGTTTGAACACCTGCCAGTGTATGTCAAAGTGAACCTGGTTCCAGGGACATCTATTCAGGTAGGTCTTGGTGAGATTGGAGCTGAGGCTGTCTATGGCTTTATGCTCCTCAAGGACATGTTTCAATGCCTGCAGAAATTCACTGCCAGCGCAATTTTAGAAAAGAAAACCATATGCTGGGGAGTGACTCATCAGAGAGACTCACATGCAGATTAAATGAATCTATCTATCTATCTAGGCTTTTCTGTCTCACCTGGCACCATGGTACCTGGGCTCCATACACAGTTACATCAGTCCTTGGCCCTGATCCAGGAAGGCACTTACACACAAGTGACTCTAAACGCATGAGGAGTCCCTTTGACTTCGCTGGGAGCTGTAGACTTCAGTGGGGCTAGTCATGTGCTTAAATGTACTTATGCTCCTGGCTGGATCTGAGGCCGAATGACTAGGTCTGCCAGTGAAGAGACCATAGATCATAGATCATAGAATCTCAGGGTTGGAAGGGACCTTAGTAGGTCATCTAGTCCAACCCCCTGCTCAAAGCAGGACCAATCCCCAATTTTCCCCCAGATCCCCAAATGGCCCCCTCAAGGATTGAACTCACAACAAAGCCTTTTGCCACCATCCAGGCCGCCCTCCCGAACATTGTCCGGAACATCTTTTTCCGAAGAAGGCTCCATTCACTAAGGACCTTTCAATAAATATGACCTTGTCTGGGAGTTCAGTCACCTAGTTTGATCCCTGAGCCAGTGACAAACTCAGTATTACCAACTCTCATAAGAACATAAGAACAGCCATATTGGGTCAGACCAAAGGCCCATCTAGCCCAGTGTCCTGTCTTCCGACAGTGACCAATGCCAGGTGCCTCAGAGGGAATGAACAGAACAGGGAATCACCAAGTGATCCATCCCGTCGCCCAGTCCCAGCTTCTGGCAAACAGAGGCTAGGGACACCATCCCTGCCCATCCTGGTTAATAGCCATTGATGGACCTATCCTCCAGGAATGTATCTAGTTCTTTTTTGAACCCTGTTATAGTCTTGGCCTTCACCACATCCTCTGGCAGAGTCCCACAGGTTGACTGCGTTGTGTGAAGAAATACTTCTTTTTGTTTGTTTTGAACCTGCTGCCTATTAATTTCATTGGGTGACCCCTAGTTCTTGTGTTATGAGGAGTAAATAACACTTCCTTATTTACTTTCTCTGCACCAGTCATGATTTTATAGACCTCCATCATATCCCCTCTTAGTTGTCTCTTTTCCAAGCTGAAAAGTCCCAGTCTTTTTAATCTCTCCTCATACGGAAGCTGTCCCATACCCCTAATATTTTTGGTTGCCTTTTTCTGAACCTTTTCCAATTCCAACATATCTTTTTTGAGATGGGCGACCAGATCTGTACACAATATTAAAGATGTGGGCATACCATGGATTTATATAGAGGCAAGATGATATTTTCTGTCTTATTATCTATCCACTTCTTAATGATTCCCAACGTTCTGTTAGCTTTTTTGACTGCCGCTGCCCATTGAGTGGATGTTTTCAGAGAACTACCCACAATTACTCCAAGATCTCTCTCTTGAGTGGTAACAGTTAATTTAGACCCCATCATTTTCTATGTATAGTTGGGATGATGTTTTCCAATGTGCATTACGTTGCATTTATCAACATTGAATTTCATCTGCCATTTTGTTGCCCAGTCACCCAGTTTTGTGAGATCCCTTTGTAGCTCTTCACAGTCTGCTTTGGACTTAACTATCTTGAGTAGTTTTGTATCATCTGCAAATCATCTCATGATTTCATGGTGAGTCTCACAATATCTGGAGTACTTCTTAAAGCCCCAGCTCCTGCAGTCATGAGGTTACATCTTAGCTTCCTTTTTTTTAAAAAAAGTAAGTTTCTCGCCCAGGTGGCTGCAGAGAAAGGCTTGCAAATGTGGTGCAAATGCATCCCAAAGGCTCAGATTCCAAAGAACCCCACAAATATATACTGGTTTATTTTAAAATCTCATGATTTTTAAGCCAATCTCGTGATTTTTTTTGAGGGCCTGACTCGTGAGGTTTTCTTTAACTCTGTGGGCTGGCAATATTGCAAACATGGTTTCAGAGTGCAGTGTGGCCTGGATATTAAATGATGTTCCATAGCCACACTGAAGCCGTGGGACCTTGTCTGCATTCGCATTTTTGTTAATGTCTCCCAGCATTCCACTACTGCCCGTGGGGCTAACAGCCGTGAAAAGAATAGTGTAGCCCATCTAGCTGACACGGTGGTGAAAGAAACAGAGGCCAGATGAGTGTTCCCACCTTTGCATGCGCCAGCAGAGCTGCAGCGGCACTAGATCACTGGTGGGAGAATATCAGCCTGGACCAGACCAGATGGCTTCGAACTACACCACAGAGACCTATTTAACTCCAAGAATACGCGGACGCTTTGGAGAAAGGACAGGGCAGAGTCCGCGCTGCGCCTCGCACAGACAGCCCAGCCCAGGCGATGGCCGGGCACAAGTGGATCCGATCCCCGCAGCCGTCGTAAGAGCAGAATCAGGCCCCCCAAAAATCCCAGAGAGGCATGAAGGGACCACAAGGACCAACACCCCATTGCAGTCACTCTGGCCACGTTCAAGAAACAGGCGCAACGCTGGTCAATTTCATAATCTAGACAGGCCCAATGAGAAAGAGTAAGACAGAGAGGGGTGGTGCTTCCCAGTGGGTAAGCCATTGGCCTGGCAATCAGGACACCTAGAATCTATTCCGGTTCTGCTGTATGACCATGGGCAGGTGGTTTCCCCGCCTGCCTTTTGTCTGTTTCAATTGCAAGCCTCTGGATGTTGTATAAACAACAGCAAAAGAGCAAGCAGGGGCTAATTTAGATGTGTGGGGTAAATGACCCTGTGTATTGCTCCAGTCACTGCACTGGCTGAATTACCCCCTTCTAAATTGGCTTTTTCACTGGTGTAATGAGCAGTGTCATGCTCTGCTTTGTTTAGGTGACAAATCATAATGGCTCCAAAGTCCCCCCTCTCCCCTCAACAGTCGGCATGATTTGTTACATGAGAGCGGAGGGACATTATGGGGAGCTCAGAGCCCCATCAAGCAGGGAAGTTGACAACCGGGGCTGAAAGACAAAGCTGCCTTCACAATACCCCCAATTAGCCATTCATTTGGGCTGCCCATGGAACTGGGAGCACATCCCTTGTGCGGGGAGATAAAACAAGAAAGGATTCAATAGCACTGATTCAAATTAGGTCAGGCTGGCTTTTGAGTCACAGGGGCTGAACAATAGCAGTCACACGACCACGGAGGGGGCAGACAAAGGAAAGAAGACCGACCAGGCAAGTGGCACAGGGGGCGGGTGCAGCGGGGGACATATTGCAATAAAAAATTATTCTCACAAGAAGAAAAGGGACTGCACAAAGCAGGCTGGTCAAAAATACACCCTGCTCTTAGATAAGCCAACCCCACTCCTTCGCATGTTTAGCCAGGGACTATTGAGTCTACAGACATGGCAACGCAGTCTGCAGCCTTGACCAGTAGGTGATGGGGGGAGGGGGGAGAAATTCACTCCTTTGCAGAGCAAATTGTCCCATGAATCAAGTAGGCTGATCGTCAGAAGTAGTTAGGAAATCCGTGGGAGTTAGGCACCTAAACACCAATGACCGGTGATGGGATGTTAGAAGTTACTACAGAGAACTTTTTCCTGGGTGTCTGGCTGGTGAGTCTTGCCCACATGCTCAGGGTTCAGCTGATCACCATATTTGGGGTCGGGAAGGAATTTCCCTCCAGGGCAGATTGGCAGGGGCCCTGGAGGTTTTTCGCCTTCCTCTGCAGCATGGGGCACGGGTCACTTGCTGGAGGATTTTCTGCATCTTGAAGTCTTTAAACCATGATTTGAGGACTTCAGTAGCTGAGACATAGGTGAGAGGATTATTGCAGGAGTGGGTGGGTGAGATTCCGTGGGCTGCATTGTGCAAGAGGTCAGACTAGATGATCATAATGGTCCCTTCTGACCTTAAAGTCTATGAGACTATGAGAATCTGGGCCGTAGACTTTACGGGTGTGTAGATCTTGTTCTGGTCCCTCTGCACGGGGATGGATTCCAGCCCATCTGAAGATCTCAAATTGCCAAGCCGGCTTTCTTTCGTGCCTTGCGCCTCACAACCCTGCTGTGAAGCACCCGTCTGTTATCCCCATCGAACAGCAGAGGAGATGGAGGTACGGAGACATTGCACAAGGTCGCACAGCAAGTCAGTGGCAAAGCTGGGTTTAGAACCTAGCTTGGTTTACAGTCCCCAGAATTAACCCCTTGGATGCCGCTCCTTCCCATTTAGGGTGACCTAATAAATCTAAGCTTTCTTCGGATGCAAGTGGGTATTCACCCACGAAAGCTTATGCTCCAATATGTCTGTTAGTCTATAAGGTGCCACAGGACTCTTTGTCGCTTCTACAGATCCAGACTAACACAGCTACCCCTCTGATACTAATAAATCTATTCCTTTGTTGTGTGTCTGAGGTTCTATGAAGTCTTGCTCTTAGCTCTGGGCTGATGGATGGACCTTGAAGAGAATCAGCAACCTAGTGAAAATAGCCTCATGGGTCCAACCCCGGACCAGGCTATCAAATAATTAGTATTATTACAACAGGGGTTACATACATTTGTGACCGTTTATCCGGGAGTGGACAACAGGGCCGTTTCTGTGGCGATATCAGGGCAGCCAGAGATATTTACAAGAACCTGATCTTTGAAGGCTGCCTGGCCTGGTGAGTTGTTATGATCTGAAATCTGCAAACTAAACAAGTTGATGTCGGTGAGTCCGCTTACTAGCGGGGAGTTTTAAGAGCAAGGGCTCACTCCTGGGAGGCCTCTCTTCATAAATCTCCCACTGACGTCTCTCATGCCCCAGATTGGAACAACGGGGGCGAAGTTGCATTGCTAGAGGACCAAAGGAACATTAACTAGAGGAAATGTTCGTGTGGAGGCAAAGGGAAAACAGACCCAGACATTGAACACAGGCAAAACCTTTCACATACACGCAACGGTCCCATGGCTAGAAGGTGAAGTCAGGCAATGGACGTTAGGAGTCTAAATACTTTTGAGGAGCCGGGCCATACAAGGACAGTTAACCATTGGAACAATTTACATCGGGATTTGGTGGATCCTGCGTCACTTGAATTCTTTAACCTGAGACTGGGCGCCTTTCTAAAAGCCATGCTGCAGTTCAACCAGAAGTTACACTTGATGCATGAGTCACTGGATGCAACTTTCTGGCTTGTGTGATTAGATTATCATAATGGTCCTTTCTGGCCTCAATTCTATGAATTACAGCGGTGCCAGTTTTCACGGGTTCCTCGCAAGGTGTGCAATAGTTGACGCTTTTCTTAATGCCCCGGGTGTCATGTGACTACGCCCAAATCTCATTTCTGCCCCTTGGGGCTGTGGAGACAAATGTGAACCCTAAAGGTGCCAAAACCAGAAGTCACATAAAAGGGACCCCGTATATGTATTTTTTTTTAACAACCCTCATGATTTTTAAACCAACCTCATGATTTTGGAGAGCCTGGCTGCAGACGGTTGAAACTCCAGGGGTTGGCAAGGCTGGGTCCTGGCTTTGAAATATAAGTCCCTGCATGAAGCAAGCCCAGCGGTTCCAAGGCCCTTCGTGTAAATAGGACGTGTGTTGAAGGAGGCTGATTTATTCCCAGCCTGTTTGTTTCCTGATGTTTTAGTTTATTTTTCCTTCTTTTATCAGCTGCAGCTGAGACAGGAAGGGGGCGGGAGGAGTGTTTTGTTCCTCTCTCTGTAGATAAGGGAAGCTGTGTTTGTGCAGCCATGGTGACAGAATCCAGGGCGCTTTCGGGCTTCCAAGCCGTTGGCTCCCCACCCCTGGCTCCCGAGTGCTGGTGAAAGTGGGGCAGACAGAGATGGGCCTTTGTCTCTCAAGTGCTTCACCTATTGCTACTAATTAAGCAGAGAGCTCTAGTGCATCCCCCCCCACCCCAACCTCGCCAGCTTAAGGAGAGTCTGGTTGGGTCTAAAGAGAATCGAGAGGCAGGGCTGTCTTATGGTGACAGCAGGGCACTGAGAGCCAGGACTCCTGGGTTCCTCTCCTGGCTCTGTCACTCGCTAATTGCGCAGGCAGTGACCTACCTCGGGAGGGGGCTGTTGGAAAAGCGCCCTGATGATGGTCTAGGTGTATGTATTATATTCCCCGCATCAGGTTGCTCTTTCCCTTCTCACTTCATTCCTTCTCCTCTCCCTTCTCATTGTCAGTCTTCTTCCTCTCTCTCTCCTTCATTTCTCCCTTCCTCTCTTTTAACTCCCCAGGCCTTTCTGCTGCTTCCTGGGTTCTAATGGCCTCCCTTTGGCCTTCGTGTCCCACCCGCTCCAGGGTCACCAGGAGGGGCAGAAAAGTGACCGGCTGGGACCAGGCAAGGAATGGTGGTTCGGTAAATGGCCTTTCAGCAGCGTGATGCTGATGCTGGTGCATCCCAGAGGAATGAGGGAGGGAGCACAGGTAAAGAGAGAGGGAGGCAATGAAGAGAAGGAGAGCGAATCAGCAAAGGAGGGAGGAGAGAAGGAAGATGAATGAGGGAGGGGGTGATGGGGAGAGGAGACCGAGAGGTCACCCCATGGGCCCTGGCTCTCCAGATTCCAAGCCAGAGACTCAGTCTTGGAGGATGCTGCACTAGGCCTGGTGACCTCTGAAGTCACTCCTCACCTCACGGGGAAAGGACCCGGTGATCCCGCGAGCCCCCCGCGTTTAAGTCTGTGGCAGTTCCTTCCACAGACACCTAGCAGGAGGAGGCCTAGGGCTCAAGACTGGAGCAGATGGTCTCCCCTGAGCAGCCCCTCTCCATAGAGCGGAGCAGAATCTTGTTTGCTTTACCCCTGGTGTCAGCAGGGTGACACACAGGGAAACCAAGCTTCCTGGGGGGCCCGAGCCTCAGAGCTCGGGGATTACAGGCCCAGCTTTCTACAGGTGGCCAGTGATTTGGGGGAGGCCTTGACTTACAGTGGAGGGTAACAAGGCGGTCTGCCCCTTTAAGAGCCTGAAAGCAGTCAGCCCAGTTCTGAGGCAAAGCCCCGCTGAGTTTGCAAGGAGCCGGGGGATTGCCTGATGAGCACAGGAGATTGGTATCCAGGATGAAAGAGCTCAGCTGAGGGGGGAGCTGTACAAACCAGGTCCCTGGAGCCGGTGGCCTGTAGAAGGGATGGGGAAGAGCAGCCAGGAACAGGGGGACTTGCCCAAGGAAGCCCTCAATGGGGCCAGGAGCTCACCCCTGGCCTCTTACAGACCACCTCCCAAATAAAGGCTGATCAGGCTATGGATATAGGCTGCTTGGGCCAAATCTCCTGCCAAGCCTCATTGAAGTCAGTAGGTCTCCTCTGACTTACATCTAGGCCTATAGTCTCATAAAGGTTAACCCGCCTTCACTGGCCTGCAGTGCTGCGCTGGCAAAAAGGGAATTGAACCCCACAGGACAAACTCATCCCTGGTGCAGCTGTCCTGGGGCTGTATTTGGCCCTGTATACTCCAGAGTCTGACCATCCTTAGGGAATGCTGCAAACCCTTCTGCTTCAGAACAGCCTTGCCCCCATAAGAATGACACTCACAACAGCAATGCCTCCCCACTAGCCAGTGAACCCACCGCACTGCCCCTACCCAGTGATCCCTTACCAACCAACCCCGATCAATCCAAATCCAGGGAATGGATAAAATCTAAACGAGAAAATGAAAAATCTCCTCCCCCAAGCAGGGTTCTGACCCCAAAAAAGGGAGACGTGCCAGAGATTGCGTGGAGTCTACTAAGGACTTTGCTCTTGCTCTTTTTTTCATATGGAAGGCGCCCAGATACTATGGTGATGGATGGCAGGATAAAACCCTAAGATAGCTAGATATACACATGTGTGTGTGTCTCTCTCTTTTTCCTTGCATTCCTCACTCCCTCTTCCTTTGTGCCCGTGGCCTGGCCTTGCCTCCTCTGTCTTTTCGCCTTTGGCAAGAGATCATTGCAAACCTGTTGTGTCAGACGCCGGGAATGGGTGACTGGGGATGGATCACTTGATGATTCCCTGTTCTGTTCATTCCCTCTGGGGCACCTGGCATTGGCCACTGTCAGAAGACAGGACACTGGGCTAGATGGACCTTTGGTCTGACCCAGTCTGGCCATTCTTATGACTCCTGCAAACAGAGCAAACGGCACCTCTCTCCCTTAGCATCCATCCTGATGGATGCAGCTCACTGGGGGACATGCCACAGACACCAAGTCCCACCCTCTGTGGGTTGCATCCCACAGTGTCTCAGTTCACCATCCGGTCGGCTGATGCCCCCACTGCAACCTGACTGGCTGCAATAAAAACCCAGTGCCACCGACTGGCACCTGCTGCCCTATCCTCATTGTGAGTCATCTTAAAAGAGAGCCTAAGGGCTGAATGGGCCATGAATGGCCCTTAGCAGTGGGTCCTCCCGGGCCAAGCTGCGTATGAGCAGGGCGGGTGGGTGGGTGTGGAGGGAAGGGGGGAGCTCTTACCCTGCAGCGGCTTCTTCTGCACCAGTTCACCGGATAAACAGAGAACCACATCCAGCTACATGTACACACAAACAGCAGAGAAACCAGACTCCCCTCTGCCAAGTGCCAGTGGAGAATTGGTGCCAGTAAAGCCGCCCGGCTTATTCTTTGTTCCAGCCTGTAACATCAACGCGCCGCGGCTGAGCAGCGCAGGATGTCAAGGGAGATCATGCATCCGTGCGTTCGTGCATGTTTCCTATATGCCCTGGTCCCAGACGCCGGGCCTCCGAGCCCCCTTTCTCCTAGGCCCCTAGGTCAGGCAGGCAGTGCTCTAATGGCCCGTGGTAAGCAGAGGGCACGGATCGCTACCTTATCCCCTTCCCTGGGGGGTCGCCATCCACTGAGGCTAGACCTGGGGATGCTGCCACTGCTAGTTCAGCAGTAATCAGCCCTGAGGCAGGAAGTGGAAACTTTCAAGTGGCAGCCACTTAGCTTCATTAGAGGCATCCAGAGAGAAAACAAGCCTCAGGTGGGGCAGTGAAAGTAGGCACTCTGGGGGGTGGGGGGGGGCGGCAGTGGTGTCAGTGCTTTACATACAGGTCTATGGGTAAGCTTGAGCTAGCGGGAGGGGGAAGAGATTGTGATGGGGCAGGATGGCTTGACTGTCCTCATGGCTTGCGAGCACGAGGGAATCATACAGCCTGTCCCAGGGGAGCACTAATAAAACCTTTATGTCACACACACACTCTCTGCATGATGTGTTCTGCAGCGAGACCATGAGAG
Organism: Macrochelys suwanniensis; assembly: GCA_033296515.1. Lineage (NCBI taxonomy): Eukaryota > Metazoa > Chordata > Testudines > Chelydridae > Macrochelys > Macrochelys suwanniensis. Next base: position 8,075,181 of record CM065799.1, read on the forward strand.
TGTGCCGGGGTGAGGGCCAAATCCCCCCCTGTAGTAATAATCCGTTGCCGTCACTGGCGTCACCCTGGCAAAGGAGCTGGCTGCAGGTCCCAGGTGAGAACGTACCCGCGGGGAGAGTTAAATCCCAGCCTTCGGCCGGGCACCCGCCGTGACCTGCTTTGTTTAGACACAAAAGAACAGGTTGGAAGCAGGATCAGGCCGGTAATCGCATTTCCTTTCCGCAGCAGGTTCTTTATCAGCCGTGGTCTCCCTGGGCGGCGTGTGTTGTGCGTCGGCCCGGCTCTGCCCGCCAGAGGTTTTAACCTCATCAGCGTGGATTTTATTTTATTTATTTTTTTTTTTTACCCCGTTGCAATGTCGTTGCAGCTTTTCTTTTAAAAGCAGAGATGCAATTTCCCGCTTGGAGATAAACGGGTCTGTCCGACTAAGGCACCTCTGTGGCCTCCCATCACCATCATTCTGAGCACCTCATTCTCTTTGCATCACGCTCTAACCCTGCTGCAGAGACTTCAGTTGCCCATCTCCGGAGCCCCGCTCCCCTCCTCGAACGCACGCTTAGACTTTCTCTTTAAGCCACCCGAAATAACGCAACTGGCACGCGCCGCTGGATGGGCCACAGATGGCTCGCTCGTGGCATGCGTACAGCTGTGCACATCTGGCAGGCAGGTATTTGCCGGCGTATTTGCTTGCTAGCCAGATGCACCAGCCAGGAGCCGGATTGCAAGGGGAGGGAGAAATCGCTCACAGAGGCAGACATGGAAGTCTCTTGGGGTTAATCCTGGAAGGATCCTGCACCCAGCTTCCCCTCCTGTCAATCCGCGTCTCTGCCCTCCTTCCCAGCAGGGAAGGGGATTGCCTTGGCGAGGAGATAGGCACAGGTGGTAACAAGACACTCCAGGCCCCCCGGTGAACACCTGCAGCGGGTTGTTATCTCTACACAGCTTTCCATTAAGTGGAGGAAGGGGAAGGGACAGCTGGAGTTTCGATGCTGGCGATAATGTTCAGTGGCAGCGCTAGCAAAGGGAGCATTAGCGGCTAGCACAGGGGCCCCAGAGGCAGGGTTGCTGAGCGTCACAATGACTCCCGCGTTCTGCGGCTGGCCGTGCCGCCAGCCTGCCGTGGGACCACAGCCCAGTCCCTCGGCCCTCGCCATGTCTCGGGAAGAAGGGCTCGTGCTATTGACCTACATTAATCGTGTGACGCCTAATGAACGAACGCAGATAAAGTGCTTTGAGTGGAAGGGGCAAAGCAGTAAGTAAAGCCTAGGGTGACCCCACGTCCCGTTTTGGCCAGGACAGTCCCTTTTTTCTTTTAAGCCCTGTGCCTGCCTTTTTGGGCAAAAGTGGGCGTGCCGACTTGAGCAGTTGGCCAGAGCCAATGGGACATGTGCCTGCTTTTGTCAAAAACGCGGGGAGTGGTGCGGAGGAAAGCGCGGGGGGATGAGCGGTGATGCCAGCCCTGTGCAAGGGGGTGGCCAGGGCTCGACCAAGCAGCAACACCTCATGCGGGGGGGCAGGCAGGGCGAGCGGCTCAGGCCAGCCCCACACAGGAGGCAGGCAGAGGGCTTGGCCTGGCCCCACATGGTGTCCTGTTTTCCCTTTGGGAAATAGGATCCCCCTAGGTTGTCCTGAAACCCGGCTGCTCTTTAGGGGTGGGGGATTCCACGGTGGCATTTGACATTGTAGAAGCGGATCGGTGACATCACAGAGGTCAGGCCCAGCTCTGCTGCCTATCTCTGAGCCTTGAGGAGTGGAGCCATTAACCCACTATCCAGATCTGGAGAGGAACCGTCCCAAAGTTGGAGGGGGACCAGATCCGGATTAGCCACATCTCCTTATTATTACATGCATTACAGTAGCAGCTAGAGGTCCTAACTGAACCCCATTGTGCCAGGCGCTGCACAGAGGCATGGTAAGAGGCAACATTGTCTGAAACAGCTCCTAATCCACACAGATAAGGGCAAAGGGCAGGAGGGTAAGTGACTGGCTCAAGGCCATACAGCACGTCAGTGGCAGAGTCAAGACTAGCCCTCAGCTCTCCTAATGGCCAGGCTAGTGCCCTCCCCTGCTAGACCATGCTGCTGCTCATCTCAAGTCGGTGCCTTTTCAGAGGAGACGGGTGTCACGTTCCTCCTGTTCTTTTCCAGGACGGCTGTTTGCTGCAGGCGAGCAGCAGAGTTCAGGCAAGTTTCCTTGCAGGTGCCCAGCCCCCTAGGGTGACCAGAAGGCCTCATTTGCTGGACTTGGAAATAGCAGCACAGAACCCAGCCGGAGTCTGAGTCGAGGAGGCAGGCTGGGGACACAGAGACCAAAGAGACAGGAGAATGGCAGCATCGTGCCGACTTGGCATGGCATGGGCAGGAGAATGACGGGCGAGGGAGTCAGGGCTCTCAGCGGAGTCCTTGTCTTTCATGAAGCAGATGCGGCTGCTTTTTCAGGCGGGAGCGGCTGTGTGTGTGTTTGAAAAGAAGTGGCAGAGCGTATGGATTTGTGGCTCGGAGCTGGGATGAGGGGCCTTTCATTTCCTTCAAGGGCTCTTGAGGAAGGTCTCATTGTACCTGCCTGGAATTAATTCTGCCATCATCTAAACATTCAATTCTCTGTCTGATCAAGTGCTCACAACCCCCAGAGTAGGAGCGTATGGGAGGAAGCGGGAGGGGAGGTCTCCACTACACCTGGGACAATTTGTGCCTTGGGATTAAAGCATGGCCGGCCGAGGGCTTGCCTCAAACAGGGGGAGGGATAGCTCCGTGGTTTGAGCACTGGTTTACTAAATGCAGGATTGTGAGTTCAATCCTTGAGGGGGCCATTTAGGGAGCTGGGACAAAAATCTGTCAGGGGACACTACTTGGTCTTCCTAGTGAAGGCAGGGGACTGGACTCAATGACCTTTCAAGGTCCTTCCAGTTCTATGAGATAGCATATCTCCATATATTAAACAGCCATGGCCAGCACCTAATCTCGGTTACCCTTGAGTCACTTTACTGGGCTGGATCCTCAGCAGGTGTAAATCCACATGGCTCCATTGATTCCAACTGAGAGAGGCTGATTTATATCAGGCCGATTGGCTCGTGGTTTACAGCTGGGAAGCCCACAACAGAGCAGAACTCAGGAGAAGGAGCTGCCCTGCAGCCAGCAGGGTCTCCTCTCCTGCTGGGCAAGCAGAAAAGCAGCAGTCTCAAGGGTGTGAGGTACGTGACCTTTCTGAGACTTGGGGGGAGCAAGGCTTGAAGCTTCTGGGACACACACACTCAGGGGGCTGGCAACTTTTGTGCCAAGCAACGTGCCCCCCTTCTCAGGAGCAGCCACCATGGTGGACTGCAGATGGCAGGCAGGGGCTCCTCTCTTCATTCAAACTGCAGCAGAATTTCTCAGGGGCACCCTGGCAACACACTGTTCTCCACCTGTTTAACTTGTAAACCTCTTCTTAGCAGTGATCTGCCAACACCAACTGGGACGCCATCCACAGGATCTTCCCCACGGCTGGGCCTTAGCATGGCCCGGATAGGTTTGTTCCTCTTTTGATGGGACCTATTCTAACCCCCAGGTCTCCAATACATCTGCCCTAGCTGCTTCCAGTGCAAAAAGGGGAGGGGTATGGCACTGAGCCAGGAAATGTGCCTTCTGTGTTTGTACAGGGCCTAGCACAGTGGGGATCCTGGTCCATGGCCGCGGGTCATAAGCATTACCAGAATACCAATAAGAATATGATGACAGGTTGGCATTGGCAGTGTGTCTGTCTGTCTCTCTCTTGCTCTTCTAACTCACCCCAAATGTCTTTCATTCTGTCTCAGCACCCTCCAGCAGAGGGTGGTGTCCTGTGTGGGGCAGGGGGGAAGGGAAGAGGGGTGCACCGGGGATGCTGGCACAGGAAAGCATTTCTTTTTCGGCTGAGCGCTTGGTGTCTGAGCTTTCATGCAGTCGGAGTCTATTTTCCCAAGAATAAAAACAGTGAATTAATGAGCTGCTTGTGGCTAATGCGTAGGGTTTCTCAGAACTGGGGCTATTAGAGCCCAGTGTCATGTAGGAGTAAATGGCAGCACATGGTGAATAAAGAAATGATATAATAGGTTTAAGTAGCCCATTTCCCTTTGGAGTGTTACTGATAACAGACCCAAATGCATATGAGACCATTACCTTAATGAATAAGACCCCTCTCTGGCAGCAGACACGCTGCAGCTCAGAACAAGGGCTTTATTTTTCATAATTCTATTCCAAAAAAATAAAAAAAAGGCTTTGGTATATGAATGTGAGTGGAGCAAAGGGAGAGGTGGAGGGAGAAAGAGTATGGAAAAAAGGGAGGAAATGAGAACTGGGAAGAAAGAGGAGTAAAGAAAGGACCAGAGTGAAATAAGGGGGGATCTAGGCCATGCCTTGGGCCATTCTGATCACCAGATGCTGATTCCTGTGGGATTTACACACACACACAAACAACATACACACACGCCGCAGCATCGCACAGTGGATCAAATGTGTCCTCAGCAACGTTGTACAGGTATCGGCAACAGCGGGCCTATATCGGTGTCAGTCTGGGGTAACTCCACTGACTGTAATGGAGTTTCTCTGGATTTACACCAGTGTAATCGAGGTCAGCATCTAGCCCTATCACCATGACTCCATCTGTCTCTTGCATGATACGGAAAGAGTCATGTATGCAGGGGCACGTATGTGTTTGCACCTGCTTTTAACGAGCCTGTGCACATGTGTCTGGTCTACCTTCCAGGTCTTATCCAGGCATGTAGCATGTCCGATAATCCCCTCCGTTAACACCCAGATCCAATGAGCACAGCTCGCAAAGGTAACTAATCCCCCAAGCAAACAGATCATCATTTATCCCTCATAGGGAATAATTTGCACCAGATCATCTAGCTGATGAATTTAGCCACTTTGGCTGTTCATGAAATATCTGCCATCGGGTTGCGGTTTCCTCAGATGCAGTGAGGCCTGCCCAAGTTCCGGGACCATTCTTCCCAGCTAAACTCAATCGCTTGCTCAGGGGAAGCGAATGCCAAAGAAGCACAAACAGGGGCCAAAGCAAATGCAGATAGAAACTCCAAATACATATCTCTGGACACCCGGCTGCCGTATTTGGGGCTGAAGGTTTGTCTTGTGGTTACAGCACTGGCCTAGGATCTATTTTCAGTTCCTGCTTCTCCCTCAGACGCTTTGTCTGACCTTGTCCTCTTTGCCCCGGGATCTCTCTGCACCTTGGTTCCCCGTGAGAAAATAGGAACATGCAATACCTAGCACAACGGGTCACTGTTCTTGGCTGGGGCCCTACTGAGCGGCGCGCAGGGCTGTGGTGGGGAGAGATGCCTCTTCCCCCGGACCCAACGGAGCCCAGTCATGAGACGCGCCCCTCCCCCCGCCCCCACCCAGCCCAGCCATGGACCTGCCCCGGCCACGGGGGTGGCGCCTATCCCGCAGCCCCAGCCCTGGAGCTGCCAAGGTGAGGAGAGGCGCCCCTCCTGCCAGCCCAGGTGCTGCTGTGGGGAGAGAGAGATGGGGGGGGGAGAGTCCTCTCTCCCTGCCGCAGCCCCGGGGCAGCCTGCACCCCAAGCCCCTCACCCCCGGCCCCACCCCAGAGCCCACAGCCGGAGCCCTCACCCCCCACCCAACCCTCTGCCCCAGCTCTGAGCCCCTCATCCCCGGCCCCACCCCAGAGCCCCCATCCCCAGCCAGAGCCCTCACCCCCCTGCACCCCAACCCTCTGCCCCAGCCCTGAGCCCCCTCCCACACGCCGAACGTCTCGGCCCCACCCCCACCACATGAATTTTGTTATGTGCACCAGGAAAAATTAGAGGGAACATTGGCCCTCTAGGTAATACTGTCATATCAATATCCATTATTATTCGTCTAGCCCTAATTGCTAATAACAGATGATCCAGGCTGTGGTTAGACCCGGCCTTGCCTACCAGAGAACGGCCCTCATCACCACCAGTTTCACTGCTTCTAGCAGATTCATTCACAGTTGGCCAGTTTCTGCACTCCGTTGTACCAGCGAAACCCAAGCGTGTCTCCACACTGACCCCGGAGGTGCTGGGACCCCCTGGCCCCTTTCTCTGCACAGTTTGCTTTTCAGCTGGGGAAGAGGACTCGGAGAGCAGCACCGTCAGAAAAGATTCATAGATTCTAGGGCTGGAAGGGACCTCGAGAGGTCATCGAGTCCAGCCCCCTGCCCTTATGGCAGGACCAATTACTGTCTAGACCATCCCTGATAGACATTTATCTAACCTACTCTTAAATATCTCCAGAGATGGAGATTCCACAACCGCCCTGGGCAGTTTATTCCAGTGTTTAACCACCCTGACAGTTAGGAACTTTTTCCTAATGTCCAACCTAAACCTCCCTTGCTGCAGTTTAAGCCCATTGCTTCTTGTTCTATCCTCAGATGCTAAGATGAACAAGTTTTCTCCCTCCTCCTTATGACACCCTTTTAGATACCTGAAAACCGCTATCATGTCCCCTCTCAGTCTTCTCTTTTCCAAACTAATTTTCCAAGAGAAAAATTTTTCCAAGAGAGAAAAAAAGATTTTTCCAAGAGAAAAATCTCTTGGAAACACAGTGACGGAAAGTTTCCTGCGTTTGCTCCCAGGACTCTCCGTGGGAACGAACTTAGCCTTCTCTGCTGCAGAGCCAATACATCGTCAGTGCTACATAAAATGCTGGAGGAGCAGTCATGGCTGGGTCAGGCCTGGAGACCGTTCTGCGCTACAGACACAATCGCCTCCACACGCTCTCACACACGCACGCCACAGGCTGCGTCCAGATTTCAGCTCCTGCCATAGCCGCAACGACTCTTAGCCCAGCCCTCGCTGCACGTGAAGCTAGGGATTGTTGCTAGCACGGTGGCAGCTGTGATGTGGTCAGAGTCCTCTAAGCCAGACACACACACACACCAGCTATTCAACAGACACGTGCTGACCGGCCGTTGATTCAATGGGAGAAGAGACAGGCCAAGGCTGAGCACTTCTGAAAAGTCCTGCCCCTAGTGTAGACAGGATAAGCCATTCGCATTGGTGCAGCTGACCACTGATTCAAACCAGGGCTTTGTGCTGGGACCTCTGAACAGCTGGTTTTAATGGGAGCAAACCCAGAGTAGGCAAAGCCTAAGTTAACTGTTTGGGGCTTGATTCACCTCTCACTGATTACACACGTTTTACACAACTGGGTCCTGTGGAGTTGATCCTGATTTGCACCAGTGTAAATGAGCATCCCTGAGGCTGGGATGTTCAAAAAGAAGCCTAAGGAGTTCGCCTCGGATGAAAATCCTAGCCCATAATGTGGGGTAAAAGCTCCAAAATCTTCTCCATGCTTTAAGAGTCTAAGTCACACTGAAAGTCAATGGGGTTTTGGCTCCTAAGTCACTTTCAAATATGGACAGGGCGCCTAAATCACTTAGCTGCTTTTGAAAGTGCTGTCCCCACTGTTCTGATTTGCCGATCATGTTTTTTTTAACTTTCTTGAACTGCCTCAGCAGCCGTGAGAGTCTGGCACAGGAGAGGTAAACACAACTTTAACTAAGGACAGGCGTGCTCGGCTGAATGACTGCTTCCTGGTCCTTGTCTTTCTCATGCTCTTAATGTCACAAGTTCAAGCACATCCACACGGCGTTTAATACAGAACCGAGACAAAGCTGTACAGAAATAGCCTGCCTCACGCGCCGCCCAGACACACACACGCTGCTGCTTGCCTTTTGCACATCCCTCCCCAAAACTGCACTTCTCTCACACACCCACACACACCCCTGCACCAACACACCCACCACCCACAATCAGAAGCACAGGTGCACCCGCACATGCACCAAACACGTTATACACACTCCAACATTGATGCACCCAGAAACAAATATGTCCCTGCCCCCCACCCCCACCCCCCCACACACAGAATCCTGCGGTACACATTCATGCACTGCCCCCCACAAAAATGCCCAGGGTTGTACCTTTACACTCACATTACTACTGCTCACTCAGGCCTTCAATTTCAACCCCCACGTATGAACAGTTTTGCACACCCCCAAATTCTCTCCACCTTTCTGCGCCTGCATACATAATGAAGTCGGGTGTGTGCAAGTGTGTATTTTCAAAAGTGCATGAGTGTGTGTGTATATATTACACTCGTGCATTTTCACAAATACACACTTGAACACATGCACCTGCATGCATACATACACTGCATAGAAGCACGTTCTTGCACGCCGATATGCAGACAATAACATCTAGGCTGTAAGCGTCTTGGGGCAGGAACCTTTTGGTATTTGTCCAGGAAACATTACACACAAACTTTCAAAAGCAATTAGAGATTTTGGGTGGCTGGGTGTTTAGAGTGCCCAGTCTGAGGTGCCTTGGGCGTGCCCCTCACGCACGCACGTTCATGCGGACACACGCAGATTGCCCTTTAAAATGAGAGGCTCGATCCAGTTAGTATTTGTTTCTTTGCACCACAGAGAGCTCTCAGCCCTGATTCTCCCATCTGGTGTAACTCTGAAGTAACTCCACTGACATCCCCAGATCTAATCTGGTGTAAAACTGGTCCAAGCGGCAGGCGAACCAGACCCCTCGGGTCCAGCTCTGTCCTCCCACCTGTGGGATACAATGAGCCTCCATTGAAACCAGCGGAAGTTACTCTTTCTCTTGGATTCTTGCAGGTGCACGGGGGGCTGCCCCATCCACCCAATTCTAAACCAGGCTCTGGGTCATGGAGAGGAGAGCCCCTGAAAGCAGTTTGAAGGCCTGGGTAGCGGGTGCAAGAGCGCAGCGCGTGGTTCTGGGTGTGTCTGCAGCCTGGAACATTTTGTGCTAGATCCTCAGCTGGCATAAATCAGAGCAGTTCTGTTGATTTGCCCCAGCTGAGGATCTGGCCCGTAGTATGCAGTTTCCACCCGCCCCCGTGCTAGCAACAGCACCAGTGGTATAGAGAGTTTCATGGCACAATGGCCATAACAGCTGCATCCCTGTCTATTCTAATGCTTACCCCACGGCCAGCACTGGTGGACCTGAGCCAGTGGGAACAACCATGGGGAATTATTGGCAACAAGATCTATTGCAGACACACAACCCCTGCTGGGGCCTCTATCAGGGTCGAGGGAAGGGAGGAGAGAGAATCCGTTGGTAGATTGTGTAGCGTAGCCGAATAATCTCTGCACCTCTTATGAAAGATTCCGTGCTTTGTGTTTACCAGCCTCGCTGGGTTTGCCAGTTCAGGAACTTGAATTATTACCGTCGAGAGCCTGTTGGCCTGCTGACACAGTGTGGCGTGCGATGGGTTTGTGAGGCACTGGTGCTAAGCGTGTCGGGGTGGCAAGTGAGTGGGTGAGAGCGCCACGCTGCGTGAACTGGGAGAGATCCCCATGTGCTTGTGGAGGGAGAGTGGGTGGGTGAGTGTTGGGAGAAGTCTCCACATGTATCTGTATATGGTGGGGTCTCTGCACATATGTTTGTGTGTATGCATACAACAGCGGGGGGCTCTGAGTGTGTGAGTACCAGGGAGGGAATCTGAGCATGTGTGTGTGTGTGTACACTGGGGCTCTTGATTAATCGCAGTTAACTCATGCAATTAACTGAAAAAAATGTACTGCAATTAAAAAAATGAATCACCATTAATTGCACTGTTAAACAATAGAATGTCAACTGAAATGTATTAAATATTTTTGGATGTTTTTCTACACTTTCAAATATTTTGATTTCTATTACAACGCAGAATACAAAGTGTGCAGTGCTCAGTTTATATTATTGTTTTTATTACAAATATTTGCACTGTAAAATGATAGAGTATTTTTCAGTTCACCTCATACAAGTACTGTAGTGCAATCTCTTTATCATGAAAGTGTAACTTACAAATGTTGATTTTTTTTTTTGTTACATAACTGTACTCAACAACAAAACGATGTAAAACTTTAGAGGCTACAAGTCCACTCAGTCCTACTTCTTGTTCAGCCAATCGCTAAGAGAAACAAGTTTGTTTACATTTACAGGAGATACTGCTGCCTGCTTCTTATTTACAATGTTACCTGAAAGTGAGAACAGGTGTTCACATGGCACTTTTGTAGCCAGTGTTGCAAGGTATTTATGTGCCCGATATGCTAAACATTTGTATACCCCTTCATGCTTCACCACCATTCCAGAGGACATGCTTCCATGCTGATGATGCTTGTTAAAACAATAATGTGCTAATTAAATTTGTGACTGAACTCCTTAGGGGAGAACTGTATGTCTCCTGTTCTGTTTTACCCACATTCTGCGTATATTTCATGTTATAGCGGTCTCAGATGACGACCCAGCACATGTTCGTTTTAAGAACACTTTCACTGCAGATTTCACAAAACGCAAAGAAGGTACCAATGTGAGATTTCTAAAAATAGCCACAGCACTCGACCCAAGTTTTAAGAATCTGAAGTGCCGTCCAAAATCTGAGAGGGACGAGGTGTGGAGCATGCTTTCAGAAGTCTTAAAAGAGCAACACTCAGGTCCGGAAATTACAAAATCCAAACCACCAAAAAATAAAATCAACCTGCTGCTGGTGGCATCTGACTCAAATGATTAAAATGAACATACGTCGGTCCTCACTGCTTTGGATCGTTATCGAGCAGAACCCGTCATCAGCATGGACGCATGTCCTCTGGAATGGTAGTTGAAGCATGAAGGGACATATGAATCTTTAGCACATCTGGCACATAAATATCTTGCGTCGCCAGCTACAACAGTGCCATGTGAACGCCTGTTCTCACTTTCAGGTGACATTGTAAACAAGAAGTGGGCAGCATTATCTTCTGCAAATGTACACAAACGTCTTTGAGCGATTGGCTGAAGTAGGACTGAATGGACTTGTAGGCTCTAAAGTTTTATATTTTATTTTTGAATGCAGTTATTTTTTGTACATAATTCTACATTTGTAAGTTCAACTTTCATGATAAAGAGATTGTACTACAGTACCTGTATGAGGTGAATTGAAATATACTATTGTTTTTTACAGTGCAAATTTTTGTAATAAAAACTAAAGATAAAGTGAGCACTGTACACTTTGTATTCTGTGTTGTAATCGAAATCAATATATATGAAAATATAGAAAACATCCAAAAATATTTAAATAAATGGTATTCTGTTATTGTTTAACAGCGCGATTAATCACGATTAATTTTTTAATCGCTTGACAGCCCTAGTGTATACACATATGTGTGCAATGGAGGTCTCGGTGCATGGGAGTGTGTGTGTGTATACCGTGGGGGGGGGTCTCTGAATGTGTGGGCAGGAGGTCTCTCTATGGTAGGGTCTGTGTGGGGGATGGGCGAGTCAAGGATGTCTTGCAAGAGTGCCCGGTTGTGCGGGAAGATGGCCGTGATGTGGAAATCTCAGTATCGGCATGTAGGCAGGGCTTTTGCGGCTGGGGAGGGGCGAGGGGGGCCTGTGGGTGGCCAAGGGATGCGGCTGGGCGGGAGCTCTCCATGCCAGTTTGTGTAGGGGGGGAGACTGTGTGTCTGTGGAGATGGGGGAGGGAGTTCTCTGGTGGGGGGAGGGTCTGGGGGGGAATATAGGGAGTCTTTACCTGTATGTCAGGGAAGGGGATCTCGTGTGTGTGTGTGTGTGTGTGTGTGTGTGCACCCGCATTGAGTGAAGTCTCCAGGTGCGTGTCTACAGAGGGGCGTCTCTGTGTATGTGTTTGCATGTGTGCCTACAGGAGGGGGGCTCTGAGTGTGTGAGTGCAGGGTGGTGGTTTCTGAGATTGAGTGTGTGAGGAAGGAGGAGATGGCCTCTGTGAGTGGATGAAGCTTGTGGGGTCTCTGCGTGTATCTGTCTCTGTGGGTCTCTCTGTGTAGGGTCTGAGGTGGGGGAGATCTGTGAGCATGTGCAGGGAAGGGGTGTGTGTGTGTGTGTGTGTGTGTGTGTGTGTGTGTGTGTGTGTGTGTGTGTGTGGTATTCCCACACCTTGAATACTGCATGCAGTTCTGCTTGCCCCATCACAAAAAGGATATACTAGAATTGGAAAAAGTCCAGAGAAGGGCAACAAAAATGAGGAGGAGGAGGATGGAACAGCTTGCGTATGAGGAGAGATTAAAAAGAGTGGGACTGTTCAACCTGGAAAAGAAACGTCCAAGGGGGGGATATGATGGAGGTGTATAAAATCATGAACAGTGTGTAGAGCAAGTGAATAGGGAAGTGTTATTTAGCCCTTCATATAACACAAGAACCAGTGATCACCCAATGAAATTAATAGGCAGTGGATTTAAAACAAACATACGGAAGTGCTACTTTGCACAACACACAGTCAACCTGTGGAATTCGTTGCTGGGGATGTTGTGAAGGCCAAAAGAATAACTGCATTCAAAAACAAATGAGAGACGTTCCTGGAGGACAGGTCCATCAATGGCTATTAGCCAGGATGGTCAGAGATGCAACTCCATGCTCTGGGTATTCCTAAACCTCTGACTGCCAGAAGCTGACAGGATGACAGGGGATGGATCACTCGATAAATTACCCTGCTGTGTTCACTCGCTCAGAAGCATCTGGCACCGGCTACTGTCAGAAGACAGGATACTGGGTGAGATGGACCATTGATCTGACCCAGTCTGGCCGTGCTTATAGTTGGGCGTGTGTGCAGGGAAAGATTCTGTGGGTGTACAGGGCGGGGGTGGAGGGGGAGGTCTGTGTATACGTGTAGGGATGTCTGTGTGTGTCTGGGAGCTTCTCCGTGTTCAGGGTCTCTGTGTGTCAGAGTCTCCCTGTATCCGGATGTCTGTGCACAGGGTCTCTGTATTGGGGGGTGTCTCTGTGTGGTAGGGAATGTCTCCTTTGCTCCCCTCTCTCCCACTCAGCTGGGTTTACAGGGCCCTCTGAACTGCTGCTCTCCCTCACTTGTTGAGGCGCTTCTGCAGGAGAAAGAGCGGTTCCCTTGGAAACCTCTGGATGCCCAGCAACAAGTCGCTGGCAGCTGCCATGTGACCAGGTGCATTAATCAGACATGTTGTATGAATCAGGTCAGCTGGGGCCAAAGTCCAGCTTGCTCCCCCCACCCCACCCCCCCAGCTTTGGTTGCTAATTACCTGAACCTCCAGGGCTGTTCTGAGTGGGGAGTGGAAAACAACTTGAAATAATTCAGTAAAATAGCCACCATTCCTGTTGTGGCTTCCCCAGTCCATGCCAGACTTTCCCTTCGGAAACCAAAGCTGTCCCATCCTCACCCTCACCCTCATGGAGACAGACCCTGAATGCAAATGAGCCAAGGAAACGTCACCCAGAGCAAACACTGGGTGAGACGCAAGAAAGGCCAGAGGAAATTCATCTAAGCCACTGATGCAATGAGTTCCCAGGTCTCTGTTTGCAACAAGTCCTGCCCGTTGCAAAACCTAGGTCAATATTTTCCAAAGTGGCCTCTGATTTGTCATCCTCAGGTTGTGGTTACCTGGCATGAGACACCTTGGTCCTGATTTTCAGAGATATCGAGCCCCCATGCATCAGCCCCTTTGAAAATCAGGCCCCTGCTGTCTCAGGTTTGGCACCCAGAATCACTAGTTAAATTGCTTGCTGGGGACCCACGACTAGAACCCTGATCCAACAGCTCAGGTTTCTACCAAATGAGCTGGCCGGGAAGCACCTGCTATGTTACCACATCCATTATTCTTTCCGTGGGCCCAGCCACTAGTGTGCTATAGAGCCATCATTCACCGACACAGAGCTGGTGGGTTTATTCCTAGTGCTTCCTAATGGTCCGTTTCTTCACACCGCCCCCAGCAGGGTCCTTCTCCAGCTGAGTCAACAGCAGAACCCTGCATACCAGAAGCTGGAGGGGAAGCAGAGCAGAACTCTTAGCTACAGCTCACAATTAGAGTGTGACGGCCGAGACCACACTGGGATAGGCCTTGGAGCATGTCAGGAGGTGCTGGTGAGTAGGAGTGCAATAAAAGAAACAAAGGGAAGGATAAAAAGCTAGCAAAAGCCATGGGCTCTGGACCAAATCCTGAGATTCTTACTCCATATTAGACTCAGGCTGGGATTTGCATAGCCACCTAAGGGAGTGGACATATGCTCCTAAATCATTAAGGTGCTTTGAAAATTTTGCCAGAAGCACCTAACTCTGGTAGGCACCTTTGGAAAATCCCAGCTTGAACAACTTCCCCTGAAATGCGTGGTAGTTTTGCCTGGGTAAAGACTGGTCATGGCTCTCAGGATTTGGCTCCCTCTGAATGAGAATCACGTCCAGACGCACGCAGTGACAAGGCGGTGACATCTTCTTCACCCAGCACACCAGTCTCCACTCTTCATGCTATGACTAATGCATAGCCGGGGACCAGGTACTGCTCCATCTCCGTGTCTTCTTTCAGAAAATCAGTGTCTGTGCCTCGTAGGGCATGCACTGCATCATGTCTGAGCAAAAGTACGTGCTTCACAAAGCCATCTGTTATTTCAGGGAACAACAAAAACCACATTCTCAGATGTAAAACCAGCCTGAGGCTTTGGCCCTTAGATTGCATTGAAGGCCAGAAGAGAGGAGCAGGAGACAGAGTGGCTGGCTTTATTCTAATCAGTTTTAATAGCATCCAGTGCTACTCAGAAATGAGATTGCACTAGACCCAGATCAGAAGAGCACAATTTTTACTCCAGGAGTTTCGTTCAGTCCATTATTGGTAAGGGGGACATTTGCAAAATTCAGATCTGGATTCGGATTACAAATGCCTCCAAAAGTTTGGGCTGAGCAAATCTGAGGTTTCCGTTTAGGACCATCTTGATTAATTAGCATTTATTTTTACTATTAATTATTATTCTTAATACAGAACGATGTGGACAGGCACCATCTAAACCCAGAGCGGTGTGCGTGCTACATGTTGGAAGGATTTTGCCTGGAGGGGTGATTTGTCCTGCAGTTAGACTCTAGGAAACAGCTGTCTTGCCTTTTTGCACTAGATTTATAAGCGAGCCAAACGGATTAGATACCCTCAGCTTTGATTTCGCAAGCCTGCCCAGTGGCTCTGGGAGGAGACAGAGGGGATGGATACGTTTATAAGCACAGACAGTGTTATGTCTACAGATTAGGGTGTTAGAATGGGAGCAGGCTTCAGTGATGAATGGGGGGAGAGGACATAGACTCGGCGTTGCTGGAGGGAGAAAGGGCACATGTCTGGGAAGCGTGGTGGCCCAGTGGAAGAGACAGGGATTATCTAGCCATCTAGCCTGCTATGGCTTGATCCTGCCAGGGGCTGAGCACTTTGGTCCAATCCAGCAAAAGACTTAGGCACTTGCTTTAATTGAAACACAGGGACAGTCTGTGTGACTTCACCGGCACGACTTGCATGTGTATCTTTTCACGCACGCACAGAGAGAGAGAGAGACAGAGACAGACCGACAGTTTCCTGGAGAGGAGATTGCTCCTGATCACAGCCCAACCTCTACCACTGGCAAGCGGGTCCAGCCTCAGCCGCCCTGAGAGCCAGACAGACCTGTTGCTATCTGCAATCATCCCAACCTCCCCGCCCCTCACCCTGGGAGGAGACTATTTATGCTGAAGCAGAGGCTACTATCTATGATGTAATCTGTGCATTTGCAATAAAAAGCACGAGCTCATTGGCCAGCCTAAAGAGCCCCCCACCCGGGCACTCCTCCCAGCTGCCTCCCCAACGGGCTATAAAAGCCCACCGCCACATGCAGGGCAGCTTTCCTGCACCCTGGGCTTGCACAGGTGACCTCAGGGACAGGTGAGTTTTTCTCCACGGGATTCTACCGCCCTCCTGGGAGAGCCCGGGGCAGGGGTGGGAGCCGCGGGGCGAGTCGTCTGCAGGGCCAGGCTAGGGAAGCCGTGCGGACTCTTTCCGGAGAGAAGGGGGGCGGGGGAGGTGCGAGCCAGCCCCATCCACCTGTAGAGTGTAGATCTGTGGCTGAGTCCTTCCCCCCGCCCCCAGTGATGGGGGGAGAAGGGGAGATGAACTCCACTAACACTAGGCAGCTGGAAGAAAAAGAGAGGAAGAAAAAGAGGGAGGGAGGGAATCCGCGGGGTTTGCTGTGGGGCAGACACTGGCTGAATCATGTTTCCTTTTGCTTGGGGTAAAGGGCGCCGCTGGGACTCACCTTTCCGGGGGGCGGGCAGTGGGGGGGCTGCTCCCCCTCCTTCAGCCGTGCGGGGGGCGGGGGGGGGCAGCTCCCCGGCAGCCCCAAGAAGGCGCTGGGCGCAGATCAGCACCCTGGACAGATCCCCAGGGGCGGGGCGGCTGGACAGCTCCTCGCCGCGCCGGTGCGGGCGCAGGCCGGGCCGGGGGCGGTGGGACGGAGGAGTTCGCTCCCAGCGGGACGGGGTTGGGAGAAAGTTTCCCGAGCGACCCCGGGTCTTCCCTGCGACGCCGGGCGGGAGCTGGAGCGAGTGCCGGGCGGGCGGGGAGTGTCCGGCGCGGGGCTGCAGCTCCCGGTCGGGGGCCGCTGCTTTTCGGGACAGCCAAGGGGGGGAGGCAGCGCTGAGCTCCGCCGGGCCGGCTCACCGGGGCCTGGAGCGGGCACGGATGGGTCTGAATGGGCCCCTGCCCGGAGGGGACACGACAGAAGGGCTCCCCTGGGGCTGGAGGGATCGCTCCGGGGAGGGGTATCAATAAGGGAAATGATTAATTAGCAGTAATACTTTATACAGCAGCTCCCAGTGCAAGTGATACCAAAGTGTGCTTCTTTTTCTCCTTTCTCTTCTCTTCTCTTCCTGCATGTGTTTGCACCCTGTCTGGGCTCAGCAAGGCAGCTGCCGTAAACATTTCGAGGTCCAGCAACAGACTTTTAAAAAAGCAAATAGGGGCAAGTGGTGAGAGAGCGGTGGAGCTGACACTGGAAAGGACGCTGGAGAAGCAGAAGGTAATTGGCTGGACTGGGATTTGGCTGGGACTCAGGGGCCCGCCCGCTGCAAGGAGAGAGAGAAAATGTTGGCTGTATTTTGCTGAATATGCCTAACCAGCCAAGGTAAGAAGCGCTCACAGTCATTGGGTCTCCTCGGTGTGATCTGGACTGGTGCAGGAAAGATGAAAGCATGTTGTGAAGCTGAAAGAGACGCATTACTTCCTAGGATCTTCACCTAACCCATCCAGATTCCCAGAGCTGAAAACTTTATCCCGAGTTAGTCAAAATAATTCTTTTTTAAAAGACAGCTTACATGGGGTCTCGGGTGTTTTGATGTCAATTTCCATAGGTGA
The DNA here is from genome assembly GCA_033296515.1 of Macrochelys suwanniensis. Classification (NCBI taxonomy): domain Eukaryota; kingdom Metazoa; phylum Chordata; order Testudines; family Chelydridae; genus Macrochelys; species Macrochelys suwanniensis. The sequence goes on from CM065799.1 coordinate 8,092,328, forward strand.
AGTTGCTTTTAAAGTTGATTTGCGTTTGCCATCCATTGGGGATGTTGTATATTTCAAGAACTAGGAGACTGAATTCCTCACTGGCCCCTGAGCTAAAACACATATTCAGTAGCCCATCCCCATTCAGCTAAGCGCTTAAGATCATGCTTATCTTTGAGCATGGGCTTAAGTCCCATTGTCTTCAGTGCTTAATGTGCTTAAGCATTTTGTTGATTCGGGATGGATTTAAGCAGGCGCTTAAATACATTGCTGAACAGAGGCCCAACCAGCAGAATAGCCCAAGGCTCAGCATGTCACTATGTTGTATCATTACATCTAGACTCCCCTAGTGTATCTTTTTAATATCGTTTCTTAAGGGGGGACAGGGCACCTTTGCTGAGAAACCGACTCCCTAGCCTCCATTTCAGGGACATTTCTGTTTCTGAATGACAGACCTGAAAACAACAATATCATCTGGAAAAGAAAATGAATGGCACTTCAGTTATGGCCTTGCAGCCTTCCTGTAAGTGCAGCTATCTGTGCACTTTGAACAAACGACTACAGGGATTTCTTTCTCTAGAACATGAATAGGGAAATGTCTCCCTGCTAAAGCCCTCAAGTATCTCATCCCTGCTGTTCCCCATCAATTTCACTTTCACCTAGTGCCTGGATACTCTGAGTGTTCTTGCTCTGATATGACACAGTCTTGGGGTTCATTTCTCCTAATGACCCATTTAATCTATCACATCATTGCAGTTTCTCTTCCTGCAGCAGAAGTCAGCTGCATAACAAGGGCAAGAAATCTGTTCACCGATCCACCACCACCACCCCCCCCACACACACACACGGTCAAGAAGAAAAGGAAGTTAGAAAATTATATTGCATCAAATCCCCTTTTCTGCATTTTTGGGGATTGCTTTCTTATCCCCTGCGTGTCTGAGCAAATCTGAGATTTAATATGAAAACTATAAGGAGAGATGCTATAACACCCTGCAGTGCTGCTCACCTATATATTATATTGTATGCAGTGCATTGTTAAACCAAAGTGGACTTACAATTCATTTGGAACATTTTCCCTTCAGCTATTTCTTCTCTAGCAATTTTCTTTAGTTCTCAAACCAAATGCATCTCACAGAAGGATTCAGTCCTGCCTCTCTTCTGAATAAGCTCAGGCAGAGAGCTCTCTGCAGAGCAGGGGATCCAGAGTAAGATCTGAACTTGAATGTGTCCTGATTTCTTCCCCTAAAATATTTAGCAAAAGGTGTAAGCTGAAAATCAAGCCCAGCTGTGATATTATAATATAGCCTTCAAGGGAGAGAATTCATGTAAGTTTCATTAGGAGGAAAATCATTCTATTATTTTGATTTTGTTACAGGCAAAAAGTACACACACCTAGGGTGACCAGATGTCCCGGTTTTATAGGGACAGTCCTGATTTTTGGGTCTTTTTCTTATATAGGCTCCTATTACCCCCCACCCTCTGTCCCGATTTTTCACACTTGCTGTCTGGTCACCCTACACACACCAGAGAGACAGCTTGTTCCAATCTCTGGGCTCTGTGTGCGTTGCACAAATATTTGTCTGTGCGTTGCTTCTTTTCCACTGCAATCATGGCATCTGGAGGGGTTTCAGGCTGCGTGTAGCCGGGTAACTGGTAGGTGGTTGGGAATCTCAGCAGGAAAGAGGGAGTAGATTGCAGACACCAGGTCTGCAACGGTTTCAATGTCATGGATAAACAGGTCTACGATCCTCTCCCCTTTACGCATGCTTGTTCAACCCCAGACACCTGAACTTGACTTGCAGACCTGGGTACCAGCCTTGCTACGGACACCTGCATTCACATGAAAGTGATCAACAGGGCCCTTTTTTAAATCCAGGTGCCTCTCCGATATCTGCATTCACATGCACCAGACACACGTGGTGACCACAGTATGCACATGCTGCACTGTGACACCCTAGGCACCCTGATTCTCCCCATTGAGTATCTTGAGAGATGAGGGCCCTGACTCAGCCAAGCACTTCACCGCACACTTCACTTTAAGCATGCGAGTAAGTCCACCCCTGTTCCACAAAGCATCCCAACAGGACTTAAGCACGTGCTTAAGTGCTTGGCTGAATCAGGGCCAGAATTAGATCCTTATGGGCTGGAGGAAAGAGCCCTCTCTTGCTTTCCTATTCACTGACGTCAATGGGAGTTTGCTCTGAGTTCGGACAGTAAAATCAGGCCTATCCAGAGAACTCCATTGCTAAGGTCCAAAGAAGCAAAAAAAATCTTGTTGAATTATGCTAGGATCTTGCTAAAAGGCACAGAACAGATTAAAAGGCAAGTGGTGAAAACGTCCTGGGAGTTAGCTTGACCTTCCCCTGATTTTCTACTTGTTTTGATCATCTAGTAGTGAAATCTCCAGGTGAAGCATTATTTAAGTCCAGTCCTTAAAACAGAATGAACTTGGGGCCAAATTTACAAAAGTCTTTAGGGCAAAAAAGATGCAGATAGGCACCTAGTGGGATTCTCAAAAGTGCCTAAGCGGGTTAGGTGCCAACCTCCCATTAAAGTCAATGGGAGTTAGGCACCTAATTCATTCAGGCACTTCTGTAAATTACTCTGGGTGCCCATTGCATTTTTAGCTGCTGAAATTCCTTTGTAAATCTGACCCTTAGTAAATTGGGGTGCCACACAGATTCTTTCTTTTGATGTGTAACTTGGGCTAATCTAAGCACATAGACAAAAGGAGTAAAAGAAAAAATAATAACTAAAGAACAGAGAATACATTATTAAGTATTCACTTTAATGACTGAGATTTTCAAAGCTGCGGAGGAGATCTGGCGGCGCGGTTGCCATTAAAATTAATGGGAATCAGCATCCAGGCAGCTCTGGAAATCATAGCCAGAGTGCCTAAAAGCCTAAGCAGGATGGAGACCTTATGATGCTGGATGCTGGACAAACACAAAAGAAAAGACGGCAAGGAAAAATAGATGAATCTCAGCCCTGCAGCCAGGGGTGTGATCCTGCAACCTTTAGTCACAGGGGCAATCCTTACTCACAGAAGCAGTCTCACTCAGGGCCTGAGCTAGCAAAGACTTAAGCATGTGAGTAATTTTGCTCCTGTTAGACAAGCAGCGCTATCCACACACTTGAGTCTTTGCAGGATCGAGCCCTGACTTCACTGGAAGAGAAAGGTGTCCTGCAAGTCTTGATCATAGGCTCAGGCTCCATCCCCACTCAGGAAAAAGCCTGTGTAAAACGAATCGAGACCATTGATGTTCTCATCAGTTGACATATTATTGTGTGTGACCACATGGGATGTCCATAAATAAAAGGTATAACGAAAAGGGGATTGTTCCCTTTAATACTTTAAATTCAGAGGGCCAAAATAATGCTGCTGAACAAGAACTTTTAGAGTGGCTTGTTTAATTAATGATCTTTTGGGTTTTTTTGCTTTCTGAAAAAATGGCGTGTATGTTCTGCTACCTAAATCCTGCCCTGATTTCCGCTCTATGGCCTCCATGTCATCACTGCGGGTAGCCTGGCTGTGGGAGACTGCAGGCTCTTCGGAGACTCTTTGTTCTATGTTTGTACAGCGCCTGGCGCAATGGGGTCCTGGCCCATCACTGGGGCTCTTAGCTGCTATGGCAAAACAAATAATAAATAATAACAATTAATGATTGATTGAAACTCATCCCTGCTCAGAAAGCTAGCACTAACCCCATGCATCACTTGAGTCGCCCTTCCTTAACCCCTTATTAGCAGGAATTGAGTACAGCACAAGGCCTTTGGCAAAAAGGCGAATTTATGCCATCAATAACTTTCAATCCTTTCTTTCTTTCTCTTTTTTTTTTAATGGACCCTGGAGGTTTCACACATAAGGCCTAACCCCGATTCCCCATGCTGCATTAGGGCCCTGATTCAGAAGAGCAGTTACGCATGTGCATAACTTTAAGCCTGTACTCAGTGACTTCAGTGAGATCTAAGTAAGTGTTTCCAGTTAAACATGTGGCTGGGTGCTCTCCTGAATCGGGGCCGCAGGCTGGATTTGTCCCATAATATTTTGCAGAAGCCTCTCTCTCTCTTATCAAGCATTTCTACAGTGCGGCCAATTCATATAAGAAATATGGACCATGATTTTCAAAAGTGACGAGTGATTTTGGGTCCCCAACATGACACCTTAAAGGGCCTTGATTTTCAGAAAGTGCTGAGCGCCCACCCCTCTGAAAATCAGGGGTGGCACCCACAAATCTAAGGCACCCCAAATTACTAGCCTCTTTTGAAAATCTTGAGGCATGGTTTACGACTCACCTTCAGGAACCCAGCACAAATCAGCATTGCATGGATTCCAACTTTCCAAGCCGGAAGCAATATGCAGCATCGGCTCTCCCCTGCTACCCGGAGGTGACAGTGCGCTCTGCCATTAAACTAGAGAGCTCCCCTTAAAAGAGAGGAGAAAATTGCACAGTCCTTGGGGAGGACAATTCCAAGGCTTTTCAGTTAAACGCCCAAAATTATGAATGCTGCAGTCTGTAATTCTAGCTAAGCAAATATTCCGTCACTCTGTGCTGCCAGCTAAAGGTAGGCTGAGAATCAGTGACATGTAAACCCAGGGACCAAGCTTTATTTAAGAGACCCCTGTTCAGTTCTAATCCTGAGACCTGGGAAGCAAAAATCCCAGTTCTGCATTTGCGCTCGGAACTCCCACTGAATTCAAGGAAATCAGTGAGAGGTTTTCCTGAGGATCACAGGGTTCAGACCAGAAAGATACCCTGAATTCAGGGGGCCATACTGTAATCCTGAACATTGGGGGTTCTATTCTGCCCAGCAGGCACTGCACAAACAGAGAACAGAAATGGCCCCCACCCCTGAAGGGATTATGATGTAAAGACATAAGGAAGGGTGGGAGGGATGGGAATACACCATACCAGCCTGGGAAGAATTGGCCCAGCTTTGTTAGTTACATTGTATTGCGGTTTGTTTGTTTGTTTTATTTCACTGGGGGTGGGGGTAGGGAGTCGGAAGAGAAAACAAAGAAAAGGGAGAGCTGCAGCTTGCCAGTTCTCGAGCCATGATCATCAAGCTGGGTTGTGACGGTGTCACAGCAGAGATGTGCCATGAGAAGGGATTTGAAGGTGCCTACGGTCGTGGCTCTGTAGATTTTATCAGTTTTTCTCTGAGGTAAATGATGGCCCAAATGCAGGGCAGCCGAGAACCGAACCAAGAAAGCAGAACTGCTTGCTAGAGTTTTCCAATGCCGTTTTTCATCTTAATCCTGGCAGTGGATCATATCTCTGTGCCTCCGTTCCCTCCTGCCAAATGGGCATAGCTAAATTTATCCGCTTCCCAGACCCCGGGGGATTGGGAGACTTAATTAGCTGACACTCATAAAGCTCTTGAAATCCTGGGGTGAATGGGACCAGAGAAGTTCAAACTGTTATTATCTTGTCATGTCTGGTTTGAAAGGAAGATTATCTATATCTATCTATCTATCTATCCCCATGCACCCATCTATCTATCTATCTATACACACCCAGCAATCTAGCTAGCTAGCTAGCCATACACATCTATCTATATCTATCTATTTTACATGATCTATTTATTATCTTATTTTATCTTCCTAATACACTCAATATCATCTAGCTAGGATTTTTTTTTTTCGTTGCACTCCTCACCATGGCGTGCTGATTAGATTTCAGATATAGGCATATTTATTCACACAGGTTTTTTTTTCATGCCACCTGGGATAGTTCACATTGGAGCTGATTGGATAATATTTGTTGAATAATTTATTTAATTCATTTCATGACTTATCAAAATAAATTATATGATTTTCCCGCTTCTGCTCACCTAACTTTTGTGCATACCCAGGGCGTTTATTCCTCTGCCAGTACATAAGTGAAGGAAGGCATTGGATACAACTCCTGTTACCTTTTATGAGAATTTTAGTGCATCAGCGCCTTGCTGTCAGCAAGAGATTGGACCCCATTGTGTGTAACATACATTGATCTATATAGTGCATATATACTCTACCCCATGAGGAATGCGGGTATATGACACAGAGCTCCAGGTAGTTAAGTGGATGCAATGTATGTAATAAGCTTCAATGCTGTGACAGACCTAATTGCATAGTTGTGATCATGCAGGACACTGTGCTAATGAATAGGACAGGTGTCGTAGCTTTTTCAAGTGAGGCTTATGGTTTTGCAATACTGGCTCAGAGAACACTATGAAATTTGAGGACCTCCTCTCTCCCCCCCCCCCCCCCCCCCCCCCCCGGCCCTTTGCAGAGCCAAACAATCAAGTCACTGGAGGTTGGGAGTATTCTGGAGATCAGCCCCTACTTGGATGTTTACTTTTCCTCTGCAATCAAATTGCGCGCACCCATTTTCCCCTTCGGGGCTGGTGGAACGCATCAGAGTCTAAGCTTTCCTCTGTGCTCACCAGAGCAGCAGCCCAGCCCAGATTTGCATCCAGTCCTCACCTAGGGCTGGCTAGGAGCCTGGCAGAGATAATCACATTCAGACCCTCGCAGCAGAACTTCCTTGGGCTTTCACAGGTGCGACCTCTGCCTAATGCAGGAGTTACAATGCTGAACAGGCTTCCATTGGGGGGCTGGCTAGCGATATTGATGCCCACCCACCCGCAAGGAGGGAGCACCTTGTTAAAATGCACACCACTAGCTCCTGAGCACAGCAGCCTGGCTGGGCTTCATTAAATCACAAAACCATTCCAGGGGACATTGTTTCAGAGAGGAAAGAAATTCATTCCTTTTCAGCAGCATGCTTGGTCGTTAGTCATACAGAGATTGAAGGTTTGGATAGGGTTCGGTGGAAGGCTTGGTTATATTTTGACACCAGCGTATAGAAACCCAGCTATTTTTGTCAAAAACAAGTCAGATTTATATTGCACATTCTTTGCGGGTAGGAATGATCTCTTATTATGTGTATGGGCAGTACCTGGCCCAATGTGGCTAAGGCCTCGAGTCGCTACCATAATATAAATAATTCGACCGTACAGGTCTCAATTCTGTTTTAAGGATCTGGCTACATGTGCATGTGCACCACTGCCCTCTGCTGGATGGAGTGAAAACTGCTCATCTGTGCATCAGAGGCCCTATATTGTTCATGGAGATTCTCTAGAGCCCTGCAAATCTGCGGATATCCACGCACCATTTTTGTGCATCGGACGCGGATATAAATTTTGTATCCGCACAGGGTTCTAAGAATCTCTGCCCCTGGCACTGGTGGGCAGCAAGGAAGTGCTTCACTCTCTTCTCAGACATTCCTTTGAGGTGCACACAGGACAGCAGGAAGCAACTGCATTTTATTATTGTACTGCCTCTGAGATGGTGAATGGGGACTGCTATGATGCAAGAAATCATAGTCCATCTCAAACAGGAACATAAGAACGGCCATATTGGGTCAGACCAAAGGTCCATCCAGCCCAGTATCCTGTCCTCTGACAGTGGCCAATGGCATGTGCCCCAAAAGGAATGAACAGACAGGTTATCATCAGGTGATCCATGCCCTGTCACCCAATCCCAGCTTCTGGCAAACAGAAGCTAGGGACACTTATTAAATAAAAGAACTACAAGCAATAAATACAAGCAGGCCTCCACACGGCTTGAGTCCCAGCTTCCTCTTATTTGTTAACCAGGGACCACGCTTGTCTGGAGCTCTACCTCAAACACAGAGATACTTAGTGGCTGACTAATGTACTGCAAGTAAACATCTCATGGCTGGGACTAGGAGGGAGGGCAACAAAAGGACTCCTCCCCTCCCCACCCCCAACCCATTCATCCCCCAAGCTTTTGTTTCTTGTGTGTAGTCTTGTTAAATGTAGTGAAAAACGCTGCTCCCTCTTAGCCACCCACGCACGCCTCTTAGGATTAAGCCTGGAGTCTGTTTATTCACCTAGCTCAGCTCCATTTTTAAAATCTACTGTCTCCAAAAGGGCTGTCTTAAAAAAAAAATTGTACAGCAAAAGGGGATAAAATTGCTCGTCAACAAAGGGGCCTATCCGCAGCCCATCAATAACATGCCAAAGGCCAAAACCTGCCTTTCAAAGAGGCTTCGCAGCCGCTGCTGCGCGCTTGGAGAGCAATTAAGGGACGTGAGCAACATGCTGATTATCCCACCGGTGACATTTCCACTGGCTCTTTGGGAAGGCGGGAGCGCTGAGATGAGGGAGATCAACACTCAGCCCAGGCCTGCGGAAGAGTGGCAGGACTGCAGGCTGCAGAGGGGCCAGGGGAGAGAAGCTCAGGACGGGAGGGAAGAAGAGAGGAGGAGAGGAGAGAGAGGAGAGAATAAGGATGAGGATTGTAAAAAAACAGGCAAACTAGAGGCCTAAGGAAACAGGCTCGGAGAATCATCAATTACTGGAGGAGACTATCTGGGAGGACTGAAATGGGAGTGGACCATCAGGAGGGCTAGCAGATCTCCAGAGGGCAGGGGAAACTGGGAGATTGGAATCGGACAATCCATTAGGGAGGGGGCATAGGGGTGGGGGAGGGATTGCAGGATCCCTGAGGCAGGTCAGGGGAATGGATCCTGGGGGGAGCCCAGATTGGGGGATTGGAAGATCCCTGAGGGAGAGGAAGGGGCTGATCAGAGGGTTGGAAGATCCTGGGAGGGAGGGGCAGATCAGGGGAATGATGGCTCCCTGAGAGAGTGGGAGGGGCAGATTGGGGGACTGGAGGTTTCCTGAGGGCGGGGGAAGGGCTGGTTGGAGGATCCCTAGGGCAGATCTCAAGTGGGGATGAAAGGTATCAGGGAGGGGAGACTGTCCATTTTTACAAATCAGAGCCCGGGGGCAACAAAGCCAATTGTTTTCTCAGCCATCTAGTAAAGACACGCACTCGCCGAGCAATGTATTGGGGAGAAACCCTTTGGCCCACCCCTGAGTCGTCGAGGGGGGCACAGGAAGGACTGGGGAGGAGAGAGAGCTGGTCAGACTTTATCTGAAGGGTCCACCTATAATGAGTTCATAAGCAGTTACCGAAGGATTAACCGACGTTATAAGCATGTTGCAGACAGGAGTGGTATACGTCAAGATGGCTCTGTACATCACTAGCAGGTGTCAGAGAGAGTTATAAGCATCCTTTTGACCTGCTGGACTCTAGAACAATTGATTATTCGTAGATGACAACAGCTCGCAATCATGTAGCAGCCCTTTGTACGCTGCTTACGAACATGCCCCTAAAAGTGACCGGTACGTGGAAAAGTACGTTTCTTTCCAGGGCAGCTACAGAATGGAGAGAGGAGTTCCACAGGGAGATTACAAGGGGGAGGTGGACTGGATAGGAAAGCCTGTGGCTGGAGAACAGTACAGGCTCAGTGGGGCTGCGGGTCCTTTAACCAGGCAATTTGACATCCAAACAGCCTTCTGAGTCAGGTAATGGGGACTGGACAGCACCCAATTTTATCTGGATCAGCTCCAGGAGCGTGGCCCCAACTCGCTGCAAAATGGTGCAGAGGGACTATAGCTGCTACTCCAGCCCATACACCGAGCAGGGGATGTGGCAGGTGGGCGAGTCGTGTGTCTGCATTGCAGACCTGTGCACTGACCCCAGGTTAGGAGATGGATTCCATCTCTCTAATCCCCTGTGCCCTAAATTGCCATAGTTCTCCAGCTCTGCTCTGTTGTCCTGATTCTCATCAGATGTGTTGAACAAAGCTGGTCGAGAATTTTTCCATCAACCTGTTTTTTATGGAAAATACTGAATCGCCGAAACTGAAACTGTTTGCAAAACAGAGTTTCAGACTCGAAAATGTTGCGGGGTGGGGGAGCAGGGCAAAGGTTTGGGAATTGTCAAAACATCAAGTGTTGACATTATTGAACTGGTAAGTTTCGATTTTTCAAGTTGACACAAATTTTTGTTTTGAAATTTTAGTAAATTTGAAATAAAAATGTTTTTTGTTTTTTTTAAAGACCAGAGATGGGAATGAAATGTTTCAAAATGATCTACACAAAATGTTTCAATTGATCCAAACTGAAAATGTTTTGCAACTTTTCATTGTGGGGAAATTTTCACCTCTTCGACTTTTCCTCCTATTTAGGACAGGAACATTTTTCAGTGATCACAGGATGGGAAAACCATTTCCCGCCCAGCTCCAACTTTGAATGCCTTTTCTTGCTTCCTTACCACTCACAGGTGCCCCTGGCTGTTTTCTTTCCATGCTTGGAAATGAGTACCTCCCATTTCCTGCTCAGGTTTGGAGAACGAGAGGCCTCATCTCTGGGGTCCCTCTCCCCTCGCACAGAGGAAGTAATCTTGGCTGATGATTTTCACAGCAGATGGAGACATACATTGTTGCGGTTTCAATAAGCCCCCAGCTGGCTCCAAGTCACCTCCAGATTTTGAATCTCCTGACACATTGAGGTGCTTAGACTTGGTGTCCTGCTCCAGGCCCTTCTCCATCTTAAACATCATCCTGGGGCAAATTCCTGGGTGATTGGACATTACTGGAAGTCAAAAGACTCAGCAAAAGAGAGGACCCACCAGGTGCTTTGGCTCATTTCCCCCAGCTAAAACAGTATCAATTCCTAGAGTATAATAGCCAGTGTTTTGTCCAGTCTGACTGTAAATGTCTCAGCTAGTGATGGAGCTTCCTCCGATTCCCCTGGGAGGTACACTCTCAGGAAGCTGCTTCTGAGATTCAGCCCCGGTTGCACCCAGATCCCTCCACATAACACAATTGCTCTCCCTCCCTGGAGTGTACTTGGGGACTGTTGTCCTGCCCCACCATTCACGTGCATCTTCAGTTCTTGTCATCTCTCCTTCTAAGGCCTTGTGTAGACTGGGACATGTCGCATCATTGTAGTTATACCAGTGTGAGTCCCCAGGGTAGACACCCTGCATTGGGGTAAGACAGGACCTACACCAGCGTGTAAGTTACCAAGGTAAACTGCACCAGTGTAAGCCCTGTTTTGCACCAGAGAAGTGGATCTGTTAGAGATTTGCAGGGGGTTAAATATTCCTCACCTAGAAAAACACTTATTGCCTCCAGCCTCTTCCTCATCTTTGTTACTTGTCAATGGCTTGGTAAATTCAGTGGATGAAATCCTGACCCCACTGAAATTAATGGGAATTTAGTCATTTACTTCAATGGAGCCAGGACTTCCCCAGATGCCTTTTTCATCTACACCCCCCTTTTGCCTTTGTGCATCCAAGGTGCAGTCCTATGTTACCATATAATCATAGAAATGTAGTTCGAAAGCTTTTCCTAATCTGTAACCTAAATCTCTCTTGCTGCAGATTTAGCCCATTACTTCTTGTCCTACCTTCAGTAGACATGGAGAACAATTGATCACTGGCTTCTTTATAACGGCCCTTAACATATTCGAAGACTGTTATTGGTTCCCCCCTCAGTCTTCTTTTTCCAAGACTAAACATGCCCAGTTTTTTTAACTTTTCCCCATAGGGCGGGTTTTCTAAACATTTTATCGTTTTTGTTGCTCTCCTCTGGATTCTCTCCAACTTGTCCACATCTTTAAGAGTAGGTTAGATAAATGTCTATCAGGGATGGTCTAGACAGTATTTGGTCCTGCCATGAGGGCAGGGGGCTGGACTCGATGACCTCTCGAGGTCCCTTCCAGCCCTAGAATCTATTAATCTATTAATCTTTCCTAACGTGGGGCAGCCAGAATTGGACACAGTGCTCCAGCTGAAGCCTCACCAGTGCTGAGTAAAGCAGGACAATTACCTCCCACGTCTTACATACGACACTCCTGTTAATACACCCCAGAATGATATTAGCCTTTTTTCACATCTGCATCACATTGTTGGCTCACATTCAATTTGTGATACCGTGTAACTCCCAGATCCTCTTCAGCAATACAACCACCTAGCCAGTCATTCCCCGGGTAGTAGGTGTGCATTTGATTTTTCCTTCCTATGTGTGGTACTTTGCACTTGTCTTTACTGAATTTCATTGTGTTGAATTCAGACCAATTCTCCAATTTGTCAAGGTCATTTTGAATTCTATTCCTGCCCTCCAAAGAGCTTGCAACCCCTCCCAGCTTGGTTTCATCTGCAAATTTTATAGGCCTACTCTCCACCCCATTATCCAAGTCATTAATGAAAATATTGAATAGTACCGGACCCAGGACTGACTCCCACATGGCCTCACTAGATATATCCCCCAGTTTGACAGCGAACCGTTGATAACCACTCTTGAATGAACTAATCAGTAACAGTGAGTGAGTAGGAAAATCCTAATTGCCCCTTCCTTAGGGAATTGGACCCTAATTAATAAGTGATGACTCATCACTAGTAATAGAAGAACAGATAACAAATGCTACATCTTTTCTGCAAAAAAATCAAATGAAACACATTTTTTTCATTTTGTTTAAAATCTCTGAATTTTTCAGTTTTTCAACAAAACAAAAAAAATTTGTTTTTCATTTTTTTCCTTAGTGCCTCTTCTTTTTTTCCCCTTTTAATGGAGAGAAAGTGTGTGTGGGAGCGGGGAGGGAGGGCAGACAAATGAAAAAAATGTAAAAATGTTGTGGGTTTCAGTCTTTTGTCCAAAAAAAAGGGGGGGGGGCAATTTTTGACCAAAACACTAATTTCCCATGGGGAAAATGTGTCATTTTTTCAATGAAAAAATGGTTTGAGAAAACATTTCAATCAGCCCTAACTGATATCATGATAATAATGATAACCAATATCTAGTTCCAAACACATGCTAGAAATTCCCTTACAATGAAAGCAAGTATGTGGGTGGGTGGGTGCACATGCATGTTTGTCTGCATGCGGATACGTGTACAGTATAAGTCCTCTCGAGTGGGACATCCACCCGAGCACTTCCTGTTCTCCAACCCAGGGAAGCTGGGGTACATCTGTGGGGTTTGCATGGGCAGGAGTCTATACTGGTGGCATTTCACCTTGTCTCTCTCTTTCCCTGGGCTGACAAAATATCAGTGAGAAAGGGCACTGCCTCACAAGGTAACCCTGGCTTGCAATTGCTTTGAAACGGCCCAGGAGAAAGGGAAGATTATGACGGTCCCACTCAGAGCCTGAAATACAGCCTCTAAACAGTGTGACAGGCAATGAGGGCTAGTTCGCTTTTTACCTGCTTGTCTCATCAGGGCGGCTTCCCTCCCTGTCACCCTTGCTATCTGTGTGGCATCTCCACCACACAGACGCCTGTAGCCTTTCATTTTATTTCAAGTGAATTTTGGAATGTGGTATCACACCACCCTGGGTTCGGCTCTGGTGGCTACAGTTTCAAGCTTAGAGTGAAAGTCACCCCTGCAACTTGTTTTAGAATTAGAGTCTCTAGGAACACAGACAGACCAAGGGTAGGATTCAGACCAAAGGTAGTGACCACTCAGACACTCACAATTACAAGGTCTAGTCTGTTTTACAAGTTTTATTAAAGTTACAATGAAAGTTATGTATCAGAGGGGTAGCCGTGTTAGTCTGGATCTGTAGAAGCGACAAAAAGTCCTGTGGCACCTTATAGACTAACAGACATATTGGAGCATAAGCTTTCGTGGGTGAATAAAACTCTATACAGACCTATGCACAAGTTACAAATATAGTTCTACTCACATCCTTAACAGCAGTGTTAGGGTCTGATGGGTCTCTCATGGTTTGATCATCAGTAAAGGGATGGTTCCTGCTGGAGTCTCTCTTAGGGAGCTCAATTTTCCCATTCTGGGCACCCCCTTTTTATAATGTGATTCTGTCTATACCTACATTCTGCGCATGTCCATAAGTGTCAACCCTCTTTTCTCTTCTTGGTCTGTGTCCCCTGGAAAGTTAAGGGACCCCAATTTTCTACAAGCTGTGTAAGTTCCCTTTATTTTCATTAGCATTGACGCACAACCTGTATCCCGTGGTTAAGTCATGTCGGAGACAGATGAGCCTTTACAGTATTTTTATGATCTAACATAAATCTTCTGGGTAATTTTGCACAATATTACCACTTGGAACCTCTTTTCCCATATTCCTAGGGCACTGGGTTATTTTCCGGTTACTTATGTCATCATTTCTTGTCTCCAAGGCCTAAAATAGCTACGCGAAAATCTTGCAGACCTCCACCTACAGGTTCTTGCATTTCAGATTGTCTTACTTATGTCTATTACTTGGTTCCTTTAGATACTGATCAATTTTATACTTTTATAATCCTACAAATTAACTTTAATTAACATACAATAAATATCCATCATATAACGTATTAATTAACTATAACATTGCACAATCAAGAAATAATAAACTAAAATAATTGGCTACACGCTTATACAAGCCCAGCGCTGAGCATGTGCTGTGATCATGAATAAACCCCACACTGGCAGTGACAGGGTCCTGGGGAAGCAGAGACCAATTAGCCTATTCTGTGGCACCTGGAGGAGAGGTGGGAAATTAAGAATTAAACCCAGCTGGGGAGAACCAGACTAGGTGGTTCCTATAAAGGAAGGACAAGAGGGGGAAGAGACCTAGGAGAGAGGTATGGGGGAATTTCTTCTCTTTGGGAGGGAGCTTGTACCCTGGGACCGTACCTGAAGGGAAAGGGCAGAAGGAGACTCCTAAGGAGAAGAGAGACTCTAGGGAAGAAGGCCTGTAGGTCAGTGGCTCAGGAGGAGCCGGGGGTGCAGGGAGAATGTCCTGGGAGGGAACGCTCTGTAACAGAGTGAAGAGGGATTCACCAGGACCGGCGAGGGGGGATGGAGAGTCTGTGGGGGACTGAGCCCTGGGCGTGCTCTGGGGGAGTTTTGGTTCCTGTCAGCTGTTACCCTGGAAGGGCTCAGCCACTGAAGGGTGGCCTGGTTGCAGGGCCAAGTCACTGTACAGGCCTCTGTAGTCTGGAGGAGGGAGAAGCCGTGGGGCTGAAGTGCTGGGTCTCATGGTGAGGAGGTGCTCTGGGATGGGGAGACCAGGAGAGTGCCCTCAGGGACAGTAATGCAGGGAAGAGGGTCTAGTGCTGAAAAGGACACTAACACCAGCATGCTGCATTAAGCAGCATCAAAGGGGGAGGGATAGCTCAGTGGTTTGAGCATTGGCCTGCTAAACCCAGGGTTGTGAGTTCAATCCTTGAGGGGGCCATTTAGGGATCTGGGGCAAAAATCTGTCAGGGGACAGTACTTGGTCCTGCATAATGAAGGCAGCGGACTGGACTCGATGACCTTCAAGGTCCTTCCAGTTCTACAAGATAAGCATATCTCCATATATTATTATATTATTAAGGCACATAAGCCCCCAGGGAATGCTTGGGTCTAGTTGCATAGATAATAATGCCCCGTGCATACTGTGCCTCATCAGCTGGGCACAAACACAAGCAGGAGGGCCCAATGCAGATCGTGCCATGGACCTGACGTGCAAGGACCCAATATAGACTGTGCTGAATTGCAAGGACACTAATGCATGTGTCAGGGTGCCATGCAGACTGGGCCTGTAGACTCAGTGGCATGAGGGCGTGGCATGGAGCTCATGTAGCCACGAGGATCCATGCCAAAGAGTGTGCTGTGGAGAGCAATGCCAGGCTAACCATTCAAAGCTACATTGCGACCTGAGCGTTGGCCCTGAGGGACAATGCAATGCGTTTAAACCCTTAACACATAGCTGCACGTTATACTTCTATTTCACAGATTTGTGGGTGGGTACGGCGGCACGTATCCACACGGGCTTTGCAAAACCATCCGAGAGACCCAAACCCTGGTGACTGCAGAGCAGCTTCTTGTCTCTCAGAAAGAATATTTATAATAAAACCAATCTTGCTAGCTAAACATGGGGAATAACTCAGCAAGCGGGTCTGAAGAGACGGATCAATGAATGTTCCGAGGAATCCCCTACAGGCCCAGAAGGATATGTTAACAGGGCATTTCAGATGTGACAGGAGGCACACAATGTAAAACAGAAGGCAAGATGGCTAAAAGCAGCTTTCTCACCCTCTATAACTGCACACAGAGGCAGATCCACCACCCGGTGAAGCCGATGGGCCACACTAGGCTCCAGCCTGTCGAGCGCAGCTGGTCAGAAAATGTCGACGGAAAAATATTTTTTGAGGGGGAAAATGGTAATAAAAATGTTTGAACTGTTTTGTGACCATGGAGGTTTGTTTTCCAGCCAGCTGTCGGCACGAAGGTGCTTTCCAGACCAGGACATAGATACTTCCCCCTTTATGGGGAGATTTGCGGTGAGACAATGGTAAATTAGGCACCCAACTCCTGTTGTCTTGCAATGGGAACTAGGCACCTGCTATTTATGCCTTTTGAAAATCTCTCTCTTAGGCCAAGGATTTCAAAAATAAGAGTCTAAAAGTTAGACTACTAAGTCCACATTTAGGCTCCTAAATAGGTGGCCTGATTTTTCACAAGCAGTGAGCATGTAAGGCAGGATTTTCAAAGGTGCCTAAGTAATTTGGAAGCACAAGTCCTAATGGAATTTTTGCACCTAATTCACTTGGGTATCTTTTGAATATACCACTCCCAGCCCCTCCTGTGGAAGTCAATTGGCATTGCTGGGTTCTCTGCACTTCTAAAAACTGGGCCTCTGATTTAGGAACTGAAATAATGATTTAGGAGCCCAACTTTAGTCTCCTATGATTGAAAAACGAGGCCTTAATTTTTTTTTTCCCCGACAGCCAGGCTACCTAATGGCCATGTTTTCTTTATCAGCAGGTTTGTTTTCTGTTAGCGCAAGCAGAGAGATGGGAAGCGAAAGAGACAGCTGCTCCAAAGAGACAGACACACTGACTGTTCCTGACAAGGATGCTGCAATCTGACTAACTAGAGCTCAGACGCACGCATAATCCTTAGGAAGATTCATCTCGGTACTCCCAACGGACTGTGACGAGGGCCCTTGAAGGGGTAATTAAAATGTATTGGCAACTGCACCCGTTTAGAAGGGAGTATGCTGGTAAGTCTTGCTGATATGTTTATGGGGCAGGGAGCAAAGAGGGATGGGGCAGCAGAGAAAGAAAGAAGTAGTGGGGAGAGGGAAGAAGAGAAGGAGGAACTGGAATGGGTTACCTAGGGAGGTGGTAGAATCTCCTTCCTTAGAGGTTTTTAATGTCAGTCTTGACAAAGCCCTGGCTGGGATGATTTAGTTGGGGTTGGTCCTGCTTTGAGCAGGGGGTTGGACTAGATGACCTCCTGAGGTCCCTTCCAACCCTGAGATTCTATGATTCTATGAGGAAGAGGGAAAAGAGAAAAGAGAGAGGCACTCCTATGAGAAACAGAAATCAGGCAAGGGGGAAATCTGGAAACATGCTTCCTGTTGGATCTGTTCTATCTCCTCTCCTGACCCCGGTGCTCACATGTGGCCAGTCGCTGCTGCGCTCTCACACCCACTGATGGAAACTCCAGGGGGTGTCCCTAAGTGCTCCAGACACCGGATCAGGCGCTCAGCTGGTGTAAATTGGCGTCAGTTCGTTAAAGTCCATGTGGCGCTATACTGAATTATGCCGATTTACATCCTCTGAGGATCTGTCCCCATGACACTTATTGTCAGCCGCTGGGCTCTTCACACTTGCAGCTGTAACGTGCAGTTTCTTGTCCTCTGGTTTGTCTGTCTGTGAAACAGACACAAAGGGGCACATTCTCCTCTCTTACTTACACCACAAAATCCAGAGCATCTCAGCTGAAGACAGAGTTATTCTGGATTTACACCCACTCTAGTGAGAGTAGGATCTGGCCCCATAAACCCCCATAAACCAAAAAGAGATCTGTATTTTGATAAAAACTTTTGCCTAGGAACTTGACGTTCCTTAGCCAGCTGAGAATGCCAAGGTCTTTGCGATCAAATTCTGTGCTGTATAAACTGGTGGCAGCTCTACAGACTCCAATGGAGCTGTGCTGCTTATGCCAGCGGAGAACGGAGTATGGCCAGAGTTCGATCATCAGACAGAACAGCAGAAGGATCCCCTAGATGGCAGTGAGAGAGCTCCAGACCTCTGAGTAGGGTAGGAGGGCAAGAGAGAGAAGAAACCCTTTGTGTAGAATTCAGGACTGGCCCCGCCACCCCAAGGGCAAGGAACAGCACTGGGTAGTTAGCCAGGTACATGCTCAAGTGGATTTGCCTTCCTGAGAGGCATCAAGGAATGGAGGCAGGAGTAGGGGAGGTCTAGAAATCCTGAGTCCCATTGTCATAGGGTCAAGTCTGCCCTTCATCCCCGGACCCTGATGAACAGAGGGCCATGCAGTCTGCTTTGTGTGGGTGTTTCAGACAAGAACTCCTGTCTGCTCCATAAGGAGATTACAGACGCTCCTGATACTTCTTGTCACAATGGGGATGGGAATGATGGTTCCCTGTGTGTTTTGCCAACAATTGACCCCCGCCCCCCGCCACGCACTAGTGATGCATGTCCAACTGGCTACCTCCTTCCACCCCAGAGGTGGCTGCATGTCAGTGGGGCTGCATGTGTATATATGTAAAAAGCACTCTAGAAGCGTAAGCTATTAGCACACTGCGGTCCTCCATGTCCTACAGCAGGGGTTTTCAACCCTTTTTTGTTTGCAGACTCTGCAAAATTTCAAATGGAGGTGCAGATTTCTTTGGAAATCTTAGACACAGTCTGTGGATCCCCAGGGGTCTGCGGACCGTGGGGTGGAAACCACACTGTGCTACCGGCTGGGATTCCCTGGGACTGGAGTGGTTCATTCTCCAAGCAGCCTGAGGCTGAGCTGAGCCAATAATTCAAATCGTTCTTGCAAATGTTTCTGTCTCAGTAGTTTTGATGGCAAAGAGCCTCCTGCGAGTACCCAACCTTCTTACTGGGGTGGCTGGCTGGGATCCGTGAGTTAAGCCACGTGGTATTGTTCCTGTTCCCTGATTGTCGGAGCATGCAAGCATGCCTGGTGTGAATGCTGTCACATTGGCTTTCTGCAAACACTGGCCCGTGTGCTTCTGAATCCTGCTCCCCACCAATGTCCGTGCCAGGACACTTGGCCCTGTGGACATTCGCGGGACGCGAGCTCTAGAGAGTTGAGTGTAACTGAAGCAAAGTCCTTTAAGAATGCGGGTGGATATTTGCTGGAGTTTGCCCAGCTGCGGGCAGAGACATCACCGCTATGGAAACAGGATTCCCATTAGAGCTGGACGATATTTTTTTTGGACAAATTGTTTTTCATTGAAAAATGCATTTTTTGGGGTGGGGGGCAAAGCTATAAATTGAATTTGAGTCAAATTCAGCAAATAGTGTTTGAGGTTTTTTTTTTAAAGGATTTTCAATGTTTTGTGGAGACTTTTTTTATTCAAAACGGCGTTTCAATTTCATGTTTGGCCAGGTTTTTTTTAAAAAAACAACAGGGTGAAAACACCCCAAATGTCTGAATTGAAATGAAACACACACACACCCCCAAATCAAGTCAATTCAATGCATTTTGGTCAATTCAAAAGGAAATCTTTTTTTGTGGTTTTCAATTTGACGACAAATGTTGAAGTCATTTTGTTTCAAATCAAACCGCAATTTTGGGGGGATTTTTTTTGGTTCGGGCCCTGAACTGAAAAACCCATTATTCACTCAGCTCTAATTCTCATAGACTTCTCCCCCTTTATCTCCCAGATTTCTGTCCTTTAGCTGCTACAGAAGGGAGTTGTGGGGTATATACCTTCCCCTAAAAACTGCACCGTAATCACAAGAGAAAGCCAAAGACTAGAGAGAGAGGCACAGATCTGCTGTGCCTCTCTACCCTCCAATGTTCCTCGGCCTCAGCAGAGAGCACAGAAGGAAGAAGGATCTGAAAAGGAGAATAGAGGCTGAAATACCCATTGAGTGAACTTCTGCTTTCTATTAAACCCATGAAAAACAAAAGCCACTCCATTGATTCAAGGGGAGTTGCTCTCAATTGACAGTGGTGTAAATGAAAGTGAGTCTGGCCCAGTAGGTAGACTCATAGACTTTAAGGTCAGAAGGGACCATTATGATCATCTAGTCTGCACAATGCAGGCCACAGAATCTCACCCACCCACTCCTGCAATAATCCTCTCACCTATGTCTCAGCTACTGAAGTCCTCAAATCATGGTTTAAAGACTTCAAGATGCAGAGAATCCTCCAGCAAGTGACCCGTGCCCCGTGCTGCAGAGGAAGACGAAAAACCTCCAGGGTCTCTGCCAATCTGCCCTGGAGGAAAATTCCTTCCCTAGGAGCCTGATTCTGACCCTCTAAGGGGGTGCACCCCACCCTTTGGGGACCTCTGGGCTAAATAGATGAGACAGACAAAGAGGTGGAAACAAGGGTCGGATTGTAAAATATCTCAGCATCCAGTGTGCAGTTCCTTCAGACATCAGGCCGCTTATTTGAGTGCCTAAAAGGGAACTAAGCTTTTGTGAAAACTCTGACCCGACGGGACTTGCCTGAGGACACACAGGGAGTCCGTGGCAGAATCACACCCCCATCGCCCGAGTACTAGGGCAGTGCCTTGTCCTCAAGCCCTGCCTTCTGCTTCAAGGTTCCCTGAGACCGGGTGAAATGATGTTGTATCCCTCCATTTCTCCCTCTTTCTTTGTTCCCCAAACATCCCTCTCTTCCCCTCCCCTCAGATCCCAGATCCCTCCATCCTCCTGGCTCTGAGCAGCTCTTTGACTTTTCCATCAGTAACTCTAAAGAGCATGTTTGAACCAGGCCGGTCTCCCCGCTTCCCCACCACCCAGCTCCAAAGCAGGCAGAGCTCATCGGTCACAGCCGCTCAGGAAATAGCTGGTGTTTTGTTGTCAGGATGATAATAACATTGCCGTTGTGAATGGGCTGCTGCAGGCTTGACCCAGGACACCTGCAGGGTCTGTTTAATTGCATTTAATGACAACTCCCGTACAGAGATGCAGTGCCAGAGAGATTTATTTTCCGTCGCATTGGCAAAACACAACAGCTCAAAATATAATTTGCACTGAGCATTCCCCCCGTCTCTCCTTAAATCATTTTAATAAATAACAAATCAGGTAAAGTGGGCACCATCAGTCTGAAGTGGGGGGAAGATTTAACTCAGAGGAAATAACAGCAGTAAGGCCATGCTGTTCGTGCCACCACCCCCGGGGTCTGCTATATAGGAAATACGGTTTGTTTAATTTACAGCCTGGAAGCGCAGCTGGGGACCTCTCCAGGAAAAGCCAGCCTCTTCCAAGATCGCTTGCGGCTAAGCTCCTCGATCCCCATTCTCTCTGCCTGGGCCGTTTCCAGCGTGCTCGCAGCCCAGCTTAGATCCTGTCTATATCTGCGGCGAGTTTCAAGGGAAGCTATGGTGGACTCCAGTGCCATTGCTTGCAACAGGTGCAATCTGTAGAGAGGTAATTGTTCCTAAATTAGTATTTACTTACTGCACACTGATTGGCTGATGCTCACTGTCCCCTGAGCCAATTAGATAAGCATATCAGGGTTTATTTCCCCCCACCCTATTAAATTCTGAATGAGCCGGCTTCTGACTGCTTGCAACGTGACCTTTTTTTCCCTAAACATGTGCGTGAATTCAGCAGCCTGATTCGCCGGCAGTGATTCCATTTGGGATCGAATTAAGGTGGGATTTCTGATTGGTTCCCAGTCTGACTTGAAGAGGGATTCCCCTGCTACCCTGCCTTCTTTGAGTCCCAGTCAAGGATCAGTTTTATCTTCAGGTGCCTAGATCTAGCGCTGGCCCTCAGTGCAGGGGTGAATTTCACCAAGTGGCAACAACCAATCAACCAAAACAAAATCTTCCAGGGCTCAATTACCCTAGATCAGTATTTCTCTGTTTGGCGATCCCCTTATATGAAGTCAACAATTTTCATGACCCCCCCTGATATGCTTGATCTCAAAGGGGAAGGGTGTGCGAGGAATGGAGGAGCAAGATTTTCTTTGCTTTAGATTGCAATAAAATTTTCCATGCCTCACAACCTGCCCACCTTCCCCCGTTGCCTTTTATAATCCCACCTGGCGTTGTGACTAGAGATGGGAGGGAAAGGGTATTCCCAATTTTTGCCAATATTTTCAAGAGTTTGAAAACATTCCAAATCATAGTATTGAAACCAACCAAATCAAAGTTGAAATCTCAAATTTTTTGGTGACCTGGGGAAAAAATTGTTGTAGGGCCGTTGAAGCATTTTGCTTTGATTTTTGACTTTTGTTCAACTTTTTAAAATTTAATTCGACTACATTTCTAAACAATGGCCATTTTGAATGGACAAACCAGGCATTTTTTGTTTTGAAAATGCCAGAACAAAGCATCCTGGTTTGTTTGTTTTTTAATTCCATCATTTTTTGAAGTTGGAAAAGCCTTAAAACTGACCCAAATTCACAGACAGTTTCCATTTTGACAAATCTGCATTTTTTTTTTAACAAGAGTATTTTTGGTCAAAAGATTCCTGACCAGCTCTAATTATGGAGATCCCTTCCCATCCCCGGCCAGTTGAAAAGCACAGCCTGACTTTTGAGAGCGTCTTCGAAGAGTTTTCTCTTCCCCTCTTCAAGTCACTTGGCTTGAAAGCTAGGCACAAGCCTAACACACACGGCTGTGGGTTTTGTCCTTATTCTGTCAAACACCCATTAATTTAAAAGGGAATTTGTGCTTAAAAGGGGGGGGGCATATTCTAATGATCTTATGCTGAATGGCTATTAGCCAGGCTGGGCAGGGATGGTGTCCCTAGCTTCTGTTTGCCAGAAGCTGGAAATGAACGACAGGGAAAGGATCACTTGATGATTCCCTGTTCTGTTCATTCCCTCTAGGGCACCTGGCATTGGCCACTGTCTGAAGACAGGACACTGGGCTAGATGGACCTTTGGTCTGACCCAGTATGGCCGCTCTTATGTTCTATGAATAATACTTTACTCCTTCACGATTATTATTTTTTATCTGTATTGCTCTAGTGTCTAGGAAACCCCAATCATGGACCCGGATCCCATTGTGCGAGGTGCCGAACAGACGCCGAACAAAAAGAGTTTACAATCTAAGGGGGTCTGCCTATCCTGTCATTACAGGGTGTGGTTACAGCTCGAGGAGATACATCTGAGCTAGCTTTCATCTAGCTCATTTGGGTACTGGAGCAACGAAGTACCTCAGCTGGGTTTGTACACCTCTCACTGAAGGACACGCTACTGGGCTTCCCTGCTCTGGGGCCCGAGCTGGCAAGCTTAAAAGCTAGCTCAGGCTGCCTGCTCCGGCGGCAGTCACACCCGGTGATCGCACCGTAAACGTACCCTTTGTGTGAGACAAAAGACGACAAGGGGATATGAAATTGATGGGGCATTTTGCAGAGTGAGGTGCGGCGTGATGTGAGTAAGGGTAGCTGCACTGGCCTTAAGGAAGCCCTCTGGCTTTTCCCCAATGCTCCATTTCACACGCATGTATCGTTCGTTGACTGCTGCCTCCAATGGGACTTTGGGTGGTTGAGAGAAATTGGCCTTTCCAGCCATAGAATAAGCACCCAGCCATGCACTCCCTGCTCTGTTTGGTTCAGGTCTGTCTCTCAGGCACTAGCCGGCTGCTCCCTCTGAAGTCACCTGCGTAGGTCAGGGCAGAACTGAGCCTGTTTCCTAGTCTTCAGTATTATTATTTCCTAGTCTTCAGTAGCAGCATGTGAAACAAAGAGAGGAGGCCGTTTCAGTCGCAAAATCCAGGTAATAACCAGCATCTGGTGAGGTCATTACATCAAGCTGGTGTCGAGTAACACCTGGACAGCAGCTCCAGCCCGTCACCTGGACAATGCAGGCAGACTATTCTCACTATTAAATAAGCGACAAAGGGTCCTGTGGCACCTTACAGACTAACAGAGGTATTGAAGCATAAGCTTTCGTGGGTCAATACCCACTTCTTCGCTTGCCTCCGAAGAAGTGGGTATTGACCCACGAAAGCTTATGCTTCAATACCTCTGTTAGTCTATAAGGTGCCACAGGACCCTTTGTCGCTTCTGCAGATCCAGACTAACACGGCTACCCCTCTGATACTTGAGACTATTAAATAAGACCACCTGGACGTCGCCCGATATCTTTATCAGCTCTAGCCATTTGCAAACACTCGTGCTACCCGGGCTAGCACAAACTCCCAGATTAAAATGTCCATCTGGAGTCAGACTCAAAAGTCCATAGACAGCACATGGGGAAAAAGCGAGTTCAGTGCCTGGGTTGTTTGCTTGTTTAAGGGCGTGACCTTTCTCAGCACCAGCAAACTGACTCGTCCCTGAGAGAACATTTCCTCCTCCCCCGGGGAGAGTCTGTAACGGACTCGGCTTTGCAAAGCTAAGGCCAGAGCAGCCTGGGTTTGCTGGATGAGGGGAGATGACAAAAAATGTGAACCTGCTCTTGTTAACTGTGTTCACGCAGGGACAGCCGAAGATCAGACCGAAGGGAAGAACGACGCAGGGTAGATGCCTCCACCTGAGCTTTCCATGGCTCAGGTACGTCCGCCTCAGCCTCGCCCCAAGGGCAGAATAGCTGTAGGCCTTGCCTTATGGGTTGCTATTGCTCCATCACATGCTATCCGAGAGATGTGCAAGACGTTAAGAGAAGAGAGCTGGGAGGTGGAAGCGACGCTGAACCAGGAGAGAAATGACGATCGCGCTCAGAAGGTCCAGGGAAGACGAGGGGGAGGAAAGAACATCACTAGTAAGCAAGCCACAATAATTTCACTCACTCAGGAGGCTTAGGCTGGATTCAAGGAGACTCCAGGAAACGCCAGTGCTCCCATTATCTTGGTTTTCTCTTCTCTGCGTGACTGCTCCCTTCTAGCGTTCCCAAATACGTATTGCAGTGACTCACTTCAGTCAGCCTGGGACACAGCCAGGAGATGGGCAAGTTGACAATGCTTTTTGCACAGCAGTGCAGCACCAGGAGATGCTGGGGGTGGAGGGGCTACGTGAGCAGGAGGTCCTGCCGAGTCCCCGTGTGCTTGAAACCATGTGATCTGCATCCTCCTAGGAGGTGTGGTCCCCTCGCTGAGTCTCAGTGAACAACCCCCTGACGTGGGATAGACCCACAGAGGGCACGGGCCCACAGAGGGCAGGATCTGGGGCCTGGAGGAGGCGGACGAGGTGGGAAAAGGTAACAGAAGAGAAAACTAAAGAGCATTTCCCTAAGGCGTTAGGAAGACACGCTGACACTCATGGTTTGGCTCTGTGTGGAAGACTAGTGATTTTGTTGTTCTGACTTATAAAAGTGACAACAAATCATAGCCTGCCATACAGCACGGACCCCGGCTGCCCACCGACAGGACACGCCTCCATACAGCACAAACCCAGCCACCAAACGGCCCGAACCCCGACCGCCCATCAGCAGGACACGCCGCTGGACAGTCCCAGTCCCATGGTAACTTCAGCAGGACTCTCGTGCTGAAAATTAACCTTAGGCTTAAGTGCTTCAGTGGATCTGGGCTTTAGACCCTAAACTCTCCAGGGCAGGGATTGTGAGTTCTTCTAAGACCCTGCTCCTGTTCCCCGGGAAGTCAGTGGGAGTTTTGCCAATGGCAGCAGGAGTAGCTTGGTAAAGCACTGTGTGCATTTACTTCTCTGCACTAAGGAGTTCTACTCCTGTTATTGCCAATAACATTTCGCTCTCACCTTCCATTCACAGCATTTGGAAAAGGAAGGGCAGCATCCTCATCCCCACTTGCAGATGGGGAAAGGTGAAGTGATGTGGCCAAGGCCCCACAGCAAGTCAGTGGCACAGCTGGGACTAGAACCCCTAAGAACAAAGAGCTGCTGGGTGCTGAAGTCTTTGGAAAATCTGGGTCTTATCTAGGTGCCTAACTGGGCACTGAGCTCTGGCTGTGATAGGGTCTCTCTCTACTTGCTAATGCCAGGCGCTGACTCCTCCAGCCATGGGCAGAGAAGGCCTGGCAGACCCTGTTACGCTGGCCCTTAATGTCTATTGAGGTTTTGAAAACCTAAAAGATAGAGGCTACAAATGTTAATAGCACCTAAGTGACTTAGGAGCCTAAGTCCCATTGACTTTCTATGAGACTTAGGAGCTATTGAAAATGTTACCCTACAAATATAGATACCTTTGCAGCTTTTATAGGGAACCGATACAGCCTGTAGGAAAGGACAAAAGAAGTCCATTGATCTCTTAATCCCTGTCTTTAAGGTTCTGCATTCCCAGCAGCCATAGTCCATAACTCCAGGCCATCGGGGGTTCCCATGTTTCTGTGTGTGTGGTTGGTACTGAATGGAAAGCATTCTCTAGCACTTAGAACACAAGATTGGAACTCAGGACTCCTGGGTTCTATTTCCAGTTCTGACACTGACTTGCTGTGTGACCTTGGAGAGCAGGTCTCTCCCCTTGCCTGTGTCTCTGTTTCCCTATCTGTAAACTAAAGATAACAATTTCCACCTCTTACAGTAATGACGTCACATGTGCTGCTATCTAGCTAAATACGTCTCCGTCCCTCATCACTGTAACACCTGAGCACCTCACAATCATTAATAAATTGATCCTCACAGCCCCAGGAGTGGTATCTACAGACAGATAATAGCACAGGGTAGACTGAGTGCTTCGCCTAAGGACACACACTGGAAGATGGTAGCTGAACCAGGGACTCGTTGCATCTCAGTCTGGTACACTGTCCTCTACACCATTCTCCCTTCCACCCACTAATCGGTCCTTCCTGTTTGTGGAGGGTTGGGGTCTGTGATCCTCAGCTGAAAGGCTTCTTACCCATTGCTATTATTGTCCTGGATGGGCAGTGAGATGGAAGCTGGAGCAACATTTACACCAGGAAACCCAGTGCCGAAGAAATTCAACAGCTCCACAACTCAGCAGCCTGTGATGATGCACAAAAGGACAGGCCTGTTCCCGATTGCCCACCCGCCGAGTGCAACACTCACTCCAGTCGTGAGAAATTAAGTCTGCAAAAATTCAGAGGGCAGCCGCACAGCCGCTAATGTCCAAAATTGCCAGGCTTACGCCTAATGGAAAGGAAACAACATTCATTTAGCGTTAGTCAACGTGCCTCTCCATCTCCCTTGTCTGCCGCTGGCTGATCAAAAACCCTTCTCCCCAGGTAGCTGTGGCCTCAGTGCCCTATTTAAGCAGAGGGAATAATGTCATCGCAAGCCTTAATGATTAAAGTAGTTATAGGACAAAAGCCCCTGTGGTGAGCTGGATATTGGGTCACTGTCCCTGCTAATGTCACACTGCCATTTCTTGGTATTTTTAGAATTCTCCCCTTTGTAGAGCAAATTTATTCTTCAGCTGCTTAAAAGCACAGGGGATGTTGTCCTCTAACAGCCTAGTAGCAACAGGCTGGATTCCTCCGGCTCGTGGCAATTGGCCATGCCCCTGAAAGCCGCTTGGGGATTGAGATTATGAACTAAAGAAAAACCTGACAGCAACCCCAGAGCCAAACTGTGGGGCCGTTCTCAGCCAGACCCAGTCATCAGCACCAGCTGTTCACACTAGAACCAGCTGAATACAAAGACTTGGGATAAAACTGCCAAACGTGTCCAAGTGACATAGGAGCCCATTTTCAAAAGTGATGTAGGCTCTTAAAATGCCTAACTGAAAGCCAAAGGATTTAGGCTCCTAAATCATTTAGAAGTTTTTGGAAATTTGACCCCAGATGCAAACCCCTCCACACTTTGGGGAAAGCAGAATGGAAATGAGGGGTTCCAGACCCATGATCGTACCATGTCACCATGGTTCTGAATCAGACATCCAACCCCTTTTATTATCTATTTAGGGTAGCAACCAGAGGCCCCACCATGGATCCAGACTCCAGCACACTGGGTGCTCTGCATACAAAGAGTGAGACACAGGCTCTACCCACAGAGAGCTGGAAGTCTTAATAGACAAGGCATAGATTATTATCCCCATGTTGCAGGTGGGGAGCCAACGCCCAGCGGGATTAAGTGATGTTCCCAAGGTTGCACACAGACTCTATGGCAGAGATGGGAACTGAACACAGATCTAAGTGCCACTTCAGTGCCTTAACCACAAGGACAGCCCTCCGTTTGCTTTTCAGAGCGCTGTCTTTATTCCAATGCAGGCGATTGCATAACCTCTCCAGCAGCCAGTACTGGGTAATTCAGCTTGTCTGAAAGGGATCATGAATCGGCAATATAGAGAAAAATTAACCCTCCTGGCACACAGCCCTGACGAAATGTATCATTTTCACCTTTTCTTCATCCCCTCCAGTATCTGATTTCCCGGGACATTCGCAGAGCACTGCATAGGGTTTTCTCTGCACCAGCTCCCAACGCCTTAATGAGCATCTCTTAGGCAGCGCTTTGCAAGCATCCTACCTGCCAGGGGCAGGACAACTCAGACCGCAGAGCCTTCGGTTAAGTCAGTGGTTCAGATCCGCCCCTTGCCAGCCATGGACACGAAAGTTGCTGCTGAAGGCTGTTTGGTAGCTGGCAGAAATGAGACGATCGCATCAAACCTGTCCTAGGAAGTTACAAACTGTCTAGGGTACGTGAAGCCTCATCCCACACACGGAGCTTAATTTGTGCCAGGGGTGAGCCCCAGCACCTCTGGGCCTGGCAGTTCAGAGCCCCGGCACCTCCAGGCCTGGCAGTTCAGAGCCCCGGCACCTCCGGGCCTGGCAGTTCAGAGCCCCGGCACCTCCGGGCCTGGCAGTTCATAGCCCCGGCACCTCTGGGCCTGGCAGTTCAAAGCCCCGGCACCTCCGGGCCTGGCCGTTCAGAGCCCCGGTACCTCTGGGCCTGGCCATTCAGAGCCCCGGCACCTCTGTATGAAAGCACTCGCCTCGGGGCGCACGGCTGGCAGGGGCGCAAACCCTGCAGCCAGGGGCGCCCACTCCTCCCCCGCCGCTAAAGCCCGCCCCGGCTTACCTGCAGGAGGTCCGCCGGTCTCTTTGGAGAAGGTACCTCCGCCAAATTGCCGCCAAAGCCGCGGGACCGGCGGACCTCCCACAGGCAAGCAGAAGCGGCTTCGGCGGCAATTCAGCGGAGGGTATTATTAGCAGCCGCCGAAGCCGCTTCCGCCCTGCCGCCGAAGCCGCTTCCGCTTGCCTGCGGGAGGTCCGGCGGTCCCGCGGCATCGGCGGCAATTCGGCGGAGGGTGCCTTCCTCCAAAGAGACCGGTGGACATCCTGCAGGTAAGCGGAAGCGGCTTCGGCAGCTGCTAATGATACCCTCCGCCAAATTGCCGCCGAAGCCGCTTCCGCTTACCTGCGGGAGGGCCGCCGGTCCCGCGGCTTCGGTGGCAATTTGGCGGAGGGGAGAGCCACTAGGAATTTCTGCGCCCCTGCCTCGGGAGCAAAAATTCCTAGCTACGGCTCTGCCTTGGCCGCAAGGTCAGCACTGATTCGTCCTGGATCTTTTTGAAGGAGGGGTGCTTGTCCAAGTGATGCAGGAGGTACAGAGTTCATTGACAACAGACCTCCACAACACAAAGCACGCCCACCAAGAAAGCCCTCTGCCCCTGAACCATAGCTAGGCTAAAGAGGCGGCTCATCTCAGAGAGGCAAAGGCATTGCACTTGCTTACACCACGGCCAATTTTGACCCCTGGCTGCTGCTTCTGGAATCAGAAGCCGCGGAAGTGGCTCCTTGTGTCTTTCCCAAGGAGATTTGCTCACACTTTCCTGGGCCAGGTGCCATTCACTGGCTGTCCCCTTCCCTCATGGCTGGGAAGTCCCAGCCCAGCAGAAGTGGGAGCTGTGGCATTCAGAACCTTCTCTGATGACCAGAGGGCAGAAATGTCCTTTGTCAGTGTAACAAGGTAGTGGCCTCTTATGGCCAGAGGAATAATCACCCTGTTCATGGGTCCAGGGAAAGTGGATGAAGGCCTCACAGCAGTCATTTGGAGAGAGGAAGTTGGTCCTGGGGATGAGTCAGTGTCTGGCAGAGGAAAGATGTAGGAAACCCCCTGGTCATTGTTCCTTCAAGGGCCCAGAACCAGGAGCCCTGTAGACTTCAGTAGCTCAACCAGAGGTTACAGGAGTGGGTGGGGGCAGTTCTGTGGCCTGCAGCGTGCAGGAGGTCAGACTAGATGATCATGATGGTCCCTTCTGGCCTTAAGGTCTAGGAATCTAGGCGTGGGCAGGGCAAGGCTCCCCTCTTTCCCAGTCATGCACAGACAGGTGTTCGGGGTTATTAGATCCACCTGGGAAGGATTAAGAGACTGATTAAATGAATAGGCATGGGAGGCTCCAAGCCCCTGCATGGAGGGGAGAGAACCAGCTCCAGGAAAGAAAGCTGTGCAAACAATCCCTGATTTTGAGGGGTTCAGCTACAGTCCAGAGAGGCAAGAACTTAAAGCCCCGGTCCCAGGAATCAGGATTGTGGGACCCTAGACAAGAGGGGTTGAGCCACAGGATGGGGAGGCAGGACCGAAAGCAGAACACACAGGTCCCAGCGAGGAGAGATGTGAATCTCCATCTCTAGAGATATTTAAGAGTAGGTTAGATAAATGTCTATCAGGGATGGTCTAGACAGTACTTGGTCCTGCCATGAGGGCAGGGGGCTGGACTCGATGACCTCTCGAGGTCCCTTCCAGCCCTAGAATCTATGAATCTATGAAACCCCTGCCCCTGAGGGAAGAGTGTACAGACTAAGGAGGCGTGAACTGGGAATGCACAGGCCCCATGAGGGCGGGCTGTGAAACCTTGAAAATAAAAGGGGAAGTGAGTCATTTCAATAAATTATACCCCACCCTCCCTTAGGGGAATACTGTTTTAAAGACTCTGAGTGTATGTGAATTATTTTGGGACTCAGAAAAAAATTGAGGCAGGGTGCAAGCAGGACCACCTTGGGCCACCAGGGGCGCCCTCAATGGCATCTGTCTACAGTCAGTTAAAGGAGGCAAGGGCTGCACACACTTCCCACAGGTGATGCCTGCAGGGAGCAACTTTATTGTCCTTGCTGGGGCAGATTGTTGCACTTCTGATGCTGTCCGTGGGAGGTGCTTCGGAGAGCAAGGAGTGAGGACATGGAGGGATTTGGGTGGAAAGAAGCTGGAGCACCCCTGGCCTTGGTCCCTCCTTATATCTATGCATGTTCTCGGCATCGCCACTAAGCCAATTTCTTTATTCACAGCACAGATGTTTCTAGCAGATGTGTTTCTGCCCTAAGATGATGCATGGAAGGTGCCAGATGCCTTTGGTGGAGCAGCTGGAGTCAGGCTTTGGTGTAAGTACCCAGTTGTGGGCCCGAAGGAGCCTGCAGGGTGCTCCCCTAGATGCCACATGCCTCTCGTAGAAAGGGCATTATCACG
This sequence comes from Macrochelys suwanniensis, assembly GCA_033296515.1. NCBI lineage: Eukaryota > Metazoa > Chordata > Testudines > Chelydridae > Macrochelys > Macrochelys suwanniensis. The sequence goes on from CM065799.1 coordinate 8,123,383, forward strand.
GAGTTTTAGTTAATGGATGCTTCTGATTAAAGTGTCAGTGCATCTCATCACTATAGTAACGTGAAGAGGCAGAGAGGAGAGGAAATGTGTTTCCCCCAATGTCTTTGCCATGAAATTGCAACTCATCCAGTCTTTGAAGTACCCCAGCTTTCCCGTGTGGATGCTCACACACAAGGACACGTGGTCAAACAAAACATTCTCACATGCATATACACGTATCCAGGCATGCCCACACAGACCATGCTGTCACACAACTGCTTGTGTACGTACTGACGTGCCCGCAGATGGAGACTCACCAACACTTACGGGAATACAGTGACCCCATCCCACACCAGCACACCCTGACTTCTGGTATATATTCACTCATGCATACACAGACACTAATTCACACCCACTGTTCTCATTCATATACAAACACAGGTGCACAGGCACACGCATTTCCTCCTCTGTGCACAAGAGACACAAGAACACTCACACAAACACCCTTACACAGCCACTGTATCCTTCTGCACACACACGTTCAAGCACAGAACTGTGCTTTTGCACGCAAACCCATGCCAAGGATGCGCGGACACTCGTGCTCGCTCACAAACATCCACGTACTTTCGTGCACGAAGCCACTCAGAACTTTGGCACCTGCCGCGCACTAATCCCGCTGCCTCACACGCGCAATCACCGCCTCCCATGGGAATTAAGGCACAGACCCCCTGGTCCTGATTCTCAGAGACGCAGCGCACCTGCTGCCCCCACGGACTTGAGGTGAAAATCCGGCTCATGCTGTTTGTTATGCAAAAGCAGTTTCTTAGCAACTAAAATCATATTCTCTGTAAAGGCAACACCCATTAGCAGGATAATCCCAGGTAATTCCAGACAAGACAAAACAAAATCAGGCGAACGTGGGCAGCTACAAATAAAACATAACGAGTAAAATTCACCCCTGTGCAGATGCACCCCTCAAAATAGGCCTCATTAACTGTGCTGGCCCTCTGAGCAGGGCTGAATCTCACCCAAAAGTGAGCATCCTGCAGATATTTAGTTGATTTGCTCTCATTTGGTTTGACAGTATATTTGACCCAGATCCTCAAAAGTATTTAAGCACCTAACTCCCATTGATTTCAACTGGGCCAGTGAAGATGGTGGTTTCTCAGTTGTGGATACTTGTCCATTAGAACTGAGACTCAGCAACTCACTTCAGAGAGGCCGTCAGAGAGTAGGGAGCTGAGGTCACTGTGGACCTGGGCTGAACGTGAACGCCTTGAACTTCAACTTCTACAAATGAAATGCCCTTTGGCCAATCTCCTGCATCACCCCATCCTCTGGGGTGGCAGTTGGTTACCTACTGGTGATCCATTCTGCCACTCATGATCAGCAATGCAGTCAGGACAAAGTCGTGGAAATGAACGGTTCAGTTGAGGAAGACCAGCCTGCTTTTATAATGTTAATGAAACGCTCTAACAGAACTTTACAAGCAGGGAATTGTGCCTCTACACAAAGAATACAAATTGGGGGTGATCTTTGCTCTCATGCATGTGCTTTTCTGTTCATCAGATTCTGAGAGGATCTTCGGGGGTGAAGCTCACAGTGCCCAATTCAACCCTGGTGCAAGCAGGTGCAGCTACACTGAAGTCAGTGCAGTTGTGGTTACTTTCACCAAGGGCTGAATTATGTATTTCCTGACTCCAGTCACACAATATAAATCAGGGTTACGAAAGATTATGCTCCTTCACGTGGCAGGAGTCGGCACACACTGGTCCCAGTGGCTACTGTTACACACATTCTGATGTTTATTATCTCCAGACCACATTGTCCCAGCCAGGAGTTCATGGGACCCTCCTGAAAGCTTTACTAAAACCAAAAAAGCCTCCTAGATATATTACATCTGCTGCATTTACATTTGTAAAATATACCAAGTTAGGGCTGTGCAAAGCACAGTGCATGGCATAGCTGTATTTTTGTGATGTTGATCCTTCTAACTACTGTATTTGGAGTTTAACCAGCTCCAGACATTTTTAAAAATAAAGGTATCGGTTCAATTTATACATATTATGACATCAGAGCAGAAATCTTAAAAAGCCAAGGTCCTGTCTGCTTTGAATGAAGATACAAAGCACTTTTTGCAAGGCTCTTGGAAAGCCACCATGTCTTTGGGAAAACATTTGCCTTCTCTACCCTGATGTGTGCTGGGACCAGTTGACTGACCCGAAGTGGCTGCATTTCCTTCCACCGAGTCCTGTTTGATGTCACTACACAAAGTGATAGGTGCTATATACACATCTAAGCTAGAAGGGGAGATGGATGGAGAGATAGTGGGATGGGTAAAGAGTGGGTGCTGGATGGATGGTGGGGGAGAGGGCTGCAGGGGATGGAGGAGAAAAGGGTAAGTGGTGGGATGGGACGAGAGGGGATGGTGCAGGGATGCTGAGAGCCATTGAACCCAACTGTAAACCCTGTATTTGATGGAAACCACTTCAAGCCAGGGAGTGCGGCAGCACCCATAGTTCCAGCACCTATGGAATGGATGGATGGAGAAAGAGGGGGAGGTCGCACATCCATTGAGTTACATCCATTAACCAGTGCCCGTTGCCCACTGGGTAGAGTTGCCAACTTTGGTTGGACGAATTCCTGGAGGTTTCGTCACATGACATCTTTAATTCAAGATTAATCTTTAATGCCTGGAGACTCCAGGACAATCCTGGAGGGTTGGCAACCCGAACAAGGACCACAGTCCCAACCCCAGGCCACAAACCCTCTGGCAAGTGTTCATTTGCACTAAATCCTGGGAACCCATCGGGGAGGGGGAGGGATGAATTAGGACCCATATAGACATTGCCACTGCTTGCATCCTAAGAAGTGGGTATTCACCCACGAAAGCTTATGCTCCAATACCTCTGTTAGTCTATAAGGTGCCACAGGACCCTTTGTCGCTGACCCATATAGACTTTCATAGAAAGGTGAGGTTAGACAACTACATTTCCCAGAACCCCCTAGGCCCACTAGCAGCCAGCAGGCTCGCAGAGAGGCGTCGTTCCCCATTGCACTGCTGGGAAATGTAGTCTCCCGTAGGCCAGGCTTCCAGATGCTGGCTGCGAAAGAGCGACGGCGGCAGAACTACATTTCCCAAGACTCCACCTCGCACGCTCCCGGCGCCGCCCGCGGGTACCGCCGGCGGAAACTCCTTCCCGTTGCCTGCTGGGAAAGGCGGTCTCCGGGCCGCCAGGCTCCCACTTGCAGGCCACGGAAGAGCGGCGCTGGATAAACTACGTGTCCCAGAATTCCCCGCCCCGGCGCAGACGCTCGGGGACGCCATTTTGTTTTGTATTAAAAACCCTAAGATGGCGGCGGGGGAGAGGCACTGAAGGTTGCCGCCGCCGCCGCCGCCTCCAGAGGCCGGGGTCTCCGTTGTTAGGCTCCCCCCTCCTCGCCCTCTCTCTCGCGCCCCTGCCCCGGGCCGCGCGGCGGGGCAGGCGCAGCAGCCGCCCCATGGCCAGGGGGGGCCCGGGCCGCTCGCCGTGGCCATGGACCTGCGCACGGCCGTCTACAACGCGGCCCGCGACGGGAAGCTGAAGCTGCTGCAGAAGCTGCTGGGCAGCCGGAGCCGGGAGGAGCTGGAGGCCCTGACGGCCGGGCCGGGCGGAGGGGGGACCCCGCTGCTGATCGCCGCCCGCCACGGGCACCGGGAGGTGGTGGAGTACCTGCTGGACCACTGCGGCGCCCGGGTGGAGGAGGGGGGCTCGGTCAGCTTCGACGGCGAGACCATCGAGGGGGCCCCGCCGCTGTGGGCCGCCTCGGCCGCCGGCCACCTGGAGGTGGTGCGCTGCCTGCTGGAGCGGGGGGCCTCGGTCAACCAGACCACGCTGACCAACTCCACCCCGCTGCGGGCCGCCTGCTTCGACGGGCACCTGGAGATCGTGCGCTACCTGGTGGGGGAGCGGGGGGCCGACCTGGAGGTGGCCAACCGCCACGGGCACACCTGCCTGATGATCTCCTGCTACAAGGGGCACCGGGAGATCGCCCGCTACCTGCTGGAGAAGGGGGCGGACGTCAACCGCCGCAGCGTGAAGGGCAACACCGCCCTGCACGACTGCGCCGAGTCCGGGAGCCTGGAGATCCTGCGGCTGCTGCTTCGCTCCAAGGCCCGCATGGAGAGGGATGGTTATGGCATGACCCCGCTGCTGGCCGCCAGCGTCACCGGGCACACCAACATTGTGGAGTACCTCATCCAAGGAGGGCGGCAGAACGAGGCGGGGGACGAGATGTTGGGGAACGAGGACGGGGACCGCGCTGCACGGGGGCGGCAACAGAGGGGTTGCAGCACTGGCCAGGAAACACACCAGTGCTGCCCCGAGGAAGGGCAGCAAGAGGGCCAGGAGGGATGCAGTGCCACTAGCCAGGATGAGCAGCAGGGCCCTTATGAGTGCTGCAGTCGAGGGGCTGCTGTAGAAGCCCTGGAGCTGCTGGGAGCCACCTTCGTGGATAAGAAGCGTGACCTGCTGGGGGCTCTCAAGTACTGGCGAAGGGCCATGGAGCTTCGACACCAGGGGGGGCAGTACCTGACCAAGCCTGAGCCCCGGCAGCTTGTGCTGGCTTATGACTACTCCCGGGAGGTAAGCACCTTGGAGGAACTAGAAGCCCTGATCACTGACCCGGATGAGATGCGCATGCAGGCACTTCTGATCCGAGAGCGCATCCTGGGCCCCTCTCATCCAGACACCTCCTATTACATCCGTTACCGGGGGGCGGTCTATGCTGACTCGGGCAACTTTGAACGCTGTATTAACCTGTGGAAGTATGCCCTGGACATGCAGCAAGGCAACCTGGAGCCCCTCAGCCCCATGACTGCCAGCAGCTTCCTTTCTTTTGCTGAGCTCTTCTCCTATGTGCTTCAGGACCGCTCCAAGGGCACCTTAGCTACCCAGCTGGGCTTCTCCGACCTCATGGGTGTGCTGAGCAAAGGTGTCCGGGAGGTAGAGCGGGCGCTTCTGCTTCACAAGGACCCGGTGGCTGACTCTGCACAGTTCACCAAGGCACTAGCCATCATCCTCCATCTGGTCTTCCTGCTGGAGAAGGTGGAATGCACCCCTGAGCAGGAGCACCAGAAGCGCCAGACCATCTACTGCCTGCTCAAGTGCAGTCCCAGGGCCAAGAATGGGTTCACTCCCTTGCACATGGCTGTGGACAAGGACACCACCACGGTGGGGCGCTACCCAGTGGGCAAGTTCCCGTCACTCCACGTTGTGAACCTGCTGCTGGAGTGTGGGGCTGACCCAGACAGCCGTGACTATGACAACAACACCCCGCTGCACATTGCTGCCCAGAACAACTGCCCGCTGATCATGAGTGCCCTGATGGAGGCCGGGGCCCACATGGACGCCACCAACGCCTTCAAGCAGACAGCTTACGAGCTGCTGGATGAGAAGCTGCTTACCAAGAGCATGATGCAGCCCTTTAACTACATCACCCTCCAGTGCCTTGCTGCCCGTGCCCTGGACAAGCACAAGATCCCTTACAAGGGCTTCATCCCTGAGGAGCTGGAGGCCTTCATTGAACTTCATTAGGGTGGGAGGACTAAAGTCACCAGCCTTTCCCACAAACCCGCTCATCGTCCCTAAGAGGGAGGGAAATCCAGGGTCTGGTGGGGGAGATCCTTTCCCTGGGTGCTGGAAGCCTTCGTTGCTTTGAGGCAGGCTGCAGCCATTGTCCTTTTCCCATCATTGAGCTTATCAGTACAGGGGAAGGAAACTCAAGAGCTTGCGGCTGTCTTGCTTCCTCTTCATCCCCAGGTGCCAGAAGCCGTCACTGAACCGAACCAAGAGGAGGCTGCAGCTGCTGCCTTTCCCCTTCGCCCACCATTTCTCATCCTCAAGGGAGAAAGCTATTGGAGATTTTGTAGGAGATTCCCCTGCATCCTCCCACCTCTCCTCTTCCCATAAGTGCTGGATTAATTCGGTCGTTATGCTTTAGGGTTGCTACAAATTCACATACGTGCACCTCTCCTGTGCACCCTACCCCAAAGGACTGAGCCAATGGTAATGCAAGCGAAGGAATAAAATATCCACATCTTCAGTTTAACCTAGTCCCTTTCCTTCCCATATTTGGCAAATGAGCCTAAAAGCTGGGTGGCTAGTGCCCAGCGGGGCTAGTTGCCATTTGCACAACTTCCCAGCGGGGTGTGGTGATTCCCTCCCCCCAAGTAGCCATGTAACAAGTGGTGCAAAATTGTGAGATTTTTGACGGCTGTTTGCAAAGCTGGATTTTTTTTCCCTGCCAGAGCCAGGCCCTGGCCGCTCTGCAAGACTTCTCCAATCCTGTACTTACATCTCAAGACCAACCTTAGTAACATGGTTTTGTCAGCAAACACTGGCTTATATGAAGGAGGGGACTTCTAATTTTTTTTAAAAATCTATATGGCTTTGTGGCTGCAAGAGCCTCGATCTTACCAGTTTTGCACAGGCCAACCCCTGTGCCTGCGTAGACTTAGCTCTGCGTGGACTCAGTGGGGGTTGGCCCATCTAGAATGGTCTGCGGGCCAAAACCATGTTACTTGAGCTGGTGCTTGAGATCCCCTCTTTCAAGCCATTCCAGGATCAGAGAATGTTTGCAGGATGGGCAGAGCCTGAAGGTTTCTTTAAAGCAAGTGAGCATTTGTTGCAGTGTGGGGTGGCCCATGGTTGGAGGAAAGAGCAGACAAGGAATGTTAATGAAGGATGATTTTTATTTTATTTTAAAAAGTTGAATGGCACTGATCCACTGGGCTTTGAAGTGTCCTGTTCTGAGAACCTCCCTTGAAAGGGCCACTGACTCTTCTTGTTCTTGGCTTTTGGTTCTTTCTGCAGCTATACTAAGTATGGTGCTAGTTTAAAGATTGAAATAAATCTGTCTTCATCTGGCTACTCTTGGGGTGAGCTGGTTTTGTTTAATTAGGACCTGGACAGAAGTTTGTACCCGTTGCCTCAGGGCAGGTATTTGTCCACCTCAGCAGAACCCTGCTTTGTGTTGAGCAGTTGGTGCTGGCAAACATGATGCAGTCCCTGCATTTTATTTTGTCTCAGCAGCAATGACTGCTTTAGCAGCCAGTGGCTCCTTTCTTAGCCCAGTCAGAGCAAAATGCATAGCGAAGGGGGAAGCAGCTGCCCCTCTGGGCTTTCAGGAAAAGTCAGGATGATCAGGAGAGCAGAACCCTGATAAATGCCCATGTACTGTGATCTAACGAAGCTGCTCTACTAGTATTTACAGGCCAGCTGAACCATAAACCTCAATAATCCAATGTTCTCTGCCCTTTAAGGATGTTGTAGAGCTGCCATTTAGTTTTGCAGTGTTAACTATTAAATAAATGTTTTATTTATGAGGCAAGAAGGTTTAACTCTTATCAAGGTGTAAAGTGCAGGGTTAATTTAGGTACAATATTTTTTCCTCCTTGTGACTGATACGGATTAAACTGCACAAATGACTTAACGTTGTGAGCCGGTGAGTGCTCCTCACTTTAAATAATAAAACAAAACAAATGCTGATGGAATGCAAATGCCTTGGAATTCCTTGATGCTAGGACTGTGTTTTCAGTTTCATTGGGGTGGGATGGGGGGAGAGAGTTAAATTCTTTGGCAATAAATGGGAGGAATCGCTCATAAGAATGGCCATACTGGGCTAGATGGACCTTTGATCTGTCCCAGTATCCTATCTTCTGACAGTGGCCAATGCCAGGTGCCCCAGAAGGAATGAACAGAACAGGGAATCATCAAGTGATTCATTACCTGTCGCCCATTCCCAGCTTCTGGCAAACAGAGACTAGGGACACCATCCCTGCCCATCCTGGCTAATAGCCATTGATGAATCTATCCTCCATGAAGTCAGTGGATCTCCACAAGAGCTCAGTGAGCCATGCTAGCATCTTGTGTTGCTGGATTTAGGGATCTTAATTTAGCAAAAAACAGATTAGCTGCCTACGTTGTCTGTTTACACTTCTACCTACATTTCTCTGATTTGTCACTGAAAATAGTTTCCCTTCTGTTTCTAGTGAGGCTCCCTTTCTGGCTCTCCTGCATCAGCACCATGCTGTTGTGATTGGGTTGCAAAAATTGCAGGGGAATGTTTAAACCCGAATGCATCATTTGAATCCGCATTTAAAATGAACGGAAACATTCACTGATGGGAGATTTTGTAAAGCTTCTTAAGTCTGTTTCAATAAAACTTTTAAACTTCAGGCCTAAACTAGCTGACTGTCCCTGAACCCTGAGTTGATGGAGTTTGTCAGTTTGGTCCCAGCTTTTGGGCCAGACCCTCGGCTGGTATAAATCAGTGTAATTCCATCAGTGTCAGTGGAGCTATGGGTACTGATTTTAAAAATACAGGCTCTGGGAAGATTGTCCCAAGTGCCTACAGATCTTGGATGCTTCAATTGCTGGATGGCCAACTAAGTTACCTTAAAGGTGCCTTGACTTTCATAGGGCAGGTGCTCGGTGCATTCTGAAAGTCAGGCTGCTTTAAGGTGTCTCAGGTTGGATATCCAACGTACTAGCCACTTGGAAATCTTGGATGTGGTGTGAGGTTTTGTTTTTAAAAGGGACCCATTATAGCTGCCATGGGCCCCTTCAGGACACCCTTTGATTAGCTCCCCTCTTGTACCCAGAGCAGTCATGAGGCTAGTAATAGAGAGAGCCCTTAAAGGACAGTAAGAAATCTGAAGCTGTGACCATGTGATCAGGTAACTGGAATCTGGCTATTGATTGGAGCTTCCTGACAGGGGAAGCTTAACATGGCAGAAAGGCCATATTTATTTTGCACCTTGCAATTACATGTTGATGGTAATTACTGGGTAAGTGAAATCACTGTATGAATTGAAGTATAATTACCATGTAGCAGCCATTATTTACTGTAGGTGTTGGCTGGCTGACTCTGCCGTGCAGGGTAGAACAGGCAGTTGGTTGGCACAGTGAAATGTTTAGGGATTGTTTTAGTAACTGGATGATTAGCTGGGGTGGAGGGTAGAGATTTTTCACTAGGGCAGTCATAAACCTTGGCTTATGTCGCTCTCCTGAAACCATCCTGCAAATTCTCCCGCCACAGATTCCTTTCTTTTTGCTTCCCACTTTAGTTTTTAAATTCCAGCTCTGATTCCCACACTCAGCTCCCTGAGCCAATAAATGGCTCCTGTGCGGGTGTCTGTAGACATGCAAAGAAGGGAAAGATTCACTGGAGGCTGTGCTGGGGCCAGTTGCTAGTGCCCTTCTATGGAGATCTTTTAGGCTCATCCCCTCATGTTATATGATCAGTGTTTACAAAGTGCAGAGCCTGACGTTTAAAGATAGGGATAGCATCAGCATTTCCCTGGCTCCCGGGGCATAGGAGGAGCACTTAGGGTCACAAATGCTCAGAAGTATCTCTGGTGAAGACAGGACCTGTGTGGCAACCCTTGGGGGTGTCGGAGATAGTGTTATGCGCTTCCTCCTTGGGCAGTCACGGGGTGCAACCCACACTGTGGGTTCCTATTACTGCACACTTGACTGGCCTGGGGGGACAGCCGAAACTTTCAGAGAAGCTGGCATGTGGAGAAATGGAAGTGCTAATAATTAACGCCGGGGGCGGGATGCACTGTGGATTCGGTCAAGTTGGATTTTTGGATAAAGGGCACGTGGATCACTGGAATTATAGTGTATATCGCACTAGAGAGACATGACACAGACTGCTCACGTGCCGAAATGAGAAATGGCTATGGAGAAAACCCCCAGTTTACAACTAGCCCTGATAAGCTCAGACAAGCCTTGGTGAGACTCTAAATGTCCCAGCAAAGTCCTCTCTGTTCCTGGGGGGGTTGGGAGAGAGGAACACATGGCAGAATTCTTCTCCCTGACCCCTAATCCCTTCAGAGTGGGGGGAGAGGCTGGAAAGCACGCAGTAAAATCCTTTCCTCTTTCTCTTCTCGGCAATCCGTCTCCCCTCCCCTTTGCTTGGTGCACGCGTCCCATTGAATTCAGCGGGCCTACTCCTCTGAGCACGGTTATTTGCACGTAGAGTGTTTGCAGGATCAGTTCTGTAGCTTGGCCACAAGCATGCAGACCCCATTGTGTCTGCCCTGCATTGTTCGTGTTATGTATGGTGGTAGTGCCTCAAAGAGAGTGGGGCCCCTTGTCCTAGGCACTGTACAAACACACAACAAAGAGCTGGCTAAGATAGGAAAACATGTAGATAGAACAGACCAGAGGAGTACAAGGTAACAGACTGTTTAGTGCCTGGTGATAAGCAGTGTCCCCGCATGCCATGTTGGAGAGTTTTGAAGGTGAATTTTAATGAGGGTCTTCAAACATAACAAGTACCTCCCTGTGAGAATGTGCATTGAAATACACCCATGCAACTGGGTCCTGAGTGCTCCCCACAATGAGCCTGTGTGCTCCCTACCTAAGGAAATCTACCACCCCCAAGGGAGAGTGCGTGATTTCAATGTGGGAGTCTCAGCCAAAAGCCATCGCTGGTATTAAAAGTGAACTGTAAAAGACAAAAATGGGGCTGTGGCCTCTTTTTGCTTTCCTGACAGGTGGGTTGTATGTGTGCGTTTAAAAACCAAATGCTCGGTTTTTACACCAGAAATTCAGGACTTGGAAATAAATGGCAACAGCACCTGTGGTTGTTAGGCACCTAAATCCCATTCTCAAAAGTCACTTAGCTGACATTTTTACCTCTTCTCTGCCCTGTTTTTCCTGGCCGTCTCTTTGGCTGGCTGAGGAGCTAGGGGCATGAGGACCTCCTGAAAGCTGGGCGGTTGAGGGGGCAAAGCGATTTGGAGGCATTCTGGTTAAAATGCTGTGGGTTTTGCTTGACAGTAACACCCATTGGCTTCAAAGCTGAAAGTGTCTGGCAAGAAAAAGCGCCTTGTAAAAGGTTCTGTTCCTCCCCTGTCTTTCACCTGAGAGCTGAAAAATCTCCTCCCCCTAGTTCTCTGGTCCTCCCTGGAGACCTCTGGCAGAAATGGGTAAGACTTGACATTCCTGGTACATCTAAAGTGTAAAAAACACAATCAAAACTCTATAGGCCTCCCTTCCCAATCTGCCTTATCCCAACCATCTGAACTAGCCCAGTACGAGGATCCCATCTGCACAAGCTACAGCAGTTGCACTCTGTTGAGTTGTCACTGGAGCAGACAATTCCGCTTCTGCATAAACGTGTCATGTAAAACCAGGGGCTGGGTGTGTGCGTGTTACATCTTCTGTTACCCAGGGCCATCCTTTCCTAGGGATCAGAAGAGGCACCACTGCTATGTGCCTGGAGGGGTAACGCAATACCCAGGCAAAGGAAGGTTACGTAAGGGGAGGGAAAATGCTGAGAAGGAAACTCTGTTTGGATCCAGGCACCTGGGTCCTGCCATTCCCTTTGGAAGCCCTGAGCAAATGCTATAAAAAGCAAGTCACACTTGCCACTACCGTGTCCCCCTACGCAGCTAACAATAAAAGCAGGGTTGTTCCGATGGTGGAAGCCACAGCTTGTGGGGTTGTTTCTAAAGGAGCAGTGGGGTTCGGTCCCTGGTCTGGCCGGGAGGGGCGGATTGTTCAGGGGGTTGGAGTGTGTGATTAGGCGCTCATGGGCTCACCCGTCCTCTCATCCAAGGAGCTCCTAGGTGCGCTAAGCCTCACACCATCCCTCAGGGGGAGGGAATCACCGCCCCAGACAGGGAGAAGCGAGGGACAAAGAGGGCAAGTGCCTGGTCCAAGCTCACAGGGTGATGTACAGAGCTCAGCGCCCCTGCGCCCAGTCCTGTGCTTTAACTACCAGGCCACGTGTTCTTAGGGGGCACCTGCATGGAGCTGGAGGTGATTGCCAGGGCCAGGGGACGTACCTGCGCCAGTTCTGATGAAGCTAGCGCGCTAAACGTAGACGTGTAGCTGGAGTGGGATGGGTTTGCTGCCCAAATATGCCCCTAAGGGGCTGGGTGGGGTTGTACTGAGGGTGGCTAGCCCATCCTGCCGCCTCGGCAGCTACGCTTCAGTTTTTAGCACCTTCGCTTGATCAAAGCCAGGGCCACGTCCATCGCTGTCCAGTCCCCACCTAGAGTTTCCAAACAACGCTGCACCAAACCCCAGAGCTCTGTAACCCAGCTTGTGTTCCTGCTGGACCCTGTCACAAGCTGTTTTAGAAACCCGGTGAAGGGATTGTACATCTACCCGAGCTGGGAAGTACACCTCCAGCCCGAAGTGTGGCTGTACCCGTAGTCTGATACAGGCTTGAACTAACCCAGCAGCCACCACCTGCTGTTCTGTGTCTGTGACAGTGCAAGGGGCTGTGTGATACAGGGAGAAGGAGCTGGAGGGATGCTGCAAACGGAGATGCTTCTCCCTGAGTTGTGACTCTCACGTTAAGGGCAGTTCCTTTGCCTACATATCAGATAGTTGGTCCCTGCAGCCTTAGCTGAACTGGGGTTTAGCAGCTCTCTAGATCCCTGCCCCTTTGCAGGATTAACCATGACCCCTCTGAAGACAGGCAAGGTGCTGCCATGTGGCTTGATGGACAGAGGCAGGGGGCCCTGCGGTATTAGGTTGTTCCCCGGCTCCCTGGTCTGTGTTGTGAGCCATCTAATTGCTAGATGGCTCCGTGGCATTAGAGAGCCCCCTACTGCCAGACCTGCTGAGTGGCTGCAGCTGGAGGTAATTTCAAGAGCCAAATGACCAGGGAGGTGGTGGATATTTTACACAAAGGATCGTAAAATATCTGTGATATTGTAAATCCCCATTAAGGTGAAGGTCTGATTCCAATACCCCCAGGCCCGCCAATGCAAATCCTCCCCCTGCATCCTTAACTCTCACAGCTCTTACTGAGCCTAGGCGTACTCAGGGCCTTGTGAAGGCTGCAATATGTACCAAAGCACAACAGGGCAAGTTAGGGCTGGAGTGCTAGCCAGCACTCTGCAGCCCCCGAGTTTGGGAACCAAAAGGAGGGACCAGGAAAAGCGCTTTGGCCATCCACAGAGGGTCTGGCTTGGGCTGCATCCTCCAACCCCCAGGGCTAGTAGTATTCACGTGACGCCCTGGATGCTGACAAGGGATGGGCCTAGACCTGACTCAGAGAGAACCGTGCTGCAACCCAACTTACCAGGGTCAAGCATGGGTGCTCTGCTTTTCGGTAATAACACTGCTTTAAAACTCTTTCCAGGCAGGGCCTGGACCACCCCAGCCTGACTGTGTTCCCTTTGCTATTAGGGAAGACACGAAAGGTCACTCTCCCTCCCAGCCCACCCCCGGCATCCTGCTGTGCAGTTAATTTCATATGATGCTGTGCTCACTCTTGCCCTGGCGATGATTCTACGGTCACCGTTTTAGCACTGCAAGATCAAAGCAGAGAAACCGGGCTGGGAGAAAGCCCTTCTTCAACCACATTATTATTTGTATTACAGAAGCACCGAGAGGCTCCAACTGAGGTCCAGACCACATGGTGCCGGGTGCTGTACAAACATACGATAAGAGACAGACCGTACCCCAAAGAGCTTGCGAACTAACTAGAAAAGATGGACAAAAGGAAGTGTTCTCTCTATTTTACAGGTGTGGAATTGAGACCCCAGGAGATGAAAGCCCGGAGCCTCCAGGATATTTAGCCTCCTAATCCCCATCAGTGGGAGGTAGGAGTTGAAATACATTTGAGGATCTGGGCCAAAGTGACTTGCCCAAGGTCCCAGAGGTGGCCTGTGGCAGAGACAGGAACTGAACCCAGTTCTCCTGAGTCCCCTCCCAGCGTCTTAACCACAAAAATGCCCCTCCCCTCTGAAGAGCTTGCTTCCAAAGAGGCTAAGCACCCCCCAGTTCTCATTGACTTTGTCTGGAGCTGGGGGTGGCGCGGAGCGCCTCTGAAAATCCAGCCTCGGGAGCAAAAAAACTGATGGGGGGGGGGGAGTCAGGATCTGTTTGTGCAACTGACAGTTCTGCTTGGCCCGAAAGTCCATCCTGGAGGAGGTGGAAGATCTAGGGAAGCTGCCGCAAAGTCTCAAGCGTTTTGAAATATTTTTACATCACAGCCAGGAACTTCCTTTCTGCTGAGTATTTCCCCTAAATGCCGAATGTTTCTCTGGGTGTGACTCAGCCAGGCAGCTCTCCCTGCGGGAGGCTAATGGAGCTGAGTGCCCCGCCTGGAGGTTCCGCCACAGCCACTTCTCATTTTGCTCTGCTGCTTGCGTCCAGAGAGGTGACGTGGTGAACGTCAGCTCCTTGGAAGGCTCTTGCAATTTCACACCAAAAAAGGCTTGATGACGGTGCACATAATTCACATGGTGCAGCAGCTCTGGTAATGATGGAGACAAGCAAGCCACAGAAACTCCACCCAGGCACCACCCCGGCGCTGTTTTTTTTATGGCCCAGTGAGTCCACCTGCCTTCCCCAGGGGGCAATTTGATTTGACAGCGTCAGACCTTGAGAAATCCATTCTGGTTTGTTCCCAAAAGGCTTCACTCAGTACTGGCACTATTTTCTCAATAGCCAGCAGGTAGCTTTGAAAGCATGGACGGTGGGCACTAGCAAAGCAGGGTTTTCTGACTGCGTGAGAATGTCACTCAGCAGAACGGTATGTAGGGAGAACCACAGCTGCTCTCTTCAGGCACTGCTTACTGCTCTCCGCCCTGAGGCTCTGGCAGAATGAGCTGGAGTCTCTTCCGACTCGTGCATCATCTTCAGAATTGTTGGCCAAGTTCTAGCGGCCAGGGCCACCTGTTCAACCCCACTCTCTCCAGATGACACACACACAACTTCACGGCATAGCAGAGCTCGGCCGGCAGAAGCCAGTTATGGTGATAAGACATGAGCCAGACAGAAACCAGCTCAACTCTGCTGCACGACAGCTGTCGTATGGAAGATGCAAATCCCAGACATGCAAAGTTAGAGAGAGAAATCAGGAACCCCCTGTGCATTTCAGAAGTCAGGGGACTTTGATTTGGAGCAGCAGTAAGAAAAATGATTGAATTTTGAAAGTCTCAGGTGTTAGAGGGCTTATTCCTTCACCCTCCCACTTCCCTGGTTCTTCTCGCATGAACAGAGAGCAACAATACCCAAAGTCCGAAGGTGCAAACAATTAGATGTTTATTGGGGTGAACTTCCAGCAACCTTAAATCCAAGTTCCTTTTTCCTTATTTTCGAATCCCAATTTACTGCCTGTTTGCCCCTAATTTATATAGTAATAGTCTCCACTATACCTTAACCAATCATTTTACTTAAATTTAACTAACCAATCCTAACATATTGTAACATGATTCTCTAACCAATTATATCCCACCACCTTAATTGGTTTACAGCCAACAAAATTAATTATACAGCAGACAGAAACAATCACAGAACCAGACATAGATTATACAGACAAACAATAGGGAAGTGGGGACTACAGTGATTAAAATAAGAAAGAAATGAGGATTTCATCCCCCAGCTATTGATAAGTGAGTTCTTGCCAGACAGGATGCTACCAAACGAAGTTTTCTTTAAATCTTCTAGGCTCTTCCCTTTCTCTGGAGGTGATAGATCGGATCACCTTTCTAACAGCCCCCAATTGCCTTATTTCAGTGTGACTGGTGAGGACGTGACGGTTTGCTTCCCAGCTTATGATGTTTAGCCAAAGAACAGGGCCACAGACTGTCAGTGAGAGAAAGCCCTTGCACAGGCAGAAGTGATTTTGATTCTTTCTTTTATACCTCTATAACTAGCTAAATGATAAACATACACCTAAATTCTTAACGTACAGGCCTTTACAGACAGGCCTGAATCTCTATATCCTAACACCAGATAACAGTCACCCTTTTATAAAGGCCAGTTATAAGTGTGTGCCAGCCTCATGCTCCGGTCTAGCCTGTAGCCCTCGCCAGCACTACCTCCTGTCCTGATTTGACCTTCCAACTCCTGGAGTGCAAATCTGTAGTCCCTCACCTTCATCCCCTTTTAGTTTCAACCAATCAGCTCTTTCCAGGTTCTTTCTATTTAATGTGTGTTTTTGGTTTATTTGAATGATGAAAACAGTTTCCCTCGTTAGCGTCCCGCAGCCAGAAATGCGTCAGGGAGGGCCCCCCAACAGGACGAATTAGAACAAACCATTACCGAACACTGGGCCGTTTCCCACCCCCTCGCAGGAAGTTGCAGTGGTGCAGTCTGAGCCCTGGGTGGTGCTGGGAGAGGGTATAAAGAGCAGCGCTCACGGTAGCCACTTTACAAGGGAGTGGGCCACTGGGAAGGACGAAGTGATGGCGTCACCTGGGTCTAGAGGAAGCGCCGGCCAGGTAAAAAGCTGTTCCCTTAAGGAAGTGTCTGGGTCGCTCCTTTTTGTAACTCGAGGAGGAAGAAAGAAGCCAGCTCTGCAGCTGAGTTCTCCAGTTCCATCTTTCCCCTTAGGGCTTTACATGTAGCCTCAATGAGCTGAGACAGCCTTTTTGTATCAGTTGTGTAACAGTTCCCTGCTTGGGTTTGCTCAACCCCAGGGGCAATTTTCTGTCGCTCGCTGAGCCCGATGAGTCTGCAGTACTGGTAGATGGAACAGCCTCTCTTCCCCCCCGGCCCAGCCGCGTACACACTGCACCATGACCACCATTCCCATTCTTTCTTAGGGCAGTCGGTGGGCCACAATGGGCAGGAAGCCTCTGTGTTTGCACAGCAGCTAGTAAAGTGGGGCCCCTGCTCTCAATTTAGGGCCTTTAAAGACGACTATAAGAGATGTATTGTAATAATAAATGGGCAATTCCCCCCCCCCCATCAGCCATTTTCATAAGGTTGCTTTTCAGAATAGAGCCATACATGGGAGAGTTCCCTTATGGCCTCCACCATTGTGCGTGTTGCCAGCTTTTGGGACTGCCATGGGTCTTTGCGATATTTGGACTTAAAATCCCAGCGCCTGGAGTCAGGTGATTCTATAAGAATCTCAGCTTTCCTTGAAAACAATTATGTTTCTAGTCCTCATGGTTGCAGTGAACCCCCCCCCCCCCCGCCCCCGCCCCCGCCAAGACTCAAGCCCAGAAGGGAGACAAAAAGAACCCAACACTTATTCAAGTCCCATGACTTTGACGTTAATCTCATAACTTTGGGGGGGGTGCTGACTTTTGATGGTCGATTGCGGAGGGATGGCGCTGCAAGCTTTTGTCTCCTAATGCTGCAGGGAGGACGAAGGGAAATAACACGTATAAAAACTACATCGACCGGAGTTTGGAGGTTGAATCCCAAATTTAAGGGTGCAATGACAATCCTAGCTTGTCCTGTTGGGCGTGTTTATTGCTCTGTCCATAAGGGGAGGATAGCCGTGTCCTCTGCAAATAGGGAAATTGATAAATTCCATCTTAACTAACTGGCAGTTACATCACAGGTGCTGTGAATGGCCCTTTATCTAGGCGTTCCTAACGCATTCATCCGTGTCCTCTCAGTCCCAGTTTAACACACCTTGATTCATTCCTTGGACATGTACAGTTGTATTAAGTCACATCTGCTGTATGTTTGTCTGGAGCATTGTGCTGTAGTTTGGTCTGACCTTTCACAGAAGTGCTTTCAAACTATGGCACAACCTCAGTTGTCCAAAGGTTGTTGGGACACCCCAAATCTTTGGCTATTGAAGGGTACGAGCTCTGGGGACTTCAATGATCAGGCTCACTTGAGCTCCTGAGTGCCTGCCGCGGTGCAAAGTGTTGTTTGCATGGGACGAGCACTGTTGTGTTGCTGTTTGGAATCAGGAGTGAAGAGGTTTTGGGCCTGGGCTGGTACATTTTCATGACAGTTTTTGCAAAGGTGTTTCAAAGCCTGCTAGCTCAGGGGTGGCCAAACTTTTTGACTCAAGGGCCACATCAGGGTTGCAAAACTGTATGGAGGGCCGGGTAGCCTGGCCCCCACCCCCTATCCACCCCCTTCCACTTCCCGCCCTGTGACTGCCCCCCTCACAACTCCTGACCCATCCACCCCCCCCCGCTCCTTGTCCCCTGACTGCCCTCTCCTGGGACCCCCTTCCCCTAACCACCCTCCCCAGGACCCCACCCCTTATCCAACCTCCCCGCTGCCCACCCCCTTACCATGCTGCTCAGAGCAGCAGGAGCTCGCAGCCCCGCTGGCCGGCCGGAGCCTGCCGCGCTGCCCAGAAGGAGCAGCGGACCAGAGCGCTGGCAGCGCGGCGAGGTGAGACTGCAGGGGAGGGGCCGGGGGCTAGCCTCCCCGGCTGGGAGCTCAAGGGCTGGGCAGGACAGTCCCACAGGCTGGCTGTAGTTTGCCCACCTCTGTGCTAGCTGGTTCCTCCAAGGATGGGCAGTTGGCTGGCTTACCTACGGCCAGCCAGTTCCACAGGACTTAGGCGCTTCATCTACATCGCCTTCGTCCAGAAATACAGACCTGATGCCCGCTATTTTCTTGGGGCCAAATCAGCCCGCGCCTAAACAAGTCTCACTCCCACTGACTTCAGTGCGAGGTGCGTGTCTCACGGAGGACAGAGTCTGGCCCTTGAATATGCCTAGTCACCAGAGTAGCCGCCTGCAGATTAAGGGCCCCCACAAAGAATCTGGTGTAACAGCTGGCATCAAGTGCACCATGGGAGGTTAATACGAGTTTCTAAATGCAGGGGGTCGTGCAGCATAAGTTTCATCAACAGCGCTGGCACGTTGTGCTGCTTTTGATGGTGCCTAGGCAATGCCTGGACGTTCACACTTCCAAGGGGGAAGGAAAGACACTTGCCCGTTGACTTTCTGCTGAGCCCAGTGCTGCCACACAACTGGACTTGTTCTGTTACCTCCCCGCCCAGGGCTCCGCAGCCCTGTGTTGTGGGGTTGATGTAGACAAGTCCGGGATTTTATTTTTTTTCCATCTGAAGTTGCACAGACACCCGCTTCTGCACGCACACACGCAGGCGTGCGCACAAACCTGGGGACCTTCTGTCTACGTTTTCCACTGACAGTTATCACGGGCGGGGGGGGGGGCGGACCTCTTCCCAGATTCAGGCACTTCTTATAACCCGCTCCCCTCCTTGCCTCAGGGATAATGCGGCCACAGAGTGACACTTCAGCATTTTATACTTGCTTCTCACCAGAGGATGCTGGCCAAGCTCTTGGCAGTAGGTAAGGCACTGGGTAGTGAAGTGCAGGGATCACTATGCATCTCAGTTGGAGGGCGGGGGGGCAAAGGGGTGCATCACTCTGTGCTTGTTTGGGGATTGATAATACTTAGCCCTTGCCCTGTAGCTCTCCAAGCACTTCACAAAGGCACATCAGCACCACTATCCCCATTTCTCAGATGGGAAAACTGAGGCACAGAGTGGGGTGGGGAAGGCCTAAACTTAAAGGAGTGGCCACGGATTTATTTTTTTTTTAGGTGATACCCTGGGGCCCCGAGTAAGCACCACTCCCACTGAAGGCAATGGGAGCTGTGGGTGCTCGGCACCTCCAAGAGTGAGGTTCCAGGCATCTCAGGCTAACCTTTTTGAAAAACTTTGGCCTAAGTAACTCACCCAAGGTGATGCAGCAAATCAGTGGCAGAGCCAGGAATAGAACCCAGGAGTCCCAGCCCCTGGCCCTATCCATTGGGCCACGCTGTCTCCCCATAGCTGTTGGCACACAGGACAGGCCCTAGAGAGGTAGCATTACGAATAAGACCAATGACTGCCCTTCCCACCCTGGCAAGAAGGCGAGAACGTAGAAGAACAGGAATAAATTAACTAAAATTTATTTCAAAAACCTTTGAGTCCCTCAAGAGTTGCGGGAAATATTTTCCCAGGAATTTGAGTCTCTTTTCCTCATTCTCATTCTCTTTCCTCCAGCAGAAGAGATGGTCACTTCCTTCCACGCTCTCCGTGCTCCACCGGAGGTGAGGCGGGGGACCTGTCCTCACCGGGCAGGCAAGTAACAAAGACCCACCGCCCCTGCTCTAGACCGCTTGCAACTTAGCTATGAAAGTAAGTGCTGCTTTCTCCAGACCGTGTTGAGTTCCGGCCCCTCCCGTCAGTGACTCTCGCTGGTCTCTTCATCGGAGCTCTCGGACACCGGCCTGCTCCTCTCCACCTGCATCTGATTGTGGTCCCCGATCTGCACCATTTGAGCATTCTGAATGATGAGCGGCTGGGGGCCTCCTGGCCCCTGCATCATGTTTTGGTGGCTTGGCGGGAGGATGAAGTGCTGGGAAGAGGAGGGGGCCGACTGGGTGGGCATGAACTGACCAGCTGGGTGAGGCTGGTACATGGCAGGGGGGGCAAACGTTGGGAGAGAGGAGGTCTGGAGTTGGAGGCTAGACACCAGCTGCTGCAGAACTTGCTGAATTCCTGAAGGATACGGCAACAGTCCTGGCAAAGGCATTTGGGGTGGGTAGCCAGGCTGGGACCCCACGTTCAGAGCATCTAAGCTCTGTTGCAGCATGCGGAGGTGTTCCTGGAATTCCTGCTGTTTCCTGTGCTGCTCCCGGATGTGCTGTAACTGGCTCCACATCTCCTTCTGCTTACTGATTGTCCTGAGGCGGAAGGTGTTCTTCACCGTCCTGGAGAACACCGGAGAGTTCTCGTCCAGCGGCACCAGCCCCACCAGCATGCCGGGCATCAGACACTTCTTCGAGGGGTTCTCCTTGGGCACGAAAGGGATGACCGAGTTGTGCTTGGGCCGCCGCTGGAGGGAATCCATCAGGGCCGTGCTCATCTGGTGCATGCAGAAGTGGGACTGGAAGTTCTGGGTCAGCAGCAGGAGGGTGAAGGCAGAGTTGTCGATGGCGTCCTGGAAGCAAGTCAGCTGGCACTGCCCAGGGATGAGGAACTCCTCGCAGAATGTGGCACCGTCGGGCACCCCCATGCTCTCCAGCATCTCCTTAACCCGGCAGGCAATGGCCACATCTTCGCTGGCGTGCAGGACGACGAAACTGAAGAACCTTTTCTCACCACAGTCCAGCTCTGGTGTGGGGGCAGCTGCTGCCTGGGGAGGACGGGGGTGCCCTGGAGAGGAGAAAGATGCCGTGTCTGCTTTCTCTGGTAGGACACAGTAATTCTCTACTGGCTCTCGGATGGAACCAGCAGCTGGCCCTGGGGTACACAAGCTAGGGAGCTCAGTAGGTGACTCTTCTGGCTTTTGGACCACACGCGCTCCTGGTTCCTGCCGTTCTGCTGTCACTGTGGTGGGCGGGTCAGTGCACTCCACAGGACAGTGCACGGCACTCTGATGCGGCAGTGGGGTTTCGGGAACTGGAAGAGACGGGGGGACAGAGCTACCGGCCAGGGGATTCTCAGATGGGTGGCTTCTTAGTTGGCTTTGCAGAGGGGGTGCAGTGGAGCTGCTGAACTGGCCGGTGTCCCGTGGGCCGTGGCTGACTCTCCCTCCGCCAGGCTGCATGGTGCCGCTCACGGCCCCCCCACAAAGCTTGCTGGGCTGCGGGACATGGTTACGGTGAGCGGAGCAGGTGTGAAACTCCATCGTGGGGGACGGGCTGATCTCAAAGTGGCTGATGAAGGAGGCTGGGCTGCCAGAGGAACGCAAAGTCTGTGGCCCCGAAGGAACCGATCTGCTCCCGATCTCCACTGGGGGGCTCCTCACCGCTGAAGCCAGGTTGGAAGTCGGGAAATGCCCAAGGTCAGACCTCAATGTGTTAAATTTGTTACCCGCCTCTGTGGGGCTGAAGTCGATCCCGCACTTTTCCTGAGCCTCGGCCAAGATGCTGCTCAGTCTGTCTCTTCGATGATCCTCGCTGGCTCCGAAGACCACAAGGGCAGCCTTGTAGGCATTGTCCCTGGCCAGGTGAGTGCACAGATTTTCCTCTACCAGCAGCGAGTAGATCCGTGCCAGGGCCAGGAGGGCACTTGCCTCCTGCTGGGGAGTCAGTGGGTTCTCGCTGCCTGCAGTACCCCATTTGCTCCTCCAGATACAGAGGGCTCCTTCATCATCCCCCAAAGCGTCCAGGCATATCCTTGCATCTACCTCTCGCCCCAAAGTCAGCAGGACCATGGCTTGCAATAGCTTACAGCTGCTTGTGCAGGGTCTCATGTGCTTCAGCTTATGTTTGAGGCTAACAAGTCTCTCTTCTGGGATCCCAGATAAAATGCTGAAGACCCCCTCAAAGCCTGTCTGGGCCTCGCCAGCTTCTGCCATCTCTTCAACTGGTTATCCAGACAGTTTGCTGAAGAAGCAGGTGATGAAAAGAGCATATTACAGCCTCTAGATGCAGGGACGGAGCAAAGGCCTGTGCCCCTTCTGTGTTCTGCACGCATTGGTAATACATAAATCCTCTCGTGCTCAGCGGCTCGTCTCCCCAATACTTTCAGGATCAGGGGGTAGTGCTGCCATCCTCATCCTCTTTAAAGCTCACTAGCTGGATCTGCAATCAAACGGAATGGGAAGTTACAGAAACATGCCAGGCAGAGTCTGGGTGCTCCGTGCTAGGTTGGCAAAAGGTCACTGTACTGTTGGCATTGCGTCTACACCACACCTTTTTAAGGAACGTCACTCCTCTTTGGTATGTAGATAGTCTTTGCCATTTGCTTGGTATTATGCATCTTTACTACACACATTAATGCAAGAATATATAACTCTAAGCAATGGGCAAAGCTATACACACTTACTATATACATTTGCAATGCACACTTTAAAGTAATCAGTGCTAAGTTATTGACATATTTAGAAACATAAAAATTGTCAGACGGATCAGAACAATAGTCCATCTCATCCAACGTCCTGTCTCTGACAGCGGCCTATTCCAGATGGAAAGTGCACAAATCCTCTTAATGGGCAGTTATGGAATAAGCTGTCCATAGGGAAAGCATCTTCCTGACTCCAGGCTTATGGCCTTTCAGTTAGTTTATGCCCTTAAGCATGAGGGGTTATATCCCTTATATATATATATATATATATATATATACAATCTCATGTAATTGTGGATGTTCACATTATCCATATCCATATCTAATCCCTCTTCTGAATCTTGTTAAGATCTTAGACTCACCAATGTCTTCTGGCAGCAAGTTTAATTTAATATCAGAACTCTAGTAGGGTGGAGAGGCCGGGACCAGAAGTGGCAGGTTGATGCGTCTGTCAGTCAGGAGGACCAGGCTATAGAAGACCAACAGAATATCTGACCCTCTGGAAAAATCTTCCAGTATTTAAAGGAGCATCAGAAAAAAGTGCCCTTAAAAAACTCAAACAAAACAAAAACTCCCACAACAATCTAGGTTTTGTGGGGAAATTTACAATTTCATTCTGTTTTTAGCTACTAGTTTTTCTACCTCACAAAAACCCTCTGATTGCTTAATGTATGAGATCAGACATATATCTAAGGAAGTTGTCCTCCCTTTCCATGAACAATTCTGGTTCACAGAAACTTCTTGAAAAACAAAAACAATTAAAATGAAAGACTACCCTTTCAAAACAGGTCCAACTGTGAGTCATCCAAGGTTCTGTTTATGCACTTTGCACCAGGCTACACTATCTTTTTGCAAGGGAGAACTGACACTTTGAATATGTTCATGGTGCTCTATGAAATGACTTTTAAAATAAAAATAAAAATAGAAGCTTGGCAAGTAACAGTGGCTGAGCGAGCAGCTGAAGAGCAGGTAACGTTTTGGAGAAGAGGGACCTCAGTCAAATTTTAAGATTTGGTCTAACTTTTTAGAAACCTTTGATTACTTCCTGCAGGTGGAAACTGGAGATGTCAGTCTTCTTCCACTCCATACCCCCCTTCCGCTATACCCATTACTTTACCTTTCTATTCTTCTGTTGGTTTTTTGTTATGTCATTTGGGGGCGGGGGGTGTAGGAATTCTTCAATAAAAATATCACTTTAAGCAAAGAAGGAGAAGTATGGAGCAGGCTTCTGTTGCTAATCCTTTCCCCATTCAGTCTTTCAAATCCATATAAAATTGGGATGTTCCCCCTCCCCCCCCCCCTCCAATTCTTTTGTTTGCATTTTGAAACATCCTCCCGTGGAAGCTATTAGAACACCCAACTGGGAAGTAAAGCGGAGAGCCAGGAAACCAGCCCAGAAGTTAAGGATTGTAAGGAGCCCCTTGCCCGCCATCCTCCCCTACCCCCAACTATCTTCTGGTGTAAATCCACGTAGGTCCACTGACATCACTGGGGTCATCCCAATTCACAACAGCTGAGGATCTGGTCCCTACCCGTTTACCAATTTCTTCCCAGGGTATTTGGAACCAAGATTCCCTTGCTGCTGTTCTTTACCAGTCCTGGAAAAGTACCAAGGCCAGACATTTTTCCAACTTTGCTGGCTAAAGTCGGGGCATCGGATTAATTTGTATTTAGGAGCCAAAACAGGATGGCAGGCGCCTCGTTCTGACCAGGCCACGTTGAAAATGTTGCCCTTGCTGTCAGCCGCCATGGGATGAATGAAACGGGCTTGCTGGCTGGATCCAGCTTTTGCTGCATCCCAAAATCTGCTGGCAGAGAAGTCCTGGCTCCTAGCACCTCGTCGTCCCTGCTTGGCCCCTGGGAAGGGCATGGCTGGCTGGCTCCACCTGTCACTTTCCTCTTCCAGCCGCGCTGGGCGCAGGAGGGAGCGGGGCACTTGCAAGGGCGATTACCTGGGTCGCTTGGGTGCACTGAGCACGGGAGTCCTCAGCCGCTCTGCGGCCCTGTCCAAAGCCAGGTCCCGAGCCCCGCCGGCGGCCGGGGCGAGCGCGGCTCAGAGCTGGCCGCGGGGAGGCGGAAGTAGCCCGGCCCCGTTTCACATGGCCCAGGAGGAGGAGCCGCGGGGCTGCCCCGTCGCCGCCCGCGGCAGCCGGAGCCCGGCGGTGACGTAACACGGGGAAATGGCTACATGTCGCTGGCCGGCTACAGCGCGTTCCAAAGGGGGGCGGGGCGCCGGCAGGGGATACTCGCCCCCCCCCCCCCCCCCGGGAGGGGGCAGGCTATGGGGGAGCTCAGCCCCTGGAGGAAGAGGAGGAGGCCGGGCTGGGGGGTGGGATCTCGCCCCCCCCCCCGGGAGGGGGCAGGCTATGGGGGAGCTCAGCCCCTGGAGGAAGAGGAGGAGGCCGGGCTGGGGGGGGGGATCTCGACCCCCCCAGCAGGAAGGAGATGAGGGGTGTCCCCCCCCCCCCCAGGCTGGAGTGTGGCGAGCCCCATGGGGACTCCCCCAGCGGGGGCTATGGGGCTCTCACCCCCCCCTGCAGAAGGGGGGCGGGTTAACGGGGGATGTCGCCCCCAAGGGGGAGGGCTATGGGGAAATCCCACTCCCGAAGGGAGGTGAGTGGACGGGGAGGGGCTCTCTCCCAGCGGGGAGGAGCGGGGAGCTCCGGGGGAATCCCTGCGCCAGCTAGAGAAGGGGGAAGCTCCGGGGGAATCCCTGCCCAAGCTGGAGGGGGGAGAGCGGTGGGGGAAACTGGCTCCCCGCAGGAGAGGGCGGCTGGAGGACTCGCCCCGTCCTAGGCAGGCCAGGGCTGCTCAAGGGAATCCAATCCAGTGCCCTTCTTCCACGTGCAACCTCGGGGAAGAGGCTCGTGAGCTCCGATGGGGGATCCCACCCCACCCCTGGACGGATGCGCCTTCAAGTCCAAGGTGAGCCCCCACCGTTCCCACCAGCCAAAGGCAGAGGGCGCGCTTGCCAGAAGTAAATCCAACCTTCTCCCGGGCTTCAGGTTTGTCTCTGGCAAGCTGAGGGTCGGGCAGCAATTGCAGCGATTTCTTTGCACGCCGCAGAGAAGGGTTAAGGTAACAGGCAGCCTGCGCTTTTCCTGGGACCAGGCTCCCAGTTCGCTGCGGGCCACAGAACCTGCTTCAATTCACTCTCCTTCTCAGCATCAGTCTGCCACACTGAAGGCTCCAGGCTGTCAGGGTACCAGGTACCCTGTAGGAGATGCTGTACCTCGCCTGTTCCAAACAGCAGGTGTAGGTGCAATAGAACCCCAGCGTTCCGAACAGCTGGGGGATGGAGCTCGTTCCTAACTCCCAACAAAACAATAGGCTTCTTTCGAAAGTTTACAACTGAACCTTGACTTAATACAGCTTTGAAACTTGACTACGCAGAAGAAAAATGCTGCTTTGAACCATCTTCATTTAAATGTAGCAAGCACAGAAAGTTTCCTCACCTTCTCAAGTCCTTTTTTAAACTTTCCCTTTTTTTTTTTTTTTTTAGTAGTTTAACACAGCCCTGTACTGCACTTGCTTTTTTTGGTGTGTCTGCTGCCTGAGTGTGTACTTCCGGTTCCAAATGAGGTTTGGGGTTGATTGGTCGGTTTGTAACTCTGGTGTT
This sequence comes from Macrochelys suwanniensis, assembly GCA_033296515.1. Lineage (NCBI taxonomy): Eukaryota > Metazoa > Chordata > Testudines > Chelydridae > Macrochelys > Macrochelys suwanniensis. Next base: position 8,149,511 of record CM065799.1, read on the forward strand.
CATAACTCTGAGGTTCTACTCTAGATATATTTAATCAAGAGGTGGACTTCGGTCGTTAAGACATTAGTCGTAGAGTTTAAGGCTAGAAGGGACCTTCAGATTACTAACCCATATCTCCCAGTCCATCAACCCCAACCAGCACCTGCACACCAAGCTCAACAACCAGAATTAGCCCAAAATAGTGCAGCCCTCAGGGGACTAAACTATTATGTGCCACAAGCAGAGAATTGAAAGGACTGAGGTGCATCGTTAGAGTACGAAATACATTGTGGTGTGGTTTGCAGCTGACAGGCATGGAAACTAGGGCTAAGAGATGAAGGCCACAATGTTAATGTCATGGGCGGAGCTGGAACTCACCCTGAGGGTCCCCTGGGCAGAGTGGCCAGGGCAGAACACCCAGGAGCAGAGGATGCTTTCCCTAGAAGTTGGAGGTAGAATTTGAGATGTGTCTGGGGCACTGAAGGGCAGAGAGCGACAGAGCAGCTTTTGGGAAAGAGTTCAGGAAGGAACCGGTAGTGAAAGACCAAAAGTAAGTTCAGCGTTACCTAGAGAAGATGGCTTGATTCCTTCGAAAGAACTAAAAGCAGAACTCCTCCAGACTCTTGCTAGGCTGAGAAGAGGATGCTTGGGGTTGCTCTGTTTTTCTAATCAGAAGTGCTTCACCTTCATATTTAAATATGCCAGGAGAGAGAGATACACACACACTGCAGACAGTTCTCGTGGTTTGAAAGCAATTGAGATTTATTTTGAAGACCATGTTGCCATTTCTCCATAAATTCAAGCTCAGCACTTTGTTTCTGGAAGGAGTATTGGAATAAGCATCAGTAGGAAAGGAGTCACTAGGAGTTGATCACCAAGACACACCAGCACCAATCCTTCCCACTTTATAACTCAATTAATCCCACGACAGTGGCAATGTTGGATCCATCTGAGCAACTCCTGGAAAAGCTGCCATTAGCCATTTTTTTCCCCAGTGGCTGCAGAGTGCTTGGAACTTGGGGTGAATCTGACATGCACAGAGTTAGTTTTTTGGGTCAGATTTTTAAAAGCACTGAATGAGTTGGGAGCACAAGTCCCATGGAACACTGGCACTTTAAAAAAAATATCCCTCCCCCCTCCATACTACTTCTGTGCAAAAGAAGGGTTTGGAAATAGCCTTGGGAAGGAGACACCCACAGCTGCTGCCAACTGTCCTGCTGATGGTCTCAGCCCTGCAGGGAGCAGAACAGTCAGAAAAGAGGTAGTATATTGTAGTGTACATGATGGCTATAACAATTAAGAGGAAACAGTGTCAAAAGTTAAGGGCATCATTTTGTTGTGTTAAGCTGCCCACAGCTTGGACGCATTTAGTTTTGATGCTTGACTTTTCGCAAGACAGATGTAGAGGAAAGCAGCAATCTGCAGCTAGGTGTAGCAATCCACGCACGGACCGCCACAGCCGTGCAGCTCTTACGGCCAACACTGAGAAACACCCCCCCTACACACAGCTCAGTACAGTGTGCTTCAGAACTAAGGCAAGAGCGGTAGGTGCAAACAGTCAAGCCACTTTGGTTAGTGAGTTTCCTGCAAGATACAGCTAGATGAGCTGACTGTATGTTAGCTCTGAGAATGGGAGTGTGTCAGGGATAGGTGCAGCGAGGCAATCACCCTCCCTTTGGTGGGTCTGGCAGGTATATGAGTAACTAAAACCTACAGGGAAGTTCTGTTCTTTCCAAGGAAGCCGGCTGCAATAGCTGGAACATTTCAAGGATCTTCCTTTGTTTTTTTAGGCACCTTTTTCTCTGATGCCTTGGTCAACTCCTCTACTGCCTTCTTCAGCGCTTTCATTGCCTCCTTTGGTGCTTTAGGTATCTTCTCCTCCTCCTTCAGTGCCACAGCCATCTCCTTCTCTGGTGCCTTGGGGACCCCAGCCACCTTCTTCCGTGCTGAAGCCACCTCTTGCCGTGCCGGTGATACCATCTCTGTCATCATCATTTCTTTCGGCTCCTCTGTGGCTTCGTGGGTCGCTCTGACTGACGGAGTGAAGGGGCCCACCAGCCAGTTGAGGGGAGTGTTGTGTGTGACATATTCCAGTAGGGCATCCAGCGACTCCTGGGCCTTTGTCACTTTCTCCCGGCTCTGGGTCAGGGAGCTACTGGAGAGGTCCTGGAAGGAATCAGCTCTGGAAAAGGAAGCGTGGAGCTGCTGCACATTGTTAATGGCCTGCTGCACTGTTTCCTGGATGCTGCTGGGGAGGCCTTGGATGCTGGATACCAGATTCATGTAGGCAGGGCGCAGCTGCTGGGTGATGATACGCACCATGGCTAGGATACGAGACTCGACCTGCTGAGAGGGGAGTAGTGGGTAAGACTTACAATGTGAAACCAGCGTTTAGTGCACCAGCCGTCCCTGTAAGTACTCCCCACTAGAGATACCTCTGGCTGGGAAGCATCTTTAGCTGGGCTCCCTCTCGGCTGGGTCCGGCTCCACTCCATCCACAGCTGCTGAAGCTTCTCCAGGCTATCCTGAAGCTTCTGACCAACGCCCTGTTTTACATATTCGATCTGGCAGGGAGACAAGAATGATCATTGCAGATACCTGGGATTAGCAAGAAGTTCTGCAATGCCCAGTCCCTCTTACACAGTGGGGTCCTGAGAACAGGAAGCGGGCAGTACCACACCCAGGAGGCTGCTGCACATCCAGCAGAGATGGGAACAGAGCGATTTAGCACTGGGGTGGAATAGTTTTGCATCACCAGGGTGGGAAAGGGGGTGTTCTTACTAGTTTTATTGCCTGCTGGAGTTGGGAAAGTGTATTCTGGGTGTTTTGCTTGAGATGTCGCAACTTGTTCAGAGAGTGCTGGTAGGCTCGGTGGCGGACTTTGTTTGAGAGGGAACCCAGGCGCACGAAGTAACTCTGCCGCTGTTTCTGCTCTTCCACGGAGGCCATGTTGAAGCCCTCGATGGCTGTGGCAAGTTTAACTGAAGGGAACAATCGGATAAGGGTCGGGTTGTCAGCAGGAATGCCCGCCCCCAGCGATGGTCCTCTTGGGCCCATTGCACAAGATCGTCGACACACAGTCTACCACTAGCATGACCTAACGGCCCCACTCCTTGTCTCTGTGCCTCTGTTTCCCTATCTGTAAAATGGGGATAATGATACCGACTGCCTTTGTAAAGCACTTTGAGATCAACTGAAGAAAGAACTAATGGTTATTATTAGTGCTCAGACACATTTTTTGAGAGGACAGCAGCTGCCTGAAGGGATGAACAATGCACTGATATATATTTTTTGCATGGATCTCACCTGCTTTTACCCACCAGTTTCAAGGCAAATAAGACAAAACAGTAGCTGGCGAACATCGGAACCTCTTCCCTGTGTTGCATGCCAGCTCCTACTGTTGAGAGAAAGTCATTGGGGTGACAAGTCTAAAGCAACTTAACTATCCCAAGACAGGAGAAGGCCTCTGCCATCTAGCAGAAGCAATAGTGTCTGAGCTTGGATGGAGGAGGGGGACTGCATTTTCTATTGCTAGCATATGCTGCAGAGCAGTGGCTCTCAACCTTTCCAGAGTACTGTACCCCTTTCAGGAGTCTGATTTGCCTTGCATACCCCCAAGTTTCACCTCACTTAAAAACGACTTGCTTACAAAATCAGACATAAATATACAAAAATGTCACATCACACTATTACTGAAAAATGACGTCATTTCTCATTTTTGCCATATACATTATAAAATAAATCAATCAGAATATAAATATTGTATTTACATTTCAATGTATAGTATATAGAGCAGTATAAACAAGTCATTGTCTGTATGAAATTTTAGTTTGTGTTGACTTTGCTAATGCTTTTTACGTAGCCCATTGTAAAACTAGGCAAATATCTAGATGAGTTGATGTACCCCACTGGAAGACCTCTGTGTACCCCTAGGGGTACGTGTACCCCTGGTTGAGAACCACTGCTGTAGAATGCCTAAGCACTTTCTCACCCAGTTCCTCGTTTGTCATGGGGAGGTAATGATCCACCAGCGCCTCTGATTTCTCCAGCACAGCATCCACTCCACTTGCCACCAGCTGGCCTGCTGCCTTGGCTTTATTTAGGCTGTTAGTCACCATGAAATTGGTCATCTCCACGCCGTCCTGGACAGCCTCTCTGCTCCGGCCTACCACTGTATTCACTTTGCTGGTCACAATGACCTTGGCACCACAGGCAGCTTCCTTGGCAGTATTGACGGTGGAGGACACCACTGATTTGGTCAGCTCGACGCTGTCCTGGACAGTCCCTCTGGTCAGGTCCACTGCTTCGGTCACCCTGTTGGTCACAATGTCCTTGGCACCACAAGCAGCTTCCTTGGCAGTATTGACGGTGGAGGACACCACTGATTTGGTCAGCTCGACGCTGTCCTGGACAGTCCCTCTGGTCAGGTCCACTGCTTCGGTCACCCTGTTGGTCACAATGTCCTTGGCACCACAAGCAGCTTCCTTGGCAGTATTGACGGTGGAGGACACCACTGATTTGGTCAGCTCAACGCTGTCCTGGACAACGTCTTTGGTTACATCTACAGCTCCGGCCACTCTGCTGGCCACCGCATCTTTTGCGCCACAGGCAGCGTCCACGGCACTCATCACTTTAGTAGACACCATCTGCTTGGTGTCTGAAATGACCTAGAGGGGAGAGTGAGAGGAAAGATTATTGTTCACTCACTCACAGACTGAGGTTTTTTCCAGTGGGGAGATACAAGATACCTCTTCCTTCTAGGGTGACCAGACGTCCCGATTTTATCGGGACTGTCCTGATTTTGAGTGATTTGTCCTGTGTCCCGACCGAAGTACGGTCGGGACGCCATTTGTCCCGATATTTTGTTTTGGGGCATTTTTTTTTTCCCCCTTAAACTCACCCATGGCGGGTCCTTCACTCGCTGACGGTCTTCGGCGGCGCTTCGGTGGCGGGTACTTTGTTCTTCGGTGGCAAGACGCATTACCCGCCGCCGCCGCCAACTGGAACAAATGAAGGACCTCACCGTCAACCGGGACGAATGAAGGACCTCGTGCTGAAGTGCCGCCAAAGGCCGGGACGTCCTGGGTGAGTGTCCTGATTTTTTTTTTTCTCTCTCATCTGGTCACCCTACTTCCTTCCCAAGTGGGCCTTCTCTAGATAAATAATGGCCTGACTCGGTAATGTCATCCATTAGTTCCCAAAGCTGTAGAGCCAACAGGCAGCATGAATTGGTGTAGCACCATGACATCAGCGCCACTCCCAGGATCTGGCCCTTAGCCTCTCGGTCAGCGGGCAGCTCCTTTTCTAGCCCAAACATCTGCAAAGCAAATGTCTCTTAAATCAGAGTTCACCTTGCTCCGTCTCTACCGCTCGGCTAAGCACTGTAGCCCATCTGTTTCCCTATGGCAGGACTATGCCTCCTTATCCGTAGCACTGGCCCTCAAGCGAGTTGTAGCTTCCCCTCCTGGGGAGGGACGCTGGATGCAGAGACACTTACCTTCTCCGTTGGTTGTTGAAGGAAGGGCAGGCTCTCCTCCAGTTTGTCCAGTCTCTTGCATGCGTACTCATTTACCGATGCGACTAGAGAGAGGGAGATACACAGACTTAGTTTTCTGAATCTGTCTGACTCTTGCTCGCAGTGGCAAGCCCAGGCAGAGGGAGCCAGCACAGCCAGGATAAGAGCTTCACCGAGACAACACAGCCGGCCTGGTTCAAGCCTTGCGGTCATTCCCTTTGGGAACCCGACTCCCTGTAATGGCAGGAAGTTGCTCCATGCAGAGCTTAGCACACTTCTCCATCGGAGGGGGGTATCTTTATTGCTCAGTTGCAGGAACTTGGGAGCCATATTAACTGGGAGGAAGGAATCCTGTTTGGTCCTCCAGCAGAAGTTTGGAGGGTAGGAAGAAAACCTCAAGCTATGGGGCAAAAGAGACTGAACAGCCCCTCTTGCCCAAGAATGGAATAGCTGGGCAGTAGGCAGCACGGACTCCGATTTAATACCAGGCTCCACACTACCCATGGCTTCCCAAGTTCTGGAGGGCAAACATGTCAAGCAAGTTAGAGAGCACAGAGTGGCTGCAAAGAGCTAGATTCCAGTCTCACTGGAGTCGATGGCTCGCGGACTGGCACCGGTCCGCGGACCACCATTTTGAGTAGCACTGATCTAGACCACAGTTCCCTACTTTGCTTACGAGAACATCATGTGGGATTGTGTCAAAAGCCTTACTAAAAATCACAATATATCAGTGCTACAGCTTCTCCCCATCCACTAGGCCAGTGACCCCCGTCAAAGAAGGAAATAAGGTTGTCTTGGCATGATTTGTTCTTCACAAATCCTTGTTGGCTGTTCTTTATAATATCCCTGTATGACGTGGAAATAACTCAGATGCTAGTTGAGGAGCACTTGCAGTAGGAAGGTGTTAAACCTGAAGCTGTTTTTTGTCTTCATGCCCCATGTTGGGCATCACAAACAGACCGTAACCACATCGCTAATACTCTCAGCAGCTGGGGCGTTCACGCCATGGGATTAAAGCGCTGGGATGGGAGAATGAGAAAGCTACCTAATGCTGCTCTCCTGTTAAACAGGTCTTCCCTGCTGATCTGTGTCCTGAGTCCTCCCACTCTGCTGCCATGCAATGTGGTCTGAGATGTCCCATGAGGGTTCTCCCACCCCCGCACAAGGCAGGAATCACTTGTCTTGGTGTTTACTCACTCTGAGGTTCCAGGTGGCTTAGAATTGGCTGCATGCCACCAACTGCGCTGCCCACTGCCATGGCAGCCACGGTCTCTGCCACGCGGCAGACGTTGCTGATGTATGGATGTATCCCCTTGGCGTAGCTGTAAGCAGAGGAGACCAGGTTGTAGGCAGAGCTGATAAAGGGCAAGCTGGCCACCCTGTTTACTACGTTCTGAGCAAGGGAAAGAAGAAGTGACATTAGTGGCAGATTCTATGGCTGGTGGGTGAATATAAACTCTAGTCTGAGCCATGCGTATTCCCAGAGAGGGCCTTTATGGAAACCACTCTGTCCTCTATCTGCTCAAGTGCAGTGACAGAGAGGTGAAGGGACCTTCTCAGGGCCACACCAGGAGTCAGCGACAGAGCGGGGATTAGAACTCAGGACCATGCATCTTGTCAGTCACGTACCGATTTAACATCACCCTACCTGGATTTAGCACTGGAACCCATGGCACAGCGGTCTCCCAAATTTCAGCCATATGGAGCTCCCCCCACACGTAAAGTTACCGCCCTCTCCCGAGCAAGAGGAAACTGCACTCTACATATTAAACTAGAGCCTCAAAGCAGACTGTGTGGCTGGACTCCTCTTTTGCCTGGATGTTGGGACGCTGGCATGAGTTAGCGCGCTGAAGCACCTGTTGGCAGGTGAACTGAGGATTACACTTTATAATACTAGCTGCCCGTGATTTACCTACCACTTGCTGCTCTTCTTCAGCCTTTGGAGGGCCAGTATTCGTGGCCTTGTTTTCAGATGCCATTGTGAAGTCAGATGCAACTGAAAGGAGAGAAAAAGAACAGTTACATTATGAGTTAGCCTTCTGATATTACCAGTAACAGCTGGTGGACAGTATAACGCGACGTGTACTTGGATTATTGTCCACCACATCTTAGGAACTTCAGAGCTCCTCTTCCTATTCCTTACAAGAAGGATGTGAAGATATTCTAATAGCTCCATCTAGTCATAGAGATTTCATGAGTTAATGTGAATCTTTACCAGGAATCAGAATGTGCATGTAGGAGGGAAGCAATATCAATCTACCCAGCCTCCTTCCACCATCCCAAGTCAGCTGAATGTTCCTACTAAAATAAGCAGCACTGAAATTGCAGGGATACATTAATTTCTTAGACATCAGAGTTAGCACCCCAGTGAGATGAATTGGGGCAGTTCTTACTCATTAGGCTGCTATATCTGTCTAGAAGACAGAGACAATCAGGCATCAGTTTCATGTTCTGAATGTCCTCTCTGCAGCTATATAGTCTAGGATGCTTGAATAAAAGCTTGCACCCTGCAGAAGATGATGGCTTATGTCACTTCATGTTGTCCCTCATCTTACTATAATTAAGCTTGGCAGAATTTGAGGTGTATTTTTTTTAGAATTTTGATGGATAATATAGATTTTTATTTTTAAGCATTTTTTGATTTTGATCAATTTAAATTTTCACGGTTGTGGGAAATTAGGGAGGTTCAGACAATAATTATTTAATGACAGCAGACACAGATTCAAAAAGTTAACGCTTTATAAGCATTAAAACTCAAACTGGCAACATCACATGTCAAACTGTACAAAGTCAATAGCCTTAAATCAGACTCATGCATTCTCAAGCAGCATTTTTCTTATTTTGCCAATCTATGCATTTTGATCATCCTTGATGGAAATATGTTTTCATGGGTTTGAGTGTGTACGGTGGAATTGACGTTTATCGACATTTAACGATAAAAATTAAATCCTTCCAAGCCTAACTGTAAAGACTAGAATTAACAATCCAATATGTCATCTTGACAGTGACTGCTGCAAGAGAGAAACTGCATCTGAGCCGTGGAATGAGTGGGGAAGGCAGGTTTTCAGAGCTTTAATTTTGGAAACCTGGTTAGCTCATTGTCATGATATAATGACAATGGTGTTTAAAGTTCTATTTTTAAGACAACTGAACTTGCTTAACAACAGCTTTGAAAATTCCCCTATTAATTCTGACGTTAAGATGGGTTTCCCCATGTCTCGGTCTATTTCCCAACAGGATGTAGCCTCTGAGAGCACCCTGGCAAAACCTTAACTCCCATGAGAGAGAGACACAAGGGCCAAACAGAGACGCTGACACAGTGGCAGGCACTTTCCCCGTTAACAATTGTATGAACTAGTAACAGTGACTGCCATGTTTGTTTCAAGGCTCATTCGACACAGTCCTCTGCAAGGCCTCTGATCTCGGAGTCTCTCTCGCTGCAGCTCTGCCTACACTAGGGATGCTTTATCACATTTCCCATCACTGCTAACACCAGTTCAGCTTCACCAGTTATAGCAACTTTGGACGTCTTAGAACTTTGTGTGTGTGCCCCCCGTGGCTGGAGGAGCTGCCTCCCCTACACCGTGGCTAGAGGAGCTGTCTCCCCCATCTTCCCCAGTAGCCCTGGGGCCAGAGGAGTTCTGTCCCCCAGCCGATTGGGGGGCCCTGTGCCCCTGCTTGCCCCCCTACCGCGCATGCCCCTGGGCTGTAGCATTTAAGTCTAACACACACAGTGTGGATGGACTTCTGGCTGCCCTGGCATTTTTAACTCTGCACCAGTTAGACTGACTTACATGGCACGGTGAAGTCTTTGGGCTAGCGACTGTGTTTTGTGTACGTACAGCACCTGGCACAATGGGGGCCTCGATCCTGAATTGGGCCCGGTTGGGCCCCACCGCTGTACAAATAATAAGAGTGTTAACAGGGGTGGCAGCATCTGGCGAGCTGTCTCCAACCGCCCCAGCAGTGCTGCTTGGTAAGCCCTGGGGGTTTTCAGTGAATGTGTGTACAGCACCTCGCGCAAGAGGGTGCCTGAATAGGGGGCCCACTAGGCACTGCCACAATCTAAACAACACCTGCCCTGGTGAAATGACACCAGGGTCTGTCTGCACTGCTGAGCTGGCCCTGGTAATTGGCACTACCCCAGCACCGGGGCAAAGCCCAGCCCCATTCCTGTGTCCTCCTCCCTGGCGCTGTGCTGCCCCGTGTGCCGCACTGAGCTGAGCCGCTCTAGGATGCTTTCCCAGTGAATTGTGGGAGAACGTGTCTGTCCTTCTGGGCATGCGGAGCGGGGAAATGGTGGGAAGGTGCCGGAGGACTGTCGGGACTTGTGTGGTTTATCCCGCATCCTCACTGCAAAGTGGCTAGTTACTAGCCCCAGGGAAAGAAGCACCCAGGCTCCGGCCTCGGGCGGGCCAGCTTGCCTGGGTTGAAAACAACACCCCACTGGGGTGAGAAGATTGTGTGGGGTTAGGGGCAACTCCCGGGTGAGGGCCTGGGCTAACTCTGCTGTGAAGACAAACCTCAGTGTTCGCCGGCCTGGGACAGTTGTAGAAAGTTTCCCTAACGTAGGCAGGGTCTGGGAGTGGTGGAGGCCCAGTATCCGGAATCAATAGGCCGCTCACAGGATGCGCTAGCAAAGAGTGGTTATTCCACTTACACTGTCAGGAGGCTGGTTTGTTGTCAAAGGCTGGGCTGAGTCAGCCTGCAGCATTTGTGAAAGGGGGACACACACACACACACACACACACACACACACACACTCTGCAACACCACATAGGGCAGCTCCTGCCCATAATTAGTTTCCGTTTCCAGTCTGAAAATGCACTTTGTTTTTGCCATATATCTCACTGGCCTTGGAGTCCGGGTTAAGCTACAGTTAAAACCTTGCACCATAAGATTGTCTCCTAATTAGCGTGTCAACAAGCGAGGCCAGAACACCTCCCTCCTTGGGCAGCCTGAGAAAAACCGAGGGCCTGAGTTTCCGCTCACTCTCGCGGGCAGAAATCAGGATCAGCTCCTTTGGAGCTGAAGGAGATCCGCTGGTCTTAAACTAGACAGTACAGGCCTGGTTTTGGGACAGTGTTCAATCTGTGAGTGACAGTGCTTGGGGCATGAGCGTGTTAAAACACGCTTTGCACGTGCCTGCGTAGGTGGGTCCAGCCCTTGCTACAGCGCCAGTATCTGCAGTGCAGGCAGGCCCTTCTAATCCTGATTTTTTTCAGAGGTGCTGAGCAGCCCCACACTCTCATTAACATCGGTGGATGTTGAGGTGCTCAGCACCTCTAAGGGGGCAAAAAATCAAGCCACTGATATCTCACGTCTTTTTTGTTGTTGCTTGTATACAGGGCCGGCTCCAGGCACCAGCCTACCAAGCACGTGCTTGGGGCGGCACCTGGACGGGGGCGGCACTCAGGGGTTTTGTGTTTTTGTTTTTTTTTTAATTAAAAAAACAAAACCACCGCTCTCCCCTGGCGGGGCCGCGGACATGCCACGCTCCCCGCCGGCGCCCCGGCTGGTTCGGGGGGCCACGGACATGCCGCGCTCCCCGCCGGCGCCTCAGCCGGTTCAGGGGGGCCGCGGACATGCCGCGCTCCCCGCCGGAGCCCCGGCCGGGGCAGGAGGGCCGCGGACATGCCGCGCTCCCTGCCGGTGCCCCGGCCGGGGGAGCGGAGCGGCGGGAATGCCACAATCTCTGCTGGTGCCCCAGCCGGGGGAGCGGGGCCGGGCATGCCGCGCTCCCCGCCGGTGCCCTGGCCGGGGCAGGGGGGCCGCGGACATGCCGCCCTCCCTGCCGGCCCCCCAGGCGTTTCGGCGGAGCAGCGGTGCTGAGGGGGGGTGTCATGTTGTGGGGGGTGTTTTTTTTGTTGCGGGGCGGCGCTTGGGGGTTTTTTGGGTTTTTTTTGCTTGGGGCAGCAAAAAAGTTAGAGCCGCCCCTGCTTGTATAGCTCAATAGTGTTCAGTGACTGAAACTTCCATCTGGTTGCAGAAGCCTGTTCACCCGTTTGAAACGACTTACTGTTGCAACCAAAGTGTTTGATCCTAGCTGGAGGAGGGCCTCTTTCAGACAGGCCCGTCTGCCCTTCTGGAATACCCCCCCCCCCGCTTTCCCAATTCAGCACATTCCTGTCTGCAGAGGATCTGCCAGATGTTTGCTCAAGAGCACATGAGGTTCTGCTTATCAAGGACAGGGGCCATTGCTTTAGCAGCCTGGATGAGAATTGCTTGTGTGCGCCAGGAGATGGCTTGAGTGCAAAGTAGTTTTTACCTACATGTGGAAACAGGCTCTGCTCATGTTTGCTGTTGGTTATGTCAGCTTTATTTGCTACATTCTTATGCAAATAGAAATCTGGGATCTCCTCAGCCTGGAAACCTGCTTCCCGCATTGAAGTAATCTTTGAAGTCCAGCCTCTCTCCTCCAACAGGCAAGGACTGATTGATCAATAGGAACTAGGAAACTAGGCAGACTGCGTAGCTAATGACTAGCGTTAATAGTTTGGATGGGAGGAGGGAACACTAGAAAGAATGCGAATGGGTGTGTGGTCTTGTGGTTAAAGCACCTGACTCTGTCAGGTGTCCTGGGTTCCCATCACAGTTCTACCACTGACTTGCTGGGCGACTAAACAACATGGTGCCTCGCATTCCCTGTCTGGAACAGGGTGCTAACAACACTTCACAACTAGGGGAGTTGGTTGTAAAGTGCGTTGTGATCAGAAGAAGAGGCGTCAGGGCCCAACATTTTCAGAAGTGACCACATCTTCTCTGGCAATCAGACCCAAGATCGATGCGCCCACAAAACATAAACGTCACGGGCTGCCTTTGAAAACGTTGGTCTAAGGCAGGGGTCGGCAACCTTTCATAAGTGGTGTGCCAAGTCTTCATTTATTCACTCTAATTTAAGGTATCACGTGCCAGTAATACATTTTAACATTTTTAGAAAGGCTTTTTCTATAAGCCTATAATATATAACTAAACTATTGTATGTAAAGTAAATAATGCTTTTAAAATGTTTAAGAAGCTTCATTTAAAATTAAATTAAAATGCAGAGCCCCCCAGACTGGTGGCCAGGCCCCCCAGACCGGTGGCCAGGCCCCGGCAGTGTGAGTGCCACTGAAAATCAGCTCATGTGCCGCTTTTGGCACGCATGCCATAGGTTGCCTACCCCGGTCTAAGGAGTTTTGTAACATGGTGTGAGGCTGTGCATGAAGTAAACCAGGGGTTCTCAACCTTTTTCTTTCTGAGCCCTTCCCCCCAACACTATAAAAACCCCGTGGCCCACCTGGGCCACAAAAAATGTTTTTCTGCATATCCAGTAGATTAAAGGCCAGGGCCAGCGTTAGGGGATAGCCAGCAGGGCAACTGTCCAGGCCCCACGCCACAGGGGACTCTGCAAAGCTAAATTGGCTTCAGCCCCATGCAGCAGGGTTCAGGCTTCAACTTTGGCTTTAGGCAGTGGGGCTCAGGCTTCGGCATTCTTCCCTGGGCTAGTGACTCTAACACCAGCCCTGCTTTCTGGTTTATTTTGGTGGACCCCCTGAAACCTGCTCACAGCCCCCCAGGGGGCCTCGGACCTCTGGTTGAGAACCACTGATGATGTCAACTACCCGTATGGGTTGAGTTGAGAGTCAGACTCTGCTCTGGGCTTCTCATTGCATCCTGTCTACTGTCTATCTTGTTTACTCTGAAATCTTTTAGGTCAGGGACTCTATTTGTACCGTGTGCAGCACAGAGCATGTTGTCAGTAATTAATAATTAGCATAGCTGGATTCCCTGTAAGGTTTCTAGCAGAGCCTTGTGTTATTAGTTGCTTTTTCTTCCCTTGGAAGGTAATGCCTAAAGCGTCAACTCTAGGCATATACAGCTACCACCATTTTTCAGGTCCTACTATTATCCTACTGCAGAAATACTGAATGTCTTTATCGTGCCTATGCCAGATGGTCACCACTATAGAAAAGTTACAGGCAGGTCTCAAGGTCCTGGAAACTGGAGAGAGACCTTAAGGTTTAACTCATCAGTTTCTCTTAGTCATTGGATTGCTGACCTCCCTTGGATACCCACAAAGTCTGTGTTAACATTAGAGGTAAACAGAACTCAATACGTCAGTTCTTTGCCTATAGCCCACCCCACTTCATATGAGATCAACCCTCCCATGGATTGCCTCCCAGTTCCCCATAACTGGGTTCTCAAAATGTTTCCTTCTGCAGGCCGCCCGTGGGTCACAGTTCAAGAACTGCAGCACTAACAACCACACCAAGAATTAATTGAACTTTCAGGAGCATCTTCACTACCAAGTAGCAGGCTTCTGAAAAGCACATGCCCCTTCTAATTTCTATTATGGGTTACCTCCAAAATATAGTAGGCACTGTACAGACATAGGAAGATGTGTCTGCCCTCGAAGAGCTTACAAGCTAGGAAGCCCTCCCCCACCCCAAAAAAACTGCCCACAAGGGAGGGATCAAAAAAAGACAATGACACACACACACACACGGTAGCCCTAACTGGGTACTTTTCAGCCTTGCTGCCCTCTCAGTTTGGAGATGGTCTTGGGATAAAAGGTCAAAAGCAAGGGCCCGATTCTTCCTTTCCCCTGCAGTCTGTGTCGTTTTTACGCCGGTGCAAAGTGAGTGCCAAAGACAGACATTCCGCTCTGGCAGCGTTCCACACCCATGCTGCGCCGGTGTAAATAACTACACAAGGGGCAGGGCAGCGGAGCATCTGACGGGCCCCCCATCTCCAGAATCCCCCCCCCCCCTACAAAGCAGCAGCCACGACCCACAGAGCAGAGCCTGTCGGGCGGAACCGACCGTTTGATCCTCCCTTTGGACACCGCTTGTCTGATCTTCCTCCTGGTTGCTGCTAGTGGAAACGGGTCGTTCCAAAGATCCCAACCAAGCGCTGAATTGGGGTAGAGAGTTCGCCTGACATTTTATATGCAAGCTTACCAAGTATATCCAAGGCTACAATGCTACCAGTGCAGCCCGGTCTTACCTGGTCTTTCGGCTCCCCTTAGCTCCGGCGCCTGGGAGACCTTTGTCCTGCCGTGCAATCGCCAACGTTCTCTTCGGCTTCTGGGTGGGCCCTGCCAAGCCCGTGACGGACAGCTGAAGAAAGCCAATCAAGGAGCGGCATTCTCCACCCTGGCCAATCAGAAGTGGCATGTGGGTGGGGCTCGAATGTTGCGAACTGGGCGGAGAGGGAAGTGGCCACGCAGGATTCCAAAGGGGCCCCCGGCCCAGGACGAGCGGGGGGATCTCTCCAGCTGTCCAGAGGCGGGCGGTAGGGGAGGCCCGGTGATTCAAAGGGCTCCCAGGTCCCTGCCTAGCTGAACAAAGGTGGGGAATGGCAAAAGTGACGGGGGTGAATTCTTATTAGCATGGCTCTGGTGGACATGGGGTGGGTGGGTTGCTGTTGGCATGTCCTGAAGGAGCCAGTCAGGAAGAGCACCCACAAAGTATGGTGGGGATTCTAGGTGCAAGCCCCCAGGATAGCAAGGGATTGAGGGGTGATTTGGGGGGGGCCACCCCTGTAGAATCATAGAATCTCAGGGTTGGAAGGGACCTTAGGAGGTCATCTAGTCCAACCCCCTGCTCAAAGCAGGACCAATCCCCAATTTTTGCCCCAGATCCCCTTAAATGGCCCCCTCAAGGATTGAACTCACAACCCTGGGTTTAGGAACGGTCTCGTCTCGGGGGGGGGGGCACATTTATCGTGCATCACAGGAGCTGGGGGTGAATTCCTGGGCCTTGCAGGGCTTGGGGACAGTACGGGATGTCGAGGTTCGCTCACCCGGCGCTGGGGCACTGTGGCAATTCAGTGTTCGTGTTCACAGGGCTTTTATGTAATCCCGAGTATTAAGAGATGCTTCTGGACCCTTTTCACCCCTCTCCCCCAATTGACTGGCATTGGGTGGTATTGGTGCAATTCCCAACTCACCCTCTCTCCTCTGTCCGCTGCTGAACTACCGGAATTAGCTTCCTTCCCATGAAACCCACCCTGTCGACAATCCCCCAAATACTGCCTTCTCCACCCCCATGAACCCCCCTTGCTTAAATCCCTGAGCCACCAAACCCTGCAGCTCATTTCCCAGTGCCCATCCTTGCTGCTCTGTATGAAGGAGGGCATCCTGGCTCCTTCAGAGCAGCTAGTCAATTAGCCAGAGACCCCAAATGTTATGGGGTACCCCATAAATAAAGAGACATGAAAGCAACCCAATGTGTGCAATGTGCCTCAAAGAACTGGGGTGCATGGTCTGAATAAGCCAGATGCGTCTTCCGGTCCTCTCCTGCCCTGAGCGCAGGTCCCATTGCTAACAAGGGACTTGGCTGGTCCCTCCTGTTCTAAAGTCTCAGCTGGCTACAGATTGGCACAAGCAGCAGGGGGCTGATACATGTGACTGTGCCTCAACACCGCACAATGATGAAATGACATGAGCCTCAGGTGAAGTGCGAGCTCTTTGGGGCAGGGACTTTTGTTCGTACAGTGTCCAGTATAATGGGTCCCTGACCCTGATTGGGGTGTCTAGGTGCTTCTGTGATAGAAATAATAAACATAATGAATACTTTGCTCTGCTGTAGCATCTTTCATCCTGGGATCTCAAAGCTTGTTCCAAACAAGTGTTAGCTGAGCGCCACAACACTCATTATCCCCATTTCACAGAGGGGAAAACTGGGTCACAACAAGGAGTTAAGGCCAAAATTGTCTAAAGTGCATCCATTATTCTGAGTATCGTAGTTTTTGGGTGAGAACTTAGGGTCTGATTTTTCATGTGATCCACAGGATGCACTGAAATGACTAGGATCTGTGGGTGTTTGGCACTTGTGGAAATCTGAAGTTAAGCAGCCAAACATGTCGGCATCCAGAGTCAGTTGCCACTTTTCAAAACTGGACTGGACGTGACTTGTCACATTCATAGGTGAGGTGGTAAGGGATATAAGTTAATTGTCCGTGGATGAAAGGGAGTCTAAGTAGGCCAGTTTCGGAAATGGGGGTGAGAGCCTTTTCAGAAATGTGTCTGTTACGCCATTCAAAGTGTGTAAACAGGCAGTGCAACTTGGGAGCGATCTAAATGTGCTGCACATGGGGCTGTAATGTGGCACAGCAGTTGGTTGGCCGGCTTTGAATGGCTATTGGCTGTCTAAGCGGCAGGTGGAATGGGTGTGCATATCCCAATGATGGTGATTAATTGTATATGTATTGCCTTAAGTGTGGGTTATCCGAGCCTCACAGTCTAATGTATTTATCCGCACAACACCCCTGCTATTATCCCCACTTTACAGATGGGGAGATAAGGTACAGAGAGGCTAAGGGTGGGGTCTGCAAGGGGCTTAGGTGTCTAGTTGCTATGTTAAGCACTGACGTCCAACATTTAGGCTTGGTCTACGCTACAGAGTTAAGTCAACATAAGGCCGCTTACGTCAACCTCATTATGTCAGTGTCTGCCCTAGAATGCTGCTTCCACCAAAGTGAGTGGCCTGCTACCCCGATATAATAACACCACCTCTATGAGAGGCGTAGCACTTATGTCGGTGTAGTTTAGGGAGCCGCAGTGTGTCGATGTAGACACTGCCTTATTTGCGTCAGTTCTTGGCTGCCATTCTTATCAGTTTCATGGCCCCCTCTGGCTCAGAGCACAGCTGGGGCCATGAAACTGACAAGAATGTTAGTTTCACTGCTAGTAGGATCTGTGCTGTGAAATTGAGCCTGGCGCTGGTCTCACAGCTGCCCCTCCACCGCAGCTGTCAGCCGGGCGCCGGGCTTACAGCTGGAGCCTCCACCCTGGAATGACAGCCTCCTGGTCCCCGCTAACATTTGCCCCAGTTAGTGGGACTACATTCAGGTGCATGGGTCTGGCCATGCAGAAACATTTGCAGGATCAGGGCCTTAAGCTGTATGCTCCCCCAGCTTTCTCTTCACCTCCCTCCCCTGTGTGGACCCTTTTAGCCCATCAGGGACTGGGGTCCCTGAAGTGCTGCATCCTACGGGTCACATGTGACCCAGATTGTCTTAAAAGGTGGCAAGCGCAGCGTAACCACAGTGGGGAAGCCATTACTGATCCGCCACAGGTTTGCTGTGCTGGCAACCTCTGCCAACAAGCCATTCCCAGCTGTCTATCAAGGCAGATGCAAGGACAAGCGAAGACTATTTGTGTTGGCCAACACTTAGCTTTGGTTTCTAAATGGCACATAAATCAAAGGTGGCCCTCAGGCTCCCAGCAGGTGACTCGTGGGGCTCTAGGTGCCACAGAGCCCAGGTGCCCCTCCTCCAGGAGCTGAGGAATGACATTATTTATTACCCATGGCCGGTGGGTGCAGCCCACGAGATCTTTGCCAGCCCCTGCAGGCGGCGAATGGTTAATAAAACACTGCACCCTTCTTTCCCCTCCTGCCTTGGCAATCCACCTTCTTATGCTCCTCTCCCCTGCAGAGGCACCTTTGTAGAAAGGTTCTAAGGTTGCAGAAATATTTTCAGCTGATAGCCTTGATTAAAAACATTCCCCACCCTCTCCGCAGCATCTTCGCTCCTTTGGGGACTACGGGCCAAGGCCACCATCCGTGGGGGAAGGAGCGTGGCACATCCTTGTGCCGAAATGGACCGATAGCCCCAGGGTGTCGGGTATGCAGACCCCTGAGCAGAGCAAAGGAAGAGGTGTCGGTGGAGATCTTTGCTGGAGCGGTAGCCTTTAAACATAGTGCTGGAGCTACCATGGGCTTGTCAGCCCGCCTGGCTTGGTGGAGAGAACAAACTGTACTTGGCACTGGTTATATCTGTACTTCCTAGTTCCCAGCCCTGCGCTGGGTGCTGCTGGGAATCCTCCAGGGCACGGTGGGGAGGAATCCTCCTCTCCAGGCTCCAGAGAAGCAGCAGTTCCACTCCACAGCTGCCCGTCCGCCCTAAGAACTGGCGTAGGTCATGCTGCCGGAGTCTTTTTTTGCAGTAGTTGTATTAAGTCTGGCGGGGGGCCCTTGCCACCACGTGGCCTTAGTCTCAGCAAGCACTCTTTGCCTGAGGGAGAAAGGTGCTATTGACCCTTAAGAAGCCTGGGGGATACTCAAGGGCCTTCATTTTCAATTTTTATTTTGTTTACAATTTCCTGGGAATTGATCAGTTTTTATTACAAAAATTTTTTAAAAAATGGGTGAAAACTGGAGCAAAAAATTATCTTCACAGTTTTCTGGGTAAATATCGGAGTTAATGGGGTGGGGGGAGGACAGAGAAAAAAACAACAAATAGAGAAAAATAAGACTATTGAAAGTAAAAGCAGTTTAATGCTCTGGTTCGTTTCATGAACTGTACATTAACAGTATGTACACATGGAGGCGCATGTCTATACGTGTGCATCTTCCCCGCTACATTGTCTGACTTTAACAGACAGCGTCACATTTACACCAAGACTGATGTATTATTAACAGAAACACATCTACCTATTGTAATGGATTGGATGTTCTGAACTTACTCTGTCTTTTCATGTACTTGACTGGTTCAAAATTTGGGTGAAAAGCAGGAATACCCCAATAATTGCTTTTGTAAAATGTGGGAACTTGTCAGTAAAAATTGTTAAAAACTGAAAACAAAGAGCCCTGGGAATACTCCAGTCAAGCACCTGGCCGTAATTCTGAGATTCCCTCCTTGCCCAACTCCAGTCTCTGCAGCTAGGCCCTATATTGTTTTCCTGTCTAGGGGATTGCTACAGTGCCTGGCAGCCTCCTTTCTGCACCAGAAGACGCAGAGGGGTCTCATGCATGTTTTGCTCCCTGTATACCTGCTGCCTGGCCCCCTCCCACCCTGGTGGCTCCGTTAGTGCCTTCCCAGCCTCTTCCCCTCCCCAGGCTCCATATGCAATCCCACACAGCCTGGTTTCTTACCCCAGCCTCCCCTGATGCTGCCCAATCAGCAGGCAGGCTGGCTTGTTCCTGCCTGCTTTCCCAGCCTTCTGGCTCTCTCTGCTGGGTCTCCAGCTGCCAGTTCTCCACCCAGACCTGCTCCTCCATTCTTCCCCGGACTTGCCAGCTCCACACCTTTAGGTGGAGGGACTTACCTAATGTTGTCTCTGCTCCCACTGTGTGTGTCCCTGGGGCCAGCTATTTAAAGGGTATTTGTCCTCCTGAGTCCAGGCCACTGACCTGGGTCTCCCTTCTCGCATCCAGACAAGCCATGACATAAGACACGGGGGTGGGTGGGGAATGAACCTGTGGATCTGCTCTAGTATCATCATCCCCATTCTACAGAGCGGGGAGGGAACCCGAGGAGGCACAGAGAAACAAAGTCACTAACCCAGCGAGTCAGCAGTGGAGCTGGGGTTAGAACTCGGGTCTTTTGATGACCATTCCTCTGATCTAACTAGAGCACACTGCAGCCCTGAGTTGAGAGGCATGCAGCGTCTCTTTGTATTCTCACCCTGCTCTTGGGTCCTAGCTAGCCCCTCCCTCTCTCATGTTTTGACTCATTCTGGCACCTCAGCCCAATCCAGAACCTGCTTGTGCAAAGCCCTGTTGTGAAATCAGGCAGCTGGCACACACATGTTTCTCAGCAAACCTTTATTATCTGGACCTCAGCAAACTTGTTCCTGGATCACTGTATAGAGATTCGTCTGAAAACACTGGGTGTGTCCACATGGTCACTTCGCTTCTGGTGCAGATCTGCACCCCTCTGCTAGTCCTCAGGCATGCCTACAGCTGTGGTTCTTATGATGATAGGCACTTTGGCCACAACTGTGGTCATGGACCAAGGAAGGTAAACAGTCCCTATCAGCTCATACCGGATTTCCATGATCTCGTTGGCTAGGGACATGCTGCTGACAGACAGTAACTTGGGCAGGGAGAGCATGCTGGTGATCCTTGTGATTTCAAAGGGGGCTGCCTTGGTCCTGGACTCCAACCTCATCACTTCTTTTCGGTCTTCCAAGGTGCGCCGTTCTGCCCTGATGGTGTAGCCCAGGTAGAGGATGATGGAGTACAAGGCGAAAACCACCTTCCTGATGGACCTGCCTGTCTGGTTGTCGATCTCTGTCGTGAAGTTGATGTGTTCACCGGGGGCGAATGTGTTTTTCGCCAGGGAAATCCGGAGGATGACAAGGCCGTTTTTGAAGCAGCAATGATAATCTATGTGCTTGTCGACTTCCACCACCAAAGGGTACTGCATGGGGAAGGGGGAAAGGTGAGGTACAGTGAGTACCTTTCGCAGGATACAATATGATCGCCTAGGTTCCTTACACACATGGAACGGCAGATGCAGGAGCAGAGGCTGCTTCACACTGAAAGAAATCTGCAGACACCCAAAACTTCATGCTGCATGTGTGGTGCTTTGTACTTCATAGAAGCAGTGAGGCAAGACCTCACATCCTTCTCCACAGGCCCCTGTCACTTGAGCTAAAGGAGAATTTTTATTAGCAGTACAAGGCATATGACACACAGCTTAGCAGTCCTGATTCCATCCAGTAGAGAGCAAGGGAAATGCCCATGATATAGATCTACACCAAATTCAGGGGAAGGCCACAAATGGGCCATTAAAAGTAGCATTTTCTCACCATCTTGATGCAATGATTAGTGTTGGGGATTTCGGTAACGCAGGCAGATTGTATGCAGTGCAAAGTTCACTCAAGGGCTCAGACCCCAGAGCAAAAGAATAACATTAATAGTCACACTTCTCTAGCCCCTTCCATTCAAACAAGAATGAATGAAGCCTCGTCATCCACCCTGTGGGGTAGAGAAGTGTTATCTCCTGGTGCACGCGTCAGGAAGGAAGATGGCAGAATTTGGTGAAGGTGCCATTTAAAACAAAAAAACTAAAGATAGTAATAAGGCTGGGAATCACTGTATTATTTACACCACACCATAAATGTGTACGGGGCTGGGGGCTGTCAATAATACAAGTCAAGTAATAAAAGGCCATAGGCGTGAATCAGAGCTCATTTACACAACCATCATTCCATTGACTTCAACAGAGTTAATCCTGATTTACACCTGAGAGAGTGAGAGCAGAGTTTCGCTCTACTGTCCAGATTCTCATTTAAGCAAAGGGGCCATAGTGTAAATGGCCATAGGTCTCTACCCTAATGAATTTGCAGTCAAAGGGGCTAATCCTGATGCATGTGAGTAGTTCTACTTACCCATTGCATTCAGTAGGACTACTCATGGGAGTAATATTTTCAAGACTGATCCCTGGGTATATGTATAATGTAGCCATGAAATAAGAACATGCATAATTATTGTTCAAGGAAAACGATGTGTGAGGAGGCTGTCTACTGGAAGCCTCGAGATGCTGAATAATTCAGGGTCCCTTTTTTTACCTGTACTGTTTTGGCTGGGATGTTAATGTTCCCTGCACCTTTTAGGGTTCAATTCACTATCCACTCTCTTCTCTTCTTTAGTGTTAAATCCAGTTTCTGCCCTTACTCCACGTCCTTAGGGACACTTGACATTCCTGAAAAGAAGTTGTTTCATCCTACTAGGCTCTGCAGATTCTGGCTGCCCCAGGAACCAGTGTTGCTGAAGGGGAGATTTCTCCTGACTCTGCCTGGAGCATGGATGTCAAGGCCAGAAGGGACCATTGTGATCACGTACTCTGATCTCCTGTAGAACACAGGCCATAGAACTTCCCCAGAATAATTCCTAGAGAACATCTTTTAGAAAAACATCCCATCTTTGTTTAAAATTTGCCAGTGATGGAGGATCCACCATGACCATCGGTAAATTGCTGCAAGGGATAATGACCCTCACTGGTAAAAATGTACGCCTCATTTCCCGTCTGAATTTGTCTAGCTTCAATTTCCAGCCCTTGGATCGGGTTAGACCTTTCTCTGCTGTATCGAAGAGCCTATTCTCATGCATTTGTTCCCCATGTAGATACTTATAAAGTGTAATCAAGTCACCCCTTAAACTCCTCTTTGTTGGGGGGGGGACAGGGATAGCTCAGTGGTTTGAGCATTGGCCTACTAAACCCAGGGTTGTGAGTTCAATCCCCTGAGGGGGCCATTTGGGGATCTGGGGCAAAAATTGGGGATTGGTCCTGCTTTGAGCAGCAGGTTAGACTAGATGACCTCCTAAGGTCCCTTCCAACCCTGATATTCTAAGATAGACTCAAGCAGCTCAATCTACCTCTATACTCCTATTTGAGATTCCCATTTATGCAGCCAAGAATTGCATTAGCTCTTCTGGCCACAGCATTGCACCCAGGAACTCATGTTCAGCTGACTATCCACCAGGACCACCAAATCTTTTTCAGAGTCACTACTTCCCAACATAAAGTCCCTCATCCTGTAAGTATGGTCTGTATTCTTTGTTCCTAGATGTATACAGATAGGATATGCAAGTGACTGCAACCTGTACTGAAACAACTGTAGTCACCTGCATATCCTGTATTCAGATGTATACCTGCTGCATTGTTTAAATCATTGTAATTTTAACAACGGTCTTCAAAGGAAACAGATTATGGTTGTATGAAATTTTTTCTGCTTTATGATATAGAAAGAAGTCCTGGAAGTTCTTTCCCCCCAATGCCTGTTCTTTTTTAAACCTCCCTATAAATATCAGGAAAGTTCAGCCTGTATGCTTGAGAAAGAAGCCACGAGGAACATCTGTTGACCAATGTGGGCTAATGAGACCACGTTACTCCAGTGCCCCATCTCTTCACTGGCTGCCAGTTGAGTATCAGATTGGGCTAGAAAGCCCTGATGGGGCTGAGGCAGATGATACTACCAAGCCTAGAGTCATGGGGGGTCCCTGTGGGACAGACTGAAATGTGAGGATGACGTTTTCCTTTTTCAGTGTCACTTGACGTGGAGCCCTGAGGAATCGGGGTGTCTCCTCCTTTCACCATGGCCCTGTTGGGGCACATCTCCTATTTCCCCATTCTCCTCTTTAATAGGAAACCTCCAGCCACTAATTCCCCAGCTGCCATCCACAAACATACATGCCATCCTATTGCTACCCTTTACCGTCCATGGAATTGCATCCCCTTAAGCTGACAAGGCCGAGCAATTAGGTGGGAGAAGGTCATGCATTGACTTGTAGGCCTGGCCTCCACCCCGCTTTTGTACCAGGATAACAATGTCCGTCAGGGGTGTGACTTTTGTTTTATTGTTACCGGTATAAGCATCTTTATACCAGTATAACGGCATCCACTTTGGGGTGGGGTTGGGTGGGGCTCGAGTGTACCGCTTTAAGTATACCAGTGTACTTAAAGTGGCACACGGTACATGTGGCCATGTCCTTAGCGAGCGCGGCCCCGATTCAGGTGGCTTTACTGTGGGTCCCCATCTTTGCTTGAACCAGCTCCCAAGTCCTGGTCTTGATCTCCAAAGCCTCTCGTAGGCCAAACTAAATGCCTTTGGAAAAGGGGAGCGAGGAGACAATTCTAGGCTCTGTGTGTACACCACCTGTCTGGACTTACATAGTTTTGTAAGGATGCTCCAATACCATGGGGATGGGCCTGGCACAAATAGCTAGCTAGACCTCATTGGGAGCAGCACTGGACCCTTACACACTTTTTCTCTCCTCATGTCACAGGAAGAATATTCACTATTTACCTTACCTGGGATTGTATTTTATCTTTAAGGATGCTAGAGGTCCCTTGCACCAGTAAATATTTCTTCTGCTTGGCAAAGATGAGCTCTCGGCTGGCGCAGGAGGCTTTGAGGAAGTAGAAGACACGGGCTATGTTGCTGGTGAATGTCGAGGGAAGATTGTCAGGTAGGTTGAAATGGAAGTCAAAGGTGTGGGTGCCAGAATCCAGCCAGTTATCTGAAAGCCAAACGACACTTCCTCACTTACCGAGCTAAACGATCACCTCTTATTTATGGGCTGCCGTGCGTTCTCGGTGGAATTTTCTTAATGAGGATAGCAACTCACAGCTGCTTGCAAATTATTTTAGGGGTCTGTTCCTGCCAAATGCTGAGCGCCCTGAACTTTTAATGTGGTCACTAGGCATGAAGGGTGCTCAACAGCTCTCAAGCCCTACACAAGTCAGGCAGTGGAATATCTACTTCTCCTTTATTGGTGTCACTGGAGCCTCACAGAGTCTAATTCTCCACAGCCTGGCTTTTTGTGTTTTCAGTTACCCCCATGCAAAGTAGGGGTAAAATTGCTATCAGATCACTTACACCAGTGATAATATTTTACTTTCACTTTGCATTCATGTGAATGACACAAGATGCAAGGCCATGGAAAATCATTTCAGTGTTCTGCTTCTGCCTCTTTCTTAAATTCAGTTTGTAGTGTAAGCAGGTGCAATTACATTGAATTTAATGGAGAGGTTTCCTGCTCGCACCGAGCTAAAGTTGGCCTCGTCTCACTTTGAACTGATTAGACCATCTTTCTGATATAATTTCCCACAGACATGTACTCTTTTGGGATTTAGAATGCCTTTTTTCCCCCCCCAGTTTAGTTTAAACCACTTCTAAAGAGCCATAAGCTAAACTGAAAAAGGCACTCTAAATCCCCAAAGAGAATGCGCACATAGGGTGTTATATTGCATAGCTATAGTAGTATGAGGGCAGGGAGAGGGGATAGCTCAGTGGTTTGAGCATTGGCCAACTAAGCCCAGGGTTGTAAGCTCAATCCTTGAGGGGCCCATTTAGGGATCTGGGGCAAAAATTGGGGATTGGTCCTGCTTTGAGTAGGGAGTTGGACTAGATGACCTCCTAAGGTCTCTTCCAACCCTGATATTCTATGATTCTATAATTATACTGGTATAGGACTGCTGGTAAATTTTGTGAAAGAAACCTTGAGAGTTGGGGTTTCTTAGTATCTCTGAAAATTTAGGAGACTAAATATGGATTTATGTGCCTGCCTTTAGGCACCCAATTTTGAAACATTTGGCCTTTAACATCTAGAGTTGAAAAGTGTCATAGAAGCACTGCTTGTTATTATTAAGTTAAATATCGGAAAGATAATTTCACCCTAGATTTACAATAACACCTGGCACAGCTTTCAACTTGGAGGAATTTACTTGCCACGGTGAGAGGTAATAGGTCAAATCCAAGACTTGACTGCACATGTAGGAAAAATGACCTTTCTGGTGGGGCATAGCCTTTAAATCCTAATAGTCTAGGAGGAGCTGAAGTCTGGCCGCTGGAGGTCAGAGGTCAAATCCAAGATTTAATGCATTGACATGCAGCCTAACCTTCAACTCTTAACTATCTAGGAGGAGTTCACAACCCACTGCTTTTATATTCCTGTAAACATTGGGGATTAGCTAAAAACACAGTAAATCCCTGACTAATTTTCATTTACCTCCTCTGTGTAACTCATAATCTCTTTGCCTCTCAGCAGGGCTATAACAGCATAAGCCATAGCGAGGTCTCGTATTATCAAGGTTTCATTATTTTTGCAAAATATACTGGGGTACCCTTACCAGCACATAAATAAATTAAAAATGACAGCTGACAAAATAAATGAACAAAGTACATTGATACCTGGTCTACACTTAGGACTTGTCTGCACTTAAAACGCTACAGTGGTACAGCTGCATCGTAGTTCTTCAGTGTAGACCAGTGGTTCTCAACCCCTGGCCTGGGGGCTGCTTGCAACCCAATCAGTGCACAGCTGCGGCCCTTGTGACATCCTCAGGGCCATACAGGTAGTATATATATTGTGTGGATGCGGCCCACATAACACATAGAGAGCTCCATATGCAGCTCAGTGGTAAATAGGTAATCCACCTCCCCGTGAGGTGGTAGCTAAGTCAGTGAACCTAGAGGTGGCAGCTAGGTCAGTAGGTAGGTCAGTGGACCTAGAGGTGGTAGGTCAGTAGCTAGGTCAATGGACTTAGGTCCACTGGACTTAGGTTAGTTGGTTTAACTATGTCACTCAGAGCTGTGGATTTTTCACAGCCCTGAGCAATGTAGTTATGTTGACCTAATTTTCTAGTGTAGACCAGGGCTTAGAGGTTTTACTGGCATAGCTATATCATGTCATTTAGGGGTGTGATTCTTTACCTACATAGCTATGCCAGTAAAAGTCCTAGAGTAGATGCAGTTATACTGGTATAGCTGTGCTTATGCTATTACAGATTGTGCTGACTGGGAGAATTGGCATATGTTATAATGGTATAATCACTTTTATCCCAATATAAATGTGTTCACTCTAAAGGATTTTGCTGATATAGCTATACTGATATAACTATACCAGAAAACACCTCCTAGTTTAGACAAGGTCTTAGTGATGCATTACTGTGACTATATGTACACACACTTACTATGGGCCAGATTGTGATACCTTTATTCACATTGAGTGGTGTGAGTTTAAAATCATCCAGAGTTTAAAATTAAATATATTTTTTAAAGTGCCCAAAGGTCAGCCTCCTGCTTCAGGGCTTAAGCCAACCTCTAATCAATAAGGTTAGGAAGAAATACTTTCTGTGGGCAGGTTATCACATAACTGTTTAATGTAGTGTTTCTTGCATTTTCCTCTTAAGTGGTCAGGGTAATGACAGGATACAGGGCTAGGCTGATCACTGATCTGATCCGATATGACAATTTCTGTGTTCACTAGTGCAAAATGAGTGAGGTTTTACTCTGTGTTCTTTGAACTCTATGGTTCCAATTCCTTACCCGTTATTCTGAATGTCTTTGTTTTATTGATGTAGTCAGCCTTGTTATTGCAGACAATGTTTCTGCTGTAATCCTTGTCAGCATTAATCTCTTCATTCCACTCCAAATAGCCTCTTCCCACGAGCTCTACCTTTACTATGGGGTCGATCAAAGAGTTGTTAAGGCACAGAATCACTTGGCCATCTATGCGGGAGCCTGCCAAATACACCTTATCTTCAGGCAGCACCAGGTTAATCGATTTCACCACCGACATCAGGGAAGAACAGAAGCCAGCTGTTGTCTGTGCTTCCTAAGGATCTGTGTGTGTCTGTGATGTCAAAGGTTTGTGACATCACTGCGCTTACAGTGAGTGCTGAGCATCTACCGTTCTGTTCGGCTTCGATAGCAGTGCCAGGTGCCCTACAGCTTTCAGGGTTTGCCCCAGTAATGATATTTTCGAGGTCCTTATTATTTAGTACTTGTATTATGGTAGTGCCTAGAGGCCCCAACTGAGATCAGTGTCCCATTGTGCTGGGGCCAAATATACATGCTAAATAGACAAGACAGACAAAGACTGGGAGGGAAAACAGAGAATAGAACTCCAGTTTTGTGATTCCTGAGACTCTTGTAGCGAGAGGGGGCACTTCAGGAAGACAGTTTGAGGGGTCATGGCCACCAGGGGAGGGCACTTGCTCATCTTTGCCAAGTTTCCGTGGAGCGTGCCTGCATTACTTTTTGTCAGCAAGTGTCATATGAGGTGTCGTGCGGAATCTGTCTGCTGAGAGGTCCATTGTTCTGCTACCGTTTGTTTCAGACTGAGTAATGCTCCATATTTCTTGAGCTTTTTATGAGCCACAGGGGAAGTGCTGGGCTTTTGCCTGCAAACCAACTTTTCTTGCAGGCCCTGGCCCTGATTCAGGAAAGCAATGAAGCACGTGCTTCAAGTTCAGCATGCGTTTAAATGCTTTTGA
This sequence comes from Macrochelys suwanniensis, assembly GCA_033296515.1. NCBI lineage: Eukaryota > Metazoa > Chordata > Testudines > Chelydridae > Macrochelys > Macrochelys suwanniensis. The sequence goes on from CM065799.1 coordinate 8,177,502, forward strand.
TGCCTTGATTTCTTTTGCTAAACTGTTAATCCTGGGAGATGAGCTGAGTAAAAGAGAGAGTGAGTGCATGATATCGAAGGTGTGTGCTTCAGGGATATCTTCATGGATGGAACAGAGCCGGCTCTGAGCTGCTGGGCTTTTTCTTCTCCTTACCTTACCCCTCCCCTTTTTGTGGAAATGATATAGTCCGACAGTTCCTTGCCTCAAATCTCCTGTGGTGCCTGCGGGGAAGGGGACAGCAGCTCTGACTGGCTGTCCTTGCTGAGGGGACCGGAAATGGGGAAAGGGAATCAATCAGGTGTTTTCCCCAGTAGGGTAGACCAGTAGCTTAGGGCAGAGGTGACAGGTCAGCAGTTGTTATCACAATACAGTGCAAGCACCTGGGGGGGGGGGGGGTGGAGTTCAAAGCTTAATGGGTGGGAGATAGTTGCTCAATATGCCATTGCCTCTGATGGCCCTTCTGGCGGTGCCCTAGAGCCCTGTCCTAGCCTGTGGTTTATTTCCTAGAAACTCCCTGCCCCGTGGTGCGGCGCGGCTGTGCGCTGTTAAACTCCGTCCCTGTTCCACCCCAGAGCCGGCAGCATTTCCCTGCGGAGCGATTTCTCTCGGGAGGTGGCCGGAGAGAGAGCTCACCTCTTCCAAAGCCGGGCTGGGATTAGCCGGGGCTCGTTCTTCTTGAATTAGGGTGGGACCAAAGCCCAGCCCCAGGCGGGATGCAGCAGCACCTTCCACCGCCAGTGCTTCGGTCCCCTCGCCCCAGCGCACCCTCCCCACCCGGACATGCAGGGGGCACCCTGCGCGCGCTGCAGCAAGAACCCCCCCCCCCCCCATTCCTCCCCCCGCATCCCCGGGCCGGGCGTGGGCTCCGCCCCGTCCTCCTCGTTCCCGCCACCGGCTACCAATCGGCAGGAGCCCGCCCCGCGCCGGGCTTTTCCGCGCCAAACTCCAAAGCCAGCCGCGGGGTTCGCGGGCGGTGGGCAGTGGTCGCCTGGCGAGCGGCAGGCACCCGAGAGCAAGGGATTGCGAAAGGTGAGCGTGGGGGGTGAATATGGCCATTGCTTATTTGCAGGGAAGGGGTTTGCAGAGCGAGCGGGGAAGCAGCCTGCGGCAAATGGGAGACTCTCCCCCCCCCCCCCCCCGCAGGAACCAAGTCGCTGCAAACATGGGAGCGCCTGTAACTGTCCCTGCTGGGATGTAACCTGCTGCAGATGTTGCAGGGTGACAGTTACCTTTGTTTGTAAAGGTTTATTTATAGCGATAAGGACCGGGGGGGGGGGGGGAGGGTTCATCTGTGGCATCCTATAGGGAAGTTGCACAAGTAGGAGACCAAGTCGCTGCAAAAGTCCGGGTGCCCCTGCCCCTTATGAAATACCAACGCAACTTAAGTGGTGGTGGTGGTGTTGTTTTAAAGTTTATTGTAGAAAGCGGGGAGGAGCGGTTTGCAGATGGCTTCTTCACTGACAGCGGCTAGAACGCAGGGGATCCCCTGAGCCCGCCTCCCAAGTGCAAACAGAGAGAGGGCAAGCCTATGCCAACACAGTGCCTTGCTGTAGCAGCAAATGCCAACGGGCAGGGAGACATTTTGAGTCTCGCAGATTGTTTATAATGTCGATGTTTAGAAGATGGGATCGTGCCCGTTCAAGGGGCATCTGCTGTGGTCTTTGCAAACGTGGGATACACACACAGTAGCTCCCCGGAGAGAGAGTGCCCGTCTTTTAAGCAGTCTGGCTTTTCCCCAGCTCTGTCCCTTACCCGCAAACTCTAACTAGCTCACTGTATGTCAGTAGAGTTACAAATGTGTGCCCCTATTTATAGAGTGCAACATTTACTAGGTATGGCATAATAAAGGGATTCTACCTTTCCCCATCTCCAAGTACAAGCAGAGACAAAGTTCTCTGTGCTTCGAGTCCTGAAATGCAATGGGAAGGCAGTCTGGAGATTGCAATCGGTTTTTATTTTTAAAGCCTATTTTTAGAGAGGATAATAGGTTTAGGAAATCAGCTGGCAGAGTCTTCGCCTGAATCCATCACAGTTGCCAACAGGGAGCAGGCCCCTTCAGAGAGTGAACGCTCCATTCCTGCAACATGTTGGGTGCTGAGGCGGAAACTAGAAATCTTGAAGCTGTATGTTAAATTCATTTTAGGGGCTGGTGAGGAGGGTGGATTTGCAGATTTTATTGGGTTGCCATGGCATGCACAACTTGGAAAACCTCCCCCTGCGAAAAAATAAATAAAGCTAAAACACTTGAAAGTTTAAAATGTCCTATGCCCGGGTAGCATTGAGAGCTTGCCTGTGATTTGAGCTCTGGTTGTACTTGGAGAGAGCCCTCTCTCTACATGTTCATTGGCAGCCTTTGACAAACGAGGAACTCCCTCCCACGTTCAGGCAGAGACCAACTCACTGTCAAAAGAGTGTCCTGCTGTTCTCAAGTTCCAAAATTTAAACTGCACACATGACCTCTTGCTACTTACCTACTTACCGATGAAGAGAATTTTCAAACTGCCATAGATTACCATCAAATGTGTAGTTTGCATTCCCATGTCCCCACCCCCTTAAGTACTCCCTGAAAGTTTGTAGGTGGTTGTTTTAAAAGGCCACCCTTGCAGCTAGAAATAGAATGATAGAAGCTGGCAGCAGCACAGCTTTTGTAATCACTTGGTCTCTGCATGCACTTGGAGGACTGGGAGACCCATTTGCTGACCACATTCACCATATGCTGCCACTGAATATGCAGACAAGTTTTCCCTAATCCTAAATGCAAGTAACAATCGGACATGAGAGTTCCTATACACTCACCCTGGTCCCTGAGATGCAAACGTGGGAACAGCCCTTCTAAATCTTGCACTTGTTTATTCTTAAACATTGGATTTGCGCAAGACACATTGTCAGCCTATGGCAATTTGGAAACCCCCCAACTCCAAAATGTAAGAGGTCCCGTTTTTATTTCAGAGCCTGGCAGAAGGACGCTGCTACTTTGCAATGGCTTGGTCTGTGCTTGCACCTGGTAGTTCTCATTTGTGATATGCTGTAGCTAATGCCCAAACAAGGGACTCCTTCCTCCAGGGGCAAGCAGGCAGTGCAGTTAAGGGTAGGTGAGTGACGTGTCCTTCTGCCTGTTAGGCTATAAAATGCACCTTAAGAGTGTGCCCCTCTATAAAGGCTAAGGAACGTTGCAAACTATAAAGGGAGAGTGGGGGAGACAGATTTGCACCGTCAGTGGCATCTCTGGTTGCTTTTTCCACGGGGTAGGCCCCTGCCCCCCTTCCCTCTGGCCCCTTAGAACTGCCCCTTTAAAAGCCTGGCAGCTGTCTGCTGGTATTTACATAACCACGCGAGATGTTTGCAGGGGGGGCGGAAACTCCGCGAGACTGAAGAGAGCGTTTCAATTGTGGCGCGAGATACAGTTGGCGCGCGGCGCCTGCCCGCGAGGAGGGAGACGGATGGCCTGGCGCAGCCTAATACGCTAGGTTGTGGGGAGGGGCGGGCGTTTAGGGCATGGGCCAATCGGCGCTGAGGCCGGCCGGCTGCGAGCCAATCATTCGGGAGGAGAGGGCGGGCCGGTCGGAGCGGAGGGAGTGTTAGGGTGAGAGGTCTCATTGATTCGGTGGGTGAAGACCGAGCGTCGCCCCCAACTTGTGGCCGAGGTGGGCGTTTGGGGACGTAGCGAGCAGCTGGGGGAAGGGGCCCGGGTGGGTTCAGGGCGGTGTCCGGCCGGCGCTGGGGGGAGGGCTGGGGCAGGGGGATGTCCGCCTTGGGGAGCTCTCCGGGGGGGCTGGTCGTGGGCTGTTTCCGGCGCTGGGGGTGACCCGGCAGGGCTGAGGCGGGATGGTCCCTAAGCCGGGGCGGGGCGGGGGGTCAGTTAAACGTCTCCTTGGAGCGGGGTCTCGCAGAGAGCTTCCCCCCCCCCCCAATGGGCAGGGGGTTCCAAGGCGCCTCTGCCTGCAGGATCTGGGTGTGGAACCAGCCCTATTCCCCCCCCCCCCCCCTCCCCAAATCCCGGGACGTCCCTGTTGCCAGGTGTGTCACCCGCTCCCCCTTCTTCCTTGGCAGAGCCGCCGCCATGTGGATCCAGGTGCGCACCATGGATGGCAAGGAGACCCACCGGGTGGACTCGCTCTCCAAACTCACCAAGGTGGAGGAGCTGCGGCTGAGGATACACGAGGTGTTCGGCGACGGCGTGGAACCCGACCGGCAAAGGCTCTTCTACCGGGGCAAGCAGGTACCTGCTCTGTTCCCTTTATTAATGTATTGGACCGGCACCCTCCAAAAAACCCCGTCACATTCCCTATAGCGAGTGGAGGTGAAACTCCCACCTTCTCTGCCCCCTGGGCAGGGAAGGGAATCCGCCTTAAATTGTGATCTAATTAACACTACCCTTAGAGTAGTTACTTTCTTTGATGTTCCCACTCCACTGGAGTACTGACTAAACAGTTACAACAGGATAATACGAGTCATTACTTAAACATTTATTCACATCTCATCTTGCTCATCTGGTGGTTACGTTGGCAAAGCACTGTAGGCTTTGAATTCACTGAAATAATAGTGTTAACATTGACAGCCTGTACCCCTTATTCACCCTTTTACAGAAGTGTGATACATTTTGTACAAAGTATATCTCCTGAGGTATCATTTGAAAACTCATAATTTGCTGATTACTGTTGTTGTCCTGTTAAAACTTGTGGCAACATGGCATGTAAAGTTATAGGATTCCTCTGTATGAAGTTACTAAGACATGTTCCATGTCTGGGGGGTGCAGCCACAAATCGAAGTCAAATGGACCATCACCTGGTTATGTGACCATTCTTCCACAGGGAAGAGGATGTGGGTGAAAATCTAAATCTTGACAAAACAGCTGGGGGTTCCTGTCCAGATAGACTTTGTTTCCTGAACCTCAGCTGGAGATGCCCTAAATTAATCCTCCCTATCTTTTGTAGTTAATAAACTTGTTTTGTTGTTTTATCTAAACCAGTGTGTTTGGATTGAAGTGTTGGGAAACTCTATTTGGAATAACAGGATTTGTGCATATCATTTTCATTTAATAAAATTATGGACTTTTTATGAGCTTGTATTGTCCAGGAGAGAGCTGGGGGAAAATCTGGGAATTTGCTGGTGTTGCTCTGCAGTGTAATTCATAAGTGGCTAGCTATAGCACTCGTATAATATAATTGGGAGTAATTTACATGCTGGAGGCTGTGTGTGAAGAGACCAGGGTTGGTAACCTTCACAGCGAAGCAATGTAAAAGGCACCCCAGTTTGGAGAACTGAGGGGACAAAGCTGTTAATCAGTCCAGATTGTACCCTGGGTAAATCAAGTACAGCTTTTATGTGGTGAACTCATAGCCTATGTGAGCCGTGAGCATTAAAATGTAAGGCATTAGTATATGAGAGCCTCGCTGCTATTAGGGGTATGGTGTGTCATGTGTCTCTTCTCCCCCCCCCCCAGTTCATTGTTTAGTATCTTCATGGCTCGAACGCAGTGCTGGCAAAAATCTACGGAAGAGATGGTGGTTGTGTGCAGGGAAGAATTTACCCTTCTGTAGCTCTCATGAGTGAGAACCGCATGGTATTGGGTGTTAACAGGGTGGGTTTGTGGCTTAGCAGAAGTGACTAGTTTTGGTAGTATGTCTGTTTAATAGAGTAGACCAAGGAATTAGTGTAAAGACAAAGGGGCTGGTTAAACAGCGCATTTGAGTAGAATGTAGTGATTCAAACTGCAGAAGTACAGTGGCAAGTTTTTGTCTGGTGTCAGCTAGAATCATTTTGTTTTTAAAACTATGGATTATGCTGCCATCTAGTGATGGGTTTTTTTTCTTTCTTACACGTTACTGTACTTTGTGTTTGGGATGTGCCATTAGGGATGGTGCTTGGCTGTACTTGCTAGAAACTTAGGGGATACTTCCATATACAGTCAGTGTTGGTTTTAATGGTCATTTTCACAAGCTGTGTGTTTGTTTCAATTTTAGTTCAGCTATATCTATATAATGTGTACACACACACACACAGAGCGAGTAAGAAGGTAGGGAACATAGTTGTGGTCTGCTCAATATGAACCATTATCCAATTAGAGCATGACTTCTCTTAACTCCCCTAAACTTAATCTTCAATCAGTTTAACTGCATAGGTAGATGGTGAAGTGTGATTTACAGACTGATCCAAAGGCTTGTCAACACATTGAGCTATTCAGAAACAGCTCAGTGTGGAGACACTTATTTCAGCATAAGAGTGCCCTCTTCTGGTTTAGTTTTCTATTCTCTAAGTGTGTCTAGACATGGAGTCATTCAGAAATAGATACTATATTTTAAATTCACACCTTATCTTATTCTGGAATAATGTTCAAGTGTGGGCAAGTCCTAAGATTTTTGATGATTGTGAAGCAAATTAGTTGGCTGTAAACCAACTGTAGTGTTTTCCTGAATCTGCAGGCAGACAGGTCAGTGCCTCTTGTTGTTCAGACCTTCATCAGTTAATTCTGGATAATTTCATTACTCCTAATTCGAACCTGATGGGCGGTAGTGAAAATGTCATTCTTCAGTTTCGTGTTGCTTTGCTTGAGAAAGCTATGAACTGCAGCTAAGTCAGGTGTTGTTCAATTCATTTGGTGGTAGGATATAAAACAAAGGCTGACGGAGTGTGGAGAATTTTACCACCATCATAGTAGTCTGGGGAGAGCTAAGAACTTAACATTTTAAATAAAAAGGATGGAGCCCCTGAACATTGTTCAGTGAGAGCGCCCTAGGAGACATTCTAATACTTCTAGAAACAGGGCTTCTCACTAGGACCTCATTCCTGGACTTTGCTAGTGGGGCTGTCATTTTTCATATCTACCTCTGTCTACTGAGTCGCATACATGTTTTAATGTCTGCAGTATCTGCTGTCATGCGCACACATTGCGTGTAAGTACTTTGTGTAAAAAGCTGAAAACAGTTAGACCGCTGCTGTGAAGTAGATGACTTAATAAACACATTAAATCTAGGAGTTGTCTGCTGTCTAAAAACCCCGATTTATTCCTAAACCTGGTTCAACATCTTGGTATTTATTCAAAGTAGGACAGCTCCATTTTAGTTGGTCAAAGGGTACTTATAAGAAAAAGGCACTTACTGAGTTTGTAAAATCACATGGTATCTATGAAAATCAGATTTTACTAGGATCTGTGTGATCTCAGACTGTTAGTTTAGTACTAAAGTTTTTCAAGTCCTGGAAGTTTTATTGCCTTGAGGGATCTTGATTCACAGGAAGTAGTCTGTCTCCATAAAACCTGATAGCAGAGCTTTTTAAAAATCATGGGTAGCTGCTATCAAGTTAAACTTTGGCTTGGCAGCCTCGAGTGATTCAGTAATATTACATTCCTGACATTGTGTAGGATTTTACATTTGTGTAACAAGAATGGGCTTCCTTCCACAAGAAGTTACTACTTCTATGACTAGCTGAATTTGTAGTAAAATAAGCTTAAAAGGCTCTTGTATACAGAGCTCATATCCTAGACTGATTTGCATCATTAAGTTACATTCTAAAGCTTCATGCAAACTTCAGCTTGGTTAAAGCTGAAATTAGAAAGCTTGGAGACAGAAGAAACCCCATTTATTTTGCTTGAGGTTTTTGCTTTAGCAGCACATATAACTATTTTTTCCCTCAATTATGGTTATTGCCTTCTGTTAATTATTCTAACAAACAAAACCCCCACAGTTGTAAAGGGAACACTTGCCGCTTGTCTGAGGGAAATAGCATGATTTTGTTCAGTATGAACTTCTGTCATGCTGGCTGCTAAATTCTCAGATGATTCTATGAATGTGTGCAGTGAAGCACCCTGAGTGCAGTGCTGATGTATTGGGGTGCCATTGGAAGGCTGAGAGGTTATTTTCTTGTGTTCAGGCAGAACTATGTGCCAAGTTGTATGCCTTGTGAGCTGCCAGAAGCACATTTGAGTGAGATTCTGTAGAGATTGTAAGTTTGTCTACATATTTGGCATATGAAGAAGGATTCTCCTTTTGAAGGAGTCAAGAGGATGGAGGAGAATGTTTTGGAACAGATTTGAAGCAAATGCACAACTTTAGCTCTCATTCAGTGCTTAAATACCATGGTGCCTTTATAAGTAATTTTAATATGTACAGACACTAACAGAACTAATGGTTGTCCTAAAATATTTGGGGTCCTATTTCAGGAATTGGGGCCAACCTTATCTTGGAATCAAACTATCAGGGTTGTAGGTGGAATGTTTGTTTCTTCCCTTTTTAATGTTATTGCTAGAGTAGGAAGATTAAGATGAGTTGCAGAGTTGGTCCAGGGGCTCAATCAGCTGTTTGCTTTGCTTGTGCTTGAGCTGATCTTTAACAAAGCAGGATTTTTGTAAAATACAAGATTACCCGCATATTAACTGGAGCAAAAGATAGTAGTATAGTTGGGATGGTTAACGAGAATTCTTCCAAAGGTGAAGTGTCTCAAGATACTTCTATTTAAATAAGTGACTCTTGGACATTGACACACTGGGGGCCCTGAATTAATAAAAGCTTTGGGAACAGTTATTAACAGGTATTAAAACTCCCACTACAAATTGCAGTGCTTTTGGCAAAGCGTAGATAAAGCAGCATATTCTTACTGTTGGCTATGAAGAAACTAGTGCTGCTGTTTTAAATCCCTAAGGTATCTTATTTTGTTCCACCTTGTTTAGGGTGAGGCGGGGAATGTAGCTTGCACAGACATTAGCAGCCTCAAATGCTTGAGGGAACCAAAGAAGACTTTAAAAAATGCAGACTTAAGAGAGCTGTGACGTGTAATACTAGTACCGGCTTGCTATGTATTTAATGGAGTATTCTCTAGTATGAGATTGGAGGGACTGGACCACAAAAGACTCATTTGGAGCACAGAGAGGGAATAATGGACTCTGGAGAGAATGGTTTAGGGTGAGATTGTTCCCAACGTAGTGCCTTTCCTGGTTTGAAATCTGTCAAGTTTGTGATCTGAGTCATATTCCAAATGACGGAAGGGGGAAAACTTCCAATAATAAAACATTTGCAGCTGATATTGCTGCTTTCAGCATGTCATCTGGTCCTTCATGCTCCTGTGGCTGCTCCTTGTGCATGTTCTCTCCTCCTGTGCTGCTCTTTTCTTGACCTCATCCTTTTGGTGTTCTTCTGAGACCAATTGCTAGTCGGACCTGATTTTTGTGATACCATTACTTATGGATTTGATTAGTGCTATGATTCTTCATCTCTGCACAGGAAATAACTTGACCTTTGCTGTTCTTATCCATATTTCCAGTAGTAGCCCCACAATTATTTTATGCCATAAACCATAATTAATTCTCAGTGATTCTTCTGAAGTGCAAGTTTTTGTGGTTAACTTGTTTCCCGCTGATAGAGAACAGAGCTCTGAGGATAATTTTTTTTTTTTTTTTTTTTTTTTTTGGGTGGTTTGGGCTGGGAGGGATGATTTCCTGTAGAATTTCTATTAGTCAGACCTTAAATATGTGGTGAAGCTTGTCTAAACTGCTAAACTTGCTGCAGCATCAAGTCTTGTGCCTTAAATCTGGAATAGTAGTACTTCAGTAACTTCAAGAACTTTAAAAGGTACAGATTTATTTGGTCATCCTTCTCTTTACTATTTATGTAGTCAAGTCAGAGTTCTGCCATTGTGCAGTGCCACTTTTCCAAATTTTAATTAAAGCTAACTTGAAGGAAAGTTATCTGACACAGTTCAGCCTTCTGAGTCTGTGGACTGATTCTAGTGCAGGCCTGCACAATTCGTAAAGCGGCGAGGGCCATATTACTCCAGAGAAAACAGCTGAGGGCCGAAACCCCCCGTCCCTGCAGAAACCCCCCCCCCAGCGCCACCCACCCTGCAGAAACAACCCCTCCTTCCCCAGTGCTGGGGTGTGGAAGCCTGTAGAGGGAAAGAAACAGCATGCATAGGGTGACCAGATCACAGCAGTGAAATAGGACCCGCCCCCTCCCCGCTCGGCCCCACCCGGAAGTGTGAATGAGGAAGGCAGGCACCTCCAGACAGCTGCAACCCTTGGAGAGGGGATGGGAACAAGACCAAGGACAATCAAACTTGTCAAAGTGACAAAGGGTCCTGTGGCACCTTATAGACTAAGAGGTATTGAAGCATAAGCTTTCGTGGGTGAATATGCACTTCTTTGGATGCAAGCAGTGGAAATGTCCAGAGGCAGATATAAATGTGCAGGGAAGATTCAGGCTAGAGATAACGAGGTAAGCTTAATCAGGGAGGGTGAGGCCCTCTTCTAGCAGTTGAGGTGTGAACACCAAGGGAGGAGAAACTGCTTTTGTAGATGGCTAGCCATTCATAGTCTTTGTTTAGTCCTGAGCTGATGGTGTCAAATTTGCAAATGAACTGAAGCTCTACAGTTTCTCTTTGGAGTCTGGTCCCTGCACATTTATATCTGCCTCTGGACATTTCCACTGCTTGCATCCGAAGAAGTGGGTATTCACCCACGAAAGCTTATGCTTCAATACCTCTGTTAGTCTGTAAGGTGCCACAGGACCCTTTGTCGCTTCTACAGATCCAGACTAACACGGCTACCCCTCTGATACTTCAAACTTGTCAAGTGGGCTGACTAGAGAAGAGCAGACATACTGACGGGTTCGGGGGTTAGAAGCAAGCACCTTCCTTTGGGAACACCCTCTTTGCAGCATTGGGACAACTCCCAGCCCAGAGACAAGCAGCAAAAAGGACCAACGGACACAGTCCCAGATTTTGAATCTGGGAGATTTGCCGCCAGCTCACCTGCCTGCCCGCTGCTGGCCTCTTACCTTCTGCCGCTGCCCCCGTCCCCTACCACTGGCTCCCCCTCACTCCCCAGCCTGCCACTGGCCTCTTCACCAGCCTGCCGGGCCGTTGGCGCTCCCCCCCCCCCTCCCCCCGCTTGCCTACTCTCCCTTCTCTCCCCCCCCCCCCCCCCCCAAATGGGCCACACAGTGAGCCCACGCAGGTCGCATGCAGCCCCTGGGCTGCATGTTGTGCAGGCCTGTTCTAGTGACTACAACTGCTGTTGGCTTTGCTGAACACCTGCAAAGTGAAATTAAGATTGGTCCATTTCACACTGCCATTCAGAACCTAGTGAGAGAAGTGAAGTGGCTTGGCCAGTGAAGCAGTTCTATCCTAGCATAGACACATTTTTTCTTCAGTATTTGCATGTGAGTTTGTTCTATGAACAAAGAAATTTCTGAACTGTAAGAATAAAAATCTACTAGACCAGAGATGGGCAAACTACAGCCTCTACCACCTATCTGCCCCCTCCCACTTTCCACCCCCCTCAGAATCTCCAACCCCCCCTTGCTCCTTGTCCCCTGACTGCCCCTAACCGTGACCCCACCCCCTATCCAAACCCCCTTGCTCCCTGTCCCCTGGCTGCCCCCCAGAACCCCCTGCCTCTTATCCAACCCCTCCTCCTCCTTACCATGCCACTCAGAGCACCAGGACTGGCAGCTATAAGTAGTACACCGTTAGTAGCTTCCTACGTGGAGCAATTTAATACACGACACCTGGCCCTCCATACAGTTTTGGAACCCCGATGTGGCCCTCAGGCCAAAAAGTTTATCCACCCCTGTACTAGACACTCAAATGTTTGAAAATTACAAATATTGCTTAATTCTTGTTAGTGCTTTTCAAGTATATTTTGTACTTATACCTGCAAATGTAATCAAAGGCAGTTTTGAGTTGGCTTTAATATATGAATGGAATTAACTAGGTTGTTACTTTCTGAATTTATCCTGTAGATGGAAGATGGTCACTCCCTCTTTGACTACAATGTTGGATTGAATGATATTGTTCAGCTACTTGTAAGACAGAGCCCTGCTATGCTTCCTACTGTTAATAAAGAGAAGGACGTGCTTCCTACTGTTAATAAAGAGAAGGACTTGGAACTCTCAGATACAGACTCTGGCTGTGGCTCAGGCCAGAGTGAGTCTGATAAGAACTCCAACAATGGAGAGGGTGCAATAGAGTTGGAGTGTCAGCCCAGTACAGTAGCACAGGCTGACTGGGTTGATCCAGGATATGGACTCTATAAGGTGAGTGTACACTAGATTTCTTTCTCGGGTACAGCGTACTATACAGAAATGAACAGCAAAACCTTTGAGAAACTGCTCAGAACAAGTATCTTTTTACAGTGGAATTTTTAAGGTATGAGAGCTTTTTACCGACCCGGTACAGACTATGACCATCTTGCAAGGCTATCCTAAATTATTTACTAACACCATCGTGTGCTTGATGATGCACAAGACAAATGTTAGGGTCAGGAATTGTCTTATCAGAGAGAGAGAGAGAGAGGGAGAGAAAGAGAAGTCAGGATGTGCTGTGAGACCATCAAGAGTCCAAACGTAGCTTGTTAAGTGGCCAGTTATATTTCCCAAATAACTAAGCCCCGTAGAGAGTGGCTTAACTGAGTTTCAAGCTTACTCTGAACATTTATTTTGGAGAGTTACATGTCTTGCTTTGTTTAGATCAACGAGTTTGTAGATGCTCGGGATATGAACATGGGAGCATGGTTTGAAGCCCAGATTGTAAATGTGACCAGGAAAGAGAAGGCAGCAAATGAATCAAGTGATAGTGATACAGAGTCTGAACTGCAATCAACTGCTGCTGACGAAGATATCCTATATCATGTGAAATATGAAGAGTGAGTTACATTCCTGATGATGTTGGACAGTTTGGTCATATAGAGAAGCAAGATTTTTAGCCTGGTTTGCACTAGAAAGCTTTATTAGCATAGCTATATTGGTAGGCGTATGGGGGAAAAAAAAAGTCACACCTCCTGAACAACAAAGCTATACTGGCAAAAAAGCCCTTTTACTGGTACAGCGCCTTCCATTTGGAGAATTTTTTAATAAAGCTGCTTCTCCACTATGGGTATTTTGCCACTATAGCTCTATCATCTATAGTACTAAGCCATTTTAAGTGCAGACAGGATGTAACACTGCCAGCTTGTATGCACTTTAGAACTGGAGGATAAATGGACCAGATTGGGGGATAAGTGTCACTTTTGTTGAAGACTAAATAAATGGCCAAAATATTAAATGGGGTGCAGCACTGAGAACTTTGGTGTGCCCTATTCTAGCAATGGATATGCTGGGGGGAGAGACGAGAATCAACTTTTGAACAATTTTATGTTGTGCTGGCATAGACTGTCCTTAAAAACAGGTGGTTAAATATAACGTGAAAATCCGATTATATTAAATTTGATTTAACTTTCCCCCCCCCCCCCCCCCCAAAAAAGCTACCCAGAGAATGGAGTTGTAGAGCTGAGTTCAAAAGATGTACGTACTCGTGCACGGACTGTTTTGAAGTGGCACCAACTAGAAGTAGGGCAAGTGGTGATGGTCAACTATAATCCTGATGAACCAAAAGAGAGAGGTTTTTGGTATGATGCAGAGATACTGCGAAAACGGGAAACCAGGATGAACAAGGAGATGTATGCAAAGATACTCCTTGGGTAAGTAATCCTGATCCTAAAAGAATGAAAATGGGAGTGGGGTGGAGACCAGGGGTGCTGGAAACAGCTGTGAATTGGTGGGTGTGGAGTAGTCAAAGTGCAGCTAGAGTAAAGAGGCTGTTAATAGAAGGAATTTGCTGTGGAACTGGATTAAGAGGCGTTGGTTGGCCAATGGCAGAGGAGCAGTGGCATAGGATAGGCATGTTCCAGGAAGGTGTGGAGAAGACTGTTGGGTAGGGTGCACATGCTGTAGTGGAGGAGCAGACACTAGAGCCTGGGAAGAAATGACCAGCTGGGTAAACAAAGCTTTTGTTTTACACAATAGCCCTAACTTGACTAAAATAGCTCCTTGGAATTAACTGATTAAAGCATCTGTCTTTTTTTTTTTTTTTTTTTTTTTTTGGTAAGAATAGGCATTACTGGCCCATTTTTAAAGAAACAGAACAGCATAGTTAGCACTTAACTCAGAACCCAATCACAATTTAACACTTCATTGCAACGACTTGGAACTTAACATATATTTTTAAGACTTCTCTACACACAGGTTTTGCACCACTATAACTATAAAGCACTTTTATACAGGAATAACTGCATCTATATTAGGGTTTTTATATTGCCTTTAACTATATGTTTGTTTCTAAATCAGTATAGCTGCCCAAAAATAGGGTATAGACCAGTGCTTAGTACTGTTGCTCCTGTCCACTAAGGCCATATCTATACTGTGGGCACTATAGTAACGTATCTACAGTGCTGTTGCCTCATTGACTATTATAAAACTGTTAATTGATCATCTTGTACGTGATCCAGAATGCTTCATTGAAATTACTTGTGACCCATGATATAAATTTTTTTATTAAAGTTTAATGTTTAAAATCAAATTTACACAAGTTAAGAAAGAAGGTACTGTACATCTGGGGTCGGGCTTGGGTGGTTGTTGTACCTGCCTCCCAGTCTGCATTACACAGTATACCTGTGCAGCAGTGAGGGTTTTTTTGTTGTTGTTGTTTAACGGCTGATTTTGTTTACTTATGAATTTCCCCCCTTAGGGATGCTGGTGATTCCTTGAATGACTGCAGAATTATCTTTGTGGATGAAACTTACAAAATTGAAGAACCTGGCAGTGTTAGTTCAGCTAGCACCAGCCCATTAAAAAGTGAGATGTGTGGGGGTTTTTTGGTTTTTTTTTTTTTTTTTAATGTAGCCTTAAACTTTACACTACATCCTATTGTTATGATGTTGGTATTGGATACCCAAGAAAATTAATCTTTTTAATGTTTATGGTTGATGCTTTTTGTCCATTGTAGTGTAGCTAGTATTTTCTGAAATCTGAAGCAGCAGTAATTGTAGTTTCTGTATGTTCATAGGGCAGAGTGGACCAGTGTGTAAACATTGTAAAGACAACCCAAACAAGACCTGCAGGATGTGTGCCTGTCATGTGTGTGGAGGCAAACAGGATCCAGATAAACAGCTAATGTGTGATGAGTGTGACATGGCCTTCCACATCTACTGCCTCAACCCTCCCCTCAATAGCATACCAGATGATGAAGACTGGTATGTCATGAAAATGCCTGTTCAGTATTGTAACTTGTATGTAGGCTTTAAGTGGTGAAAAGTGTAAGGCTGTGCGCGCACACGCGCGTGCACACACAGTCTCTGATGGTGTAGGTTTTTTTTAAAACCAATTTTGTTATACCAGAGCAAGACTCCATTAATGATATTAAAATCAATTTAAAGCTGAATTGTGGCTATTTAGTTTTAGCTCAAGTCAATTCCTTTCCTTATTTAATAACTCAAATTCAGGTTTAAATTTTTTATTTTTTTATTCCAAGAGGTTTTGCTCATGTTTAACAAAATTTATTTATAAACACACCTTCAGAGACATTTCTGCAACTTTGGTCTGTCTGTGCTAAAAAATTAGACAGCCGTAGCTATGTCACTTAAGGCTATGAAAAATTTCACACTCTGAACACTGTACTTAGGTCACCCAAACATCCAGTGTAGACGTGGCTAGGTCTACAGAATTTTTCTGTTGACCTAGCACCGCCTGTTGGAGAGACTGACAAAGGCTTTTCCATCAATGTAGTTAATCAATGTAGAAAGCGTTTACATCAGTGGTTCTCAACCTATTTACCATTGTTGGTTGCATATGCAGCTCTCTGTGTTCTGTGGGCCGCATCCCTACACTATATATTCTACCCATATGGCCCTGAGGATGTCACATGGGCCACAGCTGTATGCTGATTGGGCCACATGTTGAGAACCACTGGTTTACGCTATGGCGCTACGTCACACTTGCAGTGCCATAGCTGTGCTGCTATAGCAGCTGTAGTGTAGACAGGCTTTTTTGTAAATTTTGTAAATTATGTAAATAACTGTTTTGATGGAGGCTATACCTTCTAGAAGCATTAGGACATAGCTGCGTAAGACTTTACCAGTTCTATTAAGCTATGCCTTTTCTAAATTGGGATGGATCTCTGAATGAAGCCTTGTCTACACTACAGGGGAAATTCTATCTAAACTACATAATTTGAGTTACGTGAATAGCGTAACTCAAATCAACGTAGCTTAGATCTACTTATAGGGTGACCAGATGTCCCGATTTTTATAGGGACAGTTCCGATTTTTGGGTCTTTTTTTCTTGTATAGGCTCCTATTAACCCCCTACCCCTGTCCCGATTTTTCACACTTGCTGTCTGGTCACCCTATCTATTTACCATGGGTTCCACACTATGCATTGTTGACTGGAGTTGCTCTCCCGTCGACTCCACCTACTCGTCTCTCAATCCGGTGGAGTACAGGAGTTGACTGGAGAGTGAACAGCGGTCGATTTAGCAGGTCTTCACTAGACCCACCAAATCAATTGCCGCTGCATTGATTGCTGCTCATTGATCCCCGGGTAAGTGTAGACAAGCCTTAAGACTGTTCTGAGCTTTGGATCACTTGATGAAACACAAATGTTTGTTTATAGTACTAAAAATTTGCTGGGCTTCTTACAGAAACATGTGAAAACCAAGACTATGATTCAGTTAAAAATCTAAAACCCAGTTAGTAACAAAGCAAAGTGCATAGCATTATAAGCATGGGGTTTCTTCAGCCAGATTATTACTCTTTTATAGGTAAATTTCTTGTATGGTAGTTCTATGAACAGTGCTGATTTGTGGAAAGGCCACTTTGCTACTGTTAACACTAGCCAATCCAGTTTCAAAATATGCAGCACATACATTTCACAAGTTAAAACTTTCTCCTGGTGGTCTTGGACTAATTTTTCTAGAGTGATTAGTGATTTGGGGGTGGAGGGGGAAGGTGTTTGCCTAAGCTGATTCCTTAAAGGGGTCTTCTGTACTCTGAGAATCAAGCCCCTCTTAAGGCATCTCAACTTGGGCAAACAAAATAATTAGATGGGGGGGGGGTAGTAGATGCTCTTCTCTCAATGCTGCATTGTTGTGGGGGTGATAACTTATGTCCTTTTAAAACTAGGGCATATAGATATCTTATCTGATAAATGCTCTCTTGGCAATGTGATCTTTACAGTTGCTAATCTGACGTGTAACCTTCATTGATAGAAAAGAATGTAGCCCTTTGGCAGAATGGGAATGAGGCAATTTGTTTCAGTACAGGTTGCAGTCACTTGCATATCCTATCTGTAGTGGAGTCAGAATGATGCTAGCTAGTAGAACGGTTATTGCAGTTTGTGTATGTCTTACCTTACCCATCATGAACAGGCCTTTTTAAGAACCATGTCAGTTAAAACATGTTATACATTAACATTCTTTTCTCTTCCACATGTTCTGTTCCAACGTTTCGTGACTTGGGTTTATAATATTTCTCAGACACAGTCCTGTCTATGGTGGCCAGGAAAGCTGTGCAAGAACCCTGTCTGAACAGCTGTAGTTAGTACAGTTTTAATTCAGTTGTTGAGAGGCTGTCAGTATAGGGGTGTACACCACTTCAGATAAACTTCCCAAGTTTCTACTTTATAATCCACCAATACACTCTAAGAAAAACCCCATTTTTAACTTGAGGGGCTACCACAAGCTAACTTTTATTGACTGGCAATTCTAGGTATTGCCCTGAATGTCGGAATGATGCAAGTGAAGTGGTTTTAGCAGGAGAGAAGTTAAAAGAAAGTAAAAAGAAGGCAAAGATGGCATCTGCTAATTCATCCTCTCAGAGAGACTGGGGCAAGGTTGGTGTAAAGCTTGCTTGTTTTGTCTTCTATCATGCTTTGCATATTAAGATACTTGATGGCAGTTGTTAGATCTGGCTTTCTCATTGAAACAGGGTATGGCATGTGTGGGTCGCACGAGGGAATGTACCATTGTCCCCTCTAATCACTATGGACCAATTCCTGGGGTTCCAGTAGGCACCATGTGGAAATTCAGAGTCCAGGTATGAAATAGCAGTGCTGGAGTGAACCTCCCGAGGGGGAAATGGGAACGATGTAACTCTTGCCCAAGGAATTTGAAACAGAAGCTGTGTTGGCACACTTGCCACAGGACTTCAACGTGCAGAGAGGAAAATACTGGCTTTGTCTGTTGCGAGCGTAAAGCGTGGGGAATTGTTCTGTCGTCTTATGCTTTGATGTAAAAAGACAACATGAAACATTTTAAAAATACAATCTTCTACAGTCTTGCTGGAGACTTCCCTTGCGGCCCTAGATATATGAAAAGGGGGGCTCTTTCACTCCCTTCAGTTATGGGGTGAGGAATGGGAACTGAATTAACTAGAATGCTTCTCCTGCCTCCCCCTCCCCCCCCCCCCCCCCAAACTGTTGTGTGTTCTGAACAGTTGGAATAAAATTGCTTTCCCCCTCAACAGTTTCACTTGCTTGGTTTCTGTAATATCATATACTTGTTGTTTAGTTGGCAGTCTTCCAGCACAAACATTAAGATAAAATCTGAATTTCTGATGGTTACCTTAACAATAACTTGACTATGTGAGAGGAAAAAAGTGGATTTGTCCTTTACATGTTGCTCTTAAGACTTCAGGGTGAAGAGAGGAGGAACAGATGAAGTTATAGGGCCCAATTTGTTGTTTCTCTACACCTTGGGCAAAGCAGATGCAAAATGCGACTCTTTTGGTTTGACAGTATTTTACACTCACTTTGCACTGGTGTAAATGACTTGCACACTGTGCAGGGCAACAAGTCAGGACCCTTATCTGTTGGAAGATGTGTAATATTAAGATTTCTTGATACAGGTAAATAGGAACACATGAAAAAAATTCTGTTTTTTTTCATACATACAAACATCTCAAAAGAATAAGGAAAACAAAAACCAAAGAAGTTGTGTGGGCCATTAGCAACTCAGTTCTGCACATGCATTGATTCATGTTGGTGCTAAATAATTGCAGCTATTTGTGGCCTGTTGGAACAGCTGTCCAGTAAATTCTACTGATGTCTTCTAGGTCAGTGAATCTGGTGTTCACAGGCCCCATGTAGCAGGTATACATGGCCGGAGCAATGATGGTGCTTACTCCCTGGTTCTGGCAGGAGGTTATGAAGACGATATAGTAAGTGAATCTTGGAACTGTTTACTCCCTGATCTTCACTATAAAAGATCCCAGAGTACTGAATTACACTTTTGTATTTAAAACAAAAACTTGGGTTCATCTGATACTCTGCATTCTACATCGCATCTTTCATCTGAAGAACTTAACACCAGTTCAGACAGGGAGAACAAGGCAAAGAGAAAACGTAACCCTGAATAGTAGGATATTCTTGCTTGGAATGAGGGTCAGGGACAAGTTTAAGTAAGCTTATATGACAGTTGTGTAGCCTATCCCCTCTCCAGGAAACACTGTCCTCTTCCTAGGGGACCCATTTTCCACTCTAAAAAGTGCACAGAGACCCTCCTGTTTCCCTCTTGCCAATTCTCCCTGTGTCAACAGTGTTCAGCACAGAGTTAGGAAGTACAATTGAACTACTATTGTTAGTATTTTTCCTGTTGGCTTTGTGGGGTGGATAGGTTTGACTGGCACTGACTTTGCCCAGGAATACTTCTCATTCTTCCACCTCTTCCCATCCTTATTTTCCCCCAATGGGTGCCTCCACAATCCATGAAATAGTTTGTTGAAAGCATAACCTATATCTGGACTGCCCAGTGGCCTAAGGCTTAAGATTACTTGCCACAAGGTCAGACTTTGGCAGATTTATGTCTACCGTTGCAAGGACACACACACACTGTCTTGTTGTTACCAACTAGTTGCTCCCCTTAACTTCACTGGCCAGGTGAGTTAGATGGGGGAGGAGTGGAGCTGGGCTTCTGCTGATCCGGATCAATGCTCCCATGTTGACAAGACAAGACCCGGGGTCCTCTGCAAGACACCTCACATTTATAGCAGCTTCCCTCTCATGCAAATCTATCCCAGATTCAAAATCTGTGTCTGTGTCCATTGGTCCTTTGTGCTGCTTCCTTCTGGGTGTTAAGTCCCAAATGATGTTCAAAGAGGGTGTTACCAAAAGAAGGTGCTTGCTTCTAACCCCCAAGGCAGTCAATATGTCTGCTCTTCTTTAGTGAGTCCACTTGGCAAGTTTTATTGTTCTTGAGTCTGGCTTCCATCCCCTCTCCAACTGTTGCAGCTGTCTGGAGGAGCTAGTCTTCCATGCCTTACTCATTCACAACTTGTTCATTCAACAGGGCAATTTGATTAACGGGTGGAGAGAGATCTTATCCTACTCCTAGCAAAAAGACATTTTTCTTTTACCTTAACTATCCTTAGGGGTTATAACATTATACCAAGGCTCAATACAAAGTTTTCTAAAAAGGGATCTGATACAAAGTTCCTATATCAAAGGACTTGATACAAAGTTGTATGAAAATAGCTTAATACAAGGTTATATGGAGAGGTATAATACAAAGTCATTTGAAAGTTATATGAAGATGCTTAATACAGAGATTTATCTACACAAGGACTGGTTTGATTTCCTGATGCAGGCTAGTGGAGAGCCCTTGTGCTGTTGGCTCTGCCCTGTGCTATTTAAATAGGAACAGGAAGCTGGGTAAGGGAGAGGGGAGCAGAAGCAGTGGGAAGTGGGTTATCTCTCTGGCGGCAGGAGACTAGCCTGACCAAACTTGACTTTGTTCGAGAGTTTTAAGTTTTGGAGCACCGAGTCCTGAGGTGAGGACTGTATGACATGTTTATTGTCATTGCTCCTTTCCTGAAATCTTTGGAAAGCGGTTATGCTGTTTTGTTAGTTTGTGTTGGCTTTTCCTCCCCCCAGACCTGTTAAAGTGAAATTATTGATGCTCATTTGGAAAAGTAAGGTTGAGGCTCCCCTGCACTGCTAGAGCTGGTCACAAGTGGGCGCACAGGGACTGTCAACACCTTTGCAAGTCCCTTTTACTGGTGCTGTACACCAGGAGTCACCTTGTACCTGTCTTGTGGCTCATTTTGTATTGGCTACCCCAGCACAAGTACCCACGGGACAACTGAATCTGGCAGAGCTGGGATTAGGAATTGGAATTCTCTGTTCTCTCCACTAGATCAGTTTATTGCTCTGTACGATGCACTAAATCTGTACTGCTTTGTTTCAGCTATTTTGTGAGTATGAATGACTAAACAATTAATGTATATTTCAGGATCATGGAAATTCTTTCACTTACACAGGGAGTGGGGGTCGTGATCTTTCTGGAAACAAACGTACGGCGGAACAATCTTGTGATCAAAAACTCACCAACATGAACAGGTTGGAAACATTCACGCTGTGCCTCATGAAACTTTCTGCTTAGTGGCTGGAAATATAACAGACTGATAAAAGCTATTTCTTCTGTTAAGTCTGTCACAGAAAACCAAAAATAAGAGAGATCTTCAAAGTTATGGCTTCGCTGAGCATGATGGTTATACATCAATGTGTAATGGGAAAATTCCCAGTAGGACACTGGAAATGGGATTAGACCCCAGGTTTAATATTTGCTGCAACCTCCAAGAACAGAGGGATGAATTAGAACACAAGTTTTCAAACTAGCCTGCGGTACATTCATGATCCATACAGCATTTGCCGCTGATCTGTGGAGATGGCTGGTCACATGGGACTATTCTTCCCCACATTATTTTTAGCTGCTAAATTACATTAAAACAACTAAAAAATCTTTAAAATTCTTTTGTCTTAGTACTCTTCCAAATCAGGTACTCTTGTTGGCAAGAAGATGTGTTTGTGAATGGGAGGTAATTGAAAAAGATAAGACAGGCAATCCATGTGATACTCCTGTATTAAAATATGGTCCTCACTAAGGAAATTTGGTGATGAGGACCATTATCCTGTTTCTATCCAGGTGATTGCTTCGCCTTCCCTGAAAGTTAATATTTCTCACTTTTTGTCTGGGCAAGGGAATAAATAAAATGGGTGGGCAAGATTCCATACTGTTACCTGGAATTTTGGAAGAACACAGTGTGAATACCTAGCATAGATTGGCAATCATCAGTACACCCCACTACTGAAAAGGGAATAGTGCCTGTGCAAAACCAGTAATGTCAGGTTGCATAGTAACAGTGATTGAGAAACTACTAGCACTGGTTGAATCTTGGCTGTAGATCTCTGTTCTGCTTCATACAACTCCATGTTGTGTTTCCTGCTTTGGCTTTGATATATGTGCTGCTCAGATGGGTATTGAACATTAATACTACCTTACTGTACTTCATATTCTTTCTAGTAGGCTTATTGTCAGGCTTTTCTTATTTCATTTCTGCTTCTGGATAGTTCTTCCCTAGTAAATACATTAAATTGGTTTATTCTTGCAGAGCTCTGGCTCTGAACTGCAGCGCCCCCATCAATGATAAAGATGGAGCAGAGGCCAAGGATTGGAGAGCTGGGAAGCCAGTCAGGGTGGTGAGGAATGTAAAGGGAGGCAAACACAGCAAATATGCACCCCGGGAGGGAAACAGATATGATGGAATATACAAGGTAAGCAGGCATTCCCACCTTGGAATGAATTGGGAGAGGAGGATGATAAAGATTCATGTTTGGTTATGGCAGAAATATGTTTCTGTAGCTTCTAAGGGCCTTGTGTTCTTCCTTTTAGGTTGTGAAATATTGGCCTGAGACGGGGAAATCTGGCTTTTTAGTGTGGCGTTACCTACTTAGGAGGGATGATGAGGAGCCTGCCCCCTGGACCAAGGAAGGAAAGGACAGGATGAAAAAGCTTGGCCTAACAATGCAGGTACATGATTCTTATTGAGTAACTAACTGTTCCTACTGAGAGAATTAGGAGGAGTGCAAGGATTGCTATATTGTCCTTTTACCGTGGCAGATGTTGGGATTCTCTGCTTTGTCTGTTTTGAAGGAGGAATTTAAGAATTAGTATGGTACTTCCTCGATTGAGGGACACTGCACCTTTATTACTGTGAATGGTTTGTTACCAGTCTATTAGTGTATCTGAGAACTAAACTTGGTTTAGCAGAATATGTTCACTGTTTACTCCAAAATACAGGCAAAATGTACTTAGTCCTACTGGAACTCTTCTATCCCAAACTGGTGTTCTGTGGAATATAGAGTTTTGCTGCTTGTACTCTGCTAGCAAATGTATCTCTGAAGATCTTCTCTTCATAACTCTCAAAGGTGCCACCCCTTCCTGTTTGCCTCAGAGCTGGTCATAGGGTGAGTGGTTATGGTCAGTGGAAATAGGCACCACCTTAATCACAAGTGTGATCTGAGTGCCGAGAGTTCTGTCTGTTCACCTTACTACATTAAATTTTTACTCCTATTGCTGCAGAATTAGCACAGTTTAAGGTAGGATGAATTGAGATTCTCTTCTGGCTAGCACATCAACAACAGAATGGTTAATTTCTAATAGTAGGGTGAAATTCTGCTGTTATTTGCACCAGAACAATGGGATTGTTTAGGTATATAACTCAAGGCAAAATTTGGCTCATGAAATTTTACAGGTGGTGATGTACAAATTAGGAATAAATCTTAACTTCCAGAGGCCAGTTTGAGCTTGTTGAACAGGTAGTTAGTAAAATTCCCTTTATTAGTAAAGCGAACTTGATCTGGGGTCATTGAGGTATAATACACATGGAATCTCACAGTACAAATTTCAGTCGCTTTTTGGCGTAGAATTGCAATTTTTATTTATTTGCGATCTACTGATAAGTACCATTACTAAACTTGAAGTTCTTAAATGGCATAATTGCAGCATGATGTTTTGTTGCTCCATTTGTTTACATAGACCAGGGTGGCCAACCTGTGGCTCTGGAGCCGCATGTGGCTCTTTAGAGGTTAATATGCGGCTCCTTGCATAGGCGCTGACTCTCTGGGACTGGAGGTACAGACATTGGAAAGTTAATGTGCCAGGAGGTGCTCACTGCTCAACCCCCTGCTCTGCCCCAGGCCCTGCCCCCACTCCACCCCTTCCCCCAGGGCCCCTGCCCCTTTCCCCAAGTCTGCCATGTGCTCACTGCTCCCCTCCCCTCCTGCACACACGAAACAGCTGATTGTGGCAGGCAGGAGGCGCTGACTGGCAGGGCTGCTGGCAGGTGGGAGGCACTGGGGGCTGGAGTGGGGGGGGAGCTGATGTATTACTGTGGCTCTCTGGCAATATACACTGGTAAATTCTGGCTCCTTCTCAGGCTCAGGTTGGCCACCCCTGACATAGACTTTTCCCTACCATTTGTATGTTTGGGGGTAGAATTCTTTATTAAGAGATCCCCATGAAACTCGTCTTGTCAGCTTTTTTGTTTATATGGATCCTTCTGGTCCAGTGGTGCCTCGTATAAGGTAGGCCTGTAAATAGATTGGCGTGAGTGTTCCAGCCCCCTTTCTTCCAGAGTGGTAAGGGACTGTCTTGAAAGGTAACTTTACAGTTCTGTAAAGTTATGGAATAGAAAGCTTGACGTTTCTCATTTTCTTTAGCCTGGCCCTAACTTGTTTCCAAAGGAGGAGGGGCAGGGGGCTGAAAACTTGAACAACTTTCTAAACTGGCTTTAGATCATTTTGATTTAACCTAATCTGAGAGGTCCTACCAATGAGTGGGTATGTTTGCATCTGATATTTTAGAATTCTTTCTTCCCCCCCCCCCACCTCCCCCCCCATAGTATCCTGAGGGGTATTTGGAAGCTGTTGCAAACAAAGATAAGGAGAAAGAAAATAAGAGAGGTGATGAAGAGTGTGAAACACCAGGGAAGGGAAAGAGAAAAAGGAAATCAGCAGGTTGGTATAATAGGCAAGTGAAGGTGGCAAACTTTCTGTAGCTCTTTTAGTGCTTTAGCAAGCTGAATATTTTGTCTCTAAAAAGGTCCACATGCTTTTTCAGGTGATGAGATAAAGCTCCCCACCTCTCCTAGAGGGACTCCAAAGAAGACTAAAGTTGAGCCGTACAAGCTGACATCCCAGCAAAAGGCCCTTATTAAAGATGATGAATCCAATGAAAAACTATGGAATGAAGTACTAGAAGCTCTCAAGGATGGACCGGTATGTCAGATGCTCCTCATCCCAGAACTGTAGTAACAATAGCTACCTGTTTGTCTTCAGACATGTGCCTCTTAATTTACGGGGGAATAGCCTTGCTGAATTCCATGCGAAACATTCCTTGGAGTCAGCAAGGCTGAAGGGATGGCTGTCTTCATTCAGAATGCTGCAGCCCGGACTGCTGTGCATTGAATCCTGTTTCTGGCTTTCTCAGTTGTTCTAAACTCTTCAGATAAGAATAACTTCCAGAAACTAATTCCGTTCAGTTATGTTGACTGCTGTTTTGCTATCTGGAAATCCACAGCATGACTCAAATTGAATACGAAATATTCTGATTGGAGTAATCTGTTGTAATTTAGGTTCCTTTCTCGGAATTCTACAGAATATTCTGCTTTCATCTTCAATTAAAAAAAGTCTCTAGCAGTTTTATGAATGGTGCCTTCAGTTATTTGGATTGTGCTGCATGTTTGGAGAGTAGGAGCAATGGAATGACTCTGTATTTTCTCTCGCAGAAATTCCTGAATAAAGTGGAAGAAACCTTCCTGTGTATTTGCTGTCAGGAGGTGGTATTTCGGCCAGTCACAACAGTATGCCAGCATAACGTGTGCAAGGTGAGTAGCTAGGATATCTGTTGTTGCCCATTAAGAAAGCTGTGAATTTCCCGATCCAAAATAAAACTTCTCTACAGCCTTTAAGAATTGTATTATGGCTTGACAATTATGTAATAGTTCTTCTCATAGGCAAGTCAAGGTGTCTTTCTATCTTGGTTAAGGTTACGTGAATAATGGTGACTTGAATGTTCTGTGACACAAAACTGCTTGTAATGGACTCTCCACAGTTCTGTCCTGCCAGCATCTGATTGAGACAGCAAAAGATTAATCACTGTTGGTTGAGTAAGCCTGCTAGCCCGCTTCACTATTGTTTGCAGTGTTGTTGGTACCAGGCTATTGGGTGAGGCAATAAAAGATACTGCCTCACCCACCTTGTGCCCCCCACTTTAAATATTGACAGACCTGTAAATATGATTGTGAGAAATGTTGTGAATTATTTCCTGCAGAGAGAGTGGCTGGTCTTAGCAGCTGTGGAGTTCTTGCTCTTCAATAGTGTAATCATATATTTAAACAATTCTTCTGTGAAGAGATTTGGTCAGGCATAAGGTTTAAATATATATTTAAACCTTGTGCCTGACCAAATCTCTTCACAGAAGAAAACATGCAAATGCTTCCACTGTCTCACATGGCCACTCCTGAGTTGTCCTCATCCAATCTGGGTTTTGGCAAGTGAATGGACTTTGTGCATACCTTCTCCTCTGCCCAATAGGGGCTGTGTAAAATGAGCGAAGCTCTGCAACTTAATCCCTTAATGTCTTTTCTGTTTCTTTCTTCTCCCAGGATTGTTTGGATCGATCCTTCAGAGCAGACGTGTATAGTTGTCCAGCTTGTCGCTATGATCTTGGCAAAAACTATACTATGCAGGTGAACGAAACGCTGCAGGCCCTCCTAACTCAGCTCTTCCCTGGTTATGGCAATGGACGGTGATTCTGTAAAGCACTTCTAACTTCCTTTTGTTTAAACTTGTTAATGGGTTTTCAGTGGGCTTAATTTAAAGAAATAGTCTCCCTTCCCCAAAAAAGTTTTAAGTCT
Organism: Macrochelys suwanniensis; assembly: GCA_033296515.1. NCBI lineage: Eukaryota > Metazoa > Chordata > Testudines > Chelydridae > Macrochelys > Macrochelys suwanniensis. The sequence continues at coordinate 8,203,996 of CM065799.1, forward strand.
TCCTTTTTATAAAATCTATAAACTTTGCAAAATCTTCTTTTGTATGTTTGTGGGTATTTTGTTTTTGTTTAAATGTTGGATTTTGCATTCCTTTTCCCCCCTAAAACCTGCCGTTCATCAGCACAGTTTTATTTTTTTATTTTTTTAATGGAATTACAAACTGCTTCCGGTAAGGCTGCTAAAGATCATGACAAAGTTCTCAATGTTCCCTTTATTTTTTTTTTATTCAGAAAATGGCTTATTTGCTTAGAACAATCTTTATGAAGTTTATGGATTTGGCCATAAAAGTAGATCTGGGTATCTCCATGGCAGCATTTTGATGCTCCAGTTGTACAAGATGGTTCCTGGCCTATGACCTGTGACCCAGGTTTTTTTTGGTAACCCTTTTTTCCCCTTGTGCTTGTATCAAATTTTATTAAAAGCCATTCCCCACCGGTTTTGTCCACAAAAAGCCTTCATGCATTAGCCAAGTAGTTGGGGCAATAAGAACTACTACCTCAGTTGGACTTCTCTTAGGGAACTATTTGTTCAGCCAGGTGCTGTCTTCTATCCAGAATGCCATAGTAGAACATACTAAAGCCATTTTTAAGTGCCTTTGGTCCTTTATGGGAAAGACAGGGGTGTCTGAATTGCCAATTTTTTTTTTTAAAAGCACTGTAATGTTTAAATTGCCAGCCGGATTTCTTTTGGGTAAAAGTAACACTGTAGCTGTATGTCATTTAGTGTGGAATTGCAAATGTTAAGGTTTTTTTCCTGATGCTAGATGTATTATCGTAACATGCATTTACTTTTTCACTGCATTTCTACCTGGAAATGAAGAATACGTTTTTGAAAAAAATTAATTACATATCTTATGATTGTACAAGAGACCGGGAAACCTTAATTTTGTGAACGGAATGTCTTTTCCTAACAGTACCAAAGTTAGCAGTTTAATACCTCAGTATACCAGGGACTTTTTAATTACACTTTACTGAACACAGACTGGAACAAATATGCCCAAGTACTTTTACCTTTTTAAAATTATAATGTTAATATGTTAGGGAAAAACTTTTTATAGGTTTTTGCTGAATTTGTCATTTTTTGTACAATGTGCAAGTTGAAGTTCTCAAAATAAATATCTTTTCAGATTAAAATGTTTGCCTTTGTTTCTTTAGGTTTTGAGATTGTGGAAATATTGAGATTGATTAAAATCTAGATTGGGATTCCTTTGAAAATCCCACCCTAGATCTATACCATAAATGCAAGAACAAGGTAGAAATTAATTTGAATTTAGAAAACTTTGTACTCTTAACACTTTTTTGTTAAAGGGAATAAGGAAATGGATTTTCAGACACATCTTGTTCTGGATGGTTGTATTGGTGATTTGTTGTACAGAATTAATTAAGATTTCTACTTCTGTCTCAGTTTTTGTCAGGTAACAGAATAAGAGATTGTGGAAAATAATACTGATAAAATATCTTTTGAAAGCTGTTGCATTGAATCTATAAGAGAGGATTATATAATTGAAAAACAATTATCTTGTTACAATCCTGTATTGACTTTGACACATGTGCAAGATATTCCTGGAGATATTTACTTCTTTATATGAAGGATCTAGGTATATGTGAAAAACTGTCTTCCTCTTACATTAAAGAATAAAATGAACATTCTGCAGTTTAGGGCTGTTGAAATGTGCAGAAGAGTGCTTCATGTAATCTGTTAACCTTATTCCAATGAATGGTGTCTTTCTTGTTTGCCTTTGAGGAGCTTCCCTATGGCTCCTACCTTCATTTAACACCTTCCTCCTCCTCCTCCTCCTCCTCCCTCTCTTCCTCCTTCTCCCCTCCCTCCCTCCCCCCCCCCCCCCCCCCCCCCCCCAAACTGTGTGGTGGTAGATAGTTGAGAAGGGAGGCTGCTGTGGCCTCTGAAAACGGGAAAACTGCAGGGAGCTCTGGCAAAATTCCTGAACTTTATTGCCAGAGCGCCCCCCAATCAGCTGGAAATCATAGCTGGTCTACACCACAAAGAAGAATCCACGGTACGAGTCTCTGAGCCCAGGTCAATTGACTCGGGCTCATGGGGCTTGGGCTTTGGGGCTGAAAATAGCAGTATAGATGTTCCTGCAAGGGGCAGAAGGATCTTGGAGAACAAATGTTTTGACTAGAAAGTTTTGCTGGGATACTGCTACTGGCAGCTATTTTGGCAGTGTGTTCTCCTATCTGGCTGTCTTTGCCACTGCAGTGTCCTCACAGCAGCTGATTGTATCACCTAAAGACATTTTGTAGCACTGTGGATAGACATCCTCCTATCCCTGCAGTGCCCTCTGGCACTTGTGGGAAATGTTTGCAGTGTATTGTGGTGCTGCTGTCTACCGTGGGCTACCATCACTTTCAGGGAATTGAGACTTTTGAGGTCTGTTCCATCCAGTAATGTACTGATTTTTCCATCTTGCTGCTAAAAACATAGATTCAGCACAAATCTTGGGACCGGGCCAGTAATTTTCTTCTCTTTGTGGAACCACAGTAGCTGGACATGTAGCAGGGATACTGAGGATGAATGGATGATAGTGAATGAAGCTGACTAGTTGCTGCAGGTATTCACAGACAGAGCACACAGTGGAGTGGTGGCTTTGGGCCTATACAAGGAGGAGAGGGGTGGGATTAGATCATGATCCAAATCTGGAATGACCAGCAGTGGTTCCAGAACTTTTGGATGCACAAGGCCATGTTCTGGAGTTCTGTGCCAAGCTCACCACAGCCCTGCAATGCCCAGACACCAAGATGAGAGCTGCTCTGCCAGTAGAGAAGTGGGTGGCAATTGCTGTCGGGCTATGGACAATCAGTTTAGTGTTGGAAAATCTGTAATGGGGGGTGGGGGGGTGGGGTGTCACTCATGCAGGTGTGTAAGGTGACTTAGTGTATCCTGCTGCACAGGATTGTATATTGTGCAACATGCAGGAAATATTGATTTCAGTGATAAGAGCTGGTAAGGTAATGTATGGGATACATATCCCAATTTTCTCCCAGTTGTCTGTCTTCTCCCCCAACTTTTCACACATCCCATTGCTTGTCAATACATAAACTGAAGAAGTACTTCTCCATGAATATGCAATCACTGTCTCACCATGGGTAACTTACTGACAAAGTTGGCTGGTCAGAGAATTCTGCTCTTTTCTGTAGGAATATAGGCCTTCATTTGACCAGCTGAAAGCAGGGACATTTTCCCCAGACCAGCCTATTGATGCTATAATGAGACTGCAATACCACTTGTGATTCTCTGGAACTCAACCTCCCATTGGCTTCCTGGCTTATGAAGTCATTCACTGGGTATCTGGACAGAAGAAAGATTTAAGTATTGCCTGAGCAGGTGCAAGATGGGGGTGGAGTGTGTTTGGAAAATTGAAGAGCAGGTGCATATGTCTCATGACCATGCTTGGTCTCAGCAAAAAAGATATTCCTGTTGCTGCATGCTGTGTATTGCATAATTTCTACAAGGCCAAGGGGCAAATGCTATTACGGGGTGGAAAGGTGCTGGCTTTTGAGCAGCCTGACCAGACTGATTATTGGTGCTACTGTAAGTGCTGTGCAGGTAAGGGAAGTGTTAAAAGCATACTTTTGCAGTATCTAGACAGTTACCTGGTTTATCAGTTGGGGTGGGGGAAGAGGAGACTGCAGTGGGGCATGTGTATTGGTGTTGTCTGACAGAAAATCTGTGTTTTCACAAAACACTTTTTGAATTGCATTATAAATGTTTAAAGTTAAATTCTTCAGGGGCAGGGACGTATATGCTGCTAGTCCTACTCCAGCTGTTGCTGCAATTTAGACTTAGTCAAAACTGTTCTTGTAGACTAGATTGAGCTTATATGCAAAGGGATCCGGAGTGAGTTCTTCAACCCTTGCCAGAAAGAATAGGTGCTACTGGGTATTCTCCCCTGAAATACAAATAGATGGGAGTGGGAAAGATCTTGGAAAAGCTACACTATGCAGCTTTTTATTTTAATTAGCCCAGCAGGAACAGAGAGTACTTTTTAAGGTAGAGGAAAAGCACAGGTGCAAAGAAGGAAGTATTTGTCATGAGTGTGGAAACTTGCAGGTGGGACCTGCACTTCTCAATAGCATTTTTCTTGTAGGCAGGGTTGGGAGAGAATCGGGGGCTGGCGAAGGGCAGGTGCCTTTACAAGGGCACGGGGCCTGGGCTCTGCAGCAGACTTGCATCCAGATGGGGGTGCCCAGGCTGCAGCCTGGCTCTCTACCTTACCCTTTGCCCGACGTGAATGTCTGCCAGGTTCATATCTTGCACGACGGGGAGGGGTAGGGCGAGGAGGAGAAGGAAGGTGTAGCCCTGTATCAGCCCCTCCTCTCCCTGGGGAACAGCCCTTGGGCCCCTGCCCTATTGGTGCACAGAACCCTGCAACCCCCCTGCTTGCAGCTGTGCCGCTCCTCACGTACTCACTTCCCCGCAACTGAGCCTGACAGCAGGGTAGGGGGCGGAGTGACTGGCACCTCAACCAGCCCCTCCCCGCGCTCTTCCCCTTATCTCACCCAATAGCAACGTCGCAGGGGCGGGATCGTCTTGTTCCTCTGCCGGGTTGGCAGAAGGACGCTGAGTGGCGTGAGCGCGGGCCATGGGCTTGCTTGATTCGGCCCTAGGGGTGGGCGGGCCGTCTCTGAGCGGCCGAGGCCACTGAGGAAGCGCTGGGGGCTTGTTGTTCCGCAGAGAGGCCCGGGAGTGGGCGACGCCGCCGTCCGTCAGGCGCGAGTCCACCACTGGGCGCGGAGGTAGGGGCGGCCTGGGCCAATGAGGGAAGGAAGGGGGCGGGCGGCAGGTGCTGGCTGTGGGCTATTGCCAATATCCACCCTCGGCCCCCTTTCCGCTTTACTCCCCCCCGCCCCCGGGCCGCGCCGCGCTGTGCTGGCTGGGAGCTGCGGGGTGGCCGCGGAGGAGGCGGGCGCAGGGACGGGGAGACCGGCCGCAGGCTCAGGTAGGGCCCCCGCCTGAGGGGGGGGGGGTGACGGGGATTCACCTCAGCGGCCGGGCCTGGCCTCCGCGGCCTGGGGCTCGGGCTCCACCCCGGGGGCCAAAGCTCTCACGCGCCCCCCCCCCCCCCCCCGCGCCCTGCTTCCTCCTCACGGGACCCGGCCCGTCCGCCGCGGCCCTCCCCCACCCCCGGCTCGGAGCAGCTGTTCTGCCGGAGCGGCCCGGCCTGGCCTGGCTCTCCCGGACACCCCTTTCCTCCCGCACCGGCGCTGGGGCTTCTCCCTGCCCGGTTCCCCGACCCTTCCCCCGCCCCCTGCTCGGGGCCGGGGTCCTCTAGCCTGCGCCCTTCGGGGCTTGGGGGCCCCCCCCCCCTCAGGCGCTACCCCCGTCTCCTCCCCCAGCCCCCTTCCCCTCCCCGCTTTGTCTCGGGGGTGCCTCGCCGCCGCCGCTGTTCTTTTAAGTACCGTTAACTGCGCTGGCTGCTCGGAGCGCCCCCTCCCCACCGCCCGCCCTTCTCCTGGGCCAGGGGCATCGCTGCCCTCGGCTCAGCCCCCCCCCCCCCCCCGAGAGAGCTGAGCGGATAGTCCCCAGATCTGCCCCCGGTGGGGGAGGGGGGCAAGGCTGGGAGATCAGCGCGGTGGGGGGGGGCTGTTGGATGAGGGATTGGCAAGTTTGTGGGTGGGGGGGGGGTAGTTGCGAGGGGGCCCCGCGCTCAGGGAGTGTCCCCCCCCCTAAAATATCTGTTAATGTCTTGTGAAAATAAAGCGAACTGGGTGGGCGGTGGGTGAACATGGTGTGCCAAGGCGTCACATTTCTTTCGATGGGCCTGTGCAAGCACCGGGTCCTTGAGGGAGGAGGAGGGTGGGGGGATGTCAGTGGGCTTGGGAACAGTTGTTACATGATGGAGGATTTATTTATGCGGCGAATAGTAAATGAGCTGGTAAGCGATGTACAGCAGGATTTTCCTCTGTGAAATGAGATGTTCGTGTTTGTGTCTTTTTGGGGTTTTTTTTTTTTTTGATTTGTTTTTGGTAGCTGCAGAAAGATCTGTGGTGTACTTTTAATATCTCACTAGTTCACAAAAAGCTCGTATTTAGTGGAAACGTGGGTAGTACTGTTGTGGGGTTGGAATCGGCACCGTCTAGGACCACAATTTAGGCTTTTAGGGACTAAAAATATAATCCCAGTGTTAATGGAAATGTCCTTGTTTATATTTAGAAAATTTTGCCCTCCAATGTTTGCAGCACAAACATTGCAGCTCTGTGCTGCTGAATGAGAAAGTGAAAATGATTAGCTGGGTAGTTTCCAAACTCTGATCCTGAGCTGGGAGTGGTCTGCAGAGGACTAGTTGGCTGGTCATATAGTGCTGTCCTTCTTGTGTTTCTAGCTGATAAATTGTGTTTTAAAAATAGCTAGAAATATATGAAATACTCTTTTGTCTCAGTGGTAGTATGTGATTACCAGTAGGAGGGGAGGTGGGCAATCTTTATGATGAGTATGAGTGTCTTGTGGACAGTCTGTTAATTAAGCTGTGATCTAGCCTGTCAAAAAGTTTTGGTAGCCCATGAACTGGAGAACTTGCATTCTTCAAAATGAAAGTGTTGTATGGAGATGGAGGGACAACATAAACTGTGACAAGTCAATTGGATTATAGATATGCTTTTAGTTTTAAAATGTCAAAATTGGGCAAAAACTTGGTTTTAGAATGGTTGTGTTTTTTCTGTGGCATTTTATATCTCTTGTAATGAACAAATATGTTATACATGTGAATATTACCTCGGTGTAAAATCCAGACCTCATAAAATTCAGTTAGCAATCCATTTCCCAAAATGAGGATCAAAACCTCTTTAAAGAAGCTCTGACACTTTGAAATCCAGCCTGTTTTTTGGTGTTAAAGGTTGGAGGTTCCTACTGATAACAGTTCCTTTCAATTAATTAGCCTTTTACAGTTGATATGGTTACTTCCACCTTTTCATGTTTCTCTGACTGTATAAATATCATCTCACTGTGTGTTCCATTCATTGCATCTGATGAAGCGGACTGTAGTCCACGGAAGCTTATGCTGAAATAAATTTGTTAGTCTCTAAGGTGCCACAAGTATTTCTTTCTTATTTGCTTTTTGCTGGCACGGACTAACACGGCTACTACACTGAAACCTTCTACTTTTTGTAGCTTTATGTCCCCAGTTACCTGTTTTAAATATTTGTGCCCTGCTGCTGTGTGTAATAACGAGTGTCATATGGAAGATGCAGGATGTAGTTGTCCCACTGTACTTGACACTGATGAGGGTTTAGCTGGATATTGTGTCTGATTTGGGGCACCATGCTTTACGATAGATGTGTCCAAATTGGATGAAGTCCAGAGAAGAGCAACAAAAATGGTTAAATGTTTAGAAAACCTGACATATGAGGAAAGATTTAAAAAACAACAGATTGAAAAAAGAAGACGGGGGCGGATCTGATAACGCTTCAGATAGGTTAAGGGCTATTATAAAGATGATGGTGATTGATTGCTCTTCATGTCCACTGAAGGTAGGGCAAGAAGTAATTTGCAGCAAGGGAAATTTAGGCTAGATATTAGGAAAAATGTTCATACTTTTAAGGATAGTTAAGTACTGGAATAGGCTTCTAAGAGAGGTTGTGGAATCCCTGTCATTGGAGGTTTTAAAGAACTGGTTAGACAAAACATCTGTCAGGGATGATTTAGGTCCTAAACCATACCTGACAGGTGTTTGTCTAACCAGTAAGTATACTTGGTTCTGCATCTGCATGGGGGATAATGGGCTAAGTGACCCGTTGATCCAACTATATGATTCTCTTTTTGTCTTGAACTGAACTGCTGTTGGATCAGATGTGATGAAAACATATTCTAGCCTGCAGCCCACACCAGGGTCTCATCCTTTACCACTATAGTTCTCAAACTTTCCAGACTACTGTACCCCTTTCAGGAGTCTGATTTGTCTTCCATACCCCCAAATTCCATATCACTTAAAAACTATTTTGCTTACAAAATCAGACAAAAATACAAAAGTATGATACTTTACTGAAATTTCCCCCCCTCATTTTTACCATATAAGTTAAATATAGTACATAGAGCAGTATAAATAAGTCATTGTCTGTATGAAAGTTTAGTTTGTACTGATTTTGCTAGTGCTTTTTATGTAGCCTGTTGTAAAAGTAGGCAAATATCTAGATGAGTTGGTGTACCCCCTGGAAGACCTCTGTGTACCCCCCAGGGTTATGCATACCCCTGATTGGGAACCACTGCCTTAACAGATAGGGTAGAAGTGTGGGTTACTTACTGATTTACAGATTGTAGCAGGCACCTTGAGTGATCAAAAAGAAATTCAAGTATCTTGCATATTCAAAATTTGAACTGTTCTTGTGGAATAACCTTTCAGAGGAATTTTAATGATTGGGAAAACCTTGTATATCCAGCCATAGTGGGTAAGCATATTGGCTGTGTGATTTTGGGGAAATTTATTAGCAATTATATAGTTAATAGTTTTCTGGTAGGATAATGAACTGTGATATGGTAAACAACGTCTTGGCATTTAAGTGGCCATAATTAGGCTACAAAGTTTACACCTCATTAAGATGAATAGGGAAGTTCACACTTGGTGGTGATGTTTCAGTCTGTATTCCTGCAGGCTGAGACAACCATGCATCAGTTAACACATTGTGAAGTGTCTTTGCAACCATAAGGGCTAGAAACTTTTGAATTTTTTTAAATTAAATTGAAACGTCAGGAACATAGAAAAATCTGGGGGACAATGAATGAGTTTTCCACCCCTTGCTCCCCTGACTATTCAATGTTTTCGGTTGAAATATAGAAAGTTCATTGTGGTGGCTGACCGCTGTATCTCCCTTGGTTACGTGCTTGCATCTATGGGCAGCATTACATGCAATATAATGTCCATTAGCTGTCACCCATGTTCCAAATCGAATTTGGCAGTCTAAGTGAGAGATTCATTTAATACTGCTAGAAGCCATTATGGTTTGCTGTGGCAATGCAGGGTGGTGTTTGAATAATAAATTTATAATCCATGTGCAGCATCCTGATTTAAAAATTATTGCATATAAAATCTGAATCTCAGATGTTAAAGCCAGTTTTAAAATACAAAGTAATGATTTATCTTTATCATGGGCTAAGTACAAAATCCTCAATCACTAGTTTTCTTGGCAAATATTTTCTGTCACTGGTAACATATACAGGAGGCCAGACTAGCTGATCTAATAATCCTTTGTGGGCTTAAACTCATAAATCTAGATTTTATTTAAAAAAAAAAATACGTTTGTTGGATGAAACAAAAGTTTACATCACTCTTGGGCTGACTTCACCGGATTTCAGAGCGAAGGGAATAGCTGTAGTAACTAAAAACAGTGAGGATGCTATAAAGAAGGTAACACACTATCCCCCAATAGCAATGTACCTGGATATAGTGTCTCAACCTTTCCAGACTACTGTACCCCTTTCACGAGTCTGGTTTATCTTGCATAGCCCAAGTTTCACCTCACTTAAACACTTCTTATATACAGAATCAGACATAAAAATATGAAAGTGTCACAGCACACTATTACTGAAAATTTGCTTACTTTCTCATTTTTACCATATAATTATAAAATAAATAAATTGGAATTATAAATATTGTACTCACATTTCAGTGTATAGTATATAGAGCAGTATAAACAAGTCATTGTATCAAATTTTAGTTTGTACTGACTCCACTAGTGTGTTTTATGTAGCCTATTGTGAAACCAGGCAAATATCTAGATGAGTTGATGTACCCACCCCGGAAGACCTCTGTGGGGTACGCATACCCCTGGTTGAGAACTCCTGGTCTATAGTAAACCATTGTTGAGAGGAATGGCATTTTCCCATCTTGGATTTGTTCTACTGAATTAATTCTGTTTGCTACTCAAGTTTTTTCTTATTCTTGGACCAAATATTACCTGTTGTTTGCTCAATTTATGAATATGGCCGTAAGATTAGTTAACAAATAGGATATGGTGGTAGGATAAGTATTTGAATTTATACTTGTATGGTTTAAAAATCATATTTCATTTTCTAAGTTGTGTAACTCCATAATTATGTACTTGTTAGATGGCTGAAGGCGCTAGAAAACACACCTACCTATGCTTTATTGTGCTTTTTTGGTGTAATATGCTCTTTGGTTTTTCTGTGCTGAGACCATGGTGATGGTTTGCAGCATTTCCTCTGCACTTTCACACCAATTACTTTGGGTGGCTAGTAGACTCATTTTCCCTATCCCCAAAGAGAGAGAGCTGGTTCACGGATTTTATTTTTAAACTTGATTTGAGAGTCATTGTATTTGAAGCTGCAGTTTGGTGAAAAGGTAAGGTAATCTTGTTTGCAGTTCAGAGTTCATCAGGGGCCTGCCTTGAAATGTTTGAGAACTAATGCTGCTGAGAATCTGCAAGATAATTTAGAGCACTAGAGAGAGCTCAGTAGGACTCAGAGGTCTTTTGTCTTCCTATGATATTTTAAGAAATTTTGTGATATCGAACAAATATGGCAATAGTTCATCATTGGCCTAACAACCAGCATTTTCTTGTGTCAGTAATGCATATATTAGAGTTTGAAGCTGTGTAGACTCAAGAGAACAGAGCTGCTTATTAAAGCTGAATTGGAGAACTTTATCTTCATAAGAGATTAAGGGAACAGGGACGCTATCTTGCTGCCTCCTGTGTGACATTTATGCTGCATATATTAGTGTTTTTGCTTTTGTGTTTTTCCTTCTGTTGCTAAGGCACCTTTTTCAACATTGTTTTGTGTGAAACTAGCTTTCTTTGTTCCAGATTTTGTTTTAACTTTGGGTTTGATTTGCAGCTCTTCCTACAACCATAACTTTTTAAACATGTATTTGAAATTGAAATGCAGGAAACAGATTTGTATAATATACATTTGAAAACGGTTTTTACATTTTTCCTGGCTGCAAAGCTAATATGTATAAAAACTATCTTAATTCATACAAATTCAAATGTGTTTTGCTGCTTTAAAGGTTTCTTCCAAAATAGCAATTCACTGAGGTATATTTCTAGAGGCAAGTATAATACACTCTGCTTCTAGGTCCGTTCTTTCTCTCTGCTGTCTTGTACTCGTGCTGCTCAATCTTTTCCTGAGCTGATCATTTTCTGGCAGTGCAGCTGTGTAAAGCTTGGAATCTAGGTCAGTGTGTCACACCCACTGTAGGCAGGGCCTACGAGCATCTTGTATATGAGAGTGCTAATAAGAACTCGAATTCATAGGACAGTAAAAGCATTTATTAAAATCTCATGCGGATGAACAATAAATATCTGAAATGACAACCCCGTAGACTACCAAAATCTAAATTGAGCAAATTGCTGAAAATGTTATTGCGGGATTGTAATCCTGGTAGGGTTGCTGAAGGTGGGCTATTGGGAGTTAATCTTTATGAAGCTATTAATCTGCTATAGGGAATGCACTGAGTGGTGGAGTAATTGGGTTATAATGGTGTAAAATTATTTCAGGTGCTCTGATAGGCAAACAGCAAAAATAGACTATAGATAACCTCATAACATTCTCAAGTTTGCAGCACTCTAGATTCTGAATCAAGTGCAGTGGAAAGATCTTAGGGCAATAATTTTAAGTAGGAGTACTTTTCAAGTTACCTTGCCAAGGGGAAGAAGCTGTCCCTCCCCACAGCCTTGGCATTTGAAATGGAGAATCCTCTCCTTAATTAATTAGCCTCTTAGAGTTGGTATGGCAAATTCCATATTTTCATGATTGTATATATGTATGTATATATACCTTCTTACTATATGTTCCATTCTATGCATCTGATGAAGTCGACTGTAGCCCATGAAAGCTTATGCTCAAATAAATGTTAGTCTCTAAGGTGCCACAAGTACGCCTGTTCTTTTTTAAAGTTAGGTCAGCTTAACTATGTTGCTTGGGGCTGTGAAAAAATTCACTCTATGTGGGGTAATTAAGATGACCTAAACTTTGGTGTAGACATTGCTAGATCAACGTAAAAGTTCTTCCAAGCATCTAGGATAACTGCATCTCAGAGAGGTGTATTTACTACAATGATGAAAGAACCCCTTCTGTCGCTGTAGTGTCTACACTACAGTGTCTGGGCAGAGAACATTGTAGTGTTCCTAGTGTAGATATCCCTTCATGTTGTGGTGTTTGTATCCTGGCTAAGTGCATTATCTGAACTGCTTGCATTAGGAAGAAGCTAGGACCAGTGTTAAAGTATAGCACCCAGGATAGCAATGCACAGTAGTGTTAGTTTAGGTTTTGTTACCCCTTCCTTTACTCTGTGTCAATGTTGCTAATAGTGATTATTTTGCCGATTTTGGGCTACTTTTCAAAGACCTTTTGGTAACAAAAGATATTGAATCAACAACAGCTGACATTTGGGGCTACAAATTACTGTCTTGTGACAAAATTTGGGCAATTTTGCTAGAGCCCTGCTGCTCCCCAGTTACTGTTCTGTGGCCATCTGGTGGCCTTTTAAATGAACAGTCACTGGGGCACATTCACAGCTGGACCAAATACACCTCTCCCAATCAACAAAAGCCATGTGGTATGTGTGCTGTTGGGAACAGAGCCCCTTTAGCCATAGCAAAGCAGAGCTTCTAACTGGCTGTGGGTTGTATCCTGTTGGGTAGGGAAGCAGCCAATAGGAAGGCAGAAGTGGGGTATAACCTGAAACCGGCCCTCATGTGACTCAGTAGAGTGGTGGCTGCTGCACCATTTTGCGAACCTCAGTGACTTTTTTTTTTAATGGTGAAAATGTGGGCATTTTGAAGCAAATTGTCTTTCAGTGATTTTGGGCTACTTTCAGGTTGTGAACACTGCTCTGTGTTTATCCCTGTGCAGTTGCTGTCAGCTAGAAGGCAATTCTTTGACCTGCAAACTGCTTTATTCTGTATAAGTGGGTGAATGCTGGTGAATGCTAATGAATGCCATGCCTTGCAAGGCAGTTAACTTGTATATATTTATGTTCTGAATCTTAACTCTTGGGTGTCTTCTACATTAGGAGGAAAGGTGCTTCTTTCAGTTGAATTAGCTTAGTTGAACTACTTTAACTCAGTTCTTCTTGTTGGATGTGGAGCTTGCCAAACCAATTTACAGCAGCCTCATCAGTGATGTGCAGAGCCCTGAGACCACCACCAAATCTGGTCTGAATGTAGTTGCAGTGTTGAGACATGGTCTGTTGTTCACAGCCATATGTGGGATCCTTTCATTGGTCCCAGGGATAACAGCTGTCTGCATGTTGATCCTGGCCTGTCTGAAATTGTTTCAGAAGAGCCCATTAGTGGTGTGGCAAATCAAAGCCGGTTACATGCATGGTCAGGTCAGTTATAAGATACTGATTTTTAACATCAACTGCAGACCATTCTTCATGCCATGTCAGCATCACAGAGAAATCTGGCCATGGAAAGTGGGTCCACGATGAGTACCTTGGTGACAAGCACACTCTTGGGTGGTCGAAGGGGTCTGTGTATAGTGGTATACTTGGGTTTGCCCTGATTGTCTCAAACATTCTGGCTGTAGCATCCTCACAATGGATGAGCGGAGGAGTGATGTTGCATAACACATGGAGCCATGGTACTGGTGTAGGTCAAATTGTCCCAGTTATGATGCTCATGGTTGAGTTATAGTCAGCCAACTTGTTGTGAGACAAATGGAGCCAGACTGGAGCATAGAATTCTGCTGCAAAATAATGGGGCTAAGGTGGATGATTGCAGTTTGAACATTTACACATGAAGTGAAGGCCAATGTGCTTAGAAGGTTATGTGATCTCACTTTAGCTGCAGTTTTCCTCAGGTAGTTAAGATGTGTGTGGGATCTATCCAAGGTTATTCTGAGGTAAACTGGGTGGGATTACTGTTTCAACAATTTCTGTTTAACTCAATTGAAAACCCCAGTTAACACCAATAGAGTTGAGTTGGCTCAGCTTAACTAACTCAACTGGCACGCATCTGATGAAGTGGGTATTCACCCACGAAAGCTTATGCTCCAGTACGTCTGTTAGTCTATAAGGTGCCACAGGACTCTGTCGCTAACTCAACTGGAAAACACTCCCCCCCCCCCCCCCCCCCCCCCCCCCCCCCCACACACACACACACACACACACACACACACACACACAATGTCTTGGCTATGAAGTGAGCTAATGGGACTATTGCAGTATGCAGTTACCTGCAGTTGGGACTATACCTGGTCCTAGATTCAGTCTATTTATGAGTCTGCTGCTTCTCTTTATTCTCTGTTCCTCCTCTGTGAAACCTCCTTAGGCTTTCACATATTTCCTGCAATTTTAGGAGAGAGTAATAGATATTCATTCTTCTGGGGTCTGGGTATGAATTTAGTTGAAATAAACTCTACGGTCCTGCTTCTTATATTGATAAGATAGTATTTAGTAATTTTATTTTACTATAGGTTAGATTAAAATGTATAAAGCACTTTCTGCTTTTAAGCAACTGCTCATTTGTGGTTTCAACTTTTACGTGGTTTTACTTCATGTTGAAGTAATGTTTAAAGAACTATGTATTGTTCTTGCTATACTCAAAGGAAGTTGTTGAGGGAATTGCAGCTATTAATGCACCATTGCATTGTTTTACTCATATCTCATTCCCTGCTCAGTTTCAGGTATGGTAGAATCCACAATTTCTGAGACTTCCTTATGGGGTTTTCCTGTTGCTGTATTTTATGCAATTTAGGACTTTCTTAAAAGGAAAAAATAAAAAATCTAGCTAAATAAAGTGAAATAAATCGAAAGAACTATTTTTCATTTTCACACCAAGTACGTACACAAGACAAGCACCCAAAAGAGAATAGGTATTTAGAAATGTGGTCACTTTTTTAGTGTATTCACGGGAGGAGGGCTCCCAGAAACTTTAGCCAGGTTCTTTGAATATTAACCTGATCCTGAATAAGTAATAAGTAACATATGATGTAGTAAGTTAATATTTTATTGTAACCTTTCCTTCATAAAAAGTGTAAAAAAACCAACCACATGGACCCCTCAAAAAACCAAAAAACAAAACAAAAAACTTGTGCAGCCAGACAGATACTTAGTAGTACTAAGAGGTGAAAACTTCAATTGTTTATCTTTGTGGACAACTAACTTTAAAGCCTGATTATGGTCACTTAATTGGTAAGATTTTCAATTAAAGGTTAGGTTAAGAAACTTTAGTTGCTTGTCTATATTAAAAAAAAAAAAAAAGGGGGTGTGTGTGTGTGTGTGTGTGTGTGTGTGTGTGTGTGTGTGTGTGTGTGTGCGCGCTTGGACCAACGTAACTAAATAGATATAAATCATGCTTAAACTGATTTAGTTATTGAGCTAGCCTAAACCAGTATAAGTGCAGGTACATTATTAGCTTGCATCAGTGTAACTAAAATCAATGTTATGCCAGTACAAGTTTTCTTAAGCATGTTAACTGAGGCTTGGTTTATATTTAGTATGGATTACCTTGTATACACTGAACACTCTGAAATTCTCCCTGCCATTGCATTAGCAGCAGTGTAGGTTCACCAATAATATTGATGGTGCGGTATTATAAGTGGAGTTTCTGCAGCTGCTGACATTTTAATGACTTATTACTATTAATTATTTGCATTACAATAGCATCTAGAGGCCTTGACTAAGATTAGAACTGCATTGTAGAAACATAGCAAGGCAGTCCCTGCTCTAAAAAGTTTGCCCCCTGTATTCCTCTATTTAAATTGTAAAACAGAGGCACAGAAAGGGGAAGTGACTTGCCCAAAGTACTGAAGAAGGTTAGTGGTAGGTGAGATTAGAGGGAGGTCTCCGGACTCCCAGTGCAATGTCTTAGCATTAGGCCATGCTGCCACTGACTGTCATCTAGACATTCTCAAATCCAGGTTAGACGGCACATGGTAAAAATGCTAACAGCTAGTCTCCGCTATTGCTCCTATTTTTATAACTGATACCTGGTTAAAACAGGGAAATATATAGGCATAATAATATTGCTGTATTAGTACTGGTGTAACTCCCTATGTGGACACAGTTATTCTAGAATAAGAGTGCCTTTTTCTGAGTTAGTTTGTCACTAAGGCACATTCTGAAGAAGCAACATGAAACTGACATGATTGACAATTTCACTGATGCCCACAGGTTTGGAATAGCAGCAGGGAAACTGACCAGGCTTGTTTAGTCTGCTCTGCTGCCACTACCAGCTGAAGCAGTCACAGAAGAACTGATTGTCTACCGACTAGGGAAGACAACACTGCATTGCTTACCAGGTTGTTCGTAGTTTCAGAGATACCTTTACAAATGTGAAGTCAAGCAACTTAATTTTTTCAAGTCACTATGTTGAAGGGGCTTCAGCCCAGTTCAGATGTTGCAGTGATGAATGAGATATAAAAACTTTGATAGATCTGGTTGGATTGGTGCATACTAATTCTCATTAAAAACAAAATTGTCAGGTAAGGAGTGAACTTACTCATCCAGCAACCAAGATGGCAAAATTAGACTGGATCCTTTAAATATCTGTTCAGTTTTATGCTTTTTCTCTGTGCAAAGCTTGAATTGCAAACAATGTGGGAATGTTCAAATCCTAAAATACTTGAATTGAAACTGGAAAAAAATTGTTAAGCTTTTTTCGAAAGTTGAACCTACGTTATTAGTATTTAACTAATAACAGATCAATAAGGTGAATGTACATGGTGGTAACCTCCATTGCTGAAGAGTACAAGACATACCTTGAGGAAGAAGGTCTGAGTGCAATATACATTTTTTTTAAGCCTTAGAACTAATACATATTCTGTAGTTTATATATATTTTTTGTGTACTTCTTGTATGAGAGAAGAATCTTAAAATTTTCAGTTATCTGAGCTATTTAGACTTGAGAAGGTGATTGGATATAACAATGCCATCTGTTTTTCGGTAATTGGGGCTCCTTGTGTTCTTTATTTCACTTTAGAGCAAATTGTTCTTGGACTAGATATGCCTGTCTCCTTTAAAGGTGTATAAATCACTGTTTTCAGATTCTTTAGGTAGTGTAATGAGCTGTGAAAGTTAATTTTCTTAATTGTTAATGGCACTTTCACCAGACTTAGACAAGTGCAGTGATGTTTGTTGTCTGCATTGATTAGATTAAGTGGTTAGTAGGTTCAATGTTCTGTAATAAAAGGGCAGTTGTACTGAAGAACACCAATGGTCCTGTATCTATTCTTAAGTGAGTACAAACTACAGTTATCAGTGTAGTAGCCATGTTAGTCTGTGTCAGCAAAAAGAAAATAAGAAAGAAATACTTGTGGCACCTTAGAGACTAACAAATTTATTTCAGCATAAGCTTTCGTGGGTTAGAACCCACTTCATCAGACGCATGGAATGGAACATACAGTGAACAGATATTTATACAGTCAGAGAAACATAAGGTGGAAGTGCCTATACCAACTTTAAGAGGCTAATTAATTAAGAGGAACTATAACAGCAGGGGAAAAAAAAACTTTTGAAGTTAGAGGCTGTTAAGGGCTTTCTTTGATGGGAGGAACAGATAAGCTCCTCTAAGGCCTTATTATTTTGCATTGCGTTGGGACTCATCTCTGGAGAAAAGGTATAATGTTTCTTCGCAGCTGATGCTGCTAAGGCCTGGTCTATGCTACAAAGTTATGTCTATGTAAGCTGCCTTGTATCAACCTAGCTGTGCATGCATCTAGACTTAAATTTGTCTCCCACAAATGGAAGTGCTCCGTTACAGCAACGCAATAACTGCATCACCACCCTGAGTTCCACTATGGATTTGTCTGAGGAACCTGAGTCACAGGCTCCTGCTGTGACCTTTGAGGAGGAGGAAGATGGGAGAGATGCAACTGGGGGGGGACGCCCAGCTATGCCACGAACCAGGATCTGTTTGAGACTTCGCTGCCGTCTAGTCAGTCCCAGTAGCTGAGCACGAGTGATGCAGGAGAAGGAACCTTGGGTAAGTGTGTAAATGTATTTCCTATTAGAATAACGTACTGATAATGCCCCCAACTTAACAAGACACAGCTATCAACTTTTTATTAATTTACTCGCTTTGGAAGAGGTAGTGGTGAAACGAGTGGTAAAATTATCTGCTTCATGTTCCCCTGTAGAGTTGGGTGGATGGCTTGTTGGTTGGCCATGTGGAGCAGTTTATGTACACAAGGATGACCCTGGAATCCTGAGAGATTTCGATTAAACTTTCATGGAAGTACTCTGAAATCTCCCAAAGGTTTATAGGGATGGCAGCCTTATTTCTTCCTCCATGATAGGACACTTTCTTGTGCCATTCACTCAGTGATAACTTTGGCAGACACCATTGCAATAAACAGGCTAGTTGAGTATGGGCCTGGGCAGCTTTGGTACACCAGCAACAGATGTGCTCTGTGCCTTTGTCATACTCAGGAGTGAGATGCCAGCTAACATCACCACTGCCTGTGGAAAATTGTCAGTTTTCAGTGCAAATGCCCTATACTCGTATATTTGTGCAACAGCCTCCTCATTTCCCTCACTCCCGGCAAGCACTCCAAAGCAGAAGTGTCAAAAGCATTTCTTGTTTAAATTTTAGGTGATTGAGGGAAGGGAGTTCTGTGTCTTAACTTTTGCTTTCTGTTGTGACTCTACTGAAACATAGTACCTCTGCATTTTACCTGTAGCTGTTGGGGCCTTGAGGGATTGCCCTTCCACACCTGCGGAGCATCTGAGCCAGATAAGGAGGCGAAAGAAGAGGACTTGGGAGGACCTGTTCAGTGAGATCCTGCAAGCCAGTGCTCCATCAGACCATAAGCAGAGGTCTTGGAGGGTGAAAGGCCCAGGTGTTCTATCAGGAAAAGGAGAGGGAGATGCATCAGGACATAATGGGGCTCTTCCAGCAGCAAACACAAGTTTCAACAATCACAGGCGTGCCTCTCTTTGCAGTCCATTGAGAACTCCATTATAGCACCTTCCTACACCCCCCTCCACATTCCATGTGGCATCCGGGGCCACATCCCTTCCCCTCCCACTCCATGCCAAGGGACATTCAGGACAACCACAGCTTTACATGTGCTGACTTGTGAGAGCTGCAGTTGCTGTATGTGTAGCTAAACTTGACATGTATGGTTTTTCCCTTTTTAAGCTGTGTTCCATAAATGTATTAAGTTTTTAATACATTTGCTTTCAACTTGCACAGCATTTTTTTTTGTAGTGGTTTTGTTACTCAATAAAATTCTATTGTTTTGAAAATAATTCATCTTTATTAGTTCCCACATGGTACAGAATGCCTAGAGGTACTGAAAGCACCCATTTATTTGTTTTACAGTGATACACAACTCATAGCATCAGTGACAAAAACAGTTTTGCGGTACTTGGTATATGTTTATGATTAATAGATGCATTGTCAGTGTTACATTCATAGATGTACACCAAGTACCATGCAATTCCAAACAGGCCCCAAAACAGCAGGGCCTAGTACACCACAGTGCATTATTGTGACTACTCACTGTTGGTGTTTGTTCAAAGGCTTCCCTGAGCCATGTATTTCCTCATTGAGCTTTTCTAATAGCCCTTGTGCTGGCTGTTCAAACTCAGGAGACAGCCTCTGCACCTTCACCCTATGGCAACTTTTCCATCTTTGCTTCACAGATATGCGGGAGGGTACAACAGGCAGCTATAACCATTAGGAGGGTGTGTTGTTTTTTCCCACTGAGGTCCACTTTTGTGAGTAAACAATGCCAGTGGCCCTTCAGTCTACCAAAAGCACATTAAATTGTCTCTCTTCTCCTGCTGAGCTAGTAGCTGAATCTTTCCTTGGTGCTTTCGAGGTGGCCGGTGTATGACTTCATGAGCAAGGGGGTAGTCTAGGCCCCCAGGATCACTACTGGCATTTCAACATCACCAATGGTAAACTGCTGGTCGGGACAGAAAGTCCTTGCTTGTAGCTTTCTGGACAGTTCGATGTTCTTAAAGGTATGGGCATCATGCACCCTCCCTGACCAGCCAGCACTGATGGTGGTGAGGCATCCCTGGTGATCCACCAATGCTTGCATAAGTATAGAAAAGTAGCCCTTTCTGTGTATGTACTCTGTGGCAAGGTGGTCTAGTGCCATCTATCACTTCACTGCAGTTCGGGAACCCCATTGCTGCAAATTCATGTTCTGAACCTTGCCTAGAGTCACAGTCCTGCATAGCAGAAGACAATTAATGGCCCTGCACATTTGCCTGGAAATGGCCCTCTCAGTGGATTTTTTAATTCCAAAATAGTTTTCCACTGACTGTAGCAATCCAGCATTGCAAGTTTCCACTGTGTGATCATTGCTCACTTTTCCACTGTCAGTGTAGCTCTCATTCTGGTCTCCGTGTGCTGGTGGGCTGGGGCAAGCTTGACGCACAGATCCAGGAATGTGGCCTTGTACATAAGAAAATTCTGCAGCCGCTGCTCGTCATCGCAGGCCTGCATTACGATGTGATCCTACCAGTCAGTGCTTGTTTCTTGGTTTTAGAATCAGCACTCCACCATTTGCAGCTGTTCTGTGTACACCAACAACAGCCGTGAATTGGGTGTTGCTGTGTCCCACAGCAGTCTGGCCTCCACAAAATCATGTTTCCCCACTGATTTGGTTCTTGTGGGTCTGCAAATACTGGAGGATTGTGCATCCTGTGCTTGCAGCAGTCATGACAGTAGTGCAGAGCTGTGCAGGCTTCGGGTAGATGAGATGAACAGTGAGGAGACCCATGAGAGTCTATGGAATTTTTAAAAAGGCATGAAAACTATGGGATATGGATGACATTATGGGATGGAGAAAGTTGATGCTGGGAAGTTGACCCTTTGCTACTAGTCACCCCTGGCTGGGAGCTCATGTTCAGCTGATTATCCACCACAACCCCCAAATCTTTTCAGTCACTGCTTCCCTGGATAGAGTCCACTGTTGAGTATGGTCTGTGTTCTTTGTTCCTTGATATTTACATTTAGCTGTATTAAAACACACATTGTTTGCTTGTATTCAGTTTACCAAGTGATGCAGATCACTCTGAATCACCAACCTGTCGTCCTCATTATTTACTACTCCCCCAAATGTTAAAAAGTGTAGAGCCAAGAACCTGCTGGACCCACTGGAAGCACACCTGCTTGATAATGACACCCCATTTACAATTACATCTTGAGACCTATTGGCCAGCTTTTTATCTGTTTAATGTGTGCTATGTTAACTTTACCTTGTTCTAAGTTTTTTAATTAATGTTGTGCGGTACCAAGTCACACATGCCTTACAGAAATCTAAATGTTACATTAACACTGTTACCTTTATCAACCAAACTTGTATTCTCTTAAAAAAATAAATAAATAAATAAAAAATCAAGTTAATGTGATAGGATCTATTTTCCATAAACCCATGTTGATTTGCATTAATTACATTACCCTCCTTTTATTCTTTATTAATTGAGTCCCATATCAGCCACTCCATTATCTTGCCTGGGATTGATGCCAGGCTGACTGGTCTATAATTACCTGGGTCATCCCATTTATAATTTTTAAAAATTGGCACAGTATTAGCTTTTTTCCAGTTCTTTCGAATTTCCCTAATTCTCCAAGACTTTTTGAAAATCAGCACTAATGGACCAACAAGTTCCTCAGCCAGCTTTTTTAGAATTCTTGGATGCAAGTTATCTGGACCAGATGATGTAAAAATGTCTGAATTCAGAAGATTCTGTTTAACATTCTCTAGAGACACTAGTGGAATGGAAAGAATGTTATAGTCTCGTCATGTCAGGAGGATATCATCTGTTTTTCCCCAAATACAGAATAGAAATATTTCCTGAACGCTTCTGCCTTGTGTTGTTGATAATTCTACCATTTCCCTCTAGTAATGGATCAATACCACTGGGAAAAGTCATCAACTCAGTTTGCACATGCTCAGTAGAGACTTCTTAAAGTTTAACAACTAAAATCTCCAGTGAATCCATCTGCAATGAGCATACTCTGGCATCTTCCAAATCCTATTTGTGACTGGACTGTGTGTGTGCCATCCTGTCAGAGTGACTGAGCATGCTCCAGAACAGGGCAACAGAGCTGAGAATGACTTTCCCTGTAATTCCTGCTCTGTGCCAGGAAGGGGCAGATATTGAAAATGAGAGCATGGACTAGGGCTTGGGAAAGGAGTGGACTGAGACAAGGATTCTGGTGGGACTGGGACTAGCTGGGCAAGGAGACTGGGAGCTGGGGAGAATGACAGACTGGGACTGTGAGCTGAGAAGGGGAGACTGGAACTCGTTGGGCAAGGAGACTGGGAGCTGTTGGGGGTGGTTCTGGGAATCAGTAAAGGAAACAGGAGCTGTGGGGGGAAGATGGGACTGGGAGTTAGGAGGGTGGGGAGAACACTGAGATCTGATGAGTGGGTATGGGGGGAGACTCACTGATTCCTAGTGGGTGGGGGAAAGGGACAAGGGGAGAGACAGTTCTGACAAGGAGTTGAGATGGGGGCGAACTGGGACAATGTGCAGGTGAGGTGTGGGAGACTGAGATTGGATGAAGACCCCAGGAAGGGAGACTGGGACTGAGAGCAAGTGTGCGGGAGAGGCAGATAGATAGGATAAGGAACCAGAAGAGGGGAACTGATACTGAGTGGGCAAGGAGACTGGGACTGGGATGATAAACCTGATGAGTGAGGACTGGAACTGGATGTGCAAATCTGAGGAGGAATGCAGATGCTCTGGTGTGAGGTTTGCCATATGCTCTTCGGATGTCCGCAAACTTTAGTCACTGCTGAAAGGTGTTAACGACGGATTTGTGCTCCTCCATATTGGCCTTGCTAAAGGTTGTTATGCTTCTGTCATCAGCATATGTGCACCAGCAGTGATCCATCCAGATGAGGATAAGGAGGATTTCTTCCAAACCCTGATAGCATCATCAGGTTGGTCCCGTGTAATAGGTGATCGAGCTTGCATTACCAACTCCATGATGACCTAACAGCTTGCTACTATTTTTCAAATGCTCCAAATACAACCTTGTTATCACCATGTTTCAACAGGCCAACAAGCATAAGATGACCTGGATGCATCCTTGTTTAAAACACTGATGTGATTGGTTACATTATTGTTTGGTGAAGAGATCTCCAATGTCAGACTCACTCGTGTCATGAGAGGCTTCAACTGCTGGTCAGACTATAGATTTATAAGAAGTCAAATGTCCTTCAGTACTGCTCTCAAGCAACATAGCAACTCAAGCCAGTGAAGAAAATCAGTATTACAAGCCTGGAAAACTGAGAGTTTGAATTTCAAGAGAAAATCATAGAAACATTTCCCTCAGTTACAGCATCCTCAGTGGACGTTGAGGCATCCTGGAAACATTTTTGGGATACTACATATTGTATGGCTGGTGAAGTTCTTGACTTCATGAAGAGGAAACATCAGGACTGGTTTGATGAGGATGATCTTGATATATGTCTGCTCTTGAATTCACTGCATGCCATCCATTGAACACATAGCAGACAGAGATTCAGCATCCAGGAAGGCTGCATATCATCAAGCAAAACGGATGGTTAGACCAGTCTTTGGAAAACGAAAAGCCTATGGTGTGAAAAGAGAGCCATTGAATTAAAACTGGCAGCAGACGACGACGATACCAAAAACATTTTTGCTGGCCTTAATGCTGTGTATGGCCCCAAGTGCAGTGGGATAACCCTCGAACGAACTCTGGACTGTGATAGACTTTTAGGGCTGGTCTGCACTAGAAGACTTGATCGACCCACGTATGTTGCTTAAGGGCGTGGAAAAAATCCCTGTGAGCCGTAGTTGAGATGACCTAAATTTGTGTAGGTGGAGGAGATGGATTACTTACACTGATGGGAGAACCCCTCCCGTTGGCATAAGCTGTGTTGCTGTTGCTTTTCAAGTGTAGACCAGGTCTTGACAAAGAGAACTTGACTGAAGGATGGAACGTTTTAATTAGCTTCTCCATCACCTTCCCAGTGCTTCTGAGGAATCAAGCAATGCTCTTCCACAACACCTATTAAAAGAACTTTGTGCTTGTCCCCCACCTTATGAGAGACCATAATAGTAATCATGCAGATATAGAATATATATAAATGGAGATATGCCAATCTCCTAGAACTGGAAGGACCTTTCAAGCTCATCGAGTCCAGTCCCCTGCCTTCACTAGCAGGGCCAAGTACTGTCCCCTGACAGATTTTTGCCCCAGATCCCTAAATGGCCCCCTCAAGGATTGAACTCACAACCCTGGGTTTAGCAGGCCAATGCTCAAACCACTGAGCTATCCCTAGACCAGATGGCTTTCCAGCAGAGATCTATAAGCAGGGTGCCTACCACAGTGCGAGGCACCTCACATGGCTCTCCCGCATTATCTGGGAACAAGAATTGGTGCCACAGGATTTCAAGGATGCCAGTGTTGTCCATCTCTATAAATGTAAGGGTGACAGGGCAAACTGCTAATCCCTGTAGCTCTTACCTACTTCTTAGAAAATTCTTGTAGGGGTCATACTGAATATACTTAACACCTATCTTGTGAAAACCATCCTCCAGGACTGTGTGGCTGGGGCACTATAGACATGATCATCACAGCCCACCAGGTTCAGGAAAAGAGCTGGAGCAAAACCGTGGTCTTTGTATGGTGTTTGACATAGCTAAAGCTTTTTACTTTGTAAATCTTGAGGGACTCTGGAAACTTTTGTTCATATTTGGATGCCAAGTTTTTCTGTCACTTGGCCCTTGCGTAATAAGGATGATGGTCACAGTGGTGGAAACTGGTGAGATACCGGACCCCTCTCCAGTCACCAGTGGCTTTAAGCAAGGTTGCAGGCTGGCTCCCACACTCTTACATCCTTTTTTTGGGCTATGCTTATGGATGAATTTCATGACACTGATAGAGTATTTATCTATTTCCACGCTGATGAGAAGTTATTCAATCCGCAGTGCTTCTGTGTTTGCACAAAAGTGGCAGATTTACCCACTGAAGGGGCTTTTATTTGCTGAGTGAGCAGCCAGTGTATAATCATCAATTGATGACATTTAATTTATAACTGCTCACTTTGCTTGTGCAGTCAATCATTTTGGCTACGCAGTCAGCCTAAAGAAAACTGAAATACTGTACCATCCTGTGCCTGGGGGATGTGCACGTCTACCCAATTATTAAGATCAGTAACGCGCCTCGTAAGTCTGTGGACAAGTTTTGCTATCTAGAGAGTATGCTGTCACAGAATGGTACTATTGATATTACTCATAAAATAGCCAAGGCCAGGTCTGCATTTGGAATGCAGTCACACTGCCTGTAGAATGATGGGAGTTGTCAAAATAAGCACTAAACTAGATGTTGGCAGTGTTGTAGTAGTAGTAGTGTTGGTCCCAGGATATGAGAGAGACAAGGTGGGTGAGAGAATCTTTTATTGGACCAACTTCTGTTGGTGAAAGAGAGACCCACCTTGTTTCTCACCCAACTCAATGTCTATAGGGCAGTTGTACTTACAAACGCTTCTGCATGGTTGAGAGCCATGGACAGCAGGTCACTGCCACATTAGGAAACTTGATCAGTTCTGTATGCACTGTCTTAGGTCTGGTCTAGTTGCAGGGTCAGATGGGTGGGACAAGATTCCTAGTATGGAAAATCCTTAATTATTGTTTCATGTCTGACGTACAGATTATGCCCACAAAAGTTCAGCTGTGTTGGCCGAGTGATCTCATTTGACTCGAACAGCCAAGTGGTCAGCTAAAGCCAGCCACTCCGTCTCATGGTGGCCAATGCAAGCAATATAAAGAAGCTAAACTTAAAAGCATGTCAGGTTTATTCCAGCAACTGGAAAGCAATAGCCACGAGAGAGCAAGGTGGCAGGAATTTTTCATATCACCATTAACTGCTTTGAAGCAAGGTGCATTAACACCTGATATGTAATATATGAAGAGCACAAACAAGGGTACAACAGCCTGCCATGGTCTTGGACAATTTTGTCTGTCCCTCATGTAGCTGTTTGAGGTTCTCGCGTTGGTCTGACCTTGCATATGTGTTCAACTATAATGTTTGCTAAATCTTCATATGTTGCATGAGACTCCATTATCACATAGGAATAAGGGTGGAAGAGGATAGGGATAGAGAAGTGAGTAAGGGTGGCAATGATAGGACCGAGGGACAAGGATTGAAGGAAGTTGGGACAAACAGCAAGTCAGCAAGCAAAATGTCCAGAGTTCACATGCATGGTTTTTTAAAAATAAAATAAATAGTAAAACTGCTTTGGTTTTTTTTTTTTTTTCTCTCTCTCTCCAACTGCACTTTCTTCAGTCTAATCAGTCCCTTGAAAGGTCCAGCAATACTGCAACTAGATCAGGTTTTTGTAACAGATCAGAGACATGGTCACTTACCATTACTGTTTATAAGTAATTTGGTTTAGCTCAGCGATACTCAGACTGAGGTTCGTCAGCTGCAAGTGGCATTTTAATGTGTCTCCTGCAGCTCTTTGCAGCACATGGTATTATAACACCATGTGATTTAATTATTAACCAATAAGCATGTTTTTACTATGTTATTAACCAATTGTAGTTGGTATACTTGGTTAGTCATTTTGCTATGAGAAATATATATACACTAAACATTTCACCAGTTATACTGTTTAAATGTGAATATATAATACTATAATAAATGAAATAATGAATTCACACTACTGTGGCTCTTTTGGGTAATGTTGAAGGTTAATTTGGCTCCTGAACCACTGAGGTCTGAGTATCACTGGTTTAGTTTGTGTCCAAGCAGCCGTTTTTGGGCATTGTGAGCTCATTAGCACATCCATACCTACTTTATACCTAATCATGTGTGTATCTGGGTTAGCTATTCCATAGCAAACTTTAAACCCATAGGGGATAAAGTGCCTGCAGGACAGATACACAGGAGCATCATCAGCACATGAAAACAATTCATTCTGGGGATGTCCTACCACACAGTGCCAATAAATGGTTACACACTTGGTTAAAAGTTGTAGCACGATCTGTGACTCAGTCTCTCAAGAAGTGGTCAAGAATTATGGTCAAATTTGGGAAACTGTTCTATTGTGGCTGGGAAAGTAAAGAAATTATGACTTAACAAGAGAGAAACGAAGCTGAGTAAATTAGGGAAGGGCAGAAGGGTTCAGTAGTTTTTATTTTTAGTGTGTATTTAACTTGATGACTAATGAACACTTTGGAGAAGGGATGTTTTTTCTAAAGGTGCAACAGCCTCTTACCCTCTACCTCTTGAATTATGGCCTGAGAGCTCACAGTACACATGCTCTGAAACTCCCAATAGGTCCTTCAGCAAACTCAGAGAAGACCAGACTTGACAGTCCTAATGGCTTGTCTACATGGGGAAATTTACCAGTGTTACTCTTCCTGTGTTGACATTCTTCTTTCCCTATGTAGATCAGACCTGATATTTCTAAGTTAAGAGAAACAAGAAAGTCAGATTTTTTGCAAACAACTTTCCAGGCCTTCATTCAACATAAATAGGCTTTGAAGGATTGTATTTTTATTGGTAAAAATTAATAAGCATTAAGTTAATGGTACACACTCAAACAATGCAAAAAAATTCCATTGTTAATAATTGAAATGTACTGATAGGCAACGCAAGAAAAATGCTGCTTAAAAACTTAGTTTGACTTACGATTGTTTACTTTGACATAGGATGTTGACATTTTGTGTTTTAACTGTTATAAAGCTGTAACTGCTTGAATCTCAGCATCTAGTATCATTAAATAAGTATCTGACTCCTCCCATAATTTCCTGCATTGTGAACATTTAAATAGATAAAAATAAAACCAATTAAAACACACTTTTATGCAGCTGCGGACATTTAAACAGATTATAAAAATGCTCAAACAGTGATATGTCAAAATTATAAAAAATCAAATTCTGCAAAGTCTTAACATAAACAAAAAGGTTTTAAGCCCATTTAAAAAAAAACTTTTTTTTAGCATTGTTTCCTCCTTGAAACGGCAAAACTTACGATGGCATGGCTTGTTGCTTCAGCTGCTTTCTTGCTCGTCCAGTGTGATTGGAAGATGGTGAGCAGCCAGTGGTTCAGTAATTTACAGTGAAGGGTGGTGCACAACACAACAGCAAATTTCAAAGCAGTTGTAAAGAAAAAACACTTGTTCTCTCCACCTCAAAAGCCAGGTGTTTGAGTGCTCCATTGGAGCGTCCATGCTTCTACTCATGTAGAACAGCACATGACCTTGGTTGGTAACAGGATGTTGTTTACATACAGGTGTCCCTCTGCTGATCCTTTTATAATCAGAAATGAAGAGAAACCAGAGAACTGACTCCCCTGGCCCTCATGGGTTCTATAGTTAGCTGTTGTAATAGTTTGATTAGGTTAAGTAGCTGAACATCAAGTATTATCTGAGGTGTCGGTTCTGATGTCATTTTTCTAATTAGAGGTTTCAAAGTAGCAGCCGTGTTAGTCTGTGTCAGCAAAAAGAACAGGAGTACTTGTGGCACCTTAGAGACTAACACATTTATTTCAGCATAAGCTTTCGTGGGCTACAGCTCACTTCATCAGATGCATAAAATGGAACACACAGTAAGCAGATATTTATACATTCAGAATCTCATTAAACATTATGTAAAAAATCCAAGGTGCTTTGCTCATTCCTTTTATGTGAAGCTCCAGGGCCCTAAAATATGCATCATTGTCTTACTTTTTCTGGGGAATAGTAGACACTTGAATTCACAACTGTGATAGATGAAACAACCTTCCATACATAAGACTATTCACATTGCTGTTACAGTTTAACATACTCTGTTAGTTCTCTCCTGGCAGATCGAGCGGAAAGCAGAATGATGGGAAGGAGTTTTGAGAGAAGAGGGGATAAGAGCTGGCTATGAATACTTATATTGCAGTCAGGGAACTATAGTAAAGCTGCCAAAAATGGGGAGGCATCCCTGGAACAGGTTACCTCAATAGCATTAGCATGGATTCTCCTCGAGAAGGCAGTCCTGAGTCTGTGCCTTTTCCAGAATCTTTTAGGTCAGTTTTTAAACAGTGCTAGTACTGGACTTGAATTTGATTCTTCTGCTTGTTCAAGGGATTTTTGTGCATTTTCCTGATTCAGTTTGTGCAGCCTTTTGGCTGAGAATTTGCATGCTTGTGCTTTTGTAAATCTCATCTTGAAATTTATTCTTGAGTGTTGAGTCGTCATCCCTGGTTTGAATTCAGCGCCAGCTTGCTGTGCTTTCCTGGTAAATGGCATTTTCCTGAATAACTAGTGAGAAAATTACTGATTGATGCACCTGCATTAGATGCTAATGAGCTCCACTGGGGTCAGTCCCTGGCAACAGGAGATACTATTCACTCTCCAGTATTATTGTAAAACATTTATACTACAGTACGTGTAAATGGTACATACAAATGGAGATAAAACATGTTTCCTGCCCAGGAACTTGCAGGCTTAATGTAGAAACATCCCAAAACATGTTAAGTACTATATATAAGAATATCTTCACTCACCACTGAAATGCAGCCTGCTCTATGGTGAACTGTGGCGATTACTTAAAGGGATTATCAATTTGAACATTATATTTCTGAGAATTATATAGCTATCCAAGTAAATTATAACCTATAACACTACTAGAGTAGAGAGGACATAGAGGGGGATGCAATCTCTGTTTGTTTTTCCAGTTTGTTGATTTTGTGGCATTTGACAGCACTTTGAATAGTTAGTTTCACTGTCTTGCTGATGAGCACTTGCACCTCTCATGTTCTGCCCTGGGTGATGAGCTCTCCTGCCTGCCCTTCAGGCTCTGCAAAGAGGGTATTTACTAGTAGCAGCATTAGCAAAGCTGAAACTGAAGAGGCTCAAGGCAGATGAGTACACAGAGAAGGATGGGATGAAAAGAGATGAGCCCAACTTTTTTGGTGGTGTTGGTTTTGGTCCTGCAATAAAGAACACCTTATGCACAGCGGTCGAATGTGTAAAGCCTTAACTTGTAAAAAAAAAAATTATTTAAAAGGGTGCTTTATCAGAAACCCCCCCTCAAAGTTTTCATTAATATTAGAAGTAAATGATATTGTACCCAACTGAAACCATAGGGGGAATTTTCTATCACTGGGGCCAGGCTTTAGAATTTAGGCTTTAGGCTGAGATTTTTTTAATTATAGGTGACAAGTGCCTCTGTTGTTTTTGCAAAAGACATAATTCTTCCCAGCACAATGCTGAGCATTGGTTAAATGTTAAACACAGAAATGTGTTGCCAGCATCACTTACTGCATCACCTGGATTTTTTTCTTGGTGGTTTCCCATCCCAGTACTGACCTGCCCAGTCCATCTATGCTTTACTTTGTGAGATCTGACCAAGTCACAGCCCAAGTGGCATTGCTGCATGCCTGTTGTAGTAACCCATTTTGCATACTTTGATCCTTAAAAGTCCTTTACTGCCCTCTAGTGATATTCCATGGATATAGTGAATTGACGCACACAATTTAAAATATTTACTGTCTCTCCGTAGTTGTTTGCAATCAGAGTTCCATTAGGACTTTTTTTTGCCATCCTTGTAACTTTCTAAATTAATATTTGAAAAATTTACTGTTATGAAGTTAACGTGACTCATGGTGAAATAGAATTTTTACTGCAAATTTGAAGGAAGTTATACAATTGCTATTTGAGTTGATGGAGATTTTAAAAATGACTCATCTGCATTTTTATGAAGTGTCTCACACTTCTTTGTCTCCATACACACTGCAGATTTAATCAAATTATAATGCAGGGTTCACATACTAAATCGCTTCTATCATAACCTTGAGAAACTAGTACTCAAGCAAAAAACTATCTTTATTCCCAACCTAATGCCTGAGTTGCTGTCATTGAAACAGATGGAGGAAAAGAAAAAAGCATGCTGCCACAATTTTAAATGACAACCACTTACTTCCATATACATACTGATTAGAGAGGGCTGAAGTTGGTGGAAAAGCTTAGCTGTCATATTCATTCAGGGCCAACCACTTGCACATAATGAACGAGGAAGCTGAAGGTTGTGGATAAGCCATCAGCTATCATTGGGCCTTGTCCTAAACACACAGGTGTTACAAGTTGTACAACTCCTACCCCCATGTGGACAGTTATACTGGTATAAACATACTTATTCTGTTGTTGTTCATTCCCATAAGGGAAGGGGAATAAACTATACTGGCATTATCTATCTTAGGGTTTGCTGCCTATCATTGACTATTTGAGCGCCTTCCATATAAAATCAATAGCAAAGTCCCTGGTGGACTTAATAGAGTTTCTGGCATTCCTCCCTTCATGGTGTCAGAGTTCTGTTTGCTTTTTTTTTTTTGATTAGGTGGGGTGAGGTTGAGAGGGGTTCTGGAATAAAAGGGGCATTTGGATTGTGAGTGTCACGGTGGAAAGGCTTTTTGAGAGAGGGAGGGGGGGAGAGAGAGGGGGGAAAAAAAAAAAGAAAAGAAAAGGGGCAGGCTTTGCTCAATGTCCAAAAGATGGTCAGGCTCTGGAATTGCTTGATCTCGTCATAGCTGGATCTCCTTGACAGAAAATGCTTTGTCCCCAGTTCTGACTTGCATCATCCTGGGCTTTGTGGTGTGCATTGCCCCAGAGGAGGGGTTCATAGATTGAAATTTGGGTTTTGCTGTAGCTCGACACATTAATTGCTTTGAAAATTAGGACCAAGGCCTTAAAATGGCACCAGAAGCTGACTGAGAGCCAGTGGAAGGAAGTGAGCACATGATTTGATCATGGCAGCCTGAATCAGGGAGAAGATGGGTAGCCACATTCTGTACCAGCTGGAATCTGTGCATAGTCTTTTCATTTCACGTCAGATACAATGAATTTACTCCTGGGGGAATTCTGAGCCAAAAAATTAAAAATTCTGTGCTCAATATTTTAAAATTCTGCATATTTTATTTGTCAAAATAACACAATATAATCATGCCAGTTTCAATCATTTTTGTAACTTATTTCAAAATACCTGTCAGCAAGTATGTCTGTAACAATACAGACAACAAAAAAATTCCCCCAGGAGTAGAGAGTTAAAGAAACCCCTATGACAACCCAGTTCCTGTTTTCTGTTTTGCTTTTGTTGGATGACTGAGTCTGGAGTGTCATGTGCCAGCTGGGCACATCTTGGGGGGAAAACTCTGCCCCTCATGTCTTTTAGTCGATTCTTGTTTTTTCATCCTGCCCCTGTAGGGTTACCATATAGCGGACACTGCAGGGGGGAGGGAGAGCTGGGGGGTGGTGGTGCTGGAGAGGGGTTCTGGGGCCCCCTGCCCCCCCCCCCCCAAGACCAGCCACGGAGCTAGACACCTGCATCACCTCTTTTCCCCCAGAGCCCAGGGATCCAGAGGGTAAAACAGCCTGATGCTGGTCAGACTGGGTTTGTATGGAGTTTCCTGTGGTGAATTCAGTGTTGGACTGTGCAGGGCTGACGTTTCGCAGGGCCTCCATCTCCGCTGGGCTGTACGCTCCACTCACTGCATGATGCCTCCTTCCTTCAGGGTGTGCTGGGAACCCTTTCCCCTCCCACCGGCAGTGTCCTCTATTTGCAAGCTGGGGAGCCAGGTTCTGCTGGGTCCAGTGGCCCCTAGTGGGAGCCAGCAGCTCTGCAGTGCCAATTCTGCCAGGAAACAATGACATTCTGTGCAGAATAGGGTGACCACCTTCTCAAAATGCAAGAGCAGGACACATGCAGGAGCTGCACTCCCAGCCTCTCCTCTTCCCCTTAAGGCCCCACCCCCTGGCAACGTCAGAAGTCAGAGCTGGGCTGTGGTAAGAGCTGTCCGGGGAGTCCAGGCGACTCCACCTGCCCTGGATGAGGGGGCCGGAGGGCCCGAGAGCAACCCCCGGCCTGTGTCCCCACTCCCTGGGGCATGCTTCCCAAGGCTGGTGGAAGATCTGGGGCTCCCTGCAGCGGCCCAGGCTCCTGGGCGGCTCTTACTACTGCCCAGCTCTGGCTTCTGGCCTGGCCAGGAGTGGGGCCTTGTGGTGAGGGGGCACTAAGGCCCACTCAGCCTCCCTATTGGGAAGAGGCTGGCACTGCCCCTGAGCTTTGGACAGGCATGGAGCAGCGCCGCAGGGAATCCGGGACAGTTGCTGTACCGGAGTCATTCAGACTGGGACTTGAACTCTGCATTTCAGGCCTGTCCTGCCCAATTTGGGATTGGTGGTCACCCTAGCGCAGAACATTAATTCTGTGCAAATTCTGCATTGTGTAGTGGTGCAGAATTCCCCCAGGAGTATGAATTACAGCTAGTGACATGCATGGATTAGTGTGGCCCGGTCTTGATCCATGAGGAAAGAACAAAGTGTTCTGGCAAGCTGGAGGCAAAAGAAAGAAACTGATGCTACTTGGTCTACAGATTTAGCGAGGAATCAAACAGAACCTTGAGGTTTTGCACCACTTTCGCTAATAGGGAGTGTATGCCTTTAATGGAGCATGAAGACTATGTCTTATCTAGCTCTCAAGTGTTTTCTCTTTCTGACCAGCATTATTCTAGTTTTGCCTGGTCCAGCTCTTCTACATCCAGGGCACCTCTACACGGGTATAACTGTGACCACAAAAGGGATTGTACCAGTATAACTATACATGTAGAAAAAAAATCACCCCCCTAACCAATAGTTATACCAGTATAAAAACTGTACATCAGGTCTGTACACTATAATACTGAAAAGAGTGGAATGTGAATATGTCATAAACATCAGCAAAGGAAATAAACTGTATTAAAATGAAAAATAGGACTGTACTGTTTTAATCCACATTAAAAAATGTTTGTTGGAACAAGACATCTAAAATATAGTGTAACCCTTTTGCCAGGTGGAGTCGGCAGCAACAAGGTCCAGGTTCAATATCCAGGGGTCGCTCTTAACAATACAACACAGAACCGGCTCGGGCCCTACTCAGTAATCTGGGAAAATTAAACACCATCCCGGGTGCCTCTACGAGGCAGTACTTCATCACTCACAAGCACTGAGTCTGTGTATAGCAGAGAGAACTTTTAATAAACAGGGAAAGGAACCTGGCATTAATTTGGGAAAACACCATGATTCGCACACATCTGCCCATGAGCAAAACTCCTGCCCAGAGTATCTTGGCCAGTGTCCTTTGCCTCCGTTTCTCACCTTGCTGTGTGAAAGTCCAACAAACAAATGTCCCTTTAACATGCCACTCCCCTCTCCCTCCACCCCACTGCACTTATAGCTTTTCTCCTTGGTCAGCAGAGTCCCAGAAGTGCGTTCATGTCAGTTCACCTCCCTCGGGCAGGCAGGGGAGAGTGACGTCAAACAATGCCTTAGTTGCTGCTGCTGTCACAACTGCTCACAGTTACCACCATCCAATCTGCGTCGCTGCATGCTGTCGTTTGTCGTGCCACCATTCGCTTCACCACTCCATCTGCTCTGCCACCGATGGCCCTGTGCCATCACCGTCTGCTGCAACCTGCCTCTTTACTATGACCTCTGTGAGTTGGTCTGTTGAGGTTCCATCCTGCTCTTGACGATTTTAGCATCTAGTGAGCTAGCATCACTGCTAATACAGGCTGGGAATTCTCTTCCACAGAAACGCTGTCCTACAGCGGGTCTAAGGCTATGTTTATGCTAGGACTTCGTTGATTTAACTTATGTTGCTCAGGGGGGTAAAAAACCACCCCTCTGAGCCTCATAAGTTACACCGACAGAAGCACCGATGTGAACATTGCTGTGTCCGTGGGAGACGCTCTCCCACTGACACAGCTGCTGCCACTCGTTGGAGGTGGTTTAATTATGTCTACAGGAGACCTCTCGCCCGTCGGCATAGAGCGGCTACACAAGCCATCTTACAACAGCATATCTGCATTGGTACAGCCGTGCCACTGTAAGCTTGCTAATGTAGACACGGCCTGTGGCTCATTACTTAGACCTGATTAGAGCTGAAATCACCGACAGTGATTGCTTAACACAACAAAAGACTCTCGATGGATCCTAATCAGCTCTGTTTTTAAACAGTGGAGAGGGGCAGGTCAAATGGTGCCCCTCACTCTTAGGAGGAGCTCACACCGCCAGGTGGAAACACCTGTCCCCACCCTCTCTCCCTTCACTGCAATTTGGCATCTGAACCCCAGGTCAATGAGTTCAGTTCAGTTGAAGGTGACTCAATCAGGACAGGCTTCAGCTGTGTCTACACGACGGACCTTTCAGTGGCACAGTTGTGCCACTACAGCTGTGCCGCTGTAAGGTGTCCCGTGTAGCTGTTCTTTCCCAGTGAGGGAGCTCTCTCCTATCAGCATAACTAAACCACCCCAAAGGAGCGGCGTTAGCTATGTCGGCAGGAGAGCCCCTCCTGCTGACATAGCGCTGTCCACACCAGCACTTTCGTGGGTGTAATTTACGTTGGTCAGGGATGTGGTGTTTTGTTTTTTTTTTTTTTTTCACACCCCAAACAACAAAAGTGCTTGTGTAAACAGAGCCTTAGTACAGTCCTGCTGCCCTTTACTTTTACAATAAGGATAGCAACATTTCATTACCTCTGCATTCAATACTAAAGTGATTTGTAACCCAACACCAGTCAAATTGATCACTTGGGCAACACCTGGATACCTAGGCATAGTAGGTGTGCATGTAAATACAGTCTGGCCATGAAATCTCCCCCGTTCCCCTCCCCCCATCTCATCACTCGATGTCAGGGAAAAGCTTGTTCGGACCTTGCTACAATAGAATTTTTGTTTACCGTTGTGGCTCTGCATAGTGTACATGGGCACTGATTATAAAAAATATAGTGTTACATTTTTTTCTGGCAAAAAGCTCCCCATCTCTTTACCAATGGGGCTCTGAAACGTTTGATCAGTGGGGAAAATGGAGAAGCTTGCATATGTTTATCTTGAGATTTGTGCAAGAGAATGTGAGGAAAGGAATCTTGTTTCCCTTTTAACTTGTCTGCTTTCTCTCTCTCTCTCACTCCCCCCCCCCCTTTGCCTTTTCATTTTTCAGGTGCTGAAAACTCACTGAAAACATGGGGTCTGAAAACCCAAGTCCACAGAACCCTGGCTGTAAGATCATGACCTTCCGTCCCACCCTAGAGGAGTTTCGGGACTTTGGGAAATATGTTGCCTACATCGAATCGCAGGGAGCTCATAGGGCAGGGCTTGCCAAGGTGAGCTTGATCTCGACATACCGGATTCTATTTAGAGAAGTTGAAAACCTCGTAGGTCGAAACTTCAGCGTTGGGCTTATGAACAGTTGTACTGGATACAGTATCTCAGTTGAGAAGTACCAATTATGTTCCAAGGAAGGCATCTGGGGACAGGTGTCTACAAAACCGT
This sequence comes from Macrochelys suwanniensis, assembly GCA_033296515.1. Classification (NCBI taxonomy): domain Eukaryota; kingdom Metazoa; phylum Chordata; order Testudines; family Chelydridae; genus Macrochelys; species Macrochelys suwanniensis. Next base: position 8,240,190 of record CM065799.1, read on the forward strand.
ACGAGCGAGAAATAGTTTGCTTTTATTTAGTGGTGCTCTTTCTTTGAGTGTTATTTAAGTTGTCTACATGTAATGTGCATGGATAATCCAGGCAAAAATAGCAGCCAGTGTGTGCCTGGCTGTAGTTTCTATGTTGTTTGGAAACTAGAACATTTTTGTTAATGAGGAAGCATAATGGCCAAACCATTGGGATTATTCCCTATTCTTCAAACATGATACGTGATCCTCCATTTCTGTCTGGAGAACTAGACACTGACTTGTGTTAATGTAATGTCTGAAAGACTCCTATCTAATAATAGGTGCCCCTTAGCACTGAAGCGGCATGACCTATAGTTAGAATATGTACTGGGAGTCAGAACTCTGAGTTTTGCTTCTTGTTCTGCTGTGGACATGCTCTGACCTCAAGCAATTTACATAGGATGCAGCTTTTAAAATGCCAAAGGGAGTTCATGCCCAAATCCCAGTGGAGGTATGCACCTCATTCCCTGTGGCACCTTTGAAAATCTTTAAAACAAAAGGAAGTATTTTTTCACACAATGCACAGTCAACCTGTGGAACTCCTTGCCAGAGGATGTTGTGAAGGCCAAGACTATAACAGTTCAAAAAAGGACAAGGTTAGTTCATGGAGGATAGGTCCATCAATGGCTAGTAGCCAGGATGGGCAGGGATGTTGTCCCTAGCCTCTGTTTGCCAGAAGCTGGGATGGATCATTTGATGGTTATCTGTTTTATTCATTCCCTCTGGGGCACCTGACATTGGCCACTGTTGGAAGACAGTATACTGGGCTAGATGGACCTTTGGTCTGACCCAATATGGCTGTTCTTATGTTCTTTGAGCCTGTTTGCCCATCTGTAAAAAGTAATCAATATTCTCCCTGATAGGGAGGTGTGTGGGTTTATTGTGAAGTGCTTTGAAATAGTTTGAAAAGGTGCTATTTTGGTGTAAACTATTACTGCATTCCCATGTAGCATATGTGCTAACTATGCCTGCCCTTTAAAAAGCACCCCTGGTTCAGTGTAGTTCAAAGGTATCCCTACTTTTCTTCCCAAATGTGTCTGTTTGCTGATGTCAAGCTGGCAGGCGTGTATGAGCTAAAACACTGGCAATTCAGTCAGAGAAGGTTTACTGATTCTGCAGTGTTTTTTTAAAATTTATTTGTATTTTTAATTAACAAATAATCCTTGTATAACATTTAGTGTTAATCCTTGCAATACATTTATTGAGTAAACACGGCTGGTGATTAGTCAGAGAAGTAGATGTCCTTAGTTTGTCCTCCTTTAGGGGAAAAGAAAATGGGATAAATTTTGTGAAAGACACTCAGTTGATTATAAAAATAAAACCATTCCTAATTTAAAAAAAAAATCCATTCCAATTTTTGTCTAACGTCTCTGTGTAAGAGTGGAAAACAAAATGAAACTAAGTAATGGGCCTTTGTGAAAGCTGGTCATATCTGATTTTCTAAATACTATAAACAGAAATGTTTGAGAAAATCAGGGCAAATTAACTAGGAAGAATCCTTTTGTTAGCATATTTTGTGGCATCACAGATTGACTAATTTGTCCTAACACGGCAGATATACACTTGGCATTTAATGGAACAAAATAGAGCACACACATAGAAAAGTAAAACTGTTAGGCATGAGAGAATAGCTCCTTGTTAAAACATAGGTCAATTACTGCTTTTATTACAATTGCAAAATGGAGTCTGGTATTGATAAAAAGCTCTCCATGAAGTGTTTCCTTGCTCACTCAAGCGTACTAATGATTTAATTCTCTCTGAGTCCTCTGGAGTAGATTATTGTAACTGGTCTAAAAGCTGTTGGTGAATTCAAATCTCAGAAAGAGGTAGCTTTTCCGACAGTACTATGTCCTCAGCTTTGCAGTATATTGGTTTTGTTCCTTGACAACTTTATCCAGACAGGGCCTTTTAATTGGCAAAAAAGCCCACCTTACTGTGAAGAACCCATTTCCCTGACAATCAAATTTATCCTTCCATATCTATCAATCATAATTAATCTCTTTTTTTGTGTAAATTCATGTTTTATTCTTCAAGTTTGAAATAAGTCTCCTCATTGTCCTTCGACATGCACCTTCCATGCACAAGGGAACCTCCTCAGCATTTAGGCCTAGAATTATTCTGTTTAAATTGATACTTTCACCTTCCAAACTTTGCACTGCTCTGCAGCGTCTTTTTACACCTTCAGCATTTGCCTGAAAGAACCAGAAAACAGTGGAACATCTATCCTTAAGGAGAGCCAATGCTTATATATTTAGTGGCTCACCTCTTAAAATGAGCGCTCTGTCCATCATCTTTGTATTTTTGTCTTGCCTTTTCCCTTCCTAGGCCTTTGTGACTGAGTCTAAGCCTATTATCTCTACCTAGGAGTTTCCCCAGCAGGATTTCCCTGACCAGTGTGGACACTTGTGTTTTTGTTTTGTTTTTTTTGGGGAGGGGGGGACAGGGGAGAGTGGGGGAGACCTGTGCTCTACAACACAGCAGACCACCAACATCTCACCAGGTGGCAGCTAGTGTAGTTTTATAACACTACTTTTACTACAGTTCTCAGACAAAAATCCCCCTCTGTGCCAGCCAGGGAAATCTGTGCTGGCAAAAGCTATTTAGACATGGATGTTGCTGGTAGGGCTACATCCATAATATGGACAGGACCACTGTCTTTTCATCAAATTTTGCTTTTCTTTATGATAAGCCTCTTCTAATGGATTTCATTGCTTAAAATAGAAAGGATTCCTTTTCAATCCATCTTTGCAGCGAACTGCCTCAAATAAACATATGAACTCTAAATATGTGCCCCTTTATTTACTTCAACTAGGTGCTAGCTGTAGTATCTACTTATGGCCATTTATTAAGCACAGTAACAAGAAATATTGCACTGAAGTAAAGGCAGTTGGTTTGAAATAATCATACTGAGTACTTCTATAGAGCTTTGTTTTCCAAGCACTTTATAAACACTAGCTACCTAATTAAGCTTCTCAATGCCCCTGTGATGAAGAAGCTGAATATTATCTTCATTTTCCAGATGGGCAGAAAGGCCTACCACACAGTTCTTTTCATGGGTTTTTTTTGGGGTTTTTTTGGGCCCATTTATTTTACTAACCATGACTATCCTGACACATTGCCTGAGTTTGAGGAGGGCTGAGGTTTGCTTACTCCCTTTGTGTCCCAATCTATCATCCTCTACTTGTAACAATGTCTTTTAGTCAGTAGGACAGACAAGTTGAAGTCTTGCTTAGATATTGAAATTTAACAGTGTTGTAAGTGGATTTCCCAGACATGGCTAAAAATTGTTTTGTTTCACTGATGATGGAACCTAACTGTGGCTTAATAGTGTTCTTGAATTGTGCTACCCAAGGTTTAGCATGGTTTAGAGAGAGATTTAAAATGGTTAAGCTCCTGTCTGTGCTTTATGACAGAATTGCTCTCTAACCACGTTTGGGACAATCATACTGTAACCAGCTTCCCTAACATATTCAAGATGCAGTTTGTATCCATTCTCTTTTAATCAGGTTTCCTGACTCTTTTGTAGTTATAGTGTGGAACTAAGGTGGCCAATTTTGGTTGGACATATTCCTGGAGGTTTCATCACATGACCTCTTTAATTCAAGATTAATCTTTAATTCCTGGAAACGTCAGGACAATCATGGAAGGTTGGCAACCCTATGTGGGAGGGCTGTTAGAACCTGTTCTAAAACAGTCTTTCTAACCGAGTCCTGATCTACCATTCCAGGGAAAGTACTTTAGCATTTCTCTAGCAAGAATAATGTATACAAATCATGAGGCTAATTCTGTTCCTGTTTAGTTTAGGGATAGTTTGAGCGCCCCTTGAAAGCTCAGAAGGGTTTAATAATCTGTAGACTTTAGTGTGACAAACTCAGCACGGTTTGCCAGCCTTCTGCGCATTAACATTGGTCCTGAAATCATTCCATGAAACAAATTAAAGATAGAGTGGTACTGCAGGTATCCAATGGAAAAAGGTTTCGCGGTATGGGCCTGTTCTAACTCCTAGTGAAGGCAATGGTATTCTTGAGTTGGATTAGGTCCTACGCTGAGGTATTCCACAACATACTGCTAACTGGGGAAATTCCTTGCGATTTTCACCAGGTTTTATCTCCTATTTTCCATTTTGGGGTAAAATCAGTGTCCTCATGTGGAACTTACAAACTTATAACCAGAAAAGAAGCAAACTACTAACTGAGCTATACCAAACAATGTCAGTCTTGTTGTGAATCTCCCCATTTGTAATTGTTTTTCCCTCAGGGAGAGGATAGTGTCACTACAAATCTCTAAAAGGCTCTGAAATCATTGGGTGTGGGTACTGTCTGATAATAGGGCTGATAGTGGATTTATTACAGTTTCTTAGGGTGGCAGGAGAGAGAGAAATGCCACCTTCCAGGAAAGAAGGATATAAACTATTTTGATGTACAGTGGAAGTCTAAACTAACTTCAAAAAATATTTCTCACCATTGATCTTTCTCTGGTGCAGCTCCATCAGTGGGAGGGCTTGTAGTAGATCGGCTGCCAGCATTTTAACCATTGTCACCTAGGCCTGCTCTGAGCAGAGTTAGATGACATGATGGTTAAAAAGCATGTGGCTGGTCTGTGGTAGCTGGAGAACTGCAGCAGTGTGAAATATGCCTACACTAGCGTTTGTCTTAGCAGAAGTTAAGTGTCTGCATGGCATAGATGTGACTTTTGTTTTTCTTTCCTCCTCTTCCAGGTGATTCCTCCCAAGGAATGGAAGCCCCGAAAGACTTATGATGACATCGATGACATGGTCATCCCAGCGCCTATCCAGCAGGTGGTGACTGGGCAGTCGGGGTTATTCACCCAGTATAATATACAGAAGAAACCCATGACAGTGGGAGAATACCGGCGTCTAGCCAACAGTGAGAAGTATGTAATTGTTATGAGTGACAATCTGGTGCGGTATTATGAATTGGGAGGGGCAAAAGGAAAGCCTTTCTTCTTTACAAGCTGGGAAGGAATTACAGCCAAACTCGTTAAATTGGAAACATTCTGATGGGAATGGCTTGTACTTGTAATGTTTCAGATTCATAATCGGAGGAGGTTGTGCTGGCGCATCCTTGTATGTTCTGCTGAATCAGTGTAGGAAGAAGCTACGTATGTAGGAAGAGGCTGTATATCTCACTGAGAAAATGGTTATGGGATCCATAGAAGGACTATTGCTTTTGAGGCTCTGGAGCCATTTATCTTGGCACTGTGGCTTGCCAAACTGGTAGCCACATGGAGAACGTGCCACTTGTGTTTTAGTGCATAGATAAAATGCTGATGGCATTGGAAGTGTGTATGCTAGTGTTGATGGTGTGCGTGCCTCTTTAAATATGTGGGGATGTTTCAAGACACTGTGTGGCAATCACTTAATCTCACCCAACTGACCAGCTATGTTCTCCTTCCAAATTTGCACATCCAGAGCTGTGGAGTATCTTGTTCTTTGGTTCTGGGAACTTTGATAACAGTAGGATCAACATAAAAATATACCTAGTAGACAAATATATGTATAACTTGTATCCTTGATTTGGTTCAATTCCCCACTGCTAACAGACTCCTTTGGCAAATCACTTCACCTCTATGCCTTATCCCCATTTTACAGATAGGAAACTGATATTTCCATGCTTCACATAAGTGTGAAAAATATATATTTTTCAAAATGTGAAGTGCTTATGTACACAGAGTTCATAGGCAGTAAGTTTTTATATATATAAAATATACATAAATATATATTTATATATATATATAAAAATAAAAAGAATTAAAAGCAACATGCATATTGAATAACCTGAGCATGTCTCTCTCTTTTTTTGGAAGTTTACTCAATTTAAAAAAAATTTCTTCAGAAACATCAGCATTGGAAAATGAATAGTATAAAAGAGGAGAAGGCTGTTCGTTGTGTTTAAGTTACAGGAATAGAAGCAAAAAGATCTGGGTTCTGTTCCTAGCTTTCTCATCGACTTACTGTGTGATCATGGGCAATACACTTCACCTCTGTCTCAGTTTTCTCCATTCTGAAATGGGGATAATAGTTCTATATCAGTGGTCCCCAAACTTTTTATGTTGTGCCTCCCTTACCCGCAATGTAATCTGTTTGGGGGCTGTGGCTGGGAGTGGGGCTAGGGGCCGGGCCAGGCCAGGCTGCGGTGGGGGGGGCCAAGGGATGGGGCCTTGGCTATGGGTGAGGCTGAGGCTGGAGCCAGAGTGGAGGTGGGTGGTGCTCCCTCCCTGCCCCTCATGGGGGCCGCGAGCAGGGCTGGCACTGGGGGGGCCGGGTCAGGACCAGGAGTTGAAGTTGGGGCCTCAGCTGGGGGTGGGGCCAGAGCTGGAGTGGCGTTTTGGGCAGAGCAGGGATGAGTGGCGCTCTCTGCCTGCCCCAGTGGGGGCTGGCCTGGGCCCCACTGTGCCCCTCACCCCCCAAATGTTGCTTCAGGGCATGCACCACAGTTTGGGGACCACTATTGTGTATCTTCCAGGAGCATTGTAAGACTTAATTCACTGATGTTTACAATGTGCTTTGAGATTAGCGGATAGAAGCTGCTATAAAAATGCATTAGCAGTATTGTAAAAAAGCAGAGAGGAAACTAAGCCAAAGTACGCTCCCACTCTAAAACCTATAAACCAGTTGCAGCCTAAGTTCCCTCTAAACTGCACTGCTATGCAGCTGCCTATTAAGCGCCGCACAGGTGCTCAGGGTTGCGGTGGGGAGAGATGCCTCTCCCCAAGCCCAGGCCCTGCCGCGGTGCCCCTCCCCAGCCAGCCCCGGACCTGCTGCAGCTACAGGTGCCCCTCTCCTAGTTCTGGACCTGCCGTGACTGGGGGACAGGTGCCCCTGCCCCAGCCCAGCTGCTGCTGCAGGGAGAGAGAGTGGGGCGGGGGGCAACCTCTCTCTTTCCCCAGTGTAGCCCTGGGGAGCCCCACTACACCCTAAACCCCTCATCCCTGGCCCCACCCTAGAGCCCACACATCACCTCCATATTGGTGCACATAACAAAATTAATTTTTCCCCATCCGTGTGCGGAATGAGAGGGAACACTGGTTGCAGCCAATCAGTTACAGTAGGCAGAACTAGGTGTTCTGATATAGGTTCCTCTGGGTCTGCTAAGAGCTCAAAGTATAGAGGACAGTAACTATACTTGCTTAACATCTAAATGTCATCTTCGGAGCCCAGGCATTTATTCTGGTTGTAAGGCATGTCTAGTCTGTTTTATTGGCTCCACAAGCTCTTTTCTGTGCTCTGGTTACAAGCTGGTATAGCAGTTCACTCTGGGACTGATTATCACCACTGCACCTTTCCTCTCCACTACCTACTGTTATGGAGATTCTGCTGCCCAAACCATAGCTTCCAGCTATTCCTGTGCTAACCTCAAAGCTGAGCAGTTTATTTGTTTATGTAGTCTCTACAGAACATAAGTTTCTAAGGTCTGTGACTTTTCCTAAACTCTTAGCTTTTCCCATTTCTGGTCAGGTACTGTACTCCTCGCCACCAAGATTTTGAAGACCTGGAACGCAAATACTGGAAGAATCTGACGTTCGTCTCACCAATTTATGGGGCAGATATCAGTGGCTCACTATATGATGCAGTAAGTATTGTATACATACTTTTCAGCTGCTTGTTAGACCATAACATTTAGTTCCAACTGAATAAATAGCAGTAATACTTCCGCAATGCACTAGAATTGCATTGCACTGTACAAACAGTTAATTTAGCTTGGCAACAACTATGCAAGGGGAGGTATTGTCCCCATTTTCTTCATGGGGAAACTATATGGCAGGGGTGGGCAAACTTTTTGGCCCGAGGGTCACATCAGCGTTATGAAACTGTATGGAGGGCCGGGTAGGGAAGGCTGTGCCTCCCCAAACAGCCTGGCCCCTGCCCCCTCCCACTTCCAGCCCCCTGAGTGCTTCATGGCGGGCCATGAACACTCACAAAATTAACAATTCAAGCCCGCAGCCCCGCTCCCCCGGGCGGAGCTTGCGGGCTGGATAAAAGCAGCCTGCGGGCTGCAACCGGCCCGCGGGATGTAGTTTGCCCGCCCCTGCTATATGGTCTGATTTTCAAAGTGCTGGGCAGTGGAGTCAGTGGAAGCCAAGAGTGCTTAGCCTCTCTAAAAATCAGACAGAATACCTAATCAAAGATCCCATGAAGCCTCTGGCAGAGATGAGAATGGAGATCTGTTCTCCGGATTCATCCGCAACACCATTAAAGAAAATGGCCACCCAGTTAGAATGGAATGTCCAACCAGATAGACTCTAGGAAAAGCAAGCGCACCTGCCACCTTCCCTTTTCGGGTGGGGTTTTTTTCCTTTGGAAAAGCAGCCAATGAGTGAAATAGATTTCTGTTGAAGTGCTGTGGTGATCCGGAAACAGAACACTTCTGGCCTTGTGCTCATAATAAAAAATTATCTTCACTATCTGTAAATACAACCTTTTAACTGAAGATAACACTCATTTTTGGGGAGACAAAGTAACGAAATATAAACTGATAAATCTTTTCTTTTAATAGGTCTAAAATGTTTGTTTAATCTGGACAGTTTTGTTTATAGGCAAGTATTTTAGAATCTTAAGTACCATGGCAAATAAACAGATGCTACGTTATATTAAATATAAAGATGGATTTGACCTATGAAGGGTCTTTTCTATTCCTAATATCTGATTTTTACCGACTTCACCTATTTGTAAACCAACTAAAACTGTAATTCAATCTGCTTTACTTAATAAAGGATTACTAATTTTTTCTCTTTAAATATATACTGTAAATGCAGATGTATATAAAATATTTTAAAATAAATAACTTCTAAACCAGACACAAATCTACAAAATATTTAAGTTATTAAATATGTATTTTTTTTTTTGTACACTGAGGTGGGATTTTTAAAAGAACTCTGCGTTGGTCTAACTCTGCTCCTGTTGAAGTCAATGGTGCAAACATCAGTGGAAGCAGAGTTAAACCAATGCTGAAAGCTTTTGAAAATCCCATGCTGGATGTTCTTATATAAACCATTTTAGCGTCATGGATGAGTAGGAAATTGATTTGGATTTCTAATTCTTCATTTTGGGTATAATTGTCCTGCACACCTGCCTACACTGAGCTGGGATAAAGAGTGAACACGTTTCACTGGCTAGACCTCAATGTGCAGAGCAGAGCCCATATCCAGTCGGAACGACGGGTTATTTAGGTAACTGCAATATCTCCTTTCAGAGGAGTGGACACTGTTTTTATTGGTTGCGAGTGTACTAAGACTTCTTTTGTGTGTTCACTGGGGAAAGTGACTAGATAGTGGTTATAAAGAAGTTCTAAAAATCAGAATAAGTTTCTCTTTGAAGAGCAGATGTATACAATGGTCCCCTCATCCTTATTTCCTTTTGAGTAGAAAACTGCATCTCTGGAGTGTTGACTGACTGGTAGTAATATTTAGACAGTTAAAATGAGATCACACTGTCAAACGTGTAGTGCATTTGTATACACAACAGAGCAAACATTGGGAACACACATTCTACACTACAGCTTTTTGACTGTATAAAGAAAAATACCCCCCCTCCCTCCCGCGCCACACACTCATCTGACTTGGAATAAATACACATTATTAAGGCCTTCCACAGCAGTGGTTACTCAAAATGTTTGTTGACTTAAATATATTAATATTAGCATCTCTTGCATGCCTGTGGCATTTTCCAATTATGATCATCTGGACCGAATATAAAGCTGATTCTTTAAAAACAAATTGTTTTTCAAAATTGATTTTTGTACCCGTATTTGAACCTTATAAGTAGGGGTTATTCACTTCAAATAAACAGATAACATGTAATTGGATTACCAGACATTTAAATGTATGCACATACTCTTGGTAATTGGCTTTGTCTAAGTATTTATGTTGCTCCCATCACTGAGGTATTGGAATGCTCAAATATGTAGTTATGTTACACCTGTTGTGCCATTTCCTTTCATGTCTTTTTATTGGGATCCTTTCTGTGGTGCTGTGCAGGTTGATGTAAAAGTGGAATCAAAGGACACTTACCTTTAACGTTTTCCATGTATTGCAAAGTGCATTTGAATTGGTCCTTGGCATAACAGTAGAGATACTTTAACGTGGTTGTGAAAAAGGTTTAATTTAACAGTTAGCCATTTAAACCATGTTAAGTTAAAGTGCTTTTCAAGAGCAATAGTGTGGATGCAACTTGAATCTCTACTAATCATATAGGTGCTGCAACCAAGCTGCAGCAGATATTTCAAGAACAATTTTGAATACATATGGGGCACTCTGGGGTTGGGGGCGGGGGAGGGAACTGCTAGCTTCCTTTTGGAAATTCTACACTCAGTCAACCTTTACGCTACCAGCTTGTGCTCATCTGTGGTCTTACCAGTCTTTACCGAGATGGAGAAAACCAACTAACAAGAACCGTTAAACGTTTTTCTCCCCACTGTTAATTCTCTTAAAATCTTGAAAATAAATTCCACATCCCAATTTTGTCTTTCTGACATCTCTAGGCCAGCATTTGAGGTGGGGCACTTCAATTTACTTTGGCTTTGCATGTATTCTCATTAGTTAAGGGCACTTTTGAAAGCATTGCATCTAACAGTCTGTTCAGCTGCTGCTTTAGAGCCATCTACTGGTATAGGCACTATACAGTCCAGTGCACTTGATCAGTGTCCCCAAAGTGGATCCTTCACTTGAAAGTTATTTGAAAAGAGCATGTAAATTTACTTTACTGTTAGTCAATTTTATTTTTCTGATTGAGTCAGTTTCCCAGTGGTGGAGCCCCCACAGAACAAACATGCCTGTTCTGGAGATAATGCAACTTCTAATTAAACACTGTCTTGAAGCCTTACCAAAAAAGTAGCAAAATCTTTCCTTAGTGTATGGCGAACGTTTATTTAAAAAAAACAACAAATGTATTGGAATGATTGGAACTTAAAGGGATTGAATTAGTGCAGACACAGAAGCCTGCTGGGAAAACACAAGATGCTAGAATAAATGTATATCTAAATTTTAGGCTTTAAAGAGAGGTAACATTTTGGATGTGAATATAATTCCTTTTAACCTTTTTGTGTATCTTGTAGCTTTTGTCATCACTTGGGTGGGAGGAGATGTAGGGCATAAACTGCACTGTGTAAAATATATGGATTTTTAAAAAAAGATTCATCTATTTATATGAAAGAATAGCATCTAACTTCATATTAATGAAGATAAAAATGTGCAAGGTCTATTACTGTCATGTTTCAGAGCATGCAGTGATCACTCTTTGGGCTCAGGAAGTTAGCCCTCCTTTCTTTATGATGTGTAGTATTGTACCTAAGACGTACCTGAGTTCAGCAAATTTTGGAGACAGGATACTGGAGCAGATCAAGGATTATCAGTCTGTTCTGCTAAAGCAGCTCCTGATATGTTTCTACTTTGACTATGCTGAATGGAGTCCTCTTGTCTTGTAGGATGTAGAAGAATGGAATATTGGGAATCTGAACACCCTGTTGGACATGGTGGAGCATGAGTGTGGGATTATCATAGAAGGTGTGAACACCCCCTACCTTTATTTTGGCATGTGGAAAACAACATTTGCATGGCATACTGAGGACATGGATCTCTACAGCATCAACTATCTGCATTTTGGGGAGCCGAAATCCTGGTAAGTGGGTAGAATGCTGATGAGAGAAATAGTCATGAACCTTTGTCTCTGCTCAGACACTACCCTAACCTAATTTTCTATCTCTACGTATGGTTTTGTGTAACACCCCAGTACACAACCTTGATAGGAAGCCAACTGCTGGTAACTGACAATAAGATGAAAGTGAATATATTTGGTCATAAAGTTGAAATCACTGTAAATTAATACCCTTTAGACTTCAGATTAGTTATACTGACATAAACAGCTTGCTTCTTTATTACACAAAAAACTCCTGAAAACCCAGTCTACACCAGCATTCCTTTGTAGGCTATTCCAACAGAGGTCTACGCAAGCTCTCTCTTTCCCCACTCTTTCTCTCCTACTTGCCATTTAAATACATTATCTTTCCTTCACTTCTCTGTCTTGCTGTCTCACTTTAAAGTAAAAGTCCTGGCTTTGACATCCTTCTTTAAGGGTGTCTGTAAGAGAACAGGGCTCTTAGGGAGGGAAGGGGCTAAAAACAGTGAGAGCTGTATTTCAACAATTGAGACTTTTTGTAATGAATGCGCAGGATTGAAGTTGAGAGCCGTAAACAAACAGTAATAGTGAAACATGAGCACTGTCAAAGCACTTCAGTATTGAAAGACTGCAGTCCTCACATTTTGCTGTGGGGCAGAAGGCATCTGTGACCTTAAGCTTCTACAATTCAATATGTAAAATATTCCCAATCTCTGGAGGCAGGTGAGGGAATTACGTCTTCCGGGCTGATGATTGAATAATTATTGATTATTAAGTATTTTTTGGAGGTGTGAATGCATCTCCTGGTTAGAACTAACTTTCTATGAAAATGATCAGTAAATAGGGGAGTCGGGGAAGATGGAATTGAATAGCTTACAAAAACCCTTTATATTTGGTTTCCACAGGCCTCCTTCTGTTTAAAAGTATAACCAGAGAGACTTGGCAACCCAAAAGGGTGATTTGCTGGGGATCTCGATGTGACTAATAAATATTGACATTTGCATGCAAATTCAAGCTTAAATGTCACAGTAAAGCTCTTGTCACTGTGCCCTGGCACTGGCAGACAAGATCTTCCCATCTCTCAACAATATGAGTCCCCAGTGATACCACTTTTCTCCAGGCTGATAGAGGCTGCGGGTGCATGAGAGTTACCAGGAGGAAGGAGCCAGTCATGAATAAATATGGTGTTCCTTTACAATGCAGAGAGAATGGGGAGGAGAGGCTGGACTATGACACATTCAGCCATCGTCTTGGTGCAAATCTTTAATATCTTCCATTGGGTGATGCAAACTATTTTTCTGGCTCACCTGGCTTCACGGTTTCTCTTATTCGGGCAGAGGTGAAAGGACCTACAGGAGCAGTTATGCACTCTGTGATAAACTAGTGTGACTTGAGGAGAAGTGGATCTCTGGGCTCTGAATAAAAAGTGACAAACTTTCATGTTAGATACCATCAAGTTGTCTGTCTTTGGAAGCAGCACATTCAAAATCATCTTTATTTGGTCCCTGGTCTCCACTAGGTGGTGCCAGAGTTACATCAGAAATTTTTACTCTCCTTTAACCACATAGCAGTGAACATGAGGAAAGGTAAAGCCTAAGGTCTTGATTCTGGTAGTCTGAAGCCACACATCAGTGTATAGATGTAAAATGTGTGCTCTAAAATGCGATGTGCAGAACCCATCTTTAATGTAAACAGTTTGCATTGGGGACATATGGCTTTAATGATATCCAGTCACTCCTTTTCACATTTGTGCGTAGTCAGCCCCTTTTCCTTTTTCTTGAGTTTTTCATTCTATACCCAGAAGAGGAGTGTTGCCTTCAGAAAACGGGAATGAGACCAGTTTATCTCTGAGAGAAACATAAGCCCAGCACCAAAGTAGTAGCTGCTGCTTCGTATACAAAGCCCCTATGCAGTAGCATTTGGATTTTGTGGGTGAAGGTTTAAGAATAGAGGCTAGAGAAAAGAAGCCATTTTTAACTGGCACTGTAGGTGTATGAGGCCTGACCTGAAATGTTGCCCTTCTACCCTGCATTTTTCCAGTTTCACAAATTCTTCTTGGAGTAATACAAGTAACAAGCAGTGATGCTTATCAGAAGGACAATCAGCTCTTTCTGTAACGCTGTTGTGGCTTCCCTCAAGATCAGTGGGATTCCCACAAGCTAGCCCGTTTCTGTGAGAGAAGTGGTGCTTGTAGCTAAAGATGACTGTGTGCGCTGCACAGTTATCCGAAGGAGGCAAAACAGAGAGAACTGAAAGCTCAACCTGTGTAGTAGAGCCAACAGCTGCCGAAGTGCTTAGAGGGTTTCATCTGCTTTTTTCTCTCATCTTGCTCAGGAGTTGGGGGTGGGGGCAGGCGAAGCAAGAGGAGACCTGCAAAAACCGAATCCCAGTTCCTAGTGGAGAAGTAAAGAGGAATCACTGTTGTTGGAGAGAGTAACCACCAGACATTTGTGCATGGGGTGGGGAGGAGAAATGATGAAACCTGCCTTTAAAGGGACTTAAGAGATTTTGTGTGTGTGTTTTTTTGTTTTTGCCCATTAAAATCACAGGAGAGTACTCTGCAACTGGTGGAGAGCTAATTGTGCCATGTTTAGCGATGGAGGGTGGTTAAGATTTTAGAGTAACCCAGCCATTCAGCGGCTGGGCAGGTTTTGTGTTGTAACCAGTTACATAAAGCAAATATTACGAAAAATAAGGATGTTGAGGTCAGGCCATGGGTTGGGCAAAACATTTTTCTGTTGGGCTGAGCTTGTTATATAGATGACAGTCTCTAACACAAAGGTAGATGTGTTGTGACAAGATGCCATTGCTGGTTTGGCAGGACTTCCGCTGTTCCCTTAAGCACAAGGCTAGACCACAGTCACTCGCCCAAGTCTTTTCCTCCTTGCTCTTCACCCTGACAGCTCCAATTAATGATTTCTGAAGCTCTTCTGTGAAAGCACATTGTCTGATAAGGAGTCTGGAGTCCGCACACTGCTCTGAGCAGACCTGAAAACTTTTGGGCATGCTAGCCAATTCTTATCTCCCAGCTATGGTTGCAGTGCTGCTACAAGTCAGTTGGGGGAGCTCCTGAACTTCAGAGCAGAGACTCCTGCACAGCAGGCTGGCCTCAGAGATGTCTGTAATGATGGTTCTGTTTTTCAGGCCGCACCTCCGTGGAAATTTCCCAGCTTCCTTCATCCTTTTTATAGACTCTTCGACCCTGGCAGTGATCATCTTAGAGGCACCTCGGGGAATAGCAGGAGTGCAGAGAGTTACAAACTCTACCAGTTTGGCGCTGTGCTCCGCAATAATAGAGGGAGGTCTACCGTTAAGTTGTCAGCTAGAGATATTTCTACACTGAAACCGAATGATCCCTTCTATAGTGGTGGTCTGCCACCTGCTCGAAGTAGACTATCAAATAAATAAATATACCCCCACCCCCATACACACGTAAATATAAATATATTTTTTATCCACATCACTTTTTTTAGGTTTCTTTAATTTAATCGAGAATGAGGCTCGTCAGGTCTCTAGTGAATAGTCCTGCTTTGCAATGGAGGGGATCTTGCCTAGTCTAAGAGGCTGCTTGTCCTCCTCCTGCCGGGAAGGGGGCAGAAATCAGGCTGAATGAGGTTACCTCCCAGACTCTGGCCATGGTGGGTTCTGCTGGAATTATCCCCCTCTAAGTTTTCCTTTTCAGTGGATTTGTTAAAGGGAAGAAGCCCTTCAACTCTCCTTAGGGAGGGTGAGGAAAGTTTGGACTGTGGAAAGCCACCTCAGGACTCTTTCCAGTGAAGATAAAGTGAATATGATAAGGTTTTCACAGGAGAAGGAGGTATGTGTGCGATATGATATGGGAGAGAGACTGTGTGTGGATGAGTCTCAGAGGGCAGTGTGCCCAGAAGAAGTCACTGTGGAGTATCCTCTCCATTCCTGTCCCCAGAGATTCTGGGGTAAGTCAGCCTCCCACAAAGCATGGATTGTGTATGTTGGTATGGGAGTTCCACTGAAATGCAGAATTCAGTGTATGAAGATGACTTCTTAGTACCCTGAGTATAAGCTGTTCGGTTGTACAGCTGCTTGTTTTGTGTGTGTGTGTGTGTCTTTCACTGCATAGAAGTCCTGGTGCCAACACCTCCTTGTGTTACTTCACTTTGATAGACTGAGCCGAACAAACTGTGGCAAAATCAGTTCCTCCTCCAGTCTCATTTCCAAGGGAAGCAGATGAGAAATGTTCAGAGTAAAGTGAAGTGTGCAGACAGTGGAGAGTCATCCAGTAATAAGAGAGAGAGAAGGCGTCAAGAAGGGCAGCTTTCTCTCTGCTTCCAAACTCTCACTAAACAATTGCCTGGGTCCTTCAGCTTCTAAATCAGGGGTACTCAATTATTTTTTGTCAAGATCCACATTTCTTGGTCAAGGTATAATCCAGAGAACATAATAATAAAAACAACAATAATGATGATGATGATTAAATAAAAAGATTTCGGGGTCCATTCAAAAGTGTCTGGTGGTCCAGATTTGACCTGTGGTTCGCCTATTGACTTACCCCTCTTCTAGGTCATCATAACACACACACCCCCTGGGAGAAGAGACAGTAACAGTGTCTGTCCTCAGCTGGTGCTGTTCATGCTGTAGAGATCAACCCAAAGGGGGCAGTGTGTTTTGCTTGCCTCTTGTCGGAGAAGCTTGATCATGTCTCCTTTGATGACCCAATATTCGGATTCATCTGTAGTGTGTTGTGATGACCATGTGGCTGTCTCAGGCCCAGCGCAGAGGCCATTCTTTGAGGCGTGAGGTAGGACTGGGGCACCTGGCCTCAAACACATTTAAGGAAACTTTGAGCTTTTGAGTAATTTCATTTTAAGCTTCACAGTCATGGAGCTGCCAGATTGAGTCTCTTGCTTGCATGTCTCTCCTCTCTCCCTAATTATAATATACTGTTCCTCTTACATTAGTAGCTTAATTACAACCTTTTCATAGTCTGTCTTCATTTTCTAAAGTTTGAATTTATTCCAGTTTGCAGCCTGTATTAAACCTCTTGTGGTAGGAGTTTTTACTGTATCAATTATACGTATTATGTATAATTACCTTGTATACCCATATGTGGAGCTTTAAAATGCAGCAAATTGTCAAATGACGTTAACAGGACTTTATAATGACAAAAGCAACTAAATTGAATGCTGAGACCAATGCTCTTTGCTCATCATACTCTGCTGAGGGATGTCTTTTGTCTCAGCCTTTGTGAACTCAAAAGTTTGTGTTGAAGCCGTGACAATAGCAGTGCTACAAGGTGCCATATACTGCGTTTATATAAGCTCTCCTATATCCTATGTTGAAGCTTGGTCACTATAGCCACTCAAAGCTGCAGTAGCAGTCATGCAGATTTAAGGTACCCGAATCAGCCCTCGAGGGGATAACACTGCTTTGCATTGTCTGTTGCCATCTGAAGATTTGCAAGTGCTTTCCAGACATTGCCTCGAAACAGCCTTCTGAAGTAGGTGAGTGTTAATATGTATCCATTTCACAGAGCAAGTTAGTAGAACTGCCATCATTGGTTCCCTTTATGCAGCTTGTTATTCGGCTGAGATACAGTTAAAGAATGAATTCCTAAGTTAGAGGGTGCGGTTAATTACAGTTGAACAGTTTTGAATTGTGTTCTGGGCTTTAGAAAAGCTGGCCATTGAGGTTAAAGCTAATATAGTCTTTAATCTACCCTTGCCCTGACGTGCACATATAATGATCAGAGGGGTAGCTGTGTTAGTCTGGATCTGTAGAAGCGACAAAGGGTCCTGTGGCACCTTATAGACTAACAGAGGTATTGAAGCATAAGCTTTCGTGGGTGAATACCCACTTCTTCGGAGGCAAGCAGTGGAAAGCATTGCACTGAAGAAGCATTCCACTGCAAGCATTCCACTGCTTGCATCCGAAGAATTGGGTATTCACCCACGAAAGCTTATGCTTCAATACCTCTGTTAGTCTGTAAGGTGCCACAGGACCCTTTGTTGCGTCTACACATATAATGAGTTACATTTGAAATATGTCTCTGCCCTAGTATGAAGAATTCTTCATTACTGTACCTAAACAAGTCCTTAAATTGTGAATGAGTTTGATACTGTGGATTTAGTTGGATATGTACATGAGACAGTAAGTCTCATGCTGTTAGGCAGCCTCAGATCTGTGGTGTGGAGCCCACTGAGTGTGTAATAAGGGTGTGTCTTAGATGTTTTGAGAGCATCCCTACATATGGATAGTCGCACTATTTGATCTTTTTCTTTTTTCGAAACACCAGTGGAATAACATTCTTTAAAACTTTCTCTCCAAAAACACAGCTTGAGTCAAAGCAATGGGGGTGGAGGCTTCCCTGCATAGGATAAATCTCTGTCCGCAATGGTCAGGAAAACGGTATGAGAAACTTGCTTTCCTCAGCCATGTTTAGGCAAGGTTGGTTCTAATTATCCTGTTTCTGATCCCAGCATTGTTAGGGCCTAAATCCCCATATTTTTCAGTGGAGATGAAATGAGGAGATACATTTGACAAATGTTTTGTTTCTGTGCTAAAATATTGTTTATCTGGAAACGGAATATATTTGAGAGCCCCCCTTCCTTCTTTCCTGACCAATGGCATATACTGTAGCAGCTGCAAATGGAAAAGAGCTGATCGTTTTACTGCAGATTTTGTTTTTCATTATTGTCTCAGGGTGCATTGCAGCTGTCTTGGCTGGAACCCTTGCCCTCCCCGTCCTCCAGGATAGAAAATGTTAATCCCTCGGGAGTGATCTTGGATAAAGAAAATGACCTGCCTAATGCTGTTGTGAAGCTCAGCTATGCCAGCTTCTTTCCTTCCCTGTTCTAAATGCATAGGCAGGACACTTTATCCTTGCTTATCCCCATTTCCCCTATGTGGTGTTCTTTACCCCCCACCCACTTTAACACACCCTCACATATGTTGCAATTTGCTTTGAGCTTGGTGCAATCTCATTTAAGACTGCTGGGTTTAGTGTTTGGCACTGAATTGTCTGGCAACGGGGGAGTTGGGAGGGGTATTTGTCCCTCACCCCATTATTGCCTTCTCTCAAGGGGGCCATATCACAAGGATGTTCAAATGTTAAGTCAATCATTTGTGATGATCAGATTTGATTAATGGTATCCCTTTAACCCCGTACACTCTGGAGAGCATGTGAGTCTAAGGGTAGATTAGCTGGAAGCCCGTTGACCTGTAGGAAACTGAGAACACTTTAAATACATTGCACTGAGAATTTTTCCCTTTGATTCAGCTTCATGTAGATATTTCTCTGCTGTGTTTATTTTCTTCACTCTTTGCTTTGGGAGATTTTCACAAGAGAAAATATCCCCCCCCCCCCCCCCCACTGATACCTTCAGCAGCCTCACGCAGGAAGCATGTAGGGCTGGCTTGTTTTAGTATTTGTGCACTGCGCACTTGCATTGTTTGCATGTTCCATTCTGGCAGGAGAGATTTATGGGCGTGGGGAAGTAGGGGGAAGGCCATTCATGCAGCGACAGGAAATTTGTGAGCTGCAGGGAGCCATCCAGCCTCTGTTCCTCCATGTAATCTGTTTTATGGTTCTGCAGTTTTGGATGGAGGGAGGGTAGAATTTATGGTGGTGATTGATTTATGGATTAGCTGAAGCACCATTTGCGCTTGGGGTGATTTTTCCAAAGCAAGGAGGCTTTTTTCAGTTGATTGGGGAGTGGGGTGGAGGGGGAAGGGTCAGGTAATGCATATTCCCTTTATTTCTTTTAATGCGGGATATTAAGAGGCCGAGTAGCTTCTCCCTCCCCCCCACCCCTTGCAGTCACCCAACTGTGTTTGGTCAAAGCTGCTCTAGAATGGGGCTTCTGCATTAAGAATCTGTGCGTGCATGTTGATCACTCTGGGATTCACGAAAAGAAGGATGTATTGAGATGCAGAGTTGCATCCCCCTGTAATTCAGTGATAGATGGGAGGAATGCAGCAGAGAGTTATTAATACGGGCTTTCAGGCTTCATATACCGCAGTCATTAGTTAATCAATACAAACCAAACCATACTGCCAATATTCAAACAAGCCTTATTGCAGGCTCTTGATGTCTGAGCAGACGCAGACAGTTTGGCCTGCAGATGGTGCTATGGTGAAGGACGCAGTAATCATGTGAGGCAGGCGCAGCACTGCTTTTACAATTTGTTCTGAGAATCCAGAGAATTGGTGTATTATAGGGAGGTTGAAGCTTGGATGAGTTGAATGGTTTTAATGCCATTAGGGAACCAAACAGTTGCCTATGAGGAATCGTTATTCAGCTCCTGAACTGTCGCCCTTGTTTCTTTCCCCAGAGCAGGACTCAACAGTTGAAACCATGGGAAATTCTCTTTAAGCAGATACAAGTTTAAATGATTGTGTTACATTGTTGTAGACGTTTTGTAAACTGATCATTGTCCCAACATGTACAGGGCACTAGGACCCAGGTGGTGTCCCCCATGTGTTCTTGGGGGAAAAATCTTCAGAGAGACTCTCCAGCCAGTAGGAGCAGCCAAAGCAGAGAGTGCTGCCCTGCAGGGGAGGATGTAAAAGGGGACCCTGCTGGGCCACCCCTCCCCCAGCATCCCCACATCCCTAGAACTGTGCAGGGGAAATCTCCCCCCACACTGTGAGTACAGGTGGTGCCTCCCTTCCCCCACAATGTAGCCTTGAGGAACCAGGGCAGAGAGGAATCAACCAGAGGTTCTAGCTGTTCAGAGCAACTGTAGAAGGAGCCAAACCGGGGGCCTTGGGACATTGAAAGAATTACTTAGAATTTTGACTGGGCATCTTGTGCCCCAAGTTGATTGGCTGTTTGCTCTAACTCCTCTGCTTCATTCCACACCTGCTGCTCTGACCCTCTGCTCCCTGCTCTGTTCCCCTCATCCCACATCCCTTCAATGTCCCCTCTCCCCTTGCTTTTCTTTTCATTTAGCTGATCGTTTCATAACTACCTCCCCTCCCATCCTCCAAAAATAATGGAGCTAATACAACATTTCCTGTCGTGTTGTTCATTCGTCTTGTTATATACCCCTTTCCCCCACCCTGTACCTATCTTGTCTATTTAGGTTGTAAGCTCTTCATGGCGAGGACTGTCTACTACTGTGTTTGTACAGTGCCTAGCACAGTGGGGCCCCTCCATTCTTGGTTAGTCCTAAGGCACTGTAATAAACATGATTAATAATAATGAATGATTTCATTCCTTTTTATACAGCGGTATGTCTAAATGTGTTACTATTCTGCTGGCTTAGTGTATAATGCATGAATTGCCTTCTCCCCCAGCACTAATAATTCATCACAGCTATATAGTCCCAGTCTGGATTGAGAGAGGCCCATTTTTGATGAGAGAGAGAAGGCTCTTGCTGAAACGCAATCTTCTGTTTTGCAAGTGTCTGCTCAAAGCTCAAACCTGATTTGAAATGAAGATCTATGGAAGTCTGACAGGATCACAGATTGGTTTTAATAACTTAGGCTTCTGAACAGTGCACTCTGTCCTTGATACAAGATGTGAAGGAGATAGAAGTGTTTTCCTTCTCCATATAATCCTCTCAGCCTGATTTGACTTGATCCCTGTGGGAGAATGGGCTTGTAGACTCTGGCTTCATGTGGCAATGGCACATGGGCTGGCTAGGACTGAAAGGACCCACCAATGGCACCGGAGGACTGTTTTCATTCATGCCTTCTTAATATTTGGGCATGAGTCAAGTTTTTCTCCTTACTCAAAAGAGGAAATTGATCTAGGATGGCACAGTATAGTAAAGAGTAGTTTAAAATAGCAGAATTCCTACAGTGTCTGATATTTATAGTGCTCTACACCAACAAAGTTCTATGCAAGAATCGCCTATTTAATCCTCCTCCTGTGTGAGGAAGGTTATTAAAAATGCACTTCACTAGACTTGGGGAGTTGGGAGGCATAAAGGAACCTAGGGAAGCCTCTCATTGACCTGTATGTTATCTGGAATACCTCTGTTTTACTCTTCAATACAGTGGGTCACTGAAGCAGGGATACCGACTTCAGCCTGGAAGGTGCTATTGTCATGCGAAAGGACAGTTTGTCACAGCAAAGCCCTCTGATCGGTAAAGTTCCTGCTAGAATGGGCTTCTTCTCCTGTTCAGATTCATTTAAAAGAGCAAAAAAAAAAAAAAAAAAAAAAAAAGAGGCTTCCAGATGAGGCCACCATCACAAATGGACAGATTTATTTTGTCCTGCTGCAGGCATTTATTCTATCTCCATTCCAAGAGCAACAAGAGGAGAGCATGCGTTTTTCAGTGCCCAGTGAAGGGGACAGCTCTCGCAGGCCAGTTGGTACAGGATAAGAATATCTGTTAACGTATTGCCAGGCACTTAGTGGTCTCCCCCCACAGTGCATGTGCATAATTCTGGTTAACATTAATAAGAGTTACATATGTTCATTAAGGGGGACATAGATCTCTTAATCTTTCTAGACTTTCTGCCAATAAACATTGCACTATGTTTCTTTCTGTGCTGCACTTCTACTCTGTTCTACCCCATGAAATGGCTGTTGGAAGTATAGGATAGTATTGTGGAGGGTTTTTTTGTAGGTTTTATAGGCATTTTAAGGTGCCTTATTGGTAAGAAGAAGGCTTCAGTTAGTGCTGATAAGTTGTAAGGGTGAATCTGACCTTGTTGTCCTTAAAACTGGGACCTTGTCCAAAAGATAGAAGAATTGGAAATACGTGAAATGTGAGTGCACTGTTATCTAACACACTGAACTGCTGATAACACAGGTTGAGGTTTTTCATTTTCATCCATATGAAGTTTATTAAATTTCCTGTTGTGGGACAATGAATGGAGGTCTATGTGTTAACTCCTCACTTAGATAAGTGGTTTAATGCTGTGACTAAAGGGGCCAGCGTAGCCAGGAAACTGTAGAAAGTGTACAGCATAGGCAGCACTCTTTGGCTCTCCCCTCACAGGGCCTTCACCCTCAAGTTGTACACCTTGTCCAAATCACACTGTCATCTCAGATATCAAGGGCTACAGGGTGGGATCTTGTGCATGTAGGATAGACAGGATTGTATAGCCAGCCTGACAGTGAAAGAAGAGTTATTTTGGCTTTTTCTTTTTTACCTGAGTTAACTTCTGGCAAGGAACCATCAGCATGTTCCTGTATGAAATGCCCTTTATGTGGCCAGGAGTTAGCAGGAGCACCAAGATGGTCTTCTCTCCCTTGTGAATAATGGAAGGATCTTAATTTCCCTGGCTGGGAAAGTCAGGCTTCTTTTGCGGAGGAACATGTCATTCTCATAAAAAATCTGTCCTGCAGAGCCAACTCTGCCATGATGCCTGGAAGTAACCAGCTGCCTGATAATGATTGTAGGACAGTTTATAATTTGTGTGTGATATAAACTAAACATGGTGGTAAAGTTTTGCATTAGCTGGATGATACCAATAACCACCTGGCTATCTTGCTTGCTCTTTTTGTATGTTTGTGTGTGTTTGTTTAGTTCCTGCGCCTCTAACTTTTTTTGGGATGCGCTTTATGGAGCATCATCTGTGCCTCTTTTTTTAATTGATTGTACAGTGTCTGCTGGAAGCAGCCAATAAGTAGTAATTGATTAACAGTTCATGGAAATATATGCTTCATAAATGAGTGCTGTAAACTGAGATGATGGAGAATAGCAGGGGAGATTAATATTATCTGTTCAAGTGTGTAGTAATTATCTTCTTGGTCAAAATGAAAGAGTAAGCCATTTCAGAATTTGTTTCCCCCCAAAAACACCTTTTTCCTTAGTAAAATACGCCCTTCACACTCACTCATTCGCACACTGAATGCAGAACCTGAATGTAGGATTATTTCCTTTGCTGTGGACAGAGTTGCTTCTGTCGGTAACCTCCTTCCTGATTTTTAATTGTCCATGGTTTCTGTCCTGAATCTGTTGTCATTAAGTTTACTGATGGTCAGGGCTGGGGCAGGGGTTTGGGATACGGGTGGGGATGTGGGGTCTGAGAGGGAGATAGGGAGCATGAGGGGGTTCTGACCTGGGGTGGGGGTGCGAGTTGTGGGCTCCAGCTGGGTGGCGCTTATCTCAGGTGGCTCCTGGCTGGCGGTGCAGCGGGGCTAAGGCAGGCTTCCTGCCTGCCTTGGCTCCGCACTGCTCCCAGAAGTGGCCAACATGTCCGGCCCCTAGGCAGAGGCGTGGCCACGTGGCTCTATGCAGTGTGCACAACTCCCATTGGCCGTGGTTCCTGACCAGTGAGCGCCGCGGAGCCAGCGCTGGGGGCGGGGGTAGCCTGCAGAGCTTCTCTGATTGCCCCTGCGCCTAGGGGGCCGCAGGGACATGCTGGCCTCTTCCAGGAGCTGCGTGAAGCCAGGGCAGGCAGGAAGCTTGCCTTAGCCCCGCTGCGCCGCTGACTGGACTTTCAACGGCTCGGTCAGTGGTGCTGATCGGAGCTGCCAGGGTCCTTTTTCAACTGGGCGTTCCGGTTGAAAACTGGTCGCCTGGCAACCCTAAGCCAGGCTGCCCCCACTGCTGCCTGGGCTCTGTGCCTAAGGCAGCAACCATGTGTGACACTGCTCTTCTGGTCGCCGCTGTCCTGAAGCTTGCAGTTTGGGGGCAGGGGCAATGTCCCCTGCTCCCCAAACTATGGCCATACTGCTCCGTGCCTGCCTGAAGGTGGTCAGTTTTCAGCATAGGCCCTGACTTTTATTTTCCCTGGATGTGCCACCCCCCCCCCTTCCCTGAAGCCCCGCCCGTGCTCTGCCTCTTCCAGCCCCTGCTCCGCTCCCTCCTTGAGGTCCCCACGTGCCTGGCACTCGCTGCTCTCTGCCCTCCCCCAGCAGCCACACAGCTGATCGGGGGGGCCCACCAAACAGCTGATTGGCAGGGCCACCCCCCCCCCCCCCGCCCCCACACAGTTGTGACTGGTGGGTGCTGAATACCCACCAATTTTTTTTTCCATGGATGCTCCAGCCCCAGAGCACCCACAGAGTCTGTGCCTACGGTTTTCAGTGATGCATACTCTACCTCTTTCCTTCCTGAATAGGCAAAACTTCCCTCTGGATATAAGATACAGCTGAGGAGAGCACAGGCAGGCAGAACTTGTGTGTCCTGAGGTGGGATTTCCTAATTCTAAATTACAGCACAGTGTTAGCCCAGTGTGGCGTTCACAACATGGTGCAAACTCCATTGGTGGGTGGTGGACTGAGTCTCCAGTAACCTGTGCCTTGAGGCCAGATTGCTTCCACTGTAAAGGCTTATTCAATGGCAACTTGAATCCTGCATCAGAATTACTGTTGGCTCCACCTCCAAACACCTCTCATTGTCATGAAATCCGTGAAGGGGCTGATTTGGATGGCAAGAAGGTAGAACAAATTCTATCGTTAGACTGATGTAAATTGGAAGTAACTTCTGTGACTATGGATGTAACCAAGCAGATTGTGGCCCATTGTCGTCTTTGCATTTATAAAATGCCTTGTAAAATTATGGGTCTGTTAAGTTGGAGATGAAAGCTCCTGTTTAATCTAGAGGGCTGGCTTTTGGCAGCATAGCTGCCTGTCACTGCAACAATAAGGTTCTTCTGTTTGTTAAATGGGGTATAATAAGACAAAGGAGGACTTCATGTAGTTGCAGGCCAGAGAAATCAAATGTACTCTTGCAAACATCTTACATTTTTCTTGATGCTCTTAGGTCACATCACTTTTCCCATACATGACACCTCTCTTGATTCACTTTTTACACCTGTTCCTATAGCAAGGCACCCTCTAATCTTGATTCCACCAATTATGTTTGTAAATAAAGGAATTCATATGGAATCTTTAGTGTGTTACTTATGCTTATCCCACTCTCAGACAAGTTCCCCTCCCCCCCCCCCCCCCCATTCTTAAGGCCTCACTCATTTTGGACCCTAGTTGAACACCTGGGGATGGCTGTGAGCAAATACCATGTTAAAGAAGAAAAGGCTTCCTTCTTGTTCTGTACTACTTTCTTATGTTCCATGGTGAATCATCGGGGAACGTCTGATCTGTGTTCATGCTGCGCACATGTTAATTTTATTGAGATCTGTGTGTGCAGCTTGCAGAGCAATTTGCCGAGAGCCTCACAGTGACTGTGCAGCCTGTACTGCATTCACTTGTCCTGATCTTCCTCCCAGGATGGCTCCCAGACCACCTGTCTGCAGAGCTTATTTTTCCTTTGCCTTTATAATGTGGGTTTATTTGGTGTCTGTGTATCTGTAATCTTGTTTTGTCATTACCTATTTACTCTTTATTATGGCTTTCTGAGCAGATACTCCCTAGTCTGTGTTTATCTTGTGCACTTGTGTGTGTTTCAATAAAAATGTCATTATTTGAAATCATTGACACTGCTGGTTAAAGATACTAAATTCCATCATCCATTGTCCCATAAAATGATCCATTAAAGATAAAACTGCAGAGACTTGATAAGGTTCTTTCCTAGGAACAAGGAACTCTCTGATCCATGTGAGATCTTATCTCCAGAGCAAGTGTGTGTATTCATAATGTAAAAGATTCACAACAGAAGGGGGCAGACAGGGAGGGAGAGGTTTTCCTTTCCAGATGGTGATCCTCTGACGTTAAAAGATGGTTGCTCAAAGCAGATGATTGTTCAGTGTCAGACCATTTCAGATATCAATGAGGAGAAGTAAGTGAATTGGGTCCTGCCTTTGGTGACTGAATTTATTCCTTGGGTGGTGACAGACTGTGAATTAGTGGGGAAACTTGTAGCAATTGCAGTGTTTCTAATCCATCCTTATGTTGGCCTTAACTTGCCGAGCAAATGTTGACACTGATTGGACAACTATTGTAAATATTCCCCCATCCTTCCTAGTAAGGGCAAAAATACTGTTTGTTCTTTGCGAGACCCACTCAGATTAGCTTTTTTATTTTAAAATAAAGGTGACCAACAAAGGATTTAAAAAATATTAGGCTTGTGCTCTCCCTCCTCCTGTCTCTTCCCCCCCCCCCCCCCCCACTTTTCATTATGGATAAAGGCCAGAAAGGTGGATTTGTTTTTGTGAAGTTATCTTCTATTTCTTCCCCCTCCCTCCCCCATTAGAAACAGGAGTGTGACGTTTGGTTTTCATGGATGACTGGGGGCGTATCTGTGAACGTGGTGATATGAATCTTCAACAAAGACACCCGTTTCCCAGTATGTTATGTAGTTGTAGGAGTTAAGAAAAACACAAATTAAAAATCTGGCTAAAAGTTCCTTCCTCTCTCAATTGCTTAAGGATTACCCTCCCACCCCAAGCTGTTAGAAATTCAAGATTTTCTGCTCTGAAAGACACTTTTGACTGAAAAACTAAGAAAACACCACCAGAGTCAATAGTGAAAGCTGAGCAATTGAGAAAATAAGGGATTTTTAGTTGTTTAAAACGTCAATTTCCAAGACCATAAGGGACCATTGTGATCATCTACTTTGATCTCCTGTATAATTCCTAGAGCAGATCTTTTAGAAAAACATACAATCTTGATTTAAAAATGGTAAGTGATGGAGACTCCACCATGACTCTTGGAAATTGTTCCAATAATTACCGTAGTTACCCTCACTGTCAAAAATTGACACCTTATTTCCAGCCTGAATTTGTCTAGCTTAACTTCCAGCCCTTGGATTGTGTAACACGTTTCTCCACTTGATTGAAGAGCCCATTATTAAATATTTGTTCCCCATGTCTTTACTTATAGACTGTAATCAAGTCACCCCTTAACTTTCTCTTTATTAAGCTAAATAGATTGAGCTCTCTGAGTCTCACTATTATAAGGCATATGTTTAAATCTTTTAATCGTTCTAGTGTCAAGTATCTGAACCCTCTCCAATTTATCAACATCCTTCTTGAATTGTGGGCACCAGTACTGGACAGTGTATTCTAAGTGAAGTCGCACCAGTGTCAAATACAGAGATAAAATGACCTCTCCACTCCTACTTGAGATCCCCTTTTTGTGTTTAACGCAATGCTTAAATATTTTGGAGAAAGGACATCTTTGTTAAAGATTCAGAGCTCCTGCCTATTCATTTATTTTATGTAAATGATTAGGCAGAGGTTGCAAACTATCCTAAAGTAATGAACAGAAGAGGTTTCTGTTGCTCTATGATGCCTTGACATACCGTGTGTTATCTTCTATCAGTATAATAAATGCTTCACTTTAAAAAGATACTCAGCCTTCAAGCTAGAGCATGAGCTTAGATTTGTGGGGGTAGGGAGCAGCTGGGAAACTGGTTTGTAAATAGCTCAGTAATCCATAGGTAAGGCCCTACCAAATTCACAGTCAATTTTGGTCAATTTTACGGTCATAGGATTTTAAAAATGGTAAATGTCATGATTTCAGCTATTTAAATCTGAAATGTCACGGTGTTGTAATTGTAGGGGTCCTGACCCAAAAAGGAATTGTGGGACAGGGGTCACAAGATTATTGTAGGGGAGGTTGCGGTACTGCTACCCTTGCTTCTGTGCTGCCGCTGGTGACAGCGCCGCCTTCAGAGCTGGGCAGCTGGAGGGCGGCAGCTGCTGGCTGGGAGCCCAGCTCTGAAGGCAGAGCTGCCGCCAGCAGCGGCGCAGAAGGAAGGATGGCATGGTACGGTATTGCCACCTTTACTTCTGCACTGCTGCCTGCACATCTCGGCCCTCAGTCAGCAGCCGTGAAGTAAGGGTGGCATGGTATGGTATTGCCACCCTTACTTCTGCACTGCTGCTGGCGGGGGGCTGCCTTTAGAGCTGGGCACCTGGCCAACAGCAGCCACGCTCCGGCCGCCCAGCTCCGAAGGCAGTGCAGAAGTAATGGTGGCAATACCACCACCGTACCCCCCACAAAATAACTTTGCGATGCCCCTGCAACTCCCTTTTGGATCAGGACCCCCAATTTGAGAAACGCTGGTCTCCCCCATGAAATCTGTACAGTATAGGGTAAAAGCGCACAAAAGACCAGATTTCGTGGGGTGAGACCAGATTTCACGGTCCGTGATGTATTTTTCATGGCCGTGAATTTGGCAGGGCCCTACCCATAGGTAGTGGTGTTTCATTGTGGCTGCTACTGTATATAAATGTTCTTGAGGGTTCAAAGGATCATCTTTGGGGCATTGTTGTTGCTATCAGGGCTATAAGCATGTAGGTTAGGGTTCAGATTATGCATCTGTGGGGACACTTATGTTTTATGGAGATTGAAATAATGGCTTTTCCATTCTGCTTGTCACCAGGGAGATAGGTTGGCATTTGAATCTGCTAAGGGTCATTATTCTTGGCATGAGTAAATCTGCTTTGAAGACAGATAACTAACCCTCAGCTTGATGTGTGGTCTTAGGCATTTTAAATGTGCTGTTCTATTTTGTTACCGTTCCTTATTTCAGTAATTATATCTTGTTAAACGGTGTGGGGCCTATTTGTCCAGACCTTGTGCAGACACTGTGAAATTAACTTTCTTACCCTCCAACATGAGCTGGACTGAAGTGACACTTTCAAAAGCCTTGGAGTTGAACCTCCCGCCTGTGATGCCCATTGTGTTGAAGAAGAAGGGTGCATAAAGATTTAGTAAGGTAGTTGCTGCTTAATTGCTCTATGTTGTTGAAGGGAGACTGGAAATGTGACATGCTGCGGGGGTAGATGAGGTATGGTATCTAATCTATCTGATACTCTGCATATATAAGATGTACAACTGTATCGAGAAAAGGTCTGGAAGCTTCAAAAGAAGGTTGGATGGAGGGAAGAGATGGCCTGGTGCGCTGTAGAAGCTAGGGAATTGCTTCAAGGGGAAGCAGTTAAGTTTAAAGAGGGAGACCCCAGTGGAGAGGGCATGAACAGGCTGAGTGCCTGAGGCAGCTATGTTCTGATGTGGAGAAGTTTTTAATAGCTTGCATTGACTGGGAATAAGAAAAAAATAAAATTTCTCCCTTCTCTCCCTCCCATAAACAGCAGCCTTGAGGGTAGAATGTAGGCTAGATTGGAAAGTCCCTTTAGGAACACCTGATGCTAGAAGTAAAAGTGAATCCCCTGCTATGTTATCTTTTAATGGCTTCTGAACTGGTCCTTGTACCCCAAGATGGTTGTTCTGTGCCTCTTTCTTGACAGATGCATTTAATTTTTAATTTGCAAGGCATTTGCTTATTTATTTTCATTGTTCCTGATAATAATTCTAAGCCATTAGAGGGGAAAATTGTATTCAAAAATGTTGTTTCACACTTTATTTGTTTGATGATTTAGAGTGATAGAAAACAGCACATTTGCTGGCTTTTATAGTATGATAATTATTCACATCCATCAAGCCATTCCAGGGGAATAAACAAAACACTAAGAAAATTACACTATTAATAGCATCCTTCATCGCAAATATGCGGGATCTTTTTCATGCTTTCATCTTAAGGATAGAAAGGGGATTGTCCAGTTAAACTCTCTCTGTAAAGGGGAAAAAACCCACCTCTGTATGGAGCATTTGATTGAGCACCTCCTGAACCTGAGATCCTGAATTTTTTTGTCAATAAATGAGGCCAGAATCAGTTTTTGGAGAGACCCTATGTCTCTGAAGACCACATTAGAAAGAGCTTTAATAAGATATTCTGGAATCCTGAAGCAGTGGTTGGGAGGCGATCTCTCTCATCTTGCTACACTGGGTGAAACTGAGACCATTTCAGTGATCCCTTTTGAGTCCCCTCAGATGTCTTCTCAATAGCAGAATCAGTTTATAAAAAGGGGTTGTTCTGATTGAGGATTATTAAAATAGTTTATGCTGCCACTCTCCCTTCTGTTTAGTTTTGAAGCTGTTCCGTGTAGAGTGGAAAATCCCTGCTCCCTAATCTGTAATGGTTCAGTGTAGCATCATATCAAGGTTAGATCAAAGTTAGGCTGATTAGTCCCTTAACTTGGTTGTACTCAAAGTGTGGGCTACTCACAAAGCTGCTTCTGTCAATAGTGAAGCATCTGATAATTGTCAAGAATGATACTTCCTGCTGATTATAGCTCAGCTCAGGATCCTTTCAGGAGGGTCTTTTGGTCAGATAAACTAAAAATCCCAGTACCTGTCTGCCCCTTGTAAATCTGCTTTTTGTCTGATTTTTTTTAAATAAATTCAACCATATTCATAATTGGAGGGGTAGAAAAAATACTCGGGAGGAGAGAATTACAGTGCATAGTGAACTGGAGAGATCAGAACAATGAGAGCTGCAGACAACAAGGAAAGATTCAGTACTAACAACTGTAAATACTTAAAATCAGTGAGGGAAGATAAACAGTACAGACACAAAATAGTGGAATTTTCACCAAGCAGCTATAACCATTGCATTAAAGCAGGTTTATTTTGATCTTGTTTACTTAATGCTGTGTGCTAATTTTAATTTTTCCTGTAACTTGACACTACAGTTGCTAGAGGAAAGATGTGGGATTGTGAGAAGCATAATAAGTCAAAAAGGTAAGGTGAAACTTAAGTTACTTGGGGCAAGGAAATAGGTCTCTTGTGTGTTCAAGACCTAGTACAATGGGGTGCTGGTCCCTGATGGGGCCTGTAGGCATTATAGCAATATAAATAATAAGCCCTAAGGAAGAATAGGGAATAACTACAACTCCAGAGATATTTACATAAAAAGGAACATACAAGAAAACTAGTACAATTTGTATCAAAACTTCAGAGACTAGATGGTTCAGAGGAATGGTAATGGTTAGAATCTTTTATCTCAGGGTGAGCGTTTCACTGCTCACCAATGTTGAATTTGGCTGAAAGTTACCAAGTTGCAGACTTTAGTGGCCTTTGTGACTAAAGTTTGGGTTTCAGTGGAGTTGGTAGTGGACAGGTGAGGATTAACTGGCACTAATCTTACTGGCAGCCTCAACAGAAGGACCAATAACTGAATAGATATAGAAACTGAGCTCTCCTTTCATCCTTAAAACCAGGCTCTGGCAAGTCAGGATTGAAGCACATTGATGGAACAGTGTAGAGAAGTTCGCACTTCTTTCTTGTGTTGTACCTGTATAATAAAGGACATAACCACAAAGATGTGGTACCTTTTGGAAACAATACGTTTAGACAGACAAAATACTGAAACAGAGATGTGTCCTTAATACTTTAAAGAACTGAGCAAACCAGCTCCTTCACCTTTCCATGCTCATCCTGGAATTTCTTCCAGTTCTTGTCCTTCTCACAGATTTTTCACTCCAGTTGTGTATATCTTGGAGAATGCCCCTTCTCTGGGTCTTTAGAGAATTACTGAAAGAGAGAACTTTTTTTCTTTCTTTTTCTCCTTTCAAGAACTCTTTCAGTTCTAGCTACCCAAACACAATCCCAATACTACTACTTAATTTTCAACAGCAACTTTTTTTTCAAGGTGCATCTGTCTCGGTTTCTCCCGTCGACCCCTCACGGTGTAGACCCTGCGGTAACTCGACCTAAGGTGCGTCAACTCCAGCTACGTTATTCACGTAGTTGGAGCTGTGTAGCGTAGGTCGACTTACTGCGGTAGTGTAGACATAGCCTTATTACAGCAATGGGAGGGGTTCTCCCATCACTGTAGGTAATCTACCTCCTCAAGAGGCTGTAGCTAGGTTGACGGGAAAATTCTTCCATTGACCCAGTTCTGGCTACAGCGGGGATTAGGTTAGCTTAACTTCGTCTCTCAGGAGGTGGATTTTTCACACCCCTGAGAGAGACAGATATGCCGATGTAACTTTTCAGCGTAGACCAGCCTTATGTTTCTGGGCAGTTTTGTTTTGACGCCTCATCCTGAGGTTAATGAATTAGTATTTTGATTTTCCATGATATTTTGATATTCTCCCTGAGGACAAACATCCGAGTTATCTGTCTCTCAGCATGAGAACTAGAGTGCTTTAAATGTGAAATTAAATGACTCTTTAGCACTAGGTAGAAATCTCCAAGTGTTAGTGATGCATGTACCATTGTGACAGATTTATATTACCAATCTGTCTGGGGCTTCAGGTGATCAGGCTGAGGCCGCAGGATCTTTAGGGGAGGAGATGAAGGAGCACACCAAGTGACTAAATTTAAATCTTTAATAACCAAATAACGGGCGAGTGCTGGGTGCGCCCCACGTCACTCAGAGGGAGGAGGAAAGCGTTAGAGCCCAAGCCCTAACCCACTTTCATACTCACACAACCCAAGGCTGGCCAAGCCAGCGTGTAACGTACGAAGAGGGGGAAGGGTAGACAAGAGTTCTGCCCTGTGCATAGGTTGTCTGCTGTAGATCTCCGACTTGCTTCAGCTCTCAGGAGGGTTTTAAGACCTAGGTTCTTCTGGGGGCGTTTCGTCCAGCCCCCCCCCCCCCTCGTCCCCCATGCTCTCTGCACCAGTCCAAACTGACTTTCCGCAGCTCCCTCAACTTCCCAAAAACACACCGGCTTCAGGGTCGCAAGACAGACTGTTGATTCCCAATTTGCTGACCTTCGTGATTTTGCTAGTTTTGCAAGACCCCTTCAGTTCTGTTCGGCTCAGTTCTTATTTCTCATGGCTGGCCGGGGTTGAGACACAGATGTACGGCTGCTTGGCACGCAGAGAGCGTGTTTGTGTGAGCTGGCCTTGGGCAATGGTTAGTTCCTTATCTTCGGGCCTGGCTGGGCCGTTGAGTTAACCTGTTCCTTTCTCCCTTCCTCCCCCTTCGGCCTCTCGCAACCTGCAAAGGAATCTTCCACTCTACACTCACACCTTTAGCCCTTCCCAACCTCCATTCCAATACATAGAAAAGCATTAGCAATGTACAATGCTGGTACTTACTCAGGGGACCCCAAGGTGGGGGGCAATTTTTACTGTGACATTCCCCCCCTCGACCCTGAATCAACACCCCATTGCGAGGGGTCACCACTTAGGTTTTCACCCTTCCTCTGATACTGTGGCTAGTGTCACCATTGGTCTTTTACATACGTAACAATATAGCAAAAACAAGATTATTAGAGCAGTGACAATAGCATACATAAGCCAGTAGTGGCTTCTGGCTTTATTAGTAACGTAGCATAACATATCCCCTGTCTGACATAGATGCCCCACCCGGATGGCTGTGGCAAAGGCAGCTTTCTCTAGGTTGAATGTGTGCTGCAACACGGTAAAGGAGGAGGCATCTTTCTGGAACACGGAGAGTTGCTCCCGGATATGCGCCAATGGGAGGAAAACATTGGGTGTAATCAATGAAAAATTAAACACAATATAGTTAGAAATATTAACAGTACTTTGCATAATAGCGGGCCAATGCACTGAAAAATGTTGTGCTTGAGATTGTAACAGCAAATCGAGGGGCACCTTGGGGTAGGTGGTCCTACAAACACATGGAGAGGTATTGGTAAACATATGTGCCTTAGTGGGCACCCTTCCCAGCAGGTGTGTTGACCCACCTCATAAAAGCGGCCTGGCACTGACCATTTTTTACACATCATTTGAGGGGGCTCCATAGGCCACAGCTTCCAGGTGTTGCCCTCTGCAATCCATATGTGCTGATAGTCAGAAGATGCAGTCAGCACATACCGCTTGGCTGTGTCACTGGGGGGCGCCACCTCCCACACGTCGTGGTGGACCACCCAGTCCCAGGGTCAGCCTTCCCAAAGGCCTGGTTGGATTTTTTATAGCAGGGGCCCACACTTTTTTCATGGGACCAAAGGCTGTGAAGGAGCAGGCTATGCCTGTGCACTTCCAGTTAGTGAGCTTCAAGGAATAGTGGAAAGGCCATAGCTCTCGGGGAATCTCTGAGGGGAAGTGGATTTCCCCGGGCCAGGCTCCATGAAGCACATCCTTCTGGATGCTGCGGACTTGCTGGGTCAAATATTGTTGGAGCTGGGAGCACACAGAATCCCAAGCTAGTTGGTTCCCAGCCTTAATTATGGCCTTAATTAGTCCCCGCAAGGTGTCCCGCGTATGGAGGGCCAATTTGGCAGTATATTTGAGGGCTTTCCTAGGGCCATTCCCTGGGGGCTAAGTGGAGGAGACTACAATTCAAAAGGGATGCTGGGAATTGTTTTGGGCATGTGATATTTACCTCCCCACATTGGCGGGATGTATATGTGGATTAGTTGGTGATATAAGTAATATACCAACATTGGGAGTTACAGGGATTGGGCTGAACCCTGCACCATCCGGGTACCAATACCGCAACCACATCCTGAAGCCAGCTGTCAGTGTGGAGCACTGACTCGGCTGGCGTATTGAATTCTCCCGTGACATTGAAAACCTCCCCATGTACCTTTCCATTGGTGGTCCACTCGAGCCATTGCTCCCATGTTTCTTCTTTTCAGTGGAACCACAAGCACTGGCAGTACGGATAGAAATCTTCCTCCTTCAAAGGTAGGGACCATTGTTCCGAGGTGGAAACAAACTTTTTAGGAGAGGGGTTAGATGGAGATGGGACGCAGCATTGCCCCTTGCCGTACTGCCTAGTGGGGTATTGGGTTCTTTTGGGTTAGCCCCGTCTGGGATTCAATTGGGGAGGGATACGCAGGGCCAGGAGACCTGGGGCTCACAGCAGGGGGCCGTCCCTGGAAGAACGGCCAGGTAATACACAGTGCCACATTTCCAGGATGACGTGCCACAATTGTCCCCCTGCCAATGGATGATCGACTTTTTTTTCCACCATGGCCAGTTTTGTACAGTGGTAAAATTAACAATGGAAGACAAGAGCGTCGGATACCCAAGGATTCCCATAAAAATATGCCCCCATATTGTACAGGATCATGTACAAAAAGTAATCCCGTTGTACCTGCAGAGAGAGTGTATAGTAAAGCATCTGTCTTGGAAACTAAAAATGTTCCGTTGTTGACCAGAGTCCAAGCTATGGGTACCTGAAAGAGGTTACAGCAGCTGCTATTGAATGGTAGTGTTTTTTTCAGCTACCTCTGTCAAAGATTTTATCCCTAAAGCAATTGCCATTTTTCATAGTGCTAGCTAAGTGAATGCAGGAGGATAATGTCATTATTAGGCCATCTATGGTAGCCAGACCTTTCACTGATATAATTACAGTAATTCTTTTGATTGTGGCAATTTCTAATCTTTCTGTCACCTCCTTTTTCTTCTGCCTTTTGATTGATAATTTCATGTCTGATCATATAGGCTTTGTTAGCTCAAATCTGCACAGTACTTACAGTGGAAAGGAAGAGTGTTCCTCTTTTTTGGTCTTAAAACATAGTTGGCCAAATTCCCGCTGCAAACACATCAGTGCAACCCCACTGAATTCAGTGGGATTGTGTGGGTGTAACTGAGGGCAGAATTTGGCCTGCTTTTAATTCTGTGTGACTGATTTTGTTGCTTGCCAAGAGCAAATCTATAAGATGGCACAGCACCTCTTCTTTGCAGTAGTCTGATCAGAGTGAAAAGTGTTATAAATTTTGAACCAATTGTTGCACTGTGTGCACCTGCGAGCTTTGTGATGGTGGCGGGGATGTTGACCTATAGATTTTTACACTTTAGTTTTTGTGAGCGCACTGGAAATTCAGTTCTGCTGTGTTCCTATCCAAGCAACTCTTATTCAGGCTCTCCATGGACTCAGCTCAGCTTCTTGCAGTCTGCAGTTTCAGATAACACAATGACCATGTTTCAATGTATTAAACTTTTAACATCCTCCGGATTCAATTAATCTTATCTTTACAACTCCCAATTACAGGCACTAATTAAGTGAAAGTAGCATTGTAGACTGGGGATATTACATTAATCAGCAGCAGCCTTGTAGACATAAATTAGTTCTTTCCCAATCCTTCAATATTTTCCCAGAAGGAATGGAATGTTTCATTTCTCATATTTAAGGGACATTAATCCCACAAAGGAGTTTTGGATTGGGATTATTTTTATCTCTTTTATGAAAGTGATAAATGGCCATTTAAAAAGAAAATTTACTAGCTTTGTCCAAGGCAAGTGAAATTGTTTGATAATGATACAATTTAAAGTTCTGTCAAAAGGTACTGGGAGCACGTTAATATCTTATTCTGTAATATTAATGCTACATGGTGTTTTTCTTGGAAAATTGTTTTTTTGTTTGTTTGTTTTTAAAGCTGCCAGTTTAAATCAGCTTAGAGGCTAAATCTTAAAGCACCTCCTGTCATCCTCTCTCCATTAGATCATGCGCCTCCAGATCGCTATACGTGAACGTTCACTTTAATTTCATACAAAGAGAGTTTGGGATATGACTTTCCCCCTGTTACTCTTTGCAGTCTGGATACATGATTCTTGTCTTAGAACTGAGGAACACTATGAAGGGCACTGGCCTATAGAAGGAATGTAGACTTTCTAATGTACTTGAGAGTCCTCATAATAGGTCGGGCTGGTAGCACTGCTTATTGGGATTGCCCAACTCTTCCTATTGTAAGACACAGTTTTCAGTTGCCTATAATTTTGCCAAACTTTAACCAGCACAGGCAACCGAAATGCTGGCACTTCATCACTTCTAAATGATTGACTTTGTGACCTTAATGTTTTTAATGTTTTTGGTGGTAGTACAGATATTAAGTATCTATTGTGGGCCTTTCTGCCCCTTTCCCAAGATATAAGATAGATTCTGCATCTTTGTAGTGAGAGAAGAGGCCCATTTCTAGCTCTGTGTAGCCTACCATTGATGATATTTGGCTGAGGAACAGGTACTTAGAACTGAACCATCCTCTCTTCTGTTTGTAACCCTTGGGACAATCTCTTAGATCAAAAATAAGCATATAAATTACTGTGCTCCTGTCCCATATGTTCTGCTGAACTTTGCCTATGTTGAGTGCCTAGATAGTACTATGATAAAGGCCGTATAAATTCATAAAATAGATATTTAGCCTAGAGTTTCTTATCTGTTAAGTTCAGTTATATCTTGTATGCAACTTTTCTAATTCATTCTCCATACTTGTGGGCTTTCCTGCATTGTATCACCATTTTACCTTGTTAAATCTCATTTAAAACCTTTCTGTTCTAGCTTATGAGTCACTCTCTGTGACATCTTGTGATGCTACATAATAAAAATACTGCAGAAATAAAGAACTCATCGTATGAAGTTGCCAAGAACTTCAGCTCCTTCAGTTACAATCTGGCTTTCCTCCTAGAATTGTATTCATGTTTTTATCAATACCTTTCACACTTCTACATTTTTTTGTTTGTACTTCCTCCTTTCATTTGCAGGTTGGGGCTGAACTATAGTAGCGATGATGTTCGCTATTCCATGTTTCCATTCTGAGACTGTATTCTTGATTTGAGATGTGGCATTTATTTTCCTGATGAGTGTTTTTGTTTTTTCCTTAGGTATGCCATACCACCAGAACATGGCAAGCGATTGGAACGCTTGGCAAAAGGTAAGCGTTAGCTGCTCCTTTGTTAATGTTGCTGAGACTGAATGTAGTCTAGAGCTGTGCAATGAATTTGCATTGGCTCTACTAGACCCAGAGTCATTGGTGTTGAGGGCTGAAACCTTGTTGTCTCATCACTAGTTCTGTAAACAGTACATACTGGTGCAGCTGGCTTTTCATAGCCACACTCTCCTGACATACCAAGGCCAAACTAAAACAGATGAAAAAAACCTTTCATTTTGAGCTTTTGAGACTCTCTTGTCCTGGGCATGAATTTCAATCAGCAACCCATCTTGCATCTCCATATGCAGTCGATGCCATGTTAAAGCCTGCCTCGGTGAGATGAATGCTCTACTGATCCCTTTATGTGGAGGGCCATCACTAGAGCTGCTATGGCAGCTTCCCTTCCCCTACTGCTAGGAGAAGCTCTGAAGGAGAGTATTGTAGTAGTTTTTTTTTGCTATCCTCATAAGTCTGTTAAATACAAACTACATTGGTATTGATTGTTGCTGAGCACTTGTAATTAAAAAAAGTGCTTACAAACTCAGGAATGGTTGATACAGGGGCTATAATTTTTGGAGTTCTCTCTTCATGATAGGTTTCAGTGTAGTAGATGAAGTGGGTTCTTAACCCACGAAAGCTTATGCTGAAATAAATTTGTTAGTCTCTAAGGTGCCACAGGTATTTTTCTTGTTTTCTCTTCATGATGTATGTAATGACATGCCTACCCTCTTTGGTGGCATTCCTGTTACTAGAGGCTGTTTACTGGACAGATAGTGCCTCTCCTTATAATAAACTTCATGTTAAAAAATAAAAAGGTGCGGGGACACAACCAAGGCTAATGACAGCAATGGAGCGTGCTGTTCCTGGGTATGCTATATTCTAGAGCCAGTTATTTTCATCTGATTAAAAATAAAGGAACAGAAGGGGGAAGGGTAGCAAGGAATAGAGTTTGGTAGAGCCAAGTGATATTCAAGTGTAAGTTTTCGCCAGTGCATTGTGGAGTCAGAGCTCATACATCAACAGAGCTGGGTCCCACTAACTAAGCACTGCATCCTTTCAATTTAATAGGTCTTTCCCAGCCAAATACCTTGTAGTAACCTTATATTTAATACCATGAAAAGAGTTCCTTTCGTGTTCTGCTCTTAAATGTGTACTCTAGTCTTCCTAGTGACAGTTCATCCAGTTTTCTACTCTTTTTAGAACCACTTAAAAGAGGAAGGTAGAACAGACAAAGAAATGTTGGACAGCGTCTTAATATGTAAAGAAAAAGGAGAGGACAAGTAACAGTGAATTCTGCAACATGGTCATAGAATTTTTAAAGGGTAGCACCCTATCACATTTATTCTATATGACTTGGATCTGAAAGGCCTTTGCTGATGGGATCCCATACTCCTTCTACCACCTCCTTCTCTGTAACCTTGAAGAGTTCCTCTGAGAGACTTGTGTGCCTTTTGTGTGTTCATGAGAGCATGTGCTCACTGAAACTAAGAATAGCCCCAAAACATAATCAGCAGGTCAAATCTGACATCCCTCACATTGCCACTGGATCACAAAAGCATCTTTCCTACTCCCTGAGCTCCACTGATTCAGATACAGTGGTTTATAGGTTTAACCCAGATCTTCTCTATATTCCTCCAAACCAGGAATTACCCCGTTTACAGGGCTTGCACTGGAATCCCTGTGTTCTACAGGAATGGGTGTCTTGTCGTCTTAGATTCCATAACCCCCTGCAGACTTCAGACATCTAAAGAGCTGCCTGCCAACTGAGCCAATGAAATTGACAACAGGCTGACTGGGCGCATATGCATATTCAAGGACCATTTCCAAACAGGCCTCTTGTACCTTGCTGGCCTCCCAGAGAGCCTCCCACCCTCAGCTGCTAAAACACTTTTGTGTATACACACCTGCCTGACACGCCACCAAGGTCAGCCCATGTGCTGCTATCCACCTCCAGTATATTATGGCACCAGTGCCTCACTGGTGTGGATAAAGCATAGCATCCCCATTTTGGGAGGTAATAGTGGTGTGAATTTTAAATGGGAGAAGACTAGCATGGGAAGATCCTCTGTTTTGGTGACTGGCTCCAGAAAGGATATTTATACTTTTTTTTTCATGGAGTTCTATCTCTTTGTACTTACAGATATTATAGGCGCACACAGCTCTGTAGAGTAGGGAGTCAGTACCAACCAAAGTCCCTGCTCTGGAATTACTAACTAAAAACCAAATCTCTCATTCAGTGAGGCAAGCTTTTGCTATAGATTTCAAGCAGTCATTATCATACAGATGTCTCTCCTTTGTTCAGTCATTATGCAAAAGAGGGTGAGAAAATAGACAGTCTGGAAAACTGTTTTCTATTCTGTTTTTAATCCAGTGCTAACCACGAAAATACACTTATAATATTAACATTTCTAACGGATAGTCTTAACATTTTTACTAATCATGTCATACCATAAAAAGCCAATCATGGGTCAAGACTAGTCTAAATGTGTATGGGCTTCCCAAGGGAAGGGAGTCTTGTTCTCTTGGCTTTTAAGATCCATGTACACTAATGATACCATATAAATAGAGATGATATGTTGAAAACTACTACCTGGGAAATTAGGGCTTCAAAGCAATTATGGATCATACATTTTTGTCTGTGGTCATATGTCAGGTTTCCTAGAAACTACCATTTCAGCCATCAAAAAAAAAAAAAAGCCCATAAATGCAGATGACACATAGAAATGGAATTTTATACCAGACTAAAAAAAGGTCAAGGGATATTTTCAAATTCTCTTTTGTAATATACTTTTTACTTACAGTGAGACAAAAACCAATGATATATTGCCAATGACCTGGTCTTTCATTTTGGACTCCCCCATTCCCCACCCACACCATCCCTTTAGTTCAGAAAAGAAAATGTCACTTTTTAAACATCCCCTGCCTCTCTCTCCTCCCCCCCCCACCCCCTGGTGTGTCAATGGACTGTATTATGGAGATGTTCGGTACAGTGAAATGAGTTTGCGATTAATATGGAAAATGAATAGCTGAGCTATAAATGGGCTCTCTGGGAGAGTTGTGGCGCCCATGGAGAGAACGTTAATGTGTTGCCACGTTATTGGTGCTAATCACTTAAAATGTGCTCCTTTATTAGTAGCTTTAATGAGAGCCACTTAAACTGTGCATTAAAAAGAGGAACTGCAGAGAGGGACGACAAACTGGGTGGCAGGCAGTCATAATTCTAATTGAAATGCTTTTAGTGTTTTAAAAAAAAAGTTGCCGGAATCCAGTAATCCTTTGCACTTTCCAAAACCTCCTCCATTACGTGTCATCAATTTAGTTTTGTTTCCAGGGCTTGGGTTATATTCCCCCCCCCCCCCCCCCCCCCATGGTGTTTTTTTCCCTTCCACCCCTAATTTGAATTGGTTTAATGAGCCATCTGCAATAGGAAACATTGTCTAGAACAGAGGTTCTCAAACTTGGGGGCGGGCTCCCCTGGAAGCACGAAATGTATTCTAAAGGGGACGTGAGAAGGTTTAGGGGAACATTTTTTTGTACTGCTGCGCACATTTTACCCACTGC
This sequence comes from Macrochelys suwanniensis, assembly GCA_033296515.1. Taxonomy (NCBI): domain Eukaryota; kingdom Metazoa; phylum Chordata; order Testudines; family Chelydridae; genus Macrochelys; species Macrochelys suwanniensis. The sequence continues at coordinate 8,281,601 of CM065799.1, forward strand.
AATGAATAACTAGCAAAGCTGATTCCTCCAGACATATCAGGTCCTCAGATGGTGCTGTGCATTTGACTGTAGATGGCGCTTTGCATTTTGACGGAGTTCTGTTAAGCTTGCCTGGCATTATGCAAAGTTGTGTGTGTGTGTGTGTGTGTGTGTGTGTGTAAATCCATTTGCTACAATGGGGTGTGCATTTAATTGTAAGCGCCGACCACAGTCAGTTTTGCTTTTGCTCTTATTACAATGGATTATTGGTTCTGTTTGAATCAATGCTTTACTGTTTTTAATATTTAGTGTGAGTTTCATGGTGATTTTTTTTTAATTGGTATTTTAACTGCTTGTGTGGCAGGAGGGGTGAAGGCGTAAACTACCACAGGTGCAAAGAAGGGGGTGGGGTGTGATCAAATAAGTTTGAGAACAATGCAGTAGTGTTGTAAATCCAGGAGGGTAAAGGGCGGACACATCAGTAGAAGACCAAGGAGGGTGACTAGCTTTATGTAGGCTTGTTGTTTTTTATATTGTTCGTGCCTGAAGGCCTCAGTGAGGATTGGGGGCTCCCATTATGCTAGGTGCTATATAAACATTAGGAGAGATGGTCCTGCCCTGAAGGGCTTAAGACCCTTTAAGACAAATGTATGCGACAAGCACTAGGAGGGAGGATGAGGGTAACAGTAATAAAATATACCGGACGGTTCTTAAATGTGTGGGGTTTTGTTTCTCTTTTTACCCCCGCCCTAGGCAACATTCTGAAGTACAGCAATTATTGCATGTGACCTTGGGCAAGTCACTTTGCCTCTGTGTCTCAGTTCCCCATTTGTAAAATAGAGATTATAGCCCTTTCCTACCCCGCAGGGGTGCTGTGAAGTTAAATCCATTAAAGATTGTGAGGCACTCCGATACTGCGGTGATTGGGGGGGGACCATGTAAGGTATACAGCGTCTAAGAGTGAGGATGAACATTTTGTTCTTAAATTGCAGACACTATATTATTGGAAATGGGAGTATGTGTAGGCACTGACCAGGCAGTATTTGTGAGAGATCCTAGTTATTAATCACTTTCCTAGGGCTTGGTGTACAATATTTGAGCTGCAAACCTTAGTGGCCGTGCTTTGTGGATAACCTGTAGCAAGTTGGAATATCATACGGTCTTAGGCCAGGTAAACCATAGGTTGCAGGGAAGATGGCTGACACGGGAATTTTGAGGCCCTTGATCATGTATTTCTGAGGAGCACTGATAAAGCATCAGTATGGCCCAAGATGGGGTGTCTTGCGCCCCTTCCTCTCTAATTTCCGGTAGCATTCAGGAGGCTGGCCTTCTCTTGTGAAAGGGTAATACTTGTCAGACTGCTATTTTAAGACCACTGTTGTTCCTATCACTATTTTTTAGGCAATGAGTAATGAGGACATTACTACTTATCCTGCCACAACCTGCAATTGTATACTTGTTTCAACTGTCTACAAAATGTTTGGGCAGATTAACATTTTGCTGTTTGTTTGCTGGTTAATGGGTGTATTTTGCTGGGTGATGCCTGTGGTGATGTTTTGTTTTTCCTCTGAATCCCTCTGCAGGATTTTTCCCAGGAAGCTCTCAGGGATGCGATGCCTTCCTTCGCCACAAGATGACCCTCATTTCACCCTCCATTTTGAAGAAATATGGCATCCCATTTGACCGGGTATGTACAGAGGCTGTTTTAAGAGAAGTCTGTAGGTTTGTTGACAGCCTGGGGCTGCTCTCCTCTGCTTAAAGGAAACAGTTTCAGGGCAGGCAGTCTGGGGAATAGAATACTTCATTTCTCAATGCATTATGTAAAATATATACTATCAGTTAAAACCAGGTGGCTGTTTAAAATTAGCATTCAGGGCTTGGCTGAATTTTTTTTGTAAAGTACTTCTAGAACTCAAGTACCATCTTTCATCTAAGCATCCCAAAGCATTCTGCCAACATAAACATAAGGGTGGAGGTGGTGGTGTGTCTTACCAATTTTGTCCTTTTCCATCCTCTTTACGTCTCCATTTCTGAATGAGACTATTGCAAACCGTGCTTTCTTCTAAGTAAAGTAAGGATTTTGCTAGAGTTAGTGTCTGAGACAGAGTACAGAACTGAGTTGAAAGGCCCCACGATGCTTTGAGATGGAATTAATATCCGTTTGGAAATAAAATATCCTGGCTCTTGTACAGCATCAAGGCTATGAATTCATTCAATTTACTGTTCCAGGAGCTGCTTCGTTTTTCCTAGCGAAAGGCTGTGATGAATGAAATTTGAAGTGCAATCATCTGACTTCTCAGATGGACTTGCTGTCAGTGCAGTGGAAGCTTGTGAGATGCCGTGTGGCGCTTGTGGTTCAGCATCAGACATTTTCCTGGGGCCCAGTTTGCACACACTGGTCCATATTAAATTGCTGTTCATAAGAGGTCAGCAAACTTGAATCCTTAATGTGTTTTCATACTTTCACTTCTGGAGCCCAACTTTCAAATGGAAGCACATAAATGCTTGCTTTACACCGCGAAACTCCAGTGGGAGCACCCAAACATGGGATTCAAATATCTTCTTAAGATGCTCACAGTGTAAATTCACTGTCTGGAGAAAATAGATTGATGGACTGGAGCAATGTGTAGGGAATATGGGGTGTGTCCAAGGGTAATGCATAAGTGGCCGCTTGGGGCATTATTTATTTCTTTTGATAAAGGATTTTGGAAATTTTCTGTCCCCACTGCTTACCTTGAAATGTGGGTCCAGAGATCTTCAAAAGAGCACCTGTTTGCTTGTTTTGGAGCCTAAATGGCAGCTGAGCTTTGAAAATCTGACTGTTAAGTTTTAGGGATTTCTCCTTTGCATTCCTTTGCATGTTTGTATTGGTTGAACTCTAGATCTTGCTTCTCACATTGTTATTCTGATATCGTTGAGTTTAGAAGCTCAGGCCCCGGTGAACATAATCAGCTGAATTGAGCCTAAAGATTGGTCATTGCTGCATCTCAGAATGGTGATGAACGTAAAAAATCAGGAACCTTGTACACCTTTTTGACTATCTTCTAGTAAGAGGAATTTGCCACCGTGTCCCTCCAGTGTCATGCTGACCTACTGCAGAGAAGGAGCAGCAAATGGGGAAATAGTTTCTGATATTTCATTCAGGCAGCCTGCTAGAGCATTTTTTTTACCTCTGTCAAAGTCTAAAACTTGAAGTAAATCTAAAAAATATCCCATACAATTTCAGCTTGTTGCATTTTCCAGGTTATGGTGTCTTCTGCGTCGCAAAACAGTTGCAATATACTTGCTTTTAAGTGAATGGTTTCTGATCAGTAACTAAGCAAATATCTAGTGTTGTTCTTGCAAGACAGTTTGTAAAAGAAGGGTGTCTCTATCGATCTAAACTGATCCCAAGAAGGGTGTATTGAACAACATGATCATAGAGATAATATGGAAAGTGATCTCCAATTCACAGCTTGGTGAAAGGGCTTTTCCATCTCCCTAGCTGTTATCCCCTGTCCCCCTCCTCCAAATAATTTGATTTGTGAAGAAAAGAAAATGCGCAAGTGTCCGACAGACAAGGCTTTCTACCGAGTATGTATAAAAACCAGTGAAATATGAGGGCAGTCTGTCTTGTGCCAGTGTTAGCAGAGTCAGTCTGTCACTGAATTCTATTAAAAGCCTGGAGAGACCAGCATAAAGAACAGCACCATTTCAAAGACTGAACTCTCCCTTTAAAGGAGGGGGGGATTTTTAACAGTCTAAATCTGCAGAAAGGGGTAGGGATGTGCTTTCATAACAGCTTCCCTTCTCCTCCTATGACTGAGGCACTCATTGAAAGGCCTTTAACAGTGAAGGGCGATGGGGGGTTACGGGGTGCGGGGGGGATCCTCTTTAGTCTGAGCAGTCCACCTCTGGATGAAGCTGCTACTTCTGGTTAGGATTCAAGTACAGTATTTGTACAGGGAAAGACACAGGTTTTTTCTCTTCCTCTAAAAATACAGGCAGGATCCCTTCATCTAAATTCCTGGCAGTCTTCAAACAAGTGAACACACACACATTTATAAATCTCTGTAATGGTATTTACTTCTGGAAAAAAAGCAGATCAATACCAGAGCTTTTTAATAATTAAAAATGTGTATTTCTGTAATCCCCTATTGATTTCTCCATTTATTCTGCAAGCTCTTGCAGAAGTCAGTAAATTCAGGGCTTTCTCCATGAGTGGCAGTTTGTGCTGGCTTTCCCTCAATAGTTATTACTTTTCTACATGGCCTATCCATCATCTTGAGTGCTTTCTAATTTATTGTTGGGATAATGTTGACAGCGGTGACATGGAGGACATACACTGTGGGCTTGAAATGAAGACACCAGGATGTAGATTTTCTGACAGGAACATAATCTTTCCGCCTTCTTAATTTAGCAATCTGCAGCTTTGCCTTGATTTATGAAGGGGCTGGTTCGGAGTATGCTCCATGAAGCTGGGTAGAGACCGGACTTGAGTTTCTCTCTCCCAGAAAACCCACAGAAGCCTCTTGGAACAGCTTTTGTTGTAATAGTCTTTCTTTATTCTGATGCAATTAACAGTATTGAAGACAAGGGGTTAGTATTTCAATTCTGTGCAAACTCAGCATTGCTACGTTATTAGAAGTGGGGAACTTTCTTTAAAAATACCTTTTTGAATCCTTCCACAGATGTTGATCCAGGTTTGTCCCTCTCTGAACTCTTTAGTTCCCTCCTATGTATTGTTTGTGTCTTACATCGACTGAGCTGAGAGGAATAAAAATCCTTACATAAAATACACAGGAAGAGACATTCATATTGCAAGCAGTATTGTACGTGCAGCATACAGCTCTTGTTTTGTGGTGAGGGTCCTATTCAAATGACAGCCTTTAAGTAAGTACCAGCGTTCTGCAGTTTGCTGCTCGAGTGCTGTTTAGTCCAGATTGGACACTTCGATCTCCCAGTGATCTGAAGAAGGCAAGCAGTTTGAACGTTGTCTTTTTAAACTTCTTTCCTCCACCTCCTTTCTGGCTGATGCTTCATTTATTTAATGTGTAGTGGATTAAGTCTTGAGGTGAAGTTTGGAAGGATGTTCTCATTGTTCATTGAGACAACCAGAAAGACCATTTTGAGTAGGAAAGTCTTAAAGAAAGGGATGAATTGGGAACCTGCAACAGAGGGAATCTTTTTTGTCCAGCTTTTCAAACATAAGTGGGTTTTGTAGAACCTGGCTGACTTTAGCACACCCCTCTCTCAGCCCCTCTTTTTCCTGTTTGATTTTGATATTTCATGATTGTGTTGAAACTCATATGAAGCCTCAAAAGGTTGAATTTTTTTAACTTGCTACCTTTTACTGTCAGGGCACATTCTTTAGTTATGGATGAAAGTTCCTAGAATCCTTTTTAGGCTGTGAACTAATGAGTTCCTCTTGATAGGAAGTATCTTGAGTATAACTAATAGCCGCATAACTACTCTTATAGTAAAGGATCAGCCAACACTTTTTGTATTAAAAAGACCGAGTCAGATCAAAGTTTGCCTCTTTCTCAATCTTTAAAATGGAGATGCTACCACTGGCCTTCCTGAGATGTTGTATTAATGTAAAAGCACTATATCAGTGCTAAGTATCTTTATAATATAAATTTGATCAGCCAGATATTTTTCAACACTTTCCTACTCCCTAGTAATTTTAAATCACTAGTTTTTGTGGGAGCCACATAATTTTGAGTGTTTGAGTGCTGCCATCTCTAAAGCTTTTTTTTCCTGTGACTTTTAAGCTCCCTTCAGTTCCTTAAGTCAATAGAGTACATAGATGAAATTAAAAACAAAATACATATTAATAAGTGGGCAAATAACAGAGTATCATTTTTTCTATTGTTTGCCTTGTTATGCGTGTACAGGTAGGAATGAGGCTACTGTGGTGGGCTGGGTGAATGATAATGTGAATTAGTTTAAAGCTAAGCTACATGAAAGGTAGGTTCATTTCCAAGGAAAGCAGTAACATTTTGGGCATGTTAGAGAGGAAAATACAATTTTGCCTAATCCTTCTAACATGTTGGTGTTGGTCCTGCTTTGAGCAGGAGGTTGGACTAGATGACCTCCTGAGGTCCCTTCCAACCTTAATGTTCTGTGATTCTGTGGCCAGACAACTGGAGATTATGCACTCAGAGACTTGGTGCTACTATTAGCCAAACTACTCACTGTCTAGAGATCTGTAGGGCATTGGGGATGCTAGACCCTGGACCAATTTTATAATTTTAAACTGTACCCCGTGAGTCAGGTGATGGTGTTTAAACTGAATGGTTTAAAGTGACAAGGATTCAGAAGTTTTGTTTTTTGTTTGTGTCACAAACAAATACTCCATAGAAGCTGAATAGAGACAAAGTTGACTTTTCACAGATTTCCCTAAGTTTATAACCCTGTTCTCAAGATATCCCAGATATCCCCCAAGGGAATCACAGTTTTATCTCTCTCTCCTTTATTTTTTCTCAGATCACCCAAGAGGCTGGAGAGTTTATGATCACATTTCCTTACGGCTACCACGCGGGATTCAACCACGGCTTCAACTGCGCTGAGTCCACCAATTTTGCCACACTGCGGTGGATTGACTATGGCAAAATGGCTACACAAGTAAGTGTCTTTGTTTGGATGTAAGTGGGTTCTTACTATCTTTTAGCTGATTTAAATACAAATGAATGTGGAAGTGCCCATTAAGATACACACACGAATGAAAATATCATCCAGCTGAGAACATATACTCTCCACATACCAGTGAAGTGTTCTGTTCTTGTTGTTGCCTTTGATTGTCCTCCCCGTAGTTGAATAGTTCAGTAACTAGGAAGGGAAAGAAAAGACTTGCAAAATAGGAGAGTAGGATGAGAGGGGATTTTAATTAATCCCAAAGTTCTAGTTCTTGAATGCGAGATGTGCGTTACAGTCTGTGGAGAATGGTGCTTTGGTATATGGGTCTTTATGAGAGGTTAAGAGACATTTTAGTAGGTTTAGTAGCTTTCTGCTGCACCCCAACTAAGTTCCACAGGGAACAAATTATCACAGAATAGCCTGTGACTGCTGTATTCTAATGCTATGTACCCAAATGCATAATAAGTAAAAAGGGAAAATTTTATTTAGCCATTTAACCCTTAACAAAAGTGGACAAGTGACCTTCTGAAAACAACTCAATTTCTGTAATGTGTGCAGCTTGTGTTCGCTCCTGAATACTTGAAAACACCCTTTACTCACTCTTTATCACGTTTAGAATCAACTGAAGTGCTGCAGCTGTTGGTTCCTGGGACAGAACTCTGTAGGGCAAGCTGCAGGGTATCTTCAATGGAACGTCCTTTCCTGTGTAACTTGTTCCCTTTGACAGCTCACCAGAATTAGAGCTGGTGGCCTTCAGGGTACAGTATATGGAGCATTTGTTGTGATACTCATTTATTTGAGTGTTTAGTAATGGCAGAAAGGAAATACCTTCCAAGCTAATTAATGGAGCTAGTGGATGGCAGAAGTGTTTCAATGTCTTGCCCTAGATGGGTGGTGGTTTTTAATGTATTTAGATCATGTGATGTGACGTGCTCAGGTGTGGTGGTGCCATGTACAAAGTATGAATAGGGGTGTATTACTTCTCGTCCTTTTAAGGATCCCCATCCCCCAGGCTATGAAAAAGGATGAATGATTACACAGGTGCTGATGATGGTTTAGTTTTGGGGTATTGCCCAAAATGTGCCATGTTCCTTTTCAAACATAGAGGAAAACACAATCTCTTCCCTAGGGTAGCTTACTACAAGCATATCCTTCAGGAAAAGTGTAGTTCAGACTCAGGAGGAGATATCTGAACACTAATGTTCATAATGATCAAAATAATATTTTGTTCCATGGATTGGGTCCCTGAAATGTGTATAGCTTATTTATAGTGAAGGTTCAGTTTGGTCCAGAAAAGGTAACAGTGTCCACTTTTTCCTTAAGGAATGACTTGTGTTTTGTGAGTAAGAAGAGGTGCATGGTTAGTCATAGAAGTTTTTTTTACCCTCTTTTCATCTCCCCTGTGACATGAGTGTTTTTGCCAGCTCTCTCACTTTAACATCCCCATCTTCAAGGCATAGTTCCTTCAACCATCTTCCTCCCAACCAAGTCAGGACATCCTAGATAGGATTCTATTCCTAACTAATCAATGCTGCTCATTTATCACCATGAGTGGCTGCTTCTTGAGTGATGGGAGGCACTGCTTTTTCCCTAGAGGCTGAATATGATGTCTCTCCATAACTCCAATATCAGGCTGTCAAGGAACTTGTGGAATCACAGAAACCATGATATCTTTAAGAAATGTTACTGTTTATCTTCTCTACTTTTTTTCCTTTCAAGTTGTCATTCTTTATTGGATTTATACCATCTACCCAAATAGAAAGCAAAGCTGCTTGTGACTAACTTCATCCTGAAGAAGCACTTTTCTCTGCTACATCTCCTTCCCCTCCCTGTTCGGTGTTCCGTGAATTTGCCTAAGCAGGCACAGGCAGACTGACTGTGACTATCAAATGCCATAATCTTCAGTCTCTGAGCAGCTCATCCTACAGAAAGTATGTCCATCCCTCTAGGCTACTGAAAGGTGAAAAGCCTGTCTCGTTTATTTTTCCAGTAATTTTTAGTCCATGGTCTCAGGGGATCTATTATTAGCTGACAAATTTGACATCTGAACTCTGTGCTTGTTCTAAAATAAATTCCCCTTAACTCCACAAGCATACATCTTAGCAGGTTTTTTTATTGACAGTTTGGAGGAGATGTGAGGCCACTTGATGGGAATTCCACTGAGCTCTGATATAGCTCAGGGCATGAAGAGAATTCATCAGCCAGTGCTGTCTTGTCTTGTCACATTGTGATCAGTGCTTGTTTCCCTCTATCAGTTTGACTCTGCTTTTAGTCTTGTAGTGGGGTGGTGGTGAATGAGAGCCATAGATGTAGGCACACTCGTTCATATTAGGCTGGGATTAGACACCAATGTAATAAACACTAGAAAATATAGTCATTAGCCAAGGGGAAAGGGGTAATTATCATTCTTAAGAATGAGTGCCACATCAGAGCTGATCACTTTTACAGTTTGGTGTCATGTCTCTAGCAGTGGCCAATACAAGCTTCTTCAGGAAGAGATTTAAACCTCCAGACTATGCTTAACTGAGCAATCATATACCATGGGACAAAACTTATTCCTAACCTCCAACTAGTTTTATGACCTGAAGCATGAATCCTAAACTCAGTTTTTGAGACACTACCATTAATTTTCCAAGGAGTGATGATTCTAAATTCACAAAAATACATGCCAAGGAGTTGTAGAGCTTGCTGTTTTGCTACCAGATGGGCCAGGTCATGAAACAATTAGTATAGTTGCTAGTTGGCTATTGCTCTGGGAGGAGTGTTAGAAGGAGGTTCTGGCGGTATTGACTGGACAGTAGCTAGCCACTTAATATACTTTAATTTTTGTTTTTTAATTTTTTAGATGCAATTAAACCAAACCTATACTGAAATAATACCCAGCAAACCTCTTTCAGTGCAAAGTAAGATAACTGGCTGTCTTAAAGCTACAAAAGCCATGAAATTCGTAACAGTATTGGCTGTCCCAGCTTTAAACAGCTCCTTTTGTGTCCGGGCACAGATTGAGTAGGGATTGGCCAGTATGTCATAAACTTTTCTCTGGAGGAGGGTGCATCAGTTAAAAAATTAAGCTTAAAAAAAATAATAAAAAATTATCTTCCTCATGGCTAAGATGAAAACTTTCTCAGAGGATCCAATGCAGTGCTCTCTGTCTGAATCAACAAGGTGGCAAGATATCTGAAATGAGTGATCTCATTTCAAATATGACATATGCTGAGCTTTCTTAAAATTCCCACTATCAGACTAGCACCGCTGCAGCTGTGGTTGGGAATGGTGGGAGCGCTAGTATAGAACATCCATTGCATTTTTATCATTGTGTTACCTAGGCCATCTTTTAACAGTTAGGAGATGTACAGTGGTAATAAAAGCCTGCTGCCTGCCAGTGTTTTTACCATAGCTAGCACCAGTGCTAGTGTAATGCTATGAAACTTAAAAAAAAAAAAGCTTCTTATAGATAAATCTCCATGGGGCATAAACTCCAAAGCTTAACAATAACAATTTGGTCAATGCTGACATGTAATCAAATGCAGATCTTTACAGCACAAACGTCCAGCTACTATGGGATTATGGAGATCTTGTGTAGTTACCTCCGCTCTCTTCTTTCCCCAGTCAAATAGCTGAACCCTACCCTAGGGTGTTTGCACCCTGTTAGATGTCAGATTATTTATTGAGGTTGTAGACTAAGCCATATTCTATTATATCTGGGCTCTGCAGAGTAAGGAAGGGTGGAATGGAAGCCATAACTCTGAGATGGTGTTTTGGAGTTAAAGGAGCAATAAGAAAAGCCTAAAACCCACAAGAGGTCTTAAATAAGTTTTGTATGCATCAGACTTTAAAAAAAAAAAGGCTAAGTAAATTTGATTTGAAATTTTAAAAATAGTGTTCAGGTCTGCTGCAACCACCGTATACTAAGTTTCAGTCTGTAGCAAATGTTCCAGGAGTTATAAACCCCAGAAAATGGGGGTTTAATCATGGAAATTTTGACAAACCCTTAACTACAGCGACGCCACCGGGCACTGCTCTAATATTAAAAGCAATTTTGAGCTCAGCCATGTGTTCACAAACAAGTGACATTTGGGAAGTGCAGTTTTAGATTGAGCCTCCATGCTCACATTGTTAAGCGGCATAGCGTGAAATTACTGAACAAACAGCATAGAGAGCTCTGAGCAGATCTGGGGAAAGAAAGTTGGAGAGTGGAAGGAGATGCCCAATTTATTTCCATTGCACCAGGTGACACTTCCCTATTTACAGGATTCAATTTAATATTTCCAAAATCACGAGTTGCATATGTGTGTATTAACTGTTTATTACCATGGTAGGGGATTCCGGATGAGGTGCGAGCTCTGTTATGGTGTATGGGCAATAAAGTCATTGACATCTCCTTTTTAAGTTAAACAAGGATTTAATGAAATATCAGATGGTTGTGTTATGTGTAAACTCAGATTGCCTGTGCTTTTCATGATGAAAGAAAAATCCTGGACTGTGTTTTTCTGGTTAAATAGCACAGGTTTTTTAAATGAGTTGACTAAAGCAACTATTCTGATTTTGTAGAAGCGACCGATCCAGACTAACATGGCTACCCCTCTGATACTATTCTGATTTTGTTCGTTTGTTTTGTTTTTTGCTGTCAGACATAGCTGGGTTATATTCACTTATACTAGAGTGATTTTTCCCTAAGTCACTATCATGGTTCTTAAAGTGCTTAGAAATGACACTGTGGAAGTACAGAATATTATTTCAGTTAAAAAAAAAAAAAAAAAAGTCAACCTATTTGGTGTTCCATCTCTCCTCTCTCCAGTTTGCAGCAAGCAGAGCTAACTCCTGTCCTTACCACAACACAGGAAGTCAATAACAGGCCTTTCGCAGCTAGCCAGATGGACAGTGCTCTTTTTTCCATATGCTCTGACATTGGGGACTCAGAGCATAGATTTTGCTCTGCTTAGAGCTGTGGATGGAAGGAAAGATGTTAATGGCATGTAAGGTGCTCATATACTGCAGTGATGGGTGACCTTAGAAAAACCTACATAGAGTAGCACTAATTGCCTGCCAGGTAGATAGAAAGTACTGCTAACTACAGGAGAACCTGTCTAGACTGCAAAAATGCATTATAACCAGAGCAGCGTTTAATGATCAGCTTACTAGAAACTAGTTCTGCTGTAATTGTAGGACAAGCATCAACGTTCACAGAAAATCAACACTTCAGCAGTGGCTGTAAAGTTGCATAGGCAACTAATTATAGATACGTGTACCTTACATCTATGTAAACTTGTAGCTAGGGCTAGTAAACACTGGTTGTTTGATTCAATTAGAAGTTGGTCTGGTGGGCATTTAAGTGGCTAGTTTGCTGCTACAGCATGAATTTTTTAAAGAGCCCAGTGGAAATTAAATGTTTCTGAGGTGAACATGGGAAATAGTCAAAATGACTAGAGGGGTGTATAATTGTAGCTGAACAAGAATATTTAGTGTTCGAGATGTGAACTGTTGTCTGTCAGCTAGTCACTGATAGCCCATTACCATATTAGCATCTTTATCCAAGAAATCCTTGCCTTAACTAAGCTAAGGGTCAGTGCATGGTACGATTATCAAGTCAGCTTTGTGTGTTGGCCCATATTGAACGTCTCTCTTGTATCTGCTTACTGTGTCCCAGACTTGGGTCCTGGTTCTTGGCAGACAGGATACCATGGATGGTCAGCTGAATTCTGTGGTTTCTGCCTCTGGCCTGGCCTGGTTTTTCTTCTTCTTCCCAGTTCTTTGATCAGAATAGGTGTTCAGTCAACCTGACCTGAAGGAAGGAAGTAATCTGTCAAGTAATTGTTTTCTGCCTCTTTCACTTCTCACAAACCAATACCTGGCAAACACCTTTCTGTCTCGAGAGGTGTATAAATCCTCAGGACCAATTTCTGTCGAGGGAGGTTACTTCATGGCTGTCATGCACTGACCTACTGGAATCATTTCTAGCCTTTTTTGCATATAAAACAATAGGAAAGTCTTCAAAATCCTGCCTCATAACATACTGATGAAATCATGGGTGTAAAAGCCCATTGTTATTGTGTGTACATTTTCTTTTGCATTACCAAAAGTATTTCAGACTTCGTTGCTGTTCCCAGTTCTCTTGCATAGAAGTGATGCCAGTGTTGTGATGTTGCTGACAATTCCCACCACATCTCCTTCAGTTTTATTTTTGATCAGTTGTCCTGACTTGCTTACATCTTCTGGAATCATTCTCTCTCCATTCTTTTGTTGTGATTCTTGCCTTTGGATCCACTTACGCTACATATATATAATCTATCTGCTGGTAGAGACGTATGTGTCCCCAACATCATGGTGTCTGTGGTACTCAGTTACAAAATGGCTGTCTTTTGACCTGGCTAAAAAGCATGATTAAAATCAGAAATGGTGAGAGAAAACCATGGATTGTGTAACTAGGATTTTGCCTCCCTTGTCCTATTCGGTTAACATGACAATTAAAGGAATGAAAATGGGCGGGGGGGTGGGGTGTTTTGTTGACATAGTTAAAGAAGTATCTGAAACCTCTTAACATGCTATTTTAAACATACTACTTCTCTCAAAGTAGGGAAATTGTTCCTATCAAGCATACCTTGATTGCCTCCTGCAGAGGATGTTTCCAAGCCAGTAACCCAGTTTAGGGAGTGATTACTTTGTGCTTCTAAGCTTTCCTGAGTCTGAACTACTGCCTCTGGCTCTGGGATCCTTGGCACGTTCTCAGGGTACGTCTATACTGCTGCTGGAGGTAGGTGTACATGTGCTAGTGTTGACTGAGCTAATGTGCTAAAAATAGCAGTGTAGTTGCTACAGAGTACAGGCTTGTCTGAGAACCGAGGTATGTACTTTGGAGTCTAACCCATTGTGCTGCTGTGGCTAGGCTAATTTAGTGTGCTAGCTCGATCAAAGCTAGTGCGTGTATGTCTAACCAAGCTGGACATTACATCTCCAGCTGCAAAGTAGATGTACGCTCATTCTCCTTCCAGCACCCCCTTCTTGGAGATGAGACTCGGGGTCCAACTGCCTAGGCATGAAACCAGTGCCAGCGCCCCCAAACTCCCCAGTTGCTTAATAACGTCCTTTCCAGGCAAGATTGGAGCTTTGTTAATGGCTACTTCTGTTCTTTCGAACAAGGGGTGTGATATGTGATGTGGTCCTTATCAGTCCGTGGCTCGCTTATTACACATTGGGGGTTGGAATTAGACATTGAGTTCATAAAATCAGTCAGAATCCAAACGTTGTACATAGATCTCCAAATCATCACATTATCCCTGTAAATGCCTCAACCTGTCCTCAAGAGATTGTGTTGCAGCCATCATCCTTCCAGTCAAGAAGGCTTGAATGGAACCTACCAGAGCCTGCCAATGCCATTTCAACATGAGGAGCTGAAGTTGAGCATTGCAAGTTGTTTCCGGCTGTCTTTGTGGAACCAGTGACTCTACTGGCCTATGGGTTGGGGTAGAAATCTGACATCAATCTTTAGACTCATGTATGTCAGCATGGAGCACTCTCACCAGGCCTTCCCAGCCACTTCTAAATTCCTTGGGTATGTCACGTGGAGAGATCTAACTCCTGCAGGAAGTGTTACTTTTCAAGATTCTAATGTTTTTGGAGCTGGGCTGTATTAATCAGTTGTTATTTACTGAGTGGAAAGATTGCTAAGGGGATAATATTGAAGGGTTGTGTTTGGGGGAGGGCACAGCATTTCAGGTGTCAGCCTGCATTCTGAATTCCCTTGTTTAGATCCATAATGTAATGCAAATGGTATTGCCATTTTATTTGAGTGTGAGTTTTTTCTTTGTACGCTAGTAGTCAGTGTTTGCAGGCAGACTGTTAGACATGGAGATTATAAGAGGAAACGCTTCATATCCTCTCACGTTTTTGTCCCCTCCAGTATCTCCTCACAAACCCTGGCCCTTTCGGTAGTGGTCTCCAGTTAATTCTGTTTTGTTTGGTTTTTCTGTTTAATACTGTTTAGGAGGTCTTATGGCATAAATAAAGCAACTGATTGATTGTTTTCTCTTCCTAGTAATGTATAGTTTTGCTACATAAGGCTGCAGTCCCATTCTGCATTTCTGCTTTAGTTGGCTTTGCTTTTGGTTGTCATCTGTACAAGGCCTCTGTCAATCAGTAAAGCTTATAAGAAGATACTGTTTAATCAAGTACACTACTAATAACCCTTCTTGTAGCCCACATTTTTACATTGGCCAGCTAGAAACCCCCTAAACAGCCTATACCTATAGTCTTCCCTTATTCAAGAAGGCACTTCTGAACCTGCAATTACTCAAGAAATTCATGTGCGTATCACAGGTCAGCTTTTCTATTTCTTTTGCAAACCTGACTGGATATAGGTGGATGGGAGCAATTTCTTGTGTTCCTTATTATATTAATAGCAGACACTAGAGGCTGATAACATCTATGTTACTGCAGGCTGGCATTTTCATAGCTTCATTTCATCTCCCATTTACTCCAAAGACAGTCTTAGAATTATCTGTCTCAATACAAAATGGGGTCAAGATGCTCTGTCTGCCTGAGTCCTACTTTTATGTGCTGGTACAAGCAGCCTTCATCTCCTCCTGGTTAGCTTTCCATCAGAGATCTCCACTCCAGCTCTCCCGCTTGCCTGTTTCCTTTAAAAAATATATATATAGTCAAGACTACATACAATAATATATATAGCCTGCCTTTCTTTGGAAAAGGTGCTCTTTTCGGAGCAGTATTTCTTTCCCATAGTTTACGGCACCTGAACCTTTTCCACCATGGCTTGCCATTTGTCATTGATGTGTCTAATTTAGATTTTAAGTGCCTGGATATTAGTGATCGTGTCTATAAAGTGCAATGTACAACAAAGGTACTGTGAAATAAAGCAGGGCAACAAGTTAGGGATGCGCCAACTGAAGTATTGCTTATTTGACACGCTGGTGCCAGTGGATTTCATTGAAGAAGGTGGGTTCAGTTCCCGTTATTATAATTCCTGAGGAGTTGGCAGGAATAATTTGAAAGTGTGGCCTGGGGTCACACTGCAGGCAGCCTGCCTCAGTTTCGCTCTTGGACTGTTCAAATAGAACTTCACCCCGGCTTGTTCCCTCCTTGGGGATGGGTTTATTAATATGAAAAAAAGGCCAAACAAAACTCAAAATCCCAGAACAAAATCTTTCTGAAAGTCCACACAAAACAAAAGTTTCTCTTCCTCCTCCCATGCCTTCCTGCCTGGGGCCTTTCCTGCTTTGGCAGGCTCTACCTGGGTGGTGTCTCAGGGCTTGTCTTCGCTGACACTTTACAGCACTGCAGCTTTCTCGCTCAGGGATGTGAAAACACACCCCTGTGAGCGCTGCAAGTTTCAGCGCTATAAAGTGCCGGTGTAGACAGTGCACCAGCGCTGGGAGCTATTCCTTCCGTGGAGGTAGTTTTTTATAGCGCTGGGAGAGCTCTCTTCCAGCGCTGGTGCCGTGACGATACTGCCACCTTAAAGCGCGGCAGCGCTTTAACATTGCTAGTGAAGACATGCCCTCAGTCCCAACTCCCAGGACTCTACTGAAGCTTGCTCATGCCTAGCAGTGCCTGATCCCTGAGCATTTCCCCCCTTCATTGAAGAGTCCTGCTGATCTTTACAGAGAAGACACCTCATCTCTCCCAGGTGTGGCTCCTTAGTAATCAAGGCTGGCTTACTGCAGGCCTTCTGGCCCTTAAGGTCAAGCCACCCTGTTACAGAGCTGTTGAGATTGCTTTGCTTTGCAAGCTTTCTGTTATCAGAGGAAGGATATTTACCTTTTTAAAGCAGCGTGAAGGTGCCTTTTTCTTACTCCAGTTCTGAGGGGGATCAGTGACGATTGCAGCCCATCTGAGATATTTCTCAATTCAGCACTCTGACAGTTTTTAAAAGGAGAGGCCTTTTCTAATGCTTAGCCTGGTTTACTTCAAACTTAATTACCGTACAGTGTGAACCAGATTGGTTTTGGTGCTTTTGAAGACTTTGTTCTTCTGTTTGGTAATGAATTTGCCTGCTCTGGGTGATTACTGAAGGGCCCAGAGGAGATGGGCAGGCCTGGAATGGAAAGCTGCCCCTGACCCAGGTGATTCCTGAGGTATCTGGGTTGACATGATCTCCTGGTCTTTCTGTGTCTTGCTAACCCTCTGATTTATAGTGGTGAAGGTGCTTTGTGGTTGTCTTAAATAGCTATGTGAAGAATGGGCTCCCTGCAGCTTATTCTTTCAGCTTCTCTGATACACGGTAGTCCACCATATCCATTCGTTCATGTGGCAAAGTGAAGGCTTAAGGAAGTTCACATTACAAGGCTATCAAAAATCCTTTCACAGATCTGCCTTACAGTTGTCAGCTGGTGTCACTCCATTGGAATTGCCTCAGAAGGTAATACTGGAGGATCAGCCAAAGAGTGTGGGCATAAAGCAGAAAAACCAGTTCCTAAGATGCCTGTCACCAAATAAAACATTGGTCCTCTCCGATCAAGGAGCGCACAAATTGTGGACACTTTAACTGGATAGGTGGTTTCTTGCTGATGGCTTCTGTGGGAATAGATCTTTCTTGAAACATTATTTACAAAGATTGTGTTCCAGGTGGTGAGAGTTAGGAGGAAAAACTCTAGTGTTCTCAATCATTCACATTTCCTAGCCATTCATGGAAGGATTGCATATGTCTTAAGCAAGTCTGGGATTGATCAGAACTTTTCCTCTTGTAAAGTCTGCCTCTCTGGCTAGAGCAGTATGTAGCAATGTAGATGTGAAGTTCATGGAGTTTCAATGGCAAAATACTGACGAGAAATGGAGATTGCCGTCGTTGCTGTAGAACTTCTGTGCGGCCTTAAAACCCCAGTCAGGAGGGGAGAGATGACTGCTGTGAGCTGGAAACCTTAAATGGGTGCCCTCAAGGAGCCCCGGAAGGGAAATACCTGTGCAGTTACCCTGAAACTGTGATAGTTGATCAGGAATAAAAATGTACGTCCTTGCTCAGTCAAAACTCTCATTAAAGTCAGCAGAAGACTTATCTTGTTAGAAACTGAGTATGGACTTTGGAATCTGGCCCTTAGACATTAAGTTGTGTGTTAGTTGAACTTGTTGTTAGTCGTAGTGTAGAGTGCTTCACTGAGTGCTAGTACCATAGTGTTAGATACCACAAAGAATTGTGGAGAGGGTAAGGAGTGGGGAAGACAGTCATTTGGTGTGGGAGACATAGTAAGAATACCCATTTCAAATGAAATTATGCCCCTAGTTATAGGTGTATGGGGCTTAGAAGGACGTGGAACCAGATTCGGTTTTATTTTCAGTTGCAAAAACTAAAAATTAATGCAGCTCCTTCCAGATCTGAGGTGTCTACAATGTAATCTTAACCCATGCTCCTATGTGTATTTATTTTTTTTTACCTAACCTCTTCTAATATCCACACACAATGCTCAAGGATATGCTTATTTGCTCTTTGAATCCATGTTTGCTTGCATAGCTCGAAGTATGGGTATGACCGAATATACCCCTGTGTTTACACCCTACGTGCTATTGTAATAATATTTGTACAAAGTATGCCTTTTAAGGTATCATTTAAAAACTCATAATTTGCTGATCAGTAATGTAATGGTAAAATGCACATAGCAGGGTTATATATGAAGTTACAAACACAAGCTGAAATCATGACTAAAAGTATGTTTTTCAGA
This sequence comes from Macrochelys suwanniensis, assembly GCA_033296515.1. NCBI lineage: Eukaryota > Metazoa > Chordata > Testudines > Chelydridae > Macrochelys > Macrochelys suwanniensis. Next base: position 8,299,864 of record CM065799.1, read on the forward strand.
TCAGTCTGGGGAGTGGCCAAACCAGTTCCTCAGAGACAAAGGGAAAGCTGACTCCTCAGCCGGGTGTAAACAAGGCTGATGGACCATTATCTGCGAAGTGGCCGTTCTTTGATAGGAAAGGGGCTAGGGGCAAAAATCTACATCGTAGCAAAGAAATAGCATGGAGTCTCCTGCCACACAGACTGCTTGTCACCTTGCTCCCAACTGGAAATGTTTTTCAAGAGGTGGACTGCAACTATAAAAAGCAGAGGCAAATGCCCCAAGACACCCTCTTTGTCCCCCTGCCCATTGGATGCATGGCACCTGAAGAGACAAAGGAAGCAGCCATTGGACTCTGGGGGATGGGTCCTGACCTAAAGAGTTTGGTCAGTAAGATTACTGAAAGCATGTGGTGAGAGAACTTTATTTTTAATCTAATATCGTTTGTTAGGCACCAGTAAGTGTTTTATCTTTATTTTTCTTGTAATCATTTCTGAGTTTTATGCCTCATCATTACTTGTACTTACTTGACATCTATCTCTTTTGTAGTTAATAAACTTGTTTTATTGTTTTAACTAATCCAGTGTGTTCAAATTGAAGTGTCTGGGTAGCAAGCTGTGTGCATATTATTCCCTTAAAGGAATAATAGACTTAATATATTTGTACTGTCCAGGAGAGGGCTGGCTGTTGTTTGGAAGTGTGAATTTCTTTTACATCTCTATTCCTGTGGCTTTTTCCTGCTGGTGACAGGAATCTAACTCAAACTCCAGGGAATCCTAGAAAACGATTACAAGTGTAATTTAAATGAATCTTTATTCTTTCACAGTAAACGTTCTTCGGGGGAAGTGAGTCATCTCATGTCTCTGTCCTGTTCATATTCCCTAGGAGTGTGCTTGCAGTGGATGTGCTTGAGGGGTGTGTGTGTGTGAAAAGGGTGATGTGGTGGTCAGGCAAGTAAGAGGATGGGTGGGTGAGCATAGGCTGAGAGTGTTTTTTTCCCTTGCCTTCAGGGTGACAGTGAGTCCATATTGAACAACCTTGTGCTCATGGCTCCTTGGAAATGATGAATGTTCACGTTAAACTGATGTCACTGCAGCTGAGATGCTTGTTCTCTCTACTTGCGGTACTCCTGTCTACCTTGGTTAAATCATTTGCTCACTGAGCAGGGCCCCAATTTTCCTGCCCACTCTGCTCCCCTCCCCAAGGCCCTTAGAAATAACTTTTTTTTTTTTTTTTTGGGCTGTTGCTGCTTTTCCAGTGGTCTAGCTGGAGATTATTCATCTTCAGCTAGTCTGCTGTTTTGTGTGTCTCTGTATGGTAGATGGTCTCATAGCAGGAGAACTCTGAGAGGAGTGCTACCTGTTTGATAGTATTGATGCATGGTTAATATATTAATACCATCTATTCCAGGAGCAAATTCCCTTGGCAGTGCTGGGAGAGGAATGGCTTTTTTCCCCCCTCTGTGACCTTCCCTTTGACTGCCCCCCCGCCCCAAATGCCTTTTTAAATACCTTCTAAACACTAGTATTCATTACTTCCTTCCCCTCCCTCCCCAATCCTTAGCCATGTGTACAAAGAACACTTTAAAATGAAGGCCGCCTTTTGTGACAGTGCAGTGGGAGCAGACTCCTTCCAAACTGCCTGTCCTGATTTTTGGCTCCAGTTTGTTTAATCATTTGCCTTTCCTGACAGAAGTGCTCCTAATTTTCTTCCAGCTTGGTTCCGTGGTGACAGGTGCAAGGTTTTCACTGCGTGGCTCAGAGAGGAGAATTATGAATAAGGATTCAGATCTTGCATGTTCTCAGTAACTCACCAGTTCCTCATGCTGCTTTGAAAATATCCGCAGGTGGATGTAGCTTCTGACTGAAAGAATTAGGAGTGTTTCGTTTATTGCGCGGTTTTCAAAAGAGCGTTGGTTGTCTGTGCTATCTTTTGCCTTTTTCAGATATATACATAGTCTCCTGCCTGCCTTATTTATGCACAAAGTCTCTCTCTGTGCCAAATTCTTGCAGTTGAAGGTACACCAAGTGAATTTTAGCTTCTTAACCTCTGAAAAGAGGTTAATTCAAAGTACATACTAGATGATAGTAATGCCAGAACATACTGTGGCCAATTCATTGTATGGTAAAAGAGCATTCTGTGTACATCATAAGAGAGCTTTTTATTGGAAGAGGTGCCAGTATTCATCCTAAACTGAAAAGCATGTCAGGCTTGGTAGAGTTTGCTTCCAAGACTGTTTCTAGAAAAGTATGTGTATGTCTGTGTGTGAAGGAGGAGCAGTGAGGCAAGGTATTCTTGAGCTGGTTTCACCTTTATGCAGCAGTCAAAGCTGCATACCTGCTCAGAACAGGAGTTTGTTCCCCCATCTGGACAGTTGGGTGATTATAGAAGATAAAATGCTCTTTTAACTTGAGGAGTTAGAGGTCTGCCCTGGGGATCATGAAGGTCTAAGGTTCAAGCCCTGTTGACAGCCAGAGTTGGAAGGTCCTCATGATTGGTCATGATGGAATTAATTTTTTCCAATTTTATTTCTGGTTTATTTAATTCACATAATGAAAAAACATCCTAAACAGGTTTTATAGTTATAATAGACTGATTATAATATTTTTTGGCATGATACCCAACAAAACACAGGTTTCCCACATGCTGGTTATTTGTCACATACTTTGGTTACACGTTACCCATTGGCAGATTTGTGGCTGGTCGAACTGATGGCCCACGGGATGATTCCTTCTGGCCCCTGAACGCATCCGCCCATGCAGCAGACTTGCTGTACAAAATGGTGTCCTCTGCACAGCATGACTTTGCATGCACTGGTATGTGTGAAGACATGCCGCATGGAGGATGCCATTTTGTTTCTGTATGTGATGCATGGAGGTGCTACTCATGAGGCCTACGTTACTGGAAAAGTTGGACCACCTTTATGAAGGGTTGTCCTGATTGGCTGCAGTGGTATTTGTGATACCAATGATGCACAACTCCACGTGAGGCAATCTGGTCCATAAAGTCCCCGTGGTCGCAGGTCAAACCCCACAACAATGTGGTTGTGTTCCTCCGGGATGCACTGATTTGTGCTATCCTACGAAAAAGCCTTATTTGCAATTTGGAAAGTACTTCCAAATTCTTCCCCTAAGTTATAGTAATGATGGAAGTATCATCCTGGGATGGGAAACCCACAAAGAAGTGTTCCGTAGTCAGGGCCCTTCAGTGTCTCCAGGAATCCAAACTTTATATGAATATCATGGAAATACCGGTGATCCCTTTGTGTGTTCTGTCTTTTGGACCTGGTCACCAAAAAGATGGCTTAATTTCAAAGTGTCAGGGCCCTGTGCTGCACATAAGCCAGTGTGCTATTTTCTACAGGGTGTGGGACTGGTCTGTGATCCCCTAAGCCATTCCTGGTCACCTGGGACAAAAGGAGAAAGTGATTACAGACCAGCTTAGCCAGTTGATAATACACCTTCATAAATAGTCCCTAAATCTTAAATGTGGCACTTTGGACATGGATGTTTTATGTTGCACTGAGCAGAGTTAAGTTTCTGCAAAACCGTGACAGTGATGGATGCCATCTCTCCATAACTTTGGTTGCTTGTGGTGTGTAATGACAGATCCTTGGTTCCTTTTTTTGAGCACAAAAAGTAAAAAAAAACATGGAAAGCAGAGTATGCATAGAGACTATTACCCTCTCAGTGGGGTAGTCTAGGATTGCTATGGCTTAGCACTTGGAAATTTTGAAGTTGTGTAGGTGCTGCTGTCTGCTCACTTAAAGCATAACCCAGGAATGGTGACCATCGTAGTTCCTGAGTTAACTGCACCTCTGACCTCCTTGTGGCCTCCTCAAGCCCATCCCACTGAAGTCTCAGCCTCTAGCTGTCATCTTTCTTGGGGCAGAGTCCCATGCCTTTTCTCCCTTTAGACCTGAGCCTTAGGCTGCACACTCCTGCAATTCACTGATATTTTCTCAGCAGACTGCTTTAGTTCAGCACCTGCAGGCCTGTTCTCTCAGGGGCAATGACAGGGTTAATCAGTGACCAACCAGCTTTCATAGAGCAAAGTACTATTTATTCAGAACAAAAACATTAGAGAAAACAAATCATAATGGCAAACAGCTTAAATACATATCTAGCTTACCAGCTGGTCACCCATTTTCCACAGAGAGAGTCTGGTAGGATTTAAAGTACTTCAGGTCCACTGCAGACCTGCTTTGTTTCAACATTGATTTTTAGTTTCTACAGGAAACATCTTTTAGCTCACCCATTGAGCCAGCTATACAATCACGAGCCAGCCCTTAAAGTTACATAAACATTTATAAAGTTGATGGAATAGTGTTTGAATATTCCTTGTTTCCATAGCATCGCAACTGTCAGTGAACTATTGTAATTACATACTTTGAGAACAAGAAGTACAAGTGAATAGCCTTCTTTCACAAAGCTGTAAATCTTGTACAACAGTGGAGAGAATTGAACTTTTTCCTACTGTCTCAAGACACTCAGCAGGTGGTGTTCGATACAAATTTATAAAATGCTTACTACATAGGCAATCATTTTATTTAGCCCACAAACTGGAATGAAGCTGTCAAGAAAGAAAAGAGTTGATATTTTATTGAATCCCTGTTTGTAATGCTTCTGAGAGGATTCTGACAGTCCTGTTGGGCTCAAGCTCTGGATCTCACTGATTTGGAATTTGTTTTGTACTGTAATTCTGTTTGCTGTATAGAAGAACCACCTGCATGTGTTTAGGATAGATCCCAGACTAATGCCTTGAGAGCTTCAAAATTGGAAAGTAACCACCTGATGTAGCTCTCCAGAGACAGGGACAAAGGACTGAAAGGGACCGTTAGGGTCATCAAGTCCCATTCACTGCTGTCGCTGGTAACCCAGTCATATAATACTGTCCATAAACTTATCAAGGTGCACCTTAAAACTAGCTAGGTTGCTTGCCCCCTCTACTCCTGCTGGAAGGCTGTTCCAGATTCTCATTCCCTTGATGGTTAGAAACATTCGTCTTATTTTCAACCTATGTAGTAAAGACTCTGAAGGAAGGCACACAGTAGTTTTGGGGAATTGTTTTTTTTAGTTTAAGATATCAGAAGAAGCTTTGTATGAAGCTATTAAATTTTGCCCAACACAAGAGAGACTTCTCAACACTGTCTACCATTCCGTTTCCTGAACTAGAATTCTCTGTTTTGATCTTGTTTATGGGCAGAGTGGGGTAAATCTTGCCCTTATCTGACATCATTTACCACCTATCCACTGTCATTCTACCTGCAAAAACATGCACAGAGCATTACAGAAACAAGCAGAGAGGAAGCATGCCCTGCAGACAAGGACCAGGGGGAGTCCTTGGAAATTTTTGCCTAATTGTTTTGTTTATGAAACTCTACAGTATGTTTCCAGTGGATTTCCTAATGAACTGGTTTGTTTTTGAGACTTACTGCAATGCTAGTAATTACACCAGAAACAGGGGGTCAAGGCTAATTCCTTCCCACAAGCGTTCAACTACCAGCGAGTAAACACGCAAATGCACTTTTTTAGCTCTTCCTATTCCCGCCCCCCCCCCTCCCCAATTTAACTTTTCATTAACCCGAGGACAGGTAGTCCTCATCTACCTTTCCCATCTTGCATAGGCATCTTCCTGCAACTTATGGTGCCTCGGACACTTAAAAAAATGTGGGCATCTAGATGGGTATCTGCTTGAAGCCACGAAATGTGGAGTTCAGTGGAAGGAAAATTTAGAGAGAGGGCACATGACTATGTTTCCGTTGTCATATGTGGGTGGGTGGTAATTAGCTGAACCCTAGTCTGTCTGAATTAGGTCAAAGACATAAATTTGCCGGTTAGGGTATTATACTGGGAAGGGAGCCTTTTGGAGACACCTGCATCTCTGAGTAGTTAACCGAAACCTGTAGCCTTCCTGCTCAGTTAGTGTTCCGAAACTTTAGGTGGAAAGAGGCTGTGTGAAATGAATTAGCAATATATGTTTTTCCACAATATAAGTGAATTAGTGGATAAGAATTTTAGCTTCCTCTTGAAAGCAGCCATTTTGCTTGCAAAGCAACCTCCTTTATGACCCCAGCATCACGGGCAATCCAGAGTTAGAGGCATCAAGCCAAAGCTTCTGTCCCTGCTTTTAAAACGGGCTTAACAAGGAGAACTTCCTCTGAAACTGTACATTTTTCTTGTGTTCAAACCAGCATTAAAGCAAAATGGAATTTAGTTCAGTCTTGGCTGATCTTGCATATTGCCAGGTCTGAGTTCAGCAAAACATTCAAAACGGGCCTGAGTTCAGCAGGAGGCCCAGAAGTGCCATTTTTTTAAAACTGATTTATTTCACCCAAGCTTCTATTTCTGCATGGGGAGAAATGTTCCTTCACATTAACTTTCCATATGCTACTGAACAGATTGGATTCTGTTTTCTTTTAGTAGCTGGGAAGTCAATTGTTGGGGAGAGAATCCACCTTCCATAAAAGTGATAAAATGAAATCCAGCTCTCTGTATTATTTCTATTTTATTTGTATTACTGTTTATCAAATGAGTGATTTGACTTAATTTGTGTCCTTTTACAGAGGGTTAGTGGGCATAGAAGACAATTTGACAAATCTGAAAGACATGATAAAAGGTTGGTGAGACTTAGCAGTTTCCCTCCTCCTCCCACCTGCTGGGAATGGTAAAAGGATGGTAAGAGAGAATGGGAAGGAGGTCCTTGGTTTGACTAAATAATCAGTTCTCCCATTTAGACTGGGGGAACGTGGCAATGAAATGACTTTTTAGCCTTTGCAGGACTAAGACACTGTTTGCCTCTTTAGGAAAAAATGTTTTATTGTGTTCATGCAGTCCCAGGCTCTCAAAGGGGCCTGCTGTACCAGTTCTGAATTGATCAGATCTGCTGGGATGGGATAAGTTGCAGGACTCAAGATGGGGATTTTATTTACTTTTGTCTTTTTTTTGTATTTTAATAAGCTCTGTCTGAATACTACAGTAGATTAGCCTGAACTGTGCGTTCTGTGATAGTGCTAAGAGAGGGAAATCTGTTCAATAGTCACTGTCCTTCAAGCTGGGATCTTCAGTTTATCTAAACAAATCTGTTTATGGTTCTTTTGCATTTGCCTTGACCATAAGTTGTCCCTGCCATGCTTTTATCTTCATAAACTATCTTTTGATAACCAGATCCCTATTGCTCCTTGGGGAGGCGGTCAGTGAAGTCTCTAGCTTCTGAAACGAGAAATAAGATGGGGGCAGAGGAAGCCTCAATAGAAAATGTGTGGAGACTTTCTCTGGATTTGGTGAATTCCTAAAAGGCCCCTCAAGGCTTTGAGGAAGGTGAGCTTTTTGTTAAATACTTAGGTCAAGGGAAACACTAAGACAGTATATATTTCAGTTATTTCACTAAACGGGCCCTAAATGATTCCCCTGTCTGAGCATCATGATTCACGTGGTCACCAGCCTTCTGCCCTCTCATGCTTCATGTAGGCACCAGTCCTGTGGTCTGTCTAGAGTGCAGGCAGGATGAGAGAGCGCTTGTTGTGTTAAAAATTGTAGGCATTCACCCTGGGGTGCAGGATTTTATCAACAGGCCGGTGAGGGGTTCATCGGGTGAAGCTTTTTTACTGAGCTGTCATTATTTTGTTTTTCAGAAGTCAATTTGTTGCTGCTTTGGGTCTCTGATTCCCTGTAACTGAAGGAAAACAACAAACCCTACAACATACTTTCATTTTCCTCTGAACTTGCCAGTAGGTCCTAGGAGACCCTGGTTATGAATATTCTGTTGTTTGATCTGTCACTTTCTCGGCATGCATGGTGACAGCCACGCTGTTTCCCAGCAGTTTGGTATGGCAATCTGGGTACCAAATGAGAGGAGGAGAGACTCAAAGATGCTTGATTAGATCCCAGAGTCCCTTAACTCCATAGCTGTAAATTTTTTCATCTGTCATTTCGACTTGACAAGTGTACGGCCTTCATGTTGCCATTTAGTCATGGTCCATGCTTTTGGTGACCTTGTCACTCTAAGTCCTTCTGTGGGTCTAAAGCAGGGATGAATTCCACTGAGAGAGCAGAGAAGGAAGCCTGTTATAAAGATTTCTTGGGCTTCTTGAATGGTTTTTTTTTGTTTGTTTGTTTGTTTTTTGCAGCATTTCACTTGTAGCATGTGTTGATGGGTAGGGGATGTAAAGGGGAGTTGAGGCTATTGTGCTGTGAAGATTGAGACTTCACATCAGGGTTTCTGTAGTCCAACCAGCACCAAATATGTCCATTCTGCACCATTTTTTGAAGAAGAAAGACATTTATTGTTTATAAAAGTGACTACTCTGTTGCATGCTGGCTAAGCTGCACAGCAAATCAAATCCGGTACCTGCTAAATCCAAACAAAAGGATAGCAATGGTTAAACTTTTGTGCCACTGACAGGAACTGGGGCAGCGTTTTCTGAGCAGATTTTTTTCCTTGTGCAGATCTTTTAAAATCCAGTCCAGAACTGGCCCAAGGCATGCCATTTTGTCTAAAGGTATTAGCATTTAGGGACTTACATAAAGAGAACAAGATTTCATACCTCTCCTTAATGCTATCGTTTGGGTGTAGACTTGCTCATTTTATAGCATTGCAACTAAAAGGCCTAGATATGTTTTAATTTGAAAGCACAGATTTTTGGAAAGCAAATTGAACTCTGTAATGAGGTATTAAATCTCCGGATTCTGTGTAGCTGTAATTTAAATGTGATTAGTTCTGCTTTGGACTATTTTACCACACTTTGTTTATGTGCAGACTATTTTTATTTTATTTTCTGTCCTATTTATACTTTATAATTTGAAGGTACACCATAAATATTGAGAGCTACCACCTATGTTGCATACAGGTGTTGCATGCTCTCTCTACAATCTCTGGTGAACTGTCAGTGTTCCAGCTCTAGTGACATAGTATCCCATCCTAACCCTCCAGCAAGGAGAATTGGGAGAGGCAGAGAGACCCGGGCAGGGTTGTTGATTTGCGCATGCCCGTTGATCTATGTTTTCTGCAGCAGTCACAGAAATCCATTACAGACATTCAGGGAATTGATTAAATTGTCACAAACAGCTTTACGGAGAGGGGTTTCTTGAAGCGCGGCTTATCAAGATGTCTGGTATCTCCACATGCGAGGCATAGCTGAAGGGAATGTCACTGTCACCAGAGTGTAGAACAGTAAATAAGGGGCAGGAGAGAGGAGGGCAGTCACATGGCTTCAGTGTGGCCTGGACTGATTGTGGAGGTGTAATGTCAGCTCCCTGTATCCAAATGGTGGCTCTTCTGTTCTTGGGGTTGTGAGGAGGCTGCTCAGCATGGTTCATGCTTACCTGAGATCTGAAACTGAGGAACTGTAAGTGTTATTTCCTCTCCATTCTGAGTGTGTCCTCGTCTTCTGCACCCCCTTTTCTGAACATCCTGTAAAAAGAGTTGGTCTCCTTTATTCATAGTTAGATTGTAAGCAGAAGAGGTCTGGCTCCTTAATGTACTCCCCATTTTTATACTTGAATGCATCATAAAGGGGAATATCTATAGAGCAGAATCAGTGCTCTTGCAGTACAAGTCATGCAGGGGGCACCAATTACTCCTTTGTCCTGGTCTCTTACCATTTTATACAATGGTTGGAACACAATAGGTCCCCAGAGTTCTCAGTACTTGAGAGAACCTTTTAAACCTCCTTTAATCCACCCCCCCCCCCGCTCCATTTGTTCCTAATTTTTCCATGAGAAACTAAGGGCACAGCTAAACTCCCTTTCAGAGAGCTTTCTGTCCCTATTTGCAAATTGGCAGAAGGATAAATGGGGGTGGGGAGGGAAAGAGTGTGTGTGTGTGTCAGTCATTCACCTTCAAAAATTCTAGCATTTGTAGCCACATTTAGATACTTAGCAGTACAGTATTTGCAAAAATGGAGTGATGAGTAAGAAGGTGTGGATGTGGGGCAAAATATTTAGAATTGGGTGAGTTATCTAAACAGGAAAGCTGAAGAATATGTTCTTTCTTTGTCCAGTTTCAACTGCAAAAACAGCTGATGCATTTAAAGCCAGCCTTCTGCACCTCCACAACCCCGTTTGCAGTTGCATTGAGAGTACTTGCTGCTTGAAGCAGGATTACGCTGCTGTGGCCGAGGGAAGGGGGTGGGGGGAAGAATTGTTTGGCCGTTGTGGGACCATGAATATGACACAATTGCGGTGGCTGAGGAAATATCATTGCACAGGCTGGAAGAGGCCCCAGAGGAGAGAGGCTGTGTGTAAATTATTCATGCTCGCTAGTGTGAAAGCAATAAAATAAAATTAAAATTGAAATATAAACATACATCATGCTACATTTGTGCAGAAGGCAGGGAGCTTGGCTGCTGCAGACTTGTGGCATTGTAGGGGATTGCGGAGGTTAAGCCAGGGAGACTGCAGCCTGGATTGTCACTTCCCAGAATAACAATTGGACCTGAAATAGCCCAGTGTGTGAATTCCTGGCAATCTTTTTACATTGAGCCTTTGGGGCCTGCAGCCCCTGCCCTGTGGGAGTTAGTGTTACCTGTTTTGGCTTTCATGGTTGCATTCAGGATACTTAGCCCCCATCTGGCTGCATATTTGCCCTGTATTCCCTGAAGGGAGATGACCTTAGTGTGCTGAACACGTGCTGGTACCAAGGCAGATGCAGGAAAGGGGATGTCCCTTGTCTGTACAGCTTTTTGTCTGGATTAGCCCTTTGCAAAGGGGAAAGGGGCCAATCTCTAGGACCAACCGGTGATCCGCTCTGCAGGGTGCTGCTTCAAGTTCCCCCTCATAGGAGCACACAGGTGCCTTCTTTAATTACTTAAGGGAAAGCAGTTGAAAAGCCGCACGATACAAATCCCTTAAGCCACTATTGATGGAGACACTGGGGAAAGCTTCTGCCCAGCCTGAAATCTGAAGCATGGGGCACCATCTGTGTTCTGGCAGCTCCTTGGCCAAATTACATTCCAAGCCTTTCTTTCCTGCACTGTTTTTCATTAAATGAATTGAGTTTGCTGGAAATTGTCTGGCCATAAATATTCCCTCCTGCTCAGTACAGTCAGGTTATTACTGCTCCCCAAGACAGTGCTTCGTTGCGGAGCAGAAGGTGGCCAGCACTCCTTATGAAATGAAAAACAAGAATGGGGAAAAAAAATCCCCTGGCTGAGGAACTGGGGCACCAGGGAGCTCTGCAGAGAACCTTTCTTCTCTCTGTTGCTTCACATTCAGGGCCATAAATATTTTAATGCTGTTAGTAACAAATGAGAGAAGAAAGGGGAGGAGCTCAGCCATACACTGTCTAATTTCGTGCATTTCTGCTGAGAAAGTGATAGAAATGTAAGCGGATGGCTTGGAAAGCATATGTGTGGGTGTGAAACAGCTTTAAAAATATATATCCTGGAAAATGGATCTAATTACATCATCCTCTGACTACAAAGCAGAATGGAAATCCAGTGCGAGTGCAAAACAAGACAAGAGTTCGTGGTTATCCAAGAGCCCAGCTAGTAGGGGCGCCATCTGCGTCTGAGCACCAGAAAAGGAGTAAGCACAACTCACTTGGGGTGATAAATTGATTTTTGTGAAGCTCTGCATTCCCCTGGTTTGCTGGCAATTTACAGAGAGGCATACGTGCTCCGGTGCTTCAGTGCTAGGGGCAGAAAACACTCTCTGTAAGGGGTATGGATAGCCTCATACATGACTCATATAGTTTGGCACGGTGAAAATCTGTCCACCTAAAATACAGTTGTATCTAGTCTCTTGCACAGCTGCATACAGTAATAAATGTGTATTTATAGTTCCACAGGTCAATTTTAATGCTGTTTTGGTAGCCCCAAAAATGGTACAAAATTTCCCCTGGTCTAGAGATGCTTCCTCTAAATGTCAAACAGTTATTGCTGTTTAGCCTCTTCCTTACTTCCCATCTGCTCAGCTCTTTCCTCCTCTGCATCCCCTGCAATGTACCACTCTCTTCTGAAGCTGCAGTAGCACAGATCATTTTCCAGTGCTGTAGACCTCTAGTCTTTAGTCACCAGAGGCTGTGTGTGGACACAGCCAAGCTTCTGTCTCTGATGTTCAGTTCTAACAGTTTAACTGTTATTAACTGTTACCATCCCACTCCTGGGAATCTAATAATTATTGTGACAACTGTTCAGGAGTAATAAATCACTTTTTAAGCATCTTTTGAAAATCATTTCCTTAACATGTGGATAAATTTATTCTCTTGGATGAACTGTAATCAAACTCAGACAAAATTAATAGCAGTCAGGTTTTCCCTGCAGGCTGTTGGTTGACCACACTACTTGATACACATCTATTTTTATTCTAGTCTGTTTTGTGTGGGCACATCTGCTTCAATGACCTGATTGCCAAGCAGGCCTTTTGGTTACTGACTGCATCCAGAGGGGTCAGCGAATTGCCCCTCACCCCCCAACTCCTGCCAACTAGTCAGTTAACTTTTGGTAGATGAGGACAGCTGGACAATGCTCCTCCTCATATCCGAGCTGTGCTCCTGTGCCAGCAGTGAACAGGCCTTGATTCTGGATGCTACCACTTGCTGTGCACAATCCGTTCCAAACCAGACATCTTGATTTAGGAATGTAAGATTTGACAGGTACGGTGTGGCACCAGGTTAGGCTTTTGTTCCTTTGAGGCCTTTTTTCAATTAGGAAATGTTGTCCTGAGGGGTTATTTGAATTAGTTACATGCTCACAGGCGATTGGATAATGGGGATCTAGAATCTTTCATCTCCGAGCTTTCAGGTCAAACCCTGCCTGGGTCTATAGTAACCAAAGTTTCTTACCATCTGACTGTTGGCCTCAATCAATTTCAGTAGACCAGCATTCCATTACCTTAGTTGCCACTAATTGGCAAATTTGTCGGCAGCCTCAGAGGACAGGAAAAGGATTAATTGGGGCCTGAGGTCTCAAATGCCCTCTTCAAGTTTCACCAGATCAAGGATGAGGGATACTGGCAGGGCTACATGGGGAGCTGGCACAGTATCTGCCTTTGCCTTATATATTCTAAGGGCAGATAGAGTAATTCATTCTCCAGGGTTTTCACCAAATACGCTCATGCATCTATACACCCCTGATATCAGCTGTGGGAGTTATAAAGTAGATATGCAAAGTATTAACCTGCTTTGGAAGGGGGAAAGTCTGGAGGGGCTGGAAGGGGGAAATTCCTCTGAGCTGGGCGCACTGACCGAGCCACTGGACTGATCATGGTGTCTGGAATTCTCTTGCAGTGCACTTGCCGCAAAGACATGGTGAAGATTTCCATGGATGTTTTTGTGAGGGTTCTACAACCAGAACGTTATGACTTATGGAAACAAGGGAAAGACGGTGCTGTTCTGGACCACATGAAACCCACAGCTCTGACCAGCCCAGAGCTGGATGCCTGGAATGAGACAAAGCCTGAGCTGAAAGCTAAGCTGCTCCGCAGGTAAGGAGGGGATACCATCCACTAGACGCTCATAGTTGTAGTGGCTAGAGTATTTGGGACTTCTCTGTATCTCTGAGGGATAGCTACCAACCCCTGCCTGCTGTGCAGTCTTGGCAGTACAGGCTCTCGTGCGGGGGTTACATTTTTAATTGCCCATCTCTAACAAGAAAAGTACATATGGGGCTCAAAATTCCTAGGGCTCATGGGTTCCCATTTATCTAGGCATTTGTACTGCATCAATCACTGTGATAGAAGAGCCCTAAAGCAGCTGGCTTGTGTGTAGGGCAAGTGTTGTCAAAAAGGTCCTGCTTGGGACATGTGATGGCTCCGTGAATTGATGTTTCCAGGGAGGAGTTTACAGGCAAGTGGGAAAAAAAGGGTTTACGCTCCTCTAACAACCCAGAGTCTGGTATCTTGTCCTCCGGTGGTAGCCAGTACCTGATATCTCTTAGGCCTGGTCCACACTAGGGGGTGTGTGTGTGTGTCGAACTAAGATATGCAACTTCAGCTACGTGAATAACGTAGCTGAAGTCGAAGTATCTTAGTTTGAACTTAAAAGCACTTACCCCGGGTCCAGACGCAGCAGGCAGGCTCCCCCGTCGACTCCGCTTACTCCTCACGCGGAGCTGGAGTTCCGGTGTCGACGGGGAGCGCTTCCGGGATCGATTTATCGCGTCTAGATGAGACGCGATAAATCGATCCCAGAAGATCGATTGCTACCCGCCGAATCAGGCGGGTAGTATAGACGTACCCTTAGACAAAGCCATATTAAACTCATAATTCACCTGGTCCACACTGCAGTGGTGCATATAGCTCATCAGTTATTGGTACAGTGTGAATGTGAACATAGACATACACGGGGAGAAATTGCTTCCTGACTTTTGCCGGCAACTTACGCTCTGAAGCATGAGATTTGATTACCTTATTTTAGCTTCTCTGAATTTGAGAGAGATTGTATTCTAATGTGTACATCCGGGGCTCAGGAGTCAGGACTCCTGGGTTCTGTTTCTAGCTCACTGTGACATTTTGGGCAAGTTACTTAACTTCTGTGCTTGGTTTTACACATGTGAAATAGTGCAATACTACTTTACCTCACAGGGTGAGGCTTAATGTTTGTGAAGGACCTTAGTTGAAGGACACTAGAGAAATTCAGAGAGCTATTAGTATTAAAATTGGCACATATAGATAGGCTTGGAAGGATTCAACTTTTATTGATCAGTGTTGGTAACCCTCGATTTCACCGTGCACACACAAACCAACAAAAAATATTTCCACTGATGACTATCAAAATCTACAGATAGGCAAAGTAAGAAGAATGTGGCTTAAGTTTGATTTAAGGATATTAACTTTATATATTTTGACATCATATGTTGGCAATTTGTGTGTTAATGGTTATAAAGCTTTAACTTTTTGAACCTCCATGCCGACGATCATTAAATAGTATCCTGAACCCACCAATCTCTCTCACACCTGAACATACAAAATTGATAAAATAGAAAAAATTGCTTAAAAATGAACATTGATATTATCTGTGAACATTATTTAAAAAAAAATTCTGCCGGGTGTATATCTCAAAACCCTTTTCCCCAATACAACCCCGATTCTTAGTTTTGCTTAGTATTTTCCCTTTGGACAGATGCCCACATCGCCACTGGCTCTCTTATAGTTTCATCAGAAGGGTGAAGGATTGAGCGGGTCATGGGAAGTGAGCTACTCTCCTTAGTCCAACCCTCTCTGTAAGGGTAGAAGCTCATTGTCAGGGTCGTGTGCTGTATCTGCCCATGCGGTACCTATTGCGGATGGAGGATTTCAGTCAGTCTGACACTTTTTAACCAAAACTAAATTAATGCAATGCAAAAATGTCTTCCCTAGCATATGGAGTAATTTTTAGCAATAAGAGACTGTCTTTGCCATCTGAGACTGTTTTGGTGACACAGGAATATTGTCCTGGATTTCACTCTCCCAGTTGATGAAACTGACACTATAAAATTGTCGTTTTAAAATTAGTACCCAGAATTTAAACCTTGTAAATACCGATCTAAAGTAAGTCAGAACTATTCCATGTCTTTTGGTTACATAACTCCTTTAAAAACTATAAATATTATGGAAACATATATTCTTTGTAAATATAAACTTGTGGGGCCCCCATCCTGAAAAACAAGATTCCATACAGTAAGTATGATAGCTCCATCTACCAGGGAGCAGGAGGAAAAAAGACTGTCAGCAACACAAAGTATATCTAGCTAGGCTCCTTCACATTTTCTTCAGTCTTCCCCCCCCCCCCCCCCCCCCCCCCCCCCCCCCCCCCCCCCCCTCTTCTGGAAGCATGGAGTCCTCTGCCTTTTGATGCTTTTGTGTCTAGTTTGGTTTCAGTATTTATCAAAAGAAAGTAGTAGAGGACGTGGAGAGAGGAAAATGACCTTTAAAGAATTTATGGAGAATTGTTTTGACACTGCATTCCCTACGAATGTTGCAGGCTCCCAATCCACAGGTGGATGACTCTAGGGTGACCAGATATCAAGTGTGAAAAATCGGGACGGGGTGGGAGGTAATAGGTACCTATATAAGAAAAAGCCCCAAAAATCGGGACTGTCCCTATAAAATCGGGACATCTGGTCACCCTAGATGACTCTCTCTCTTTCCCCCTTCCCTGCCATGCCCCCCTCAGGGCACAGTCTGGTCTCTTCTGTGGGATATGGTTAAAATGAATGAGTTGCTGAACCTCTGATACAGCCTGAGCAGCCAGTGGACAGCTCTGGAAGGCTTAGATGCCTCCAGATCCTCAGAGTGCAGTTCTGGACTCAAACCTCTCCTCCAAGCAAGCTGTTACTGGATCTTGGGTCCTGATCTACACATGGAGTTGTTCCTGATTAAGTCCTTAGCTGTCCCTCCCAGGGACTAAGGGCCCTGAGGAGCCAATACTCCTCTCATTTTCTTTGGGTAAGTCTAAGGTTTTTTTCTCAGACAAGGGTGTAACCTTCAGGCTTCCCTTTTATTTATCCAGTGGGAAAGTACTATGTTCAGGGAATCGAAGCCCTCTTTATTGAGTGGAGGCTTCAGCCCTATTCTTTCAGGCAACTGAGTTCCCATATTTCTGTTCTGCCCCTCTGTCCTTGCTTTCACTTTTCCCTCTGTATTTTCCTGCTCTCTGCTGCTCAGTCACCTATATCTGTGGGCTTGCTGGTGAGCTCTCAAGGGGCCTGCTTGCTACTGTGCTTCTCTTTTAGCTGCCATGTTTGTGTGGTTGCCTTTATTGCAGCACCCTGGAACCTTCCAGGGGTTCTTGATTCCTTTCCTACTGCCCTTTCACTCTTTGCTAACTATCTTTAAGGGCTTGTCTTCACTACCAGGGTAAGTCGACCTAAGTGATGCTATTCCAGCTATGTGAATAATGTAGCTGGAGTCGATGTAGCTTAGGTCGACTTACCCCGGTGTCTTCACCGCGCTGCGTCGACGGGAGACGCTCTCTGGTCAACTTTGCTTACTCTTCTCGGAGAGCTGGAGTACTGGGGTCGACCGGAGAGCACTCTGCAGTCAATTTAGCGGGTCTTCACCAGACCCGCTAAATTGATCTGGTAGTCAAGACCAGCCCTAAGTCTATAGTTTGTCCTTTTTATCTGTTTTTTTTTTTTTTTCCAGTCTACAAAAAAGAGGCAAGTTAACTTTCAGCTCTATCTGTGGCTTTCAGCAGCAACAGAAGACTCACCTATTCCCTTAATGGTGGTTATTACGTTTGTGGAAAGTGTGCCTAGTTAGCAAAGATCTAGTCTCTGTTTCTGACCTCCAGTTCAGCAACCCTGTCCCTTCTCATGCTTCGCTCAGTTGCTGACTCTAGTCCTTGTTGGCTGGCTTTATCCCCCAGGTTTTTTGTTGAGGGCCTGGTAGTGCTCCTTTTCCAGAAAGGGATTAATTTACCCTTACGTGGATCGCTTCCTCATCAGGGCATTTTCTGCCCATGAGCTTTGAGGAGTTGTTTTTTCCCATTGTAACCATAAACAGTATGGTACAAGTCTGCTGTCGGAAATAGAGCATGAGGTGTGCTTTTAGTGGAATTCTGCAATGTAAGGTTCCACAGGGACAAAAGCCAATATTTGAAGTGCCATCAAGTTGAGCGCAAGACCTTGCTTCACTTGGCCAGTTAAGGCGCTCAAATTTCTCTAGCTTTCACTTCCAATGGGAGCTAGGTGCCTAATCCGCTTAGGCCTTTTAAAAAAAAATTCTGCTAGGTATCTGCATCTTTAAGCACCTAAAATATAAATTATCCCTAGTTTCCAGAACTTTTATGTAAATTTAGGTCCTTGCCTCAGCAACTCCTGCATATGTGGGCTTCGTATTGTAGTTGGGATGAAGTGTATTGTGACATTATGTATAGCCTAGAAGCTGCCTTAATCTTGTCTGCTTCTGTTGGCAAAACAAGAGTTTAATAGTTCTAAAAGAATCATTATAAGACTTAATATGGCCTCCCTTTTGCCTGTTCATGAGCCTATTTCTAGAGCCATTGCTACCACTTGGGCAGAGGCATCTGATATAGTTGACTTGATTTATGGAAGGCTGTGATTCCGCAGCTGTGGAATCCACCCTTTGGCAGAGTACTATGCTCCAGAATCTAAGATTTCATTAAAAAAAAAATTTCTATCTCTCATGGTTGTAAAAATAACCTTAAAAATGTGAGCTGAATGCAAACCAATGTGGTGATGGCTGCATGAGTCTACAGACAGCCTGAAACAATAGCTCTGCAAGGGGTAAGCTGCTCTGTTCATCTCAATTGGGTGTTAACTCTGAAACCTAAAGATATGGTCACTTACATTTCATTTTCAGCTATGTACTACTGATTATTTTAGCATAAACATCAGCTAGTGTGCTTACTTCACAATCCCAAACTTCACTTTCACTCTCCCTCTGAAGCCAAAATAAGTAACACTTGGGTTCCTATACTCATTGCACTATATATTTTCCTATTTAATTTAATAAAACCCTCTGTCCTTAATGTAAATGAAGTAGGTACAGAATTTTCAGTTTTCTGCAAAATCTAGGAGACCTTGCCTCAGAATTTAGGTCCAATTTGCTGGTGAGTATACAGGGCTGCTGTTTTAGGTAGAGTCACTGTATGGTGCTCAGACCACCATCAATCCTCAGTGGTTAGATCTTTCCTTACTTTTTAAGGCTGATTTTGGTTGTCAGATAAAGCCTAAATTTTGTTCTCGCTGCTTATCACTTCTGCTTGCTGTATGGAATCTTGTTTTGTAGGATGGGAGAAGAGTGGGCATGCTACAAGGGAAAAATTACATACCAGTAATTGTTGTTTGTAGCCCCCCTTTTCTCCCATCTTCACTTCCTCCCGTCACTTATACTCAGTTGCTCTTGTACACACATGTATATGTCTCCTAATTCTGTTTGCTTTTAAATGATTTGAGGGAAAAGGAGTGGAACGTGGCTGTATAAATCTCCTGTGCTTTACAGTCTTTTTGACTTAGCTTCCTAGCAGGTGGCGCTCTAATGTTTTGCTCTACTGGAATCTTGTTTTGTAGGATGGGAGATGAAGAAGAGGACAACAAACAAAATTACCGGTATGTAATTTCCCTTTCCCTTTCCCTATTTGCCTGAGGTCCCCATTATGAAAAAGGAATAACATTTCTTCTGTCACTGCTATAAAGTAATACTGAACTCTTCAATAATGGACTGCTGGACAGAACAGAGCCCAATCCCAAGGCTCCATTGCTATGGGTATGAGCCCCAGCATAAATACATAGAGCGAGAGAATGGGTCTGACCGCTTTAGGGATGTTTGAACCACACCTTCTTGTTCTGCCCCATACTTTCTTTGGTGGGAGGAGATTAGCTGATAATTAGTCATTTGTTTCACTTCTCCATTCTCTAATCCCTGCGATAGGCATTTATGCTATGTTCATATAATCCAATTCTAGCCTCAACTGGACCGTATTATCTCCATGTTTGCTTCTCTAGAAGAGAAATAGCATGGCCTGAATTCCAAACATGCTCCTAACTTCCTACTGTTGAATGTATCCCTGGGTTTTTAAATCCTTTTTCCCAGTGTGGGAACAGCTTCTCATTTCACTCTATCAAATCCTTTCATAATTTTGAATATCCCTGTCAGGTCATTTAATGCCTATATGTCTGACTGAACTGAGCTCATTGTGATACTGGATTTTAGATGGTTGTCAATGTCAACTGTATTTGCCACACTGGATTTATATTCAGGATTCAGTTTAAAATAGCTTACAACTGTGAAGGTTTTTCAACAACCTGTGCAAGAAAGCAATCCTGCACTACCCTCTAGGACCTTGATTACCTTTTTTCGGTTTTGCCTGCTTTGCTTGTCACTTGAATAGATGAGTAATTGGAATGCTGTAATTAAGGCTGCTTTATCGGAAGAAGCTTTTCCTGTTCTGTTTTCTGACTCAGCCCTGTAGCTGTAGCATAGAGCCACATCCCAGAATCCCTTGAATGACTTTCTCTGTCCTTTTCTCCAAACTACCTCTGCTGCATCACCCGTGTTTACATCATTTCTCTCTGCAACCTAATTGCCATCTACTGCCATTAATCTGCCCTCACAAGTAACCCTATTCCTATTTTATTTTCCCTCTTTCGAAAACAGTCTCCCGTTTTTATTAAATCCGAAGATGTTATCCTGGGTTGGCTAGGTCTCTGTTGTTTCAGTAATACCAGTCTTAATCTTGAACACCTGTAGCTGTAAAATTAGCAGTTGAGTCATGTCTGATCCCAGTGGCATGGAGGGTATTCAGGTACTGTCTTGAGGCCTCCTTTGTTTTACCTTTGCTTGATTTCTTACTGGTGTGCATTTCCTTCTGTCAAGAGAGAGGCTTTCCAGAAGCTCTATTTGTCCCATTCTAGTTCTGGTCTGTCATTCTTGAATGTGCAGCTGATATACTGAAAAAACCTAGGCTAGTGAAGATGCTGCCCTGACATGGTATTTGCATAATGGTTAATTGATTGTGGCTAAAGCTAATTGGTCAACAGAGCGGGTTGCCAATAAACAGCAGCTGCATTCCAAAAAGTTTAATTGGATTAGAAGGTTTTATAAATGGGCTGCCAATAGGAGAAGCAAACGGGAACTGGAAGGAGAGTGGTTTCTCCCTTGGTCATGCTTTCTTTAAGAGGAGAAATCTTTATAAAGAGGAAATTGAATTACGATAGAGGTTTCATGTGCCCAGATAGAAGCCAAAAGAGAGAGAGAGAGAGAGAGAGAGTGTGTGTGTGTGTTCTCTTCTGCACATTCTCCTGATTTCCCTCTCCTACCCTTTCCTTTCCCCACAATGCTTTCTCTGCAATGTGCAGGCTAGTTCTGTCCCCTTGTCTAGTATTGTGCAATGCTAGAGCATTTCCGGAGATGGCTCCACTTCATCTGGAATGTATTAATCACAACAGACCTATAACTTGTTTTAAAGCCCTAGAACGAAGGGTTAGATTCATTTTAAAAACCAGTATCTGAGACCATCTTCTCTAGGAAGCCTGATGAGTGACTGATGCTTTAAAAACTTGCAGACCTAATAAATATGTCCATTATCTTAAATCCAGGCATTACTAGCACCTAGAAAAGCAAGAAAGAGATTGCTTGTAGTAATTGGAGCTTATCTCTGCTTTAATGTAGCTCTGTGTTGTCCTCCAGGACTCTTCCATTCCCTCTTGTCGCTTTGTTTTACTCCTGCCCCCAGCTTTCCTGCATATAATAATTGGCCTGTTACTTTAGTGAAAACTGAGTGGTGTGGGAAAATTCTCTGAATGCCCATTTTATATGAGGGTCTTAAAATACTTCAATTAGGATAATTTTACAGATAGTTGGCCTCTTAAATATTGCTGCATCTCAGAGCCCATCTTCCTAAAACAATTTCAGTCTCTTCCTTCTCCCATATAAGCTTCAGGAAAGGCAGCATGGTCTGGTAGTCAGAACTCTTGGGTTCGTTTCTCTGGACTGTGACTGAGTTACTGACCTTCAGCAGGGTCACTTAACCTCTGTGTGTACATTGGAAATGATGCTTGCTTCCCAGGTGTGTTGTGAATGTTAATATTGGTGTAGAGCACTTTATGAATGCTGACTGTTATTCCTTTCCCTCTTTCTCTTTGCTCCCCACACCCTTCTTTCTCTGTGTGAGCCTACTACTTAGCAGTGAAGCCCCTCAGTTAACCTGGGCTGTTGTAAAAGGTCCACCTACCTGTGTCCACTCTACTCATTGCTTCCCAGATTATTCCAAAATCGCTGTGATGCACTTTTCAAGCTGTTGAACACGTGTGTGTTGGTCCAGTGAGCTCACTTAGCCATATTCTCCATATGTTTACAACTCCTGGATTGAAATAATTCTGCTTGAACACGCCTGCTTCCCTCACCAGGGTGAAGTTCATCTTGTTCTGAGAGTTTGTCCAAACTCTTCCGTTTAAACTACTCCTTAAATCACATTGAAATAAATCTCTTTTCAAAAGAGGCAAATGCCACCTTTTTGGCTTTTTCATCCTTTCCAAATAGCTGATTATGGGGTTTGAAACTAAGTGCTCCACACTGTGAGCTCTCCAAAGCAGTAATGTTCACATGGAAAGATCACCTTAATTTCATGTGGTCATGTAGATTATCTGCCCATGGCTTCCTTTTACCCAGATTCAGAGTTTGACCGTTTCTGATATTGGAAATGTGTCCAGGTAGGTAACGTGGTCTCTTTCTTCTAGTAATGTCAACCCATCTACTTGTAACTCCAGAAATACAATTTCATCAGATGAGTGCTCTCTTTCTACCCCCCCCCCCCCCCCCCCCCATATCCATACAGCTTCAGGAGGGAGAAGAGCACTGTGAAACCTTTATTGCAGCCAATATGAGGTTAAAGCTTTACAACCTGTTGCAACCTTTGTGCCATACTTGTGAATAATAGGGGTAAAATACATCCTTTACCACAAATAGCCTCCAAAACTTGATTCTACTTAACCAACTACAGAAGATTTAACTTCTAACAGAATGTTGTTCATTTCTCTCCCTTCTGAGGAGGTGGTATGTTTTCAGGATCTTAGTGAAGAGAAAAGCTGTGATCCTTCTGAGTTCAGCTATATGTTCCACCTAATGTATGTCTTGCAGGTGTGAAGTTAACATCTATACTTAGAGGGCAACCATATGGTTAGAGTCTAGCAATTATAAATTACTGTGCATGCAAATCAACTTTCTTCTGTATTAATCATTCATTATTTCTCAGATTTTTTTTTCTTATATGATTTGTTGCCTCATTAAGAGCTCTGTTAACTTCATTCTACTCCGAATCTAATTAGCAGCTGAGTTTATGGACAGGCTCTGAGGATGTGAAGCTGGATTCCAGCTCCTGTAGAGTCTTGGGCAGATGAGTTGTCATAGATGGCATTGCGTTCCTCTGTAATGTGGTGGCAGATGCAATGGCATGGAATGGGGACACCATATGGAAGCTGCTACTTTTGAAAATCTCTGCATGCTAAAATGATGATGAAAGTCACAGCTCTCTGAATCAGTCTCTGCTGATAAAGGGTTTTGTTAGGCACAGACCCAGGATTCAGAGATCTATTTGAGATACTATTTAAAAACTAAATGAAATGTCTCCTAAACTGGAGAGACTCCCCGGTTTCATGTCCCCTAGCCGCTCAGGGTCACTATCTGCAATCTCCCCCCGCTTGGACTTCACCAACAGGCCATTTCACTCTCAGTAAGGATGTTGTCTCCACTAGGCCTTTAGTGTCAAATGGATGCTTGATATCTAATGTGCTTCTTTAGTTAGCCTTCCCCATCACCCTTGAGCCCTGTGAATTGTACTGCTACTGTATCAAGTTTCTCAAAAAGCCATAGACTGTCTATATTGACTTAGTGCCCTAAGCAGTCCATGCCTTGCTTTTTAAAAATTGGCAGCACTTTGTAGTGTCTGATAGCTGGATTGTGTTCCTTTTCAGAGTATCTTCAGATTTCTGTAGGGAGGCGGACAGACATTTAGAAAGAGACGAAAAGGTGGAGTGCAGGCAGAGAAGAAAATATGACACTTCCCTGCCTACTTCTATAGAAAGTTTGCAGGAAGTGGGCAAAAGGAGCTTAGATTAAAAATATGGTTTAAAATTAGTGCAACTACATAGCATCAGTTTACATTAATGGTGAAAACTTTCTTGGGGAACCTTAGGGACTCCTCGAATTAATGGTCTTTCATGGCTCCTGTGAATGGATCTTAGACGTTGTGCTGCGTCAGGCGTACCTGTTCAATTTTAGACGTCTGCTCTGTCCCTGCGGCTGTCATAGGCCATTGTTAGCCAGCCTGTGTTCTCCCTCCCAGGAAGGTTGTTTGATTTCTATACTGAGCCCTTTGCAAGACAGTAATCATTTATGAACTGAAGACTCTTTCTTTATGTGAAACATTATTTCTGCCCCTCCAGGTCTCACAGAAAAAGAAGTCAACCCAGAAGGCATAAAACAGAGGATCAGAAGTCTCTTGGGGAAGTCATAGCTATGGAGACTTCCCTGGAAGAAGTCAAACTGAAGGAGGAGCTGAAAAGAGGGCCAGACCTAGATGAAGAGGAGAGAAGTAAAGTGACCGAGGGGGGAGAAGGTAAAGGTCATGCTCACTGATGGGCACATTGTTTTTAAACAGAAGTGGAGCAAACTGTTTCTCCAGCATGCATCTGTAAATAAGTTATCTAGCGTTTATTCCTCCTGAAAAATCAGTGGAGTCTTTCCCTGTATTAAGTCTGTGCTTTCTGAGGTATACCTTCATTTACAGTAGCAATTGATTTTTCCCTGTAAAAATGCCATCCGAATGGCTTTCTTGGCAAGGCTTGGAAGTTTTGCCAAAGCTATTAGTTTTGTAAAAATATAATGACGAGTACTATTTTTTAAAATATTGCATAAAGGAATGACTCGATACACGTTTTGTCCCCTCCTGTGAGAAGGAATGTTTTGTACATTCTCGTGGGCATTCGTTTCCACCCCTACCTACCCCCACCCCCGGGAGGCTGCAAATAAAGCTGATCTTAAGATGTGTGAGATCCCCAGGTGCCACAGGAGTGAAGGTGGAAATTTGACTGAGCTTTTTTCCTCCAAACCATCTGGTAGAGGGGAGAGATTAGACTTATCTCTGAGTGGCTGAGCTAGCACAAGTCTTCGCTTCAGGAGAGGAAGTGTTGTCTAGTCTGATCAGGGAACTGGGAGTCAAGACAAGGGCTGCTTTCCCCAGCTCTGCCACTCAATCTCTAAGAGTGTTTTGGCAAGTCACTTAACCTTACTCTGGCTGCTTTTTATACATCTGTTCAGTGGAAGTGATATTTATTAACCTTGCAGGATTGTTGTGAGAAATGTTTTTGTAAAGTGCTTTAAAAGCCTTGGTTTAGAGGCACCATGTCAAGGAGAAAGTATATTGAAGGTTTGGCACAGTGTGTGTCCTGGCTTGCGGATGGTGAGTGATCTGTTTCTCTCTAGATCACATGATATGTATTGATGCTCACTGTTGAAGAACCAAGTTTTTTTTCTTAGAAATTTGTAGCTCTTCCCACTAGGGGCCCTTTCTATTGCCACTAAAGCTGTCCATCTCAGTGCTGTATTGATTGTGGCAGTCCATGCTGCTGGTAAGCTTTTCCTTCACCTGACTTTTGAGGAACTCTAAAGCACTTAACAAACATTAATGGATTCATCTTCGTATAGCGTATACCCCCTTATTATTCCCAATTCAATTTTGGGGAAACTGAGGAAGCAGAGGTTTTAAATGTCTTGGGGTGACAATGTCACACAGGAAGTCTGCGGAAGACCTGGAACTAGAACCCAGCTTCCTGATGTAGTCCCAGGATCTATCAACTAGACAGTGCTCCCTCCTGCTCCAAGGAAGGTAAGAAGATGTGGAATATTGGCATATGGGGAGAGAGCAGCACAGCATGAGTAGGTACTTCCTGTCACTCCATCCTGCAAATAAATGCCAGTAGTGCATTAAACTGTACACTTGGCTCATGTATGAGTTTAACACTTACCGCTTGTAATAAATGGCCTGAAAAAGCTGATGTCTCATGGGAGACTAGATATAGGTGTCAGGACAGATCTGAGATCCTTAGACTGGAAGAGAGGAGTGAAGAATGGCTGTGTTCTAGATGAGCAGATTTTTAAATCACACACTTAGCTCCGGTGTTGAAAACTGCTAGCTTAGAAGGGACAAACGCCATTTTCAGCACCATTGTAGAAAATTTGACAAGCAGCTAGTCTGTTTTCAGTGCCGTTTCAGGGGGACACTGTGCTGATAATGGTTGTCAGCAATGGGTCAGTGTCTTAGTGCAGTTTCTTAGGGCTTCTAAAGTTAAATACACCTGGTTTTGCCCATCTTCTTGCATGCCATGGTCTGCATTCTCATCCTCAAGCTTCATACAGATTTCAACTAAATCATTTGATTATCCTTTGTTTACTGTTGAAGTCTGTACGGAGTGCAGAAGAGAGCACCTGGCTGACCTGAGTGAGTAGTTGCATATTTTCCTCCCCTTTTTTCCTTATCTCCTCCCCATCCCTGCTTCCTCATTTTGCTTTGATTTTTAGTCTGGTTGTAAAGGGATTTTCCACTTATACCAGAAAAGAGGAGCGGAGCGGGAGGAGGAAGAGTGGGATTCTTCAGAGATCACTGGCAGCTTTCAAGAAATAAGTCTGTTTCATGTTGTTATTTTGGACTTCTTGAATATTAATAGCTATGGTTTTAAGGGTTTCTCACCCAGAAACTTGACAGTTTTTTCTCTTTGCCTTTTATGACTAAGCTTTATGTTAGTAATTTATCATTTCAGTATCAATGCTTTCAGAATTTCTTAGCAGATTTCCTTGACTAGAAGTTAAGGAGAGAGCCTTCCAGCTCTGCTCCTCCCTCTGAGTGAGTTAGAATGTAATGCATGTACCAACAGGTGCAGTCTACCATGCTGTGCATGTTATCAGTGCTGCAGGGCTGGGATGTAGACTCCTATGCTACACAGGAGGACTCTGTCTTTTGATGTGAAAAGAAGCAATGAGACAGCTAACTGTGAAGTGGTTATAGTGTATTTTATTGTGCACCACATTGCATTTAAAGATGACACAACTACATTAATCCTATTGCATGTTGCAATTGCAAACACACATACAATTACATGAAGTAATGCTTTGGTTAGAATGCACACAGACCAAAGGTAAGAAATTCAAGTTCATGCCAATGATTTGTTATTGCCATGTCCTTTGGTGCCTGTAATAATACATTTTTATATATGTTTATAAAATAACTGATTAGACAACCCTGCAGTACCTGAGCACTACAGTTCAGTCAAGAGCACAGTAGACATGTCATCTTGAATTCTTTTATTGTCAGGTAGGGCATTACTGAGCGCCACACTATTTTCTTCCAGCGTTGTTTGGGGAGGGGTAAATAAAGTTTCCAGGATACAGTAGTCCTATCATTATGTGATGCAAAATCACGTCTTGACACCACATCAAAATGTATTAAGGTAGAGTTGACCATCAAGATATTTCAGATCACTTTCTAGCATCCTTTGGGACAGACATCCCTGTCAGAATGAAAACTGTTCTTTAAAAGTCAAATTTCATGCTAGCTACCACCTGCTCCATAGAGAGTCAGCAGTGCTGCTTCATTTGACCACACATGGCTACAGGAAGGGACTTCCTTCCCCTAGGGTTGAGTTTGCCACTCTTGTATCACTTCCAGCTTCTGTTAGCTTGCAAGTTTGAGACCCAGCTGGGTTCCCCCACAAATAATTTGAAGGGTGTAAACATAAAGGATGGCGAGGAATGTTTTAGGGTGTGGAGTCCACACCAAGAAGTAATGAAATGAAGTTAAGAAAGTGAAAATGAAACTGACTGACTATACTGAGAAGAGAAAATGAAATAGTCTCCATGACTCCTAGAGCGTCTCTGTCACTGTGGGATAGTCTCCAAAGTGGACAGGTGAAAGCCCTGTCATTTGGAACACTTAAAATGATTTGGACAAAACACTAGAAATCACTTTATGGAGCAATGCACCATTACTAGAGGGATGCAGTGGAGAAAGACTTGCTAGGTTTCTCCCATCTCTAATTCCTATTGTGGTTCTATGATTGCTATGCTGCTAGATTGACGCATCTATCTTATAGTTCCTTAAATTGTATTGTCGACGACTTAAAAAGCATTCAACTACAGCTGTGACTGAATTGCTGCTGTTAATGTCTGTCTCCAGTCTTCTGTGCCAGTGCAGATATTTGAGCTTATAGGTGTTTCTTAGCAGCAGATGAAGTAAGTATTCTGCAAAGTTTTCAAAAGTGGATGCCTAAAGTTAAACTCCTCCATAAGTAGCCTGATTTTCCAGAAGTATTGAGCGTCTATTGAAATTGGCGTACATTTTCTACCTGCCTCCGCCCCAGCCAGCTCCCCTTCTTCCCCTCCAAAAATGAAACTACTATTGCATTTTTAAAGTTTTCATGTCTACTTGCTGTGCTATTTGGATCCATCTTCAGTGAATGAATAGCTACCCAGGGTCCCTACACTAATCCATCGTAATGAAAAGGTAGTGATTTAAAAATAAAGACCCCTTCTACATCTGTAAGCATTCCTGATTAACAGACTTCCCCTTCAAATCTCACTCTATTATTCCTGGATTCTGGTGTATCTTTCAGATATACCTGTAAACTACATCTTTTGTCTTAACATTTAAACTTTTAAACATAGGCCTGGATACCAGCTGCTATCAAATTAGCCTGTTTAGAAGTCTACAAAGCCAGTGAATGACTTTCATTTTGTTGCTTAGGTAGAGAATTCTCTGAGTGTATAGAGAGTAAATATGATCTGTTCTTGTGTGACTGAGGAGAAATCCAATTTGACTTTCATTCAATGTGTTTTTCTCTCTAAGGAAATCCAGTATTGCTTTCTGTGTGATACTACAAACCAGTTTATCTGAAGTGCTACTTACACAAATACAACAATAACTATTTGGGCTGGCCTTGTAGCTATTTTTATAAATTAGTGTAAATAAGACCCTCAGAACACACACTCCTGGGAAATGTCCAGATTTAGATGTCCACCTAAAAGACTTCAGCAGGGATTCTTACAGCTTCATCTTACTCTGGGTTTAATCATTTTTACAGAGTATCACATTATTCAATGGCAGCTTATCTGATTTTCTGCAGCGAGCTAAGCCTGGCCAGTGGGTTTTGCTCCTCTTTTTAATGGCAGATTCTGAGCTTGGGAGTTGGTTGGTAACCTTCATTATTAGGGTAACGTTCTCTCTCTTTCTCTGCTCCCACTTCCGGGTTGTGGTTTTCCCCCTCCCCTCACCATCCTATTAGTAGGGAGAGTGACCTTTTGCAACAGAGGCATCCAGTCCTAGCAGCTGTAGTTGAAAAACAATCTTTTATTAAACAAATTGCGGGCTGGCATAGTCTGTGGAACATCTATTATTTACTTCCTTTGAGTGGACTGATAACTTTATTCATGAAATGTTGGGAGGGGTGAGCATAGGGAACATAATTCACTGCAGATGTAATAAGGGAAACAGTCAAGACATCTTCCATCCTGACCCAGAGACGCTCACCAAGGCCCAGGAGGCATTTTAATCATGGCTGTTCTGGAATGCTCTGAAATCAAATTGGCCCAATCATTTTACAAGGTTATATTGGGAGGGAAGGTGGGGAGAGAGGAGAGAAGGTCTCTGTTTTATGGGTGGTCCCCGTCTCTGTAGAAAAATATTGGGGCATCTTATCTGCCCAAGGAATTTGTGTGCTGTCACATCTTTGTAAGAGAGATGTGACAGTATGCAGATAAAATGAATAGCGGCGCGTCGGGAGGGAGAGATGAAAGCAAACATTGAAAATGCCCAGGGCAGTAGCCAGTACTGAGATGGTGTTGGTAATAGACCTGGTTCAATGCTGTGTTTGATTAATGGTTTAAAGCCATCTTTCTAAGGACCTGGCACGAGAAGCCTTTCAGTGAAGTGATTTAGGTGGCTTGGTACGATGCCTCATTTCCCAGGGTTGCTGACTGCAATGGATATACGGTAATATTCAAATACCAGCAATGCTTTTACATGGAGGGAACAGTAACTGGGGATGGTTTTGAGGTGGGCCATGAAATGGGATATGGAAATCCTCCAAATATATTGTTCTGCGCAGAGTTTGTCAAAGGCAGAACTGTCCTTCCACCTCTGGACTTTGACCCTGTCAAACCGGAATCCTAAAATAGAGGCCTGGTTACATGTGACTTAATTGTGGGATTTTAGGGCCAAACAGCTGTATTTTCCAGCTTAGGTTTTGTCAAGGTGCCAAGAAGTGAGTGAGATGCTCAGATGTGTATTGCTTTGATTCATACACTTCCTTAAGTGGGAAGGATTTTCTGACATTGGTACATTGGCTTCTGCCAACTGTCACGTGCCCCACTGAATAGTAAGGCAAAGGAGAAACCCTGTGAAATAGCTAGTGAGGGAAGTCGGTAGAACTTACCTTCGCTTAATCTTCTATTCCAGTGCTGTAACCCAGTCAAGTTGGGTTCTAGGATTTCCGCCTAGGCCGGTGACTGGTCTTACGTTAATACAACATGCATGTGAACCTTGAAGCTCTCAGTCCAGTTTCTGATGGACAGGTGTCTTCTGTCCCAGTTGACGTTCACATTGGCAGTTCAGCAGGCAGGTCGAAGGTTGACTAAGCCACAGGCACAAAATGAGCTTCTGATTTCTAAAGCCAGTCCTTCGGCGTCAGAGCTGAGGGACAGCATGGTATATCCTGTGTGTCCAATGCCCGTGTGGCACCTGTTCCAAAGATGATGGGGTTTCTATTACCTGTCCTGTTAATCCAGTGCTTTTTGACCAACATTAAACTCATTTGTACAAGGGGGAGGGTGAAATAAAAGAATGTCCTGACATTTCAGCATGTGAAGTTGATTCTTGATTCTTGCCCATTTCTTTAACAGGAGACAGCAAGGTAAAGGGCCGTCCCCCAAAAGTAAAAGGTGAGAGAAAGAAGAAGCACCCTCACCATCAGCACCACCACCACCATCACAGTCATCACCTGCAGCCACCTCAGCTTCCTTTGCTGCAGCAGCAGCTACTACCACCACCTCCTCCACAGCCACAGCAGCAACTGGAAGAGGCACCAGCAGCACGGCCACTGATTCCTGTAGCAGCACCAGCATCAGCCACGGCAGAGAAGAGCTTACCCTCTGCTCCCCTCAACATTGTCCTGCCCTCAGAGGTGCCAAGCGAGGAGGATGACTTTAAGCCCCGACCCATCATTCCCATGCTTTATGTGGTTCCACGGACCAAAAAGGTGGTCTTTGAAAAGGAGCGCATATCCTGCCAGCAGGCCTTTGAGCAGTTTGCCACACAAAAAGGCCAGGTTTGGCGGGAGCAGGTGGTCCCTTTGGAGCTCACTGTGAAGGAGGAGGAGCGCGGAGAAGCAGAAAATGCGGATGTTGCCACTGAGGTCAGTGACTTACAGGTATGTGCTAGAAGGAGGGCTTTGTAGCACCTGCTGCTGATGTAAGTAACCATTGACTATCAGGAGACCAATAAATATTGCTTCCAGGGAAAGTCCTGGTGGGACAGTAGTGTGCATCATGGGATCTGAGCTAGAGTTCTGTAATGCTTTAGAGCAGTGGTTCTCAGCCAGGAGTACATGTACCTCTAGGGTTACACAGAGGTCTTCCAGGAGCTGTACATCACCTCATTTAGATATTTGCCTACTTTTACAGCAGGCGAATTGATATTCCAATTGATTTATTTCATAATTATATGGAAAAAATGAGAAAGTCAGCAATTTTTTAGTAATAGTGAGCTGTGACACTTCTATATTTTTAAGTCTGATTTTGTAAGCAACTAGTTCTTAAGTGAGGTGGAACTTGTGGGTACGTAGGACAAATCAGACTCCTGAAAGGGTACAATAGTTTGGAAAGGTTGAGAGCCGCTGCTTTGGAGAACTTACTTCCGGCCTTGTGGGTTCTCCCTCTTTTCCTCTCTAAATCTGACTCTGCTGTGTCTATTTGAGCTCTTAAGGACCATTCAACCACGTTATACAGTGGAACAAAACACAGTGTTCTGTTGTGCAGCGTTGTATCTTGTTCTCTTGTATAGTTACGCAATATACGGTGTCCCACTTGTGCCTTTAGAGTGTAAGCTTTTAAATGAGGGACTTGCATCTTGTGCAGAACCTCGTACACTTACAGGAACTTCCCTTGCATGTGGGATAGCTGCAAGAATTGATGTACCTAGATCCTCTGGAAGACTGATTGGTTCTTTAGAACTTTACCCCAGGAAGCTTTTGATTCAGCTTTGCGATGGCCTGTTGTGTGGTGGAAAGTGGTGCGCTGAACCTAAATCTAGGAAAAGGCCATAGTGATGCTAGCTGGAAGAGGGAAATCTGGGATCCTGGGATCCCGTTTGACTCAACGCTAAGTCTAGTCTGAACAGAAACTATAAGTGGTACAAAAGCCACCACCTTTCACCTTCAGCTTGCTTGGAAACTCTGCCTCTTTTTTTTTTTCCTGGATGAGGAGCTTGCCACAATGAACAATGCCACAGGCCTTGTCTACACTAGAGAAACCAATCAGTGGTATTTCAGTAGTTGGTTTCATCTCCAGTTGTTCAGCTGACCATTTGAGTATTTCTACGTTGGTAATGCTGCAGCAAGTTAAAGACCCCTACAGTTTTGCTGCTGTGCTGGTTGAGGTGCCATGCCCATCAGGAATGTATCTGAGTTCCCAGCCCTGCTGTCTGTCATCGTGCTATATTGGGTAACGTTTGCTAGGTATTGTGGCATGCCACTGAGGACCTAGGACAGTTGTGGGAGGGAGGGGTTAAACTCTCATAGTCTTTGGGAAACTCCAGTAATTGGCTGTGGGGTATTCCAGTATTTACCTTGTTGCCAGTATTATTTCCAAACTGCTTTTGGAACATGTAGGCTAGCGCAACCACTCTCAAGTGCGTCCCTCACCTGTGAAGAAAGGTTTATGCTAGAGTTTAGGAAAAACTACCGTGAGGCAGCAGAGGCAGCTGCTGAGATGCAGTGAATTGTTTTGCAAGACCTCATGCTAGGGTGACCAGACAGCAAATGTGAAAAATCGGGACGGGGTGGGGGGTAATGGGAGCCTATGTAAGAAAAGGACCCAAAAATCAGGACTGTGCCTATAAAATCGGGACATCTGGTCACCCTACCTCATGCTGAGTGTTGGAGATCAAAAGAATGGTACCAGGAGTCACCTGTCAACTTGGACTTTCAGAGTACATTTCTCTGATTTATTCCTGAATGAGTTTCCAATGGTGGGGAGAGATGCTTTGGGCTGTGTGCATGAGCACAAAGTGGTGGGACCAGAATGTGCTTGGGACGTCCAGCGGTGACTTCAGAATTTCAGGAAGAAAGACTTTCCTGGACCTCTGTGCTGAGCTCACCCTGACATTACAACACTAG
The DNA here is from genome assembly GCA_033296515.1 of Macrochelys suwanniensis. Lineage (NCBI taxonomy): Eukaryota > Metazoa > Chordata > Testudines > Chelydridae > Macrochelys > Macrochelys suwanniensis. Next base: position 8,332,664 of record CM065799.1, read on the forward strand.
AATGCTCATTTCTCCAGGCTGATGGAGGATTTCAGTGATAGCCGTGTGCAAGCTAGCTATTCCAATCAGCTACCAGTCAGTTAGGAATCAGTTTGGGGTCCATAAGTCCACTGTAGGCACTGTTGTGACAGAGGTGCACACGACCATGTACTGCAAGAGGCATGTGATCAGTGTGCAGGACGCTATAGCAAGTTTTGAACCGTTATTTCCTCAGTTGTACCAGTGCATTGATGAAACACAGTTGCTATCTCAGCAAAGCCTTAGAGTGCTTTAACAAGAAGAGGTAGCAACTCCTTTGTGATGCAGGTCATGGTATATCACTGTAGTCAGTTCATGCATATCTGTATTGGCTAGCCGGGGAAGGTCCTAGTGATTCTCAAACTCATCCATTTTCCACAAAGACCAAAAATTAGACCTCTGTTCCCCCCAGTTGTATTGACATTAGTAAAATGGCTCTCTCTAATGCTATTCTGCATATGTGCTTCCCTGGTTTATGAAAACACATCCTCAAGGGAGTGGAAAACTCAACTACACCCTGAGGAGATGGAGGATGTCAGTGATAGACTGAAGGCCACCTTGCAAGAACTGTCTGAACAAACTTCCTTATTATCTCTGCTTGTTGTTGTTGTTTTGCACAATATACCTGAAAGATATTTAAAGATGACTGGAATATACGGTCCTAGATGCTTGCATCAGGCCGTGCAGATGTGGAGGCAAGAGTTACTGTTAGCAGAGTCACCAACAGGAGGGCTGCTTGGATCAGGGATGCTCTGTGCACCTATTCTGAAAACAGGGCAAAGGACTACATTTCATTATCAGCATGTCGTGATCTCTGTATAATTTGCTATATGAAGATGATGATGATGAAGGGAATGTGTGTGCGCCCAGGGAGGATAGGGTAGGTTATTTTTATAGCCTCATAGATTTTAAGGCCAGAAGGGACCATCATGATCATCTAGTCTGATCTCCTGCACATCGCAGGCCACAGAACCTCACCCATCCATTCCTGTAATAGGCCTATAACCTCTGGCTAAGTTAATGAAGTCCTTAAGTTAAGTGAAATCTGTTATGCTAGTGATATACATTGCCTTCCCATTGCATTGCTGCATAGACAAATAAATTCTAAAATGGCCTTAATGTATATTCTGAAATGTAATAGTGTGTTAACTAGAGCAGATCTGATGCCCCAAGACAAACACATATAAACATCCAAACTTAAAATGCTTTGTGAGGTAAACCTGACAAGTTTTATTCATAGTTGTACGTAATACTGTTCGCAAATGTTCCCCTTGTCTTGAGTGAAAAGTCTCTGATACAGCTGGGATCATGAGGAGGGAAGAAGGGAGCCTCCCGATATGGGATATTTTCAGTGTTTTAAAATGCACTATATTGGGCAGGAACAGGGAGTCCTATAGCAAGAAGTCCTGGAGGACACATCCCTTACATAAGTCTGGTATGCCCCTCTGTAAATTCCTATATCTGTGAATGGTGAGAGAAGGATAGGGAATACAGGAGACAAATTCCTGCCTCATATACCAGTCCATGTGTAGATCATCATATGCTGGAGAAACAGAGCAAGGCCCACGAGTCACAACTTTTTCCCTTGCAGCTGGTAAACTTTTTCAGCAACTCCATCAGTTCAGCAGACATGTTTTCCTTGGTCTTTGGCTTTCTGTCTTAGGTTGGGATGGTGTTAGTTTGGTGACATCGCCCAGATTGGTGGACTGCTTGTCTATTAGTCACAGCTGCCAACAGTCAACCACTGTCAAAGGGTAAAGTGGTGAGAAAGCCAGTAACCATAGTAACCCTACACAGAGGCCTGGCAATACAACAGAATGTTGATGCCTGTCTCGCCCTTGCTTCCAGTTATAAAGTACAATCAATTGTACAGGCTGTCCCAAATGGTGAGCAGGTTGCCTGTTGCCCCTCCGTATTGGGCTGCTGTGTAACCCTGTCCAGGAGTGTTTTTGTGATGCGGTTTTGGGAGGCGGATGGGGAGGCGGGGGTAACTTTTTAATGACAAATACAGTAACAACCTTAACCTATTACAGGCTGCCCTATCCCTGGATGATATCACCTTGAGGAGGATTCCCAAAAGGCAGCGAAGGGAAATATTCAAGAGAGTTAGCGGCAAGCCGGAGAGATACGCTGCAGCTTTATTTTCCCGTATGGTTCCCCCTGATAAGCTGAGGGAATGGCGAGGCACTGTTAGCTATCGTGGGGGCAGAGGGAGATATGCTTTGCCATGCAATATGGTGGCCCGATTAAAACACCTTTTGTATAAGCGTTTCTCAGATATAGTGGCTGCAGACTGGAGGAAGATCAGGGCTAAAATCGACAAGTTGCTGGAGCTGTGATTGGCTGCGCGTGGTGCCTGCACCTCTGACTACTGTGTAGCATGGAATGCACTTCACTTTCATTCTTAATGCCATAATAAGGACAATGATGCTGCCTTTGAACCGCTAACCCCCTGTGCTGTAAATTTCAAAGCAGGCCGACTTGTGCTCTAATGTATGTGCCTTACACCAAAGAAAGCCGTCGAGACTGTGATTACCAGTGCATCATGTGTAGCTGCTGCCGGGTGGCAAGTGGGCCGGCAGATACAATAGGATGTAAATGCTTTGGCCACAGCCTGTGTGGTTTGTGCTGGAGAAATAAAATGCTTCTGTTTTTATGCTGCTTACGTTGTGGTCTCTTTGTACCTTTTTTTAATTTGGTTTTATTTTTTGCTGCTTGTCCTCTGGTTTGGGCGTGGCCGCATGGTATAGCTCTGCCACTTAACCTGCCATTTCCCCCTGGCCTGGTGCATCTGGCAGGAGCTGGGAGATTGTAGAGGTGGGATTGTGGGGGGGAAGGAGCGTATAATGAGGTGGGAATGATGGAGCAGTGGATGTGCGTGTTCTTGTGTAGCTATATCTACCCTTCCACAAATGCTAATGGTAGCAGCCATGTGAACCCCAAGCATGTTCCCCGAATATGTTCTTTGATTTTAAGCTGCTTAGAAGCTAGAGTTGTCATCTGGCAATGCCAGCATTACTCTGTATGGCCTTCACTGCCAAGGGGTCCTGGCTGACAAGGTCCAACTCATCTATCCCTCCCTACGTTTGGGTTTTCCTGCCTGTCATTTTCATCCTAGCTGATCCATCCTCCGGAGTTCCACTGCTGTCCACAGCAAAGTTGTGGTGGTGAGTCTTTGGCTGGAGATTTAGTATAAATCCTGTTTACTGGTTTGTTGTTGTTGTTTTTTTAAATACTGTATGTGGGCAACATCGGAGTGACTTCTATTATTCTTAGTTTTCCAGTCCTTTTGTCTCAAATCCTTCCCTTTCTCCTGCCATTGAGCATTTGAATGCTTGATGCCAGTGTGGCTAGCAGCTCAGACAAGCTCATACAGACCATGGCATTCCTGTGATATGTTCCCAGCTGGAAAGGGGCATGTTGATTGCCCCACTGTGAGGGGATAGTGTAAAGGTTTTCCAGGGACCAGGCAGTAGAACACCAAGGCATCATATTTCCGAACTCTCTTCCTCAACTTTGTAGTGGGAATATGATTGTCAGAGCCCTGTTAGCCAGAGATTTTCTCTGGGAACACCCCAGTACCATGATGATGTTGGGATCGTCTTTACTGGAGGGTCTTTACTACACTGCATGAGTGGAAATCAATGGAGATGGGACCAAAATGTCGGCTTTAACACCTGCTCACAATTGTGAGTGTAATGTAAGAAAAGTGGAATTTGTTTTGGATTGGACACCTTGACTCTCGAGCCCTTACCAAACGACCCTGTGCAAGTTGTTGCATTCATTCTTGAACTTCATGGCCTGTTGTTATTACTGTGGGACAAGACGATGACAACAACAACAACAATTGCAATCAGTTAGAGTTGAAATACTGTTCCAGAAGTCGCTTGCTCTGAAAATGACTTGTTATCAAACTCCAGGCAATGCTACGTGTATGGGTAGGTGGTTTCTCGAGAAGCTGATCCTTGAACAGTGGTGTGCAGAAAGATGACCAGAGAGGCCAGTTTTGCAGTGTCTGATGCACTAGGGGACAGCAGTGAGACACCTGCTGTAGTGGAATGGGTCCACTTGAGTGCTCAATCAGTTGTTAGCATTGATTGAGACTTGTTACAAACATTTTTTAGGGTAACTATCATCGATGCCCAGCAAACAATCCATTACAGCACATTTTTGTGTGGATGCAAGGGCACTTTCCACCAATTGAAAGACATTGCAGTCTATCATTTTTCTCTAGTGTAGACAAGGCCTTCCTTGGTCACCTCCAGAATAGGTGACTGAAACTCAATATATCTGGGATTGAATGTGGATACAATGCAGATGTCCCAGTTTGTGCAGAATGCAGCTCCCTAGCTCCTCAGTGGAGTGGGTCACCACAAGCCCATCTGGGGTGTAACCACTTCAGAGGCTCACTGCAAGACCTTAACTCTTCGACAAAGCACTTTCATTACATCCAGCATGATGATGATGGGGGGGGTGTGTGTGCATGCAAAGCTACCTTATCCAGGGAGTGGAGAAGAGCAGAAAATTCCTTTGTAGATTTCAAGGATCTATACCTTCAGATTTCATTTGCCTTAGATATTGTGGTGAAGGGCACTATGAAACTCCCTGAGCTAGATAAGAATTTCACCCAAGGCAAGAATTTTTACCCCGAGGTTTCCAGCTGAAATGCAGGCAGCATGTTACATGACTGATCAGACCTTTCAGAGACTAGTGAAATTGGCAAACTCCATCTGACTTTGAGGCTATTCTGGGTAGAGGCAAATGTTGTCATTTACCTTTACTTGGCATGATCTTATGGGAGGGTGTTGGCCTTCTCTACCAGAATTACCTGTGGGGAGGTCCTTGGTGATCCTACCCAAAGGCAATGATGATTTTCTTGTGTGGGTTAAAGGCCCCATCCTGGGGAATTAGCTTGAGTTGGCCTCTGTTGCTTCCCCGCTCCCCTAAATTCTGGGATTCCCACGTAACATGCTCTGGTTTGTTTCAGGCCACTTCTGCTTTTTCAAAAATGAAGATGGAGATAAAGAAAAGTCGCCGTCACCCACTGGGCAAACCACCAACCCGCTCCCCATTGTCTGTGGTTAAACAGGAGGCTTCAAGTGATGAGGGTGAGTGCAAATGACTGTCCAGAATACTGATATGCTGGGGCTAATTGCTTAGACAGACAGTGGCTTGTCAAGCCCAGAAAAATTGTTGGGGTGGTCATTAATGGAACACCGTGGCATGAGATTCTTCTGCATTTTGCTTACTTGGTGGAGGCCTCTATGGACTCGGAAGGAAGTGTTGCTGAACACTAAACCCAGCTCTAGTTTGTTTTTCTGACTTTCTGGGTGAGACCTGTTAGCTATAGGAGATGTGGGGGAAAACATCATGGGGAAATTTTGGAGAATGCTCTGGGCAATGAGTGATTAAATTCCTGTTTGGAGACAGGCTTGCGGGTGCAGTGGAGAGGGAGGGAGGGCAAGTTCTGTGGTCTTACTCAAATGGCTACATCAGTTGGCAGATCAGGACTTCAAAATACCTGCCTACAAGATCACTTTCAGATGGTCAAGCTGTACTTGACACTTCTGTCCAAAGGAGGTTTCTATGTTCCCTGGAAGTGCCTTCTGTTCACAGCTGTCCTTGCTGCACTGCTAGGCACAGGTAATGCAGTTTGGAGTCTTAGGCTATGTCAACACTACAAGCTAGGGTGTAATTCCCTTGTCCCCATGTACACATACTCATGGGTATGTATTTGGCACAAATAAGCCATGTCTCCTCTGCCGCTACCAATGCTCTACAGCTACACTGGTATTAATGCAAGGCATAGTATACCGATTGTGTTATTCATTTTCCGATTTAATTCAGTGGAGACCACTCTTTCAAACAAACAACTTGGTTTGATGAGAGCTAGAGCTTGTATGTGTACGCAAGCAGGGAAATCATGCCCCTAGTTCATAGTGTAGGCGTATCCCTAGCCCGGGGGAAAACACTGCATTTGGGGGTAGTGCTCCTGGCATGAACCTGTGTTCTCCATTATCCTCTTATAGAATGAATGGAATTAGGTGATGAGACAGTCAAAGGCTGAGGTCCGCTTTGGCAAACTGGGACCTAGATTTTACTGCAGGGCCCCTTGGTTCCTGTAGTCCTGCAGTGCAGCAGGCTGGAAATCTTGCAGCAGATTCAGAAGTGTTTGTTTTAAAGAGTGGTCTCCACTGAATTAAATCAGAAAATGAATAATACAATTGATATACTATGCCTTGTATTAATTGTAATGTTAAATTAATATTTTACTGTCTGATCGTTTATCTGCATGCCCCATGTACTTGAATATGTAGAAGTTAGAAATATCCAGCAAATTAGCTGGATGTTTTTGCTAAAACCATCAGCAGAAAAGTAGTGAGCAGTCCTTGTATGTTACTAGGCTTCAGAGTTAATGTAGCACCGAGATGTATGGGAGACTCCCCACTGCTCAGAGATATTGCTTTGGGCTGTTTGCAGACTTGGGGAACACTACCTTACTTTATACTTAGTGTATGCATGGAAAGTTTTCATGGCACTTGTAGACTAACACTATTTTAAAATGAATGCTTAGAAACTGGACCGCAAAACTGAGGCAAAGATTGGATTTCACAGCTGCAGAATCACAGACCACCTAGGGCCCCAGTCAAAAGTTTGTGAAAGCAAAGAATTGACAGAAATTAATCAGCTGCCTGTCAGACCTGTACCAGAAGCAGATGAAGGTTGCTCAGTAGATTGCAGTTGATGAAAGGGGGTTGGGGGAATAGTTGCAGAAAAATGTAGAGTAGAACCCAGGCTGAGCTTGCCTCTTGGGCAAGATTTAAATCTATAAGGGGGTAAGGAGTGCACCCTGTGATGGTAGTTGAGAACAGAGTTGCCACTCACAGATGGAGACTGGGTGATGCTCAGACCCCTCTTAGGAGGTGGCCTGACCAAACAAATCATCACGCAGTTTCCTGACAGACAAAACTACCGCCTGGAGGGCAGGGGATTACTATAGATCTGTATTGCACACCTTGAACTTGGTTTAATTAGGGAAGGCTGCATGATCTAATGCATGGACCCTGGGACTGGGAGTCAGGAGGTCAGGAAACTTGGGTTCTCTTCTCTCCTACTGACCTGTCATGTGAGCTTGGCCCAGTCACTCTCCCTCTGTGCTTCAGTTTCCCCATCTGTAAAATGGAGATAATGATAGCTGGTTTTGTAATGTGCTTTGGCACCTGTGAATGAAAAGTGCTATAGAAGAGCTAACTGATGGTGTTTGTTCTTTAACTTCTCCTAAGTGTCACTGGAGTGTTTATTTTACACCCTCTTGCTGCATTTCGTCCGTACTGAAGACACTTCCCATTACTCATTTTACTCTAGAAATGTTTCCGTTTTCCGGGGAGGAGGATGTGAGTGACCCAGAGGCTTTGAAGTCTTTACTTTCCCTGCAGTGGAAGACTAAAGCACATAACTTCCCAGCTGAGCGAAAATTCAATGCAGCTGCTGCCCTGAGCGAGCCCTACTGTGCTGTCTGTACCCTCTTCTACCCTTATAACCAGGTAATTTCGGATACTGTTGCGGGTGGGTGGGTCAGTGGAGGGTATTGCGAAGTGGGTATTTTAGTCACATTAGTGTGGGTTTGTTTTTGTGGTGTCGGTGTGATGATCTAGGCTTTTATTGTAAATTGATAAGTCAGAGCCCCAGGTTTGTGTGCCATAGAGATGTATCTGGAAATAGCAGAGACAGTGGGAAAAGCCTGTTGGCTTTTCATCTTTCCTTGCATTAATTTTTAATTTTACTTAAGTAAAACAGAAATTCCATGGCAAGGGAGTATGCCGTTAACCTCAGATTGTCTTGTGTTGAGCTCTGCCACAGAATTTTTGTGTGACCTTCAGTACCTCACTTAATCTCTCTGCCTCAGTTACCTTATCTGCAAATGGGAATACTGCCCACCTCAGAGGGATGGTGTGAGAACTGATGTGCAAAGCTCTTTGAGATCCTCTGATGGGGAACACGATAAGTGCAAATTATTATTCTTATTAATGTTGTCTACACAAGGCCACCCAGACTGTGCAAAACTTGGGCTTCTCCTAAAAACTGGTGGACCACATGCTTTTTCTCCTCTTCATCAACCGACACTCAGAGCTTGACAGCTTCTCAAGCTGAGTAGGTGCAGGTCAGAGGTCCCTAAAGAGAAAGCAGTCTCTGCTCTCTGTGGGTACATCTATACTGAAATTAAACCCAAAACAAAACAAAAAAAACCCCAACCCACAACAGTGAGTCTCAAAGCCTGCGTGAACTGACTTGGGCTTGAGGGACTTGCACAGCAGTGTCAAAAAGAGCAGTGTGGACATTCCTCTGAGCCAACCCTCCTTGCTGGGTTTCTGAGCCTAAGCTCCTGCCCAAGTGGGAATGTCTACACTACTATTTTCAGCCCCATAGCATGAGCCTGAGTCAGTTTGACATTTGATAGCCTTCAGTTTGACTCAGGCTCTGAGATTTGCAGCTGCAGGGTTTTTGTGTGTTGCAGTGTAGACGTACCCTGAGACACTCTGCCTGATCGAAAGAGGATTCTACCTGGATCTGTTTTTACGCTCTCCGGGTTGTTTGAAATTTGAGGGTGGATTTACAAAATGCTGACCAAGAGTAATGTCAGGTCCTTCCGTGGTTTTGTCCCTACCTAGAAGAGGCCAACCTCAGTGCTACTGAATTGCGAACATACACTACAGTATCCCTCCTTTCCCAGGCTAATACAGGCAGCTGTAACGTTTTAGTTACGCAAGCAAGAGCAATGGTGTTGGTCTCGATTTTATAAATTAATGCATTGGAGCCTGGGCTTAGTGTAATGCAGGAGGCACTGTACAAGGCAGCAGAAAGGAGATATGCATATGTAAATCTTTGTGGTGTGTAATTTGTGTTAATTTTCTAATCATTTGAGTAAATCAGAGATAATACCCAGAAAGGTTTTCTGGGCACGTCCAGTCTTCCTCGCTTGCCATAAGAGGCTGCTGGGATTTAAAGTTCTGGGAACTTCAGTTTAAGATGCAGATTTTCTTGGCAGTCATTGCCAAGCAAAACATTGGGAACCAAATCTAACCCTGCCCCACCTAGCAAATGTATATTATAAATCAGACCACACAGGACGGGAGGCATCCAAAATTCGTAAAGCCTCTCAACTCTAAAGATGGTAAATTCTTCTGTGCATTGCGTACATAGTGATGATAACGTAGCTGTGTATGGTGTAAACACCAAAGCTGCACATTTCAAGGGGATTGGAAAAATAAGATGCAACACACTGACACATTTGGGTCCTGTAATGATTTACAGGAGCAGACATTAATACATACAGTGCTGCTGCACTTGCATATGCATCAAATTGGTACTCAGCGTGAGGTAGCCTTGTAGCACAGGTAGCCCTGTAGTTGTGTGTGTGTGTGTGTGTGTGTGTGTGTATGCAGCCGTGTGTAATTACCCCCACACCTCCTCTAGGTGTAGAGACAAAATCATATGGAGACAGAGGTTTTTTTATCAGTTTAAATATGCTTGTTCCAATCCTATCCCCCAGTTACTAGTTTGATGGCCTTCTATTTTCTCGCATCCAGTTCCACTAAGATATCGCTTTCTAGAGATGTACTGAATCTCTTCCCTCTCTATTTTAAAACACTGGGAATAAAAATCCTAGTGGGCCTCTTGCTGTCCCAGCAGATCTGGGTGAATTTTAAAAAAAATATGTATGATTAGTGCAGTGTTTTTGTTCAAATGTGCTTTAGCCCCATTCACATCTGTGTGTGTTGCTTTCCCTTAGCGTTCAAGCAGTTGAGTTTTGTTGGCAAAAACGTTCATGGGAAGCAAATTTCAAAATAGTGTTTTGGAAACTGGTATTTAAAATCACCCATGCAAATCTTTGCACCAGAAATCCTAGCACACTCATCCAGTCAGGGAACAGAAACATACAATGCTATTCGTCTCACCACTTGCATCTAAGCACTGCATCCAGGCTTCTGAATATTCACAAGCAAAAAGTAAGATTAGAGTAAAAATTCATCCATTGAATTTGAACATCAGCTTTCAGGAATTTTCAATTTGCTTCCAAATATTTCATGAGCAGGAAGGCAAAATTTGTTAGATATGTAATTTGCTCAACTCTGTCCCGCGTTGTCCCTGCATAATTAGGACACATGGAGCCAGACACAGCTCTGTGTTCACTTGGGGCATGCATGTTTTTTTTTTTTTTTTTAAATCCTTGATTTATTCTGCAGACAGGAAATAAAGTCTCTCTCCAGGACTGCATGATGCTGCTGTATAATGGATTGTGAGGAGACTTGGGTGCAGCTGGGTTGCTTAATCTATTGTTTTTAACTCTGGTTTACTACCAGAAACCTTTAAATGTCCTTCTGAAGAAATTCTTGCTGAAAGAACAGGAGAGGCTGCCAAGGGGGGGGGAGGGATAGCTCAGTGGTTTGAGCATTGGCCTGCTAAACCCAGAGTTGTGAGCTCAATCCTTGAGGGGGCCATTTGGGGATATGGGGCAAAAATTGGGGATTGGTCCTGTTTTGAGCAGGGGGTTAGACCTCCTAAGGTCCCTTCCAACCCTGATATTCTATGATTCTATGATAAGGGGGAGGGGAGATCTTGCTTATTCTGTTGAGATGATCTTCTTCTGTTGAGATGATCTTCTTCTGCAGCATTTGGGGATTTGATCTTGTTTTGTAAAAGTATAAACACAAAGATAGTGAATGCTGCTCATTATTCTAATGTTTCCCTGAGCTTTCAAACCAAACGACAAATCCCAGGGCACATCTTGTTGGAACGGAGGGGAGCAACAAGATTCTTGTCATGTGTGCTAGGAGTTGGGATAAGAGCACTTGTTGCATGGTTGCAGACAGCATGAGCTAATGAGGATTGATTTTTCACAAGGGCAATATTCTTTGAATTTTAGAACATTTGGTGAATGGGCAAAGTGGAGACTCTGTGTACCACTGTTTTCTTTTCCTTCTTAAGTCCTTACAGATGGATAAAGAGGCTGTCCAGGTCTCCACAGGGGAGAGCTCCTCCTTGCTCCAGCTTTCAAAGTGTGGACAGAAGACAAAGCCTTTGATCCCTGAGATGTGCTTTACCTCAGGTGGTGAAAACACAGAGCCCCTTCCTTCAAACTCATACATTGGAGAAGATGGTACCAGCCTCCTGATATCCTGTGCCAAGTGCTGCCTGCAGGTTCATGCTAGTGAGTGTTCCTCCATCCCCACTAAGGGCTCTGGGCATTCAGACACTTGTAAGCTTCTTTACACCTATGCTCTCTGCATTTGGACACTTTCCGGGCATGCTTGCAGTTCCTGCCACACTCCCTTTCTCTGGTTCCTATACTAATATGCATATACATTTCCTCTTCATTGTGTTCTCAGGTCTGTTGTGGCTGTGACCATCCTTGCATATTTCTGTACATCTGCTTTCTGTTCTTCTTCTGCTCCCCCTGGAACTATTTTCTCTGGTCAGAGGGAAGGAGGGGGGTGAATAAGGGAGAGATCAGGTCCTGCCTGATGGAAACTCCCTTCTAATACAGGCATCTTCCATATAAACTCCCATTGTGCAGGCTCCCTCCCTAAACCACGCTGGTGAGTCTGGGGCATATGGAAGCCAGGCGAATACAGCAGTGCCACCTTAGACATGTAAGTCAGGTGGGGGACACTAAGTAAAAATCCTTAGCTTGTGTGATCAGCCATGGTACTGATTTAAAGTTGCTCACAGGGAAACACCTGAGGAAGATAAAACAGGTACCTTCACCTCAGTGAGTCTGCCTCCATTTCTAAAGTTGATTGGGAATGTCCCCAAGGGCAGTATTCAATAGCGGCTGAAACTACAGCAGATCAGCCCCTAAAATGTTTTCCGCTATAGATTGGGCTCCCATTGAGATACTATCTTTTAAAGGAAAGTCCATTATTTTATTGGGCACTTTTCTCCTTCTGACACATCTATTACAGACTGGCCTTCTCAAAGCCTGCATGAACAGAATGGTCATTTGGGTTCCCGAGGGTCTCATGAGGACAAAGAAATTCTTAAATGTCTCTCCCAAAACTTGTGCCTGCCATTGACGTACTCTCTTGAAACAGGATGTTGCATCCTTTTGCTGTGGTGGGAAATAGAATACTGAAATCTCCTTTCAGCAATTAAGACGACAGAGCATCATTCTCTGAGATCTTTTGAAATGAAAAGTATAAAACCACCTCATTGAACCAGCAGCGAGTGGAGCCATGGCTCATTACATATCTCCTTCTTTCTCACTGGCACCGTGTAATGTAATGACTCCTGGCCAGTTTTACACTTGCGCTTCCGTAAGAGAATCCTCTGAGAGAAACGGGCCATCTTTGTTGAATGATTGCACAGCTGGGGCAGACAATGAGCCTTTTGCTGGGGTTAAAAAGAGTACAGGTGCCAGCAATTCCAGGTGAGTTACATGGGGAGTAGAATGGAAGAAAAGGGAACACAATTCTTAATGCACTTTTTATCTCCCATGCTATTACTACAGAGAGTGTGCAGCGTGAATATACCAACTGTACATCGTATTCATGGGGGATTCAGGTTGGAACTACTTCTAACTAGTTTTGCACTTACATGTGGTTACTTGTGATAATGCCCTGTTAGAAATGAGGAAAGTCCAGAGAAAGACATTTTTGAACAGATCCTGTTTCTGGAGGTATCTTAGTTTCTTTCTGCCTGCTGTTTTACCTGTTTTGGCCTTTGTCAGTGCAAGGAGTCTGATCCTATGGGTATGTAAATTACCATTTATGTATGTCATACCTTGGAAACCAGAAATTACAAAGTAAGCCACTTACAATCCTCTCACTTGTTCAAATGTTGGCCTACTAGGTGAACCAGTTATCAAGGCCTTATGAGAGAGGGTAGTTAATACCATCATTTCTGTGAGCTTCTGTTCTTGGGAGAACCTGGGCTTATGGAATAGTTTCTGAGATGCATTTTCATAGTGTCTGTGTTGCTGTTTGTGGCAATGTTAGTTTATCGCAGAAGTTATATACTTCTGTTTCTTTAGAGTGGCAAGGTGGGTGAAGTAATATCTTTTATTGGAAAGGTCCCAGACCTGAAGAAGAGCTCAGTGTAATTTGAAAGCTTGTCTCTTTCACCAACAGAAGTTGGTTCAATAAAAGATATTACCTCACCCATGTTCTCTCTAATATCCTGGGAACAACACAGCTCCAACAACTCTACAAACCACTACATGTTTCTTTGATTATTATGCCCAAGAGAGGATTTCTGATGACAGCTGGTTGAAGGTGCTGGTCTGCGTTAGGAGTATTGTAGATTCTACAGCATCTAGTTAAGATTTGCACTAGTATTAGGCGGTGTGGTAGATTACTCTTCTGCTGTTTGACCTTGGCAGATGGAAAGAATTATTTGACTTGTATCTGTGAAATTTGCTTTTATGGTCTCAGCTTTATCGACAAGCACAGTTGAGCACAAATGTCTCTTGTGGAGAATTAGAATAAGAATAAAGGATGAACTTCTCTTGCATCCACGAGACTGTCACTTCGGCTCATAATGTGTAGTAAGTTGACATAGGGTGAGTGCACCCATGATAGAGATGGCTCTCTCATCTTGGAGATAGTGATCACTGGAGAGTTGTCTTTATCCGGTACATGCATACATCTCCAGTAGAAAGGCATGCAAGAACAATGTTAGCAAGCCAAATTCTGATTTGGAGAGAGTGATGTGTATATGAATAAAGCAAAGTTAATCTGCAGTCATAGACAGAGCCTGGTGCATTCTGCTAATCAGATTTAGCTGTGCTGGACCCATGAGGCTTGGGTTTAGCTGCTTCACTCTAGTCTAAGGTTGCAGATGCCTCCCTGTCTCCTTGTCACTGTCTGCTTGCACTTGTAGATTCCAGTATCCATTTGACTTTGGTGTGGTGAGACCAGTTTGCTCACTCTGTAGAATGGAGCTACAGCATCGGGGGTTATTGAAGCTGGGCTGGCTGGGTGCTGTAAAGCTGCTCAGCAGGCCACTTATTATAGTCCTATTTGGAGGAGTCTGACCCAGCTGTGATAGGCTGTGACAATGGGATGGATGCTAGGAAACCTCGGCCAAGGTTTCTAAGCCCTTGAGGTGCTGACGCAACCTATTGAGGGGAGAGAGTAGTTACTTAGCTTGTTTGCTAGCCTCGTTGCATTAACTATCGATTCTGGGCTTCAATCAGTCTTGTTCCCCTCAGCACACACTTCTTCCCCTCTCTCTTGCATAGCTATCTCTGGGAACTGAAAGCCTCCTATTTCATTTCAAAGAATGAGATTTTGCCTCTTAGCTACATTCAGAAGAACGCTGGCTCCTGAGGAACAGACAGCAGCACTCAAAGGTTAAAATTTAGTCTGAGCAGCTCTAGTCTGGCTGGTTTGCTCTTAATAAGCAAGATTTAATTTATTTTCTGAAAACAAACTTGAATATCAAATATGTTTCTCAGCGTAGTTTCTCCTTTGGGCTCCTCTTTTTTCATTCTTTACTTTGTGTCTCTCCCTCTCTCATCTGAGAGCTGTGTTATTTCAGAAGATTCCCCCCTCAAGTCCAGAGGTTCCCCGACCTGTAGTTTAGAAACAAGACATCTGTGCTGAAATTTCACAGTCTGTTCCACACAGGTTTGGGCTCCACAGATATTTCACTTAAGGACATGAGTTTCTATTTTAAGCCAACTTCCTAATCAGTTTTCCAAACTCCCATCACCTCTTTTGCCAGGTCTGGACTAGATCTGCTTTCGTGACCTGTCATGTGATGGAAAGGAACAGGAGGCAACCATGGGTGTATATTATTGACTCTTTTCTGAGGTTGTTTGTCTGGGTTAGGTAACTGCTTGTTACGGAGGTGGGTACTGTGTCGACCTCACTAATAGCTGAATATTTACCTTTAGTTTACCCATAGAATCATAGAATATCAGGGTTGGAAGGGACTTCAGGAGGTCATCTAGTCCAACCCCCTGCTCAAAGCAGGACCAATCCCCAACTAAATCATCCCAGACAGGGCTTTGTCAAGCCTGACCTTAAAAACCTCTAAGGAAGGAGATTCCACCATCTCCCTAGGTAACCCATTCCAGTGCTTCACCACCCTCCTAGTGAAATTTTTTTTCCTAATATCCAACCTAAACCTCCCCCATTGCAACTTGAGACCATTACTCCTTGTTCTGTCACCAAGTTATTAACACGAAGGATTGCAGTGCTTTGTATACTAGAGACCCTTTTTGCCGGTTCAGCTGAGATGGTAGCATCTTGATTTCCAGCTTTTAGTGTGTTAAGCTGAAAATTTCTCATGAGGTGCTTGGGAAGAAGGATGGCCCACTGGTTAGCTTGGGATTCCCCCAGGTTCAATTCCCTGCTCCATCACAGACTTCCTGTGTGATGCGCAACAGTAAGCACATGGAGTGTTTAATTCCCCACTGCTAGATTACTTTATTCACTCCCCTTTCCCCCCTTCAGATAAGGTCCTGCTCAATCTTTCTGCAAAGATGGCTGCACCAGCTGGGTTTAAATCAGCTCATCATTCTTACCCCTTTTGATGTGTCCATTTAGTGTAGCAATAGGGGCATATCTTCTGAGACCAATCGCTTGAATGTAGTGCCAGATATCTCCTCCTAACCTCTGGCCCTGGGAAGGAGTGGGGTTTCACATTCTACTTCATTAGTATGTCCTATTAGTACGTCAATCCTAGCTGCCCTACCCCAAGGTGACTCCTCTTCCTTGTCATTTATGTATTGTGGTCTCTTGGGTTTTGAATCTGGGTATTCCAAATGCTGTGTCTAATTTCCAAGGTGCATCTAACCTGAACTATCAGCAATGGGCTTCACATATGTGTAGCCAAGAGTGTGAGAAGAATACTTCGGTTTCTTTCAGGTTGCTATGGAATACGCCCTGATCTGGTGAATGAAGGCTGGTCTTGTTCACGGTGCTCAGCCAATGCATGGGCAGCGGTAAGCATCCACTGTAGTGGAGACTGGAAAGGAAAGGTTTTGGGGAGAATTAACTGGATGCTTCAACGCCATGGGGAGGTGGGGAAGCAAAGTATTTCCCTGCATGCTGTTGCCCTAGGTTAATAAATCTCTGTGTAGGTTTGGTTTGGGATCGCCTTGGTTGCCTTTTCAATTAATCTTTATGCTGGTTTTTTACTGTAGGACTGCTGTCTGTGTAATCTCAGGGGAGGAGCTCTTCAAATGACCACTGATGGAAGGTAGGTAGCATTTAAAATGTCTTGCATATATACTAGAGAGAGAAGACAAGTGAGATAATATCTTTTATTGGACCAACTTCTTTGGAAAGCTCTCACCAGTAAAATAAATAAAAGATTTATTGGTCCAATAAAATATATTACCTCACCCAACTTGTGTCTCTAATATCCTGCACCAGCATAGCTATCACTACACTGCATTGCATGTATACTAGCACGCTCATCCAAGCACTAGTGCAAGTAATTTTATTCATGTTGTGAACACTGGTCATGGTGCTCCAATGTGGGAGCGAAATTTTGCCTCTCATACATAATTGCTGCTCTCTAGAGTAGATGGGTGGACTGGGATCTCTGTGCTGTCCCACTCCTCTTTCTCTGCTCTTAAGGGTCTGGATCCGTGTGGCACTGAACACCTTTAATGTCATTGACTTCAAAGGCAGCACTTTTCAAACAGTGCTCAGCACCATGCAGGAACTGTTCCCTTTTGAAGAAAGTTGATCCCAGTTGTTCGAGACCTTTATCTAGTGCAGTGCATGATTAATAACCAGATGCTAATATCACCAGTGCTGCCAACTATCATAAATGTGTCCAGATACTATAGAAGGGAAACCGGGAGAAATGTTAACAACCCTCTAGAGTTTATTCATCCCATAAATGTGCCAAAAAATTGTAAAAATATGGCAGCTTCTAATTTCTCTGATTTCCAGGTGGATCCATATAATCTGTGCTATCGCTGTCCCAGAGGCCCGTTTCCTCAATGTAATAGAGCGCCATCCTGTGGACATCAGTGCTATTCCAGAGCAGCGGTGGAAACTGGTAGGTGCTTCCTGGGGATTGCTTGAGTAATAGCAGGGTTTGGCTTAGCTAGTGAGAAAACCTTAAATGTTGTGTAGGAGCCTCAGGCTGCAAGGGCTGGAGGATGTCCTCCTATTTATCACCAGAAATGCCTCAGGAGGCAGTACCATTTGGATGTCTGGGAGGGTCTGCTTTCCCTTAAAATATTTCACTTTCTCCATCAGGAAATCTTTCCCACCTCCATCCTCTGTGCAGAAATTAACAAATGCCCCCTTGTGGTCATCTCGATCAGGAGGGAATCAG
The DNA here is from genome assembly GCA_033296515.1 of Macrochelys suwanniensis. Classification (NCBI taxonomy): domain Eukaryota; kingdom Metazoa; phylum Chordata; order Testudines; family Chelydridae; genus Macrochelys; species Macrochelys suwanniensis. The sequence continues at coordinate 8,349,983 of CM065799.1, forward strand.
GAGAAGATGTATCAATAGAAATGGCATGTAACTACTGGCATGTAACCTAATTCCTTTCTGTGGACGTTGCAATAGCTTCATCCCAGGGGATTAATGATTAGATGGAATCAATGAGTCTTGGCTTTGCCTGGGGTACTATGTTCTCCCAGCTGGTTCTGAATACCCCTCTGCTATGGGTGCATTTGGTAAGATAAATTGTGCTTTTTACTTTTCTTTTCTTTTGTGTGGGAGTCAGTTTTGGACAGCAAGAGGGGGATATGGTGGGGGGAAGATGTCATTAGCATTGATGCATTTGGTAGTTAGTGCTGATGTATTCGTTAACTGCCGAGCTGTTCAGTGTAGGCAGCCCAGCCCTTCCTGGATGAGAGGTTAGGAAGAATCTGTCTGTGCTTCTAGAGTTATTCTTCTGTTGTGCAAATGGGTTTTGTACACAAATGTGAATGTAAAAAGCATTCATTATTCAGGTTGCGTGATGGAGCAATGTGATGCGAGAGTGATAAATCTTGAAGCACCAGCTCTTTATGGATCGTCTGACATTTCCAGCATGCATCCTCTTCATTACCACCACTTGTAACGATGAATTAAAAATCCTTTTACACAGAAGTCGCTTGTATTGCTTAATGGGGCCTCACAAGAAAACCTGTTAACTCCTGCATGACTGCCCTGCAACTGTGCAGCATCCATCACTGAGACTATGCAGCATCACTTTGTCATAGTGAACTCCAGACTGCTTGGCATGGGTCTGTGTGGGAGGACTCTAATTAAAGGGGAAGACTTTACCGGCAGAAGATAATTAGAGGAGTATGGCGTGTGCATTGGGGGTGTGGAGGGACAACCACAAATTGTGGAGGCAGGAAAGTGAAGGTGAGCATTTCGAAGCCTTTGGTGTGATGCTACTTGATTCAGTAACAAGTTTCCATGGATTTCTGTCCACTGTGCAGCATTTTACAGGTGTCCAAGGGCATCATGGATTTAATAGGCCTTCATCTGAAGCATTTATTTGTACAACACCTGACCCAATTGGCCCAGGATCCTGATTAGGGCCTTTGAGCTGTACCTCATTCATGGTACATGGTACCCTGCATGGACCAACAGTCCAATCTGGTATCCTGGTAAATTCCATGTTTAGCTGCAGTGGACATTTAGAGCACCTTAGAGACTAACAAATTTATTTGGGCATAAGCGTTCGTGGGCTAGAACCCACTTCATCAGATGCATAGAGTGGAACTAGGGTGACCAGATGTCCCGATTTTATAGGGACAGTCCCGATATTTAGGGCTTTTTCTTATATAGGTACCTATTACCTCCCACCCCCTGTCCCAATTTTTCATACTTGCTGTCTGGTCACCCTAAGTGGAACATACAGTAGGCAGGGTGTGTGTGTGTGTATATATATATGAAAAGATGAGGGTTGTAGTAGCATACCTGTGTTGGAGGTCTCACTGAGAACAGCTGGACTCAGCTGCCTCAGCTTTTGGGAGGATGAGAAACACTACTTTTCTAGGTGTGAAATGAGTTTAACTCTTACCAGGCAGAGCATGTGGGGATTTGTTGGCTAAGCCGGTGGGTTTTGCTGTGTAGGGCACAGGAAGTAATACTGGAGATGACGGAATACTAAAATAGCATCCTTCCTTCATATGGCATCCCAGCCAGCTCTGCTTTATACACAAGTCAGCCCAAACATACCCTTGTACGCATACCCACATCAACAGTGTCTTTTTCTCACACACTGCAATGTTAAGAACTAAGAAGGACCAGTTTTTCAGAATTTCCTATAGAGAGGTTCATGCACACGCTTAACGTGTATGCGCAAGAAGTAGGGGGGATTGAGTGTCATGCCTAAGGCATTACAGAGTTCGAGATTGCTAAAGCTTGCCAGATTTGCTAAATTACTTGGGCACAGCAGGGTGAGTGAAGGACAGTGTGGGAGTAAGAGCGAGTGACTGATAGCATGGTCTAAGCAGAGTATGGGCTGCAGCGGTGAGCTTCTCATATACAGCTCTACCAGTATGCCTCAGACCGGTCATACCCAACCTGAAGCACTCCCTACCGTTCTCCACTGGGGACCCCGCTCTGAGCTGTTAAAACAACTCCTGCTTTTTCAGTCCTGAATAGACGGACAGTCTTGCTGAACTGTACAGTGGCTTTTATTCTATGAATGAACATCCACTAGGGCATGTGGCCAAAATTGTCCCCTCTGGTTTGCTTCATATTTCATGGGAGGTATAGAATTTTCCCATTTGATGCCTCAGGTTGGAAATCAGGACACTTAGTTATTAGTTGTCTATTGTTCGAAGCACCCACAGCTCCCGTTGGAAGTCAGTAAGAGCTGCAAGTGTTCAGCACCCCCTGAAAAGCCGAACCTTAGGCACCTGATGTTGAATCTGGTTAATCTGTATGACCCACTGTGCACTGCTCCATTTTAATCAGAGCAGCCTTTCCCATTGTCTGCTGGAGTCTTAAATGTTTTAAATCGTGTGCGGTTTATGTCAAGATCACACATTACTCTGCTAGCAGGCAACATGGAGGAGCTCAGATATCTTCTTGGACACACATGCAGCTCTGAAGCTTCTGGCAAGATGCCAGCGTGACCCTTGTAGAAAGTTTCTGCTGCCCCTGCAGTCAGGACTAGTTTTAGGATGTAGGAAGTAGACTGACTCTCAGCCCCTTTATCCCACACCACCAGAATGTCTGTTGTGTTTGTTTACTGTCTGCTTGCTAAGATCCCTTTTAGGTTTTTTACTTGTGGGTGCCATTATAATATATATGCACATACCAGTGCTGGAAACAATGTGTCGCAGTGTTACCATATATAATGCGGCGTTAGTTTTATAGGTGTCATAACTAAGGGAAGATAAATTACATTTTGAGCTAAATTTTAAATGAGATATAAAGTCAATGAGTTAGAGATACAAGGAGGCTTTGTTCTGGAAGATAGGATGTAAACAAGAAAGTTCTTGAACTAGCAGCCCTGGTAAAATTGTATGAAGTGGCGCAGAGGAATTTTGCGCTAGATGAGTATGGGGGAGTGTACAGAAAAACATGGATTTTGAGATACCGTGGAGCAAGTCCATGGAGGCTTTTGGCAAGTGCATCCTGATACAAATGGGGGAACCAGTGGAGTTGTTTGGAGAGGAGGACAGGAGGATTGTGGTCACCTTTCTTTTGTGTGTTAGAGGTGGGTAGAGGTATCCTGTATGTGGTGAGGCTTGTGGTGAACATGGAGAAGGGAGTTGAAATCAAGGTGAGCAGAAGAGGAGGTAAGATCGGAGATTTCAGTAGTGTTTTGAGTTGGAGCAGATGTTGGTGAGAGTGTGGAGCTGGGATGAACAGACCCACGAACAGGAATTGGGAAAGGAGGGTGAAGAATGATAGGAAGGTCATAGGTAGCTGAAGTAAATGAACTGGAGTAAAGAAGGGAGGTGGCAGGAGGTGCCTCTCCAGTGGATTCAAATGCATTTTGTTACTGTTCACATCTCTTTTCCTTAGCAATGTGGGGGGAGGGTGGGCAGCACTCTCTGATGTAGGTGCAGGGTGAGGACTTGGGGTGACTTGTTTGAAAACAGTGTCCAGTTGATCTGAAAATGTGCATTAGGTGCGAAGGCCAGGGCTCCCCTTGGAAGCATAGACCTCTCCGTTCATTTGAGCATGCTGCATCGCTATAAAGAATGCAGTTTGCATGGCTTCTGATTAATGGTGTATTACAGGCCTGTGTGTGTAAATTATGTATGACGTGGAAATTCAGAATAATTAGCTGTCATCCCTCACTGGAGTAAATGAATTGTAGTGTTCATCATGCTGTAGACAACCCATTCCTTACACTCAGCTGTGATCTGATTTTTTTCTGTGTGCATTTATTCAGAGTATTTTTCTCCCGTACCTTAGACATTCTTTCTCTTCCCACCTCCCCTTCCTCATTGATTCATATCTGTCGGAGCATCTTCCCCTCAATACTCAGGACTTACAGGGACTGTTAGTTCCATGTCTCTCATTTCCAGGTCTTCCACTCGTGCTCTGCTTTCACCACGCGCCACATCTCAAGGTCCCTGTAACTTAAATTTTCCTTTGTCCTCCGATCATATTTGATCTGTCTAATCATTCCTTTTGGTGTGGCTCTTCTGCACAACCGAGTGTCTCTGCCACTGGGATGCCATTAGATGCATGTTAATCCCTCAGGCTTGGAAGCAGGCTTTACAGCAATAAAATCAGACTCCTTGTACTCAAGGGTTAATACTCCCGTGAGAGGCTGTATTGAGCACTTCGTATATCAGCGCTTGTCCCTGCTAGGGAGAGAATTAGGTATTGACAGTTTAATAATGAGATCTCATTGCTATTGACTGCTCTCAGTGCTGTATTCCTGCTGTGCACTTTGCTGTGGTGCTTATCTACCTTTTGAACATGGCTTACAGAGCGATAAGGGCATAGCTTATTAAATACTAAAAACGCCGTTCAGGCAATGCGAAGGGCCTGACTTTGACTAACAAAAGCTAGGAAATTCAGAGTGAAAGCACAGGGCCAAATTCATCTCTCTCTCCACTGATTTTGATACTTACAAGAGAAATGAACTTGGCTTATTGCATCCACATACAGGAGTGTTACTGATATATCTGGCCATGATTGGGAGTGGCGGGAACGTATGAGACAGAGTGATTTCCTCTCTTCCTTTCTCAGTTTATGGTGGGGAGAGGGAAATATCTGCAGGGACAGTCTTTGTTACAGCACCTAGTACAGTAGAGGTAAGGAAGGGACGGGGAAAGGAAGGCTATGCCTGATGGCAGAAGCTGCAGAGGGAGGAAGGTTCTTACTCCCAGTGAAGATGGGATACTGGTGTTTAGATGAGCAGAGAGAATGGGATGAGGAGGAGAGGAGAGGGGGAGTCCCAATACAGTGTTTTCTTCCAGAGCATAGTACCAATTTTCAGGTGACTACAAAATTACCACCTATCCCTATTCCCACCCACAATATATGGGGAGATAATTTCCATGTGATAAATATTTATCCCATATCTGTGTCCTGATCACTTGTCCATGAATCCATCTCCCCAGGATTCTATTCATATGAGTAGTTTGAAACAGTTGCATTCATTTTAAAGGGCAACCTCCCTACCTCCCCTCCACAAAATGTGGAATTTCCTCTTAAGTTACCCCAATCTGCAGCCCAGGCCAGCCATCAGTGACAGCTTTTCTAGACATAAATATTTTATGAACTAAGGCTAGGATTTCCAAATGAGAATATAGGAGTTAGGAGCCCAATTCTCCATGAAAGTCAGTGAATTCCTAACTCCCTGAGGCTCCTTTGGAAATCCCAGTCTAAAAGTTTAATAGTCCACATTCCTGCAGGGCTGGAAATGGGAGTTTGATACCATTGGAGTGAGGGGCGATTCTCAGCTTCCCAGTGGCACCCAGTGCTCACTGCCAATTCTGCAGTACCATGAGATACTGGACTTTTAAAACAAAGACATGTTTGTTTAGAAAGGCTATTTCAGATCCATTTCAAAGGTATCTTAAAGCTTGTCTACACTTGAAAGTTAGTTTAGATTAAGGTAAAGTGTGAATTTAAATGCAATAGCTATTCTAGAATAATTTCATCTGTGAACACCCTTATTCTGGCATGATAAGAATAATGAATAGTAGGTTAAAAAAGTCTTCCTGGCTGCATAGCCAATGCATAATATTCTCATTCCAGAATAAGAGTTCCAGTTTACATTAATCTTCTTTCAAAGAGGATTAAGCGAACATGACACATTTATTCTGGAATAAGAGTGTCCACACACGAGAGTTATTCCTGAATATTTATTTTGGACTAACTCCATATGCAGACAAGACTTTACATTTATTTGCTTTCCTTTCTCTCTAATCCCTGCATAGTTGGACTCATAGTAACCAAGGCATCTGGCTTTACAAAGAGGAATACAAGAAACAGTCCAAATGGGGGAGGCAGGCGGGACTTTAACGTATTTTAAAACCCTTGTTGTAACATCTGTGGCATATTCAGAATACATGGTGTGGTGTGAAGGTTTTATTTACCCAAGAGTGGCAAAGCAGTGAGTGAGTTACGACGTCAGATAATCCCACAGAGATGCCAATCAAACTGTTATACCATGTCATCATGTATTCCGTGTGTGTATGTGTAATAATAAAAAGGGCCTACTTAAGAATAAGATGTTAAACTGTTGTTCTGTGTTGTGTCCAGAGATGAAAATTGTCTATTCTAGCAACTTGTTTCCCAAGTTTCAGCTACAATATGAATTAAAATGGGTACATTTAAAAATCTCTGGAGAATGGGTGTATAATGGAAGTATAAGTTTTACCATAAAGCTTGTAGGTAATGCTGATCTATTACACTCCAGAGAATATTGTCCCAAATTGTTTTTGTGAGGACTTCATTGACTAATATGTGTCTGATGGATTGTGCTTAAGAGATTAAAATGATGTCATCTTGTTGCTGTTCAGGGGAACAATAGTTCTTTGTGTCTCCTATGTTTAGGATGTGTGTGTGTTGCCTCAGGATGGGTTCTAGATGAGTGCATATGGTTGAGCAGGCAAATTGGAAGGAATTTGACTATCCCTGTGTCTGTAGTGCCCTGCATGAGACATCCTCAATACTGGTTGGGACCTCTGAGCTCTACTTCAGTGTAACTGTTGATAACAAGGAGTTTTGTACCATGTCTAGTGACTAGATGTCTAACTCTGGTCTCCAGCCTCAAATGTGTTGATTAAAAGCTGCTGCTGACTTTGTCTCCATTGCATAATGTGAACCTGTGTTTCACTTCAGAAATGTGTGTACTGCCGGAAGCGGATGAAGAAGGTGTCTGGTGCCTGCATTCAATGCTCCTACGAGCACTGCTCCACTTCCTTCCATGTGACCTGTGCACATGCCGCTGGGGTACCCATGGAGCCAGATGATTGGCCGTATGTTGTGTCCATCACTTGCTTCAAACATAAAGCAGCCAACCACAATGTGAGTGTCTTCTATTTAAAATCCCTCCTATGTACTGTTTCTCTCATGTCTCTTGTGATCCCTGATTGGTCCCTTTCCTCTGTTCCATAGATCCAGTTTCGGAGGGAGGTGTCACTGGGGCAGACTGTGATTACGAAGAACCGCAATGGACTCTACTACAGGTGTAAAGTAATTGGCATGACAACGCAAACCTTCTATGAAGTGAACTTTGATGATGGCTCTTACAGCGACAACGTTTACCCGGAAAGCATTACCGTAAGAAGCTCTTTAGATTCCTCTGTAACTGCAGGTACAATCTATAGCAAGGGTGGCCCAACTTACTGACCCTCCGAGCCACATACGATAGTCTTCAGGAGATGCCTGCCGGGGCTGAAGCCCTGAGCCCCTGAGAGCGCGCCTCACGGGGTAGAAGCCCCATCACCCCGTTGCAGGGCAGAAGCCCTGAACTCCCCTTTCCCCAGTCTAGTGGGGAGAGAATGAGAGGACGGGGCGTTGGGCTCTGCGAGCCGCACTTTACCTGTAAAAGAGCCGCATGCGGCTCGCGAGCTGCAGTTTGTCCACCCCTGATCTATAGGATGCAATGCTGCTTCCTTGCCTACTTTGCGGGAAGGAACAACAAAGCATACCCGGAGAAATCTTTTTATAGTAGGTTAAAAAATTATTGCTAGCCGCATAGCCAATGGATCAAGTGTTCTTCGTGCATCTCCTTATATATGGCTGATTATTATCTGGTTTCCTATCTTTTGTTCCTTGACCAACAGCTGCTGCCAGTGCTGGTCGCTGACGTGAAAGAACATAGTTTGTTCTGTCTTGCACACTAATTGCATTTTTAAAGTCTCATTTTTTCCCTCCCAAATCCTGTGTTGGGTAAATAGACTGGACAATGTGTAAGTTTGTTTTAATATAGTAAATAGATTAGAGTGTGTGGGGGGGAGTGTATTGAAGAATTAGAGCAGGGTACTAAGAGTCTAGATTCTTGGGTTCTATTCCCAGTTCTGCCACTGACCCGCCATGTAATACTGTGGGCAAGTCAATTAACACCTCCTCCTCTGTGCTTGTAAAATGAGGGTAATACATCACAGGGCTGTCTGAGCTGCTTTGAGCACCTTGGATGAGTTCCATAGAATTGCAAAGTACTATCACCAGCAGCTGGTGCAAACAATTGGTTCAATACTTGAGCAATGGGTTGTAACCTGCCTATGCTCAGTGAGTTTTTGAACAGATGCAAATTTTCTTATGGTGTGGTAAGAACCCAGGAGACTATGTTAAAGCATTGGGTTATTGTGGTATCTTCCATGGGTGGTCACTATGACAAAGATGGTCAACTTGTTCCCAAGTTTTATTCATGTCCGTTGTTTTCCTGACTTTCTTCTGTCTTTAGAGCAGAGACTGCATTCAGATGGGACCCCCTCCAGAAGGCGAGTTGGTTCAGCTGCAGTGGACTGATGGAATAATCTATAAGGCCAAGTTCATTGCAGCCCACATCAGTCAGATTTATCAGGTAAATAGGGAGGGGTCTAAAAACCCCACCACAGCACCTGTGTGTTACACAAGCTTTATTCCTCACAGGTACAGAAGGCTTGTTGTATTTATGAAGACATAATGTGACCTCCAGAGTTAATATTTCCTGCATTCTTATAGGAACTATAATGCTCCTAATGAAGAGAGTCAGGAAACAGGTCTTCAGTGGCAGATTTTGGATGCATGTACACATACGTATGCCTCTCTATCTACGCATACTTGGTCTTAAAAATTCACAGTGGGCTCTTTTCATTTACACCCTTTCTCTGTGATGAAAAAGGATGCTTGAGTTGGTATATGTAGCTGTGCAGTGGATAAGCAACTGTAGAGAAAAGGGGGAGTGGTTAGTGAACACTTAAAGGATTTGTTAAATGTAATACAGAATTTCTGGCACAGAGTAAATTTTCTCTCTCAAAGATAAACAGTTTATGACAAAAAAGAAAAATCATTGATCTAATGAGGTCCTGATCTCTGGAAGATGCTTTGATTGGAAATCGAAGTCTTCCCTTGCCCCTTTTACAAGTGTTCCTGGCAGGGCTTTTGCTTATGATGAGTTTGAGAGAGAGGAGTTACCTAAACACAGAGAACTTGCTGAAGAGGGGGCCTTTCAGATCCACTGGGGGGAATACCTGTTGGGGACCGGATTATTTGGGATTGTTAATGGGTTACTAGAACATCACGTGACCCAGGTCAAAAGTGACTTGATATCACCACTGTCTGTTGGCTGTTCGATGGCCTGTGTGAAATGAGCTTTATGACCTCCGCTTCCTAACAAACAGGTATTTAGGTAATTAAAACCCTCTTGGCAATAAAAGTGGAGATCAGGAATAGAATGGGCGTGGAGACTTTACACTCACCCTGGAGAGTCATGGGAAGGTACATGGCAGAGCTGTATGTGGGAACAATGTCCTGCTGCTATATCTCCTTTACCTATTCTGTGAATAATTAGAAGCCTTCAGTCTCCAGTCTAGTCATTCATGTCACCAACTACTTTTTTTTAGCAGGGAACAGAAGCAGCCAATTCTGTAGTAGCCCACAAGGCTGAGTGCGGAATCATTTTTGTCTTGTGTTTTGTACCACATGTGGGATTTCTGTTTACAGGAGGGTAGCAATCAGAAATCTGAAAAAGGGTCAGCATTTCAACATGACGTTCCATACAGTTCAACGCTGTCATTTGACTACATCTAGGTTAAATGGGCCACAAGAAGTTTCAAAATTACCAGGATTCTGGGAGGTTTCAAGTGCACCCTGCGCACCTCAATTTAACCAAACACACACAATGAAACTTACAAAGAACTATTTTGTTCAGTGTAGATTCGTGTTCCTGAGTAATCTTGAAAAGTGAGGTGGGGAAAATTTCCAGGACACTTGTCTAAGCGGCACTTATTATACTGTTTAGTCTTTTCACAAAAATTGCCTAAGGCCTTGACATGCAAACAGAAGAGCATCATAATCCACAGACTTGTATCCTAAAGATCTCTTTGGCATGGTGCTCCAAAGAAAAGAGAGTCTGGTTTTAACATAAATTTTAACTTTTGTACGGTTCCATTGAAAATCTGTTCTTTGTTTTCTTTCTGATTTAGTCACAATATGGGAAATTCACATATTGATTAAAATAGTATTAAAAGCTGCTAATATGTAAAGAAGCATCTATGTTACCAGCACTAAATGAGAACAGAATACGCAGGAGCATGTGCATTTGTACATTTTGCAACTCGTGCAGTTACTTGTTCCATGTTTTGCACATTCAGGTTAGGTGCATATTTTTTGAAAATTTAACTCCAGTTGGTTTGTCTTTAAACCTCATTCGTGTGTGTATTCAGAATGGAGACTTAAAACTACCCATAACTTATTCCCTTGTGCCTAGTTTTTACAGCTGATGTGTAGCTCTCAGTTAAGAGACTACAGTAAGTGGTGTTGACCTTGCATAACTGATGAACCACAATACCTGGGTGCAACAGGAGGGGCAAGTTCAAACATAGGGCTGGTCTACACTAGAATTGCTACATCGGTCCAGCCGCACCAGTGCAGCTGTGCTGCTGGTGAAGATGCTCTATGCCGACAGGAGAGAGCTCTCCTCTCGGCACAATTGCTCCATCTCAGTGAGAGGCAGTCGCTGTGTCTGCGGGAAAGCGTCTCCTGCCAACATAGCGCTGTCCACACCATCGCTTAGGTCGGTGTAAATTGCATCGCTCGTGGGGGTGGAGGAGGCTTTTTCACATCCCTGAGCAACATAAGTTATAGCAACGTAAGCGGTAGTGTAGACCTGCCCATAGATTTTCGTCCCTCTAAATTTCCCCAGTTTAAATCAGACCCTACCTTTCTCTTAAACCATATTGTGTATTATTTTCTACATTATCCAGGAGGCTACTGTAAGTCTTCAGCAAAGCAAGCAAGAGGCTCTGAGAACATTTATTTTATAATTTAAAATTTCATGTGCTCATTTTCATGAATAAACATCCCTGTAACCTCGCCTGTTACATAATTCATGATGTAATCAGTGCTCAGTGAAAGAGATTTGGAATGAGGAGTTAACACCACCGTTTTTGACACCTGACTGATTATTGTTCCTTGTTAAAACACAAATGTATTTTGACTTGTGTAAAAAAAAATCTTAATTTAAGAAGAAAGAAGGGCTTATTAATGTGAGTGTAATACCTATGTTACGACAGGGGGTGGGTGTTTTCTTCATGGTTCCCACTGTGTTTTCTGTGTCCATCAGAGAATCCTGGGGACTTTTTATACTGATAAAAGGAGGTGAGGAGAGAATTGTTAGCTGTAAATGGAGAAGCCAGTCACCTCATTACTACTATGCTCTCTGCAGGTGGAGTTTGAAGATGGCTCCCAGCTGATGGTAAAACGTGGTGATATTTACACATTGGAGGAGGAGCTTCCTAAGAGAGTGAAATCTCGCCTGGTGGGTATCAAATCCGCAGGAAAAAAAAGGGGAGCTGCTTCTCACATATGCTCATTAGATTTTCTTTTAAAGGCTGTTTGAAAGTTACCTAAAAAGCTCCCTCTCCCTTTTAGAACTATAAGACCCTAATTCACTCACCGAATATGTGTAAGATTGTAAAATGACTAATGAAGACATTTGAAAAAGTTTTAAACTTTTCCTGCTTGTCAAGACCTGATTTCTGTGTTCCCTAGTTAAGAGATCTTGTGTTCAGTAAAGTGGTATCCTAGTTACAAACTCCACCACTGAAATGTTGCCACCTGCGGGGTGAGAGGATAATGGTCAGGTGAACTGACCGGCAGCCCAGTGGTGTCTTGGAAATTTTGGCCAATGATACTGGAATAAAAAACTTCCAACAGACATTAAAAATCTCATGGAACACAGAGGGCCCTATTTTTTTAAGCTTCCTCTAAAAGACCAACATATAGTCTATGTCTACACTATGAGTTAGCGGTGTGATTCACCCTGCTCATGTATATATACTCGCACTACATACTACCTGTGCTACTGCAGCTACACAACTATTTACGCTCATGCTATCTGAATGAGAGCTAGCAGGAGTGTGCGTACATAAGTGGGGAAGTCACACCCTGTAGAGTTGGCATAGTTCCATGCAGTTAACTGTGGCTGAATTAGTCGACCTAGAAAATAGGAGGGGTGGGGTTGATATTACTGTGGCTCAAGAGTCCCCCCCCCCCCCCCCCCCAACCACCACCAAAATCTGATGCTGCTTGACTTTTGAAGCCAATCCCCTCTAGCAAGGGCGTGAGATCAGATGCCCAGAGCAATGAAGCACGTACAGCTTCTTGCTTTGTTCTAGATGCCTGTGACATCAACTCTTGCATGATAAGGACAAAAGGATTATAGGAACTGCCATACCAAGTTCCACCGGTGATCACCAGAGTCCCTAGTCTGTCTGACCACTAACACTGTCTGGTTGAAGTTGCACATAAAATAAAATAAAATTAACCCTGTAATGGACATTTATTTGGAATAAACCACCTATGGGGATTAGGAAGAAACTTTTCCAACTGGTTATAGCTTAGTTTATGCCATGAAATATTGAAGGGGTTTTTAGTCCCTTATAAAATGCTTTTATCATCTCTAATGTAATTCTAGATGTTTTCATTATCCATATAGATATCTCATCCCTTTTTGAATCCGCTGGTCTCAGACATCTTGCGGCAATGAATTCCACAGATTAACTATGCTGTGTGTAATTTATTTTTGTCCTTCTTTCAAATGAATTCGGGGGGCAGAGGAGCTGCTTGCATTTGCTTTTATCAGATGAACAGAGATCGTCAGTCTTTATTTAGACAATATTTTTGTTAGTATCTGGAGGCAGCGCTGCCTTTCAGCAAAGCTGATGAATTTGTATGGTGAGGTAGGGTGAGTGAGGATGTCACCTTTGATGGATCCTGACCTTCAGGCTTTGTAACATTTCCAGAGTGACTGACTCACACATCCACTCCCCTTCGTGCACACTCTCTTGCTCGCTCTCTGTCTCTTGTGCGCGCACGCACACACACACACGATGAAAGGTGAATAACTCACATCTGACTTGAAACTCTTAATTCTTTCTGCGTACCTCCTGGTCCCAGAGATTTGTAGGAAGAGTTCTGTGTGAGTGACATACAAGATACTCTAATAAAGAGCAGCTGGATGAAGGAAGGAAGCAACAGGAAGTAATCACGCTTACCAAGAGCCTTCTCTCTGCTTTGCGAGTGAGAGGCAGTGTATAAGCTATATCATGTCTTCTAACAACCATCCCTTCCCCAAACAGACCCCCCTATGCCTAAGGAAGTAAGAGAAGCTTCCTTTACCAGGGTGCTTTGTACGATGAATGAATAACCTGAGCAGACAGAGAAGGGTTGCAGTGGCAGAGGATTTTCTGGTAGGAGTTAGAGTGTGGAAGAGAACCTGCTACAGAAATGAAGCAGACTTGAAGTTGTTTTTGAGTTTGGTCCTACAAGCCAAGTGTGTTCCCCTAAGCCAGTCCCTGCACTCTCCGGCCTTCAGTGGTTCTCTAGCATGTACGTAACAGTGTTCACTTTCTCCCGTCCAAGCAGTTTCGTTAAATAGGTGTGCTTCTCTCACGCGCATCTTCCCGCTCTAATGATTGTACTTTCATGTCTCCTGTAGTCCCTCAGCACTGGGGCCCCTCAGGAAGGAGTGTTTTCAGGAGACGAAGTGAAAGCAGCCAAGCGCCCCCGAGTGGGGAATTCCAGGAATCCCGAAGACTATGGACAGAACCCAGATTACTTGGCCTTCATGGAGACCTTGCTGCAGACACAGTACCAGCCAGGACCACAGAGCAACATGTTTTAACCAGGATTTAATAATAATAAAAAATTAACCCTTTTCAACCCTGAGGGAAAACAACCAGGAAACTGTGGAACAAAAGGCCAGCCCTGTGCAATAGCCTGCTGTGAATTCCTTTCTTCTGCTCTTGGTTTGGACTGCAAGAAAATCCTGTCTGGCTACAGGCTACCTCTACTCTGTCAGCTGCATAGCTGACCAATAGAATAGGGAGCTCAAAACCCCTTCAGACAGCATTTCACATGAAGACTTCGGAAGAGTTTGTACTAATGGAGCTTTGTGACTGGCTCCTTTTTTTTCTTTAAAGGTTTGGAAAGGGTTAAAATTAATGAAAAATGAAATGACTCAGATTTTTAAACCACATCAAACTCTTTTGTCTTTAAAAGGTGCTATTTCACTGACTACTGAAGCAGCCTTTGGAATCATGATTTCTGTACATATAAATCACCTTTGTGACGTTTTCTATAAATGAGCATTATTAAGGAAAAAAAAAACACAAACAAAAATAGGAAAGCAACAGTTTCCACAAATTTTTCTAGATCATGGCTTTAAAACCGAAAAAAATAAAATCATTTCCCCCTCCTCCCCACCACTGAAATGTAATTTAACACTGCAGTGGGGAGAGAGAACAAGAGCGACATCGTGGGCTGTTTTTTAAAGCAGTGTTTTCTTTGTAACCTGGGGAAGGGGGGAAAGAAATGTCTCATAACCCGAACATTGTTGCAGTCAATGAATTAGATGGTGGGTGTGTGCCCTGTCAACCAGTGGGGAAATGGCTGGACATTGGTATTTGCTCCTTCTACTCCTCTTCCTTGCCTTTTACTTCCCCGTCTTTGCAATTTCTTAGACTCTGCGGCCTCCAGCGTGCATGCCTTTTGATTCAGCTATGCCACTTGATTCTTCCCCTCACAGCTCTGGCAGGCATTGTTCTGTTGCTGCCATCCCCTTTAAGAGCTTCCACCCCGCGTCCTCTCAAGAGTGGCGTGCAAGGGGATTGTTCTGGCTCTCTATTAGGCATGGCTCCCAGAGGAACAACTTCCTTTTCTTTTTCTTTGGTTTTGAGCTGTGCAGCTTAAACAGTTGTGCGAATCATTCCATGACAGAAGCCTTGGAGGTGTGTGTATATTCCCCCCCCCCCCCCCCCATTAAAGAAGTTCCCCAAATGCCTTCAATTGTTGTGACATCCTTTGCTTAGGTAAGGAGTGAGCCTTTGAGATGCTCCTGGTGAAGCGGGATGAAGGCCTGCATTTGTTTGGGCTCAGTTCATTGAGTATTAAAATGAGTATTAAAGTCAGAAACAAATCTTGAAATACTGAGTGAGCAGCTCCCACCTGAACGCTGTGTAAGCACCTCCTGCTGTAGAGCTGTTTTGGAACAGTGTTGCATAAAAGGCCTGATCCAAAGCCCATCAGAGTTGGTGGAAAGAGACTCCCACTGACTTCAGAGGGCTTTGAATCGGGGTTGAAGTGAAGAGAAGTAAGTAGACTTCATGGAGAACTGCAGGGAGATGAGGCTGCTGCCGTGTATGTGCAGGGGGATGGGACATGGGACATGTACAGCACCTATTCAATCCCACCTTTGTGTCTTTGCCTGCGAGTTGACAAAGCTATCCAGGAAACGCGTCCTCAGCAATCTTTTTCACTTCAGTCCCAGAAATTCCTGAGCAGGGAGGAACAATATTCTCTTTTTAAGACCCCTTGTAATACAGTCAATATTTTTTTTTTTAAAGTGACTGTGTTTAGATATCTTCAGGGGAATAAGTGGGAAGCATTTGGGGGAATAACATGGTAATTAGCATCTTAAGAGACTGGATGGATATATTCAGCTGTCCCAGTCAGAGAATGGAGATGAAGTGAAGTGTTCTTCCATAGGGGAATTAGAATTCCCTTCACTTCTTGCTGCCTCTGCTGTGAGGTGTGTTGTTCTTTTTTTAAAATGTGTTTTATAAAACAGTTTGAAATCCTTTCAGGTAGTTTTATTCTTTTTTTTTTATTATTTTATTTTAAGTTTTCAACTTCTCCAAATGAATATCTCCAAAAAAACATTAGACTGAATTTATAAAAGAATGTACTTTTTTTTTTTTTTTAAAGGAAAAAAGGACACGGTTCTTAAAAGCCTCCGTTTGTGTCATTTTGGATAGAAGAAGAATTAGAACCTAGTCGAAGTCTCTCTCCTTTATTTGCTGCTGCACCTGTGTAGCAGTTACTCCTGCATAGCTGTCTCCTGTTGGCTAGAACATGATTTAAAGGATAATTTGCTTGTATAAAAGAAAAAATGGATGTTTTAATGGTTGCCAGGCCACAGAGAAATATTTAAAACAATTGAAAGAGAATTTAAACAGCAGAGGATTTTTTTTTTATTTTTTATTTTTTTGTTTGGAAGTAGGGAGGGGAAGGGGAGGTAGGGTGGGATGGGTTGGGGGGTTGTGAGCAGTGGGCAGATTTCCTCTGCATGTTAAAGTCCTGACTGAAGTAGCACCATTACTGTATTCATATGTAGTATCTTTTAAAATACTATTTATATTGTAAAAACAAAAAAAAAAGTGTTTCGCTGACCCCCATATTCAGATGGTGAGTTATGTTTAAACGTGAATCTGGAACTGTAGAATGCCCTTCTTTGTTGCTGGGTTTTTCCTGTTTTGTTTGGTCTTAAAGCCCTCTTTTGGTTCAGGAATGACTTGTGCAGTTTATCTATAATGACCATGTTGAAGGTTTCTGTGCATCAGACTATGGAAAAGGAAATAGGAAATGCACACTTCTTCCCCACCCCCTCCAGTGAAATATATTTGTAAGTGTCTGATTATGTGCTATAAAATTGATTTTTTTTTCCTCTTAGATTAAGGATGTGATGTATTTTTTTTGCATTTTTTTTCTCTGCCTCTAGGTTCATAATGAATTAAAGGCTGTTGAGCACTTCAGAATTACAATTTTTAGGAGCTTGAAGTCTCTTCATTTCTAAATAAAAGCTACTGTGCTGAAGGGGAAAAAATCTCCCAAGTCAGAGTGGTTGGTGAAAGCTGACCAGTAACTTGGTCATGAGAAGCTGAGGTTGGTGAATTGGAATGTGGTCTGCTCCTTCTCTCCTAAGAGCAGGACAAGAGCTCTGCACTTGCACCCCCGTCAGTTCAGAACTGAAATTGCAATGATCCAAGGTCCAGGACTTGGTATAGCTGGATCAGTGCCGTAGAAGCACTGGTTAGTAACTGATCAGTGAGAGTTTTTAAGGCCCAAAATAGGGAGGTTGTGGAATCTGTCGGAGGTTTTTAAGAAGAGGTTAGACAAACACCTGACAGGGATGGTCTAAATAATATTTAGTCCTGCCTTTGAGCAGGAGACTGGGTGAGTTGACCTATCGAGGTCCCTTCCAATCCTACATTTCTGTTATTCTGTAAGCTACCAGTGGCTCTGTATTCCTGGGAATCATCTGTCTTTTAGCCATCCTGCTAGTGGTTCAGCATGCCTGTTTAGCCCTTGCAGGTCACACAGATAATGAACCTTTTAAAATCACATCCTTCCGATTGTCACCACCCTTTTTTCCCCCACTTGAGTTTTGACACTGTTTTATAGAGACATCTCACAAACTGCTACAGTTAGGGTGACCAGATGTCCCAATTTTGGGGTCTTTTTCTTATATAGGCTCCTATTCTTCTCCCCCCCGTCCCTATTTTTCACACTTGCTCTCTGGTCACCCTAGCTACAGTTAGCGACTAATGCTTCTGATCATGTGAAAGCAATATCCCTTAGATTTCAGCTCACCAATACCTGCTTCCTAGCTTTACTCAAGGTAGTCTGATAAAACCATATTATTTGATGTAGAAGCCTGAGAAGGATGTGCGAGCCAAAGTCTCTGCTGGTGTAACTCCATTGCAGTCACTAGCAGAGAATTTGTGCTGTGATTTTAAGGTCCACTGTGTTGTGACCTGCCATAGCCAACAACCCTTTGTGAAGGGCCAATAAAGCCGCATTAAGGACCAATAAAATATTTCCAAGCAGCAGCCTTGGACCAATATCAGAAAGAGACAGATCAACATTTCCTATCAGAGCATCATAGAGCTGGGGTGGAGTAGATATTTTCACACTAGCCTTCCCAAGTCTTGACACTCTGTGGCTCTAGGAACTAGTCTAGGCCCTTTCCCTATTCAATCTCCCACTGAGGTAGATTCTGCAGGGCTGAATAGAAAATTGTGCTATCCCATGTCATCTCACAATGTGAGCCCCATGAGGATAAAGTGTGAATAGTGCTTAGCTAGCTAACAGTCTCATTCACTATTCCTTCATCCCTGTACTCTGAGCACCATTTGGGGTGGGGTGGAGAGTCTTCTGTTGAATGCCCCTCGTTAGTCTCTTCTTCCAATCTCTCTGTCATATCCCTGGGGATTTGGGATGTTTCTTACCCATGCACCTGAATTGCATTGATAGCTGGAGAATGTTCCTCTGTCCTTTTTCGTTTCCCCCCCCGCACACACACACACACCTTTCCATCTCCTCGACTTGCCTCGGTCCCATTTCCTCTCATCTCTGGAATTCCCACTCCTTCCCCTCTCATCTTGAGTCAGGTACAATCTTTTTGCAGGAGTTACTACATATTCCGCAGGTTCCTGTTGCCGGGCAGCCTGGACCAGTGTGATGAACAGACTGTAAAGCCCTTCCCCGGCCTGCTCTGTGGAGTGTTTGTCAGAGGAGTGTTTGTCAGAGATGCAGTCAGTGGTGGACCCAGATTACATGGGTCTTTGGCCGGATAACCATCTGTTATGCTCCCTCCCAGCTCTGAAGCCCTAAAGAAGACCACTTTTGCTGTTGTAGTTTCAGAGAAGTACAGCTCCTCTTTTGGGGCTTGTGATTAGCGGGATATATTCATGACCGAACATCTTAAATCCTGTCGTGTAAAAGCTGGTGGAGTTCCCTTTGCGAGTCCGTGTCACAAATCGTCATACACAAAATAAAGCTGTTTCGGTGATCATTGCTGGCAGCACTGAAAAGACAGGAATGAACAGGCTGCTTATTCTTGCTGCAATGCTGCCAAACAGAGTTTAGCCCTAAGCCCGGAGGGTGAAATAATGGAGGAAGAGAGATACTTAACTCTTCAGTTTCTGTCGGACTGAAGACACAGCAGCTCAGTGAGGGCTGAGAGGAGGATTCTTTTCTTGCAGGTGAGGCGTAATTTGGAAGATCATGTTAAAATAGCAATGCCGTTGGAGCTGTGTGTTGCTACATACTTTACATGCATTGCCTCTTGATGCTCAAGGCCAAAATGCTACAGGCTTTATTAGGAACATATGGACTAGCTCTTCTTAAACCTCCAGTGATCGGGATGCCACAACCTCCCTGGGAAGCTTGGTCCAGTGCTTAACTACTCTTATAAGGTGTAGTCATGTCCCTGAATGAGTTTGGACCACCAGCCTTTCGGTTAACAGCCAAACACACTAACTGATTGTGCTAGAGATCCAGCTGCTTGCTGAAATGTTGCACTACCAGTTTAACTTAAATCACTCTTTAAACCTGTGTTTAAACACGCTGTATGTCAAAAATTAAAGGGAGCTGCTACTTAGTACAGACTGAAACTTCTTATCTTATTTTCTAGATCAGGATGTCACCAGTTTGTGTTGTGAAACAGTTTGACACACGTTTGTGGAATTTTTCATCCAATTAGACAATTTCACTAAAAAAATTCAGTGTTCCTTGAAAAATTTCCAATCCACTCTCTTCCTCGCTGCCTTTGTATCTGTTTTTTACCCCATTCAGCTCTCCAGGTATTTGGAGGAGATGAGTACTGTACAGTGAATCCAATTAAAAATGAAAATCAAGGGAACACTTCATTTTTCCTTTCCTATCTGAGGACGGTGTAAGAATGAGGACTGGAAGGCTTCATGGTTAAGTAATGAAAGATCGATCTGAAAAACTGTCTAAACCACTAGTTCAAATCCCACCCAGATCTGTAGGGATCGAAAGCTCACTGATATTCCATGGCTCGTATGAAATGAGGTGGACTCCAGCTGCCCAAGGACAAATGTCCACAACTCAAAATCATTGCCACGAGGCTCTCCCTCTTGCTGCTGATCTCTGCAGAGGCGCCAAAGACTGAATAAGATATTGTCACTCAACTCCACGCTCATTTGGTTCCCTCCATAGCAGGGTTGAGGCTTATCTGTAGGCAAAGCTTGCCCTGCTCTGGCCTGGGTTTTTACCTCTTCTCTTGAGTTAATAGGATTTCAGTCTCCAGGGCTGTCAATCCTGCACCTTTCACCAGCACTAAATAAAGGAACGAATAAAAAGAAATGCAGAACCATACTCCTGTGGATTGACTCTCAGGGCTTGTCTACCTGAGGAAGTTGTACCGGTATATAAAGGTGTGATTTGATTTTATTTTTACTTTTTAACCAGTACAACCCCCGTGTGGGGATGCGCTTATTTTGGTTTGAGTGACTTGTTTCAATTTAGCTTAAATTGATCAGGTTAAGCTAAACCTCAGGAAGCCACTCTAAACTGAAATAGCATTCACACAGGTTTAAATAAGTGATTTAAGTTAAACTGGTACAACTTTTCCATGTATTCAGGTCTTCAGAGACTTCCACCCCTCCCTTCTCCTTCCCCCTTTCCTGACTCTGGAAGCTGAAGCCCTGCTTACAAGATTGTGGTTTTTAAAACACAGCGATAAAGTTGCTCATTTTGTGGCAAGGGAATATGAAGTATTTCTGTTGGCTCAATGCTGGGGATAATTCCATTGAGGATTAAAGGTGATGGTGTCACATCAGGGTGTTGCTTTAGACATCTCCTCCTCTATGGCTTGGTAATTTTGGGGAAGAGGAAGCAAAAATAAAGACTTTCTCCAGCAGGTTCTTTTACTGGAGCTGAGGCAGCTGAGTCTTTTCCACTCTACTCCTATGAGAAAATCTAATCCCATTGCCCTGCACCTCTTGTAGTCATTGATACTAAGGGAACATGGCCTGGTCTTTGCAATGGTTTAAATGACGGGCAAGGGGCAGGGCAAATGGAGAATCAAGACCACTCTGTAATCAAGTGTCTGATGGACTGTTTGGCCTGAGCCCCAAACAAATGAAGCTGGAGAAGAGAGGAGGCACAGATGTGCGACTAGGGTAGTATTGGCAATGGTGGAGTCAAAGTGGAAGCTACTGTAGTCCTCCCGCAGCTAAGTTGACAGTGGGTTGGGGAGACACTCCATGTGTGTTCCAAACTCTGCTTCGATTAAAGGGAGTCGGGGAACGCTGGTTTCACGGACTCTCAGCAAGGCCCGGCGAGGTGCACCTACTGCAGTCAGGGTTCTGGGGCAAGTCCAGTCTACGATCTCACCACCCTTTATTGACTGCCGCCGCCTGGGAAACCTGTTTTCACACATCCAAGCCTGCAAGAGCACCTGTCATGTTCATCTGTAGAATGCCTGGAGGACCCAGGTGGCTGATACCTGCCTACCAGGCACTTTTTGTAGTTGTTCTAATTTAATGTAGTGCTTGGAATAAATTGACAGTTCTGTCTGCATAGCACATGGAGGAGAGCGCCAAGAGCCTAAGCAGAGGACTTGTGCTTAATACCGATTGGGCCTAGCACTGAGATTTGAATGATAACAATTTCCACCTCAAAGCACTGCAGAAACATGACTCTTCCCAGCACCCCTGTGAGAGATTTGATGGCTGCTTTACGAACAGGGAGAACAGAGGCAGAAAGGGCAAGCGAATTGCCCTAGATCACAGTAGAAGACTGTATGAGAGCTTGAAGTTCCTGTCTCCCAGCCCTGTGTTCAGATTATGCCTTGCTCAGACCCTCGTCCACAGATGACTGTACCCTCACCCTAGCAGTAAACCGATCTTGGGGCATTAGCCCCAAATGGAATGTTGGGCTAGAATTACTCTGCATCTCTGACGGAAGAAAAGTTAACTGCCTGCCGAGTTTATTTTGGTTCTGTGCCAATGGAAGGTGGTTGGGAGTATTTTATTAAAGATTAGAGGAGCAGAAACAATGGCAATTTATTCTCCAATTTACAGATCATTGTGTAATTCTACCCATAGTTAGCCCATTCTTCCATGGGCTGAACAGGAATCCGGCTGAGCAGCGGCAGGGCATGGCAGTATGCCACTGACTTTGTCTTACCTTTCAGCCCTGGGCTTGGCATTTCAGATGCCTGCTGCCAATATTGGAATATCAGAGCTACAACCTCGCTCCGGCAAACGGGCTCCTGGCCAGGCTGTTTCTACAGCAGGAGTGACCTTGTCTTCATGGTGGTTTGAAAATCAGTGAATCTACATAGGCCCTTCTCATGTGGCCAACCTGGCTCTAGACCACACAGCAGGTCTGCATGGGTTGGAGGAGAATGGTTGGTTACTTTTGATACAAGCCAGGGTGCTGTAATAGTTTTTTTTCCCTCTCTCAGCACAGCAGAGGCACAGATTCACCCACTAGACAACTGCCAGCAAAGAAGGAACCTGACTTGATCTAGATACAGGAGGATTCACAGATATTTTGAAGAGGTGATGGTGGTAAGAAAGCTGTGCTTAAATTCTCCAAACAGCCTAAGGCCTTCTCACTCCCTGCCTGTGGATAAGGGCTGGCTCTCTTTTTCCTTGGGCCGCTCTTACCATTTCATCAGTTTGGAGCTTTTGGAGCGTAACTAGGCCAAGGAAGTGATGCGTCTGGGTCCAGTGTAGTCTGGGGTTCAGGCATAAGACTCAACTCGAGGCTGGGATTTACAGGTGGTGTGACCTGGCATAAACCATTCACATGAGATTTCTGACCCCAAGTAGTGGAAATCTCATGAGCGCAGCTGTTCCCACACGTTCCCTACTATTTTGGCTGAAGTTTGATAAGAACAGCAGTTGAGATTTTTCATATGTATATATTTTTTTAAGGCCACAAAGACCCTAGATCATCTAGTCTGACCTGTACAACACAGGCCACTGAATTTCAGAGTTACCCCTCCATTAAGCCCAATAACTCGTTTAGATAAAGTATATCTTCCAGGAAGGCATTCGATCCTGATCAGAAGACATCCAGAGATGGAGAATCCACCACTTTGGTAGTTTGTTCCAGTGGTTACTCATCGTCACTGTTATAAATTTGGGCCTAATTTCTCATTTGAATTGGTCTGGCTTCCGCCACCAGCCATTGGTTCTTGTTGTGCCTTTTTCTGCTAGATTAAAATCCTTTAGTGTAGCTGGGTTTGGCTGCTTCTGACCTGGGACTGGAAAATAGGCTGCCACTTGGAACCAAAACTGTTTACTCCTGGGGGAATTCTGTGCTACTGCGTGCATAATTAATGAGCCATGCATATTTTTAACTTTTTTGCACAGAAAAAAATCTGCCAAAATGTTGCTGCAGTTCTGCCTTTTGCTGACCCGAAGGCGCTGTGGCAATAGAACACAACAGCAGCTCCTGGCCAGCTAGGGAAGAGAGAGAGCCTGCCTGTTTCCCAGTGCCTGAAGGCCAGGTCAGGAGACAAGCTAGGGGGACAACAGCATGGGGTGCTGGGGGGGTCAGGCTCATGAGGGCTAGTGGAGGAGGACAGACTGGGGCAGGGGTTGAATGGGAGTGGAGGCACAGGATCCCGGGGGTGGGGGGGAGAGGGAGGTGCAGGACCACATGGTGATGGGGGAGGGGGTGCAGAGCTACATAGGGACAGGGCGTGACTGAGTGGGGACAGAGACACACATGGGGAGGGGGTACAGGGACACAAGGATAGGGGAATAGCTGAGTGGGGGCACAGAGACACATGGGGATGGGGTGGCTGTCGTTTAAATTAATTATCAGAGTTCTGTATTAATATGCCTAGTAAGGAATCTTTTTGACAAAAAACCTTTCCTGAATCTTTTTTGTTGTCTGTATTGTTACAGACATACTTGCTGACAGGTATTTTCAAACAAATGACCAAAAATAATTGAAACTGGTGTGATTATAGTGTGTTAATTTGACAAGGAAAATATGCAGAATTTTAAAATATTGTGCACAGAATTTTGAATTTTTTGGCGCAGAATTCCCCCAGGAGTAAAAACTAGGGACAGGCTTGACTTCAGATGTTCCAATACAAATCTGAAAAGGATGGCAATCCAAAGCTTTGTCCTTATTCAGGGGATGAAACCACTTTATAGGCTTGTGCCTTCTCTGTTCAGCTCCACTCAGTCCTGATTTGGACTTTTCTGCACTAAATTCTCCCTATTTAATGATGAATCCTAATACCTTTACTTTCTCTAGTGCTCTTAAACGAAGGACCCCAAACCACTCTGTACATGTTAATAGGCTCTCATAATCTAGCCTGGGAGGGGGAGAGAAGGTATCTATCTTACCACTGTGGTTAAGGCCGAAATCTTCAAACATTTTCAGAGGGGCTGAGCATCTGCAGATCCCATTGACTTCAGCCCCTCTGAAAATCAGGCCTCTGCTTAGTAGGGTGTCAACGTTTAGCCACCCAAATTTGGAGCTTGACAAGTGACTTTCCCAATGTCACCTGGGTGGGAGAGGCTGGGAAGAGAACTTGGAAATCCTGACTCCTGTCCTCTGCTCTAAACAAGAGACTCCTCCTTAGCTATTCAGTTACCCCTCTATATCTTTAAAATACTGCATCTCAGACCGAGCCCAGTGGGCTTCCTAAGCAGGAATATTTTTTTGGGGGGGGGAAACCCCTTACCTGTCACCCACTCCCTAAAAATACTAATTGCATTATTTCCATGAACCAAAACATATATCAACACAAACATATTGATACACTTCTTTAAAAGTCCACATTAAATAAAATGAATGGTCGTTTGTGGGTAATACTAAATCGGAGACCCCCTTGAGCTGCTTGGTACCCAAAGCAATTGCCCAGTGCCACCACTGATCTCAAAGTCCAAACTACATACATCTACTTACTCCCCTACTTGCAGGTCTGCAGTATTTTTCTCTCGGCAGGGCAGCTGACTTGGAAAGAGGCGAGTAAACCTCCCTTGGTGCTGTGTTTTTCTGAAATAATGTTGTTTGCACCATGTATTCTCTGTACCAGGAGTGTGTTTTTAAATCTCTCTCTGGTCGCTCTTCTGCCTCCCTGCTGCACCCAAAGCCCAGGGAAAAGAATGCCCTGATAGACCTACTTTGTCCAGGCCGCAGTGTGCTCCTGGCCCCTTGCAGTGCTCTGATGTGATAGGAAAACCTCCTGTCAGTGTCTTGTCACTCCCCACACCTCTCTAATATGCTTCTATTTACTGCAGTAATCAGAGCCCTTCAAAGGCGAGACTGAACTGCCGCTGTTAAATATAATTGTCATTGTGACAGGTCCATTGTGGGTTGGAAAATTTGTGCCTTTCAAAGCTGTCTCTGTGATAAAGAGCAGCAGTAAAATCAGAAATTAATCCCCTGGCAAGAGAATGACATGGTGATCACTGGATTGGCACTAACAGCTCAGTCAGGGCACCTGCCGAACAACCCCTCTCGCCACGCTAAAGGGCTATCAAGTGGAGGGCAAGCCACTCTTCACCTGCCCAGCTTTCAGCCCACTTTATTTTGTTGCCCCTGTTTGAATGAAGAGATGCAAAGCGCTGACCACTATCCTTCACGCCCCTCTGCAGATATCCTCTCTTGGAAGCAACTGCTCTCTGCCACCCGGAGCTGGGGGGAACCCAGAGGAACTGTGCACTCCAGCGCCCAGGCAGTGCTCCCGTTGTGTGTGTTGTCCTTTTGTTGTCACTTCCAGGCTGCTGACTAACCGTGGAACCACGTGGGGAATGAGGGCTAGGGGAGTTTGGATCTACTTGCAAAACCCCAGTGTACAGGTAAGTTAATTCTGTCGCCTGCCACAGAACCCTGGTAATCGCCTGCGTGGGATCCCTGCGTTGGCGTTTGATTGTTTTGCATTGACATGTCTCATTAAGAAACACGAGGAATCAGTCCCTCTGCTGGGACTTAAACTGAGGCTCCTCACTTCCTGCATGAGCATATGATCTCAAATGGTAGCACTTGAGCTAAAGGAGAATTGCCGTTAGCTGTAAGTAATGTAAGTGGTCTCATTATGTACTTCCTTTGTAAGCCTCTGTTGAATGCAGTTTATCGCTATATTAAAAAAAAAAAAGTGTTACCATCAGGGCTGAAGTGTCTCGTGTATGATTTCGGCCTCAAAATGTATTTGCGGACAACGTTTGGTGAAATTTAGTTTGGTCATTTTGGGGGTATTTTCTGTGATACAGCCAAACACACAAAAAAGTGCCTCATTGGTGAAGAGGTTTTAATTGCACCGAGAATTCCAAACCTGCTTCGTTTAACAACCTGAGACTATCCCCAGCTTTCGTCACCGGTGCAAACAAACAATGACGTTTGAAGACTTTAAGATTGTGTGTTGCACTGCTACAACATGCAAAACACCTGCAGCTTTGCACAGGGAAATAAATTCCTAAGGCCAAATTCTGGGCTGATGCTACGCTATCTGCTGTTGCATCAAAATCTGTGGCAGTGCGCAGGATGAAAATAAGTACAGAATTAGGCCATTAAGAGCCAACATAGTGCTGCAATAAGTCTAGCTCCAGTGAGAGGCAGTGGGTTGGCTGAATAAGGTGCTGGAGTAGGAGTCGGAAGACCTGGGCTCTATTCCAGATTCTGCCACTGACCTGGAATTTGGATATGTCATTTCGCCTCCCCACACCTCAATTTTGCTATCTGTAAAATGGAGAGAATCCTTTCTTTCTCCCCTCCTTTGTCTTGTCTAGTCTATTTTTATTTTGATTCACAGTGCAGGAAAGTTTCTCCATTAATATCTGCCTTTAACAATCTTGCTTTCAGTGTAACAGTTGTATGTTTTCTTTGGATAACGGCAAGTGATTTCTTGTAACTGGTTTACTCCCGTGGCAGGCTGATTTATTTCAAAGGGCTTTGACTGCACTATGCTTGGTGCAAGGAGAATGCCTGCCATGGACAAATTTCTGTATGCAGTGTTATAGCTGCCTTGATCCCAGGATATTAGAGAGGCAAGGTGGGTGAGATAATATCTTTTATTGGATCAACTTCTGGTGAGAGAGACAAGCTTTTGAGCTACAGAGAGCTCTTCTTCAGTTCTGTAAAATGTACTCAGAGCATCACAGCTAAATACAAGGTGGAACAGATTGTTTAGCATAAGTAGTTCACACATGTTGCAAGGGACCATTCAAGGTGAAGTGGCTGTTAACACCCCTCCAGTCATAGCTGCCTTCCCCACCCTACTTCTTTCCCCTCCTCTGACTGGGCCACCTCACACATGTTTCAAGGGACCATTCAAAGTGAACTACTTATGCTAAACAGCCTGTTCCACCTTGTATTAAGCTGTCACGCTCCAAGTACATTTCCCAGACCTGAAGAAGAGCTCTGTGTAAGCTCATCTCTCTCCCCAGCAGAAGCTGGTCCAATAAAAGACATTACCTCACCCCCTTGTCTCTCTAATGAACAGATTTCTGCACTTTCAAGGAGCATGTGATTTGTGCGCCGACATGAACTGCTGCAGCCCTGACAGTCTGGCATCTTTAATTGTGGCCCAAATGGAGAAGATGTTGTCTAGAAAATCTTACTGGGGGGAACCCACTGCATTACTGTAAACCGCTCGTCCTGGAGAATCTTGTCATTGTTTCGTATTTTAATATGAACCCGAAAAAGGCCATAATTGAGGAATTTATTGCATTTGTACATACTTCTCACCCGATAGCACCCAGAGGACCTAGTCAGACTTGTGACCTTACTGTGCTGGGTCCTGTGCCACACACAATACACGAAGGTCCCTGCCCCTAAGAGCTTACAAACCTACCTAGGGAGAAGGTGGGTGTAGAGCACAGTGGAGGTAAGGAAGGGGAAGGATGAGGGTGACAATGCCAGGAACTTGTGGTTATAGGTATTAGCAGAGTGTACAACTCAGAGCCCTCCGAGTATTTGATTTGATAACACAACGGACAATGCGATGTTAATGAAAGAACATAAGAATGGCCATACTGGGTGAGATCAAAGCCCATTATCCTGTCTTCCGACAGCGGCCAGTGCCAGGTGCTTCAGAGGGAATGAACAGAAGAGGTAATCAAGCAAACAGAGGCTAGGGACACCATCCCTGCCAGCCTGGTCATTACCTTTAGGCAGTTTGCCGTGGGTGTCTGGTAGCGGAGGGTCTTAAGAGCAGGATTTGAAGTTAGAATTTCTGGACCAGTTTTGGACAAGAGAATACGTTGTGTGGGATTTCCATAGACTTTACCATTGTAAGATATTTCTAGTAATACAATGGGCACCAGGTGGGTTGGCAGAAATGAGATTTCAATTGAATAAATTTATTTGAGATTTTTGATTTTTTTTACAAAAACCCAAGAGACTCCCAAACATTTCTACAGTGCTGTAAAATTACCCGGAACTCTTTGGGAGCTAGAAAACCCGTATTGTTTGCTCTGAAGAAAACCAGTGAGATTGCTGGCATTTTATCATGCCACAAGCTCAGACATTGAGCTGAGGTGTAAGACTGGCATTTGGCATACATCCAACATCCCTCCCAGGAAATGAGCGAAGAAAGGAATGTGAATTACCCATGAGAGAGACATCAGATGTGCAGTCAAGACCGGATCCCGCTGCCACTGGAATTCTTTGGGATAGAGAAACCAGTTTAGATTATTTAAAATACATAATACATGGGCGCTTGTTTGTTTAAGGCCTAAATTCCTTTGATGTTTTGGAGGGAATTGACGAGACATTCATTCTCATTCCCCCCCTCTTCTTGTTCTTCCTTGGAATCTGGCCAAGAGTTCCGATCTGGAGCCAGCTCCTGCCGCAGCAGGGAGATGATACAGATCCACCTTAGATCGGAGGCCCTGGCGCTTTCTGCGTGACAAGAGTTGCACATTTGGGAGCTGAGTCTTAACTGCTATACCCCCTGGGTAGGGGCAGGGGGGAGTCGCATCAATATGCTTAGAAATATGGGATCACAGCAGACAAAAGCCGCCAAGATCTGATAATAAAATCTGTTTGGAACAGCTGTCTGCTGACAAGTATAATAAACTGTATTAATGGTGTCATTATTATTCCCTAATTAAAAGCTAATAACTAAGAGTTAATTGCCTTTAAAAGATGAAGCGGTGCTATGGCAAGGATTTATCTCTGTTTTTCCTTGCTTGCCTGGCTGTGCTGATATTCTCAAGCTAATTAATTGAATCAAATCATACAGAAAACTAATAATCTCCCTGTGTCAATTCAACCAGTTGAATTAAAAGGTGTTTGGTGTGTGAGGTTTGTGTTATTTTTAAAAAAATCCATGTTCTGTGCAACTTCTTACCCCAGGCGATGATCCAGAGGGGTGGAAAATAAACAATCTGTCGGTTTGATGAGGAAAGCATTTTCCTCCCCTCTCAACAGGAGGTCATTACAAATACCATCACTAGACAGCTTGATAGCCCAGCTGGAGGAGCATTGGTCTTCCACCTGTACTCCTGAACAGAGGAAAATGGGAGCACATGGCACCTAACCGAGAACACCCATAAGGCACGGTAGAGGTTCTTCAGAACTGAAATATTTTGGATTTCAATTTTTCCACCGGGTGCGTGGATGGGGAGAAACCCCTTAAAAAGGCTTGTAAAGCACTTTGGATTCTTTTCAGAATAAGACAGGCCTATAATTACCCAGGTCATCCTGTTTATCCTGTTTAAATATGGGCACAACATTAGCTGTCTTCCAGTCTTCTGGAATGTCCCCCCGTGTTCCAAGCGTTATTGAAAATCAACATTAACATTTCAGCCAGCTCTTTAAAACCTTTCAGTCTCCTCTCGCAAGACAGGCTCTCCATTCCCCTGGTCATCCGAATAGCCCTTCTCTACACCTGTTCCAGTCTGAATTCATCTTTCCTGAACGTGGGTGACCAGAACAGTGCGCCGTATTCCAGATGAGATCTTATCAGCGCCTTTTACAATGATATTAATTCTACTGCTACTGAGTGGCTAGGAATCGGCATGTCCTATTATATTTAATATAATATAATGCCTCCCCTGTGCCAACCCGCTTTTGTGGCTCATCCATCCGTTACATCTTGTCTTTCAGACTGTGAGCTCTTTGGGTCAGAGACTGGTTGACTATATTTTTGTACAGTGCCCAGCACAATGTGTGCCCATTAGGTGTTACTGCAATATAAATGTTAAAGAATAACAATAGTTTTAGGTGATTGCAGATGAGCTTTGTTCAGTCAGCACAGCTGAACGAAGGGGAGTCCCCTGGAAGATGGATGTGTTTGAACTGCCTTGCACAGTCTGTTTAGATTGCTTGCATCTCTTTAGAGACGTTGCCCTTGGAAACTAACAATATTAATAGGCCTCAACAATAGCAACTGTTGTTTATTGTTCCCTCAGTTAAGGGCTGTAAATAACGCCCCTAGTTTAATTTGAAATAAAATACCCACAAACTTTAAATAAAAAAAGGAACCGCCGAAAGACCTATACAAATTTGGACTTTATCCATGGGAGGAAAAAAAAGATACGGCTACCCTGGGATTTCCTCTTCGGATGTTGACTATATCTAAAAACTTTTGCAGTCAATGAGGCATGAAACATTGTCTAGAATCTACAGTTGCTGAATATTTTATCCCGCTGACAGCAAGCCCGCTCACACGTCCACAGCTTGAACGGAGCTTGTGATTGCATACGTGCAGCCTGTGGTGGTTAGGTTTTTCCCAGTCCCTCCAGCTAGGGGATGGCAGGCGGAAGTGAGAGAAGCTGCCCTCTGGTTCCCAGCTCTGTCTGAAAGGTTCAGTCTTGTGGGGATTATTGCCACAGCTATCTCCTTGTCTTGCTTTTCCCTTAAGGAGTGCTTGCAAAACGCTCCAAAAAGCCACTTGCAGATAACTTGTAGGTTCTCTCGTAGGCTGGGCTTTCACTATTTCCATACCCTTCACCGCAGGCTCTGCCTCTGATTCCAGATGTCCCTAATGAAAGAACAAGTGGTTATGAACTGTCAGTCTTTTCAGTGTCTTAAAGGTGACCTGGAAGAAATCTGATGAGGTTCAACAAGGACAAGTGCAGAGTCCTGCACTTAGGACGGAAGAATCCCATGCACTGCTACAGACTAGGGACCGAATGGCTGGGCAGCAGTTCTGCAGAAAAGGACCTAGGGGTTACGGTGGACGAAAAGCTGAATATGAGTCAACAGTGTGCCCTTGTTGCCAAGAAGGCTAACGGCATTTTGGGCTGTATAAGTAGGGGCATTTCCAGCAGATCAAGGGACGTGATTATTCCCCTCTATTCGGCACTGGTGAGGCCTCATTTGGAGTACTGTGTCCAGTTTTGGGCCCCACACTACAAGAAGGATGTGGATAAATTGGAAAGAGTCCAACGGAGGGCAACAAAAATGATTAGGGGGCTCGAGCACATGACTTATGAGGAGAGGCTGAGGGAACTGGGATTGTTTAGCCTGCAGAAGAGAAGAGTGAGGGGGGATTTGATAGCTGCTTTCAACTACCTAAAAGGGGGTTCCAAAGAGGATGGATCTAGACTGTTCTCAGTGGTAGAAGATGACAGAACAAGGAGTAATGGTCTCAAGTTGCAGAGTGGGAGGTTTAGGTTGGATATTAGGAAAAACTTTTTCACTAGTAGGGTGGTGAAGCACTGGAATGGGTTACCTAGGGAGGTGGTGGAATCTCCTTCCTTAGAGGTTTTTAAGGTCAGGCTTGACAAAGCCCTGGCTGGGATGATCTAGTTGGGGTTGGTCCTGCTTTGAGCAGGGGGTTGGACTAGATGACCTCCTGAGGTCCCTTCCAACCCTGAGATTCTATGATTCTATGAAGGGAGAAGAAAATGTTTATTCCCTTCCTTTGCTGGTTTGTGGGGTATAAAGAAGGTCCTGGGAAGGTTTGTTGTATTGAACTCAGAAGAATCCGGGAATGTGTCTGTCAAGATCTTTCCAAAGCGCATCTGCACCCAGCAGCTCCCGGGGAGGCACCTACATGAATGGTTCAAGACCCAGCGGGTCTCAATGTGCTCAGTGGAAGCTGCTGAGTACGGAGCGCTTTCAGAAATCCGGCCACTTCATTTAGCTGCTTCGATGGGAGCTGAGCACTGCTGAAAATCTTATCCCCATTATGGGTAGGCAGTGCTTCTGAAAATCTGGCCCGCAAAGAACCTGGTCTTCCATGTTTTTGCTGGAGGGCTGGGGTCTGGAACCACCAGAAAAGCGTTTGCACCAATGTTTGAGTTAAGCAGCTCTTGGCAAAAGCAAAAAAGAGAGGTTTTTTTTTTTTTTTAATTTAAATAGTCTGATCTCAAATCCCTTCCCCTCTCAATTGGTCACGTTTCATCCCTTTTCATTTCTGATGTCACAGTCCCCTTTATTCTCTAGTCATCCATAGAGTCCTCCTACAGAAACAGGAAAGGCATGGCCTGATATTTCTAATTTCCTCCCAACTTTTCTTTCTCTTCTCCCCCACCCCCCGGGTGTAGGATTTCTCACCGTTACATTATAAGAATGGAGGAGAAAAGGCACAAACGAAATGCTGTGTGCAGTTTGCAAGTCCCCTTTGAATCAGGATTTCAGGGGTATCAGCCGTGACAAGACAATTCTTCTTTCTAGGAGAAATTAGATTGGGAATTGATGTCTGCTGTATGCCCTCAGGAGCAGCATTAGAAGCAAACGCAGGAGAAGTCTGACCTCCATTCTGCCAGTTGGCATTGGGCTTTGCGGGGCTTTTGAGAGCGTCTAAATTGGCTGTTAATAGAACATTTTCTGGAGCCTCCTAAGCAGTGGCAGCCCAGGTGAGTGTGTGTGCCCCGGTGAGTGGCAGCTGATCTGTCCCGTTGTTCTCTGTCTCGCAAAATCCATTTGCATTTACAGAGATTTTCTTGATAGGTTTGTGGCACTTCCAGCAGAGAAACCTGAAACCATCTTGGTGCAAGAGATGGAAATTAACAAACCCTGGATGTGACAGGCCAAGGCTCAGAAAGCTGATCATGTCCATTTGCTAGCTGCAAACTAATTGACATCTGCCGCCTCGTCAGGCCTCTGCAGATAGCTGGAGAGAAGCTTAAACAAAGTCAGTGTGCCGAGTTTCACAAGCAATGTGGTTTAACAATGCAGTCTGTTGAATCTGTAGATGCCCTGGCCATGACATCCACGTTCTAAGTGTTTCATGTGATAAAAATACACACAATCTGGATGCTGTATCACAGAACTTAAGCAGTTATAAGCCCCCTGCCATTCAGGTTCTGGGCCTTGGGTCGCAAGCTGGGATGAAAGGGAGATAATGCAATCGCAGCTATGGCATTCTGGCTATTGTGTGGCATCCTGAAGCCAGTAACAAAAGACGCCTACTGGTATTTAAGCCTCTGGACTCCGGTGGTTGTTTATAGCATAGTGGCACCCAGAGACTCCAGTATGAAACCTGCCCCACCTTCTGTGTAAAGCTAACTTGGAGCAGCAATGAGGTTGAAACAAGCAGGCGCCATGTGATGATTTTGACCTGAGTGGCTAGTCAAAGTTTGGACCCTGCGGGGGATCCATTTGAGAGTAGAAATTGACTATGGAGTTTGGTATTTACTTTGATACAGGTGTGTTTATAAGAAACAGGCAAAGTCCCTGCTTCCTTGGAAACAGAAGGAACCAAACAAAGGACCGTGTCCTTGTTCACAGCCCCCCACAACACTCTTCTCAGCCAGCCCCCCAAAAGCTCGCATGCTCTCAGCTGCTTGTTCTGTCTCTCTCGTCTCCTTCAGGTTGTGTCTCACAGACGCGTCTCTGGTCAACCAATACCAAATGGAACCCTCTGCCCGTGTGGTGCTAGTCCCTGGGTGGGCCCGCATACCTCTTTGTCTTAGGTGTGGGCTTGGGAGTAATTTATTTTAGGTGAAATGTGGTAGCTAAGCTTGCAGGGGTGTGTGTAGTACATGCAAAATAATTATTTTTACTGTTGATCTTCCCCTCATTGCTAAGCATAAATGCAAAATGCATGTGTGTTTCAGCATGGGGAAATCTCAACTCCAGGTACCAAAGAGAGAACTATTGTGCCAAGAGCTTTCGTGGGCTAGAGCCCACTTCATCAGATGCATGGAGTGGAACATGCAGTAGGGAGGTATAAATACACAGCACGTGAAACGATGGGAGTTGCCTTACCAAGTGTGTGTGTGTGTGTGGGTCAGTGCTAACGAGGCCAATTCAATTAAGGTGGAAGTGGCCTATTCTCAACAGTTGACAAGACGGGGTGAATACCAAGGGAGGGAAAATCGCTTTTGTAGTGCTAATGAGGCCAGTGCAACCGAGGTGGCCCGTTGACAAGAAGGTGTGAGTATCAGCAGGGGGAAATTAGTTTTTGTAGTGACCCAGCCACGCCGTCTTTATTCAGGCCTAATTTGATGGGGTCCAGTTTGCAAATTACCTCCCTTGGTAGTCACCCCTTCTTCTCAACTGTTGAGAATAGGCCACTTCCACCTTAATTCAATTGGCTCGTTAGCACGGACCGCCCAACACTTGGTAAGGCAACTCCCATCTTTTCATGGGCTGTGTATTTATACCTTCCTATTGTATGTTCCACTCCGTGCATCTGATGAAGTGGGTTCTAGCCCACGAAAGCTTGTGCCCAAATCAATTGGTTAGTCTCTAAGGTGCCACAAGGACTCGTTGTTTTTGCTGATACAGACTAACACGGCTACCACTCAGAAGACTATTGTGCCGCCACCCTGTGTGTCCATCACAGTTCATCTTCTCCAGAGAGTACGAAAGGAATAAGACCAGCCAGTACTGGAGGAATAAAGGTTATGCTCGCCCTAAAATTAATTAGGTGCGTGGGAGATGGAGGGGAGTGTTGCTCGCTAAGCTATTCACAGCATATGGGGATGCTAACAAGCGACTGACATCTTCAGCGCTGCAGAGTTGTGGTTGGTCAAGCAAAGGGCAATGTGCATCAATGCTGTCACCTGTCAGCGCTAATTACGGCATTATGCTTTCCTCTCCCGCATTTCAGTCTCTTCCCCGCTCCACGGTCTGTCTTTGCCATGGGTTTCTGTACCATGGCGAACAGTTAGCAGCTGGGGCCTTGTGGCTTCAGCGTTTCATCTTTCACTCTTGCTGTAACCCTGTCTGCACATGGGATATGGAATAGTGGGTACTGGATTGATCAGAGGGTAAGAGGCCAGACAGCCACGGAGTGCCCCTTCTCGCTGTCCAAATCTGTTTCAAGAGTGATCCTACATGTCATCAGAACCCCAGGCAATCTCTACTGCACCTTCTCCTCCCCTCCCAGCTCCTCTCAGCTGTGCCTAGCACTTACAGGATGGCCTTTCTGAACCTCAGTGCTGCTGGTGCCTGCCCGCACAGAGCAGGTGTCAGGTAACCCAGTGGTTTGTCAGCCCGGGCTCAAAGCTGGCAGGGCCATACGTTTTAGAACCGTATGATACGGGGACCTAGTAGTTCCTCAAAGCCAGTCTCTCCGGCTGCGTTGTTGGTATCAAAGGAAATTGAATGCCTGCGGAGGCTGGCCCATGCTGGAATGGGAAATCCAGATTTGGATGAACCTGGGTAGAGTGACCGGGGTAGCCTGCTACTGTATCCATGCTGTGTGTAGAATTCCTCCTGTGGCCAGTGGGAGTGTTGCAAAAAAAGACCCTGAAGCTCTGTGGGCTTTGAGTAAAACAATTAACACTCCTCTTCCTTTGGGTCTTCGCACTGCAGCAGGGGAAGCAGCTGATAGTTGTGTGAAGGCAGGTGAGACTAGAGAAGAGGGTATTTACCATCTTCTCTCCCACCTTGAAACCCCCATCCTCGCCCCAAGACAGAGTAACGCTTCAGCCTCCCCGCCACATGCTCCTGGCGCTTGTTGGCCACTAATTGATAGGAACCAAATGTTCTCTTTGGAAGTTCACTTTATCAGTGTTAATCTTCTATGTGGACTAATTTTATTAAACTTCCCAAAAGAGCAAATTGTAAATTCATTAGTGCCCATCTTGGACCGCACCCTCTGTCACTCTGGGTAAAAAAGATTAGAAGTCATCGGGGCCCTGCGATAATTAAAAAGAAGGTTGCTCAAACATAATTCTTAATTAAACTGTAATGAGATAAGAACTTGTGTAGTCTGCTTTTAGTCTGTCGGGGAGATGCAGAGGTTCCCATTGTAATTATGTGATTTATGATCTTCCACACAAGGATGTAATTAGTTTCTCTCCCCCTCCCCTTTAAATTGAAACATTATTTAGATTTAAAAATAGTGTAGCAATTTAAGTCTGTTTTTTCTGGTGGAATAATAATTTATTTATTTTTACTTTTTAAAAACTCCACAGCCAAACAAAAGAGGACACAACTACCATGTGGCCGAGAGCTGATATTCCAAAATGGTAAATCAGGCACGATACACACAGGGTAACTGACCGAGGGACAGATATGTGGCGCACACAAGGCAGCCGTGATTGTAAGGCGAATGGAACTCTATTTGGAAAGAGTGTGTCAGGCAGACACAGAGATATCTAAGGTCTGTGGATGGGTAAAGAGTCAGAGGTGCATGAACTGTGGGTGATAAGAACTGAGAGAGACTGTGTGTGTGTGTGTGTGTGTGTGTGTGTGTGTGTGTGTGAGAGAGAGAGAGAGAAAGGGGGAGGAGGGGTGAGATCTTTAGCACCGAGGAATTGACAGAATATTGTATCTGTTAAGAAAATGGAGTTTTAACACTCTCAAGTGAGACCTGTGGAATGATGCAATGCCCCCTTAAGGGAAAAAGGCTAATCTACTTTATTTGTTATAAGAAAGAAAGAAATACTTGTGGCACCTTAGAGACTAACAAATTTATTTCAGCATAAGCTTTCGTGGGTTAGAACCCACTTCATCGGATGAACCCACAAAAGCTTATGCTGAAATAAATTTGTTAGTCTCTAAGGTGCCACAAGTATTTCTTTCTTTCTTTCTTTCTTTCTTATTTTCTTTTTGCTGACACAAACTAACACGGCTACTACACTGTAACCTTTATTTGTTATGATACTGTATGTGGCTCAGCAAATAGTTATCTAATGCTGTAAAGAGAAGCAGGTTTTGGACTTGCCTGTTGCTCTCTCAGTAGCTTCAGTAAGGTTGTGTCTAAAATTACAAACGTTCAGCCACTTTTTCTGGAAGCCTCTAATTTTTGGAGATGCCCAATTTCAGATCCTTCGGGCTGATTTTTGAAGGTGCTGGGCAACCCGAGCTCCTGTTGGACTTCAGGCAGATTTGGGGGTGAAAATCAGGCTAAAGGCATCTAAACATGAGGCACCCAAAAACGGGGTAAATCTAAAGAGAAGCGAGATTGCAGAAGAGCACAGGGAGCGGAGGGCGGCATGTGGCAGTGAGGGGAGAGCCCACATGCTGTGCATCAGGAAGTATAACAACAATACCTAGCTCTTACTTTTCATCAGCAACTCTCCAAGCGTTTTATCCTCACAGCACCCCTGTGAGGCTGTTCTCCCTATTGTACAGATGGGAACCGAGGCACCGAGAGTAAGTGACTTGCCCAAAGCCACAAGGGAGTCTGTGGCAGAGGAAGGAATTGAACCCAGGGCTCTAGCCACTAAACTAGTTTCCTAGACACTAGACTATCCTTTGTCTCTGTAATTATTGTTCTTGTGTGTTGGGATTACCTCTTCGTAACCACGTCAGCACCAAAAAGTCTTGGTCTCTTTAGCAAGCCCATTTACTGGAAACATATATGACCATCCTGTCCATTATCAGATGGCTGTGACCACAAAAAGTCCCAGTACTTTCGTGGTCGCTCAGACAGCGAGCTAAGTGCCTGCCAGGATTTCTCGTGGCTGCTTTTTAAAAAATGAGACTTTTTTTTATTTAAAATTTGTGATAAATTAATTTACTATTAGTTAAAGGTGCTGGATTGACTGCCCCAGAGACGGCAGGTCACAGAGCAGGTACAACACAGGCGATGCAAGGTCCTGCTTTGATTGTGATTGGAGTTATCCAGTTCTGGAGTGAGACGGGTGTTAAGTCTGCAAGATCTATTTAGCCCTTGACATCTCTGCTGAGGCATCTAACAAGGAAGCCAATAGGGGACATGGTTCTTGTGGAACAGACCTTCCTTTGCTATGAATTGGAGCTCATTTCTCATAGCCCCTTGCACATCTACCAAATGGTAACAACTTTCAGTCACTATTACTGGATTCAGTCTGGTGACCCAAGATCCGTATCCCATTACTACTCCTCTCAGCCTTCCTGTGCTTTCCTGCCCACCCCCTTCCAAATTAAAATCGCTGGGATATTCTTCACATATTGACTCCGAGAGAGACAAAGTGGGTGAGGCAATATCTTTTATTGGACCAACTTCTGTTGGTGAGAGACATGCTTTCAAGCTACACAGAGCTCTTCTTCAGGTCTGTATAGCTCGAAAGCTTGTGTCACCAACAGAAATTGGCCCCATAAAAGATATTGCCTCACCTACCTTGTCCCCCCAAAATCCTGGGACTGACATGGCTACAAGAATGCTGCATATTAACTCAGTCAGTGCTCAATAAAGAAAAAGTTAATGTAGAGAAGAGCGCAAAATGTGAAGAGAGATTTTTATACTGGTCCAACAAATGAATGAGAATACCCAGTGAATAACCAGCAACTTGTTTGTCGAGACATGGCCGACTGGTTTATTATTATTTTAATATTTGTATTGCAGTAGCGACAAGGGATCAGCTAGGCTGGAGCATTGTCCAAACATCTAATAAATGATAGTGCCCCCACCCAAAGAATGGCCAAGGCACTAAGCTAGTGCTCAAAAGATTCAAGTTCAATTCCTGGCTCTGCCACAGACTTCCTGCGTGATCTTGGGCAAGTCACTGAATCCAGATGTGCCTCAGTTTCCCATCTGTAAAATGGGGATAATGATACTTCCGTTCTCTCATCCCATGTCTGTCTTGTTTACTCTGATTGTCAGCTGTTTGGGGAAGGTATTTTCTCTTGCTGTGTGTTTTGTGCAGCAGGTTTCTGTTGGAAAAGGCTGATTCTAGGAAATGTGAACATTTTGGGAGAGTGTATAGATTTCATCTAAATTTTCATGGGAAATTATTGAAATGCCCATTTTGATAAGGTGGAAGAATTTTGTTTGACTTTATCATTTTGATAGATAATATATGATTGTATTAGTAAAAGTTTTCAGCTTATTAAAACAAAACATTTTCTGAATAATTCTGCAATTTCAACTTTTCATCCTGGTTCAGGATGAAACCAAATTTCAAAATCTTGGAGTGTCCTGCTGGACAGAAATTCAGAATTTTGACCAGCCCTACCCCAACCCAAAGATGCCCCGAGGTTGGGGCCTCTCACAGTTATCATAATACAAATTAATAATAGCAGTAGTATTAATAGATTGTTTAAAATTTGTGTCTAGTTGCCTAATAATTTGTGAAG
Source organism: Macrochelys suwanniensis (assembly GCA_033296515.1). Lineage (NCBI taxonomy): Eukaryota > Metazoa > Chordata > Testudines > Chelydridae > Macrochelys > Macrochelys suwanniensis. Next base: position 8,389,037 of record CM065799.1, read on the forward strand.
AAACAGAAAAGTCCATCAGTGTGTGCAATTAATCATCCAGGATATACTGCCTATTTACCTTAATTGTAGTTATTAAAAATAGATACATAACAGTGAATGTTAAACTGCATTCTGCTATTCCTAAAAGCATGCCAATATATTGTTCATATTGCTCCTTTTTTCGGTGTCTATTTACATGTCTGTTTGCCTAGTGAGAGAACGGCGCTTTAAAATCATTGTTCAGTAACTCTAGTCCTCTTGGGCCCCAGTTCAGCTGATCCCATTTCACTGGAGAATAGTCCGTGTATACCAACAAAAGACATTTTTTCTGCTTCACTTGTGGAGGGAAAAAAAAAGTCTCTCATTTTAAGATCAGATTGGTCCCTGAAGGAACAATCTGTATGGAAAACAGTGGGAAATGGATGAAGTCTGACCTGTAGAATAAATGGAAAAATATCAGCCACGTACCGTTTCCAGACCTTGCTGCCTCCCAATAGAAATGTTAAAGTGCCCTTACTGAAGTGAAAAAATAAGACCAGATCTTTGCAGGTGTTATGTAGATATTCTGCATGGCTTTTGCACAGAATGGAGTAATACTTTAAAAATTATAAGAGGAGCAGACATATTCTGTCTGGGTGCTTTGAATGAAAAGAGATTTTTGTTATTGATTTCCAGTTGGTTTGAGTTTTATTTTGTATATCCAAACATGGAATTTGCCTTAGTGGATCAAATCACTAGTCCACATGGTCCAGCATCCCCTGCTTCCGTGCGGGCAGTGGTCAGTATTGCGTCCCTCATAATTTACTTGGCTAATCATATCATGCCATCAGGGAGGATTCCTGCCTTGCATACCCATAATAGACATCTGATTTACTTTTCGTGGGTCTTTGCCCACGAAAGCTCATGCTCCAATATATCTGTTAGTCTATAAGGTGCCACAAGACTCTTTGTCGCTCTTGCAGATCCAGACTGACACGGCTACCCCTCTGATATCTGATTTACTGTCACCTGGAGGCATGGATTTGGTCACCAGACCTTTTCTTAGCTTGGCTACAGATGTAGCTTGCAACTAATGGGCAAATCTAGTGACTTGATTTTAACACGCCGATTGAAATCTACTGATAAAAAGCACTTTAGCAGAGCTAAGTGGTCTTCCTCTTCTTCACAGAGAGCAGGGGCAGAACCGGAAATTCAGGACATCCCTCCTTTCTGCCTGCTTTTTATTAGACGTGAGTCATCCTCTCATTCCCTCCTGTGTTTCATTTGCTCGGCTCCTGGGTACTTTCCTGACAGTGTGCTCCTCTCCACCGCCAGCCAGGAGCAGCGCAAGAAACCCCCCACTGCACAGAGAGCTATTTCTCTAGCTATTGTTCATCGCTCTCATCTCAGCGTTGTCTTTTGTGAGTTATTTCTCTCCAAATCCGAAGGCGAGGAAAGGGTTAACAGCTAGATTTGACTGTTGCATGCTGGGAGCTGTGGTCCTAAAGAAGCAAGAATCATTATGGGAGTGGGTGTTCATGTTACCTCTTCTGCCTCCTGGGGTAATGGCTGCAGCAGCAGTTTGTTCTCTCTGGGAAAGTTTGTTTTTGAAGGAGAAGACGCTTTAGGGTGGTTCAGACTGATGATCAGGAACTGGGCTTGAGGCTTGGAGCAGTTTAAAGGTGGAGGAAACACCTAGGCCATGTGCAGCTAGGGTGACCCGACAGCAAATGTGAAAAATTGGGACAGGGGTTGGGGTGGGGGTAATAGGAGTCTATATAAGAAAAAGACCCAAAAATCGGGACTGTCCCTATAAAATCGGGACATCTGGTTACCCTATGTGCAGCGCATGTTCCCGTGGTTTGTCTGAGCTCCATGCGGTTGTTTGGTTACCTTGCAACTCCTCCTGCTTTGTGCTCGATTTGCAGAGAGAGCATGTGCGGGGGGTGGGGGGGCACGTCTTGTTAGTCATCTAGATTTTTCACCTCCGGGTGGGAAGCCTTTTACTGGGTATTGCAGAGGTCTTTCAAAAGACCCTGGTAGCAGCTCGCTTTAGCCCTCTGTCCTCGCTCTGTGTGTCCTGGCCACGTGGGGAGCCAAGAAGAGCGTCTGCTGCTATTCACAGGTGCAGAGTGTTCAAAGACAAGTACAGGAAAGAAAATGTGCAAAAATTCTCTTCTGAGGCCTGAATGTCACCCCACAGAGTTAGGCCAGGTGAGCTAAGCAGGAATGAGTCAGTGACACATTTTTATTGTTGCTTGGAAGTAACAGGACAGCAGAGCTGACTAGATTTTAACTCTGTATTACCCTGCTTAATTTCTTGCTCTCTTCATTTTGCAGGACTCTACTCCCCGCGTCATTCCCACGGCTGTTTTATTTGGTCCGCTCTTGAATACTTTCACCCGAAAGTGCTCCCCTGAGAGACAGAGTCAATTGATGCAACCCCATGGAAAAAGTTGGGGAACTGGGACATCTGTCTCCCTTGTTCTCACTCAGTGGCTGTGCCTATGGGCAGAATAAACCTGGGCAGAGTAGATTAGCCTAATATATGTCACAAAGCATGGTTCCAATGCTGTTGCTTTTAATCAGTCATTGTATCAATGTCATCCTTTGGGAGTATAGTCCAGCGTCCAGGTCCTTTCCTGTTTGTCTGGCCTAAATTTTTCCTCCCATAGCTTTTGGCTACTGCTGTTTGTATCACCATCCTGATGCCAATGGGAGTTAACTCCCTTTCCTTCCTAGGTATCATCTTTCTATAGGTTTGAACTCTATAGCCACAATAGACGCTGCACAACCATCAACTAAACGTTCCCCATGGGCGCATATCCATCGTCTCTCAAGACTAACGGACGCCAACAGCAACAGGTTTGAACTCCTGAACGCAAGACAGCTCATGGAAATTGTAATGGGCTTTTCAACATTATTGCAAAATCACGGGTGGGTGTTTTGGTTTTGGGGTTGATGTTTGCAGAGTTCCTCTGTCTCTAAGGTCTTTCTTCAGTTTCAACCTCCCACCCTGCTGCCTGGCCCCTCCATAGCCTCCCCACTTCCCTTGAATGTTTACAGGGACCCAAGGTGCTGAGCATTTTTTGCAATTGTATTTGTAACTTCTCTGGTTCAGCGAGATGCTTTACACCTTGACTGTCGTCTACGGGCCAATCTGTATGAATGGTTTGTTCCCCTGAGGCAAATGCTTTGCTAGTTTTATCTTACTTTAATGTGCCTTTTTTTTTTATTTACAAGTTAAGTGCGGTTCGAGCAACAGACATTAGCAGATTGCGTAGACTGATTTTTCACAGTCTGTTCCTTTCCCACTTTGTTTTGGGAGAAGACATGTATAGATCCCTACCCTGCGTTCTGTTACGTTAGGTAAATGTAGCAGTGGGAAATGGTACTTTTTAAAATGATTTTATGGATTAACAAACCAAATGGGCCATGAAATCATTTTAAAAAGTACCATTTTCCATTGCTACGTTTACCAAACGTGACAGAACACAGTGTAGGGATCTGTACGTGCCCGCTCTCAAAATGAAATGGGAAAGGAACCATTTGGGAAACTCCCAAAATGAAGCTTCCAAAAACCACTAGTTGCTTTTGAGAATTGAGGCCAGTTCTATTAAAGACAAATGTTCTTGCTCAAAACCCTTGGTTAAAAATGGCTGAATTAACCCCCCCCACAAACAGCAAACATGCTTTTCACCATGTGGGCTGTGCTGGGCTCTTGTGTCTCGGGGCTTGGCCAATGAAAACAAAATAGCTCTGAATTGGTTTCTGGTTTTTGAATAAGCGGAACGGTTGCATCCAAACAGAGAGCTTTGTAATGAAATTATAAGTAAACCAATATGAAATCAATCCAGTTCCTATTACTGCAGCGTTTGTAAAACTTCCTTTACCAGCCCCTGTGCAAGAGAGCAAACGTCCTGCTTTAGGCCAAAAAGCTGTGAATGGAAGTTCAGAGGTTGCCTGAGGACCTTACGGTTGTTTTTTCCCTGAATAAGAAAATGTGTGTCTCCATATAGATAATGATAATTTCTTGGAGTTGGTCTCTCCTCCCCTCTGTGCCTAGGACCGTCCCAAACCAATGAACATCTCCTGATGTATTTCTCCTCCTTTACCCCGACATCTTCCTGCCCAATGCGTCTGATTATGGAGGAGCAACCGCACCTTCTGCCGCCTGTTACCCCCACTGGAGCGGGAGGAGAGGCATTCCCTTCCCACCTTCCCCTCCCTAGCGGCTGAGTGGCTCTTTCCAGGCTCATACTTTGCATTTGATTGTTGCCCTTGAAAAGGCAGTCACATTACAGTGAACATTTAGGGCCTGATCTTGCTCCTAGTGAAAGCGATTCCACATCCATGGGGGATTGTGTCTTCAGTTTAGGTGTCCATGTGGTGCTATCAGTTATCCTAGTGGTACAGTGCCTAGCTTTCCCCACCAGAAGGATGGGATGAAGTCTGTCCTGGATGTGGAATGTTTTACCAAGTTTGTTGTGTTGGCCTTAGTAGGAATGACATAATCTTCACATGCAGCCAGGCAGCTGTCTGTGTGTCCAAACGTTCAGAAATTAATTACATAGAAGGGATTTTTGATCATTTGGGTATGTTGTATTTTTCCTGGAAGAGGATTTATTGTCCCGAGTAAACCCAGGATAGATACAATCCTTGTGTAGCCTATTACTCTAAGATGGCCATCTGCATATATAGGCGTGTATGTTCATGTGCAGTGTGTATACACTGTCTGCATACACAGATGGACAGATATTACAGTTTTCTACTCATATCTTTGTCTTTAATAACTACGAAGAAATTCTGAGTGTTTGTCTTTCCAGAGATAGCAACATAAGGATTTAATCTCTGTACAAGTTGTAAAGGGATCTAGAGTTAGCTATCTATGGTATGGCTGGCTGGATAAATAGATTAGAAAAATAGGCAGATTAAAAATGGACTGGAATGAACAGATTAGATAGATGGCTAGAGAGAGCGCTATTAATAAATGGAGATATATAGCTGTTGGTCAAGCCTCCAGCCTTTGCTAGCTTTGAAAGGACCTAGTGATTTATTATTACTGCGGACAGTTCGCATAAGCTAAAGATCAAGACTAAAGTGTGTATATTTGAGTGATATTCAAAACATTCACCCCGTTCCTAGAAGTAGATGCAGCTTGTTGTTTGGAACTAGTTTATAAGACGCTTTGGGGCTGCATGCTTAGGACATGTAAACACATCCATGTGTGCATGAGCAGCAAAAGCCTCTCTCCATTAGCCCCTGCCGCTTCTTCTTGAGTCTGTGTCTCTATTCTGTGTATATATATATATGTGTGTATGTATATATATATGTATATGTGTGTATGTATATGGGTTCCGTACCTAGGGGTTCCATTCCAATAACACAATGCAAAACCGGCTCGAGCCCCCACCCAGTGACCTGGGACAAATATATATCACCCCCCCCCGGGCGCCTCTAACTGTACTTCCCCTCTTGCAAGCACAGAGTCTGAGTGTAGAAAAACCTTTTAATGACAGAGAGAAACAATGCGGCATTTTGCTGGGGAAACACCACATCTAGGATTTGTAAACCAAACTGTGAGCAACGACCCACCCCAGCAAATTGGCCATGTCCTTTCCCTTTGGTTCTTGAGTCCAGCAACCCCAAAAATCACCCAAAGTCCCAAAAGTCCAACAACCCAAAAGTCCAGACCCAGAGTTCAAAAGTTCCTCTGCAGAGTGTTACACCCCTCCAGTCTGGGTAGAAATGGGGAGGGGAGAGGTAAGGGGCACCTTACGTGGCTCGAAGCTGACTGCCCCGTCCCTTCGTGGGGCCTCGCTCGGCTCTGCTCCGCCAGCCATCCCACGAGTCACTCCGCTCAGCCGTCCCGCAAGCCGCTCCAACTGTTCCGCTCCGCCAGCAGCTCCGCTCCGTCAGCCGGCCTGCGAGCCGCTCCGGCTGTCCCGCCAAGTGCTCCACTCTGTCAGCAGCTCCGCTCCACCAGCCGCTCAGCAATATATCTTCTGGCTCCCCCACTACTTAACACAGTGCTCAGTGGTTTCAGCTCTTAACAATTTCAGCTTTTCAGTGATTTCAGCTTGTAGTTAGGGGAGCCTGTGTGCTCATTTGCATACTTAGTCCAGAGTAATTCTAACTCAGCAGCCTGTGATTAGACTCCTAAGGAACTCAAAATTAGCTCTGATATTCCACAGTGGAGAGAGAGAAAGAAGTGCAATTGACATTTAGGACCCTCAGAAGAGGCCCATGCCACCAGATACAAATACCTGTCCCCAACCTCTTTCAATTCACTGGGTTTTAGAATCCATGTCCCTTGCCTAGCAAGTGCTGCTCAGCTAATGGTGAGTCCCTTCATCATAACAAAAGCCCACTGTCCTTGATTCACATAATCAGGGTAACAACACTTTATTCTTCCTGCCCCAATAACAGAGAAACTGGGGCTCCCACAGCAGTCAAAGTGACCATTTGGGCAAGCGGTCCATCATGCTTTGCAGGGTGGGTGTGTCCATGCAAACAAGATTAGCCCCTGACATCCCTGACATCCCTTTCCACAACTCACCACCAGATGTCAGGGTAGTGCTCATCCTGACTCTGCTTACATACATAATATAATATAAATAAATAAAAATAGGGCATATCATCATTTTATTTCCCACCACAAAGTGGCGCTGAAGAACAGCAAAGACAGACGTGACATGCTCTGCTCATTTCATCTTAGGTCTGTTGTCTCCCCCTGCCCTCCGTCTGGATACATAAGTAGCACCTTTCCTAGTGCCATATTGAAATAATCTCTTCTATAGCACTAGTTCTTACTAGCAATTAAAGGTGGGCCCAAACTGGAATTTGGGGTTCAAACTTGGATTTGGGATTTATGATGTCTGCTATGGCCGGTCCCCTGGATCTGAATGCCAAGCCAAGGGTGCGTGAAATGCGGATCGATATCTAAAGTTCGGTGTATACAAATCCAGTGACTGGCTTCAACCCATTGTAGAGCTAGGTTCAGACCAGGATTTTGTTTCAGGCCCATCCATATTAGAAATAGTTTCCAGGGCCAAGTGCAGGTGCTGCCAGATGGTTTCAAGAGGCTGGCCAATTTGCCCATGTCAGGTCAGCAGCTGCGCTTCTGACATGCTGTCAGTTTATTTGGCTTTTCCAGTGAAGTCAACAGTTGGTTGTGACTATTCACTTTGGTAGCAGTGAAGCAGGTAAAAAAGACATCTCTGCTTCTGCCAGGGCAGACAAGCACGACTTCCGGGTTGCTCTGTGCTTTACAGGATTAGGGACAAGTAATGGCGAGGATCCTGAAGGCAGCTAGAGTTCTGGCTTCTAAGTTTGCCTTGGAGCAGTTGAAGGTCCTAGACCCGGGGTTCTCAAACTGTGGGTTTAGGCTGGTGTTAGACTTGCTGGGGCCCATGGCCGAAGCTGAAGTCTGAGCCCCACTGCCCAGGGCTGAAGCCAAAGCCCGAGAGCTTCAGCCCTGGGCAGGGAGGCTAAGGTTACATCTCTTACACCCTCCCCCCCCCCAGGGCAGAAGCCCTTGGGCTTCAGCTTTGGCCCCCACCCCACGCCTGCCCAGGGCAGCAGGGCTCGGGCAGGCTTGGGCTTTGGTCCCCCTCCTGGGATCTTGTAGATTTTTGTTGTCAGAAGGGCGTCACAGTGCAATGAAGTCTGAGAACCGTTGTCCTATACAGTGTAAGGGTGGGCTAGTGGGATCATGGGACTGGCAAATCTGGACTAGAACTGGTTGGGTTTTTTATTAGACAATTTTTCATTGCCAATTTGCCAATTGCCAAAATGCCAATTTGTTGAAACGGAATCTCTTTGTGGGAAAGGGTCGGTTTGGAGGATTTTCTCGACTTGAAAAAATGTTGAATAAAAGGTTCTGAAGTTGTTGAAACATTTAGTTTTGGCATCTCTTGAAATGAAAATTTTCTGGTCTGAAATGACTTTTTTTTTTTTGTTTAGAAATGTAAACAGATTAGAGAAAAAAAATGGCTGAAGTCAAAACGAAACATTTGGATTGACCCAAACTGAAATTTGTTTTGAATTTTTGGTTTGTGACAATTTGAGATTTTTGACTTATTTTGTGTTCTCATTCAGGACAGGAAAAAACGATCTCTCAAAAAAAAATTGCGGGATGAGGAAACTGGTTCCCGTCCTGCTCCAGTCTAGACTCCTGGGTTCTTATTCCCCAGCTGTGCTACTGACGGTCACTTGTGTCCTCGTTTTCACACACTTCCTGCAGCTTCTGCTGAGTGGAGTGAAATGGTTCTGCAGCTGGGCTGTGAGCTAGCACCAGTGATGGTGGTTCTCAGCGGGTTGCTCCATCATGCTCCTATCTTCAGTTGTTCTTAGGGGGAGGGAGAAGTGACACTTATTTTGGTTACACAGAGTCCGTGGCCTGCCTGCAGATGTAGAACCGCAGAAATTCTAGTGCTACAATTAGAGCCCCTGTTCAGGCTGCATTTTATGACTCTCCAGGAAGAGAGTCTGCAGCTAGTTCTGGAGATCTCATTAGTGAATTTAGGAACAGTCTTGCCTGATCCTCTCCCCAGGGCATGAGCTAAATGAGTTAAGAAAACAAACTTCTCTGACTCGACTATATTTACTTTTTCTATTTCCCTTCTACACCTATTTGATTAGTAATGGCTACTACCCCCAAATCAGTACACTCATTTAGGAAAAAGCTATTTATTTCCCTTACTCTGCCTACTTTTCTCAGTATAATTAAAGAGCACTGTAACACGCAGCGTTTCTAACAGCAAAGTGCTTCCCCTGGCCTGGGAACTGGCTTGCCACATGTAGCTCAGTAAACTGAGAGGTTTCTCTCCTAGAGATAGCAAATTACACTCTACGGTCCCTTTTTACTGCCATGGTGTGTAAAGGGGCCTTTGTGTACATGCGAATCAGGTCCCTTGTGTGTTTTGTCCATACTGGTTGCCTCTGTCCTCCTCCAAGCCTCCTATGCATCCTAAGAAAATATCTCCTCTTTCAGGCCATCTTTCCCCTGTTCCAAACTTACCTGCCAGCTATTGCTTCATTTTAGGACGAGGCAGAAGTTCACACCGCTGCAGCAGGTCAGCGGAGTGCATTCAGGTGCGTCTCATTACCTGACCCAGCAATCAGCGTCTGGACGAGGACTGGAGACGAGCGTAGGTCAACGCTTCTGACACCGTCAGCTCCGTGTGCTCTTCCTAGTGGGTTAGCTGACGTTTGCTCACGCCGAAAAAGAAGGTGAATCATAGATGTAAAGGGATTTTAATTGGGAGTGAGAGTCTCTCTCCAATGGGTGACCCTTAACTGGCCGACAGCATCTTCTGGGGATGCTGATGGCAGGCAGTCCATGCATGAGGGTGCATTCAGTCAGCAGGTGATGGAATGCTGTAATGTTAAACCTAGATCTCCAGATGGCAGTGTCTATGAGCTGTTCTCAAGCGCTGGTGATGCTTCACCTGCTAGATTCGAGTGGAGGAAGAAGAATTCGGAATTGACCTTTGGAAGCAACATAAATAGACCGTTATGTTTAAAGGAGAAAAGACAGGCAATAGAGATGGTTTAGAGACTCGTTTATTAAACTAGGGAAAGTCTCTCTTCAGGATTTGCATATAAATGATTGCATAATAGTTGCGGCAGGAAAATGTCTTAAAGCAAAGCTCCCACCCAGAATAAGACCGTGTGGGGTTTGGAAAACAAGTCTCAGTAGCTGTTGGAATAATCTTAGCTTCTCAAAGGTGAGGAGCATGATTTCCATGCCGATGCCCTTGATATATGGAGGGGCCCGGGGTTTAATGTAGCAATGTCTTTCGGATGGGTGCTTTGGAGACTCAGCCCGTATTAACTGAAGTGACATGGGGTGAATCCTTTGGGGTTAGGGACTGAAATGTGCCACGGCCTCTTCTTCAAGAAATACATTTGCAGCGTAGCCTGCTCGGCTGCAGGTGGTTTTGGTTTCCACCCTGGTCACGTCCCCATTCTCCTGCTTTTTCTTGGCTGGCCAGTCTGCCTTTAATAAGGTCCTGCCACCAAGATTTCCCCCCGCCCCCGGTAAAACCAGTATATTTAATAACCCTTCTCCTGGCCATAAGGAATTATGCCAGCGTAGATCCCTAACCTCTCTGTGTTGAGATGCTGCTTTGGGGTACAAATATTGCCAGCAATTATTTACTCTTTTCACATACGTGCTAACATAGCTAATCAACTCACCATCAAAGTGGACATTAAAAAGCGATGCAAAACCCTCTTCCCGTGGATCAATAGTAAGTGGCTAGCCAAAACCTCCCTGAGTGCCTTGCTGAAAGCTGATTTTAATGGCCCTAAAACTAGGATTTTGTTAATAAAAACAAGAATGTGAGCTAACAGGGTATCGAGTTTCAGGCTACTGCAGTCTGACAGTAAATCCTGAAAATGTGGGTTTGTAGTGAAGACTCAAACTCCACCTCGATCATTCCAGCAACAAGTACCACTGTAACACCATAGATTGTGCATTATGCATGTCTCGTATCCTAGAATAATTTACGCTCAATCAAACCTGAAGCACGTCAGTCTATTGTATTCAGAGTCAATGCATTAGAATGTAATTTCAGCAGCTCATGAACCCAAGTAAAATGTTACATCAGCTAGGCTATTAAAGGTAGATTTCTGCCTGTATTCATTTAGTCTCTGCTTCCCAGAGGTCCAGAGCAGCCTGGGCTCAACAAAGAGAGAGTAAAATCTATGCTGGTTATCTTGCATCATAAAATGAATCCATGGAAAGATTTTCAGGGTGCATCAATACAAGTTATGCCTGGTTAAGTCAAGTTTTCCAGACAGGAAGTTTTTCAAGGGCTGAGAGTATGTCTTGGGAGGGTCCTTCATTATCCCTGTTTGCCCCCCTAAGAATTGGTATTTGGCATCTTCTCTTCATGTATTGCCCTCCTTTGTTTTTGCAGCCCTGAATAGGATCCTGACTCTGTTTCTAAAAAAGGGACGGCATAGGTCAGCTCTGGAGGATCACAGCTGTCTTCCACCTGTCCCAAAAAATGATATGGAGCTTTGTGATTTCTCCCAGTCCTTCTGGGGAGGGAAGAAATGCTGATCTATACTGTTTGGGTTTCCAGTCGTGGATCCAAATGATCAGTCATGCTACTAGTTTAATTGCAAAGAGAAACTTACAGGCAATGGTGGTAAAATTGACAGTGGGAACCGGGGACCACCTGCTACATCTGAGGACCGGAGACAATGTCCATGACCAGGCAGAATCTCTCTCATCTCCTTTCAAATCTCAGTTCTTTTCCTCTTCATTTTGTTTAAGTGGAGAAGGGATTTGCATAGATTCCACACTAGAACACCAGTGCCCGCTAGCCCATTCTCGCTATTGATAATCCTCTGGGTCAGAATGGCCTTCTTTACATCTTTCTTCTTCCCACTTATGCTTGGTGCTCCTGGTATGTGGGTTACACTGAAGACAGGAATTTGGGTTGACATGTCTACCATTGGAGAACTTACACACTTCACTTAGATTTCCTCTCAATTGGCCTTTTCTAAAAGTTCCACGGCCCCATTGGTTTGGCACGGACGAGTGTAGTGTAAGCAGGACTGCAAGATGGGAAAGGGATAGTCCTGGTCAGAATTTTTCACTGAGCAAATAATTGATTTTTTAGTTCAGTGACTGAACGAAAAAAAGTCTTAAAAAAAGTTGTTGTTTTGGGATAAATTAAATGGTTTATTCAACCCAAAATGTTTTTTGGTTTATCGTTTCATTATGTTTCCAGGTGCTTTTTACCCTTTTTAAAATGTTTGTAAACAAGTCTTAACTACATTTCTAAACAAAACATCGTTTTGAAATGGAAAGTTGAAACATTTCGTTTAGAAAACGTCTAAACTGTTTTGATTTTTAAAAAAAACAAATTTCATCTAAATTTGGGCTGAATTTGTGAATAGTTTTGGTCACTCTGAAAGTGAATTTTTCAGCAATTAAACTAATTGATTGAAAAATGCCACCTAGCTGTTGTCATAATGCTTTTGTTTCTTGTTACAATGTAGCGTTTGGAACGAAGATGGGTGTTGAGGTGCTGCTATTGGGAATATCACCGCTGCTGTATTTTGTATGTGTGGAATCAGTTTAGTACGAGACTTCCCTGCTTTCATGGGCTCTGCTCTTATAATGAAGAGATTTCATTTTACATTTGCTTTTCTAAATGGCTTCCTCCGGTAGCGATTGTTCTTTTGGAAAGGCTTACTTATTTCCCAGCTGCTGTTCCAATTCTCTGTAGCATTCACTTTACTGGAGTTCGTTTGGCACTTACTTATTCTGCGTTCAGTAGGAATTTTTACATCTCACAACACGGGAGATGGTCACGCCATCTCTGAAAAGATGGAGCAGAAATAGGAGGCTGAAGACTGGTGATGAAAATGATTAGAGGCATGGAGAGACTTCAGTAATAGCGGAGAAAAAATGGGACTGTTTTAATGCAGAGAGCAGAAGAACTGGTAGGCAATTGATGGAACGCAATGAACGGTGCAGAGAAGGAAAATTGGAGATTCCGTTTTGCCTTCCGATAACAGTAAAGGGACACTTGAAGTCAACAAATTTATGAGAAATAACACTTTCCTTTTACACAATGCCTGGAGTTCCAAAGGTCAGTTATATTAGAGCCCAAGAGCTCACTAGGAGTTAAAGGATTATGAGCCATATACATGCCTGAGGATATTCAGGTACAATAGACAGGATTCAAAATGGGGGAGATTTTCCTTATGTATCTTTCCTCCCCCCACCCAGAGGTTTATGCCTCTGCTAGTTCAGAGGCTTATGCTAAATCTCCCGGCCAGCAGCTGGAGACTATACTGTGTCATTCCCTGTATAGGAGGAGCGTGTCAGCCTGATACTTGGAAAGCAGGTCTAAACTTGAATCATAGAATCTCAGGGTTGGAAGGGACCTTAGGAGGTCATCTAGTCCAACCCCCTGCTCAAAGCAGGACCAATCCCCAATTTTTGGCCCAGATCCCTAAATGGCCCCCTCAAGGATTGAGCACTCAACCCTGGGTTTAGCAGGCCAATGCTCAAACCACTGAGCTATCCTTTTCTACCTTTCCCCCGGTGTAAACTTAAACTGAACCAGTCTGCAGAATGAGGCTAATCTGAATGGGGAGGAGGGTCAAAGTAGGATTCCAGGCACCTCTTGGTGAGGCTAGCCACCCACAATGGACTGCAGGATGCTCCTCCAGGCACTGCATCCGCCAAGGTCTGGACTTCCACATTGCATGTTTGGAAAAGCTACTGCTCCTTCCTCCTGCTGGAGACCGTAACAACTCAGTGAGCCAGCAAATACATCCCTTTTAGATAGAGGGGATATCTTGTCACTTCCCTGTCTGTCTGCTGGCAGGGAAGCACCCAGAATGGCACAGAGGATTGAAGAGAGAAACTCTCTTGCTTCAGTGATTATGCCCCAAATACGGGGAGTTAGGAGGAAAATTCCCCCATGGTCAGGTTATTCCAAAATTGTCCATAATGAGGATGCTGGCAATTGTCTATGAAGCATCTGCTACTGGGTCAACCCAATTATTAGACTAGATGGACCACAGGTCTGTTTTCCTATGACAGCTGTTCTGTTCCCTATCAGAGCCCCAGTGAGCGCTACTGGCATTCAGTGCTGTTACAAGTTAAATGATAGTTCCTCTTCTCCTTCCATTTCTGTTTTATTACAAGAAACAAATCAGAGGTGGGCAAAGTACTGACAGGCAAGAGGTACCGGACGTTTGGCCATGTGTCAGGCCTGGTCCTGGAGGGCTGCACAGGTGGGTTCAGTCCTACCTCCTCTTTAGAAGTGCTTTGTCCTTTGATAATACTCTAGCTGGTGCAGACAAAAATGTTCAAGGTGTCCAAATTACAGGGTTCTTCTCTGGGGCCAGGAACTTGCCTATGAAAAGTAGGCAGCAGCTGTCATCACCCTCTTCTTGTTCTCAGCTGCCTCTATTCCTAAGTCGGTATCACCTCATGGTTTTGCAGGTTATATTCGTCTGGGATGCCTGCCTTTTCTCCGACTGGAGCATCTGTGCCAGGCTGCCGTCCTCCTCTAGCTGAGTAAGTGCTCGAGAATCCACTGCTTTGCATTTGCTCTAGAAATTGTGCTCGCTAACGAGAACCAACCTCCAGCTGCTGGGCTGGCCCGAGAGCAGACGATGGAAAGCTTCAAGTGGGTACCGACGCCTTTGAATTCTAGCTGTTTCCCACCGGTGTTTTTAGTCCAGTTGTACCAGTGCTTTTGTTCGTGTCTGTTTTCTCATGTCTATGTTGGGTACATACCAGCGTCTGGGTCAGATCCGCAGTCCAGTTCCACTCCTGTGGGGCCAGCCGTGCGGTGCACTTTAATTCCTTCCCGTCTCCTTGGTCACCTCTCCCTGAGAACAACGGCTCTTTCCTACCCTGAGTTGCTTCTTGCCGGACAGGCTGTAAAAACCTGACCGAGTACACCCGAGGGGGTGTTAGTCGAACACCGGTGTATTGATGTGAACTGTTAACGTTCGCTCCAGGAAGCATAACTAAATCATCCCTGCATACTATAGCATGGCTGCACATGGGGGCTTGGAGTCTTGATTGGGGCCTGTAATGTAAATAATTAACACCTGCATCCTTTCCATCACCCCATATTCATCTCCAGATCCATTTCAAGCCCTTTAAGGCCTGCTGTATCATCCCCATGCTGCCCTCGCCATGGGGCTGGCGTTCTTTGGTGAGCACTGTCCTCAGCTGCTTGGAGTTCTCTCTGCTCCCGCCTGCCACGTCCTCTGTCTCCCCCAACCCGTGCGTTTCACTTTGGCTTACAATGAAGCTGCTCTGTTCGTTGGTTAGATATGGTGCACTAGGCTTGATGGGCACAAGATGCCAGCTGCCCATGAGTGTGGGGCACTGGTGATCTTAGGCAGCCTCCCTTGGGTAAATGATTGGAGTGGGAAGCTTCCCTTTTTCCTTGGTGCTCTCCCTGTCCTACAAGTTCATGGCAGGTGCCTCTTTTAGTTTCCCTACTCGCTCTAGCAGATTTTCCCTCTAAGGCTACATCGACACAGCCAAACAACACAACGTGCGGCAGCGAGTCTCAGCCCCCAAATCAACCGACTCGGGGCTAAAAATAGCACTGGAGATGTTCGAGCTCCCTGGAATAGGGAGGGGATCAGAACCTGGGCTCCCACTCACGCTCGAACATCTACACTGCTCGCATTAGCCCTGCAAGCCTGAGATGTGCTGCCGGTGCTTTGTGTTTTGCTGTACAGAGACGCCCGCATTGTCCTTTTGAAAAGGAAGCAAGCAGAGTGTTTTCTCCTTTCTTGTTGAGGCTCTCGTCTTCCCAAACCCAAGGAGAAGCTTCTCCCTACTGTCCCAGCTTGAATGTAGAATAGCACAGGTGTGCTGGCAGATGGCATAATGAGCAGCATATGCTAGTGGTTAGATTTCAGAGTCTAAGGCCTCTCTGCGCCAGGAAAAGCCTTGGCGGACAGTGGGAAGTGGAGATGCACCTTTAAGAACCATCTCCTTGTCTAATGGTATACTGACCGGTCCGAGGCCTCATTCTCAAATCTATCATCTAGAGTTAGAAGTAACAAAAGCTGGACAAACCCCACTCTGTGGCAGGCAGCTGTTCGTGCGGGGCTGGCCCCACCTTTTCAGTGCTCCCTAGAAAGCAGATACATTTAGCACCAGGATTCCAAGGTCCTCCAATTAGCAGCTGGAGTTCTGCAAAATATATTAGATAAAGTCACTGTGCCGGTTGGTTCTGTTCTGCACGATTCCCATAATTCTACCAACAAACGGGTCTGCAGGCAGCCTTTCAGACAATCTTCCTTTAATACAAAGTCAATATATCTACATACACAGTGGTCTGAAAACCACTTACTGATTCAGTTTGAAATAACAGTGTGAAAGCAACAGCACTTTGCTCTCATACAAAGAAAAAACTTATTTCTCCCCCCCAAAAAAACCTCTCCCAATAAGATTTTGCTGCAACATACTTAGAAATTTGGGAAACTTTCACACAAGTAAGTAGTAAAATCTCAAAGAAGCCTTTTTCCCCCCCTTTCAAGACAGGCCATAGGTTGATTTTGGGGGGGAGGGGGGGAGCAGTTTGGTTGCATTTAGCTCATCCCAGCAGTACCAGCTTGTGGCCATGTTTACCTCTCTAGAAAACAAATAATAATAATAATCAAGGGAGAGCAGTTATTGGGGCAGCGTCTCTCTCTATGACACACTCTCCTCACCACACTTTGGCAACACAATTCCTTTTCATGTATGACTGCTGGAGTATGCGACGCATGGCCCACTGCATGAAGGGTATTGTAATAACAGCCCAAGACTCATTAATATTGTGTTGATCTAATGTTTAAAAACAGCACGCGCGCGTGTCTGTGGGCACCTGCCCGCCATGGCTCTGAAATTCCTCTCTCTCTACTTCAGTCGTAAGACACTGGTATTATTTAATCTCCCAATTCCACTGGCCCTGGGAAGAGCAGGCAACATGGCCATAGGAGGAGGGGGAGTGAGTTGAGACTACAACCCCATCTAAGCCAGCCCGCTAACCTCACGCCCTTCCAGAGACACTTGATATGTCTGAGATTTAAAATAAAGGGACATTTTGTTCTTACATGAGCAAGTTAAACCTTTTAAATGGTAGAAAAGCAATATGTAGAAGTAGCAATTTGCACTGCATTTTTATATATCACAGCCATTACACGTAACATTTCTACAGTGAAAAAATAGACTGTCTTTGAACATAATATGAACAAATAAGCAAATTTTTCTTTTAAATTCATTGACTGATATTCTTTGTTTTTTTAAAAAAGGAAAAATACACTATTTAAAAAAAAGGTAATGTCACTTGTTACTGTTACATCGATACTTTAAAGAAAGCCACTCACAGCATATGTCACTGACTGCATCTTGCTTGATCTTTCCAAATTATTATACAGCGAGGGCATGTTCGTAGCTGTGCCTACGAACCTGGGGTGACATACAGTAGCAGGGCCATCACAAGAGTGTCTCTGAGATCTGTTGTATTGGAGGTGGTGTGTTGGCAGCAAGATGCAATAGCTTATTGGGAATGAATCTCTTACTGAGGCTTTTGTAGAATCAAGCCTGTAAGGGCTCCATTCAAAAACACTCCCTTTCCCCCCTTCCAGGGGAAAACCAAATGGCTGCGTGCAGAAGAAGGGGGTGGTTTAATATGGAAAGGTGGCTCACGTCTTAATCAGAACAGCGCCTGTGTATGTGTCTGGATGAGCTGAAAAGGGGAGAAGAGCACCAACAGTCATTGTACCCAGGAAGAGCCCATCTCTACCTGACCACACCTCAGCTCTGGCCCTCAGGTCTGTGCCCACGGGCGGGGGCCCCCGAGAGCATTGCCACCTTTTTCCTTTAAATAGCCTAAAAAAATAAATGTGGGGATAAGGAGGAATGTTCCAAGTATTGAAAAGATGAGCTGTCAAACCTATCGTGGGACAGAGGCATTGAGGGAATGGTGTTGGCAAGGGGCCGATAAGCCCTGAATCAGCCTGATGATGAGACTGAGGTTTATTAAGACTCCAGCTAGAAGTATTCCTGACCTTAATTTTGCCTAAGTATTGAGATTTTTTTTTTTACACAGCACCTTCAACTCTGCAAGTGACTTCCTTTAAAGACTGCCAACTAGATTAGTAAATAAACTGAACTCTAATGATGTAACCAAAGCTGGTTTTCTGCTCTTCTCCAGCCCTCTCTGCTCCCTTCAGTGGTAATGTTTCACAAGGGGTGTGTTTAGGATCAGTTTGATGATGTCCATACGCCCTCCACAGCGAACACCACTTGAGGTAACAGGAGCAGTTCACCACTTAACATCATCCTTCAGCACCCTGCTGCGCTGCCGCTTCACATTCCAGGTTACAACATGGAGTTCCCGAAGGGGCATTCCTTTCAAATCCTTCCCCCGCTCCCCACTGCATGGTCCAAATGAAAAGGTACTTCTTCTGAGTCAGTTTTATAAGTTCAAGCACTCCTCCTGGGTCAGAAGAGGCCTTCCAGGACTTAAGTGGTTGGTAGAGTCTGCAAGACGGATGGCTTTTTATGTTGCATAGTGATCAAAACTTCCCAGATACTCCAGAGCTGCCTGGTAACAGAACTGATATTCATCCTAGACGTGGTCAAGACGGAGACAATCAACGTTAGTGGTTATGGAACACCTGTTGCAAACCCTTTCCCAGACATTCCAACTAACACCTTCCGAACTTGCCAAGTCAGCTTTTACACTGTTGGGGGACAAGAACAGCTGCTGGAGGAACACTGGGTATACTGGAAATGAAGAAACATTCTCAGACAGCCACAGAGCAAACACTCATCTGGATCATGGTAATCCACAGGATAAGAAGTGTACTCGTAAGCACTTTATGAAAAGCAGGCAGGGTTGTCCCAGGTTTACATCCATCGTTAACTAACAGCCAGGCTGTGTCCCTGCTCCCACAGGCAGGGTGAGGTCAGAACCTGCTAGTGCAGTGCTTCTCAACTAGGGGTACGCACAGCTCTTCCAGGGGGTATATTAACTCATCTAGAGATTTGCCTAGTTTTACAACAGGCTACATAAAAAGTAGGAGCGAAGTCAGTACAAGCTAAAATTTCATACGGACAATGCCTTGTTTATACTGCTAAATGTACGTACAATTTCATATTCCACTTGATTTATTTTACAATTATATGGTAAAAATGAGAAAATAAGCAATTTTCCAGTAATAATGTGCTGTGACACTTGTATTTTTAAGTGAGGTGAAACTTGGGGGTACGCAAGACAAATCAGACTCCTGAAAGGGGCACAGTAATCTGGAAAGGTTGAGAGCCTCTGTGCCAGTGGACAGAGCATGGGGCTTGGAGTCAGACAAGAGCTGCCCTTGAAGAGCGCATGTGTCCACTATACCTTATACTTCCGATATACGACACAGTAACTCAGCAAGGCAGTCTAGGCCACATTGGCCCAGATCCTCAAAGGCATCTAGGCTCCTAACTTCAATTGAAATAAACAGATATTAGGAGCCTAAACAGCATTGAGGACCGCGGCCCTTGTTTTTAAGGAGTTCATGGAGTTAAAGTTTCCTATTAGCATGGGGGCTAGAAAGGCAAAAGCTCATTCATCCTCCAGGTATGAGAGAAAAGTTAACAGCAACAGAGGAAAGAGGCAATTCAGTGTTTTCCTGCTCTCTATTCCATTCACAAACACCCATGTGTGCCAGTTAATCACTAGAACGTTCTTTACCTCCGTCTGCACCATAGCTGGCCGTTGTGTTCGCAGCATTTTAACTGTCTGGAAAATATCTACAACACCCTCATAACGCATTCGCTCCAGGACGATACTCAGTGTGATGAACACCCCAGTTCTGCCCACTCCGGCGCTACAGATGAGAGAGAAGAACAAACGTTGTGTTATGCTTCTGTGTGTATTTTAGTAAGGAAGCAGCAGGAAGTGTAGCCGTTCTGAAGGCTTTGTTTATGGTCTGTTTCTTAAAGCAGTAAATTGGCATCCATGTCCAATGAACATAACAAAATTAGAGGCGGAAAGCCCCTGCCTATCAATCCTTGCTTGTCCAGTGTCAGATTTCTCACCCAATGTCGGCTATCAGCAATGGAAATACTAAAACCACCAGAGTCACTGATCCACAAATGCCAAAAGCTCCAGCAGTAGATAAATATTCAATTTGGAATTTATTTTTATTGCAATTAGAAAATAACTTGAAAAAACATCCTCCGTGATTCGGAAGCACCATTAGCTGATTTAATGAAAAGTTCACAAGGATTTGTTGAGGTAATGCCCTCTATTATCTGCTTCAGCCAGTCAGGATGCAAGAATAGTTCTTGCTCCATTGTAGCATCTGGCTTAGCAAATTGCTGTGTAGTTGTTTTTATTCAGATTTGTTGGGTGAGCAAAGCGAGGCCCTCCACTCATCTCTGTTCGTACATAACACGATAACATTAATTATTTTTTGTCTGGGAGACAAGAATTGTGGGTGTGGGGAAGAAGGGGCAAGTAACCCACAAGGACCTCGTGGAGGGGAATGGAGGAATGCACCATCCCCCTGGTGTGTCCAATGAACTTGGCTTACAGAAATTACAAAATACTAGCTGTCACGCTCTGTTAAGGAATTTGTGCTGAGGCAAAGATGGCTGCTCGCTTGCCTACCTGCAGTGGACAGAAATTGGCCCATCCTGACCGAACTGTTCCTTTGTCTTATGCACCTGTCCAATGAAATCGATAAAACCCTCTCCTGATTTTGGCACGCCTTGTTCGGGCCAGTCAGTGAACTGGAACTGACGAACGGTTCGGGACTGACCATCCTGGGGAAGAGCAGCGGAAAAAACGTAAGTTGCAGTTAAAACGTGTGGTATTTTCGTGCCATTAAAAATACGAATGCCAAATCTCCCACATGCAAAGGAGGGGGACCGAACGCTGAAGCACACTGCACAGGGGTCAGATATCGCCACAGCTATAGAACAAATGGTCTCACCTGTGAA
Source organism: Macrochelys suwanniensis (assembly GCA_033296515.1). Taxonomy (NCBI): domain Eukaryota; kingdom Metazoa; phylum Chordata; order Testudines; family Chelydridae; genus Macrochelys; species Macrochelys suwanniensis. The sequence continues at coordinate 8,409,489 of CM065799.1, forward strand.
TGAATTTCCTGGAGTAGCGTCAGTACCGCGCCATGCCCTTGGGGTGTACCTGCACCAGCGCCCAGAACGCATCGACCATTCTGGGGGCTGACCACACTCTGTCTTCCGTTGTGGACCCTACTAGGAGAGGCTATAGCGCCTCCATCAATTTTGGCAAATAGTTGCCATGGTGTCAGAATTGCAGTCTAGAGCAGGGGAGGGCAAACTAGAGCCCATGGGCCGGATCCGGCCTCTCAGGGCTTTCAATCTGGCCTGCGGGACTGCCAGCCCCATAGTGCAGCGGGGCTAAGACAGGCTCCCTGTCTGCCCTGGCACCACATCCCTGTGGCCCCTAGAGGGGGAAGGGGTCAGAGGGCTCTGTGCGTGGCCCTCGCCTGCAGGCACCGCCCCGCCCCCGCAGCTCCCATAGGCCGGGAACTGGGAGCTTCGGGGGTGGTACCCACAGGCGAGGACAGCTTGCGGCAGAGCCCTGAAAAGAGAGAAGACAGAGCACTCACCCTGGCATCAGTAACCTTGAATTCTCGAAGGATATACTGAGGCATGTTGTATTCAGCCATGGGATCCACCACAAAGTACTGGTACCGTGCTGACCGCTCCGCGGGCCAATACTGATGGCACTTTTCCTGCCGAGGGGAGGAAAGACGCCAGGTTAGGATAACAAAGTTAACCCCTAACGCTGCTGTCAGGCTTTTCACTGAGTTACCCTCCCACCCCTCAGCCACCCTTTCCATGCTTACCCGACCCATCTCTCGCAGCTTGGTCAACATCACCACGATGGTGGAGTTGTTCTCCCAGAGCATCCGCCAGAAATCCTCGGTGGTCTCTGCCAGCGGCCCTTGAGTGGCAATGTAGGCTTTCTGTTGTCTGAAAGAAAGCACAGACCCCACATACAAGGTGCCGAGTTATTAGCCCAGGGTCTGGGGTGATGGGCTTAGCAACTGGGGGGATAGCATGAGAGTGGACACTCGGGTCCGGACATTTGGACGGCCTTATAAGCTAGATGGGAATACAGCTCCTTGGAGATCTCCCAGGCTTGGGACGGGGGTCCGTGATTCAAAGTCCTTGTGCTGGGGTTTCTCTAATTACTGGGACTATGGGCTAAATCCTGACTAATCGTGCAGGAGGAGGTTGCAGCAGGACACTTGCTGCCACCCTCCCCCACCCCCCCGCACCTGTGTGCAGGGCCCAGAGCGCAGGCTGCTGCTTGGGCTCTCCGAGCAAAACAGGGGAGGGCCCGTGGCCACATGCAGCAGATTCCAGGGACTGCAGGCAGCCCGTTGCCTGCTCTGCGCACCCAGAGCAGTGAAGAAGGGAGAGCCCTCGCTGCAGCTGATGCTGCTCGGTGCCCTCCTTCCTCTGCATTCAGCCTCTGGCCGGCCTGTACAGGCCGAAGGTCTCCGAGCATTGCTGCTTGGGCGATAACTACAGCTTTGCTCGCTGGCTCCAAACAGCAAAACACACAGCAACACGACAGATTGTTTCCCAACACCCCAACGGCTAAAGAAAGGCCGAGACAGGAATGATCGGTTCCACCAACATTCCCCGTAGTGAAATCCAGCCAGCCAAGATACGCAGCGTCTAATACGGCAGCTGGATGGGGTTTTTTTGAAAAAGGGAGAGAGAATGTTATGACCATTAACAGCTGAGGTTATGCTCTGGGGAAAAGGTAATCCGACCCCGGATTTCAAGCTGCAAACTGATCACAAACATAGTGTCAGGAAGGAATCTGCCCCGTAAAACGTTCAGCATTGCCCAAGAGGCAGAGTGTGGGAGGATGGGATTTAAGTTCCTTTGAAGCATCAGGTGTGGATTAGAACAGACCAACGATGGATCGATGTTCTGACCTGGGCTGGCAAATCAATCCATTCCGTCTTCCTTCCCCTCTTCCGTCACTACCTCGTTAAACTGTACTTCTCCGAGCACTTTGCAAAAAGGGAAATCAGCTTGAATTACTCCTGGTTAAAACAGCAGGCTGCAATGTGATGTCGTTTACCTGTATCCATCGATAAAACTGGCATTGATATAGTCTGACCCCTCCACTCCCCTGATGGGCTGAAGACAGACCCGGGTGGTCTCGTAGGGCATGATGTTGACAAGGCGATTCTTGAATTTGTTGCACGGGAGGTTGGCGCTTATGAACCTGGAAGTGTGGGCTTTGGAGTTGGCAAGTCGCTGAAGGAAAAAAACACACACACTTGTTCTAACCAGTGTTATTTCAGCTCCTGGGAAAAGGGCGAGAATTGCTCAGATGCTTGGGACAAACTGGCTTATTTAGGTGGGCAGGACAAAAGTTTCCATTGGACTGGGTCTGATCTTAGACAAATGGTTCAGCAGCATCTTCACGCCAACCCATTGAGCCAGCCCCAAGGCAGGTGAATTTCTTCCCCCTCCACGTTCCCCTGCGTGGTTCTGGCTTTCATTTATTTACTGGGGGGCAACTCCAGAAGCAAAGTGTCGGAGACTTCAGGGCCTTCCCCATTGCAAAGCCTTGTTGTGATTTGCTGACCGTGCGTTTCACATTGGAAATACAGTATTAAAATCAAATGTGAGGAGGGGAGGAAATTCAACCTGGATTTCAGAGAGCTGGACTAAAAAGTCTTGCAGCAGCAGCTGGTCTTTCCCCTGGGAGACACTGCAGCAGCCCTGGAGTCAGAAATGTAATTACTACTTTAATGCAGAAACACAAAAACATTCCTTTCCCCCTCAAAAGGGCCCGTCGTCTGTCATCGCTTGGAGCCTAAACTGCAGAAAGCTCCTGTCAGAAGCACCGACCTTTCCTCCCTGCCCTGCCTTTACTCTCCAATGGGAGAAGGTTATTACGATTAAGTTCCTTAGGTGCCAGGGTTTTTGGTTTAAGAACCCATTATCGTCCTGCTTAAAAGAGCAACTTCAGGTACACGTCAGTCTGCTGCCTGGGCTCTGCCCTCCCTGGAACCACCACGTCAGAGCTGTGTTCTAATGCGCGGCGATTGTCTACGCTGCAGATCGCCTCCTACAAGATGGTTCTCAAAAACATCCCCATCACATTGAACGTGGAAGAACCATGCTGATCAGCACGATGCGAACACCGATCCCAGCGCTGACTGGGCCCATGGCATTGCCCGGCTGTCTCCTGCACGGTCCAGTTCAAAGGGAAGCCCAACAGCACATTTTCTGTCCCCGTTCTCCCGCCCACTGCATGCCTAGAGCTCAGTGTTCTGCCATTACCTTGAACTCCAGCTCCATGCCTGTCACGTGCTCTCCCACCTCTATCTGCGCCAGCTTCTGGATGTAAGTGTAGAGATTCCTAGCTGGGACTTCTGTGTTACCGCAAGCGACGGCCTCCAGCAAGGCGTCGTGTATAAAGCTGTACTGGTCCTCTGTCTGGACCATGTAGTTCCGCTGTGACCTCATGAGGGTGACGTGCCCATAAATGTCCACTGTCTTCTCATGCTTTATCCTCTCCAGCATGCCATCGATCACGATGAAACAGCCTGTCCGTCCAACTCCAGCGCTGGAAGGAGAGGTGGGAAGGTAAGCAACATAATCCAAACCCCAGGGCTGCCTTTCTCTTGAGAAATTTACCTTGAGGGCCGACCAGACGGGAAGGGACAGCTCCTTAGTGGGAGCAAGCGATCGGGAGCATGGGAGGGTGAGCAGATGTATGTGAGATGTAGACAATGAATGACAATGGGTGCGGTATGTGAAGAGCATGAAAGAGAAGTAGGAAGCAACAGAGACCTTGTAACTATATACACAGACAAAGAATATAGGGTGGATGAATTACTGGAAGAGTAGAACATAAATCAGCAGGGTTAGATATTTCGTGCATTCTGTTGTGTTAAGGGAACTTGCTGAATGACTGGTCACACAACTCCCATTCATAGAATCATAGAATATCAGGGTTGGAAGGGACCTTAGGAGGTCATCTAGTCCAACCTCCTGCTCAAAGCAGGACCAATCCCCAATTTTTGCCCCAGATCCCTAAATGGCCCCCTCAAGGATTGAACTCACAACCCTGGGTTTAGCAGGCCAATGCTCAAACCACTGAGCTATCCCTCCCCCCCCATGTCAGTGGGAGTTGGGTGATGTTTTAAAAGCTGGTTGGAGGATTTAGCCACACATGGAGAATTTAGTGCTTTTAATCTCAGGGTTTTGTCCTATCACCCATTGCCATAGCAACTGAGCATGCAGCATCCGACAATTTGGGAGTGTAACGGTGATGGGGGGAAAAAAGTAAAAGGTGTCATTGGTTTCCGAAAAAAGGATACGAGTCATCCTGTCACTTATCTGCTAAATTTAATTGCAACTCTGGTACATTAGCTGATCAGGTATTGAGAGGAAATGATTTGTAGCCATCTAGGATAATGGAATACTGAGCCATATGCAGTATGGCTTTATGAATAAAAAGTAATCAAGTTTGCCTGGCATGATTTGTTGACAGTTACAAAATTAATGGATGAATAGGAGCACTGGAGATGTAATATCCTGATTTTAGTAAAGCATGAGACAAAGGCTCACAAAACCGTACTCAGAATTGATTCAGATTGGCTTGGAGGCAAACATTCCCATGGCTGAAAGGACTGCAAACACCAGGTAATGATAAATCGCAATGTAGCGAGTTGCAGGGAGGTGCCTAATGGGGTGCTCCAGAAACTGGTGTGAAGTTAGATCTTCTTTAGGGCTGGTCTACACTGACGCTTGTGTGGTTGTGGCTCTAAAAAACCCACCTCCACAAGAGGCGCAGCTCCCAGCGCTGAAACTTGCTGCGCTCAGGGGGGTGTTTTTTCACACCCCCTGAGCGAGAAAGTTGCAGTGCCGTAAATTGCCAGTGTAGACAAGCCCTTAGTATCATCTTCATTAATGATCAGAGGGGCAGGGCAAACAGCATGGTCAATAAATTCACAGATGAGACTGGTTCAGAAGGCGTTGCAAACACCAGGGAGGGCAGAAATACACAAAGGACCTACCTGTGGACAGGTTAGAACTATGGGCAGAAAAGTAACCAAATGAGGCTCAACTTGGCAAAAACACAAGTTAATAGACCTAGGATGAAGTGATCTCAGCCCCAGCTTCAACACTGGGAGATACTGGAAAGCAGTAATGCCAAGAGTGATCTAGGGGTGACAGTGGCTGGCAAACTCGACACCAATTTCCAGTTATGGCATGGCAGCCAGAAACCCCAGTAAGATATTGGGCTACATACACATAGATGGCCCATCAATGAGCAGCTGGGGAACAGTAACCCCCGCAAGAACACACCTGTAATGTTACGTTTAATTCTAGGCCTCACAATCGCAAAGAATTCAGAGTGAAGCAAGCAGCATGAGAAAGGGGCTGGCAGGAAGGATGAGGAAGGATTGGGGTTTACAGTCGGGTTGTGTGTGGGCTGTGAAGGGAGCATGATGCTAGTCATGGTGAGAATACGCAGAGGAGAGAATTGTTTGAAGTGGAACGAAGGGCTAGAGCTAGAAGTAACAGGATGAATTTTAAAAAAGGATCTAGGTAAAATCTCAGGAAAAGCTTCCTGATGTTGAGTTTATCCGGCTGTGAAATAGCCCTCCGCAGGAAGTGGTGGAAGGCCTGTTGCTTCGGTCACTTAAACCTAGATAGGACAAAGCACTAGAAAAATGTCTGGCACTGGCAGGGGGGAGACACTTGATCTAGTCACTTTCCCTCTTTTTTGCAAAGGAGGGAAAACTCCCCTGCACCCCCAGGGTGTTTTAGGGCCAGATCCTCAGTGGCTATAAATCGATGTAGCTCTGCTGAAGTCAATGACAGCTGCTGAAGATGCAGCCCTTAATCTTTATAAGGAGATTTGGGATTATCCAGTGAAAGGCCCTAGAACCGTGCAGAGTGTGTCCATGCTTTAGAGATGCAACATACACCCTGGTTTTTGTAGGCACTGGATCTGAAACATGAAGGAGAAAGGTTAGGAAGAAAGAGAATGCAAGAATGAAACCCTATCAAATAGGTGGGGAAATTACGTTAAAATATAGAGTCTTGAAACCCAGAAAGGTGTTTCTTTGAGCTACAGGTGTGTGCCAGTCTGTCAATCTATTAGAGAAAGAGGTGGCCACAGCTAAGAACTGGAAACCAGAAAGGTCACTTCACCTCTTTATTATCCCCAGCAGCAAGGTCAGCGCAATCCAGCCCACAAAAAATACACAGTCCCTGCCCCAGAGAGCTCCCATTGTGAAGAAATTTGCTCCGAGTCTAAGCCCAATTTACCAAGAACTTCAGAAAGTTAGATTCTATGTCACTTGAGGTCACAAGATGAAAAGTCGCGTCTGCTAATGTGTGTGTCATTCCTAGATACTGATCAGCCCCCTTGCTTACACCTCTTCATTTGCAACATCACCATGACGGGAGATCTCCCGTCAGACACAATTATGGTAATTCTAGGTAGGGGGTTCCAGGCCTTAACAAAGGGCTGGCATGATCTAAGGGCTTCAAAAGCCTGTTTAATCACTCAGATCTTTAGGCAGCTTGGAAACTACTGATGCTGTAATGAATAACATGCGTCACCCTTTTACCTCAATGCACAAAAAACATTTGGGTAACATCAGACTTGCATGTGAAGGCATTTATGAATCAGCAGGGCCCTGCAGGTCTCAACACTCGCAGCTAGAAATAAAGGGTTTCCTCCTCCTATTCAAAGGCGGTCCCTCTTTTCATAAAAAACTCCTGGATCTCCATTAATTAGACTGCATAACACCTGAACCAAGCAGGTTGCTGGAGCTTTGGCAAGAACGGAGCAGGCGATCAGGGATCTGGTCATGGTAAGTCGCTGTGGCCGTTTTTATTCATTTTCTGAGAGGCGCATGATAATTGCCATCTGCAGGGTTAGCGATACGTTGCCCACTTACAAAGACTGTTTAAACTGTATCCTCCAGGAGAGGCAGGATTAGAGTCCCCGATTGCCTGTAAAATTCAGATGTTTTTCCCCAGCAGTAAGCGACCTGCAGGCCCCTCCAGATTTCTTCTGAGGCAGGAGGGAGATTTGTCTGAGCTGAGTCCGCAAGTGTTCCTCATTGGATGGTAAATTGAATTAGGGAAACGCTACCTGCCCAGGGGGACCGTCACCGCTCTGCTCTCAGAAAGACTGTTAGCTCTCTCCCTTGGACAGCTCAGCCCACTCTGCCTCTCGCCCTCCACATGGTGATGCTGCTTCCTAAGCCCCGTTTCATCTTTCGTCCATCCCCACTGTGACAGAAAGGAGCCTGCACGCTCCTCAGAGGCTGTACATTACTGGATAGCATTCTGGCAACGAGGCCTTATCAAAGATGCCAACTAAACCATTCCAAGTCCAGCCCCACTCAGTTCAGGAAATGCTGCTCTGAACAGAAACCAAACGGGAGAATCCTCCTTATGCTGCACAGGAGCCTGAGAAGACAGAGCTCCAGCGTGCTAGGAGCTGCAATAGGAACATGTTTGCATGCCCCACTGAACAGGGGACTCGCTTGGCAATGTGTTTCCCCCCTCCAGCAGGAGCTCCATGTAGGGGGAGGCCGTGGTTCGGGTAATAAGCGGGTCAGTACCTGCAGTGCACTACAATCGGGCCGGCGTCAGGAGGGTTGCAGGTTTTGACCCTTCTCAGGAAAGCCAGGAACGGGGTAGGGTACTCAGGGACGCCATGGTCGGGCCAGGCGGTGAACTGGAATTGGCGCACCTCTCTCTTCTCACTGGAGCCATTCTGCGGAGTGGCAGAGGAATCAAGAGCAACGTGTGAGCTAAGCGAGGGCCATGAGACGCACACGGCAAGTTACAGAACGTAGGAATGGGACAATAGAGAGAGAGAGAGAGACTTGGCATCGGAGAGAAACGTCACCTTGTGAAGGGAGAATGTCCGAACGCAGAACGTGGCCAATTCAATAGTGTCTAGTAAGGTCACTTGGATCATCCCATAGGTCTCCGTGCCCCGGCCTGGCCAGTACTGGTCACACTTGATCTAGAAAACAGAAGTCACCAATGAGCTCGGGAACATAGTCCGAAGAGCACAGTGCGCCGCACGGGACGCTCACTACGGCCCTCGAGCCACGGAAATTAAAGATGGGCCCCGGGCAAGGGAGCGTGAAACAGCAAGAAGCATTGCTCGCTGACGCACCAGAATGGGGCGAGACCCCACAGATTCAGCTCCAGGTCCTATGTGCATCAAACGCTGCTTCTGCTCCCAGAGCTGGAGCGTTGAGGTACACGGGTGGTCTGATGCCTGGTCGATTGGAATGATTCTGAATGGCAGAACACGCGGAAGAATATTCCACGAGATAATAGGACTCTAACCTTGCCACTTGATCTAACACAGGGCCAGGCTCAGAGCATGTTCCCTCTTCCCTTAGAGTAGTGAAGGGATCTGAGACTTCCCAGGTGGACAGTATTTTCACAACGCATCAGTGCTTGCAGGGGGCCAGCAAGGCAGATAGAAAACTCCGGAAGGTGCAGATGAGGGCTGCAGATCAGAGAGATTGCTGCTCCACACCTCTCCCCCTCCACAGCACCTCCCCGGATCACCACCAGCCAGCCATCTCGCTGACGTTTCTCACCCGGGATTTTTCCTCAAGCTTCGTCATCATCACCACCGTAGCCGAGCGCTGCTCCCACACCATCCGCCAGAAGTCTCCAAAGGTCTCCGGCAGCGGGCCCTGGGTGGCAATGTAGGCGTTCTGCTTCCGGTAGCCATCGATGTAGTTGGCGTTAACGTAGTCACTGCCCACAATCCCTGCAATAAAGTGGCAAAGAGAGTCAGTTGATTTTTGCCTTACTGGAAGGGGGAAGAGCTTTGCAGTAGCTTGAATTCCTCATCGGAGATCGTGGGGTGAGTTCCCCAGCTGGGGAAAATCAGCGACGCTTTACCAAGTTACCTCAGCTGAGGATCTAGCCAAGGACATCTCCACTAGACAGCTACTTTTGGAGGAGGCGGGGAAGGGGGATATCAGATACCAAGCCTGGCATATCTTATTTATACTGCACTAGCACCTAGGAGCTGAAGTCATGGACCAGAGTCTCACGGTGCTAGGCGCTGCACAAACACAAAACAAAAAGTCCCTGCACTAAGGGCTTACAATCTTCTGGGGCTAAATATGCATCTGGTTAATGAGACGCTCTGCACAGCTCATAGCAGAGTCCCACCCCAGCGGGTTGGATCGACGTCACATACAGGCCTCTCCGCCACGGGTTTCTGAGGCAGTGAGTCAGGACTCCCTGGATTGTCTGTGGATGATCCCATCAGCACTGTGACTGAGCGAGGCATGGGAAACAGGGCTGGGGTCTGCAGGGGGCTTGTAAATTACAGACAGTGACTTGCTGTGAAGCATGAGCTGTGATTTTTGGGGATTTTTTTTCGTTCGCACCAATTCGCCTGCCTGAGTCTATGGGGAAGCGTTTTTAGGTAAAAAGCAGGATCCATGGTGGGAAGAGAGTCGCACTCCACTTAAAATGGACCCTGCCACGCGTCTGTCTTGTGGGTCAGAGTTAGAGATCCACTTATGACTGGTGAAGAGGACTCTCGCTGTGCGGGGATTTGTCCTGTAACTCCTTACACACAGCTGCTGGCAGTACCGGCAGGTGTGTGTTACCTACGGGTAACTCAATAGAGAAACGTTTAACTCAAGTGTCGGGGGGGACGGGGGTGCAAATGGGTTTCCCGTCCTCTTGTCTGCTGCTGCCAACAGGGCTAGCCTGGTTTATGTGCGATGTTAACCCCCCTCAGAAACCCCCCTCAGAATTGCCTGCCAGTCTTCAAAGGCAGTGGGTAATTTCAGGTGCCTTGGGGAAACAGCCTTTGATGGAATTTCTGGATGGACCCTGGCCTCCCTCCTCCAAAATTTAAAAATTCCAAGTGGAAGAGCAGCTGTGTAGCAGCCACATGAGCGTCAACAAAGGTTGAGGTTCTGGAACTAATCTCCTCCGCACCCATTGGACCGGCTGCGTCATTTGAAATGGTGGCTGGGAGCTCGGGTGATGTTTTGCCGGTAACCGGCCTTAGTACAGAGAAGTCATTGAACGAAAACTACCCCCCTCTTCACTGGGCACAGCTGACATGCTGCAGACTTGACAAAAGCAGAATTTAAAGAACTAAAAACAAACAAACCCAACAACCCCAGGTTGCTGGGAGGGAACCTGCCAGCTCGTGCAGAGGAAAGGACTTTGGCTTCAGTCAATCTCTCTGCAGATCATTCTTCAAGTGGGGTTGCAAATCTGCTCCTGTCTGCCGTGCCAGTTCCTCCTCTGTGTTACCGTCTCTCCTTAGTTATGGGCTTGGTTGATGGGTGCAGGAGACAGGAAGAAACAACTGCTGCCTGGGAATTGGTGGAGCAAAACATGCCTCCTCTCCCAGTGCTTTTGGGTACCGCCCAGTGTCACACAGCCGCGGGCTTATTTCGACCCACAGCCTAATGCAGAGCTGTGTGGGTGGAGGTTGGAATGGAAGAAGCAGAACAACAGGCAACACCCAAGCACAGAGCTTTAGGTTCTCCAACAGCTCACTGGACGGCCTTGCTGGGTGTGGGCAGGGTCTGGATTAACTAGGGGAAGCACGTGACTGGAAGCAGTTACCATCCGGTGCCTCCTCAATGCCTGTGTAAGATAACTTGGGCCCTAGTCCCGTTCCTAGCATGCACAACCCAACACCACTTCGTTGGCAGAGGTGCCAAGCACCGACGGGGCCATGAAGACAGAACCCCCATCGTGGCCAGGGTTGCGACATGTTGGCTGAGCAGGAGAGAAGCTTGCCCCATCACTGCCGGTGCTGTATCTGTTCTGGAGATCAACAGAAGTGTCTAGACCCATGGTACTCAATCCATGGCCCAATTAGCACACAGCTGCAGCCCAGCTGTGGGCTAAAGGCCACTGGGCCCGTGGGGTCAGGGATGTGGGTTGCCCCAGCGCCTGGTGTAGCAGGGTCTGGGGCCCTGCTGCCCTACCTGGCGGGGTCCGGGGTCCTGGCCCCGCTGTCCCACTCAGCGGGGTCAGGGTAGGGGTCTGTGGGCGGGCTGGGGCATTGGGCATAGGGGTCTGTAGGGTGATGGGGGGGCAGAGGGGCTCTGTGGTTCTCAACCTGCAGCCGAGGTCACATATTGTGGCCCGTATACGAGCCCATAATGATCAATAGGTTGGTCTAGACCATGGGGCTGCCAAGCTAGCACCTTTGAGCAGCTTGAACACTAAACATAACTAGAGCCTGCACCTGTGCTGGCATCAGACACTCCCTGGGCTTTGGGCAGAATTAGACTGTTCCCTGCGGCAAGCCAGGTGTTCTGAAAATATCAGGAATTCTCTCTCTCTCCTCCAGTGAATATGACAATGCGACTTTTGAAAGCCTAGCTCTACAATTTAAATGGCTCATGAAATATTAATTTCAGACAGAAAACAAGCTGAGACACAGTCATCTTTGTAATGAGAAATGTTAGAAATCCTCCTTCAGCAACGGCCAGGGCTGATCCAAATTGATGCTGGTTTCTTGGCAGATCTCCATTATCACTGTTCCTCAGAACTGGAAATGCCACTCCCCGGGAATTATTTTGGAACGGGATTGATTCTAGCCCTTCACCTTATCCGTAGAATTTCTCAACTAACCTTTAACACCAGCTGGGGAGCGGGAGGGGGTCACTAGATCTTGTCCCTGGTCTGCTCTTGCTGCCTAGATGGACAATTCTTGACTGAAGAAGGCCAACCAGGAATGGCACATCCCCGGGCAAGTCACAAGGGTGAGAGGCTTAGAGCAGAAGGTCACGTCAGTAGCCGCCATCCGAGGAAGCCTCACTGCAGGGACTCTGTTAGAACAACAGCTTTTCTCGCCACTAAAGCATCTCCCATCCCAGTTTGCAAATTGGTGGCTGTGTTGAGAGCCAGGAGCGGCGCAGTTTATTGCATGTCTTCTGACTACCTCAGTCACGCGTCCGTTCAGGGAGCTGCTTAGGAAAGGGACTGTAGGAGACGAAGCCCAGTGTTGTTGCTAATTAGCATTTTAGTGGAAAGGTTTTTAGAGGGAGGCTTCCGGTTTTGCCATGAATATTCGACGAGGAGCAGACCCAGCACTGCTAGCGTCAAAAACACCAGCAGGATCTCAGAGGCTCACTCCAAGCCTGCCACTGATTCTGAAAGCACCACCCCAAATCCCCGGGTTTCCTCCAACTAGTATATGGTCTGGATTCTTCCCGTTACTCGGGAGTATATCCAGCTGGGAGCTAAAGCAGGCTAACCTTCAAGTAAAGGGAGCACAGCTTCGAAATAAATGCTCCTTTGAAACTAAGGATGCAGGGAGTGTGACCAGGATCAGAACGTATTCTCACGACAGGACTCTGCCCGGGACCTGGTGAGAGGAGACCGAGAGCAGGGAGCAGTATCATGGGACTCTGTGGCCCACAGTGCCCTGCGTTCCCCTGAAAAAGCCACAGGCAAGCAGCAACGTCCAGGAGTAGAGATCACCACAATTACCTTCAATGGGCAGCAGGATGACGCGGGAATGGTCATAGGCGATCACGTTAGCATAGCGGTTTTTGGGCTTGTTCACTTCAAGGTTCGAGTGCTCCCATGTGAATTGCTGGCCAGGGTCAATGGACTGGAAAGAGAAAAATGTCGTCAGAAAGGAGGAGCAGCGGTGGTCAGCTCTGGGCATCCTGCCGCTGAGGGTCAAGTCCGGGCTCTTCAGATCTAGCCAAAGAATGGAGGGCTCTCCATCCCTCGCCCCCAGGAACAGTAACCGACCCTCCCCTCCCTGCTTTCTGTATAATCCTGGTGATACTGCGGACTGGACCCCCTCTCCTTTTCTGTAATGTGCCATGACAATGCAAACAAACACAAGCCCAATGCAATTTCAGGCTGCACCTACAGAGGCATCAAGTCAAGGAGCAGGTAGGCGAAAACTTCCTCTCCATACTGCTGTGGTACAACGGTACCTAGAATTATTATTCTGGCTCTCTCTTATGGGCACTGTATTACCCAAAACATATTGACAACTGGGAGGGAGCTGGGACAAGAGCAATAGATATAATTGGTGGGGAGAGGAGGAGGCAAAGGGATGGATTTATGAGGCATAAACGGAAGAGCAAAATCTATATATTTTAGCTAAGAAATTATTAAAAAGAGAGACTTTAATCTACCAGTGCCTGATGGGATGGGACAAAGGGTTATAACAAGGCATAATGGAATAAATGTAACAGAGGGAAAAATTAAGGTAAATATCAGGGAAACACTTCCTTATCAGTGAGGGGGTATTCAACAGTGGGAAGGGAACTGTCCTGTCCCAAGAGAAGTGGTGGAAGCAGCATTGTTTGGGATATTTGAAAATTGGATAGCGCACTGAAGAGCAGGGAACGTTCTTGCATGAGCAAAGTAATGGACAAGAGGACCCGGGGAGGCTTTGACCCTACAAGTTGGCAGGTGCCCATTTGGCAGGAGAATAAGGGGTGCCTCTCCCTGGTCAGACAAGGGTTAAGGAATCTGGTCCTAAGACAATGAATCAACAGCAGCTCTTTCTTTCCTGGCAGGGATAAAGGTGGGGGGAGGGGGGACAGTGGAATGCACTGGAGAGAAAAATCCTCTCCCTGCCTGTCCTGATGATTTATGCCAGGGTTGGTGGTTTTTTAAGTCCAGCTGTCCCAGATATGGAAATTAGGTTAATTATGTTTACCTCTAAATCCTCAGCCAGAGAATTAAATAAAACGCGGGCTTAATTCTGCCATCACTTTGGAGAGTCTCGGGGGTGGGGGGCAGATTTCCTCCAATCGGAGCTTGGCTGCGGCACATTCCACAGTACTCTCTGCTGTTCACTTCGCAGCCTGCCTGTGCCCCTCCTAGGGGGCAGGAGTTTGGGGGGACAGGCATACTGCACGCACGCGCTGTTTGGACCAGTAGCCTCCAGTTCCCATGAGCATGGGCCCAGGACCCTTGCTGTGCACCCCCAGGCAATTTCTAGCTCCCTTGCCCTCCCCTGGGCACCCTAACCCCCAGTGTTTCCATTCTCCTCTGGCACGGCTGAGATCTGGTGCTCTTGGTGCGTATTTTATGAGCCATGCAGCTGAGAGGAGGTGGAAAAGCTGGTACAAAACCGCAAGACACTAATGTCCTCTTGCGCTCTTGCTGCGGAGCATTTCTAACTAATGGGTATTTATACTGTTGTAATGTGTCTGTTTGCTCTCTATCCCTCTAATCTCGCCTCGCTTTCATTTCATTAGTGCTGTTTGTTTAGCTCTGGCTCCCCAACTCGAGGAGGTTTGGCTGGAACTAAGCCAGGGCACTTGGGATATTGCATTATGCAAATGAGACTTTGAAATCTGTATAGAGCGTATTAACGGGCTTCTGGCTTCCACGCACTCCCCAAACTCTGAGATGGGGGTGAAAGACCCCAAAAGAGCCATAGGGTCTGCCCCACACACGGCAGGGAGCTGTCTATAGCACATCACTGATATCAGCAAGTAGAGCGAAGTGATAAAACTCACAACCAAGCACCCCCTTCCTTTCTGTTTGTGAGCCGGACAGTATAGAATTTAATCATTTGCCTAGCAACTGCCAGCACGTATAACGAACAAATAATTCAATCATCTGGTCAGTTTGCAATTTACGTAACTTAGGTCACGGAGTAAGCTGGGACAGTCGATGGTGACATCTGCACTTGGTGCCGGGATTTAACTCACTAGCCAATCCTGCGCGAACTGAGTTTTATGGACAAACACACCCCTCTGAAACTTGCTTGTGATGTTCGAGCTATCGACTGGCTTTGGCTAACACCTGAGTGTACGGCGCTTGCAGAGAACAGACATGGGAGCTTCATGGATGTGGTTGAATCAAAATGCAAACTGGAGTAGTGACTGAGGTCTGGGGTTTTATTTATCCTATTCGCTCCGAGGGCCCTGTTAGTGGCTGGCCATACTGGCACACAGTGATACGAAGGAGAGCAATAGACAATCCTCTGTGCTATTAGCAATGGACGCCTAATTCCCCTTGCTTCAGGAGAGCTGGCTGAGGCTCACAGATTTTCCTACAACCTGTAGGTCTCAATAGGTATGTGAAAACTCCTCAGGAGATGCTCTTGGGAGCCCCAGTTACAGTGCCTGGGAACCCGAGTTACGAACCAAGACCCATTGTGTTAGGCGCTGTTCAAACACAGACCAAAATGATGGTCCCTGCCCCAAAGAGCTTACAATCCAAATACTGCACACAAATTTGTCTATACACTGTTTGCTCTCTGCATCCCAATCCAGCAAAGCACTTGAGCAGGTGCTTAACTTTAAATGCTTCATTAGTGTCATTGACTTCAACTTGAATACGTATGTGCACAAAATTAAGCTTGTGCCTAATTGCATTGCTGGACTGGGGTCTGGGTGGATTTCCTAGGCCCATGCTTCTGTGGGCCCACCCAGCGTGCCCTTTGTTGCCCGTACCTCATATTCTTGGGATAATTTCAAGTTGTCATTGGCTTTGAGATGCTCTGTGTGTTCTGCCAACTCGGAGATGGGGATTGGTGGGTGGTTGAGCATACCTAGCAGAAAAGACAGCGGGAGAAAAGAAATCTTATTTAATAAAAAACAACCATCACCAATTGTCAGTGTTGCATATTTTATAAGGGAAAAAATAAAAACAAGAAAAAAATTACAATGGGAGATCTGCAATGAAAGGAGGGAGGTTAGAAGAGAGAAGATTCAGGGCTCGAAATTGTGTCCTTGGAAGTAAAAAGGAAAATGAGAGCTTTCCCCCTGTGATGGCCCCATTCTCAACATTTACCAAAAGAAAATAAAAAGGGAAAAACAAATCCAAAGAGCAGATGCTTGTTAGCGATTCCAGGAGTGGACTTGAAACGAGCAAACTCTGCCAAAGGAAACCTACGCAGCAAACGTCACAGCACTCGGCATGGTTGCAAACAAACACCAACTCAAAGACCGGGACGGGGCGGAATTCTTGCTGACCGATGATAATGGATGAGTGGGGAGGGGAGTGCAGATGGGAGAGTTGGGGAGTCTTTTCAAAGTTGTTGTTGTGGCTCTGCATGTGATAGTAAAGCTCTCTGGGGAGCATATTAGCTAGGGCTCCACGCAAACACCCAAGGGATGGGTCAACTGCCCTGAATCCGGAGCCTTCCTGTCCGGCATAAAGGAAACGTTACATCGTTCTGGGAACGCCTCTCCTCCCGCCACCAAAGTGCCAAGCACGTGTTCAGCGCATCACTGTGAAGAGTAGCTTCTTCCACAGCATGGCTGGCCAGTGGCCATCTCTTCCAACTGCTCTTTCCTCTGGGTCCCTTGACCAGCCCTGGAGCGATCCCGCAGGGACAAACACCTACACTGTAGGCAGACTCCATGGGCCTGTTCCGGGGGTGCCACTCTCTGATCAAAGCGGCTCCAGAAGGGGGCGCTTTTCACCTTCCAGGATAAAAGGAGGATGCCCCTTGCCCTCTCCAAACCAGGCACCGCATGGGCGGTTTGCCAGACTGGAGCACCCCTAAAAGCACTACTCTGCTGAGTTCTGGATGGCACGTGTCTCTGAATGCAAAGGGAGCTCCCCCTGCATCAACATGGACATGTCTGGCAAGAGCCACGAAAAGGGATCACACTGCACCCCTTCCTATGACGTTTAGGTGGGGCTGCCACAGCGGGCTAATGAGATTGGTGGTGGGGCTCGGTCAGGAATTGGACTGACAATCACACTAATCTGCTTTGAGATTCGTAGCTAGGACCGGACGACTGGAGAAGGGAGAGCGGAAAAGGGGGCTGGGGGAGTGTGGATTCAGGAATAACCCCCACCACCCATCCCTTGCGCTCAAGCGCTCAAATAGAAACCTGCGTGGAAAAGCTTTCCACGCCTCGCTCATCTGCATCAAATCACCCTGGCCGGGACACTGCGAAGGTATTGAGGCCACTAACTTCCACTGACTAAAATGGGAATAAGGCAACTAAGATCTGGGCCCTTGGTCCAGCAGCATCTCCACTCCGCTGCCGGCCAGCCAAGACCTGGGCAACCTTTTGAGAAGCCACCGCATTGCCCCCGCCTCCCCCCCCGCATGGAAAGGGGAGGAGGGAAGGTGGGAGCCATGGAGAATTTCGAGCCCCGTTGGTGGCGTGTGTGACAAAGTAAGTAGCGGCGGCAGCAGCATGGTCAGTTACTCTGAAAACTCAGCACAGAGATGGCAAAGCAAGCATGACAATCCTCAGTTTTACAGTGTGTTTTTCACCCCCAAGCCCACAGACTGGGTTCACCGCAGACAGAAGAGGGCTTGGCCCAAGATTGGCGCTCAGAGTCAGACGCCTTTGTTCCCAGACTATCTAATCCTCCCTTCTGGAATTGGACAGCCAGGCAGAAAATGGGACACGGAGACTAAAAAACAATAAAAAACCAGGAGGCAAAAGGTATATGGAAGATAAACTGGACCAGTATGGCCTCTCAGACCCAATGGGGTCAGGTTAGAACATTTCTCCCGAAGGGGTCATAGCCAGTGGGTTCCTAGTTTGCCTGATTCTCTACACACCTCTTGCTGTCCTCCGACAAGGGAGTCTCCTTCAATTCCTGCAGCGTGGCCATGTTCCACCCCAGAGACAGCTGTGTTTCAGTGGTGGAAGTGAAGTGTTTCTTTTGTCTATGTCTAGCTCGTAAAGAGCTTTGGGACCCTTTTGGCCAAGAGGCGGCCTCTCTACGTATAGAAGAAGTGATGCACTATGCAAACAGGATAATAAACATTCAGTGCAGAACCCCTGCTTTCTCCTTCTGCCCTCTCTGAGAGCAAGAGGTAGGTGCTGCAGAGGGCCAGAAAATTCCCTTGATCGTCAGAGCAAATTGAGCCCTATTCAGAGCCACCACTGGCAACGTAATACATTGTTTCCCGATCTGTACCCGTTACTCCTCCCACCTGGGGCGGGAGGCAGCGAGGCAGCCAGCCAGCATATGGGCCAGCTGCCATCACCTGAATCTGACTCTGCTGGGAGGAGCTACAGATTATTAGCTGAAGTGCAATTAGAAACAGAGTCGTAAATTAAATCCCAAACAAGAAAGATACAGGTTAAAAAAACAAAACAAAAACAAAACCAGGAGCAAACAAAGCAAGAGAACCAGAGGCTCCTGGGCTAGTCGGTTCCAGTACAAGGTCTCTGTCCATCCCACCACGCAGAGGATGATGGGACAGGCCCCATCCAAGATCTGCACCACAGAAGTCACATTTCTCCTTTAACGGATTTCAGGAGATGTTTCCTTTGTCAGAGCTCCAGCGAAAAGCCTCAGCCCTTATCCAGCCTTGGACATCTCAGGCTCCCTGCGTCAGTGTGTCCCTGCCGCCCCCCACCCCCCAAATCCCTCCATTCGTAAACCAACAGCTGAGAGTGCCTGGGAACTGGCCTCTCTCCTGGTCTCATCAGGCAGACCTCCCCATGTCAGATCAATTCCGAGGGTTCTTTATAAGGAAAATAGGCTGGAATTCTCTGAAATGGGTAAACACTTTCCTGGCCAGGCTGTCAGGCACATCGGGGTTTCCCGTAAGATCCTGAAATGCGCTGTGTCGAGGGGGAGAGGAAAGCTATGGGTTTGGATTAAGCAAGCAGCTGGTAATGTCATTTCGCAGAGGAGCACAGATGGGTTCATCTGGGACCACCCCTGTGCCGAGAGGAGAGGGTCCTTTCAGCTCAGTGCCAACAATGGACAAAATTGTCTAGAGGCCTGTTCCAACCCCATCATCTAGGGCTCCAAGCAAAGGCTTTAGAGCTGCATCTGCCGCTCCTACCGAAGTCAGTGTATGTTGGAAGCACCTAGCCAAGGGGCAAGTAACTGCCTAACATGCCAAAAGGACTTAGGAGCCTGGATCCCAGTCAAAGTCTTAGAGCAGGTCTCATCTAGCATTTCAATCACTTGAGCCTCTCTAATCTTATCACTCCACTCTCTGTGCACCAGCCAACTCAGCAGAAACGTCGCCCGAACATCTGGTGCGGGCCACAGCCTGTTTATCTTAGCAAACTCCCTGCAGTGAAACGGTGCTTTTTGTGAAACCCAGCGGAGGTACAGACCAGAGAGAGAGGGCTGTGCTTCTAGGTCCGAGCCAAGGAGCTGCCAGGTACCGGAAAGGGCCTTTTTCCTAGTTTGTCATAAAAGGGTGTCAGTGCGGGGTCTCTCTCAAGAGGAGAGCGGAGGAGTATGGTCTTTGGCTACAGTCTTCCCTTTCCCCATACAATGGAGCAACAAACACACACGCAGACCAGTGTACATAGAGCTGCTTTCTCCCACCGATCAGAATGATGCACATTTAGCCGAGCTTTTGAGGACTGTTCTAAGTTCAGACTTGAAACACCTTTAACACAGGAGCCTTGAAACCCAGATTTTTCTCCTGAGCGAGAACAAGACAGACAGAGGGACGGACGGCGTCTCTTAAGTCAGCCACTAGGAGCTCCGTCCCTATGTTACTGTCGCCACTACTGTCACTTTGACAAGGCCTGCGTTTGGTACTGTAAAACTGGAAGCGCGGTTCAGACAAACAGATGGCACAGGAGAGGGATGAGATGGCGAACGCCACAGGGACACACAGAGTTCAGCGAAAAACGGGGGGGGGGAACAAAACAAAACGACAAAAGAAACAAACCAACAAAAGGGGGAAAAAATGTAAACCAACAGGAACAAAAACACACAGGAACTAACTTTCAAAGTCAAACTCAGGGTCACTGAGAGGGCTGCTCAGACCAGAATCTGCAGAAAACAGTAAAAAATAAATAAATAAAAATACACTTTTTTTTTTTTTAAATTTCATGCTAATCAAACGGAAAAAAGCAACATAAATTTAAGAGGAAATGAAAAGTTAATTTTTTGTGCTGATTCGGTAGGGACAGGGCCATTGAAAAGTGCTTTCTTTCCCCCAAGCCCCTGTGTGTGTGCACCCCACCCCCTCAGTCCTTCATTTGCTACTGGGGACAGAATGCAGATTCTCTGGGTCACAGGGAGCCTTTATAGAGAACAGGGTACGGGCCGCTCTTTGTGCCAGACTAGGTTTTATTTTAGTGGTTGCTTGGTATCCAGAGAGTCTCCCACCTGCAACCTGAGCCATGGCTGTCTCATCAGCGACAAACTGGAGGCTGGCATAGTCAAAGGGGCACTCACCTCCCACGGAAATTCAGTGGGAGCCAAGTGCCTGACTCATTCAGGCTTCTTTGAAAATCCCCGCCTGGATTATCGGATAAGTATTAAGATAAAGTCACCGAGCTCTCTTTGTGCAATGGTTCCCCGAGGGAAGGTTGGAAGTATCACCGGCCCTGAGTGCAGGGAACTAGACTAGATGACCTACTGAGGTCCTTCCAGCCCTACAATTCTTTGGCTGGGGCCATTTAAAACTACACTGCACACCGCCCTGAAGGACACACTAGAGACCAACCCTGCACTGGCCAATGGGGAACAGACTGGCTGGTCTACAACGGTCAGAGATGGAAAACGGCTTTCTGATCAAGTCAGCCCTCTGCAAGGGCGGGAAAGAATCTGCCAATAAAGAATATGTCAGCTATTACACTGAGACCGACTAGCTTCTTCTGAGCTTGCTGGCTAGGGTGGAGATGGAAATGACTCCAGGGCGGAGTACTTCTCTCACGTGCTGGCCTCTGTTTGCAGATGGAGCCCAGCGCTGGATGCGCCCATCGATACCTAGGTGCCAGAATGCAAGTGGGCACCCTAAGCTCGATGCCCAGGTGTGCAAACTCCAGCCCCCTCTCGCTCCGGCTTCATTCTTCCCTGGGGTAGAGGCATTGGCATGAATGGAGTTACCCTAGGGATGAATTCGCCCTCCCTGCACAACGGGAGCTGCTCTGTTGAGTGTCCCATTTGCACCCATCATAAAGTAAGTTTCCCCAGTGGGCCCTTGGAAATGGTTCCTTTAACGCAACGTGAATTGCTGCGAATGGCAGCTGGAGCTCCTCTGGGAAACGGCTTCTGTGAAGGGTGGAAGGTCAGACAGAGCTGCAGTAAATCCAAGCTCTCCAAGCAACACTGGGCGCCGTCCCCACCTCTGGGATTCAGGCGGCAGGAGGATTGCGAGGGCCATGTTGGACTCCCTGCACCATCAGAGGCAGCGCTGAGGAGCGGCACCGGCCTGGGACCCATTGTGCTCTCAGCTGTTCCGCTGTAAACCCAGAGTAACTCCACTGACTCCGTGGCAGTCGCTTTGGATTGACACCAGCGGAACTGAGCGGAGTTTGGACCAGCGTCCACGACAACTCTGGCTGCTGCTGGACCTTCCTGTGCGCTCAGTCCCTAGGGGCTGCTTTGAACCTGTTGCCTTTTGCTACCTAAGGAGATTCAGCCCTTACCCAACCACAAAGCTTGGCCTGCTGCGACTGACCATGGGGAAGGCGGCTCCCATCTCCTCGCTGCGGGAATCTGAACCGAGCACTGCCCTAGTGCTCAGCAGCCATCCTTGCCCTCTGATTAGCTACCAACTTCCCGGCTCCCCCTCTCCCCCCCGAGAAAACGGAGGCAATCCCAAGGACAGAGATGGGCGGGGGGAACTGCAGAAACATTACGAATGAGCACACAACGGCAAAAACGAGAACCCGCCCCAGAAAGCACAACAAATTCCTTTCCAACACCTCCTGCCCTGGGCTGAGCAGTGGGCCAGCATGCAGGCATCGCTCTGCGCAGCGGCGCGGGGGTCCCTCGACGTGGGGAAGTGCCCGTGCTGGGTGCATGTCGGTGGAGGCTTGCAGAGGTGCCATGCAGGCAGCTGACCCATGCACGTGGGCGGAGGCCCGTAAGGGTAGAAGGGAGGGTGCCGGGTGCCTCTCTGCAAGGTGGTTAAGTGTTTTACTAGCTGGGGAAGTAGAGGGTGTCTGCACTAAGCGAGAAAATGCTGCCCGGGCGTTTGCTTGCATGAACGACTGGTTGTCTTGCTTCTCCTTGTGACGGATTAATGGGTCCGCACGACAGAGCGGTTTCCGAAGAACTATTTTGGTGCATCGGCACACAGCGCCCATTACAGACGGGCTTGCACCGGTGCATTCTGGGAATCCTGTAGCTCCCATCCCTGGGGCCCGTGGGTACTTTCCAAATCGGAGGCACCGCGTTATGAGTCAGGAGGACTGGCTAAGCTCCCATGCTCACGGCTGCCTGTCTAACCCAGGCTGCACCAGTCCAGCTGGACCACAGCTACAGTAGTTCCAGCCATTGCAGCCATCTGGTACAACCCATTCGCAATGGCTGGAGAGGCTGTTGTGTGGGGACACAAGATGCTGCCACCTCAGAGGGCTCCAGGCATGGATTTCTTGCAGCACTCTCGCTTAGCATAGACAGGGCTCAAGAGATTTCTCCATTGTGTATTTGGCTACAGTTGGATTGCAGCAGAGGCAGCCTTGCAACAGCCTTAATGCAGGCAGGAAGGGACTGGGGGAAGGGCAGTCACTCCACTTCTCTTTCCTAGGGGGAGAGGCTGGTTTGCAGCCAGTTACCTGGAGTCTGGAAGTTGATGCGTCTCATCTCCACCGGGTCCTTGGGGTGGTGAGGAGTGATCTCGGCGTTGTTCAGGAGACATTTCGTCCGCGGCTCGGAGTCTTTCCGTTTGCTTTTAAAAACCAAAGTAGAAAGCCTGTTGGTGTGGGGCCCTTTCTGCCTTTCTGACTGACTCGGGCAGGCCAGCAGCCAAGCATGGACCTGGCGTAAGCGGGTGCCACTCTCATGCGAGGCTGAGACAAATGCCGCCATGACCCGAATGACCTACTGGCTCAGGAAACGGGTGCAAGGCACAAAGAATGCGACTTGCACTCATGTGGCACTCAGCGGATGTGGTGTTTCTCACAATGACCCTTCAAGCCAATAGCAACATACTGGAAGCTAGTCCATCATACGTCGAGGGATACGGCTGCAAAGGCAACCGACAGGCTTTTGTGTGATCGGGGGCTTTCCCTTAAACCCCACATGAGCGGCTTTTCTGCGACAGCCTCTTTTCATCTTCTCGGTTTGCAAGTTGCACACACTCACGAACCGACGCAGGCTAGGTCTACACTGGCACTTTTGTCGTTAAAACGTTTGTCGCTCAGGGGTGTGAAAAAACACCCTCCCCTCGAAGGATAAAAGTTTGAACAATGAAAAGCGCCGGTGTGGACAGCGCTTCGTTGGCAGGAGCCATGCTCCCGGCAATGAAGCTACCATCCCTCGTTGGAGGTGGTTTTATTTCCTCACTGGGAGAGAGCGCTCTCCTGGCGATAAAGAGTGGCTACACAGCGCACCTTACAACGGCGCGGCTACAGCCTAATGTACACTGGCAACTTTGTTTACAGCACTGGTCATTTACCAAGCCTTGTCTACACACAAATGTACACTGCTTTAATTAAACCAGAGCTAATCCCTGGGTGGAC
Source organism: Macrochelys suwanniensis (assembly GCA_033296515.1). NCBI lineage: Eukaryota > Metazoa > Chordata > Testudines > Chelydridae > Macrochelys > Macrochelys suwanniensis. Next base: position 8,432,765 of record CM065799.1, read on the forward strand.
GCTCCAAGGTCTTGTCTACATGAAAGAGTTGCCCTGCTAAAGGTGTGATTTTAAACTGATTTAGTTTTGTGGGTGCCAAAGGCTGTGTGGACATGCTTAATTTGGTTTAGTTTAGATTGAATAGAAATCGGTTTAAGTCAAACTGAAATAAGACACTCTTAAATTGGAATATGCATGTCCACACGGTCTTTGGCACCAGATTAGATACATTATTTTACGGTCACCCTCACTCTCCTCCAAGCAGGATTTGGCTTTGGCTTGAAGAAGAACCATCCTATCATGGACAGGCAGCTGGGCTTCCCTTGGCCTCCTCTGCCTTTCCACTGGCACAAACACGTGCCTGAGAGATCTTGGTATCCGATGTCCTTTAGGACAGTGGGAGTGCCAAGGGCAGGAGACGAGTCATCATGCAGGCAGAGATCTTTGCCCCAAGACGCAGCCAGTCCGGTGTGGTGGGGATCTACAGAGATGCCAAACCTGGTGCTCTTACCTGTCTGGCTTGCTGTCCGGGGAGCAGTAAGTGGAAGGAAGCAAAGACAAACGTTGGGGTTAGAACGGCGCGCAAACCCCCACGGCACACACGGAAAGGCGAGATCCCCAGCTCAGAGCGGCACCAACAGACTCCTGAGCCCTCCACCTCCAGGGAATTCAGCCATTTCAAACCCAATGGGGATAAAGCAACGCTGTGGCGAGGGCCCCAGAACATCCCCAAGGGAATGGGCAGAAATCTCCAGGCAGATGAAAGAGAGAGCATGGCACCGCCTGGTTGGTAGAGCCCGTATGCTGGGCGCCCCTGCTACCAGTGTCACTACGTGACTTGTGCTGGCACAGTCGCTGTCACCCCCCTTCCTTGGTTTTTCCCCCCTCCCTCTCTCCCAGTCCTTTTTTTCTGGCCCTTCCCCCCACCCCGGCACTCTGCACATGGTCAGGCGGGGCCTGGGTCCTCCTGTAGCTGAGCCAAGGGCCCTGGGAGCCGATACGCAAAGGTCAGGCTAGCAGGCTGCTGCCGCAACGTGCGGCTCCGTGCTCATGAGCTGCTCAGGTGGCTGGCCGCACGAGGGAAGGCCGGCGGGGGGGGGGGGGGGGGGGTTCAAGGAGCCTCCCACAAAAGCACGCTGCACCCCCACTGCTCCTCTTCTCACCTCTTCCGTATCCCCCCTCCCGCTCCCAGCTGGAGAAGCAGCCGAATGCTCTGATCCGTGGGCTTGCGTGAAGAGCACCAGACAGAGCCCTGAAGGCCTCTATTTACCCACACACTGCAGAGGCTGTGGGCATCAGCAGAGCATTCCTCCACATCCCCCCCATTCTGAACCAGAGGGGAATCGCCCAATGTGAACATCTGTCCTCTAGGAACTGGGCTGAGATCTGCCAAACTCATTTCATTCAAGGCCACTGAACTATCGCTACATGGACACGGCTTTATTGACTATGGATCTGGGCTGGATTTGAACCGGGTGGATCCCATTACCAGCCCCATGAGCCACCCAGTCCCTCCCTGTTCCCCCAGCATCTCCTTTCCCCAGTGCTTCGCGCTGTAGCTCTGACCAGGGGACGTGCCCTCAGCCCAGCGACTCTGAGACAGAGCGTGCAATGCTCCTGAGCACCCAGGAGCGGACACAGATCTGGGCGAGAGGACACCCTTACTTTTTGTAGAGCAGGATGGCGATGACGATGCAGATGATGAAGACCACGGCGAGGACTGGCCCGATGACCCATATCAAGCCCTCCTCTCCGTCGATGATTGGCTGCGGGTCGGGGTTGTCCAGCTGGATCGGGTCGGAGAAAGGACTCGCTGCAAACGTCTGGAAAACACAAAACATCACAAAACAGGATTCGGAAACGGGTTCGGGGCCTGGGAAAAGCCACAGCTTCATTCCAGAAGAGAAGCCCCTATAAGGGAGACAGACCCACAAGTCACCAACCACTAACACATGGGGTTAAGAAGAAACTTCCTCTATGAGCAGCTTTCCCCACAGCTGTCCAGTAGGGGGGTTCTTGCACCTGCCTCTAAAGGAACTGATCTAGACACGGTCTGACAGGATGCTAGTTTAGATGGACCCACGTTCTCATGAACAGCCATGCTGGCTTAGCCCAAGGTCCATCTAGTCCAGCGGTTCCCAACCTGTGGCTTGTGGGCTGCCTGTGACCCAATCAGCACAGCCCGTGTGACATCCTCAGGGCCATACAGGTAGTATTGGATGCGACCCACAATGGTAAATAGGCTGAGAACCACGGACCCAGTCCCATATCCTGTCTCCAATGCGATCAGCACCAGCTGCTTCAGAACCTGTGGGGCAGGCCTCCATTTCACACTATCCCAGCAGCCTCTCCCCACTCTACCTCCAATTCCTCATCTCACCCTCTGGAGTCGACGCCCAGCCAGGATTACATTGAAACGGGGAAAGGAGTAAAGACGGATTAATACTTAGACACAGAATGAACTGGTGACTTCCCCCCACCCACTACTAAGTACAAATTAATAAAACAGAATTTTTCTCCCCTTCCCTCTCAGCCTAGGCTGTGCTCCCAGTGCAGAACCACTGACACGATCCACCCCAGAGGAGGCTGCCTGCCTTCTAGCAGAGCACTGTACGTTCATTCTATTAGGGGTTCATCTGGATGGAAAACGCTACCACACATAGTCCGTTACAGCAGAGCCCTCTTGGCCAAAAGCTTCTCATGTCTCCATGCAGGCCCCGATCCCATGGAAATGCCCTCCTGGCACGCAACTCAAGAGATCAGAATAATACCAAACACTTACTTAGCGCTTTCCCTTGTCAACGCTTTACAAATGTTACCACACCAAACCCACCACGCGGGAGGTATTATCACCCCCATTGTACAGATGTGGAAACTGAGGCAGGGAGTGGTGACGTGACGGAGTCGGTAGCCGGGGCAGGATGACAACACACGGGTGGGTGACACCCAGCTTTGTGCTCACTCCCCCAGAGCAATCAGCCTTCCCTGAAATTCCACCCACCCCAGGGCATTTGGAGGAAGGGGCTGTTCCTGTCCACAGACACCGAGGATGGCTGCTATTATTTCAGCCCATTGCTAGTGACTCTGCAGGACCTTGTCCTTAAAGCAGAAATTACCACAAGCAGGAACAATCCGATTGGGAAATCTGCTCCCAGGCGTATTAGCCTAATTCTTTAATATTAAATAGACAACTAAATATTTATTTCCAGCCACCCCCACTTTAAAAACACGATTGCAATCACTTCTCGCTACAATTCCGCAGAGGGATTTAATGTGATGAAGTATTAGACTGTTTCTTATTCCGCAGCAGGAAAAAGGCAGGTGAATATTAAAGCAATTGCTCTCATAGGGTCAAATTCAGGCCTGTGCAGCGCCGCTGAAATTCACGGGATTGCCAGGGATGTAGAACAGGACACAGAGCATGGCCAAACTGAGTCTCTCAGTAAGGTGCTGCCCGCTCACGCTCCCCACGCGCAGGACACATTGCTCTGAAAGCAGGACGCCTGCCTGGGTTTATTGCTCTGCTCAGGGGAGGGACACTTTTTGCAACACGTTAGGGTCCGTCCTTGGGATCTTTGAACCCCTGGGTACCTCTGAGCTGATATTTCAGTATCTTCCAGTTCTAGACTCACATCTGGAGCCCAAGTGTAGAGCCCTGCACGGATACCAAATTTGTATCTGCATCCGATCTGCAAACATGGGCTGCAGATACCTGCAGATTTGCTGGGCTCTACCCAAGTGTGAAAAACCACCTCCCGAGCCATGGCTGTAAAATTGAAGGGCATCGCACTCACCCACGGCTTCCCCACGCAGAGCCACCCGGCTACCTGGCCCTGCGTGTGAGTGCCTGTTTACAGACAAGGGTATGTGCACCTGCAAACAGCCCTGCTCACAAATTTTCCAGGTGGATTTTTGGAGACCTTTTCAAAATGTGGCCCCCACCGCCCCAAAAGCCATTTTTAAATGTTCTTGGAGGAATATGGTTCCCAAGCGCCCTACAAATGGTACGTGCCGGGTCCCAGGCTGGCTTGCAAAGTAATTTCACCTGCAGCAGCCGGTTCCGGTCTGTAAGGGGACAGCAGGATCCCTGGCTTCTGAGAGAGACAGACAGCAGAGGAACAAGCGACACTTACAGCTTCCAAGTCCTGGAGCACCGCCAAGACGAAGATGACGTATTTGTGTCCCGGCTCCAGGGCTTTGTTTTCAAAGTTGTCGTAGTGTTTCATGTCCCCCAAGATGAAGTGGGAGGGTAGTGTGCGGAAATGGGCAGCGATGTACGGCTTGGGGAAATCCAGCTGCCGGGAATGTCGGAGGCTCCGGCGCTGAAGCCTAGAGATATCCTGAATCACCTGGAAAAGAAAAGAATGCAACGCTTGAGACCCAACTGCTTCGGTGCACAGGGACCAGGAGGAAGGGAGGGAGAACTGAACTGTTCAGTGTGGACACATTAGCTCGGCTTATTCTATGTGCGGTGGGGGAGTCGCCCTGCCCCACTCTCTTTGCTGGGGGCTGATCTTTCCAGGAAAGGGGTCAATGGTGCGTTACACATCACCCAGTCGGTTACAGCCATTTGCTCGTCTGCAGAGGTGCCTCTCCCTGCGATCGGAGCGGAGCTGACCAAGCGCTCACCTCTTCCAGGTCCATCTCCTCGGGGCTGCTCACGGGGTTCACGAACTGGCCCCCCCTCGATTTCTTTAAAGGCACCACCACGATGTAGTAAGCCCTGAGAGTCGGAAAGGAAAAGACAAGAGGGGTGAGTCTGCCGGTGCGAATCTCTCACGGCCCCTTTGGCACAGTCCCTGGAGCTGATATTTCCTAGGATATTTTTTCTACCTGGCATTACCGTTCATTATGGAAGCAGCCCGGCATGCTGCTGATGGGAAAGCATCTGAACAAGGCAACAATGATGATGGTTATAAGTTAGCGGTGGTCCCACGCCACCTCTCCCATCCGCACCCCCACTTGCTGGCTGCAGGCGGAGAACGCTTGCTGGCTGACACCCTGCATCCCTGACTTACACAATCATTGGTGCTGTGAGTGGCGGTCGGCCGTTTCCTCCGCACCAAGGACCACGTCCTCATGGCTGCCTACCCACCCTGTGCGCAGCGCCGCAGGATCGGAGCGAGCACCTTGCAGCAAATGAACCAGCCCCCGCCCCGCGACTCTGCATCGAATCATTCTCCTGCAGGCGGCTATCTCACGGCGCATGCTACAGCAGAAGGCTTAGGTTTGTCTTTGGGATCCAATGTTCCCAGGTCACCAGGCCCCTCACACCCACTCCCTCATGGTGCTGTGGATGGGGGAGGGAGAGCCAAAGCCCGGCATTCGCTTTTAACACCTCGCTTGGTGTAAAACACTAGCTGGTTTCCACCCTGACACCCGGGGCCCTTTTATTTTTTCCCCACAGGTCCCTCCTTCCCTGGCAGGCCTGCCTTTGAAACCATCATTCGGTCTCTCTCGTGGCTTCCGAGCAGGGGCAAAGGCAGAAGAGCAGACTCACGGAGGCTGGCACGTCCCACTCTCGGGCCCTGGGCTGCGGGGGAAGGTGCAGTTCCTATCGACTGTTCTAGGCAACTCTGCTTCATTAGTATCGTCATGTGTACCCCCAGCTATTTAATATTGGTATCCTCGCCGGGATCAAGGCCCCGTAGGGCTAGGCCGTACCGGAGGGGCCTTGTCCCCAGACCGTTTACAAGCTAAGGGGGAGGTTTCCCAAAGCACAGATGGCCGTCAGCCCCCTCCCCCACCACAGACAAAGGCTGGATTATTCTCCCCCTCGGGCAGACAAGGCCCAGAGCAGTGACATGCCCACGGTCACACAGGGCGTCTGTCTGCCAGGGCCAGGAAGCACACCTGGGTCTCGGGAGTCCCAACCCAGTGCCACCCTTCCTCTGAGCTTACAAGGGCTTGTGGTGCCGCAAGAGGAATCGAAGGGGACAGTGACCCCCCGCCCGGCAGACGAAGGAGGCGGTGTAATAAGGACACCAATCCTTCCCCGCCTACGTCACCAGCTTGAATCGGGGTCAGCCGTGACCGACAGCCATTGCCAACTCTCCGGGGGCTGTTTGCTGGCCCATGGGGGACTGAGCCAGTGGTGCCCGCCTGCTCCGAGTGGGTAACTTTGCTGGAAGCCTCAGTGGACAAGCCAAGAACTGAATGGGCCACAGAAGCTGAACGTTTCTCAGCTCAGGGCGGCTGCTCCTCCACACCATGGTTGAGGCACACTTGCAGGACAGCTAGCGGGGAGACGCTTGCTCTGCCCCTGCCTGCGCCCATTCTGTGGGCGCTGCGGCCGCCTGCATGGCCCTGCGCGTTACGATCGACCACCGCTACGTGCACGGCAGTAACAGGAACGTACTGGACAGGCACCGAGCTCTTCACGTCCGGCAGGATCACCACCACGTTGCCGTCCGCGTCGGCCTTGTGAGTCACCTCCGGCTTCTTGGCCAGCATGTCAGCGGTAGTCCAGGCCGCCACGTTCTGCTGCAGGCCGCCCATGCTGTTCCCCCGGTTCGTCAGGACAAAGTTGTAGAAAGTGCGGGGCTTCAGGTTGGTGATGAGCTTTTTGGTGGTGCGGCCGTCCACGTCGATGTTCAGCTCGTTGTACTGGATCTGAGCAAGGCCAGAGCACCCAAAGGAGTCAGCCTCCTCTACGCAGGGCCTCCTGCCCTCCCCGGCGCCCAGAGAGCACGCGGCACAAGGCAGCGGCACTGCCGCTTACATGGGAACGAGCGTCTGGGTGGGGAGCAACCGCAAAACACCTTTGGCTTGCGATAGCGCCGTCCTCCGTAGGGCCTCGCAGCACTTAACAGGCATGGGATGAAGCCTCACGACTTCCCTGGGAAGCAGTATTCCCATTTTAGACAGGGGGAAACTGAGGCACAGACCGCTGAAGCGACTTGCCCAAGGTCAGAGGGACTCGACGGCAGAGCTGAGAATGAAACCGATTCTCAACTGCACCGGTCATATCTATGAGACACCACTCCCCGCCTATGGCTGGGAACACAACACAGGAGTCCTGGCTCCTAAGCTCAGCCCTCTACCCACTAGACCATATTCCTCCCCCACCCCATCACAGCCAGGAACAGAATCTAAGAGTCCCAACTCTCAGTCCACAGCTTTATACTTCATTGCTGCTCAGAAAAGTTTTTGGGGGCAGGGAGAAGAGGCTGTGTTCCAAAACACGGCAAAAAGCCCCTGGGGGTTTCAGGTAGAGGTAATGGAGACAAGCTTCCCGCAGTCAGACTTCCCAGGGGAGCAGCCTGTAGATGCTGAACCCCAAACAGGAGATTAAGCTTCTCTCCAGGAGTGCCCATGGGAGCTGGGTTCAGGGGAGGAGGAGGGTTTAACCCTGAATATACCATCCCCGAATTCTACCCCCTGCTGCCCTAGAGCCCCCGAGAGGCAGGCCATGGGGACAGGGTTCCCAGTCCCATTTACCTTGTAGGGGATGGGAGAGTTGTAGTTCTCGGGGAACTCCCAGCTCAAGAGGACGGACGTCTTCATCACCATCTTCACCTTGAAGTTTTTGGGCAAAACTGCTGGAAGAAAGTGCAAAGGGAGCGGGGTGGGAAAGAATGGGGTAGGGGAGAGAGAGAGAGAGAGCGGAGGAGCTATCAGACACCGACAGCAGGAGGCTGGCTGCACTGACGCAGGGACCTGCAGGGAGCAAGAAGGACTTGCTCCCTCTTCCACACTCTGCTTGGGTTTTTGCCAGAGTCCCAGCCCCGTCGCCTCTTCCCACGCCAAACCCTAGCCTAACCCAGGGGTGGGTTGGGGGAGGGTCTCTGACCAAAGACATCCCGCCTCCCCCCACTCCACCCAGCCCCCCTCAGCCAAACCCCCCCTGAAACGCTGGGCGCTGTGGAGAACAAGGCTCTGGATGTCGGAGCATGCTCGGCTGAGGACAAGCCCCCGCCGGGTCTGCGTTTGGCATCTGGCTGCGTGGCGGCTTGCGAAAGCTGAAGAAAAGGCTCGTCCCACCTGTGAGAGAGGCTGGCCGGCCCCGGCGGCCAGTCAGGAGGGCGCCTGGACTTAACTTGGAAGGAAGCAGTAAAACTGACTTACCTGGCAACGGCAGAGAGGAGCGCGGGGGCCCGTGGGGGAGACCAAGCGCTTTGCATTTACTCACCAGCCCCTCCCAGGCTGGCGGGGCCGCCCCCGGCTCTCTGCCTCCCGGCGCCAGCCCCGGTGACAAGGGGAGAGAGGAGAAACCGGTAAGTCCTACCTTGGTCCAGTAGGAACGTCCGATACTGGACGGTCGGGCTGTATGGCCCGGGCCCTTTACTGGTGTGAGCCCGGATTTTAACGTCGTAGGCGGTGTTGGGTTTGAGGCCGTTGAGTGTGTACGAGTTCTCGGGGGAGGGGGACAGGTCTTTTTCCAAGGGGTTGCCGGGGGAACCGGCTTCCCGGTAGGCCACGGTGTACTTGACAATGGCGCCGTTCCTCTCGGCCAGCACGGGGGGCAGCCAGCTGAACTGGACCGACATGGCGGTGACGTTGCTCGCCTCGAGGATTTGGGGGTAACCTTTGGGGATGTCTTCGGGGGTGGTCAGCTCCTGCGCGGCCTCTTCCCCAAAGCCAGCCCGGCTTCTCACGGCCAGCTTGAACACATACGTGGCACCCTTGTGGATGTTGGTGGCGGTGTACTTATCCTCCTGGGCCGTGAACTCCAAGGTGGACAGGGGGTCAATGTCCAGTCGACCGAACTGGAGCCGGTAGCCCATGACCTGGCCCTCGGCATCCAAGGGTGGCTCCCATTTCACCAGGAGAGAATTCTCCTGAGTCTGATGCACGGACAGGATGGGCTTCCCTGGAACTGGGCGAGAACAGAAGAGAAGAGACGAGCTCAGTCCCGTGCCAGCTCTCCTCCTCACACAGGGGATGGAGAAGCTGGGTGAAGGGGCCAGAGGCCAGAGCTATCTAACAAACCGGGCACAAGGAAATCCTGGCTTCTCTTGTTGGCTCTGCTGCTCGCTTGCTGAGTGACTTGCCCAAGGCCATGTGGACCAACACTTTTAGTGGCCGCTGATTTTGGGGTGCCCAATTCAAGACATCTTCAGGCCTGAATTCAGGGCCAGGCACCCCCAGCTGCCACCAACTCCCAGTTGCCCTGAAAATCAGGCCCCAGGGGTGTCAAGCCAGGCTCCCAAAACCAGTGGCCACTTTCGAAAGCGTTTACCTTGACTTCCCTGTGCCTCGGTGTCTGAAACGGGACCGTTGACCTTTGCCCCCCTCGCAGGAAGCTTTGTGACGATGAAGGGGTTAACGTTCGGGCAGCATTTAGAGCCGCAGATTCCAAGGCCAGGACGGGCCACTGTGATCACACAGGCGATCCGACTCGATAACACCAGCCAGAGAACCTCCTCAAATAATTCCTAGAACAGCTCTCTTAGGAAAACATCCCATCTCGATTTGAAAGCTGTCAGGGATGGCGAATCCACCCCAACCCTTGGTAAATTGTTCCAATGGTTAATTACTCTCACTTAAAATTGACACTTGTTTCCCGGTTTGAATTTGCCAGGCTTCAATTTAGGAAAGGAAACATACTATCGAAGTGATAAGTACTACTCCAGAGTCAGGTTTAGACATACAGTTCTGATGCTTTAACCCCCTCTCCCCCTCCAAAATGTTCTGCAGGAAGGGTCCCATGGTGACTCAGTGACAGATCCCAGGGGTCCAGCTTCTAGCCTCCAGCTGTAATCACTAGACATGACTGCCTCCCAGAGCTGGGAAGAGAGACCCCAGGAGTCCTGTCTCCCAGACTCCTGCTATAGCCACTAGACAACACAACTCATGCAGAAAAACAGGGCAGGAACAGATTGGACCGAGCTGGAAAGCGCAGAGTTGCTGAAGGTGAAGTAATGAAGGATGGGAAAGCCGAGTTTCTGGGCAGCCTGGGGTCCTGAGCAGCAGGCACGAGGCCAGCCGAAGCGAGTTTGGCAGCCGTCTGATCACCCAGCTGGGAAGAGAAAGATGGGGGCAAACGGACTGGAAACAGATCCCAGGATATGGGTGAAGCGGAGGAGAGGAGAGTCTGTCTACTGAGTTTGGCTTCTCCCCTCCTGGACATCACAGGGACATTGTTCTCAGCCGGCTCCCTCTGCAACCTGTCAATTCTGCTGACTTTATGGGATATTGTGGGAGTTTGGTGATGCCCCTGCCTAACGAGCCCTGTCCCTGCCTGAATGCTAAACGAGCTAATGGCTAGGGTTTGATTACATATGCAGGCCCGGGGGTTACTGGAGCCGGAGTGGCGAGGGCATTAATTCCGGCAGCTCATGCGTCGTTTACATTCACTCCACTCTATTAAAGATCTAATTTCCTTCTCTCTCCCGGTTGAGGAAGCGGGGGAGGAGAAGGTAGAAGGGAAACAGAGAAACACAAACCAGTTCTGAAGTTAATCTGGCTGGGGGCATGCAGGTGAGGATGTGAAAGGTGCTCTGGCTGACGCAAGGCGTGTGCGTGCGTGTGTCACACTCTCAGACCCTGGCAGCACCAGGGGGCTCCAGGGAAGCCTGCTTGGTGGGAAGCAACAGCCCCAACATGTGAACACCCGGGCATGGGCTGCCTGGAACGAATGTTTTATTCATTTCAAACAACTGGAGAATGGCTGGTGAATGCTGCTGGGAAAACCTCCTTTGGAAACACTTAAGAAACACAATGTTATTACAGAGAAAAACAATGCCATTATCTTTATGTCTCAGTTTTTATCACAAACATTACTATAATCAGCCGGGCCTGGAAATATTACATTTGCACCACAAATATAATTTGGAGGGCGGGGGAGGGGGGAAGGAAATGAAAAAAAACGTGTTTTATTTTGCAATTGGGTTGGACGCTAAAGGAGAAAATTGGATGTATTACAGTATTTAAATTCAGTCCCTAGCCCTGAATGATAAAAAAAGAACTCTCTCCTCTTGGAAGGTGTATTGACTCAACAGTGGAAAGGAGATGATAACGTTTCAGAGCCATTTGAAAGATGTTTTTTTTTTAAAAAGCTATTTCAAGTTGGGGGAAATTGAGCTTTGGGTAATAGCTGCTCTGTTGGAGAAAACATATCTGGGTGACCGGTGCACCACGCTGCAAATTCTAATGGGAGAGATGAGAAAGGACGACAAGACAGAGGGAACGAGTGGCAAAGGACCATGGGGGGAAGGCTACACAAGCGAAAACGAAAAGGGAAGAGAGACCAGTGAAGGAGAGCGAGAGTGAGAAAGACAAAGAGGAGGGACAGAAGTGAAAGAGGGAAATCGAGGCAGAGTGAGAGGATAAGAAGAGAGCTGGAAAGGGAAATGCTGGGAGGCAGTATGCCAGGCTGAACTAAAACGGCACTGAAAGGTGCTTTGCTGTCGGCGTCTGAATGACGTTTGCTTAAGTGTCTGGAGGATTTGTCTCATGAGGGTTTGTCCTCTTCAGTACCAGGACCCTCTCCAACTGGGCAGGAAAGGCCACACTAAAGGGGAAAGGATCCTATCCTCCAACCTCAACACTCACTGGAGAAAGGGAGCCACAATGCTGGTTTCTGCCCTTCCCATTCCAGGCCAGGACGCCAGATTCCTGGCTGCGTCACTCCCTGAGCTGCGGCTCCGCGTTGGCTTTGTAGCCTTGGGGGAGCCCAGGTTAACGACGCCACATTTGACCAAGGGCCTTTGATCGCTGGAGTGGCAGCTCACATTTCCAGGAGTGGCTGATGTCAGCTGATGCAGCTGCCCTGCACAGAGGGCGGCAGAGAACCCCTGAGCTGAGAAGAAAAGGAAAGGGAAGAAAAACCAGCCAGAAAAGAGAGCAACGAAGGAAGGAAATGAAAAGGGGGGAAAGCGGCTGCCTGAGAGCATCCCTGAGAGGAGTGAATGTGAGAACATGGTGGGGCAGGGAACAATATGAGCGGAGAGAGAGACAGAGGTAAACGCGATCCCATGGCAATGCCTTGAGACATAAAGGGAAGGTGGGGGGTCAATTGCAGGTCTAGGCACAGCAGTTCCCCCCTCCCCCTAAAAAAAAAACCTTTCAAGCGCTGCGGAGCTGAGGTGAGCTGTAATAGCAGAGGAGGAACTGCAGCCCCACAGACCCCAGGGATGAAAGGAGGCGAAGGCACCCATTTCCCAGTGCGGCAGAAAGGTTCAGGGGAACGAGAGACAGACAGGTCCCTCAGTGGCTTTTGTCGTTCCTCTGCTCTGTCCCTGCCCCTGCCTCCGCGCCGTGACCCGTTTCTTTGTGCTCGGACTGGGAGCAGCCCTGCCATAAGGAGTAAGTCAAAGGGATGAAAGAAGCGGGGTTTGGGAGGGCAGCTGCGTGGCAGCCAGAGCCTGGCCCCGGGGAGATCAGTCTAGCAAAGGTCAATGCTGTCCGTTCTTCCTCTCCGCACTGACTCTGGCGCTGCTAGTACAGCCACCAGAGACAATGCGATGGGGTGGAAGAGCGGGTGGCCTCTGCTATCCCCATGTCGGTGCTACACTTCTGCTGTTTGCCGGTCTACATTTGCTGCGTGCTCTGCCCAGCCCAGGGGCCCAGCAACTACTCGCTGCGGGTCCCAGTTGGAGTCTGTTTCCCTAAGAGTGGGAGCACTTCAGACACTGCGTCCTTGGTGCCGGGGGAGCCGGGCCAGGCCAGCCCAGTGCGCAGAAACCCCCTTCACTGGGTTGGCAGTGCTGGTGATTGCTCTGGACAGAGCAGGGCCTACCCCCGGCTCGAGGGGAGCCTAAGCGGAGATTATCGTCGGGGCTCTGGGGACCGCTGGCCTCCTAGTGAGAACATGCCTCACTCCAGGGCTGTGCCAGGGGAGGATTTGGGGACTTTTAGATCAACACCAGTTGATCTGGTGTGAGACAGGATCTGACTTTCCCTTCCCATCTCAGTGCCCTATGTCTGCTGCTCCCTCTCCCTCCTCCCCCCGACTGGGGGGCTCCAGCCTCTGGTTTTCTTGTCAGCTGACACTACAGTTTCCACCCCACTGCACTCGCAGCCTGAGAATTTCCTGGCCTTTGCCTCTCAGATCCATGTGGCTGGTCAGCTGACGTCCCCAGCGGAAGGAGCCGCTCTGAACTCCAGCAGGGCCACGGAGCCATCTCCTTCCAACCTCACCGGCTTCCATGCCGCTGCCAGGTTTGCTCAGCCCTCTGGCCAATTCTCCGCTGGGCCAGAGCCACCGATCTCATAGGCAGCATGGAAAGGTGATCAATACCCCTCTGGCTCCAGGCTTTCCTCCAGGTAAACGTTACTCGAGTTCTCACAACCACACCTTACAGACACGTACCCAGCCCTGTTCCCTGCCCAGAAGTCTACACCACATCTCCTGCACGGCACAAGCGGGACCAGGTTCGAGTTTCCCTTTATCAGCAGGGTGATTTCAAGAGGTGGGAGTCCTTAGCTGTATTGGGGATGGGGCGAGGCGATCAGGAGGTGTAATGAGTTGGTTCTCTGCTGCATTGGGTGGGAGGATGTTCTCTTCAGGGGCGAACTGGGAGTTCTCTGGTTTAGAGGACTGGGGGTGGGGTGGGGTTTATGCATTGGGAATGCTCTGCTTGGCTGTATTAAGGTGGGAGGCTCAGGTGGGGTACAGGACTGGGGGTGTGGTGAGCTGAGGGTTCTCTGCGGCACTGGGGTAGGAGGCTGTCTTTAGGGGGAAATCAGGCCTTCAGTGCTGGATTGGGGAAATGGTTCCTCTGCATAACAAGGTTGGGAGATGTGATGAGCTGCGTGGAGCGGAAAGAGTTTCTCCAATTCTGGGGCGGGGGGGCGGGGGGGGAAGTGAGACGAGTTCCGAGGGGGAGGGCATCTCACCTGCACCCTTGGTCGTGATCAGTTTGGGTTTGCTGCGGGCCCCGTCCCCTTTCATGGTGTAAGCTGCCACCGTGATGGAGTACGAGGTCTCGGGCTGGAGCCCAGCAATGATCATTTCCTGTTTGCAAGATCCCAAAGGAGAGAGAGAGAGAGAGAGAGAGAGAGATTTTTGTTTTTGTTTTTTTAAAACAAAAGCTTGTTTGCTTGCAAGAGCCTCAGCCCTCTCCAGCATGCAGGAACGTTCACCGACACTGAAAACACAAGGCAGTTCTGGGAAAACACAGAGGTGGAGGGGGGGAAGGGGGGGAGGCGCGCACAGCCTTTCACTATGAAACACAACCCCCCCACAGCTGTGAACAGACCAGGCGTCCGCAGGGACCTGGATGAAACGCACGCTCTCTCGAATCCACCTCAAACGCAGCCTCTCTCTCAACGAAAACCGGTTCAGCCATCAAAATGCGGCCGTGCTCTTCAAAGCTTCCCGCTCTGTCTCAGAGGAGGGCTCCGTGGCTTCAAGGAGATTAAACTCCCTCCCCCACACCCGCCAGTGAGAGACTTGGGGAAAAAAAAAATCACCCTCTGTAATAGTAAAGGGATTGCTTTAATGCGAACTGCAAGGCCACATTTGCTGCCTGCATGCTAGGGCTCTGTGTTACTTTCCCCACACCCACCCCCAGACCCCCCCACACCCACACACACCACCCGGCTCCTAAGAGCTTGTGTTACAAAGCAGGACTCTAGCCTGGCCCTTGGCAGTGAGGTATTCTGCCCTTCAAAGACTGTTATAACAAGAATGCCCATGTTAAACCAAGCGGGAGGGGGGCATGCACACTGCAGGGTTTTCCCCAGAGCCCTGGGCGGGAGGGTGAAGGGAACCTTGCATTTGTTTGATCTCCCCTCCCTCTACAAAGTCTGGGCCCCAGGCTAGCACTTGGGAAAAGGTTACTGCTCCTGAGAACATCTGTCCTGCCCAAAGTGGGGCCGGCAGTGAGAGAGTGGACCTTAAAAACAACATGCTGCTGAGGAGGAGGGATGGTGCAGTGGGTTAGAGCCCTAGTCTCAGACTTACAAGAGTGGCCTTCAATTCCCTGCTCTGCCACAAACTTTCTGTGTGACCCTGGGCAAGTCACTTAGGCTGCGACCATCCAAGACCCGCAGCCTGGCCACAGCTGACGTGGGCTTGTGGGGCTCGGGGCTGCAGGGCTAAACACTGCAGTGCCGATGTTTGGGCTGGAGCCCCGGCGACAGGGATGGGTCTCCGTGCCCGGGCTCCAGCCTGAGCCTGAACATCTACGCGGCAATTTTTATCCCAGCAGCCCGAGCCCCCAGCCCGCTGACCCGGGCTCTGATACTCAGTGCCGCAGGTTCTTTATTGCCGTGTAGACGTCAATGTTCCCTCTAATTTTTGACAGGCCGTGTGTGCAAAAAAATTTCTTCTGTGCAAAGTGTTGTGCTTCTGCACATATTTTTGTGTGTGTGGTGTTTCGCCGTGTGCGTAGGGTTTAGAATCTGTGTGCACGCGCACAGCTTAGAGGGAACAGTGGTAGACGTACCTTTAGGGTCCGTCTACACTGCAGTGGGGAGCGTGCTTCCCAGGTCAGGGAGACAGACACACGGAAGCTCTGCTTGAGCGCTCGTGCTAATAGCAGCAGCGGAGCCAGGGTTAGCCCGGGCAGCCGCTTGGGCTAGCTGTCCGAATGCAATCCTGCCCGGACACCTGGGGTGAATTAGGAGGCGAGCCCATACTACCTCTAGCTACACTGCTATCTTCAGCATGCTAACTCGAGCACAGCTAGCATGTGTGTCTATTCATGCTGGGAGGCACCCTCCCAGCTGTAACGTAGACATCCCCTTAGCCTTGCTGGGTGTGTCTACACTGCAGTTAAAAACCTGGGGCTGATCCCTGCCAGCTGACCTGGGCTCAGGCTAAGGGGTTTGCAGTGTAGATGTTCGGGTTGGGGGGGTGCAGCCCGAGCTCTGGGACCCTCCCGCCTCGCAGAGTCCTAGAGCCCGGACTCCAGCCCGAGCCCAAACGTCCACCCCACAATTACAAAGCCCCGTAGCCCCAGCCCAAGTCAGCTGGCAGGAGCCAGCCATGGGTTTTTAATCGTCGTGTAGACACACCCTCTGCTCCCCATCTGCACACGGAGGAGCCTCACAGGGGGGTGGTGAGGGTAACTGCATTCAAGACTGCGACGCTCTTTGAAATCCCGTGAAAAGCGCAGCCCGAGAGCCGAGCATCGTTCTTAGCAGGAAATCAAGATCTCGGCCTAAGTATTTTTATTCTAGCAGCCGAAGCCTCAGTACCCGCTAGCCCAAGGGAGGAATGCCTTCCCCCATTGCTTTGTGGCTACCGTTGTCCCCAAGGGAGGAATGCCTTCCCCCATTGCTTTGTGGCTACCGTTGTCCTTAAAACCATGCCAGCATTCAAATGGAAGAAGTAAACACTGCAGCCGGGAGCGAGCGGCCCAGCCCAGATACACAGACTCGCACTAGCACTGCTTGAACCAGTGCACTACAAATAGCTGTCTGGACATTGCGGCCTGGGCTAGACACCCAGTATGGACCCAGGGAATCAAGTGGGCTGATACTCTACCCATGCTGTGAGCAATCCTCCCCGCTGGGGTGTAGACACACCCTGGAGCCACAAAGTTGATTTTAAGGTCCAGCCCCTTGTGAATTGCTAGGGCTAGCAGGGAGTGCTTTGTACCAGTGACTAGCTGGGAACCTCGGCTTTCTAATGGCAGGAAGCTTCCACATTCAAGCCCTGATGGTTTAGAAGCTACTGAGCTCTTAAAACATGGCTGAGTTAGAGGCTTTTCAGCAGTGGACCAGGTCTCTGATATAGTCGCAGACCTTGCTCCCACCAGCCCATCTTTAAATACGCAGCTTAGTCTGGTCCCACTTTGATATCTGGATTGCTTCTGCTATTGAGAAGCGGCTGACTCGACCTTCCCGAAGAGCTTGGGGGAAAACTCTGTGGTATTGCCATGTGCTGATCAAAGGAGCAATTGGGATGGCATTGCAAAGTGTGCAGGGTGGGGTGCGGAACAATGCAGAGAAACACGGTAACAGGCTTTAAAGGAGACAAACGAGCACTGAAAAAAAAAATTAAAGAGACAAATGTCACACCACAAATGAAGAGGGTGGAAGGGAGAGGACAGAACCGGGACCAAGCAGGAAGCGTTTTACTTACATATTCAGCAGTGTCATCTGTTTCCCACTGAGCAGAGAACAAGAGAGGATTTGCAAGTGAGAACACAAGAGGGAGAAGAGGGAAGAGAGACACACACACACAGCATGAGAAAGAAGTCCCCGGGCAAGTGGCAACTGGAGGTCAGAGGTTACCAGGCCAAGGTGAAGGAAGAAGTAGAATGGGAGAGGTTAGTAGATTTTGTAGTGACCTCGGCTTGATTTAAAGGAATGGGGCCCCGCCCTGGGGCCTCCCAGAAACGGGAAGGATGGAGCCTACTTCTCCCGGTGTTGGGAGAATGGCTCATGGTCTTCCTCAACAGCTATGGTCTGGGAGCGCGAATTAACGGAAAACGACAAGGGACTCGTTTGTCGGCGAGATGCTGTGCCACTTACCAGTATTTTGGGTCACTTGGGGCTATCACCCCAACAGATGGCCAGGGTGCCCTCCCCACAAGCCGCCACGGGAGAGGAAAGGGGGCAAGGAAGTCCTCACCTGGGCATCAGCCAGCATGACATCCTTGATCTGGGGCAACCCCTTGGCCTCTCCGCTCTCCATGCGCACATAGTGGACCTGATAGCCGCGGATCTGCCCGTGCTGGCGGTTCTGGATGGGCGAACGCCAGAACACTTGGATGGCCGTCGAGTTCAGAACCTCCACCTCCACTTTACGAGGCGGGGCGCTGGGCACTGCGGGGAAGGGAGAGAGAAGAGGGTGCCAGCTGAGAGTCAGCCAGACTTGTGGAAGGCCGCCACATCCGCCATCGGCCTTCGCACGCTGTCACGGGCAGCGTCTGGAGGGCCGCAGCATAGCGCGCCGAGCTGGACGCACAGAGGTGAGCTCGCGTCTTCTCTCTCTGCTCAATCTTCCTTCCAGGAGCCCCTTCCTCAGAGCTGCCCGCCCAGAAGGAGCTGTACAGTCCTGGATAAAACTCACGGGCAAACCTGATTTCTGAGGAGCTAGCCAAGGAAAGGTCTGGCTGTGCTCGAGGGACACTGTCTGGGATGATGCTTGAAGCAAGGGAGACGGGACTGAGCCAGACCTTTCAAGCCCTCGCCCCTCAGGCATTTAAATGCACCTAGTACTCAGCAGCAGCGGTCTGACCTCAGAGGCGCCCTGGAAAGGAATGCGGATGGAAAAGGGATTTGGAGCAAACAGCGTATGGGAGCCTGGCCAGGACAACACTGCAGCTCTGTCTCCCAAGGGCACCGGAACAGGGTTGGCCAGGGGGCCATGGCCCTCCCACTTTTTACCAGCGTAAGGGTGAGCGATGGGGGGAGGGGCGGAGAGGAGCAAGCTGGGGGTGGGGGCTTGGGGGAGAGGGCAGTGGGGGGGGGCAGGGCCTTGGGGCAATGGGTGGCTGGAGGGCAGGGCCTCGAGAAGAAGGGGCGGTGCAGGGGTGAGGCCTCAGGGGACGGGGCGGGGCCACGGTTCGGGCGCCTGTAGCCTCCCCCCCCCACACTTTTAAGGTGCTTCTGCCGCTCCTGCTGTCTCCTATTACTCTGAGCAAGGAATTACCTCCATTAGTGGGTATCGTGTTAGGACACAGGCAGAGGGGCAGGCAAATGGGAGAGCTGTTAAAGGTGACCTGCAACGGAAAAGAAAATTGGACTTGGGTCCTTTTCTGCTTGTTTGTGATGGAGGAAGAGAGCCCAGAAAGGTTTTGTTTGTTTTTTAAGTTGTTTTGCCTTTTTCGCTTGCTTTGTTTTACCCAAGAAATATCAGTTAAGTCAAGTCTTCCCTGTTCTTGCTTGAGGTCTCCTTAGAAGAACCAGAGAACTGGAACAAGAGCTCTCTCAGTTTTTATATGAAGGGGCTGGGGTGTTAATCCTTTAACAAAGAGATCCCGTCTCCTGTTTCTCAGGTTTGTGAGTTATATACGCCTTAACGACAAAGATGGGAGGGGAGGAACCCTCACATATTTTTAAATAATTCTGGCTATAAATCCTGTCCCCTCTCAATGGCTCAGATTCTACATCCTTGATAGCTGTGAGGTCATAATCTAACTAGTTCTCCAGCCTGCCACAGAATTTCCTGGGGAAAGCAGTGTGGACAAGACTTGAATGCCTGGATGTTAAAAAAATAAAAATAAAAATCAAGCGGGAACAGAAAGCTATAGAGGGCCTGATTCTCAGAGGAGCTGATGTCCATGATAGCTGCAGGTTTTTGGGAAGATGGGTGAGGAAATCTGGGGTAGGAGTGGGGGAACCTTCAGGCTTTCTTCTGGCACCAAAAATTGGCGACAAAAGGGACCCAAAAATCCAATGTCTTTTCCTTTGCAGGGAAGTCTCCTCAGTCATGTATTTGTGGGGGACTCGGGAGGAAAGGAAACCGAAAGGAGATGGAATTACCATCTTCGTCTGTTCGGACGACGACGGGCGAGCTCTCCGGGCCTGGCCCCACCTCCGTGTGCGCTACCACGGTGATGCGATATTCTGTCCACTTCTCCAGCTGTTCCAGGAGGATCTGATTGGTGGTTGGGGGGATATCATTCACCTCCTTAAGTTCCGTGTCCTCAGAGTCCAGCGCTCGATAGCGGACGCTGTAT
Source organism: Macrochelys suwanniensis (assembly GCA_033296515.1). NCBI lineage: Eukaryota > Metazoa > Chordata > Testudines > Chelydridae > Macrochelys > Macrochelys suwanniensis. Next base: position 8,452,267 of record CM065799.1, read on the forward strand.
CCAGCCAGGACACCATTTTGGCTCTCTGCCGGCGGAGGCCGCCAACTTACCAGAATGGCAGTGGATCTGGTGCTGACGCATTTTATGTCTTGAGGGGGGGCAGACGGTTCTATGAGGGGGGAAAATTCAGGGGGGAAGGGAAGAAGGGGAAAAAACAAAAGATGGGAAAGATAAAAAAAAAGAAAATGATAACAAAAAAATCTAAAATAAAACGTATAAAAAATTTGGTTTAGGAAGATAAATTAAAAAAGAAGAGAAGGGGTTGGGTTTTTAAAAATAAACAAACAAATAAATAAAGACAAGAGAAATGAAACGGGGGCATCGGAACATAAATGTTACAAAGCAAAGGAATAAAACACAGAGCGGGCTAGCCCAACGCGTCCTTCATTTTCAGCTACAGGTGACTGGACCACAACTGAGTAGCCAGCTCTTCCTTCCTGGGAAGGGCAGCTTTTAGCTCCTGTTTTTAAAGCAGCCTTGCAAACTTCGGTATAACCAAAGGCAAGTCATGTTCCGGATGAACTGGTAAAGTTGCATTAAGCCAAAGTTTTAAAACTAGGCTTAGTAACACCAAGATTTGCAAAAGGGACCAACTAGGGACCTGATTTTCAAAGGAATTTAGGTGTCTAAAGATGCAGGATTGTCAAAAGCACCTAAAAGTGCCTAACGCTCAGTGGAGTGAGGTGCCTAAGCCACTTAGGTGCATTCGAAAATCCCATTAGGCACTTATCTGCATCTTTAGGTGCCTAAATAACTTTGGAAATCTGATCCTAGGTGATTCTGAATGCTTTGATTCTCAGAGGGCGGGTGCTCGGCACTTTCTGAAAAGTAGAAATGTGTCTCAGGTTGGGGACCTAAACTCAGTAGCCATTTTGGAAAATCCTGGCTCTAAGTCCATGGTTAGGCACCTAAATTTGACAATGTTGGCCTTAAGTTCCCCATCCCCATGTGTAATCATCATCTGTAAGCCGGATAAGGGCCAGGAGATGCACATGTGTGTCTGGGCTAGTAGATCGGCAAAGCAAGTTTGCTGATGTGCTCTAAATTAATAAACCGCAGCCCCAGAAAATAGCTTTTCAATCCCTGCAGGGGTGGGCAGATGCTTGGAGTGCACTTGCAAAACCCAAGATGTCCGTCAGGATGAATACATACATGCTGACTACCACTGAAAGGTTATTTAAAGATTATTCCTGGGCCAAATCCTGCAGTCCTTACGCAAAGTCCCACTGAAATCAAGCAGGGTTTTAGCTGACCATAAAGGGCTCAACTGTGGTCTGACAGTGGGGAAATCAGGGCTAAATTCACCCAAGTCAATGGAGTTACACTGGTCTATAATGAGCATGACCGAAGGGAGACTCCACCCCCAGGACTACAGGGGTGGAATCCATTTCGTTTGTATTACTGACACCCTGCTGGGGTGTTTAACAATCTCTCCGTCTGCTTTAAAAAATCTAACCAACTTTTCACCATTTGTGCTGTGTCTTCCCTTTCCTCTGCTTGGCCAGTGAAAACAGATTAATCACTTTGGCCTGGTCTACACAAGGGGGAAGGGAGGGTCAACCTAAGATACGTAGCTGAAGTCGATGTATCTTAGGTCGACTTACCTGGCCGTCCTCACGGTGGCGAGTTGACCGCTGCTGCTCCCCCGTCAACTCCGTTTCCACCTCTCGCGGAGGTGGAGTTCTGGGATCGAGGGGGAGCGCGCTCGGGGATCGATTTATCGCGTCTACGCTAGATGCGATAAATCGATCCCTGATAGATCGATCACTACCCACCGATCCGGCGGGTAGTGTAGACGTACCCTTTCACTTCTGTTTACATAGTCAGTTTCCCTTTCTGGCTTCCATGCACTGTTGTGTTTGGGTAGCAAACGTTACATTATATGGGATGTTTTAAAAAAAACAAACAGATTTTCACTGATTTCTTTTTTAACTGAACACAAACTTTTCTACTAAGATTAGTTTTTGTCAGATCTTTTCACTCTCCCTGCACCCAAAACCTTAAGTTTTGGGCCTTCCCATCAAGAAAAGGAAATTTCTATGTAGTGACCAGGCAAAGTTCTGCTCCATGGGGTTACGATCTCCAGCAGCTGGCTAGCCACGCCAAATAATAGAAAACATGTCAAACAAACAACCAAAGAAACAAACTTGAAACAAAAAATAAATCAATCCATTAATTTCAAAACGAAAGCGCTCTCAAAAAGGAAATCATAATAATAAAATAATATCGATATATAAAGCAAATCCTTCCAGAACGTTCCCAGTCTGTTTACCTACCTTCCAAACTTCAACTGCTAACTTAAAAGACTTTCTTACGTGAGAACAAGAGAAACTGAGCTACGAGGCCAGACCAAGCTCCTGGTGGGTTTCTGAAAACTATTTGCTTTTAGGATATTGCCCTTCCCCGACAACTCCTCTATGCTGTTTGGTCTCCCCCTCCCCCAGCTACCTAGCTATTGCAGTAATGAGACGATCAGTCTCTGATCTATCCTGTTTCTGACAGATACCAGCACCCAGAATGGCGACAGTGTGGCCAGATTCCCCATAACTGACAATTCTCTCCACCTGGCCTTGACCATAAAGGATGATGAAGCAAAACAGGCCGGTGTGCTGTCCCCTTCTGCATCTACGCCTTTGAGCTGGAAGACGAAACAGCCCCAAGGCTGTCCTCGGCACCCAACGCCCAGCCCCATGGGTGGGCTCAAAAACTGCCTCCACTCCTCTGAACCCAGCTGACGCCATAAGGGCTGCGAAACCCACTGCGGAGAGGGTCTGACCTGACCTACCCTTTCCATCCTGAGCCTAAGGCTCCTGACACTCCTAAAGAAAGCCCCGGTAGGCAGAGCAGGGCGCTCCGGCCTGCGCTTGGGAGCACTGTTTCCATCAGCGGCGGCTGTGCCTGGCACTTTTCTCACTCACCCTCTAAGCTCCAGCGTGAGGACTTGTCGCATGTCCCCGGAGCAAGACCTCCTTTTGGGATCACTTTCCCTGGTTAAAAGGGAGGCGGGGCACCTGTGCCCCACGCCGCTCTCAACTGACCACCGCGCCTGGATGAAAACACCCACCAAGTGCTGGCCGTGCTGGAGAGACGCTCTTGGGAGTTCATGGCACGGTGAGTTTCCTTCACAATCCAGCCCAACCTGCATGGGAACCGGGGGGAGGCGGGGGCTTGTGTGCGTGCGGAACCGGTGACGTGCTTCACTTAGCCCAAGTAGCTGTGGGCAGTAGCAGATCCCACGCTGCAGATCTGGGCTCCACCTCTCCACCAAATGCCTTGGCTCCACCAGGGGCTGCCATACAGCAGAGAGCCCACTGCGAAGCATGTAACTTTCTGTGCCCAGATCTCTCTTTTCACCAAGCAGGCAGCTTTTTGAGACCCCACCTCCTTCTTCCCCCAAGGGCTGCAGAATACGCAGGGTGCATAGGAGACTGCACAGCGACAGGGTGGACTGTATTTGTGAATCCGCTTGAGACCAGCCAGTACTCACCTGAGCTGCATCTTTTACAGGCTTTAAGTTGACTGTCCAAGCCACAAGAATGACCCTTACTGACCTCGTACAATACAATGCGTTTAACCCTTTAGGTACCATAGACTTTAGATTGCTGTAATTTCACTCAGAGCCTATTTGGGGTGGAGAAGGATCAGAGCAACTGGGTGGGGGGAACATCCCTCTTAGGAAGGAGCAGAGAGGTGAAAATCCCTCGGGTTCCTTTATAACCCATCCCACACATCCCCCCCGCCGCTCCTATCAGGTGACACCTGCTTCCTACACCAGGAGAAATTTTTGAACGAGGAGGGTATTAAGAAACTCTAAGCTGGGTTAGAAAGGGCGACATTGCCTTAGGCCTCCAAGCTTCTGAGTCATTATTTTCCAATCTACGTCTCTGGTACTTGAAGAGTTAAAACCCAGCTACTTCAAGAAGAAAAAGATACTTTACCTTTAGTTTAATGGATTTTACTTTGGTTTTGATGCTCGGGAGAGCCACCCTGACAAGAGATGTGGAGGGGGCTATGCCGGGGGTGCATGCAGGGAGGGGCTGCGGGCCAGGCATGCATGGGTGTGACAGCTGAGACTGGTGGGGAAAAAAAAACCACACAGAACACCACAGCCGGTGGCTGGGGTGGGGAAAGCTTTGGTGTTGCAGAGATGAGGTGGGAAACTGCCCAGGCAGTAAGAGAGAGACAGACCGTGCAGGGAGCTGGCTTCACTGGGTTGGGAGGGCATGCAGAGAGACAGACTGGCAGGCAGGTAGATGGATGGGGAGAAAAAGAGAGCCAGGGAGCAGGCCAGGAAGGAGCTGAACGGAAAAGGGGCAGCAGAGGAAAGACACAAAAGCCTGCCCGAGCCAGAAGGTCTGTGAGCCGAAGGATGCCACCCGGACCGGGGAGAATTGACTCGTTCATCCAGCAGCCGGCCAGGAAAAAACGTTTCACCACGTTACAAAATGTTGACAGCTCCCCTAGCTGAGGTTCTCAAGAGCGTTAAATTCGTGAAACTGACGGCTATCCCTCTACAGCTGAGCTGCAGACCAAGGGAACAAACCATGCCTCCTTCTGGGCAAGTGCCAGGATAGAAAGATCCCCAAAGAAGCCCCCCACCTCCCATCTCCTCTTTTTTGGGGGAAATCTCCAGCATCGCTAGGCCCTACAGCCATTTTCCACCCCCATGACGCCCACCCCTCTGGACTGCTGGTATCCAACCAGAAAGCCCAGTTCCCAAATCCTCCCCCGCAACCAGCCCCATGACTCCCAGAACGAAAAACTCTAGTAAAACAGAAGCAGAGTGTGGGAAAGTTTGGACACCTATTCTTGATCCTTTTGATTCATTCTTTTATTTCTTGGTGCTGATCAAGGACATCTGGTTCCTTCTACTGGTACCGAACTGGGTCAGAACTGGAACCAGCGGTGTTTCAGCACAGCCAGGAAACAATTTTCTTTTTATATATAGATACCGACTTTTATTAAAAAAAAAAAACAAAAAAAAAAAAAAAAAACATTTCAAGGAAGGAAGCAAACAAACCAACAAGCAAATCTCTGAATGGACTGGAGGCTTGAGAAAGCCCCGGTAAGAAATTCTGTCTGAAGTAGAAACAGAAACTCCCCTTTCTTCTCGCTCCTGGGCGAGAGAGGGAAGGGGAGCTGACAAATTAAAATGGAAAGATGAGGCAGGCCACCCAGCTGAGAGGCCGCTGCTCCCACTTGTTAAGGGTTGTGAGCGATGGGAGCTCGCTTGCGCGCTCACGCGCTGACCAGAGCCCATTTCTGAGCTCGTTCTGCTCGCGGCTACTCCAAACGGCGGCCGAGGGATTTAGTAGAGATGAGAGGAGACAGAAAACACAAAGAACAGCTGCCACAGCCACTCATGCAGTGAAAAAACACCTCATTTAAAAGCAAAGATCTGTGAAAAGCCCAGGTTGAAATATTGCCATCCAGGGCTAGTCATCCCCAGGGCAACAGCGAAGGGAGACAATCCATTAAACTAAAACCAGCACATTTGGGTTACATACGCTCCATCCTGGTGTCGTTAACATCCCCACACACACACATTCCCCCTCTCTCCAGCTCTGGCCAAGCCCCAGTGGCCTGTCTCCACAGGCTATGAAGTCACTTATGAACAATGAGGTGGGGGCTGCTTTCCCTCAGACCGATGACAATGTTAGTTTTATTAATCACCATCTACCCCCCTGGCTCATGAACCTCTTGCAGAGAGCTCTCTTCAACCCCTCGTGTGTCCCTCTCCCCGGGAGCTCCTGCTCAGTTTCTGCTTGCTAACGACCCATAGCCTCAAAGGGGGAGGCGGGAAGCCATCCTCACGGAGCATGCTCAGTACGAAGGGCCGATGGGGACGGTGTCAAACTCGTTAAGCCGCGCAGCTCGTTAAGCCGCTCCTCTTGGACGGGTGGTGCTAATTCGCGCCCTGGCCCCCAGCCCCCCCAAACCTTGGCTATCTAGGTCAGCGAGGGAGGAGGTGGGTGGAGTCCATAAGTATCGGGATAACCCCCTCCCCCAGAGTACCCCAGCTGCGCAATCCTCTCCTGCGAGGACGGTGCCGTGAACTCCCCACGGTTCCATACCCCTGCGCCCGCCATCTGTGGCTCCCTGACTGTCTTCCCCTCAGACAAGGCTGGGAAAGGAGAGACACCTACTAGACTGCAGGGTCCGCTCCCTGACCTCCGGGGTGTAGGCCCCCAGGCCCAGAGCCGAGCGGGCAGCCAGCCGGAAGACATACTCAGTGTTGGGCTTCAGACCTTCCACCGTGAACGAGGTCGTCGGGTCAAAGGTCTTCAACACCTGGGAGAGGGGAAGGGGAGGGAAGAAAAAATAAAAACATGGAGCAGAGACATGAACACCCCCCAAAAAACCCGCCCTCCTTCCCGCACCTCCCAGCCACCCCAGCTAAGGGAGGGTCCCGCCATTCTGCAGGGGAAAGGGGAAGAACCATCATCCCCACTCTCTCCCCCATGCCTCCCTCGTGGCACTCACCTCCCTGCCGCGATCTCCTTCCCTGTAGCCGAGTTCGTACTTTACGATAATCTCCTGCCGGGGAGGGCTCCATGACACTCTGATGCTGGTCTCCGTCTTGGCTTCTGCTTGGAAGTTCATCGGCTGCCCAGGAACTAACACCGACCGAGGCGGAATCCACAGGGGGGGGTTGGACAGCCAGCGCAGAGGAGAGGGAGAGAGAGAGAGAGAGAGAGGGCCCAGGTTATTGGGCTATTTAGAAGAATATCCCCCCACCTCCGCACAAGGCTTGTCCATAAAGCAGCATATGGGTGCGTGGGTTATTCAGTCTGCAGAAGAGTGAGGGGGGGATTTGATAGCAGCCTTCAACTACCTGAAAGGTGGGGGGTTCCAAAGAGGATGGATCTCGGCTGTTCTCAGTAGTGGTAGAAGACAGAACAAGGAGCAATAGTCTCAAGTTGCAGTGGGGGAGGTTTAGGTTGGATATTAGGAAACACTATTTCACTAGGAGGGCGGTGAAGCACTGGAATGGGTTCCCTAGGGAGGCAGTGGAATCTCCTTCCTCAGAGGTTTTTAAGGCCCAGCTTGACAAAGCCCTGGCTGGGATGATTTAGTTGGGGTTGATCCTGCTTGGAGCAGGGGGTTGGACTAGATAAATCCTGAGGTCCCTTCCAACCCTGAGATTCTAGGATTCTATGAAGATGATCAGTAAAGAGGCAGTGCTCTGAAGAGAGCCCTGGGCCCAGTGTTATCACTGCGCCGTGAGCCAGCTAACCATCTCTTCCTACAGGAGCCGCCTGCGGCAGCTCAGTCTGTCTGCGTCTACGTGGGCCCAGAACTCACCTCCTTGCTGTGTTTTGACCTGGATGGGGTCAGAGAGAGGCCCGTCTCCCACGGAAGTGAAGGCCAGAACCCGGACGGTGTAGGTTTCGTCCTCCAAGAGGCTGCCCACTGTGGTCAGGAGGCTGTCGTCTACATTGTGCTTCTGCCAGTTGCTCACCGGCTGGTCCGGCTCCATAGTGTAATACACCCGGTAGCCGCGGATCTGCCCGTTGGGCTCCACCGGCTCCTCCCACTGGATGATCATGGTGGTGCCGCTCAGCATCCGGCCCTGGACGCTGCGAGGCGCGCTAGCTGGCGCCTGCTCCCCGGTGCGGGTCACCACGGACTCGCTGGGAGGCCCCTGCCCGATGGTGTTGACGGCAGACACCCAGATCTCATACTCCGAGTTGGGGCTGAGTCCTCCGATGCTGTAACGCGTGGTCGTGATGTCCTCTTTGATCTGGTAAGGGCCATCCTGACTCTTGGACTTGTACTCGATGACGTAGTAAGACACAGGGTCGGGGTTCCCCGAGTCCCAGGTGATGGTGATGCTGGTTGCCGTGGTTTCTGTTACCACCGGCGTCCCGGGAGCCTTGGGCAGCGCTGAGGATGGGGAAGAATAAACACTTTAGAACCATATGTTAAAACGGTGTCTAATTGGCAAGTTAGGGCTCTGAGAGCCGGCAGCACCATACAGATCACAGCGCGGCTGTTCAGTAAAATGCTGCTGAAATATTATGAACCTAGTTACACTCTTTATTACCCTTCTTAAACTGCTCCATCAAAAGGAAGCATTCCACAAAACATCTGGAATCGTTACCGCAGACATCAACGGAACCTCCCAATGTGCCGAGGAAAGCTGGTTTCACACCCAACGCCTTTAGAATATGGAAAAATATCTCCTTAAATATCACTAGCTGTCCCTAGACCTGGGCATCTCTGGCTCTCTCTGTGCCTACGGTATGCAGTTACCGGACAGCTTTCTCTAGAACTACGCAGTTCTCTCTCCGTCTAAAAAACTACAAATGAACAGGTTTGCTTTGGTTCCCCACTCCCCCACGCCCTTCCAAATGTGCTCTCTAGACCCACCTTTCCCCCCAACTCTGCACTCTAGATCTGGGCTCCCCCTAAGCACATACTCAAGACCTCCCAAGTACATGCTCTGCACCTGGGGCTTACCCAAACGCATGATCTAGACCATCCCCTAAATCCCTCCAAGCACATGCCGTAGACCCAGGCCCTTTCTAGATCTACCTCCCTGTTCAATTTCTTGCTGGAACATATTGCAGTTACTTCCATACAGGAACAGAAAGATAAAGACAAAAGGCAGAACGTGCCAGCGAGACATCGGTTCCATATCTGGGGAGGTGGACTATTCAGACAATGCATCATAGCCATCAGCTTTCAAGGTTAATATTATGAGACAAGAAAAAGAAAAGAAAAACCCAAACAAAACAGAAAAGCAAAGGAGTGTTTCAATCCAGCCCCGGGCATCCTTTTGCCAGGGTCTCAACCTGCTCCCTGCGCAAACAGCTCCGGCAGAGTTTTGTGCACTGATTCCAAGGGGTCCCTGTTCCCCGCTGTTGCCAGAGTTCCCTTCCCCACCAAGTGGGATCTAGTTTCCATTTACTCCCCTCTTTCGGGTCCTTCTGAAGGCATCCCTTCCCCCCAATCCTCAATTCCCTTATGGACAGGGTCAGTGCTCAGAGCAGACATCAACTCTGCCCCTCTCCCAGCCAAGGGGATCTGCTGCTCATGCTCCCCAGCTGAGGAGGGAAGTCTTCCAGCCATACATCTGTGCGCATCTCGGGAATCACAAGCTTTGGGTTTCCCATGTGGTGAGGCAACAGAGAAGGCTCCCGTAAGACACCAAGATGAGGCTGTGGTGCAAGGAACTGCATGCCAGAGATGGGCAGGTTCTGAACCCTCCAACACTGGAACAAGAGTGGGATGCAAGCCCCAGTCCCCTGACTGCTCACGGCTCCCCACACGTCAGCCCGCCAGCCTCGTGACCCAGGATGAAAACAAACGTACAGGTTTTGAACCTCAGTTCCCCTGATAAATAACAGCTGCTAAAGCCAGGAAAGGCCCCAAGCCAGTGATGGAAGCTGGTGGCTTCCAATCGGTTGGGGATTTTTTTGTACCACGGGCACACTGAGAACCCACGCATGAGCATGCCATCCTCATGTGCACACTCACATGCAACTCACGCATCTGCACACACATACATGCACACCAATGCCGTTGCAAGCTCCTGCACGCACGTGTGTATTTGTCCATACTCGTGTGCACTTCCACCTACATGATCGCATGTACCCATATGCTCACACAACCATGCTCATCCCTGATCTTGCACACACACCACCCTGTGCCTACGTGCATGAGCGTGACCCCCTACGTGCGCATGCTCATACAACGACATTCGCGCATGCATCTGCACATGTCCACGCACAGCCACGCGATCACAAGCATGACCACGCACCCATATGCTCAACTGCATGGTCGTGCAACCGCACACTGATTCGTGCATGCTAACCCGCTGGGCTGCTCACGCTTGCACACGTGTGCATGCTCATACAAATGGCCATGCACCACCTACATGGTTGCTCATGCGTGCACACAGGTGCGTGCTCATACACACAGCCATGCACTCGCATGGTCGCTCACACTTGCACACGTGCACACACTCACATGCATGGTCACGCCCCCCACATGCTCATTCTCTTACATTTCACTGTGATCTGAGCCACGGCTTCTATGACCCCCAGGCTAGACATGGCCACGCAGGTGTAGTTGGCCGAGTCCTTGACGTCGGTGAGCTCCAGGACGTTGCGGCCCACCGGCATGTCATCCTCGGGCGTCAGGTCTTCTGCCCCCTGCATCCACTTGACATATGGCATGGGTGAACCCACTGCCACGCAGGTGATGTTGACGTTGCCCCCGGGCATGATCTCATGGCTGACGGGCAGGATGGAGAAGCGAGGTGCCACCCGGCGAACTGCGGACGAGACGCACAGAGGTGACACAAAAAAAAAAAAAAAGAAGAAAAAAAAGGAAAAAAAAAAGGAAAAAAATAATAAAAGAAAGAAAAGGGGAGAAAGAAAAAAGAGCAGAAGATAATTTAAATATAAATGGGGCTCATCTTTTTTTTCCTTTATTTTTAAAAAATAAAAAATAAAAATAAAAAAATTCAAAAAACCAAAACCAAAAAAATTAAACTTCAAATAAATGTTACTTCACAAACAAGATATAGAATATAGACATAAAGCGATATTTCATAGCAACAGGGTTCCATTGATCAAGATTAGACCCATCACAGCACAGATAAATACACAAAAATTTATTAGCAATTTCTCATCTTTACTTGACAAGTGCCGGCATTGCACGCATCGAACAAAATCCTCCACAGCCGCTGGGGCCCCGGCTCCCCACCCTGCTCCCCCAGAGCCCCTGTCCCCTCCCCTTTGTTAGTGGCGTCTAATTCGCCCCCCTTCACCTCCTTCTCCCATGGAAACCTGGAACAAGCCCACCGCCATGTTGTGAACTGGTCCTCTCCAGAGTAGCAGATTCATGCCCCATGGAAAGAACCAATCTCACACCAGTGAGCTCTCATTTCTGGCCAGTGTCAAGGGGAATGGAGGAAGAGGGGGAGGAGCTGGGATGGGGAGGGGTGGAGGAAGGCTTCCTCTTAGGGCTCTGCTCTTGTTGGGAAGGCCTTCAGCTTGTTGAGACCCTGAGAGGGGGTGGGGAAATCCAAGGAGAAATCAAATAGGAGAAAGAGGTCTCCTGCCCCAAATTCCAGAGAAGCCACCTGAGAGGTAAAAAGACAGGGGGAGCCCCCAGAGCAGGCTAGAATTTAGGGTGTGTCTGTGCGTGTGTGAGAACCGTCCAGGAGGAAGGAGCCCCCCCGCACCTGGAACGTGAAAAAGTGGGAAAGATGAGAAACTCTAATGAAATTTTTGTGGTTTTCGGGTATAGAAACCCTAACGAAGCCTCTTTAAGATCTGACACGGTTCCATCGATAGATGCAGCTCTCAGAGTCACAAACATCATGCAAAATAGGTTAAAAAAAAAGAGAGAGACAGAGACAGAGAGAGAAGAAAATGCAGAGGAGTATAACTTATGGGCCACTAGCAAATGCCCACATGGATACTGAAGAGAGAGAGAGAGACAGAAAGAGAGAAGGAAGAAGAGGAGAGTGGAGAGAGAGAGAGAGAGAGAGACGGGGAAGGGGGGGGGAAACCGACTTTAATGCTGCATACTTTTTCTAGCGGATGTGACCCAATGTGGTGGCTCACATTGTCACATCTCAGCCCTGGCGGAATAATAAATAGAATAGAATTAATAATAATAATAAGAAGAAGAAGAAAAACAAGGTAATGAAACTTTAACGTTGAGAAAACAGTGACATGTTCTGTGCATCTCCTTAGCAGAGAAGTGGATGCAGCTTCCAGACCTTACACAGGAAGAACATGGACGCAAAGGAGAGGGCGCAGTTTCCGTGGCTCCATTTTCTGAAGTGACTGGGACGGACAGACGGATGGAGGGACCAACTGGGTGGTTTCCTCACACGTCAAAGCAGGAGAAGGGGACCAGAGAGAAGTTTAGTCATAAAAACCCAACCCAGAGACTAACTCTGCCCCCCGGCTGCCCAAAGGGCACAGAAACCTCTCCCTGCCCAAGGGCTGGCTCTAGGGGAGTGGGATCCCCATGAGCCCCCCCCATCTGTCTCTGAATGACCCCCTACTATTTATTCCATTGAGTCTGTGTATAATGGGGGGGGGTAACACCCCCCCAGAGTCCAAGAGGAAGAGAGGGATCATGGGCATACAGCAAGTGACGTAGAAAGATGTAGTCCCTGTGGAGAGAGAGCTGAATGGGGCAACATCCCAACCCAGGAGTGAGGGCAAAGGGACGAAGGTTGGGGAAGCTGCAGGTATAATCGTACCAACAGGGGAAAGATCCGTATGAGGAGGAGTCCCTGCAGGCTTCAGCGATGCCCGTGTAATTCCTGCATGTACTCAGCGAGTCAGGACACCAGTGGTTGTGATGAGTACCGCAGGCCAGAGCCTCGATTCTCCTCACCCCTACACCATGGTAAATCCAGAGCAACTCCACTGACGCCATCGGGAGCTGAACCCATACAAAACCGGTGCCAAGGAGAATCAGGCCCAGACGCTCTCCCCACTGGGTCATGCTGGCTTCAGATCTCCTTAGACCTGGTGTCCTGGATCAGTCTTTAGCTTACGGCACCAACCCAGCTTCAGGTTGCTCCTTAACCGTGGTTCTCAAACGGTGGCCTGCAGAATGAAGTATTCTGGGAATGAAGATTGGGGGAAGGGGAGTTGCACTGTGGGGAGAGGAGATGGCCCACAAGAGGGGGTTCCCTCTCACAGAGTGGAACAGTTGGAGAAACAAGGCCTGACCCTGCTGTGGGGGAAGGATGGAGTTTTAATTAGCAGCAGGTGAAATTTTACAGCTGAAACTCCCCTCCCCCCGCAAAAAATAAATCCCTATACAAAGTTCAGATGCTTAAAATGTTGGGTTCAAATGCCTTTTGGTTCTGACATTTCCTTCAATTTTATTTAAAAATATATATATAAAAAAAATTAAAAATGCTCGTCATCGACACAAAACATCTAATTTCTGGTCCAATAAAATGTTTTGTTCGATTCAAAACAATTCTCCCCTCCCTCCCCTCCCCCCCATTTTTAGGAGTTGCCAGTGAACCGAAACCTCCATTATTCAAGTTTTAACGCCCAGCCCGCGGAGGGGCTGGAAATGCCGCACCACGGGGGCTGGGGGCGCATGGTCTCAGCCCAAGCTAGTTGCCAAGTCTTTGCTCTCCGTAGCTGCCTTAGCTTCACCCATGCAGCCCAGTCGCCTGCCCATCTAACCCCTGCTCCCGATCTTCTTTGCTTGGAGAAAGGAGAAGAATTTGAGCCGCTTGGCAGCTGCATGAGGTGTCGGAGCCCAGATTGTTCAGAGGGGAAGAACCACAGAGCGTTGTTATAACATCACCAACCAGGTTCTCTGGAAGGGGCACCTCCACTGGAGGCCTATCCGTCGATTAATGATCGTATCCCTCTCCCTGTTTCCAACAGGCTGGAAGCGGCTTCCCTGCAGCAGAGGCTTGATGGAAAAATTAGCCCCTGCCTCCTCCCTGGCTACCAGACCCTGCTTTTGTGCAGTCAGCCAGAGAGGGCAGCCGCACCCATGGGGCAGGGCCGGGGGGAAGACAAGGCGAGTCAAGGATTTCAGGCAATGAAGAGTGTAACCCCCAAGGATATTGGAACTGTCTGCTGAGTCTGCCTTGGCTCCCCCTCCCTACCAGGGACAGTGTGCTTCTCCCTGAGCTGCCAGAAGACAGTTCCAATATTCTTGGGGGTTACAAGAGCACGGAGACTCAGCACCAGGGAGATCTCAAGGGAATAGGGCTTAAATGCATCCCCACCTTGACCCGAGCTGGGAGGGCATATAGCCTCACCTAGAGGCTGTCATTGGCTTGGGAAAGGAAAGTGTGTGTGTGTGTGTGGGGGGGGCATAACCTCACTTACATCCTGGTCCTGGCTGGGGAGGGTTTGGCAGGACCTACTGGTTCAGGAGAGTGGGGAGGCATCTCCTTCCCTGTGGCCCGGCTGAGGAGAAGCACCTAGACACCAGCAATGGCTGAGGGACAGGGTTTAAACACACTTGGCCATTGGCATTGGCTGGGGAAAATGGGCAGGAGGCCCCGCACACAGGGAAGTTCTTAGCCCTCGCAAGAAGGGCTGGAGGTGTCCCAACTGCTGCTCCCATCCTTCCTTCCACTGGGATCCAGTCTGACTGGGCCGCTCGGCCTTGGCAAGAGCAGAGAGTCCTGGCTGCTTCCCTGGAGCTGGTGGCATTTCAGAAAATGGAGCCACACGAAGACTGCACCAGTCACATCTGAGACAAGATGGAGGAGTACTTGAAAATAAACGAGTGGGGGTCACATGCAGACAGATCGGGGAGGGGGTGGGAATGAGTCTTCCAAAGAGGGGCTGATATGTCACTTCCTGGGGGAGGTGGGGTGGGGGAAGGCTGAGGAGAAATGGGGAGACACACACTGACGGACAAGATCCAGTCAGCAAACAGCATTGACAGCAACAAACAACGGCGGGTGGGATGCAAACACCGAGTTGTCATGGAAACAGAACAAGACAGTTAAATTCAAACTGAGGTTAATTAAAAAAAAAAAAAAGGAAAAGAAAAAAAGAAAGAAAGAAGAAATCAGAATTTCGTAACTGAAAAGCATCGTTCAATGGGGGCGGAGTGCTGGGAATCGGAGTCTGAAGGGAACAAACCAGTGTTGCCTGCACATGTCTGGCGGGGGTGGAGGACGGGGGACGGGGTCCACTCGCAAAACACAAGCTGAGGGCTGCTCAGCCGATGTGCCAATTTGCAACACCCCACACGGAGGCGGAGGCACTCAGTTTTTCAGGCCCTCAGTGCAGCATTCCCTCTCGGCTGCTTTAATGGCAGTTAGCACATGGGAAGCAAATGGCAGGTCTTGATGCCAGACCGAGATCCCGGGAATCCCGTGAAGGGTGAGAATTTGGAATATGGTTGGCCACACAGCACACACACGCGCACGCACGCACACACACTCCTGCATTAGCGCGGGAGACATACATAGAGCACACGAATGCAGGCAAGGCAGGGCTCAGGGCAGTGACAACAGCACTCACGGTAACAGGAAACACCCACAGGGCCCTTTGCTGGAGGTCCGGTAGGGCCTGGGTAGCAAGTGAGCCAGACCAGAAGCCATCACTGCTGATATTTATTTTAATAGCTGTACCACTCCTATTTGACTGTTGACATGAGATTTCACAAACTGAGATGCTCCGGGTCAACGTCTAGGTCAGAGCCTTGGGGCAAGGAGGTTTAAGCAGCAGTTAGAGACCGAGCAGAGAGCTCTGGCTGCTCACGCCCAGGCTGGGTTTCA
Organism: Macrochelys suwanniensis; assembly: GCA_033296515.1. Taxonomy (NCBI): domain Eukaryota; kingdom Metazoa; phylum Chordata; order Testudines; family Chelydridae; genus Macrochelys; species Macrochelys suwanniensis. Next base: position 8,467,517 of record CM065799.1, read on the forward strand.
TAAGCAGCAGCCGGACGAGCAAAATCAAATGCAAAATGCAACCAGGGGAGCCCCTGACGCTGCTATTGGAGACAACTGGAAGGACTGGGAGCAAACCCCAAGAAGAGCGGAGGGGGAGTGGGGGGGGTTCTGCTTCTAGATGCCACCCTAAATGAATTGTAATAGACGTCTTGTAACCCCTACCTCCCTTCTTTCCCAGAGCTGAGCCGCCTCCGGGATTCTCACTCTGGGACAGATAATTGCCAGTACCAAAATACAACAATGGCCTTGCCCTGCTGTAGTATTTTTCAACCCAGGACCTCACTGAGCTTTTCAGATGTTCGTGTTCTTTATTATCCCTCTTGTACGGATGGGGAGACTAATGCACAGGGAAGTGATGTGCCCAAGGTCAACGAGTCATCGGCAGGGCCCACAACAGAACCCAGGAGTCCTGGACTCCCTGTCCTTGTTTTCAACATTAGACGGCACCGACTGTCCTCTACAAATGCTCAGAGCGTTCTACCACCGGAATGGTCTGTGCTGGTGGCAGTGGAAGGAGTGGGGGTGCCAGTCACTTTGTAAGCGATCAGAGACCAAATCTCACTCCATGCAGCCCTGACACCCCGTGGAATCCCACTGGCAACACAAGTCACCACCCAGTTCAGGGGTCGTCTCCAACAGCGCTAAAGGGCAGCTATGGCAAAATAACCATAACTCCCTGAGGCTCTGTCCTGTTTGATACCTAGAGCTAGGCAGACCGATTTTAGACATGGGCTTGGTCGGAGAGGCAGGTGTTAAGGGCAAGGAGCTACCGTCCCTTACTTCGCCAGACTGCAACTCACCGGAAAGGAGAGGAGACCGGGTTCTGGACCTCAGTCAAGGGGGGGGGGGGGGGGGGGGGGGGGGGGGGGAATCGACTGCGGAGGACCCTGATGCCCAAAATGCGGCTACAGGACCAGATTGCCACCCTTTCCCATGGGTTTTTAAGGGCTGGGTATCGGCTGACGCTGCAGCACTATCTAGCTACCCCACGTGCCCAGGCTTGGGGAGGGGCTGTACTGAGGATGATGCAGGTCATCTCTCCTCCTCCCGCCACCGATCCAGACAGAAAATGAATGCAGTCTCGTCACAGGCACTCCCCGCAGCCACCTTGCTGACCATAACCTCTGCCTTAAAACCGTTGCAGCTGTGAATGACAACAGAGAAGGAACCATCTGCTATGGCTACTGGACTCCGTCTTCATTTCTTTGACAGACTCTCCCCATGCGCAGCATCAGGATAAAAAGCAGAATTTGGGGGTTGGGGAGATGTGAAAAATGGAAACAGCTATGTTGGGATTTGTAACTGCTGTCCTTCGATTGTAAGTTCTTCCGGGCAGGGGTGGTCTCTGTCCCGTGTTTGTATAGCATCTAGTACAATGGGGTCCTGACCTGTAACTGGGGCTCCTTGGTGCTACATAATACAAAAGCAAACGACAACCACCACATGCCTCTTTACCAGTTTTATGAGGGAATGTGCCTGGTCCGAGACTCAGGATCCAACCCTCCCTGTGCTCTGGGGACATTTGGATTGGATGTCATCTTCTCCCCAATTTTCTAGAAGCCCAGATCTGTTGTACAGAGTCAGTCACTCATTCTCTCTCACACACAACACACACACACACACACACTTTTTCAGTGGCCACCAGACTCTTGGAAGCACTTTTTAAATAGGGATACTGCTCATCATCCACAGACATGGTTTTAAGAACTAAATGCTAGAGGCTGGCGGTTCTAGTCAATTACTTCAACACACATTCTTCAGAGAGGCTCGCTATACGCAACGTGACACACAGTAAGACCCATGATATTAGGTTGGCTGGAAGTGGCCAAGCGTCTTGTCGACACAAGCAAATATCTGTGCCCTGAGTTAAACTCTAACATCCAATTCATTAGCAACAGAACAGATTAAAGAAGGGCTGTGGTTTTTATCTTCCAACGGGCCAGGTAAAGCCCATTGGTTTTACTGCCGCTTCTTCCTAATGCAGGGAAGTTAATACAGGTTGTGTTCTGCGAGTGGCATTTTCAATTAGTCATGACCAACAAGACGATACTCATTAACACGGCCAAGGGTTTTTTTTCCTCCCCAGTTAGAAAGGTAGCCAGAAGATCCATGTGACGAGAGAAACCGATGTTCTAAGGGGCAGATTTACAGACCTGATTGGAAGAGACACTGGAAGATCCAGGTTTGGGTTTTGCAACACCAGAATCCGTCCTTAAAACGTGTTCCCAGGACGCTGCTGGTGAGAGAAATCTGAGGACCGATCAGTTTGTGCCAACGAAACCCACTGACTCCACTTTCTAACCCCCTTCTGGATTAGCTCAGGAAAAAAAGATATTGGGATAGGGGAAAGGGAGGGGATGCTAGACAAGAACCCGTCACTTCAAACCCCGATTCACATTAAACCAACTCAAAAAAAGAAGGAAAATAAATAAACAAAAGAAAGAGAAAATTAAGACTGAAGGAATAAAAGTGAAGTGACTGGTTGAAAGCACCAAACAAAACCAAATGGTGTTAACGTTTTGACACTCAGCAAGCTGCTGCTCCGAATGAGGTGAGAAGGCGGACATTATCGGCCATTTTGGTGAGACAGGAGTCATTCCGTCTTACTCCAAAATGAGGACGGGGGGTAGGGGAAAGGGTGCCAAAATAATGTGCAGCCTCTACATTTTTAGTGAAGTTTAGATTACACCTGTCCTCCCCTCCCAAAAGGTAGCCTTCTCTCTGCCCCCTCCGTTCTCCAGACAGCCGCCTCTCCCTCTTCTGCCCCACTCCCCTGTCCCCCATTCCAATTGCAGTGCGCTCCACTGGGGCAAGATGCAGTTCAGATTTCCCACCTCCGTCCCTCCAGAGGACGAGAAGTTTTTCCTCCTCCCACCCAGCTCCTTCCTAATTTCATTAATCCTATAAAGATAAAAATCAGACCCAGATCTGGATTTGGTCTGGAGGAAATTTTGCCGTCAGTACCTTCCCAATCACGGTTATTATTTTGCCATTTAAACACATCAGTTGAGCGACAGGCTGGCTGAATATCTCTGGTCTTTAAAAAAAAATTTTTTTTTTTGCTTTTGCATGAGTGAATACAAAATAATCTAAACCCAATTGATTTCCAAGCAGCTCCATTGTAGCTGCTGTAATATTAGACACAGGCTTTTTTTTTTTTTTTTTTAATTTGACAAGGTGTAATCTAATTTTTTTCCCCTAAAACAAAGAGAACAGCGATGCAAAAGGTGTAAGAGACACAGGCAGGCAGAGATTTCGAGATCAGTACAGCACAGTGTTCCTGCAAAGTGCCCGTTATAGATACACATCTATATTTTTGTTTCCAGTTGCTTTTCCTGGTGAGAAATCCTTCTGCAGAAACACAGCAAAGTTGTTTGTTTGCTTTGCGCATACATATATTTAAGGTCTCGAATTTCAGAGCTAAGGACACCCCAAACTTGTACAGGGCGTCCCCGCCCCCTTGCTTGGAGTGACTTTCTTTAAAGGTGCTATGATGACACTTTCGGATGGGGTGGTGCTCTGACACGTATTAAAGTCACTTCCCCTTCCTGAATTCCATAACATGTTAATAGTATTCTGGAAAATGGACTTGCAGGGGATCTAGAATGAGGTGGCAGGGATCAAGAGTGGCATTACTTCCCCAACCTTTGCTGCATCCTAAAATATATTACCACTATTCTGGATTGGTATTAAGACTCCCTCACACAAACCCCCTATCCCAGGGTTTTAGAACCTGTGAGCATCCCGCAACAGAATGACACGCCCCTGCTATTCTGTGAGTTCTAGAATGGTCCTGCAGTTCCTTCTCTCTAGTCTCTACCAGGCACTGGAAGGGCATGGATTTAGCAACAGGACACCACTCCACATGCCTCTTGAGGGGCATTTGGAGCAACAGACTGCTCTGGATTAACAGTCCTGAGTGACCCAAACTTGCCCAGCTCTCTAGGGTAGGGGGCTGGGACTCAGATCTTCAAAGGTATTTAGGTGCTTAACTCCCATTGATTTCAATCAGAGTCAGGTGCCTAAATCAGATTATTTTTGAAATTATACATATTTTTAATGCACTGGTTAAGTTATATTTGTTGAGTTCACTGGAACGCTAGATGGCCCAACTCAGCTCCAAAAACATGTCTCCAACCCCCACCCCCCCAGATATATTTTAATTGATTTTAATGTATTCTTCTATTAGCTATTTACCCCCGCCTGTTTTCACCTGGGCACCCATACCAAGTCGCACTTTTCCCTAGAACCCTGAAGAATATTTGGAACATTCTCAGCAAGAACTGGACTGCAAAGGCTAGACTATAATGGAAAAGGCACAGATGCAGTACGGGTAAGAGTGATCCGCTATACCTATGCCCGAGGCAAAGACAGTGCAGCTATTTAAACACATACGGGATTATCTTAACCCTCCTGGGCTGGCAAAGAGAGGGATGGGGTCACACCTACAGAAACACTACTGTTGTGTCTCGGAAATACTCGAGAAAGCACCAGATGCCACATCCCATGCACATTTTGGGAGATGCTTAAACCCAACCAATTCACTTCTCCTAAGGCAAGGAAGTCCAGCAGCGGCAACCCTGCATGCTTAGAGGCTGCTATAGCATAGCTCACAGAGTTCTGAGGTGCACTGTGCAGGTTTCCCTCATCATTCACATGGGAGAGGACCTAGAGAGACTTCAAGTCCTGGTGTGTTATGCTCCTTCCTGAACCAAGCATTAGGCCACTCAAATCAAGACAGACGACTACATTCTGGGGCCTCTAGCCTCCATCTTCAAGAAGAGGATGGCTGCGTTGTAAGAGTTACCTAGGTTCCTGGTAAACCGCCAATGTTGCACCTCTGCTGGGCAATGTTTGGGCCCCTTTGTTTCAGCTCAGTGACGTGACCGTCAGACACGCAGAGATTTGATCCCGGTATTGGCCCCCAAAGTGGAGCGAGCACCTCAGCCCGTACGGGCAAGATTCAAAACATCATCAAGGAGGCTCTGACGAGCTGCTGCTTTCCTGCCTTGCCGAAACCCTTCTGAACCGTCTGCCCTGAGAGTCGCTCCAGAGCAATGGGTCCCCAGCTCACTAGAAAAGGGGGAGAGGTACTAATCTTTAAATAAAGCTGGCCAGCCGCACGAACATCCCAATTTCACATGACGTAAGGCTGGTGCAAAGCCCACTAACATCAATGGAGAGATCCCCACCGACTTCAGTGGGCTTTGGATCAAGCCCTTAGTTATAGTCATGAAGGGTACGTCTACACTGCAATTAGACATCCACGCCTGGCCCATGCCGGCTGATTCGGGCTCACGGGCTCGGGGCCTCACAAGGTCCTAGAGCCGGGGCTCCAGCCCAAGCCCAAACGTCCACATTGCAATTAAACAACCCCGTGGCCCGAGCCCGTGAGCCCGAATCAGCTGGCATGGGGCCAGCCGTGGATGTCTAATTGCAGTGTAGACATACCCTAAGGCTCAGATTTACAAAGGTATTCAGGGTATCAAAAACAATGGGAGTTAGGCACCTAATCTTCTTAGGTATGTTTGTAAACCCCAACAGGCTCCTATAGCTACATCTTTAGGTGCCTAAATACCTTTGACAGCCCTAAATCACAGAATATCCAAATATTCTTCAGTAATATCAGGCCCTTCTGGACCACTGCTTCTCTAGGTCCCGCAAGGAGTCCCCACCAGAAGGGAATTCTGCTTTATCCGCATGAGCCAGCGAGGGTAGCTCCTTTCAACCACTGCACACTTTTCCTGGGCTCATCTAGCCTGACCTCCTGCGCAGCACACGGGAAAGACCCTCCTGCTCTCTGCCCCACATCCAGAACTTCCATTTGAGTGACAGCATCTTGTTTAATGAGGCATCCGATCTCGACTGACTTGTGTGCCATTCCACTGCGTCTTGTTTAGTTTTATTTTATACTTGTTTTTATTGGAACTTCAAAAACCCTGGATTTAACCCTCGGAGCTTCTCAGATCACCATGCATCTGCAGAATCCACCGCACTGAAGAGCAGAGGGGGCAATTCCACTCTTGGCAGGGCAATTCGGTACACATTAGAAATGTTTTATAAAGACCAAAACCTTAGTCTAAAAAAAAGTGTATAAATCCCTTTTTATTCTACCTGAATCTTTAAACTCAAACGCCTATTCATGAAGGCAAGTCCTGTAATCAGTGACAATTGAAACTGGGACCATTGGTCCTGGGGAAATCTCGTTTCAGGCTCTACCCTCTCTGCTGTTTTTAAATAGATGTTTTTATACAGGGTTTTTTGTCTCGCTGGAGATGGAGTCAGAAGAGCCACTATGGCCACTTCAGAAAGATAGTGTCAATAACGCAGCATTTCTGAGTGGTACCCTTGTACCTTACAACCAGGGGAAAGGGGGAGATTTGGAGGGGAGGGGGAAAAATACCAGCACTGACGGTCCAAGCACTGAAATCTCAGCATCTTAAGAAAAAGAGAAAGACAGACAGTGAGAAAGAAAGAGAGAGAGAGAAAGAGAGAGACAGAGATACTGTGTCAATACTGCACTGGATTTCTCAAAAATCACACAGCTTTAATACCTGTACGCTGGGAAAGCCACCTGTCTGGTCTTGTATTGCGTAAGGAGGGCTGGCTGGCAGGGGGTAAAAGCTACACACCGGGGCGGGAAGGGCAGTCCATTTTCCAAAGGCAAAACCTGAAGTTGATTAGTGCTGGTGTAAGAATCCACCGGCCCACTCCTGCCTGGAGAGTCGCTCCCGCGGAGTGTGTGAGCATGTGTGAGAGAGTAAGAGACAATGGGGGAGCGAATGGGACTAAAAGGGGCGTGCGGGAGAGAATCCCCGAAGCCAAACAAAATTTACCACAGCGATTCACCGCGTCAGATTTCTTGTTGTCGTACACAACAAGGAATCAGCTCCCAGAAGCATCGAGCCAGCTTCTCCTGAGCCTCCTGCCGCTGCGCTTTCATCTCTATTCACATCCCTTCAGAAAGGAGGGTTTCTGGAGCTGGCTTTGCTGACCTGCATCTGTGCCCAGTCAGCAGCTGGTTAAACAAGCCGGGGTTGGGAGTGTATGTGTGTGTGAGGGGTATGGAGAGAGGTGTAGCTCTGAGACCCGGCCAGCCTCCAGCTGGCTGCAGGTAGAAGGTGCACCTGCACAGCCGGCTTTGGAGCAGCCAGGATCTCGACAAGCCCCCTCTTTTTAGAGCAGACTTGCTGCAGGCTGGTGATGAGACGATCCAGTGCCTGGTAATTGGGGCCTGTGCATGCACGTGTGTGTCAAAGGAGGCAGGAGGGTGGGGATAACCGAGCTGGATTCAGTAGCACAAGAGAGCTCCTCATCTCGCACCATCCTGGCCTGCAAGCAGACTGGCTGCTCCGTGTACGTGATGGCAAACTCCTTGGAGCAGGGAGCAGGTCTTAGTTTGGGTACAGGACACGTCAAGTGCCACGCACCCCAGGTACTATTCCAAGGTTTGCTGGTGAATTGGGGTAATGGTCCGATCCCTTGTTAAAAGCAGCCAGGATTTCCAACCCCCAGTCTCTCCCTCCCCAAAACCAGGCTTGTCCTGAATAGCAGCACTTCCACGGACAGGTGTTAGAGCTGTGTGACTCCTTTCTTCTTCGGGGGGCTGGTGGGGGTTCAGTTACCATTGGGGGCAGGAACACTGGCTTCTCACAATGCGTTTGGAGTAAACTACAGCACAGCATAACCAATCCAAACCGAAAGAGGAAACGAAGAGAAAGCAAAAAACCCAAAAGGAAACAATAAGAAAAGAATAAATCCACTTCAAATAAATCAGAATTTTAAAATAAATTATATATATAATATATATAGGAAAAATAATAGTAATAATTAATTTAAAAGAGTGGCATGCAAAGAAGATCGTTACATTCTCCTATCATGCATCAGGCCCAATGTCCAAACGGCAAGGTAATCATGACGACAAAAAAGTGCAAGAACTCAGCAACATTACCAAAGGATGCATAGAGAGGCCCACAATGCAACTCAACTCATCTCTGCGAGACCCGGGAACGGGCGGGTCTCGCTCATCTTAAAGATTTCTTGCTTTTTCTCTTTTTTATTTATTTATTTTTTTATTTAGTTATTTTTTTTTTCTCTTAAGAATGTAAAAATGTGGGTAAAGAAAGTAAAAAAGAAAAAAACCACACCAACCTTCTCGTAGCTCTGAGGGATGTTAAGGGGGTTTGATGCGGAACACAATGACATGAGGAGAAGAGAAAAATAGGGGAAACACAGAGAGAGTAAAAAAAGGCCTTCTCAAGGCTGTCAGCTGCAAATTGATTTTTTTTCTTTTCTCTTTTAACCGAAAAAAAAGAAAAAAAAAAAAGAAAGAAAGAAGATAGTAACGACCCTTTTTATTTTCTCCTTTCCTTCCTTCCTTCCTTTCCCCCCTCCCGTGCTTGTGTTTAAGAGCATCCAAGCTCTGTGAAGAGGTCAGGATGGGAACAATCCAAATTCAGAATTAGCACCCAACACAGGGGCAGAGCCCCAGCAAGGAGTTCTCACCTTCACAAGCTCGTCTGATGTTTTACAGAAGGAGAGGGGATAGAGATTATTCCAGGCAGAGTGGACCTGGAGCAAAGAAGATCCCCTAATTGAAAACCTTGGCTCCCCACCCCCCTTCCCTCCACACCCAGCTGCGCTTGCGCTAACTCCAAATAAGACTTACTTTAAAAATAAATAAATAAAAAGAAGAAAAGAAAAGACATTTCCTTGCAAGGTTAAAACTTACACCTATCCCAGGTTTTCTATAGAGACAAGCATGTTATGGGAGAAACAAGTCAATTGGAAACACAAGCATGTTCAAGACTCTTTAAAAACGAAAACGGAAGAAAAATGTGCGTGTGAACTTCCCCCTCCACTTCCTCCCCAAATGACTGCATTTCAGAACTTCGGTTACCTTTCAGCGAAACTGACATACAAGAAACGAGGAATTAGCATGAAAAGCACCCCAAACACAGCACGGGCTAGCCTGCATGGTATTCTCTACACCTTCTCGGCCAGCAGCTAACGCTGGATCACAGAGGCTACAGGTGCACACGCAGGCTAAGTTTTGGTATAGAGGGCCAGCCACCTGGAGCTGAGACTTATCCGGGGGCTGAGACAAGAAGCTCTGGGCAACCAGAACCTTTGGCCAATTTTCAACTGACCAGAAAGGCCAGGGAGATTTAAAAAACAACATTAAAAACAAACAAACACCACCACATTTTTTTAAAAGCCAGCTAAATCTCCAGCTAAATTTAAAATTCCAGCTAAAAGCTGCTTGCAACTCATTTAGCCCTTGTGTGGTGTCAGATCCTGGATTTATGATGTTCCCACCCGTGGATTTTCAGAGCCCAGATGACAAGGCAAATTTCAGAAGCGATTTTCCAGCGGGCCACGAAAGGCTCTTTAAAAATGTAGCTTTTAAATAATTAAAAGCCTTCTCTCCATGTGCATGTGATTCAGTGAGCATGAGACACAGAGAGAGGAGTGCACACAAGAGCATGGGTCTGCGTCTCACTGCAGCGTCAATGCGGGTGAGGGGAACGCTTCCTTGGCCAAATGGGATGGACATGGCAACGGTTACTGGGATGCAACGTTCTTTTAATGGTGGTTTTACATTTACCAAGAGCTGGCCCTTGCTCTCTCATAATCAGAGGGTTTTGCTGTGGAAAAATATTAGTCTGTAGGAAAATATGACCTGTTTGAGAACTTAAACCAGGTGAACGACAAAGAAAATGCGTGGGTGGGGTGGGGGTGGGGGTGTGTGTCACTGAGCCAGCAAGTGCTAAAAAGCATAGGAGGAATTCAATATCCCTATTTCATCTGGCCCCCCAAGCTTTGTGGGTAAGGGGACTTCCCACTGGTTATCCCAGGAGTGTGCTGGTGGTAGAGCCTGCTTCTCACCAGGCACGTATACCCAGGCCAATGGTGTCTCCAGAGGGAACCAGGGCTAGGCAGACCCTCTGGTCAGGGAGTTCGGGAAGGAAAAGCCAGCTGAAACATGAGCAAGGAGCGAGAACCTGCAGTCCGATGCGGTCTCAGTCCCATGTTGGGAAAGCTCCACTCTGAATAGTGCCGGACCGCACCGCTCCCCGCCAGGTCAGCTGGAGAGCAACGCCCCCAGAGGGAGTGGGCTAGCTGAAATCCCCCTTCCGCTGCCCTGCAAGAGCAGTCACCTCCCTCCCCTGCCCTCACGGGGCAAGGTGAGATTCGCCTACTGCTCCAGACACCCGATTGTCCCCCGATCCCAGTGCACCATTCAGGTGAAACTCAGGGGTGGGTGGGCTCACCCAAGGGAGCTGACCATGCTTCGCCTCTTCTAAAGCTCACACCAGCTGAGCAGACCGTACCAATTCCTGCAACTTCAATGGGAAAGGTGGTAACCCCACAAGTGACAGCAGAGACCGTGAGCGCCCCTCCACAAGATGGGACCCCACATTGACCCCAATGTTTTTGGGCCAGCTTCCAGGGGCACCCTGGGGATCAGAGCTGACCTCACAACGGGGGTCAGGCCTCTATATTGCTGCTGCACGCTCTCCACCACTCATTCCCAGAGGAGCCCTCGGATCCTCTTTTCCACCCCCCCCCCCATGATGATCTGTTTCAACGGCAACACCTCCCCCTGGCTCCGTGAAGGAAACAAATCAAGCAGCTGGGGCAGAGGGAGCCCATGCATTTGCCAGCGTTCTGAGCCGAGGCGCTCCCTACCTCTCACGTAAAGGTTAGCAGGTGAAGAGTAGCGCACCCCGGCGCTGTTGCTGGCCACACATTCATACTTCCCCTGATCAGTCTCTTCACTGCTCTCAATCTGCAGGCCACCTGGCGGGAGAAAAGAAGACGGCAGCAAAGAAATTATTATTATTATTATTTATTTTTTTTAAAAGAGGAGGCCTGGCACCAACGCCCTCTCCCGCCCTTTTCCCCCCAGTGTCAACGCACTTCTGAACGGCGGCCCGGGGCGTAGGGCTTTTCGCTCCCATGCTAGAACTTAACTGCTTTGGGCATTGCTGGTACCAAACCTGGATCAGAATGGTCATTGCCACTGCGGGAATACAGTGCCCAACCCAACCCCCACAATCCTGATCTACAACATGGGTAGAAGCAGTACGAGCTGCCCCATGCTGTCCTACCGCTCTGCGTCCACTCTGACCTGGGGGTTCACTTCTAACGGGGACAGGACAGCTCAGCACACAGGTCTTGCCTTCTGTGCTGAGAAGACCAGCAAAAACACCAACTCTGGTGGCGTCTGCAATCTGGACATTTTCCGCTAGGAACGAATACCAACAACTCATCTCGCACGGGCCACCACACAGCCTTTGGTGGCCATGACTTCCTGTCGCTACTGATCTAGGTTGGAACTGAACCAGCCTTCGAGGTGAAAGGCTCTGTAACCCACTACCAGTCCCCTGTGCCATCCCTGTCACCGCTGGGTTTGTTGTGTGCATAAACATCAGGCTCAGGAGCGGAAAGAAAAGCGCGTTATCCACCTGTGCATGTGCTAAAGGGAAAACAGCGTAAAGAACAAACTGGAATTTCTAAACTGCACATGGGCTCCTATCCCATCTGAATGGCCAGTACCCCTGACCAGGCCAATGAGAATCAGGACTTCTTCTATACCTGTACACTATTTCCATTGCTGAAAATATCCCCAAGTCCAGACTAAACACTCCTACCACCTAGTTCAAAAGAGACCTGCACAAACATGCAGCACATAACTACACAGATGAAAATCACCTCTGTTTTTTACCCTAGAAAGCATCAGGTCTGGCAAACTCCAGTTAAAGTATATATCCTATAAACTAATAGTATAAAATAAACCAACCGCTGTATAGTATAAAATAAACCAACATGATATCAAATATTTCTTGTATTATATATATACGTGTACATGACAAGGGTGGAGATCAGAGCCCTTAAGTTTCCTTGACTGCATGAAAAATGGCAGCTTGGTAGAAGAGTGCTGAGGGCGGGGGTGCAAATGGTACCACAGCTGATTGTAGATTCAGATTCATTGCGGGGCCAGGGAGAAGAGTGTCGTGTGTGAAAATGGGAGGGTGCTAGTATGAGTAAAAGAGAGAGGGTGAGGGAGGGAGTGTGTTACTTCTGTGGATGGCAGATCCCAAGTGCAGACTGGATAGAATTAAAAAAATAAACAAAAGCCAAATTCTCCACAAAGGAACCCACGGATGTTTCAATCCAGCGGAGTGACTTGACAAATCAAATGGCCCCTGAACTCAAGCAGATCAGTACCTTCCCCCTGAGACTTCAGCTGAGCAGATTTCTTACAGGATTGAAGCCACAGCACTCTCCGCTGTCCAAAAGCTTCAGCTGGGAGGAGGCTGTGTCAGGTGGGGGCCCTGTGAAGCTTTTGTTTATGTGAGTCGGGTCCCCTAATCCCAGCCAAGGTTTTATTTAGCTCACAGTGGGGCTCGTCTGAATGGGGAGTGCCAGGGGAGATTTTAAACCGAACTCGGGGGCGGGAACAGAATGACGTGGCTGCAGGTGGGAAAGCATGCCAGGGTCTCATCTACACTAAGGAAATCAGGACCACTTCATTTACCTCGAGGGCAGCTTTGTCAGTGATAGCAGTGAAGGAAGCTGTATTGTACACAGATTGGTGTGTGTTCACTACCTGCTGAGAGCAGGTGTAGACATGGTGGCAAGACATGCCTGCACCATGCCTACTCCCTCTGCCATTGCTATCAGTAGTGGAGAATTGAATTTTGCCCGTGTAGAGGCTCCCAGAGCCTAGACGTTATAGCTGGGATGTTCAAAGGGGCCAATGGGAGTCACGCATCCAAATCCCATTCACTTTCAATGGTAGCATAGGGTCTCACTCCCTTCAGGTGAAAGACCCAGCGATGTAGGCTGGGTACGAAAGTTACTTACCAAGAAGTACCTGAGGTTAGAGAAAGAAAGAAGGCTTTTTAGGGGGTTGGGACTTAGCATGCTGAGGACCTGCTCCAGCAAGGCACTGGGCACCCTCCACTGCCATGGACGTCAAGCGCTCCAGGGCACTCAGCACCAATCATGATGAGGCCCCTGAGAGGTTACCAAGCTCTGACAGTGCTTAATGCCAGACATACACCTCGGTCCTTCACAGCCCTGGAGAGCTTAGCTCTTAAACCTCCACCATAAATTTCAGACAGCAGCACCTGAGCCTTGTTTTAGAATAACAAAAGGTTTTCACCAAGTTCACCCAGCAAACAGAAAGAGACGTTGGAACAGTATTTAAAATAAAGACCGACACAAACAGAAATAAATATCCAAAGGTGAGGCAGGAGTGGAAACCACAACACACAACAACGAGCTTTGGGTTGAGTAGAGATCACATGAAACAGGAACTGAGTTGGAGAGAAGTTGTTTGGTGAGGAGCGGGTGGGTGAGTGACTGAGTGAGTGGAGCGGGGGGAGGGGGGGTCTCTTACCTCGGATTGGAGTACCTTCTGCAAGGGAAGCAAAGGAAAGAAGTGAAAGGAGTGAAAAAACCAGAAACGCTTGGACTGCCGGTGGGAAAAGGACCCAGCTCAAGGAAGATCATTCCTGGCAGGAAAACTCCTACACGACCTGGTTTCATCTTTAATTACGTGGACAGACTGGACGGGGTTGGGGGAAAGGACTCCTGGCAGCACACTCCGGTTCTGACTGTGGGATGCTCACTCCTGACACTAAACTTGAAAAGGGGGAGGCTGGCCAAATCAACACTCCCTCTATCGGTCGCAAAGGAAAGGGAGTCTCTGAACCCTCAGTCCACATAAGCTAGTATTAATGTGTACCCCTTGGACAGCACTGGGCAAACTTGCTTCCATCCTCCCAGCCCATGGGGAGTGTGGTCAGCATTATTAACCTGTTATCCCAGACAGGGAAATGGAGACCCAGAACCTTGCCCAAAGTCACACGACAAAGCTGAGGCTAGATCCCAAGGGTTCCTGGTTCCCAATTCCACACCCGTGTTAGTGATGCATTTGGGGCACAGCGTTTCATATAACGCCCTCGGGCCTGTGGTCCCTAGTTATACGGAGAGCAACTGGCTCTGCAGAACATTACTGGATGCAGCCACACGCTAGGAAAGAGCTGCAGGTGCAATACAAGGGCATGTCGCTGTCTGGGAAACATGCTAAGCGGATTGTTTGGTGCAGCTGCTCTGGAAGCCACCCTAATAAACTGCAGAGGGGGTTAATTAAATCTCGGGATTCCCTGCATTCGGGGAGAGGAGGAAGAGCCTTGTTGAGGTTGGCCACCTCCCACACTCCAGGGCTCCCTTCAGCCAAACCCCCTCCAGTTGCCTCCACTGGCAGTGCCCGTCATGAGCTTTCTGCCCATGCACGTGACATCTCGCGGGCAAGAGGGAATGACATCATGGCTGCCAAGCGATGCCACAGCCCTTTTGTTCAATGACATCATTGCCCCTGCCTCTGATTTCCTGTCACACTCCTGAGGTCATAAGAGCCTGGAAACCACCTTCCTTTGAAAACACGGAGGGTCCTTTTCCCCACGGGCATTCAGATTTGCTGCACAACTCATTCAAGAAATGTTTTTACCCCAATCCTGAAAACGGGGCAGACTTGGCAAGTCTCTGCTCCAAACTCTTCCTACCATATAGAAGCGTAACAGCTGCTCGGTGGTAATAATACTCTGATATTCGGCAGCACCTTCCATCCAAGGATCTCACAGTGCTTGACAAATATCAGCCTCTCATTCCGCCGCCCCGGGAGGTAGAGAATATCTTATCCCCACTTTACAATGGGGAAACCGAGGCACCGAGGGTGAAGTGACTTGGCCAAGGTCACAGAGGGAAGCTTGAACCAAAGGCAAGAGCAGAAAGCAGGACAGCTGCTTGCCAATTCTGAGCCTTAACCATAAGGCCATTCTTTATTCCTTATCCTTCAGCCTGCTCATCCTCCTTTCTTTGCACTTCAGTGCACCATTTTCAGGATAGAAGGTAAAAAGAAATATGTATCACTGGTTACAGTTAACCTTTATTTGAGTTATTTCCAAAAGGGGTTAAGGGAAGAGAGGTGTTACATTGTTAGGCTATTAGGTTCTAGTTAGACTCAACTTCTAGTTAAAAGGTTAGACAGTTTGCTGGAGAAATGTTAGCATCTAGTTAGGGTTAGGAACTTGCTAAGGTTAATAAAGCAGGTTGGTTAGCTGTCAGGACAAAGATCAGAGAGCGCAGGTGAGAAAGAAAGAGGTGGGAGGAGCATTTACTTGGACTATCTCCACACAGGAGCGGACGGGCAGGTTTTAAAGAGAGCGGGAGACAGAGAAAGCAGCGGAGGGTTATAGAAAATACAAACAGCCTCTAATACACCCTTTTGTCTCAAAATCAGAGTGAAAATCTACCATCTGTGATACAAATGTGCAGCAAGACTAAAAGATGGGGGTGGCAGAGACAAGAAGAGCCCTGCATCACCCCCTGCTGGGGACTGGCTATTACAGTGCATCTGACTGCCTTGGACACAGCAGAGTTCAGCGGAGGTACGCTCTAACTGCGCGGAAATGCACTGGAAATCACGGCCACGTACGGCCAGAAAGCAGGACCCAACGCCTTCCTGAATTATCAGTTTATGGCTTGTCGTTAACCATTCGCTCCCAGTGGAGCCCCGGGGAACAGGCAACAGCAGCTCCAGTGCGTACGGAGAGCAAGCCACTCCCGAAGTGAGGCTGTTCTTGGTTTCCCAATTTCAGCCAGGTGCATGGGGAACTGATCTGGGAAAGGCAAAGGGAGATTTCTGATGGGAGCTGCACCTTGAAGGCAGGAGATGAAATCTGGACCAAAATGGAAGTGACTGATTGTGGGGGGAAAAGCAATAGTCTGAATGGTTTCTGGGACACAGATGGTAGGTTTTCGCTGTTGGAGTTTCACATCTAACTAGCTTCATATTCAATTTAGTGGCAGGTGGACAGCGTTGGAGGGGGATTGCAACAAACAAATCTATTCTCTGGTGGCCCAATGCATCCCTCTGAGATTGCCTGGGGACAGCAACTCTGGTCCATAGCTGGTTAACACACAGGGTTGCCAATTTTGGTTGGATGTATTCCTGGAGGTATCACCACAGGATGTAATCTTTCATTAAAGATTCACCTTTAATTCCTGGAGACTCCAGGACAATCCTGGAGGGTTGGCAATCCTATTTACACAGCAGTCTGCTGCTCCCTGAATGAGTGGACGAGCACAGGGCTGACTCTGCTGGACAGGGCGGGGAAGGTGGTTGCACAGAGGACCAGCATAGCAGGGGCAGCTAAAGGCGTAAAATCAAATGTTCAGAAGTGGCCTCTGATTTTGAAAACATGGTCCTTAGTGTCAGCAAGGTGGGGAATTTCCCAGTTCATCCAGTACATCTAGTAAAACCTGGAGTGCTAGAGGCCATGCAAGCAGGGGGTGAGCCTCTGGAATACTGGGGCTGCCAGGGCTCAAGTGGGGCACTAGATCTGAGACTGGCATGGGCAACGGACACCCACCATACCCACGGTGTCTTCCCCAGCTTCTCGGGGCATGGAATCTGATCACCAAGAGGCAACTCCTAGAGCCTGCATCAGCCCAGGAGGTCAGGCTGCTCGCTGGAGTTCAGCGACGCAAGACAAAGACGCAGGGCAGGGTTTCATTCTCAGGTTACCATCCTAGCCTCATCCCCCTGCCATGGGCACGTGGGGCCTGTTCTGACACCACCTCCCCCTCCGTCTTTTCTAAACAACAAGCTATGGGGCAAAACTGAGCCCTGAAAACGGGAGGCGCGGAGGTGCCATCGCCATGGCAACCACAGGAAACGTACCACCAAGGCCTACCAGGCCACGTGCGAGCGTGTGCCTTGCTCTCTCCCAGGGGTGGCGAGCAGTTTTCTAAACTGCTCAACAAACAAGCTAGCATGAAGGACCGGCTGCAATTTTAATGCCTGATCCTGTCTGAGAACAGACTGGGACTTGGCACAGGGAGGAAAACGTGACGTGAGTGTTGCTGGCAGATTCCCATCAGGGTCCTGGCACCTCAGTGAACAGGAATAATCTAGAAGGGACATTTCTATCTAATCACTCCCCGCACAACCTCCCCAAAGACCCTGCAATAGACAGCTTCCATTTTAAAATTCTGTGCCTGATGCCCCCGCTTAAGTTCTCACTTCAGACAATGCCAATAACCCCATTAGATGTGAAACTCCAAGACCTCCTGCAGGTGTGAACACAATTACCACAGTTCCAGGGTAAAAGCTACAGTCTAATTGGGGAATTCCAGGACAACTGTTGCTAAGTTACGAAAAAAATCTATCCAATGTTAGGAGGTTTGTGTTTAGTTATATTTCCTCATATAGATATATTTTAATTATGATGGTGATGGTTATTTTTGTAGCCTGCAATACCCCTGCGGAAGTTCATTAAGAGGGCAGAATATCCCTACTGAAGGAGTTAGTACAAGAAATGCACAGCATGCCTCTCGAAAAAGCTGTTAAGAAGGAATTAGTTTAAAGGGCGAGGGTTACAAATCTGGACATTAGCAGGTTTGTTTCTGTTTTCTTTTTTAAAATCGAACAAAACTTACCAAAGGTCTCTGAATGTTAAAAATAATGAAAAACAGAAAGGAAAAGAAAAATAAAAGTTTGTTATAGCCAGTTATTTCAAAAGCAGAAGACGACACACAAGATACAAAAGGGTTCAGTGCTCGTAAGGTTTAAGAAGTTGGCTGCAGAGTATCTCTTGTTTCCCCCTCTAGGTAACACAGGCAGGCACCTGACATTGGCTTGCCCAATTCAATTGTGTAGTCCTGAAGTGGAGTAAATTTCTCTCTCAACAACATAAAGAAGGAACATTTTTTGTTCATGTAACAATTAGACAATCCCTGGGCTGAGATTTTCAAACATGCCTCAGGGAGTTGGGTACCCAAATTTGGATGTCTTCTTCATGCTCCTTTGAAAAATCCCAGCTTTTAATTCCTTCAGGGACCCTCAGGGTTAGTTGGCCCAATGTCTGTCAGAGTTAAATTATTTCCAATAACCTGGAAAGTGTTAGGGAGGAACGGATCCTAGATGGAAAAAGGCGTCTATGGATAATGTCCCTAAATTCAGATTTCCTGATCCTTAGCAACACTGAAGTCCCGCTGCCCTGCTCCAGCAGTAGAAACGGACCTCAAAGCGAGTGCAAATGGATTATACGCCCACTGTAAAGCCCCTTTGCACAGCTAGAGAAATGTAAAGGTTTTAGCATAAAAGAGAATCAGGTACAGACAGAACTGCCAATTTTGGGCCGCTCCATGTGTGATATTTTATGCAAATCAAGTAATGAGCTAATTTTCATGGTTGCAACTAGTTTGCATACAGCCATAAACTCAATCTAACTCAATGGGGTGCATTTCCTCCTACTGAATCTGTTCCTATACAGAGCAGCAGCATGGGAAGGCTCTCATACACACTGCCCTGCCAGCACATCTCAGTCCCAATCTGGGGAGAGCTCCTCTATATGTAACGGGCATTTGAGTCTCTATGGCCCATGAGGTTCTTGGCCTTTCTGGGGAGCCTGCCAAGTAGTGCCAAGAGTGGGGGTGAGCTCGTGATGTGGGATCTGTAATGGAAACCCATTAAACTCATCTTGTAAAGGGGCCACCAAATATCCATTAGTGGGCAATGATTTTTAATCCCTATTGAGCTGAGCAGGCTTCCTATCGATGGCCTTCAGGCAAAAGGCTCTGCAGCATATTAGCAATATCCTGAGGCATCCCGCACCCCAGTATGAGCGAGTGCTGCACCCTCAAGAGCGAGATTTGCTTTCTGGAAAGATATGTATCAAACTGAGTTTGGGCATTTGTGGAGCTCACACAGGCAGGGTTTCCTCTACCCTACTCCACACGCTCAGGCAACATCTCCCACACATAACATTCCTCACAAACACACTGTCAGTCGTCCACACCCAGTTCTTAAAGTGACAGCTCCAGTTAACGAGATGAGCAACCCTAAGGGGGAAAAAAAATTACTAATGTAACCTCTAAATTCACATCCCCATACAATGTCCTGCAATGTAAAATAATTTAGACAATTATTCCAGCATCCTCATGCTAACACTGATTTCACTCCACATGGGTCACCAGTCTAGGTTTGACTCCATAACCATCAGATCTACAACACAACCCTCCTTTACTTCAGCTATTGGAGGAGGAAGGCATACCCTTCTCTGCAAGGAGCAGCCGACCGAGTGGGAGACAACTATTTATGAACTAGCATTTAGAATGCTGGAGAACAGGATTCCATGATTCCTGTTTCTGGGAGTAGAGTATGGTCTAGTGGTTAGAGTTAGAGACAGCACAGCCAAGGGTAAAGAAGTCTTAGTTTGGTTTATCTCCTGGGTTTAAACTTGGGATCTAAGCATAAGCTCCACTATTTGAGCTAACTGCATTAGCACTAGGCAGTAGCCGGTTCAAACTTCTCTGCTGTCTAGCTACTAGACAGGAACAAAGATCCACCCTGTGTTAGTGTGGGTTACCCAAGCACTTAGTTTGGCCTATTTCTTCTGAAAGGTAGTGTTGCAAAGTGGATGAGATTTGGGTCTGTCATAATAGAGACCTGGATTCTTGACTGCCATGACCTTATCCAACCTCTCAGTTATCCTATCTGTAAAATTGATGAACGATAGTTGCCTCCTATAAGGTAGGTAGACGGCCTTGTGTAATAAGGGCTTGTGAAGTGCACACAAATATTAAGAACAGTCAGTGAAAGAGTTCTGATTAGAATTCATGGGCTCTTGTCTTATAGTTCAATGCACCTTCCCCTAGGCTACAGGGAACTGGGTAAATGAGTGACATTCTATCCGTTGTGCAGGAATGCATGAGCCCTGCAAGATACAGGACGCCTGGCAGGTCTGCCTGGCGTCCTTATTTCCATGTTTATAAGACGAATATACTATGCTGCATTTTTATAGGACTTTTCAATCTGAGAACAGGGAACTGATGGGCAAGGTCCCCTGGGAGAATAACATGAGGGGGAAAGGAGTCGAGGAAAGCTGGCTGTATTTTAAAGAATCCTTATTGAGGTTGCAGGAACAAACCATCCCGATGTGTAGAAAGAAAAGTAAATATGGCAGGCGACCAGCTTGGCTTAACAGTGAAATCCTTGCTCGTCTTAAACACAAAAAAGCAGCTTACAAGAAGTGGAAGATTGGACAAATGACCAGGGAGGAGTATATAAATATTGTTCAGGCATGCAGGAGTGAAATTAGGAAGGCCAAATCACACTTGGAGTTGCAGCTAGCCGGAGATGTTAGGAGTAACAAGAAGGGTTTCTTCAGGTATGTGAGCAACAAGAAGAAAGTCAAGGAAAGTGTGGGCCCCTTGCTGAATGAGGGAGGGAACCTAGTGACAGAGGATGTGGAGAGAGCTAGTGTACTCAATGCTTTTTTTGCCTCTGTCTTCACAGACAAGGTCAGCTCCCAGGCGGCTGCACTCCGCAGCACGGTATGGGGAGGAGGTGACCAGCCCTCTGTGGAGAAAGAAGTAGTTCGGGACTATTTAGAAAAGCTGGACGAGCACAAGTCCATGGGGCCGGATGCACTGCATCCGAGGGTGCTAAAGGAGTTGGGCGATGTGATTGCAGAGCCATTGGCCATTATCTTTGACAAATCATGGCAATCGGGGGAGGTCCCGGATGACTGGAAAAAAGCTAATGTAGTGCCCATCTTTAAAAAAGGGAAGAAGGAAGATCCGGGGAACTACAGGCCAGTCAGTCTCACCTCAGTCCCTGGAAAAATCATGGAACAGGTCCTCAAGGAATCAATTCTGAACCACTTAAAGGAGGGGAAAGTGATCAGGAACAGTCAGCATGGATTCACCAAGGGCAAGTCATGCCTGACTAACCTAATTGCCTTCTATGATGAGATAACTGGCTCTGTGGATGAGGGGAAAGCAGTGGATGTGCTATTTCTTGACTTTAGCAAAGCTTTTGATACAGTCTCCCACAGTATTCTTGCCAGCAAGTTAAGGAAGTATGGGCTGGATGAATGGACGGTAAGGTGGATAGAAAACTGGCTGGATGGTCGTGCTCAACGGGTAGTGATCAATGGCTCCATGTCTAGTTGGCAGCCGGTATCAAGTGGAGTGCCCCAAGGGTCGGTGCTGGGGCCGGTTTTGTTCAATATCTTCATCAACGATCTGGAGGATGGTGTGGACTGCACCCTTAGCAAGTTTGCAGATGACACTAAACTGGGAGGAGTGGTTGATACGCTGGAGGGTAGGGACAGGATACAGAGGGACCTAGACAAATTAGAGGATTGGGCCAAAAGAAATCTGATGAGGTTCAACAAGGAGAAGTGCAGAGTCCTGCACTTAGGACGGAAGAATCCCATGCACTGCTACAGACTAGGGACCGAATGGCTGGGCAGCAGTTCTGCAGAAAAGGACCTAGGGGTTACAGTGGACGAAAAGCTGAATATGAGTCAACAGTGTGCCCTTGTTGCCAAGAAGGCTAACGGCATTTTGGGCTGTATAAGTAGGGGCATTTCCAGCAGATCGAGGGACGTGATTATTCCCCTCTATTCGGCACTGGTGAGGCCTCATTTGGAGTACTGTGTCCAGTTTTGGGCCCCACACTACAAGAAGGATGTGGATAAATTGGAAAGGGTCCAACGGAGGGCAACAAAAATGATTAGGGGGCTGGAGCACATGACTTATGAGGAGAGGCTGAGGGAACTGGGATTGTTTAGCCTGCAGAAGAGAAGAATGAGGGGGGATTTGATAGCTGCTTTCAACTACCTAAAAGGGGGTTCCAAAGAGGATGGATCTAGACTGTTCTCAGTGGTAGAAGATGACAGAACAAGGAGTAATGGTCTCAAGTTGCAGAGGGGGAGGTTTAGGTTGGATATTAGGAAAAACTTTTTCACTAGTAGGGTGGTGAAGCACTGGAACGGGTTACCTAGGGAGGTGGTGGAATCTCCTTCCTTAGAGGTTTTTAAGGTCAGGCTTGACAAAGCCCTGGCTGGGATGATCTAATTGGGGTTGGTCCTGCTTTGAGCAGGGGGTTGGACTAGATGACCTCCTGAGGTCCCTTCCAACCCTGAGATTCTATGATTCTATGATTCTATGAACAGATGAAATGTAAGCTCTTCGGAAACAACCATTTTAAAAGGCCTGGCAACAGCCTTGTGCCATCTCATCACCCCCATTTGGCAAATGGAGACACAGAAATCAGTGGTCTTGTTTCCCAGAGGTGCTGAGCATATGGAGCTTCCAGTGACTTCAGCTTCTCTGAAAATCAGGTCACGAAGGGAATCAAAGCAGGAATAGAACCTAGGAGTCCTGATGGCCAATCTCCTACTCTAACCAATAGACCACACTCCCTCCTGAAGTGGAGAAAGAAGTGACAGGTCTGTAAAAAGGACAATATGTCCCTTTCAGTGTTTTGAGAGTTTACTGCTTTGAGAAGACTGAAATTTCTAAACAGCTGTAAATGATGTCAATTCCACACAGGCCCCTAAAAAGCAGATTTATCCAGAGGAACAAACATCCCGTACAGAAGCTAAATGATTTATTGGGATGATTGTCTAACAGTGAATTTAGTGGGTGGCTCTAAAGTGAAATACCAAATCGAGCCCAGCTAGGAAATATAAAGGGATATTGTCATGATCATAATTGTATTAAAATAATCTGAAAACGTGTTCATAATAACCTCCTGTTATGGACACAAAGCATTTTAATATTCTAATTTATCTTTCAGTATTTATACTGGTTAACTTTATTTGCATTTCACTCAGCACGCAGGCAATGAAACTAAGGGAGATCAAGGGTCCTGTGGCACCTTATAGACTAACAGAGGTATTGAAGCATAAGCTTTCGTGGGTGAATACCCACTTCTTCGGATGCAACATCCGAAGAAGTGGGTATTCACCCACGAAAGCTTATGCTTCAATACCTCTGTTAGTCTATAAGGTGCCACAGGACCCTTTGTCGCTTCTACAGATCCAGACTAACACGGCTACCCCTCTGATACTTAAGGGAGATCAGTTTCATTTGTGTTTGAAGGCTCTCAAATTAAGAATGAGCACTTAAGTATTTTGCTGAACCAGGGGATGGAGTCAAGCATGTGCATAAGAGCTATGCTGAATGGGGGCCAACAGTGACATTAATTTGTGGGTCTTATGGACCAGCCTAATAAAGTTGTATCTGAGTTTCCAGTGATGCAACAGAATGTATAAGTAAAACAATCCTTGTCACTGAAATAATAAACAAAGATGGACTGTGTTTTCAAAAGTGCCTTGTGATTTTGGGTGCTTTAGTTTATGAGTGCCCAGCTTCTGTCATCTTAATGGGGCCTGATTTTCAGAGGCCAGAAGATCTGGCCCCTTTAAAATATCTTAAGTTGGGCACCCAAAACCTGATCATTCTAAAAAACACAGGCACTTTTGAAAATTTCAGCCTAAATATATAACTGCCCCCAAAATGCTTCCATTCATCTTGGCCAAATTTTTTAGAAGTGCCTCAGTGACTCGGGAGCCTAAAGTCTCCTGGAGGAGATTTAAGATCCTAAATTGCTTGGGTGTTTTTTTCAAATTGTATTCATTAAATTTTATAAATCCCCACCACTTTTTTTTTTTAACCTGAAGTTTAGGCTTTACATTTAGGAGACAGTGTTCTCTTGCGCCGAACCTTTGCTGTTATAAAGTTCTAGAAATCAAAGCAATTAGGAAATTAATTTTTCTGGGCAACAAGAATGCAAAATATCAGATGGGGAGGAAGCAGTATATAATTGGAATGGGGAGGTAAACAAGGAAATTAACCTTTAACCAGTCAATCCTGGCCTTCCAGCACCAAAAATCTTTGAACTGATCCTATGCCAAACAGGACAAAAGAGCAATTAGGTTGTCATGTTCTCTGACATTCAAATCTTGCATTACAAGAATCAGATCTGAAGATTTCGGAGCCAGGGGTGGCCTGAGTAGAAGTAACTGGCTGTTGCCCCAATTAACTGACTTGTAAAATGGCTGAGCCTCAGAAGAGGCGCCCGCAAAACAACCCCAGTTCCCTCGCTAAAGCCTCTGCCCCCTTCCCTCACCTGTTCCTGTACCAGGAAAAGCTCCATCTCTTAGCCGAACAAGGGTTATGCTCCTCTGGGCAACTAAAGTGAGGCTAGGTCTAGCTAAGCCTAATCAGATAGTTGTGTACTCTCCAGACTGGCTTAAAGAGGCAATTCTGAATTGTGGTCAAAAATCTAAAAGGTTGCTTTTGGTTTAGTTTCCATTGAGAGGTGAAGCTCCCAAAGGTGACTTTGGGCTTCCAAGAGAGGAAGGATGGATATTTTTAAACTGGACAATTTGACAGTGCTTTATCTGTAGCTTTCAAAAATAAAATCACATGTACAGACACACATGTTATTTTACACACACACACACACACACACACACACACACAAAGTGTACAAACAGCTCCTGAAATGTGAACAATGAAAGATGCCGCACTAACATTCACAAAACCAGAAAAGGACAGATGGACGAACAGATGGGGGAAGACAGAGAACTGACAACAGCCACAGAGCTGGGGTACATCTGTTCTTGGAGTACCACTCCATTGGGCATTGCCGCCCACTACCTAAGGTTGACTTGAGAAAGCTCAGAACTGCTCTCCGGCGATGGCTTCGGGAAGGCGATAGACCCAAAAGGAGTAGATACCAAAGGGATCCTATGAGAGGCCTGGTTCTGCCACAGGCTGCGGAAGGCCCCGTCCACACCATGGATGGCACCGTCCCAGCTGTGACAAGACACAGTTGTCGTGGCTGTGGTCCTGATCCCGATGTGGATAGGGCTGAAAGCGCCACGCTTGGTGCGGTCACCCTCCTTCCTTCATTTATACAGCTCAACATCTGAGCATGACCCCCCACCCTCCCCACACCTGTTACCCAACTCTCCCTTCCACTCCTTTAGGTCCCCCTGGTTAGGCAGAGCACAGAACACTGTTCCACGAGTGTTGCCAAATTACCAGCTTCCCTGGGATGGGAAGCAGGTTCTCAGTGGAGTTTGGTTTCCTGTCAATGACCTTGGGGGATGGGTGCAGAAGATGATGAAGAAAATGAACACCACCACCACCAACCCAACCACCTTAGGGGAGCTCAGAGCCATTTTACCAGGTCTTCTGTAGAACTGCTTATGTTCTAATCCACAGGCCAACGGGATTGGCTCACACCAGCCACCATTCTCTGCCCAGGAAGCTCTGCTTGAGCACTCTCTTTTGGGCCAGTCCCAGGGTTCATTCCCTACTGGGCTTGCAGGGAGACCTTACCTGATCTCAGCTGCTTTATCCTCCCATTGCTGGCACTTGGGTCGACGGGCAGGAAATCTTTGAACCATGTGATCTCAGGGTCTGGGTTCCCGCTGGCTGCGCACAACATGGTGGCCGTCCGCGTGCGCTCGACCACCTTCAGCTGGGGTCCCATGTCAATGTTTGGGAAGCCGGAAGGCAGCTGGTCTTCTGCGGGAGGAGAGCAAAGGAGGAGGGGCTTGGTTTAGTGCCCTTTCAAGATCAGGGGTGAGAGCGGGGAGGCTTAATTCAACAGAGTACTCTAAAGAGAGACTGTTGGCAAGAATCCCAAACCATTTCAAAGAGCAAGTTCAAACTATTCTCAGATATGGCCCTAGAACCCCCCTCCCAATCGTTGTGGCTTTACAATTATTTGTATTACAGCCAAGCGGCTCCAAACAGCGATCAAGGCCTTGTTGCGCAGGGCACTGCACACGCAGAAAGACGATCCCTGAGTCAAAGACATTACAATCTGAACAGGTCACATTTTCCTGTTTTTTTTTTTTAAAGTTCTTCTTTCCCTCGCTGCCCAGAGAGCCTCGGAAATCGGCCAACTGCACAAGACTGAAAGTGACTATTTGTGAAGTCATGTCAAACGGACAGTGGAAACTAGCTGAGGAAAGAGGGGAAAGATCTTTCAGCTATAGTTACCTTAGGGGACACTTGTAACAACAGGAAGCAAAACTCTTTCAGACAGAGTCTGATTTTTAAGGTTATTCATTTCAATTGTTGCGACTCTAGGACAAGAGAGAGACACTCCAACAGCTACAAAACAGCTCACAGTTACCCTCTTGTCCTCTAGGCCAGTGTTTCTCAATGACTGGTCCATGGACTGGCGCCGGACCTTGGCAGCCTCCTTGTCTGTCCCTGAGATTTCCCTGACACAGCTTAGGAACGCAGCAAGCCAGTCCCTAGTCTGGAGTACTGCTCTAGGCCTTGTCTTTCCTAGGGAAAAAGGTGTAGTTGTAACTCGAGTTAGCTAACTCGTAAAAACGAACATGGGATAGGCTGCCCCATAGTCTTTACTATGCTAACTCATGTTAAAACCTAGAGTGACTTGGAAAATGGATTTTCCATCCCACAAAAAATGTGGAGATTTTGGGGAAAAAAAATAAAAATCTCAAATTGGAACAAAAAATCAAAAGTTTGAAATTTTCCATAAAATGAAATTCTGGAAAAAGAATTTTCATTGTAGGTCAGTCAAAACATTTTGTTTCAATTTTAACCATTTTTTAATATACATGATAAGTAAATTTCAAAACAAATATATTGAAACTTTTTGTTCAGAAAATGTCAAAAGACATTTAATGCCTCAGACATTTAAAAAAAATGTTTTTTTCAAGTTCTTTTTCCCAACGAAATTTTGTTGAAATAGATACAAGTTGGCCAAAATTTTTTTTTGTTTTAGCTGAAACGTCAACTGTTTTGGCTAAATTTTATGGCCCAGCTCTGGTTAAAAACTACAGACTGCCTTGCATTCCCTAGGATTTTACCTTGTGTTAGGTACTATGTGTTGGCTAACACAAGTTAAGGACACACCATTTTTCCTAGTGATGACCCACCCCTCATGCCTGGCAGCCTGCAAAGCAACATGGGGACAGCTCACAGAGATTCTCCTTTAACTCCAGTGTTGATGCATTAGGAGCCCAAGGATCCTTGGGTTCAAGTCCGGGGGGGCGCACAGCACAGCACAAAAATGTAAGGATGGGATTTTTCCAAAGCCCTCGGTGCTGGTCTAAATCTGCTCGCACTGAAGACAATGGGCATTTTCATCGGCAGTGGCAGCAGAGATACACCGATGCTGAATGCTTTTGAAAATCCCAGCCTACAATGCTCAGGGTTGTGAAACATCGCAGACAATTTCAAATGCAATGGTGAGGTTGCATCCTTCTCGCACCCGGCTGTGTTCTCAGGTCACAGGCCAAGCTGTGTACCACACATACAGCTGAAACCCAAGGGACAATGGGACAAAAGAGAGGAACTGGAAGCCTAGTCTTGCTGCTTCTCCCCCCACCCCCCTCTCTTTTAAACGAGAGGCAGCCACAACTCGCAGGTCCTAATGCTGGCTCTGCTAACTGTGCGTTTGGTTTTAGGTGAGTTATTTCATTTTGCTGTTTCTCAGTTTCCGCATCTGTAAAACTGGAGACATCGCTGGGGTACAGAGTCAAGGTTTATACAGTGCTTGGAAGCAGCGGAGCACTATGCAAGCCCTATAAGAAACGTCGTTATTCACACGCTCGGATACCGCAGTGATTAACAGTATAAATGCCTAGACTGTCTGAATTTTCAAAGGCAGCCTCCCTGCTCTGAGCATGCCAGGGAGCGATGGGGGCCTGCTGCGTCCATTCACAGCTACTGACCCGTCAAGAGAGCGAAGCAGAAGTCAGGTTAATGTACAAGCGAAGGGCTTGTTTACACACAAAAACTGTACCACTTCTTAGCAGTGTAGCTAAAGCAGTACCGATCCCCTAGTGTGGGTGCTGTTCTATCAGTATAAAGCTGCTTTATCATTCCCATACAGGAAGGGGAGTAAGTTATATCAGTGTACTAGGCACCTTTATAATACAACGGCATCCACACTAGGAGCTGTACCGATTATAACTATCTCAGTAAAAAAATCACATTCCTAACGGGTACAGTTATACCATACAAGCACTGCGTGCAGACAAGGCCTAAGGGATGGCATTGCAGTTGCAGCTTGCCACAGCAGAATACACCAGCCCACATTTATAGCATCAAATCCATCTGCGGGGCAGAAGAAAGAAGAACTTCTCTCTCCGTTTAAACGGATAGCGGAGTCTGGTTAGGGGTCTCTGAGACTGGCTGCTGGGTTCTGTCCCTGGCTCTGCTATAGATCTGGTCTGTGACCTCGGATAAGTCCCCTTTCTGCCCCCCATCTGGTAAAATGGAGGTATTAATAATCCTCTTCTGGCCCCTCTCAAGATGGTGTTGCGATTTCACGTGTGACACGTCATACTTAGGTGACAGGGGCTTTTTTAGTGGCTCAGTATTATTCTGTGTCCACTCCACAAGCAGGCAGGGACGGTCTCTCGCTACATCTTAGGTGCGGCACCTAACACAAGGGGTCACCCAATCAGGGCTAGGGAGTTTGGGTGCTACCCGAATAAAAGCAGCTGGGACATGCCATGGATTACCAGCCCTATCCTGCGTGCTGCTGGGAGCCCTCCACTCCCAGGTGAGAGACACATGGCAACTTGCAGGACTGGAGCCCCAAACAGTGTCTCAAAAGAAAGTCAAGGGAAGGTCTTAATTTGCTTTCTGTGTTGGAATATAGAAACAAACTTAAGGGACTGAGCTAAACCAAGAGACTGTGTCGTTAGTTCACCGAGCTGTGGCTGGGTATTGCAGCGGTCTCTGGGCAGCGTGCATTCCTGCAGCTCATATCTGCTGCACTACGCAGGTCCATTCAAGAGTGAGTTCAGGACAAAGATTCAGCCTGGGAACTGTTTTGCCTATATGCCCACTTCAGCCGGCTTTTAATGCCGTCCCTTCCCTTTTTTAAACAGGCCGTTGCATGTTGTTAAAGCAGCCGATGTCGGATTGGCTGAAGATGACATCATTATTGATTACTGCTTGCATTCTGTTTCCTGGTGATGCTACTCCACCTGGCTCAAACCCGAATCTGTTAATTTCACAAACCAATTAATCCGCAGAGAGAACAGCCCTCTTGACTGGCAGGGTGCACGTGTGTGAGTGTAAGTGTGTGCACGTGTTGGGAGAGGCCTGGTACAACTATTATTACTGAGTGTTTCTAATTAAACAAAAATGTTAATCTTGCAGCACATTGTACAGAATTCCTCTGAGTTTAATTAAAGCAACCGCGGCTAGAGGCGTGATCAGATTTGAGGATCAGATCAGCAGAGGAAGCATCTCCAAACACAGCATATTCCACTCATTCAAGTGCTTGGATTTCCTTCCTGCCAGGAAAGTGAGACTGTTCTTCATGCCCTAACAATTGGATTCCCTGCAATAATGCAATCAGCTCATTCCACACAGACATGGACACACCCCTCTTCCCAGTCGCCAGACACCAAACCACACCTGCTACGAACTGCCTGGCTTGGGCTAAAAGTAGTCCAGGCGTCTCCAAGAACAGAAGACTCATGATGCAAGATGAAGAAACCTGGAGGACACCTCTGGGCAGATGTCTGCAGCTGACTCACACTGGCTTTGTAGGGAAACATTTTCAGGTGTTGCGCTTGCTGTATTATTAGAGTCTCCCAAGCACTTTGTTCATACCTGCTCTTGGATTTAATGGTTTAAAAGGCCTCCCCTGGGGAAAAGCTGGTGAATTATCTCAAGGCCACTAAACAAAGTAGCGTGAGAAAGTGCAGGGGAAAGGAGAGGGTGCTTCAGTTTTCATTTATAATAAATCCTACCAGAGGACATGCTCTGCGCTGGGGGAAAAAATGCATCAAACCGTCCAGGGCGCATGCGCTCACCCGCACACAATCCTACAAATAACACCGAGGTCACGGACTAGCAAGCAAAAGCACTCGCAGTCTCTGTCTCCTTGTCGCTCTGGAAGGTGGCAGCTCTGTGTTCAGATAATTAACTGTGCTAGAAATGAGGATGAGGAAGAGAGATAAAGCGGGGGGCTGCTGCTGCTCTCTTCCCTGGGGTCTGCACAGTTGTTTAATCATTTAAAAGGTGCCATGTGCTATGTATTAAATGTTATTCTGAAGCAACATGAAGGATGCATAGTCAAGCATCTGGATGTCAGGAAATGCAGAAGTGAGAGTAACACGTTGCCCTTCTCTACAGACACCCGGATTGCATAGTGTTTGACATATGTTAATGAACTAAGCCTCACATCAACCTCCTCTCCCCCCCCCCCCCCTGATTATCACCGCTGCAGAAGCAGGCACAGAGAGCAGAAGTGACTTGGCCAAGATCACACCAAAAGTCTGCAGCAAAGCCAGGGAGAGAAGAACCCAAGTCTGCTGAGCCCCATTCCTGCACCTTGCTCATAAGGCCATGAGCACCCAGAGCTAGCGCTGATCCCTTGCGTATGTGTGCATGATATGCCTTTGATACATTGATCACATACTATTTCTCTTTGTACCTCATCCAGTGCACTAGATGCCCCAATAACACCACGTGGGTGAAACGAGACAATCACTCTGCTCTCCAGTGAGCTCACACAGAAAAATGATAAAAGGCAAAAACACCCTATCCCCCACAGAAGAACACTTTCACAGAATGATCCCTCCAGGTCTGACCACTCAGTCCTCATCCTCAAATAAAACCTGCCCAACACCTTCAGAAGATGAGCCTGGGAGCTTTAAATTCATAACTCTGCTAGACCCCAAAAATAATGGATTTAATAAGACACTGGATTTATGGCTCATTACCACAATCTGTAACACACTAACCCTCCTTTGTCTCGCAACTGTAGAGATGTTATCTGCCCACTTCAGCTTGAATGGTCTCTTGCTGCATGTGTTATCTCCATATCTGTTCCACTCTTGTATTTAGCTCTGACACTGGGTATGTCTAGACAGCAACTAGACACCCGTGTCTGGCCTGTGCTAGCCGACTTGGGCTTGAGGGGCTCGGGATGTGGGGCTGTTTCATTGCTGTGTAAACTTCTGGGTTCAGGCTCGAACCCAGGCTCTAGGACTCCGCAGAATGGGAGGGTCCCTGTAATTATATAATTGAAGACTATCTTAAGGCCTGCCAGGAAGCATAGTTCTTTGTCCAACCTTCAATTTCATATATTTTGACTTAAGAGTTTAGCTACAGAACCATAACGCTTCGTTACATTGTATTCTTTTTCGGCGCTTCGTTTCCTAGGTTTTTGCTTTTTTTAAGAGAAAGAAAAAAAAAATAGGCGACCACACAATCTTATAACTGACAAGACCAGCCAGCAAAAGCCAACTGGTGCCTAGCAACGCCATTAGAAACTTGCACGCTTGTAGGCAAAGGGCACCAGTCTGATAACTTGAATCTGCTATTGTAGCACTGCAGGCTAAGCATGTCTTTCTATACCTGTGAATCATTTTTTAAAATCAAGATTGGATGTTTTCCTAAAAGATATGCTTTATTTCAAGCAGGAATTATTCCGGGGAAGTTCTGTGGCCTACGGTATACCGGAGGTCAGGCTAGATGACCACAGTGGCCCCTTCTAGCCTTGGAATGTTTGAATCTATGAGCTAATTTTCCTCCGACTTGGCTTAATTTTTAGGTCAAAGCAAGATCTACCAAACAAGTCAATTTTGAAGAAAATCTGGTGAGAGCTTTTAAAATCAGTGAAGCAATTTAAAAAAAAAATGCAAACTTCACTCTTTTTTAAGTATGACCCTTTCGGACTCACTTTCGACGGTGCATTCAAAACCGAAAAAGTATTATTTATTTATTTCCACTGCATGGGCGGAGACATGGGAGGGCCACGGCTCACTCAATTAATAACCAGGCCCACCCAAATCTGAGCCTGTGCGAACGCAGAAGCCAACTTCCATCAGGATGTGGATCAGGAACCCCTGAGCTGAAGAGTGGGGCTCTCAGCCTATCTGTGGAATGCCATGGGTGGCAGGGAGCAGAGAAGCAGCCTGGCCTGTTCCGTTGCTGCCTCTGCCCAGAGCTGCAAACTTCTCCCGGCCCTGAACAACTTTGGTGAGAGCTGGGCCCCGCCTAGGTGCCAACCTGCCTCTGCTACCCTGGCTTACTCCATGCCTGCCCGTGTGGCTATGGGGATCACTCCTCTTCATTGGCCACCCCAGCACCGGGGCTCCATGCACTCAAATCCCTTCTCTGCACCCAGTCACCCCCCTACAATCCTGCCTCCAAGAGATTTGCTAAAATGTCCGATCTTTGGTCATTGCCCATCAACCATAAATTGGGTCCCACCCAAATTTCTACTCCCAGCTTCACCAGTCACTGCTGCGTTGATCTCAACAAAAAAAAAAGGTAGACAGGGTTTTGCTTGAGCTTTCCACACACCCACACTGAGCATTACCTTTGGGTAGGGATCAAGTGTAGAACACTTCAGCACAAAAGGTGACTGTTTAGGAAAATTACGAACACCTGCGAAAAACAAGGTGTTGCAATGGAGAGAGTTTTGCAATCTTGCCTATAGCAGGTTCTGCCAGGTTTCCCTAATAGTTATAAGAGAGCTCAGATTTATACAGCCACTTTCATCTCAAAGTTTTCCAAAGTACAGCCATTTTTAGGGAGGGATGGTTGTAGCCAGTACACAGTGTTGTACAAATTGTGGGAGCAGGGGAATTTTATCCTCAGACACTTACTGGGCCAAACATCTACTCTTAAAAGATCCATAAGGAGATAATGGAAGCTTGCATCTAAAACAGGGGTGGGCAAACTACGGCCCGGGGGCTGCATCCGGCCCTTCAGACATTTTAATCTGGCCCTTGAGCTCCCGCCAGGGAGCAGGATGGGGGGCTTGCCCCGCTCCACGTGTACCGTGGCTCCTGGAAGCAGTGGCATGTCCCCCCTCCAGCTCCTACACATAGGGCAGCCAAAGGGCTCCGCATGCCGCCCCCGCCCCAAGCCCCGCCCCCGCAGCTCCCATTGGCCAGCAACCATGGCCAATGGGAGCTGCAGGGGTGGCGCCTGTGGACGAGGCAGCGTGCAGAGCTGCCTGGCTCCGCGTAGGAGCCGGAGAGGAGACAAGCCGCTGCCTCTGGGAGCTGCTTGAGGTAAGCACCGCCCGGAACCTGCACCCCTGACCCCGTCCCATGCCCCAACCTCCTGCCTCAGCCCTGATGCCCCTCTGAACCCCTTGGTCTCAGCCCGGAGAGTTCTTCACCCCAAACCCCTCATCTTCAACCCCAGAGCCCGCACCCCCAGCTGGAGCCCTAACTCCCTCTCACCCCCACCTCCTTCCCCAGCCCAGAGCCCCTTCCTGCACACTGAACTCCTCACTTCTGGACCCATCACAGAGCATGCACCCCCAGCTGGAGACCTCACCCTACTCCTGCACCCCAACCCCCAATTTCACGAGCATTTATGGCCCGCCGTACAATTTCCATACCCAGATGTCGCTTTCGGGCCAAAAAGTTTACCCACCCCTGCTCTAAAAGCTACACACAAAAGGGTGAAGTGCATGGAACTGAACGTATCAACCAATGCAGAGCGAAGGATGAAATTGACCCTGTTGGGATTTAATCCCTTGGTTCCTAGGAGTCTGGGTTTACACTATCAAGCCAATTCCCCATCATCCTGTAGAAGCATAAAGCAAATCCTTGAGCAGGCAGCCAGAGTGGATGCTGGAATGAATGGCTGTGAAAAGTACAGTCAATTCCAGCTTTCAGAAGTCATGCATGCCAGGCCCATGTGTGTCTGGGAGAGGACACAGTCACTTGACAGAGAATTGCCTTCCCCTTGATTCTGCTCTCTGGCCACCAGCTCCAACTTCTTTGTGTGTGTGCATGCATGGCTCTCTGCCCACAGCATCCTTTGCTGGAGAGCTAACATCTCTGCCCAGCTCCTTCCTTCCCTTTTAACCAGCCTCCCTCTCTCTCTAGACCCAGCTCCTTCCTCTTTGTGGCTCAAATTCTCAGAGTATTTCCCAGAGCCCCAGGGCTTCTGCCCGTAGGGTTTGAAAATATTTACCAGAGTTCCACTCCGGACAGCTCCGGCTGAATTTAAGCTCTGTCTCAAAGCTAACCCCACCCAGATCCTTCCCCACTGCTTTTCCTTGTTCCTTCCTAATTAACTTCCTCAGCTACCCCTCTCCCTGCACATATTCTTCCTTGAACCTATCTGCTCCTCCCAACACCAGCTTCTCTCTCTCTCTCCCTCAATTTCACAGTCTGTCCTCAACGCAGCCACCAAGCCTGCGGCCTCCTGACGGTGAAGGGCATTTAGACAGACAGTTGCATCAGGTACAGAGCAGTCACCCACCCCCGAGGCGGTCCGAACGTGCTGTGCATTTGCCCAGCCTGCTGTAGCAAACACCTGTCCCTGGGTGGCTGCTCCTCCTGTGCTGTCTGAAGAAGGGGATGGAAAAATACAATCTGCTTATGCGGGGGGGGAAAAAAATCCTCCCATGTATGGGGAGCCTGGAGAAACTCCACAGGCTGGAAGTGGGGTGCTTGTGCCAACCACCTTCCCTTCTCTGTAGGCTTCCATGGAGAATGCCAGCAGCTGGAGTCAAAAACAACTGGAAAACACATCCAAAGCCTCCCCAGTTTCTCTTACTTTCTCCACACCCAGCAGGACCAGCTTTGCAGACACACACTCCGGCCACGTGGGGGAAAGCGGCCACTCTTTAGAATCGCAGAATCATAGGGTTAGAAGGGACCGCAAGGGTCCTACCTGGAGTTCTCCCAAGGCTCAGATCCCTTGGGAAATGGAGCAGCAAAGACAAACCAGCCAGCCTGGCTGGAGTCAGAAAGACACTACTGGAAGTTAAATGGTACCCACCACGGGGTCTGTCCCGTGAGGAGCTTGTTGAGTGCTTCTGCTCCTGACACGCCTTTGCTTCCTGCTTTTGACCAAAGGGACACAACCTCTTATCTGCTGGGCACAGCCTCCAAGACATCAGGTGGGTCTGGGGTCTGATCCTGGGGCAGCTGATTCCCTAGTGAATAGGCCAAGGGGGCTACCTCTGACCCCTGAAGCACCAATGGGGAGGGTGCCCTCTCTTTCTGTTCCTCTGACCGCCTGCACAGGTGCGACGGGAACCCTGTAACTGCTCATACCTATGCATGACATGAACGTGCACACACGTGTATCTGAGCACGCCTACGACAACGGAGCCGGCCCGCTGCAGAATGACTGCTACCCCACTGAGGCGGGGAGGGGAGGAGAAGGGGTGAAAGGAGAGGGAGGCAGAGGAAAGGAGAAATAGATGCCAGCATGCTATCTTTCAGATTCTCTCTGTGATTGTAGAGGTTAATGGATTCATGCTTTGTCCTTTTAACTCCCCCAGCACTTACAAATGGGTCCGGCGCAGGGCAAAGAGAAGTCAATCTCTGCTGTCTGAAAGCCGAGGAAAGGTCAGGAGAAGAATAACTTCAACTGAGGAGGAGAGAGGAGTGTGGCGGGGAGGGGAGAGAAATCTATAAACAACCTGCAGCCCCGTCTGCCTCCCAGACTTCCAGCTCATCACCTCACTCGCTCTCTCTCTCTCCGCCACTCAGATTTCATTAGGTGGGGATCCAAGCTACCCTCACACCAGCCAGATAATACAGGCACCTAACAAGGTCCTGGTGGGCGCAGAGACCTAGAGCTTGCTGACAGCAGCATGCTGCAGGTATGCTGGAGAGGTGCCGGTAGTAATGGAGCTCTGCTGGGCCTGGCTCCACGCGGAATGAGTCAGGCAGCCAGGAGAGGCAAGCTCCCGTTTTGTTGTCTGTCTCGCCGACTGCCGATACCGGAGGAGCCGCTGTCACACGGTGCATGCAAAGAGCCCCGCTGCCGAGCGCAGCTCTTCATTATCTGAATGATGCAGCTCCCCTGTCGGAAACAGCCCGTTCCCCTTGCTGGGGCAATCCAGAGGCTTCGCTAGGACTAAGACTGCAGGACAAATGCTCTCTCTGCGGCTCCCTCTTAAACTCAAGTCGTGGAAACCTCCTCCTCAGGAACGATTACAAAGGCACCTTCCTCGGGAACCATCACAGCTCCTCAGAAATTAGTGGCAGCCTATTGAACGCAGCTCTGTGGCACCCAGAGACAGGCTCTGTCTTGTCAGAGAGCGGCCTTCCTAAGCCATGATGCCACAGATTCTACAAGGAGCGACAACCTGCCATGTGCCACTGATGGGAGGTTAAGTGCCACGCGGTGAAGAAATATAGGTGTGACACTGAGACTCAGAGACACCTGCATGAAGGGTGCTGGGCGGGTGACGGAGACAAACAGGGCTGCATGAATGGCGTCAGGCGAGCAGCACAAAAGGGGCCGGTTGTGATTGGGCCATGGATCTGTCTATTTCAAAGACAGCTGGCATTTTGACAACAGGAGGCCACCAGCTGGACAGCAGGAGGCTGCTCCCTATCGCAGGTGGAAGTGCTTTGCTACGTGAGCTTTGTGTTAGGTCTTTGTTCACCACAATAAATTGGAGACCTGCGCATAAATTCAGCTCACCAACTTACACTAGAGAACAGGATGACTGGCTCCTTACACACTTAACTATAAAGTGCAGGAAAATAAGCTGTGTGATCTTGGGGGACTTTGAGAGACATATGCTGGAAGTCTCATGCTGCCAGTACTAAAACATCCTTGGATTATGTAAATACTATAGATGTCAATTTCCTCACTCAAAAAGTGTTGCATTCAACACACGGGAATTCTATATTAGACCTTGTCTTGATAGATAAAGAGGATCTGACCACAGAACCAAAAATTAATGGCAGCTTAGGTAATCATGACTTGATTACATTTATAATATGCAAACAAAAAAAAGTCCAGAACAATAATATTTATACTTGGAACTTTTAAAGGGCCAATTTCACAAAGCTGAAAACAATTATGAGCTGAATCAGCTTGAAAGAAGAATTTAATCAGAACATTGTGCATGGTAATTGGGAATTGTTTAAGAATACTTTACGAGATGCCCCAAAAGCCATAATCGAGGAAGAAGGCTGTACTGGTTAAAAAAACGCAGAGGCTTAGAGGGGAAGTGACGGCAGCTACAAATTTAAAAAATAACACCCCATAATAAATGGAAGGATGGGGAAGTTGATAGCAATTAATATAAATCAGATGCTAGGAATTGTAGAAAATTGACAAGGGAAGCAAAGGGACACAAGGAGACATTCATGGTCAGCAGAGTTAAGGACAATAATATGTTTTTAAAGTATATTAGGAGCAAAAAGAATCCTAACAATGGCATTGGTCCATTACTAGATGGAAATGATACAATTATCAATAATAATGGAGAAAAAGACGTGTTCAATAAATATTTCTGTTCTGTATTTGGGAAAAATACATGATGTGGTCATCATTTGATGATGGGAACACTCTTTCCATTCCACTTGTATCTCTGGAGGATGTTAAACAGCAGCTACTAAAGTTAGACATTTTAAAAATAACTTGCACCCAAGAGTTTTAAAAGAGTTGGCTGAGGAGCTCACTGAACTGTTATTGTTGCTTTTTAATAAGTCTTGGAACACTGGGAAAATTCCAGAAAACTGGAACAAAGCTAATATTGTGCCAATATTTAACCAGGGAAACAGGATGATCTGAGTTATTATAGGCCTGTCAGTCTGACATTGATCCCAGGCAAGATAATGGAGTAGCTGAATTGGGACTAAATTAATAAAGAATTAAAAGATGGTAATGTAATTAATGTCATTCAACATGGTTTCATGGAAAATAGATCCTGTCAAGCTAAATTGATTTATTTTAATGAGATTACAAATTTGGTTGATAAAGATAATAGTGTTGATGTAACATACTTAGACTTCTGTAAGGCATTTGACTTGGCAGCACATGACACTGATTAAAAAACTAGAACAATATACAATTAACAGGGCACCCCTTAAATGGATTAAAAGCTGGCTAACTAATAGGTCTCAAAATGCAATTGTAAACAGGGAATTATCACTGAGCGGTGTGTTTCTAGTCAGGTCTCAGAGGGATTGCTTCTTTGCTCTATGCTGTTTAGCATTATAATAAATGACCTGGAAGGAAACATAAAATCATCCCTGATAATGTTTGCAAATGACACAAAAACTGGGGGGCGTGGCAAATACAGAAAAGGACAGATCACTGATATAGAGCAACTTGGATTGTTTGGTAAACCGGATGCAAGCAAATTGTGTGTGTTTTAATATGGCTAAATGTAAATGTATACACCTAGGAACAAAGAATGCCCGCCAAACTTTCAGGATAGGGGACTATATCCTGGGAAACAGTGATTTTTCCAAAGATTTGCGGGTGGTGGCGGATAATCAGCTGAATATGAACTCCCAGTGTGACACGCTGGCCAAAACAGGTAATGCATAAATGGAGAACCTCAAGTATGATTGGAGAGATTATTTTACCTCTGTATTTGGCCCTGGTACAGCCACTGCTGGAATACTGTGTCCAGTTCTGGCATGCATAATTCAAGAAGCATGTTAATAAATTGGAGAGAGTTCTCAGAAGAGCCAAGAAAACGATCAAAGGATTAGAAAACCTGCCTTATAGTGACAGATTCAAGGAGCTCAATCTATTTAGCTTAACAAAGAGAAGATTCAGGGGTGACTTGATGAGTCTAGAAGTACCTACATGAGGAACACATATTTGATAATGGGCTCTTCAGTGTAGCAGAGAAAGGCATAAAACAATCCAATAGCAGGAAGTTGAAGCTAGACAAATTCAGACAGGAAATAAGATGTACACTTTTAACAGTGAAGGTCATTAACATTTGGAACAATTTACCAAGGGTCTTAGTGGATTTTCCCTCACTGGCAATTTTTACATCAAGATTGGATGTTTTTCTAAGAGACCTGTTCTAGGAATTACGCAGGGGCAGTTCTCCAGCCTGTATTCTACAGGAGGTCAGACTAGATGATCACAATGGTCCCTTCTGGCTTAGGCATCTATGAATTAGAACTTGCTCATGGGGCCATTCAGCAAAAGGACTTTAAAAGCTACCGGAAGGAATACTTTGCAACCGACAGAGATCCATACAGCCTTATGGGCAGGGAGCTCGTATGCCATGCTCTGCCATCAGGCTGGCTGGGAACTCCTAAACCTATCACTAAAGATGCAGAAACAGCTGCACAACCAGTGGGCCTACTGGAAGTACCCACACATCCAACACATTCCTACAGCATTTCCTCTTGGGAGCTCCCCACCCAGGCAATGCTCCCACACCATTCCCCACGGCAACACCTGCTGGGAACGCCCTCCCAGCCAGTGTATACACCATTCCCTATAGGGCCTTCCCGTCAGGATGAGTTACAAGCCCTTCTTGTCTGAACCAAGAATCTCATGCATCTCCTCCCCAACAGTGGGTTCATTCCCATTAGCAGGTTGGCTTTGTTCCGTGTTGTAGCGGTTTTAGATTTCTGGGACGAATAACTAACCACCCAGTAGGCAGGAAACATCTGGAGGCATCAAAAGCAAGAGAATAACGACAGCGGGCCCTGCATCCCACCCCAGCAGCCCCCAACACACACGCTGTGCTCCCAGAGAATGTTTCAAACAGATTAAACGTAACAAGAATCCGTAGACATTTCCCTTACAGTGGGGACTGGTATGAGAGAAAGAAAGGGAGACAGGGTCTTGAGGGAGAATGTGGCATAAGCCGGGGGGGGGGGGGGGGGGGCATTTCTCAACCTTTTTCTTTCGAGGCCCCCCCGGCCAACATGCTATAGAAACTCCACAACTGTCACAACTGTTTTTCTGCATATAACCCCCCTGAAACGTGCTCATGGCCCCTCCAGGGGGCCTGGACCCCCAGGGGAGAACCACTGGTGTAGGCAAAGGCCAGAAGGGGCCCAAGGGACAACAGGGGAGTGAGTTACCCAAAAGAGGGAGGGAGGGACCTGGACAAGGAAAGGGAGCCAGAGCTCAGACTGTCACGCAGGAGCTCAGCCTCACTACATCAAATAATAGGTGCTCTCCTGGGTCCCTGGACGACAGGGATTAGATTTGAGAGGAGGATGGAGCCTTCCTGAGCTGTCCGTCAACATCCAGAGCAGGGAATTTCCATGGGACAGGAGAGAGCAGGGCCAACACAGAAAGGCCACCTGAAACATCTGAGGGAGGAAAGGCGCGAGCAAGAGTGAGAATATCCCAGCACAGCCCCATCTACGCAGAGGTGGCTGGGCACAGCTCCTGCGCCACGCTCCCACCACGGGGAGACAACGGAGGACAAACGCTGCCACGGGTGCTGGGGAACGTAGTCACGGAGTGGTGAGCTTCGCCCACCCAGCTGCAAACAGAGCAACTCTCAGCGAGCTGCCTTTAATATAATACCCCGGGCAGGTGAGGTGCACTCCTGGGGCTGCTGACCAGAATCGGTGATGCTCTGGGAGCAGGCAAAGGTGGGCATTTGTGCCTCAGCCCCACTGCTCATATGGCAACCTTATAAGAACGGCCATACTGGGTCCATCTAGCCCAGTACCGGTCTTCTGACAGTGGGCAATGCCAGGTACCCCAGAAGGAATTAACAGAACAGGGAATCATTAAGTGATCCATCCCCCGTCGCCCATTCCCAGCTTCTGGCAAACAGAGACTAGGGACACCATCCCTGCCCATCCTGGCTAATAGCCACTGATGGACCTATCCTCCAGTAATTTATCTAGTTCTTTTTTGAACCCTGTTATAGTCCTGGCCTTCACAGTATCCTCTGGCAAGGAGTTCCACAGGTTGACTGTGCATGGTGTGAAAAAAAATACTTTTTTGTTTGTTTTAAACCTGCTGCCTATTAATTTCATTTGGTGGCCCCTAGTTCCCCTAGTTCTTGTGTTATGAGAAGGAGTAAATAACACTTCCTTCTCTACTTTCTCCACACCCATCATGATTTTATAGACCTCCATCATATCCGCCCCCTTAGTCATCTCTTTTCCAAGCTGAGACGTCCCAGTCTTATTAATCTCTCCTCATATGGAAGCTGTTCCATACCCTTAATCATTTTTGTTGCCCTTTTTTGAACCTTTTCCAACTCCAATATATCTTTTTTGAGATGGGGCGACCACATCTGCACGTGGTATTCAAGATGTGGGCGTCCCATGGATTTATATAGAGGCAATATCATATTTTCTGTCTTAATGCAGAACTGGTGGGGGAGAAAAGGAGGCAGGAAGGGGGAGCTGCTGCAGACAGACCTCATCACCCAGACAGCAGCTATCCTTCACCCTGCCGGCACCCCTGCACCGACAGGCCGGCGTGCTCTTTACCTCGGAGAACGGTGAGCTTAGCATGGACGGTGATCTCCCCATGAGCATTCTGGGCGACGCACTCATAGACGTTCTCGTCCCTGGGAGTCCGGAGGGGCTGGATCCTCAGGACAGCACCCGCGCTCTCGTCAAATTCAATGGTCTGAGACAGAAAGGGAGACAGAGGGATTGAGTACAAGTCCCGGGCCCCTGGGCACACTCAGTCTTGCCCACACAGGGGGGCAGCCGCACACATCGGTCCGGCTACAGCAGCTCCCCCTTCCCACCCATCCGTTCTGCATCTCCCCCTGTGATCACAGGATTGAACCACACCTGACTACACCCTTCCCCCACCCATTTCATTCAACGAAAGCCCTCCCCCACAGCCGAAAGATCCGAAACACCAGTGAAACGATGAGCCTCTGCAGGAGCATGGGGAAGTGGAGACAGGGGCCGCAAAAACAAACTGAAAAATTCGAGCCCCCTCTTTACCCCACCTGCCTGAAGAGCAGATGGCAGAATGTCCCTCCCAACCCACAGCCGGCTAGCAGGGTAGAGGTCCCATTGTGGGTCAAGGCTAAGGGTGTCAAAACAGGACTACTGCCCTCTCCTTGCCCTGCCACACGCGCTCGTTTAGATATTACAGATAAATTGGGTCTGGCCAGGAATGCAAGGAACGCTCACTCTGGGCTGTGGTAAACCTTAAAAAAAACCCAAAATGGGCGGGGATAGGGGAGGTGCATTTAAAGAGCTGGCTGAGCTGGAGAAACAACAGATTAAAAGGGCCAGTCCAGCTTGTGCTTCTTGGTGGATAAGAAGAAGCAGCTTTATAATATACACTTAAAAAGAAGAAACAAATTTGCCGAGTCTCCTCTCATTTTGCAAAAATCACACCGCTTGAGCCTCCCAGCTGTGAAAGGCTGAGAACTCACAACCTTCCCGCCCCACACTTTTATTGACGTCTTAGGGCATTCATGTAACAAACCTGCTTTATGTCTGCTTTGCTCTTTTTACATTCTTACACACACAATAATGTCTACACAATCAATCAGCGATGTGACAACGACAGCAAGTGTCGATGTACCTGAGCTAACTCAGATCTAGCTAGCTCCAGTAATAATAGCAGTGAAGCTGCAGCAGCATGGACTTCAACATGGGCTACTTGCTCAAAGACATACCTAGGGTCCCAAGTGGGCTTGTGAAGACCATGCTGTTGCGGCTAGATCAAAGCTAGCCCAGGTATGTCTATACCTGCTGCAGTCACACCTTTGACTGCAGCCGCATGGACACACCCAGTTCCAGGCTGTCTCTTACCTCAAATCTCTGCGAGTTCACTTTCTTCCCCTTCTTGTTCCAGGTGACCCGGGGCTTGGGATCCCCAGTTGCTTGGCATACAAAAGAAGCCACGCCTCCTGACACACCGATTTGGTCCACTGGTTTTTTAATGAATTCAGGGGGACCTTAAAAAACAAAAAACAAACAGTAGACAAGCCCTTATAAGTAGCAGTCGTAGTTAATAAAAATCCACCATTGCTTACAGGTATCTTCCTCTGAGCATCCTGAACCAAATGAAACCTCCCAGTACCGCTGGCAGGGGAGTTTCCATCAGCCCTGCTTTATATATGGGGGAACCGAAGCACAAAGAGATTAAGACCCGCCCCCCCACCCCCATCCTGCAATCAAATACTTGTCCTTATGCGGAGTTTTGTTGACTTCAAAGGGAGTCCACACAGATGCAAGAGACCAGCCACACGGATCCAACGGTGGGACCATGGGCGAAAGTCACTAGCAGAGCTGGGGAGTTACCACGGAGCCTGTCAAGCAGTAGTTTCCAAAGAGACACCTTCCTTGGGTCTCTCCTGCTCCTCCGTTTCCAAAGGGGGCACCTGTTTCTTTGTTCCATGGCTGCATTACTCTCTTTCTGGTGACTTAGGAGACAGAACTCAAATGTCCTGTGAAACTTTACACCAACCTGTTGGCGTATCTCTATATACAATGCTATAACTGGGGGGGGGGGGGGGGGGGGGGGGGGGGGGGGGGGAGGGACCAGAGCCCCTGGAATAGGGGACAAATGGAGGACACTGGCATGGGAGAGGGGGCACACAGAGGTGAATAAAGAGAATCTAGCTGGGCATGGGGGAAAAGGGAGGGAACAGAGGTTCACCCAGATCCCTTGGGCATGGGGGATGCTGCTATGGAGGGAATGGGGGGCACACAGAGACCTTTCCATAGAGAGAGAGAATGTAGGACAATGGTATGGAGAGGGAGGGGCACATGCGGCAGGAGGAATGGAGGGGGGACACACAGAGCCCCTGGCATCAGGGAGAGGGTGGGAGTGGGGTGAAGGGAGTCCGTGAAAAAGAGAGATATGGGAGGGTGGAGCTTGTGGGGCAATGGAGGGATGCAAGGAGCCCCGGGTGTGTGCAACATGCTTAGCCTACAGAAGCTAGGAAGTGTGTGACTCATTTTTGTGTGTGCGCACGCGTATGTGTATTTTTATACATACACACACACACACACACACACACACACATACACACACGTACGTATCCCCGCACATTGGAAAAGCGAGCTGACAATGTAGAGCAACAAACCAAATTCATCACCCCTCGAAACAATCAAGTTGTCAAAACCAAGCACACAGCCAGAGTTTGCGGACTGCTCCTGCAGCTTTCCCCCAAGAGACTCTGCAGGCTTTTAAACCTCAAACCAGGGGATCAGCGCAGCTCAGAGAGGAACCCAAAAGCCCCTCAAATGCCTCTCACATCGAGCTGCTCAGAGACGCAGGGACACCTGAAAAATTCACAGCTGTGGGCTGGGTTTTATCCAGCAGGGAGCCAGGGACCTGACACTCCGAGTGCAGCAACTCCTTCCCTAGCCAGTGCGTCCCCTCCCAGCCTGACAGCCTTCAAGAGCACCTCTGGAGGACGAGGGAGAGGGGAAGACTGGGCAAACATTACAAGCAAGGAAAGAGTCCAGGGGCTTCTGGCGGGAGGAGGACTAGACAAGGAGGAGTCTATCTAGAACAGTGGTTCTCAACCTACTCATCATTGTGGACCGCAGTGTTACCTGGGCCGCAGGTTGAAAACCACAGCACTCCCCAATACACCGCTATGCCCAGCCCAACCCCGGACCCAACTGTAGGAGGCCGGGTGGCAACCCCAACCCCGGATCCTGCTGTAGGTGGCCGGGCAGTAGCCCCGGCCCTGGACCCCACTGCCCTTTAGCACACAGCTGAGCCGCAGGTTGAGAACCACTGATCTAGAATCTCCCAAAGAGGCCTTCCTTCCATGTCCGTTCCAGCTCTAACCTGCTCTCCCAGCACAGTTTCCTCTAGTCTAGTTAGTTTAAAATTGACTGAAATATTTAAATCACAAGGCCACAGCTGTGTTCAAATAAAATCACTCAGATCATAAAGTCGCCGTCTGTTATTCTTGTGGAAGTAGACCACACGACTGTGAAATGTGCATATTTATATGTACATATTCAGGGTCTATAAAGCAAGATGCAGACAGCCTAGAAAAAGAAAAAGAAAGAGCGAGAGAGCGCTTCAGAAGAGGGTGAATGGGATCCCAGGAAAAGTCCCTGGTGAATTGCAGTGATCTAACATGAAGAGGAAGTGCCCTCTTCTCCTTCCCAGCTCCGTCTCCTTGCTGGGCAACTGGTATATAAATAAAAGTGTGTGTGACGGAATCAAGTGTTTGTTTCCATGATGGAGGTAAATACAATTTGTTGGAGCTACTTATGTACTGCTGAATGCTGTGTGCACAAGCATTAGATTTATAAATATCTAAATCTATATTTAGAGAGGTCACAGAGTTGCTTTTGCACTGTTACAGCTCAAGGTTGTCCGAAAGTACTGTTGG
Source organism: Macrochelys suwanniensis (assembly GCA_033296515.1). Classification (NCBI taxonomy): domain Eukaryota; kingdom Metazoa; phylum Chordata; order Testudines; family Chelydridae; genus Macrochelys; species Macrochelys suwanniensis. Next base: position 8,512,443 of record CM065799.1, read on the forward strand.
AAACTCCTGCATTCAAGAATTTGTCATTTGCTTGTAAAAATCTGCTCTGGGCTAAAACTTAAATGCACAGGCTCTGCCCAAGGCCTTCTCTCTCCCCCGTACCCCCTGCCTCCTGAGTGAAAATCTGAAAAGCCCACACAGGTCAACTTTTGAGCTGTACCAGTGCAGCTGAAAAGGTCACGGTCACCCAGGAATGGGGGGGAGGGATAGCTCAGTGGTTTGAGCATTGGCCTGCTAAACCCAGGGTTGTGAGTTCAATCCTTGAGGGGGCCATTTAGGGATCTGGGGCAAAAATTGGGGATTGGTCCTGCTTTGAGCAGGGGGTTGGACTAGATGACCTCCTAAGGTCCCTTCCAACCCTGATATTCTATGATTCTTAAAGACATCAAAGTTACACACTAGTCTTAGAATCAGATTCTTTACTAAAATTAAAAATCTAGCCTGTGGACTAATCGTCCATAATATCGACTATTATTTTAGAAGACAAGGTGATCTAGTTATTAGAGTAAACTACTAGGAGCTAGGACCCTCTGGTTCTACTTCTGGCTCTGGGAGGGGAGTATGATGTAATGGTTACAGCAAGAGATTGAGAACCTGGACTCCTAGGCTCTATTTCTGGCTCCATCATGGACTCATTGTATGCTCATGGGCAAATCACTTAATCTATGGCTCAATTACCCCCATCTGTAATCTGGGAACAATAGTTACCTGCCTTGCATGGTGGTTGTACTGCTAAATTGCATATAAAGCATTCCCTACAAATGGAAAGAAAATCAATTCAAGTGGAGTTATTGTTTCTAAAACTCTGGGTCCCTCAGCTTTAGCATCTGCCTCTAATCTCCTGCTAACAGCACCCACACTGATTCCCCCACTGGTCACAAAGGTGCCACCCACCCCAATCAAGCGCATGCAAGTGTTCTCCCCTTGTCATATGAAGTAGAAATGAGGCTGCTACAGAATTCCCATATGCTGCCCCAGAGAGTCACAGAATCCAGGGGCTTTGGTGCAGAATTCAGATCCAGCCTGCACCAGAATATGCAAGGGCTTGGTTAGAATCCCTGATATATTGTCTAAATGACTCTGGGAACCTTCATAACACACAGGTGCTATATGAAAGTAACAAGATATTAGTACAAGCAACCAGAGGGTCTGTGTATTTCTTCTGACATACCAGGACTGTAGTTTCTTGATTTTTTTTTTTTTTTTGGTCATCATCCTGAGACACTCATTTTTCCAGACATCACTGTTACATTCGAGGAGGTTATATACCATTTCACCAATCCTCCCAGGTGATCACAGATGAGTGGATGGAAACACAAAAGCTGTTCCCTCACTGACCTGGTCCTGGAAAGCCACAGTGAATCTTACCCACAGCCTGATGCTCCTTGGGAGCAGGGCACGAGGGATTTTATTTTTTCCTCCGTTTGCTGATTTAAAAACCACAGCTCTTTCTGGGAGAGCCTGAATCAAACAGGAGGGGAAGATGCTTGGATTCAAAGAACCTTCCTATTAGGAAAGGCTGCCTGTGGGGTTAGTTGCCCAAGAGATGAGGCTGCAAAGACGCCCGCTGTGCACCTGTGATTTTGTTTTTGCACTGCTTAATGGAAGGCCCATCAACCTAAGCAGAATCTTCCATGCCAATGAGGGCCCACCCACCTCCTACTCACTTCCCGAAAGGAACAGCCAGGGGCAACCGACACACTGGATGCCGACAGCAGACAGCAACAAAACCTCTCTTTCCTGCTCGGATTGCGTTCAGGAGGAGGCAAGCAGCTTGCCTCCTCCCCCTCTTTTGGAGCAGGGTGCCATCCCTCTGACCCTGTCCCCACCCCTGCCCCCAAGCATGTTCTGTTCTTACCTCTCAATTCAGGATCGCGGCCTTGGCCAACACCAGCCCGGTGCCTGGCAAGGACATTCTTCCCATCACCAGCATGGTGAGACTCTGTCTGGCATGACCTGCTCTAGCACCTGGTAAGTGGGTTCTTCAGGCTCCTGCTGAGAAAGGAGCCGACCCACGTTCAGCATCACCATTTCTGAGCCTGCGCTGGGGCCTTTAGGAAGAAACTCCCAGGCACACGTGGGTTTAGGGGACACCTCACTGGAGAGGCATGACAAGAGGTCACTTCTGGTGGCCTGAGAGAGTTAAATGACTCTCGATGGTGGACGCACCACCCACTTCTCTCTCCTTGCCCAGTTCTTCCACGAGGAACCTTAAAGGAAAAGCTCTTCGCTCACCTTTTGCAAAGCCGTTGCAAGAACAAGCCACCTCCTTACGACACATGCAAGCTAAGCGGGTCTGAGGAACTCTGCAGCAAAGAGGAACTGGGGGGAGGCTATCCAATCCTGTAAATCCGAATTCCCCACGGGAGGTGCTGCCATGGGGCACAGGAAGTGATGAACAAGGGAAGAGGACAGGCCAGGGTATGCTTGTCTGAAACATCAGAAACTGAAGAAAGAGCGAGAGAGATTGAAAACTCAGAGGTGGTTTAATAAGGCAGGCGGGATTAACATATCTGAACTGACAGCTGAAGGAACAGAATTCAGTTGCTAAATCACTCCACCAAATGTTGCCTTCCTCTTTCCTGTCAAAGCCGGTCCGCAGATGGACACAGCAGCCCTGCAGCTGGGATCTTCAAGGGGTAAAGAGGACAAGAGAAATATTTAGCCCAAGAGTGCAGAGTCTTTGTTTATAAATATAACGATGCAGCACTTGCTTCCTCCACATGGTCTCACCAACATACTCCAGTCGTGAGCTGTTTGTACACGCATCCATGATTGAGAGGGAAGTTGGGTCGCCTCCACTCTGCTGAGGCAGCAAACAAAAGTGCCAGCCTGCGATGAGGGTTTTTGGGGATGTCGGCATCTACCCTGCTCGCTCAGAATTGGATGGGAACCACCAACTCTGTTCATAAAGGTCACCAAACAAACAGCCTTCAGTCAATACCAGCATAGGCTGGATCTGAACCAGTGACCTAGAGCTGAAAAGCCTTAAGTTACACACCTCGTACCGATTGTTGTAGACAGCGCTATGTTGTCAGGAGAGCTTCAATGGGAGAGCTTTTCAATGGGAGAAGCTCTTCAACAGGAGAGCTTCCACATAGCTGCTGCCTGTCGTGGAGGTGGATTAACTGTGCTGACGGGAGATGCTCTCCCATCGGCGGAGTAGCATCTTCACTAAAATGCTACCGTAGCATAGCTTTTTAAATGTAGACCTGCGCCTCAGGTTAGACTCATTCTCTAAGAAAATCATGCCAACCTTTCAGATCAATTCTTTGAGATACTCCTGCTGACCTAGGTGAAAACTCCCTTGGTGCTGGATTATTTAGGAAGACGACAGTTTGGAAGACGTATAGAGGGGTCAGGAGATAGAGAGAGAGAGAGAGAACGCCATTGTTTTCTCTCTCCTTTCTATGCTACGCTACCAACATTTCCCACCCTCCAGATCAGAACCTGCCCTGTGCTGAGGATGTCTGACAGCCCCACTCCCCGTGGAAACAGGACTGGCCAGAAGCTGAGGAGGCCAAGCTTTAAGGGGACCCATATCTTCTTGCAACTGCCCTCTCAATGGAGAATGGAGGGGAAAGAAACAAGTCTGCACCCCACCACCACCTCTTCTATGGCCAAAGGGCAGGAGGGAGAGGAAACTCATGGCCTGATTTTATCCCCACGCTGGAGCACACTATGCCCCCAAACCATTATGGATGCCTTGTATGGAGAACCCTCTTTAAGGGGACATGGGACTTGATGCTCTTTTCTGATAGTCACCCATCCCCCTTTCCTTCTCCTGGCAGACAAGAGTCCACTCCACCCACTCAGCCCCGGGTGCTGTCTGAGAATTGTCTCGAGGGCAGAGCCCAGGGAAAAGGCTGGAGCGGTCAGGAAAACAGAAGCAAAAGGAAGGTCTGGACTGCTCCGTCGCTATAGTAACCGGCCCACGTCTCTTCTCTTTACACAGGGCCTGGCTTATTTCCTCTCCTCCTCAGGTGCAAAGCCGGGGGGAGTGCGAATCTTTCTAGCGCCGCAGAGGGGAGGACGGTGCCTCACCCTGCTGCCAGCTCCCCGCTCCTGGGGAAAACCCCTGACGGCATCAAGGGCTGCCCACAGAGAGACCACAGCAGCACCACCAGCTTGAAGGCAGATTCTCTGGGCAGGCCCCTTGGCTAGCAAACTCACTCCCCACATGCTGCTCCACCTTTCACCCTTACCCAGCTCCTTGGGGTGCCTTCCCTTCTGGCTCACTGCCCTGGCACTGGGCTGGCGAGGAGAGGCAAAGAGCAGCTGGGGAAGAGAGGAAGGGGGTAGTGCAGCCAACTATGCTAAGATGGTTACCAGCAGGGAGATCTGGCCATGCTCCGTCTGGGCCTAACAAGGGACTTTTCAAAACACCCATCTCCGTGTTGTGGCTGTTTCCTGTCCCCACGGTTTTCTTATCTCTCCCCTAGCCCTGAGGTGAGGTGGGCAGCTCGGGCTGACTGTAGGCTGGAAAATTCATCTTTGCATCAAGAGCGTCAGCTCCCTCCCTGCCCCTCCGCCTCCAGGAAAGTGCCACAACAATGGACAACAAGTCAAGACAAACAATTTATTCTTTCAGCCGGCCCGGGGGCAGAGACCAACATGAGCCTGGCTGAAAGCAGGAAAAAAAAAAAAAAAAAAATCAATGGAGACAAAAGAAAGCCAGTTACAAAATGTGTATTTTAAAAGGTTTTCCTTCCACTTTCCAGGGCCCCCGGTCTCTGCAGTCAGCATTGTGATATAGGCCTACGCTCCAATCATGCTGACCCAAGGAGCCTGCATGTGGGGACACCAGATTTCAACTCCTACCCATGCTGGTGAAAGAACACTCAATTAATCCCCCAGCATGAAGAACAGGGAGAGAGAGAAACACTAGACTGTGCCGGAGACAGCCCAGGAAGAAAGCAAGAGCATAGGAAGGAACAAACATGCAGCCCGAGCAGCTAAGGCATAGCCAATTTATCAAAACAGTCTCCCCTCCATTGAGATCCTTAAAATAACTTGGGGTGGCCCTCACAGACCCCGCTTCTCTGGACATTTTGCAATGGGTCAGCTGTGCCAGCCAACAGATAACCATTTGGATATTTCATCCTCCATATTCTTGAATCGGTTGCCATACGAAGTCCATGTCTCCACGAGAAAAATGGGTGAAGGTGAGGTTGGGGTGTGTTAGCAAACTCCTATCTTCTTCCTACTGTGGAGACATTGAGCGGGTCAGGGTGTACACTGGACTTTGCCTTAGTGCACCCCAGCCTGCTCCAGGGGGGTAAAAGGTGCTCGAACGCTAGGGAAAAGGATGTAGAAGTCCGGTTTTGTGGGTAAGGCACTGGACAGAGACTTGGGAAACCTGGATTCATTTCCTGGCTCTGTCACAGTCTCCCTTTCTCTCTCTCTGTGCTTCAGTTCCCAACTGTAAAATGGAATTAATAATCCTTCATTTCTGCCTTGCCTGTTAGACTCTAAGTTCTTTGAGGCAGGGACTCTCTCTCCCAATGAGTCGGCACCGTACCCAGCACAAGGGGGTCCCGATCTTGGCTAGGCCCTCACGCACACTCACGATGCAAAGAATAACGAATAATAGTCAACTGCAATCACTAGAGCCAGCAATGCAGGGACTCTCCCCAAGGTCAAACAACTTCACGAAAACAGAAGGAAGTTCTGGCATCTCCCACCATGCCCTGTAATTCTAACGGGAGCCTCTCCCTTGACAAGCTGGTACTCTCTCACTGCAAGTGTGATAAGGAAGGAGCCAGGCTGAACCAGGAAGTTCACTCCAGACAGCAGGAGGAGTAAAAACATGCTCCTTTCTTTTTGGGCTGAAACCTTCTGCTGATTTAGTGAAACTCTCTCTCCATTTTCACAGCTGCCAACAGTTTTATGATTAGAAAAGGAGCTTTGCCCCCCCCAGTAACTAGATCGCCGTGCGGCAGCTTTAATCTCCACTTTTAACATGTCTCTCTGAGTTTGTGATCCAGGTGCCACTAAATATTGCATGGATGTTTGCTGACTTAGGCAATGGTACCCACACCCACAGCCTGTTTTGGGTGTGTGTGCGCTAGATACATACACCCAGGGCTTGAGGGAGAAAGGGAAGAGAGAGAGCTGAAGTGCTAGGGTAGAGAGACAGGGAGGGTAACGGATGGTGGGAGTGGAAGAGAGAAGATAACTATATGGGAAGGTAGACAGGAGTTAGGTAAAAACAAAGAGAGAAAGGAGAGCTAGAGAGGTAAAGAAAAACAGGGGGCTAGTGGGGGAGAGACCAACAGGGAAAATTTAAAGGGACCAGGTAAGGGAACTGAATAGGGACAGCAGGGGAAGAGCAGAGAAAGAGAGCAGACAAAGGAGGGAAGCTAAGGAGAGGTTAACACAGGAGAGAGGAGAAGATTTAAGACAGATGGAGAGTGGGGGAAAAGAGAGAATGTGACGTTCGAAAGGGAGACTGTTCAAAGCACCAGCGTAAGGGAGCGGAGGCTGGGGTGGAGACAAGAAAGCTGTATCCATAATTTACATTTCTCTACATGAGAGAAATGAGAACCGCAGACTGGAGCAAGACTGGAGCAGGGGGGTGTCTCTATGGAGATGCTCAATGAGACTGAAAATACCCCTCAGAGAGCTCCTGCTGAGACTTGTGTTGCCTTGAAATCCACAGTTTTACTGACAGATCCTTTATTTTTTCAGGTCTGCTTCTCGGTGCCTCGCAAATAAAATTAAAATGAGAGCTCTCTGACAGAACAAACAAACAGGGAGTGAATTATATTCCATTTCCCCGTCAATACCTTCTCCCCAACCTAGTCGTCTTATCATCATAAAAAGTCCATTAGCAGTAATTGGGGAAGCAGCAGGATGCGGGGCCGCTATGTGAAACACAAGCAGGCTTGCTCACCAACTGGCCTTTTCTGGGAAGGCAGACAGGATAATTATAGTCTGCAGGCAGAGATTTCCTCTGACTGCCAGTGCTTCTTGGCTCCTTTCAGGGAGAGGGGACTGGCAGGGCTGGTGGGGGGAGAGAGAGAGAGAGCAGAGACATTTTGTTAGAGGTAACATCTTTCCCTTGCTATCCACTGGCACTGGCCCAACAAGCCCGAGCAGCTGTTCCGCTTGCCCTTAGCCCAGCCCTCCTGGGCCGGTTAATTACTTTGGCTCACGCAGCCTCTGGCCTGTCCTTCCACAGGGAAATGTGTCATTTGACGGGCTCCCTTCTCTCCCCCACCCGCCTCCGTCTCCCACAGGTTTCCACAGATGACGACACAGCAGCGGGTCAGAGGAAGGGGGTTTTGCCCCCATACACAGCGCACGAGAGGAAGGAGGAAAAGACAGGCTGGTCAAATGTTTCTTGCCCCACCATGCCACGTGCTAGCCATTGCTGAGTCACCACAGGATCTGGCTACTGTCAGCCATGTCCATCCTCCCTCCTGTGCTGTTCGCCCTGACCCCTCATAGCAGGACAGGCATTGCAGCACTTTAACTTTTTTCATGAGTTTACCTAGTGCACTTTCAGGGGCTCTAATACATATATTGCCACTGGGATGATCTTTGTAAGGCACTCAGACCTGAAACTTCAGAAGTGGAAAGATGGGCCCATGGTTAAAGCACTGGACTGAGGACTCAGGAAAACTGGGTTCAGTTCCTTGCTCTGCCCCAGACTTTGAGTAAGTCTGTACCTCAGTTTACCCATCTGCAAAATGGGGACAAAAATCCTTCCTTGTTGCCTATTTAGAGAGCAAGCTTTTGGGAATAGAGGCCATTGTACAGCACCTAGCACAGTGGGACTCCAGTCTCAGTCACAGCTTCTCTGTACTGCTGCCATGAAAATATTGCTACTGGTAAGGTATAAAAAGACAGATTGGATACATCTTTGGGCCTGGAAAGAGTTCAAACTTCTTCTGAAACACCAAGAATCAGGCACCGACAGAGGCAGCATCCCAGCCTTGGGGAGCTGATGCTCAGATCCAGTACGGCCACTGGGCCTACGGACAATTATTTAGGTGGCATGGCTGGACTCACAGGGATACAATTTTCATAGTGACAAACACTCAGCATCTGTATAGCACTTTATATCCATAGATCTCAGGGGGCTTAGCAGGGCAGGAGATGTACAGTTATCCCGTGCTACAGCCAGGAAAGATCATGCCCAGAAAGGGGACTGGCCCAAGGTCACACAGCAGGTCGGTAAGGAAAGCCTGATGCTCCGCTCATGTCAGTGCCAATCCAGTGTCACTCTCTTTTATGCAGGTGTAAAACTGGTGTGAGGGGAAAATAGGTCCTACGTCTCCAGCCGTGGTCCTCTACTCACCTGGACCACACTGCCTCCCCTTGTCCTCCCTCTCTAACAAAACAAGATCCCTTCCAGCAGGTCACCTTACAATCTAAATGGACAACACAGATTGGACCCAAATACACTAGGTTAGCCAGGGAAAACGGGCTCGTGACAGCATTTTTAACGACACGGGTTAATGCTGATGGGAATGTAATTTAAGGGTGCGACGGAGGTGGGGATGAGAAGAGGGGGAGTTCCAGGCATAGGGGGCAGCGTGGAAGAAAGCACCCATGGTTAAGGAGGAGGAGGAGGAGAGGGACAAGATTAATATGGAGCAAATGGGGAGAAGCATTGTCTAGCGGGTAGAGCAACGGTTGTCCGATGACCTGGGTTCTAGTCTAGACTAGCCAGGTGACCTGGGCTAAGTCACTTCCCCTCGCTGTATCTAAGAGTTTCCTCTCCTACCCTCTGTTTTGTCTATTTTGATTGAGAGCCTTTCGGGGACCTGGACCGCCTCTTCCCTAGGCTCATGTACAGAGACTAGCACACTGGAGTCCCAGCCTTGGCTGGGGCCGCTATATGCTACAGTAAATACAAATAAATAAAGCTATGAGAGCAAAGGAGTCGGTGCTGAAGAAGGCAGCTCTCCGGGCAGGAGCCTCGCTCCGCTCTTGAGGAAATTTGGAGACAGGCAGCCAGGAAGCACCTTCTGGTGCCCAGCAGTCGAAGCGGATAAGCAATGCTGTCATGTAAGATGGCAGCCCTGGAGCCAAGTGCTGAAGGGCTGGAGCGCATGGGAGCACATGCTGCCGGAGCGGCATGGCACCCCAGGGCCCCATGGGCGTGCAAGCGCTTTCAATCAGCTGTAACAACATCACATCCGATATTTGTCCGCCAGCCCGGTAACAAGGCGTAACGAGCCAGAGCAGAGGGACAGCTAGGCACCAGAGGATCTATCTGGCCCTCTAATGAGGCCTCCTTGTCCATCACCGTCACAACGACTCTCGTGGTCCGTTTGCAATTGAAACCAACCGGCTTATGGATTTCAGTGGAGGCTTTAAGGCGGGAGGCTCTCCTCCCCCATCCCTACCCTAGCTTCCTCAAGGGCCAACTTGTTCAAACAGCCTCCACTTAGCCTTGGCTGCCTAGAAAGGTTCAATCTGCCCACAAGCCAGGGAAGATGCGATCAGAAAGGACCTAGCCCTTTGGTCAGCATCCGCTTCTCTGTTTGAGTCATTAAAAGAACTCGAGTCTACACAAGACACCAGAGCACAAAAACCATCTCCCGTGGGACAAGCCTGAAAGCTTAACAAGAGAGGATTCCAGACCTCCCCATAGGGTCCATGCCACCCTAATATAGCCCAGCAGAAGTCCCGAGCACTGGAAAGTGACAGTGTAGTTAGCTTTGACGGTGCTACCAGATTCCACCCCTTCTCGTCCTTCCACACAGGAAACACAGTGTTGAAAGAATACGACCAGACAGGCCCATTTTGATCAGTCACTTAATGATAACATGCTCATTTTTTTAAAATGTAGAAGCAGGGTGGAGATGGGGAAGAGGAGGTTCTCTCATTGCAGGGCAGGTTTCCTGGCTGCCTTCCACTCCCCGCCCATCCCTTCCCGAAGCGGCTGCATCACAGTGGTAGGCGAATGATCCCAATTAGATTAGATGGATAAGTGTGTCTGGGGACCCTCTGGGATGAAAGAGACACTGGATAAATGCAAGATTATTTCTTATAACTCTATTCTTTCACTCCTGTAAATAAAGCTATCTGAGCTCTCCCAGGAAAAGGGTCTCCATTCTCTTATTTCCAATTCCCTCCCACACAGCCCTACAGTTCCAACACACCTGCGTGCCTGCTACATCCCCACAAAACTAAGCAGCATTTCTTCGGTTGCAGACAGGCAAGAAATTTCACCACCACCCCTCACTACCCAGGGAGAAAGCCAGGGATAAGGCATAGGATCCTGGGTCTGCTCCCAAGTCTGCTGCGTCACTGCCGTATCACCTCAGACAAGTGACTTAGGTTTTCCACTGATTTTTGAGGCACCTCCATTTTAGATACCCAAACTTTGAGACAACCGATCTGGATGGTCTTTAGTCAGTTTCAACCGGAGTTGTGGGAGCAGCTCCATATGCATGACAATCTGGCCTAAGCCGCTTCTGGCTGGGAACACAAATATGGAAACACCCGGAGCCGGTGAGCGCTTTAAGAAGGCGGGCCTGTGATGGAGCGTTCACCCCACACACGCCAGGGAAGGGTTAATATGGGCCTGCGAGGTCAATTAAGCTGGCTGATCATGCGTGGAGGCTGGACAGGCCTAATCCAAAGCAAAGCCCAGCTGGGGAAGAGCAGGGCTTGTGCCCAGCAGGAAGAGGAGACAGGCTACTCCAGCGGCCTGAATGGAAGCGGGGCCCCTGAGGAGCTGTTGCCTGTTTGAACCTCTGAGTGAGGGGAGGAATGTGCCAGCCCCTGGGCTGTGAGCTCGATCAAGGCCCAGGAGCACGTGATTAGACAGGAGGGCGGACTAAAGCAGCAGCGTGGCTGAATGCTCTCGAGGTGTTCAGGCCCAGTGGGGCCAGTGAATTGCGCCAGGCTGCTGGCTGAGCCCAGTCAGGCTGAAGGTTTGGTTTCATTTACATTTGTTTTGGGCTTTGCCCAAAAGAGGCAGGACTCTGCAAAGGGATCGGCAAGAGGGCCAGGACACCCCCTAAGGCCAGAGTCAGCCAAGAGACTGTGGCAGCTTGGACAACAGAAGCATTCTTCTGCCAACCTTGCTGTGTCTACACCTGGGATTGGGTTGGCATAGCTACAGCCCTCCGGGGTGGGAATTTTCCCATCCCCGAGAGCCGTAGCTAGGGCGACCTAAATGCTGAGTGTAGACCAGGCCTATCTCCCACCCCCAATCCTCTGGCATTCAGACTTTTACTACCCGCTTGTGCACAATGCAGGAAACGGCAGAATCCAGATAACAGCACTGGCAAGGAGACGGGAAATAGTAAGTCAGTCTCGGGACAACTACAGGCTCAATGCAGCATTCAGGTCCAATGGTTAAGTCCATGCTAAACATAAGAGAGAAAAACTAGTGGACTTTCTCCTGATCAAGCAACCTAATGCAGAGGAGAAAACCTTCGCCATGCATGTTCAGGCTCACTTTCCTGTCAAGTCACAACACGGAGGAAACCGATGTACTGTTTCTCAATACAGAGAGAAGCAGCACCAAATTAGCCCAGAACTCCTGTCCTCCCCCGGGTGGAGATGGGGAAGAGGAGGTTCTCTCATTGCAGGGCAGGTTTCCATAAAGGATCTAAACCTGCCAAGAGCCAGAGGCTCCATGTCCTGGTGGAGGGTTAATAACGCCTCTCCAGAGATCTGGGGTAAAGTGTGTCTTTCATTCAGCTGAAGAAGTGGATACTGGAATTAGAGAGTCATGTATCTGATGCTGTGAGGTACCGACCATCCTCAGCTCCCACTCTGGTACCTTCAACTCTCATTGACCTGACACCTCACAGTTTGGGACTCACTGGCTGATAGGTGGAAAACCGTAACAACAGGACAATACGTCCCCTTAAAAAAATTCCAGGCAGACCTATCATAAGAACATAAGAATGGCCATACTGGGTCAGACCAAAGGTCTATCCAGCCCAGTATTCTGTCCACCAACAGTGGGCAATGCCAGGTGCCCCAGAGTGAGTGGAACTAACAGGTAATGATCAAGTGATCTCTCTCCTGCCATCCATCACCCGCCCCCTGACAACCAGAGGCTAAGGACACCATTCCTTACCCATCCTGGTTAATAGCCATTAATGTACTTCATCTCCATGAATTTATCCAGTGCTCTTTTAAACCCTGTTATAGTCCTAGCCTTCACAGCCTCCTCAGGCAAGGATTTCCACAGGTTGACTATCAAAGGCCAGGCTGAGTATTTGGATGTGTCCCCACTCTTAACCGAAAGCAAAGACTAATTTGTAAATAAAGTTATAAATTAGAAGGGGGGCAGGAGGGAAGACAGTCAAATTCATTTGATTTTCTTGATTAAAAACGCCAACCACATTTCACAACCCCTCCAAGCCTCCCCACTTCAGAGGTTGTAAGAGGGTGGGGGTGGGAAGCCGCTTTCATTAATTATGCAGAAAATGCAAAAACGATCAGCATCCTCTGGATGAGTTTAAAACGAGGAGAAAACCCTTTCAGAATGGGGAGAAATTACTCCCCAAGGCAGCTGAAATTTCTCTTGCAACTTCAAAGGACAATAAATTATTCAAATCGCTCACACCATTCCTCTCTTGCGCTCTCTCCCCCCTTCTTGATTTTATGCTCCTGAATCAATTAAAGGTTTGGAGGACTTTGGAGAAACTTTCTAGAACGATAAACTAGTTTTTTTGGGGGGGAGGGGTTGGTTTGGTTTAAATATAAGCTTTTCTTTTCCCCTTGGCCCCTGAAAGAAAATGTCAGAGCTGGCACCTGCCTCAACCCTGCTCATCGAATCTCTGACGCTTTCTCATCAATAACAGCAGGAGGAGTCATGCTAAACTCCACTTGGGAAGAGATCAACCCATATTCTCCATCCCAACCATCCAAATAATTCATTGCAGCGTCACCTTTTGCAGGAATACCTGCAACGCTCTCTAACAACGCCCCGTGGCACTTTCTCCCGGGAAGAGGACGACATAGATTAGCTGCGATCTTCGCTCCAGCCCTGGAGCACCCACGGAGTCACTGCCTATGAGGCCTTGCAGTCTAAGAGTTTGCAGTCTACACTTACAAGACAAACATTGGGAGGAGAAAAAGAAACACAGGGAGATTAAATGACTTGCCTGAGGACACAGAGCAGGTCGGTGGCAGAGCTCCTCACTCCCACCCCAGTGCCCTATCCATCAGCCCACGTAGCCTCCCCACGGGGATTGTTCCACCATTCCCCGCGGCACCTCCACCTGGCAGAGGCGAAGAGTACCGCTCCCACTTCATTACATGCTGGGAGAGTTTAACCAGCACTTCAATTTGTAATGAAAGAGCTGCCGGGGCTCCAGCCATTTTTTTTTTTTAAACTTCATTTACTGACGTGGCGAGCCCAGAGGTGCCAAGCCTATGAGCTGCCAAGCCCAGAGGTGCCAGGGCTCAGCCCTAGCACGAATTAAGCACTCAGTCTAACAATGCTATCGCGTGGCTCAGAATTTGGAGCCAGCGCATCACTCAGATGACGGACTTTGCAGTCAGTTGGGGTTTTTTTAATCTGTGCCTGTTTCCAGATGTGAACAATCTACCAGATGTGAACAATCTAATCTAAACAGTTCAAGGCAGCGGTCCATGCAAAGAAGATAGGATGGCTTCCTCCGGGGCGGGAACTGGGACACTGTTACCCAGGGATGCACTGATTAGAGTCAGGGTGGGGGGTCTTGCCCAGCGGGTACAGCAAATAGAAATGGCCTGTAACACAGGAAATCAGAAGTGCAGAGCGCTCTGGTCTGGGCAGATGCATCAGGGAATGCATTTCATGCTCCTTTAGCAGGACAAGAGATACCAAATCAGGGCTGGTCCGGTGGCCCTGCGTGATGCCTGGCTTCGGCTTCTAGGGGCTGACTCTTGTGCTCCCCCGGCCAGCAAGGGGCTGAGACGCCCTTGCAGATACTCGGCAGTGACCTCTCCCATCCATATTGGGTTGGCCTCCAAAGGAGGGCCTATTCAGCCAGAAGAAAAATAGATTTCTCACAACTCCAGCCAACGCATGCAGGATCTTGCTGGGAGAAAGGTCCACCAAAAGCAAGGCGTAAAGGGAAACGAATGGCTTACGGGTGAATGAGACAACATGACATGGAGTAAGAGCCCCAGTTTTGTCATGTGCATATGGCGAAGACGTGGGTCTAGACACCCACATATGCTTACATAATGTGTTGCACGAGGGCTGCAACAGAGGCAATAAGTAACATGCACCTCATTTCAATATGACCCACTGGCCGACCCAGACTCTGGAATCCAGCAAATGGCTTCTCCTTTCCAACTCTACAATCAAAAGTCAAAAAACTTTAGAGCTGGTACATTCAACCTCCATCCTTTTCAGGGCCTTGGTACAGGACACAGGAAGGCAGCTCCATAGACATGACTTGGCCACAGCTCCACTGTCTCCAAACGTCCAAGCCAGACAAGAGCAGATGTCCCCCCGGGGGGAGGAGTGGAGCATTTCTCACATAGGGGTTGTCTTGGAAAACTCCAAACCCCAACTGGGACGATCCCTAAAGCAGTGAGAAGGAGACATCCAGCCAGGTAGCCGCCATGAGATAAAGTGCATGGCTAGGATCAGGCAATTCTGGGCCACATCACTCCAAAGCCAGAAGTAGGAAGTGGAGGTGCCAGAAGCAATCTGTGTCTTTATAAGGAGCAACTTTCAGACCAGGTCCTTGGCGCTGTGAGGCAGAGGCTGGAGTCTTCTCAGCAAGTCACAAGAGGCAAGTTAAGGAAATCAGGGCACGCAAGTTTTTAAGGGTTCAGTACCCTACAGTCCATCTAAAATTCTAATCCAGAGATACGGGCACTTATCCAGCCAAAAAGCTGCTTTAGAGGACATGGTCTCCAGAGTCAAGTTTCATAAGGCTGGGTCAGCCCTTGCATGGGGAACCACGAGGAAAACCCAGGTTGAGGCAGTAAATTTAATATATGGAGATATGCCTATCTCATAGAACTGGAAGGACCTTGAAAGGTCATCAAGTCCAGTCCGCTGCCTTCACTAGCAGGACCAAGTACTGTCCCCTGACAGATTTTTGCCCCAAATCCCTAAATGGCCCCCTCAAGGATTGAGCTCACAACCCTGGGTTTAGCAGGCCAATGTTCAAACCACTGAGCTATCCCTCCCCCCTAAATGGTACAAGTGACTCAGTGGTGGAGTCGAGGGTGCTTTCCTCTGAGTCAGTATGGATTCCAAAGCAGCACTAGGGGGCGCTGTGTTGCTGGGAGAGGTGTTGATGACTAAGTAGGGGTCATCCCACCCACCTCCCCCAAGTCTGTGCTGTACATAATGCCCCAGAACCAGACTAGGAGGTGCTGTTTTAAGAACAAGCGGAGCTGTTGGTCATTACAAAAATCCACGGCACTTTTTCCATATATTCCTGCCAGGGTCCTGGTCAAGCTGCAATTTAAATCATTCCATTCTTCATGCCTAAAAAAAAAAAGGGCTAAGAGGTTTATGTTAAACTTCAAGTAGACTATTAGGACAGGAGGAGTTCAGTAGGATTTGTCGATGTTTTTATCATGCCTGTGCCTAGATCATTGGCCGGATGCACTTAAAAATAAATAAAATATTCCCCTGGTAGTTTCAATGAGGTAAGTGATTCTTCTGAGCATGATCGCTGGGCTTCAGCTCAGAAGCGGCTGTAATTTCCATGGCAGATAAATAAATTCCTGTGTATAAGTCTGCAGAGTCAACAGTCTAGTTTGTAAAGCCCCTCAGGAGCCTTTTGGATGAAAGGCAAAAGCAGCGGCACGGGACCATCCCGTCTGCTGAGTGGGCTTTTTCCGAAGCACCTAAATGATTTCGAAGCGCAAGAAAAACCCAGGAGCCCTAACTCTCAGATGCCCCCATCCTCCCTCCAGCCACCATTTTCTCCCAGTTGTCAATCCCACCCTGGAGATCTGGATTATTCCTAGTGATCCAACTACACCCCAAAGCAAGAACCTTTGGTAGGAGGCCGGTTGTTTCAATGGTGGACTCCTCGCTCCCGCAGAAACCCAAAGGAGGGTGTCTCATGCCCCCTGGCTGTGGCAATCCCAATGTGCACTAATCTGGCAGGTGGCTGCAGCTCCCTGGGTGTGGGTGATGCTCTTTCCCCGCCGTGGAGGCTTTCCAAAGATGATTTGTTTCGTCTCTTGTTCTGATTGAAAATTCGCATTTCCTATTTGATTTAAATAATAAATAATAATAATAGAAAAACCAAGTGACATCATTCGATCCGTGCAGACAAGTTTTAATTTAATCAGGCACTTAAGCAGGGTGACACACAGGCTTAATTTGGCATCCTTGAGTGGGAAGGTGTCTGGTCCACAGCCCTTGGCAACGGCAGACTGGAGAGCAGCTGAGAGACAAGACAGGGAGGGGGCGCAGAAGGAACAAGGGTGTCTCCCCCCTACGGAGGAGCATGGCAGCCAGTAAAGTAAGCTGGTGTGAGGGGAGCACAGCTCCCCGCTCCGCTGTGCTAGAAGCAGATGGGAGCTCCCCTCCTCGGCCTGGGTAAGCAGCATGCTGCTGGCAGAGGGCATGAGGAGCGGCTGCAGACAGACACTCCCCCAGTTAGCAATCCAACCACTATCGTCCCCCATGCATGCTCCCTGGTGGGCATCCCTCTCGCAAGATCTGCTGCTCGCTCAACACGCACCAGGGAGAGATGCAGGCCATGGCTCTCCAGGTCAGCCTCTCGATTTCTGCAGGAGGATCCCGTACGCAGGACTTTACGCTCGCAGGACGCAAACACACCCAGGAGCCCTTTTGGGGCCGACGTAGATTCCATCACATCACAGCGTCAGTGCGTTGTCATGAGTTGCTCCCAGGGGGGCGCATATTTGAAGAGAGGGCGGCCATCTTCCAACACATCTTCTGCTCCCTCAGAAAGAGAGCGGGGGGCCATCTTAAAAGGTCCATCGAGGCCCTAGATGGAGAGCATCACCTCCTTCCCGGTTTCACTACAACTGCCATCTTGGCCAACCCCAAGGACTGAACCAAAGACCTCCAGAGCTAAAAGCACGAGCTGCTACAGCTTAAGCTAAAGAGCCAGCTTCTGGAGTGGCAACCGTCACCGATCCACATCCTCTGTGGACTGGGCACAAAAGGAGATGTACGGACACACGCTGACCAGTAGGTTACACTAACACAGTGCGTACAGAGTCTAGCTGTAACACTGAGCTGGACAGGCATATTCCCCACCCGCCCACCACCACGTCATCTCCTAGGGTACGTCGACACAGCAAGCAGGGCTCCACAGCGGTGAGTCTCGGAGCCCGGACTCTGCCACGGCACTGATAATAGCTGTGTAGATGTTCGGGCTCTGAAGACTCAGGAGGAGGGGAGCTCCAGCCTGAGCCCAAATAACTACACAGCTGTTTTTAGCACCGTAGCATGAGTCCTGCAAGCCCCATGCTGTAGACCCAGACTCGCTGCCACAGCGTCCTGCTTCCCATGTCAACGTACCAGATGTACCTAGACTAGACTCCTAGGTGTGCAAGACGTACTCCCTGTAAAAGAGTGCCCTGATCACAGATGTGCCCCCAAGGGCTGGGATTAGGGTGACCAGATGTCCCGATTTTATAGGGACAGTCCCGATATTTGGGGCTTTTTCTTATATAGGCTCCTATTACCCCACACCCTCTGTCCTGATTTTTCACCCTAGCTATCTGGTCACCCTAGCTGGGATTGGCATAGCACCTTGTTCATGACCTAGGCTGCCCGGGCCCTCTCTCTTCTTGTGACGTGGCCTTTCAGACGGGTCCCTTTAAATCGTCCCCCTTTCTGGTGTATCAAAGTCCCACCAATTAACAGTCCAGTAACATCTTCAGGTCCCTTTGTTCTCCCGTCTCCCCTCAAGGCTCTCTGCCATCCCTGTCCCCTTTCTGGACTCGTGTCACCTGGCTAGTGGCTGGCAGGGGAACCCAGGTTCTCTCCCTACACCAAGTTCTGGCCCAGGGATCCTATAACCAGGAACCAAGATCTGCTCAGTCCATCTCCTTGCTGCTGCTTCACTGGGCTTCTCCCTACCCAGCCTTTCTTAGGCCTCTCTAAGGCAGGGCTAGGATTCGTAGGGCTCTCCTCTAGAATCTCCCAATCAATTCCAGCATATACGTACAAACTTCAGTACCCTCCTGGGGCTCTTTCCACTCTCTGTTCCCAGAGACTGACTGCGGAGTCCCTGACTCCAGTCCTGTCACAACCAGCGACAGACTTCCTCTCTTCATAGTAACCCTCCGCTGGGATTCATCACTAAGCAGGGGCTGGGGCACTCACCAGATGTGGCGAGGTACCTTCACGGAGCTCTCTACCTCTAGATCGCTCTTTTCATGCTGGTATGGGGCACATACCCAATCCCAGCCCCCTCCTTAAACAGCGAGCCAGCCATGCGGCCGCCGACAACCAGCCTCCACAACAGCATTGGATCAGGGTAGCAGCACAGTTTAAAAGTGCAAGAGAACAGTGAGCCCATTGAGAGTTACAGCATTCTGCAATCAAGGACAGAGCAAGCACAACTGAAGGATAGATGCCCAGGTAACGCATCGTAAAAGGGGCTTCAGCCTTTTGTTCTGTCGATTACAATTGAGCTGTAATTATTCGCAGTAATACTTGGGAGCATGCTAGGAATCATAGAATCATAGAATATCAGGGTTGGAAGGGACCTTAGGAGATCATCTAGTCCAACCCCCTGCTCAAAGCAGGATCAATCCCCAATTTTTTGCCCCAGATCCCTAAATGGCCCCCTCAAGGATTGAACTCACAACCCTGGGTTTAGCAGGCCAATGCTCAAACCACTGAGCTATCCCTCCCCCCATGTTTTAGAACATGTAAAAAGAAGGAAACAGTAGTAGTAAGTAATGCTCTCTACAGCACCTGCTACTAAAATCTTTCCTAGAGTGGGGGATGGAGGCTACCAGCTCTTTGTGCGGGGCCGAACCAAGTACCAATTAGCAAGGTTCTATTGTAAAATGCAAAAAGGTTTAATCAATGAGCGAAAGGCACTTTAAGAGCAAACATGCTAATTTTGCTCATAAGAATAAAACATTTCTACATGGTAAGTGTCTTTATCTGTGATTGAGGAGCACTTAAAAATGGATATAGTTCCTTCAGGTCAGAGATGGGGATAGGAGACCAAGTCTATATGGCGCATCACACACTACTGCACCAAATGGATTTGTACATCATAGAGAAGGGGCCAGGAAAGATCCTGTGTTCCATCCCCTGAGACAAACCTTATTCTGTATATTCACATGTGCAAGTAAGAGGCTCCAAGGTTCTAGCTGCAGAGGCTGTACTGGGAATCAAGAAATCTGGTGCCCCACTGATCTTGGGCAAGTAATTTCCTGGCTCTGTGTCTATTTCTCTTGTTGAGATAGATTGTAAGGTCTTTGGGGCAGGGACTGTGTGTGTGTGTACACATACGTACAGTGCCTAGCGCTACTGTAGTACAAGCATTAGGCAGCAGGATTAAAACAACCAAAAGGAAGCACTTCTTCACACAACGTTGCCAGGGGATGTTGTGAAGGCCAAAACTATAACTAGATTAAAAAAAGACTGAGATAATTTCATTGAGGACGGGTCCATCAATGGCTATTAGCCAGGATGGGTAGAGATGCAACCCCATGCTCTGGGTGTCCCCAAGTCTCTGACTGCCAGAAGCTGAGACTGGACGACAGGGGATGGATCACTTGATGATTGCCCTGTTCTGTTAATTGCTTTTGAAGCATCTTGCCCTGGCCACTGTAGGCAGACAGGATACTGGGCTAAATAGACCACTGGTCTGACCCAGTATGGCCGTTCTTATGTTAAGCATTATTTTTGTTGAGGGTTGGTTGAATAAATAGTGATAGTACTCCCCATTTAAGGAACTTAAAAAAAACAAATAAACCACACAACCAGAGTTACCCAACTATACAGGGGAAAGACTGAAAGCGTCTACACATAAAGGAAAAAAAAACAAACAGAGTAAACCATTTACTTCTTTATCCCCTCTTATACTTGTCTTAAAAAGTGTCTATTTTTAACCTACTGCTCTTACTAAAGTATGATTTTTTTTAATACCACAGCTGTCCTTTCCATGCCATGTTCTCTTCAAAAGTCTCCATCAATGACTTAAATCTGCCAACACACCTGCGAAACAGGGGGAAGCGTTTGAAGAGCCCTTTTTATAGGGGGTAAACTGAGGCACAGAAGAGGCAGTGGTTTGCCCAGTGTCGCACAGAAAGTTGACTAAGGTGGGAGTAGAGTGCAGGAGACCTGGCTCTCAGCCCTATGCTTTTGCTACAAGCCCAGCCTTTCCCTCTGGAGCTGGGAAGAAGCCACCGCTCAGGAGCAAGGAGTCTGTCATCTCTGAGCTGGGACTCCTAGGAGGCAAGTGGCGATACCACCACCTGGCCGACACCGCCTTGGCGGCTGCAATGCTGCGGTGAATGAGGGCAGGAAAACAGGTCAGTGCTGTGGTGAGCACCCGCCAAATGGAAGCTGGCCAAGGGATTACGCGCAAAAGCCCAAGGCCACATGACGGGAGACGACATTGTCAGAACCGAGTGGCAGCTCCTCACGCTGCCTCAACAGTTGTGACAGGCAAAGCTGTTTGCTGTTGAGATACCTCCCCAGCGAGTGGCACTGACTGGCTCTGGCACTAGAGGCCGAGTGGGTGGAGGCTGGGGCATCCCATGTGGCCCCCAGCCATCTCTTCCACATCAGCCGCTCTCGGAGTGAGTGTGTGTGTGTGCGCGCGTGCGTGAGAGAGATATGTTAAGGTCTGAAGGGCCCACCGGATCTAGTCTGATCCTCGCATCACAGGCCACCGGCACCACCCAAACCCTAAACCCAGCCACCAAAATCAAAGCCCAGTATTCCAGCCCATAGGAGAGACTACTAGCATGTGCCACAGGTGGAGAACAGGCGGGACCAAGGTGCATCAGTGGCCAAACCAACTCATTATCACTGTTCGTTTATTCATAGGTACAGCCCAACAAGGTCTCCAGCGGCATCAGACCCCTAGGAATAGATTGGGAGAGAATCCCTGGCAGCCACATACACACACCTGCCTGTCAGACCACAAGCTACCCTGAAATACAGAGGAAGAGAAACCGTGACATTTCCGTGCCCTTCGGCCAAGGGGACACGATTCGGCAGGATTGGGAGGAAGAGCAATTCTGTTCCCCATCCCCTTAGCACCCTGAGTCGAGAGAGAACCCTGCAGGAGAGAAGGGAAACCCTGCTCACCTACCCCCAGCACAGGACAGGAGCCGTACGGACAGAGTGGGAGGAACCCCCTAACCATCTCCCACTCACTCATCTGCCCATGATAGACAGCAGCCAGCAGGTCAGGGAAAAAACAGCCTGGGTCTTTTTAGGTCTTGTCCTGGAGATGTGGGAAGGTCTGGCAGATAAACCTGCACACAGGGAGCGAATAAACCCAGAGAAAGCAAGATAGAACACATACACACACACAGAGCTTTATTGTCAGGGACCTGAGGGGGCCTCACGCACACACATGGCTTTTACTGTCTGGGGCCTGAGGACACTGCCGAGTTACAGTGAAGGAAAGCCTGGCAGCTTCCTGGCAGCCAGCAACAAGGTGTTTAGTGATGCCAGTCACCGGCACAGCTTGGGCCACGCAACAGGTACCTTCAGCCACAATCTGTCTTTCCCCAAACAGCTGCGCTTCCTAAAGCACAGCCTGGCTTCTCTCAAACACAGCAAAGCTACTGAGCAGTTGTGTAGCAGCCTTGGGGGATCTCAAACCACCTCACAAACATGTCGTAACTAAGCCCCGCCCCACCCCACCGGAGCAAGGTACATAGAATCCCCCGTCCCATGATACAGACAGGGAAAACCAAGGCTGCAGGGAGGTTAAGGCTTATGGACCTGCTTTTCGGAAGCGCTGGGGCCCCCAAAGCTCCGACAGGCATCCATAGGGATTGTGAGCACTCCGTTCAGATGCACACATCTTTAAAAAAAAAAAAAAAAAAAAAGAATTACGGGGCCTAATTTTCCTAGCTGCTCCGCACCCACAACATATACACAAGTCAGGGCTGTGTGCAGGCAAAGATGCATACACATGCAAACCCTTGTGCATGAACATGCACTGGGTTTTTGGGCATGCAAAACTGTATGCACGCTTCACAACAGGGGCCTAAGTGACTCGTTGAAGGGTCACACCATGAGTCAGTGGCAACAACAGAACCCGGGAGTCCTGACGCCACGATCTCAGCCTCCTGTTTTAGCCACTAGGCCACGCTGCCACCATTATAACAATACACACGCATGTACATAGAACTGTACATTAAAAACGCTGAGATGCATACCAGGAAATGACCCAGCTCTGAACTGCTTGGAGATCAATTCCCTTCCCTCTCTTAGTAAATGAGGAAGTACTATATCTTCCCATACATGTACAATCTTCCCACACACAAAGGGGCTAAACAGAACTTGTACAAAAATGAGTGCTATGCTAGGGAATGGTAAACACCTGCTCCATCTTCTGCAGAGAAGACAGAGCGCTATCAAACAAACACAAAACATCCCAGCGACAAAGGGTCTCCTTCCCCATTCAATCCCCGACGAACACATCATCTTAATAAACCCTGATAACGAAGCGATTACATGCAAAGCTGTCGAGGGTTGTGCTGACCAGAACGGCTCTTTCGCCAGCTTCGAGAAGCTTTGCTGTGGGAGAGGAAAAAGTTATAATTCAATCAGCCGGGAAAAGTCTACTCTGCTGATCCCTGAGTGATCGGCCTTCGTGCTGAAGGAACCTTACATTCAAGTCGCTGAGGTTTTTACAGCAATACTTGCAAGGCAGAGAAGATAAAAACAGTGTTAAACCGGGACTGGTTGGCTCACGAGACGGGGAACAGAAAACTTGTGCTTCAGCTGCTGGTTTGAATCCAACCCTGGTGAGCAGCGGGCCAAGGGTCGTTAGCGTCCGACAGGTGCTTGGGGGAAGGGGAGAACTGGACAGGACCACGTGATATGAGTTTGCCGGGTCTCAGTCCCGTTCCCAACAAGCAAGGGGTGACATCAGTAAAAGTTCCACCGCGTAGGCACCCCCATGCCAATCTGGCAGTCTCCGCGGAGACCGAAATGGGCAACCGAGACCGTGCTGCTCCTCCCTCCTCTCCTTGAAGGCAGGGTTGGGAACAATAGCTGGAGAGTGCATGGGAAGCTTGAGATACCTGGGCTGGAGATAAGCAGAGCCCTTCGATGCACCAAACCCTTCACCTGCACCAAATTCACACTCAATGTTTATTAAGGGGTTGGGGAGGGGATGTGCTAACCAGCCCTTTAAAAAGGGATGCACCATCAGGCCTGTCCCTTCTCCGAGGACTGAGCCGCTGCTCCCCCGCAAAGGGACGCGAGGGGAGGAGATGCCGGGTAAGAGCCAAGAAGCCACGGGGATGGGGGTCACTTACTTTCAGACACGCAGCCAATCAGAAACAAGGAGAGGAGGTTCACGAGCGGGACCAGCGAAGACATTCCGGGGCTGCAGAGGATCCTCATTCTTGGCAATGACCTCCCACCCCAGCCGGGAAGGCCCCCAGCTCAGCGAAACTCACAGAGCCTCCAAAGGGACGTCAGCACCTGCGGAGACACAAAAGGAACCAGCAGACGGTTAGACGAGAGCGGGGGGGGGGGGGGGGGGCAGCGGTTCTCCAAGGGGAAAGGGGAACAAAGCACGTCGGAGCAGGGAGGAGCTGGACGCAGGAAGACAACAGTCCCACGTGGAAACATCAGAGGTGACTAAAATGGCCCTGGAGCGGACTCCATCGTGAATTAGCAAGGCGCAGGTCCAGTCACGGCATCAGGCTGGCCTGCCCCGGGTTTACGGCTTTGGCAGGCAACGGCGAGCCGCTCGCACGCTCAAAAGGGATCACGCCAGGGAAGAGAGGAATGGGCAGGAGACCGCAGCAGAGCCTGTGTTTACAGTTTAACCCTCCCCACCACGCGCTCCCGCCCCAATCCCTCTCCCGCCCCCTGGAATGGCCGCCCGGGCTGGGCGACGAGGTGTGAAGTGATCTGACCTGATGGGCGCAGAGACCCTCTGAAAGAGATTTTCCACATGCTGGAGCAAACGGACAAAACGGGACCAGGGGGAAAAAAATCCCACCAAAGGAGACGAGCTGGGGATGGGGGAGGGAAAGTTTCCTTTGTGCCCCCTGGAGATATCTGTGTCTGGGGGAGGGCTTTGCTCCCCGCTCAGCCAAGCTCTGGGGGCAGCAAAGCAATTGCCCGGACGCGCACAAGTGGAGGTGCCGCAGAGTCACTTCAGTGGAGACAATAGTTGAGACTCCTCCGGACTGTAATACTTGGATCTAATTCCCATGGTTGGGCTTGGTGAGGCTGAGTGGCCCCTTTTGGCTTAAACCCGAGGACTCTGAACACCTCCCGTGAGTTCTAATCCCAGCCCCGATACCAACTACTCTCTGCCTGCTTGGGGCAAGGGGCTCTCCCTGCTCTGTGCCTCGGTTTCCCCCTCTGTCAACAGTGATCCGCTCACAGGGCTCGGGAGGAGTCACGTTTATAACGTGCTTTGATCAAGGCGAGTGTGATAGGCGCACAGCATGTTTTTTATGACTGCGGGACCGAACAGGGAGCTGGAAGCTCGTGGGTGGGAACGAATCCTTGCTGAAGCACAAACAGTTTTACAGTTATTTGGCAGCTGGGCCCCACCAGAACAGGACACCGAAAGATTTAGGGCCTGTGGTTGAGCCTGCCTGGGGCAGGACAGAAGGGGGCGCCAAGGAGCCGGCTATGGCTCCAATATCCTGATTCCCCAAGTGCCCCGACAGGAGGTGGAGCTGCGGAGCCAGTGGAGGCCTGGTGCAGCGCAGCTCTGCTCCACCGTCCAGCCTCTCTACCCTCCAGTGGAGCTGGGGGAATCTGGGAGGCAGGAGTCACCTCCTTCAGCTTTAAAGCAGCAGGGAGTTCTGAGGGGACAGATCTCCGCCCCTTTGAGCTGCCTGAGTAGCACCCAAGGGTCATATTCTCAGGAGTGACTCTGGCCCCTGTCTCAATCGCCCTGAACGTTTTTGCCAGCAGGAACGGCAGACTTTGCCCCCTAAGGGCTGAAAAGGGAGAAAGAGACACAACAATGCTCCGGCGATAAACAGACACGAGACACTAGAATAACGGGGAAGGAGTCTCTGGCTCTGGGGGATCCCCTTAGATCTAGGTAGGTTCTTACCGGCTGTACGTTACTTACATTAAATACAAAAGTTGGGGTTTGCTGCCTTTTGGAAAAAGCAACATAGGACACATTTTATTAGGATGGGCTAAGGGGGCAGAGAGGCTGCCTAGACCCTCTGATACGCATCGGAGCACGAAGCCACCCGAAGATGC
Organism: Macrochelys suwanniensis; assembly: GCA_033296515.1. Taxonomy (NCBI): domain Eukaryota; kingdom Metazoa; phylum Chordata; order Testudines; family Chelydridae; genus Macrochelys; species Macrochelys suwanniensis. The sequence continues at coordinate 8,537,770 of CM065799.1, forward strand.
AATCTGAATGAGCGTCTTGATCTTTCTCTGTCCTAATAGCTCCTCAAGACAGCCTCTTTGTAGCACCAAGGGGAAAGAACCCCGGCTAAATAAGAAAAAGTCCCATAGATATTACAGCTTGTAATATTCAGCCCCCAAGCAGCATCCTCCCAACAAGCGGCTTTGGACTCGTACTTCACGGATTCGAAGCTGCCTGATGTGTGTGGGATGTGAGGCTAGCTCGTTAACATCTCATTGCCAGCTACTTAAAAACGGGTGCAAGTGGCACAGGAAAGCAGGGCTCTGCAACCCGGGCGATCCTGAACCGCTTGTCCGAGACCGTTGGAAAAGCACATGGAGGCTACCAACAATGGGGTGGTGTTGTTTTTATTTTAACAGAGGAAGGCAGGGTCCGAGGTCATCAGGAATCGTCGAGATGGCAACTGTTAATTAAAAGGAGGTCTGTGCTATAAACACAGCACAAAGAAAACTGAATCAAGTTGGTTACAGCTGGGATTATTTTCCTGCTACCCGCAAACGAGTGGCTTCAGATTCCCATTGGTGGGAGGAAATCCTCCTCACTATGATAGTTTTAGGCACTTAACGTTTCAAACCAGGGCTTGTTCAGCCTGCACCCAGAGCACGGAGGAGGTCAGCACCTATTTATCAAAATGAAATCCCCTTGTGGTCACAATAAATGCTGGTAAGTGTCTCTTTGTGACCGCACTGCTTTCCAAATGTGTCGCCAGTGACCTTCTTTGGCTCCGAGCGCCGCGAGCAGGCAAAAGGCGACGATACCCTCCTCCCCACCCTCCCAAAAAGCACCGATTAACGGGGACAAGTCATGTGGAACATTCCGCCGGATCTGAACTGACACCCCCACCCCCCGTGCCGCATAAATGGTTGGGATAGGAAAGGTCTGGTGAAAGAGGTGACTGAACCGGCTTCCGGCCGAGAGAAAGAGATGCCAGAGGGTGACACTTCTGCTCCGGTGCTAATGTGCTTCCCAAGCCCCTTGATGGAGACTGAAAGCACTGGCAGGGATATTAGGACACGTCAACCTCAATCCAGCAACTCATCCTTCAGAGCAGGTACGTCACCTGGCTGTCTCCCCCTGGACTCACCGGCCTCGGGATTACAGGCTCCCACCTGGCTCTGCTGTGTAAATGAGGGAGCGATGGGGGGAGAAGGCAGGGAGGGAAGGAGAAGAGGGGAGGTTGCTCCATTGTCTTAGTATCGCTTGAATGGTGGCAATGAAAGCACTGGATATGGATGGAGTCACATATGCATCCACCAGAAGTCCCCTTAGCCATTAATTCTCTCACCTATCCCATGACTGTCACCCCAGAACAGCCTGATGGTTCACCTAGTCTGCCTGTTGGATTCTTGGGGAAAGCCAGAAGCGTATTTAGCTTCCTGGAAGGAAATTTCTTCCTGGCCTCTAGCAGGTGACAGCTGACGCCCTGAAGCATGAAGACTGGCTGACCCTTATAACAATCATCTGTGTTATTTTGTATTCACAGCAGCATTCCTATATACGCTGCAGAATGCACACCGCTGGGAGACCCAGCTACAGCTCGGCAAGACTCTCCCATCCTCCAGGTGCAAATTACCTTGATGTATGCTCAAATCACACGCATTTCATCACTTGTTGTCTCCTTTCCTGTGTCTGTACATAGTGTGCCTAGACCGCGAGCTCTTTACAGACAGGCATGATGAGGAGACACCTGCCCCGATGCCCCAGCAGGCTATTGGCACTGTACAAATAAGAGCAACAGCAGCTGTTCTCGTGCTGTTCTACTGCCCTGAAAAATCTTACCAGGCTCCCTGACACAGGATCTTCTGCGGCACATACAGGGCCTACAGGCCTCAATCCTTATTAGAGGATGCAGCTAAGTGAAGAGTTGGGGTCGGGACTGGGCTAGATATAGCCGTGTTTCAGAAACGAGACAAATTCTCACAGTCAAAAAGCTGCTTTAAGTTGTTCTTTCCTCTGGGGCTTCCTAGTGCGTCTGATCCTCTCCCATTCTCCGACGGCAAGCTCTTCGGTGGCTCATATGGAGCCATGCACATGGTCAGCTTTTAAAGAATAATAAAACATGAAGTGCTTTGCTGCAAGCAGCCCCATAGCTCAGCTTCTCTCACCGAGAGAGACAGGGGACTATTCAGGTCTACAGGAGCTAGGCACACAGGGTAAAATTTTCAAAAGCACCTATGTGATTTAGGAGCTCAAGTTTCATTGAAAGTCAGGGGGGCTTAGGCTCGATTGCTTAGGTCCTTTTGAATATTTTACTCCCATCTTAATGGGAGCTGGACACCTAACTCCGTTAAGCCCCCCCAGCCCCAGTGGGGGTTTATCCAGAGAACATCTTAGCCAGTGTGATTCCCAGAGAGAACAAAAAATCTATGCTACTTCATGAGGGAACCTCTCTCCAACCCTGCTAGCAACAACTGTGTTTAAACAGCCATCGCTAGCATGGTCCTGAATCCAGCAAGGGTAGGACTATGGGCCTGGGATCTGGACCTCTCGTTAAGCCACTTAACAGGTGAAAAGCTGCCACACAAGATACAGCTTCTCCTCCCCATTTCTCCCTGAAATGCAAATAACCACCACAAAACCCCCCACCTAATTTAGTGGAAAAAATTCAAAGTGGTTTTCATTTTGAAGGATCTCAAAAGAACCCCCTTTTTATGGTTTTTGAAAAAAAATGCTGACATTTTAAAAATCAAACCCAAAAGTTCAATAACCATTTTGATGATATTTTAAATTGACAATTTGGATTAGTTTGGGGTGGCTGGGTTGGGTTTTTTTGGGTGAAACATGAAAAACATTGACAATTTTCCCATGGAAAAATCATTTAAAAAACTTTCACCCTGCTCTCATCATCCGTGATTAGCTTTTGCATCTCATCTTCCCAGTGCGTGCGGTGGGACGATTCCCCTGCATCCCATCAAGCCATGTCAGTCTATTACCACGAGAATCTTGCAGAAAAGAGGCTGTAGTCTGAGAGCTCTTTTCCACGTGCTAATGCATTCTCCGAGTGGCCGGTTCAGTCTGTACTGCACATTAATAAAGGTCAATGGGTCACCTCATTTCCTGCCCCAATGAGTGTGGTGTGTGTTTGTTTTTTTTAAAAAAAAGCTTTTAAAGCACAATCAATCACCACCCAGCCTGCCATCTCCTCTCTAAAAAAAGCAATCTGACATCTAAACAAACAAGCATGCGCCTCTCGCTCACTGCTTCATTATGAGTCCGCTCTCGTTGATCTGCCCAACCAATCACCTTAACAGAGACCCGAGTGGCCCACTCGGAACTCAACCAACCACCCGCCCAGCTGACAGTTCCGGCAGAGGCGTGGGACCGAATGGATCTCAGTAGGGGACTTCTCCTGGTGTTCCTATAGGCAGGGCCCGGCAAGGAGACTCCAGCACCATGTTTGAGGCCAGATTGCAATTCCGTCACTAGGTGTTAATCTCCAGGGTTCTCCATGCAGCATTTATGCCCCACGCTACATTCACTTTTTTAAAAAAAGAATGAGCAAAAGCACCAGAGAGACCCACTCCCCCTACCATGCGCTGACAGCATTAATTTACACACCCTATTCCCCTCCTTACAATAGGGGTGTTCCCAAACCTCTCTGCTCCGGCTGAATCAAGCTAACTGGCCCATTCTGCTTTCCAGGCCGGTTCCATCTCAGCATGAAAGTCCTGATGCGGAAACTTTTTGCTTGCCAATGTTCCAAACCCAGTGCAAATATGCACAGCTTCCTTCTCCGTGTGACCGGCAACATGCCCCGAGCTGGGACCTAGGTTCCTCAGAGACAGAGGGTTATCACACACATTGTAATACAGGGGAAGTGCCAAAGCCTGGTGTGCTACCAAGAAGCACTGCCTAAATTTTCAAAAAGTAACTCATTGTTTCGAAGGCCCAACTTGAGACACTGCACTGAGTGAGGGCAGGGGCCCTGATTTTCATATGGCAGGATCGGCAGTTTCTGAAAATTAGGACTTTTTAAAAGCACCCAAGAAATTGAGGCACTCAAAATTACCAGCCCCTTTTGAGAACGTAGGATACAGGTTTCAGCCCCTCGGTTGTGGTGGATATAGCCCTGGGTCGTTCAGTCAAGACCCTTATTAGATGATAAATAATATCTAGCTTTTAACTAGCGCTTTTCATCTTTAGATCGCAAAGTGATTTACCAAGCAAATTAACATTATACCCATTTTACAAATGGGGAAACTGAGGCACAGCAAGGGGAAATGAGTTGCCCAAGGTCACCCAGCCAGTGGCAGAACCAGGATTAGAATCTAGGTCTCCTGAGTCCCAGTCCAGTGCCCTATCCACTGGGCTATACTGCCTTATGCTAGGCTCTAATATAGGTGCGTCTCATCCCTAGAGCTCAAACAAAACAACGATTTACAAAAAAACCCCAAGCATCATTACCCTCCATAGGGAAACTGCGTCAGTGAGCGACAACCTTGGATCTCTCTCACACACACACACACCCCCCAACCAGATCTCTTCATGCACTTGGTAAACCCAGCTCTGAGTGATAGGCTCCAAGGAAGTGGCGAATGGGTGCATCCATTTTGGGTGAGAGGCAGTTTGTTCTCAGACAGCTGCAACAGGGCATTCTGGCATACAAAGGGTTAAAACCATAGGGATGGGGGGTGGGAGGCAGACAGGCAAGATCTGAATTGTGTTTAAATCACTAGGAGAAATGAATTCCCCACCCCCACCCCCTTTTTCCAACAGTGATGGCTCTGACAAGCAGTGATGAATTTGTTGTGTCCAATAAGCGTTTAGCGGGTGCAGCAGAGCATGGACAGGGGGCAGAGGAAAAGGCAGCTGTGGCCAAAGGGGACTCGCAGATCCGAGGGATCGGGAGCCCACAGCAAAGGGCAGGAATGGGCTCAACACACCGGGCTGGACTGCACCTGCCCTTTAAACCACGCAGACACCAGCAACATCCACTGGCTCCTAGCTCGCTGCACGCACAAAGGCAGGGAGACCCCAGAGGGTAGGTCAGCGTTGCAGCTGGGAGCAAGACTCCCAGTCTAGGTAGACAGGCTCACGCCGGCGTGCTGAAAATAGCGGTGGGGACGCTCCGGCTTGGGACAAAGCTCAGAGCCCGCCCAACTCCCTAGGCTCGAGCGCCGGAACCGCCACTCTTAGCCCCGCTACCCGGAGCCCCTGATGCAAGTCCGTCTACCCGGGCTGGGAGGCTTGCTCCCAGCTGCAGTGGAGATGTACCGAGGGACCCCAGGTCTTACAACAAAGACACGGACCCTGAGAACAAACACCTTGAAATCATGCCTGGAGTACAACCGCAGATCTCTTCTGGGATCCCGGAAAAAGGGGCTGAGCCTCAGGGGCTGAACTAAGCAAAGGCTTTAAAGACAAACCCTGCCACCACCACTTCCCACTCCTGAAAGAGGGGCTTTGGGAGGGGCTCTCCAGCCGCTCCATTATGCAGCCTCTGAACAATGAGCGCCCCCCAGAATCCCATTTTCCAGGGAGAGCCCAGCTCTGTCTATAACAGAAAGGGCTGGAGTTGCAGTCTTTTGTCTAGAATACAAAGGCCCTGATTCTCCACTGCCTTGCACCCTGTGTGGTCATTTACACCAGTGCAAAGTGGGTGCAAAGCACAAGTAGTGTATTTTGCGCTGGTGTAATTGCACAAGGTACAGGATAACGGGTAACTGAGAATCAGGCCCAGAACCTCCCTCCTTTCCTTCCCCACCCCTCTGTCTCCATTCCTCCTCCTGTCTCTCTCATGCACAATCCTCCACCATTTACCAGCAGATCACTCCAGATCAGCACCAAGCAGCTGACAACTTCAGGGATAACATTTGCTTTGGCTCCAGGTTAATACTTCACATTTCTTTTTCAGGTTCCGGTTTTTTGTTTTGTTTTGTTTAGAAGCTGTGCATCATTAGATCCTCAATCTAGCCACCTGACCGAGCCTGGGCGCTCTGTGGGGCACAGCCCGTGTCTTCTCTTGAAGCCTGCCATGCACAGACCCAGGGCGCTATGTAAATAATCATCCATCATCATTACCTCACCGTGTCATCAGCACAGCGCATCATCCAAAACCCCCAAAGGAGAAAGAGACCAAACAGAACTGGGGGAATACGGCAAAAAAAACAACAAACCGGGTACGTGCGAGCTTCCCCAAGAATAAAGCCAAATACAACAGCAGCCATTCCCCCACGTCCCTTATTCACTGTGCAGAAACACCACCATTCTGCACACTTGTGTAAATACGCTGGTGCGCGTCTAAACACGCATGTTCACAGAAGAATGCATAATCGCAATTGAAACTAGGGGAGGGATGGAGGGAAGCTACCTTCATCCAGTTAAGGCGCATGCACGCCGCACCAATTACAGTGTGGAAAGCAGATTCCAAATTAATACTCGTAAACAGTGTGGGGGCTGGGATTGGTTTACGTCCGAGCCCTGCATGGGATTGTTTTTAATCCCCCTCCCGTCCCCGTCTCACTATTATGGCAGTGGGTCCTGCGGGATCCCAGTCTCGTGCAAGGCACTAGTGTACGTGATGCATTCAAACAACGGAGGACAATGAACGCATTCTTTAAAACAAAAATCTGTTTCTTCTGCCCAAAGCATGAGTGGAACAGGCCTAGAGCATGCACCAAGTGCAGCATAAATCTAAACACAGATATAGATCCATTTTTAATCCACAGTCAATGCACCTGTCCACAGTAACTGCACGTATGCAGCATCCCTTGTAAGAGTCTAGAAATTGCTAGTGGCCAAGTTCACCAGCATTGAGTCCAGCATGCTAAGTTACAGGGAGAAGGCTGCTACGGGCTATGTCCTTTGGTCACTCTTTAGGAGTTCCCCGGAGTTCACAGACTGGGATCCTCTGGTGCGAAGATCAACACACTCTTCCTCCTAGCCATGCCCTTTCTACCCCAGATAATTTAGCCACAATGATCAGCAGAGTCACAACCTCTTGGTATCGAGTGCCCCAGAGGAGAAAAATCGGCAATAACCTTCCCGATTCCCAGAGCCCTGCACAGGGAAAGCACTTCGCCCGACAGCCCCCTCAAATGAAACCTAAAGCAAAGGAGCAGTGTTACGCCGGCTCTCTAGAAAGAGACTGTTGTCTCTTAGGGTGCCTGTTGGAAGCACAAATCAAAACATGCTCTTATATAAAATATTTTCTGATGGACAGATGAGCCATGAAGAACTAATGATTTGTGACTGCTGGCAGGCCAAGCTTTCAATACTGTTCCCATATTAGTGTGCTCTCTTATGACTTCAGCGAAGAACATACTGGGTTGGAGGGTAGGCTGGATGGCTCAGGGGTCTGGTCATAGCCAGTAAAGGAATAAGGGGCCTATCTTCTAGACAGTACTGTATAGTAGATATATACTACAGTACCCAAGTCCTCTAGGTTGGTGGCTGTCAACCTCTTCCATATTAGGACACTTTCCCCCAGAACTCCCCTTCCATCCAGCCAGGACCTAGTTGGGATTCCCCTCCCACTTCGCAACACGCGAAGAGCAGGAGTAGCTGTGCTTCTCCGACACGTGTTTGCGACCTCCTAGCTGAGGGCCCACGCGCTAGGACGTCGGTCTGAATCTCGCTCAAGCTGGAGGTGGCAAAGTTGTTACGACTGGACAGCTGTTCTGCGGCCGACAGGAAACGGGCCTCGCCCCACTTCCTGGTGACCTTACCAGGGTGACGAGTGATTTTGGGGTGCTCCAGTTGAGAGGCCTTAAAGGCGTCTGATTTTCAGGAAGTGCTGAGCTCCTTCCCCTCTGAAAATCGGGCCCCTTTAAGGCACCACAAGTGGGCCCCCCCCCCCAAAAATCACTAACAATGACTGAAAAGTCTTGGTCAAAGCGTCCATATCATCCAAGCCAGCACCTCTGGCTCTGCTGGCAGCCGCAGCAGACAGGCCAAGCACTGAGTACCCAGAGACCAACTCTCCTCTCACCCCCTAGAGATCCTTAACTCCAAGGTGGGGCTGTGGCATGCGGGAAGGCAGACCTGGGTAGCTTGTGCAGCTACTGCGGCTACCTGGCCTGTACCGCAGATGACATCTCCAGGCCTGTCATGGGGAACATCTCTCACCTGTCCTACCTCCATGCAAAACAAGTAAAAAGCAAACCACGGAGTTAGTTAGGGGCATTCGGGTGCTTTCTCAATTCCAGCTCAGGGCTCTGCACTGGTTTAGGATGTCACTAGCCCCTCGCTAGAACGGCCTTCTCGTTACACACGATGGCCGATCGATGGCCTCCCTTCGTTATCTTCATTTGAGCTAGGGCTCCTTGGAGCTCTTAATTGGAAGCCGTGTTCCGGTGAATAGAGCTCCGTCAACAGAGAGAGACGTCTGCTTGTTTGTTGGCCACACTGGAGTGGCCGGAGGGAGGGAATACTCCTGATTAAACTGAATAAAGGGGAAATCGAGTGTGGGAAGGAAAGGGAATTCCCCAAAGAAGCGTGAACACGGAGAGGAGAGGGGATCCGTAAAAGGATCTCTGGCCTTGTCTACACTAGGATTCAAAAACGTGACGTTATCACACATGTGCTAAAAATCACACCTTTTATCCTCACCTAGACAAAGCTGCAGGTACAGCAAGCCATGGTGCAAAAAACCCATCAGCATGAAGAACTTCTGCAAAGTCTACAGACAAGATCTTGCTCTGAGCTACCCCACAAACTACGATGGAGTTACTCTGGATTGACACTGGGGAAAGAACAGAATTTGGCTCTATGCTTACACTCTCAGGGTCCCCAGCTGCTGACTTTCTCTCTCCTTCCTTCGCGGCCCAGTGAGGGGCAATGATGCTGGTAGGGATGGAGTGATCAAGTCTTGCCACGGGGAACCCAGGCCTGGGTGCTGAAATCAACAGCACCAAATGCATCTCTACAAACAGCTTGGCTTCCATGTGGATGGAAGGGGATGGGAACCCTGATTGCTACAGTCACTGCATGGCAGGGGTGGGGGGGACCACAAACAGAGCTAACCCTCATTCCACACCAGTCAAATCCCACATCCAGGCCCGCTGTCTCTGCAGAACCCACAGCAAAGGTTGCAGGAATAAGAGGGGGCTGGGTTTGGGTGGAAAGGGTGAGAGAGTCTTGTCTTTCCAGGTCTGCGTCCCGCACTGCAGGTGCCGTTGCCCGTTCTCTGAGCAGAAGCTGCACCCCTCACCCCTCGATCCTCTGCCCTGGCTTCACCCTTTGTGACACATGGGGCTTCAAATGAAATCTGACCCTTCCAGGCTGCGGGCTGGTCTGGGCATTACACCCATTACCCTTCTCCCCCCGCTCTCAGCGGGTGCCAGCCCCTGCCCTCTCCTCCTTCGGCCCCCTCAATTTCTTCCTTACACGCCACTCTCCTTCCAGACCGTGCATGCAGGGGTTTAATTCCATAAAGAGGATTTGGTTCCGAGCCTCTCCAAGGATGGACAAATCCCTCTCTTGCCCTGGCAGGAATCCCGTGTCTCAGACCACTGGCCGGGGAGAGATTAAATGAGGAGGAGAGAAAACATCTCTCACCCCCACCCCCTTGTGATCCATTCTGAATTTAAAAGCTAAGCAGGGATCAGGCTGGATCATTACTTGGGTCAGCGGAAGGTAGTGCGGTCTAGAAGGTAGGGCACTGGACTAGCAGCTGGGAGCCCAGAATTCTATTCCCAGCCCTGCCTCTGATTTTCTGAGAGACTCAGGCAAATCACTTCATCTCTCTTCCCTCCATCCTGACTTACCGATTTAGAGTCTCTGCTCCAGGTACCATACAGTCTTTCCTACCTGTACGTGCAGCGCCTATCACATTGAGGCCCTGATTTGAGTTGGGGCTTCTAGGCATTGCTGTAATGCACAGAAGGCAAGAAGTTCTAAGTAAATGCAAGAAGTGACGGGGCACGCCTCGCTGCAGAGGGGCATGGTTCATCGTCCAGGCAAGATGCAAAACTGAGAGCTCGCCCACCTATTCAGGAGGGCTAAGGATGTTAATCTCCACATCCCAGCCATATTCCAATGCAGGTAACTGCCGCCTGACAGCCTAAACTCACTTCGCCCTTTCAGTTGTATTACATCTGGTTTTCTTCACTATGGCAGTGTTGCTATGCACTCTTAAAACAGCTGCCACGTCCCAGCCCAGGGGTAGCTGCATTTCATTGTTAGGCAAAGCAATCCGTACAGCCACACAATGGCAACATCAGAGGGGTTCACTAAATATGTATAAAGCACCAAGATCTTTAATACTTCCTCGATAGCACCTTTTAAGATAGAAAACGCTGAGAGGGCACTGGGACAAACACATGACTACATCAGTTTTGCAAAACTCTACCTGCCGAAGGCAAGTGATTTTTTTTTTATTTTTTATTTTTTGAAGGAGCAACTACGTTCATTAGATTCCTATCACCACCAGTCAGCCATCATGGGAAAGAGCAAGAAAGCAGATTTTGTGCCTGGGCTGGCTACATTTTCATGGTGAATTTGCAAGGCTGTGTAGATACACACACAGACAGAGCATAATACGCACAACAAGTACACGAGGAATTAAGAGTGAACAGTATTTGCTCTGCAGTTTTAATAGGTTTGGTGTGCAGTGAAACAAGCCAGGACAGAGGGGAGACCATTGCTTTTCTCCTCTGTTTTTACCAGGGCAGGAAAAGCACTGTCTCATAAAAAGGAGACTCCGCAGTAAATGAGAAACATTACAGGAAGCTTTTCAGACCATGAGTGCCTGTGCAGACCCCTTCCCCTACCCAGCTAGAGAGAGGAGCATTTAATCATCACTTGTCCATCTTCGGAGGCACCCAGCCAAACAGGAACGGGGCCAACGGCAAATCTTTCTTTAGGACATGCACAAGCTGCCATATTGCAGAAAATGCTTTTATTCTCCCTGCACCATCTGGAGTGGCAGGGAAATGTTACTTTCTTGTCCCCATCAAGTCCTGAAGGGCAGGGATCTGCAATCATCTTAAAGGGAAAGGCCTCTATACGACAAGTGCTAAAGGAGAAAAAGGAGAGGGCGTTGTGCCTCTTTTGGCTTCTTTGGGACACAAACTCAGTTTATTCTCATCCCTCCCTGGTCTCTGCACCATGCCTGGCCCCTCCCTCCCCCAGCTCAGAACGGATTGGACCGTTCGGACCGTCCCACCTCCTCAGAGGAGAAGCTCCCTGCAATTAAATCAACCAGGGCTAGCAGGAAGCAAAAACCGGTTACCTTCCTTTCGTAACTGTTGTTCTTCGAGATGCGCGGCTCATGTCCATTCGATTTGAGGTGTGCACGGTCGGAGATTTGCCTCAGCAGTATCCGTAGGGCCGACTGCGGCGGCCCCTTGAGTGCCGTGCTCATGTGTCGGTATATCAGGCACCGCCACCCTCTCAGTTCCTTCTTGCCGGCAACTCCGACAGAGGGGCAGGAGGGCGGGAAATGGAACGGACATGAGCCACCCATCTCGAAGAGCAACAGTTACAGAAGGTAGGTAACCGGTTTTTTCCCTTCTTCGAGTGCTTGCCCGTGTCGATTCCATTCTAGGTGGCTCACAGGCAGTGCCCATGGAGGCGGGCTCGGAGTTCACGGTCTTGCCGCACTGCTCTGTCAAAGCCAGCGTCATCTCGAGCCTGCTGGGTCAGTGCGTAGTGCGATGCGAACGGTGTGGATTTACGGAACGGCTTTGTTCGCTCTATGTAGAAGGCCAGCGCCTTCCTGATGCCCAGGGTGCGTCGCCGACTCATGAGGCTTTGGAAAGACGACGGGTAAGTATCTGTCCTGGCCAGTATGAAACTGGGAAGCGACCTTGGGCAGAATCACTGGGTGCGGTTGCAGCTGGACCTTATCTTTGTGGAAGACCATATTGGGCGGCTCCGAAGTAAGCGCCCTGATCTCTGATACCCTGTAGGCCGACGTTATCACCACCAGGAGTGAAACCTTCCATGGGAAAAGCAGGAGAGAGCAGGAAGCCAGAGCCACATGGGAAGCCAAATGTGCCTCGACAGCGTGAGATTATGGGATTCCGGATGTGTGGGTAGAGACGTTCCAGACCTTTCAAAAACTGGTTCGTCATGTCGTGAGCGAAGAGCAAACTGCCTTGAAACGGAGGGTGGAAAGCGGCCAGGTGGACCTTAATCGATGACAGGGACAAGCCTTGGAGTTTGAGGTGCAGCGGGTAATCCAGGATCTCCTGCAGCGGGGCCTGCTCAGCCCGGATACGCCGTTCCGAGGCCCAGCACGTGAACCTTTTCCATTTGGCCAGATAAGTCGCCCTGGTGGAGGGTTTCCCGCTACCCAGCAAGACCTGCCGAACACGGGCCAAGCATTCCCGTTCGTCGACGTTTAGCCATGCAGTAGCCATGACGTCAAGTACATCGCCGCCAGGTCCGGGTGCAGAAGGCTGCCGTGGTTCTGGGACAGCAGGTCCGGCCAGAGGGGCAGCTGCAGCGGGGTGGCTACCAAAAGGCTCAGCAACGTGCCAAACCAGTGCTGGCGAGGCCACGTCGGGGCTATTAGGATAACTCTGGTCTCCCCGCACTGGGCTCAGGGGTTTATCTGCAGGCAGTGACCTCCCATCCCCGTAGTACCAAAGCCTTGCAATCAGTCCTCACGACAGCTCCGTGCATTGGGAAGTTTATCCCCACAGTCCCTCCCCCAGCTTACAGATGGGGAGGTAAGGCAGAAAAAAAGTTAAGCAACTCAACCAAGGTCACACAGGAAGTCTGTGGCAGAGCTGGGAACTGAGCAGCATTCACCTCTGCTGCCCTAACCACAAAGCTACCCTCTTCCCCTGAGTACCTGAACTCCCTGTAAGCACCCCCGTTGTGATCTTAGCAGGCCTGGCCCTGCCCTTTATCTTTGTTAGGCAGAAAGAAGAGATCCCACACAGTTTAGTTTGGTACCATGGCTTTCATAAGAGGCTCTCAGAAAACAGAAACCTGCTCCATGCTGCATGGAAACTAAAGACCCCGGGGGGGGGGGGCACTTTTCTCGAAAGTGCAGAGGTTTACTCAGGAGGCATGGGTGTAAAATTTCCCCTTCTTTCATCCCCAGCGTCATGCAGCACGCTGAGAGCCAGCTGATCCTCGAGGTGGCTGGATTTCAGTGGCTCGGCACGTACGCATGTGAATTGCCTGGACATGGGAAGGCCCAACTGACGGGTCTGATCATTGCTGTTCTACATACATCAAACCCCTGCAAACCTTCTGTCTCGGTCATGCTGCTTCTTCAGCAGGGGAGGCAGGCCACGAACAAGCGGGACAGCAGTACCATGGCACCTCTGGGGTTTGGCAGCTTATTCTGCTGGGAAAACCCAGCCCCTCCCATGAACCGAATGCTATTCGGAAGCCCATCCCGGACAGAGAATGCAGCAGCACAATCCCTAGGGAGACCGACGGACCCTCAGACAGCAGCTCAGCCGCTCTGTCCTCTGAGCAGACCCCCGGAGCAGGCTGCTGCCAGCGAAGGGTGCTGGCACCCGGAACTAGGTTAAGCGCCGCTCGCACTGGAGGGAGGCGGATGGAGCCGGCTTCCATCTTGGCTCGATAACAGAAGGTATCGAGGGAGCCCCTCGCTCAGTTTCATGGGGAGTGACTGAAGCAGGGGCAGAGAATAACCTGGCAGGGAAACGGGAAGGGGGCCGATGTGCTTCCACAAGGGGGATAGGGGATGCTTTTAGGAGGCAGGGGGTTGTGGCTCCTGCAATGAGGAGCCCAATTAGAGCTTTTAACGATGCCAGCCCCAGCGGTCTCCTCCCAACGCTAATAACCAGGCGCCGCCGCGGCATGAGGGGTTTTGGTTGCTCTGAATATTTATGACAAACTTCCGTTGCCTCTTCCCCCTCCATAATTATCCCCCTCCCGCCCTGCGGTAATCCCCACAGCCCCCTTCCATTAACGAGCCCGTCGCTGTGCGGGCACCGCCAACCCCATCTCCATTCTGCCCCGCTCAGCCTTGAAGAGCGCCAGCGCGCCTCTCGGGCCAGGGCAGGATGCCAGCGCGATTTTTATTTCCACCACAGTCTCGGCTTTGGCTCTCTCGTTAATCTAATGGTTCTCCTAATGAAGACCTGCAATTCCTCAAACGTTAATTACCGGCAGCAGCAGCCGCTGCGGCGCAAGCGTTCCCCTTTCCCCGATAACAGGCCATACTTCCGGCTGCCACAGCTCCACACGTAGCTTTGGAGGATTCGGGGGTAGCGGGGCGCAATGGCCCCAGCTTTACGGCCACGTTTACGGATTCCACGGGGACTCAGAACTCTGGAGAGCCCTTAGCCCAGCTTCTGAGTCAGCCTTGGACTGGGACGCTCCTCTCGCCCCAAGGAGAACGGCCACAGTACAGCCCCCACTGAACCAAACTCTTCTCCCTCCCATCCCGTCACTTCCACCGTTGCATAGGTGGGGAGTGTGCTGCTTTTTTACTAGCCAAAGGAAGCAGGGATGGGGATAAACAGCTGGTGGCTCGCAGTCATGGCAGGCAATTTTTCCTGAAGGGGGCTCAGCCGGTTTGCCATGCCCCACGGTCACATAAACAGCCTCACTTAGTTGGCAAACCCCAGTTTGCCCACCCGCCCGCTCTCCAGAGTTATCACAATGCTGGACCCCGCTGATTAGTCGCTGTCTGGAACCGGGCTGCGTGCAGGGAGCTTTGCCCCTTTGTATGAGGCATCTAGAAACGGGGGAAACGGTTTGCATAAAAAGACAAAAAACATCCGCCCTGGAAGACGGACGCCTCTCCGAAAAGGGCAAAGCGTAGGCAGTTGCCAGGCCACCTCCCCTACGCTGCATCTCAGCCCTGCCCCAGCGGCCTCCCCAAATCATCTTCTTTGCTGTGCTCACAGCAGAGGGCGACCGGAACACGGGTGCGATCCTCCGGCCAGCCAGTGTTGGTGTTCCAGCAACGGCATCTTCCCGTGCTGTTCAGCTCAGCAGCGCAGCAATGGAGCAGGCCGTGCGGAACGAGGGGTTAAATGCCGACCTGGTGTCTATAAAGCCGCAGGTAGCTTCCGGTGCCTAGGAAACTAATGGGAAGAGAGTAGGTAGAAAAGCTGGAAAATACAAGCCCAGGAAATGGTGGGATGGCACTGGAGGATATGAAAACCCGAGTTCCGCAGCCTGGGCTTTGGCTGCATCCACACTGCAAAGGAGGCAGATTTGAGGCTACCTTACATGGAAACCTAGGCTCTAATCTGTATCCGCTGGAGGGAAAGCAAGCTCAGGTTAAAAGCACGTATAAACCTGTGTTTCCGGGTTGCGTCCGCAGAAGGTAGGGGGATTTAGGCTTAAAGCCAGGTAAGAGCCCAGGTGAAGCCAAAAGATCTACCGTGGAGCAAGAGAGCAGCTCATCTTGCAGGGTCCATTCAATCCCTGGCTCTTCTGTTGAGACTGCCTAGCAACGAGGCCATTCTGAATGGTGGGTTTTGCTCACTCACCCGCCTGGCATTGGAATGGGGTCAGCAACCTCATTCCTTATCGGCCACCCAAGTCAACACGGAGCAGTAACTTTCTAAGGGCGAGTAAGGGTCGGAACGGCGTGCGGGGCTCTGCAAATGAGTGGATCGGCAGGAAAGCAAGCCAGACACAACACGTGGGAGGCGAGGGGATGCAAGAGGGTCAAAAGAAGAATGGTGAAAGAGGGGCGAGGTTCAGGGTTTGTGCAGCGCCTAGCACAGTGGGGGTCCCGGGCCATGGCTGTGGCTCCCAGGTGCGACCACAGTACTGATGATAAAAGTGGAAGCACATACGTTGGGGCAAGGGGGGAAGAGACAGAGCAACAGTGAAGGAGGGATCTGGCGTAGGTACCTAGGGCTGGTGAGTGAATCGATGGAGGTGGAAGAGAGAACGCGTGAGTGCAGGGGCAGGTGGAAGGAGCGAGGCGGGAGAAGACGCGCTCACTGATTTTTAAACTTGAGCTCGGGCCTTATTTCATTCCAGTCACAAGAAACAAAAAATTAAAGGGAAGATTGGTGGTGACAGCAGAATTTAAGTGCAATTATAAGGTTGGGAAGGGTACTCCCTCTCCTACGCACATCAGGAGAGATTGCTCGAGCGGACGGACCTCTAGCTGGCTGCACGTCAGCACAGAAAGCTGGAATTAAAGCAGCTCTTGATTGCAGCCATTCAATCGGTCAGCTTGAGTGGACGTTTGGGAGTGTCCGTCTCTCTTGCTCTCACCAGGAACCCAGTGGGGGAAGTGGTGTACTCAATTCTGCACAGTGATTTCCCAGCAAACCAAGCGAGGCTTTGGTTCTGGTGTGGGAGGTGTACAGCTGATCGAGGCTGGGGAGTTTGAATACGCAGGCTGGGGGTTTTCAAAGGAGCCTAAGGGAGTTAGATGCCCACTGGATTTCAATGGGAGTTGGGTGTCTAATCAATCCCCTTTCCAAATCCCATCCTTGCTCACTGGGATAATGCAGTGACACCCTGATGAGAACTGCCATCCACATCCTTCCCATCCAGAACAGCGTCCACCAAGCCTCTTGAGGGCAGCAGGGGAAAGATGTCACTTTGGGGGGAAAAGATCTCAGCCAATCCCTCCTCTCCAAAAAGCTAAAACAAAGTGGGGACAAAATTATCAGCCTCAAGAAAGCAGCTGGAATGACTGAAGCCAGCAAAAGCTCGAGCTGGTACCTCATGCCAACAACAAGCAGCCAAAAATACACAAGGGGAACTAAAAAAAACCCCACAAGAGTTTTCAGGGACAAAAGCAAGCAGATAGAATTGTGAATAAATATTGATTTGACAGGAAGTCAGAGAATCCCATCCAAAATGAGTAACATGTATTGGCAACGGTCTCGCTCTCCCCAAAAGACCGAAGGCTGACGTATATTCCAAGTGACAACTGATTTACGGGGCACCCAACCTGAGCCCCCTTAGAAGGGGCCCGATTTTCATAGGGCAGGTGCTCAGCGCTTTCTGAAACACAGGCCCCTTTAAGGGGTCTCAAACTTGGGCCCCCCAAATCACTAGTCACTTTGGAAAAATTTAGGCTGGGATTTTCAGAGGAGGCTCAGGGTTTTGTCTTGACGAGGATTTCAAGGTGCGTTAGAAACCATTAGCTAACATCTTCTAGAAGCCTACTGTAGATAGGACAGTGTACACACTTTGACAGGGTCGAATTGTAATTATTGATTTTGATTGTGGTAGCACCTAGGAGCCCAGCCATGGCCCAGGACCCCCTTGTGCTAGGTGCTGTACAAACACAGAACAAAAACAATGGTGCCCGTCCTAAAGAGTTTTCTTGAAAGGAGAGGCTGGAGAGTGGGAGCCTTCTACTCTCTCCCAGCTCAGCTCTGCAGAGGCAGGAGGTGGCCCGCTAACTCCACTTCCTCCAGGCTCAGTTTGGGCTATGCGGGGCTACGCTGGAGTTAAAACATTGGTTCCCTCAGTCAAGTCAACAGGTTTGAGCTGGAGACGTGCAGGGAGCAGAGGACGGGACACGGTCAGGGTCGGATTATGGGGCAGGCGATGACCCACCTGGGGTGCCAGGCTTGGGGGGCACTGGGCGCTGCTTTTGTTGTTAGCGACAAAAGGGAAAATAGAACGTTTGAAGTAAAATGTTCCAGGTATTCCGTAGGTGGATTCATTTTTCACTGACCGCCTAGAATGTTCTGGACCTTTGTAGAATTTCGTGGAACCTTCCAGACTTTCTGAGAGCGACATTTTCCTCCAACCTCCTAGATTTGAGTCAGCCTTGCCCTCGCAAGGGCTATAAGGGGTGGGGCGCCACCAGTCAGTCGAAGGACACTTGTCCTAATGTCTGGATCGTTTGGGGGATTCTGCTTATGCTGCAGATTACACAGTCACGAGGGGTAAGCGCAGCTTTCTGAAGATCAGGATCATTAAAATGCATCTTCGGTCGACGATGGCTGAGGTGAGGCTGACATCGCTGGCTATTTTAATCGCTTGAAAATGCCATTGGCCATTTAGATCTCTCCGACGCCGTGCTTCAGTTCGCGAGGGCAAAGGCTAGAAAAGCGACCTTTAGAACGGAAGGACTAGGATTGACATTCTGAGGCTGTCACCTACTCTAACACTATTCACTACAGGTCCACCCAGTCTTGGTGCACAGTTCAATTTCTTGATGTTAGTACATTTCAGTTATTCTTAAAATGTAAAAGTTTCTATAAGCTTAGCGGAAACAAATGTCTTTAATTTGCTTATATATGGCACGAACAAATACAGATTTACACATCCTATTATCTTATAAAACAGGGATAAATCATGCATGCAAATCGTGCATCAAAATTGTGAAAGGGGCTACAAATGCAATACATATAAGGTACTCAAAAGTTTAATGAATGGGGGGGAGGGGGGTGCCGAAGACACTCCGCGCCTGGGGTGCCATTTTGGTCTAAGAACAACCCTGGACACAGCAATGCCATTTTCTGACTACAGCACACTGGAAGGTACTTCCCTTCCCTGCCCAAAAGTGCTTCACAAATGATACACTCATTATCTATTAGGGATTTCTATTTCACCCACTACTGCAAGGCAGCCACCTCTGGAGTGGGGTGCAGCAGCTGTTTAAAAGTACACAGCAACAATACACTTTAAGATAGGAAGTAAAGACCGTACACAACTGAAGCTGCAAGGAGAATTCATTTAGACATAGGCTAGAATATGGCTAGGACACCCCAGCTGTTTAAAGCAGCGCCATAGGATCTTTAACAACAAGCTATCAGGACCCTCAGTTCTCTCTCAACCACAAAATGGCACCTCCAGCCACACGCTGGCTCAGTACTGACTCTGCAAAGACCGCCAACCCCTGAAGCATCAACCCCACTTGCCTTTTCCTTAAAGGTCTCACCACTTCCCAGTTCCGACCCAGCCCAGCCCTGCTAAGCTTGTGAAATCTGACATGAGCAGCCACCTCGATGGCAAATTTTAACCCCCATCCCTAAAATAATCTCGTACCAGGAGAGTTCAGATACGGCTTGGCAAAGCCCCCGAGCTTTCAATGTTCACTCGTCGGCAGAAGTCATCACAGCTATTAGAGGACAGCGGGTTCTGTCTTCACGAAGGGACGGGAAGCATGCATGCTAGGCATCGTCAGATGGAAGGCAAAGAGGAAGATATTACAGCCTGTCTCGGACTTGGAGCGTGGGGATTTTCAGAAGCACCTGGGGAACTCGCCTGACTGCTACCATTGAAGCAGATTTTGTTCTAGACCAGTGGTTCCCAAACTTTAACAACCTGTGAACCCCTTTCACTAAAATGTCAAGTCTCGTGAACCCCCTCCTAAAAATGAATATTTCCAGGGATTTTCTCCTTTTACCTGAGTATAAATTATAAAAGCAGTGATCTTGGAAATATAAAATATGTTTTTACGACACACTATTTATTATTATTATTTATCATTACAATATTACATTCTGAAAACGGCAACACTCTTCCAAGATCTCACTTTCGTAGCTTCTATCACTTTGAATAAGCCTGTTATAAGACAAGGCTCCTATGTTTCATCAAGGAGTATCAGATGTGAAACAGCATGAAGGTATTTAAGAAGCCACCTCAGAGAGTTCCTCTTACACAAGCATTCAGGTCTTGAGCAGTCCAGGCAAACACCACAAGCTACAACAAAGCTTAAACTTGTTCTTCATAATAATTTTAAAAACAATACTAGCTGCCTATTTAATTTTAAAATCAGCAAAAAATATCCACCTCCCTTTCCATTTCTTATAAGGAGTCTTGAAATTTAAAATTTCCTCAGTATGATAGATATGCTTGCTTTGATCTGCTTAGCTCTTGGAAGTCCAGGAGCCCCAGGCTGCCCAGAGTTCCTAGGGACAGCTCTGTCCACCATTAGGGAATTTTTTCCCCCGAGAACCCCCTGTAACATTTCGCAAACCCCCAGGGGTTCACGAACCCCAGTTTGGGAACCTCTGTTCTAGAGAGATTCTTATCCCAGCCTCATCACTGGAGCATCTGAGCGCCTTCCAGTCGTGAATTAAGTACCATGATTAACATCAGTCACAGGTGGTTCATTCTCCCTCACCCTCTTCCCAGGGGGGAGAATGGTGCTGACAGTGCAGTGTTTTAGGAGGGTTGATGGGAGTTCAGTGAAAGTGCTTTTGAAAACCCCTTGCTGCTCTGCTCCTTGGCAGCAGACTTCACAGGCCACCAGCCCCTGGTGATGGCCAGGGGGCCACAGGAGCACAGATGCTGTTGAGCATGGAGAAACCAGGTTGCATCTCCGTGCAGAGACCGCGCTCCTTGGAAAGGGTTTCCTTTGTTTGGTTTCCTCCCAGCAGAGTGCAGCAGTTCTAGCCCCATGGGCACCAGGAGAGGCCGGTGCCGCTGATCGCCGCTTTCCTGCTCATTTCTTTTTTCAATGAGTGAATTAGCAGGCAGCCAGCCAACTTGAACATCCCCTTATCTCTGCACCAAGCGCGCTGCCGAGGATTTGCATAATTTTAATCTCCCCCACCAATGAGCATGAAAAAATTAGTTTTCCACTATTTTATCTTCTATTTGTGTTCAATAAACAGAGCTGGCCGCTGTGCTCCTTTTATTTATACCAGAAGCCATGGGGAGGAAGGAAAAAAAAAACTGCACACATCTCTGCCACTTGCTTTCTCGTTGGCCACATGGAGGGCTGCGGACTGCTGCAGCATCGGACAGGCTATTATCT
Source organism: Macrochelys suwanniensis (assembly GCA_033296515.1). NCBI lineage: Eukaryota > Metazoa > Chordata > Testudines > Chelydridae > Macrochelys > Macrochelys suwanniensis. The sequence continues at coordinate 8,558,364 of CM065799.1, forward strand.
TTAATCAGCCCGCGACTCACAGCTAGGGATGGATTCAAGCAGAGAGGCTGAATTCTCTTCTTCCCTCCTGATCCCCCTCGGACAGATAGCCCCACTCTGCACGATTAGCTGAAGTCTTCCTTCTGCTCCCGAGACCTTGAGTTTTCCTCTCAAGCGAAGCAGCCTGCAGTCCAACCTATACCGTCCAAACTCTGCCCTGCACCAACACACTGCTCAGACATCTGGGCTCTCACTGAATGCAGACCCAGGACCCAAGAACCTGGGGAATCTGCCCCCGAAGAGACTCATGCCAGCCTCACCACAAGCGTTCTCGGAAAGGGGGAAGCCTCCTTGCCCTAATAAAGAGAAGACTTGCGCCCCCGAGGGGTTAGATTTCCCCAAGCAGCTCAGCTCCCACGGAAGCACCTAAATAAAGGCCAGATCTGCAGGACTGAGGTGCTGACTCTGAGTGCCCACCCACCCTGTTTGCTGAATGCTCTAACCCAGTGGTTTTCAACCTGTGCTCCACAGATCCCGGGGGGCCTCTAAGGGGGTCTGCGAAAGACTGCCGTTACCATAGAACGGTGGTTTTCAACCGTGGTCAGTGGAGCCCTGGGGGGCCACAGACTATGTCTAAGGTTTCCAAAGGGGTCCGCACTGCCATTCAAAAATGTTTAGGGGTCTGCAAATGAAAAAAGGTTGAAAATCCCTGCTCGAGCCAGACCATTTGCTATTTATGGGGCAAAAAGGGAGGGGGAAACAGGACTTTTTTTTTTAATTTAATGGATTTTTGTAAACACACCAGAATTAAACTGTTGCTTGAATAAAAAGACACTTCACACAGAATCTCCTGCTCTTGACCTTTCTGCTGAAGAGCTGGTAATAAAGACGGTCTTTAACAATAAGAGACACTACCAGCTCTGTGAGTAAGTGCCTGCATTCAGAGCCACCACTAGGCACCAAGGGGGAGGCACGGTGCAGTTGCTGCCAAGGGCCTCGGCAGCTCCCTAAGATTACAGACATAGGCTCAGAGCCACTGCCGGGTCAAGGAGAGATGGGAAGATGCAAAGAAAAATAAGGACCCCATCTCCCCTATGCATCCCCCTCTCCTGAGATGCTGCGTGGGCAAAACCGAGAAGCATAGGAATGCTTCTTCCAAACCTCCTTTTCTCCACATGGAGCCATGAGATGCCAGGTGCACGCCTGGGTTAAGGGGTGCTGTATGGCACAGTTGGGGGAAGGCGGGAGAGAGCCCCTCACTGCAGCCTTGGCCGGGGGAGAGACAGTCTTTTGTGCTCAGAGCCATCACCCCTCCACGAACTGGGGGATCACAGAGAGGCTGCTGGGACGCCTCTCACCTCGAAGTTCCATTGCCAATGCCTCCCCTAGAACACCACTGATGCTGGAACCGGCAGAGCAGAACCTGCAGAGCAAAACCCCGAGGCAGCGTGGCTCAGTGGATAGAAACCCAGGCTGGGAGGCAGGATTCCTAGGTTCTGGTCTATCTTTGCCACTGACTTTCTGTGTGACCTCAGGAAAGTCACCTCCTCCCTTTGTGTGCCTCGCTTTCATCTGCACAGCCGAGAGAAGGACACAGCAGCTCACTTAGGATAAAATGTCTGTTTCACAGGTTCGCAATCGGGGAGTCCCAGACATGTTTTGGGGGTCCTGGGCACCTTCGATGTGAGGGGGCGGTTCCCAAAACGTCTTTCCTGTTGCAACAAGGGGACTTGGTATGGGTATCAGCCCCAGCTCTGTTGAATGCTGCACCTTTAACCCATCCAGAGGGGGGTTCCACGGCCAGTCCTCTGGTTTTGCCCACCCCTCAGCCCTTATCGTCCTATGGCCCCGCAGCGAGCTTAACCAGAGCGGGGACAGGAAAACCAAACACAAGGAGAAAAGCAAAGGGAGGCCACACGTGGCCACACAAAGCTGCAGTGATTTCGGACTCCTCTTCTGGAGGGCGGGTTCTTTCCTCTCTCTCCGTCAGCCCTGCCCCTCCTGATCCCAGTCTCCAAACAAACACTGCCTCTCCCCAACACCGGCTAATCTGCACCCGGAGGTACAATTACCTTCCATACATTCTCTATTTACGCTCGAGGAACCATATAATTTTCTAGACCAGAAACATAATTAAAGAGCCGGAGCTTCCTGGAACGGAGCCCTCTGCCCTGCCATCTCCCTCCTATCTTTGCTAAAAATATACCCCAGCCAGCCCTCTCCATGCCAAGGGCCCGCTCAAAGAGGGGGCTGGGTTCACAGGGAAGGAGCAGCCCTGAAGCAACAGCTCAGCTTGGGTTAGGAATAGATCCAAATGCCTTTGGTTCAGCTCTGAAGAATGGTCAGAAGGGGGGGACACACTGCCCCTTGATGAGGGAACCCTGTGTTCTATCCCTAGGCTCCTCTTTGTTTCCCGTTAGGTTGGGGGAGGGGTGTGTGTGAAAAGCCTGGTCTACATGGGGGAAACTGACCGGCATAGCTGTTCGGGAATAACCATCCCGGTACATTTCAGTTATTCCGTAAGAATTCACTCATGTGGACCCACTACTCTGGAATAAAAGTGATTTTAGCTGGAATAATTACTCCACTCTGTGAGTAGTTATTCCAGAACGGAGTGTCCACACTGGGGCGTCACTCTGGAATAGCTACGCCAATCAAGTTCACCCAGGTGGACAAGACCTAAGATGGGATGTTTAGAATTGGCAGCCAGGCTGGACGGCACTGAGGTGGGAGTCTTCTGTAGAGAGCACTGCCTGTTCCCTTTCCCCAACGACACCCAGGGGGCCATGAGGATCAAGGGACCCCCTAGGATTGTAGCTGCATCCCGCAGTCCCTCACTGAAGCCTAGGCAGGGGGAGGGACAGTCCTTTGTGCTCAGAGGCATCACCCGTGAGCTGAGGGATCACAGCGAGGCTGCTGGGACGTTGTATCTGACCCATGCCTGCACGTAAAGGGGCCAACATGTGTCCAGATGTCAGGAAATGGTGGAGATCTAAGCCTGTCCTGCGTGTTTAGTCTAAGGGCGCTTGCAGGCTACATCAAGACACAAAAATACAGCCACTGGGTTCAGACATCCCTGCCTCTCCAGTCACCTTGCTACTGGCCAACACTCAAAGGACTAACAGGCAAACCAATCCCACTCTCCTGAGCCAGCAGAAGGGGTTGCATGAACATCAGAGACGGGCGGATAAGGGTGTAAAAGGGCAGGGTCTAAAGAACCTCATCAGCTCTGCAAACCCAGCGAGCTCCGGACCGGCATTCAGCCTTCCTGTCTCATCGTACGCTGGTTTCACCAACCTGAAAATGGGAACTGAAGATGCTTTGACCCCTGGATGATGAGATCTCTAGTACTCCATAGCTACGGTCATGGGCAAACTACAGCATAGTAGGGGGGTCACAGGCTTCCACCTCTGGCCTGTTCCATCTCTGTAGAAGAACCAGAGCACTTTGGATTTCTTTCCCCAGCATTCCTTATATGTCTTCCCTACTCACTCAGGGCCCAAGCTAGCCCCCACTCAAGTCACTGGAAAGACTCGCACGGGATCAGCCTCCTGTGGAGGAAGCAGGGCTTGGAAATCAGGGTTCCTGTCCTTGCTCTGCAACTTTGGGGTAAGTCATTTCACCTAATTGTGCCTCACTTTCCCTAGCTAAAATATGGGGATAACAATGTCTAGCTGCCGAATGGGACCTGGTCTCCATACCCTGGCACCAGGTCAGTTAAACCAGTGCAAACCCCCATATGCGCTTTTATTTTAGTTTAAAAGTGACTTATTTTCATTTATCGTAAGCCTGTTTCTGATCTCTTCAAACCAGTGGTTTTCAACCTGTGGCCTGTGGACCCCTGGTGGTCCGCAGACTATGCGTAAGGGGTCCACGAAAGGCTGTCATTACCATAGAACAGTGGTTTCCAACCGGTGGCCTGCAGACACCTGGGCATCCGCAGAATATGTCTAATTTCCAAAAGAGTCCGCTCTGCCATTCAAAATTTTTTTAGAGCTCCGCAAATGAAAATAGGTTGAAAACCTCCGCTTTAAGCTAAACTAGAATGAGGTACTTATACTGAAATAAGTGCATCCACACCGGTCTTTTGCACCAGTTTAACTGAACTGGTTTAAAAAAAAAAGTCACAAGTTACGTTAAAGTGATGCAATGCTCCATGTACACAAACCCTTATGGGCTGTGTCTTCACGAGGAAATATAGCTCACTGAGCTATCTGATTTAGGTACTTACATGTCCCCTAACACCGTAGTATCTGAGCGCCTCACAACCATTAAATTGATTTATTTTCACATCACCACTGAGAGGTAAAGCAAGGCAGGGCTATTACCCTCATGTTACAGATGGGAAACTGAGGCACAGAGACTAAACAACTTGACCGAGGAGAGACAGCATGGCAGTGGCAGAGCTGGGAATAGCCACCTGGTTTTTCATGTCCCACTAGATCATATTGCTACTTTGCTATTTTCCGAAACTCTGGAAATGCTTTGTAAACATCAAGTCAGTCACACAACAATCTTCCAAGACAGGCAAGTGAGTGAGAGAGAGAGCGATCACTTCCTGCTGGCATTGAAAATGCAGCCACCTCTGGGGTGGATTATAACGGATGTTTAACAGTCACGTAGCAACACTGCACAGCTGTGTCGGACAGGAAGAGAACACTGTAGACAAGGGAAATAGTGAATATTCCCCGGGTCTGATAGGCAAGAAGACTACTTACGCAAACAAAGGTGTTTGCATACAGAGGGGAGATACTGATATGTTCAAGGATCCTCTGGATGGCAGATGCCAAGACAGCACAATCTCCATGGGAATTAAACATTTGCAAAAAGATGAGAGTGAACCAAAAAAAATAAAAAAATAAAAATAAAAAAATCTTCATCAGGAACATACAATTTAAAAAATCAAAGCCACCAACACACTAACACGGGCCGAGGAGGGAAGCAAGCAGGCAGCCGAGACTCCAGGGGTAGCAACAGTGTCCTGGGGGCAAGAGAAAAGAGGTAGAACCCACCCCATCACACCCACCCCACAGGCCTGGCTGTGGATCGGTGTCCAGTTCTCCACTGAGCTCAGAGATCTTGGAGCTGCTTCATTAATGGCCAGCTACCAGGGAAACAGAGATTACCATCCTGTTCAAATCTGCACATACGTGCTGAGTGAAAGCTGGCCAGAGATTCACCGGCCAGAGCAGCTGCGCTGGGTCCAGGCCAGCCAATCCTCTAATCTGGCTCGGGGTAGATTGGCTGTAGACCCCACTCACGGCTGCTCCTTTCCAGCTCCGAGTTTGCCTAAGCTGCTTCCCCAAGCCCTCATGCCTCCTGCGGCCATGTCGCAGACTAAACCCCTGACTGCTCCCATATGGGCCTGGGGGGGAGCAGGGGTGACACAGATGCTGTGGCACCAACCGAGGGAGAGAGAAAGGGGGAAGAGCCTGGCTAGGCAACAACCACTGGGGAGGATCAGGTGCTCGCCTGGACTTGCTGTAATTATAAGCCTCCTTCCAAACACAAAATTGTCAGCTCTGCCTTCTCGTAAAAACCAGGGGGGCGGAGGGTAAAGATCTACCCTGCAGGGTCAAAACAACCTTTCCAACTTCTCAAGCAACAAGTTCAAACAGGGCGGCAAGTGTTGTTTTCCATAGCTCGCAGGGACGCTGTGTCATCTGAACTTGAGCTCTTCAGGGAGAAGGTGTAATGCAGGACTGCTGCCTTCTGCAACAACCAACACGGACTGAAGAGTCAAGCACAGGACTAAGAGCCAAGGACTCCTTTGTTCTAATGCCAGCTGTGCCACCGGCTCCCTTTGAGTCCTTGGGCATCTCACTTCACCTTTCATGCCTCAGTTTCCACATCCTTCCCACTACTTGCTCCCATTCATCCATCTCTCACACTCTCAGCTTTCAGATGCAATTTGGACCACCCTCCCACTGCTGATCCACGTAGCTCTGGGCCACACAAGGGATACTTTGCAATTCCTTTTCTTTTGCTAAAGCCTGTTCAGCTTCGCTGTTCAAGCTACATCGGAGGCCTCAGCATTGACGGCTGCCAGCTGCTGCTGCTGTCGCCATCGCCATTAAACACCATGTTGGTTAGACCAGTTCATTGTAGCGTTAGACAGCCAAGGTCTTGTCTACACACAAATCTGTACTGGTTTACTTAACCCAGTGCAAAGCCCTATACAGACACACTTATTTCAGCTTAAAAGTGGCTTATTTGGGTCAGGTTAAACCTGTTTCTAATTAGTTTTAGCCTCCTCTTCACCATGAAAAGCGGTAATATCCCAGTGAAGACAAGGAAGTCTGTCATTTTCACATGAGTTAGCAGGTCGTAGGGAGAAGCCTAATCTTTTACTTGACCTGCTAATTCGTGTGAAAACGACAAACGGCCTTGTCGCCACTAGAACCTCTTCTATGCTACGAGCCAGGGTGTGATTCCCCTGCTGGCGCAGCTGAACTGTGTTAAGTCCATACCTGCCGGTTTCAAGAATCACAACCCTAGCTCATAGTGAAGACATAGCCTAGGATGTTCACTGGAGTTATGAGCCCACATTTTCCCCCAGTGACGACCCATCCTCTAGCTAAGCCACAATGAGCCACTCAAACCAAACCGAGGGCATCCACATGGTCTTTTGCACCAATTTAAGCAAGTGAGTTTAACGAACTGTGATTTTCAAACTAGTGCAACTCGACATGAAATTTTCAAGCGCTCTCAGCACTGGCCTAACCCTCCTCCCCTGACTCAAGTCAATTGTGGAAGCTGAAAGTGTCAGTGGCCCATCTACACCAGGGCTCTCCCAACATTGCTATTGCCCAGGAAATGAAATTAACCAAGGGGGAGGGGAGTTTTTGAAAAGTTTCTCTAGTGTAGTGAAGGATCCTTCTTCCCCCCCAAGACCCTTCTGTACAACCCTCCTTACATCGGCACCGCACCAACATTACCCCTCAGCATCTTGCATTTGAATGTTTAAATTAACCCCATGGACTGCATGTGTCAGTCTCAAGCAGACTGGGAGCTCACCTGGGCAGGGCTAATGGCCTATATTTTCAAAAGTGGCTAGTGATTTCTAAACGATGGGAGTGCCCAACTGGAGACGCCTCAAAGTGCCTGTCTGTGTTGCAGCCAGAGATTGATTGCAGCACGTGTAGACAAACCAAAGCGAGCTTTGATCTAACTAGTCTGGGTCCTGACAGCAGCGAAGCTGATGCAGCACCGGCTAGCTGCTGGAGTACAAGCCTGCCCGGGAGCCGGAGTACACACACGGGTGGCTAACCCACGTTATAGCAGCTTCACTGCTATTGTTACTCACACTAGCTAGCTCGCTCAGGTATGTCTACAGGTACTGCAGTCAGACCCCTAGCTGCAGTGTAGATGTAGCCAAAGTGGCCTGATTTTAAACAGAAAGTGCTGAGCTTCCATCCTCTGAAAATCAGGCCCCTTCAAAGCATCTCAGATTGGGCACCCCAAAAATCATCCAGCCACTTTTGAAAGTACAAACCTACGTGCTGTGTTCACATATCCTCTGCATCTGTAAAGCACAGCGTGCCATAACTTCCAATTCGGTTTTCAAGTCCTTTTGGTCTTCATTGATGAGAGCAAAAGGGGTTTTTTTTGGAGGGTGGGGGAGCTGGTTTCTGTATTTGTCAGTTTGCCCATGTACACAATGAATAAGACAAAAAATTTCCAACCAAGACATTTTACCCTGGGTGCAGATTTGTAAATCATATTTCCCCCACCCCTCAAAGGTGATAGTAACAGAAGCAAGGGAAAACAAACCATGAAATAGAAGTTTCAAGTTGACAGCCTCCCTTTGAACAGTTTTCAAAGACTTTCACGCAACTATTTCTCTATTTGATTTTATTTTTTAAAATATCTACACTATGTTCCTCAAAGTATCAAAAGACTCTACCATTTAGAAGTTCTTCTCTGAAGTGTTCCTAGGAGAGAATGCCCCTGGGTCACATGTTGTCAGTAGCCATCATGACAAGAATTTCTGATGTCCATGTTGGGGGAGGGATAGCTCAGTGGTTTGAGCATTGGCCTGCTAAACCCAGGGTTGTGAGTTCAATCCTTGAGGGGGCCATTTAGGGATCTGGGGCAAAAATTGGGGATTGGTCCTGCTTTGAGCAGGGGGTTGGACTAGATGACCTCCTAAGGTCTCTTCCAACCCTGATATTCTACGTTTGGGACCTGTGCTTTTCTGGGCATCTCTCTTGCAGCGTGGCCAGGGGCCGTGTTGTCCAGTGCATATGGCACTGGAATGGGACTCAGGAGACCTGGGGGGGGGGGGGGGGGGTCTACTCCCGGCTCTGCTACTGACCGGTCCTGGGCAAATCACTTCATGTCTCCATTTTGTGTAGATAGCTAGTGTTTCGGGGCACAGATTCTCTCCCTATGTATATGCACCTAGCAGAACCTTATCCTGGTTGGGGCCATGAGAATAATAAAAAATATATTTTCAGTCTCCTTCAGCTCCACAGCCACAAGGCATTTAAGCAAGTGTAGCTTGAGTGGATGACCAGAAACCCTTCCACGATGATCTCCCTTATTTATCCAGGCTGGAGTTATTGGACACCTCCCCATTGCTGGAGGCACCATAAATTAACAATGAACACAGGAACAAGACCCCAAATCAAAAGCCAGCTGCCAAGCATGAGTCTAGTGGGGAACCACCCCTTTAAAATAAACACACATACACACACACACATACACCCGCAGAAGAACAAAACAATGCGTGTCACTGAACCCAGGACATTTCTCCAACGAAAACGGGATTCACTCAAATTTCAGGAGGAGAATTTACATACACAAGACTGAGGAAATCCAGGCACAAAGCAAACGGCTCCACCTTAACTGACAAATGCCACGGCCAACATGGCCAAACAGCCGCCGCCTCCTTTGACGCAGCCAGATACATCCTGGCAGTGCTTAGCAGATAGCTGCGAGCGCACAACACCCCTTCTGCGAGCTGTACTCCACCGACGCACCATCCGCATGTCAGACTGCAAGACTGATCGTAGAAAGGGAACATCCCAGCACTCCAGGACCGGGCGGCACAGGCCACTCAGGGCAGGGGTCATTCCAGCAGGAAGCCACCTACTATCTGATATTAGGGATCCGAATTGCCCCAAGGCTGCATTCTGGATGGCTGGATCTCTCCAGTGCCACCAGAGAACTGGGACGAAGGCCAGGTCTATACCTAAAACCTCGGTTAACCTAGCTATGTAGCTGAGGAGTGTGAAAAATGTACACCCCTGATTTAGTTAAGCCAGGGGTTCTCAAACTTAATTGCACCGCAACCCCCTTCTGACAATAAAAATTACTACACGACTCCAGGAGTGGGGGGGGGGGAGGGGGCTGAGCCTGTCCGAGCCCCGCCACCCCAGGCGGGAGGGCCAAAACCAAAGGGCTTCATCCCCAGTCAAGGGGCCACCTGAGTCCCGCCACCCAGGGCTGAAGCCGTCGGGCTTTGGCCCCGGGCAGTGGGGCTCAGGCTTCGGCCTAGGGCCCTAGCAAGTCTAATGCCAGCCCTGGCGACACCATTACAATGGGGTCCCGACCCACAGTTTGAGAACCGCTGAGTTAAGCCAATCTGAGCCCGGTCGTAGACACTGCTAGGTCCACAGAAGCTTCTGTCAACCTAGCTACCACCTCTCGGATGGAAAAACCCCTTCCGACGCTGTAGCAAGTGTCTACGCGCCGTAACTGTGGCATCGGTAGTGTAGACATAACAGCGACACACTCAGAATGACTCAGTCTCTAACGAACTCCTCTATCATCTGGGATTCAGGACACAAACCACCCATCCTGATTGGCTGATTAAACTGCTGATCAAGACATCCATCATCTTCTCTCCTCCCCACCTCCCAGTACGGTGCTCCCATGGGGATCAGGAAGACAGCCGCTTACTGATAACTTTCTCATTACGAACGAACAGGTAAAACCAAGACAGATATCAGCGACCACGCCAGATGATGTGCCTGGAACCTGCTCCCATGATCTGTAGCTAATGCAGGATCCTCTCCGATGTAGCAATTCCCCACATTAATAACCTGAGATGGGCGCAAATTAAAACCCCCATCGAAACCAACCTGGATGCCAGGCCAGTTCAGATCGGGACTCTGAGCTCCAGCCCACCTCCCTTAGCTAGACTGAGACAAGACGGGAAGAGAAAAGAGACTGTTTATACAAAGCAAGGAAGATACGAAGCCAAATGAGGGCCAAGGGCCATTGGATCATGGGGTGGCTTTGCAGTCTCACCGACTGACATAGGGTCTCGGGTAAGTCACACAAGTACGTCTACACTGCAATTGGCGCGTACCTCTCAGCCCGGGTAGCCACGTACGTACTAGCTCTGCTCCAGCAAGTACACTAAAAATAGCAGTGCAAATGCTGCTGCACTGGCTAACCACCCGAGCCCAGCCTCTCCTGGCCCCCGGGGTCCATACTTTGGTGGCTAGCCCGTGCCGGCAGGGCTACACAGCTATTTTTAAGCGCACTAGGTCTGCTCAAACTAGCATGAATCTGTCTACCTGGGTGTGAGGCATGCTCCCAGCTGCAGTGCAGACATACCCCTCGTGGCCAGAGCAAGAAGCGTGGCAAGGGAAAGAAAAAGGCACGGTTGCTTTCCCACTGCCGCCCAAAAAACTGTATTTAAAACAACCCCTGCTCCAATACCGCCTTCCCAATCCTGGAAAGCACATCAACTCCTCCCCCATCACCCTCAACAGAACAAGAGAACTCTGCCCGCCAACACACATGGTCCCTGCCATCACCAGAAAGCTGCCATAGCAGTGTATCAGTGCTGTGCCCGCTCCCCTCCTTATCCTTATGCTCAGATTCTCCCGTGGCTGCCAGGCGTCCTTTAACTCTCCCGCTCCAGCATGGATCCTACTAACCCAACACTTCCCTTTGATAGGAAGATTCCATCCAAATAGAAAGGGAAGGGAAAAAGCTTCATCTTTAAACAACCAACCCCCAGCCTGACTCTGACAAGCTCCATTCCCCTCCCTCGGCCCTTGACAGCATATCAAAGTCCAGGATTCACAGCCTAACACCCCCCACGCCCCCGCTCCCATCAAGGCATCAAACTGGGACCACTTTGGCAGCATCAGCTTTGCAGAACACCTCCAAGTTTCTGAACGGCCTCGGAAACACCCCAGGGACCGCCGACTCCCAGCGTACGACTGGACGGAAGAGCCACAGGCGAGAGAAGTGAACAGTAAATGGAAAGAGACTCCACAGAAACGGGTGGAGATGCCAACCAGCCAGATTGCTACAAGTGGCCTTTTGCAAGTAAATAACATTAGTTCCAGTGTTTATCGCCTTCTCTGTGCTGAGTAAAGGCAGCATCATAAACACGGTGGCAGTATTAACGAGGCAAAAGATGGAACTGTAAAGAGTTTCATGGCAACCACCATATGGCTCCCATCTGGGAAGGAGGAGGAGATGGGAGCCACTAAGGGGGAAATAATGGTATTGTCTGGAATCCCAAAGCAATCAAGGGTCCCAGTGAAATTTCAGTTGCTCACTATGTTAAAGGAGCTCTTGGCCTGCACCTAAATCCTGGGTGCACTTAGGGCCAGATCAGAAACGTACCAACATTATTTAGACTCTTTCCACTAACCTCAATGGGCTTTTGGATCAAGCCCAAACCAGCCAGCCCATCCAACTAGAGTCAAATGGCTTCCCATCTCCATTTCCTGCCACATGCTACCAGACACCACAAGTGGAAGGGTTCCCCATGCACTACCCCACACGGCTAAATTCCACCTCTAGCTTCACTCAGCCAGTGGCATCCCACGGCCTGTCGACATAATAAAGTCAGCATGTGTGCAACTGTACTGACAATGGTGCAAACCCCTAGTGTAAATGCACTGGGATGGTGCACAGCAGGGCTTGCACCGTTCTGATTTACACCAGTACTGCACCTTGAGAAGGGTGCATCTATCTAATTGCACAGAGCTGAAAAGTCAAATGGGGCAAATCTATTTTGTTGGACAACGACTGTGAAGAACTGTGTTATCCCCAAACATGGCCCTGGCCTGGTTTGAGACAGTTACTAGTTAATGCTGACCAGCTATTGCATGTTATATGGACAGAAATATGCATAAAAACAGCCCTTGTTTTACAAGGACAATTCCCTGCCGTTTAAACACCTACTGTGGCAAATAAATTTATTAGCCAGAGTGAATATCTGGTGATCCTGACCTCTCCTCCCAGATGAGATCCTGCCAGCCATCATGCAATATTTAGCAGAGACTGCATAAAGTTAAAGGATGCTCTCCGGCCCTTCCCTCCTCCAGCTCACTGGAGGGACATTTTCCTTTGGGGGTTTTGGCTACCAGCTGGATTATTATTATTTCCCCATTTGGAGAGGTGGGGGTGAGGGAAGCATCCAAGAGAGAAGACGCTAGAGCACCTGGCCAGGCTAATCCCCAGAGAGTTCCAATTAGTGCTGGCAGATCTGTCCTCTGACCCAGCATCAGCTGATCCTCGACCTCCCTGTCCCAAGGATGGGCCAGCTGATTAACGCTGGGTGGAAGGATGGAAACCCACAGCGCACTGCTTGGCTTCTCCAGGGTCTGGCTAACCAAGGAGCCCTCTCAGCGGCAGGGAGAAAAACCGGAGCTAAAGGCCGGAGAGGGGAGGTTGGACACCCAGAATATTCTACCTCACTGGGCTCCCTCAGCTGGGACCAGGCCCAAAACCTTCACTGGCCCCACTGATCAACCTTCAGCACTGGCCCAACTCAGAGTGGACTCAGACCCGAGCCACGTAGGGAAGGCTAAGCTAAGCTATCCCTCAGAGGCCAATGAGCCTTCAGGCTGACGGCCAGAGGTATCATGGAAATCGATGGGGGCTGAGTCACAAGGAGACATCAAGTCTGCCTGACAAATCAATCCTACTCATCCCTCCTTCCTCCACTGCTGTGGAATCTGTGCAAGACTGGGTTGGTGGTGGTGGAGAGAGAGGGGGGGACCTTTCGGGGACAGACAGCAAGCCAGGCGTCCCTTAAACAGAGAGAGGAGCAGGACTGAATAGGAACTGGCCTTTTCCACACAGCCTCCTCCCTTCCCCCTTCGAAACATCCCGAGGAAGGGGGTTATATCCTGCAAAGTGGAAGGTGGTGCTGAAGTGGTATATTATATAGTTAAGCTTGGCAGAATTTGATTTTTAAAAAATAAAAATAATTTTGATGGCCAATATCAATGTTCATTTCCATGCAATTTTTATTTTTATCGATTCAAACATTCACAGTTGTGGGAAATTGGGGGAAGGGGGGCTCAAACAATTATCTGACGACAGCTGATGCTCAGATTCCAAAAAAGTTAAATGCAAATTGTCAACATCACATGTCAAAATGGTAAATGCCTCCATCAACAAATCATACCTGTTTTTACTAGTCAGTCACTAGCCCATTTGTAACAAGCCCAATTCAAAGTCTAAATCACTGGATTTGGACTTTAACAAGTTCTCAAGCAGCATTTTTCTAACTTCGCCTATCTCTAAGTTTTGATTATTATCAATGGTTTGCAAGTCTGAGTACGGTGAAATCAACCTTTGCCAATAAAAATCTAACCCTTCCAAGCCTAGTTATACGCAGGCTGAGATTTTTCAGGAGGAACCTAAGGGAACTGGAGCCCAGCTATTAATTTTCAGTGGGATTTGGGTGGTTAACCCCTGCAGCCCCTTTGGGAATCCCATCCTACTTCCCAAATTCAAGCATTTCCTGCAAAGCAAAAGGGAGTAAACAAGGTGGAAAGCCAGTAGCGGTGGCTTTACAATTGGCCTAATGAAATGTCCATTCTACACAGCTTGTTATGGTCGTGTTGATCCCAGGATATTAGAGACAAGGTGGGTGAGACCTGAAGAAGAGCGCTGTGTAACGCAAAAGCTTCTCTCTCACCAACGGAAGTCCGTCCAATAGAAGATATTACCTCACCCACCTGTCTGTTCTACACAGCAATAGGCCCACGTGCCATGAGTGAAAGAAAACACCAAGAAAGAGGGAATGGACCAACCCGGCTGACTGCGGTTGGGGACCGCGGAGGACAGCTAGCACCAAAGCAGCTGAGAAGGTTACAAATTCCAAGGTGGAAAGCAGCATCAGGATGCAGGAGGATTCATGAGCCCACAAGGCTGCCATGACCCACGGAGCAGCCCCACGGGTGACTGCTTTCCAGCGTACTCAGAGCACCGCCCCACTTGTCTCGTCTGCGGCACAAGCTACAAACCGACCCAGCCCACGGCCGCAGGGCACGCCAGTCCCGAGGCGCGGCACCTTCCTGCAGAATTGGACACCGCTCCCGCTAGCCTCGAAATTCAGCGGCTCCTTTCAAAATGGGGAATCAGCCGCACTTGGCAATTTATGGAGGGAGGAGGGTGTTAAATGTCCAAATGCAGAACATGGACGACAGGCGGATGGAAGGTGTGCAGAACCTGAATGCGTTAACCTTTGGGCCTTGGCGCAAGGCTCACCTTTTGGTTCAGGCTGTTAAGAACATAAGAAAGGCCACATTGAGTCAGACCAAAGGTCCATCTAGCTCAGTATCTGGTCTTCCTACAGTGGCTGTGCCAGATGCTTCAGAGGGAATGAACAGAACAGGGAATCATCAAGTGATCCATCCCCTGTTGCCTATTCCCAGCTCCTGGCAAACAGAGGCTGGGGATACCATCCCTGCCAATAGCCATTGGTGGACCTAGCCTCCATGAATTTATCTAGTTCTTTTTTGAACCCTGTTATAGTCTTAGCCTTCACAACATCCTCTGGCAAGGAGTTCCACAGGTTGACTGTACATGGTGTGAAGAAACACTTCCTTTTTTGTTTTAAACCTGCTGCTTATTCATTTCATTGAGTGACCCCTAGTTCTTGTGTTATGAGAAGGAGTAAATAACACTTCCTTATTTACTTTCTCCACACCAGGAGGATGGGGGCGGGTTTGCCCAGTAGCCCAGGCCGGGAATCCGGTTTGCTCAGCAGTATCTGAATCAGATACAGCGCGATGGGCACGTGGCTGCACACTGACCAGTAAATACACTGACAACTAGAAATTCTAGGCCAGCTACTGGCAGTAGCCTTCTGGCTAAAATGGAGCGTGGGACATCGGCAGAGTGAAAATCATTTAGAAAAAATATCAGGACGTTACTCTTGCTTTCATACTAGTTTAACTGCATCTCCTCCCCTACCCCACACAAATTTAGTGCTAAGCAGCCGCATGGCCCAGTGGTTAAAACACACGCCTAGCAGTCAAGGCTCCTGAGTTCTAATCCCAACTCCACCACTCACTCCCCATTTGACCTTGAGCAAGTCATTTTGCTTCAGTTTTCCGAGCTGCAGAAGGGAGGTGACAATAAAGTTCTCAGGATCTCAGTTCAGTAGAGGCTTCATTTGTTAAGGTTTGTAAAGTGATCTGAGATCTTTGGAAGGAGCCGCTATAGGCATATTATTATTTTTATTTATTAAAAACCTGGCAGTCAGACAGAGTTGCTTCCCTGGCTTTTATAATGATTCAACAATCCCCAAGGTAGCTTCATTGTTAATACTCTTGTTATTTATTTTAAAAGCTTCACTTCTTCAGTCCCGTCCATCGGAGGATTCCAAAGCGCTTCACAGAAAGGACAATCTAAGCCCTGTGAAGAAAATATTATCCCCTTTTTTACAGATGGCGGAACACAGACAAGGAGAGGTTAAAGGTACGTCTACGCTATCCACCAGATCGACGGGTAGTGATCCATCTATCGGGGATCGATTTATCACATATAGTGTAGACGTGATAAAGCGATCCCTGATTGCTCTGCCGTTGACTCCTGTACTCCACCGCAGCGAGAGGCGGAAGCGGAGTCGACGGGGGAGCGGCAGCAGTCGACCCCGCACCGAGAGGACGCGAGGTAAGTCGACCTAAGATGCGTCGACTTCAGCTATGCTATTCTCGTAGCTGAAGTTGCGTATCTTAGGTCGATCCCCCCTCCCTAGTGTAGACCAGGGCTAAGTAACTTGCGTTGAGTCGCACGGGGAATCTTGGGCTTAAGCCAGGAACAGAGCCAAGATCTCCTGACTCCCTGTCCTGTGCTTTCCATACCAGACAATGCCTGCCCTCCTAAAAGGTCCCGTGATTATTAACAGCAGAAGGAAAATCTTTTCTCGGTGGGCTGCCACTAGGGGCTGGAGGCTCAGAAAGAGAGCTTACTACAATAGAGTATAAAAAATGCCACTTACCTTCCCGTGATGAGCAGAGTGGGTGCCAACTCCTGACCCCCGTCTCAGACCATACTACGCAAGGGATTCACATCAGAGAAGCCAACCACGGAAGGGAAGATGATGCAACATCATTACTTGGTGGTGGCGGAGTAATAATGTCTTGTGCACAATCCTCCTAGTAACCCCCTGGCTAAAGAATGAAGCTGAGAGAATGTAACCTACTGGGTAGTGTACATTGTGCATCCTCCTTCTACATCTGTTCCAGCGAGATTGTAAGTCTACTGCAGCCCCAGCTGCTGAGCCTGGCTATCTCTTTAGATATCTAGGATACTTATCTGCCCCTCCCTCCCCGCCATTACTGTAGTATCTGAGCACCTCGCAATCCTCAACACCCAAGACCTCTAGGAGGTAGGGCAGTTCTATTATCCCCATTTTATTGGTGAACAACTAAGGCCAGGTAATTTGCCCAAAATCACAGAGGAAGTTTGTGTTGGAGCACAGAACTGAAACCGAGGCCTTGTTAGGTCGACATACAGCCACTGTAGTAATTACTGCAGTTTTTCCATGTCCACGCTACCCTCCTTCGGCCAGTGGCGCGTGTCCTCACCAGGAGCACTTAGGATGGCTGGCTTACAGCCCAGGCTGTCAGCACCAGGCAGAGGGGCGTCCAGCTGGGAGCTCGGTGCAGAGCCGACAGGCGATGTAAGCAACACGGTGTCTACACAGACGCTGCGTTGCCCTAACTACATCGACCTGAGCGCTACTTCACTCGTAGAGGTGGCGTTATTCGGTCGGTGTAGTGGGGCACTTACATCCGCAGGAGCAACGCGGGCGCGTAGACACTTACAGAGTTAGGTCAACCTAACTCTATAGCGTAGACCTGGCCTGAGTCTCTGGAGTCCCAGACTAACACCATAGCCACTGGACTGTCCCTCCTCTTAGCTCAACCTGCAGCAGCTCACGGTTTGAGCTCTGAAGGTCCCTGGTTCAATCCCGAGTGTGTCAGCCAAGATGGTGGCCATCGTAACAACATGGTAGATTCCTCCAAGGGCAGATCCAAAAAGCCAGCTCTGACCCACAGCTCATCTAATCAATTGCCTGCAGGCAACTGCAGTGTCCATGTCTAAAAGGATGGATAAGCAGATGCAGCAGGGAATGCAGTCCAGATGGGGGAAAACTAAAACGACTAAGGGGAAAACAGAGGCTACCCTGAAAAATAAGACAATGCAAAGGGGTTAAAAGGAATCAAGGAGGCTGCATTTGTAGTTAAATACCAGACCAAGATGGGGAAAAAGTTTTGTTTTATTTATTAAACAAAAGGAAACCCCAGAGGAAACAAAAACCCAACAATTTAAAAAGAAAAATTTAGGTTCCACCAAGGTTATTGATCAAGGCGGAGGCTCCGGTGTGCAGCCTGTTACAGTTTTGCAACACAGAGCTTTAAAAAGAAAAAACAAAACCAAAAAAAAAGGAAGAGCAATGCATCTTTCCCCTCATATGTTAACAACAGCGCAACATTATCTCTGTATTGTCTCCCTGTTTTATCACCACGGTACAGCTCTGAACAGATTCCACCCCAGGGCAGACACAAAACCACGGGGCCACGGTTTCTAATTATCCCCTCTATTCTCAGGGAAATGGTTTATTTATTAGCTCTTTGAGCTTCTCTTTCATTCATTTTCAATCTGCCTTCCAGCAGCGAGGGGCTCTCAACAAGGGGAAATTTATTAGGTGCTGTAGACTCTCTTCATCTTCCCAGCTCTCCTCTTCCTCCCACCCCTACCATTCAGAATTATGGGTCGTCTTCATCACCGTTAATTCAATAACTTGCTGTATAATTACTCCGTAATAACACTATTATCTTAACATTTACTCAACAGCTGTGATCCCGTTACAGCACCAGGGGGGGATTCTCCAGGGGAAAGGAACCAGGAGATCCGTCTGCCTGCCAGAGAAAGAATCCCATTAGACCAAAACTAAACCCCATCCAGAGACTATTGACAAAGAGACAGGGGTGGGGGTAGGGAGAGTAGAAAAGTACCATTCTTGCAGCTTAGGAAGAGGGTACAGACCCTCGGCAGAAAGCCAAAAGTCTAATCCACTTTATTCCCCCTTCATAAGGATTTGAAAGGTTTTGCTACACAGATAAGAGAAAGTGGAGGGTTTCTGTGCATACAGGAGACAGCAAAACGGAGGATGCCATTTGAATAAGCAACGCTTAACCTCATCAAACCCTTTAAACAAATTGTGCAAAAAACCTGCAGCGTAATTAGGAAAACAATGAGGGTTGGAAAAAATGCCAAGAGACCACGGAAACACATACTCTTGATCCTTGTCTTTTGCTATAAGAAACCAGATAGTTTCCCCCAAATTCCAATTCAGCCTATTAAAAAACATACATGAAAGATACAGTTTATCATAATTGACACCGTTCACCAAGATTTTTTTTTTAATCCAGTAACCATTAGAACCCCTCTTAGACTGAACTCTAGTGTAAGAAAATGTCACAGCAAAGCAACCAGCAATTAAGCAAGGAATTACTGTAGACCCATTGACTAAAAATGGAATAACTTGTGCACCAAATGAGGCTGGGAACATACTATCAAGTATCAAATGCTTAAACTCTAACCTTGACTAGTGAGGCAAAAATTCTATTCACAAGCCTTAACTAATGCTTATGAAGCGCTCTGGGGTTGGCAGCTTTCATTTCACCGCTGCTGCGATTTTATTGTAATATTTATACAAACATGCATACTGCATCTTTACGCACAAATGCTCCTGGGTTCTCAATAGAAACAGCAAGTTACTAAGCAGCTTCCCAAACCTGCAAGATTCTAAAATCTACAAGGTGAGGTCAGGTTCACGCAGCTATCAGAGCCCAAAATCACATACACCACTGAATGAATACCAGCATTAAAGAATGTTTCATGCTATATTGTATCTGTTTCATACACATGCTATAGCAAAAGGGTAAACCCACTCTATTGTGATTGATTATCCATCGTGTAATAATTCCATCAAACCATCAAAGCGATTTGGCAATTATATTAATCATGAGAAGGGAGCTAGAAAGGTTTGCCATTAGAACCTCAAAATGTAATTTCCTCGTATTATATTGCTGCATATTGGTTTTGTTTTTAATAATATAAAGTCAGATTATTTCTGCTTCAAATTTGCTTACATGCCACGGTCATATACCAAATCACTGGTTAGCGCTGATGACAGATCACATCAACATTAATAAGACATTTTATGCTGTCTCCTGCTCCACAGGAAATTTCAGAAGCAGAGTGAATGCACACGGCGTGATGAAATTCACATCCTGAACCACGTACCAAACCCCTTATAATAGCTGAACCTCAATAATCTGTACACTTCATAATCCGCACAAAAGATATGCCCTTCCACTTGTCAGCCAAGATACGATCGCGTATGTCACAGTGAGGTCTCAGTTCAACTAAGGTTTCATTTTTTAAGAATACATGCTATTTACACACACACACACACACACACCCCATATGCATACACACACACACACACACACACGCATACACATACATAAAGTACATTAACCCTGAAATAACATCACAATAAACTTAAACCTAAAATAAATGAATAAAGCACATTTTGTGACGCATTATTGTGGCTGGGTTATTGATTTTCTGCACCTATTTATTTTGACTGTATAAAAGGGATAGACACACAGTCTAGGCACCCTTGACAAACGGCTACACTCGGATGTTTAAATTAAGACAACTTAGCACAAATTCCCCCGTTCTCTACATTTACAATCCCCATCACCCCCATTTTCACATGCTGTGGGGAGACAATGTTCCTTGCAACAGTCCCTGAAGAACATCAGATCCAGGCTGTTTCAGTCCAAGACCAGAGCAAACCCCAAAGCTGGGGGGCCCCTCACACAGAACAGCCAGCCAGCAGCCCACTCATGTTTATGTCAATGGGGTTCCAGCCTGAACTCATCTGCTTATCTCAGCTGTGGCAGAACAGCATGTGGGGGAGAGGCAGTCTCCAAGGAAGTCTCAATTTGTAAGGATAAAATCATGGCCCCATGGAAGTCCACAGAAATCCCCCATTGACTTCAACAGAGCCAGGATTTCACCTTAAGGCTGCACTGCAGCTGGAGGTGTTATTGCCAGCTCGGGTAAACATACTCACACTAGCTCTGTTCAAGCTAGCATGCTAAAATCAGCAATGCAGCCACGAGACAGACTAGCCGACACAAGCACATACCTAGGGTTTCAGGTGGGATTGGATTTGTACCCCAGGTCAGTATAGTGCTTAAGCAGGTGACTACCCCCAGTGAAGTCAATGAGATTACTCACATGCTTAAATCTAGAGACACGTGTAAGTACCTCGCCGAATACATTCTCAAAAATTCAGCCATTCACAATGTGCCTTCTAGCTTTTAAGTACACATTTGTGATGTTCAGCTGCATATTAAAAATACACCCAAGATAAATGGAAGATACGAGCGTGATGTGTTTGGTGTAGTGAAAATAATCTGATTCCACAGTGCGGCGCTTGGGTTCTTACCTTGCTGTTTGCTGGTATTGTCAACTATCACACACTGAACAAACTTTTTTTTTAATGTTCCATAAACGTTAGTGCATTACAGAAATATACTGAACTGAGAATTTTATTTGGCCAGCTACAGAACTGTACTTCGTAACAGGGAAAAAGCAGCCAATCTCCCATTCGTCTGCAGAAACTACAGCCATGTTTTAATTGCTATAGTCCTCAATCAAAAAACAGTGACATTAGTCATAAAGGTGGATTTAAGAACTCTCGGGCAGGGGAAGGGAAGGAGGATCAAGTCCTCCTCTACATTAAATGGAGATGTCTACACACTCTGAGGATACTTTGTTTTGTTTAGCCTGATTTTTTTCCAGAATGCCTATGACCTCTACATTTAAAAGACACTTGAATCTAGAATGTCAGGCAGCACTCTGAAGCTCTTCAAAACACAAATAAAACATCTACATATTCCAGAAGGCTGCTGCCATGAGAACCACACACATCTACAAGAGAGGGCTTTCAGAAAGCGGGAGGCAGTGGAATTCATGTTTTGTGCCTTTCAGTAGAATCGAATGGGCTGAGACTTCCAAAGTAGCTTAGGAGGTTGAGACTAGGGCTGGCCAGGAAACAAGAATTTCATTTAGCAAAAAAGTTTTGACATTTGTTTTCTTTCCACATCTGAGAGCCCCGGGGTTCAAGTCCCCGCTCTGCCCGGAACTGGGCCATTGCCTGTTCTGGGGTGGGTTTCTCTCTCACACACCCCCCACAAAATTCCCAACCAGCTCTAGTTTAGACACATGGGTGCATTTGAAAATATTGCCCTAGGTGACTTAGAAGCCCAACGTTCAATGACATCAAGGGTAAAATTGTCAAAAGTACCTAAAATGGCTCAGATTTTCAAAGATATTTAGGCATCTACTCCCACTGACGTCTGCACCAATAGCAAGTTACTACACTGCTGGAGCAGGGAGGGAATTGTGTCTTAGGGTATGCCTAGGCTGCAATTGAAAACCCACGGCTGGCCTACGCCAGCTGACTCAGGCTCATGGGGCTCGGGCCAAGGGGCTGTTTAATTGCGGAGTAGACATTTGGGCTCAGGCTGGAGGCCGGGATCAAGGACCCTGCAAGGGGAGCCGGTCCCAGAGCTTGCAGCCTGAGCATCTACACCCCAATTAAACAGCCCTGAGCCCGAGTCCCGCGTCCCGCAAGCCTGAATCAGCTGACACGGGCTAGCCATGGGTTTTTAACTGCAGCGTAGACATGCCCTCAGAGTCGATGGCTCCCAGAGCTACTCCTCTGGGCGGTGCCGTTTACACACCACCTCTTGCCCACAACTGTGCCTCATGCACAATCTCCAGCCGTTCTCAAACTTCATTGCACTGCGACCCCCTTCTGACCACAAAAATTACTACATGACTCCAGGAGGGGGGACCAAAGCCAGAGCCCGTCTGAGCTCCACCACCCCGGGGAAAGCTTGAGCCCGCCAACCTGTGCGGAGGGAGGCGTATGAGGCAAAGCCGAAGCCCAATGGCCTCAGCTCCAGGCAGGGGGCCTGTAACCTGAGCTCCGCTGCCCAGGGCGGAAGCCCTCGGGCTTTGGCTTCAGCCCCGAGCGGTGGGGCTCAGGCTTTGGCCCTGGGCCCCAGCAAGTCTAACACCATCCCTGGCGACCCCATTAAAACGGGGTCCCGACCCACAGTTTGAGAACTTCTGATTTCTAGCCCATCCGATCCATATCAGTGCATCGCTCGGGCACCTCGTATGAAATAAGCATTTCAATCCACACAAGTAGTTTGGCTCTATGGATCTGTGCACATTCAGCGATTAGCACTGACACACTCAACCAGCCACGCTCCTCTTTCGGTAAACAAAGAAATGGGCTAGTGGCAATGCAATACGAGTCCTCCCTCGCGGACAGCCTGGTACTACCCCCATCGGACATACCAGGCCAGATCTGACAAATAGTCCATCAAGTCCAGAAGCCTTTTTCCACGAGGCAGGGAGAAGAGGCTTCACAAAAAGGGGCAAGAAACCCCGTTGGAATGATCTGTCCATAGGGAAGTTTCTTCCCAACTCCAAACAGCTAATGCTTATCTGAAACCCTGAAGCAGGAGGGCTCAGTTCTGCAAAGGACGGAGCCCTGTCTTCACGGGGAATCAATGGAGTTCTGGTTCTCAGGCACCTTGTACCATTCAGGTCCCAGGACACCAGTTCAAATCTATCCCATGGCAACAAGTCATTCCCATGAGATAGCTGTTGGTGGCCTACATGCAATGAATTGGTGGCTTCAGAGCCATTCCTAACGAGGTGGGGAAAAAGCTCAAGCCACCATCGGCAGTCTCAGCTGAGCCCAAAGGCTGAATGGGCTTTGGAGACTGAATTCCCCTCCCACACAATGGAGGACCCTCCAGTGCAGGGTTAAAGCATACGAACAATACAGCATAGGGTAGTCCATCCTGCTGTTACCACCAGTGCCTGGCCTAGTCTGGCTCTGCTCAGTTTCCAGGACTTTCCCACACACAAAATAATTAGAGCTGGTTAAAAAAATGGAAAAAAAAGTAAATAATCAAATTTTCTAAGTTATTTCCTTTTGAATCTTGTAAAACGGAAACAATTTTTTTTAATTTAATTTTTGTTTTATCCTTTTTTGTCACAGAGCTCAAATAAATTAACCCCACTTTTTAATTTTTCCCTTTGCTACCCTAACATTTCAAACTTTTGCCAACTTTTTAAAAATATACAGGATGGCAGAATTACAGAGTTTTGTTTCTCAAAAAGAGGAAGTCTAAAAAGTTAAAGTGGCAAAAGGAAAAAAGAAAAAAGTAAAATAATCTAGACACCATTCATTCCATTTCATTCAGTGGCAAAAAGAGGGAGAACTCCCCCTTCCCCCAAACGAGCAAACAAAACCTCACAAATTTAAAAATCTTGGTTCAAAATGAAAAACAAAACAAAAATTAAACAAACTAAAAGCTTCTCATGAAAGTGGATCGGTTTCAGAAAAGGTCATTCAAAGTTCTGAATTAAAAATTGTGACCAGCTCTACTAAAAACCTCACTTTTAAAAAAAATTAGTGAAAACAACCTTTAATATGCATAGTACCTTATTCACTATACAATCACGAATGCAAATTTCAGCTGCTGGCATCTCAGTCTAGTACGTTTACCCTTGTATAGCACATGCCTCTCAACTGTCCCTCACATTTTGAGATGCATCATTCGTTTTAGTCCCAGTTTCCTGCACAAATTTCATACCCTGCCCCCCCCCCCTCGTTGTTATTGGAATTTTTTCCCCATAAGAAACAATAACGAAGCTGGTCTTACAGAAAGAGCTATTTACATGAATGGGAAAGATTCCCAAGGCATTTTAAGTTTCCAGCATGAATAATTTGCCAACCTCCTTTTTTGGGTCTTTATCACACACAGCAGGTAGAGAGGAAGAGTGCAGAGAACAGCTGTGTATGTTTCACTGTATAAAGTAAACATATGCCTTTCAGTATGATTTCAGGCTATGACATATACCCCTTCCAAAAAAAAAACCCCATGAATCAAAGCCCCAATAGCACCTCAGAGTGCTTAACTCCCCAGGGGTAGAGTTTCCAAAAGGCAGGTCTAACAAACACTAAGTCTTACAAGCAGTTGTTACACAAAGGGTTGATCCTTCCACTGAGAGTGGTGGCAGGATATTGGATTTCACCAAGACTCTTCCTAGAGGCCCCATTTTAAGTAGCTCCCACTGCTACATAAACATTCCCCTTTGCACACACAGACCATAATGGTGGGTTGGGGGGAGTTTCCAGTGGAAGGGGTTAAAAGCAAAGAAATGGGAGATTCCACCTTTATTGCCAGGGACTTGGTGCAAGTCTCCCACCCCAACCCAAAATCACTGAACAGGAGGGAGAGGAGAAAGTGTACTGAAAGATCCGCCCTTGGGGGAAGGCTCCAGAAAAAAAAAAAAAAGATCTGCTCACCCACTCCTCTACCAAAGGAACTAGGGGCAGTAGGAACCTAGCAGCCATTCACCCCCTCCTGCTTGCAGCCGTGCAGTTTCCCTGTCTGGAATCCCCCGTCCATCTGTTAGCCGAAGGGAAGATGATGCACAAAACTACCCAGATCCGATGACAGAAGATTTGGAGGCTTTCTTTCTTATTTAAGTAAGAGGATGAAGTTTTAATTTGAGCTCATCTCAGGGAAGGGAGACGGTTACTGAATCCGGATCGTGCGTGCGGCTGCGTGGAGCAAATGAAGAACAAGCGGTCCTAAAACTGGGGAGAACTAACTGAGATGACAAAGGGCTGGTTCCAAGCCTGAGCCGGTGGGGAGGGGCAGACAGAAGAGGAGGGCATTGGCAACAGATTTGTTTTAATGCCCCCCACCATGCACACAGTGAAAAAAAGTGATTTTTTTGAAAGGGGAGGGAGAGAATCACTTATTGAGAAGTTTTCGCTTTTTCTTCCTCCTTTCCCTCTGCTCCACAGCTAATATAAAAGCTATCTGAATCCCAGCATTCCTTCTACCTGCAAGAAGCCCTGAATTACTGCCATCACTC
Organism: Macrochelys suwanniensis; assembly: GCA_033296515.1. Taxonomy (NCBI): domain Eukaryota; kingdom Metazoa; phylum Chordata; order Testudines; family Chelydridae; genus Macrochelys; species Macrochelys suwanniensis. The sequence continues at coordinate 8,583,624 of CM065799.1, forward strand.
CCCCCTTCCCCCACCTCCCAAACTGCCCCACTCCATCGAATTCTCTAGAGTCAAAGGCCACCCTCCCCCCTCCAACCACCACAACCCTGGCACCAGATGTTCACTGACAAAGGGAGAGTGAGCTATATATATATAAAAAAAGTAACCCCTCCACCTTCCGCATCCCAACTGGGGCCTCTGGCAAGAGAAATTCAAAGCACACACCAGACCCGGCTGTCAGCGAATTACTGTCCAACCAACTAACCTTCCCTCTGCTCCCAATCCCCCCCCCACCCCCCCCAGCTAAAATACCCTAGCCAATCTCAGCAAGATGTATGGTCTTGCCATAAAGGGGCTGTGTCTCTCGCCAGAGGACACGCCAACAAAACCAAAACCACATCTGAGAGAGTGTCCCCGGTGTACTCTTTGCTAAAATATCCCAGCCCAAGGGGGGGACGGAGAGAAGGCAGGAGTCACCATTTAAAAAGGAATTTTAAAAAAAACCCAAGACCTCTATGCTCTGTCCACATGAAACAGCCTTAGCAGTTACTCTGTTTAAACACTGCTGTTGCAAGCACTGCTTCCCAGAATCCTCCTGTGCCCTCCCCAAGAGGGTCTTGCTAGCCAAACCAGGCTACAGATTAGCCATCTGGATTATCTATATTAAAAAAAACAAAACCACCACCACCTGAAGACTGGCCTGCCACATGCCTTTCTCCAGGGATTTATTTGTAGGGAGGGAAGCGAAAGGAAAATCCCCTCTCCCCCCCGAACATGTAATAATTTCGCCCAATACATCTATTTTCACTCTCCTCCTTCACTCAATTTTTTTTGGGGGGGAAGGGTAGTCTTTTACATTCTCGTTTGCTTTATCAGGACATGGTAGGTTTATCATGCCTGCAATGTCCAGACTTCTGGGTGGTTTATTCCCCCACCCCCATTCTGAGAATTCCACACATGTAATTGCTAGCTCTCTCCCCCACTCACAGCACAAAGGCAGGAGGACCGATGCAGACGTATGTTGTTTGCACACAGCCCAAGAAGAGCATGTGTCCAGAAGACCCGTCTCAAATTAGTCCTGGAACATTACGGGGCTATACGGCCAGCCCACGAGCGAAACTGAATGCCCTGCAGGAGAAAAGCAACAGCCCATTTATACCACTCATTATTTGTAACAATCTCCTAGGCTGGGTTTTGAAAAGGCTCCAGTGACGGTTTCCCTGATTTGTATGGGCAACGCGTCACACGGCAAGCGCTTTCCCCTCCCACTTCCAACAGCATCACAACCATACTGGAACAGCTCCCTGGGAAAAGCAGATCTTCATTAGCCTGCACTGGCAGTGGGGAACAGCCTTTCCACTCCCCACACGTGAAAATCCTCCCTCACCATTCGACGACGACATCTCAAAGTGCCAGGCTCAGGGGAAGCTTGTCCTGTCGTTTTCGCTATTACACGTGGGTTCAGTGCTTGTGTTACAACATCGTTTTATTTATGGCAGGACTTCTGTCAGTATAACGATTCGATATAAATTCCATATCCTGATTCCGTAACAATACTCTTTGCTATTATACTAATGGTCCCATCAGAATGGCACAGGCGCCATTATCAGAGAACATGTTTGTAATAGAGAATCAATTGTAAGAGAGGCATTAAACCCAAATGAACTATTGAAAAATGATCAAAACAGGGGCTGGATCAGATTCTTTGGCTACAGTTACAGAGCAGCAAACAGCCCATCTCCCAGGTCAGACAGTTAAGGACATTTAACAGATCAGAAACTGTAGGGAAGTCACCCTACAGACTCAGGCACTGATCCTGAAATCCGAACTTGTGTGACTTATTTGAGTCAGGGCTATTCCTATGTGTACAGGCTGCAGAACCCGGCCCTTGGTTTTTAAATGCTCCCATTACCATAGTAATCGGAACACCAATCAGCACGCAAGGAAACTCATGCACCCCTCATAAGCATGCCTGAAGTACTTTGTAAATAAAAAGTCAGTTCCGAATAGTCTTCCTTAAAGCCTCCTTGCCACGAGTGTGCATACGTGCCCCAGCAAGTGAGCTTGTACCAAGCTAAGAAGTGAGTCACCACGCAAATGTCACAGGATGTATGGGCTTAGTGAAAATAATGGGGTTGTATGGTTCTGTTTGATACATCTCCATACCTACATCAGCCAGGCTGCATTTACTGCTGTAACATCTCCCCAGTGCCTCTTGATTCAGAAGGTTTCCTATATTGAAACAGTTATTATTACTCCTACAAAATACTTCTGGAAGGGCAGCTACTCCTTCAAAGAGAGCTTTTGACAGATGTTTTCCTACAGTCAGCATTTGAACAAACACAATGTCTTACACTCTCCAGAGTCCCTAATTTTACCAGTTCATTTTTCACACCCACAAACGCAGCATGAAATAAATTCAAATGTAACAAGATTACACTCGCTTGCTGCCAAAAGGCCCTGGTGCAATCTCTCTGCTCAGTCCAACAGCAAAGCCCTGTGCAGAAATAAACCGTACCTGGTGTGTACAAAAATCTTTTCAGATATAGGGGCACAGGATGGCTCAGGGGAAGCAGGTAATGATAGAGCCTTTCATCTCTGGGTCACTGGTTAAAATCCACCCTGAGTAACGGCTACGAAATGATGGCTATACAAAGACCAACATGAAATGCACGGATGGCTTCAGTCTAGCTCCTAATGGACAGGTGTCAAAGAAAAAAAAACCACTCTTGCGCTTGGCACCCTCTTTGGCAGTCTCAACAGAAGTGCCAAGACCTGACCGGCGATGTAGCTCGAATTTTCTACCCTTATGCTACAGGGGAGTCCTTTGGATGGCAAGGTAGCATGGACAAGTTGTATTGCTGGCCTGCACCCACTCTACAGACTGAGGCAAGATGCCAGAAGCACTGGACTAGAAATCAGAAGACCTGGGTTCTATACCTGACCCGGCCACCAACCTGCTGCAAGCTTCAGCAAGTCACTTTATCTGTCTGTGCCTACCTTTCGTCTTTGCTCTTTTATAATACCTAGCTCTCATACAGTGCTTTCCATCAGATCTCAAAGCACTTTACAAAGAAGGCCAGCATCATCGTACCCATTTAATAGATGGAGAAACTGAGGCATTGAAAGAGTAAGTGACTTGCCCAAGGTCACCCAGTAAGTCAGTGGCAGAGCCAGGAACATAACCCTATTCCTGAGTCCATATCTGTGGTTTATCCGTAACAATACTCTTTGCTATTATAGAGCACACTGCCTTTGGGGCAGGGACTGTTTTGATACCCAGGTCTCAATCTTAGGGTAGGATCCATCTCCCAGGCTGTTATTCTGGCACATTTCTCCAGGACTAAATAGTCATACCATAGGAAGAAGAAGTAACTATAGGCAGAATTCTCGGATGGCCTCTACCAAACCGACTGGGAAGAGGAGAGGATTGGAACTCTCCAGGACTGAGGTTAAGAAACAGGATAACCTATCATGTGGTAAGGAGGGATTTATGTATATAATGCAACTATCGCCTTTCCAGGAAATGAGCAGGCAACTCCAACTGTATTTAACCATCCACACTCTGAACCCTCCAAGAGTCTCTTCTGTGTTTTGGAACACCCAAGTGCGGTACTTCTTTCCCCAAATGAATGCACAATTCCGCCTTCTCTGTCCTGAGGGTAAATAGGCTTAACTACTAGGGTGACCAGGTGTCCGGTTTTCGACCCGAACACCCAGTCGAAAAGGGAGCCTGGCGGCTCCGGTCAACACCACTGACCGGGCTGTTAAAAGTCCGGATGGCGGTGCTACGGCAGGCTAGTCCCTACCTGGCCTGGCTGCTCCGTGCTGTGCCCCGGAAGCAGCCAGCAGGTCCGGCTCCTAGGCGGGCGGATTGCAGGGATCACGATCAGCGCAGTGCCAAGACAGGCAGGCAGCCTGCCTTAGCCCTCCCGCTGCACCGCTGACCGGGAGCTGCCCAAGGTAAGCCCCCAAAAAACCTGAGCCCCAAACCCAGCCCTGAGCCCCCCCAAAACCGAGCACCCTCCTGCACCCAAACCCCTCATCCCTGGCCCCAGCCCGGAGCCCTTCCCCGCCCCCAAACCCCCTGCCCCAGCCCAGAGCTCCCTCCCACACCCTGAGCCCCTCACCTCTGGCCCCACCCCAGAGCCCTCACCCCCTCCTGCACCCCAACCCCCTGCTTCAATCCGCAGCCCCCCTCCCGCACTCCGAATCCCTCAGCCCCACCCCCCAGCCTGGAGCCCCCTCTTGCATCCCAAACCCCTCATCCCCAGCCCCACCCCAGAGCCCTCACCCCCAGCTGGAGGCCTCACCCCCTCCCGCACCCCAATCCCCTGCCCCAGTCCAGTGAAAGTGAGTGAGGGTGGGGGACAGCGAGCCACTGAGGGAAGGGGAATGTAGTGAGCAGGGTCGGGGCCTCGGGGAAGGGGTGGGGTTAGGGTATGAGGTTTTGTGCCACTGGAAAGTTGGCAACCCTATTAACTACTACAAGGATCATTGCCTTGTGTGTCTGCTATGAAAGGAGGATGTCTAGTGGTTACAGCAAGGGGCTGGGAATCAGGACTCCCTGATTCATTTCTACCTCCCTCTGGCAGTGTGATCTCAAGCAAGTAACTTCACTGTTCTGTGTCTCAGTTTGCCTGTCTGTAAAATGGGGATAATGGCACATTTCCTACCTGACAAAGATATGTTCATTAATATTTGTAAAGTTCCTTGCCATTCCTGGTCAATGTGAAAGAATTGTGAGTGGAACAGATTTTATTCCTGGGGGGGATAGACAGGAGAAAGGGAAGAGAGACCCTCAAAATGGTGATCCCCTATGCAGTTTCTGCTACATCACAGTTCAATCCAGCAAGGATTTAACCAGAACCACTGCTGTGTAAACAGAGCCTCATTCACCTCCCCCAGAGACCCACGCACTAAAGCCCAACACGTGTGAGGTCTATTTTAAAATGCACAGATATTAAGTATCCTATAGTAAAATGAATCTACAGAAAAAACAATCACGAAGACACATTTTAAACAAGAAAATTAGCCGTTAAGTAAAGATTCCCCCCCCCCCCCCACCTCCCCTCTGGAACAAACCAAACAGCATCAGTTATAAATATCCACCTCATAAAATTCTGGAACTGACAAGCACCTTCACAGACTGCATAACTGATTGTCAGTGGGTGGACAAAAGCATGCCTGATGTACATTAAACCAGTTAAAAAAGAAGGAAGATCACACAATGCAGATGGTGGGCTATTTAGGGAAAGTCTCTTTTTTAGCATGCTACTATGATATTATTAGAGATTTTATTCTCTATCATGTGTGGTGATCTCAGTGCAGCTGAATTTGTGATTTGCCTGCTTCTAGCTGGTATTTTCAAAAGAGGAAAGGAAAGTAAGCACAGACGTTACTTGGCAAAGTACAGTCTAGAGAATACTTTTTTTTTTTTAAAGTACCATAATGTTAATGTTTGAAAGTGCTTTTCATAAATAGTAACGAGCTGCTTAATCTTTACATTTTTCCCCTTAACTGCAGGAGAGTTCTCAGACAGTGAACAATATAAATTTAAATTTAATTTAAAGCGTTCCTCTAACGGCCCAGCTGCTGAGAATTCCAGTTGGAGTTTTGCTGTGAAAAGTTCCCTCTAACAGAAGGGTATTAATCCTTGCTGGAGTAGGAACTCCAGGGGGTTTCGAGGTGGGGGAGGGGGAGGGAGAAGAGGAGAGAGAAGATATAAATCATAAAGGGATGGAAAATGGCCACTTCTCTCTGAAAGTTTCCAACAAAGCTGCTCCCGTTCAACTTCACATTTCTAAAGTGAAGGGTTTTAGTCGATTCTACCTCTTGATAGAAAAAAAGGATTACATTTTTGCAATGGAAATAAATAGTGGTGTAATACATATTGCATCCAAGAAGCTCTATAAGCAGCCAAAAACGGTTACATTTTATTGCAGCAGAATACAGAAACTGTACAAAAATTACACCTTGTAAATATGCACATTAGCCCTGTACATAAAGAGACGGTATCAATCAAGTTGCAATGTTATGCATGTGTTAACTGTGTATCGTGCCTTCATCTAGCCCGCCCTTTGTTCAGAAAAAAAAAAGAGGAAATCTCAGAGGAGCTGGAGAGATTGGAAAAATAAGTAATAAAAAGGATGATTTGGAAAATGTCGATTTTTAAACAGAGGAAGCCAGTCCTTGGTACACTTTTATAAAAGGAAGAGAGGAGTTTTTCACAAATTGGGAAGCTTGACACAGTGTGTCATTTATTTGTCCCTTGTTTTGCAAATAAACGCACCAATAAACGATTGGGCAGATTTAAAGGTGGCGGGGGTGGGGGAGACTCAATGTGCCTTTAATGATTTTAAAATAATGCTGACCTACACAATTAATCTTTACTGCACAGAATTCCCCCTTTCAATTAAACAACATTATCGATCCCCCAAAGCCCCAAGACAAAAAGGGAGGAAAAAAGTGAAATCTCGGTGTTATAATTTTGATGCCATTGAAATCTACAAGCAGCAACACGCCAGTTCCCAGACTGACCCCACACAAAACAAATCCACCTTTCTCCTAAAGTCTGGGAGCAGCTGGCTCAAGAAGGATTCTTTTAACTTTATTTTTAAACCTTATATTTTGATACCAGATGCAACTTGCCAGACACAGACCATGGGGTATTTACAGACGTAGGGGGAGGGAGAAGGGGGGGGATCTTTGCTGAAATACAATCAACCCACAGCAAATAAATGGGGGTGGAAAAAAAACCCTTCATCTCACACACACACACACACACACACACACACACACACACACACACACACACACACACACACACACACACACACACACACACACACACACACACACACACACACACACACACACACACACACACACACACACACACACACACACACACAGAGAGAGAGAGAGAGAGACAGGCAGGATCAACCATAAAATTAAAGAAGGCAAGAGAGGGATTAACAAGCAGCCCAGGGGAAGCTCTCTGAACTGTAACTGGCTCTGGATGTTCCCAAGCTGGAGAAGGGAATTATTCCCTTAAAAAGGAAACTCTGGACTGAGGTTTTAAACTCAGCCACCAGAAAAGTAAAGTAACAAGTAGAATCTGCTCTGGGTCTCATCTAGCACAGAGCTGGGGGAGCAGCCCTCAGGCTCCTGGTGGACTGGGGGTGGGGGGCAGCTCTTGGGAACATCTCAGGTGGGGGGCATAGGGGAAAGGGGGGGTCTCTATTTATCCTGCACTGGGAAAGCGATGGGAGCTAGCTCCTAAAGGGGCAGTGACTGAGCTGAGCACCAGAAAGGAGTTAACAGAAGGGTTAAAAGGCGAGGGGAAAGAGGGCAGGGGATGGGGGGGAAGGAAGCGGTGGGGAGAGGGTAATGGGGGAAAAGAACTTGCAGCGGGTGGGGGAGGGAGGAGGAATGGGGGAGCAGGAATGGTGAAGGGGGTAGGAGAGTAGAGAATGGGAAGTGGGTGATGGGGGCAGAGGAGGACACGGAGCAGGGGCGAAGGGATGAAATGGGGGGAGCAGAGGATGGAGAACAGCCCCATGCAGGCCCCCCAGACCCAGGGTGCCAGGAGCCACCACACACACACACACACACACTTCAGACCCAGTCGGGCTGCAGGACTCACCGTGGGGGCTGGAGCCTTCCCATCGGAGCCCCCGAGAGGGGCCCCGGCTGCAGCACTGGTGGCCAGCGGCTAGGGAGCCATGAGGCGCCCGGTCCCGTTAATCCAACCTGGGTTCAGAGTGGGGTGGGGGGGTGACACCTCCTGCAGGGTCCGGAGCAAGACACTCGATGGGACCAGGAGGGGGAGGGGGGCAAAGACTGGGAGGAGCCAGGGGAGGGGCAGGGAACCTACAGAGTGAGACTGAAGGGTGTGGGGGGAGCAAGCAGCTGTGCAGGACAAAGTCTGTAGGGGAAAATCCATCAGGGACAGGGGAGGAGGAGAGCACAGATCCAAGGATAGGGGAGTTCCATAGGGGACGGGGTGTGGGACGGGCAAGGAGGAGGGAGCAGATCCAGAGGGGAAGAGATCCAGAGGGGAGGGGAGGAGAGGGCATAGGTGCTGGAGCTAGGGGGGCAGGGCCACACCCCCCGACTCGAAGTGGTTTCCATCACAGACAGGGTTTACAGTTTGGTTCAATGGCTCTCAGCACCCCCACTGTACAAATTGTTCCAGCTCCCTTGGAACAGAGGGACAGCTGATCCATGGAGGGGAGATCTATAGGGGGAACGTGTGCGGGATGGGGCGGGGGGAAAGAAAATCCATAGTGAAAGGTCTTTGGGAAGAAGAGGAGATCCATGGGGGAATGGGTGTGGGAGGGGGAAGGGAAAGCCCTTGGGGAAGGGGGGACGGGGGGGGGGGGGGGGGGGGGGACTTGAGCTGGCATGGCCCTGTAAGGGATGATGCTGTGAGGGATAGGGATGGAGTTGGGGGAAGCCCCACAGAGAATGTACTGCCTTGGCGGGGGGGGGGGGGGGGCAGGAGGCCCCTCCCGCCCACCCCGAAGGCATAGCAGCCAGTAACGCATTTAGCTCCCCGGGGTAAATCTCACTTCCCTCCATGAGTTTGGAGAGGCAGAGGAGGTTGGGATTTTGTTTTTGAGGGGGTGGGGAGAGGGTGACTTGTGCCTGGGCCCCAGCCTGGGCCCGCTGCAATGTCGCTAACAGAGACGGCTCATACATTTCCCTTTCCAAACGGGCTGCTAGCCTCACGCCCCAGGCAGCCAGAACCTGGGCAAAGAGAGAAAGACGCACTCTGTGTTATTGTTTCTAGGGGCTTATTATTATTAGTTGTTATTATTATCAAAGAAAGTCTTCCAGCTTCCTTTTTTATTTGTTGCTTCCCCATCTTGGCAACTTCCAAATGGAGAATCTCCAAGCCACTGGCATGCAGCTGAGCCTCACATGCCCGCTCTGCAGGGCAGTTAATTATTCCCCTTTTATACTGAAGGGAAACTGAGGTACAAAGACGGAACAACCGGCCAAAGGCGCACAGCACAGTTAACCCAGCTCTCCTTTCAGTCAGGCCCGGTCCTCACTAGAGAAAGAAGTGTGTTTTTAAATACAGGTTAGCCAACACTGTTACAATCCTAGCAGAGACAAACCTCCCATCTTGTATAAACAAGGCTTTTTCTACACTCAGCACCAAGCGGCCACTACCCGTTCAACTCCAGCAGCGATCGCAGCGCCAGCCTCAACAGGGTTGCAGGCAGTCGCTGGTGCTTTAACCGCAGCGTCACACAGATGTGCGCCGAGCTCAGTTAGACACCATCACGGTTAAGCTGCCAGTATCTTCTCTGCCACTGGTGGAGCTGAACTGGTGATAGCAACTATGAGAAACCTTAGTCCATGACAACCAGGGCCCAGGAAGGGTGGAAGGGGAATGCCTGCAGGATAATCGCCGCTACAAATTTTGACAAGACAAAACATAAATAAACCAAACATCAATTTTTTGCTACGGTGGAGGCAAACTTTATCGGACTATAAATGGCCTGGGGATTTTTTAAAACCCATTTGTTATTTATGAAGCACCATAGGTGTGCACGGCTCTTTACAGGCATAAAAAAGTGATGATAATCCCTGGCCTGAGGACTTTACAGTCTAATAAGACATAACACAGCACGGAATGACAAACAAAAGACTACAGAAGGGGATCTGGGACAAAAGAGGGCTTCTGCAGAGAAAGACCATGATATGCTTATTGTTACCTACGTGTGTTAACGTTAATCTGAAATCCCACAGAGATGCTACGCTTTGCTTGAGGGTGGAAGCAAATCATTGTGTATTCGCTGGTTTAATGACTAGAAAATCAAAAAAGGAATCCTACAAAAAGCAGACCCATGGACAAGTGGCTAAGGAAGAGCACAAAAGAGGAGCACAGGCACGTAGGGACAAAATCAGAAAGGCCTACACACAGAATGAGTTACCCCTTGCAAGGGACATAAAAGGCAGCAGGAAGAGGTTATTTAAATAGGAGCAAGAGAAAGACGAAGGAAAGGGTAGGTTCTCTACTTAGCAGGGAAACAAAACTAATGACTGCTGACGTCAAGAAGGCAGAGGCGCTTCATGCCTATTTTGCTTCAGTTTTTACTAAGAAGGTTGATGGTGACCAGATACTCAACAACACTAATATTCATAACATGGGGGAGTGGAGGCAACCCAAAACCAAGAAAGAGCAGATTAAAGAATATGGATACAAGTTAGACCAGGGGTTCTCAAACTGGGGTTGGGGACCCCTCAGGGGGTCATGAGGTTATGATGTGGGGGGTCGCGAGCTGTCAGCCTCCACCCCAACCTCGCTTTGCCTCCAGCATTTATATATATAAAAGTGTTTTTAATTGATAAGGGGGGGTCACACTCAGAGGCTTCCTATGTGAAAGGGGGTCACCAGTACAAAAGTTTGAGAATCACTGAGTTAGACGTATTCAAGTCAGCAGGGCCTGATGAAATTCATCCGATGGTACTTAAGGAACTAGCTGAAGCAATCTCGGAACCATTAGCAATTATCATCGAGGGCGCATGAGGTCCCAGAGGGCTGGGGAAAGGGCACAAAAATAGTACCAGACTTTAAAAACAGGGAACAAGGAGGACCTAGGGAATTACAGACCAACCTGCCTACCCTTGAGATCTGGAAAGATACTGGGGAAAGTTATTAAACCTCCAATTTGTAAGCCCCAGGGGATAACAGGGTTCTAAGGAATAGCCAAACCAACCCAATTTCCTTTGTTGACAGGGTTACTGGCCTAGTGGCTGGTGTGAAGCAGTAGACGGGATATCTCTTTATGTTAGTAAGGCTTTGACACAATCCCACATGCCATTCTCATAAGGAAACCAGCGAAATGTGGTCTAGATAAAATTACTATCAGGTGGGTGAACAACTGGGTAAAAGATTGTTCTCAAAGAATAGTTCTCAGTGGTTCACTATCAAACTGGCGGAGATATTTCTAGTTGGGTCCTGCAGGGGCCAGTCCTGGGTCCGGTACTATTCAGTATCTTCACTCATGACTTGGATAATGGAGAATACGCTTATAAAATCTGTGGGTGACACCAAGCCGGGAGGGGTGACAAGTACTTTGGAGGACAGGATTAGAATGAAAACAACCTTGACACATCAGGGAATTGGTCTGAAATCAGCAAGATGAAATTCAATAAAGACAAGTGCAAAGTATCACATTTAGGAAGGAAAAATCAAATGCACCACTACAAAATTAGGAACAACTGGCTAGGTGACAGTGTCGCGGAAAGGGATCTGGGGTTACAGCGGATCACAAATTGAATATGAGCCAACACCGTGATGCAGTTGCGAGAAAGGCTAATATTCTGGGGTGTATTAACAGGAGTGCCAAATATAAGACACCGGAGGTAATTGTGCTGTTCTTCTCAGTACTGGTGAGGTCTCAGCTGGAGTGGTGTGTCCAGTTCTAGTTGCCACTCTAAGAAAGATGTGAATAAATTGGAGAGAGTCCAGAGGAGAGTAACAAAAATGATAAACCTGAACTATGAGGAAAGTTAAAAAAAACGGCATGTTTAGTCTTTAGAAAAGAAGACTGAAGGGGTCCTGGTAACAGTCTTCAAATACATTAAGGTCTGTTATTAAGAGGACAGTGATCAATTGTTCTGTGGCACTCTGTGTAGGTTTTCCAGAACTCTGTGTAAGCTCGAAAGCGTCTCTCTCACCTCAACAGAAATTGGTCCAATAAAAAAATATTACCTCCCCCACCTTTGATATTACCTCCCCCACCCAACAATTAGAGATAAATTGTTCTCCATGTCCATTGAAGGTAGGACAAATAGTAGTTGGCTTAATCTGCAGCAAAGGCGCAACATTCATACTTTAAGGGTAGTTAAATACGGTAATAGGCTCCCAAGGGAGGTTGTGGAATCCCCATCACTGGAGGCTTTCAAGATCAGGTTAGACAAACCCCTGTCAGGATTGATTAAGGTTTACTTGGTCCTGCGTCAGCGCAGGGGGCTGGACTTGATGACCACTCGAGGTCCCTTCCAGCCCTCAAAAAGGAACACCCCTTGGCTCCCCCAACCCCCATCTTTGATTTCACTAACTCTTGATGGATCCGAGTTTAAAAATCTTGGTCATTTGGAAATTCTGCAAGCTGAAGACGGAAGTAGTCTCTGAGCTCAGAGGTTCTCTTGGCAAGCCTGTGTGTGTATATACAAGGCAGACATATGTGGAAGGGCTGCATGTGCCTTAGCGGTGAGTATTTAGGGAAAGGGAGGAGCAGGGCATAAGGGAGGTCACGTTCATTTTTAGGGAAAAAAAAAAAAAGTCACCCAAGCAGACTCCCTTGATGTGTGTGCCCCAGCGGATGTGGAGGAGGGAATGTAGGAGTGGGAGCAGGGAGGAGAAGATGCTTAGGAGATGCGAAGGGAGATCCAGATTGAAAACAGATGGGATTTTCCATGCCAACCTGACATCCGATACCAAGAGAGGCAGGGCAGAACTTCCATTCGGAGAAGCTTGGCAGCCAATCAACCGTCAGAGGGGGGAAAAATTGTTTGGTTTAAAATCCCCACTCTCTCTCATTGCCTGGGGTTGACGGGAAGCAGGGTTTCTGGCAGCAGACGGGCTTGCAGTTTGGTGGCGTTGTTTTTAAAACTTTGAAATGTTTCATTTGACCATTAAGTATCCCACGGCCAATGGATCTGCTCCGTGCTGCTGGCCCAAAGCCCAGCCAGTCAGTTAATACCTGACTTAGGGCAGCTCCATGGGTATTCAGCACCCACAAAGATCCTTACACACACGCACAGAGAAGTGAGGGAAAGCGGTGTTTTTTTCTAACACCCCCCGCCCCCCAAAAAAGAATACTGAGTAAAGCTAGTGCTAAATGTAAACAGGTGATTTTACAGAAAGGGGTGACAATGGGGTTGCATCCAGGGGCTTGCCAGAGGGAGTGATACCAACATTGGGGAATCAGCAAAAAAAAAAAAAGGGGTGGTAGGATTTTGCAGAAGGAAGAATAAGGCGAGACAGCGGGGTGGGTTAACGAGGCCTAGCTGTCTTTTCTAGCTCTGACTGCTACCGTCTCGCACTAAAAAGTGCAAGGAGCACAATTAAGAGTGGCACACGAGCACCTACAAAGCCCAAAGAGGGTGTTTGCCAATGCGCACTAGTTGTGATCACCAAGGTAGAAAAGCAGGTTAGCGACAAGCACGATAGCGGGCGTGACAGACAGAGAGAGCTGATGGCTCAAGAGGGAATCCGGGGGCCAGTATGCCCGAAGTGTGCACGTGCAAGGACAAAGAGGACAAGTGTTCAACCATGAAGGAGCGAGGGTGAAACAGCTGAAGCCCGAGCACATGAACACCCGTAGACAGAGCACGTATACACAATCCTTGTACACACCTAGTGATCGGCAATTATTCTCTCTCCTGACCCAGTTGACACCACTAGGGACAACTGAAAACTCCCTCTTTTCCACAAGCTCCTTTTCAGCCCATGGCTGAGGCAGGGGCATCTGCCTCCCTCATGGGTTTTGCAGTTCCTTTAAAAACCAGAAACAAAAAATTAATAGCGCAGGCCTGACCGCATACTTTCCAGGGGCTCCGGGAGACCAGCTCCCTGCAAGCCCTGTAACACACACTCTTTTCATTCAGGGATTTAAATACCCAATTGTGTCTGTTTTCGGCGCATTCATTTTTAGCATTTTAATGATACGGTCCCCAGCTCTTGCCCTCCTTGGATTGGCCGCAGCCGTTTTCACTCTTCATAGAATGAGATTGGGAGGAAAGAGGGGTTAGCAAGAGGTCAAACATTTATTCTAAACCAAGTGTTTTTCCAGCAGGCAGGGGGTCCTGCAAGAGACAAAGACAAAGCGGGCAGTCAATTCCTCTGCCTGCAAGCGCTACACCTTCCACTCGAGGGCTTCCAGAGGCTGGAGCAGAGATTTGCAATGCATCTTAGCAAATGAGTTTACACAGGGTAAAAGATCACGTGCAGAACAGGGCATCAGCAAAAGAAGCTACAATCACCACCCTAGATGGGTTGCTGCCTCCATCCCTCTCCCTATAGCGGAGTGAACCAAGCTGGTCTCAGAAGAGAGATTTCTTACAGCTGTCCATCCTTTGCAACTGGTACGTTCCCTGGGCTGTGTCAACAGCATCCAGTTGCAGCCAGGCAGAAGACACCATCTGCAAGTGGTAACTAGCGATGAACTAGGATTAATGCAGAGAACAGACTCTGGCTACATCAATGCCCTTGTTACCGTAACAGGCACAAACCTGCTTCTTTCTCCTCCAAACCTCCTCCCATGGAAAGGTAAATACGTCTACCTGCCTCAGACGCCCACCATGGAGCCGAAGTGTATAACTTAAAAGCTATATATGAATGTGCTGAGTGTTCGAGTCCCTCCCTTCCATCCCCCTGCCCCTAGAGCCTGTCAGGGCAACACTGGTTTTTCCACTGGAAAGCTCACAAAGACATTTCAGGCATGTTAGAGCACAACTCAAAGACTCTACCAGGAACTACAAGGAACCTTAGAAGACAAAGGAACGAGCACAGGAAAATATCCTCTCTCCTGCCACTGAAGAGCTCCGTAGCCCTTCGCCACTCTTGGGGAAATCCCACGCCCCTGCTTTCCCCTCCAGTAAACTCTGACCCCACCAAGGAGGGTCTGTAATGGTTAAAAGGGCTTTATTCATATCCCACTGAACAGGTCACAAGCTCAGCCAGTGTAAATCCATGTAGCGCCACGGACTTCAGTGGCTCGTGTAAACGGGCATAGCTTTAATGGAGCTACGCAGATGCCCATCAGCGGATGATTTGGCTCAACCTGTCCTTTTAATACATCAAGCTCTAGCACTTATACCTTCTAAAGGCCCTGATCCTGCAAGTTGCCTCAGACGGGCAGATCCGTACCCTTCTGTGGGGCATTGCTGGAGCCTCTGGGGGGGCTAGAGGGGGTCAAACTGTGCAGAGCACCTTGCAGCAGGATTCGGGCTTAAAACTTTTTTTTTTTTAAAGGGACAGTGCATCCTTCAACAGCTCCCCCACCCCATGTCCTCACACTGCCAGGGAGCATCACCGAATCCTGCAGCACTTCCACTTCGTCTGCAACACGTGTCTCCACCCAGGCCTCGCCCAGCACCCATACAGCCCCGCCCCACCATAAGGCGCACACCACTCGGCCCTGGCTCCTAGCTCAAACATGTGCCATCTGCTCTGTCGGCTCAGCCTCTCCCTCTGACCGGAGTGAACCTCACCCCCACGCCCCATTTCTAAAGGCACCGGGGGGGGGGGGGGGAGACCCTGATGGGGTTTCCACCCTTCTCCCCAACACAGACCCCATCATAACCAGCCCCCATTCCCTCAGCCTTCACCACAGCGCTTCCGACATCAGCTGCTCAGAGGATTTTTTCCACCAAGTAATATCGAAATGATATTTATTAAATTTGCTCTCTAAGTCCCTCAATCTGCTCCATAATACAGTGAATCTGTGAGGTGGTTTCACTGATCCTGCCTCAATGAGACCAGATTAACATAGATGATCCCGGCTTTGCAGCTCCCTCATTCCGGGGGGGGGGGGGGGGTGGGTCAAAGGTTATGCAAGAAAGGCAAAAAACACTGGCAGTGATGCTCTGGCATGAAGGCAGCGTCTCTGCTTCTTTCCTTTCATGTGCTCAGCTCACTGCCTGGGGGAAAAGCACCTGGGCTCTTAAAATGGCTTCCAAGGGCAGTTTCAGGTGGCAAGGTCGGTGCACTCACAGTGGACCTGGTGCAACCTGAAAACCCTGGAAGATTATTCAGATTTGTTTCAGCTTCTGTTGCTCTGATCTTACCTTCCGAGCGCATCAACGTTTTAAAAACAACCCAAGAAGTCCATTAAATCTAAAATTAGCGCCATAAAAGTTCATCAGATCCATTACCTCAGCATTCAGTTAAATTATGAAAATCAAGATAAGGAGGTGCAGGGTCTATTAGTTTCCTGGAGAGGATGCTCTACAAACTCCAATCCCCGGCTTGCAACAGTTAATTACTTCAAGTTTCACTGGATTTAACTGGATTTATTAAGTTTTTATTGTTAAAAAAAATAATAATGCTCCCCGAAACCTCCAGGAAGTATGCAGAGCAAGGCTGGGAAGCTGCACTCCTATTGCATCACCTCCCACACCCATCTACTTTCCACTGGGGGCATTCTGTCCCGATCCTGCAATTGGAGCCACATGGACCCTGCCGACTGCAATGGGGAGCTCAAAGTCAGGAGCAAGGATCCCTCTGCACAGATCCAACTGAAGGATCAGGGCCTTAGTATGTGAGCTACTACTTCACACAACGTACAGTCAACCTGTGGAACTCATTGCAAGGGGATGTTGTGAAGGCCAGAAGCAGAACGGAGTTCAAACAAGAATTAGATAAGTTCATGGAGGATAGGTCCATCACTCAGTATGCTCTGAGTATCCCTAAACCCCATGCTCTGAGTAACCCTAAATCTCTGACTGCCAGAAGCTGGGACTACAGGAGTGGGGATGAATCAGTTGATAAATTCATTCCCTCTGAAGCACTTGCCACTCACCACTGTCAGAAGACAAGACACTGGACTAAATGGACCCAGTGTGGCCGTTCTTATGAACTCTTCCGGGCAAGGCCCATCTTTGTTCTTGCACACCTATCGGTGTGCAATAAATAGAGCATCAGCCCTCCCCCAAAACATGTACTCACCACCGCAGCAGCGACATGCCCTGGGAGTCCATGAATTTAACTGCATGCTCATCTATAGGTTCAGTACCCACAGGCCTCCCTGACCTGCTCCCAGCTCTCTTTCCACCTTTCCCACCTGAACTCTTAACTATAGGAGTTTACAGGGAGTAGATGAGGCTCTCTACTGCCGCTGAACCCTTCAAGTCCGAAAGGAACCTCTCGCTAGCCAGCCTGGGCTAGCCAAGTGGTCCGGCACATGTGGTTATAGAATGTTAGGGCCAGCACTGGTTTCCCCAAAGACTCCAACCGTATTTTGGGCTCCTCTTCTCCTTTCCCCATGTCACCCTTCCGTCTTCCCACCCTTTAAATGAGCTGAAACGTTCAAAGACACCTTAGAGCTAAAATAACCCCGGCCTGTGGACCGTTAGAGCGAGCTGCGAGGACCCGCTTCGTTTTGATAGGGCTTTTGGAAAGTGCTAAAAGTTTGGGTGGGCTCAGACAGCCTTTTGCTACTTAAGCTGCAGCTCGCTGTAGGGGAGCTGGCGTCCCCGTTAGCCAGACGGTGGTTCCTCCTTACATGGGATGTCGTTTTAAATGACAGGGACCCTCCAGCTCGGGCGAGGGGTAATTTTTGCCTTCAAATCAAATGAGGTAAAAGGCACCACCTAACAGAAATAGTCATTAATAAGACTAACTCATCAGCTGTACTAGTCCAGCAGCCTACACTTCTGAGATAGTCCGCTTAGAGATCTGTCACGGAGTGTGGGGGAGTCCGGCCCTGCACCCCTCTTCCCCGGATTCACTGGGAGTCTCAGCCAGCCAGTAGAACAGAAGGTTTATTAGAGATGCCAGGAACACAATCCAAACAGAGCTTGTCAGTACAACCAGGACCCCTCCGGCGGGCCCTTCCGGGGGGCAGGGAGCTTAGACCCCAGCCCGGGGGCTCCCTGCATTTCACCCCACAGCTCCAAACGGGGCCAGGGAGGCGAGACCCTGTCTGCCTCCCCCACTCTTCTTTAGCCGGTGCCCAACTCCAACTGTCCAGCCCCTCCTCTCTCCTTTGTCTGCTTCCCCGGCCAGGAGGTCACCTGATCCCTTTGTTCGAACACCTTCAGCTCTCACCTTTGCAGGGGAGGGGCCGGGGCCATCAATTGCTAGGAGACAGCGTGTCGGCCATTCTCTGTGTCCAGGCCCCTGCCCTGGGGCTCTGTAACAATCATGCACCCTTGTCCCACCACCTAGATACTCAAGCACTGCATAGGGAAACTGAGGCACCCACACAGTACTCAGGGAAAACATTAATAGTCCTAGTTCGTCACAAGATCCTTGGTCATATTCCAGTAGCATCAAAGGTCCGACCTAGATTTAGGATCCTGGTATGCTAGGCATTGTACATACACGTTGCAAGCTCTTTGGCCAGGGACTGTTTCTTACCATCTATGCAGACAAGAAAAAAAACAAAGGCACCGAAAGGGAAAGGGACCTGCCCAGCGTCACCCAGCAGGTCAGTGGCACAGCCAGGAACAGAAGCCAGGTCTCCTGAGTCCATACCAGTCGCCAGTCCACTGGGCCACCCCCTGCAAGATCAATCTAGTTTTTCCTCACCCTTCCCTTAAGTCTTGAGGACGGAGGGAACCCCGGGGCCGGCTTTCACCATTAGGAGTAAGCTCTGGGTTTTCCTGGCTCTCCCATGAGACACAGAAGTGCCTCATCTCAGCTTTCTGCATCGTCTTCGCATCAGCGCCCCTGCCTCACTGCCGCGAGCCAACGCTAACCTGCCGGACACTTGCCCGGACCCCACAGCTCCAAACGGGGACGTTTCTTCACCTCTACGGCGCCGACAGGATTAAGCTGAAAACCTGGCCCCAGTTTTGCATTTGCTTTTTAAAAATCAGTAATTATTCCGGGAAAATCGTACCAGAAAAAAAAAATTGCTAAAATGTTCCCTAGCAGTATATCCAAATGCTTTAATTTAAAAAAAGAGAAAAGCTGCTGCTAATTTAAAAAACAAATGTTTAAACAATCACGCATGTTTATTTAATTTGTCCTTTTTATGCCAGAAAAGGCCCAGCGCTGCTTGGAGTTACTGCTACATGGCATTATCGCGTGTATACATGGCTACTTCCCTGGTCTGTTACAAAATGGAAGCAGGGGAAAGCAGTAAGGAGACCGTATGGAAGGGGAGGATACATTCACCGAGGGTCTAGGCTGTCCTAATAGAAATTGACAGGGGTGGGGGTAAGATGAAACAGGGCACCAATCCCCACAGCCCCCTTAGGCGCCGACTTTAGTCAGCACCAGTGGGTGCTCGCGCCCCCGGCCCGGCCCCAACTCCACCCCCGCACCCATTCCACCCCTTCCCCAAATCCCTGCCCCCGCCTCCTCCCCTGGGCGCACCGCATTTCCCCTGGGAGGAAGGGGGGAGAAGCAGAGCACCACCGGCAGTTCCCCGCTGCCCCCCCCCCGCCCAGCTCACCTCCTCTCTGCCTCCTCCCCCGAGGCGCCGCTGCTCCACTTTTCCCCCCTCCCTCCCAGGCTTGCCATGCGCCAAACAGCTGATTCTCTCAGCAAGCCTGGGAGGGAGGGGGGAAAAAGCGGAGCAGCAGCGCCTCGGGGGAGGAGGCGGAGCGGAGCTGGGTGGGAGGGCCGGTGGGGAGCTGCCGGTGGGTGCTCTGCCCCGGAGCCCCCACAGAGTTGGTGCCGATGCCGGAGGAAAGATGGGACTGCTGCGCTGGGTACTAGAGGCAGATCTCCTGGGTTCTCTCAGCAGCTCTGTCATTCACGACATGCTGGGGGGCAAATGAACTCCCTTCTCTCTGCCTCAATTTCTCTCTATAAAGGGGGAGGGCTTAGTTCAGCTATAGCCAGTAAATACCCCCGTGTCCTCTGACAGAAGAAGCTGTGCGTTATTGGCCCATAGGCTCAGCCTCGGGACTCACGTGCGTGCACAGATTTGTGGAGTCTACTCCCTGCTCAACCCCAATGGGCTGCCTGTGCTGTCCAGAGGAACGGACAAATGCCTGGGCAAACTTGGAAGGCCTAACCAAGGAGAACAGAAATACAGAAGACCCCCCCACACACACTAGAACGCACGTCAACATAGCGCGAATTCGGTATTAGCGCGGGGGCCTGACCATGGATCCCAAAATAAATTATTTACATTGGGATCCATGGTAAGGACCCCCCCACCCCGCTATAACGCGGTACCCAAACGGCTCCCAAACCCCGCATTCTAGCGAGGGTGCAGCGTACTGCTGCCTCGCAGAGGTGATGAACATTTTTTACCACCCAGTTTTCAACTATCCCTCTGCGAGTTAAACTAGGGTCTAAAAGTTTGTGTAAGAAGCAGTAACGCAGTCACACACACACACACACACACACACTATTTAAAATGTTTTGAACACCAATTAATTCTCGGCTCAATATTTATGGTAGCCTGGATGGGAACGGATCGCCCCTTGATTAATGGATTGGAAGGATTGTCTCGCTGCAACACAGGGCCTGCAAGACTGCTCCGCCCAGGGTACGCAGAGAGGAAAGCAGAGCAAAGCTTGTGATGAAATGGTGTGATAGGTCACATCTACCGTCAATAAAAGGCTTGTTTAATCCACCACGTGGTTGTTTGCCCTCACGTTGCCTGTTGTGGGTAAGTTTATCGAGTGAGGGATTTACGGTAGAGGATGCGCAGCTCCATGGTCTGCAGAGAAAGTGACAAATAATTATCTTGTCTCGCACCCCACTCAGTGTCAACAGGGTTTGATTTGCTGCAAAGACAAAGGAGTCCACGGAGCTGGTTTCGTATCAGACGTGGAATTTGTGCTGCAGCAGAATTTCGGTGGTGTTTGAGAGACCGTCCGCTAGGTCAAGGTGGGCAGCCACAAACCAGGACACACATTCCCGAGGGCTGCAAAATGACTCAACTTCCTGGAGGTCTTTGTGCCTTTGAACATCATTGATAAGAACACCGTGGCTTGGCTTGGCCGGATTGCATAGGCCGAACAATAAAAGGGGCCTACAGCCACCTCTGCTATCTTCCGCTGAAAGGTTGTTTTGTAACAACGTACAGTGATATTCCTCGGTGAGTCGCAGCAGAGAAGCCTAGGTCTCCTACAGCAACAGTGAACTTGAAGGGACCATCTTTGCTCTCTCTAGTGGTAGAAGAGGCTCATTGCCAGTACCCTGTGTTACAGCAAGAGCCTCTCCTCTTCCACTCACCAGCAGAAGTGATCTGCAATGGGTTTTATCTAAAGAGATGCTGCCTGTCTCCCTTCTGATATAAAGACGGCCTGTAAAGATTTATTTTCTGCATTGTGCCTTTAAAATACCAGAAATATCAGCTCCAGTTGTCCATGGTTTTGCTGGAGTGATTCTGGGGGAAATGGTGGAAATGCACTCAGTACTCAGCCTTAAGGCAAATGGGGCAAGAATGATGAATCTGCAAAGACAGCCTAGGTGTTCATTCGCCCATAGCTCCCCCTGCCCACTCCCAAAGCTTACAGGTCTGGGCTACACCCAAAGTGGCACCAGTTTAACTAAAAGGTGGGATATTGCACTGTCGTCATTAGGCTGGTTATTTAACTAGAAACAAGTTAACACCAACATAAGCCAAGTTTATAGCTACGTCAGGGTCTACACACAACGTACAATATCACTCTTAGGGTACGTCTTCACTACCCGCTGGATCGGTGGGTAGCGATCGATCTTTCGGGGATCGATTTTTCACATCTAGTGTAGACGCGATAAATCGATCCCCGATCACTCTGCTGTCGACTCTGGTAATCCACCCCGGCGAGAGGCGGAAGCGGAGTTGACAGGGGAGCGGCGGCAGTCGACCCTGTGACGTCCTCACGGTGCGGTATGTCGAGCGAGGTACGTCGACTTCAGCTATGTTATTCACGTACACCTTTCATCGACCCCCGCCCCTAGTGTAGACCTGGCCTTAGTTAAACAGAGCAACTTTGTGTTTAGACAAGCCCTCCGCCTCTTGCAAGTTCAGACTCTCCAATCACCGGAGAGTCTGCGGCGGCATAAGAGACTCAAACGCTGAACGTAAATTAGCCTTAAAGCAGTTTGTGTAGTGAAAATTAAAGCATCCATTCGTGAGACCAAACAGCAGAGGGCTGGGTAGTGAGAAGAGCTGTTTTTTCCAGCTGAGATTTGAAGCAAGAGGGAAGAGACTTATGACGCTTGTTCCAAATGGCAGGAGCTGCAAAGAAGGTGGCAACTCACACAACTGGCATGGAAGAAGAGATAGGAGTGGAAACTGTGAAAGAAACATTCTGCAAGGTAGGATAGAGAATGATTTCAGAGAGAGGTGAAAGTGAACAGGTAGCCAGTCAAGGCGCTGGAGGATGGGATGATGTGGTCCCACTTCTTGTGTCAGCCAGATGGTGGGCATCGGTTGTTCTGAAGTCCTGAAAAACCAGGAAGTTCAGGGATAAGCACAGCACTGCTCTGACAGGGGCAGTGGGACTCTGGGTGTTCATACTCCAGCACTCACACTCCACGGCAGGTCCAGCTATGGCCAGAGGCCGACGGCAAGGGGGCGAACTCTCAAACAACATTATGAACTGCAAAATGGAAGCAAAACAATGCGCATCAAGGATGGGACAAGATTCACTAGAGCAGGGCACTCTGTTCTTAACTCTGGAAGTCAGAGCAGGATTTCTTGGTTAACGTTCACATGACACTTTGGGTCTATGAACCGCAATACAAGTATTGGAGTGCAACCTTGAATGTGAAAGTGCAACTTACAAATGTAGAATTAAAAACATTAAAACAAAACAATGGAAAACTTTAGAGCCTAGAAATCGAACCATGAAGGGGCATTCAAATTGTAAATACCTTGCAATGCCGGCTACAATAATGCCATAAGAACGCCTGTTCTCACTTTCAGGTGACACTGTAAGTAAGAAGCAGGCAGCATGATCTCCCATAAATGTAAACAAACTTGTTTGTCTTAGTGATTGGCTGAACAAGAAGTAGGACTGAATGGTCTTGTATGCAGTGAACTGAAAAATACTATTTCTTTTGTTTACCTTTTTTACCGTGCAAATATTTGTAATACAAAAATCAAATAAAGTGAGCACTGTACACTTAGTCTTCTGTTTCAGAGGGGTAGCCGTGTTAGTGTGTATCAGCAAAAACAACGAGGAGTCCTTGTGGCATCTAAGGGTACGTCTATACTTAGCTCCTGGTTCGGCGGCAAGCAATCGATCTTCTGGGATCGATTTATTGCATCTTGTCTAGACGCGATAAATCGATCCCAGAAGTGCTCGCCGTCGACACCGGTACTCCTGCTCCGCGAGAGGAGTACGCGGAGTCAACAGGGGAGCCTGCCTGCCGCGTCTGGACCCGCGGTAAGTACCTTTTAGTTCGAACTAAGATACTTCGACTTCAGCTACGTTATTCACGTAGCTGAAGTTGCGTATCTTAGTTCGAACCGGGGGGTTAGTGTGGACCAGCCCATAGAGACTTTAAATGGGCAACGTCCACCTTGACTGCACTGGCCTCCTTAGCACTATAAAAGTAATTTTCCTCCTTTGATATTCACCCCTTCTTGTCAACCGTTGAGAATAGGCCACTTCCACCTTAACTGAATTATGCCCAAATAAATGTGTTAGTCTCTAAGGTGCCACACGGAATCCTCGTTGTTTTAGTATTCTGTGCTCTAACTGAAATCAATATATTTGAAAAATGTAGGAAAAACTTCCAAGAATATTTATAATAAATTTAAATTGGTATTCTATTGTTAACGGTGCGATTAAAACTGCGATGAACCACAGCTTTTTTTTTTAATGTAGTTAATTTGTTTTGCATTAATCACATGCATTAACTGTGACTGACAGTGCTAGTCCATAAATTTCAAGATTTTTGAGACACCTTAAGGGGCCTAATTTTCAGGGCATGGGTGCTCAGCATTTTTCTTTAAAAGGGCCTTAGTCGGTGTCTTAAGTTGGACATTCAAATGTGATTTGGTTTTTTTGTTGTTTTTTGGAAGTCCTGCTCCTTCCTCTTCCCCCCACCCCCAAATTGGCTTGTCCCCTATGGGGGTGAAAGGCTTGTACACAGATTTCGGAGCTCACAAATAAACAGATCCCCTTTCTTGGAAGGATTCTTAAACAACAACATACCACTGAGCCAGACTCAATTTCGCCCATCATTATCTTTGGCTTTAACAAATAGCTTCTGGGGATGGCAGGCACTGTATTAATTTTTCCCCTGTGTAACGTGCAGGATGATTGAAGAAATCGCTGGCTTGTTGATTCATTTGCGTCTCCGGCCCCAAAACAACGAGCCACTTCTTTGTAAACTGCAGGATGCGTTAAGGCCTCAAAAGCGAAGTTACGGAGTCAGAGGGACTGGGGAGTTACCGGGCACAGGTCTTGGCCACATTCAAAACATCCCTGTGAAGTCAGTCTCCAAGACGCAGGCCTTCAGCCACCCCATCTACCTCCCGCCTCAAGGGGAGTTTGGGTCCACATCTCTCTGCCCTACATAGGAAGGAGGGAGACTGGAATTTTTCAAAGGAGCGCAAAGTGTCAAGGACTTGCCCCAAAATGCTGCCACACCAGGTTTGTTCTGCGTTCACGGAGGGGACACCATGGATGGCTTTCTACCCTCCCACCCCTGCGAGAGCAGGGGTTCCCATGGAGAGCGGCTGAGGTTAGAGCGTTTATGCCGGTTTCCCCCTGGGGACGACACTCCCTAGGTGGCTTACTGCACGTTTCCAGGTGATGCCGGGGCGGGAAGGAACGCGAAGGGCAGGTCGCGCGCCCGTCTCTGTAATCGGCACGTGTGTCTCCTCCGTTACCGAAGGAGACACGATAATACACAGGGAAAGGGGATGGCTCCGAGCTAGGGTGACCAGACAGCAAATGTGAAAAATCGGGACGGGGTGGGGGGTAATAGGAGCCTATATAAGAAAAAGACCCCAAAATCAGGACTGTCCCTATAAAATCAGGACATCTGGTCACCCTACTCTGAGCAGCACCTTAGGGAACAGTGTTGGGGGCTGGGCAAGTGGGGGGGGGATGTTAAGGTTTTAACCGAATTCTCCAAATCCCTTAAAACCTCTTTATTAAGAGAGAGAAATTCCCCCTTCCCCAGTGAAATCATCTCTAATCCTTCACGCTGCTGTCCACCGCACCGTCACCTTTCACTTGCCGGGACAAGTGAAATAATTAGGAGGAGATTAAAGAGACTGGGACTTTTCAGCTTGGAAAAGAGACGACTAAGGGGGGATATGATAGAGGGCTATAAAATCATGTCTGCTGCGGAGAAAGTAAATACGGAAATGTTATTTACTCCTTCTCATAACACAAGAACTAGGGGTCATGAAATGAAATTAATAGGCAGCAAGTTTAAAACAAACAAAAGGAAGTATTTCTTCACACAACCCGCAGTCAACCTGTGGAACTCCTTGCCAGAGGATGTTGTGAAGGCCAAGACTATAACAGGGTTCAAAAAGGAACTAGATAAGTTAATGGAGGATAGGTCCATCAATGGCTATTAGCCAGGATGGGCAGGGATGGTGTCCCTAGCCTCTGTTTGCCAGAAGCTGGGAATGGGCGACAGGGGATGGATCACTTGATGATTCCCTGTTCTGTTCATTCCCTCTGGGGCACCTGGCACTGGCCACTGTGGGAAAACAGGACACTGGGTTAGATGGACCTTTGGTCTGACCCAGTCTGCCTGTTCTTATAGAAGAGAAGCTGAGGCGGCAGGGGGCTTCTCCAGCAATTGCAGCAGGAGGGGAGGTGCTAGAAATTGGGATGCTGGAGAAGGGGGTGGCCTCACCCAGGGACAGGGCTCTCCTAGCGACACAGGGCCAGGAGGAAAGCAGGATGAAGAGGAAGGAGGTGCCAGGCTGGAGCCATGGTGCTGCTAGCGCTCACCACCATGACCCAGACTCTTCCTGAGAGGCTCATTCAGCACGCAGGAACGGAAGCTGCCTGTTGCATTTTGTTTCCATCAGCGGGTCGGACTCTTCTCTCCTCCTCCCAGCTCCTGCAGCTTCTAGCCTCTCTAAAAGGTGAGGGAGCAGGACGATTAGCGTTTTGCCTCCTGCAGAGTTTCCATGAGCAGTTCCCCCTGTGGCAAGAAATGTAGCATCTGGAGGCCCGGTGGCATATCTGATGCAATGGCTGATTCTCCAGGAGGCAGGCTATTGAAAAACAGGATTAATGAGCCCTCAGGAGGGGCAATCCTTAGAGTCCTGAGTTAGGATCCCAAACGCAGTGGCTTCAGAGCGCTGTCACAGACAGAGCTGTCCTGGAAGAGGAAGCATTTGGTCCTGGCTGCAGTGTGCACAGAACTACGTACCTAACCCCTTGTCCTGCTCGCCAGGGACAGCAGTAGCTCAGAGAATGCAGGAACCCAGGAGAAATTAACCATCAGGACTAGACATGCCCATTCCCAGATTCCCCACCGAGCCTTCCCCAGCAAGCAGGAGACCCTACAGCTACTGCTGTGTATTTGTATTTAGATGTATTCTATTTTCCAGCCTGTCCGGCGGCAGACAGAGTGCCTTTCATATGTGCAGCAAATGCAGAGCGGTGCAGTCTTCCAGAATCTGTAGCCAGCTCATTCCAGTGCCTCAGCAGCTGCTTAAAGCTTTGCTGCGCAGTCACGGAGCGAAGCTAACAAGACTCGATGCAGCTTCCCAGCTGTTCAGAACCGTGTGGGCAGCAGTGAATGGGTCAAGGATCACGTCAGCGTCACTGCTTGGGAAAGCTCTGGGCAGCAGCGGAGGCAGGCCCAGGCATTGTTCACCAGGGAGGAGACCTCCAAGCACAGAGACAGGGGAGAACTGAGATGGAGAGGCCGTTCCCACCCCTTGTGAGGGTCTGGAGATGTTGGAGGGAGGGAGCAGAGCCCATCAGCAGCTAGAAGGGGTGGAGCTGCAGATTTGCCAGACCTCTGCAAGTCAGAGTAATACAGATGACGGAAACGGGGACAGCCCTTTCCTAGACAGCCAAGCACTGCCCCCTTCCCAGAAGCCGAGCTGCTCTCCAGGACGTTGCCTTTGCTGGAGCCCCTCCCCGGCTTTGGTATCTACCGGGGGCTGGTACTGCAGTCGCAGTGCCCTGACCGGGAGGTGTCACATAAATGTCACGCCCTGTCTGGACACGGACACGGACACCCTGCTAGCATAAGCCTTCCCAAAGCCCTTTACACCTCCCACAGGTGGAGATGTTATGGGGGAAAAAAATCAGCAATATTCTTCACCCCCTACCCTCTTCAGGCGTTCCCTGAAATAACTTCCTTGCATAGTCTCCACCTTCAGCCATGCTCAGAGAGCCAGGCTGCTCAGAGCCCACAACGTGCAGCGATCCCCGAGTGAGGTAAGGCAGAAACGCCTGTGACAGGTTAGGGCCGTCTTCAAGAACTCCCTCCCGCGCCCTCCTGCATTCCCACAGGCCTGTCCCGTCCCAGAAGCCGAGCTTCTCACCAGGACGTTGCCCCCATTCCCTGCAGTAGGTGGAGCAGTGAAGTCCCGCTTAGCCCAACATCTCACCAGGAAGACCTCAAAAAACTGGGGCCGCAGAAGCAGCCTCCTGCAATAATTCGTCCAGGAAGCAGCTTTGGGAAACTCGACTCTCGCGCTTTTAAAGTGTCCATTTTTGTTTGTTTGCATTTTAAAAAATAAATAAAAGAAACTTTGCTACAGTTTCTCCTGGGGGCACGAGTCTCTCTGTGCAAATCCTCCAACAGGGTCACACCAAGTGAGAGCCAAAACGGTGCTCTCCCAGAGCACGAAAACAGAGGAAGTGATCTCCCCCTCCTCCCGCACTCGGCTGCCCCTCGGGGGTTTGATATCTTGTAACTCAAGATCTCTCACACACACACTATAAATAATGTGATACGTAACATGCTGTAAAAGAAAGTGCTCGGGCGACTGCACCCTGCCTGTCCCTGAAATAGCCGCACTTCGCTCTCAGCACAGCATTGTGCCGACTCCACCAATTGCGGCAACTGTGGATTTCTCCCTTCCCCCACCCCCACTCTTCCAGTTGTAAAGCAAGATCTCTCCTCCATGCAAACACAACACACTCCGGCCTGGGGCTATGCATTCCGAGTGCAGCTCCTGCCAGCCAACGCAACTGGAAACCTGCTGTTTCCCTGTTAAATACATCTGAGCTTATGCTGTGTTTAAATACTATGCAGTATACAATACGCATCCCAGAGCATGAGCTGTCCAGGACAAAGAAAGAGTTTTACTCTGGCTTTGTAATGTGCTAGGTAAATACATAGTATAACAGTCTGTATGCCTATGTTCACTCTTTACAAAATGACAATGGGTTTTGTACAAGTATGCTTTGTGAGGTATCACTTGAAAACTCATAATTTGCTGATCATTACTGTCCTGCTAAAATATGTGTGGCACCATTGTAAATAAAGTTATAAGATTCTACTGTACGACATTCCTGAGACACGTTCCAAGTTTAGAAAAGCTGCTACAAAACAGATCAGAGACAAAAGGCAAACTGACGCCTCGGCCAGGTATCAGCAAAATCAAATGGACTATCACCTGGTTAAGCGGCAATTCTTTGGCAGGAAAAAAGGGTGTGAGTGAAAAAAAAAAATCTACATTTTGGCAAAGAAACAGCTGGAGTTTCCCGTTGCCACAGACTTTCTGTCTCCTGAACTTCAGCTGGAGATGATTCTCAAAGGGAAAAAAAAAAACTGCAAGAAAGAGGAACGGATGCCCCAAAATACTTCTTCCTTTCTCTCCACCAATGGCATCACCACCACCTGAAGGACAAGGAAATTAACACCGATGTGGGGGAGGGATCCTGGCCGAAAGGAATCCAGCCAGTAAGATTGCTGATAGCATGTGGTGAGAGAAACCTTTGCTTTGAATTTATTCAGCTTGTTAAGTTAGGAGTTAGCTGCATTTTACCTTTTATTTCTTTGTAACCAATTCTGACTTCTATGCCTCATTACTTGTAATTACTTACAGTCTTTCTGTAGTTAATAAACTTATTTTATGGTTTTTATCTAAACCAGTGTGTTTGGGAAATTCCATTTGGAAAACAAGATTTGTGCACATCTTTTTCTATTAATGAAATAACAGACTTTATATGAGCTTGTATTGTCCAGGAGGGTGCTGGGCAGTACCAGATGCCCATTTCTGCGGGAAAGCCTGGGACTGGGAGTTTGCTGGTGTTACCATGCAGTGTAATTAACGAGTGGCTGGCTATAGCACTCATACAATATAACGGAGAGAGATTTACATGCTGAGGGTTGTATGTGAGCAGACCAGGAGTGGTTGCTCTCATGGCGATTGGAGAAATATGGGGACACAGCTGTCCAGGAGTCCAGAGTGTATGCTGATGTATACAGTATATAGTGTATGTAGGATCCAGGCCTGTATTTTCGCCTGAGATAGTATTTTGGGTTTTGCTTGCCTGTTTGAATTTTTTAAAACAGACACATTCTTACTAATATGTGTAAACAAAGAACAAAGACACTGTGTATGTTGCTTTTGCCTAAGCCAGATGGGTTTGTTAGTATAACGGGAACAGATAAGAGCAGCTAAAGTGTTACTGGGCACGGTGGGAATATCATATATGAGCGCACACTTGAAGACTGCCTCAACTCCTATCTCAAGGCAAGGTCAAGCAACCAGTCGGGAAGGGCAAATGAGGATTGTGGGGGAAGGTAAAACACTAAAAGGCCAGAGAAACGCCTGCCCCTGACTGTAGCACCACCTCACTCCTTACCCCTCCATGGGGTACAAAAATGGTGGGACAAAGACCCCAGACCCACAACCCCCCCAAAATGGAACATGACCCTAAGTTGTAAGGGGTGGGACTGTGGGCGTGCATTTCAGGTATAATTATGCCTGCTGAAGGGGTGGGGGGGGAAGACGGGACACTGGGAAACAAGGCTCTGTGGCATCAGAGCTATGGGACACATGCTTGCTGGAAACTAATCCCAATAAACATCGCGTTGCCTGCACTTCGGGTCGTCTCTCTGCGTGACGAGAACCAGGGGAGAGGGTGGAGGGAAAACCCTCTAACACTGAGTCATGTCACACATGGCAATACAATTTATATCCCCATCAAGGGTTCTGCCTGGTGCATAGCTCCTCACGCTGGTGGCTGCTCTCTTGGCTCAGTTCGGGCAGGTTGCTATAAAATGCCCAATCAGGGTGCTTCTGTCATCAGTCTCATGGACCCACTAAACCCTTACTCTAGGGGTGAGAAAGCACCTCTGCGAGGTAGCTCCCACACTGCATGGCCTGCTCTGTCTTCTCCAATGGGGCCTTTTACCATGTCAACAAGGGAGAGACCCATCAGTCTGCATGTACTCAACAGAGCCTGGGAGGCGACCGGCAGAAGGGGACAGGGTATTATACGAGAGAAGCCTGAAGTTCATGTTTGGGTGGAGAAGGGGAGCCTTCTCCAAACTAGGGCACTGTTCAACATCAATCTCCATGCCGTAGATGGGGAGGAGATGGAAGATGCACTGCTACAGACTAGGGACCGAATGGCTGGGCAGCAGTTCTGCAGAAAAGGACCTAGGGGTTACAGTGGACGAAAAGCTGAATATGAGTCAACAGTGTGCCCTTGTTGCCAAGAAGGCTAACGGCATTTTGGGCTGTATAAGTAGGGGCATTTCCAGCAGATCGAGGGACGTGATTATTCCCCTCTATTCAGCACTGGTGAGGCCTCATTTGGAGTACTGTGTCCAGTTTTGGGCCCCACACTACAAGAAGGATGTGGATAAATTGGAAAGAGTCCAGTGGAGGGCAACAAAAATGATTAGGGGGCTGGAGCAAATGACTTATGAAGAGAGGCTGAGGGAACTGGGACTGTTTAGTCTACAGAAGAAAAGAATGAGGGGGGATTTGATAGCTGCTTTCAACTACCTGAAAGGGGGTTCCAAAGAGGATGGATCTAGACTGTTCTCAGTGGTAGAAGATGACAGAACAAGGAGTAATGGTCTCAAGTTGCAGAGGGGGAGGTTTAGGTTGGATATTAGGAAAAACTTTTTCACTAGTAGGGTGGTGAAGCACTGGAATGGGTTACCTAGGGAGGTGGTGGAATCTCCTTCCTTAGAGGTTTTTAAGGTCAGGCTTGACAAAGACCTGGCTGGGATGATTTAGTTGGGGTTGGTCCTGCTTTGAGCAGGGGGTTGGACTAGATGACCTCCTGAGGTCCCTTCCAACCCTGAGATTCTATGATTCTATGATGTGTCCGCCTGGGTCCCCCTTCTTTCCCCAGTTAGGTTTTGGAGGAGAGTTCAGTAATGCAAATATGGGAGTCAAGGGAGGAGATGGGGGACAACGGTCAGGCTGGAGGGAGGTTACTAGTGGAGTTGCTCAGGGATCGGTCTTGGGACCAATCTTATTTAATATTTTTATTACTGACCTTGGCACAAAAAGGGGGTGTGCGCTAATAAAATTTGCAGATGACACAAAGTTGGGAGGTATTGCCAATATGGAGGAGGACCGGAATATCGTACAAGATCTAAATGACCTTGTAAATTGGAGCAATAGAAATTGGATGAAATTTAATAGCGCAATGCAAAGTCATGCATTTAGGGACTAACAACAAGAATTTTTGCTATAAGCTGGGGCCGTATCAATTTGAAGTGACAGAGGAGGAGAAAGACCTGTGTGTACTGGTTGATCACAGGATGACTATGAGCCGCCGATATGATGCAGCTGTGAAAAAGCCTAATGCAGTCCTAGGATGTATCAGGCGAGGTATTTCCAGTAGAGACAGGGAAGTTTTAGTACCATTATACAAGGCACCGGTGAGACCTTATCTGGAATAGTGTGTGTGCAATTCTGTTCTCCCATGGTTAAAAAAGATGAATTCAAACTAGAACAGGTGCAGAGAAGGGCTACTAGGATGATCCGAGGAATGGAAAACCTCCCTTATGCGAGGAGACTCAAAGAGCTTGGCTTGTTTAGCCCAACCAAACAAAGGCTGAGGAGAGAGATGATTGCTCTCTATATAAACTGGACATCAACAACTTTAGGCTTGAAATTAGATGAAGGCTTCTAACCATCAGAGGGGAGCCATACGGCAAAAAACCTAACTGGCTTCAAGACTGAGCCTGATAAGTTTATGGAGATGATGAGACTACCTACAATGGCCGGTGATGGGACACTAGATAGGGAGGGCTCTGAGTTACTGCAGAGAATTCTTTGCCAGGTGTCTGGCTGGTGGGTCTTGGCCACATGCTCAGGGGCTAACTCGTCACTATATTTGGGGTTGGGAGGGAATTTTCCCCTGGGTCAGATTGTCAGAGAGCCTGTTGGTTTGTTTTTTCCTTCCTCTGCAGCACAGGGATTGGGTCACTTGCAGGTTTAAACTAGTGTAAAGGGTGGAGTCTCCGTAACTTGAAGTCTTTATATCATGATTTTGACGAGGTCCGTAACTAAGCCAGAGGTTAGAGGGTCTATCACAGGAGAGGGTGGGTGAGGTTCTGTGACCTGCAATGGGCAGGAGGTCACACTAGAGGATCATGATGGTCCCTTCTGACCTTAAAGTCTATGACAAAGAGCCCCACCACCACCGGCAGACGATCCACAGCTGGGGGGCAGCCTGGCCACTCATGCACAGGTAACACAAACCCCCGATTGGTGAAGTTCCCATCTCCAAGGCAGCAAAACTGAGTTAATCTACAATCCTCCCATACCACCAGCGGAGTAAATCCCCTTCCCATTATCACGGGGAACTGGCCCCTTGCCTTGACACCTCGCCCCACCTCCAGCTGCGAATTCCCCACCCCATCCACCCCGACAGATTGCAGGTGTCTGGAGCTCTTAGCCAGGCTATCACAGGCAGAGGCATTCACGGGTGCTCTTGCCTCTGGAGAATAACAGCGTGAAGGAGGAGGGCCATCTACTGTGGATGCCCACTAGGGCCACAGCGAAAACCCAGAGCAATGCAAAGTACAGGCCTTCCCCTGAAGCCACAGGGATGCAAAGAGCCCCAGAGTGTGTTCCCAGAAGATCAGCATGTTATAGGGTGCTTTGGATTCCCCCCCACCCACTGCACCCATGCTTCCCCTTCCCCTACGTCCTATCAGCCGCGCGACAGAGAAGGCCCCGGAAGCTGCAGGTTAACAAATCCAATTTGTCAGACACAAGAGGCAAAGCGTTTCATTTATGCCGGCTCTTTTCTTTATGAAATTGCTCAGACATTTGAGACGTGCCATGTCACCAAGTCACTCGATGGCAGAGCAGGGGACAGCGGTAGAAAGCAAAAAAAGGAAAGGAAACGAAACGAATTCAACCACATCTCCCCCTTCACCCTGGCCTGGGAGGGGGGCTGAGCGCTGGACAGCATGAGCCAGGTGGGCCATTAGCCCACTGCCTGATGGCACGCTGCATGAGGCATGGATTCTTTGCATCTCTTCTATGGGGCCAAGCCCCGACTCAGGCTTTTATGTCAACCCCCACCTCTTCTCTGCCAAGGACGCCAGCCTTTGGCGCCCACTTGTTACGTTTTCAAACAAGCACCTTCCTGCTTTCTCCCATGTGGCCCCTTACACATTAAATTATTTGTACCTCTGTAGCACCCAGGAGCCCCCCGTCCCTGACCAGAACCCCCCTGTGCTGGGTGCTGTGCAAACATTGAACAACAAAAAGGACCCTCCCTGTTCCATGGGAGCAGCGTTCAGAAAACACCCTCAGAGCCACCTCCCCCACTGTCCTCCTTCCCCCCCCAATCTGCCTTGACACCTATCACACACAATGGTCAGGCAGCTGCTGTGGTTTTGTGCTTTTAGATCCAGACGTCCCCAGGTTCAACCCCCTGATGATGAAGCACGTTACGCAGAGATGGAGCATGGCCACCCTGCTGTGCAATGTAATGCCCCCGCAATGCAGCGCCATTGATCACCCACATCCCATGACAAACTCCTGTCTGATTCGCTGTGCGCACTCACCCCAATGTCTTTGGTGTTGCTACTTTCCAGGACTGTCTTCCCCCCTGGATACCTTGGGTCGGGTTAATTTCTCTCCCCACTCCTGGCATATTACCTTGCATTTCTCCCCTGCCCCGCCAAGTTCTCATTGTCTTTCCTGCCCATGTTCCTAACCTCTTAGCTCACCAGGTATTATTTCTGTGCTCAGTGGCGTTTGCAGCCCTTTCCAAATTAGCAACCAACTGTCCCCACCAGGCACAGCAGCAGAGCGATTTCCCCAAACAAATCCAGTTGAGCCCAATACAGCGGTTCAAGAAACTCCGCAAGCTCCGGGAAGGGTGGGGAAGAAGAGCGGACACGCATTAAAATGTCTGTTACTCCATCCTCTCAGTTCAAGTGTTTCCCATCAATAGTTCTCCATACAGCTGCCTTTTAAGCAAGACTATGGCTGGAGCCCGGTCCTCCTCCCACACCCTCAGGCTACCTGCAGCTCCCACTAAAGTCAATGGGAGTTTCTAGCACAGCAGAAGAAAGGTTCAGCAACACTCCCAGTGACTGTCACCCCATGTTCCTGCTGATCAGGAGCATCCAACAATGGGCAGGTAGACAGCAGATTCTCACCCATCCACCATCAGCAATCTCAAGCACCTTCCAACAACACGCCCATGTCCTGCTCCTGAAAGTTATATTAATTGATGGTACCTCCAGGAGCCGGCGTGGGACATCACCAAAGTTAAGTGCATTTAGTGGGTGCTGGATTCAAAGTACTGATGGTTGCAGCTCTCTATTTATCCCATGGGTGATGGGTTATATGGACCCGTGGGACCTGGGCCCCATCAATATTCTGGGGGGCAGATGGGAGCTGGTGCCCTGTAGGGGGAAAGGCCCCAGATCCCAAGATTCTCCATCCCCAGCTGCAGGTTCAGTGTGTGAGGTGTGCCGGCCCCCCGGGGGGCAGGAGGGGTAGGCACCCCCTGTTCCTGCCTCCCACATAGGCACAGACTTTGAGGGGAAGGAGAGAGGATGGAATCCCTACCCCCCACAGGAAGGAGGGGGGACGAGAAAAATTCCCATTTATCCTCCTCCACACACAGGGGAAGTGGGGTGAGGCACAGGGGGGATCCCTGTCAATCCACACACACACACACCCTGGGGGAGAGAAAAAGCAGAGCTTGCCTGATGATTTCAGAACAACAGAGATACACAGTGATGTAACTTTACATTCAGTTGGCCTTTTATCCAATAGATAGCAGGCTGACTGAAAATGTTACATGTTGGGGTTTAAAAACAAGGCTTTTAAAGAGATTTTCTCATATCTGGGGGGAAGAGCGTCACACTGCCTCCCCCGCACAAATGTTCTCTGCTTCTCTTGCAAGATTCTCACACACACACACACACACACACACCCTGCACTGGGCGAGTGGGAACTCAAGTTCCATCCCTGGCAGAGACTGCAGGATGGTGACGTGTATACCCGTCCGCCGGGATAGAGACCAAGCTCACTGCAGAGAGGCCAAGCACACACCAGATGACAGACTTTGGGTCACATTCGGGCCAGCCCACTAGAGATGAAAGGCCCCGGGAACAGTCATTACCAGTCCCCAAAGCACCTAGTCATCAAGAACTTTTCCATCTAATATGAAGCCAACAGAGAACTGCAACCCGTCTCCTGGGGGTGGGGAAAGGAATCAGAGCGCTCTCGCTTGGATTTATCGACAGCCAGGAACAGCCTATCCCGTGCTTGGCAAGGCTGGACGCTTTATTTTTGTATCCCACAGTTGCCATCCCAGCTTCATCAATTATGAAGGGGCCTGGAAGCGACTAATAATTGCTGTACGTCTGGCCGCATTAGCGAAACTCCCCATACAGGACCAAGCAGGCTCCGCTCCCCAGGCCAGATCCTTCAAGCCCTTTGGCTGCATTTATTGGGGACACACCATTCCTGCAATGTCAGATGTTTAATTGCAGGGGGATTAGCTGGCTCCAGATTTCTGTTAGTCACCCACCCCCGGTCTCTCCTGCCGTTTGACACCAAACTGGTACTCGCCTGAAATGCATCTCCATTGGGACGCGATCTGGGAGGTGTGGGTGAGCGCGCGCGCGCTGGTTGCTCTCTTGACCGTTCCCCAACAGCCAGTGCACGATCTCTCTCGGATGCATGGTTCTCCAGCCCTTTGTCCCATCCGGTTTTAAGTGACCCAAGCATTAGCGCTTCCATGTCTTCCTGAAGGCGGCGGCACTTCACCGTTGCCTAGGTCCCAGCAGCAGGAAGCGTTGCCTGAAATCCCCACACTGACCTAGGTTCCAACGAGGGGCCCCAAAGACGGTTCACTGGCTACCAGGGAGCACACTTGGCATGGAGGGACTCCCGGAGTCATTGCACCAGGCCTAGGTCTTCCCCCACCAGCAGCCCTCAACATAGGCAGGCGCAGATGTGGCCCAAGCGCTCTGGATATTCTGGGCTGCTCAATGCAGGCAGCCTACGTTAGAGCAGCCCCCGGGATGCTCATTTATGCTGGCTAGATTCCCAGAAGGGCATGGGGGTGGGGGGGTGGGAGGGACAGGAAACCACCTTTGATCCACACCGCAGGTTGCCCCTCAGAGGCACAGCACCGAACTCCTTGACTTCAACCCATTGCGCCTCATTACATCTAAGCAGTCCCTCACCACCGTGGTCATGGGATGGGGAAGGCAAGCAAGCCCCGAGGGGCTAGGTACCCAGCCAGTGGCAGAAGTCTGGCCCCACAGGGTTTTTTCTTCTCCTTCGGTGGCCGGTCAAAGCCGCTCTCTCCTCCCTCACACCGCACCGAGGGGCAGGGTCCCCTGCACACGTCCAAAGGGCAGCGACTGCGCAAGGCTCAGACCAAAGGGACGCTGAGAAGCTGCGAGGCAGGACCGGGAGCAGAGCTCTCCGCTCCCCGAGGAGCGGGAGCAGAGCTGGGCTAGTCTGGGTCACCACCCCCAATTTATAGGATCCAGCGTCACAACGAGGCAGGCCCTGGGCTGGGGGGGATTGAAAGGTCTTGCCAATGCTGACCTGTCAGTTCTGTCCAGACGATTTCTGGTCCCCACCACGAATGGCTGCCATTTCGTCTGCCCCAGTGAACCTCTCCGCAGCGGAACAGCCGAGGCTGCACAGAGTGACAGCTCCGAACGGACAGGCACTCCGTTCCAATTTGTCCCTTCGGCCTGAGCGTGCGGAGCCAGGCTCGGGAGGCACGGCCGCCTGGTGATTAGATTAAACACGGGATGTCCCCCGCAGCAGGATGTTTACAGGGGGGTGGGGATCTCCACTGGGGCGACACGGGCCACATGGTTACTCTCAGTAAACAAGCCTTCTGCAGATGCCTCCCTGGGCAGCTACGGGGCATCTGCTGATGGCTCACAGTCTCCATGCTTGATCTGCAGCTGGTGCGCGGAGCAGGGGACATTGGAAACTAACCTGGCAATGCAGAGATGCCAGGGCTGACCCAGTCAGCGCCGTGCTATAGGACGGACTGGAGCCCAGGCATCAGCATCTCCGCTTCCGCGTTTAAAAATAAGACGTAAAATTTAAACAGGTTGATAATTGACTTGTTCCGAGGAGGAGAGGCAGGGATGCGAAACAAACCATGCTGAATCCGCCCTGCCGAGGAAGCTGCAGGCGGCCCACTGACTTCCACAGCAGCAGGCCCCGCGCGGACAAGGCGCTGCAGAAACTTCTGTCCAAGGCCAAAAAGATCGCTGGATGGAAAGCGGACAAGATTCCCATCGTGCCCCGGTTTCTGCAGCCAGCTGGGTTATTCGCTCCTTCCCTCCGTGTAAGGACGTTCCACCAGGAAATAAAAGTAAAGGCTTGAGAATGTAGAGAGAGGATTCCCGGGTAGACTTGCCCCCTCTCCCCTTGTGCATTCCCTCACCTGATCCCACGTGGGAAAAAAAATCTGCTTTCCACTTCAATGCAAGGAGGATCGGGCCACTTTGCCTCCAATTGCGGCCAGGAAGGCTAACACACAGAAAGCTCCTGATCGGGAGGGTGAGCAGGGGAGGCGGTCTGCACAGAGAGCTTCTGCAGCCAAGCACCTCGCCAGCTCCCCCACAAGCGGGGTCTGGTCTTTCCTCCCTCTAGCACAGCGATACTCAGACTGCAGCTCACGGGCCACAGGTGGCTCTTTAACGTGTCCCCTGCGGCTCTTCACAGCACATGATATTAAAACACTGTGATTTAATTATTAACCAAGCTACGTTATTAACCAATCAGGGTGCTTTTACTATGGTATTAGCCAATTGTAGTTGATAAAATAATATTATTCTTGCAGCAAAATGACTGGCCAAGTATTAGATCGATATAAACAGTAAATGAAACAATGAATTCACATGACTGTGGCTCTTTAGGGCAATGCTGATGGCTAATTTGGCTCCTGAATCACTTCAACCATGATGAGAAACAGGTCTAGGCTCCTAGTGATGCTGACCTCTGGAAATTTCTCTCCCCGGTCCAAAGTGGGGGGGGACCGAGCGCTTTCTATAGCTGGCTCCTGCAGCTTCTCTGTTTGACCTTCAGCATTGGCGTCAACCAGTTAGGGGATAGATATATAGATATAGATGTTTCTGCAGCATCTCTTCCTCCTTGGCCAATGCTGGATCGTGCAGAATTTCCCTTTCTGGGTTCCGTGCTCTGAAAACTCTCTCTCTCCCCTGCCTCACATTGGAGGCACATGAGAGTTTCATCTCGCCCTCTTAGGAACCAATGGCAAGAGAAGTGTGCAGCCTAGTAGTCCAAGCACAGTTCTGGGAGCCAGGAACTTCTAAGCTCTGGTCCAGCACAGCTATATCGGGCAGGGGTGTGTTTTTTTCCCCACTGCAGCCATGCCGACATAATTCATGCCAACGTAGACCAAGCCCTGCCAACGTAGACCAAGCCCAAGTCTTCCCTCTCGAGCTCTGCAATAGCAGCCCTGGGCTGGAAATGTCGGGGCTCCTCCAGAGGTCCACAGAGCCCGACTAGCAAATCGCCCCCTACCTCGTCAATCATCCCCCAGCACTCTCTCCTCTGAGCTGCAGCCCCGTGTGTTCGATTGGTCGGTGAGCTCCTCAGGGCAGGCACTGCACAGTCAAGCACAGAGGCTGACAATACCCACCGCACCACAGTCGAAGAGCTTATAGCAGAGGGCGAGACGCACTACGGAGTGTAGCCTGCACAATGGAATTTAGTTACCCAGTCTTGGAGCACTCAGCTGGGAGCAAACATCCAGGCTGTAAACACAAAGCTGTGTCCAACCTTCCAGGCGGTCCCTTCCCCTTATTAGTTCACAGCATTGGCCCCAAGGCCACCAAGAACGGAGAGTAAACCCCTAACTGAATCCCTTGTGCTTCGGCTGCCTGGAGGAACCCTCCACTCAGGATTGTGTGAGGGGTGTGCTGTTTTTTCTGTGTCTTCCTGGACTTTAATAAACAGGTCTCCAGCCCATGATTAGAAGGCAGCTTAAGAGCTCAGCAGTGACAATATTTCACTGGCCATATTTTCTCTGATGGATTAGAGCAGAGATGTTAAAAAAACCACAGTCCAGCCCTGCAAACGGAAACAAACAGCTGAGACTGTATAAACAGATTTTTATCTAGAAACAGGTCTAGGCTCCTAGTGATGCTGACCTCTGGAAATTTTGCTCCCCGGTCCAAAGGGCTTTGTGGCAGGGGAGAGAGACAATTTTCAGAACCCAGAGGTACAAAAGACAACAGGAAATCTCAATTGAAAAAGGGAAACTCTGCACATGATCCAGCATCAGCCAAGGAGGAAGAGATGCTGCAGAAACAGGAAAGGGGTTTTTTTTAATAAAAGAAAAACCGAGGAGGTCAAGTTTGTCCCAGAGCCCTCTGGGGACTTCTAACTGGTTGACTCCGATGCTGAAGGTCAAACAGAGAAGCTGCAGGAGCCAGCTGCAGAAAGCGCTCGGTCTCTCCCCTAAAGAAGAGCTGTGGGATATTCAATAAGCAACCTAGTGCTTACTCTCCGGCTGTGGTTTCTCCTGGTGAAGCAGAACCATGCTGCCACTCTGCTGCTGGGTCCTCCTCCAAATATTAGCAGCCATTTACACTTCCACAGTGCATTTCAAGTCAAGGAACTCCATGTGCTTCATTCTGCCAGGGAGGCAGGCATCACACCCACTGCAGAAGGGAGGGGCGGAGGGGATGGAGGCCGAGTCAGTGGCGGAGACAGAGATATCCCCCAGGAATCCTGACTCCTGGTTCTCTGCTCTACACATTCCACTCTGCTTTCAGAGGGGTGTCTTTGTTCCCACTTCACTGCTGCTGCTGCTCCTCCAATCTGGCTGGCTGATGGAGCCCGGGGCCTCGCTCCTGCGATCAGTCTCCGGTGAAGCAGCAGACCTTCTGTGATAGCAAATCCAATCAAGAGTGGCATGAAGCAAGCCTCCCATCAGCAGGGAAGCACAGGATTCAAAGGGTTTGATAGGACACCCTGGCTGTACCCTACCGTGAGCTCTCCCCTGCTTCAAGAGGG
This sequence comes from Macrochelys suwanniensis, assembly GCA_033296515.1. Lineage (NCBI taxonomy): Eukaryota > Metazoa > Chordata > Testudines > Chelydridae > Macrochelys > Macrochelys suwanniensis. The sequence continues at coordinate 8,623,670 of CM065799.1, forward strand.
AAGGAGGCAATATCGCGGCTGCATCATTAGTCTCTGTACCTGCACGGGCATGAAAGACACCAGCCTGTCTCCTAGCATGAGCCTGCTTTCTTGCGTGCCTCCCAGAATCAGTGGCCCCAGCTCCCACCACTGCTGGAAGCGGGGGAGTCGGGGGGAAAGGCCCAAGCTGTTGATGGACCACCTGTGACCTTTTGGAGCCCCTGTTGGTAAGAGGCTACTCTAATGCTCCCTAACACGTTTAAAAAGGGAACCAGGCATCACACAGAGATGGACTTTAAGACCCTGAACAGGGTGACCACACACGCTAATGCAGTGGGCTGTCCAGGAATGATGAGGTTTGCTTATTGCTTTATTTATCAGTTGAGTGAGCAATTCTCTACCTACAAGGTGAGAGATGGGAGTGGAAAGACAAGGAACACATTGCCGGTTCCCTCTTCCAGCTCCAAAATGTATTAATTATCCCTGGGTGGCTTCTGGCAGAGCAGACAGATCACTCCCTGATTAGGAGATGTTTATCAGGAAACTATAATGAAGGTGGGACACGGACACTGTGATTAATATTATATTTCAGCAAGATTTAAATGAAATGATCCATCATCCCAAATGGAAGATCAGCAGTGCCTGCTGCCAATTATCAGAGTGGCTTGGGGACAGGGGCTCTCCGGTATAGCGCTGCAAATGAGTCAGTCACCTTGGCTGCCTGCTTACAATGAAAGCAGCGAGGGATAGGTAAATGCAGTCTTCTTATATTTCCCAGTCATTTTATAATTTCTCACATACAACCTCTCCACCCGCCGGCCTGAGTTTGACAAAGATCAAGCCAAGCTTCACAGCATCACCCATGTGGTATGTAAATAGCCTTGTTTCACAGATGGGGACAATTAAGATACTGAGACGGGACAGTAACTACTTGCCCAAGGTCCTAAAACAAGCAGAGGTGGAAATAGAACCCAGGAGTCCAGAGTTTTCTTTCCCCTGCTCTAAACACTAGACCAGGGCTATCAAGCCTGCATTCCTAATAAACTGGTTTTAATTAAAGTATTTCCCCATCTAGGTTATGGGATTCAGACACCCAGGGGAGATAACTATCTCTTGTGCCCAAAGGCTCATATGCGGCAGAGTGGGGGGAATGAGGGAAAGTCATTCCATAACTCTGAAGTGAAGACTCACTCCACAGTCCGAGGCAGGCAGGCAGGCTTACCCTGCTCTCGGGAGAAAGCTATAGGAAATCTCTCTTTTTTGATCCTGCCTATTCTACATTTGGTTACCTGTTGCTTTGTGGTGGGGCTGCGTGTTACAAAATGCAGTACTTTCAACAAGGGCTCAGCCCCGTGGTGCAGGGCATGGAAGCCAGAAAAGTGACCGGCTGCTGCAATCCGGACCTGAATGCACAACACGTTCATCTAAATTTTAAATACAGAGCGTTACGAGTGGCGTTCTAGCAACTGTCACAGCAGCAGCGTCAGACCAGCAGCCTCAGCACTACGGCTTTTATGGTAATTTTCAGGGAGTTACCCAGAAGGCCCTGCAATAGGAGAGATTTTTCTTGGCAGCCGTCCTAAAATAATTTTTTTATGTCCCTGTACGTTATATGTAAATGTTTAAAAAAATAAAACAAAACAGGGATGGAGGAAAGGAAGGATCTAACTGGCTGGCTTCTCCTGTTCCGTGATCACAGCATGGAAAGTGCAGTATGAAGAGAGGAGGAGTTGTGGTCCCTGCCCCGAGGCACACACAGTCTAAGCAGGCTGACAAAAGATTCCATTTTAGGGTATTGTTTTGCCTTAGAGACCCTCCCCCTATGTGGGATCCAGCATAGCAACACGGGTCAGTGCCCTCCCACCGCCATGAAGAGAGTCAGCCTGTGCAGCAGTCATTGGTGGGTGGCCATGTGTAAGAGGAGCAGAATTTTAAACAGGCAGCGTCTTCTTGCCAAGCCTTTAAGCTGAAGCACGCCGTTTCGGATCCCCAAATAAGGGTTGTTGCCACAGCCTTCCCTGCTCTGTGCACACCTGATTGCTGCTGGTTTAGGATGAATAGCTATTCTACCGCAGAGCTTCCCCCATCAAGGGACAAAGGCTCGCATGAGCCACTGTGGCACTTTGAGGGAGGCACCAACGGGGAAGAATTTGGGGGCACAAGGAAAGTCTCATAAAAAAAGGATTTGTTACTGAACACGAGTAAGGTGTCCAAGAGGGCCAGCCAGGGGAGCAAGAGACGGATTTCTAGGAATGCTACAGAGAAAGGGGCGATCGTAGCAGTAATCCAGTTGCCCTACAATGTATCCATGGCTATGAAAACCCTGGGGAAAGCTCCCCCCAACCCACATCTCTTCCTCTTGCCTGATCTTGCACTAAAAAAAAATCCCCCTTTTCTATTCTGGGCTCCCAACAGCTGAGGGAGAACCACGCCCCCCCCACCACACACACACACACACTTATCCCATGTCAAAGTTCCCCGTGGAAAGAGGCCTGATTGCACTGCTCCATTCACTGAGTGACCTGTCCGCTGCCATCGCTTTCTCAGCATCCAGAACGATTCCTGTCGGGGCGAAACAGGAACGCCACATGGAGAGTTGGGAACTGTTGGCCAGTTGCCTACAACCTCACCCTTTCCAACGGACAGAGAGGAAAGGACAAAAACCCTTCCTCACGTGAGTGACAGTAAAGCAGGCAAGCAGCTGTTAACAGAGAGAAGCCAAGAAGAAGAAAACCCCGATCAGTGTGGGCTCCAAGAAACACCATCCACTTAATTTAGATTTCATGAGAATAAAAAGGAAACCAGATACAAGAGTGGTAGATGGAGAGAGAGAGAGAGAGAGAGAGAGATTAAGACTGAAGCTCTATTGGAGCTTTTTTAAAAGAACAGTTCCTGCAAATCCACATACAAGCACCATGGTGACACTGGAAAACCAGCTAATGAAACCGACTACCCACAAAAGTGAAACGGATCAATACAGTTTAATTGTCGCAGTGAGCACGAAATGCAGGAAAAACTAAGATGGGGGGCGGGGGAGTGGAGGAACAATAAATTAGATTTTTATAAGAACGTCTCTCAGCTTCAATGATCTACGAAGTTATCAGCAACACAAGGATTTTTAATAGATTTTTTTTCTTTACAGTACCCCTTTAAGCAGTTAGCTCAAAGAGATGTTCAGATAAGATTTAACCATCTCAAATACGTAATTTTAAACAAGACCACTGTTTCCTGAGAAGAGATTATTCCATTTTGAGGAATCATGCACGGACCAAAGTATTATCTCCCCTCCGCTGCCCCTCCAAGCCATTCTGAACGCTGCCAGTGCTGAGTTTATTGAGAGAGGGTGAACAGCCATATAGGCACAGGTACTCGCCTCCAGAGATGGAGAGCGCTTTGCCTCCCGCTTTGGGACGTATGTACCCAGAGCATGGGGATAACCGGTGTAACCACGCATCTCATCACACGTTTACTGTTTGCAAACGGAAAAGAAAATAAAGCCATGTTATGTGAAGCCCACAAAGAGTCAGGACATTCTTGAATTCAGGCTCCAACACATGCTGCTTAATTCCAGGCCCCTTTGGGCCCATTGCTGATGGATGCACGGGGATCACAAATGGCATCTGGGTGGGAGGGGAAAAGGGGAGACAACCCAGACCACTTAGAAAGTTTATTAAAACCCAGACACAAAATAAGTTATTGTGCATTGTCTGGTTTGGGAATGACCAAAGTGTCACATTTTACTGCAAATTGAGACAACAGGGTACTGGATAAATTCCAACCAATGCCCTTTTATTTAGTTAACATTTTGGATGCTGTCCCAAGACCAGGTTGATAATGAGGACACAAAGGCAGCACAAATGAGTACATTACAATGCACAGAAAGTGCTACGTGTGTGCGGGAGTTACACACACCATTTAGGACTGGTTTGCATCAGAAGACTTGCATGGGTTTACCAGAACAGGTATTTAAAGTCAGTTTATTTACACCCATGAAAACTTGTAACGTAATGTAGATGCCCTTAAACCAGCTTAACACTCACTGTAAATCAGTTTAGCAAGACACCAAATTAAACTAAACTGATTTAACCAAAGCTTAAATCGCATCTACATTCCATTAGTGGTTTGTCCAGTTTAGCTAAATTGATTAAAAACCCCATTCAGTTAAACCACGGCAAGTTTTCTAGTGCACCCCAGTCCTTACACTTGCAAGCACTGCTGTGGAAAATCGAAACAGGCTGTATTAGTAGTTATTTGCATCATAATAGCACCCAGAGGCCCCAGCCTCGTTGTGCTAGGAGCTGTACAAACAAAGTTGGTCTCTGCCTTGAAGAGCTCGCAATCCAAGTGTAAGACAAAAGATTCAACAGACAGGGGGAGCAGGACAAGCGTGAGACCACAGTAGTCAGGGATGGAAAAATTGGGACTGGCAAGGGGCATTCTGCTGAAAGGCAGGATATTACATCCCAACCAGAGGGACCACAAAGGTATGGCCAGGATCCAGAAGGGAGGTACATACTGATGTGCCTTCCAAGCCCTCAAGAGAGGCGCATATCCCAGCACTTCAGTGCCGGGGCCTCTCCTCTGAAAGCCAGCAGCTGGGCTCCAGTAACCCCTTGTCACCCATCCCATTCCTCTCTGTAAACAAGCTGCCAGGGAAAATAAATAGTTACTAACATGGCCATTAATTGGATTTTGGCAGAGCTCTTCCAGGGCAGTTCAGAGGACGCCGTCAGATCTCAATGGACACGCTCATCAGCATTCAAATGCTTGAATATTTGACATTAAGAGGGGAGAGGGCGCGGGGGGGGGGGGGAAATCCAGCTAAGAGCATGAACCCCATCACTGCCAGTAACCACCACCCAGGTGTCAAATTTAGATCGAGGCTACGCTAGGCCTCAGCCAGCTGCAGAAGGGACTACAGGCAAAGCGCAGGACAAGCAGGCACTTCCCTCAGGCCACGGCTGATACGAGAAGTAGGAACCAAACTACCACGGCCCAGCCACATGGGCAAGGCCAGAACGGCTTGAGGGAGCTTTAAAGGCCCCAGCAGGCACTGCAGCCAGTCCCACATACAGCGACGCCATCAAGAGAGAAGAACCCCAGGAGGAATCGCTGCAAGACAGCCGCCCCTCGCTCCAGCAAGCGTCCCGGCCACAACTTGAGGGGTGGGGGGACCAACCGCACCCAGGAGCACCAGCCAGCCACAAGGACCCTAGGACAGCATAGCTGGGAGGAACAAGACCATCCTGAACAAACAAGTAGACATTTGCTTACTACAGAAGGGCCATGTTTCTCCCCTGACCTCTGTGCAAACCTCCTACTGACTTCAGCGGGCTCCTCCGGGAGCATGCAGTCTTAATCTACACCCCGGCCCATGGGCCACCATTAAATATAGAACGTGATCCTCTCCAAAGGCTGGGAGTGGGCAGTAGGGGATGGATCACTTGGTGACTGCCTGTTCTGTTCATTCCCTCTGGGGCACCTGGCACTGGCCACTGTCGGAAGACAGGACACTGGGCTAGATGGACCTTTGGGCTGACCCAGTCCGGCCATTCTTATGTTAAGCAGTTTGACAGCTCTTTGCTCTATGTCAACATTGGAACGCATGCGGCACATGCCACCTAGCACCAGGACTCGTGAGTGGTGCCAGTCAGCCGCACCCTCAAGGAGTGAGATTCGCCAGCCAAACGTGTCCCCAGGGGAGCTCTGTACATTAATCCACCGTTCTGTATTTAAAAGCTGTTCTGGAGCTCAGAGCCAACAGGCTTAGGCAAATCATGCGTCCCAATAGCCACCATATCCAGGAGCGTCAAGAGGGCAACAAAGACAGAAAATTACTTTTAGAATCCCTGGGGCTGGGTTGCTGCCATCTAGCAGTGGCTTAGTGAGAATGCATGCACAGGGCACGCAGGACAGACTCAGCTAGATGAGCAGAGCCAAAAATAATCAGACAGAGTCCAGGCAGCTACTGCAAATATGGACGCCAAGTTAGATAAATTGGTAAGCCGAGCGAACGACGTTGGAGTGGGAAATGAAAGCCTGAGAGAGGCAGATTGGAACAGACCCGGAAGACTGGCAAGAGAAGGGAAAAATAAATAAATAAAAAGATAAAGTTTCCAATTTACTAGGCTGTGCTGTCAAAGAAACCAAAAATCACTTAAAGTTATAAAACAATCCGCACACTTGGCCACTGAGTCCACATCCAGAATACATGGCTCACTGCCAAAGAATCAGCTAGGAAAGGGAAGACCCAGGGTCATGTCTGAAGTAGTGGGCCCCACAAAACGTTGGGAAAAGGGAAGCTGGTTTGTAACACACCCAGTTTGTTTGTGGGGTATAATTCCAGGACTTAAAATTTTTGAAAGTTGTAATTCATTCTTAGAGTTATCCTTATATTACAGTAATATCTAGAGACCCCAACCAAGATCACCAGCCCTGTTGTTCTGGCACTGCCCAGACAGTAAGAGACGGGGCCTGCTTCACGGAGCTGATGTTCCAAGCAGAAGTCAGAGTGGTAGGGGAAGAGCAGACAGAGAAGTGACTTGCCCAGGGTCCCACAGCAGGCCAGTGGCCAAGCTGGGCAGAGAACTCAAGTCTCCAAACGTCTAGACCTGTGTGTGATGCATTAGAGCCGGGGTTCCCAACCTTTTTCTTTCTGAGCCCCCCACAACAGGTTATAAAAACTCCACGGCCCACCTATGCCACAACTTTTTTCTACATATAAAAGCCAAAGCCAGTATTAGGGAGCAGCAAGCAAGGCTATTGCCCAGGGGGCCCCACAAAGCTAAGTTGCTCAGGCTTCTACTTCAGCCCCAGTTGGCAGAGTTCAGGGCCCCGGGCTTCAACCCCGCATGGCGAGGCTTTGGCTTTCTGCCCTGGACCCCAGTGAGTCTAACACTGGCCCTGCTTGGTAGACCCCCTGCAACCTGTTTACGGCCTGCCCGGGGGCCCCGGACCCCTGGTTGAGAACCACTGCATTAGATCACAATCTCTAGATTAAAGTCAAAGCACTGAGATCCTCAGACAGGAGGGGGGAAGGTTCATTAGTAAGACTGGAAGGATGACACTTTTCACCAATATTTTACATTTTCATTCTGCTTAGGCAGTGAAACTAGACTGGTCAATTTCACATTTGCTCATGATCACTTTCACTATTTGATTTCTCATGATGCATTTGGACTTTCCATGCAGCCTGGGAATGTTTGAGTTCTCCCTACCCTCTCCCTTCACAAACTCATGGTAAATAAGTTATTTGTGGAATGCTTTTTGTTTTTTAAATCATGTAGACATTTATAAGTTCTATCAGGTTTAGTAACACCCTTTAGACTCAAAATTCAAAAGTCATGGGTAAATTACACAATAGTACCCATTTAATGCAACTGAATTACCTCTCTCTGCCACAGAGCTGGATTGCCAACGCGGACGTGGTTAGGGCTGGCTTCACTGTACCTTACCCTGCAGTCTTGTAATTGCTACAAAATTATATTTAATTAGAAACTAAGGTATGAGATACAATCCATATGCTGTGGCAGGCCACAGGAGATCACTCCAGTGGACAAGCTAGTTTTCATCTCCTTTCCCACTCAGTCCCCAAACAGCATGGAATAGTGGATGAACAGCTGCGGAAGCCATATACATTTACTTTAGAGTAAGCAAAGCAGTTAGATCAGACTTGTACAGTTGCATCGGGTTAGGTAGATTTTTTTCGGAATGTTGAACCTACAAGGGGGAGAAGACAAACTACCACCAGAAAGGAATCCCATCCAGATGCCCATCTATAGCTAACCCCACTCTTATCATGGTCTCAGCCCACTGTGTGGGGTCAAATTGTTAGTTTACTTCGCCACCTGGACCAAGTGCTTCAGGGCGTCCCTGTTGGGGTAGGCCACATGGGCCCGGTAGGCTGTAGGACCAAACACTGCATTATGCTGCAGTGAAGTAGGCCTTTCTTCATCATTACCTGCCAAATCAGGAAACTTGGACTTTCAGTTGTTTTACCACTACCAGGTGATTAACTCTGCGTGTCAAGCCTAAAACTGGATTTGGAGAATGTCCAGTTTGCACCCGATTTGGGCTATTTGAGTCAGTCTGTGCCAAGCCTCCTGAACAGACTTGGGAGGGGAGCAATTAATCCTAAACCCTCCCTTTCCATAAATACCTTATAAACACAGAGACCTGGGACAGTGCCCCGAATCAATAACCATGTATCAGCTGCTCTAATGACCTGCCTAGCTGGACATCTGAGATCTCTTTAACTCAGGTGAAGATAAAGACAACAAAATTAAGCGTGCATTTCACTGCGACAATTCACACTGCATGAAGAAAGATATTTTCCTTTAAAAAAACAAACACACAAAAAACCAGGTGAACGTTATTCGTTGCCAGTGAGAGAAAAAACAGACCCCCTTCTCCTTTAGAACACAAGCTGCATTCAGCCACTCTTCCATACTGGACTGAGATGGTTAAACTGTAAGTCCCTTGGAGCAGGGACTGTCTTTTTGTTCTGTGTTTGTACAGCGCCTAGCACAGAGAGGTCCTGGGCCATGACGGGGGCGCCAATAATACAAAATCAATAAGTAGATGCAAGGGAAATGCAGTCTCACTGAATTATCTTAGAAGGGGTTTACAAATATTAGCCAAGACTTACCCCTACCGCTGCAAGGCGGGTAAGCATTAACCCCATTTTACAGATGGGTTTACCGACAACCAGAGAGGCCGAGTGACTTGCTTAAGTTCTCACAGTAAGCCAGTCAGGAACAGAGCCCAGGAGTCCTGACTCCCAGTCGTCCTGCCCTAGCCTCTCGATCAGACTCACCTTTGGCAGAGCAGGGAGTTCAACCCAGGAGCTAGTCCTGTCAATCTCCTGCTCTCCACACTGCTTCTCGGTGCTCACTACTCCCCCTGCCGCCTCCTCCTAATAGTGAAGATTAAAATGCGACTGTTCTATAAAGAGGATTTTTCACACGCAATCTGGCCTGCTCACCGTCTCCTTCCCAGGACAGTTAGACTGGAGTCCGTTAGCAAAGCGAAGCAGGAGTATTATTTCAATCCCAGGCGCCTATTACTCCACTAGACAAATGTATGCCTTTCCCCTTGTGAAAGATGGGACCTCGCTGCACGCAGGAAGGAGGAAAGTGCCAGCAAACTCATTGGTTAATAAATCAATCTGGCAGGGAACAATTAACAGTTTCCAATAATCAATTAGGCAGGAGCAGCAACTCTCTGCCATCCAGCAACTGATCTGAAATATGGCCCCTTTTGTAATTACCGCCAGTTGGGTGCGTTTCGGAACAGCGCACGGCCAGCTAATGGCTGCAGGCTTGGCAGCCCACTCCAGATGCACTGAGAATCAGGCCCGGGGAGAGGAGGGGGGTCACTGCTCACGAGTCACACCCTGACCCCAAGCCAGGCCTTATATTGCAACAGCAAAGGGAGACACGAATGCAGGGGATTGGCATTCAGCCTCCTGTTTGGGATCAAGGCAGTCCTGGAAGCCCGGCAAACATTTACAGCAGTACTTCTCTTTAGACTTCATCCGAGGATCTCAAAGCCTTTCACAAAATGTAAAATTACGCTTCCCAGGACCTCATGGGTAAATAAGTTGCACCCATTTTACACATGAGGAAAGTAGAGGCAGGGGTAAAGCAAGCCACCAAGGTCACACAATAAGTCAACAGGTAGGTTGTGACTAAAACCAGCGCTCACAACTCCTGGTCCCGCGCTTTCACCACCAGACCATCCCTCCTCCCGGCAAGTACACGTGCAGCTACGCAGGGACATACGACAGCAGCACATGCAAAACACCAGATCTCGATTGCAAACAAACGCATCCTGCTGTTTGGGATGCAGGACTTCCAAGAACAAGGATTCTCCTTCTCAACCCTACTACTGCATGAGCAACCTCTCAGCAGGGAGCAAAATGCTCCGTCCTAGTCCCAGGAACCCCTAGAAGTAGTTTTGGTCCCAGCAGGGAATGACCGATTGCTTCTCACAACCACACTCCAGAGAAGTTGCAAGAAATCCACCATTTCAGCCTCAAGCCCAAGATGATCCTCCCTTTGGGGGTCGAGGCAGCCTGCATGGGGTTCACAAGAAGGTAAACAGAATGATCCTTAACTAGAAAGTCTTCTTGTCCCTCCCACCCTGAGCCAGCACCTCTCCGAACACTGAGCACTGGAATCCACTATACTCGGAGGACACCCAGCATCTGAACAGGGGAAGGAAAAGGTGGACCCCCACTTTCTCCGCCTTCATCCCCCTTCCAGGCAATAAGGCTGGGGAGGAGGGATGCCATTAGAGCTCAAAGGTGGAAGGAAAGAGAATGGAAAATATCTTCTCTACCCCCTCGACATGCACACATCAGCCCCCCCCCATCCCCCAAGAGAGGGCCCGGGAAAAGGAGGGGAGCAGTTGGCTACTATGGTTCCACCCAGCACAGAGAAAAGCGATAGTGAGTCATGACAAACGCAGACGAAGGATGGTTAGCTAGGACTTGAGACCTAGGCTAGATTCCCAGCTCCGCCACAGACTTCCTGGGTGACCCTGGGAATGTCACTTATGTTTCAGCTCGTCCTCTGTAACGTGGGGCTAATAGCACTTCCCCACCTCACAGGGGCGCTAGCATTGAAGACTGCAAGATGCTCAATACTACCCAGAGAAGTATATTAAATAGAGCAGATACAAGACGACATTACCCAGTCAGGGCACCTGCCCAAAGACGTGGGTCTGTGAGGCGATGGGAAAGCAAGCAAGGGGGTGGGAGATGGAAAAGCTGAAGGAGGCAGCGTGGGATGGAGGAGCGTTCCCCACAGGAGATGGAGCACACTGCCGGTGGGCGCTGCTCGGAGCGGAAAGGCCGCCCTGCCTCCCAGGCATTTGCAGCCAGAGGTTTTTCACATCCTACACGGATGTTCTCGCCTATAAAACAGGCAAGAGTGCTGAACACAGGAGGCTCCTCCCCCTCCAGGGGCCCATCCTTGATGATTCAGAGCAGCCTCACTCATTTTCCAGAGCCTCCCCCCTCCCCACCAGTCCAGGGGGACCAGAGACCCCCTATCTTTCAAGTCCCCAAGTCTCTCCCATGGATCCCAACATCTGCTTCTCACAGTCCCAGTCTCTTGGTGATGGGGAGGGAAATGGAATTAAACACACAGGGTTATCCTTGTGGCCAGTAATTTCTTTAGTGCCTGCCAGCTCAGAGAATCCACAGCACATGCCCACAGAGGCACTGAAATGCAGCCACCTCGCTGGTGGAGCGCAGTAGTTACACACAGCAAAGAAAAACAGGGGGGAGGGGGGAGAAAGGGAGAGTCTGGCCAATGACACCTGCGGACTCCTCCTCTTACAGAAAGGGCCTTGGGACGTTTAGCAGCCAAGCAGCTCAGAGCTCGGTTTGTCGGGGGCTCAGTGGAAGGAACAGACGTGTACAAGCCATTGAATTCCACCTCCCCGGCTCAGACCAAGCGCCTGCCGCTCACAGCAAGCACAGCGCCCCGGCACACGCACTGCGGGGGTTCCAAGGTGCGACACAGTTCTGCACCGTGAGTCACTGGTTAATTTGCACCCTAGGAGCAATGAAAAATTGACTGTTTTTACCGTTTTCCCCTGAAGCGCCTGAAACACGGTTCAGAGCAGAGGATGAAAAACACGAAGAGAATCCTGCTAACTCCATCTCCAGAGCATTTTGCTGTGTGTGGCTTCAAGGCGAATGTCGCCACAGCGGCATGGATGGATTGGCTACCTGATGGTCAGTCCCACGCTTGATGGCGACCCGCCGCTTGTATCAGCCACCATCCCCGAGGCCTTCCATATCCATCGTCCTCCAAGCACAGCATCCAGCATCACGCCAAGGGGAGCAGCGGGTGTCCCCGCACGACGCACCCAGAGTTCCACGTTCCGGCCCGGTCACACACCCAGAGTCCGCCTCTTAGCAGATCAAGATCGTGTATTTCATTCAGAAATCAAACTCCCCCCTTCAGCATCTTCTCCAGATTAAAGGGCATTTTCCCACCCCCATCCCTTCAGCAGCACTTCACTGGAGGTCTCCTACGGAACAATCAAGTAACCACGTGGCTTTCACGAACAGGGGTGCATTATATTCCAATCTGATATGACTCAGTGTTGAAAATTCAACACCCCCCCCATGCAAATCCAGACACTGTGCCTGGTACCATCTCCTTGGAAAGATAAAGACGCCATGTCAGAGGGGTTTTGGGCAGCAGACTCTGCAAGGGGCACATCGCCCTAAGGGTAAAGGGATGGGCACAATGTCCCCAAGACATGGGAGGTACTTTTCAGAGCCACCAGGTCAGGCTGGAACTGGGCTCTCCCACTGCTTCTGCTCTGAGAGCACACACACGATGCATAGAAAGAGAGAGAAATGGCATTGGGAAGCCCCATCAATAATCTCTAGACATAGGGGACACAACCAGAAGATGCTGCCTTTTATCCTTTCCCCTTGGAAAAGGTTTTGGGTTCTTTTGGGGGGGTGGGGGCCCCCACACACAGTGTTCGTTTCTGTTCAGCTAGGCAGCAGGCTGCAGCTCCTCTGACAACCCCCCTTCCCTGGAGAGCTCAGCTTCCCCAGGCAAAGAGAGGGGGAACCCAGCTGCAGCTCTTAGCAAGAGCAGGCAGCCAGAAGCCGGGGGAGGATTGCCCAGCTTTTAGTGCGCAGTGCTAGGCAAGCAGCAGTTGCAAGTCCGTTAAAAGTCAGATGCAACTGCTTTAAACCAAAGGGGGAGGGATTCAGCTGTTGGTGGAAAATGTAAACCGCCCATGCTGCAAACACAAAAGGGGGGAGGGGGGGGGAAAAGCGAGGCAGGGAAGGACACACACGGAACCAGGATCAGAAGCCAGACAGTGCAGGGTTGATGAAAACCGTTTTCCTTTTAGAGAGGCTTGCCCCGATTCTCTTAGCATTTGCTCCTCATCGCCCTTGGAACAGAAGCGCGGCTGCATGTTAATGTTTTAGACCATTATTCTAACAGCAATGCCAAAGACTAAAAGCAAGAGCAGTTCCTTGCAGAGCAGGAAACGCTACACTGCCTGAATCCTTGGATGGCTCTGCAAAAAACCACAACACACTAATAAAAAACCCAACCCAAACACACAGACTCTACATCCTAATATTTTCAATTGGTTTTGATTGATTCTGTAAATTGTGCTTTAATGCAGTCAGGAGAAAATTGCTCCAAGCTGAAAACATTAAAGCATTGTCAATTATCCCCCAAACACGTTAGGTTTCCTTCTCTTCATTTTTAGTACGTTCCTCCGCTCTGCATTGGTAAGACACAGGCATCACGGATGTAACAATAGGCTTCAGGGATCCAAGAGTCAAGAGAACTTACATTTCCCCCCTCCACAGTAAACCAGTGGTTGTGTGCAGTCCTGTCTTCTGGGGCTGGGGCAGAGGCAATTCCCCTCCAAATCAAGATACTGGAAGCACCACTAAAAGCAGAGCCATAATTTCACTTTGTCCTTCTCATCCAAGGATCACAGCACTTCAGAAACGTCGACCGATAGTCAGCACTCCTCTCGGCCAGGGGAGCATCGCTCGGATGCGCCCATTTTACAGATCTGGCGCAAGGCAGAAGCAACTTGCCCAAAGTCACACCGGGAGTCCGCAGCAGAGCCCAGGATTCCAGAGGCTAATGAGACAACTGCGTCTCCCAGAAGGAGGCTGTCATTAAGGAAGGGAACCAAATACAAGGGTTTGGCTGACAATTAATATGCAGCACAGAGGTAACAGAAAATCTATTCACTCATCAACTGCTACTGCTCCCACCCATAGCCCCCAGACTTTTATTGGAAAGAAGAGACTCTCTAATACATACCAAACCTTCCATCTCACACCCAGCTGCTCCGCCACACAAGAAGCCACAAACACAACGGAAGCCGGCGCATTCTCTCAACAGCGTTTAATTTCAATTCCAAGAAAAAGGGATAAAGCACGGCAACGGACGAGCTCTCAGCTCTCCCCTTCCCCACCAACACTTACAGAGAGAGACAGCGCACTCTCACTACACCAAACACACGCCTGAGGTCCCAGCCCGGTAAAAACCCTGCGCTGGCAGGATCCAGAATGGCCATGGGTTGGGATGTGGCATTAGCTCGAAAGTCATGGCCAGGCGCAGCGAGCGGCATCTTTGCGGCTCAGAATGCTTGGAGGCCAATTACCTTCCACCCCCTCACCCACACTGCCCCCCCAAAGAGCCAATTACTATTTCCTTAAAGATCGGGATTTCTTCAGCCCCAGAACCCTACGGAACGTATCCATACAACAGACCGATGGGGGATAACGTAGAGGGCAAACCACCTCACACAAAGGAATAAAAGATCTGGAGCACCAGGGATAAGAAGGAACCCTAATACTCTCTTCCCCTCCTCCCCATAGCCAGGCACCATCACATGCAAAAGGAAGACACACCTGAGAGCCATCCTTCTGTGCAGAGAAGAGGGTATTTTTCAATCCATCAGCGTTTCCAGCTGAACACCACCGACTGATGCCGTCTGCAGAGTAGGTACTACCGGAGGCAGGCCTGGAGACCTTACCCTGTGATAAATCCATTTGGTTCTGACAATATTCTACCACTCAAACCCCTCCAAAACTACAGATCGTTTTACTCATCATCTGGCTGCATTCAGCAGCTTCCCCCACCCAGCCACCCCACGCACCTAAAAACAAAGGGGAGCCACTGAAGTGCCGATTTACATGCAGTGCATTGCTGATGAAGAGAGTGGGGTGTGGGGGGGGAGGTCTCCTAAATCTTCAAGACAAGAAGTTAGGGAGGAATTGGTTCTGCTGTCTGTCAGTCAGCTGCAAAAGGAGCAACCTGAAACGTTACAAATTGGTGTCCGAGGGTGAAGGAGAAGCTAGTTTTCGAAGTGAGCGAGGCGGGAAGAAGGGTGGAATCAATCTCCCCGCGATGACGCAATGATTCCCCCGTGACGCTGCGAGTCGAGGTCATAGCATCTCTCTGCATACTGCCTCACTTTCCTAGTCGGTGTCTCATTCCCCTCCGCCCCCTTTCTACACACTGCACCTAATTATGCCAATCCTCCATAGGATTAGAGCACCATTAGACACAGCAGGTAGAAATCCTGTTACGGGGTTGGGGGGGGGGGGCGCAGCTTCAGACTACAATGCTGCAACTCGGCTCTGAGAGATTGTAATGGTCACCAGTCGCCTGTCTCCCTCCAGCATAGTATTTCACCCACCCCTCCTTGGAGGGGCACAGTTGCACTACTGTTGGCATCGGAAACCCGGATGATAAGTGACACTGTAAAATCCAGGTTTTGTAACCTGGACTTCTGGCATCTATAAATCTGAGCCGTTGTTAATTTTATTTTGTTAGATCCTACCTTGCAGGTGGCTGTAATCCTAGAAGAGTGTCACTAGTTGCATTCACTCGCCTTCGATTTGTGTGTAGGTATACACACACAGCACACAATACCTTTTTAAATGGATTATATGCAAATGCCTGTGCCCCTCTTCTGACTCCCAATTTGACCGTAGACTCTCTTTATTAACAGCCATCTGAGATCTCAAACACCTTTGCAGTGGGCAAGCACAGACACAAAGCACCCCACACCTGTTAAAAAACAGGAACATAAAAAGAGCCTGGATTCCCAGAACCCAGTAATAACCCCCTTGGCTGAAGCAGCAAGTGCCTAATAGGGGAAAGAATTGACCCTTTGCCTCATTTTTCCCCCCAAACGGCTGCCCAAATCAATCAGGTGTTTTAACAGTGCACGGCTAAAGCCAGAGGCCTCTCCCAGGGATGCTGGTGTCACACCCAATTTCTGTGAGATTGAAAAACACGATTCAAAAGCCACACACACAGGTCTCGCTCAGATCCAGAGCAGAACTACGAATGCAGCTTGGATAAAACGGACTACTGAGTAAAATATATACGGTAATCAAAGACCACCACCCCCGCCCCCCCACACGGCTGAACGCTACACGGGTCTAGCAATCACATCGACTCAGCGCCAGGGAAATCCAGGATTCCAGTCAAAGGCTGGCTACACGGACAGCCAGCCTGAATAAACCAACTTGCCGGCAGAGGCTTTTCAGACCCTATATACAGGTGCAGCAGCAGGTAAAATACACCAAGCAAAGAGCAGGGTATTTCTCCGATTTAAGGAGATAACACTGATCTCCTAGAGAGCCAGCCTAGAGGGAGGGGTCAGTGGGAAGCAGATTAAGCTCTCTTATTCAGGGCTGGAGATAACCAAATCCCAATTCGAAAGAGGGCAAAGCTCAGCTAGGGCCCCTCTCAGCAAGTGCCGTGTCCCCTTTCCTGTTCAGTTAAGCCACCCCAAATAAATACATAAAACCCAAACCACAGAGAAATTACAAAGTGCAATCTCAAGAAACCCCAGGCGTTGTTTAATGAGGAACCAAACAGCAAGAACAAACACCAAAAGAAAAGCCAGAGCAGACCCAGGACGCCCCCTTGGGAACAATGCAATCAATCCAAACACACCCAGACACACAGCGATCGCACGCAGGAGCAGTTTTCAGGAAGGCTGGAGGGAGGGATCCATGTTCCCACCCCCAACCCTCGGGCAGCGTAATCAACCGTATGGGGATTTAGGAGGTGGTCACACAACGTAACCAAAAAGATACCAGGGAAGATGGTGGCTGTTTCCACCGAGCCTGCCAGTAAGAGCCGATACAATTAGGGAGGGTCCTACAAGTCACACGAAGCGGCGATGAGAGAGGGCGACAGTTCCAAACGAGCAGAGGAAACGAGGCTCTTTGGACGCTGCTTGCAGGAATAAAAGGCAGGGGGGACACAGCAGCAGCCCCTCAGTTAAAAGGTGGACAAGTGACTTGGTTACACAGAGAGTTTCTGCTTTTCAAAAGGTTTACTGCTCCAGCCCCAAGTTAAGCAGCGTCTACACCGAAGCGAGACGTCGGGGTTATTTCTCCATCTCTTATGTGATTTGTTGCCTTTTCCTGGACACGGCTAAGCCATTTGTGGCTCATAAAGGTAGTTCAGAGGAACAATTCCCTCTCCTTTTGAAATACACCAGATACACGTATTATTAAACTACCCATTGGGGAGGAATATCACCCCAAGATCTCCTCTAAGAAGGAATTTTTCACACACACGTACACCCACTGCAGGTGCCTGGGTGTGTACCATGATTTTTTTTTTTTGAAGCCACCTTCTGATCAGCAAAACGTACAGGCCATTTACAATGCCTCTGGGGAGAGGAGAAATGGAGACCAGGCTTGGTGTCTACGTGACGGAATGGAAAGCTGTGGTCTGTGGCAGCGACAATACATGCTTGGGCAGGGGTAGAAAAATCACACAGGGGAAGGAGACCTACTTGTGCACAGGATGGCATGAGCTACCTGATGCCACAACGGGACCCGGGAGCAGTGGTGGCGCTGGGTGTAAGCAGATTAAGCAATTGCTCAGGGCCCCAAGCAGCTCAAGGGGCCCCCGATTTAGCATTGCCCCCAAAATACCGTTCCTCTCTTTTAACGTGGACCAAACAAGGGTATTTCCATGTGCTGGGTTTACCACGAGACGTGGTAAAGGCATTGCCATGAGGCGACATGTCCTTGCCACCAGAGCACCGCGGGCAGTGGCGCGAACAAGGCCGCCGGTAAACGGAGCAGGATTTTCAGTGCCCAGGGGAAGAGGCGCTGAGTCAACAGAAGGGGGCAGGATGCCCACAGGCTGGGGAGCAAAGCTGGGCACTGGCGCGTGGAAGCTGGAACGTGGGCGGGGGACAGGCTGGGTTATGCACATCGTGGGCTGGAGAAGGGCTGGTTCTGGAGAGTGGGAGGCTCCTTCCCTGTGCGGGAGAGGGAGGAGAGCGGGGCGGGGGGGGGGGGGAAGCAGTGGGGAGATCCTCAGGACTGGGGGGGGGCAAGGAGGGGTTTCCCTCGTGGGACTTCTCCACAGACCTCAGGCACTGCAACCTCTCCCAGCAGCATCGCCTGCAGCAGCCAGGGAGCTGGGAGGAGCTCCTTGGCAGCAGCCTCCTCCCTGGTACCCAAGTGCAACGCCTGCCAAGGATGCAGCTCCCGCCCCCCGCCAGCGGCGCATCTTCAGCGCCCCGATCCGCGCAAGCCCGGAGAAGCCTCCCCCGCCCCCCCCGAATCCCTGTGCAATGCTCAGGACTCCCCAATGGAGCTTCCCCGCTCCCGTCCCTTTGCATCCAGCGTCCGGCTGTCCCCAGCGCATCCTTCCCGAGCGAGCGCCCCGGGGCTTGCCCTGCCCAGCGCCACCCGCTATCCCGGGGCAATCGCCCCTTGACTCGGATGCACCCCGCCTCCAGCCCCGGGGGGCCCCCTCCCCAATGCTTTCCTGCGTCCTGTCGGGAGCGAACCCCCCGATACTTGCGCGCGATCTTCCTGCCGCCTCGCTGCAACCTGCCTCCTCCCCAGCACAGCCCCCTCCCCAAAGCTACCCTCCCCCACCCCCAGCGCAATTCTCACCTCCACCCACCGCAATCCGGCCCGAGTTCAATCCGCCCCCTTCCCCAAATCTCCAGAGCTCGGGCGCTGCCTGATCCTGCCCCAATGAAGCCCCTCCCCAATTCTCCATTGCAACCTGCCCCCCCCCCTTCACTCTAACTCCCGATGCTCCGCTACAACCTCTCCACTTCTGCTCCATTGCACCCCCCTTGCCCCCTGCCCGGTTACTCCCATCCACCGTGGCCCACACCCTTAGGGCTCCATTGCAATCTGCCCCCCCCCATGCAACCCCACCGCTCCACTGCAATCCCCCTGCTGCTCCAATCCAGCCTGCCCCACGCCCCTAAGGCTCCATTGCAAACCCCCCCCCCGTGCAACCCCCCCTCCTGCTCCATTGCAACTCCCGCTGCTCCCATGCAACCTCCACACACACCCCCCTAAAGCTCCGTTGCAAACCCCCCTCCCCAGTGCAACCCTCCTACTGCTCCAACCCAACCTGCCCCACGCCCCTAAGGCTCCATTGCAAACCCCCCCCCGTGCAACCCCCCCTCCTGCTCCATTGCAACTCCCGCTGCTCCCATGCAACCTCCACACACACCCCCCTAAAGCTCCGTTGCAAACCCCCCTCCCCAGTGCAACCCTCCTACTGCTCCAACCCAACCTGCCCCACACCCCTAAGGCTCCATTGCAACCCCCCCGCCTCCTGCTCCATTGCAACTCCCGCTGCTCCCGTGCAACCTGTGCACCCCCCTCCCCAGCGCATCCCCCACCCCTTACCTGCCGGCTGGGCTGCCCGCTCACATCCTCGCCCGCCGTCCGGCCGGAGGAGGCGCATTAATCCCGGGCAGCCCCCTCCTCCCCCGGACCCGCTCGGCTCCCGGCTGAGGATGCTGCGCGGAGGAGGGGGCGGGCGGGCGCGCGGGGGACACTGCGGCTCCAGCTCCCTCCCGGGCTCCAGACACTCTCACAGGTGATGTCATTCCCCGAGCCTCCGCCGTCTGACGTCACCAGGGGGCGGGGCCCGGGTGGGGGGGGGAAGAGGAGGGCGGGGCGGTCTACGTCACCGCGGAGCCGAGGGAAGCCGGCGCCGCCAGGCCCGGCCAATGGGAGGGCGCCGCCGCCGTCACGCGGGCAGGGCGGGACAGAGGGCGGGAGGGGAGATTTAAAGGGCGAGGCGGAAGCGGCGCACGTGGGCGCGGGAGCACGTGGCGCGAGGGGGAGCTGGTGGCGGAAGGGCTGTGGCGGCTCGTGGGGTGGGTGGAAGGGCAGGGCCTGCAGCAGCGCGTGGTGGGAAGAGACCTCATGGTGCAAAGAGGATTTCAAGGGAAGGGGGGCACATTGCGGGAGGGGGATTTTAAAGGCAGAGGGTGGGGCCACATGCTGCAGGTGGGGGCGGTTAAAGAGGCGGGGGAGTTTTGCAAGACAGGGGGTGTTTGTGGCAGGAATTCTCTGTGGAGCAAAGGTCAGGGGGACAGCCAGGACATGGTGCAAAGGTGGGAGGGGGTAAAGCTAGGGAGAGCACCTGGTGTGAGTAGGCAGCTCATTGGAGGAGGGCAACAGTGGGTCCAGGCTGTTGGCTAAGCCTGTGGTCCTGCAGCAGCTGCCTGCACTGCTAGGCCTGCACTAGGCCTCCCTTGGAAGGGAGATTGTCTGATTTCAGCTTTTGCTTTGACCCAGGGTTGTAGTATTCATAGAATATCAGGGTTGGAAGGGACCTTAGGAGGTCATCTAGTCCAACCCCCTGCTCAAAGAAGGACCAATCCTTTTGCTTTTAAGTGGTCACACATAGTAGATGATCTTGTGAGTGTTACCTAACAGCCCTGTCTGCTCCTCACCCTTGTGCAGAAAGATAGCTCAAACCCTAAACCATCACTTAAATCCCCCTTAAACCCTGCAGGGACTTAAGTGCTACATAGACCTCGTGCTAGCTCTCCACAGAGGGGTGAATTTCACCCAAAGAGAATAATGAGGGAAGTAACACAAAACCACAACCCAGCATAATCACTTTGATCTGGAGGTATTTCCCCTGGTGTCCCTTTCAATGAGATGTTTGAGAATTCTCATTACCATCATGGTTATTTTTTTAACTCCCGCATTCATATGGTCACATCTTGACAGAGCCCTGGGTACCCACTGGAGGTTTTGAGGTCCTGCCAGAGATGCCAGCTGTCAGGAAAACTAAATAAAATACACTGCAGTTCAAGGCTTCCAACCCCATAATTGCATCCCCAGGTTCATATTTATTTTCATCAAATGCAACATGGGGGTGGCTTATTGAGAGCTCTGCAGGTGCACTCATCACCCACTTTCCTGAGAGTGCCGAGGTCTGGGCAAAGGGACTTTAGTTACTTAATCACAGAATCATTAGAAGTAGAGGCAGAAACGACCTGCTAATTCCTCTAGGCCATCCCTCAGCCAATGTGGGATTGTTTGCTGGAGTATATTTTGTACTCTGGCTGGCTGGACATCTGTCACCATCAGTGCAAAGACTAAAATGTTTATGTCCTTCTGGTATGTCAGCACTTTCGTGACCAGATCTAGATCTGCTATTTCAGGGAGTGTCTGGATTCTTCCCATTTATAATGCCATCTTGTTAGGAGATGATGAGGGCAATATACGTACCTAGACGGAGACAACAGATTGACAACAGGGAGCCCATCACATTTCCATAAAATGTAGCAACTGCTACCACCATCATATTTAAAGTCTCGAACCTGCAGACAAACTCCAGTGCAAGCGAGAGGAGGTTTAGCATAGGGGCAAGTAAAGTTAAGTGCTTGGTGTAGCCCTCTGTAATGAAAGTTAAGTCTCAAGCCCCTTAAATGTAACCTTTGGGAAGCAAATAAAAACATTATCCTCATTCCTGTTACTCATGGAGTGTTGTGTGTATATACACTGTGTATAAGTGAAAAGAAAAGTGCTGCCTACAGGCAGCCCTGATTCTGTACTGGGCCTCTGTTATCACATGTACTCACCACCAGTATATCCCTTTGTGTCAGGACGCAGCATTGCAGGGGATCTTCCTCTTTAGTGCCCCCACTTCACATCCTACTTCCACAGTGGTCCACTGTTTCTGTGGCCTCACCCTTCAGCCAGGTCAGTGCTTAGTCCAGGCCCTTTCCAGCATTAACAGAAGCCAAATTAAATCTGAACTCAAAATAGCCCAAGGCTTTAAAGTCCATAGTACAAACAGTAGTCCATCACAAACGTCCAAGGCCAATGTTATCAAGGTTATGCCCCTAACTGGGCCACAATACTTGGATTAGGGCTAGGAGAGCCTTCCTTCCATGCCCTGGCTTTACCCAGAACTGACCCCTAAGAGAAACAGCCAGACTGACCTGCTGGGCTCTGATTGGCTTCCACCTGCTCCTGGCTCTTCTAGCTGCCGGAGGACCAACTCTCGCTGATTCTGCCTGCAGCTGATTATGGGAAAGGGAAGCCGCTCTAGGGAACCCCCGGAGGTCGGTCCTTGCTGGTCTTTCCTTCCAGAAGGACATCTTCTTAAGGAAGGGTGTGTCAAGGCAGTGGTGGGGCCTCTGGCAGTGGGCAGCAAATGCCTGCTACACCCACTCACAGCCTGCAATTCAGTAAAGCATTTTAGGCAAGTCCATCCTTATTCACCAAAACACATGCTTAACTTTAAGTAGATGCTTCAGAACCAGTCCATGCTTAAGTACTTTGCTCAATAGGGGTTGACTGCTGAATCAGGGACTTATGGAGACGCTGGGGTGCACTTGCCAAGTTACACCTGCCTAGTAGGAAGAGTGGGGTTTGGAATGAGTGTGCCGCGAAGCACTTTGTTAGTGCTGAGGATAATGCTCAGCCCACATCTCTCCAGCCATGTCCATTTTCCATCCACACGTTGCCCCCTTAGTACCGTGTGTGTGTGGGCGGGGGGGCATTCAGTGTGGAGGCTATGAATCGTGTTCAGCCTTATTCCTACCCACCCTTAGCCTCCTCTCACAACCAGGCTGGACTTAACCATCAACCTTGCACACCCAGGCTGTGACTCAAAGCCAAAATGGAAAGGACCTGTCAATCAGTGCTCCATCGGAAAAATCAGGGCTGACTTATGCTGGCGAAGTGCCATTGATTTCAGTGGAGAGACCCATGATTTACACCAATGAAAGGAGAATCCTTCCCAAGAGTGGCCAGGGACAGCATTATGGGTCTCTGAGGACTGTGTGTGTCCTCTAGGCTGGCTCTGGGCACCCTCTGTGTTAGTTCATTTGTTCCTTACTGGTTGGAAACAGGGGCACTAGTACCAAGACCCCGAGGCATTTTCATTTTATCACCTGAGGAACCCTGTCGTAACACTGCAAACTGCCACGCTTCAGCAAAAGAGAAGAATATTGATCAGTGAAATGGCTCGATTTCCAAAACTAGAGAAGTAATGAAGAGGAAACCGTTTAACACAGAAGCACATCTTGAAAAGAAGGAACTCCCGCCACTCTGTTTTATTATGAAGCCTGTGTTTAGTTAGTTCTGAAAATACTGAAGAATCAATAGCACCTGGAAAGGACAGAGGAAGGACTGAGGCAGCAATCATGCTAAGAACGGTTGCAAAAATGTGCCAGGAGTGGATGTTAACTTTATAGGGCTCCAAATCAGACAGACAGGTAGCGAGATAATCATAAGATCGCCTGGCATGTGGAAGCATTGGTCAAGATTTTCCAAGATGACTTAGTGATTTGGGTAGTTCAGTTTTTGTGTGCACAACTGGAAATCCCTTCAATTGACCTGATTTTCAGAAAGTGCTCAGCACCCAACCTCTGAAAATAAAGCCTCTTTAAGCTATCTCAATTTGGGCACCCATAAATAGAGACATCCTAAATCACTAGTCTCTTCTGAACTTTCTGGCCATCACTCCTGTTTTGAGGTGTTTCAAAGTTTCTCACTTGATTTTGACAATTCCTAGTCCTAGCATAGCAGTAGCCAACAGGCCATTACTGGTGCTGTTTGAACCTCAATGCGTCTTGGTTAATTTTTGGTTTTAAATATTTGTATTTTATTCAAATAGAGTGAGAAGAGTGTAGGGAATAGGGAGCCCCACTCCTAAAAGAGGTGGTTTCATGTAGAACCATAAGAGCTCCTCCCACTCATTATAGATCTAGGTTACACGCACACACCACAACGACAACAACCTACTTTAAAATAACACTATTAAGGTTGCAAAGCCAAGCACTCAAAAGCTAGGGAATGCCAGAATTAAGGTTGCCTGTGCAACCTTAATTTGGCCCCCTTGTGCATATACATTATGATACAGTCTTTAATTACATGATCCCATACTGTTTTTTCCTCCACCTTTCCAAACCACTATACATCTTTATGGGGAAAATTTCCCCTTAGGATTTTGGGTCCTGATCTTCCTTTCACTTACATTCATTTTACGGAAGTGTAGCTTCACTGACTTCACTGGAGTTCCTCTTACTTGCACTGGTATAAGTGAATCAGATCCTTGGATTTTGATTTTTGAAGGAGATAAAAGTACTTCCTGTCTTCCGTAAAATCTCAAACACAGCCCTTAGAAGGTTCAGCATACTGAATGGCTCCTGCTTCATTGCACAAAATTTTGCTCTTTTGAGAAAAAGCAGGGAACTCTTGTCAGAAGGGTAAATATTACACTGTAAAACATCTGTTGCTCTCTGAACTTTTCCTTGATCCTTTGTGGGCGTCTAGGATACTGACCAAATGTCAGCCTATAGATGAGTTTGAACTGCTTCGGTGAAAACCAAACAGGAAAATATTATTATTTAGCTCCTCAGCAGGTTGGGCAATATGTGAGAGAGAAAGAGAGTCACTCCACCATAGCATGGATACTAACGAGATCAAATCCCAGCAGCCATACTCAGCTTTATTTCGTTCTTACTCAGAGCTTACTGCTTGGTCCCAGTTAGGTAATTGACTTGGGGGGCACTTAAAAATATGATTCAAGTTTGACTGTTTGCCTACCTGTCACCTGTCTCCCTAGCCTGTGGGCTCCCAGAAACTCTGTTTTTCCCAGATGTACAGTGGCTGGAACAAGAGGCCCTGATCCCTTAATGAATTATTACTGTTATTTCTTTATTTCTATTGTGGTAGCAAATAAGAGCCTCAGTCATGGAGCAGAACCCCATTGTGCTAGGTTCTGTACAAACAGAACAAAGAGAAATTCCTCCCTCACACAGCTTAAAATCTAAGGCCAGGTGTAAATGCGGTTTTCATATCAGTGTAACTATGCTGGAGAGGACTGAGATTTTTTCTTAACATAACTATGCCAGGACGATCTGTAGTGTGGAATCAATTAAACTGGTATAAAGCTGCCTCATACTCATGGGGATTATTCCCCGTCCCTCTGAGAACTATCTATGCTGTTATAAGCACATTTATACCAGTATAACTGCATCCACACTGGCAGGGGTGTATGTACCACTTTAATTATACTGCTATAGTTAAAACGGTAGAACATTTGTGTTTAGACATGCCCTGAGTATAAGACAAGGGACAACAGGTGGATGCAGACAGACAGAGGAGGGAGCACAAGGAAACAATGCGATAATACTGGTCAGCAAGACAGGCAGCGATCTCGGCACACCAACTGCCTAGCCACTGTCAAGAGTTGTCAAGAATAGGACCTCTAGGCAGTACCATAATAAAAATGATAAACGATCATAATATTTGGGATCAATCCCAAGGCCTTTACTCAGTGTTTACTCATTGCTTAACTCGGGCAAAAATGTCTACTGACTTTGATGCAAAATCACCGGAGTGAAAATAAAATCCCCCATTTCAGGAACCGTCTCCATCCAGATGCAGGCTGAGTCAATGCCTGATTTTAAGGCTCTATAATGACAAATTCAGCATCTCAGTCCTTATCTACCAAAGGGCTGGAGGAGAGTTTTAGCAATAGCATTTCTGATGGGCTCTTTTCACCTGCCAATTTCACGAGAGAGTTCTCCATCCATTAGAACACATGTTGATTATTGTACTCCAAACAGATCACATGCAACAAAAACTACTAATTGCCAGAGCAGCAGACCTAGATTCAGAATACATTGCAACTTCAATGCCATCCATCGCCATATAGATAGCTATCAATATCTTTTGTGCAGTCAAGAGGTTGCCATTGCTACAGCCTTGAAAACAAATTGTGGGTGTTGAATCTGCTCTAGGTTTCTCAATAGAAGAAAAAATACAAACACACATCAGCGCTGTCATAGAGTGTGGAGGGACTGATATGATTAATACGCTAGGAAGGCATGTTTACCTTGAAGCACCGGCTTGCTTTATTTCAGCTCCAGAGAGGTGCTAGCCCTACACAGTACTTATAATTGTGTCGGGAACTTTATAAATATGTTTTTAACTTAACGTTCTTATCTCTTTGGATATGGACATATATTATAATATATAGAGATATTCCTGTCTCATAGAACTGGAAGGGCCTTGATATAATTAGAAACATTATAGGTGTAAGGATGTGTGTCTGAACTTAGATATGATGGGTTCAACTAATTGTTACACTGCACAAGTGTAGTTGTACATACTTCTGGTTGAAACAAACATTTTTTTGCTGGCAAATGCCAAATTGTCAAAACGGACACTGATTTTGGGAAAGGGTCAGTTTCAACAAATCTCCCAGTTAAAAAAGTTTGGATGTGTTTTAAATTGTCAAAATGGGATGTTTTGACATTTTAAAAATAAAAATGTTAATTTTTCCACTACAAAACACCTTTTGTTTCAAAAAACATAGTTAATTTATACTACAAAAAGGTTAATATATTTTTAAAAGGTCAAAATCAAAACAAATTGTTTCATCATTATCTAAATGAATCATTTTGATTGACTCAATCCAAAACATTTTGGGGCTTATCAGTTCAGAAAAATGTTCAAGAGTTTGACTTTTCATCCTGCTTTGGGACAGGAAAGTTTTTCACTCTCTCAAAAATTCTCACAGGTCAGGAAAACCATTTCCTGCCCAGTTCTAGTCACATGTCAGTGCCAGTCAGAATGGTGCATTTTGCCCTGGAGTATATAGCTCAACAAGGTGCCAAGCAATGGAGCATCAGCCCTGCCAAATCCTAAAGTCCTTACTCAGATGGGGAAAACCCTCTAAGTGGTTGAGTGGAATGTACTAGCATGGTGGATGAGTGACTCCGCCCACTAGTGGCTGGCATACAGAGCAGCTAAGGAACCTGCTTCTATTGCAAACTCTTCAAGTTAATTCTTCATTCAGGAGGTAGAAGGTTGCCCGCTTGGCGATGAAGGAGTGGGGATTTAGAGCCAGCTCTCCATGGAGGTGATTGGGTCAGATTCTCCATTGCCCTATATTTGTGTGGTCATTTAAACCAGTGTAAGATGCTACTACACCAGAACTGTAGCATTTTGCACTCCCTTTGCACTGGTGTAATTGGCCATACAAGGTCCAGGGCAACAGAGAACCTGGTCCATTGTGTCTCTTGTTTGTGTGACAAATTCATGCTTGCAATCATCCACAGCTCAGGCTGAATAACTGATCCAACAGAAGTTGTGAGTGCCCAGCATCTCTCAGGATTTGGTCCAAAGGCAGGTTTGTCTGAGAAATGACTGACTAGGGACTTTTTGCCTAACATAACTGGCACTTGGCTTCAGTTTGATACAGTAGAGACATTACCTTGTATGCAGAAGACAGTAACTTCCTAGCTTCGCCCCAATGGTGATGGAAGAAGCAGAACTGCGAGCTTTTCTGAATACGGCTCAAAACTTTCCTAGGAGAGGGTTTGTGTGTAGAACCTCACCAAGGCTGTGGTGGATGGACCCCAACCCACCAGCACAGCTCTAAAGCCCCTTTTACAGCTGCTACTCCAGGCTGCTGCTCCAGGCTCCAGTCCCTGGGATGGACGAGTGGCTGCAACCCAGAGGCATCCTGTAGGCAAGGAGTCAGTGGCCACATAATCATGGACCCAGTGTCCAACTCCCCTGCCTGTCCCTGAACTGCCCCTTCCCAAGTTAATTTATGCAAAGGTGATGCAGAGTTCTCCCGAGTGCAGGGTATAAGATCCTGCTGCGGGGCTTGCTCCACCCTTCCACCCTCTCTGCACTGGAAACTGCCCAGTTCTGCTCTTCCACAGACCCTACATCCAGAGGTGAATGCCACTTCTAATGCAGAATTCCATGCTGGGATCTGCACCACCTCTCCATAATCCCTATAACCTGGTATGTTCTTATGCAATAGTGCCTGGTGCAAAATGGGGATGGCTTATTTTGTTCCACTCCCAAACAGCTGTCTTTGCTACATCTAGTTTCCTCACCCTCTGTCTAAGAGCCCTATTTTCTTTCTTGAATTTGTTACACGGCCATTCAAAAATGTGTCATGTGGCAAACATCACAGCACCATTACTCTAGCTACCGTATCTCGTGCACCAGTGTTCTGGAGGGATGTATCATATTTTACAGTAATTTGCTCATTTGTCATGCAATCAAATCTTTTGATCAGACATAGGAGAAATAGAAATAGCAATTATTAACAATACCCCTTTTGGTCTTGCTTGACCAAGTTTTTGGGGTGGGGGTGGGGAGTTAAAGGAGAAATTAATTCATTTACAATTCAACTCTCAAACATTTTTAATTAGGAAGCTCAAATATCCTGATGCGCTATATTCTTGAAGGAAAAGGAGTTTGCCCTGGTGACCAATCAACACATCATTGTATACTTTGCGGCTGAGAGAGATGTGTGAAGGGAAATGTAAAGTAAATAGAGCTTGTAAAATCTTGTACATAGATCAGTGGTATATTGCTTTTTAAAATCTTATTGGCCTAATTCTCTGTTGCCCTTCACCTGGTGCAAATCATGTTCACTGGCACGACGGCGTGCAACGTGGGTGCAAAACGCAGGGTTGATTGGAAGTTTTCCACCATGACATTTTTTTCCTTTGAAAAATGCCGATTCATCAAAAGTGAAATGTTTCCTGAAAACACGTCGCCTGTGACAACAATGTGTTTTGAAATGAAAATTGAAAGAAATGAGGCTGAAATATTCAATTTCGACCTTTTTGGAATGGAACGTTTTGATGTTCAGGTTTGAAGTGGCTCTTCGTGTGCATTTTTTTTTTATGGTGTATTAACATAAAATGAAAAAAAAAAAAAAAGCCAAAATCAGAACAAAATATTTTGGTTTTGTCACAATAACATATTTCAATCCGCAATGTCTTGTGGGTCATCCAAAGTGACAGGAAACTGTTGACAGGGGTGGGGAAATCAATCACATTGTGAAAATCAGCCAGGTGAAAATCAGACCCTATATCTGCACCACACGGGTGTCCCATTCTCAGTGAATTCCCTGAGTCCTGACCCAACCTGCGCTGGACTTGAGGTTAAAACTTGAGATGGATTCTCTAAGACAATCTCTTTGCTGGTTGATCAGGAACACGGAAGGGAGGTCCCCAGGATATTACATATGGAAACCTAGCTCAGGAAAATGGAAGAGACAGGTACTTTTATGTTACAGCGATGGAATCATATAAGGGAGCGGTTCTCAACCAGGGATCTGGGGCCGCCTGGGAGGCCAGAAGCAGGTTTCAGGGGGTCTGCCAAAATAAACCAGAGAGCAGGGCCGGTGTTAGACCCTCTGGGGCCTACGGTTGAAAGCTGAAGCCTGAGCCATGCCACCTGGGGCTGAACGCCAAGGCAACTTAGCTTCTCGGGGCCCCCTATGGTGTGGGGCCCTGGGCAATTCCCCTGCTTGCTACAACCTAACGCCAGCCCTGGCTTTTAATCTGCTGGATATGCAGAAAAACAGTGGTGGCACGGGCGGGCCATGGAATTTTTAGAGCCTGTTGGAGGGGCCTCAGAAAGAAAAAGGCTGAGAACCCCTTGCTTCAGAATGTCCATTCTGGGTTCATGCTGAACCCTCCTTTGTTCCGAGCTTCTTATCCCACCTGTTGTCATTGTAGCTATTAACCCATATGAGAATTACTGCAGAGAACACAAGTGTGGGTAAAATATACTTCTGTGCAAAGAGCCGTGAGTTGCATGCCCAGCAAATAATGGTGATCAGGATTTCATGGCGGGGCAGGGAGGAAGGGAGAGAATGAATTCTCAGCCTAGTTCCATCTTTGGCATGTCTTGAGGCTGGGCCGATTTGCTTCCCGTAGTTTTACATACGAAAAGCTTGAGCGTTGTCACTGCTGAGTTATGAAAGAGGCATTGATCTGTCCTCTGTGGTATTTGAATTCAGTTCTTAAATTAAAGCTAGGCAAAACACCACGTTAAAGAACAAGCACAGGGCCAGATCGATGGCGCCTTGCCGCTCCGGAGTCAAAAGGGCATGAGTCAATCCATAAATTCCTTGTCGAGCTGGGATTGTCCCCACCCCCTCGCAGGGGCAGCAGCTCTGCCCAAAACTCCCACATCCTGGAGAAATCAGAAGCATGTACCTTCCTGCCCATGGCTCCTTCCCTCTGGCTCTCTGTTGGTGCCTGGTCCCACAACCCCCTTCAAGGGGGCAGCGTGTTTCCCCAGCATGGATGGAGGTTGCAAAATGTTAATACATTTTAGGCGGCATTGACATTTTGGCTGTTTTCCTTAGGGTGTGGGGGAGGGTGATGCCCCCCCC
This sequence comes from Macrochelys suwanniensis, assembly GCA_033296515.1. Classification (NCBI taxonomy): domain Eukaryota; kingdom Metazoa; phylum Chordata; order Testudines; family Chelydridae; genus Macrochelys; species Macrochelys suwanniensis. Next base: position 8,653,657 of record CM065799.1, read on the forward strand.
ACCCCATCCTCTCCAGCCACACATCCCAGATCCCCATACTTGGTGGAGGGTTCTAGGCAGAATCCAGGCGTGGGGGACAGGCGCTGGAGGCTTAACATGGGACGGGGCTGGGATTCAAGAAGGCAGCAGGGGGAGCCCGGCTCCCCATCTTCTCTTGGACTTGGGTAAGCAGCGCTGTTCACAGCTCCCCTGCCTTAGCTGATGCAATCAGATCATCAGCTTCCTGTAAATCCATGCAAAAAAAGACCCTTTACGCTCTTCCAAATGCAGCCCAAAAATTGGGCCCCACGTGGAAGTTTCTTAAATTCCACCATTGCAATGCTCCTCTGCTTGAGCACAGGTACCCGCAAGCAACACTTATCTCCACAGCTAATCCCTGTCCTGGGATCTTGCGGCTCCCCATGATAATGCAGCGTTCCTGGGACAGCTTCTCCAGTCTCCTGTGTCGTGCTGTCGTTTATACCGGTCAAACGTGTGCAAAGCAAGTGTAAAATGCTGCCAAAGCAGGCTGTAGCGAAGCCGAGACTCACTGGTGCGGCGCCTCCTGCTGGTCGTCTAGGGAATTAGCTTAACTCCAGCTTCAGAGCGCCCTCTGCTGGCTGATGTCCCACCTGCCACTGGCCCCCATGTCTCTCCTGGACCCCGGTGCCCCTTTTCCTTGGGGTGCTGCCCCCAGAAGTACCCTCACACTCTGGGTCTCCCCTCCCAGGGGAACCCCCAACCCTCTAAGCCCACCTTGCCTCAGTGGCTACTGCCAGTCATCATCTAGCCCCCGCTCACTGTGGCAGACTGCAGTCTGTCATGGCTACTCATCATTGGCAAGGGGTTAGGACCTGCTGCCTTTCCCTATCCCCGGGCTGCCCCTCTGCAGCCCCAGTACCTTTTTGGGCCTTTAAGAAGGCCTGCAGCCTGAGGGTTTACCAGACTGGAGCTCCCCAGTTCCCTTGCCCTATTCCCCAGCCCTGCTCTACTTCAGGTACCTGCCTTTCAGACAACTAGGCCTTCCCCCTCCAAGGCTAGCTTGAGACTCCTCCAGCTCCTGGCCCCCAGCCCTCTTATCAGGGCCAGCTGGGCCCTACTTGAGCTGGCCACAGCTGTGGCTGCTACTCCAATCAGCCTAGCTTGGCTGTTTTAACCCGTTCTTCAGGAGTGGGGCAGCCGCCCCACTACAGAGGCATTTGACACCTATCTTGCAACCTGGTTGCCCCAGTAGAAATAACAACAGGAGGCGCAGAGACCAAACGCAAAATACAACAGGGAGGCAAATACCAGACTTATAAATTAGGGACTATTTCTCTGATCCAGAGCATTTACAACAAGGGGCCTCACATTTCATTGGGAGTCTCTGGAACACGTGAAGGAAACTGAACATTCTGCTTTATGCACGCTCCAGCACTGAAAATAATCCTGTATCATTTGGTGGAGGGGGAGGGGGAGGGAAGACTGGTGTGTGTGTGTGTGTGTGTTTTCAACAGGTGACAATCTTGACATTATTTTCCCTGTTATCTCTCCTGGCAGCTGTTGGATACATAGACATCATCCACCTAGAATAGGGGGCGAAGGGGATAGGTGGGTTTTTTATTTTTTTTTAAGTATGGAACTTTAGGACCAATATTTTTAGCAGTGACCTAGTGAGTGTGTGTGTGTGTGTCAGCTTTTGAGGGCCCAATCAGAGAAGCCTTAAAATCACTTGTTACTTTTGAAAACCTTGGCCCTAGGTCCTGCTTATATAGGCAAGTTTTTCAGTATTAGGCGTGCGTTTAAACTGATGTAGTCACATCAATAAAACCCCACCATGTAAACGCACTTATTCCGGGCTAGCAAATGTGATGCTGGTGCAAGAGAGTCAGCCTTGGGCCAGATACTCAACTGGTGTAAATTGCCATACATTGACTCTCATGGATCTGTGCTGATTTACACCAGCCAAGGACCTGGCCTAAGCCCTGTGTATGCATAATAAGGGGGTTGTTTGTGCTGCTGTCACTATATCTGCTTCCTGTATGGTGCTTCAGTCTTGTTCTAGGCGACCAACCCTAAAGCCCCAGGGAATATTTTTCTAATAAGGGTCTGATCTGGAGCCCTTTGAACTCAATGGTTAAATTCCCATCATTGCTACCACCAGTTCAGCTGCACCAGTGTTAGTAGAGGCGGGGTCCTAGTGTAGACAGGTCTCTGGCTCTTGCAGCCATTTCCATTCTCCGTTCCATCTCAGCCTGACTCTGAGCCAGGGGAGCAGTGCAGGGTGATAGCACAGGTGGAATCAGTGCTTGGTTTCTCCTAGGGGTGAATCCCCATTCTGGCACCAGCACACATCATAATACAAGGAAACACACTGTGCACCGCCCTGTATCAGAAGGGCAGAGAGGAGATGGCCTATCATGCAAAACAGCTTTAAATGGAGGAGAAATAAGAGCAGGAAATTATATCTTTTAACCTTTCCTTCCCCTGCCCCCCTTTGGAAATCCAGCAAAGGAATAAATTTATCTAGACTCACGCTGATGGGGACAGAGATTCTAATGAAAACAGCATCGGCGGAAATGATGGGAAATTGGAGGGCTGCAATCCAGCTGCCACCCAGAGCTGCATGAATGCAAAGGACACATTGATATTGACAAAGAAAAATTAAAACCGCTGCCATGTTCAAACAAACGGCTAATTCGTGTTTGATGTGGCTGCGCGGAGCCCTCGAGGATACATTGCTAAGCACAACCCCCAGGCGGAAGCTCAAGGAAACCAGTCCTGGACCTCTGTGTTGTGTTTTGCATCTCCCACTGAAGAGTCACTGCAGAGCTTCTATTGGACTGTGGAATGGGAAACACTCCAAATAATCTTGGGCTTTGTGAAGCATCTTAGTGACCAGGATCTTGGAAAAATTCCTTAGGCTATAGAAAAAGACTAAGGTGCAGAAGTGGAGAGAGATGGGGGTGGGGGGTAATTAGCAGGGATCCAGACAGGCCTCGGACCAGATGCTCAGCTGGTTTAGAGCCGCATAGCTCCAGCTGGCCCCTTTGGTATCCCAGGCTGTTCAGCCAGCCCTTTCACTCCTAGATTCCCCTTTGCACCCGGCAGACAGAGAGAGAGAGACTCCCTGCCTTGCAGAGTTCGCAGTTGAAATAGACAAGCCAGACCAAGGCAGGATCACTGCTCCCCATTTTACAGATGGGAAACTGAGGCTTGGAGACTCAGGCCAAGATTTTCAAATGTAACGAGTGATTTTTGGATGCCCTACAGGAGATGCCGTGAAAGGGCCTGTTTTTCAGAAGGGGCCTAGCACCGGTCCTGTGAAAATCAGCATCCTTGAAGGTGTTTTAAGGTAGGCACTCAAAACTGCTAGTTGCTTTTGAAAATCTTGGTCCAGGGTCACCTCTGGCAGAGCCTGAAATTGAACCCCGCTTGCCAGACTCCCAGTCCAGCCCAGCCTCAACCACGAGACCACCTCTCCTCTTACAGTGAGTGATGTGTTTGTTTTGTGTTATAGAATCATAGAAGCATAGAATATCAGGGTTGGAAGAGACCTCAGGAGGTCATCTAGTCCAATCCCCTGCTCAAAGCAGGACCAACCCCAACTAAATCATCCTAGACAAGGCTTTGTCAAGCTGGGCCTTAAAAACCTCTAAGGAAGGAGATTCCCTAGGTAACCCATTCCAGTGCTTCACCACCCTCCTAATGAAACAGTGTTTCCTAATTTCCAACCTAGACCTCCCCCATTGCAACTTGAGACCATTGCTCCTTGTTCTGTCATCTGCCACCACTGAGAACAGTCGAGCTCCATCCTCTTTGGAACCCCCCCTTCAGGTAGTTGAAGGCTGCTATAAAATCCTCCCTCACTCTTCTCTTCTGCAGACTAAACAAGCCCAGTTCCCTCAGCCTCTCCTCATAAGTCATGTGCCCCAGCCCCCTAATCATTTTCATTGCCCTCTGCTGGACTCTCTCCAATTTGTCCACATCCTTTCTGTAGTGGGGGCCCCAAAACTGGACGCAATACTCCAGGTGTGGCCTCACCACCTGCCTGTGCATTGACCATGAAAGCTTTCTGGGGGCTGGGATCATTTGCTTAGCACAGTTTGTCTGTTGTACCCGTGGCACTATCAAAATGCTAAGATGCAATATACACAGGTATAGCGGGCCAATGCAAAGACTTAAACCCCTGTAGCGGAGTTGTGTAGGATAGGTGGGAACAGAAGGCATGGCCATACAGGGCTCTGAGTAGCTGGACAGAACTAGACAGCTGCTACAGTGTGCTTCCTAACCCATAACGAGATCCATAGTCATACACAATCCAGTGGAAAGGGGATTTCATTTGTTGCCCAGAATAAAACAGAACACAAGAGAAGAATGCCCCGAACGTCGTCTTTCCCTTTCTCCATCAATGGAGCACCTAATATGTGGAATAGTTCCATACATGCAAAAAGCACTGAGTTGTGAATTCCAGGCAAGTTTTGTTTTATACGAGCAGAGTCCCAGATTTCCCAACCGGCTCAGCCTCGGATAGATTCTAATGGTAAATCCGCTCCTGCTAACTTGGGGCTACCTCATCTGCCCAAGTGCCCAGTGTGCAGGTGGGTGATAAGAATGCGAATGCAAGCCAAAGCCCTGGTCCTGCCAGCTGATCCCTCGGGGTAAACCCTGGCACCGGTACGAGAGCCCCATTGAGGTCAATGGGACTCCGTGGGGCTGCACCCTATGCACCTGTGTGATCAAGTTGCCAGACTGGTTCCTAAGCCAGTGCGTTAAGAGAGAGATCCAACTCCTATTGAAGTCAATGAGCGTCTCTCATTGACCTTGCGAACTCCAGACTAGGCTCAGAGTCTTTCAATAGCAAGAATAGCCTAAGTAACATCCCTCCCAGCAGCTGGTTGGGGCTGTGCAGCCGGTTGGGAAGGAATGACTTTTCCTGGCATCGCCCTTTAGCAACTCCGTAGGAGTTCCCACGGGACATAATGCTGACCCCATGCCCTTCTCCGGAGTGCTGAATGTCCCCCTGGTTTCAATAGGAGTGGAGCAACTTGTAGGATCAGGAACAAGCCTGATCACAAAACTTTGCATTTATGTTGTCCCCTCCATCTGCAGATCTCAGAGCACTGATGAAAAGGGGACAGTGCAGCAGGTAACGGCACAGCAGAAGTCTGGTGCAGCAACTTATTTCAAAGTGAATGACAAAAGGCAATGCTTTTTCACCCCCACAAAAATAACCCATGGAACTCACTGCCGCAGGATATTATTGAAGCCAGGAGCTTGGGAGGATTTAGAGAAAGGAATGGAGCTCTAAATGGCAAGTGATATCATCCACAGCTACATCAGACAAAGTGAAATATAAATGAAGGATATAAACCCTCCTGCTTCAGGGCAGAAGCCCATCACTAACAGGGTTAGGAAGAAACTTTCAACTCAGGATAGATTATTCCATAGTTGCCCACTGTGGAGTAGGTTTCTTGCACCTTCCTCTCAAGCAATTGACACCGGGCAGTGTCAGACACAGGGAGTGTCTGCACTGCAATTAGAGGTGTGATTGCAGCGCCCGGAGATAGATCAAAGCTAGCTCGGGGATATCTAGCTTGAGTAACAATAGCGGTGAAGCCTCAGCAGTACAGGTGGCATCATGGGCTAGCTGCTTGGGTACATACCCTGGATTCCAGGCAGATCTGTACAGTCATTGCCTCACTGTTATTGCGACTTGAGCTAACTAGATTAAAGCTAACTCGGGTATGTCAAATGCAGCAGTCACGCCTCTGATTGCAGTGTGGACATACCCACTGGATACCAGTCTACATGGGCTACTGATCTGATCCTGTATGGTAATAACAGCATTCCTATGCCAGTAGGTTGCCAGGCTGGAATGGTCTCCCAGGGACGGGTTTGATCATTTTGCTGGTGTGGAAATTCTTTTGATTGTCCTGGTATTTTGACAGTATCATTGTGGGGAGCTGTGGGACTTCATTCTGGGTTACAGGGTGGGCACACATTAAACACACGAGAGACACTCTGCTCCTGGAGAATATTGTCCAAGAACAATAGTTACTCTTCATGTTAGTTCAGTTACAGATCAAATAATCGGGGGGAAAAAATTCACAAGTGGCTGCAGCTACAAATTAACTTAACAAAACATTTTGAAAGTGTTGCAGGACTGGGGAGAATACAAATGCAGATCATGCTGGCGGCAGAGTGTCTGCCCTGGATTCTTACACATCAACATTTTCTCAGCATCAGCTAACACAAAAAGCAGCTAAAGATGGACAGAATATAACAACTCAGCCCAAGATGGAGACATGCCATGATGGAGGCCTAGGGAAACTTGAATAGCTTTCTGCCCCTCTGATGTTTTTCAGCCGTGTCATTGGTACTTTGCCTTATCATGAACATTATGACCTGAATTCTGCCTTAGGAGGGGGAAAAAAGTGCTGAATTCCGCTCTTGGTTACATCAAGATAGCGCCCTTGAAGTCAACAGAGTTGCATCAGTGTAACTGACCGCAAAATTTGGCCCAGTCTCACCAGTCCATATCAGCAGAGCAGGGACATTCTGGCCCCTGGCAAATGCTGAAAAATGTCCACGGTTGTTTTTAGGTTCCAAACAGGACAATGGCCGTTGGTGATCAAATTCAGCTCCGACACAGGTTCTGAGGAAATTCCGGTGGTTTGGACCCAGGCAGAGCTGTTTTGCCTGATGCTGAAAGCAACTTGTTACATTTGTTGAGGAAATAACAAATCACCTGATTTCTCTTCAATTTAATTTCCGAGAGGGACATTTACATCTGCAGCCATCCGAGTGATTTTTTCCCCTCGGCCATTCAGCGGGACTGGGGTTTACCTGTTAATATGCAGTGAATAAATTGAGAAAGTTTCGGCAGGGGAAGCTGAGCCTACATGAGAAATATCGAGCACTCTAAATATGGGTTGGAACGGAACCCCGAGATACTGAACCCGGCCCTTGTTGCTGCCAACTCTGACTGGCAGAAGGGTTACATTTTTGGGGGCTCGTCCTGACTCTGTTTACACTGTGAACAAGCGCCTTTCCCAACCTGCTCTCCAAACGCAGTCCACGCCGTATGTAACAAAGTCCAATTCTTTATCTACAATAACATAGCAAAGTCCGGGTCAAGCCTTCTCCCCAGTCTTAGCTGCTTCTGGGCTCCTCCCTGCAGACTGCTCAGCCCACACCATAGATCCTCTCTCCTCAAAGAACCACTCCCACCTCCCTTTTAACCTCAGTGAGTGAGCAAAAACCCACTAACTCTTTCTCTGTGGGATCCACACCTGCTAATGGGATGGAGCGTTTCAGGCAAATAAAGCCAGATTATCATGTGCTGTGCTTGGGAGAATTGCCTAGGTGACAGGACTGTGCCCAGACCAGCAGGTATGCACAGGGCATGGGAAAGATGGCAATAGGAATCTCCCCTCCGTTGTGGTTGATGAACCTATCTTCCTATTCTTTCTGTGCAAGGACTGCGGGGGACAGCAGCTCCAGGAGTGTCACTGGAAACTCAACAGGGAAAGGGTGGGGCCATGGCATAGTCTTCGCTAGCCAGTGAAGCTGGGATGGGACAGTGGGGAAGGGGACACTGTGCTGTGTAAAAGGGTGCTGTGTGCACTCCCCCACCACAAGATTTTCTCGTAGGCCCATTAATGTTGCATTGTTTAAGATAAAGCCAGAAGGTGAGACAGCATTACGCTGCGTGTGTGTGTTTCGTTGCAAGGGTTTTGGTGTACTTGTTGCATGTGCGTCTCCTGTAGGGTGACCAGACCGCAAGTGTGAAAAATCGGGATGAGGGTGGGGGGTGATAGGAGCCTATATAAGAAAAAGACCCAAAAATCGGGACCTGGTCACCCTAGTCTCCAAGCAGCATGGCTGTGGTTCTTTCAGTCTAGCGCCCCCTTCAGTTGTTTAGATGCCACAACAGTCTGCCATTGTACATGGCCTACCCCTCTGGCCAGGTCACTGCTCCGTCCATTTCCTTTCAGGGGATTAACAGAAAAAATCTACCCAGAAAATAGGAAACTCAAAATCTAATGGCCTGCGGACCTATCTCCCAACCTTTATCTGTCAGTTACCATCTTTGGCTTCTTTTACTCTTGATACCTGTGCTTGGTCTGGGGGAGAGGTAGGGGAACCCAGGCCCGCACTCTCCTCTGGGTTCCAGCCCAGGGACCCTGTGTAGGCAGGTAGGGACTGCTCCTTCAATCCCTCCACCATGTTCCTTGAACTGCTCTGGCCTTTGCCCAACTTGTCAGCATCTTTCCCCAGGTCTCTGGATTCTACTGTCCCCACCTGGGATCTATGGCTCCTCAGCACTTCTTCTTTGTCAGTCACACTGGTACCTCCTCAAAGCACTCCCGGGAGCTGGGCTGTGACGAGTGATTCTAGTGTCTCTTGTCTGGGGCTAGTCAGTCTTTCCCTCCGCCGAGAAGGAGTTTCCCCTCCTCAGCCCTCTCCCTGGAGCTGGACTGATTCTGGCTTAAAGGTAGATGGTCCGATCCCTTCTTTAAACAGGAGTCCCCCCTCAGCCCTCTCTCTGGAGCTAGGATTTCCTCTCAGGCCTCTTTGCTAATCAGTCTTCTCCTCTTTCGAGCAGGAGAGGAGGGAGGCAGTCTTTTTGCTGATTCCCTTCTCCCAACTCCTTCCCAGTTGGCTGGGGGCGAGGGGAGCCTGGCCTCCCCCTCTCTGCAAGCTTTCGGTCTCTTAAAAGTACAGTGCTTCCCCAAGCACTCTTCATTCCCAGGATCCTTAGGCCTCTCTGTGTGTCTGCTGGACCATGCTGAACTCTTAAAGGCCATGCCAGGTGGCTGGGTTAGCTGATCACTAGGTGCCACTGCCCTTCATGGCAGACTACTATCACTACAAGGGCCACGAAGCGCCTCCTTCTTTGTATGGTGCTGCCATTGGCTGCCTGAGGCGCCAAACTTGAGCCTTCCTTAGGGCAAGAAAAGCCAGGAAATGCGGCCTCAGCGCCATGGACCCAAGGAAGTAATCTGGACTTCCACTGGAACCGGGAGCAGATCCTGTGTACATCCATCCCACCCGTGACCTGCCACCAGCACCATCTCAGAAGTTAGCAGGGAAGGGAGGTGGAAACAGTGCTAGGAGGCTCTCTGTTTTTTCTATTTCCCTTGTATCTATCCGTCCACCTTCCCCAGTGTCTCCCTCTTTCCTCTGTCTGTCTGTCTGTCTTCTCTCTGCCCATTTCCTGGCTATCTCCATGCCCATACCACTCTCTCTCCCTAGCTGTTTCTTCTTTGGTGTCCCTCTCCCACTGTTTAGTGACCGCGTCCTCTGTCTCTCTCTTTCCCTTCCTCACTCACATTTCCTGTGCTGTGCGTAACCCCTCCAGCCATGTGCTAAGTCTCCCCTCTGCTAGATACCGTTAACTTAGGTTTGAACAGAGACTGGGAGTGGCTCGGTCATTATGTTAATTGAATCTATTTCCCCTAGTTTAGTATCCTAGTTAAGTACCCTTAACACCTTTGTGTCAACTGTCCGTAATGGGCCATCTTGATTATCACTTCAAAAGTTTCTTTCCCCTGCTGATAATAGTTCCTTTCAATTAATTAGCCTTTTACAGTTGGTATGGTTACTTCCACCTTTTCATGTTTCTCTGAATGTATAAATATCCTCCTACTGTATGTTCCATTCTATGCATCCGACGAAGTGGACTGTAGTCCACGAAAGCTTATGCTGAAATAAATTTGCTAGTCTCTAAGGTGCCACAAGTATTCCTTTTCTTCCCTCTGCTTCTGTTGCTGGAGGCCATCAGCTACATACAGGACCGAGCCCCTCAGAAGTTCTTCCAGCCTTAGTTTTCTTCTGAAGTCTTATTAAGCATCAACAGTTTGCACTTCACCTCTCCTTTGCGCGGGGCTGACTCGTGGGCAGGAGCCCCGAGTGTTGCGCAGAGATGGCAAACAATGAGATCGCTCTGCCGCGTGGGGCAAGCGCTCTCCGAATAAGCTGCCGCTGCCAGGGCAGGAGTTTTCTGCATTACTCTTATGATGATGATTATAATCACGCCTTGCTGTCCAGCATAGGCAGCAGCAGAGTCTTTTTGTCTGAATGAAACAAGAACAAAACTGGCTGGACTAGCTGGGTGAGATTAGTCATTAGTCATTTCACCTTCTGGAGTGGCTGCTAATTGAGCCACTAAAATACTCCTGGCACCTGGTAGCTGACTCACCCCCGGCATCAGCACTTAAGCACCCAAAGCTAACAGGCCTGTCTTTATGGGTGTCACTCATCCATTCCCCCACACTCGTCTTTGTTCTCGCGGGTCCTGGCAGCGAAAAACAAGAGGAAGAGACAGATAGGCTCATAATGCCAAATGGGCCATGTCAGTAACATCTCAGCATGGCAAGATACTAACCGGGGCTGCTGAACCAGAGAAACACCAGAGAAGGAGAAACTCTGCTCTCGTTATACCCGTGTAGAGGTGGGGGCGCTCCAGTGAAGTGAGCAGGAAGGAGCTGCTGAGAACCTCCTTGAATCAGGCCCATTGACTTTGCTTAAGTGAGGATGGAGGATTTGGCCCAAAGGAAAGGAGTTAACCCGACTGTCTTTGCTTTTCCTCAGTGGGGGGAATGGTGGCCCATCCGTCTCAGGTCCGTCTCTGGCTCCCATTACCCTTGCACCGGCGTGCTCCCGATAATTAATGCATGTATCCTTGCTGCACTCATGTGAGGTAGGGAAATGCTGCCGTGCCATCGGTGAACTGAGAGATTAAGGCCCAGTTCCTCAGAGGTATTTAGACTCCTAATTTCCATTGACTGAGGTTAGGAGCCTAAACACCTTTGAGGGTCTGGGCCTAAATGACCTGGGAAAAGTCACCCAGTCTACATTCGTGGTAGAGAAGAGAATCAAGCCAAGGTCTTCTGGGGGCCAGGCTAGCACCCTAACCACTGGACCAAGCTTCCCCTCAACTAGTTGCACTGCCCGAGATCCAGCCATGAAGCATCAACCACTAGAAAGACCTTTTCTTTAGGGGTAACATCAGTTCTCAGGTTTAATCCTTCTTTGATGCCAGCATTGCTCATTTTATAACACAGGTGACCTGCTACCACAGACAGACAGAGGTTTTTTTTATTCCTAGGCACTATTCCTGCTTAGCAGCTCCAGCTCTCTTGCAAGACACCAGAGTGGCCTCTCCAAGGCCTCCATATTCCTCTTGGACAACTCTGAAACACGAGAGCCTGGGCCATAGGTTCTCAACCTGAGGGAGTTGACATCAGGGTACCATGGACACCTGGCCCTTCCCATATTGCTGAACGATCTTGCCTTCTGGATCAGTCTGCAGGAATCCTGCCTCCACAGGGCTGGAGCAGAGTCTGGTATCCAGGCAAAGTGCAAACTTTGCTGCTCTGTCAGAATCTCCGTCTCTCTCTGCAGCCCAGTCATTGCACTGGTGGATTGTGTGTGTAATTGAAGTCAACGGGCATTGCACCTGCTTAAGCCAATGCCGAATTTAGGCCATATATAAATTGAAACACACTAAGCCGCAATTAAATATATGCCAACAAAACTGGAAAGACCTTGGGGGGGGGGGGGGGGGGCAGATCCTGTTGCTCTCCGAGTCACATACAGCATTGTAAATCTGGAGTCACTCCATGGAAATCAGTGTCCCTGAGATCAGAATCTGGCCCGTTACCTCCACTGGGATCATGTGATGCCATCAGAACAGGAGAAAGTAATGGGGAAAAACAAAAGATCTTATGCAATGTGAACTGCTGAAGGGGGCAGATAATGAGGCAGAACCGCCGTTATCTGCAGAGAGTCAGTAACCTATTGACATCTCCTACAAAGCACAAGCCAGGTGATTTAGCTTCTAACAAAGCTGCGGCTGTCTCTGATGGGAATGGCCTTGGTCCCAAGGGGGCCCGTGGCTAATGTGCAGCGTGGGGCAGCGATGCACAAAAACCCGCCATCTCCAGCTGTATCGGGGTTAAAAGGTCAGAAACATACTTCCGCAGAGTCTGCATTTGTAATTCTGTTAGCAAGGAACAGCTTGTGTGAAACATGCAACGGTATGAGGCAGGTTCTGCTCCCACTTACCCAATGGCCAAATCTATCCTCGGTGTAATTCCATCGGTTTTGAATCAGACACGCCTTTAAGGAAATGTCATATAAAAATTAATAGGAACGGATCATATTTCAATAGGGTCTTTTTAAACAGCATCCTTTAATTTCATAGAGAATGATCTATGCTCTAAATCACATGGTATTTTTCCTCTTCCCTGATTGGCTGGCTCACAACATGAATTGGAAATATTGCAATCAAATCTGAAATGTGCTTTTGGCAAGTATCTTTCCAAGTGGATGTTTCAGTGTGTAACTGATCCCCTGGAATAATCTGCCTGGGGAAGCGATGGAAGTCTTTGTCTGGAATTATTAAAAGTTAGATTGGACAAAATTGTAGAGAATATACTGTAGGAAACCAGCCTGGGGGCAAATGGACTGTATTGGGCCACAGTGACTGATCTATCTATCTATGCCGTGGATAACACTTTAGTGGTCATCTCTCAATTAGATAGGACTTCAAGGATCTTTCTCTCTTATCATTGTTTTTGTACTGGCTCCAGTTTCTATTGCCCTGCCCTGAGGCGATGTGAAAGATTGTTAATAAAGTCCAGGTGATCTGACTTCATGCCAGTTACCCAAAAGACCCTCCGCAGCAGGCTGCAGGCACGTGACTTGGTAATCGAGATCACATGTTAATGCTATATGAGAGAGGTGAAGGTTTCTCTCTCCTGGCGGAGAGTGGGATTCCATCAGAGAAACCTAGCATCTTGAGCACTTTAACCTGCAGTCAATCCGGCGTCCCCTGGCGTGGCTGGAAGAAGGAGATCAACCTCTGTACTAATATCTCACTCCTTTGTAAAACGAACATTTTATTTTCCCAGGCTCTAGGTTCCCTAATCCTCAATCACACACTTGGGAAGTGTAGCTTACATCCGAATTTCTCTCTATTTTGTTTTTCTTTCTGAGTGGGTGGGTGAGACTGCAGAGCTCTTTAGAACAATGTTTTCCTTCTGTACAGCGGTCTGATTGGACAGCTATATTTAGGGCAGTTTCTAATTTTCTGGATGAACAGAAATACTCAGTCACAGGCATTGAAGCAGCTCAGGAAGTTCAACCTGATCACTGGGTAGATCAACTTCTCTCATCCCTGCCAGTGCTCAGAAGCGACCTCTTGGCAACGCCAATGGAACTAGCTCAGAACAGCTCTAAGTTTTTTTCCCTGTGTGTGAGTGCATAGGGAGACATAATCATGCACTCAAATTCAAGGACTAGGTATGGACAGATACACACACAATTGTGCAAACACACACATAGACGGGCCCACACCTGCACACCGAAAAAGCTACATCCAGACTAGCATAATCACACATAGATGATGAGAAGCATGGGGGTGGGGGGATTTGATAGCTGCTTTCAACTACCTGAAGGGGGGGTTCCAAAGAGGATGGATCTAGGGTGTTCTCAGTGCTAACAGATGACAGAACAAGGAGCAATGGTCTCAAGTTGCAGTGGGGGAGGTTTAGGTTGGATGTTAGGAAAACTTTTTCACTAGGAGGGTGGTGAAGCACTGGAATGGGTTACCTAGGGAGGTGGTGAAATCTCCTTCCTTAGAGGTTTTTAAGGCCCGGCTTGACAAAGCCCTGGCTGGGATGATTTAGTTGGGGATGGTCCTGCTTTGAGCAGGGGATTGGACTAGATCACCTCCTGAGGTTCCAACCCTGATATTCTATGATTCTATGCTTATGCACACCCAAACACTGGTGCGCACACAAACACATGCCAAATGCACACAAAACATGCACAGACCCAGGCACACTCTGGCTACATGCACATACAAACTTAAATATACCGCTGTTGGGTTTTTTTCAAGCACATAAGGGGGTTAGATGCCCAAATCTCACTGAAATGGGATTTGAGTACATTACTGCCTCAGGCTCCTTGGAGAATCCCGGACCACATGCATGTGGAAACATTCATGTGCATGCACATTAACTTCAAAAGGTCCTGATTCTCTTTTACACTAAGGCCAGTTTACACCATTCTGGTCATGTAACAGGGCCTGAAAGTGGGGGAGAAATCGAATTCCCTCCCACTTTGCTAGCGTGGTGGTGTAAAGGAGAATCATACCCTAACCTGTATAGTAATACAATGCTCTGATTACAAATTAAATGCTCTGAAGTCAGGAAATGCAAAAGCTAAAGGCACTCCTAGTAACCTACCTATTCAAAGCACATTCAGCGTTCATCCTCACGTTAATCCAGACCGCAATAGGATCCCTCCCTGGCATAACAAAGAACAGAATCTGGCCCCATCTCCTCGTGCTTGTGCCATTCCAGAGTCCTGCAAATAATGTCATCGCGCTACACTTGGTGGAAATTGTACAGTTTGCAAGTGCCAAACTGGCCATGCAGTTGTTTTCCAAATAATTTTTTTTTTTTTAAAAAAAGCTTTATTTAAAAGAAAAATAAACTAAATCCGCATGTTGCAATGAACGCAGAGGGCCTGCTGCTCCGTTATGCTAAGCCACCTTGACGCCACTTTGACAGTTACCCTTACACTAACACCCACTTTGAGGCAATTTTACACCGTCAGGTTGAAATCCTGGGCCCATTAAAGTCAACGGCAAAACTCCCAGTCCCCTTCCGTAGGTCTAAGCTTTCACCTCCAAAGTGGTGCAAAGGGATTTTAGTGTAACCAAGTATCAGTCCCAACGTGCGAGCGCTTGTGTCATGGTCTGATTTTCAAAAAAGCAGAGCGTTCAAGACCTCCCATTGCTCTCAGCAGACAGTGGGTTGGGGTGATCCTCATCTTCCTTACTGGGTGCTAGGCACTTCAGAGCAATCTGGCCCTCCATCTTCATAAACAAGTTGATGGTCTTTGACTCATTCTTTCCAGAATAACTCAGCTCTGGGATTAGACAAAGCACGAAAACTTTCACCCCCAAAAGAGTCATCCACCCACGCAACCCTACAATGCACTATAGCATTGCCAACTCTCATGGCTGTAGCATGATATTTGACCTTTTTCTTAGTGTCCCAGGTTCTGGAATCAGGAGATTGCGTAAGAATCTCAGCTTTCATTTAAAAAATAAATCGTAAGTCTCTAGCTCTCATGGTTACAGAGAAAAGCTTGCAAATGAAGTCAGAAAGCGGAGAGCAAATTCCAGATTCATTAATGTTTTTAAAACACTCGTGCTTTTTAAGCCAATTTCATCATTTTGGGGGCCTGGCTCGACATCGGCAATCCTGCAAATGCATTCAGACAAGCACAGACAACAAGCGGGCAGCACTATGCATGGACATTAGCCCCAGAATCCCGAGGAGCTCTGATACAATGCTAATGAGCGTGGTATAAAAACCGATATAGAATATGCCTCCCCAAACATGCGGCATCCAATAGCCACAAAGAGAGTCTTTAATCGCTTCTTATAATCTATTAAATATGGGATTTCTGGTTAATTTGAGCAGGGCTGTCTCTTATCCGGACCAGCAGGCATTTCAGTCCTCTGCCACCCCCTTTCCTGGGTGAATAATGCAAGCCAAAGATGGTGGACCCTTTGCTGAGCTACATGTAGCAGATGTCATGTCAGTGCTGAGGCAGAGGTGCTATGTGGGGGCCCTACAGCTTTGCAGTTCACTCCACGCCTTGGTCTGAAACAGCCTGAACCTGCTCATTTTGGGGCCATGTGGCAAGGTGCATCTTTGCCCCCAGCCATCTGAGGAGGGAGAGGATTGTCCTGGGAGAGGGGGGACTTGAATTTTTAAGTTGCTTACTGAGGGTGGGTTATCTTAAATTGCACTGGGGATAAGTTGTAAGTGATGCCCTGGGCACCTAAAGCCTGAGGAACGGGGCCCTTTGTAGCATTTTCATACATCCAAAAAACTGCGTACATAAAGCCGTGCATCGAGGGGACCCGTCATCTGCCTGGGAGGTGGCGAGATCTCACCTCCCTGGGATTCTGCACCTCGCCACTGCATGCTCCTGTGCCGTGAAGCACCTGCGTTAAGGCCCCCAGCTGAGGCTGATGCCGCCATAGAGAAGTGAGGGCGCCCAGGGAGACACAGCAACTCCTTGCCCGGCCTCCAGTTGCATTGTGCACTTTGAGCGACTGCCGGATGCTAATTCGATTCCAAAGGGTCCAATCAGTCTCGGTTGCTGCCCCGAGGGAGAGTGCGCCCTGTTTAGAAATCATCATTAGGCGCATCAAGGAGAGAGTTGCTATGAAACCAAGAGGAAATAACCTCGTTCTTTCCTCGGTGCTACCAGCTCTCACATCCCAAGGAACTGATCTCTCTCCACACAGCCCTCTCTAAGGAATGGCTGACCCAGCCTGGCCATCTCTGCTCGGACAGTGCCAAACCCGCGGCTCTGGAGATGCCGCCACCTGCATGTCCCTTATTTACTGAGCGACCTCGGCGTTTGGTTTTTTTAAACCGGTTTTACCAGGCAGCAGAATCCCAGCGCCTACGGGGCTAATTTGGCGCGCGGGGCACCTGCTGCCGTTAAGGAGACGCCCTGTCTGCTCCCCATGACAGAATGCACTCGATGGAGTCTGTCAGACACACGCTAAGCTTGTCAGGGCCATTCCACATCTGCTGCAGAGCCTGGCCTTCCAGTCTTCCAGGGAGCGTCGTCCACACTGCAAGCGGAGGAGACTCAGGCACGGTTCCGACTCCCACAGACGGAGCCTGCCACTCGATGTGCTTGGGACTTGGGCTCATTACTCATAGCTACAGTCCCTAGCGAGGGACGACAGCGAAGCATTAGGGGGCCGAATCTCACCTACACTAAGCCCCCCTTATACCACTCTAGCAGTGCCGCTCATAATTCCCACCCAGTTTAAGGCCGGCATGGTGTAAAGGGACTTAGGGTAACAGACAACCATGCCCTAGTGGGGCTGGGTGGGTGTAAATCAGGAAAGATTCTGCCCTCGTAAGATTGGGGTAAGCAAGAAGGAAATTTGGCCCCTGATTTCCTCATGTAACCCCCCCCTTGTGAATTACTGAACCTAATAATGGAGACGCTTTGCATTTCTATGGCCCTTTCCAATCAGGCCCTTGTTCTCATGTACCATGTGGCGTCTTTTGCCCCAGCACAAAGCGAGAGTAAAAAAAAAGCGACTGTTCCATTTTTATAGCAGGTTGATACCACTTTGCATCGGGGTAAACGACTGTACAAGGCGCTGGAGTCTCTGCTCGGCAGAGTTCACATTGCTCGGCATTAAGCAATCAGCTCTGCACCGGCCCAATGGAGAATTCAGTCCAGGTGCGGAGAATCAGGTCCCTGATGAAATCCATTGGATTTACTTGCACAGGAGCAAAATCTGGCCCTGGACTTCTGAGCACATTTGTTTGGCGGCTGTTAAGAACTGTGGTTTGATGCTTTAACCTTTGAAACTGAAGTTCTGCCGCAGCCTGTCAATGCAGAAGGCAGCTCAGGGCATTGCTGGAGCTGGGCAGCTGATCTGGAACAAATCCCCTGGCTCCTGCTGGTGTTATATCGCTCCAGCTAGAGATGGGGGGACCTGGAGAGATGGCGTCTCTGGAGCCTTGCAAAGAAGGATGGGGAACCCTGGGTCTCCCCCAGACACCATGCACATATCACTCATTCTGCTGATGAGTTAATCGCAAGTGGCTTGGCTGGATGCATCCTGTCTCAGCGAGGCCGGGCTCAAGCCACTCCCGGAGCCACTGTCTGCAGGTGAATAGATTCCGCTTGGCATATGCACACATCAGGAAAATGGGACAGGTGGAGGAGACAGGAGACGTGGGGACAGAGAGATGGAGAGGAGTGGAGGGATACGAGGACACACACAGAGGGGATGGCTGCACAGACAGCGGGTGGAAGAGAGAAATGGGGGGAGAAGGGAACAGAGGAGTACCGGGCAGGGAGAAGATAAATGGGGGAGGAGCAAAGGAAAACATGAAGAAAAATGGAGAAAGAGGCAGAAGAGCCCAATTCTCCTTTACACCAAGGCCTTGTCTACATGAGAAAGCTGAACTGGTTCAACTTAAAAAACAAAAAATGTTTAAACCCCTGTGTGGCAACAGATATTTCAGTTTAGCTTAAACATCTTCCTAAATTGTTTACTACTTCTCATAACACAAGAGCTAGGGGTCACCAAACGAAATGAATAGGCAGCAGGTTTAAAACAAACAAAAGGAAGTATTTCTTCACACAACGCACAAACTGTGGAACTCCTTGCCAGAGGATGTTGTGAAGGCCAAGACCATAACAGGGTTCAAAAAAGAACTAGATAAATTCTTGGAGGATGGGTCCATCAATGGCTATTAGCCAGGATGGGCAGGGATGGTGTCCCTAGCCTCTGTTTGCCAGAAGCTGGGAATGGGCGACAGTGGATGGATCAGTTGATGATTCCCTGTTCTGTTCATTTCCTCTGGGGCACCTGGCACTGGCCACTGTCCGAAGACAGGATACTGGGCTAGATGGACCATTGGTCTGACCCAGTAGGGCCGTTCTTATGTTCTTATGTAAACTGACTTAAGCTAAACTGAAATAACATCATCCACGCTGGGGTCTGTGCCAGTTCAACTAAACCTGTTTAAGTCGCATTTTTGGTTAAACCAGGGCAAGGAGGGGGCTTATCTTCATCAGCCACAAAGATCCGGTTTTTACGAGATGACTAATCTGAGTTAGCTCCAGCTAGAGTAGGAGGATAAAAGAGACCCAAGGGGTTGGAGTCTCTGGAGCAATAGCTAACTTTAGGTCGCTGTCTCATTGTAAACATCACACTCTGTTTCCTAGTGGAGACCCAGCCCGTCTCATACGGACCAAGCCTAAGATCATTGGACGCTGCTCTGGCAGCGCAAGCAGAATTTATGCCCATGTTAAGGCCCTTTTCTGCAGGTGGAGTGGTGAAAATGGGGATCGGACGCATACTGTCTGTCTCTCTGGAAAACACTTACAGAAATCCCCCCTCCCTCCCTGCCCGGTTAAGCACACCTGAATTCTGACACGTGTCCCACAGACTCTCAACACCCCTGTGATGCCTCCCATGGCCTGTGGGGCACAGGCTCACATGTACCCCTCTCTCCTCATACGCCTAGGCTTTGTCTACACCTAAAGGGTAGGTTGACTTCACTATGTTATTCAGAACTGTGAATAATTCACACCGTAGTTAAGCCAACCTAACCCCTTCTGTCGCTGTGGCAAGTGTCCACTGTAGTGCTTGTAGTATAGACATACCCTAAGATTTAACATGTGCTAACTAACACATTTGAAGAGTCTAATGGATACTCTAACAAGTGCTACCAAGTGTAGACAGGACACTGGGCTAGATGGACCTTTGGTCTGACCCAGTATGGCCGCTCTTATGTTCTTTTGACGCTGAACTGAAAAAGCCATTAGTTGCTCAGTTCTGGTCTTCACTGCTATTTTAACCTGAGTTAACTTACTCAAATTAGGAACATCCTTTTTTTTGCAGCATAGACAGACCCTCAGCCTGTGTTAGCTGACACAGACTAACATCACCCCTTTAAATCCTAGTCTGTACAGGGCCCCAGACACCTCAAGACAGTGTGGGTAAAAAAACTGCAAGTGTCCCTTTCTTTCAAAAGCACCCTTTAAACCAGGGGTCTCAAATACGCAGCCCGCGGGCCACATGCGGCCCGCAGAGTTATTTCCTGCGGCCCGCCATAGGCGCCGACTCCACTGGCAGCCAAGCTCCAAACACTACTGAGTGTTTATATTTTATTAAAACCCCTCTTTGCATTACAGTTTTTAAAAAGTTAATACATTGACTTTTAATAGCATACTATACTACTCTGCATTTTTTTCATTTTTGACTATACTTTTGTATCATTGTATGAAAAGGTTTCAGTGATGCGGCCCTCAGGCCAATTTACTGTTTCTCATGTGGCCCTCGTGGTGATTTGAGTTTGAGATCCCTGCTTTAAACAGTAATCACGCAGATTTGGTGGGCAAGGAAGCTCCTTCTGATATGTGAAGTGCTATAGCAACCAGGCTGGGAAGCTGGGGGTGGGAAGGGGGGAGGAATAAAAGCATCTGGAGATCAGCAAAGGGAGAATCGAAAGAGAAGCCGGGAAAGCAATAACAAAGGAGGGATGAAGGAATGACAAGGAAAGAAAGGAGTTGGAGAGAGAATGACAAGCTGGAGGAAAACAGGAGGAAGCAAGGTTGGTGCAGGGCCTTGTCTGACTGATTTTCTCAGGGAATCAATCCTGTCCAAGATGCTAGGTATGTTCTCGGGCAGCCAGCCTTGCCCCCTGCTTGTGCCAGGGTGGCCACACCTCTATTTTTAGCTCACTAGCTTGATCAGTGCTAGCATGGGTACAATCCAGTGTAGACGTTCCCTAACACTCTGGACCCTTTACACTGCTCTGGAAGAGTCAAAGGGTTTTACAGTGGGATTACATGTGGAATCAGGCTAGCAGTGTTTTACACCCACTGCGCTCTGGTGGAATATAATAAAATCTTGCTTTCACATCGTGCCACTCACCAGTAGATCTCAAAGCAAATTACAAAGAAGGCCAGTATCTTTATTCCCATTTTACAGATGGAGACAGGGAAGCCCAGAGAGGTGAAGGGACTTGCCCAAGGTTGCTCAGAGGGTCTGTGGCAGAGGTAGGAATAGACTCCAGGTCAGAGAGTCCTGAGCCTGTGCTCTATCTGCTAGGCCACACTGTCTCCCCATGCTGGAAGCCAACAGAGAATCCAGCCCTTTACGTACAGTGCGAGTGCTGGAGAAAGAGGCCGCCCCAGAACCTGGAGTCCTCTATTTATAGGGTAGGAACAGCCTGGAGGGCGGGGCAGCATCCTCACAACTCACTCAAATATGGAGATATGCCTATCTCATAGAACTGGAAGGACCTTGAAAGATCATTGAGTCCAGGCCAGTCCCCCGCCTTCACTAGCAGGACCAAGTACTGTTCCCTGACAGATTTTTTTTGCCCCATCTCCTTAAATGGCCCCCTCAAGGGTTGAACTTACAACCCTAGGTCTAGCAGGCCAATGCTCAAACCACTGAGCTATTCCTCCTCCCTTCTCTGTGCCTCACTTTATCCACCTGAAGAAGTCATTATAAGAGTTATCTGACTACCTTGCCAAGTGGTTGTGAGGCTTAATTTAATTGCCATTTCCTGCTGTTTTCTGGGTCTCTGACCATAGCCCTGATCATCCTGTTTTCATGTTTTCAGGCTGCATTTGCTGCTGGAAGCACCATGAAAATGGCCACCTCCCGCTAAGGGCTGCATGGCTGCCCGATTCGTAAGCGTGGGGATAGTGCAACATTTCCAGGAGTTAGTCAAAGAAGCAACTGTGCAGCATTTTAGGCCTTAAAAGGAACCCAGGCACAATAATTCTCCATCCAACCCCGGTTGGATCCGTAGTTAGGAACTGAGTTGCATCATGCAAAAGGAGCCAGATGAGGTTTAGCAGGGAGGATTCCAGGGCATTGGAGGGAAGCTCCTCACACACATTCTGCTCTCTCCTCCCCTGTCCCCCGCGCTGTGTTTGGCACAGCTCAGCTGTTGTTTACACCCTGCCATTTGGTAGCGGAGGTTTTCATGCATTTAAAAGGTTATTTTGCATTCCGGGAGGCCCCCCTGCTGTTACGTCAGCCTGGACAGAAGGAGGAACACGGCTCAGCCATGATCAGAAATGGGGCCCGGCTCATGCTCCTCGCTCTAGTCAACAAAACCCTGCCAGTGAATTTATGACGGCTCCCTCGACAGCAGTAACTCAAGGCAGCCTCCATTTCCCCCCTGCTGGCGAGCTGCCTCTCAGATGCCAGAAGCGCAGCCACTCTGACACAGGGCTGCGGAAAGACAGTGCCAGAGCCCGGAGCCCCAGCTACAGATTCGCAGCATCAGTTCGCTCCTCCTTCACCTGATCCTCCTCGGCTTTGCCCCTTGGCTTGGATCCTCCCTTGCACCATGTGCAAGTCATCTGCCCCCTTGCAAAATAGATATAGAAATGCCTCCCGATCGGCAAAGCAACATTCTACCCCCGCTGTGTATCGGTATCAAGGAGAGCACAAGGCACCAAGCAGGGCAGAAGCAGGCGACGTAACTTCAGCGGGTGTGTTTGCTGAATAATCGCTACATGGCTCAGGCCAAAGGCTCTGGAGGCCAGGCCAGTCTGGGCTGGCAGTGAGTGCAGACTCCATTCCTGAGCCGACGGCAGGTGCATCCTATAATCCTAGCCCAATGCAGCTGGCCGTTGCGGGAAAGTGCCTCGGAGCTAGAACGTCTACGGATAGGAGGTCCAGATGCCGCTAACTAGGTCACTGCTGGGAAGAAGCTTATGTCACTCATTCCCGCCCCTGCCGAGCACTAATAGGGCACTCTGGGAAGGACACTCACCCAGGGGGAGTCCTTGGATCTGGTTCCCCATCGCCCTGCGGCATGTACTGCCATGTACACCAGAGCAAAGGGAGTACAAACGCAAGACGCCACTATTCACCCGCTTTGCCCTGGTATAAATGAGGGCAGGGCGAGGGGGAAGGCCTTTTGTAGGCGCTGTTGCCCAGATCGCATTTCCAGAATCTTAGCTGGCACTCCTGTGAGGACCCCCCTGCAGGTCAAGGGAAGATGGCACTGCCCCAAAGCAGCTGAGGCATCTGTACCTTATCTCTATTAGAGACATGTGGGGAGCTAACCGCACCCTCCCACCCACATGCTCAGACAGCCGCACCTCCGTGCTTTGCCACACGCCAACATGAGCCTCAGTGACGAGATAGCGTGGACGGGGACTGCGGATATAACCGCCCCGAGCCTGCACCGTCCTCCCACTACCATCCCTCAGTGTGCTCCTGGCTCTCCCAGCGCACTCTGGTTCGCTCGAGGTACTCCACAGCACAGGGGCTGCTGCTCTCTGAGTTTGCTGGAAGTCGCCCTGCTCAGAGCAAGGCTGGGTGGCTAAAACCCCAAAGGCAGGTCCAGGCTACGCTCCCCCGGCTGCTACCACCCCCGGACCTGTGCTGGAGCAGGTGCAATGGAGGGGATTCAAAACACAAGGCAGCCGCGGGGTCCTGGGCCGTGACGGGGGTGCCGAGGCATTGCAATAATACAGAATCAATAAAGACGAATAGTGCCAGGGTGACGTGTTCCCTTGTGACCACACACATTCCGTGGGTCCACGCTGGGAGAGGGCTCCGCTCCGCTGAGTCCCTGGAGGCTGGAGCGGAGTGGGATTGTGTGTGTGATGGAGGAGAAGGAGGAAGGGAGGAGAGAGGGTCCCATAACAGTGAAGTCTGAAGCCTGGCTCCAGGGGCCATTGGACAGAGAGGCAGCGTGGCCTGTTGTATAGGGCCTGGGAATTATGTAACCTGGCTTTGCCACTGGCTATTTGTGAGTCACCTCCCATCTCTGTGCCTCGGTTTCCCCTCCCACCACTTGTCTCTCTCCCTTACTCAGACCGTCACCTTTTCAGGGCAGCGCCTCCGTGGTTTTGTGCAGCACATAGTGCAAAGGGGCTCTGGTGTGGGTTGGGGTCTCTGGCTGCTGACCTTCCCTGAAAGGGGTGGGGGAGCAGTTGGATCCAGTGTACAGCACTGGGCCCAGCTCTGGTTGTGTGTGTCCACGTGGGGGGTGCAGGCTCACAGGCTGGGGCAGTAGGGGAGGAGAGGGGGATATCTCCTTGGCTTGCATCTCAGCACCCCGAGCGCCCCAGCGTTCCCAGCACCGCTCGCCTCTTTGTTGTTGTTTCTCTCTCCAGGTCCCTAACGACGCCGAGGCTGATCTAGGCTTCCAGCAAGAAACTTCTGAAAGGGTCTACAAAGGCGAGCGCCTAAGCCAATAAGCCTGGCTTCTCCGCCGGGGGCCAGGCTGTGGGGTAGGGGGCGAGGCAGGGATAGCAAACCTGCTTTCCCAGCTAAGCCCCAGCCTCGCTCTTGTTCGAGGGCTCACGATGAGAGAATAGCTGGCAAGGAGAGATATACGCAGGTCTCTGGTAGCATGGTGCAGACAGACCAGATCTGCGTCTCCTTCTGTGCAACCACCACCTTTCCCTCTGTAGTAAGGGGGGAAGCAAGAGCGGCTTAGACGTTAGAGTAAGGAACCAGAGGGAGCAACAGAGAGCGAGAGAGCTTTGCTCATTCTCCCACCTAATCCTGCACCCCAGAAATGCACCCTCTCAGTCTCCCCCACTTCTATTCTACCCCAACAAGGCACAGGGAATCCCAGAGCCGGGGCAGCACCGGCATTTTACAGGGTCTCTTCCATTATTATCCTTATGGCTTTTGGCCTGAGTATTTGGAATCTCTGTCAGGTTGCTTCCACTAGGAGGAGAAATTGATGAGGGACCCAGGTTTTTCTTTGTAAATAAAGAGGACTGCATCAAAGAATCTGCGCAAAAGTCCCTCTTCCCCAATCGCAGAAGGGATCAAAGCCCAGGAGGCAGGCAGTTTCTTGGCTCCCAAGCCTCTTCCCAGCCAGCGCTCTGCCCTAAAAGCTCTCTCTCTGCATTCCCACAGGGCCACGTTACCGATGCTTTCCTTGCTCCTTTCTCTCTGCCTGCTCCCGCCGTGCAGTCAGCCCCTCTGTCCACGGAGCTCAGCTGACCAGGCTTGCACGTGGCCTGTGTCTTGGGTGGTGGCTCCTATTGTTTCAGCCACCTTCCTCCATGAGGGGCACAGAGGGGCCACTCACCAGCTGGTGCACCCCCTTATGGCTGGGCATACTGCCCTCCCTGGTCAATGGCCAGGCTGAGCCTGGGGGTGGCTTGCTCCTTTTCACAGCTCAGCCCTCCAGCCGGGTGACGTATGGTCCCACCCCTTCCGGGGGGATGACGCAGATGTCTAATGACTCAGGCCTTCAGCCTCCCCCTCGGTTTGATAGTCCTGGTCCTCCTTCGGGTCAGAGTTTTGGGGTTTTTTTGCCTCCCCTTCGCTGGGAGTTGGTAGGGGAGCCCAGGCTCTGCCTTCTCTCTGGGTTCCAGACCCTGTACTAAGCAACTGGAGTCTGCTTCCATGGACTTGCTGCTGTGTCTGTGGTCCGCTTCCCACCTTCAGGCTGAAAAGTCCCCTCCGGCTTCCTGACAGAGTGCAGCCCCTGGGATGGACTGGGTCAGGCTGCCACCATCTCCTCCAGGGAGGTCTCACCGGAAGTCCCTTTGCCAGGAAGTTCTCTTCCTTGGGAGCCTCTCTGCTTTCTCTCGAGGAGCAGCCGTTTATCTCAGCTGCTGCTGGTCAGTCACAGCTGGGGGAAGTCACCGCTCTGCCCAGGAATCCCTTTGTGGCTGCTACCGAGGGGAGGTTCATATGCCCCATCACAAGGAGCTCAATGGCTTCTGACCTTTATCCTGAATGCAGGGCAGCTGGTGCACCCCCCTGCCTATAGATTACCCACCCACCAGCCCCCTGGCCATACCATCATTATTCATTCATTAGGATTAAGAAGACATTTGCCTTTGTCTATAGTATTTGTATTACAGTAGCACCCAGAAGCCTGACCCCAGTGTGCTAGGTGCTGTACAAACCCGTTCTGGAAGAAACGGTCACTGGGCTCTTCTGCATTCTGAGAGCTGGAGAGTCCGGGATGGGGAGGGATGAATAGTTTTGAGTGTTGAAATTAAGCCGAAGGATAGACCCCCTCCTAGGCCCATAAAACCAGTAGTGTAGCCAGGGGGAGCAGGGGGAGTGGCTGTTCCCCCCCTAAGCAGAAGTGGTGCCTTTTTTGTGCTCCAATGCCTTTTGCTCCTGCGCTGCAGCCGGAGCGGAGCATTTTTTTTTGCTCCCGGCGCCTTTTTTTGCTCCCGACGCTTTTTGCTCCTGGCGCCTTTTTTTAGCTCCGCTCCCCCGGTGCTCTAAACCTGGCTACGCCACTGCATAAAACCCAGGTGAGACACTCCTGCTTGCCAAGGGAAGAATGACCTTTCTTTTATTAGCGCTTCTTGCTTTATTTCCCCCCTTCGGCCCATTCCCCATTGTCACATTGCGGCAGGATTAATTGGAGATAAACTTAGCCTGAGTGACGGCCTTTGCTTTTGTGTTCTCCTTGTCTATTTTCCGCCTCGCTGACCCTAGAAAAACTCCAGAGAAATTCTTCAGCTTCCAGCCTTGCTATGGGCCCCCCGGCTGAGTCAGGACTCGTCTCCCGCCTTCACGTTCAACCGGGGAGAAACTTCTGACAAGCGTTAGTTTGATTGCTAATGAAAAGTGAAGCCTGCTGTGCACAGGTGGGCCGGGCGGGATGGCAGAAGCCTAGGCGGACACATCAGAACAATCGAGGGCTTGCATTGTGCGGGGGATTCTTTGGCGCACAAGGCCTCAAAAGCCCTTTGCACGATCGAGTGCACGTCAGGCCCCATTCTGCACCTTGGGCAGCCGTTCACTCCCGTGCAATGTGGGTGAGCGCCACCGCTCTGATTTGATTGCCCGAGAGTAAATGGCTCCACCAGGCACCGGGCAGAAGCAAATCAGGCTCCTGATGCTTGTGCAAAATCAGGGCTCCAAAACAGCTCCCCTTCTTGACCCAGTAGCGTTTCACACCTGCTGGGCACCGGTGCGAATGGCTGCATGTGGTGTAAAGCACCTGGGAACCAGGCCCTTGAGGTGCAAGGAAGTGGAAAATTGGCTCCCTAGCACCCCATCCTGCTCTTTGTTTCACCGCTGGAAACCTGGAGTAGATCTATAAAGTCAGCAGAGCTACGGCAGAGTCAGAGAGATCTCCAGCCATTGATGGAAACCGGAGCTAGGCCCGGCCGGTGTCTGTCTCTCTGACAACAGGTGTGGGCTCTGCTGATCCCTGCAGTGCTGCAAAAGCTGCCTTCTTTACCGTGCTTATTGCCTCTCAGGGAAAACACTGCCTCCCTGCCCCAGGGGGGATTAGGGTTTAGCTACTGGGCCAGATCCTCACCTTATGTGATTGCAGGTCAACGGGGCTATAGAGATTTATACCAGTTGAGCATCTGGCTCATTTCGGTTTGCCATTTCTTTGGGGTCAGTTCAGGGCTGGCAAAAAGTGCTCGACCTGGAGACTGCAAGCCCTGGTGTAGCCACTCCCCCAGCAGTGCTCATTAGCCTTCAGAGTTAACACCCTGCTGAGACAAACGGGGCAGCCCGGCCTTGTGGGTCGACTCAACGAATGTGTTTGGGGAGGGGTGGGTGAGAGGAAATGGAATCTCCTGCCTGCTATGTGCTGGGAGCACAGACCTGGGGATGAGTCGGCACAAGCTTTCTCCAAGAGTAACAGGCAGGGGATGACCAGAAAGGCGCCCCCACAGCATCTGAGGGTGCAGAGATGCCTGCTTGCTACAGTGACAGCTAGCAGAATCCTCGCCACAGTGACAGGCCCCCCCTTTCTGTTGGTTAGGCTGACTCTGTATAATTCGTGGCTAGGCCTTGCAGCATTGGGGTTCAGTTTGGTTTTGTGAGATAGCTGAGGAGCCCAGGGATTAGGAACGACTTGTGCACTGGGCCGGAAAGAGGTTTACGTACCAAGCTAATGACATGAGAGAGGAGCAAAATTGAGATACACGGTGCGTGCTCGCTCCACTCCATGTAAATAGATGTACAAATTATTAATACAATATAATTTGAGCAAAGTGTTTTCCTAGGTTCTAGAGCATTTGCTCTAGTTAATTGAGATTCCCCACGTTCGGCGCCCTTCGTTATCGCAAAGCTCTGGCACGGAATACTCGCCACTAATGATCCGGGCGAGATCAAAAGGGCATTTACTGAAGTGCATAATGTGACTTGGAGCTGGGAGAATGTCACCAAACACTCAGATTCACAGGCCCAGGGCCGGATTCTGCTCCCAGGGATGGCGGGGTCAATCTGGAGTAACTCATCTGACGTGAAGGAGGCTCCTCTGGATTTACACCAGAATCCTGGCCCCAAGGAG
The DNA here is from genome assembly GCA_033296515.1 of Macrochelys suwanniensis. Classification (NCBI taxonomy): domain Eukaryota; kingdom Metazoa; phylum Chordata; order Testudines; family Chelydridae; genus Macrochelys; species Macrochelys suwanniensis. The sequence goes on from CM065799.1 coordinate 8,681,481, forward strand.
TCAAGAATTCACACGCCAGAAACGCACGTCCTGGAAGGTGCTTATTATATCTGATGGTAATGAGGGTGGCTGTATAGCACAGAACAGAACAGACTTGGTCCCAATCTTGCTCCATTGAAGTCAGAAGGTGTTTTTCAAGAAGCAGGATCGGACCCTTGTCATCAGAGACAGGCCGGGCCCACTCACAAACACACCTGTGTAATTAATGTTCAGGGGGCATCCTGTCACCCATAGGAGAACCAAGGATGCTCTTTATCCTCCTGCGGCAGCTGGGTCACGTAGAGGTTGACGAGTTTGCTTCAGACAATGAACTGCCAGAGCTGGTCCTTCAGCGCCAGCAGGGGCTGCTTCTGCTTTCAGAGGTCCTTGGTCCAAGCCCTGCTGATGTCCCAGCCACGGTGAGAGGCAGAGATCTGGCTCCAGCCTGTCTCTAGCTGGCAGTGGAATATTCCACTCCTCGTTGAGTGGTCAGGGATGGGAAAGGCCGGTTGGAGGCTGCCCTTCGGTCACCGCAGGATCGGTTTCCTCAGAGCACCTGCTCGTGCTTCAAGCGGGGTGAAATCAGAGGTAAGCCTGGGATAGGCAAAATCCTCCTCCTCTTCCCCGGGGTGGGTGGTGGACGGTCATCACTGGAGATGAGCTTGGTCCCAACTGTGGGGGAGGTTGGAAGGGAGCGATGTGGCTTTGGGGGGATGCCTCTGCCATTCAGACAGAGGTCTTCAGGCCAGGATTTCTCAAGAGAATAGTGGTGTTGGGTGCCCAACTTGCAATACCTTACAGGGGGCTGATTTTCTGAGGGGCTCCGCGCTGTTTGCAAACGAGGCCGCTTCAATAAAGGGGTCTCCAGTGAAGCACCCAAAAATCTCTCGCCTGTGGTGAAAATGTAGCCCGTCCATTGCCGAAGGAGGGGGAGGGTTGTACATCAAAGGCTCGGAGTCCCCATTGCTCTGCACCCTTTCCTGCCACTCTCACCCCATGCAAACCCTTCCCTCTGTGCAAGTGGAGAGTTCAGATTTGCCAGCATTTTTGCACCCATGTTGCACAGCGTGCAACTCGACAGGGTGTGAGGCCGTGGAGGCTGAGGCCTCCAGCGAGTGTGGGCGCAGCGGGTGGGTGGTGGGGGGGGGTATGCACAGAGAGGCAAGGTTCTTCTCTCCCCATCTATGTAAATGTGTGGGCCGTGGGGGGCTCACTAATGTGACATTGGCGGCAAAACCTTTCCTGAATCAGGACCGCAGTGCGGCTCTGGTGTCATTACCCACCTGGTCCTCTCTTTCTCAGCTGGCGCCCGCTGCTGTGCTGGCTTCCCCCTCTCGCCCAGGCGGCAGGAGTCTAATAAAACAGGGCCACACGTTACACAATCAATTTCCTCTCTGTTAATTTTGGTCTCTGAAGATGTATCATTGTCTTTCATCGCCAGATCAAAAGCAATTGGCAAAGTCTCAAATAACCTTTTAATTCCGAGATGGGAGCCAAGTGACTAGCTGGCACCCTGGCATGGGGGTCTGGCAGCTGTACCCCTGCAGCACAGCCTGCAAAATGCCATGCTGGGGTTGCGATCGATTCTGTACCTGGCTCCCCCGCCCAGCTGTGTCCTCACCCTCTGTCCTTCCGTCTGAGGGTGATAACGGTTCTTGATGGAATTAATTAAACTTCTTTTTTTTTTTCCAGCTGGAGTCTGTGCTTTGATATTTATGCTCCCAGTCACGGGATGTGTCCATGATTCATTAAGATTTGCATAGTAATTGTTTTCTTCTAACGATCTGGGAGGATCACACTGCAGAGAAACTCTGTCCCACAAACACACGTGGAATTTTAACTGGCTCCATTTCCATTGCTCAGCAAGGCAGGGCAACCTCCTTAGTGAGCTTCTCTCACACCAGTGGCCGATTCTGGGTAACGTGGTTCTGAAACAGGGCAGAGAGATTCCCCGTCTGCCCCTTCCTTCATCTTATTTGGTATCTCACTCTGAGGCACACTCCGCCCCTATACTGAGTACCTGACTCAGTCCCTGGGGTATGGCAGACCAGGGCAGAGGTATGTAGGGCCAGATGATTCCCCATTCCCCTGCACCTTGGTAACATTTTGCATCCACGCTGCACTGAGATCAATGACTACACAAAGTGTTGGGCAATGGAGAATCCAGCCCCGAGTCAAGACTTCGGGTCCATTCCCAGCTCCACCACTGGCGTCCTATGTGATCTTATGTCACTATGCCTCAACTTGTCCATCAGTAAAATGGGTAAATGCTGACCATGCTTAAGAGAGGAGGAAGGTTCACTAGGTGTTCTATGTTAGTATTAAAGCTGGGTGGGAATTTTCAGTGAAGTGTTTCTTCACCATAAAATGCCAGTTCGTTGGAACTGAAACTTTTGGCCAGAAAGGGCCAGCTTCGACAATGTTTCTTGACTCGAAAACTATTTGGAAAAGCCCCACCAGAGTTTCAAAATTGCCAAAATGTTTTGTTTTGACCTTTTCTAAAGGAAAGATTCCAGGTTTCCAGTTCAAACCAACTTTTGTCTTGAAACGTGTGCTAATTGGAATGTAAACAAATTAAGAAATGGTCAAAATCAAAACGTGAAATTGTCGAAACAAAGCATCTCAGCTGACCCAAACTGATTGTTCTCCTCCAGTTCTCAGAAATCTTTCAAGAGTCTTGCTCTTCATCCTGATTTAGGATGGGATTTCTTTTTTTAAACTTTTACAGTTTTTGTGGGACTGGAAAACCCTTTCCCACCCAGCGCTAGTGTGTGCAGTGTCTAGCACCACAGTCCTGGTCTGTGACTGAGGCTGCTTGACATTACTGCAGTACAAATAATACATTATAACTAGAATAATGATTTAGGGACTGGACTATGACTCGGGAGATCTACATTCAAGCTCCAACTTCTCCACTGACTCGCTGGGTGACTTCGGACGTGTCTGCACTTGGAGCTGGGAGAGCGATTCCCAGTTTGAGCAGAAAGACTCGCACTAGCTCTGACCAAGCTAGCACACTAAAAAATAGTGTTGCTATAGGCGATAGGATGGGTACTGAGTACATACCCATTCAAGGTCCTAGGCATGGACTCAAAAGAGGGAACCCCTCCTGCCGCATGCGACTCCTCGGCTACCCTTTATTCTTAGTGCCCTAGCTCAAAGAGAATCACAGATGTGTTGCGTGGCCAGACCTATTAGACTTTGAAACCATCGCTGGAGGACCTGCTTATTGCTTGTTTACCTGTGTCGGTTCATTACGTCTTTATGAGATGGTTTTTGTCTGCAATAGATTTAAGGTCAAGTTGCTCCCTTATCAAGCAGGGAAACACCATGCACCAGATTTCACTGGGAATAATGAACACTGGGAGTTCTAGGAACAGCCTTAAAGGGAAGGGCGGCATTTTTTTAGCTCTATTTCTCCCTTATGCGCACACAGCTGTGTCCTCTGCTGAGCCATTCTGTGCCATGCTACCTCAATGAGGACCAGTCCCATGGTCTCCCCTGGGTCCGATTACTGGGTGGGTTAGCAGGGAGGTTGCTTTCTGGGCAACTTCTTGCCTGAAATTCTACTGAGCTGGCCACCGAGATGAGGGAATTCATGTGCAGGTGTCCCCCCACCCCCTCCCCGAAAAGTGCCATTTGCAATCAGTAGTAAGCACCTATTATGCGGCGGTAGCACCCATTCAGCCCCCACTGCCTGCCTTCAACGCCATTACACACATCTGCCTCCTACCCAGCATCAGAAACACCCATTGTCAGATGGGGGAGAATGGGAAACATGATGATGCTAAAGGAGCAAATCCCAGCTGATTACAAATCATCTCATCTGCCAGGCCGCTTTGCCAAGCTGCGTTCTTCCTGCTGTGGGTGCACACACGTGTGTGCGTGTGTGTGTGCGCGTGCCCATGGGTTTGGCTGAGGAAATCAACACACACAATGTCTGTTCCACCGCCAAGGCCAGGCATGGAAATTGTGCCCCCTGTATGTCATCATTCTTCGATTCGATTAGAACAAAGGATGCTGAATGTCATGGCGCGGAGCGATGCCTTGCTGGCCGCTTGGCTGTATATGCAGAGCAGCAGTCAAAGGCCCCCAGACTCCTGCGGGGGGGCGGGGGGAAGAGATGGGAAGGCAGCTGACATCAGGCGCAGTTCACTGGGCGTGAGTCTCCATCTGTTCTGGGCATCCCCCTGAGCCTCGCAGGCCAATAAATCGTTCCAGGGAACGCCTGGGTTCCTCTTCCCAAGGCACTGTCACATTTACTTTGCCTGGGGGACTTGTAACCTTGGCAAAAATGGAACTTTTATAGACTTGTGTATTCTTGACTTAACTGCTTGGCCTCCAATGAGCAAAGGACAATTCTCTCTTAGACAGATCTCGCTTCCTTATTTAAAACCAAAACCAAAAACCCCTCCAAAGATTGCAGAGGCTCAAAGAGCTGGGGTTGCCTCATGGGAAAACTCAAAGAAACACATTCTCTGCAAACTCTTTGGCTTCTGTACTAGATTTGCTAGTCACCCTCCCCTCCCGCTTCCCTCATTCCTTATTAGGTTTTATGATCATGTAACATTGGGAGGGCAGGAGCGGCTAGGAGCGTCAACTGAGATCAGGGCTCCGTCGTTGTGCTAGGCGCTGTACATACATGTAGCGGGAGACAGCCCCAGCCCCAAAGCACTTACAGTCTAAAAGATCAGACAAAAAAGCAAGCCAGGGAGTGGCTGGTGGTGGTGGGGAATAAGGTAAGAGAGAGAGAATATGGTATACAATGGAACTCTGGTAGCAGCCTTCACCACAAGGGTGAGCAACACCATTATCAAGGGGATTTTTAATGACACAAGATCCCTCAGGACCTGACACAGTCCGGCCCTTTCCATAGGACGGGTGTGATTCCTCCTAGACTGCTGACGATGACCTCCCCTAGAGGCGCGGTGTTACGCTACCAAATCAAAGCAGTGCCATTTTACAACCACTTTGCACCGGTGTAAGTGACGGCAGAGCCCTGGCCCATCTCTAGCCCTTGCAACACTTTCCTGGTTGTCCCAATTCATTTCCAAAGCTGATAGACGCTCCGCCTGGCCTTTTAAATTGTCCATGAGATCGGATCGCTCCCAGCCCTCCAGAGTGTGATTTGATACGTGCAGTTGAACACTATCTGATCACTGCTAACATTTTTTTTAAAAAGGACTCAGAGAACGACTGTCTGTGGGAGCTTGATAGAGTGGCTCTCAGACCTCAATCCATCTCCAGTCGGTCCTCACCACCTTGATCCCGCCGGATCATTCACGTCTGTTTTAAAGCCAGGAAATGCTTGCTGTGGAGAGCAACTCGCTGGGATCGAAGGCCGAGGGCAACGCTCATGGCCCTCATACGGTGCTGAGAGAAAGGGCCCTCGATTCTCAGCTGTCCTGCACCTTGTGCTGTCATTCACACTAGTGTAAAGTGGGTGTGAAATGCTCCTGTACCCCCCAACCATTCAGGGTGACTCTCCGTCCCCCACCAGTGGTGGCCGGGCCATGGATAGTGCTTGAGGAGCCTGCTGCAGCCTTGGCTAACTGAGTTGGGTATTTTAGCTCAGGCAGTTGAAGTTCAGATCTCCAGGTCCCAGATTCAACCCCTGCTGCTGACCCCCCCCCCCCCCCAGGGGCGCAGTGTTACGCTACCAAAAAATGCCATTTTACAACCACTTTGCACCGGCGTAAGTGATGGCACAAGGTGAAAGGTGGCAGAAAAATCAGGCTTCCCCTTGTGTTTTGAAAAAAAAAAATCACTCATTTTACATGCTTGATACCCTCCCTGTTAGCAGCGACACCTGTTAAACCTGCAGAGGGACCCTGAGAGGTAAAGAACTTGCACAGCCGGATTGAGAATGGAGCCTCCCCTATAAAGCCAATTAAGACTCAGCTGTTTTTCTAAGAGATGCTCTAGCTCAAACAGAAGCTATGGGCTTGATGCAGAAATGTCTAGGCGAGGTGCTTTGGCCTGTCTCATGCAGGGAGTCAGGTTAGATTACTGTACTGGACCCCGTTGGCCATAAACTCTATGAATAACACCTACCCAGCACTACCCAACCACCCAGTCTCCAAAGAGATGCCCCTAGCTCAGCACTAACCAAGCTTTGTAAGTTAAAGCTTGCCACTTATTTCCCCCAAATCCCAGAGGAAAGGGTTGAAGTGCATGACTGGTTCAGCAGAAAGGCCCCTAACCTACCTGTATGAACACAAGATGGTGCGGTCTAGTGGCAAGACTAGGTGAGTGGCAGTCACGACTCCTGGGTTCCCTTCCCTTCTCTCATGTCGCCTTGCGACCATGGTCACATCACTTAGCCCAACATTTTTGACAGTGGCCACTGATTTTAGCTGCCCCTGTTTTTGGGCGCCTGACTTGAATCCCTCCGGGTCTGCTTTTCAGGGAGTGTTGAGCATCGGCCGCTCCGCTGGAAGTCCATGGGAACTGCTTTGACAGCTCTCCACAGCCGCAGCGCTTGTTCTCCTGACCCGTGCTGGTCGGTGAACGGTTGTGGGTTCATCCCTCACCACCACGGCTCTGATTGGTGTAGGGCTGCACCAGCACCACTCCCAGCCTCCTTGGACACCAAAAGAGGAGAGTCACCCAGTACCTGTTTTGGGTCAAGGATGCTGCTGCTTCAGGGACACCGGCAGAGCTAAACCAACCTCTTCAACAGCAGCAGCACGATTGCAATTCTAGTCACCAGCATCCTGCTGCTGGTTCCTTGGTAAAACACTAACACGCAGGAGTGATTTATGGGAAGAAAAGGCCAATGTTTGTAACTGAGTCCTACTTTCATGCTCCTGGTCAATTTCTTCCTCCAGCTGCCACTACCCGCGTAATTAAAAGAGTTATATGGATGGGGGTAGGGAGGAGAGAAAAATAGGGGCAGTCAGGGGAAAAACAACAAATTGGAGGCTTGGAAATTTGTTGCCTCCACAGCTTGGTTTGTCATCGGGAGCTCAGGGCAATGAGAACAAATCAAGATAAAAGTGGGGAGAGAGAGAGAGAAAAAAAAAAAGCACACCAAGGTAGCACTGAGGGTCTAATTTATACACACAAAGGGGAGGCAATTCTGAGCTCAGGCAGAAATTGAGTCCTTAATGTACCCAGCTGTGCCTGCAAATTGCCATGAGTGCTGGAAACAGAATGGCCGGTAGCAGATGCGTACCAATTTCCAGACACAAGAGCATTCGTGAAGGTCAGGCTGCGGGTCTTAAACTTGAATCTCCTTGCTGTCAGGGTCCTACCCAAGATCATTCGGGCCAAATTCTCAGTTCCTGGTGGGCAGCTCCGGGTGGCTTCAGTGGAGTGGCTGTGCAGATTGGGGCTCAGTCCTGCAAGAGCCAGCGTGTTCTCACCATGCTCCAGGAAAGATCTTAAGCACATATTCAACTTAAAGCACGTGGGGGCCTGAGTCACCGTTGTCTGCACCTTGTGCAGCCGTTCACACCCGGTAAAGAGGATACAAAATGCTATTCAATCCTAGTGGTCTAATCACGCGCCCGGCTTTGCACTAGCGGGCAAGGCTGTACGCAGTGCAGGGGGCTGGAGAATCTGTCCCGTTGTCGTCAATGGAAATACTCATCGGCTTAGAGTTAAGCATGTGTTGTATTGGGAACAGAATGCGCGGCCGGTCAGGATCAAGTCCTTAGTGTCTGCCTCCGTTCCCAGAGAAGTCAATAGCACCCCCCGCATTCATTTCAATAGTGGAGGACCAGGCACCTACGGTGGTGTAATCCTCCCATCCTTCTTTTGATATGATGTATCTGACTTTTGGAATGTAAAGATTTAGACTCTTGGGATGGGTGGTGTACTTCTTAAAGCTCAAGCTCCTGGATTCACGGGATTAGCTGAGAATCTCAGTTGTCATGGGGAAAAAAGGGGAAGTTTCTACCCCGCCGGGGTTCAGATAAAGGCTGAAAAATTGACCAAAATGCATCCTAAAGACTCAAAAGCAAGGCAAATCAAAAGCATCCAAAATGTATTGTTTGTATAAAATTTCGTGAGTTTTAAGCCAATCTCATGATTTTTTGGGGAGTTGGGATTGACAAGATGGTCGCCCTATAATGAACTTTCAAGTACTAAATCAGTACCATATGTTTTGTAGGTGAACCGTCACAGCGCATGCAAGTGTGTGTGTAGGGCTGTTACACATGGTGTAGGTTAGCCTCGTTCCATTGACTTCAAGAGTTTGCGATGACTGCATTACTCGTGAGTCCACAACCATGAACGGGTTAGTCTCATGTCTGCCCATCCTCCTACACTCCCCTCTAACACTGCCCCCATGACTAGCCTCTCCTGTAGGGATGACTTTTGTTCTTTGTTTGTTCTTCCTTCATCTGAAATAAAATCGATTCAAACTGAAAGCGTATGGTTAGTCCTTGGGTATGGAAAAGCAGAGCAAACACCCATAGCTGTACTACAATTGACATTCTCTGAAAGCCGGTGCTGAAGAAGGGAACATTTAAGCAGTAGCGGATTATGCTGAAGTGAGGGGTGGGGCGAAGCTGCATTGATTTAGATGAGTCATTTTAGCCCTGGGTTGGAGGTACGAGGTTGCTTGGGTTTTGGTGAAAGACAGCCCCAAGATGAGCTAGACTTTCCCACGCTGTGGTGTTTGGATCTGGGGTTATGGTTCAGGCTACTGTAGCCTCAGGGGCTCGGTGGCAATGTTTGGATCGAGGTTTGAGGTGGGCTACACTAGAGGGGGGGGGTCGATCTATGATACGCAACTTCAGCTACGTTATTCACGTAGCTGAAGTTGGCGTATCGTAGATCGACTTACCTGGCCGTGAGGACGGCGGCGAGTCGATCGCTGCCGCTCCCCCGTCGACTCCGCTTCTGCCTTTCACAGAGGTGGATTTCCGGAGTTGACGAGGAGCGCGTTCGGGGATCGATTAATCGCGTCTAAACGGAGACGTGATAAACGATCCCCGATAGATCGATTGCTGCCCTCCGATCTGGCGGGTAGTGAAGACAAGCCCTCAAAGTGCCCTGTGAGCCCGTGTGTGTTTTCTGGAGTGCTGACTTGGGCATCACCTCTAGTTCAGATAGGAGGAGCTTAAAGGAAATAAGGGTGAAGTTCAGTTTTCTGCAGCAAGCCAGCCATAGATCTAGGCACCACTTGGGTCTTTTTCTGGGTGAATTTCACCCCTCACAGAGAAAGGATGGAGCCGTGTCTCTTTGGAAATCCCCTTTCAGCCTGTGGTAGGGCTTCTGTCCTCAGCAATGAAGGAAGAGCTTTCAGAGGCCAGTGACAAAGCTGGTGGGTGCGTGTTTGGGCGCTGTGTGATTGTGTATGCACAGTTGCAATGAGACCGAGTTAACGCAATGCACCAATGAACCTGCGTGTCTCTCAAGGGCTGAGGCCGAGGCGGCCAGAAGCAAATGGCTGCGCAGCTTTGAACTGACAAGACGAGACCATTTAAATCCAAAGCAAAGGTTAACGATATCTGGACAGTGCTGGAGGGTTCGCAGTTTCTCCTCCCCGCAGGGCAGGAGAAGGAAATTTCACTAGACTGACAGTCCCGAGGGCCGGAGCCGGCAGGGATGGTGCTGGGTTAGTGCATAAAAATACACTGGGGACAGTGATCGTATTTCAAATGATGAATAAAAAGGTTACATGCTCATGACAGATGTTGATTTGTATCTTTTTTTTTTTTTAATAGAAAGTAATTGTGTTGGCTCGGCAGGGTAAAGGGCAGCCGTTTTAAAGGGACAGGCACATCTGTCAAAGGGGACAGTTTAGGTTTGCTTCATTTATTTACATTCAGGCTGCTTTGCACTGCTGTGGACGTGCAAAGGGGTGTGAGTTACACTCACACTCACTTTAAGGCTCCTTCTCCCTGTCAGAGTGGCGTAAAGCAGCCCCGCGTATAACTGAGAACTGCGTGTCTGATTCTCAGCACCCCCATTCCTGAGCTAAAGGCAAGTACAGAGTGGCAGCTTAAACCACCTTTCCATTCCCTGTATTCTGGGGCCATGCTGAAGGCCTGTCAATTCCTGCTGTAAATCAGGGCAGCCTGGGGGCTGCTCTAGCTTATGTTCTGCTTCCCATAGCCCCTTCTGGAAGCTGGGAAGCAGAGAATAGCCGTACTGGTATCAGAATCTGGTCCTTAGACTCACACCCATAGAATATACATCTACGGCACACAGGTGGACTCCGAGTTCGACCTATTGGGGCTACCACAGTATCAGAGAGGTTAAGATGGTAACTCTGATGCCAAAGAGCCGGAAGTGAGTAGCGCAACCCAGACAGCAACACCCTCCTGTGAGTAAGAAGGGGTGGGGGCGTTAAAGTAGGCGGTCTGCTATTTGTCACACCTTTTCCCGATGTCTTGGATTGTCAGTGACACCCACTGAGACTTTCTTACTCATTGGTCAGGGGGTGGGAGTCTGAGTGCAAATGTAACATCCCCCTCCCAGCTCAACATTTTGCCCCACCCCATCGGACGGTAATTAAACATAAAACAATAACCCAGTAGCCATTCCAGTCCCTGTGCCCCATTTGCAACGCTACGAGCTCTTCCCTCTGGCTCTGCAGCAGTCACTGGCCGACATCCTTTCGACCCTTAGCCTGTAGCCATACTGCATACAGAACCCAGTAGCGCCAGTCGCTGGAGTTCTATGGTCTCTCTGGATGGCTGCCAGGTCAAGCCCATTATTCCCAAGGACAGAGCAGACCAAAAATTTTCCACCAGAAAGTTCCCCCCTCTCCCCTCAGAATATATAATTTTGTTAAAAATCAATTGTTGTCTGAAAATGTAGGTGTGGATGAGATTTAGGCCAGAAGAGACCATTGGATTATAAGCCATATAATTTCATTGAAATAAGAAAGATTTTGCTGAGGTGGGATTTGAATTTACAGACAGAGCACAACCGATTAGCAGGCCCAGCCCTTAACCATTCAGCCACCTCCTCTCACTTATGTGATATTTCTGACACAACCAGGAGAATCACAACAAAACATTTCATTTTGAATCAGCCAAGGTGGGCTTGGCTCTGTGTAACCCTGCCTCAGCATGGGGGGAAGGGATGGGCTAGGTAGCCTCTTGAGGGTCCTTCCAGCCCTACAGTTTTACGAGTCTATGTTGAAATGTTTTGTTTCAATCAACAATGTCACCACTTTTCCGTTGGGCACTTCCAAATTGGAACTTTAAAACAGGTTTAAACACAAAGAAAAGGAAGTATTTTTTCCACACAATGCACAGTCAACCTGTGGAACTCCTTGCCAGAGGATGCTGTGAAGGCCAAGACTATAACAGGTTCAAAAAAGAAGTAGATAGCCATTGAAGGACCTATCCTGCATGAGCTTATTAGCCAGGATGGACAGGGATGGTGTCCCTAGCCTCTGTTTGCCGGAAGCTGGGAATGGGCGACAGAATGCATCACTTGAGGATTCCCTGTTCTGTTCATTCCCTCCGGGGCACCTGGCATTGGCCTCTGTCGGAAGACAGGATACTGGGCTAGATGAACCTTTGGTCTGACCCACTATGGCTGTTCTTAAACTCTTGCCAATTATCTTAGTTTGTGAAAATTTTCACTAGTTCAACGCCTTGTTCCAACACAGAAGGGAAAGTGATTGCAAAATGGTGCAATTTCCTCCAAAAGGAAAATCCTATTTATCAAACAGCTCCACTTAAGGGTTCTGCTGCAGGCTACCTGGATGTGCAGGTCCTGGCATCTGTACGGTGGCTTCCTGTATGCATTTCTTTGTAGCAGCATGGGTTAAACTGACTCATATCAATACAAGGACACAGCAGCTGGAGGTTAGCAACAAACTCCTCCTTTATTAAGTTGCTTGTCTCTGCATAAAAGCTGAAGGTGGCTGCTGTGGTCCTATCATTTTAAGTAGATGGTTAAATTGGGCCTCATCGGATGCAGAGCAGCACAGAATATCAATTCACATGTGTTTGTTTTCATAGATTTCACAGATTTTAAGTTCAGAATGGACCATTCTGATCTAGTCTGACCAGAGAACTGCCCCCTTAACTCAAGCATCTAGTTTAACAACCTCTGGCTGATCTAGAGCAGATTGCTTGGAAAGATAGCTAGTCTGAGTAAAGCCTCCTTCACTTGGTAATCTGTCCCAAGGGTTAATTACCTTCACTGTTAAATCTTTGTGCCTATTTCCAGTTCGACCTCTGCTGCTTTCAACTTCCAGCCATCAGATCTTGTTCCCCGAGGACTTTTTTTGTGTGGTAAATGTGGCATAAAGAGGTGTAGTTGTTGTTTTGGGGGGGGGGGGGGGTTAAGACCCCCTGGGCTTCTCAGGGGTCTTTCCCTCATCCAGGGACTGAAATCCCTTGGAAAAAATGTAGCCACCCCCACCGCACATGATTTTGGCTCCTGTGAATTGCTAAGTCCCTCCCACCCTCACAACAGAGAAGTACGGACAAACACCAAGATACTGTGGAATAGTATTCACCTCCCTAATGCTGCAAAGTACATCATTGCCAGGGATGGAAACAAGTGGTGTGACTCCCCCCTCTTTTACACCAGTGTGACTCCATTGGAATTGCTCCTGATTTACACTGGAGTTAAAGAGAGGGAATATGAGGCCCGTGGACTTTGTTTCAGGGAAGGGAGAAGAGAAATCAGTGTTTGCAAAGTACTTTGCTATTTCTAAGCTCCTGTGAGAGTATTTGCCATGGGGGAAATGAGTTGAGAATAGTGAAGGGGGTTCTCCTAGGGGCAATGGGAAATGCCGTGGGTCTGGTGCAAGGTAATGAGCCACTCACCTTGAATAATTTGTCCTTCGTTTGGGCTCGGACTTCGTTTGGAGGACTCACGGTACCCCTGTGGGCACTTTGGCTCAATCGATACAATCTGCTGCAAGGAAAAAAAAAGAGTTTCCAAAACTCTCTTTACAATGCCCGAGCTACAAGAACAGCTTACAAAAGCAAGGACACACAGCGGACAGCCGGACTCCTTGCACCAACAGAGTTGCTCCTTTGTAGCCTACCGGCGTGGCACATACGCTTGTGCGCGCTGAAAAGCGCTCATGTAGAGAGCGGCACAGAGCAAGCCATTTGCAGTGCACGCAACAGCGCGTTTTAGGGGTTCTACAAAACCCAAGAGCTTTACCAAATGTTCTTGAGCACCATCTACTGGCCCCTTGACTAATTATTTACATCTATACAGCTTTAGAGCATGCCTGTAACAGGTGCAGGTGACTGATATTAACCACTCGGGGCTGGGCCCCAAGTGAGTGCAGTTGATTAGATACTGTTCTAGCTGAAGGCAATTTCCCTTAGCTCTGGTGACAGGGACCTGTGTATATTTAGAACCAAGTGATGAAGCTTCTAGTCCTAGTTCCCTAAGAGTGCGTGTATGATTATGCAGTCGTTATGCCCTTTTTCTGCAACAGATACACTTGTAGGGTAAGCTCTGGGGTTGAGCCTTGACCAAGGGGTATGACCGCAGTCTCCAGGGAGGTGCTTAAGTGAGGAGTGGCGCACCGGGGGAATGGAACAGGGGTGAAAGCTCACGCCTAAGGAGGGCGGAAGTGGTTTCAGTTGATGTTTTGATTTGGGGGGTGAGATTTTGGGGGAGCCCTGTGAGACCCAGACCTGCTGCTGCCTGATTGCGTACTTCCAGTTCCAAATGAGGTGTGTGATTGACTGGTCAGTTCGTAACGCTGGTGTTCGTAACTCTGAGGTTTTACTGTATATATTAAAAAAAAAAAAAAAAAAAGTGTCCACAGGCGAAGACAGAAGCGTCACAAGAAAACACAGGTCAGCGTGATCGGCTGCAGCCTCAGAACCCCGGCTGCCTAACAGTTGCCAAGCATCGTGGATTAACTGTACCTCCCCCCTCCCTCCTCTCCATCCACTTCTGTTCCTCCCTGGGCTCAGTTAGGCGAGACCCCCCATGAACCCTGATAAGAGTAGGGGTTTGGGAAATTCCATAGGAAGATGAGTCAGCTGCTTTGAAACTTGGTGTCCACTCCCTGCTGCCAAATGGGCTGGGGCCTTGCTCATTTCCTTCCTGATTCTTTTGCTTTGGAATAACACTTTATACACAATATGCCAGAGGGCAGATTCCACCTGACTGAGCAAGATCTGGGCCAATCAGGCTTTGTGCAGGGGACCCAGTTAGAATTGGGAGGGATGGGATTCACCCCTCCCACCCCAATCACATGGGCCACCCTCTGGGGCAGCAGTTAATTCTCAGACACATCCTGACCCTCTTTCCTGTCAAGTAGTACCGTTGCCCCACTAATAAATCTATTGAGTCTAATGGAATAAGCTGCTGTCCATGTGAGTGTTCATAGCGTTTAAGGCCAGGAGGGACCATTAGATCTAGCCTGACCTCCTGTATATCACAGGCCATCAAATTTCACCAGATACCCCTCTTTTGAGCTGGATAACTTGCATTTGACTAAAACCTGGGTAGGGGAATGTAGCCATTTAAGATCCTTGGATGAAAGTACTAGGGGGTGAATTTACTCCATGGCACAATACCTTATACCCCATGCTTAATTTGTAATGAAAGAGGTGCCAGGGCTCCAGAATTCCCCCGCCCCCCACACCACACTTTCATAATTGACGTGGCAAGCCCAGAGGTGGCAGGGCTACGAACGGCCAAGAATAGAGGTGCCGGGACTCAGCCCTGCCCTGGCACAAATTAAGCACTGCTTACCTCTGATGATCTCAGAATTAACAGGGATGAGAATGCCAAAGGAATCTAAGGGAATTTGGTGCCCAGCTCCGACTTTCAATGGAAACTGGATGCCTCAGTCCCTTGTGCCATTTTGGACATCCCAGTCTAAATTCATACAGTTGCACCGCTCACCACTGGAGTTGCTATTTCTCCCCCATTTTACAGATGGGGAAACTGAGGCACCGAACCATTAAGTGATTTGTCCAAGGCAGGGGAGTGGGTATATCACAGCAAGTTGGTAGCAGGGCTGGGAAAGGAAGCCAGGAGCCCTGAATATTTCCTGGAGCACATGTGGGGTAACATGAAAGGACTCCAAGCTAGTAAAACTAAATTGGCTCTTTATCGAGAGAACTATTTACAGAGATGCTTCAACTGCAGCCATGTGCATGCACAGTGCCTTCGGGGTGCCTCCTCTAAACACTTCCCTTCTGCAACTTGTGCCCCTCCCTCCAAGTTCCAGGCAGATTGCTACCCTGAATCTCAGTCTTCTGATTTGACCAGAAGAGCTCATTCCCTCTTTCATCTTGAGTGGACCTCCAGTGAAAACACAGCAAAAAAATCTGCAGCTAGAATTATCCCCCAGAATGTAACTATCAGCAACATTATATGGTGAAGCAAAAGCATCCAAGTGGTGAATAGACATGTGAAGCACTGAGCAAGGAAGCGCATGCACCACCATTGACAATTGCCACTTATTAGCCTCATCCTCCTGTCTAATAAACAGTCTATATGGTCAGAGAGTTGACTCACCGCTAGCGGCTACATGTGGTGTAGCTGGCTCTCCTCACCGAGCACCCCAGCCAAGAGCCACTCTAGCCCTGCGCATGGTCTGCTTCTTCTTACGGCTTAGCCCTGGGCCAGGTCGCTTATAGCTCCCCCCCAACTTTTGGGGTAACAGAGTGCCAGCAACGGTAGTCCAGTGTCCTTACATCAGGTCTTCAGCCCCTGACCCTGGGCCCCATAGTCCTTATATCCTCTTGTCTCCGGACTTTCTGGAGTCTGTGCCTCCTTATATCATGACGGCTTCACACCACCTTCCCCAGTGGTGGAGAGGGGAACCCAGGGGAACCTTGGAGGGCCGGCTCCAGGCACCAGCCGAGAAAGCATTTGCCTGGGGCGGCATCTTGTAAGGGGCGGCAGTCCGGGGATTCTTGGGACGGCGGGTTTTTTTATTTTTCTTTGCACTTCGGCAGGTTGTTATCGTCGGCCATTTTGGTTTTGCTTTGGCAGTTTGGCTAGGTTTTTTTTTTGCTTCGGCAGTTCTGCTTGGGGTGGCCAAAAAGCTGGAGCCGGCCCTGACTCCCTCGCCTCTAGATTCCAGCCCTGTAGCAAGTTGGCCGGGCCTGTCTAGTCAGGCCACCCCCTGCTGCCTCCCTAGGCTTCTTCCTACCTCAGCCTAGCCACAGATTGCTCAGCCCCTTCCTAAACCCGCTGTGCGCCACTAATCTCCTCAGCCCACACCCTTCCCAGCCTGCTGGAGGCTCACCCTTCGCTCAGGGCTGGGTCTCACAGGGCTCCCCCTAGAGTCCCACCCCCACAAAATCCCAAACAAAAACCTCAACTGAAACCACTTCCGCCCTCCTTAGGCGTGAGCTTTCACCCCTGTTCCATCCCCCCACGCGCCACTCCTCACAAGAGCACCTCCCTGGAGACTGCGGTCGTACCCTTTGATCAAGGCTCACCCCCAGCGCTTACCCTACCCGGAAGCTTCTCCCTGCCTCTCTTCCTCTCACTGTTAACAAGAGAAGAACTTCAGAACTCCTCCCCTGTCTCCCTACAACCTGCTCCTATTCTGGGCTCCCTAGTATGCACCCAACTCCTTCCCCAGCCGGGCCTCCCCGCCCCCTTTAATTGGGCTGGGCCCAGTCTCCAGGAGCACTAATTAAACTCTCCAGCACCCTTACCCTTTCAGAGCCAGTGAGGTTTATACACCCCCCTCACAAATATCTATCTCTATATAGGGATATGTAGGCATACAGAAACATAAAGAAAATGTTATAGCCGCGGTAAGACACGCCTCAGTTTGAATGTAATTACAGGGCATTAATTTGCACTTCTCTGCTTTGGTGGCATGAGATGAGATGCCTAACGCCACGTGAAGTGTCAATTAATACAGGATCATTCACACTTTTGTCTTGATGTATTATTTACAAGCCTTGAACGAAAAGGATCGGTTGCTCATAGAAATAGACCACCTGACAAGAGAGCTGGCACGAATGCAAGGCCATTGCCAAAATGGGTGGCCTGAGAGGGGGGTGCGCAAGATTATATGCCCCTCCCAGGCTGGCTAGCGCTTTATAGCTAGTTGATTCAGCCTTGCCTGTGACCAGACAGCTATCCCTCAGCTGAGTATGGTGGTGATCTCATTACAATGATGGACCCCAGCTGCGAGAGGGATCTGGGAGGGTGACTGACAGAGCTGTGAACTCCAGGGAGGTGATGTGGAACGGAGGAGCTGTCTGCCTGTGATCCACCCAGAAGGAGCAGGCCGATCCCTGACAAAAGCTGCCTGAGTAGTCTGAGGAGAGGATGCAGTGGAGGGGGGGGAACCTGCTGGGAGGAAGCAGTTATAGGAGAAGCTCTTCAGGGCCTGGGAATGGTGGCCAAGAAGCAGGGGACTTCAGTGTAGCCCAAAAGGGGCAGAAGAATGATTAGTTTAGTCATTTGGACTTACAATGGGGCCTTCTGTTACCCCAGAAAGGGGCTGCACTTTTAAGACAACCAGCCCATGGAAAACTTTGGACAGAGATAGGCCACTGGGTGGGCAAGAAAGTTGCCACCAGGGGGGTGCAAGGGATGATGTCCCCGGCAATGCCCTGACCTGATACCAGGGGGCACTATGACAGTAAGAGAGACTGCTTCCAGGGCCACAAAGGCGGGATCAAGTCACCCTTGTCTAGGGTGACCAGATGTCCCGATTTTATAGGGACAGTCCCGATTTTTGAGTCTTTTCCTTATATAGGCTCCTATTACCCCCCGCCCCCTGTCACCAATTTTTCACACTTGCTGTCTGGTCACACTACCCTTGTCCCCAACCCTTAGGACGCTGCATCAAACTCAGCCCCCGCGCAGAGAAGAGCGGGGGTTACGCTGTGACCGGTTTTCATGCTGAGCTTTGCAGACTGGATTAAATGCAGTTTTGCTGTGTAGGTAGCGACTCCCCCCTGCGTTCAGTTGGCAGACAGGAGCAGGAGACAGGTTTAAATCACATCTGAGGAAAGAGCAAAGCATCCATCAAATAAGACACGAAGATGTTGTTTACTATTGTTCTCCAGTTACAGGTACTTTCTAGTCATGTCAGCCCTCCTCGAGCCTTTTCCCTAGAGATGGTTGCCAGTGTTGTCTCTTAGCCTTAATTAAAGGTGTGCACACAGCGCTTTGCGGTTTCTTGAGCTACCCCCGACCACTCTCAGCTGGGACCAGAGCAAAACGCCTGTGCTTTGAAAGGACCGCCACAAAGGGTTTTTCGGCAACTTTGAAATCTGCAAGGCATCGTCACCTAGAATAACTAATGTCGAAATGTTTGCTGATAAACAGTGCAGAGTTGAAGTTTTCCCTGCTTCTTGGTGCATTGTGGACCTGGAGCACAGAGAAGGTGGGAGCTTTGTGTCCCTATTAGTGAGACTTGCAGCAGCTAAGGACACCACTTAGAAGGCATAGGTTCTGTTTTCCTTCTGTGTCCTCTCTGGCGGGGGAAAGCAAAGGGTGGTTGTTATGTTTTGTCCATAATAATAATAATCCTCAGCACTCATGTAAATTGCTTTTTATCCTGAGATCTCAAAGCACTTTGCAAAGGTGGGCAAATATGCTGCATTATCCCAGCTTTGGGGATGGAGAAACTGAGGCATAGATTTCAGAGGGGTAGCCGTGTTAGTCTGTATCAGCAATCTCCTCCTTGCACACGGCCACAGTCTGGCCTGAGAATTGTAAGCCCACAAAAATTAACCAAGGTTGCACAGCTGGGCCTGGAGCCTGTTTCATGTGCTCGCACAGGGACCATCTCTGGCACCAGGAGCAGGGGGAGAACATCCCCTGCTTTGTTTTGCCGGATGTAGAATAAGGGAGCATTTGGCCAGGAGCAGATCTGGCCGGGGGTAGGATCCTACTGTCTGAGACTAGGATTGCGCAATGTATTTGCCCTGCTGTATCCTGTTCTTCCCACGAATGCAGCCTCCTTTCCCATCCCTGAGGACAGAATGTGGTCAGCCATATTCTCGGTTCCTGGGTGTAAACAGTGTGAAAAATGGAGCCCATGCACAGTGCAGGCTTTACAGAGGTGTTTTGCTTTAGGCAGGGGTATTGCTGACAGAAGCCCCCTGAGCAGCATCAGTAGTGAACAGCTCCGAGTGACCCTCCTCGCGGGGGGTGGTAAATGCCAGGCCAGGAGGATCTGCCATTTTAATAACAGCTCTGTCACCAAAGAGCTTCTCTGGATAATGTTGCGTGTTTCGCTTCAGGGAGGAAAAAAATCACTTATCGTTAAAATCTATCTATCTATAAAGGAAAGCTGGATGCAGCTTTCAAGGGGAAACAGAATCGCAGCGACGAACAAACATCTCCTGCAGCATCCGGGCTCTCTCCTCCCCAGGAACAAAAGGTCATTTCATTTCTTTTTAAAAAGCAAAAAGGTAAACGGCAGCAAATGCAACGGGCTGTAATTGCATGGTTTAGTGACGCGCTGATTCCACAGTGCAAGAGAAGTAAAAGGAAGGGGTGGGGTGGGAGGTTCTGAAACCAAAGGGGGAAAAGAAACGTTTATTAAATGCAGAAATCATATCCCACGTTGGTACATCAGATCATGTTGGCTGAGGTTTTTCAAAGCTGCCTAGGATGGGTCAACACCTTCCTGAACAAAAGCCAGGGGGCTGCAATCAGTCTGCCCCTCCCAGGCTGCTTCACTGCCAAGTGTTCAAATATAAGGCGCCAGGTCCCCCCCAGATCATGAGATTGTCTTAAAATCATGAGATTTTAAAAGAATAATAAATCTGGGTGTATTTTACTTTGCCTTCCGGTCTCTGAGCCTTTAGGATGGACTCTTGGGGAAGGAATTGGTTAGATTAACCAAAATACTAACACATCAACAATGTAACCCTTTCCCCACCTCC
Source organism: Macrochelys suwanniensis (assembly GCA_033296515.1). Taxonomy (NCBI): domain Eukaryota; kingdom Metazoa; phylum Chordata; order Testudines; family Chelydridae; genus Macrochelys; species Macrochelys suwanniensis. Next base: position 8,701,238 of record CM065799.1, read on the forward strand.
CAGGGTCCTTCCTGGCAGCGTCCCAAGCAGCCGAAATGCCGAGGAGGAGTCCGGAGATGGGTGTGTAGCAGCGCTGCAAATGTTGGCCAGCTTAAAGAGAAGGAAAGGGGCCCTCTTACGGTGTTTTCACCCCTGACTAGGGCAGGCCCCTCTCCTGGCTCCTTGCTCCGGAGTCCAGTGGAGGTCTCAGCTGGCTCCAGGTAGCTGGCACCAGGTTGGATCTCTGCCACTGTGGATGCGGCTCTCTGCAGGGTGGGAACTGCCTGACCCCATGCACTAGAGCCCACAGAAGGGCAAAGTCTTGGCCGCTAAGCAGAGACGCCCTGAGCTGTTCTGCTTCTTTCTTAGCTCCAAAGGCAAAACCTGCAAAGCGAAACCAAGGGTTTGTCTAGACTTGAAATGCTGCTGTGCTGTAACTGCACTGCTTGACTGCTTCAGTGTAGACTCACTCCAGTGATGGGAAGGGTTCTCCCATCTACATACTTCATCCATCTCCCTGCAAGGCGGTAGCTAGGTCAATGGAAGAATTGACCTAGTGCTGTCTACATGGGGGGTTAGGTTGGCTTAACTATATCGCTCAGCGGTGTGGATTCTTCACACCCCCGTGCGACGTAGCCGGGTCAGTCTAACTTTCGAGTGTAGACCTGGGCTAAAACAAATCCCTTTGTCTCTGCATCAGGCTGTCCCCTTCCCTTAAGGCACTGGCTCTCAGCCTTTCCAGACGACTGTGCCCCTTTCAGGAGTCTGATTTGTCTTGCGTACCTCCAAGTTTCACCTCCCTTAAAATCTACAGTCCTTTCTTACAAAATCAGTTCTAAAAATACAAACGCGTCACAGCACGCTAGTGCTGAAAAATGGCCAACTTTCTCGTTTTTGCCATATAATTATAAAATAAATCAATGGGAACATAAATATCGTACTTATTTTCAGTATAAAGAAGTCATTGTCTGTATGACATTTTAGCTTGGACTGACTTTACTGGTGCCTTTTATGTGGCCTGTTGTACAACTAGGCAAATAGCTAGATGAGTTGATGTACCCTCTGGAAGACCTCTGCATACCCCAGGGGTACACGTACCCCTGGTTGAGAACCAATGCCTTAAGGGACTGGGGTATGTCCACACAGCATTTTCGCGTGAGCCGCTCAACCAGCGCTAGCAGGGCTCCCGCGAACGCTCTAAAAACATCTGTGTAGGCAGCGCGTGTGAGCAGGACCTTGGGCTCCGAACCTGGAAGGGGAGCGGCCTTCGGAGCCCGAGCCGCAACCTCAAAGTACAGCACCGTCTATACAGCTGTGTGTAGTGCGTTTGCCCGAGCCCCGCTAGTTCGAGTCCGTCTGTTCAGGCTGGGAGACTCGCTCCAAAATGCCGTGTAGACGTTCCCCCTCGAGACTCAGCCCAGTTTTCCAGGAGCCGGCAAACTCCTGGGGGGGCGGGAGGTTACACTAATGTCTGTGGAGTTTCTAGAGGAAAATAGCTGTATGAGCTGGTGCTAAAGAAGTCACTCCTAACAAGGGCCTGATCCTACGAGATGCTGAGCACTCTCAAGTCCCCCTGGCTTCCCTGGGAGATCAGGGTGCTGAGCGCTTTGCAGGGTCAGGCCTGCTGTCATCCCCACATTCTGGTTCCACTGAAATCAAGGGGGCGTTTTGCTGCTGCATTCCAGGGCAGCAGGATTGGGGCCGTGATGCCGACCGCTGCGCCTCGCCGCAGTGATTCTAGTGGCACTATGCACCGCAACGAGCACCACTCCCTGTGCTAAATGGGTTATTTTTCATACTTCCTGATAGATTCTTTTCTTGCAGTCGCTCGATGGGGTGTAAGCCATCACCATAGTGACTCAGTCATGAAGGCATTTGTTCTCCCGGCAGCCCAATGAGGCAGGGAAGTACCATTAACCTCACTTTACACATGGGGAAACTCAGACGCAGAGGGATTAAGGCCTGGATCCTCAGAGGGATTTAGGTGCCTAACTCCCATTGCGATCAAGTGAGTTGCCCAAGGCTACCCAGGCAGAGCAGAGCCAGGAATTGAGGCCAGCTCTCCTGAATCCCAGCCTTAACCATCCTGCTTCTTCCATTCCGCTTTCAGGATTGGCCCTTCAATTTGGCCCTCACACCTGCTCCCCATGGAAGTCAACGGGAGATTTGCCATCAACCTCAGTGGAAGCTTGAATTCTCTCACGGAGAGTCCTCCACCCTGGCAAATGTTATTTTTGCTGATGGCCCGGAAGCAGGAGATTCACAGGGCAGGGGGAACAGTGCTTTACGGGGGACGCTATTCCAGGACCGGTAAGAAAAACCTTGAAGATGGCACGGGTCCTATTTATAGCAGCTTATTGGCACCTCCTTAATCGTCAAGTCTATCCCTGCTTTTGCCCACCCACGCTTGCTCCCCTCTGTTAGTCTTAGGGGGTTGATCATTTGGCTGTAGCATTTCAGCCTGAGCGGAAGTTTAGAGTCTGAAAAAGCTGTGAGAACAGGGCCCTCGGCCTTTGCTGTTTGAAGACGGGAAAAGATCTCAGCATAGTCCAAATATAAGAGATGCCAGTGCAAGCCTGTGCCTGGTGGATTTCTTCTGAAACAATCAGCTGGCAGATAAAAATACACACAAGCCTATAAAACGCGGCGTCTGCTGTTTTTAGGGGTTGGGAAAGGGGGGAAAAAAGGCAGAGAAAGAAGAATTCAATATTTCTATTTGTTCTTATCCAAATAAATTGAGATGTATTTGTGGAAGTGTCAGAGAAGCCCTCAGGAACGAAACTATAAAATAACACAGCTGCTTCATGAGTCTATGACAGACAGCATAGATTAATGTACCAGCGTTTTTATGGTCTGTTAACAACTGATATGGGTTTTAAATATATTATCTCCCATTGTATTGTCTGTCATTTTAAAAACTGCTCATGTCTATTGTGTTTGCTTTTAAGAGGTGCTTATGGAACAATCAGCCAGTCAGCCTCCTAATCTTTCTCTCTTTTTTTTTCATTCCATAGATATATCATCATATTTTTTTCCCCAGATAGGTTTTCCCCAGCACTTTCATGGGCAATTTACTCCAAAACCTATCGAAAACCCTCATGTTCCTTAATTCCGAGAGCTTTAAAATGCTTTTCTACCTTCACACTTGGTTATCTTTGAAATGTGAGGGAGCAGAGAGAGGTCGGGGAAGAGCCTCGGATCAGCTGGAGGAACTGGGAGTTGGGGTGGTAGGTGGGAGTGGACAGGGCAGGGTGGATGGGTGAGTGGAGCAACGGGAGACAAGTTGTTTTGTTGTTCTCCATTCTGACATGGTTGAGGCAGCACCCGCAGCTAACCCTGACTTTGATAGGAGTGGAAGGTGCTTTGCACCTGGCCGGATTGCACCATAAGCAGCAAGGAGGAGAGAAAAAGACAGAGAGGATGAATAGATCTGAGAACTCACCAGAAAGGCTGGCTGCGAATAGCCCAGTGTCACTGCTCCAGGAAGATTAGAGAGACAGGGATCACAGTGAGAGGATTGCTGTGACTTTAATTGTAACTGGCATTTTGCTACAAGTCTTTGTGTGTTTGCTAGTGGTTAAAAAGGAGCTGGGGAGCCAGGACTCTTGGGTTCTAACCCTGGCCCTAGGAAGGAGCATGGTCAATTAGTTAGAACAAGAGCAGGGCAGCTAGGACTCCTGGGTTCTATTTCTGGCTCTAGAAGCACATGTGGTCTAGCGGTTAGAACAGGACTCCTGGGTTCTATTCCGAGTGCTAGGAAGGAGTGTGGATTAGGAGTTACAAGAGCCAGCAGGACTCCTGGGTTCTATGCTTGCATATAGGAAGGAGTGAAGTCTAATGGTTAAAACAGGATGGGGGGGCTCCATATGTGTTTGGATGAAGTCAGGGATATTTTTGTTTGCAGTGTTCACCCAGTTCTAGAAAATATCAAATTACACTGTGAGATGTATCAGTATAAATCCAGAGTGACTCCACTGATGTAACTGTATTTACCCTGGGTTAGGGTGACCAGACATCCCTATATTAGGAGCTTTGTCTTATATTAGCAACTATACCCCTTCTCCTCCCCCCACCAAAAGTGCCCCAATTTTTCACACTTGTTCTCCAGTCACCCTACTCTGGGTCTGCATTGGTGTCACTGCGAGCAGAATTTTGTCCTGTGATTTCATGAGCTGGGAAGGGCGCTAAGCATTCTGGATGTAGCAGCTGTGATTCCTTCTGGGTACCAGCAGGTGTCACTGTGCCAGGGGCAGGGCTGCTGGACTGACTGGCCTGCAGAGCAGAGGTTGCCAGCCAGCCCGCGAAGGCTGTGCACCCTTCTGTCCCACTTCAGCGTTCACCGTAAGAGCCCAATCTAGCTCCCGTTGAAGCCAATGGGAGACTTTCTATTGGATGGGGGCCTATTGGATGGAGGGGAATAGAAGTGAATAGATATGCTGGGGTAGATGCATGGGGGGTGTGTGTGTGAATTGGGGTGTGTGTTGTGTTGGCTAGTAGGAGAGAGGGGTGTGTGTGTGTGCGATTTGGGGTGTGTGTTGTGCTGGCTAGTAGGAGAGAGGGGTGTGTGTGTGCGCGATTTGGGGTGTGTGTTGTGCTGGCTAGTAGGAGAGAGGGGTGTGTGTGTGTGCGATTTGGGGTGTGTGTTGTGCTGGCTAGTAGGAGAGAGGGGTGTGTATATTCTGCTCACTAGGGGCCTGATCCAAAGTTCACTGACATCAATGAGAATCTTTCACTGCGCTTTAAATGAAGCCCTAGGGGCTGAAACTCCCCAGGATGAGGCTGATATACCATGTAACGGCCCCTTTCCCCCTGACCCCCCGCAATATGGCGTAAGGGGGACTTGAGTATTGCAGAAGCCTTGTGCTGGCCGTGATGCACCAGGGTGGGTTTCATCCGAGGCAGTGGCAGAGAGCTGCCCGTGCGTCCCATGGGCTGCGTGGGGTATCCAGCAGGTGCAGAGAGCGTTCTGCACCTACCGTCAAAGGACCCAACACTGGAACAATGTGAGCCCGTGGCCTGGAAAAGAGGCCTCAGATGAGTCTGAGCTGGCGAATCCTTTGCCCAGTGAAAACGCTGTCAGAAATCCCAGCCCAGGGGCCTTGTCTGCTTCCTCCAGCTCCTTTTGGCTTCCTGCCTTGCTCCCTTTTCTGTCTGCAACGAAAGAGCTGAACGTCCCTGTGCCAGTGTGGGAACGGCCGCTACGCTTTGTAAGGGAGCTCCCCTTCCAGCCAGGCCGGCTGGCTCTCCCTGCTTCTCCACGCGGGGAATGACAGCAGCGTAGCTCAACACGAGCTGTTTTCTCTGCCCTCGCTCCCTCCTCCCCCCACAGCTCCCGGCCCATGTGTAGCTGCTACTCTCAGTGTCGAAGACAAAATGAGATCAATTACTTCAGAAGGCTTCTACACAGATGTAGTGGGGGGTGAAACATCTGGGCAATCTTGCAGGCATCTGGAGCTGCATTTCAAACGGAGCGCGGTGACATTAGCGGAAGAAAAACTGCCCAATGCCAGCTCCTGGGTTGTGCCATCTGCTGTCCCCCGCAAGCACCTCCCAGCTGACCTTGCTTGGTCCTGGATGTGGGGATCAGAACAAATCAGGAGGTGAGGGGGTTGTAAAGGTGGCCTCTCCATGAGGTTCCCCGGCCACCTGGGTGGAAGGGAGTCTTTTTTTGCAGAGGGGCCCAAGATATCTGGGGTGTGTTTTGGGTGGACGCTTTGGTCTTTCCTCCAAGGGAAGGCTTTGTCAGGTCATTTTGTTCCCGCGGTTCCTTTAGCATGTGGGGAGAATGGGAACCCTGGGATAGTGGACTTACATGAAAGCAAGTGGAGTTCAGTTTTACGGGCCGGGGAATCTCTTTGGAAGCAGGGATGGAGCCCAAATGGAGGTTGTGAGCCAGCCAATGAGATGTGATTACGCGCTTGGCTGACCTGAGGGAGGCTTGACGCCCTGATTCCAAACGCGCCTGGCCGCTGCTGAAGTTCAAACTTGCGTCCAAAGTTTGCAGCTCGTGTCCATGTTCATTTGTTGCCTTAGCCCCAGACGGACATGACCGTGGGCCAAACCCCAATGCCCTTACTTGGGGCTAGCTCCTATCAGGTTCAGACTGGGCCAGGACATCAGGATATTCCCCTCCCCCCCCCCCCGCCCTTAGGCAGGAAAGAGAACAGAGCCCCAGGCTGGATGATTATTTCTGACTAATTTCTGCAGGGGTGAGGCGGGGAAGATGTGGGTTCCCTTTCCCCTGCCCCATCCTGCCAGTTCCTAACACTCGGCCCACTGAGTCTCTGCCCATCCCTCAGCACGGGCTGTATGGAGAAGTCGCTGCAGGTGATGGTGCGGTGGAAGCAGCCGAGCTCCCATTTTTGCACGGGATCTCCCCGCCGTGCATGGATCTAGGGGGCGCGGCTTGACCCAATCACAGTAATATCAGCGGCAATTACCCTGGCGGATGCCACCCCCAGCTGCAGCCAACTCTTGCTTCAGACCATATTCATTCAGGGCTGCTTGATCCCAATATAACACTGTAGGGTGTGCGTCCCGTGGAGGGGCATCGCGCTTGTGGGGTAGTTGTAGCGCTCAGCCATTGGCCTGGGTCTTAACATTACAGCCATGGCGTGGCTATATCCCAGGACAACACCCACACCTTGCCTGTCTTCAATTAAAACACTTGCCAATTTGTTTGCAGTAGCCTTTATGCATTTGGCTGGATCTAACAGAGGCGTGCGTGTCTGTGGGGAGGCGGTAATGGATGTGTGTTTGCGTATATAATTTTCTCAAAAGGCTTGAATTGCTATATTCTAAATTACATTAGATTGCAAGAACAAAGATGCCCTTTTTGATGCTCCGGAGCCGTGCAGGAGATAATGAAAGGGAAAGGGAGCTTGATAAGGATGAAAGATAGCTTCCCCGGACAGATAAAGTGCTTCCCAGATGAAGAGATTTTACAATAAAAAGCCCCGCAAAAGTAAAACAAAGTAAACACGGAGAGATGTCACTCTAACAAGATGAAATTACGCTGTGAAGGGGAGACAAACCGGACAATAAAGAGAAGCTCTCAAGGTAAAGGGGCGAATGAGAGGAAGAATTTGGGATAAATAAAGACAGGAGGGTCGAGGTGCTGTAAATATCTACAAGGAAAAATCAGGAGTTGGGGGGTGGGGGTTATGGAGGTGTTGCAGCTGAGGGTACTTCAACACATGGAGCGGGACTCGCGGGAGGTGGAAAATGCAGCTCAGGTAGACGTATGCACACCAGCTCTGGCCGAGCTAGCATGCTCAGAATGGCTCGATCAGGGTTAGTGTGCTTGCAGCTCGAAGGGGCACTCTACTTGGAGATGCAGTGCGGTCCATTGCAGTCCAGTGGTCCAGCGTGGGACTCCAGAGACCTAGGTTCTGCCCCCCGCTCTGGTACATGAGTAAAACTCTGTTTCCCCTCCGGTCACGTATCTGTGTAGCTTGCAGCTGCATGGGGCAGGGACTGTCTCTGCCTATTTGTATGTACTGCACCTTGCACAATGGACCCCTCTTCTCGGTTGGAGTCTCTAGGGGCCATTATAATACAGCTGATCAATAAGATTTGAGGGCCAGATCCTTAGCAGGTGTCAATCAGTGCTAGGGTGCCCAGACAGCAAGTGTGAAAAATCGGGACAGGGGGTGGCGGGTAATAGGAGCCAATATAAGAAAAAGACCCCAAAATCGGGACTGTCCCTATAAAATCGGGACATCCGGTCACCCTAATCGGTGCAACTCCTTTGACGTCAAGGATGTGGCTACTGAGTCTCTGCTTTCCGCCGTGAGCATCAATCAGGGAGGAGCCCTGCGTGGCCTCCCGGACAGAAGGAAATCATCACTCGGGAAGAGCCAAGTGGGGTGTTGTGGAGAGTAACATCCGGTGGCAGGGGAATAGTGCCCGGATAGAAACAAACCATCCCATAGGGGACAGCTCTGCCTGGTGTGTCATGGAGAGGAACTGATGTAGCTTCAGGTAGCAGCTCTGCACAGCCGCTTGGATGGAGGCTGGGTCCTGCCCTGACCCATTCCATGATGTGATTCCTTAACCACTGAAAGGGTGGCATGCTCGTCTCTTCCCCTTCGGTGCCACCTGGTGATGGTGATGAAGGGAAGGAGGAAGGGGATGATAGAAGGGAAAGATGCTGTCATATGATGGACCGAGGATCATAGTTTCTCATGGACTTTAAGGCCAGAAGGGTCTATCATGGTCATAGAATCATAGGACTGGAAGAGACCTTGAGAGGTCATCTGGTCCAGTCCCCTGCACTCATGGCAGGACTAAGTATTATCTAGACCATTCCTGACAGGTGTTTGTCTAACCTGCTCTTAAAAATCTCCAATGATGGAGATTCCACAACCTCCCCAGGCAATTTATTCCAGTGCTTAACCACCCTGTCAGTTAGGAAGATTTTCCTAATGCCCAACCTAAACCTCCCTTGCTGCAATTTAAGCCCATTACTTCTTGTCCTATCCTCAGAGGTTAAGAAGAACAATTTTTCTCCCTCCTCCTTGTAACAATCTTTTATGTACTTGAAAACTGTTATGTCCTCTCTCAGTCTTTTCTTTTCCAGACTAAACAAACCCAATTTTTTCAATCTTCCCTCACAGGCCATGTTTTCTAGATCTTTAATCATTTTTGTAGCTCTTCTCTGGACTTTCTCCAATTTGTCCACATCTTTCCTGAAATGTGGCGCCCAGAACTGGACACAATACTCCAGCTGAGGCCTAATCAGAGCGGAGTAGAGTGGAAAAATTACTTCTCCTGTCTTGCTTACAACACAACCAGTATGTTATGGTAATTTTCACTCCATGCATCTGAAAAAGTGGGTTTTTTACCCACGAAAGCTTATGCCCAAATAAATCTGTTCGTCTGTAAGGTGCCACCAGACTCCTCATTGTTTTTGTGGATACAGACTAACACGGCTACCCCCTCTGATACTTGAAACCAGTATCTTATGACCATCAGCTATTCTGGGGTATATGAAAGGGCAGTGGATTCTGTGTACCTTTGGGGTTCCTCCTGCTGCCTGGCCCAGTATCTGAATTCCTTCCATGGAAAATCAATAACAGTAGCAAAGTCTCTGGTGGACTTCAGGGTGTCTCTGGCACTTCTCCCTTTTTGGGGTTGCAACTCTGCAATCAAATCACATTTTATTCTACTCCACCCACTGCTTCTAAATGTGGGTCGAAGAACTTAGAGGAGTGTAAATGTGTAGGGAGGAAAGTTGGACCCAGTAGTATTTTAAGAGGATTATTTAAATAGCAAGCACCCATCTCTAGCATGGTTTATCACACCCCATATGGCCGACCTTTTCTCTGCCTAACTTGGCCTTTTCCTGTGCATATGTTAGGTGTGTGTTAATCATACACATATGCATATGGGGTAAGAACACTTTGCACCGAAACTGAGCCTTCCGGCTAAGCATCTCAGACTGCCGCACAAGCATGAAGAACCAGATCTTGATTCCACTGAAATCAATAGTGTTACTTTGGAATCACTGGTGTAATTGACAGCAGGAGTGAGCCACTGTGGTGCATCTAGTTCACGCCTAGAATTTTTTCAAACTGGCATCCTGGGTTTTTTAATTGAAATCCAAATGTCTCAGCTTGTGGGGTCCTATAGTGATTGGGGTCCTAACTAGAGGTGGGTGGGAAGCAGTTTTCCAGTCTTGCAAGAGTTTTCCTGTCTTGAATCAGAATCAAACCTCGAAATTTTTCATGAAAAACATTTCAGATCAGGTCAATCGAAATATTTCATGAAAAACATTCCTTTTAGATAATTTCAAAATGTTTTATTGCTGTTTTGACTTCTTGTTGTTTTTTAACCTTTTCTTTTGTTGTAAAATCACTAAAATTTTGAAACACAAAGTCAAACTGAAAAATGAAACTTTTCATTTAGAAAATGTCTAAGTCCCATTTTGACAATTCAGAAACTTTTTTTTTCAAAATTGTTTCAAATCAAAACAGTCCAACCTGATCCATTTCCTCAAACCATTTCAATTTTGACAAATTGGAATTTTCCAGTGAAAAAATGTCTAGTTAGAAAACTTTGACCGGATCTAGGCCTGATGTCTGTAACTGATTAGCAAAGCGCCAAGCTCTGCCTGCTTTGAAAAGCCTGCGAAACTTGCCAGTGTACTGTCCTCTCTATTGCTGCCATGGCAACAGAGCTCAGGTTGACAACAAGGAGATGCACAAACACTGTTTAAAAAACAAAACCAAACAAGTCCCTCCCCCTACAAACTCTCCCCCACCCCCACCCCATCCCCTTTTTTCTGTCTCTTTGAGCCAAACTTTTAAGAAGCTGCATTTCATTTTGCATCTTTCATTTAGTAGGTGTAAATAACTGATGGCATAAGTGGCATCACTTAGCTAGCTAAGGGGGGAGGGATAGCTCAGTGGTTTGAGCATTGACCTGCTAAACCTAGCGTTGTGAGTTCAATCCTTGAGGGGGCCATTTAAGGATCTGGGGCAAAAATTGGGGATTGGTCCTACTTTGAGCAGGGAGTTGGACTAGATGACCTTCCAACCCTAATATTCTATGATTCTAAGCCTGCATGTTAGGTGGGGGTGTCTCTATACAATTTGCTTCTTGTCCATGTGCTGTACCTTTAAATTGCTGTGTCTGGCAGCCATTTTCTTCTGCGAGTGGCTGCAGCTTGTTGCAGAAGAGATGCACTCTGTGTTCTCTTTTTTAAAATGAGTTAAGAGACAAGAGGCTCCTTGGGCGAAGGGGGGAGGACTGCAAGCATGGCACAGAGGCAGAACTCCTCCCTTCTATGCGTACCGCTTCCCTCTGCATCACCAGGCTGCCTGTAGTGTGTAAAGTACTCTGCGATCCGTCAGAGGGAAGGCGCTTCATCCATGGAAAATAGTTATACTGACCTTTCTGTGTGGGTGAAATGCAGTTACTGGCACATACAGGTATATGCATGTGCACGTATTGGGGGGATGCATTTTCAGGGGTGCCATGGGCTGGCAGGCCCCTTTAAGGGGAGCCAGGGCTCAGTCTACTTGCCACAGGCTTCTGTAGGGAGAGTGAGCCCATTGTGGCCCACCTGGAAGTAATTAGCTCCCTGCATGGCTGATTGGCAGCTAGAAGGCAAATGAGCACCTGGACCTGATAAGAGCCCATCAGAGCAGGATTGGGGTGGGGGTAAGGAGAGGAGTTTTCATGGAGACAAGCTCAGGGAGGGTATTCCCAGAGAGCGGCAGGAGGCCCAGTCTGTAAGGAGCTGTGCGCTGTGAGGGAACTGGAGGGGGACTCTGCATCAGACACAAACTGGTAGCAGGTGGCACAAGGAGCCAGACCCTCCAGAGAGAGTGCAATGGAGGGTGTTGCTCTATGAAAGAGGCCTGGAGCAGGGCAGGCTCCAGCTTTTCGGCCGCCCCAAGCAAAAAAAAATGGCCGCCGCCGAAGTCAAAAAAAAGAAAAAAAAATGGCTGCCCCAGAATCCCCAGACTGCCGCCCCTTACAGGGCACTGCCCCAGGCATGCGCTTTGCTGTCTGGTGCCTGGAGCCGGCCCTGTCCTGGAGGCAAAGGAAGGTAGCCAGTGGCCCAGGCAACCAGTACTGAGTCTGAGAAAGCAGCCCTTAGCTTCTCAATACAGGGTCCCTGGACCAGAGGCCAGAGTAGAGAAGGGCTGGGGTCCCCAACTGACCCCCAGGGAAGAGGATGTAAACCCCTGCCCCCCATGCAAGGAGGGACAAGGACTGTCGAGTCCAGCGTGGGGCTGAAGGCCGGGGGTAAGCTCACTAGACGGCTGCTCCATTGGACTGGGTGGGGAGTGTAAGCGGCCTGGCTGGAGGGCTGAGCGGTGAGAAAGGGCAAAGCATCGTGGGCTTGGAGGGACCATCGAACGGGGCGCCAGAGCGGAAGAGGCTGCTGCACCATGCCTGGCCACGAGGGAGTGCACTGGCTGGTGAGTGACCCCTCTGCCATTGGGCGTATGGAACTGTTGGGCCCTAGATGCCAGCACAGCATGAATGAGGGAAGGGGGGCGTTGTGGCTAATGCCCAGGACACAGAGTCAGGATGCCTGGGTTCTTTCTAGGACTATCACTGACTCGCCGTTCCTGGGAGCCCAGCCTTAGATCCTTGGGACTGGATGTTTCAGAGGAGCTGAGGCCCTGCAGCTCCCGTCGCCTTCAGATGGAGGGGTGGGTGCTCGGCCCTTGTGAAAATCAGGCCCTGGGAGTCTAAACATGGGCATCTGAAACCGAGACACTAATTTAGAGGCCGCTGTTGAATATTTGGGCCTTGCCCTCTGAATCTGTTTTCCATCCATATAGTACAGACAGGTATTATCTTGAAGTGTGGTGAAGCTTAATTCAGTAATGTTGAAAAAGTACTTTGAGTCTCAGATGCTACAGAAATGTAAACCATTCTTATTATTTTAGTTGGATTTACCAGCGATCGGCCCTTTTTGGATAGCTGATGGTCTGGCGTATAAATATTATGAGGTTATTATGAACTGAGGTTGAGGTCTGTAGTAGAAAACTATTGTTCTGTGGAATGGAAAATAACAATAATTAATACCTAACTCTTATGAGAGACCACCAATGGGTTATAATATCCAGATTACAGGGAGGGGACCTTGTGGAACATCTGAGTTTACTTTTTCAACCCAAGAGATGTAAACTTTCCTTATAAACTAAAAGACTTCCATTCTACCTGTACTTGATTGTTACATAGAGAAGAGAAATACTGCAGTCTGATGGGCTAATATTATATTATTGGCCTCAGTGGAGGTACCTGAAAGTGAGTTTTTAGCCAATCTGATTGCATATGCAAATGATGCCTCCTGATTGGCTGCAGTTAGCCATTTAATTATTCACTTTCCACGGGGTTAGGTAGTCCGTATTTCTTTTTCTGGTTGTCCTTTCAAAAGGAAACCTGTGTTGCTGTGATGAAGAGCAATTGTCCAGCGATTTTGGATTAGACAGTCAGAAATGTTCAGATTTCAGATTGAGTTCTGTGTGGGCAGCCCCCTGTGGGTTTGATGGAGGCTGCATGTGCATATCTGAGGGGAGGATTTAGCCCAGTCTGTGTTAATACATTATTGACTTCTTGGATTTGGTGAATATTAAGATTTACTCCCCACCCCCAGGGAAAATATTGGTCTTGGCTTCACCTCAGTCAACACCTGCGGTTGAGTCAAAATACTGGCTCAGTCAAGTCAATAGCTCTTTATTATAGTCTTTAATGCTAGTCTTGATCAGATTCTGCAGTGCTAGGGCCATTGGCTTGCTGCCTCCCTGCCTCTCCATGGTGCCCGGCTCCCAAACCCACGCTGGCGTCATGGTACATGAGGCTGGCACTGTGCTTCTGTTGCTTGGCTCCCCAGCTGATGTATGGGAATGCCGCTCTTCAAGCAGTAGCCTGATACACTGTCCTGAAAGGGAACCACGTAGAGCATCTGTCCACTGTTGGGTTGCCAACATTGTATTTCAAAAATATGGGACAGTTTTCGTAGCACCCCCACCCCCACCCCCACCCCTTTGCTGGGGCTCCTAATTGCCACATGGTCAACGCTACCCCTCTCTCCCTGCTGGCTGGCAGGAATCAGCTGCAGCAGCCTGGGGCAAAGCTGAACCTCGAGAGAGTTGGGCCCCAATCCTTGCCTTGGGCCAGGCATGGCCCCGCCCGCTGGCACCACATGGTTCATCTCTCTGGCCATGGGTGAGACAACCCCAGGCCTAGCCTGATGGCTGCTGCCCCTTTGGGAGGGAATTGGCCTGCGGACCCCCCAGAAGCAGCTGCCTGCTTCCGCCTCCCTGTGATTTCCACAGGGCCCTAGAAACATGTGCTAAAAGGCGTCCCATCCTGATTTAGTACAGACAATGTTTTATTTGTCTATAAATAAGCGATGTCCCATATAAAAGGGGCTGTTGGCAACCCTTGTCTACTGCAGTGTGGCCATCCAGTCCTGCAAACGGGCTGAGGACTCCAGCCCCGATCCAGCAAAGCACTTGAGCAGATGCTTAACGTTAAACACGTACATAGACACGTAAGCCAACAGGTTCAGGGCCAGAGCGCTCCACCTCCTTGCAGAATTGAGCCCTCTATGCTTGCTTATTCCAGGCCATAATTTAGAGTATGTCTATACTGTAATCGCAGGCTGATTTCATCTCCCAGAACTCTGGCCCTGGGGCAGTGAAGCTGTGGCAATGCATGCTTCAGCTGAGCTAGCCCCACAAGTAATTACCCAGGGGTCTGTGTGGGCTTTCACTGCCCCAGAACTTACCCAAGCTGGCTTTAGCTAGCTCATGTCTACTTGAGCTGCAATCCCCCGTGATTGTGGTGTAGGACACTAAGGAACCTAGGCTGTGTACGTCAGCCTGGGAGCTAGAGAGAACCACAGGGTTTGTCTGAGTCTAAGGAATCCGTCTCATATTCATTATGACCAAGGCCTGGCTCTTTTCCATTGGGAGGAGCCCAGGGTCTCCCATCTCTGCTTGGTTATGGTCTTCCATCCTTAGTTGATTGATGCTTAGAATTTGCAGAGCACAGGGACTGCTGTCATGGTCAACTCCTGCAGAATTCAGTAGCGATTAAAACAATATGAATGATGCTCTAGTCTAAGGAATCATGGCAGGTCCATATGAAAAAATAATGGAAATCCTGTAAAATGTAATAGGGTGTCTATAGATGCTACTCTCTAGGAAAGCACAACAGATCCCTGTGGGAAATGTGACTACAGAAATACTGAGGGGATCTATAAGAGTTAATTAAGTATTTTTAAGTACTTTAAAACCTGCTTAGTGATGTCAATACAAAGTACCTGCCTTTAACTGAAAATGAAGGTAATTGAAAATGAAGGTAAAATAACATTGCAACAAAGTAGGACATGACTTCATCACTCTATGCTTTCTGAAAGGAAAGATGGACTTGTGGTTAAATTGCTACACTGAGACGCAGCAGATCTGTGTTTGAATCATGGGACTGTGGCAGGCTTCTTGGGCAAATGACTGAACCTCTAGACCCTTCCTCATCAGTAAAATGAAGATAATACTCCTTACTTTGTCTATTTAGATGGCAGTCTCTATCCTAAAGAGCTTATCTCAGCATGTTATCCTCTATTTTATAGCACCTAATGACTTTGAGGCCCACCCTGTAAGCACTGCACGTGGGCGGACTCACGTGTCTTTGAGGTGGCCGTCTTGTAAGTATTGCGCCCTTCTACATCACCCAACTGAGGGCACCACTTGAGCTTTATTGTTTGGTAGCAGGCAGTGTCTGACTGAAACACCCCACTCTGGTAGCAGGTGTGGATCTTGCCATGTAGCCCTTATGTGGGTTCCACTGAGTCAGGTGACTTGTTAACCAGCCTAGGTCTGAGGGAGGTGGGAAGGGATCTCTGGGGAGAGAGGACCTAAGGTGTGTGCTGTGCAGTCCTGAAGGAGGAACCCTAGGAGCAGGCAAGTCTGGGGGAGAAAGAGAGTTCAGCTCAGATTATTTTATTGAGTAAAGCCAAACCCCAGGAAGGGAGTGAGTTTGGACTTTAGGCTGCGTGCTCACTTTGCTGAAGAGCAGGTTGGAAAAGAGGCCTGCTCCCAAGGCACCAATTATTATTTGGTAAATGCGAACAACGCGCTCGGTGCTCTTCAGAACACAAACCAAAGACCATCCTCGCCCCAAGGAGCTTACAGTCTCCACCACAGACAAGGGCGGACGCACTGCAAAGCCCAGAGTGGGAAGAACTGTGGGGGGAGGGGGGACGGATTTTTTTTAAAAATGGAGTAAATCACAATCAGGATTGAGTTTTGAGGAGGGTGAGGGGACTTGGAGGAACGAGATGGGGTGGGCACTGCAGGGAAAATGCCTCTCTGTGCAGAGGCTCATCATGGGGCCAAGACATCATTAAACCCCACTTCAGCCCTCTGGGCCTAGGCCTTGTGGAGTGTAAGTGGAATTGAAATGGTGTCTGGGCCTCATGCTGGCTACTGAATAGCCCCTGGAATGCATTGGGAGTAGGGGGCAGGGGGAGGAAAGGTGCAGATATGGGGCTAAATTGGGTATCAATATTTGCAGCATTGGGAGAGCAGGCAGGATTATCCAGTGTTTAGCAATTGCTAAGGATTTGGGAGCCCTGGGTTCAAGTCCTTGCTCCACCACCATCTTCTGTGACCTTGGGCAAGTTACTTATCCTTCCTGTGCCTCTGTTTTACAGATGGGAAACAGGGAAAAATAACTACGTCCTACCTCACAGGGGTATTGCAAGGATAAATATACTAAAGATCGTGAGGTGTTCAGATATGGCCGTGGTGGGGGCTAAATAAATACTCATGATCAATAGGGACTTTCTAAAAGACCATTTCTGAGGTGTTTATAGTTTAGTAATTTGAAACCCCTGTTAAATATTAACACCAGCAAGTCATTCATTTTATTTTCTCACATGCCAGCAATGCCTCCACCAGCACAGGATCTAAAACTGTCCTTATCTGCGTCTGAAATCTGCCGTCAGTCATTTCAGGCCTCGATCCAAAGCAAACAGCGATGTGGCTGTCTGCTAGCTCAGTACTAACATGCCACGCTGCCGGACAGCTAATGAATTCACTGGTCGCATCCTCATTCTGACACCACCTGCGAACTGCACGGCTGGACAATAACCTGTTTGGGATGGGAACTGCTGCCTGGCATGGGATACGCAGGATGTTTTGCATGGAGATAATGGGGAATGGCTTTGCGTCTCTGTTCAGATTATTGCAGGGTATCCTAGTGTAACCCACAGACCTCCTAGGTGTGGTGTTCTGTGCCCTCTAGTGGCATGGAGACCACTTTAGCGACTAATGAGTCTGCTACAGCCTTAGCTAAGAGCCATGTGGTATTTAGCTCCAGAGGTCTCAGGTTTGATCCTGCCTGCCAACAACCGGGCTCTGTCGGTGTTACACAAGCACAACTCGCTCAGGGCAGAAAGAGACCTAAACAGCTGTCCTCAAACTTTCAGATATGCAAATTTCCTAGTTTAGGGCTAGCATCTGAATGGGTCAGAGCTTCACTGAAGTTTGTACTTGGTGTGCTGGTCTAATTGGGATCCAAACTCTGTGGCTTAGGCCCATCATTATGGGTTCCCCTTTTCCTTGGGAATAACAGAGCATATTTACCGTACAACTGAGCATTTTCGCAATACTGGGCATATATTGCACTCAGAGTAGACCAAGGATTCCATGGTTGCTACTATGTTGCACATTGTGGCCTTTTGAAACTTCATGGCAAAGGCGGGGACAGTGCTCAGATCCCCCTGCGGCTACAAATCACAGATGTTGATGCTTGAGCCCACAGAGAATCGCCTTTAGCTGTCAGCAGTATAGGACCTATGACACATGGATAAGCAGTTCTGATTCCATCCAGTAGAAGGGATTGGAATGTATACCCACTAGGCAGCACATTACTCCATGAAAATGCACTGTCAGAAGCTTCCATTTGGTCTTCAGACCTATGACTTATTATAAGAGGAATTGCCATGACCAGACCAGACCCATGCTCCATCTAAACCGGTATCCTGTCTCTGACAGGGGCCAAGACCAGCTGCTTCAGAAGATTGGACAAGAAGCCGCTTCAGAATGATTTCCAGCAAGAGGCAGCATCTTGGAAGGGGACTCCGTGTGGGTACTTGGACAGGCCGCTTAACTTCTCTGGGTAAAATTTTCAAAAGCACCTAAGTCCCATCAGCATCCAAGTCTCACTGGGCAAGGAAGGATGGTCCAGGGGTTAGGCCCCTGTCCTCGGTGCTGGAGACGTGAATTCAATTCCCTGCGCTGCCTGTGTGTCCCTGCCTGCGCCTCAGTTCCCCATCTGTGAAATGAGGAAAATAATGGTCACAGGGTTATGTGGCGATCAATATACTAAAGACTGTGAAGCGCTTTGAGATCTACTGATGAGAAGTGCTAAGTAAGAGAGAGGCATTTGTATCTGCCAGTAGAACATAGACTCGATCACTTGCAGGCTTTTGAAAATTTGACTCCACCTACCTTTCCTGTCTGCAGAATGGAACGACAGTCTGTCCTTTGCCTTTGTTTACGTCAGCTCTTTGGGGATGGGCTGTCTCTCACTGGGTGAACAGCTCCCAGGGCAATGGGCCCCTGATCTCAGGTGCTTCCTTGATTTCCAGATAGCTGCCATTTCTCAGCAACACTATGATTCAGTATGGTGACAACTTCTCCTAAGCTCCCCTCCGTGTGTGCAAAGCCAGACCTATTTAATTATGATAGAAAGGAGATCCTAATGTGCACTGCGAATACTTAAGGTGATTTAAAGCGTGAAGCTGCATACAGTTTTTGAGATTTGAGTTCCCAATCTGTTTGGGCTTGTTTAGACAGTTTCTGCGGTTTATTCCCTCTGTGGTTTTTATCTGCTTTCTAGCACTTGGGGACTTCAGAAAGACAGGTATAAAAATAATTGTGAAAGGGTTTTGACAACTTCATTCTGTTCAGTGCACAGAAAAAAACCAACCCTTTACTAATGTCCAAAGCGCAGGTTTAGGTGAGGAGGGGAAATGGATGTGGGGGGGATCCAATTAGCTCTCTGTGCGGCCACTTGTCAATCCCTTTTCTTATGTTTTCATTTATCTTCCTCCCTCTCTCATCCTTCTGGGTTTTATTGGTTCTATTGTAAGGAGCGTGTCTTTTCCTTGGTGTTGGATAATGTTGTTTCTGCTCATGGTGGATTCCATCCCTTCTGTGTGGTGGAAGTTTCAGTGTGAAATACAGATAGACCCAAAATAAAACCCACAGCCGTGACACCTCAGCCTATCCCCTCCCGCCCGCCTCCCCACACTTCACTTCTCAGCTCTGCATCTGGATCCAAACTGTAACTGTTCCCTTAGCTTTCGAACAAGCCAAACCGAAGGGCAGGATTCAAACAACCTTGAACTTTGGGAAAGGTTGGCTCGAGAACTGAACTCTGCTGTTTTAGGTCCATCCTTTAGGGCAAAATTTTCTCCTGGGAAGAGGATCAAGCATAAATGGTGCATAGACCCAATTTGAGAGCTATACGCTGCAGAAGCCATGGGCTAATTCTGTGCACAGGAGTGAATGTCTCCCTATGTCACAGTATAGGCTTGATTCCCCTCTCCCTTATGAGGTGTAAATCAAAGGGCTCTGATCCCTGTACAGAGTCCTTAGATACTACTGCAGTAGAAGATAAATGGGAATCTGTACCCTCTTGTGCCACAGGAGAATTGTTCACTCTAATCCAATTATAGAGCTATTCAAATTTCACCTGTATAACTTCCCTTGCTTCCCCCACCCTCAAAGCAGAGGGGTTGCACTGGTGTTTGAGAAGGCCTCCTGTAATAGGTTGCATATGTTGGCCAGCGGCACCTTTGTTGCTGGTGATGCTGATCAAGAAAACTGCCTGGGATCTGAGAGTCAAGCTGAGGCCTTCTTCCTTTCATCTTTCTTGTAAAGTGAGCACAGCAGAGTCAGAAATTACCGCGAGACCATAAACATGGAGCCCTCCTGTGTCCTACTTAGAGTCACTTTTCAGGGCACAACCACACTGTAATCCTCTACCCTTACAGAGACTGTGGTTAATGTACTGGCTGGGAACACAGAAAATCTGGGTTCAATGAGACTGTGGTTAAAGCACTGGGCTAGCACTAAGAAAGGTTAGGCTCAGTTCCCAGCTGTACCACAGACTTTCTGTGTGACCTTGGGCAAGTCACTTCCTCTTTCAGTTCCTCAGTTATCCATGTGTAAAGTGGGGATAATTCTTCCATTTCCCATCTTTGCTTAGCCTGTAGAAGCTCAGTGAGGCAAGTGCTCTCTCTCACCATATGCATGTACAGCGCCTAGCACAGAGAAGCCCTGATCTTGGCGAGGGCCTCTAGGCGCGACGGCAAAACAATAATAAAAGGCATTATTTTAACCCAGGCAAGGAAAGCATGTGTGTTTTTTAAAGAACACGGTTTATTTGAACTTGGCAGTGTCCCTTTAAAAGACAACCAAAGTTAGCAGAAGGCGCTGCGCTTGGGTCACTGCTCATCCTCCGGAGCCCAGGCTCCAAGGAGCCAGCACCTGAGGGTCTGAGCAATATGCTGCTTCCCGTTTGGTTCAGAACGCTGACATTCAGTGGCATGGCAAAGAGCTGTCCTTTATGTAGCGTAAGTTCACCAACACTTCAGAAGACTCCCGGTTCCTTTTATTTGCTGCTGTTTCTTCTCAGACTGCAGCTGGGGCCCATTGTGCTGCGCGGCTGCTTGCTAGCAAGGTTACGCTGGTGGGCAGAAGGCGGGGATGCCAGCGTTTCAAGTCTAACTAGGGAGGACACTTGGTTTTGAGCAGAGGCTCAGCCTGCCTGGCGCAGTGCACAGAATGGAACTGCCTGTCTTCGGGAAGAATGAAGGACACTTTTATAGAGAGGCTGCCAGCCCCTTTTCTCCTCCCTAGGAAGTCCCCGAGTTCCTGCCTTTCAGCTCGTTAACTGGAGGCAGGAGGAACAGCTTTGTGGGTTTGTGTGTGTTCAGGATTAAAGCCCAAATGTCACTTCTCAAGGCGTTTCTTTTAAAAAAAATAATAAAAAATTCAAGTGGTGAGACGAGAGTGTTTCTCAGACCTCCCTGGAGTGGTTTAAAAGCCGATTCCAACTTTTGAACTCGGTGCGTTTCAGGCTAGCTCTCTGATAATGGCCTTGTCTGATCTGCTCGATCGAGGAGGAGGAGAGAAGAAGGCGAGGCGCGCTGGAAACTGCTCCCATCTAACCGAAGGCAAGCAGCAGAGACGGTTGCTTCTCCCCCATTCACTGCTGCTCCTGGGAGATTTTGCACACTAACCGGCCCACGGGTTCATTATGGCATAGGTGCTGACTCCATGGGTGCTCCAGGGCTGGAGCACCCGTGAAAAAAAATAGTGGGTGTTCAGCAGCCACCCGCCGATTAGCTGCTCGGTGGGTCCTGTCGATCAGCTGTTGGGCGGTGGGTGGGAGGAGCAGGGGTGGGAAGAAGCGTGGCAGGGGTTGGGTTTTGCGGGGAGGGGCAGAGTGGAGATGGGGCCTCGGGGTGGTGTGGGGGTGGAGCACCCACCCGAAAAGAAGAAAAATCGGCGCCTGTGCATTATGGTACTGTATGTACTCATCTATATGGTGACCATAGAATCATAGAATCTCAGGGTTGGAAGGGACCTCAGGAGGTCATCTAGTTCAACCCCCTGCTCAAAGCAGGACCAACCCCAACTCATGCGGTCATGAGTTCCATATAAACAGACTCCCTTCATTTATTCTAAAAATTAAGAGGATTGACCAGCCCGCTGTCCTAAAACACTCTCTCTCCCACACGGTCTGTCATTTATGCAGCTTCGAATAGGAAAGATGGTCTGGAGATTGAAGGCATTGGAAGGGGGCTCAGGAGATCTGGGGTCGGTTCCCAGCTGCCTGCGTGACTTTGGGTAAGCTGTTTGAGCTCTTCGGGCCCCTGTTTCCCATCTGGCTTGATGCATCCTTTCACTCACCCTTTGTCTTGTCTATTCAGATTGTGAGCTCTTTGGGGTAGGGATCTCTCCCACCTTGAATTGCACTATCGACATCGTGGAGAGACGCATTCCTGCTAACACTCCCCGAAATAGCAGCGTCGCTGTGGTGGCATGGGCTTCAGGAATATGCACTCAGGGTTGCAGGGGAGTTGGGACAGCCTATAGTGCTGTATCTACACCGCTCTTCTAGCATGGCTGTATATATCCAAGCTGCACTCACCCTTTGGATTGCAGTACAGACATGCCGTCTGTGTCTGTGCAGCAGATCCGGATCCGGGTGAAGGTGTCATTGTAATGGAAGTAATAATGCAGACCTGAGACTTTGCCCTGCCTCTTTAAGCCTCTGCTCAGACACTGGCTCTCAGTGCTGCTTCCCTGAGCCTGTCCAGATGTCACATGGCTTCACGTTCCCTCTTGTTTCTCCTTCACCCTCACCCTTTTCATCTCATCCCAGTCATAGTATTGAACCCACGAAACTGACCCCACCTCTGAACTGGACTCCCGAGCTAACCCTGACCTAGACATGCTAGCATGAACGTTTCCTCTTATACATGGGTATATATGGTAATTCATTTAGGGGAAGAGTCCTCCACACATGCACATGGGATTTTCATTGATAAAAACGGGGATGCTGTCATGAGAAAATGCCAGAGTGATTTCACTGAATGGAAAATCAATAGCACTCCAATATTAGTTACAGTGTCTGCAATGGAGGTGACCATTTAAATAAAGCTGAATGAAGCGTTTCATTGTGCGTCTGGTTTGGGATTCATCTCTGCTCTTGGTGCCTCTAGCCCGCCTGTTGATGAAGGGAGGGAAGTAAAAAAAGCAATCTCCCCTTTCACAGCTACTGGTTCTCTTCCCTTCCCGGCCCCCCTTTATCTGGGAGATGTGCTTTAAGGACTACCCTCGCTTCCAGAGAGAGCAGGCAGAAATATGCCATGTGTTGGTGAAGGTCATGCATACTGCGGGTTTAAGATTAGGTGGCCTCGTGGGAGTAAACAAAAATTAACCTTAAATTAAAAACGGTTGTAATCTTTGATTACCCAACTGGTTTCGCGATGTGCCAAAGCCCATTTCGTTTCTGGTTTCCTTGGAGATTTCATCCTCCCTGGCTACGTTCATTTTTTTTTTTAAAAGCAGGTTTAAAAACAGCTATTAGCAGAGCCTGTTAATCATCTGCACCAGCCTGCTAATAGCACTCCGGCCACGGTTAATCACGGTGGGCTGGAGAGATGCTGAAACTGCTTTTAGCAGATGTAATCTCCCCCCACCCCGCTTTTTGGCAGGCAATTCTCTTGTATCCCGGTGGAGACCTTTAAACGCATGATTTTTTTTCTACATTTACTTCTCTTGTGATGACACCTCTATGCAATCAGGGAAGGGCTGTGCCACACAGAGCCCAATTTGCATGGCAGCTGAAAAACATCGCTTTTTATTTCGGGTTGTACGGTGCGGGAGAGAGATTCTGGAGTTTAGGCCCATGTACCTGGAAGTGGCAGGCATGAGTCCCTGAATAAAGGATTCTGAGGAGCCTTTCTAATTCCAGGCCGAGCCTCTGAACTGATGCAACCTCCTTCTTTATTTAGTATTGCAAGAGCTTCCTTTTATTCATCAATGTTCTTTTGTTTCAGCTCTGCGTTCAACAAAGCCGCATGCTTGCCAGAAAATAAATGGCGGGGGGCAATCTTGAAATAGCACTTGTGTCCCTGGGCTAGATTCGTTCCCAGCGTAATGCCACCGACTTCCGTGGCATCTCTCCAGGTTCGTGCTGATGTAGGTTTAGGCAGGATTTAGCTCCAAGGCCCCAATTCAGCAAAGCACGTCAACGGGACTTAAGTCCCCCCCCCCATTTTTTACCATTAAAAAGACACTTCAGTGCTTTGCTGAATGGGGCCTAAATGTGCAAATCGGGTGTGATTTACATGCTAAGGGAGCGGAGGGAACTGGAGTTTGGGGAGGAAGGTTGTCTTCTCTGCCATGATGCCTACATAAACCTTGACAATGGTTAGGATAGTGGGGACCAATGCCGAGAATGAGAACATTGGTCAGCATGGCTGTCTTGTGCTTCTCCATCTGTCGGTCTGTTCACGTCTCTTGTCTTATACTTAGATTGGAAGCTCTTTGGGCCAGCAGCCATCTTTTCATTCTGTGTTTGTGCAACGCCTAGCCCAATGGGGTCCTGGGACTCCTAGGTCCCATGTGTGATGCTAAGAGCATCCCTATGCCAGAAGGCAAGGGACTGATATCCAGCTATAAGTTTCAGCTGACCTGACCGGCTCAGTGTACCCCAGCTCACTATAATCTGTATCCAGGGTGGATAAAAATCAATGATCTTTTAAAAATAATAATTAAAAAAATGGGATTTTTAAAATTTAAATCAGATTTTTTTGATAAAACGCTTTTTGAGGAAAAAAATCTAAAGATATCTTTGAGCTATAATGTATATTAAAACTATCTCATCACGGAATAGGGATGATAAATTGTAATTCTATAGTATGAGACAATATATTCTTGTAATGTTTAAGAAAACATTCAATCTATTGTCCTGTGCAGTGGATTGAATCTGAGCTCACTGCATATCAAATTCTACCTATTTTGTATTCCCCACACTGGGTAAAAAATTGGTGCAAGTTGCACAACTCTACCTCACTCCATTCTCTTGCACTCAACAGGTCTGATCCTCCTCTGTCTTGCACCTAGTGTCACTGTTTACACGCCTGTGGAAGGTGAGTGCAAGCCGCTCGCTGCCAGATCAGAATTGTGTTCTACCTTACGCTAGAGCTTGCGTTTCCCACCCTCTTTGCACAGATGGAAATGAGCACACAGGGTGCAATTCAGTGGAGCATCAACCTCTATGTGTGACTTGCGCCATTGTTTGTGTCTCTGCTGTGTTTAGCCAGAGAGGCGGGGCATGATTCTGCTCACACACACACACTGATGTAAATCGGGAGCCATCCATTTAAGTCAATGGAGCAACACCAGTGTAAAATCACGGTAAGCCAAAGAAATATCAGCCCCTGGGTTTAACTTGTGTTGCAGGGGGCTTCCTTCCTGTCCAAGGTGCTGAAATACAAGGGCGCGTTCATGGTTGTTTCATGGAGCCCGGACAGCTGCTGTGCTTACCTTGTACTCTTATATGGTGATCCCATTTAGAGGCATTTTAACAAGGCCACCCACCTGCATGTGTGTTAATTGTCGTTCTGGCTGTTATTGCTCAAATGACAGATAGGGGAGAATTCTGCTGGTTGACAATAATTGTTCTCCTAATTACAGCAATGACATTTACTGGAAAGCCGCTGCAGTCCTGTTACCTTCTTGTGCTCAGTTCTGTGACTTTAAAATTACATTCTCTCTCTTAGCTCTGCTCATACTGTACCCTCTGCGCAGAGGTTTAGTAGATTGCTAATCAGGCACCATAATGTACAGCACGATCGTGCCCTGTGAGAGCAGACTATTCACTTGAGTTTTACATAGGACTGGAAGGGATCTTCTGGCTCATCGAGTCCAGTCAACGGCTACTGCAGGTGCTCCCTTTTTTGGGGGGCTATGATCCAAATTCATAAAGTCTCATTTTCCTGACTGATACTGGTATAAGTTCAGAGTAACTCCACTCTGAGTTATCACTGCTGTAAAAGCCATTGAGAAACCAGCTCAGATCTTCAATAAGCACCGTACTATGGGAGTGTGCCAGACTCTGCTCTCATTTACACTCATGTAAATCTGGAGTCACTCCACTGAAGGGAAGGGAGTGACTTCAGATTTACACCAGTAAATTCAGTCCTGGGCAGAGGAGCAGCATAGTAGGTCTCTGCACCAATTAAGTCCAGTGTAGGCCCTATTCTGAGGCCTTCAGTGGTTCACTCCTGTGCAGAGCACCAGGGCATGTCGCCTTTCAGGTGTGCTGAAGTACAAACAAACAATACTAATAACACTATCTTCCAGCAGAATAATCAGGGGATTCCAGCTAACACCAGCAGAAGTTCCCCACTGCGAGATGATATTTCTCTTCCAGAGTTGTCAGTGGCCCATGCCATCCTCTGCATCCTAATATGCCCCATATAAACTAGTGGAAGGTGCCTGTGAATAATTTATTTTTCAATCCTTTAATATTTTATAAATGGTTGTAATGAGCCGATGTTCTGTTTTGTTTAGCTGTTTATGTGTTGTTAAGTTGGGAGGCTGTGAACAAGATACTTTAAGTTAATGTTGCCCTCGGAAATATCTTTTAATAAATAAAAGCGCTGGAGTTCTTCTCTGGAGAGCCAGGCGTTGGTTAGGCCGTAAAATGATGACGCCTTTCAATAGCTGCTCCCCACCCCCCGGCCCCTGGACATGCTTAAAACTCAACCAGCCAGAGTTAATTATTTAAAGGGGATGCTAACAAGGTGTAAATGCTCTCTCAATCCTCCTTAGAGGATGGACAGCCCTGGACAGCCATGGAAAACAAGTGCAATGAGTAATAGAAGAACTATGAGGAAGAACCCAGGAGACTTGGGCTTCATTCCTGCTTCTACCCCTGACCTGCTGTCTCCCCCTCTTTATCCCCTCCCACCTTTTGTCTATGTATTTAGATAGTCCCTGCTGCTACATGTTTAGACAGCGCCTAGCACAATTTAGGCCAGGTCTACACTACAGGCCTATATCAGTGTAACTACATCGGTCAAAGGGGTGAAAAATCCACAGCCCTGAGTTTTACCGACTGCCCCCCCCCCCCCCCCCGCTTTGACATCGCTTTGTTGATGCCAGAGCGTCTCCCTCAACATAGCTAGTGCGGCTGTGTTGCTGTGCTGCTGTATGTGAAGACAAGACCCTAGACTGTAAACTCTTTGGGGCAGGGTCTGTCCCTTTGTTCTGTGTTTGTGCAGTGCTTGGCAATATGGGCTCCTGGTCCCTGAGTGGAACTCATAGGCACTAGAGTAATACAAATGCTCAATAATGATGTGACACCTCACAAGGAATATTTTGTACAAAACATATCCCAATTACATGACAGTGGTGAATACCGGGGTGCCAGGGTATCGTTCTAAACGTCTTGATCTGCTAGACCAGGCCTGCACAACTCGTAAAGCGGCGAGGGCCATATTACTCCAAAGAAAACAGCTGAGGGCCGAAACCCCCCGGCCCTGCGGAAACACCCCCCCTCCCCCCAGCACCGCCCGCCCCGCGGAAACAACCCCTCCTTCCCCAGTGCTGGGGTGTGGAAACCTGGCTCACCTGCTGCCCTGCCACTGCCCGCCCACTCGGCTTGTCATCCCCCACCCCGCCCGGCTCGCCTCCTCAGTCCCCCTGCCGCTGGCTCTCCCCGCCGCCAGTTCACCTGCCTGCCTGCTGCTGGCCTCTTACCTTCTGCTGCTGCTCCCGTTCCCTACCGCTGGCTCACCCTCCCTCCCCAGCCTGCCACTGGCCTCTTCACCAGCCCGCTCACCCGCCGGCCAGCCGGCCGTTGGCTTGCCCCAACCCGCTGCTTGCCTACTTACCCCCCCGCAGGTCGCACAGTGAGCCCATGCGGATCGCATGTGGCCCCTGGGCAGCATGTTGTGCAGGCCTGTGCTAGACATTAATATCTCGTTGGATTGTATGTGCTATCGGCGTATGTGAAGTTATGAAATTTGGCTATGTATGTGTTACTGAAACATGTGGTGAGGCTGAAAACACCCACAAGCAGCCTTTCAGGTACAACACTAAAAAAGCCAACCCATGTTAATGGCTTATTGAGGAAATGCACACAAGCACAAGGATTGATTACCCCAGGAATGGTGTACAATAGAAACCTCTCAGAGATAGCACTACACAATGGGAACGGTTTGACCCAGGTCACAGCAAAAGAGTTTTCCAGCAACTGGGAAGAAGATATAAAAGGGGAAAAATAACGACATGATAGTACCTCACTCTCCCTACAACACACCTGGAAACACCTGAGGAACAAAGACTGAACAGGAGGGAAGTGATGGTCCCAGGCTAAGGGATTGCTAGCCTGTGTATGAAAACCTGGGAAAGCCAAGCTGCTAAGCCAGGGCAGTTTGTGCCTTAATCTGCCAGCCTGTTTATCACTCAGGGTGAGAATTTGCTAATTCATATCCTACCTATCTAGTGTGTTAAACTCAGTTTGTGGTTTTGTTTATTTACTAGGTGATCTGTTTGCTATCACTTATAATCACTTAAAATCTACCTTTTGTAGTTAATAAACATTTTTGTTTTGTCTAAAAACGCTGTGCGGAAATTATAACTTGAGGTAGAAAGCTGTTGCATATCTTTCTCCACATTGAGGAGGGGGTGAATTTTATGAGCGTATGCTGTACAAGTTCCCTGTGCAATGCAAGATGGGACAATTTTGGGTTTACCCTTCAAAGGGGGCTGCGTACCTTAAGAATTGGGAGGTGACTTAGCTGTGCCTTCCTATGCAGGGGCTGGTTGAAGAACTTGTGTGTGTAGTGCTGCAGCTGGGTGTATCCCTACTTGTGTGTTTGCTGGTGAAAGAGCAAGTTTGGAGAGCTTAGCAAATTGTTACAGCAGCACAGTGTGAGAGGGGGCCCCGGCTGGTGGGTCTGTCAGGCTCAGTGGTACCCCAGTTCCAAGCGGCACCCTGGTGGCAGGGGGAACCCATCACAGATGAGGCTCAGCTCTTGGTTGGGGCCTCTAAGGGTTGGCATAATAAGGGGTTGGGGCAGGGCTACCAACAGTATAAATAATTATGGTTGGGCTGTTTCTTCTCTCCCAGTGGTGACATTGGGAATAATGCCAGTGCGGTGAGAGCAATAGGGAGGCAGAAGGCTGCTCCTTGAAATGAATGGATGGAGCTGGGTGTCACACTTTGGACTCCAGTTCTTTGCAGGGCTCTATACAGAGTCAGCTGCCCCCTGCTGCGGGCAGACTTCTGTCGCACACCTTGGTGTGGAAGGGCTTGGTGATTCACATTAGGGGATGTAAAGATTTTTTTTTAGCAACTGGGGGAGAAGGATCATGTCTGGGATGGGGCGTCAGAAGGGTTTCCTCTACTAGGAGAGAGTTTGACAAATGGGAGTGGATAAAACCCCACAGCCCCACCTTCTAGGTGCGGTTGAGGGGTCTGTAATGAGGTGCGGGCCTTTTAAGGGAGGCTGAACAGGGCCTTAAAGGTGCATAGGTCTGTGCTGGACCTCTGCACGGGGCTGAACTTCACCAGCCTGCCTAGCTGTTCTGGCCGCATTAGAAGCGGAGAGATTGATAGAAGATGGGTCGGCTGAAAGCCACCGGAGAGACAGCATGATCCTTTCGCCATGATTTGGAGAAGGCTTGAAGTCAAAGAAATTGGCCCATTTCCCAGAGACTGAGAGAGAAGCAGAGGCACCATCTCCTTTTTGTATTATACTCTTACTGGAGAGGGGGGAAAAAGAGCCTCTCTCGCTCCAGGACAAATGCTGGTGATTGTGATTATTTTTCTTTGAGAAACTGGGGCTCCCTTTTAAGACCGGTGGAGAAATAACGTCATTTTTCAGTGCGAGTCATTTCTCCTCTGTACAGGAAAAATGTGGCAAGTGCGGCTTTTGGAAAATCTAAATTGAAAGTAAATAGCAAGCGGGCAATCCTCAGTGATAAAACCTCCCATTCTGTCGATTCCTGGTACAATATTTATTTTGTCCTCTTTATAACTACAAGGGCTGTCTCTGTATGTTATTAAAGCAATTCATTTGCTTAACCTGCACTTAAATTCCCCCCTAACCTTCCTTGATTGTACATCTCACTGCTGCATGCTCCCGGCCTGCTGGTCTCAGCTGGACAATTATATTAACTGCTTCTATTTGCAATTACTATGAATCATAAAGCAGGTCTGAATGGATTGTTTTTCTTTATTGAAAATGTTTAAACTTAATGCATTGAAAATGTCACAGCCATGGTGCTGCTCCTTCACTCTTTGGGAAGTGCCTGGGTGCCTTTGGCTGATTTCAGTGGAGAATTAAGGATGAAGGTTGCTACTTCCCTTCCCCTCGCTGCACAAAGACTGAGTAATCAGTGCAGGGAACTCCATGAAGATCTGGGTGTAGTTGAGAGAATGATTCCACCATTCCCAAACGGCAGGGAAGCACCGTGGTGGTGACATAGCCAGTCTGCAGATGCTCATCCAGACTATGGGCTGGAAAAGGGCCTACAGTCCTTCTGCACCCCCATGTGGGGAATTTAGCCCCATAAATGTTGATCTAGAAACCCTAGTGGATCCATTACATTTTGTTACATGATTATATTTTCAATGGATAGGCTGGTGCTGGGGTCAAGCAGCATGGAGGAGAGTGAACCAGAAGCCCTTTGTTGACCCACCCCATAGCCTGCTCCCAATGTACCCCTCTGCACTGGTGTATCTATTCCTAATATAATTAGGACCATAATACTAACTTATTTAATGGATCCACTAAGTTGGAGCGGAAGTGTAGCAGCAACAGAGGTTCCTGGCTGCTCCTGTTGTCCGTTCCCTCCACAGGATTCTGCAGGTCTCCCGAACATGCAGCTGGTTCATTTGGTTTGTTTGCTGAGTGGGGATTATTTTGTCCCTTTTTTTACAAAGCACGGAGCAAATGCAGGGCCAAGAGGAGACCTGTATGCGATGCAAATTGGTGACAAAGAGAAAATCCTTGGAAGAAGATTGAGCAAAAATTATTTTGTGCAGGTTCCTTCCTCCACCCCCCCCCCCCTTAAAAAAGATGTGCATAGGGTAAAATCCTCATGGTAGCTATAAGTGACTTATGATTAGGGTGGCGGTATTTCCTCCTGGGTAGGGCACTGGACCAGGATTCAGGAGTCCTGGGTTCAGTTCCCAGCACTGGTTTGCTGGGTGACGGTAGAAAAGTCACTTCCCCCTCCCGTGCCTCAGTTTCCCCGTCTGTGTGAGGGTGATGATGATACTCACCTTTCGTGAAGTGCTTGGAGATCTGTGGGTGAAAGGCACTGTCTGTATAGGAGCCATGTATGTTTAAAACCCAGCTAGCCATGGCTGCAGAGCCCTGGGGACTGTAGCCCTTCGCGCACAGAATAGGGGCTGGGCATGCTTCCCCATATTGTCCCATCAATATGCCTCCATCTTGACCTGACTTCTATAGGAAAGTGAAGTCTCTAAGTTTCCTGTTATCCCTGACTTCTCTGCTGGGCCTGCCAACAAAGAGGCCAGTAAAATGCCAATTGGGATGATGGATTTTTGTCGAGTAGAAATTGGATTGTGTCCCACCAAGCAATCTCACCCCAGTAACTCATCTTATAGCCTGCGGCTGTACTTTGCCTTTTTGACCCCAACTGGGATAAATTCTTCCCTTACACTGGCGTAATTCAATAGTCTTGTCTGGAGTTGCACTGGTGTAAGAGGGACTTTAAAATGCCATGTAGAGTCCTGAGAAAGCCACAGATTTGACAAAACAGAGGCATACATAGTGATGGTAAGGCAGAAAAAGAATGCAGGAAGAGCAACAGGGAAAACTCATACTGGATATTTGTGATTGGAGACAGGCAGGTTGTGTCAGTCATGGTGATTGACAGGTAGCTGGGATTGGAGACTCTTCTAAATTAGACTAATACATTTTGATTTCTTAGTTAATGAATACAGTTTAAATTCATTGCAAGGTGGTTTGTGCAAGTTTTATGATGTAGCTGGTGAATTTATCCGGGATGCCCTGACCTGAAATCTGGCATCTAGGCATGCTAGGAACTCTGGGAAAGTTTTGGATCTGGCTTAAGAAACCTGACTAGAGCCCATCTCTGGGTTGTGTCTTTCATTACTGTTTATTTAGAGTGTACACCTATTAACAGCGGGGCAATTTCGTTACTTCTCCATTGATGCAACAGGCCCCTCTGGCCAGGTAGAGGCAGCGATATGCTAAGCTCCAGCCACAAAATAAGCTCCACCTCCCTTGAGATGCTAACATGAGACCTTACTCTCAGTAGAGTCCCCTGCCAACGGGGGATGTGCAAGATAGGAGATAAGGGAGCTGCAAAGATGTTGGAAAGCCCCTCCACGGCATGGACGCAACGTCATCCCACTCCACAGAGGAGCATGGCTGAAGTGATGACCCCAGAGATGCTTTGCAGCCACTCTGTGGCAGACAGGGAAGGATTCAGAACTTGATCCTGTCTATAAGTAATATAAGACTTTTGATGCACTGTGAGGCTTTCACACACATGGTGGGCTTAAGTCAGGCTGGAGCATCCCCAAAGTTCCCTGTTTGGATTCGCTCGGTCTGATCATACTCTTGTTTACACAGGCTTAACGTGAGAGTAGCTCCATGAAACCGGGCCGTGGAACAGGTCCAGTGTAAAACTGGTGTGCGTGACAGCACAGAAGCAGGTTTCGCTCCCAGTGCTCTGGCTCATCCGTAGAGAAAGACGTTTGATCTGTGACGTTCAGAGCGAGAGCTGTGCCCTGGTTCAGCTCAAACGGCTCCATCCTCTTTAGTTTATGAACCTTCAAAGGTTCCCCTAATAAGATGTGTATCTCTGACTCATTTGTTCTAAGACTATTGTTAACACATCCAAAATGGTGACACTTTGCATCCCATAATAGCTGCATTTTTGAAGAATTAGATGCTTTTTGCTTGTTTGCAAATGACTTCTCAAGTTCAGGCCAAGCCAGATAGATGGAATAGATTGGACTATAGCAACTGTATAGATGGAATCAATAGCTTGCAGAACTGATAGAAAATTACCCAGGCTTAATAAACTTCACGCCTGGCTTCCTATTGAAGCTGTATATCAAAAAGAAAACAAATATAGATGCTGCCCTGGAGAGCCAGCCCCTGGAAGTTGCTGCTGTTTGAAATAAGATGTCTATTAAAAGGGTAACAGATGAGACAGGTTTTATCTTTTCAGGTAAAGGGGGACTTCTGTGGTTTTATTTTTCTTATATCCTCTTATTAAGTTCCCAACTGGCAATATCTTGTGTCTAGATCTCAGCTTTGTCTTCAGTGTCCTGATAGGAATTGCTATTGTTCCAGGTATCCATTTGCCCACTTAATGTATTGCCCACTATTGCCTTTCTCTGCATACATAGACTCTGTTCACACAGTGGACCAAATTCTGCTCTGTTATCACGACAGAGTAGCTCCAATGACATCTCTGGAATTACTCCAGGTCTTATACCAGTATAATGGAGAGGAGCCCCATAATATGCAGCCTGCATGGGTGTAAGCGAGCAGAATTTGACCCAGAAGCTGCATTTTGCATCCATATCTGTACCAGATTCCTACCTAGCATACACCAGTTTTATACCATAGACTTCAATCTAACTATTCCAGATTTCCACCTATGTTATCCAAATTTGGCTTCTTTATGTAAACATACGTATGTGAAGGCATATGCATGTGTATTTACATACATCCATAGCCACTTATGTGCTTATTAGCAAGGAAAATACTGCAAAACTTTTTTTTGTGACGATTCGTGGGCGTTTCAAAAGCATTTCGTGATTTAGGAGCGCAAGACCCGTTGGGAAGGCAATGACAGCTGTTCTCCGGGTGACTTAGGTGCTTCTGAAAATTCCACCTATTTTTAAGATAGCATTAGCTTCAGCTGGGTTCCCTCTTCACTGGGGCATGCAGCCCACAAATATTTCAGTGAACAAGGCAAGAGCATTTGACAGAAATGGAACATTTTAAAGCAAATATTTGTGGAAATTCAATTTTGCATTCATTACGGAGAGTCATGGCACCGGGATCTAAGAATCCATCTACACTGGAGAGGCAGGCGTACTTTCCATCTCCGAGACCGATTAGCTCTTGTTGAGCTAGTATGCTAAAAGTAGCAGTGTAGCCATGGCAGTGTGGGCAGCCGGACAGGCTAGCTGCCTGAATAAGTATCTAGCGTCCTGGGTAGGATTGTACTCAGGGTGGCTAACTCATGCCACTTTGGCTACACTTCTATTTTGAGCACACTAGCTCAATCAGATTGACGGTAATATGTGTACATCTACCTGAGTTGGAAATCACACCCCCAACTCAAGTGTAGACTTACGCTAAGAGTAAGACTCATCCAGAAGGGGAACAGGAATGATGCCACGTGGCCAATGCATTCAATCCAAACATACTCAGCTCGAATATTGAATATCAAATGCACCCAATTAACTGGGTAAGTGAGTAAGGGGGTCAAACTTCATTTGAAGAAATCAATTGGGGAAAAACATTGAATAACAAATACATTCAAGGAAGTTGTAATTTTCTTGTGAATTATTTCTCAGTAGGAAAAGAGATGAAATTCACTGAATAAATTATTCAGCAAGAATGATTTGCTCAGATTAGTGCATGCATTTTATGAACAAAATCTTTCCCTTATTTAGAGATCCACAATGGGAGAAAGTTGCTAATGGTGGTAACCATGATAGATAAGAAGGACAGACAGACACAGCTCACGTAGTATGGCTGAGGGCCCCTGCAGGAAATGTATGCTGGGTACACGACACCTTGGTACAGTTTCCAAACAGGGATATGTGCTCCCCACTTAAACTTCAAACCAGGTAAACACTTGCTTAAGTGTTTTGCTGGATCAGGACCCTGGTGCCTGTAGTTTTGTATAGTGCATTGACTTCATTGATTTGCAGGGTTGTGAGAGTGAACATCAGACTGCTGGTATGTATGCAATGTGGGTATGTGTCACTTTCTGTAAGGCTGGTGGATGACTGGGAGAGCTGGCAATGGGCAGAAAGAATTATAAATGTGCTTGATACTTGATCCTGCTGCCATTTCCCAGGAGATGGAAAATACAAACGCAATAAAAGGAAGTTGTTCAGGTTGCCTGGGGGTAGCCAAGACGGAGGGAAGATGTTGCAAACTGACATGCCGGAGAGCTTCTAAGACTTTGGTTTGCAGCCACTGGTAAACTCTGTTAGGAACTACCACCCCTATCTGCAACATGCACAAGAAACAGACGTGGAAAACAGAGGGGCAAACTGCTACATCATTCCTGCAGCCCATTCTTACATGGTTCATGCTGCTGGAGTCAGTGGGGCAACCCACATGAGGAAGGGCAGCAGGATTGGCGCCTCCCCCTCCCCCCCGGGGCGGTTTGGAGGAGATCAACATACAAAGCCAATTACAAAAATAATCACAGATTGGCAGCAAAGGAAAAAGCATAAAAAGTGGGACTTGCTTTATGGCAAGGAATGAGGCTGTAAAACCAAGAGCAATTAGACCACAAACACAATTACAGCATTTTCATAAGGCTCAGTGAAATTTATTTACTTCTTACTTTTTACTGGTGGGAAACGGGGCTAACAGAGGGTCTAGCAGCCGGCATTTATTTTCCCCAGACTTTCATTCTGCATTTCTGTGGCTTGACTACAGGTTGTTTCTTCACCCTGAAATGTATCCGCATCAGAGGCTTTCATTAAAGGACGGAACGGATGGCGCATAAGGTGACCAATGAACGGCAAGGCTTTCTCCATCCTGTCCCTCCCCTAGGAACTTTAGATGAGAAAACCCTGATGCTGTTGCTGTAGCGATCAGTCCTTATGCAGGGCTGTCAAAGACATGCATTCTAGGGTAAAGAGTGACTTTTTGGGGCGGGGGGGGATGGAAGGCAGGCAACTCATTGGGGCCTGGCTTCATATCAACCCGTTGTAGACTGAGTGGCTACCAGCTGATAGCAACAGCACCAGATTTCCTTCTAAGGCGCATGACTGGGAGTCAGGAGATGTGGGTTTATTTCCTGGCTCTGCCAGAAATTCACTATGTTGGGCAAATCATTTAATCTTTGTCCGAGTTGTGTCTCTCTTAAAATGGGTTTGATGCTTCATTACCTAGCAGGGTGCTGTGGGGTTAAATCCATAAGTACCTGAGGAGTGCTTAACCATTATAGTGATGGGAGCCATATATACATACAAGGCCAGTGCAAGGAAGTTTCGCGCCCTAGGCGAAACTTCCTTGCACCAGCCCTGCGCCCCCCCCCAGCTAATACGTCCCCCCCACGGCAGCCAGTCCCCACGGGCCGGCAGCTCAGCCCCCCGCCAGACTCTCCCCGCCCGCGGCGCCCCTCCCAGCTCAGCCGTGAAGCCGGGAGGGTGGGCGGCAGCCGCAGCCAGGCACCCCCCAGCTCCGCGGCTGAGCCGGGAGGGCGGGAGGTAGCCGCGGCCAGCCGCCCCCTGGCTCCTGGTGCCCTAGGCGACGGTCTAGGGTCGCCTAGTGGGCGCGCCGGCCCTGTATACATACAGATGTGCACCTAACGAATGTTTCACCCAACTGCTCTTTAAGACAGCAGGGTCTAATGGTCACTGGAGAAGTCAAAACTCCTGGATTGTCTTCCCAGCCCTGTGACTGACTCACTCTGTGATCCTGAGCAAGTCAAGTAGGACAAGATTTTCACACCTTGGGGTTTAAAAGTCAGCAACTAAATAAATATTTGGACCCCTAAATAAGTGACCTATTTATGTTTTCAGATGTGCTAAGCATCCACAACTCCCACGAATGCCAGTAAAGCATGTAGGATGCTCATCACCTCTGGAAAATCAGAATCACACACTGAGTTACCTAAATACTGATTTAGGAGCTTAACTTAAAACATTTGAAAATGTTGGGGGGGGGGGAGTTCTTGCCTCTCCGTGCCTCAGTTTCCTCATCTATAGAATGGGTACAATGATACCGCCTTCTTATCATGAGGCTCAGTTGTTGTTTACAGAGTGCTTTAAGAGCTTTAGTGCAGAATGCTTTATTATAATAAGATTCCCCTTTCATCTAAGTCAGACGATTGCAATGAATGTTAATGCAAAATGGGCAGCATATCACCTCCTCTTTTACTGTTGTCAAAACCTGCCCTCGGCAGCATACACTTAATTTATTGACTTTGGTAATGCTTGTACGCAGCACCTTTCCTTGCTAATAAAGTTATTGAAATTGAAAAAGGAGAAACTGAAAGGAGAAGCATGTGAGCCTTTCCTGGGTGTTTTCTTAACCATATATAGAAGGCCTGATTCTCCTCTCACTCACCCCAGATTTGCTGCGGTGTAACTCCACCCGGCCAGATTCTCAGATAGCATAAACTGTCACAGCCCCATGCCGGGTAATCCTAGCTGAGAATCAGCCCTCTGATATTCTAGAGCTGGGCTGGTCAAATTTATTTGTGAATTCCTCCTGACTTCTCAGAATGTTTTCAGAGTTCATAAGGATTTGCCAATTAGTTTATGAGCAGCCCATAGGCTGGAATTTATTATTTTATAGTCTCATATTGCTCTCTCTGGCTCTTCGTTGTTCTTTTCCATGCAGTCTCACAGGTCCTCCGATCCCAAGGCATTGTTCCTGCTTCTGAACCGGATGAATGACACATTCCCTCCCGCCCCGAGCAGAAATGAATGAATGATGAACTGCTCATTTTCCAGTGCAAATTTCTGGATGAAGAATCAACTGTTCGTGCTTAAAATTCACAAAGCATTTAGGGCATCTACAAGGATTTTTGTGAATCCCCCGGGGCTGGCTGACTCTCAGATGGCACATAGTGTGAGGTGACCCTCCACTTTGTTGGCCACAATGTTTGCAAATGGCTTTTTTGTGTGGCTTCAGCCAGCCCTGCTCTGAAGCTTGGAGCAGGAAGCTCTGAAACCTTCCTGAGGTATTCTCCAGTTGTGGGGAGAGACGTGATAATGACATGCCCTGAAGTCTCCTGTTTCTAACTGGTTGGAGATTCCACTTGCTGTCCCAGAGCCAGCTTGCTTCCCATCACCTGCTCTCTGCTGCTGCTGGACTGATGTAGGGTGACCAGATGTCCCGCTTTTATAGGGATAGTCCCGATTTTTGGGTCTTTTTCTTATATAGGCTCCTATTACCCCCCACCCCCTGTCCCGATTTTTCACATTTGCTGTCTGGTCACCCTAGACTGATGTGCCTGCGGCTCTTGGTAGCAATGCCGAGTTGTCACCTGCCGGCTCTTGTATTGGGATTTGCAGATCATTTCCCCATGTCTACATGTTTCCTTATTTTGCTCCCATGATAGGGCTTCTTACTGAAAACGTCTCAAATGGGCCTCTGCGGGTCTTGAGCGTTGGTTACATCCAGACTGGATCAGGATTGATTCTTGATTCTGCACCGTTCCCATTGAAATCAGCCCCTCAGTACCACCTTAGGGACCCATTCGTTCCGCAGCTTTCATTCACCTTGAGAAGCGCTGACTTTAGTGAGTCTTCTCATGCCAGCCATTAGCACAAGTCAACGCTACTCAACATGAGTAAAGGTTGTAGGTGAGTAGAGTTTGGTAGAGTATCTTTCAGTGATATCTTGCAGTGCTTGAGAGTCAAATAATCATAGAACTGGAAAGGACCTCGAGAGGTCATCTAGTCCAGTCCCCTGCACTCGAGGCAGGACTAAGTATTATCTAGACCATCCCTGACAAGTTTGTCCAACCTGCTCTTACAAATCCCCAATGATGGAGATTCTACAACTTCCCTAATAGTGGAGGAGAGTGGAATTAAGAAGTGGAACTGTCACCTACGCAAGAAGAATGTGGGTCTTTCTCCCCCTCTAGTGTCTAGCCCACATAAGATGATAAGAGCCTACTACAGCTGGTGGATTTACACTCTTTGCTATGGTGATAGCGGCTTGTTCCTTTAGCTCTGAAGGCCTGGGATTCAAGCCCCACCCCATTGATGATGCAACCTGGGGAGTATCATTGTCTAAGCAGGTGAGAAAAGAGATGCTTTCAGAAGAGGCTTTGAAGAGACACAGGAAGATACTAGCTGGCACAAGCCTTCCTGTAAGTGGCTGAAGAGGAGAAGGTTCTTGTGCCAACCGTGGTCCGATTGTAGGAAGGCACTAGAGAAAGCCCTCATCTTATCTTTTTTGGAATTCCTTTTGGGAACACTTCTACTTTGCTTTCTAGGGAGAGAGCCAGTTTAAGAAGAGGGAAGGAGAAAGTGGGAAGAGAACAGGAAAGAAAGTGTAGGTAAGAAATCTGCATATCCATCAAAGGAAAGAGAGCAGCAACCTACCTATTGGGCAGATACGTAGGAAAGTGACCTATATTTCTCTATATCCAGGTATGTATGTAGCTATACACAGGGACAGGGATACTTGTTTCCTCTTAAATTTAAAGTGAGGAAAGAGGAAAGAGACCTAGATAACTGACCTGGTTTAAGCCACTTTGTGGGTCTCTCTGGATTTAAGAAACTTCAGCTTAAGTTTTACCACTTGCAGTTCCAGCAAATTTGAACCTCACCAGGTAACTTCATTTGGTTTCTTTAATGAAGGCTTCACAGCAGGGTTAATTCTTCTTTCTATGTAAAAAGATTAAGTAGTAGTTGGGTAAAACACTTCATCACTGAAGTGATTTTCGGAATGTGCTCGCTCCGAAGGCACAGATGTAATACCTGCTCTTAAATTCAATTAGCTCTGACTCACTTGTGTTGCCTGAATACATTACCACAGCTTGAGACAGTCAGTGTTATTCTTTAAAGCTGAAAAACTATTTGGAGATTTCCCTAAACGTGTTTTAATTCCCTCAATATGTCACGCGCCTTAACAGCTCCCGACACTCACAGCCCCGACATCCCCCATTGCAGGTAGGATTTCTCTTGCTTTTGGGGAACTCCAAGCCAAGCTGCAGATCAAAACAACAGAAGGTCCTGTTTGCAGCCAGCGACCAGCACACAATGTGGGAGAACATGTTTGATCCAAAATGAAGGCCAGTGCTGTTCAGTCATGATGACACGCGCATCTGAAAGTGGTGAAGTGAGTGGAGCAAGGGACTGACTCAGGATTCTTGGGTTCTGAGTCACAATTCTTGGGGCCTGTTCCCAGTTCGAGGTGGGGAGTGTGGCACCGCAGCTGAAGGAGGGGTTTGAAAGCTAGGATTCCTCTGTTCTCTTTCCAGCTCTCTCACGGAGTTGCTGTTCATAGAATATCAGGGTTGGAAGGGACCTTAGGAGGTCATCTAGTCCAACCCCCTGCTCAAAGCAGGACCAATCCCCAATTTTTGCCCCAGATCCCTAAATGGCCCCCTCAAGGATTGAACTCACAACCCTGGGTTTAGCAGGCCAATGCTCAAACCACTGAGCTATCCCTCCTCCCCAAAATATGGAACGCTTCATGAATTTGCGTGTCATCCTTGCGCAGGGGCCATGCTAATCTTCTTTGTATCGTTCCAATTTTAGTATATGTGCTGCCAAAGCGACCTTAGGAAACTCATTTAAGTCCATATATTTCAAGTATCCATTCTTTCTGGGCTCCCTCTATTCTCTGGAGTCCCAAGGGAGACAACTAGGGGCTGATTTTCATGCTGTGTGGAGCACCCAGCACCCGAACTAAGTCAATGAGCGGCATGGATGACCAGTGCCTCTGAAAATCAGGACCTGTTTGTTTTCATCTTAAACTCTTCAGAGTAGGGACTGCATGTTACTGTGTGCGTCTACATCTCCTAGCCCAATGGGACCTAACTGAAGCCTCTGGATGCTGCTGCAAATAAGATAGAGACAGTGTGTTCTGCTGGTTTGAGTAGGCAAAGCAGAATCCGGACTCCTGGGTTCTCTTTCTGACTCTGTCACTCACCTGCTTCATGACCTTGAACAGATCATTCTCTTTCCATGCTACCATCTACCCATTTGTTAAATGTTTCTGCTACACAGTTACATCAGAGGGAAAGGGTTGTGAAAAGCTAAATTAATGAATGCTTGTAAAGCACTTTGAGATCCTTGGATGAAAGGCGCAATTTATTTTATAATTATTGCGCCAGCACTGAAAGACAATTAGACACCATCAGTTGAGATTTTTTTAAAGTTAAAGTTGGGACAGAAATAATAAAGGGACTAGATTCCCCTGGAGTCCTTAAAAAAGCACCCCCAGAAAGAAGCAAATAGATACAGAAATGATCTATTGACCAAATGTCCCATTTTTCCAGTGGCTTGTCATGGAGTTGGACACCTGTGTGTTTGTGCTCAGCTGCTCTCTTCCTTCCTCCTCTCTGTGCTTCTAGGCCATGGCTGGTGGTGGTACCAGGCTGGCACTGTGGCTTGGTTACCAGCACCCGGCTGGCTAGATTGGTA
The DNA here is from genome assembly GCA_033296515.1 of Macrochelys suwanniensis. Lineage (NCBI taxonomy): Eukaryota > Metazoa > Chordata > Testudines > Chelydridae > Macrochelys > Macrochelys suwanniensis. The sequence continues at coordinate 8,741,666 of CM065799.1, forward strand.
CCACCAGGCTGGTAGGAATGGGACCTGGCTGGTGATGGTTACAGCCACCACCAGGCTGGTAGGAATGGGGTGGCACTAGGGGATGAGAGTGGGAAACAAGTTATCTACGGGAGGGGGGAGATGCACCAACTCTCCCCTGATCAGGGAGAGAGGTAGAAGGGGAGAGAGAGCCGGCCACTCCTCACTAATTGGGGAAGGGTGTGGAGAGTGGGGGTGTGGTTGGAGAGAGGGCTGAGCCCCTCCCCCCACTCAGGAACAGCAGAGGTAGAAAGAGGCTCATCCCCCTCGAATGAGAAGGTGGGTGGGAACTGGCCCCAGCTCCCCAAGGTTGTGGAAGGGGAAGGTTGTGATTTATGAATGAAAAATTCTGGGCTGAAGGGGTTATTCAAACAATTTTAGGCTGTCGGGTTTTTTTAAGGTAATCCCATTTATGGTCTAAATATTTCATGGTGACTTTTAAACCATCTGTTTTATGTTTTAAATAGGGGAAATGTATGAATGTTGTTCTGGTTACGGTGTTTCTGGCGCATTCATCTCATGAGGCTTTTTGGGAGCCCGACTCACGAGGTTTGAACTCTCGGGATCGGCAAGTAGTGGAACACAAGGATCCTGGCTCCCTGCTCTGACCACTAGCCTGCACGCACCCTCTCTGGGCAGGGCTGGGGGAGCCATACCTAAAGGAAGGGGTGCAAATTAATTCTTCAACCCTTCCTCTCCCTCCCGCGTTGTCCTGCTTCCCAACTATTCTGGTCAGAACTGAACACTGGGATCATAGTCATCCACCATTCTGCAGGTAGCATTCATGGTACCTGCTAGGAACGGAATTTGTGACTTGCTCCGGTGTAAACAGGCCTATATCTAGCAAGACCAAGGATACACTGGGGAAAAGGTTAGGCGAGCTCTTCCAGACGCAGCTGTTTGAAACCTGCAGCCAATGCTCCTATTCCATGCTGCGAGGGCAGTGCTTCACATACATCCACAAGCCAGTACTTTGCAATCCGCTCTACCCATGCTTTGGTGGGTTCTGGATCTAATGCAGGAACGGGGAGCTGTAGGCTTGCAGAGAACTCCAGTGCAGAATTCTGCTAACCCGCTGATGTGCTTCTCGAACGACTGGCATTGGCTCCTTCTGTGACATCCATTTCCACCTTCACAAAGGGATGCATGTACCGTGCGTGGTCATATGGCTGCACAGCGCAATGTGATGTTAGAACAAAAGGGAGCTGTACCATTCACGGCAGGTTTTCATAAGTGCTCAGCCAGATTTCTGCGAAGAACTGGGTGCAATGGGTGCTGAGCTCACTTGAAAATCTAGCCCCCGCGGTGGGTGCTGAACACACGAAAACCTGGCTCTTGAACTCCCAGATGAGCAGTCTCATGAAATGCCTCTAAAATTTACAATCTGAAGCCTGCTGACTTAAGCTGAATGAAAACCAAAGGTAAAATTCTGGCCTCCCTGAAGCCAAGGGGAGATTTGCCATTGACTTCAGTGGGGTCAGGATTCCATGCTGTAGCGGGGTGGTCACCCTATCCACCCTGTCCTGTCAGGGTTGGAATAGTCCTGGGTGAGGGCTGTGGCTAAGACAAAAGCAGCTATGGGGCTGATTGGGGAAGCAGCTGCAGCTGGGACAAGCCCCAATCAGGCCCCAGCTGGCTCTATGAAGGCTGTGGAGCCAGAAGCCCAGAGAGTTGTCTTCTGCCTGTAGAGGGAGAAGGGCCTGGCTGCTAGAACTAAGCAGGGTACCTGGTGTGGAGCAGGGCTGGGGAAAGGCCAAGGGAGCTGGGGAACTCCAGCCTAGGAAAATCCCAGTCTGCAGGCCTGGTAAGGCCAGACTAGGTACTGGGGTTGCCGGAGCCGCCCATGGGTAGGCTGAGGCAGCAGGTCCAAACCCCCTCCTTGCCTGTGATGAGTGGCTGATACTGCAGTCTGCCCCAGGGCGTGGGGGCTAGCTGGTGACTGGCAGTAGCCTACAACTGAGGTGAGGTGGGGATAGTGGGTTGGGGGTTCCTCAGGGAGGGGAGACCCAGATCTGGGGGGTACTGCCAGGGGGCAGCACCCCAGTTAAAGGGGCACTGGGTCCTGGGAGGGCCACGGGGTCCAGAGTGGACAGGCAGATCACCGGCCTGCAGAGGGTGCTCTGGAGCTGGAACGAGCTAATTCCCTGGATCGACCAGCAGGAGGTGCTGCAGGGGTGAGGCCAACCCATCACACATGCTAAGTTTATTTTTTTTCCTCCTTAAGTTTGGCCGGCCTGCTTGCGTTTCTCTGACTTGCCCTATTGTGCTGGAACCGCTGCATGTTTGGTGCATTGTAGGGACGTGGGAACTGGCGTCTGTTTACCCCAATCTGTGAGGCTGGCATTGAAATCCTGTTGCCAGCTGCAGTGGTTCCATTCCGTGCCAGTCCTGGTCCCGGCCCAATTCCCATAGAAAGCTTAGGGAGCTGTCAGCCCTTGGTGTTTGACAGGTGCTGACTGACAGCTGGGGAAGCGGCTTTGGAGTGACGGGTCATTCTTTCATCTCCTTGGCCGTGTTTGTATAATGATGAGTTTGTCTTCATATGCACAGGATTGGCGCTGACAGTTAAAGTGGCTTTTAGCTCCTCGGGGACCCAATGTACCATGATTAAAGCACTGGAATTGAAAAATTATATTTCTGCATGTTGCTAATCCCACTCATCCCTCTTCCCCCAAAGAGCTCGCAAGCCAAAAGGGCCGCAGCACAGAGAGGTGGGCAATTCAGGTATGTATATTCCTGATGCATTATTGACAAACGGGGAAGTTTGAGGATACGCTGCCTTATCACGATGCAGATATAACAGGCACTCTCGGCGTAGCAGATTTCTCCTCCCACCAGCTGTGATGTTTCAGTCCTCTCTCGGTGCAGTTTTGGCAATTGAGCGCTGAGCTGCCGCTTCTCTGTTCGCGATGGGGGTGGAATCGGGTGGTGGATATGAAACAAACTCACAGGGCTGGGTGCAGTCTTTTGAGAGCAATACGCTGGCTAGCAACAGGCATGTGTGCAGGGGGCCTCCCTGAGGGCTGGATCCAACTCCTGTTAAAATCAGTGGGAGGCTTTCCAGTGACTTCAATAGAAACTGGATCCTGAATGAGCCTGCGCTGCTTGGAAATGTAGACACTAACCTGCATGTCCCGCTGTGTTTGAATGTGCAAATCAGATGGTTGCACATGCAAATACTGAGTTGCGTGTGCAAATATCAGTTTCCCACACAGATATGGTCTTTTGCAAATGCAAACAACTGTGCCCACAAAGAGCACAGGGTCATTACGAGCAGTTACCTTTTTGGCAGGCCATAATACATGCAGCATTTAATTGCATATAAGCTGTATACTAACCCAAGGTGCTGGAACAATTTTTATAGTGGGGATGCTGAGAGCCATTGATTCAAACTGTAAACCCTGTATCTGATGGAAACCACTTCAAGACAGGGGGCATGACAGTTCCAGCACCTATGTCCTAACCTGCTTTTCAGTATTGAAACTGGCAAGACAACATCAGTATTTATATAGGATACAGCAATTAAACACTGTTGCAGAATGCCTGTCAGGTGGAGTGGCTAAGGGTGAAGGTGGAGCAGGCAGCAATTACCTTTTTTTGAACTCAGCCCTGAGGCTAGATGAGGAGTCTACCAGGCAGAGAAGTACTGCAAACGTTGGTCTCAAACGCAGGTGCCACACTGGAGAAGACTCTTGTACTGAAACTGGTGAGACAGTCACTGAGGGGAAGGAGACGCTTTCTAAACAAATAGGTGGAAGGAGAAGCGGAGGATTGAGAGACCAGTTCCATGAGGCAGGCTGGGACAAGATCTAGAAGGATTTTGAAACCATAAAGAGCTCTTCTGAAGTGGCTCCTGATGGTAACTCAGCAAACTTTAAACAACTGATATGAATTGGAGTGGAGAAATTGGAGAGGGTCCAGAGAAGAGCAACAAGAATGATTAAGGGTCTAGAGAACATGACCTATGAAGGAAGGCTGAAGGAATTGGGTTTGTTTAGTTTGAAAAAGAGAAGACTGAGAGGGGACATGATAGCGGTCTTCAGGTATCTAAAAGGGTGTCATAAGGAGGAGGGAGAAAACTGGTTCATCTTAGCCTCTAAGGACAGAACAAGAAGCAATGGGAGGTTTAGGTTGGACATTAGGAAAAAGTTCCTAACTGTCAGGGTGGTTAAACACTGGAATAAACTGCCCAGGGAGGTTGTGGAATCTCCATCTCTGGAGATATTTAAGAGTAGGTTAGATAAATGTCTATCAGGGATGGTCTAGACAGTATTTGGTCCTGCCATGAGGGCAGGGGGCTGGACTCGATGACCTCTCGAGGTCCCTTCCAGCCCTTGAATCTATGAATGGGAGTGTGTGTGTGTGAGAGATCTATATATATTTATTATAGAAACATAGGGCCAGATACTTAGCTGGTGCAAGTAGCCCTAGCTCCATTGACTTAAATGGAGCTATGCTGATTTAAGCCATCTGATTTAAATGGAAGTTAGGAGCCTAAATACCTTTTGGGTCTCTGCGCCTTGGCCTCTTTACTAGAGCTATTTCCCCCATGATTACCTGCAATAATCACCCTGAGCCTTCCATTAGTTCTTCTAGGGGAACTTTCCCAGCATGCTCTTCTGTCACCTGGGCCTTTAAACCTGGGAGAGGCAGCCGACTGAAACATTAAGGTGGCCATTTTGTATGTGGCTGCTGCAGGCCCATCCGGCTGGTGCGTATTTTTAGTTCCCAGTATGTGCTCTGGTTTTTCCCTTTCTTTTATTCCTGAGGAGGCTGCACTCCTCACACTGGGTTATGATTTGGTGGAACTGTGACCTGCTGCTCTAGGGCCTGGAAATCCAGTGGAATTGCTGGTGTGGGTATGAACTGGATCCTTCAAGAGGACAAAGAAAGACCCAGTGCTGCTACCACCATCTCCGTAAAACTTCCTGTTAACGAAGCAAAGACAACAGTGGTTGGTGACTGTAGTTAGGCAGTCTGTGGTGACGACGGTTATAATAAAGGTGTGGGTTTTTAAAAAAAAAATAGGTTTCTCTGACCATCCTGATCGCTAATCCCCTGTAATCTGCTTTCAGATCTGGACTTCTGAGGGTTGCTCCTCCCTCTGTTTCTGGTGGTTTACATCCCCTCAGCTTTTCCTTTCAGGCAGCCTGGTCTGTGGCAGAAGAAAATATCCATGACTAATGTCAATCCTTGACATGTTCCGTCCACACAAGGGAGATAATTATCTATCACTCGTTTAGCACTGGCATCAGACAATATGCGAATGTAATCACAGTAGCTGCCTCAGATGTTCTAGTCCAGACGTTCTCAAACTGGGGGCGGGGGGAGTGGAATGTATTCTGGGGGGGTGTGAGAAGCTTTGGGGGCGGGGGGGAACCTTACTGTGCACATTCAGAGCTGGGCAGCCAGAGACCAGCGGCTGCTGGTTGGGCACCCAGCTCTGAAGGCAGTACTGCTGCCAGCAGCAGTGGAGAAGTAAGGGTGGCGTGGCTGGAGAGCGGTGGCTGCTGGCTGGGTGCCCAGAGGGCTGTGGGTGCAGCGGGGCCGGGGGGCGGGAGGGGAATAAATTGCAGACACAAAGAAGGTGGATGCGATCAAATGAGTTTGAGAACCTCTGTTCTAGTCTAACAGACACACTGGAGAACCTTGTGACATACAGAGGAAACAAGGGGGACTGGAGGTAGGGGAAGAGAGGGCATTGTGGTTATGTCATATCAGGTATTGTAATTGGATGGGAATCTAGTTTTGCACATCTGCAAGAAGTGAAAGGTAAATAATTACTCATTAATCTTGTAGCTGTTAGTCAATCAATTTTCAAAAGGGGAACACTAGCAAAGAGTCTAGACTAGTGGCTAGTTGCATTAATGATGAGCCTGTCGCCTATAGGGATCTAGGCTTGCAACAGGTCTATGGAAGATGAGCAGACTACTGTATACAATTCTAGCGGGGAAGTGATGGATATCTGGGACCAAAGGAAAAAGCTGGAGTGTTTGGAGGTGATAAATAAGTTGAGAAGTGGATTGAAGTGTGTCTGAGGCCCTTAGTAAGGGAGACTAGAGTTATGAGCAGGCTGAGGAAAAGGAGGGGAGACTGGGCTGGGGAAACTGAAAATCATAAGGGACTAGGAAGCAGGACAGCAGGGATTCACAAGGAGATGGTAAAGAAAATGAAGGCTATGGTTCAGGGGAAACAGGCAGCTGAGTATAGTTTTTGCATTATACAGGGATTTCCTAAAATCTCTACTTGAGAGGCACAGTATAACATGGTTTGACTTAGCACGGCACAGGCCAGCTTGGCACTGTATTAGCAGAGCATATATACTCCTGGGAATGCACAGCAAACTGCCCCACGGCAGATCCATGAAATGGGAGAAGGCAGAAGGGAAGCAGCAGCCCCAGGGTGACTTCTCTGTCCAATCCTCCCTCCCAGCGGGGAAGGGTTCCTTTACAGGGCAGAATTTTTCTCCCTGCACCCCTGAAAGGATAGAGAGAATAGGTCTTAAATCTTTCCTTCCTATGGAAGAAGAGGGTGTGTAAGGGGTTTCTTTCAGCCTTATCCTTTTCCACCAGCCCTCACCAAGAGGAAATACTGTACAAGCTGGAACAGTTTCCCCTAATCTCACTCTTTTCTCCTCAAAGAGGAGAAACAAAGTTTCAACCCACCAGTGCAGAATCTCACAATCCCTCCTCAAGAGCTATTTCCTTATCACGCCCCACAGAGGAAGTTAACGTTTTCTAACATTGAGGCTGTAGACAAGTCAGACCATGCTGCAGCTAACAGCAGCACCAGGTAGTTCATCTTCCATCCAACCCTTTCTGATGGAGATTTTTATTAAATCTCTAACAGCTAGAGGTTTTTAATACAAGTGTCCCCCACTAACCCGCCTTTCAATGCATTTCTGAATTGTGTGTCTGTCTCGAAGACACAAACCTCTCCCCATGTTGGGGGTATTCAAGTCCACATCTTCAAATGCACACGCACTAATGTTGGGTTCTTCAAGTTCAACTTCAGACATCTTGGGCCCAACTTTTTAAAAGTGACCTCTGATTTTTGGTGCCCCCATTTTTATTTATGTATTGATTCATTTGTGTTTGTTTTTCGATGGTTTTGCTGGATATGACCTCTCAGTCTAGGGCCTGACTTCTCAGAAGTGCTGAGCACTTGTAATTCCAGCAGAAAGCCCCGGGTGTCTAAAGTGCCCATTCAAAAGTCAAGGCACCAAAAATGAGTGCCCACTTTTGAACGTGTTGGCCTAGAGGTATCTGAGAAGGAGTTGATGAAACACATGGGGAGCCTAGGTGAGACTTTCAGGAAAGAATTGTTCTGGTGGGGGTTTTCCGTTATGGTATTTGAAGGGTTTTCTGTTATGGTATTTGTGAGGGCGAAAACTCCTTTTCATTTCCCTGCCAAAGAAGGATGGTTTAGCACTGCAACCCTGTATGTGAAGCAGAGACTCCTTGAGACTACAGGTTAAAATCATGGTAGTGACATCTCGGCTGCACTCTGACAGATGAACTGAGGTCCATTATGTTTGCTTTGTGTGTGTGTCTTTCAAAGGAGTCCTTACAAACTGAGCTCCTGTCTTGTCTGCTGTGTCTTTAAAGATTCCCTAGCTCCATTGTCTTTAGCCAAAAGTTCTTCTACCTCCTGTTGTCATGTACACTGTCCATCCCATAATTAGGGATCACTGCAGTCAGTGCTAGAATGAGTTAGCTAGAGAACAGCATGCAGCAGTGCTACAAAAGGGGCATGATGAAGAATATCCTATCCATTGGAACTAACAAGGGAAATTTAGGTAGGCAGAATGTAATTACCAAAACTGGATTTCAGCCAAGAAACAGACAAGCTTCTATATTCTCATGTGAGAGATCACAAGTGGTCAGAAATTTGGTTTGATTCATCCTAAAGTCAGGAGGTTCTGATTCTGATCTTGCTTTACACTGGTTTGACACTGGCGTGACTCCACTGAGCCTGATTCCCCATTGCCTTGCACTTTGGGTGGTCATTAACATCTGTGAAATTAGTGTAAAACACTCCCTTTCTGAGCTGTTTGTACTCTACCTCCACTCTGCAGCTCTAAAGGAGAACACAAGGCAATGGAAAAATCAGGCCCGTTGACTTCATTGCAGTTACTTCTGATGTCCACTGACCTGGGAGCAAAACCAGATCCATAAAGGGGATTCTTTTATTTGGGCTGCTGTTTATTCTATGGTCTCCAGTGGAAAAGTGCCACTTCCCGCGTCACCAACATCACTTCCTGCAGCAGCCTAGGTTTCCCTTGAAGGTCTCCCATCCAAGGTAACGAAGTTGCTCTCTTTGGGGATTAACCCTGCTTAGTTAGTGAGAGATGTGCTGATCACAGCCCCAAATGGTATAGCAACATTCCCACTGACTACCACCAGGTTGGGGGAGGGAGGGAGGGAGGGGTGGGGGGAGAAACTATGGTCCAAACACCTAGCCATTGTGGGATTGTTCCTTGCAGCATATTTAAAGGGCTTTGTTTAGATTTAATTCTTTAAGCAATAGAGCTTCCAGTACCTTCTCAGGCTCCTACATGTATAGCGCCTTTGGAACAGAAGTCTTTTTTCTTATATGGTGCTGTACAAATATTTACTGGGAGATTCCTTGCCCCAGAGGGGGCATCATGTGACTTGCCCAAGGTCACAGAGGAAGCCTGTGGCAGAAGGAGCTAAGTCTCCTAACCTAGAACCTTAATTGCAACAAGACCCTTCCTTCACGGTCTGGGCTTAAACCCCATGACACAAACTCCACCTACATCTGGATGGGAGGAAGTGACTGAAGAAGCCAATCTCTCTCTTTTCTCATTATCACTTAATTTCTCTGGGCTCCTTCCTGCCAGAGCCAGCAGGATTTCTGGCTGCTGTGTCTTGGCTGGAGGAATTCTGATTAAAACTATTTTAATAGCATGTTATTTTTGAAAGCCTTATGGGCTCTACACGCTGCATAACAGATCAGAGCAAGGGCAGGGCTCCCTGCAGTGAAAAGGGGGAGCGGCAGGGCTGGAGAGAGAGAGAGACTCAGTAAATCCAGCCAGAAGTGCTGCTTCTCCTAATGAGTCTCCCTGGGTTTTCTGGCTCTGAGAAACCTACAGAACTAATGACGAAGCCAGAGACCCTGGTAGCTGTGCTTATCTTAGCAGCAGGCACATTGGCTCATTGATTCAATGCAACTTTGCTTCATAGATTTTTTTTTTTTTTTTTTATTTGTAGCTAGTGCGGGTCATTCAGGGAAAGCGCAAGGTAACGCCGCCGTCCTGTTGGGAGAGTGAGCGAATGGGTAAAGATGAGGGCTAAGTGCTAGTGTTAGTGGAGTAAACAGATAGCTAGTCCCCATTCAGCGTGGTGAGGAGTAGTCAGAATAGATCTTTCAGGAAGGAGGGGCCCCACAAACAAGGGCAGGAGTGCCAGGGAATGGGAGTTGGTCCGGCAAACGTCTTCCAGGCATGTTCCCATCAGCCTTGTTGGAGAGGCTCATCGTACACCACCTGTTCTACCCTCTGAAGAGCCAGGCTCAGTGCTGTGTGCATGAGCTCTCTTATCTGCTTTGGGGAAACTGGTCATCAAGTATGGATGTTGGGTGGAAACATGCAGAAGTAAGGCAGGCCATGGCGCTAGTCCTGCCATCAGATCCACTAGGATGGAGCTCTAAGTCAATGGGACTCCACATGGGTCTGGGCTAAAATCTGATTGCAGGATCAGGCCTTATAACTGGAAAGGGAAGAACTCGGGTCATCAATAGAGTCCTAGAGGATCCAACTTTGGAACTGGGAGACTGTGCATCACAGCTTTTGGATGAGCTAAGAGAGCATCGGGTATATGGACAAGGGGCAGCTGGTGACCATACAGGACACACACACTTTGGGATTTCAGTTTGCTCATACATGCAATCTCCTTATTGCTGCGAAGGCTACCCACAGGAATTGCTAAATCAGTGCCTGCAACCTTCAGCCGCCACACTGCTAAATCAAGAGCTACCATCACAGGCAGGGACTGAGTGAATGATAAAGAGAGAAATGTAGCCCCTCTCTCTGCTTGAGCAAATCATCCAATGAGCAGCTTTTGATTGCCTCAGATATATTCTTTATTCCCAGTTATTTGCTGATTGGAACTGTAAGTCCCCTAGTCTTGGTCCTGTTTCCTAACCGGAGAAGCATAGCTATTAGAATTGGGCTTCTTGTGCAAATCTATTTATGTATATGGCACTCATCACTGTAGTATCTGGGTGCTTCATGAATATTAATGAATTTATTCCCACAAAACCCAAGTGAAGTAAGATTTTACGGAGGGGGAAACTGAGGCACAGAAAGGTGAGGTGACTGGGCCAGGGTCACCCTGGCCGTGTCTACGCTGCATTTTAAAAACCCGTGGCAGTGAGTCTCAGAGCCGAAGCCCGGCTGTAGACTGGGGCTCTGCACCTCGCTCAACGCAGCGTGGTCTACTCACGTGGACTCTGTGCCAGAGCTGAGAATGGAACCCAGACGTCCCTGTGTCCCACTCTTTTTGTGAATGAATATTCAATAGCCACTTGACATTTTGCATTTTAAAATTTGCATAAACCTTCCTGCCAGCCAACCTGCTCGCGAGAATCTTGTGCAGAGAATGAACACAAAGGAGCAAACAACGCTGGGGCAAGTGGTGCTTTTCACGTGAATGAAGGCTCGCAGCAGACTTGTTCTGTACTTATCACCTTCTGCATGGAGGAAGCACCCCCATGGGGATTGAAAGGACTCCCAAGGTAGAGCAGAGAATCATGGGGGCATATTCTCTAACTGTTCAAAACCTACAATTCCCCCAGCCCCATTTGTCATTGCTGACACTCAAGTAGCTGTAAAACTAGAGCACAGATCCACACTGGAGCATACAATAGCACGAGTAATCTCCCCTGGCCTGCCTCCTCTCTGGGACAGCTACCGTCGAGTGCTTTAGGACAGGTTTGCTTCAGTATGCACATGCAGGTTGGGATTGTTCCACTCCAGAAAGCAAAGCTCTCGGAGAACATCATATAAGATATTTAATGTACGCTCAGTCAAAGCCATGCAGAGTACGTCTCCGGCTGGGAAAGTTTAGTGCAGAGCAGAACGTTGCCATGTTTGAGCTCCCCAGTGGTGCCCCTTTTTCCAGGCTAGGCTGGGGGTCCCACGGTGAGCTCAGAAAGGGGTGTGGGTAAAGTGGAAAGAGGCTGCTGTGTTTATTTTGATGACACAATACTGCTGCCTACATCTTTCATTGGTGGGGTGGCCAAACAGCAAATGTGAAAAATCGGGATGGGGGTGAGGGGTAATAGGAGCCAATATAAGAAAAAGACCCAAAAATCAGGACTGTCCCTATAAAATCGGGACATCTGGTCACCCTATTCATTGGGGGGGGGGGGGTGTTGGTGACTAGTTCTCCTGCTGGGGTTGGAGTTTGCTGGGAGTTAAAACAGCTTTCTGTCCACCGTGGAATCCAGTTACGCTCTTGTTAAATTTAGGGATTCCCCCCTGCCCCATTAACTTGCTTCCAGATTCTTAGGCTCAAATTTTCTAAAGGAGCCTCTAATATTGGGTTCCTCCAGCCCCGGGGCTTGGGGGGCAGGGGAGGGAGAAGCTATTTGTTTAGGTGCTTAAATATGGGTTTGGGGACCTAATTTTGGGCACACTAGTTTGAAAATGTTGGCAGTTCCCAATGGAAGTACCCAGAACGAAAGGCCACTGCTGGGATATGGATGGCATCAGCTGTTCTGAGCATAGGGTGACCAGAGAGCAAATGTGAAAAACTGGGGCTGGGGGGTAATAGGAGCCTATATAAGAAAAAGACCCAGAAACCGGGACTGTCCCTCTAAAATCGGGACATCTGGTCACTCTATCTGAGCACAGCAGGCTCCTTTCTCCTTAGCCCGCCTGGGCTGAGGAGTCTGTAGAAGCCAGCCCCTGGGTTTTTAATATTGATGGACTAGGGAGAGAACTAGCTCGGCAGCCAAAAGAACGTATCCGCTGGAAGCAAGGCCATTTTGGGAGCAAAGAATGGACCCGACCTTTTTATTACAATAATATTTTGCCCTGGTTGGGGGGGCTTTCATCTGAATGCTGTGAAGAAAACGTTCACCTTGACAACACGCCTGTGAGGCAGGCAAGTATCAGCAGTTCCCCGGGGAGATGAAACACCCTGCTAGAGCTCAGCCAGCAAACAGGTGGCAGTGTTTGAGTTGAATCCAGGAGTCCTGGATCCCAGTCTCCTGTTGTAATCAGTAACCGCGTTCTCTGGCTCACATGGGCTTAGGGAGAAGGCTGCTGTAGCACATTATACCAAGTCCCAGGGCTTTTGGCCTGCCAGCTGAATCCTCCCAAAGATGATGCCATAACGAAGGCAGAGGTCACATTGAAACAGGAAGTCACTAAGGGAGTAGCTCGTGCCTTCGCTCATAGCGTTCGAATGTTTGAACCAAGCTCCTGCCATTTTTATCTCTGATCGTGCAGTTCAGAGAGGAAAATTTTGGCCCCGTCCCTGCTGGCCAGGACTGAGTGTCCCTAAACTCTGTTCCTTACTGAGCTAATGTAACTGCTTAAACCAAGGCAGCCGCTGCTGGAACTTCATACAGAGGCATGTTTGATTTATAATATGAGTCAATTACGCCGCTCTGCCAAAATGCATAAAAGGTACAAGCTGATGACTCAAAGGCAGCTCTCTATTTACATAATGGATTTGTTTCCTAGAATGGGGGAGGGATGTCTCTGTTAACCTCCATGGACCAAGCAAAAGATGTCACCTCGGAGGAAAGGGCTGGAGCTTCAAATGCAGAGTGGGAGGCACTATACGGCCGCTGATCTTTGGAGGTTCACAAATGGTATCTGTCCAAATCTGCCCCTTAAATTTCAAATGCCATCCAAGAAAATTGATGGGATGGAGTGTGTGTGTGTGTGTGTGTATGCGGAGCTGTGTGAAAAAGAGCATTTGGATTTTTTTTTTTTTAAACCAGCATGTTTAGAAACACTGTTGGACTATGGTTTTCTGATCTAAACTGGTACCTTGGATGAACCTTCTCGATAATTCTCTGATGCTGACCCCTTCTCTCTCTCTCTCTCTCTCTCTCTCTCTCTCTCTCTCTCTGTGTGTGTGTGTGTGTGTGTGTGTGTGTGTGTGTGTGTGTGTGTGTGTGTGGATATACAGCACCAATCAGTGTAGACTCTAGCAAGGTTTCATCTTCTAAAAAATAATGATTCCTCACATTTCCCTCCCCTCCCCCATGAAATAGGCATTAGCCTCCATTTTAGGTATGAGGAAACTGAGGTACAGTGGTTAGGAAGTCATTGTCAGAGTTGGTGTTAGACCTCGGGAGTTCCTAATTCCAAGCCCTTTGCTCGGGTCACGGCACCATGTTTCTCTCTGATACTTGACATTCCTGCTCTGACGTGGTCCATGGAAGTTAAGAGGCAATAACAAACCTGGAACATTCACCTCTGTCTTATAGATTCAGTTCTTGTGTTTTCAAGTGGAGAGTCAATACAAGGCCTATGCATCACTTCAGTCCTCAAAATAGGGTTTAAGTGGGACTTTAATTTGTGCTTTGGCCTATCCCGATCCTCTCCAGGGGGTGTACTTTACCCTGGGGGTGAGACATCTGCTGGTGTCTGTCTTGCATGGAACAGGGCAATATCATTTTTAGGTGGAGAGACAATACAAGATCAATTCTTGATTAGGTGTTTTGAGAGTGATGATCTGTTTTCTATTTAATGCAGCATTCCAGCTCACCGATTACATCACCCCGCCAAAGACTGAGAAGTGTGAGGACCTTTGAATAACGTGACTTTGCAAAGAAGGTAAGTGTAAGTTCAGCTGGAGCAGATGTTTCCCCAGTTACGATGCACTAGGGAAATTCAGTGTATTACGCACAGCTCTGAAATACAGGTCAGGTTCCGATACATAGCTAGGGGAGTTTTAACAATGGTGCTATCACAGAAACTCATGTGAAATAACCTCGCTATAATATAAAACACATGCAATTCAAAAGCGTCTTTTAATAAACTGTTCTCTCGACTAGAATATGTGATGAATTAGAAGGAACTCACAAACCTGTTCTATAATGTAAACCACTGTGACATCCTAATCTCTTGCGAGTCTATTTATCATTTTGTATTACTAGACTGCCCCCTCTCCCTGAAAATGAGGTTAAAGCCTTATTGTGCAAATTGCTCTACTTACATATGGAGCGAGAAAATCCCTGCCCTGAAGAGCTTACAATCAAGCTAGACCAAGGCGGTGGGGAGGAAATATTATAATTCCCCCACCCCCCAGGTTGGGAAATGAGGCATAGAAAGATTAAGTGACTCACCCAAGGTCACAGAAGAAGTCTGTTGCAGAGGTAGGCCACCCTATTCTAATTGTGAGAGTTTGATTCTATTCTAAAATTGATGATATTATTATTAAATGATAAGAGTTGGCAATGCTGCCATTATCTTACACAGATTTGGGGTATTCAAACGTCAGAAGGCAGAGCAAAAACATGATTTCATCTTTATTTTAAAAATCTCATGATTTTTGCTTCAGTTTTGTGATTTCTTGAGGCCTGATTCATGGCGGTTGGTTTTGTTTGTTTTGTTTTGTTCGGGGGGTTGGCAAGACAGTGTCTGATAAATAGGAAAGATTTTCTGTTATATAAAGTCTTAATAGACGGTAGATGCAACTTCCCCCAATATTTAGATTTTATGCCATTGCTTTTTTATTTCTGGGTTACAGGAACCAAAAAATTTGTGTTCCATAATCAGTGCAGGAAGATTGAGTTGAAAGATCATTTGCAAATGAAGAAAAGCATGTGTGGCTTTTCCCAGAGAGGTTTTATTTCATGCATATGTCAATCAAGGCGGTTGATTCTGTGATATTTTTTTCCCCCCACTATGATTGTTCTGGTGTAGCTTGGCTCATTTTCTTTAAATGTTGGGGAAGTTATTGTGCCAATGGGAATTGAATGTATTTTTTTCCTTTTGCTTGTCATTGGCAAATGAGAGACAAAAGTTTTGATGGGAGAGCACAGTGTGTGTGTGTCTCCTCTGAAACATGCTGCATCGACTCCAGGCTGACTTCTGCTGACGCACAGGCAGGCTCCTTAGGAATTTAAAGATGCAGTACAGAGAAAAATCATACGTTATGTAGCAATGTGCATTACCATGAGGTTTGATGCACACATTTTTGCACAGGTCTGTTTAACACCAGGGACGAGGCTGAATCAAAATCCCTGCTCCAAATAGCTCCCGATAGTGCCCCATACTAAAAACAAATAAACAAACCTCACAACAACTTTGTGGAGCCAACTTTGTTGTGGGGTTTGGGTCAACCCTGTTGTGGTTCTTGTGCAATAGTTTGAGCCCCAGATATATGGCGGGGGGTGGGGGGGAAGCAAGCAAGCTATAAGTACCAGGAAATGTTAATTTCATGTTTGGTGGGGGCAGTTTCTTGGGAACCCCTTGCTCTAGTGACCCCCAATTTGGACAACCAACTCTCCCCCACACCCTGATGATGCACAGCTGTTTTCAAGACAATCTAAGTATGCATGTGGATTTCAAAGCACTTAACAAAACTGGCTTTTAAGGTTCAGACTCGCTTACTATTAACTAGCGTGGTGCTACTGACCTTCTGTAACACTGCAGACGAGGCATAGAGGCCCCAGTCAACAGTCAGGCCCCACTGTTCTAGGTGCTACATGCATATGTTGTAGAGAAGGTTCCTGTTCCATAGGCACCAACTCTGTGGGTGCTCTGGGGCTGGAGCACACATGGAAAAAATAGTGGGTGTTCAGCATCTACTGGTGGCCCCACTCCTCCCTCTTCCCCCCTGCCCCCAGTGCCTCCTGCCCACTGGTTATCAGCTGTTCAGCGGTGTGGAGGAGGCATTGGGGGACAGCAGGAGAGACGGAGCATGGGCAGGGCGCGCTTCGGGGTGGGGGAGGAATGGGGCAGGAAGAGGCGGGGCAGGGGTGAGAAGAGGCGGGGCCTTGGTGGATGGGGTGGAGTAGGGGTGGGGCCTAGCACAGAGCAGGGGTCGAGCACCCCTGGGGAAATGAGAAAGTCGACGCCTCTGTCCTGCTCTCCCCCCCCCACCCCCCAAAAAACCCCCACAAACTTTTAAAATTGTGGTTGAACCAAAACCTTGGATCTAAACAAACCTGAATTTTAACAAGCCACACTCCAGAATAGATCTTCACATGCAATAATTCATACTGGGCATAGCTCCCTTTATGGGGGGAGGGATAGCTCAGTGGTTTGAGCATTGGCCTGCTAAACCCAGGGTTGTGAGTTCAGTCCTTGAGGGGGCCATTTAGGGATCTGGGGCAAAAATTGGGGATTGTTCCTGCTTTGAGCAGGGAGTTGGACTAGATGACCTCCTAAGGTCCCTTCCAACCCTGATATTCTACGATTCTATGATCACCAAGTAGGTTACAGCTTCATATGCTACCATTAAAATGCAGCCACTGCTGGGGAGAGGAGATTCAGTGAACCGTAGCAGCACTTCAGTGGTGGGTGAAGTGGCTTCTTGTATGTGTTGGATGCCTGGCTTGACAGGAGGGGTGCGTGGAGACATTTTTTTCTCGATACAATGTGGAAAAACATGTGGGGTGAAATCCTGGTCATTCAAGGGTTTTGCCAGGGGAGTTTTAATGCCAGAAAAGATTTGGGTTTTAAGCAGAGTGGGTCAGAAACCAAAATTTCTGTTCCCTGGGAAATTCTGAAAGAAAAAAATCCATTCCAAATGGGAGCAAAAAGCCGGAATTTTCCAATTTCCAGCGGGAGGAAAGTTCTGAGAAATGTTGATTTGGAACAACTCGGGTTGTTTTAGTAACGGCGAAATGTTTCGGTTAGGCTTTTATATTAAAATAGAATAGTAATAGAACAATAAACACAAATATTTAAATACAATATACAGCTGAAGTGAAATGTTCCGATATTATTGAAATGCAACAAGAAAGTCAAAGCGGCGTGTGCCAACGTTTCCCGTAGAAAACATTGTCGGAATCCTTACATTCCCCACTCACTGTTTTGATTGGTCTGAAATTGAATTTTTCTGACAGAAAACTATTCCGTCAATTATTTTGACAGGCTCTATTTTTAAAGCCTCCTCCACGGTATATTTTAAATCCCCCTGTCTATCGAAAAGATGAAGGGCCGGCTTGACCCCAGCAGGATTTGAATCTACATTTGGCAGGTAGCCTAGGTCTATCCAATCCAAGGCTTCAAAGGAGTGGAGCCTACAAAGATGCTGTCAATGGCCGAGGCCCCAAGGCCTGTAGGTTTCAGCACAGCTGCATTTCAGTTTTATTAATAAAAGGCATTCGGTGCCCTTTGCAATCCACACACAGAGCTGAGCCTTTGCAGGCTGCAGCTGAGGTCGATTGTTGCTCTTCAGCGGTTTATTACCTTGCCACGGGACTAATAATTAACGTCCTGCATCTTGGGCTTGGAGGCTGGGAAACAGCAAGGTGTGTGTTTAATTTTTTCCCCTTCCTTTCTCCCTTTTTTTTCTCTCTCTCTCTCTCTCTATTTATTTATTTATTTATTTATTTTTGGCTGAAAGTACAAAAAGTTCTAATGATTTACTCCCTGGCACGGCGGGCCGAGGCCTGCGGGCAACAGCCAATCAGCAGCCAGACGAGAGTCCATTTGGAGTAGCGCCATGGAAACCAGGGTGTTACTGCTGTTGTCAGAGGAATGCAGCAGCACAGCACTGCAAAGGCTTCAGCAAGGAAGGCCTTGCAGCCGAGGGAGGACCAGACCTCTGGAGCTCAGACTGGGCGATCAGATCGCTGGCCCCTTTAGCATGGACGCTCTACCCTGCCGTACAGGATGTTGTTGGGCCAGCAGCAGAGACATTAGTTAGGAGTTCTCATATTGCTGGTCAGGGCCTGGCTAAATTTGTGCCTCCTTCCGAGCAACATCCAGCACAAAATTTCGGTCCAGGTTAGAGGACTGGGCCCATGAGCCAGCACCGCACAGGGCCATGGGATTGCCAGTGTGTCTAGGGTGACCAGACAGCAAGTGTGAAAAATCGGGGCAGGGGTGGGGGGGTAATAGGAGCCTATATAAGAAAAAGCCCCCAAAATCGGGACTGTCCCTATAAAATCGGGACATCTGGTCACCCTAAGTGTGTCCCAGTTTAGAAATGGGGTGTGCCAATGAGTCCTGTCCTTCATTCGATAGTCATGAGTGTCTTGTCCAGGCCAGGACTTAGGGAGACCTTCTGTGGTGACATTAGACCTTGTGGTTCTCTCAAGCTCCTATCTGTGTCCAGCAGTCTCAGGAGTGAATTCCTCCCCCTCTATAGTCACTGCAACACAGTCTTGTCTCTTTCCAGAGGAGAGGCAGTATGGCCTAATGGATACAGCATGGCCTAGCACTCCAGCTCTGGGTTCTACTCCTGGCTCTGCCACTGGCGTGCTGGGTGACCTTGGGCAAGTCACGGCCTACCCTGTGCCTCAGTTTCCCCATCTGTGAAATGAGGTTAATGGTAGTGAACCTTCTTTGTCGAAGCCAGTCCATACATGTCTGCTGTTTAGGACCGCCTCACCAGCAGGGCTGGCCCTAGACCAAATGGTGCCCCCGGCGAGGAATGTCTTTGGCACCTCTCCTCCATTTGTTAAACATTTGAATACCTTATTTTTTTATTGTTTGTAGCCCATTTCATGACTTTAATGTGCAATTTGCATGCATGATTTATCCCTGTCATAGAAGACGATAAATTTGCATGCTAGGATCTGTACAACGAAAACAGCACCCCCACCCCCAAACCCGGCACCCCTTCCCCCCAAGCCCAGCACCCCAAGCTATTGCTTGGGTGGCCTGCCTCTAAATCCGGCCCTGCTCACTAGACCGGGGACTGCAGTTCAGCAGTGGAAGGGATGATCCCCGTGTGTTTACCATCAAAGGCTGTATAGAAATGTAAGACGCTATTGTGATCGAAGTGTTCGGCTTGCATTCTGGGAGAGCTGAGCCCGGCAGCAGGCAGGGCAAGGGTTAATTAATGCTCAGCATCGTAATTCTCCTGGGTGAAGCTGTGCTGGAGGAAACAGAGACATTGATTTTAATTTTTTTTTAAAGCAAAAGATAAAAAAAAAATGAAAACAAGCCCCCAAATAATAATAATATAGATCAAAAAACCCATGGAGGGTTTAATAAACGAGAGCGCTTCCAGGAGCAAGCCGAGGGTTGTGCATCGGGCCACATGACAGCCTCTGCCACCCTTTGGAAATGAGTCTAATTGTCAAGACTTACCTTGAGCTTTTGGCTTCTTCCAGAGGTGAGAAAGGGCCCATTTCCCAGAGCCGCACGGCCGGGTAAGATATTGAGCTTGATGTTTGTTAACATGAGAGACAGAGAGAGAGACGAGCCTGTATTATTATTTTTATTCTCTCGGTAGATTTTTGTGATTGTGCGTGTGTATGTGAATCGTAACCCTCCTCGCTGCCCTCAGACATCAAAAGCTGTAATCCAGGGAGACACTCCTAAACCTGGGGGCAATGAAGAAACATCAGACCTTCCCTGCGTCCCTCCTCTGTTTCTCTCACCTCTCCCCCACCCGTGCAGCTGGCAAAACTGTGCAGCGCGGCAAGGACAAAGTGAGGACGTTGAGAGAGGCCCCTGGGACTTCTTCAGCGCTTGGAGGGAGATCTGATGAAACCATTAGGGAGAGGCAGAGAAGAGGGAGAGCGTTACTTCCCTTTCTGGGGGATGGTTATTGGGCGTCTGTGCTGTAGTAGCAGGTAGGGACCCTAGCCAAGATCGGGGCCCTGTCGTTCAAGGTGCTGTACAGACACATCACAATGATACAAAAAGTGATCTCTCATCTCGGAAACACTATTTCACGAGGAGGGTGGTGAAGCACTGGAATGGGTTCCCTAGGGAGGTGGTGGAATCTCCATCCTTAGAGGTTTTTAAGGTCAGGCTTGACAAAGCCCTGGCTGGGATGATTAAGTGGGTGCTGGCCCTGCTTTGCGCAGGGGGTTGGACTAGATACCTCCTGAAGTCTCTTCCAACCCAAATCTTGTCCACCACCACCTGCGCTGAGGCAGAACCCAAGTCCACCTTAGACCATCCCTGACCGATGTTTGTCTGTGGCAACGTTTCCACGAATTTCGACAGGTTCCTGAAGTTGACCATGAAGGATGATTCGCCCTGGATGCGTGGTGTTGATTGGTGGCCAGTTGTTCTCTCGGGTGGATCGGTACCCAGTGGTTACTGCCCTATTGTCATGCAATGGTTAAAGTAGAGCTTTCCATTTAGTTCAAATTTCAAAGGAAGCCACAGGAGGAAAAGATGTGACTCTTTCTCCCCCTGCCCCCCACTTTTTTTTTTTAAAATAATCTTTTAACCATTTGTAGCTCTGGGGGCAGAAAATAAAGATTGGTCTTTTACCACTACTCCCGTGCATTGTCATTACACCAGCCAAAATGTTTGTTATCCAGTCAAGGACCAGAGCTATACCATGTGGACTTACACGGCTGAGTGGGATGCCAGGAGAACTGGGTTCTTTCCCTGCCTCTGCCACTGACCTACTGATGGACCTTGGGCACGTTGCTGGACCTCTCCAAGGACCAAACAGCCGCTGAGACACAACAACCCATTTGCCACCAGTGGGGATCCCCCCAGGGTCAGGCGCAAGGCATGCGGGCAGATGCCAGCATCTGTGGGAAGCTTGCTCAGCTGCTGCCTGGGCTCTTCCTGTTCTGTCCTCCACCCTCAACTTCCCCCTCACATATTCTGTGCATTCAACAGAAATTGGATAGAGAAGGCCCAGTGAGTCCCCTGTACTCTGACCTCTCCTGCCTGGCATTGGTAGGTACCGAAATAAGAATTGGGGTTGAAATTCTACCTGCCCAATGCCTGCTTCCCTCTCCCACTCCCTTCTTCCTTCCCCCTCAATCTAGCTCCTTCCCCCATCGGAACCTGGCTTCAAAGCCGCTCGCTGTTTCCTTCCTGACCCTGCTCCAAGGACCAGCCTTCCACTTGCTCCTTCCCTTGCTTTGATCTGGCAGGCGGGCATCAGGGTAGGTGTCAGCTAGCCCACACTTGACTCTTGAGTCCCCTTCACAGCATATGCAGCAGCAGCCCAAGCCCTGCAGTGGAGCAGGTCCTGATAGGGCATTTCAGGTGAAAATTCCTCCATGTGCCCAAGCCACGTACTCTGCCTCTGAAGGGACTAGTATAAAATTAATTCTGTGGAGTTCTGCCCCGACCTGCATGTACACTGTGGGGATCTGGGCCCGGAAGGAGTCATGACTTACTATTCTTGAGCTCCGAGGCCCCCATCAGAACTGCACGGTGCTACACGTAAACAGAGCGAGATGCTGTCCCAGCCCAGAAGAACGTCCCTTCTCATCTGGAAAAGATGGGAATTCATGTCTCTGGAGGAAAGGGCTTGTGTGGGGAGAGAGAAATGGTAGGAGCAGCAGGAAGATCAACAGAACACAGTTCCATGCATAGACATGTGTGTGGCTGTAAAAACTGGAGTGTAAGGGCCCAGGGGGTGGTAACAAGGGCAAATGAGAAACGAATTTGGCTTTTAATGCTGTAATGAACTGGCTAGTACAGGGATCTCAAACTCAAATCACCACAAGGGCCACATGAGAACTAGTAAATTGGCCAGAGGGCTGCATCACTGAATCCTTTTCATACAATGATACAAAAGTATAGTCAAAAATGAAAAAAATGAAGAGTAATATAGTATTCTATTAAAAGTCAATGTGTTAACTTTTTAAAAACTGTAATGCAAAGAGGGGTTTTAATAAAATATAAACACTCAGTAATGTTTGGAGCTTGGCTGCCAGTGGAGTCGGCACTACGGCGGGCCGCAGGAAATAACTCCGCGGGCCGCATGTGGCCCACAGGCCGCGTGTTTGAGACGCCTGGGCTAGTATCTGAGCGGCATCACTGCCCTCTGTTGGATGGAATCGGAACTGCTTTGCTGTGTGTCATAAGCCCTGATCTACTAATAGAGATTCTCCAACAGTTCAGGTGGTGGTGGAATTGCCACATGGTTCTGCAACAGAGAAGAGCCATGGTTGAAGTATGCTGGGTTTCCCTTTCATTCTGTCACAGTGTATTGTGTGTATGGTGCCAGAAGACTGGCATACTTTCCTCCCTAGTCTCTGCTGCAAGATGGAGACAGTAGCAAGAACCTACCTCAGAAAACTGATGTGAGGTTTAAATGCTCTAAGATCTTTGAGGGAAAGCAGATGGGCAAAGCATTGGGGGCCAGAGCTGGGGTCAGTGGCTGCAGTTTTTCTGATAGCAGTGGAGTTCAAAAGCTTACACTGCCTTTAAAGCTTGCCACGTTAATGTCAAACTATTGCAGAGCGTCACGGAGTGTGCCGGTGCCGATGGGTAGCTGCATCAGTGCTTGTGCGTGAATGTCAGTGCGTGTTTGTGTACCCCTGTGAGCGTATCTCCGCAAGTGGACAAACGTACCTTGAGCACGTTTGGGGGGCGTGTGTGCACATGTGCGCAAGTTTGCCTTGGTCATTGTGCACATGATTGTGTACTTAAGTGAGTACTAGTGTGTCCGGATGTATGTGTGCCTCCATGGACTGTAAGTGTGGGAGTGAATGTTGATTGTGCAACTGTCTTATGGTGGGCATGTCCCTACAGACATATAAATACGATCTGTGCCCATGATAGCATGCCCCATGCAAGCATAGGTATGGTCACAGACATGCTTGGTTATTTGCCCATCGGTGACATTATCATTCACGTATGGGTGAAAGCATCTGTAGATTCGGGGATCTGTGTTCAGCAGCGAAATCAGACCCAGGATTTCAGAGCTCTCAAGCCCACAGCTAATTTGTAAAGCAGAACAGGGAAGCAGCCCAGGTGGGACCTCTTTGATAAAACCCTGCTCATCTTAACTGGGTCACATGCAAATTTTAGTTCCGATCTGTAGCCAGAGTGGAGTCTGGGCCTGGGTCAATATTATTGCCGGTCGAAGGGAAGGCAGCCTCGGTTCTGTAATTCTCATGGCTTAGGTAGTAGTTAAAGTGCGGAGGAAAGGAGATTTAGATCTTATTCCCTGTCAGGATTGCTCCGTGCTGAGAAGCCATTTTCTTTTAGTCAGCTCTCAGCCAAGTTACCCTGAGCTCTCTGTTCTGCTTGCTTTTCCTGGCTCTCTTTGCAAATCCCTTCCTCCCCCCGCCTCCCTCTCCAATTTAGGCAGCGGTGAGAGAGCAATGCTTTTCCATAGGCTGTTACGTGTCAGGAGTTAACATCTTGTAGCAGCTTCAGCAGTCTCAAGTGGGACCAGATCTGCAGCTGTCAGTATCTAATTAAATCTGAACGAGTAGCGCTGGAGTCATTCGTGCCAGTCTCTCGACTTCACCCAATAGCCTGAAGATCCTTGATGAAGGGGCTGTGCATAGCAATATTTAGTATGCCATTAGCCCATGGAAAACTCAAATTCACCAGAGTGCATTCCCATTATGGGCCAAATTCTGCCCTCATTTATACCCCGTGGAATTCCACTCACTTCAACGGGCCATAATTCAGGGCAGGATTTGGCCCTATGGGCCATATCCAGTTTGGAGTAAAATGGGCACGGAGCATTCTCACCATAGCTTATCAGCAGGGTTTGAGGGCTGGGCTTTCTGTACTGCCGCACAGACCTCTGCTGTGTGAGCTAAAGGAGTCATTCCTTTTGGGGCGGGGGGGATCAGTAGTAGGTTGTTTTCTATATGGAATAGGTATTAGGACCACATGGGACAAACTTAACTATCCTCACACCTTTGTGTCAAGTGTCTGAAATGGGCCATCTTGATTATCACTTCAAAAGTTTTTTTCCCCCTGCTGATAATAGTTCCTCTTAATTAGCCTCTTACAGTTGGTTATAGGTACTTCTACCTTTTCACGTTTCTCTGAATGTATAAATATCTTCTTACTGTATGTTCCATTCTATGCATCCGATGAAGTGGGACTGTGGCCCACGAAAGCTTACGCTGAAATAAATTTGTTAGTCTCTAAGGTGCCACAAGTACTCCTCGTTCTTTTTGCTGACACAGACTAACACGGCTGCTATGCTGAAACCTTTACTAGGTGTATCTCTCATGGAAGTCTGAGTCATAGTCAATACAACTGGTTGGGAATTTTCCAGCAGAATATTTTTTGTTGGAAAATGCTGATTTAGGTGAAACTGAAACGGTTCGCAGGAAAGTGTCCGTTTCAATGAATTTCCCTATTTGAAACAAAGTTGAAATTTTTTTTTTAATTGTTGACATGTTCCGTTTTAATATTTCCGGAAAGAAAAGTTTCGCTTTTCAGTTCAAAAGGGCTCTTCGTTTTGCAATTTTAGTTAATTTATACTAAAAAAATCTTTTTAAAAAAAAAAGGTCAAAACCAAAATGTTTAGGAATTATTGAAATGAAACATTTCGATTGACCGGATTCCAAATTGTTGTTCAGATTAACAGTTTGAGAAAAATGTTGAGATTCTGACTCTTTGTGATTTGGGATGGGGCTTTTTTTTTTTTTTTTAATCTTAAATTCTCGTGCGCTGGGAAACCCATTTCCTGCCCAGCTCTAACTGTCGTTAAGGCCCAAGAGATGATGCAAATGACAAGTTCATGTTGCACATCCAAATGTCCATCTTGTGCAAGCTTGTGTGTCTCATTTTCTGACCAGTTTGGCTCTATTCAACTTGCCCTGCACCAGCTGGGGCTGGCACCAAGGGGCTGTCCTGCAGCCCTGGGGAAATTTCTTTGACTGTGAGGAGCCCCTGTGTCTAGTGTAGACCAGACCCACCAGTGCTATGCTGCCTTTGTGGGAGCCCATAGGACTGGGTATGGGCCAGGTGCGGGAGGGGGCATGGCCGAGGGCAGACCTGCCTCTTGGCCATTCTGTACCTGCAGTGTCTCATACTGGCCCCTGCAGCTTGTAAATAGCTGGAGAGAGACACAAGCCCTAGCCAGCAAAGATACCTTCACACTGTACATATAGGGAATGTTGTATTGGTCGGGGTCAGATCTGGATAAACCAATATATTCAGCTGGGTGACATTTTCACAGCCAAGCAGAACACATCGGCTGGGTCCAGTGTAAAGTTTTGTGGCGCAGCATGACTGTTTGGTACCTGTGTAACACGTCTTGCTGGAAGATCACAAAAGCCCTTTCAACCAATAACAAATAAAGTCTCGGCTAGAAGCACAGGAGTTGCCAGCCTGGATCAGACCTAAGGTCCAGTAGCCCATTTTCCTGTCTCTGAGAGTGGACAGCACCAGATGCTTTGGGTGAAGGTGTGTAAGAACCTCACGGGAGGCACATGTGAGATAATCTGTCCCTCACATTGGGTCTCATTTGATTCCTGATCCCTAATAGTTAGAGACTGGCTTAAGGCCTGAAGCCTGAGATTGAATATCTCTTACAATATGTTTGTTATAATTTATTATGTAGGCAGTGTAGTTGTAGCTGTGTCAGTCCCGGGATTTTAGAGCTAAAGAGGAGCTCTGTGTGGCTTGAAAGCTTGTCTCTCTCACCTACAGAAGTTGGTCCAATGAAACATATTCCCTCACCTACCTTGTCTATAATTAATTATGGTAACTTTGGATATACTTGATATAAATTTCCACTCTCTTTTCTTTCCTATTCTCATTCAACTTTGTTTTTATTCCATGAATTTCACAGTTCTTTTTTCAAAATGCTACAAAGTTTCCTGTCATTATAATTTCTAATTAAAAAAACAACTACTAACTTTTTCTCATGACAAAAATAAAACAAGCAAGCGAAAGAGAGCCAAGCAAAACACCACTGGCAAAAAACGGGTGAAAATCCCTGACCAACTGGGCATTCTCGTTGAGTGTTATGGGCCAGATTTTACTCTTCCTTCTACCAGTGTAAATCTATTCTACTGCAAACATCATGGGGTAATTGACATTTACTCCAATGTGAGTTGGATTGCGCTGCTGAAATTGAGAGCAGAATCTGTCCCGTAGATTCTGAAGTGAGGCATTCTGTGCTTGCTGGACGCACTGCATTTCCAAGTTGGTGGGTTTGCTATGGACACATTTTTCTTGTTTTAAAACCAAGGCATAGAGAAATCTAACATCCACTTTCTCGCCGTTTTCCACTCCCTTTCCCCTGTAAATGGCTTATTAAACAGCCCTGAGCCGGATGGAGTGAAGATGCATCTTATTCCTTGCCTTGCTGTCCTCATGCCTGGTTGCTCTTAATAAATCACCAGCAGCCACAGGAAAGTGGGGGTTAACAATGCATGACTCTGTCTTCTATCTCCCTACCCAAGAGGGACTGAGGAGTGAGGAATGACCGGGGTTTTGCTGTTTAAAAAGGAGGTGCCCGGACTATGACATGTAATGTATGAAATAATACAGATGCCCCAGCGTTGCTGGGAAGAACTTGGTTCTGAACTAACAGAAGAATGGTGCTATTAGGAGTTAGTACTGGGATGTATGTTGAATATGAATGGATTGGTGCACAATGGGTTGCCTCATTGATGTTTTGATGGCCCCTCTGGCAAGATGATCTGAGAAAAAGAAGAGAGCAGAGGCTGCACACACATTCTAGTGAATGAGTTATCCGGAAAAGAGGTTGAGAGAACAAGAGACAATTATAGAAGGAGGCAGGGACATGATTTTCCTCTGTAATTTCAGTCACCTAGAACAGTCTACTTGGCCCCATAAGAGAATCCTTTTTTTGAAAAAGCTGCCTCTAACCGAGGGGATCAGATATATGTTTCTGCTGCTTTTTATTATCAAAAGAGGCTGTATTAGCTCAGTTTTCACTTGGAATTCAAGAAGTAAATGTTTCCTTCCTAGCAATTTTATATATTTATCCCTTTGGCTAAGGCCTTTGATTCCAAAAAGTGCAATTAGCGAGTGTCGGATGTGCAGTTTGACTTCTAACAAGCGAAGCTCCTATTGTAAATGAAAAACGGTGCTTTAATAAAAAGCAACATTCCCTCACCCTGGTTCTCCATAATTTATTCTGACTGATATATACATGAGCCAGTATGCAGGCACACACACGGGTATATAATATAACATCGATTTTGTCATCCATAGACCTTAAAGCACTTTACAAAGGAAAGGTAAGCGGCATGATTTATAGAACCATGGAATCACAGTTTTGCTTAAACAGGAGGCATTTATTGAACAAAACAGCTACAACTACAGACATAGACAAATGGGTTTCCACGTAGCTTGAGTTCCAACTCAGTATGGCTTTATTTACCAGCGACCAGCCCCTGTATGGAATTCAGTACTGCACACAGAGAAATCTAGTGGCTGAATAATATAACTGCAAGTAAACATAATTGCAGTAAGTTGTTGTTCCCATTTTATAGATGGGGAAACTGAAGAACAGAGAAGGGATGTGGCTTACACAGGAGTTAGTGGCATAGCTGGAACTAGAACCCATGTCTCTGCCCTACCCATTGGATCACATAACCTCTCATAAATACAAACATCCAAACGGGCTGATGTAACTATGTCATTGCTCAGCAGCAGACAGGCGGAGATGCTACTGGAGAGGGGCAAATATATAGGAGGGTTTTGGTTCTGAAAAAGACAAACTGAGCATTTTGGTTCAGATCCAAGAACGCTCCAAAGTGTGAAGGGCCTTGACAATTATTCCCTTTTTGTCTCTCTCCATGTACAACCCTGATTCTGCTCTTGGATTTCACAGGTGTAAATTCAGAATAACTCTATTGACGTCAGTGGAATTTCTCAAGGTTTACACTGGTGTAACTGATATCAAAACCTGGCCCTATAGCTTCAGGGTCTTTCCCTATTCTTGGTCCTCCCACTGGGCAGAACAAGGGGTGAGATGCCTCGTCACCCCACTTTCTTGTTTCCTTTCTGAGCAGTTGGGAAAGAACCTGCCTTAATTATTCATTTCTCTGGCATTGATGGAGTCATTTATTCCATTGAATGATTATGTGGTCCCGATTCATCTCTTACACCGGTATCAATCAGGAGTAACTCCACTGAAGTCAATAGAGTCACATGGGGATAAACCCACTGTAAGCAAAATCAGAATTTTTGATCTCAGGGACTCTCCCAAAATATTCTTCTCTTGTTTTAGGCAATGGGCCAGAAATTCAGTTGGTGTAAATCTAGCATAGCCCCACTGGCATCAGAGGAGTTATGCTGGTTTACACCAATTGAAGATTTGGCCCATTGTCCATATCAGAGCCCTTAGACAAAGAAATGCATGCAGCTGTGTATCCATGCACATCAGCCCACGTAGTCATAGGCAGGGGGTTGGAGGAGATCAGTCATCCTCTTGACGCAATCCCACAATGCACTGGGCAGTCCTCAGGTGGCCAGTGTGGTCTACTTTTTGCACTCACCCGCACAGGGATTAAGTTACCCACTCTGCTTTGAGCAGATCTAGACATGGTGGTAAAAAAAGCCATTCCCTTATCTACACTAGCGTGCCCAATATTGCTATCGCTGGTGGAGCTGTATCAATGCTAAAACAACAGTGGGAAAATCTAAAAGTAGGCTTAGTACGGACACAGCACCTTAGTGCCCCCAATTAAGTAGTAGTGTGACAGTTGTACCAAGTAGGGTGCTAGAAACATTGTGTGACCTGTGTTGCAATCTATCTATCTATCTACTTGTTGCTTCAAAAGGACTAATTTCCCAAAGCGGGTGAAAATTATGAGTGACATTGATTGAGAGGAAAAATTAGACAGAAAGTTGTGAATGAAAATTAGGTGTACTTTAAGAAGAGTTTATTAGATGGCCCAAATCCCATGATTCCACAATCAAGAAGAAGGACAACATTGGCTAAAAGCCTATCCTGACTCAGTGGCAATGTGAAGGGGTCACCCAACGAAATTAAGAGGCAGCAGGTTTAAAAACAAATGAAAGTATTTCTTCACACAATGCACAGTCAACCTGTGCAACTCATTGCCAGTGGATGTTGTGAAGGCCAAAAGAATAATTGTGTTCAAAAGAGAATGAGATAAAGTCATGGAGGGTAGGTCCATCAATGGCTGTTGGCCAAGATGGTCAGGATGCAACCCTATGCTCTTGGTGTCCCTAAACCTCTGACTGCTGGAGGCTGGGATTGGATGACCCAGAATGGATCATTCGATAATCGCCCTGTTCTTTTCATTCCCTCTGAAGCATCTGATACCAGCCACTATCAGAAGGATACTGGGCTGGATGGACCATTAGTCTGACCCAGTATAGCCACTCTTATATTCATAGACAGTTTTGTTGTCCTCATTTTAAAAAAGAATGTTGAAAAATTGGAGAGGATGCAGAAAAGAGCCACAAAAATGATTCAAGGGCTGGAAAAAAAACACCTTACAGTGAGACACTTAAAAAGGTCAATCTGTGTAGCTTGTCGGAAAGAAGACTGAAAAGTGACTTGTCAAGTATGTGTATATGTACAAGTATGAGGAGAAAATACCAGGTACTAAAGGACTCTATATTCTAGCAGAGAGAGGCATAACAAGAACCAATGGCTAGAAGCTGAAGCCAGACAAATTTAAATGAATAAGAAGTCATGAATTTTTAACACAGAGGGTCATTAGCCATTGGAGTGAACTACCAAGGAAATTGATGGATGTCTTCCCTTCTGGAAGACATGCATCAGCCAAACATGAGTTATTGGGCTCAATATAGGGGTAACTGGGTGAAATGTAAGGGCCTATGATGTACAAGAGGTCAGACAATATAATCTAATGGTCCCTTCTGGCCTTAAGCTCTATGAATATATTTAGCCATTATTAGAGCAGCCGATGTGTGACGCTTGGGTAGTTTTAGTCTCTATTGCGAAGTCTTTAAGTTGTTTTCTGTCAACTCTGTCATCTTTTTTTGTGATGTTGGCAAATTGTTCTGAATCTGCCTAGAGGGTCAAATCCTTTCATCTCATCTGCTCTGTGGTGTTTCTATGACAGCTGTCACCTTGGTAGCTAAATGCTGAAGAGTTTTACTTTGGTTTTGTTCGGTACCCAGGCACAACTTTTGTTGCCTTGAGAAAGTACGTCAGAAGCCGAGATGGACACATCTTGCATAAATCCCTCTGTGAATGGTGTGTGAACTTTTTAAGTCGGCAAAATCCCCTTAAGTGAGATTTAGATGGGGATAGGCCCAGCACAGGGGTGTATTTTACCCTCCATGCACAAGTATCTACCTGCTCACCAATGTACAATTGCATATGCAGGCCTTCCCTTACCACACTTGTATGCAAAACCCATGTTAATATTTCCCCTGTGATTAGCACGATGGATACATCACCTTACAGGTTGGGTTTAGTGTCTGTCATCAGCTGGGCAGGAATATTAGCGTATGGATTCAGTCAGCATCATTAGATGGGCTGCATGCCATGTGCTGCTGCATAGTTTTTGACTGGGTGGCTGAGAATGGGTGTTGCTACTATACGGTGTACAGACACTACTGCATCATTTATACTAGATGTTGCCGTGTGAGTCCCGTTAGCATGGCCGTATGGTTATATTTTTGTTAGGTAATGGGGTATTTTTAACATCCGATCATTTTCACGGGCGCTTTTCTGGTAGATGCATTGACTGGGAAATGATCCTGGATTCATCCAGTGAAATCCAGCACCATGCGCAAGCAATCAGTGACATGGACCTAACACACCCCACCTTCCTTTTCGATTAGTGCAAGATGCTTCATTTGATCACACTGATGCTCCTCCATCCTGCAATCTACCTTCCCAATCCCAGCCTAGCGAAGAGATGGCCCCAGGCTGAAATGCAACCGCTGGGGTACAATCAAAACACAACCATGCAACTCGTAGCACCAACAGAACGCCGCTCGGTAAACGAGTACCCTAATTTGTCTTGTACTCCAAAGAGGCTACAAAAAGCCCTGCATGGGTTTGCCCCGTAAATTGTTTGATTAGCATTCAGCAGTGCTGCCATCTCACGAAGGGAGCAACAACACGGAAATGTGAGAAGGAGCTGGAGATAAAAGGAAAGTGGCGAGTAGGAAAACATGCTGTTTCTTAATTGAGCCGGAGGTGGTGGGGGAAGGAGAATGACATCGCCTGCAGCTCTTAGCTTATGAGAGCTCCGACCGATCTCTCTCTTTCTCTCTGTGCATCAGGTGGGAGTTTGGGTGCCACCTCTCACGGACTGTCATGCAGGAATGATGGATTGATAGGCACGTACAAGAGCAAACGCACGATATGTGCATATATTGCCTCTGCCTCCCCCCTGCACTGCACGCACTATGCAGTGTGATGAGTCGCCTCTTAATTGTGCCACGGGGCTGTTGGTTTTTTTTTACAAGATCCCACCCTCTTCGTTTACCCTGAGCAAAGGAACTGGCATGTGGAACAAAGGGCCCGTGGTAGCAAATGTGCTAGGCACAGAGGGGCTTTGTTCACTAGCCAGCTAAAAGCCAAACGCTTTGGGCATCGGCTTTGGGGTAAGGGAGAAGAGCATCTTACAGGTCTGATTCTGTTCTTACTCACACCAGTGTTAATCGGGAGTAACCCCACTTGAAGTTACGCTAGTGAGAGAGGCCCTCCTTCTGTTGCAAGGCCATGGTATTAACGAACTTCTGTTCATTTTGCAACAGCAGACGCTGCTTTGCTACTCTTTCTTTATACATACAGATGCATGCATTGTCTCTCTTCTACAACTGGGGGGAAACAAGACATGCACGAGGTGGGCCCACGCAGTAGCGTAGCCAAGGGGGGAGCAGAGGGAGCGGCCGCTCCCCCACTGAGCAGAAGTGGCGCCTTTTTTGTGCTCCGACACCTTTTGCTCCTACTAGGGTGACCAGACAGCAAGTGTGAAAAATCGGGACGGGGGTGGAGGGTAATAGGAGCCTATAGAAGAAAAAGACCCAAAAATCAGGACTGTCCCTATAAAATCGGGACATCTGGTCACCCTAGCTCCTACGCTGCAGCCAGAGCGGAGCATTTTTTTTTTGCTCCCGGTACCTTTTTTTGCTCCCAACGCCTTTTGCTCCACACCCCCGTGCTCTAAACCTGGCTATGCCACTGGGCCCACGCACTCTGAATTCTCTCAGTCTTGGTGCTACACCACCTTGTTGTTTGCAGACTAAAACCACTGAGCAAGTGTGGGAGAGCAGGGAAGAGTCCTCTGCGCTTCTCAGTTGCACAGCTGTTTCCCTCTGTTTGGCAATTGGCGGCAGGGGGAATGAAGTAGGGAAATGAATGTTGGCCAAGTGAAATGACTTGCCTGGGTAGGTATGACAGTTTAGTGGGTTAGATGCCAAACTATGAACTACTAATCCTGGGTTCTAATCCTAGTGCTCTATGACCTTGGGTGAGTCTCAGTTTATGTCTACACTGCGATCTGATATGTGACTGCAGCACCTATAGATATACCTGCTCTAGCTAGCTTCGATACCATGGCATCATGGGCTAGCACACACAAGTCCAGGGTCGCAGGTGGACTTGTACAGCCCATGCTGCTGCCGCTTCACCGCTATTGTCATTCAAGATAATCTAGATCAAAGCTAGCTCAGGTATGTCTACACATGCTCCATTCACACTTTGGAGTGCAGTGTGGACATACCCTCAGAGTCACAATTTCTGCTTCTGTAAAATGAGGATAGTGTTATTTACCTAGTAAATAACATTTGGCTTTGGAGTGGGAGAGATGGGACTAGAACTTTAAAAGCCCTTCCTACCAACTCTGGATTAATCCACTCGAGCAGTCAGTATGGATGCAGATCGCATACATATATAATTGTATCTCTCTCCTCCACCTCCCATATGCCACTTGTATTCTTAGGCCTCAAGGCCACTATGGGATCAGTGGTCCCTTTTGCCCCTGGACAGCTCCAGCGAAGTCAATGGGACTCTGCCCAGGTATAGAAGTCTGCCCGCTCTAATGTGATTGCAAGATCATAGTCTTAGACCTGATGAGGGTACTGGCACGGTTACAGTTAAGCAAAGGTGGAAATCTTTGCAGGAATGAAGACTTAGATTGTAAACTCTTTGAGGGAGGGAGCAGGTCTTCATATATCTGTACAGCACGTAGCTTAATTGGGCTTGATCCAGATTGGAGCCCCTAGGCATTATTGTAGTACAAATATTTAATAAGTATATTGCGGATGAAAGAGGATCTAGAAGTGTAAAGTGCTGGTAATGAACTAATGCTCAATTCTGCACTTCATCCCAGCTCCATTTAACAATGGAAGAGAGTCCTTCCTCCTTCATGGGGAATTCTCCACTGGCTATCTGCGGCCACTTTAGGTGTTGTGCTGCTTTCATGGTGCAAAGTGGCCTCAGCAAACCAGCGAATCCAGGCCTTGTTTGAATAAATAAATAATGTATCTATAGATATAGCTAGAAACACGTTAGATGCAATCACATTTGAGTGGGCAGACATGGTCCTTGCCCCAGAATATCTATCTATCTATCTAATCATATGCGTATATAAAATATTTTTCTTCCATACTCAGTGACAAAGGGTGTCTTTCAGATGCATCTGATTTTAAAGCATAACCTCACTGAACTGTCATCTAGAGCTGGACATGAAACGATTTTCCGTCTGTGAGAATTTTTGAGATTTTTAAAATTTCTCCTGTCTTGAATTGCAACAAAAAGTCAAAATCTCAAAACATTTTGAGAACCAATAATTTGAAATGAGGGGAGGGAGGGATTCGATTCATTGAAACATTTTGTTTCAGATTTGATCTCTCTGTTTTAACTCTTTTTTGTAATGTAAATTAACTAAAATTTCAAACCAAAAAGTCATTTTGAACTGAAAAATGAATCTTTCCATTTAGAGAATGCCAAAACATCCTGTTTCAACAACTTCTAAACTTCTTTTCTTCCAAAAAATTTTAGAGGTGGAAGATTTGTCCAAACAGTCCCTTTCAGTTAAACAGTTTTGGTTTTGGGACTGATTAGCATTTTCTGACAAAGAAACAATTCCCAGCCGACACTATTTTCATCTGCTTCTCAGAATGTTTGGCTACCTTTGCTGATCACAGGAAGAACTCTATACGTGAGCCCCACGTGGGTGAGAACCAAAGTGCTAAGCCAAAAACCTGGCTTGTTGAGAAAGTAAGGGACTACTTGCAGAGAGCAAGACTGAGATCTGTGGAGCTGTAAAACCTGCGAAAGGTGGTAGAGACAAATTTTGCAATGTGCAGACCGAAGTTCCCATGCACAGGGATGCCCTGCATACAGAGGGACTTGCACCTTTTGTGTACAAAGGTACCCGGTGAGTTAGTCCATCTGTAATATACCTATGCAGGGAGGAGCAGCACATCTTCTTTTCCAGCCTGCGCTTTGATCTCCTGGCTATTCCCTCCCCAGCCTCCTGTCTCCCCTCCTCCCCATGCCCCCTCCTGCCTTTAATTACGTTGTAGAAAAGTCTCACAACTCAGCGATTCAAGGTGGCATTTGAGAGAAATGATTCCCTTTAGCATTGCTGACAGCTAATTTGTGTAAAGTTTAATTACAGCTAGCATTAATTAACTGGCAGTGTGTTGCGATACTAAAGCGAGACCATCTGTTCTTAAAACTGCCTCCCCCAAATTTCAACCCCTAATAATTTTGTTGCAGTGGAGGTTGTTACATTGGACACAATGCAACGGCAGCCACTCTAGGAGGAGTTCATTCCTCATTTTATATAGAGGGCCAAATGCTGTGGATGATTCCTGGAGCTGCTATCACGTAGCAATCAGTGTTTGATAACACGGATTCATTACACTTCTTACAGTCCTCAGGAAAGTTCTCCTGCAGTATCATCATGTATTATCCATTTGTTTGTGTGTATGTGTGTGTGCTTGTATGGGGTTCTCTTTAATTGTCTTACACTGTTTGGACACAAGCAGTAGATGAAACTCCAAAGATCTATATAGTTTACTTAACTGTGCACTGCACCTTTAAATTTCAGACTTGGTCTACAGACACAGACAGCCATTTTGTGTTCAGCTGAGTGCAGACTGTTACAGAAGAGACACATCTGACCCTATTATGATGCTCCCCTTGCAAGACCCAGCTTAGAGGGCATGCAAGGTGTGGGACTGTAGCACACAGAGCTCCAGGGATTCTAGGACGCAGGAACAAAACTAGTCCTAGGAGTTGTTTACACTGGAAATCCAGACACTAGTATAGCTGCACCGGTGCAGATCTCTAGTGTAGACACGGCTTATACCAGTGAAAATCACACTGCACAGATAGTGTCTATTCTAGGGGGCCTCACTCCCCATTACTCTGAATCTTGTGCAGCCAGCCTGGGACAGGCAGGTGTATATTGTAGTAGCCAGGGGCTGAAATAATCTAATATCTGGAGGGCGCAAAAGTGGCATGAATATGACTTTGCCC
The DNA here is from genome assembly GCA_033296515.1 of Macrochelys suwanniensis. NCBI lineage: Eukaryota > Metazoa > Chordata > Testudines > Chelydridae > Macrochelys > Macrochelys suwanniensis. The sequence continues at coordinate 8,776,963 of CM065799.1, forward strand.
CCTTTCTCTTGGCGGTTGCATCTCCTGGAGATGCACCACAACATCCAATCCTGGGAGAGCTCTTTTGGCGCAGATCCCTTGGTCCTGATTCTCCATTGCCTGTGCAAAAGGGAATCAGAATGGTGGTGTTTTATGCCCTCTTTACTGTGATCTAAATGGCTGCCCAAGATCCAGAGTAATGGGAAATCAGGTCCCCTATTATTATTATTATTATTTATTATTAGACACAGTGCAGCATGGTTTGCACTAGGGTAAGTCACGTCTTCACTAGAGATTTGCACCGGTGCAGCTATCCTAGTAGCTCGATTTCCAGTGTAGACGAGTCCTGGGACTAATTTATTTCGTAACATGGGCTCAAGACACAAAATTTGTATTTGTATTTCAAAACCCTCCAATGTTAGGTAGATTGTAGATCCAGAGTTACAAAGATAGGGACCGGATCCAAACTTCTGCTCAGCAGCTAAATTCCGGTTTTGGGGCACTCCAAAGGTGACTGAGGTTTGTTTTGGTTGGGGCCAGTTTCTAAGGATAATGAAGCTGCTAATGTGTCTAGCCCAGAGGAATTATTCTTGGATTCCTGCTTCTCCATTCAAGTCACTCACTTTTTAGTCATTTTCTTTCTTCCCAGCTTTTAAGTTTTATTTTGTTTTCTGCAATTGCTTTAGGGCTCAGTCCTACCCTGTCCGGTGCTGTGTGTGTGTGTGTGTGTGTGTGTGAGAGAGAGAGGGGAAGATGGGGGTAAGGAGCCTTTTCTATCCCCTTCAATCAGAAAAGTACAATTCTTCTGTAACCCTCAAGACAGCGATAGGAGTACACCCCATTCGTGAGCTGGCCTGGGCATCACATCCCTGGCTTGTATGATCCACTGGCTGGAGGCATATTTAGCCCTACTGGGGTTAGCAGACATGCTGCTCTCAAATTATGATGCAATGGGCTAAGAAGAACAAACAAAATCTAGCCCTCCTCTCCACCAGTGGGAGTGAAACAGAGATGGGGGTGAAGCAGTTTAAGCCAACCTCCCTCCCCCCATAAATAAACCCCGTCTATCCGCAGAGTGCAGCTGCTTTGATCTTTTCATCTAAATCCAGAATAAAATAAAAACATGCCCAGCAGGGAGACAATCCAGACCTGCAGGCTCCTGGCCAAGCCCCCAGTTTGAGGGCTTTGAACTGTGTTACATGGCTGCTGGTGGGAGGGAATTCCTCTGGTCAGGATAATCTCTCCCACCTCATCCCAGCTGCTGGCTTTCAGAACCTGACAGGGTTTAATAGCACCAGGCTGCCAGCATCCCGAACTATGGGGGAGATTGGGCCTCAAACTCTGGGATGCCCCCGACGGGGGCTTCTTATTGTTTCTTGTGCAGGATCTGGGATGCCCTGCTGGGCCATTCTCCTACCTGCCCCACAGGTGCAGAAGTTCTGGCTGTTGCTGGTGGAGTTTCTGATTCCCCAGGGGCTGGCCCTGCTCCTGGAGGTTCATTTTCCCTTGGCCCACCTGGCTGGCTGGGGTCTGCTGTGGGGCCTTCTCTCTGAAAAAGTGCTCTGCAAATATAGCCCGCTGTTCAGCGCTTGTTATGTATCCCCTGCTAGGAGTGACTGGTCAGAGTCTATGGCAGCTTCCCACTCAAGGCGTTGCTCCTTTGGCTCATCCATTTAGTGCAGGGGTTCAGTTCCCAGTGACAATCCGTGATGATGGCAGCCATTGTGCATAGAACGATTTAACAATAACAGTAGCTGGGACTCCACTTTGCACACCAAGCAGGGTTACCTTAATCCCTGCCCTGCATCCAACGGGTGCTACGTGAATCTGAATCCTAACCTTTTACACACACACAGAGTTGGACTATGCATTAAAATGGGGCATTCCAGCTGCAAAGTACTCTGTTCAGCTCCGCCAGTGGTGGGAGCTCCCGCCAAAGTACCGACGTCTATTACCTCCAGGGCTGAACGGCACAGTGGCAAAAACACCAATGGCCAAATGGAGGGTTCCCTGGGGCAGCGTTCCCACTGGGAGCGTTGAACTGCTAGTAGCAACCATGGGAAGATTTTGTCAAAGAAGCATAATGCCGATGTAGCTCTCAAAATAATCCGCCTCCATGGTGTTTGCTCCACTCTAGGTCATTAGTTATCATTTAGCCTTGCTCTACAAGCTTAATCTTTCCTAGAAGATACTCCTACTAGCTTCTTAATCATTTTTGGGGCTCTTTCCTCAACTCCTTCCACTTTGTTTACATTGTTCTGGTAGGGAGGTGTCCAGAATAAAACACAGCATCCTGGTTGCTTCTCTCTTGGCTTAGTCCACTGTAGAGTCCCCAGATTCGTTACATAATGAATGCTTCCCCAAGCGGGGAGAAGGAAAGGCACTTTGGATCCAACTCTGCAACAGTCAAGAGAGCCTGGTGTAGTAAGAGGAGGCCCTGAAACATAAACTCTTGTATCAGAGCCTCTGATACAAGAGTTTATGTTTCAGGGCCTCCTCTTACTACACCTGGTTACAACCCAATTCCAGTTAGCTCATTTAGGGGGACTGTGGTTAAGTTTCCATGTACACTACATGTAGAAGCTGAGCAACATGGTCAGGACAGCCGTTTCACGGAAGTTGCAACTGTGTCTCCAACTATCCTACAAAAGTCACTAGGATTGGAGTTAAAACTGGCACCGGAGGGAAAGGTAATTTATTTTCCTATTTTGTTTTTTTTCCCCTGATTAAAAATATTGACAAATTTGATCGGAATCTGAAAAATTACAACCAGTTCTGAAGATGAGGATGTTTAAATAGGACTGTGCAGCCAGTCAGTGTCGTAACTTGTTTTGGTTTTGCCAGCGAGGACCAAATAAACCAGACACCACCCAGGTTATAATCAAATTAGAGAACCATGTTTTAATGCTGGCTCTAGTTAAGTCAATGGGAGTTTCACTATTGACTCCAATGTGGCCAGGATGTCACTACTAGTGCAGAAGCTGTGTCGAAAATGGAGCCTTTTTGCACGTTAAGTACCATTTTCAGCCCCGTCATGCTGAGTGTCCGCGTGCAGGTCTAGAGGCGGCTGTGTACTTTTTCTGCTTGGCCTGCTGCCAGTAAATCACTTATATTTGTTCTAAGTCGAGATTGTCAGGAGTTTTTAGGTAAAAAAATGTATTTGGGCACAAAATGCCGATTTCTCGAAATGGAAACTTTTTGGTTTTGACCAAAAAATTTTCAGGAAGGTTTTTCAGGTCCAGGATCCGATGTGGAATGAAAACAAAGATCAAAACTTTGAAAGTTTTTGTGAGATAGAATTCTCATTTTCCGGCCAGCCCTAGGTCTAAGCACAGGCTGGCTTTTGCTGTCCTAGTGCGGGAATGATCTAGTTTGTAACTTACAATGAATACTTCTGCCATTGTCCCACAATGCACTGGTGACTCCCACAAACCGGTATAACAACTGTGATGGGCAAATACAGTTGCACTGCTTTGCTATACTGCTGTGCATCGCCATGGGGATCAACTAGGGTGACCAGACAGCAAGTGTGAAAAATCAGGACAGAGCGTGGGGGGTAATAGGAGCCTATATAAGAAAAAGACTCCAAAATCAGGACTGTCCCTATAAAATCGGGACATCTGGTCACCCTAGGATCAACACAACCGAAATAAGATTGCTGGCGTGGGTGCCACAAACCAACAACACATGCGCCAGCCCTATCTTGATTACACACAGTGCAATTCTCCAGTGGAGAGGAGGCTACACGGACCCAGATGCCTTCTGGTGTTTGAGGAACTATCAGCCAGACGGTACCTCTTCCCTGGCTTTACTCCTAATAACTCCCCGCCTTTTTGCCCCTGCTTAAAGGTTAGTGAGCATCAGTCTCCAGCAAGGGGTGTCTCTTCATTAGAACTCAGCGAAGCTCTCCCAGCCAAGGCATGGGGGTGAGCGGATTGTGGGAAGAAGTCTGGCAAGCGAGAGTGTTGATTAAACAAACGCTCACCGGTGTATCAGGTGCTTTTATGTGAAACAGCCTAGCAGAAGGTTGTGTTTCTACATTAACTGTGTCTTGTTATTACTGTAATAAGTAGGAGCTGCAGAGATGGAGGGGGAAGGGCAGGTACAGCTGCCATGCAGGTTAATGACAGAAGAAGAGGCTTTATAGCAGACTGAACGAATAGGACAGGGGGCTTGGGTTCTGATTCTGGCTACTCCATTGGATCACTGTGTGTGGCTTTGGGTCAGTCACTCAAATACTCTGAGCCTCAATTCACCCAGCTGTGAAATGGGGGTAGATAATACTCCGCTATCAGGGGTACTCTGAGGAGTAGTTAATGTGCATAAGGCACTTTGAAGTCGTAAAGCACTATGTGAGTGCTAGGTATTATTACTGCCATGAACTGGGTAGTGTGTAAGTGGCACCACTGCCCTCTGTTGGACAGAACCAGAACTAATCTACTGTGTGTCATAATCCCCATACTTTGCACTGAATAGAGATTCTCCTTTAGTTCAATTGGCTTATGGAGCACAGGGAATCTGAGTTCTGTCCCTGCTGCTCTTATGGAGTTCTGAAAAGTGACAGCAAGCAGCACAGCGACACGTGTGAAGTCCTATGTTTGTCACAGGATTGATAATATTAATGTAGAAAAATACTGCACCCTGTAAAAATGTGGCAGGGTTAGAGGAAGACACTTGCAGACACAAGAACCAAATCTGGCTTGCTTACTTTAACATGTTAACTGTGTTATTTAACTCTGCAAAGATGAGAGGGGAAGGGAGTTTGAATGAAATGTGCCATAGAAAATACAGCGGGATTGTGAGAGACAACCACAGATGCAAAACACGGGGTGGGCGGATGGGATGAGACAGACTGAAAGAGCAGGCTGGATCAGAGGAGATAGAACCTTGTTGGCAGAGAACTCAGAAAAGCCCAATTGTATCACCTTTGCATGGGTTCCAATGGTTCTGAAGTCTTCATAGAATCATAGAATCTCAGGGTTGGAAGGGACCTCAGGAGGTCATCTAGTCCAACCCCCTGCTCAAAGCAGGACCAAACCCAATTAGATCATCCCAGCCAGGGCTTTGTCAAGCCTGACCTTAAAAACCTCTAAGGAAGGAGATTCCACCACCTCCCTAGGTAACCCATTCCAGTGCTTCACCACCCTACTAGTGAAAAAGTTTTTCCTAATATCCAACCTAAACCTCCCCCTCTGCAACTTGAGACCATTACTCCTTGTTCTGTCATCTTCTACCACTGAGAACAGTCTAGATCCATCCTCTTTGGAACCCCCTTTCAGGTAGTTGAAAGCAGCTATCAAATCCCCCCCTCATTCTTCTCTTCTGCAGGCTAAACAATCCCAGTTCCCTCAGCCTCTCCTCATAAGTCATGTGCTCCAGCCCCCTAATCATTTTTGTTGCCCTCCGTTGGACTCTTTCCAATTTATCCACATCCTTCTTGTAGTGTGGGGCCCAAAACTGGACACAGTACTCCAAATGAGGCCTCACCAGTGCCGAATAGAGGGGAATAATCACGTCCCTCGATCTGCTGGAAATGCCCCTACTTATACAGCCCAAAATGCCGTTAGCCTTCTTGGCAACAAGGGCACACTGTTGACTCATATTCAGCTTTTCGTCCACCGTAACCCCTAGGTCCTTTTCTGCAGAACTGCTGCCCAGCCATTCGGTCCCTAGTCTGTAGCAGTGCATGGGATTCTTCTGTCCTAAGTGCAGGACTCTGCACTTGTCCTTGTTGAACCTCATCAGATTTCTTTTGGCCCAATCCTCTAATTTGTCTAGGTCCCTCTGTATCCTGTCCCTACCCTCCAGCGTATCAACCACTCCTCCCAGTTTAGTGTCATCTGCAAACTTGCTAAGGGTGCAGTCCACACCATCCTCCAGATCGTTGATGAAGATATTGAACAAAACCGGCCCCAGCACCGACACTTGGGGCACTCCACTTGATACCAGCTGCCAACTAGACATGGAGCCATTGATCACTACCCGTTGAGCACGACCATCCAGCCAGTTTTCTATCCACCTTACCGTCCATTCATCCAGCCCATACTTCCTTAACTTGCTGGCAAGAACACTGTGGGAGACTGTATCAAAAGCTTTGCTAAAGTCAAGAAATAGCACATCCACTGCTTTCCCCTCATCCACAGAGCCAGTTATCTCATCATAGAAGGCAATTAGGTTAGTCAGGCATGACTTGCCCTTGGTGAATCCATGCTGACTGTTCCTGATCACTTTCCCCTCCTTTAAGTGGTTCAGAATTGATTCCTTGAGGACCTGTTCCATGATTTTTCCAGGGACTGAGGTGAGACTGACTGGCCTGTAGTTCCCCGGATCTTCCTTCTTCCCTTTTTTAAAGATGGGCACTACATTAGCTTTTTTCCAGTCATCCGGGACCTCCCCCGATTGCCATGATTTGTCAAAGATAATGGCCAATGGCTCTGCAATCACATCGGCCAACTCCTTTAGCACCCTCGGATGCAGTGCATCCGGCCCCATGGACTTGTGTCTTGTAGAAGAACAGTTTTGCTCCATGAGAGGGAGAGGGAGTGAGACATTGTTTTTTGTATGATGGTAGCCCCCTTTGTGCTAGGTGCTGTACATAGATACAGTGAAGATCCCCACCCCCAAAGAGCCTGCAATCTAAACAGACAAGACCACAAACTGTGAGAGAAAGGAAAGATTTGTTCTATCCATTTTACATATGGGGAACAGAGACACTGAGAGATTAAGTGACTCGCCCAAGGTCACACAGGGCAGAGCCAGAAACTAAATGCAGATCTTCAAAGTCCCCGTCCAAGACTTTAACCATTAGAACACCCTCTTTTTCATAGGACCAAATCCTTGGTGACATGGCTGTCAATCCAGAGGAAACCTGACAGAAGTTGGTGAGAGTTGAGCGCGCTCAGCACCTTTGAAAATCAGGCCTTCGGTGTCTCAAGTTTGAAAATATTCGGCTTTAACCTCTTGGCTGCCTCGGTTTTTCCACCTGGAAAATGGGGGTGATATTTACCTAGTTCAGAGCTGCTCAGATTTAATTTACTTGTACAAAGGCTTCGAGATCCTCAGATGGAAAGGGCTTGCTTAGAACGACTGAGTGCCAAAGGCCTGAGCCAAACCCCAGTGATCGTCTTTCCAGTGGCGTCAATGAACTAAAGATCAGGCCCTGCGTTTCTCGGAATAAAAGTCAGTATTGTCACTACTTATTGCTAGGCTGAAGCTGGGAGCATTTCCATTTTCACAGAGATATTGGAATCGACGTGACACATTTTTCTTAAATTCTACGCAACCCACCTCCCTCCCATTTTTCTCACAAGGACCATTAAAGCCGCTTTGAGCGTGCCCAGTGTCGAACAGGCATGGAGAAGGCAGCTCCTAATGAAGGCAGGGCTGCTGTTTCAAAGCTCCGAGCCCCTGGCCAGGCAAGAGGGTTTCCCACACCATTCAGCACGGTGACGGCTGCACCCTGCGGCCGTTAGCTCAGTGGAAAATACCTGCAGGCCACCGTGTTCCTTTTGTGTGTCAGTCTGATTTGGGGCAGGCTGTAGCTGTGCCCTGAAAACAGCAGGAGCAGGGACAAAGGTGGGCCAAGCAATGGTGGCTCAAAGCCATGGGAAAGCTGTGGAGCGGATACCTTGGGGGCCCCAGCACTCCCTGCATGAATGGTACTGCGTGCTGCCGCTGCTGGCAGAAGTGGTGCACAAAGGACTGGCCGTTAAAGGACAGACTCCTGGCCTGGGAGACTGAAAGAAGGGTCAGCCCCTTTCCAGGACTGCGGACTCCCTCGCAGGAGGGAAGAGACAGGGCTCGGCTGTATTTCATGCAAATGGGATTTGTTACTGAGGCTGTCTGCTGGACGCAGACAAATCCTGGGGGTCGCTCTGGTTCTTTAGCCCCCCAACCTGTGCTGCACACAGGGTCTCCCTAACTCCTGGCCTGGATTTTGCCATCATGGGAGGCACTGCTGAATATGGCCTGGATATGTTGCCGGGCACCCAAGGCTGCCTGAAGCGATCTAGGCCCAAATTCTATGTGGATCCCCGTTTTTGCTCTGCTGGGGCTGCCGAGCCGTGCGGTCGCCCTGCTGTTCTGGGGTCCCCTCGCGGAGTGTTCTTTGTGCACTGCGCTGGCCGCCTCCCCGATGACCGAGCTGTTGGTGACACCCGGGCTCGGGGATGAAAATAAATTCACTTGACTTTGAAGAAGTCGCTCTTGCCTTTTTTGGAGTGAGACCAAATGCTCAGCTGCCCCCCGCGGGCAGGGTCCGGAAATTGGCAGGGTGAGGATATCGGCAGGGCCAGGGCTGGGGATATGCACCAGGCACCCGCTCGCCTGTGCTGGGGTGGTTTTTTTTTGGTGGCCGGGAAGCAGCGTCAGGATAGCAAGTTCCACCCCAAGGGACTTGGTGCTACCGCCCCCAGGGCACTGATATAACTGGTGCACAAACCCACAGTCCTGGATCTCAGTCTGCCCAGCTGCCTAAGGAAACTTCCCCTTGCATTTGCCACGGCAGACTCCTGTCTCTTCTGCTGCCTGCCAGATGGCTCCGGAGCCCCAGAGGGGGGAAATGATGTCACAGGCCCTGGTAATGACCCAGCAGTGCTGTGTCCTCCCTCCCTTCCCCCCAGTGTACTGCTGGGAATGTTCTCGAGCCCATTTCATTCACAAAGTGGATGTACCTGCCTCTGCGTGTAAGCGTCTGATTAAATGAGGGAGGTGCCCGCTGCCTGACCCTGGGAGGACGCCAGCCCACTGGAGATAAAAGGCTTTTCAGAGGATGGATTTAATGTTGGTTTTGAACTCGTTCCCGGTACCTGGACAGGAGGGTTCTCTTATCTCTGACTGCTCTGGAGGCCTGGCAAGCTGAGCGGGACTGGAAGCGGCGTGGATGCTGGAGGGGAAGAGAGAGTCCAAGAGCGGTCTGGCCAGGCCAGCACGCCGCGTACTTCACCTAATGCGATTCCCCAGTCCCAGCCGATTCTGAAAGGCAGAGCGGCAGGGGAAGCCTGCAGCAAGAGAGCTCAGGGCTGCCAATAGGGGCGGGTGGAATGGGCTGCTGTCGTCTCTCCACCAGCTGGGACCGTTTCTGCCTCCTGTAAGATACCCCCCTCCCCCAACATGTTTAAGGAGCAGCCGCCAAAGGCACCCGAGTGTCTAGCGCCGGCCCTGGCAAAGAGCCTCCGTGATGTGTTTTTCAAACTGAGGTCTTTTCCCCCTGGGGGCTGGTCAGTCCCAAAGCCTGTTGGGAACTTAAAATGGAATCAAGTCATTTCACCTAGAACGGCTGCCAGGTGCACTGGGATCCCATTGCCCAGAGGGCAGAAGGAAATCTGGGATAGGCCACTTATCTTCACTTTCCAGGCCCTCCCTGGCCTATCCCCCCCCTTACCCATCATCTCTCCACATTGATCCTGCCTCTGATCCGCCCAGGGTGCAGCCTCCATCCTCCACATCTTCAAACAAGCACCTTCGTGCTTTCCCTCTGCTTCCCCCTCGCCCCTCCAACGCATGGGAAGAGCTCCCCATCAGCATCCACCAAGATACATTGTCCTCCTGGAAAGCCCTTCTTAAAACTCTCCTTTTCTGTGATGCCTCCCCAAAAATAAATTTAAAAAAATGGACAATGGTTAGCTGAGATCGCTGGCCATCCACCTGACCAATATGGCCCCCTTGTTCCCTTGTGCTCCCTGCCTGTCTGTTGTCTCTTGTCTTAGACTGTAAGCTCTTTGGGGCCAGGGACTGTCTTTTTGCTCTGTATTTGTACAGCGCCCAGCACAGTGGGGTCCTGGTTCATGATTGTGTCTCCTAGGTGTTACCATAATTCACCTAATAAATAATAACAATGCTGTAACTTCTTGGCCTTAAGAATGCCAATCAATCTAACTTGTCCAGGTACTAGATGCACTGTATATCCATTGTTTGTGGTGGATTAGAGAAATTCTGTTGGCTCAAGTTCTGTGTTGGGTTCTAACCCTCTTCTCCAGGGAGGAAATGCCCTCATGTTTCAGGACATAGGCCAAACGCTGAGTAATGGGGTTAGGAAGAAAGTTTCTGGGGGGACAGATCGTTCCATAATTGTCCATGGTGGGGTTTCTTGCCTCAGTTGGCATTGGCCATTGCTGAAGGCAAGATGCTGGAATGGATAGATCATGGAGCTGATCTGGTGCGGAGGATCTTGAATGGGAAAAGAGTAGTCCCAACTGTGGAGATTTGAGGATGACATTTGAAGAGGGAGGAGCCCTGCGGCTGAGAAAATGAAGGTGCTAAAGTATTAACATCTCCCTGAAAGCTAAACAATGGAACTTGGAATCAACGTTGTTGTTTTTTTCCTGAGTGCAAGGAGGAGACAGCTGGAATGCCGGGGAATGTAATAAGCAATTACCTGGCTTTGAGCTAGCAGCTGGATGAATGCTCTCATCCCATTCTGCCTATGTTCACGCACTCCCGTCATCTGCTTACGAGGGCTAATGGAGATGAAACGACCTGAGACCGGATTTCCAGGTGTGGATCTGTTTTGCCAAGTATGGTTCTTAACACCTTATCAAGGGGCTAGGAAAGAGAAGCCCCAGAGCCCAATTCCGCCATCGAAGTCAATGGAATTACAGCCAGGTCCTTGGGTAAGCAGGAAAGTTTGTTTGACCTCTTGTAGCAAGGGAACATGCCATCATCAAGGCATCAGGAATCCTTCCCCTTGGAGAGGCATGAAAAATGCAGGGCTTTTGTCTGAGCATGAAATTTCTCTGACACTGCCTGTGACGGTTTGTTTTGCAGTGCCCATGCTCTGGGCTGCAGGGACCTCGGGCGAGAAGGGGGGAGCATGGCATTTTGCCTTTCAGTCCTTTTAAAGACTCGAATAAATGTTTACACAATGACACTCCGTAGGCACTGCGCACCTGCTCTAATTAAAAGCAATTTGTTTCCTGGAGCTCTTATTATTCCTGCCGTGGGAGCCCCCGTTGCTTTCTCAGAGGCAAGGCTCCAACTAATCTCCGTCCAATTCTGCCCGCACACTGCTCCTGCTTTTCCAGCAAAAGCCCCCAGGACAGGACCATAAATAATCTTTAAGGCCACGTTGGGAAGGGCCGCTAGGAAGGTTCAGTAAAATATTTGGGCTATAAACCTCCTCCGGAAGGGAGTGAAGGCAGGAAGGAATAGCTTGTCAATAACGTTTCCTTGTGATGGTTTCTCCTTCCAGGGAGAATCCCTGGAAGTTTAAGAAATATTTGATCTGAAAAAAAAATCCCTTTGAAGAGGAAACCAATGAATTCTGCCCACAGTATGTGCTAGCGTTTACTACGGAGAAGGTTATGGAGCTGTGTATTAGCCTCCTCCCCTTTGTATTTAAAGACAGCAGGTGGGCTCAGTATTGGCTTTACTTGTAACACTCCCATTGATTTGAGTGGGAGCAAAGTTAGGACAGTGTGTGTGCTTCTGGAAATTCCACCCAGCACCTGGTGGAAATGAAGGGGGTTTGGGCAATTCCCAATTCTTCTCCTCCTACAAAAGTCTGAGTACCACCTGCATGGGGCGGACCATTCTCAACACCTCATTGGGGCCCAGTTCACCGTTCACTTGAGTGCTCACATAGCCCAATGTGGCATGGGTGCTAAACACCATCATTCTGAGTGGTTAGCATTTTCCACTCATTTGGATTATGCAAGGTTGAAGGGAAAGATGTACTGAGCTCATTGACTTCAGCAAGAATGGAGGAGAGCGAAGGAGTGACCAGATTTTCCATTTCGTGGTGAATTCTGCCCTTCCAAAAAAATTTCCAGTCTGAAACAAAATGAATACAAACAAGCAAATGAAGAAGAAAGTTCTGTGAAAGAAATTTTGTTTCGGGTCGATTAAAATATTTCCTTTTGATTTTGACCTTTAAAAATGTTTAAAATCATTTTTATTTAAAAAATGAATTTTGTTTTGAAAAGTCATTTAAAAAAAATGAAAAATCAAAATGTTCCATTCTGAAAAAGTCAAAACTGGATGATGTTTCAACATTATCAAAGCACTTTGAGGGTTTTTTTTTTAAATGAAACTTCATCAAAATTGACACCTTTTTCAAAACATGTAGATGAAAATGGTATTTTTTGTTGAAGAACCATTTGGACGAAAATGTTTTGACCAGATCAAGAGTTGAGGGTGCTTAGCAACTGGCAGGAGGCATTCAGTGCCTTGTAAGACCAACCCCAGTCACTCAATACGACTTGCAACCTAGTTTTTGGGGTTGACTATCATCCCAGTACAGCATGGTCCTTCCAGTTCAGGCATAGCACGGTGAAAAGGCCCAACACTGAATGGATATGAAGCTTGAATTCTCTGCCCATAGTAAGAAGCAGCTCAAAGTTGGAAATTCTTGAGGCAGTAATGTAAGAAGCCAAGAATCAGATGGGCATGGAGGCTTAATGGAAAGAAAATCAGTGCTGATGTGCATTGGTGAAGCAAATGTGGGAAAGTTCAGCTGGTTGGAATGGTGTGAGGCAAGGGACAGCTGCCTGCAAACTAACACATTATTTAGAAGGCAATGTTCTTAAGAGAGGTCAGGTTTTGTACAGGCTTTTATGTATGTTTCATTGACCAAAGCCAAAGCATCTCTTATTCTAATTAAATGCATGTCATTCAGCCAGCGCCACTGCTGTGACGGATGCTGGCAATTAAATCAACAGTGTCTCTCCTTTTTATATTCATCCTTTCGCTCAGCAACCCTTATCGGAGCCGAAGCGGTGGGTACTTTAGGTCATTTTTGCTTTGGGAGACATTCAAAGCAGAACAAAGTCCGAGCTAATAGTTAAAAGGTTTTTCAAATTTGATGGGGAAAATGATTGGAGTCCCTCCCATTCAGACCTGAAGTCTTCTAGAGTGGCCCTCAGTGGAGAATTCCAATCTTTCTTCAAGTGATTTTCTTTCCCTTAATCAAGATCTTCATCTTGTGCCTTCCAACAAGATTTGCAACCTGCCTCAACTGTCCCCATTCCATTCTATGTAATGACCTTCAGTTTAGATCCTCAGACTGTCCCCGTTACGTGTCTAGAAGGAAGTTGTTCTCCTTCAATCCCATCATGGAGACGGGCTGAAATTAGCAGGACCTTGTCAAGATGGTTGTCTAATTTGTTTTGATTAAGCCATATTGTGCTGCTGCAGCAAATTTTAGTGTATTAAGGACAAACCCTCTGAGGGATAAATTTTACTGCAGAAGGTGGAAGATTGATCTTGTAAGATCTTTGAGGGGAAAAATATATAATGGAAGCAGAAAGATGATGAAGCTTAATCATTTAAAGAGGTAGATTAAATGCAGCATGTGCACAGTAGGAATTCAAAGCATGTTGATAATTCACCTTAAACAAGACCTATGTCTGCTAATGGTGAGCTGGCTTGGTAATGCACTGAGTCGGTCTGTCTATCCATGTAAACATTCTGTTGAAGGATGGTAACATAGCTAAGTAACAAACTCAAGCAGGACTCCAGTTAATCAGGGCAGTCAGGCCAACTGGGTTGGCTTTTCCCCAAGCTTGTGGTATGTAGACAGAGATAGAGACAAGTTAAATACAAAAGATGCATAGATCCTTGTTCTCAGATGGTGGAGACCAAGATGGCTCCAACAAAGTCTATGGAGCTACACTGATTTACAACAGCAGAAAATTTGGGTCAGCAGAGGAATAAAAGGAAGAATGTTTGAGAAAGAAGCACAGTGAGAGACAGATAAACAGGGAACCTTGGGCATGTCACTTCTCGTCTCTGTGCCTCTATTTCCCCACATCTAAAATGGGGATAATGACACTGAACTTCCTAGGTAAAGTCCTTTGAGATCTATGGTTGAAAAGCGCCCTAGTAATTGTTATCGTTAGTATCATGAGAGTGCAAAGCATAATTAATATTAATAATATCTTTTGTGTATTATTATTGTTTATTTATTATTATCCTCGTTGTTTGTTGTTAGTAAATTTTTGGTCCATTTGAGGAGCCGCGGTAGGAGACAGTCGTGGGCCATCTAAACAGAGATGCACACAGGAATGGGGTGATTTCTGATTCATTTTATTTCCCCCCAACCTAACATCATCTTGCCAGCTGATCTCATTTAACCAAACCCAAACTCGTGCTAGAAGTTACCCAGAAAAATCTGTGTGGAATAAACAATCTGCAGCTTATAAGGCATGTGCGGGAAGACGGGTGTTAGGGAGAACTTGAGGAAAAGCAGAGAGGATCTGGTGGTGGCTTCAAGCCACTCTTCCTCGTGGTTTGACAGCTGATATCGCAGGCCACTGCTGGATGTTCTCGTAGCCAGACCTGGTGTGACTCCAGTTGACTTCAGCAGAGTCTCACCTTCCTAAAACCAGCTTGGATTCAACTTGCTGCCCAAGATAAGCAGAGCAAAGGACATGCATTCGGTGTTCCACTGCTTATCACCGCCTGCCTCCTCTGCTCTTCCCTTTTCATGTCTTTCTGAGTCCATGCTGAGCTAAAATGATTCCCAATGAACTTTGGCCAGAGCTAGAGCGGAGAGGGAGGATGGAAGGGGAAGCGGAGAGTATGGGGGAGTCTGGGTTTGGCAGAACTATGTGAGTCAGATTTTGGTTTGGCTGTCCCAGGAGTGGCTCCATTACTGCCGCTCCCTGTTGTGCCCATCTTCCTCATCCTCCTGGTTGCCCTCATCCCTCTCCTCCTCTATACATCCCTCTATGTCCAAGTCAGGGCTTTCTGCTGCCACTGTCACCCTCTGCATGCAGAGAGGGCAGGTCTTATTCCTGGTCTGGGTTAAGAGCCACAGGTCTATGCATTTGCCGTGATAGGCATGAGAGCAAGACAGGATCTTCAGCATGTCTCCCTTTTCATACGTCTCCAGGCAGATGGCACATTCTGTGTACTTGGCGCCTCTGTTAAACGTGCTGCCGGAGGACTCCTTCCCCTGTTCCTCTCTTAGCGGGTTTCTCCTCTTCCTCCAGATGTGGTACCCCATTGTGTATTTCACAATGAGCAGGATGCCTGTCACTACGGCCACCAGGATGCCAATTGCCCTGCAGACTGGAAGAATCGGGATACGGAAGCAGTGTCCCAGCGGCTGTAGCCGGCACCTGCAAGCATGCGGGCAGGAGTTCCCAGCATCCTCCTCCCAGGCAAAGTGATAATATTCAGGCACCAGGATGACACGAGCTCCTTCATTAGAGTGGCAAATCTTTCTCAAGAGCTTCGAGGTTGCTTCCCCAGTGAAGACAGAAGGTATCTCAATCTGCTGCTGACTCTCTTCTATGCCAATCGCCATATCCACAAGGGCTTGTGAATTCACGTTGTGCACGATGGCGGCTCGGTACCCGGCTTGCTGAGCGTGCCGGACCTTGGCACCAAAAGTGCAGTCGTAGCGACGGATGAGCGCGATGAAGGCCATGGAGGAGTTGCGGGGCGCCGGCGGGCTTTCGATAGGGTGGCAGGCGTTTGCAGGCATCACCTCGATCAGATAACCAGCCAGTCCCTTGCCGGGGAGCGGAGGCCCAAAGAGTGCAGGGAGAGCACTGAAGTCTTGGCTGGTGGAGTTACGGTTGTAAATTGCGCGGATAAAGGCTTTGCCGTTGGGCACCAGGAAGAGCAGGACTACAGTGGCCACGTGGAAAGGAGACTGGAGCAGTGGGCACATGCTGGCAGCTAGTGGAGAGCTCTCTGCACCGGTGCTGGCCTGGGTCTTGTCTAAGAGGAAGCTCTGGCTTCAGAGGCCTTTGTGGGGAACAGTGGACTGAAGGCGACTACTGGATCTTCCATGTGTCAGAACAGACGGGAGCTTTCCCACCAGGCAGTAATAGCAGCAGGACTCGACAAGATGTGGTGGGTGCTGGGTTATACCCAATCCTTCAAGCTTCTGGTTGCAGCTTCCTTTGCTTGTCCAGCTGGTCTGTTTGCTCCCAACTGATTCTTAGCTCCTGCTTCCAGCTGCCAAGCAACCTTCCAGAACCTTCTCCCCAGGTCCTTATGACCTCACTGCCCAGCGGTCCTGCCGCCGCGGACATTTCTCCTTTCTCTCTCCCTGGTGACTCTTCTTCTGGGTTGGCTGGAGTCACCTCCACCTTTGCCCTCTGTGCCTGTTATTAATTTTGGCTGATTAATATTTTAGAAGGGGGTGGTGGGGGACGCGTACTCCATGTTTACTCACTCATCAATCATTCACTCTGGCTCTTGGTGTGGTGTCCTTGCAGTAGGGTCACTATAACCAGGTCGGCCTGTGCTCCATGCTGGAACGTTATGCAGGTGATATTTACTTTTGCACAGGCCCATATTTGCCGACCAATAGGTTCAATATCAATCGCACACGCAGGCTTTGTCTGTCCTTTATCAAATCTGCTTCTGCTTAAAGGGACCCTGCACCCAGGATCCTCCGCAGTTCTTCAGCCATGTTTAAGTCAAGTCAAGTTATGCTCACACCATTCATTCAGTATGGCATCATCCCAACAGGTACTGTACATACAAGAGAAACAGCCCCTACCCTGAAAAGTTTGCAATCTAAATAGGCCAGAGTAGGACGGGAAACAGAGACACATGAGTATCAGGGATGGTCTAGACAGTATTTGGTCCTGCCATGAGGACAGGGGGCTGGACTCGATGACCTCTCGAGGTCCCTTCCAGCCCTAGAATCAATGAATCTATGACTTGCCTGGGATTGTGCAGCAGGATGAGGGAGGAGCAGGAGCCAGGGATAGAAAGCTACCGCACAGGGTGTTGTGAGGATAAATGTATGAAAAAAGATTTGAGAGCTGCTCAGGGCTAGCCCGGAAGAGGGGGAGGGGAGGAGGTGGCTCAGTAACTAATCTCCATCTTTTACGGTGGGTGTAAAATCAGTCCTTGTAGTTAACTGATTGAGAATAAGTAGTTGGAAGCTACTTAGATTTGCTATTGGCTCAGCTCACCATTGAAAATAGAACTGGAATACGTGGATGTTGGTTTTCAGAATATATATGTGGCCCCAAAGTACTGAACAGCAGGCAGTTCCAGTGCAAAGGTAAGACACAAAGTAAGAGGAAGGTCTTATCCAGAGAGGAAAGTGGTCAATAGGATTTATAGCTGCAATTGTGTAGCCAAATCCTGCTCCAAGTTACACTGGCATAAACCCAACATAACTTTGGCTGTCCGTAAATGACAAAGTGCATCAGGGTCCTTAATTTTCCATGTTTTTTTCAGTGTTACAAAGTGTTGCAAGGGGTGAGTGGGTCTTGAAAATCACCCAAACATGTGTTACTTAATTTATGGACAGCCCCTGGACTTCAGTGGAGTTATTCTGGATTTACACTCATATACATGAAAGCAGGACTTGGCCCACATCGTGGACTTTGGATCGTGCAGCAGGACGAACACTGCTGCCAGCTATGAGCACATGCCCTGCAGCACTTCAGAGCGTGACATCTAGGACCACACAAGAGCTATGAGAAGCAGATTTCGTGAGCCAAACTCTTTTTTTTTTTTTCAAAGCACTGATTCCATTTCCCTGTGTTCTTAAGCAGCTTCAATCCATCTTACTGCATTACAGAAACTGTGCTGATTGTTCTACTGTAGTGAGTAATAACAACTTGTACTTTACAGATTACCCCAGAGAACTATATTCATGGCTTAGCTGTACCACACATTCATGAGTGCAAAGACACCTTGGCGTAACTTGATTTGTCACAGTGCATAAAAACTTCTCCGAGAGCAGAGAGAGAGAAGTGGTGCGGAGTGTAAAGAGGCAGAGGAGTGGGTCAGAAAGAGGGGGATTTGGAGGCAGAGAAAGAGAGGAAAGGAGAACGGGGTTTGGATCGACTCAGAGTAAAATTTTCAACAATGGAAGAATGGGCTCTGGAAGTTCAGGAACAGAGTTGGGGGAGAAGGGAAAAAAGAAAAAGAACTGGGGTCTTGATGGGGACAAAGAGAGATGGAACGGGAGATAAGCCTTAGGGAGAACAAGGGAAACACAAGATGTATGTTTCCACACATACAAAGTGTCCGGGTGACAACCAGGGCTTTTGTTAGTGAAATTATCTGTCCAAGTCTCCCCTTCTCTTGCCCCTGAACTCCCATAAAGAAGCCCCGCTCAGTACAATGAAATCAGAGTTGTCAGTGCTAGCAATGCCAGGCCCCAAACCCAATCACGACAAAGGAAGTTGGTGACTGCATCCAGATGGTAAAGCTGGATGGGTTCGCACTGACCCCAGGTTGAACCTCTTTTGTTCATACAAAATACACAAGGCTGAGGGTTGCCTTCCCAATCTGTCCATGTGGGTGTAAGCTTGAATGAAGGGGGGGTCACATTGGAGTTAATTGTGACTCAAATTGGTGATGCTTGGAGAATCCATACCAGTCATGAGGAAGAGAGAGAATCTCTAGAGAGGCCACTGAGAATGAAATAGAGAGTAGGGAGGGGCACCGAGGATTGATCGAGCATCATTTCCCAAGTAGTTAAATTCTGCTCCAGTTTCCAAGGTCTTTCCTTTTAATTTCACCTCTCCCCATTCATGTGGCGTTATAACCAATAGAGCTGGTTGGAAAATGCCATTTTGGCAAAACTGTTTTTGGGGTTTTTTTTTGAGAAATTGTATTGATTTTGACAAAATTTCATTTAGGGGAAAAAAACGGAAAAAAGCCTCAAAAATGTCAAACTGTCTTGTTTTTCAAGTTTTCAAAACAAACATTTTGGTGTTGTTGTTTTTTTGCTTTGAAATGGTCTCTATTTCATTTATAAATAAATAAAGGGTTGGAATCAAAATGACATGTTTCAAGTTTAGCCAAATTAAATGTTTTAATTGACCATAAACTAAATTATTTTTAGAATTTTGATTGGCCAAAAAAGTCACAATTTTTGGCTTTCCATCTTGATTCAGGACAAAAAAAAAGGTTGAAATCTCAAAAAGTTCCCTGGGATGGAAATTCTATTTTCTGACCATGTCTAATAATCAGTGAGCAGGAAGGGTGAAGAAAGGATCCAACTAGAAGGGTCCAATCACCAGCGGAGATGGATTGCATCCTGTTTGCAACTGCTTCCGTGGAAGAAGCCATATTGGTCCTACTCTCATTGAAGTCATCGGGTGCAGGATTGGGCTCTAGGAGCAAAACTCACCCTGCATGATGATGGATGGGAATATAGGCAAAATCCCCATATTGCAGCCGGGACTCCAAGTTCCATACAGCCTTTGTGAAGAGTAGGGGTCGCTGGTTCTGCGGCCCAAGTTGATTCTCTCCTTCCCCATCCCTTCTCCTCCCAGATGGTTATTAGGGATGGAAGGCAAAATTCTCGGCCGGTGTAATTCCACTGAAGTCACTAGAGTTCTGCCAGTGGGGCATTTGGCACATCTCCTTTAACTATAGTAGATATTATATGTCAGTCTTCAAGGCTGAAATTCACTCTTGTGCATCAGCCATCACAAGGCTTATCCATCACTTATGTCCCACTTAAACCCTCAGAGTAGTTCCTTTCTTAGTGCTGGCTCTTTGCACAGGGATGAGTTTCATCCTTCCTGAAAGGTTGCACTTAGGTGGCTGATTACCTTGTGTGTAGCCTGAATTGCTCCCAGTGATCTATAGTGCTGACATTTTGCTGGTTGTCTAAGTGCGATAGTTCTCTGCACTGGGTCAGGTCATCAGCATTTTCCTCCGTGGGTCTGGTAAAATTCCTAGCAATATAATAAACTCTACACACACAAACACACACACAAGCCCTGCAATAAAATGCATGAGAAAAACTACAAAAATAAAGCTCTCGCCAATGAGATCTATAAATCATGCTTTGGTTCTGTTCTTGAATCTGGTTATTGCTTAATAGAATATGCGCAGTGAAGCTTGGTTTATGGGAGCAGGGAATATGCTAGAGGGGGCAAGAGAGCTCTTTGACAGGCAGTTGAAAATATTGTAGAGCCTTCTGACTGGATCCCATCTACATCTCACTTATATCCCATCTAAATCTCTGACTGGATCTTTTGGAACTGATCCCCTTCCAATCTCTTTCTGCTTGGGAATATTTCCAACAGGGTTCCCCTTTAGCTCTGCTTCTCATTGGAGCCTTGGAGCTGCAGCTGGGAGGGAAATGGTTTTCCTATCCCACAAAAAGTTTTTGAGATTTTTGAAAAATATTCCTGTCTCAAATCAGGACGAAAAGTCGAAATATTGAAGTTTTTCTCAAATCAAAAATCTGAAAAAGAAATGGTTTGGGTCAGTCGCAACATTTTGTTTCAATGCTGATCATTTTAAAAACTTTTTTTTACCATAATTGGCTTCATTTTCAAAACAAAGCATTATTTTGAACCAGAAAACTGGAAATTTTCATTTCAGAAGTTGACCCCCCAAAAAATCCTCAAATATTTTTCCAATAGAAAAATTTGTCAAAACCACCCGTTTCCCATGAAAAGTTTCAGTTTCGACCAATTGACATTTTCCAAAAATAAAACAAAAATACCCTGTTTTGATGAAAAACTCAGGACCAGCTTTCTGATGGTATCGTTCCTGTCTCCCTGCTGATTACAGGATCCCTCGCTACTGTTCCTGGTTGGAGCCAGAACACCTCTGTAAGTCTGCTTCTAAGCTGGGCCCTTATCTCGAATATTTTCAGGTTGTTATGGCCTTTTTAGTACGGAAGGTGTTGGAAGTCAGTTAAATGTAGAGGTAAAAACGGTCTCTTGCTTGCTTCTACTTTGGATCTCAGTTCAAGTGGTGAAATGGGGACTCCTTCCTGGTAATTGCTCTGCTCACTCTTAAAACTGCTGACTCCCTTGTGTGGCTTGCTGACATTTAAATTAACAGCAATTATACCAAGACAGCAGATTGCATGGACTTCAAGGAAAAGAGACGAGAGCACTTTCAGAAGCGGCTGTCATATAGCTGCCTGCCTCTCTTCACTCTCCACATAAGCCTTGTCCCTCCTTCTCCATCCCCTCCTCTAACCACTGAGCCAGGGTAAATCTGTGCAGATCTATTGAAGTCAATGGAGTTTCACCGATTTACTCAAGCTGAGGCTCTAGCTTCTCCATATTTTTCTCTGGTGTGTTTCCTTGTGCAGACGCTTACAGTTTATGCTACATACTGGTGGTAACTTGGATAAAGCAATCTCTAGAGAAGTTACTAATAATCAACCTGTGGCAAATAGGAGCATGTCCCATCTCAGCAATAAGCCAGCCTGGCTCTGCAGACAGTTATTAATGTTTGATGGAGGGTGGCAGATCAGACAGCTACAGTGCAGGAGGTCAAGGCCTCTGTGGCAGACGCTTTAGATTTACAGTGTGATAGTCTTTGATAGTGGTAAGTAGAGTGGAGAGCCCATCTCTTCCTTTCATGTCCAGATCCTGCCTCTCTTGAAGCATTTTGGGTCAGTTCAATACCCCAAAATAAAACATTTCTGTTTCAGGAACATCAGAATGTTTCGTTTCAAACAAAAATGTTGAAAAGAAACCTTTCAACGTTTTCCGAATTGAAATTTTTCACAACTTCCATTCCATGAAAAAATTCAGCATTTCAACATTTCATCCTATTTGGGATGAAAACAAACGTGGGACTTTTCGGTGGGATGGAAATTCCAAATTTTGTTCAGCTCTAGTTATGACTTTTCCACTCGGCTACACACCTCACTGCATTTATCCATGCGTTAAACTCCGCTGGATTACCGCAGTGTGTCATACCTTGCGATACCCTGAAGCTTCGAATAATGTAGAAAACAGCAGGATATTTTCCTGCTTCCCATAGCACATTGCCCCTGCGCTCTGTAGGTCGCACTAGCTCCGTGGTTACTTTTGGATGCAATTCAAGCTGTTGGCTCTCATCTGTACAGTGCTACCGGGTCCAGGCTCTGGCTAGCTTTGAACCCCTGTCAAAATCTTACAAAGTCCCTAGTGATTCTGGGTGCCAAACTTGAGACATGGGGCAGGGGCTTAATTTTCAGACAGCGTTTTCTGAAAATCAAGCCCTTTTAGTTGTCTCAAAATAGACACCCAGAACCAAAGGTACCCAAAGTCACTAACCTCTCTGGAAAATGTTGGCCACAGACCTTCCTTCCTCTGTGTGACCCTGATGGTTGAGAGCTGGCGACAGCCCAGTGACTTGAATGCTGACAATTGGTAGCAGGATATTCACACCCAGTGAAGAGCCCCTGGCTCTGGTACCAGTGTAACAGTGTCTGTTGATCTCTCAGTCCTGGTATGTCAGGCCTGACCCTTTTGCATGAAGGGTGTTAATGCATAAAGAGTTTCTATGCGTTATTTTTTAGTGTGAGAATGGGGGCTGATGATGATCAGGAGAGTGTCTCTACGTGGCCGGCTAGTGTAGCGGGTCATAGGGTGTTAATTGACTGTGGGCTGAATCCTTTGCTGGTCTGCGTCTCCGGCTCGGTGTTTTCAAACTGAACTGGAGCTGCGCTCAGAGGCTCTCCAAAATGAACAAATAGCTCTTCCTGTAACCAAGAGCGAGAGAGGGGAAGAATATCTGATTTGGGGCATGTTAGTACATAAATCCAGCCCTTCTTACGGTGTTTAGAAATGCTTGGAAAATGACCCGGAAAACCCTGGAGAGCAGGAGCTTACATGTACCTGTCATGTCTGCCTCTGCTGAGTGCCTGGAGTGATGCGCCAGCCTTCAAAATGCAGCCGATTATGCAGCCCTTGAAAATGTTTCGTATCTTTTCTCTCTGCCCACCTGCATGGAGTGAATCCTACCTGAATGATTTGCACCTCCGGTCGTCACCACCCCCTGTCTTAAGGGACCGTTTTAAAGTATCCTCAGAGTACCCCTGTACAGTTTGGCTGCACCTGGCGCTACAGACTAGCTTGTACTCTGCAAGGAATTGTTATTGGGCTCTTGAGTGGCTGCCAAAGGGTAGCTCAGGTGAGGTAGCGTGGTTCAGGGGGCAGAACGCTGGCCTGGAAACTAGGAGAGCTACGTTCTATTCCCAGTTCTCCCACTGATCTGGGTCAGTCATTTCAGCCGACAATCAGGTTCTGTTTCCCTGTTGTTCTCTTTAGGTTGGAGCTTGTCATGACAGGCAATGACTCGCTATGTCTACATAGCATCCTGCAAAATGGGACTCCAGTCTCAGTTGGGGCCTCTATGCATTGCCCCAATGTAATTCCTTACACTAAGATTCACTGCATGTATTTGTGTATGTATATTCCATCTAGACAAAAGCAATAGGAAATGTGAGCGGATGGAGACCAGAAATTCCCAGGAACTCAATGATTATCAAATGCATTTAATTTCCCCCAGCCTAAGGAGAGTTACATTTGCAACAGACATTTTATGCTTTTTATTGTGGGGAGTGAGAAAGGAGCCAAAACTGAACTGAGCTAAACGCTTCCCAATAGACAGGCTGGAGCTAGTGATGGGCAAAAGCTGGGGGCCGTGTGGCTTGGACTGATATTGGTTTGGGTTGATTCTATTACTCAATGAGGGTCATTCTCCAGCTCATCATACCCTTCCTCAGTGTCCGCACTTTGGTCGTCTTCTTCCTCTCCCTCAATATACTCATCGTCATGGCCATCTTCGTCTTCCCCATCCTCCGCGTGGTCCTCCTCTCCCGCAGCTTGCTCCTGTGGGTTCCTCCCTCCATGCAGACTGACATCCTGAGCTTCCGCAGTCACCTGCTGTTTGCAAAAGGGACAGGTTTTATTCCTGGGCTGGGTGCGAAGCCAGGTGTCGATACACGCGCTGTGATAGGCGTGGGAACAAGGGAGGATCTTCAGCTGGTCTCCTTCTTCGTACTCGGCCATGCAGATCACACACGTCTCATACCGGTCTCCCCTTTTGAAGGTGCACAGGGTTATCTTCCGGCCCTTGGTGCACCATCGCGCGCAGAACACAAGTGGGATGGTGCAAATGATCACGTTGATCATGAACCCAAACTCCTGGAGGACATAAGGAATGATGTGGTATGCGGAATATTTAAGCAAGCGTGGCCAGTGCTGCTTAGCAGTAGCCCACATGGAGGGCGTCGCAGCATCCTGGCAAGGATTATGAGGCTCTTTGGGTGCCACCAGGGTGACATAAGCCCCTTTTTCATAATGTGAAGCCCTTCTCAGGTGCATGTAGGCCGATTCCCCTGTGAAGACAGACTGGATCGCAATTTGGTGCCTGATTTCTTTGTCGTCGGTTACCATGTTCACCAGATGCTCTGCATTCACGTTGTGCACGACAGCGGCTCGGTACCCCGCTTGCTGTGCGTGAAGGACCTTGACACCAAAGGGGCAGTCAGACCGACGGATGAGCGCGATGAAAACTTCAGAGGAGTTGGAGGATGCCGGCGGGCCTTCTATCGGATCACAGGCGTTTGCAGGTGTGGCCTCCATCAAGTAGCCCATCAGCCCTTCACTCGGGAGGGGCGGGCCAAAGCATGCCGGCAGTGCATTGTAACCTACGCAGGTGGAGCCGTGGTCGTAAACCACATGTCCGAAGGCCTCCGCGACAGCCAGGTCCACGAGCAGGAGCACGGCGACCACACGGAGAGGGAGCGGGGGCCTCATGCTGACCGCCGACGGGACGGGTCTCTCTCTGTGCAAGGGCCGGGGCTGGGCAAATAGGAAAGGCGTAACCGTGAAGGATTTTAGGAGGCAAACACACACTTATCAGCCTGCCTGAGCGGTATCAACATAACGTTCCTGGAGTCTTTGCAGACGACAACAGCAGCAGCAGGATGGTAACTATACCCTGCCTCTTCCCTGGAAGCTTCTGCAAAAGGCTTCCTTCAGTTCACCATGCTGGTCTGCTGCTTCCCGGGGCTCCACCCTCCCTCTCTCACTCCTTATCTCCAGCTGCTAGGCAACCTTTCCTCCCCACCTCCCCAGGGCTTTGTGACATCACCCGGTGACTGCTGCACTTCCCCAGGACTAGGTCACTGTAACATCACTGCCAATCTGCCTTGCACCCTCCTCTCCTCCTCTCTTCCCTAGTTCTCTTCTGTCCACCACTCTTCCATCTTTCTTGGACCCAGTTCTGTCCCAGTCCAATCTCTGGTAAGTTATCAGTATCTCCTGCTGCACTCAAGGGGAGTTGCTCACATCCTTCCGATGGATAAATGCCCCTTCTCTTGACAGTCTTCCCACTGCAAACTGAAATTCTTCACCTTGGGTACGAATGTGATGCCTGGAGAACACTGCACAGTAGGAATGATCTGTTAGGATCATCCTCTCCCATGTGGGATGGCAGATACCAGCCCAGGTTGGTTGATGGAACTGGCTTTCTGCTTTAAAAACAAAAAGCCCCACCTTTTTCTTTCTATGAGTGTGATCGTCTAATGGATGTCAAAGCACCTAGAGCTACAGGGCCAGAGCTTTTTCTCATGAGATAATGGAAATAAATAATCTAAGCAAGTAAATCATTCAAAATAAAACCAGCAGAACTTGAAATTACATCCATCTGTCCATCCACGCAGAGTGAAACCAACGATATGCTATTGGCCAGACTGGCAAAAGCACGTAGGTTCCATTTAAGGCACCAAAACGAGTGGTCAGATTTTCCAAGTGCACAGCACACTGGATTCGTGCTGCGTGTTGACTGAGCTCTTCTGAAATTCTGGCCTCCAGGGTCACAATGGGAGCTGCTGGCCACCAAAAGATCTGGCAGTGTTGCCAATTCTCATGATTTTATTGCAAACCTTGCAATATTTGTTGTTTATCTCAAAGCTCCAACTGCTGGAGTCAAGGGATTGAAAGAGAATCTCAGCTTTCATTAAAATTTCTAGCCCTCATGGGGGCAGAGAGAGGTTTAAAATGTGTCCCTAAAGGCTCAGAAACTGGAAGGTGAATAAGAAGATCCCAAACATGTATTATGCAGAAAAATCTCATGATCTGTAAGCCAATCTCATGATTTTGGGGGGGTGTTCTGACACATGAATTTTGAAAGCGTAAGGCTGCCAGTGCTCTTCTGTGGGAACGGAGCACTTGAAATTCTGGCTTTGAGCTCTTTGGAATACCTGGCTCCATGAGCCTGATATCCAGAGGTTCTCAGTCTCCCACTGTATTCAGCTGGCGCTGTGGATGCTCAGAGTCTCTGGCACTCGGTCCTTAAAGAGCTGCACCTTCAGTGGGCAACCCCTTGCTGAACTATCCCCTTTAAAGTATCCCCGGTGGTCCAATATGGCTTTGTTAGCTCTGTAGTTAAGTAAAGACTCACCTGTACTAGGCAACTGATTGTTACTGGCCCCACGGGCTCTGCATAAAACAGGTTTCAGTGTATGTATTTTCCTCCTGGAGAAAGCTACAGGAAATTGTGTGTGTGTGTGTGTGTGTGTGTGTGTGTGTGTGTGTACACCAGAGAATTCCAGCAGCTGTGATCTCAAACTCATTTTATTTCCCCTCTTCTAAAACGTTTTACACTTGCAGAGGGACATTTCGATGCATGTCCATGTCAAAGGTCTATCTGGCAACAGTCACTTGCTGTTTGCAAATTGGACAGGTCTGACATTGGGGCTGGATGAGGAGCCACGAGTCTATGCATGTGCCATGATAGACATGAGAACAAGGGAGGATCTTCAGCCGGTCTCCTTCTTCATACTCGGCCATGCAGATCACACATGTAACATACTTGTCGCCCGTTTTGAACGTGCTCACGGTTATCTTCTGGCTGTTCCTGCACCATCTCATGCAGCCCACAACCAGCAGGGTGCACACGATCATGCTGATTGCCATGCCAGACTCCTGGAGGAAAAGAGAAATCATGTGTTTGGAGCAATATCCAAACTGGAGATCCCAGTAGTAGAACTTTGCATTGTCCCAGCAGGGATTATGATAATGTTCAGGTACCACTAGAGTAACGTGAATGACTTTTTCAGAGCCCATCACCCTTCTTAGCTGCTTGGAGGCTGATTCCCCAGTAAAGACGGAAGGAATTCCAACCTTCTGCCTGATCTCTTCAACATTAGTCACCATTGTCACCAGTTTCTCCGAGTTCACGTTGTGGACAATAGCAGCTTGATAGCCAGCTTGCTGAGCATGGAGGATCTTAACCCCCAGCGGGCAGTCATATCTACTTATGAGCGCGATGAAGGCTGCCGAGGAATTGCCGCCTGCTGGTGGACCTCCGATAGGGTGACAGGCGTTTGCAGGTGCCGCCTCCATCAGATAACCCCTCAGGCCCTCTCTCGGGATAGGAGGCCCCAGGCATGCAGACAATGCTCTAAAATCTATGCAGGTGGAGTTCTGCTTGTAGACCACGTAAACAAAGACTTCAGCCCTGGGTGCCTCTAAGAGCAGGAATACAGTGATCAGGCAGAGAGGAGTCGGCAGCAGAGACCACATTCTGGCAGCTGCTGGTGGTGTCTCAGTGGGCTGACCTAGTTCCTATCTAATCGCAGCCGTTGGCTTCAGAGGACTCTATGGGGAACAGTAGCAGAACTCAGCTCTGCTCATCTTCTTTGATGGCATCAGTGAGACATGCTGAAGCCTTGTAAGGCAATAACAATGACAGGATGAGGCGGGTTATTGTCTCCCAGTCCCTTCCCTTGGAGCTACTGTCAGCAGCTTCTTTCACTGCATAGTCCAGCTGGATGGCTCCCAGCTGATGCCTCCTTTCTCATTAGCTGCACGCAGCTGCCCAAGTCTTTGTGACATCACTCACTGACTGCTGTGCTTTTCCCGGACACTATCTCTGGGTCCCAGTACGAGACAAGGCTTTTGTGCAAGGGGGGGGGGGGGGGAGAGAGAGAAGAGAACTTCGGAAGTGCAGAAAGAAGGGAAGCGAGAAGAATGAGATGCCCCATGAGATGCCATCCAGCCCTGAAGGTGGAAGACGGTAGTAGCAACCCAGCAGTCCTTAGTTCTAGAAGATGACAGGAAGCAGCAGAGCCTCTGAGAGGGCATGGGTTAGTTGTGAGAAGGAAAACTGTGAGGCTGGACAGACACCGTAGTGATGGGCACTCTTATGAAATACCTAGATAGGAGGGTGGTCTTGTGGGAACATCTGAAGGACTGAATAGGCCTCTAAGCTTTCGGATGAGTTTATTCTAAAACCGGAACCTACCTCCTTTTTTCATATGAATTTTTGCCCGTTGGTGCATATTTTTACACGCTTGTACCAGGTTTGATGCATATCCTGGTGCGTGTTTTTGCAATATTGACGCTGGGTTGGGTGACATCATCTTATATTACAGTAGCCCCTTGCAATGCCAACCAAGGTCAAAGCCCCATTATGCCCAGAGGCTGTGCAGACACAGAGTCCCGAGCAGCCTCCCACATTCTCCAATTCATCTGTGATCAGATTGGCAGCGGGTCTGGAGAGTTCAGAGGCAACTGCAGGCAAGGAGCGAAGCTTTGTTCTTCATATAAGCCTGCAATCGAGGAGAGAAGCATGCAGCACAGAGACCACGTGGCTCATCGGATTTCAAGGAGTTTATTTTATTCTGGTTTCCTTAATACTTCCCTGATATTACTTTTCGAGGTCTCCAAGCTCTGTAGGTGTTACAGCCATGGCAGGCATGTAAGACTGGGCGGCTGAGGCCCATGAGTGGATTTGTCTTTAGAAGTTACCATTCTTATTGCTTCATATTAGAGTAACGTGTCGGGTATGTTTACACAGCCCGCGACAGCGAGCCTCCCAGCCCGGGTCGATCAGAAGTGACTTTCCCAAGGCCACGCAGCAGAGCTAACAATAGATCTTGGGTCTCATGAGTCCCAGTCCCGTTCCCTACTTGCTGGCCTGCACTCCCTCCCCTACAGAAGTGGTCTATAATAGGAATTACTGGGTTAGGAAACCTGATAGATCTTTCCAGTTTCTATGACAACATCCGTCGCAACAGCAACTGTTGCACAGAGAAGTTGTTAGGCCAGGCTGGCATCATAGGGTGGGTAACTAGAGGTGTTAGCAGGAAGGTTTTTGGCAATCAGAAGACTGGTGGGCTTAGAGCCTAACTGGAAAGAGGGGATCTGGGAGCAGAAACGGGGGTGGGGAAGGGACTGAAGCAGAGAGGAGGCCAGCATTTTGGGGAAATGGACACAAAGGGCATGGAGCAGCAAGGGTAAAGCTGGAGGGACAAGCGTCAGGGAGGAGGGATCCTTTCTGGAAGGGGAAGGAGAAGTGGCTGGAGAACAGGAGTGAGAGAGAGGGGAAATGAGGCCAGGGTTAGAGTGTGGAGACGAGAGGGTCTAGGGGAGAGCGGAAAGGGAACAGAGGCTGAGATTTTCAATGGAGCTGAAGGGAGTTAGGCACCAAAATCCCATTGAAATTCACTGATGCACATGGTTTGCAAGAGAAACCGCTCAAGGAACATGCTGTATTCCTTACAACCAGCGTTTAGGATAAGCTGTATCTCCCTCCGCACCCGCAGATATACTCAATGCAAATCAGTGTGAGTCATGCATGCGTGTGTTAAATATGTTACAGCCACTCCTGGATGTGTCCTCTACCCATATCCTCTGGGGTCTGTGCAATCTACTTCCTCAATATAATTGCGACTTATTTAAATGTCAACAAGCCACACATGGGAGGCAGCAGTTATATGAGAGAGCGAAGCAATTACAGGGAACCGGTCCCATTTCACCACTCGAACAAAGATCCAAACTAGAGGAAAGGAAGAGACCATGTACCTCTGTATTAACTGATCACTTACATTTCCTATACCAGTCTCTTACAATCCACTGCTGGGCTGGAACCCTCTGTAGAAGCAGAGACCCAGGACCCAGTATTGCTTTCACTTACCCCAGTGGAAATCCTGAGCGACTCCTGTGAAGTCCATGGAGATACTCTGGATTTACATCAGTTTAATTGCCACACGAGCATCTAGTTCACAGGAGACTGGTCCTGCCAGGAAGACTCAATCAGCAACTGAGACATCGAGGTGACTGGCGCTGTCACATGGATATCACTGTAACTCTAGCAAAGATTGTGTTTCTGGCCTCCGATCCAACGCCAGTTGGAGCTGCTTCAATGGTGAAATAGATCTGGATGTTTTATTCAAAGGCTTTTGCAGCACTAGAAAAACAGCCCAGCCAGGTGTGTGGTGTGGGTTCATAACTAATGTGTCTTATTGTTCTTTATTATTTGCATTATGGTTGTATTTAGCATCCCAGCGGGGTGCATATATGTTAGGTCCATTATCCTACATTCTGGACCATGCTGCTTCTCTGTGTTTATACTGAGCTCATAAAGCTAGTGGTGAGAGCTGGTACAGTGGAATAAAATGACTGACATTCTCCTGGCTTTCTGGGGACTTCCCTATTCCTCAGTCCCTGAGCTCATAAACCTAAATTCACTGCATGTATTGTTTCCACCAACAGCTAGCTTCCAATGCAGACACATAGGGCTGACTGGAAAACAAGAATTCCATTTCACACACAAATACCAAAAAAATCAAGTATTGGGCCTTTGTTTTCATTCTGCATTGGAACAAAATTTAGGCCTTTTGAATTTTTTATTTTTGAAAAAAACCCACCAAGAGACCCAGCTCAGGATAGCTAATTGGTTTAGGGCACTTACCTGGAACGTGTGAGAGCCTGGTTCAAGTCTCTGCTGTGCCTGATTTGGGGCCCTTTCTCTCAATCTTGCCTATTGGTGCTGTTTTACTTTGTATAAATAAATGTTCATTGGGGCAGAGAGTGATGCCTAGTGGTTAAGGCACCTACCTCGGGTATGAGAGGATCCAGATTCAAGTCTTTGCTCTAAATCAGACAGTGGGATTTTGGCTATTCTGGGGTCTCTCTCTCTCTGTCCTGGACCTGAGAAACTTTTTCAACAAATGAGAATTTTCTGATGAAAAAACATTTTGTCAAAATCATTTCCTGACCACCTCTCCCTATAGGTCTCATTTAGCAAGGCACGTGTGTGTGTAGTATTTCATAGATAAAATATATATCTTCACTATTCAGTAGGGTGATTTTAAAGATTATGATGATTTGTTGTAGGGGGCTGCGGGGGTGGGGATGTGGGGGGAAGATGGTGGGGGGGGGGCGGTGAAAGGGGAGCTTTAGATGATCTCCAGGTGAAACGCATGTCATTATAGTTGGATCAGCGAGTGTAATTCACCCCACAGGGTGGTCAATAGGCAGACCGCGGGCCAAATCTGCACTGCCAGAAGCTTTTGAACAGACCCCAAAATCTTTTTATTTACTTATTATAACGATTGTTATTAGTTTTTAATTATTTTCTCTGGAGTCTGGACCTTGATTTCACCTTGGCCAAGAAATCTGGACTGTGACAAAAAATAATGGACTACCCCATGTGCACACACTGACTAATCTGCTCCCTGTCCTGTAGCAAGCTACGCCTGGGTGGAGTCCTGCAGGGACCCATTGAGGTCAATGGGGTTCTGCAGACACATAAGGTTCTGAATGGAGGGCATCCACTGTAGGATCGGGGGTTGAGTGAGGCTTTGATATAGATTAGTAGATTTTCCGGCAGGAAGGGACCATTATGGTCAACTAGCCTATAACTCACCCGACCACTTCTGCATAGATGTTCACTTTTGGGTGACCAGATGTCCCGATTTTATAGGGACAGTCCCGATTTTTGGGTCTTTTTCTTATATAGGCTCCTATTACCCCCCCACCCCCGTCCCGATTTTTCACACTTGCTGTCTGGTCACCCTACCTGAAAGGTTCCAGGCCAGGTTCTCAGCTAGGGCAAGTCATTGTAGCTAGATGGACTTCAGTGGACCGATGTTGCTTTACATCAGCTGAAGATCTGACCCTCTATCTCAAATATCCATTAGAGGGAGAGAGGGAGAGAGAGAGATTCTGGGCTCATATACACCAGCGTAAATCAGGAATAATGTCACTGAAACCATTGGACTTACCCTGTTGGGAAGGAGATCAGGATCAGAGAAAGAAAGCAAGATTTCCTTGTGCACTACAGTCCCTGTTAACTCGGTTACCCCCCGGCCCAGCGATCCCGCTCACTTCCCTCCCCACAGCACATGCACATACAGGGATTTCCCCTGCCCATGTCTCTCGCCCGCATTTCCCATGGGAGGAGACACAATCCCCCTTCCAGGTTATTACAGAGTTACACACATGCTTATCTTGTCTCTACACGAGACAGCGGATTACATGCCGGTCACTTCTGGACCTGCTCACATGTACCACTGGTCTGCAGAGTTGTCTCTTAACGGTACAGTTAAAAAGTGAGTAGCCCACTGGGCCAAACCCAGAAGTGGCTCTGCTGACATCGGTTGCACTGAGGGTGATTTGAGATCCGGCAACTGGACCCCCGTGATATCAGTGTGCTCTGTAACCAGCATCACCAAAGAGTGCCAGTGAGGGGTTCTTTTTTCTTGATGATATTTGTACTGGAAAAATAATATCTTGCCCTTACACTATACATCCCAGGATCTCAGGCCAGTTTGGACGGTAAGTATCCTCCCCATTTAACAGATGGGAAACTGAGGCACGGAGCAGGGACGTGACCTGCCGACGTTCACACACTGAGTCAGTGGCAGAGATGGGAGTAGAACTCAGGGGCCCCAAGTCCAGCAATCCCCCATCTTACACAGCCTTTCCCTACCACTACACATCTCAGCACCATGGTCTGGGGAAAAATAACTAACGACAATAGGGATTACAGACCTCTGAAATTCAATTTGACTAAGTCTTAAACTGCTTCAGTCCATTGCTCCAACCAATGGTTTATATTATGACTCGCTAGTCCATTGACTATCACTCCAGCCTCTTGCAGGCTTTCTTTCCCAGGAGGGAGAGTTTACTGACTGATGGGAAAGCTTGGGGTGCATGGAAGCATAAATCTGTTTAGCAGTCTCTGATTTCCCCTCCCCTCTTTGGTCTAGATGCCCCATTTCTCATCCCCCTCCCACTGCTCCTCCGCTTGCCACTGCCTCATCTGTCTCTCCACACACAGGGTCAAGTACTCCCCACTGATGTGGGAGTTATTCGCACCCTGCGGCAGGAGAATTGGGCCCCTAAAATCCTTTCACTGGCTTCCCCGCCCCACCCCTCCTTGCCAAAGCCCTGACCCCTTCTTCCTTCTCTGCCTTCAAGGCTCCTTCCCCGTGCAGCCAATCCCCCTCCCTATCTCCTTTTGTGCTCCCTCATCCCCCTCCCTTCCCACTGAGAAGCTCTCTGCATTGTTGTGACAAATCAAATTACCCCGTTGTGTGCCTGCCCTTCTGAATACGCGGTGCAGCTAAGCTGTGAATACAGTTCCCTGGGGTAATCTGGAAAGTAGAAGTTGTTATTACTCAGTACAGTAGAACAATCAACACAGATTCTGTAATGCAGGAAGATGGATTGAAGCTGTTTAAGACCAGAGGAAAATGGAATCGCTGCTTTCTGAAAGGAGTTTAGCCCACACAATCCAATTCTAATGAGAGAGGAGGCCAGAGCTAAAGCCTGGATCTTAAAATCATCTAATATGGGGAGTGGGTGTGCATGCGGGAATCCAGACCCACATCTAGATTTTGCATTGCCAGATGCCCCATGTAGTCACACCAGTTCAGCAAAGTACTTAAGCGCATGACTAACCTGAAGCATGTGAGCAATTGTGCTGATTTCAGTTACATTGCTCAAGTGCTGAAGATAAACGTGCTTAAATCCCTGGCTGAATCGGGGTGATAATGGGAAGAGACAAAACCTTGGAGTATCCCAGACTTTGACTTTCTCAGCTGTGTGTGTGTGTGTGTGTGTGTGTTGTGTGTGTTTATTTTCCGCCGTAAAGCTTCAGCGATGTTCCGAGCCCTTAGGTGGCCCCAGAAGCCACAAACTGTCATACCCGATGGAGGGCAAGTGCTCATAGCTGGGTGGGACAATTCTAGTCCTGCAGAGTGACCCAAAGATTAAGCCCAATCTAGCTATTTAAGGCACTGGTCATCTTTCTTCCATCTGCTATAGACCTTGGGAAGCAGAGAAAAGCCATAGTGCACTGTGCTGCTGCCACTCATGATCTCCTGGGGGAGAGCCCCTTCCATCTCTGTACCTTACTGGGAAGAGGGAGCGCTGCCGTCAGCTCAGAGAGCTTGCCGGTGCATTGCTGCACAGGAGGGGTTGTAAATGGGAGCAGTGTTGCTTAAATGCATATGCCTGCATTGGAGCCAAAGCTTTTCTGGCTGGGAGAGAAGCAGAGAATGCTAGTCTTCAGAGCCCCCGTGTTTAACTGACAGCTCCATTGTAGGTTACAGGCACAACCTCCTAACTAGGCATTTTTTAGCGTCCGGGGCAAGCAAGCATATTTGCGCCCCCTACCTTTTTTTTTTTAAGTTATTTTCCACCCCTTTTTTCCGCCCCTGCGTCTTTGCACCCTGGGTTTTTAGCACCTGAAACTAGAATGACTCAGCAGAGGAGTCTTGCATGTGACTACAGGACCTAAGTTCTGGTCTACACACAGAGTTGCTCTATTTCAACTAAAGGTGTGATTTTAAGCCAATTCAGGTAAACTGGTGACAATTTGTTGTATGGGTGCCCTAATATCAGTTGAAACTTGCCTTCTATCACTTTAGCTTGAACCTGTATACTTGGATTGGTCTACACCCAAACTGGAACCAAAATAATGAAATCATTTTGAACTCAGAGAGGAAGAATGATGAGGTTCTGCCCTGAGATAGGTAAGGGCAAGGGGGCAAGACACCTGAGGGATGAGACAAGAATGGAAACAGAGGTGCAGCTAGCCTTGTAAAGATGACAGTGTGGATTAAAACAATGCCATTATTTTGGTTCCACTTTGTAGACAAGGCTTTGTTTAGAGAAGAACCAATATAAAGCAGGTTTAAAGTGATACCAGATTGTCCATACAGTGGATTGTGCAGATTTCAATTACTTTTTAAACTGACTTAATTTAAACTGATTTAATGCAACTTGTGTGTGTAGACAAGGGTGCATCCACACAGGACAAAAGCTAAAAACCTAGTGTGTACAAGGCAGTTGTAGTTTTAAGACGTGTTAGCAGGTTGAAGTAAACTCTAGGCTCTCCCCTCCTGTTAAAAAAAAATCACCCTTTTTGCTAGTGAAGATGAAGCCTTTTATATGTCCCTCAAAGCTGACCACATGGAGCCGGCCCTGGTCAAATTCCATCAGGCACCGTGCACTGTTCTGCATCATTACCCTGGGAAGCCAACCCGTGGATTCTCTACTTGAGTTCTGGGAGTGAGCATTTGCAATCAGAAAGCATCACCTTCATTAGCAGAGGTCCGTCTCCTCCCCTTTACCGTTTCACCCGCTGCTGTTGATTAAGTTTCTCTTTGCTGCTCTTCCAGGAAGCCACAGGCCTGTTGTTTTGGAGATAGCTTTAATTTGTTTACTCGGGCATATGTTCTGTCTTGTACGATGATGCTTCACAGCTGGTCTCAAGCAGCCCAGGGCAGAGGAGCACCAGCGGATTAAGTTTAAACCAAAGGAAGTCTATCAAAGCCGTCCTGACGTGCTAATCCAAGTGTAAGCGCCATGATATTGATGGGGCAAAGCGTGTTGCCCTATTATTGCAGATAAGCATCTTTACGGTTGTTGCCATTCCCCTCACAAGATAGGCACACTCATGGTTTGTTTGTACAGCGTATCGCGTAACCATGAAGATTTAAAGATTTAAAAAAACCGAAAAAAAAAAAAAAAGCCCTCTAGTTTACAACGAGAAGCTTTGAGAAAGCAAGAGAATCAGCGCTTTACTTTGAAACGTTAACTAGACGGCTGCCCAGGCTGCTATTGTTCGATCGCACTATCAAAGGCTAGATGTGCCCTCTCACGATGTATCGGCGTGCCAGTGTCAGCCATGTCTGTGGGCCTGCAAATGGCACGGGTGGGCAAATGAAACCGATCAGGCGCCCCGAGGTTGGAGCTGGTTCCCTGCCACCTTATTCAGCTTATGCTGAAATAAATTTGTTAGTCTCTAAGGTGCCACAAGTAATCCTGTTATTTTTGCACTTTACAGTTTGCTCATCATTTACAGCAGGGAGTGCTGCCAGGGGTGGCCAGAGTGTCCCAATCACTCGGCACCCAATAGGCTGTGCGCTTTTGAAAACCCACTCGCTTCTTTTGGTACCTAACGGGAACTGGTGTCTGCTGAGACATAGCAGAACTCTCCCATGGCGGGAAGCTGGCTCCCTATGTCTCCTCCTGAGCCCATCTCCCTGGAGGTGCTCTCTGCAAAGCTGGGGGAATGTGGGCATGCCAGGGACTTCGCTGACACAAACCCACATTGTGTAGGAAGGCGTCTGCCGGTGCCTTTTTCCCCAGCACCCACTCATAGCTGGGTGTAGCCCCGTCGCTTGGATGCTTCTGATGTAGGTTCCATCTTGGTGGTGTGGATTCCATCCCTCAGCTCTCTCGCAGGCTCTGTAAGCAAAGCCCTTTGACTCCGGCTCCTTTGTGAGCTCGGGATGGGCCCACAGTGATCGGTGCTGGGCGCCCTTTGGACTGGGGGATCTAAGCCACAAAGTTCAAACCCAGACTGCCCCATGGCTCGGGGTGTCTGGAGCTGGGGATACGGTTTAGGCTCACCGTGTCTTTACCCCGCATGTTGATGTTATGAGCCAGATTGTGCTGGATGGACGTGGCCCAGAACTGAGAGGCAGGGTGGAGCTGCCTCTAGGAATGACCAGGTGGCACCGGGATTCAAGGAGGTGCAGTCTCTCTCGGGGATCCCAGGCAGCGACCCACGGCTACTACCCTTAGAACGATGCAGCGGGTGCCCAGCCAGCTGTGCCCTTTCTCCCTTGTGGGGAGCGCAGTGGTTCCTTGTGCTCAGTCGAATGTAGGGAGGGGGCATCAGTGAGAAAGCAAGCTCCTTTTGTCCTCCCTTTCCTTGTGCATCCATCCAGGAGACAGGCGTAATCTAGCCCTTGACGTGCTAAGAAAAGTCATTTAGATGCTTCAGATCCATTGTCAAGCTGTTTTCTCTTTTTTTAAAAAATGATCCCGGTTTAATTTGCCTGTTTGCAAATGGCTCCTAAATAACACACTTGTCTTTGGCCAATTGATCAAAAGGATTCTCCTTGTGCATCCAAACTGTGACATTTGCCTCCTGTATTAGCTGCATTTCTGGGGAATTAGTTGCTCTTTTTGTTTTTAAATGATTTTTTTTTCCAGGTTGGAGCTGAGCCGCATAACTATAGGGAAGGAATCAATAGCTCACAGAACTGATAAAAAATTAGCCCGGTTTAATAAAGTTCATGCATGGCTTCCTATCGCAGCTGTATATCAAAAGGAAAACAAATATATTGACTAGCTCTCCTTAGAATAACAGCCATAAGTCACTCTGTGAAATAACCCTATTGTTTTGATGGTTATGGGAGCCAGTATTGATTAGAGCTACCAGGGACAAAAATCAGGACTTCTGGGTACTCTCCCCAGCTCTGCCACGGAGTGACCTTGAAGACGTCAGTTAGGCAAACATTTTCAGAAGTGGCCACTAATTTTATTGGGCCTTCATTTTTAGGTGCCCAGTTTGAGACACCGAGGGCCTGATTTCCATGGGTGCTGAGCGCCCTCAAATCCATTTGCAGTCAATGGGCACTGTGGGTCCTAAGCCTCTCAAGAAGGGAATGCAAATTCTATTTTGAAAATGTCACTTCTTTGTTCCTTAGTTTTCCCATCCTCAATGTAAGGTGCGTGTGTGTGTGTGTGTGTGTGTTCATCTACCTTCCAGAGCTGGTGGGAGGATTGCTTACATGATGTCTGTAAAGTGCTTGGAGCTCCTTGGATGAAAAGCGATAGAGAAGTGTTATTGGAGGACACGGTTAGTCGTTATTTTTGTTTTATGAGGACGGCCAGGGCCCATTTCTCAACCTTTAAAATCTTTACCCAAATCTTAGATGACCTGATACGGAGTGAAATTCTGACTAAGGATCAATTTGCCCTGTGGAAATTTTCCTTCTGATGCTTCTCGTAATCCTGGTCTCCTTGCCGTAAGTGAATAGAGGCATATGGAGCATCTAAACTTACTTAATCAATGTTTCCATTCGTCTTCATTTGCTCTGGCCATAACGGACAATGGCCACACAATTGTCCTTTGAAAATTACTGGTGCACGACCATAACGGCTGCTCGATCGACGCTCCATCTTTCTGGAGTGGAGAAACAGTTGCACCTAATTGTACATGGTTTGAGCATGTGGCATCCAATTCTGTGCACAGCCGACAACAAGGGCATCTGGCACACAAAGGTCTGAGAACGTAGCGAGCCAGGTACGGACGCAGAGGGCCCTGCCGTGCGACGTGCAGTAAGAGAGGGATAGGACTCAGCTGCAATGAACACAAAGGGGATTTGTTATCGAGGCAGCTGCCCACTGATAGTCCCTGTGGTTCTTGCTGTCTCTGTACCACCCGGCCTGGCTAATGCGGCCTGTGCTGGTTAGTGTCAGGATTTCCCTATGTCCAGGCACGGAAGCAGCCGTCAAGGCCTAAGTTGCTGACTGCACTGCCTAGGCACGCTGTAGATCAAAGGGCCGAATTCCCTGTTGGCCTGTCCCATGTGCCTCCATTTACACCAGTGCAAAGGAAATCCGAAGGGGAGCACTTTACGCGCGCTTTGTACTGATGTAAATGGCTGCGCAGAGGCGGTAGTGCGTCAGGCCCCCAGCCTTTGAAGAAGACTTTCTATGGGAAAGTTGGGCACAAGAGACTCCAGTCTCCCATACAGCTCCCACTGCAAGCCCTGGCTCAGGGACCCATCTCAGGGCGGAGCTTGGTGTGATAGGGGGCAGGCCCAAGGCACATAGCACTACCTGGGCCACTCGGGTTAGTGAAGCAGCCCTCATCAGATTATTGTAAAGCAGATTCTCCGTTTTGGTTCACACTAGGGTTCATTTAGGCCCCTGGAGCAGGCCAGAAGCCAGAGGACCAGAATGTAGCTTAAAGCTATCTGTGTCTTCCATCCTTCCTTCCCCTTTCTGCGCAGCACCTCCTCGAGCCAGAGGTTTTCATACCATTGCATTGATATACTCACTTGAATCCATAGTTATTCTCCTGGCTGAGGAGCTCCCTGGACCGTTAATGTTGATTTTCAATAAGTCTTGGGACACTGGAGAAGTTCCAGAAGACTGGAAGACAGCTAATGTTGTGCCAATTTTTAAAAAGGGGAAAAGGGATGACCCAGGTAATTATAGCTTGTCAACCTGACATTGATCCTGGGCAAGATAATGGAGTGGCTGATACAGGACTCGATTAATAAAGAATTAAAGGAGGATAATGTAATTAATGAAAATCATCATGGGTTTATGGGAACTAGATCCTGTCAAGCTAACTTGATATCTTTGTTTAATGAGATTACAAGTTTGGTTGATAAAGGCAATGGTGTTGATATAATAGACTTCTGTTAGGTATTTGACTTGGTAGAGCATGACACTTTGATTTAAAAAAATAGAGCAATATTCAATTAACAGGGCACACAATAAATGGATCCGCAGCTGGCTAACTGACAGATCTCAAAATGTAATTGTAAACAGGGAATCATCATTGAGTGATGTGTTTCTAGTGGGATCTCAGAGGTATTGGCTCCTGGCCTTACAATATTTAACATTTTCATCAATCACCTGGAAAGAAGCATAAAATCATCATTGGTAAAGTTTGCAAATGACACAAAAACTGGGGGAAATAGTAAATAATGAAGAGGACAGGTCACTAATCTAGAGCAATCTAGATTGCTTGGTAAACTGGGCACAAGCAAACAATATGCATTTTAATATGGCTAAATGTAAATGTATACATCTTAGAACAAAGAATGTAGGCCACACTTACAGGATATAGGCCACACTTACTGAATGCAGGCCACACTTACAGGAGGGGGGACTCTATCCTGGGAAGCAGGGACTCTTCAAAAAATTTGGGGGTTGGTGGCTAATAACCTGAACATGAGCTCCCAGTGTGACTCTGGGGCCAAAAGAGCTAGTGTGATCCTGGGCTGCATAAACAGGGGAATCTCGAGTAGGCACAGAGAGGTTATTTTATCTCTATATTTTGCACTGGTGTAACTGCTGCTGGAATCCTATGTCCAGTTCTAGTGCCCCAATTCAAGAAGGATGTTAGTAAATTGGAGAAGGTTCAGAGAAGAGCCATGAAAATGATTAAAGGATTAGAAAATCTGCCTTATAGTGATAGACTCAAAGAGCTCAATCTAGTTAGTTTAACAAAGAGAAGGTTAAGGGATTATAGACTTGATTACAGTCTACAATATATATTTGTGAGGAATAAATATTTAATAATGGGTTCTTTCATCTCGTAGAGAAAGGTCTAACACCATCCAATCGCTGGAAGTTGAAGCTAGACACATTTAGACTGGGAATAAGGCATAAATTGTTAATGGTGAGAGTAATTAACCATCGGAACAATTTACCAAAGGTCGTGGTGGATTCTCCATCACTGATAACTTTCAAATCAAGATGGGATGTTTTTCTAAAAGATCTGCTCTAGGAATTGTTTGGGGGCAGTTCTCTGCCCTGTGTTCTACAGGAGGTGAGACTAGATGATCATAGTGGGCCCTTCTGGCCTTGGAATCTGTGAACCCATTCCTGTGTATACCGCTGGGGTTAGGAGAGGGGCATTTTTGTGAATGGGAAGTGCCATAAGAATCACGAGGCTACGCTCCCTGCACATCTGGCTTGGAGCTCACCCAGTGGTTTAGGGTTAGGAGGGGAAAAAAATTCCATCCCTGCGCAAATCCAGATTGAATGTTTCTCTGTGGGGCTAAGGCCATTCACACCTAGGAGGTAGGGAGTCGGGCTCCCTGGGGCTGGCAGATGTTGCTCTGAAAGCACTTTGATGAAAAAGGAAGAGAAAAGAGGCGGCACGGAGCTTGTATTGGCTGAGGGATATTCAAGGAAACGTCAGTAAGACCCAGCAAATGCCCATCGTGCCTGTTCCTGATTATGTTGGGTATGAGTGGAGTTCTTCCAGGTTTACACCAGTGTAACTAAAAGCAGAATTGGGCCCAACGGCAACATTTCTGCTCACTCACAGAAGAATACCCTCAGGTGGTCCACGGAGATCCTGGGTCTGCCTCTACCTTGCCCTGCACCTTGTGTGGGCGCTGACTCCAGTGCAAAGGGGGTGCCTTCTGGTTTGGCAGTGCTTTACGCCCACCATGCCCAGCCCTCAGTGACTGCACGAGGAGCGGGGAATGGAGAATTGGACCCATTGAACAAGACCCCCGTGAGTGCTGCTGACTAGCTTTGACTCTCTGCGATGACTGCTCCTTCGGCGTCTCTGCCAGCATCCCTGCCTCGGGTCCGATTTCACTTCAGATTCCCCCGCCAGCTCCCACGCTGCTTCTGGGGCCAGACCCTCCCAGCGGGTGTAAATCAGAGTCGCGCCGTTGACTTCAGCAGACAGACGCCCACTGAGGATCTGGCACCTGCTCTTTTAATTATCAACGGTCACCTTTCAATGGGTTATTTAATGGCCATAGCCCCTTCTTCCCCCTAATGAGGTGAGAGGGAAGGAGCGGCTTTCCCAGCTGTGCCTCTGGAAAGAGAAAATAAACGGAGGCTGAGCAAGTCCTGGGTGGGTGTTATTGGCGGGGACGTTAAGCATATAACATAATTTATCGCTTAAGTAACCTTGAAACAGCTTTCATTGTGATAGAGCAGCCAGACTGGCACAGCAGTGGGCAGAGAGAAAAGAGACCTCTCCTCGTATGATTCACTCCAGTGTGCGCCTGTCAGAATTCATCACCCGGTTAACCCCGAAGCAAACCCCACCGCATTTTCCATTTTGTGCCTTCCTCTCTTTCCCATACTCCCCACCTTCTCCCGCCCCACTTGCCACCACCAGAAATCAACATCTAGAATCCTCCTGGACAGCTGGGTAAGACATCGCTGGGGATCTGAAATGCAGGACAGGCAAGAGAGGCATTGCTGAGTGCCTGGAGTGGCTCTCGGTGTGCAGTCATCCTCCGGTGCTGTGTGTGTGTGTGTGTAGGGAAAGTGCACCCAGAGATCAGAAGAGAATGTGGGAGAATGTAACATAGACCAAAAGTGTGTGTGTGTGTGAAAGATGTGTCAGATGGAGGCAGGGGCGGTTGCCCAGATGAATATAGAATAAGAGCTAGTATAAAATTCAGGGAGGGGGTGTGGGTGTGCATAAAATACACCAGAGGCTCCTGCAGGTTAGTGTATAATAGTGACGTGTGTGTGTGTGTGTATTGAGGTAGTACATGGGGGTAGTACAGCACAATAAAGAGCAGAGAGTGTGAGTGTAAGTGTATACACCATTATTATAATAAAGTTTGGGGGGCGATAAAGTATGTGTGTGAGTTCGTTCTGACAAAATAAGACTCCCCCGGCTCTCCTACAAACGTTTGCCCATTACTGGATCCGGATTTGAGCCAAGCCTCTTTTACACCACTCAAATAAATGTGTTTTTTCCTTTTCCTTTTCCTCCTGACTTTGCACTTCCTGGACAGCCTGGCAGCAGAAATTCTTATGGAACAGGTGAAAAAGTCAGTTCCCAGGATTTATCCAGCCCAGCCTCACAGGCCCAAACTGCATCTGAACTTTCAAACCACTTCTCCAAAGCAAGCCACAAACCCTGTTTCGATTGTAAGCACTGTGTGGCAGGGACTGTCTCTCACTATGTCTCTGTACAGCACCTAGCACCATGTGCTACTGGAGTAATAATAATAATGACTGAAATGTTTGAGGTTTCCCCATCACTAATGAAGATCAAAAGGAAGGTTATGTGTCTGCATGTGGAATAATAACTAGCATTAAGGTTGATATATGTATTTACACGATATGTGGGTGGTAGGTTGCCATGTTTTTGTTGCACTAGATATATGTAGGTGGATAGAATCAACAGAAGAGGATTTCTGTGTGCGTGTGCGTGTTTGCAGGTGTAGGGGATTTTGCACAATATTGTGTGAGTAATAATTAGAGCTGGGTGAGAATGTTCCAACTAAAGGTGGTTTCCGCCAGAAAACTGACACCGTTATGGGAAATGGCTGGTTTCGATGAACCTCCCAGTTCAAACAAATTTTGAAAAAATAAATTGTCCTGCTTTGACATTTTCAAAATGAAACGTTTTGAATTTTGGTTCAAAACAAGATTTTGGTTTACAATTTTAGTTAATTTATTATAAAATAAAGTGGGCTTTTTAATTTTTTTATTTTTTGTAAGAAACAGAAGGTTGGAATTGAAATGAAACCTTTCAAAATTGTCAAAACAAAGCATTTACATTGATCCAATCTGAAATGTTTTCAGATTGTTGGTTCATGACATTTTTCAAGATTTTGATTTTTGTCCCGATTTGGGGATGTGAAAAACTTTTCAAATCTCCAAAATTCTCATGGGGAAAGAAAACCATTTCCTTCCCAGCTCTCCTGTGCACAGTAAGGTGTGAGAAACAATACCTCGCTTGTCCTCATCAGGAAGTGTATCCAAACGGACTCCCTGTATGTGGCTGATGGGAAATGAAAACATTCAATGCTGATTTCAAACACAGTTTTGATAAAAAATTCTCTTTAAAAATGTTGTGGAAATGTTAGCCAAAAAATGGATCCATTTTGAACATCCTGCAAAATGGGAACAGGTTCAAAAATCTCCCTAGAAACTATTGTAACACCAGCTCTAGCAACCATTTTGGATGCTCAGGCTATGCTCTGGAAAAGGGTGTGAGTGAGACTGTCCCCCACTTCCTCAGGGTCCCGAATTAACTCCTAATGAAGTCAGTGGTGGTTGGGTCAGGTCCCTGTGACGTGTGAATCTGATGCGAGGCACCATGGACAGCGGCAGGATGGTCTGCCCCTTTGAGGCAGAGTCTTTAATCTCCTGAGGTGGTCCTTCAGCCATAGCTCTCCACCCCTCAACTCAACCCCTCTCTCCAACCAGGCGTTCACTTATCCCGTTGTCTCGTCCAGTGGGGGGAATCTGTTCCATTCTCCATGCTCAGAATGTACAATCCTTCTGTGCCAATTAAAAGTCCTCTCACCGGCTGGTCTTTCCCAAGGGATAATTCAAATCTCACGGGGTTTCCATTGTAATAAAACAAATCTCGCTCCCTGCGTGGTTTTCATTCTGGAGGCACACCCGCCATTGGCGCCACCCGCCACCAACCCCTGGTGACAAACGGCTCTTTCACTGGTGCTCACTAGACAGCCGGGGCCAAAGCCTCCCTCTTCGTGAAGCATTTCCCCAGTGCTGAGCTCTGCAGCTGAAGCAAAGAAAGCCCCTCGCCGCAATCAGGTGCATCCCCAGCAAAGTGGCTGGAGAAGCCCTGCCTTTGTCTGATGCTTCCCACAGCAAAGCTACCTTGGACTCGTCTGAGGCCATCACTCAGTGTCACACATGCCATGGTCACTAGGGTCCATCTACACAGCAAGCAGCAGCAGCCTGTGGCGGTGAGTGTCAGAGGCTGGGTCTACAGACATGAGCTCACAGGGCTCTACAAGCAGCTGGGCGGACGTTCGGGTTCGAGCTGAAGTGTGGACTCTGAAGCCCACCTCCCTCTCTCCCCCGCCCTGCAGCCTTGAGTGTGTGGGCCTGGCCTCCGAGACTGGGCTCTTGAGGGTGCCTGCGTGCCGTGTAGATGTACCCTCAGAAGCCTATTAGCCCAGCTACTGAGTGCAGCTTTGACCTGCACATTGAGTTCAATCCCCCTGTCTTCAAATAGAGCCAGCTGTCTGGAGGAAGCCTTGAAGAGGCAATTAAGGAAGCATCTGATCCCAAAAAAAGTCTCTGTTTAATCCAGAGCAGAGAAGCCAAGGGGATTGTTGACCCAAAGCCGATATGCAGAGATCAAGGGCTTCTCGGCTGTTTCGCTGGCCCTCAAAGCTAACTGATAGGTCTCAAAATGTAATTGGAAATGGGGGACCTTCATTGAGCGTGTTTGTTTCCCGTGGGGTCTCTGGCTCTATGCTTGTTAACATTTTCATGAACGACATGAAAAGAAACATAAAATTATCACTGATAGAGTTTGCACAGAGCTTGCGGAAGTGGTAAATAATGAGGAGGACGGGTCACTGACACAGGGTGATCTGAATTGCCTGATAGGCTGGGCACAGTCAAACAATGCGCATTTCAATACGGTCAAATGTAACGGCTAGTCAAGTGATCCAGATGTCTAATGTGATCCTTAGATGTATCAACAGGGGAATATCTAATAGGAGCAGAGAAGTTATATTACCTCTGTATTTGGTATTGGTACAACAGCTCCTGGGATAGCGG
This sequence comes from Macrochelys suwanniensis, assembly GCA_033296515.1. Classification (NCBI taxonomy): domain Eukaryota; kingdom Metazoa; phylum Chordata; order Testudines; family Chelydridae; genus Macrochelys; species Macrochelys suwanniensis. The sequence goes on from CM065799.1 coordinate 8,821,932, forward strand.
CCAATTCTGGTGCCCACAATTCAAGAGGACGTTGATAAATTAGAGAGGATTCAGAGAAGAGCCGTGAGAATGATGGCAGAATTGGAAAACACGCTGTATAGTGAAATACTTAAGGAGCTCAAGCTATTTAGTCAACAAGCAGAAGGTTAAGAGGTTAATTGATCACAGTCTATAAGTACCTACACGGGGAAGAGAAATTTGATAACGGGGGGCCTCATTTCCACACCGCCTGGGTTAGAGACAGCGAACACCCAACACACACTGGAGAGTGGGCCCTGCCCCCCACCCCGCCAAGAGCTATTAAGTTTTGCTCAGCCCCCACAAAGAATATTTTCACCCGTCACCTATGATGGCAGGAGTCAGGCGAACCGGGGGCTTATTCCTGGCTTTACCACTAATAATCTCAACTGCCAAACTCCCCAGCTGAGAGGCAATGTTGTCCATTTTACAAGCCACTGGCTTCAAAACCCAGGCTATGTCTACACTTAAAACGCTACAGCGGCAGCGCTGCTGTGGCACTTCAGTCCCAATTTTGGGGTCTTTTTCTTATATAGGCTCCTATTACCCCCCACCCCCTGTCCCAATGTTTCACATTTGCTGTCTGGTTGGGACCCCATTTTAATGGGGTCGCCAAGGCTGGTTTTAGACTTGCTGGGGCCCAAAGCCGAAGCCTGAGCCCCACCCGCCGGGGCTGAAACCGAAGCCAGAGCCCCACCACCCAGGACTGAAGCCCGAGGGCTTCAGCCTTGGGCAGGGCGACTAAGGTTACATGCCCCCCACCCAGGGCAGAAGCCCTGGGGAAGCTTGCTCCCTCCCCTCTCCCCGCCTGAGGCAGCGTGGTTTGGGCGGGCTTGGGTTTTGGTGCCCCCTCCTGGAGTCATGCAGTAATTTTTGTTGTCAGAAGCGGGTCACGGTGCAATGACGTTTGAGACCCGCTGGATTAGACCACAGGCTCTTCAGGGCCAGGTTTTCTCCTCCTATGTTTTTAATACCGCACCCAGCACAACAGGGCCCTGCACTCAGCCTCAGTTTGCCATTCCTGCCTTGGGAGTATGTTTTCCATCAACAACAAACGTTTCCCCAAGAGGTGTTAAGCCTCTTCTTTCTAGACAAACTTCTGCTTCCAGATCTGCATGGCAGCTCTCAGCACTGATTCTGGTCCAAGCTCCCAAGAGCAGGAAACTTGGGAACGGCGGCTACTGGAAATGGAAACAGGGCTGAGGAACTAAGCACTCCCATCCAGCCAGGATTGGCTCTTTTCCAAGCTCTGCCGGCCGTCCTACATTGTGCACACATACAGGGAAGCGAACAGCCTGGTAACTCTGTGAACAGCACTTTGTATCTCACAGCCTCATGTTACGGTGTAATGGAGTATGGTGAATCCTCGGCAGTCTCCGTGGGGGTTGCCCTGGGAACGCTGCTCCAGCTTGGACAACTGGATGATTTAGTATTATTGCAAGTGCTTTGAAGGCGGCACCACTGTATCAGCTGGGTGCCCTTTGCACCAGTTTAATAAGAATTAATACTCTACCCCCTTGCCGTAGCAGAGTTGGAGTGTGAGACAGGATGTGGCGATAATCAATCGAAAGGAGATTCTTGGACTGCTGGACACAGAGAGACCCTGGGGATCTCTCTTGTTCTCTCGCTTCCAGCTTGTCACCACAGTCTCCCTAAATCTTGGTCTCATGGAGGGGCTTGAAAACAGGCGCCTCTGTTCTCCGATTCATTCCACTGAGGAATGAGCAGGGAGGTGATGGGGATAGTTTTGGGTTTCATAGACCAGGAGGGAGAGCCAGGACTGATGAACTTTGGCTCTCAATTGCTGCTTGTTTCTCTAAATGAAATGAGTGTGACCCTGTAGACAGGACACAGGGCTGAAAGTCGGGGGTCCTGGATAGAGCTAGTCATCGACGGGTTTTTTTGGGTTGCTGGCTATTTGCCAAAAACAAACAAACAAAAAGTTTTAGGTGGCACTGTACACAGTGGTTTTCAAAATTTTCGGTGACTCGAAAAATAAAAAGAAACCCATTTGGTTGGGGTCAAACAAAACATTTTGCTTTGACAGAGTTGACAAGTTTCATTTAGATTTTGACCCCTTTACAATGATGTTGATTGGTTTTTGAAATAAAATTAAAGGCGTTTTTTTAAGCAAAAAGTCGTTTCACAGTGAAAGAGTGAAACATTTCATTTAGAAAAGGTCAGCGCAAAATGTTTTGATGGGGGGGGGATTTTTTAAAAGGTTTGTTCAACTAAAACAATTTGGTGAAACTGACAGAAATTCACAGAGAGTTTTGTTACCGAATCTGCATTTTTCACCACAAAAAGTTTCAGCTGAAAAATTTGACCCAGCTGTACTCCTGGTTTCTATTTCCAACTCTGCCATGTGTCCTTGGGCCCATCACCTTCACCTCTATGTGCTGCTGCTTCTATAGAAGTATTGTTGAATCAGATAGCGGTAGCTCCCCACATCTGCAAGGTATTTGACAAACACAGAGGAAGACAGACCCAGGTTTGCAAAAGTGCTCCACCCAAACGAACTCCCCTGCTAACACTAATGACCAGATTCTCAAAAGAGCTCAGCAGCCAACGTTTGAAACGTTGTCCCTTTATTTTGGGTGCCTAAATGACTACTTCGCTCTTTTGAAAATCTGGCCCTGATTGCAGAGGTTGAGCAATTGAAAATCAGGCCTTATAATCCATTTCGATGCCCTGAATCATCCAGTCACCTTAGACCATTCTTTGGGTCTGTGTAATATCTGCTAGTGCGTTCCCCACACTCCAAGATGAAAAATATTAACGATCCAACCAGTGCCTGGCAAGGCTCCCACTATGCTGAAAAATGCCGGTGTACAAAGCAGGCACAGCTGTATGTGTTCCACAGCTGTTTGTCTGCAGAATGCACTCCGCAGAGCAAGCCTGCCTGACTTGCTTGGGCTGAGAGGTGGATCCAATTTGGGAGAGAAACAAAGTCGGCAGCAGAGACTTAAGAAGCGGCCGTGAATCCATCATTATCCCCGGTGCTTTTCAAGGCAGAACGATGGGCCGTATTTTCGAAAGTGCTGAGCACGCACAATTGGCTCAGCTCCCATGTAGGCACCTAAATAAGGGACAAATTTTCATTTTAATAGAAAAATTTTTCTGCTGAGAGAGAGGGAGATTGAAGTTTGCTTGGATTGGCCCTGCCCGAGAGATGGCCAGCCACATGTTCCGTGGGCTGATCCAAAGCCCAGTGACTTCCATGCCTTTTGACTCAGGTCCTACTATACTAAACAAAATCACACAGCCACGTTTACTGGTTGGTGCGGGAGCTGGTCCAAAGGTGATATTTCCTTTAGCACAATTGTTGAGGTGCCTCCTTCTCCTCCGGTTTCAGATGCACTTGGCTGTTTCTTTTCCTGCAAACTGCTCAAGTGTCAGAGATGCGAGAGGCAACACAAAGCTTCTGATTGTGGCATCAGGGCTGGCTTCCCGCATAGACCGTTCAAATTGGTGGATGATGTTAGCTAAAATAGGGAACACATTCTGAAGGGTTGAGGTAAGGACAGCAGCTGCTTTTGTGATCTCGTTCTTGCCAGCTTTGCTTTCCACCGTTTTTTGTTGCTCCAGCAGCCTCTCGGGCATTTAGTATGTTGAGTTTCCTGTACGCTGGATCTTTCTGCTTGAAGTGATATTATTTTGGCATGTCATTTTATTCCTGGAGCTGGGCTAGGAAATGTCTGGCCTTGATGGAATTGGCATATAGGGCCTTACACACCACCTGTAACATATTTGCCGTATCACAGTAACTATGCTCAGCATGTATTAGAGATAGACTCTGCTGTGTTTCTCCATACACGAAGAGTGGAGAGATAGTTTAGGCTTGGTCTCACTCAGCTGTAATTCTCTTGACTTCAGTGGAGTTATTCCTGATTTACCACCCATGTAAGTGGGTAAAGAATCAGATCCTTTTGATCTAAAACAGCCTTTATTTTAGATTAAGAGCACAACAATACAAGAGGAGGCAAAAGGAATGTCTGCCTGATTGAGAGAGAGCACCCAGTGTACACATCCTCCAACAGTCTGCCCTTAGCTCCGAGGACAAGATGGCGGCTGAACTCTGCACATAGGGGGCGTGTGTTCAAATGAGGTCATGTCAGAACGTGATCTTGAGGCGTCACCTTAACTAACACTGATAAATATGACATGGTTGACAAGGACAAGTCATGTTTAACACCACGTCAGCTGACCGCGGTTGACCATACTGCACCCATGAGGGTTCATGGTGACCAGTTGACATGACGTTAAATATGACTTGACTGTGTCTCCACTGACTGCAAAATTGTCCTAACATCACATTGGCTAACAGGACTCCTCTTCTGTAATGACCTAGATTTCTGGTGAAGACAAGCCCAAGGAGACTGCTTAGAAATGTAAAGGTCCACTACCCAAAAACCCCCAAAGGCACCACAATTCCAGAGCTACAACACAGAATACATGATGTCCAGATACCAAGGTGATGGGCGTGGTATAAATACTTAGACGGATGGAACCAAAATGCTAGTGCTGCCCACCCAAACTTTGGGATACGTTAGGATACAGATTTATGCGGAGCCCAGCTTTTCTCTGGTTGGCAGCCGGTGCTGCTCCTTAAATGTGTTAACTTTGCTCTGCCTTAGAAGGCAAGTCGGTGGAGGCTTGAATGATTTAGGGTGGGACCCACAAAGGTACTTAGGGGCCTGCATCCTGTTTTTAGGCACCCAAGTCCCATTTTTCGGTGCTAGTGCGATCCACAAAATTCACATTCGGCTTCTGCCTGACCCTGTGGGCACCGAAACTCAGTTTTTGCAGGAAAATTTCCCTTGCAGCCTACGTTCCTGTCTCTGGGTGAGATGTCCATCTCCTGCCTGAGCCCCAGAACAATCCATGAACATAGGGTGACCAGATTAAAGCAACAAAAAATCGGGACACATGGGGGGAGCCAAAAAAACCAAAACTGGCTGGAGCGGAGCTGTCCGAGCAAAAAAAAAAAAAATGGCTGAAGCCCCGAGACAAAGCACTAAAAATCGGGATAGTCCCTATTTTATCGGGACGTCTGGTCACCCTACATGAACAGATTTGGTTGCCTAGGTCATGTGAGGGGCTTGATCCAGTAGGGGTGCTAAGAGGCCACCTAACCCCACAAAACACCTAGGGGAAGGTGGTTTGTGATTTGCTGGCAGAGATAGGTGCTCCCAGCAGCCCGGATTTAGGCACTGAACTCTGAGAAAGGGGCAGGGCTTAGCACACACCCCTCTTGGCTAGCTTAGGTGGCTCCCCTTGCTGGCTTTGCGGACCACATTCTAAGGTGTGTATCTCTCCCCATACGCACCTAGCTCAGGCTCCGTGCATCGCATGGTTAGTCCTGTGATTTTCTAGGAGCCTAAGTCCCTTTTGTGGATCTGGGCCCTCATACTTAGAGCAGGGGTCTAGGAGCCAGAGTTGCATTCATCACTGTGACTCACTGGCTGAGCATTTCAGTTAAACGCTCCATGCCTCAGTTTACCCCTCCGCTAACAAAGATGATAAGACTTACTGACATCACCAGGGCAGTGTGAGACTTAATTAACCCTTGGTAAAGTATACGGAGATCGCTGGATGAAGGGCTGCTAGCGATATGCCAAACAGCATCATTGTGCATGGATAAAATGTAGAACCGTTGCAAAAAAAGTGCTTAAACAAATGCATCCAAGGGTGCGTTATGGCATGGCTTTTCTTTCTGTCACGGGAATACCACAGGGGAATCTGGAGGCCAGCAGGGTTCTGAGGTGGGTGTTGAACTGAAGAGACAAGCTCTGTAACAAAACACATGCAACAAACAGAAGAGAATATGAAAAGAAAGAAAGAAAAAGGAAAACAACAGCTGCCTGAAGTTTTGCATATACACACACACACACACACACACACTACTCATGCGTTTTTCTTTGTTTGGAGGCAGAATTAGTTTGAAAACGATTCTCAAGAGATGAAAAAAATAGCTGGGGAGGGACAAACCCAATCAGCTAATTAAACACGTAACAGAGGGACAATATTCCTGATTAATTAGAGAAATGTGCTCCCAATTCTAATTGCTGATGATTTCTTTGTGTGTGTGTGTGCACAGATTAATTGTATTCATTGGTTAGCTGGTTAGCAGATAATGTAATGTTTGAATGTGGAGTGTTAATTATTTTTGATTATATTTGTTTCAAATTAGGGTGAGCGGGTGGGACTGGCTGTACACTGAAGGCCTGTATACTGCCCTGGAGTTTAGAGACCAGTGGGGAGTTAGAAAAACAATAACTAAGTTTGTTTAGGCATTTAACTCCACTGCCTTATTGTTTATTTGTATTATCATAGTGCCTAGGAGCTGCAGTCCTGGACCAAGATCCCATGGTGCTAGGTGCTGTACAAACTTGTATTGTAAAGAAAATCCTGTTATATTCTACTCCATTCTCAAACTCTCCAGCAGGATGTTAGAGAAGGGACTCAATCGCAAATCAGCGATTCCTCCTCTCACAACACAGGAAGCACTTGCAAAGTCAGCCAACTCTGGGGTGCTTGACAGTGAAAGGAAGGATAGTTTTGTGGTTAAGGTACTAGGCTAATGCTGAGAAGGCCTTGGCTCTCTTCCCAGCTGTGCTATACATTTCCTTGAGAATATCATCTCACCTCTTCGTGACCCACCTGCAAAAATGAAGATTACGCCACATCCTTTCTCTGTGTTGTCCGTTTACAATGTAACTTCTTCAGGGACTGCCCTTGTGTTTTGTGTGGGCAGCACCTAGCACCATGGGGCTCAAATCTTGGTCAGGGCCTCTAGAATCTACTAAAATAAATAATATAGTAAACTCGCAGAACACTACGTAGCATTTTAGGACCGGCAGTGAAGATGTATCCCCTAGGCCACTGTAATTACAAGGGAGAATTTAAGTAAAGAAGCAACTCAAAGTGGAGTTTGGCCCCGACATCAGGGCTAACACCTAGGGTGACCAGATGTCCTGATTTTATAGGGACAGTCCCAATTTTGGGGTATTTTTCTTATAAAGGCTCCTATTACTCCCAATCCCTTGTCCCGATTTTTCACACTTGCTGTCTGGTCACCCTACTAACACCACTACTTGTGTTCAAGTGCCCTGGAGGGAGGGGGGGTCTTCAATGACACCGAATGATTGGGCCTGGGTTTTCCATCCCATCCAGAACTCCCTGTTGTATATCTGCTCTGAGGACTGCCTCTCAAGGTATTTCCTAAAAATTAAAGCACACGAGGCGAGCTCATAGTCTACATGATAGAAAGAAGCAGTAGAAAGACAGCGAGTTGGATTCTGATCTCATACACACTGCTGCAAAACTGGAGCGACTCCCCCTCCCCACCCCGACTTAACACCAAGAGCAGATGCTAGCCCATTGTATGCCGATTAAAGTATTTGGACATGAGGACAATGGTAGGGGGGGAAGGAGAAATTAAAGGGCACTTCTCCAGGCGAGGGAGAAATGGGGAGTTGCTTATACCAGACCAACTTGACAGGCGCCTAGAAATGAGTCACACCCCAGAGTTGCAGAGGAGGCGGCTTTCCCACCCACAACAGCAACATTGGGCTCCCCCTTTGCTGCCAATCAGCAGCCATGGAGGAGGAGGCTGGTTGGGCATCACATGGGCAGCAGGAGTTGCTCTGCAGCAGGAGCAGTTCCCCCTCCTTCCTGGAACTGGGGTCATTGCTCCTGTGATGCTCTGGCGAGAGAAAGTCGGGGGTGGAATTTGCAATTCAAAACCCCAGCCCCCATCCCAGGCACTACTTAATGGACCAGAGGGCTCCCCTGTCCCTTTATCCTTTGCCTGGCTCTGGCAGCGGCCAGCTTCCTGTTGTGTGGGATGAAATCACCTCTCCCATCCATCTCCCTCTGTTTCTGCTTCTCAAGCCCCCCTCCTCCCCGGTCTCTCCCAGGCTGTGTCCTTGCTTGCAATGTGACAGTGGCAAACACTGCCAATGTTTCCTCATGGCTGCTGTCCCATCCCCCCCCCCCCCCCCCCCCCCCCCCGGGATTTTAGGCGAGGGATTGAGGCGAGCTAAGCCTGGTCCAGGAGCAGCATGTGTGCGGATTGGATAAGAAGCAGGAGCCACTGGCCTGTGAGAAAACTTGGCCGATGCCTGTGCTGAAACTGTCCTAGTTAGACGGATAAACCAGCATGTGCCAAGTAGCAGGGGGGACAGGGACGTGCGATGCTCCCACAACCCACACACCTAGGCAGTGCTTAGACAGCTGGGCCTGGAAGCAGGTTGCCTTATCTCCTTTCATGCCATCTCTGCTACACCCCCTCTCTTCTTTTCTCCCCTCCCTTCTTTTTCTGGCCCAACCTCTCCATGCTCTTCCTCTTTATTCCTGTCTGCTCCCAACTTCCTCTCTGGTCCCCTCTCATTCTCTTCCTCCTTTCCCTTCCCTGCTCTAGAGGACCATTCCTGGTCCTCCCTTCAGCCTGCTCCTCTCTGCTCTAGAGCCAGCGCGCAATGTTCTCGGGGGTGGCTGGAAGTGGGTGTGTGGGCGTGTGTGTATGGGGAGGGCGCCTTTTTCTCAAGGTTTAGCTTTCCGTATCGTTACAATTACATTTGGGAGACAGGAATCTGTTTCCCGGGAGCGGGAACCTCTCAATCTGCAATATGTTATGAACACGGCACACTTGAGTGCCTTTATCAATAGCCTGATTGAGTTGCTGCCTGGCCTCATATCATGGGTTGATCTGTAGACTGCCTGGACGAGAAGAAGATCTTCGTGGAAGAGGGGGGTGCGTGCATGCAGAGGGGGGCATGTTTGCTGGGGAAGGGCGCAGGTTAACAATTAAGACTTTGGACGTGATCCAGCTCCGTGCTGACTTTGAGGTGAGCCGAAAGGAAACGTGGCTAGCTGGAAATGAAATGCATTGGTGAAGCAGGCGCTTTGTATCCCGAGGTTCCGAAGAGCAGGAGCGGCGGCACGGTCAGCAGTGCCAAGAAACAGCAGGCCCAGATGCTACCAATTTCCCTTCATCTCCGTGTATCAAGCAGCCCGGGCCCAGCGGTGGCGGTGATGATGAGGGTGATAATTTGCACTTCTCTCGCCCCTTCCCTCCGAAGATCGCAAGGCATTTTACCGACGTTAATTAGCTAAACCCTCGCACCAACTCCTCGGAGAGAGCTAGCCTTCCCCCCCCCCCCTTTCTTTTATTTTTTTAAACAAATGGGGAAAGGGAGGAACAGAAAGTAGAAGTGACTTGAGCAAGGTCACAAAGTGAGTCAGGGATTGAGCCAAGCTTAGAACCGAAGAGTCATGAATCCCAGTCACAAAGGTAGACACAATAGAGCCCAGAGCCCAAAATAGAACCCAGGTCCCCACTGTTTAACCAGTCAATGCCAGCACCCCCACTTAACTGGTACACCACATTCCCTTCCATGATACTAGCTGGACAAAACCTATCAAAAGCTGATTTCTGTAGCATCCAAACAAATCCCGGTGCCAACCCCAGGCCAGTGGCTTCCTCCTAACACAGAGAGTGCTGGCTACCATAGTGCAGTGTTTTATTCGGGGTATGTCGATCTGGTTGTGATGTAATGTCCATTACTGAATACTAGAGGCAACACGAAATAATAGTAAACTTGCAGAACACTACGTAGCATTTTAGGACCCGAAGTGAAGACGTATCCCCTAGGCCACTGTAATTACAAGGGAGAATGTAAGTAAAGAAGCCACTCAAAGTGGAGTTTGGCCCCGACATCAGGGCTAACACCACTACTTGTGTTCAAGTGCCCTGGAGGGAGGGGGAAAGCAGTGGCTGACACAATTCACCTTTGTTAGTAGCCAGGCAGGTCCATAATTAGTATTTTCAAGAGCCGCCCAGAAAGGGAAACGTATGAAAATTTAGGCCAGTGACTTTACCTAACTGCCTTACCCCGATGGAGGAATCTTCCACCCATTATACCATGAGACAGGGTGATGTGACACCTAAGGCATCACTGGAAAGGAACCCAGTGAAGATGCAGAGACCAGATGGACGTGCAAATGAGTGCACATGGACTGATCTTCTGCTCTGTCACACCAATTTGATGCTGGTGTGACTCTGGAACTAGTGGAGTAAAACTGGATTAATAGAGTGTTGGATCAGGACCTTGGTGTGGGGTAGCATAAAGGTGTCATTGGCACTTGTTTGAGATAGTCTCATTACCTCTCCCACCCTTGGTCTGTCTTGTCTAGTTAGATTGTACGCGCTTCCGGTCAGGGATGCTCTCTCACTCTATGTGTGTACAGAGTCCAGGGTAACGGGGCCTCAATCTCAGCTGAAGCTTCTAGGTGCTACTGGAATGCTAAGACATATGCCTTATGAAGTTCTGCCCAAACTGCTAGCAATGAAACCCTCTTACCCCAGCCATGCACCGTGTATGTGGTTTTTTTAATGCTGTAGTTTAAAGAAAAATGATTTTCAGATTCCATATTTATCGGTGCTACTGTACATTTCGAACCCATCTGTTTGTGGCGCTGAGTTACCGTGGTTACCGTGTCCAGGTCTCTGAGTGACAGAAAAAATAGAATAAAATAAAAGTAAAAAAAGCCTCCACAAAATGATTTAAAATAACTCTTCTGCAAGTCACGGGCTTTCAGTATTATGGTCTGGTTCTTTGAGAACTACTGGGGCTAGGGATGGATGCTTTGCATCCTTGCACTGGAAGGGTGTGGAAGGTGTTTCACGCACTGTGTGCTGGGTAATAACCTGAGAGGCCTCCATATTTCTAAAACTAAACTGGCTCTTTAAGCTGGCATTCCAGCCATGTGCACACAGACTGACTTTGCGGTGTCTCCTCCAAACTCTTCCCTCCTTCAACCTGTGCTCCTTCCTCCAAGTTCCATGCAGGTTGCTGAGGGGGGAAAACCCAGTTCTTCAGTGGGATAAGGCAGAGGTTATGAGTTACATTACCCAGCCCTGGAGCTGAAGCATGTCATTAGCCCAGGAGTGATATAACTAGTTTGGAGCTCCTGATCAGTGCTATTTTTCAATCTCTATTTTTACCCAACCCACATTTTCAGGGAAAGAAGGGAATATTTTAATGGTAACCTCATTTTTTAAAAAAAGACAAAGAACGGCTGTTTGGTATGTTACTAGTAGTCCTAACAGATGGGTCAACGGGTTCAGTGCAGGTGAGAGGGATCTAAGTGCAGGTGATATGGGTCTGTGCAGAGTGCAGGTGAGACAGGTCGAAATACAAGTGAGATGAGTTGATGGGCAGAGTGCAGGTGAGATGGGTCTGTGGGCAGAGTACAGGTGAGACAGGTAGACGTACAGGTGAGATGAGTTGGTGGGCAGAGTGCAGGTGAGATGGGTCTGTGGGCAGAGTACAGGTGAGACAGGTCGACATACAGGTGAGATGAGTTGATGGCAGAGTGCAGTGAGATGGGTCTGTGGGCAGAGTACAGGTGAGACAGATCGACGTACAGGTGAGATGAGTTGATGGGCAGAGTGCAGGTGAGATGGGTCTGTGGGCAGAGTACAGGTGAGACAGGTCGACATACAGGTGAGATGAGTTGATGGGCAGAGTGCAGGTGAGATGGGTCTGTGGGCAGAGTACAGGTGAGACAGGTCGACATACAGGTGAGATGAGTTGATGGGCAGAGTGCAGGTGAGATGGGTCTGTGGGCAGAGTACAGGTGAGACAGGTCGACGTACAGGTGAGATGAGTTGATGGGCAGAGTGCAGGTGAGATGGGTCTGTGGGCAGAGTACAGGTGAGACAGGTCGACATACAGGTGAGATGAGTTGATGGGCAGAGTGCAGGTGAGATGGGTCTGTGGGCAGAGTACAGGTGAGACAGGTCGACGTACAGGTGAGATGAGTTGATGGGCAGAGTGCAGGTGAGATGGGTCTGTGGGCAGAGTACAGGTGAGATGGCCAGTGGTGCATTATCAATGCAGTTTACTGCGTGTGTGTGCAGAAATAGAGGAGTTTATCTCATGAACCCAGATTACCCCCTGGGGTTCCAGGTATGGCCGGGGACACCTGCGTGCAGATCTCCCCTTCTCCGTGCAGGGTGATTGGTGAATACTGCCTCTGTAGTGCATGTTGGTGTGGCTCTCAAAAATTCAATCATGCTGGGGGGCTCAATGGGTTTAAAGGGCAGGAGAAAAGGCTCCTGAGCCTTCTGTTTTGCAGAAATCCCAACCCCGATGTGAGAGGCCTGGCAAGTCCCGACCCCCCACCTCAGTCCCAGGTGTGTTTGTTACTTCCCGTGTCTGCTGTTAACATGAAAATTGGGCTGGGTGACGGTACAAACCAACCCAGCCTGCGCGGGCTGCAGTTTTCTCGGGCCCCGCATGTCAGAGGGGAAGGGGGGGCTCGCTCTGTCGAACAGATGGGAGCAAAGATGGAATGCCGGCAGCAAACTGGAGTGCAAAGTCTCCCGGGGTGCAACGGGCCAGACTTGCTGTGGCTCAGCAGCTGCCCAGTGAGCCCTGCCAGGGGGAGGAGAGAGCAGTCCGGACACCTAAGGCTCCTCTGCTGACTAACCTCTCCAGTGATCTGTGATCCGCCCGACACTGCAGCAAGGAATGGGCTTAACTGCACATCGAGGGAGATTTGGACCTAGGGTGACCAGACAGCAAATGTGAAAAATCGGGACAGGGGGTTGGGGGTAATAGGAGCCTATATAAGAAAAAGACCCAAAAACCGGGACTGTCCCTATAAATTCGGGACATCTGCTCACCCTATTTGGAGCACTGAGATGGGGCTAATGTGGCCAATGCACACGTATGGATGGGGCGGGAGGATCTGCATGGTCTGCATTCAGACAAGTCCCGTCACTGGGACCAGAAGCTGGCCACCTGCTGGAAGAAGCTGCCAGCCCTTCGGCTTATAGAGACTGGTCTTTTCTCAGCAGGTCCTTGGAGGAGGTGCTATCACTCTCTTTTGCCCAGAAGAACGTGGGGTACATTGCAGGAGCTCCGTGTTCAGGGGAGATGGTGCTGGAGGAATCCTAGTTTAATAGCTATGGCTGGGGGAGAAATATCTGTATCTCCCTCGTGACACACACATCATTCCCATTAGCAGCAACAGGAGCTAGCCAAGCATCTCTAGACGGGGACGTTTCGCTCCCTGTCACCACCCCTGTGCAAAGACAGCAGCAAGCGAATTCTGCTCAGTGTAATATTTCCAACCCTGCCTTCCTTTGTAACTCTGGAGTGACATCTCTAGGCAAAAGCACAGGAACTCCATGGATATTGCCATGGTTTCCCGGAGCACCTGGCTTTGTTGTATCAAACGATGCAAGCCAAGAATCGGAGTAAAGAGATCCTTTTCGCCATAGGAGGCACCACAATTTTTCATGTTCCATTAGGTAGCAAAAAAAAAAAAAAGCAGCATGTTTTCCCCCCCTTACATCTGCAGTCATGAATTGGGCTCTATAGCATTCTGTGTAGGAGAGTCTATTCCTCCTTCACTTGATCTCCTTTCATTCCTGAGAACGTTTTTCTCATCAAAGCTCCCAGATTTCCGACACGCCGTAAGATATTTTTAATCATCTTCTGTCACGAAGTTTTCAAGCGAAAGGCGCCTTTGCCACACAGAGAAATGTCTATTTATTCTCTCCTGTTTGAAATAGCCTGGCAGTCATTTTAATTACAACACCATTTCCCTACACCGCTCAGGCTGAGCTAACACGTTTACACCATTCACAATAAAAGGAGGGTTTTTTCCCCCCACCCCTCGGTGTGTGTGTGTAACATGCATATCAAAATTCAGGAGATAAATATTACCAGGATCAATAAGGGCAAGGTGCATTTGCAAGTCTGAGGCTAATTTAATAAAGGATGGCAGAGGCTTTAAAACATGTCTGCTTTTCAAAAGAACACAACACTGATTCCTGTAAGGAGCAGCAACGTGGGCTAAATCTTTGAAAGGCTTTAAATGAAGTGCTGCTCTGCTAAAGCTTTGACAATTACAATCCTCTGGAGCTTGTTTTTATTCGGCCTCCTCAGGACAGATTTAAACTGAACCCACGGCTTAAACCGAACAGACCTCAAGCTGCTGGGCTGGGGTGTGAAGATCTCCCGCTTGTGTGGTGAAGGAAGTTCCACTAGATTAGTGTGTCTCAGTCTTTGGCCACCCTTTATTCTCAAAAAGAACAGGAGTACTTGTGGTACCTTAGAGACTAACAAATTTATTTGAGCATAAGCTTTCGTGGGCTACAGCTCACTTCATCAGATGCATCCCACGATGTAGCCCACGAAAGCTTATGCTCAAATAAATTTGTTAGGCTCTAAGGTGCCACAAATACTCCTGTTCTTTTTGCTGATACAGACTAACACGGCTGCTACTCTGAAACCTTTATTTTCAGTATCAGAGGGGTAGCCGTGTTAGTCTGGATCTGTAGAAGCGACAAAGGGTCCTGTGGCACCTTATAGACTTAAGGTATTGAAGCGTAAGCTTTCGTGGGTGAATACCCACTTCTTTGGATGCAAGCTTGCATCTGAAGAAGTGGGTATTCACCCACGAAAGCTTATGCTTCAATACCTCTGTTAGTCTATAAGGTGCCACAGGACTCTGTCGCTTTTATTCTCAGTGTGTCTTTGTACTCCAAGCAATTCAGCTGGAGCGTTGCAGCTACGCTGCTGTAGTGTAGACACTTACTGCAGTGACGGAAGGGGTTTTCCTGTTGTTAATCCATCCCCTTGAAAAGTAGGAGCAGCTGCCTCTAGAGTGGGGGTTGAGTCGACCTAACTGTCGCACAGGGTGTGAAATTTGTCATAGCCCGCAGCAAGGTAGCCGGGTCGACCTAAATTTTAGGCCTAAGATTAAGAAATGTAGCAATGTTAAGCCTATCACCTATCATTGTGTGTGTGTGTGTGTGTGTGTGTGTGTGTGTGTGTGTGTGTGTGTGTGTGTGTGTGTGTGTGTGTGTGTGTGTGTGTGTGTGTGTGTGTGTGTGTGTGTGTGTACAGAACACTTGACTTTGAAGAGTCAAGGAATGTGAGGCCTGGGGAGGTGCAGATTTTCTTTGCTGTGGATTTCATGAAATATCGATTTCCCTCGTGATTCCCCCCAATTGCATTTTGTGACGCCTCCCGGGAGGGTCAAACCCCCTTTGGTTGAGAAACCCTTCACTAGATGATTACACGGTTCTGGCCTAAAACTCTACCTAATCTATGAGATGTTATAAAAAAAATGTCATGTGTTATTCCTCTAATCTCAGTTGATTTGCTGCTTATGAGGGTTTTCACTTTTAATCAGGGATTACTTCCTGCAAACTATGGCATTGGCTGGATGCGTCCTGTTAGGGTCCAGCTGAGTTGAATCAGAGCTACCTGGATGGTGCCAGCAAAGCAAGTGAAGCTTAGTATTATTAATAATAAATTAATAAATGTATTAATTATATTTATTGTTATTAGGATATTATTTATATCATTATTATTTCATATGATTTAAAAATGTCGTACTCTTGAGCCTTAAATCTCACAGTATTTTACAAAGGAAGATAACTACCATTATCGAGGGGGAAACAGGCACAGAGTGGTGAAGAGGCTTGCCTAAGGTCAATGGTGTCAATGGAAGAGCCAGGAATAGACCATAGGGCTTTGGTGATACCCAGCCTGATGGCCTGAGTGCCAGTATGTAGAATGGGCACATGTAGCTGGGGTAAAGTTCACCCCTCTGCAAAAAATCTAGGCATCACTTACCTCCTTCTTATGGCTCCGAGGTAGGTAGGGCAGAGGTATTTTGCTGGCCCACTGCACGGGGTGAAGTTCACTCTTGAGGAACTGCATTAGGATTAGAATTAAGGAGAGGGTTCAGCTGTTTAGCTGGTGACAGTGTTGTCTATTAAGGTACGGGGTCGTGGATTTGTTAATGTAGCCGATAAAATTGCTGAGGACAGGCAGTACGATGCTGGGCTATCCCCAAGGGCTTGCATTGTGCCATCCTAGAAATTATTTGCCTGTCATCTCATTGCTGTTCACCATACAGGGGGGATATTACATGGGCCATCTGCTGATGTAACACTCGAGGCTATTATCCTGTCAGATGAATTCATACTAGAGATCATTAACATACAGAGACAGAGACAGAGATACATGGTAGAGTTTGAGCATGGCCCTGGGAGCTGAGGCTCTCGAGTCGGATCTCAGCTTTGACCCCGAGTCTCCCTGTGGCTTATGGACAAGTCACTTAATCACTGTGCTTCAGTTTATGATGTTATAATGAACTGGTTTGTGTATGTGGCATGCCTGCCCTCCACTGTGGTGATTCCAAATCCAGATTCCAAATCCCAAGGGGTGGAATTGTAAAGGACCAGGGCGGTCACAGCTGGGCTGAGGTCTGCCTACCAGGGACTGGAGTGGCTGGGCAGGAGAGGGAGGAATCGCAAGGCCAGGTCCCATAAACAAGAGTCAAGCTCAGAGTCGGGTCGGGGTCGGAGACTGGAGGCCAGAGGCAGTTCCAGGCTAGAAGTGAGAGGCCGGAATCAGGGTCAGAACCAGATTGGAGTTGGAGACTGGCGATCAGGAGACAAGGTGAAGTCTGTGTGGCTGCCCAGACGATTTCCAGGGGCAACCCCTAAGCTTAAGTAGGGGCACTTGGCCAATCAGAGGCCGCAGGGTGCTGTCACTCTGGGTCTCTTGGGCGGTACTTCCTGCGGCGCCTACTCTCCGCACTGCTCCCTGGCTGTGCCTCGACATGGCCGCCCAGTGGCACTGTGGGAATCTCTGGGAATTCTAGTCCCCAGGTCCTTACAGGAATGTCCCATTCTAGAAGCCGTGTTTGGCTGTTTAATATCCCACCTGGATCCGGTTTTGGAATCCAAACACCCTGAAATCCAGAGACGCAGCTCTGGTGGCTCTGGTCTGGGGCCCATCTCATCAATCAGCCCGAAGCAATAGATTCGCCATCGCAGATTGGTTTGCTGACGCTTCCTGGCAGTGAAAACGGGAGCGAAAAATTTCCCTGCACAAAGGCTCAGCTGTCAGGCTCCACTGAGGCCACTCTGCCAGCTTGTGAGTGCATAAAACCAATGATGGTCTGGTGGAGATTATTCTGAGACCACATGGCAAAAATGCTGTCCCCGTCTGTCCTCCCTCTGCAGCTCTTTCCTTCCTCGTCTCTGTCCTTTCGCGTCCAAAGAACACTCACCCCTGCTGGCGGAGAACTCCACAGCCAGGGGTGGAATACAGGTGAAAGGTTCCTGGCTTGTCTGATGAAAGACCGAGCCATGGATGCAGCCACCGTGTTAGGGTACGGCTGTCTCCTGAACCACCCAGGATAGAATCTCATGCTTTGCGCCATTAGAAAGCAGCAGAGCCCAGCTGTCCAGAGATACAGAGATATATTCTGTTGTGTGGCCAGATGTGTTTGTATCCCCCTCTGCAGACGAGACGTAGCTGCTCCTTGCTGATGGAGCGAGTGCTCTACCCCAGCGCTGTAGGCCCCAGGGTCCATTCCGGTGGCTGACCCACATGCATGTTATTAGGATTGTATTCCCCACGTGTCCCCTGTCCAGCATGTTAATTTGCCTGATGAGTTATTGACAGCTGCCATCCTGCTGTCTCTTCCACCAACAGCTCTAGTTCTCCTGCCTCCCTCCCTCCCACTCTTAAAAGCCGACAGAATCCCAAACTGTTTAGCTCCATGTGCGATTTCCAGCCCAGAGTCTTCGCTCGGCAGGGTGCGATTAATTCAAAGCTCTGGCTGCAGCAGTAGTTTGTTTTTTGGGGGGAGGGAGGTATGAATAAGTCGTTTTTTTGTGCGCCCTTATCCGCAACCACAACAGCATCCCCGCTTCCTTCACATCGCATCTCGGCACACTGCGTTCCACCACAGGGAGACCTTCCCGTGCCATTATCTAAAACAATGCAGCTTCTCTTAATTTTTGAGGGGGTGGGGAAAGGGTAGAGAAAAATAAAAACAAGCTTTTGCTGGAAGAGGAAATGAAGCCAGATTTTCAGTAGGTGCAAATGAGTGTAACTCCATTCAAGTCAATGGAGTTGTGCTGATTTACATCACCTGGGGACCCGGCCCATAGGCTTTTCTTCTCTTTTTTCTTGCCTGTGCTGTATTGCAGTCCAAGACTGAGGAACGAACTCCCCCAGGAACTTGGGAGCATCACATTCCTCCCGGTCTTCCTTTCCAAGCAGGCAGCACACTGCTCTGACCTGCCTCCTCTAATAAAAGCCGACTTGCCAGTGCTAGCTCTGATCAGGCTAGAGTGCTAAAAATAACAGTATCGCCGTGGCTGCATGATGTGCTAGCTACCCCGAGTACAGTCCCATCTGAAACCCTAGCGGCATACTCAGGACAGCTACCAGTCCTGCCACCCGAGTGCCTGTGATTATGCTGCTATTTTTAGTGCACTAACTTGATCAAAGCTAGCACAGGGACCGCGGGATACTTTTGGTGGACTCCTAGAGAATCAGTCCAGTGGGGCTATGTCTACACTGCAAAGCAATACGGCTTGAACCATGGGTCACGGCTTGATTCAGGCTTGGACCCTCTACCCATGGGGTCCTGGGTCCGAGCGCTGGGCTAGCGCGATTTGTGTATAAATGGTAGGGGGGTTCGCCTTGGGCCTGAGTTCGAACCTTGGACTTATCTCGCAGTGTAGACACACCCTCTAGGGCTACACTGCAGGATGTAATACAGTATCTCCAGGGCAAATCCATATGAATGAAATGGCTGTGCTCAGGAGGAGGACAATGGGTGGCGCCACCGCGGAAGGTGAATCCATGACGTCGCACGGTTCAGAACCTGCAGACAGCCGCTGATCTCTGCAATACGGAGGCCTGGGAGTGGGTCTCTGCAGGAAATCACTGAGGCTGCTGCTGGGTCAGCAGCAGCACATGCAGAAAATCTCAGCCCGGTGCGTGTAAGCTGTGTCTGCTGCACCCTGTGCAGATGAGGTGGGACCACCACTGCTCAGACCACCCTCACTTGGCACGCTTCCTCTTGTAGCACCACCCACAGCTCATGCCGGTCCGGCAGCTGTGTAGCACGCGCCTGCTCTGGGAGCTTGTGCAGCCGGGGTTCCTGCTCGTTGGAGTCAATGGAAAGGACTCAATGATCTCTGGATTAGGCCAATAATAAAAAGGAGACAGACTCCTGGCTAGTGTCTGCCTCTGTCTCTCCCACCAACACTGCCCCTTATCATGCCTACTCCGGTCTGTTTCTAGCAGGATTCCTGACCCTTGGGCTTTCGAACAATGGACTTCTCTTGTTTGCGCTCAGAGGCACCGACTTTCTAATTTCCTCTGGGGTGCTTAACCTCTGCTCCACGCCAGGCCCCACCCTCACTACACCCCTTCCCTCAAGGACCCACCCCACCTCTTCCCGCCCCCACCCCTCATGTGCCCCACCCTCGCTCCACCTCTTCCTGCCCCTGCTCCTCCCCCTCCACCCTCCAGCACCTCCTGCATACCGCTGAACAGCTGATCACTGGTGGGTGGGAGGCACAGGGGGTAGGGGAAGGAGATGATCCCCGCTGGTGGGACCACTATTTTTTTCCATGGGTGCTCCCACCCTGGAGCACCCACGGAGGCTGCACCTATGTCTGCACTTTATGAGCTCTTTGGAGGTGCAGGGGGTGGGGGGCACTGAGGTTGTTTCAGAATCTGCTTTGCAGTAGGAAGGAGGGATCCAATCCTTACTAATATTTGCCGCTTCCTTGCTGCACTTGGCTGGGGTGAATTTGATCATTTCTTGTCCATGTTCTATGGTGCCAATCAGATTTTAGGGGCTTTTGCAGACACGAATGAAGAGCCCTAGGCCCTGCCACAGCCATGTAAATCAGGAGCACCTGCACTGGAGCTATGAGCCAGTGTGAGATGAAACTTGGGCCCAGGGTCCCCTGGCTTCGCTGTGAATTTTTGCTCACAAGACACAAGGTCTGAGTCTTTGGTCCTCGCTGGAAACTAGGCGCACGGAGGGGGCGGGATTGTGTCAAAATGTTTCAGAGGCATGGAAAAAAATATCAGTCTTGGTCCATAGCTGGTGTAAATTGCCTGAACTCTGTCGAAGTCAATGGAGCTACGTTAATTTGCACCAGCTGAGAATCTGGGGCATCCACTCTAGAAATGAGCTCGGGTTCAGGGAGAGAGTTCGAATTCTCCCACAAACCAGTCTGATTTTCCCACCTAAGACCCTGATCTCAAACAGAGCCTACCCTCATAGCCCCATTGAAATAAATGCTGGTCCCACATAGTTCTCTTTGAAGCACTGAGGCTTAGGAGAGCAGTCCAGGATTCACCCCGCTCCAGTCTTGCCAACGAGGAGGCCATGTTTTGTGAGGTGGACCCCCCACCCCCAGTCTGCTAGGAACGGGCAGGGAGACTATCACTTCATTTCCCACAAAGACCATCAAACCATAAACATTTCCAACCCCTAATGACTTGAGCCAGACCCAAACCAGAGACCTATGGGTTAAAGGCCCTGTGCAGCTTCCTAGCAATCCCTGGGGTGAGCTCGTCCCCTCTAATAAGATGGAGTCTTCTGCAGAAGTCATATCTTCTTTGGAAATGCTGCTTGACGTGTGTGTCATAGGTTCTAGACAGCTAGCTGCTAATGGAGATTCTGCTTTATCTCAAATGGCAGGGCCTGTGCTTTCCGAGCTGGAGGATCTAAGTCCCACTGAGGTTCCAAGCAGCTGCCATGTGGCAGAACAGCTGTGACAGAACCTAAATGTCCCTGGATTTGCTACGCTGTTAGGGTGACCAGATGTCCAGATTTTATAGGGACAGTCCCAATTTTGGGGGCTTTTTCTTATATAGGCACCTATTACCCCCTCCCCCCACCCCATCCCGATTTTTCACACTTGCCCTCTGGTCACCCTATATGCTGTTATTTTATGAACTCGAAACCAAGTAATTCAAACCAGAGCAGAAAGTGTGCATTAGCAAGACGTTCTGCACCTGGCTAAATGATAACACTAGGGCCTGATCCATCAGCCATTCCTCGGCTGAGTAATCCCAGTGCCGTCGATGGGAGGAGCCAGCTGGCTTCTCCAAGCCAATCGGAATGCCTGCTGTTCCATCAGGCTGGAAGGAGGCGTGGCCATTCTTTGGCATCATCAGACAAGAGGAAGCGATGGGATCTGCGTACCTTATCCGGTTTAGCAGAAATCATCGAACTCTGTCAGAGGATCAGTGCCTCTGGGCGCTCTTAGGCTTTTTTTTTTTTTTCCTCTTGTCATTTATCTAGCAGCAGGAGACCATTATCCTGTGACAACATTCTCTCCCTGAGGACCTTATCTCTTAAATAAACACCTCCCTGCAAATGATAGGCCGGTATCTGTCTGTGACACTTATCCAGCCCCTATTTCTACAGTATCTGAGGAGCTCACAATATCCTTATGAGACGGGCAGGGCTTTTATCCCTATTTTACAGATGGGAAACTGAGGCATGAAGTCACGTAGGAGTTGCGGTTTGCCGAGCGGCAAGCTGAGCCTTGGCCTCCTGAATCCCAGGCTAACTCCATGCCCTTCCTCTCCCACTGCACCCTTCTTCTCTTCTTCCATAACTTCCTCTGGTGTTTGCGTGCCCCCATGTTTCATGGGGGCGGCTCCCTCACAAAGGAATTTCACTGCAGCCTTTCACAGCTGCTCCAGATTCTACTCCCAACCCCCCGGAGGCTGCAGCAATGTCCCTGAGAATTTGCCCCACCTGCTAGAAGGCTGTTGTGGCTTCCTAGCTGCTCCCAGCCTGGCTCACACGGATTCGCATATAAACTAGTCTGTGCATGGGGAAGGCAGTGTAGTGGTCAAAGCACTGAACTCGGGTTCAGAGGGCCTCAATTCAGTTCCTGACTCTACCACTGCTTTGCTGCTGGGTGACCTTGGTCAAGTCCCGTCCTGCTCAGTGCCTCAGTTTTCCCATCTGTAAAATGAGATAATGACACTGACTTGCTTTGTAAAGCGCTTTGAGATCTGTGGATGGAAAATACTATAGAAGATCAAGGGATTATTATTATTTGTCTGGGTTCTTTAAGTAGCTCTGTAAATTGAGCACCACTTTTATCATTTCACGGCGCCCTTCTACTCAGGGAGACAGAACCATCCTGTTGCTATCAGTGTTCTTTCCCTGCTCTGCTCTGGCAGCCTTTTTGCTGTCTGCTGTAGCTGCCTTTCCTGCTTTTTGCGTCTCTAATCTGATCTAGATAATAACCCCACACGATGAAATCAGCGCAGGAGAGCTGCCTGCCTTCTCTGCCGGTTCACATCCACCGGATCCACTCTCAGATAGGCCACAATCTCTCGGAAGCTTTGCTGGTGTCAGGAAGGGGTGAAATCCTATTGTGGTCTCCTCGCCCTTCCACACTGATATGGGCCAGGCTCCAATGCTGACTCACTCCTTGGGAATGTTTTTAACTCTCTGCACAGCATACACTGAGCTCAGTGCTGGCTCAGAGACTGGAATCCTGTTTATTCACAGACCAGGTGCCAGAAGGGCAGCTGCAGCAGCATCCTCTGCCACCCTACCAGTGGGCAGCAGGCCTGACCCAGAGCGATCACATCTGGGGGGTCGAGAAGACTGATTTCTTTGGCCCAGTCAGGCCTTTCTCCCAAGAGTGTCACCAAGGGGACCAGTTGCAGTAGTGCTTTTGTGGGACACCACCAGGGTCCAGGCTGAGAGCCATCCAACTCGTTACACCCATGGGCACTATAGCTTTGAGCTTTCACTGTGGAAAAAAAGACGAGTATGGGAAGCATCTTCATTTACAGTCATGCTACCGGACCAGTGGGGCCTTAGTCTCAGCTCCTCCATTCCTGTGTTGGGGGGCAGGGACTGGGTGTGAGTGCATTTAATGTGACCTGCTGGCCCCCCTGATGTAAGTTAGAGCAGCCATGGGGCTGCTGCGACTTACACTCCGTCTCACATGGGCCCCTCTGGGGCCTGGCAAGGAGAATGATCATTGTGTAGCACACTCCAGCCCTGCCCCCAATCCACCCCCACAGTGGGGGCTCAGTGCATGACCAATGTAGACCCATAACTAGCTAGGGAGGTCCCCCGCACAGTGGGTATTTCCAGGGGGATGTTTCCATCCCCTTTATGCTGCTGGAGTGGAGTAAAGGGGCTGCCGTTTGCAGACTTGTGGCAGCTAATGTAATCTAGGGGCCAGCTTCTCAGCAGGTGGATTCGGCTGGAGCGATGCCGGTTTACACCCGCTGGAGATACCACCCTCCTCCGAGCGTTCGGCGTGGTATTTATCATGCGGGCGCTTTCTGCACAGAAGTCTCCTCCTGGCTCTCCCCTGATCTTTGTGTGTGGCTCTGGATTCTGGAGTTAAATGAATGCGCAGCCCTGGGGATCTACATGCAGAGAGGAGAGATTAAAAGCCCAATCAGTGTCTTCTTAACTACTCTTTTAATAACTCCTGTGATCGCAGTGACCCACTGATTAGATATTTCCTTCCCCCTCCCTACGGCCTCCTCTCCTCCCCCACCCGCCAAGGCCCTGTGCGAGCTGTTGATACATTATTATTGATCTCTTTTATTTAAAGCTCATCCTTGTCATTCACTTGCGAGTAATAACCAGGGCTCTTTGTTCAATAGCACAATAGACTGTCCCTGGACGGCTCCAGGTGGGAGGTTGGGAGTTGCTTTGAAAGGTTAACGTCTCTGTTAGAGAGAGGAAGGTCTCAGAAGCCATCTGCTGTCACTTGCGGGAGCTTTTAAACAGTTACTTGGATTCCTTCACTATTAACTGATCCTGAAATGAAATGCGCCTAATCCTTCCCCCGCTCCCCTCCGTTTCTCTGCTGTTTAAATATTTGGACGTCTAAATGGAGTCAGCTCAGAGCTCTGCCTCCCTGGGCCAGGGGAGAGATGGAGGTTCCTAGATTCTTCTGCTACTGACTCCTGTCTCCCACAGCCCTTAGCTCCAAGGTGAGGACAGAGGGACTTTGCCCCTCCTGGAAAAGCTCAACACCAGCAGTAGGAATATACTCCCGACCACCTGACCAGGTTGGTGACGGTGGTTGTGAAATGTTCAGGGAGATTAGAGAGGTTCCAAAGGCAATAATAAAGGGGGATTTCAATTATCCTCATATTGACTGGGTATATGTCGCTCCAGGATGGGATTCAGAGATAAAATTTATAGACCCCTTAAATGGCTGATTCTCAGAATAGCTTGTCCTGGAAGCCACAAGGGAAGAGACACTTCTTGATTTAGTCCGAAGTGGAGCACGGGATCTGGTCCAAGGAGTGAATATAGCTGGACTGCTCGGGAATAGTGACCATAACGTAATGAAATGAACAGCCTTGTATGGGGGAAAAATGCCAAAGAAACCCATCATAGAAGCATTTAACTTCAAAAAGGGGAATGCCACAAAAAGGAAGAAGTTAGTTAAATGGAAATGAAAAAAGAACAGTCACAAGGCTGAAATGCCTGCAAACTGCATGGAGATTGTATAAAAACACCTTAATAAAGGCTCAAACTAAAGGTATACCCCAGACAAAAAGAACAGTAAGAGGACCAAAAAAGGTTAAACAGCAGACTAAAAAAGGTGGTTAGAGTCAAAACATTAAAAAATGGAAGTCACACATCCTACTGACACAAATAGAAAGGCGCACAAATGCTGGCAATTCAAGACTACAGGTATAATTAGGCAGCCCAGGAAAGAATTTGAAGAGCAGCTAGCTAAGGACACAAAGAGTAACAGCAATTATTTTTAAAGTACATCAGAAGCAGGATACTGCCAAACAGCCAGTGAAGCCACTGGACCATTGAGGTGCTAAAGGAGCGCTCAAGGAAGACAAGGCCATTGCAGAGAAGCTAAATGAATTCTTTGTATTAGTCTTCACTGCAGAGGGAAGATGGAGGATCTGGGGCTCCCCACAGCAGCCTGGGCTCCTTGGGTGGCTCTTACCATGGCCCAGCTCTGGCTTCTGGCCTGGGCAGGGACCAGGGCCTCGGGGGGGAAGAGGAGAAGCGAGGGGTGGGGGCTCAGGGGATGAAGAGGGGCAGGGGCGGGGTCTCGGGAGAAGAGGAGGGTGAGGCCACAGAGTGGGCAGGGCTCCTGCAGGTGTCCCGCTTTTGCCTTTTGAAAAGGTGGTCACCCTTGCCTTTAGGCATCATCACAATGCAAAAGATAATGGTTACCTGGATGGCTCCTTATCATAGTGTCTTTACAGGGGATGTCCTGGAATAGGAACGACCTGCTCCCACGTAACAGACCTCTCATCTTACTGACCAGTTGGCGGTTTAGCTATTGCAGATGTTGGGCCCAATTCACCATCGCCCTGTCATTGACAACTGGGCAAAGTGGGTGTAAAATGCTCCCATTCTGAAGTGCACTCACTTTGCACCAGTGTAAAACAGTGCTCCGGGTTCCAGGGCAAGGAATCAAGGGGTGTTGTGATTTCCTTTCATGAGCTGGAGCTGGAAATCTATCGCTTCCTCTTTTCCGTGTGCAGTAAAGGCTCTTCCCTTCATCCCTACGACCCTGTGCAGAACATGGGATCCAGCCCTCAGCTCAGCAGGAAAACTTCACTGTGAAAAGGACAGGCAGGAAGCGGTCAGAGTTCTGGACTTGTGCCGTGCACGCCTGGGTTCTGCGTCCAACCCTTCCACGGATCCCCTGGTGATCCTGAGCAAGTCGCTTCACCTCCTCAGGGTGTGCTGGAACTGGATGCATTAATATTTGTGCAGCACTTCAGGCTCCTCAGGGGCAAGGTGCAAGGGACGGGCCAATCATTTAGTTCATTTTATCCCACCCTTTGCCACTAACAGTGTGTGACCTTGGGCAACTCACTTCACCTTCCCCGTGACTCAGTTTACCCAACTATCTTTGCTCTGGGAAAGTGGGGCCTAGTGGTTAGAATGCTGCCGGGGGTGGCGAGGGGGGAAGGGGAAGAGTCAGGACTCCTGTGTTCTGGATCTGGGAGAGATCTGTTGAGTGGTGAGACCAGGGGGACGAGGAGTCAGGACTCCTGGGTTCTAAGCCCATGGCTGTAGGTTGACTTCTTGTGGGACTCAGTTTTTCCTTGTCTGTAAAATGGGGGACTATGATACCCTTCTCAGCTGAGTGCTGGGAGAGTCTACATTTGTCTATTCACACTGTAAGGGCCCATCTCTGGTACAGCCTCTAGGACAATGGGGATCTGATCTCAGCTGGGGCTACTAGATGCTACCGTAATCTATGTAATAGATCTAATAAAAGCACTGTGCGATCCATAGCCAGAATGGGTGGTCTAAATCCAACATATGTGAGCTGCCTTGTATTCCAAGAACCCCAATGGGTGTGTGAGACGCTTTCATTTCTCCACCAGCAGTGGCTCCCCTCTGCCCTCTTGGGGCTATTATAGTTACATTTGGAAGGAGCTTTTTTTTTTTTAACCCTTTGATCCCCAGAGAGGAATTCCCAGGAGATCAGGAGGGCTTCCCTTCTGCCAGTCCGCACCTTCTGAGGAGCACCGGGTTATCTGTAGTGAGTTTCTCTGGTGCTCAAGATTCCCACAGTGATGAAGAAACATTTGGCCTCATTACTGCAAAAAGAGCCAGAGAGGTTAAGTTAGAGGCAGGTCATGGCATGGCTTATTTGAAAACAACTGAATTGCGCCCTAACTTGACAATGAGAAACAATCCCCTCATCCCCTCCCCTCAAAACTTTTGGTCCCTGGGCTCCCAGATGCAGCTGGTTGAAATGCTAAGAAGTTTGCTTCCAAATGGTCGTGTATATTTTTGTGATATTCTTGGATGAGTTGAATTCTAATTCAGTCATCTTCGGGGGACGGCAGACAGCTGCGTTAATGAGTTTACAGTAGGGTTTAAAATACCCAGCATCTGTTCTTTGTGTGATCTAGGACTCTCCTACCACAGCACTGGTTTCAAAACAAAACCGTGCCCGGGAACCGGCTGCATTGGTGCCACTCTCTGGTGTTTGCACTGCTCTGATCTCATGCTCCTCTGCGGCTGCGGAGGGTTTACTAGACAGAGGGGAGTCCCCATCTGTGAAATCTTCCCTGTTCCTGGATGGGATCCACTGCAAATGAGGCTCTTTGCAGGTTGGATGCTGCCTGGGGTTTCCCCCTGCAACCCTGACCTCCTGGAAATGTCCTCGTTAGTATAACCAGAGTAACAATCTTTCAGGGACTCCCAGGGAAGGTATTTCCAGCTTGACCTCTATGTCTTTGACTCGTCTGCATGTGACAGATGGGATTAGTGGAAGAAAAGCTAAAGCTGTATTGGTGCTTTGCACTCCCAAAGGTGCCTTCCAAAAAGCCACGGAAAGAAGGCCCTCTTGTGCATGTGCTTTTAATTAGTGGGGGCACTGGGAGGAGTGCAAATGAACATGGCAGGAGACAGAATCCCAAGGCGTGTCCTGCTCTGCTGGGTCCAGCCAAGGAGTTAGGGAGACCCCGAGTGGTGAGTCTGGGCACCACAGGCTGTCTTGGTCAGTCTGGGAACCTGTGTCCGGCAGCCTCATTAATAAACCCCCTTTCTATACGCTGCAGCCTTGCATCTTCTCTACAAAGTGTGATCAATGGGTCCTAATGGAAGATGGAAACCCTTACATCACTCAACCAGTCCTCATTACAGTTCTCTAAATATACCACGCTTACGTGTGAAGAGCCTGCGACATCTACAGAATTAACTCCGCTTCAAGCCACCAAAAATACACCGCCTGGGAAGGAAGTGGCACTCTTCCAAATATGATTGCACTGATGTTATTTAAAGCGTTCTTTAAACTGGGATGGGACTGAGCCGCTGGGTTTGGGAACCAGAGCCGGATCTCAGTCCAAATGGCTCCAGGGTTTGGTGGGAGTGTTCAGACATAGGGCAGGATTTCCCAGTGAGCCGGGCGTTGGCCTGATTCCGCTGTGACAGATGTCAATGGGAATCCTACCCGTTGGCTTCCCTGGGAGCAAAGGGAGTGCTCTGGAAAGTCCTACGCTTGGGTTGCCCGCGATAATGCTCAGATCCAGATGTAAATGTTCTTTGTGCAGGGGAAGGGGATTCTGGGTCACAGTTGGACTCGCTGCCGGTGCATGCCACGCATATTTTGAAATAACAGATCAGGCCAATCTTTCCTTTGCGCTGTGTCGATTTGGATAAATCCATGGAATATGTCTGTCTTTTCCAGATGGGAAATGTTCAGAGCTGGCTTCCTCCAGTAGCGCCCTCACGCTCAGAGATTAATTTGTTAAAAGAACAAAATCACAAGCAGACAAACCCCTAAGCTTAGCGGAGAAAGACGAGAGAGAGAGAGAGAGATCATTGTCATCTGCTAAGTAACGGGACGTGCTCAGATACACTAGTGATGGAGACATATAAGTACATGGATGGATGGACAGAGTGCAAAAGTGACCATGTGGCCTAAGAGATAAGGCATCTTCCATTTTCATCAGAGCGCTGAGGGGCCATGTCCCTCCATGGTCAGAGTTGACTAAGCCTTGCATTAGCTGAAAGCTCAACTTCCTCCTAACCAGAAAACTGTAGGTGAGAGTGGTATGGCTTAGTGGATAGAGTGTGGGGACCTGGGTTCTCTTTCAGGTTCTGCCACAGCTTTGCTGGGTGACCTTAGGCAAGTCATTTCATCCCCCCGTGCCTCAGTTTCCCCAACTTTAAAATGGGGATAATGAGACTGACCTCCTTTGCAAGGCCCTTTGAGATCTCTGGGTGAAAAGCACTAGATAAGAGGTAGGTACCATTATCTTCTGGGAAATGAGATGTCTGGGGAAGCCCCTTGAAGGCCCATCCTGTTCTCCATGCCCATTTAAAGGGGCCTATTGATTCACACAAGTGAGGAGAGCAGGATGAATAGAGCCATTCAAAGCCAGGTCAGGGCAAAGCCCTCTTTTGAACCATTAGTGCAGCGGGAGCTGCTGGGGTGTGGTGTAATGCAGCACCCCACTATCAGAGCACTGGCCAGTGTCTAAAAGAGGATAATAATGGATCAGCAGAGGATGCTGTCGGCAGCAGAATTATTACTGGGAAAGCAGAACCCCCAGGGGTAAGAACACTCTGTCTCTTTTTCATCTACCTCTCGGGGCCTCTGTTTCCCCTCCCACCACGTGTCTGTCGTGTCTAATTAGCTAACGCAAGGCAACACTTTCCTGTCACTTCTCATCAGGAGATCTCAAAGCACTTGCCAATGGAGGCCAGTATCATCACTCACAATGAGAAACTGAGGCATGGGTAGGTGAAATGATGTGCCCCAGCTCGACCAGTAGCAGAACCAAGGTCGCCTGAGGCCCAGTCCGATGCTCTAGCCACTGGGAAATACTGCCTTCTCTTGTGATTAGCTTCTCAAGGCAGAGACTGTCTTTAGGTGTGTGTACAGCACCTACCAGCAGGGCCGGTGCAAGGAAGTTTCATGCCCTAGGCGAAACTTCCTTGCACCAGCACTGTGCCCCTCCTCCCCCTCGCCCAGCTAATGCCGCCCCCCCCACCCCTGCAGCAGCCAGCTCCCCATCCCCCCCGAGGCAGATACCCATCCCCCCGCGGCGGCTAACCTCCCCCCCGCCCGCGGCAGCCAGCCCGCAGCAGCCAGCTCCCCATCCCACTGTGGGCCACGGTGGCTCCTCAGTCCCCCACCCGCGGGCCTCGGCAGCCTCCCGGCCCCCCGCCCGCGGCAGCTCCCCATCCCCCTGCGGCAGCAGCTCACCTCCGCTGGCACCAGCAGCTGCCGCATCGCCGCCCCCCAAATGCCGGTGCCCTAGGCGACTGCCTAGGGTCGCCTAATGGACGCACCGGACCTGCCTCCCAGGGTGGGGCCCCGCTCTTGGTTGGGGGCGGTAGTGATGATTAATGAAATAATGTGCTTTCTTGGTGTTGTCCTGATCGTTTTCTCTGCGGTGAGCGTGAACCAGCGATAGAGTTAATGGACCAGATTCAGCGACTGGATGTTAGGAAACACGATTTCACGAGGAGGGTGGTGAAGCACTGGAATGGGTTCCCTAGGGAGGTGGTGGAATCTCCGTCCTTAGAGGTTTTTAAGGCCCGGCTTGACAAAGCCAGGGCTGGGATGATTTAGTTGGTGTTGGTCCTGCTTTGAGCAGGGGGTTGGACTAGATACCTCCTGAGGTCTCTCCCAACCCTGATCTTCTATGATTCTCTGACTGGCAGAGATGGGTGAGTACGGGCACCAAAAGAGCCAGGGCATTGCTTGTTGTCAACCAAGTTGAGCCTGGAACCCACTGGTCCTGCCTGCCAGACCTCTGAGCAAACGCCTAGACCCCGCTCCCTCCTGCGGTTTTATGGGGCCGCTTTTTTGAGAATGCACCTTACCGCACACCGCGAAAGGAATGAACCCCCGGCGAGGGGAATGCCATTAACCTTGCTGGAGTCTGGCCAAGACAGGGGGTTAACATTCCTTGCTCTTGCAAAAAGCCGCGTGAGCGCTTGGACTGTACATCTCACCACGCAGGAGGCTCCGACTGGCATATCCTCCTGGGTGTCACTCCGACCCCTCCCCCGCCCCCGGCTCTATTGGGGGGAGGGATAGCTCAGTGGTTTGAGCATTGGCCTGCTAAACCCAGGGTTGTGAGTTCAATCCTTGAGGGGGCCATTTAGGGATCTGGGGCAAAAATTGGGGATTGGTCCTGCCTTGAGCAGGGGGTTGGACTAGATGACCTCCTAAGGTCCCTTCCAACCCTGATATTCTATGATAGGAAAGCACAGGCTCCAATCACTGCTTAGCCCCTTCCGGCTCCCGTGCCTGATTCCCATTTCAGTCTCTGCTGCCGCTGCCTTTCTTTCCCGGCCCGTAACCGGGGGCTAGGGACGTGCTGCTGGCAGCGGGGCCGCTGCGCATTTGGCGAAAGCCTCGGCAGAAGTAATCAAGCAGGAGGCGATGATGGCACTTCAAGGCCTGAGCGGATGGATTTTATTTATTGCGGCCGCTCGCTGAGAAAATGGGCTCAGGAAGAGATTCCCTGGGCCGCGGCTGCGGGAGGAGGCGGGCCGCTTCTGTTTCTGTTAAATAGAGCATCGCCTGACAGAGCTGTGATTTAGCCGCGGCTATTTAAAGGGACCCAGAGGCAGCTGACGCTGAGCATCTGCAGGCGAGGTCGCCAGCGTCAGTGTTCAGCGGCGTTAAAAAAATATAAACACACACACCCAATGGGAACATGTGAGAGCCAAGCTGGGGAGGAGGGATTCGTGCTTTCGAGGGGCTTCAGCAGTGCCTGGGTAGTGAGCTAGCTTCCCCATCCCACCCTTGGAAAAACCAGCCCTTGCTTCTGGGCTCCCTCTGCCGGGGCTCTTCGCTGGGCTCTGCAATGCATCACCTGCTCTTGTTTTACCCCATTTATTTTCCGTGCTGCCCATCTGCCGTTCCCGACGTGCGCGATGGCCCCCCCCTCCCCGGGCCGTGTGCTGTTATCTGAGTCCGTTCGTTTGCTTCGCAAGGAAGATGAAAGCCCAGATGTCTTGGAATAATAAACAAGGCTATAAATGTACATGGTGCTCCCGGTATTTACCAAGCTGCAAGCTGGCCCTGGGCTGGAAACCACCCTGTGGTCTGGTCTGTGTTCCCCTCCCTCCCCCGCCCATGGTTACCCTCCATGTTGGAGTTGAGCTGATGAGACAGATCACCATTGCTCTACCTCAATTCCTGATCAGTCTCCACTCTCTGCTCCCTGCAGGGCCCCATGGGCGCTAGTGATTGTCCCAAATAGCAGAGCGCCGCATCTCCCTCCTCCCTGCCAAGCCCTGGGCCAAACATTCATTAATGCAGGCAGTGTTGTAGTAGCCCTGTTGGTCCCAGGATATTAGCGAGACGGGGGCGGTGAGGTAAGATGATGCCAGTTGTGGATCATATTAGCGCTCCCCGTCTTGGTGAGAGAAGAGAACCCAGGTGTCCTGACTCCCAGTCCAGTGGTTTCATTTTCTTGTCCTTTGTCTAATAAAGTTCTTTGTCTGGTGTCGGTGCTGAAGCAACTCTGATCCTCTCGGTAGCGCAGAGAACATATGAGATTGTTCTCCTGCTTTATTATAGACCAATATTTCTTCGAAAGCAATTTTGAGATATTATTGCTTTTTGTATGTATCGGCTTTTTTTCCATGGGCCTCGTCACTGCCGGGCGTGAGTGCCTCGTATGCATGAATGGAGCGATCTTCGCGACACCCCCTGCAAGGTAGGGCTCTATTGTCCCCCTGGGGAATTGAGGCATCCCGTGTGAAATTCACCTCTGTGCAGAGGGCCAGCTCTGTATAGGGCTTAAGTGGGGTATGGATCTGGTGGGATCCGGTTCACCCAGGGAGACTGGCACCGATTCGAACTCCTACGTGCTGCTCCAGCAGCATATAGGCCGTGCAGTGATGCAGGAGACACAACTGGCCAAGGTAGAGCTCCCCCAGTGCAGGGATGCTGTAAATGGCCCTATGCGGCCCCCGCGAAAACCTCTGGCAGGGGAGGGCAAGAGGGGGTGGGCTGAGGACCGTGCAGAGTGTGAGGAGCGTTCTGGGCTGGGCCTTTGGCAAGCCGGGATGGGGCTGCCATCAGTCAGAACAACTTCCACCAGGGGCTTTTTCAGGTGCCAAATCAGCCCAGGATTCAAGTGGCACAAAGACGACTCTAAGCTGTTTGCCCAAGGTCACAAAGGGAGCCAATAATGCAACCAGGAATGGACATCTGGCCTCTTTGACGCCTAATTAAGGGCCGCCTTAATCCCAAACCGTCCTTCCAAGGGTCCAGGATCAAGCTCCAGAGTGCAGCCGCACCCCTGTCCTCAGTCCCAGGGGAGCGTGGGGCCATGGTGTGTCAGCTCTGGAAAATCCAGCGAGCTGTCAGATCCTGGAGTCATTTTTTTTTACGTTCTGCTCTCCACCAACAAGACACAAGATTAATTACAGCTATAAAAACGTTAGGTGCTTTCTAAATATTTTATGGGCATAAGCACACACACTATGCGGTTTTACTTTTCCCATTTCCATAAAGGACATTTTGTTTGCAATAACTGAGAAATTGACGGGTGGTTTTTAATTCTCCCATCCACTCTGAGGGGTTTTGGGGGGAGCGGGATGCGAGTGTATGGATAAAAACATTATTAGTGGCACTTCCGCGGGGGAGCGGGGGAGAGGAAACGCAGCGGGAGAATTCAGTCCGAAAAAACAAAATGGTCTTAAATTGCTGTTAGAATTCAAGACACCTCATCTGCACTACAGCTTGACGTGTGTTAGCAACAACATGGTAGGAAGCAGTTGGCAGGCAGGGCAGGCTTGGTGGCTGTTGTTTCGATAACAGTGGTTGCTAATGCGGCTGTAGCAGGGGCAGGTTCCTGCTACGGGTTCCTTCTCCCTACACAGCCCTGCTCCTGTCCCCACTCAGCGCAATGGGTGTGAGAAGGATGCTCTGTGCTTTGGCTACACTCAGCCAGCAGAAATGTCCCTCGAGCACCGTTCCTGCTGGGGTAACTGAGCGCAGCCCTCGGGGGAGGGGGGTCTGAGGATCTGGCCCAGGGACCCTACTCATTAAAGGGCCAGGTTTTGCTCTGTTACCCCTCTCGACTTGCGTTGGCTTTCCATCAACGTAACCGACACCAGGCCCTGGCCCATACAGTCTATTCATATAGCGAAGGGTTCCCCTTAGAGTTCTGCAGATTGCTTGGGAGTCAGCGTACGTTTTGTTCCCCATTCCTGAGCTACCTTAGCGCCAGGCAGGGCAGGAGAGCTCCAGCTTTGGACCTCCAGAGGCTGCAGCGGAATACACTCTTTCCCTGATCCTCACTGAGTGTCTTTAGCTACCACAGCAGCTCCTCCAATTTACCAGTGTCACTGCAGCGGTGCAAGGCAGGAAACCATTAGCGATCAGGTTTCACCATGTCTCATTCCCAGTTTAAATATTGAAGAGGCTGAGAAACACCTCTTCATCGTAGCAGTTGACCTGAACCGGTATCTCTCGCCTTGTGCATCTGTTATTTTTTGTGAGCTGTCACGGTGTCTGATTGCGGCGTGAGGAGCTGCGGCGCTCCTGAGCCCTGACACGCAGCAGGACTCAGAGTTGTGCTGAATATTTCATGCAGACAGAAACACCAGCCTGTTTTCAATTCAGATTTTTTTTTCCCCTGCTCCTCGAGCTGCATAAATGATGCATATTGTTTAAGCTTCCTGAGTTGGGGCTGATGCAAGCCTTTGCAGCCAGTTGGTCGGTTGCCACTAGGAATGGCAGCCCTGTAGGAACTGGACCCAGTGGACTCTGTTTCCTGCCTGAGAGAGAGAGAGCTCCTGACCCATGCTCCCTGCGCGGTAAAACCTCCCTAACTTATGAGCCGTGTGTGTTCTGTTCTCAGGCCGTGGAATTCCCTTCTGATTCTCCAGGTACCACGGCAGGCTGAAGAAGCATCACTGGTTTACAGGGCTGATTTTGCCCAAAGCAGCTTCCTAGTGAGAGAAGCTCCCAGTAGTTCAACCAAGGGGAAGTTTGTCTCACCAACTAGAACCACCACCAACTAATCAGAACTGTCCTGGCTGAAGCTGTGGCCACCGTCATGTACAGATGACATCCCCTGGGAGTCCAACCTGGTACTGACAGCACTGCCATGCCTCAGGCATGGACCAGGACCCGACGGTGCTAGGGGCTGTACAAATGTAGAACAGAAAGACAGTCCCGGCCCCAAAGAATTTACAATCTGAGTAAAAGACAACTGGTGGATACAGTCAGATGGGAGCACAAAGAAACAATGAGTGAGGCTATGATTTTTGCATGGACATCACGATGGTCACGGTAATCGTGAATTGGAATAAAGTCCATGACAAGTCCTCCTCCTACCCACCCACCTACAGTGGAAGCGTCTGTCCCGGGGTCTGGGCCTGACTGCTGGCTCCCCCTGACTTTGTTTATTTCCCGCACCTCGGCTGTGAAATTTACTAAAAACGTCCATGCCAAAACCATAGCCACAACAATGAGGCAATCGTAGTCAGCATGGTGAGCAGTGGCCTTAGCACACT
The DNA here is from genome assembly GCA_033296515.1 of Macrochelys suwanniensis. Classification (NCBI taxonomy): domain Eukaryota; kingdom Metazoa; phylum Chordata; order Testudines; family Chelydridae; genus Macrochelys; species Macrochelys suwanniensis. The sequence continues at coordinate 8,856,810 of CM065799.1, forward strand.
AACCATTGGCCTGCCTAACCGTTGTCACCTGACTGCTGGGAGTCGGCGTTTGACCGTTGTTCTGGTTGAACGGTGCCTGTAGGGGGGCTTGCTTAACACCATGTCCTCTGAGGGTAATTATTTGGTTGGTTCAGCCTTTTAATGCTTTATCATGAGATCTAAATACTGCAACTTTCATGGGCATTAATCCTTATTTGGCAGCTTCAAGTGAAATACCAGGTGATTTCAGTGAGCCCACTAATCGGAGATTAGGGCCAGATTTCTAAAGGTATTTAGGTACTTAAAGATGAAGACAGGTGCTCTTGAAAATCCCACTAGGCTACTATTTGTAAGTAGGTACCTAAATACCACTTAGTCTAATAACCTGTGGCCAATGCCATATACTTCAGAGGAGGGTGTATGCCCCCTTTAATGCACCTAACCAATAGGGTACCATGAAGTGAGATTCCTTCCTGACCCTGGCTAGTGACCAGTTTATGCCCTGAAATATGAGGATTGCCAACCCTTTTAATTTTACTGGCGCTTTGGTAGCATAAACTGAAATGCTATCCTTATTCCTAGGCTGTAGAGGGCTTTTGATATGCATGGGTTAGTTCCATTGAAGTGAATGGTTGTTGTACACATGCACCCAAAGGGCAGGATTTAGCTCTAAATGCCCAATCCTGTTTTGAATTTTACTGCCCCCACCCCCAAATTCCTGCAGCAATGAGTTTCACTGGTTAATTGCAGTGGGATTCAGAATTGGCAATCACTGCAGAGAGATGAGGATGAGTTGGCCATAAAGACCGCGTTCGCGTGATCAAAAGCCTCTGCTTATCATTTGTGTCTGTATAGCAGGGTCGCTCTGTAGTTACTAAGGGCCGGCCAACCTGTGGTTCTAAAACTCACCTTTCTGAAGGTGTTTAGAGGCTAATTAGAGCCAACTGTAGCATGCAATCAAGCCTGTACTAATTGTAATATATGTCAGCCAGGTGCACTCTGAGCATCTGTTGAGGAACAAGGCAGTTCAGTTCCCTACCAGAGTAAATCGTCTTTTAACTGCTTTGCTGTAAGCCACCAGAGGGTCCCAAAACAGAGCAGGACCTGTTATAGACTTCCAGATCTGACTGCAGCCAAGCCTCAGTCACCAGGGGAAGGAGAGCAACTGGTCCTTCCCTTTTTCACAGGACAAATTGTTGAAAAGACCTCACATTAAGCATGCTACTTTCTCTGAAGTGTGGTAATGACCCTCAACAAGATCTGACTTGGGAGGGGAGGAGGGGAATTAAACCCGAGCATGGCTCTGTGAGCTAATATGGCTAACAGAAGAGAGGGATGCCCCGACACTTCAGTTTCGGTTCTGTCCTTAAACCCAACTTGCAAAAGGAAGCGCTGATTTTGGGGTGCCCAACCCGAGACACGCTGGGGCCTGATTTTCGGCGGTTCCTTTCGATGTCAGTTGGGGTTGTCGGTGCTCAGCTTTCCGACAACCAGCCTGAGCTTAGTGCGCTCAAATCAGTGGTCAGTTCTGAAAACTGGGGGAAGCGACCTGCCTGAGGTCAAGCAGGGATTAGAACCTAGGGGGATGTCTGCACTGCAAAAACCCACCTAGGATGTCGAGTCTCTGGGCCCGCATTAGGGGCAGGCCACTGGATGCAGGTGGGATCGAGTAGTGTGGAGAGTGTTGGTGAATTCATCTACCTAGGCTGCAAGCAGAGTTCACACGGTCGTAGCAAACCGGACATTCTGTGGTGAACAGGTCTTGCTGCCTCCTGCTTGAAGCAGTGTAGATGTTCCTGTCTGGGCTGGAGCCTGGGCTCTGATACCCGTGAAGGGTCTTGGGATGTCTACACTGCGATTTTTAGCCCGTGAGCCTGAATAATTTGCCGCAGGCTCCGAAACTCGGCACCACGGGTTTTTCTTTGCCGTGTAGACGTCCCTGAGGTCTCCTGATGCCGACGTTGACTGACTTGCCCACTAGACAGTACTGCTCTGCCTGTGTGCACCCACACACCTGTTCATTTTGAAGGAACATTTGTGGGGGCCTCTTATGAATGTGTTTTTTAAAAGGCTAGATTTTTCAGATTCCAAGGAATTCACCTCTGCTGGGCAGGGAGCATACAGCATGCCTGCTTCCAGTTTGGGTAGATGCTCTGCCCACTTAAACTCCCCATTGCTTTAACCGGATGAGACATTCTTCACTGCCTGTCCTAATTTGTATCGTAGTGTTGTTGGCAACACTGCAGTAGCTTCCACACCAGAAGTGGCTGCATTTTCCACTGATAGGGAAAGTGGAGTAATGCCTCTGAGTGTATAATTTGCTATTCTGCAAAAGGCTTTGAGGTTTTTATGGGGGTTTTTTTGGTTTTTTTTTTGCAAAAGATGCTATATATAAATCTGTCAATAATAATCAGCCATTCAGGTACAGCACAAAGAGTAATAGCAACTCTGTTTTTCTCTGCAGCCCCATGAGATATCATCACCTGATACTGACAAAGGTTTTCTCTAAATGCAAACCCCTCCAGGCATTTTAGCAGCTGAAAATGAGCGATTAGAGGAATTCCTGGTGTAATTTCTACACTCTTCTTTGTCAGGTTTTTTTCCCCATGAATGGAAGCTGCCCACTTGATTTCTCTTTTACAAATTACCCATGATTGATGGTGGAAAAAAACCTGTCATGAAATTTTAAAAAATGGCTCCCCATAAGAGCAACTCTTTAATTAAAAGATCAAACAAAAACAATAATGAAAACCACGGGGTGTACTTCTAAGGGGGGGCTGAAAGCAAGGGCTCCTGTACTGGTTACTTGGATGGCTTTTACTGTGTTTGTAGCTCTGTGCAGGGATGAATAGTGGATGGACAACCTCACATTTGTCTGTTTCTGAACCCATTCAAATAAAAACATCAGAATGGCCCTACTGGGTCAGACCAAGGGTCCATCTAGCCCAGTGTCCTGTCTTCCAACAGTGGCCAGTGCCAGGTGCCCCAGAAGGAATAAACAGAACAGGTCATCATCAACTGATCCATCCCCTGTCGCCCATTCCCAGCTTCTATGGGCTAGAAGATACTGCTGGCTTCATTGCTCCAAGCTTAAAGCTAACTCAGATATAGCTACCTCTCACCACACACATACACACGCAGAGTCTACTATGGACCCCATTGTGCCAGATAGCGGGACCATGGGTGATGGCGTCACACCAGGTGTTTTGTAGCAAAGGGCCCAGATCTGGCTCAATCCTACGAACCCACGTGTCTCTACAGCGATGGACGGGCGACTGAAGGAAGGCCAGGTCTCGTCAGGATTGTGATGTGTTGCACAACATCAAACTACGTTATACCCAGGGTTTGGCACTGCTAGCGCATGTGGAGTGCAAGGAGCTGCTTCAAGTTTGCCCGTAGGAGGGTCCGGGATTCTGAGCCGTGTAGTGACACGGGTAGTTCACAGGCTTGATAGATCTTGAACTTTGTCTCGGCGCAAAGGCATTTCTGCACCTATAAACCAGACATGGACTTCATGTAGGAGGCAGCAAGACCTCTTCATCGAAGACCATCTGGTTTGCTACGACCCTTTGAACTCTGCTCGCAGCCTAGGTAGATGAACTCCACACTCTCCATGGTACTCGATCCCACCTACACCTGGGGTTCTGCTGACCCAGCTCCAAGCTTCTGGACCTTGGTCCTCTGCCATGAGATAGTAAACCCCATAGGCAGGTGGGTTGCACTGCATACATACAGACATAACCTTTAGCACGTCTCAAACTGTGAGTCGGGACCCCAAAGTGGGTCACGGCCCCGTTTTAATGGGGTCACCAAGGGCTGGCATTAGCCTTGCTAGGGCCCAAAGCCGAAGCCCAAGCCCCACTGCCCGGGTCAGAAGCCCTTAGATTCAGTCCTGGGTGTGTGTGGGGAGCTCAGGTTACAGGCCCCCCTGGGGCTGAAGCCCTTGGGATTCGGCTTTGCCCCCCCAACTCCGCCAAGAGCGGTGGGGCTCTGGTTTTGGCTCTGGCCCTTGCCCCCCTGCCTGAAGTGACAGGGCTCGGACAGGCTCAGGCTTTGGTCCCCTTTCCTGGGGTCGTGTAGCAATTTTTGTTGTCAGAAGGGAGTCGTGGTGCAGTGAAGTTTGACAACCCCTGCATTATAGTGATAGATTCAAGGAGCTCAGTCTGTTCATCTTTAGGGGTGACTTGATCATAGTCTATAAATACGTATGAGGGGAACAAACCTTTGACAATAAAGGGCTCTTCAATTTAGCACTCAAAGCTCTAACAACTTCCCATGGCTGGAAGTTGAAACTAGGCAAATTCAGACTGGAAAACCCCCCACGGATTTTTAACAGTGAGGGTAGTTAACCATTGGAGCAAGTTACCAAGTGTTATAGTGGGTACTCCATCACTCTGCAAATTTTAAAATCACAGTTAGAAGCTTTATTAAAAGAGATGCTCTAGATCAAACAGGAATTAGTCAGGGACATCCTATGTCTTGTGTTGCATACAGTATGTCAGACTCCATGATCACAACGACCATCTCTAGCTTTATGATCTATGGAAAATGGCTTTTTTATTAATGAAACACCGTTTTTGAGTGGGAATTTTGTTTCACCTGGAAGATTCTGACCAACTAGACTCTGACGTCTCTGGTAGTGACCCCTAATCAGAGGCAGGAACCTGGGCTAGATGGACCAGATGGGGTCTGGCAGTGCCGGGGTTCCTGTGATAACGCCAAAAGAACTGGCAGGTCTTTAACACTGGGAAGACGTTTTCAACGTGAAATTCTTCACCTTGAAATGACCTTGATCCTTTACGATGCACAGAAGGCTCGCTTAGAGACGGGGGTGGGGGAAATCAGACACTTTTCTTTTCCCTCTTGCTGAACGTGTTTTGAATCATTTCAGTGCCAAACGACCTCATTCAGTTTTAATCCCCCAAAACGAAATCTTTATGTCCACACGGCTGCCAGCCCTAGAGTACTCCTGGCTCCCATTCGTTCCATGACATTGCCCGAGCTGAAGGCCTGACTTTCACACACTCATAGAAATGAAGGACTGGAAGGGACTCTAGAGACCATCTAGTCCAGCCCCGTCACTAAGGCAGGAACAAGTAAATAGAGACCATCCCTGACAGGGCAGGAGAGACGATTTCAGGGTAAAGAATGAGAATCAGATAAAGAATGAGATAACCTCATGAAGGATGGGTCCATCAATGGCAGTTAGCCAAGATGGTTTGGGATGCAACCCCATGCTCCGCCTGTCCCTAAACCTCCAACTGTTAGAAGCTGGACTGGGGTGACAGGGGATGAATCATTTGAAATGGCTCTGTTCTGTTCAGTCCCTCTGAAGCATCTGGCCACTGTTGGATAATACTGGGCTAGATCCAGTGGCTGATTAGCCACAGGGCCAACGGGGCCAGGGGCCCTGGCCAATGGAGGGGCCTCTGGAAAAATGGGCGCCCCGCATCCCAACTTGCTCCTCCCACCCAGTGCTCCTGCCAGGGAGCATGAGAAGCCCCTGTGCCCTGAGGGAGGGACTGCAGGCGGAAGGGGTTGGAGTGTGGGGAGGGGCCCCCACTTGCTCTGGCTTAGGGCCCCACAAACCCCTAATCCACCTCTGGCTAGATGGACCATTGGTCTGACCCAGTATGGCCGTTCTTATGTTCTTATAAATGATGATGATGATGATGAGGGCTGATCACTCGTTACCGAATATAATCATCTTCCATGGGAGTTCTTATAAATATAGTGGAGGAAAGTGAATAAAGTGGAGAGGAGTGTGGTGTAGTGGGTAGGAATGTGGATTGGGAGTTAGGAAATGGGGGTTATAATCTCAGTTTGGCCACAGACTAACTGGGAGCCCCTGGGTAAATCCCTTCATCTCTCGGCGCCTCTGCTTCAACCTTTGCCTCTTCAGTCTGTAAGCTCTTTGGTGGCAGAGACTGTCTCACCATGTATCTGTGCAGTGCATCCGGCACAACTGTTCTCAGACTGGACCTCTAGGTGTCACAGTAATAAGAACAAAGGAGGCAGTAGAAGATCATGCAAATATAGTGTGTGTGTGTCTTCTCTGTCTGGGGGTGGGAGGGCATAAGCTATTGGCCTGATCCAAAGTCCATTGGACTCAATGGAAAATCTCCACTAGGCTTTGGATCAGGCCCTTGGTGAGAAGAAATTGATAAATAGGGTTGCTGAGGGATCTGGGTGGGATGAAAGAGGACAAGTAGTCACAAATACAGTCTAAAGAAAGAAGAATGCAGAGTTCAAAGCCCCAGCTCAAATGGAGCTGGCATTACAATAGCGAAGCTGTTGGGAGCCCTGGGAAGTATTTCATCTCAAGTTGACACTTTTTGGGAGGGGAAAAAAATCCACCCAGCTTTTTCCTGTGCAAAAAAATAAAAATTGTGGCTCAAAAAGCATGTAGACAGGTTGCAAGTGTCGCCATTTACTTACTCTCGGAAAAGCAGGGATACCTATAATCCATGATCAATTTGGGCTCAAGTGACTTTCCCCGGGTCACAGTGAGAGCCAGTGTTAAGACCGGGAGAAGAATGTAGGAGTCTTTGATCCCAGACTACTGGAGCAAGCACCTCTCCCTACCTCAGCTAAGGTGCAGTGAAGAGGAAGGAATTATTTTGGGGAGAATGTGTGCGCGCAGCATCAATCAGAACCCAGTCCTGGAGCTAAGATCTATTGAGCGCTGCGCCAGTGTTCTCCGGGGTGACATGCTTGCCAAGCCACAGGTTAAAGAGAAGAGGCCAAAAGACCAATCAAGAGGCTGACAGGGGATGAGGAAGGGTAACAGGCTGCTATCTGGGCAGTTGAATGGGCTAATTTCTCTGCACTCCGAGGCCCGGAGAGACAGAGAGAACCGAATGTCCTTTTGTTTTGAAATACAAATCGGCTGGTATCTCACTTCTCCAGCCACGCCGGGGCTCGGAGTGTCTCTTTTTTGACTCAAGAGTAAACGTACCCTGGAAAAATTTTGACAATAACAATGGGCCATGTGCAGGCAGCTCCAGCCAGGCTGGTGTTTTCAAATTTGTGGGCATCCACTTGCCATAGATAAATCAGAGCCTTGGCAAGTGACCTCAGTTTAGTCCCTGTCAGGTATCAGTCACAGGGACTAAATAGTCTCTATAGTTGAGCACAGTTGGCCAATCTCCTCCCCGGGAGGCCCTGAATGAAGGGTTTGTGGCTGGAAATGGCCAGTGGGAAGTCCATCTTTCAGACTTGTTGCCATGACAAAACTATAGGAGGCTGTCGCCTGCGCTACAGGGCTGAGCGTTTGTGTCTTGCATTTGCAGCGTCAACCTCAGTCGGGCTGGTACGTTTCCACAGCCGTTCTGACAAAGTGAGGCTGGCCGCTATAGCCTTGCAAATCAACTTCCTCCCTCGACGTGCCAGCAAAACCTGCCAGGGTTTAGGGTACGGCTGATCCATCAGTCCCCACAGCATCTCCTTATAACTTCCCACCATCACCACTTAGACACCTCTTCCTCCCACCATCGGCTTCACTTCTGTTACTGACACATATGTCACAGCTCAGTGGTTCTCAAATGTTTGCAATGCGAGGACCCCCATTTTGATTTAAAATCGGAAACCCTAATGCACGTCCCTTTGTGATGCTCTTGGAGAAGTATAGGAGGGAATGGGAGGAAAGGAGAGAGAAGCACGGCTTGTCACTCTGCTCCGCGCAGCTTTCAAGCAGTGCACAGTGACGGGACCGGCTTAATAAGATTCCCTTCCAAAAACATATTTGCAAGCACCTTTTCCTCGCTCTTCTGTGCCGGGTCCAGTGATTTCCCTATACCCCCCTAGGGGTGTGTATACCCCCCCTGAATTTCCCCAACACCCCCCCAGTTTTGTGAACTAGTTACATGCCAATTTAGTGACACCCCCCCCCAGTAAATTCGAATCCCCCCCCCCCATTTCAATTCCTGGGGAGGCCACTGGCCGGGTCTGAACCGCAGAGGGCAAAGAACAGAAGGTGCTGCACTGGGGGAGCACACAAACCAAAAAAGCTGGAGGTGCCTTGTGAGGCCGAAGTTTAAATCGCTATCACCGCTGAGTTTTGGGTTTAAAAAGAAGTATTGTGTGGCTTTCCCTATCTCGGGGCTGGCAGCAGTAGGATACTCATGACAATAGCTTGCATTTCTCCCCTGCACAGAGTTTAAACTGTCTTTGAAACCTTGGCGATTCAAGGTTCTATCCAGTCCTGCAAGCTGCGTTATGCACTGAGCCTGTGCAGAGACGCTTGCTGGACTGAGGCCTTCTGCCTCGCCACATCCCTGCATGGTGAATGGTATTAGTACTAATTTGATAGTGCCTAGAAAGCCAGAGTGGGGCCTTGTGCTTGGCACTGTACATGTATAGTGAAAAGATGGTCAGTGTCCCAAAGAGCTTACCAGGATTATCCCTTGGTTTTGGAGTGGAGGAAGACATTAAGTGACTTGACCAAGGGCACACAGTGAATCCGTGGCAGAGCCAGGAACAGAGACCAGGACTCCCGACTCACAGTCCTCTGCTGCAGCCACTAGACAACATTCCTTTCCCATGTTGCAGCTAACTGTCCACGTTTTACAGATGGGGAAAGTGAGGTCCAGCAAGGTCAAGTGACGTGAAATCAATGACCTGAAAATCAAAAAGGAATCTTTTTAAAAGTGGAAACATGGATGAATTACTAAAGAGGCATGCAAAAGAACAGCACTAGCACATAGGGACAAAACCAGAAAGGCTAAGGCACAAAATAAGTTATACCTAGCAAGGGACCTAAAAGGCAATAAGAAGGTGTTCTTAAAATACATTAGGAGCAAAAGAATGGCTAAGAGAAGTATAGGTTCTCTACTTAGTGGGGAAGGAGAACTAAGAACCAATGACATCAAGAAGGTGGAGGTGTTTAATGCCTGTTTTGTTTCAATCTTCACTCAAATGATTGATGGTGACCAGAGACTCAATATATTCAATTAATATTAACAACAAGGGGGAGGGGGTGGAAACGCAAGCCAAAATAGGAAAAGAAGAGGTTAAAGAATATTTAAATACACTGGAGGCATTCAAATTGGCAGGGCCTGATGAAATTCACTCTAGGGTATTTAAGGAACTAGCTGAAGCAATCTCAAAACCATTAGCAATTATCTTTGAGAGTTCCTGGAGGACAGGTGAAATCCCAGAGGACCTGAGAAGGGCAAACATAATACCTGAGTTTAAAAGGGGAATTAAGAGGACCCAGGGAATTATAGACCAGTCAGCCGAAAAGATTCTAGAACAAATCATTAAACAAACCATTTGTAAGCACCTAGAGGACAATAGGGTTGTAAGAAAGAGCCAGCATGGATTTGTCAAGAAAAAATCATGCCACACCAAACATAATTACCTCCATTGACAGGGTTACTGGCCTAGTAGAGGGTGGGGGAAGCAGTAGACATGATATATCTTGATGTTAGCATGGCTTTTGACACAGCCCTACATGACATTCTCATAAAAATACTAGGGAAATGCAGTCTAGATGAAATTACTGCAAAGTGGATGCTCAACTGGTTGAAAGACCCATATTCAAAGAATAGTTATTCATGGTTTGCTTTGAAATTGGCAGGACTTGCTCCCGGCCAGTTCGGGGTGATTTAAGCAGCATGGGAGAGTCATCCTCCTCGATGCAATCTCTGGCCCATCTGTCCAGTAGGGGATGTCTGCAAGCACCAATTGCCACCACCTCCCTCCCCCGTTTCTGGTGGAGGAGCACCCATTCAGTTTACACTAGATACACAGAACTTTTCATTGCGCGGAGGCCTCGAAGGACCTGCTAGGTGAAAACAACACTGGTGGCCCTGGGTGCTTTGGAGGCAGGGCAGCAAACAGAGTGTGTACCCTCCCGTTAGCCCCCGAAGCAGGAATAACCCCTTCCAGGCAACATGCCCAACTCTGTATTGTCAAATAGGCGGAACACACAATCCCTCTATAGTGCTGTTCATCCGGGCGTGTCTTATCAGCTCATGGATTCGGCCTCACTGCACCCCTTGATGCAGGAAGTTATTATTCTCGCCCATTTGTAGATGGGGCAATTTGTAGCAGAGAGCCGTCGAGCAGATGTACCCAAGAACACGGCGGGACAGATTCTCCATTCACCTGCACCTTGTGAGGTCACTGACACCCGTGCAAAGTGCGAGTAAAGCACTTTGAAATCTGAATAGTAACGATTTGCACCAGTGTAACTGACCATGCAAGATAGTGGACAATACAGTCCACTGAGTTCATGTCAGAGCCCCATGACACCCCAGTCCTTGTTCTAACCCCAAAAACAGATACAGCCTTAGCCACGTCCTTCTAAAGAGCTGCTTACGCTTGGAACCCAGCCTGATATTAGCCTTTTCATTGGCATTACAGTAGCTGGTGAAATAAAATCCGTCTCTCCTTTCCTATGGCAAATATTCCAACCCCTCTGCTCATTGCAGCTTTTCAGACTGCCTTAAAAAGAACAAAAAGTCAAACTTTACGTTAGCAGCTAGGCTGCTCCAAAAAACACAGGAGACGGGAAAAATAAACAAACCCAGATTTTTTTAAAAAAATATCTTTGCTTTAAGGCTCATTCTGCATTTGCTGGTGAGGTGAGAACACTTCATAATAAACAACTGTTCTTCTTAATGGCAAACACAGACTTTGAGTGTGCCTGCAAAAAATAAAATAAAAAAACCCCTGTTTTGTATAAATCTAATCACCAGTCTGAAAGTAGACATTAAAATTACAATATAGCTCTTGACTTTTGGTAATTAAAAGCATTTTATGATGACTCGCTTGATTAAAACGAGATCAGCCATTTAAAATGAAAATTCAGAATGAAAATTGCTTTTGTTGCACCGATTATTCTATTTTAAAACTCCTTGCTGTTATCACACTAATAAAAAGCTGTCACTTCTTCTGTCATGTAATTCACAACACAAGCCATTTGCATTTCTTCCTGACTCTTGTTTATTTCAGTAATTACAAATGGATTCTTCTCCTAAAAGCACCCTCCACCTTCCCTCCCACCTAAGCCCTCCCTTCTTCCATCCCTGGGCGGCGAGGATGATAGCTTAGCTGGGTCCAGGTGACCTTGGGCCCTGCAGGCCAAGCTACACCTGATGCCCGGGTGTGCGGAGAAGGGAAATCCAGGACCAAATTTCTCTTAGCAACCAAAATGTTACAGTATTCCACAGCCAGGGCCCCAGCCGTGCAGCATCACTGTTTATTTGGGGCCTGAGCCAATGCCCACTGAAGACAATGGAAAAACTCCCACTGATCTCCAGGGGCATTGAACTGGTCCGCGTGCGCGATTGCTGCAGCATTGGGTTAACTGGGGGTGTTGGTCTCCGCGGCTCCTTCCTGCCACAGACGGCTCCCGCTCGCAGTTTGGAAGGGCTGGGAAAGGTGTGAGCTGGCGTCCGTAAATGTTTTCGATTTGCCCATCTCTGCCATGTGGCCGGTGTCCTAGGATTGGCACAACGGGGGAGGTGGAAGGGCCCCCGCTCTGGGGAATATGCCCAGGCCTAGAGCCAGCTCCGGGCACAGGTGGCATTCTAGGGATGGATTAGAGGAGGGGGGTGGAGCAGGGACAGAAGAGGGTGTGGCCAGGGTAGCGATTCTGCCCCCTTGCAAGGTTCCCCAGGAACTACTGAAGCAGACGCTGCGAGTTGCCCTTTGCAGGATCAGGGGGCCACAACTCCTGATTAGCAGAGGCTCAGTCCCTCTGGCAACATGGGGATGAATCCAGCCCAAAGTATTTAGGGAGGGGGGAAAACCCCCCCACAGGCAAGATTCACACTCTCTTTGGTAAAAACGCAGCAGTGGGTTGGACACCTAGTCCCTGCGAGGCATCAGTTCTCCAAGCCTGTCTCCCTCGCTCATGCACCGGGAGAAGCTGCCTGGTGGAAGCATCTTGTCTCATGGCTGTGTGTGAGGGGGGAGGGTGGTTTTTAAAAAAAATCAGTCTCTCTGTCTGTGCTGAATGGAATGATACTTCTCCGGCATGAGTTGCAATTTTGATTGAATAGATTGAATGGGTAACGATCAAAGTCGGCTTCACTTACAGATCCTGGGCTCAATTGGTATTATATCTATAGGGGGGAAGTTAGCACCGAGGATGGGGAATGATTTCATTTGCGCCACGGTCCTCTGACCCCTCCCCGCCATGACGTGCTAACTTGCAGCCCTCCGAGTGGGAAACTGGCCCCCACTGGGACCCCTCTCCCAAGCCCCGCACATACCCCTTTGTTCAGAACGGCTGCCTGGGATCCGATAGCCACTCATTGGGTCTGAGCCCAGTGCGGGGCTGAGCCAGCCTAGAAATGGGTCATTTCTATTACCCCCACCGCTCAGCACGGAAGCGGTTTTTAAAGGGGGCTGTGGGACCAGTTTAGCTCAATCAAAGGGAGATGAGGCAAATGGAGGAGTTAATTGAAACAGAGAGTTAATTAAATGGCAGTTAAAGTAGGAATGCGGCCCTCGCTGTCGCTAGCAAGGGGGGCCCCTGCGGGGATTGGGACGTGCCCACCTCAGCGCGCTAGGGTGACCAGATGTCCCGGTTTTATAGGGACAGTCCCGATATTCAGGGCTTTTTCTTATATAGGCGCCAATTACCCCCCACTCCTGTCCCGATTTTTCACACTTGCTATCTGGTCACCCTACCGCGCGTAGCTCTGCCACTTCCCCTGTTCCTCTCTGGTTCCAGTTCAATACAGCCCTCCGTGCTCTCTTACAGACACTTACTCCAGCTAATCGCTCGTAGCTCCATCACCTCCACCCAGCAGTGGCTCCTTGTCTCTTCCTCTGCACCCAGTGACTCATCTTCTGTCCCCAGACGCTCCGACAGCCGTCTGTCTGGAAGCTAGCACGGTGGGAAAGGCAGGGCCATCCCTGCCCATAGGGTGGGAACCCGTGTGCTACACGTTCTTGCCACTACCTGCGGTGTCTTAAAAATTGTTTAAATAACCAGCTGTCACTTTAAATTTCAAGGAGTTTCCTGGTGCTGCTTGCAGGGTAGGGGGTTCGGAGAGCAGCATGCAATCTGTGTCCTCCGTGTTCAGTCTGCAAAGAGCCAGCGAGAGCAAGATGGGGGGAATTGTGCCTTTTGGCCTTAGGGAGCAGTCTGCTTTCTCCCTCTCTGTTTTTGGGTCTTGTGCATTCGGCTTCTGGAGCATAAGAAATGAAGTGGTGTTACACCACAACATTCCAGAAAGCCGTGTCCCCCGAATGTTCCTCCATGCCCCCCTAGGGGGTATGCCCTACAGTTTGGGGACCTCTGTGGAGAGCATGTACATAGACTGTACTCTTTGTGTGTTATATATAGAGAGAGTGTACTTTGTGTATGTATTGTACTCTGAGTGTATGTATACAGACTACCCTGTGTTTCTATATAGTATTTATAGAGTATACTGTGTGTATATATTTATATATAGTATGTACATAATTTGCACTCTGTGTATATATGTATGTAGATACGTATATACACTGTACTCTGTGTCTGTGTGTTTGTGTTGCACAGTTTCATGTTTTCCCATTAGAAAGCCATCTCATGCCTACGGCAAGACATAAAAGCATCCGACAAACTGCTCTCTCTCTTTTTTTATCTGCTCTTCTATAGGCAGCCTCTCTCGCTCTCTTTATAACCTGACAGCACAAGTACACAAGTCCGTATTCCAGGGCTGAGGTTTTTCAATTTATCTGCACAAAGCACTTGTGCTTAATCTGGAATGCACTGGGACATTAGCTCCGCTTCATTCAGGCAGCGGCTAGAAGCGAACGAGGCTGAAAAGAGGCAGACGGAATCCTAACAGCTTTCTGCTTTATTTATTTATTTATTTATTTTCTTTCCTTTTGGATAAATTCGAGCCAAGAGCTTTAAAAAAAAAAAGAAAGAAAGAAAGAAAGAAAAAGAAAAAAGCAAGCAAGAAAAAAAGCAAATCTAAGGGGAACGAGGGATATTTTTTTCCCTTTTGGTATATTTCACGCTCTCTCTCTCTCTCTTTCTCTCTTGTTCTAACAACCAAAGGCTGTATCCGCCTCACAGGCACTGCATCTGCTCCTCACCTCCTTCCATCCATGTCTGTTCTAACAGCAGAAACAGCTTGCAAAGCTCTACTCTCTGTGGGAAGACTGAAGCCATCAACGCCCCCACCCCCTCAAAAAATCCCATGAGTTGGCCGTGCACTGGGATCAACGCCCATCTCCACCGGCCGGCTGTGGGGAGTTTGCTGGGATGGGGGCGGTGAGGCTGGGTTTGTCAGCAAAGTAGCCACTGAGCAATATGTATACTGGTGAGGGGCACCAGCCATCCCCGAGTCTGGTGGTGGATCGCGGGAGAAGGGACTTTGGGCATGAATTATTTCTGTGCTGAAGACGTGGGGATACATTTTGCCCTTGCTCACGCGGCTATGAAAATGGAGCAACTTCCCCAGCTGTGATGGTGGTAGTCCGTATTTGCACTGGTCCAGATTTACCATATTTACACCAGGCATCTGGTCCTTGGTCAGGAGCTGTGCAGAGGGAAGGCTGCGGCTTGTGCCCAGGAGGCATGCTAGAAGGGGCAAGATGGGGTTACACTGTAGCTTATTCAGCCATAATTCTTCTTTATGACAGGTTTCAGAGTAGCAGCCATGTTAGTCTGTGTCAGCAAAAAGAACAGGATTACTTGTGGCAGCACATCCTCCACGCTGGGAACTGCAGAACAGAGTGGAGGGGCGTAGTGGGGAGTCATGGCTCTGCTCTCAACCTGCTCCCTTAGCTGGGGGTGTAAAGGGCAATGAAGAAGCAGCTTCCTGTATTCTGGCCTCTCTTTCACAGCCATGCAGGGGCCAGGTAGAATGCAGCCCAAGAGAAGGACTGGAGGGGTGACGTTTGCATCTGGAGCCAAACTACCCCAAAGCTCAAGGAGATTTGACTCCAGTGTTCTGATCAGAATCTATCTTCCCAGCCACAAAGCCCAGACCTGGATCGGGATTAGGAACGGATCTCCCCCGAGATCTGTAGAGGTTTGGCTCTGGTGTCCATTCCAGGCTTATCCCCATCAGGATCTTTGCATTATAGAACCCAAAGCCATAGTCATAGAATCATAGAAACGCAGGGCTGGAAGGACCTCGAGAGGTCACCTAGTCCAGCCCCTTGCACTGAGGCAGGGCCAAGTAACCCTAGACTATCCCTGACGGGTGTTTGTCCAACCTGTTCTTAAAACCTCCAATGACGGGTATTTCACAACCTCCCTTTGAAGCCTGTTCCAGAGCTTAACCACGGAGTTCGAAAGCTTTTCCTAATAGGTAACCTAAATTTCCCTTGCTGCAGATTAAGCCCATTACTTCTGGTTTTACCTTCACTGGACATGGAGACAATTGGCCACAGTCCTCTTTATAACAGCCCTTAACATATCTGAAGACTGTTACCAGGTCCCCCCTCAGTCTTCTTTCCTCAAGATTAAACATACCCAGCTTTTTAACCATTCTGCATAGGTCAGGTTTTCTGCACCTTTGATCATTTTTGTTGCCCTCCTCTGGACTCTCTCCAATTTGTCCACATCTTTCCTAAAGTGGACTCATATTCAATTTGCGATCCACTCTAACCGCCAGATCCTTTTCAGCGGGACTACCCACGTTTAAACCAGATATTCCTCATGTTGTAGTTGTGCATTTATGTTTGTCTTCCTACGTGTAGTACTTTGCACTTGTCTCTACTGAATGTCATCTCATTGGTTTCAGGCCATTTCTCCAATTTGTCAAGGTCGTTTTGAATTCTAATCCTGTCCTCCAAATTGCTTGAAATCCTTCCCAGCTTGGTGTCATATGCAAATGTTATAGGCATCCTCTCCACTCCATTATCCAAGTCATTAATGAAAATATTGAATAGTAACAGGCTGAGAACTGACCTCTGAGGCACTCTACTAGATATATGCCCCCAGTATGACAGTGAACCATTGATAACTACTCTTTGAGTATGGACTTTCAATCAGTTCTGCACCCACCTTATAGTAATTTCATCTAGATCATATTTTCCCTAGTTTGCGTATGAGACTATCATGTGGGACTGTGTCAAAGCCCTACTAAAATCAGGATAGATCACATCTACAGGTCCCCCATCCACTGGGCTAGTAACACTGTCAGAAAGGGAAATGAGGTTGGTTTAGCATGATTCATTCTTGACAAATCCGTGTTGGTTATTCCTGATAATTCTAGTGTCCTCTAGGTGCTTACAAATTGGTTGTTTAATAATTTGTTCCAGTACGTTTCCATATATAAAATTAGCTTGACTGGTCTGTAATTCCCCAGGTCCTGTTGGTTTCTCTTTTTAAAGAAAGATACTCAAAGATAATTGCTCACAGTTCCGAAATTGCTACAGCTAGTTTTTTAAGTACCCTAAGTATCTAAATATCCTTTAAGCCATTCTCATCCTATTTTAACTTGTGTTCCTTCCCCCTTGTTATTTCAGCCTGGGCCGAAATCAAACAGCGCCGGCTCCCAGGAAGGAAAGGTTTAGCAGGGCTGGTGGGAGGAGACAAAGGTTTGATAGCTGACTTTGCTTGCTGAGTTAGTCTGGCCTGTGTAGGCGGTAGATGTGGCCCATTCAGAACCTTGGTTCGGTCTGCTTCTTGCTCTACAGGGCATGAGGATTGAAGCCCAAAGGGAACCCATTCCAGACCTCCTTGGCCAGCAAGTGGACACAAAACCTTGATGGTGACAACGGCAATTCAGTTCAAGCCCAGCTGAAGGTGTAGGGAGCCAGGCATTGCAAGATGGAATCAGACAGGTGCTCCATCCAGCCTTGTGTCCTTCCAACAGTGGCCAGATGCTTGAGAAGAAGGAGCAACAAACCCCACGTGGACAGCTGTGGAATGCTTGCAGCGTTGCTGTAGCTGGTCCGGTCCCAAGATATTAGAGAGACCAGGTGGGGGAGGGAACATCTTTTATTGGACCCGCTTCTGTTGATGAGTCACAAGCTTTCGAGCTAGATGGAGCTCTCCCCCATGTCTGTTTTTCCCAGGTTTTTCCCAGACTTGAAGAAGACCTCAGTGTAGCTCAAAATCTTGCCTCCTTCACCAACACAAGTTGGTCCGGTAAAAGCCATTCCCTCACCCGCCAAGTCTCACTCCATTACGGAATAATCATTTGCATTGGGGAAAGTTTCTTCCTAACCCCATCTGTCTAGCTTAGGTACTTATATGGCTCCCATTGCCCTACTATTACCTGAGCACCTCTGAGGCACATGGAGGCTAAGTGATTGGCCCAAGGACACACAAGAATTCTGTGGCAGAGAGATAGAACTCTCATCCTAGGCCCTAACCACTGAAAAACCCTTCTCATCTGAACCCCGTTAGTGAAAGGTTGGAGTGTGCGCTAAGAACAAGGGTTTATATCCTTATGCTAAGAACTGAGTGTAAACAGAGTAAGGACTTCAACATTTGGCCCCACCTCACCGCTGAAGTCAATGGGAACTATGCCCTTCACTTCAGTGGGCACAGGGTCAAGCCCTTAGAGAGCCGTTTCAGGTTAAGCTACAACACAAAGATCACATACCAGAGCTAGGTGTAGACAAGTCTATAGACACCAGAAAGGGGGGAAGGTTGTCACCTCAGATCAAGGAAACTCCAAATGTTGCTCGATGTGAGCCAAGCCAGTCTGGCAGAAGAAAGACGCCCACATTAAGACCCGGTGCTTCTGCAAAGCTTTGTTTTCCTGCTTTCTTTTCCCCTCAGCAATGGCAGGTCTATTTCTGCCTCTCTCCCTTCCTCCAGGAAAGGCGGATGAGGCCATTTTGATGGCTGAATGTGGAATTTTTATTGCAAAAGTCCCCCAGGAAGGGAAATAAAGAGCCATATTTTCTTTGCCTCCAAGGGTGGGATTGTTGAGAGGGATGAGAACTGCAATAGAACAGAGGAGGTGTATTAAAGAGAGAGCTGCCGAGATGTGAGATGGTGCTTGGAAATTGCAGAGGAATGAAAACTAAACTCTCTGTTGGCTAAATTGCCAGGATTGGATGGAACCGTAGCACGGTAAGTGCCTGAGGTCATGGCGCCCTCTAGTGGCTGGGATAAAAGCCTGACAATTCCTCGTAATGAAGAGGCTGACTCCTTTCGGTTGGACTTTCGGTGGGAAAGGTCACGAGTTCAACTCCCAGTGGTGGCCGATGGCAGGTCCATTATGGAAATACGCCATGGTGAATTTGGAGGTGTAAATTATTCTTTTTTATCAGTGAAGACACTGAGACATAAGGGAGATAAATGACGTGCCCCTGGTTACAGAGCAAGTCAGTGGTATTGCTGGGAATAGATCCCATCTCTCCTGGTTCCCCAGTCCTGGGCTGTCTATTAAATCATGCTACCACTGGATCATCGGTGAGTAAATAGGGGGAATGAAATATCCATGTGAATCTGGAAGAGCTGCACCATGGATGGAAGCCAGTTTCATGTAGCAATTTCAAACCCTGGCATCCCAGGCAGCATAAAAGGTGGTTGGTTCCTGGGGTGACTAGATGTCCTGATTTTATAGGGACAGTCCCGATATTTGGGGCTTTGTCTTATATAGGTGCCAATTACCCCCCACCCCCTGTCCCGATTTTTCACCCTGGCTATCTGGTCACCCTAATTCATTCGCCTGTTGGCTGAAGTCTCCTGTTACAGGATATTGGTGACTTCATGGAAAAAAGACTGGTTCTGGGGCCAGCAATCCAGAGCCTCTTCTATCCACTGCCTGCTATCTTGAGTCCAAATTGTTTTGGTCGCTCCAGAAGGTAGGGAAGATAAGTACTTCTTGGGGTGCGTTTTGCCTGAGAAGAAATATGGTCTAGAGCAGGGGTCGGCAACCTTTCAGAAGTGCTGTGCCGAGTCTTCATTTATTCACTCTAATTTAAGGTTTCGCGTGCCAGTAATACATGTTAACGTTTTTAGAAGGTCTCTTTCTATAAGTCTTTAATATATAACTAAACTATTGTTGTATGTAAAGTAAATAAGGTTTTTTAAATGTTTAAGAAGCGTAACTTAAAATTAAATTAAAATGCAGAGCCCCCCCAGACCGGTGGCCAGGACCCAGGTTGTGTGAGTGCCACTGAAAATCAGCCTTTGGCACCTGTGCCGTAGGTTGCCTATCCCTGGTCTAGAGGATAGGACAGTGGTGTACAGTTCGCTTGATCTTGGAGCTCTTCCTAGCTTTGCCATGACTTGATCTGGGAAAAGCACTTTGATGGAAAATTGTTGACCAACTCTGCTAAGTAGTCTACGTTCAGTAGTGTAAATCAAGGGGAACTTCACTGCAGGCTGTGCCAGCATGAGATCAGAATCACTTGCTGCCTGCTTCTCGTGGGCTGCAGTGGATGTGATTGTGTGTTTCCATGGGGGTAGTTCCATCAACTGCACTGGAGTTACTCCCGTTTCACACTGGGGACACTGCCAACCCCAAGTGTTCCAAAAGCACGAGACTGGCTAAAAAATCATGAGATTTTTTTAAAAGTAACAATTTTGGATTCACTTTCTTTCCTTCTTGTTTTTGAACCTTTAGGCCACACCCGAGACACGTTTTCAGGCTTGTCTTTGCAACCAGGTGGGCTAGAAACTTATTTTTAGTTTGAAAGGACAACTGAAAGTTTCACCTATTCCCATGACTCCAGGAGTTGGGACCAAATAATCATGAGACTCACAATACCATCACAGGTGTTGGTAGCCACGGGCGCAAGAGGGAGAAGAACCAGGCCCCCAGTGTATGTTGGTTTATAGATTAAATCCCAGAAACAACCTCTAATAAGTGACTCCTTCTCCTGCTCATGTCAGGGAAGCTGCTGTCATTCCAGAAATAGCCTGGAATGGTCAGAATGCAACGGTGTTACAAGCAGGGCAGTGAGGTGAGGAATTCATTCTCCGATAAGAGAAAATGAGGAGCAGTTTAGTCCTTTCCCTCCTCTGACTTGGCGGATTGATGGTAAAGGAGGCTTCCTTTAAACCCGGGGATAAGCCCTTTGCTCAAGAGCAAGTAGTTTTGAGATCTTCCAAGTGGTTTGCAGAGGTTGATTAATAGGGAATCAATAATGGTTTCCTTGCCCTGCGCGTTCTCTTTAGTTCATTTGGAAGAGTCCCCTTTTTGAGATTACTTTAATGCTAAAAATAATCTGGTTTTACAGAAAGCTAATTAAATATGGCACCGTCTTTCCCTGGCCTGGCGCTCTCCACGGCCCCCTCCCGCATGCACGGCACATCTCAAGCTTTGACTCTCCCTCTACTGCTCCTCCGGTGTGGTCCACTGGTGCAAGGGAAAGAATGTAGCCTTGATCCTGTGCTGCACAGCCCAGGCAGGACAGGAAGGTGGGTTTAAACCACCTTTAGGTCTCTGGATTATGAGGCTAACCCCTGAGGCAACATAGAGCCACACAAGGAAGTGGTGGAGGGATGCGCCCATCAGGAGGATTTCCCGGTGGGTAGATCCGCCCAGATTCCAGCATCCCACAGGGGCCCCAATGCAACCCAGAATCACGGCCTCTGTGTCAAGGATAATTCTGCCCACAAATGTCTCTCGTCTTTCAAAGGGTTAATTGGTTCGGGCTCAGTCATTGTCCCCTGCACACAGACTGCATGCACGGGCGTCAGGATTCTTCCCCGCAGCTGCAGGCGGCCGGCGGCACGGTTGTGATCGCTGCCCAGGGTTCCCTCGCCCCAAATTGCTGCCCTTGTGCGCCCCCTACCTGGGGGCGGTGCAGGTGTGCGAAGAATGGTAAATCATTACTCCTGTTGTAATGCCCAGTTCAATGCACTGTGCAGGTTTTGCGCCTTCCTCTGAGGAGTCCGGTCTCAGGCACCGTACAGATTCGATAGGTGTTTGGTATATTCTGATGGGGCAGCTCCTACATTCCTTGAGCCTTTGTTCATCTTTGTCCAGGTAATCCATCTAGCCCCTATTGGGGTCAAGACAATGGCCCTGATCCCAAATCCCGTGCCGGATGTAACGCCATTGATTTCAACGGAGTCCTTGACTGTAGGGTGACCAGACAGCAAATGTTAAAAATCGGGACAGGGGGTGGGGGGGTAATAGGAGCCTATATAAGAAAAAGACCCAAAAATCGGGACTGTCCCTATAAAATCGGGACATCTGGTCACCCTACCTGATTGGCACTGGAGCGGGTAAGATCAAGCCCCAAAGGAGGGAAGAATCTGACCCAATACATGGCCCTGCTGCGGCAGAACTCAAGCTCTTGGTGACACACAAGGAAGCCAGTAGGCAGGCCATGCTTCATGCTATCGGCTACATCAGTGCCGGGCCCTGAAAACGAGACACTGAACCAGTAGCAGTGTTTAATCAGCCCAGTGCTTTTATCTCCCTTATTGCATTGGAAATCCTTTGCACCTGGTGGGAGAGTTTCTTGGCTTGCGCCGCTCGGCCTAGATTTTGCTCTGATGTATTAGAACAGCTTTGCCTATTGCCAAGGCTCTGGAACAGAAACACCCATCAAAGGTTTAAGAGACTAAATGGGTGTTAATTAGCCCAGCAGGGAAGCCGGAGTTTCAATGAGGTTTATCTTTAAACTACTATTAAGTTTGACAATGTAAAGAGATAAATTTGGTACTTAATTCAAGCCTCGCCTAATCAAATAGATTATTGTTGTTACCCGTATCTAACATGTAAATAATCTTTAACTTCAGGGGTTTGTTTTATGGAATAGAAACATATTGATACTTGACTCAACACACGGTTCCCCCATCCCTCTCCCCAAATCCTTCTTTAAAACGTTCCACTTTAAAGGGATTAGAGTGGGGGGGTGGAAAATGGATTGGGGCGGAGTATGAAATCGGTGCTGTGACGTAGTGTTTTAGCACTAATTAGCCGCTCGCAGCGAGCAGAAGGCAGGCAAAGAGCCTGTATTGTTGGAAAGACCCCTCCACCCTTGTGATGTTTCATGGCGATAACATTCCACGGAACTCTGATGGCTTATTTCCTCCTGGGCCCGGATATTTGTATCTGTCCATGTGTAAATGGTGTTATGCCTTTGGCTAAGTATTTTATTGATCCTGATGTTTAAAACATGGTGGCTGGGTCTGTAACAGAGCGTTCAGAGAGGCAGAAAGCATCATTTAGCAGGGAAGAATGCTTCCAAGCAGCCTGGGTTGGTTTGAAACTGATGGGTGGTGCCCGGGGCTGCTGCACTGAGCAGAAGAAACCCAGGCCATGTCTGCAGCAGGGATTTCGAGTATGAATGTAGTGCAAACTGCTAGTACTCAGGGGCAAAATCGTCCTGCACCACAGTTTGCACCAGGGCTTGAAACCAGGATAAACTGCCCCGGTGCCAAAGGCAGCTTCGCCCGCTAGGAGTTTGCATTGGTGCCACGACAGCGGTGGGTAGGCAAGACCCTACAGTGAGCTCAGCATGAAAGACCAGCATCTTCTCCCCATGCCTGCCACTGCAGGAAACGATCGATCCTATGGAATCTGCCCAGCTGATCCTAATAGATCCGTCCTGCCCCATGCTTCACAGGACGGTGAAACTCCCTTGGGACCTGCCTGAGAGAAAATTCCTTCCTGACCCTGAAGTTGAGGTCCCAATTCAA
Organism: Macrochelys suwanniensis; assembly: GCA_033296515.1. NCBI lineage: Eukaryota > Metazoa > Chordata > Testudines > Chelydridae > Macrochelys > Macrochelys suwanniensis. The sequence goes on from CM065799.1 coordinate 8,879,314, forward strand.
GGCCTGCATTTCAGGTATTTGCAATAGACCGTAGCTCCTCAAACTGCTGTTGGCAGGGCAGGGACACTTAGGGGAGGGGGAGAGGGTAGTTTCCAACTCTCACTAATTTTCTCCCCCCCCCCCCCAAAAAAAAATGCCCAGATTATCTCTGGCATCTTTGGCGTCAGTTAGCAGGGAAGAATGTTTCCAAGCAGCCTGGGTTGGTTTGAAACTGACGTGGGCTGCTCTGGGCTGCCGCATTGAGCAGAAGGCACCTAGGCCATGTCTGCCCCAGGGATTTCACGTCATTGGCGTGAGGATTTCTTCCCCCGGTGATGAGGTGCCGCTGGCAGCGGAGTGCAGGGCCGTGACATCGCCTGGCCAGTCAGATGGCGCTTTGGAGAACTGGGAGCCCGCGTCTCCTCTCCTGCCGCTGGAGTCATGCTGGGGTATTCAAGAGTGATATCAGATAGGGCGCTACTCATCGTTGGCTTAAGGGGACCCCAGGGAATTCCCTGCGCTTAAGGCGCTCCTATGTTCGGGTGCAGAGTCGGTTCCACCAGCCTGCACCGCCTGTACAGCAGCCCCGGGCCCCGGGGGCAGGGCAAAGACAGAGAAGAGGGGAGGGATTGGAGATGGGAAGGACATAGCCAGGGTGGGCCTGTGCCCTGGCAATTCTGAGCCCCTGCAAAGCCCCATAGGGCTGCTCTAACCTGTGCTGGGAGTTGTGCTGCTGTGCTTGGATAAGAGAGGTGCAAACCGCCTGCTCTGCATAACTGTGCTGGTAGCAGTGCCGGGTTGAATCTGGCTCCTAGTGTCCCTTAGATCATGGCCCCTGGAACCTGTCTGTGTAGGCTGGGCAAAGCCTGCACGGCTCAGAGGAAAACACCAGGCAGTATAGCCCCTGCACGTACCTTTCACGCATTGCACAAAATGCCTTCGTTGAAACAAGAGCTTTGGGGGTGGGTTTAATGCCCCTTTATTATTAAAGAGAGATTCTGCCTGGAAAACCGACACCAGCGGTAGTGCTGAAATCTGCCTAGGCATCTAAATCCCTTGGGCAACAGAACCCTCAGCCACAGTCAGGAACTGGGGTGAAATGGGCGGGGTGGGGCCCCAGCGAACATGATGTACCAGGGGCCAACATTTCTCTTGATGGGCCTGGCCTCAGATCCCAAGCAGCCACATGGCCAGCCGGTGCACCTGATGCGCCTTTGCAGCCCTCGGATTCTGCTCAGGGCGCCTTTAAGGAGAGAGGGGATTTTAAAAGTACGGAGCATGCAAAAAAAAAAAAAAAAAAAGCAGGTGCTTAAACCCAGCTGAGCCTTTCCTAAGACTCCCTTTTTATCTCAGAACTTTGCACAAGGGCCCTGTATCTTTGTCTTGCCAGCGGAAGAATTCTCTTTTTGCATGACTGCATTGTGCTGGAAAGGAAAAGCCGGGCTGCTAAAGCTTTGTTCTTTCCCCCTCTCCCGCCCCCCCCCCCCCCCCCATGTTAATCTAATCACGTCATCCAGGAAGTGGGGAAAAAACTAGATGGAATTTACATGCAATGGGATTTTCGCTGGAACTTTGAGGTATTTACAGTGCCGGAAAGAGCCTACTGCAAATAAATAGAATATGGCCTTGGAAGCCTGCCTCTTGCATTGTCCGAGTGAATAGTGAGATATTTTTTAAAAAAACACCGCACCAAATATATCTTTACAACTCCTAAATTCCCTTTCCATTGGCACTTATTAAACTCCTGCCAAACTCATTATCTAGGTGAATAAAACCCTGAGCTATCAAACAGAAATGGCTTGCCAGGCTGCTGCCAGCACTCAGGGAAAGTTTGATTGTGAACAGCTGAGCCGAAACAAGACGCTTTAAAAAAAAGAAAAAGTCTCTTCCCCTCTAAAGTAGCAGATCCTGGAGTTTGCCGGAGGGAGTTCCAGGCACAATGCATGCAAAGAGCATATCTGGATGAATCAACCAACAGAGATGAAACCCTGAGTCATCGGCAATATTCTGCTGTGATTTGTTGCTTCTCTGGAGAAGCTTCTCCAGCCGTCAAGTCTGATGTTTGCGGTGCATTTCTGGCGAAAGCGACATGAGATTTAGAGAAGGGGGACTTGCAGGAAGGATGGTCCAAACCTGCGATGGGGGCTTTGGGAGACCTGACTGATTGTATTTTGGTTTTGTAACAGGAAGGGCTGAGTGTGGTCTGGGTTTCGCATGCTGTCCAAAGAAGAAGCACGTTTGACTTCCCAAGTAGCTCCCTGTTCATTTGTGACAATTCAATGGCAAGCCACTTCCTTTAGAAAAACGGTATGGTCTGGTGGGCTAAGACCTGGGCTGAGACGTGGGTTCGATCCCTGCCTCTGACCTGCTGGGTGATCATGGGAAAGTTACGGCCCATCTTTGTGCCTCAGTTTCCCTGTGTAGGGTAATGCTGCCTCATTAATGGGGCAGAACCAGCTCAGTGAGCCCTGGAATAGAAGGACTTTCAAAGAAAGGGGATAAATTCAGGTGCAGCTTGCTTGGAGAAGGCCCAGCAACTAACCCAAAGCCCTCCATCCACAGCTGAATGTAACCTTTCACCAGAAGGAGCAAAAATCTCCATTGTCGTGGAGAACAGGGGTTCGGTGGTCCTGGATTAGAGGCAGCAGAATCCCTGTTCCCAGCGACAGTGCGATGGGTGAAAAGCCCTTCCTTTAGCTTTCAGCAGCACGCTAACTGAACTCTGAGCTGCCCGGCAGGGTTCACTGGGTAAGGCAGCAGCCAGTTAACCCCAGGAAAGGGAGTGGGGTGCTCCAGGCATCTGCTCCAGTGGGTACAGCCATAGCATGGGTCAGGGGAGCTCCGGTGAGTGGCAGGAATGGGAAGAGCAACAGGCAGTGGGCGCATCAAGGAACTGGGGGATCCCAAGTGCTTTGTGCATCCATCTGCCCTGCGGGATCCCTCTCTTCGCTGCACACCATTGCAGGGCAGCTCTCATAGGAAACAAAGGCAAGTGGCCAGTCTGGGTAGGACAAAGTAGTGGGCAAAGAGGACTAATTGCTCTTGGCTGTGCCTGTTGGGGGCAACAGGCATCCTGATAACAGGCTCTATTGCCTTCCTGACTGATGTACCCCAGTACTGGGCTGTAGCTACACCCGCTCCTTGCCCTGGCAGGGAGACGGAATAGAGGCTACTAAAGCGCTGAGCCCGGCTGCAAAGCCGTGTCTGCCTCCTCCCTCGGTCACAGGCCAGTTTTGTGACTAGGTGAGCAAGGTTGCTCTCCAGTGCCTGAGCCGCACAGAAGATAAGGGACCTGCTACTAGGCCTCCCAGCCACGGGGTTTTCTTTAGCTCTGGGGCTAGAGACCTGGGTCTTTCAAGGCTGAAGAAGCAGGCGTTCTAATCCTGGCTCCCCAAGTGTGTGAATGTGGTCTATATAATTGTGTCTATATCCTAACTGGGTGTGTGATCTGTATAATAGAGGTGTCTTTGTATACTTATTGGATATGGGTTTTGTGTAAAATCTATGTCATGTGTGCGCCTCCATATACTAATTCTGGGTGAGATCTGCACACTAATGGTGCGTGTGATCTAGATAACAACTGCGTCTATATATACTATCTGCGTGGGATCTATATACTAATTGCGCATTTGTGTGTGATTTATAGAATAATAGGCTCCACATACTTATTGTGTATGTTTGTGTGTGCTATATAATTGTGTTTCTATCTACTAACTGTGTGTGATCTGTACACTAATTGTGTAGGCGTTTGCAATCTACGTGATCATTGTGCTTCTGTCTCCTAATTGTGTGTGTGAGCCATACACTAATTGTGTAGATGTGTGTGATTTAGCTAATAATTTTGTTTCTATCTACTAATTGTGTATGTATGTGAGCGATATAGAAATTGTCTCTTGCCTGGACATATTGGAGATGACACTGTCACAAGCGGAGAATTCCCATGGATTTCCCTTTAGAAGATGGGGACGCTCGTGCGGTCCAATGCAAAGCCAGGTGCCAATCTAGGCCGCTCTCAGCAGCTTGAGTCATTAGTTCTCAGGGAGAGCCAGCCATGCTTTCCTGGCTCCCCCAACCCCATTAGGCTCGAACTCTTTAAATTACTTCTTTCATTTCCGCCGTCACTCCCTGAGCTGCCTTGAGCCCTGGAGCTGCAGACAAGCGTCAGGCTAATCCTTAGCGAGCACTACTGCCTGGTGGAGCTTCCGAGACAAGGAGAGACTCTGAACTGCCGGCAGATTGAGGCACCATCCATCAGATTCACTCAAGACGGCTGTCAGCAAAGCTAATTGTCTGCCGCCCAGCTCGGCACAGGAGACGGGGCTCTCCAGGCATCCACCCAGGTCCGGCGACTCCCAGGCGAGGTTGATAGTCCTCCTCCGTGTCTTTGAATGGAATCAAGCCGTTTGTGGGCTGCAGATTAAGTGTGGCAGGAAGGGGCGCGTGTCACAAGTGTGAGAGCAGACCCTGTATTTTCCCGATCCAGACCTTTCCATCTCTTCCCCTACAGCACAGCAGGGACTGAGCCCCACCCATGCCGGCTGTCTCTCGTGCAACTGTGGGAAACTGAGGACCTGGCATAGACCCACCTGTGGATGAGCCCTGCTCAGAGCTCCAAGGAAGGTCACAGGACACCCAGGAGAGGGCAGGAAGTCCTGTGCGGGGGAGCAAGAATCACAGCAAGTCTCAATTAAGATCTTGCCCAGCATGTGACACTGCAGGGGACAGGAACTCCCTAAATAATAGGGTGCTGTCACCCCCTTCCCTGGAGGAACCTGCACACAGGGATGTGTTACAGGCAGCTGCCGTCCTTTCCATGACAGCGGAGTTCAAGCCGGGCCTGAGGGAGACCCCATGGGGTGACACTATGCCGTGCAGGCTGGAAGCTGGTGATCCAGGGAGAGCCACAAGGTCTGTCCATGTCCAGGAGCCTCAGTGAAGAATGCCCTTGATGCTCACTACATCTGAGTTCCGTTCTCTACCTTGAGGGACCCTATGGGGGAGAAATCCCACTGCCAGGTTTCCTTTGAGTTGTCCTGTCGAAGGGTGGGGTTTTTCCCTCCCCCCCCGCAAAAAACCTGGGCAGGGGTTTGGGCCCCTCTAAACAGTAGGTGTCTTGAGAACCCCTCTCCATGTGGTCTTCATAGCATTATGATACAGCCCAGTGAGTTTGCATGGGGTCAATACCCATGCCCCATGGCCTCCCCCTGGTCCACAGAGCCCTGGCACCAGGAGGTCCCCTGGGATGGACGACTGCAGGATCGCAGGGAACTGGGGAGCGTACTGCACACAGCCAATACTTCTAGTCCCCTTTCGATGTGAGGGAACCCAGCATGGCTGGGTGGGAGAGGATAGAACCCTGACTGAAATGACTTTCTGTCATTGCCTCTGGGTGCGAGAGAATCCCAAGCATCCCTACGGGGTCCTTCATCTCAATTGTGATGGGGTAAATTCCTCCCTGGGGTAACTCGATACAGTTTAAAGAGCGGTGGGAATGGATTGATAACAAGCCATGGCTGCAAACTTACGAGTACAACCAGCATCAGAGGGGATTGAAGCTGCAACCGTCAACACAAGCCACTTTCATCTGAACTAATGGGGCCAGTCTCGTACTAGGACATAGGCAGCAGGACCCAGGTCCTCAAAGGTAGCACCTGGTAGGAGCCTACATACATTTGAGGGTCTGGGCCCAGGGCCTTATCCTTCCTGGAGCCAGTTCGTAGAGAGGAGAGATGAGCACACAAACTCAGGCCACAGCCTGGTCTAGCTGAACAGACATAGGGAAGAGGCCTCCTGGGTTCTAATCCCACCTGGGCCACTGGCTTGTTTGGCTTGAGGGGGAGGAGACGGGGCGATTTGCATCTATCCAGCCCTATGAAAACATGGTAAGAAACTACCAGCTTGTGCAGCAAGTTGGTGTAAGCCTGCTGAGCCTGATGGCGGCGTGGTTCCCTTTGCCACACACCCCGTCTGAAAGAGCTATTGTGGTGGGTTTACGGCAGCGTTTGTTTGTTAAGTGCATCTTCCTTTTGTCTCCCTCCCCAGGCTCATCCCCCCCTGCTCCCCTTCCCCCATCCAGAAGAAAAAGATCAATGTGCCCTGAGCTGAACTCGCTTGTGGAGACAGGCAAGAGCCGGCTGCGTGTTTAATTCATGTCCCGGCGTTTCTATTTCTGGTGCTTTCAGCTCTCTGTGTTCCAAGGAGCCATCTCGGAGACTCCTCTTCTCTCTTTCACGTGCTCCTCTCCTGACAGCAGGGGCAGGCCATGGCCCTGCCTGATGGGCGAGGGGTGAGCTAGGGCCATGGAGTTAGTGACAGGCAAGGACAAGGAGCACCAGAGAGCCCCCAAAGCCACTGGAATGGAGAGAGTGAGGCTTACAGGGTAGTTCTTGACTTAGAATGGACCTGATCCTGGGAGGTCCTGAGCGCCCTCTACTTTGGAGAGCCAGCACTGTGCTGTCTGTCTATCTATGGTACTTATCTGGCACCCATCATGTAGTATCTGCGCACCTCACAACATCCCTGTAAGGTAGGGCAGTGATATCACCCCCATTTTACAGTCAGGGAAACTGAGGGACGGAGCAGCTAAGTGACTTGCTTAAGGGCACACAGGGAGTCGGTGGCAGAGCCAGGAACTGAATTTGTGTTTCCTGAGTCTGAGGCTAGGGCCCTAACCCATGGGTGGGTCATGGCCCTTGGACTCAGGAGATCTATGTTCTATTCCTATTTCTGTGTGTCCTTAGCATGTCCCCTGCATAGAGCCCACCTGGGGATGCTGCTGACAGTCTCTGCTTGATTGCTCAAAGGAGAAGCCAAAGTCTGTGTCCTTTCTGCGTCCTCTGCCGCACGCTGACCCTCACCAGTGGAACCCTGGGAGCCCGTCCGTGTCTCACACTCGAATGCCACCAAGGCTACGTCTACACTCGAAGCTGAGGTGTAAATCCCAGCTTGAGAAGACATACCCGCACTAGCGCCGATCGAGCTAGAGCACTGAAAATAGCACTGGAGCTGCAGCAGGAGGCGCTAGCCTCCCAAGCATGTGTCTAGTGGCTGGGATGGGTACCCGCTTGGAGTGGCCAGCCTGCCTTGCTACAGCTACATTCTACTTTTAGTGCACTAGCTCTATCAGAGCTAGCGTGGGTAAGTCTCCTCAAGCTGGGAAGCACACGCCCAGCTCCAGGTGCAGACGCACGATAGACTCACTGAAAAGCAGGGCTGGAAGGGACCTTGGGAGGTCATCACGTCTAGTCCCCTGCGCTGAGGCAGGACCAAGTAAACCTAGACCATTCCTGACAGGGGTTTGTCCAAACTGTTCTTAAAAACCTCCAATGACGGGGATTCCACAAACTCCTTTGGGAGCCTGTTCCAGAGCTTAACCACCCGTAGCGTTTGAACGCTTTTCCTAATATCTAACCTAGATCTCCCCTGCTGCAGATTAAGCCCGTGACTTCTTGTCCTAATTTCAGTGGACATGGAGAACGACTGATCGCCGTCCTCTTTATACCAGGCCTTAACATATTTGCAGACTGTTATCACGTCCCCTTTCAGGCTTCTTTTCTCAAGACTAAACACGCCCAGTATTTTAACCTTTCCTCATCGTTCAGGTTTTCTGAACCTTTGATCATTTTTGTTGCGCTCCTCTGGACTGTCTCCAATTTGGCCACATCTTTGCTGAAGTGTGGTGCCCAGAATTGGACAGAGTGCTCCAGCTGAGGCCTTACCAATGCTGAGTAAAGCAGGACAGTTTCCTCTCGTGTCTTACATACGACACTCCTGTTAATACACCCCAGAATATTAGCCTTTTTCGCGGCTGCATCACATTGTTGACTCATGTTTATTTTGGGATTCACTGTAACTGCCAGATCTTTTTTTCAGCAGTACGACCACCTAGCCAGTTATTCCCCATTTTGTCGGTGTGAATTTGATTTCTCCTTCCAAAGTGCAGTACTTTGCACTGGTCTTTATTGAATTTCATCTTGTTGAATTCAGACCAATTCTCCAATTTCTCAAGGTCGTTTTGAATTCTCATCCTGCCCTCCAAAGAGCTTGCAACCTCTCCCAGCTTGGTGTCATCCATGGATTTTATAAGCATCCTCTCCACTCCATTATCCAAGTCAGGAATTAAAATATGGAATGGTACCAGACTGCAGGACCTCACTAGATAACACCCTCCCAGTTTGACAGTGAACTAGACAGGGGAAGAACTAGCCACTCTGAGCTCATCCCATAGTACTGGCTGGAAAGCTATGTGGAAATGACCAGATGGGCTTGTCCCATCACATCCTGTGAACTCAATTCTTTACCGAGGGGAAACTGAGGCACAGAGGGATCCAGTGACTTGTCCTAGGGAGTGTGTAGCAGAGCCGGGAATTGTTCCCTCATCCCCAGTCTGCCTTAACTGCAGGATCATCCTTCATCTCTAGACAGAGCAGCAGGAGCTAACCCAGGTAATTCAGGGCGCCGGATGGGCCGTTGCGTCACTCCATTGACCTCAGGCATTTCAGCCTCTTCTGCCGTCGGACGGCGTGGGAGCAGCGGGGGCCGAGGCAAGACGTTATTCCTCTGCGAGATGTTTGAGAGAAAGTCAACAGGGCTCACACTGCACATTCGCCGGCTAAACTGAAAAGGCCCTGAATCCCTGTTTTCAATGTGTATCCTATATTTTTAATTCCCTGCCCCCATTATTCCCTCCCTGCTCTCATAAAAGAGACTGTCCCACACGAGCAGGGGCTGACAAAGCAGTCGCCATTTGTGGCTCGAGAACGAGACTTTAGTTCTCGCCAGGGTTTCGAGCCGGCAGGAGCCCAGCGCTCTGGGCACCAAAGTTGCTCCTCCTGCGTTGATCTTTTCCGCTGTGGGATTGAGGTATTTAGTAGCTGTTCATCCTGGGTCTCTGGGCGATGGAGGAGCAGAAAGCGGCACTCATGGGGAGCTGTACGTAACCCGACGTGGGGGAAACACGCCCAAGAGACCGCGAAGTTCTGAGTCATTCTTGCCCTACAGGGCCTTGACATCCACAGGGCTGGGGCAGAGAGGCTGCAGGCTCCCTTTTTGTGTCCCCTGTTATTATTTATTTAAATTACCATACCGCCCTATGCCTCCGGACTGAGCTGCCTCCACTAGTTCTTTATTTCTAGGTGCAGGGGGCCTTCTAGGGTGAGGTGAGGACAGGAGGGGGCATGGGCAAGGCAGACCCGTGCTTTGCCCATGCAATGCCCTGTAGGGTGTGTCTACACTGCATACTAAGCGTGGGCTCCAGCGCAGGTTTGAGCCCAAGCCCCCCTTCCATCCACACACAAATCAGTCTGACTCGGGTCAGCCAGCACTCAGGACCTGGGTCCTAGGACCCTGCTAGGAGGTGGGTCAGAGCCCACGTCCCACTGTGACTTGGTCCAAGCCCTGTCATTTTGCAGTGCGGATGCAAATCAAGCCGCAGACCAGAATCAGAAGGTCTGTGTAGCACGGTATGGCTGCGTTAGCACTGCCGCGAGACCCCAGTCTAGCAGGTGACACATTGCCAAGAAGGCCCACGGCATATTGGGCTGTATTAGTAGGAACATTGCCAGCAGATCGAGGGAAGTGATCATTCCCCTCTATTCGGCGCTGCTGAGGCCACATCTGGAGTACTGTGTCCAGTTTTTGTCCCCCCACTACAGAAGGGATGTGGACAAATTGGAGAGAGTCCAGTGGAGGGCAACGAAAATTATTAGGGGGCTGGGGCACATGACTTACAAGGAAAGGCTGAGGGAACTGGGGTTATTTAGTCTGCAGGAGAGAAGAGTGAGGGGGGATTTGATAGCAGCCTTCAACTACCTGAAGGGGGGGTTCCAAAGAGGATGGAGCTCGGCTGTTCTCAGTGGTGGCAGATGACAAAACAAGGAGCAATAGTCTCAAGTTGCAGAGGGGGAGGTTTAGGTTGGATATTAGGAAACACTATTTCACTAGTAGGGTGGTGAAGCACTGGAATGGGTTCCCTAGGGAGGTGGTGGAATCTCCTCCCTTGGAGGTTTTTAAGGCCTGGCTTGACAAAGCCCTGGCTGGGATGATTTAGTTGGGGTTGGTCCTGCTTTGAGCAGGGGGTTGGACTAGATACCTCCTGAGGTCTCGTCCAACCCTGATCTTCTATGATTCTTTGACACAGCAGGTTGGTGGCAGAGCCAGGAATAGATTCCACATCCCCTGACTCCCAGCCAGTGTCCTCACAGCAACATTTGCCGCCCTTCCCCCCAGGCTGTGCCTTCTGTACTGCACTAGAGATAGCCGGGGATGGTTGCTTTTCTCTCCCTTCGCTGCTAATACATGAGGAAATTCAATAAGGCAGTAAAAGATTTGTTAGGCTTAAAGTCAATAAAAAGTGAAAAGGCCATTTGATTTGTTTTATGATTGATTATAGAAAGGGCAGATATTTATTAACAGCCAACAGGATAGCTGTCAAAATGATACTATACCAATAAAAAAACAGAAGGTGAGTCAAATGTTTTCAGCATTGCAGGAACAAGATTAAACCGAATACAATAAATGAAGCAAACAGACATTGATGTTAACCGCTGCTATATAATTTCTATTGGTCCATTTCATCAGGAGCTTTATTTCCCTCCCTTTAATTATTTTTTTAAGGGAGCACTGCCTGCTGGAAACGCATATCAAGTCTTTGGAGCGGGGACAGCATCGTCCCGTGTTTGTACAGCACCCAACGCATTTTGAAGCATTCACGATATCGCTGTCAACAAAAACACTGGTGAGATCTAGTGAGCAGGGCAGTGGTTGTGGAATCAGAAGACCTGGATTCCATTCCCGCCTCAGCTGTGTTCCTTTGGGCAAGTCATTGTGCCTCAGTTTCTCCATTTGTGCAATGGGGAAAGTGCTTCTGTTAACTCAAGCTTTGAAAGCTGTGGCTGAAAACTCCATTGTATGGCCTCGGCAAACACCGAAATCAACGGGGATCTCTGAGGGTGGGGCCTGAATTGCAATTAGAAAAACTGGCTGTTAACTAGTGAGCTCCTGTGGTTCTTGGCCCTTATATACACCATGCATGGGGTGGTTCCTGGTGCCATTGACTAAATACCAAAACAGCCATTGTAACCCCATAGTGATTCCTCCTCGTGCCATTGTGATTGCACTAGAAGTGCATGGCAGCAGGGCCTGGATCCTCCAAGGTATTTAGGTGTCTAATTCCCATTGGCATTAGGCACCTAAATACCTTTGACGAGCTGAGCCTAGTTCAGATGTACTGTACAATTCTGGTGCTTGAGGACCTGAAAAGAGGCCGCTGGCTGCTGTTCTTCACCCCTCCCCTACTCCCCATTATTCTGATCACCCTCCACTCAGCTGTGAGCAGAGTTCTATTAGAACACGGCCGTTAAAATGCAAGGTCTGATTTGATTTCATATTGATCATTCCCAGGCAAATTAAAGACATCTTTCTTCTTGTGCAAGTACCTGCAGACCTCCAGCTGTTCCTTCCACGCGGCTGCCCTGAGATCTGCCCTGAGTGACGCAGGTTGGGTCACCTAGGTGAAACTGGGTCGGATCACTCGGGGGAAACTGAGGCACAGAGGGAACTCTGTGGTGATAGCTGGTGAGGTGACTGCACTGCGTGGTGGCCATGAACTGACTGTTCTGTAAGCAATGGACTAGGACCATTGCAGAGAAAACAGGCAGGGTTGTTGAAGTGGGACTCGGGGTAAAGCAGCGGTTGTATCAGCTGATGAATCCCCTCCGAAAGGGTTTATACAAATGTATAAAGCACTAGGCTGGACTCAAGAAACCTGGGTGCTATGCCTCACTCTCCCACTAGTCTGCTGGGTGACCTTGGGCAAGTAACTGCCCCATCTGTGCCTCAGTTTCTCCTTCTGTAAAATGGGGCTAATGCTACTGACCTCCTTTGTAAAGCACCTGGAGATCTACTGAAGAAAGGCACTATAAAGGGGCTAGGTATTATAAAGCATCAGGTTTGGGAGACTGACATGGCTGATGGCCCCTACTGGCCAGGTATGTAATTGACAAAACTACAGCCCTCCCCACCCCTGAGTGCATATGTGATTGGCCAACTCTTTGCCCTCACCCTGATGATCTCTCACCTCCTGCTCTTTGGTTTCCCAGATATGTCTACACTGTACACTAAGCCCGGGCTCTGACTCTGGTGTGAGTCCACGCCCTCCTTTTGTCCACACACAAATCAGTCTGACTCCCATCAGCAAGCACTCAGGACCTGGTTCGTAGAAGCCTGTCAGGGGGCCTGGGCCAGAGCCCGAGTCCCATTGCGACCTAGGTCCAAGCCCTGTCATTTTGCAGTGTGGATGCAGCGCTACCCACAGACCCGAGCCAGAAGGTCTGGGCAGTGCAGTATGGGCCCACTAGCATGCCTGTGAGATCTGGGTCCAGCAAGTGTAACACCGGGTGTGCAGTGCGGACGCTCAAGCACAGGCTTGGAAACTGAGTCCACAAGCCCGGCTCCCATAGAACCGGGCTTAGTGTGTAGTGTAGCCACTTAGTGTGTAGTGTGACTTGCCCAAGGTCAAACCGGACGTCTGTGGCAGAGGCAGGAACAGTTTCCCTAGCCGCAAGGCCCTGATGTGCCCCAGCCCGGCTTCATACACTGTGTATGTCTACACTGCAATCAAAAAGTTGACTGCAGCACGTAGAGCTGACTTTGGTCTAGATAGCGATGAGTGAAACCCCGGCAGCGGGGGGGGGCTAGCCACTCAAATACATACCCAGGGTCCTGTGCCGCCTCTACTGAAGCCTGTAATGCACAAGCTTCCTACTGTTCCTCGAGCTAGCTAGGTCAAAGCTCGCGTGGGTAAGTCGCCGCATGCTGCAGGCCCACCTTGGCTTGCTGCACAGACATCGCCTGAGAATCATAGTAGGGATGCTGAATCTTTCCATCCGCCCCCACTTTCTTCTTTTCTGGAGTTCCCTTTCCTTCCTTAGGCGAGCTCAAAAGCAGCAGGTCAACTGCGATCCCACTGGCAGCTGGTGGGAGAGCTTCCCAGGGCCAATATGAAACCAGAGGAGAAGGCATCTCCATTGTGCCAGGACCAGCCCTTTCTAAGCAGAGCAGCGGCATCGTGCAAGCTGTTTCTGTTTATACTTTGCCAGTGAGTCACCCACTGATGTTCTGTCCCATAGGTTACTTTAAAAACGGGAATAATTATGCTGCTAATTATCATCTGAATTATTCATTCCCCTCCCCTCCCCTCCTTCTCCTGGAACAAGGAGACTTGCTGGCAGTTGCCGCTGCCTGTGTCCTGGGTGATTAAAAGCTCACGTCTGTGCAGTGACAGGGAGAAATCGCGTCAAACATCCGATGCCAAAAATGGAACCAGGACCAAAAATTTCACAGATCTTGAAGAGTCCAAAACCTCCCCTCACGCACGCACACACACGCAGAAACCTCTCTCTCTTCGCTGCTGTATTAATAAATCCTCTTGGCTGAAGAGGAATTCAATCTCTAATGAGACTTTGCATGTGTGTTCTTCTAATTATATCTTTTCAAATAAGATTAACTGCCCTTTGGAGCTGGACATCTTTCCAATAGGTGACTGTTTGAACTCTGGGGCTGACGCTAGCATGAGAAATTCTGTTTGTCATGGGCGGGCAAACAAATGGTGTTGTTTTCTCCGGGAAAACACTGCAGTGAAAGAACGATGCTGCTAGAAACAAAGCGAAGGGGAGCCGCTTCGCCTCTCATTGGTGTAAATCAGGAGGGACTGCAGTGATGTCCATGGAGTGACACCGGTGTAAAGGCAGCATGAGCAGTGAATCAGGCCTGCAGTTGTTATTACAATTATTGGTATTACAATAGCACCTAGAAACCCGCCTCCCACAAAAGACTAGGTCCCATTTGTGCCGGGCACTGTACAAAACAGATTGTAAGAGACGTTCCCTACTACAGTTTACAACTGAAATTGACAAGGCAGAATTATTAGCCCGGCTTTACAGATGGGGAAACCGAGGCACGGAGCAATTTCAGTGACTTGCTCAAGGTCACACAGGGCTGGGAATTAAACCCAGATCTCCTAACAACGAGTCTGTCCCCCTGACCATAAGACCACCTTCCTCCGTGCAGTCGTGGGCTAGGAGCTAGTAATGCAGAGCATGGTTGTTCACACATTCCGGTGTTTGGGCCAACCATGGCTGACTACATCTTCATTGGGAATAATTCATCCGACTTACTATTATTATTGTGGTATCACCTAAAGGCCTCAACCAGGTCAGGGGGTCAAACCCATGCAGGCACTGACAGCCCCTGCTGCAAACTGCTTACAGGCTAAGGGTAACGCTACACAGCAGCTGGGAGGGAGCTTCCCAGCTCGGATAGACAGCCCCGCACTAGTGCTGCTCCTGTTAGTGTGCTGGAGATAGCCGTGTGGACACAGCAGCGTGGGCAGCAGCTCAGGCTAGTCACCTGAGTACAATCCCGTTGGACCCCTGGGTTTGGACTCAGGTGAGTCACCGTCTGTGCTGCCACGTCTACACTTCTATGTTTAGCATGCTCGCTTGATCAGAGCTAGTGCATGTATGTCTACTCGGGCTGGGAATTACCCGCCCCAGCTGCTGTGGAGACATGCCTTATAAGAAAAGCCAGCAGGTAGATGAGCCAAGCCAGCAGGCAGGGGCTGGGGACAGGAGAGGGGCGAACTGAGGTTTTAGCTCAGCCCTCAGAGTTTCAGCTGAGCCCTTGAAGAATCTAGCCCCCTTGGGACTGATTTGGGTGCTGAGCACCCGCAGTTCCTATTGACTGCAGGCGGGAGCCGCAGATGCTCACGCAGCCTCCGCTGACTTCTGTTACACTCCTGCGGTGCCTCCGGCAGACCCGCACACCCCGGAAGGTAGATTTGTCCCTGCAAATGTGAGCAGGTGTTAGTGCACGGCACTGTTCTCTAAGCTGTGCGCGTGTGCCCGCGCACACAGAGCCTAAGCCCCGTGCACACGGCGAAACCCCGCGCGCACAAACATTTGCACAGAAGCAATTTTTTGCGCACATGGCCTGTCAAAAATTTGCACAGAATAAATGTTTTGCGCACATGGCCTGTCAAAAATTAGAGGGAACATTGGTGCAAGGGGAGGGGAGGGGCTTTGCACGCCTGCATTTATGGTAAAGATCATAGTACAATTCTGCTCTCCTCTTAAAGCATAGCCTTAGGATACCTGTTATCTTGAACAGGCCTCTTCCTTTATCAGCTATTCCTTAAGAAGATCATGGCACCTTGCAAGTGGTGTGTGCTTCAAAAAGCGTTGCTGCGCTTCACAGCTTTCTTTGTCTAGCTAGCAGGGCTGATATAACTGCTACGGTGACTATTGCACCGACAGCCGTTCCATTCAGGCAACAGGTGTGTTCCTTTATCGCACCTCAATCTAAACAGATTTCACCCAGGAGTATTTGTGGGGAAGATGCACCGTCAGTTTATTCTCCAAACAGCTTTATGTGGATATCATGTAGTTGTTTCGCTGTATTTAAATCACCAGGGAAAAGGACCCAGACTTTTTATAACATTATCCTCTGCTGAAACAGAGCCTGAGGAACGTGTCTGGGCAAGGAGGATTGATCATCAGCCAGCAAGCCAACCTTTTTGTTTCATTCTCCTTAGGCACAGGCCCTGATTCTGTTCTTTGTCCCAGCCCCTTTATAGGACTTGCCAGGCTGGGTTGACTCAGTGGTCTATCTAGGCCACTATCCTGTCTCTGACAGTGGCCAACGCCAGCTGCTTAAGAGGAAGGTGCAGGAAATCCTACAACAGGCCATTATGAGAAAATCTTCCCACAGGGCATATTTCTTCCTGACCCTCATTAGCTAGAGGTTGGTTTATGTCCTGAAGCATGAGGGTTTATAATCCTTCCAACGCTCTTGGGATCTGATTCTCCACTGCCCTGCACCTTGTGCAGTCACTGATACTAGTGCAAAGTGGGATAAACACTACCATTCTGACTGGATAATATTTTACACCCACTTTGCACTGGTGTAAATGACAGCACCAGGTGCAGGGCAATAGGGCATTAGGTCCCTGCTTTTTAAAAATCCTTACTGTTAGTGCCCTGGGTGGAAATGGACAATCTTTTCTTTAACCCTGCTAAACTTTTGGCCTAAATAAGATATCTTGTGGCCGTGAGTTCCAGTTTAACTGTGTAGTGTATGGAAAACGTCTTTCCTACTATCAGTTTTAAATGTGCGGCCTTTCACTATCATTGAATGTCTCAGTACTCTTACCCTGAGACATTCTGGTGCAAAGGAGCTGGAAACCAACCACATCTTGCCCCTGGGGAATGTGCCTAGCATAAAGGACACTTTCTGGTAGTGCTGAGCCAATTAAAATGCTCTATATCTTCCCCTCCCCGCCTGCCAGGGCCGGTTCCAGGCACCAGATGGCCAAGCGCAAGCCTGGGGCGGCGACCTGTAGGGGGCGACAGGCTGGGGATTCTGGGCAGCTTTTTTTTTTTGCTTGGGGAGGCCAAAAACCTGGAGCTGGCCCTGCCGCCTGCAGGGCTTACTGGGGGCATGGGCAGAGGATGTGCATGTTGGAGGAAGAAGGAGGTGTAGCTATTCTAGGCTGTCAGTTGCTCATAAGTTAGAGCAGCCCCTGTGGAGTGAAAGTGAGGGAGAGAAAAAGCGAGGGGGCTTGATGGGTGGAGCAAAAGGATGGTGAAAGTGAAGGGCAGAGAAGTAGGCTGAGGACAGAGAAGAGCTGGGTGAATGATGCAAACAGTTTGCTGTCAATATTAGTTCAAATGTAGACAAGAATTCCCTTCAGCCCTATTTAGAGTTGATTGTTCTTTGTATTACAGCCGCATCTAACTGAGACCAGGCCCCCCGCCGTGCTAGGTGCTGTACATGCACCTAGCGGCAGAAGCACAGTTGGCAAGACAGGATTTGTGTCTCGGTTTCACAGATGGGAAATGGAGGCACAGAGAGGTGAAGGGACTTGCCCCCAGGTCACCCAAGGAGTCAGTAGCAGAGCAGGGAATTAAACCCACGGTTCCTGAGTCCCTGTCCAGTGTCTTAACCGTGAAACAGGATTGAAGCACGCACCCCGGGGGTGGGAAAGGTTGGATTGGAGCCCAGATCCTTTCTTATCAGAGCCTTTAGGACAGCGGAGTCCAATAGAAATTCAATGCTCGCCACACTTGTGGTTTTGAATTTTTCTTATTAGCCACATTATAAAAAAGCCACATGCGTTAGCCACACTTCAATAGCCTATTAGCCACATGTGGCTAGTGGCGAACGTATTGGACCCCGCTGCTTTAGGAGCTACTGCAATACAAAGAAGACTTTCAAGGAGCTGAGCCTGTGGCAGCACAGAGAGCTTACTGGGGCCCATCCTGCACCAAACTGCTCCTAGCTCTGCCCTGTCTTTCCCCAGGGAGGTGCTTTTATTCTCCCACGGGTTCTCCGAGCAGGTCTGCCTAGTGATCAGGGTAGAGAGCTTGGTATCTCTCTGCTGCTGAGGTGGCACGTGGGTTCAGAGAAGTCACGGCTGCTCTGTGCCTCAGTTTCCCCACCCACAGAAGGGTGATCATGATACTGACCCACTGAGGTAAAACCGCTTTCAGAGTCTTGAATGCCTGGTGCTAGCAAGGGGGAAAATATGACAGGGGTTGGGCCTGGCCCACAGCATTTGGATCTGGGTCAAACATCCCTGAGGCTTGGGGCCATGGTTTTGGTCTAGGCTTGCCTCTACTTTGCAGCAGTCACACTGGAGGATCCTGAGGTGGGAGTCTCAGTCCTGGGATTTGCCCAGGAGTTGTGTCTACTGCATGGTCCTGGTAGCACAGGGCCGAGTATCCGGCGGTTCACAAGAAACAAACCGTCCCTGGTGCAGAAGGGAATGGAGGGAGAAGCAGCTGGGACCCCCGAAAGCCTGGTTGCTTTTTCCCTTAGCGCCGATGTACTGGTGAGATGCCTGCCGGCAACAACAAGCGTATTCATCCACATGGATAGAACAGCCACTGGAGCGCAGCCCGAGGGGGACACCCAGGTGTCGCCTGGCACCAAAACAAAGCAGCGAGTTGGGCACTCGCTACTGAGTGGGAACCGGTGCAAGGGCTGGGAAAGGCAGCCCCTGACCAAGCAGGCAGATGGCCAGGGACACGGGGTCCAGACCTATTGTTGGGTTTGATGGGATGAACACATGACGTAGGGGTGGCCTGTCATTTCCTTTTCAGTCTTGAGGTATGAAGCAAAGGGCAGGCAACTTTTGCAATCATTAACCCTGACCTAGCCAGACTGGGCTGCTATGCATTGCCCTCCTTGCAAGAACCACACACGGGGATGATGTATAGAGCGGCTCCCAGTTTAGTTACAGGGTATTAACAGCGCCTTACAAACATGCTTGAGAGAAAGCAGCAGCCACAGCATGTTAGGCTATAGGCTTTTGCCCTTCATAGCACCTCTCATCTGTGGATCTCAAAGCACTTTACAGCCATTCATGAATTAAGCCTCACAGTCCATCCCCCAGTGAGGCAGGTAAATATATTATTACCCCCATTTTGCAGAGGAAGCAGAGGGTAAACTGAGGCATGAGCCGTTAACCCTGGTTGCCTAAGATCACATAGGAGAGTTGCTAGGAAATCTGGGCCTAAATTCCAGGAGTCTCAACTCCTAGATCTCTGGTCTAACCACTAGGCACCACTGCCTGGGGAATTGAGACTGGGACAGGGAGCACTATATTTGTCTTCCAACATGCAGTAGTCACCTGCAGATAAACATATTTTCCTCTGCAATCCAGCTGTTTTCTGCCTCCAACACCCTTTTCACCCTTCAGCAAAGGGCTTTCATTTGAATGATAATTTCCAGGCAGAAATTCCTGCTTCTTCCTAGACCCAGCAAAAATGTAATTTCTTGCCAATATGACACATCTCTAGCAATATCTGGCAATATTTTAGCATGGCTCTAGCAGAAATAATACTAACAATCATTCATAATTGTCATGGCTACAGTGCTTTATATCCTGAAGGATCCCGCCGCATATTAACAAAGAAAGGGTTGATTCTGCTTTCCTTTCACACCTGAAAACTGCCACTGAATTCAGGATGCTGATTCCATAAGCAATTATGCAGTCACCTTTGAGACCATAATAATAATGCTTAGTGCTTTTTATTCATAGATCTTAAAGCACTTTACAAAGCGAGGCTTAAGAATCGTGCATTATCCCTGTTTTACAAACAGGGAAACCAAGGCACAGATTGGTGGAGTGACTTGCCCCAAGGCAGATCAGTGGAAGAGCTAGAAGTAGAGTGCTGGTCTCTTAAATCCAACCCTAACACCCTGTTGACTGGATTGGGGCTGGGAAAGCATGAGAAACCAAAGAGTGCACTGCGGTCAAGAGGCGAGGTGAAAGCTAAAGTACTAAGCTATCGCCGGCAATGAGAGCAGGTTAAATGGGAGGATGAGATTTCTGCAGTGAACGTCATGAAGATTCAGCCCCTTGAACAATGTTAAGTGGAAATTGTCCTCTCCGTTTTTAAACCATAGCTTAGTTGCTGGGTGACTGAAAGAGACAAAAGCAACTAGAAATCTCCCTTTCTCTCCATTCTTTCTCTCTCTCTCTCTCTCTCTCTTTCTGTCTGATTTTTTTTTCAAGCATAATTATGAAACTGTCCCATTATCATATTGTGATGTGGAGCCTTTTGAATAATGAAACATGCAAGTGAAGACTTGATTACCTCCCCTGAGAACTGAGACATGATTGGGGGTGGGGTGGGGGGGAGATTGGAGATGAGTTTTATAATAATAATAAAATAAAGAAAAAATTAATCACGGATCCATTAGTGTTAATAGAAATGCTTTGTGAATCACCTCAGTCATTTTACATTATTTAATAACAGAAAATCATTATTTCCTGGGAGAATTAGTGTAAAGTCTGGGATGCTCTGGTGGTATTTTTTTTTTTTTAAAGTAACATCCCACCTAAAATCATCACCCATTCATCCTTATTTACGCCTGGGCACTGGATTGCTTCAGGAGAGGGGTAACATGTGGGTTTTGAGGAAGCTGGGTTTGATCCACTTGGGTTCAATGCCAAGGTAACCGTCTCAGCCCACTGGGCAGGAATCAATAGGGGAAATGCCATCGTGCTGACACTTGGTGGGCATTGTGCCTGGGGACTGGAGGTGAGGCAATGGGGACACTGTTCCTGCAGAGTGGAAGGAAGTTCTGGAGGAGCGTGGGGGCTCTGTTCTCAGAGTACATCAACACAGCAATAAAAGACCACCACAGCAAGGCTCAGAGCCGGGGTCAGCTGACTCCGGCTCGTGGGGCTCATGCCGTGAGCCCAAACATCTACATTTGTTGCTGCGGGGGGGGGGGGGGGGGGGTTTGCTGTGCAGATGCACCCATCAGCTTCTAAGTCACTTAGGCGCTTTTTGCAAATTTCACCTTGAATCCATTTACTGCTCTCTCTCCATCTATCCGTCTATTATGGCATCTCTACAGCCATCACCGTAGCATCTAGATGTTCCTTACTGTACGTGGAACTTCTTAAACAAAATTGCAATCAATGTTTAGTGTTTTGACCACTGCACCTTATTTTACATAGAGATTATTCTTCCCTAGTGGATGCAGCCAAGAGTGAGAGAGAGCTGTTAACAATATTTACATTGGTTGACGTGAAATATGAAACCTGATTGCAAGTTGAGGGTAAATCCAATTTTTTGCCACAAAGCAGTGAAGAGGGGACTTAATCTGGGCCATTCCTGCCACTGACTTCAATGGGCCATTATTCAGAATTAAAGTGATCATAATTGGTCTTATTTTAATTCACTTCACTTCAATTAAACTAAATAGGAATAAAGGCCACTTTAATTTTGAATTAAGATGTTCACACGGGTTTAATGGGGTTTCACTAATCCACTTCAAATTCACCCTATTAGCAAATTTGGCTTAATTTCCTGGATGTTCCCATGTAGATAAATCCTATCAGAGCTGTAAAGGGAACAGAGAGTATGTCTACACTGCAAAAAGACCCCACGGCAGTGAAGCTTACACCCCAAGTTGCTGATTTGGGCTTGCAGGGCTCGCACTACAGAGCTAAAAACAGCAGTGCAGACCTTCCCAGCAAGGGGAGTGGATCTCAGATCCTGGGCTCCATCCCTAGTGAGAATATCTACACTGCTACTTTAGCCCTCTAGCATCAGCTCTGCAAGCAGTCTCTGAGACTTGCTGCCCCAGGGTTTTTTTGCAATGTAGACGTACCCCGAGACCACTCTCAGACGGGAACCGGGACAGCACAAGCAGTGTGCTTCATTGATGTGGCTTCACACATTGCCCGTGGGACCTGGGCTTGTGGACTCGACGTTTTCAAACCCGTGCTTGAGCATCCACACTGCATGGTACACCTTGGTTTACAACTGCTGGACCCGGGTCTCACAGCTGTGCTAACTCGTCCACACTGGACTACGCAGCCCTTCTGACTCAGCTCTGTGGCTCGAGTTGCGTCCACACTGCAAAATGACAGGGCTTGGGCCTGAGTCACAGCGGGACTGTCTCTGACCCACCCCTGTAGCTGAATCCAAGCATCCAGGGCGTGAGTGCTTACTAACCTGAGTCCGATTGATTTGTGTGTGGGCAGAAGCGAGACTTGGGCTCAAACCTGAGTCAGAGCCCCGGTTTAGTGTGCAGTGTAGACATGCCCTTAGAGCTCATGCTTTCCTAAACCTCAGAGGCTAGTGGTAGCTGCGCAGGTGTTTGCTGGAAGGCAGGCTATAAATTGGAGGGTTATACAGTACCTGCACATACCCTTGGTGTATTGCAAGGTAAAAGGATTGCAAATACCTTAATCTGGAACTCTGGCTCTGTAGAAGATTAAACTCCAGCTATTTCCCGACTATGAAAGTTCATGTTGCAAGTGTGACGTTACTTGTGTTGCTATTTGCTCTTCATTAATGGAGGGCACACAAACATTACCTGCAGCTAAATCCTGAAAGCAGCAGAAATAAGGAACTGCACAAAATCGCTGTGTGGAAAGGCAGTGGAGCTCACAGGCAGCCTTGCAGACAGTACAGTGGTACATTCACTTACATCGGGGTGGCAGCCGATGGCACGCGAGCCAAGGGCGGCACGCGAGCTGATTTTCAGTGGCACTCACGCTGCCTGGGTCCTGGCCACCGGTCTGGGGGGGCTCTGCATTTTAATTTAATTTTAAATGAAGCTTCTTAAACATTTTAAAAACCTTATTTACTTTACATACAACAATAGTTTAGTTCTATAGTATAGACATAGAAAGAGACCTTCTAAAAACGTTAACATGTATTACCGGCACACGATACCTTCAATTAGAGTGAATAAATGAAGACTCGGCACAGCACTTCCGAAAGGTTGCCGACCTCTGACTTACATCATTATTGGGAAAAGATAGACAAGTCCCAGGGCTATTCGGCTTCTAACCTATAGAAAGGGACATAGCCCCTCTTAAGGGTTCGGATGTGAGCCCTTGTCCTTCAAGATAGAAGCCAAACTCTATCTGATTGGGGTAAGAAAGAATCTATCCTGGACAGGTACCTGCCTTCTAAGTGGATTCTTGCACCTTCCTCTCAAATATTTTGGCTACTGTCAAAGACAGGACACTAGACCAGCTGGGCCATTGGGCTGATCCAATGCGGTCATTCCTATCTTCCTTTGGCCCGCATCTTTTCTGAATTCCTCCACAGGCAAAGCTCCCATTGAAGTCAATACATGTTGTGTGTGGGGAAGGATGGCAGGATCTGGGGTCAAATCCTGGCCTTGCTCAAATCAATGGAAATGCTGCCATTGACTTCCGTGGGACCCGGATTACCCTTTTGGATTGAAAACTGCAGTAAAGCGTTGAGGAGCCTGCTTGCTAGAGGGAGCAGAAAGTACCACATGTGACTCCTCCCCATCAGCTCAGTAAAAGTCATTACAGGGGCGAAGACACGCTGCTAATACTGACTCAAGCTATCAAGCTGGGAAGGGTTTTGAAGTATTTTAATGAGCAGTTATGGTAGCGCCTAGAGGCTCCAACCAAGATCGGGGCCCCATTGTGCTGGCGCTGTTCATGCACGAACTGAGAGACCACCCCACTGCCCCAAAAAGCTTTCGTCTAAATAGACAAGACAGGTAAATGGTTGGAGGGGAAATGACTTGTTCAAGGTCACACAGCAGATCAGTGGCTATAGAAGCCAGGCGCCTGTGTTCTCCCCACTGGGCTATACTGCTTCCCACAACAAGCACTGACTTTTTGCACTTTCCTTGGTTCGTACAATGAGGCTGGCTTAATCAGTATCCCCTTCTGTTTGTGCTCGATCCCTCGCTCTGAGCTAGCGCGTTTCGTCAGTAGATCTCAAAGCACTTTACGAAAGATTATCCACATTTAACAGAGCGGGAAACTGACGCACAGAGAGGGGCAACCAAGGTCACCCAGCAAACCAGTGGCAGAGCTGGGAATTAAGCCCACATCTCCTGACTCCTAGTCCCGTGCTTTAGCCATTACTCGCATTTTACCCGCATTTTATTTTATGGGCAGGGAACTGAAGGACCGAGATGAAGTGAGTCGCCTGAGGTCACACAGGAAGTCTATAGTAGAGCCAGGAACTGAGCCCAGGTCACCTTCTAATCAAGTGCTTGAAAAATAAGAGTGTCCTTCTTCTCTGGCGAGAGCTCAGCCGCTTAATTCAGCCCCGTGAAACCGACAAACAACTGAGCCGGCGCTACACTAGGGAAGTGGGCAGCAAGGGCGTGCCAGCTTTTGAGACTTTGGGGAGAGCTTTGTGATTGTATCTCTGCATGCGTTCCATTAACGCTTTTGCTGTTTGTTGTGCGAGGCAGCCTGGAACCTGACACAGGCAACCAGGCAGCCCGATTTGCCGTGAAAAGTAAACTTTTCCAATTGCAGTTGAAAGCTGAGTTCTTCTGACCTAATTTCCCACTCCAAGGGTTAACTGCTCTCTGCGGTGCCACAGCTCCTCCAGTGAGCTGCAGCCAGACAATGCCATTTAAGTGAATGTTCCTAGCCCACAGAAGTCATGGTGATAGCTCCATCTCCCTCGCAGTAGGTGCTACATTAGCTGCTCAAACCATATTCCAGTAAATTAGAGCCAGTCTGATTTAGACAATCACTAGGTCATTCTTTCCTCCAATTCCCAGTTTCACACAGAGATAACAGCAGCTGGGGGGAAGCGGAGAGGTGGACGAATAACAGTTTGCTTGCTTATTAGGGGTTAGAGGCAGTCTTGAGTCTGTGATTTGCCGAACAAGACTGATACCAGCAACAAAAGCCTCAAAGTTAAATGATGCAGTATTTGTTTCAGGTCTAATAAAGATACTTAAACAAACACCAAACACTTTCTTTCTGGGAGGCGAGTAAATACAGGGAAACAGCATTCAAATGTCTTTAAAGACCCCTGGCAGATGGGAATTCCAAGATGAATGGTCCCCTCGTCTATGGGGGCGTGCCAGCGACCAGTGTACTTGACTAGAAGTCAATTGACCTGGGTTCTGCTCCTGGCTAGGGTGACCAGACAGCAAATGTGAAAAATAGGGACAGGGGGTGGGGGGTAATAAGAGCCTATATAAGAAAAAGACCCAAAAATCGGGACTGTCCCTATAAAATTGGGACATCTGGTCACCCTACTCCTGGCTGTGGGACCTTGGGCAAGTTTGTGCTTGTGTCCCGGTCCTACCCTTTGGCTGTTGTAAGTTCTCTAAGGGCAGGTGCTGTCCTTTGCTATGTGTGTCTGTGTAACATCCACAGACCCCAGTCGTCGGCGGGCAGGATCGAACTGGGGACCTCTGGAGCTTAGTGCATGAGCCTCTACAGCATGAGCAAAAAGCCAACTGCCTGTTAGCTATGGCTGTAGGGCAGACTCATTTAATCTCTCTCTCTCTCTAAGTGGTCTCGATGCCACTACAGGGGACAGAACACCACACCCAGAAGGTGTGTGGGTTACATCTGCACAGTACCTGGCACGATGGGGGTCTGAGCTTCGTTGCCGTCTCTAGGTGCTACTACAGCATCAATAATAAATAATAATAATAATGAATATATTATAAAAACCGGCCTAGGACATTGCGATGGGTGATTTTCCCTGCCTGCCATACCTAGGCACAAATGGATAAGAAGGAGGGCATATAACCCTCCCAAAACTCATGGGTGGCTGTATAATAGGCCTGGGGAGGCTAAGCCTCCCCTAACCCAGGCTGTGGCTCAGCGGCCCATGCTCCACCCGAGGCCCCGCCCTCGCTTCCCTGAAGCCAGCAGGGGCTTAGCTCAGGCCGGCAGCCTGGAGATTGAGGCTTGGCTGGCCAGCAGCCCGCAGTGGCTCAGGCCAGTGCGTGGCTCAACGCCATGGGTTGGGCTGGCCCAGGGGTTTGGGGGGAGTGTGGCTCAGGGCTCCGACAGGGAAGGGGTGGAGTATGGGCAGGGCCTCGGGCAGAAGGGGCGGGGCCGGGGGGGACTAGCCTCCCCAAATGGGGGGAGGGTTCACCCGCCACCCATGCCAAAACTCAACTTTACTTTTAATTCATCCTCATTATTATAACTCTGGATGTTCTCATGACCCAAAGACGTGTCTAATTCTTTATCTTCTAAGCCTGCTAAACTCTTGTCCTCAAGGAAATCCTGTGGCAATGAATTCCACAGGCTAAGTGTGCCTTGTATGAAAAGTATTTGTACCAGTTTTAAGGCTCCAGTTCAGCGAAACACAAAGCAGGTGCTTAACTTCAAACAGGTGCTTAAGTCCCAGGCTGCAGCACGTGCTTAAAATGAAGCAGCTGCTTAAGTGCTCTCTGAGTTTGTTCCCTTACCATGCCATTGACTGGCCCCTTGTTCTCTTACTGAAGACTTCCCTGGCACTTTGAAATGTGCCACAAACACTTTGAGGAGAAACAACTGCAGGTGTTCAGTGGCTTTAAGGGATTATAGTGGGGTGGGGAGGATGCAGAAGGCATGAGCCAAGGTGAGTCGAAGTGCCTTCAATTTTAAAAAAGCCGTTTCGGTAGCTCCAGAGGAACAGCCACTGCAACTGAAAATGCCATTGTAAGCAGCGTGAAAGATGGTATTTGTGAAGGTGCATCCGAGACTCAGAGCTGTGTTCTGAGCTTGAGGATGCAACCTGAAAGGGCATGATGGAGATTAAAATAATTCTATCTATCTAGTGTAAAATGTGACCTGAACCACAGAGCTGTGACCGGTGCTTCTGTAATATACAGAATAATATAACACCTGAGATCACTAAGCCTGAAAGAATTTTTAAAAACTGTGTGGAGGGAGATATTTTGGGATCCAATCTATTGGTCCCTGGAGGAGAGCATTAGCCCCACCAAGGATGCTAGCGGGCCAGGGAAGGCCCCCCCCATCCAGGTTGAAGGAGGAGGCAGGTGTGGGCATGGCAGATCTCTTGTGGTAGAGAAGAATCAAGATTTGGTTGTGATTGGAATTCTGTGCTAATACTGTTGGATACAGACAGACCTAGTGGGTCTCTCTGGTTCTCTAGCTCCCAGCCTGTGTTGCCTGGTGTGGTGTCGACATGCAGGGTCTCCCTGAGCCCTGGCCAGGACTATGCAATCATGGGGCGGGCTGCTAACTATGGGACACCAAACTGCTTCCTCGGACTCTGGAGCCGGGGGGAATTTGCTTTAGTGCTGGAGGAGGAAAGAGCAACTCAAATCCAAATCTCAGTCAGCCAAGCCAGTGCCCGTCAGTGCCCAGGTGTGAAAAGAGCAAAGGGCGCCGGCCGCAGAGTCACATTCAAAGGCCTGATTATGAATAACTGTGTGGCCAAATTTCAGAGGGGTAGCTGTGTTAGTCTGAATCAGCAAAAACAAGGAGGAGTCCTTGTGGCACCTTAGAGACTAACACATTGATTTGGGCATACACTTTCATGGGCTAAAACCCACTTCATCAGATGCACGGAGTGGTAAATACAGTAGGCAGATATATATAGCAGATGAGAAAGGTACACAGCAGGGGGTTCCCATTCCAATGACAGCAGGATCAAAACCGGGGGGATACGCCCGAGGCTTGCTCCCTGCCTCTGGGAACATCTGAGTCACTGGTGGAGGTTGCCCTTGACTCAGTGTCCCCTTTGGGGGCAGCAGGAGCTTTCTCCTGCTCCCACTTGACAGCTAGGGCTGTGTGTCCTTCAGCTGCATGAGACACCCTTCCCCCGCTCAGGGAGGCGGGTTCTGAAATGAACAACAAGGGATCTGGAGGGGTTAGAGCAGACAGGAGGGCGCCGGAACACAGGCCTGCACCATAGCAAAAGGCCAGGACTTATGGAGCCTGGTGCACAGGAGATTGAAACAGGGGCTTCTGGAGCTAAACGCCCTGGCTGGGGCTGGAAGGGACTCAGGCCCTCTCTGTGCCAGGCACAGAGCGGGACCCGTAACCCACACTCCCCAGCGGGTCACACTCGCAGGCCGACATCACGGCGCCCAGAGCCAGCTCTCCCCCTCGCCATGCCCTGCCCCGCCCCACCGCCCCCTGCACTGACAGCGTTGGAGGCCATTGATAGGATGAGTCACACCAATCTTCTGCTCTATATTGCAAACTTTGAAAAGCTATTTCTACATTCAGCACCTGTACTGCGGTGAGTGATGAACCTCTCACAACCTAAACAGCACTCGGCTTGTATCATTACCTGGATGGGTGACTTCCAAGCACTGCCTGTGTGACTCAGACAGCCGCGATGCTCCCGCTGGGTCACGGCTGAACCAATGGCTGAGTGTGGGGCTAGGAGGCATTGAAGGCTCCATCTTGCAAATGAGCCGCTGCTAATGAAGGTTATTGTGGGGTCCTAAAGATTCCCCTTGGAGCTTTAATTGAATACAGGGCTTCCTAGTCTGTTACACGGCACCTTATCCTGTCATTCACACAGCACCCAGGGAGGACAAAATGCCACCATTCTGAGCAAGTAGCATTTTCCCCTCCCTTCGCACTAGTATTAATGGCTGCACAGGATACAGGGCCTGGTGAATGAGTGGTATCCTTCACTTCCTGGGCCAGATCCTCAGCTGATGTGCATCAGCATAGCTCCATTTAAGTCACGGCAGCTACACTGATTTGCAGAGCTGAAGATCTACCCTGGCCTGCATGCAGTGTTGATCTGGATTCATTAAGGCTGCATCTATGCTACAAAGCTTAGGTGATTGGCGTGAATTCGGCTTACAGCCACCGACATTTGCATGTTGCTGGAATCATAGAATCATAGAATCTCAGGGTTGGAAGGGACCTCAGGAGGTCATCTAGTCCAACCCCTGCTCAAAGCAGGACCAACCCCAACTAGATCATCCCAGCCAGGGCTTTGTCAAGCCTGACCTTAAAAACCTCTAAGGAAGGAGATTCCACCACCTCCCTAGGTAACCCATTCCAGTGCTTCACCACCCTACTAGTGAAAAAGTTTTTCCTAATATCCAACCTAAACCTCCCCCTCTGCAACTTGAGACCATTACTCCTTGTTCTGTCATCTTCTACCACTGGAGCGTATGAACACTTGGCTGCTGCCATCGGTGCTGCGTATCATTGCATTAGAAAGGTGCAATTTAAAGCAGTTTAGTTAATCCAATGGAACTTTATGTGTGGACACACTTATATCGGTTTAAACTCAGTTTATATCAGTTCAGCTTGCAAGCTAAAACAACATAAGAGTATCCTCACATAAGGTTGCAGCAGTTTCTGCAGCGGACCAGTTTCTACACCAGTGTCTACGCTGATACTGCATCAGCCTAACGGCATCGACTTTGACTCTACGCCGCTCAGAGAGGTGGTGTTATAAAGTCGGTGTAGCGGGGCAGTTACATCGGCTGGAGCGAAATTTAAGGGTAGACATATCCACAGCTAGGTTGATGTAAGCTGCCTTGTGTTGACTTACCCTTGTAGTGTAGACCAGGCCTAAGTAAACCAGGGCAACTACTGGGCCTAGCCACGCCCAGACTGTTGTGTAGCGTTCCCATGCTCTGTTAAACAGCTGTCACGTTCAACCAGAGAAAAGGGAAGGGATGTTATCTCTAAATAAAGTTACTTTGTAAAGTCCTGCCACGTGAAAAGTGATATATAAATGTCTGCTTTATTACAAGTGGATGAATCTGGGTGACATTGCAGACAACTCGGCGAAACCTGTGCTCAGCGTGCAGCTGCGGTCAAAAAAACTAAGAAGCTGTTAAGATGCACAAGAATGCTATGGACTATAACATGGGGAATAACATAATGTCTTTATATAAAGTTACAACCCCATCTGCAGTACTGTGTGCGGTGCTGGCCACCCCATCTCAAAAAGGATATTACAGATTTAGAGGGGGGTGAAGAGAAAGGTGATGAATAAGTACCTAGAAAAACTCTCGTAGCACGAGAGATTGAAAAGATTGGGATAGCTGCCTTAGAAAAGAGACAAATATAATGATAACGTCTATAAAATCCTGAATGGTCTAGAGAAGGGAGAGCGGGAATTTTTGTTCTCCCTGTCTCATAACACGAGATCAAGGGGACGCGCAATTAAATTAAAAGGTGGGAAGTTCAAAATTGATATCAGGCAATACTTCTGAATACAATGCATAATTAGACTGTGGAACTCACTGCCACAGGAAGTTCCTGAGGCCAAGAATGTAACAAGATTCAATAAGGAGTTGGATGTTTGTATGGATAACAAGAACAAATAGAATGATCATAACTAATGATGATCAACATTTTGTAAGGGATATTAAAACTCAGGCTTTGGGGCTTAACCTGATCTCCAACTATTACAGATCAGGGTGAGACCTAATGTGAAGGGCAGATTATCCCACATCTGCTACTGTGGGTTCTTGTATCTTCCTCTGGAGCATCTGGTGCCGGTCACAGTCAGAGACAGGCTACTAGGCTAGATGAACCTCAGGCCTGATCCAGATTGGCCATCCCATTGTTCCTATGAGGGATGGTCTATTTTTGAGATAAATTTGTGCCTAGGCGCCCCAATCATGGACGAGAGCCCACTTGTGCTAGGCGCTGTACAGACACAGAACACACGATCCCTGCCCCCAAAGAGATTACAATTGAAGGGATTGTCTACACTGCAAGGAGTCATTTCCAGCTTGAGGAGACATTCACCTGCTGACCGAGCTAGTGCAACTGAAAACAGAAGTGCAGCTGCACCAATGTGAGGGGCTAGCCACCCCGAGTATAATCCCGACTGAGGTGCTAGGTACGTAGTCTCCACAGCTGGCCCTTCCTGTAGCCGTATCACCAGGGCTACACTTGTGTTTTTACCTTGCTAACTTGATCAGAGCTAGCATGGGTCCATCCCTGCAAGATGGGAATTACACCCCCTCCGCTTGAAGTACGGACACACATATCCTAACTATAAGACAAGAGACAACAGATGGATACAGGCAGATGGGAGAGTACAAGAAAACGAGACAATGTTGGTCAAGGACCTTAAATACCCAGTCCTTTGGCTGGTACAGAGCTCTTCTATGAGTCAAACAAAGGCCCTGTCGCCTTGCTACAGAGGAGAAACAAAGGAATTTGCATATCTTGTAAATAATAAAAGTGGGAGCACAAAGGTGAAACCACATATTCCCCCCCTCCCAAGATGAATGCGTTTCCCAGATTGTTGTTTTTGGTTCACGCGCTGAGGGTTTCTCTCCCTAAGATGTTTTTACAGTAGATTGAGTCAGATCATTGAGAAATTCATCTGGAAAACACGTTAGATGCAAGTGCGAAAAGTTTCCCCTCCTCCCCCGGCCCCCCCACAATGCTGGCGCCGTTTGTGCTTTAGGAATGTTTAATTGTTATTTAGCAGTGGGAGGAAGTCTCGTGCCTCTGTTATTTCTCGAGTAGTCTCCGGAGAACAGGGCTTGGCTTCACAGTATTCAGACCCTGGCTGGTGGAGGCTCTTCTTTTCCAGCAAGGGTTAGGCCTTCCCCTGTCAATCATGTTCAGGTCACCTTAATTTCCAGTTGGGGCCTCTTGAAAACCGATAGGCCTCCATGCAATATTTGGACATTCCCTTTAATCCTGCTCTGGCAAAATACTGAAGGCCTGGTAGTTTCACGGGAGCACCTGCAGCTGCCATTGACTTCATGCTTCAGGGCATAAACCAGCTACTAACTATCTGGTTAGGGGAAACTTCCCTGGGGGCAGCTTAGCCCATAGCTGCCCGTTGTTGGGTTTCTTGCCCTTTCCTCTGAAGCAGCCACTGCTGGGGACAGGATACGGAGCTAGATGGACCACTGGGCTGATCCAGTCGGGCAATGGCTATGGGGCTGGAGATCCCCAGTGTCTCAGAAAGTACCTTGGTTCCCAAGCCCTAGATAAGCAGGAGGGATCAAGGCTTGGGAAAGCAGCAGGGATTGGTGAACTGAACCCTGGCAGGCCTCACTCCACTACTTTCTCTTTCTCTCCTCAGCCAAGACTAGGGTGACCAGGTGTCCGGTTTTCGATCTGAACACCCGTTTGAAAAGGGACCCTGGCGGCTCCATTCAGCACCACTCACCGGGCCGTTAAAAGTCCAGTTGGCGTGGGGCTGGCAGGCTCCCTACCCGGCTCCGTGTGGCTCCGTGGCCAGCATGTCCCTCTGGCTCCTAGGTGAAGGGATGGCCACAGGGCCTCTGTGCGCTGCCTCCACCCTGAGCACTGGCTCCACAGCTCCCTTTGGCTGAGAACCACAGCCAATGGGAGCTGCAGGGGCAGCACTTGTGGGCGGGGGCAGTGCACAGAGCCGCCTGGCCATGCCTCCGCCTAGGAGCCGTCCGCTTCCCGGGAGCCACCTGAGGTAAGCGCCGCCCGGAGCCCACACTCCTCTCCCACTATGCACCCCAACCCCCTTCCCCAGCCCTGAGCCCCCTCCCACATCCAAACTCCCTCCCAGAGCCCGCACCCTGCACCCCCTCCCATGCCCCAACCCCCCTGCCGCTGCCCTGAGCCCCCTCCAGTCCTCCGAACTCCTCAGCCTCAGCACGGAGCCCCCTCTTGCACCCCAAACCCCTCATCCCCGGCCCCACTACAGAGCCAGAGCCAACACCCCCTCTCCCCGCACACCAACCCCCCTGTCCCAGTCCGGAGCCCCCTCCTGCACCCCAAACCCCTCATCCCCGGCTCCACTACAGAGCCAGAGACCTCACCCCCCCCTCCCTGCACACCAACCCCCCTGTCCCAGTCCAGAGCCCCCTCCTGCACCCCAAACCCCTCATTTCTGGCCCCACCCCAGAGCCAGAGCTCTCATTCCCACCACACCCAACCCCCTGCCTCAGCCCAGAGCCCTTCCCACACTCCAAGCCCCTCGGCCCCACCCTCCAGCCTGGAGCCCCCTCCGACACCCCTCTGAGCAGAGTTTCCAGTGGATTTATGTCTTCCAACCAGTTCTAAGCTCTCTGAGCAGAAATATCCCAGATTCCTTTATCTCAGCCCCCAAAGCCCTGCAGATGTGGATGACAGTCACTTTGTTTTTCTAACGAGGTCTCCTCTGAGGCCCACTGGCGTCAATGGGAAGACTGCCCTTGACTTCAGAGCAGCCCATGGGGCTCCAGGCTTAGCGGCCAGAATCTGGAAGTACTGGATGCAAGTTCACAACATCCCCAGCCAGCTGAACTAATCTGTTCCCTTAAGGGAGGGGCAATGCAGTGTCCTGAGCCTACAGTACTTGCAGGGCAAAGAGCGGGAGCGGTGGGCTTTGAGTCACCACGCAAATCCAGCCCAGCCTTTGCCAGTGCAGCACCCATTGTAATCAGCGGGCATTGGATCCACTCACAGCAGGACTCGATTTATTCCACTGGCCTTTAGCTGCGTCCAAGCTCATACACTCATAATAATCACAATTCCTAGCTCTTGCACAAAGAGGTCGGTATCATTATCTCCGTTTTACAAATGGGGAAACTGAGGCACAAATCGGTGCCGTGACGTGCCAAAGGACACCCGGCAGGCCTGCGACAGAGCCAGGAGTAGAACCCACATCTCCTGTGTCCCACTCCACTAGGCAACACTGCCTTTCACGGAGGCCTCTAACGATCCATACAACAGGTAGCTTATGGGCAGTATAAACACAGGCCTATCACACTGCCCTGCCACCACTGGGGCACAGAGACATCACTCAGTTGTTGGCCTTCCTGCTTAAACTGCAGATAACAACTGTGGTTTTAGTTTCGCAATAGGGACAGTTTTCCACTAGGAAATGGGATGAGAACACACAGCCTCACTTCACCTTTCATTTACTACCAACCTGGGCTGGATTTGACCTGGCAGGCGCCTCGGTTGTACTTTATAAATCCCCCCAGCTGAGCAAGTCTCAACGGTGGCCTTTCGTATTCATGCAGCTAGTGACACACGCACCAGTACTCGGATGTATTTAGAAAAAAACAATAATTCCTACTCAAATGGAAAGCGGTAACGTGCGGGTTAGCTGAATCTGGGTGGTTCCCGTGCATGTTAAATAGATACGGCATTGTTAGGAAGATTTGATATGACTGAAAATGCGTATACTACAATATGCAATTATTGCATATATGCGTCTGATTCTGATCTCATTTACACCAGTTCAGTGAATTCAGTGGCATTTCTTCCATTATATGCTGGTATAAGTGACAAAACAAAACAGACATACGGGGAACAAGGTGCATATTTCAGCTCTTCCAGGGTCCACTGGACCCCAATAGTGCAGAGAGAGAGAGCAAAAAATGAGAAACTGGTTTTAAAATCAGGGGATCCAAACTGAGTTTGAATGGAAGGGCCTAAATCTCCATTGACTCGTGCCTTGTATCATCGTTTACATCCAGAGAGAGTTGCAATTATTGATATGATGATGATGATTTGTTTTATAATAGAGGCCCCAGCCAAAATCTGGACCCCACTGTGCTAGGCGCTGTCCCATACACATAGTGAGAGAGAATCCCTGCCCCAAAGAGTTTACAATAGACAAGACAGACAGGGAGGATTATAATCTCCCTGTTACAGATGGGGAATTGAGGCCCACAGAGATTACATGAGTTCCTCAAAAAAAGTGAGGGCAAGGCAGGCGTGAAATAGTACTTACAGCATTTTACACCCAGTCTGCACACACTTTGCACAGGGGCAAATGACGGCACAAAGTGCAAGATGGTGGAAAATCAAGCCCACGGAGGGCAAAACAGCAGAGGGGTCAGCCCCACTGGATCAAATTTTGTGCAAAGGATCAGTCAAGGTCTTGTAGGAACATGATCAAAACTAGCACACAAAGCAAAGCATAGTACGTGTTAAAAAGCCTCAGTTCATTGCAGGAAAGTTTAGAGTTAATGTGTGAAGGCTGCCCACTGTCTTCTTTTATCTCACTGCATTGCAAAGACTTCTTATAAACGGACCCATGAAGAATTTATTTCTTCTGCTGCATCTGGGTTCTGTATTCCTCTGCTTAACTTGTTTTGAACATATGAGGCTATCATTCCTACTTTGAACTATGCTGTCCATCTTCTTCCGGAGGGTTTTTGTTGGTTTGTTTGTTTGTTTTTTAAAGCCGTGTGGCTGTTTAGCCTCTCTATAAAATTCCAATCAAATCTTTTCTTTGCTGCATTTCTGAGGGTAGAAAAATTTCTGCCTAATTTTACAAAAATATTGGGGTGTGTGTGTGTATATATACATATATATAAAATGAACAGTGGGAGAAATAACATATGGAAAAGGACAGCCTACCCAGCACCTTTGCAGAGATTAAATGCCCACACCAGCTCACCTTAAATACGATTTGCACCAAGCAATTTTGCCATGTAAATTTCCTCTGCACAGGAAGGGCCGTAGACAGAAAGCCAAAGACTGCAGCTGTCATTTGGGCTTGATCCCTGGATGGAAAAATAGCCCACGCGTTAGAACAACGTGGCTCTGTGCCAGAAGCCCATGCAAAGAAACATATTCAAACTGTCGGGAATAAACAAGAATTTTCAAAGTTTTTTTTTTCGCAACTCCAGGCAACGAAAACTGAGCTCTACAGTTATTAAGCTCCCATCTGGTGGCTTCTTTATGGAGGAACGATATTTGCATGTTTCCAGCAGAGAAAAGCTGTTTCTAACTCAGATAAAATGGAACATTTTGCGAAATGATGTGAAATAACAGATGATGCCGGTATAAGCAACTGGGTTGAAGGTTTCGCCAGCTGCCCTTTTAAAAAAAAATTTATCGTTAAGTAACAGGAGCCAGTTTTTTAAAAATGCCTCCAACTGACTCCCATTTACTTAGAAGAGGTGAGGAAAATCAAGAGGTAGGGCAGGGAGTGGTATCCCAGGAGGGATTGTGTGTAGCAAAAACTGACCAGTATACAAGTTCATATGGTGATTTCCTTTAGCCCACTGGCCCTCGGAGAGTTTTCTCTTTTCCTGTTCCAGTGAGGTGTGGGGCCAGCGACAGCATCCTAAATGACTGAAATGCCAAAAGGCCTGAGTTTTTCTTGTTAGGGTAAATGTAGTTATCAGTAAAGATTCATAGCTGCCGTACTGTGCATGGCAGGCTGCTGCTTTGTTAATTTTCCAAAGCGCACTAGGCAATAGCAGCACAGATTAAGTATAAGGGTCTCGGAGACGGGCTAATTTTGAAATATCTTCTCTGACGACTGTAAAACTGTCCAGGGCTCAGGCACAGCCTTTTAAACCAGACAGCGCAAGCCAAAGCAGCTGAGAGAGACAGACAATGTAAATACAGTTTGGACAACAAGCTAAGCTCAGCCAGTTGGGCACAACAGCCTCGATCCGAAACAACTGCTTAAGCATCACAGCCAAAAGAGGAAAAAATAACCACTAATCCCAGCTTGACAGGAGCACCAGACTAAGCACAGTACTTGTACCCAAATACTAAGCACAATAGCGTAACTGCGCGGCAGACACTACAGTCTAAACCCAGCCCCCGCGCCCACCAAAGAGCTCAAAATAACACAGCGTGATTAGAAAACGGCAGGCACAACACGCGAACAGCGTAACAGCATGTCAGATCCAGCTCCTGAGCACAGCGGCTTAAACATACAGAACTCGTGAAGCCCGGCTGCTCGGAGCACAACTGTACGGTGCATAGCGAGGCAGCCTCTGTAGCCTAACCAGAGCGGTATGATTTTAATAACAACCCGTTAGCTCTTCTCGGCCACGGATCGCAAGGCGCGTTACCCAGGAGGTAAGTAGCATCGTTCCTTGCTTACAAATGGGGGAAATGAAGCACGAAGAGTCTCCTGTGATGCAGCTGGTATGGAGCGTAGGCCAAGACAAAATACTGGGCTAGATGGACCATTATCTACCTCCCTAAGTACTTGTATGGCTCACAGCACTGTATTAGTATTATTAGTTGTATTACCATCCCCCTAGTTACAGACTAGAACCCATAGGTGCTGGAACTAGGGGGCTGCTGCCCCTCTCCTTGGCTTGACAGGGTTTCCTTCATATACAGGGTTTAGGGTTTGGTTCAATGGTGCTCAGCATCCCCATTATACAAATTGTTCCAGCACACACACCCATGGTGCTAGGCACTGTACAAACGCAGAACAAAAAGACGGCTCCTGCCCCAAGGGGCTTCCCACCTAAATAGCTGAACGCTTCAAAACCATCAATGGATTTTCTCTTCCTGCAAGGTAGGAAAGCATCATCTCCATTTTGCAGGCAGGGAACACTCAGGGCATGATTGGTTCAGTGACTTACCCGCATTCACAGGAAAGGACCTGAAATTACACCTCCTGAGCCCCAGCTCACTGCTTTCCCCACTATATCATCCCTCTTGTCAACACCCTACTCCTCTGTGATGCTCTGGCAATTCCTAGGTTCTAGGCACAATCCATGTTTTAATACAACCACTCTGCATCTGTTGTTTAACCTAGATCATTCCTTCGTCCCCCTCCCCACTTGGCAAATGCTTGTAACTTTGAGACGCTGAGCTAACACAACCCGTTTACATGCAGGCGACAGGCTGCCGTATCGGATTAAGACGACTGAGCTCTGAAAACGAACGGCGTTCAGCGCCTTGACCAGGTGAACGTTGTTTCAGCTCCTTGTCTTATTTTTCCCCTGCTCCCGCTGATAGACAGTTCTCATCAGCTAAAGTTGTTCCATTTTTACAACAGGCTCACAGACCCTGCGCTGCTCTGCAGATGATCTTGCAATGTTATGACAATCCAAAGAGCCATTATTCCAAGCGCCTGCCAATCACCAGGCTGCTGCCAGTCTGTGTCAAATGAAGCATCCCAGGCCCTGTCAGATTAAATCCAGCAGCTCTTTAGTTTGGAGCAGAGCAGTTTGTTTATTTGTGTGTTGTTGGGTGTCGTCCCCCCTCCCCCCTCCCCCTGCTACTGCCTTCTTTCAGAACGCCACACTCGATCACTGCAGGTTTTGGCCCTGCTTCCACACAAGCTATAACCAAGTCAAGGCTCCAGCTAAGCCCTGAGCCCCTTATGGCCACACTGCATTGGGGACCCAGCCTCCCATGCGGCTGCAATGTAGACAGGGCTGACGAGAGGGAGGGGAAGGGGGGACAATTGTATCAGGGCCCCGAGGTAAGGAGGCTCCCATGGCATCTGTGTAAACAAGGTGAAATGGAAGGGGGTGGGGCCCCTGCAAACACGATGTATCGGAGCCCCACATGCCTCTCAACAGGCCTGACCGTAGAAACACCCTTAAAGGGCCAGCTCCGGGCGTGGAAAGTGGTTACCCAAGTGTAGCTCTGGGGTCGGTGGGCCCCACACCATTGCAAAACTGGTGTAAATGAGAGGAAAAGCATGACGTGTTGCTGGGCCCAAAGAGAGGACCTGATTGTCATTTACAACGGTGAACGCCTCCGGCCTGCGAAGTGGGCGTCAATTCTTTTACGCTCATCCCAAAGCTCTTTCATGCTGCCATGTAAAGGGGCTCTTGTCTACATGAGAATTCAGCCCTGTATCTCCATAGTGGGGTTAAAACCTCAAGGCCAGACGCTCGTCTGGCCTGCGCTTCATGCAGCCATTTACCCCAGGGTAAACTGGGTGTGAGAAGCTACCAACGATAGTGTGCTACGCCCGCTTTGCACTGCGGTAAATGACAAGAGACGATGCCGGGCCAGACGCTTGGCCTCACTGAGGCTCTAACTCCACTATGGTGGAACACGTGTAGAACCCATCTACCCTACAAGTTTTGATTGTTAGTCACGGCTGGTGCAGGGGGCCCTGGACTCTGTTATAGACGCAGCTCAAGCAGTGGCACTAGTTTACACA
Organism: Macrochelys suwanniensis; assembly: GCA_033296515.1. NCBI lineage: Eukaryota > Metazoa > Chordata > Testudines > Chelydridae > Macrochelys > Macrochelys suwanniensis. The sequence goes on from CM065799.1 coordinate 8,917,392, forward strand.
TCACTGAGTCATGGGCGGACAAGGGAGCCGTTAGATAGCAAGGAAAGAAAAACTACCAGGCCACGTCTACACTACAAAATGAAGTCGACCTAATTGACGTCAGCAGACAGCCGCTGCAGTAATTACATTGTTTGTGTGTCTCTACACTTTGCTCCTTGGGTCGGCGTGGCGGGTCCTCACCAGGAGCGCTTGTATCGATTGAACCGTCAGTGTGGGGGGCATTGTGGGACGGCTCCTGAAAGCCAGTAACAGTCGACATAAACGACGCACTGTCTACACTGGCACTGTGTCGACTTAACTACATTGACCTTGACTCTACGCCGCTCTGGGAGGTGAAGTTATTCAGTAGGCGTAGCAGGGCAGTTATGTCGGTGGGAGCGAAATTTAAGTGTAGACGCTTCCATAGTTAGGTTGACGTAGGCTGCCTTGCATGGCCCTAACTCTGTAGTGTAGACCAGCCCCCAGACAGTGGTATATTACACTAAGGAACAGCAAGCCACTGGCAGGAGGTAGCAGATAAGCCACTGGCCCGAGAGTATGGAGGCCAGGGTTCCATGCCTGACTGCGGTGTGACCCTCACCACGTCACTGCCTCGCTCTGTGCCTCGGTTTTCCCATCTGTACAATGGGACGTCATCTTCTTTGCTGAGTAGTACGGCACTAAGAGATATGGTTAGCTTCTCTTTAGCTCTCTCCCTCCTAGATGTGCAGATAAATTCCTCTCTAGGGAAAAGGGTGATCGCCCGCATTTGACTGCTGTGACTGTGTGAAGCCACTACAATGACATTAGCACACCGTGCAGTTTCATATGGGAACGGCAAACTTCACTCGCCGCTATTGCTGGCCATACATACAGAGCTGAACATTTCCACGGCCGATATTATAGTCAAGCAGGGGGCCCCCAAAGGGTCAGCACAACTGCCTTTCCTGATCCCTCTTCATTCAGCGATGCCCAGTTTTGTAGCTGTTGGGTAGTGAGATTCAGGGGGTGAGGTGGTGAGCCTTTGCCTCACATTACACGTGCTGTTGAGTGCTTGGGCAGATGTGCACTACTCAGGCGGAGAGTGAAGCCAGCCAGTTTGCAAGGGAAATGCACATGGGAACTTCATGGAAAGGTCTGGTTGGAAAGGGGGAAAAGAGAAAAAACAACAAACTATTCTGAGGCAGGATTATCTGGAGGCAGCAGTATTCTGCCAACAAAATATCCACCTTCCATCATGTTTAAATCCCCAGGCCATATCTTCCGAACATAGATAGATGCAGCTAGAGCCCCACTTGCTGTAAGTCCATAAGGATTGCTATGCTAGGTTGGGAAAAGGGAAGAAATGGTGCATTTCTTTATTGCTCTTCTAACTGTATTAACAATAGGAGCTTTCTCATTTCTTGCCATTATCTGTCCGGGGGTTTAATTTGCCTTCAAAAGGATTTGAAGGCTGGTTTTATGATTTTTTTCATTACAAGATTTTAAATAAATGTTCATTTAAATGACAGCATTCCAGAGCTTCCAATCTTCTTACAAATGAACATTGCAGGCCAATCTAATTGTAACTTTACATCAAGGGGGAGGGGGGGGAAATACACTTTCCTGTTACTGTTGTCATTTTACATGCCGATGGGATGTTCTCCAATTAAAATCCAATTATTTTAGAAAAATAATTTCCTTACCTTTGTTGTAGCAGCACCACGGATGATTAAAACCAAGGGAAGGTTTTAAATTATATATTTTTCACTGTTTACTTTTTGGGTGGGGTTTTTTTGCATTTTACTTGGAGCGTGAAATGAGACGGGGGTGTGTGTGTGCAGATACATATATATGTACAATGTTTGGGTTGCAAACACACGGGAGTGTTTAAATACAAATTCTCTCTCTTATAATTTATTTTTTTGTAACCAGCAGTAAAAGCGAAGGAAAGAAATCACAGAAACATGTTTACTCAGAAAGAAAGATGGCTCCTGATCTTTGCAAAAGCTTTACAAAACTTGGAGGCATCAATTGCTCTAACAATGTCCCTTTAAGAAAGTGTAAATATAAATCTAACTGCAGATCCTACACATCTACCGAAGAGTCCAGTGACATCCTTGGCCTTTCATTACATGGAATAGAAATTGACTCATTGGGTGACTCTGCTTTCAGTCAGAAACCACATACAGTAACTGGAAACCCAGGGAGACTCTGCAGTCTCCATGGAGACAGCACACTTACAACTTAATGTGATCAACAGCTGCTGCAATAATCTTGAAGGATGGAGAAAATGTTTCAAACTGTGCATTGTTTACGGTGGTTCGGCTGATGTTGGAATTTGCTCTGTTGCGTCTGGGGCCCGAGTAAATGAATGCTCATAGAAAAATACACAGATGTATAGACCAAAGGAGACATTTCCCTTTCTAGAGGAGATCGATGGGCGTGTGGCTAGGGCACAGAACTGGGAATCAGAAGACTGCATTTCTATTCCCCGCTGTAGCACCAGCTTATTTTCACATGACCCTGGGCAAGTCACTTCCCCCTCTTTACTCCAGTTTTCCCATCTGCAAAATGGGGGTAATTAAATTTAGTCACCTCACAAGGGGCTTGTGAAGCTCATTTTTTTAATATACTTTGTGGTCCATTGACAGAAGAACATATTGAGATGAAACCAGTGGGTTTCTACAGGAATGGCTCTAAAAACCTATGGAACTGAATGGAGAATGAGATCCTTTCTATATGTTTTTTTTCTGTAGCAGAGCCATACTGCTCTATTCAGTTCTATAGAACGGTTCGCAAAGCCTACAGTAAAATGATCATTGCTTGTTTGATTCTGTAGGACTTTTCCATACAGATGAGGCTGTCTCATTCTAATCTAATCTAATCTATCTACATACACCCATCTATCTATCTATCTATCTATCTATCAATCACACTTATATGGCCTGTACCATATAAGTACCATGACTATAGTATCTGAGCACCTCACAGCCTTTAATGTATTTATCCTCACAACAGCCCTGTGGCCCAGAGACATGCTTTCATCCCCACGTTACACCTGGGGAGCTAAAGCACCGAAAGGCTAAGTGACATACCCAATGTCCGACAGGCCGTCTATGGCAGAGCTGGAACATTTACCCAGGTCATTGAAGCCCTGGCCTATCACCCTAGCCACGGGGCCACCTTCCTCCCTGGCCTCAGTGAGATCAGGTTCACCCCAGTGCAACACCTCCTTGATTTCAGCGGCGTTATTCCTGACTCACAGCCCGCTGATGTCCAGGGAAGTCTTTCCACTGGTTTCAATGGGCGTTGGGATCAGTGGCGCAAGAGAGGAGTAAAATCAGGGCCTGGCACTTCCTTCGCCAGCAGCACCGGGAAGCTGAAGGGAACGGTTCGGGGTGGTTTGTGCCAAGGTGCTGTCTCGCTTAGTTACACGGAACCCATTGTGGGGCGAACAGCCCGTGTGGGGCCCAGCACATGGTGGGGCAGGAGTTTAGCAGAAATTTTAAGAAATAAACGGGGATGGAATTCATCACTGTGACAAGAGGGGTAATATAAGTCTTAGGCGGCACTTAAATCCATAGGGCACAGCCTCACACAACGGGGCCCTGCTCCTGTTTGGGCCAGCAAGGCACTGCTGGAATAGATAGATTAGAACTATCCCAGTAGCTGCTAGAGGCTCCAACTGATGCGCCAGGTGCTGCACAGACACACAGCGACAGACAGACCCTACTCCAAAGAGGACAAATGTCAATAGAGAAGACCAACAAAGGAAGCAGCGTTACCCTCATCGGACACACGGGGGACGTCTTCACAGCCCGGGGCAGGGAGCCTCTGAGCCCAGGTCGAGCAACTCGGGCTCACGCTACTGCGCTAAAACCTCGATGTTGAAGCTCGGGCTGTGGAGCTCAGGGAAGCAGCGTGGGCTTCAGACTTAACAGCACTGTCCACCCAGCTATTTTCAGTTCGGTAGCACGAGCCCGAGTCTGTCGACCCAGGCTTGGAAACTTGCCGCCGCTGGCTGTGTAGACACACCCATGGTGACCAGAGGTGCAGAGGACCTGATTCTCCGTTGCCCTGCGCCTTCTGCAGTCACTCACAGCCGTGCAAAGCAGGTGTGCACCACGTAGTGCGAATGACTCCACAACAGAAAACCGGACCAGATCACGTGGCAGAAAATCTATGGCGGAGCTGAATTGCACCCACAGCCTGTTCCTTACCTACGAGCCCAGCCTTCCTGTCCCCAAAAGCCGTACCAACTGTGCCACCTCTACAGGGCCATTGGGTGGATCCATTCACATCGGAAAGGTGCCAAATATTATTAACACCCTCTAGCCGCGCAGGGTGGGGAAGGGGTGCTCTACAGGTGGGTCTGGGTTTAGCTGGGCACCTCGCCAACAAGGGATAACACCCCAGCAGAATGGAGCTCCCATGTAATAGTTGGGTTCCATGTTGCTGTAAATTACATGCAAGAGACTGTAACCAACAATACACAACCGTAAATATGAGCAACGATTATTGATTAGGTGCTGTCGCCGAATAATGAAAGGAATACATCTCCCTTTCTAAAAGGACAAGGTATCTAATCCAATAAAAGGAATTCCTAGCTGGGGTCCCAGATGAGCTCTTAAAATCAGCCTGATGATTTCTGAAGCCTCCGCTGCTTTGAATAGGCCTGGAAATTGAATTAGCTCCGAAAGAGACAGGCCTGGCCAATCACTCAGCGATGCTGAAGGACAGCTTATTGATTTTCATGTTTCAAAAAAATTAAATGATATCCCTTTTTGTTATTTAAAATGCTGCTTAAGCAATTTAGTAATGTAATGTCAGAGGCAAACTTCCAGGGCTCTGAATCGGGGAAAATATTTCCCTTGACAGGAGAGGTAGGTGGAAGGAAGATTTAGTATAATTGCCTTCTCTTCAGAATAATTGATGGTGCCGCGAATATGGCTATATTTTGCCAGCCAGCTCTCCTCCATATAATTTATTAAAGATATAATAATTAATTATGTAAATAGTTGATAGATAATCAACAACAGTGGGAGTTAATTGATTTTTTATGTGCAAATTTCTGATGGGGAACTATTGATAAGGCGATTCCGTTTCCCCACCGGGCTGCGCCCAGGCCCGGAGGAGCAGTACGGCTGGGTTAATTGGACTCAGTGCTGGGTTGAAGCCCTTCTCTGTCCTTGAATTGGATTTGCCATTTGCAGAGGCCCCTGGGGTTGTCGTGAGTCCGAGACAGAGAACCCCGAGTTCAAGGAAGTCTGACAATAATTCCCGTTCCAGGAAACGAAGTTTCTTTCAGTGGGAAATTACTGAGAAATCAACTCCCGCTCAATGGCTTTAAACACACACACACACACACACACACACACACACACACACACACACACACACACACACACACAATCTCCCTCCCTCCCTTTCCTTCCTTCTCTCTCTGTCTCTGTCTCTCGCACACCCACACTGTCCCTCTCACTTTCGCAGGCCATCTATCCCCTACTTCCCCAGGGACAGGCCCTTTGTCTACACACACACACACACACACACACACACACACACACACACACACACACACACACACACACACACACACACACACACACACACACACACACACACACACTCTCCCTCCCTCCCTTTCCTTCCTTCTCTCTCTGTCTCTGTCTCTCGCACACCCACACTGTCCCTCTCACTTTCGCAGGCCATCTATCCCCTACTTCCCCAGGGACAGGCCCTTTGTCTCTCCCCTCGCTTCCACAGCATCCTTGCAGGCAGATCTCTCAGAAACGGCTCTAAATCAGGTGAATGGGCCATTTATAAATAAAAGATTTCCCTCCCACCCCCACCCCCACCCTCCAATCTTGAACCTGTGCCCAAGCAGCAACTGGGAAATGTTTCAAGTTCCAAAGCAGTAATAAGATTCCGTGCCTTCTCACTATTCCCATCTCCCCAGCCAAGGCACTCGATCAAAATGTCAGCCGCGATCCGGTGACCTAAACACCATGCGCTGGGCTGGAGCACGGGTGCCTTGGCAAACCTGGGTCAGAGTCTGGCAGGAGAGCGGCGGGCAGCTGGCACATTTCAGCACTACGTGCAAAGGTGACCGATCAACCCTAAGACCGATCTTCCGTCCCCTTGGTTAAAGGGAAGCCCGGGACTGGGTGGGGAGATTACTCCTACCCCAAAGAGCCACTATCACAATCCACCTAGAGCCAAGCTCTTACCCCCTATCTGGGGGATTAGGCTGCTCATGCTAAGCCTTCTTCCTTAGCTAGCTCTCCGAGTGCGTACGGCCCTCGGCCATGTCGTATCTGAGCGACGCACACGTAGACACATGCTTTCATTAACTCAGGGCGACAGTGCCCCTCTGTGCTCCCCCCGGCTGTCAGCATCTTCAAAGACGCGGGGGAGCTGCCTCTCTGCAGACCTGCCACCGCAGAGCCCAGAATCCGCCGCAGCCCGAGAGAACAGAGCATCCTACGGGCTCTTCGAGGACAAGAGTTATATCCACCGGGCCCAATTCCTCCCCGGCGTGACTCCAGTGGCTTCGCTGGCGTTGGGCCAGCCGTAAATCTGCCTCGCCATGTCTGAAGTTCCCTGACCTTCAGCTAGGACTTCAGTCTCCTCCTATCTGGGATGAGTCTGTGCTACTAATTGGAAATCCAATGCTGGCCGGTGGCCAGGCCAACACTGAGCCAGCACCACTCAGCTCCAAAGGCAAAGGGAGGTAGAGCAGGATATCCTATGCGGTGCTGTGGGAAGTCAGGTCCTTCTGCCCAAGGACAGGGGTATTCTTGCAATCAGCTGGATAAAGTTCGCCCCGGGTAAAACGCCAGCGGGATTACGCCAGGGGTGATTTTGGCCCCATATCGAACACAAGCCGTTTCCGGTAAGGAACCAATGACTGGAAATGCATCGGTGCTGCCGAACAAGGTTTTTCTGTGTGCAGCAAAGGGGCAGTGCGGGGATAGAGCTCATGACGGTAGTGGCAAAAGGAAGCCCTAGAGTAGACAGACTAGCACTGGGGACTTTTGTCCACATGCACTGTTTGCCCGGCAGGCCGCAGTCCTGCAACGCCCCCTGCCATTCCAGTCCTGATCCTTTCCTGAACAAAGAAAGAATCTGGCATCTTTATGATGCAGGACTAGTGACATCCACATTTCTGCCCAGAGACTGGGTGGTCTAGTAGTTAGAGCCCAGGACTCCTGAGTTCTAATCCTGACTTGCTGTGTGCAGCCAAGGGAAAAGTCACTTCCTTGCCCTGTGCCTCAGTTTCCCAATTTGTACTTGGTAAAGTATTAATAATGACATCACTATTATTACAATTCACTGGGGAGCCCAAGGGACTTTGAACCCAGTTCTTCGGGCAGAGGGGGAAATGAACCAGGGCATTTACATCTGCTACACAATCTGAATTAGAAAAGGCCCCTCCCCTCCCACTGCTTTTACCAAACGCTGGTCACTCAACCGCCATAGAATCACTGTGTCAAATGCTTTTGCAGCGGTGTCCAATAGAAATTCGATGCTAGCCACACTGCTAGCCACACTTGTGGTTTTGAATTTTTCTTATTAAACACATTAAAAAAAAGCCACATGCATTAGCCACAATTCAATAGCCTATTAGCCACATGTGGTTAGTGACAAAGGGTCCTGGGGCACCTTATAGACTAACAGAGGTATTGGAGCATAAGCTTTCGTGGGTGAATACCCACTTCGTCGGATGCATGTCCTATTCAGAAGGACAGTCCTATGCAGGTTCTTAACCAGTGTATGGTCCCCTAGGGACCAAAGCCAGCTGCCATGAGTTAGAGCAGCCCCTAAGCTGCTCTAACATTAGTGGCTTTGGGCCTGCACTGATGAACCGTGAGACTCAGAGAGCTGTAACTTGCTCCCTGACGGCTTCCTGCACCAATATTTGCAGGTGCCATTCTCCTCTCCCTTATACCTTTGCAAGTCAGGAGTCACTCCACGGCCATCGCTGGTGTATGTGAACGGGGAACCCAGGCCCTTTGCAGGCTTTGCAGCGTCTCCTCACAAATCCGGTACACCTGTGCAATGAGATTGGAATCTATGTTCCAGGCACATCCCTGGCAATGAACACCCAGAGAGTAATCAGCAACCTCTCTAGCCTCCCGCTTACGGGTGGCCGGAGCTCAAGGCTAACGCCCACATGCTCGCTCATTGCAGCGTGGAGGGAGAAGGATGCTGATGCAGAGGCGAACCTTGCTGGGAAAGGAGGCATCAGAGTTGTTTATGGGGTGTAAGTCCGTAACGCCGGGTAACCATGCCGAGTAAAGTACTTTGGAAGAGCAGGAAGACCCTAGGAAGGCCCAGTGGGGAAACTGGTTGCTGCTAGATTTGGGATCATACCCACTAGAGACACCAGCTCTGTCCTGGACACTCTCTTATTACTATTTATTATTTGTATAGAGGTAGCACCTAGGAACCCCCATTATGGCCCAAGACCTGATTGCCCTATGTGCTGAACAAACACAGAACAAATAGAGAGCCTTCGGCCCCAGAGAATATACAATCTCAACCCTGGCCTGGCTTAGGGTGACCAGATGTCCCGATTTTATAGGGACAGTCCCAACATTCGGGGCTTTTTCTTATATAAGTGCCTATTACCCCCCACTCCCCGCCCCAATTTTTCATACTTGCTGTCTGGTCACCCTAGCGCTGGTTCTGGTTCATGGCTCTGCCATTCTTAGTACGAGCCTGAAATCAAGGACGGAGGCCGTGTCTAAAAACATTAATTTAACGTAAACTGGCTTTTAAATTGGTTTAATGAAACTGGGGTAACCTTTGTGTGGACACACTTAAATCAGTTTACCACTGGCTTGTAGCCATAATTTGGTAACCCCCCCTCAGACCTATGAGGGTGCTGGGGGTGTCCCCTACAGGTCACAGTCAAGGCTTCTGTCAGCGTGCTGCATGGGATTAGCTTGTCAGCCTCTGCCCACATCATGACTGTTCTGTAGATACTGAGTATTTCATGCCCCAGATCTGTGAATCCAGGGCCTTTCGCCGAGCAGTAAAATGTCTTTAAAACTTACATAAATGAGTCCAGACAGCCAGATCTTTCAGGAGTCTAATGAAATCATGAGCGCTGGATTTTAATTGGCTTCTTACTCTTGCTATATCAAATGATCATCATCACTCATGTCAATGCTAACCCTCATTCTGGGCTCTAGAAAGTATGATACCCTTGGACACGGGGACGAAGACTTTAAGCAGAGGAGGCTGAGCTAGAGCGGGTTGGCCTTTGGCAGGGAGAAAGAGAGGGAATTCCTGCCCCATGTCTCAGTGCTTTGCGCAACCTCAAGTGTGAGTCAACAAGCCAAGAGATCCAGGCCAGGAAAAACAGTCAGATTAAGCCATACACAGCCTGGTGTAAGCAGATGGCTCTCCTATGGAAATCTCTGGGACACGTTCATTGGTAGCGAAGAAAGCCCTGTAAATTGCATGTCGTGCCAAATTCTGTTGACAGTGACTCCAGAATGCGGGATAGCTGAGTTAAGAGCGGACCTTTTTTTTGCAGTGTAGACAGATTCCTAACATAAGCAGAAAGACAGCTCTCAGGGTTAGGGTGACCAAACAGCAAATGTTAAAAATCGGGACAGGGGGTGGGGGGTAATAGGAGCCTATATAAGAAAAAGACCCAAAAATCAGGACTGTCCCTATAAAATCGGGACATCTGGTCACCCTACTCAGGGTCAATCTGGAAATGATGGAGGAGCCTGACTCTCCATTGCCCTGCACCTTGTGCAGCCATTTACCCCATTCCCGGGTGCCATGTGGGCAAAGTAGGTGGAAAACGCTCCCACGGGCGGGAGCAGAGAACTCTGGTTTGTCCGCATTTCTCACCCCCCGCTTTGCCCAGGTGAAAATGGAGTCACGGGGTCAGACTCCATAGCTGGTGCACATCAACATAGCTCCATTGACTTCAAAGCAGCCAGGCCAGTTTACATCAGCTGAGGATCTGGCCCACAAGGTGCAAGGTCCATAGAGGTCATGAGCAGCGGGGTGCAAGATAGGGCAGGCAGTTCACCCCTCACCCCACAGCAGCTCGGAAATCCTCCCGCCAGTCTCTGCAGTAGTCAAGCTCAGTACAGGGAGGAATTAGGCCCCAGGAAGCCAACTGTCCAAAGTCTGGTTTAGACTAGAAAAGTCCCACCTGTCATGTGCCAAATTAAATTAAAACCAATTTAAACAAAGGTTAAGCGCCTCTACCTTTGGAGCTCACAGCAGATGGCTTTGGTCACACCCAGGGCAACTTGCCTAAGCTAGATGAGAGCTGGTCAGAATTTATATTTTATAAAACATGGTTTGATGGGAAAAAAATGGCTTTTGGAGCAAAATGAAAACAATGTGTGGGGAAAAAAATTCCTGTTGCTTGAAATCATAATAATTGTAGTACCCACAAAGAGTGTCAGTCATGGGCCAGGACACCACTGTGCTAGGTACTACACAAACCTTCTCCCAAAACGCTTCCAATCCAACATGCCAATTTTTCAAAGGAAAAAACAAAAACAAAACCAGAGACCGGAAACCGATAATTTTCCAGCAAAAAATATTTGGTGTTGAAGTGTAATTTCCAGTAACATGTTTTGGCGTTTTGCTGAAAAATGTTCACCAGAAATGCCTAAATAAATATATTCCCTCCCCGCTCTGAAATTTTACAAGAAAAATAATCATCATTTTTCAAACAGCTCTAACCTGAACCAGGGGACATGGTTGAGCTGCTGAGGGATGAAATGCTGGAAAGGCTCAGGCGGCAGCAACAGAGGCCAGATGGGTGAGTGATTAGGTTGCTAGCCTCTGTGTTTGGAGACTTTTGCTCACTTCCCTACTCTACCATCCATGACCTGTGTGACCCGGGGTGAGTCACGTAGCCCCTCTGTGCACAATCGGGCTCCCAGTGCTGCTTTGCAGGGGTAGGGTTGCCAATTTTGGATGGATGTATTCCTGGTAGGGTGACCAGACAGCAAGGGTGAAAAATCGGGACAAGGTGTGGGGGGTAATAGGAGTCTATATAAGAAAAAGACCCAAAAATCGGGACTGTCCCTATAAAACTGGGACATCTGGTCACCCTAATTCCTGGAGGTTTCATCACATGATATAATCTTTATTTAAAGATGAATCTTTAATTCCTGGAAACTCCAGGACAATCCTGGAGGGTTGGCATCCCTATGCGGGGATGTTGCGAGGATAAACACATTGAAGACTGTGAGGCATGCAGATCCTATGGAAATGGAAGTCATAGAAGTATCTTAGGCCTGGTCCACACTAGGGGGGGGTCGATCTAAGATACGCAACTTCAGCTACGAGAATAGCGTAGCTGAAGTCGACGTATCTTAGATCGAATTAAAATTACTTACTTCGGGTCCACGTGGCGCAGGCTCGCTCCCCCGTCAACTCCGCTTACTCCTTGCGCCGAGCTGGAGTTCCGGAGTCGACGGGGAGTGCTTCTGGGATCGATTGATCGCGTCTACATGAGACGCGATAAATTGATCCCAGAAGATCGATCTCTACCCACCGAATTGGGCGGGTAGTGTAGACGTACCCTTAGATTGCTAGATGGCTGCCATAAATCCAGCACGTTACCCTACACGGCACTTAGCCTCAAACGCCAGCTGGTTGGCTCTTCCCAGCCAGCCCGAAACAAGGGATCTCGCGCTTGTTCCATGTGCAAAATGGGTGGCTCTGTTAACGCGGCGGCTGCTTCTCTGCCAAGAAAAGTGCAACTCGGCATCAAGTGGCTGAGTCAGAGCCCTTTCCGAAATGAGCATCCCCTTGGCTCGGAGAGCACGACGCCTGCACCGGGATCCACCCGGAGCCCGGGCGCTTGATACGGAGCTGCCGTTAAGTGTCATTAAAGATTTTTTTAAAACATCTCTATCCCAAGTGCCTTGATTGACACCCTAATAGCCCCCTCCAGATGTGAGAAGGTCAAATTCGAATGTAATCAGTCTTTTTTTTTTTCCCTAGGAGATGCATAAACATGACAGAGCGGCGGGAGGCTGCGGGCTGTGGAGGAGGTGGATGGTGGGGGGTTCTGATAAGCTTCCCTCTGGCTCCCATCCAAATCATTTTAATGACAGGCTGCTTAGCTGCATGGTGACCCATCTCTGATTGAGTGCCTATGGAATCATTTACATTTAAACAAAGGAAAACAGCCCCAGTCTAATGGTGATGAAGCAGCCAAACACATGGCGAGATGAAAGCCATCACTTGAAGCAGGGAACCTCCTCTCATGCCTGACATACTTTCATCAGCTCAACACCAGGGGGATATTTCTTGGCTGGCTGTTACAAGAGACGCCGCAGCTGATTTCCTTGTCGATTCCCCGGTTCTTTGCGCTGCCTTAGATCTCTCTTTGGGTATGGCTACATTGCAGCTGGGTCTACAGACATGTGGCGCGCTAGCGCCTCTTGAAGTAGAAGGCTAAAACTAGCAGCATGGCCGCATGGGCAGCAGCTCGGGCTAGCCACGTGAGTACAGAGGCAAGGGGTCAGATGGCCTGCACTCGGGCAGCTGGCCAAGCCACCGCTCACGCTGCTGCAGCCACACAGATATTTTTAGTGCACTAGCTTGAGCGGAGCTAGCGCGCGTCTGTCTACCTGCACGGGGAAGCGTGCTCCTGGCCGCAGTGTAGACACGGAAAAACATCAAACTGCCAAAAAGCGAGGACTCCTGCATCCCGTTCCCAGCTCTCCCGCCGACTTGCTCTGTAACCTGGCAGCCTAAAATTTGGCGGCTGGTTTGCGGGCGGCTCACAAATCCAGGCACCCCAAATCAGCTGCCGCTTCTGAAAATGCGGGCCTCAAGCTTTGCACGCCGCGGGTTTCTCCATCTGTATAACAGGGGTGATGATGCGACAAAGCTCAGCTCAGGTTGATTTGAAGGACCACTAGTTTCACTGGAAACTTGGTCCATGTCCACCGTACAGCTCACAAACTTCCCCCAGCTCTTGAAATAGGGGATGCAACAGAACTCTATGGAGCATGCCGAGAAGCCAGTAATACATGTCAGATGCTCTGCTCTTTGGCTAGCTGCCACCCACTGCAATTACTGAGCCCCTGGTCTCTCCTGAAACCTAACCCACTTTCTCCCCTCCACCTGTCTCATTCTGAATCCTCTCCTGAGAAAGCAGAACAGAAAAATGCAGAAAGAGACAGAAAAATGAACTATGGGAATGATGCCTAGAGAAGCCCTGTGTTCAGTGTTCAAGAAGAGGAAGCCAAAACAATGCAACATTCAGGTTTTCTCTCATCCTCCACACATACTGTCCTCTCCCATCAAGACCCCCTGAAAGCAGAGTTCTCTGAATTCTCCTGCATTACGCTATCCAGACCCCTACTATCTTACTCCAGCACCCCCTGTTGGGAATCTACCGCAACACGCTAACAAGATGCCAGGATGATTTCCGTGACTCTGGTGGTGGAAATCCAGCATAACCCCCATTGACTTTGAATGATTTAATCCAGGAGGCCTGTGTTTCCAGTGTTGCCAACTCTCACAAGCCTCAGCATATTTGGTGCACTTCTTAAAGGCCAAGCTCCCAGAATCATGTCAATACGCGAGACTCTCAACTTTGAAAAAAGAAATTAAAGTACATTCCTAGCCCTCCTGGTTGCAGAGAAAAGCTTGAAAATGTGACCCGAGTGCACCCCAGCGGTTCAAAAACCAGGCGGCGAATAAACAAGGGACTCTCAACTATCTATATATTTTTTTATAAAATCTCACGGTTTTTAATCTGATCTCACGATCTGGGTGGGACTCGACTCATGATTTTTGAACACTTGGGGCTGGCTGGCAGTGCTGTCAGGGCTAACACACGCAGAATCAGGGCTAGCGAAGCGGCACCGGGGTGAATCGGAGGTGGGGAGCAGGAGTTGCACGGGAGGATTGCAAGGGCAGATCAGGCCGCAGCAGCAAACACAAGGCCCTAGTTACTGATGCGCTAGATTCTATTTAAATAAAAGTACCGCTGTTCAAACACCAGCTCGCCCTGCCTTCATGCAAAAGACAACCCAAGGGCAATAGGTTAGCAGGGGACCGTGTGCATTAGGGAGCTTTGCAGCAGCGTAGCTATCCCAGTGCAAACCCAGTTTTGCACTGAGACTGTGCCTATGAGTATTGTCGACACTAGAGCGGGAGCTGTCACTTCCAGCTTAGGAAGACATACCTGCGCTAGCTCTGATGGCGCTAGCATGCTAAAAATAGCAGCGTAGCAGCGGCTGTATGGGCTACCGATGCCAAGTATGTAGGATCAGAGGGTTTCAGACAGGACTGTATTTGGGGCAGCTAGTCCATTCAGCTACCTGTGCGGCTGCAGCTACACTGCTATTTTTAGTGTGTTAGCGCAGTCAACGCTAGCATGGGTCAGTGGGGCTGGAACTAGGGGGGCGGGGGCTGCCATATCCCCTGGCTTGAAGTAGTAATAACAAACACCAAATGCATGATTTCCATCAGCAGCACCCTCACTATAAAAATGGTTCCAGCAACCCTGGCACAGGTATGGACATTACATCTCCAGCTCCAATGTAGCCATACGCTCTGTGTAGTTGTACTAATTTCCCTAACGTAAGCAGGCCCTCGGTGTTTTCACTGCAAAGGGTGCACACCCTTAGCGTATGCCCCTTAACACCGCCCTGGAATCCAGCGGGTGTTTCTTTCTCTCTTCTCCAAACACGTGGGAGCAGAGCTGAACTCAGGTGAGCAGAACCTGGGGGACTGCATTCAGACAGTGTGAACAGCTCCATAGTCACGTTGTCCAAACATCTGGGCTGCCGGTTAAAGTGGAAACAGAAGGTGCTGCAAAACCACCAGTTGCCCAGATAACAGGGCGCAGGTCTGGGCACAGGGCTTGTTAGTTGGGGGGTGGAGAGGGGGAATCCCATGTGACGTGCACGGTTCTGTGGCTGCAGGTGGCATATATGGTCTGCGTGCCCCAGAGGAACCCTGCACTCTGCAAACAAGAACAGGCACATTTAAATGCCATAAACCCCTTTTTTATCAGGGAGATATTTTTGTATCCACTGCAGTTGCGCACACCTTTCCTTGGTGGGGTCCCCGGCAGATAGCACCTATTATAAAATTATTAACAAACAAATGGGCTGCTTCTCGCCAATAAAATGCTAAGAGCCGCAGCAAAGGGGACCGATTTTTATCATCATCAGATTATAGGCCCATATTGTGCCGATAAAAAAGCAGGCGCTTGCTAATATGTTACCTGCAAAGTGGCTCTTTAGATCCTTGTTTGGCTGGGGAAGAAATATAAAGAAGCTCACAGAAGCAATAATAATGCTGGAAGCATCTTTACCGCAGGACACTCTAAGGAACATAATGGAGTAGCATGAAATGACTAACACTGATGACAATGAGGATAATGAACACAAGAGAGGCAGGAGGGGGTGTGGGGCTGTTGCCCAGACTGCCGAGCAGTGTTCCAGAACATCATTGGTTCTGCTAAGGAGATAAACCCTTAATGGGGAGTTCATTTCACTCAGGGCTGCCGTCTTACGGGGCATTCAGAAGAGAGAAAATAACCAGGGGAGGAGCAAAGGAATATTAGGAGAGCCATGCTACTAGACTCTAGAAAGTAGACGTGAATGGCTGGATTGGCCGTACTAGACAGTATAGCCTAGTGGATAGAGCACCAGCTGGGACTCGGGAGACTTGGTTCAATCCCCAGCTCTGCCACTGCCCTGCTAGGTGACCATGGGCCAGTCACTTCACCGCTCTGGGCCTCAGTTTTCCCAGCTGTAAAATGGGGATAATGATACTAGCTTTGTAATGTGCTTTGAGATGGTAAGAGCTAGTGTTATCACAATCCCTCACCTCCATTTTCCTCCCTCTGTTAGTGGCCAACACCTGGTGGTTCAGGGAACATCAAATATAAACAGACACAATGGGCCAACCAGAGTGACACCAACGGTTGAGTCGGGGCTAGTGAACCTTGCTAATTGCTGAATGCTCGACATGGGGGAGAGAGATTTCCTTTCTGACCCCTGAATCATTCATGCTCCGAAGCATCGGAGCTCATTATATTTATAGCTAAAAAAGCTGTTGTTGACGCTAAATCTATGCAGTTCTTGGGGGTGGGGCTGGGCGGGGGAGTGTCCAGCTACTGTATTTGACTCTCTGACTTCCTGCCGGAGTGAATCCCATTGGCTGTCAGAATGTGTACAAGGCCTGAGTCTCATCTCCCCCGGGTGTAAAATCAGGAGTAACTCCAGTAGAGTCACTGGGCCAGATCCCCAGCTGGTGTACATCAGTAAAGCCTTTGCGGAGATCTGCCTATTTATACCAGCTGAGGATCTGGCCTAACAGAATGACAAGCGCAAAACTGGTGCAGAAGGAGGGTCAGACCAACTGTATTGGCTTCAAAGCCTGGAGGTCTCAAAGATGAAGGCCGCTTATGTTGACCTAACCCTGTAGTGTAGACACGGACTGAGTCTGTGCTTGCATGCTATCTCAGCAGAGCCCTCGAGTGCAGATGCAGCCTACGCCGACAGAAGGAGGTTTTTTTTGCCGGTCTAAGAGCACCACTTCCCCGAACGACATTAGCTATGTCGACAGAAACCCTCTTCTGGCAGCCTAGCTGCGTCTACACTGGCGGTCTTGTTGGCCTAACTAGGTCAGTCCAGGCTGTAGGTTTTTTCACACCCGTGACAGAATGAGCTATGCTGAGAAAAAGTTTTAAGTGTAGGCAGGGGCAATGGATTCTTCCTAAAAGAGGGGGAGCCAGGAGGCTCCGCCCCCTCTGTGGTCCTGCCCCTGCTGCTCCTCTTCCCCCCAAGGCTCCACCCCTGGCCAAGGCAGAAGCCGGAGTCGGGCCAGGGAGCCTGGGCCACTCCACCTACCTGGGGGGGTGGGGCCCGAGAGCAGCCTCCAGCTCATGTCCCCACCCCTCGAGGCCCCCACCCAGGGCAGGTGGAGGGTCCACAGCTCCCCGGACTCCCCAGGGTGCTCTTACCTGGGCCGGGCTCCAGCTTCCAGCCTGGCCAGGAGGACGGGGCATCGGGGGTAGAAGAGGAGGGGCAGGAGGCCGGGCCCATGGCGAAAAGTGGAGGGCCATTGGCCCCCCTTGTTCCAGCACACCTGAGTGTAGACCAGGCCTCCAGGACCAATCTGTGTGCGTGTGATCCTGTTTGAATCCTGGCTGCAAGCTCAAGTGCGTCTCGTTACCCATCCCTACAGAGCAGATCCAATTATCTCCGGGGGCTAATTCCCATGCACTGATGTAAATCAGTACTCCAGGCACATCGGTGGAGTTTCTCTGGATTGCTTCCCGGTGCCACTGAGATCAGAGTGTTCCTATGCTTGGATTCAGCCCAGCACTTTTTATGAGCCTTTGCTGATGCTACAAAACCAAGCGACATCGGCTTTCCTGGGCTTAAAAAGGGGCCTCTTGAAAGGCTAATTAATGTTATCACTGCACCAACTCAGTGAGGGAAAGGGCTCTTTTCTTGTCCTGATGCATCACCAACATGCGGAGAGGTTTACAGCAACCCAGCCGGAGTGCTGCTGATTCTGCTTTCATGTCCCATTATTTACAAGCCAGCGCACACAAAAAAAGGTGTTTTGCCCCATCTCACATCTCCTGCCTAGGAAGAACTTGGGGGGGGTGGGGGGGAGGGGGGGTGAAGTGCTGAGTCAGCGTAACCTGGAGTTAGAGGGAGAGCTGGTCTCGCTGAGAGATATTGAAGTGCTATGCGGTTGAGAGCGACAGGGGCGAATCCAGCTGCCGCATCATTCCGTTCCATGTCCCATCCTTCCCGGCACACAGGAGCCAGGCCTCTTGAATATAATTTCTATTGAAAGCAAATGGTGTCTCTGTCTGATTAGTTCTGGCTGGAGGCTGTATCAACAAGCTCGCGGTTGGTCCTGCCTTTGCAGTCTGGAATATTTTAGGGCACTTGAATCTGACAGATTCATGGTGGGCTCTTCACGAGAGTTTATTACATTAAAGCCGTTTTCTCATTGACTCGCCCGAGTATTCTTCTCCTGGCTGCGGAGAGGCTGTAAAAGCAGCCACACCTGCCCCCAAATGCTTATTATAGGGCCAAATCTTACAGACCCTGGCACAGGGGGTGCCCCAGTGGGCCCGATTCTGATCTTAGTGCCTGATCCTGCAGGCCCCCCCCACTCCCCGAAGCCAATGGCAAAACCGCAATAAGAGAAGAATCAGGTGGTTACATTAGTGTAAAATCAGGAGAAACTCCTGCAAAGTCAATGGAATCACACCAATCCAAGATGGTACCAGATAGTCTGAATCGGGCTCACTGTTACATTCTGTAATTAAGAGCCAGATCCTCAGCCAGTGTAAATCAGCATTGGCGAACGTGATTTACAACAGTGGAGGTTTAAACCAGACTTGCGTGTGGTGCGGGGGTGGGAAGGGAATCAGCCAGCTCAAATCTAAAAAGAGTGGATCCCACAGCTGGGAGGCATGTCAGAGACTCCAATGAAAATATGCCCCTTCCAGACATTTTTCTCTCGGCTTGCTGCCACTGATCATACCTGTGGGATCAGCGCCCCCCCCCCCCACTCTGCTCCCCTCCAGAACAGACTCCAGCTCCCTCTCCAGTAGCTGCACTGCTCCATAATGCTAAACGTCAGCAAAAACTCAGCCCTGTCAGCAGATCTGACTCGCCAGACAAACAGCGAGATGAGTAGGGAAGTGACTTTTATTGGATTATTTTTCCAAAGCCATGTCTCCGAGCACAACTGCACAGACCCCGCAGTGCCCCGATGTCCCTGGGACTCACAACGAGGGGGTGGGAGGGGACTAGTCCCATTTCCACTTTGGGGGCTTGATTCTGCATCACACTAAGGCCCTTTGCTCCACTTTGGCAGCATAAAGGGGTCACAAAGGAGGACACTGTTATCCCCTCCCCAGCTGGTATGAGGGATCTCAACTGGCCCTGCTCCAAGCCCCTAGTCTAGGGGTTAGAATAGGAGCCTGGCCATAGTATGCTGCCCTATTCCCTTCAGGGGATGCTCTAACTTACACTGGGGGTGGGGGCAGGCCCCTTTATGTGTGATCCAACCAAGATCAGGGCCCCACCGCGCTAGGTGCTGTACAGACACATAGTGAGAGACAGGCCCTGGCCTGCAGAGCTCACAATCCAGCTAGACAAGTTGATGGGTGAAAGGATTACTACACCATTTACAGAAGGCAAACTGAGGCACAGAGCGATGAAGTCACCTGCCAAAGGTCACGCCAGGAACGTAAGCCAGAGCTCCTAAGTCCCAAGTCCCGTGCCTAATCACAAAACCAGCCTCTTTTATTCGTTTTCATTTCATTTATTTTTAACTGTCTGCACTTTTTAAAAAAATGCTTATTTTTATCCCCACACTTCCCATTAAACAATCCCCAAGCAGCGCCCCAGTGCATTTCCTCCATTTCACCCCCCAACCTCTTCTTAACGCAACAGTGCTCCTGTGTCATTCCGCTAGCCCCGTCATTCTGATACATTAATAGTAATACTTTGCACCTCCTGTGAAGCACCTTCTGCCCAAAGCTCCCAGAACACGTCACAAACGTTAAGAGCAGCCACGCCCTTGTGAGGTGGCTGAGAATAAAACACACTAATTTTACAGATGGGGAAAGTGACATGCTGGATGTCACTCAGCGTATTTTGTATTTTGTATTCTGACCCAGGAACAGAATACAAAGCCGATCCCTTGCTCTGGTCACTAGAGAACAGTCTCTCACTGGAAACACAAACAAAATTTTAATCCAGTTAATTATCTAATCAATCTATGCATATGGCCACCATCACCATAGTTTCTGAATTCCTGCTATTGGTTGTATTACAGTAGCGCCTAACGGGCTCCAACCTAGGTCAGGGCTTCCTTATGCTAAGAACTGAACAGACACATAGGGAGGGACAGACCCTGCCTCAGAGAGCTTACGAGTTAAATACACAAGGCAGCTATCCTCCCGAGATGGAGTGGGCCTTTAGATTGGGTGGGGGTCAAGGGGCCCAAGGACGGGCAGTCCCAGGGTGGTAGAGAGCAGAAGAGGGCATGCCTGAGAGGGTCACGTGCAGGCTGCCCAGGGATGTCTGTGACTGGGCATGTAAAGTGGAAGAAAGGAAATATTATTATCCCCATTTTACAGATGGGGAACAAAGAGCGAGGAAGTGATTTGTGCACAGTCACAAAGCAGCTCAGTGGCAGAGCCAGGAATAAAAGCCAGGTCTCCTAATTCCCGGCCCCAACACAGCCTTCTTGCCTTGCTACAAACAGTCTTTAAATCCAAGCACTGTTCACCAACACAAGTCATGTGCAAACGTAACACCAACAGACCCCAGTGGTCGGGATCGAACCTGGGGCCTCCGGAGCTTAGTGCATGAGCCTCCCACTCGAGCTAAAAGCCAGCTGGCTGCTAGAGCAAACACACTTTCTCTCTCTCTAAGTGGTCTCTGTGCCACTAGCTGGGCCAGAACACCACACCCAGGAGGTGTGTGGGTTACACAAATGTAAAGAAAAGAGGGATGGAGATAATACAGATAGATGACAGTCTATCAGAAATCAACCAAAGTCCATTAAAGATCAGACTCAGTAACTATTTGTTTTGCTAACCTGTTCTTTGAAGGAACTGGCTGAACAACTGAAATGTATTCGCTCGGGCAACTGATAACACCAAGAGTAGAACTCGGTCTCTAAAGAGCTTTAAGCTTTGTTAAGAAGGAAGCAAATGACTCTGTCTTTCCACAGAAGACATTAATCTTGAAATGTTACACAGATGACTGGGGAAAGAGGCCATTTGCTACAGGAGGGGGGGAAATAAAAAAGGGATGTTCAGCTAGATTGCCACAAGAAGAAATTCCCAACTGCGGGTTTGATGCATCGTTTCATACAGTAACTATGTTGGGTTGGCACTGGAGCAAACCTGAGCAAATAGAACATTTAATGCGAGATTAAATGAATTCCAGGCTAGTATTTTTCTGTGCTCCCTTCGCTGTTCGTGAAGCCAGTTTGATCCTACAGTGAAGTCATAATCTTATGTGCAGGGCTATAACTAATGTGATGATTTTGGGTTCCGTGCACTGTGTATTTAAATTTCTAGGAACCTGCAGAGGCAGCTACCATTGCATTCATGCTGCTTGTTGTGACAAAGGAAACACACACACACACACACACACACACACACAGTGCTCTCCCATAGAGACACTGCTTCTTTACCTTACCACTTGGCCTGATAGAGCATAGATGCGTCTTGTGTATAGAAAGCATAACACTGTGTTTAAGATAGTATTATGATTTATTTATTTGTAAGGCATGAGTGCCTACAAGCCGTAGTCATGGACCAGGATCTCACTGTGCTAGGCATTGGACAAACACACAACAGAAGGAGGATGCTTCCTGCCCCCCACGAACTTACAATAACTGTGAAGAAGGTCTCGAAGGCCTCCAGGAACCAAAAAGGTAAATATAGACCCTACTCTGGGTCCCAGCATGCCTTTTGATTAGCTAAGAAGTACAAGATTATCAAACCAGCAAGGAGCAGATCACCTAGATCAAAAGATACAAGAGACAGAGGAGATACCACAAGAAAACCCTCTGCCTCTTTCCAAGAAGTATGACGACAGGCTGATCCAGTCGGATGTGACTTTCCGCATAGGGAGCGCGCTGCAGGAAATTTTGAAATGTTGGAGCAATATGACATCAGACAAGTGGATGTCGGACATAATCGGCCCGGGTTACTCCTTAAAATAAACAACTCCAAATCCAAGGATTATCAGCATCTCCTACTTCCTTCAAGCAACGGAAACACCAGAATATGAAGATGGCAACGGCTCCTGCTTCATCTTGGGGCGACTGAGTTCCTCAAAAGAAGACTCAGGAATATACTCCATCCTCGTCCTTGTGCTCAAGCACACAGCAGGACTCACCCTGAAGTTCTTGGACAGATTCCTTCAGAAGCCAAAGCTGAGAACATCCACCACAGGGTATTCTCCCAAGGGGATTTTCTATTTTGGTTGACTTGAAGAAAACCTGTATGACCTTCCCACAAGAGAAATCTCTGCTTCACCTACAACAAACGCTTCCAAAATGCTTCTTTACCTTCTGGCATGCCTAGCTCTCTAAGGGAAAGTGCTAGTTATCTTTGCAGCACTACTGGAACACAGCTCCTTCTAATAATATTTTTTTCTCACCTTAAAACAACAAAGTACAAAGCAGGTTGCTCAGGTTCCTGCCAGCATCTTTCGAGTGGGCAGAGAGATGTGGGTGAGACGTCCTCGTGTCTCTGTGTCATACACAGGGCCTTTGGAGCGGGGCGGTGGAATCGCTGTTAATGGCCATGAACATGTTTAGGCTTTTCTCTTAATCTCTTATCACACGATTAGCTAATGTCTACGGAGCCCAGGAGGGTTCGGTAATGATAAAGGCTAATCAGCAGAGATGGGGAAGAGAAGCATTTCCCGCGGGGGGTTCGAGAAGCCAGCCCGGCTGATTCCAAGGAAATTATTACCTTTCATTCTCCAAGAGCTCTCTGTACAGACAGGCCCGGCTCCCAAGGGCCGTCGGTCAGGGCTTCCATTGACGTCATCGGTGTGTCTGTAAAGCCCAGAGCGAGGATGGTTAATTCAAAGAGAGCAGATCATTCTCCCAGGGGAAGGACTCCCCTCACATAGTTCTCCCTCACCCCAGAAGTGGGGAGGGGGAAGGTCATTTGATTCTGCCGCACTGTTCTGACCTTCCCTGCAGACCCTATAGAGCAGGGGTGGGCAAACCTTTTGGCCCAAGGACCACATCTGGGTTTGGAAATTGTATGGCGGGCCGTGAATACTCACGAAATTGGGGTTGGGGTGTGGGAGGGGGTGAGGGCTCTGGCTGGGGGTGCAGGCTAGGGGTGGGGCCAGAAATGAGGAGTTCAGAGTGTGGGAGGTGGCTCCGGGCTGGGGCAGGGGGTTGAGGTGCGGGGGGGGGGGGATTGGGGGCTCTGTCTGGGGGTGCAGGCTCTGGGGTGGGTCTGGAGATGAGGGGTTTGGGGTTAGGAGGGTGCTCCGGATTGGGACCGAGGGGTTCAGAGGGCGGGAGGGGGATCAGGGCAGGGGCAGGAGTTGGGGCACCGGGGGGTGGTTCAGGGGTGCAGATCCGGGCAGCACTTACCTCAAGTGGCTCCCGGAAGCAGCGGCATGTCTCCCCTCCAGCTCCTACGTGGAGGCGCGGCCAGGCCTGGCTACCCCTACACGTAGGAGTCAGAGAGGAGACATACCGCTGCTTCCGAGAGCCGCGTGGAGCGATCCCCAGCCCTGCTCCCTGGATGGAGCGCCAGAGGCAAGATTAAAACAGCTGGTAGGCCGAATCCGGCCCGCAGGCCGTAGTTTGCCCACCCCTGCCTTGCCCTGAAGAAACAGAACCCAGCTCCCGAGTCCCAGTCTAAAATCTTACCCACAAGACCATCCTGCTTGGATTTGCAAATCCCCGTGGTCTTACATCCTACCTTAACCCAAGCAAACCAGCCGGCCACTTTGCAACCCATCCCGCTGCTTGAAATGCAGCTAACTTTGATTTATACCTTTCGGGGCTCGCTTTATATTACCGACTACACATTTCATTATCCGCTTGTAATTGTTTTGTCTTCCCTCATCTTTTGTTAGTCCGTGATGAGTTTACAATCAGTTTAGCTCTCTTCTGACACAAGCTACGTGTCTTTTGAGTCCTGACTGATTTAAATGGTGTGCCGTCTCCAAGTAAATTGGTCCCATAGAGCTGTCTGTTATTGAGACTCCCTTCCCTCTGTGAATTGCATCTTCCCAGTTGACAGATGGATCTCTGTGTTTTTGTTGGCATTGTGTTAGCTTCAGAGGTTCCTGGACATGTATATTGCTGGGCTGGTTGAGTTTCTTTTCCATTTTCCAGGACAATTTTTCACTGTAAATACTGGAGCAGATTCTTGCTTTGCCCCAGCCTCTTTGTGCTGTTCTGGCTATTATGGATCTCAGTACTAGCCCCGTGGGGGCCATAGCCAGCCAGTGTACTTTGGAGCAGCCCAAAGGCTGCTCTAAAGTATGCCAAATATGGGGGCTGGAGTGAAACATGGCCTCAGGATCAAAACTGCAACCGGCTCTTTTGTGCCCCTCCCTCTAATGTAGGGTGACCAGACAGCAAGTGTTAAAAATCGGGACAGTGGTGCGGGGGTAATAGGTGCCTATATAAGACAAAGCCCCAAATATCGGGACTGTCCCTATAAAAATTGGGACAGCTGGTCACCCTACTTCCGTGACACTGGGTGCTGCTGAGAACCTGGTCCAAACATTGAGCTAGGTGCATAGATACGCATCCTTAATTCTCCGTGTGTTTTACCACGGTGGGTAGGCATTACTCTCATTTTATACACAGTGAAAACGAGTTATAGAGAAGTGAAGCAACCTGCCCCAGGACACACAGTAAGTCAGCGGTAGAGACGGGACCCAAACCCCGTTCTTTCTATCATGTGTGTCCTATTCACCAGGCTACACTGCCTCCCCTTACTAATGCTATTTCTCTGGCTCCCTTAACAGTAGTGCTTCGCTCTTTCACGGCAGTTTTCATCCACAGATCTCAAAGCACTTAACAAAGGAAGGTCAGCATCATTACTCTGTACTTTACAGACAGGGCAACTAAGGCAGAGAAAGGGGAAGTAATTTGTTCAACATCAGGTAGTGCCAGGAACAAAACCCAGGTCTCCTGACTCCAACGCCATTGCATTATCCATTAGGCCAGACTACCATTCATCTGTGCATTTACCAGCATTAATAAATTAAACTCTGGTTCTGCTGCATTTAAGGACTTCTGCAACTCTTGCTCAGCTGGAGGGGTCTGGTTAATAAATGTTAATTGTGCTGCACTAGAAGTTGCTGGGAAACCTCAATAAATTATTATTACTATTATTATTAAATTAGTGCCACTTAATTCACAAAATGATGGTAGAATTAGTGACCATTTCTTGCAAAGAGAGATCCTTTCAAAAAAATTACTTAAAAACAAGCTTAAATTAATGACTGGAGAGAATGATCCTCCAGAGTTAGATAAGGGGTTAAGGATCATTGGTCTTAACGATGACAGCCTCATCACTAAATTTGATGAGTTATGTTTCGAGTTTAAGGTTTATAACCCAGATATATTGTCTCCGAGAGAGTAAAACTGGGTTGACTGACACAATAAATGACTCACAAATTGACCTGGAGAATAGCATCTCTCCCCACGTCTCCTGGGGTAAATGGTGTTTGGAACCTTCCACTTATGGGACAAATTAAAGAACCTCCCCCATTTGAAAGAGAAGAAATAAAACTGAGCATAAATTGGGGCAAAACAACTTTCCAGTTGGGGCTGGTCCATTGACACCAGTGGAAAGACTCCTGTTGATTTCAGTGGCTATGGACTAGCCATCTTTGGGAATTGAGTAATGATACCCAACTCAACAACGTCAGACTTGAGTCTCTGTTCACTTAGGGCCTGATCCAATGTGGATCCACTGAGGTCAGCCCATGGTCCATCTTGCCCAGTATCCTGTTTCTGACAGTGACCTGTACCAGAGTTTCATGGGGCGTGTACAGAACAGGACAATTATGGAGTGATCCACCCCTGTCTTCCACTTCCATCTTATGGCAGTCATAGGTTTAGGGTCTCCTTGCATCCTTGACCATCCCTGCATCTCTGACTATCTTGGTTAGTAGCCATTTGTGGACCTATTTCTCTTTTGGACCCAGTTATACTTTGGGCCAACACAACATCCCATGGCAATGAGTTCCACAGGTGAGTTGGCTGTTATGTGAAAAAGTACTTCCTTTTGTTTGTATTAAACCTACTCCCTATTCATGTTGTTGGGTGACCATTGGTTTTGGTATTGTGGGAAGGATAAATAACACTTCTCTATTCACTTTTTCCACGTTGTTCATGATTTTATAGACCTCTATCATATTCCCTTAGCCGTCTCTTGTCAACGGTGAACAGCCTTAATCTTTTTAGTCTCTCCCCTTAAGGAGAGGTTACCCCTTAAGGTTCTATAGCCTTGATCATCTTTGTTGCTCTTCTCTTCCAGTTCCACTATATGCTTTTTGAGATGGGGTGACCAGACCTGGAGACAGTTCAAGCTGTGGGTGCCCCAGGGATTGATATAGTGGCATTATATTTGCTGTCTTATTTTCTATCCCTTTCCTACTAGTTCCTACCACTGTTAGCATTCTTGACCACTGCTGCTCCCATTAACTTCAATGGGCAACAGAACCGGCCTTTACATTGGACTTACAAGGTAATTTCAGTGGAGTTACTCTTCATTTGTAAGCGAGAAGAGGATCAGCCCCATGACACAGAACCCCAAAAGGCTTGGTTCTGATCCTGTGTGCACCAGCCTAAATCTAGAGTAACTACATTAAAGCCAACAGAGTCACACTGAATCATGGTAGGAAATGCCGAGCCCAGTTCTCCACCGGCCGGCTCCGCGCAGTCACTTATACCTGTGTAAATGGCTACTGGAGCAGAATGGTGGCATTCTACACCCTCTTTCCATAGGTGTAAGTGCCTGCACAGGTTGCATGAGAATGGAGGCTCACTTTTCATTGGAATGCTAGAGAGAGGGGAAGCACCTTCCTGCGTCCTTTGAGCTGGCGAGTCACCACGCTTGGAGGAAACCGACCATCGGTCCAAATTCACCACCGTCCCTGCACCTTCTGCAGTCACTTGCACCGGACAAAGTGGGCGCCGGCGCACCCATTCCGATTTGCTAACATTTTATGCCCACTGTACACTCCAGCACACAGCCGGGGGGATCTGGCCTTATGGTTTCTTTGGAAACCTTTACGGTTTGCAACTTACCATGGAATTGGACACTTTACTCTAATCTGGATGCATTTTATTAACCCTACTAAATATAAACCAACTAGGGATTTACTCCAATGCTGACAATGACTGGAAAAAACACAGGATAAAGCCCGTTGGACTTATTTTATTTCTGTCAATCTCTATAAATAAAAAGCACTTAGCCCAGGGTTCTAGGTGTCCGAACAAAATGATGCGTCACAATTTTTTTACACTTGCTATCTGGTCACCCTCTACAAAATCATAACTGGGCTAGAACTGAACCAGGCTAGTTTCCAGCTAGTGATTCCTAGCCAAATGCTGCTCCCGTGTAGGCAAACCTATTGGCTACTGAAGGCAGGATTTGGCACTCTAGCCGGGATCGTGGGCTAGTGTGTTGTTAAGATTTAGAAGCAGAGTGTTTTGGTGCTGTGTTTTATCTGGGTTATCAGGTGGAAGGACGAAGATGGGTGTGCCGGCTAGGTGCAGTGGCTAGAGCATGCCACTGGGAGATATAACAGGCAGGGCTCATGGGTTGCATGGTACACAGACTGCATACCAGGAGATGAGAGCGATGCAAAATCTGCAGCAGGGTTTGTCTAGAGGGGATCATGCTTCTGCAGAGAGTCCGACTCCCAGGACTTGTCAGAGCACAATTCTCCCAGGCGACAGGCTTGAAAGAGTCCGTTCGGCCAGGTGAGACGTCAGGGAAGCGTGCGTGGAGAGTGGAGGCCTGTTAGCAGCTCACTGACAAAACACCAGCGCCTCTCACAGGAGGGAGATGGCGGCTCTTACTAAACCTCCGCCCTGTTGGGTTGCTTTCTGCCTCTAACTCCCCTTCCCTTGTCAACGCCTGTCTCTGCTGGATTCCTCACCAACCAGTCCCTGTGTCACAAGGTGATTTTATGAGCAGCAATCACATGGACGACAACCACCTAGGAACAATTTCCTCTCAGTACCCTGGGCCAGATCCTGAGCTAACAGCTTAGTTCTTACTCAGGTAAAACACCAAATGATTAGCTCAGCGTCACTAAGAACCCCTCTCACTTCCTACTTCTCTCCTCTCTTGCCATGGCCCCTGTACACCACTCTGGCAGCATAGACCCCTTGGGGAATCCCCTCCAGGGCGGGAGGTCCTCATGAAGATACAGGGACAGCGTAGGTGACTCTACACCCGCCTGCACAGCCCCCAGAATAAGGACATCGTTCTAGCTATTCTGGGCCACGGAGCATCCCATGGGGCCCCCCAGACTGCTCTGGATTGCATAGGCGGCTGGCAGGTCAGAATTTGGCAAGTGCCAAGTTGGCATAAAGCCACCTCTGCCCATCCAGGCTATGCTTCCGGTTAGATGCAACAACCACCACAACAAAAATCTAGCCCTAAGAGGAGCCTCCAGACAGCCTCTGAAAGCTGCACTTGTGCGCCGTTACTAAACTGACACTCATGGTGAGGACTTGTTCCCACATTAGAAGTTTACCGTAATGAAGCTGATTTTTGTCTAGCTTGCGAGCGCCTGTTGCCCTGCTGTTTCAGGGAGGAACTGGGAGGTTAAGCTCACCCAAGACGGGATCAAGGTCAGGAAACCTGCATTTGATTACAAAGATTTTAATTAACTTTGTGCCACACAGAACCTGGGCATGCTTGAAAGAAATATAGATAAATTTTACATTTAAATATTTGAAGAGTGTCTCTATCGTATGGCAGCTGTAAGAGGCCCCTGTTCAAGCAAGCTGGGAGAGGAGAGGAGATTTGCATAGCAGAATAATTGGTTTTGCAAATAAATCTGGTTCTTGAAATTTGTAGATTAGCAATAATATGTCTCCAGATGAGAAGGAAAGGTCATGGATGACTAAAGCAACAATTAAACTTTCAGGAGATTATTAAACTAAACACAAACCTGGCTAAATGCAGACGAGAGAATGTCAATAAAGGACACGCGTGGGCCTGGCAGGACTCGTGTGCCCTCCAGGGTGCTAATGATGGGCTGAGATCCTGTCCCGCCACAGAAGCCGCTCCCCTTGAAGTAACCGCCTTTGCAGATTCCGCCCTAATCTGGACAAGCCATTAAATAACCCAGTTAATTTAAACCATTTAAATCCAATCAGGCTGGCATGTAATGCTATAAAACTCAAAACAAAATCCTTAGAGTATTACGGTATTCGCACGGCAGGCAGCGAAGCTGGATGAGCAGGCGTTCCGGGATCATAGAATAGCAGGGTTGGAAGGGACCTCGGGAGGTCATCTCATCCAACCCCTTGCTCAAAGCAGGACCAACCCCAACTAAATCATCCCAGCCAGGGCTTTGTCAAGCCAGGCCTTAATTGAAAGATTCATGCACCCCAGGCAGTTCTGGACGGGCGGCCTCAAAAGGCTGGCCCAAAGCTGAACACCTCCCATGATTTTTGGATCCACATGTAAACTTTGCAGCTCCAGCCTGTCTCTAGACAAAATCTGATCTTCCCAGGAATAGGTGGGACAGCTAATTACCTGCCACATCTCATTACGAGTGCCCAGATCAAAGCTCCTGGTACCGTTTGAGAAGAAAGATGGTTCTGTGGTTGAGAAACTGGCCTGGAACTCACCAGAAACTGGGTTCAGCCACTGGCTGTGCACTGTACAGATTCCTTGCGGGACCTCAGACAAATGACTTGCCCTCTCTCTGTGTCTGTAAAATACTTTCCTTCCTCGCAAGGGTGTTTTGGGGGGAAATTAATGTTATGACATGCTCACATCTGATGAGAGTTCAATAGATATCCATATTCTGCTTCAGTGCCGGGGGTGGGACTAGATGACCTACTGAGGTTCCTTCCAGCCCTACAGTTCTGTGATTTCTAAGCTTAATGATGTTGCTGGTTAAAAACATAAGAACGGCTATACTGGGTCAGACCAATGGTCCATCTAGCCCAGTATCCTGTCTTCCGACAGTGGCCAATGCCAGGTGCTTCAGAGGGAATGAACAGAACAGGTTGGGTCATTTGCATGGATCAGCTCCTTGACCTGAAGTTGTGAGTCTCTACTGCTTTGAGTTAAGGGACCAGGCCTGTTAGCTTGGAGGCAGCAGCAGCAGACTCATAACCTGCCTTACAGCCTTCTACCACTAGAGGGAGACAAAAAACCATACGGTAAATGTGGTTTACAGCCAGGGTATGTCTACACAAGCGGCCATTTACAGCCCCGGCTGCAGTGCCGTTCCCACAGATGTGGCAAGAGAGGAGGAAGTGGGGTGAGCGATTTTCCACTCATGAAAAGCAATGTGGGGTGGGAGACTCCCTCGCTGCAGAAAGAATGGAGCAACAAAGGGGGTAGGAGAGTTTTCAGCCTATTTCTTCCCTCCCAGGCAAAGCACAGTTTTATATCCCAGTGGGAGACTGGGGTCAAGACTTCAGTGGGTTGGTCTCAGAAGGATTTCAGCAAACTAAGGAACAGATCCTCCACTGGATTAAATTGGCCTGGCCCCACCAAAGTCAGGAGTGCTGCCCTGATTGGCCCTCAAGGGGGAGGGGAAAGAGCGAGGTATGCGGCGGGGGGGAGGAGGTTGCCTTTGAATGTCAGGTTGGAATGAACCTAAACCGCAAAATGTCTACTTTTTGCCAAGTTTCCAAGGGCAAGGTGAGCTTCATTGGATTACTTTGTGCAAATAATAATGAGCCCATGCCTCAGTTTCCCTGTCTCCAGCAAGGGGGGGAAATAACACCAACCTTTGCCCCACTCTGAGCTGGCTTGGGCACTCACCTGGGACTGGGGAGACCAGGATTCAGTTTTGGGATGTGCCATTGTCTCTGTGTGATCTTGAGTAAGTCACTTGGGTGCCTAAATTCCTTTAAATATCTGCCTCTAACTCTCATTCATTTCAATGGAAGTTAGATCCATGACTGCCTTTAACAATCTGGCCATCAGTCTCTCTGTGCCTCATTTCCTCCTCTGTAAAATGGGAATAATATCCCCCCCCCCTTATAGGGATGCTGGGAGGATTAACACATGGAAGATTGAAGTGCTCAGATACTGTGGTGACAGAGGCCTGGTAAGTAAGGATTAATATTAACTAGCATTGCAATTGCCCGGCTGTGTGCCAGATTAAACAAGCAAGGCCAAACCCTGAGGTCCTAACATCTGTGGTGTATAACTACCCCCACCACAGAGGGATTGAACCCAAAACCAAACCCCTGACTTCTACCACTTGAGCTAAAGGAGAAACCCCAGCTGCTAACAGCAGTAACAAGCTATTATCCTCTCTCTGTACTAGCCACAGATGGGGGCAGGTGGGGAAAGAGGGGCTCACACTCTCTACACTTAACGCTCCTTGAGTATTGCCTGAGTTAAGGACAGAGTAAAACCCAAGGAAGGACCATGCTTAGCACGTGAAAAATAGGATTCTATTTATTTAATTACACATCCCGTAAATCAGTGGGGACTGTTTCCTCTGCTCCTTACAACAGACACATGGCCATGTATAGGCCTGTTCAGGGGAATTCACTCCTTTACATGATTCATTTGTATGTAAAATCATATTAGCGTTTATTGGCTCTCCCTATGGACTCTCCCAGCGCACAGATCTAAACCTTGAAGTGCCATTAATCTTCCGAGTGCTTCTGCCCATTCCTTTGCCTGGAGCTTCCCTGCCGGTGACCTTCAAGCAGAAGACACTTGCTCTACTCCTTCCCCGGGAGCCTGTGCGGTACCTGCAGCAGCTGGCTGGAAGGTACTAATCTTCCTAATGGGGATGTGTGTGTCAGAGGGGGGGGTGTTGACAGCTGAATGCTGAGCTGCTTTTCCTTGCCCGATGAGATAATAGATGAACAAGCGCCAAACCTTGACTCAGCGATTGGCCAGGCAAAGCCCCGCTCAAGGAGCGCTAGGTTGGAAGCCGCATCGATTGGAAATTCTCTGGGGTAGGGGCCATCTCCTTGTTCTGTGTGTCCACAGAACCTAGCACTATGGGGGTCCCAGTTTGTGACTGGGGGCCTGAGGTGCTACCACAAGCAGTAAACCATCAGGACTGCTAAAGGACGAAAGGATAGGGTGACTTCGTGTCAGGCCCTAGCTTGGGACTCACTAGACCAGAGTTTGATTCCTCGCCCTACCAAATACACACTGTAGTGGGGTGGCTGCTTATTGAGCACCCCTTTGTGGACAGGGTCACTTTAGAGGCACCCTGCCCCATTAGCCTCCTCTAGCACTTCAGAGCGTCTCTATCACAGCTCACCGTGCCCCTTTCTGGAGTCCGCACGGTCCTCAAAGTCCTTAATGCCAAACACTCCCCAGAGAGCCCCCCACACAAAGTCCATAACCAAAATTCAACAGCTCGTACTTTGCTCCAGCACTTCAGCCACACCCAGAGCTCTTCCTCTGTCTGCCTGCTCCACCCAGCACTGCCAGTTCCAGCCCTTTCTGGCTGGCGCTCAGCCCTGGCTTCCTTCTCCTACAGCAGCTCCCTTCTTCCGAGCCAAAAGGCAGTCTTTATATACTGCCCTCCTGCAGCGAGCTCCTCCTGATTGGCTGGAGGGGTGCCCTGCCCCACCCTACAGGGCTCCTGAGCCTGGGCCCTTAAAGGAACAGTGTCCTGGAGTTTCTCTCTCCCGCACCGCCCCCCGCCGTCATCCAACTTCTAATTCCTGGGGCCACTTCCTCTCTTCCACCACCAGGCCATTTTCTGGGCTTTCCTTTATTCCAACACTCCGGAATGGGGTCTTCTGCCTCCCTTTGCTCTTAAAGGGCCAGTACTCCCCATTTCTCTGACCTTGGGCAAGTTACCCAGGGCCAGGTTTTCAAAAGAGCACAGCTCCCACTGAGGCACCAGAACAAATGACCCTTTTGTTTCATACGTGTTGGGTGCTGCCCTCCTTGGAAAATCTAGCCAGAGGTGTCCCAGGGGGAGCTCCTTTGCGCTGAGCCCTCTGGGAAATCTGGCCTTTATTCTCTCTGAGCCTCGCTCCCCCACCTGGGGAGGATGGTACTTCCTTTCTCTCACCCTTTTGCCTTTTCCATTTCGGGCCCGTCCACCGGGCAATTTACTGCTTGGCAGGCCAGGGTGTGAAGCCACATCCTGCCACGCAGCAACGCCCCGTGTGGACACTGCTACAGTGCAGTGACCGTCCCGGAGTCCAGGGGTTAGCCAGCCAAGGACGTTCAGTGCACTGTTGCAGTGTCCACACAGGCTGGATTCACACCTGGCTTGCCATGAAGCAACTTGCCGCGTAGACAAGCCCTTAATTGTAAAATCATCCACATAAGGAGTGTCTCACACTGTGTCTGGGCAGCACCCACCACACCAGGGCTCGGCTGCAGTGTCGAGGCACTACTATAATACAATCCTATAATACTAACTGGGGGTTAGACGGGTGCAACACTCGCTCGTGAGCCCCCTGTGCAAGGTGATGTGAGCTGCAGAACTGTGTAAGGAAATCGGCTTCAGG
Organism: Macrochelys suwanniensis; assembly: GCA_033296515.1. Lineage (NCBI taxonomy): Eukaryota > Metazoa > Chordata > Testudines > Chelydridae > Macrochelys > Macrochelys suwanniensis. The sequence continues at coordinate 8,950,578 of CM065799.1, forward strand.
ATTTGCACGGCCAGAAGGGTCTATTGCCAAAGCATACTGACAAGAAATACATTATGTAAATTCACCTGTGTAACGCCAACAGACCCCGGTCGTCGGGATTGAACCTGGGATCTACTGGAGCTAAACGCATGAGCCTCTACTGCATGAGCTAAAAGCCACATGGCACCTAGCTAAGGCGGTAGCAGACTCATTGATCTCTAAGTGGTCTCAGTGCCACTAGAGGGGGACAGAGCACTGCACCCAAGTGGTGCGTGGGTTACACCTGCTCTTGGAAAAAGAAAAAAATCCAGGTGCTAAACTGAGAGCAGGTGATGAGAAAGGAGAGGAGAAAATGTTCACAGTTTGATTCCTGACACTCACATCACTTCACCTCACACTGACGCGTAAAGCAACCTAGGAGAAGCCAGCCCCAGGTCAGCTGTCAGAAGCATCCGGCCTCCCAGTTCCTACCCTTATCCATTGGGTCTCACAATCACTGCATCAATTCGAACCTTTGTAGTTGCCAAAGCCCCGGCTCTGTTTGCAGAGAGAGAGCAACATGCTGTCTGCTCAAATTACCTTCAAGCCAACTCTCCATTTTACTCCAGCTGGCTTGATCATTTGTAGGCAGGGGGAGGGGTTAAATATAGAGGGCTCGATTCTCCTCTCACTTACATCAGAGAAAATCAGGAGGAACTCCAAGGAAATCAGTGGTGCTATACCAGAGGGAGCAGGACAAATTTAGAAGTGGGATTGTATGATGGGGCTGCTTGTGATGATTCAGGGCAGGGCTCGGCAGCTCTGGGAGCTCCTGCCATTTATGTCTTATGTTCCTAAAGCTCATGCTTCAGGGCTTCAGCCAGTCTCCTGCAGGGGTCAGGAAGGGTTCCCCCACCCAATGTATTTTCAGAGGGTTTTTTTAGTCTCCTTCCTCTGAAGCACCAGAGAGAGCCATGGCTGAACCCTAGATGGGGTGGACTGGTGCTCTGAGGGGGCACCCAGCTCGCTCTCTCTCAGCTGACTAGTTCTTGCTCACATGTTCAGGGTCTGATGGCCATTCCTATTCTCTGCCTGTGGCACAAAATAGTCTAGTCTCCTGGGGGCCATAGTGCTTGGTCTCTTTTCGGCTGTTGGGTTTGGTGTGCGGGTGCTGGGTGGCCTGTAATTTACAGGTGTTCAGATGAGCTGGCAGTGCCTTCTGGCCTTCCACTCTGACAGATTTACACTCATGGAACTTAGGATGGAATCCGGCCCCCTCTGTTAAACGTGTGCCTAGGCAGCAGGGTGAGCCAGCTTAGGGACACTTCCTGGCTCTGTCTCAAGCGCTAGCACTGGTTTGCTGGGAATCCTCTTTTGCAAGTGGGAAAAGCACAGTGCTTTCCTAACAGTTCATTTCCTCTTGCATTATCCCCTGGCGTTGGCCTGAGCTCCGGCCGAGGGGGCACCCACTGTAGGAGCCTCTGAAGAGTTAGTTACTGACTCCAGCTCGATTGTTCAAACGTTGTTTATTCCCCCAGACCCTCACCAGCACCCTCTTCTTAAGTTAAAAATTGTCTGTCGCCCACCCGCCATGGGCTGCCATCGTGTCAGACCTCCCAAGCTAAGTAGGGGACAGCTTATTCCGTACTTGAATGGGAGACGCTGCAGGAAGTAGGGCTGTTGGTTCAATAGATCTTCCTCCTAGAGAGGACACCAAACCGCCGCCCTAGCAAGGGGCTAGGAGACACTGTGTTGAAGGCGGTGCTGGCTTTCAGGTAACACGCACCGCCGAGGTTCTGACCAGCCGTCGTTATTAAGATTGGCCTCAAGCTGGGCACCCAAACGCCGAGGCTGCGTTTGGAAATGTTGGCCTACGAATCATGGGCATTTGAGCGTCATGTTGCCCTTGCACCAGCTGCAAAGCCATATAGAGGGTGCAAACAGCCATGGGCATTTGCACAAGAAAAATCTACTGGGCGGGGGCGGGGGGGTGGATGCTGTGGAAAGCACGGTGACTTGTTGGACCGCAAGTGTAAAAGACAGGCTGGACTGCGTGCAGCCTGGAGGATGATATCCAGCACCACCTCAGGAAAGGGCGAAAGACCTGGCTAACACTCAACAGCCATTCAGATCTAAGACAGAGACGCAGGAGATGCCACCGAAGAAGGACACCCTTTCCTCGGATGATCATCCCTGATTTTCCCCTTGCTTCACACCTTCTGTTTGGAAACAACACCAGATCGCACCCACTTCGCCCTGGGCCAAGGGACAACACAAGGTGCAGGGCAGTGGAGAATCAGGCCCCTCGGGACCTGCATTTGCATCAGCGGAGCTTCTCCTTTACACCAGTGCACGAGGACCGTCAAGTCCTCTGCACTTATTGCAGCTGCTAAGCTAACAGCTCCCATTCCACTGCCACCATTTCTCCACAGGGGCTTGAACTCCAGGGGCCGGATTCCCTCCTGCCCTGTGTTTTCTATAATAATTTACACCTTTGCACACACACACAAAAAAGCCATTTCCATCTGCAGCATTTTATACAGGGCACATGGCCCGGGATTTTCAGCACAGAGCACTTCCTCGTGAGCTAAAGGAGTGATGATTCCACTAGCTGGCAGGTGTGGTAGGTTGTTATACGCTCTTGTGGACCGGCCACTAGAGGGGGATGCAACACACACTTCACCAGTGTGTTTCACTAGTGCCATGGCCCCTCCAAACAGGGCTCTGAATTGGCTACCTCACTGGGGGTCCAGAGCAGTTGTTTATAGCCTTTGATTCCACGCTCTGCTGCGGCAGTGCCTTGCGATACAACGACAAGCCCAGGAACCCAGCTCCACTGTAGCAGTCAGGAGAGCTTCAAGTCAAGGATCACTGTATAATTAGTCAGCACAACACTCACTGGGGTCATTTTTTATCTCCAGCCTTTCAGAACACACACAATAATTCCACCTCAATTCCTTGAAAATTGGGTAGCCATGGCAACCCCAATACAAATGACGCTTCGTGTCGCTGCCGTACGTTTGCGCTGGATTGCAGGCTCCCTCCCTGGTCTGTGGGTGTGCCGCATGCATACCCCCAGCGGCTGCAGACACATGCTGCACTGATCTTTTTGCTGCTGCTGCTTCTTTCCTTCCATCTTGCAGATAGGAGGGTGAGGGGGTTAAACATCGCTTTTAGATCTGCGGCATCGACAGAATTTCCAGCCACGTGTCTCACCCAAATTCGGGGTGGGGAGAAGAACTACCTCTTTGTAGTTTTTTTCCCCAATGACTTTTGAGCTGATCATATTCATGCAACTTTAGGGGCCTTTGGGCAAGTTGCCTGTAGGTTGTTGCTTGAGTCGTAACTCTTGGAGCTACGCGAATAGAGGTTTAGGGTCTAGTTAAGCCTTTTCCTAATAATCCTCTCATATTTGGAAGCAGCTGTTAGTGGCTTCCCAGTGTTTTGTTAAGAACACAAAAGAGCTGTCTCTTTCCCAAAAGAAGACTGAATGTGATTTTACAAAACAACCGAAACAGATCTCTTCTGAACTAGAACAAAGCTCTCCGTGCCTTAGATTTTGCATCACACTTAATTGCATGTTGCTCTGAGCACATCAGACTAGGACCACTTGGAGACATGGGAACAGAGTGCCTGACTGTCTTGGGGAAGCAGCCAGTGGCCTTTGTCGCCCTGGTCAGCTGGTTTCTGCTTTCCTTCTGCCTGCTTGGGATACTTATCTAGCCCCCCGCCATCAAAGCAGCTGGGCACCACCCAATTGTTATTGTCCTGAGCCTCAGACCAGCCCCGTGAGGTAGGAGAGTGCTTTTATTAGGGTGACCAGATGTCCCCATTTTATAGGGACAGTCCCGATTTTGGGGGCTTTTTCTTATATAGGCTCCTATTACCCCCCCACACACACACACCTCCTGTCCTGATTTTTTACACTTGCTGTCCGGTCACCCTAGCTTTTATCCCCATGTTACAGAATGGAAAACTGAAGTACAAAGCGGCTAAGTGACTTGCCCAAGGGCACACAAGAATTCTGTAACAGAGCCAGGACTTGAACGCAGTTCTCCAAAGCCTTAGGCTAGCAACCTACCCGCTGGCCCCCCTTCCTCAGGCACTGCATCTTCCCTGGCCTGCACTGAGGATAACAGAGATGCTCCAATGCAGCAATAGGCTCAAGGTCTATGTTCCATACTGTGCCAGTGACTCACTTGGGCAACTCACTGAAAGCTCCAGCCAAACTCCTTTGCCTGTCTGAGACTACAGGCTATTTGGGGCAGGGAATCTCTTACTTTATATGTGTAACACACCTAGTGCAATGGGGCCTTGATCATGGTTGGACGTTCCAGATGCAGGTCTTACTGCAATAATAACACATACCTGAATACACTTGGAAGGGTTAGATTTTCATCAGTAAATGTTGATTTCACTGAACATATAAAAAACTGATGTAAAAATATTTCCATCAATGATAATAGAAACGTGCGGACAGGCAAATATGAAAATTGCTGCTTGGGAACTTATTAGCGTTTGATTTAGGGATATTTAGTTTGGATATTTTGACATGTGATGTTGACAGTTTGAGATTTAATGGTTCTGTCGCTTTCACTTTCTGAATCTCAGCGTCTAGTGTCATTAAATAATTGCCTGACCCTCCTCTCTTAGCTAGTCCCCCTATAATTTCCCCCAACTGTGAAAATGTAAATCAATAAAAATAAAGATAACATGCTTAAAATGCATATTTTTGTGCCACGGTGAAAATTTAAATTGATACAAATTTTAAAATGCTTTAAAAAACCCATCGCTATTATTTATCGATATTATAAAAAACAAAAAGCAAATTCTGCCAAGCCTGCCCATGTGACTCACCTTTGCGATGTCCTCGGTTCTTCAGCTGGAAGTGCTGTGTCAGCATAAATATTATTTATTATGATGCACTTCTGTGCCCATGGACAGAATTTGCTGCAGAGGCTCAGATCAGTGGTGGGTCAGCTCCTGTATTCTTGCTTCCACCAGGAGCCTATACCTGATCATTCAAAGGCAGGTGGGGAAAAAACCCACAAGTCCCCTTTCTGGCTCCTTAGGCAACGCTGTTCATAGCTGGAGGAGCCTAGCCATAGACCCAGCTGAGATCAAGGCCCAACTGGGCCGGTGCTGTGGCTAGGACTTTTAAACTGGACCGGTGGTTTGAATGCCTCCAATTCTGGGCAAGCAATGAGACTCTGGCAAGGGCCTGATATTCAGATAGTGCTGACTGCCTAACCTTTGAAAGTCAGCACCCTTTAAGGTATCTCAGGCTGGGCACCCAAAACCCACTAGTTGCTCATCAGCATGTGTGATGGGTTCTAGCAGCCATGTTCTTCCCTGCTCAGAGCAAGCCATAGGCTCAGGTTACAATTTGCAGTCTCATTGTGCATGCAGAAGAAAATTAAATATTGATAGTGCAGGCACAGGGACGCAGCTTCAAATTATTGGAGGGAGCTGAAGATGAGGAATCCAAACAATAAAGCCCCCTGGGAACTGGATACATGTGAGTGGGGGAAGAAGCAGATAGGGCTATCAACAGGGTCTTGTGAAGTTTGTGGTTGTGTAATTTGCTGCAGTGTTTGCCCCTTGCTACAGATATCTGCAGCAGAATCTAAGACTTTGGGGGAGGGACTATTCATGTTTCTAGCCCTTACGTTTGCAAACAAACTTCCAATTGTGCACAGAAGGTAACTTGTGTCATTTGGCCTGCTAGCATACAGCCTGAAACAGGAGCGCTCAAATAGGTGTGAACTGCCTCACTCATCTTAATGCATGTTATCTCTGAAACCTAGTGATGTTAAACTACAGGTGAACAGTAACTGTTTCACAACTGAGCGTTTTAGCAGAAGCAAACATCTCATGAGGTTTATCCACCATGCTGGATGCAATGGCAGCTACTGGGATAGGAGGACAGTGGGACAACTGGTTGCTCTCAGGGAACTAGGAGTTCAAGCCCCTCCTGAGCACCAGAAACCTCAGCTGTCAAAGTCACCAGCTTTCCCCCGACAATTCCCCCGATGCAGTTCTGCATCAACACAAAACTCTGTGGCCTGCTGAAAAAAAAATTGGGGGGGGGAGGCAGCACAAACCAAAATTAATTTAATCCTAAATTAAATACCACAAGGGATTGTCATGTTCGTGCTTCACTCTACCACAACCCATCTGCGGGCAGGGGTGACTTCCCCAGCCCTCACGCCTTCTGGATCTGCCTTGATCACCCAAACTATTTCCAAACCACTCTGCAGGCAACCTGGGCCCTTCCCTCAGGCTTGACTCACCAGCCTGTTCCAAACCCTCTCTGAAACGGCCCCCTCCCGCCCGCAGGCCTCACTCATTACTCTCAGCCCACACTGGGCACATCCGCGCTACAGGCTTACCTGGATTGAGTCCATCCCGATGAAGTCATCTCGACTGCGGCCAGCCCCCGGCCGTGTGGCCAGCTTGCACACGAACAGTCTTGTGCCATGGTGATGCTGCACTCTAGTGTTACACCGAAAGGCTGGTGGGGCACGTCCCATGATTCACTGCAAGTTGTGCCACTCTGGGAATCCTGTGGGTGGGGATAGGGGGGAGAATTTGTCTCTCCTGTCTGGGGATTATAGGTAGAAGGGTTTAAACCCAGGAATTCCCACAAGCCACCTTGTTCTGGCTAGCCACACCCCTCGTTTCCGGATCCAGCCTGCATCCCACCTAGTATCACGGTGCGGAGCCTATACAGAGCTGTGACTTGCAGCCACTAGTGCCACTTCTCGGGGTGCTCCTGCCATTTTGGGGAGGCAGCTTTCCACTGGGGCTCTGGGACCTGGACCCACGGAGCCGTGGCAAGCAGGGGCTGTTGCTCTCCCGTGCTCATATATTAAATCGTCTCCGTGTAGCGCATCAGTTTAAATAAATGTAACAGCAACGAATTGAGGGAACTGGGAGGTGGTGCTTTTGCAAAGGATTTTATCGGCGGGGTGTCACTGCATGGCATTAGAACTCACGTTTCCTTTTGCACCTTCTCTGCATTGGGGAGCAGTTCGGTGCGGCTGTTTGTTCTGCGTGGCATATATCGGTACATAGGAAGTCTCTGTGCTCATGGCAGCTGTGACATATGGGTACAGAGCTAGCTGTAGACAGATAACTGTGCAGCACACGGTAGCCATCACTTATTAGGAGTGTGGCTAATACACGTGGTGTGGCCGCTGTGACATGCTAGGACGACTAGTCTGACACCTGCTAGCACCGATGTTAGACACGTCACTTAATGCAATCCTGAACGGCGCTGAGATACTACGGTGATGAGGGTGGTATGCGAACCAGAATCGACTAGAACAGAAGAGCCCAGAGTTGCTGGAAGTTTTCAGTTGACTCTATAAAGCCTTTTCCCTACGTCCACTGTTCTTCAAGCTTATTTCATTCCTTGCATGCCGTGCCCTGTGACTGGCCATGTGTTCTGGAGGGGCAAGCCACCCTAGAACCGCTGTTAGCGTTGCTGTCATGCGCTCCGTTTTCAAATGCATTCGGAGCTGTCACCGAAATTCTAGACTGCCCCTGAATTCGGTGCCAGAGAGTTTAGGTCCCACTCACTACAGAATCCATAAGGCCCCGGCTATCACCACCCACAAAAAAATGACAGTGAGGAATCTGGCCCCGCTCCTGCAGTTGGATGCAGCTTGTTCACACATTGGGTATAAAAGGCAATTTCATTAGTCTGCAGCCCTCACTAGAACCCACCGTTGGCAGAAGAGACCGTTTTTATGAATAACACCCTGGTGAGATAAAACCTGAGGCAGCCTGGGTGGGATGTATCTCTATTTTTTCACTTCGTCCCTTGTCATTCTTGGATTGGCAAGCTGGCAGCTTTCAGGATAGTTTGCATTGCGCACAGCATGTTCTGTGACTCACCACCTACCCTCTGCGAGTCTGGCACCTGGGCAGCGGCCAGAAATCTTACACATCGCACAGAGTACATCCATCGACTCACAATTGACCCTCGGAGCCCCTGGCACACGGGCAGAGATCAGGATGGTCTTTGCTGCATGCATGCAATCTGACTGGGGAGCTCAGCGATGAAAATGTAGACGAGAGATCTTTAAGAAACAGATACATTTGGATCAGCTTCAACTTGTCTTCACTTAATCCACACAGCTCAGCTAGTTGGCATGCCCTGCAAAGCCCTACAGAGCTCATGGCTTTTGTGGGGGAGAGAATGTGGACTCTTTAAAGTGGTTAATGAGAAACTGGAAAACCTGGGATGGGAAATTTTCATGCACATTCAAATTCTCAGCCCAGAATATTTTGCTTCTCTAGAACAACCTCTAGTTTGCTTCTGCCATGGAGTGGGTGGTCTGGGTGGCATCCAGACTGATGGTTTGAAACTTGTTGGCCCTTGAAAGCGAGAACCATTCCACCTTTTTCATTTTGGCAGAGAGCCATTGCGCAGAATTACACTTTCTTGCCTTCCAGTCCCCAACTTTGGCTGCTCCTCTGTCACATCCCTCATCTGCAGCCTGATTATCGTTAAAAGCAGGGCTGCATCGCTGGCCTTCTGCAATCCTGTCTGGGCCGAATGGGGAAGCAGGTTGTGTACAAGAACGGGGCCTGACTGGAGGTCAGAGTCAGCTGTGGTGGAGCAAATGAGCCTTTCTACCTTGAATGAACACCCCGAGCTGATTCTTCTGGCTCTCGTGTCGTGCTCAGTAAAGCTCAGTTCCATCATTTTCCTGATAAAAGAATCTGGAGATACCCCTTGGAACAGAATCAGTCCTGGGCCCTACTTACAGCTCCCACGGTCTCACTTTCGCTGGACCCCGGTCTAATCCCACCCACCCTTTTGCAGGGTGTAGAGATCACAGAATATCAGGGTTGGAAGGGACCTTAGGAGGTCATCTAGTCCAACCCCCTGCTCAAAGCAGGACCAATCCCCAATTTTTGCCCCAGATCCCTAAATGGCTCCCTCAAGGATTGAACTCTCAACCCTGGGTTTAGCAGGCCAATGCTCAAACTACTGAGCTATCCCTCCCCACAAAGCACAACATAACAGTCGTTTATAGTCTTTGTATATGGCTAAGAAAGAGGAATGCTGGTCTTGCGGTGGGGAGATCTGGGTGTGATCACTGGCTTTATCACGGACGCCCTGCGTGGCCTTCGCCAAGACACTTCCTCTCTCTGTGCCTCCATGCCCCATCTGTAAATGGGACTAATCATCTTTCCTCAGAAGCGACAAAGAGTCCCGTGGCACCGTATAGACTAACAGACGTATCGGAGCGTAAGCTTTCGTGGGTGAATGCCCACTTCGTCAGATGCATGCAGTGGAAATGTCCAGAGGCAGGTATAAATATGCAGGAAAGAATCAGGCTAGAGATAACGAGGTTAGTTCAATCAGGGAGGGTGAGGCCCTCTTCTGTCTGTCCTCAGTCTGTCTTGCCTTTTTAGACTGTCAGCACATTGTGGCAGGGATTGTCTCGGTGTATGTAAACCAGCTGGGCCCTCTCTGCACGACTGGAGCACTAATTCTGCTAACGCTAATTAACACAGTGCAGATTATGATTATTTTCAGTGCAGAAAGGCGGTGGCTAGGTCCTTTAGGGATTGATCCTGCAAAGAGTTGAGCCTTGCCTAGCAAAGACCGCGCATGCTCTACTCCCATCAGTTTCTGGACTCAGGCGCTAAGACTCTTCCCAGGGACAAAGCGCTTTACGGGGCGAGTCGGTCGCCTCGAATTGGAGATGACTTTTCCCATCCGCGTGCTGGAGAGACGTGCAAAGAGTGGCAGCCCCGCTGTAACTGGCTAGATGTTCTCGCCAGACAGGAAAAGCCTCCAATTTCCTTGAGCCTTTGTTTGAACAGCAAACAAATAAGATATGGGCCCCGCGGCTTCAGGAGCATCATCGTCGTAAATATCGCAAGGCACGAGCCTCTCCCTTTCGAAAGCTAACTCTGAATTATGCCCCCAGTCCGAGCTGCACCCACTGCCTGGGCTACGGCTCCTCCATCAGCATGTTAAACTGATAACAAATACATTGCAAAATTATAGCCGTGCAACGCTCCAAAATTAGCTTGTCGCTTTGCATCTAGGGCAGGCATCTATTGCTGGGCCTCCGCAGCAGGTTCTGCTATTAAGGGATGGAAGCAGGGCAGATTACAGAAGCACTTGCAGAAATATCTTTCCCTGTCCACATGTATCTCTGGCTTCTTTGCTTGTTAAATGTCACCTTCTTTTCTTCTCGCCTTCTGGTTTCTGTCTCAGTTTCCTGGTTTAATGGTCCATTTCAGGGAATCATGCACCTTGGCTGCATAAAGAGGAAGGATGATCCAGCAGCTAGGTGCCAGCAGACTTGGGTTCAAGTCCCTACTCTGCCACTGACTTCTTGAGGGATCTTGGGCAAGTCACGTAAGCCCAGATCCTCAAAGGCAGTTAGGTGCCTAACTCCCTTTGATTTTAATGGGAGTTCGGTATCTAAATACCTTTGAGGATCTGCACCTTAGCCTTTCTGTCCCTCAATTCCTCATCTGTAAAACAGGAGTAGTAACCCTCCTCTACTACACAGAAGTGTGGTGAGGTATTCTAGTAAAACAGGCCAGGTCAGAACCCAAGGTAGCTAGATGGCTGGTACTGGTGGCTGCTTTTGTCCAGAGGATACTGGACTAAACTGATGATGATCTGCTAGTAGTAAGGTCATGATGATTCCTATGAATTTCCTCCACCTATAGACAGCTAGAGTTCCCCGCATGGTAGTTTTTACCCAGCAGGGAGGCTTTATTATCCGTTTATATTCGTATTTCAGTAGCACCTGCCGTCAGATGCAGCCGAGGGAGAAGAGGACAGGTGTTCCCTATGAAGAGCTGCAAGAGGCTGGTGTGTGCGTGAGGAACACTGACAGCTGACAACAGGTAAGCTCAGAAAACCTCAATCAGAGCTAGCACTGACATGTCTACCTAAGCTGGAAATTCCAGCTCCCGCGTAGATGTACCAGTAGACTAAACTCTTTGGGGTGGGGATTGTGTACAGTGCCTGACACAACAGCGGTCTGATCTTGGTACTTCAATAAAACAAGAAATTCACAATAATGAACCAGGTTCCCATTTGGCTTTATTTATTCTGGCTATTAATAAACTCTTGTAATCTAGTGGCTGTTCAGAACCGCTGCAAGGGGGGAAAGTTATCAGAAGAGTGAAGCCCGCTGCGAAGTAATAAGCGAAGGGCTCCCATTTCCCTGAGTGACAGTAATTACCTCTCCCTGCATTGTGTAGCACTGAGCGGCGCACACTGGAATCAGCTACTGAGATGCCGCACACCTCAACAGCTTTGCCAATTTGAATATCTTTTAAGAAATAAGCGCAGAATGTTTGCTTTCCCCCTCCCTACTTCTCCCTCTTCCCTGATGCCTTGAAAGAGTTTTGTTTTAACTAAACAACATTTTACATTTCATGCAGCGCCATCATGTAGCTCTCATTTGTTTTCCCTTTGCCATGACAGCATGTGGCATTATTGTGATGAGAAGATTTTGCAGCGTTTTGAAACAACGTTGCTCTTCCCAATTTCCCATTTTCTCAGGGAACGCTGATGTTTTGGCAACTTGCCTGTCAGATCTCCAGGGACAGATCCTGACCTTTGTTATGGCCAAAGTAAATCTGGAGTAACTTCACTGGGTGGAATTCACCATTGGCCTGCACCTCGTGCACTCATTTACACCAAAGCAACGTGAATAGAAGGCTGTGTCTACATAGGGAAATTGACTGGCATGGCTATTCCAGAACAACTATTCTTCTATAGCTATTCTAGACTAATTTTCCATATGCATACTCTTAATCTAGAATTGCAACAGTGCTTTAAATTCACACCCTCTCTTACTCCTTTAGAGAAAAGCCCTAAAACACTGCACCCTTCGGATTTGGTAGCATTTTCTCCAGCAACAAGACTTGCCTCCCCAACACACAACCGAAAGCCTGCGCATACCATTATTGATCACAACAGCACTTAGAGGCCCCAATGAAATTAGGGCCCCATTGTGTTAGGTGTTGTACAAACACATAGCAAAAGACAATCCCCACCCCAACAGCCTAAAGAAAAGGTGGACGTTGAAGCAAAGGGAGAGAGGGTATGTCTATACTGCAGACCGAGGTGTGATTCCAGCTCGGGATGACATACCCACATTAGCACGGCTAAAAACAGCAGTGTAGATGCAGCGGCATGGGGTGTACACACTCGCTGGGCATGCTGGGTGTCCCAATGCCTGGAGCAGTTCACGACCGAGTCTACACTGAGGGGCTTGTTGGCATAACAACACCGGCCAGAGGTGTGGTCTTTTCACACCCCTAACTGACGTAGCAAAGCCAATATGACTCAGACGTGTGGACCAAGCCTCACGCGCGGGGCTCTGTCAGGAGCGAAGGCTGGGAGCTTCTTGGCAGCAGTGCCCTGTCAGCACAGCTGTGCTCCTGCGGTCCCTTTGCATGAGTGTCAATAACCGCCCAAGGTGCCAGGCAAGAGTAGAGCAGACCCTAGCTATAGCCACGCGGCACTGCTTGTCCTCCGAGGGCTCGAGTCTCCTCTCTCTTACCCAAGTGTCAAACCTGTGTCACTCCATTGCCCTTGGGGCAATTACTCCTGAACGACATCAGGATGAAGCGCAGAATCGGACCCCCAAAGTCTGTCCCAGCAGGCACTTGGATCAATATAAAATAAAACCCAGAGCTGAGTTTCCGCTCAATTGGTTGTTTCAAAGTCCTGGTCAGCGACCCGGATGGGATGTCCCCCGGCCAATACAGCGTCCCTCTGATCAACTCCAGTCAAGCAAACGTCCCCACAACAGGGCTGCGTCAATGTGAACTCAATTCTGAGGGCCTTGATAATGCTAAGGAATTTCAATCTTTCTTCTTTTTTGATGTGGGGGGGAGGAGGAAAGGGGGGGGGGATATGGGGAAGGAGGTTGAAAATGAACGATGGTGTTTTCTATTCGAGATAGCAAGCCTTTCAAATCCTTCCAAAGGAGCTTAGAGGAGTCCACAGGTAGGACATGCGTTTTAAATTTCCTGGAGTCTCCTAATCATTAGCTGCATCCCAAGGGAATTAAATAACGTCACTCAACATGAATTATTCTTCACGGGAGCATCAGCAGTGCGGGCAATTTTCATTGTAACTTAAGCAGGAAATTGAAATATCAGCATCAGAGTGTGAAATGCGCCATTGCAATGAACTGTTCTTCATAAAGCAAGAGGAGAAATGCAAAGAAGATTACACACTATTAGTCCCAGTAGAATTTTGTTCCTAATCTGCCTTAAATTGAAAAATCGTTTGGACCAGCTAGCAGCTTTCCCTTGTTGTAAAATACAGGGGGTGGTCGCAGCTAGATGAGAAGCAAGGGGATTTGAAATGTGCTGTGATTGGAGGGATATCTGAAAACAGTAAGCCTCATAATCTCCATCCTTAGGTACTTGCTTGGCCACTGTGACTGCAGTACCTGAGCATCCCAGAATCGTTCATGTCTTTAGCCTTATAAGACTCATGGGAAGAAGGGTGTCCCATATATAGATGGGGAGTTGAGGCACAGAGAGGCTAAGTGGCTTGCCCAAAATGCTACAGGAATTATGTGGCAGAGCAGGGACTGGAACCCAAGTCCCCTAGATCAGTGTCCTAACCACTGAACAATCCTTCCTCTTTCATTATCTTCCCTATCATCAGCCAGGGCCGCATAGAAATCACAGAAATTTAGGTCTGGAAGGGACTTCAAGAGGTCATCTAGTCCATACCTCCGCACTGAGGCAGGATTACATATACCTAGACTGTCCCTGACAGGTTTGTCAAATTTGTTCTTTTAAACTTCCAGTGGTGGGAATTCCACAACTTCCCTAGGTAACCTATTCCACTGCTTAACTCTCTGTGTAGTGAGCAAGTTTTTCCTAATATCTAACCTACATCGCCCTTGTTGTGGATTAAGCTGATTATTTCTTGTCCTACCTCCAGTGGACATGGAAAACAATTGGTCACCATCCTCTTTAGAACATCCCTTAACATATCTGAAGACTGTTCTCAGGTCCCCCCTCAGCCTTCTTTGTGCTGGGCTAAAATGAGGGAAATATAGAGCCTGCTGTTATCAAATTTCTGTTCCCCACTTATAGACTGTGATCAAGTCACCCCTTAACTTTCTCTTTGACAAGCTAATTGACTAAGCTTTATAGTCTATCACTATAAAGCAGGTTTTCTACTCCATTAATCATTCTCATGGCTCTTCTTTGAACCTTCTCCAATTTATCAACATGCTCCTTGAATTGTGGACACCAGAACTGGACACAGCATTCCAGTAGCCAAATACAAAAACAATATAATCTCTCTACTCCTATTTGATAGTCTCCTGTTTATACATCCAAACATCACATTAGCCCAGGGAGCTCATTTTCAGGTGATTATCCATCACAATCCCCAAGTCTTCACCAGAGTCACTGCTTCCCAAGATAGAGTCCCCTGCCCTGGAAGTATGGCCAGCATTCTTTGTCCCAAAATGTATGACTCTACATTTGGCTGTATTGAAATCCATATTGTTTGCTTGTGCCTGTGATCCAGATTACCAAGTGATCCAGTATCAGAGGGGTAGCTGTGTTAGTCTGGATCTGTAGAAGCGACAAAGAGTCCTGTGGCACCTTATAGACTAACAGACGTATTGGAGCAGAAGCTTTCGTGGGTGAATACCCACTTCGTCAGATCACTCTGTATCAGTGACCTATCTTCTTCATTATTTACCACTCCCCCAATTTTTGTGTCATTGGCAAACTTCATCAGTGATGATTTTATATTTTCTTCCAGATCACTGATTAAAAATGCTAAATAGCGTAAAGCCAAGAACCAATCCCTGCGGGACCCCACCAGAAATATATCCACTAAATGGTGATTCCATTTACAATTACATTTTGGGACCTATCAGCCAATTTTTAATCCGTTGATTTTGTTTAGTCGTGTTTTATGTGGTTCTAGTCTCGTAATCAAAATGTCATGCAGTACCAAGTCAAAAGCCTTACAGAAGTCTAAGTATATTATATCAATATTATCTTCGTCAGCCAAACTTAAAATTTCATCAAAATAGATATCAAGTCAGTTTGACAAGCTCTATCTTTCCATAAACCCAGGTTAATTGCCATTAATTACATTACCCTCCTTTAATTCTTTAGTAATCAAGTCCCGTATCATCCGCTCCATTATTTTGCCCAGGATCGGTGTCAGTCTGACAAATCTATAATTACCTGGGCCATCCCATTTACCCTTTTTAAATATTGGTGTATCGTTAGCTTTCTTCCAGTTCTCTAGAACTTCTCCAGGTTTCAAAGATGTATTGAAAATCAACATTAACTGTCCAGAGAGCGCCTCGGTCAACTCTTTTAAAATTCTTGGTTGCAAATGATCTGGACTTGCTTATTTAAAAATGTTTAACTTTACTAGCTGCTATTTAACATCCTCCTGAGTTACTGTTAGAATGAAAAATATTTCATCATAATTTAATATGAATACATCATCTTTCTATTTCCCAAATACAGAACAGGAATATTTATTTAACATTTCTGTCTTTTCTGTATTATTAATGACAAATCTACCTTTTCTGTCTAGTGATAGACCAGTACCATTGTTAGTAGTCTTTTTGTTCCTAACATATTTTAAAAAACTCCTTCTTATTGTCCTTAAATCTGATGGTTATAGATTTCGCTGTCTTTTTGCTTCCCTTATTAATTTTCTACAATTCCTTGCTTCTAATTTATATTCATTACTATCAACTTCCCCTTCTTTTTTCATTTAAAAAAAATATTATTATTATTTATAGCTGCTTTCACTTCCCCTCTAAGCCAGGTTGGTTTTCTAACTTGTGTATCCTTCTTTCTTGATTTAGTCTTTCTGGGCATCTGGTAAAATATTCTTAAACAATTCACAATTATCATTCACATTTGTCTGTGGTGTGTCCCTGATGAGGCACCATAGTGAATGAAGATGAAAGACCAACTTCTACCTGAAATGACCTATGTTATTAAAAATACCACAGCTCCAAATCATCCTCTGCCACCCAAGAGGAAATCATCACTACCCCTGAGAAATACTAAGGGAAATTCACAGCATCCAGAGATCAACTGGTACATTCTCAGCTTGAGACAATGGAGAAGGATCGTGAAGTGCAGATCCAGACCCCAACTCCGCCAAAGCTTGGGGTTGTTTTGATCCAGGCTTCGGGTTCAGGCCCGGGTCTTAGAAATCTTAACCTAGAATGAACTGTTACAACCATGTGGCAAGGAGGCAACCCCAGAACCAGGGGATTTCAGCGCTAGAGTCATCCTGAAATCATTCCCGCGGTAGCTCCTTTAGTGACTCATCCCTGTCCGCTCTCATCGCTGTCTCATCTTTTTGAGTTCTGCTGCCTGGGAACCTTCTTCCCATCCACGTTTATTATGATGCAATTGGCTTTTTGAGGCATCTGTCTTTAGAAGGGCACTTTCCAGAGGGGACTCTGGGAACAGAGATTGTACCTTGTCTGCACAGGGAAAGCAGCATGTGGAATTTGGACAAGGAGGGGAACACCCTTGCAGGGCCAAATCCTCAGCTGGTGTAAATAGTGTAGCTCCATTGACTTATCTCCATCAGACACCTTGAACCGTTAGTCATCATTTCCACCAGTGCAAAGTGGAGGTGGGGAGGGTAAATGCTGCCAATTCAGAATTATAGCATTTATCAACATTGAATTTCATCTGCCATTTTGTTGCCCGGTCATCCAGTTTTGTGAGATCCCTTTGTAACTCTTTGCAGTCTGCTTTGGACTTAATTATTTCGAGTAATTTTTTGACTGCTGCTGCACACTGCATGGACGTCTTCAGAGAACTATCCACGATGACTCCAGGATCTTTTTCCTGATTAGTTGTAGCTAAATTAGCCCCCCTCATATTGTATGTATAGTTGGGGTTATTTTTTCCCAATGTGCATTACTTTACATTTATCCACATTAAATTTCATTTGCCATTTTGTTGCCAAATCATTTAGTTTTGTGAGATCTTTTTGAAGTTCTTCGCAGTCTGCTTTGGTCTTAACTATCTTGAGCAGTTTAGTATCATCTGCAAACTTTGCCACCTCACTGTTTACCCCTTTTTCCAGATCATTGATGAATATGTTGAACAGCACTGGTCCCAGGACAGACCCCAGGGGGACACCACTATTTACCTCTCTCCATTGTGAAAACGGATCATTTATTCCCACCCTTTAACCCTGTCTTTTAACCAGTTACTGATCCCTGAGAGGACCTTCCCTCTTATCCCATGACTGCTCACTTTGCTTAAGAGTCTTTGGTGAGGGACCTTGTCAAAGGCTTTCTGAAAGTCCAAGTACACTATTTCCACTGGATCGCCCTTGTCCACATGTTTGTTGACCTCCTCAAAGAATTCTAATAGATTGGTGAAGCATGGTTTCCCTTTACAAAAGCCGTGTTGACTCTTCCCCAACAAATCATGTTCATCTATGTGTCTGATGATTCTTTTACCCATCGATCTAATCTGACATCATATTTATCTACCTGTCAATCATCTAGGGATCTATTCCATGATAATCATCTGAGTATGCCTTGGCGTCTATCTATCCAGTCCGGGGTCTTACATTGCACCCACTCCTATAGAATCTGAATGCCTTTCTTTCAATTTATCTCAAGTCCAGTATGCTGCCAGGAATAAAGAAATGTGACCTTGCTGCTTCTGTAAATGAAATGATTTTCGAGCTTTAATTTCACACCAAAGAGTCCCACATAAACACACGCACAGCCCTTTGCACTCCCAGGCACAATGAAGAATGTCACTGAGCTCAGAACTCATGGGGAAGAAATCTCCTTGCAGGGCAGGCGTTTATGTCATACATATGTCAGGAAGGAAAAGGAGAGAGAAAGAAAAGACTCTGGAGGATGATTTTTATACCCTGCATTGAAAAAAGTGACTGAAACCTTGAAAGCTCCCATCAGTTGATGATCTGTTATTGCTGCACAATTCCCGCTACCTCTCTGCTTGCAAGAATATGAATGGTTTCAAAGAAAGTGCCAGCATATATGCTATTTACAGAACTTCTGCTTATTAGAGATGTTCATTCTGTTGCTCATAACCTCGGTCTTCTTTTCTCAACACTAAACATGCCCAGTTGTTTTAACCTTTCCTCGGAGGTCATGTTTTCTAAACCTTTTTATCATTTTTGTTCATCTCCTCTGGACTCGCTCCAATTTGTCCAGCTCATTCTCAAAGTGGGGTGCCCAGAACTTGACATGTTTGACGGTGTGATACACCCACTTTGTACAGGTGTAAAGGCAACACAGTTGCCATGTTGATGTTGATAAATGCAAAGTCATACACATTGGAAAACATAATCCCAATTATATATGTCAAATGATGGGGTCTAAGTTAGCTGTTACCCCACAAGAAAGAGATCTTGGAGTCAGTTTGGGTAGTTCTCTGAAAACATCCACTCAATGGGCAGCGGCAGTCAAAAAAGCAAACAGAATGTTGGGAATCATTAGGAAAGGGATAGACAATAAGACATAAAATACCATCTTGCCTCTATATAAATCCATGGTACGCCCACATCTTGAATACTGCGTGCAGATGTGGTCACCCCATCTCAAAAAAGATATATCAGAGTTGGAAAAGGTACAGAAAAGGGCAACAAAAATGTGCAGGGATATGGAACAGTTTCCATATGAGGAGAGATTAATAAGACTGGGACTTTTCAGCTTAGAAAAGAGACGACTAAGGGGGGCATATGATAAAGATCTATAAAATCACGACTGGTGTGGAGAAAGTAAATTAGGAAGTGTTATTTATTCCTTCTCATAATACAAGAACTAGGGGGTCACCAAATAGGCAGAAGGTTTAAAAGAAACAAAAAGGAAGTATTTCTTCACACAATGCACAGTCAACCTGTGGAACGCACAGTCAACCTGGCCAGAGGATGTGGTGAAGGCCAAGACTATAACAGGGTTCGAAAAAGAACGATACAAGTTCATGGAGAATAGGTCCATCAATGGCTATTAGCCAGGATGGACAGGGATGGTGTCCCTAGCCTCTGTTTGCCAGAAGCTGGGAATGGGCAACAGGGGATGGATCACTTGATGATCACCTGTTCTGTTCATTGCCTCTGAAGCACCTGGCATTGGCCACTGTTGGAAGACAGGATACTGGGCTAGATGGATCTTTGATCTGACCCAGTATGGCCGTTCTTATGTTCTTAGTGTGGAAGGAATTAGAGAATCACAACCAGATTTGTATAGGTATTTAGGTGCCTAGAGATGCAGCTATATGCCTAGTGGGATTGTCAAAAGTGCCTATGTGCCAAACTCCGGTTGAGTTCAGTAGCTTTTGATAATCCCACTGGGTGCCTATCTCCAGCTCTAAGCACCTTTAAAAATCTGGCCCTTGATCCTGTTGGGTTTCTAGTTAACCTCTGTTTCATTCCAACATCTAATGCACACTTAGGAGAAGGGAAATCATTGTTTAAAATCGAACAACCCCCAACATGCCCGCCAACACAACCAAGGAAGATCGGACTTCACATTATCGATGTTTCAAAAGAGAAAAGGTATTTTGTTTTGTTTTGTTTTGGGGGGGAAAAAAACCTTTTCCATTCTTACTTTGTGGTTTGTAAGGAAGCAAAAGAGGCACAAATCCAATTTCTTTAAAAGTTGCAGGTGCCCATTAAGGGTAAAAGCTCTGATAGAGGGCAATGGTAAATTCTTCTGGGTATACAGGACAAGAATAAACTGATGGTTTCAGTCTCATTCTTAGAGGACAGATGTCCACTTTCCAAAGTACCAGACCCCTGCTAGTTCTGATTGGCATCTGAACGGCTCATCTGGCCTGTCCATTCCAGAAGTAGCTTAATGGGAGGAGCAGCTATTCTATCTATTCTCTCTCTGTTCTGGAGATGGAACTCTCGGATCGGGTTCCCTGGTACCCTGCACCTCACGCATTTTCACCAGTGCAATGAGGCTTGAAAATCCTGCCATGCTGAGCTGGGGCCATT
Organism: Macrochelys suwanniensis; assembly: GCA_033296515.1. Lineage (NCBI taxonomy): Eukaryota > Metazoa > Chordata > Testudines > Chelydridae > Macrochelys > Macrochelys suwanniensis. Next base: position 8,970,553 of record CM065799.1, read on the forward strand.
TTGCATTCCTCAGCACAACTCGCAGAGCAATGGACAGCTCTTTAGTGCTGAGGGCTGAATCCCCACTGACCAACACTAGGTTCTCTTTTTAAAAAAATGACCAAACTCAAAAGATCTTTGGACCCTAATGTTTAAAATCAGGCATGAAAGGCATTGGCTAGCTTGCGATGAAGGATTGTGATTTCCAGCACTGTTTGGGGGCCATGGAATAAGCAAAGGTCCAAGCCTACTTTTAATTTGCTTCTGTCTTTACTGTGAATAACCATGTTAGTGTCAGGGTATAATAAAATACCCAGGGAAGCTTGAGGCTCTGTGGTTTAAACCACTGGGTTTACTCTACCAAAATGCCCAGCGCTAACACAGTTAAATCTGATATCGACCGGCAGAAGATTAATGGAGTAGTCATGCCTAAAGAAATTTGCCTTTAACATTTCTCTGACACAGCGGAGTTGTGGTCATGGAGTCTCTACTCTTCATTAACCTCTATCCTTGGCTCGGGTTTCCTAGTGCAGTGCAGAGCCTGGAAATTGGTTTGAAATCTCCAATCAGTGCCTTGAAAGTTTGGGCTCAGGGTCATTCTCTGGCTAGAGCTGGCTGAGGAAGAGGAGAGGAGATACTCAGGGAGGCATTTGTAGTTTCACTGAAGTCTGATGCAGAATTTAACTCCTGCTGAGGAGGTTACTTTGAGCAGGGATCCTCATCTGCCCTTCGCCCACACTGGTATCTTCCAGCTGATGATTGGCAGCAGGGAAAAGCTCTGGAAAGTCCCTGAAGTATCACAGAAAAGCAAATTTATTTGAACCGGAGCAGCAAACTCTCATAGCAGAGAGTTGCAACAAAGCATCTAGGAGTGGCACTCAGATTCAGTAGAGTCCATTCAACTAGAACTCTGCTGGAGAAACTAGTACCTGTTAAATTTGTGTCTCTCCCAACTCTATTCTACTCCCAGTTATACTGTGTTCTCTCTCTCTCTCATCTCCTGTTCCCGACCACCACACATTTGGGCCCTGATTCATCCGTCCTTTTAGAACAAAGCACTTGTAAGGACATGCTTAACTTTGAGCAAGGGCGTAAATCCAGTTGACGGCACTAGAAATTAAGCAGGCCCTTCAGGGCTTGGCTGCACTGGGATGGACTTAGCACATGCTAGGTTGGGGGCTTCATTGTCTCTCAGCGTATACATGTGTAATCATTTTCCAGCCACGCCCTACTGACAGCTACAGTCCACCCACAGTGCGAGCCAAGAATGAGAATGTTTTAGTCCCACACAACTGCCGTAAGGGGACAGAGACAGGCTGCACCTTGGGCTGAGAACAGTGTTGTACCTGCCGTTAGCCCCCCGGTCCGATGGGCTGAGATGTAGGGCCATGCCCCATTGCTGGTGGCTGGAGCTGTGTCAGTGTGGGCACAGGGAAAGGAGGAATCTCATCATTCCTTGTTGCTGAGTCACCGAAAAGGGAGGTGTGGGAGGAATGAGGGTCTAGGAGTGCTTTAAAAAGAGGCAGAACTTGTGCTGGCTAATAACTGTGCCCCCCTCTTCCATAAAAGTGTGCAGCCAACTTTGATTCCCCCCCCCCCCAAGCCTGACTTTTAGGGAGCGAAGAGTTTTGCCGCAGTGTGGAGGCCAGTGGACATGCAGAAGAGCGACGAAGCCAGGCCTGTGACTTCCTCTTAAACACAGGATCCTTGGCCCAAGCCCTGGAGGACCGCTGGTCTGGAGAGCTAGTGGAGAAGGATTCTCTGCTGCAAGGTAGGCACAAAGGATGTGGGCGGGGGGAATGCCTTGATTGATGCATTCATTTGCATACATTTGCATCAAGTTGCTTGTTTACACCCCCATGGGAGGATGTTTTCCTGCATAACGCAGGGGCCTATTTACACACGCCTGGGCCTTTCATTCCAAAGGCTGCTCTTTTTTCTCGCTTCCTCCTTTAGCCACGATTCCTCGAAAAGTGACAGTGTGGGTTGGCTGCCCATAGGGATGAAACTCTCCTTTTGACAGGCCTCCGGTCCCCAGCTGGGCCACGCGTCATTGATCTAGTGTGGCCTCCGGCTCTCTGAAAGGAAGGGGCTGGAGAGACACAGACTGGCACGTGCAGCCTGCGGTGCAGGGGGCTGAGTGGTAATGCGGTTCTTCTCGATAACAAGTTACAGGATGTTCTTGGGTCACTTGTTAATGAAGTTAGTCCGAGAGCGTGTGTGTATGCGTGCAGCATCGCCAACAAACCCTAAAGAGCCAGGCTTTAATGAGCACTTCAAGAAGATCTTCGTCCCCCAACTTTTTCAGGGTGGATCGCATCACAAAAGAGATTGTCTCGCCTATCTGCAGTCGCCTCTCCTCCCCATCCCGTTCGCCATCACCTTCCCCATCACTCGGTCCTGCCTCACCTCCCAGCCACAATCATGGAATCTCCCTGGCGCGCCTCCATCCACTCATATTTCTAGGTACGGGCCTAAAAATAACCATGGGATCCCTCGCCCCTGACGGCAGATGGGGCACTTGAAGAGGGTGCCCGAAGGCAGCCACCTCTTGCAATACAATCCCTGGCTCACCTCCCTCCCGCCCCACCCCAAATGAGTTCCTCTAGATCTGCTCTATCTACAGCTGCACGTCTCACTATGTTTAAGGCAGCACTCTCCTAGGCTGCCTGCTCCTGGCAGATAAACCAAGGACCTCAAAGCACCTGGGCGTAAGCTCCCGAGCATCCTGCCACTGGCCGACAGGTTCTCCCTGCACTGCACTGAATTCCTGTATCTACACGTCTCTGGGCAAAATCCCAAAGTCCTCATGCAGGCAAAACTTCCCGAGTTACAGATCAATAAGTAAATACATAAACTGGGGAAGGGCTCCTGGCTTTGTCCCTTAGTGAAAGTCGTGAGGCAAGATGGGCACAGCCCATGGTAAGAATACTTTGCACACTTAGGAATGGGTCTCTGCTCTCTTGATGCCTAGCCTTCTGCTCTCACTACTAGACCCCAAGGCCCATAATGATTGCATAACCAATGGCAGTGCAGGCTGCCCTCCCACGCCCAAAAGCCAAGTTTCCTGCCAAGGTGCATCATCAAAGAGCGTCAGGGGGTGAGAAGGGTTATGCGAGTCTCCATAGCCCAATCTGTTGAGGCTACCGCTTTCTGTGCCAATGAATGCCAGCTCTGACAGCAGTATCTCTGAGAGAAAGTAGGGTCCCATGGTTAGGGACTGGCCTCAGGCTTGGGAAACCTGGGTTTAAGGCCCTGCTCTGCTACAGACTTCCTGCATGACCCGGGGCATGTCACTTAGCCTCTCCATCAGTTCCCCAGCTGGGAAATGGGGCTAATAGGCCTGCCCTGGCTCACAAGGGTGTTGTGAGGATAAATACATTAAAGACTGTGACATGCTCACATACAACAGAAGTGGGGAGGGGGGGCCACAGACACACCTTAGATGTACTGTGAGGGTGGTTTTGCAGCATGGACAGCTGCCTCACAAGGAACAGAACTGAGTGCCCACCCAACTCACTGCATGTACAAGAAGTCAGAACTACCTAGCTGCCCATCGCCCCAGCACCATCACTGCTCCTGCAGCTTCTTGCTTGCCTCGACATCAGGCAAGGATCTGAGCAGGTCGCGGATAACCAGAATTCCCAAGTCTCTTAACACCAGAAATCCTGCCTGGTTATAATTAGCCTGCATGAATTATTCATCAGGGCCGGTGCCTCCATCAGATCTGACAGTGGTAATCGTCCTGCCAGCGACATACGGGGTTTGTCTTATTTGTGAAAATGATTCAGAGAGCATTTTTTTTAAATAGAAAAAAATTACACACACACACACACGCACACAGTAATCAATGTCCACATACCAAGGGCCAAACACATCTGTGGGGGGCACTCCAGTCAAGCCAATGGGATTACAGCAGGGTTGAATAAATATCTATATCTGTGTTCTCTTTCTCTCTCTCATTCTAAAAATACCTAGTAATTCCTTTGGCTCTGCTCTCAGATATTCCTTCAGCTGATCATAAGGGTCAAATCTCACCCCGTCTGAGGCCCTGCCAATAGCATTTGGTAAGGCTCAATCAGTCATCTGCTAGCAACGTGCCTGGAGCGGCAGGTATTCCTCTCCTCACGACAATGCTTTCTCTGCTTTCATTCTTAAATACGGTGTGTGTCCAGCCTTTATTAATTTATTACAATAGCTGATGGTGTTTGGGAAGGAACGGGGCAGTGAAATATCTGACATAGCAATTAACACAGCTTTCACAGCCAGGCCTGGCTCTAGATCATTGCTGACCTGGGACAATTAATTTCCGTTAAAAAAAAAACAACCTCCAGCACAACCTGGGCCAAAATTCTTTGCATTTATGCCATTGTAATTCCAGAGTCAATCAAGTAACTTTGGTGGAGTCACTCCAGATTTACACAGGGTTTGTAATCTGGTCCCATCAGCAAGAAGGTAGTATTTTTGGCAGGGTTAATTAATTTTAGGCACCTCACGCTCTTAGATATGCCTTTGAAAATCCCAGCCTCCATTTATGCTTGTAGGGCCAAATTCAGAATGGGTGTTGAGCCCTCCACACTGATCTTCGTAAACTGGGTCTGAATGCAACTTTGCGTGTCAGTTTCACCTGCCGCCTTACAGGTGTCACCTGGCCCCAAACAACAGGACGCACAGCATCACGCCCAGTGACGCAAGTGGGGTGAGAAATCACCTTCACCTTTCTCGTCTCTCACTGCTGGGTGTTTCCCTTTGCTCACTGCTGCCCTGAGCCTTGGTCAATTTGGTCCCTAGGTTAATACGTCATTACACTATCCAAAAGCTAGATCCGAACAGATCGGATTGAGTACTCAGGTCAGAGACTAAACTCAATGGCGGGCCAGAGTGTCATCGGATAAGCAGTGTGGCCTAATGGGCAGAGCACTACACTTGGGATCGGAACACCTGAGTTCTTTTCCGAGCACTACCATTGGCCTGCTGGGTGACTTTCAGCAAGTCACGTCTACCCTCTGTGCCTCAGTTTCCCCATCTATACAATGGGGAGAATGATACTGACCTCCTTTGTAACGGGATTTGTGATCTACTGATGGTAAGAACGAGGTATTAATTAGTATTATTGGTGTAAAATGGCATCGCTCTATTTAAATCCATGGAACTAGAGTGATTTCCATCCGCTGAGGATCTGGCTCAATGTTTTCAAAAAGGGGCCTCTAATTTTGGGTGCCTTCAGATTTGGGTGCCCAGATTTAGACAAGCCAGTTGTCTCAGGGTGGGTCACTAAACTTTGCGGCCTCCAAAATTAGTGGCCACTTTTGAGCGTGATAGGCCTGAGTGAATAGATTCTTGTTGGATATCAATTATTTGTCTGCGTTCGGTACATCAAAGGCGCTTCTCACCATGGCGTCCATGTACCATATATCTTGAGGAAAATCTACACGGGGCTTCACAAACGAAAAGCAAAATCCTGAGCTCGACTCAGTCCGCACGTGGGTGAAGCTCCCATGGTAGCCAACGGGAGTTTTACCTGAGTAGACACAGAGTCAAAACTGAACGAGGACCTCAGGATCGGACTCATGATTGAAACACGGGGCGTAAATCACTGTAGCTCCATGGACTCTGATGGGCCTACACTGATTTACACTAGCGGACCATCTAAGAGCTAAAGTCAGCTCTCAGTTACATGGGGTTCAGACTGCTGTAATTGAGAGCGGAAGACAAGCCCGCCAGATACACAATACAAACAATGCAAGCAGAGATCCAGGAGAGAAAGGGAAGGGCTTTGGTTACTGGGGAGGAGGAAGCAGGAGGTATGCCTGATTTGTAGGGAAGAGGGAGCATAGTAGAAAGCACCACGCAGGAGTTGAAGGGAGGGCAACTGGGTGGTGAGCAGAGATCAGAGATGCAGGAGAGGACGAGGTGCCATAGAGCCTTGAAGGGGACGGGGAGCCAGTGGGGGAGTATTTATCTGTGCGTGGTGGGAGCTGTCAGATCTTTACCACGGGGGCGGTTTTCATTCAAGCTCTCAGCCTCCTGTAGCAGGAGCTCCCCCAGATCATACGGCGAGTGCTGCTGTTTTGATCATCACAGTGGTTTCCCCCCGCCCCTGCTCTTTCTCTTGTACCATTTAGTGCCGTGGAAAGATGATTGTGTGATGGGAGGGAAAGCGACTTTGATCAACTCCTGAGAGCTGGGCTCTGGGTGGTTTTCAGTATTCAGAGAGGAGTCCAGGGTGGGTGGGGGAAGATCCTCTGGGGAGGAAAGGGAGGGGTGTCTTTAATTAGTTTTTTCAGGAAAAGATTAGCCCAGGGCAACCTCTGGATTAGCATTTATCTCGCTTTCAGACAGCAGGCTGCTGTACGGGCTGGTGGCATGAAGCAGCATTCTCTAGTGCTCGGAGCAGGGGCTTGGGAAGCGGGACTCCGGGGCTCTATCCTTGACTGCCACCAACTCACCAGGTGGCCTTGGGAAAATCAGTTTCCAGCCCTCTCTGTACTGTTCTTTCTTCATCTATAAAACTGGGGTGATGTTATTCCCCACCACACCTTGCTTTGAGATCCCTGGGTAGAAAGTGCTATGTAAGTGCACACTGCTTCTATAGGGGTAGCGGATAGCGGTGCATCCATGATTGTGCTATTGCACCGGGCACATAAGATCTTCCAGTCTCCTTGCTCACTGAGGGCATTCACCAATTATTCCATCCTGAGCTGGGGGAGGAGAAGTGATGTCCTTGGTATCCCCCGCAGCCTTGTGCTCTCTCTCCTTGACGGCGGACGCTTGGCGGTGAGGCCCTGCTATGAAAGCACCGGCTCGCTACTAGCGGCATCAAATAAAGCCTCACCTCACTATTAGCAAGCAGCACGCCCAGGCCAGCTCCAGGTAACTGAGCCTCGGGCAGGAAAAGGAACACCTGGGCTGCATGCAGACAGACTGTGCTGCCAGTTACCCTCCATTGTAAGTGGCATTAACATGATGCAGCAAAGGAAGAGATGTAAGTACTATAATGCAACGCACTGACAAACAGCAGCAAGGAAAAGCTGTTCTAAGGAGGACGTGTCTGCTTCCAAATCCCTCCTGTTCACTGACCCCTGTTAGATGTCTGACGGCACCTGCTAATACGCAGCTCAAGCTGACTGATGCAAGTGGAAGTGACAGCTTCTGGCAGCAAGTCACCCGCCTGGAAATTCAGACTGAGTCCTCTGGAACGCTCACTGAAAAGTCTGCAGGCTGGATTCGGCCTCCCTCCCCGCAGCCCCGATATGCTGCTCTGATTGCAACGAGGTGGCAAAGAGACCTCCCCGTGCAGGGGACAGGTCAGGGTGGATGGGGTCAGGAGGAGGCACGCTTGTCGTGCTCAGCACGATGGGGATTCTGGTCTGCATACCACCTGGGGAGGGCCCTTGGCTGCTCTATCCTACATTCAGGGAGGGAAGGTTGGTCTCTACAGTGGCCTAGACTATGAGACAAGCAAACGCTGCTACCTTTGCCTCCTTCTCTTAAGGCACTGACGGGCACAGCAGAGAATCTAGACTGTTTCCAAAATCCCCTCTCTTTCAGCGGCAGAGCTCCTAACTCCCGAGACACGCCTTGAGATTGGGTGTCTGTGACCTGAAATGTTCGTCAGTCGGATAGCAGGGTGGGTAGAAAGTTCATCCCCGATGTATCCGCAGCCCTGGGGCAGCCCCACGCTGGCTCATTCTGATGGAACCCTGGCCAAGTTCTCTGGGCTGCAAGTTGAAGGAAGGAGCATCACATCAGAATAGTAGCCCGTGAAAATGGAAGTAGGATGGTGGGGAAGTAGACAGAAGAGGTGAAGAGTCCCCTGCTTGGGAAGTTATTGGTTGTTTAGTTATTTTGTGCTTGGAGTAAGGGAGGCAATGGCTTAGAGAGAAGATTTCCCTGGCTCCTTCCAACTTACAAATCATTCGTCACTTGCTTAGGGCTACCAATCTCCCACAATTTTAGGACGGTCTCTTTGGGTCCATGTCTTCCCCTCAGGGTGGTACTGCACTATAAGTAATACAATAATTTCAAGTATCAGAGGGGTAGCCGTATTAGTCTGTATCCACAAAAACAATGAGGAGTCCGGTGGCACCTTAAAGACTAACAAATGTATTTGGGCATAAGCTTTCGTGGGTAAAAAGCCCACTTCTTCAGATGCATGGAGTGAAAATTACAGATGCAGGCATTGTTATACTGACACGTGAAGAGAAGGGAGTTACCTCACAAGTGGAGAACTAGTGTTGACAAAGCCAATTCAATCAGGGTGGGTGTGATCCACTCCCACTAATTGATGAGGAGGTTTCAATACGAAGAGAGAGAAAGTTGCTTGTGTAGTGAGCCAGCCACTCCCAGTCCCTATTCAAGCCCAAATTAGTGGTGTAAAACTTGCAAATGAATTTTAGTTCTGCAGTTTCTCTTTGAAGTCCAGAGATTTGATTGGTTTAAATCAGCAATAATCCCATCAAGCTGAAAACTAAGAACTTTGCTATTGTTGCGTGTATTTGATTCCATTTAACCAATTTTAACTCTCATCGATATGTCTTTCTTTTTATGAATAAACCTTTAGCTTTTAGATTCTAAAGGACTGGCAACCATGTGATTTGTGGGTAAGATCTGATTTGTATATTGACCTGGGTCTGGGGGGCTTGGCCCTTTGGGATCTGGAGAACCTTTTTTCCTTTTACTGGGGTATTGGTTTTCATAACCATTCATCCCCATAAGGAGTGGTGCTGGTGGTAATTCAAGGGAACTGGAGTATCTGAGGGAATTGCTTGTATGACTTCTGGTTAGCCAATGGGGTAAAGCTGAAGTCCTCTCTGTATGGCTGGTTTGATGTGCCTTGTAGTGAAGGACCCCCAGTCATGGGCTGTGACTGGCCTGCTCTAAGCAATTTGTCCTGAATTGATACTCTCAGAGGCCGCCTTGTTCATGGGATGATAATATACCTGCGGCTGGCGGGCTATTCAGGGGTCCCCGCATCAGTTACCAAGCCCTCAAAACTCAGCAAGTTGGTTGCAGTGTTGCATCATAGTGTGATGTGTTGTTTTGATACAACGTGATACGGTTGCATCATGGCATGAGGCTGTTTCTGATGCAGCCTAGTGCTGCTCTCTGTCCGGGTGTCTGAAGCAGCTAATGTTAGGCGGGGGGGATGGATGAGAGTGGTGGGGGGAAGAGCAAAGTGTTTGTGAGAGGGAGTGAGAACGTACATAGGTGATGACAGTGCATGTGTGTGGAGGGAGTGGGTGTGTAAATGTGGAGGGGAGCGGGGTGGGGGAGGTCTGGGAGTTGGCGTGGGGATGTGTGCGCACACGAATGGGTCTGTGTGGGGTGTGAATGGGTGGGTGGGCTGTATGGGGGGGTCTGTGGGGGCATGGAGCAGTCTGTGTGGGAGGTCAGTAAGGGGTGAGAGGTCAGTGTGGGGCATGGGGGTCTGTGGGGGATGTGAGGGGTCAGAAAGGGGTGAGGGGTCTGTGTGGAATGTAGAGGGTCTGCATGGGATATGGGGGATCAGTACAGGGCGAGGGGTCTGAGTGGGATGTGAGGGGATCAATAAGGGGTGAGGGATCTGTGTGGGGCATGGGAGTGTCTGTATGGGATGCGGGGGGTCAGTGTGGGATGGGGGATCTGTGTGAGGTGTGGGGGGTCAGTAAGGGGCAAGCAGTTGTTGTGGGGCATGAGGGGGTCAATAAGGGGTAAGGGCTCTGTGTGGGAGGATCAGTAAGGGGCGAGAGGTCGGTGTGGGATGTGAGGGGATCAATAAGGGGTGAGGGCTCTGTGTGGGAGGGTCAGGAAGAGGCAAGAGGTCGGTGTGGGATGTGGGAGGATCAGTAAGGGGTGAGGGGTCTGTGTAGGGCAGGGGAGGGTCTGTATGGGATGGGGGGGCTGCATGAGCTGTGAGGGCGGGAGTCAACGCGAGGTGCGTGTGTGGTGTCTGCAACGTGGCCAAGTTATAAAGAATGCACGGCCCTGCGGCCCGGAGCCTCTCGGCCTCTCTCCGCCAGCACTTAAATGCCAACGCAATAACAAACAAGATGCATTATTTAAAAGCCGCCGTGCTTGACCCTACAAGGAGCTCTGCAATCGCCGGAGTGTCACCGGGAAGGACGTCGCTGTTGCAGTGATGGCTGGCGGGTTAACCTCCCTCTCGTTGACAACGTGACCGAAGCGAGAGACAAAGAGCAGCTGAGCCGCGGAGGGGGAGAAACCAGCGCAGATACCCAGCCGAAAGCTGCCCCCGCTGCAGGCCAGGGGAACCAAAGCAGGGAGGGAGATCCAGATACCTTCTGTGTCCAGCGGCCTCAGTAAAGAATCCCCTTGATATCTGTTCCAGCCTTTTCCTGTCTCTTGCCCCTGTAGAGACACTATAACAGGGACCCCTCATGATGCTCATTTCTCCCAACAGGTCTAGCAAAAGTAGTGCATATACTTTCCTCCAGCACATTCATTCTGCCTGTACGCCATACCTACATATACCCTGAGCTGCTGCAGCTATAGAGCTATGAAAATCTGCCATCACCTGCAGCATAATCATTTCTGGCAGAAAACCAGGGTGGCCCAGTCCTCCCTGCATTGCTATCACTACAGAACTCAGCATAAAGACAAGTAGGCTCAAAGCTTTCGGAGGGTCCCCAGAGCTCACACAGCTGTGAAAGAGCATTCTGGGTAGTGATATGCAAATGAGCTCACCAGGTATCTCACTCAGCTTCAGAATTCTTTGTATCTTGCATTGCCATTATGGGGAGACTTTCAAACCTGGAGCAAGGTTTACTTCAAACATGGCATGTCCTGTTTAGACTCATTGTCAAGGCACAGCATGGTACAGTACAACCACTGAGCCGGATATTAACCAACCCCACCACAGGGTGTTCATGTATCACCTTGCAATTCTAGGGCCAGATGCTCATCTGGTGTAAATTGGTGTGACTCTATTGAAGTCAATGAAGCTTCACTGGTTTGCACCATCTAAAGATCTAATCCACAGGAAGAACATTTATGAAGAGGGTAATCCCAAGATTTCAGGCCAAATTCTGCCGGGGGTTAGATCCCCCGCAACCACGTTGAAATCAAAGGAGCTGTACAGCCACAAGACAGAAGTAGACCCTGGGTGCTTGAAAACCTGGCTCAGATCTGCAGTGGTCAAGCTCTGATACCATTTCATGGCTGGAGGCCTCATTGAAATGACTTTAGTGGATCTTAGTCCACTAGGAAATGGACTGACGTCCACATCACGATTACTACCACAAGAGGCACCATCAGAAGAGAGACTGGGGAGAATGGGCCATGGAGACCGAACTCTTATCTTTACAGGTGGTCCCACCAGGGCAGGGCTGGGGCACAGTGGCAGGGGAGGAAGTGGATGAGTTTCTGCTGTTGTTGCCTGTTCTGTCACTCAGCAAAGATCCAAAGAGCGCAGAAAGATCATTAGCCACTAGAGCGGGTCGGGAATTTTCCAGTAACATGTTTCAGGCTTAAAAAAAATATGTCAAAACCAAAACTTTCCAATGGAAAGGGTCAGTTCCAGTAAATTTCTCGACTTGAAAAAGTTTTGAGAAAAAAAAAGTTTTGTAACTGTCTAAACATCCCATTTTTGAAACAAAAGGTTCCAGTTCTCTAGCTGCAACCCGCTTTTTGTTTAGAAATTTAAGTTGAATTAGAAGGTTACTTTTTTTAAATGTTCAAAATTAAAACACAACGTTTTGAAATGATCAAAGTGAAACGTTTCGATTGACCTGAACCGAATTTCTTTCAGATTTTAGATTCATGAAAATTTTAGATTTTGACTTTATATCCTTAGATGAGATGGAGAAAAGTTTCAAAATCTTGAACATTTTCACTGGATGGGACAACCGCGTCCCACCCAGCTGTCTTCGCCACGCACAAACCTGCGTTTTTTAAAGCCACATTACAGTGAGTATTACGACATAACCACAGGTAGGGTGACCAGATGTCCCGATTTTATAGGAACAGTTCCGATTTTTGGGTCTTTTTCTTATATAGGCTCCTATTACCCCCCACCCCCGTCCCGATTTTTCACATTTGCTGTCTGGTCACCCTAACCACAGGGAGAGTGACACCAGGGCCTCTCTCTGTCGCGTTAACAACTGTACTTAGCACTAAGGTGTGGCTTCCCAAAGGTGGACTGATTGAGCTTCTCAACGCTGCTGTGAGGCAGGCGAGTGTCATCCCCATGTTACAGACAGGAAACACTCAGGGCAAGGAATGAAGAGACTGGCCGAGACTTTGAAAAGTTAGGGATGTTTTGGGGTGACTCGATTTTGGGGTTCCCGACTTACGACGTCTGCAAAGGGCCTGATTTTCAGAGGGTAAGAGCACCGCACCAGATCCTTTTGAGACGTCTCAGAGTCGGCACCTGAACTTGGCCCTACCTTGTAAGAACTTTGGAGTAGGGACCATGGCCCTTACCCACAAAGGTATTTAGGCTCTTAACATCCACAGAGACCTGGGCCCGTGTGGTCCTATGTATTTGCGCAGGACCCAGCACAATAGAGCCAACCGGTCCTGATTTGGAGCCTTTCCGCCTCCCTGCAATACAAACAACAACGCTGGGTAATAAGGTCACACAGCACATCAGTAACGGAGCTGGTCTAGAGTCAGTAGATCCTACTCACGCTTAGTCCAGCGAATCAGGCTGGCCACTCCCATTACTCCAGGATGGTGCATGGGCTTTTCTTGCTTGTTTCTGGAGCCTTGGACCATCATTTGCCCATTGCTCATCATTTTCAGTTACCAAATGCTTCTGGCTGTGCATCTTCAAAGGGGCACTGGGTCTCCAATTTTCAGTGGAATCCCTTGACAAAGTTGAGGGCAATTATTAGATGGTCATTGTTGGGATAGGGACACAGGCTTTCCCAAAGCCAGAGTAAACAAAAACCCTGGCTCTCTTTAAGAACAACCCTTGGGAAATGTATCTTGCAAATGTTGTTTTGGAAATGAGAAGCATTCAACTGGAGCCAGTGGTGGCATTTCATCCATCGAGCCCTCATTATATTTCTATCAGGAGTCACTAGCTCTTCGGTTAATTACCTTATTTATTTATTTTTAAATGACCATTATCTTTCTTTCCCAGCACAAAACAATTACCGGCGCTGGATTGCTCTTTTCGGGGTGAGCTGTACGGCACTAAGTGGAGCGACGCTTAGCATTTAGACAGCGCTTTTCATCTTCAAAGCCCTTGACAGACGCTTAACGAGTCAAAGCGAGGTCCCGACCGGTTGTGCTTGTTAAAGAGGCTTGGGCACTTTTCACTGGGAGCAGCTGTTAACTCCTGTGTCCTGATCAGAGCCAACTCAAGTTATCACAGTCTGACTCCCAACCACCACCCCCGCCCCCGTCCCTGGGCAGCGTTACTTGGATGTAGGACTCACGATCAGCAGACGGCACCACTTCAGTGGGGGTGCACATCCAAAGGATGGAATTAGCACTTATGTAGTGGAGGTAAGTGGGCAAAACCTGGAGAGCACGTGAGGATAGAAAGCCATCTGCATAAATGGGAACTGGCTTGCTAAGAAGCCCCCACCTTGTCTGAGAAGTTGCTCCAGTATATGAAGTAAAGCAGAGGGCCAGGCCCATGGGCCATTGGAGATCTCTGGAGGAAGCTATGGTACAGAGCAGCAGCGTGTAGATTGCAAAACCCTAGGCCTGATCTCACTTGTTCTGGTGCCAGGGCCGGCTCCAGGCACCAAATGACCAAGCACGTGCTTGGGGTGGCACCTTCTAAGGGGCGGCCAATCTTGGGGCGGCGGGGTGGCGCTTGGGTTGTTTGTTTGTTTGTTTTTTCGGCGGGGCAGTGCTCGCGGGGGGTTGTTTCAGCGGAGCGGGGCGGCACTCAGGGGGGGTTGTTTCAGCGGGGCGGGGCTCGGGGTTTTTTTTTTGTTTCGGCAGGGTGGGGCTGGGAGGGGGGGGTTTCGGCAGAGCGGCGCTCGTTTTTGTTTTTGCTTGGTGCGGCAAAAAAGTTAGAGCCGGCCCTGTCTGGTGCAACCGAGGAGTAACCCCAGCGAAGTCTGTGCAGTTGCAACCTGAGTGATTGAGATCAGCATCAGGCCCCTGGTGAGTAGGGATTGAGGGAGAGTTGCTCATTTCAGCCCTACACTGGGGAAGAGAGAGGGGCCAGAGAAGAACTCCAAAGCTGGGAGTAAGTTGGACAGTAAATGGAAATCTCCCAGCCTCAATCCCAGACAGAGACAGGGAAGGGCAAAGAACGACTGATTTGGTGGGGGCGTGGGAGTCTCTCTGGGCACTGAGTTTAACTGAACATCACGGGTTCTATGCTCTGGCTAATGAGGGTTGAGTTAGCCCGGATTCAGTTGTTAAATAATTGGAACTGTCTTGGTCGCAAGCTGGGGGTTTTTTTTTTATTATTCATATTATTCGCTCCAGGGTGAGTTTTGTTAACATTAAATTAAGTACTCAGCATAGTTCGCAGCCACCAAAGCGGTGTGCATGCCCGCAAGGGGAGTTGTATTGGTCTTTTGTAATATTATTTCCTTCCCATAGGTCATTTGGAAATGTCTCCCGGGCACCTTCCCAAATAGTGCCCACAGCCCCCTGCATTATTATTTATATAGGATGGTAGGATCTAGAGGCCCCAGCTGAGATCAGGGCGCCATTGTGCTATGTGCTGTACAGACACATAGTAATTCTGTGCTACAAAGGTTTTTCTGTGAAAATTTTCAAGATTCTGACTTTTCATTCCTGTGGGAGATGGGGAAAATGTTCAAGAATCTTGGGGAAAAAATTCTCCTGGGATGGGAAAACCCAGTGCCTACAGCCTGTTCAGTTCTACCAAAACCTCCCTAAACTCTTGGTGATGACTTCAACAAACTTGGGTGTCACGCCGGACAGATCATGCCTGGCTTCGGGGTGTGTTGAGAATGTTCACCACAGCTCTAATCTGGCTCCTCCCCACCTCGAATTATTCTCACTGACTGATTTGAGTGAGCACCAAAGGTTGGCCTCAGAGAGCCACAATCTCATAGACTCAGACTCTAAGGTCAGAAGGGACCATTATGATCATCTAGTCTGACCTCCTGCACAATGCAGGGCACAGAATCTCACCCACCCACTCCTGCAATAATCCTCTCACCTATGTCTCAGCTATTGAAGTCCTCAAATCATGGTTTTAAGACTTCAAGATGCAGAAAATCCTCCAGCAAGTGACCCTGCCTCCTGCTTGTCATTTGGAGGTGATAGCGGAAAGACAAGCAAAGGGTAAGGCTAGTTCAGTGACTGGGGGCACTGCCCTGGGATTTAGAGAACCAAATTCAATCCCTGGCTTTTCCACAGATCTATGAGACTTTGCCCAAGTTGCTTAGGGTACCTCTACACTTCCACAAACCCCACAGCAGTGAGCCTCCATGAGTCAGTTGATACAGGCTCATGATCTTCAGCTAAAAGGAGCAGTGTAGATATTCCTGCTAGAGTCCGGGCTCTGAAACACAACAAAGGGTTGCAGCAGAGGGTGAATGAGATCAGCTGTGCTGCTATTTTTAGCCCAAGTCAGCTGACCCAACTTTTGAGACTTGCTGTTGGGATTTGTTTGTTGTTTTTTAAGCAGTGCAGCTGTACCCTTGTTCTCTCTGTGCCTCAGTTCTCCATCTGTAAAATAGGGATACTAGCACTACCCAACTCACAGGGGCATACTGAAGATAAACACATTAAAGTTTATGAGGTGGTTAGACACCATGGTGAGAGAGGCCATCTAAGACAGATAAAGGGAGCATGGTTTCCAAGAAGTAGCTTCAGCTGCCAAGGTTTTTGTTTGTGATGGGAGAACAAAGGGTTTGATTGTTTAAGGGTGAGAAATACTCCATATCTGTGAACTATATTAACCTTTTGGGTGTGCAAAAGTGCCTGGAAATCCCATGAAAATAAACTGCCACCTCACTAATCATTTCTTTATATTCAAGCTGAATTTGATCTTTTGTCTCCTCTACCCTGTGCCATTTGCAGCAGCCATCAACCCCCATGCAAGGGGAGTGAAATACTCCCGTCAGTCAGAATAGAGGTTTATACCCACCTGGGCGAGGTATAAATACCACCACAAGGTGCAAAGCACTCCGAGAACAGTCTAAACACAACAGTGATCAGCATATTACCAATGCCTTTAAATAAATCAGATAGCCTAGATTAGCTACCCGTAGAAGTGTCTTGATAGAATATTGGATAGAGGAGGTATCAATGGAATAGATTAGAAATGCTCTAGAATGGATTCAATACTGGCCTAATACAATAGATGAGGGTAACATTTACAAAGGCACCTACATGATTTAGGAGCCTGTCTCACTGAAAAGTGCTTTAGGCACATAGGCTCCTAAGTCTTACTGAAAGATGCTTTTGCAAATTTTACCCAGAATCCAGATACCGGAAGAACAGATTAGCTAGAATATCAAATAGATCTAACGGAATGACCAGATAGCAAGATTTTTAATTAAAATAGATTAGAACAACCCGTCTTCTGGTACACTGGCTCTTCTGCTTATGGTCCTGGCCAAAACTGGCCCATTCAGAGATGCTAGAAAATAGAAACACATTTCCTCAAAGCTCCCAAATCAGGCTGCTTTTGAATTTTGCCTGGCATTCTTATTCCATCCAAACCTGTTGCCAACTTTGAAACGCAAAAGGAGAGTGGAAAATGCTAGCAATTAGCAGGGACTATGCCTTGAGGCCTTTTCTAATCAAGAGGGTTGGGTGTTCAGTGATCAAATGCATGTAGGAATCCGCTTTCCCCCTGAGCTCTCAAGGAAGAGAGGGGGAGCGAGTGAGCATATAAAATCATGCAGCGCCAATTTTTTTCCCTTCCTAAATTATCTGGCATGTCAGCAGCTTGACCGAGCTGACCCTTTAGGAGCGTCGTTTCCAGAAGCGATAATTCCCACAGAGGAAACAACAGTTAAACTTCTCATAACAATTAACTCATCTGCTTTGGTTCATGGTGCTGGATATCATCATTAATTGATAATGTAATTAAAAATCAACAGTTTGTTTACATATATGTAAGAAGGATTTATTAAAAAAAAAAAAAAAAAGGAAAATCAGGATGAGGATTGCTCAGTTGAGATGGGCCATAAAATGCTCAACTAACTGGAGTGAATGTAGCTCTTGTAAACTCCACATGTAAACAGTTTAATCACCTTGTTAACACCCTATTCAGCAATAACTTCCCTGAGTAGTGCCGCTCAGAAATATTCATGCGCTCATGCATCACTTTAATAAACTTATCAACACATTCATAAGCCATTAATTAAACATTAATTAGTCATTATGCTTTGGTATTGTTTAGCGTCTAACTCCCTGTGTCATAAATGGAGCGTCTACCCCCAGCTGATTCCACTTCACCAGCCAACTCGACACTGATGGAATGGTGCCATCTGCCCCTTGCCGACACACAGCGCTACCAGCCTCGCGTTCCTCTCCAAAGTTTGACTCCACTCAATAGGTGTAAAATCAGAGGGTATTAATTGGAAATTAATATTTCATCAGGAGGCCTTTGCTTAGCAAATTGCAAATGAGCTGATTGTCATGAAAGGCAGAATTCTAATGGGTCCCATTGACAGTTAACAAAGCAGATGTGTGTTGTGGGGTGGAAGACACTCCGACAAAACCATGGCTGCTCCTCTTTGCAAATGTTACTGGGGTTTCTAGAGGAGAATTAATGGCTAGTGTAGAAGAGAATGTTATTAATAGGACTATTTATTATTTCTGTTGCAGTAGCTGTAGTTGCTTGTTGCATCAACCCGTTGTCTCGTCTTATTATGGGAATTGTGAGATCTTTGGGATAGCAACTGTCTTTTTTTGGGGGGTGAGGGTAAAAATTCAGAGCCTCATTGCCATTTTCAGAAGTGACTTGGGACCCTGCATTTCACTGACGGTCAGTTAGATGAAAGGCTCTTCAGGTTCCGAGGCTCAAAGGTATTTAGGCACCTAACTTCCATTGATTTCAATGGGAGTTAGGAGCTTATTAGCTTTGTGCATCTGGGCCTCAGTGCCCAAGTCACGTTTGAAAATGGGTCTTAGGCGCCAATGAAAATTGTAGTGTGTGTGTGTGTGTACGTACGGCACCTAGTACAATGGGGGCCCCAATTCTGGACTGGTGGATCTAGGCATTAAACATAATTGTAGTGCCTGAGAAGCTCATGAAGGGATCAGGGCCCCAGGGGTAGACAGGAGAGGGAATAGAATTCCACTGAAATCAATTGCGGATCTGGCCTTCCAAACCAGAGGCTGCCCTGGGTGGCACCGGCTGAGCCCTCCCCAAGGGGTACAATAGCAACAGGACTGAACAGAGCGTATAGTAGGTTAGGCTTTGGGTGTGGATTCAGGTTCCAGCTTGATAGCAATGAAAACTCCCAAGTTCTTGGTGAGAGATTTGGACCCCCACCACGCGGCAGAAATCTCCCAAGGTCAGCACTCTTGGGGGAGGTTTCCAGTATCTGGGGCCAAAACCTTGCAAGTTTTTGCCTTCACCCAGACATGGCTGGGAAATAGGCTCCTTTCAGTTCGAGAGCCAACCTGCAGCACAAATGCGCAGTAGTGGCAGGCTGAGATGCAGGGGTTCAAATTCAACCTCCCTCCTTCTCCAAGGGGAAGGGTGAGAATCTGTAGCGTTTCAGCCCAGCACCAGTTCTAGGGAGGATTTAGAAAATGTTAACCCCCCACTTGGGCGATTACACCAGGGGTTCTCAAACTTCACTGCACCACAACCTCATTCTGACAACAAAAATTACTACAGAACCCCAGAACGGGGGACCGAAGCCTGAGCTTACCTGAGCCCCATTGCCCCGGGAAGGGGGCCAAAGCCCAAGGGCTTCATCCCTGGGCAGGGGGCCTATAACCTGAGTCCTGCCACCCATGGCCCTGGGCAGTGGGGCTTGGGCTTCGGCCCCGGACCCCAGCCAATTTAACGCTACCCCTGGAGACCCCATTAAAAAGGGGTCGTGGCCCACTTTGGGATCCCAACCCAGTTTGAGAACTGCTGGATTAGACAAATGCCACGTAATGAGCAGTCCATTCCAGATCCAGGCCAGTATTCAGGAAGACCCTGGGTGGGGATACCACTGATGATAGCCCCTAACTGTTATACAGCACTCCCCATCCATAGGTCTCAAGGCACTTAACCAAGGAGGTTTGCATTATTATTTTATGGGTGCAGAAACTGAGAGGTGACGTGACTTGCCCATGGTCAAGCAGCAGGACCAGGTGTTACTGTGAACCGGGTGAGATGCACCTTGGACCCTTTTCCCTTAGACCCCCTTTGCTGGCCTCACTTCATGTGAATGAGAGCAGCTCAGTTGATTTCAATGGAATTAGACTGCCTCCTTCTCAGGCAACAGGATTTGCTTCCTTTGCCTCTTTTGAGGGTGGACCTCTGAACGGCTCATGGGTGGACCCTCTGGGTTGCAGCGCCTAGGGTGACCAGACAGCAAATATGAAAAATCAGGACAGGGGGTGGAGGGGGTAAAAGGAGCCTATATAAGAAAAAGACCTCAAAATCGGGACTGTCCCTATAAAATCAGGACATCTGGTCACCCTAGCAGCACCCCTTTTCCCCCCAACCATATTAACACGACAGATCCAACTGTGTTTGGTTCCTGCAAGAAACATCCCCCCAGGAGCCTGTGACTGGTGGCTGATTAAAAGGGACTCAAAACAACTTCTCCAAAACAAACATTGCTTATTCTCCCACAGGTACGTAGCAATCAGAAGAGGATTAAAACAATTGAAGGCCTGTATGCCTGGGTCTGACCATTTCCCTCAAAGCTTGGGCAAGCCTAGCTGCTACAGATCCTGTGTTTCAGTCCATCTGCTCGCCACAAAACTGCCCCTGGCAACTTCCTCCCAAGAGAAAGTGTTTTTAACCATTTAGCCCAGGGCTACACTAGGGGAGGGGGTCGATCTACGATACGCAACTTCAGCTACGGGAATAGCGTAGCTGAAGTCGGCGTATTGTAATCGACTTACCTGGTGATGAGGACGGCGGCGAGTCGATCGCTGCCGCTCCCCCGTCGACTCCGCTTCCGCCTCTCGATGAGGTGGATTGCCGGCGCCGACGGGGAGCGCGATCGGGGATCGATTAATCGCGTCTTAACGAGACGCGAAAAATCGATCCCGATAGATCGATTGCTACCCGCCGAAGACCTGCCCTTAGTGTTCTTTTGATCTTGGGCACCCAGCCTTGGTAAAACAGCTGCGTAACTGCCTGGCACCAGGAAATCTCATCTTCCCCATTCATGGCCCAACCATTGTGCGCTTTACTATCTTGAAGCTGTACACCTAGAGATGTCTTATCTCTGGCCAAACACCTGTCAGGGTTGGTCTAGGTTTACTTGGTCCTGCCACAGTGCAGGGGGCTGGACTTGATGAATTCTAGAGGTCTTTCCAGCCCTACATTTCTATAGAGTGACCAGATGTTCCATTTTTATAGGGACAGTCCTATTTTGGGGGACTTTTTCTTATATAGGCACCTATCTCCCCCCCCCCCCCCAATCCCCTGTCCTGTTTTTTCACAGTTGCTATCTGGTCACCTGACATTTCTATGATTCTAGGGTCACCATCAGGGATATAGCCTGGGTTCTCTAGCTTTGCAGTACAAGGCTCTACCGCTGGAGCTAATGGATTAGCGCCATTGCTTACACAGTAAGGTACTTAGACATGTCCCTAACTTTAGGCACTTAAGTAGTTCTGCTTGTTCTTTCTACCAAGTAGTCAGACAGAATATCAAGCAGGTAAACTGAGGTACGTATAATATTAATAAAAAAATAATAAAGCTAACATTCTCCACACCAGGTTTCTAATCCAATGCTCTATCCATTGGGCATCAGTACTTCTCTTTATTGACTAGGCAACACAGATGGAGAGCTCGGGATCGAGAGCGAGTTAAAGCATCTGTCCATATCCAGCAGCCGCAAGAAAAAATCCCCTTTCTATCCTCTACAGCCAAGCTCTGGCTTGTCTCCACCAGGAGGGACCCTACAAGGAATCCTAAAGTGGCCATGGCTTTGCTACTTATTCATGGTGCTTTGGATGAATTGGCAGGGAGCAGCTTGATGCTGCACTGGGTCGTGCACTGTTTTATAAATTTTAATCCTTGCTTTGAATTTTCCAGCAGAATGGGTCTGCTCTACCTCTGGGCTGGAAGAAAGTTATTTTCGTTACCCTGGAAACATGGAGACGAAAGCTCCATCATGCATCAGCAAGAAAGAAACAGGAGAGAAATGGATGACAGGGGAAATAATAAATAATCATAATCATAAACTCCATTTCCATTTCAAAAGAGCCACCTTCACCCTTTGGAGCATAGAGAGGCTGTAGCAGAGGGCCTGATCCTCTCTCCCAGAAATCAGGAGTTGAGTGTTTGGTACCTTCCAAGAGATGCTGAGTTCTTCACATGATCGGGCCCACTGGGGCTACTTTGCTTGAGTTTGACAAGAAAGCCAGAGGTGCCAGATAAATGTTAATAGCTCTTTCCTTCCCCGCAGCTGTAACTTGTTATAAATATTGAATATAGTACCTTGTTTAAACCCAGGGTGCTTTGCACACGGAGCACATCTGTGGGTCAAAGATCCAGTCAAAGAGGAAATGTCCAAGCTAAAAAGCAAATCCAACTGGCTGAAGGGCCCCCTTTTTCCTTCTATAGCGTGGGCCAAAATCTGTAGTTTAAGGGAGCCCCCATTTTACCTCTCGTAGATGCCAATGAGAGCTTCTTCCCTTCATGTAAAAAACTGCCTGCTGGGTCCATCATCAGGAAGGAAAGAACCTGGGATCTCTGGCTTTGCAGCCCACGAATCAACCACAGATGCTAATGGACAAACACCACTCCTGAGCTGGTAAGGTATTTAGCATGTGCCTAACTTTAATAACACAAATAACTCCCAGTGAAGACTAGTCCCATGCTTTGGCAGGTGTTTAGGTACCATGCTGAATCAGGGCCCTTATTAGCTGCGAACAAAAATAGACAGTTACCACTGTTCCCTCTAAGCTGTGCGCGTGCACAGATCCTAAACCCCGCGCACACGGCGAAACACCGCGCACAAAAATTTGCACAGAAGCACAACAATTTGCATAGAAGAAATTTTTTGCGCACACGGCCTGTCAAAAATTAGAGGGAACATTGATAGTTACTCACTTTGGATCACCCACAGACTTGACTTCAGGAGGAAGCAGGGCCCCACAGGAGAAACACTGGATGTCATTGAGGTTAACCTGCCAGTTCACTGACTTGGCTTTCCCACAATGCCCACAATGCACTAGGCGCTCTGCAGAGAGAAAAGTCATCAGAGCTCAGAGTTTCACCCCTAGCATAACTCTGTTGATTTCGGCTATTTCCACTGATTCCGGTGGCATTAGACCCAGGAATAGACTCAGCCCTGCTGGGTTATGACCGCAGCTTGGAAATGTGGAAGAAGAGCAGGCGGGAAAGGGAACTGCATGCAATGAGTGTGCAATTGCTTAAAAGTCAAGAGGAGGTTACTGACACCCCCAAACCTCTGTGCCCTGCCCTCTCTTACATCTTCCCAAGCGCAGAGCAGATTCATAGCCTGTGGCCCAGCTCCTGCCTCTTCTCCAGTGCACTGGCTCATATTAATCCGCTCTCACTTCCTGAGGTGGGAAGGACTGGCACCCTATTTTCCTGCTCGTCCATAAAGTGCCTGGTCCTATGCAAATAAATATAGTAAAACCTCAGAGTTACCAACACCAGATTTATGAACTGACTGGTCACCCACGCCCCTCATTTTGGAACTGGAAGTACGCAATCGGGCAACAGCCGAGACAAAAAAAAGAAGAAAGCAAATATGGTACAGCACAGTACTATGTTAAACAAACTACTAAACAAATAAAGGGAAAGTTAAAAAAAAACTATTTGAGAAGGTAAGGAAACTGTCTGTGCTTGTTACAATTAAGATGGCTAAAAGCAGCATTTTTCTTCTGCATAGGAAAGTGTCAAAGCTGCGTGAAGTCAACCGTCAGTTGTAACCTTTCAAAAGAACAACCCCAATGTTGTGTTCAGAGTTACAAACAGCCTCCATTCCCGCGGTGTTCGCAACGCTGAGGTTCTCCTGTACACAGCAAGCAGCTCTCCTCCGTTCCACGCCCAGGGCCATGCAGCCTGGGCACAGAACTTCCATTGACACGGAGAGCAGTGTATGCCCCACAATCCACTGCTTAGTTCTGTCCTCCCCCCCGCCCCCCATTGCACCATCATTCCATAGTTCTGCTCTTCCCTCCTGCGCCCCCAAGTCCCCCTGCTTTGCCCCTGAGCCCCCCTACTACTAGGGGGACTAGACAGCAAGTGTGAAAAATCAGGACGGGGGTGGGGGGGTAATAGGAGCCTACATAAGAAAAAGACCCTAAAATCAGGACTGTCCTATAAAATCGGGACATCTGGTCACCCTCCCTACTACTCCCTCCTATCCATGGCTCTTTTCTCCCTTGCTTGGCCTTGCATTGCTCCAAAGAAAGCCCTCCAATCATTTCAACAGTTTCAGCTCCCCTCTGAAGCAAGCCCAGGGAAAACACAAGGTTTCACTTCCAGTGAGATGATAACCACCCTAAGCCAAATAAAAGTCGTTGGTTTTGTCAATATTCAAGGCTTTCTATATGCCAAGGCACGTCCCTCGGTCATGGAAGCCAGAAAGCAGCAGCCGACTGGATTTTAACTTGCCACTGCCATCTATGGGGCTGTGATTGCTATTAGCGAAGTGGTGCAGGCTCATGGTTGTTTGTCATTATTGCCCACCCATTCCGAAAGGAAGCTTGCAGTACCCGGGCTGTTTGTTTTAAACCCACAGCCCATGAGAGGGTGTCCAGAAAGGCCATCAGCCTCTCATGTTGGGCGGCGAGGATCGAGTGGACAATGACATGTCTAAGGGTAGGTCTACATTGCAATCACCGGGTGTGACTGCAGCTCGTGTGGACATACCCGAGCTAGCTTTAATCCTCCTTGAACCCTGCGGAATCGCGGTTGTCTTGCTCACACTGAAGCAGCTTCACTTTGCTCTAGCTCGCTCAGGTATGGCTACACAAGCGGCAATCACATCCTGTGGCTGCAGTGCAGACGTACCCTTAGTACCCATGCAAGCACGCAAGACGGTGGTGATGAGGGGCTGGGGTAGGATTTGGACCTTTTATTTAAGGGCTTGACTCTGGAGGGCAAATGGGCATTACAGTGTTGTGAGCAAATGGACAACTGCCCTGCTCCAAACACAGTGGACATACGCTGGGCCGCATCCTCACTTGGTGCAAACCAGTGTCACTCTATTGACTAGGGTGACCAGACAGCAAGTGTGAAAAATCGGGATGGGGGTGGGGGTAATAGGAGCCTATATAAGAAAAAGCCCCAAATAGCGGGACTGTCCCTATAAAATTGGGACATCTGGTCATCCTACTATTGACTTCAATGGAGCTACACCAGCTAAGGATCTAGACCCATGTATCTAGTCTCAGCTTTACCCCTTCTTGGATTTTGGCCTTATTGGTCATTCAAATAAGAGTAAGTAGAGCATAAATTTCAGCTTAAGCTTTCTCCCAAGGTTGGCTGCTCCTAAGGTTCTCCTGCAGGACCTCTCTGACCCAGACCTTAGTTCCACCTGCCCCCGAAAGAGCCACCCCAATCCTTTGTCTAGCAAGATGCACCTGTCATATGACTCAGCATTAAGTTTACCTGCGTCTTTATGAAGGGACTTTTCTCTTGTCAGGTGCTCTCACCTGAACGCTTCTGCAGAACCCTAGAACTTGCTGTTCTAATGCCAAGCTATCTTAAGTGGCTGGTTACAGTCCTGGCCACGTTAGCACCGCAGGGTTGTATCCTGTCCTCTTGCCAGAATTCAGTGGAGGGGAAGGGGATGCAGCGACACGACTCTGGCATTGTGCCGTGGTAATCAGCAACTATCAGCGTTACCTGGCTTGCGCAAGTGTCATTGCAGACGGTCGGAAAGCGATGCCAGGATGGAGAAGTTGACAGGCAGCGTAGGCAGCGCTGTCAGCACAGCGGGAAGCCCGCATCAGCCTTTCAGAGCTCAAACCGCGGAAGATTGGGTAAAATGGACAGGGAAAAGAGACACAGCAAGTCAATTACGCCAAGAAAAACTCCGCATGAGGTGAAGGAACTTCTCAGCACGGCCATGTCAAAACAAACAGCAGAAGCCAGGAAGCCGATTAGAGCGGGCGGCAAGGCCAGGAATAGCAACCAGCTCTAGAGCCACAGACTTCACACTGGATGGCACCTAAGCAAGGGCAGCTGGGGAAAAGTGAAGGGAAGGTGCTAGATCACAGAGGGTGGATGCTTAAGGTGTATCCATGCAGGAGGGTGTTAGTGCATTGCCATGGGACACAGGATCCGGGATAGCTTCATGCAGTGAGACCTGGCCATCCGGGGGGATGCTGGATTGAAAGCGAGGGAGGAGCACTCAGTGTCCAAAGTGCTTGCAGACAACCACAGAAATACGGACCCTCAGCCATGCTGGAGAATCAGAAGCAAAGTCTGAGGAGCAAAAGCACAAAGTCATCCATCCAAGTTAGCCTCTGAGATCTGAGAATCCTTTCCAGACGCTGGGTCTTGCTCACATGCTCAGGATCGAACGGATTGCGAGTCTGGGGATCAGGAAGGTATTTTGCCCCCAGGTCAGATTGGCAGAGACCTTGGAGGGGTTTCACCCGCCTCTGCGGGATGGGGCGTGGTTCGCCTGTTGGGATCATCTGGGCATATCCATCTTAATCGATTCCTTACCACTGCAGAGGCCTCAGGTCCTGGTGGCACCTCAGCCTCTCCTGTTCTCTGCTTGTGCCACACTACGAAGGTTGCCAACTTTCTACTCACAGAAAACCGAACACCCGTGCCCCGCCCCTCCTGAGGCCTCACCCCTTCTCTGAGGCCCCACCCCTGTTCACTCCATCCCCCCTCCCTCTGTCGCTCACTCTCCCCACCCTCGCTCATTTTCACCAGGCTGGCTCAGGGGGCTGGGGTGTGGCCAGAAATGACGAATTCAGAGAGCGGGAGGGGGCTCCAGGCTGAGGCAGTGGATTGGGAGGCGAGAGCGGGTGAGGACTCTGGCTGGGGTGGGACGCAGGATGGGGCTCCAAGCTGTGGGGGGTGGAGCTGAGGGATTCGAAATATGGGAAGGGGCTCTGGGCTGAGGCGCGGATTCCAGGGTGGGGCCATAAATGAGGGGTTCAGGATGTGGGAGGGGGTTCCAGGCTCTTGCTGGGAGTGCAGGCTCTGATATGGTGCCGGGGATGAGGGATTTGGGGTGCAGGAGGGGGCTCCAGACTGGGGCTGAGGGGTTTGGAGTGTGGGAGGCGGATCAGGGCTGGGGCAGGCAGTGGGGGGAGTGAGGGCTCCAGCTAGGGGTGCAGGCTCTGGGGTGGGGCTGGGGATGAGGGGGTTTGGGGTGCAGGAGTGTGCTCTAGCCTGGGATTGAAGGGTTCAGAGGGGGATCAGGGCTGGGGCAGGGGCCTGGGAAGGGGTCAAGGGTTCAGGCTCTGGGTGGCGCTTACCTCAAGCAGCTTGCGGAAGCAGTGGCATGTCCCTCCTCCGGCTCCTACGCGGAGGCGCGGCCAGGTGGCTCTGCACACTGCCCCGTGCACAGGCGCTGCCCCCGCAGCTCCCATTGGCCGCAGTTCCCAGCCAATGGGATCTGTGGGGGTGGTGGGCGGAGCCCCCGGCTGCTCCTATGCGTACGAACCAGAGGAGGGACATGTTGGCTGCTTCCCAGGAGCCACACAGCGCGGAAGCTAGCAGGGAGCCTGCCAGCACCGCTGCGTGGTGCCTCCAACCAGACAGTCAACAGCCCGGTCAGAGGTGCTGACCGGAGCTGCCAGGATCCCTTTTCGAGAGGGTGTTCCAGTCGAAAACCGGACACCTGGTCACCCTACACGCTCCAGTGTAGTAGTCTCCCAAGAACTGAAATGCTTTAGTCTAACTAAAGCCATGACACAGAATATAGGGGTATCTGGGTGAAATAAATGTAGTGGCCCGTGACATACAGGAGTCAGACTAGAGGATCGAATGATTCCTTGTGGCCTGAAACTGCATGAAGCTACAAAAACAAACACAGTCTCCTCAAGTCTGTATGCAAAGTCCAGGTAAAATAAATTTTGCGCAGCATATCTGGGAGGCAACAGCAGAGGTTTAATTCTCACCTCTCAAGAACCCACCACCCAAGCACCTCGCACCGGGGAAACGATCTCAGCAAAGTGGTCTATGGGAAGCCCTGATTTGACACAAGAGGCCGGCAGGGCTGATTAAATCCATTTGGGGGCAGAGAAGGAGGGAACTAAGTACTTGCAGCTCCAGGGGAGTTTGTACGCTTTAGTCCAGCACTTGCTGTTCGCTCTCTCTCAAGGAAAACCAGCGACCAGCCAGTTTACACAGAGCACGGTACATCTACAGAGAAAATGGATCTTAAAATATTAAGCAGGCTACACATATGCCAGGCTCACTAGCTGTTGCACCATCTTCCACTTGGAGATCCTTGCAGGTTTTTCTTTCCTCCCAACTCTACCAGCAAGATCTTGCCTCCTTCGGACCTACTGAGTTCATGCCGACACTTTTTTCTTTTTTTATTAATAGTTTGGAGGCCAGTCCTCCTGAAACAGATCAAACCCATCAATGCCCCTCTCCCCAGGGGGCAAAGCTTCAAAGGCTGGGTATCTGCATAACTGGCACTGGGTGACTTTGCATTAATAATTCCAGATGCTACAGGAAACCGGCCCAGCAAGCCAGAAAACACGAAGATCCACACCACACTTACTGATCGAGAAAGGTCCATTAATATTTTCCGCGCCTATGGTGTCTGGCACGTCCCAGGAGAATAAGTCTTTTGACGTTGCCACGCTTCCAAGATCTCACATCTGTCATAGGAGCCATTTGCTTTGCCGTCTGATCATTGAGGCAGGGAAGGGGATATATATCCATCATGGCCTAGCAGTCGGGCTATATTTGGCCAAGTGTTTGCTGTGCTGAGAGTTTAAGGTAAGGCTACAAGCCGGCTGCTTGAAAGATGATTGTTGAATCAAAGCTCCGCATGGTGAAAAACCCTGGTCCTTTATTAGAACAAGAGCTGCTGATAATTAATATCTTCCATTCGTGCAGGGCCTTCTGTCCCAAAGGATCACACCAAGCAGTTAGAAGAATATTTACGCCCACCCTCCTTAGATAACAGTAACAGGGCAGCAGCTGCAGAAGCAATAGGTGTTTAAGAATAACGTTGGGTTAATCAGAGTTTCCTCCTAGCAGATGCCAGAAGGTTCTGCAAAGCCATGTGAGTGAATCTGAAAACCAGCTTTGACAGGCTGGCCATCACATTCATTTGGATTGAAACAGGCTGTTTCCCAGGAGAATGCGGCTCCTTTGACTCAGAAAACAGCAAAAATGAGGTTTAGGCTTAAAACAAGACCATCTTGGTCCAGCGATTAAAGCCCCCAGCTGGGAATTAGGAAGTCTGGTTTCTCTTTCCAGCCCCTCCCACTGGCACATGGCATGACCCTGGGCAAGTCACGTCCCCACTGTGTGCCTCAGTTTCCCCACTGGGGACAAATAATACTCACCTGTTTCTTGTACATGTGTTTAGGCCTGTGGATGGAAGTGCAACGCATCATGACTGTAGGCCCAAATCCTGCCCCTCTGTGGGTGGATAAGGCCCCGAAGGCAACAGAATCAGTATGGTTCCATGGACCTGAAAGATCTCACCAGTATGCATGTGGGGCTGTGTTTTGTGGGAGCAGGAGGGCAGAGGATCAGGGGAGCAGCCAGTGGAAAGCCAGAATCACATTACAAGTCAGGCAATCCAAAAGCTTCAAAGTGCCGGCGCATGCCCAGACATTATGGTGATGTGGGTAGGGTGACCAGAAGTCCTGATTTTATAGGGACAGTCCCGATTTTTGGGTCTTTTTCTTATATAGGCTCCTATTACCCCTCACCTCCTGTCCTGATTTTTCCATACTTGCTGTCTGGTCACCCTAGATTGGGGGGGGTGGGGTGGTCTTATAATTGTAGGCAATAAAATAATTGTCAATGAAACGGCCAGGGGAGACCACCTGGAAAAGCCCTGGCAATTCACTGGAGTGTTTTGGGGGTCACTAACAAAATTAAATTTTGAGCCGCATTATCTTTAAGCCACAAAACCAGCACCTTTCTAACCTTTACTCCCTGGTCTCCGCGGGGCAGCCTTTGAACTGCAATGCTACACAGCAACAAAGCCTTTGAGATTAAGCAGCCCAGCTCCGCTCACCTTGTTTTTATGCAGCCCATCCTCCTCTTTGGCTTATACACACTGTGCAAAAAGTAGAGCGTAAAGGCCCACTTTATATCTATTTTAAGCTCGCTCCATCTCTATGGCACTGCTTAGCAATTGCATTCACCAAAGCATTTGCCAATTAAGCCTCTGTGAAGTACATAGGTATTATGCTCCACAGCGGGAGTGAAGAGACTTGCCCACGGTCACAAGGCAAGTCAGTGGCGGAGTCAGGCCTAGAACTCAGAAGCACCTACACTTGGGCTTAGGCCATTTGCCAGACTTCACTAGCCACAGTTTTAGAGTGGAGAAAACTGAACCATGCTAACTGAACCAGTGTGAGAGACATCAGTGCAAGAGACATCAGTGTGGCCATCCTGTTTTCATTGGCCCCATGTCCCCAGTTGTGTAGCAGTACTGCACAACCCTTTGGGAATCTAGCCCACAGTTCCCATTATAGTTTCCTGAACCTGTGGCTTGTGGGAGATTGCAAATGGCCTTTCAGCCTCCATCCAGTCAACATTGCAGATAGTCTACAGTTAAATCTCATTGAGCCAAAGCTTGGTCAACCAGAGGTGGCTGGACAGGTCATCGTGTTCCACCCAGGAGACAATGTGCCGTTTCTCAAATAAAGATAGGCTCCTTTTAAACCCGTTTCATGTGGCTTTAGCACTGGTGGAAGATGCAAGATTGCCAAGCCTGTAGAGGGACGGATTCACTATTGCCCTACAACTTACTGACTCCCCACAGCCCTGCACCTCACACCAGGGAAAAGCAATAACCGGTGAGAAGAGAAGCACTAGACACCCATGTCACATTCACATTGCCCTGGTGTCAGTGAGTGCACAGAGGGGTAGAGCAACGGAGAATCCAGCTCTGAAACAGGTGTAGCATGACACTCCTCCCCCTCCGAGCCATCCAGCCACTCCTCTGGCCTAAAGGGACCACCTCTGTGGAACATGAGGAGAGCTCAATCTCCAATAGCCCATCTAGCCCTCTGTCTCTCTACTGAGACTGCCAGCAAGGTTGCCAACTGCACCAATAGTGATGGCCTTTAGGGGGCCACATGGCCACTGAAACTGAGCTGAGAACTGTCAAATTCCCTTCCTACAGCCCACCCGTACGGCTATCAGATGGCAAAAAACACTTGGCCCGATTCTCCTTTGCTCTGCACCGTGTACAGTCCTTCATACAATGCACAGCAGGTTTAAGGCACTGCCATTCTGTTCCCTTTGCACTGGTGAATGTGGCTGGACAAGGCATAGGGCTATGGAGAATGAGGCCCACTGAATCAACTCCAGGACTGTTTCCAAGGCCTCGTAGCCATCAGGTAAGGCTGCGCACGTATACGTAAAGATCCCTGAAATCCATCATATGACTCAAATGAAATACACTAAGCAACTTCTCCTGCCTATAAATACATGCACCGTTGCTTTCCTGTCTTCACAATCCAGTGAAACCCTTCCCCTCCATCAGCCCAGAAGCAAGGTACATTCCAGATGGTTCCCCCAGCCTAAAAAACCGCACTGCACAGGCGATTAAATTCTGCTTGTTGTAATTAAGCCCGACACAATTAGCTGTCAAGCAGGGCACTCATCTGTTTTATGTTGCAATCTCTTCACCAGGCCAGGCTGCTAGACAAGATTGTCACTTTTCTAAAAGATTTTCATTACTTATCCTGGGCTCCGTGTCAGACTATGAAATATAAAAGTGTGCTCTGTAGCCAGCTCAGGGAAATTCTCATTTAATGTTCCACACAGCATTATGAAAGTAATGTACTCTGAAAATGAATGCATTTTGGAACATTTCGGAAGAAATGTAATTTGTCTGCTAAGTACTAACTGCACGTTCACGAATTTACTGATTCCTTCCCTCCCCCTCCCCCTCCCCCCCCCCCCCCCCAATATGCCTTTCAGAAAGTTGGAGAGATTTTCCTGACCTAAAATGGGAGGAAGAGAAACTGGTTCTTCTTTTGTTTCCCTCATCAATACTGTGGCTGCAAAGCATTCTCTGTGTAACAGCCAGCCACTGTCACATAAACATCCCAGCCTGACAGAAAAGAAATATACAGCCTGAAATGGAAAGGACAGAAAATAACTGAGGTCAGCGAGAAAAGAGAAGCTTCTTTCTTTCCGTGCCTTTAAGAATATAGACCAAGAAACCCTTTGCCACTACTCACAGCTAAACAACCGGCATCTATAGACAGAGGCCATTACAATTCCCCTACTTTGGTGGGACAATGAATTGTGCACATTACCAGTGTCAGAGACTAAGAGGGGTCAGACTCAGAAAGTTGCTGAGCTTCTCGCTCTCTGAAATTCAGATTTACAATTGGGGGAAAGAACAAAGGATTCAAGATCTAAAAAGCCTCTTCTCCTCCTCCCAAAATACATGACAGATTCTTGGGACCCTCTATATTCTAACCTAGTAGGGAGCATCTTTGTCTCCCTCTAATGCCTGGTCCATATAAGAGGATAAGAGCCTACTACTGCTGCTAACTAAGGGACTTGCTGCTTCAGCTCAAGGACTAGATGCTTGTGTTTTCAGCACTGAAGGTCCCGGGCTTCAAACCTCTCTGATGGCTAAAGAGGGAGACTGTTTTACCTGTACAACCAGAGTGTTGGGTGAGAGGATTGGAACTGCATTCAAAATGCTAGCTGGTCTTTCAAATCAGAAGATAAATGGCTGCGCATTCATGGTAGGGTAATAATTTGACCTGACTGGGCATTTAGCTGGGAGACGAGAGCAAAGTGAAATACACACAGGCAAATTGGGCTGATGCCAAAGGATTGGAAGGGAAGGGAAGGGAATGAAGAAAACAAAAGGAGAATTACGACAAGAACTGGGGCCAGAAAAGTCAGAGGCTCTGAGTGGATGGGGAGGGCTCATGCTTTATACTTAAGGGGTGATTTTGACAGTTTTACTGGAACGTTGGAGAGTTCAGGTGTGGACCCAAGCTTCACAATCTGGGTCTAACCCAATATTGGGCTGAATCTCAAGTCTCCCCTCACTTCTCCCCCCAAACACGAAGGTGCTTAGTTCACCTTTGGAGCCAAATGTAGCCTCCGCTAACCCACCTGCAACTCCCACTGACTTCAAATGGAGTCAGGATGCTCAGCACCCTAGACACTTAGACCATTAGTGTTTGCCCCCAACGTGAACTAACGCAACAGAAAAAAAAGAGATTGAGCCTTCCAGGCTCCCATCATCGCCTGTTTCTATTGGCACTAAACAGGACGTGATCTACAATGCCAAGGTGTTTGGGGCGCTGCACATATAGCGTAGGGGTGACAGCTAGAGAGGAAACC
Organism: Macrochelys suwanniensis; assembly: GCA_033296515.1. Taxonomy (NCBI): domain Eukaryota; kingdom Metazoa; phylum Chordata; order Testudines; family Chelydridae; genus Macrochelys; species Macrochelys suwanniensis. Next base: position 9,003,086 of record CM065799.1, read on the forward strand.
TGGCCCAATCGGTCAGGCACTGCCCTGAAAATCAGGACTCTTTCTAACACGTTCCATCTCACACCCGACACTGTATAACCCACTTTCTGTGGGGGTTGTGTGTCCCCCCCCCCCTCTGTGCCCAAGCCACAAAGGTTGTGGGTCTGTGGAGTGCCTGTTCCTTTAGCTCAAGCTGTAGAGATCTGTGCTGTCAGCTTTGGAGACCCCCAGTTCGCTCCCCAGCGACAGCCCAGCCGGAGAGGCTCTCACAAGCGCTCTCTGAGCTCCGGCATGAAGGCCGGATCACGGTGTGGTTTGAGGCCTGAGGCTGCAGCCTGAGTGGCGTAAGAACCAAAGGGAACCTCAGGTGCCCATCAAGGGGGCTTCGAGGAGATCCCAGGGCGACTGAAACTAGACCACCTGGCGGACACACAAAATCTATTAGCAGGGAAAGCAGCTTGTGTATTACTCGCCCCTTCAGCAGCCAGCACAGTGAGGCTCCGCCCTATGACCAGAGTTCATAGAATATCAGGGCTGGAAGGGACCTTAGGAGGTCATCTAGTCCAACCCCCTGCTCAAAGCAGGACCAATCCCCAATTTTTGCCCCAGATCCCTAAATGGCCCCCTCAAGGATTGAACTCACACCCCTGGGTTTAGCAGGCTAATGCTCAAACCACTGAGCTATCCAGTTGCTCGGTACTACCATTGTAATTCTAATACCCAGCCCAGCGTGGCTCCCGTAGTTGGGTATCTGCAAAGGTTAGTAAAGCAGGGCTGCCCTGAGTGTGAATAGAGTGCTCTCTCATTAGCATTCAGCAGCGCTGCCGTAGCATGAAGGAAAGAAGGGGGGGTGGGGGGAAACTCCACAGAAGCATGAGACAGAGAGGAAATAAAAGCAGAGCAGGCGAGCCGGAAAATATGTTGTTTCTTAATTGAGCTGGGGAAGAAGAAGGAGTGGTGGTGATCACAAGCCTGCAGATCTTTGTTTATGAGAGCAGCCTTCCGGCAATCTGTCTCTAGCGGACAGAAGCAGTCAAGCTGCCCCCGCCCCCCACTACAGATTCACGCAAGGCGGGGCTGCTGTACGCAAAAACATATGTGCAATGTCAGGGCGGCTATTCACTGCCACCACTAGCGCACGGGCCTGATGAGAGAGGGGCTGAGAACTTTCCCTCCACAGAAGATCTCCTTTCCTCACCTCGGGATGGAATCACCAAGGGGCAGCGGTTAGAGCAGGAAGGATGGGATCTTGTAGCTAATGCACGGCAGTGGGACTCAGGAGAGCTGGAGTCATGCACAGCTCTGCTACAGACCCCCTCCATAACTGTGGGTACGCTGTTTAAAAAAAACTGCCTCAGTTTCCCCAGCTGTAAAATGGAGATAATAGCACTTCACTCCCTTCCAGGGGCGCTGTGAGGCTGCATCCAAAAACATCTGGGAGTTGCTCATATACTGCAGTGTTGGAAGCCATGTGGTCCTAGAGAAACTGTTCTATGCCTAGATCTGCTACTGGCTATTTCCAGCCACAGCAGAAGCAGGAAGCACCAGCAATCTCAAGAGGTTCAGGAAAGGATCTGAGCTTTGAGGGTGTTTTGCCAGACTGACCCCCCCAAACTCTGAAGGTCTCCCCGTGCTGCTCTCACCTCCCCCTGAGCAACGTGCCCAGGATACGAAGTGAGCGATGGGACAAGAGGGATGCACACAGCTGGCACAGGAAACCAAGAGGGTGTTTGCTAACTAGCTAGCTAGCACCCCTCTGGCAGGGAATCTTCCCCTGACACACCCTCAGAAATTCACAGGTGAAACTTACCCCTGTGCAGAGGGCTATGACTTAAATCCCACTATGGCTTAAATGGGGCATAAGTCAGAGGTATTGTACAGACCGTGTGCAGGGATGAATTTCACCTGAAACAGAGCACCCCCTTCATCCATAATAAGAGACTCAATGCTTAATCCCTAACCCATACTGCCCTTCTCCCTGCAAGGCTCAGCATCCTATTAGATGCCCCCTCCATCTCCAGACCTGGGCGGCAGATCATCTGGAACGAGACCGACTGCGGGAGGAATCATCTGCTTTGCCTCTTGCAAGCGAGCTCTTGGATTTGGACTGTGAACAACTCAATCAATGGAGGAATGGGCGAAGGGAAGACAGTGAGCCCTCGGAGCAGCTCTATAGCTTGTCTGAGATTGGCACCCGGAGCCAAGTTGGCACAGCCGTCAGGCTGGTGGATGGCGCTTGAGGGAAGATGTGCCAGCAGGAGGCCCCGGTTTGCGGTTTTATTGCAAATAGCTTCGGACATTTCTGCTTTGAGAACACTGACAAAAGTGCTCCATGCCTCAGATGGCCATGTGGGCTCCGGCCAGCATAGAGTAAGGGGCTGCTCAAAGAGTCTATAGAAACACGGGCCCAGATTTTTGGGCAGTTTAACCCTTTCCTTCCTTCTTTTGCGGACTCCATTAACATTTGCTTGACACATGTAGGGGCTGGGATTTCTGCCAAGCTGCCTCTGTTTCTGTTTCACCTTTTAGTGAATTTTTTTAGTGCTGGGAAGAAGAGTCAGGGTGAGACTCCACAATGATGAAGGACTCCGACTTTAAGGTCAGAAGGGACCATTATGATCTAGTCTGACCTCCTGCACAATGCAGGCCACAGAATCTTACCCACCCACTCCTGTAATAAACCTCTAACCTATGTCTGAGCTACTAAAGTCCTCAAATCATGGTCCAAAGACTTCAAGGTGCAGAGAATCCTCCAGCAAGTGACCTGTGCCCCATGCTGCAGAGGAAAGCGAAAGACCCCCAGGGCCTCTGCCAATCAGCCCTGGAGGCAAATTCCTTCCTGACCCCAAATATGGCAATCAGCTGAACCCTGAGCATGTGGGCAAGACTCACAAGCCAGACACTCAGGAAAGAATTCTCTGTAGTAACTCAGATCCCACCCCATCTAACATCTCATCACAGGCCCCAGAATAAATAGAACAAACTTGCCCACAAAGCCCCTCCCCTGCCATCCCTGACCTCAGAGGTGACTGCCTATTGATGGCAGGGGAATTCAGTCAGCATGGCCTACTTAGGTCACGATTCAGCACAGCACTTAAGCACGTGCTTAATTTTGGACACCTGCATAAGTTCTGTGGACTTCAATGGGACTTTATGCACATGCTTAAAGTTAAGTACATACTTAAGGGGACTTAATGCTCTTCTGGAAGGTGCTCAGATACTACTGGAATGAGGGTGGTATAAGAACCTGCACAGGACTGCCCTTCTGAATAGGGATGCTTTCCTGGATCGGGGCCTTGATTCTTAGCATCTCTGCTGAACATTGCATTTACTGCCTGTAGATTTTTTCTAGGTAGTCACCTGTCCACTAGGAACTGGATGGAGATGGCCTAAATTCATTTCACGGAGCCCTCCAAAGAGCCATCAGATGCCAATGACTTTTGATCACCAATACGGACAGCTCGGTGGATTGCAATTGATGCTCCAGAAGCAATAAGAGCAACGTCCCACCAGCCTCAGCTGCCAGGCCTTGTCTTTGCAGTTAAAGCTACTATGGAAAAGGTCTATGAAAGTGAGGAGGGGTGGGGAGGGGAAATGTTGGGCTAAACTTTTATGCAGAAAATTTCAACTTTTTGTTGAAAAGTTTTCAGCTGAAAATAAAAAGTTCCGGTTTCAAAAAAGAGAGAGCGAGAAAGAGAGAGAGAGACAGACAGACAAGAGAAGAAAGTTAGAACTTTCCCTAGACAGCAGACAGCTTCCCCGAAAATGTTTGCTAAATCAAAAACCTGATTTTCCATCAAAGAGCAGTTTTGACAGAAAATGTTCAACCTGTCCTACCTGAGATGCCTTTTGGAGATTCAGAGTGTAGCTATTATTGGTCCTATCACACACAGCCTGTGCCACAGGCCCAGATCTCTCTAGCAGCTCTCTTTGGAGCATATTTGTTATTCAGGAGAGGAACCGGAGGAGAAGGAAGAAAGAATCAGCTGTCTTTGGTGGCAGCGAGCATGATTGCTCTTCTCAGGCAGGTACCCGCTACCCCTGCTCAGGAGATGTCCCTTGCGATGGAGTAGGCTCATTGACATGAGCCACAGCCATGATCCCGCTAGCCTGCTTGTCTAACTCTACGTAGGGCGTGTGTAAATGGACTATTTAGTAGTGCTGTAGATTTACATCACAGATTGCCATGCACTAACTAGCCATGTGGATCCTGCTACTGCACACTCAAAAGGTCTCTAGTGCATTCCGACTTACTCCTGCAGGTCAATGCGCACTCGGGCCCGGGGATTTTTAGTGCACACAGCAGACCAGCTAAGGGCACAGCACGCTTGTGCGCCCAAGATTTACACTCCAGCTTGCCGTGCAATAACTTTCCTTCTAGACAAGCCCTTGGATCGTAAGCTCTTTGGGGGCAGAGATCATGTTTTATTACATGCATGCACAAGAACACCTAGAACAATGGGGCTCTGGTCCAGGACTGGGGCCCCTAAGTGCTACCCCAATGCAAGCTGTCAAGTAGATCCCTAGATTACATGTCCCCTGTGCTCCATTCCTCAGCTGAATGCCTCCCTGGAGGTTCAGGTCCTGGCCCTTAATCAGCACTCACTGCCAGAGCTCACTCCACCCCAGCAGCTTCCCAGTCTCTCCTGGCTCCACCCTTTACGGCTCACAGACAGAGTGCAGAATTCTTTCCCTCTCTCCCTGCAGCCCCCTTCTCCTCTGGGCTTCCTCCCTTTCTAGTAGCCACCCAGCTCCTCCCACAGCAGGGACTCATCAGGTGGTGTCCCTTTAAATATGTTTCCGAGTAGCAGCCATGTTAGTCTGGGTCAGCAAAAAGAACAGGATTACTTGTGGCACCTTAGAGACTTGGAAGCCCTCTAAATGCCCTGCCCTGTCTTCTATTACAGAAGCCACCAGCTCCTAACAGAGAAACCCTGCGCATAAGTAGCTAGGCCTTGTAGATTGTTAGGAAACAGGGTCATTTGGAACCCAGCTGTGTCCATTTGGGGTCTTCATACTCTCACTGTTATGTAGGGATGAAAGACACAATTTCTTACCATGGCAGTCGCTACAACACAAGAACGCAGCAGCCCAGAGGACTGTACTGTTCGGGCCTTCACAAACTAATGTTCTTTAGGCCTAAACCAGAGGTTTCCAGTTAGTTTTTTTGCTGTCCCCGTCCCCTGTCCCCCACCACCACCACCACCTCTGTGGGAATCACATGACAGCCCAAGGCCCCCAGCTCCCACCTGTCCTGGGCAGAAAGTGACTGACCGAGGGGAGCAGGCAGTTTACCCTGGGGGCAGTGGCAGGACCCAGATGGCTCCATCTTTGGAGAAGCCCAGGGCAGCACGACATGGAGTGGACCAGGGCTCTTCACTGTCCCTTCCCTCTGCCCAGAGCCTCACACCTGTGGCCTCTACAGGGTCTAAAATACGAGCGGCTGCGGCTGACTGGATGTCTGAGCCAGGGCAGCAGCAGCAAGAATAATCAGGGAGTTCGCAGCAGCCAGGGCGAGGACAAGGTGGGAGAGCAGCAGGATGGGGCAGGGCTGTTTTCTCCCCCACCCTGGCTGACTGCTCGGAACTCCATGCATGCTCTCTTGCTGCTGCCCTGCTCTGACCCAAACTCATGGCGCCACTTTGTGCCTCCTGGTAACTTTGTTGTGACCCCCACACGCCCCCCCCCAGTTTGAAAACCAACGGCTTACATGATCAGGGACCAGGGATTTTGGATGCCTCAGGTGGAATCATCTTTTAAAGGGCCTGATTTTAGAGAATGCTGAGCACTCGGTCTCTGAGACCCAGTGCCTATAACTGGCATCTCAAGCAAAGTACCCGCTCCTCACGTCTGAAACTTTGTGGTGAAATCCTGGCCCAACTGATGCCAGCGGGGCACCTTTACTGCCTGATTCCCCATCTCCCCGACACTGGTGTGAATCGTGGCGCAAAGCCATTCGTGTTGCTAGGTGAAATTTTTTGCGTGAAATATTTTTTGGTGAAACACACAGATTTGGCAACAGCGAAATATTTCCCCATTTTACCAGATTTTTTCCCTGTTGGGGGAAAAAAAACAGTGTTCTGAAAACATTGAAAGTTTGTTTTATTTTCTAGTCAAAGTGCTTTGAATTTTTTTGGGTTCAAAACAACTTTGTTTTGGAATCGCCTTCAAATTGATTTTTAAAAATGTAAACGTGTTAAAAAACAAATCCTCAATCTACATTTTTTTAACTTTTCAATTTCCAAAAATTTCAACAAAAAGTTAGGATTTTGGGTTGACTTTTTAATTGCGTGTGAACCAAAATAATCTGTTATTCATACTGCTCGTGTATGCCCTGTTTACACCAGTTTTACATCCGTGTATTTTCAATTATTTCAGCTGATCTATATGCTCTGGGCCATATAAGTATGCAAACTTTGTCTGACAATTTCAGTTTTTTAAAGTCACAATACAGGGGAAGGTAGAAATATTTATCATAAAAGATCTATTTTATACCTCTCTTTGCGGGGTGGGGTGGGAGGGGAGGCAACACTTGAATGTTTTATTTATGGGAATGCTGCAAATTACCGTAATAAATTCCTTTACTAAGCTGTTTCAGCTACTAAAACAATGTTCTTTGTGGGTGAATAACTTTTAATTTGAATGTTCTAGTATTCAGCAGAGTGAGGTAATGGATTAGCAATTGCCTGAATTGTAAATGTCATCTTGGTATAATTAGGGTGATTATTGTTAACCAGTGGAGTTTAGTATTTATCTGTCACTGGGTGAAAGTGTATAACAAAGCCCCAATTAGTTATAAATGGTGGTGGGTGGTGGGAATAGAACACAGCCGCTGAATTGCTATTTTTGTTTTAAATTCATTTGACTGTTTATTTGATTTTAACCATTCCCCGCTTCCAACAAAAGGGTGCATGAATCAGGTGAAAACATCAGACGCCATGTGTGCAAGGCTGTGAATTACAATGTCGGGGAGGTGGGCGTGAGCTGATGTAGTGGCGGACTCCCACTCGCAAAGAGAAAAGAAGAGATTTCTCAGTCTGACAGAGGCTTGTTTCCGATTATAGTGGTTCTCTCTTCCGTTTCCTTTAAAGTCTCAATGGGAGGATGAGAGAAAGCCTTATCAATCTTCTCTGATATGCTATCAAGATGACTCACCATCCCCTCTGCTCTACTAGTGACACCAGCCCGTGTCACCCCTCTGCCCAATTATTCAATAAGTACCTTCATGCTTTCTCCCTCATGGTGGAATTTACTGGCCAAGGAGATGGAAACGAGGGTAAGAATAAGAAGGGTACTTTAAGTTATACTCTCCTGCTGACTACTCTTCTTGGTACACTCCCCCTGGGAATGTAAATTACACCACCTTAGGTCTCGCCTACACTGAGAATTTTCAGTACTTCTCCTAGTGCTGATTTAGCACAAAGTGGCAAAAATGCATCACAAAACCACCGATAGACCCGAGACACATCAATGATATTTTCATCCTGTGGACAGATGAATTCAACTCCCTCCGATGTCCACTACAACTTCAACCAGCACCACCCATCCATTAGATTCTCTCTAGAACACTCCCACACCACCATCAGCTTCCTGGAGACCACAATTGTCTCCAACAGTGGAACCCTATAGACACCTATATACAAGAAACTCATGGATCACCACACCTACCTTCACAGATCCAGTAGCCACTCCAGACATACCAAGAAATAAGTTATCTACAGCCAGGCGCTGAGACCACAGAACATGCTCCAAGGGGAAAGTCCGGGATACACACTTAAAACCACCTTCACCAAATAAGGATACTCCAGAGCCTCAGAGCCCAGGTCAATTGACTCAGGCTCGTGGGGCTTGGGCTGCAGGCTTAAAAATTTCTATGTAGACATTCAGGCTCAAACTGGAGTCCAAGCTCGGAGATCCATCCCTGTTACAGGGTTTCCAGCCTGAGCCCAAACATCTGCACGGCGATATTTAGCCCCACAAGACTGAGGCAGATGTCCTGGGCCAGGCACGGCTCAGCCACGGGTCTTTTATTGCAGTGTAGATGTAACCTTGCATTCAAATGAGCCAGATTCAGGGGAGATGAGCAAATGGGTAGTGTGACTGTAAGCAGGAAATCTAAGCTGGTGTACTATTCACGACAAAGGGCCGGAAAAAGGTATAAGTTACACCAGTTTATACTCACCTCTGAATTTAGACCTTTTCTATAATAATAATAATAATATGGAGATATGCCTCTCTCATAGAACTGGAAGGACCCTGAATAGTCATTGAGTTGAGTCCAGTCCCCTGCCTTCACTAGCAGGACCGAGTACTGTCCCCCGACAGATTTTTGCCCCAGATCCCTAAACGGCCCCCTCAAGGATTAAATTCACAACCCTGGGTTTAGCAGGCCAATGCTCAAAGCACTGAGCTCTCTCTCTCCCCCTAGGTCCATAGGATGTAAATTATGCTAGTTTGAAGCCTTTGCACCACCCACTTCCTAATGGAGAACTTCCATTGCCTTTCAGAATTTAGCCCTAAAGGATCTTATCAGAGGAGCACAAGAATTTCCAGACTGAACGAGATCAATGGTCCTTCTAGGTCACCATCCTGCCTCCAACAGTGGCCAACGCTAGATGTTTAAGAAGACGGTGCAAGACTTGCTGTTATGGACAATTATGGGACAGCCTGTCCATAGGGGAAGTTTCTTCCTAACCCCATGCAGTTATTGGTTGGCTTAGGCCCTAAAGCAGGAGGGTTAATCTCTCTTATAAATGCTCATCTAGTCTAATGTAACTCTGGACGTTCTTATTACTCACAGTTCTAATCCTCTCTTTTAATCCTGATAAACTCTTGGCTTGAACAGCATCAATGGGAGACTAGTTTTGCCAGAGCAAAGACTGTGAGATCAGACTCTCAGATGTTATCAAAAGAAGAGGAAGTAGACAGAAAAAATGCCCACGTTGTTCCAGTGGCAAAAGCAGTCAGAGTAACATTGTAAATTCAAGGTGAATATTTCTTCTTGGGGCTTTTAAGGATGTTCATAGCTGGAAACTGCTTTTTCCGATTATCTAAATGACGGATGAATCAAGTGTCCAGGGAAATGTTTCCACATCCAGACACAAATGACAGCGGCAGCGCTAAACGAGGCCGTCAAGGGGTGAGAAACGACAGGCGGGGGGAGGGGGGGAGAATCACAGAGCTGATAGGAAAATAAAAGACTCAGTTAAGCTGAGTCTCTCTGGAATGACCCAGATCTCACCCAGGCGGGATTAAAGAGGTTCCAGAGGCAGAGTGGACCACACATGTTATTAAGCTTAATTTAAAGAGTTTATACAGGGTTAATGCCTTTTTAATAAATGTTAAAAAATGGTTAATCTGAAGTCCAACCAGTTGTTGTATTACAGGGATCGGCACCTTTGGCCCATGGCCCGCCAGGGTAAGCCCCCTGGCCAGTTTGTTTACCTGCCGCAACTGCAGGTTCGGCCGATCGCAGCTCCCACTGGCCGCGGTTCACCGGGAAGCAGCAGCCAGAACATCCCTCAGCCCATGCCACTTCCCGCAGCCCCCATTGGCCTGGGGCGGCAAACCGCGGCCAGTGCAATCGGCTGAACCTGCAGACGCAGCAGGTAAACAAACCAGTCCAGCCCACCAGGGGGCTTACCCTGGCAGGCCACGTGACAAAGGTGCCGATCCCGGCTGTATTATATAGGAATTGGGTAGTATCCCTTTAAATAGCTTGGGAGCTTGGGGTTCACTGCTTTCTATTGAAGCCACCAGAAGGTAACAGAGCATCTGTGTATATACATAGTCTATAGCAAGCTTGAAATTGCTGTTAAGCGTTTAAAAACCCTTTATAAAAAGGGTGGCCAAACTTACTGATCCTCCAAGATGCATATGATAATCTTCAGACGTTCAAGAGCCGGGCGCGCCTGCTGGGGCCTGGGACTCCAGCCCCACAGGGGACCTGAGCCCCGCCACCCTGCCATGGGGCAGAAGCCCTGGGTGCCTGCCCCCGGTCTGGTAGGCAGAGAATAGGGGGAAGTATTGGGGGGCTCCACAAGCCACACTTTAACTGTAAAAGAGCATGTGGCTCAAGAGCCATGGTTTGGCCCTGCTTTATAAGATACTTATAAATGTACCCTCCACCCAAAGTGTGGGTTTGCTCTGGGCAAGGGGCTCATTACAGTGGACTGCTTTTCAGAGTCAGCCTCAGTCCAGGCTGTGGCTGTGAACTGGTGGATTCTCACCAGCCCCAGAGAGTTCAGCAGATGATCACTGAAGCCCCATATCTCAGAGCTCCAAGCATCACTACACCATTGCCTGCTGGGCCAGGGTCACCTGACCATCCCAGCAAGGCAGGGGAAAGAAACCAGGGAGAATGTAGACGTTCTCAAAAGGGGTGTATCTGATTTCAGTTCATTGGCATCTACACCCAAAGCCTTTAGTCCCCAAAATTTCCTAGGAAGGCAGCACCAGCCTGTGCCCAACTTTCCCCAAACTCAGTACCGTTTTTTCCCTCCAGCTGCTTTCTGGAGCTGCTTTCCCCTTGGCTCGCCTTCATTTTGTCCTGGAAGGGGCTAGCTCTGGCTTATATAGACTCCAGGCTCCTCCCACTCCCAGCAGCCTCTGAGAGGATTGGTTAATTTGAGTCAGCTGCTTGTGGATTTCCCCCACCCATGAGCCCGGTCACACAGTCAGGGTGGTTTTAAGCCATGGCCTAAGTTGTGGGAAGTATCTTGGCACAGCACCTGGTTCCTAAGGGGGGACCCTAGGCACTCCCACAATGCAAATCAAAAAGTCACTTCATCTCTTTGGGCCTCAGTTTGCCATCTGTAAAATAGGGATAAGAAGTCTCTCTTTCTACCAGCCTTTTGTTTGTCTTGTCTATTTTGATTGTAAGCTCTTCAGGGCAAGGACTAGGGATAGCTCAGTGGTTTGTGTGTTGGCCTGCTAAACCCAGGGTTGTGAGCTCAATCCTTGAGGAGGCCATTTAGGGATCTGGAGCAAAAAATTGGGGATTGATCCTGCTTTAAGCAGGGGGTTGGACTAGATGATCTCCTGAGGTCCTTTCTAACCCTGTGATATTCTATATATGTACAGCACCTAACACAAAGGATCCCCAATGCTGGTTGAGGCCTATATGCACTATTACATAATAGTGATTAGTGTTGCCAACTCTTGTGATTTTATCACAAGTCTCAGTATTTGGAGGGGGATTTTAAAGCATCAACTCCTGGAGTCGTGATTATATCTAGCTTTCATTTATAAAATGAAAAAAGTACATTTCTGGCCTCCTTGGTGGCGGAGAAAAGCTGGAAACCATGAACCCAACATTTATTGTTTTAATAAAAACTTGTGACTTTAAGTCAGTCTCATGAGTTTTGAACATTTAGGGTTAGCAACATGGATAATAATTAGACTGGAAGGACAAGATTTTTATCGGTAAATGTTGGCAGATGTTGATTACACTGCACGCACAAAACTGATAGAAATATTATCAAAATTTACTGATAGGCAAGATCAGAAAAATTTTGCTTGAGAACTTATTAGAGATTGCTTTAAGGCTATTTACTCTGTATATTTTGTCATGCGACATTAACAGTTTGTGTTTTAATGGCTATAAAGCTTTAACTTTTTGAATCTCAGCATCTACCATCAATAAATAATTTTTGTCTGATACCCCATTGTCTGATGCCCCCTATAATTTCCCACAACTTTGAAAATCACAACTGTGGTCACGGACACGATTTTAAACTTAATTGTGAACATTTTAAATTGCCCCAAAAAAGGCTTAAAAATAAACTTCAACATTACCCATCAAAATCATTTAAAAAAAAAATTTAAATCCTGCCAAGCCTAATAATGATTAATGGCTTGCTGCAGCCAGGAGCTTCTGGGTGATGGGGGGGATCTCACTGTGGTCTTCCGAATTCTGGTGTTCTCATGGTGCCTGTGTTTAAGGGTGCAGTCTGCACTGCCCCCCACCACTTGTACCCATCCCATGCACCAGCTCAGCACTTGGTTTGCCCTGCTCCTCCGAGCCCACTTTGCGGAGCCCAGTGTGATTAGACTGATGGAAGCCTTGTACTCCCTGGGTGAAATTCATCCCGTCTGGCCCAGGCACTGGCTGGCTGTCCGGCAAAATGGGTAGAACTGGGCTCAGGAGGCTGGAAACCGGAGCCAAGGGTTGGAGCTGAAGTCAGGAACCAGGAACCAGAGCCAAAGTCAAGAGCAAGGCAGGATTCATTTGGAGCAGGATCAAAGCAAGGCACGGGCAGGACCATACCAGGGCTGGAGCTGATGCAGGGCAGGAGCCAAAGCAAGGGGGCCGAAGCACTGAGCAGCCAGTGACCTGCTGCTGAGCTTAAAAGCAGGCCGGCTGGCTCCCCTCAGCCAATCAGGCGGTCCGGCCAATCAGGCGGTCCTTCCACAACCCAGCTAAGCTCATTAATCTGCCTGGGCTGGCTAGACCTCAGGTGAAGGTGCCCAATCCTGCCAGTGCCAGCCCTGGTGCGGGGAGCCAGCACTAGGCCCATGGCCACATCAGTCCCACTTAGCCCCTCTTTACGGCGCGGACTCTTTGGGTATGTCTACATTGGAGCTGGGAGGTGAGAGTCCCAAGCTCAGGTAGGCAGGTAAGTTCTCGCTGCGCTCAAGCCAATGCCTCAAAAGAACAGTGTGTCTGCGGTGGCACCGCCAGCCACGCAGGCTAGCAACCCTGAGTGCAAGCCTGCCTGTTCCCCTGGGTACACATTCAGGCATCTGGGCACCATGCAATTTGTAGGCAATAGCCCAAGCACAGCTAGGGCAGGCACGTCTACTCCGGCTGGGAATCACCCTCCCAGCTCAAATGTAGAGGTACCCTTTGTCTGCATCCTCTCTGCGTAAGGACCTACGTTACACCAGGACCCTGTGCAGGGACCCCCAGGGAGCAAAGCGCTACGTATCCTCTCCCCATTGTGCAGAGCCAATCTCAATCTCATCCAAAGGGGGGACTAGAAAGGTGGGTGGGTCCTTTTAAGGCCACTGTGCCTTAAAACGCCCAGCACAGTCGGCAAGATCAGTGAGCAGCACATGGTCTGTAGCCGTGTATGGCGTTGGCAACTGGAGCTTTGCCAATAAAAATAGGGTTAGACCTGTTCCTGGAGGGGGTGGATACGCCTCCAACAAGACAGCACAGGCAGCGCTTCCATTGTAAACGTCATCAAGCTTGTAAATGCTGCACAAGCCTCACTTAGATCTCAGTTGTAGCTAAAACAAGCCCATAAATCCAGCGCGTTTTCGCAAATACATCCAAAGCTTTGCCTTTTTACATGCATTTGGGGCTTACAAATTTGCAAAGATTTGCCAGTGCACACATTTATTTTTTTCCCTCCCCCCGTAAATACTCTTCTGCTAGCCCTTCTAAGGAAGAATGCTCTGGAAGGGGTAAGGAAAAAAATCTATAAAAGTTTTATGGAAATCGTCAAATACAGCAGAAACATTTTTATAGAGAAACAGGATGGCTTTTTTTTCTCTTCGGCATCGATGGAAAGGTCAATACCGTTTCTAGAAAACTTTCAGTGGTGGAGGTTTTTTAAATGTATCCCAATGAGCTCAGATCCTTTCTCTTTCCATCGAAAACCTTCTAAGGCATTTCTGAATGGAATGGGGGATTCACATGGCACCTTTTCAAAGTTAGAGTCCAGTTGTACTCCTGCTCATGCTGGTGTAAATCCAAGGTTGGCATCTCTTGTGATTTTATCCCACGTCTCTTGATATTTGGTGGTTTTTGGTAACGCCCCAGCGCCGGGATTCATGTGGTTATGTGAGACATTCACAATTCTGTAAATCCAGAGTGTCTTCAGTGGAGTTACTCACCGGTGTAAACTTAAAGCAGCTCTATGGACTTCATCGGAGTGGCTCTGGATTTATACACATGTAAATGGGAGCAGAATCTGGTTCTTAAAATATAATCTGGTTGTAAAATATACAAGTCTGCTCCTGCTCCCATTGAGAGTTGTGCCATTGACTTCAACAGAATCAGGACCAGGCCCAAAATGAGATACAAGCCAGAGCTTGGAACAGTTCCTGCTCAGTGATACAGGTACAGACATGTCAGACACTGCTTACTAGACCCTGCCTCTTTCCTGACTGCAGCCAACCCTTGAGAGAAAAACAGAAGTTACACTAATGAGCTGAGCAAGAGGGTTGACTCAGCAGCGCTCTTTTAATGCATGATAATCCCTGATCCCAATTTGCTTCAGTTTATTACACAGCCCTGTAAATTGGGCTTTTAGAAACATCACAGCAACGCGAAGAGCCAGGCCTGCTTCTGATCACACTTGCAGCACTGCCATCCCATTGATGGCCTTACCTTCCAGATTTCCAGCGAATTTGAAACTGACCAACATCACCTTGAGCAGCTCCTCTTCCTAGCACCCTGTTCTAGCGAGGAGAAGCTCCCCTCTGCCCTATGATACGTGTTTCTGTCACCTACAGTCTCACCTGGCCCCCGTTGTAGTAATAACTGAGCAGCTAACATATATTCATGAATATCACTTCACCACACCCCGGTGACAAAAATAAGAACCGGATTGTCTTCCCCTTTTCAAATATGGGAAACTGAGGCACAAGACCAATGAAGGCTGATTTACAAAGACGGTTTTAGGTGCACAATTCCCATTAAAACTAATAGGAATCAGGCGGCCAAATCCTGTGAGGTCACACCAGCGCTGGGAACTGAGCCCAGAGTGCTACTTCAGCCTCCTCTCTTCCTTGGCTGGGGATAATGGCCATGGTGAGGACAAGGAGCATGGGGTAAGTTAACCTGCAGGCAACAAACCCTGTCCCTTTCGGCCACGCCCTTCCGTGATTTCCTTCATAGCTGATCTGAGGACCAGTATCTCTGCAATATTTCAAAGGGGCCTCGTAACAGGGGAGCTTGCCCCTGGGCTGGAGATCCTGGGCTAAGCCAGCCCTGACTGCATTCCATGCATCTGATGAAGTGAGCTGTAGCTCACGAAAGCTTATGCTGAAATAAATGTGTTAGTCTCTAAGGTGCCACAAGTAATCCTGTTCTTTTTGCTGACACAGACTAACATGGCTGGTACTCTGAAACCTGCAAAGGGAGAGTCACCCGAGAGGAATCAGGGGATGCCGATATAGAGGGGGCAGACAGAGGAAGGAAGCCTGAGACAAAATGCTAGGCGCCGCTGAGCAGAATAAGGCCTCTGTGGAGGGGGAGGAGCTTAGGAAATGGGTATCAACTGCATTCCCTCTGATGCCTGTGGGACTGCTGGTATATGCCCGCTTGCACCGCTGGCCAGGATTTGGCCCCAAAAGAGGAGGTGATACAACTTGTAATGGTGCTCAAATAAATAATAATAATAATTAACGAGCCAGCATGCTCAGGACCACTGCTTTACATAGCATGTCCAGCAACCCAGCACCGCCTAGGACCATGCTGGTGCATTGGTACAGCATTGATGGGGGGAATGGGAGGAGTCAGAGGAAGTGAGCCCCCTTGTGAATCCCCAACACTGCCTTCCAGTTGATGGGGAAACGCTGCCTGGACTACAGAAAACATTGCCTGCCTGTGCATTATTGAAATATGTTTTTTTTTGAAGCCCCGAGTGCACTACTATGCTGCTTGCATCTTGAGAAGCCAGACGAAACATTTTTTTCCCTCTGCTTTGCCACTGCCACTTTGCTTTGATAATTTATTTTTAATAGTCCGGTTACAAATGAGATTGAAAAGGAAGCACATTGCCCGAATGCTGAGAACATGCATTTCTGAGTCACGTCGCTAGCTTTCCCCTCATGCCTCCTAG
Organism: Macrochelys suwanniensis; assembly: GCA_033296515.1. Lineage (NCBI taxonomy): Eukaryota > Metazoa > Chordata > Testudines > Chelydridae > Macrochelys > Macrochelys suwanniensis. The sequence goes on from CM065799.1 coordinate 9,018,859, forward strand.
GCCTCTAATAAACTACAAAGTAACATTAAGAAAACACTAAAAACTCTTTATCTGTTGAGATTCAGGAATCAGTAGAGTGAGCAGTCAATAATTAATTCTGCATATTTGCCATACATCACTGCAGGCAGGAGACAGGCAAGGGAGGCTGGGAGTTCAAGTGCTCAGAATAAGGATTTCCAGATTCAGGTTGTTAATAAAGGAGGCCAAATAGACACATCTAGTGATACATATTGGGCCAATTCTACATTCCAAGTAGGACATAGGAGCAGCCTGAATTAATTCCACATCACTCCCAAACTTCTTTACTCTTTGCTATCAGTTTCATGCTCCTCAGCCATTCACTGGGGGAGGACACCCAGCCATCTTTCCCAATCCCTATGCTCCAACTATCACGTTTTTTTAAAAAAATCGCTTTCATGGCCCAGGAAAAACTGCGGGCCTGATTCACTCCAGTGTTATGCCAGCTTACCTCCAGCTATTTCAATGATGAATGAGCCGCTCGAACTTGGTCCTGTAACAGGCTCAGTGCCTTTGACTCCCAACGATAGTAGTAGGGGATAAAGATGCTCTGAACAGTGTAAGAAGAGCTGAACATCTACTGGGGAGAGCGATCAGGGTCTGACTCAAAGCCCATTGTAGTTAACGGAATGACTTTCATGGACTGTGGTGGGCTTTGCCACAGAGCCTTGAAGGAGGCAGTTTTGCCTAGTGGGTAGAGTAATGGTCAAGGCCTTGGGAGACCTGAATTCTATTCTCAGCTCTGCTATTGGCCTGCTGGGTGGCCTTAGGCAAGTCACATCATCTCTCCGTGTCTCCGTTTCCCCATCTGTAAAGCGACTTCCTTTGTAAAGTGCCATGAGAGCTTCTGATGAACAGCACTACATAAGAGCTTGATATTATTGAGAGCAAAATGTGGCCACCCCAGAGGTGACGCAGGAAAGGGAGACATGCTTCTGGCCTCACTGATTGATAGTCTGGAATTTAGACATGGCATAAGCAAGTGTGAGGTCAGGTGAGAGAGGGGAGTGGAGCAGCGTAGGGATGGACAGGGATTCAGGAGGCCACTTCGATAATTGATGTAATATGTAGGAACACTCACGTTGATTATGTGCCTTATTTTGAGAATCATTGATCCAAATCCAGGGGCAACTGAGAAAAACCCAGGTGTGAACTGGACCCCAATTTGTAGCTGTGGTCTGAATCGATGCAGAAGAATGGCAGGAGGAAGGTTGGGTTTAGGGTGACCAGACAGCAAATGTGAAAAATCGGGACGGGGGTGGAGGGTAATAGGTGCCTATATAAGAAAAAGACCCAAAAATCGGGACTGTCCCTATAAAATCGGGACATCTGATCACCCTAGTTGGGTTTGCAGTTAAGGCAATGGCTTGTGACTCAGAAGACAGAGGTTTAGCTCTGCCCTAGATGCCCTGTGTGACAAGTCACTTCAGGGCCAGATTTTGAAAGGTGCCGACAGGTGCCTAATGGGATTTTCAAAAGCTCCCATGCACCTAAATCCCATTGACACCAATGGGAAATGGTCAACCAAATACCTTGGAGGATTGGAGCCCCAACTCCCACAGGAAAGCAACGGGAATTAGATGGCTGACTGTTTATGCCTTTCAAAATCTGCCCCATGGATCCTAAGGCCAGAAGGGACCCATTAGGGTCATCCAGTGTGACCCCCTGCACAGCACATGCCACCGACCATCATCCCACCAAATAATCTATTATGCACAATCAGCCTGGGGCCCTCTGTTGCACCCTCACCAGCCTGCAAGCCTCCCCTCCCCTGCAAGCCAGGTGAGGACGAGAGGCAAATCTGACCCAGCAAATCATCAAGCCAACTTCCCCCAAGAGGGGGAGAAATGACTACAGAAATCATGCCGAGGTTAGAAACACCTACCTGGGGCTAAGGACAGAGATGGCGCTCAGCTCTGGGGTGCTGAGAGGCTCTCGGTGAAGGGATGGCACCATCCAGGTAAATGGTGCGGTTAGCCTCAATGGTTTGGGCTCTGTATTTCTGCATTAGCTTCCTTGTGTAGGTCAGATGTCTTCCCAAGGGGGTTTCTGCTAATCTCCCTCTTAGGATCTCAATTACACACTCAACACAGATTAACAACAACCGGCAAAAAAAAAGAAAGAAAAAAGATAATAGAACAGTCAGAGCAAAAGGAAACCTCCGAGGAAAACACAGTGCACTTAGACCAGAACAAATAGCAACGGATTCACTGGGAAAGAAAATCAATGCGGCTGATATTTATTACAGTCTTTATGGAGGGAGATGGGACTCCAAACAGAGCCTTTTTAGAGTTCTGGTCCACTTGGGTTTAGTCATAAAAATAATGAGTGTGTGTTTTCAGCCTTTCATTATTGCTTCATGGCCACTACATTTTAATTAGAGTGAGGGGGGAAAAAAACACCAGCTAATTCATAATTTAGTATCTGTTCTGCTGCAGGCATCCATTCAATCTTCCAAAAGCAACGGTCCCTTTCATTCAGATTGGGTAGTCGCTGTTCAAACGGCCTTTTGATGCCACACATGAAGTGAAAACAAACAACACAGCAAAACGGGGGGCGGGGGGAGAGGAAGACAAACAGTGCAATATGTAGAGAATCTAGCACAACATAACATCACACAACAGGAGGCAAAGCCCAACATTAGTAGCTGTAATTCAACACACGTTGGAGCAGACATCACAAAGGAAGAGCATAGCAACAGAGTGTTTGGCGCATTTGGTTCATCAGATCCATCCTGTTTCCATGAGTTGCCAATTCCTGAGTCTTCAAAGGAAAATGAACACCCTCACCACACTCACACATACCTGCACCTACAAACACAAATGTATGCACATAAATGCACACGCACAGAGATATGCCTCACGTGCATTCAAGTACATACATCCGCACACACCTGCATGCATATAAACACCTATGGTGAGATATACATACATGTGAACACACATATACATGCATGCAGTTCCTTGCATGTACATACAAATACATGGGCATGCATGAAAGCATGCATGTGTGCACACTAAAGCACCAATGAGCAGCTGCTACCCTGAAGCAGGAGGTTTGATGGCCCTTATCTTAGTATGTATAACTGCAAAAGCTATTATTGATCATAAAATTATCCATTAGCCTGAATCTCTTGGATAAGTTTGTGTCAGGATCTTTGTCCCTGGGGATATCATCTAGTACAAGCCAACTTTATTATGTAGCACATCCTTCATGCAAATCGTATTTAAAAATGCTGTATGGTGTTAAAATTAAACATCAACAAGAAAGACAGAGCAGCTGCAGCCTACACCTCTTCACCCTAAGATGGGCCAAAGGTCAGGAGCAGCCATAAGGGGTGGGCAAGAATGAAGGAAAGAAGGAAGATCAAGGAGGCTGAGGGGACAGGTTGGCAATAGGGCATGCTAAACATCATGGAGCAGAAGAGGCACCTCAATTCCTCTACTTGGTTAGGTAGGCAAGACAGCATGAAGCCAGGTGATCAGCAAGACAGAATCCAAGTTTTAGGTGGTAAAGGATAGTAGGGTGAGAGAGGAAAAAACAAAGACTGCTGGCTTTGTATCATGTTCTGCATGGTTCTGGGAAATGAAGGGTGAGTGTGGGATAGATAGATAGATAGATAGATGTACAACAGTGTTGTGAAGAGACGCGCTGCGTCGGTCGCCCTCTCTTGTGAGGCACGTGCCAGGGGGATAAGAAGCCAAGCCAGATAAAGGGCTAAGGATGTGAGCAGGTGCTTACTGCTCACTAGTCTCCAGGCCATGATCGGACAGGTAGTTAGGAAGACGATGAGGACTGGCAGAGGAGATGCAATTTTGTAAGTGCTCTAGATAGGTGAGGGGGCTGTTCCACCAGGCCTGCGGTGCCAGTGTCCCCATTGGTCTCTTCCTCCAATCTGTGTGATTGTGGTTGCTATGTTACCCATCTCCCAGTGCAGGTCCATGGCCTTTCCTCATTTATTGCAAGGCTATGCTGAGACATTCCCCAGGCTCCTGCTTGATCTGCTGCTAACCAATGTTTCAGTAACCCAACTGAGACACCCAGGAATGGATTGGGGTGCAATGCCACAGGCACAGACCACAACAGAGATACCACTGGTCAGGCCACATAGCGGATGCATATTCCTCACTGGTCTTTTCAGCCAGTTGGCAAGCTGCTTTTAATGCTGTCTGGCTGGACCCATTTTAAAGATGAGATAACTGAGGCACAGGGAAATGCAGCCTGAGACCACACAAGTCAGTGGCAGAGCAGGAATAGAACCCAGGAAGCCTGCTGCCACAGCCCTCCGTGCTCTATTCACACTCTTGCTTTGCAGCCTCTTTGCAGACATTTTGGAGATCAGTAGCACTGAGGTGTGACTCACGCTGGAGTATTTGAAGTTTGATTTGGGGTGTTTCCTATTCCAAGTATAGCTCAAAATCAAATTATTGTAGTTAGGGCAGGGAGGGGAAGAAAAACAGAGCAGGTAAAGTCAATAGCTCCTGTCTGGCAAAGATAAGCCAGGCAGGGCACGATATTAATTCTGATTCCGTTAGCACGCCAAACAAAGAGAGCCGTAATTCCACCCTTGTTGAAATCAGAGGAAATTACTCTCACCAATGGTGCATAATTCAGGGGAGATCAATCATTACAACCAGAGAGAAAAAGTAACACCCAGTTATTCAATACCATTTGTAATGAGCCTGTCTGAAAGAGATCCTCTGAGCTGGTCACTTGCATCCCCTTTTCAAGCGGAGACACAGAAAGGCTATTTTTAAATTAATGTTAAGCCTGGAAAGTATGCTGGGCTTTGCAGCGCCTTATACAAAATGCAGTGGGCCAATACCTGCCCTTCTCTGGCTCCCTCCTGTCGCCACGCTGGTGACTGGAACCAGGATAGGCTGCTCCAGTGTGGCTGCATGGTATCATTAGTCTGAGCTAGCTCATCATCAACTAAGGAGCACAGGAGGGTTAAGTTATTTGCCTAAGGTCACACAGGAAATCAGTGGCAGAGCTGGGAATGGAACCGGGGAGTCCAGGCGAGCAGTTCTCTGTTTTATCTCCCCACAACATTCAGGAGAGACTCTGCAGGGTACAGAGAGGCATGAAACTCTCTAAACATGTGCAAGAGTTTTGCGGATTAAGGTAAATATTTTCCCCCTTTCTAAAGGAGTAGCAGCCGCTATGGGACTTTGGTGGCACAGCAATAGCTTCAGCCTCCTCTCCTCAAATTCACAGCCATGCCAGCTCTGTTCTCAGAGTGGTATTTTTGCACCAAGCGGCAGTATGGTCTAGGACCTAGAGCAAGGGTTTGAAAGTCAAATAACCTAGGTTCCGGTCCCAATTCTGCCACTGACTCATTGTGTGTCTTTGGGCAAGTCACTGCAACTCAGCTACTTCCCCCTTGGTAACTAACAATACCTACAGGGCTGCTAATTAACCAACTAATCTCAGTTACACCTGTGCAACTTCATGGGCGTCGCAAGACTTGCCATATGGGATCAGAACAACAGTTCACCTAGTTTGACACATACTGTCTGACAGCGGCCGGCACCAGTCAATTGTTGGCTGAAAGCAGAACTGGGCCCTGTGTTTGCAAAGCAGATGAAACACAGAGAACAAACTGTTATTATGAAATTCTATTTGCTACAAAAATCGGTACATTTCCAAGGGCCCACAGCAACTTTATGAAATCTGTTCCAGTCTCCCATTTCCCCCTACCAACCCAATCGCTTTGGGTTACTCTGGAGGAGACGGAAAGCAATCACAATGCCAGGCACAAAACAAAGAAGGAGAAATCTTCCAGCTTCAGGGAAGAAAGGGAAACAGTATCTCAAGCTGTTTCTCCATATGAAATGGAGAAAGCTGCAGCTTTCTGCAACCACCTGGTGCTTAATTGCCACTTAAAATAATTATCTTCAACCTTATCCCTAAGAGAAACAGCTTTTCGCACAGAACAGACAAACAGACAGACAGGGAAGGAGGCTGGCAAATGCCTTCTAAACCTCCCACTGCTGTGAAAAGAAGGGGAAAAGAGCAAATCAATCCATGCAACAGGTGAGTCACACGTGCTGGGAAGGGACACAAATCTCCATGCATGAGGCTAATTTATCAGTGCTTTTGAAGTCTCCACGTCATTGTCATGAATATTTTTAATTTGGTGATTCATAGATTCCAAGGCCAGAAGGGACCACTGTGATCATCTAATCTGCCATAGGCCAGACAATTTCCCCAAAATAATTCCTGGAACAGATCTTTTAGAAAAACATTCAGTCTGGATAATCAGGTATCTTTAGCTGAGGATCTACCCAGAAGAACATTTCTTATCCCAGCCTAGAAAAATAGGGAAACCATCCCGGCTTTAAGATGGACAAGGGAATGACTCCTGGCCGAGACAAGTCAATGTAGCGTTGGTGAGAAAGTGCATCCTGCCTCCAGCTGCCTCAGAGGAAGGCACAAGAACCCCAGCAGTTTAATGAACCTAGGAGAAGCTACTCCCTAACCCCAGCGAGTTGTCGGCTCCTACCCTGAAGCATGAGAGTTTAAACCCCTTCTATACGTCTTATTTCCTAGTTCATGGCGCTGTGGATCTTCTCACCACCCAGCTCACCTTTCTTTTGAACGTTACCAGGCTGTTGGCATCAAGGATATATCGATGGCAGTGAATTCCACAGACTTCCTCAAGCTGCCTTTCTTCCAATGTGCTTCACTCCAGTGGCACAGAAGGACCTCGCAAAAGTGGAAGAATAGAATTCTGTGGATAAACAGAGGACTTCAGGTTTCAGAGCTATCGCCCCACACTTACCTACCTATTCTTTCTTATTACCATATCTATCTAATCTAATCTAGCTATCACCACGTTCTCATCATGATACTCAAAACACCTCTTTTCACCAGCACTCAATTCACTTAAATGTAATAATACAGAATATCTTCCATGCTGGTGTGGTCTAGGAGTCACAATCAAGAGCTTTTATATAAAAGCTAAGCTTTATATTAAAAAAATGTAAATTATGATGATTTTCTCAGTGAAATGCTTTAATTCACACGTTACCTGCATGTGCTTAGGAAGCCAGACAAGATAATAAGAAAGCCCTCAATCATGCCATCACTTTAAAAGAGATTATTTCAAGGGCAGCACTGGGTCACCAAGCCATGGACTCCAGACATTAATATCCCAAATGGACAGGATTGCCAGTTTAGAAGAATCAATTTTTTAGCAAATAATCTGTCACCCAGAGGAACCACTTTCCTGGTCAGACAGTCTCATATCTAATAAGACTGTGGTCCATTTTTTGTTTGTTTTTCCCTTCTTCTTCTTGGCCCAGATCCTCAGTGGTGTAAATCAGCATTACACCACTGAAATCAATAGAGCTACATCTATGTAAACAGCTGAGCATCCAGCCCAGCACTCAGCCTTTGTTACAAACCAGTCTTAAAGAGATTCTTGGCAAAAAGAAGCAAACAAAAGTCTTCTTGCTCCTTTAAATATCTCACGGCCAACACCAATGCATTGTGGGAATTATTCAAATGAGCTTTTAGAAGAGTAGAAACAATAAAATTAATACAACAGTTAAACATTTTTATTGCATTGAGATTGTAAGAACACTGCTGGTTTATAGTTAGGTTAATTGGTTCAGGGTTCCTAGTGGCTGGGCCTAATTCTGACTTCACTTTTAGGGCCCAATTCTACTAACACTTTGGGCCAGATACTGATCCCCTTACTGACATGAATGGGATTATTTGTTGCAACCTGACTTGAGAGTGGCATGATGTGGCCTCTAACCATCAAGGTCCAAGGCACTTACTCACGTGAAGTTACTCTATTTGGTGAGGTTTATTTGTCTGAAAGGGCTAATCAGTTGTCAGGATGCAGAGGCACGTCACTAGGGTAAATCAGGAGTAAATCCACCGAGGTCAATAGAGTTATGGAATGTGAGATCAAATAAGGCCTACCAGGTTAGGTTCTAGCACCCTTACTCATATTAAATAGTACCTTAGTCTGCGAATGGGGTCATCAAAACCGATGGGATCACTCAGGCCATACTGCTGATGATTCTAGCCAACATAGTTGAAGTCTATAGTTATAGGCTATGCATCGGATACTGCTTTACATTACTGACAGAGTCACCTCTCAGTCTCTTGAAAGAAGGGAGCTCAGACTGAAGATTTATCCAACTTCCAATGAACTTTTTACCCTTCAAACATTCTCCATAGCTGTTACTAGTGTGTTTGCTAATTACCGACACTATTTGTGTTCGCCAGTTTTGACACCCAGAATCCCCTCCTCTTAGGGTTTAATTTTGTTTGTCTTTTTCTTGTAATAAAAAAAAATATATTTTACCAATGATCAGAAGAGCAATGCTAACCCAGATAAAAACCAAATTATAGACCAAGCTGGGTAACCCACATTCATCTTCCAATGGAAGAGACTAGCACAGTTATGATGTTAATCAGACCTTGTCCTCCAATTACTTTCATCTGTGGATCCCAGTGTGCGATGCAGACATTAATTAAGCCCCCACAACCTCCCCCTTGAAGGATTCAGATCCCTGTTGGCAGATGGAGGAACTGAGCCACAGAGGGGTGAAGTAACTGACCCCAGGGAACAGGGCAATGGCATATCAGCCCCATTTATGGCTTCCTCCTGAACAGCTCTGTCCAGTGGCACAATGGTAATATTAATAATAAATAATAATAAAAACTATCTATGGTTTCTTGCACCTTTCTCTGAAGCAGCTGGCACAGGCCCCTTCTGGTAGCAGGACACTGCACTAGATGGATTCCTGATTTGAAACAGCCTGGCAGTTCCCATGTTCCTATGGGCTAATCTACAGTGTGTATAGAGATGTGCAGGGCACAAACTTAAATCTTGAGGAGGCTTGGATCTGAAACCAAGCTGAGCACTTCAGGCTCATCTCTACGATTCTGAAAACACGAGAGGTAACGGCTTATTTGTAGCTGTCTGTTTGGTGAGGTTTATTTGTCTGAAAGGGCTAATCAGCTGTCAGGATGTAGAGGCACTTGCTTAAATGAAAGAAAAGTAAGAAATTGTTCAAATCTATTCAGATTAAGCCGCGTGATTTGTGTGTCAGTGTACATTCAGCTAACAAATTCTGAGCCAGATCCTACCGTACATCTGGAGTGACTCCAGTAAAGTGAATGAACTTGCTCCAGGTTTACTCCAATATAACTGGGAGCAGACTATGGCCCTTTACGTCTGGTGTGAAGGATGCATTTATCTCCTGTTTTCCATAATTCAGTCAGTCTTCATTGTGTGCTGAAACAGTCTAGGCCAGATTCTGATCTCATTTGCATTAGGTTAACTCCACTAATTTGAATGGCGCTACTCTGGATTTACAAAGAATAAAAGAGAACACATTTTGATCCACTCTAATTGCACATTTTTTGTGGAGGACATGAAGTGTCCCACAAAAGTCAATGGGAGTTTTGCCATCAACTTCAATAGAGCCAGAATTACACCCAGATTGCCAAACTGGTCCTTAAACTGAGCATTGAGTTTCCATCCATTAATAGCCTGGGGATAAATAGCAGGGGTGCTTTGGGGATGAACTATTAGTAGTTGCAAAGCTCCTTTGAAATGCTGAGAGGCGCAGTGCTAAAGAAATGCAAAATATTGTTTATACATCTTTCTTCAGATAACAGATTATTATTATTTATATCAGAGTAACACCTAGAGAACCCAACAGCGATTTTGGTTCCATTGTGCTGGGCGCTGTATATACAGAGAGTGAGATACCTTCCCTGGCTGGAAAAAGCTTACAACCTTAAAAGGGGGAGAGAGGAAACAGAAACAGAGAGTGGAAGTCACTTTCCAAAGGTCACGCCCCAGGTCAGCGGCAGAGCCAGGAACAAAATCCAGATTTTCTGATGCCTGATACAGGGCTCTAACCACTAGATCACATTGTCTTCTCACCTCTATATATTGAAATATGGAGAGGGGGGCAAACTACACCACTGAGGGCAGGGAAACCAAACATTACAGGCCTTAATCCCCTTTCCACCGCGCTGGCTGTGTGAAAAAGTCTAACGGCCACTTTGCACTACTGGGCGGGCGGGAAATGTGGCCAGAGTGTAAATGAGAATCAGGCTCTTCCTGCTTACAGTCAACTCTTTTAAAAAGTCATTATAATGTCAGAGGGGCCTGGACTTTTAGCTCCTGGCTCATGCACTGTTTATAACCCAGATTACCCATGCTCCCTTTCACCTCTTACAAATCATTCTCCCTTGATGCCTTTTCCTCTCTCCCAGGCCCTTGTTCGGTTGTAACTGGAAATGTTAGCAGTGATACACTGATTCTTTGGTGGATAAAGCTGGCTCTGTCTGGTGGACAGATTGGGTTATTACTTATAACTAGGTTATCCCCAGCAATGTTTCCAATCAAGTGGATTTACTCCTCTCCATTGAAGCTGCTTATTTCTCTGCTGGCGGGGAAAATAAGGCTATTTAGAAGCATTTATGGCAGCTGCAAAGGCCTTTCCAAGCAGAAGTATGAGCTACGTAGCTGTAGCTTCTAGGAGGCCATTGAACCCATCTCATCCATCTTGTTTCACAACCTCTTACTGCTGTTCTCTGCACTTCTTTACAAGCCACCATTTCAATAGGATGCGTACTAGGATTGCTTTCTACCTGAGGCTGACAAGAACTCTACAAACCCAGCTAACCCTTAAAACACTTGCCTCTGGCTGTCGGCCAAAACGTATGCATCAAGAAACACAGGTGGGCCAACTTAGGCCCCAAAGGTGGGTTTTGCTGTGAAAACAAGCTGCCTGATTCTCCACAAGCCTGTGCCTTGTGCACTCATTTACACCAATGCAAAGTGGGGACAAAATGCTCCTAAATCAGAACCTTGTCACATCACACCCCCACTTGGCCCTGATTTTGAACAGGTGTATAAGAAGACACAGGGCAATGGGGCAGAGCTGAAGAAATACTTCTTCCACGTCCATTTGGGGTTTTTTTTAATTCCAATGAAGCGGGTTGTTGTTTTTTTAAAATATCCGTTTATTTATTTAAATATACCTCTGAATTTAAACATCTGAATGTAAATGTTAGCACCACACATGGGAACACAGCAATGGAAATATGATAATAAAATAAGAAATAATGTTGCAATAACACTTAAAAGGCTATCAGGGTAGGGGGGTTTATTGTGTACAAGAGAACTGTAGATAGATTCATTGAAAACATATCTGTCTGTCATCATATTATCCAATTATCACTCAGGCATTGATGCTGTATGGGGATACAGACAATTATCCTATGGCATAGGCCTGCGACTTACAGGACGGAGCCACAAAAAACAGCAGCTATCATCAAATTTTTAGGAAGGTAGCAATCTTGGCCTGTCTATTAAGTTTAGACACATACACATTATGGAGGCCCATGAGTGCCTAAAGGCAGTCTTAAACAGGACAACTCTACAACACATGCCTATCAACTAGAAAGACACGCGGGGTTTGGTTCTGTTTAACACTTCATAATGAGCAGCAGTTGAGTGGCGCCCATAGCACAGTGCAAAGGATGGAATAAATACTTATTTTTGATTGTACTCCCCAACGTTTTTATTCCACCATGCAGCTGCATTCCTACAAGATCCTACTTCTCCATTTTAGCCGGTAAAAGCAATCTGATACAGATTATACAATGCAGGATATACCGTGAGCCTCACAAAAGGAGAGCTGTCACCCAGGAGGACATCTTCCTGGTTTTGGCGTGTCTTGGCTTTGGATGACTGAATGAACAAGCGGTGCGGCTCAGGATGAACACCGACAGCACATCGAAGATGGAGGCGGAAATTTGGTCAACCAACAGAAAAGGGTCACAGCCCTCTTGAGACAGCCACTCTGAGGTAACATGGCACAGCTGCCCTGAGCGAGAGAGCCCCTGTGAGGTAACGTGGCACAGCCACCTTAACTGAGAGGGCTCCTGTGAGGTAACGTGGCACAGCCACCCTGAGTGAGAGAGCCCCTGTGAGGTAACGTAGCACAGCCACTGTGAGGTAATGTGGCACAGCCACCCTGAGCGAGAGGGCTCCTGTGAGGTAACGTGGCACAGTCCCTGTGAGGTAATGTGGCACAGCCAACCTGAACGAGAGAGCCCCTGTGAGGTAAAATGGCACAGCCACCCTGAGCGAGAGAGCCCCTGTGAGGTAACGTGGCACAGTCCCTATGAGGTAACATGGAACAGCCACCCTGAGCGAGAGAGCCCCTGTGAGGTAACGTGGCACAGCCACTGTGAGGTAATGTGGCACAGCCACCCTGACTGAGAGGGCTCCTGTGAGGTAACGTGGCACAGTCCCTGTGAGGTAATGTGGCACAGCCAACCTGAACGAGAGAGCCCCTGTGAGGTAAAATGGCACAGCCACCCTGAGCGAGAGAGCCCGTGAGGTAACGTGGCACAGTCCCTATGAGGTAACGTGGCACAGCCACCCTGAGCAAGAGAGCCCCTGTGAGGTAAAATGGCACAGCCACCCTGAGCGAGAGAGCCCCTGTGAGGTAACGTGGCACAGTCCCTATGAGGTAATGTGGCACAGCCACCCTGAGCGAGAGAGCCCCTGTGAGGTAACGTGGCACAGTCCCTATGAGGTAACGTGGCACAGCCACCCTGAGCGAGAGAGCCCCTGTGAGGTAACGTGGCACAGACGCCCTGAGTGAGATCCTGTGAACAAGCTAAGATGGCACAGCCGCTGTGTTGTACTAAACAGCGCCTGTACGAGAAGTTGGAGTATTCCCAGGGCCATCAATGCAATGTCACTGATTAGAAGGCAGGGTAGGAAATTAAACGAAGCAGATGAATTAAAGCCAGACTCCACAGGCTGCATCTGTTCCTCCATTCCCTTTGGGTGCAACACTGATATAGCTTTAAAAAGTAAATTTAGAGCTGAGGAAAGCTGCCAAGCTGATGGCCCTGGAGACTGAAGCCCTCAATGTTTCCCTAACTTGCATAAAGCAGAGGCACGCAGCGATGGTTCCAGCTTCCTAGCAGCATGCCTCAGCCTGGACTGCCTCTTCCGGAACAGGCAACTAGGTGGGACTGTCCTGCCTGGGCTTGTTATCTCCCATAGAGAGGTTAGGTTGGGGGTTACTGTGCTCAGAGCTGGAGCGAGCTGAACACAGCAGCAGTGTTCCTGATCATGCAATCTGAGACGTCGCAGCAACAGTCGGACCCCGGAGACAAACAAATCCAACACAAACATCCATGGTGTAGAGTGCAAACCAGAAAACACCTACACCCCATGATGATACCGACATGGAATGCAGACTGGAGTGTGCACACCCTGCAGCTTCCTTGCCTTTGCTTGGTCCACACCTGTAGTTTATAGAGAAAAGGGGGAAGATCCATTTAGGAGTCATTTGAATGATTGGCATCTTCATGATATTAAGACATATAATAATAGCTTGACAAGCTACTCTGAAGAGCCTGGACTGTTTCATGGTGGATACAGAGGTACCATGCCATGCATGAGACCCATCTTGCCAACTAGGTATATAGGGGGAACCTAAACATATCAATGAGATCCTCCCTTATTAGCTACCCCAGCATTCATAAACCCTTGATGCCTAAAATAGATTATAAATAGTTGACTTGGCCAATTCTGTGAGCAGCTTAATGGTATGATCCCATGATTTAGCAAGAATTACCAACAGAGCAACTGAAAATAAAATGGTAAGGCAGTAGGGGGGAGAATAGTAGCTAGAAGATGCAAGGGGGAATGAATTAGTAGCAGCAGTATTACTCCTACCAGCTTTCCAGCCATCCAACCACTAGAGGGCAATGCAGTCTCAGTCCCCTAACTTTAAAAATCTCTTAACGAGAAATGGCAACATAACAGAAATCCAAGAAAGAAAGAAAGAAAGAAAGAAAGAAATCCAGTTCCCTAGCCAGCTATTTCCAAACACAGATGACTTGTATTGCACCACAGGATGGGGGAGAAAAGTAGGGGTGTACCTCTAAGACACTTGACTGGTTTTGTCCCCTTTCCATACTGTACCTTTCAGTGTTTCTGGGTGGGTTTCCACCCCTCCAAGCAATACGATCCATCATTTGAAGGATGGCACCACACTGGCTCCTGCTGCTCCGAAGACAGACTGCATTTAGAATAAAAGATTGTCAAGAAGATCACAGATGTCATTCAAAGCCTATCTCAGAGGAAAACATTAATACAGGCAGCTTCCTGCACCGCCATAGTTAATTCACTCCTTGCCGATATCCCCCTGAGCTGCAAAAAGGCTCCCTGAGTCTGGCCATGCTGCCAGCTATAGGCGCTAGGTATTTGAGCAGATGCATAGCTAATTCAAGGCAGGTCGGTTTGGCTCCTACAGAGCAAAAGACTGATTTAAAAGGGAAGGGGAAGCAAAAATACGTCTTCTGGATTTCATCATGTGAATTCCAAATTTCAAAACCATGGTAACATGAAAGTGGGAGTCTATTCCTGAGTTAAGAAGGTCTCCACGTTATTTGCCTTTGGTGGCTCAGACCACAGGCTGCACTGATGAAGAAATGTCCTATGTTGCTCTCTTTGAGTTACTTATTCCTGGACACTCTGCTGGAACGTTCCGAGCTGCTTCTTGAACTGTCTGTCAAGCCTGCGCGTGACGAGGAACTCACCAAGAGCCGGTAACCAGGGCCAAGCTCTCTTCCACCTGCTTCCCTTCCGCCTTCATTACTTGCCCCATCTCTTGTTGCCTGGGCTCCACTGCATGGCGTTATCTAAATAAGAAACAGGGTGTTCCCAGCATGGTGCAGACACTCGGGACTCAATCAACAGCGCATTTCACCAACAGCAGGGTGGTGGAACCAGCCCAGCTAGCGTGGGGAGAACTCAGAGGTAACCCTCACTCACCACACACACGCCTCTCTCCACCCACCCTTCTCTTAACTGCCTAAGCCTCTGTGGCGAGACCTCAAAGGGGCATGACCCCACTTCTAGCTTCTTTCAGATCTGCTCCCCATTGCCATCCCCCACCCCGCAGCTAAATGCCCCAACACTAGATGCTTCTCTCTCTCTCACATCACAAGAGATTTCACACACACACACACACACACACACACACACACACACACACACACACACACACACCCCTTTTCAGCCATCCTGCCGGTCTCCTTCTGGAAGCCGCCATAACCCACCTCCCTCCCACTCCTCCCCTTCCTTTCCATTATGTGCACCTGCAGAACCCACCCCCCTCACCTGAGAGGAGGAAAGCAGATTGCCTATGCCAGGGATCAGGCAGGGATGGGCAGCATGAATCCTTCTTGGTAAGACGCCCACTGCACCTCACTCTCACCAGCCACCCCGCTGCTGAATGGCGCCGACTCTCTTGATTATCTGAACTCTCGATTATCTCAATAAAATCCATGTGTGTCCACCCCCCCCAGGCTATTCGTATAATCGTGAGTACACTGTACACATAGAGACTACCTTCAACCAAAGGGATGGTGCCAAGCCCCATCCGGGTAACGGATTTCTGTGGGGCTATTTTTTAAGCTTGTGTTATTTATCCAGTAGATGGTACCAGGCCTATTATTAAGGCTTTGTCTGAGCAGAGAGACCCACAGAGTGCTATCAAAGGCTTGGGATTGGGGCTTGCTAGAAAAGGGGGTCGTTCATGGCAGTCAGGGAGGAGACAGAAACCCACAGCCCTGCTGAGGAGTGACATCAGAGGGTGAAATTCACCCCTGGGCAGAGAGCAGCACAAGCTCTAGGCACTGGAGAAGTCATATTCCAGCCCTATTTTGAGGACTTCAGTGGTGCAGGGACCTAGGACTAGCCTTCTGCACCGGAATTTCACCCGTAGGCCGTTACTGCAACCTCAAGGCTGTAGTGGTGGTGGAGTGTGGGGGCGGGGTATGTGTGTCCGTGAGCAGTGGAGGAGGGGTGGGTAGATTGGGTGATGAATCTGTATAACTGTAGATCCACAGTCCCTGCCCTACTACACCCTCAAATCCCCCTCCATGCTGGCATGCAGAGCCCTCCACTGTGGCCCAGAGAGGATACTGTGCTATTGAACTGGCACCATGGAGCAAATCTTGTGCAGTCCTCCTACGTTCAGGTCCCTCCACCCCCATAGGCCCAATCTTGCTGCTGATTCATGCAAAAAAACCACCAGATGAATTCTCCGAGTGCTCTGTGCACATGGCCACTACAGGGTCGGGACCCCCTTGAACTCAGCTCTGTTGGTTGCATGTGCTGTAGTACGCCGAATCCCCATTCATGTCTGGGAAACCTTCATGGGCATATTGAGCGCACAAGATCCAACAGAGTTCTGGACCAAAAGCTGTTGCCATCTGGTGGCTTTTTGGAAATGGTGTGATAGATAGATAGATAGAACAAAAAACTCTAAAAGCAGATCTGTAGTTTGGTTCAGATATTTGTTTGGTTGAGATATTAATGATTATTGTGATTGCTGTTGTTATTGTACTACTTTGAGGTTCTCAGAAGGAACGCAGTATAGAAATTCAAAGCATTCCTGTTATTCAGAGACTGCTGCAGTGCACAGAGAGCACTTCACAGAACAGAGGATGTTGCCTTATTGTACGGTGAAAGCCTTCACATCTTCCCAGTTATCCCAGTGCAGCCTCACGGAAGCCAAGAGGGTGTAACTGAGCAGAGAATGTGGCCTGTAGCAGAGCCAGGGAAAGAGAGGGAGGAAAACGATGAAAAGCTTGGTCTAGATACTTTTTTTTTTTTTTTTACCAAATTCCATGAGATTCCAGGACTAAGTGGTTTGGGAGAAAATTCCTCCCTTTACAGAGAGACACAACTTGAACCTCACTAAAATCCTATTCTGTGGACAGAGAAGCAGTGCTGTCCAATAGCTAGGGACACTGACCTGGGAGTCCAGAAACTTGGATTCTCTTCTTGGTTCTGCCACCGATCTACTGAGAGACTTCGGGCAAATCATTTCCCTTCGCTGTGCTTGTTTCCCCCTCCCACCCTTGTCTGTGTAGCTCTTTAGGGGCAAGGACTGTCTCTTGCCATGTTTCTTCCCCTCCTAGCACAAGGAAGCCCTGATCTCAGTTGGTGCTACTATAATCCAATTAGTGACCATGCTGGCCCTCCATTCAGGAAGATTAATTTTATTTGCCCAGTTCTGACCCTTCTGTATGTTTTGCAGGGGAGAGAGGTCATGTTGATTGAACTCCAGAATGGCTTGTTCAAACTTTTGAACACTACAGTCCAAATAAATGCTCAGTATTAGCCGCCGGGCTGAGCCCTTTGCTGCCAAGCTGCAGCCTTAAGTGAATGTTTATGGCTACGTTATAAACCCCAGAAAACGGGGGCAGGCCGTGGAAGTGCTGACTCGGCCTTCGCTAAATGCCAATGATCTACAAAAGCATTAAAAAAGGGGGGAGGATGAAAAATAGAGTCATTTTAACGTTGTCACTGTCCCACGAGCCCATGGTGAAGGACACGCTGCACGCAGCCTCACCATTAGTATTTATGGGCACGACATCGACCCACAAACCTTGGCAATCAGAGCAGCTCAACTTTGGGAATTAATATAGCTCTGCTTGGCTGGGGTCTTGGTACAGGGGAGCAGGCAGGGGATGCTGGGAGATCTTAAAAAATTAGGGACTGACCTTTGGAGGGCAGGAACCATGCCAGCCAGCTCCTCAAATCCTTGGACCCGCTGACCAGAACTGATTCTCTATTACCCTGGCACACTCAGAAATACTAGCCAGACCCCAGCACTGCATTTTCTGTTACCCGATGTTCCACAGTTCCTAGGTAGACCCAGCAGCATGTTCTCTATTTCCTGATGCTCCCAGGGACCCAAGCCAGAACCAGTGCAGCTGTCTCCATCACAGGGAAGTTCCCCAGTCCAGCTGCCTAGCGCTATCTCTGTATTCTTGGCTTGTCAGTTTGAGTAATACAGGGCTCTCTCAAGAACGAATTGCAAACAAGCACCCCAGTAAAACCAGTCCCTGTTTGTACACAAATCTCGGCCAAGTACTGAGTCATGAAGGCCACAACCTGACGGATACTGAATAAGAGCCAAGCCCCACACCCGGGACAATAATTACTGTTTATCCACATGTGTGAACATCACTCACAAATATCGCAGTGGGGAGTATCCCACAAATACATCGCTCAGTGACCCACGCACCCCGTCTGAAACATACATCCCAATACCTGGACATTTACCATTTATGCCAGGTTGAATCTTGTTTGTGGAGGCCATTGGCAGAACCCAATAATCCTTCTTAGGCACCGGGGGCTACAGAGAGGGGCTAGCCCACTACCAATTCCTGATGCCCCCAGGAATGTGGGTATGTAGCAGATGGGGTAAATAGACACTGATGTCCCCTGCATGGTGCTGGCTTAGAAGCTGATCTCCAGAAGCTGGCAAATGTTGATAAAATTCAAGGGAAATAGTATTATAATCCCCCCTTTTTAAAAAAAAAAAAAAACAACACTTTTAAAAATGTGAGTCCTAACGTGCCTAAAATAAGCACGAAGGCCTAAATTTTCAGAAGTGGCCAGTGGTTTTGGATGCCCAGTTAGAGACACCCCCTTAAAGGTGGGGTCCTGGCTCCACTGAAGCAGTGAATGGCAAAACCTCCATTGATGTTTCTGATTCCAGGATTTCACCCCTGATTTTCAGAAGGTAGATGGTCAGCCCTTTCTGAAAATCAGGCCTTTTTTAAGATGTCTCAGGCTGGGCACTCCAGTAACTGAGTTATGCAAAATCACTGGACACTTTTGAAAGTTTAGGCTTAAAATTCCAAGAAAAAATAAACATCAGAAACCAAAAAAGTTCCCACCTCTAGAGAAGAGGCGAGGCGGAGGAATAAGGGTACTGATGCAGATTAACCAGAGTGGTCTGGGTGTGAAGCTGAATCAACGCTTGGGGGCAGGTTGGACAATGCTGAAATCTCATGAGTTTGCCTTGGCTTGGGCAGGAAATGGCTGAAATCTCATGAGATCAGTGGTTCTCGTGAGATTTCAGGGGCCTCTGAAGTAGCAAACAGGCCCATTCCGGATTGATCTCCAACCAGGCACCAAAACCTTAAGGGCAGGTGTGGTTCTGTGAATTTGAATCTCACCTACTCACACACAATTCATTGGGGGTTTGGATTCAAGGATCTGAGCTGTAGACAATGCAATTCAGCTCCATTTTGTACAGCACCTTCCCTTTTTCTGTGCCAAAATGCTTTACAGAATTCAGCAGAGCTGATGGTGATGGGCCAGATTCCAAAAAGATGGTGTAGTGTAAATTACACCTCCGGGCATCCACCAGACACCCTGAGCGATCCTGCTGGAGGAAAGGTCTTTTTTCCCCACTGTGGTTCTCCACTTTAGCTCCTACTAGAACAGAGGTGGGCAAACTACGGCCCGCGGGACCGTCCTGTCCAGCCCGAGCTCCCGGCCGGGGAGGCTAGCCCCTGGCCCCGCCCCTGCTGTCCCCCTCCCCTGCAGCCTCAACGTGCTGCACTGCCAGCGCTCTGGCCCACCGCTCCTGCCGGGCAGCGCAGGCGGCGTGGCTGGCTCTGGCCGGGCAGCGGGGCTGAGAGCTCCTGCTGCTATGCTATGAGCAGCATGGTAAGGAGGCCGGGGGGGGGGGGGGGGGGGGGGGGGGGGGGGGGGGGGGGGGAGTTGGATAAGGGGCAAAAGGTCCCGAGGGGCAGTCAGGGGACAGGGAGCAGGGGGCGGTTGGATGGGGCGGAGGTTCTGGGGTGGGCAGTCAGGGGACAGGGAGTGATGGGGGTGGGGGGTTGGATAGGGGGTGTGGTCCTGGGAGGCAGTTAGGGGCGGGGGTGTGGATAGGGGTTCGGGCAGTCAGGGGACAGAGAGTGAGTGGGGGGTTGGATAGGGGGTGTGGTCCTGGGGGGCGGTCAGAGGACAAGGAGCAGGGGGGATTGGGTAGGGGGTAGGGTCCCGGGGGTGGTTAGGGGTGGGGGTCCCGGGAGGGGCCAGTCAAGGGACAAGGAGCAGGGGGGGTTGGATGGGTCGGGGGTTCTGAGGGGGGCAGTCAGGGGGTAGGAAGTGGATAGGGGGCGGGGAGCCAGGCTGTTTGGGGAGGCACAGCCTTCCCTACCTGGCCCTCTATACAGTTTCACAACCGCGATGTGGCCCTCGAAAAAGTTTGCCCACCCCTGGTCTAATCTCATTGTGCTTCCTGGCCACTCCCGCTCACATCTCAGTGCTGGCCCTTCATGGTCTATGTCCAGCCCCAGAACACACTGGAAGGTGTGTGGGGCTGCATCTTTGCAGGCTTAGCACCCTGCTGACTTCCCACTGCTGAGCACCTCAGACAGGTACCGTGGCAGCCCAAACCTGGCCCACAGAGACAGCTAGTAAATGGGGAAGGAAGGAGCAAGTTACTACAAGGTAGAATCAAAGAACATAAGAATGGCCCTACTGGAATCATCAAGTGACCCATCCCGTTGCCCATTCCTAGCTTCTGGCAAACAGAGGCTAGGGACACCATTCCTGCCCATCCTGGTGAATAGCCATTGATGGACCTATCCTCCAGGAATTTATCTAGTTTTTTTTTAACCGTGTTATGGTCTTGGCCTTCACAACATCCTCTAGCAAGGAGTTCCACAGGTTGACTGTGTGTTGTATGAAGAAATACTTCCTTTTATTTGTTTTAAACCTGCTGCCTATTAATTTCATTTGGTGACCCCTAGTTCTTGTGTTATGAGAGGTAGTAAACAACACTTTCTTATCTATTTTCTCTACACCAGTCATGATTTTATTGACCTCAATGATATCTCCCCTTAGCCGTCTCTTTTCCAAGCTGAAAAGTCCCAGTCTTATTAATCTCTCCTCAAATGGAAGCTGTTCCATACCCCTAACCATTTTTGTTGCCCTTTTCTGAACCTTTTCCAACTCCAATATTTTATTTTTTTTGAGATGGGGCGACCACATCTGCACACAGTATTCAAGATGTGGCCATCCCCTGGATTTATATAGGGGCAACATGATATTTTCTGTCCTATTATCTATCCCTTTCCTAATGATTCCCAGCATTCTGTTCGCTTTTTTGACTGCCGCTGCCCCTTGGGTGGATGTTTTCCACTCAAGCTGGGAGGAGATGCAGCATCTCCTTGCTCTGCAAAACTCCCTTAGCCCCGCACATTTTAACAGGATTCAAGAGGGTCTTTCTTTGCTCTCCTCTATTTAGAAGTTGGCCGCCTGGCCAGGGATGGCAAGAACCAGCTGGGGACAGGGATTGGTTAGATCAAGGAGAATTTTTTTTCCCTTCCTCCCCACCACATCCCCTGCTTTAAGCACAGAGCATGGGATTTTCAAAGAAGACTGAGGGATTTAGGCACCGATACGCCCATTGAAAGTCAGTGGAAGCTCTTAGGCTTTGCAAACCCCAGAGGTCCAGCCAAGACTCAGTTGAGCATCCCCCTTCTCCCCGGAAACAGGGACGGTCTCCCCCCATACCTCTTGTGGCTGACGAGAAGCAGGACGGAGCCGTTCTGGATCTTGGCCTCCTTGACAGTCTCCTCCTCCCCAAGCTGCCTGGCGTTGTAGTAAAAAGTCTTCTTCCAGGAGGTGACGCCCTCCCGCACCAGCTGAGCCCGCAGGTCCATCACCTTGTCCGTGGGCTTGACCGTGAGGGGCATCAGCAGGTCCTCGTCGGCCAGGTGCACCTTGATGTGGTACCTCTTCCAGCGGGAGAGGCTCCTTCGCAGGGTCTCCATCCTCTCGGGCCCGGCAGGCCGGGCCAGCCCGGCAGCGAGGGGCGTCCGGCGGCGTTGGCGAGGGCAGGGAAGTGGCTGTTGCGGAATGAGCTTCCTGCGGTGAACACCCTGCCCCTCTTGCCAAACCTGTTCCTCCCAGCTGCCGGCGCTGCGTGCTTCACATGCCACAGCCCCTTGCCGGCTGGGGAGGGGAGTCATTTGCCGCCCCGCAAACGCCGCGGCCATTAGAATTATATTTGCAAAGCGCAAGGGCTCCCAAAACACCCTAGAGACCGTGGGTGGGTGCATAAAAGAGCTGGAGAGCTTTATAGTAAGATCACTTCCACTAGTACTAAAATGCAGCCACCTCTGAGGTGGAACCCAGCCACTGTTTAAACAGTCAGATGGTAACACACCGTGGCCGTTTAAATCAGGAAAAGAAGCACAGGCCCCTCCAACGGAGATTAGATAGGCAGAGCGTGTAATTAGACATGTGGAAATTGGGGCAGGACTTCAAAGCTAATGAATACCTCGTCCCGTGTGAAAAGTGCAATGGGATCTATAGCCACCAGAATGGTCGTTAAAAAGAAAATAAGAAAGAAAGAAATACTTGTGGCACCTTAGAGACTAACAAATTTATTTCAGCATAAGCTTTCGTGGGTTAGAACCCAGGGTCTTTGTTTTACATCTCAGCTGAGACACTGAACAAGTGACATTCGCCGGGTGCATAGGCTGTGTGTCACCCTGTGCTCCTAATCCCACCATGTGGACTCCACAAGATAAATATCACATGCTAGTTCATCAGCACGACTTCCTGTTCCTGAGCACCACTCAGGTGTTCCCTCTGAGTCATGATCTCCCTACATTCTCTTAGCACGTGAGAAATGACAGCAGCACAAGGCTGCAGAAAAAAATGCACGTGAGCACTGGAAATAATATGGAGACCTAAACCAAGGAAGGGGGGGAATTTGCTGCCAAAACTTTTTTTTTTTTTTGGCAGAAAAATGCACATTTGGTGACATCAAAACATTTTGCAATTTGTGTTAGCGTCACCAGATTGTTTCAAGTTCAAAAAAAAAAAAAAATCCAAACGACTGGAAACATTTTGATACTTTCGGTTCAGAATGATTTACCGAATTACTGGCAAATTGAAAAATCCATTATTCATACAGCTCTAATCTAAGTACCAGTGGTAACAAACTGGCCCCTTCTAAATCTAAATATACCACTGTGACAGAAGAAGTAGTCAGCTATAGGAGTCATTTATAATTGAATGATCATCAGGGCAGCTGGTGGCAGATGTGGAAGAGAATACTTTAGAGCAAAGATCATCTAGATAAGGAAGTCGTGTTTTTTTTTCAAAAAGATCAGGTCACCATTCTTACCTTGTACGCAATTTCCTGCAGCCATATTACATGAATTAATTTCTCATGGCCAGTCTTTTGTACCCAGAATAGTATCTTTTGACCAAAGTAATGCAAGCCATTTGTCTTCAAAGACTTTGCTTTATTATACACAGCCAAATTCTCAAAGGAGTCCGGCTCCCATTTATACTCCTAAATGAACGGGCCAAATTTTCAGCAGCACCCAGCAGCTCCCATTGAGAACAATGGAGAATCTGCCCCCTCCCCACACACACACCCACACACACCATCTCCCCTTTGAGCACAATGGAAAATCCCAACCCCCCATTAAGAACAATGGAGAATCACCCCCACCATCCCCATTGAAGGCAATGGAAGTTGCTGGATGCTGAGCACTTTTGCAAATCTGGCCAATATAATTCAGGGATCATGGTTTGATGGGAGCCAGGATGCCCGGGTCCTGTGGACAGCTGTGCTACTGACTCACTGTGTATGTGTGGGTGAGTCACAGCACAGCTCCGTGCCTTGGTTTCCCCTTTTGTAAAATGGGGGTAATGAAAACCTACCTGGGAGGTGGGCGGGTATTATGAGCACCTCGGATAAAATGATAACGGCACTTTTCATGGCTGTGGCATCTTCCAGAAGTCAATAGGAGCTGCTGGTTCTCAGGAGCTCTGAAAATACAACCCCTGACTTAACAGCCAAAATATGGAACTAGGGGTAAAATTCACCCCCCATGCAGAGGGCCTAGTGTGTCGCCTCTGTAATGGCTGAATTTCACCCTGTGGGTCAAATTCATCCTTGATGTAAAGCCATAGCCTTGGCTTGAGTCAGAACTGATCCATTTCCCACTGATGTCAAAGGACACGGATTGGCCTCTCATTGACACGGATCAGAGCTGAATCACTCCCCATACACCACCAAGTCTGAACACTGTGGCCAGCACCACTTGCCCAGAGGGTGCCAGGGGAAGCACAAAGCACTTCCATTTCAAAGGAGCCTGTCTGCTGTCAGCCCCTTCATCCGATTCATTCTCCTAGCCTACGTGGCAGCCTGACAACTGACAAATACCTCTCAGACAGCTCCTGTTTATTTTTAGAGCTGCTCTTTCCAATTGGGCCTTGGCTGTGTATCATTAAATAGAGAGGGAAAGATCGCAGCAGAAGGAAAACACTCAGATCTAGCGGCTGGGATTTATTTATTTTCGCCTGCAAGAAGTTTGCAAACTTCTGCAGGCTCTTCCACCACCCCTTGCTATAGGGGGTTGGGGAAAAGGGCCAACATCCCAGCCTGTGGAAGCAGAGAGTGTGGCAGAGAAGGTGGGTGATGAAATATTTAAGCTCGGCAGCCCACGCTGGGCCATGTGAATGTCTAATGCCAGTTCCAATTAATTTTGAATTTTTCATTAAGCCATTATTAAAAGCAGAAGGACAGCAGAAATAAGGGGAATTGACTTGGGCAGTATATTAAGTACCTTCGTTTTGCCTGAGGATGTTTTATTATCTGTCTAAGGTAATTATTTCACAAGCTCCTGGTGGTTTGTGGGCTAAACAGAGGTACAGGATAAAGTTCTATGCTCTTCCCTCAAAGTTATTTTAATCTTCCTCCTCCGCTCGGGTCATGTGTCCAGCCTGTCATATCTGTCTGGAGGACAAGACAGGGAGTCAGGGTTCTGTGACTGTGTGATAATACATAACCCCAGCGTTATTTACAAATCAAATCAAACCTTATTGACTTAAACTTTTTCCCATACTGAAGGCAAACAGAAGATGCACAAACAGCCGGAGAAACACACATTAGGAAAACAAGAAAAAGCAATTTAAATGCAGGCGGGCTATGAAATACAATATATTTTTAAAATGAAACAAAACATCAATATTTTTAAAACTCAGGCAAGTCTCCTTGCTCCTGAAAGGGACTCAGGCTCCTGTCATCATTTACAAAATGCCTAAAAAGAAAAATTCCCCTGTGATTTGCAACTTCAATCAGTGTAAAGAGTTTGGCCCAGTTCTTCTATAAGGGAATGGACAAAGTACACTCGGCAATTAAATGAATTTCGGACTATATCCATAGCACAGGGAAGCCAGCAGTAGGACTTTGGGAAGAGCATACGACTGGTTAAAAAGCAAATGGCCATATTCTCTGCTTTGTTATGGTGGTGTAAATCCAGAGTCACTCATCAGCTTCAGTGGAATTATGCCAGATTTACACCCATGGAACGTAAGAGCAGCATTTAGCCACACCAAGTCACTTATCTTGTCATCATTTAGAGTGAAATTCACCCCTATGCAGAGGGCAAGCGCAAGGACCATCAACATCCCACTCAGACTGGTAGGACTCACTACGGTTTAAGTGGGTCTTACAGGGTGGCTAAACCTGGTGCTGGCTCCTTGCACCAGGGTGAAATTCACCCTCAGAGATGATACAGGAACCTAGGAGTCACTGTACTGGTCAGACCAGTTGTCCAATAAGGCAAGGATACTCTGGCATCGGTGCCCAGAAAAACAAGAAGCTGCATAATGCCCCAGTGATGCAACACTATCCGTAGTAGCAGTGATGGGGGAGGGAGAGGAATCCCTACCTGACCCGTGAAGAGATCAGCCCTGAAGCATGAGATTGAGAGCATACCTATGATGAGATATACAGGAATACCATGTATATAAATATCACACCGGATGACAAGACCTTGGGACAAATGCAACCTCAGGCAGGTTACGTGAAAGCAGGGCCTGGCCCCTCTGATAGCAGAATTGGTCCCATTGTACAGAATAATGCAATAATGAATGCATGTAACTGAAAGCAAAAATTGTCTGTATCACATAGATCAGTGGCATAAACCCTCATATGCAAGTAACAAAACGGCATAGGTAACACTATAGCAAAAGAACTTTATACTTCTAAAGAGCTTTACATATGAACATTTCAACGTGCTTAACAAAGGCAGCCGAGAGAAATTCTATAGCCTATGTGCGCGGCAGGTCAGGCTGGCCTGTCATCGTGGTCTCTTCTGGTCTTGGAATCCGTAAATCTATTAATCCCACTCTTCAACCCCATCCTTCATGGGTCATGGGGAGGAGAGGATTGCCTGCATTGCCCTTAGCATGCTCATAACACTTGTAGCTCTGCATTAAGAAAATATGTATAATGAAATGTCATGCTTCAGGGCTTCAGCCAGTCACCTGTAGGGGTCAGGAAGGAATTTTTTCATCCCAAAGCATCAGAGATTGGCCACAGTTGGAAATGGGATATAGGAAGGGCTGGACAAGTACTCCGGAGATGGTACAAAGAATCCCCTTTCTTAGATGCTTGGCTGGTGGGTCTTGCTCACGTGCTCAGGGTCTAAGTGATCACCAGATTTGCAGTCAGGAGGGAATTTCCCCCCCAGGTCAGATTGGCAGGGGCCATGGGAGGGTTTCACCTTCATCTACAGCATGGGGCATGGACCGCCTAGTGGGATCATATGGGTATATCCAACCTAATCAATTCTTGGCCATTGCAGGGGCCTCAGACCCTGGTGGCACCATGGTCTCTCCTGATATTTGCCCGTGGTACTCTACAGTGTAGTCTCCTGGAGACCAAAATATTTCAGTCTAACTAAAGTCATTGGGCTCAATATGGGGTATGTGTATGAAATGTAATGGCCTGTGGTATACAGGAGGTCAGACTAGCTGACCTAATGCTCCCTTCTGTCCTTAAACTCTATGAAATGGGTCATAGGTCCTATCTGCCAAACAGCTAATAGAGATTTTCCTTTAGCTCAGTGGGTAGGGACTGTGCTTTTGGACAGGAAGTTCTGAATTCAGCATAATAGCAAATAGGAAGCCAGGGGATTTAATGACTATAAAAGGGTTCAAAAAAGAACTAGATAAGTTCATGGAGGATAGGTCCATCAATGGCTATTAGCCAGGATGGGCAGGGATGGTGTCCCTAGCCTCTGTTTGCCAGAAGCTGGGAATGGGCGACAGGGGATGGATCACCTGATGATTCCCGGTTCTGTTCATTCCCTCTGGGGCACCTGGCATTGGCCACTGTCGGAAAACAGGATACTGGGCTAGATGGACGATTGGTCTGACCCAGCATCGCCATTCTTATGTTCTTATGAGTATGAGCCACATTTTACATGGGGGAAACTGAGGCACAGATCAGTGAAAGTAACTGGCCCAAAAGTCACCGGCAGAGTGAGGAATAGGGTCCAAGTAACCCACTTGCTTCTCTTGCCAGAGTAGTAGATTCAGTTCCATAACATGTACAATGACAATGTTCAGTTGTTAGCCTACAAGAGAATAAGCATTGTCCTTATAACCAACCACTGCATTTTTACTACACACCTCCGAGCCAGGGTTAATAATGCAGTGTATTAATTATTATCACTTTGTACATTTTTATCATCATCTACTTCTTTGATTCCCCGCCATCAGCTCAGCAGTGACGGCATAACAGGGCCGGGAGAGAAGAGAAGCCAGGGGAACAAATATAATAGCAATAATAATCCCTAGCCTTTATCCAGTGCTTTTTCCTCAGTAGATCTCAAAGCATTTTACAAAGGAGGTCAGGATTATTATCCCCATAATAGATGGGCAAAATTCTTAGCTTTTCAGTAGCTGTGATCACAATTCGCCACCTGCCAGGCTGTTTTCCAGCTGCCGTTTTCTTATTCCAGTATGACGTAAGAGCCAAGATGTTGCTGCGGAGGGCAATGAGCTCTCTTGTTTTTTGGACAGAGACCCACAACTGGGAAAGTCCAGCAAAATCATAAGACTTTTCCAACCAAGCCGCTTTGTCAGTGATTGGGGAGGCTTGTCTGATTCCTGGAGCTTTGTAATCTCATGCCTTGCAGTCAATAAAGCTGAACAGTAAGGATTTTCACCAGTGTTTGCTGCATGTGAGTTCATGGCTGGGAGCAGGCAGACAGCAGGGGATGAAGATTCCCTTATTTGAAATTCGATTGCCCTTATCTTGCTCTGCATAACGACAAATGTTATTATCGATCCCAAAATTACCCAGCCCTCCTTTAAATCGGGTCCCAGCATTTGACTTGCTGACCTGCTCCTGAAGTCAATGCCATAGCCAACAGCACTCCATGGGGAGATGCTCTTCCCTTTATTTCATCTAAATGTAACCTGCCAGCTAGTTCATCAAATGCCCCAATCTCCTGTGCTATGGGACAAGATAAATAATCATTATGTGTATTACAGTAGCAACCAGAGACCCCCCAGCTAGGATCAGAGCCAGATTGTGCCAGAGGGTTTACACACCAATAAAACAGGAAGGTGCCTGCCCCAAACAGTTTACAAACTCAATTACAGACCTTGCTTTGTACAGTGTAACACTCTTCTGGGACAGGGATCTGTTCATTTATTAAATACGCAGTCCCACTGTACGTTAGGGTTCCATTTACAAATATAAAGGACTAATAAATTATGAATATTTTAATAAATGGTTAATCAACTGGATAGATCGTTAGAGCCCAACAGAGTTAATAAACTGCTGATAAGCATGGCTTCTAGCCATCTATAATACCTTCTACACATGTGCTTAAACCTAGAGCAAGTCAGGAAAAGTCCCATGAAAAATGTCACGCTTTCAGAATTTTTCTCCATCCCAAATCAGGGTGAAAAGCCACAATCTCGAAAGTTTTCATGAACCAAAAATCCAGATTTTTTTTATGTCAACTGAAATGTTTCATTTCAATAAATTTGAAACATTTTGTTCAGATCTAAAACGTTCCTATTTTTAAAAAAACTAATGTAAAGTAATGCACATTTCTAAATGAAATTATGAGCTGAAAAATTGAAACATTTCATTCCAAAAATGTCAAAACAGGACAGTTTCCATTTTTTATTTCAAAACAAAAAACGTTCATCAAAACCAACATGCTCCTGTGCAAAGTTTTGATCTTGGCAAATTGGCATTTTCTGATGAAAAATAGTTTGTTGAAAAATTCCCAATCAACCAGCTAGAACCCACACTGATCATATATGATGTAACATGCTTATAACGGCTATTAATCACTTCTTAAAACTTTATAAATCATTAATCAATAGAACCTGAATATAAAGTGGAACCAAATAATCTCCTGTGGGAATAGGTGGATTTCCCATTGCTTAGGACATTTCAGACCAGGAAGGGTAAGAATACTAAGAAATATACCACACAGATCACAATGCTGCATTGGACACGGTGTGCTCATTGTAACTTCTATGAGAGAAGCAGATAACTATGAAGGGATAAAGGGTAAAAGTCCCTAGTTATGCTATCACACTGCCGAGCTAGTATGGATTTGTAGAATGCTTGTGCCCTAGGGCCACATGACCTTACTCTACTTTACTAATCCACAGTGCGCCATCCTTGACCAGTGCATATGGAAAGCTCCCTGCTCCAAACAGGCAAGCGATCAAGAGCGCTCCATCACCAGCAAAAAAATATAGCACTCACAAAAAAGGAGGCCTGACGCTGATCTCATTCACCCTGGTGTCGATCAGGACTAGTTTTGCTGAAGCTAGTGGAGTTACAACCAAGGTGAACCCCAGCATGAGATCAGAATCAGGCTCTGAAAGTCCTCATAACTTCCTTGGCCCGCTGCCTGGCATCAATATTGCATTGTTGGGAGTTTGGGGAAATTGCATGGTGTGGGATTGAATCTAAAACTAATAGCAGCAAAGGCACACACACACACACACGCAGAAAAAGCCACTCAGATCCTCCTTTGAAAGAGCAAACTCTCCTGTTTTCTGTGCAAAGAGGACACCTGCAAGTTTAGAGCAACAGTTAGAGGTTACTTGGTGGAATTTTCTGGTGTGGGGGGGGAAAAAGAAACAACAACCCACATGTTAAATGATCTAGTCAAGTGCAGACAACGGGAAGGCTGAAAAATGGATCGGGGGAAAGTATTTTTCTGTGGTTATTTGTTGCTGCGGTTCTTTATAACTCCCCGGATCGGAGATTCATGAGCCCGAGACAGAACCCTCACGCTCGATGGCTCAGCCAGTGGCAGCTACATGACTCACAGGGCTGCCAAGCCTGGGGGCAGCTGAAAAACAAGCGAAATTGCAAAATGTCTGGCAGAAACACCAGAAATAGAGATAAACGGTTCATCGCTGGAGAGTCTTGAAAATAACCTCCATGCCTGGAAGTAACCCCAGGCAGGGAAGAAAGCTGCTCCCTCACCCCGGGGCCGGGAGAGTTTCTAGCATCCTGGGGCAGAAGGTTAAAGGCAGCACATTTCATCCGCAGGCAAAACAGATTCAGCGATGCGTTGGTCTTAAAAGGTGAAGTGGGTAGAAATAAAGCATTTGAGGCTCTTCCAGCTATTCCAATAGGAGCAAAATGGTAACCCAGCCATCCTGCTGCAGAGGGAGGAAGCGGGTTTGTTGACCTGTGCTGCCATCCGGTGGCCAGAGAGGAGCCTAGCAGAAGTTCAGCCTATCCCAGAAATTAAGAGCTGTACTCTAACCAGGGAAAACTCGCTCCCTACAGAACTTCTCCTGGTGTTTTAAGACCTGATCCAAAGCCCATTGGAGTTAATGGAAATAGTCCTGTTGACAGAGAGGAAGGATTGTCCAGGGATTGGAGCATGTGACTGGGAATTGGTAGAGTTGGGTTCAATTCCCTACACCGCGCCCCCCCGTCTTCCTGTGTGACCCTCCTAAGGCATCCTTTAGGACCCTATATACTTTTGAGGACCTGGGCCTTAGTCTCTCTCTGTGTCTCTTCCCTACCTGTGGAGGGCCCGAGTAGCTCTTCCCTTAGAGTGCTCGGTGCTCGGGGGGTAGGTCTCTACACTGCCATGAAAGACGCACAGCTGGCTCGGGTCAGCCAACTCTGACTCGCAGGGTAGACATTCAGGCTTGGGCTGGAGACTGGGGTCTGACACCCCCCGCAAGAGGGGAAGGTCCCAGAGCCCAGGTTCCAGTCTGAGCCCAAACGTCTACGCTGCAATTTTATAGCCCCGCAGCCCAAACCCTCCAAACTTGCATAAGATGATCCCGGCCAGCCACAGCTGTGCTGCCGTATCCAACTGCACTCCTATCACAGGGTAGACGTACACACAGAGTATGGGAACAGAGGCCATGTAAGTGCCATAGATCGATAGGAACAGAGACAGCTCGCTGGTCTAAAGTCCCAGGGAACTTCCCGTGGGAGGTTTTCCCTCCACTAGATGATCTGACTGTCAAAAGGTTTCCCCTGATATTCAACCTAATTTCATCCCATTCCTCCTTGGCAGATTCCCCCTCCCCTTGTCCCAGCCCAAAGAAATCGGATCCCTTCTTGCTGTGCGCACAATAGGCAGCAGTCTGATCGTATCCTTTGGAGTCACTGAGAATCTCATTATTTATATTACAAGTATAATATAAAGACCTCAACCAAGATCACATCCCAATTGTGGCAGGAGCTGTACAAACACCTAGGAGGAGATTGCCCGTGCTGCCAAAGATTTCACAGTCAGAAGGTGTGAGACAGCAAATGGAAGGATTAATAGCCCATCGTTACAGCTGGTGATGTTGAAGCACAGAGCAATTAAATGACTCACCCAAGATCAGACAGGGAGTCTGTGGCAGCGCCAGGAATTGAGCCCTGACGCCTGAGTCCCAGTCCCTTAACCCCAAACTCATCTTTCCTCTCTGAGCTAAAGCAATGGGCTAAATTCTCTGCACTTTACACCACCTCCTGCTAAAGTAAATCATGCCAGGGACTCCAGCAGTGGAAAGCCCAATGGTGGGGGGAGAGAGACTGCAATAGTAACAGGGCTGCCACACCCTCCTATAGGCTGGGCTGAGTACCGGGGGTTGCCTGGCCAGGGTATCACATTCCTTAGAGGCCTCATTTAGCAGGAGTCCAGTGAAGTCTTCAATGGAAACCCCAGTTAAATCTCGAGGGAGGATGGTGGTGGAAACACCACCTGCCCTTGCCACAAAGGTATGTGTGTCCCTCCTACTTGTGATGTAAGCGGCGTCACTGATGCGGAGGATGGAACCAGCCCAGAGAGGATAAGGACAGCCAAAGTCCTGGATAAAGAAGCTGATGATTGAGTCACTTCTGGCAGGCCTTTCCTCTTTACGTACAGCAATGCCTGCACTATTAGCCAGGAGCATCGGTATGTGTGTGGGATGGGATTTGCTTTGCTCTGAAGCCTCAGATGTTGGGACTCGCAGACAGGTTTACCCGACCAGGTGGGCCTCTCGGAAGATAAAACCGTGGGATTGACCACATCATGCCCTTTGAAACATCAGCACATAGGCCCAAGGGATCAGGATCTCAGGGCCCTAGATCTCAGGGCCCTATTTAGAGGTGCAGAGATATTGCTGCTGGCTCACCAGGCGAATCCCATTAGCTCCAGCCCAGGAGTAGATATAAGAAACGGGTTGACCCAGGCACAGCAAGGGAGGAGGTCTAGCAGGGAGAAACCTAAGGACAAGCCAAGCCTGGATTTTTATGCTTATGCTTTTGTTGTTTTTAACTGAACACGGCGGAAGACCAGGAATAGGAGAGTTTGATGTTGGGATGTCTGAGCATGCATGAGAAAGAGAGAGAGTGCTTTGAGATCTACGATGAGCTGCACCTTATAAAATTAGGTGTTCTTGTGCTAGGGGAATTATGATCTTTGTCTCCCTCTAATGGCTAGTACAGATAAAATATTTATGATTGCTGCTGCCTCCATTAGCAGACAGTGTCTTTTAGCGGGCGCAATGGGGGCTCATTCGGCTCTGAAGGTCTTGGGTTCAAATGTGTTTACTCCACTGGGGTCAGTTACACAGACTCATGCTATTTTGGGAGCAGGTTTGAGTGCTCAGCTACTAGTGGGCTGATTTTCAAGTGTGTCGAACACCATGGCCCCGAGTTTCCAACCGGTTCAGCGCCTTTGCAAACCAGGCCTTCAGTGTTCGCACTGTGAAACAGTCCTAAGGAGACTGTGAAGACGGGGATTTGTTAGGCCAGGAATAAACACACCGCTGTCCATACTTACAGGCCAGGGGAATCTAGCAGAGAAGGTATAACATGACCCATTGGCTGGGAAGTTGAAGATTGCCTTATTTCCACTCTGAATTTGTCTTACGTTTTTAATGGTGAGAGTAATTAATCATTGGAACAAGTTACCAAGAGTCGTGGTGGATTCTCCATCACTGACAATTTTTGAATCAAGAGTGGATGTTTTTTTCCAAAAGATATACTCTCGGAATCACGTTGGGGAAGTTCTATGATGTGTGTTATACAAGTCAGACTAGATGATCACAGTGGTACCTTCTGGCCTCAGAATACACAAATCTATATCTACACTCCCACCCACCTCCACCCCCTTTGGATACCAACCATCTGAATTGCTTAAACAGTTGTTAATCTGTTCCCCTACATTTTTTTCTAACGCTAAAGTTGTATATATCTGCATCTGTACCACTTAAGCAGGGATACTTTAAATTAAATTCCTAAGTAAACTACACATATTACACCCACACTTACACAGCTGTAGCGCCAGCCCGCTGAAGAAGTCAGTGAAGCCCTATAAGGGATGAAATTGGCCCAAGGAGTTTAGAAAGATCTAGACCAGTGGTTCCCAAACTCGGTCCGCGGCTTGCTCAGGGTAAGCCCCTGGCGCGCCGGCTCGGTTTGTTTACCTGCCGCCTCCGCAGGTACAGCCAGTCGCGGCTCCCACTGGCTGCGGTTTGTTGCCGTTCCCGGCCAATGGGAGCTGTGGGAAGCAGAGCGGGCGGGCCCGCGGCTTCTCGCAGCTCCCATTGGCCGGGAACAGCAAACCGCGGCCAGTGGGAGCCACGACCAGCCCTACCTGCGGAGGCGTCAGGTAAACAAACCGAGCCGGCTTGCCAGGGGCTTACCCTGAGCAAGCCGCAGACCGAGTTTGGGAACCACTGGTCTAGATGACAGCAGTTATTTCACAGTGTAGTCATAGAAAAGGAAAAGCACCCACCACATGGTTGGTTTTTTTGTTTGTGAAAAATCAGTCTTCAAAATGGGAATGAGAAGAAGCGGGTGCATGTTATTCAACCTCACTTTAAAAAGTCCTTCAGCACCACCTAGAAACCCACTGCACTTCTTATAAATGGAGCCACCTAGTGGAATAGTGGGAGAAATGTAGCTGTAGCATGCTAGTTTAAACATTTTGCCTGTAGATTATATGATTAGCCCTTTCGCTTGACTGGGTGAATTTAGCTCTTTTTTCCCCAACTGCATCAGAAACCACTATGAGACTGTAAATTGCAATGACACAGCTGGTCTGTTCCCCGTATTCTCAAGATCTAACACCTCTACAACCGATTTTGAGTAGGTTTTAAAAAGTTAACTTTTTTCCATTTAGCTCGTCTCTACTGCCATAAAAGCTGCAAAAGGGCTAAACTGTAATTGTTATTTTCTCTCTTCACCATGTGTGAGGGGAAATTTTTTCTCTTGCAGGAAGGCCTTAGGCTATAGGTTAAACATTAAGCTCAAACACAAAATCAACCTGGGCTTGCATTCGACCTGTCTTTATAAACTAGCAATATGCCTCAATCCCGTGACTAGTCCTGCACAATCTGATCCTCGCACTCTCAGAGAATCCCATTGACTTCAAGGAGTGTTCAGGTGCCCACCTGTGCAGAACAAATTGTAGGAACAGGGCCTGGCTTTCACAAGACGTACTTTTCTTGCTCCCTGAATATCCACCAGTATTCGGACTGCCATTCTCTGGGGAAGAACACAAGAGCAACGTCCGTTGCACTTTCCAATACAGCTCCTCGTTTCCAATGAACTTGGCCCCCATACCAAGGTGAACCAGTTCAGATATAAAGATTGGCCACTTTCTCTCTTTTTCATTCAAAGAAACTGAACGGGGATTTTGCTCTCTGCAATTGAGTGTTAGGAAAACACTGATCGACCACCTCATAACTCCTGCTCAGTCATCCCTGCAGGAGTGACTCTGTCCTACCAAGATTCACAGATTTTAAGGCTAGTATGCCTATGATCATCTATTCTGACCTGCTATATAACACGTGTTAGAGCTGAAGGCTTATGACGTTAGAATGTGAGCTATCATCCTAGCTTTTGTTTTTACTTGTAAGCACTTAGGTGTCTGCAGGAGGAAAAAAAAACCCAACACCAACTTAAGTTCCCTGAAGAATACATCAGCCTCTGACTTCAGCGATGACATGCCTGTTTACATGAGTTTTGGCCATTAGCATCACCTCATCAGGTCTCTCTGCTGAGCAGTAGGTCTGTCAATATTGGACACGGAGACCTCCAATAAAACCCAGAGGCAGATGCTGGCAATTCAATCCATGAAAGTCTCCAGGGCTCAATGGCCCTTACAGATGTATACCACTCCCAAGGACTACAACGGGAGCTGTGTATGTGTGCAGTCAATGCAGCAGTCAGCAAGGGAACAAACACCTTTGGGTAGAGAGCATTGTGCACCATCTTCCAGATGAAATGAAACAGATGCCCTGCCTACTTGTGGTTCAAGACGTTAGGGTATTTTTGTAAGAGCAGGAGTTAATTCTTTACTTCACCTAAGGAAGCTATAGTGTACTGTACCAATACATCGCTCTCAGGTATACACAATACACACAATTTCCTTGTGCTTTCAGAGGAATGGTTACTTTGCAGTGGAGATTTAAGTAAACGACTTAACTGGGTTTAAAAAAGAACTAGGTAAGTTCATGGAGGATAGGTCCAACAATGGCGATTAGCCAGGATGGGCAGGGAGTGTGTCCCTAGCCTGTTTGCCAGAAGCTGGGAATGGGCGACAGGGGATGGATCACTTGTAATAGACAATGAAATATGGAGATATGCCCCCCAGACCTGGAAGGACCTTGAAAGGTTATCGAGTCCAGTCCCCTGCCTTCACTAGCAGGACCAAGTACTGTCCCGACCGATTTTTTTGCCCCAGATCCCTAAATGGCCCCCTCAAGGGTTGAACTCACAACCCTGGGTTTAGCAGGCCAATGCTCAAACCACTGAGCTATCCCTCCCCCGCAACTTGATTATCTGTTCTGTTCATTGCCTCTGGGGCACCTGGCACTGGCCATGGTCTGAAGACAGGATACTGGGCTAGATGGACCTTTGGGTTGACCCAGAATGGCTGCTCTTATGTTCTTAAATTCACTTTTTTTATACTTCTCTTGGGAAACAGAATGGCCAAAGACCATGAAAACAAAGAAGAGCATTAGCTGTAAACTAATTTTATTATTTATGAAAAATGGAATGTTTCATTAACAGAAACTTAAGTGGTGTTTGAACAAGAACACATTTATTACAAAAAACAAACAAATGAGTTCACATAGTTTTCAATTACAATATGGCAGCAGATTTTTAATTACATAAATTCAAGGTGACCCTGGGTAATAGAATTCACCACTGTAGCCATCTTGCATTCAGAGAAAGTTAAAAATTTCAGTAGCGGTGGGTGAAGCGGGGATCACTGGGTCTGGTTGCTCTGTCCTGGGTTGCAAATGCTCCTGGTACTCCACTAGCCTGCACTATCTGGCTCTGGGTTCCACTTTGCATGAAGCCTCCACGCCTAGGAACAAAGTCAAACTTTTTTAAATGCGTGTTTTAATCTTCATTGCAAATTTGTAACATTGCTGTGATTTTGTAGTATTTACATTTTTTAAATTATTTTTATTCTTGAAATAAAATGCACCAGATAAAATCATGGAAACATTACTCAACTGATTCAATTACAACATGCAGAGGTAAAGGAAAAGGATTAAAAATCTTTGACAAAGCTTCTTACCCAGATACTGCTCCTCGATTCAGCACATGGCTTGGTGTGGACTGACCAGGGATGCCTCTATCAGCACCTACAATAAAGGGGAAAGCATTTAAACAAAAATAAAGCATTTTTAAAAAGCAACACCTTATTCCCAGAATTTTGCTTGCTTGGTAATGCTTTTAAAGCTCAGTATGAGTTTTAACTACCACTAAAAGTTCAACAGCAGTAATGCCTAGAAAAACCACAATCACACTGTTAAGCAGCAAGTATACCTTGCCATCTCTCATGATCCCGTCCCATCACTCCATCTGCACTGCCCTGCCATGAACGATCTTGATGCCCCTCTAACTTTCGAACATGATCTCCCCAGTCACGTCCATCTCTTAAAAAACAAAACAAAACAAAAAAATGAAAGAAAATCTTCTAGGTGTGTCCATTATGACTTTGATAGCTAATGGTGAAGCCAAATACAATACCCCACATAAACTTATTAAAATAATTTACCAAACTATATCTATGCAAATCCTACATTTACAGTGGATACAATCGAATTAGGAAGATTGTTCAACAAATTTCTAAAATAGAAAACAGAATTTTCTTAATTGATCTACAATCAGTTAATGACCCAACATACTGAAACACTCAATACTTCACAACATGGAGCTACTAATGGAGTAATATCACTACAGGCAAGCGTAGGTGTGTATTTTATATACAGAACAATAATGCAAAGTCTGGATGGTTAAAAAAAAAAATAATATCTGGGATTTCAGATTAGTCCCATCTCAGGTTTTCCACCAAGATTCTAGCTTGCTTTCTAATACATACAATCTCAAATCCAGACCACCAGCCCTAAATTAGCCCCTTCTCAGAGTGTGAGTGAAAGAACTGGATCTTATCCCTAGAAGAGGAAGCCCTTACAAGAGAACCATGATTACACTAGCAGAGCAGCTTGCACAGCAGCTCTTTACTCACTAGAGAGCTCCATTCTCTGGATGCACAGGGGATGCTACGTGTAAATTCACTGCACACCAAGGAGAGAACAGACCCTTGATGAAACTATCTGGAGAGAGGATTTACACTTGTAAAACTGATTCCCAATATCACCTTTCAGAGAGTTCATTTGAAGTTTCGAAGAGCATGAGCACTGATGAATGACTGTCCTCTTTTACACGTACTAACCGGGACTGTGGAGGTATCGTTCTCCCTTCGCTCATTCTTCTGTCAGACCCATAGCCAGCCCAACTGTCCCGTGAGTCCCGCGAGTGACGTTCAGGTGCTCCATGGCGCTCATCCGGATAATGCTGAAAGACACACAGGAATGCTGTAATCGAACTCTCAAATTGGTAAATGCTGGTCAACGGAATTTAGCCAGTGCCGCAACCTATCAAGTCACTAGAGTTTTTGACAGCAAGATTCCATACAGACCCTCTACGGCCATCTACTTGTGTGAGCTCTCGGAGCAGTATTTTCTCCTTCAAATAACTTTCAAAACTCTTCACTGGTTCCCTTACTACTCTAAGGCTCGTTCTGTGTATTAATTCATATTTTGGTGGAATGCAATTTTACTCCAATCCCTTTAACAATCTGTCTTTGCTTCAGTTCTTTCCCCCAAGTTCAAGTAACTTTACATGAACTATTCTCAGTTCAACTCTTCCACTTTGGTAAAGTGTCAACAGAATTCTTGGATTTCCAGCCCCTACCTCAATGTTTTTAAAAAGGTGATATTTGTTGCAGGGTTACATTTGCCCCTCTGTATTATGGCACCTTTGCGTTTTCTATAGACCGTTTTGCTATACTGAAGACAATGGGTTCTTTGTTGTTCATGGATAGAGTGCCAGAATAATTACCTTACACGTTACATTTACCAATAATGCATCTGACACCAATAACCAGAACACACTTACTTTTCACCAACTAGCCCCACAAAGAGAATCCATATGGTAACTTCAATCATTTAGACGTGTTTTTTCCTAATCTATGACAACTACTGTAGTTAGCAACTGATTTATGCATTGCACATTCAGTGTGGGAAATTGGTTGTTTATTAAACAGCTGTTGTGTTTCATGCCAGTGGCAGCTGCATTTAAGAGCCCTGTGCACCCAGGGATCCTCCCAAATGAAAGGCGCTATCGAAATGCACATTTTTATGAAGCAAGAGTTTCAGCTTAACCCACCTGCCCATCTCGATCTGCCACTGCCCTTGAAACTTCTCTCCTGGGGTGGGGGGGAAAAAAAAGAGAGCAATTCAGTAACAATGGCTATATCTTCCAGTTAAATTATACTGGGGTTTCCAAGAAGTAATCTACATTGAATGCTCGTATTTGTTACACTGCAAAGTATGGAAATGGGAATAGTTATTTTATAACAAGTAATACTAGGATTAGAGAAACTGGTTTACCAAAGCAAACACATACCAGGGCACTAAAATTGTATGTGCCAGTGCAACACAAGTGGCAATATCACTGAAATGTGCCAAAGCACCTGAGGCAACAGCTCTGTATCAGATCTGA
Source organism: Macrochelys suwanniensis (assembly GCA_033296515.1). Taxonomy (NCBI): domain Eukaryota; kingdom Metazoa; phylum Chordata; order Testudines; family Chelydridae; genus Macrochelys; species Macrochelys suwanniensis. Next base: position 9,058,098 of record CM065799.1, read on the forward strand.
CAGGACGGAATGGTTGGGACCAAGAAAGGGTACACAAAAAGGGTACACAATAAACATCACAAACATGAAGAGCTGGAGAAATAATCAAAGTGGCGCAGAAGTAACATACACAACCTTGCAAATAGCAGATACACATATAGCCATAAGAACACACAAGTTCTAATACCTACTTTTTTTGCACCATTTTACAAGCAAATAGTAAACCTGACACGATACTAAATATTTTCTTTTCTTAATTTCAGCTAATACAGGAGGGAAAAAAACCACATTACTAACCTAACCACAGAATGATCTTGGTATCTGCCACGATCCCTGTGATCAAAATCATGGAAGCGATCTTGGCGGGTAACATCAGAATGGTATCTATCATCCATCGCCATTCGCTTTGCCTCTGGCCAGTAGGAGTCATCTCGCCTGTAACAAAGTGCACATTTAATACTAGGTGAAGCAATAATTTTTCCATCTTGCTCTTTCTAAACCAAGTCTCACTTAAAGCAACCTGTGGGTTAAGCTGAACATTCAGTAGTTATATTTTTGATATGATAATTAAAATCCCTGAAGTGCCAAACTGACTTCTCATTTCAATTTCAGAAAAGAAGTTAATTGCATCAATACCGCACACACCTTAATCTCAGCATATGTTGAAATGAGAGCAGAAAGACTATTTAATCCTTCTGACATTTGTGTTTTATGATTCAAGTCCACAATTTCTACAGCCCCTCGTGTAACTTCCCTGGAGAATCTAGTTTCTGTAGGAGTCAAAGGAATAATGGAGTGCTGTCACGTAGTGTTATGTACATCGCAGCACAGCTTCCAATTGGCTATTTTTTATTTCTGCAGTAAAACTGGTGACTGTAGGTGATTGAGTAGGGCAAAAAGAGTAGGTGACTGAGGGCAAAATTAACCTGCTTAACCCCCCAGGAGCACTTCAGAATTAAACCAGGGTTGAATTTGTGCCCAAATGACTAGATTTCAGGTATATCATCAAAAAAATAGCTATGAATCAGCTTTCAGAACATGTTAAATTCAGGCAACTCACTCTGATATTCCTCTATCAGCCTGCAGCCCTCCCCGACAGACAGACAGACACTGCAAAGGTGAACTGATATCTAGCAGACAAGACACATTTGAGAGCACTATCATCATTTGTAAAGCTGTGTGCAGCTGGATTGTCAAATATCAATACTGTTCAGGATACCTGGTTAAGAATTAATTTGGAATTATCATACGCTATTGTATTAACTCACGCTCTAAAATCCTAAGAGTTCAAAAGACACTAGCAATATAATTTAAACTCACTGGGCACTCAGCTAGCTATGTAAACTGAAGTTTATTGTGAATATTTGCCCCAGGAACAGATAGTCAAGGAGAAAAGCTGGCAAGGCAAAAGTGATTAAAATGCTTCTTGCCTTGTATGTAAATCAAGATTTCATGGACCACACAGAAATCATGAAAATAGCCCAATACCATGATTTTTCCTGCAGGTGAGAGGCAGTGGTGGGGACTGAGCTGCTCGTGTGTGGTGGGGGCAGGGAGGGTCTGGCAGAGAGAAGGGGCAGCACTGACAACGCACAACAATTAGGAGCCCCAGCTCAGCCTGCCACACGGCTCCCACAGGGGGTCTGGGGGAGATACCACAGCACAGGCTGGCAAGGAGCTCAGAATGGGATCATCCACTTGGAGCATGGGTGGGAGGGGATCCTGCCCTGGCAGAGGGGAGTGGAATGGGCTCTAGCCCAGCAGACAGCCTGGGCTAGAGCTGGGCACGAAGAAAGCCAGGCCCCAAACCCTACTAAGCCAGGCTGCATAGAGCCATCAGCTGAGACACACCTACCCCAACTACCACCCACCCTACTCCCCAGGATCCAACTGACCTATTACCTCCCAACCCAGGATTGGAATCAGCCTGTTAACCCCCCGGAGCAGCTGCGGCCTTAGCAGGGAAGCGGAAACAGGGATGCCTGCTTCTGCCTCCCTGCTGTTGGAAAAATTGCAGCACTTCAGGGCGGATTTGGCAGCCACGTGTATCCACTGAAATTCAAATGCTTATCCATAACTGTGAATTTTTTTTTCAACACAATTTCCTCAGGTCCTTACCTAGAAAAGAGCAGCTTTAATGCCAATGAGAAAGATACTCCCACCATTCTACAGGTCGAGGTAGATAAAAAGCTGCTTCAAAGAGCGGGGAGAAAAAAGAGTTCCTTCTCCTCAAGAATCATAGATGTAACTTTAATTTGTGTAGCTGCACTTAACACCCCATGGTAATGGATGGCTTAGAGAAGTATGAAATACATCATTTGCTGTGACTGTTTGACTGCATTGTGTTTTGTAATCTACTTTGGATGTGCATTTACTGCTTTTTGAGTTTATTAATACACATCTGTGTGTTTTGCTGATTGTGCTTATTTAAAAACATCAAATTAACTAAAATAAAATAAACAAACTGAGCTAGAAACAGTAGTGGTGCTCAGAAGTTTAGCATCTGTTCTATTAAGAGTTCTTACTAATTGCATAAAAAATGTCTCTGATTACAGCCTTAAACTTTCTGCCATAAACACACTCCACAATTTGGAATCTCACCACAATCACTTACCTTGCATCAGTGTCATAAGGTCTTCTAATTGCCGATCGCCGTTCTTGCTCATAGCGCAGTTGTTCTTGCTGACGACGCAGCTCTTCTCTTTCTCGCTGTATGCGATCCTGTTCCTTCCTCCTTTCTTGCTCGATGTGCATCCTCTCTCTCTCCAGCCTCTCCCTCTCCAAACGCTCTCTGTCAAGGCGCTGCCTTTGAAATTCAAGTCGGTCACGCTCTCTCTGAAGCCTCTGTCTTTCATCCCGTTCATGAATGGCTTGAATACGCTGCTCTCGCTCTCGCCGTTCTCGTTCTCTGAAAAAGGAAAGTAGAGGTTGTTGGTTTAAGGAGTACACTACACCTTTAAATGAAGTATTTTTTGAAGGCTTCCTAGATCTTCTCCCACAACCCAGCTGACTTTGTTATTTTATACTAAACAAACATCAAAGCCAGTTAAAATAGTTTTTTAAAGAGCAACAATATACACACGAGACAAGAAGCAAGAATTTAGTAGTGATAACACCCCTTTCCCAGGGAGCAGTTTTGAAAATGCTTTCCTGTAATGTGAAGAGTTCTATGTCCCTCTTTACATTCTTCTGGAAGAAAAGGTAGCAGGCATACAACTCCCTGACAGAAGGGAGAGAGTAATTTTACTCTCCCTAAAGGGTGAAAGATCAATACAAGCAAAGTTAAAACAAAGGTATTTTAGCAAAGCTAAATGCAAAATTTAAAAATACCTAAGTGTTACTGAATAACAAATAAAGATTCTGCTTCTGTTCAAAAGATTTACTGCAGAATCCATTAAAGCTCATGCAATAAATAGCACTAGAAAAAATAAACCCAGAACAATGGAGAAAGATACAGGAGACTAAACTTTGAAGTTGAATACAACTATGCATGAGGTGATAGCTCCAATACTAAATTGTCATTTTCATAACAGACTGTATCAACAGAACAGTATCATCACAGGATAAGGATCCCTTCCTACTACATAAATGCAGATATTTTCAAAGCAGGATAAATGATCCTGTAACATGTTCTATGACAATTCGTCCCATGCAGAGCAGTAAGGGTAAAGTCATATAAAAACATTCCAGTTTTGCCCCATTAGCAAGGAAGGAATACATTTAATTTCTATTACACCAAATGATTCATGTTGGTGCATTAGGGACAGTTCACGGCATTCTAAATATTGAATACACAATATAGTACCCACTACGCCTAAATAAATGTGTTAAACTGTACACTAAACCACTATGAATCACAAACCCATAAAATGTCATCGTTTCTGCAGACAATCTGTGATCAGAACAAGGAGCCAAATCTGAACTGTTTGAATTAATAGTTCAATCAGGTTTTAGTGACGTCATATTTTACTCTTGGGGGAAGTCTGTGCCACTGTGCATGTGCAGAAACATGCCCCCTGCAGAAACATGCCCCCTGCAGATTCTCTTTGCTTCCCGCAGAAAAATGGTTTCTGTGGAGAAGCAAAGAGAAGCTGCACCAGTGCTCACTCACCCCTCCCTGGCAGCATGGGCACATCTGTTCAGGCAGATCAACCCCCAGAAACCTCCCCCAGCTGCAGGAAGCTCTGCACGAGGGTGGGGGATGTGACGGGTGGGTCTCTGGGCACAGGAGGTGAAGCTTGGTGAGGTGGCGGTTCCGGGTGCAGGAGACAGAGGGTTGGATATATGGGGGCTGGCCGGACAGGGGGAGCATCTCCCTATGCAATGACCCCTGCCCCCATGTCCTGGACCAATCACTCCTCAGCCACAGGGGTAGGGATCACTGGATAGGGAGCTCAGTGGGGGGTCCAGGTGCTGGGGGTATCTGGATGCACAGGAGTTCACTGGGAGGTTCTGGGTGCAGGGGGAATTGGACTCTGCAGGGGAGTCCAGGTGAAGATGGTTATGGGTCAGCACGGGGGCGGTCTGGGTGTGGGGGGCTCAGCAGAGGATCTGGGTGCTGGGGGAGTCGGGTTTGGTGGGGTGGGGGGTCAGGGTGCAGCTGGTAGGAGTCTGGGCATGGGGGGCTCCCGATGCTCAGGGTAGTGATGACACTAAGCTCACCGGCGTCTCTCCGTTTCTCTGATTTCTCGTTCTCTCTGCCTCTGTCGCTCACGCTCTCGCTGTTCTTTGATTTTATCAAATGATAAAATATCTTGTTTCTCCTTGCTCTCTGACTTGCGATCCTGGCTCTTAGTAGTCTGCATTTAATCAAAGTAATACATGAACCAGAATGAAAGTGTTTGGATTACATTTCCAGAGACCAGATAAGATAAATGCCCACAAATACGACCACTATTATCCCCCCTTCCTTACCAGAGAGACCAATAATTGTAGGCACTTCGCAGGTGAACTAAAAGGAAGTGCGCCGTAGGAAGCACCAATAATTTGGCCGCAATTTTGGGGGAGTGAGTCCGCTAGCTAGTTTTGTGTCTGGTGCAACACAAACCATACCAATTTAAAGGTGTAGTGACAGCCACTGCACCCCCACACTACACATCTGGGGCAGCATGATGTCTTAATGGCCTTGTTCCACTAAATATGTGCAATTCTGCTTATAGTAGCAGTGAAGAAAGCTGTAGCATAGACAGGGCATAATCATTTACCAATATAGTGTCATATTACTAGCCAAACCCCCTTATTTACAAAGAACCACCAGTTTTCAAAATGCAAGCCAAACACTCTGCAGAGGTACAGGGAAAGTTGGTTTAAATCTATTTTCAGAGATAAGTTTTCTATTGAAATTGTACTTACTCTCTCTTTCGATGTGGTAGAGGTTTTCACACTAATAACTGGTTCTCCTTTGGATTTATCCATTATTACTGTCCTTTCAATTCCTCGACTTCCTAAATGAACCAAAAAAACCAAAGATTGTATAATGAATATAACAAACTGTGGCAAGAACAATCTAATATACCTTAGACGTTTTTTATAAATATTACAACCGCAGAACTATGTTCATCAGTGTTTTCTGAAGTGAGAGGCTGGAGGTTAAATTTTTTTAGCCTGAATATGAGATTTATTTCAAAGAAAATGGAGGATTAGTAAAATTTGTATTTCAGAATGCATGCTTTTGTTAACTTTGGGGAAACAAAAACAAATAATGGGAGATTACAGTAAGACTTCTGATATTATTTGAAAAGGACAAAGAAAAATTCAAAATAGTGAATTTAAGTCCACTTTTAACACCTTAAAATGAAGTTTTTTCACACAACGTATGACACAAAACTAAGTTTCTAATTTTAAAGACAGACCATGAACTGCACCAAATTCTATACATATCAGCAAAACTTTAGACTAAATTTGCTTCCTGCTTATAACCAGAGGCAAGAGTTTCACAGATGATAAAAAAAATGCAAAAATCATACATTTTTATTCTTTCCACAGTTTTTGCAGTTTTATAGATCTAAACCCATTATGCCCTAAATCAAATAGCTGCTGCTCTGTTGAGAGTCTGACAGTGAAATAACATAATGCTGTATGAATTAGTGTCAACCATTTATCTTAATGGAGTGTTAAACTTGTTGGAATACCATCTGTAGCTGAATATAATAAATATTCTAAATTGCAATAACAAGTAGAATAATAAAGACTTCTTTAAATTAGCTGGGTCTTCATAATTAAAATGTATTTTATACATCATGTGAGTTTTCTTACAATGTAAAAACATACTTTATTCAGAATAGAAAAATCCTTGAAAAAAAACTAAAAGCATTTATCTAAAATGTAATCAAATTTCAAGTATTTTGAAGGATACTAAATTGCCACAAAGATTTAGATTACAGGTCTAAATTCCAAAGAGAGTCAACAGTTCTCAAACAGTTCCCTATTTGTACTCCTTTTTAAAACACAGGGTACTGAATATTATGAAAACTTCTCCAGCACAGAGGAAGAATTCTCCATGTTTTATCACTTTCCCCACAGATTTCACTGGATACGGCATGACAATCTAATCTCTCTCTATGTATGTCTGGAAAGTCTATCTTTTGTCACTTAGTTGTTGTCCATACGAACCATGTCTGTAATATAGTTCTCTATTTAGATAGCAGTTTACATTACCTGATTTGCTACTCCTAGAGCGATTGGAGGATGTAGTTTTCTGTTCATCTTTCTCTTTTTCTTCTTTTTCATCTTTTCCATCTCTATCTGTTTTCTTAGTATCATCTTTTTTATCTGTCTTCTCATCCTTTTTAATACTGACAGACCTATAAACAAACTGAGCTTTAATAGTACAGTACATAGGAACATCATTATCTATAGAAATCCACTTCTTTTGGATTTCTACACGAGCCACAAAAGACATCCAAAACCAGAAATTTCGTAAGCTCTTCCAATTTGCCAAATCCTGAAGGCAACATTTAGTTGCACACATTTTCCTTAATTTAGCTGACTGAATATGAAAGCTAGAAAGATCCAAAGAAATAAGAATAGTAGGTGATCCTTTTGAATATTAACAGTTTTCCAAATTGTTAATAATTCCTCCATTATGAATCTTCACATATAGTTCACTCTTTGCATTTAAAAACAGACATCCATACAAGAGTGAACTAGAGTAGGATAAAAGCTTTTGCAAATATGTTCTGACGTAAAAAACTGCTCAAGTAAGCGTCAAATCAGTAATCAGGACTTTGGCAAGTAAATTAAATATTGAGTGTAGCATCTAAGGGCATGTCTTCACTAGCAATGTTAAGGTGCTGTCCGCAGCAGCACTTTAATGTGGCTGTGTAGTCATGGCATAGCTCTAGGAGAGAGCTCTCCCAGCGCATAAAAAACCCACCTCCACGAGGGGAGTGGCTCCCAGCGCTGGTGCACTGTCTACACTGGCACTTTACAGCGCTGAAACTTGCAGCACTCGGGGGGGGGGGGGTGTTTCACACCAAGTGAGAAAGCTGCAGCGCGGTAAAGTGCCAGTGTAGACAAACCCCAAGAATACTGGATGTGAAATGGAATGCCCCTCAAATAAGCAGTAGAAGCAATCATGTCCCAGGGAAAATAAATATTAGCAGATACCTCCTAACCCATTCCAGCAGCCCTTTTAGAAATTGGGATTAATCTTTCAATGAAGCTGTCTAAGTAACAGGACGATTTGAAAATTTAGAGAGCTGACCCAGTTCCATTAAGATTACAGGAAGGCCCTTTAATACCTCATTTATGAGGACAACATATATGAAACAATCATGATGACCATGGTGTCTATGCTGGTTTACATAAAAATGAACTGGATCAGGAGATACCAATATAGGGCCCAAAACAATATGACCAAGTCCCAAGCTACAAATAACCGGACTAAGCTATTATGGAAGGAAAAGCCACACTATGTAGTGCTTTACTGCCATTGAAGATTCTTGGTCTCCTTATTTGTCTCATGCATTCAGCGTACTAGTATCCCAGAAAACACTACTTATCTCTTTCTAGTATTCTTGAAGGGCATGAATAATTCCTAAAGGAAACAATCATTGTGATACTGAACATACCAGCTCCAGATGCTAGTTACTGCAAGTAGTACTGAACAGTCACATTGCAGAAGTACAGGATTTGTCAAGGCTGGTCAGGCCTAAGAAAGGGAATGATCACTTCATGGATTAGGAGTCAGACATGATGCCCCCTGAAGGCCTAAGATACTGAAGTAAAATTGGCACCACTTTAAAAGAGAAAGCAGATCTAGGATTTGGAAACAGAAGTATGAACTGCAATCTAAGCAAGGACAGGTGTACACTAGAAACTTCTGCTAATATAATGTCAGTTAGTGGTGTGATTTTTATGAAAATTTTATATGGGCAAAAGCCCTAGTGCAGACATAGTTGTACCAGCAAAAGTGCCTTTGCAAGTACAGCTTATTTTATTTGAGGAACTGGTATAAGCTATACTGGCAAAAGCACAATTCTGATAAAAGCTGCATCTACACTAGAAGGATTTGACACTCCAGTTACACCAGCAAGCCTTTTCCAATGTAGATTAGACATGAGACACCTTTTCTGACTCTAAAGAGGTATCAGACATGGATCTTAAGACTGACTTGAGGCACACACAAGTTAAAAGTTAACTGTATCACTAAGAGCAAATTATATACCTAAGTCAGAAATGTGTGCACCGGGGTAACAAGACAGCTTTGAGACCATAAAAGCAAATGGAGAGTACTGAACTGAAGCAGGTACACAAGTATGCATAAAGGGGAATCTATGAACTTTCAAAGAAAGAAAGTAACTACAGGTTATAACCTCTTGATATTTCCATTTCATGGACTCTCAAGGTCACAAATACAGGATACTTGAAGCAAGATGTGCAATGCAATAAAAATGCTTATTCTTCCTTGATATCAATCAGTACTTCAGGTGCAGCATGAAACAATAAAACATGTTTGGGTACTCAAGGAATCAATTCTGAAGCACTCAGAGGAGAGGAAAGTGATCAGGAAGTCAGTATGGATTCACCAAGGGCAAGTCATGCCTGACTAACCTAACTGCCTTCTATGACAAGATAACTGGCTCTGTGGATGAGGGGAAAGCAGTGGATGTGTTATTCCTTGACTTTAGCAAAGCTTTTGATACAGTCTCCCACGGTATTCTTGCCAGCAAGTTAAAGAAGTATGGGCTGGATGAATGGACTATAAGGTGGATAGAAAGCTGGCTAGATCGTCGGGCTCAACGGGTAGTGATCAATGGCTCCATGTCTAGTTGGCAGTTAGTATCAAGCGGAGTGCCCCAAGGTTCGGTACTGGGGCCGGTTTTGTTCAATATCTTCATTAATGATCTGGAGGATGGTGTAGACTGCACCCTCTGCAAGTCTGCAGATGACACTAAACTGGGAGGAGTGGTTGATACGCTGGAGGGTAGGGAGAGGATACCGAGAGACCTAGACAAATTAGAGGATTGGGCCAAAAGAAATCTGATGAGGTTCAACAAGGACAAGTGCAGAGTCCTGCACTTAGGACAGAAGAATCCCATGCACTGCTACAGACTAAGGACCGAATGGCTAGGCAGCAGTTCTGCAGAAAAGGACCTGGGGTTACAGTGGACAAGAAGCTGGATATGAGTCAACAGTGTGCCCTTGTTGCCAAGCAGGCTAACGGCATTTTGGGCTGTATAAGTAGGGGGATTGCCAGCAGATCGAGGGACGTGATCGTTCCCCTCTATTTGACATTGGTGAGACCTCATCTGGAGGACTGTGTCCAGTTTTGGGCCCCACACTACAAGGAGGATGTAGAAAAATTGGAAAGAATCCAGCAGAGAGCAACAAAAATGATTAGGGGGCTGGAGCACATGACTTATGAGGAAAGGCTGAGGGAACTGGGATTGTTTAGTCTACAGAAGAGAAGAATATGGGGGGATTTGATAGAAGCCTTCAACTACCTGAAGGGGGGTTCCAAAGAGGATGGATCTAAACTGTTCTCAGTGGTAACAGATGATAGAACAAGGAGTAATGGTCTCAAGTTGCAGTGGGGGAGGTTTAGGTTGGATATTAGGAAAAACTTTTTCACTAGGAGGGTGGTGAAGCACTGGAATGGGTTACCTAGGGAGGTGGTGGAATCTCCTTCCTTAGAGGTTTTTAAGGTCAGGCTTGACAAAGCCCTGGCTGGGATGATTTAGTTGGGGACTGGTCCTGCTTTGAGCAGGGGGGTTGGACTAGATGACCTCCTGAGGTCCCTCCCAACCCTGATATTCTATGATTCTATAAACAGTCATATCAATAAAACTAAATTCTGTTAAACTATTATTTGTCTTTCACAGTTACATTTCACATAGTTTTGTGGGTTTTTTTAAATCAACTTTACTTTTCAGACTTGGAATCTGTAGAATGGTGCCTGTCTCTTTCCTTCCTCGCTTCACTTTCTTTTTTGTCTGAAGGCTTTTTCCCGGCTGGTTCATTTTTTGCCTGGAATAGTATTTGCCAAAAATATAATCAATTACAAGTCTGAGCTCATTAATGTATGCACGCTTATATTTTCATTATATCCATCTTGGAAAATTACCACTTACTTTTTCTACAGAGATCATTTTCCCATGTAACTCTGTTCTGTGGAGGTGACCAATACATTTGGTGGCTTCCTCAGATGTTGACATTGTAACAAAACCGTAACAGCGAGCCCCAGGACTGCGAGCATTAGTCACCACTTTTGCACCAACCACCTTTAAGAAATGGTATTTTTTATTATTGTTTTTGCAACATCTTCAACCATACAGTTTCATAGACTTAGACTTAAACTTTTAGGTCAGAAGGGACCATCATGATCATCTAGTCTGACCTCTGCACATCGCAGGTCACAGAACCTCACTCACCCACTCCAGTAATAGACCCCTAACCTCTGGCTGAGTTACTGAAGTCCTCAAAATCATGATTTAAAGACTAAGTTACAGAGAATCCACCATTTACTACTTCATTGATACACTCTACTTGGTATACAGAATAAAATGCCATCTATGCCACATGTACCAGGAACATTGGTTTTGCACCATTCCATTGGAACACCATTTTCATTATTTATTATTTGTATTATCATAACTTCTAGAAGCCCCACGCATGGGCCAGGACCCCAAATGTGCCAGGTGCTGTACAAAAAACAAAAAGAGTCCCTGCCCCAAAGAGCTTACAGCACTTCTAAAAAACCACCTGACTTCAGTTGTCCAGATTTTAATAATGGCATCAAGATTACATTTTGGAACAGAGGTGTATCCAATTTGGCTATTAGTATTCTAAAAATGTTGTGCTGAGAAGTACTTACGAAGTGAAGTATAAATACTAACAGTATTTCCCTACATGCCAATGGCAGTGCCAACATTACTTGAAAAGACCAGAGTTTAAAATTCTAGAGCAGATTCTAGTACTGCTGAAATAAGCAATCTTATGCTGGAGCTTCCATCCTGACAGTATCAAAATTAATACAAAAAACGTAGATAGTGCTGCTACAGTAGTACGCACAAAAACACTAATTCAGTTTATGTAGCGTGACGTGATAACTGCAAAATGAACATCCTCTCTGCGGCACTGAGCAATATCAGTGCACTGCCTTATTAACATCACCATTAGTATGACATGGTTAATATACTTCACTTAAATTATATACAAAATGAGAGGCATAAATCTCCACATGAACATAACCATTTTCTTTATTTAATCCCATAACACAATGCAGCATTTACACATTACTCAAAATACATTTGCAGTAGTACGACTTTCGCTGGAACATTTATAAGCATGTTCAACAACTCAAAGATGATCTTTTCTGAAGAGATAAATGACATAAGGAATGACTGAGTCAGAAAAACCTCACTGACTTCGGGTTGGGTCTAAACTGAAAAGTTAGGTTAACCAACTGTGTCGCTCGGGGTGTGAAAAACTCAGACCTCTGAGTGATATACTTAAGGCAACCTAAATCCAGTGTAGACCATGCTAGATCCATGGAAGAATTAGTGTCTACACTGAAGCACTACAGCAGTGCAGCTGCAGTGTTTAAGTGTAGACAAAGCCTCAGACTGCCTCTCATGTAGCAGTGGATCCAAGCTGACCAGCTGACTTTTCAGAGCAATCTCGTTAATTTTTTTTCTAGAAATGGGAAAAGTCATTTGAGGAGTGGGGGCAGAAGTGGCTACCTGCTGTTCCAGATTTCACTTCCTTGCTGACACTAAAAAGCTCCAGGTGGAACCATGCTGTCACTGACTGGGTTTCTCATAGTAGCAACTATAGAAGGATCACCACCTAAGCCAATACTGTTTGCAACAGCATTAGATTCCAGTGGGATAACCAGGCGATGAAGCAGTGACTATGATGTGGAAGGTGCCAGATCCATGGCTCTGCCACTCCCGTATTTGAACAGGCATGCCACCTCTCATGGACACCCTCTGCAGAGAGGTCAATCTGGGCAACTATTGCATTACTTTACTGGATATTTCTGAGAACGTTTTGATAGAAGACTGTACTCTCGGGGCAGATTTTCAAAGGCATAAAAGGCAGCCAAGAGCCCAGCTCCCGTTGCCTCTGACTTTGGAAATCTGACCCTCAATAATTGACAATTCTATGTTCTATCACAGGGGTGGGCAAACTTTTTGGCCCGAGGGCCACATTGAGATTGCGAAACTGTATGGAGGGCTGGGTAGGGGATCCCTGCCCCTAACCGCCTCCGCTCCCTGTCCCCTAACTGCCCCAACCCCTATCCACCCTCCCACCCCCTATGAAACGCCCGTTCCCCATCCCGACCACCCTACCCCATCCAACCGCCCCCTGCTCCTTGTCCCGACTGCCCCCCAGAACCCCCTCACCCTTATCCAACCCCCCCGCTCCCCGCCCCCTTACCATGCCGCTCAGAGTGGCAGGAGCTCACAGCCCAGCCACCGCTCTCCCTGGCAGGAGCGGCGGGCCAGAGCGTTGGCAGCGCAGCGAGCTGAGGCTGCGGGGGAGGGGAGACAGCAAGGGGGGGCCAGGGGCTAGCCGCCCCGACCAAGAGCTTAAGGGCTGGGCAGGACGGGCCCGCAGGCCATAGTCTGCCCACGTCTGTTCAATCAGCTTAGCCTGTTCAGCCATACAGCCAGTTCACTCCCATTTTCCTCTTACAGTTTTACACAAGTTGGCATAAGACAGAATTTATTTCAACATGATGCTCATTATTACGTAAACAATAGCGAGATTAAGTCACCATTTAATGTTAATAAGTTGTTTGAGTAAAAAAATGCATTTAATGTAAAAGCACTGTATAAAAAACACATACCTTTCCATATTTGCTAAAAAGGTTCTTCAAGTCTGTTGCTCTGGTAGAAGAGGAAAGTCCACTAACCCACAAATTTCTACCAGAACTGCTACTTGTACGACCTAATTCAAAAATAAATCACTACTGTATCAGAAAAATGATGCAGTGAAAAGCAACTGTCCTAGAAACTCCATTTCCTTCAGTCACAGACCATTTTGAATCTTAAAAATGTTGAGCACTTTTAAATACATGAAGTTTAACTTTTGCAGTTTCAAACACACCATTTCTTTTGACATGACTATTAGTAGGACACGGTTAATGTCAAGGCCCCTACCCTCTGTTTGCCAAAATCTGGGAATTGGTGACAGGGGATGGATCACTTGATTAGCTGTTCTGTTCATTCTTTCTGGGGCACCTGGCATTGGCCACTGTCAGAAGACAGGATACTGGGCTAGATGGACCTTTGGTCTAACCAAGTATGGCCGTTCTTATGTTCTTACGACATGCAAAATAATGAAAGTATAAGAAATTCTAATCTACCAAAAGCCTGATTCTACTAGACAATGGAGAATACTGTTGGAGAATGAACTCCTTTGAAGAGCACCACAAAAGTTATAAATATAATCATGAAGTATTAGATAAAATTTCTAAAAACCTTGCCTTTGTTTTAACCAATAAGCAAGAAGTTTTTATAAAAAATTACATTAAATCGAAATGGATCGTACCATGAAACATACCACCTTAAGTTAGTAACTTTAAATAGAATCAATGTTTGCCACGCACTAAAAGGTAACCTCAATTATCATAAAGCTTAAGAATTCATTGCATTGACAATCTTGATTAGAAATGATCAGAACCTACATTAAAAGTAGGAAGCAACTTTTTACAGCCAAGATGATATTTTCAAAGATGCACCCCAGTCCTATAAACACACCTGTACTTAATTTTACTACTGCGAGTAGTCCCATTGACTTCAATAGCACTGCACTGTAGTAAAATTAAGCATATGCATAAGTGTTTGCAGAATCATGGCTAAACAATGCAATTGAAATGTGTCCTCAATTACTCTCTTGGATCTTTGATGGGTGTGGAAGAATACAATTTAGTATTACAACATTTTTCCAAATCCGTCTTAATTTTACAACGTACCTTTCTCATCTTTTGAGACCATCTTTGTGTCTGCATCCTCAACAGAGCTAAAGACAAAAAACAGTGTTATTCAACCAGGAAAAAGTGAAAAACAACTCTTAATTATGTGTGCTAGAAGTCAATACCTACCAGAAAATTAGTTGTGAAATAAAAGATACCTTTGCAAACTTTTTCAAATCTGATATGTGGGAAGTCAGATGTTTAAACAGACAATTAATTCTGTTTGCCAGAAGATAAAAATTAGGAAGAATTTAAGAAAACAACCTTTGAAGGTTGAGGAAAGGAAGGAAATCAAACCATCAGTTAAAAATTGCACAAGAAGAAATAAAAGATTCTTTAGGAATAGACTACAATTTCATCAGTCTTGCTGGCCAATTGAAGGAAACAGCTTATTTGCATCACTTAATGACCAATAAAAAAAGATAGCATCTGGTCTAAAACTGAGAAAAAACAAACCTCTTTTTCTGATCACCGCCCTCATTGGTAGAGGACTCTTTAGTAGCAGATGATTCTTCAGAATTAGCTTTGTCTTCTGTTTTCTTGGCATCTTCTTTACTATCTTTGGTTTCAAGACCTGCATCTTTATCCGCTGTTTCCCCACTAGAGGCTTCCAGACCTTGTGATGGTTTGCTACTCTGATCACTTATTACTAAAGATTCAGAGTCCATTTTCTCTTCATCTATTGTCTGTTCACTTGTCTCCCCTTTTGCTACAACTAAATGCTTTGCTTCCTTCCTTGAAAGATCTTGTGCTGACTTGCTGTCCAAATCTAAAGCATCTTCCTCCGACTGACTGGCAGCAAGAGCGTCCTCTTCCTCTGCTAGCTTTTTGCCTGCCACGGCGTTACTTGCTTCCTGTGCATATGGCTGCTCCACTTCGGAAATTTCTTCTTTAAGTGGTTCAGATTTACAAGTTTCCCCCAAAATGTCGAGTATTTTCTCATTTTCTACGGATTTAACAGGAATAGAATGGCACAAGATTTAATCACCAGGGAAATAAAGCAATCACAAATGTGGAACTGGCATGGCTGCCACACTAACACCAAGAGAAGTTCTAAGCTACACAGAGATTGGAAAACCCTAACGTACACAATATTAAAAGTTTTAAACTATCTGCAGTCTAACAAACTATTATATTAAAGCCTGAAAGCTACATGGAAGAAAAATGCCCAATAAACAAACATAAAACCTTCTGTCTCGTCCATGACAGTCTTCTTCAAGTTGAGTTCTAATTCTTCCTAAGTTAGCTTCCAAAGTCCAAGATGCTTAACTGACTGTATCAATTCTTTGACAGTTCAATTCCCAAATTCCTGTGAAATTCTTTTAGCAGAACAGTCCAACATGAAAACCGGAACATCTTCTGATGGTGCATGAGTATGTTTGCAGTCCAGAAAAGTGAACAGTATCTGTATGAAATTTCCATGAAGAAACTCAGTCTTCCTTCTTCTGAAATCCAGGCACTCTTTAATTTTAGTTCCCTACTATAGTATTACACTACCTGCACTCCTCCACTCAAAATTACAGAGTTAATGTACTGTGTGATATCACAAGATCTGTTTTACGTGCAGAACCTTCAAGTTTTAAGGCTTAGGTTAATTAACATACTTACTTAAAGAGGTTTTAAAGCAACCACTTCATCACACTGAATGTATTTCTCAAACAGAGATGACACTGTCACAGATCTGGTGATATGACTGGGTTTCCAATCTCTATGATCCTTGAATGATCTCGACTGTGCACCATTAGAATAATGCACACTACAGTAATGAATTTAAATAAAACAAACAAGGGTACAAAAGGAATTTGGTGCAAGAGCAAAACCATTTCAAAGCCTAACTTTATTTTCTTCCCCCCAAAACAGTACCTGGCTCCAAAGGTAGTTCTTCAATTTCCTGTAAGGGAAAAATATATACGGTATATATATATATATAACAAAACACTATCTTAGGTAAAGACGCTGAGCTTGTCTAAAATTATTTACAAAAGAGAATAAGGGGGAAAATTACTGAAAGTTTTATTAACTCTTATAAACCTTGAAAAGGTTAGATTTTAAAACAACTTCCTTAAAACAATCATTTTTAGAGTAAGATTTTAAGGTAAATACATTACAATTTCCACTGATGAAATATAAATACAATAAACTCAGACTATTTGGAATGAGACCCATACACTAAGTGTTTTTGTGGGCATTCAAAGCACATTACAGTACTAAGGCCATGTCCATCATATAAAGGATGGGAAAAAAATCACAATAGCTCTAATAATCAGCTGAAGTATATACTGTACTCTTGTGCCTTTAAAATACAGGCAAACAGCTCAGCAGACAACAGTTTTATAAATACATGTGCCTATGTGAGAGATACCATTTTCCCAATGCTATGTAACGACTACAAATTTGATCTGCCGAAGTACAAGTCACCTACAACTCCTGTAGAAGTCAACGGGAGCTGTGGATCCTTCAGACTTCTGAAAACCAGGCCCTATGTTTCAGTTAATTTATATCACACCCAATTATGGTAACAATGGACATTATAAAAATGAGTGTATACAAAAGTCTGATGGTTTATGAAATATAGCCAGGTATATGACAGTTATATTTTGAAACAAAGCATAAAAAAAAGGCTCAATTCTTCCAATCACCAGACAAATTCAACATAGGGAAAGGTACATAATTTTGTTACTATGCATAATATGATAACAGTAAATCACAAACACAAATTCTAAGTTTTCTGAATATAAGAATTAGGTGTTTGTATTTTCTCCCCAGAAAGTAAGGGTTTTTTAAGCTCTTTATACAGCATGTGTCATTAGTGACATTAAATTTAAGATTAAAAAAGAATTTACCTTCACTATAGTTAAATCAGAAGAACAAACATCTAAACTGTTTCCAGCATCCTCACTTTCTGCCTAAAAGAATAAATAGGAAAAATATGTCACTTTATACAGAAGATTCATCACAGCTTTATTGATAATGAAACCTGAATGAGAAATTGTGAGGTTGACAAAATATTTTATCTGATTTTTTCCAGGTAACTGCTATTAAGCAAATATTTGCTAGCATTCAACAGAGCAACAAAGAAGGTGAAAAATGGTTACGGATGACTGCATTTAAAAAAAAAAAAAAGAAAGAAAAAAGACAGACAGACAGGCAATGAGCTCTCTCTCTGTCTCCAGGCTCTGCTTGCCTACTTTAAAAGTCTGAGCTTTTAAAAAAAATAAAAACTTTCAATGTTAACAGAAAATTCTATATGGCATTTTTATTTGCCTTTCAATCACAGCTACAAAACAAGGCAAGGAAGTCAACTTCTAAACAACAAGTTGATTTAAATACTGCTTGGAAAATCTCAGACTTCATGAGTTTTACCTTAACAATATAATCAAATCTGAATTATTTAACTACTTTCTTAGTTATTCCCGCTGTTTCTAAAGTGAACCAAAAGCAGCTCCCTGGATTCCCATAACCCGGGTTGGAGACAATGCATATCAGAGGCACCATCTGTACTCCTTATCTGAAGCTGGGCAATAATAACTATCTTTCATTGCCCCACTGTATGTTTCAAGTGAGTTTTAACTTGTAGATTCATGAGAAAGATTATCGTCAACCATTAATGGACAAAGCTGGAATGGCAGTCTATTACCAGATGATAAGCACAAAAAGCCAGCATGAAAACATTCCAAATGTCAGAATGGGAACCCCAAAGCTAACAAGAAATCTGAAATACAATGAATCAGTCCAGAAGCAACATACTGTGCAATTATGAAGTCAATCAACTAAAGTATTTGGATCCCTCACTGCCCTCCAGAACAAAGGAAAAAAGAGAAAATGGGAATGTAAACTGAAGGCAAAATAGAGAATTCGAAGATTTAATAAAAATGATGCTTTCTAGACTACTCCTATTGTGGGTAGCAATATGATGCATGCAAACAAAACCTAAATATGTTTTAAAATCAATAATGCTATTTCCACAAACAGAAAAAAATCAATAGCCATAAAAATGTAGATCCCCAAATTATTCTGCTATTGTTTAGATAATGGTGCACTATTTAATTTGAAAAAAAAAAAAAAATCTGATTCCACACATGTAAGAGATCCATACCATCACTACTGGTATTTCTCTTGATTCTTCTTTAATTTCTGAAAACTGTGGAGATGCCTCCAAGTTACCTACAGCATATTCTGTAGGCTGATCTTGAAGTTCTTTCATTTCTGCATCAGCATTTTCTTTACTATCAGACAGTGAGTCAAGAATATTATCAGCACTGTAATCCTCTCCGCAATCTACAGCACTGCCATTATCTATTTCAGCTTCATCTAACACACTAATATCCATCATGTCAATATCCTGCAAGTTATCCAAACTTGCTTCAATATCCTCCTGTAAAAAGAAAAAAAGTATATATAATAGTCATTGTGACTTGAATGCAACACTATTTTTCACCTCAAATGTGGTTTCACATACCTGCCCATCTCCAGAATCCTCCTCCAGTCCATTATCTTCAACTCCCTCTTCTTCTAGTCTACGCCCTAGTAACATTATGATTATTAGAATGATGAATTCATACATTGCTATTTTTCAGATGTTTCTTCCTCGAATAGGTATTAAATCCAGTTTCTTACAGAAAAGTAACATACTTTGCCTTATTTTCAACAGTCCTATAACTCTGAACATCACATTTCTTTCTGTAAGTTACAATAAGTAAAAGTTCTGAATGTTCAACAAAACGTAAATTGTACAAGACTAAGCTAAAAGTACCCTTAGGCTGACTGCAGCATAAGTGGGTGAATACCCACTTCGCCGGATGCATGCAGTGGAAATTTTCCACTGCATGCATCCGACGACGTGGGTATTCACCCACGAAAGCTTTTGCTCCAATATGTCTGTTAGTCTATAAGGTGCCACAGGACTCTGTCGCTTCTACAGATCCAGACTAACACGGCTACCCCTCTGATATTAGGCTGACTATGCATGAATGTAGTGCTTAAGTATTTCGAACACCATTAATTTTCTCTTTTCAAAAGTTTATTATTGTAATGATCTGTCTAAAAGATTTACTACATCAGGAATTCATTTAGCAGCTTGATCCATAACGTTAGAAGTAACACTCATCACTGAAACAAAACACTTCAGTTCTAGCACAGATCAACAGCGAACACATGAAAACAGACAATTTCTCACATTTACAGGTGTATTTTCCGCAAAGAATACAAGCACAGTAGAACAAGAAAGGGAGAGAGGTTTTAGAAATAGCCCTTCTACAATGAGAAACATCTCAGCGTGAACATTTTCATTCTATTAACATGCTGAAATGTTGAAATCATGTTTTCAGTATTTACTGGGAAGGGAAAAATTGCTCAAAATAATTTACAAGTGAATTTAATCCACCCAATTTTAAGAGTGACTAACAGCATTGGTCTGAGCCAGGCATAGTATTGTTAGGTGAGCATTTGTGCATCACCAACAACTCCTCCACATCAAACGCACTTCAAAGCTTTTAACTATTTTATATTAGGCATTTAAATGGAAGTTCGAAGTTTTTTAAAATCCCTGTTGTACACAATTCTAGTACTAAAACCGATTCTATCTTTAGATTATTTATGCAGCAGTAACACCCACCTCCCATTTCAGAAGTAGAGAAATTTCCTTCATACACAACATAAAATCACTCCTGATCATTAGAAATCTAATGGCTTGTTTTTGTTCAGGTGGTATTCTGTAATTATAAACACCATCTGAAGCAAGCTTTCCAGGTAAATAGGAAATTAAAGGTAACCCTGACAGCCCTTTAACTACAGCAATGCAAATGCATCACTGTTATAAACTCTAGAGGTTTTTAAACTATAAGGAACTCTAAACCTGAGATATGAAACTTTAACTTGAAGTACTAAATGTATGTCTTCACATGTAGCACACCTATTTAAATGACTTTCCCTTCTGCCTTGCAGAACAGGGAGAACAGTATATACTGAATTAAGTTTCATCTGGAATCAATTTATTTTATATTTAAAAGTTTGTGTTTGAGTCTTCAATGTGCTATTTGTTGTAAAAGCTTTAGAAACTCCCTTACTTGTGGCAGCTCATATATATTGATTCAATTTATCACATCAAATGAGTAACTCATTTTAATTTTAACATTTTGGTTACTGCTGATATAAGTTAACACCCTAACCTTTCACCTCTAGAGGCTTTGTCTCAAATTCTGAATGTGGTCATAGGTGTAAATTAATTTGGGTGTCTCACCCTGTTCCCCATTTGTCCACAACCTGATAGGGCTAGCAACCTCGCCTCAAAATGGCTCAATGCCAAACTAGCCTCCTTCAAAGACACATGATGATAAATTTTCACTGCCTTGGCAGTAGAGGTCAATCCTTTTAAGCTGGTCTTTCAGGAAATTTTGATTAGCAATCCAACAAACTTTGTTTGGGAGTATTCCCAGTTATGCATTGTCCTGTGATTAATATTTAACAAAACGTGCAATTCACTAATGATTGACTTGGTATCATACCAGGGATTGACTGAAACTCACTCACATAAGTATGGAAGAGGGTAACAGAAGATGTTGATGGTAAGATTGACCTGCACTGGCCTAAACCGTACATTTTATCTTACAGTGCTCCTGTTTGTGCTATAGCTGACTCAATCACATACTATTAATCACAAATTCAGCTCTATAAATTCATGCACACTGCCAAAATTAAGACACAAATATTTTTCGGAGGGAAAACGGAAAGAAAAGGAAGGAAAGCTAGATTCTGCTTTGTAGGTGCAAGATCCCCAAAAAAATCCTCTCTCAACTCCCTTGTACCTTTGCTGCTTCTCTTTGGTGTTTTCTTGATGGTTATCTCTGACATCATTGGAATTTCATCAGGATTTCCCCCTTCATCCTCAATAGCCTATTAGAAAAAGAGATAAAGCCACTGTTTATTTACAGAGCACTGTTGGTCTTGGGCACTAAACACACCAGAGAGAAAAATGCTATCCACTAGATCCTTGTATGCAATATAAGTGGGACCAAATGAAAGTGAAATCAAAAATTCCCAGGACACTGGTGGAAGAGCAAAATGTGTGCCCTGCTTTCCACGTCTCACCCAAACCCTCCCATTGCCCCCACGTGATCAGATGAATGACAGTGTCTCCATTTCCAGGAAATGGCTAAGGGCAGCCATGGACGGCTTTGGTCAGTGGTAGCGTGACCAGATAGCCAGGGTGAAAAATAGGGACAGAGAGTGGGGGTAAGAGGTGCCTATATAAGAAAAAAGCCCCAAATATCAGGACTGCCCGACATCTGGTCACCCTAGTCAGTGGTGCCACAACATTCCCACTATAGCGCAGCCACCTGCCGCGCACCCTGCTCCCACCCTCCAGCCTCGTGTTATTTAGCGTCTGCAATAGGCATTGCACGCACAGCCTCTGACTGCGGGCAAAGAAACGGACACGGGACCCGAGGCCTAAACCAGCAGGTGCCATGTGCACCAAAGGGGGGAGGGCGTCTGCGTGTCCTTACTAGAGGAGCCCGTGCGGGGCTCCCCCACTGTCCTGGGACGGGGCTCGAGACCACAAGGCCTGGGGCGGAGGGGGGGGGGGGTGGAGCACGTGACCTGCACCGAACGCTCCACGGCGCGGCAGGAGCAGCTCGCGCCGGGCCCGGCGGAGTCACGTGACGCCTCTCGCTCGCCACTTGGCGCCATTTTCTCAGCAGTGTCTCCTCCCACCCCCTCCCCCAGCCCGGGAAAGCGCGCCTCAGCGCCCCCCACCCTGTCTCCCGCCCTCACCTTCCTGAGCCGCTCCATCAGGACGCTCTTGTTGCCGCCGCTGTCCAGGTTGCGGCGCTTGAGCTCGGCCCTCAGGTCGATCACCCGCAGCTCGCTCAGCCGCCGGGTCTCGGGCTCCGAGCCGGAGGGAACCGCCCCGCCCAGGGGCGCGGGCTCCCCCAGCCCGGCCGCTGACTGACTGTCCGCCATGACGCCGCTGCTCCGGCTCTCGCGCGCGCGGGACTCGGCAGGGTAAAGCAGCAAGAGCCGCGATCCTAGCACAAAATGGTGGTGACGAAGCCGAGAGACGCGCACGGGGGCTGCGGCGCAGGCGCACTGAGGAGAGACTCTTGGGCATGAGGGCTACGCGCAAGCGCCATAACCTTGACTGCGTGAAACGCCTCTGAACCTGGCGCATGCGCCCGAGCCGCTTCAGGGCTGCAGTAACCCGCATGCGCAGTCACCATGCACGGTTACGGCGTGTCTGCGCTACAATGGAGAGCCGCCCTTTTTTCCTGAAGCTCGTGCGCCTGCGCATACCCCTTCCTCCCTCCTTACTGCGCCTGCGCGCGCCCCCTCCCCCCCCGTGCGTTTCGGCCTCGCCACCATTTTGTGCTGGCGATCGCGGCTCTTGCTGCTTTACCCTGCCGAGTCCCGCGCGCGTGAGAGCCGGAGCAGCGGCGTCATGGCGGAGAGTCAGTCAGCGGCCGGGCTGGGGGAGCCCGCGCCCCTGGGCGGGGCGGTTCCCTCCGGCTCGGAGCCCGAGACCCGGCGGCTGAGCGAGCTGCGGGTGATCGACCTGAGGGCCGAGCTCAAGCGCCGCAACCTGGACAGCGGCGGCAACAAGAGCGTCCTGATGGAGCGGCTCAGGAAGGTGCGGGGCGGGGGAGGGGCGAACGGGAACGCTCCGGCTGGCTCCTTTGTCCCCGCGCTGAGGCTCAGTGTACGCATGCGCGTCCCGGGCCCGGCGGAGCTCTCTCCCCGGGAGGGAAAATGGCGCTAGCCTGAGCCCGGTACGAGCTGTTCAGCTCCTCCCCGCGGAGCTGGGGCCTCTGCGGCGCCGCCCCCCGGGTCCTTCGTTCCGCTCCTAGGACCATTGACAGCCCCCGGGCTTTTGCCAGCCCCTGGTGCAAATATTCTTCGGGGGGGGGGGGCTCTAACTTCCCCACCGCACCCCCTTCTCTGGGGCCTTTAGTGCCCCCCCCCCATCTGGGGCCTCTTGCCCCCCCCCATCTGGGGCCTCTAGCGCCCCCCCCACACACCTGGGGCCTCTAGCGCCCCCCCCACACACCTGGGGCCTCTAGCGCCCCCCCCACACACCTGGGGCCTCTAGCGCCCCCCCCACACACCTGGGGCCTCTAGCGCCCCCCCCCCCACCTGGGGCCTCTAGCGCCCCCCCCCCCCCACCTGGGGCCTCTAGCGCCCCCCCCATCTGGGGCCTCTAGCGCCCCCAACCCACCCACTCATCTGGGGCCTCTAGCTCTCCCTCTCCCCCAGCGCACACCCTTCACTGAGCCCCTTGGGGCTGTTGTGGTGCTGCTGTCCCTCTATCCTTCGCTGAGCTCGGAACCCTTATGAATTTGTATTCCAATGGCACCTGCTTTAGGTTCTGTCCAAGCCCATAAAGAGCTGGTCCCTGCTCCCCCAAAAGCTTGAAGACTAAGTAACCTGCCGAGCCTTTAGATATGATGCTGTCCTGTACAGAATGGAGGTCCTGATGCTGATTGTATTGTGGTATTTTTGGGAAATTGTGAGCGATGTACCTCCTACTCCGAGCTGTTTACTGATGGCCGATATCTGACTCCCCTCTATGTGAGGTGATATTGGGGAAATGGAAACAGGCTCTTGAAAACTCACCAGAACAAAAATGACTTTCTCTGTTTCCAATAGGCCATTGAGGAAGAAGGGGGAGACCCTGATGAAATGCCAGTGGCTTCAGAAGTTAGCAGTAAAAGAACACCAAAGAGAACTAGCAAAGGTACAAAACAGTTGACACTCCTGGTTCACAAGTAACTTGTGTCTACATAGTCTTGCTTTTCTTTCTTTTGTTAGTTTTCTCTAAGAGTACTTGTCTTGTAATTTTCTGTTTTTCATTCCAGTTTCTATTAATGTGCCCCTGAAATCATGCCATCAACAACTTATTACATGTTTAAGCTTAGAACTGTTTCCTTGACCAGGGAAGACAATTTAAAATTGTATTATGAAGTTCAAATATACCTTATGTTAGTACACCTTCAACCTTAAAGGTGGACATACACTTGCAATTTAAGACTATTTTTAGTACTCATGGCAGTGAATACAAGATTGTGCCACGCATAGGAGAGACAGCTGCTCTGAAAGCCCCCTTAACAGAGTTTGTGTTTTAGAAAGAGATCCCTCCTTTTCTGAAAGGAGTTAGTTTACTCATAATTAAACTATGTGATTGCAAAACCTCAAAAATTGACTTGGGGCATGCATTTTCTGAAATTGCTTGTAGCTCATTTTTAAAATTAGACTAGATTTCAAATTGTCACTTTTGCGTTTATATTGGGCCACTTACCTGTATATCCATTATGGCAGTACCTGAGAACCAGAAAGTGAAATTTACTGTTTAACATTTATACCATCATAAGTTTGTCTAGTCAGACATAGCTAAACATGATCCATGTCCTGAAGACCTTAAAATCAAAGGCCTTGATCCCGCAAAGTGATGTGATATGGACCTGCTTGCAATATTGGGATCTAAATTATAAACTAATAATTGACTAATCTATTTTTGAGATGAGCAGGACATAAATGGAGAACGCAAAATATTATGATTCTGTTCATTATAATGATTTTTAAGATTTCTTTTTTAAAATTGTATCTTTATAGTGTCCTTTTATTGAGGTGTATAAGGATGAGAGAATGATGTAGGGAAATCTAAATAGTCACCTGAGGTATAACTATACTGCAGCTGCTACAGCGGCTTAGCTCTGGTGCTGCAGCAGCGCATAGTGTAGATGCTTCCTACATCAATGGAAAGGGTTTTTTCTGTTGATGCTGATTCACCTCTCCAAGAGATGGTTGCTATGTTAACCTGGCCGTGTCTACTTTGGGTGTTAAGTCAACCTAACTACAGAGTTCAGGGTGTGAAATCTTTCATAGCCCCAAGTGACATAGCTAGGTCAGCCTAAATTTTAGGTGTAGAACAAGCACTAGACACACTACACGTGTTCAAGTTGATGCCATTTAATGATATTGTAGTGGTAAATACAGCCCAGATTATCTGCAGCCCCAGAATCAGTGTCTTAATGATTAATTTTTGGAACAAACTCAAGGTTGAATAGCTAATTTAGCAAAGGGTGTGTATTCTGAAACACATATTGCTCTTAATCCTTTGAATAATGCTGTTTTCAGGGCGAAAACCAGAAGAAGGCATTGAAGACAATGGACTGGAGGAAAACTCTAGAGATGAACAGGTATGTGAAACCATGATGAAGATTAAAGAGTGTTGCTTTCAAGTCACAATGAATATATAACTATTCTTTTCTTTTTACAGGAGGATATTGAAGCAAGTTTGGATAACTTGCAGGATATTGACATGATGGATATTAGTGTATTAGATGAAGCTGAAATAGATAATGGCAGTGCTGTAGACTGTGGAGATGATTACAATGCTGATAATATTCTTGACTCACTGTCTGATAGTAAAGACAATATTGATGCAGAAATGAAAGAACTTCCAGATCAACTTACAGAAAATGAGGTAGGTAACTGGAGATACAATTTTTCATATATTTAATTTCTGTAAATTGTAGATGATATGCATCACTTAATGTCAGGAATCAAAATGTATTTATTGCATGTTAGTGTTCCACTTAATGGAAATACTTTGGAGGTTGAACTTTTTTCATTTTCTCTACACCATCTATGTAAATAATGTCCTTGTTAAAAATATTTAGGTTTTAAGTCTTTGCATATTCTATTTTGCCCTAATTCTACATTCACATTCTTTTAAATTATACCTTTGTATGTCTGAGAGCCTTGTGAGAGACCCAAATATTCATTATTGTACAGTATATTTTCACTGGGCTGACACAATTTTAAATATTTTGCTCACTTCAGGGCTCCCCCAATGTTACCTTCCTCTATTTTGGGAATGCCAATTTTATACTAACGTTACTGCTCTTACATTTTAAATTCTGCCATTGTAGCACTGGCCCCTTAATCTGGAAGGCAAAACCTCTGGTATTCTACAAGTTAAAACTGCTCTACATTTTATAGCGGGGCTTTGAGGGATGTGTCTTATTCATCTCTCAGGAGGGTCCAAGCATGTTACTTGTAGGACATGCTTTGTCTTCAAAAATCCAGAGTATGAGTCTTATGTTAACTAATTCATATTACCTTTTTCCCTTTAGAAACAGGAGAATTAAGGCAATGAGACATACTAATGTTTAAAGCTATCAAACAAATTTTCTCTTCAGATCAGGAGCTTTTTTAAGTGCACAAGACCATTGTAAACTGATGTTTTATTGCTGATGAATAACTTCATTAAATTATTAGAATAATTATCCTGACATTTTTCAGCATTCTTGGATAGCATTTGGGAGCAAAAGTTCCTCTGACTGTTGGTAAATATTTATACAAATGCTATCTCCCTGGGAAAGTCAGATAAAGTAGTGTTGTTTCTCCTACCTTCCAATGTTTTATTTAGGATTTTATCTGTAAAGCTGTAGTTAATCTTTTGTAAGGAGTGAAATATTTTCCATTCAATCTTTTAGGAAGACTGTGAGGAAATTGGAAACAACTTAGATGCTGCCTCATCTGATTTAAATATCATGAAGGTAAATTGAAATTTTAGCTCTACTGCGGGTTATTTTCAATACTACATAGAAAATTGCCAATTAATCTCTCAACATAATAAAACTGAACTCAACTCTTACTCTAATTGGAGTTCATATTATGAGTTAGTATAGATGTTGTAATACTTAATAAAGTCATGACGACAGTGGAGTCTCGGGGCAGTGCCTACTTATTTTGGAGTCTGGACACTATCTTTACTCATATCTATAAACTGATTGAGCACATCTACCAGTTTTGGCTGCCCACTTTGAGAAATCATCCTCCTCTAAAAAAGTGGTTTTAGTTTGGAAAGCTTAACTTCCTTTTGTGTGGGCACCAATAGAACTTAAATACCCCCTGCTATACATATTTTGATGAACGTTCTTTTAGAGAGGAAACAAAAAAACCCGCATTAATGCTAACATTACATAATCTGATTTTCCGTTCACTTCATTTCCTTTTTCGTCATTGTGAATTACAATGGTTAGTACAAATGTGCAATATATTTTCTCCATATTTATTATTTTTGACATAGTAGACAAGTGTTCTTTCTAATGGCTTTAGTATTCTGAGGCTTTGTCTACACTAGCACTTTTGTGGGTAAAAATTTTGTCATTCGGGCTGTGAAAAAAACACACACACGTCCCTGACCAACAAAAGTCTCACTGACATAAGCGCCGGTGTGGACAGCGCTGTGTCAGCGGGAGATGTTCTCCTGCCAAAATGACTACCACTGCTCGTTAGGAATGGTTTAATTATGCCAGCAGGAGCGCTCTCTCCCGCCGGCATAGAGCGGCTACAGGGGAGACCTTATAACAGCAGAGTTGTGCCACTGTAATGTCCATAGCCTGAGTCAGCTAGGAAGACACATAATAAATGTAGCTGAACTCAGGTAGTTTTGATTTATTTTGTGGTTTTGTTTAAGCAAATACACATTATTTATATAAACGTTCGTTTGAAATGGTTCTAGATGAGCCAGTTCAAATACAGTATCTGCATTACTGTAACTTCAAATAGTCTAAATTCTATTTTTGTTTGTAATTTATACTCAGTTTATTAGGTTTATAAAAGTGTTTGCAATGTTTTATTTTTTTCTTCCAGAAAATTGAGGAATCACCCTTGGAGCCAGGTACTATTAAAGAACAATATAATCCCATCTTTTCAACTAACCCTTTTTAAAATACTAGTTATTTTAACAAAAAATGCAATGTTATAGTTTGCATTATTCCTATGGTGGACAATCCAGATCATGCAAAGGTCATAGAGATTGGAAACCCAATCATATCCCCAGATCTGTGAACTAATGTCTGTCATTTAAATATTTTCACTGCCATAAAGTGGTTATTTAAAAGCCTCCTAAACTACGTAAATGGATCTAGAAAAGTTAATTTCAGTTTAAAAGCTAAAGATTCTACATGTAAAACAGATCTTGTGATATCACAGAGTATCTTAATTCTTTAACTAGTAGAGCAGAAAAGGCAGTATAAAGCTATTGTAGGGACCTAAAATTTAAAAATTTAACTGGATACAGAAGAAAGAAGACAGTTTCTTCATGGAAATTCCATACAGATTCTATTCACTTTCTGGACTGAAAATATACTCATGCACCATCAGAAGATGTCCCAGTTTTCATGTTGGAGTGTCTGCTAAAAGAATTTCACAGAAATTAGAAAATTGAACTTTCAGTGCATTGATACATTCAGTTAAGCATCTTGGATTGTGGAAGTTAAATTGAGAAGAACCAGAACTGAACAATTTCATGAAGAATGTCAAGGACCAGCCAGAAGGTTTTTGTTAAATCTGTGGGGGCATTTTCTTCCCTATAACGTTTGGGCTTAATATAATTTGTTAGGCTGCAAATAGTTTAGAACTTTAATATTGTGTACATTAGGGTTTTCCAATCTCTGTGTAGCTTAGAACTTCTCTTGGTGTTAGTGTGGCAGCCATGCCAGTTCCACATTTGTGATTGCTTTATTTCCCTGGTGATTAAATCTTGTGCCATTCTATTCCTGTTAAATCCGTAGAAAATGAGAAAATACTCGACATTTTGGGGGAAACTTGTAAATCTGAACCACTTAAAGAAGAAATTTCCGAAGTGGAGCAGCCATATGCACAGGAAGCAAGTAACGCCGTGGCAGGCAAAAAGCTAGCAGAGGAAGAGGACGCTCTTGCTGCCAGTCAGTCGGAGGAAGATGCTTTAGATTTGGACAGCAAGTCAGCACAAGATCTTTCAAGGAAGGAAGCAAAGCATTTAGTTGTAGCAAAAGGGGAGACAAGTGAACAGACAATAGATGAAGAGAAAATGGACTCTGAATCTTTAGTAATAAGTGATCAGAGTAGCAAACCATCACAAGGTCTGGAAGCCTCTAGTGGGGAAACAGCGGATAAAGATGCAGGTCTTGAAACCAAAGATAGTAAAGAAGATGCCAAGAAAACAGAAGACAAAGCTAATTCTGAAGAATCATCTGCTACTAAAGAGTCCTCTACCAATGAGGGCGGTGATCAGAAAAAGAGGTTTGTTTTTTCTCAGTTTTAGACCAGATGCTATCTTTTTTTATTGGTCATTAAGTGATGCAAATAAGCTGTTTCCTTCAATTGGCCAGCAAGACTGATGAAATTGTAGTCTATTCCTAAAGAATCTTTTATTTCTTCTTGTGCAATTTTTAACTGATGGTTTGATTTCCTTCCTTTCCTCAACCTTCAAAGGTTGATTTATTAAATTTTTATTTTTATCTTCTGCCAGACATAAGTTTAAGAATCTGACTTCCCTTATTTCATGTCAGATTTCTTAATACAAGTTTGCAAAGGTGTCTTGTTTCTCAACTAGTTTCTGGTAGGTATTTTAATACCATAATTTAGAGTTAATTTTCCTTTTTGTTTCCTCATTGATTAACATCAGTTTTTGTCTTTAGCCCTGAGGAGGACAGAGATACAAAGACAGTGTCAAAAGATGAGAAAGGTATGTTGTCAAGGGAAATAATCTTCATCCTAGGACTCATTTGATAAAAGTTGTCATTTCGTTGCCTTTTTTGCAGAGTAGGTTATTGTAAATGTACATCATTGAAATCAGTGGCAGTGCTGTCATTGGTTTAAATGATTGCAAGATTTGTTTAAGGCTTTCTATCTGCATTATGTAACCATTGTTTAAAAAGTTCTTAATGTGAACCATGGAAAGCTTATTGTTCTAATCATTTTCTATGTATATCAGGTGACTATATCCCACAAATTGTAACAGTGACTTCAAAGAAAGCCTTTAATACGTAGCAAATACGTCCTTCAGACCAGTGAAGGTGCTTATGGACACCTCATTGGGTGAAGAGCTTTTCATAATTCTACTCAGTTTGATAATTTGTTTCATATATTTATATATAATCTTCTGTTTTGCTAAAATAAGGATTCCAATAATTGCATATACATCTAAATTGCAGTAGCTATACTCTTCCATGTCAATCTTCAAAGGCTGTCTCCCTCAGTCAAATTCTTTTGTTTCTTCATGGAATCTGTCTTTGTGGATCCCACTTACGGGGCATGTACACGCCATATGCAAGTGAGATCATGATCTTTCACCCAGGAGTGTCAGCTGGTCCCCATTGCCTGTGCATGTCCTTATACTTCTGTCTCACCTCCCCATTCAAGGGTATGTAGGGCAGCACGGATCCAATTTCCTCCCCATTCGCTGTGAACACTTCAGCAATAAAACAGAACTTGGCAGTGTCTGCCTGCTGGCATCCTTTCATCAAATCAGTTTTGTAAATACTAGTAATTGCTGTAAGTATTTTAAGGACACTTTTCTGCCCTTTTGGCAGTATCTTATTCATTTTCTTTAAATTTTCTTCCTCCTTCTGACTCCTACTTGGCACCTCTTCATCTAGTGGCTCAGCCTAAACGCTGACATTGAGCCAAATGGACTTACTCCATTAGCGGATAGATGCTCTTAATGTATTATCTGTTTTTATGAAGGCCACATTCTGGACCATATGCTGATCTTTTTCCACCAGAAATCATCACTCTGTAGAATATTTCTACCTTCTTGAACAATTCATATAGGGAGCTTTGGGTTTGGAAAGACATTCCTCTGACTCCAAAAAGGGACTTTGACTCCCAGGGATTCCACCTCTTCAGTGCCTTAGGTCCCTCACCAAAAAAGTAAAGTAAGCTGTCGTGGGATAAGAGGGGACAGTCCTCTCCTGGATTGGTAACTGGTTAAAAGATAAGAAACAAAGGATAGGAATAAATGGTCAGTTTTCAGAATGGAAAGAGGTAAATAGTAGTGTCCCCGAGGGATCTGTACTGGGACCAGTGCTGTTCAGCATATTCATAAATGATCTCGAAAAGGGGGTAGTAAACAGTGAGGTGGCAAAATTTGCAGATATAAAACTACTCAAGATAGTTAAGTCCCAAGCAGACTGCGAAGAGCTACAAAAAGATCTCACAAAACTGGATGACTGAGCAACAAAATGGCCGATGAAATTCAATGTTAAGAAATGCAAAGTAATGCATATTAGAAAAATGTAATCCCAACTATACATATAAAATGATGGGGTCTAAATTAGCTGTTACAACTCAGGAAAGAGATCTTGGAGTCATTGTGGATAGTTCTCTGAAAACATCCACTCAATGTGCAGCATCAGTCAAAAAAGCGAACAAAATGTTGGGAATCATTAGGGAGGGGATAGGTAATAAGACAGAAAATAATCATATTGCCTCTGCATAAATCCATGGTACGCCCACATCTTGAATACTGCATGCTGATGTGGTCGCCCCATCTCGAAAAAATGTATTGGAATTGGAAAAGGTTCAGAAATGGGCAACAAAAATTATTAGGGGTATGAAACAGCTTCCATGTGAGGAGAGATTAATAAGACTGGGACTTTTCAGCTTGGAAAAAAGATAACTAAGGGGGGATGTGATAGAGGTCTATAAAATCATGATTGGTGTGGAGAAAGTAAATAAGGAAGTGTTATTTATCCTCATAACACAAGAACTAGAGGTCACCAAATGAAATTAATAGGCAGCAGGTTTAAAACAAACAAAAGGAAGTATTTTTTCACACAACACACAGTCAGCCTGTGGAACTCCTTGCCAGAGGATGTGTGAAGACCAAGTCTATGACAGAGTTAAAAAAAGAACTAGATAAGTTCATGGAGGATATGTCCATCAATTGCTGTTAGCCAGGATGGGCAGGGATGATGTCCCTAACCTCTGTTTGCCAGGAGCTGGGAATGGGCGACGGGGTAAATCACTTGAGGATTACCTGTTCTGTTCATAAGTCTCTGGGTGGTCTGGCATTGTCCGTTGTCGGAAAACAGGATACTGGGCTAGATGGACCTTTGGTCTGACCCAGTATAGCCGTTCTTGTGCCTTTTGTAAGTAGGGACTCTGTGCTAAGTCTCCTTACCAGTATTGAGACAGGGTCAGCAAACCCTTTGTTCGGCCTTTCTGGATCCTCCAAATTGAGGTTGGCCAACCCAGTCCATAGTATTTTATTGGGGCTTTTCTAGATTCCAATTCAGCACAGGAATACCTCTCTCAAGGCACATTTGAGGCTGTCATGTCCCTGATCTTCATCCTCAGGGAAACCCTGCAACAACAGCACGAATCTCTTAAACTGTTAAGTGCACAAGTCCATGTAACTTAAGTGACACTTCTTGCAAGTCTTCACCTTCAAGACTGACTGAAGTCTTGTTTACCAGCCCACCAAATACAAACATTTGCCTTGTTTCCAACTCGTATAGTAGTTTCCCTGGACTGGTGGACCTAGCCCTAGTTGAGCTGCAAAGAAGAGATACCATTCTACACTTCTCCTCCCACAGCGACAAAGATTACAAGTGTCTCCATAGCAGGTTTCTTGGTCCATTTAAACTACCTACAAATGGAAGGCATGTTGTCCTGGGAAGAACCATTACTCCATATCAGTGTGCTGAAACTCGAGGCAATTTGACTAACTTACAGAGCTTTTCTTGATGCTCCTGAAAAGAATCACAGTACAGCAACACCTCGGTAAAGTAATATTTTATATCAATAGGCAGGGTGCAAACTCATCCTCTCTTTGTCAGGAGACAATCAAGCTGTGGAATTAGTGCCATCTTTACAGGATAGCTACCAGGAACAAACAATTTGGCATAATTGCCTCAACATTCAGTACTCAGCCAACCACTAGTAGTTGCTGAAGGACTCCATCCTCAAGCCTCTATTCTACAAATAGAGCTCTCCCATGATATACCTGTTTGCCAACAAGAACATCAAATACGTTCTTTTTCCTTAGAGCAAATACCAGCCCAGGATCCTTCCAGGATTCTTTCCTCCGAAACTTTGAGACCCGAGCTCAGGTGGAAGGACCTAGGACATCCAGAAGCACATGTGGCACGCTATAAAGACTGAAAAATCCTCTGAAATAGGATCAGTGGGGTTATGTTTATATGTGCCTGCTAAAGTACAGAAGTGCAAATGTTATGTTGAAGCCTTACATTTAAATATATATAACAGCAACAAAATGGGACAGTCTTTAAATCTACTGATGTTTCTGTTACATTCTAAAAGACTTTGTTTAAAAATATTCATAAGTATTCTAAATACTATTTACAATATTTTTGTGTCTTAAATCTTTGTTTACTAAGAAATTGTATAGCACTCTCTTTGAAGCTGACTGGGAACAGTTAATAGCTACGTTCAGGGTTTTACATACAATAGCCATGAGGTTTAACTATATAATGCATAAAGAGAGAACTCTGGCTTGTGCTTCAGAAAAATGTTAAGCTGAGGTGCAGGAAAAAGGAGTATAATAGTTATATGTAATATTTCTTCATCTACCCCCCTTCCTGTTACACAGATAGTGCCCAAAATTGGACTTGAGGCTTACACAGTTTTAACTGATTTCTCTTTCTGAGACATTCAGTATCATTCAGTCAAAGAGAATAGAGTGGTAGTATATGTGTGTGCATGTACTGTATTGATTCTGTTATCTAGAATCATGGATACTTGCAGACATTTGGGCTGAATTCCTACAGACCCATTCTCATCCATGATGTGTCTCAATACTGATAGTACAGAAACAGTAAGGCAGGCAGATAGATGGGCCATATGGTCAAGTAACTGATATATAGAGCTTTGAAAGAGAACAGTTGTATATGCTTTGAATTTTCAGATCTTGCCACCGTAATACACAGAGGGGGAGGGACTGTGTGAAATACACAGATTAGTGAAGAAATGGGTTGTGATATCTCTTCACCATAGGGTTGTGCTACTTACATCCACTAGAACTCACAAATTCCCAGCACAATGAGCATGAGGATCCTGAACATTCTGATGGAGGATCTGATACTGACAGACACTGTGTTTACACGTGACTGACAAACTAGAGGGTTAACGGTAGTCATTCAGTGGAAGCATCTGTTCCTGCTGTAAATCTTTGTCTTGTTTACAAGAGCAGGTTTTGGAATCTGCCAGTGAGACAAAGAATGACAGATGTAAAGTTTAAACTGAAATGTGTTTCGGGCAGTTCACCCAGCCTCAGTGGAGAGGTTGATTATTCTGCCTGGCAAGCTCAAGCCTGAGAATTTATGGAAGGTAATGAAATCTCTGACAAGATAAAGAGAGGGAATATCACTGAGAATGCATTGACCCCAGCAGTGAGGATAGCCATAGTAGCTGGTACCCAGGCAAGTGCTGGAGACTGGTTTTTAAGAGTCTAGAAAAGGCATATGGAAGTGTAGAGAGAGCATCAGCGCTTAAGCCTCAGTTTCTGAAACTGATCAACATACTGGAGAACAGCCTGTGTACCTGAGCAGATTACGTGCATTATTCCAAAAAATTCTTGAGGTGGAGTGAACTATGCAGAATTAGACTCTTGTATACAAGACCAATTTTAGAAGGTTGATGGCACAAATCACTGCTAACCACACTGAAGATCACAAAGGTATTAATCCAAATGGTCGACAGAGAAACATTTCCAATGCACAACTCCTGTGGGAAGTGAGAACCTATGGAGAAGGAATGCTGTGTTTCGGAAAAGAGAACTTTGTCAAGAGAAGAGAAGGGCTTTAGTAAAGCTAGCCTGCATTTGGTGAAGGAACTGGAAGAAATATCAGAGCAGTTCTAAGAGACTGAAAGAGAAATATCTCCAAACCGAGCAACTTTTGATTCAATTGCAGATAGCTAGATCAAGATCTGCTCCACCCAGTTGAGGACATTTGACCACTCAGAAGCCTAAGGAAATTGGTAAGCGAGTGGTACTAGGATTGATAAAAAGACGTGTTTCAATTGTGGACAGTAAGGACATTTCGTAGGTGACTGAAAACTCTCCCAAGCCCAATGTAATGCATTGACAGCTCATCAGCAGGTAATCAAGGCAGAGTAGACTCTCACCTGTATAGGGAAGAACAAGGGATTTTGCAAGGCAGAATTGCCACCTGGAGGATCTGTGTGCAGAATACAGCTCGACTGAAAGCCAGTAAAGCATTTCAGCAGCTAGTAGAACCTGTTTTTCAGGGCTATACTTATGTGGATGGATCCAAGTGGATCACTCAGTGCATTACAATTTGTTACCAACTAGTAGATAAGCCCCCTCCGTTGGGCGTCAAGGCCCACACAACTAAAGCAAGACAACCTTTTCGGGATGCCTAAGAAGTTTTCCTATATCAGCTCTTCAAGGCTGCCACTTGGAGCTCAACCCATATCTTTAACATATCTTCAATCACCCATATCCTGGATTGGGTGATTGAAAATTTTACCTTAGAAATACCTAAAATCCATCTTTTTCAAGTCACTTAGGTTCCTAAGACATGTAGACCCATATTTTTAAAGGTAGTTAGGTTTTGCTGCACTTAGCGCCACACCACCTAACTCATTTATAAGCCTAAATCTAATTTTCAAAAGGGATTTAGGCACTTAGGAGTCTAGATTGAATGGTCAAAAATTCTAATCTCAACACATGAGGAATATTTGTGCCATAAGTGGAATCCACATGGACAAAACATCTCTAAGAACCACAGTTATCTAAGGTGAGTAACCATTCTATTTAGTGGAGTCTGAGTCTTCGTAAAGTAATGTACTATATTATATTTTTATCATGCCTGTCAAAGCTTGTAGTTTGTTACAACTGCAAATACTTCGAACTTAAAGGCACTAATCACTTTCAAGAATGTCAGTCAGTGAAGGTAAATTTTACACTATATTTCTGTTGACCTGTGACTAAAGGTTGTGAACTGGAATTGCTTTTTTTAATTATGGTGAAATAATGAGTTTTCTTTTTGAATTAGGTCGCACTAGTAGCAGTTCTGGTAGAAACTTTTGGGTGAGTGGACTTGCCTCCACTACTAGAGCTACAGACTTGAAGAATCTTTTTAGCAAATATGGAAAGGTAAGATTTTTGATCCTTTTACCCAAAACTAGCTAATGATATTTCTTCTCTTGGTTTTTGCTATTTAAAGTATTTTAATGGAATACCAGTACCACAGATGAAGTACGCGTAATTGGAAGTGTAAATTATCAAAAATATACTTGGTGCACACAACAGCAAATAAGATGTTACTAATCTAAGCTATTTAAGCTTTTGTATTTTGTCCCTCACCCATACAAAAAATATCCTTTCCTCTCCAGATCCTGGTTTGAATCAATTTAGGCTAATGGTTTTGTGTTATATATTTCTACATTTCCTATACTGTAGTGTCACCCTCATGGTCACTCAACATAAATTTAATAATATGAAAGGGGTATATTTGAAACTTAGTGAAATAATACTGGAATTTGGAACCTTTTTTTCTGGTGTAGTACGTAAGAATGGTGTCTCCAAATGTTCATAAGTCCAGAGATTTGTTTTGTCTAAAATTGACACAGATTATTGACATTTGTTTTGTCTAAAATTTGACACTAAAATTAACACCTGAAAAAAGGTTCTGTATGCTGTTATTCATTAATAGTGTTAATAAATTAATAAAAAGTGTGTTGAATTAAATCCCATATCCCCTGTTAAGAGGAAAATTTGGAAGGGCTGATTTAATAGATGATGGATGCCAAAATTAGTAACTTCCCTCATATTTGAGGGAATATTTAAGTATTTTCTCAGAGGTTCACTAGCGTATTTTAAAACAACATTGTCAGTTGCTGAGAATGCTTAAATACTGTTCCCACAGCAAGCGGTGGGAATGGCTTTCCGCAAATTTAACTTGAGAAGAAACAAAACTTAACATATTGTGATCTTACATTAAATCAAATGAATTAAGTTCAGCACATCTGGGGATTTGTTTGAATTGCTTGTGGTTATTGCATTTGATGCCAAGAAAATTAACTATGTCAAACTACATTATTAAAATGAGGTGTACTCAGTTTAATCCAATATTTCATCCGATGATCTGGAAGGAGATGATTCTGGAGAAATGACACAAATGTGAATCCAAAATACCGGTGACAGCTGTCTTTGTATTTGCCTGAATAATCTGAATGCAGTCACTGTAATTCAAACAAAAGAGTCCATATTCTTTTTTGGAATATTAATTATGGACAAAGTTAAACTTACAAAAGGCAAAAGTACACTTGTGGTAAATTACATGTTAAAAGCATATTCCACGTTCAGCTGCACTTTAAAATCGGAAGCCTGTGTGAATTTCTGATTTATTCCCCCAGCATAAAGTACGCTGTATAGGCTTTATCTGCATAAACAGAGAGCTTTTATGGAAATACTTATCTATACATGCTGTTTCCACATTTTCTTCCCTGTCTTCTGTAGTGTACTTGAAAATTGCATATAAGTAGGCTTTTTAAAATCATATCTTTGGTGAGTGCTTCCCATCTCTCAAACTGAATTGTATCTGAAAAAAAATTAAAATGAGTTAATATTTTGTGCATACGACTACCAGTGACTGAAAAGTTACATTTTTGACATTGACGTTGGGACTCATCCTAGCAGATTGTTAAACTAGCATCAACATGGGTGGAAATTACACCTGCCCTCGACCATTGTTCCTCTTGTTGCCGTTCATCAAAATGATGCTGGTGATGCACAGAAGAGCTAATTGATTTTACAGGATTTCTTATAAACAGATTTCACATTGTCTGCTTTTCACCAGTTGAACTTTTGCAACATTGCACTTATAATGCTTGTTTCCAAAATATATTGTTTTCGTCATAGTTTGTTGCTTAAAAACAGATGTTCCAGGTGTGATAGGCTGCATTAGAGTAGGTAAAAAGAGGTGGAGGGAGAAAGAAGCTAATATTTTAAGGTTATAAATGGACTGTGTATGTGTGTTGTGTACTTATATTAGAGTGACACTGTAATTGTCCTCCTTAAGGTGGTGGGTGCAAAAGTGGTGACCAATGCTCGCAGTCCTGGTTCTCGCTGCTATGGGTTTGTTACAATGTCTACGGCTGAGGAGGCAACAAAATGTATTACACACCTTCACAAAACGGAGTTACATGGGAAAATCATTTCTGTAGAAAAAGTAAGTGATAATTCTCAACAAAAGATAGAATAACCCGTCTAAGAATTCCTAAATTACTGAAATGTTTCAACTGGTGTTTGTCAAATATAATTTCAGGCAAAAAATGAACCTGCCGGGAAAAAACCTACAGAGAAAAAAGAGAGTGAAGTGAAGAAGGAGACAGTTGTCAGTGAGAGGTATCGTTCTTCAGATTCCATATCTGAAAAATAGTTTGATAGTTTTGGGGTATTTTCTGCTTTGTTTTGAAAAACAAAGCTGTGTTAAGTGATCAAGGTGAATACACAAAGACGTTGAGTGATGCATGCAAAAATATAAGGAATATGAATGGAAGCAGTATTTGTGTTTCGTTGTCACATTTCTGATCAAATGGATGCAGTCACAAATCAAATCTGTATCTGATTATCTAGGAACTAATAAGACTTAAGTAGCGAAAAAGAAACAGTAAAAATGAGTTTTAAAAAAAAAAACCCACTGGAAACATAAATCCCTGATTGAATTTCATTAAAAGGTCTCCACCCTGACTCCCATGTGTAGACTTTGAAGTATTCTGATTATTGTTGGGGGTGGAGAAATCTCATAAATTGGTTATTTTCCTTGAATGCTAACTTTCCCTTGTATGCACTTGGAACCTTACTCCCTACCTCAGTTGCATTTCTCAATTCCATTTTTCAGTTCAGTTTTTTTGGCTCTCTGATGTTTTGTGATAATTACTGTTCTTTCTGATCTTTATTACCAAATATACTATTATAAAAGTTAACAGTGAGTGAAGTGCAGATACTTCAGATGCCTTGTTAAGCATATATAAGTCCCGTGTTTTCTAAGTCATAGGCTTTTTGGTATGTCTGGATCTTCTTATGCCAGCCTGCAATAAAGCCTGCTACACGTCAATATCAGAAACCTACAAAGAGCGCCACTCCAGAGTTCTGATCCATTCATTAGTCTGTTCCCATACCAGAGCTTTTTACACGCAAGAGATTCTCTCGTGAAACAGGGCTACCTAGTGCTACTGTGATAACCAACAGTTGGAGATCAGATGTTCAAGATTCTGTTCCCACCATTTGTTCTCGTCAGTGCCACACTGCTTTTCATTTTAGGAATACTTAGAGTAGCCAGAAGGGTTCAGATAACTCCTCTGCTTTAAATGTTTTCTTGAACATAACTCTTTTGTCAAATGCTGTTTGATAACTAGTTTTTGGCTTTGTTTAATTGAGCCCTCACCTCTGGAAACTTTTAATTTTATGAGAGGCTTTGCCCACCTACTCTCTAGTGTTAATTTTGTTGTCTTCAGCAGCCATGCTACAAAAACCCTACTAGGTTTGACGTTGGTTGCCATGTTTTCTCTCAGGAATCTTCTCTGGCATTAGGCACACCATAGTGTGTTTTCCTATTGTGTATAGTTTCCTATTGTGTATAGTTATCCTGATCTTATGCTAGGCCAAAACTTCTTTGAAGCTATATGGTAGGTTCTGATCTTTTTCACTTCATGCCAACAGCGGAGTTAGCATTTTCAATATCAGTGCCATTGGACATAATGTGTATCTCTTCTAGAGACTTAAGCCAATGCCTTATATGTAATAGGACATTTATATCAATCTGCTTCTAGCTCCGACTTTCTGCACATTTATATCATTCTTTGTCAATGTGTTGAGTTTTTTCCTTTAGTTTTAAATCAGTTTATTTTCTATAGGTCTGGCAGTGTTAAAAACGATGAGAAGGCTGACCAACAAGATGATGCTAAGAAAGCAGAAGGAAAAGATGAAAAAGAAGAGAAGGATAAAGATGAGCT
The DNA here is from genome assembly GCA_033296515.1 of Macrochelys suwanniensis. Classification (NCBI taxonomy): domain Eukaryota; kingdom Metazoa; phylum Chordata; order Testudines; family Chelydridae; genus Macrochelys; species Macrochelys suwanniensis. The sequence continues at coordinate 9,098,275 of CM065799.1, forward strand.
GAAGTCTGGGTCATCAGATCAACTGAAGACTACAAAATCAGGTAATTTAACTGCTGTTTTGTTATAGAGTATTAGGCATGATTTGTGTGGATGCTTACAATTGTGTCTTTCCAAACTAAATGAGTTTAATGTTTTGTAAAATCTTCTGGGATTGTAAGATGGAAGGCAGGATAGTACTTTTTAAAAAATTGCTGTAGCTGACTGTGTTCTGGTCATCATATTAAACAGTTATTGTGCATAATTTTGGGAGATGAAATGCTACTAGTGTTCTGTCAAGACTTTGTGGAACTGATCATTTGAAAAATTTGAAGTATTACATGCACGTATGTTAAATAGTCACAGTTACGCAGCTACCTATGTTATTATTAGCCTTGATGTCTATCAGGTCCATTTTTAGGGGGAAAGCTTAGAAACAAGCACGGTTTGCTATATATGTTAGAATACTTCAAGTGAATGTAATTAGAAATAGGATGTGTAATCAAAAAATGTCACACTGGACTTTTACATCACCCTAGTTATGTAGTAAATGCTGGGTAAAATGAGAAAACATAGGATTTTGTTTTTCTATTTCGACTTCTCTTATGTCTCCATGCCTGATATAGTTGTGAAGACACAGGGTGGGTAATTTAATCAAATGTAACTTAGTAGTAAACTAAACAGTAAGTAAAACTTAACCATAACTTGTCAGTAGAAATCTGATGGAAATTGCCAAAATTACAAAACTTATAGATAACTTGTTTATGCATTCTGTTTCTTTTTGTTATAACAATAGTTTTTGAATGGTTCATGTTATGCTGACTATTGCATTTCATATTTAGTATCTATTGGTTTTAGAAATTGAAACAGTTGTATAAAAATGTATTCATATGTACCTGATCACTTTGATATCAAGTAGAATCTAAAAGTCTTACAAGGGATCTACCCCTGGTGTTACTCAGTTTGTAAAGTAGCAAAGATAAACTAAAAATGTTACTTTACTTTATGGGTACAAATTGCAGAATGTTCAGAAGTCATTTTTGTGAAACAGCATTTTGAAAAGGTGGTTAATGTTAAAAATGTTCACATTTGAGGACTTCTACCATTGAAGGTCAAAGCTCCCATTATATTATGTAATCTCCTTTTGTTGTGGTTTGTGTAGGAAGTAAGGGAGCAGAGAGGATAGTAGTAATGGACAAATCCAAAGGAGAACCTGTTATTAGCGTGAAAACTTCAACTACATCAAAAGAGAGAGTAAGTTTAATTTTTTTGGGTTCAAAATTCCCATTAAATGGCTGACATCACAAAACTCCAGCACTACACTCAAGCTAAGACATGTTTCTTTTGTGAGTTTTGTCTGCACTTATAAAAGGAATAAATATATTAACAAAATTCATGCAGAGACTAAGCTCTCAGACATACCATTTGTGAAAGGAAGGGATGTTATGAGTATTGTTTGATCAGTTATCATAATTGTGTTCTTATAAATGCACTCCAGTAAGCCTTTATCAACTTTTATATTTACTATAGAGCCTTAAGAGCCAGGACCGCAAATCAGAGAGCAAAGAGAGACAAGGTATTGTGCCATTCGACAAAATCAAAGCACAGCGAAAAATTAGAGAGGCGGAACAACGCCGGTAAGTTCAGTGGCAAAGTTGTTTGGATTTTTTTTTCTTTTTAGAACTTTGGTGACTTTCTTCTCACTAAAGCTATTTAAAGGGGACATATAGTCCCTTTATTGTTGGTATTTGAAGTATAGTGTTTTTTTTTTATTCGGTTAAGCATTGCCCATGTAGATGCCCACTGTCAGGTTACACATCGGGAGGCCACAAGCCCAAGAAGAGACTGCAGAGCACTGATTGTTGAGGTTATTCATATATCCTCTGTGGATCTGAGCATATGTGAAAACGGAAAAAATGTACAAAATGGAAATTGCAGAGGATGACAATTTGAGCTATATGTGAAAACATAGCTCAAATTGTCATCCTCTGCCTTTTCTATTTTGTACATAGGTTTAATGTTAAGTATTCTCTGCTGCTTGGCTCCAGGCACACACATTATCAGGCAAGAGAGAGGAAAATCCCCTAAAACAATTCCATCCCACCCAATTCAGTGCTTTCAGGCAAATGCCTGAGAGGAAGAAGGAAGATTCTGTCTCAAAATCAGGGGCAGATTTCCATCCAGACTCATTCCATCTGGCAGTGTGAATCTTAGCTCCCTTTTAGGTGGACTCACCTTGTCAGACCATTCAGTTTACAAGTAATTTGACATTTAAAAAAAGCTGGTTACGCATGGATGCAAAGTATGGGGTTTAATTCCAGCAAGGGAGGTTTAGGTTGGACATTAGGAAAAACTTCCTACCTGTCAGGGTGGTTAAGCACTGAAATAAATTGTCTAGGGAGGTTGTGAAATCTTCATCAGTAGAGATTTTTAAGAGCAGGTTAGACAAACACCTGTCAGGAGTGGTCTAGATAATACTTATTCCTGCTATGAGTGCAGGGGATTGGACTACGTGATCTCTTGAGGTCCCTTCCAGTCCTATGATTCTGTGTTTAGAGGATGGTATAAAGGATGGTTTACCAACCGTCCCTCAAAGCTGCATTCTCTGTGTCCTTTCAGCTCAGGGAGGGACCTAGTGCAGATGCTTATTTATTTCTGATACTCCTTTTGTAGTGTTCTATAAAAGAATAAAGGTAGTACTATGTCCACATTCTGAATTCCTTGGTCTTTACTCCATCTTAATCAGTGCATCCATTTCCCATTCTTTGCAAAATTTCACAACTTAACTAGGGAAAGCTAAATCTGGGTAGGGTAAAAAAAACCAAAAACCCTTTCATAAAACTTCAACATGGTTTTTAGTATTTTTTTGGACGAGTCCAGAGAATCTGCATCTGTTCATAGATCTAAACAAATTAGACTCTGTATTCAGTTTTCAGTCCTCTTAACAGTGACTATTCCAAGACAATTCTTGATGGGAAGAGAGGTTACTCACCCAGCCTTTGCAGATTCACACGAACCCACCCTCCTTTCCTGCTTCTTCACAGTCCTTGGATATTTTGAGTAATAGGAATGAACTTAGGGCATTTAGGATCATGGTCCCTTGACCTCGCACCTAATGTTCAGATCTGTGAGGATGTGCATGCTTCTGCGGAGGTGATATAATTGAACTCCAGTTACAGGTGAGCAGCCATCCTCAGTGCTGAATACCCTGTAGCCTGGTTAGGGGGAATCCCCAACACAAATTTGGATTATTGCAGTTCCAATATTGCTTTGTAGTTCATTGTCAGCATTGAAGGGTTAAATCTTTAAGCCTTTTACCTTGCTATTTATATAGCACCCGTGAGCGTCGGGAGAGACAGCAGCATTTGCAAACCATACGGGAACGAGAAGAAAGAGACAGGCTTGAGATAGCTCGAGAGCGCCTACAAATTGAACGAGAGCGCCTTGAACGAGAACGGATGGAAAGGGAGCGCCTGGAGAGAGAGCGAATGCACATAGAACATGAAAGAAGACGAGAACAGGATCGCATACAGCGAGAGAGAGAGGAGCTGCGTCGTCAGCACGAGCAACTTCGCTATGAACAGGAACGGCGATCGACATTGAGAAGACCATATGACATAGATGGGAGGTAAAAACTACAAATACAGTGAGTTAATGATTTCCCGTTCATTGATGCAAGTAGGAAAGCTAGCAATCCTTAGATTCTCTCTGGAAGTCCCAAATCACGGAGAGAACTAAGTAGGCGGACGGTCATTGATGGGCTTTTGTGTCAAATGCACCACTAGATTACATGCAAAAATGTGCTTGTCACTATTAAATAGTTCAGTCAGTAATCATTCTTAAACACATTAAACTCTTCATAGCGTTACTATAACAATTCACTCTGAATTGAAAAAAACTCAAAATATAGTAAATTCCCCTAAAGGAGGATTAGAAGATCCATGTAATTGCAAAAAACCTAGCTCAGTCTATCTTTCTTCCTGTGTTGCTGACAGGAATCTCATTTTGACTGGAGTTAAAGCAGTCTGTTTTATGAGGCCTTCAGGGAAAAGTTGACTATGGGGTTGTGCATGGCACGCTGGGATGTAAAGCAACCTTGTGCTAGCCTGCCGTGCACGAACTGTCTCTGTGGACCCTGCCTCTGCACACTAAAAGTTTCCTGGTGTACTGAAGAGGGGTAGATCAAAGCACGGTAGGGAACTTTTAGTGCACGGCATCAGAGTCTACACAGTAAGTGCATGGCAGGCTAGTACAAGGTAGAATAACATCCCAGTGTGCCCTCCACTAATAGTTCATATGGACAGGCCTTGTGACAGATGGACAAATTACTGTAGAAAATCCTAAAACAAATGCAGATAGAAGAAAATATTTCTTCTCTTGTTTCAGCACATGCACAATAAGGTAATGATTGATATAGGTTAACTCAAAGCAGTCTTTTTTCTGAAACTCAAAGATACCATTTTGGCAGATCAGATTTTAATAATCAAATATATATAATTGACTGTTCAGATTAATCCACAGAATAAAAATTGAATAATGTATTTCCTTAATTTAGATTCAAAGAAACATGGACCAAACATGGATGGAACTGATTAACAGTGTAATTCATATAATTTTTGTAATTCTGTGTACATGTACAGTAACTCATAACCTGTACTGCCTCAGCTCTGCTGTATTCCTTTCTCATATTTGTCACCTCTCCTCTTCTGTAAGAAAATACCTTAACCTCTCAACAATTATGCTTACCTTTAAAAAAAGGTAGTAACTAAATGAAACAAGATATGAAGAGAACAAAACAAAGATGATTCTATCTGGACTACAATACTGTATTAAATCTGTACTTTATTGTAGGCGAGATGACTCCTACTGGCCAGAGGCAAAGCGAATGGCGATGGATGACCGATACCATTCTGATTTTAGCCGCCAAGATCGCTTCCATGATTATGACCACAGGGATCGTGGCCGATACCAAGACCATTCTATGGACAGGTTAGTGATTTGTTTTCCTGCATTGCCTGAAATCAGGTAAAGGCACTAGTATGTTTAGTATGGCTTTTTTCTCTATTTGTTTGATAAATACTGTTGGGTTTTTTTTAAAAAGGACCTCAGAGCTTGTCTATTCTTGTTCCATGCTGAAGTTTAATTATCTATGGGGTTTACTTTTGAAATCTGTGTAACCAGAAGAAATCTTACAAAACAAGGTGTTTGAATGTACTGTGTCATCATCTAAAAGCTTCCAACAATTTTTTCAAAATGTGGGCAATAGCATTACAAGCAAAATGTATTGCAGTAGGACTCATAAAATCCCAGAAATAGCATTGTGAGCACCCAGCACTTTTTTCCCATAACTAAATGGGTTCTTTCCTTTTGTATATTCCCAGTGTTGCAAGTCAAAAAGTTGCAAAATGTTTTAAAAGCTCACACTAACTTGTAGACAAGATAAATGTCTTTATACAATGAATATTCTATTTACCACCTTATGTTGGGACTGACTAGATTTTTAAACTGGCCATAATGTTTCACAGTTTCCATACGTGCAAGTGAAATTTGATACTTTGTAAAGATTGAGAATCTGCAATTCCAGCAGAAACCTGTGCTCAGCACCTCTGAAAATACAGCCCTAAATACTTTGTATAAGTTACAGTTTAATAATGTTATAGCAAGATTCTGATTTAAATTGCTCCTTTTCAGGAGAGAAGGATCAAGAACAGTGATGGGTGATCGCGATGGGCAGGTGAGTTGCATGTGGATACTGGCCTAGAGTAGCTTAATTTTTATAAACTGATTTCCTATACTGAATGTCAGATTAATTAATAGAGAACTAGTGTAAGAGATGTAGATAAGGAAAGGAAAACCTATGCATTATAAAATGTAATTTCTTTTTTAAATAGGTAAAAATGAAAACACTTGAGTAATCTGGTCACTTGTTCTATTTACTGGTACACAAATACATCAGAGGTGATTCCTCTGTCACTATAAACACAACTAGTGAGTGTCTCAGTATGGTAAAGTTTACCAAAAGTGTGCATAGAAAATGCAAAGGCACAACATAGAGGTAAAAGTGAGTAAGGAAGTCATTGGAAGAATTTAATTCCACACATTAACTTGCAGATTAAACTAGGCCAAAATGGAATTAGCAAAAAAGTTTTGAAGTTGTTTAGAGGAAAGTTTTTGCTCTAGTGGTGACAATCCTAGATGGGCTTTCTAAAATCTTGTGATCCTAACGTGCCCTATACTGATGGATAGGTTATTGAATTGGGTAAATTCTATTGACAAGCTTTTACCAAGTTGAGGATCAGCCTACAGCATTCCAATGTGTACCCTTCACCTTTCAGCATTATGCAGATGATCGCCATGGAGGACCAGATCGTCATTCGCGAGACTCACGGGACAGTTGGGGTGGCTATGGGTCTGACAGAAGAATGAGTGAAGGGAGAGGGATACCTCCACAGTCTCGGTTAGTATGTGGAAATGAGGGCAGTCTTTCACCAGCACTTGCAATGGTCATGCTTCTTTGAAACTTCAGATGAACTAACTTCAGATGAACTTTTTGAAGGGTGATATAGGGAAGCAGTTTTACCAGAGTAAATCCTCTCTCCAAATAGTTTAACTTGAGGGTCTGTTATCTCCTGGCTGTGCAGTGGATTTACACATGTAGCACCCCTCTGCATCATGGAGCTCTGTAGTAAGGAGTTGCTGTGCTTTGCCTGTATTCACAGTTCTCTTGAAAGGCTTCCTCTTCTAAGGGTCAAATTTGATTGACCCTGGTGCTCCTGAAATTCTTTGAAGCTAGTGGACTGAATTTGAGACTGTTAAATGGACGAGAAGCCAGAATCTTAATGAAAAACCCAATATGGGACAAACTTGGAATCCCAGACTGTTCTTGTTTAACCATCATGCCAGTCTTAGCATGAATTAAGATTTTCCAACTGTATGATGGGGAGCACTCACAGGTATTCAGTGAAATTACTCCATTAATTTTCCTTTTATCGCAGTATTAAGATTTACTGTTTGTTACTTCTGTGTCTCATCCACGTTTGTCAGTTCTACAGTGGGGTTTTACCTCTGATTTTCAGTTGAAGTGGCAGGGGCCAGCCTGGAAGGGCATTTAGCTCCCTTCAGGAAAACAACACAGTAAAAACGCTTCCAAAGCTGAACATTTTGTTAACTTTAAAATTAGATACTATTTTCTCTGAATAAGCCACTCTGCAGAACATGACAACATCCGTTGTTCTCAGATTGAATTTTGGTTAGTTGGGTTGGTCAGAATGGCCAGCCTGTATACTTGGAGAAGAAGTCATTGGGCATCAAATATACCTTCTGTTGCATAAATAGGATTAAGGAAATCCTATTTCCTTATTTGTTACGTTAGGTGGATTGTTCAGCAACTTTATTACTGAGATATGGTTAAACAGCTGAACATTGTAGATTCAGAATTGGTAAGCTTGTATCTTGGTAAATGACACTAATATGTTTATGAATGAGATGTTACGTTTGGCTTCACCACGTGCTATGAAACTGGTAAGAAACATACCTAAAGATTTTTCTCTGTATCTTTCCAGAGATGGACGTGATTGGGGAGATCATGGTCGAAAGTTTGAGGGACATAAAGATCGTTCGTGGCAGGGCAGTGCAGATGGAGGAATGATGGGACGGGATCATGAGAGATGGCAAGGTACACTTAGGCTTTTATTGGTAATTGCTGCTAGACTTCTACAGGTAAACATAGAGCATTATTACCATAGACAAAGCTAAACTGAAATAGGGGGAATTATAAAGCGAATGCTTGAACATTCTTTTTAATTCTAGGTGGTGGTAGAGGCAGACCAGGCCATGCAGTGCATCGGGGAGGCCTGTCAGGGTAAGCAGCTTTATCAAGGATCATTCGGGTTTGTACCTTTTATTCCTGTTTCCTTCCCTTTGTAACAGTCATTCCTTTGCATGTTTAAATTATTCAGCATAATATTTTGTGAGAGAACAAAAGTAATTTGGAGTTACACAAAGTAAAATAATGCAAGAACATTTGTGATTTGTCCTTGATATGATGTCAGTGAGTAATAAATATTCCCATGATTTTATCTGGTGCATCTTACTGAACGAAAATCATACAAGAAATGCAAATGGCACCGATTGTATCAATTTGATGATCAAAGTTGCAGTGAAAACGTAAACACTTTGAAGAAAAATTAGTGTGTGAATCTCTTTGTAGGCGTGGAGGCTTCATGCAGAGTGGCAACCAAGGCCAGATGATGCATGGCGGAGGGGCTCAAGGGGAAGGATTTGCAGGCCAGGAGAGAGCAAACAGACCCAGTGACCCCCGTTTCAATCGTCGCTACTGAATGTGTTTTAATTTTTTAATGTGAGATGGCAACAGAGGTGAATTCTCTATTACCTAGGGTTACCATTAACCGTAACTGATGGGTTACCATAAATGTGTAATTTTTTAAGCTGCTGCCACATTATATAGCTCACTACAATGTGAACTCCTTTGTTTTTGTAATGTGTTGTTCATACCCCATTTAAAATGTTTGTCGATGAAGCATTCCATTTTCCAAAAATAAAACCAGTTTACAGTTAACTGTCTTCTGTCCCTGTGGCACTACAAATGCCAGAGTTAGAATTTGACCAAGATGTTGAGACTGCCCAGGAGCTCGCCTGACAAAGAGGACTGCAACTTTAAAAGGAGGATTCTCTCACCAGCCATTTTAGGGAAAGAGAAACAAGCTAGATGGAAAAGAAAGAGAGGAGGGTCCAAGACACAAGACACTGACCAAATCCCGTAAGGCTCTTGGAGTGATGAGGAAACAGGCAGAGATTTGTGTCCAGTGTTTGTTTTTCCATTGGGGTCTCGAAGTTCCCTTGTGAATAATTATACTGGAATGAGCTCACTTTTATTTTGGAATAGTGTGTGTCCACACAGGGAACACTGGGAGTGGTACCCCCAAGCAAGGCAGAGGACCGTTATTCTTATGGGTTGGTCTACACTTAAAAGTTAGGTCACCACTCACCATAGCTATGTTTGTCAGAAGGGTGAACAAAACACATCTTGACGGACATAAATATGATGACCTCGCCCCCAGTGTAGATGCAGCTATGTCAATGTACAAATAGAAGCAAACTTTTGTTTAGGGAGATGTTTCTACATCAACAGTAAAACCTCTGAGCGCAGCAAGTTTCAGCGCTGTAAAGCACCAGTGTAGACAGTGCACCAGCGCTGGGAGCTACACCTCTTGTGGAGGTGATTTTTTTTTTTTTTTAAGAGCCTTGCTGCTGTGACTACACAGCCACCTTAAAGCGCTGCCTCTGTAGACGAGGCCTGCATCTATGCTATGAGGTTATGGCCGCACATCAACGTCAATACAGCTATGCCAACGTAGTCTCTGTAGTGTAGACATATATCCTTAGTCAAAGGATGCTTCTGTGTCAGCAGGTACCCAGAGCAGATCAGAAATCTGAGGAAATCAACCCAGAGCTTAGCAGCTGCTGCAAATCGGAACATGAGGGTAGTGAAGGGGATTGCAAGCACTGGATTAAAAGCAAGGGAGAGGAACACCTGGGCGGGTAGGGAGTTGGGTTTCATAGGATGGCTTGGGAGGAATAAAATTTCTTTTAAATTAGTAACCATTTCCTTCTGTGCTGCTAATAATCCCCGACATAACTCAGACAGATGGAAACTTTACCATCTTTGCTTATTTTCACCCTTCTCCCTACTGAGATGGCCAGATCGGACTGGGCCAGTGGGGTGCCAGTACAGTGGTTGCCATCCTAATCACAGCCTCATCCCAGCACAACCCGGGGAATTGCTTACGAGGTGGAGGAGGGCCCTGCCCCCTTACCTTGGTAACCAGGTGGTGGTACACATCGTGCCCCTGCGATTGGCTGCCTGGCTGAAAGAGAGGCTTGGGTGGGTTTAAAAGTTGGAGACTACTGTATGTACAGCTCAGTTACAAGCTGAGGATGGGTGACTGCTGGGTCCGTGTGTGGCCTAGGAGCCCCCGCCTCCTGGGCCCAGCCACTCATCTATCCAGGTCTCCCTGAGGGTAGCTGTCTGCCCGGCCCAGGAGCTGGGCTCTGCCTGCCAGGTTCACTCCCTGCCCCTTCTGATCTCTGGGGTCGCTCTCGGGCTGCTTCTGCCTCCCTCCTGAACTCTGGTGCAGGCCCAGCAGTATGTGTCTCTCTCGCATGCAAAAGCCGCTTCAACTTAACACATTTAGAGGCATTTTGGTGGCCAGAAGAGTAACCCGTCTGCTGCAAACACCTAATCACAGAGTCCAGTGCACCTGGGACTCTTCAGCTGCCTCCCAGCTGGGCCCTATGAAGGAGAGAAACAGAACGGGGCAGAAGAGTGGGAGCCATAAGGCAGGGAAGCTTGGGTGTCCTTGCTCCCACAAGAGGTGGGGGTGGTAAGTGCCACCCACACTCCCAAGGCAGTGAAGGGCATGGAAGCCAGACACTGAGGATCTGTCATTGCATGCCCTGTAAGTATGAGCTGTAGGATGGATACAAGAGGATACTGCAGTGCATGGATGTGAGTCACGTTGATGACTGCCCACAACTGGGAATCGGGGATTTGCCCCAGAGTGCAACCCACTGTGTGGTCTCAGGACCTTACACTCTGCTTGGCTGGGGACCAACACCCACCCTACCGTCGCCATTTGCCTGCAGAGTCTGGCCAGCCCAACTGTCTCCTCTGAGTCCCTTGCCTTCTCCCATATCCCCTGACTCCTACTTTGTCCTCAGCCCCCTGTTCATGACCCTCTGCCCCATCTCCCAGTGCCTTTTATGGAGCCCCCTCGCCCAGGTGTATCTTCAGCAGTTCTCCCCTCTCCAGCCAGCCTGCTTGCTGACCCTTCCCTCTCTGTGCCCACCCACCCCAGGAGTTCCTGTGAGGCTTCCTGCAGGTACCCAGGGGTTGTGATGCACTTCTCTGCCACCTGCCCTTAGCTAGGGGGAAGTCTTGTCTGTGCACAACAGGGCTCAGCTCCCTGACTCACCAGCCACGGCAACACACGAGCTCCCCTCTGGACCTGTGCAGGCCGCGTGCTCTTTACAGGTTGGCGTTCCAGCCACCAAGCCCTCCAAGCATGTCCCTGAGCATCCAGCCCCTGTGCGTCTGGAAACTCGCTGTCCAGCATTCACAGCTTTGCTGCAGCCCTTAGCCGTGTTTACAGGTTATGTGATGATGTACAGAGATTCAGGTGATGGTAAGTAGACACATTGGGGACAAATGGTTCCATAGAAAATAAAATCAACGTGCATTCTAGAGGCTAGACTTGGCAGACAGTGCTCACCTACAGTCCTTCCCCTGTTTCACAGCCAGGCTTGGCTGGGATCTTCCATTCATGAGACAAGTTGTGCTGTCAGTTTGCCTCCTTGGTGAAAGATCCCGGATGCCTGTTTGCACCCCCAGATAGATCAGAACAATATTCCCCCACCCTCACACCCCGTTGTTTTTTCCTGTTTACGCCTCGCTTGTAGATTTTTGCAATCTGTTAATCTGGCTCAGTGGGCAAATAGGCCTACGGGGTGAGGGAGAGACAATGACCAGACAGGGAGGTAAGCAGTTTTTAGCCTTTGCCTGAAAGGAACCTGTCTGAGAAGTCACCTCCTGGTTATCTGCCTTAAGAACATAATTTTCAGTATAGACACAATTCCTTGAATATTAGCGGCACATACATTTCACAGTGATTGACGACTGGTGGGCGACTGGCTCTTGGTAGAGCTCTGGAACAGGGAGGATGTGGAATCCCCATCACTGGAGGGTTTTGAGAACTGGCTGGACAGGCTAGTGATACCCCCTTTGTAAACCACGTTGCTATCTGCTGCTGAAAAGTACTATCAGGAGCTGGGTGTTTACTGTGTAGCACTTTGGGTGTTGTTTAAGTCCTACAGCTAAAGATGAGAAACATCCTTCTGTACCTGGTAACTGATACTAGGTTGACCAGATGGCCTGATTTTATAGGGACAGTCTGATTTGGGGGTCTTTTTCTTATATAGGTTCCTATTACCCCCCTGTCCTGATTTTTCACACTTGCTGTCTGGTCACCCTAACTGACACAGTTCAGATTCTCTCAGGCAAGTAGGTTGACTTAGGAGTTTATCCCCAACCAGGGAGTGGATACTGAGCACAATAAAATCAACTTACTCTAAATTGTGTTGGTTGGTTGACTATTATTTACAGTGTTTCCAGTCAGAAAAGAACTGTATTTGCAATCTCAGGTGCATTCCAAGGTGAATTAGATTGTAGAGCAAACCTCCAAAAAGACACTGCCATTTCTCACCCTGTTTGCAGGGTTTGCTGCATCTGAAAACAGGAATTAAAACCCCGAGGGGTTTCAGAAGACAAGTTGCATTTCTCCCCGATTCCTTTAGGTGGCCATATTACACCGTATGCACCAGGGGTAGCTTGGAGCCACATGCAGCTCTTCAGAGGGGGGAGGGATAGCTCAGTGGTTTGAGCATTGGCCTGCTAAACCCAGGGTTGTGAGTTCAATCCTTGAGGGGGGCCATTTGGGAATCTGGGGCAAAAATTGGGGATTGGTCCTGCTTTGAGCAGGGGCTTGGACTAGATGACCTACTAAGGTCCCTTCCAACCCTGATATTCTAAGAAGTTAATATGCGGCTCCTTGTACAGGCACCGACTCCGGGGCTGGAGCTACAGGTGCCAACTTTCCAATGCGTCGGGGCTGGAGCTACAGGTGCCAACTTTCCAATGCGTCGGGGGGTGCTCACTGCTCAATCCCTGGCTCTGCTACAGGCCCTGCCCCCACTCCACCCCTTCCTGCACCCTCCCCTCAGCCTGTAGTGCTCTCCCTCCTCCCCCCTCCCAGAGCCTCCTGCATGCCACGAAACAGCTGATCAGAAGGTGTGGGGAGGGAGGAGGCAGTGTGGGTGGGGCTGCCTGTGGACAGGAGGCGCTGGGAGCGGCGGCGGTGGGGCTGCTGACGTATTACTGTGGCTCTTTGGCAATGTACATTGTAAATTCTGGCTCCTTCTCAGGCTCAGATTGGCCACCCCTGGTATACACACACGGTAGGTGAGGCGATATTTTTTACTGGATCGATATCTGTTGCTGAAAGAGACGAATTTTCGAGCTACATGGTCGTCTTGATCTCACCCACCTTGTCTCTCTAATATCCCAGGACCAACAGGCTAGAACAACACTGCAAACAATGGATACACACCTCCCTTTTCGAAGCAGCAGCAGTAGTCCATGGAACACTTGGTACCGAATCAGCGACGGTTTAGAGGTGGATTTGATAACCTACAAGGCCTTATTCAACCCAGTGCATGTAAATGACTAACCGCTCAACATGTTTTGCAATGCCCCAAATGCCAAAAAGCGCAGCCGACTCAATTGCATCCTGAGAAATCAAGCCTCGTTCGAACTGGCAGCTGTTTCGAAGAACCACAGCAAATATCCCCACACTTACATCTCTTTATATCCTTTCCCCATAATCTATGTTGTCTATTTAGAGGAGTATAAGCACGGCAGGACAGGGATTGTCTCACTGTATGGTGCCTAGGCCCTGTTCTTAGCTGGACCTCCAGCATTGCCATAACAAACATGCTAAGTACGTAATCACACTGTCTCCTGGCCTTATTCTATGTTGGCCCACGTTTGTCTAGTGATTTGTGGGGGACCCACAGTCCAGATCAACTCCTCCTGTGTCTGATAAGGAGTTGGGAGTTTTGGGAGGAAACCGGGCCCGCCCTCTACTCCGGGTTCCAGCCCAGGGCCCTGCGGATTGCAGCTGTTTAGAGTGCCTCCTGGAACAACTGCACGACAGCTACAACTCCCTGGGCTACTTCCCCATGGACTCCTCCCGACACCTTTATCCTCACCACAGGATCTTCCAGCAGTACGCCCTCTTACTCTCAGCTCCTAGTGCCTCTTGCTCCCAGCTTCTCACACGCAACCTCCTTCCACAGCTCCTCCCCTCTCACTGACTAACTGGGAGGCTTTTAACTAGTTCCAGCCAGTCCTTGATTGGCTTCAGGTGTCCCAATCAACCTCCCTGCCTTCTGGAAAGTTCTTAATTGGCCCCAGGTGTCTTGATTAACCTGGAGCAACTGACATAAGGTATCAGGGATTTGTTTAGCCTGGGGCTAACATACTGGTTCCTTACCACTTTCCTATAGCCCTCTGGCCTTGCCCCATCACACAAATCAACGAATCAGTTCGGGAAATATAGACCAGATGTATTTTAAATGTATTTGCTACCCGAAAAACACGGATGCACTGAATGCTGCCGCCATGTACCACATGTGCTGCTGAGTTGCTCTCCACACAGACCCAGCCTCAGCAATGGGAGGACAAGTTTCCCTTCTGGCTGTAGCCCTTCTCTCTTCTCCCGTGAAATCAGCTGAAGCATGTAAAAGCCCCAATGGGAAAATCAATTCGAACTCCCGTTAAAGGAGACAGACCTATACTGCCACATGAAGGCCCAACGCTGAAGGGTTTTTTGAGGATTCAGTGCTAGGTTCACTCTGCTCCCGATGAAGTCAATGGGAGAAGAGCACGGGCTGCCGCCTGCCTGCTTTGAAAAAAATCTCACTCCTAGAATGCAAACTGTTCAGCACTTATAAGCAAGTCTGTGCAGGCAGGGTCATGAGCGATGCTGCGTTTCCCTGTAAACTACGCCCTGGGGTGAAGAATCCCTTCGCTTGACACACCTCAAACGGAACGTACCTCTGCCAACGCCATGATTGCCTCTCGGTGCTTTGCTAGTTTAGCTCTGTGCAGCGTGGCCATTGCCCAAATCGGCGGCTCAGGTAGGCAGATTTTTTTGCTCGTTTTTCTCTTGGTTTGTTATCTGAGAAGTGCAGCAAGATGTGACTGCAAATGCTGTTTCCTCACAGCAGAGAGGCTGCCGGCAGCAGCCCTGTTGGCAAAGGAGCCGAGCCAGGTCCTGTTGGGATTGCTTAGTTGGGCCTCATAACGGCCCCTGTGCATGGAGGGAAGTAGTCTGCCAAAGTGACGGCACTTGAATGCATATCTGGCCTCGGTGGAAATGAGGAGTAGCAACTGCAGCCCATGGTATAAGACTCGTGAGAAAGGGGTGTAAGAGGAGACCTGGGCTCATCGTTACTAACTGCTCATTAGACAGACTTCTGAGGCCAGCCCTAGAGATTTTCAGTGTATCCTTTGTAGATAATGACCAAAGCACCTGATCTGAAACATATCTGAAACAGCTTGTGAAAATTAGTGGTGTTGCAGGAACAGCAGTGATCTGTATGCTCTGTATAACCTGTAGGTTCAAAAGGTCTGTTACACCTTCTCTCCGTCCCCCCCACACACTTTTTTTGGTCTCCTCTCCCTCCTTGAATACCTGTGAAGTGGCTTTCCCCCTCCCTCCTGGAATGCTTGTGGGATGGATGGGTTGCTTGAGCAGCTGGAAGATCAGAAGAGCTCCCAGGTAGACAAGGCGTCTGGCACTCTGATTAGGCAGCGATCACACGCCCAATGCATGGACACTGCGCGAGGTGGCGTGCAGCCAACCAGACGCGGCCAAGTCATCTCTAGTCGCAGGCCATGAGGAGCAGGTCCTCAAAAGGGGAAGGGGCCATGTGCCCAGGAGGGCACTCACAAGCGTGTACCTCCCGTGAGGGCCCTTCGCCCGGACTGCCTGGCCAGTGGTTCGCCGCGTTGCATTCCATCGTGCCTCACAAAGACTTACCTTCATCTCACCGTCCATTGCTGCGCTGTGGGACCCTTACCTTGAAGGATCCTGGCATCTCCAGTGCCGTGCCTGTCCTGGGAGCGTGAGTATGCGAGTGTGAGTGTGACACTCCCATTTCTTTTGAGCTCAGCTATCGGTATAATAAACGTGCTGCTTTCTGCCAAACTCTGCCATTAGTGATTACTAGCTGGCCCAATTTCGGGTAACAGGTGTAGCCCTAGTGAAGTCACCAGCTGGGTTCCTGCCTCCTGGCATTCCATGTTAACCACCAAGCTTTCCACTCGCTTCTGGTGGCTTGATCCTTGTGTGACTCGGGTGGGAGTTGCTGGTGTTAATGCCTAATTCCCACTGGTCTCAACAGGAGTTAGGGGCCTAAATACCTTTGGGGATCCAGGCCTCAGGATCAGACCTCTCCTGAGGGGAAAGGAAATGGAGCACATTTGATCTGAGAATCAGTAAGAGCCAATAAACAGTTGGTTCCCTCCAGGATGATTGTCACAGAGCCCTTTTTCACCAGCTGGGCTGAGGGAGAGAGCAGGAAATATTTCCGGACAAAAAGTAATTAGTAGCACATGTTATGGAGGGAAGAATAATAAAGAGGCGACAAAGAAGTTAACTTCTTGTAGGCATGCTGCAAACCTGGACCATTTGGTCTGGACTATTCATCTAAGCTTCTGACCAGATAAGTAGGGGTGGAGCCCACTGTCTCATAGACTCATAGACTTTAAGGTCAGAACCAGAAGGGACCATTATGATCATCTAGTCTGATCTCCTGCACAATGCAGGCCCCAGAATCTCACTCACCCACTCCTGCAATAATCCTCTCCCCTATGTCTCAGCTATTGAAGTCCTCAAATCATGGTTTAAAGACTTCAAGATGCAGAGAATCCTCCAGCAAGTGACCCATGCCCCATGCTGCAGAGGAAGACGAAAAACCTCCAGGGCCTCTGCCAATCTGCCCTGGAGGAAAATTCCTTCCCGACCCCACATATGGCAGTTTTCCCATTGATGTAGGTAATCCTGATGGCCAGTTTATATCCATTTGTACTGAGCTTAAATAATTCCTCTTCCTCCCTGCTATTTATCTCTCTGTCAGGGCCCTGAGTGTTAAGACTGAACTCAGATTCTCCATTGTCAGGCACCCTGAGCTGTCATTTGCTCCACAACAAGCAGCATAGGGGCTGAAGGGAGGAAGGATGGTGCGGTGGTTTATGACTCAGGAGACCTGATTCAATTCCCTGCTTCAGCACAAACTCTGTGTCCTTGGGCAAGTCCAAGGGATTTCGGTGCCTGACTTTGACTGATTTCAGTGGGACTTAGATGCCTAAATACCTGTGAGAATCTAGGTCTTAGTCTATCACTGCCTCAGTTTCCCTGTTGGCAACTGGGGACACTAGCATTTCCCTAGCCCACAGGGGAGTTGTGAGGATAAATACTTTAAAGGTGCTCAGATACTACAGCCATGGGGGCCATGTCAGGACTGGCGCTAGCTACAGACTCTCTCCCACCCCCAGCCTGTATAGGCCCCTGCATGGAGCAGACAGGGTGGAGCTCCTGTGCCGGAGGGGTCTGATAACTCCAAACAGCTCTTTTCTACCACAGCAAAGATCAGGCCCATTTTTGACACTAGCCCCAGGTTTATTTTAATTTTATAAACCGAGGTTTGTTCTGCCACATGGAAAAAACTGGATTTAAATGTGCCTGATTTGGTTTTCTTTAACCCAACTGAAAAAAGAATATACCCCCCTACCCTGCCTTCCCACCCAGGGCCGGCACTATAACTAGGCGACCCTAGGCGGTCGCCTAGGGCACCAGGATTTGCGGGGGGCGGCAGGCGGCTGCCTCCTACCTCCCGGCTCCGCACTCAGTCGCTGAGTGTGGAGCCGGGAGGCAGCTGGCGAGCCACCCCCCTACCTCCCAGAGCCGGGAGGCTGCCGCGGCGAGCGGCCCCCCTGCCCCACGCTCAGCCAGGTAGATGGACACGTGCTGGCACGCTGAAAATCAGTGTGGACGGGCCGGCGGGGCAGCTGCACACAGGCTAGCCAGTCGAGCTCAGACTCAGGGCGTCAGGCCGGCTTGGACTCGGGCAGCTAGCCTGAGCGTCTACCCATGCTGCCATGTCCACGTGGCTATTTTTAGCATGCTAGTTTGAGCGGCGCTAGCGCAAGTCAGTCTACCCAGGCTGGGAGGTTTGCCCGCCGCTGCAGTGCAGACGCCCCCCGAGTTCCCAGCCCTGGGCTTTCACCACTCGACTATCTCTTCCTCCTCAAGTAATAGAGCAAATGCAAACCTACTACTTTCAAAACCTGCATTCGTTTTTTATGTCTTTTTCCTCCCTTTTTAGTCAGCAGTGTTGAGTATTTAAGGTCCTTCGTAAAGTACCGGGAGAAAGTGGCTTATGACAGAGCGGCTCTAGAATGGATGCATCAGAGGGCAAAAAGAGCCACCAAAGAGCATGAAAAAATCATTCGGCTAGAATTCCAAGCCTATCAGAGGTACATTTGTGACGGGTTCCCCCTGGGGTGCCACCTGGAACTGGGGTATCACTGAGCCCCCCTGAGCCTGGGCTCCCTCTTACACTGTGCTGCTGTGACAAGCTGCTGGACCCGCTCCCGGTCTTACACTTCCACCAGCATTCACACAGGCAGGGACATACCCTGCCGCAGTTACATGCAGGCTTCTCTGACCAACCCTGCGCCCCCGGCTGGAGGATAAACCCAAAATTATACCGTCTTGCACCGCATAAACTCATAGAGTTCACCCCACCCTCAATGTGGGGAGCAAATGCAACGGCCCCTGCCCCTTGAGCTAAGATTCCCAGGCACTTCACTCCAAATGCACTGGTTTAGATTAAAACATAAAATAAGTTTATTGATTACAAAAAGAGAGATTTTAAGGGATAGCAAACAGATCAAAGCAGATTGCCTAGCAAACAAACAAAAACACAAACTAAGCCTAAGATACTAGAAAGATAGGGTGAGAATTAGCAAATTCTCACCCTGGCCGATGATACAAGCAGGCTTGCAGATTCTTACGGGACAAGAGGCATTTGCTTTGCAGCTTGGGATCCCCACTCCCTTTCCAAGTCCTTTTATTTTAGACTCATAGACTTTAAGGTCAGAAGGGACCATTATGATCATCTAGTCTGACCTCCTGCACAATGCAGGCCACAGAATCTCACCCACCCACTCCTACAATATCTCACCCACCCACTCCTGGAGCTCCTCTTAGGTGTTCGGTTGTGGGGGAGTAAAGAACCTGTCACTCCCTGCCTTATATAGCTTTAGCATGTGGCAGGAACCCTTTGTTTCAAACTTGGTTGCCAGACCAGTTTGTGGGAAAATACTGACACGCCAGAATGGAGTTCAGAGTCATGTGGTCCGGTCACATACCCTGAAGAGTTATAGTAGCCATTCCTTACAGGCTGGTCAAAAGGAAGGTTAAGCTATTCCACAGCCCATTGTCTTTGCTGATGAGCCATTAGCGCTGGCTGACTTCATTGTTGTATCTGAAAGGCTGGCTGTGGGTGTTTCCCAGAGGAAGCCCATTTGAAAGGCAAATCCATAGTCAGTAGTCATAACTTCAGATACAAAAATGGTACACGCATACAAATAGGATAATCCTATTCACTTTTCCAGTGACACCGGACATGACCCATCTTGTACGAAATGCATCACAACTATGCCAGAATCATATCCTAATATTACTAGGATGAATACGGGGTGTCATGTCACATTATTCCATGTCTGTGGACAGTGCATGCATATGGGTAAAATCCTGCTCGGCTTAAAGTTACTGTGGTTTGCAGC
This sequence comes from Macrochelys suwanniensis, assembly GCA_033296515.1. Lineage (NCBI taxonomy): Eukaryota > Metazoa > Chordata > Testudines > Chelydridae > Macrochelys > Macrochelys suwanniensis. The sequence goes on from CM065799.1 coordinate 9,117,743, forward strand.
CCAATAATAATCAGAAATCAAGGTGATCTGTACCGTAGGAACCGTCACTTTTGTTGCAGGACCTGAGCAAATCCATTTGGCGTAGTCTGCTTTGTTTCAGACTATGCATAGCATTATTAGTACGGATCATTTGTACTGTGGTAGCGCTTGGGAGCTCCCATCACAGACCAGGACCCCTGAAGTCCTGTGACTCCCGCTTCACCTTTTTGCTTACCTTCCAGGACGTTCAAGCTGAGGTTAAGCAGGGACCCGAGTGCTTTCGCCAGAGACTTTGAGATAACCGGGAAGGCCACCTCCGAGCCTGCAGATGTTTCTTTCATTTACTCCGGTGTCTTGCAAGGTAAAAATTAGACTCAGCCCTGCAGGATGAAATCCTGCGCTAGGATGGTCAGAGCAGGGCCTGCAGCCTGATCCTCCGACCAGGAGGAGAGGGGAGCTCTGTCTCCAGGGCCCCTTCTGTTTCAGGTCTTTCTGCTTAGTTGTGCTGGTGGTTTTGTGTTGTGGGCACCTACCTGCTGGAGCACGGACTATCCCATCAGGCTCGTTCCACAGACAGTAATGCAGCTCCCATCCTCACTGACAGCGATTTGGGCTCTTGGTTTGATTATGCCGCGCACTGCCAATGTTCCCAGGAGTCAGCCTGGGAGCAGTATTGCATGGGGTCAGGGGGAGGGGGCTGAGTTCAGTCTGATTTGTCCTGGAACGTCGGGATCAGCAGGGGCTGGGAACGTTGCAGGACAGGGAGCCTGTTGATTTGCTCCGGAGTGACCCCCTGTGGCCATTGTAGCAGGCAAACACCCCCCCAGGAACGAGCGACGCTGGAGCCCGAACGCTGTGGCAAGCCCAGAGTGCTAGAACTGGCAGGGGCAGAGGGTTACACACTCTCCCTGCTGTAACAGCCACAGCAGCGGGCTCCGGAATAATGTTACCTTTGCTCCACACCTTGGTGACGAGCTCCACCCAGAATCCAGGAGCCAGTCCTGTCCCAGATACGAACAGCTGATCAGTAGTTATTAACCCCAGAAAGGCCCTTCAGGTACTGGGGGGAACCAGATCAAGCCTTCCTTCTCATTGTCTCTGTCTGGATGCCTGCAAAACAGATGAGCCTGGATCTTTCTGCCACGGTGCCATCCTCCGTGGCCTTTTTGAAGGGTTTATCAGAACCAAGAACGGCACCTACTACGTGGAGGCTCCCGGCGCATCCGTCGGCAATGTGACGTCTCCAGGCCATGTTCTCATCCACCACGAGAGCGACATCGGTGAGTCCTCGCCTGGGCTTTGGCGCGACGGAGCATAGTAAATGATTCTCCCCTGCCCTCATGGCCTGTTCCCTTTGCACGTCAATAACAACGCCTTTCCCCTCTGGACCGCTAAGGATTTCATAAACACTGAACACAGTAATTGAGACTCACAAATCCCCTTTCAACAGTGCACTATGATGGTCCATTTTGCACATGGGATAACTGAAGCACAGCGAAATGAACTGACACACCTACGGTCATCCAGCTAGTCAGTGACAGAGCTGGGAATGAACCCAGGAGTCCTGACTCCCAAGCTACCCTTGCTTTAACCACTGGGCTTCACTGCCCTCCCAGAGCTGGGAATGAACCCAGGAGTCCTGATTCCCAATCTACTCTTGCGTTAGCCACTGGGTTTCACTGCCCTCCCAGAGCTGGGAATGAACCCAGGAGTCCTGATGCACAATCCTCCGCCACAAGCTCTCTCAATATTGCCCATGGGGTGTTTGGAAGTGATGTCGCTCGTTCTGCGTGTCGCCACATTGTGATATTTCTTTGAGTAACATCTGAATTTCTGCTCTAGATTATTCAATTTTAAAAGATCCAGACTCTGCTTCCTTGACTAGGAGAACGCATCAGGTCTTGCAGAATTTCCAGCAAGAGCTAAAATTAAAGGTGAAGTGAAACTGAAGCAAAGCATCTTAAGTGGAAATGAAATAATTTTAAGCAATGATTGTGCTGCAAAAAAAAAAGAGGCTGTCTGGGGGCACTGATTGCTTTGAATGCACTGAATACAATGTCTGTGTAGAATGTGACATGATGAAATTCTAAGGACTGAGCTTTTCAGAAGCATGGGTCTCTCTTTCCTAGCTAACTGTTATGGTCTGTAGGTTCCCAGCGAGAAAGAGACAAGAGGCTAATTACATGGCTGAGAACGTGGGGTCCCGCTCAGAACTTTCTCTGCATTTGTGAGAAGAGTTGGTTGCTTAAAAAAAAAATTTGAAAAATTTCCCCAAGTTTTTTGGTGAATTTTTGAAATCTGCAATTTTGTCCGAAATTTTAAATTAAAAAAAAATGTCTGCAAGCTGGAGACAAAAAGTGTGTGGGAGGAGAGACTGCAAACATGCCATCAACAGTTTTTTCCTGCTTCTCCTCGCCCCAATTCAAAAGTTAATTGAAATTTCAAAATGTAAAACATTTCTATCAGCTTTATTTGGGAGAGTTAGGATGTGGGGGGAGGAGGGAAAGGCAGTTGTTCGGGCCCAGATTTAGTTTAGTCCAGGCAAACAAAATCCCTGAGTCTTGCGACAAATTATAACTCCAAAACCCTGGGTCAAGCTTCATCAGTTTCATCTCATAGTTTCATAGAGTTTTAGGTCCAAAGTGACCATTAGATACATCTAGTCTGGCCTCCTGTATATCACAGGCCATTAAATTCCACCCAGATACCCCTATATTGAGCCCAGTAACCTTAGTTAGATCAAAGCACCTCAATTCCCTGGAGACTAAACTGTTGTGCCACAGGCACAGAGCAAGAGAGACTGAGGTGCACCATTGCCCGATGTCCCTGCAATGGCAGGGAGTTGATTAGGTGGGAATATGTCCAGATGATCCCAGCAAGTGACCTGTGCCCCATGCTGGAGAGGGAGGCGAAAGCCCTTAGAAACATGCTTCATTGTGGTTTGCCAGTCAGCCGCTCGTCAATTTCTGGCTTCCATCGGACACCCGCCAAAACGTGGGTGGCTTTCAGCTGAACTTGGCTTTGAAGTTTTGGGTTGGTTTTGAAGGCGGGTCTCAGGATAGGAACCCAGATGAACTGGAACAAATTCAAAGGTTAACGTGAGTCCTAGGAAGGAATTTCCCCTGTGAGCAAACTATGGCAGGCTAGTCCATAAACATTCACTTGTGTTTGCACTTTCCTCTGGACCAGCTAGTTCTCTCAGAGGCAGGACGCTGAGCTAGACGGACCAATGGTCTGATCCACTCAGTCGGTGCCATTGGCTTTGATTTAGCGAAGCATCACTGTTCAGAGGAGCATTACGCACATACTTGACTTTATGCACCCGCGTCAATCCCCTTGGCTTTGCTGAATCTCAGCCTGTGTTCCTAACTGAAGTTGTTGCTGTTTTGTTCGACTTTAACGGAGGATCTTCCTACGCACGATTTAACTCTTGCTGAAAAGGGAGAAACCTTGGAGAGGCAGAGGAGGAGTCTGGATTACTCTAGGACGTCCTGCCTGCTGTACCTTCAAGCCGACTACTTGTTCTACCAAAGATTTGGCACCGTAGAAGCAGTGATTGCTCAGGTAAGAAATTGGGTGTTTTAATTAATTAATTAATTAATTAATTAATATGAATTTTCATTGTGTAATCCAAAAAGAACATTTGACAAATATAGTGCTACTAAAATGCTTGCCTTGCTGTATAAAACATCACCACCGTAATGATGTTACAGTGTTTAAATGGCATCTTTGCATCCCATCCATTCACCCAACACTAAAATGCAGCCACCTCTGGTGGAGGAACTTGGCATCTGTTTAACAGTACATAGCCAACACTGTGAAAGGGGTTAGGCTATGTCCATGTTACAGTGGCACAGCTTCCTACGTCAACAGAAGGGGTTTTCCCATTGATGTAGGTAATCCACCTCTCCGAGAGATGGATGGAAGAATTCTTCTGTTGACCTAGCTGAGTCCACAGCAGAGTTTAGTTCAACCTAACTACAATGCTCAGAGAGTGAAATTTTTCACAGACCTGAGCCCCCTAGCTAGGTCGATCCCATTTTTAAGTGTGGACCAGGTCTTGGAGATGTGAGCTGTACAACTGAAACTACAAAGCAGCATCAACTGATGCTCGAGAGGTTGTGGGTTTTTTCGGATTTGGACTCAGGACATCTGTGGTCAATTCCTGTCTCTTTTGTCAACGTCCTGGATGCCCTAGGGCAAGTCACTTCATTTCTCTGGGCCCCAGTTCCCCACCTGTAAAATGGGCATCATAATAATTCCTTTGTCTCCCTTGCCCGTTTCAATTACAAGCGCTGTGTGTCTTGCATCTAACACAATGGGCCCTGATCATGGATGGGGCCTTTAGGGACAACTGCCCTAGAACTAAGAAGGCATTTTAGGCATATTATTGTCAGGGGAGCTGCCACGGGGATCGGTTCTGCCCTGTGGGGCTTGCTCTAGCATTTTGCTAAAGCGATGTCCATTAGCTTGTGGACTAACCTTCTGTAACGCTGAATCCTTTTTTGTTCCCATCAGAGGAAGAACAATAAAACCTGCTACCTGCGTTTTTCTTTATGCTTTCGATCAGTTCACACACGAGGAGACTAAAAATAATCCCTCCCTCTCATCAAGTGCTTTTCATCGGCAGATCTGAAAGCGCTTCACAAAGGACGTCAGTATCATGATCTTCATTTTACAGAGGGGGGAAACTGAGGCACAGATAGTTGACGTGACCTGCCTAAGGTCATCTAGCAGGCCCATAGCAGAGCCAGGAATAAACCCCAGATCTTCTGAGTCCCACGCCAGTGCTCCAGTCACAAAAAACATGGGTGTTTTTTTGGTCATAGGAACATTTGTCTCCCCTGCAGATTGCTAGCTACATAAAAGCGGTGAATGCAATTTACGAAGGTGCAGATTTTGATGGTATCAGGCACATCGACTTCAAAGTGAAAACCTTAAATGTAAGTCGGCTGGGCACTTAAGGCTGGGTTTGTCTCAAAACTCAAATGCCAGCGCAGATGGATTTCAGACTGAATTTTCTAGCGGGCAGTGTGGAGGTGAATGAAAACTGGCATGACAAGAGGTGATTTGACGGGGCCTGGATGGGCCAGGGGTCCTTCGCTCTCAGGTTGCGCATTCAAATCTAATTTATGGTGGTAGCAATCGCAGTTTTCATTGGGCGACCTCTGTGAAATGTGACTAGGGACAATCTCCCCTGCTCTGCGGCACAGGCAGTTACTGCCTGGTTGGCTTGTGTTGTGTCCATTCTGCAGATAATCCAGGAGAACGATCCTTCTGGCTCGATGCAATCACCTTTCATCGGCCCCGAAATGCTGCTGATGCTGCACTCCAAGTCCAACTGGAATAGCTATTGTCTCTCCTACCTCCTCACGGACAGGGATTACAGCGGAGTTCTTGGGATTGCTTTTAATGGACAAGCTGGTAAGAAAGAGCTTTTCGGTTATTTGTATAATGTTTTGTCCAATGTTAAGTGGGGTCATTATTATTATTGGAGTCACCAGGTGGCACTGTTACATATAGTCTTAACTGTTCTTTTTCTTAGCATGTGCTCCGTGGGCAGTGATTACAGAAATGTGTTGTTGTTTGGTTTTGTGATGCACATTCACGTGGGGGAGCTGTTGCAAATAGCAAGAAAGTTTCCGCTCTGAATGTCTCTAACTAGAGTTGATTACTGGGGATGAGTTGCTTGGGGAATTGGAGTTTGGGCAGAGAGTTCTGACAGAGGCCTTGCCTGCATGCTGGTCATGACCACCTCTGTTCAAGGACAGGTGTTATAAACCAGCAGCACTTGGAAAGCGCACGCCCTCTGCATCACTGAGTTCTCCTCTGATAGGACACTGAAACCCGCTACTGCTGTTAATATTCATGTAGTACCTAAAGGCCCCAACCATGATCAGAGCCCTACTGCGCTAGATCAACAGTCTGAGATTTTGTCTTTTATACCATCCCACAGGCCCAGACCTGTAGCTGGTCCAAGCACAGAACAGCTGCTTGACATCTGCAGGAGTTCCGCATTTGGAGCAGCTTCCAGCCCCAGGTGCTTTGCTCCCTGCTTTTCCAGGTTGTGTCACCAAGACCGTCTGTTTTTCCTTTCTGTTGCAGGCGACTTGGGGGGAATATGTTCCAAGCACAGGAAATTCCGGGACAAGGAGGTGTCTCTGAACACTGGCTTGATCACGCTGCAGAAATATGGCCAATATTTGCCCCCTAGGATTCTCCATATCACTCTGGCCCATGAACTTGGCCACAGCCTGGGAGCTCCGGTGAGTTCAGCGGGTGCATCACATTGAAACGCAAAGGGAGGTGTTGGCCTGGAAGCCTCCCCTTTGGCAAACTGCACTAATACGTTACATTTCCCAGGGATCTCAAAGCACTTTACAAATACAAGTCAGCATCATCACCCCCTTGCTACAGGCAGGGTAACTGAGGTACAGAGCAGATGCAAGCTCACACAGGGAATTTGGCCTAGAACCCAGGTCTGGAGGGGCCCTATGCCAATACCTTAGCCACTGGCCCGCGTTCATTTCCCACAGGGCTGCTCCAAAGTCCAATAAAGTCACTGGGTATCTTTCCATTGACTTTGGATCCGGCCCTAAACGGGGATACACCTTAGTTCTGGAAATGTGTCCGAAACAAACCCTGGGTTCTGAGCACCCCCAAACCTTGCAGCCGGGGCTTGTTGCCTAGTTTTTTTTCAAACTCTTGCTTCGAGGAAGCTGGGTGCCGCTGCCAAATGGCCGGCGTTCAAACGCTTTAGCACGCCTCCGGGAGGGTGGGTGGCTGAAACTCTGTTCATGAACGGATAGGTTTCTATTGCTCATCTATTGCTGTTGAATTAGCTTATTGGCTTGTATGACAAAGTCCAGGGCTTTGTAATAGTTCATAATGATTTGTAATGTGAAAGAACCGTGCAGTTTGCATTGATGGATTTGCCCGGTTACTAGCTTGTGTCTCAGTTTGGCAACGCCGCTGTAATGAGGGGCGAGTTTGCCTTCCTGGTCTAAGCTATGCTTGTGTGGCCGCACTGAGAGTAACCAAGTCAGAGGGGCTGACCTCAGGTTTACAATAACTAGCTCCCCTGAACCAGAGGTTCAAGGGCCAGCACTCTAGACTCACATTCCATGAGACAGATACATTGACTTGGTACATTGAGCTGCTCTTCCAGGTGAGATGCTAAAACCCCAGCTCTTGCCTGCTCGGGGTAAGTGTTACAGACCCCATGGCACCTGGGGCTGGGATGCAGGATCTTCCTCAGGCGTGTGTCCTCCCTCAGGACCCTCACTGATCCCTGAGAGGCTGGAAAAGTTGACTGAAGACAGCAAATATCAATGATGGCAGCAGGTGGATGATGAAACTGGGTGGTGTTGGGCTGCTGTGTTCTACCCCAGAGGTGGCTGCATTTGGTTGAGTGAACCATTCCTGTGCCATTGCTTTATTATTGTTGTTGTTCATTACACACTGTATTATGAATAATATATTGTTAATATGCAAGATAACTATATTAACAACAACAACGCAGTGTTGCTACAGGGCCCAACTAAGATCAGGGCCCGATTGTGTTAGGTGCTGTATATACCCATAGTAAGAGACAGTCTCTGCTCTGAAGAGCCGACTGTCTAAGTATTTGTCTATCTATCTTAGGGTTTTATCCTGCTGTCTGAGCACCTTCCATGTCAAATCAATAGCAATAGTGAAGTCTCTAGCAGACTTTGCAGAGTCTCCCTTTTTGGGGTCAGAACTCTGCTTCAGGGCGGGGCGGGGAGTGTTTTCTTGGATTTTATTAAAAATAGACAAGCCAAAGGGTGGGAGGGGAAACTGAGGCACAGAGCAGGGAAGAGACTTGCCCAAGGTCACCCAGCAGGTGAGGATGGAACTAGGACTGGAACCCAGGGCTTTTGAAGCCTAGGACACTAGATGACGCTGACTCTCTGTATAAAGTCTATGAAACAATTTGAGATTAAATGTGCTATAGCCATGTATTATTATGATTCTATTACATATTAATAACATGAAAGGATTGTACTGTACATGTAATAACATTAATAATAGGAAATAACATAACATTAATAAAATATTAGTAAACATTAATAAAATAACATTAATAACATCTTAATAACATGAAAGGATTGTACTGTACGTGTAAGGATTAATATTAATTACATGTAAGGATTAATGTGATTAAATGTATTCATAAATATTAACATTTATTAATTAAATTAAATTAAAATTAACATTATGTATTAAATATTAACATATTAATAACATGAAAGGACTGTACTGTACATGTAATAACATAAATAATGTGAAATAACATAATAACATTAATAAAATATTAATAAACATTAATAAAATAACATAACATATTAATAACATGAAAGGATTGTACTGTACATGTAAGAGCCCCTAAGAGTCTAACCATGGGTTTTATGTTCAGACAATAGAATCAGCACGATCTCTCTTCCTATATTCAAAGAGTCTGATCTTCTGTTTCAGCATGATGAGAGTGAAGAATGCGCCCGTTTCAGCTTCGACACCACACATGGGAACTACCTGATGTTCAGCTATGCCACAGACGGATGGCAATACAACAATGACAAATTCTCCCCGTGCAGCATTGAATACATCGGGAACATCCTAAGAGACAAGAAGGACAGGTGCTTCGTTGGTAAGACCCAGTAGCTGTGTTTGAATTGTTTAAATTCCACCTTGCGTGCATTGCAAATAATTCACTGGTTCTTTGCTCAGGGCCGAGAGAGCTCTTACTCTGGGGAGCAATTTATAATAAAGGGGTAGGTTTTGCTTCACCAGAGCAAGATGGCTCACAGATGGCAAGATATTTGCAAAAACTAGAATTATTTATCCTGGTGAGTCAGCTGGGTATCACAACTATGAGGTGAGGGGGGCATAAATTCATGAATAGACTAGATTATGGTGATTAGACAGATATGTGTATATGGGATGGAGGGAAGAAGAGACAGATGTGCATAGGGATGGATAGATTGATTCAGAGAGGCCTTGACTGGGGTATTTAAAATTTGGAAGGGTCCAACGAAGATTGTTCAGTCTCTCTTTTTAGCAGTATCATGTTACAGGAATAAGGGGTTATTCCATGAAACTGCCAGCTGGTACATTTGGAAAGACTCCATCAGACACATTGGCGACCGTAGTGGGATCCACTGTAGCTAGACTTTATAAAAGGGCTGAGTAATTTTAGGACCAAGGACAAAACAGGCTCAAAATAAAGGTCAAGCAAAGCTCACACATCAGGCCACAAGCAGAGGGGACACGGGGGCCAGGTGAGAATTCCTGCTCTTCCCACAATACACATCATTGTAAAAAACAATTTTAAGGCATCATTGGATATTGTCACCCAGCATCAGGGGTTTACCACTGGTGGTCCAAAGATCTGACCTGGTATGGCTGCATCTCCAGCTAGCCAGCAGCACCATGGTTTCCCTTCCTCAACTCTTTCCCTGTTTGTCTCCTTCCCCTGGCAGACACTGACCGCCCCATCTGTGGGAATCAAATTGTAGATCCCGGGGAGGAGTGTGACGTGGGCAACAATGACTCTGACCCTTGCTGCTATGCTGCCAAGGAGCCAAACGGCATCCGGTGTAGGCTGAAGCCAGGAGTGCAGTGCAGGTAGGCGTCTACAGCAGGGGCTCACCACCTTTCCAGACGACTGTCCCCCGCTCAGGAGTCTGATTCGTCTCGCGTGCCCCCAAGTTCCACCTCACTTCAAAACGACTTGCTGACAAAATCAGCCATAAAAATACAGAAGTGTCACAGCACCCCGGTACTGAACAATGGCTTACTTTCTCCTTTTGACCATATCATTATAAAATAAACCAAGTGGGATATAAATATGGTACTTACATTTCAGGGTATAGTACACAGAGCTGTATAAACAAGTCATTGGCCGTAGGCAATTTTAGTTTGTGCTGACTTTGCTAGTGCTTTTGATGTAGCCTGTTGGAAAACTAGGCAAATAGCCAGATGAGTTGATGTACCCCCAGGAAGAGCTCTGCGTACCCCTGGTTGAGAACCACTGGTCTGCAATGTCTGAGCAATAGTTCTTTCCCCTCCCATGCAGACTCTGCAGGGGGAACTTGTTACAGTCATTCTAAAAAACCCCACATGGCGGTTTGCTGGAGACGCCAAGGGTCACTTAAAAGGTGCGTTTTGAGGGTGTGTTCTTGCCCTCACTGGGCACTGCAGGGAGCGAGCTGTGTTAGTTACAAGAAGCGTCCAAGAGGCCCGCACGTAATAAACCTCACTGAACTTGGCACCACGAATCTGACCCCTTGTTGGGATCTGACCCTGTGATTCCACGGCGTCTAGGCATTTTCAGTCCTGATGCTTAAATCACCGAACCATCCTCTCCTGGGAGAGCTCAGATGGCTTCACAAACATCTAGGAAACGACAGCCCCTGCCTGAAAGAGCTTCCAGCCTACAAGGCACCGCAGGTGGAGGAGATGAACAAGCCGGACGTAACAATCATAGGATGTGTTTAATTCCTGCCCAATCAAAGCCTCTTGGGTTTGTTCCAAGAAGGCTGCCCCCCCTCCCCAGCCCTTTACAGTCTCTGTACCTTCCCTGAGTCAATACTGGGGGAAAGGCTGGCTCTGTTTAGTACCCAGGTACAGTTACGTTACCGGTCTTAGCTTCTTCTCCCATTTAATTCTGGGGGCCACTGCCTTCCATTTCTACAGCACCTTCATCCAGAGATCTCAGCGCACCTTATAAATGTTCATTATTTAATCCCTGCCCCTCTGTGTATTATCAGACCCATTTGACAGAGGCAGAAACAGAGGCCCAGCGCCTCAAATGTAGGCACCTAACTCCCCTTGAAATCAATTTAGGTGCCTAACTCCCTTGGAAGGTCTGGGTCGAAGTGACTTGAGAGCGAGTCAGTTGCAGAATTGGGCAGAGACTCCAGGAGCCCTGACTGCCTCTTCCCTGCTCTAACCACTAGTCTCCACTCCCATTGTGGCGCTGGGCATAGCACCCAGCAGTCCTGGCTCCCAGGGCCCCATGCTCAAACCACCAGCCAAATACCACCTCTGAATAGGAAGGGTCTTGAGCACCGGCCCGAGCAAGGAGCAGCATGGGAGCTGGCCTAGTGCTGTTATGATTCAGGTCACAGCCTGCTGCTACGTAACATTGTTGGTCACTTACATAGATTTATAGGTACCATTTCTCACTCTTCCAGCTCAAGCCAGGGCCTCTGCTGCAGCCACGAATGCGTCTATAAACTCCCCGGGGAGCTCTGCCACGAGGAGACGGAGTGCACCTTTGAGAGCACCTGCTCTGGACGGACAGCTGAATGCGCCGCTCCCCTCCCCAAGGCCAATGACACTCTCTGCAGCAGGGGGACACGGATCTGCTTAAATGGGGTAAGTCCTCAGAGCCAACCAGAGCACCCCCAGGGGCCTGATGCAGTTGGATCAACTGCATCAGGCCCCTGGATACAAATGGATTTAAGAGCTGGAAAAGACCCAGAGCGATGGCTGGGCAATAACCCCGCTTAATGCATGATTGACAGGCCTGGAGGCTGCCTTCCTTTAATCATCCACAGGGCAGGGCCAGCACGGGCAGCAGAAAAGCTGGCTTTCCCCACGTTAGGCACAATTAGCCCATGGAACTCAATGCCACTAGAGATCTCTGGGGCTGAGTTTAGCAGAAGTCAAAAAGGGGATTGAACCTTTACAGAGCAGGAATTTCCAGAGCTGCAACAAAAGTGGTGGGTGGGATTTAAACCGTCCTGCATAAGCCCACAAAAGCTTAGGCCCAAATAAATGTGTTAGTCTCTAAGGTGCCACAAGGACGCCTCGTTCTTTTTGCGGATACAGACGAACACGGCTGCCACTCTGAAACCTTCTAATTAATGTGGGTGTGGACCCAACATGCTCTGTGAGCAGGTTATGCCAGAAGTGCTTGCTCCTGGGTTTCTTGTACCTTCCTCTGAAGTAGCCGGTTCTGGCCCCTGTCATAGGGAAGATACTGGCCTAGATAGACCCAGAGTCTGATCCTGGCTGGCCATTCCGATGTTGTCATCCCTCACGGTTTGCTCTGAGGCCCTGCTTGTTCTGTGGGTGAACAGAGGAATCCAGTCAACCAGGCACCTTCCACTGGAAATTAGATCCAATTGGACTGGACTTGGGGAAACATTTGTTCCCCCTCCCCCCCCTTAGATGGAACCAACATTTGTATGAAAAGCTCAGTCCTACATGCTGGCCCAGATTCTCAAAGGTATTTAGGTGCCTAATTCCCATTGATTTCAATAGGAGTTAGGTGCTTAAGTACCCTTGAGGGTCAGGGTCCCTCTGCTCTGGACAGATCCCTCACCCTGGGTAACCTCCCTCCCCCACATCAATCCCATCGCTTATTCCTTTCCTTGTCTGATGCCGCAGCTCTGCCTCGGATCCCTCTGCGTCAAGCACGGCCTGGAGCAATGCGACTGCCTTAGCACATCCAGGCGGGAGAAATGCCACCTTTGCTGCCGGCAGCCAGGTACGCAATCCGGCTGGCTGCCGGAAAAGCCCTGGCGCGGCTTTTCCCTAGAGTGAGAGGAGGAGCCTGGGGCCAAGGGAGGACAAGGGCTGGGGGCGAAGTTGTCAGCTCTATGCCATCATGGGACTTTAAGAGCCAGCAGCTCAGGGGAATGTGTTAGAACAGGAGGCCCTGACACAGTAACCTTTGCTGGCCGTAGCATGGCCCTATTAGCGAGAGGTAAAAAAGCAACCCCAGAGCTTCCTTTTATCATCGGATTAAGGCTCTCCAGGGTGCTCAGCGATCTATTTATACGCCGCTTAGACAGCCCCGATGCTCCAGTATATGACAAGCCAGCAGAACGGCACGTGTATCCGTGTTGAACCCTAAAGTCGTGCTGTTCAAAACCACTGCTCTAGGCCAAGTGAACACCTGTGCCAGTACATCCTCGGCTCTGCTGGAGCATTACTTCAACGGCACGCACGTCCCGCTGACCCCAGGCACACCCTGCGGGGACAGGATGGGCTACTGCGATAAGTTTCACGTCTGTCGGCTCGTGGATGAAGACGGACCCATAGCCAGGGTGAAGAACTCCATCTTGGATTTCATCGAGCTGGAGGATATATCGGCCTGGATGAAGGTAAGCAGCTGCTGCATGAGATTTTTTTTCCGCCTCATCTCCTCCCTCCCCCAGAGTGACTAGGGCTCATATTTTCAGTGGGAGTCAGGACCCTTTGAGGATCTGGGCCTAAGTCTGTAGATCTACAAGTCTAGGGGGAGTGAGCGGTTAACACAGGGGGCTTGAGATCTGGGGAAGGAAGTATGGGGGACATACACTCAGGGCTTGGTTTTCAGAGCTCTCGTTGGTTCCCGCTGGGGTGGAAGGGGCTTGGATGGCCCTCGTGATAGGGGTCTGGTCTGGTTTCGTCCCTCAGACACGCTGGTGGGCTGTGCTCTTGATGATCCTGACTTTGGCAGCTGTGATGGCCAGCACCATCTTCCTCTTCGGAAGGACGCTCGACAGCGAAAAAGGCAAGTAACTGCTTTAAGCAACTCCGGCTCAGTCCAGTCCGTTCCTTGCTTTCTCAGGCAGGGGTAAGCTCATCGTCAGCAAGCACCATCCCGGAAACAGTCAGGGAAAAATACAGCCTAACGTAGCTGGTACCTTCTGTTTAACCGACACCACAGCCTCTCCCAGCCGGGTGAATTGCTACCTAGCTTTAGGCTCCTATGCCATCACTGGAATCTGCTTAACACAGGTGTGGCTGTGCCAAGTCCGACCATGCCTGGAGGATCCGGGACAGCCCACGGGGCAGCTGTGATGCTGCGGAAGATGCTGCACACATACGGGATGGTTTCTCTTTCATGCTGGGCTCCTCAGAGGTCTTCCCTAGCTGAACATTGTAGACTCCGAGGCCACCAACTGGCTCTTAAGGCCATTCAGCTGCTTTCCCTCCCTCCACCAGACCTTGCCTTGCCCACATACAATCGCTTTCTCTCACGCACGCTCTCTATACACACACCCCTTCTGCCCACTGCTCCCATAATACAACTCCTGCTCCCCACCCCACTAATGGACCAGCGTCTCCCTGCTCAGCCTCTCTTACCCATATAGCGGTGGTCCAGTGTCACGTGCTCCTAAGGTACTGCACCAGGCACCAGAGATCTTGGTATGCTCATCCCCATTGCCCTTGTGCTCATGAACTCATAGATCTTAAGGCTAGAAGGGACCATCGTGATCATCTAGTCTGACCTCCTGCCCATCACTGGCCGTAGAACCTCACCCACCCACTCCTGTAATAGGCCCAGAACCTCCGGCTGAGTTACTGACGTCCTCAAACCTTGATTTAAAGACTTCATGTTACAGAGAGTCCACTGGTTATTCTAGCTCAAACCAGCAAGTGATACATGAGAGAGCTAAACACCAGGGAAGGAGAGGAGTTATTTAAGTTAAGGGCTAATGTTGGCATAAGAACAAATGGATATAAATTGGCCATCGAGTTTAAGCGAAGGTTTCTAACCATCAAAGGAATGAAGTTCTAGAACAGCCTTCCAAGGGGAATAGTGGGGCCAAAAATCTAACTTGTTTCAAGACTGAGCTTAAGAAATGTATAGAGAAGATGGCATGTCTCCTACAATGGCATATCGCCCATCTGCAACAGCTGATAGCAAATACTGCCAACAGCCGGAGACGGGCCACTAGATGGGGAGGACTCTGAGCTACTACAGAGAATTTTTCCCCAGGTATCTTGCTGGTAGGTCTCATGAACATGCTCAGGCTCTAAGGGACTGCCATATTTGGGGTCAGGAAGGAATTTTCCTCAGGTCAGCCTGGCAGGCAGAGACCTGAGTGGTTCTAGCACATTTCACTTCGCCACTCCCTTGAGCACAGAATACAGCAGAGAATCTGTTAAGAGGACACAGATCAAAGCCTCTAGGAGTTCCTCAAATATCAGGTAATGAAAGTCCCATGCTGGTTTTAATTTGTTTAGGTAGCTGTTCACAGGTCTGGGATAGCTCAGCTGTCCAGCCATTTACAGTTGTCCCTTTCCAAGATTTCTGTGCACAGAGGCTTCGTGGTATGGACTCCATTATCTATGCAACCCCTTAAGAACATAAGAATGGCAATACTGGGTCAGACCAATGGTTCATCTAGCCCAGCATCCTGTCTTCTGACAGTGGCCAAGAAAAGCCACCACATAACATGCTCCTCCAAATCAGAAGCAAACTGAGCCTCTGCCTCTGGGTAAACCCCAAGTAGAGAGGGGCTCAGACAAGAACCCTAGCTCCAACCACCTTATCATTGGCAGGGTTCAGAATCCAGATACAAATCCAGATTTTCACCACTGGTTGCTTTTGGTTATAGGCCAAGCATCCACAGGGGGAATTAGAGATGCAGCTGTTAGTTCATCCATGGTATTACCACCTGGTTACCTAACAACAGGCAAGCTGCTCTACAAGAATCATTGATGACAGTTGTTGCATTTTTATCTTTTACTTAGAAGAGAAAAGCATCAAGTGTCTGGTCAAGAAGAACTCAGCCAGCCAGCAACCTGAGAAAAGGCAAACATTAATATACTGGGAACACGAGGAGCTCTACATTGAAACGACGCATCAGGAGTACGAGACCATAATATAGCAGATGCACGTCAGCCTGATCCAGGTCTGCTCTTGGAGGGAATCACCATCCAGAACACATGAGCAACACACTGGAGCAGCTTTTTCAGAAGAGCTCAGCTCCCATTTAGGCACCTAAAAGAAGTGACCAGATTTTTCAAACATGCTCAGAATCCAGCAGGTGCTGTTGAAAATCCAGCTACTCCCAGTCAGGACTCCTGGGTTCTACCTCCAGCTACTAGACTAGGTGCTTTGTGCATAAAGATATTCCTTGATCTGCCACTGACTTGCTGAGGTACCTTCGCCAAGTCCCTTCACCTGCCTGTGACACTTCTTCCTGTCTGCTTCAAAGGTACGGGGAGAGCTAATGTCTGTAAAGCCCTTAGAGACCAGCTATTAGAAGAAATGGACGAGAGAAGGGAAAAGTTATCTGCTGCTGCTTTTACTGGGCCAAAAAAATCATTTTGTGTATCACGTTCTCAAATAAGGAATTTCACATTAAATATATATATTTTAAAAAGTTTGACACTTTTCACGTAGGATATCTAATTTCCCCCCTTTGCTAAAGAAGAGTCTGATTCGGCCATCCTTATTCACAGGACAGGCCATCCCTATAGGAGTAATCCCACTGAATCCCATCGCTTGTGAGGCCATAAGAGACCAGAGTGGGGTCCCAAAGGGATTGGTTCTGGGACTGGTTCTGTTCAATATCTTCATCAATGATTTAGATAATGGCAGAGAGAGTACACTTAAAGTTTGCGGACGATACCAAGCTGGGAGGGGTTGCAAATGCTTTGGAGGATAGGATTAAAATTCAAAATGATCTGGACAAACTTGAGAAATGGTGTGAAGTAAACAGGATGAAATTCAATAAGGACAAATGCAAAGTACTCCACTTAGGAAGGAACAATCAGTTTCACATATACAAAATGGGAAATGAGTGCCTAGGAAGGAGTACTGCGGAAAGGGATCTGGGGGTCATAGTGGATCACAAGCTAAATATGAGTCAACAGTGTAACGCTGTTGCAAAAAAAAAAAAAAAAAAAAAAAAAAAAAAAAAAAAAAAAGCAGCAAACATCATTCTGGGATGTATTAGCAGGAGTATTTGTAAGCAAGACAAGAAGTAATTCTTCCGCTCTACTCTGCGCTGATTAGGCCTCAACTGGAGTATTGTGTCCAGTTTCTGGGCACCACATTTCAGGAAAGATGTGGACAAATTGGGAAGTCCAGAGAAGAGCAACAAAAATGATGAATGGTCTAGAAAACATGACCTATGAAGGAAGATTGAAAAAATTGGGTTTGTTTAGTCTGGAGAAGAGAAGATGGAGGGGACATGATAACAGTTTTCAAGTACATAAAAGGTTGTTACAAAGGAGGAAGGAGGAAAAATTGTTCTTCTTAACCTCTGAGGATAGGACAAGAAGCAATGGGCTTAAATTGCAGCAAGGGCGGTTTAGGTTGGACATTAGGAAAAAATTCCTGTCAGAGTGGTTAGGCACTGAAATAAATTGCCTAGGGAGGTTGTGAAATCTCCATCATTGGGGATTTTGAAGAGCAGGTTGGACAAACACCTGTCAGGGATGGTCTAGATAATACTTAGTCCTGCCTTGAGTGCAGAGGACTGGAGTAGATGACCTCTCGAGTTCCCTTCCAGTTTTATGATTCCATTATTATGATCAATAGATTCAGTGGGGACTTCATGCTGCAAGATTAAAATTATTCAGCACTGGGGGGACACGGCCTGGGATAATGTGTCAAAAACCCCTCTCACTCCCCCGGTTTAACATTC
Source organism: Macrochelys suwanniensis (assembly GCA_033296515.1). Lineage (NCBI taxonomy): Eukaryota > Metazoa > Chordata > Testudines > Chelydridae > Macrochelys > Macrochelys suwanniensis. The sequence continues at coordinate 9,135,124 of CM065799.1, forward strand.
TTAGGGCAGTAAGGGGTAAAAGCCCCCTTCCTCCCCATTTGATAGAGTTCTACAGTAATTTGCAGATTGTGTCCTTGGGCCAGATCTTTTCATACTGTGAGTGGCTGGTTAATTGTCCTAGGTTTCTTTTTTTAGCACTGAAATAGGTGGCACTCACTTTGTGGATGGATGGAGTTTCCTAACGGTCTATTTAGATTGTACGCTCCTTCAGCAGGGGTGTGTGTGTACAGCTGTAGGCACTACTGTAATAAAAACCAACCATCACTGCAGAGCCTGCATGTTAACACCAACCCACGTGCAAAGGGAAGTTCGAGAGTCTTTTATTGGAGCCTTTGCATGGCTGAGCTGCCCTCTAGTGGTGTGTGCTACATCTCATCCCCGAGACAGTAGCATGGAGGAAACAGCAAACGCTGGAGAGAGAGAATGTTCATTTGATGAGGTCTTTCATGTACTTCCAGCCATCCTCGGTGTATTCACGAATCCTGGTGGGAGCCACAGATAGAGCAGACAGGCTGGCCTGAACTCCTGCAAGAAAAGTAGCGGAGAGATGTCCTGAGAAGAGCGTTAACACAAAGCTGAATTTGCTACTGTTATTCATGATGGATCACATAGATCTCATTTAATAGGTGAGATCTATCCTTATGAAGGGAGGTTTCCGACAAACCTAGGCATAATTTGTCTCATCTGGCATCGGGGACCCTGAGGTGGGGAAATCTGTCCCACACCACCTCAAACCAGGTCTGAAGGATGGTTTTGTGGTTAAAACAGCACTGGGACTTGGGGGATCTGGGTTTTATTCCTGGTCCTCCCATAAACTCCCTCTGTGTAAACTTGGGCAAGTCACTTAATCTTAGTGGGCCTTAGTTTCTCCATTTGTAAAATGAGAAAATGTAGCTGCAGCATGAGTGCGTTGAACTAATTTGCTAAGTGTTTGCAGAGCGCTCAGATAAAAATTGCTAGAGAAGGACAAAATATTATCTTAAGGTGGTACAGGAATAAAGGGAAACGTCTTCCCTTTTCACACTAGCCTAGCAGGGTAAAGGTTGAGTTCAACTGTACTAAGTATTCTTATACAACACGCCGGTTGTGTTTATAAACTCTTCAATCCTTCATCAGAGACAGGACTTCTCAGGAGTAAAAGTCATCATAGTGTCTCTTTATATTGCTACCTCCATGATCATGGTCCGTTTTACTGTCTTAAATTACCTGCTGCATAGATAATAAAAATCCCTAGTTCTTACACAGCACTTTTCATCAGTAGATCTCAAAGTGCTTTACAAAGGAAATCAGCATCAACCCAATTTCACAAATGGGGAAACTGAGGCACAGACAGGCAATGACTTGGCCATGGTCACCCAGTAGGCCAGTGGCAAAGCCAGGAATTAGAACTCAGGTGTCCCAAGTTCCAATCCATTGTTCCGTTCACTAGGCCCCACTGCCTCCAACGCTTCTTTCATCCTTCAATCTAATGGGCCAGCATTCTAGGATAAATTGTATCACTGATAGTAGACCCATCCTATAGCTTAGACAGTAAAGGGTCAAGTCTTACCTGTGTTCCAGGATTCAGAGACAGAAAAGTCAAATTTTGGAGCAGATGGAAGCTAAAAAGAAAAAGAAAAGGGAGAGGGGGAAATCAGAAGTGTTTGTGGACACTAGCTAAATACGAAACGGCTAAACAGTGGCTTAGAGGGGATAATGAAAAACAGAAGCTACCACAGACTCCCTGGGTCACCTTGGGCAAATCACTTAAGCTCTGGACTCAGTTGACCCAGCTGTTAAACTGGGTCAAAGGGTAACATTTTCAAAAGCAGCTTAGGTGCCTAAGTCACTAAGGTGACTGAGTTGCTCACTATCTAAGGGCACGGATTTGGTGGGGGGGGGGGGGGGGGGGCGGGAACAACCCCTGAACAGCAAAAACAGTAGGCAATTTATATACAACTTGATTAACTATAAGCACCATGGCCGAAATGGGTCTTTAAGAGGGGGGATTTATGCATTAGTGTTTGTAAAGTGCTTAGAGATCCTCAGATGAAAGGTAGCTCAGGAATACTAGCTATAAAAAAAATAAAATCTCCCAGATGAAATTTTCATTTTCTCTCATCCTTTGCAAATTATCCCTTTCGTGTCCATCTCAGATAACTTATTATCTCCCTCCCAACAAGTTTAAAAATCTATTCTCCTTCCATTCCCCTCCTATTAAAAAAATAAGTACGGGGGAGAGGTCTGGCTCCATTGAAATCAATGACAAAGCTCCCATTGACATCAACGGAGCCAGGATTTTACCCCAGCACTTTCCCTTCCTCTCTCACCGCCAAGACAATTTGCTAACCAGGCTTATCCGCACAGTCCTTACCTCCCAGCCAGTGTAATTTGTCCATTCTTGTATAGCTGGAGGCAGCGCGGCTCGAGCCTTTTTGAGGGCCTCTGCTCCTTGACTGCCATTCCCCAGCAGCCCCTGATCATACGCCACGTACACAGCACCTCCAGCCAGGCTACCTTTGAGGACGAACCTGAGAGGGAATGAGAAGCAACAGAAACCCAGTTTGCATTACTACAGAACAGTGCTTTTCAACCAGATCCCGATCCCCAGAGGGGATCACATAAGGCAAGCGGGGGTAGGAGGACATAATGGCTTGTGACTAACATTTTATTACAATCTAAAGCAAAGAAAATCTAGCTCTCCCAATCCCCACTACTCTCACCCGTCAAGGTCAAGTATTCTTTGTCAAGCCACACACAAATACATTATATAGGCTTATTGTTGCTACTTTTTAAAAAAAACCTCTCATAATAAATGTAAGGGAGTCATGAAAATATTTGACTTCAAAAACACTGCCAGCCATTTCAAGGACTGGAACAGATCTAGCTGTGGGTAAGAAATCCATATTTAATGAGGGTTCCTATTACATCTCACTAATAAGTGCTCAGATGACTTGGTAGAAATGTGTCTCTCTGATGCAGTGAATTACATCGCAATTGGCATCTCACTCCAACCCATTCTGAATTTGTTGTGTGTTTAAGACTGGTACTGAGTGTTGGGCATGCAAAGAACACAAGTCTGGACAACTATTGGTGATCCTGCAAAGGCGGGGTGTGTGTGTGTGTGTGTGGAGATATTTGGCACGGGCCCTATTTGCTTCTTTGTGATGGATAAGAGAGGCCTGCAGGATTTATTTTTCTTAAGTCAAAAGGGAGAAGGGAAGGAGTTATGCTTTGTTTTTTACCATTAAAAACTCAGGTCCTGTCTAATCTACAAGGCTCTATGGTAACTAGAGACCATGTCACAGGGTGACATCACAAGAGCAGAGGGTGTGAAAATTACGGCAACTGAGAGGGCAAGGGATTTATAGTCAGATTGTTTCAAATGCTGCATGTGTTGGCTGACCTTTAACGGCAATGCTTAGCTAACATGGGGGAGAAATGAATTCTCTGCTAAAGATTCAACACGCCCAGCGGCACCACCACCCCCTTCCCTGAAAGGTGTGAGCTCAGAACACATCCCATCCCAGGCCCGCAGCTGGGCTCCCAGCACAAAGCAAGGGGGGGGTGCCCAGCTTGTTTTAGGTTTTTTTTAAAAACATTTCTGGCCCCCATGGTAAGAAAGCAGATGGCTGGGGTGGGGGAAGGGAACCTGAGGGCAGTGGACTGGGGAACTTGGGGAGAGGCACAGGGAGGGGAGCATGTGAGGGGGCAAAGGGGCAGTTGGGGGGAGGGGCGGCTGAAGGGGTCAGGTGGGGCAGTCAGCTGGGTGAGGGGGAAGGCTGGAGGGGCAATGGGGGGAGGCTGAAAGGAGGGAGGAGGCTGGGGGTGATGGGGGGAGACTGAAGGAGGCGGAGGGGGGGTGGCTGGATGGGCTGATGGGGAGGAAGGGACCAGGGGCGCTGATGGGCAGCTGGGGGAGGTAATGGGGGGGAGGGGAGCTGGGGTAGTTGAGGGAGGCTGGGGGGGGTGAGTCCGAGTGGGCCACAGGGGCGGGGGCGCTGCGGGGACCATGGGGGGGGGGGGGGAGACTGAAGGAGGGAGGGGGGAAGGGACCGGTCAGTCAGTGAGGGGCTGATGGGGGAGGCTCGAGGGGGAGGAGACCGGGGGCAGTTGAGGGAGGCTCGGGGTGGGGGGGGGCGCGGGGGCGCTGCGGGGACCGTGTGGGGGGGGGGGAGACTGAAGGAGGGAGGGGGGAAGGGACCGGTCAGTCAGTGAGGGGCTGATGGGGGAGGCTCGAGGGGGAGGAGACCGGGGGCAGTTGAGGGAGGCTCGGGGTGGGGGGGGGCGCGGGGGCGCTGCGGGGACCGTGTGGGGGGGGGGGAGACTGAAGGAGGGAGGGGGGAAGGGACCGGTCAGTCAGTGAGGGGCTGATGGGGGAGGCTCGAGGGGGAGGAGACCGGGGGCAGTTGAGGGAGGCTGGGGGGGGGGGGAAGAGCCCGAGGGGGCCGCAGAGGCGGGGGCGCTGCGGGGACCGTGGCGAGGGGGGGAGGCGGCTGGAGGCGGAGCGGGCGACGGGGGAGGGGACCGGTCAGTCAGTGAGGGGCTGATGGGGGAGGCTCGAGGGGGAGGAGACCGGGGGCAGTTGAGGGAGGCTCGGGGTGGGGGGGGGGGCCGCGGGGGCGCTGCGGGGACCGAGGCGAGTCCCGCGGCGGCGGGTCCCCCAGACGCGGACGCTCCCGCCTCACCTGACGACGGGGAAGACCCGCGAAGAAGCCATGACGGCGGCCCAAGGGCAGCAGCGAGCGCTCGCCCGGCTGATCCGCGCCCGGCCTGGCCGCGCCGCAAAGGCTCTCGGGCGTTGTAGTCTCGGCTTCCGGCCGGGCCCGCTGGTCACGCGGTCAGCGCCGGCGGGCGAGCGGCGACCATTGTGACCGGGGCGGCGTGCGTACCTCCCTCCGCCCCGCCCACCCCGGCTAACCACGTGACCACGAGCGGCCAGACACTTCCGCCTCGGTAGCTGTCATGGCGTCCCGGCCGGGTTCAGGCGAGGGCGGGGCCAGACACGTGACCTCCCCGCCCGGCGACCGTTCCATGCCGCTTAAGGTCACCCCTGTGCAGACAGGTAGGTCGGGGAGACAGGTAAGGGAGGGGGCGGGGCCGGGCTGCCATCCAGGGGCCTGGGTCTAGCACGGGGGTGGGAGCGGGATGGAAAAGCACCTGCAGCGAGCAAAGCGAATCAGATGCACAGCGAGCGCCACGAGCCCGCCCCACCCCATAATCCCTGCTACCTGCAACAAGCTGCAGCCCCTCCCGGGCCTGGCAAACCCAGCTCCTTGTTCTCTCCTGCTACCTGTCCTCCCCAGGCCCCGCACTGTCCTCCCAGCCCGCGTGCTGCGTGCAATGCAACTCCCCCATGCACCGAATAGCCAGTGAAATAAAGCGACAGACTAGCTCCCGCCTGCTCTGTACAAAGGTACCTCACCCCTTAGCCACCATCCCTGCTCCCTGCAATAAGCAGCCTTCTCGCTGCTCGCCCAGAATCCCTGTCTCCACCAAGAGGCGTCCCACACCAGCACCCCTGTGCAAAATCCTGCCGCGTGCACTGAAAATGCATCTTGCTTGTCAGCCCAATAAGACCTGATACGTGCAATACAATTCCATCTCACTGTTTTCCGCTCACTATTGCAACATGCACCAAAATCACATTTCACTTAGCCACCACAGTCTTGCTACATGCGCTAAAAATGCATTGCACCCTGAGCGACGCAATTCCGCTACATGCGTTAAAAATGCATTTGACTGTTACTGACATCATCCTGCTACACGTAACTATATTGCATCTCTCCATTATCTCACAATAAGGCACCAAGATATCAAACGTATCTATCTCACTGACAACCCATCATCCCTGCTACCTGCAGCCCTGCAACACGTAATGAAATCCATCTAGCCATGACCTATTGCAGGATAATCTGCAATAAAAATCTTTGCAGCTACTGTATTAGTTTATTATTTACAAACATACTGTAGAGTCAGATATGATCTTTTCTCCTGTTTATTGTTTAGGATCCCGATCCTGCAAGGGGCTTTCTGTGAGCCTGGATCCTTACCCCTATGGGGATTCCCTCTGGAGTGCTGCAGAAATCAGTGGGGGGAAATAACTTAGGTTCAGCTTGTCACAGAGTACATGGGGTCTTGCGTATAGGCCCTGATCCTGTTTGCCCTTGAAGTCATTGGCAAAAGTCCCGTTTACTTCAATAGGAACATGAACAGATGCTATGGCTCTAATCCTGCACTTAGATCCTTGTGAGCAGACATGTCTCAATGCGCAGCCCCGTTCATTTCAGTTGGGCTTTATGTGAATGAAGGGATCCATCCCCACAGATCCAGTTGCAGGATTGGGTCACAGTTTCTGTGAAAGCAAAGTTAGCTGGAGTAAGACTCTGACCATCATTCTCCTGGAGCCTTGCTGGAAATGGGACATTTGTCTCATGAGGCTGTTGGAGCGCACAACCTTGCCAATAGATATTTATTGTTATATTTGTGAGGCTATAGATTTATAGCTACCAAGCCTCAACATTAAGATAATACAGACAACTTTAAACCCACCCTTCTATATGTTAATTCTTTACCTTGGTTGTTATCAACAGCACTTAAGATAGCTATCGCTGAAAGAGAATACAGGAGAAAAAAGATTTTTCACTGACTTTTTTCCATTGATTGACTTTGTGGCATTTGACAGCACTTTGCATATAGCCTTTCACCCTGTCATTTGTTTGGTTCTTTCACACACCAACGGGAAAGCCAACCAATTTGTAACTGTAGGAAAGTGTGGTTGCAAAGCCCTGGAAATTGGCAGCATGTCTTAGGGATAGGTGGTGTAGCCTCTGAAACTACTGTTAACTCTTAAAAAAATGATCTTGTGTTGTCTGTCTCTTTAAGTGTTAAGGGGAGTGGCTAGTGATGCAAAAATTATGTAAGTGAAAGAGAGAGGAGAGAGAGATCAGAAGAAGTGGAGGAGTGTTTCTGGCAAGTGATGCCCAGTTTGGTAAGTGGATGATATTAGTATTCAGTATATTTCAGTCCTGGGTTAGGGCTTTAGTTTTCCTTTTGCAGATCATATCCTTAAAGGAGGAGTAAAGAAGTAAAATCCCCCCACTTCTTGTCCATCACTGTAACTTTGTATATCATGTTAAGTGTGCCTAATACACAGATCCTTTGGGATGGAAAGTGACATATAAATATAACTTGTCGATATTATATTTTTACCAGGGTTTGGAATCAGTTTTAAATATTACATTTTTAGGGGCAAGGGGAGCTGAATTCAATTTATGGTGCTGAAAAAAATGTCTAATTTATTTTGCGTTTCAGGCTTGATATATTTTGAGGATCGTGGGAGTTTGTAGCACCACAAGTTGCATAATGTATGTGTCGGGCATTTAGAATCTAGGGGAAAGTTAGATTTTCAGTTCATGGCTAAAGCTGGGAGTTGGTGCCAGGTCTGCAATCCTTTGCTGGGAAAAATCGGGACAGGGGGTGGGGCGTAATAGGAGAAAAAGATCCAAAAATCGGGACTGTCCCTATAAAATCGGGACATCTGGTCATCCTACCTGCTTCTGATCTGGCATCTACTGGTATAATTCCATGAACTTCGGTGGAGTTGCTCCTGGTTCACACCAGTTCAAGAGAGCAGAATCAGGCCCTGATGAGCAGCCAGTGACTGTTATGCTGTCAGATCTGCAGGTGCAGGAGAGTCTGTGCAAGTGACACCCCCCCCCCCCACCCGATCCCTCTTGGGACAAGCTAAAATGCTACTGGGATGTTGGTTGCTCAAGTTGCCTGGGACTGACTGAGAACTCCAAGGTGGCAATAACTGGGCACTCAGAACACTTCCCTCTTTCATCTTGGCTTTCCCCAGGACACATCACAGACTGGCCCCCTTTCCCCCTGCCTCCAGCGACTAGTCCCTTCACTGGACCACCCTGGAGTTTGGGGCAGGGAGGAAAGTTGCCCACTCTGAGTCAGACACTCAGCTGCTGCAAATCAGCTCTGCTCGGTTGATTTTCAGGGCCGGTTTACACTAGCTGGGGCTCTGGCACTGAATCTGGAGCCTGGAGGTCAGGAGCCCACTCAAATGGCTCTACTAGGGGAGGCAGGGCAAATTCGCTTGACCCTGCCTGGCTGGGAGCAACCATTGGGCCGCACCTCTACTTCCTTTCCTGTTAGTTTTTAACCCCAGCAGGACTTTGCTTCTTGCTTTGTTGTTATTTCTTGTCCTGCATCTGCTTACGAGGGGCCTTATCAAACATGTATCAAAGGTCCCAGCTGAACAAGAGAGGCCCAGAGTGTTCGCCTGTCTTATCCAAGGGTCCTATCAGTCTGTAATGAATTAGATCTTGGAAAGCCAAGCAGCGTGCGCTGCGTCCAAGGGGAGACTCAGCCCTGCAGTGTTGGGCTCAGGGTCCTACAGGGCAGCTTGAATTTACACCCTGGGAACTCCAGTGGAAGCTGCTCCTTTGATCAGCTGGGCCCTATCCCCCTTCTCGGCAACCATCAACTGCAGCTATTTTGCTACCGGGCCTCCACAACCTATTCCTAGCTGCCAGTGGGGACTTCCCTTTGCCCATTCACACACTTGCCATTGCGCTGTTCTAGGGTGACCAGACAGAAGATGTGAAAAATCGGGACGGGGGTGGGAGGTAATAGGAGCCTATATAAGAAAAAGACCCAAAAACCAGGACATCTGGTCACCCTACGCTGTTCACGCAGGCCGGCTCGCTGCGCACGGGGCAGAGGTTGACGGCGCTTGGGACGCTGCGCTCTCTTCGTTCACTCCCCCAAGGCTTCGGGGAGGATGATCCCACCTATGAAAACGCTTTGTGCTGCTGGGATTATAGCCGGGCTCCTGGCTTTCTTCTGGAGAGACACCTTTAACCCAGGTAGGCGGAGAGAGGAAACAGCCAGAGCTTGGAAAGAGGCTTCCAGGGGGGCTGGAACAATTTGTAGGGTGGAGGGGGTGTGGGAGGCTGAGAGCCATTGAACCAAACTGTAAAGCTTGTCTGTGATGGAAGCCACCTCCCACAGCACCCCTAATTCCAGCACCAATAGAGAGTGAATGGGGAAGGGGGAGTGTTCCCAAACCGTGGTCCGTGAAACTAGTGATCCGTGGTCTAGAGAGAGCTGGCTGACCACAGGGAGTGCCTCTCCTTGTTTCCACCTGCAGAGAAGAGCCGGGGATGGGCAACAGGGGATGGATCGCTTGATGATTCCCTGTTCTGTTCATTCCCTCTGGGGCACCTGGCACTGGCCACTGTTGGAAGACAGGACACTGGGCTAGATGGACCTTTGGGTTGACCCAGTCCGGCCGTTCTTATGTCTGTGAAAGAAGCTGGGAGCAATAAATGCCTAGCTGCATTTATTAGGGGCCATTGCTATATGCTAGGTAGAGGACAGGCAGTGTGGTCTAGTGGATTGTACACTGGACTGTGACTCGGCAGACCTGGGTTCTGTTCCCTGCTTTGCCACTGACCAGACGTGTGACCTTGGGTATGTCACTTTCCTTGTTTTGCTCTGTTCCCCCGCCTCCCATTTTTTGTCTGTTTGGATCATAATCTCTCTCAGTGCTAACTGTTTATAGGCTAACAGTTCAAAGTCTACAATAGTAAACTGTTTATTCAAATGAACGGTTTTATTTGGGGATTAGCGATCTATTGTTTTCGTAAACTCAGAGAGGTGTTTTGAGTTCTGTTTTAGTTCTGCAGCAAACCACATTGAATTCCATTCATCAAAGCATTAATCTACTGACTACTTTTCCCCCCGTCTTTCCATCCACCAAAATAAACCCCGATATTTACCCAGAAAAAATTATTAATAGTTTTTGCCACCAATTTTCGCCCATTTTTGTTGTTGTAGAAATAAACACAGATCAATTCCCGGGAAAATAAAAACCGAAAACAAAGGGCCCTAAAAATAGATAATAGGGCTTCCAGTTTATTTAGACTGTGAGCTCTTTGAGGCAGGGACTGTCCTCACTACATGTACGTACAGCGCCTAGCATAGAAGAGCTCCAATCTCCGTCGCTGTCATACAAATAATAAGGAAAGAGGTACTGCAGTTGCCCGCAGGAGTGACCAGCTCCCATCAGGTGCATCCCCGGGTAGGGAAACAGATAGGGAAACGTACTGCAGATATGCAGGACATCTGCAAATGTTCCGTAAGTGGCCACAGACCAACTGGTGACATCTCTGAACAGGGTGGGGTAGGGTAGCTGGTGGCACAGCTATCTTTATGCTGAGGATGTCCAGGTGAATAAAGACCACTTTAATATAACTCTTACTGGGGCAGATGGGGTTCTTCAGCCATGTTAGGCAGCTCACCTAAGAGAAGGGAAACTCCAATTTTAAACCCAAGGCATCAGGCGAGGACAGCCAGGGCGTAAAGCCCGTCGATGGACATGCTCATGTGAACTGATATGCATGATAAGTGTACCCCAGAGGGCTAGGGCATTTCCTGCAAGCAACACACAGCAGCCTTCCTTGCGTGTTGTAACAGGGCAAGGAGCAAAGCAAGTGAGTAAGCTGGGATCTGCCCGTTGGAAAGTAGGAACACTGACTGGGAGAAGTTTGGAGCTAGGCATGGTCTTAAAGGGGAGAAGAATAAATGTGACGTGTACAAGAGACCAGCTGGAAGGGTCGCAAAGTCAAGATGCTGGCGGAGGGTTACAAAGTCCTCAGGGAGTTCACCATCCTAAAATGGTATTGGAGTTGTTCTGGATGAAACCCTGCAGACGCATGTGATAGAGGTTACCAGGATGTCGGACGGACTGATAAGTGTCAGACTGTTCTGGGAAGAGGTAACGAGCCATATAATACGGGGGTATTTAATAAAGTTAGGAGAGGATCAAAGAGTAAAAGAGGAGTTTTTCGATGAGTTGTTGTTGTCCCTTATTGGAAACATACCATCCAAAGAGAAGATTATTATCAGAGCAGATCTAAATGTGCATGTTGGAACTGGAAAGACTGGATATGAAACTCCATGGAGGGCACAGAACTGGAACCAGAAACTCCAAGAGGGCACGATCCTACACACTTGTCTTGCGCTGGGCTTGGTGATTGTAAACACACACTTTCAGAAGACGGAAAGCCACCTTGTAACTTAAGCCAGTGGAGGATACAAAGTCCCAAATTGATTTCCTTTTAATGAGAAGAAGCAAGGGATCATGAATAATCAATTGAAGGTAATACCCAGCAAGTGCATTGTGGGACAGCCCAGACTTCCTCTTATGGACTTCAGAATGCGGAGACTTCGGAAATATCTGAATGTCTGGGCTCCAAAAAGGCCCAAGTGCTGGAAACGTAAAGATGGTCGTGAAAAAACCTTCAAACAAGGAGAAAGGCATAGACTTACTGACTGGTTCAAACTTACGTCAGCTCTGCTGGAAATGGCACATGAAATCCTAGGAGTGACGAAACTAGTGGCAGATAAGATAAGAAGAGAGACTTGATGGTGCAATCCTCAAGTTCAAGAATCCATTGAGGGAAAAAATAAGAGCACCATCAAAAAAGGGCAGGCCAATGGCCTGAGCAGTGATAAGATGGCATCTTTTGAGGCAAAAAAGGAGGCTAAAAGAAGTGTTGCAGCAGCTAAAAGTATGGTCTGTGGCAAGCTATATAACTGACCAGGAGGACATGAGGGAGGGAAGACCATCTGTAGACTCACCAAGGCAAGAGAGAAGATGTTGAGGGATGTGAACAAGTTTGCTTACATTAGAAATGAATGTGGCATATTGCTAACGTATGGGGAATCAATCAACAAAGTTTGGAGTGATTATTTTGCAAGAGTGATGAATGAGGAATTAAGGACATGTAAGTCGAACTGGGATGTGATACATTACATAGAATCATAGAATTGTAGGACTGGAAGGGACCTCAAGAGGTCTTCTAGTCCAGTCCCCTGCACTCAAGGTAGGACTAGAAGACATAAATGAAGAAGAAGTTGAAGAGGCGCTTAGGAAAATGAAAAAGGAGAAAGCATCTGGCCAAAATGAAGTATCAGTGGATGCGATGAAGTCCTTGAGAAGGGAAGGGGTCAAATATTTTACAAGTTTGTTCTGTGATATTCTTAAGAAAGAGAAAATGCCAGATGACTGGCATAAAAGCTTTGTGGTGCCTACTTTTAAACACAAAGGAGCTATTACATGGTGTGTTAATGATCTCCCAATTAAGCTGATGTCACAAGCTATGGAAGTAGTGCGGGAGAAGATTATTGAAAAGTGTCTGCGTGGGATGACTGATATCTGGAATGGTTTCTTGCCATACTTCCCGTCTTTCCTACGCAATGGGATAGTTTCCAATCTTGAACGCTCCCTGCATCAGTAATTGTAATTCCCATCATTCTTCTTTCACTAACACTTTCTTCTTGTGCTCTCTCCCCTTCCCCACCCCCCAAGACAGCATCTCTGGTGCCCGAGTTCTCTTGACCGGAGCCAGTACTGGGATCGGAGAGCAGATGGCATATCATTACTCCAGGTTTGGTGCGGAAATAGTTCTGACTGCCAGGAGGGGAACACTGCTGCAGAAAGTAAGTGCCTCCTCACACAGTAGAAGGAAGAAGGGGTGACGATGTGGCCATTTAAAAAAAATTGGATGTAGAGCTGGTCAGAAATTTTCCACCCAAACTGTCTTTTGACAGAAAATGTGGGGTTTGACTAAATGAATTTTTACATGAAAAGTGTCTGCTTTCTGTGGGGAAAATGTCGATATTTGTCTTTGCTGAAAAACCATCCTAAACCAAAATTGTTCTTTTCTGAAATGTTACTTCAGTGCTTTTTGGGACCTGTAGTTTGGGTGCCCTCTGCTCTCATTCTTGTCTATGGGCCAAAATCTCCAGTCGGACTTCATCTCCCATGATTCAGTGCCACCATATGACTGCCATGATGCACCACCTCCGCTCGCCAAGTGGGGATGCTGTGGTGCATCATGGGAGATGTAGTCCAGGAGGGACCCCAAACTATAGAGGAGGCATGGGAGCATGGGACTCTGGACTACAACTCCCATGAGGCACTGGAGCAGCGTTTCGGAGTTGAGATATTTCTGTTCTCAAAATATTTGAAAACTCAAAATTTTCTTTGAGGAGATAAAAAAATATTTTCCAACCAGCACAAATAAGTTGGAAATACAAACTCATCCATCTCTGGAGTACAGAAATCATGTGAGAACAGGCCCAATGTAACGTTCTGAGCTGATGGGAAGGGATGGCACTCCGGGAAGGTGAACGTAAGGACATTGCACGAGGACTGGGCTCACCTAAGCCTGTTGCAGTGTCTTGTTTGGGCTTCGTTCACATTTGGGCCATATTACACAGCTTTGGCAGTGCAAAGGGACCTTGTAATATGAGTACTCCAGGCCCCTTTGCAATGCCATCGCCTTAGGCTTGTCTGCATTTGAGAATTATTTTAGATTAAGGTAGGTCATGAATTTAAAGCACAATAACTATTCTGGAATAGTTTTTCATGTGGACGCACTTATTCTGGGTTAAGGTAGGACGTTAATTTAAAGTGTTATAATTATTCCTTGGTTAATTTCCTCGCGTAGACAAGTCCTTTAATGTAAATGAGAATCGCTCCCTTTTGGGTTGGATGGAAGTAAGTTTGGGTGTAAATTGTGTTACTTTGTTCATAGTTGGCGCTTATTGATCATGGCATGAAAACAAGTGAGGTGAATGAAGTAACAGCCCCTTGTCTTATTTTTCTAGGTGATGGAGAAATGTCTGCAGCTGGGAGCAAAGAAAGTCTTTTACATCCAGGCCGATATGTCTTCCCCTCAAGCCCCAGAAAAGGTGGTGCAGTTTGCGTTGCAAAAACTGGGTGCGTATTGGGCTGTCTGAAGAAAAGCAACTGAGGCTGGGGGAGAACAGGTGTCCATGTGAAAGTCAGGCTGAGACTATAACAATTCCAGGTCCCCCGGGACTGGAGAAGAATATGGTTGCATTTGTCTCGTTTTGAATGGCCTGGGTGGGAAAGGTTCCCTAATAATACCGAATTCCTGAGTCTGATTCATTTACACCGCTCCGCTAACGTAAAGCGCCCTCGAAGTGGGTGTACATTCATACCAATTGCACCCTGCCAGAGCAGCGTTAAGGGGCCTTGCCTCAGACGAAAGTCAAGCCCTCTGTCTTTCAGGGGCGTTAGCTGATTAACCCTCACGATGCCTCTCTGAGGAAGGGATGAAGGGAGGGCAGTATTGTTCTCATTTGGCAGGGGAAACTGAGGCACAACGCGGTTCGGGTCACTGCTTCAAATTCATCCCTAGTTACTGTGGTGGCTGGTACTATATAAATACCAGTGTGATTAAATCAGCCAGATCTGGCCTAGCTGGAGACTGTTGTTCCCATGTAGGCTGTGTGTGTAATGAGCTCTCAGTCCAGTTCTTAATGGACACACGTCCACATCGCAGACAGCACCATCCCAGCTAGTCTCCGGTGCTCCTCATTGGTAGCCTCCGCCAAGGGGCCAAGGACTCAGTGGGCTGTGGAAGTTGAACCTTTGGGAGTGGGTCCCTCTGGATTGAGGTGGAATCCCATAGGTGGGACAATGCGGGCAGACTTTCCCTGGGCCGGGAGGGAAGCCATGCTGCAGAAGGCAGGAGCAGGCTTCAGCAAAGGTCTTTGTCCTCCAGGGATGCCAAGGCTGGAAAGGAAGGATGGCCCAGTGATTAGGGCATTAGCCTATGACTTTGGGTGAATTCCTTGCTCTGCCACAGCTTTCCGAGGTCACCTTGGGCAACTCACTTCATCTCTCCGTGGCTCAGTTCCCCATAATAACTTCACAGGGAGTTGTGAGGGTAAATACATTAGAAAGATTGCAGGATGCTCAGACTCTGCTGTTATGGGGGTCATGTGGCTTTTCCTTTCCTGCGCTGGCTGGGCTGCATCTCCTGACCCATGGATGGCCCCGTGCCTGCCCCTGACCCCCGTCCTGCTCTGCTGCTTGCAGGCGGACTGGATCACCTGGTGCTGAACCACATTGGCGGGACCCCTTTCCGGATGTGGGACGGAGACGTGGAACACACCCGCTGGCTCATGCAGGTGAGTTTCTGCAGCAGACCGTGTGCTTTCCTGGGATCTGCCTGGCTTTGAGAGACACGGGGCAAATGCAGACCGGGGGCAACTCCACTGAAGCGGGGTCCCTTGACTCTAAACGAGGGTGAAATGAGAAGGTCCGTAATGCTTTGCTGCTGATTGAGACGCCCACTGAGAGGTGAGGGAGATGGATGTAGGTAGCTGATCTGGTTAGGACGTTGCCACTCAGCCTCCTGTCTATCTCTCCAGCTCTCTGTCTGTCTGATTTCTAGGGCACCAATCAGGGTAGTAGCTAGTGAGGGTGTGTAACACGGCAGTGGCTCCTAGGATCCTGCTTACAGACGCAGGGTTTTCTTTTGAATCATTCCAGCTATTGTGCTGTAGATATGGGCCTGTGCCATGGTAACGGACTGATGTATATGCTAATAAGCTTGAATTAAAAGGCCTAGTAGGAGAAGGGCACCCCAACATTAGTAGGGTGAGGAAATGCAGATAAGGAAAAGGGGCTCAAACACTTATTGAATGTGCATTCGGCATAGCAGGCGTTAGCGTAACCTCTGATTGAAAGGTGGCACTCGGCCCATGCACTCCAGGGAGGTTTCCTGGAACATGCCAGGCCAAGCACCATTCATGGGTCATCTTACCTACTATGGGGCTCCCCGCAAAGGATGGTCTGAGCATGCAAGTTCTGGCTGCTTGTATTATCTATATCTACTTTGCTATGTTGTAGACTAGAGATTGTGATAGTGCTGATGGTGCTAATAAAACTATTGCAAATTCAGAAGGTCTTCCCTAAGTATGAGTGTCTCTCCCACATACGCCAGGGTCCTCACCCTGAAATTAATTGTCTACTATGACGGATCTAGAGGCAAGCAAATACTGCCAAACCATGGAACGTTAAATTGGGAAATCTAAATAATACCTAACCAATAGATCAGGCAACTGATGTCAAGTTTTAGGACCCTAGAAATGCAGAGCTGCTTTAATGACTCATCTGGGACACCAGATCAGGTGACTCCTACTAGCTGCATTCCAGGATATGAAAGGGCTTGAGCCTCTTCTCAGAAGAAGAAGTCGGGGCCAGGGGTAGAGAGATCCTGGAGGGAAAAAAACAGTCAAGCTCAGGAGAAAACTTAGGCTGACGGTTATTCTTTGTTAATTAAGTTCACAATAAAGGGGATAGGGTAACTTTGGACCAAAGCCAGGGTGTTAGGAGCAGGGTGGGGAATGCCACTGTCTAACAGGCTGAAAACCAGAGATCAGCCAGCTGCTCTTTGTTACATGTACAGACTCAAAGAATCCTTGGGTAAATGTGCAGCAATAACCTTCACTCTGACTCCTCCTCGTTAATCTGAAATCTTAAAGCGCCCAAAAATGTAGTGTTCCCATTATCCAATCAGTCCACACCCCCAGATAGGTGCAACCTTTCCTTGGATGCTTTTATGTAGCAAATCAAGCACCCTGCCCCTTTCATTTCATGACCTCTGTACTGGGTGGGTGACCCCATCTCCAGCCCTCCCACTGAACAGATGTTTAGTTTTGCCCTTGGCTGCCGCGTTCCCATTCCTTTCACGTGTCATCTCCTTTCATTCCAGGTGAATTTCCTGAGTTACGTGGCCTTGGCGTCTGCAGCTCTTCCCATCCTGGCTGAGAGCAAAGGGTCTCTGGTGGTGGTTTCTTCCCTCACAGGTCAGTGCTTGAAACCTGCACAGAGCTATGGCTGATCAAGACTGCAGGCCTCCTCATGCAATGCCTCAGCTTGATTCTGAACGAGTTTCTAAGCCCGTCCTGCAGCAGTCTTCAGACCTGCAGAGTGAATGGGACTCTGCTCCTGGCCAGGGCGTCTCTGGATTACCTCATTTCATGTTCCTATAGGGCTTCCCACCTTCAGAGCCCTTCCCGAGGCATATACCCACTGCTGTGGCCGAGTGTATGGGAGGGCACCACACTCGATATTTTGGCCAAGAGCGTGAACTGATTGCTACAGGGGGCAGCCCGAAGAGCAAGGGATCTTTCCTCCCCACGGGCATGACAATCGTCCTCGTGCATTGTGGGATTAGTTGTTTCCATCTTCTGATGCATCCACTGCTGGAGAGGAGGAAACTTGTCTAGCTGGAGCAATGGTCTGACGCAGTGGAGCAAACCCTCTGTCCCTCTGTGTTCCTTCCAGGGGGTTCTCTGCCAGCTGTGCCCTCACCCTCAGTCCTGCTCCGCCAGACCTTTCGCTTGGTGTCCTCTCCTCTCGTTTTCCTTTCTAGGGAAAATCTCAACTCCCTTCACAACCTCTTACTCCGCCACCAAGTTTGCTCTGGACGGATTCTTCAGCTCCCTGCGCCATGAGCTCGCCATGCAGAAGCAAGATGTGTGCATCACGCTCTGCATCTTGGGGCTGATCGACACCGAAATGGCTTTGGAGAAGACGAGGTGTGTGTGTGTGTGTGTGCACGCACAAGAATGTGCGTGCATGTTCACACGTGTGCAAGAGAATGGTGCGAGAATGTTTGCATCGATGGGTGTATTCCTGTGTGTGCGTACGTGAGTGTGAGTGTAGCGTGCACACGTCTGTGTTTGCATTAGTGCATGCATGGAAGGGCGTGCGCACGTGTGCGTCTGGATACATGCCTCCAGGTGCATTTGTGCACGCGTGTGAGTGTGTACAGCCCCATGGAGCTAGTTTGCATCTTTCACTCCTGAGCTGTCCGTTCGCACAGAGCAGGCCAGCGCGGTGACAGGGGGGTTTGTGTGACCGGGCGATTGTTCCCTTCCAGGGACAAGGTGTACATGAGCGCCTATCCAGCCGCTGAAGCCGCCCTGGCCATCATCAAAGGCGGAGCCACCAGGGCACGGGAGGTGTTCTACCCCTGGTGGCTGGAGCTGCTGTGCTGCCTGCGGGACTGGTTCCCCGACCAGAGGGATGGAGTTATACAGAGCTTCTATAACTACACCAGCGCCTGAGGGATGCGGAGCCGCCGTTCCCTTCGCCCTGCAAATACAGGCGCAAGGCCCTCGGCTCCTGCTGAGGTCAAGGTCAGCCGTTGGCTTCAGTGCGAGCAGCATTTGGACCCAGAACAAGAAATGTCAGGAAATCCTTGGCTAAGGGTCCAGTAGCAACCTTAGCTCTGACCCCTCCTCTGTCCCCATCAACCTTAACTCTGACCCCTCCTCTGTCCCCATCAACCTTAACTCTGACCCCTCCTCTGTCCCCATCAACCTTAACTCTGACCCCTCCTCTGTCCCCCATCAACCTTAACTCTGACCCCTCCTCTGTCCCCCATCAACCTTAACTCTGACCCCTCCTCTGTCCCCATCCACCTTAGCTCTGATCCCTCCTCTGTCCCCATCAACCTTAACTCTGACCCCTCCTCTGTCCCCATCAACCTTAACTCTGACCCCTCCTCTGTCCCCATCAACCTTAGCTCTGATCCCTCCTCTGTCCCCATCAACCTTAACTCTGACCCCTCCTCTGTCCCCATCAACCTTAACTCTGACCCCTCCTCTGTCCCCATCAACCTTAACTCTGACCCCTCCTCCATCCGTATCAATGTCTGACCCATCCTTCCTCCCCATCAACCTTAGCTCTGATCCCTCCTCTGTCCCCATCAACCTTAGCTCTGAGCCCTCCTCTGTCCCCATCAACCTTAGCTCTCATCCCTCCTCCATCCGTATCAATGTCTGACCCATCCTTCCTCCCCATCAACCTTAGCTCTGATCCCTCCTCTGTCCCCATCAACCTTAACTCTGACCCCTCCTCTGTCCCCATCAACCTTAACTCTGACCCCTCCTCTGTCCCCATCAACCTTAACTCTGACCCCTCCTCTGTCCCCATCAACCTTAGCTCTGATCCCTCCTCTGTCCCCATCAACCTTAGCTCTGAGCCCTCCTCTGTCCCCATCAACCTTAACTCTGACCCCTCCTCTGTCCCCATCAACCTTAGCTCTGAGCCCTCCTTTGTCCCCATCAACCTTAGCTCTGATCCCTCTTCTGTCCCCATCAACCTTAACTCTGACCCCTTCTCCATCCATATCAATGTCTGACCCTTCCTTCCTCCCCATCAACCAGTCTCTGACCCTTCTTCCATCACCATCAACATTAGCTCTGATCTCTCCTCTGTGCCCCTCAACCTTAACTCTGACCCCTACTCTGTCCCCATCAACTGTAACTCTTTACCCGTTCTGCTCCCTGTCTATAGTCCATGCACGCTCCAAAGACCTCGCACTGTCGTCTGATCGACGCTACCTCAGCTTCTCATACTCTGCCCCTTGCCGCGTTGACTCCAGCCTCTGTGGCCTCACCCATCCATTCTTATGGGCTGGAGTCTCCCCTCTGCCCCAGCCCACGATCTCCCAGGGCGAGGGATAAAGACTCCCCACTTCTCCGATGCAGGATAGAAACCATCCTCCCAGCTGTGTCACCCCCACCTCAAAGACAACCCCCCACCCCCATAGGAGGCTGACCTTCCCAGTGGGGTAAATCCTTGAGTCCCTCCCAACCCGTTTCCAAGGGCTCGGGGCCCTGGGATTGGCGAGCTGGGGGCTTGGACACCTTTCAGGAGAGAGATGTTCACCATAACAGGTGGACGATGGCCCCTTCCCCAACCCCAGGCCACCTCCATTCAGCCTCTTCTCCCCTTTCCCTACTTTGCCAATAAGACATGGGTGCTAGTCCAGGTGTCCCCTCCCGTGGGTGCTAATTCAGGGGGCCCCCTTCCCCTCTTGGCAAATCAAGGCATGGGTGCTAGCCCAGGAGTCCCCCTTGTGTGCGAGTCAGGTGGTTCCCCCTGCTATCACTGAGCAAGGAGAAAGTGGGGTGCTTCGCTGGTTGGCCAGAGCAACAGGCAGAGACGATGCTCCCCGCTCCTGCCCCCTGCTGGCCGGTAATGAAAGTGGAATGTGGAAGAACCAGTATGCACCCAACATGTGACCCCATCCTACCGGCCAGGTCCAGGGTTCAGCCAGCACCCCCTTCCCAGCTGCGCTCAGAGATCCTTACCAAACTAGAGTGACCAGATCTCCCGATTTTATAGGGACAGTCCCGATATTTGGGGCTTTGTCTAATATAGGCACCTATTATCTCCCATCCCCGTCCCGATGTTCACACTTGCTGTCTGGTCACCCTAACCCAAACTCAGGTGGAGTCAATGGGATCAGGGCCCAGTGGCCTGATTGTCAGCAGCGCCAGCCACCCACAGGTGCTACAGAATCCAGTGGATTTTGTGGGTGCTCCGCCCTTCTGAAAATCAGGCTCTATTAAGACCTGTGCAAAGCTAATTTGAATGGGGCGAGGCAGCTTGGCCACCACAAGGGGGCAGTAATTAGCAGCGCAGAACCCATGCTGTGGACAGTTCGGTGGCTTGCACCAGGGTCCGGGGCTGAATACCATTGGGGGAAACTCAAGGAATTCACGTAGTGCTTCTAGTCGGGCAGTGTAACAGTAGCAGTGAATGGGGCCGCAGCGGGGTCTAGCCCTCAGACCGGTGCTGGGCCTGGTGTTTATAACTCAGGTAACTGACAATGCACAAGCAACTGTTGTGCAATAAACGAGTTGTTCCCGTGCGAGCCGAGTTGTGTTAGATTAATTCGTGTGCTGCCCGGAGGGGGCGGGACGGCGAACAGCTGCGGGGATATCTTTGAAAGAGATGGGTGAGACGGAGAAAGTAAAAACAGCAGGGACGAAATCCTGCCAACATGGAATTTTGCTGGCTGCCAGGGGACTAGGGATTTAAGGAGGAAGGGTCGGTTTGAGTGTGGGTGGCTACTTGGGGGTGAAGACAGCAGTCAAATCAGAGAAATGTAGGGCTGGAAGGGACCTCAAGAGGTCACCTAGTCCAGCCCCCGGTGCTGAGGCAGGATTAAATATACCAGTCCCCCAAAGTTTACAATCTAAACAGACCAGAGGGAGATTATTATCGCCCTGTTGAATTGAGTTCCAGAGAGAGATGGAGTGACTTGCCCAAGGTCCTACAGGGACTCTGGAAGAGCTGGGAATCAAACCTCAGGTCCTAGGCCTTTAATCACAAGGCCACCCAGCCACCCTACCGACGGAGCTGTTCACAAGCAAGATGAAGGCAGAGAAAATAAAGCGGAGTTGGGCAAAAAGCCCCCGAGCGTTGTGTTTCCTGCAGGCGTGCCGAGCCCAGCCGTCTGGCTTCCAGGCCCGTCAGAAACGTCCACCCTCAGGCCCATGCCAGCAATGCAATAACAACAGTCGGCCCCTGCTTGGCTTTCCAAAAGCAGCATCATTTGCAGTCCAGGCTGGAGGCTGTGGATGTCTTAGCGCTGCAGGGTCCAGAGTGGCTCTATCATTCAATGCAACCCCTTAAACCAGACGTTGGGGATCCATCTTTCCATCCGTGAGCAGTGGGGCTGGTGGAGGCTGAGGGTCCGTCTTCCAGCCGAGCAGGAACTCAGACGACTCCTAGGGATCCAGCCCAGAGTTCTGCTGCCTCCCCTGTGCTGCGCACGGTGGCATTCCAGCAGCCCCATGCAGACTGGGGGAGAATGCCCTTTAAGGATGGGCGGAGGGATTTGAAAGTGGCCCCCGGGGGCAGGCCGAGCTGTACGGGATGGAAAGAATGTCTCTGCCCTTAGTCACTAACCTTTTACACTGGGAACAACAGGAAATGTGTGCGGTGACTCACTACCACTGGGCAAACCCGCTGCAGTGGGTGTTCGTTAGGCAGCCTGTTGTTTGCTTATGTGTATTTTAGCCCTGTGTGCGGGGAGTCTCTTCAGACCCTCTAGACATCCTGGGCATGACACTGCAGTCCTGGGGAGGGAGGGGATGGGATTGCAGCACCTGTAGATGTACTCCCAAGCTAATGTTTATCTAGCGAGCGTGGGTACCACTAGCAGGGAAGCCGTGACAGCACAGGCTAGCCAGCCGCATATGTACTCAGGGTCCCAGGAGAGCTTGTACAGCCTGTGCTGAAGCCAGTGCTATTGTTATTTGAGCTGGCTGGGTCAGAACTAGCTCAGGTATGGCTCCCCGTGCTTCAGTCACACCTCTGACTGCAGTGGAGACATACCTTAAGTTACAGCAGCCTGTGGGCTGCTCTAACTTACCGTGAGGCTGACAGATCCCCGCACATGCACTATCGTCTGCATGGATAGCTCCTTTTACCAGGGTGCTTCAGAGCCCTTCACAAAACTGGGTCAGTACCATTATCTCCATCCTATCGGTGGGGAAACCGAGGCAGCGGTGGCTCGGCAAGTCAGCCGCAGAGTTACAGAAGCAGAAAGGGCTCTGGCCCTAAAGGGAGCCTGGCCGGGATGGATGGGTCTGGGGGAGTAGACCCCAAAGGTTTGGCTTGTTGCAATACACACCGTTGGGTCCCCAGTCCTGGCGGGGGAGGGGGCTCCCAATTCATTAGTCCCAGCCACTTCCTTCCGCTGCTGCTCTTGTCCCTCTCCACACCAATGAAGTGCATTGAAACTGATTGTTTCTGTTGGACGTGCCAGACCTGATTCTGCTCCCGGTCATGCTGGTGTACATCCAGATCCACTCCCTTGGCCTCAGTGGATTTACTGTAGCGTAACAGAGATCAGGATCTGGCTCGGGGGTTTTCAGAGATGTCCGTTTGCTGGGGAATTTTGCTCCCCCGCAAAATCAGGTCAGCACCAACCTGACTAAACAGCTGCTGTAATATCCCAGTGCTGTAATATCTAGGGTGACCAGATGTCCCGATTTTATAGGGACAGTCCCGATTTTTGGGTCCTTATATAGGCTCCTATTACCCCCCGTATGTCCCGATTTTTCACACTTGCTGTCTGGTCACCCTAGTAATATCCCAGTGCTTTCTTGCTTGGTTCCTTGCTTGGCAATAGGGAGGGGGAAGAGGGCTCATTTCAACCCCCCCCCCCCCCAACCCTAAATTCCTCCATGAGATTCTCTCGGATGGAACCAGTCATTGGCCGCCAATGCCCCCCGCCCCCACTCCCACCCCCAGCTCCTGGGTGAAAACCCAGCTCCCCGCTCTCCCCTTCAACCCGCCTGCAAAGAATGGAATCTAGCATCTTGTGCTCACAAGGAAAGTTTTCACCGGGCCCTGCAAGGAGGCGATCTGCCTTGGAGGGGAACGGAGAGGGAGGGGGGAGCAAATTGACAAAGGCTAAGAAGTGACCCATGAACGCTCGCCCAGCAAGGCCCAACAAACTTTTCAAACAAGGGCTGGTTTTCCTGAAGGCAGGAGAAAAGCCTACCAAGTGCCAATTAACAGTGAATTGCTTCCCCCTGCCCCCTAATACCAAAGGGCTTTGCAGGGGGAATTAGAATTCTCCTCCCTGCCCCGCTTTGTTGCAGGGGGCGCGTTTCCAGGTCACTGGGCGTGCAAAGGCTAATCGAACGGGACTTTCCCAATGGCGCGGCGGCAGCACAATAAGCGCTGTCAAAATTATACGGTTATCGGGAGAGGGGCTTTTGGGGAAGGGGGGGGGGGCTTGGCGAGCCCAGTGGGGGGGGGCACTCTGAAACCAATCCCCCCCCATACCAGTGCCTGCTCCAGCTATCAAAAGCAAATCTCTTGCCAAAGAGGGGAAAGGAGAAAGTGAAGAGGAGGGACAAATCGCAGGGAATGACCCCTTCCCCCCGCTCCCAATACCACTGGGGGTTCCTGGCAGCATGGGACTGGGCAGGGCCGGGATCTCCCGGGTTCCAGGTTCGACGGGGCGTGAGAGAGTGTTGTCAGATAGCTGGGCCTGGGCACTAAAATATTCCAGGAGTTTAATTCACCGGGCAGGCATCAGCTTCAGGCCTTCCCCTCTCCCACCTTGTCGGTGCAGACTTTAGCCTCCCAGAGGAGGAGACACTGGATTCGTTTCCCTGCCCCCCCCCTCCTTCTCTGAAAAGCTACCGTGTAAATACCCCCTCCGTAAACAAAGCGCCTGCTCTCGCTCCCGTCTAACTCAGTGGGAGTTTTGCCGTGGGCGGCAATAAGAACCCAAAAATGTTACGGCTCAGTCCCTTGCCCAGTGAAGTCTATGGGTGTCTTCAACGAGCACCAGCTTGGTCCTTTGCGTGGGGTGTTTGGCCCCCAGTCCATTCGCAGGTGTCTAGAGTTAGATCCCTCTGGGTGTAAGCGAGGTCAGACTCAGGGCGGAAACTCTGGGCCCATTCAAATCGATGATAAAATTCCCATTGACTCAAGTAGGATCTGGATTTCACCCCGGGGCCAGGCAGGCCAATGCAGCTGGCCAGCGAGCGGTGGCCCACCCAGGAATTGAAATGGGAGCAGGGGGGGTCACTAAATTGGCATGTAACTAGTTCACAAAACTGGTGGGGTGTTGGGGAAATTCGGGGGGGGGGGGGTGTAGGGAAATCACTGCCAGCGCATGAGTCCCAAGACAGCAGCAGGAGTGGCAATAGACTTTTGCTGCATGTGCCATCTTGGGGCAAATTTTCAAACGTACCAGTTCAGATTTGCCAGCTCGCCCCTCTGTACCAGCAAAAACCCGCCCGTGCTGTGCACGGATGAGGGGTGGGGGACTCGGTTGCCTCACTAATTTGGACCTTTTTCTAACAGGCTCGCTTGAAAATGTGTCCCTTAAGATTTGTTGTCATTCTCAACTGTTTCCTGATGTAGAATTTTTGCTCCATGTAGCTGGTTTCCCTGTTGAAGAGGAACAGGAGATGTTAGGGTTCACGCAGCCTCCGGTAACTTTCCTATCTGTGTTTTCTTGTGTTGCTGAAATCTAGAATCAAGGTGATTAGATTTGGGGACTCATCCTGCTACATCACATACATCTTTTCCAGTATGATAATCCAGATAGGCTATTCCTGGTCTGTTGCTGGGCACTGTTCAACAGCTGTTGCGTTCCTCCCCATAGGTGGCTGCATGCCAGAGTTGGGCGAGGTGATTGCTGGAGAGTTTTGCCATTGACCTCAATGAGTGAGGGATCTGGACCACAACTGGTGAAGTGCCTTGGGATTCTCGGAGATGCAAAGCACCAAGTAAGACATGGTCTTCTGGAGGGGGAGTTAGCCACCAGTGCCACGCCCTAGATGCAAGCACTTGGCAGTGACGCTGAATGGGTCAGGGTGAATAGTTTTATCTGGGGAGTCAGTTGCTAGCTGGAGGTTCTAAATGCGGAGATGTCACGCTTTGGATTGGTTTTGTGTCAGTGGCATTTCGGCATCTTCGCAGGCCTCTGTTTGGATGGAGGGGATGTCTGTGTGACAAGGAAGATATGGGTGTTGGGCGGCGTAAGGATGACACTGTCATATGCCGCAGAAAACAGCTGGGGAGAGGAAACGAAACAGCTTTCAGTGTCAAAAGTTACGGCATATTCATAGCATCGGTTGGCTTGGTTTTGCCACAAAGGAGGAGACGCTTAGACAATCCAGGTGCACTGCAGTCTTGAAGCAGTTGGGAACTAGATGGCTGCAGTGAGGTGGGGTGGGGGGTCAGGTCCAAACTGCAGAAGAAAGTACGCTTTTACAGAAGATTTATAGTGCGGAGGTCAAAGAAAGTAGAACATGGGGCCCGTCTCGAACAATGTTGGAGGATGCAACGTGGAAGGATTTAAGGAACCCAAATCCTCCCATAATGACTCTTGCTGATGGACGAAGGCTTGCAAGGGGCTGTTCAAAATGGAACTCCATTACACACATCCTAGCCATGTGACTCATCTGCCTCTTGCTGCAAACCCCCTAGTGCAAACACCAGTGCAGCATGATTTGCACCAGTGCACCTTGGCCGGTGGGGTGTAACCAGCACAGATGCAAATCATGCTCCGTGGGTGGAAATTGTGTGTTTGCGGAGGGTATTGCACCATGCGTCTAAAATCCCAGTGTGATTATGTGTCTTTGCACACACAACTGGACTGAGAGGGAGTGAGGGGCCCAGGGTTTAGGGATCATCTCCTTGGTCCTGAACGTGAAGAGGGACACGCCAAAGATCCCCTCCACTGCGGCGTTACAAACCTTTGGACTGATCAGCCGGATTCCGGCAGCCTCCTTTCATAGCCAGGGCTCCCGGTGGATGCAGACAAAGCACCAGAGGGTGAAACTAGGGCCACTGCAGCCCAGCTCCTGCCACTCAGCTGACCGGGGTGAGTGAATGGCTTATTATTCCTCTCCTGCCATTCACAAGGTGCCTCCCTCTGAAGCCCCCGAGTTTTCAATGCACCTGCCACAAAAGGGGATCAAACGCCGGGGACACAGAGGCATGTGAAATGCCTCGTTTCCCTCCAGAGTGTGAGGTCCCCCCCCCCTCCCCACCATCCTCCCCTTTTATTTAGAGAGAAAGGAAGAAAAAAAGTTTTGTTGGGATTCTGTGGTGCTCCTGGGATCACGTCAGCACGTGGCCAAAGGGGGTTGCATGGATTAGAAATCACAAGGGAAAAAGGGAAGGGAAATGGGACTTTGGGGGGAAATTATTATTGTTGTTGTTGTGTTTATTTCTAGCACCCAGGGGATTGTGCTGGGCGTTGGATACAAAGATGTATTACAACAGAAGGTCTCTATCCCAAAGAGCTTACATCAAACAGACGAGACTAGGGGAAAGGGAGGGATGCACCCGTGGAGCGGTCAGGGATGGTTAGTAAGTGTTATGTAGCCGTGTTAGTCTGTATCCACCAAAGCAACGAGGAGTCTGGTGGCACCTTACAGACTAACAGATTTATTTGGGCATAAGCATCAGATGCATCCATGCATCTGAAGAAGTGGGTTTTTTACCCACGAAAGCTTATGCCCAAATAAATCTGTTAGTCTTTAAGGTGCCACCGGACTCCTCTTTGAGGAAGTGTTATGTTAGTTTCATGATTATTGTGGGGAAGAGGAGGGTATTTCATTTTTTCTCTGCTTTATACCTATGCACCAGGCACACACATGTACAAATGCACTCTCTGTTGCTCTCTTTCCCTCCCTCCCCCCCCAAACACACACACAATCAGACATATACACTCACACATCCACGCACCGGGCACATAAGCACCACTAGCAAACTTATGCAACACACCCCACATTCTAGCACATTAGTCACACACAGTCACTTGCACATACCAGCCGTACACCACACACACACAAGCATAACATAGATGCACCACACCACACATTCTCCTACGGTCCCAGACACACGCTGACAGCTACATAATCACACTCACGGATAACCACGTTAGATGTTTAATGGGGTGAGGAGGAAAGCGTGAGAGGGTTAGTAAATAGGAAAGACAAGCAAGAAAAGGGTAGAGCTGTTTGAAAAACGAAATTTCCCTTTCATGGGAAATCTCAGCGTCTCAAATGAATTTCTGTTCCATGTTGGAGCAGAAAATTGAAGGATGAAAAACTTTTTGCGAAATGAAAAAAATCCCCAAAAGTTTCCAATGGGGAACGTCAGACCAGGAAAATTCTGCGTTTTTCCATCGGAAGGAAATGATTTTGACACATTGAAACAAAATATTGTCTTTTGAAGCCACATTTGAGAAATGAACATTTTCCTTTCAAATGGACCTTTCGATCAAAACAAGATTTGTCCATTTCGATTCTCCTGAGCCGAAAATTGAAACAAGTCATCACTGTTTCCCCGCAGAAAATTTCTGTGAAACCCCCGGAGTTTTTCAGCTGAAAAATATGGACTCCCTCTAACTGTGGGGAGGAGGGTTAAGAGGTACAAGGGAGGAAAGTGGAGGTCAGTTAGCTAGGGAGGGAGAAGTTCTGATTTAAGCATCTCCAATGGGCTTTGATCCTTGAAACAACCTCACTTCATATCGTCTCTTTTATCTTAAACTGGGTGGCTGGACGGTAGACACCTAGGCTGGGATCTCAAAATCATGAGAATGATGGGATAGAAACCAGTGGGATGATCCGATGGGCTCTTCGGGACTTAAAATCTATGGAATGATGCAAATCACCCAGGTGATTTAGGAGCACACATCTCATTGGATATCAGTGGGCTTGTGCTCCTGAATGACTTGGGTACCTTGGAAAATCTCACCCCTAGACATTATGGTGAGGGTCCTGTTACACAGACAGAGGAAGTGCAGTCTCCCTAAGGCCTGGTTTACACACAGCTTTTGTATCCTAATGCCAACGTGGATTAGTGCTGTGATTTTTTTTACTGATATAGTTATACCGCTACAGCCTCTAGTGTGAACACAATTATACCAGTATAAAGATGCCTGACAGCAGTGTAGTTATTCGCCTTCTGTTAGCGAGATAGCAATACTGGTATAAAGTACTGTTACACCGGGATAACTGCCGCCACGCTAGCTAGGGTGGTTGTATTGCTTTAATTATACTGGTATCGTTAAAATGCGACAACTTATATGTGTAGACAAACCTAACTAAGGACAGATGAACCAGGTTGAACCCGCCCTTTGCCCCAAGCCTCAAATGAACTTTTTTCAAGTTTGAAAAAATGCCAATCGCTTTTCCCCTTCTTCCCACCATTTTTCCCCCGTCTCACATGGGCTCTGCATGCCGTGACTTGATCTGGAAGCAAAAGCGTCAGAATCCAGCAGACGGGCACCCCGGCAGGCTCCTGCTTCTTTAGTCACCTTTCATTCGTCTCCACCTGCTCTCTGGGGCTGAACAGCTGAGCTCTCAAAATCACCCTTCATGTCCAGATGCCACTGCAGCCTGGCGAGACAGGTACCATAGGGACAGAAGAAATGCGTTCCCTGCCCGTGCTCCATTGGTCCTCGCCTGCTTGGACTGCAGCCCCATATTGACTCCCGGCTTTTGTTCAGGACTCACACTTCCCGAAAAGACAACCAGCACTTGGTGTGTGAAGAAGGTGAAAAGTTCAAGCCAAGATCCCTGTAAAGAGACAAGTTTGGTCCCTCTAATTATCCATGAAGCAGGGGCCTTGGTGCTCCGGACGGGTTCAAGTTTGGTGCACACTTGTTCGGTGACAGAGCATCGCTTGGCTTCACACTGGCTGATTAAATGTCTCTAATTGTCAGTTCCCATTATCCCAGAGCTCTGCAGTCTGCCGGGCTTAATTGTCTACCCCTTCGCACCCCTGTCCTGCGGAGCTTTGTTCCTTTTGCAGGGAAACGCTGCCCTAAATTAGGGTTCACACACACACACACACACGAGACATTCACCACACACAACATACACACAACACACATAGACACACACAAATTCACCACACGCAGCATATACACAACACACAAGATATACATAACACACACATTCACCACACACAGCATATACACAACACACTCACAACACATACATTCACCACGCACAAAGACACACTACACACTCATTCACCACACAGACATAGACATTTATTACGCCAGTGGATCTCAACCCGCAGCCCAATCAGCACACAGCTGCAGCGCATTTGACATCCTCAGGGCCATACCGGTAGTATATATATTGTGTGGATGTGGCCCACATAACATGCAGAGAGCTGCATATGCAGCCCACAGTGGTAAATAGGTTGAGAACCACTGCACTACACACACCACAAAGACATTCACAACACACACACCAACACAACACAGAGACATTCACTACATGCAACACAACACACACACACACAGAAACATTCACCACAAACACATATACATTCACTACACCCATCACACAACACACACAGAGACACACACACCTATTCACTATACATATTCACACACAAACCACACAGCACATAAACTAATACACATGCACACACTGCACACTCTAATACCTAACATAATAGCTCACATACAGGCATGCACACACGGACATGTGCAAATACACACAACACAAATTTTCACACCCATACCCACGTACACACCCCATCCATATACATATGCACACAGAATACGTGCACACACACACTACAAGCTCAAGCACACCCACCACACAGCTTCACAGCCACACAAATACACAGCCACACACACATAATCACTTCCAGACACCTCGCTCTCACATATGCACAAGCGAACACACCGTCACACACTCTCGTACACACACGCCAGACGTTCTCCTGTTCACACGCACACGGTCTCAAATACGCAGTCACATCCTCATACTTCATAGGGCAGCAATTGGAGTGTTTTGTGAAGAGAAGGATGGTGCTAGTGATTAAAGGGATGTTCACTTCCCATACTCTAAGCCACAGTGCTGGCCTTAGGTAGGAATATTGAAGAGCCTCTTCCTAGCCCCATTCTTTTTTGGGGGGCGGGGCCTGCTGTCCCAAAATGAGACAAACCCATCAGGTTTATCCAACCCGCTTCCTCAAAATGCGGGGGTTCAGCTAGAATGAAGCCCAGATCTGAACCATCCTGGTTTAAATTTGCAATTGCAACTGGTCAAAATCGGGGCGGGGGGCGGGGCAGAAAAGTTTTTTAAATATAAAATATGGCTTTTTGGATATACAAAATTTTTCACAGACCATTTTCCTATCATTCGAAATGTGTACGTTTTTTGTACAAGGGGGAGGAAACCCCAAATTCCCCTAAAAATGGACACCCCCCATATTATTTTCATGAAAAGTCAAAAATTCTCTCAAAATACTATCTTTTTTCATTTCTTTCCCATTTTTATTTCCAGTGCCATTTCCCCCTCACTAGCCCTACTTGCAAAGAACCAAATCCATGTTGCCCTGCCCATCCTTGCTGCTGTCCTCGCATATCCATGACACCCTACTTTCCCCTGGGGGGGCTTCTGGAGATCTGCCCCTCTCCATTCTTTAAGGTTGAGTAGCTCTGCCCACGTTGAAACCTCATACAACTTGCCAGTGCCCAGGGCTGGCCGGATGTGAGCGCCCAAGGTGAGGAGGGACCACAGGGGCAGCGAGTGGGGTAATTCATGATGCGCTTTGGACCGAGCGGGTTCTCTTTCAATGTCAGCTCTGTTCTGCTCAGTCCTGATTGGCTACCAAAGTCAGGCCGTGATGTTTCTGTTGCCCTGATTGGAGGATTCAGAAGCCCATGCCTGTAAAACTCAGCTTGCAGGAAGCGCAAGGGAGCGTGAGCACAGATGAAGTGACAGCATTACAAAATCCAGTTGAATAGCCATGGAAAATCACAGGTCTTATTCAGCCAGCCATTGTGAAGTGTGCAAGAAGGTCTTGCGGTTATAACAGTCAGCTGTTTTCCACTGCATGCATCCGACGAAGTGGGTATTCACCCACAAAAGCTTCTGCTCCAATACGTCTGTTAGTCTATAAGGTGCCACAGGACTTTTTGTCGCTTCTACAGATCCAGACTAACACGGCTACCCCTCCGATACTTAACACTCAGCTGGGCCCCATGGTACCTGGTTTCAATTCCCAGCTTTGCTGCAGGCTCCCTTTGTGTCCTTGGGCAAGTCACTTAAACTGGTTTTGCCTCGGTTTCCCCTGCTGTAACATGGGCGTGGCCATTTTGACCTAGGTCACGGAGCTGTTGCACAGTTAGACCTGGCTGTGTTTGTGAGGTGCTCAGATATGGTGGTGATGGGTGCCAGATAAGCAGCTAGATGGGGGGGCTCCCCTTGTGAGGCCGAGGAGAGATGGGCCCCCGCGTGTTCTTTAGAGTGGGCCCTGCCAATTAGGGGTGATTGATTTCGATGGGGCGCGACCGTGTGTTCGCAGCAGATGCTGATGGTATCAACACCACGAGAGCAGACAAATTGCTCCGGAGACAACATCTCATTCATCCTTGAAACAAGCTCCCAGCCCCCTCTCAATAGCCTCTTTGTTATTCCCAAACCCGCGCCCCCGGCGTCCAGATACTGCAGCAACAAGAGACGCACGAGGTACAAGAGGAACCGTCCCCCAGCTGCTTTTCATTTGCAGGCCCAGTGTAGTAGGAGAGCAGCCTGTGGGAGCCCAGAGGCAGCAGCAAATGGTTCGGATCCTCTGTCCCCCTCGGTGGATGCATCTCACTGGCCCAAGGGGGCCGTAGCTGGGATCGTTTTGCTTTTCCGGCAGCAATTCCAGCTCGTAGCGGTTAGCACTAGGGTACAATAAGGTGCAAATGTGTGTGTGTGGGGGAGTCATTCTTGAGTAATGCCGAGCAGAGGGGAGCGGGGTCATCGGCCTTAGCACGGACCCATGCCGTGTTCAGCCCAGCAATAGAGGGGAACCACACTCCCCACTTTGCCTCTCTGTCTGGCAGGCAAAGGATTGAGGCAGCCCCTTGGGATTCAGTCCCATGCAAGGGCTTCGGGCACCTCCAACTCCCCCACGAGGTGCTGAGCAGCACAGGCCGGGGCTGGCATCGAGCCAGAGAGGCCCGGATTTTCATCCTGCTGCCGTGTACCCCCCACCCCCCCGAGGCACCTCCCCAGAATGGCCCGACTCTGCGTGGAGGGGGCATCACATTAAAAAGATGGATGGCCCCGTTTCCCGGGAGACCAGAGCAGCTCCATTCCGCCCCCCACCCCCCACCCCGGAGCAGCCCCGGTGTCTGTCCGAGAGCCCCCAGCCTTTCCGTGACAGTGTGAACTCAAAGGTCATCTGATGGTTGGCTTTTCCCTTCTCGTTTCAGCGTTGCCGCAGGTCCGTGGATGCTGAGGAAAGGAATCGGGGTGTGGTGGGCTGGCTAACAGGGCTGGGGGTGCAGAATCCTTCTGAGCTAAATCACCAGCTCAGATCCAGCCCAGTGACCTGGGGGGCTTATGGTCTGTCTGGTGCCCGTGGGCCCGTGCTGCAGAAAACGCCACCAAAGATGGCCTCTCTGCAGAGACTCCCAACACGGGCCAAGGCCTGACTGGTCCATGGATCTAAAGGGAGTCTGAGCTGGTGTGGCCCACACCTCCTACCGAGCCCTTCAGTGCGGGTGTGCACCAGGAGAGCCATGACAGCCAGGACACTTACTACCATCTACCTCCCCCTCCCCTCCCCCAACTGCACGTCACCTCTGAATCTGGCTTCCCGGGCCAAATCCTCAGTGGGTGTGAACTGGCCTGGCTCCACTGATGTCTGTGACGCTGGGCTGATTGACACCTGGAGTCAGAGAGCCCAAGCGAGTGTAACTCAATTGCCAAGGGGTCAGAGAAGAGGAGCAGAGCAAGGAAAGACGCTAGCAATAGGCTGCTCCCCCCCTCCCCACAGCCTTCTTCAACTCTGCTCCTGCATCCTCGGCATGTAAATTACACCACGGTGACCCGGTGCCAGCAGATCTAAAACAGCCCTTATTAGTGTCAAGGGGGCTTGGTTGTGCCTTCAAAGGAACCTGGGCACTACCAGACTGGATCAGACCCTTGGTCCATCCAGCCCAGTATCTCCAGATCCAGATGCTTCAGAGGCATATGCGAGAACCTCTGCAGTAGGATAATCTCCCTTCCCTGCTCCCACACCCCCTCCTGCTCATGAAGGTCTCATTGCCTGCCCTTCTCTTCCTCTCCCTGCTCCCACACCCCCTCCCGCTCATGAAGGTCTCATTGCCTGCCCCTCTCTTCCTCTCCCTGCTCCCACACCCCCTCCTGCTCATGAAGGTCTCATTGCCTGCCCCTCTCTTCCTCTCCCTGCTCTCACACCCCCTCCCGCTCATGAAGGTCTCATTGCCTGCCCCTCTCTTCCTCTCCCACTTGGCTCGCTGCTCAGCCAGATTTCCAGATGGGACAGTCCCTGGGATTTTTCTTTCCATGGCCGATCACCTCAGTGGATGATTTCCCACCCCTCCCTTTTTTTTTAAACGATCACTTCTCTCCCCGTGCAGTTTCACCCCCATTGCCTGACTGAAGCCAATACATGAGGCAGAGCTGTGCTGTCCGTGTGTGTGTGTGTGTGTGTGTGTAGAGGGCACAAGGAGTGCTGAGTGACAGGCGGCTTGTTTCCACACCTGTTGCTGCTCCACAAAATAGGGTCAGACCACACCCCTGTCTCCGGGGTGAAAGGGCCTCTCAGTGTGGGAGGTTCGGCAGCCTCTCCCATGTCATCCGCTGCCCTGGATTAGGATGGAAATCCCACAGTCAGCCCATCCCCCACCTGCCCTCCAAAAAATCAACAGGGTGCTTTGACCCCGTCCCTCTTCCAAGCCCCGTGACAGAGGCAGCAAGAAAGAGCTGCCGTGAGCAAGGGACCAGAATCGAGGGCGGCGTCAGAAACAAGCGACTAATCACTCAGAGAGGCTTGTACCAAAGAGGCCAAGCCCAGCTCAGGCCCTTCCTCCCAGCCCACACCTCTAGCCCTAACCCAGATCCACAACCTAAACCCAAACTCCACCCCTCTGCCATCTCTGGGGGCCCCCCCCGGCAGCAGCCCCGGAAGCAGGAGGTGGCGGATTAGCCACTGGGCCAACTGGGCCCGGGCCAATTGGGGGCCCTCAGAAAAATGGGCGCCCCAGCGCCATGCCCCACTCCGCCCACCCGGTGCACCTGCCCCTGCTCTCTGGCAGGTGCGCCCGGTGGGCAGAGCAGGGCAAGGCTCCGCATTCTGACCCCATTGTCCTGGCAGGAGCAGCCGGGGCAGGGGGGACTGCAGGCGGAAGGGGTGGGGAGGGGCCCCCATTTGCTCTAGCGCAGTGCCCCACAAAACCCTAATCCGCCTCTGCGTGGCAGGGCAAAGGAGAGGCCTGGCGGGCACGTCCCGCAAGGACTTTTGGAGCAGGGGCTCACGTAAGGGGTCTGCTTTAGCCTCTGAGAAAGGCTGGCAGCTGCTGAGCGGGGAAGAGGCCAGGGGCCATCTCTCCACTCCTGCACCAGCACAGGGGTGAAGTGCCCCCGGGAGGGTAGCTGGTGTTGCCGGGATGCCCGCAACCTACAGGGCTCCCATTACTTTCTGGACCTTGTGTGCCATTCCAGTGCTGTGATTCCAGAGCAAGGTCCCCGAGAGCAGGGGCCGGGCACCTCATCAGTGAGCAGCAGCTCCCCATCCCCACCCACCGGCTGAGCCCTTCCCCTGCCTGCTGGCTGGAGAGTGAGCGGGGCAGGGTGGGTGTGAAGGGAGCTCCCCACCACCTCAGCGGCCTCCCTCCGCCCTCTCCAGCCGCTCTCGCTTCCTGTCTTAACCTCCCTGCGCTTCCCTCACCTTGCGCCTGCTATCTGCACGCCCCCGGCCTCTGAGCCCCCCGGCCTGCCCCCACCCCTCAAGCGGGATGGCGGTGTCTCTAGCCCAGCTGCCGGCTGGATAAGGGGAGAGCTCTGTGGGGACGAGTGAGCACAAAAACGGGGGGAGCTTTTGACCTTGCCTCGTGTCTCAGGGTTGTTAACTTGCCTGCCGGACGGGATGCCGGGCAGCAGCACCCACTCAAAGCCGGAGCCAGGTTGTGCCCGGGTCAACCCAGAGCGACTGGCCGGAAATCCATGCACTTTGCCACAGTGGGGCTGAGAATCTGGCCCTCCATCTAGGGGTTGCAGAAAACCAGTGCTTGGAACGGCTGGGGCTTGCAGTGTACACACGTAACACCCATCCATCGTGGGGGGAGGGATAGGTCAGTGGTTTGAGCATTGGCCTGCTAAACCCAGGGTTGTGAGTTCAGTCCTTGAGGGAGCCATTTAGGGATCTGGGGCAAAAATTGGGGATTGGTCCTGCTTTGAGCAGGGGGGTGGACTAGATGACCTCCTAAGGTCCCTTCCAACCCTGAGATTCTATGATTCATCCCAGGCATTTGGCAAGTGTTGGTCATCCCAGTTGGTTGCAAGGGCTGGGATGAGGTTAACTCAGGGGCAGCTGTGCCCAATGGTCTCATTGCCATGCGGCTGGGATGCTGCAAGCATTGCCGAGCTCCATTCATCCTCTGAACACCATCCCAGAGGGCAACGCTTCCCCATTGGAAATTACCCCAAAGCCACTGCTCCCCAGCAACAGCGCCGGGCATCATGGGAGAGGTGCTTCAGGCGTCCCAGAAGGCCCGGATGTAATTTCATGGTCAGGAAGAATGTTGGCACGTGGTTGCCTTAATCACTGCAAGGAAAAATGTGGCAACCGCCTGTGTCATGGGTTTGATGGTCCTGCAACAGCCCCTAGGTTGGGGAGTGAATCCTTCCCCTCCTCCACAGGAGCAGCAGGATTTGGGGGGCTCACACAGGGCACACCCTGAAACTCTGCCCAGTGGAGATACTGGGTGGGGCTGAAGAGCCATTGCTCAGAACCATGAACGCATAGACCTAGAGGCGAGAGGGAGGTTAAAGCCAGCAAGCCTGACACTAGACTGCAGCCTTGGGAACAGGATTCCCTTCCCCTGTCCATGAAGAGACACCCCTAGGGTGACCAGATGTCTCAATTTTATAGGGACAGTCCTGAGTTTTGGGTCTTTTTCTTATATAGGCTCCTATTACCCCCCCCACCCCCGTCCCGATTTTTCACACTTGCTGTCTGGTTACCCTACCCCTCCCTATCTTCTTCTCCACCCAGTGGGGGCCAGAGAGTGAGGGGCGGGCGCGCAATGAACTCGACCCTAAAGGATCTAGCTGCTTCCCTATTGCCTTGCACTTTGTGTGAAACACTGCTCCCTTTGCACTGGTGTAAATGGCAACGTGAGGAGATTTAGCCCTACGTGTAGACGGGATCGGAAAAAGGAATAAGCCAGACAAGCTGGCTTTCACGGCAGCCGTAACACACGTGAACCAGGGGAGCTAGGGAGAGGTGGGGGAGGGGAGGAGAGAGTTCCATTTCCAGCAGCGGCTGTTATGTTTTTGCTCCCTGGTGCAAGAAATCCACCGTTTCCAAGACCGTACAAAAGAGGCATAAAAAGCCTCATTTATCCTGCACACATTCCACCCACGAGGAATTTCTTCCCTGTAATATTTTGCAGGCCCCCTTCTTCCTGCCTCTGGCCCCTCATAAATAACCCATTTTCTCTGGGACGACGCTGGGGGGGCGGGGGCTTAAGGCGGGGGGGATGGGAAGTTGCTGAGTCTGTGCGAAAGGTGAACCAGCTGGAGTGGCTGGGCCGGGGCCGGGCGTGGAGACACCAGCCAAACTCCGGCAGCTGTGCAATGAAAGGGGAAATTGTGCTGGTGCCGTGGGGCTCTGACTGATGTTCTCTTCCTCGAAGGCGGGGGAGAAGTTCAGACCTTCAGAAATAGCTTGGAAAAATCAATCGGGTGATTGACGGCATTGGGACCAGATCCTCAGCTGCTGGAAAGGAGCGCAGATCCATTTGGGGGCTATGCTGCGTTACACCACTGAGGAGCTGGACCCAGCTCTGGAGTGTGTGTGTACATAATACGTTAATACCCCAGACATCCTCTCCACCACCAACACCCCCCACACGCACCCAATTTCCTGGGGATTTCCTTTGAGCTCCAAGTCTATGAATAATTCGGCAGTTCCGTTTCCCCCGTCTCTGTATTTCCCCGCTCTGTGGCTTGTAGTGACCACCAGCTGGGCAATATAACGGCATGCTTTTTAAAAAAGCCATGAGATCAGTCCCCATAATAATATTCGTTGGTATTATCCGTATTGCTTCCGCATCTTGTAGCCCCAAGTCATGAGTCAGGACTCCAGGCGCTGTAGGAGCACAGAACAAAAAGATGTTTCCTGCCCCCAAAGAGCTTATTACTTTCAAAATATTAGCGGTGGCACAAGCAGTAACACCTGTATTTAAGGTCGCCTGGCACATTCCATTATAAGACTTTGTTTTCAGTTGTTTATAACTTTGGCAAACTTGAACCAGTCAAGCTAAGATTTTCCATGCCTGAGGTGTCTTCCTCAGGCTGAAATATTTTGGAAAGTTTCAGCTAAAACAGTTCAGCCACCTCGAAAAATGAAGTAAGGAAAAATATGATGTTTTGCCCATGTTAAAAACAAAATTCTTACAACCATTTTGTTGAGAAAGTCTAGTGCCTCCATGCTTTGGAGCAAGGAATTGAAATTTGATTGGCGGGGCAGGTCATCTTTATGCCAGGAAGATGCCTTTTGCTTTCCTCATGAAATGCACCCAAATTTGGCCAAGTTATAAGTCTCTAAAAGTCTCAGTTTGCACATGCTCAGTAGAGACTTGTTAGAGTTTTGCAGCTGCATTCTCTGAAGAGTCTGTCTGCACTGAGCATGCTCCATCCCTTCACAGCTCCTACATGCGATCAGACTGCATGCACCATCCTCACAGTGTCACTGAGCCTGCTGCAGCCTGGGGGTGGAGGGGCTTGAGCAGGACTTTCTCTGCAATTGCTGCTCTCAACTGCTGGAGACCCAGAAGCCAGCTTTGGTGCTGGACACTGGAATAGAGAGTCTGGGAGACCATCCCCTGGTGGGACGGAGGAGGGGAAGGAGGAAACAGCCTGACTCGAAGGCAGAGGGGTGAGGAATGGAAAAGAGATACAGGATGGTGGGGGGAAGAGGATTGGGAGCAGGAGCCAGGAGAAGGGACAGATATAAGAGCAGAGGGGGACCTAAAATGGGATAGGAACAAAAGATGGGGGAGAATAGGACCAGGAGAGGAAAATGGTAGGAAATGGGAACAGGGGCTGGAGCCAGGGCCAGGGGCTGGGAATTGGGATGGGCAAAAGCCAGAGGGGCACAGAGGATCTGTAACCACTAGACATGCTCTTACCCTCCCCGCCTCCCCAGAACCTGGAACTGGCCTCCTTATTCCTGAGTCTCAGCATTCCTCTACTGTCTAGCAAACAGCTGTGAAACCCACTTACCCTGTTGGCTCAAGTGTCAGAGGTCTGTGCTGTGGATAAAGAGCTCACCCTGCTGATGACCTATTTAGGGGGTCAAGGTGGTCCTATGTGATGATTCCCCCCCGCCCTCCCCAGTTTTTAAGATTTTTAAAACATTGGGAAATTACCCTGTGTCCTGACTGAGGGAGGGGTCCTGTGGGGGGGGGGGGGGAAGTGATCTTGTAAGTAACGATTGTTTTAATGCAGGTGCACAAGGAGGCCAAATTAAGGTTGCATGTAGGGTCATAATTCTGAGTTTTTGACTTTTCAACCTTAACATTCTTTTCACATAGTGGTTTTAAAGTGTAAGTATTAAAAGCCCCAGCTGAGATCAGGACCCTGTTGTGCTTGGCGCTGTACAAACATAATAAGAGACAGTCTCTGCCCTGAAGAGCATCACAAGACAGAAAGGGGAGGAGAAAGGAAGGACTGTTACCCTCGTTTTATAGATGGGGAAACGGAGGCACAGCAAAATATAGGGCTTCTTGGGGCTGCTCTAACTTACTCTCTGCTTCCCATGCTTCCCAAAGCAGAGAATAGCCACCATGAAGGGCATCCTGGCCAGGCCCCTGATTTGCCCCCTATTCTGAGGGCTGGGAACAAGGCTGCTCCGGAGCCTAACAACACCTCTGCATGACCCGGAAAAGTCCCATGTGGTGGGCATCTCGAGGAGTGTTTCCCCTCCACGTCAAGGCCCCTTTGCAGTCAGAGCGGAATGAGGCCCTCCTTGTTGGGCAGGGGCTCTCTCTCTCTCTAGCGTGTAAGTTCGCAGCAGGACAAGCCCTGCCCAGTCGCATGCTCCACCCGCGGCCGCGTGCCTCAGGGATAGCTCCGACCCGCATGGAAGCAACAGGAGTCTGCCTGGGGAAGGTCTGGCGTCTCCAGCTTTCCTAACTGCTCGCCCAAGACCCTTGTTCCTTCCTCCTCCCATACCTGGGGGGTGAGGGGAGGCAGCTGGGTGGAGGCTGGGATGGCTGAGATGGGGATTTGGTGTTGCTTTGACAAGCGGGGATAAATTGGTGGCATCGCAGTTGGCGACAACACAGGGGCCTTGTGGAAGGGCGGTGGTGGGGTCAGTGGCAGCTCGGTAAGCCTATCCTTCTGCCCAAGTGAGGCTGACCCTCCTGGGGCAAGGGTTAAAAGAACTGGCTGAAAGCCGCGTGGGAATCAATGTCTGTGACCAGACATCTGACGAGAAAAGGCCCATAGTTCTGAGTGTGGTTTCAAGAGGGGATGGATGGGGGCTGAGGGTTTTGTGGGGGCGGAAGTCGGGCAGAGCAATATTGGCCCTATTATCCTCTACTTCGGGGCCCCACTGAGACCAGTCCCCTGGCTTGGATCCTGCGTGGGTAGCATCAGGACAGGAGAACAGCTGGGGACATCATCTCTGAGTTGGTTTCTAGA
Organism: Macrochelys suwanniensis; assembly: GCA_033296515.1. Classification (NCBI taxonomy): domain Eukaryota; kingdom Metazoa; phylum Chordata; order Testudines; family Chelydridae; genus Macrochelys; species Macrochelys suwanniensis. The sequence goes on from CM065799.1 coordinate 9,174,994, forward strand.
CAAAGTTTGGGGGTGACCGGATAGACGCCAGGCCTTCAGGAAACAAAGGGGTGAATCTCACTCAGCTCCTCGAGCCCTGCTGCCGGACACAGATGTTTAGGGGAGGGGGGCTAATTAGTCTAGGTGGTGCTCACTTTTCGTGGCCCACTCAGTCCCAGGCCCCTTTGCTGAGGTGCCAGCACTGGGTGTCAGTGCCCGGTATGGGCATTTGAGCTCAGGGAGCTAGATGGAGATCCGTCAACTCATGTCATGGAAACCACAAGATGGGCTCCAACAGATCTGAGTTTAATTGCTGGCGCTGGCCATAGTCTCTTAGGGCTTGGTCTGGCACCTACCAAAGTCAATGAGAATCCTTTCATTCAGGCCTTGGGCCCTTAATTTCTCTGTGCCTCCGTTGCTCCTCGGTTAAATAGGGATAATATTTCCTTTCTCCCACAGCTTGTTGTCTTGTCTATTTAGACTATAAAATCTTCAGGGGACGGGCTATGGAACATACAGCACCCAGCATGACAGAGCTGTCTCCAGACCCCCTGGTAATACACGTAAGGATAACTAGTTGCTACCACCCTGAGGTGGATTTGAACTAGCAGAATCCTGTGAAAGGCTCCGTTTTGCCAGTCCCCCCAGGCCGGGCCGCCCAGCTGCTGCAAGTGTGAAAGCTTTCCCCGCCAACAGTTCTGCGGCGTTAATTCCATCCATCAGCGACAGCCACCATCAAAGCACGTGGTACGATCACGAGCCAAAAAGCCAGGCTCCTTTGTTCCAAGGGAGCGGGGAAGCGGGGTGGACATCAGGTTCCCAGGAGGTTTATCTGAAGCCTTGAAACCAGACTCCAGCGGAGGCGATTTCATTCTCCAGATGTCTGAGTTTATTCACACACCCCGGCAGGCACTCCGCTCTCTTCCCCGGCCTCCTGCTTTGTGGAGAGACAGGTCTTTCAAAACACGCTCCCTCCACTGTGCCTTTTTTTTTTTTCTGTTCAGTTTAAAGCGAGACCTGGCAGGGCGACAGTAACAAGAACTAAGAAACTCAAGGTGGGGAGAGAGCGGAGCCAAGACAATGATTTAAAGGCCTGTGGTTTCAGGCTGCCGTGGTATCTGGCTTTGCACACGTCTCCATCCCGGCTAACTGTGAGGCCTATCCCGGCGGGGGGTTTTATGTTTTCCTTTCTCCCCCCACAACCGATTTCAATAATTACAGACTCCAAGGGCAGCCGCCAATTTGCTCATTTGGGTTAATCGCTGCTCCGGTGATAATGTAGCCGGTTCACTCTCGACCGCTGTCCTTCGTGACCCCTGGGGCGGAGGTGTGACAGATCGGCTCCCCGCTAGGCCTCAGCGCGGGGCCGCGGCTTCACGGTCCCCTCCGCCGCTGGTGGGGCGTGGAGAACGGGAGGTGAAAGGTTGGCCCACGGGGACAGAGGCACTTGCAGTTCAGGGCTTTATGAGGAAACCATCTGCACAGCTGCAGAGCTGTGAGTTAAGAATTCCTGAGGCCTCGCTTCCTGTGCAGGAATACCGGGCCGCCTGTAATAGCCGTTGCTCGTTAATGCTTTGTGATGTCAGGGCTTTGTGGTTTCTCTTTTTAAACGCTAACAGGTGGGGAGTCTGGGTTTTGGTGGCGAGCTTTTTTCGGCTCCGGGTTCCCAATCTGCTTGTCTCCGTTGCCTTTAGAGGGTTCGGCTTCTCTGTCCTTTCCCCTCCGGGAGGCCCAAAGACACCTTGGTTAAAAGACAGCTCTTCCCTTGGGTCAAGCATGCTGGGCAGTTCTGCAACCAAGGAAGATGTGTTCTCCTCCTGTGGCTTTCCCACGTCCCTTCTCCCCCCTTTCCCCGCCCTCTCCATGCTTCGGCCACCTGCAGGAAAGCAGCCGCGGCCGCACACACGCACCCCTCTTCCTTCGCTGCATTCCCCAGTTTACTGCCTCCGGCTGAATTCCTCAGGAGCTGCAGAAGGTTCTTCTTGGCCTCCATGAGAGAAGGAAGGACCTATTGGGAGAAGAGGGGTTCCAAGCTGGACTTCCTGTTCACAGGCTGCAATTGATTTGCAAAGTTGATTCATCATTTATATTAATATCCACTTATAAACCCCCACTCCCCCACCCCCACCACTGATAGGCAGCCACCTCTGGAGTGAAGCATGGCAGTAGCTTAGCGCAGGAAGTGAAGAGTAAATGTATCCAGCTGGAGCCGCAAGGCGGACTATGGCTAGACAGACTGTAATTGCTCATGTTGGAATCTGGCCAGCGTGCCTGGGTCTAATCCCCCAGCCACAATGAAAATTGCTGCTGGCTCTTTACTGACCCCAAGTGACCAGGGGCTTGGTTTGATGTCACCTCCGTCAGCACGGTGTCAACAGGGCTTTCTGCCCTGGGCCCCAGCAAGTCTAACGCCGGCCCTGTTGGTGGACCCCCTGAAACCTGCTTGTGGCCCCCCAGGGGGTTCCGGACACCTGGTTGAGAGCCACTGGGCTAGTGGTCTGAGACCAGACCTAGGAGCCAGGAGCTCGTGAATTCTAATCCCTGCTGGTCTTCCACTGATTTACTTAAAGGCCTTGGGCAGCTCACTCCTCCTCCTGTCACCATCTGTAACATGGGAATGATGCTAATACTGTAACAAACTGGCTACTTTATATGTTGGAGGCACCACTTCCCAATCCTGGTTGGGACCAGAGCCGTTCAGCTCTGTCATAGGCCCCGTGCCACTAACAAAGATTCTCCTTTGCCTCAAGGCCTGTGGTTTTCGAAGGACAAGAATTGAATTCTCCCCCCGGCTGTGCCGGGAGGTTGTGTGTAGCCACAGTGTGCAACATAGCAATTTTGAGGTGGCCCTGAATGTTACCGTGCTATTTACCTCCTGTGAGTTTGTTAGAATTAGTTAATTGGCTAAATTCTGCTCTTACTTACTCTGGTGTAAATCTGGAGTAACTATACCTGCAGTTGCTCCAGATTTTCATGAGTATGAATGAGAACAGAGCTGGCTCCAGACTTTGTCAAGTGTCCAGAAAGATCACATGCAATTTGGCCTAGTGGATACGGGGGTTCTCCTCCTGGCATGCTGTGTGACCTAGAGCAAGGCTCTGACCTCTGTTTCTTCTCCCGCCCTTTGTCTTTCTTTTCTATTTCGATTGTAATCTCCTTGGGGCCAGGGCTATCTCTCGGGGTTTGTAAAGCATCCAGCACAACGGGGTCCTGATCTTGGTTGGGGACTTTACGGTGATGCAAATAGTAATCATGAATTGCTTGCTAGCTCCCGCAGGTCCATGCATTGATTTAAACTGGATTAACCCATGCACTACCCTTGTACAGCCTTTCTCCATCCCACCCTGTTTTAGGAGGGCAGCACCTTGCACCTACAGAGGAGAAATTAAAACGTTAAGAGACAGCGAGAGAGGAAGCTTCCAATTTAGCGTCAAGCTGCCTCCCTGCCTGTCCTCCCTTATCCATCTCCTACCCTCCAACCCCCCTAATGTTACCCTCCCGAAGGTTTAAAGAGACTTTATAAAAAACAGGAGCCCTTTCTCGTCAGAAGGGCAGCCCCCAACCTAATGCCATCTGAAGTGAAAATCAATCCAAGCTTTGGGAGCTGGGGGGGTGGGGGGTGGGATGGGTCTGGGATCCAGCTAAGGTGAAGGGCCTCCTCTGGCTGCACAGCTGATGGGCCAGGGGATCAGCCTGACTTCACAAGAACAAAGAGCAGCTTTAGGGGGCTTTATCTGCCCAGCTCCCCTTGTGGAGCTTTGGAAAAGTGGTCTGGATTTAAAGAAGTGTCTAGTTTTTGAAGAGGGAGGTCCTGCAGAGGAGCTGTTCTCTATGTCTGCATGTCTGTAGACGTGTACGCATGTCTAGACGGGTGGCCATGTACATCTGCACATGTGTGCACACAAATGTAGGTTTGTGTGCATGTGTTTACTGGTGTTTGTACAGGCAAATCTGACTGTGCAAGTGGATTTACATGTGTGTTTATATGCAGGTTTGCTGTGTGTGTGTGTGTGGGGGGGTGTTGCATGGGTGTTTGTGCAGGTTTGCCTATGTATACGGGAGTGCATGCCTGTGTATCTGCATGCCCGAGTTTGCATGTGTGTAAGTGCATGCATGTATTGAGCAGCTTCCTCTGTGCACATCGTACAGTTTCACATGGGCAGGTTTGACTGCATACACCTGCACATACGAACATACCCTATTCTACCTGTATGCTCATGATTTATAGCTGTTTTCCAAACAGCTTGGAGTGGAAACAGAGTGGGTGATCCTAGAGACCAGATTTCTAATTGGCGGCTGTCTCTGAAATGAAAGCTCCCTGCATTCCCACCTTAAACATAATGCCTTCAAACGTGGCTTTTTTTCTTTCTTTCAGCAATACATAGACATGGAAACTCTCCAGACAGCCCCACCACTAAGTGAAACGCAGCACAAAGGGGGACCCTAGCGCAGAGGGTGGGTTTTCCCCCTGCCTAGCCTTGGAATCAGGGCGGTGAGTCCACTGTGCAGCATTGCAAAATATAGTAAGAATCATCCAGCCACTTCATTACTGCTCCGATGCTGGGAGTTCCTGTAATCACTCTTGGAGGTGACAGAAAGGTCATAGTGAGATCTGAAGCACAAGTGGCTGTAGGCAAAGAATTATATTCGCCTGGATCATGTTCGTGATTTCTTGCTGGCAATAGCTCTTTTGGGGGGGGATGGGGGAGGCAGGGCACAGGATGAGGGAGGTTTGGAATCCATTCTTTTTTTAAAAGAAAAACTGTAATAACACTCAAGTATCAGAGGGGTAGCCGTGTTAGTCTGGATCTGTAGAAGCGACCAAGAGTCCTGTGGCTCCTTATAGACTAACAGACGTATTGGAGCAGAAGCTTTCGTGGGTGAATCCCCACTTCGTCGGATGCATGCAGTGGACACACAGGACTCTTTGTCGCTTGTAATAACCTTCTGCCACACCTGTCCTTTGTAAATCTCAAAAGTCCTGACTCCCAGTTTGGCGATCACTGGGCCACGTGAGAGCCGTTAAAATAATTCCAAGGGTAAGTGGAACATGTTCTTGGGGTTTGGGGTGTTTTGTAGGGTGCCACTCGGATGGGATAAAGCCTTCTTAGGGGTTTGCGGGGAGGGAGAGAGACAGAGAGAAAAGCCCCTATAAGGGGTCATGGGGGAATAAGCCCCCTGTATGTGGAGGTATCAGTCCCCTCGCCCCACAAATAAAACACTATAACACATGTCATGTGGTGCCACCTGGTGAACTCCTAAGGCAAATATTTGCCCCATCCCCAAGTGTATCCCTTTCCCCCTCCCCTTCTGGCTTCGTTAGACCTCCCTCCCCATTGCCCTCAATAGCGGCTCTCTCTGCAGCTTGAAGGACAGCGCTGTGAAACGAGACTGCCAAGGTGGAATCGGATTGGCTGGAGGGTCATAACTATGCAGATTAACCGGGCTTCCGTACTGTCCCATTGGTGAAAGGGTAATGGTTATGCAGATTAGCTTCGGCTGGCCCTTTCCCTATTTGCTGGCGCTTCACATTTGGAGCTGCCCTATTGGTTGGAGGCGATTGACTATCCGAATGTGGGGGGCTCTGCTTTCGTGCCCATTGGTGGCAGGAGAATGAATATGCGGATTAGATGGCTCCGGCTGCCTGCCCATTGGCTGCAGCCTTATTAATATGCAGATCGCGGGTCTCCCTCTGCGGCTCCATTGGCGGCGCTGGGGTGACGGAGGCGGCCGGAGCCTGCAGTCTCCCCGCGGCCGGCGGAGGGGGGCGGACGGGGCAGCTCTGCTCGGAGCTGGGGGCTCCCGGGCCGATGGCTGGATGGTTATGGGGCCAGGCAGCCTCCCCCCGGCGGCTGTGGAGCGGCTCCGGGGGCCGCGGCGGCGGCCTCTGCTCGGCATGGTGCTGCTGGTGTCCGTGTGCCTGGCCCCGCCGGGCGCAGGTAGCGGGGGAGCAGGGACCGGGGGAGCGGAGCTGGATCGGGGCCACTGGGAGCCGAGCCGGGGATACTGGGGGGACCCGGGCTGGGGATGCTGGCGGGTGGGGGAGCCGGACTGGGGATGCGGGGGGGAGCCGGACTGAGGGGATCTGGGTTGGGGGAATGGGGGAGACGGACTGGGGGTGCTGGGAGCTGGACTGGGGGAGAAAAAGGGGGCGCTGGACTGGGGATGCTGGCGGGAAGGGGGGCGCTGGACTGGGGCAGCGAGGGGAAGGGGCTGGGGACGGGAAGGGAGCCGAGCTGGGAAGGAGGGGTTCGGAACTGGAATGGAAACTCAGGGGCGGGTCTGGGGGGGAGTCGGTTGATGGGAGCAGCTGGAGATGGTCTGGGGGTGTAAAGGAGAACTGGGGGTGCCCATGCCTCGGATCAGGGGGTACCAAGGCAGGTGTCTCATTTGAGGGGCTGCAGGGAGCACCAGCGCACGGGCCTTGGCTGAGGGACCCCATGGGGGAAAGGGAGAGCCCAGAGCACATGTCTGGTGGGAGAGGATGAGGGCATCCCCAGTCGGCTGCCTCTTTTGGGGACCCCTCTGTCTGGGAGCTGGGATCCCTGCCGGGCACCCCTCAGTGGTGGTGGCATGGTTGGAAGGGAGGGTCCCAAAACACATGCCTTATTGGGGGGCGGTAGGGGGGGGGCTTCAGGGTGTGCCTGAGTTGGGGACCCCTCTGTGGGGTGTGCCGAGGAGGAGCCTGGATGCTCAGCGTAGTTGGGGGGCCCTCCTGTGTGTGCGTGTTGTGGGGGTGGACGAGCCTTTTCTGGGAGGTTTGTTTTTCTATGAGGAGCGAACGTGCAGCCCCTGCCAAAGCAAACAAGGCGGCTGCCTGGAGCACAGAGGCGCCTTTCTGCTGCCGGCGGGCCAGCCAGGGACAGCGGCCCAAGGAGGGCTGGGTCAGCTCCCTCTCCATCCCCTGGGCTGGGGACCCCTGTCCCTGGCAGGGGCAGCACAGTGCTCTTCTCTCCATTGCCTGCTTCTCCAGACCCCCAGGCACTAACCAATAAAACCTCCCGGGGCTTGAAGGTCCAACTGAGAGTCCAGGACTTTCCCAGCCCTGCTTCTGTTGCCCGTGGGCATGTGGGCACTGCCATTCCTGGTGGGCAGAGGAATGGTCTGCCTGATCACTCCAGCTGTCGCAGGGGAGTTCTGCTAGCTAAGCGTGAAATACAGCCCAGTAGGTAGAGGGTTTGCACAAGACCCTCTTGCATCCTGTGTGAAGGATAGTGATGCGGAAGTAGGGCTGGGGCTTTGTTTGAGCCCTCCACCCTACAGTGACTTGTACGTGTGTGAGATGTACTAACTTTGTTCTTTACAAAGCATTAAGGTGTGGTTTAAACCTAAAGTGAGAGGGGGAAATGTTTTCTTAGTAGAGGTCATTGTATCTTCGTGACGCTATCTAAGAACTTGTAGTTTTAACAGACAGCAGCTGTTTCATCAGGTGCTGTAACTATGAAAATCCCTAGGCCATTGGCGTGAAGCATCTCTCTTTAAGCAAAAAACTGCACAAGATGCTGAGCCGAGTCTTTTAAAATACAATTAATTGTGCTTGCACGAAGCAGTCAAAGTGTAAATGAGGCATAAAGGTGGGGAATGCAGTGAATGACTTGCATTCACTCCTAGCAGATTTCACATGTGGCTCAGAAAGGTGGATAATTATGCCCATTTTACAGATGGAGGCAAAGGTCAAAAATATCAAATGTGCCCTCATTTTAGGTGCGGCAGTTCTTGGGTTCCCTGCTGGTGATGCCCAGGCCCTGACTTCTGAGGTGCTGAGCACCCAATGCTGTTACTGAGTTCATTGGAAGTTATGGGTGCTCAGCATTTCGGAAAGTCAGGCTCCTCCAATTGGGCATCCAAAATGAGTGGGTGATTTTGAAAACTTCAGCCTGAGTGATTTTTTCCCCAAGAGCAGACAAGACAATGACAGAATTGGGAGGAGAACTCAGGAATCTTAACTTCCATGCTCTGTCCACAGTTCATTACTGTAATTGCCAAGAAGCCTAGCTATAGAAAGTAACTTTTCTTCTTTTCCCTGAGTTGAAGGGAGAGGGAGAGCTGTTTTGTGCCTTAATGTAAAGCCTAGCTAAATCTGTGACAGTAATATGTTCACACATGGCTGAGAGATGCTTTCAGGGAGGCGGATATTGTGTGTTTAAGATCTGCAGCTAATCAGTACAGATTTGCATGCTGGGTCTAAAATTGCTGCATTGCTGATATCTGTCTCCGGGGAGGATACTGGATGAATTTAATAACTCACGTGTTTTGTCCTTTAACATTTGAGTTCTGGTTCAGGGTAGCAAACAGTGTAGCATTGTGTGTATAAGAACACAACAAACACACACACACACACACAGAGTACAGTGATATTTCTGAATATATATAGGAAGAATAACAGCAGTCTAGACCTCTTGCAGATTGTTACAGACTTGACAAAATGTGGGTGGATATAAACCAGCCTTTCAAAATTCTGTTCACTTAAGGCGTGGAACTTTATTTTGAATAGCAAGTAAATCATGATTTTTTTCCCCTCTTCATAATGGCAAAAGCAGGCAGTCGATCTTGTGACTTGGCTGATAAATTTCAGGGATAGTTTTTCCACTGCATGCATCTGAAGAAGTGGGTATTCACCCACGAAAGCTTATGCTCCAATACGTCTGTTAGTCTATAAGGTGCCACAGGACTCTTTGTCGCTTCTACAGTGATAGCTTTTCCATTTTTGTACAGTATGTATATGAAAAGCGAATGCAAGTCTTTGCATTGCACTGCCTGATGCTGTCTTATGTATGTTTGTAGTACATTGTAGCTTGTGTAACATCCAGGCCACGCACAACACCTATTTTTCTACAAAAGTAACCCAGCTCCTTTATTTTTCACTGTTACATTTTTTTAACCATGGTTATTTTTTTGCTCTGTCCCACTGTAGAGAGGGGGGAGGGGGGATTTATTTAATAAAAAAACACAAGAAAATGCTGGTGACACTTAACTCTTGACTTAGTACTTGTCTGTCTCGGGAGTATTGTGATGGCCATGGTTGGTAAAGTGCTTTGGAGATGGAGCGCTATCTTAAGTGCAAAGCAGTACAGGCGTTGATGGGTCACAAGAGAAGTAGGTAGCATCTATATCTCAGTAAAGCTGTTACGAAGAGTTTGGCCTCTGTTTTCTCTGTAAAGCTGTTACGAAGAGTTTGGCCTCTGTTTTCTCTGCCTATAGGACTTCTTTTTTTAAGCCCCTGGATAGGAGCTTTCATTGCAGTGTCGGGAGGGGGAAAGATCCGTCTTTATATGACTTGGGTTTAGGGCAGACCCTAGATCTCCACTTGCTAGTTAGTGGGCGGATCGTCGACACCCGTCAAATGCTTGCTGTTGATCGGCATGACCTTTTCTCCTTGCAGTGCATTGTCAGCAGTGCCGAATCCAGCGCTGCAATGCAGATTACGTGGCTGCCACATCTCCTAACCATGCCTTGCCGGAGGAGACGCCGCTGGACGTGGATTATTGCATCGCCTTGCGGGCGTATTCGGTGTGCACCAGAAAGACAGCCAAATCCTGCCGGGGAGACCTGGTGTATCACTCGGCCGTCTTCAGGATCAAGGAACTCTTCACGCAGTACAACTGCTCCAGCGACGGGCCGACGTCCTCGGCGAAAGCCCCCGGCACACCGGACCCTCTGGTTTCAGAGCTGTGCAATTATGAGAGCAGATCTGGCTTTCAGAAGAAATTTGCCCACTGTGGATTATTTGGGGATCCTCATTTAAGGACCTTTAAAGATGAGTTTCAGACGTGTAAAGTAGAAGGAGCTTGGCCGCTAATAGACAATCAGTACCTGTCGGTCCAGGTCACCAACGTCCCAGTTGTCCTCGGATCCAGTGCCACTGCCACCAGCAAGGTAACCAGACCACTTTAAAAACAAAAAACAAAACCATCCCCACAACTCCCCACTTTAAAAAACAAAAAACAAAACCATCCCCACCCCTCTACTTAGTAGCTTCTGTTAGGAGGGACTAAGCTGCTGTGATCATCTGCTACCCCCTTGTGGTCATCAGAGGAAGTGAATTTCAGAGTGTGTTCTTAGGAAACAGCGTCTCCTGGCTGGGGGCTTAGAATTGTGTGTGTTTTGTTCTAGACCTTTCTCGCAGGTCTGTCATGTTACCATGGTCTCCCATAGTTACAGGACTGCAATTAGAGGTTCAGATGGTGTCCTCGGACCTCCTAGGATGTTGAGGGCCTGCCTCCATAACAGAGCGGTGCAAACCTTCCGTATGTAAGCGCCCCAAACCTGCTGAGTTTTGTGACAGACTCAGGACCGGTTCGCAAACCTTCAGGCGAGCCTGGCTTAACTTCGGGGTTTTAAGTGCGGGACGGGAAAAGTGAAACTGTTTCCAACTGAATTTTGTTTTGAGATCTCTAGAGTTGGACAAAGTGTAGGGAGGAGAGGCAGCGCATCTGTGAATTCCTGCCAACTGGAGCTGAGGAATTGGGTGGCTCTGTAGCCCCAAACCCTCTGTACAGTTCAGGTCTTGAGGGTGAAAAGCTTTTCCTCCAGCCTGGTCAGAGGTGGGCAGCTTTGGTAATACTTCAGGTGGAAGATTAAAAATCATTGTTTAAAACCCCCTTGTCCTACATCCTTCTCCTCCCCTCCTACACAAAGTCCTACATCCTTCTCCGCCCCTCCTACACAAAGACAGTCCAGGACCTACTGGATGGCAGAGGAATTGTGATTTGAGACAGATGTTGCTCATGTTTGTTAGTGTACCACCGGCAGGTGTTCAGATGCTCACTGATGAACGCAGTAGCAGAACTGGGCTAGAATAGAACTCCCTATATAAAACCCCTGTCAGGACCCTCTTTTGGGTCAGCAGGACTTGGTTCTCAGCTCGGGCCCTGACTTGGGGGGTGAATGTGGGCCAGTTGATCAGAGACAACCCTTCTGTGAAGCTCTTTGAGATCCCCAGAGGAGAGGTGGGCTCGGGACAAAGCGTGATTGACTCCAGTGTCCCAGCTAACATCCCTTCTGGATCGAAACTGGCTTTCATCCCCCAACGCCGTGTGTGACGGCTGCGATTGTCTAGCTGCGTCTGCAACAGTGTCGGCTCGTTGCTCTGGGATATCGTAGCTTCAGGATGAAAATCCCAACAACCACATTTTTCTGTCTTGCTCCTAGACGTGTTAGCTCGTGCAGGTGGGTAGTGTTGGCCTGACAACATGGCACACTGCAGGTTCCCTCTCTGATCCGATGGAAGGGTACAGCCCCAACGTTAGCCATGCGAGCATCTTGACCTGGCCTTGCTGCATGATCTACAGCACCAGCACTGGGGGCGGTGGCCATGGCGATTATCCGGGTGTGGGAGGTGGTGGGTTTTGTGACGCGCAAACCAGCGTTCTAGGAATAAAGCCATTCACTTGGATCATGTGCCCTGCCCGCGTCTGATGGGAACAACCTCAGCTCTGCTCCCCAGTCTGGGATTAGACCCATGGCCTGGACCAGGGGGTCTCAACCTTTTTCTTTCTGAGGCCTCCCTCAACATGTGATTAAAAATGCCACGTCCCACCTATGCCACAACTGGTTTTCTGCATATAAAAGGCCAGGGCCGGCGTTAAGGGGTAGCAAGCAGGGCAGTTGCCCGCAGCCCCATGCCATAGGGCGCCCGACAAAGCGAAGTTGCTCAGGCTTCTACTTCAGCCCGTTTCAGGGCTTAGACTCGCTGGGGCCCAGGGCAGAAAGCCTAACTGGCCCTGCTTGGCAGACCCCGTGAAACCTGCTCACAGTCCCCCCAGGGGGCCCGGACCCCTGTTTGAGACCCACTGGCCTTGAGGCTCCCTCCCCCACTTCCAATACACTGAGTCTACCCCTTCTTGCATGAGTGTGTCAGGAGTAGGTAGCTTTATGCAGGAAGGGTCGCCTATTCCACAAACTAGACCAGCAGCCGTGGCTCTGAATAGTGCTCCTCTGCATCTGTGGGCTTCGGAGCTTTCTGGGCTCTCCAGCTACCTTTGCTCTGCTCTTGCCGTTTAACTGGAGGCTGGTATCCGCCCCCTCTGTGGCGTTGCCTGTTTGTGCGGTGACCAGCTGTTTTCAGTCGCACCAGCCGGGTGAAGCAGAGTGAAGCTTTAGAGAGGGCTGTATTTTTGTCAGTGCGATAGCTGTCACTAGCCGGATGGGGAGTGAGACTGTCAGGGCCGAGCTAGAGACCCAGCTGGGGAGCTCTCCTGGCACCCAGCCCTGTGATCAGTCCGCTAGGCCGCGTTGCCTCTTGGTGTCTCCTATCTGACAGGGAAATGAGCAGTTTGATCCTGCCTATGCACCATTTCCTCCCTATATTGGACGTACAGAGTGCAAACCAAGAGCGTCTCTTCCCTCTTCGTGTGCCTTTGGTCCAGCCGTAGAACTCACTGAGTGCTGGACACTGAGGCTCTTGCAGCGGCTATCTGTGTGATGCCACCTTTTTTCAATCCCTTTTCCGCTGTTTTTCCACACCCACTTCCCTCACTTTCCTTCCCTTCTTTCAGTGCGTTGGCTTTCCTTGGCCGCTGCTGCTTTAGTTCTCCTGGGTGCTTTACCTCCACCTGCCCCCAGTTGCTTTCTGCCGCCCCCTTAGCAGCTCTTCTCCTATTTGTATTCCCTTCCAGCCCCATCCCGCTTTTGTATTGCTGCTGTGGCCCATGGCAGCTGCTGCTAATTCTCTGGTGCTCATTAAATGCTAACTCTGCAGATGCTTCCGCCTTCTGTTTGGCCCACTCTGCTCTGCCTCCCCCACACCCTCCGTCCTGACCTCCCTTTGGGTCTCCTGCCACTGGGGTGACAGGTATTTTGGTCTCAGGAAGGCGTCTGCTACCCAGCTGAGCTTGAGAGGCTGGGGGCCTCTGTTCTGTTTTGCAGCTCCGACCTCTCACCTGGGCACCACCTCCGCTGCTTCTCCACCCGCCGCGTTGCAGGGCCTCCTGCCAGTGGCACTTCATTGACGACTTGGTGTTGAGCGCTCACTCAGAGGGGCTCCCCTCCTGTTTCCTCCTGGGTCTTCTCCAGCTGAGGGAAGCTGGGAGGCTTTCCCCCCCCTCTGTGCTTCAGCTTCTTGGTGGTTGATTTAGACTCTGGGCCATCCACCTGCATTCTGGGTCCAGCTTTAACAGGCAGAGCACCCTGCGTGGTCCCCGATATGCTCGTTCTCCTTGTGGCTACCACAGCTAAGAGGGGCTGGGTCTTAATTGTCAAGGCTCATGCTCACCCAGCAGCCGCTGTTGCTCTGCTGTAGGGGAGCATCAGAGACGATCGCTCTGGTGTTGCAGGACAGGAGGGAAGGTGAGGGCAGGCTCCATAGCAAATGCCGTAGGAGGAGGTGGGTAGGCTGGGGGAAGGCTGTGGTTCTCAGGTGCCTCACTGACGACTGTGTCTTTCCAACCCACCTTCCCTTCAGTCTTGCGTCTCCATCTTCCCTGCCACGTCCGCAGGGCTTGGCTCCTGGGAACTGGCACTTTGGGGACGGTAGCAAGGAGGCGAGGGGGGGGAAATAAACCAGTTACAGTGCAGGGCTTAATTACAGTCCCCATCGTTGTACGTCAGCTGCTCAGTTCTTCATGCTGCTGGTCGGGCTTTCCATTCGTTAAGGACTGATTTCCCTTTGTGGGTGAGCGAGGCCCCCACCTACCTCCCCACCGCCGATCTCCTAGACTGCTTATTTCGGCGCTCCTGTGTGTTGACATCACCTCCTCTGCTGATTGGTTCAGCTGCACAGCTGGTAATGGGTGAACGTACACCAAAGAAGCCCTCCCTCCGCCCCACAAAGGGAGAGGGGGAAAAATGCTGCTTGGAGTAGCAGGAAGGAAGGATTCTCTCTAGTTTAGTTGGTCAAAGTCTCTGGAAACCATGAGCCGGGGATGGGTCTAGAACCAGGAGGAAGTGGGGCTTGTGGGAGACTTAGATTGTAAGTGCCTTGGGACAGGACTGTAAGAACATAAGACCGACCAGACTGGGTCAGACCAAAGGTCCATCTAGCTCCGTATCCTGTCCTCCGACAGTGACCAATGCCAGGTGCCCCAGAGGGAGTGAACAGAACAGCACTGGCAGTTTGTTCTGTTTGTGCAGTGCCTAGCACAGAAGGGTCCTGGCCCATAGCTGACATTCCTAGGTGCTACGGAGACCCAAATAATAAGAGGTGGGGGCAGCAGCTTGGCACACCCCCAGCTTGAGAACGACTAGCGTAGGCTGCCCTGGGTGCTGGAATTTGATAACAGGTATGCCTTCAGGGCACTTGTTGTCCTTACCTGCCTACCCCATGCGTAAGCCCCTTCGTTTTCAGTTTAAACCGATTTTTACCCGGGTTTTGCAGAAAGTATTATTCAGTTTTTTTCTGATTTTTCACCCTACTTTTGTATCCTTCAAATATATAAAAAATATCTGGTTTGATTAGGAACACACAATACATTGCATGAGATCTATGTATTACGATAATACATTGTTAGTCTGTGTGTAGATGCAAAGCTGCCTGTTGAAATAAGGCTGTGTATTAGTCTAGAAGTTACACACAATAAACAAACAGACACACACACGCACGCAAGCTCTGAAGTGTGTGCGCATCGGAACGTACTGATGAATCTCCCGCCCGCCACGTTACACATTTCAAGCTGTTGGCAGATAACGGTTTAAAAATTTGACACTAAAATGGGAAGAAAATGAAAATTTGTCTGAATATGTTTCAGAACACAAGGACGTATTCAAAAGTTTTAAAAAAACAGAAGAAAAGGATGAAGTTGAGTGTATGCGCTGCAAATGGTGTGGCCCAATTGTTAAATGTAAATATTTATAGGCTAATACGCGTCTGGTGTACACTACAAACCTAGGTCGACATAAGCCGCATTAAGTCAATCTAATAATGTATGTGTCTACACTACCGAGTCCCTTCTGCTGACCTAAGTGGCTTGTAAAGTCGACTTCTGTACTCCACCTCCAGGAGAGGCGTAGCACTTGATTCGACATCCATGGGTCAACATGGGGATAGTGTAAACACAACGCTGTGTAATTTGAATGAATTGGCCTCCAGGGGGTGTCCCACAGTGCTCCACTGTGACCGCTCTGGATTGCACTTTCAACTCCACTGCACGTCACTCAAGTACACAGGAAACCATCACTCCCCTGTTAAAGCCCCAGGAACTTTTGAATTTTCATTTCCTGTTTGATCAGCGTAGAGAGCTCGTCAGCAGAACTGATCATGGAGACTGAAGGCCGCAAACGTGCTCCAGCATGGAGCGCACAGGAGGTGGTGGATCTTACTGCCGTGTGGAGAGAAGAGTCTGTGCAGGCAGAGCTCCGATCCAGCAGAAGAAATGCTGACATCTATGCCAAGATCGCAGGGGGGAGAAGGGCTACACCAGGGACATGCAGCAGTGCTGCGTGAAAATAAAGGAGCTTCGGCAAGTGTACTAGAAGACAAGGGAGGCGAACAGTCGTTCTGGTTCTGCCCCGCAGACGTGCCGCTTCTATGAGGAGCTGCATGCGATTCTCTGCGGCGACCCCATTGCTACCCCCAAAACGCTCCGTGGAGACCTGCCAGGAGCCCCGGGCAACCTCGAGCAACAACGAGGAGAACATTGTTGACAAGGAAGAGAAGGAGGTGGAGAATGTGAGGCAGGCAAGTGGAGGATCCATTCTCCCAGACAGCCAAGAACTGTTTTTAACCCTGGAGCCCGTCCCTATACAGGACCAGTTGGTGGTGGAGCGTGATGCCGGGGAAGGCACCTCTGGTGGGTACGCATTTCCAGTCAAACTGTAGGGGTTACGCCCTATTATATTTTATGTTTAATCTGAACAAAAAAGTAGGTGTAGTGGGTATCAGTGGCCATTCCAGCTATGCAGAGGATGCTCTCAGAAAGTCTGTTTATATGCTCAGGGATGGCGCGGGAATCCTCCATGGAGATCTCTAGGGAGCGTTCATGGAGATACTCTGCAATCCTTTGCAGAAGGTTTCTGGGAAGGGCTGCCTTTTTTGTTCACCACGGTAGGACACTTTCCCGTGCCACTCCAGTATTAACTCTGCTGGCATCATTGCATCATAAGGACCAGGTCTGTACCTAGACGCTTGCAGCATCTGCTCCCTTGCCACCTCTGTTACCCTCAGGAGAGTGAAATCACATAGGGTCACCTAGGGGAAACGGGGGGGAGCTTTCAGTGCTAGCCCTTAAACCGCAAACAATTCAGCAAGTAATCCACTTTTGGTAAAATCTGGGTCACACAACCACGCTTTCCCAAACGTGCCATGATTGTGGTTGGAAGGGATCACCGTGTATTGCAAGCAGCATTGGGGAGAAAAAAGTGGGGGTGGGGGGGGACAGTTTCCTGTTTGTCTTCCTTCCCCCCCAACCCAGTGCCGCTTTTGTAAAAAACAAACTCTTTGGGGGGTTTTACCCTGGTGCCTGTCCTCAAGCACCATCCAGGTTGCTAGGAGAAAGGGGGCTTTTCTCAAGTTCCTCCACCCTGTAATCCCAAGGATGTCTTCACAAAAGCAGCAGCACAAGGCCTCTCGCCCATGCCTCATGACCTTACTCACCCTGGCTGGAGCAGCGAACCAACACTTGCAATAGCCAGCGGTTGTGATTACGTTGTGGCTTGCAGTGAAGTGCATTGAGGGGTAGGGGCGTTTTTCTTTAAAAAAACAAAAAATTAACCTTGCACCAGAAACAATGTAAGCACCGTCAATGCTACCCTTGTGCTTTGCAGCAGAAATCTTGTCCGTCGGCACATTCTCCACCCTGGGACAGAGACTTTCTCGGAGTAGAAGGTGGAAAAAGAAGACTTGGGAGGACATGTTTCATGAGTTAATGCGTGCCTCCGAGAGTGACAAGATGGAGCTCAAATCATGGAGGATTGCACTGTCCGAGGACATGGACAGGGAGGACAGGAGAGCATGCAGGGACGCAGGAAGAGATGCTGCAGATTATGAAGGACAATCGGACACATTGAGGCGTCTGGTTGAGGTTCAAGAAAGGCAGCTGGATGCTAGAGTCCCACTGCAGCCCATGCTGAACCTGCTGCCATCATCGCCCAGTTCTACATCCTCCTCCCCCAAACGTCCTATTAGGGGTGTGTTTGGGGGGTGTTCTGTATCCCTTGCACTCCACACCAGGGGAGGGTACAAGGACCAGAAGGTGCCCATTCCCACACCTTTAATTGTTGCTGCAGTGTATCTGTAAGCAAGCTTTCCATGTCCCCCCCCCCCCCCGCCCCCAGCATTAACCTGGGGCAAAAGAGCTGATATCTTTGCTGTCTCTGTGTGTTTGTGAGCATAACAAAATTTAACGGCTTGAGGAGAAAAGACTTTTTTTTTTATTCATTCAACACATGGTGGTTGGTGGGGGTGGAGTTTACAGGGGAGAAAATGCAAGGAAGGGGACAGCTTAGTAAGGAGCAACACAGATAAGTGTCTCATTACTCTGGCTCATTGCTGAAACTGGTTTTCAAAGCCTCACGGAGACGCAGAGCCCCTTGATGTGCTCCTCTTATTGCCCTGGTGTCTGGCTGCTCAAAATTGGCTGCCAGGTGATCTGCCGCAACCCCCGATCCTGGTGGAAACTTTTCTCCCTTTGTTTCACAGATATGGAGCACACAGCAGGCAGCAATAACAATGAGGATATTGCTTTCACTGTGGTCTAACCTAGTAAGCAAACTGCGCCAGCAACCTTTTAAACGTCCAAAGGTACATTTCGCCACCGGTCTGCATTTGCTCAGCCTAGGGTTGAACTGGTCCTTACTGCTGTCCAGGCTGCGGGTGTACGGCTTCACAGCAATGGAAGCAAGGAGTAGGCTGGGTCTCCCAGGATCATGATTGGCATTTCAACATCACCAATGGTTATTTTTCAGTCTGGAAAGAAAGTCCCTGCTTGCAGCTTTCTGAACAGACCTGTGTTCCTAAAGAGGTGTGCGTCATGCACCCTTCCCGACCATCCCATGTTGATGTCGGTGAAACAGCCCCTGTGATCCACCAGCGCTTGCAACACCGTTGAGAAATACCCCCTTTTGGTTTCTGTTCTCTTTGGCAAGGTGGTCTGGTGCCAAGATAGGGATATGCGTCTATCACCTCACCGCAGTTAGTGGATGGTTTTGTCGCGATGGGGTTCCCTATGTCCTGCACCTTGCCCAGAATCACTACCCTTCTTAGCAGAAGTCTGTTAATGGCCCTGCAACCTTGGATCACAACAGATCCCATGTTAGATTTACCCACTCCAAACTGATTCCCCACTGACCGGTAGCAGTCTGGCATTACAAGTTTCCACAGAGCTAGCGCCACACGCTTCTCCGCTGTCAGAACAGCTCTCATTTTACCATTGCTGCGCTTCAGGGCTGGGGAAAGCACTTCACACAGTTCCTGGAAAGATCTGCATTTATGCATTCAAAAGTTCTGCAGCCCCTGCTCGTCATCCCATAGCCGCACAACGACGCGGTCCCACCAGTCAGTGCTTGTTTCCCAGGCCCAGAAACAGCGCTCAACCATGTCAAGGTGATGCGTGACCGTCACCAGCAACTGTGAATTGCCTCGCTCTATGTCTTCCAGCATAGAGCGTGGCATCACATTGTACCATGGCTCTTGTATCGGCTGTGTAAATACTGCAGGATAAGGCGCGGGGTGTTTGTAATGCTCAGAACAACAGTGTACAGCTGAGCAGGGTCCATGCTTATCATGCTATGGCGTCCGCGCGGATAACCCAGACTTACGAAAAAAGACGCAAAAAAGGCTTGCCCTTGATTTCAGGGAGGGAGGGAGGTAAGTGCATCATGGGAGGTTAACGCCATGTTCCCCTAACCACCCGTGCCAGTGTTTTGGTCCCATAAGGCATTGCAAGCCCAACCCAAAACTCCCCTCGGCTACGTGCACCGAGGGATAGCTACCCACAGTGCAGTGCTCCGTGCGTTGATGCAAGCCCTGCTAGTGAGGATGCGCTCCGCCGACACAACGAGCGTAGTGTGGACACGCAAGATCAACTTGCTTCAATCGGAGGCTTAATGTCGACTTCCATAAAGTCAACTTAACTTTGTAGTGGCCTAAGTCTACTGCAGTAAACAGTTTATTCCAATGAAAAGTTTTATTTGGGAGTTGGAGATATACTGTTTTCTTAAACGCAGGGGTGGCTTTGTGTTTTGAGTTCTGTTTTCGTTCTCCAGCAAACCACATTGATGAACAGAATTCAAAGCCTTAATCTACTGGATACTTTTTCCCTCCGTCTTTCGGCCCACCAAAATAAACCCTGAGATGTACCTGGAAAAATTATTAATAATTTTTTGCTCTGATTGTCACCTGTTTTTTGTCGTGGTGGTAATAAACACTGATCAATTCCGGAGAAAAATTAAATAAAATAGAAATGGAAAATAAAAGGCCCTACCCATGTGCTAGGCCTTGTTGAGATGAAGGCAAATATCCTGTCCTGTAGCATGTATCCGGCTGGCACCTGGCTTCCCTTGCTGCCAGACAAGGGCACGTTGCTGATGGCCTCTTCTTGCCCAAGTTTAATCTGGTTTTTTCCCATGGGTGCTCCAGCCCAGCACCTATGCCCGAAGCCTCGTGAGCTGCCACATCACCCGGTGCCGTTCCCTAGTGGACACAGCTGCAGTGGGGGGTGAGGACCGGGCTGCGTTTTCACCAGGCTGACCTGTTGCTTTCTGTCTCCTCTGCAGATCACGCTGATCTTTAAGAGTTACCAGGGCTGCACGGAGCAGAAGGTTTATCAGGCGACCACCGAGGACCTGCCGTTGGCGTTCAGCGACGGCACAAGAACCGGAGGGTGGCAGGAGGGAGCCGGCAGCCTGCGCATCGTAGAAAAGCCAGCCGCCGGCCAGGTGGAGATCCAGGCCAGCTACATCGGCAGCACCGTCATCATCCGCCAAGTGGGCCGCTACCTCACCTTTGCCATCCGTGTGCCGGAGGAGACCCTGAGCCTCTCGGCGGAGAGCGCCGGCCTCCAGCTCTGTCTGCACGGCTGCCCCAAGAACGAGCTGATCCAGGAGCACAGGCTGAGCCTGGGGCGCTCCAGCCCGCTCTGGCCCAGCTCCCGACGGGCCTACACGGTGGAGATGGCCACCGAGCAGTGTCGCCGCATCCTGCAGGTGGAGGACGTGTATTTCCAGTCCTGCGTCTTTGACCTGCTCACCACGGGGGACCCTGAGTTCTCCATGGCTGCTTACGGGGCCTTGGAAGACTTGAAGGCGTTGTACCCCAGCAGACTTCAGTTGCATACGGTCTCCAAGACTATTAATGTGGGGCCTGGGCAGCCCGCGGCCTCGTTAGTCTGGGGCGGGCTTGCCTTCCTAAAGCTGTTCTGGGGCTGCTAATGGGTGTGGATCTTTTGCCAGTATTGGGCCCCCACATAGGAAGAGAGAAGCCCCTGGTCCAAAATTCTCCTCCCACCAAACGGGCCTGCTTGGTCCAGCTGACTCCCCCTCTCCGTTGCTAACTGAAGGCAACGTGTGGCTGGTTCAGAGGTTCTGGTTTCCACTGAACCCCATAAACCACAGCTGCCCCCCTGCCTTGTGAGCAAGAGTTGTGGACCAGCATTGGCCCTTGCTTTGCCAGGGCTGCTGCTTAGTAGGTTGGCCAGACTCTCAACTGGCCATCTCTGTGGGAAATGCTGCCCCCATCTGTAATACCTGCTTACCAGCCCCTTCTCTGTCACTGAGGTGCTAGCAGAAGGCCCCTCCTTCCTTCCCCAGCTCGTCCTCCAGTCAGAACCTCCTCCAGATTCCCCCACGGGCGGCCCTTCGAGGCATTTCTCTGCCATCTCATGGCTGCCGTGCTCCTAGGTTGGCCCCGTGCTGACTGGGTGTTCTTACCAAGCCTTCTGCTTGCCTGTGCCAGGATGAGCAAATTGGGGAGGGGGGCAGACTACACTGCTGGGGCTGGTCCTGGACGTGGCCCCTTGTTTCCCCGAGCCCAGACAGAGCCCTTCGTGGAGTCGGGAGCTGCCGAGCCTGAAGAAACCGCTTCTCTTCTTCTCACGGCTAAGAGGTGTAGATTGGTGCCCTTCCGCCTGTAAATGTCTGTACGTTCTGTACGACCGGCGTTCCTCCGCGCTGCTGTTCTTTGTGGACTTTATAAACCTCCCCCCAACCAGCTGTTAATAGCATTTTAACCTCTCTTTTCATTAAACTGCTGTTTTGTAAAGGGTCAGTGGTCTCTTGCCTGTATGCAGGGAAGGAGTCAAATTGCCTGAGCCTGAAGCCTGGTCCCCGCTGTGCTCTGGTACAAGGGCTGCTGGTCCCTCAATGTAAAAGCGGAGATGTAAAGCCCTCTGCAACCGATGGCATAAGAAGAAAGGCAGGAACCAGCCTCCACGCGTGGAGCCTGGTCGTTCCTCGGAGGCCGTTACCAGCCCCACTCCGCCGGAATGTCGCTCTGTCCCCTGCGGCGTGATCTAGGCTAAGCAGAGGCCAGAGCTCAAGCGGCATTTGCGACGTGCCTGCGGTCGCTCCGCACAGGCGGGTGCACCAAATATAGCAGCGGGGGTGAGGGGGGCTGTCCGCCCTGCGTACGTACCGACGGTCTTGGGCAGGATCGGACGGTGGGGGTGGCTCGCCCCTCCTGCCACTGCACTGGGCTCGCCCTTGCTGCCCCACCTCTGTCCTAGGGGAGCAGAACCGTTTTGCTAGGTGAGCTGGTCTTAGAATGAACCACGCCGGCCCCAAGCTGCCGGCCGCGTGTGGCTTCCATTTGCTTGCCTCCCCTTGCAGCCCCTTTTCCTCTGCTTTGGCCCGGGCCTGCTGCTGCAGCCCTAGAGCTGCGGCCGCGGCGCTGCATGAGGACATCTTGCCCGAGCCAGGGGGTGGCGTGTTGTACCAGGCGGCACTTCAGGGCTCCAGTCTCCACTTGCCCTCCCTCCCTTTTCACCTTGATTCCAGTCAGCTGGTTCCTGTCAACAGCGAAACCGCCCTGTGCTAGAACTTGCAAGAGCACGGCTGGGGCTCGATCTGACAAGAGGCCAGCCACTCTTGGCAAGAATTCGTTGCCAAACGACCTCCACCGTGCTTCATACGCAAGCCTCAGCCTCCCCTACGCGCTCGGCAGTAAACAAAGCCATGTCCATGTGAGATAATTGACCGATGCAACCAATGGCGGATTAGCAACGGTCTGTGCCCTGGGCAACTGGGGGGCCCTCAAAAAATGGGCGCCCCGACCCCCGCTACCCACTCCCATCCGGCGCTCCTGGCAGGGAGCAGGGTCCGGGCACGGGGGCTTGCCCTGCTTTGCACACCCACCTGGCGCTCCTGTCCCCATGCCCCAACCACGCTCCCTGGAGGAGGGGCGAGTTGGGGGGCAGGGCAAGCCCCTACGCCCTGATCCCATTCCCCTGGCAGGAGCGCGGGGGAGAGGGGGGCGGGGGCGGGAACAGGACTGCAGGCGGAAGGGGTAGGGAGGGGATCCCACTTGCTCTGGCCCAGTGCCCCACAAAACTGTAATCATTCTCTGAATGCACTACACTGAGATTGGAAAAATGGTCTCCATCCTGTTGCTCTTGCTGTTTAAATGTAAACTAGAACAATACGTGCACTTAGGAAGCCTCAGCCAGGAGCACCATGACTGTGAGGGGAAAACATTAAAAGCTAACCTTATATAGCCTTTATTTTCCCATAATCCTTCGCTTTCCTCAAGCACCTTTCATATGAGTATCTCAAAGCACTTTATAAACAAGGCCTGCTTGGAAAATAAATGTCAACTCCATTTTCAGAAGGGGAAATTGAAACATACACACAACATACCGGGCTGAGCTAATAACGAACACGAGATCCTCCTGCCCTGGTCTGACCACAGCGCCTCTTACCTTACGCTTAGGGTGACCAGATGTCCCGATTTTATAAGGACAGTCCCGATTTTTGGATCTTTTTCTTATATAGGCTCTTATTACCCCCCACCCCCGTCCCGATTTTTCACACTTGCTGTCTGGTCACCCTACTTACGCTACAGATCAGAGGAGGGTTGAAATTGCTCTTTTTTTCTCTCTCGCGCTTGCTGTGGTCAGATATTCTGGTCTAAGTTAATAGATGGGCCAGCTTCCAGTTTGAGTCCTGAAGGGCTGGTCCATTTTATTTACAGAGCTTCTATTTTTAACTGTAACTAATCACAGTTAAAAATAAAACAGCCTTCCTTTGTAACGAACAAATTAAACGAGTGAGCAAAGACAGTGGCTTAAAGAAAAGCCCATTAGCCTTTTAGCTGATGCCGCTTGTTGTGTAGGTCACTGAGCCTGGGCCGGTTCTGCTTCACGGGGGCGCGTGTGATGCAGTTGGGTTTCAGAGGCTGCAGACCAAAGTGTACGTTTCTGCCCAACTCTCTTCAGCAAGACCCCCTAGATCTGGGGCTTAAAGCATTTGCTGGCGTGATGGTGTGGTTAAAGCACAGCTCGGGGCGTTGGGAACGGACTGTTCCAGTCCCGTCCTCCATGTCCCCAGCTCTGAAACACAAATGCTGCCACTCCCTGTCTCGCAGGGTTCACCAGGGCCAGGGGCACCAATAAATTGAAAGGTGCTGGGGGCGGCGCGCAGATATTATGGGGCTGGTGCCATCTAACATCCTAGAGAGCTACTGCCCTTTAGGGATGCCTGTTTATAAGGAAATTTGCTGGCATATAGCCTGAGTTGGACCTTACTTTCTGGTGGTTCCCAGTTCTACAGGCCTTGCTGACTAGAGAGGGAACGTAAGTACATGCTTGACTGTAGACGGGTGCTTAAGGATATGCTGACGTAATGCCCAGGTGGGGCGACATACATGCGCTAGCTTTGATCAAGTTAGTGTGCTAAAAACAGCAGAGTGGCCCTGGTGGCTTGGGCTAGCGGCTCAAGTATGAGTCTGAGGTCCTAGGTAGGTGCTTAGGTGGCTTGCCCATGTCACAGCACTCCTGCTGGCACGGCCACACCGCGATCTTTGGTGCGCTAGAGCTAACGCAGGGACGTCTACCTGCGCGGAGGGACTCACCTCTCCCAGCTGCAGTGCAGATGTACCCCAACTGATCTGCTGACTAGGGATGGATTTAAGCCTGTATTTAAATGCTTTACTAATCTGGGGCCGTCCTGTCTTCAAACCAAAGAACCCATGTGGCGATGGACACAGCCAACAGCCGAAAACCAGTTACTTAACAAGTAAAACTTTTATTAAATAAATTTTGGATTCTTTAGACCAGAGCGAGGAGTTTGACATTAAGACATAGCTTGAATCTCACCTGCAACACCGGATCGGTCACATTGGTAACTGTGATGGAAGAAACTGATCTTAGACACTTAGTTCAAACCAGCTCAACCTAAAATTTCCAAAGTCCTTATTTTTTTTTTTTCGTTTTGTTGTTTGTTGGTAATTTTTTTTTGTTCAAAATTTGATTAAAGTTCAAACTTCATGAAATCACTTGTAGCAGAAATAAAGAACATCGTACAAATCACGTACATAATAGATGTTAAGTATAAAAATGGTATTTACAATCAGTAAACATGGACGATAGAAACGCACAAGCTTTCAACACTTCATCCTCTCTCTCATGTGCTCTCAGAATCAGACAGCGAGGGTTGGTGAAGAGCCACAAACGTACCTTCTTAAAGAGCATGGGGAACATCTGCACATGGGCATCTGGAGAATGACGACAGATTATAAAGGTCCCAAGAGAAACTTAGTCCTCAGAGCTCTCCGCTAAAACTACTACATCGGTCTTTCCCCACCAACCCTCTGCTGATGTTGTTTAAACACACGCAGACACACACAAACACACGCAGACACGCACAGGAATGTTCTTCGCACATTATCAAACTCTGGAATAGTTGTTCAGAAGTTGTTTTTTTCTTTTGCTTAAACTTATTTTGGTAGAACCTTAAAGGGACTGTTTCAAGTTGTTAAATGGATGCTGCTTGTCCGTAGGGGAGCTCCAATTAACCAAGCTCAGACCTGGGTTCTGTGCTTAAGTGTATCTATAGCTATATCTATATCTATATATGCTGCATACTGTATAATTTGTCCTTGGAGGGGGGCAGGGAATGCTGAAAAAAACAAAACAACCTCTTTTACAATGTTATCCTCCGTGCATTGGTCGGAAAAGCCTTGCGGAGGGGCTAAGAGGTCATCAACTGGAGTAAACATCGTCGCCAATGGAATGTTTGGTTTGGAAATGCTAACGCTTGATAAAAGAGCTCTATGTTCTAGCCGGAACGTGGAGGCAGCGTGTAGGCCATTTCAGGCTTCCATCTCTCTGCTGTAGGATTACAGCACTCGCCTTTGATAGGTTGGGAAAATTCCCTGTTGCCATGGAGAACAATGAAAGTCAAGGGTTCGTTGCTGATCCCGGGGAAGGTCTGCTGTTGCCGGGGATGAAGGGTAAAGGTACCTTATTTCCCATTCCAGGAGTGCTCAAGACGGGCTTCAGAGCCAAATTCCAGGAGCCTGGTCTCCAGAAGCCCTCCAAGGAGTAAGACTGCGAGCTCTCAATATCCTTAACCAAGCTGGTGCTAAGGTTGATGGGTGAGTGAATCTTGAGTTGGCCTTGCCCCATTCCTGGAGGTATATAGTTCGCTCTCTCCTCACCGCTTGCTAATACCAAGTGGCGAGAGGGTCTTCCCGTGGCCACGTCCTCTGACAATGTCCAGGCCCTTGTGCAGTGCCCGTAGAAGAGGCGCTGTCCCGGCAGTAACCCTTTTGCTCCTAACCCCTCTGGAGGTGAGGAGGAGGGAGTCTCTGAATGGAAAAGTTTGGTCCTGTGATTTACGTTAAAAAAAAATAGAGACTGTATATATATATATATATATTATATATATATTTATATTTATATATGAAAGGGTGAAAGCCAAAATCCCGTGAGTTGCCGTGGTGACCTAGAGACGCAACAATTGAGTTTTCTTGGTCCACGGCACTCCACGCCTGTCCCGAGCAGAAGGCAGCCTGGTCCCCATGAGTGTCTACTTCTCTGGCCCCCTCCTCCCCCAGTAATGGTGGTGGTGGCAGCAGCCAGTTGTGACAAGACTCTTCCCGCTGGGTCGATGTCAAGCCTTCCAAAGCGTCTCTTCTCTTCGGAGCGTCACGTGTTCAGGGTGGGGGGGCAAAGGGGGGGGACGGAAAGGGGCGGTGTCAAAAGAGTTCTTAAATTTACTGGCCTCTCCTGAAATCAGCTTGAAGCAGAAATTCTTCCTCTGGACGGTTCCTTTGCCTGCATGGAAAGAGGGTGGGAGGTTAGAAGGCCCTAGGTTAACACCAAGGCTTCTCGTTGCTTTTTCTCAAATGTGCCCTTCCCCTCCATTGGAGGAACGTGACCCTATGTTATTAGGGGGTCAGCTGCAGTTCTCCCCACCCCTCCAGCTTTCCCTCAGCTCAGCGGTCTGAAGGCACTGAACTCAACCCCACTCGATCCCTGTGTGCTGAAGGGACAGCTTCATTAGCTTAAAGGCTGTACCGGACTCATAAGCCTTCATACATGGTCTAGCCACTAGAACATTGGGAGCAGAGACCCACACTGAGGGAGTACAGCTGACGCTAGGCTGAGAACCGGTTTGGCTGCCAGTGTAGACAGGGCTCCCCTGCCTTTGGTCCTGTGGCAGGCAGCACAAAGTGCCCAGAACATGCTCTGTGATGGGGGTTAAACAGATCGCCCCAACCTATTACAAACATATGACTCGAGTGCTGGAGAGGGACAGCCCTGAATGCCGCAGTAACACTAGTGCAAGTGGACGCATCTGCGCTGGCAGCCAAAGCAA
The DNA here is from genome assembly GCA_033296515.1 of Macrochelys suwanniensis. Lineage (NCBI taxonomy): Eukaryota > Metazoa > Chordata > Testudines > Chelydridae > Macrochelys > Macrochelys suwanniensis. The sequence continues at coordinate 9,201,658 of CM065799.1, forward strand.
TTACCAACCCCAGTCTGAAGGGATGGTCCGGCGTGAGTGGTGGCTGACGTCCATCATCTGCTAATCATGTCCCCGCTGAAGCTGCGGCATCCCTAGAGTTCCTAATGCAGCGTCCTGGGGAGAAGGTAGAAGCGACAAAGAGTTCTGTTGCATCTGAAGAAGTGGGTATTCACCCACGAAAGCTTATGCTTCAATACGTCTGTTAGTCTATAAGGTGCCACAGAACTCTTCGTCGCTTCTACAGATCCAGACTAACACGGCTACCACTCTGATACCTGGGGAGAAGGGTTTCTCACATGGGAACAGCTGCAAAACCCAGCATTCACTGGGTCCCTGATACCAAGCAAACGCCACCAGGCTCCAAACCCTTCCACCGGTGCCCTAGCTAGCAAAATCCCTCCATCCTAGGGTAGCCCAAAAAGAAAAACAAGCTGTCACCATGAAGTTCAAGCCACGTCCAAACCAAACAGCAGAAAAGGTGCTTCACTCCAGCCCACTGTTCCTAACCCAGCGTATTGTCCCCGTGTCCTCCGAAAGCAGAGACGGACGCGCTTTGTCTTTCTGGCTGCATTAGGACATAAGAACCCTTGGTCCCGTCTACTCCACACAGCTGGATTGTTCCCTCCAGTCCATTTTTAAATGACCCAAGTGGTGTGCCTTCCACCACTTACCTTGGGAGACTGTGCCACAGTCTAAGCCCACGTCAGGCGCACCACCTGAAAACAATCTCTCGGGGTTAATACCTAACTCTACGGCAGGGCCGTCAGGATGGACTGGGGCTGCCGAACGACTGAGCACCGGTTAACATGCTTCTGGCAACGATCTCTGAGCAGCAGAGTCACAGGGCAGCGGTGGAGGTGGACCTGGGTGGAGGAGCAGGAGCTGGGAGGCCTGATGCTTTACCTGTGCTGCAGCACTGAATCCTGGCTTCACACGCTGTCAGTAGGGGTGGCTGGCGTCCTTGGGTCGTTTTAACTGAACCTTCAACCGCTTCATTCCGACCTGGAAGCCGTTCATGGCCTGGATGGCAGTCTGGGCACTGGACGGGTTGTCAAAGCTCACGAAACCTGCAGAACGAAGACGGGGTGGGGATGGAGAGTGTCGCGGTTTACAGCGCTCTAGCTCACAGCGCTCCATGCCCCAGGGGGGTTCAGCCCCTTTCCATCTCGTGCCCCAGATTCCTGCTGTCTCATCCAGCCTTGCTCCCCACCACCCGCCTCTCAGCACACCCCGTGGCTGCAGGAAAGGGGCTTGCTCACCAAAGCACTTGCTCTGGTTGGTGGCTCGGTCCATGAACACCTTGGAGGAGATAATGTTGCCAAAGGGCAGGAACATTTGCATCAGCTCGTTGTCTCCAAACTCCTGAGGGAGGTGGTAGATGAAGAGGTTGCAGCCTTCCGGACCTGCAGTCAGGGACCGGGGTGTGGGGGGGACACACAAGTGTGCACAGCCCCCCAGGGAAAGGGGAAAGAAATGGACTCAGGCTCAGAGAACAGCTTTGCAAGAGAACCTCTGATGGGCCTTCTCCCAAACGCCCCTACTGCTCTGCTCTCCCTGCCTGCTAAGCTCTGGATCTGCGGGAGGCGCTCAGAGGGCTACCCCCACAGCCACAGTTTGAGAACGACTTATCCCAGCAGTGCCCTGGAGACAACACATGACAGCAGGGTTCTGTAGAGCAGTGTTGGGGTATCACAGCCCCGGTTCCCACCGGTGACACTGGACAGTGACGTGCCAGAGCCTGGGCACTGATGGGTTTGTTCCAGTTGCATGAACTTAGCACTGGTGGAAGCCGCTGGGTTGAGAGCCCTGGGGACCTGTTGTCTAGATCTGGACCTTGGATTTGAAGTCCCATCTGAAAGACGACCATACGGTGAACCTCAAGGAGTGCGCTGTATACACCCGGGGAAGGGCTGAGCCGGCACTGCCAACTCAACCACTAGTGCCAGGCAGCCTAGGGATTACAAACCTGCTGATTAAAGCAGCGAACCAGGCCCTTGATGGAGCCTGCTGCATTGAGCAGGGACAGCCAGGGGAATACACCAACGCTCCTCCTAGAACAGCCGGGAGAGCAATGCCAGGGGCTCTCTCCCCAGGCTGGGCCAGTCTCAGGAATCAAACCTTCGGCCCGGCAGGGCAGAGCACTAACGGAGAGGGGTGACAATATCCTCATCCCTTTCAGGTCACACTATTAAAAGTGTCAGGCTGAGAAACAAATCCCAAGTCTGGGGGCTCGGAAAGTCCAAGAAGTGCAGAGGCTGCTTTGCAGCACCCGGCTCTACCATCTTCACTGGGGCTGTTTGATGACCGATGGCGTGCAAAGGGCTAAACGCCTCTCCCCACTCATCAAGGACCTGATCCAGGCTTTCTGCTGACTTCCCCAGGCTGTGGGGCAGGCCTCGTGTGACAGGGGACGACCCCCAGAAGGGGGCTTGGGCAATTGACGTGATTTGGTGGCACCAACGCTCACATGTTGGGCTTCTCCAGGGCACTGTGTGGAGCCTGCTCACCCTCCCCGGGGGAGACCAGAGCCCACGAGGCTCAGCTCCCCGCAAGGGAATCCCACGAGTGTCTGCCCCCAGAGCGGAGCCTCCCGTTGTCCCAAGTCCTCACCTTCTCGCTGCTGCTGCTGCAGGATGGGATGCGGCTGGGGGATGGTCTGGGCTATCGGGGTGATGGTCGTGGTCGGATACATGGCTGCGGTCAACGAGACGTAACAAACCAGTTAGCCAACGGCACACGAACACAAGAGACGTCTAGGGGAGGGCCGTAAAAGGGGACAGGTACCTGCGTATTGCTGAACCCCGGTAAAGGCTGGGTGCAAGGTCTCTGCCACCGAGGGGCTCTGAGCTGGAGCGAGGGAGAGAAAGAGAAAGGAATGAAAAGGGAATCCTGGGAGAGCTACATATGCGCTCCCTGACTGCTGCAAGCCCAAGAGACCCAGAGCGGCTGCCAGGAGCTATGAGAAACTCCTTGTTTGGGAAGGTTGCTAGTTCTGGCCCCCCAAGGTCTCTGGCTTGCCCTAGAACAAGCAGGGATGGGGAGCGGGAGGAGAGAGAAACACACACAGCGTCACAGCAGACACGGCATTTCACCGGGGAGATGGTGGAGTCGATGGGATCATCTGGCCCCACGAGCCAGGGGGATGGCAATCCAAGGTCCTCCCCTTCCTCCGTACCTGGGTAGGGCACGAGGCCGTTGGCATAAACCGTCTCCAAGGTGGGATGGCCACTCGGGAAAGGCACCACCCCGGTGAACCCGTTTGTGATGGGCGCCACCAGCCCCGGAACTGCGGCTGTGCCCAGGAGAGGAGGCGAGTGTAGCCCTGAGGGAGAAGACAAACAAATCCCACGTTAGCTTGGCCTCCACAACCCGCCAAGGACTCCGCACAACGATGCATTATCGTCTTCTGGCTGGCGCTGCTGCAAAGAAGCTCACAACCATAGAACCACCGGACCATGCGGGACCTTGAGAGGACTTCTAGTCCAGTCCCCTGCTGGACTAGACAGGGCAGTGCTGTGGGGATAGGTGCACAGTGCCACACAGGCCTAAATAGCATTGGTAGGGCACTGCTGTAAAGAAGCTCGCAGCACGGGAGCTCTGCAGGCCAGGGATAGTCTACTACTCTGTTGCCTAGAATGGGGCCTCGTTCTTGGTTGTTACCTAAACACTACGTGGGTAAATAATAATAATAGTAACTCTGCTCTACTCAGAGCTGAGAGTGACGGGCGCCTACCTGAAGTCGGTGCAATTGGGGTGGCTGGCAGCCCGTTTAGACTGACCGCGCCGATCTGCTGGATATGGCACGGGGAAAAGGTGACGCCTGGGCTCAGGTAGCTGCCATGAGAAGTGGAGAGAACCGTCGTCTGCTGCTGCATCAGCTGGGAAACGAAGCAAAGAGACGTCCCCTCAGCCCGGGCGCAAGGGTACATCTAATAAGTTACTCAGCCCTGGGCTCCAGGGCCAGACCCCCCCCCCCCGCCCCCCCATTCACACAGCGCCCATCTCAGCTTCTATCTCAGCCACAGGTTTCATCTCCGACCAGCCACAAGGGGGCACCAGAATCCAACCATCCACCCCAAATTCTAGAGCTCAGCTGGTGAGCAGCCTGGCTGGCGAGGCCTTCCCTTGTGATGGGGCTAGGAGCAGCACAGAGAGCACTGCCCATCCTTGTTTCCTGGATACTCACCTGAGCCACGGCTCCTGCAGGGACAGCTCCAGGCCAGTGAGGCGCCACAAACACAACCTCGCAGCCAAACCCCAAGTTGGCTCCAGTGGATTTGATCGTGGGTCTGAGTCAACAGAGGAAGGAGCCGATTCCCTGCAGCAGGGTTGGGACAAGCTCCTGGGAAGAGCCGCTCCCAAGAGGTTTATGTCAATGTCTGGCTCAAACCCTGGCCTCAACTGAGCTCCCAAACTGCAGTCTCAGCCAGATCCAGCTCGTAACACCTCCCCCTCTCGGGCCCATCTCTCTAGTACCGTAACAAATACACTGCCTCCTGGGCCGTTTCTGTGCTGCGCACCATGACCCCCTCATGGCAGTAGCAGGCTAGTCCTGTTCTGAAAACACAGGTCCCCTAGAGTTTGAGCTAAAGGAGAATCACTGTCTGCAGTATGGGGTCAATGACACACAGCTGAAAAGCTCTGATTCTGTTCCACAAAAGGCAGTGGTACCGCATGCATATTTGCCAGCTCATTACAAGAGACGCCCACAGGCACTTCGATGCGTTGTGGCGTCAGAACTGCCTCCACCCCATGCTCCTCCTCCCAATCTCGTCTTCAGCTGCTCATGAAGGGAGACCTTATAAATGAACTAGACAAGTTAGAGATGCTGAAGGACTTGCAGGGCATTTCCTCCCAGCCCTTTCCCACCAGAGGACCAGTGCAAATTCCTTAGTGCAGGGTCCAGTATGGTTTTCAATAGCCCAAAGGATGGGAATTCCACTAGGCAGCTGTGTGAGATCACTCCCCTCACACCCTGCCCATGGCCATGAGTCGGCTGTTATACATTTGTCTTTTGCTCAGTCACATGCAATCCCTTTTAGACTCAACACACTAACAACACACAGCACTCGCTGGGGCTGAGATCACATCACAGACTTTGCCGTACAAAATCAGAGCAATTGTCCCTCCAGAAGCGGCCTCCACCTGGTGCCTCAGAGGAAGGCAACCCCCCTTGCCCCCATAATTCACCTGGCTAACTAGGCAGTGATGCACATTGGGGTAGGGGAGGGGGAGGAAGGGAAAATTCTTCCTGACCCCTGCGGCCATCCATTGATGCTCTGAAGCATGAGATCTGATTACGTAGCGCTTAGCACAAATAGCTACAAACGTAATTAATGGCCACAAAATGATCCAGCCCCTTTATAACTCTGTGATAGCATCGGACACCGTCATTTCTCACAGGCAAGAATGACAGTGAGTAAATGGTGTGACATTTGCAGGGAGGAAGACGTTTGTGTGATCATCCGAGGTGCCCAGGCTGGGCGCTAATGAGCTAGAGAGAACCCCGAGGTTTGCCTGTGTCCAGAAGCCTCAATAGAAAATCCCCGTATATTCATTCCCCTCCTGTCTCATCTCAATTCTAATAGATACTGGATCAACTTAACTCACCCCTTAAGAAGACTGAGCATATACAGAGCCTTTGCGACCAATGTGGCCCAATGATCGGCAAACACGGGACCGAAGCGGTGAGTTTTAGAGTCAAGGGGTTGGTAGCTCCTAGACATCTAACGCTAGCTTGAGCACCTCATTCGATCACTGCTGTTGAGTACAAATAGGAGTTGGCTAAGTTGTGGCGTTAATGTCTCTTTATAGTGGACATGAGCAAGGCATGCTGGAGCAGTATTCAGCTCAGCAGGACAGCAGTGGAATGGCTGGGAGAATCCCAGAATCCCAGACATGTCGGGCTGGAAGGGGCCTCGAGAAGTCATCTAACCCAGCCCCCTGTGCTCAGGCAGGACCAAGTAAACCTAGCTCCCATGAGATCTACATGAGGTGGGAGGGGAATCAATACAATGTTTTGGCTTCCGGCCAGAAAATTCCCTCCCCTGAAGGCGCCTGCGCACCGCAGTGGGAGTCACACCACCCGTGTTGCTTATCCGTGCAGGGTGCAGTTTGACTGCCACATCCTCCCACCCCACAGGAAATGCCCCAGGTGAGGAAAGTGAACTCCTGCACAACGGTCACCACCCCAGGGTCTCTACGCAGAGCCCTCTACATGCTAATGGGAAGGCCACAGAGCTGCTATCTGGGACACCACATGGACACTCCCTGGAAGAAGCTGCTTGTCTGCCTATGAATCTGGGTTGTCACTATTCCCACACGTGTGGTTTTTCCAGTGGCCCCCGCTTGTCAGCAAAGCAGGGATAAGCCTGGTGGTTACTGGCCTGGGAGACCTCCTAGGCCAGGCAAGTCGGGAGTGTCGTGGATATCTCAGTAGGTAGAACAAGAGATGGTATCAAACCAATACCCCAGGTTGGTGCTACGTGGCGCTGTGCTCCTGGAGGGGCTCTTTGGCAGGTGATGTTAAGCCAAAGTCTTAACCACACATGGTCCTTACGCAGGGTCACAACTGTTTTCCTTCTCTGCCCGTGCAGGGGATTACCATCCCCATTGCTCTAGCCCGTCTGATCGCTTCGGCCCAGAGACCCAACGAGTCACAAGCCGGCGTATTACGGAGCAACCAGATCAAAAGAGGTTCTCTTGGGATCACGCAGCGCCACCATCACTTGCTCCACCGATACGTTCTAAAAACGGCATCCACTTGGCCAGGGAGTGGCCACAAGTGTCAAGTCTTCCGCGTCGGCGCTGCCCTGGAAAAGCCTGTAGCCGTTCCAGAGATCAGCTGAGCTCTAACTCAGCACACGCCCTGTCACTTGAGGCTGCTCGCTACTTCTACAAGGACTCCACTAGCAAATCCCTCCCCAGTACCACCCCTTCGGCATACGATGGGGGGCGCTTCAAAGGCTGAACACTGCAGAGACTCACGACACCCTGATGTAGTGAGGGCGAGAACAGGCCAGGATCCCACCTCCAGGGAGAGGAGAAGCCAAAGATCAGGACAAGCCTAAGGTCCAAGGAAAGCAACAACCCGAGATTAAAGGCCCAGGGCTGGGCCACAGTCAAGGAGAAGAGAAGGGGGAAGGATGAGTGTAAAGCCAAAGGGAAGGAAAGCAGGCCAAGCCAAGAGTCAAGGAGGAAAAGGCCAGGAATAAAGTCAAGGAGAAGGAGTGGGAGGCAGGGGCCAGGCAGGAGTGAAAGAGAAGATGAAGGCCAAGCTGAAAGTCAGACCTCTCACGCCATGACTTCCCTGCCCCTCTGCCCCTGCCTGCCCCACAACCTAACACCCAAACCAGAAACTAGCGTGGACAAAAGCCCCCACTGCGCCAATGCTGGGCCCCTTGGCTAGGATCTTGTTATGGCTCAACTAAATCAAGGGTGGCCAGTAGTTGGACGGGGGAGCTGGAAGCAAACCCTGGGGTGCTGGAGAAGGCATTGCTGGTAGCTCAGTACATGGCATTGTCCCATCCAGGTCCTTACCGAACCAGTGTCCCCGCAGCAGGGTGCTGGCGGGAGGAGGAAGCGGCGTCATTTGAACGACACGTAACACCAAGGTCCCGACCGTTGCTGGTCGTTACAGATCCTGCAATCATTTTTCATGAGAACAGTCCACCAGCCAATCCTGGCCGAGGCCCAGCTCACTCACGTGCTGGCTCCCCGAACTCCCCACGGCAGTTCCGGTTTGACACGGACGGTGTTCTTCCTCGCGTCCTGCCTCGCCTCCTTGTGCGCCCCATTCAACGGCTGCCGTATTCTCGGGCGGAGGTGGCTGCGCAAGTCCCACGCGGGTACAATTTGGGATCCTTTCAAAGGAGAGCCATGTAATCTACTGACATCAATAGGTCCCGGCAGCTTTTCCTCCCTCCAAACTCAGACAGTGTTCTTCCCTCGTGTGTGTGTGCATGGCGGGGAGGGGTTCCTGGGACAAAGGGGACTGAATGAAGTCCAAAGTGAAGTCCTAACTCCTAAGTCCAAAGTGGAAGGGGCACCCGTGGGTATGAACTCTCTCACTCCGCTCCCAAATGGGATCCCAAGTGGTCAGGTGTCCCTACCCTGGGATTCAGGAGACCTAGGTTCCATTTTTTGCTCCAGTGTAGCCTTGAGCAAGTTGCTGAGGGCACGTCTACACTGCAGTAGAAGCCCCGTGGCACGGCCCCAGCTGACCTGGGTCAGCTGCTGACTCAGGCTCATGGGACTCGGGCTGCAGGGCAGTGTGGGCTCTGAAACCCCACGGGGGTGGGCCGGGTCCCAGAGCCCAGGCTCCAACCTAAGACCAAACATCTGCCCTGCGATTGGTGGTCCCACAGCTCGAGCTCCGCAAGCCCCAGCCAATAGTGCCGGGCTCTGAGAGTTGGTGCCGCAGGTTTTTTATGACAGTGTAGACACATGTAGCGTCTCTCTGGGCCTTTCTACCTTATATGAGGTGGTCAGCTGGCCTGAAGATGAAAATAACCAACCAGAGTTATTGAAAATAACCAACCATTGGTCCATCAGGCTTGGAATTCTGTCTCTGACAATGGCCCAGATCCCACTGAAGATAACACTACTGCCATCCCACAGCTCTTTGACAACAGCGTTCCGCTCTGGTAGCCCTGGTCTGCAGCCAAAGGACCGGAGACCCTGTACAGTAGTAGGTCTTGAGTCTGAAAACATCCACTCAATGGGCAGCGGCAGTCAAAAAAGTGAACAGAATGCTGGGAATCATTAAGAAAGGGATAGATAATAGGACAGAAAATATCATGTTGCCTCTATATAAATCCATGGTACACCCACATCTTGAATACTGTGTGCAGATGTGGTCGCCCCATCTCAAAAAAAATAAAATATTGGAATTGGAAAAGGTTCAGAAAAGGACAACAAAAATGATTAGGGGTATGGAACGGCTTCCGTATGAGGAAAGATTAATAAGACTGGGACTTTTCAGCTTGGAAAAGCGATGGCTAAGGGGAGATATGATTGAGGTCTATAAAATCATGACTGGTGTAGAGAAAGTAGATAAGGAAGTGTTGTTTACTCCTTCTCATAACACAAGAACTAGGGGTCACCAAATGAAATTAATAGGCAGCAGGTTTAAAACAAACAAAAGGAAGTATTTCTTCATACAAAACACCGTCAACCTGTGGAACTCCTTGCCAGAGGATGTTGTGAAGGCCAAAACCATAACTGGGTTCAAAAAAGAACTAGATATATTCATGGAGGATAGGTCCATCAATGGCTATTAGCCAGGATGGGCAGGGATGGTGTCCCTAGCCTCTGTTTGCCAGAAGCTGGGATGGAGCGACAGGTGATGGATCACTTGATGATTACCTGTTCTATTCATTCCCCCTGGAGCACCTGGCATTGGCCACTGTCGGTAGACAGGATACTGGGCTAGATGGACCTTTGGTCTGACCCAGTAGGGTCATTCTTATGGTCTTATGAGTCTATCCCAGGCACAACCAACCAGGAGAGAAATATAGCAGAGCCAGGTACGTTCTCCTCGATTCGAAGACTCGCCTAGCCACGGCAGGCCACGTGATCGCGCCAGCGAAGAGAGAAACATTCCAGAACCAACTGTGCTGGACTAGATGCTAGGATTTTCCTGAGCACTGCAGCGAAAGCTAAGACAGAATCCCGCGAGGCCTTGGATTGCTAGGACTCACGACCCACTGTGGCACAATCATTCCCAAGGGCTAAGAGAGCAACACACCCAACCCAGGGACACGGTACCCGATGCTAGAGAAATATGTCACAACTCGAAGACTGCATATCCAGGGGACAAGTCCCAGGCATCCTGGCTCCAAACAGCCCCACAAACCTAGGGAATGTCTACACTGCAATCCCGGGGTGTGATTGCTGCTTGATCTGACTTCTCCAGGATAAGCTTTAATCCAGTGAGGCTGGGTCCCGGAGCAGTGAAGCAGCAGCCTGCCCGTCGGCACGGGGTAGCCTGGGACTGCAGAATAGACAGGCCCTACCGGAGAAATACACCGGGGCACACTTGAACTGTCTCTCAGGACTCCCAGACACTTCAACCGGTCCACTAGCTACAGCCGGCACTGGCCTGACGCAATACATCACCCCTCAGAACTGAGACCAGATCTCTCCTGGGGGACCTTCGGCCAGCCAGTCACACCCACTAGGAGAAATGCACCAGGGCCGGATTGGGTGTGTCGCTCAAGCACTGCAGCACAGCTAGCGCAACAGGCTGAGAAGGGAACCCAGGAGTCCACAGCGGGAGCCGGTTGGTCTCCGCCAGCCCTGGTCTCCGTGGTGTCCCCGCCACGGCGATAGGGCCCCGCGATACTCACAGCCTGCGCGTACGCGCTGTACGGGCTGAACGGCAAGGTGAGAGACGGAGTGAAAATCCCCAGCTGCCCCACCATTTGCTGCATCCGACGTAGAGTCCTCTCCTTATCGGTGTCAGCAAACTTCACGACTAGACTGGAGGAGGCGCCCTATGCACAGAGAGAGGAGACAGAGAGACAGAGACAGAGGCAGAGAGAGAGAAGAGCACAGCAGTGAGGGCGGGAGAGGCAGCACAGAGAGGAAGAGAGGAGGAGTGTCAGCAGAGCAGCAAATGTCAGAGTGAAAGGCTCAGGCTGAGATCCGAACCCGAGAGCTAGGGGGAGCCCCGCCCAGACACACAAGCTGGTGGACACAGCTACAGACACGCACACAAGAAAACGCGGTTGTTGCAGCAGGGGTGTACAAGGGTGCCCAGCCGCAGGTGCAGCGCCGAGCGTCCGGCTGTCCTCACACCCGCACGACACACAGCTGCAGATACTGGCAGTGAGGTGACAGGAAGGCACCGGTACGGCACTGGCGTACAGGGTGCATACACACAACGGTGTGTGCAGGCAAACAAGCGACACATGCATCCTAGAATAGCAACCGCCTTAGCAATGCAAAGTACCACCGCACCCAGGGTGACACGGAGAGAGAATGCACAACTACACGGCAGCCATCGCTCCGGCACACAGGACAGATGTTGTTTCCCACCCCCAAGCATGTACAAAGCATGTACACCCATGCACACCACCCTCCAGAATACTCACAGTCACACCCACTCTGGACACAAACGCATGCTCCTTTCTACACCCTCCACAGCCCTGGGTGACGGAAAGGCAGACAACAGGGCACACACACCGCCATATGTACAGGCAGAGTAGATACAGATGTACTCTGTCCCAGGGCACCCCTAATCACACTGACCCCAAATCGATCACAGACACACAATCACAAACTCTAACATCCAGGTAACAAGGCGGCACATCAGGACACACACAGCCACATGCCTATAGGAGCCCAAATACACACACATGCCCAGCCCTGTCCACTCACAGTCAGACCCACCACGGCAAACACAACACCACACCCGCCACCCCTCCCTAAGATAGTCAGGATGATGGGATGCACTGGGCACACGCAACCGGACACGCAGGCAGAGCAGGAACACACACACCCAGCCACACAGGACACAACACATGCATGTGCCTGTTGCCCTGCCGAGTGGTGATGGGGGTTCCCAGCCATGGCGCGGTCACTTGACCAGAGATGGGGAGCAGGGGGCGTGACGGGGACCTTGGACTCATACTCACAGGCATCGTCTGGCTGCCGTGCAGTGCATGGATTGCTGCTTGAGCCTCTGTGTGAGACGAGAACTTTACAAAGGCACAGCCTGGAGAGGGACAGAGAGCAAGGGAGACTGCAGGTGAGAGCAAACCCGAGAGGGAGGCCGGGAGCCAGGTGACACCTGCATCCTGGGGAGCTGGCCCGAGGCCGGATCTGAACCGGCCCAGAGCCTGAGATCCGGATCCTGCTGCTCCGGCCGATCCCTACAAAGCATTCCAGGGCCAGGGCCAGGAGGACAGATGGAGGGAGGGAGGATGGCTTGGCAGGCACTCCAGCTGATTCGGGCAGACAGCTGGGCACCTCGACGTCTGCTGACCCCAGGACTCGCCCCAAGCCACGTTCCCCCTCTCCGAAGCAGGGCCTCTCCTCTCGCCTGCCACCCTCCGTCTTTGGCTGGGAAACAGCCCTGACGCCCAGACCCGCCGAGCACAGGGGCCGAGTTGGACGCACCCCAGCGCGCAGAGACAGCAAGGCAGAGTCCTACCTGTGGAGCAGGCATGACAGACAGAGGAGGCTCGCACCTTTACTGTTGCCATCCGGTCCCCGGAGCACGGTACATTCGTCAATCACCCCAAATGGTTCAAAGAGCCGGAGCACGTCATCCTCAGACTGCTGCTTATTTAACATCCCCACAAACAGCTTCCTGTCCCCTAGGGGCAAACACAGAAACATCAACCTTCTGTGAGTCTCGCGGCTCAGAGAACAAGGACACGGGTATGTAACACACGGGCAGGTGAGTTACTTTCCTTGGGCCACACTTCATCCCAGACAGCAATCCAATGAGGTTCCTGTTACACCAAGCAGGGATCCAGCCCCCTAAGGGTTAATAACTCTTTTGTGCTTCCTTAGCTCCTTCCATCGGAGGATCTCAAAGCACATGGCAGACGTTAAAGAGTGACACCTCACAGGCCCACCCCCTGCAAGGTGGGTATTATCCTCCCCGCGTGACAGGTGAGGAAACATGATTTGCCCAGCGGGTCTATGGCAGAGGTAGGGAATGGAACCCAGGAGCCCTGACTTCTAGTATCCTGGCTCCAACGACTAGAGAGTAGCTCCCTGCCCCCACATGCTTTAACCATTAGACCCCTCTCCTGCGTCTTGAGACAGAAAAAGAACCCAGGTGCCCTGGCTCCCAGTCTCCCACACTCAAGAAATGTTGCCCAAAGGGTTGGCACTAATGCCAGGGAGATGGGTGGGTGCGGGGCCACAGGGAGTACGAAGATCCACTCCCCTCCCTGCCACTGCCCACAGGACATGTCTTGAGGGCTCAGCACACTCTGGGCCTGGGGGGAGAGGGGATGAAAGGCACCTGGCTACATTCACGTTAGGCAGTGAGTCGCTTTGGATTATTTAATTGTGAGGGAGAAACTCAAGTCAAGGTTACTCTGGGAGAGTTTACAGGGACGGGGCGGGGGGGAGCAGAAGTGATGACAACAACGGGGGTGCCTCCTTCCTGTTCCCACCCCACCCTACTCCCTTCGCCATCACCCCACACAGAGCGGCCCCCGATCCAGCCCGAAGCCCAGGTTACAGACGGGTGTCATTAGGCTGGAGAGAAACATGGTGTCTGATGGCGTTGGAAGCATGGAGCTCTGGTCTCTGGATCACACCCGCCGGTTACTCACAGGGGCTGATCCTGCCCCCCATCCCGCAGAGGGGTCGTGTCACCGAAATGGTTAAATACGCCCCCTGGAACGTGCATAGGAGAAGCACCCCGCAGCGAATGACTGTGTCAGGATGAGGCTTAGGAGGAGCAGCGAGGGAGGATTCCTTATTGTTAGTGACAGGATCAGAGGGGCCGGCTTCAAACAACACCAATTGAATGTGACGCGTGTCAGGGAAAATAGCGACGAGGCTGCTATCTGCTTGAGAGTGCAGTGACCTGAAAAACAACAGGTCTGCAAGCTACAACAGCACAGGGGCGGGGGGGCTTTCGTGCTGCGGGCAGTACCCACTGGCTTAGAAAGTGGCTCCCCACCTAGGTAACTCAGTGCTCCTCCCCCCCGCCCCCCGCACACACATGGGCATGCATGGGGACACGTGAGGGGAGGGCCCACACGTGCCGGCACACACTTACACAAGAGCGCATTGGGAGACACATGCGCACGCCCATAAATAATGGACGTGAGCACACACGGGCTCATGCGTGCCCGGCAACATGCGTCGCACAGTGACTCCACGGATGCTCTCGGAGCCACGTTTCCAGGGACAGCAAGTGAGACGTGCAGACAGACAGATGCGCATGCCTGCCGCGCGGTCAGCGTGCAGAGACAGACGTACAGCGGCGTGCACACACGGGCATTCACTCACACAAACACACGGGTCTAATTCAGTGTCAAGGTATTTTCATGGGACAAGCTGCCCTCTGATCAACTTGATTGAAAGGGTTAAAAGTCACGGGTCTGGCTCTTGATTTATAACAGGGCGAGTGACCAGAGAATGCAGCCCCATTTTTTTTAAGACTAAGTTTCCTGATCAATGCTGTTTGCAACGCTCCAGCTTATTAGAACTGCATAGAGTTTTAAACATTTCCATTTGCTTGTCACTGTTTTAGCCTCCTCTCTGCCCTTGGACAATGAAAATAAATGGAACAGTTTCACTTTGGAATGGCTAGTCCAGTTCATCTTATTGTGAGTATTCACTATTTGTATCACGGCAATGCCTAGCAACCAGAATGAGGACCCCATGATGCTAGGTCCTATCAGGGCCAGCTCTGGCTTTTTTGCCGCCCCAGGCAACCAAAAAAAAAGCGTCCGGAGCGGAATGTGTCGCCCTGAGGTTAGCCTGAATGCCGCCCCTTACGATGTGCCGCCCCAAGCGTGTGCTTCCTAGGCTGGTGCCTAGAGCGCAGCCCTGGGTCCTGTACAGCCAACTAAGAAGGAAGACAGCCCCGGCCCCAGCCAGCTCACAGGCTAGTCAGGAAGCAACAGGTGGACAAGACAAACAAGTGGGGTGAGAAGGATGAGGTAATAAAATGAACAGAGTTTAACAAACAATTGAAATGTTCAGGGTCTCATGCACACGTACTAATGCGGCAGTGTCAGGGTTGCAAACCCTGCAGGGCATATCTTTAAAAACACATCTGCGCTGGATCAACCGGGAAAAATATCAGGGAAATATTTCTATTGATCTGAGACACTGTACAAAGCCTGGTAGTGTAACAAACACCTAAACTTTGGGACAAAATTGACTTGCTGGAAGCCCTTTAAACACATGCCTCAGACACCCAGTCCAGTAAAGCACTAACCAGTCCCAATTTCTGCCCACCAGGCTATCCTTCCTGCCCAGAGATGGTCAGAATGGGATGGGGTGGCAAATGGAGAGATTTATATTTTTTTAACAAACATGTTAGGTTCATAGATTCCAAGGCCAGAAGGGACCATTGTCATAATCTAGTCTGACCCCCTGTATGACACATCCCCCAATAATTCCTGTTTGAACAAGAGCAGATCTTTCAGAAAAACATCCAATCTTGATTTTAAAATTGCCAGCGATGGAGAATTGGGTTGGGATTTGCTTTTGCAAGATGATTGGCAGTTTGGATCTGGATCTAATTTTATCCAAAGCGGGATTATTTTTGGCCAGGGAGGGGGGGAATGGATGGGGAAGGAGAGTGAGGATTTCAGAGAAACTGTTCCATTTTGGGCCTGTCCCATATTTTAATACAAATGCCTGTTGGTTGCAATTGTCCCAGTGAGAATGATCCTGGGCAAAGCAAAATTTGGAACCATGAGGCACTAACTTGCATTGGACGTGTGTCAAAAGGGGACACCATCAACTTGGAAGCGGTCAGTTTTAAAAATCAATTGCAAGTCGTTTCAGGTGCTCCACCAGCCCCCCTGAGCCCCCTGGATATTTTGTTAGGGTTTCACGATCACATTTTTCCTGGGGTTTTTTCATAAATGTTCCTGTCTGTCTTGTCGCTGTATGAAAGATCCACACAAACACCACCTAATGTTTCCCAATTTTATCACAAATCTTGCAATATTTGCTGGGGGCGTTTCTGAAATCTCCAGCTCTGGGAGTCCTGTGATTATGTGTGAATCGCACTTTCATTTCATGTAAGCTTCTGTCCCTCCTAGTTGTGGCATAAAGCTTGAAAACATGAACCCTTAAAGACCCAAACAGAAAGCAAATAAAACAATCTCAACTTTTTTTTTTTGTGAGCCTAACTTATGAATGCCGGGAATTGGCAATACCGCAACAGAGGAAACTGACAAAGGATGATATAGGAGAAATTTTATAGTCATTTTCACTTAGTGCTGCCCAATACGCAAACTGAAATAAATATGGTCCGTCCCCCACCCCGCGTTTAATCCTTTTCTGTCAACAACGGTAGGCTAACAACGTGGAAGACTTTTATTTTGATGCCGTCGCTTGAATTAAAAATATTTTAATGATTAAAGCAAACCTCTCTTCCCCACCCCCACCCCAGCACCCATCCCCAACGTCTCCGCTAATGTCCTTGATTGCATTTTCCTGGTCAAAGCTGCAGCTCGGCCCCCCAAACCCCTCACCTGGCGCCTAGTCCCTTCCTATTATGGGGGCATCAGCAACCACTTTGAACCTGAGCAACACTGGCTGAGCCCGCGCCGCCCCCAGTTCTGCAGCTGGCCAAGCCACCAGGAGCCCCCGGCAGCTTGCAATGGGAGAACAGCCCCCCTGGATCTGAAGTGTAGAGGCTGCTGCATTATTGCCCTGGCCTCCGCGGGGTCCCTCTCTGTCTCTCTGTCTCAGCCACGTAGTCCCTCCCCCCCCCCCCCCGCTTTTTCTCCACCTTCTTTCCCAGCTCTTCTTTTTCACCCTCTGATTGGCAATTTCCCAGGCTGTCCAGCAACCAGGAAAATTGTCTCTTCTCCCCGACTGTTGGAGTTTGAGTTCCCATGGAAACCCATTCTCGGGCAGGCCGTCATTCCGGCAGGTTGGGGAAGGGAGGGCGCAAGGAGGGGGCCTTGCGCCGAGCAGATTTCTGATGAAGCGATGACGAGGAACACTGGCGGGTTTTAAGGCTGAACGGTTCAGCCATTAGAGGGAGAAGCAGCAGGGGATGCTGCTCCTGTTTAAAACCCGGTGGAATTAGGTCATCTGGCCAAACAGCTGTTGGCGGGGGCGGGGGGGGGGGGGGGAAGCAGAGCAGGGATGGCTACGGGAGAGGGAGGCGACCCCCTTGCGCGGCCTGTTACGGATGGGATGGTTCCCACGATAAATCTCACTGGGCACGCGGGGCGCTTCCTCGTCACTAATCCAGCGCTAACGGGCTCGGGTGAGCAGTCGCGATCAGCTCAGAGCAGTGGAGCGTTCAGTGGCTCATGGGAAATCAAGCCGGCCCCTTCCACTGGGCTGGGAGCGGAGGCGGGCGGGGAAGGGGCAGGGAAGTGAACGCCCACGATCCCTGCCTTGCCAAGGACCAGGTGATGGCAGCCGCCCAAAGAGGGACCAGGGTGCCAATCCTCCCTCTCATTCAGGGCCCTCCTCTCAGCACCTTGCCCCAGCAGTGGTGGGATTCAAGGGAGAGGCCTTGAAGGGGGAGGGATAGCTCAGTGGTTTGAGCATTGGCCTGCTAAACCCAGGGTGATGAGTTCAATCCTTGAGGGGGCCATTTAGGGATCTGAGGCAAAAATTGGGGATTGGTCCTGCTTTGAGCAGGGGGTTGGACTAGATGACCTCCTAAGGTCCCTTCCAACCCTGAGATTCTGTGATTCTGATCCACAGCACACCACGGGCAGAGGCAGTCTCGGAGCCACACGAGGCAGAGAACAGGGTGCTCCTTCCCCAGCTCCAGCTGGGTGCTTAATTCACTGCGATGATGCTTTTAAAGCTGCCCCAGGCCTGGCTTTCGTCCTTTTCTTCGTTGTCGTCATCATCATTATTATTATTTTCTAAAATCCTTCAAACTCGTGTAAATTGCTGATTATTTCTCCCCTGCTCTGGCCTCCCTGTCTTGGTCTCATTAGCATTTCCCTTCTCCTCTGACCCTCTTTCCCTTTACGGCTTCTTTCCTCTTCCTCCTTGCTCTATTCTCCCCACTCTTCTCATTTTATGCCTTCCCTTTTTCGTTTAGTTTTTCCTGGTCCTGCAGTTTATTCTCTCTCCTCCCCTCCTAGCCCTGCTCTGTCTCTTCCTTCGCTCCCAATCTTTCCCGTCTCTCCCCAGCCAGCATGCCTTTCCAACCCCCCACTGACAGATTATCAGGAGGGTGATTTCACCCAGCTCAATTTCCCACCCAGCCCCCTTTCGCCCCGCCCCAGCTATGCTATTCTGTACAGGTCTTTATGCCGCCCTCATCACCACCGCGGCATCAGAGTACCTTCCAGCTGTGCATTAAGCACCATGACTCACATCTGTCACATGTGGTTTGTTCTCTCTCATCCTCTCCCCAGGGGGAGAGCTGGGTGTGCAGGGGATGGCTTGCTTTGGTGGGGCGGGGGGGGGGTTGTTTTGAAATGCACAGGGGTGCTGCTGCATGTTTGCCAGAGCAGGCAGGTCAGAGAGGCGTGCTGTGCTGGCCACATGGAATGGAAGGTGGGGAGGTTTATGATGACCCCTAATCCCTGGGGGATTCATGGCACGGCTTTGGACTGCTTCCCAAGAAAGCTCTGCCTCCTGCCCAGATGAGCTTTCCCGCTTCACTAGCCCTGCCAGGGCTATCTCGCCATTCTGGAAAAGTGCCTTTCCTTTCTCAAGCTCCAAGTGACTGCCTGGAAGATGTGTTCTGTAGAGGTTTAAGAACATCATCTTTGCAGTAACTCCTATCCGAATACACTGATCTAACCCAGAAAAATCACTCCGCGTGGGACGGATGGGTGGCCAGGAGTGAATTCAGTTCCACCAGTGGACAAAAGGTGTCCTCAGTTAACCTGTAGGGCTTGGGGATGCTATGCAGCACAGCAAGATCCTAGGGCATTGAATGTGCCATATCCAATCACAGCGCTAGTCAATCAACCCTAGCATCCTGCTTTCTGTCATGGCAAGAGTAGGGGAAAGATTCCTCTCCCAGTCATAATGCACCTAACCAGTTATGTAATGTTTGTGTGCATGGATGTATATCTAACAGGGCACATATGCTCAGTATGTCACTCGTGTCTGCGGCACGTTGGAGTCAGGAATATAATGATAATACTTAGCACTTCTTAAAGCACTTTGCATCTACAACACCTCGGTCAGAGAGGTAAGTATTGTGATCTTCCTTTTTTTAACAGATGGGGAAACTGAGGTACAGAGTGATTTATTAAAGGGGCGATGTCAGGACAACGTGGGCTAAAAAAGCTGAACACCCATAGAAACATTCTGAATTTTTTTTTTTAAAGTTCCAGGGGGAACCTTTTTTTTTTTTTTTAAAGAATAACATCCCCCTGTTGTGTCAGAGGCTCAGACTGTCAATATTGGGAAAGCACCAAAGAAACTGACTAAGACAAAAGTAAAACAGACAAGCCCAGAGGTGCCAGACCCTTTGTGCAGGAAGGGCTGAATTCCAGAGATATTGGTTCAGGTTCTCTGCAGACTCAGGCAGAAAGCACTGCATCAGTTCATATTCGGTTCACATTTGGAAGGTTAGTTGTGCAATCATGAAGCCTAAAAACGTTTTTTTCATGAAAACTGGGATTCTGCAGAATCTGAATACGCCATGAGAGTTACCCATATCCACCAGACGGGCCACGTGTCTGACACCACTGGACTAGTCCGTTGGTAGAAAGTGAGTGAAATGCTAAAAGTCTTAACTAATGAAAACCTGATTAGATTTTAATTAGTTCCCCCCTCTCCCATTTTAATAATCTAGGGTGTTCAAAGAAAAATATAACCTGAGATTTGCACTTTAAGTGACTGGTCTAAAGCCACTGAATCAATATAAGAGCTGGGATTAATTAGAGTGTAAGTGCAGTTTGGGGTAGGAATCGGTGGTTTGTTGTGTTTGTAGCAGTGCACAACAGGGTCCTGGTTCATGACTGGGGTTCCTAGGTGCTATCATAATACACCTCCCAGTAACTCTGAAGTTCCTGGCTCCCAGTCTAGAACTCGCACCATTACACCACGCCTCTGAGCGGAGGCTTCAGGCACACATCTGTATCAGATGTATGCATGGAGCTCTCAGTGTCCAAGGATGGCTGGAAACCTGGGACAAAGGCCCGAATGGATTGTCACAAGGAAAATAAACAGCTGGGGAACATTCAGAGCATACAGCTCCCTGTTTTGCAGGCCCCCGGTTCTGCACTGGCGATGTCGATAGTTTACAAGAGACAATGTGAGATAACCCCAGGCTTGCATGGGATGTGGGAAGTTACGGCTGGGTTGAAAATATGCAGTCCGAGGGCACCAGGCCAGTAGGAGGCAGAATATACAGAACCATGGTACCTGCCACAGTTCAGCCATGAAAAGGCCAATCCCTGGAATCCCATGGGGCAAGTCGGCTCTGGCGTGACCCCAGGAAAGTTTTTCTGGGGTTTCTTTCCAACCAGTGGTAATAAACAGAACAAGACGGCCTGGCCCACACTCAGCGTTGCCGCAGATCTTTGCCTCTCCAAGGGGCAGCATTTCTCCATCGCCGTGTCAGACTGCTCTATCCCAATCTGCAGACCTTATTGCATCTTCTCCAAGAACGGGGTTCCCGCAGAAGACTTGGTACTCTGATTGCCAGTTCCTAGCTGGGACAAATCCAAGAGTGTGGCCCGGTGGGAAAGGGTCCGAGGTGCAGCTTTAACTCTGTCGACTGGCTGGATCCGTGTGCCTCAGATCTGCACAAAGAGGAAGCCGTGAGGATGTCAAGGGGGCACCCACCCCTGGGGTGTTAACATGGTTAGAAACCACAGAGGGGAGAGGCAGCCTTGGAACGAGAAAGAACAAGCTGGGGTCCAACAGTGACCCCAAGAGCTGCCCCAGCATGGTGCTTGGGGATGTCCTGTTTAGAATGAGAATCATAGTTAACGTCCAGACTGGTCATTAGCAATCGCCTGGCCTGGCATTCTTCACAAGCTCAGGGCTCTTAGCCCCAAAATCACAGCTAAATCCATGCAGCAGAATCTACATCCTGCCTCCCTAGATTTCCCACGCCATTTCAGTTAGACATGATATTAATCTCCGTGCCCTAAACTGCAGTGTGGCTGTTAAACAGCTGCTAAGTTCCAGAGGTGGCTGCATTTCAGTGGTGAATGAAGCGATCCCGGTACATCCTCATGAGGCTTTGAGCTGCTTGCTATGGAAATGCAAGATATTATCCCGACCCTGCAGCTGACAGAGAAGCAGCCCAGGTCCCTGTTTCAGTTCTGGCTCCCGGCCTTCATCCCCCTCTCCATATCAAGGTCTCTTGCAGGAGGCCAGGCATATCTGGGGGTTGCTGTTTCAGTCCTTCAGCTGGGGGATGGAGCTTCTCTGGTCCCTGTGTCCATGAGGACAATGGACAGTATCCTTTGAACAGTATCCTGCTGTCTCCATGATGCATGATCGCTGGAGAAGCAACTTCATTGGACTGTGCCCAGGTGGGAGGCTGGAGTCTGACACCCAGTGTGAGGTGGCTGGGATTTCATTAGCTTTCTTTAAAAGGCCAGGACCACGGTAGGATGTGGCAAGCTGCAGTAACTTTTCGCAGAGGGTTTGCATTTGTATCGTGCACTGCTTAGGATTCCCGCTCCTCCCCCGCCCCCCATTCCCTGCAGACTTGGTAGTAAACTCCTTTGCTTGAACCTGACAGGGAAACAATAAAGTCCATCTCCTCCTGCCGTCTGCACGAAAGGAGCTGGGGGCATCTCAGACAGATGGGAGCTCTGCTGCGCCTGGGCTGATAGGAACTTGCGCCCGACTCCTCATTTATTCCTGCACTGTCATTCCCAGACAGGAAGGAAGATTTGCAACATAAATACAGGGAGGAAGAGGAAAGGAGGGGACATTTCTCTGCCTCCCTTGCAAGTCCATTGGCATTAACTCCGGGCCGAGTGGACTGTTGGACCCAGGGAACACCCGGACAAGTAATAAGTAGAAAACAGGAGTGAGAATCAGAAGGGATGAGATCTTCCCTGGCGGAGCTGGGGGTGGCAATAAAGAAAAACATCAAGAAAGGAAGTAGTGCTGTGCTGGAAAAGGGGAAGGAAAAGGTGGCTTTATACCAAGGTTGTGCACTCTGGGTTCTGGGCTGCCACGGGTACTGGTGTGGAATACAGGGGTCAGTATGGAACTCCTAAATGCAGGCAGGACTTTGGATTAAAGGGCCATAGTCTTGTAGGATGGATCTAAGTGGAACCTAAATGAGAATCACTATTCTTCTCCCATGCCACAAGCACACACTTCATTGCAAACTCCCCACTACCTCTTAGACCTCAATGGCAAATTCTCTTTGTCACAGTGAAAAGCTGCAGGCTTGTTCTGGGCCTCCATCAGCTCCCCCAACCCCCAGAAGTGGCTGCGTTTCTGTGGTGTCATGTGTATATAATTTGTAGATTTACTGGAGAAAATTTGAAACAAAATTCAGAGACCTAGAAAATCGAGACTTCTGCCTGCCGGCTTTGAATGTCCAAAAATGGTTCAAATTTTCAACAATAATTAAAAAAAAGAACAGGAAAAAAATGCTAGTGAATTTCTTTTTCGGGTTTCATCTTGGAAAAACTGGAGCCTTTTGGAATGGAAATAGGTCCCACACCCAAAAAAACAGATCTTGTTTCCAATGCAAAACAACTTCCAGCAGTTTTGAAATGCAAAATCCTTTGGGCTGAAAATTGATTTGCATTTAAAAAAGTGAAATCTTTTTATGTTGCATTTTTCTACAAATGTGAAAAATGGCCATTTTGGCACCAATATGATGGGGGGGCGGGAATCCTCCTCTGTTTCAGAGCTGTGAAATGGAAATAAACGTTTTTTAAAAATACACAAATTAAATAAACATTTTTTGACTCCTTTCTCCCTTCTCTAACAGCGACTGAGATGCTTTGGGATGGAAGTCACTATAGAAATTAAGATAATATTAATATTTAATAAAACAGTCACTAGGATATTTTTTAGAATAATAAAGATCTTGCTGTAGGGAAGGCAAAAATAATTAAGCGCCAGTTTGTGATACTCTGACTCCATTTGAATAGTGCTTTCCCCATGAGCATTGGCCCACCAAAGTCAGTAGCAGTACTTGTGGAGTAAGAAGCTATGGATTGTAACAGGATCATAATCTGGTCCTACACAGGGAAAGAAATGTCTTCTGCAAACACCACTGACAGCTTTGAACTCAATTAAATGACCTAAGAAGCAGCACATCTCCTTTTGCTCCCCAAGGAGCAAAGTGGGGACATTAATTATTATTATTATTTTGACCAGCCACTACAGCGTACTTAGTGCTTTTATAAACATAAACAGATGCACGGTCCCTGCCCGGAGGAAATTATGGTCCAGCACAGATGCAACGAGCTGAGGCACAGATAGGTCCTGATCCTGCACTCAGATCCAGCCAGGTGGATTCCTGCACAGATGGGGCCCTGCATGGGGGGGCAGCAGTAAGTCTCAGATTGCAGCATTGGGGCCTTAATTAGGCACGGCAGGATTCGATTTTTCGATCGGTAAATGTCGGCGATCGTCGTCTGCTTCTCTCCCTACTCATGTGTTGCAGTCCTTGGCAGAGTTCCCTGGGCAGCTTGAGAGGAAGAACCGGCTGAATATTCACTCCACCCTTCCCAACGCATCAGCAAGCTCTTATTCAGGCATTCAGCTCTCTGGCTGCCTAAATCCATGTGTGCTCAGTAGCACAGGTACATGGTTCTAGGCAGTGCAGCCTAGAAGTAACAGTCTTTTTCCTTCTCTAAGGAAGAATTTCCATCACTGATAAGGGACATTTACAGAGAGGGGAAGTTATTTTTTTTAATATGGCTTGAGGGCTTAATAAATGGGTATGAGTTTATCTTTCTATTTATTTGTGCATGTGTATGGATGGCCTTGTGAATGTAGCTGTGTGAATGCACTCCTGCCTACCAGTGTCGTATGTGGGTGTTTTTATGTAGCTATGTGGTGTCTATTAGGGTGCCCATAAGCATGTGTATCTGAGTATTGCTATGTATTAACTGTGTACCAGAATTTGTATGTGGTGTCTGTGAGCATCTACACATGCTTACTTGTATGTACAGGATTTTGTAGCTCTAGCAAAGACTTCCATAGCCAAAACCAATGGGAGTTGGGCACCTAAAGCCCTTTGAAGATCTGGGCCTAAGTGACTTAGGTCACTTATCCAACACCTTGCTTCCTACAGGCTCTATGGCTTGGATTTTCAGAGTGGCCTAAGGCAGTTTGATGCCTGATTCCCATTGAAATTTGGAAATCTAACTCCCTTAGGCTCATCCGAAAATCCCAGCCTCCGGTTGGAATAAATGACTAGTAATAGCGGACTTTTTTATTTTGATTTCCTGCTGATGCGAACATTTAAATCAATACAGACAAAATACTTGGAAATAATCCTTGAAAACAAAAATCAAACCCTTCCGATCCCAGACACAGGACATACGATGTTCCATTCTAAAGGGGAAACCAGCCCCACCCAAATTCCACCAGCCCTACCAAATCGCTTGATAAGGCCGCACTAGCACAAGCAAATGAAGAGAAGGAAGAATAGATGCAGGAGTGTAGGAGGGAGAAGAAATGCACGGGAAAAGCAACAAAAGGGATCTGCTCATTTGCGATGCCAGGGGGTTACACTTGCTCCATCTGAGGAATGACATCTGACAGGGGCGTGATCTCCAGTGTAAATTAACGCAGCTCGCCGCATATTCCAGCTCATAACCGCTTAGCATATGTTACTGCTGTCATGTTAATGCTCGCTAGGCAAAGGGGCTAACCTGCGCCGCCGAGGAGGGCTGTGCGAATAGCTCTCGGCTGTACCGGGGGAAAAAACAACCCCGTTTCATTTCTGAGGGTTTTTAACTTTTTAAAAAAAATAAAAGTAAAACAAATGTCTAAACAAAAATTCATTTCGAATGGGGAAAAAAAGGAAACGTTTTGATATTTTTCTGCTTTTTTTTCTTTAATTTTTTTTTTTTGGACTGAACCATTTGGCGAATTTGACCCAATTTGCGAAGCGGTTTGGTCCACCCCAAATCTGCATTTTTCATTGAAAAAAAAGGTTCCGGTGAAAAAACTGGCCCGGTGCTACGCCTGCACCTCCCCCAAACGTCCCCATCATGCTCCCTGTTCCTCCACCATCCTCCTGCTAGGCCTCAGTTCCCAAGTGTAACACATGTAGCCTCAGCCTGGGGCCCAGCAGAGAAGCTGCGAGTTTGCCTGCGCCTGGCACTGGTGGACTCGGCCATGGAGCGTTTCACCAAACCAGGGGCTCCCAACCCATAACCCAAACCCAGGCCCACAGTCACCCACAGGTGCACTGCAAGAGCAGGCCAGGAACACTGGGTCTCTCTGCCCAGCAAGAGTAGGCCAGGGGGGCCCCTCACACCAGCCCCGCTGCCCGCAAAACACCAAGGAGAAACAACAAGGAGAGATGACAACTACCTCCACGGCTCTCGCTGTCCGCCGGCTTCACCTGGATTGGACGGGCCATCTGCAATGAGAGAGAAAGACAGGGAATGAGACATCGCTGCCCACCCGCCCGTCCGCAGCAGCAGGGAATTCAGCAGCACTGCCCGAGGGTGGAGAGATGCAGCTAGGAATATTTCCTTCTCCCCATAGTGATGCTCTCGCCGGGCCTGTGCAGCGGTATAAGCCCTTGGGCACCCATTCCCCAAGTACACTCCCATCAGGAGCCCCTCTTCCTGCTCTGCCAGTAAATGCCTGTCATGCCGGTGCGGAAGGGTGTCATGGGGATGTGGAGATGGCATGACAGTAAGCCAAGACCCATGACATGATTGCAAGCCAGGGCCTGCAGAAAAGAGCCAAAGCAGCTTCTTTCAGATCTTCTGGGTGGAATGCAGCCCCCGCCCCATCCTGGCAGTGCAGAGAACACCCCTCCTTTAAATACACACAGCCTATACCAAGGAACCCTGCATCTTCCAGGCAGCGGATTGCTGGCTGAGAAAGACTCATGGCCTTGAAGCAAACACTTCATCATTTCAGAATCTAATACCCAGGGAGACGTGTGGTCCAGTGGTTGAAGAACAAGCCTGGGGACCTGTGATTTTTTCCTAACTCTGCCACTGACTCAGCGTGGCCTTGGGTAAGTCACTTAATTGGGTTTCCATTTCTCTCTCTCTCTCTCTGTAAAATGCAGGGAAATAAAATGCCCGTACCAGACAGGGGTGGTGTTTCATTAATGCTCCTATGGGGAATTGAGATCCTTGAGGGAAAGCTCTAGAGAAGGCTGATTATGAACTTCTTTTAAAGACGGTAGTGACACCTCAAAGCATCATCCGCACAGGAGAGGAGGAGGTTAGCTAGTCAACAAGATGAGGGGACAATTAGGTTATTATGGGCACCAGGGGGAACATTTTCAAAGCACCTAAGTGACTACGGAGCCCGAGTCCCTTTTTCAACAGCACATCTTGTGCTTGGGCGCCTGCGTCTCACTGAAAATGAATTCACAAGCAATATACCTTCTCCTCCCTCGAGGCGCCCAAAATTGGAGGCCAATGTCCTCTGCAGTTGGGATCTCTTACACAAGAGGCTCATTTCCATAACTACGTGAGAAAAATCCAGCAGCCCCAGTCCTCACTCGGGCAAAGCTCCCATTGACTCAAGTCGGTAACATTTTTTTGCCTGAGCAAGATCTGCTCACATCCTAGAGGATCGGGTCCTCGACTAAGTTCGGTGGTTTTAGGGCACAACCAAGATGAAAAACATATAATGAAGCCAAGTGATAAAAAGTTATGAACGGAAGTCTATAAAGTAGATCCCCCCACTCACACACACCCATGGCTGAGAGATTCCAGCTCCAAGTGACTGACGGATCGCGTGCTTTGTGACTCCCAAGAATTCAGTGTTCTGGTGCTTCTGCTCCTGGGTCACATTTCCAGCTGGGTCAATGTCCAGGATGTAACAGCAGAAGACCTCCCCTTACCTGGGCAGAGAAATTGAGCGCCCGGCTGCAGGATTGTGCCCAGGCATCCAATGTGCATGCGCAAACCTGATCTGTATGCACAAAGGCTGCATGTATTTATGCAGGCGAACCTGCTGGGGCCAGTAGTGGAAAACACTGTTCCCAGCCAGCACCCCTGAGGTGAGTGGTTTCAGCTAGACATGGGCAGCTCTCTTTCCGGCACCTGGTCAAATCAGGGAATGAAGAGTCTGCCTCTGGCCAAAGGGGTGATGAGTTGGAGATGGAGACCACACAGAGGGGAGCTATCGGGCCCTTTCTCCAGGAATAGGATTCTACCTGCTGACTGACTGAGACAGATGCACAGACTTGCGTGGCCTCCTCTATACCATGTACCAGCTCCCAAAGCTTCAGCACGCCAACTCGGAACGGTGCTTTTCCCTCTGCAGGCAGCACCATCATCAAACCCCAAATGCCCCACCCCCCCGCCCCGTGCCAGCTGACTGTTGCAGTCCCATGCAGCATCCCAGAACTTCGTTGGCGGAGCGCTGGTCTTTGCACGAAGCCAGTGACTGGGCACCCAACCCAACCCTCTGCTTCTTTCCCAAGACCCTGGTCGCCATTCACCACATGCTGCTTATTCCAAGGAGACTTTAGACCTTAGCTTGGCCTGTGATTCTCTCATCCCCTTATTGCTACGGATTGATCGTATTGATTTATGGAGCGCCTCTGGCCATAGCCGCCCTGCTAGGTGCAAGCCCCATGATGAGCGAGGCAGCAGCACTCAGTGTCCAGCCCAGCGCTGCCTCCCGGGGGTCTGTTTGGGGAGGCGCGGATATCAGCGGGACTCCCAGAGTAGGACTCTCATCCAGACAGTCCCACTGAGAGACCTGAGCAAGGCAGTGGCTGCTGCTGGCCGTCTGCATCAATAACCTGTGCAGGGCGGGAAGCCTTGTGCCGTCCCTGTGCACGGCCGGACAGCGTCGTCCAGATGTGCCCTCGGGAACAGGCCCCGGGGGAGGGGCAACAGCTGTACTAGTCACACCCACCCACCCACCCCTCCCGCCCCCGCTGCAGCCTCAAGAACCAGCTTTATTTCTAGCCAGGAAGAAAACCTGGGATTAAGATAAACAGATGGGGAGGGAGATGCAGGGACTGGACTCTGAGCTCAGCCCCACCAGTGCAAATCCGGGGCGGGGAGGTGGGGGGGGGGGGGGAGGCTTCATGGAAGCTCATGGCTTTACGCCTGCATAGGGGAGAATCCAGAATCTTTAGCGGCAGCGGTGGGAGGGGGAAGGGAGGAGCGTGAGAGGTTCAGGAACAACCCCAAGGGGAATTGAGCACCTGAGAACATCCTGCCCCCCCCCACCCCACCCCGGCCGCCCATCCCCCCACAGGCCTGTCACTCCAGCTCGTGGCACCTTGGGTAAAGGAGTTGTTGTCATGGAAACGGTTATTCACCACATGGAACCTGACATTTGTGGTTGCCATGGTAACCAGCTCTTAGGGGCATTCCCTCCGCTTTGCACAAAAGAGACATTTTGATATGATCTTCGGAGAGGGGGCGGGCGGGGGGAGTGGGGGGACAAGGGGGAGAGTCCCCCCCCATCCCCTCCATTGCTCCCAGTGACTCTCTGGGCGCTGCCAGCGGGATGCGACCCTCGCGGGAGCGGCGGGATAAACTGGCGTTATGTAAACAGGTCCCTTTTTATTGCATGGCCACCGAGGCCCCAGCTGCACCGTACGGGAGCCCCAGTGGGGCAGACCTTGGCCAGGCCCCTTTCCAGAACCAGCCCCTGGTGGGAACTGCAGAGCGACGGCATACAAAGCCCTCTGATCCCATCGCTTGCTGAAGACGCCTGCAATAGGGGAATGGGGTGAGATGCACTAAGGCCTGCGAGTCAGCTGTTTAGTCTCAGACGCCCTGGGGTGCATCCGGAGCCGATTTCAATGGAGTTGCACCAGGATAACTAAGAGCAGCGTCTGGCTCGGGGATTGTGACCAAGATGGCCGGGGGCGTTCCCTGAGCCGCTCTGCAGACCCCGGCTCGCACTCACCCTGCCCTCTAAGCCACACTGAGGTCCCTCCTCTGCTCTCACTCATCCCCGGGAAGCGGACCCGAGCACTCCTCAGACCCACTCACAGCGGCTTGGGGCTGCAACCAGAACCAGCCTGACCAGGTTCTGGCCAGGCTGAGCATCCCCATGTAGCTCACAACCCCTCGCGAGTTCTAACAAGCCCCATTTCCCGCTTCCACTCCCTCCAGTTGATCAGTTGCCAGCCAAGCCTGGCTCCATGGCAGAGCCGCGAAGGGGCGGCTTGGCTCGCTCTCACCTGCTCAGGGAGACGTGGGCAGAGACGAAGAAGGCGAGATACAGAAGCCGCTCAAAGCGGCGAAAGGCATTTACGTTTGGAGAAGAAATTCCGACTCCTCTGCCTAACGGTTGCAGCGAGAGGTCTCTGCCATGAAGGAGGCATCGTGCTTGTCACAGGAGTTTCCGGACAATGGCAGCACAGATCTAACGAGGCGACATGACCTTAATTCCAGCTCCACCACTGCTGTAATGGCCAACAAACCACAAAAGGCCCCACAAGCAGAGACCTAAAGGCACAAATGCCAGGAAATTCTACAGCAGCTTTATCTTGGCCCAGGTGTGTGCTCAGGCTGCATAGCCCAGAGACACTCCACTAGGAGGGGTGACCAGAGCAATGAGCGACGTAGAATAAGTGACTTACTCTTCATACAGGGTCTCAAGTCACAGCACCTTACGCTGACAGGTGAGTATTTGCTCCTCCCATTTTACAGAGGGACCGAGAGAGGCGAAGTGACTTGCCCAGGGTCACCCAGCGAGTCAGTGGCAGAGCTGGAGATACAACCAAAATCTCCCGGTGCCCGGCTCAAGCTGCCCTGTCACACTGCATTAGAGACGACGTGGCATATACATCCACACACGTACAGAGCAATGGGCACATCTAGGTATGTACACGAAGCTACGTTCACAGTGCCCAAATGAACACAGAGACCCACCATGAACACATGCAGTCCAGACACATGCGTGCGCGCGCACACACAAACATACAGAGCCAGGCACCCCTGCACAGACGTGTGTATTACGCACACACACATGCCCTTACACAGGCATGCATGCATCTACCGCACACAGACGTGTGAATCCTCTGAAGCATCTGACCACTGGTCTGGCCCAGGATGGCCGTTCTTATCTACCACGTGCACGGACATATGCATGCCTGTACCGGACCCACACACATGCATGTACTACACACACCCACACCCATGTGGCTCAGAGGATTTTTGCTCATGATTTATGAGGCTGAGCCTGCCTCGCAGACTGAGCTTGATTTTCCTCGTTAAATTATTTAGATGAGCATTAAAAATTAACCTATTTATTCATTTCTGAAGAATATCACATTAACATTTAGCACACGCTGCTGGGCCGGCAAGGGCCACGCTCCCCCGCCCCTCACCGCTGGTGCCTCGCAGCGCTTCCTACCTGCCGCTAATGATAGGCAGCGTTGTCAGCTCTGTGACCCACCGGGCAGGGGACCAATGGCCTTGCAAAGCGCTCCCAGCGACATGGTGGTGGTGTGGCCAGACACGCCAGCAAGGGAACATCACCTGGTTAATCAATCCCTCCCTCTCTCTCTGTCACACCACCGCCCCCCCCCACGACACACCCACTGAGTGTGTCTCTCCCCCTTACCCTCCTCTCTCTCTCACACACGCTCTGTGTGTGTCTGTCCCCTCACCCTACCTCTCACATACACACACCAATCTGTGCATGCATCTTTTGCTTTCTTTCCCCCACCTTCTTTCTCACACTCACACACTGTCTCTCTCTCCGGCACTACCCCCTTCTCTGTCACATGCACATACACCAATCCATCTGTGCTTGTGTGTGTGTGTGTGTGTGTGTGTGTGTATCTCTCTCTCTCACACACACACACGCAGAGTGCCTATGCATTTCTCTCCCACCGGGCAGCGCCCAGCCGGCCTGGCTGGGGTCGAGGGGTGCACTGACCACAGGTGCGTTAGCAGGCTATCTGCATTCGGACGTTAGAAAGCTCGTCCTTCAGAATTCATGCCGATCCCCCAATGGTCAGGCGCTGCCTTGTGGGAGGAGCAGACGGACAGCCCAGAGCAGCCAATTCCTTTCCCAGTGAGGGAGACAGCAAGAGGCCTTTGCGATGCGATTCTGTATAAATTACAATATAAATTGCACCCCGCTCCGTGCTCCTGCAGGGTTTGGAACATGAAGCCCAGCTGGGCGAGGGATTTGGTGGCTACTCCTGCCCCTTTACTGTGACATCCCTGCTCCTGTTTTCTGATGCAATTGCTGGGAGTGAGGATGCCTGGGATGAAATTCTGCCGCATGAAGACAGTGGGAGTTTTCCCCCTAGATTCCAATGGGACCAGGATTTCACCCCTGGAGTCCCACTACCTGCTGCCCTGCCCAAGGGCAGATCCAGGCAAAACTCCTGTTGAAGTCAATGGGACTAAGGAGCACAAGTCCATGGGAAGTTTCCTAGTGAGCAAGGCATGAGTAAAGCCTCTGGGCTCTGATTCCAGCTGATTACAATTTGCTCCACAAAATGCCCCATTTCCCCCAGAGCATTCCTGGGGGTGGGCAGCCCCCACACGGCCACACCGATGCACCGAGTGAGCTGCCACCCCAGTGACCCGACAGCCCAGCCCCCATCCCACAGCCATTCTCCTCCAGGAGAGGGAGAGACCGTCCCCTCCTGCTTCCTGGGACGTCAGGCTGCGATGCTCAGCAAACCATGTGCTGCAGGGAGGGCGAGAGCCCCACGGGAGGAGCCGGCCTCGCTCTCTATTAATTAAGTGTAAGTGATGTAGAATAGCCCCTCAGGTGCAACACAGGGTAACCTAGTGGCGTTAAGTGGGTCAGAGGCAGAGACCATGAAACAAACACAGCGTGAGCTGGCTCTGTAGGGCCCTCGCTAGAAACAAGGGCACTTGCCAGGATCAGAGCAAGGGTCTTCAGCACTGACTCATTGGTTCCCTGCTGGCCAGTTTAGAACTCCCTGCCTATTGGATAACAGCCACTAAAGAACCATTCAAAGCACCAGGGGCCGGAACCTGACGGGCACTTTCAGCTCCTGTACCTGGGCAGGCGAGGATGGATCCATGCCCTGGAACATAAGGGTGAACGGCGGCAGAGTGAGTATCTTTCTGCACATCCCCACATGCTACTCTATCCAACGGGGCTCAAACCTGACCTGGTGGATGAAAGGGGAGTTTAGTCTTCATTGAGCTTTCAGCCCTTGGTGGTCTCCGTTGAGAGCATCAGGAAGGTCGGCCATTAATATGGTACTAACCGAACGCTGCTCTGGCACCAGCCGGCTAAGCATCTCAAAGCGCGTTAAGAACGTTAAAGAATTCGCCCTCCCGACTCCCCTCCCGCATGAGGTAGGTAAGTATCATTGTCCCCATTTTGAAACTGAGGCACAGGAAGTGACTTGCCCAAAGTCACACAGGAAGTCTGTAGCAGAACCAGGAAAAGAACCCAGGGGTCCTGTCTCCAACTGCTAGACCCAGCCCTTGTAGAATTAGTCCGAGAGTGGTGGTAGATTGTCCTTTGAGAGCCGGACTGAGGATCCCCGGTTCATTTCACACAAGCCTCTGCTGAAGGCCATCGTTTCAGGCACAGCAGGACTGGTTTCTTCCTTTTCCAGGCTGTGAGTGACAGGCAGGTGGAGAGGGAAGCTGGCCCCGTGCCTCTGGAAGATGAGCACTGAGTGATGACAGACAGCAGTGTGCAGACATCCAGGCCGAGTGAAGGACAATGACACACAAGATCAGTCGCTTTGCCTCCTCGGGTGCTCTGCAGCTCCTTACTTTTTCCTTAACGCAATCAGTCACCCCCGTCTTCGCCCCTGCTCCTGCTCCTCCGCCAGCAAGGCGAGCTCCTTATCACTGTGACTCGGAAAGTCTTTGGATCTCCCTGATATCCCTATGGAAGTGACAGCGCCATTACTGTGCATTATCATCAGATAACCAACAGGGGAGTCCATCCCATCGCAGCAATTCCGAGCCTCTTCGCACAGCAGGCTCTTGGGCAGACATATCTTGAATTGGGTTGTTTGATGGGATGAGTCATTGGCCATTCTGCCCTCACTTGACCCTCTCCTTTGGCATGCCTGAGGGCAGCACACCTGAGACCACGGACATCGAATGAGCTTCCCCATCATTCTGGTCCTTTCTTGCCCCTTACGATTGGTCTTGTTGGAGGTGAGGGTCTGAAAGGCGGCAAGAGGAGTGCGCCAACTCTCCTGGAGCCCTTTCCACATGCTGCAAAAGAAATCTAAACCACATTACCCAAAAGAAATCTAACTCACGGAAAGAAAAATCCAGGACCAAATCCAGTTGACATGGGGGTTGAAGTAACGCCACTGACTTCAGCAGGAGTCAGTCTGGATTTTCGCTGGGCTAAAGAAGAGTGAAAGCTGGCCCTTAACTTCTTGCGTAAGCCTGCACTGATGTAACTTAACACACTGAAAGCTTTTCTAGAGCAGATTCATTGAATTGAAGGCCAAAAAGGTCCATTGTGATCATCTAACCTGACCTCCTGCAAAGCACAAGCCAGAGAACGTCATCCACTAATCTCAGCATCAAAGCCCAGGATTTCTGCTTGAGCTATAGCCTCTCTTTTACAAAGACATCCCGTCTTGATTCAAAGGCTTCAATTAATGGAGAAGCCACCCCATCCCTAGGCGAGGTGTGCCAATGGTCAATTATCCTTTCTGTTATGTGCACCTTATTTCTAGTCTCAACTGATCTAGCTTCAGCAGAGTTCCCAAGACCCTGCCCTTCAGGGCTTTTGTGGTTGAGATTTTATTATTATTCTATACGCATATCTACAGCACCCATTGCTGTGGCATCCCTTAGCCCACCCCGACCCAATCTTACTTGAGTGGCCCCTCTGTCTCTTCTGCTCTCTGCCTGTGGAAAGGTCTGCCGAGGAAATGCTCTGGTTTAAGTCCCTGGGCTTAATATAGGGGCATCTGGGTGAAATTTCATGGCCTGTGATTACGCAGGAGGCCAGACTAGATGATCTAATGGTCCCTCCTTAATAGTGAGCTTCTGTGCTGGGCTCCTGGCCACTTGTTGCCCCCTCTCCTACTTGCCTGGCCATGCTCTAACCCACAGGTCTAGATCGCTGCTCAGAGCAAAATGAAACACGTCAGGCAGGACCGGAGGAAGAGCAGGGGAGCTGCATTCGTAAAACACTGCGGTGCAGTCACCCCGTTACTCCCCCCACATAACAGGAATGAGGTGGAAGGGAGAGGTCGGGCATGTAGCTAAGCGTGTTGGTAATGCAATGAGAATGGTGCAATCTCCATCTCTGCCCTACCCTATGCATTGTAAGGGAGCAGGCATGCCAGGGACCTGAGACTCACGACTGCTCTGTGTAGCACGTGCACCGGAGCCCCATCGTCTAGTGAGCCCAGCTTCACACCACTCCAGGATCTGCAAGATCATTATCACCAGGCTGCTAAAAGCTCCCATCTCGTGACTGGGAGCTGCCCACCACGCCAAGTAGGCTAAGGCTTCTACAGCTAGATGGGCGCTGGCAGGCAACTCTAGCTCAAATCTTCGCCTGATGCTGGTACAGATGCACCAAGAAAGTTTGTCCATCCCCCCTGACCAGATATCCCAGGCTCCCCTAGGCCTGGGGAGACACACCCCACTCGGGTAACTCACCCCAAGTATTTTCGGGTGGCCTTTTACTCCAGACCCTTCTGGTCTTGACAGCTTAGTAAGGGGAACCCAACTACCCCCTCGCCCCAACTGAGGTCCTGGGGGGGCAACAGCCCGGCCATTCCCCCATCTCCTATTTTTGGGGTATCGCTCAAATCCACCGCTCAAATCCAGGGGAAAAGCTCTTCTAGGGATACTGGCCCCATTTAGCAGAAACAGAACAAGAAAGAGTCCCCGTGGCAACTTAGTCTGAAGCCCAAGATTGCTGCACAAGGATGGATTGGGTGTGGCAAGGAGAGACCACAGTACCTGCGCTGTTCCTCACCCAATCCTACTGGAGATGAATAAAGTTTGGGGGACATCAGGCAAGGGATCTTCCCTAGTGGGGAAAATTAACATCACAGCAGCCTCCTGTATGAAGTTCTCCTCTTTACTCTTACCAACAGCATCCTTTCCTCCTCTCACCCACTCCTAATTCTCCCCTCTTGGATGCACTCCGTTTGCATAAGAAGGGTCATCACCCACTCTGGTCTTACGGGCACCCAAGGGGGCGCGGGGTGTTCCTTCTAGCAGTGTTCGGGGCAGTCCTGCCAATGATGCGTAATGGGAGAACCCTGATACTTCCCTCTTGGCGGACTCCATCATCCACCAGCTGCCCCATTTTCTCTCTGACCCTTGCAAAAGAATTAGCCCGTCAGACACATTGATTCCCTCCTGCCTGGAAGGAGCCTGGATGGCGGTAGGGCTAGAAACTGACTGGATGGGACCCAGCTCTCCACTGCTCTAGCCTATTCAGCATCACTGCCAAGTGTCGAGATGCCCTTGGACATTCCACCCGCCGCCCCTGGAGTGATGCTGAAGGTCCTGAGACCTCAGAGATGGGCCCAAGGGCCCTGAGAAATTCCCCAGAAGCTTTAGCCTCAGGCCAAGAGGCTGAGATCAGGCAGGAATGGTTAGAGGGTTTTTACTAAGGCTGGGAAAGGAGTGGGACCCATAGCATCCCCCTCCAGGACAACAGCATTCAGACCTGCGAAGCAAAACTTGGCTCCTGTTTGTAGGTATCTGCTGTTCTCCAAAGAGTTCAAACCCGAATGGCTACGGGACATGGCAGCACCTGTTACGCAGTCACCCCCTCCCCCACCGCAGCTTAATTACAGTGATTTGGGAGAGATGGGTCCCTGCTAATTTAATGTTCTTTTGTTGTCGAGAAACAGGAGGCCGGTGGTTCTGTGCTTCAGAACTAGGCTGTGATGGGGACCTCTCCACCCAGGCCTCTGCGTACAGGCCTTAATTAACTCCCAGTTCCCATGGCAACCACTAACGGTGCCGCTCACTTCCTGACAGCCAGGCTGCTGCAGCTCCTCTTTCCGAACGACGCAAATAGAGAGAGATAGAAAACCCTTCTACAACAACAACGCACACATGGAAAAACCAGGCCTGGCTGGAAATCCTCAGCAGGGCAATGATGAGGGGCCAGGGTTTGAGTGGGGACATTTGAGCACGTGTGAAGGCTGGTGTGGTCCTGCACACGCGTGTGTATACGTGAGGCAGGGGAGGGCCCCCATTTGTGCATGCCTGGAGAACGCGTGTACTCGTGTCCGTGTATCTGGGGAGCGTGTACGTGCCACTGCCTTTGGGAGCGTGGGCGTGTTTGGGAAGAAGTGTGTGTACGCGTGGGGGCGGGTGTCTTCGTTCACACGCGTGGGTGTGAGCCTGCTCAGAGAAAGATACCTCCAGCTGAGCAACGTGCCTACACTCTGCCATTGGCGCTGCCTACGTGCTTGTGCATTTCCGCTTGGGGAGGGCACGCACTGGCGCGCAGGGAGAGAGCCCAGGCGGGCCCTTTTAGGCAGCATGCGGGAGCTGGCGTCGACCTTCAGTCTTATTAGCGCTCCAATTCCCAATGTTTGTCTTGGCAGCCCATTCGCCCAATGCCCGTTCTATGCCTGCTTCTGCCGCATCTTTCCGTTAAGCCCCCTCTATTCCCCTGGGGCCAGATTCACCAGCGGAATAAGCCACTGGGATTCCCACGGCCGTGACTGTGAATTGCAGTCACTTCTCAGCCGGGACGGAGCCCGGCCCTATGTCTTCATGCTGTGGTGCCGTTTCACTGGGCCAGCCCCGGTGTCTTCCCTGCATTGCTATGTTCTAGTGCGGGCGTATCTGTGATTAGCCCCCACCTCAGGGCCGGTGAAATGTGCGGGAGGCTGAGGATTTCTATTTTAAAAACCCACCAAGAGGAGACAGCACAGGCAGTGGCCGTGCAAGCTTCCCTCACCCTGCACTGATGCCGGGCCCAAACTATGAGCTGCTGTGACCGCCTCTGGAATGGAAGATCGGAGTCCAGCCTTCATCTCCCGTCAATCTCCGGGCCCTAAACCTAGCTCCCGAAAGCTTCCCCAGCAGGCACTGTCAGTTGCAGCATCCTGGATGAGCATGGAGAGGCAGCTTTGGAGAGATTGACCTAGGCCGGATTCACCCCAGCATTAGAGGTGAAAGTCTGGCGACCCCAGGACTAGCGCCCTTCACGCCAGCCAGTCCCGCTGTATCTCTGTTAACCCCGGTGCATTGCCTTCCTCATGGACGGGCCTGATGCAGCTCTGATCCGCCCCAGCACAAGATCAGGAGTGAGAGGCAAAGCAGACGCCGTGGCCTTACGTTCTAGTGCTGCTGCATCTCGGCGTTAATCCGTGTGCCCCATCCACAGGAGCTAGTTCTGCTGCATCTCAACCCCCGGTGCATTCCCAGCGTCTCTCTGCTCTAGCGTGGCTGCCTCCCTGTAATTTTCCGTTCTCGTGTCCCTGCGTTCCCAGGCTCTCACCACATCCATGCATTTCCCCCCAATCTAGCAGCATCTCAATACCCCCAATGCTGCTCCTCAACCTAACCCTATTCCCAGCTTGGATCAATACCAATTTCTGCCACTTATTTGCCTACCTTTCAGCAAGCCCTTCTTTGTTCTGCATAGATATGAAACTGATACTGTACCTTGCCAGAAGAATCACACTTTTTTTCCCCCTTCCCCCCTTCTTCTTCAGGAGCAATTTTATGCAATTTGCAACTGTCTGGCTGCAAATGAAAAGAGACACAAAGCGTTTCTCCGAAATATTGAAAAGCTGGCTGCTTTTCCCTCAAATTTCACTTAGCGAGAAGCTCTAACTTTGGCGCGTGTGATCACTGCATGTCATTAATAACCTCTTCGGTTCCTTTCAGAAGTCTGTAAGTGAAGGCACAATCACGAATCAAAGGCATGGGTTATTGAGATATAATATCTCTTGCACCCACCAAGGATAAGTGCACTGGGGAGCAAAGAGAGGGTGATGGATGCTGCACCTACATACTGATTGGCACCCTATGAGTACACTAGATTAAGTAGAAGGCCAAGGGCCTAGTGCTCTTCAGAACCAAAGATCCTGCCTCCATCCAGACCTCCTAGAGATACATTTCTGAGCCACTTGTAACCCTCAACAGCATTATCTTTAACTACGATCCATTTCTTTCTCAGGATGATCTGCTCCCACCGGGTTTGGGGCAGAGTCCCCAGGGCTCATGGGACCTGCCTTGTGGAAAAGATTCCATCTTGGCTCTGAGGTTCCCCAGTCAGTCTGCAGGCATGAGGGTTGGGGAATTCTAAGTGGGAGGTTTGCAGAGCAGCTGTGGAATCCAGAGGCCAACTCCACATCTGGAGTAAAGGGCAGAGTTTTGGTGTGCCCTACATCCAATGCTGTGCAGGACCCAGCTCTGTGCCTAGTGCAGATGGCTGCCTTATGGGGCATCCGCCTCGGCTACTAAGCCAAGGATGCATGGAAAATTATAGGTCAGACGCTGCAGTGCCTGTGAGGTGTTGGGGCCAGGATGAGGTGTTTAGATCTCTTCTGTATTTGTGATGCTCCACTCGCTCTAGATCCCAAACACAGTCAAAGAGGGCCCACTTAGCCCAGCCTGGTATGATTCGAACTTACTCTTGCTATCCGAGCTAGCCTGCCCATTGCTGCTCCCTGAGTACCAAGTGTTGCTTTGAATTCCACACAGTCAAGCCCTATGATGCCTTAAAAATAAACCCAGATCCTCCAAAACTTTCCACTAGCTGGAAGATGGACCTCTGTCTATATTCAGTTCCATGCCACCAGGATCTTGACTGGTTGAATCATGTTCCACTTGTTTAGGAAGAACTAGGCAAGTATTTATTTGAGGTGATCTAGTCTCACCTGGCTAAAGGAGTTTGAAATCATCTCTGGTTGATTTGAGATTTCAAGAGCCTAGGAGGAAAATTGAGAACCTGGTGCCAAGGGTGACTAGATATGACTCTATGGCACAGAATTGCAAAAACTGTACAGCAGCGAGAGATGAGACTGGCTTCTAGATAACTACAGAAGGCTCTGGAAAGCCATCTTGGTTGGGGTTCCCAAAGCATAAGGGTCTTTGAGATATTGCCAGTTTGGATCATGGCTATGCCAGGGGACAGTTTTGAACGTTTTCCATGTAGAATGAGCTCAAATCATTCCTGGTGCAATAAAATTGACCTCCAGGGTGCTATACCAGGGTGGAATTTAGGGTGTCACAGTGCATCGTATTTCCAGGGAGCATCTAACACAGCATCACTCTGAAATGGTACATGTGAAAGGTTCAACTATGGGGATGAAGAACAACATTTTTATGTTGGAAATAAGAGAATATTTTGCTCTTGTATAACACTTTTCTTCTAAGGATCTCAAAGCACTTTTCCTTGCAAGCCAGGCAAGTATTATTACCCCCTGCACCACAGTGGCTCCAATCCTTCCTCTCCAACAGTACTCGGAGAGAGGCAACAGGTAATCTGCAGCATCCCACTGGGACCCATACTATCCCCCCTTCTCTTCAAAATCGACATAAGACCACTGGAAGAGCTAGGGAGATGCATGCGCTCAGCTACCGACAATATGCCCATGACAATCTACTCTAGAGCTCATTCTCAGCTGATGCAAACACCACGACTAACATGTCAGAATGTCAACTGGAAATCAGCTGTTGGACGGAGAACAGCTGGTTCAAGCAGAGCCCAGCCCAAACCGAAGTGAGGCCATTCAGAAAAGCAAAAGAACTGGCCGAGACGCTGAACTGGTCTACACCTCAAACTCAGGCTGACCTAGCTACGTTGCTCAGGAGTGCGAAAAGTTCACCCTCCTGGGAGAGTTAAACTGACCTCAGCCCTGGCGTAGACACTGCTAGGAGAACTCTCCCCGCCTCTTGGAGGGGTGGACTAACTACAGCAATGGAAAAACCCCGTCCGTGGCTGCCGCAAGTGTCTACACCATGGTGCTAAAGCAGTGCAGCTGCAGCATCATAGCTGTGCCGCTGTGGCATCTGTCCTGGAAACAGCCCGTTGCCTCCATTTTCCAATGAACGCACATCGCCTCCATTCATCAAAGTGGGGCGAAAATCTCGAGGTCCCATTTGACTCCTCCCTAAGCTTGGATGACCAGGCAGCACCAGTAGCTAAAAATGCCTTCTTTCCCCTCCGGCTCGCTGGGGATCTCCACCCCTTCTTCCCAGACCAGGATCTGGCCACAGGGATCCATGCACTGGTCACCTCCAGGCTGGATTACTGTGAATCGCTGGATCTGAAACGGAGTGTGAAGATGATGCACAGGCTCAGACTGGTACAGAAAGTGGCTGCCGGCCTTCTCTGTGGCTCCAGCTTCCATGAGGACGTCAGACCCACGGTCCAGGCCCTCCACTAGCTCCCGGTCAGCGCCTGGATCCAGTTTAAGGCTTTGGTTTTAATTTTCAAAGCAATTCATTGATCAATCCTCGGCTACATTAAAGACCGCATTCTGATCATGACAGCTGCACCCCTCTGGGACAATGCAGACCACAGAGCTCAGATCAAACCCCGCGAGAGCACTCTCAGTCGAGGGGGATCCGGCTACAGAATAAACCCCCAGAGGAGACCAGAGGAACCCACAGTCTGACCATCTTAAAGAAATGCTGCAAAACCTTCCTCTTCAGCTTGCCACCATACTAATGACACTCAGAACACTGGCTTCCTCGCTTCTGTCCAGTAAACCCCAACTAGGGTGACCAGATGTCCCGATTTATAGGGACAGTCCCGATTTTGGGTTTTTTTTCTTATATAGGCTCCTATTACCCGCCCCCCCCCCCCCCCCCGTCCCGATTTTTCACATTTGCGGTCTGGTCACCCTAACCCCAACTAGTCACACAAAAAATAATAAAAAACCCTTACCGCAATTAGAGTTGCGACCCCAAAAGGGAAGGACTTCCCGAGACTCCCGGAAGTCCTCTCTGGACTTTGCTATTGATTTTACATGGAAGCTGCTCAGATACTACAGTGATGGCCTGCAGAATAAGCCCCCAATAGATAGATTTTACATATGGATAAGATGAGATACCATGGGCTGGATTCCCATTTACACCAGGGCTGCCTTACACTGCCAGCGCTGTGCAAAGGGGCTTTAGTGTAAGTCAGAATCAGGCCCAGAGGGGGTTAAGTGGCTTGACCAAGGGCACCGAGCCAACCAGCAACAGAGCTTGGAATAGAACTCAGGAGCCCTGGCTCCCAGTTCACCCCTCTAGCCACGCTGCGCTCCAGAGAGCTACAAGAAAGGCCATTCCTCTTTGATTCCAACCTTATAACCCTAGCTCAGGCTGAGAAACCCACAGATGATTACTCGTGTTCCTTAACGGTCAAGATCAATCATTGGTCTCTGTGTTGAGAGAGTCAATCAGGGGGGCAATTTGTGCCAGATGCGGTGATGGCTTTTGACACGTGGACAGCTATCCGCAGGGAATTGGATGGAAACCAACTAAGTGCATTCTAGGCAGGCTACTAAACAGCCACCAGGCAACAACAACATTCAACCACAACATGGGCTATATATATTAGAACCATGGACCAGGAGGTGCAAGGTTCCATATTTTGTCCTCAGCCACTTCTCCCTTTTCATTCTGAAGCTGAAGCCCTCTGACTCTGGATTTTGGCTAAGGTTAGAGGAACCCTGCACTGAGGCCAGTTCATCTCAACGTTAACCCTGAAGCCCAATGATGGCATTGTAATTGTTAACCATTTTGATACTGATCAGTTTAGGGACAGCCAGCAAGTGTGCATTTCCCACAATCCCTAGCAGCTACCTATGCCTCCTGAGTACCAAAAGCCTGAAATGGCATCGGGATGTGAGGCTAACAACCTTCAGCTTCTCTGACAAAGCAGTTTTGCATTGTCCATTCAAAAATAACATCTGCAGTTCTGTCAAAACACGGGGATAGTACAAAATAAGTTGCACTTACTCTTACACTAAACAACGCAGGGGCTACCGCTCATCCTGTTCTTTTTAGGTTTAATTCAATAGGAATCTCCATTTTGAGTGTAAAAGACGCTGAAGCAGAATCCAGAGGTCTTGCTGCCAAATCTAGGCCCAGACACTGAGCCTTGATTATACCGTATGTTGTGTTTGCTCTGCAGCTACTGAACTGATGAAGTTCTTGTCCACCGCGTGTTGAGTTACAGCACTAAACCATGACCTGTATAATTTCTATGCTGGTATAATGCTCCCTCACTCTCTAGATCCCATGCTGGTGTAATGCTTGTGGAAGGTTATTACACCTTATCCTGAAATGCTAACTTATCCCCCGAAGAAAATTAAGTCAAATAATATTTAAGAATGTATTTCTCTTTGGCTCTCATCTGTGCCCTAAAATAACCTGGAACACCCACAGCCAATAACAGCAATGACAGCTTCCAAAAAAGACTCCATTAAGCGGTAATTAAGCCATGTGAGCTTTCCTGCCTATTGCAAACACAGATCCATGCAGAAAGCGAACAGTAAAAAATACGGGTGGCTCTAGGGGCTGGGAGAGGCGAGGGAACCTTTCTGGTCCTGCAGGAGTTAAAGGGGAAATGTTATGGTTAAGAATTCCTAACCCCTCTCCAGAGATCCCTGGTTTACATTAATTATCCTGCTGCCTTAAGCACTCAGGGTCTCCGATGAGCTTCTGTCTATAAGTACCCGAGTCCTCCGCCTACTCACCTACAAAGGAATCTTTTCAGCGCACTTGTTCAAACCCCACAGCATGGAAAAAATAAGCCCAGCCTCGCCAGAGTTCTTCCACCATCAGAAAATGGGGATGGCAAAAATTTTTTAAAACCCAGTAGCATCGCCTTGCAACAGAGAGTGGCAATCTGTGCATGAATACGAGTGAGCTGGGGGCTGATCCCCCACATCTTCGAGCATACCCATGTTGAACAATCCCTCCGGTCTCTCCATAGAGGTTTCATACTGACGATAGACAGTAGAAAGGGCACAGGGTAAGGAGGGCTACCTACAGAAGTCCAGAATTCCCAGTCTCACCCGTTCTGTGGATTTCTCTTCTGAACGAAGGGATGGGTCTGCATATAAGCAGGGACATTTTTCCTCCACTGTCTAGTCAGCCTCGGTAATTGAGCTCAACGTCATGTCAGGGTCTACACCGTGACCCTGAACAACCGGGCCAGTCGCTCTGGCAGAGGAAACGTACGAGGAGCTGCAGCTGATGTGCAAAGGGGCCTTGGGGGATCTGGGAAAAGCTTCCAGCATCACATGCCGTATCTCATCTCCTTCCCCCACCTGACTCCTCCTCACAGGCTGCCCATCTAAAGAAAATACCAACTTCCTTTGCCACGTCTTCCACCCTGCAACATGACCGTTTCCTGGTGATGTGGGTAAGCAGCATTAGACCCTGTTTTACAGGTGGGGAAACTGAGGCACAGAGGAGCAAAGTGACTTGCTTGAGGTCATACAATAAGCCTCTAGTAGGGTCAGGAATCTAACCCAGGGGGTTTGCCTCCCAGCTCCTGTTGTAACCACCAGACCAAGCTCCTCTTTGAGAGAGAGAGAGAGAGAGAGAGAAAGGAATCAAAGCCAATGCTCCCTCCAGTTCGCAGCCCAGCTCAAGCCAAGAAACCCACAGACCATAATTCATCAACCACCGGGACTTACCCCTGGCAAAGTCTTCTGTTCGTGCAGCGCAGTCTGGGCTTTGATGGCAGAATCTCTGGCACAGTATGTGAGAAATGCACAACCTGTGGTGGAGACAGCACATGCCAAATTAGACACACAGTTGCCTACGCGCAACAACAAAA
Source organism: Macrochelys suwanniensis (assembly GCA_033296515.1). Taxonomy (NCBI): domain Eukaryota; kingdom Metazoa; phylum Chordata; order Testudines; family Chelydridae; genus Macrochelys; species Macrochelys suwanniensis. The sequence continues at coordinate 9,245,125 of CM065799.1, forward strand.
AATCCCCCCACCACCCAAATATCCACGATAACAACATGTTCCTTGGGTTCCTGGGCTATGTGCGTTACCATCCCCACACCCAGCACACAGACCCCTGCTCTAACCGTCCTGTACTGAGTTCAGAGAGGAGGTGTCAAGGCAGCCCTGGTAGGCCCGAGTTTTTATTTAACATCTTTATTCATTACCTGCAAGGAGGGGTGAAGACTTGTTACTTAAAGATGCAGATGTTACTAAATCGGGAGGTGTCGCAAAACACCCGGAACTAAACTACATAAAGAATATAAAGGGGCATAGTGGCCTGGGCCAGATTTTTAAAGGTATTTCGGCTTGGCTGCACTCAGTTTTGCAACGCCTAACCGATTTAGGAACTCAAGTCTCATTTTTAAAATGGCTACCTCCCTTTTGAAAATGAGACTTCGGCTCCTAAATCTGTTCGGCATGCCTAAATACCTTTAAAAATCTGGGCTTTCCTCCAAAGCCCATTGGAGTCAAGGGAAAGGCTCTATTGGCTTCGGGTCAGATGGGCTCACATCATGGGCAGGAGAAATGCAAGCTGACCCAGCCAGTGGAAGAAATAACCTGAATTCAATAGGAGGGTGAGGCTTGGATCAGCACTTCCAAAAAATAGCTAAGGGGTCAAAGCAGGCAGCAATTTCGATACCAGCGTGCCATGGTGTATGGGAGTGGAATGTGATTTTAGGCTGTCTATGCAGAAGTATCTTGTCCCGGAGCCGGAAGGGAATATACGGCAGCAATCAGACGACATAGCAAGAGCAGTCCTGGCTTTCCGTACCATACACACATCTATGCACTCTACGCACTGATGGAAATTCAGAGGAAAGCGAGCACCACAATTATTGCAGGGATTGATTTAGGAAGAAAGATTCAAAGGGCCAAATAAGGATCAGAGCCTGAAGACCTTACTCCAGCTTTGACCTAGCATCTTTGGCTAAAATCACGACGAAAGGCGGGGGGGAGGCTAGCCACCTACACTTATCAGAAAGGTGTCACGCCCCAGGAGAGAGAGGGGTTGTTTTAGGGTGCTCTGAGGTGGCAATGCTCAGAAAAACGGGATGAAGCCGAGCAAAGGAAAAATGTGGCTGGTTCTCAAGAAACGTTTCTTATCAGAGAGATTTATTAGACTGTGGAATAATCTCCCCAGGGAAGAGCTAGAAGCCCCATCACTTGAGTCATTTCAGACAAAGCTGGGCAAAGCACTGAAGAATAGACTCCAATACATGAATGCATATGCCGCCCCCCCCCTCCCCAGTCCCATTGGCATTTAATTACAGGGCAAATTTTGTCCTAAACGAAGGCAGAATTCATCCCTGTGCTAGTTAGGGCTCTCAGATTGCTACAAAATGTCTTCAGGGTTAACCCGCAGTGCCAGTCCGGGTCACAGATCTCCACTCACATGGCTTTGGCCCAGATAAGAGGCCGGATCTTGCAATCCAATCTCAACAAGCTTCTATACACTCCAGCATTGAATCTATTCTCCCATGCTTTGCCCAGCCTGGTCTGAAACGATTCAAACTCAGGTGAGTAAGGGCTGCAGGACTATGTCTGTTCGGGCAGCCACCCCAAAGTCCCACATTGACTCATATGATTTTTCTACCATGCTGAAGCAAACTTTGCAGAACAATCACCACTCTTGAGTATCCTTATCCCACATATGGCAACAAGATGAAGCTGCCCTCCTTACATTCTGCATCCCATAAATTGCCTCTGCGAAACAAATTATACCTGGATCTGTAGCTCTTGCTAGAAAAACAGCACATGAATATTAAACATAGCCAACACTCCTTGCCCAGCCTTCGAACTGAGGCTGCATCGTGCCAGGCTCGGTCTCAAGATTACCAACTAATTTAACTAAGGAACACGGGACTGGGAAAAAACACACACTCTTGCTTCCTATGCCAAATGCAGTATCTGGCAGGATCCTTAGTGAAAACACAGGCTGACAAGTATCCCAAGGTTTTTGAATCCACCCATTCCTCTGACAGCTGTAATGTGGACCAAAGGTGAAATACACAAAAGTGCCTAAGTGATTTACGCACTAAGTCTCATTTTTAGAAGTAACTAACACTTGGGACCCTAAGTCCTACATATGTAGGCTCCTTAGCACCTAAGTCACATGGACTTGGGTAGCTAAAGTCATTTAGATGCTTTTGAAAATCCCCCCCCCCCGAGTTTATGGGTCAAGCCTGTTCAACCTGCATGTTCAAAGAGACCCTGTGTCCGCTTGTGTCTGATGGTACAGTATTACAATGATCTGTATTGCTGTAGCAACCAGTGGCCCTGACTGAGTTTGGGCTCCCATTGAGCGGGTGCTCTACCCACATATAGCGAGGAGATTATCCCTTCCTCTAAATATTTACAATCTAGCAAGACAAGACAAAGGGTGGGAGGGGAACCAGAGGGGAAGTGACTTGCCCAAGGTCGCCCAGCTGATTGGTGGCAGGGTTGGGAACTGAACCTGGCTCTCCTGACTCCCAGTTCGGTGCCCCTACCCCCGTCGGACGACTGGGCGGCTCTGGAGACGGAGGCCCAGCGAGAATTATGGACAGTGCCAGCAGCTGTAGAGCTAGATTTTCCAAGTGCATTTTAAAGGCCTGATCCCAGTGAAGTCAGTGGGGAACTAAGACGAGGATTTGGGCCTAGGTGCCGTGAGAACGCACAGAATTCCACGCGCAAAGCCAGAAAGTTATTTCTAGGGGCACAACTGGACGCAGCGAAAATATGGGATTTGCAAAGCCCCGTTGCACAAGACCTAGTCCTGAGAAGTGGTGAGCACCCACAACTCATTGACTTCAGATTCGGGTTCTTACATCTGCCGCATTGCACATGCGACCTACAGCCGGATATTTATTCTAGCTTCAACATTGCGGGGCTCTGTGTGTGGATTTAGCATTAGTGGTAGGTGCCTGGAGACTGAAGCCCTCATTCTCCACAGAATGGGTACAGGATGGGCAGGGACCACATGAGTCTTCCGCAAACTAGCCAAGCACCATGTCCCAACCCCAAGCTAGAGGTGCCCTGGGGAAAAGGCAGTATAATCGCCGTGGCCCAACTTCTGTGCTGGTTTTTGTTCAATGAGAACTGGACTGAGATCAAACTCATTTCACCTAAACCACCGAACAGCAAGCGTATGGCGCGTAGCAATTTCCAGCCCCCGCTGGCCTGGGTTGGATTTGAACTGCCAACCAAGCGGCGAAAGACTCAACAGTCTGTTGCCAACCCCCTGAGCAATCCTCGTCCAACAATTTCACGGACACACTTGTGCATCTGCAGCTGCATGCTGGCCAACACCCAATCTGGTTATGAACATATATGCCTCCTTCTACTCATGTTGTGGGGTGAATAGCATTGACCTTCTTCCTCCTCTTCCTTCACACTATAGGTAGATCCAGAGATCTCAAAGTGCTTTACCAAAGGAAAACCGGTATCATTATTTACAGAGGGGGAAACTGAGGCACCAAGCGGGGAAGTGATTTGGTCAAGCTCATCAATGGATGTGGTATAGAACGCAGGTCTCCTGCAGCTATGTCTGGTGCCCTCTCTCCTGGACAGCGCTGCCTTCAAAGCTAACTGGACTTTCTAAGCAAAATACTTTGTTTTAATTAGCAATGAAATTCACCTCTTGTTATACTTAAAATGTATATTGATGTGGAACATTTTCATAGAGTCATAGATGCCAGGGCCGGAAGGGACCAACACGATCATCTAGTCTGACCTCCCTGAGAACTTCCCCAAAATGCAGCTCTTTTACAAAAACATCCCATCTTGATTGAAAAATTGCCCGTGGTGGAGAGTCCACCATGACTCTGGGTAAATTGTTCCAATGGTTAATTACCTTCACTGCTAAAACTTTAACCTAAAACTTTTTAACCTAAAACTGTCAGCAGTATGGAGGTGTTGGATAGACTATTGTCATGCATTCTTTCCCCACCTCCTCTCATTCCAAATAGACATGGTTCTCTGAACCACTATTAAAAGGCCTTTCCCCCTCTACCTCTATTTGTAGGGTAAAATGCCAGCTGTTCATCTCTCCCTCCACCATGCACAAAACACAGGAGTTCACTGGAATGTATATAGGCAGATTTGGCCGCCTTTCTGTATTTATTTGAACTGGAACACATAGATCAATCTCTCTCCAAAAAATAAGCTCTCTGGTATCTGAATAAGTATGTGTGAGCGGATCAGACACAGATAAGGGGTTTCTGTTAGAACTGTGTGTTGGATGGTGCAAATCACATTGTCGGACAATGTTTCTCTGCAGTGATGACTTAATTTGCTTCCTTCCCCTCCCCTCCTGGCCCCCGCCCCACCATGCACTTTGTCCTAGTTGATTGCGAATTATTACAGTTGGCTTTTTAACTAGAAGTGGGACCGCACCAACCCTTTCCCCCTCTCATCTCTAGACAGAACCAGCCCCCAGACTCTGGCTAAGTTCAGAACCTACATCAGGATCTGCAGCCCAAACTTTGCCGGCTTAGGCCCGGTGACTATTTTTAACTTAGGATAAAGGAGATTTTAAAAAGCAGCAATGAAAACATTTTCTAAACATGTTTGCAATCCAATCAGCCCCTTGGTAATTTGATTTGTAGGAAATGGCAAGTGAGGCCCTGCAAACAGAGGATTGAAGGTACTGAGGTCACTGGGAGTTTTGCCAAGGGCTCCAGTTGGAGCAGGAGCAAGCCCCGATACCAAGGTGAGAGGAACTTTTTACATGTGTATTATAATACTCAATAGTGAAAGTTCCTACACAGATGGTCACATCCCTCCAGGGCTGCCCGCTTATTGTTGCTCCCTACTCACAGCTGGAACAGATTTGGGGCCGCCTGTTGAAACCATTTAAGTGCTCTTGTGCTCCAAACTGGGGGGGGCACCGTTGCCTTTTGGGGGGCACTAATTCAGCAGCACCCTTTTCAAAAGGCTATCCTTACCATACTATCCACACCCTGGGCCCCAGGAGTCCCTGATCATTTTGCCCCAACACGTGGAGGCAGGATTCACTTCTGAGGTTCAGGAGCTAACTCTGCTTCGGGTGCACCTAAGTCCTGGTCAGGAACGCTGAGGGGGATCTTGCCAGGATGTTATATTCCTTGCTGCCCAATTATGTAAACGAGACTCGCCCCTTGTCCCTAGAGAGACATTGCCTATTGCAAACTGATTCTTGAGCTACACCCGCAATGCCATCCCCAGTAAAACTCCAGCTGCGCTGTACCCCTCCCTCTGGGCTCAGAGTTCGGGAGAGCCTGGGGACCGTAACAAAGCCTTAGGAATGCGCAGACACCTGGAGCAGGGAAGTTCCTCTCCCCGAGTCATTTTCCTTGTGGAAGGCAGGTGTCTCTGGTTCCTAAAACTTCAGTCTGAGATGACCACCTTGGATTTGAGGAGGGACCCACTCAAAAGAAGAGTTGGAGGTGATGTGTAAAGTGGCATTAGTGGGGGTGAGTCTAAGCCAATTAACGTTAGGTTTTCTCAGGTAACATTTCCCACCATTGCTAAGGCCAGTACACCCCGCCCCCCCCATCCCACCAGGGGTAGGGCTCACACAGCTCAAGGCAGTTTGAACAGCATGTCAGCTAACCGTGCTCAGCTGTGGTGCTAAAAATGCTGTTGGCCATGGAAGCCTTTGCTATCCATGGTTTCTACGCTTTTCTCCCATTCTGCTACCCCTAGCTGAAACACTGGAGAATCTGCCAGTGAGTGGCCTCACGTAGACTAGGCTGCAGTGGGAAAAGAGACATCACACTGCCTTCGATGCACCTCTGAATTGACCTGGAGATTGTATAGGTAAGCCCCTGATTTTCCTAAATTAACCTTCAAACCAGACAGCTTGATCAAACCCCTTCCACTCTTTGGATCAGGGCTAGCTTGCGGGTGTAATAAATAGAACAGCACTTCATGTGTGGAGCACGGCACTCTCTGTATTTGCCCTTAGCACCACCCACCAGCTGTAACAGCAACCACCAGCGGGCTCAAATACCCAGAGCAAGTGAGGAGCGGAGAGACCAAGAAACCCTGCCTCTAGGATGCAGGAACTACTCTGTGGTCCTGCCCGCTAGTTATTATGGAAGCCCTAGGAAGAGAATACAGCAGCGTGACCTGTTCCCGCCCCCGCTAGCCAAATGCTCTCAGAGCATCCAACAGGAAATCCCAGGCCAGGCTATCAGAGATGAACAGAGATGGCACATCGCCGTGTGGTACTAAGGCTGAAATGTTGAGGAGACCACTAGATGCTACTACAGGGGTGCTTATTAATAACGATACTGGACTCGGCTGCCCTACCGCACCCACTGTCCAAGATCCTCAGAGCACGGTACAAACGTTCGTCGGTTAAACTTCACGCCAAGAGAAGGGGAGAAAACGTCACTGGGCACCGAGACGCAGCAGCGGTTGAACAGCCCGCAGCCATACACAGGAGTTTGGGGCAGCAAGTGAGGACTGTGGTGGCACAGGACTGGGGGCTACGCAGGCAGACCGTTGGAACGGGGCCAGCACAGAGAGGTTAAGTGCCTTGCGTTTATAAAGCGTGGCATGGGATTAGGGTGACCAGACAGCAAGTGTGAAAAATCGGGACAATGGGTCGGGGGGTAATAGGAGCCTATATAAGAAAAAGACCCAAAAATCGGGACTGTCCCTATAACATCGGGACATCTGGTCACCCTACATGGGATCTTTAATGATGACAAGCGGTCATGTAGGCAGAGGCTCGGTACTGATAGAGGGGAGAGTGGCCCAGACCGTGTGACACCATCAACACTTCCTGTAGCGCCGAGGTCTTCCGGGAACATCTGCCTCCCAACATGATCTAACCTTGTCTAGCTTGCGAGATCTGTCTGGATCACAGCGACGGGTGGCTGGCTCCTCCCGCACTGGCTCCTGGGATGATGATCCCCGGCTACATCCTAACTGCTACCGCTGTCACCGCTAGCCTAATGCCTGTGTTAATAAAGGCGAATGGCAGGTGTGAGAGTCAGGTCTCCAGATCTTTGGTTTGCTCAAGGCAAGGGAGTATTCAGGCATCCGTTGCCGCATAATCAATCCCACTGATTTCTTTAACACTCTTAAGCATGTAAACCTGGCATAAGAGGTCAGGTTTATAGAGTAGCCCGCTCCTACCAACACACAGAACATGAGCTGAAAACACAGCGGTGGGAGGGCTGGTAGGCAGGGTGTTGCTGCCTCCTCTGCCCATGGCCAAGCCATGGCACTGTCTGCCTATTCACAGGCCCAGGTTTAGACTGTTCCTCTGCCATTTCCTCCCTGGGGTCCGGTTCAGTATCTCATGCTTCACAGCCTCTCTCCTTCCCCTCCCACCGACGATGTCATGAAATCCACCCAGGAAAGCACGCAGCAGATGCGCTCACAGAAACCTCCGTGAGCCCAGTTCTGGAATTTAAGGCCAAAGATTTTCCTCGGACTCCCCCTCCTTGTCCACCTCCCCCGGCGTATGTGAAAACACTTCCCTGCTCTTCCCGTGGAAATAGCAGCTCGATGACAAATATTGCCATTAATATGCAAATATATCAGCCGTCATTAACATAAATAGAAAAACTGCATCATGAATAATATCAGGGGGAACTGGAGCAAAATCAGCTACCAAACAGGTTGCTGAGGCATTAATATTCAGCCACTAATATGAATATATAACCATTTCATAATAGCATTGACTTTAAGGCACTAATTCTTATACAGGAATGAAGGACCCTCCTAGAGCAGTGAATTTGTCAGTTCTCAACAGTAAAGGAAGGTGAGGAGAACGCTGAATATGAGCCCACGAGAAAGGGGAGGTGCCCTGCTGCTATAAAGATGGGTGATGGCCCAGACCTTCCACTGATTGCAAGCTATGAAGTTTTGGGCACCTAGCCTCCTGCCCCTACCTTTCTTTGCAGCTGCAGGTGCCTGCTGGGCCCAATCCCATGAGATCCTGACAGTCATCAATTCCCACTGAAGTTGGTAGGAGTGGAGGTTCAGCAATTGGAGGGATGAGCCCTGTTATTATTTGGGGAGGTGAATGACCCAACTGAAGCCATGTGAAGTCCACTCACATCCCACGCTTATGGCGACCTTATAAGTCAGTGTATCAGTAACAACAGAAAAATGAGTAACAGTGAAACCCGATGCAAGGAAATCAACCAAAACTTTCTATTTGTATAAAACAGGGAAGGAGGAAAAACCAGAAGCCTGGGAAACAACCACAATGATAACCTGAACTTTCAAATGTCTTTCCCTGGAAAGAAGAATCAAGAGCTAACCAACATCCCAGCAACGCCTGCATCCTCTCAAAAATGTCAAAGCCAGGGGGATTTTTTTTGGGGGGGGGGGGGCTACTCCGATCCTGCATTTAGTGGCAAGTTAATGTCACAAGGATTTGGCTAATACCAGCGCTGCCCCCTCTAATTTCCATATCTGAGTGGCAGATCCCTGGAATCTGCCTTCTGCCTTTAGCCTGACCTCAGCCTACAAACGCAGACTATATTTAACATGTCGATTGTAATGAAATGTGCGTTTGAGTCGTGCCCCCACCCCATCCACCTCCTCGCTGTGTTTTAAAGGCGGGTTGCTGTCAGATGGTAACAGGTTTGTTCGGAGACACCCGCGCGCGCGCGCACACACAGACATATGACAGTTTGCTTCTGAAATCCTGATTGAAGACAGAAACACTCCCTGGGCTAAAGTCAGCCATCGCAGCTCCTATTGGCTTCAATGGGAGATGATTCCCCCTTTACACTGGAGCTGAATTTGGCCCTTTGTTTGGACAGATACTTGTCTTCTGTTACTAACACTTCCTTTTGTCACCCTTTCCTCTGTGGGGCTTGCAACAATCAGATGTCCCTGGAGGAATGTCGGCACTTGCAGCTATAGGGTGTTTTGCTTTTCAGAGCTACACCCTAAACTCAAAACCAGAACCAACCTGAGCTCCCCTTTCCTCCAATGAAAACCCCCATATGATTACACCACAAATCATTTTAGGGCATACACGGCCAGGCTGATTGCTGACAGCTTTAAAGGTGTTGACTGTATGTTCTCTGCCGTTTAGTTTTAAACCTGTCAAGCAATGGGGCTTCCACAACCTGTGTCAGGTCTTTCAGCAAACAGGCTCTTTGATTTGTCTGCCTTCCCTTTAGTGGCGGTGATCAGCGTATTCTAAACTTGGAAACATCTACCCAGGGCCAGGCTTAGGGTGGACCTGGATTCAAGCCACAGCCCTGATACTCGGAAAACAACAAGCTTTTAAAACATCCGATTTAAAAAATCATAATAATTACAGCCTAAACATGCTTTCCAAAACTTGTTGGCACCCTAAAGCTCCTAGGATAATCAGAAGCTCAGGATGGCCTTTCATCCACTCTAGATACTGCTGTGAAGAATAGATTTGCAGTTTATAATCTTTGTTGTGCAGATTTTAAAACTGCAGCATTATAGCCTGGTAGGAGGTTCAGCACCATAGCCCAGGGACTGCTGGTCTTCCCCTTTGGAGACCTGCTTCCACATCTGCTCCAGGCCTTAATTGCAATGAGTTTTTGTGAGCTCAGCCTAGTCTGTCCTGTACATCTGTCCACGTAAAAAAACCCAGCCATGCAGTTTGTCATGACTGCTTGTCACCAGGCCCAGTAGCAAAATACAGAGGGTGCTGCAAATCAGGACTGAAGGGACTAGCACAGCTATAAAGAGGGTGGGGGGTTAGGAGAGCAGAGGATGCTGCAGGTTAGAACCAAGGGGCGTTGGATTATTTATGTGACACAGCTTTCCTTGCTACCCTCAGTCAGGGGAGCCTGGGACTAGAATAAGGGTTTGGCAGGCTGGGGCTGAGGCGGATTGGCAAAGCAGGGGGACAAGGGGAGCCCTGGGTACCTTCCCACACAACCACCGCTTGGCTGTGCCCAGCACTATCATTCCTTCACTCCGATTCCCTAAATCAAATTCCCACAAATCCGGAAAGGGGAAGTGGGGTGGGAATCCAACTTCTCCATTTACCCTATTGTAAAAAGATGACTGTGTATATCATTTAGGTACACTGAAATATCATTGTCTAGGAGAGCCCCACACATGAGCAATCAGACGGCTATAATCGCAGACATAAGTTTGACAATAAACAGTTTTACTGGTATATATTGAATGTACTCAAACAGAATTCCCATTATACGCATGGTGCTGTACAGTAAATGTCTATAACCTTCTATGTATAAAGAGAGTCATTTTTAGCACTATATAAATATTGCCTCGCTAGATAACATGATTTCAAAGCGATAACGTGGCTGCTATTTTCTATAAGTCTTAAGATTTCAAGGGGTCTTCCACACACCCGCCTTCCTCTTGTTATACTACTATATTCTACAGTAGTGGACCCAAAAAAACTACAGCTCACAGAAATGTTACTGCAGCATCTTGGATCAATAATCTTGAGGGGGGGATTGGAATGAGGTTAATCTATGAAATCACCCTAAATTAACTTGAGTATAAAGCGGGGAGGGGAATATTCCTCTCCTTTCGGAGGAGATCTTTGGCCAGAACAGGACCTGGGGAAAAGAGCAAGATAAACAAGGGAAAGGCATCGGGCCCAGAAGGCATTTGAAGAAGTATTAACAATATGTCACAGATTTCCCCAGACCCAGGCGCGACCCCATTTCTTTGTGGTTCCAACACTGCCTAGAGCAGAGAGAGAGAGTCGGACAGCCTCAGCCTAGGCAGCAAGAGGAGGGTCGAAGCCATCGGGGCCCCTTTGTGAACATTACGAATGTCATTCGGGTAGGGAGGATTAAAAGTTCCCGGGGCGGCTCCTGTCAAAAGCCTAAATGAATGAAAGGCGCCGGGTGAAATCTGCCAGCGCCCCAGGAAGGAGAGGAGGTGGGGAGGAGAAAGGGGCTGGGGACGCGGGGGGAGGGGGGGAAGAGGGGTCTCTAGGAGGGGGGGAAGAGGGGGCTCTAGGAGTTGGGGGGGAAGAGGGGGCTCTAGGAGGGGGGGAAGAGGGGGCTCTAGGAGGGGGAAGAGGGGGCTCTAGGAGGGGGGAAGAGGGGGCTCTAGGAGTGGGGGGGAAGAGGGGGCTCTAGGAGGGGGAAGAGGGGGCTCTAGGAGTTGGGGGGAAGAGGGGGCTCTAGGAGGGGGGGAAGAGGGGGCTCTAGGAGGGGGAAGAGGGGGCTCTAGGAGGGGGGAAGAGGGGGCTCTAGGAGTGGGGGGGAAGAGGGGGCTCTAGGAGGGGGAAGAGGGGGCTCTAGGAGTTGGGGGGGAAGAGGGAGGCAGGGAGGAGAAGCTGGAGGGAGGGAGGCTAGCAAAGAGAAGGGAGATGGCTGGAGGAAAGGAGGATGCTGCGGGGGGGGGGGTGATGGGGGTGATGGGGAGGGGGCTCACCCTTGTGCATGCCGGTGTAGCGGTCCTTGAGCACGGTGAGCTCGTAGATCTTGCCGAACTGCTCGAAGAGGGGCTTGAGGTCCTTCTCCTCCAGGTTGCGGGGGATCTGCCCCACGAACAGCTTGATGGCATCCAGGTCCTTCATGCTGTCCGGCGGCGCGGGGGGGTCCGAGCTGCTGCTGCCGCCGCTGCTGCTCATGGGGGAGGCTCTGGGCTGCAGGAGCTGCTGCTGCTGCTGCCTCCTCGCCTCGCCCTCGGTGAGTCTGGCCATTCCCCGAGCCCGGCGCAGGATGCAGGCGGAAGGCGCGGACGGGGGAGGAAAGAGGCTCTCCGCTGGAAAGGGCTCTCCGCAGCCAGCGGCGGCAGCATCAGGACCACAACGCGCCGCTCCACAGGGACACCTGCCGGGCGCGGAGCGCAGCTGCAGCCTGGAGGAGGCAGGCCCCCGTCCCTGGGGAGGCCAACCATGCAGGGACCATGCCCCGGGGGCTGCTAGCCTGCTGGAGAGAGAGGGAGGGAGGCAGGGATCATGCCCCAGCCAAGGGGGGGTGGGGAGAGGGGCAAGGAATCCGTGGGATGGGGAGGACTGAAGAGGACGGCATCTTGGCCCCCCTCCCCCAGACTGAGAAGCATTGCACCCCCAGGGAGAATAAAACCTACGCCCCCTTCCTAGGAGAACAATGCCTCTTAGAACCCAAACACACCATCCAGTCTCCAGGGTAGAGAACAATACTGAAGATTGCAGGGGGGGACCGGTCGTGCCCCTCACCAACTGGGGAGAGGAACTCACGGTACAGCAGCAAGGAGCAGAGATCTGTAAACCGCAGTCCAGTTCGTGCCCTTCTAGAGAAAGAAGGCTGGCTAGTGCTGGGAAAGAGGTCTAGGAAAACCCATGCACGTTGGGCAGAAGAGAGGTGTCCGAACACTACACTGACTGGAGGAAGGGCACAATCCAGAATGGGCTAGAGAGTTGCATAGCAGGTCTAGAATTTTTCAGGCTGGAGGAGGAAGATGCAGTCCAGGAAGAGGATGGAGTCCGGGCGCACACTGGAAAATCAGATAGGCTGGGGACAGCGAAGCCGGGGGGAAATCTAGTACTATGCTGAGGAGGAGCAGTCCAGAATCATGCTGAGTGGATGGGAAAGAGAGTCCAGAACCTTTCAGCCTGGCAAGGGAATGCTGTCGGAATCGCCTCAGCCTGGCCAGAGAGATAAAATCTAGAACAGTGCTGTGCTGACTGCACTGAAACCATCCAGACCTATTCAGACTGGAAAGAGGAACCATGTACGTCAGGGATGGGCCCAGCCCACAACTCTGCAAAATACCGGAGAACAATTTACAACGCAACACAATTCAGCCTGGATTGAAGCCCCACAAGCCAGAGCCATGCAAATGGGAAAAGAGGACCACCTTACATAATCTAGGCACCTGCAGCTCGGGTAAGAGGGACACAAAAAAGCAGGCAACCTCGCACAAAACAGATTCAGCTGCCTCCTCCTGGACCAGTAGGAAACCTAGAGATTTTTTTTGGTCAGTGGAAAGCAAGTGTATGTTGAAAATGGAGAGCCTAATTTTCAGAGGTACCAAGCTCCAGACAGAGCCATTTGGGAGAGCTCAGCACCGATGAAAAATCAAGCCCACAGTTCTTAGGTTGTGTGTCTGGTATTTCTAAGGTTCCTAGAACCGTAATGCCTATCCTCCAGCTGTTGGTGACAGCAGATGCCAGCATCTTCTACAAAATAAAGGTCCAATCGCAATTGGTATAGGAGCTGTGAGGGAAGGACAGACGAGAGAAATATCTTCCTACTGAATCCCTATCTGAAATCGCATTGTTCATACCCTCCCCCTCCCCACCGCTACTGTAGCACCATTGTCTGTAGGTGGAGAGGCAATTCAGGCGAGAAGGTTTATTTACCAAGTCCCTGCCCAAAGAAGGAAGCAAGCGACAATACAGTGGAATCACCTATGACACAGAGCAGCTTCGGTGCGTTAGGTTGAAGCTGAAGGGGGCTGGAAGCCAGCTTGCTCTGTGCAATATGGGATATAGTTTCCCTGGGGATATTCAATTCTCTTTATAACATTGGTCTGCCCCTGCTAGGCCCTGTCCAGACTGCACCTGAATGGTTGAAGCTGGCAGCGCTAACCATGTTGAAATGCAGTTTCACTAGCAAGATGGGTTCCCCTGACCGACGTGAAGAGGGATTTTTTTTATATATAACTGTGTTATCAGACTCACATTGTAGACTACCTAAGGGATGCAGATCTACATTCCGCCTGGCAAATGTATTTGCTAGCCCTAGTGTGCAGCCCAGCACGCATCCTCAGCCCCCCGGGGACATGGCCTGGTGGGCCTCCCCATTACCTGTGGCTACAGCCCCATTACCACAGGGCAGCATCCATGGGCATTGCTTCTGCGGCACAGCATGGCTCATATCTCCATGCCCATGCGTCCCAGCCTGGCATTCTTCCATAGCGTTGCTGAAGATAAATGGCTTATCTACCCTAGGGTTGGGAAGGAGGGAGGGAGCCTGATTGTTTTACGCACAAATGGAATGATTTGCAGAGGTGCTGAGCTCCCATTGACTTCAGCAGGGGCTGGAGGTGCTGAAAATATCAGTCCAAAAGGCTTTGCAGAAGGAGCGTGAGGCTGGCACCAAAAATCCCTGCTTTGTGGCTCGGTTGGAAGCTTTTTGTCACCTTCCAGGACTCTCACCTGAATCCTGCAGATAAACCGAAGCAGCGATTTGAAGAGGGGAGGAGGGGAGCACATTATCCAACATGTAGCAAATGCGACACATCTTTACACTAGGAAACGCAGCAGCTTGCTCAGCAGCCCCCCGTCCCGTGTACGTACATGTACACACACACACCAGCCCACTCATCCTGAGATACCCTCCCCAAGCACAGGCAGGCTCAAATACTGCCAACACTTTCCAGTCTGATTTAACCCAGAAAGAGGCATGGGCCCCAAACCCCTGTCGTGGCCTAGCCTCAGGGCTGAGTCAGTGCTGTCCAATCTGCAGCGGCAGGAGGTGCCACCCCACCAGGTAGAGGGTGAAATGCTAATGTGATGTTCGGTACCCAGTAAGACACAGCCTGGGCAGACAGCATGGTGAGGATAATTACTCGAGTCACCCTGGGGAACCAGGGTAGCGCCCTGTTAGCTCAACTTTGGCGGGAGCACACTACAGATTGCCCCCTCGGCATGCTAAACAAGAAACTGCCATCTACTATTCCCCTAACTCATGCTGCAGGTCTGAATGTTTTCCTTTCAGCCCTGGCTGGCTCCTGCCACCTGAATCTCCTATCCCCTGGGTTGGCAGGTGTGAGAACCTCACATAGCCACTGTGGCGTATGCAGCCTATATATTATCAAATGAAGCCAGGCAGTACTACCATACTCAGAGTCCATGGGCCATCTCTCAATGACTTTTAGTAACAGAGCAGCAATCAGGGCAGTCTCCATAGAGGCGCTGTGACTTCAGAAGCCAACATCATCCCTAAAAATCAGAGTAAAAATGAAAAGCAACACCCCGCACACCCATCATCCACTTCTCTTCAGTCCTTTGTTGAATAGGCCTCCAGAGATCTGCCGTCACAAGCCTCGCCACTAATCCAAGCAGTGGTATCCATAGAAAGACTGTATCCAGTGTCTTTTGGGGTCACTCTGCCCAAAGATGGAAATATTTACAATCATCCCTGACCACAGAGTAAGACAGGAATGAGAATATTGCTGGGAAATAATAAAATATAGCAGCTGTCAATTAGTGCCCTGAAACAGTTCACAGAATAAGGTACAGAATTATATACCAAAGCAACAGGATTAAGGAATAAATAATAAAAGATAATAGTTGTGAAATTACTATGAGTATCAGAGGGAGACAGGAAATTAGTAGGCATATGCAAAAGAGACAAGATATAGTTGGTTTTCAAATAAGGTTGGAAAATCAACAAGACAAGGAGATTCAGAAGACTAGTATAGGAGTTGCAGAGGGCAAGTCTCTCATACCAGACAGTGGCAAGGTTGCAGACAGGCACAGAAAAGGAGGTTAACTAACACATGTGGATGATTGTGCACTAAGGAGGACAGAGCAGATCCCAAAAGGAAAGGCAGCCCTTTAAAAAGTTGTTAAAGGAAAGGAAACCCCCGCACAGTGCAGGTGAAAGAAGTTTCACTGCTAATAGGGGGACATTTGCAGATGATCTAAACCCAGATTTGATCCCCAGTTCTTTTCAGCACATGCTAGCAATGTGAGGGTAGGAAAGCATCCAGTTACTTTGATTTACAGGTGAGCTTAAGCCAATAGATCTAGAGGCCCTATCCTGTGCCATTAAAGTCACTAAGGCTTTGGAGATCAGGTTCTAGATTTGTAAGATGCACTTTACATTAGAAAATCCTACAAACATCCCTCAGATCTTTCAATACAGCCAAACAGGCCATCTTCCCTCATCCACCAGTTCCCAGGGAAAGAGGAGGTAGGAAGAAAGTATGTACTCCTGGCAGAAGACATCCAAGAGGGTTGTTGTGTCTCAGTGAAATACCAGATCATTCACCTTCACGCAAAACAACTGTATCTATTCCGGAGCAAAGGTACAGCAGGGAAATTGATCAAGAACTGCCAAGCCCTGATACCTTAGAAAACATCTTTGTGGAGGAGAGAATAGGAAATACAAATATGCATACATCTTGGCTTATTTACCAAAGGTCTACTGTTTACCTATTTCTGGTCTCTATTATTTATCCCAACCAATTTTAAATGGGCTTTTAAATATTTTTATCTACACAACAAACCAAAAACAAGCCAGTTTTAAATCCAGAGAGTTTATCAGCATAAATTGTATTTTTACAGTGGGTGGATTGGAAACAAACATCCATCAATAACTCTCAGGTATCTTTCTGATCAGAAGCAGCTGTTCCTTGAGGATTTAAAAAAAAAAAAAAACAAAACCTTGTTACATTATAAACTAAAAGTACTGGGCTGTAGATTGACTTCAGTAATTCACCACTTTTTTAGTGCTCCTTTCAGTTTTGGATTGAGGAAAAATCCAGCCAACAAAAACCAAAACAATCTCAAATCCATCACATCCCCCTCCAAAAAAGATACAACTTGCATGCTTTCAGAACTGTGAATTTCAGTGCTCTTCAGCATTTCTTTTGCTAACAAAATTTAGTTTGGGGCCATTTTACTGAGTGAAATTTTAAGCCCTACTTATCTGATTTTGCTTATTTCCTCTCTCTGACCACAATAAAATTCTCACATACAAAGAACAGGGAGGAAGGATGGTCTTTTAGTCAAGACACATTTTGAAGCAGCAAGAGAGCTTGGATTCTGTTCCTACCTGCTGCTACTTTGCTGGCTGGCACTTGTGCCTTGGTTCTCCTGCTCTAACTCATAGACAACACTGACGCCTGTATTCATACATGTATGAAGTGTCTCCCAAATTCTTGCCTCCCACAGGTCCTTGTTTGTAAGACAGTCACCCACCACCTCCAATGTTAGCATCCTTCTGCACTGCCCCAAATACAGGATCACTCCGGGGCAGGATGCCCCAGGGCTATTCTTTTCCTGAGGGCTACATCAGCCGTCTGAGCAGGCCAGTGTTAGGGAAGTAGAAAAATGGCTTAAAAGTCATCTTTACCCTACCCCAACCTGGACTCCCACTCTTGTGCTGCATCTTCTAAGGGACACAGCAAAGCAGCAGCACGCTGTCCATTTAGTCTGTGAGATCCTTGAGGCAAAGAGCACACCATTTTGTCAAGTACCTAGCACACGGTGGATGCCATATAATGAAACATTCGCAAGTGCTGCACCGCTTCCCCCTGCACTTTCCTATTCATCTCCATATCCAATTCAACTGCCCTGACTACTCTCAAAATTACCCAGACTCACTCCAGCAGCTAGTCATTTTTTCCCTCTAGACACTCACTTCCCTGCGCTACTCTGAGCATTCTGCGTTCCCTTCCCATCATTCTCCAGGCAATTTTCCTTTCTGGCTCCTCCTCCTCTTCAGTCTTTTCTTTTACCTTTGGCTTCTGACTGAAGAGTGGTTTATGACACCACATACAGTATTAGCAATGGCTGCAGAAGTCAGATTGCAGCGTAAGACATGGCAGCTGTTGAATGTGCTGTAAATTGAGTCTGGTACCCAGGTGCATGCTCTTGATTGCTAGAACAGAAAAGTGTTGAGCGGGGGCTAATATCCAGCCAGAGGAAGGATGGTCCAGTAGGTAGGAGGCTAGTTTAGGATTTGGGAGAGGCAGATTCAATACCCACACGTCCTGTGTGTCCTGGGGCAGTCACTTAGACTCAGGTCAGTGTCTAGAACCGTGTCTCTCAATGGACGTTAGGTGCTTCAGTACATTTGAGGACCTGACCCTTGTTCCCCATCTGTAAAATACAGATAGTATTTCACAGGGGGGTTGTGAGGATAAATATATTCAAGAGTGGGAGGTGCTCAGATACTATGGCAACAAGGGCTAGATAAGTACCTGAAATAGAATGCGAGCACTAGATACTGAGAGGCTTTGCTTGTCACCCTGTTGATTAACCGTATTCAAGTTTGTTTAGCCTTAAATAATGGAAATACTCATGCTACCCGTTCAGTGTTAGGCCCAGGTAGTTTTACTGTGATTTTTCCTCCAACAGAGGAAGGAAGGTTCTCCCTTCTTAGGCTTTTAATTTCCCTCTTTAGTAATTCGCACGCTTATTAAGTAATTACTGCCCCTCTGACAGAATATATGATCTAGTTGAGAGCCTTCTGTGGCCTGCACTATTTATTATATGCTGCCAAGATAGGTATCTCATCAACTCTATATAGCAAAAAAATTGTTGGGGTTTTTTTTTGTGTGGGTATTTTTTTTTTTTTTTTAAGAGAGATTAAACTCTAAGGCAGAGCCACTGCTCAACCACTTATTTTCCCTGTGGAAGGAAATCTGACACCAACACACAACTAAGAGGACAAAACGGGGAGTTAAGTTACCAGCAACAGGGAAGACTACGCTTTTTTTTTTTGTAATGCAAACACATTTATTGTGCATATTCATCCTCTACATGCTATTTCCCCTGCTGAAGTGCTACAATCCCCATCTTCAAGGGGGGCGGGGGGGGGGGAGGAGAAAGAGACAGGAAGCGTTCCAAACACAAAAGCTACTTGAAATAGCCAGAATGCTGTATGCAGAGTTTCCAGAGCCTAGATGAGGTGGAAGGATGGCAAGTAGGTAGCTGGCCTAAACTCCTTACTAAATATTCAGCCAAGTGGAAGATCGCAACAGATGTGGAGCAGCTAGACAGCTCTGCATGATAGTCAATAGCCATTTAGTTCAGGAAATACCAGTTAGAAATCAGACTCTTACATGCAGCAGATCACTGATGGGATCACTCACTATACAAAGCATTAGGGACAGGCACGGGCTGAAGATGCTAAAGGCTCTTTTAGCAAAACTGAATCTAGGTTCGTGAATTTGTTCCACATTATATTTTAAAACCTTAAAGCAATCTCTAGCCCCTGGAGCATTATCACAATCTAAACAAATGAACCTTTCCCTTGGATGGAATCCAATGCAGAATAGCAATTAAGAAAAAAAACTCAGGAAAAATACAGGATTTTAAACAAACAACATCTTAGAATTTCTTGACAGCAGCATCAATATCTGGAATGATCTCCTTCAAGTGGTTCCACTGTTCGGCAGATAGGGCAATCCCTAGAAACAGCAAAGGAGAAGGATTACAGAGACATGCCTGCAGAGCCAGGCAGAGCATAATCAGCAAGTTCCACAGCCAAGGTGGCTCCATAAGGGCAGTTATAGAAGCGAAATTTATGATCTGAATCAGATCCCAGAACAGAAACTGAGGCAGCCTTTTAAGTAAAGCATCTCCATGTTAACACTCTAGCAAATATGAAATGTGGGCTTCTGTGGCACTCCTCGAGTACTATATAAATATGGAAAGCTTTAATGCTCCTGTGAGACAGTATCCCACATTTTACAGATGAGGGAAAGGAAGTAAAGAGGAAACTGCTAAATGGCCCAAGGTCATAGCAAAGCTGTAAATAAACCCTAGGAGCCCTTACTCCTAGTCCCTGTCCTGCAATTCAAGTACAGTACCATCCTTTGCGTTGGCCAAATGGGTAATGCAAACTCCCATCCCAGCAACTGTAATTTCAATTACAAAATCTACCACTAACAACATTCACTATGATGGCTTCAACTTGGAGGAACTGGCTTCTTTTTAGCTCCTTAGACAGGAGCTACATAACCCCCCGTAGAGATAAAGCCAACTTGATGTAATTGGCCTTTTCCATGGAAAAGAAACATGGTAGTGGGCATGCCAACTTGGTTCCACCCGGATGCTGTCCACTTGTTTCCTGAGCAAAACCAAAAGTAACGTGTCCTGACACTTAGTCACAAATTGTATTAAGTTTTAGACAAACATCAGTGGCTAGAGACACTACATCAAAACAGAAGAGACAGCGTTCATATCAACATTCCTCTACAGACCCGAGTTCCAAGTAGCAGATGAACAGATCTTCTGTCTTGTATTCTGGGCAAGTTTCCTACATGTGCCAAAAGAGTTTAATCCCCTTTCTGTCTCCCACTCCCCTTAGACTGGCACAGAAAGGTGTCAGGGAGCTGTTCCTGCCTTTCATTATAGGATAAGCTGTTTGCTTTAAGTGAGTAATGTACAGTGGTAACTTCTTTGAAGGAAATTAATTTCTGGAGGGTAAACCATGCTTAGTGTTCGAGGGGCAAATCAAGCTGAAAGAAATTCATCTGCACAGACACAAAATCAATAATGAGAACTGAACGGTTCCTGGGAAATTTCATGTAACTGAATCTCTGCTGAATACCCCAACACATAGGGCAGAAGAGGGGAATGACTTACAGACGTAGCCTGGGAACTTAGAGTCAAGTGAGTCAACGAAGGAAATCACTGTCAGCCGGAAAGTTGTAATGTAAAGGGCCATGACTGAACATTAACTCAGTAGTGGGAGAGAAGTTCTGGAGTGAATGATGCCCCTGTTCCAAAGCAGCCTTTAAATTACTTTCTGTGCTGTTTTCCTCTTTCCTTTGTGTCATATAAAAATTACCCAGTCAGATCATGTTATTCCAAGGAGCACGTGGCTTTTTAATAAAGGGCCACCCAAACTCTGTTCCACTGAGGGTCACACTGGGCAACTTGCCAGGAGTCTCAGGTATGCACCTAATGTGGCCCACGGCAGTCATCCTTGCTTTAATATGGAGGTATAGCCTGGAGGGATTATGAAATTCCAGTTTCTGTTCAGATTGAGATAGAATATGATATTCTGGGATCCTGCTGTCCCTGCTGACTGCACTTCCATGGTTAAAAGATTAGGGTGAATGCACGTTACACTGTACAACCCCGGAGTTCTAACAAGCCCATGTGCCAATATATATTTAGTTTTGTTGGTCAATAGCCGGACGCTGGATAGCAGGGTGTGAGTTACAATTTTCTACTTTCCTTTGGCCTGTCTTATTTTACATACTCAATTGCCCCCCCACAGAGATGCTGTTTATAAGAGAAATAGTTGGAGGGGAGAAAAAGGGAGCAGGAAGGGTGACGTTTGGTCAAATTAAGGTACTACATTCCTGCACAGTGGAGCCTTATGCTGGCTATCAGAATAACCCCATCTTCGATCATGTTCCATTTCCTGCCTTTTATCTAATATTCAGCTTACCTACTGTTCATGTCCTTCCTCAGCTGAAGTCCCCCTTCAGAAATGGGCAGGGAGCCAAGCTTCATAGACTAAGGTCACAGTGCTGGTTGCTCTTTCATTAATAGCCCATCATGGGGCCGTGCTGCTCACTTCCCAGCATCAAATGGCAGTGGGGATATTGGAGACTTTCAGAAGATGCTGAAGTCAGTCATTTAAGAATAATGTAAAGTTTCCAACTCCTGGATACAAGACTGCCCTAGACTCATTCATGCTTTTAATTGTATTGGAAATGAGATGGATATGATGCATTCCTGCCACCTAGTGGAGATGTCTGGTTACCTTTTCTCCCAGGCTTAGTGTCCCCCGCCTTATCTATGTAGAATTCTCGGATATCCACAAGGACTTTCCCCTTAAAGCAGGACACTCGGACATAGCGCATCTTCCCAATCTGCAAAGATATTAAACCAGAGTTAAAGAAAGGTCTGTATTTGAGTTGAGAAAGGCTGCAACCAGCTTTATATACATATATTTAACTACCATCCATATTACTTAATTAATAATTAATAATATCATTATTATTATTATTAGGGGGAGGGATAGCTCAGTGGTTTGAGCATTGGCCTGCTAAACCCAGGGTTGTGAGTTCAATCCTTGAGGGGGCCATTTAGGGATCTGGGGCAAAAATTGGGGATTGGTCCTGCTTTGAGCAGGGGGTTGGACTAGATGACCTCCTGAGGTCCCTTCCAACCCTGAGAGTCTATGATTTAAAACTTCATTGGGTCAGCACAGATTGTATTTAACTGGAGAGAGAAAGGACACACCAATGCAAGAAACCAGGAAAGAATTCTGATTTGGCTAGTAAATTAACAAATAGAAATGTGTCTGTGCATGTGGCGGGGGAATTTGAAGGAAGTGACTGGGTAGATTTTATAGAATCATAGAATATCAGGGTTGGAAGGGACCTTAGGAGGTCATCTAGTCCAACCCCCTCTCAAAGCAGGACCAATCCCCAATTTTTGCCCCAGATCCCTAAGTGGCCCCCTCAAGGATTGAACTCACAATCCTGGGTTTAGCAGGCCAATGCTCAAACCACTGAGCTATCCCTCCCCCCCTAAATTTGTTTGTAATACCTGACTCTCTCCCCTCCCACCAATACCTGGAACATGCCCTCCTCTTCACTGTCTTGCCCTTGACTTTTTGTTGCCATCTTGGAAGTTTTGGCCTCAGTTTTTGGTCTTTTCTCTGGCTTGGACGGCATCTCTTTTTTTCTTTTCTGTAAAGAGGAGGTCACAATTAGACAGATCCCCTGCCCCTTGTGATTAGTCTAGTTCTCAAGCCTATGGGGCTTCTAGATAGTTCAAATGATGATACTTGCACACATTTCATCAGATGGGATCTGTCATTCACAGCCATTTCAGCAAGACATACTAACTGCAATAATACTAAAATGGCACTCTAATGTTAACTACATCAGCAACCAGCAGTACTTGGGCTAAACCTGTCTGCAACCTCTTAAAACTAGACTGCAGATGGTAGAGTGGGACAAAACTATTAATAATTACATTAAAAACTACACAAAGGAACATTCAGGCTGTGAAGTCAAGCCCTCAAAAGTTAGGAAGTGCTACAATTTAAGTTGTTTGCGCAACCGTCACCCGCTGCATTATGATACAGCCTTTACAAGGCTGAAAGCCATTCAGATCTGGAAAGCACGGAGGGAAATTGCTCTCCCTTCACCTGCTGTGACTTTTCAAGTAACATCAGAAAAAACCCAAAGCCTCTTCAGTTCTGCATGGATGCAAAAGATCGATCCACTTGTTGTAAGCATAAGGTTTGCCTCGGTGCCAAGGAGCACCCTAACTTGCAGTGGTATGACATGGGAAGGACACTTAGTTGCTGACTTTCACCCTCGAGCTCGCTCATGACAGCGATGCCCACGAAGTGAGTACACTGGAATTCAGGTTATTGTTTGCACACCCTCAGAGGATTGACTGAAGCACGTAGAACATTGCTCCTTTTTTTCCACTGGAGGGAGGTATGTATAGGAGGGGAATACCTGATGTGTGGGAGCAAAGTCAGTCTCATTCCCCAACTACTGTATACCGATACCTTTTCATTCTCAGCATCAGATCCACTGTCTGAAGTGGTTGTTTCCACAAGCTCCTTGGACTTGGGCATTCTGGAAGACAAACACCGAAGAAGCAGGCTGAACGCTTCACCTTCAACCCCACACTCAACATTTATAGCAAAATAACTCCCCCTCGTGCTACAGATTTTTAGCTGCTGGCACAGGTAGCTTGCTCCTCCCTCTGATGACAGAGTCACTACTCTTAACTTCATGTGGAGTAAATGACATCCCTGTTCCAATAATCTAAATGGGCAATTCAGTCTTCGGCAGTTGTCTCAGAACGACGATTAAATCAGATGTCCGGTTCTAAAGCCACATAACATGGAAGTTGGGCAAGAAAAAGAGGGATAAGAAAATGCAACGCTCCTTAGATCTCCCCAACATTTCAGCATCTCTCAAATACTTCTAAGGTGCCCATCAGGGCAACAGTCTCCTACTCTGAGACGCAGAGTAAGAACTCCGCAGTCATCACAGTGGGCAAGGAATAGGTCAAGGGATTTTTGCCCAGGCTCCTTACCACAAGGAGGATTGAACTGAGGCTAACTGGGGTGAAAGAAACTTTGGTGGTCCTGTGCTAATGAACACCCATTAGAGAAGTAGACATAAGGAAATGGAGAGTGGAGAGAAAACGAGGGAGGAGAGCTGGAAAACTCCACGTGCTGTGGACAAGCCAAGGGGAACTGGCAGTCTGAGATCCCCAATGCCCAAATTGGATCCAATAAGTATTAGGATGAGCAGGGTGGTTTTATGGGTTAGGGGGTATTAAAGCAGGTCCCCAAAGTTGCTCTTTGAGGGGGGGGTGAACACTGTCTCCGAAGCTGTGAGCAGCAGTGACGAGATGGTCGCTTCCACGTAGAAGGTGGATGGGACGAGCGTGGAGCACCCCCAGAAAAGAGAGGGGCAGCAGGAGGAGAAGGTGAGGACTGAAAACTCTGCTGCCCGTCAGCAAGCCTTGCCCGTCCTCCCAAAGGGAGCGAGAGCAGCATGGAAGGACGGAGGCTGGGATCCGAAAAGGCCGGGGGTCCCCAGAAGGGACCATGCTAGAATTGGGAGGGAGCCCTTGTATGAGGGGTAGGACACACAGCCCCTTCCTACAGCAACGCCTAGAGATCCCCAGGAGCCTGGGCATGACAGGCAGCAACTCAGCCTCAAGGGATTGGGGGCCAGGGGAGGAATATTGGGGGGAGGGGGGAGGCTGAGGCAGAAGAGACAGGGGACACAGTGGGTGCACTGAGTGAGGGGGGCAGACATGGAGAGGTCCAAGGCAGGGGAGCCGTGGGGACTTTTGAGGGAGGTCAGGGGGAGTTAGGGTGCTGTTGAGGGGGGTCAGAGGCAGGAGGGCAGGGAGGGGGGCTGTTGTAGGGGGGGGGGCTGGGTGAGATATGGGCTGTTGGGAGGGTCTGGGGGAGATGGGGGCCCAGGGCTGTTAGGGGATCAGAGGCAGGAGGGTCAGAGGAGGGGGACTGTTGGGGGGCCTGGGGGAAATAAGGAGATGGGGGCCAGGGCCTGTTGGGGGGGGGGGAGATAGGGTCTGCTGAGGGGGTCAGAGGCAGGAAGGGCGCTGTTGAGGGGAGGGCTGGGGGAGTCTAGGGGGAGTTGCAGGAGAGCTGGTGCCATGTGTGTGGGGGGGTGAGGCAGAAGGGCCGGGGGAGGGGGGCTGAGGGCCATTGGGGGGGGCGAGGCAGGAGGGTTGCTGTTGGGGAAGGAGGGGCGAGGGAGGGGGGCTGACGGGGGGGGTCAGAGGCCGTTGGGGGGGGGCGAGGCAGGAGAGCTGGGGGGGGTCAGAGGCCGTTGGGGGGGCGAGGCAGGAGAGCTGGGGGGGGTCAGAGGCCGTTGGGGGGGCGAGGCAGGAGAGCTGGGGGGGTCAGAGATCGTGGGGGGGGCGAGGCAGGAGAGCTGGGGGGGGTCAGAGGCCGTGGGGGGGGCAGGACAGGAGAGCTGGGGGGGGGTCAGAGGCCGTTGGGGGGGCGAGGCAGGAGAGCTGGGGGGGGTCAGAGATCGTGGGGGGGGCGAGGCAGGAGAGCTGGGGGGGGTCAGAGGCCGTGGGGGGGGCAGGACAGGAGAGCTGGGGGGGGGGGTCAGAGGCCGTGGGGGGGGCAGGACAGGAGAGCTGGGGGGGGGTCAGAGATCGTGGGGGGGGCGAGGCAGGAGAGCTGGGGGGGGTCAGAGGCCGTGGGGGGGGCAGGACAGGAGAGCTGGGGGGGGGGGGTCAGAGGCCGTGGGGGGGGCGAGGCAGGAGAGCTGGGGGGGTCAGAGATCGTGGGGGGGGCGAGGCAGGAGAGCTGGGGGGGGTCAGAGGCCGTGGGGGGGGCAGGACAGGAGAGCTGGGGGGGGGGGGTCAGAGGCCGTGGGGGGGGCAGGACAGGAGAGCTGGGGGGGGGTCAGAGATCGTGGGGGGGGCGAGGCAGGAGAGCTGGGGGGGGTCAGAGGCCGGGGGGGGGGGCAGGACAGGAGAGCTGGGGGGGGTCAGAGGCCGTTGGGGGGGGGGCCGAGGCAGGAGAGCTGGGGGGGTCAGAGGCCGTGGGGGGGGCGAGGCAGGAGGCCCCCCCGTACCTGGCGGGGAACGGCGCGAGCGAGACCCTCCGGCTCCGAGCGCTGGGCCCCGCCCACTGCGCCCGCGACTCCCTCCTAGCGCCGGCTCCTGCCAATCACCGCGCCCCGCCGGCCAATCGCTGGGCCCGATTCCACCAAAACAGTCCCGCCCACAACCGAGCCAATCGCTGGGACATCGGTCAGGTTCCCCTCCCCCCACTCCCCTCCTTGGCTGGGCAGGGCGGGGGCATGAGCAGGTAGAAGCTGGGGAAGTTCGGACTCCTGGGTTCCTCCTCCCCTTCCCTGGGAGGGGCACCTGCCCAGAGGATCAGAGTAGCGGAACCAGGACTCCTGGGTTCCATTTCCAGCTAAGGAGGAGCACCCTGGGGGGCTAGAGCATCCCTGGGATCCATTTCCCCTCCCCATAGAAGGGCAGAGCCCAGGGGGATTAGAAACCAGGGCTCCTGGAGTCTGTGACTGGCTCCTGGCCCGTGTAACTGGAGGGGGCGGCTGACTCTGGTGTGGAACTCCTGCATGGCCGGGTCAGCACTGTCCCTCATCCATGATAGGTAGGACCCTAGCAAATTCATGGCCCATGTTGGTCAATTTCACAGTCGTAGGATGTAAAAAATGGCAAATGTCATGATTTCAGCTATTTAAATCTGAAATTTCACCCTGTTGTAATTGGAGGGGTCCTGACCCAAAAAGGAGCTGTGGAAGGGTCACAAGGTTAGTGTAGGGGGGGGTTGCGGTATCGTTACCCTTACTTCTGCGCTGCTGCTGGCGGGGGTGCTGCCTTCAGAGCTGGGCAGCTGGAGAGCAGCGGCTGCTGGCCGGGAGCTTAGGCCGCCGGCAGCAGTGCAGAAGTAAGGATGGCATGGTATTGCCACCCTTACTTCTGCATTGCTGTGTGCAGAGCTCGGCCTTCAGTCAGCAGCCCCCTCTCCGGCCGCCCAGCTCTGAAGACAGCAGCGCAGAAGTAAGAGTGGCATGGTAGGGTATTGCCACCCTTACTTCTCTGCTGCTGCTGGCAGGGCGCTGCCTTCAGAGCTGGGCTCCCATGGTTTTTTTCATGAGGAAGAGCTTGTCTACACTGAGTTATTCCAGAATAGCTGGTCCTGATGAACTCGCTGGGTGGATGCCTTTATTCTGGAATAAGAATGTTTTATGACAAATTAGCTCTGTGGATTTGGAATAAGGTACTCCTTTTCACACCCTATTTTAACCCAAATTAATTTCCTTGTGTAGACAAGCATCTGTAATCCCCACCCTGATCTATACAGTGTTTGTCCATGTGACAGCCAGCCACCACCCCAGAAGGGGTTGCATTTCAGGAACCCTGTATGTAAACAGCATACAGCTATTTGGTATTGCAGGGTTGCTGTGGTGGTCCCAGGATATTGGAGACACAAGGTGGGTGAGGTAGTATCTTTTATTGGATACTGAGATGAGCTTTCAAGTTTGTAAACTCAAAAGCTTGTCTCTTCCACCAACAGAAGTTGGTCCAATAAAAGATATTACCTCACCCATGTTCTCTCTCAAATATTTGGTGTGTAAGACACTATAGCAATGGAAGATGTTACAACATCCCAGGTGACCAAAGTCCATAACCACCAGTGAGGTTATATATTTAAGACTTCTAAAAAATATTTTGCTTGATAAAGATTGTTCTGAAAGTTCCACATGGAAGATTCATGCAGCTGCAGTGTTCAGTGCCAATGTTAAAATCAGGTAGGTAGAAACCTGCAAATATCCACCGGCACCAGCGGTAAAAGTTTGTGGGTTGAAAAATTGTCTCAAACACGGGTGATAAGCATTCCTGTTTGTGGCACATTCTCTACAGCTAGAAGTGTAGATTGAGGCCCCAATCCAAAAGGAACTATGATTCGCAGACTATACAGACACCCTTTGGGACCCACCATTGTAATATCTGCCAGTTATATAGCACTTTGGAGACATCCAATTATAAGCTTCTCATGGCAAGGACAGTCTGATTCTCTCTGGACTGTGCCTGTGCTAGGGGAATATAAATAATCTCATGTAGAGAATTTCACAAGGTTTTAACATCCGTTTTACAAAGGGGGAAACTGAGGCATTCACACACTTACATGACTTGCCCAAAACTAGAGAATGAGAAAGCAGAACTGGAAACACAACTCAGGAGTTCCTGACGCAACAGACCAGGCATCATCACGACAATGAAGACACTTTTGCTCAGTCTTTCTATGCAAAACCAGTACCCACTAACCCCCCCGTTTATACCGGCCCCAGTAAACCAGTTTATACTGATCTTCAGCACATGGTGCACAGCTCATCTTACTAGAGCGGCATATTGCTGGCGGTGTGTTTATACATGTGTTTATACATTGGAAGCCCAGGGAGGGCCATGCTGTAAAATATTTTTTATACTGAGTACCCAGATGCATGACCAATGGGCCTTAGGAGGAAGGAGAATTAACCACGGGGACTGCACTGCTTCCACTCCTGCTGCATGGTCTGTTTCTCCATTATATTAAAAAGTAAAATGATGGCTAAAGACATCTAGCACTCCTATAGTGGCCAAAACAAACAAGCTCACTAAAGTCAATAGAAAGACATTGACTCCAATGGACTTTGGATCCAGCCTTCAATGAACACCAGAAGCCTTGTTATTGTCATATAAACTCAGGGGCTTGCTACTACAGCAGAGTTAAAGTCCTCGGCATAGGTGCCCTCAGCTCATATACTCACTACAGCAGCAGAAACTGAAAGGTTGCGGCTGTTCCTCGTTGTAGCTGTTTGCCAAAAAGTTTCATATGCTGGTCTGCTATGAATTTTGGTTACAGCCACCTCCACTTCTTTGGTTGTTTCACCATACCAGACATTGCCATAGGCAACAGGCTCACCTCTTAGGCACACAAAGAGTAAAGAGACATGTCTATTGATAATGATTTTATTTTTCTTTTCAAGAACATTTTCTCTCCATAATGCACATGTCCCCAGACTAATTAAATGCATTGAGTGATTCCGGAAAGAGACCTGAAAAACCCAGCAATTCTCTGTAGTAAATTAAAAAAAATCTCTGGCAGTGAAAATAAAAATTCACCCTTGTGCCTATGTGTATTGTCCTCCTTCCCCCAATGGAGACTGGCCAGAATTGAGTGGTACCTGCCAACCAACAACAGAAGTGGCACAACTCTAGAAGAATCAGTATCATGAAAACGAGTGCACGCACAAAAAATGCAGGATGTGTTACTGAGGAACAGCTCTGTAGCCTAGTAGTGGTAGCACAGGAATAGTCTGATAAACTAGAGCTAGTGCTCTGCACTTGCAGAGAAGCAGGCCAGTGGCCAGCCGCCTTTTTCACTTGCGTGCAAAGAAATCCAGCTTTGGTTTTGCAGGTTATCAGGCGGCTAAGAATGTTAATGTGAGTCTAATCATGCCTCAACAGAAAGAGAGCAGTGCCTCCCGTGACTCCCTCACAGCCGCTCCAGGACACCCAAGGTGAGGTGGTGGAAGGTTACAGTGGTTACTCCTGAACTGGCAAAATGGTAGATATAGATCAAGTGTTAATAGATGTAGGATGTTAGAAAAAAATCAGGGTGTTGCTCAGGGTTTTCACAAGCAGGGATAGGGACGTGATCTTCGATTACTGAATTATATGGGGCAGACAACATGCAGTTTTGGTGGGACACTGGAAGACCCACATCCAACCGGTTTAAAAGCAACCCGTAAAGCCAAAACAGAAAGTTAAGCGCTCAAACGATATTGTAACTAGCCCCAGGACTCAGACAGAACTGCATTAAGATTTAACTAACCCCTTTAAGCATTCTTTTTAGCCTTCCAGAGACTGTGCTGGATCTGCTAGATAGAAGAAGTCTTTATGCAATGCTGACTCGCCCAGTAGTTGGGTTTTCCCAGATGAATGAGTTCTGGAGACTTCATTTAGGAAGCCAGAAAAGCCAGTGAATTGCACAAAGCCTAAAAAGAATTATAGTAATGAGCTCAGTAAGTTGAGGCAACCATCAAGACTTTAATTTAGAACCTCATTTTTACATGCTCATTAAATTCAGCTGAAATTATCCATTCTTCATCGCAGCAGATTGAGACAGTTTTGGAATTTATAAGCAAAATTTATTCAGATGCTTGTGTGTTATGGGTAGCTGAAAAAAAACACGCACTGCTCATTTTAAGCCAATTTGTTTTGGTGCATGTTATGGGTTTTCTGTTTTTTGTTGGTGGGTTGTTTTGCTCACACCCCCAAGAAGTAGCAGAAATCTACAATTTAAAATTTTCATATTGGCTCATCCTCAAAGAACCCCCTTTCTAATTTGCACCTAAATATAACCAAGCTCGGTGTTTGAAAATTCATTTTTGCACATGCAGAGTATTAAGTTTGGTAACACCAGAAGGTACAAGCCTAGGACTAAGTATTGGAGGTAGTGTGTATATGGCAGGTTTTCATCGTAGCCAGCTTTTCAACACAGTAAACTCTCTCTTGCCTGGCCAAATTCTGCAGTCCTTCAATCAAGCAAAACTCTTCCTGAATTCAAGGGGAGTTTGCTTAAAGGGATTAGTTAAATCTTAATGCATTGCTGTCTGAGTTTCAATTCAAGACTGCAAAATTTGGCCCATTATATGTAAACTTTCTCTACTGCAGTTATGCACCGGGCTCCACAGGACAGAGCAATAGCTACAGTGATAACTTCTAGAGTTTCTTCCCTTCTTGCAGAGATTATAAACTCAAAAACAGTGTGGGGATTACTAATTGTACTGGCAAAAACCAATCACTATTTAAGGAATCTATCTTCCTCAGACCTAATGACTCTGGATTGATTTTCTTGTGTGCAAAACAGGGAAGTAAAACAAAAATTTCTTAAATGTAGTACACAGGCTGCGCTAGAGCAAGTTACGTTTGTACAGCCTCCCCAGCACTCTGTGTGAGTGGAGAGCCTGAAAAATGGTTGCAATAGACACAGCCTGTGTGGAAAGCGTAAGTATTTCTGCAGTGTGCAGAGTTTCATAGCTCTTGGAC
Source organism: Macrochelys suwanniensis (assembly GCA_033296515.1). NCBI lineage: Eukaryota > Metazoa > Chordata > Testudines > Chelydridae > Macrochelys > Macrochelys suwanniensis. Next base: position 9,275,831 of record CM065799.1, read on the forward strand.
AGCAGAGAAAGTTGAGAAGGATTCTAGCAGCGTTGTCTCATAGTTGCATTTTAGCTAAGGCATAATCTTGTCCTACCTGCATGAACTTGGTTACCCATTTTAATTATTTCTTCTGCCAGGCAAAGCAAAATCCTTACAAACCAAAAGCAGAGACAGGGCACATGGCTAGGCTAAGGGTGAACCATGGCCCATGCCCTGCAGAAATACCTGAGAGATCACAGTGGTCCCTTCTGGCCTTGGAATCTATTACGTTCAAACAAACTGGCTGGATTTCTTCCTGTACGGTAGTTTATGGTTAGGAAGATTAAGCAGATCCTGTGAAATCTGAACCTGCCTGGTGCAGCATCATCACCTTTTGTTGTTACAAAACACCCCAAAGGACAGCACAAGGATTGGTTGCAAGTTTCCAGTTTGACTTTGCAAGGGGAACCCAGCAAAACTGATAACCCCCAGCAATAAAGTGTTCTAATTTCAGGGACCTGCAATAGGGGGATTAGAGCACAAGACTGCATTCATACACTGACAGATTCCAAGGCCAGAAGGGACCACTGCCATCATCTAATCTGATCTTCTGTATACAGGCCAGAAAACGTCCCCAAAATAATTCCCGGAGCAGATCTTTAGACAAACATCCCATCTTGATTTTAAAATGGTCAGTCATGGGACATCCACCACGACCCTTGGTAAATTGCTCCAGGGGTTCATTACCCTTGCTGTTAAATGTTTACACCTGATTTAAATAGATCAAAAAGTGTGAGCCTCTTTCTGCTTCAGGTGTGAAGAGGCTGTAATTCTGCGCTCTCACATTTATGAATATATGAACGCTTTGGTATCGGCAGGAACACTTTGATCAGCAATGCAATACCCCTAGCTGCAGTAATTACCATGAGCTGAACTTACTTTCTGGAGCGACAGGATAGGGCTAGGCATGCCTAAATGAGATAACAGGGTAAATTGCTTTGACTCTGGAGAGAACAGGTCATCGTTCCACCAATGCCCTTGAATATGCATTGTAACCATGCGGCCCTACCCTCCTTGGTTTAAGATAACTGATGCTATATTCTTTCACATTATCAGGAACTTCTGGTATTGATTTCCCACCATGCAAGGAGCAGTAAACGGTTGGTTTAATACTACAACCTTGAAAGGAGCAGAGCTGCAATCAATTGTTCACGCTGGTGGAGATGTTTGTTACTCTCAGGCTTCAGCAGAGGCGCTGGAACAATTTTTATTGGGGGGGCGGGGGGGGGAAGAGGGTGCTGAGCACCATTGAACCAAACTGTAAACCCTGTATATGATGGAAACCACTCCCAGCACCCCTAATTCCAGCACCTATGAGCTTCAGTCTTTTGTCTTGAAGATGCCAGAATGGGCTTTTCATTGCATACGAGAGCACGCTGGGTTTGTTCGCTTCTGCCCACTATTCATAAATATTACTTCAGTTAAAGTGAATTGATTTACTTCCTATGAGCTGTTCTAAATGGAGTAACGGTGTCCCAGCAAGCCTGGTTCAGTAACGATGGCATAAAAGCTAATGCCAGGCAAGCTTTTCCTCCAATTATTCCAAAGCAAGAAGGAAACCGGCTTCAAATCCATTAGGAATGGCTTGTCCAGAGGTGATGCTAAAACCACCAAACGCACAGTGGAACCTATTTTAAGGAAGCACCCAAGAGCTAGTAAAAGGCACGTCTCTCGAGAGCCTGATTTTCAGACGTGCTGGGCACCTATGATACCAACTGAACGTCACTGGGAGCTACAGAAATTCAGCAAGCGTTTCTGCTAATCAGGCCCTTTCAAGAGTGAGCCGCTGTGTATCGGAAAGCTTGGCGATAGTGTGAAGAGCCCTGGACAAGGTGCATTTTCTCTTGCTTTTTAAAAAAAAAAAAGAGGGTTGAAAAATAAGTTTTAATCCCCATCCAAAGGGCAATACTGCTAAGGGCATCTGGCCACACACCACCACGTTTTCCTAGCTAATCCATGTACAGTGAATAATGCAAATGGGGACACACAGCAAATGTTTTTCTTGCTTACAGGAAGGTGGATCGTTCTACTCCAAGCCACAAAAGATCGAAATTTAGCCTCAAACGGAAAGTGATATTTTAAATAGAGTCATCTTGGCTTGTAGACATACTATATATGCACAGAAGTACAGTAACTAAAGAAAGTATTTTAAAAGTTAGATTGCTGTTGCCTGCAGGAGATTTGGGTCTTTAAAGTGTCATCTAGAGATACCATTAACCTAGAACTTTTGGGAAAGGTCTTGAGAGGTTTCCATGTAGGAACATGGTGATTACCACTCTGCTGCACCTCCTCTGCTAGCAGCCTGGGGACTCAACGGAAAATGGTTGCAAGACACAGTGTTCCACTTACCTTAGGCTGTGAAATCCAGAGGGGCTTAAAATTGAGAGAGATCACACACTTTGGCATTTGTCTGTCTAGACTGGAAAATTCCCAAGCCTCTGCACATGCATTAACAACAGTTTTGGGCAACAGGGTAATTTCCCCACCCTAATATATTAGCAAATAGAAGAAGTAAGATCTTGCTTGAGAACAAAAGCACTGGAGAACAAGTGAGCTCCAGCTGTAACACGTGCTCTTAGCTACAACTGGAAACAGTAACGTTTAATGACATTTTCATAAAACCTTCTTAAAAAAAATCACTAACATCCCGCCTCCCTCCAAACATACCACAGGGTGCATGTAAAGGAAGCAACAACAGAGCCTTGGCAAGTTACCAATATTATTAGGCGAGGACCAGTGTTTTATAAACAACAGTGATGAGAAATGCTAAATAAGACCCTGAGATGGATGTGAACAGGATTAAAATCTGCCCAACTGCAAGTGGAAAGAGAAAGGAATGGAAGCGAATGGATTACTGACTAGAGATCATAGCAGGAACTAGGTCGCTCCTGCTTATATTATTAATATAACCATCAAAGTGTTTAAATATACAGAACGGCTTTAGACCTGATCCTGCAGCAACTATAAACTTAGGAACCCCTTAAAAAACAAACAAACAAACAAACAAAAAAAACACACAGCCGCACACACCAGTGAGTTAAGCACAGAGTGGCAACAGCATCAAACTGAGGGATATAAACCTCAAAGGAACCTGGGCACAGCGGGATGCAGCCTCCAGCTGAGGGCGCAAAACATGCAATGGAAGGAATCCTACTGATCAGATTAACAGTCAAGATCGTTTCCAGTGCACTTCCAAAAAGAGAACTGGTTATTGCACTGTCCAAAGAAAATGCAATAAGCTGTTTGCTGAAGACACTGCTTGCTGAGCACTCCCTTCCTGGTGCCAGGGAGGGAGCTGAAGGAAGAGGTGCAGTATGAAACGTGCTAATAATTATCTTTTAATTTACATGTGCACATTTTTTAAAAAAACGAGTGCTCTGAGTCCAGTTGGCTGGGCAGAGCCGTCCGTCCCTTTGCCCCGTGGATTCAGCCTCCAAGCCGACTGTATGGCACATGTCTGCGAAACCAGGTACAGCACCTTCACACTTACAGAAACGTGTTGTTCGGAGGAAACTTTACATCAGCCATTCAGTGTTTAAACAACCTGCAGGGATTGACCGAGTCTCTGCACATCTCCCTCGCCACAAAAATGAAGGAAAATGGGCAAGTTGTGGGGAGACCTAAAAAAAGGTGCACAAGAGTTGAAAGTTCTGTTAATCTCTGCTTTCCTCCAGGACCGTTAGAGGAGAGAGGGAGAAATGGCAGGAGCCAGTGGAAGGCAGAAGCTCCTGCTGGGCTCACCGGTGGCTCAGTGCTGCTCGATGGGTTGGTAATTTGTCACTTCACTGCTGCTTGGATTTAAGTGATAATCTCTGTACCGTCTTGTAAAGGAGACCAAAGTGCTAGAAAGGGGAAAGGGGGAAAGAGTAGTGAGTCCATGACAGTGCTAGCAAACAGGCAACGTGTGATCTTCTCTGCTCACAGGGAAGAAGGAGCTCATCAGGAGGCTGGAGGCAGTACTAGCACATAAATGCAATATCTGCCTCAGGGCTGAGTTCACACCCATATCCCTACCCTAAGGAGAACTCTGCCTCCTTCTGGCTAGATCTGCTCAGGGCTTGGCAAACAATGCTCAGTTGTTCCAGTACAGCAAGTGAAGCCAGGGTTATACGGAAAGAACAACAAATTACTTACAGAAACGCCCACTGGGCCTGCCCGCATTACCAACTCCTATTTTCATGGAGAATTGCCATGAGTCTTTGCTGTTGATCTGCAATCAGTGCTTTTGGAACCTGCTCCGATTGAAACGGATGGCAAAACTCCCACTGACTTCAGTGACATGATCTGGCCCAATGATAGTAACATTTGGCTTGTGATGATTTTGGGGATTGCAAAACAACAGGTAAAACCACAGATTAAGGCCAACCGTTAATCCTTTAACATGGACTTATTTTTTGCAGTTTTAGAAATCATTGAAAAACCCATGTGATTCCTATTTTCTTTTAAATGGCCACTGTAGATATCCAACAAATGCTTGGTTACAAACCCTAACCTTCGCAGCAGCCTCCAAATGACCCCTCATCAATTTAGCTAACTAATTTAATTAACTAATAAGAAATAAATGGGTGGACAGGACCATTTGAATTATACAACAGTATTTGTGCTTTTCTTTCTATTTAATATTATTGTTAATATATAAAAGACATTCATCAAATGGTGGGTGTTTCCTGAAGCATGTAACTTAAAAAAATAAATTACAGAAGAAAAAGCTTCTTATGAAACAAGAGGATTGGGTACAGACTGACCCAACATGGTTCCCTTTCATTGAGCATTTAACCCAAGCTCAGGAGCCAGACTCACAATGGTCTCTGTGACACTGCACCCCATATTCTTCGTGGTGATATTATTACACAATTATGGCATAATGATGATGTATTTTATGCAAGATAGGTCATGTAAGATATTGGAAAGGTGATGATTTACTGAATACGATTATCTTATTTGTATGGACGTATCATTTTTGTATCTGAAGCTAGGAATATTGACTATGTATCTGTATTACAAATGTGTTTACACCTAGGGAATGCCCACTAGACAAGATGCTTTCATTCTGAAAACCTGGGCGGGGAAGGGCCATTAGTGAAAACAATAGGCCTTAGAAGAAGCTTATCTCCCACCTGGGAGCCTTCTTGAGGACGCTGCAGACAGCCTCCCACCCATGGCTGCTGTGACACTACGGAGACATGTGACCAGGTCACCTGGTGCTGGACTCCATCTTGGGATATCCACTGACTGGTGTGGGAACCAAGCTTTGAAACAAAGGGTTCCCGCCATATGCAAACACTATTTAAGGCAGGGAAGTGACATCATGGTTCTTCACTGACTCCTCACCCAAAGAGACTCCTGGAAACACCTGAGGAACAAAGACTGAACTGGGGGAAGTGCTGGACCCACTAAAGGGATTTTTAGCCTGTGAATGGAACACCTGGGGATTCCAAGGGGTAAACAAGTGCAGCTTGCCCCTTAAGAATCTGCAGCCTGCTTGTATCATCACTTAGGGGGAGGATTTGCTATTCATATTGGATCTAGGCAGTATATTAAGCTCAGTTTGCATGTTTCGTTTATATGCTAGGTAATCTGCTTCGATGTGTTTGCTATGCCTTATAATCACTTAAAATCTATCTTTTGTAGTTAATAAACTTGCTTTTGCTTTGTCTAAAACCAGTGTGTGGGAGTCATAACTCAGGGCAGAAAGCTGTTGTATATTTCTCTCCATATTGTGGGAGGGGGCTGAATTATGAGCCTGATAACTCTGTGAAGACACCCATGGAGGTGAAAACACCAGCACCAGAAGAGTTAATGGGTCACAAAAATCAGGGGTCCTCTCTCATCCAGAGAAAACTCTCTCTCACACTCTGAATTTGACATAAATGCAAGTAGAGCGTACCTGGCTCATACATTCTTATAGTTTAAAGAGGAAGTGAAGGAATAGAAGGATCACTCCTTTTTTTCTCACCTGGACTGCAACATAGGCCACTCCGAGGTAGACTGCTATACAGAGAGCCAGGAGCAGGTCAAAGATTGCTGGCTTGACCCTGAAATGGACCGACAAAGGGTGAGGTCACCAAAGGAGCTACCACCCTAGAGAAAGACGAAATACCCAACCCCTGCCTTAATATATACCTGTATGCGTTCATCACCTGCTTCAACTGGTCGTAGAAAACAAACTCAGGGTCCCTGTGGAAAGAATGAGATCTTCAGATGGTGCAACACTTCTGGGCATTGGTTCCAGAGGAAATAAAAACAACCCCAGAACTCACTCATCTCCTGTCCCCCTCACCACAGAAGAATTCAACCAGTGACTGGCAAGCTTGACAGCCTCATATACACCCCTTTAAGCCAGTTTACAGCTCTCAGTAGTTACCCGAATAAACTAGTACTCATCTCCTATCCCAATCGGAGAGGAAACCTTGGAAAGCCAAACCCCATTCCCAGGGTGGGGCAAAATGCTGTTTATTTACACACAAGAAGACTCTTTGCCCTCTGTTTCCACACCAATTTTCAGCTGTCTCAAAGAACCGGTGCCCTGGAGACACCTCACTGGGCTCACAAGCATCTCCGTCCCAAGCAGCTAAATCAGGACAAGAGACTGCCTCTGTTTAAAAGCAGCCAATGCTCTTCTGGTGCCAGGAGACTGCTGCTCCTCTCTCACTGCCTTCAGACAGGGTACAGCAGGATTCAACAAGGTGGACTTCTGGAGAAGGAGGGGGCTGAACAGTGTAAAAATAAGCCCTCCCTCTTCACACTGATGAAGACAAGACTTGTAATTATGCCCACTGGAATTCTTGGGAGTTCCTTAAAGAAGGCAGAACTTCCTGTTAGAGAGTAAAGAACATGTGACCAGACTGTACAGGTGCAGCAGGAAATGGGGGGGGTACAGTCACCCCACATGGTGAGGAGAACACCTGAGAAGCTGCTACTCTTGGAGACAGGAACGCAATGAAGGGGGAAGTCAGGTTAAGCATGTCAGGAGCACACCACATTTTCTCCCTCTCCCCATTCACCTGCCCCCCTTACCGTTTATCTGCCTTCACATAATGCTGCTTGACATCTTTCAGATAGCGGCTCATGTAATATTCTAAGGTGTTGAGGAAGGTGCTGTCTTTATCTACGAGCTGGGCGGCTCTAGGCTGACTGGTCAGCCAGTCCATCACAGACTCCAGCTGCTCCTGCTGGATCTGCTTCAGAAAGGGGACACCAGAGAGAATTAGACAAACTTGTGCTGCTGATCAAAGGTCTCCAGAGCACTTCACTCCCTCCCCCCGCCCACGTCTATGCCCCCTCTGCTCTCTTACCATCTGTTCTGTAAAGATGTGCAGGTCAGCAGGCGCTCCCTGTGAAGAGAGAAAAGGGATGCATTTGCGAAAGCAGGCATGGTGGCGCAGGAGAACTGAAAAGGCCTGGCCAATGGGCAGCAGGGGCGTGCGGGGGAACAGTCTTACCTTCTCGGTTAGGTTGTAGATGACCCGAGTCAATGCCTCAGCAATGATCCTGGTGTTACGGGTTAGAGTCTTAGAGTCAACTCGTGGCCTACAAGAGAAGGGAGGAGTAAATCTGGCTACAGTAACAGCTTCCTCTTGGGAAAGCTCTTTACACTGCATACAACTATGGCGAAACTTCATCCATAAAGGAGGAAGAAGAGGGCACCCAATCAAGACACAGTTATAGACCCAACGCTCCCAGCTCTTGATTTCTCAGTGTTCCTGATGTGGTGTTAACCACTCAATAAAGTTAAGACACCAGAACAATCATGTCTATAAGTGCCTCTAGCCCACGTGTCCGTTCAACAACTGATCTTCTGCTGGCACCTTCCCCTCAGAGCCACTGACCTCGTGTCCATGATGCTGTTACGCAGGCCGTCCCGGTGGCTCTCCAGGTGGGAGATGGTGAACGCGGGCAGGCGGCGGATCGCAAAGCGTTCATGCTCCCAGGCCAGCATGTCCTCTGCCAGGTTTATCTTCTTGTGCACCATGGAGAATTTCACTTCTGGAAACTGGCTCTCCACCACCTGCGGAAGAAGCCAAGTGGCCCAGAAACAGGATGACCTGGAGGTCATGGAACAGATCACTTCAGAACACATTCCCCCTCCCTCTCAAAACCCAGGCGAGTTCTAGTGTTACAGATGGTTACACCTTCCCTCCCCCGGGCCTATTCCAACCAGGGTATGTTTCTGCCAATGTCCTTCAGGAAAGGCTGGTTAAGGCAGCTGCACCCGGAAAATATGTAGCAACCCTGGAAACCTGGCTTACAATATTAAAGCACCATTCTACAGTCACCCAGCAGCCATCTGCGGCAGGAGCTGGCTAGTCAGTTCATACAAGCAAGAAGCTCTAAAAGGAACCATTGTATTAAGGAAAGGGAACTGACACAGTCTGCTCCACATTGGATTCCTGAAGGATAGATAACTCCTTGCACCAAATCAAGGCCACCAGAAATGAGGCTTGGGTGATATCAGGGCTTCCTCCCTTCATCACTTTTTAGCCACATTAATTTCACACCCTCTATCCTTTATAGACGCAGAAGAGCTCCCCATAGCAATACACCCCCAAACGCCCATCCATGCAGCACATGCCCAGCCCACGCTCCCCAACATGCCCAATGACGTTAATGCTTTTCGTTACCATCTCCAACTCCCTTAGAAAAGCATGCTGCAGAGTCCCCTCCTTAGGAGGTTTTGAGACATGGAGGTGAAGACTGTTCCCTCTGCCCAGGGTGTCAAGGCACAGAACAAACGCCACATTATCCTGCAGCAAACTGGAATCTGAAACAGATGCATCCAAACCCATGAAACTCCACTCCACGCTTTCGGAGCTAGACACGTGCAGGACATATGGAGAGGTGGTCTCCCAGCATGGTCAGATATTCCAGATGCACAGTAAGGAGGCCAGTATGCACCCTATACTCCTCTTACAACAGCTGCAATACAAATAGCCTGGAAGACACTTTACAATATATACCTTCTTATAGTGATTCAGTATGGATTCAGCTGATATTAAAAGACCAGCCAACAAAACAGAACATGCACATAGACAATAATGGATATCTTCCATCTGCAGATCTCAAAGTGCCTTACCCAAATATTAATCCTCATAATCCTGTAGGGACAGATCAGTAACATGATCTTGATTATAGAGGGGAAAACTGCAGCAGAGAAGTCAAGTGACCCATCCAACGTCACAAAACGAGTCAGTGACAGTCAGGAAGAGACCTATCTCCCAATCCCAAGTCGTGCTCTAAACACTAGACTGGGATTCCTTTGTGCATACTCACAGAAGATAATAGTTCTCTCTGGAATGTATATTTGCTGGAGGAGTTCACTGCAAGCCCATTTTCCTAGTCCTGACGCACCTACTTCTCATGTCCCTGGCATTTTCCTTAACCATACAGCCCCAAGAGAATCACATTCTCTCCAGAGAGTACAGAACACATACAGTGATCTAATCTTCGGCCTGCCAATGGATCACGGCCACTGAAGTTTTACTTATCACAACACAAATAGTGCATGTTTTCACAGCTGACGTTGCTCCACCCAGCTAAGCTTACAGGACACTCTGCTCCCATCCTAGGAGTCTGTCTCACCTGTGTGATCCAAGTTGTCTTCCAACCACCTCTTGGTTCCTTGATAGTTAAATTTACCGCCTCCAGATGCAAAGAACAACAGATTATACCTGCCCACCAAGAAACAGGGAAAATATAGTTAGCAGAATTGACTTCTTGGCTGTGGTGGCAGCATGCCCAGCCTCGGGAGAAGTAAAGAAGGACAGGGCATGGAATCCAAGACTAACTTTTGCTCATTACTACGAGCTGAATCCCTCAGTAAAATCATGAGCGCTTTTACTTTATATACCACATGCACCTGACTGCAACATCTATACAGGAATATGACAGAATCCACATCCTAACAGAACAGAAGGCACGGAAATGCCTGCTGGAACACACAGTTCTGACTGAATATTTGGCACTTCTGTATTTAACGTTTCCAAGGCACTCTACAGACATTAACTAATCCCTTCTCCCAATCGCCTTGTCTCTCTAGCCTCACTTTGCTGATGGGGAAACCCAGACACACAAGTTAAGGAACTTGCCACAGGCCATGCAGTAAGACAGTGGTAGAGCAGGGATCGGAGCACAAGCATTCCTGGCTCTTATCCTACCCCTCAGGTCCACTAGAACACTTCACAGGTGCAGGATTGTTCACAAGTCCCTCTTACAGCCAAAACCCCTTCCAGGTGCCCACTCCCGCCCATGCTTTCTAGTGGAGAGAGCAGCTTCTTACCCAGCATGGGTACGTTTGTAGGTATAGAGTCGAGAAAAGAGCCTGGCTAGCTCCAGTAGCCCAGAGATGCCACTTCCATTGGAGTCTGCACCATGAGACAGCCACTGCAGGAAGAGAACGGGAGATGTAAAGACAAGGCTACATGACAGCACTCGCCCACCCCACAGAGAACAGCTTCCGTTGCAACACACTGACCTCACAGGCTCCTGCGGAAAGCACCCCCTCTCCCTCCAGCAAGAGGGTGGAGAAGAGACAGGGATACGGGTCCCAGGAAGTAACCCATTAACAGAAACAGAAGAGCTGCAGGAAAAATAATACTTACTGGGGCCACTCCGAAGGAATCATAATGGGCAACTATTACAATGGTGGGCAGGTCCTCTCCTCCCAGACCAGTCAGCCTCCCCTAGGGATGGAACACACAGGAACATTACCCAGCATCCCCTCCTGCATCACTATTGCCTGGAGGGGCACAATAGACCATTCCTAACCATCACAGTCAATTTCTAACAGCCTCAGTGCTGAATCATACTCCCACTGACTTCCAGTATTGAGCCCTTAATCTGCTTTCTGGCTTCTGAACCCAGAAAGGTAGAAAAGCTGCCTCTACGACATGGCTGAAAAATCTCCGATTTTCTCTGAAGAGGCTTTAACTTTCAGTCTTTAGCAACACACCACTCAGTGAAGTCCCCGTACAGGGACTTTCCTATAAATATTACCAGCCTAGATCCCAGTTCTGATCCCTCTAGAACTCACCTCCAGGCTGGTTATGAGCCAGTCACTGACAGCTTTGCTCTGAGCCCCACTCGTAACCATCTGGAAGCCATTGGCAGTCGCCGTGTGCAGCAGAACTAGAAAAAAGAATTAAGTTTACTGGGGGGGGGGGGGGGCGGCAGGGGATAGCTTATCCCTTTAATTCCCTTGATAGCTGATTCACAAAGAGTCTAGCTTTGTCAAATAGCCCATAACTTCTCTGGCTCACTGTTTATATTTCCACAGCTAGTCACAAGGCATTTTAATTCTGTACAAACATCTCAATACTTTGAACTTCTACAGCAACTTTCACCCCAGGATCCAAAAGATGTTACAAACAATTAAGCCCAGCACTCTTGACAGATAGGTAAATATTAAAGCCATTTACAGTGGACTAAACTGAGGCACTAAGCGTTTAAGTTACTTGCCCAAAGACAGAGTGATCAGTGGCCGAAGCCAGGAACAGGGCCAAAGAGTTGTGACTCTCAGTAACCCGCTATAACCACTTAGAAAAAACAACTTTCCATCACATTTTACTGAATTTGGCCCCTAGGCTGTTGCACATGAGATGAAACAGAAATAAGGATTTCTATGGAACTATATTCCTAAATCATGTCACTCCAAGTAAAATAACTTAGCACTTATACAGCCTTTTTGTCCACAGATCATCATCTCCAATTTACAGATGGGGAAAGTGAGGCAAGGAAAGATTAGGTGATCTGTCCAAGTGACACATTAGGTGAGCTGGGAACAAAACTCAGGTCTACCGCCCTAGCCACTAGATCACATTGCATCTCCAGAATTTTGTGGAAACATTTGCCTACCATTCTTAGGGACACCTGACTGAGGAAAATTTTATGGCTAGTTTTCTCCCTTTCAAACCCCCCTTTCACTGCAACTCACCTTCAGCAGCTGAAGCTGAGCCTTGTGATGTAGAAGCAACCCGTGTTTGTTCATAGATGGAGAGCAGCTCTTCATCCTCTACTGCAAAATAGACCGGCACAATGGTTTCCATGGCCAGCATTTCTGGCTCTATCTCCATGAATTGCTGAGAATTTAGAAGAAGAGGGGCACACTTAGGCTCCATTGAACTTGCAAGAAGGCAGGCATACTAATGGCCAAAGCAGAGGGGCAGAAGTCAAAGTTTTAAACTTAACCTTGACAGAGTAAAAACCCCATCAAACCACAATTGGGAGTTTCAGTCACTATATTGTACCTGAATCTTTGCTCCCTTTCTCCAATAACATCATCTCTCTGTCTGGAGCGATATTTACCCTGACAACATCCTGCGGCACTGCTGACATGGCCTTGGGCAAGATGATCACCACGGCCCCAGCTGACTGGCGGAGAGCCTTCTGGTACTGCTCATACGAGAAATCCACTAGCCGCATCATCACGCAGCGGCGGCTCAACACGTCCGCCTCTACAGTGCGGGCCTCTGTGTTTAACACTGCATTCCTGGTGCCTGCAGGGAAGGAGAAGACGACGAGATCTAGTTGATGGTCTTGTCAATACCAGCATCCCGTTCCCAGAACACTCTCCATGCTAAACAGCCTTGACTATTTCCACAATCAGCAGCAGAGACAGGTATTTGTAATCACTTAAGTTATTCCTTTCTCCCTTCCCCATTCCTTTTGAACACCCTCAGTTTTCCCCCTTTCCCTCGTGGGATACACTAATCATCTGCCCCTGGGTTCCTAAGCCTATGATGGGTACTTTAGAGACAGTCACTGTGCACTCATCTACACCAGTTACAACCACATTTCTGGAACCATATTCTGACATTACTGATACAGTACAGTCAAACCCACACAGCACAACGATATATGAGACCTGTTTGCTTCTCTGCACCTACCACCTATGTCTGTATCAGTGCTTTCTGGGAAAATCTGGGCAGTGGGTTGTTCAGGTAGCTGCATCCTCTGGCTTTGCGAATAGCTTCCCTGAGAGCACAGGGATCACGCTGAACAGAAATGCTAACAGACAGCGCAGTCTGAGATAATATCGGGAAAGGTGTTGGCTACACATGCATAACTTATTCAGAAATTTGGAATTGTGAAAAATTGATAAGGGAAGCAAAGGGACACAAGGAGAAATCTATGGTCAGCAGAGTTAAGGACAAAAAGGAGTAGTTTAACTGTATTAGGAACAAAAAGAATCCCGACAGTGGCATTGGTCCATTACTAAATGGAATGGATAGAATTCTCAATAACAATGCAGGAAAGGCAGAAGTGCTCAATAAATATTTCTGTTCTGTATTTGGGGAAAAACATAATATAGTCTCATCATATGGTGATGAGAACACTCTTTCCATTCCACTAGTCTCTCTGGAGGATGTTAAACAGAAGCTACTAAAGTGAGACATTTTAAAATCAGCAGGTCCAGATAAATTGCATCCAAAAGTTTTTTAAAAAGCTGGCTGAGGAGCTCACTGGGCCATTAATGTTGATTTTCAATAAGTCTCGGCGCACTGGGGAAGGTCAAGACTGGAAGAAAGCGAATGTTGTGCCGATTTTTAAAAAGGGTAAACGAGATGACCCAGGAAATTATAGGCCTGTCAGTCTGACATCGATCCCAGACAAAGATAATGGAGTGGCTAATACGGGACTTGATTAATGAAGAATTAAAGGAGGATAATATAATTAATGCACATCAACACAGGTGTATGGAAAACAGATCCTGTCAAACTGACCTGATATCTTTTCTTGATGAGATTACAAGTTTGATTGATAAAGGTAACAGTGTTGATATAATATATCTAGACTTTTCTAAGGCATTTGACTTGGTGCCACATGACATTTTGATTAAAAAACTAGAACGATATAAAATTAACATGACACACATTAAATGGATTAAAAACTGGCTAACAGATAGGTTTCAAAATTAATTGTAAACAGGGAATCATCATCAAGTGGGTGTGTTTCCAGTGGGGTCCAACAGGGATCATTTCTTGTCCCTATGCTATTTAACATTTTTATCAGCGGCCTGGAAGGAAAAAAAAATCATCACTGATAAAATTTACAAATGACACAAAAATTGGAGAAGTGGTAAATAACGACGAGGACAGATCACTGATTCAAAGCTATCTGGATCACCTGGTGCACTGGCTGCAAGAAAACAACGGGTTTTAGTATGGGTAAATGTAAACGTATACATCTAGGAACAAAGATTGTAGGCCATACTTACAGGATGGGAGACTGTATTTTTAAGTCAGCGACTGACTTAAAAATACTGACATCATACCAGAAAGGCGCATGACGTCAGTATTTTTAAGTCAGTCAACATGCTTGAACATGGCAGGACCTCAATTCACATTAGTCTTGCCTGCATGGATCGTGAAGGTCAGGGCTAGCCCTGCTTACATGGTTACTTGTCTACAAAGGAAAGGTCAAACCTCTTTACAATGTAAGTATGGGTTGTTGGGTTTTTTTTTACTGTTTATATCCCAATGATGGCAGCACATCCGGGAACTGCATTACACCTTTACAGAACAGCGTTTAAACATGGTCTTTGTTAGCAGAGTTCTGCCACCGTTTCCCTGAGCAGTGGGAACACAAATTTTTATTCTTCCTGAGAGCTGCACTGCATGCCCCACTGCACGAAGGTACATAGTGTAGTGTGTAATGCAGCCTCAGTCCCGCAATCAGATCCACAGAGTTTATGGGCAGAAGGATCATCTAGTTTGGGCTTCCATATAACACAAGCTATAGAATTTTATCTAGTTACCCCTGCTTGAGCCCAACTAGTACAGACCTCTGCCCCTGCACAGACACAGGGATCTACACCAGTGGATCAGATTGCACGATCAGAAGGGCCTATATCTAGAATACACCTTCCAGACAAACATCTGCCCACACTCATCATGAAAACCATGCAACACTCTCAAGAACAATGACTGTTTACATGGTTGTAACTAGCATATTCTGTTCCCAGCATGGACCTCAGTTAGATGTTGCAGCAGAGTGAGCTCAACATTGTTTTCTGTTGATACTACAAGAAAGAGCTGTTTTTTGTAATTTCTCAGAGACAAATTAAATATGTATATAGTTATTGATAATCTGAAGGGCTCTATTTTAATAGAATTAGAAGCAAATCAAACTCTGTTCTTAAGCTGCTTCAGGCTCGATCTTTTAAAAAAACCTAGTTGATCCCACTGGAAACGAATTTGAGAGTTTGGAACAACAAAAAGCTTTTGCCCCAAAGGACGTCTGGCCTCAGAACACACACAGAATGGGAACATTAGCTACCCAAAGCGTCTAGCAAGGGATAAAGAGAATACACAATTCACTTAGCTAACCAGAAAAAGAAACAGCATTAAAAGTTAATCGCAAGCATCTTAAAAATCAATATGCTGCTTTTCTAAGAGTCCAAGAACTTGGAACCAGAGAGCACTGTTGTGAACACTTGCTTGGATTTAATATTCTTACAGCTGAAGTCAAAGCGAACTGAAATATTTGTGCACAGTGCCTCCTATTAAACCTGCCAGCAAAGACTTACTGCAGTCTGAAGAGATCTAGTGCAGTATCTCCATGACAGAACACAGCTATGATCTAATGAAGTTCTCAAGAATGGAGGTTTGAACATTGGCAATGATTAAACTCTGGTTCAAAAATAACCACAAGGATCCAGTCCATTCATATAGCCCATTGGCCAATATCAGACTAGGGGTAGAATTTACAAGGCACAGATCTAGCCAACATTATTTCACCTTTAGTGCTGTTTAATCTTATGGAATTTCAGATAGATCTAGAGATTCAATCCGCAAAGTCCTATGACATGAATCTGGGGCTGGATCAGGGATACTTGAGTATTTCTGGATGTCAACAAATGGCTGAAGCTTTAGATCACAAACACAAAAAACTGTAAGATCCACATAGGAGCAGAATATAAACCCTAATTTGGAAGAAGATAGCTAGGAACAGAGCCCTTAGAAACCATACTTGTTCTGTTAATCAGCATATGAGAAGGGAAAAGGTTATAACATTTAAGAAATTCATGATGGATATTCTATTTCTGACTCAAGGCAAGATGTTGAGCAACCAATAAGAACATAAAGTTCAAGAACATCAGGACTAAGAAAAAGATGAGGGAAATGTAATGTGAAGAAAGGGCTGGGGAATAGATTGGAGAAGGGACTAGAACTTTCAGACCAGAGAGCAGTGTGAGGCATATGTCAGGAGGAAGGAAAAAAGTGAAAACGGAATAGCTCAGGAAGGAGGAAAGTTGACCTCTGAACAGAAAGGAGAGAAAAAGTCAACGGCATATGAACAGAACAATTTAGGTGCCAAATTCTCCAACATAGGTGACTGCAACTGTACTGGAGCCAGACCAGGGCTTACACCAGGGCTGGATTTAGCCCTAGGAGTGGGAGAAGAACTTTGTAATAATAGAACTGAGCTATCTGCAACATTGAAGTGTTGTGCAAGAGGCACCCTGGTGCAGCATTACAGGAAACTTCAGTTGCGGCCAAGCATCCTGCGCTCACTTGCGCGGTGACCTCTGGAGATGCCCTTAACCCTTCTCCGGGCTTCTGTTAAAGCAGCTGAATATCTGGGTGAAAAGTAAAAACCTCACTGGAAACCAGATGCTAAATCTACGCTGGGTTGCTCAGCTAAATAAAGTTAGCAGCACAGACAGGACATCAGCTGATTTACAACAGCCCCCACATGTGCTCACTGAAGAGGATCTTGCCAAACAAGGGGCTTCCTGTAAGGGCCACAGCCAGTAGAGCACAAAGCCATGTCCAGAAGCTGGTGCTTCAAGTACTGCCCCTTTCTCTGACAGAGCCCTCTATGCCCAGTGACACCTGTTCGTTTCATTAGGCCATTGCAGTCAACTGAAACAGTGACTGAGCCCCAGGCGAGGGTGAAGCAAGGGCTGCCATGGGATGAGACCTGGCTCCGGATCCCCAGCCTGGGGAGCGGCAGGATGTGCCAAGGCAGATACCATGGTGACAGGTCAGGTGGGCATCGGGGCACGGGCAGGCCTAGGATAGACAGATCAGGGGGCAGTGAGGAGGCTGGGCAGGGCTGCCCCTTGGTGGGTGGGTCAGAGGCAGAGCTGGGCTCTGGGGGAGATGCAGGCGAAGGTGCCCTGACAGGGAGCTGGCAGGCAATGGCGGGGGGGGGGGGGGGCACAGCACTGTCTCTGCGATGGATGTAGGTCCGGGCCAGCGTTGCCAGGCACCTGGTGGGGTGTCGCCTGACCCAGGCCCTGCACCCACCGCCAGCTGCTCGCCCGGCCCGGTGCAGGGGCAGAGCTGGGTCCGGCCCCTGACAGGGAGCACAGGCCACCCAGCCCACACAACTGGACAGGCCTGGGGATGGGCGACGCCAGCCCTGTCAGTCCGGCGCGGGGGGCCAGGCCGCCTCGGGGATCAGTGGGAAGCAGAGTCTGGGGGTGCAGAGGACCCCCCCAGGTCAGGCCCCATGGGGGTGGGGGAAGGGGGAGCCCGGCAGTCACTCACCGTAGGGCCTCCCCAAAGGGGGGGGGGGCGGGGGAAGAAGAGCCAGGCACTCACTCACCCTAGGGCTGCCCCGGGGCTGTGGGGAGAGGGAAGCAGGCCGGGGGCAGGGGGAAGCCGGGCCAGAGGGCTGGGGGGGGGGGGGGGAACCAGGCTCACTCACCGGGAGCTCTGGAAAGGGTCGCCAAAGCCCAGGGATCATACGGGGGAAAACTGGGGTGGTTTTACGGCTTCCCATGCAAACCATGGGATGGCTTCGTGAGTTGCGCTTTGAAGAACCAGCCCCTGAAACTTCGAGACACAGCACTGGAGGAGGGGCCGGGGGGGGGGGAAGCCAGGCCCGGCCCGGCGCTCACTCAGCGCAGGGCTGCCCCGGGGCGGGGGTAGAGGGAGGGGAGCCAGGCCCGGGGGCTGGGGAGGGGGGAGCCGGGCCCGGGGGCTGGGGAGGTAGAGGGGGGGGAGCCAGGCCGGGCCCGGGGTTGGGGAGCCGGGCCCGGGGGCTGGGGAGGTAGAGGGGGGGGGAGCCAGGCCGGGCCCGGGGGAGGGGGAGCCGGGCCCGGGGGCTGGGGAGGTGGGGGGCTGGGGAGGGGGGAGCCGGGCCCGGGGGCTGGGGAGGGGGGAGCCAGGCCGGGCCCGGGGGCTGGGGAGGGGGGAGCCAGGCCGGGCCCGGGGGCTGGGGAGGGGGCCG
The DNA here is from genome assembly GCA_033296515.1 of Macrochelys suwanniensis. NCBI lineage: Eukaryota > Metazoa > Chordata > Testudines > Chelydridae > Macrochelys > Macrochelys suwanniensis. Next base: position 9,294,029 of record CM065799.1, read on the forward strand.
GGCCCGGGGGCTGGGGAGGTGGGGGGGGGGGAGCCAGGCCGGGCCCGGGGGCTGGGGAGGTGGGGGGGGGGGAGCCAGGCCGGGCCCGGGGGCTGGGGAGGTGGGGGGGGGGGGAGCCAGGCCGGGCCCGGGGGCTGGGGAGGTGGGGGGGGGGGGGAGCCAGGCCGGGCCCGGGGGCTGGGGAGGTGGGGGGGGGGGGGAGCCAGGCCGGGCCCGGGGGCTGGGGAGGTGGGGGGGGGGGGGAGCCAGGCCGGGCCCGGGGGCTGGGGAGGTGGGGGGGGGGGGGGAGCCAGGCCGGGCCCGGGGGCTGGGGAGGTGGGGGGGGGGGCGGGGAGCCGGGCCCGGGGGCTGGGGAGGTGGGGGGGGGGGAGCCAGGCCGGGCCCGGGGGGGGGGGGAGCCGGGCCCGGGGGCTGGGGAGGTGGGGGGGGGGGAGCCAGGCCGGGCCCGGGGTTGGGGGGGGGGAGCCGGGCCCGGGGGCTGGGGAGGTGGGGGGGGGGCGGGGAGCCGGGCCCGGGGGCTGGGGAGGTGGGGGGGGGGGAGCCAGGCCGGGCCCGGGGGGGGGGGAGCCGGGCCCGGGGGCTGGGGAGGTGGGGGGGGGGAGCCAGGCCGGGCCCGGGGTTGGGGGCGGGGAGCCGGGCCCGGGGGCTGGGGAGGTGGGGGGGGGGGAGCCAGGCCGGGCCCGGGGGCTGGGGGGGGGGGGCGGGGAGCCAGGCCGGGCCCGGGGTTGGGGGCGGGGAGCCGGGCCCGGGGGCTGGGGAGGTGGGGGGGGGGAGCCAGGCCGGGCCCGGGGGCTGGGGGGGGGGGCGGGGAGCCGGGCCCGGGGGCTGGGGGGGGGGGCGGGGAGCCGGGCCCGGGGGCTGGGGGGGGGGGCGGGGAGCCAGGCCGGGCCCGGGGTTGGGGGCGGGGAGCCGGGCCCGGGGGCTGGGGAGGTGGGGGGGGGGGAGCCAGGCCGGGCCCGGGGGCTGGGGGGGGGGGCGGGGAGCCGGGCCCGGGGGCTGGGGGGGGGGGGGGGGGGGGAGCCAGGCCGGGCCCGGGGTTGGGGGCGGGGAGCCGGGCCCGGGGGCTGGGGAGGTGGGGGGGGGGCGGGGAGCCGGGCCCGGGGGCTGGGGAGGTGGGGGGGGGGAGCCAGGCCGGGCCCGGGGGGGGGGGAGCCGGGCCCGGGGGCTGGGGAGGTGGGGGGGGGGAGCCAGGCCGGGCCCGGGGTTGGGGGCGGGGAGCCGGGCCCGGGGGCTGGGGAGGTGGGGGGGGGGGAGCCAGGCCGGGCCCGGGGGCTGGGGGGGGGGGGCGGGGAGCCAGGCCGGGCCCGGGGTTGGGGGCGGGGAGCCGGGCCCGGGGGCTGGGGAGGTGGGGGGGGGGAGCCAGGCCGGGCCCGGGGGCTGGGGGGGGGGGCGGGGAGCCGGGCCCGGGGGCTGGGGGGGGGGGCGGGGAGCCGGGCCCGGGGGCTGGGGGGGGGGGCGGGGAGCCAGGCCGGGCCCGGGGTTGGGGGCGGGGAGCCGGGCCCGGGGGCTGGGGAGGTGGGGGGGGGGGAGCCAGGCCGGGCCCGGGGGCTGGGGGGGGGGGCGGGGAGCCGGGCCCGGGGGCTGGGGGGGGGGGGGGGGGAGCCAGGCCGGGCCCGGGGTTGGGGGCGGGGAGCCGGGCCCGGGGGCTGGGGAGGTGCGGGGGGGGAGCCAGGCCGGGCCCGGGGTTGGGGGGGGGGAGCCGGGCCCGGGGGCTGGGGAGGTGGGGGGGGGGCGGGGAGCCGGGCCCGGGGGCTGGGGAGGTGGGGGGGGGGAGCCAGGCCGGGCCCGGGGGGGGGGGAGCCGGGCCCGGGGGCTGGGGAGGTGGGGGGGGGGAGCCAGGCCGGGCCCGGGGTTGGGGGCGGGGAGCCGGGCCCGGGGGCTGGGGAGGTGGGGGGGGGGGAGCCAGGCCGGGCCCGGGGGCTGGGGGGGGGGGGCGGGGAGCCAGGCCGGGCCCGGGGTTGGGGGCGGGGAGCCGGGCCCGGGGGCTGGGGAGGTGGGGGGGGGGAGCCAGGCCGGGCCCGGGGGCTGGGGGGGGGGGCGGGGAGCCGGGCCCGGGGGCTGGGGGGGGGGGCGGGGAGCCGGGCCCGGGGGCTGGGGGGGGGGGCGGGGAGCCAGGCCGGGCCCGGGGTTGGGGGCGGGGAGCCGGGCCCGGGGGCTGGGGAGGTGGGGGGGGGGGAGCCAGGCCGGGCCCGGGGGCTGGGGGGGGGGGCGGGGAGCCGGGCCCGGGGGCTGGGGGGGGGGGGGGGGGGAGCCAGGCCGGGCCCGGGGTTGGGGGCGGGGAGCCGGGCCCGGGGGCTGGGGAGGTGCGGGGGGGGAGCCAGGCCCGGCGCTCACTCACCGTAGGGCTGCCCGCCCAGCTCGTACTGCTGCATGCGGTAGACCGTGAACTCGTGGGCGGCCTCGGCGGCGGGCGGCGGCCCCAGGAGCAGCAGCACGGCCGGCACGAAGAGCAGGAAGCTGAGCGGCAGGCACGAGGCCTTCAGCACCGACTCCAGCACCTCGCCCGCCTCTTCCAGCATCGCCCCGGCTCCCTCGCACCCGGCCACCCGCCGCAGCCTGCAGGCACCGCACGGACAGCCCGGGGGGGGGGGGGGGCCTCGCCCGCAAGCGCTCACGGGAGATGGAGTCCTGCCAGGGGGAGGGGCCCGGATGGGGGCTGAAGGCCTTGCCCTGGGGGCTGCTGGGAGTTGTAGTCCTCTATAGGCGCGTTCCTTGCCAGGGTTGCTGGGAGTTGTAGTCCTCTATAGGCCAGGGTTGCTGGGAGTTGTAGTTGAAATACTTTCCACATGGATTACCTACCATAAATTCTCAATTCCTGAGGGACAATCTTCACTCATTGCTATAGTTGTTTTCCACAACCAACTCCCTGTATAACGTTTCATGAGTGATGTACCTGACTACTTGGATGCTAATATCTAAACTGTATTCTTACATTTATTCACCTAAATTTGGGTTATTGCTGATTATGCACTATATGCATTTTATGATTTTAAAAACAAAATTTGTATTTGTGGATAATCTAAGCACTATACCCAGATGTACAAACACTCTTTTCTTAACCTGTCTGCTATATAATTTTTTAACATTAGCTTTAATAAAATATTTACCGAGAGCTGCAAAGGCTGCTGGGAGTTGTAGTATTTCCAGGATCTGTTGCAAGAGCTGCTGGGGGAATGTAGTCCTCTCACACCCTTCTCTGTTCAATGTACTTACCTAGTTTCCATGCGCTCACAGTTTCCCCCCACCCACTGACTCAGCTGGTTAAGCCACCATCAGCTTCATAGCCAACAGCACAGGAGAGAGTGATGTGGTCAGCATCCCGTCCGTCCCCCTTCGCGTACCCATTTCGCAGCAGGGTGGACTGAGGTGGCCTTTCAGTGTGAGATTGTTAAACTCACGACATTCAGGAGCATAGTCAAGTGCCTCAACCACTCAGTCACCCCACCTCAGTTGCTTGACACGCACAATGCACCATCTTGCCAATAGGGAGGGTGGCCACTCACACATTCCAGTATCTCCAGGAACAGCCTGGGCCTGACCCCACCTCGTTGTGGTGATCTCACGCGCATGGTGTGTATGAGGTCACACCACACAGATGGGGTACCCTTTTGAAGACAGCCCTGCCCCATCCCTGCTGGAATGACCTGGCACGTGCGAGGTCACACCGGCGGAGGGATGTTCTTCATTATGGCACCCCCCATTTGACAGCGGACAAAACCACAGCCGGTTTTGGCTGGGTATCAGACAGGGGACAAACAGCAGAGCAGCAGAACTGTCCAGTTTCAAACCAGACAAATGGCCTGTCTGCCACTAGGCCTCACCTCTGTTTCACAGAGACCAGCTCCAGGGCCAAGGCTGAATCATTAGTCCGCACGCACCGTTTAGTGGCAGCAGTGACGTAGCCAGGTTCTAACGCCAGGGGGAGCGAACACAGAAAAAAAGGTGAAAGAACCCAGGCCAGCGGCGGGACCCCGGCTGGCAGGAGCCCGTGGGGGGAATCCCAGAGCTGCAGCTGGCCGAGCCGCTCAGCCCGCCCCGCTCTGGGATTCCCCCCGCGGGCTCCTGCCAGCCGGGGTCTCTCAGCCCGCTGCCAGTCTGGGTTCTTTCACCCAGGCCAGCAGCGGGCTCTTGGTGGGGTCAGCGGGGGATGTCGCTCCACCTCCACCCTTTCCAAAATTAAAAAGGCGCCACTTTTGGAAAATGTGCTCAGGGGGAGCGGCCGCTCCCCCGCTAGCTACGCTACTGAGTGGCAGCTTACAATGAGGACCAGTTAGTGGAGGCGTGTTTTTAGCCACGGGAGCACCAGTCCATCAGACTAGTACCCACCAAATACTAATTTCACACAAGTTGCAAACCGCCATCAGCTGGCAGGGATTGTCCATTTACAAGCTGGGCCGGTTTTGACCAGTGACCGAACAGGGAAGGGCTCTGTCTCCCAGTCCCCTGAGTCATCCCCTATTTGGGCAGCTGTGCCTATGAGAATTCATGGAGGTTATACACAGTGAAACCTATGAAAGAGAACGCTCAGTAAACTGCCACCTGTCTAAAAGAGTATTTCCAAAATACAGTAAGGATCATTCTGCTCCCCCCACCCACCCTTAAACTAATGATCCGATAGTGATGGGTACTAAATACAAAACCCTGAGACACAGAGAGATTTAACAGGCCAATTTTATTTAAACAGCTGATTTGTGTCAGTCCCTTGAGAGGTCACTCAAATCAGATTTTGCTGTGGTTTCTTTCCGGGGATCCCAGCTGCTAATGTAATCTGATTAAAAAACCAAAACAGATTGCCAGTTACTAATTCTTAGCCTAGGTGGAAGTTAATTGTAGTTGACCCCTTTAATGAATTTAGTCTCCCAACATCCCTGTGAGAGGTCCCCATTTTAAAGAGGGGGAATCGAAACAGCAATAGGTGACATGATGCATCTGAAGAAGTGGGTATTCACCCACGAAAGCTTATGCTCCAATATGTCTGTTAGTCTGTAAGGTGCCCCAGGACTCTTTGCCACTTCTACATGATAATCTGGGTTTGTAAGGGGTCCAGGGTATATATAGAAGCAGGAGATCACTTCTCAGACACCAGCTATACAATGGGTATTATAAAGCCCTCAGGGTCAACTCAGCCAGCCACAGTACTGATTAGCCCAACAATCCGGCTGCTGTAATTGTGCCTGCTGCGGGTATCTCGTGTTGTATAGCTTGATCCATCCAAGCGGCAGAGGTGACCTCTGTGCACTGAGATGGGGAGAAAGGAAACAGCTTTATTTATTTATTGGTCACTTCTCGTGTTCATTTGCAGCTGGAGGACTAAGTCACACTCTATAGGAGGAGTACCTTCATAAATAGTTAATGGAGGGTTAAGAGAAGCTTCCATAAATGGTTAATCAACTGTTATAGATTGTTATAGAGTCCAATAGGTTACTTACAAGCACAGTTTAGAACCATCTTTAACACCTTCTGCTCATGGGCTTATAACTATCTAGAATACATATGACTGGCACATGCGTGTAACAGCTATTGATCAGTTCATAGTCCTTTATATATGGAACCCGAATAGAAAGTGTGACTGAGAAAGGATGCCAAATCCAGGGCGAACTTCCCACACACACAGCCTGCCTGCTCCAGTCCTGACCTGGAGGGACCCTCCCGACTCTCGTGGAGATGGGGAGCTCAGTTTCAATGACCCATTAGTAGTGTGACCTACTGGATAGGGCAGCAGATTGGGACACAGGAGATCTGGATTCTATTCCTGACTCTGCTGCTAGCTGAACTCGGACAAGTTGCTTTCCCTCTCGGTGCCTTACTTTCACCATCTGTGAAATGGGGATAATGGGACTGGCCTTTGTAAAGTGCTTTGGGATCTATGGCAAAAGGAGGGAACTGTTATTATCACTCGGCTACTCTGCCAATAATACCAAAGAGGCCAACGGTAATGGGGGTCTTTGTGCCTGTCCACTAGGAACACAGGGAGCAGTGGGTGATGACTTCTCACGGTCCCGTCCAGCCCGACAGTTCAATGATTCTGTACCAAACCCACAAGGGGGCACCAAAGGCCACTGAGTCTCAAAGCTGAAAATTTAGGCTCTCCGACATGCTGAGGAATATGATGTAAGGACTCCTGCCCTTACAATCCGCACGGTGTTTGACTCCTCAGCCAAAGGCCAGATCTGAGCAGCACCTCAAGAGAGGTGGGGTGGGAACGGCAGTGCTGTGTCTTGAAGTTTCAGGGGCTGGTTCTTCAAAGTGCAACTCACGAAACCATCGCATAGTTTGCATGGGAAGCCATAAAACCACCCCAGTTGTCCCCGTATGATCCCTGGGCTTTGGCGACCCTTTCCAGAGCTCCCGGTTTGCAACAGAAGCCAGAACCAGGTAAGTTTTAGGTGGCTTGGCTGGGAACATTGTGTCAGCTCAGGATCAGACCCAAGGGCTTTCCCAGCTCAATTAGCAATAGGATAATCCCTTGTCCTTCTATAGCCTTGGGCACTGGAGGATTTGTCCCATGAGAGGCCATCTCGTCTAATGGTTAGTGAGAGGCTGTCAAGAGTCCTGGGTTCCAGTCTCTGCTCTGCCACGGATTCTCTGTGTGACCTTAAATTTAGCGCCTCTGTCGCTGCCTCAGTGTCTCTGTAGAATGGGGTATGATTTAATACTTCCCTGCAGCGCAGGGGGCTTGTGAGGCTTAACTAATGCCTCAGATGAAAGACATTAGGGAAAGGTGGGGTAGGGTAGCTCCTTCATGTTCTGCATGGGGGGTGCTTTATAAATACATGCATGTGTTATTGCAGGAGGGATTATTCTTTGCACGACAGTAGCACCCCTAGAATCCAGGGGAGATCAGGGTCCCATTGCACTGGGCACTGTGGAGACACATAAGAAGGGATGGTCTCAGCCAAAAACAGCTTGCAGCCGAAATAGAGAAGACAAACAAAGGGTGGGAGAAAGGAAGGAGTATGATCCCCATTTTACAGATGGGAAACTGAGGCCCAGAGAGAGTCAGGAGTGTCTTTTCCAAAGGGCCCAGCACTGCTCTAAGCGGAGTTAGATTGGTGCGAAGTGTTTCTGAAGATAGCCTCTAAAGGCCGCAATTTTCAGCTCTCATTTAGGCACCAAAATAAGTGACCACGTTTTCAAAAGCAAGTTGAGCGCCAAACCCGTTGAAAAACCTGCCCCTAGACATCACAGGGGGAGCCTGGAGGTGCTAGTGGAGGGGGCTTAAAAACCCAGCCCCTCCTGAGGGCGCTTGAAAATCTGCCCAGGAACTCTGGAAAAATCCGCCCCCTCCCGGTGACCTGCCCAAGGTGACACGGGAAGTCAGTGGCACCTTTCACCAGCGCTGAGTTCACTTCCCCCTACTACGTCAGAACCTCTCCTCTGGGATGTGCTGTTCGACTGATGGGAGAACAGAAGGAGGTGTTGCCAAACAAGTGACTTTCTTGTACACAAGTTTATTGCAGAAGAAGTGGACTTACAAAACCCCTGCGCCTCTTTCGCTAGAGGAGGCTCAGCCCCGCTGGAGTCTCTTGAGAGCAGCCCTTAGAGCCGTGTCTCAAGTCACACGCAAGGAGGAGACCCTGCTTTTCATGCTACAGGGATGTTCACCAAGAACGTGGCCTTCTTTGGCAGTGGAGATGCTCTCAGCTTCTATGGTCGAGCCAGGTTAGCTGGTTCCTCTTTCATTTGCAACAGGGAATGGAAAGTAAGAAAGGCTGTTCTCCCCCAAAGAAATGCATCTTCCCCCCGCCCCCCCGCGCCCCCATTGATTCTCACAGTAGCTACAAGAAGGCACAGTTCCACCTTGCTTTGCTGGAGCAATGCAGAACAGAGCTCTCTGCCCGTACCAGAGCCTTGCTTTCCTACCCCAGACCCCTCTCCCCCATCCGCACCACCGCACTCAGCTGCAAACGGGGGGCGGGAGTGGGACACAACACCCGCTGTGGCGTCCTTCAGCATGTCCGCTTGGCAGGGTGGAGCCCTGCTGCATGCAGCCAGCCAGCGCCCCCAGCCTCTCTCCTGTAGCCTGCTACAGCCCTCCATCCACAATGTTCCTGCCGCAGCCGGCCACCAGGGCCACCTCCCTCTGGCTCCCCCGGTTCCCACGCAGAGTGACTCCACACGGCCACCCTTTGCTGCTACACTGCTCTGCCCCTGCCAGCAGATGCTGTACCCACGTGGCAACACCCTTCCCCTGCCACGGGTCCCCTTCAAGGCCCCAGCTGAACCCTCAGGGCCAGAGTCCCAGGTGATGGCCGAACGGGCAGAGAGACACCCAGAGGCTTAGAGGAGAGGAGAGGCCACTCTCAGTGGGCCAGGCAAGACACCAAGGCAGCCGGGGAGGCTAATGCAATCCCAGGCTTCCTTACTGCTATAAGCGAGGATGGTCGTGTGGCATCAAGTCTGGGAGTGGGAGTCCTGGGTCCTATCCCTAGCTGGGACCCTGGGGCAGGGGTGGGCAAACGTTTTGGCCCGAGGGCCACATCTGGGAATGGAAATTGTACGGCGGGCCATGAATGCTCAGAAAATTGGGGTTGGGGTGCAGGAGGGGGTGAGGGCTCTGCTTGGGGGGGCGGGCTCCAGGCTGGGTCCAGAAATTAGGAGTTCAGGGTGCGGGAGGGGGCGGGGGAGTGCGGTGCAGGGGGGTGCGGGCTCCAGGGTGGGGCTGGGGATGTGGAGTTGGGGGTGCAGGAGGGTGCTCTGGGCTGGGACGGAGGGGTTTGGAGGATGGGAGGGGGATCAGGGTTGGGGAGTGGGGAGGAGCTCAGGGGTGCAGGCTCTGGGCAGCGCTTACCTCAAGTGGCTCCCAGAAGCAGCGGCATGTCCCTTCTCCGGCTCCTACACGGAGGCACGGCCAGGTAGCTCTGCACGCTGCCCCGTCCGCAGGCACCGCCCCTGCACCTTCCATTGGCGCGCCGGAGCGGGGCCAAGTTGCCGCTTCCGGGAGCCGTGTGGAGCGGCCCCCAACCCTGCTCCCCGGCTGGAGCGCCGGAGTGGGACAAGCCACAGATCCTGCTCCGCAGCAGGAGCTCAAGGGCCGGCTTAAAATGGCTGGCGGGCCGGATCCGGCCTGCAGGCCATAGTTTGCCCACCCCTGCCCTGGAGCCTCAGTTTCCCCTCCGTAGGTTGGAGCCTGGCCTTTATTACCTGAGCAAATCTTGTACTGCTTCTTTCAGGCAAATTCCCATTGACCTCGGGGGAGGTAGGCTTTGAGTAAAGTCCGCAGGATTGGGCCCATAAATGCCTCTCTCTTATTGGGACTCCTCGCCCTGCACAATGTAGCGCAAGGTTTGGGACACAGATTCACACACACACACCCCGGTCCCTTGGTGCAATGGCGCGGCGGACTCTGCTCCAGGCCATTGCCGCGAGTCTCGGAAGTTGCCTGTTGCAAAACCCTGTTTGCAAAAGGTTCCTGGAAAGACGCAGCGTGGCCCTCGCTGTCATTTCCACGCCAGGTTGGAGAGGAAGGGGAAACGGAGCCGCGTCCCTAAGGGCCCAACCCAACGCCCGTGGAACTCCCGGGGAGTAAGTGCCCTGCCCGTCCGTTGCAGCCGCAGTTCAGCACCCGGAGCCGGCTCCTCCGCTGTGACCAGGGCTAGCCCTTGGCCACGGGTATAGCTGAGCGGGTGCTAGGCTGGCAGGTGTGCTGGAAGAGCGCCCGACCTCTCTAACGGGGCCCGCCCCGAGCTGCACCCACCCCCTGGATCGGTGCCAGGGCTGTCACTGGTCTCCCATCCAGCCTGGAACGCTGCCAGGCCTGTGACACACGCACCGTATGCCCTGGCACGGCACCAGGCCCACGGGAACGGAGTCAGGCCAGCAGCTGCAGCTCTGCCCCCACCGGGGGGTGGTTAGCCCCTGTCACGCTCGCAGGTTCGCTGGCTGCTCGCCATCAATCCGAGGGCTGCACCTTAGCGGCGGCCGGGCTCTCGCCGCGGGGCTGCATCGGCCTGGCGAGACGGACGGGAACCGCCGGACGGCGTCGCTCCCCAGCGGTCGAGCGCCCACGGGTCATCAGCCGCCTCGCAGGGAGGGAGAGCGGCCACTGGCCACAATCCGGGAGCCAGCAAGCGGCACTCCGCCCAGGGGCTGCACACTGTGCACCAGGGCCTGGAGCCGCGCCCACCCCACGTCCGTGGGCACTGCCCACCCCCAGGCGCCGCGCCCAGCCCATAACTCCATGCACAGTCCAGACACACTGAAACAACAGCCCAGCCGGTACTTGCTGACACCCCATAGCACGTGCATTGGAAGAGGAATGACTTTGCCTCAGTCCCAGACAGCAGCCTTGTGCTCTCTTCCCGGCTCAGCCTTAGGCTGTGCCGAACCCAGGCCTTAGGGGTGTCATACTCCTTCCGGCATTGCATCCTCCGACATCTAGTTCTCTGCAGTCGCCTCTTTTATCCCTCCCCCCCTCCCCGCCCCCGCCGCCTCTTCTCAAAGCAAGCGCCCAGTGTCAGGGCCCAGGAGAGGGGCGGCCATGCCTAGTGGTCAGAGCAGCTGGTGTCAGAGGCCGGAACCAAGGGTCACAGCTGGAGTCAGAGCCCAGGATCGGAACCAGAGTCAGGAGTCGGGAATCGGAGCCGAGGGTTATCTGGAGTGAGGGAGGCAGGGCAGAAGCCGCGGCAAACGCTTTGAGCAGCCAGCATAGTTTCTGCTGGACTTAAGAGCAAGCCTGCTAGCGTCTTCAGTTCCAGCCCGCCGGCGGGTGGGGCGGTCCGTCAGGCAGGCTAGCTGGCGCAGCCCAGCTGTTCCCATGAGGCTATCAGGAGCCCGAGCCGCGGCTGGGCCTTATTGCCGACACCCAGTCCCGGCCAAGAGGGCAGGTCCCCACGGAGCCTGCGGCTGTCCCCTCAGTTACTGGTAAGGTTGCTCATCATGCTGGAGTTGCTGGAGAGAGGCTCCCGGGCCCGGGCCTTGGGCGCCCCGGAGCTGCGGAAGCTGTCGCGAGTCCGCAGGAAGCTCTCGCGAGTCCGCAGGGAGCTCTCGGTGGAGGAGCCCGAGTTGATGTCGGCCATGAGCAAGCAGTCCCCGGGCCCGTGGAGCCCGAGGCGGATGCAGCAGCAGCAGACGAGGCACAGCACGGCCCGGCGCACCTCCAGGCTGCGGAAGGAGTAGATGAGGGGGTTGATGGCGGAGTTGAGCAAGGCCAGGGCCAGGGCCCAGTCCATGCCCCGCAGGCGCTTGCAGGCCTGGGACTCGCAGAAGACGTCGAGGAGCAGCAAGGCGAAGAGCGGGCTCCAGCAGAGAATGAAGGCCCCCAGGATCATCAGGACGGTCTTGAGCAGCCGCAGGGACCGCTTGCGGCCGTGGCGGGTGATGGTCTGCTGGGCGCTGGCCCGGACCAGGTGGTAGATGGAGGCGTAGAGGCCGACGATGCCCAGCAGGATCATGCTGAACATGACCACGCAGAAGAGGACGTAGTTCTTGGAGTAGAGGGGCAGCAGGGTGGAGCAGTTGGGGAAGTCGCAGAGGCAGTTCCAGCCCAGCAGGGGCAGCATCCCGATGAGGATGGCCACGGCCCAGCAGGAGACGATGAGGCTGCGCAGGCGTAAGGTCTTGCTGGCCTCGTTCTCGGCGATGGGCCTCACCATGGTGCTGTAGCGCTCGACGGCCGTCACCAGCAGGCTGAAGGTGGAGGCGGCCAGGGCGATGAAGAGGACGCCCTCCCGGAGGAACCACAGCCCGGGCGTCAGCTGGAAGGTCCTGCTGCCCGACAGGCAGAGGTTGCAGATATAGGCCACCCCAGCCAGCAGGTCGCTCACCGTGATGCTGGCGATGCAGGAGTAGACCCACCGGCGGGTACGCAGGCGCCGCACGATGGCCATCAGCACCAGCAGGTTCTCCACCACGATGAGGCAGCTAATGGCGATGAAGGCCACCTTGAGGAGACCCATCCTGTCCTCCTGGGGCCGCCGGCTGCCCAGCTTCCCCGTGTAATTGTAGTGCTGCAGGATGAGGTTGATGTTCTGCCTGGCTGCCAGCTGCAGACAGGCATCCACGCTGTGCAGCAGGCTCACCCTGGCCTCAGGGCCGTCCGTTAGGAGAGGAGGGAGAGAGGGATCTACCGAACGGCTTAGCCCTGGAGCAGGCATCTTCCGAGGAACCGGCAAGCCCCGCGGAAGAGCAAAGCCCAGAGCTAGGGAAGGCACGAAGACAGGACAGGAGCCGGCCCCGCGTCCAGCCTATGGAGCAGAGGTCAGAGCCGGCACCTCCTTCTGGTCGCCCGGGATTCTGCAAGAGAGTAAACGTGAGATGTTTTGAAATGCTCACAGTTGTATGGGCATGATAGTGAAGGCTTCCTGTTGTTCAAGAGGGTTTCCTGTTGTGAGCGAAGCATCACCACCACTGCCCA